>OX608074.1:0-5900000 GCA_951509635.1 Eupeodes luniger
AGCACCGCTGGGTCAGCGTCCAGAGCGTTTTTCCAGAGACACTGTTAAAAAAAAAAAAAACCCAAAAATGACGTGCACCGTTCGCCCACCTCCCACTCCTATACCGCTGAAAATAGAATTTTCACTTGTACTAGGAAAAGGTGCGCCTAGTCAAGATCTATCATTCTAGATACAGCCAGGTCATTTTGGAGCGCTGGTTGAGCGTCCAGAGCATTTTCCTACATAAAATGGCGATGTCCCATACACCAAAAAACAAGTCACGTGCACCGTTTGGACCGCTCTGCATGCTAAACCGCTGAAAATCGATTTTTCACTTCTACTACCAAAAGTTGCGCCTAGAAAAAATACACCTTTTTAACTTCAGCCAGGTCATTTTGGAGCGCAGGTTGAGCGTCCAGAGCGTTTTTAAAAACCCACTAAAATAAAGTGCATCGTTTGACCCCCCCTCCCAACTAAACCCCTGAAATGAGAATTTTCATTTTACTTGGAAAAGTTGCGCCTATTAAATATCTATCATTCTGCATACCGCCAGGTCATCTAGCACCGCTGGGTCAGCGTCCAGAGCGTTTTTCCAGAGACACTGTTGAAAAAAAAAAAAAACCCAAAAATGACGTGCACCGTTCGCCCACCTCCCACTCCTATACCGCTGAAAATAGAATTTTCACTTGTACTAGGAAAAGGTGCGCCTAGTCAAGATCTATCATTCTAGATACAGCCAGGTCATTTTGGAGCGCTGGTTGAGCGTCCAGAGCATTTTCCTACATAAAATGGCGACGTCCCATACACCCAAAAACATGTCACGTGCACCGTTTGGACCGCTCTACATGCTAAACCGCTGAAAATCGATTTTTCACTTCTACTAGCAAAAGTTGCGCCTAGAAAAAATACACCTTTTTAACTTCAGCCAGGTCATTTTGGAGCGCAGGTTGAGCGTCCAGAGCGTTTTTAAAAACCCACTAAAATAAAGTGCATCGTTTGACCCCCCCTCCCAACTAAACCCCTGAAATGAAAATTTTCATTTTACTTGGAAAAGTTGCGCCTATTAAAAATCTATCATTCTGCATACCGCCAGGTCATCTAGCACCGCTGGGTCAGCGTCCAGAGCGTTTTTCCAGAGACACTGTTAAAAAAAAAAAAAACCCAAAAATGACGTGCACCGTTCGCCCACCTCCCACTCCTATACCGCTGAAAATAGAATTTTCACTTGTACTAGGAAAAGGTGCGCCTAGTCAAGATCTATCATTCTAGATACAGCCAGGTCATTTTGGAGCGCTGGTTGAGCGTCCAGAGCATTTTCATACATAAAATGGCGATGTCCCATACACCAAAAAACAAGTCACGTGCACCGTTTGGACCGCTCTGCATGCTAAACCGCTGAAAATCGATTTTTCACTTCTACTACCAAAAGTTGCGCCTAGAAAAAATACACCTTTTTAACTTCAGCCAGGTCATTTTGGAGCGCAGGTTGAGCGTCCAGAGCGTTTTTAGAAACCCACTAAAATAAAGTGCATCGTTTGACCCCCCCTCCCAACTAAACCCCTGAAATGAAAATTTTCATTTTACTTGGAAAAGTTGCGCCTATTAAATATCTATCATTCTGCATACCGCCAGGTCATCTAGCACCGCTGGGTCAGCGTCCAGAGCGTTTTTCCAGAGACACTGTTAAAAAAAAAAAAAACCCAAAAATGACGTGCACCGTTCGCCCACCTCCCACTCCTATACCGCTGAAAATAGAATTTTCACTTGTACTAGGAAAAGGTGCGCCTAGTCAAGATCTATCATTCTAGATACAGCCAGGTCATTTTGGAGCGCTGGTTGAGCGTCCAGAGCATTTTCCTACATAAAATGGCGATGTCCCATACACCAAAAAACAAGTCACGTGCACCGTTTGGACCGCTCTGCATGCTAAACCGCTGAAAATCGATTTTTCACTTCTACTACCAAAAGTTGCGCCTAGAAAAAATACACCTTTTTAACTTCAGCCAGGTCATTTTGGAGCGCAGGTTGAGCGTCCAGAGCGTTTTTAAAAACCCACTAAAATAAAGTGCATCGTTTGACCCCCCCTCCCAACTAAACCCCTGAAATGAGAATTTTCATTTTACTTGGAAAAGTTGCGCCTATTAAATATCTATCATTCTGCATACCGCCAGGTCATCTAGCACCGCTGGGTCAGCGTCCAGAGCGTTTTTCCAGAGACACTGTTGAAAAAAAAAAAAAACCCAAAAATGACGTGCACCGTTCGCCCACCTCCCACTCCTATACCGCTGAAAATAGAATTTTCACTTGTACTAGGAAAAGGTGCGCCTAGTCAAGATCTATCATTCTAGATACAGCCAGGTCATTTTGGAGCGCTGGTTGAGCGTCCAGAGCATTTTCATACATAAAATGGCGATGTCCCATACACCAAAAAACAAGTCACGTGCACCGTTTGGACCGCTCTGCATGCTAAACCGCTGAAAATCGATTTTTCACTTCTACTACCAAAAGTTGCGCCTAGAAAAAATACACCTTTTTAACTTCAGCCAGGTCATTTTGGAGCGCAGGTTGAGCGTCCAGAGCGTTTTTAGAAACCCACTAAAATAAAGTGCATCGTTTGACCCCCCCTCCCAACTAAACCCCTGAAATGAAAATTTTCATTTTACTTGGAAAAGTTGCGCCTATTAAATATCTATCATTCTGCATACCGCCAGGTCATCTAGCACCGCTGGGTCAGCGTCCAGAGCGTTTTTCCAGAGACACTGTTAAAAAAAAAAAAAACCCAAAAATGACGTGCACCGTTCGCCCACCTCCCACTCCTATACCGCTGAAAATAGAATTTTCACTTGTACTAGGAAAAGGTGCGCCTAGTCAAGATCTATCATTCTAGATACAGCCAGGTCATTTTGGAGCGCTGGTTGAGCGTCCAGAGCATTTTCCTACATAAAATGGCGACGTCCCATACACCCAAAAACATGTCACGTGCACCGTTTGGACCGCTCTACATGCTAAACCGCTGAAAATCGATTTTTCACTTCTACTAGCAAAAGTTGCGCCTAGAAAAAATACACCTTTTTAACTTCAGCCAGGTCATTTTGGAGCGCAGGTTGAGCGTCCAGAGCGTTTTTAAAAACCCACTAAAATAAAGTGCATCGTTTGACCCCCCCTCCCAACTAAACCCCTGAAATGAAAATTTTCATTTTACTTGGAAAAGTTGCGCCTATTAAAAATCTATCATTCTGCATACCGCCAGGTCATCTAGCACCGCTGGGTCAGCGTCCAGAGCGTTTTTCCAGAGACACTGTTAAAAAAAAAAAAAAACCCAAAAATGACGTGCACCGTTCGCCCACCTCCCACTCCTATACCGCTGAAAATAGAATTTTCACTTGTACTAGGAAAAGGTGCGCCTAGTCAAGATCTATCATTCTAGATACAGCCAGGTCATTTTGGAGCGCTGGTTGAGCGTCCAGAGCATTTTCATACATAAAATGGCGATGTCCCATACACCAAAAAACAAGTCACGTGCACCGTTTGGACCGCTCTGCATGCTAAACCGCTGAAAATCGATTTTTCACTTCTACTACCAAAAGTTGCGCCTAGAAAAAATACACCTTTTTAACTTCAGCCAGGTCATTTTGGAGCGCAGGTTGAGCGTCCAGAGCGTTTTTAGAAACCCACTAAAATAAAGTGCATCGTTTGACCCCCCCTCCCAACTAAACCCCTGAAATGAAAATTTTCATTTTACTTGGAAAAGTTGCGCCTATTAAATATCTATCATTCTGCATACCGCCAGGTCATCTAGCACCGCTGGGTCAGCGTCCAGAGCGTTTTTCCAGAGACACTGTTAAAAAAAAAAAAAACCCAAAAATGACGTGCACCGTTCGCCCACCTCCCACTCCTATACCGCTGAAAATAGAATTTTCACTTGTACTAGGAAAAGGTGCGCCTAGTCAAGATCTATCATTCTAGATACAGCCAGGTCATTTTGGAGCGCTGGTTGAGCGTCCAGAGCATTTTCCTACATAAAATGGCGACGTCCCATACACCCAAAAACATGTCACGTGCACCGTTTGGACCGCTCTACATGCTAAACCGCTGAAAATCGATTTTTCACTTCTACTAGCAAAAGTTGCGCCTAGAAAAAATACACCTTTTTAACTTCAGCCAGGTCATTTTGGAGCGCAGGTTGAGCGTCCAGAGCGTTTTTAAAAACCCACTAAAATAAAGTGCATCGTTTGACCCCCCCTCCCAACTAAACCCCTGAAATGAAAATTTTCATTTTACTTGGAAAAGTTGCGCCTATTAAAAATCTATCATTCTGCATACCGCCAGGTCATCTAGCACCGCTGGGTCAGCGTCCAGAGCGTTTTTCCAGAGACACTGTTAAAAAAAAAAAAAACCCAAAAATGACGTGCACCGTTCGCCCACCTCCCACTCCTATACCGCTGAAAATAGAATTTTCACTTGTACTAGGAAAAGGTGCGCCTAGTCAAGATCTATCATTCTAGATACAGCCAGGTCATTTTGGAGCGCTGGTTGAGCGTCCAGAGCATTTTCATACATAAAATGGCGATGTCCCATACACCAAAAAACAAGTCACGTGCACCGTTTGGACCGCTCTGCATGCTAAACCGCTGAAAATCGATTTTTCACTTCTACTACCAAAAGTTGCGCCTAGAAAAAATACACCTTTTTAACTTCAGCCAGGTCATTTTGGAGCGCAGGTTGAGCGTCCAGAGCGTTTTTAGAAACCCACTAAAATAAAGTGCATCGTTTGACCCCCCCTCCCAACTAAACCCCTGAAATGAAAATTTTCATTTTACTTGGAAAAGTTGCGCCTATTAAATATCTATCATTCTGCATACCGCCAGGTCATCTAGCACCGCTGGGTCAGCGTCCAGAGCGTTTTTCCAGAGACACTGTTAAAAAAAAAAAAAACCCAAAAATGACGTGCACCGTTCGCCCACCTCCCACTCCTATACCGCTGAAAATAGAATTTTCACTTGTACTAGGAAAAGGTGCGCCTAGTCAAGATCTATCATTCTAGATACAGCCAGGTCATTTTGGAGCGCTGGTTGAGCGTCCAGAGCATTTTCCTACATAAAATGGCGATGTCCCATACACCAAAAAACAAGTCACGTGCACCGTTTGGACCGCTCTGCATGCTAAACCGCTGAAAATCGATTTTTCACTTCTACTACCAAAAGTTGCGCCTAGAAAAAATACACCTTTTTAACTTCAGCCAGGTCATTTTGGAGCGCAGGTTGAGCGTCCAGAGCGTTTTTAAAAACCCACTAAAATAAAGTGCATCGTTTGACCCCCCCTCCCAACTAAACCCCTGAAATGAGAATTTTCATTTTACTTGGAAAAGTTGCGCCTATTAAATATCTATCATTCTGCATACCGCCAGGTCATCTAGCACCGCTGGGTCAGCGTCCAGAGCGTTTTTCCAGAGACACTGTTGAAAAAAAAAAAAAACCCAAAAATGACGTGCACCGTTCGCCCACCTCCCACTCCTATACCGCTGAAAATAGAATTTTCACTTGTACTAGGAAAAGGTGCGCCTAGTCAAGATCTATCATTCTAGATACAGCCAGGTCATTTTGGAGCGCTGGTTGAGCGTCCAGAGCATTTTCCTACATAAAATGGCGATGTCCCATACACCAAAAAACAAGTCACGTGCACCGTTTGGACCGCTCTGCATGCTAAACCGCTGAAAATCGATTTTTCACTTCTACTACCAAAAGTTGCGCCTAGAAAAAATACACCTTTTTAACTTCAGCCAGGTCATTTTGGAGCGCAGGTTGAGCGTCCAGAGCGTTTTTAAAAACCCACTAAAATAAAGTGCATCGTTTGACCCCCCCTCCCAACTAAACCCCTGAAATGAGAATTTTCATTTTACTTGGAAAAGTTGCGCCTATTAAATATCTATCATTCTGCATACCGCCAGGTCATCTAGCACCGCTGGGTCAGCGTCCAGAGCGTTTTTCCAGAGACACTGTTGAAAAAAAAAAAAAACCCAAAAATGACGTGCACCGTTCGCCCACCTCCCACTCCTATACCGCTGAAAATAGAATTTTCACTTGTACTAGGAAAAGGTGCGCCTAGTCAAGATCTATCATTCTAGATACAGCCAGGTCATTTTGGAGCGCTGGTTGAGCGTCCAGAGCATTTTCCTACATAAAATGGCGACGTCCCATACACCCAAAAACATGTCACGTGCACCGTTTGGACCGCTCTACATGCTAAACCGCTGAAAATCGATTTTTCACTTCTACTAGCAAAAGTTGCGCCTAGAAAAAATACACCTTTTTAACTTCAGCCAGGTCATTTTGGAGCGCAGGTTGAGCGTCCAGAGCGTTTTTAAAAACCCACTAAAATAAAGTGCATCGTTTGACCCCCCCTCCCAACTAAACCCCTGAAATGAAAATTTTCATTTTACTTGGAAAAGTTGCGCCTATTAAAAATCTATCATTCTGCATACCGCCAGGTCATCTAGCACCGCTGGGTCAGCGTCCAGAGCGTTTTTCCAGAGACACTGTTAAAAAAAAAAAAAACCCAAAAATGACGTGCACCGTTCGCCCACCTCCCACTCCTATACCGCTGAAAATAGAATTTTCACTTGTACTAGGAAAAGGTGCGCCTAGTCAAGATCTATCATTCTAGATACAGCCAGGTCATTTTGGAGCGCTGGTTGAGCGTCCAGAGCATTTTCATACATAAAATGGCGATGTCCCATACACCAAAAAACAAGTCACGTGCACCGTTTGGACCGCTCTGCATGCTAAACCGCTGAAAATCGATTTTTCACTTCTACTACCAAAAGTTGCGCCTAGAAAAAATACACCTTTTTAACTTCAGCCAGGTCATTTTGGAGCGCAGGTTGAGCGTCCAGAGCGTTTTTAGAAACCCACTAAAATAAAGTGCATCGTTTGACCCCCCCTCCCAACTAAACCCCTGAAATGAAAATTTTCATTTTACTTGGAAAAGTTGCGCCTATTAAATATCTATCATTCTGCATACCGCCAGGTCATCTAGCACCGCTGGGTCAGCGTCCAGAGCGTTTTTCCAGAGACACTGTTAAAAAAAAAAAAAACCCAAAAATGACGTGCACCGTTCGCCCACCTCCCACTCCTATACCGCTGAAAATAGAATTTTCACTTGTACTAGGAAAAGGTGCGCCTAGTCAAGATCTATCATTCTAGATACAGCCAGGTCATTTTGGAGCGCTGGTTGAGCGTCCAGAGCATTTTCCTACATAAAATGGCGATGTCCCATACACCAAAAAACAAGTCACGTGCACCGTTTGGACCGCTCTGCATGCTAAACCGCTGAAAATCGATTTTTCACTTCTACTACCAAAAGTTGCGCCTAGAAAAAATACACCTTTTTAACTTCAGCCAGGTCATTTTGGAGCGCAGGTTGAGCGTCCAGAGCGTTTTTAAAAACCCACTAAAATAAAGTGCATCGTTTGACCCCCCCTCCCAACTAAACCCCTGAAATGAGAATTTTCATTTTACTTGGAAAAGTTGCGCCTATTAAATATCTATCATTCTGCATACCGCCAGGTCATCTAGCACCGCTGGGTCAGCGTCCAGAGCGTTTTTCCAGAGACACTGTTGAAAAAAAAAAAAAACCCAAAAATGACGTGCACCGTTCGCCCACCTCCCACTCCTATACCGCTGAAAATAGAATTTTCACTTGTACTAGGAAAAGGTGCGCCTAGTCAAGATCTATCATTCTAGATACAGCCAGGTCATTTTGGAGCGCTGGTTGAGCGTCCAGAGCATTTTCCTACATAAAATGGCGACGTCCCATACACCCAAAAACATGTCACGTGCACCGTTTGGACCGCTCTACATGCTAAACCGCTGAAAATCGATTTTTCACTTCTACTAGCAAAAGTTGCGCCTAGAAAAAATACACCTTTTTAACTTCAGCCAGGTCATTTTGGAGCGCAGGTTGAGCGTCCAGAGCGTTTTTAAAAACCCACTAAAATAAAGTGCATCGTTTGACCCCCCCTCCCAACTAAACCCCTGAAATGAAAATTTTCATTTTACTTGGAA
This sequence comes from Eupeodes luniger, assembly GCA_951509635.1. Classification (NCBI taxonomy): domain Eukaryota; kingdom Metazoa; phylum Arthropoda; class Insecta; order Diptera; family Syrphidae; genus Eupeodes; species Eupeodes luniger. The sequence continues at coordinate 8,043 of OX608074.1, forward strand.
AAGTTGCGCCTATTAAAAATCTATCATTCTGCATACCGCCAGGTCATCTAGCACCGCTGGGTCAGCGTCCAGAGCGTTTTTCCAGAGACACTGTTAAAAAAAAAAAAAACCCAAAAATGACGTGCACCGTTCGCCCACCTCCCACTCCTATACCGCTGAAAATAGAATTTTCACTTGTACTAGGAAAAGGTGCGCCTAGTCAAGATCTATCATTCTAGATACAGCCAGGTCATTTTGGAGCGCTGGTTGAGCGTCCAGAGCATTTTCATACATAAAATGGCGATGTCCCATACACCAAAAAACAAGTCACGTGCACCGTTTGGACCGCTCTGCATGCTAAACCGCTGAAAATCGATTTTTCACTTCTACTACCAAAAGTTGCGCCTAGAAAAAATACACCTTTTTAACTTCAGCCAGGTCATTTTGGAGCGCAGGTTGAGCGTCCAGAGCGTTTTTAGAAACCCACTAAAATAAAGTGCATCGTTTGACCCCCCCTCCCAACTAAACCCCTGAAATGAAAATTTTCATTTTACTTGGAAAAGTTGCGCCTATTAAATATCTATCATTCTGCATACCGCCAGGTCATCTAGCACCGCTGGGTCAGCGTCCAGAGCGTTTTTCCAGAGACACTGTTAAAAAAAAAAAAAACCCAAAAATGACGTGCACCGTTCGCCCACCTCCCACTCCTATACCGCTGAAAATAGAATTTTCACTTGTACTAGGAAAAGGTGCGCCTAGTCAAGATCTATCATTCTAGATACAGCCAGGTCATTTTGGAGCGCTGGTTGAGCGTCCAGAGCATTTTCCTACATAAAATGGCGATGTCCCATACACCAAAAAACAAGTCACGTGCACCGTTTGGACCGCTCTGCATGCTAAACCGCTGAAAATCGATTTTTCACTTCTACTACCAAAAGTTGCGCCTAGAAAAAATACACCTTTTTAACTTCAGCCAGGTCATTTTGGAGCGCAGGTTGAGCGTCCAGAGCGTTTTTAAAAACCCACTAAAATAAAGTGCATCGTTTGACCCCCCCTCCCAACTAAACCCCTGAAATGAGAATTTTCATTTTACTTGGAAAAGTTGCGCCTATTAAATATCTATCATTCTGCATACCGCCAGGTCATCTAGCACCGCTGGGTCAGCGTCCAGAGCGTTTTTCCAGAGACACTGTTGAAAAAAAAAAAAAACCCAAAAATGACGTGCACCGTTCGCCCACCTCCCACTCCTATACCGCTGAAAATAGAATTTTCACTTGTACTAGGAAAAGGTGCGCCTAGTCAAGATCTATCATTCTAGATACAGCCAGGTCATTTTGGAGCGCTGGTTGAGCGTCCAGAGCATTTTCATACATAAAATGGCGATGTCCCATACACCAAAAAACAAGTCACGTGCACCGTTTGGACCGCTCTGCATGCTAAACCGCTGAAAATCGATTTTTCACTTCTACTACCAAAAGTTGCGCCTAGAAAAAATACACCTTTTTAACTTCAGCCAGGTCATTTTGGAGCGCAGGTTGAGCGTCCAGAGCGTTTTTAGAAACCCACTAAAATAAAGTGCATCGTTTGACCCCCCCTCCCAACTAAACCCCTGAAATGAAAATTTTCATTTTACTTGGAAAAGTTGCGCCTATTAAATATCTATCATTCTGCATACCGCCAGGTCATCTAGCACCGCTGGGTCAGCGTCCAGAGCGTTTTTCCAGAGACACTGTTAAAAAAAAAAAAAACCCAAAAATGACGTGCACCGTTCGCCCACCTCCCACTCCTATACCGCTGAAAATAGAATTTTCACTTGTACTAGGAAAAGGTGCGCCTAGTCAAGATCTATCATTCTAGATACAGCCAGGTCATTTTGGAGCGCTGGTTGAGCGTCCAGAGCATTTTCCTACATAAAATGGCGACGTCCCATACACCCAAAAACATGTCACGTGCACCGTTTGGACCGCTCTACATGCTAAACCGCTGAAAATCGATTTTTCACTTCTACTAGCAAAAGTTGCGCCTAGAAAAAATACACCTTTTTAACTTCAGCCAGGTCATTTTGGAGCGCAGGTTGAGCGTCCAGAGCGTTTTTAAAAACCCACTAAAATAAAGTGCATCGTTTGACCCCCCCTCCCAACTAAACCCCTGAAATGAAAATTTTCATTTTACTTGGAAAAGTTGCGCCTATTAAAAATCTATCATTCTGCATACCGCCAGGTCATCTAGCACCGCTGGGTCAGCGTCCAGAGCGTTTTTCCAGAGACACTGTTAAAAAAAAAAAAAAACCCAAAAATGACGTGCACCGTTCGCCCACCTCCCACTCCTATACCGCTGAAAATAGAATTTTCACTTGTACTAGGAAAAGGTGCGCCTAGTCAAGATCTATCATTCTAGATACAGCCAGGTCATTTTGGAGCGCTGGTTGAGCGTCCAGAGCATTTTCATACATAAAATGGCGATGTCCCATACACCAAAAAACAAGTCACGTGCACCGTTTGGACCGCTCTGCATGCTAAACCGCTGAAAATCGATTTTTCACTTCTACTACCAAAAGTTGCGCCTAGAAAAAATACACCTTTTTAACTTCAGCCAGGTCATTTTGGAGCGCAGGTTGAGCGTCCAGAGCGTTTTTAGAAACCCACTAAAATAAAGTGCATCGTTTGACCCCCCCTCCCAACTAAACCCCTGAAATGAAAATTTTCATTTTACTTGGAAAAGTTGCGCCTATTAAATATCTATCATTCTGCATACCGCCAGGTCATCTAGCACCGCTGGGTCAGCGTCCAGAGCGTTTTTCCAGAGACACTGTTAAAAAAAAAAAAAACCCAAAAATGACGTGCACCGTTCGCCCACCTCCCACTCCTATACCGCTGAAAATAGAATTTTCACTTGTACTAGGAAAAGGTGCGCCTAGTCAAGATCTATCATTCTAGATACAGCCAGGTCATTTTGGAGCGCTGGTTGAGCGTCCAGAGCATTTTCCTACATAAAATGGCGACGTCCCATACACCCAAAAACATGTCACGTGCACCGTTTGGACCGCTCTACATGCTAAACCGCTGAAAATCGATTTTTCACTTCTACTACCAAAAGTTGCGCCTAGAAAAAATACACCTTTTTAACTTCAGCCAGGTCATTTTGGAGCGCAGGTTGAGCGTCCAGAGCGTTTTTAAAAACCCACTAAAATAAAGTGCATCGTTTGACCCCCCCTCCCAACTAAACCCCTGAAATGAAAATTTTCATTTTACTTGGAAAAGTTGCGCCTATTAAAAATCTATCATTCTGCATACCGCCAGGTCATCTAGCACCGCTGGGTCAGCGTCCAGAGCGTTTTTCCAGAGACACTGTTAAAAAAAAAAAAAACCCAAAAATGACGTGCACCGTTCGCCCACCTCCCACTCCTATACCGCTGAAAATAGAATTTTCACTTGTACTAGGAAAAGGTGCGCCTAGTCAAGATCTATCATTCTAGATACAGCCAGGTCATTTTGGAGCGCTGGTTGAGCGTCCAGAGCATTTTCATACATAAAATGGCGATGTCCCATACACCAAAAAACAAGTCACGTGCACCGTTTGGACCGCTCTGCATGCTAAACCGCTGAAAATCGATTTTTCACTTCTACTACCAAAAGTTGCGCCTAGAAAAAATACACCTTTTTAACTTCAGCCAGGTCATTTTGGAGCGCAGGTTGAGCGTCCAGAGCGTTTTTAGAAACCCACTAAAATAAAGTGCATCGTTTGACCCCCCCTCCCAACTAAACCCCTGAAATGAAAATTTTCATTTTACTTGGAAAAGTTGCGCCTATTAAATATCTATCATTCTGCATACCGCCAGGTCATCTAGCACCGCTGGGTCAGCGTCCAGAGCGTTTTTCCAGAGACACTGTTAAAAAAAAAAAAAACCCAAAAATGACGTGCACCGTTCGCCCACCTCCCACTCCTATACCGCTGAAAATAGAATTTTCACTTGTACTAGGAAAAGGTGCGCCTAGTCAAGATCTATCATTCTAGATACAGCCAGGTCATTTTGGAGCGCTGGTTGAGCGTCCAGAGCATTTTCCTACATAAAATGGCGATGTCCCATACACCAAAAAACAAGTCACGTGCACCGTTTGGACCGCTCTGCATGCTAAACCGCTGAAAATCGATTTTTCACTTCTACTACCAAAAGTTGCGCCTAGAAAAAATACACCTTTTTAACTTCAGCCAGGTCATTTTGGAGCGCAGGTTGAGCGTCCAGAGCGTTTTTAAAAACCCACTAAAATAAAGTGCATCGTTTGACCCCCCCTCCCAACTAAACCCCTGAAATGAGAATTTTCATTTTACTTGGAAAAGTTGCGCCTATTAAATATCTATCATTCTGCATACCGCCAGGTCATCTAGCACCGCTGGGTCAGCGTCCAGAGCGTTTTTCCAGAGACACTGTTGAAAAAAAAAAAAAACCCAAAAATGACGTGCACCGTTCGCCCACCTCCCACTCCTATACCGCTGAAAATAGAATTTTCACTTGTACTAGGAAAAGGTGCGCCTAGTCAAGATCTATCATTCTAGATACAGCCAGGTCATTTTGGAGCGCTGGTTGAGCGTCCAGAGCATTTTCCTACATAAAATGGCGATGTCCCATACACCAAAAAACAAGTCACGTGCACCGTTTGGACCGCTCTGCATGCTAAACCGCTGAAAATCGATTTTTCACTTCTACTACCAAAAGTTGCGCCTAGAAAAAATACACCTTTTTAACTTCAGCCAGGTCATTTTGGAGCGCAGGTTGAGCGTCCAGAGCGTTTTTAAAAACCCACTAAAATAAAGTGCATCGTTTGACCCCCCCTCCCAACTAAACCCCTGAAATGAGAATTTTCATTTTACTTGGAAAAGTTGCGCCTATTAAATATCTATCATTCTGCATACCGCCAGGTCATCTAGCACCGCTGGGTCAGCGTCCAGAGCGTTTTTCCAGAGACACTGTTGAAAAAAAAAAAAAACCCAAAAATGACGTGCACCGTTCGCCCACCTCCCACTCCTATACCGCTGAAAATAGAATTTTCACTTGTACTAGGAAAAGGTGCGCCTAGTCAAGATCTATCATTCTAGATACAGCCAGGTCATTTTGGAGCGCTGGTTGAGCGTCCAGAGCATTTTCCTACATAAAATGGCGACGTCCCATACACCCAAAAACATGTCACGTGCACCGTTTGGACCGCTCTACATGCTAAACCGCTGAAAATCGATTTTTCACTTCTACTAGCAAAAGTTGCGCCTAGAAAAAATACACCTTTTTAACTTCAGCCAGGTCATTTTGGAGCGCAGGTTGAGCGTCCAGAGCGTTTTTAAAAACCCACTAAAATAAAGTGCATCGTTTGACCCCCCCTCCCAACTAAACCCCTGAAATGAAAATTTTCATTTTACTTGGAAAAGTTGCGCCTATTAAAAATCTATCATTCTGCATACCGCCAGGTCATCTAGCACCGCTGGGTCAGCGTCCAGAGCGTTTTTCCAGAGACACTGTTAAAAAAAAAAAAAACCCAAAAATGACGTGCACCGTTCGCCCACCTCCCACTCCTATACCGCTGAAAATAGAATTTTCACTTGTACTAGGAAAAGGTGCGCCTAGTCAAGATCTATCATTCTAGATACAGCCAGGTCATTTTGGAGCGCTGGTTGAGCGTCCAGAGCATTTTCATACATAAAATGGCGATGTCCCATACACCAAAAAACAAGTCACGTGCACCGTTTGGACCGCTCTGCATGCTAAACCGCTGAAAATCGATTTTTCACTTCTACTACCAAAAGTTGCGCCTAGAAAAAATACACCTTTTTAACTTCAGCCAGGTCATTTTGGAGCGCAGGTTGAGCGTCCAGAGCGTTTTTAGAAACCCACTAAAATAAAGTGCATCGTTTGACCCCCCCTCCCAACTAAACCCCTGAAATGAAAATTTTCATTTTACTTGGAAAAGTTGCGCCTATTAAATATCTATCATTCTGCATACCGCCAGGTCATCTAGCACCGCTGGGTCAGCGTCCAGAGCGTTTTTCCAGAGACACTGTTAAAAAAAAAAAAAACCCAAAAATGACGTGCACCGTTCGCCCACCTCCCACTCCTATACCGCTGAAAATAGAATTTTCACTTGTACTAGGAAAAGGTGCGCCTAGTCAAGATCTATCATTCTAGATACAGCCAGGTCATTTTGGAGCGCTGGTTGAGCGTCCAGAGCATTTTCCTACATAAAATGGCGATGTCCCATACACCAAAAAACAAGTCACGTGCACCGTTTGGACCGCTCTGCATGCTAAACCGCTGAAAATCGATTTTTCACTTCTACTACCAAAAGTTGCGCCTAGAAAAAATACACCTTTTTAACTTCAGCCAGGTCATTTTGGAGCGCAGGTTGAGCGTCCAGAGCGTTTTTAAAAACCCACTAAAATAAAGTGCATCGTTTGACCCCCCCTCCCAACTAAACCCCTGAAATGAGAATTTTCATTTTACTTGGAAAAGTTGCGCCTATTAAATATCTATCATTCTGCATACCGCCAGGTCATCTAGCACCGCTGGGTCAGCGTCCAGAGCGTTTTTCCAGAGACACTGTTGAAAAAAAAAAAAAACCCAAAAATGACGTGCACCGTTCGCCCACCTCCCACTCCTATACCGCTGAAAATAGAATTTTCACTTGTACTAGGAAAAGGTGCGCCTAGTCAAGATCTATCATTCTAGATACAGCCAGGTCATTTTGGAGCGCTGGTTGAGCGTCCAGAGCATTTTCCTACATAAAATGGCGACGTCCCATACACCCAAAAACATGTCACGTGCACCGTTTGGACCGCTCTACATGCTAAACCGCTGAAAATCGATTTTTCACTTCTACTAGCAAAAGTTGCGCCTAGAAAAAATACACCTTTTTAACTTCAGCCAGGTCATTTTGGAGCGCAGGTTGAGCGTCCAGAGCGTTTTTAAAAACCCACTAAAATAAAGTGCATCGTTTGACCCCCCCTCCCAACTAAACCCCTGAAATGAAAATTTTCATTTTACTTGGAAAAGTTGCGCCTATTAAAAATCTATCATTCTGCATACCGCCAGGTCATCTAGCACCGCTGGGTCAGCGTCCAGAGCGTTTTTCCAGAGACACTGTTAAAAAAAAAAAAAACCCAAAAATGACGTGCACCGTTCGCCCACCTCCCACTCCTATACCGCTGAAAATAGAATTTTCACTTGTACTAGGAAAAGGTGCGCCTAGTCAAGATCTATCATTCTAGATACAGCCAGGTCATTTTGGAGCGCTGGTTGAGCGTCCAGAGCATTTTCATACATAAAATGGCGATGTCCCATACACCAAAAAACAAGTCACGTGCACCGTTTGGACCGCTCTGCATGCTAAACCGCTGAAAATCGATTTTTCACTTCTACTACCAAAAGTTGCGCCTAGAAAAAATACACCTTTTTAACTTCAGCCAGGTCATTTTGGAGCGCAGGTTGAGCGTCCAGAGCGTTTTTAGAAACCCACTAAAATAAAGTGCATCGTTTGACCCCCCCTCCCAACTAAACCCCTGAAATGAAAATTTTCATTTTACTTGGAAAAGTTGCGCCTATTAAATATCTATCATTCTGCATACCGCCAGGTCATCTAGCACCGCTGGGTCAGCGTCCAGAGCGTTTTTCCAGAGACACTGTTAAAAAAAAAAAAAACCCAAAAATGACGTGCACCGTTCGCCCACCTCCCACTCCTATACCGCTGAAAATAGAATTTTCACTTGTACTAGGAAAAGGTGCGCCTAGTCAAGATCTATCATTCTAGATACAGCCAGGTCATTTTGGAGCGCTGGTTGAGCGTCCAGAGCATTTTCCTACATAAAATGGCGATGTCCCATACACCAAAAAACAAGTCACGTGCACCGTTTGGACCGCTCTGCATGCTAAACCGCTGAAAATCGATTTTTCACTTCTACTACCAAAAGTTGCGCCTAGAAAAAATACACCTTTTTAACTTCAGCCAGGTCATTTTGGAGCGCAGGTTGAGCGTCCAGAGCGTTTTTAAAAACCCACTAAAATAAAGTGCATCGTTTGACCCCCCCTCCCAACTAAACCCCTGAAATGAGAATTTTCATTTTACTTGGAAAAGTTGCGCCTATTAAATATCTATCATTCTGCATACCGCCAGGTCATCTAGCACCGCTGGGTCAGCGTCCAGAGCGTTTTTCCAGAGACACTGTTGAAAAAAAAAAAAAACCCAAAAATGACGTGCACCGTTCGCCCACCTCCCACTCCTATACCGCTGAAAATAGAATTTTCACTTGTACTAGGAAAAGGTGCGCCTAGTCAAGATCTATCATTCTAGATACAGCCAGGTCATTTTGGAGCGCTGGTTGAGCGTCCAGAGCATTTTCATACATAAAATGGCGATGTCCCATACACCAAAAAACAAGTCACGTGCACCGTTTGGACCGCTCTGCATGCTAAACCGCTGAAAATCGATTTTTCACTTCTACTACCAAAAGTTGCGCCTAGAAAAAATACACCTTTTTAACTTCAGCCAGGTCATTTTGGAGCGCAGGTTGAGCGTCCAGAGCGTTTTTAGAAACCCACTAAAATAAAGTGCATCGTTTGACCCCCCCTCCCAACTAAACCCCTGAAATGAAAATTTTCATTTTACTTGGAAAAGTTGCGCCTATTAAATATCTATCATTCTGCATACCGCCAGGTCATCTAGCACCGCTGGGTCAGCGTCCAGAGCGTTTTTCCAGAGACACTGTTAAAAAAAAAAAAAACCCAAAAATGACGTGCACCGTTCGCCCACCTCCCACTCCTATACCGCTGAAAATAGAATTTTCACTTGTACTAGGAAAAGGTGCGCCTAGTCAAGATCTATCATTCTAGATACAGCCAGGTCATTTTGGAGCGCTGGTTGAGCGTCCAGAGCATTTTCCTACATAAAATGGCGACGTCCCATACACCCAAAAACATGTCACGTGCACCGTTTGGACCGCTCTACATGCTAAACCGCTGAAAATCGATTTTTCACTTCTACTAGCAAAAGTTGCGCCTAGAAAAAATACACCTTTTTAACTTCAGCCAGGTCATTTTGGAGCGCAGGTTGAGCGTCCAGAGCGTTTTTAAAAACCCACTAAAATAAAGTGCATCGTTTGACCCCCCCTCCCAACTAAACCCCTGAAATGAAAATTTTCATTTTACTTGGAAAAGTTGCGCCTATTAAAAATCTATCATTCTGCATACCGCCAGGTCATCTAGCACCGCTGGGTCAGCGTCCAGAGCGTTTTTCCAGAGACACTGTTAAAAAAAAAAAAAAACCCAAAAATGACGTGCACCGTTCGCCCACCTCCCACTCCTATACCGCTGAAAATAGAATTTTCACTTGTACTAGGAAAAGGTGCGCCTAGTCAAGATCTATCATTCTAGATACAGCCAGGTCATTTTGGAGCGCTGGTTGAGCGTCCAGAGCATTTTCATACATAAAATGGCGATGTCCCATACACCAAAAAACAAGTCACGTGCACCGTTTGGACCGCTCTGCATGCTAAACCGCTGAAAATCGATTTTTCACTTCTACTACCAAAAGTTGCGCCTAGAAAAAATACACCTTTTTAACTTCAGCCAGGTCATTTTGGAGCGCAGGTTGAGCGTCCAGAGCGTTTTTAGAAACCCACTAAAATAAAGTGCATCGTTTGACCCCCCCTCCCAACTAAACCCCTGAAATGAAAATTTTCATTTTACTTGGAAAAGTTGCGCCTATTAAATATCTATCATTCTGCATACCGCCAGGTCATCTAGCACCGCTGGGTCAGCGTCCAGAGCGTTTTTCCAGAGACACTGTTAAAAAAAAAAAAAACCCAAAAATGACGTGCACCGTTCGCCCACCTCCCACTCCTATACCGCTGAAAATAGAATTTTCACTTGTACTAGGAAAAGGTGCGCCTAGTCAAGATCTATCATTCTAGATACAGCCAGGTCATTTTGGAGCGCTGGTTGAGCGTCCAGAGCATTTTCCTACATAAAATGGCGACGTCCCATACACCCAAAAACATGTCACGTGCACCGTTTGGACCGCTCTACATGCTAAACCGCTGAAAATCGATTTTTCACTTCTACTAGCAAAAGTTGCGCCTAGAAAAAATACACCTTTTTAACTTCAGCCAGGTCATTTTGGAGCGCAGGTTGAGCGTCCAGAGCGTTTTTAAAAACCCACTAAAATAAAGTGCATCGTTTGACCCCCCCTCCCAACTAAACCCCTGAAATGAAAATTTTCATTTTACTTGGAAAAGTTGCGCCTATTAAAAATCTATCATTCTGCATACCGCCAGGTCATCTAGCACCGCTGGGTCAGCGTCCAGAGCGTTTTTCCAGAGACACTGTTAAAAAAAAAAAAAACCCAAAAATGACGTGCACCGTTCGCCCACCTCCCACTCCTATACCGCTGAAAATAGAATTTTCACTTGTACTAGGAAAAGGTGCGCCTAGTCAAGATCTATCATTCTAGATACAGCCAGGTCATTTTGGAGCGCTGGTTGAGCGTCCAGAGCATTTTCATACATAAAATGGCGATGTCCCATACACCAAAAAACAAGTCACGTGCACCGTTTGGACCGCTCTGCATGCTAAACCGCTGAAAATCGATTTTTCACTTCTACTACCAAAAGTTGCGCCTAGAAAAAATACACCTTTTTAACTTCAGCCAGGTCATTTTGGAGCGCAGGTTGAGCGTCCAGAGCGTTTTTAAAAACCCACTAAAATAAAGTGCATCGTTTGACCCCCCCTCCCAACTAAACCCCTGAAATGAGAATTTTCATTTTACTTGGAAAAGTTGCGCCTATTAAATATCTATCATTCTGCATACCGCCAGGTCATCTAGCACCGCTGGGTCAGCGTCCAGAGCGTTTTTCCAGAGACACTGTTGAAAAAAAAAAAAAACCCAAAAATGACGTGCACCGTTCGCCCACCTCCCACTCCTATACCGCTGAAAATAGAATTTTCACTTGTACTAGGAAAAGGTGCGCCTAGTCAAGATCTATCATTCTAGATACAGCCAGGTCATTTTGGAGCGCTGGTTGAGCGTCCAGAGCATTTTCATACATAAAATGGCGATGTCCCATACACCAAAAAACAAGTCACGTGCACCGTTTGGACCGCTCTGCATGCTAAACCGCTGAAAATCGATTTTTCACTTCTACTACCAAAAGTTGCGCCTAGAAAAAATACACCTTTTTAACTTCAGCCAGGTCATTTTGGAGCGCAGGTTGAGCGTCCAGAGCGTTTTTAGAAACCCACTAAAATAAAGTGCATCGTTTGACCCCCCCTCCCAACTAAACCCCTGAAATGAAAATTTTCATTTTACTTGGAAAAGTTGCGCCTATTAAATATCTATCATTCTGCATACCGCCAGGTCATCTAGCACCGCTGGGTCAGCGTCCAGAGCGTTTTTCCAGAGACACTGTTAAAAAAAAAAAAAACCCAAAAATGACGTGCACCGTTCGCCCACCTCCCACTCCTATACCGCTGAAAATAGAATTTTCACTTGTACTAGGAAAAGGTGCGCCTAGTCAAGATCTATCATTCTAGATACAGCCAGGTCATTTTGGAGCGCTGGTTGAGCGTCCAGAGCATTTTCCTACATAAAATGGCGACGTCCCATACACCCAAAAACATGTCACGTGCACCGTTTGGACCGCTCTACATGCTAAACCGCTGAAAATCGATTTTTCACTTCTACTAGCAAAAGTTGCGCCTAGAAAAAATACACCTTTTTAACTTCAGCCAGGTCATTTTGGAGCGCAGGTTGAGCGTCCAGAGCGTTTTTAAAAACCCACTAAAATAAAGTGCATCGTTTGACCCCCCCTCCCAACTAAACCCCTGAAATGAAAATTTTCATTTTACTTGGAAAAGTTGCGCCTATTAAAAATCTATCATTCTGCATACCGCCAGGTCATCTAGCACCGCTGGGTCAGCGTCCAGAGCGTTTTTCCAGAGACACTGTTAAAAAAAAAAAAAAACCCAAAAATGACGTGCACCGTTCGCCCACCTCCCACTCCTATACCGCTGAAAATAGAATTTTCACTTGTACTAGGAAAAGGTGCGCCTAGTCAAGATCTATCATTCTAGATACAGCCAGGTCATTTTGGAGCGCTGGTTGAGCGTCCAGAGCATTTTCATACATAAAATGGCGATGTCCCATACACCAAAAAACAAGTCACGTGCACCGTTTGGACCGCTCTGCATGCTAAACCGCTGAAAATCGATTTTTCACTTCTACTACCAAAAGTTGCGCCTAGAAAAAATACACCTTTTTAACTTCAGCCAGGTCATTTTGGAGCGCAGGTTGAGCGTCCAGAGCGTTTTTAGAAACCCACTAAAATAAAGTGCATCGTTTGACCCCCCCTCCCAACTAAACCCCTGAAATGAAAATTTTCATTTTACTTGGAAAAGTTGCGCCTATTAAATATCTATCATTCTGCATACCGCCAGGTCATCTAGCACCGCTGGGTCAGCGTCCAGAGCGTTTTTCCAGAGACACTGTTAAAAAAAAAAAAAACCCAAAAATGACGTGCACCGTTCGCCCACCTCCCACTCCTATACCGCTGAAAATAGAATTTTCACTTGTACTAGGAAAAGGTGCGCCTAGTCAAGATCTATCATTCTAGATACAGCCAGGTCATTTTGGAGCGCTGGTTGAGCGTCCAGAGCATTTTCCTACATAAAATGGCGACGTCCCATACACCCAAAAACATGTCACGTGCACCGTTTGGACCGCTCTACATGCTAAACCGCTGAAAATCGATTTTTCACTTCTACTAGCAAAAGTTGCGCCTAGAAAAAATACACCTTTTTAACTTCAGCCAGGTCATTTTGGAGCGCAGGTTGAGCGTCCAGAGCGTTTTTAAAAACCCACTAAAATAAAGTGCATCGTTTGACCCCCCCTCCCAACTAAACCCCTGAAATGAAAATTTTCATTTTACTTGGAAAAGTTGCGCCTATTAAAAATCTATCATTCTGCATACCGCCAGGTCATCTAGCACCGCTGGGTCAGCGTCCAGAGCGTTTTTCCAGAGACACTGTTAAAAAAAAAAAAAACCCAAAAATGACGTGCACCGTTCGCCCACCTCCCACTCCTATACCGCTGAAAATAGAATTTTCACTTGTACTAGGAAAAGGTGCGCCTAGTCAAGATCTATCATTCTAGATACAGCCAGGTCATTTTGGAGCGCTGGTTGAGCGTCCAGAGCATTTTCATACATAAAATGGCGATGTCCCATACACCAAAAAACAAGTCACGTGCACCGTTTGGACCGCTCTGCATGCTAAACCGCTGAAAATCGATTTTTCACTTCTACTACCAAAAGTTGCGCCTAGAAAAAATACACCTTTTTAACTTCAGCCAGGTCATTTTGGAGCGCAGGTTGAGCGTCCAGAGCGTTTTTAGAAACCCACTAAAATAAAGTGCATCGTTTGACCCCCCCTCCCAACTAAACCCCTGAAATGAAAATTTTCATTTTACTTGGAAAAGTTGCGCCTATTAAATATCTATCATTCTGCATACCGCCAGGTCATCTAGCACCGCTGGGTCAGCGTCCAGAGCGTTTTTCCAGAGACACTGTTAAAAAAAAAAAAAACCCAAAAATGACGTGCACCGTTCGCCCACCTCCCACTCCTATACCGCTGAAAATAGAATTTTCACTTGTACTAGGAAAAGGTGCGCCTAGTCAAGATCTATCATTCTAGATACAGCCAGGTCATTTTGGAGCGCTGGTTGAGCGTCCAGAGCATTTTCCTACATAAAATGGCGATGTCCCATACACCAAAAAACAAGTCACGTGCACCGTTTGGACCGCTCTGCATGCTAAACCGCTGAAAATCGATTTTTCACTTCTACTACCAAAAGTTGCGCCTAGAAAAAATACACCTTTTTAACTTCAGCCAGGTCATTTTGGAGCGCAGGTTGAGCGTCCAGAGCGTTTTTAAAAACCCACTAAAATAAAGTGCATCGTTTGACCCCCCCTCCCAACTAAACCCCTGAAATGAGAATTTTCATTTTACTTGGAAAAGTTGCGCCTATTAAATATCTATCATTCTGCATACCGCCAGGTCATCTAGCACCGCTGGGTCAGCGTCCAGAGCGTTTTTCCAGAGACACTGTTGAAAAAAAAAAAAAACCCAAAAATGACGTGCACCGTTCGCCCACCTCCCACTCCTATACCGCTGAAAATAGAATTTTCACTTGTACTAGGAAAAGGTGCGCCTAGTCAAGATCTATCATTCTAGATACAGCCAGGTCATTTTGGAGCGCTGGTTGAGCGTCCAGAGCATTTTCCTACATAAAATGGCGATGTCCCATACACCAAAAAACAAGTCACGTGCACCGTTTGGACCGCTCTGCATGCTAAACCGCTGAAAATCGATTTTTCACTTCTACTACCAAAAGTTGCGCCTAGAAAAAATACACCTTTTTAACTTCAGCCAGGTCATTTTGGAGCGCAGGTTGAGCGTCCAGAGCGTTTTTAAAAACCCACTAAAATAAAGTGCATCGTTTGACCCCCCCTCCCAACTAAACCCCTGAAATGAGAATTTTCATTTTACTTGGAAAAGTTGCGCCTATTAAATATCTATCATTCTGCATACCGCCAGGTCATCTAGCACCGCTGGGTCAGCGTCCAGAGCGTTTTTCCAGAGACACTGTTGAAAAAAAAAAAAAACCCAAAAATGACGTGCACCGTTCGCCCACCTCCCACTCCTATACCGCTGAAAATAGAATTTTCACTTGTACTAGGAAAAGGTGCGCCTAGTCAAGATCTATCATTCTAGATACAGCCAGGTCATTTTGGAGCGCTGGTTGAGCGTCCAGAGCATTTTCCTACATAAAATGGCGACGTCCCATACACCCAAAAACATGTCACGTGCACCGTTTGGACCGCTCTACATGCTAAACCGCTGAAAATCGATTTTTCACTTCTACTAGCAAAAGTTGCGCCTAGAAAAAATACACCTTTTTAACTTCAGCCAGGTCATTTTGGAGCGCAGGTTGAGCGTCCAGAGCGTTTTTAAAAACCCACTAAAATAAAGTGCATCGTTTGACCCCCCCTCCCAACTAAACCCCTGAAATGAAAATTTTCATTTTACTTGGAAAAGTTGCGCCTATTAAAAATCTATCATTCTGCATACCGCCAGGTCATCTAGCACCGCTGGGTCAGCGTCCAGAGCGTTTTTCCAGAGACACTGTTAAAAAAAAAAAAAACCCAAAAATGACGTGCACCGTTCGCCCACCTCCCACTCCTATACCGCTGAAAATAGAATTTTCACTTGTACTAGGAAAAGGTGCGCCTAGTCAAGATCTATCATTCTAGATACAGCCAGGTCATTTTGGAGCGCTGGTTGAGCGTCCAGAGCATTTTCATACATAAAATGGCGATGTCCCATACACCAAAAAACAAGTCACGTGCACCGTTTGGACCGCTCTGCATGCTAAACCGCTGAAAATCGATTTTTCACTTCTACTACCAAAAGTTGCGCCTAGAAAAAATACACCTTTTTAACTTCAGCCAGGTCATTTTGGAGCGCAGGTTGAGCGTCCAGAGCGTTTTTAGAAACCCACTAAAATAAAGTGCATCGTTTGACCCCCCCTCCCAACTAAACCCCTGAAATGAAAATTTTCATTTTACTTGGAAAAGTTGCGCCTATTAAATATCTATCATTCTGCATACCGCCAGGTCATCTAGCACCGCTGGGTCAGCGTCCAGAGCGTTTTTCCAGAGACACTGTTAAAAAAAAAAAAAACCCAAAAATGACGTGCACCGTTCGCCCACCTCCCACTCCTATACCGCTGAAAATAGAATTTTCACTTGTACTAGGAAAAGGTGCGCCTAGTCAAGATCTATCATTCTAGATACAGCCAGGTCATTTTGGAGCGCTGGTTGAGCGTCCAGAGCATTTTCCTACATAAAATGGCGATGTCCCATACACCAAAAAACAAGTCACGTGCACCGTTTGGACCGCTCTGCATGCTAAACCGCTGAAAATCGATTTTTCACTTCTACTACCAAAAGTTGCGCCTAGAAAAAATACACCTTTTTAACTTCAGCCAGGTCATTTTGGAGCGCAGGTTGAGCGTCCAGAGCGTTTTTAAAAACCCACTAAAATAAAGTGCATCGTTTGACCCCCCCTCCCAACTAAACCCCTGAAATGAGAATTTTCATTTTACTTGGAAAAGTTGCGCCTATTAAATATCTATCATTCTGCATACCGCCAGGTCATCTAGCACCGCTGGGTCAGCGTCCAGAGCGTTTTTCCAGAGACACTGTTGAAAAAAAAAAAAAACCCAAAAATGACGTGCACCGTTCGCCCACCTCCCACTCCTATACCGCTGAAAATAGAATTTTCACTTGTACTAGGAAAAGGTGCGCCTAGTCAAGATCTATCATTCTAGATACAGCCAGGTCATTTTGGAGCGCTGGTTGAGCGTCCAGAGCATTTTCCTACATAAAATGGCGACGTCCCATACACCCAAAAACATGTCACGTGCACCGTTTGGACCGCTCTACATGCTAAACCGCTGAAAATCGATTTTTCACTTCTACTAGCAAAAGTTGCGCCTAGAAAAAATACACCTTTTTAACTTCAGCCAGGTCATTTTGGAGCGCAGGTTGAGCGTCCAGAGCGTTTTTAAAAACCCACTAAAATAAAGTGCATCGTTTGACCCCCCCTCCCAACTAAACCCCTGAAATGAAAATTTTCATTTTACTTGGAAAAGTTGCGCCTATTAAAAATCTATCATTCTGCATACCGCCAGGTCATCTAGCACCGCTGGGTCAGCGTCCAGAGCGTTTTTCCAGAGACACTGTTAAAAAAAAAAAAAACCCAAAAATGACGTGCACCGTTCGCCCACCTCCCACTCCTATACCGCTGAAAATAGAATTTTCACTTGTACTAGGAAAAGGTGCGCCTAGTCAAGATCTATCATTCTAGATACAGCCAGGTCATTTTGGAGCGCTGGTTGAGCGTCCAGAGCATTTTCATACATAAAATGGCGATGTCCCATACACCAAAAAACAAGTCACGTGCACCGTTTGGACCGCTCTGCATGCTAAACCGCTGAAAATCGATTTTTCACTTCTACTACCAAAAGTTGCGCCTAGAAAAAATACACCTTTTTAACTTCAGCCAGGTCATTTTGGAGCGCAGGTTGAGCGTCCAGAGCGTTTTTAGAAACCCACTAAAATAAAGTGCATCGTTTGACCCCCCCTCCCAACTAAACCCCTGAAATGAAAATTTTCATTTTACTTGGAAAAGTTGCGCCTATTAAATATCTATCATTCTGCATACCGCCAGGTCATCTAGCACCGCTGGGTCAGCGTCCAGAGCGTTTTTCCAGAGACACTGTTAAAAAAAAAAAAAACCCAAAAATGACGTGCACCGTTCGCCCACCTCCCACTCCTATACCGCTGAAAATAGAATTTTCACTTGTACTAGGAAAAGGTGCGCCTAGTCAAGATCTATCATTCTAGATACAGCCAGGTCATTTTGGAGCGCTGGTTGAGCGTCCAGAGCATTTTCCTACATAAAATGGCGATGTCCCATACACCAAAAAACAAGTCACGTGCACCGTTTGGACCGCTCTGCATGCTAAACCGCTGAAAATCGATTTTTCACTTCTACTACCAAAAGTTGCGCCTAGAAAAAATACACCTTTTTAACTTCAGCCAGGTCATTTTGGAGCGCAGGTTGAGCGTCCAGAGCGTTTTTAAAAACCCACTAAAATAAAGTGCATCGTTTGACCCCCCCTCCCAACTAAACCCCTGAAATGAGAATTTTCATTTTACTTGGAAAAGTTGCGCCTATTAAATATCTATCATTCTGCATACCGCCAGGTCATCTAGCACCGCTGGGTCAGCGTCCAGAGCGTTTTTCCAGAGACACTGTTGAAAAAAAAAAAAAACCCAAAAATGACGTGCACCGTTCGCCCACCTCCCACTCCTATACCGCTGAAAATAGAATTTTCACTTGTACTAGGAAAAGGTGCGCCTAGTCAAGATCTATCATTCTAGATACAGCCAGGTCATTTTGGAGCGCTGGTTGAGCGTCCAGAGCATTTTCATACATAAAATGGCGATGTCCCATACACCAAAAAACAAGTCACGTGCACCGTTTGGACCGCTCTGCATGCTAAACCGCTGAAAATCGATTTTTCACTTCTACTACCAAAAGTTGCGCCTAGAAAAAATACACCTTTTTAACTTCAGCCAGGTCATTTTGGAGCGCAGGTTGAGCGTCCAGAGCGTTTTTAGAAACCCACTAAAATAAAGTGCATCGTTTGACCCCCCCTCCCAACTAAACCCCTGAAATGAAAATTTTCATTTTACTTGGAAAAGTTGCGCCTATTAAATATCTATCATTCTGCATACCGCCAGGTCATCTAGCACCGCTGGGTCAGCGTCCAGAGCGTTTTTCCAGAGACACTGTTAAAAAAAAAAAAAACCCAAAAATGACGTGCACCGTTCGCCCACCTCCCACTCCTATACCGCTGAAAATAGAATTTTCACTTGTACTAGGAAAAGGTGCGCCTAGTCAAGATCTATCATTCTAGATACAGCCAGGTCATTTTGGAGCGCTGGTTGAGCGTCCAGAGCATTTTCCTACATAAAATGGCGACGTCCCATACACCCAAAAACATGTCACGTGCACCGTTTGGACCGCTCTACATGCTAAACCGCTGAAAATCGATTTTTCACTTCTACTAGCAAAAGTTGCGCCTAGAAAAAATACACCTTTTTAACTTCAGCCAGGTCATTTTGGAGCGCAGGTTGAGCGTCCAGAGCGTTTTTAAAAACCCACTAAAATAAAGTGCATCGTTTGACCCCCCCTCCCAACTAAACCCCTGAAATGAAAATTTTCATTTTACTTGGAAAAGTTGCGCCTATTAAAAATCTATCATTCTGCATACCGCCAGGTCATCTAGCACCGCTGGGTCAGCGTCCAGAGCGTTTTTCCAGAGACACTGTTAAAAAAAAAAAAAAACCCAAAAATGACGTGCACCGTTCGCCCACCTCCCACTCCTATACCGCTGAAAATAGAATTTTCACTTGTACTAGGAAAAGGTGCGCCTAGTCAAGATCTATCATTCTAGATACAGCCAGGTCATTTTGGAGCGCTGGTTGAGCGTCCAGAGCATTTTCATACATAAAATGGCGATGTCCCATACACCAAAAAACAAGTCACGTGCACCGTTTGGACCGCTCTGCATGCTAAACCGCTGAAAATCGATTTTTCACTTCTACTACCAAAAGTTGCGCCTAGAAAAAATACACCTTTTTAACTTCAGCCAGGTCATTTTGGAGCGCAGGTTGAGCGTCCAGAGCGTTTTTAGAAACCCACTAAAATAAAGTGCATCGTTTGACCCCCCCTCCCAACTAAACCCCTGAAATGAAAATTTTCATTTTACTTGGAAAAGTTGCGCCTATTAAATATCTATCATTCTGCATACCGCCAGGTCATCTAGCACCGCTGGGTCAGCGTCCAGAGCGTTTTTCCAGAGACACTGTTAAAAAAAAAAAAAACCCAAAAATGACGTGCACCGTTCGCCCACCTCCCACTCCTATACCGCTGAAAATAGAATTTTCACTTGTACTAGGAAAAGGTGCGCCTAGTCAAGATCTATCATTCTAGATACAGCCAGGTCATTTTGGAGCGCTGGTTGAGCGTCCAGAGCATTTTCCTACATAAAATGGCGACGTCCCATACACCCAAAAACATGTCACGTGCACCGTTTGGACCGCTCTACATGCTAAACCGCTGAAAATCGATTTTTCACTTCTACTAGCAAAAGTTGCGCCTAGAAAAAATACACCTTTTTAACTTCAGCCAGGTCATTTTGGAGCGCAGGTTGAGCGTCCAGAGCGTTTTTAAAAACCCACTAAAATAAAGTGCATCGTTTGACCCCCCCTCCCAACTAAACCCCTGAAATGAAAATTTTCATTTTACTTGGAAAAGTTGCGCCTATTAAAAATCTATCATTCTGCATACCGCCAGGTCATCTAGCACCGCTGGGTCAGCGTCCAGAGCGTTTTTCCAGAGACACTGTTAAAAAAAAAAAAAACCCAAAAATGACGTGCACCGTTCGCCCACCTCCCACTCCTATACCGCTGAAAATAGAATTTTCACTTGTACTAGGAAAAGGTGCGCCTAGTCAAGATCTATCATTCTAGATACAGCCAGGTCATTTTGGAGCGCTGGTTGAGCGTCCAGAGCATTTTCATACATAAAATGGCGATGTCCCATACACCAAAAAACAAGTCACGTGCACCGTTTGGACCGCTCTGCATGCTAAACCGCTGAAAATCGATTTTTCACTTCTACTACCAAAAGTTGCGCCTAGAAAAAATACACCTTTTTAACTTCAGCCAGGTCATTTTGGAGCGCAGGTTGAGCGTCCAGAGCGTTTTTAGAAACCCACTAAAATAAAGTGCATCGTTTGACCCCCCCTCCCAACTAAACCCCTGAAATGAAAATTTTCATTTTACTTGGAAAAGTTGCGCCTATTAAATATCTATCATTCTGCATACCGCCAGGTCATCTAGCACCGCTGGGTCAGCGTCCAGAGCGTTTTTCCAGAGACACTGTTAAAAAAAAAAAAAACCCAAAAATGACGTGCACCGTTCGCCCACCTCCCACTCCTATACCGCTGAAAATAGAATTTTCACTTGTACTAGGAAAAGGTGCGCCTAGTCAAGATCTATCATTCTAGATACAGCCAGGTCATTTTGGAGCGCTGGTTGAGCGTCCAGAGCATTTTCCTACATAAAATGGCGATGTCCCATACACCAAAAAACAAGTCACGTGCACCGTTTGGACCGCTCTGCATGCTAAACCGCTGAAAATCGATTTTTCACTTCTACTACCAAAAGTTGCGCCTAGAAAAAATACACCTTTTTAACTTCAGCCAGGTCATTTTGGAGCGCAGGTTGAGCGTCCAGAGCGTTTTTAAAAACCCACTAAAATAAAGTGCATCGTTTGACCCCCCCTCCCAACTAAACCCCTGAAATGAGAATTTTCATTTTACTTGGAAAAGTTGCGCCTATTAAATATCTATCATTCTGCATACCGCCAGGTCATCTAGCACCGCTGGGTCAGCGTCCAGAGCGTTTTTCCAGAGACACTGTTGAAAAAAAAAAAAAACCCAAAAATGACGTGCACCGTTCGCCCACCTCCCACTCCTATACCGCTGAAAATAGAATTTTCACTTGTACTAGGAAAAGGTGCGCCTAGTCAAGATCTATCATTCTAGATACAGCCAGGTCATTTTGGAGCGCTGGTTGAGCGTCCAGAGCATTTTCCTACATAAAATGGCGACGTCCCATACACCCAAAAACATGTCACGTGCACCGTTTGGACCGCTCTACATGCTAAACCGCTGAAAATCGATTTTTCACTTCTACTAGCAAAAGTTGCGCCTAGAAAAAATACACCTTTTTAACTTCAGCCAGGTCATTTTGGAGCGCAGGTTGAGCGTCCAGAGCGTTTTTAAAAACCCACTAAAATAAAGTGCATCGTTTGACCCCCCCTCCCAACTAAACCCCTGAAATGAAAATTTTCATTTTACTTGGAAAAGTTGCGCCTATTAAAAATCTATCATTCTGCATACCGCCAGGTCATCTAGCACCGCTGGGTCAGCGTCCAGAGCGTTTTTCCAGAGACACTGTTAAAAAAAAAAAAAACCCAAAAATGACGTGCACCGTTCGCCCACCTCCCACTCCTATACCGCTGAAAATAGAATTTTCACTTGTACTAGGAAAAGGTGCGCCTAGTCAAGATCTATCATTCTAGATACAGCCAGGTCATTTTGGAGCGCTGGTTGAGCGTCCAGAGCATTTTCATACATAAAATGGCGATGTCCCATACACCAAAAAACAAGTCACGTGCACCGTTTGGACCGCTCTGCATGCTAAACCGCTGAAAATCGATTTTTCACTTCTACTACCAAAAGTTGCGCCTAGAAAAAATACACCTTTTTAACTTCAGCCAGGTCATTTTGGAGCGCAGGTTGAGCGTCCAGAGCGTTTTTAGAAACCCACTAAAATAAAGTGCATCGTTTGACCCCCCCTCCCAACTAAACCCCTGAAATGAAAATTTTCATTTTACTTGGAAAAGTTGCGCCTATTAAATATCTATCATTCTGCATACCGCCAGGTCATCTAGCACCGCTGGGTCAGCGTCCAGAGCGTTTTTCCAGAGACACTGTTAAAAAAAAAAAAAACCCAAAAATGACGTGCACCGTTCGCCCACCTCCCACTCCTATACCGCTGAAAATAGAATTTTCACTTGTACTAGGAAAAGGTGCGCCTAGTCAAGATCTATCATTCTAGATACAGCCAGGTCATTTTGGAGCGCTGGTTGAGCGTCCAGAGCATTTTCCTACATAAAATGGCGACGTCCCATACACCCAAAAACATGTCACGTGCACCGTTTGGACCGCTCTACATGCTAAACCGCTGAAAATCGATTTTTCACTTCTACTAGCAAAAGTTGCGCCTAGAAAAAATACACCTTTTTAACTTCAGCCAGGTCATTTTGGAGCGCAGGTTGAGCGTCCAGAGCGTTTTTAAAAACCCACTAAAATAAAGTGCATCGTTTGACCCCCCCTCCCAACTAAACCCCTGAAATGAAAATTTTCATTTTACTTGGAAAAGTTGCGCCTATTAAAAATCTATCATTCTGCATACCGCCAGGTCATCTAGCACCGCTGGGTCAGCGTCCAGAGCGTTTTTCCAGAGACACTGTTAAAAAAAAAAAAAACCCAAAAATGACGTGCACCGTTCGCCCACCTCCCACTCCTATACCGCTGAAAATAGAATTTTCACTTGTACTAGGAAAAGGTGCGCCTAGTCAAGATCTATCATTCTAGATACAGCCAGGTCATTTTGGAGCGCTGGTTGAGCGTCCAGAGCATTTTCATACATAAAATGGCGATGTCCCATACACCAAAAAACAAGTCACGTGCACCGTTTGGACCGCTCTGCATGCTAAACCGCTGAAAATCGATTTTTCACTTCTACTACCAAAAGTTGCGCCTAGAAAAAATACACCTTTTTAACTTCAGCCAGGTCATTTTGGAGCGCAGGTTGAGCGTCCAGAGCGTTTTTAAAAACCCACTAAAATAAAGTGCATCGTTTGACCCCCCCTCCCAACTAAACCCCTGAAATGAGAATTTTCATTTTACTTGGAAAAGTTGCGCCTATTAAATATCTATCATTCTGCATACCGCCAGGTCATCTAGCACCGCTGGGTCAGCGTCCAGAGCGTTTTTCCAGAGACACTGTTGAAAAAAAAAAAAAACCCAAAAATGACGTGCACCGTTCGCCCACCTCCCACTCCTATACCGCTGAAAATAGAATTTTCACTTGTACTAGGAAAAGGTGCGCCTAGTCAAGATCTATCATTCTAGATACAGCCAGGTCATTTTGGAGCGCTGGTTGAGCGTCCAGAGCATTTTCATACATAAAATGGCGATGTCCCATACACCAAAAAACAAGTCACGTGCACCGTTTGGACCGCTCTGCATGCTAAACCGCTGAAAATCGATTTTTCACTTCTACTACCAAAAGTTGCGCCTAGAAAAAATACACCTTTTTAACTTCAGCCAGGTCATTTTGGAGCGCAGGTTGAGCGTCCAGAGCGTTTTTAGAAACCCACTAAAATAAAGTGCATCGTTTGACCCCCCCTCCCAACTAAACCCCTGAAATGAAAATTTTCATTTTACTTGGAAAAGTTGCGCCTATTAAATATCTATCATTCTGCATACCGCCAGGTCATCTAGCACCGCTGGGTCAGCGTCCAGAGCGTTTTTCCAGAGACACTGTTAAAAAAAAAAAAAACCCAAAAATGACGTGCACCGTTCGCCCACCTCCCACTCCTATACCGCTGAAAATAGAATTTTCACTTGTACTAGGAAAAGGTGCGCCTAGTCAAGATCTATCATTCTAGATACAGCCAGGTCATTTTGGAGCGCTGGTTGAGCGTCCAGAGCATTTTCCTACATAAAATGGCGACGTCCCATACACCCAAAAACATGTCACGTGCACCGTTTGGACCGCTCTACATGCTAAACCGCTGAAAATCGATTTTTCACTTCTACTAGCAAAAGTTGCGCCTAGAAAAAATACACCTTTTTAACTTCAGCCAGGTCATTTTGGAGCGCAGGTTGAGCGTCCAGAGCGTTTTTAAAAACCCACTAAAATAAAGTGCATCGTTTGACCCCCCCTCCCAACTAAACCCCTGAAATGAAAATTTTCATTTTACTTGGAAAAGTTGCGCCTATTAAAAATCTATCATTCTGCATACCGCCAGGTCATCTAGCACCGCTGGGTCAGCGTCCAGAGCGTTTTTCCAGAGACACTGTTAAAAAAAAAAAAAAACCCAAAAATGACGTGCACCGTTCGCCCACCTCCCACTCCTATACCGCTGAAAATAGAATTTTCACTTGTACTAGGAAAAGGTGCGCCTAGTCAAGATCTATCATTCTAGATACAGCCAGGTCATTTTGGAGCGCTGGTTGAGCGTCCAGAGCATTTTCATACATAAAATGGCGATGTCCCATACACCAAAAAACAAGTCACGTGCACCGTTTGGACCGCTCTGCATGCTAAACCGCTGAAAATCGATTTTTCACTTCTACTACCAAAAGTTGCGCCTAGAAAAAATACACCTTTTTAACTTCAGCCAGGTCATTTTGGAGCGCAGGTTGAGCGTCCAGAGCGTTTTTAGAAACCCACTAAAATAAAGTGCATCGTTTGACCCCCCCTCCCAACTAAACCCCTGAAATGAAAATTTTCATTTTACTTGGAAAAGTTGCGCCTATTAAATATCTATCATTCTGCATACCGCCAGGTCATCTAGCACCGCTGGGTCAGCGTCCAGAGCGTTTTTCCAGAGACACTGTTAAAAAAAAAAAAAACCCAAAAATGACGTGCACCGTTCGCCCACCTCCCACTCCTATACCGCTGAAAATAGAATTTTCACTTGTACTAGGAAAAGGTGCGCCTAGTCAAGATCTATCATTCTAGATACAGCCAGGTCATTTTGGAGCGCTGGTTGAGCGTCCAGAGCATTTTCCTACATAAAATGGCGACGTCCCATACACCCAAAAACATGTCACGTGCACCGTTTGGACCGCTCTACATGCTAAACCGCTGAAAATCGATTTTTCACTTCTACTAGCAAAAGTTGCGCCTAGAAAAAATACACCTTTTTAACTTCAGCCAGGTCATTTTGGAGCGCAGGTTGAGCGTCCAGAGCGTTTTTAAAAACCCACTAAAATAAAGTGCATCGTTTGACCCCCCCTCCCAACTAAACCCCTGAAATGAAAATTTTCATTTTACTTGGAAAAGTTGCGCCTATTAAAAATCTATCATTCTGCATACCGCCAGGTCATCTAGCACCGCTGGGTCAGCGTCCAGAGCGTTTTTCCAGAGACACTGTTAAAAAAAAAAAAAACCCAAAAATGACGTGCACCGTTCGCCCACCTCCCACTCCTATACCGCTGAAAATAGAATTTTCACTTGTACTAGGAAAAGGTGCGCCTAGTCAAGATCTATCATTCTAGATACAGCCAGGTCATTTTGGAGCGCTGGTTGAGCGTCCAGAGCATTTTCATACATAAAATGGCGATGTCCCATACACCAAAAAACAAGTCACGTGCACCGTTTGGACCGCTCTGCATGCTAAACCGCTGAAAATCGATTTTTCACTTCTACTACCAAAAGTTGCGCCTAGAAAAAATACACCTTTTTAACTTCAGCCAGGTCATTTTGGAGCGCAGGTTGAGCGTCCAGAGCGTTTTTAGAAACCCACTAAAATAAAGTGCATCGTTTGACCCCCCCTCCCAACTAAACCCCTGAAATGAAAATTTTCATTTTACTTGGAAAAGTTGCGCCTATTAAATATCTATCATTCTGCATACCGCCAGGTCATCTAGCACCGCTGGGTCAGCGTCCAGAGCGTTTTTCCAGAGACACTGTTAAAAAAAAAAAAAACCCAAAAATGACGTGCACCGTTCGCCCACCTCCCACTCCTATACCGCTGAAAATA
Source organism: Eupeodes luniger (assembly GCA_951509635.1). NCBI lineage: Eukaryota > Metazoa > Arthropoda > Insecta > Diptera > Syrphidae > Eupeodes > Eupeodes luniger. The sequence goes on from OX608074.1 coordinate 34,096, forward strand.
GAATTTTCACTTGTACTAGGAAAAGGTGCGCCTAGTCAAGATCTATCATTCTAGATACAGCCAGGTCATTTTGGAGCGCTGGTTGAGCGTCCAGAGCATTTTCCTACATAAAATGGCGATGTCCCATACACCAAAAAACAAGTCACGTGCACCGTTTGGACCGCTCTGCATGCTAAACCGCTGAAAATCGATTTTTCACTTCTACTACCAAAAGTTGCGCCTAGAAAAAATACACCTTTTTAACTTCAGCCAGGTCATTTTGGAGCGCAGGTTGAGCGTCCAGAGCGTTTTTAAAAACCCACTAAAATAAAGTGCATCGTTTGACCCCCCCTCCCAACTAAACCCCTGAAATGAGAATTTTCATTTTACTTGGAAAAGTTGCGCCTATTAAATATCTATCATTCTGCATACCGCCAGGTCATCTAGCACCGCTGGGTCAGCGTCCAGAGCGTTTTTCCAGAGACACTGTTGAAAAAAAAAAAAAACCCAAAAATGACGTGCACCGTTCGCCCACCTCCCACTCCTATACCGCTGAAAATAGAATTTTCACTTGTACTAGGAAAAGGTGCGCCTAGTCAAGATCTATCATTCTAGATACAGCCAGGTCATTTTGGAGCGCTGGTTGAGCGTCCAGAGCATTTTCCTACATAAAATGGCGATGTCCCATACACCAAAAAACAAGTCACGTGCACCGTTTGGACCGCTCTGCATGCTAAACCGCTGAAAATCGATTTTTCACTTCTACTACCAAAAGTTGCGCCTAGAAAAAATACACCTTTTTAACTTCAGCCAGGTCATTTTGGAGCGCAGGTTGAGCGTCCAGAGCGTTTTTAAAAACCCACTAAAATAAAGTGCATCGTTTGACCCCCCCTCCCAACTAAACCCCTGAAATGAGAATTTTCATTTTACTTGGAAAAGTTGCGCCTATTAAATATCTATCATTCTGCATACCGCCAGGTCATCTAGCACCGCTGGGTCAGCGTCCAGAGCGTTTTTCCAGAGACACTGTTGAAAAAAAAAAAAAACCCAAAAATGACGTGCACCGTTCGCCCACCTCCCACTCCTATACCGCTGAAAATAGAATTTTCACTTGTACTAGGAAAAGGTGCGCCTAGTCAAGATCTATCATTCTAGATACAGCCAGGTCATTTTGGAGCGCTGGTTGAGCGTCCAGAGCATTTTCCTACATAAAATGGCGACGTCCCATACACCCAAAAACATGTCACGTGCACCGTTTGGACCGCTCTACATGCTAAACCGCTGAAAATCGATTTTTCACTTCTACTAGCAAAAGTTGCGCCTAGAAAAAATACACCTTTTTAACTTCAGCCAGGTCATTTTGGAGCGCAGGTTGAGCGTCCAGAGCGTTTTTAAAAACCCACTAAAATAAAGTGCATCGTTTGACCCCCCCTCCCAACTAAACCCCTGAAATGAAAATTTTCATTTTACTTGGAAAAGTTGCGCCTATTAAAAATCTATCATTCTGCATACCGCCAGGTCATCTAGCACCGCTGGGTCAGCGTCCAGAGCGTTTTTCCAGAGACACTGTTAAAAAAAAAAAAAACCCAAAAATGACGTGCACCGTTCGCCCACCTCCCACTCCTATACCGCTGAAAATAGAATTTTCACTTGTACTAGGAAAAGGTGCGCCTAGTCAAGATCTATCATTCTAGATACAGCCAGGTCATTTTGGAGCGCTGGTTGAGCGTCCAGAGCATTTTCATACATAAAATGGCGATGTCCCATACACCAAAAAACAAGTCACGTGCACCGTTTGGACCGCTCTGCATGCTAAACCGCTGAAAATCGATTTTTCACTTCTACTACCAAAAGTTGCGCCTAGAAAAAATACACCTTTTTAACTTCAGCCAGGTCATTTTGGAGCGCAGGTTGAGCGTCCAGAGCGTTTTTAGAAACCCACTAAAATAAAGTGCATCGTTTGACCCCCCCTCCCAACTAAACCCCTGAAATGAAAATTTTCATTTTACTTGGAAAAGTTGCGCCTATTAAATATCTATCATTCTGCATACCGCCAGGTCATCTAGCACCGCTGGGTCAGCGTCCAGAGCGTTTTTCCAGAGACACTGTTAAAAAAAAAAAAAACCCAAAAATGACGTGCACCGTTCGCCCACCTCCCACTCCTATACCGCTGAAAATAGAATTTTCACTTGTACTAGGAAAAGGTGCGCCTAGTCAAGATCTATCATTCTAGATACAGCCAGGTCATTTTGGAGCGCTGGTTGAGCGTCCAGAGCATTTTCCTACATAAAATGGCGATGTCCCATACACCAAAAAACAAGTCACGTGCACCGTTTGGACCGCTCTGCATGCTAAACCGCTGAAAATCGATTTTTCACTTCTACTACCAAAAGTTGCGCCTAGAAAAAATACACCTTTTTAACTTCAGCCAGGTCATTTTGGAGCGCAGGTTGAGCGTCCAGAGCGTTTTTAAAAACCCACTAAAATAAAGTGCATCGTTTGACCCCCCCTCCCAACTAAACCCCTGAAATGAGAATTTTCATTTTACTTGGAAAAGTTGCGCCTATTAAATATCTATCATTCTGCATACCGCCAGGTCATCTAGCACCGCTGGGTCAGCGTCCAGAGCGTTTTTCCAGAGACACTGTTGAAAAAAAAAAAAAACCCAAAAATGACGTGCACCGTTCGCCCACCTCCCACTCCTATACCGCTGAAAATAGAATTTTCACTTGTACTAGGAAAAGGTGCGCCTAGTCAAGATCTATCATTCTAGATACAGCCAGGTCATTTTGGAGCGCTGGTTGAGCGTCCAGAGCATTTTCCTACATAAAATGGCGACGTCCCATACACCCAAAAACATGTCACGTGCACCGTTTGGACCGCTCTACATGCTAAACCGCTGAAAATCGATTTTTCACTTCTACTAGCAAAAGTTGCGCCTAGAAAAAATACACCTTTTTAACTTCAGCCAGGTCATTTTGGAGCGCAGGTTGAGCGTCCAGAGCGTTTTTAAAAACCCACTAAAATAAAGTGCATCGTTTGACCCCCCCTCCCAACTAAACCCCTGAAATGAAAATTTTCATTTTACTTGGAAAAGTTGCGCCTATTAAAAATCTATCATTCTGCATACCGCCAGGTCATCTAGCACCGCTGGGTCAGCGTCCAGAGCGTTTTTCCAGAGACACTGTTAAAAAAAAAAAAAACCCAAAAATGACGTGCACCGTTCGCCCACCTCCCACTCCTATACCGCTGAAAATAGAATTTTCACTTGTACTAGGAAAAGGTGCGCCTAGTCAAGATCTATCATTCTAGATACAGCCAGGTCATTTTGGAGCGCTGGTTGAGCGTCCAGAGCATTTTCATACATAAAATGGCGATGTCCCATACACCAAAAAACAAGTCACGTGCACCGTTTGGACCGCTCTGCATGCTAAACCGCTGAAAATCGATTTTTCACTTCTACTACCAAAAGTTGCGCCTAGAAAAAATACACCTTTTTAACTTCAGCCAGGTCATTTTGGAGCGCAGGTTGAGCGTCCAGAGCGTTTTTAGAAACCCACTAAAATAAAGTGCATCGTTTGACCCCCCCTCCCAACTAAACCCCTGAAATGAAAATTTTCATTTTACTTGGAAAAGTTGCGCCTATTAAATATCTATCATTCTGCATACCGCCAGGTCATCTAGCACCGCTGGGTCAGCGTCCAGAGCGTTTTTCCAGAGACACTGTTAAAAAAAAAAAAAACCCAAAAATGACGTGCACCGTTCGCCCACCTCCCACTCCTATACCGCTGAAAATAGAATTTTCACTTGTACTAGGAAAAGGTGCGCCTAGTCAAGATCTATCATTCTAGATACAGCCAGGTCATTTTGGAGCGCTGGTTGAGCGTCCAGAGCATTTTCCTACATAAAATGGCGATGTCCCATACACCAAAAAACAAGTCACGTGCACCGTTTGGACCGCTCTGCATGCTAAACCGCTGAAAATCGATTTTTCACTTCTACTACCAAAAGTTGCGCCTAGAAAAAATACACCTTTTTAACTTCAGCCAGGTCATTTTGGAGCGCAGGTTGAGCGTCCAGAGCGTTTTTAAAAACCCACTAAAATAAAGTGCATCGTTTGACCCCCCCTCCCAACTAAACCCCTGAAATGAGAATTTTCATTTTACTTGGAAAAGTTGCGCCTATTAAATATCTATCATTCTGCATACCGCCAGGTCATCTAGCACCGCTGGGTCAGCGTCCAGAGCGTTTTTCCAGAGACACTGTTGAAAAAAAAAAAAAACCCAAAAATGACGTGCACCGTTCGCCCACCTCCCACTCCTATACCGCTGAAAATAGAATTTTCACTTGTACTAGGAAAAGGTGCGCCTAGTCAAGATCTATCATTCTAGATACAGCCAGGTCATTTTGGAGCGCTGGTTGAGCGTCCAGAGCATTTTCATACATAAAATGGCGATGTCCCATACACCAAAAAACAAGTCACGTGCACCGTTTGGACCGCTCTGCATGCTAAACCGCTGAAAATCGATTTTTCACTTCTACTACCAAAAGTTGCGCCTAGAAAAAATACACCTTTTTAACTTCAGCCAGGTCATTTTGGAGCGCAGGTTGAGCGTCCAGAGCGTTTTTAGAAACCCACTAAAATAAAGTGCATCGTTTGACCCCCCCTCCCAACTAAACCCCTGAAATGAAAATTTTCATTTTACTTGGAAAAGTTGCGCCTATTAAATATCTATCATTCTGCATACCGCCAGGTCATCTAGCACCGCTGGGTCAGCGTCCAGAGCGTTTTTCCAGAGACACTGTTAAAAAAAAAAAAAACCCAAAAATGACGTGCACCGTTCGCCCACCTCCCACTCCTATACCGCTGAAAATAGAATTTTCACTTGTACTAGGAAAAGGTGCGCCTAGTCAAGATCTATCATTCTAGATACAGCCAGGTCATTTTGGAGCGCTGGTTGAGCGTCCAGAGCATTTTCCTACATAAAATGGCGACGTCCCATACACCCAAAAACATGTCACGTGCACCGTTTGGACCGCTCTACATGCTAAACCGCTGAAAATCGATTTTTCACTTCTACTAGCAAAAGTTGCGCCTAGAAAAAATACACCTTTTTAACTTCAGCCAGGTCATTTTGGAGCGCAGGTTGAGCGTCCAGAGCGTTTTTAAAAACCCACTAAAATAAAGTGCATCGTTTGACCCCCCCTCCCAACTAAACCCCTGAAATGAAAATTTTCATTTTACTTGGAAAAGTTGCGCCTATTAAAAATCTATCATTCTGCATACCGCCAGGTCATCTAGCACCGCTGGGTCAGCGTCCAGAGCGTTTTTCCAGAGACACTGTTAAAAAAAAAAAAAAACCCAAAAATGACGTGCACCGTTCGCCCACCTCCCACTCCTATACCGCTGAAAATAGAATTTTCACTTGTACTAGGAAAAGGTGCGCCTAGTCAAGATCTATCATTCTAGATACAGCCAGGTCATTTTGGAGCGCTGGTTGAGCGTCCAGAGCATTTTCATACATAAAATGGCGATGTCCCATACACCAAAAAACAAGTCACGTGCACCGTTTGGACCGCTCTGCATGCTAAACCGCTGAAAATCGATTTTTCACTTCTACTACCAAAAGTTGCGCCTAGAAAAAATACACCTTTTTAACTTCAGCCAGGTCATTTTGGAGCGCAGGTTGAGCGTCCAGAGCGTTTTTAGAAACCCACTAAAATAAAGTGCATCGTTTGACCCCCCCTCCCAACTAAACCCCTGAAATGAAAATTTTCATTTTACTTGGAAAAGTTGCGCCTATTAAATATCTATCATTCTGCATACCGCCAGGTCATCTAGCACCGCTGGGTCAGCGTCCAGAGCGTTTTTCCAGAGACACTGTTAAAAAAAAAAAAAACCCAAAAATGACGTGCACCGTTCGCCCACCTCCCACTCCTATACCGCTGAAAATAGAATTTTCACTTGTACTAGGAAAAGGTGCGCCTAGTCAAGATCTATCATTCTAGATACAGCCAGGTCATTTTGGAGCGCTGGTTGAGCGTCCAGAGCATTTTCCTACATAAAATGGCGACGTCCCATACACCCAAAAACATGTCACGTGCACCGTTTGGACCGCTCTACATGCTAAACCGCTGAAAATCGATTTTTCACTTCTACTAGCAAAAGTTGCGCCTAGAAAAAATACACCTTTTTAACTTCAGCCAGGTCATTTTGGAGCGCAGGTTGAGCGTCCAGAGCGTTTTTAAAAACCCACTAAAATAAAGTGCATCGTTTGACCCCCCCTCCCAACTAAACCCCTGAAATGAAAATTTTCATTTTACTTGGAAAAGTTGCGCCTATTAAAAATCTATCATTCTGCATACCGCCAGGTCATCTAGCACCGCTGGGTCAGCGTCCAGAGCGTTTTTCCAGAGACACTGTTAAAAAAAAAAAAAACCCAAAAATGACGTGCACCGTTCGCCCACCTCCCACTCCTATACCGCTGAAAATAGAATTTTCACTTGTACTAGGAAAAGGTGCGCCTAGTCAAGATCTATCATTCTAGATACAGCCAGGTCATTTTGGAGCGCTGGTTGAGCGTCCAGAGCATTTTCATACATAAAATGGCGATGTCCCATACACCAAAAAACAAGTCACGTGCACCGTTTGGACCGCTCTGCATGCTAAACCGCTGAAAATCGATTTTTCACTTCTACTACCAAAAGTTGCGCCTAGAAAAAATACACCTTTTTAACTTCAGCCAGGTCATTTTGGAGCGCAGGTTGAGCGTCCAGAGCGTTTTTAGAAACCCACTAAAATAAAGTGCATCGTTTGACCCCCCCTCCCAACTAAACCCCTGAAATGAAAATTTTCATTTTACTTGGAAAAGTTGCGCCTATTAAATATCTATCATTCTGCATACCGCCAGGTCATCTAGCACCGCTGGGTCAGCGTCCAGAGCGTTTTTCCAGAGACACTGTTAAAAAAAAAAAAAACCCAAAAATGACGTGCACCGTTCGCCCACCTCCCACTCCTATACCGCTGAAAATAGAATTTTCACTTGTACTAGGAAAAGGTGCGCCTAGTCAAGATCTATCATTCTAGATACAGCCAGGTCATTTTGGAGCGCTGGTTGAGCGTCCAGAGCATTTTCCTACATAAAATGGCGATGTCCCATACACCAAAAAACAAGTCACGTGCACCGTTTGGACCGCTCTGCATGCTAAACCGCTGAAAATCGATTTTTCACTTCTACTACCAAAAGTTGCGCCTAGAAAAAATACACCTTTTTAACTTCAGCCAGGTCATTTTGGAGCGCAGGTTGAGCGTCCAGAGCGTTTTTAAAAACCCACTAAAATAAAGTGCATCGTTTGACCCCCCCTCCCAACTAAACCCCTGAAATGAGAATTTTCATTTTACTTGGAAAAGTTGCGCCTATTAAATATCTATCATTCTGCATACCGCCAGGTCATCTAGCACCGCTGGGTCAGCGTCCAGAGCGTTTTTCCAGAGACACTGTTGAAAAAAAAAAAAAACCCAAAAATGACGTGCACCGTTCGCCCACCTCCCACTCCTATACCGCTGAAAATAGAATTTTCACTTGTACTAGGAAAAGGTGCGCCTAGTCAAGATCTATCATTCTAGATACAGCCAGGTCATTTTGGAGCGCTGGTTGAGCGTCCAGAGCATTTTCCTACATAAAATGGCGACGTCCCATACACCCAAAAACATGTCACGTGCACCGTTTGGACCGCTCTACATGCTAAACCGCTGAAAATCGATTTTTCACTTCTACTAGCAAAAGTTGCGCCTAGAAAAAATACACCTTTTTAACTTCAGCCAGGTCATTTTGGAGCGCAGGTTGAGCGTCCAGAGCGTTTTTAAAAACCCACTAAAATAAAGTGCATCGTTTGACCCCCCCTCCCAACTAAACCCCTGAAATGAAAATTTTCATTTTACTTGGAAAAGTTGCGCCTATTAAAAATCTATCATTCTGCATACCGCCAGGTCATCTAGCACCGCTGGGTCAGCGTCCAGAGCGTTTTTCCAGAGACACTGTTAAAAAAAAAAAAAACCCAAAAATGACGTGCACCGTTCGCCCACCTCCCACTCCTATACCGCTGAAAATAGAATTTTCACTTGTACTAGGAAAAGGTGCGCCTAGTCAAGATCTATCATTCTAGATACAGCCAGGTCATTTTGGAGCGCTGGTTGAGCGTCCAGAGCATTTTCATACATAAAATGGCGATGTCCCATACACCAAAAAACAAGTCACGTGCACCGTTTGGACCGCTCTGCATGCTAAACCGCTGAAAATCGATTTTTCACTTCTACTACCAAAAGTTGCGCCTAGAAAAAATACACCTTTTTAACTTCAGCCAGGTCATTTTGGAGCGCAGGTTGAGCGTCCAGAGCGTTTTTAGAAACCCACTAAAATAAAGTGCATCGTTTGACCCCCCCTCCCAACTAAACCCCTGAAATGAAAATTTTCATTTTACTTGGAAAAGTTGCGCCTATTAAATATCTATCATTCTGCATACCGCCAGGTCATCTAGCACCGCTGGGTCAGCGTCCAGAGCGTTTTTCCAGAGACACTGTTAAAAAAAAAAAAAACCCAAAAATGACGTGCACCGTTCGCCCACCTCCCACTCCTATACCGCTGAAAATAGAATTTTCACTTGTACTAGGAAAAGGTGCGCCTAGTCAAGATCTATCATTCTAGATACAGCCAGGTCATTTTGGAGCGCTGGTTGAGCGTCCAGAGCATTTTCCTACATAAAATGGCGATGTCCCATACACCAAAAAACAAGTCACGTGCACCGTTTGGACCGCTCTGCATGCTAAACCGCTGAAAATCGATTTTTCACTTCTACTACCAAAAGTTGCGCCTAGAAAAAATACACCTTTTTAACTTCAGCCAGGTCATTTTGGAGCGCAGGTTGAGCGTCCAGAGCGTTTTTAAAAACCCACTAAAATAAAGTGCATCGTTTGACCCCCCCTCCCAACTAAACCCCTGAAATGAGAATTTTCATTTTACTTGGAAAAGTTGCGCCTATTAAATATCTATCATTCTGCATACCGCCAGGTCATCTAGCACCGCTGGGTCAGCGTCCAGAGCGTTTTTCCAGAGACACTGTTGAAAAAAAAAAAAAACCCAAAAATGACGTGCACCGTTCGCCCACCTCCCACTCCTATACCGCTGAAAATAGAATTTTCACTTGTACTAGGAAAAGGTGCGCCTAGTCAAGATCTATCATTCTAGATACAGCCAGGTCATTTTGGAGCGCTGGTTGAGCGTCCAGAGCATTTTCCTACATAAAATGGCGACGTCCCATACACCCAAAAACATGTCACGTGCACCGTTTGGACCGCTCTACATGCTAAACCGCTGAAAATCGATTTTTCACTTCTACTAGCAAAAGTTGCGCCTAGAAAAAATACACCTTTTTAACTTCAGCCAGGTCATTTTGGAGCGCAGGTTGAGCGTCCAGAGCGTTTTTAAAAACCCACTAAAATAAAGTGCATCGTTTGACCCCCCCTCCCAACTAAACCCCTGAAATGAAAATTTTCATTTTACTTGGAAAAGTTGCGCCTATTAAAAATCTATCATTCTGCATACCGCCAGGTCATCTAGCACCGCTGGGTCAGCGTCCAGAGCGTTTTTCCAGAGACACTGTTAAAAAAAAAAAAAACCCAAAAATGACGTGCACCGTTCGCCCACCTCCCACTCCTATACCGCTGAAAATAGAATTTTCACTTGTACTAGGAAAAGGTGCGCCTAGTCAAGATCTATCATTCTAGATACAGCCAGGTCATTTTGGAGCGCTGGTTGAGCGTCCAGAGCATTTTCATACATAAAATGGCGATGTCCCATACACCAAAAAACAAGTCACGTGCACCGTTTGGACCGCTCTGCATGCTAAACCGCTGAAAATCGATTTTTCACTTCTACTACCAAAAGTTGCGCCTAGAAAAAATACACCTTTTTAACTTCAGCCAGGTCATTTTGGAGCGCAGGTTGAGCGTCCAGAGCGTTTTTAGAAACCCACTAAAATAAAGTGCATCGTTTGACCCCCCCTCCCAACTAAACCCCTGAAATGAAAATTTTCATTTTACTTGGAAAAGTTGCGCCTATTAAATATCTATCATTCTGCATACCGCCAGGTCATCTAGCACCGCTGGGTCAGCGTCCAGAGCGTTTTTCCAGAGACACTGTTAAAAAAAAAAAAAACCCAAAAATGACGTGCACCGTTCGCCCACCTCCCACTCCTATACCGCTGAAAATAGAATTTTCACTTGTACTAGGAAAAGGTGCGCCTAGTCAAGATCTATCATTCTAGATACAGCCAGGTCATTTTGGAGCGCTGGTTGAGCGTCCAGAGCATTTTCCTACATAAAATGGCGATGTCCCATACACCAAAAAACAAGTCACGTGCACCGTTTGGACCGCTCTGCATGCTAAACCGCTGAAAATCGATTTTTCACTTCTACTACCAAAAGTTGCGCCTAGAAAAAATACACCTTTTTAACTTCAGCCAGGTCATTTTGGAGCGCAGGTTGAGCGTCCAGAGCGTTTTTAAAAACCCACTAAAATAAAGTGCATCGTTTGACCCCCCCTCCCAACTAAACCCCTGAAATGAGAATTTTCATTTTACTTGGAAAAGTTGCGCCTATTAAATATCTATCATTCTGCATACCGCCAGGTCATCTAGCACCGCTGGGTCAGCGTCCAGAGCGTTTTTCCAGAGACACTGTTGAAAAAAAAAAAAAACCCAAAAATGACGTGCACCGTTCGCCCACCTCCCACTCCTATACCGCTGAAAATAGAATTTTCACTTGTACTAGGAAAAGGTGCGCCTAGTCAAGATCTATCATTCTAGATACAGCCAGGTCATTTTGGAGCGCTGGTTGAGCGTCCAGAGCATTTTCATACATAAAATGGCGATGTCCCATACACCAAAAAACAAGTCACGTGCACCGTTTGGACCGCTCTGCATGCTAAACCGCTGAAAATCGATTTTTCACTTCTACTACCAAAAGTTGCGCCTAGAAAAAATACACCTTTTTAACTTCAGCCAGGTCATTTTGGAGCGCAGGTTGAGCGTCCAGAGCGTTTTTAGAAACCCACTAAAATAAAGTGCATCGTTTGACCCCCCCTCCCAACTAAACCCCTGAAATGAAAATTTTCATTTTACTTGGAAAAGTTGCGCCTATTAAATATCTATCATTCTGCATACCGCCAGGTCATCTAGCACCGCTGGGTCAGCGTCCAGAGCGTTTTTCCAGAGACACTGTTAAAAAAAAAAAAAACCCAAAAATGACGTGCACCGTTCGCCCACCTCCCACTCCTATACCGCTGAAAATAGAATTTTCACTTGTACTAGGAAAAGGTGCGCCTAGTCAAGATCTATCATTCTAGATACAGCCAGGTCATTTTGGAGCGCTGGTTGAGCGTCCAGAGCATTTTCCTACATAAAATGGCGACGTCCCATACACCCAAAAACATGTCACGTGCACCGTTTGGACCGCTCTACATGCTAAACCGCTGAAAATCGATTTTTCACTTCTACTAGCAAAAGTTGCGCCTAGAAAAAATACACCTTTTTAACTTCAGCCAGGTCATTTTGGAGCGCAGGTTGAGCGTCCAGAGCGTTTTTAAAAACCCACTAAAATAAAGTGCATCGTTTGACCCCCCCTCCCAACTAAACCCCTGAAATGAAAATTTTCATTTTACTTGGAAAAGTTGCGCCTATTAAAAATCTATCATTCTGCATACCGCCAGGTCATCTAGCACCGCTGGGTCAGCGTCCAGAGCGTTTTTCCAGAGACACTGTTAAAAAAAAAAAAAAACCCAAAAATGACGTGCACCGTTCGCCCACCTCCCACTCCTATACCGCTGAAAATAGAATTTTCACTTGTACTAGGAAAAGGTGCGCCTAGTCAAGATCTATCATTCTAGATACAGCCAGGTCATTTTGGAGCGCTGGTTGAGCGTCCAGAGCATTTTCATACATAAAATGGCGATGTCCCATACACCAAAAAACAAGTCACGTGCACCGTTTGGACCGCTCTGCATGCTAAACCGCTGAAAATCGATTTTTCACTTCTACTACCAAAAGTTGCGCCTAGAAAAAATACACCTTTTTAACTTCAGCCAGGTCATTTTGGAGCGCAGGTTGAGCGTCCAGAGCGTTTTTAGAAACCCACTAAAATAAAGTGCATCGTTTGACCCCCCCTCCCAACTAAACCCCTGAAATGAAAATTTTCATTTTACTTGGAAAAGTTGCGCCTATTAAATATCTATCATTCTGCATACCGCCAGGTCATCTAGCACCGCTGGGTCAGCGTCCAGAGCGTTTTTCCAGAGACACTGTTAAAAAAAAAAAAAACCCAAAAATGACGTGCACCGTTCGCCCACCTCCCACTCCTATACCGCTGAAAATAGAATTTTCACTTGTACTAGGAAAAGGTGCGCCTAGTCAAGATCTATCATTCTAGATACAGCCAGGTCATTTTGGAGCGCTGGTTGAGCGTCCAGAGCATTTTCCTACATAAAATGGCGACGTCCCATACACCCAAAAACATGTCACGTGCACCGTTTGGACCGCTCTACATGCTAAACCGCTGAAAATCGATTTTTCACTTCTACTAGCAAAAGTTGCGCCTAGAAAAAATACACCTTTTTAACTTCAGCCAGGTCATTTTGGAGCGCAGGTTGAGCGTCCAGAGCGTTTTTAAAAACCCACTAAAATAAAGTGCATCGTTTGACCCCCCCTCCCAACTAAACCCCTGAAATGAAAATTTTCATTTTACTTGGAAAAGTTGCGCCTATTAAAAATCTATCATTCTGCATACCGCCAGGTCATCTAGCACCGCTGGGTCAGCGTCCAGAGCGTTTTTCCAGAGACACTGTTAAAAAAAAAAAAAACCCAAAAATGACGTGCACCGTTCGCCCACCTCCCACTCCTATACCGCTGAAAATAGAATTTTCACTTGTACTAGGAAAAGGTGCGCCTAGTCAAGATCTATCATTCTAGATACAGCCAGGTCATTTTGGAGCGCTGGTTGAGCGTCCAGAGCATTTTCATACATAAAATGGCGATGTCCCATACACCAAAAAACAAGTCACGTGCACCGTTTGGACCGCTCTGCATGCTAAACCGCTGAAAATCGATTTTTCACTTCTACTACCAAAAGTTGCGCCTAGAAAAAATACACCTTTTTAACTTCAGCCAGGTCATTTTGGAGCGCAGGTTGAGCGTCCAGAGCGTTTTTAGAAACCCACTAAAATAAAGTGCATCGTTTGACCCCCCCTCCCAACTAAACCCCTGAAATGAAAATTTTCATTTTACTTGGAAAAGTTGCGCCTATTAAATATCTATCATTCTGCATACCGCCAGGTCATCTAGCACCGCTGGGTCAGCGTCCAGAGCGTTTTTCCAGAGACACTGTTAAAAAAAAAAAAAACCCAAAAATGACGTGCACCGTTCGCCCACCTCCCACTCCTATACCGCTGAAAATAGAATTTTCACTTGTACTAGGAAAAGGTGCGCCTAGTCAAGATCTATCATTCTAGATACAGCCAGGTCATTTTGGAGCGCTGGTTGAGCGTCCAGAGCATTTTCCTACATAAAATGGCGATGTCCCATACACCAAAAAACAAGTCACGTGCACCGTTTGGACCGCTCTGCATGCTAAACCGCTGAAAATCGATTTTTCACTTCTACTACCAAAAGTTGCGCCTAGAAAAAATACACCTTTTTAACTTCAGCCAGGTCATTTTGGAGCGCAGGTTGAGCGTCCAGAGCGTTTTTAAAAACCCACTAAAATAAAGTGCATCGTTTGACCCCCCCTCCCAACTAAACCCCTGAAATGAGAATTTTCATTTTACTTGGAAAAGTTGCGCCTATTAAATATCTATCATTCTGCATACCGCCAGGTCATCTAGCACCGCTGGGTCAGCGTCCAGAGCGTTTTTCCAGAGACACTGTTGAAAAAAAAAAAAAACCCAAAAATGACGTGCACCGTTCGCCCACCTCCCACTCCTATACCGCTGAAAATAGAATTTTCACTTGTACTAGGAAAAGGTGCGCCTAGTCAAGATCTATCATTCTAGATACAGCCAGGTCATTTTGGAGCGCTGGTTGAGCGTCCAGAGCGTTTTTGCGATTTTCGGTGTATCCGGGGGTTGAAAGAGATATATGGCAAAAGGTTGTTAATGCACGACGTAGAAGCGCAAGTTGAGAAGAGAGAAGAAGAAAAAGTTTTTTGACGGTATGACGGCCGCGCGCGGCCGTCATACCGTCAAAAAACTTTTTCTTCTTCTCGTTCACCGGGGGGAGGTCCCCCCCCACTCATCTTTGCAATTTCCTTTCCTAACTTCCGATTATAGCTTTCTACTATTGGCCCTAATCTTTAACCCTATTGATTACTTTTCCTATTTGATTAATTCATCCGCGCTTCAGGATTCGAACCTATAGTGTTAGAGCCACTTTCCCATCTACTAACTAGCTCCACCATACTTGGATATAAAATGGGATATTAAAATGTTAATCGCATTCTAACTTTCTGTTGTATATTAATAGTTGGTTTATATTTTTAATTTGAATTCGCGAAAAGTTTGTATTTCCGTGGCCGAGCGGTTTAAGCGGTCGTCTTTCTAACTCAAAGGTTATGAGTTCGCTTCTCAGTGGGGTACTACTTTTTTTTTTTTTTTTATGTTGAGAAAAATATTTTGTTTTGATAATGTATCAAAATTATTTGTTTAGCATTTGTACCCCTTCTGCCTCTCACTGTAAACTAATTGCAATAAATGAGGTTTGTTATGAATGAGAATTTGCTGTAAGCTATGGTGTTTTAAAGTTATATTAATAAATAATAGTTTTGTGAGATAAGAAACTTTGTATGTGTATAAAAATAAAATGTGACAAGGCGGAAAGCCAAATAGAGTAGTTCGTCCAAATAGTAGGAGAATTTTAAAGAGGAAATATTTTGCAGAGAAAAGCTAATTTTAATTTTAATTGTTTCCTGCTGTTTTAAGATACAATGATTTAAAGTAAAACTCGTACATGCAGTATTCATTATAAGAAATATATACAAATAAGAATGAAACAATTGGTTTTAAAAAACGTGCATATTAAATCAACAGTAAAAACTATATGACCTTAAATTTGTTTTAGAAAAATAAAATAAAATATGAAATAAACAAGAATTTCCTTCAGCAGTCAAAAAATATATCTAAATAAAACTCTTACAATGCGCTTGCAGATCATAGTTTGTGATATTTAGATACTTCAATATCCGGTTTTCAAATCAGACATTATTGTTAATATTTCTCTTCAGCACGTTCAAATTTGAACAAAATGGGTAGGCAAAACGTCTAAACTTCACTTCAACAGATGTAACAAATTTGGTAATAATGTACTTTAAGGATTAGATTGGAGAAATTGGACTGTTAGTAAATCGCAGACATTTTACAGTGCAATTCATTATAAAACGTTGCAATGAAGAAGAAGCAGTTGAAAATAAGACGAAAACAAGCGAAAGAAAATTGTGTAATGATGCGGATGCGATTTGAAGTATTCGACAAATCAAAGATAACCTAAAAATGAGTGCCCCCAAACCTGTTCAAGAGGCTGAAATTTATCGTTTAAAAAAGCATGTGCGGAAAAATTCAGATAATATTGAGGAACCATCAATCCCATTGACGAGAACCCGTTTATTAACAAAGCAAACAAAAATGAAGAGAGTATTGTAAGACATCAATTTTTGCCGACAAAAGCAAATATAATCTTTTAAGCTCGGATGGTAAGGTTAATGCTTAGCGTTAACCCAACGAATAGCTGAAAGAAAAAAATGTGAGATCAACGGTTAAGCATGGCAGTGGCTCGGTTATGGTTTGGGGCTGCATCGGGTGTTGGAAAGCTACATTTTATTGAAGGAATAATGGACCAGCACATTTACTTGCATATCCTGAAAACTAATAAACATGCTAGTGCCGACAGACTTGGGTAAAGAGATAAATTTAAATTTTACCAACACAACGATCCCAAGCACAAAGCTTACAGAGTGCTTTCCTGGTTGATATACCTACGACTGTTTAAAAGTGTTTGATACTCAACCACAATCACCAGATATAAATGTGATCGGACATTTGTGGAGTTGGAAGACCGCGTTAAACTGGAAGCTGAGCGATCTCAAAACAATAGCGGAATAATGGTGCAAATACTACCATCGTGGTGTAAGAAATTAGTTGAATATATGCCTCAAAGATTAAAAATTTTCAAGGCACTAAATTTGGCTTTGTTTTGATATAGTAATCATATTCAAACTATTGAATACACAATTTACGAGTTAAATTTTAAGGTGAATTTTTGAGTTTGTAAAAAAATGTGTTTTTTACCTTGAATTTATTATTTTTGGTTTTATTACAATAATTTATTAATCTTGTAGTTACGTAAAATTAACTGAAGACACTTGCAATAAGTTTAGATGTTTAGAACAAAAGTTTAGGGATGAAAAAGACACTTATAACAGTTTGTACGAGTTTAACGTTGATGCTTTGCAGTTCATATTTTCGATATTAACTGCATGGAGTGTGTTATCTTAGTAGAAGTTGTCTAGCATGGATTCTACCCAACCTAGATATTTAGCTTAATATACTTTTTTAATTTAAACCAAAAGTGCCCTTTTTTGTCTGCACACATAATTCATTCAAAATGGTAAACAAATAAACATGGCTAAAGATATTGAACACGAGCAGCAGAAACATCGATTTAGAAGAAACAATTTAAATTTGTTATGGTGAATTGAATGTTTCTATAAATTTAGTATAAGCACTTCATAGTTGCATTGTAAAGAAGTTGTAAGGGAGTTATTTTCAAATTGTCTGTACCCACGTAGGCAAATGTAATTAAAATTGGTTTATAACACTATTTAATGTTTCTACGAAACCCCACATTTTTCACCATTGATATAAAAAAGAAGAAAAATTAAATAACATTTGAAATCCTTAATTTAATCTGAAAATCTAAAGTTAGCATTTTCAGTTATCGACACCGAAACTGGACAAATATATTTAAAGGAATCTTTTTTCATTTCTAATAATAAGACGGTTTAAAAATACATATACATATGCGTTTTTTTAGTATGATTTTGATAAATTATAAATATATAAAATTATATGAGAATTGTTTTTGACATAAATTAAATTATTACAAAACCGCAATTATGCCTGCAAGAAGTCTGTGAGATCATACGTTTGTCAGTTATTTGAAATAGCTGAGCTCAAAATGAAAACACAAATCAACTAAAAAATATATATATATAAGTGCAATCGGTTTTGCATTTAAATATAGTAAAAATTAACTTATTCTATAAAATATATATCAATTTAAACAAACCCTTAGTATTAGATGTCTGGCTTAGTAATTTATAGTACTGAAAGAAAATAAGAAAGAATGTTTATAATTATTGATAGCAAGAATATTTAAATAAATATATAAATTACCTTACCTTACGTGCTCATACTTAATAGGTCCGAAATCTTTAATCTCCATATTTCTTGAAATGGTTTACTTCTAGTGCAGTGTTATGCACACTTTTTATTTTAAACGGAACTGGCTTTAAATTTGTTGTGCTGTAAACAATATACGAATATATAATTATTAATAACAAGAATAATTATGCTTCAATAGTTCTAAATTTGCTTACCTGTTTGATGATCAAATAATTACGATATATAAGTCCAAAAAGAAACATCTGCATTTTGTAAGTATATTTATGATTTGAAAAGAATTTTTGAAATGGTTCAATTTATAAAAGCTTTAAACAAGCAGGCGCAGTATTATGCGCACTTTTTATCTTAAACTGAAGTGGCTTAATAATTCCTTGTTCTGAAAGGGAGTTGAAAAGAAAGTACATATGTATAATTAATTATAACAAGAGTAATCATGGAATCAGTCTAAATTACCTTAAATGTTCGAATAGTCAAAATTACCATAGGTATATGAGTTCAAACTGTTTAATCCCCGGCGTGTTTTCTAAGTTCCTTAAAATGGTATACTTGAAATAAGAAGATGCAGTGTTATGAACACTTTTTATTTTAAACGGAACTGGCTCCATAATTTGTTGAACTGAAAGCAAGTTAAATAGAAGGTATATAGGTATTTATTAATAGCACGAATAATTATGCTCCGATAGGTCTAAATTGTTTTACCTGATTATTACATAAGTCGGATATATATATTAATCCAAAAAGTTTGACAAGTGGCGTGTTTGTTTTCTAAGTATATTTATGACTTCACAACAGATCTTTAAATTGGTTCACTTTAAAAAGCAACAATTTATAGGATTTTTAAACAAGCAGGTGCAATGTTATGCCAATTTTTTATCTTAAACGGAAGTGGTTTTATAATTCCTTGTTCTAAAAGCGAGTTAAAAAAAAAGTATGTATTATTAATTATAACAAAAGTAATCATGTCTCAATCTGTCCAAATTACCTTAAATGTTCGAATAGTAAATAAAGTACGATACATAATCTGCGGCGTATTTTGTAATATTTATGTATATATTTATGATTCCTTGAAATGGTTTACTTCAAAACGCAACTAAATTATTTAAAAAAATATTTAACCAAGCAGGTGTAGTGTCTTAATAATTTGTTGAACTAAAAGCAAGTTAAAAAGAAAGTAGATATGTATAATTTATTATAACAAGAGTAATTATGTCCCAATCGGTCCAAATTACTTTAAATTTTCGAATAGAAAAAACAACGATACATATTCTGCGGCACAATAGTTCCTTGAAATGGTATACTTCAAAACGCAAAAACTAAATTATTTATAAAATATTTAAACAAGAAGGGGCAATGTCATGCGCAGTTTTTTTTTCAAACGGTACTCTACTCCACCCATACTCAAACTCAACTGACTTTATCATTTGACGTCTCATCATTTTTTTGGCTCCGTTTCAAAAGCCGCTGTCGAAATAAAGTAAGCCTGCCCTACTCAGCAATCAATTTTTTCTACCGACAGAAAGATGAAAATAAGCTTTTTTATGGGCAAGAAACATCAGAAATACATATATTTACTATTTAACTTTTCTTTTTTTTAATGTAGTTTTTGGTTTTAAACAACTGAGAACTTATAGAAAGATATTTGTAGAAAAAAATTCAGCGATGCAACGCAACATAGTTTCCTGCTGTTGCAACTAAGCAACTTGGGGAAATTTCACGCAACTGGGTACTAATTGATGAGCAGCATTTTATAATTTTGCAAGATTTATTATGTATAGGAGCTATAGGTGAATATTAAAGCTTAAGAAATAAAAACAAGAAAAAAATGTGTTGCCCCAAGAGCCAAGAGTACTTGGGACTGGGTTCGAATCCCATAAAATGTCATTTTTTTTGCAAAAACATTAAATGGACTAATATAAATTCCTAACATTTATTAGAAGAATTTTATCTTCATAAAAAATTTAATTTCTTACTGTAACTGCAGTGTTGAATCAATTAATTCTACACATAAATTGTCTCTTTTGACTAAGGTTTCTATTTGATATTGTTAAACAATTCAGTAACTGTAGAAGACTTGACAGGAATACTCTCTCACACTTCTTAATACAGAAAATATTAAACCACCATATTACGTTTTTCCTCGTTAACAGATGAAAAAGAGTGCGTAGGTACTTAGTTATGTCTCGCAATTGAATAATCAAATTTTTCTGTAGCCCAATTTTTGTATATTTACATATGTATATTATTATATATTATAAGATATACATACGTACCATATCAATTGTTTATATATAATATCTAAAATTACTAAACAAAACTCAAGGAACACTTCTTTGCAAAATTTAGAACAAAAAGGCCGAACAAAATGATTCACTTAAAATAGTCAGCTAAAAAAAATAGCACTCGAGAGTTCCCAGACACCATAAGATAAATGTATTTAAATATAAAATAACATTTTGATCAGATTTCTTATTTTGATATGACTCGATTAAATATATTATATTTATGTTGTTAATAAATTTACTGAAAACAGTTTGAAATTTGCATAATAATTGTTTATAAATATAATCAAAAAACGATTTAGTTATTTAAACTGTAAGTCTGGTAGATAATATTTTGCCAAGCCATTAGAATTTTGTTGTTTTTTATTTTATATCAATAAACATAACAAACTTTGTTCAGCTTTTTAATTTTATTAGCTATTGTTTGACCTGCAAATTGTTCATATTCAATTACTAAATTTTTAAATGAAAACCAACAAACAGGAAGCATATGAACAAAACGAAACATATTGTTTTAATATCTAACACATAATACAAGCATAGCCAGCTAAGAAGCCGTGACTTAAGGGTTAAAATTTTGTTGAAACAGTTTCTTTGTAATTTAATATATTAACATATACATACTTGTTTTTTAATGAAAAAGCAACAAACATCTTGCAAAGGTATATTAACAAATCCACGTTGAATTTTGTGTTAATACAAGGAAATATACAAAAATGCACAGCCGATTGAGATCTGTAGATTGTGGGTTCAAGTCCGCCTGAAAGCATTTTTTTTTTTAATTATTTTTTAATAACTTGTTGTTTTTTTATTTTGTACACAAAAAGTAGCGTTTAACATGTACAGTGGCGAGCACATGTGGATACATAACTCTCAAATTTTACTTTGGGATACCACAAAATGCGCAAAAATATAGTTATCACGGTCATTCTTTTTTTAATAAGTTCTTTATTTAAATCCAAAATAAACATTGGGGAGAGTACGATAACTTTGGCGACAAAGTTTAATGACGGATTTGTATAGAACAGTTAAAAACAAGCATTTTTTACTATGGGAGGGAGGGTCTATCTCCCCTCGTTTAGGCGGTAGGGGCAATTTAAAAAAATATGTACATCAAATGGAAAAAAAATAATTAAAAAATAACGGTAATACTTACAATTAAGTATTAAACCTTTTTTTAAAGCCAACATTTTTGTCTATTAGCTTGTTTTTAAATCAAGCCAAAACTATGCATAGTTTTTGAAAAAAATTGTTTTAAACTAAAAATGTATGCAAACAAAATAAAAAAAAAGGTTTTAAGTGTAGTTTTTCAAAACTTTCAAATTATCTACTGTTTTTTTTTTAGAATTCATTGCTCTTATTTGTTTTTGATCAAAAACTGAAAACTAGATGACTTTAGGTCTTCTAGTTCTTGAGAAAATTGAAAATTACCAAAAAAAATATTTTAATTAAATTACTTTTTCCTTGCTTAAGTATTAACGTAGTCTTATTTTGATAGTAATAATCGAATATGGATTAAGATACACCTAGGGTAAATAAATTTTTCTTAAATCCAGCTTATTTAAATGCAAAAGAAACTCTGCATGCACCCCATCTTGCACCCACCGAACCTTGCCCCCTCCCCACCTTGCACGCACTCCAACTTGCACCCACCCCAAATCCTATAGTGTTGCCAAGCAGAGGGGTTGCAGGGGGCAGCATGCCCCCCTTACAGATCCCACTGTTGCATACACCCAAACTCGCACCTACCATTGTTACCATCAAAATAAGACCGCTCAAGCAAGTTTTTGATCAAAAACAAATAAGAGCAATAAATTCTGAAATAAAAACAATGGTAGATAATCTTGAAGTATTGAAAAATTACACTTTAAACCTTTTTTTTAACTTTTTTTACTCAAATTTTGAGTTTAAAATTAAATGTTTCAAAAACTACTCATAGTTTTGACTTGAATTAAAAACTGGCTAATAAAACAGAATATTGGCTTTAAAAAAATGTATTGAACTTAATTGTAAGTATCACCGTTATTTTTTAATTATTTTTTTCCATTTTAAATAATAATTTTTTTAAATTGCCCCTACCGCTTAAACAGGGGGAGATAGACCCCCCCTTCCATAGTAAAAAATGCTTGTATAAACCAAAAACCGTTATTATATCTTAGCGCCAAAGTTATCGTACTCGTGCCCAAACATTTAATTCAAATTATGAAAAATAAGTATGTATCCACTTTTGCACGTTTTAGGAAGTCGTTTTTTTTCTTAGCTGGCAACGCTAATTTATGAGTGTAAGAAAACAAAAATTTACAGTTATTCTTACTGTTATGCAACTCATCAAAACAAACCACATTTCGTTTAAAAGTAATTAGTTTCTGTAAATATTTTCTGCGGTTTAGTGAAAAAAAAAATTTAACAACAATGAGGAAAATTTCGGAAAATTTGGAAAATCAAATTATTGAAATGACAACAAAAAGTTATTCAGCTAGAAAAAGGAAAGAATCCCTGTACTTAACAGTACGTCCGAAATTGGACTTAAGGGTAAAATGATGAGCATTCCAAAAAGTGCGGGCATAACAGTTGAATAATTGTTTAAGGGAAAAAATGCAACTGGCTATTTCACTAGACCATTGTCTATAAAAAAAAACAACGATACAAACATGATAGGCACGTGCCCTTGCAGCAGTGTACAAGAGAAGCAAGTTTTTTTATTTTAAATTAAATTGTTTTGTAACAAGTAGGTATTGTTTGCTTTACAGCCTTACAACCTTATACTTATTCATTCTTATTTATTAGAATTGACTAAAATACCGGAACGGATGATTATTATTAAATCCATATTATAAAAATATTTGCCGATCCATTATAGAAGTTAAAATGACTTTGTGTCAAATGAAGTACTAAAAACATAAATCTATTACATTATATTATTATTATTATCCTTACAAATTCGAGACCTTCGTCGCCCTAACTGCCCCAGCAGAATGGAGTCGCTGTAGCGGCCGCTTGTCGCGCTGTCAAAGTTGAAACATACGAAAATAGTACACAGCGCCAGCGCCACAATGGGAAGCTGTTGCTGCACCGATTGCTGTCGCCATTGTTGAATAATTTTCTACTTTCCGCTATTAGTCGCGCTACATTTTACAGATTTAAAAGCTTTAGCACATTTGCATTATCATTGCAATAAATGCAATTTCATCGCATTGGTCCATTTTTTTATTTAAAAATTGAAAATTAAGTTGCCCAAAAATATGAATAGTCTTACAAAACTAAACACAAATGTATAAATGTCAAAAAAAAATGACAGCTGACGTTCTTCCTGCGCTACACCATTGTGGGCGAACTTTGCTACATGAGCGATTTTAGTGACAGCTTGTGCTACAGCGATTTTTACCGCGACTAGCGAATTCCCATTGTGTTCAAGGGGTAAAAGCAAAATAAATTGCTGTTAAAAAATCGTTTTTGTTGCATCACAATGTATTTAATCTGGCAGTACTTACTTTGTTTGTACCAGGTGGAGATATTGATAACTCTCTTAAAAAACTGACCAGCCTCAACTCTCTTAAGAAACGTAAAACAAAATCAGAATTTTCAAAACTCTTTGAGTACGTAAAATTTTATGTACATACGTTGCTGTACGTATGAATGTTATTATTATTGACGTAATTACTCGGTACTCACTCTCTACATGCATAAACCTTCCAAAAAGCTTTTATTATAAAATGTTCACAGTGGTGCTGCTGCTGATTCTGATGTTCTGAATACAAATGCAACAGTGCTTTTTATCTATTTGAAATTGATTGAAATTCATTGATTATTGTTTATATTTTCATCAGAACTAGTATGTACGTATATTTCCTATGTACTATGTATATTTATTCTATAGGTATATTATCTACATTAGCAAAATTAAGCTGCACCAGAGCGAGATATGACCTGGCCATCGTAGGAATGTATCTTGTAAGAGAAATTAGTTTGATGATTGCTTTAGTAAGTTGGTTGCAGTGGTACATTTTGACTTTGAAAAAAGCTTTTGAACACATTACACTATTAACCTTACTCAGTATTGTGTCGGATATTGCCGTGTGAATTCTGAATCTTTTTAATTGTTAAGCTACATTCGAGTTTTATTTATTTTATTAGTTTTAATAATTGTAAGCGCAAAAATTCGTGTATATAAAGTATAACTTAAAATTCGTTTATAATAATAGTGTTCTACTTTTGTGAATAGTATACATAATGTTATTTAGTTTAATGCAAAATCTATTAGAAAATGAGAGTGAAAATATAACCTGGTTACACAATACACCTACAACCTACCCTTCCGGATACAGTGAATTACCGGCATCGTCGTAACAAAACAGCTTAATTATGTGCATTTTTTGTTTAATGTACACAATAACAAAAAGCATTTCACGTTATAACATCACGTGTCGCT
This sequence comes from Eupeodes luniger, assembly GCA_951509635.1. Lineage (NCBI taxonomy): Eukaryota > Metazoa > Arthropoda > Insecta > Diptera > Syrphidae > Eupeodes > Eupeodes luniger. Next base: position 58,284 of record OX608074.1, read on the forward strand.
TAAAAATCTTTCATAATGACATCTTTGAGACCACATTTCAATGTTCAATGAAAATAGAAAATTGATTTTAGTTACAGTTTTAACCCTTTTTTACATAAGAATGAAAAAAGTCAAGATACAATATATGAATGACATTTTTAAGCAAATGGTACATGTATAAACAAATATCAGTGGGTTATCGAAGCACATGCAAGTCAAAAGCCATGTTTCATTTGTTTCATGACTATATAAGTGCATCATGCATTTTATTGGTTTTTTCGTCTATATTATGTAGGTATCTACAACTTTCATACCTATCTACTTCGTCAGTTGTTTTTAGTTCAAATTAATTTATCAATTACAAAACGTTGACGGATAGTATTTTAAAACGGTAACATTTTAATATTTAAAAAAGAAGACTTTTTTCAATTTTCAACACATGGAAAAGATTTATGAGTATGTACATACATACAAACTTGTAAGAAAATTCAGTTTTAAAAATATTCACATTGCTATGAGCACGGAATAGGTACAATCATTTAAGTGTTCTTGGATGCATTAGTTTCTCGTTTACGTAATAAATAGATTGTGTCCACAATACCGACCCACAATTAACTTATGTGGGTTTAAAACTGTGTTTCATTCTTCTTCATTAAATGTAAAGGCCTAAATAATTATTCGATTTTTTTTTAATTCCAGATAGTTGAAAGGTTGAGTATGAGTATTCTGTTTTTATAATTTCTTCTTTAAAAAAAACTCTAAATGCATTCGATTTTCAATTATTGTGCTTGTCTTAAAGACTCTAATTTGAACATCTGCTAACAGTGATACTATATAAAAAGGCATTAATTATACTAGTTTAAATAAAATATAAAAAGGTGCAATACAAATTTAAAAAAAATTATAAAATTTCAATATGGACTTGAAAATGGAACATCAAAGCCAGCCAGACATAGTTGCCGTTTGTTCACCTTCGGAAGTTCCAAACGATCCAGGGTAAGTTACATAGTTCTTTCATATCGCAGTCAATAAAAATAATAAGTTTAATAAGTTTATTAATGAAAATTTACTTAAAAGTGAAGTTATTGGTCTACAGAAAGCTCAATTGTTACTTTCATTCACCGTTATTATTTTTAAAATTAAATATTTGAAAACCACATTATGTTGTTTCAATAATCCATTTCGAAACAAAAGAGATATAAGAAAGATGGATATAAATTTAAGTTTTGCAATTCGTTATCATGAAAAAAATGTGAACAAAACTGAAGAGATTTTGTTTCCAAAAGTCATGGATCGAAAATGTTTGATTAGGGAACGACTGTATAATACAAAATTAAGTTTTATTGAATGTCGTTTATTCTTTAATCATCTCTTTGGTTCAGTAAATTATTGTTTACTGCCTTCCTTGCAGAATTTTAGAAATTTAACTTGGTCAAGGTTTAATCAAAAAAGTTACATGATTGTATTTTTAATTAAAGACGTATTCGTCATTCATGTTTAATGAAGTAATTATATTGTATTAGGCCTTATTAAATGCCAATTACTCTCTGTACTTATTTATTTTTTTATTTAGATTCTTTCAAATTTGAAATGTAACTTTTTATTCAATGCGCTGGTTGTTTGGATCTGCCCAACCTTTTACTGTCCGTTGCATAAAATAATATACTATATTTTCATGTACATGGGTACTTCCGGGAGATATAAAGGGACCTGAAATGAATTTAACTGGATTTTTTTCCATCCCTTTGAAACACGGAATAAAAAATCCCTTATGCAATGGTTTTTCATTTTTAATTTTATTTATTTTCGAATTTGAAAAGAAATTCCTTCATACAAGACTTTAAAAAAAGATGTTTGCTATACTGCAAAATTTAAATTGTGTTTTTTTTTTCATTTTTTTTGTTTAGGGGTTGTATTTATTTGATATCAAATGCATTTAATTTCGCCAACTACTATATGTGTATATCCAAATAAATTCTAGGTTATCATGTACAAAATTTCCTCAAATTAAATATTAACATGAGTTTCGTGTCACCAAACGACTCTGATTGAAATTATACAAACAAATAAATAAATTGCAGAGTATTGAAATTCATTTTTGAGATTATGAAGAATTATGATTAGCTGATAATGAAATACAAGTAGCCTTTATTTTGATACCTAGCAAGTCAAATTAATTTTCACTTTGTTTTGGAGAGCTGACCAATCAGATATGTAAATATCTTTGAGTCAGGTTCCCTTATGTCATGTGAAGCTGCAAATTTTCTTGAATTTAAGTTTTTACTAATGATTCACGCATACGTTAACATAAGGGACAGTTTTTGTGCAGGGTTTGGTAGCTTTTATTTAGCTAATAACATTTACTGAAGTTAAATAGTTTTATTTTCTCTAGTTATTCAACACCAATAGGTACAGTGTTTTGAAGTTAAGTAAAACCTTAAGTTTTTTATAATTTCTTCATGCGCATTGTACGTATGTATTACTATTTAAAACGAATTTAGTTTAGAGTCGATGTCCTTATTCGTTTCTGGAGTCATGCCAATAGAAAAATGTTTAAAATATAGTCAGGGATTTTAGTGTCAACTTTAGAGATTACGTATTTTATTTGATGTTAAATTCTGCATTTTTTTATTTAATTTATATGTACATTTTCGAACATACAATTTATCAGTTTCATAAAAATAATTGTTTCTTTATACATTATTTTTTTATAATTATAAAAATGCAGGATTTTTTTATATTTTAGGAAAATGTTCGTCGGTGGACTTAGTTGGCAAACAAGCCCAGGTAAGCTCCATTTAAAATATAAACGGATCCTTTCAATTTATTAAAAAACATACTATTGCCAAATGTGAATTAAAATAAAACCGTCATTATGTTTGAGTAAAGCAATATTTAAGAGAATAAAAGTTAGCTATTATATATTCCTTATAATTCAAATACAAGAACAAACATTTTGCATTTTATAAAAAAAAAAAAGCAACTAAGCCCTGCGATGGAATGGATCTGTGTGCCGTGTTCCGGTTGTCTGTACTTCCTCCCTACGTGTACTGCGATTCAATCTAGCTAGAGCATTAACAGTTGAACCAACTAAAAAAATGCTTTTATTTTCAAACCCTAATTAATAGTTCTCATAGACATATATTTTCCTTAGAAAAACATCTGCACATTGCGGATTATTTGCATTAAAATGCAAATTTGCTTAAAAATTTGTAGGACCATACTAAGTAAGTACTAACTCAATAGATGTGTTTTCTAAAACTTATATTCAGGACGTTTGAATGCTTAGAGCGTTTTGTAGGTGTATACATATGTATGTACATATGTATGTATGTAAGTACATATATGAACGTTTCATAATAACACCCACGAATCTGTAATCTTTAATTTTCCAATCGAATTTTACGAAAAGAAAAATGATAAAAATCTGGATACCTAAGAGTTAGGTACATATATTAATTATTCTTATTCATACATTGGAATAAGTAGATAGTGGTCCATAAAGTGTGAGTGCTTTCACTATTGCGGTAATGCAGAGAAATTAACTACTTATCTACTAAAGTTTAATTAAAAATTCTATAATTATATGGTTTCATTGCTTTTACAACAAAATAAGTTTAAGTGTAAAGTTCAATAGTTGTTGAAGTTTTTAGAGATCATCAAAAATTGTATGTAAAACTTTAATAGTTTCGAATTGAACTCAAATTATGAATGTTGTGATATAATTTAAAGAAAATAAACACAAAATATAATATAAAAGACTTGTGAACCCAAACAAAGCATTACGTAATAACACATGTGCGCAAATGTCATCAAACTAAAAACAACTAATACTCACTACTCAGAGAGTACATAAAAGGAATCTCTTATTTTGTATTGTAAAAGCTTTAACATTCATTCATAAAACTGAAATTATGCGGAAAACATAGTAAAGCTTTCACAAACTTGGAATATCAATGAAAGAGCATTGAAATGGGTATATTGCATTGTTTGTAGGTAAACATATTTACCTACTTATAAATGTGCATTCCCTCTATATGTACTATGCATACCTATAAGGGACAAATTATGTTGATGTTAAGCTAATAGATATATATGTACATTACATATATTATTATGAACGAACCGTACATACATACATATGTATGTCAAACTTAAAATACTCACCTAATCAGTCGACGACGGCTGCTGATCGGAATTTAAAGAAATAAACATAGTTATTTTTAATTTTGTACCAATCGTTGAGATACCGTAAAAAATCTATATCACTATGAATGTTTTCAAATTATCTGTTTATTTATTTTTAGTACTGGGAAAAAATTAAATTTTAGTAAAATGGGCAAACATGGAATTGGAATGCTATCAAGGTCTTCAATGCTTTGTAAAAGCAACCCCAATCTTAGTTCTCAAAGCGGATCCCTTCTTGACATCGACAAAAAAAAAACCAAAATCAAGATGAAATTATATGCACAAATATCGGCACTAATCGTAAGAAAATCATTCAAGATTAAGAACCTGAATGGATGGTGTCAGAACAAAATATTACGCACGAAGACATTTTCACACAAATAATAAAAAAAACAGTTGACTATGTATTTCTTTAAAGTGAACAAAACAATTAAAAAGTTGTATTTCTGCTGGTTCATATGGTATTGAGGTTTAAATAAAAAAACATTTTTTCCTTAAAAAAAAACATTAAATTTATTCAATTAATAATTCATTGAGCTCATCGTATACTTGTATTGCATATTATGTATGTATGTATCTTGTCTTAAATAAGCTGACAGTTGTAATTTTAGATGCTCTTGAATCACAACTGTGTTAGTGTTATGAAAGGGAAGCGCAAATGCTTCTTATAAGATTATAGCTCACGTCGTTAGCCACGCTTCTAAAAGTTCGATATGTTGTTGCATTAAGAGAGAACGGAGGTACTTATAAAATTGTTTTTTTCGTTTACAGCCTTTTTATACAGAGCAAGTCATCAACCCTTTCCTCGAGAGCCTTCTTTGCTTGAGTTATCTTTAACTACTATCAAACACGACAAACCTTACACCATTCGCTTTTAGTGTCACCTTCTTTCTAAGCGTTCTATACTTCTTTAGTATTAATCTCAATATTAACAAGACAAATTAAAAGAGGAGTTGTTTTTAGTTGAAACCAATTATGTTTAAAAAATGTTTAGGCACGCTTCATTCATTTGTATGCTTTTTATACAAAATACTGAATGGTTAAAAATTGATGTTTTCTTATTAGTTCATATGTTTTCTTACTATTACATCTAAAGGAAAGGAAATTTAAAACATTTTGTATGCAAGTGTGATACATTTTCTTGTATCTTTGTATTATTTCTCACCAAGCTCAAAACTAGCGTTGTTATATCAGTGTAAAATGTCGTGTTTGTCTGTTTGTCGAAATGTATGCACAACTTTGGCTTGTATCTTCTTGCTACAATTTAAGCCGTTTTTGATACAATGTTTAGGGTTTAGATCCGATAAGTAATCGCTAAAACTGAATATATTGAAAGTCCAGTTCATGCACTAACAGAATTTGGTAACTTGTCTATACCACATACAAAAATTTGTATATTATAACATGTATGTATATATACATACATATATATATTTTATTTAAAATGTTTCTTTTGTTTGTAAGCTTTCTAAAAAAAGTGTTTTTGTTTTTAAACTTTCTCAAAGGTTTTAAATTTGTACACAGATAAGAGTAAATCGAAAGTTATGGTTTATGAGATGGTTTAAAACCAAATTAATTAATTTTACTATTAATGGTGGTTTAAAACTTTCAATTTGATCTTATTGTGATAAAATTCATAAATTTTTAGAAAGTTTAAAGACAAAAAAATTGGAATAAAAAATACAACCAAAACCAAAGATTGAAGTGTTTGAGTTTGATTTAAATCGCATAGTTCTCACTTTTTACTGAAATTGTAATAATTTCAAATTTGTTTATTATTACTATTTAAAAATGCAAAAAACTGGATGATTAAAAACCGACTTTAAGTAGGTATTTTTCATTAAAACAACTGATACTCGAAATCTGACAGGTCATGACCTCACCTTTCACCATATTCAGTTTTGTGTCCCATTAGTTATGCAAAATCCTGTATATAGTATACTAGCGGCCTGTCCCGGCTTCGCACGGGTAGACATAAATAGGTACAGATATTTAGGTTATAAGCATGCTATTTAAAACGACCATGAATCACTAAATTAGAAAACATCGCGTATGTGAAGAAAGACATTTTAAGGATAATTTTTTTACACCTTCGGTTGGTTTTAATAGGATTTCTATAGTAATCTAGTACTAAATATAGCCTATGTTACTCAGTGATAATATAGCTTTCTAATGAAAAAAGAATTATTAAAATCGGTCTTTTTGAGTTTATTTGTTACATACAAAAATACAAATCTTTCCTCTTTATAATATTAGTGTAGATGAAATCATTGAATGCTAATTAGCTACTTTGCGACAATTTCTTAAAAGTTACACGTTAATAAATGTCTCTCTTAAGCTATTTAAAAATAACCTGATAATAAGTTAAGCCTTTTTTTGTCCGAATTATTAAATTATTTTGTATAAATTAATTAAAATAATTAATTTAATTCAACAAATTATTTTATTACTGGGACACAAGACAGAATCTAAATCAAATATTTAAATCAGATCATGAGTAAACTTAAGATATATAATATTTGAGCACAGTATTCTTGCAAAGGTGGACGATTGAATAGTTACATATTTATTATTCTTACAATTGAAAAAGTACTTCATTGCTAGAAGTTTTAGATTTAATAAGAAAAAATCTTAGCTTAAATATTTAAATCTATTTTTATTTTTTGTGTTTGTAGTTCACTCCAAACTTAGAATTACAATTTCCGAATATAGTTCAAATTGGTATTCAGGGGCTAGGAAATAAATAAACTGTTTATTATATAATAAATATCATTTGTTATATTTTGTATTGTTCATTTTTACTTTATTAAGTTTTCTCAAAATAATGCTCAATTTTAATTTATTGGTTTTGATTTGATTTCCAGTTTTTTGGCTGAGTGAAAGTGATTCCTATATACCAATTTCATATGATCACAAACCTAATATTGAATCTAATCTCTCTCCTTATATCGGCGAATAAGGGTTGTATAAATTTACAAATCTCTTTAGACATTATATCTCTAAAAACAATGATTTTTTAGTCAAGAAAATTTCAGGTTTGGCAATAATTACTGCATCTGAAATCGAAGTTCTTTTTTAGTGCGCATTTACAACACAGTGTGAAGTATACATAATGTTTGGCAAATCAACAAAAGTGCATTTATTAATCACGAAAATATGTGTTAAATGCATCGCACTTCAAAAAAACAATTCACACAAGCTAATGTCATTAGGAGTTATCACCATATGCTTTCAATGACATAATAATTGATATAAGTACATTTATTTAAATCCTTTTTTACTTTGGGAATAATAAGATGTAATAAGCAAATGCACTCAATGACTCAAAGAAAAGATTTTTTTTCTTTTTTGTATAATACATATATGTATATATAGCGTGTGTAGTGTTAAAATTAAATCTTAAGGTAAAAGTTGATCAAAGATGAGGCTTTCTATAATTTTCGGAGTGTTTTATCAAACAAAATTAATTTTCTCATCTTCAAGTGTTTAAGATAATATACAAAAATATATCATTCAATATTTTAGCACAATAAAGATAATTTTCTCATATATATTTATATTACTGTGTGAAACTCAACAAAAATGGTCAAACTTTAGGTTTTAACAACCCAAAATCCCGGAAATAAAATAGAATATTCTTTGAACTCAACGTATAAGACATTAAAGAATGAAGAAGTAATGAAATTTATCTGTGCAAAAATTAGTTTCCACTGCATTAAAATTGATTAATTAATTTATGGGAGTGTTTAAAGTAACTACCTACTGTTTTTTTTATTTATGTTTATTTTATATTTCAAATTATTGCAATTTTTATTTAAAATAAAGGTTACTTTAAGGAAGTTAAGAAGCGCAATACACAACTAATAAAGTATATTCCCACATAACGCAGGTATAAAAAAGGTAGTTTTGCAAATATTGTACATAATTTGATCCAAAAATGAGCGTTATTATCGTATACAATAAAATAAAATTGCGCACATTTTCATTTTGTATAATTTTTTGAGATTCTTTTTGTTTGTTAAAGCTTCGATCAATTCTCTAATGCGAAGACAGCATAGCACATAGCTAAGACTCTCTTCTGTGTGTGATGTAGTGTAGACCTAGATAACTACCACCATATTGAAACTATTTATCAATTTGGTTATGAACTGTTGTTAATCTTATTTTTTACTGGTATGGATTAAATCTTTAAAAAATGTTTCATTATTGCGACGAAATTACAACATTTAATTTCAAAAATTATGGTACCGGACAGAAAATCATTACAAAAAAGTTTAATATCTATTAAACAAATTTGTATACACTGTAAATCATAGTTAACAAGGAACCAAAATTGAAAATAAACCTCAGGCACGCAATTTTTATTTTGCTCGTACTGTATTTCGCAAAATCTTTATTTTTATATGATATAAAAGACATGGTGAAAACGAGTTAACCTATGTTACCTTTTTTTATAACTATGCCTAGTATAACATTAATATTAAAAGTTCGATCTATTATTTTAACACAACTTCAATTCAGATAAATAATTGAAAATTATAAGAGTTATTGGATATTATAAATAATCATCTATTATATTTATTTTTACACCTGGGTATCCTTTTTTAATACGAATGGATTCGGCATAACAACTTTAAAGCAAATACATTTTGGTTCTTAAATAAAATGTTAAACATGCATTATCAAAAAAATATTAAATAACTAACGTTAAAGGAAATTTCAAGCTGAAGCATTCAATTCAATTTATTACCTTTCCGTTGCAAAAATAATCTACGACTTCATAAACGAAAAATAAAACGAAACAAACATTTTAATTGATTTTCAAGGACTGATGAAGTAGAATTAGTAAGGAAATGGTTTCATAGATAGCAGTGGGACTAGTAGGCAAGTACATACTTTGCGTTCATTTCATAGTCCTTTCCTGTAGTTAATTTGATTATTTGTTGTTGACAAAACATTTTCGATTAAGGAAATAATCTAGTAAGTGTAACCCATAATATGGAAATAGTTTTTATTAAAGAAGTAGGCACATAGTTGTTTTTTTATTTGGAGACAAAATAAAAAGTGAAATAAAAAATGTTGATTAAACTTAAATAAAAATCATGCTGTGTTCAAAATGTTTGTATTTAAAATCAACGTACATACATATGTACATATGTACAAGTTGTTCATTCTATGATTTAATTATAATCAAATAAAGACAGAAACTAAAAATGCCAAAAGTAGGGTACCAAACCAGTTGCTCTGAAGTAAAATGTAAAATATCCTAAGCAGCTGGGGTTTTTATGTAAGTTTTACAAGAATAATTGAAATTTTCTTAGAACCAAAAATTACTACCTCCGGATTTAAACTCATACTGTATCTCAAAAGAATCAAATTTATTGTTTATTAGTCTATCAAACATTGATATTTTCCTTCTTTTTTTGCAGAAAGTTTGCGAGACTATTTCAACAGATTTGGTGACATTTCAGAAGCTATGATTATGAAAGATCCAACAACGAGAAGGTCAAGGTAAGTTTTTGCGAACGTGTATGTTTTAAATAAATATGATAATGTAAAAAATCGCCAAAATGTGGTAGAAACGAAAAATTGTTTTTGTTTTTAATTTATAGTCAGTTAAAATAATTAATTTGAACTAGTGAATGGACTCAATTAATGAACAGTTTTTTATTGAATTGACTCAATTAATGAATAGCATTTTTACAAGCAAAATTATCCAGTTTTTTAATTTTTAAATATAACATTCAAAAACAAAGAACATTGTAACAAAATAAAATATTTTATTAAATTCGCTCTTTTTGCAATTGGGCACTAAGAAAAGTATCGACTGTAAAAATTTGTATACCATTCTGAAATATTCTTATTTGTTTGTACCAGAAATGCCTAAACTTTTTAATTTTATTGACTTCCCCTTAAAAAGTTATTGCAATCGGTCTGAAATATTACAATTCCTTGACGTTTCAAGGTCCCTAGATTCTAATCCATGGGTTTTAGAAAGATATCTGTATGTGTGTTTGTACACGTGCGTTTGTATGCCTGAACTTTTAAAAAATTTGGTTGACCACAAATATCTCACAACCCAATTACGCTATCGACTTTGGTTAAATTTTATATATTGTGACGTCAACTAAATTGATACAAAATTACAAACAAAAATCAACTACATTTTTTAAATAAACTAAAACCGCAATGGTCACTTTTGTTGGGCGTGACCATTGATGATGAAATGATACAATAAAAGGCCGGTGAGTATTATAAATTTAATGAAAAGGGAGAGAACTAACTGTTAAGGGCTGATATTTTCAGAGAATTTTTTTTTAATTTTCAAATACAATTTTAGCACGGGATCGAAAAAAGTAGTTTCCAAAAAAGAACTCTTAAATACACATTAAAATAAATAAAAAAGTATCCTAACTGAAGTGTCTTTTTTTTCATTTCAGAGGGTTTGGCTTTGTTACCTTCAGTGATCCCGCTAGTGTAGATAAAGTCTTAGCTCAGGGTACACATGAACTCGATGGTAAAAAGGTAAATATATTCACAAGTTTTAAAGCTGATATGCATATAGCATCACCTATACTTCATAGAAGTTGTGTTATGCTTTAACAAATTTAAAGATCAAATAAATCCAATTAGATTTGTAAGTTACGCTTATGCATCTAACATATCCCTGAAACAAAAATATAGAAATGGTTCAAAAACAATTTTCGAAAATTCAAGGAATACATTTTGGCGATCCAGAGTTTCAAATAACTTTTGTTTTTAGATATACATATTTTTCTTTGAAACAGAAATATTAAATTCATATTTAAAAAACCATACTATTTTGTGGGAAAACAAAAATGATCATAAAAAACACCAAATACTTTTTTATGACATTGAAACAATAATACGTATTAATTTGCAGCAGAACGTTGAGAATTAAAGTTTTAGATTGTGTTTAAGGCAACAGATAAATGGTCACAAGAGTGTTTACCTTTATATCCTTTTCGAAAATAAGAACGTCAACAAGACAAAAAGATTTCGGTGCAAGAACTTGAAACGGTGGTGTATGAACGAAAATATATTTTGAACACTCGCAATTAATTTTATTTTATCTTTATGTTTTACTGGCTAATTCTAGAGTTCTATCAACGTTAAAGTTCGCAGTAACATTTATACATACATTTTTATAAAATTGAAGACGTAATAAGCATCTCTCTGTATATATTTTCAGATTGACCCTAAAGTGGCGTTCCCAAGAAGAGCACACCCCAAAGTAAGTGTTGATAAGTATTACACAAAACAATAATTTAAATAAAATTGGGTGTTTGTGTCCCAAATTTTGCCTTCAAATGATTGCCGGTTAAAAATTGAATTTATGTACATACATTCATTATCTGTAAAGAGTTTCTTAATAAACAAGTCGAAATTAAAATAGTGTTTTCGTCAATCTTGAAAATTGTTTGTCAATAACGCCGGTGATATGTGTTATTGACAAACAATTTTCAAGCGAATGTATCCTTAGATAAAACATATATGTACATAATCTATATCAAGTATATCTCATATTATATTGTAATAAATATTCAAAATATTCATACAGAATCTGAGAGCCCTGTAGGTAAATTAAAAAAAGTTTTTAGAACTTTTCTTAAAATGTTCACATTCTCTATCAGGATTCCATGGTCTATTGAAAGAAAATACGAAACAAACTGTAATTTTCTATCCTATGAAAAACAAAAAGAATAATATTTAACACTTTTTCTTTTATCATTTAATTATATCATCCTCGTTTTTGACTTTTTGTTTCGTTTCAGACGCCTAGCAAATAATATTGAAAATGTTTGCCTGAAAAAAAACTGCATACATATTTCAATAATAACAAAAATCAATTTTCACCATTTTCAACACTACCTTTTAGACTATATAAATTTTAAAACTAAAATTCTGCTCTTCTTCCTTTTGAACGAAAATGAATGAACATTTTGAGAAAATCCATGACTAGGTATATATAGTTACATATACATACATACATAAAAGTTACGTAATGGAAAAAATGTTGTTAGTTTTAATATATTTTTACTTCTAAACAATCAAAATGATGAACGTTCAAAAATTATGTAACTAACTGTTCCAGTTCGGGAGCTGAAACCTTTTTGGAGGTCAAAGTAGGTACATGAAGAACAAAGGGGGTTGTCTGCTTCCGGAAAATAAATATTTCCAGTGAGAATTTTGGCGCTCTCTCCATCTTATCCAATAAGCGCATGATCTACATATATAATGAAGCTGCAAAATGTATTACAATACAATTATTATAAAGCAATGAAACGACCTTACCCCGAAATATTAAAAATTAAAATCTAGAGCAAAATTAAAATGTATCACTTATTAAAAATCTTTTATTTCTTACTACTGAAATATAGTTTTTGTTTGCAGTTCAACAACTTCACAAAACTATGATTAGGTAACTTTGAATACAAAATCCTGCGCATGTGTGTATTTATGTTTTCTACGCACTTTTCGTATACGTAACGATTATTTTATGTGTGTAACAATATGCTTATAACTTTTAGTTACTAATTCGTGCTTACAAATATTAAAATATTATGTTTAACTGCCTTGTCCTTCTTTGTACCGGGCCAAGTAATTATACCTTGCAATGTATTTATTTTGAGCACCGCATTTAAAACATAACGGCGAAAGTGAAACTTATAAGTTATCAACGATATTTATATACATTTATATGTATGTACATATTTTTATATCCTTTCAGTCTTGTTGGCATTTGGTTATAATTAAAATCAATTATATTAGTCCAGTAGGTACAAACCTTTCAAATTATTGAGATTTTTTGTCAGACAATCTCTTTTCATATTTAACAAAAAATAGTCATGCGCAATGTTAATATTGCTTTTATTTTTATGTCCACCCCCGCTTTAAAGGTAAATGTTTGCATGACGCTGGAAAGAAAGTTTTTTTTTTGTAGTTCTCCACCATTTAGTCGGTATACAATATTTCCAGTAATATTCCCCTCAGAGCAAAAAATATAGCTTCACCGTCATAGCATTGTCGTCACAAGGCTGGGATTTTTCCAACTCGATTCAGTCTAGATTCAATAACCAGAATATAGAGTTAGTGGTTGCTTTTTCAAGTAAATTCTTAGCGTTGTGTGAAGGAATTTTTGCAAACTTGTGTCTCATATCAAAAGTAGCGTCATAACCAGACCCGGATAAGAAAAGCCACTTTTTCCTTATTAAGCATTCGTTATAAAGCTTTCCACGAATCAGCATCGATTGAACCGTCCTGTTTGAATATAATAATTAATGTTTAGACTAGGCATTTCGACACAAAGTTAAACAAAATTTTTTCAAACATTGCATTTGTGTAAAGGATTTTTGAAGTATTTCTGTGTGCACAAATCGGAACTTTAATTTCGTAAAAAAAAATCAGACTTTTTGCATGTAAAGTAGCGTCATTTGCAAACAAAATTAATGAGTGCTTAGCTTGGATTACATTTTGAAAAGCTCAAAAAATTTATGACTTTTTGCAATTTAAAAAAGTGTGTGCTGAGGACATTTAACTACTTATAAAGACACAAATTTTCTGTCAAGAAAATCGATTTTTCCAGTGATAGTCTAACGACTTAATTTTTGATTCGTCGGGAGTATAAATAAGGTCTACAAAATTTCACACTTTGGAGTTAATCTGTTTTACGTTAAACAGCCCGCGGAGATTTTTCAATCTCCAACGCAGGCTGTTAAAGCAATCAGTCCACCAGTGTTAACAAACCCGTCAATTCCAAAAAAACTAATTGTAAGTATACCGCATTAACAATAAAACAAAACATAAGTGAACATTTTCAAAATACAAAATATTATGTAAATTATGTGTATCTGAAATAGTTCTATGAACTTTTGAAGTAAAAACAACTTTTTCTCAGGTAAAATGAAGGATTGACTTATGTAACAACTGATAAGAGTTTTCCATTTAATCCAAGAAAAGAGGCAGAGCGCGAAAAAATATTTTGTTATAAATTGAATTTTCGACAATAACACTTTTGCAAACATTTTAAACAACTTTATGCTATATAATATGTCTTAAACATAAAAATAATGTTTGCGTACAAAAATTATAGCTACCTATCTAATGTCAATCTACATAATGTAGGTATCTATAAACCTTTGGATTGTGTGTGTGAGGGGGGGGGGGATTTTGTCGGTGTACAGTTTTTGTGTGTACATAATAAGATTTTTTCCTTTCCTAGCTAAGATTTTAACATATTCTGTGTAGTTACTATTACTTTACAAGATATTTTATTTCAATTCAAGAAAATATTGATTGTATTTGCCAAATTAAGAAGTCAGTCAATGAACTTCAAAACTTTAATTATTATAACGATGTTTTAAGTTTCAAATATTATGTATTAGGATTAAGTATTATGTGAAACAAAATGGAGGTTTACATTCGGTCTAAAAAAATATGAAATAGGAGTACACGAACATTTTTTTCAATTTTCACAAAAATATTAAATGTTAGAATAAGTTAAAATGTTATATGTACACCTTTTAACATTACTTGAAATAACTGAGGAGATTTGGAAGCTTTTTATTCACTAAAGCATTTTTGGAAAAAAAGATTATAATGTACATATGTATTGTATGTATAAAAAGAAGTGTAGTAAGCAGGTTTTCATACTAACAATGAGAGGGTATCATAAGCAATATAAAACTACATTTTATCATTATAAGATATCAATTGAACTCTAAATTAAGCCTAGCAATCTTACACAAGATAAAAATTACCAAAAATATTTAAAATAACGAAATATGAAATAACAAATACTTAAAATATTGCATTTGTGTATGTAAGTGTGTATTTGGTATGAAATTCTTGCAAGGAAATAGGTAAGATGAATGCCTCCTAGAGCAGTTAATAGTATATTTAATTTAAATGGATCATAAATTTAAACTAGAAAATACCAAAATAATTATGTTCTTTTCAAGTACAAACAAATTTGTTTATTTTTGATGTCCCTACGTATTTCAAACAAAATAAAATGTTTTACATAAGCTCTAGGTTAAAGGTATTTAATTATTTATATTTAAATTAAATTGATCTACTAAGTTATAAAACAAAATGCAAGAAATCAAGACTTTATTGCCGTCCTAGCTGAAAAAACGTTATCTTATTTATGCCTTCATAAGATTTAAGTCAAAAATTCTAGTTTTTGACTGAGAATACCAACAATCAATTCAAACTACCAAATGCATAATCAATAAATAATATTCAATACCAAGGATATAATTGTAAAAGCCCTAAATCGTATATTAAAAGCAAAGTTTCTTATGTTTACAAATCAATACACTCCTGGAGTGATCTCATAACAGATTTGAGTTAAGACACAAATTCTTAAACGCATTTGAGTTTCTATA
The DNA here is from genome assembly GCA_951509635.1 of Eupeodes luniger. Taxonomy (NCBI): domain Eukaryota; kingdom Metazoa; phylum Arthropoda; class Insecta; order Diptera; family Syrphidae; genus Eupeodes; species Eupeodes luniger. The sequence goes on from OX608074.1 coordinate 73,862, forward strand.
TTTGACATCGAAAAACAGTTCCCCCTTTTGTTGGCATATTGTTATATACAACCTATAAGGTATAGGCAATCAAATGGTAAGTCCCTGGATTTTTTGCATTCTACGACATAGAATGGGACAATAAAGTTTTCCTGCGCGTTACTATAATTTTACTATTTGAGGTCATAGTACTCATACCTGGTTACGAAGCTAACAATCTAAAAAGAAAAGATTTGCCTGATTTGTGTTGGCTCCTATCTCTCTGAAATACTAAGTTTCGAAATTTCTTATCTATTTTATAAATGTAAATTTGATCTTAAATCTTAAATTATTATTTTCTATTATGATTTTACCCTTAAAACTATTTTCCAATAATTATATTCGAAATTTATAATAATACCCCCAGATTAATTTGCATAAGAATGGGCGCATTCATAAAGCTAGTGACTACGTAGTCAAAATTCAACTAGCTTTGTGAATGCAAAATTGCACTACAAAGCTAGTCAATCCGGAACTGTCACATTAATGACAAATACAAATATATAAAATAAGAAACATTTGTGTTTTCAGAACTTTAAATAGTTTTTAGGAGATATAATATGATTGATTTATATTTGTATTTAATTACGCGTATTTAATTACCGAACCGAAAGATTCATTTCATTTTGAATTCTTGTGTCCTTACCGAGCAGCTGATTATGAAACGTCAAAACCAGTGTGCACTAACTTTGTAGCCGAAATTTTGACTACTACTTTTGTAGTTGGATTTAACCAATCAGAATCCCTTGACTACGTAGCCACTAGCTTTGTGAATGCGACCAATGACATTAAATGACATTTAATATTCAGGCAGCCAACATAGGTGTATCAACAATTGCTTTTACCAGAAAAAGTGTTTGTAAAGCACAGTTCACTTATTTCACTTTAAAAGTAAATGGCGAAACATTTTAAACAACCTATTGTTAAGGGTTTAACAATTTACTAGTTGTCAATTTGCTAAATATTTAGCAATTTACTAAGAGAGTCCAAAATTTGAAACCTTTCCTTTAGTTTTGCTAACTAGTAAATTGCTAATTGCCTTTTATTAAAAAACGAGCATCCAAACATGTCTAAAAAGTGACAGTTCGTGAAAATAAACGAAGCAAATACTCTTAAACGAACCAATTATGACTGGACCATTCCATCTACTGCACTTATAAGAATTATTCTTCAGATGATAGTTTTAATGCATCCCGGTGTTAATGATGCGCGTGATATTTGTTCTACTAAACCACCCTACCTGGTAGTTTCTCCGCTAAAACAACCCCTTTTACACATGATCTCTAATCTAACATTTTCGCTCTCACAAATTCTTCTTTAAAATTATGAAATTCATGTTTTACGTTTACTATACAAATTTAATTTGAATGTAATTTAACAGTAATATGTATGTATGTATAAATATTTTATTAAAGTGCAATTAAAGCGCGAAATTATAGTTAATGAACTATTCTATGTAAGCTTTTTTTAAAAAATATCCATTTTAATACAAATATGGACAATGCTTATAAAGGTATAAACGTCCACCTAAATGTCCAGCTGTTAGTAGTCTTTTTAAATTATTATACTCGTGTTTTTTCTCTTAAGAACTGCAGGTAAAGAAGAATGCGTTTGAAATTAAATAGTTATTTGATGATGCTTACAGTAATTTATTTTTTTGTAGCCGCTTTTTGAAAATCATACATGTAATGACTTTTTCTATGTAAAACGTAAGAGTCAATTATAAGCATAAAACTGTTTAGTCGATTATTCGTTTCGCTGAATTTGACGTTTTTCAAATGAGGAAACAACTGAAACTTTCAGTTTAATTTGTTCATTTAATATAAATCATTAACGCCGCCGCCGGATCTTATTTTGTTAAAATTGAAATTCGAATTACTTTCTTTATGGGTATGTTGAAATATGTTGAATATTGTATTTTACAGTGCAAGAGCCAATATTTTTATAAATTGCGGTTTAAAAAATGTAGTATAACGTTTGTACCTACTACCTAATTAAAATTAAATATAAATATTGTTAAGTAAGTAAGATTAGTCAGTCCAGTATTTTAGGTTTTAAATGAAAACCTTGAACAAATGTCTACCAAAGGCTTTTCTGCTTATTCATGTATAGCTACGCGCAATGAAATAGTAGTGATTTTTCAAGTATATTCAATTTGGAATAAAATGTGTAGTGTTTAATTTATTTTAATTTTATAAATATTTTATTAAATATTGAACTCTATTATATACAAACAATGAGAAAAAGTCAAATATAATCTTAATTAAGGAAGCACAAAAAAAAATGTACATTGGTTTCATAAAAACATTGTTAAAAACAAAAAATAAATACAAAATGTAAGGTAAGTAAGTCAGTAATATTTTGGTTCAAATCCGTAAGTGTTATGACGGCAGCACAGCGGCCGCGGCGGCCGGCGTTGCATGGAGTCGTCAAGTCCTTGGCATCGTTTTTAAGGCACTTCCTACCATGATTTTTTGACCACGACCCATAGCTCATTGATATTTTCCGTTTTGTCTTCCAAACCTTCCCTTTGATATCTACTCACAGATTTCCTATTAGATTTAGGTCGAGAAACTGAACAGGTCGCTCCATAAGGTCATAGTTCTAATCTCAAAGAATTATTTCCTATTTTATTGAAATACCCATCTTTGAGTGGCATTTCACCGTCTGCGTATCCACGCATAGTGTTTCTTAGTTTTATTACATTTGACTGATTCATGATATTTTAGAGCCAAGGTATAAAACCAACTCCATAGTAAGAAACACAGCTCTATATCATAAGACTGCAGAGATAAGCTTTGTCTTTGAGGGGCATCACACTTTTTAACGAGTCTTTATCTCGAAATAATATTAAGAAAATGTTTATACAATGAAAAATAAAAAGTAAAATAAATTAAACACAACACATTTTATTCCAAATTGAATACACTTGAAAAATCACTACTATTTCAATGCTCTCAGCTGTACATACATATGTACTTATGTCTGTCTGACTAAATATTAAAAATACTTAAATATATTCTATAGTGCGTTTAAATTAAATATAAAATTTATGTTCATTTTCAGATGGTGACGAGGACGAAAAAAATTTTTGTCGGTGGGCTTTCAGCTCCTACAACACTGGAAGACGTGAAAAGTTATTTTGAGCAGTTTGGACCGGTAAGTCCATATATAATATAATATATAAGCTTTAAATGAGAGATCCGTAAGTGTTCAAGAAGCGAATATATATTGCTGCGATTAAGTATAGCTTACAGTGTATTAGGTTGTGCAAAACACTTTCAAGTTTCTGCTAAAGCTTGAGAGTCAACTTCATTACAAAAAAAAAAATGACACTAAAAAACACCTTATGAATTACATAAGTAAAACCGCTTGACTTTTCAGTTTATATTCACTTTGATAACTAGTTAAAGTTTTTTTTGAATCTGTATCATGCTTGATAGAATTCGTTGCACATTGTAGTAGATGCAAATCTAAGATCTGGCGGATATCTCGGCAATTGATAATACGTATACATTAGGCCTGGAGACAACTCTACTAATCACATTGTTTAAAATATGCAAAAATTGCTTTTTATAATATTATGTAACAAGTAGTAATATTTTAAGCAATATTTTTCATGAGTTCTGCTTCTTGAGGGAATTTCACTTTTGTCACGATTTAAATGTAAGTTTCAAAATTTAAAAGTCGCATGTATATGTAAGTGCAACGACACACATGCACATTTAAAAGAAAAAATTCAGTACTTCTTACTTCAGCTTGGCGTACCAAATTGAATATTTAAATTTTTATAAAATAAATATAAAAATCGCAACTCTCTCTGAAGGTTAAAATATTTCAAATCATTTTTTTTTTACACAAACGATATCTTATTGACTTATTGTTTTATTCACACTAAGTCACTGAATATGGAAAAATTACAACAAGAATTTTAAAGCAGGTTAACGACTCGGTCTCATTAGTTTCAAGAGTTTCACAAACAGCAGTTCTAAGACTCAATCGTTCTTGATATAGATAGAAGCACAAATTCTTTATGAAAATGAAATATTCCTATGTGTTATGTGGCATGCACGTTTTCATCCCTTCAATGCATCATTTGCGAATATAATACGTACTACATAAAAATAATATGACTCATAAGCCCTCAGATTTTTTTAATAACGTCGATGCTTTCAACGCCTTCCTTAAATTATCATTAAACAAAGCATTCCCTTTGCTTCATATGCCAAAGAGAACTGATATGGTAGGTAGATACAAGGTTTAGCATTTCAAATGTATATTCTGAGGAAAACTTGAAAAACAACTACATATGTATATACAAGTACCTTATACTTCTCGTAGATGTTCATTATTTCTTAATACATAGATTCTATGAAATCCTGGAGATTTTTCAATGTCAATTTGTATACATACATGCATCCTATGTACGCTTATGTACTTACAAATTTAGACTTGTAAATGTATATATTATTATTATTATTATTATTATTATTATTAAAAAATATAAACAACAATATAATAATTTAAAAACAATATTACGTTAAAATAAAATGAACTTTTGAACTTGTTGAGACAGTATATATGTATGTATATGAATATTAAATTTATTTTATTTCTATGATAAATTGAATAAAAACAAAAGATAAAAACTTAACTGAACGTGCATAATATAAAAAAGATTCTAATCGTTCTGAAAGCAAAACCGTCCAACATTATATTTCACCCTTAAGTTTATAAAGGCAAGAGTACGATAACTCAGGCGACAAGATATTATAACAAATTTCTTAAGAACAGTTAAAAACAAGCATTTTTTACTATGGGAGAGGGGTATTTATCTCCCCCCGTTTAGGCGGCAGGGGCAATTTAAAACAATTATTATTTAAAATGGAAAAAAATAATTAAAAAATAACGGTAATTCTTACAATTAAGTTTTATACATTTTTTTAAAGCCAACATTCTGTTCTATTAGCCAATTTTTAAATCAAGTCAAAACTATGTGTAGTTTTTGAAAAATTTAATTTTAAACTTAAAATTTGAGGAAAAAAAATTAAAAAAAGGTTTAAAGTGTAATTTCTCAATACTTCAAGATTATCTACCATTGTTTTTATTTCAGAATGTATTGCTTTTATTTGTTTTTGATCAAAAACTGAAAACTAGATGATTTTATGCCTTTTAGTTTAATTTAATTCTTTTTTTTTTGCTTGAGTGGTCTTATTTTGATAGTAATAATGGTAGGTGCGAGCTTCGGTGTATGCAACAGTGGGATGTGTATGGGGGGCATGCTGCCCCCCTGCAACCCCTAGGATTTGGGGTGGGTGCAAGGTGGAGTGGGTGCAAGGTAGGGAGGGTGAAAGGTGCGTGCAAGATGGGGTGCATGCAAAGTTTCTTTTGCATTTAAATAAGCTTGATTTAAGAAAAATTAATTTACCCTAGGTATATCTTAATCCATATTCGTTTATTACTATCAAAATAAGACTACGTTAATACTCAAATTAATACTTTTTTGGTAGGTAAATTTCAATTTTCTCAAGAACTAGAAGACATAAAATCATCTATTTCAATTTTTGATCAAAAACAAATAAGAGCAATGAATTCTAAAAAAAAAATAATAGTAGATAATCTAAAAGTTTTATAACATTACACTTTAAACCTTTTTTTAACTTTTTTTTGCACAAATTGTGAGTTTAAAACAATTTTTTTCAAAAACTATGCATAGTTTTGACTTGATTTAAAAACAAACTAATAGACAAAAGTGTTGGCTTTAAAAAATGTATAAAACTTAGTTGTAAGTATTACCAATATTTTTTAATTATTTTTTTCCATTTAACATACATATTTTTTTAAATTGCCCCTATCGTCTAAACGGGGGGAGATATACCCATCCCCTCCTCCCAAAGTAAAAAATCTTGTTTTTAACTGTTCTATACAAATCCGTCATTAAACTTTGTCGCCTGAGTTATCGTACTCTCCCCTTTTGAAACATTCAACCTATTCTAATTTCTCTTTACTTTATTAAATATTTCCCAATCAAGTGTGGCATCCTGAGGCTCTACAAAAGCTTTGTTTTATACACTCAAAAGAGATGGTAAAAAAACAGGGTAGACAGCAAAAATTAAAGTCAGTTTGAGTACATTATATGCATCAAAAGTATGCAATGCGTGTTATCGTATAGCGTTCTTTAAGGAAAAAACTTACTTTTTTTAGCACTGAACAGGCAAATCAATTTTTTCTTTAAAACACCCTTTCTTGACCACTCAAAAACCACATCAAATAATATTTAAGTTGATTTCAAATCCGAACTTGGATTTTACATTACTATCATTAATATTTACATTTTCTGTTTAAAACCGATTAATAAAGATAGATTTGAAAAATCGTCAAGAATTGTATCGCTAAAATACTTCATGAATTAAGGTAACCTCAAAAAGTCTAACATGTGTTTTTTTTCGAATTTTAAAAGGTTATATTTTAAAAACTGATCTAATAGAGATTTTGAAACCGGCCATCAAAACATGTCGAAAAATTCAAATTGATTGACAGAAACAAAACTTTGCCGACAAGTGTAATCAATTTATATATTTTTAGTATCTCATTTGATTTCAGAATAGTTGTAGGTCTTCACTTGTTCTACATAAATCCTTAAGGAATGTTGAACCATTTGGTAAAACGGTTTTCAAAAAAAAAGTCAAAAACAACTCGTTTTAAAATTTTGGAAAAAGTTTGTTAAACTTATATTTGAAAAACTAAATTTTAAAAAGCTAGTTTTTGTAAAATGAGTTCGACACTCTATCTTAGCAAAAAATTGTGGCACAGTCAAAACTTTAGCCCCATGAACGAATTGCATACGTTATATTTAAAATATTAAAAATTACGTACCATTTAAGAAAAAAATTATTTATGGAATCCTTCAGCCAACCTGCAAATGGCCTACTTATAGCTGCTTTTCACCTTCCTTCTTCAATCAGAATAAACTTCTTAATCACTGAATGGAATTAGTGTTTGTCTTAAATTCGCGGCGCGACGCGACGACTGCGCTCTCCCATTATTTTCACACTGCAGCAGAGATTAAATGTAAAGGACAAAGCTCGCAAATAACGTAACGATTGAGTATTGTTATTGGTATTTCTTTTTAAAAAAGAGAACGTATTCTTACATTTCACTATGGGATAAAATAAAATAGTTGCTGAAGCTAACTAGTGAAATGGTCAAAGCAGGGATGCGAGGATTTTGTTGAAAATCTGCTCAGGTTGAAAAGAAAATGATAGAAATATATAAATGAATGGAGACAAAGTGAAAAACGATCTTCGCCTGCAACTTGTAGTGCAATGTTATGTGTATAGAATTTATATGTAGCTCTTGAGAGTTTAAGGAAAAAGTATTAATAAAAGCAAACTGACTTACCATTTTTGATTATTTAGTTTAGGCTTAGTGGAATTATAAACTTCCTTTTTATACCTATGTAGTTAATCGTGGAATAGTTGTAAATATCCCTGCAAAGTTTTTCCACATTGGATGGAGTACATTTACTAGCAGCATTATTTATAAGATCAACCGAGTGGCTCCTACAGCCTAAATGAAATATATTTGAAATACGTCTTTTTAATAAAACCACGACACCATTATTTCGACCCATTGTCACTGCCTCATTATCGGATGCAAATCCAATAAAATTGGATAAGGGAATCTCATTTTCCTCCAAAGACGATAAAAGTTTAGCGAAAATAGCTTCTCCTATCCCGTTTTTCGGCTCAAATAACTTGATGAAACTGTCGCGACTCTTACCAATTTATGTATCAAAAAGTCTGGCGACAATAACAAGGCATTTGTGTGTTGATATATCAGCTGTCTCATCAATGATTAGACTGAAAACATTGGCTTTCATTTCATTCACAAGTAAACCGCTGCCTTGTTCTGCCAAAAATTGGGTTATTCGCTTCCATTTACTTCTGCCACAAGTTACCTTTAATTATATTTGGATTTGGGTTAATGATTTTACGCCTTCCTTATTAAAAAGACTTACCATTTTTGCTATATTTGAGTCGGGATATTATGGACGCATTGAATTTTGCAATTCTACTCATCGAGTTGATTGGAATGATTATCATTTATCATTCGGGAGACAAGTTTCATTTCAACTTTAGCAGCATTATCTTTTTATATACTTCTTGACAAAAATGATGTTGTTATTTGCATTTTTGGAGCTTCGGAAGCAAATTTTGAGTAATCTGTATGTTTCTTTGTAACTGCATGCTGTTTTTGACTCGCCAACATTTGCTTGCAAACAAGAGTAAAAGGACTAGGGCTTTCATAATCCATTTTAAACCATTATTTTACTTTCCACTCGGATTGAAATTCTCTTTTCTTCTTTTGAAGTAGTTTCTGAACCAGAACTAGATTCATATTCAGATTTCGACTCGCTCTCCAAATCTTGTAAATTTTTGGAAGTTCATGGCGCATTTTTGGGTTTTCTTATAATGAAGCTGGAAATAAAATCCGTAACAATATCATATGCATTCATACATAACCACATTAATTTGGAATTACCTGTCCATTTTTAATTTCTATTTAGAAACAAACATTCCAATCTAGGCACCGGATATAAAACGACAGCAAACCGACCACAAAGAGTAGCACATATGTAGATGTGAAGGAATTAAAACCAAAGAATAAACATAACAGATTGAGATAACACATCTACGTGCGTCAATAATGTAGTTATCCATATGCCAAACAACTTGCAAACTTTCGTTTTCTGTAGTGTGAGTGAGTGGTGAATTGCGTTTTTATTTAAAGGAATAAGTGTTTGTTTTTAATTTTAATTTCTTATTTGTGCTTTTTTTAAAACCAAAAGAAAAAAAAACGACGAAACGAAATAAAAACGTTGTCTTAACTAATTTCTTTTAATTTCACTTAAATTCGCGTCATCTTTTTATTAAATTAAAACATTTTTATTTTACATTCATTGATGGCGGAAGAAATCTAACGGTCTTTTAAAACTACTCGCGGTCTAATGAATTACGCGCACTAATTATAGACAAGACGACGCACGCGACGACTGCGCTCGATTTGATTTACTGATTTTCTCCTATTATTTTCACACTGCAGCAGATTTAATGTAAAGGACAAAGCTCGCAAATAACGTAACGTTTGAGTATTGTTATTGGTATTTCTTTTTAAAAAGAGAAGGTTTTCTGGTGCCGTGAAATAACGCCGAGAGAAATAACGCCGAATTCTGAAATTCGGCCTTGTTTCACTTTAATAAAGTGAAATAACGCCGAATTTTAGCATTCGGCCTTATTTCACTATGGGAAAGTGAAATAATGCCGATTCGGCGTTACTTCACTTTTGGTCCTATGCAAAATGCTTATTACATCTCAGTCTCAAATCTAAGTATTTTGAGATTTTGCTAGCATTTTTACTAGAAAAATCCAAAAATATTGAGATCTAGATTTCTCCAGGTGTCAATGACACTTTCTATACTTTGAAAGAAGTTGTTAATATAGGCGCCTGCCTGGCGACTTTACATACCCTAAGCGGAGCAACGGAGTTGCGTGAGCGGGTGTGACCCCGAAAAAGGGAGTTAAAATCCTGAGAACCCGCGAAGCGGGCCACCCACAGGTGCTTTTATTGAAAGAAGTTGTTGATATAGGCGCCTGCCTGACGACTTTACATACAACTTCTTTCAATAAAAGCATCTGTGGGTGGCCCGCTTCGCGGGATCTCAGAATTCTAACTCCCTTTTTCGGGGTCACACCCGCTCACGCAACTCCGTTCCTCCGCTTAGGGTATGTAAAGTCGCCAGGCAGGCGCCAATATCAACAGCTTTTTTGAATAAAAGCATCTGTGGGTGGCCCGCTTCGCGGGATCTCAGGATTTAAACTCCACTTTTCGGGGTTCACACCCGCTCACGCAACTTCGTTGCTCCGCTTAGGGTATGTAAAGTCGCCAGGCAGGCGCCAATATCAACAGCTTTTTTGAATAAAAGCACCTGTGTGTGGCCCGCTTCGCGGGTTCTCAGGATTTTAACTCCCTTTTTCGGGGTCACACCCGCTCACGCAACTCCGTTGCTCCGCTTAGGGTATGTAAAGTCGCCAGGCAGGCGCCTATATTAACAACTTCTTTCATTATTCTAACAGTTAAGACCGGTTTTTGTTATTGAAAAAAACATCAAAACAAATTTGGTCTTAAGTCGCAAAAAAATTTTGCTTTATGACACTTTCTGAAAGCGACATAAGGCCAAACGTTGGAATTTGGTCTTATGACGCTTTCGAAAAGTGTCATAAGGCCAAATTTCAAAATTTGGTCTTATGACACTTGGCCTTATGTCACGGCACCGTTGTAGATGTAGATATATAGGCATTATGTGTATACTTTTTAATACTGTTTATTCTACGGTAAACTTTGTTTTACAGTTGATTTTGAGTTAAGCCCCGCTTAGTTTCTCCTTGCAAAAGTTTAATTAAACCGAATTCTCTGTTTTCTCTCTTTCGGCTTTATTTCCCAATTGTCATTCGGCGTTATTTCACTTTTCGAAAGTGAAATAAAGCCGAATGCTTAAATTCGGCGTTATTTCACTTTACCAAAGTGAAATAACGCCGAATTTCAGAATTCGGCGTTATTTCGCTCGGCGTTATTTCACGGCACCTTTTCTGGTGCCGTGAAATAACGCCGAGAGAAATAACGCCGAATTCTGAAATTCGGCCTTGTTTCACTTTAATAAAGTGAAATAACGCCGAATTTTAGCATTCGGCCTTATTTCACTATGGGAAAGTGAAATAATGCCGATTCGGCGTTACTTCACTTTTGGTCCTATGCAAAATGCTTATTACATCTCAGTCTCAAATCTAAGTATTTTGAGATTTTGCTAGCATTTTTACTAGAAAAATCCAAAAATATTGAGATCTAGATTTCTCCAGGTGTCAATGACACTTTCTATACTTTGAAAGAAGTTGTTAATATAGGCGCCTGCCTGGTGACTTTACATACCCTAAGCGGAGCAACGGAGTTGCGTGAGCGGGTGTGACCCCGAAAAAGGGAGTTAAAATCCTGAGAACCCGCGAAGCGGGCCACCCACAGGTGCTTTTATTGAAAGAAGTTGTTGATATAGGCGCCTGCCTGACGACTTTACATACAACTTCTTTCAATAAAAGCATCTGTGGGTGGCCCGCTTCGCGGGATCTCAGAATTCTAACTCCCTTTTTCGGGGTCACACCCGCTCACGCAACTCCGTTCCTCCGCTTAGGGTATGTAAAGTCGCCAGGCAGGCGCCAATATCAACAGCTTTTTTGAATAAAAGCATCTGTGGGTGGCCCGCTTCGCGGGATCTCAGGATTTAAACTCCACTTTTCGGGGTTCACACCCGCTCACGCAACTTCGTTGCTCCGCTTAGGGTATGTAAAGTCGCCAGGCAGGCGCCAATATCAACAGCTTTTTTGAATAAAAGCACCTGTGTGTGGCCCGCTTCGCGGGTTCTCAGGATTTTAACTCCCTTTTTCGGGGTCACACCCGCTCACGCAACTCCGTTGCTCCGCTTAGGGTATGTAAAGTCGCCAGGCAGGCGCCTATATTAACAACTTCTTTCATTATTCTAACAGTTAAGACCGGTTTTTGTTATTGAAAAAAACATCAAAACAAATTTGGTCTTAAGTCGCAAAAAAATTTTGCTTTATGACACTTTCTGAAAGCGACATAAGGCCAAACGTTGGAATTTGGTCTTATGACGCTTTCGAAAAGTGTCATAAGGCCAAATTTCAAAATTTGGTCTTATGACACTTGGCCTTATGTCACGGCACCGTTGTAGATGTAGATATATAGGCATTATGTGTATACTTTTTAATACTGTTTATTCTACGGTAAACTTTGTTTTACAGTTGATTTTGAGTTAAGCCCCGCTTAGTTTCTCCTTGCAAAAGTTTAATTAAACCGAATTCTCTGTTTTCTCTCTTTCGGCTTTATTTCCCAATTGTCATTCGGCGTTATTTCACTTTTCGAAAGTGAAATAAAGCCGAATGCTTAAATTCGGCGTTATTTCACTTTAGGGGCCGTTCATAAAATACGTCACGCTAAAATCAGCTTTTTCTGACCCCCTCCCCCCCATTGTCACGCTGTGTCACGCTTTCTGTGACCCCCCTTAGAAATATTTCGCCACAAAAACGAAGCCTCCCCCCCCCTCTGAATATGATAAATTTCAAATGATACTTAACAAATTTTGAGAATTTAAATATTTATTTAGTTTTTATAATAAAATTTAAATAAAGTAATAAATAACTTTTAAAACGAATAAATAAATATTATTTAAACATGTTAAAGATTTTTATTAATCAGAAATCTTAGGATTCTGTAAATGCTCCGAAATATCTATAATCGGTATTGCAGCATCTTCTACATTTATTTCAAAACTACGGTCCACTTCATCGTCATCTATCCATTCTGCATTTCTAGTATATAAATATATTTCGACCATTAAATTCAAGAGCTATAAATTTCGGTTAAATAGTTCATGTAATAAAAAGTATTAAATTGAGAAATATGAAAAAAGCGTCCGAATTAGTTCACTACTAATTGAAGAATGAAAGAATAATATTATAATAAATACATGAGAAACAGTATTTTCATTTGTTACTGAGTCGAAAGCGCAGGGTGCGAGGAAACGCTACTCTTTTAAGTATTGGAAAAACAAAGAAACCAATTGTGACGAATAGCAACGCCGCTAGATCCAAGTCAAAAAACTAAACCCGCGTCACAGAGCCAGCGCTTATGTCGAAAAATAAACAAAAGTAAGCATATCAAGTTACAATTTATTGTAATAAAACTATATACGTTTGAAATTCTATATATGTATTTACTAAATACGAAATAAATGACTTTCTATCATGATGAAAATTTAAAAAGAAAAATAGTCAAAAGAAATACTAATTGAAAATGTTTTAATGAATGGCGAACGTCACGTTACCATAAACCCCCCCTCCCCCTTGTCACACCTTGTCACACTCAGCAAGAGCCCTCCCCCCGCCTTGTGCGCGAACGTATTTTATGAACGGCCCCTTACCAAAGTGAAATAACGCCGAATTTCAGAATTCGGCGTTATTTCGCTCGGCGTTATTTCACGGCACCAGGTTTTCTTACATTTCAAAATGGGATAAAATAAAATAGTTGCTGAAGCTGAATAGTGAAATGGTCAAAGCAGGGATGCGAGGATTTTGTTGAAAATGATAGAAATTTAGAAACAAACATTCCAATCTAGGCACCGGATATAAAACGACATAGCAAACCAACCACAAAGAGTAGCACATATGTAGATGTGAAGGAATTAAGACCAAAGAATAAACATAACAGATAACAGACATACGTGCGTTAATAATGTAGTTACCCATATGCCAAACAACTTGCAAACTTTCGTTTTCTGTAGTGTGAGTGCGTCGTATCAACACAGATTTTTATATGAAAGTTAGAGATTGAAATAGATAGTTTGGTGTAGGTATTTTTTATTTTGGTTGTTGCGATGGGTAGCGTTCCATTTTTCTAACAAATTGTTCCAAGAGTTGCTAGATTTATAAAAAGTGTCTATATAGACTTATTTTTGAAAAGAGTTTTCCTGGTGCCCGGACGCTAAAAAGGTGTCAAAATGACACTAAAGTGTCCCCAAAGGTAACCCTGGGAAGGGTGTACAAAATAAAAAAAATGTATAGCTCTTGAGAGTTTAAGGAAAAAGTAGGTATTGATAAAAGCAAATTGACGTACCTATTTTGATTGAGTGTTTAGTTAAGGCTTAGTGGAATTACAACGTAATGTAAGGAAGAAATGGTATTTTATATGTCGTTAATCGTGGGATAAAATAAAAGCCTCCGTTTCCCTTATAACTAATGAGAATTTCAGGATACTAAGTGAGATACTAAAGGATTTCAAATGTACCTAGAACCATCCCACAATTTTGTATGTAAAACAATGTTTTGATAGTTATTACAAATCGCTGTGATTTAGATTTCTTAAATGTTTTAAAGAGGTATATTTTAAAATGGATCTAATAGATAGCACATCCTTTGAAAAAGTTTAATTTAGTTGCTACTTTTTCCCAGAAAAAAGCGTAATTTATTGACCAGTGTAATGATCGACGGTTTTTTAATGTATACGATGTATTTTAATTTAACAGGACGACAATTTGTCTTTGAATAATTTAATGGAATAAAACTATAGCTCTATCAGAGAAAGGGATGACCCATGTATTGCTCAATCGCATTATTTGATAATTTGGTATCTATAAATTATTTAATATAAAACAATGGACTTGGCCTTGATGTTCGTTTAGAAATCCAAATATACATTTTTTCCAGGCTTATTGTTTTTATTATTATTATTATTATTATTATTATTATTATTATTATTATTATTTTTATTATTATTATTATTATTATTATTATTATTATTATTATTATTATTATTATTATTATTATTATTATTATTATTATTATTATTATTATTATTATTATTATTATTATTATTATTATTATTATTAATATTATTATTATTATTATTATTATTATTATTTTAATTCATTTCTCATTGAATGGTTTTGTGAGTACAATTTTAGAGACCTTAAGTCTAGATAAAATCATACTATACTACGTTGCTAACTTCATTGTAAAAATTTTCTAGTTACATGACAAGTATCGATTATCACAGCCTTTTGCATATTTTTTATGATAGAGTCTTTTAGGTTTAGAGTCTTTATCCCATTATATAAGTTCTTATGTATAATCCCTACACTGGATATAACAATTGGTATAATTTTCACTGATTTTAATTGCCACTGTGCCTTTATCTCTGTTGCGAGTTCGGCGTATTTGTTGATCTTTTCCAGGTACGTTTTATCCATGTTACGGCTTAGTGGGACTGCTATATCTATTAGAAAAGCTTCCCTCGTCTTCTTGTTGACGAATGTTATGTCTGGTCTGTTATGTTCTCGTCGGTGCATTGTATATATCGTTCTATCGAAGTAGATTTTCATATTATCTGTTTCGATGGCGGGCTCTGGCTCATACAGATAATATCTTAGCTGCTCGGGGGCTAGGTTGTTTGTCTTCCATAGCTCAATATGTATAATTTTTGCAACGTTGTTGTGGCGCTTTAGGTAGTCGCTTTGGGCTAGTGTAGGGCATCCTGATATGATGTGATCAATCGTCTCCCCTCGCGCACTACATCTTCTGCATATGTCTTCGTGTGCATTCGCTTGCTTCACGATGTGCTTCATGTAGTTCCTCGTTGGTAGCACCTCGTCTTGAATCGCGAGCATCAAACCCTCCGTTTCAGAGTAGATACCACCATCGGTCAACCACGTGTTTGACAGTCTTTGGTCAACATTTTGGTTGGTCAACGTATAATAGTATTTACCGTGCAGAGTTTTTGCGGCCCACTCTTCAAGCTTTTGGTCGTTAGTTTTGGCATTGAACCCAAGTTCAGCTTCAGCAACGTTTAATTTTTGAGGCGTGTATTCTCTGTCGACTGATATTATTGCGTTTATGAGGTTTGATTCCTCTGCCTTGCCATGAAAATACATCCTGAGGGATTTGATTTGATTTTCATGTAGAAGTTGGATGTCGATGAGGCCTCTTCCTCCTAGTCTCCTCGGGAGCACCATGCGTTCCATGCAGGATTTCGGGTGGTGTAGTCTGTATTTGGTAAGAGTTGTTCTTATCTTCCTCTGGATGTTGTTGAGTTCTGTTGTACTCCATTTGATGATTCCAAAGCTGTATGTTAATACAGGGATCGCATACGCATTTATTGCTTTGAATAGGTTCTTTCCATTCAAATGGGCCTTAGCAAGTCTATGAATTCTTCCAAACACTTCGTTCTTAAGTTTGTCTTTCATCGTTTTCTGTTCAATCCTCCTACTCTGCATAACTCCAAGATATTTATAGACGTCGTTTTGAGTCATTTCACCGATATCAAAAAGTTCTGGTTCCATGGGCGCTGATATTTTGCCTCTGACTATGGATATCGTTTTGCACTTATCGATGCCAAATGACATTTTAATGTCATCGCTGAAGTATTTTGTGATGTTGAGTAGATGGTTGAGGTGAGGTTTGGTGGAAGCATACAGTTTGAGGTCGTCCATGTAAAGCAGGTGATTGATCTGGTATATCGGTTGTTTGTCTTTTTTGATTTTAAATCCGTACCCCGATTCGTTTAGTAGTCTGCTAAGTGGGTTTAAGGCTATGCAAAACCATAGAGCACTAAGGCAGTCTCCTTGGAAGATGCCGCGTCTTATTGGGATCACATTAGTCTTGCGCTTCGCTGTGTTATCTGTTATCTCTATTGTTGTTCTCCAGTTTTTCATTGCTGATTTGAGGAAGTTTATTAGTTTAGGGTGGATTTTGTAAATTCCCACGACTTCCAGGAGCCACGAGTGTGGGATGCTGTCAAAGGCTTTCTGATAGTCGATATTATTATTATTATTATTATTATTATTATTATTATTATTATTATTATTATTATTATTATTATTATTATTATTATTATTATTATTATTATTATTATTATTATTATTATTATTATTATTATTATTATTGTTATTATTATATTAAATTTAAAAAAATCAATTCGACTTTTGATCTTTTCACTAATGAAATCATTTCATCATTTTCAGATTGAAGATGCAATGCTTATGTTTGATAAACAAACAAATAGACACAGAGGTAAGCAACATATAAAGACGACACAATTTATCCTGTAAAACTAAAACAATTTTCGATAGAATAAAATAACATAACGTTCATAATATCCAATGTTAAAAAGCATAAAGAAGTTAATAATACAAGTATCACCATCTAATTTACTTTTCTTGAATTAAGTTCTTTATATGTTTTTTTGCAAAGATATTATGTATTTATCCCTTTAAAATGTTGATCTGAACAAGGTTAAAATATTTTTTCTTTTACAATAGGTGCATTGGTTTAGTTGTATGGATTTGAAAAACCAGAAACAAGACACAATCATTTAAACGAACATTCTTAATAACTAAACAAGTTGGACTAAAATCTTCAGAGCTTTCATATTATTCATATTTTTTCACTCTAGACGTAAGGTTCTACCTTTCTCTGGCACTTTTTGTACAATTTATTCCGCATATTTATATAAATCTACGTAATTATTTATTATCACGGAATGAAAAGAACTAAATTGATTAAAACACGGAAGCCCAACAAAAGACTCTCTAAACTTGACAGTACGTCCGAAATTAAATGATTGTAAAAATGTAAAGTTTAAATTATACACAAAAATAACTTCTTATTAAGTTTTACAAGTAAGAGACTTACTTGAACAAAAAATCATTTCTTAAATTCAATTTTCTAAAACAATCAAATGCTAAGCCCCGATATCAAAACTGGTGGTTGAGAAATTCGAATTCAACACGGTTTGCAGATATTTGTTTATTACAAATCGGCCCTTATCGGCCATTTTCATCATTTAGATTCAAGCAATAACAACCTTTGTGCTATTATTTTCTTTTTTAACAACTTTGACTCTTCACCTAATATAAATGGAGTACCATAGCTATAATAATAATTTAATGTTTTGGAAAATCGGACTCAAATAAAGCCGTAAGCAATAGCCTTTAAGTCGAGAAAATTCGTATTTCATGGTGTAGTTTTCATTAATGCTGGAGCTCAAATTTTTATTTTTCTTATAAATAAATCAGAGAATTATGTACATACATATCTGTTTTGTACTCTAATGATTTTGTTTGTATATTTGAATATTAGTTTAAAACGTGTACATTTCTTAGACTGCGTAAGTTTTTGCACAAACTATTATTTTTAATCTCAATCAAAATGGTAATCAACAATCTCCAAACAGTCCTAAAATATCTATGATTATTATAAAATTAAAAGCATTAAACAAAATTGTTGAATTCGTAAACACAATGAAATGTGTTCAGGTGATTGACAGATAACTA
This sequence comes from Eupeodes luniger, assembly GCA_951509635.1. Classification (NCBI taxonomy): domain Eukaryota; kingdom Metazoa; phylum Arthropoda; class Insecta; order Diptera; family Syrphidae; genus Eupeodes; species Eupeodes luniger. The sequence goes on from OX608074.1 coordinate 91,833, forward strand.
AAAATCTATATTAGTATTGCTGTATTTGTATACGTGCACATGTAATTCCTTAATTAAAAGATCTTCGAAATGGCTAATCGCTGTACATAAATTAAATTGTATAACTGACTTTAAAAAAGTTCCATTGTATAAAAGAAGATAATATTATATTTTAAGCTGGGTCTCCTATTTTCAAAACTTCAAAGTGAAAATAATTATTATAATATCTTTTTAGGCCCGTCATTATTAATTCGTAACCTAAGACAATAGTTGTCTTATTTTTACATAATGTAATAAGATGAATTTACATACTTATAATACGCTTCAATCTATAAAAGAAGAATTCTGGTAAAGTTCCGTTGATATTATAATAAAATGTTTACCTGAATTACAGATCACAAGGAATAAATTTGGATATTTTATTCTCTTTGAGAAGCTTGCCGATTAATTCATAAATCTGTGAGTTCGAAAAAATTAAAATTTGTAATTTTAATGGTTTCATAGTTATACCTATTTAAAAAAAAAGTTTAAAAATCATTTTTCTCTTTTAATTACTCAAAAGTTCTTTTTATGGTTTCAAATGTACTAAAAATTGTTTTGTAGGAATCAGGCATATTTCAGTGCGTTTTGGATTAAATGCTAATACATATCTATACCTATTTTGAATTTTAATAACATATTTATAAAATCAGTTCATTAGTATTGAGTAAGCTTTTCCTTTTTTGAGGTATGCTTCCAAGCTTTCTAAAAAAATCATAGTAAATGAGTAAAACAGATGCATAATTATGCTACTTTTTAATCAAATATTTATTTTACATTTTAAAAACTATAAATTGTAAATTTCTTATCTTTCTAGGCTTTGGATTTGTCACTTTTCAAAGCGAAGATGTAGTTGATAAGGTGTGCGAAATTCATTTTCATGAAATTAACAACAAAATGGTGAGATCATAAGAAAATACGTATTTATTTAATTTATTTATTTACCATACTAAATTGCCAAATGAATGAATTAATAAAAATTAATTTAAAAAAAAAAAAAAAAGTGCATTGGACTGTCATGCAAGGGGTCTTGGTTTTTTTTTTTTTTAATTCATTTTTATTAATTTCAATCTTAAACCTATCTTAAAGCTAGACAAAAATTCATAAAACTAGCCTAATTAACCATAACTTACAACTAACTTACTGGTCCCATACGGACACTCTAAGTTAAACAATAATGCTTAATGCTAATGCCTTTCGGCCCTAAGATCTATTTAACTTCAATTCCATTTTATTTATTTTTTTTATTCATTTGAAAATTTCAAAAAAACTTATATCAATATCCTTTTTTTACTTTTACTTAAAAACTACTTAAAATAAGGTCCTTAATATAAAACTTAAAGCTAACTAAAACTACCTATTCTACCTATAAACTACTTAAAACTAGAACAACCACAGCAGCAAATCTAACTATCTAACGTTTTTTGTTTTTTATATATTGTTGTCTTTTTTTTTCAATTTTTTTTTATTCCATGTTTTTTTTTGTATTTTTTTTTTTGTATATTTTTTTTTGTGCCACCATGCCTATTCTACTTAAAACTAAACCCTAAACTATAAAACAAGTATGTAAGCCGGCCAAGGCTTTAAACCCCATCCCGACTACCCACTATCAAGTGCCAGGGGTCTTGGGTTCAATTCCTGCTTGTGCCAACTTAATTAAAAAAAAAAAATCACGGGTACTGCCTCTTGCGAGGAATTGACAAATCCTCCAAGAGTAATTCTTGTCATGAAAAGTGCTTTCTAAAAATTAGCTGTTCGGATTCGGCATATAAACTGTAGGTCCCTTCCATCTCTGACAACATTACTCGCACACAGGAATGGTTGAGAGTTGTAAGTCACTAGGCCCTGGTTCTTCATGGACTGTTGCGCCACCTAATTTATTTATTTATTTAATTTGCTAAATGACTTTAGTCAAAACAATAAAATCATTTTTGTTTTAAAACGTGATACCTTAAAAGTGTTTGTTTCAAATTGTCTTCTTTTTTTACGTGAATAACTGGCTGAACAGAATGGTGTAGCTGTAGCTGTTGCCTGTAGCACTGTCAAAGTTAAAAGATACGAAAATACTATACATCGACATAATGAGAAGCTGTAGCTGTAGCTGTAACTGCAGCGCAAGTTGACTCAACTTTAACTTTTGGCGGCGCTACAAGCTGCATTTGAGAAGACAGATGGGGGAAACCCATTTCATTCTTTGACTTTTCACTTATTTTTGGGAACGTTCAATGCGTTTGAGAATTTTGTCTGGTTTTGTAACTTTTTTATAGTATGCTATCATACAAATTCAGTTCAAATATAAATTTCATATGCGTTGAACATGCCCGATGCGCTGCACCATTGTGGGCGGCCTTTGCTACATAGTGATCGTTTTTATTGACAGCTTATACTACAGCTATTTTTTTAGCTACAGCTGCATCTCATTCTGTTCAAGGGGTAAATGTATACCAATTCGAAAACAATACAACCAAAATAAATCCTTACCCGGCATTATAAAAGTTAACTGCCACTGGTACCTAATTCATTACCAGTTGGCTCACCTTACATATACATACAAGCTTTTATAGTATAAATGCATATTTTGAAAAGTAATGCATATTATAAAAAAACACAAATTTCTCTATAAAGAATTATAGAAAAGAATTACATTAACTTTGTTAATTTTACCAAAATATGTTTAAATTCAATCCTACATGTCCTGATTTCGGGTTCGGTTGTGTGTAGTAGATTTTCGTACCTTTTAAATTTAAATTGAATATGTTATATTTCTACTCAAAGTTTCTCAATGAAAGTTATGAGTGTTTAAATATAATGCGAGTATAGATACATACTGCAATAATTAATGCAGATGTTACCGTTAATGTTTAATTCTTTTAACTAATTGAACAGATTCGTTAAAATGCGTATAATTATTTATCTTATCACTTAAAATTAAAATTTAATTTTTTCAACCGATTCTGTTTCATTGAAAAGGACGGTTATAGCTATCTGTTAAATCCATCTAATAAACATTTAATGGTGAAATTTCATTATTACTAAACGGAATTCCATTTCATTTTACTGATGACAATCCAATTTTGTACTGTTGCCATGGCATCATTAAAAAAAAATACTAATGAAATCTACAACAAAAATTAATAAAAGTGCAAAGCTCGATTTAGTAACAGTAAATTAATAATGACTCCTGTTTCAAATTTTACTGATAGTTATCACCGGCCCGGTCCCTTAACATGAATTTGAAGCAGTTAAATTTTTGTCATTACTTTTCACAATTGTTAGGTAGGTATATCGTGAGTTTGTCAGTTACAAATTTTAAAAACAGCATCTTTGATAAAAGGAAAATGCTCAAAACAATATAGGTACATACATACACTTTAAAATATATATGAATAAATCTATGTCCTAGTACCTATAGTAATAGCTCTGTCCTAAATGTTGCAACTAAGTTAATTTTATATTATTTTTATTACTAATTACAGGTCGAGTGCAAGAAGGCCCAGCCTAAGGAAGTCATGTTACCAGCAAATCTGGCTAAGACTCGCGCTGCAGGCCGAACAGCATACGGTGAGTTGGTAGTTTGGGGAAATAGCAGTAGTAGTGGTGGTGTTGTGGGAAGTACATTTGCCCATTCAACGGCACATCACCATCACCATATTCATCAATCAAGCTCTGTGAGCTCGGGTCCAGCTTCAACTTCAATACGTTATACACCATATCCGATGCCAGCTAATATTGCTGCAGCTGCAGCAGCTGCAGCAGCAGCTGCTGCTGCTAACCAGCAACATATCCAACAACAGCATCAACAACAAAATGCGGCAGCTATGGCAGCTGCCGCCGTGGCTGCCGCACCAACTCATACTATAATCCCTATTCCCCCTGCAACAAATACGGGCGCAGGACAGTTAACCCATCATGGTCCTACGTTTTTGCAATATGCTGCTGCAGCTGCAAATAATCAACAAACAGCTTCTTTGTATGATGCAGCAGCAATAGTTAGTTATAAGCGCCTTTTAGCAGCTGCTGCTGCACAAATACGACCACAAGCGAATGTAACTCCTTCGCAACAACCCCCAATGCGCTCTTCAGCTGCGATCACCTACCCTTTAAGCGATCTTTTGTCAATGCAGGGGCTTGACTTGCCCACAGCTACCCTTTACCAAATACCAGGAACTAATACACTTGGCTTATGACCACCTACGACGGTAATTACTCAACTTCCCCGTCAGCAATAGTTATTTCTCGTCAGCGTGTTTTCTTTTATTTTGGAAAGAAAGAAGTTCTTGGTATATTGGTCAAACTAAATTGAAATATTTCACTACTTACCTAAAATAATTTTGTTTAGGTACCTTATGATCATGAACAGTTTAAATTTATACATTTATCATATCTGTTAAAATAAATAATAATAAATTAGGTGGCGCAACAGTCCATGAAGGACCAGGGCCTAGTGACTTACAACTCTCAACCATTCCTGTGTGCGAGTAATGTTGTCAGAGATTATACCTAGATTTTAATTTATCTTTTCTAAAGATTTGATTAATTCCGGTTATCGATGTAAGACTGACTGTCCGTATTGAAAACTATACCCAGCAACTTGGTTAAATGTCCCAGTGACCTTGCAAAAAGTATTTAAAATTTGATTTTTTTATGTATATCTACATGAGTATGTTGTAAGTAGGTAGGTATAATGCTTAAAACATTGTTTGCAATAACAAATCTTAGTTTGAATTTATTGAACTAAAAAAAAAAAACATTTCAACAAAACATCTCAAATAATTTCAAATGACAACATTAAGTCGAAATTATTTCCACAATCCACAAGATTGTTGTCTATACGTCCATCGTACATATACCATCTATACGTTCGCCGAACGCATGCGCTTAAAAAATGTATGGCGTTTATCACAGTATGTATACACAAGAAGATTCAGGATTGTGTACTGCACTCATTTGACGCTGAAAACTTTGTTTTTTTAGTTGTTTTACGTACTTCTATTATATTAAGTTTCATGATAATAAGGTGCCTACATGCAATTTTAAATTATATCCACGGGGGTTTCATTAATATTTGATGTATTTGTTATTTTAATAGTACCTAATAATTTTAATTTCACTAGGTATAGATAATATCTAAAAATTATTTTAAAAATTAGGGCTTCCAAGCCGTTGGTAACTTAACAAGATAATTGTTAATATACTTAAACAAATTATACTACCAATTAAAATAATAGAAAAAACTAACAGTTAACTTAGTTTCAACGTTTGTATTTAAAATACTAAAATTATTATAAATAAATAGAAAACAAATAATGATTACAATATACACATTTTATCTATCTTAATAATTGTTTATGGTTTTCATTGAATTAAAAAAAATTAGAAACTAATTTCTATATCATCAAATATTTTGAAATTTAAAAAATATCCATTGTTTTTGTATTAGAAATGAAATGTTAAAATGAAATAATTAGGATGTAAAATCATAATTTAGTTTGAAAATTCTATCTGTAAGAATTTAAAATCATGCGTGTGTATAATAATTTATTCGTTTATAGATTAAATTAAAATTATAGACTTAGGGCTATGAAAACATCCCGCGTTTATATTAAAATGTAATTTATTAATTAATATTATAACTGCTGCAATTTAAGAAAACAGATTTTTTTCAATGAATAATGTCTTATTTGCTCAATAACCACAAAACATTTACTTATTTTATACATGCTACTTAGACATACTTTAAACAACCTCATCCAGATGAAAAAAAAGCACCGATACAGTGAATATTTGGAAATACATTGGAAAACAAACTATGCATTGTAGTAAAAAAAAAAACATACAATTATGTCTAATTGTGTCTTTTAAATTATATTTTATAGTAAGGTTATATCCTTATAACTGGCTTTTATAAAAAAATATTTTATCTTTTTAAACATTTCTTTTATAGAGTGTGATTAAATCTTAACACTTATATATTATATTCGCTTTAGTTTTAATCTAATCTTTTTGTTTAGGTTACTAACTGCTATTTAGTTTAAAGTAGTACTTGTGGGTTAGTTCCACGGGTAGCACAGTTTTTAGAACAATGTGTGTGTGTCGTTTTATTATAACTATGCAAAATCATAAGTTTTTTTTTATGAAATACATTATAATCTATTTAGTTTTTATTTCTAGATTTACCAGTGCTTCTGTGCATTGACATAATATTTTAAATATAAAGTTGATTCAATGACAAAATTCACAAAAAATAAGCATCAAATACATTTTTTGAATCCGTTTTGCATTATAAATGCATTACGATTGGAAGCAATCCTTAGACTTACAAATATATTTCAATTTTATGTTCTTCAATTTTCTGTTTGTGTTCTGTGAATTTGTGCTTTGGACCGACAATAATATACTTATATTATAAGAAAAATGTTGTAGAAATTATAAAAATAATTTTTGTATTGCTCGTATCACTCAGGCTTTAAATCTACCATTTTACATCTCTCTCTCAGTTACAAACAACAGAAAAGAATATTTTTGTCTTAATTGATTCACTACCAAAGTACCATCTACCCATGCTACCTAAAATAATGCAGTATTAGCTAATAAGCTAGCTGGGCAGAGTTACGAATCCTATATCCATTGGCTAATAATTTTGGATGCGGTTCAAGTACACTGAGCAGAGTTTCGTGTTATTATGTATGTGGTGTTGTCATTCTATACGTAATAAGTTTAGTTTGATTATCCTTAAAAATGTTTTCATTTTTTTTAATTACGTTTCAAAATGTGTAATTTTATTATTAAAAAAAAGTAATGTAAATTTTACAACCCAAAGGAAACAAAAATGGAATTTTTCATCCGTAGACAATAATAAACTCGATATTTTTCAGTATCGAATAAATAGTTAAGTTAAGCTTATTAAATGCATTATCTTGAAAATCTCTTACATGAAACCGACTGTATGTACTTGAAGCTAACATTTCTCTTTGTTCCCGAAACAATTGTTAAACAAAAAGTTGATAATAATTAATAAATAATTGCATCTGAAAAATAAATTCTTTCTGAACTTGTGGGGGAGAGAGATAGGACGAAAAAGTATGGGATGATTTTTAAATTAAATAATTTTATTTTGAATTAGTATAACAATATAATTTAAATCAGCAAAACTCAACCTTTCCTACTAAAAATTATAATCGGTTAGTGATTAATTAATTTTAAATATTAATTAATTTATTCTAAGCTGATGTCATATCAGCTAAATAATGAAGACCATAGCATTTATTCTAAGCTGATGTTTTTGTTAATGCCATACTCGCTGAAACTTAAAAACAACTAAAACTTTTTGTTGCATAAAATAAATTATTAAATATTTTATTAATATAAAGTTGGGTGATACTTGTATGCAAAAATCATTATTCATATTTATAACTCAAACAGTTTTTTCGATGTTATTACTTACCTACATATTAGAAGAGTGTTTGAAGTACAAACTAAGAGGCTTACTAGAAAGCCAATACTTTTGTAGTGGACATACAAAATATGACCAAACATCAGTCTTAAATATACCTTATATCAATGTTTTGTTTTAGGATTTTTAGCCAATTATAGTTTGATAATACATATTTATTATTTTTCAATATAATATTTATTATAAGAAAGGAGTTATGTATTCAATGCGAAACATCATTTAACGTTTTCTTTTAATATTAAACAACGAATTTCTTTTTTAATTTCACAGATAATATAATGTGGGGACTTGGAACACTTCCTGATGGTAAGTTCTGGGAGTGGGTAGTTTTTCACAATCCTTTGCTGCATGTCTAAAATTCTGTTTTCAAAACAATTTTGTATTAAAGTAGGTTTAATAAATAATTTTTATGTATGTTACCTAAAACCTTATTCTGTAAAATATACTGTTTTAAACATTTTTTAAAATATTGTAAATAGCCTGAAAAGGAAGAACCGGATTGATAAAACAGAATTTTGGCAAAGCAGAATATTGAGGTACAATATTTTGTAATACAAAATCTTGACCCCAACTCTAAGTTCTATCCAAATGTTAAGTCATAAACTTAACTTTGTTACTTTTAAAATAACTATAGCAAATAGCTTTAAATTTATTTTGGCTTTATATTCATGTGTATGGTTAGCTTTATAGCCACAATAACTTATCAATTTCACGTCTATTACAGGCTTTCCAGCAGCTGCTTATGCCGCATACGCTGCAGGCCGAGGGTACTCTGGATATCCCAGCTTTGGACTACCTTATCCTACAGGTAAGAAGCATTTTGCCTCCGTATAAATTATTTGAAATTTAATTTCACTTCAAAGGTGAATCTATACATTTAAAACTACATATATTTTGAAGACTACCAGTTTATGTTTATTGTTAAAATCGTATGCACAGGTACCTACACTAAATATTATATCGTCGACGAAACAAACTCATATTTAAATGTACAACTACAAAAATCCGAAATAGATGGTAATACAAACTCGTATTTTAAATGGGAAAGTGGCTTCTTTTAATAAACGAGTATCTAACTTTCTCTTAAATCTAGTGACCTTCAAAAAAAAAGAGTTGATTTAGTATCCTTTTGTATCTTCTTTCCTTAGGTCCCTAGAGCATCATAATGGATATTAAAGATAGAAATTGCGAAGAAATGTTGGTAATGATTCGGGTGAATCTTATAAATCATCTAGATTCTAGACAATTTCCTTTTATTCTCTAAAGTTTAAGGCATCACAGATAGTGTCGTGACGATTATTTGTCTTAAAGATCATATTACTCTTCGAATATTATGTGTTCTAAATTGAATTTGGTAGTCGGTATGTACCTACTATTTTGCAACCAGAATCAAATTTATACAAAAAGTACAAATACCCCATTATAAATTAAATTATACTATCTTATTTTGTCTCTTACGAGAAATAGAAATGAAAGTTATTTAAGGAACAAGAAACTGATTAACATTTCTTGATCTGTAAGACATGTCTATTTTTGTTGATCTTAAAAGGCATATCACAAAAACGTGAATAAAATAATTTAAATAAAAAATATAGAATGAGATCCCTACAATAATATGCATCGATAGTTGTTTTTGAAGCCACTTATTATGATAATTATTTATTTTTAATGTTTTGTATTGGAATGCCATTAGGAGGTACCTACATTATGTCCTTTCAGTTAAGCTTTAACAAGTGCTAATTGGAAAAACAAACATTTGTATATAATCATTTCGTTATTTATTAAAAATTGTTTTTTTTTTTTGAAAAATGTAGTAATATCAGTTTTTCTTTGAATGAATAACAAGAGTTTCTATCGCTTAATAATTTACGCGTGCTAAGAAGAGTATCCACAGAGTATAAGAGAATTTAAATTTTACTAATGAAATGTATATGTATGTATATGTTTTATGGAAGGTACTCGTATTTTTGTATGTAAATAAACAGTTATTCCACATTATCTTTTTTCGGTCGATTCTCAAGTTGATGTTGAAATCAAAACAAACATTTACTAGTAGATACATAGATTATTTTAATATAATACTTTGTTATTTTTTCAATTTCCTTTATAAACTCTTAGGTTTGACAATTTGTGGAATTGGTAGAAGTTTTACCACATGTAGTACATTAAACTCAGTAAGGCGCGGTGGCACTAGTAATACAAGTTCCACACAGCCTTCATCAGGATACCAACAGGCCTTAAATCTGCCAATTGCAACTGCACTTGCACGTACAACAGCCATCAAGTCACAATTCCTGGGAAATGTAACATTTTAAATGAAACAAATTCATGAAGGAATACCATATATTTTTTTTTTAATAATTTTCTAGGCTCGAACAAACCAAACAGATTTATCATTATCCAAACTAAATTTGAAAGATTTATTAATTTATTAGTGTTTAGTATTTAATTTGTTTTAGTGTAAACTTAGATTTCAAAAAAGTAGGTTACTATCTGAAATAAGTAAAAGCATTAACTATAGTTTCATCCTGCCTCAATCGGTGTCATGATGCATGAAAAAAAATTAATAAAGGAGAACAATGCAATGTACGAGTATTATAGAATCTAGATTTTAAAACATTCATAATTGTAATCTTTTCGAATTTATTCTGATACAATTTATGGAACATACTTAACTACTCTTAATTGTGATTTTAATTTTTGAAAAGAAAAATATGTTTACTTTAATTTAAAATACTTTTTTATAGGTTCCATTTCAAATCATTGGCAATATTCATAGTTCGTCTTTACTTTGGAAACCGATCTTGCTAAGAACTTTGAAATTAAAAAAAGAAACTGCGCTTATGCGGCAAGTGGACGAATACTTTTCGCTAATAAAATGTTATAGTGAAATGTTCGTACGCAATTAACGTTAAATATACACGCATATAGAGCTAAGAGGATTGGAATTACATACTTAGGGCTAAGTTCGTAACCAACCTGTTTACGGGATAGTGTACTTGATAGTCGTTTTTCAACTTTGTAACCTTTTTTATTTTGAATACACCTACAGTAGATCGGAACTTGCAATATTTTTTTTAGTTTTATAATACGCAAAATGAATATATTTCTGCGTGGAAATATTATCATCGCAGGCAAATCGACCAATTCCGGTATGTATGTCTACGTGATGACGCTAAAAATGAGCCTCAATATGTTGCCCTTATTTTGAGATGATTTTGCCCGTCTAATAGTGAATTCATTTTCTACAAGAAAAAAAATTTAAACAATAAGAATGAAAAATGAGGTAAAAATACATACGAGAAATAGCGTATATAAATGGTTTTTGTAGATACTAATTTATAAAGGTTTATTAAAAAAATCACTTCTATTACGAGAACCAAATTCGTTTTCTATAATTAAGTAGAATATAGGCGTAGTTGAGTTAAAAATAATAGTTGATATAATCAAAACATACCAAAGATATATTCGTACAATTTTGATATAAATTAGCTGTAGAAATTTTTTGTTGAGTTTTAGTAGTTTAATATTGATGTGTAGTTTGCTTTTGTAGTACCAGACAGCTGTATGTTTTTTTATTTGTATTCCATTAAGTATTTTGGTTTAATGGTAGATACATACATATCTATTTGCCAAATATTTTAAATATATCGGTATTAATATATAGTAATTAAGTGAAGCGATTTCTCAAAAGAAATGTATTTTAAAATAAAATGTCCATCCATTTTTGTGAAAGAAAACTAAATAATTAAAAATATCAACAATGCGAATAAGATTCTTTCCATTAAATTTATACATCTGCAAAATAAAAAACAATATTTTAACTATTAAAATCTCTTAATATACTTATTTTTAATAAAAGTAAGCTGCTTCATTAATAATTTCACTTATCAAATGATCCTGATATATACTATTTTATGATGCCAAAATAAACGCAACTGTGTAAATACAAATATTTTTATTGCTTCTTGCTTGCTAATTTTATGTAATCTGTGATTTAAGCACAAAATATTTATGCAAAATAAAGAGTTATTTCGATACCGCAAAAACACATATTTTTTCTATAAGAATGACAATAAATCATTTACTGATGTTTTTGATATTATTTTGACTCAGTTATCAAGTACAAGTTAAATTAATGTTTTCTACGTTCAAAATAATTTTATTTTAAATGGTTTTGAAACACTATCAATAATATAATATTGATTGAGAGAAATACTAGCTAACACATAACGGATTGCACCTGAAATCGCGTTTCCAGAGGCAACATCACTACGAAAAACAGGTCAGATACTAAAATACTTGTATAAACTTGTGTGTAGGCAACTATAATTTGAATAGTAAACTTTTGCTGAGTTCATGACCTTTTTAGAAACTTAGATAAATTAAAACATGTATAAAGTCTCAAGCTTAATTTATATATTCAAGGAAAGTAGAACGTTTGTGAGTATTTAAAAATATGTTTTCCAATGAGTAAATAAGTTTAAATTGATTTAAATTTAGCTTGTTCACGTCGTCGCATTGGTTAAATTTTGCAGCTTTGATTTCACCTCGACTTGGTGTATAATCTAAGCTTGAGATTGTATTAGCATAGAACATAATTTTGTCATAGATTTGCCTTAGATAACTTATTGTTAGTGTGTGTATGTAGATTTTGTTATTTTAAAACCTTTTATTATTAGTCTTAATAAATCAAAATGAAAAACTGATTATTTAATTCTTATCCACGAAATCCAATATATATTCCAATTTAAATGTTCCTTTTTATGAAACGTTTTCCTTTTGTTCTATCGTTTGCACCATTTAATAAACAATTAAGAGGTTTTTTTTTTTTTTTTTGAATGGTGCAAACATTTTCTTTTTTATATGTCCAAAGCATCAATATTTTGATTTTACTCTGAAAACAGTAGATCGGCAGAAACTTTCTCATCTCGTTTGAATGACAGCACTGTAAATAGAAATGAATGTAGAAAAAATACCAAATATTTCAGAAATTTATTGTTTTTCGTTGTTTTTCATAAAATAAGAAATGTACATATGTGTATGTATACCTATACAGTTTTTTTGTATTCAGTTGAAATAAATAGAAATAATACAACTGCAGAAATTTTCATTACACAGCGATTTCGGTTGGATCAGTTAACTGCGTCGATCCCTTGAGCACCAAAAGGGTTGAAAACAAATTCAACAATTTGTTTTCTTTTTAATGGAAAATGTCACTTATAATGAAATATGCTCGTACCACTAAATTAAAAACTTTTAAAGACAAAAATTATTGTTTTTTTTTGTAGCACTTGTATCAATTAAACCATGATTCAGTTAAGATACTATCAATAATAATGTTCAATACATCCCTTAGGCTAATGCATAATTGGTTTCATTGAATACAAAGTTATCATGTCGCTTATGATAATTTTACGGTTTGGACTAAATACCATTGATACATTCAATAATCCTGATTAGAGTGACATAAAAGTAACCACATAAAATGTGTTATATTTCCAAAGCCATGGGTGTACATTTTGAGATGTTAAACGCATTTTTTCTTTTTGAAATAATCGTTTATTGTTAAGGTGTTAATCTATTCAGAAAAATTCCCCAGAATTAATTTAAGAAATGTTTGTCTCATGATTACACACAGTTTTCGCATAACCTTGAATTGAATTCAAGCATTGAAAATCGTACATTGGTTTTCAAGAATGTCTATGTTAAATATTCTACTTTTTTTGTATGCACATTGGAGTTTAACATTACTTACTTAATTACTTAAGGTGGCGCTACAGTCCGAGGCGGACATGGGACTCAACCAACATGCGTCTCCAGCCAGCTCGGTCCTTAGGTATCTGTCTCCAGTTTCGCACACCAAGTTGGTTGAGGTCTTCACCCACCTGCGTGCGCCACTTAAGTCGCGGTCTTCCTCTACAGCGCCGTCCCTCGGCATTGGATTTCCGGGCTAGAGCGTTGATGTCCATTCGCTCTACATGACCCAGCCATGTAAGTCGTTGGACTTTAACTTTGTTAACCAGGTCAGTGTCACTGTACAGCCCGTACAGTTTGTCGTTATGTCTTCTCCTCCATTCTCCATCTATGCAGACGGGACCAGAAATCACCCGAAGACTTTTTCTCTCGAAGCATCCTAAGACGCTCTCATCTTTCTTTGACAGTTTAACTACTCAAAGAAACTACATTAGCAGTTCTAAGACCATATTCCAGTAAAGGATCTCAAAAATCATTTATTAATAATGTTTACATTTCGGACAGCAATTCTTAGATCCGAATCTTGTTAGAAACTTCAAAAATCTTAAAGATAATACAATATGTCCTCCGTTTAAATGAGGTTAAGATTATTTAATATATTTTAAATGCTAATTGGAACAACCTATGAAAAGGGGAGTTCAAATTAATAGGTACAACCTTAACGTCATACCAGAGATTAAATAATATTAAACTTACTATTATGTATGGTAGAGGCAATCTCGGTAGATGCAATCAGAAATAGGTGCTTTTTCTTTCTATGAAGTGTCATGTCTTAATTATTATTTAGTCTATCGCCATTCTCATATGCAAACAATATTTTTACAATAATTTATCCACTGCACCTATTCACTTTGAAAGATGTATTGCAGTTTAAAGGAATTTTTCTGGGGTTGGTGGAGGCGTATACTCAGATAGACTAAACTTAAGTCTCTCCTTTCGTCTACCCGATCATTGTAGCGTGTTCCAAGCTGAAATCCTGGCTATAAAAGAAGTCCTATCCTGGCTTAAAGAAAACGTTATATCAACTAATGATATACGCATCTTCTCGGATAGCCAAGCTGCGCTAAAGTCCATAGACTCTGTATCCACTAACTCACTAACAGCCCTAAAATGTCGATCATCCGTTAGAGATGGCTACACAGTTCAACATTCACCTTTTTTGGGTGCCGGGCCATAGAGACATTCCAGGAAATTGCAAAGCTGATGAACTTGCAAAAAGCGGAACAACTTTACCTCTGCTGCCTCACAATGCTAGCATAGGTATCCCCTTAGCTACATGTAAACTCATGCTAAAGCAAGATACCATAGAGAAAACAAACTTCAGGTGGAATAACACCACCACCTGTGTTGCGACAAAACTAATTTGGCCTAATCTTAGCGCCAGGCGCTCAAAACAATTAATCTCTCTAAGTAGATTGCATTATTAGCTTCGTTATAGGTGTCCTGACTGGGAACTGCTTAATAGGAAGGCATGCTATTCGACTTCTGTGCACATGCCCTGCCTTATCACAAATACGTAAAATCCACCTTGGAGACTACTACTTCAATGATACCAGCGATCTAAAAAATTCTGACATTATTTGTCTCCTACGCTTCATTCGAAGCTCCAATTGGTTCAACGAGTTAAGCTGATTAACTGATCCATGTTGTATCACAACGGACCATATTTTGGTCTAAGTGTGTTGGACTTCCCAACCAACAGCCACTTTAACCTAACCTAACCTAAGGAATTTTTCGGTTACACTTAATCCTAATTCTAATTAATTTTTGCGATTTATTAAAAGAAGTTTAACAAATCTGATGATTTTGAGCTCTCAAATTAATACTTTTTTGCACAAAGGAGCCGGTGGATGACATTTTATATGAGCTTTGAATGTTGAAATGATATGATCGTTGATCATTAGACATTTTTTTTTGTTGAGCTAGTAACAAAATTACTATCGTATAAATAACAATAGAAAAATACGTTAAACAAAGAAATGTTTACTGATAGGAAGAGTTGTATATTCGTTAAGCTACATATAAAAAAGTACCTGTTTGCAATAAGAGTTTTGAATGTATTGATAATATTCTATTCATACATGAAAACTATATTTCATGTTCTTAAAATATATAATTAATCGCCTCACCTATTTCTAATAAACATATATGAGGGCAATACATTTTAGATATATATATGTTTACTTTCTGAGATAACAGGGTGCAGTGAAAATTCGTGCAGTGAAAGTAGGCCATTTACATTGTAATTGTATAATGAATATACAATAAAATTAAGCAGTATGAAAAATGGCTTAGCTAATCAGGTGTGATCTGAGTGAGCTGAAATATAAGCTTCTTGCATACTTAAAATGTATTTTTTGTTAAGTAAGAACAAATATATTTTTATATTTTTTATATATTTTTGTGTTATTACATTTGTTTGTAATATTAAGTTTCCATATTAACTAGCATTCATCTGTTCCTACAATTATACTAATGAAACGCCGCGCTAGTGCATTTTAACTTATTTTGGGAATGGAATGTTGAATGGAACAGTTACATAATTGATTATTTTTAACATTTAGTAAAATTTTAAGTAGTGCCGTGTCTTTCCCCTTAACCATAGAAGAGTTAAAATTTTCTGTCAATAACTTATTTTTTTAGTTTCAAAACAATTTATATTAATTCTGTTATAACGAAGAATAATTTCGATTTCGTCGACGTTGTTTTATTCTTTGCTAAAGAGTTTATAACAAAATATCGATAAGTGACATCCTTATTTAAGACGATCAAAATGTATTTAATAGATAAAATTTATATTCTAGTAGAATTTTTAAGAAATAGTGGTGATTTTCTGACATTAATTCAATTATATCGAATTATAGTGGAGTGGTATACAAATGGATAATTATGTTTTGAGGTACACTTATTAATTCAAAATTTAACCAATATACTCCTTTTTTCAAATTTGTTTTATTACTAGTCAAAATATACATAAGTGCTTAGTATGTATTCTACTTTTCATGTTTTCTTAAGAAGTAGATTCACCTAGTTGAAAATATATTAAAATAGACTTGTGGAGAAATAAATTGACTTAATACAATAATAAATATTTCTTTTACTTTTTCTTCCAGTTGATCTTTCAAATGGGCAATTAACTCCAAATAATAACACACCGCTACTCACTCAGGCTCTTTCAGGTAAACAAATATTATGATGAACTAGATTTTTATTTTTAAGCTTTGTATATAAAAAATCGGTTTCCACAACAAACACTAACCTAATTCTGATAGAATTACCCTCTTACCAAACATTTACAGTAATGAATAATTATCAGGCAGCAGCAGCTGCCCAAGGTTTTGGACCGTCGGCATCACCTCATACAACAACACCCAGGCAAGGCTTTCCGTCAACAAATTCGCCTGGTCCAACTATTGATATGTACAGCTCCAGTGGTGCAGATAGCGTTGGCTATGTTCAGGCAGCCAGTCCGCAGCCATCAGGATTTCCTATAGCTGTTAGCCGGGCTCCATTAAATTACAGTCCGGTAAGTACAATACAAGGGCCTTATAACGTCCCACTCATAAGTATTGCTTTTGAAACGGATTTAAAACTGAAACATACCTAACTAAAAACTACATTGAGCACTGTACGTGTACAGTACAGGCTCTGGAAAATCAAATAAATCTTAAATTCCAAAGTGCTTATAAATTCTATTGTATTTGTTAATGTTTCTGAACTAAATAAACACACACTTTAAAATGTCTCAGAACAAAATAGACTTAAAACACTTAACACGCTAAGAGAGTGTAGATCGTTAGTCAATTTACCATGATTAATTATGAAATGCATAAATAAAGCTTTTTCAATATAGTCACATACTTATTATAAGAAAGATTTAAATTTTCTGTAATGTGATTTATAATTATTGTTTTATAGCAAAATATATTTCTCTTCTAGGGTCCTCTCATTCCTGCAGCTTTCACAAATGGATACCACTAAAATATTCATCTTTTGTAAACTTTGTTTTTGTTTGGGCTACTGAAGCATCCGCATCAGCAAATTGCTGAAAACCACTTCACACATTAAACAATAAACAATTTAAGATGTCACATCTACTAAAATTTGGCCAACCTAAAAATGTGAGGTTTTAACAAGCACCCATTCTAATGTTTGGCTACGACAGTTAATACATATTTTAAAATATAAGATTTCTGTAACTGAAACTGTAAGAAAATATTAAATGATTAACTGATTAATGGTATAAGTAATAGTGAAATATAAATAAACCATATTTTACCCAACTAGGTGGTATATATCGGTATATACATACATAAATATATTGTGTAAGTTAATATTAATATGAAACGTAGATATAAAAACAGTTTATATTTTTAACTACAAACATTTGTATAAATATACTCAGTATAAGACTACAGAAGCCATGATACGATGAAAATTAACTAAAAACTACTCAATAAAACATAATTTTAAAAGGAGATAATTAGAGATGCCCATAAAAGTAAGAGAGAATACAAACAATTCATGAAAATTGTAACCGTTTTTAACTACTTGTAAATATCTGCAAGTGAAAAAAATCTTCCCTAATGTAATCAAAATATAAGTTTTTAAAAATTATTTTCAAAGTTTTAAATGTGTTCTTTAGTTAAAAGTTGAAAATTAAAATTATTGTCATTAGATAGAAAATGTTTTTTAAAAAATAGTACGGTCAAAAACTTTGTTATTGATTTTTTTTTTATTATTTAAATACCCAGTTTACAGCAATTGTTATCAATGTTAATGGAGTTATTTATTAAGTTTCATTAAAAAAATTGAACTTTATTATTCGATAGGTATTTTCCTTTTTGAGTTCAGAAAAATTCGCTTGTGCCACACTAAATGATATTACACAATGGCATCAGACCAAAAAACAAAATTCCAAGCAAACAAAAACACCAATTTTTAAGATACTAAGATTTATCAATATTACATAAATACTTATGTTCAGATATACATCCACCATTTCGAACACGCAATAATTTCAATGTTATTTACTTTCATAGATAGGCAACAAAAGTAAAAGAAAGAATAGATAGTATAGGTTTTCCAAGTCACTTAACATAAGTTCTATTTCTTTTTCAAGTAAGATAATAAAATAACAATTATTATTATTTAAACACCTCTGTACTTGTGACCTTTTTTTGCATTTTATGTCTTTTAGTAAAAGAAAGGAAATACATTTTCTATTATTTAATATTAACAAAAATCTTAGATTGCTTTGTAAACAAAATTGTTTGCAACATCATTGTACCAACTATTCTTTCTTAAAATGTGGAAGCATTTGAAATTCATTTTTTTTTTTTATTAATTTTTGAATTTGCCTTTTCCAATTTATCGAAATTAATTTATCGAAATTGATTTGCCTAGCAGAATTATTATAAAATAAAATTAAAAAAGTTATATCTATACTTTTCTACAATTATATATAACAAAGCAAATGTAAAAAAAACTCTATTTAAAAATTGATAACATTTTACACAAAGAAAAATTAAAAAATATATTTACAAAACAGATGTAGATGCTATAATTAAGTAAGATAGATAGTGATATACTGATTAACATAAACAAAAATGGTAAACTAATGTATTGCAAAGAAAAACATTTTGGATGCATTTTATTTAAAAATATGTATCGAAGTGACATAGAGGAATAATAAACTGTACATCATTTCTTCTAAGAATTGTTTATTTGGTTGACTGACTAATTTTTCTTGTATAACGAAAGCAAACTAAAAGATAAAGTCTCTACACAAGTGTTTAGAGATATGTATAATGATCTATATAATATAAGGACAAAAGTTAAATATATATATATGTATAAGAAAAGTTCTAAAAGCAATAAAACTATATACAATACAAGTTAAAATGAATTAACAAACAATGTGCAATTCTTTAATATAGTTTCTGAAATAATGACAAAAATTATATATTGAACATTTAAGACTATTTTGAAAACTAAATGTAAATAACAAAAAATTAAAAATCAATTATTTTCTAAATAGTTACTTATTTTTTTCATGAAGAGTATTGAACAATTAATTGTTATCTTTTTGGGAGAAATGAAATTCTTTGAAGTAAATTATATTAAATCGTAAAGAAAATAATTAAAATCAGCATTTAGCTGGTTTCAAGTAAGTTACTAATTAAATTCACTTGCGTTTGATTTCTTAAGAAAAGTTAGAAAATTTAGAACTTATTTTGATGTCAAATTTTATTTTTTTAAATCATTATAGTCAGACTCCGATTGAAGAGTTTTTAAATTTTACATTTATTTATAAACTATGAATTTTTGAAACCAGTCAATTATTTCTAATTTCATATTTTTTGGTTATTAATGAATTATTAAAAAAAAATTTATTAATCGCGCATGAGAGTCAATAAGCAAACTTAAACCCATTTTCAAAATAAAAGTAAGAATAATACCCTATGAAGAGTCAATTTTACTTTGATATGAAATTTGAAATCTATAAATTAAAAAAATTACTGATGTGTAAAACAAGGATCAATCTTAAAATCAAGAGATAAACTATATTTGATACAACATATTATACTTGTACATATGTACTTTCTTATTTTGGCAACCCTTAATTTTTTTCAAACAAATAAACTGATTCTTTGAGGACATATCATACTTTTCTCTTTTTTTACAAAGACATAACATTTATGGGTTTTTACATGAACTGCACATTTTTTGGGGCAGCTTGATTGAAATAAGCCCTTTTAAATCAACAATTTTCAGCCTAAGGGAAATAAATTGCGTAACTAAATTGATTATCACTTAAAAGCAATTTTTAAAGCAGAATTGCTAGATTTTGGTATTTTCGACTGTGGATTTGTTTTGCGGAGAATTATTGATTTTTCTCAAGAATATTCCGCAAAATGGTTCATTATGTTTAATTGACAATATAATATAAATTTTACAAACAACCATATTTATAAAAAAAACTATTAATAATTATATTAAAGAATTTAAATCTTTATACACACACTGAGAAGTGTAATGGAACATTTGAAGAAATATATGTGTATACCTATATGTATACATATCGAAAAATATATAATGATATGTATATATGTAGTTTTCTATATACAGTCTGTAAATTAGCATACAAAACTGTTTAGATAAATAAATAAGAAATGTTACATATTTCATGCTGCTTTATGTAATTCATAATTACATAGAGTAGGTTAAATCTATTAAATAAATGTTTTTTTTTTGTATTATTTTATTCATTTTATAATGGGCCTTACCGACGTGAAAGTAAAAGAAACTATTTACCTTTATTATTTTTGTTTAAGTATCCCTTTTTTAAAAAAAGAATTAAAAGCAATAACAGTTTGATTATTAATTAATAAACATACATTTTTACAAAATAAGAAAAATATATATTAATCAAATATAAATTAAACAATTTACAAAAAAAAACGTATAATGACATAGATTTTAAGAAAACAGAGTCTAAAAGTTTTACCCAACTTATATAAACTGTAATAGTTTTAAAATGAAGATAATCGTTGCAAATTAACTATTTGCAAGTAGATACATTTTGTAAGGCAATAATGCTTTTATTCTTAGCATAAATAAATCAATTAATTAGAAAATAGAACATGAGTAATAGCTGATACCTTGAAGAAACTTTTCATGTCTACAAGACCTCCCCAGGCTTAAAACAACCCTTGGCTTAGAGTAACT
Source organism: Eupeodes luniger (assembly GCA_951509635.1). NCBI lineage: Eukaryota > Metazoa > Arthropoda > Insecta > Diptera > Syrphidae > Eupeodes > Eupeodes luniger. Next base: position 112,792 of record OX608074.1, read on the forward strand.
ATACATTGTAGTCATTAGTGTGATCAATGTTTTTTAAAAATATGTATCTAGAATCTGACAAGATAAATTAGTGTACATAAAAGAAAGTGAATCGTCAGATTCATGTTGCCAATATTGATAGACAAGAATAATATTATAAAAGTTTTAATTTTTGTAAACAAGACGATTTGTATTTAGAAACAACAAAAAGTAATGTCAAGCCATTTTATCTTAATGAACATGTTGAACATATTTACTGATGACTAAACTCAAACCATATACCATATACAAGGAATATATATATTTAAATCAAAAAAGAATTTAAATTGAACATTTTGTAAAAGACATATAGTGCAAAAATGTATAACTATTGTTAGTAAAGAACAGCATACACGAAAAAGATAAGAAAACTTGTTTAGCAGTCTTTTAAGACTTCCAAAGTTTTCATTTTACTTTATCTTTATAATTACAATTACAACAAAATGTATAGAATTTTTATTGAAAAATAAAATATAAACGAATGCTAAGGCAAACGTTTAAATCAATATTTAAGAAAAAAACATCATATATATATAAAGAGGGACAGATATAGAATAAACATACATTAAATTTAAATTTAAGTGTAGGGAAAATATGGTGGAAAATTCTTCACAACGTGCCGTGTGTATGTGAAAAGTATTATATTAAAATATTGATTACGATATACTGGAAAAAATTAAACAAATAAAACAGATAATGTTAAAAAACGTGTTTTCTTTTACACTTTCATCATATACACTTTCAGCTTTTTAGGAAATGTCAATAAGAAGCATGTGGATTAAAAGAATAGGTTATAAATGTATGGTTAAAAAATCCAGCAAATACTTACAACATCTTACTTTTTGAAAAGTTTTTATGCTCCGATTTATATAATGACAATCGCCTTGCCGGTTTAGTCTATTGATCGAAATATTTTAAAACCTTACTGCAATTTAAAGATGATAGTTATCTTTCATGCTACTTATCTGTAATATTTACATAATACATCACACAGGGTATATGATTTTAATAAGTGCTTACTTTTGATGCATATGGAAAGTCTTCTCAAAGCATACGTTTTTTTTTTAAGTAGATATATTTAATTACGTTCAGAAAAATGTCTATAAGCAAACATTAGTGTTATTTGTTTTTAGAAAACATTTATCGATTTACAAGGCGATTGCACAATATAACTGAAACGTGTTGAAACGTTCTATAAAATTTCTTCATCATTAAATGAATATAATTGCTATTTGCTATCTAAGAATGTATCATGAAGTAAGCCACTGACTACTTCTGTATAATAAACACTGCATAACATCTCCTTACCCTAATTTTCTAAATTCTGCCTTAGTTTTAGCATAAGTAAAGTATAGGATTCCGATCTTTTAAGGGGGTCATCCCATGTGATGGGTTCAAAAAATCGATTTTTTTTATTTTTCATAAATTGCTTGTTTAATATGTCTAGAATACGGTAGTAAAGGGATTTTTCAAAATTCGAAGTCGTTTTAAAGATACAGCAGGTCCATGTTTAGAACCAGTGCTCCACTATCGTAAACGTCTTATTTATTTTTTTTTGTTCTGTAATAATTCATGTTAAATGTTAATTATGTTTTGTATTTTGTGCGTGTGTTGAGCTTTAATTGTATTATTATCTTACTAACAACTAACACATGCACTTATGATGAGCCTCTGATCGTAGTTTGAAGCTTGCTATAAGCTAACTACTTTCTGAAAATTCTGAAGTGTAAAAAAAAACATATGGGGTAAAGTATTTTCCATATATCGGCGATGGTGACAGTAAAACTTACAAAGGGATCCTACTTATCATCTTTAATGAAGGTTTCGAAGGTAATTTGAAAGTAATGTCGGTTATGGGATGCCCTATAGGCCGCGAAGCCCATACTTATGTTGAGAAACGTGATGAAAAGCGCATCTCACGTTCTGAGCGGCGCGTAAGTGATGCTGTTAAACAAACCAGAATTGATTCAAGAGCTGAACAATCTGCTTTGAAAGAGTTTCAAGAAGAAGAGGAAGGAATACTCTATGGACCAGGCATCGTCAATTGAAAGGTAAGTTGATATTTTCATAGTTAAGAGGACTTGAAACTTTAAACGAGTTTTTCTCAAAACTGTGTTTTTCAAACTTTCCTCCATCGTATCTCAAAAACGGCTTGACCGAATGACTTGAAATTTGATGGGTTGGATTCAGCACATGTAAACGCATGGAATGAACTATCGACAAGCAAAAATTCCAAATATTTCGATTTTTTTATAGCAAAAAACAAAAAAAAAACCGCAAAATTCGCGACTTTTTTTTTCAAATGTCTCCCAAAAGTCCAATTTTTGGTATATTCATTTGATGATAGTTCATTCCATGCATTTAAGCTCACAGATTAAAACGCCGTTTACTTTTTTTGTTTTAGATAAGCCAATCAGCCGGAATCGTGGAGGAAGTGCGAGCCCATTTTTTCGAGGTGGTGTTCTTCACACCGGTGTAACTCGTGTTCTGTTCAATATTTTTAATTCAAATTTTATATTTATACTGTCGAACTATGTTAATAAATGATAATAAACTTAATAAAGTTGTATCTATTTACTGGTCGTAAAAAAAAAATCCTAAAAATTCCTTAAAATACAGGCCGTCACATGGGATGACCCCCTTAAGGCAGGGTAAACCCGATTCCGGCTTCTTGTGCTTAAAAGGCTTCTTGTGCTAAAGGCGGGTAGTATTAAATTAAATAAGCTTATCCATATTTTTGTTTTGTTTTTAACAATTTAGATCGAACAAAGTTTTTGACATAACTTGAAGTTTGATATTCAAATGAACACAAGAAGTTTTTATATACACATAACAATATTGGTTTTAATTTTTTTTAATTTTACTGTTCAACTCCTTTATCCACTTAAATTATATACAATTTTAGTTTTTCAATCAAGTAACTGTATTAGTGCTGCATGTACTCTTGGTACCATTTATTATACCATTTTCCACTTTGTTCTAATGACTTTTTCTCATCAAAAAGTGGTTCGTAGTCAATGTGTATGTCGGCGCGTAAACGATTAAATAATAAAACTGATGCTGTAAACGATGCTATTGCCCGAAGGGAATAATTAAGTTTATAATTGAACAATGGATTTGATGCCTTAATGAACATTTCAGTTAGAAATGCAAGGAAGTAAAAGATAAAGTGTGGTATGTACCAAAAACTTGTCTTGAACTTAAGTGTACCGGTGGCATTTCCCATTTTTTGTATAAATCTAGCCATATCATTTATTGGAGTGTCATCTGTTATAAAAACTGGAAGGCCTGCAATTGCTTTCGGCTTAGATTTTAATGTTTTATAAGCACAAATGTGTCCCCATGCAACGTTGCCTAAAAATGTTTGTATTAATAATTATTTGGTGTTATAGAATTTAAATTGAGTACACCCACCTGCATAGGCCAATTGCTGTTTTCCACCTGAACCAGCAATTCTCGGGTAAACCTTGCCCCTTTTTAACAAAAACTTGAAAACTGCAGGCACGAAATGATTATCGCCTTCTCCATATGTAAGTGGTGGGCGTATTGCAACCGTATGAAGGTAATCTTTAAGTATTTTAAATTGTCAGGTTATGATTTTCTTAAATTTGGAAATGTTTGTAAACTCATAGTTAGTTACATATAGTTTATTAGCATATACTATTGGCTTTTATATTTGAAATGTTGAAGAGTTGATAGTCTTTGAAAAATAAGTTTAAAACGTGCCACCGAACTTAAGCTCAATATAAACAAACTAAAAATAATTAAATTAAAAATAATTTTGTTTGCATTGTACATATGTATGTATAATCCAAATTTGTTCATAAAGTTGTAGAAATTCAGCGATATTTCAATTTAATAAAAAATGTATCTACGCAATTTTAATTGACGGGCCAAGACGGAGCAGCTTCAACCTTACAAGTATTTAGTAAAATGTTCAAGGAACTAACCTGTTTGATTGCTTAATGTAGTTCCTGACGTGTTTAGCACTATTGTTTCAGCTCTTAACTTAGACGCTGAGTACCCTGGTATAAGGAATCCTTTATCAAAATCTATCGGTGATTTTTGTGTATTAAAAACAGGTGTCTTGGCTTTGGACTCAGTCTGATTTATTATAATGGAAAATGTGCTGCCTTTGAATGGAATCAAACAAACAGACGCGCAGCTCGTGTACAACAATCGCTTGACGTTATTTTTAACGCACATATCAACCACGGACCGTGTACCTATAATTATAAAAAATGTTTAATATTGAAAAATATATTATTGTAATTCAAATACATTTCTAACTTTGTTCTCTTAAACTTTAATGGTAGTATACGTTATGAAAATTATTTTTTTTATTTGTGCACATAAAAAATATAATTAATTAAACTGAAACTTTAGAAAAAAAATACATACATACGTACATAAAAATACAATACAATGTTTAACATAGTTTTCTTTGATACAATAATCTACCTAGTTTTAACAACATCTAATAAAAATAAACTTTCGTATGTGGAATACCTTATCTTATTATAATTTGTACTTTAGAACAAGAAACGAAACAATTTATTAATTAAAAACAATTTTATTCTTTCTTATTTGAATTGTATATAAAATGAATATGAGCTTATTTCACTTGTATGACCTACCTTAAAATGTATTTAAAAAATAATTCTTTGGTTTTAAGTATTGACTTCATGATAATGTTGAAATTAAAATAAACAACTGCTCGAAATGGAAATTTGTATGGCCTAAATTGTGTTTTCCGATATTTTTAAATGATTTCCCTCTCAAATTAAATTGACTCAGGAATTCGATAGAGATTTTACTTTATTTTATATAATTTTTTTAATACAACATAATAAAAACATACTATAACATAACTTTTCTTCTGTTAAATGAGATTTTTTTAATTTTAATTTTTAGTTAATTAAGGTAAAAAAAAGTAATAAAGTAAACTAGGCCACGAAAAGCTGCAGGTATACTTATTATTTTTTTAAGTACCTACCCAGTTCGCGCAAGTACCGAGCGTCAACACAAACATGTTTCCGACAAGTTTTCTTTTCATTATAACTTTTCTTTTGAAATGTGTATCTGTACTAGTTCCAACGTTTAGTACCCACAAAATGTATTCTATTTCAAAAAATGATGTTTAAATTGTTTCTGGATACTTACCGTCAACGTTAACGCGTTCAAGTTCATCATAATTTGGAGGGTATTGAATGTTCACGTACGCTGCACAGTGAAATACAGTGTCTACACCAATGAAAGCTGGTGATAAAGTTTCGGGTTCACATATATCACCAATGAATGTGACCAATTCGGAAGTATCAAAATCCCCTATGATCAAAATTTTTAAGTATAAATTAAAGTACACATACCTAATATACCATTTTCTTACCAATTTTATTTGTGTAGGGCTCTTTATCTAAAGACCGAATCTCTTTTATTTGTAGCTCGTCCTTAAATTGAAAAAGTAATTTTATAAAATGTTGTCCCAGAAAACCACTTCCACCGATGACAAGAACAGTTTCATTGACAGCCATGTTTATTTAATTTACGTTTATCTGCAAAAGATATGTGTATGTAGGTAAATAATTAATATTAAAAATTTAGTTTTCTCATCAAACTCTGAGCGGTTCCAAATAAGTGTAAGACGGTTTCACCATCTATATATGAGCCGTTTATTTTGAAAGTGGCATAAGTCACTTTTTCAAAAAAATCGAGTTAATGGCAACACTAAATACAATTGAACGGTATCTCTTCATTTTTAAAAAATTTGCACTCAATAAGTTGAGAACTATTGAGATTTCTTCGAAGGAAGTATTGGTAATTAACGGTATAACAAATATCTTAAATATCTCGACTTAAAAAAAAAGTGACTTATGCCACTTTCAAAATAAACGGCTCATATGTACATATAGCAGGATTTTATATTTGCTTTATTTAAAATATAAATATTATTTGTTTTGCGCGTTGGTTTTGATCATTGAATGGAAATGTAATTAGTTTGAAGAAATTTAATAAAGTACCTATTTGAGTTTCTACAACTCTCCCTTGATCGTAGGGAGGAAATATCTTATTAGTTTTTTTAAAAGTGATATTTAGGAAAACCTGCAGAAGGTAAAAAATTATTTAATGGTTGTGTAACTATATATAATTCAAAGTAAGCCCTACTGTAGAGACATTTGCTCTTTGAATTTTCCCAAGAACTGTGTGAGAATATATTACTAACGAACAACCTTTTTTTTAAATAATTGAAGTTTAATTACTTTTCAACACTAAGTTTTGTTAAATAAAAACTTTCAAATAATCATTTTTCCTTAAAGACAAATTTCTGAAAATATTTTTTTTTATACTCGTAATAAATCTCATTATAAATAATGTATAAATGTACTAATTTGTAAGTTTCTATTTAGTTGAAAACCTAAATCAAATCTGTTAGTTTAAGAATCCCAAAATTCATCCCGCTCTGTTTTAGGTTGTATCTTATTATTATCACAGTTATACATTTATTTAAGCTATCAACATTAATTCTTCAAAACTTTTAGCTGATTTTCTAGCACATGCATTGTGCAGATCTCATCACAACATCACAAACGCATCGCATTCGCACCATTTCAATAATTTAAAAACATTATAAAAGGTCGAGGAAACAATTCAACCTTGACATATTTGCATGTTTAAAAGAAGGCCCTTTCGCTTATCAGGAAATTAATAATAAATTATAATATGGAAAAAACAAACAAGTTTGAAACAAACAAGATCAACGACTAAGAAGTAACGCATATTTAATTTACGAATACCACTCATTAAAAAAACAAGCTCTAAGCAAATGCTCATGTGGGGTCTTTTGTTTTGAAAAATTACAAACACACATATGTAATGACTAATGAGTATAAAACAGGTAATAATATAAGAAAAACTTAACAGCTGTCTCACTGAGATAATTCTATTGCGGAATCAATTTTGTAACACACAAAATTAAAAATGATGAGAGGCATTTTAATTTCATAGAAAATAAAGGTGTGATTTGTATTAACTCAAGGGAAATTCACATTTTTTTGGTTCACATTAAAGTACACTAATGAAGTTTTAACTTTTCCACAGTTATTCATCATGGTGCTTTTAAAAGATCTGTTTTAATAAACATGATAGAACAAAATTTCACAGCCTCATTAAAAATTTACAACTCACTTGTGGGTATAGAAACTTGAATAAAGACTAAGTTTACGTTTGGCGCACTCACTACACAATTCGACACTGACCAGCTAAGCATCTTAGACATGGCTAGATACCACTAGCACCAGATACAATAACCAGAAACTCTTGGCTTACCTGTATGAGACTTTTTCTGATTATAATGATGGAAGGGGAAGGTCTTCCGTTTGGTTAACTAAGTTTTATCTAAGAAATGGGGATAAAAGAGTGTTTTTGTGTTAACACACATTGTGACTGAACTAAAAGTAAGCGCATCAAATCCAATTCTAAAATCAATTTATACTGAGTTATCATTTTAAAAATTCATAATTAGATTATAAGAAAAAATTGAAGAAGGAAAGTTTCATCAATTATAAAACGTTGATGGATTCGAAGTTTAAAAAATAAAATGCCGTTTTTTTTGAACACATATGAATCTAAAAAAATACGATTGTATTTAATTTTTTATTTCAAAACTTAGATTTATTTATAATAACTATGAGACAATATTTGCCTGAAAATCTTATATGTACTTAGTATGAAGATCATTTTGTGTAGATATGTATGTACACCTATTATTTAACTTTAAAAAGTATGAGAAATTAAAATAAATGTGTAATTAAATTATGTGCATAATGAAACCATTTTTCTTGGTAAAAAAATGCTCTTCACAAAACTTAGTGGATATCTAAATATGTATCTACTTTGTACTATGTTATATTTTTTAGATGATTTCCTTTAAAAATACTTCGAAATATTTTAAATCCTCGAGATTGTCTGACCAAATGTTTTTTACTCTCAAGGAACTTGAAAAGTTTAAGCTCACCCTTAAATTTTGTCTTTCTCTCAAAAAAAATCGAAAAAATAAACCAAATACTTTAAATTATTTGTTTCGATTATCGTTTTGGTTTTAGAGCTCCATCAGCACGGTTGAATTAAAAATCATAAGTAGACATTTTTCTATAAAAATTGTCATTTTATTATTTATATGAAAATTTATTAATTACTACATGAACTCATTAAATCAATAAAAAAGGTGTGAATGCATTAAGAACTTTTACTTATGGTTTTGAAAAATAAAAATACTTACCTGCAAATTAAATTTATCTCAAATTGCGGAGTTCTCCACTGATTTTTTCAATAAAAATTGCAATTAAACATGTAAGTATAACTTGTTTTAATGTTTGTTATTTATTGCTTCATCAGATTTTCGTATTGAGTAAATTATGACGTTTGTTTTTAAATATTGGAACATTTTAAGTTTTGTTATATATGAACGCATGTTATTTTATTTTATAAATATTTTGAATACTTATTTCTAATTTTAACAATTGACTCTTAACAAAACACGAGTAATTTTATTTATTTCTATGCATTAAGAAAGTATGTATGTTTATGAAATTACATTATTAATTACATGAAATATCTAACTAAATTTAACTTCTTTAAAATAAACCCTAAGCTATATTAGGGTTCACTTTAAAAACTTCACAAATGTTTCAAAGCATAGGTATACATAATATCGTAATTTTATTTTGTTTGTTTTCAAAGTGATATCAATTTTTAGTATGGGTGTATCAAATATCTAATCAAACATTTTTTACCAACGTAACGGCTAACTAATTTTATTTAATAGTTTTTCAAGAGCAAATTTGAAGAATTCATTTTATAAGTGGTATTGGGTTTTCAGCTAAACAAAAATGTTAAAATCTCTTCTCGTTTGACCTATTCACAAAGACCTGTTTTTATTTGTACATAATATGTAAATACATATTTGTTAATTAAAGTCTAGTGATAGAAAATTTAAATAATTTATGTCTACATTTAGGATATTAATTAAATTTAATAGGTGTTGCTTCTTTCATATGCTCAATGTTCACTCCATTTGTTTTTGTGGAAAGCATTTCAGATCTGAGATTTTTCTATGGAGCTTGACTGCAAATTATGGAAATTTGTACAAATTGAAAGGAAACGACTTTTCCAAAATATACGAAAAAGTAATATTTTACTCGATATTCACTTTTTTACATTTTTTTTGGCGTTTTCATTAATAATAAAGAAACTGTTAAACAATCGTCTAGTTTTCAGAGTTCAATTAATAATTAATTTGAACCAATTTTTTTGCATTGATTTTAAAATTGAAATTTGTTTTTCGAATTTTAATAAACTCCCCTACTACCAAAATGCTTGTACTTTAATCTATACATAACTTTGTTATTTTATTATTATATTTGTTTAACAATAATTAAATGTATGTTTACTGCTAATAGTAAAAGTAGGTTCAATTTAGGATTCGTATTATTTATCTATGTACTTCTCCAAAAATGTAATAATTCTTTGCAAAGAATTTTATAAAAAAAACCTATAACATGAAAAAACAACCTAAAAAATTCTTGATTTGACATTTTTTATTTCATTTTTTTAGGAGTTTTTAAGTTAGGAGAAACATTCCATTGGACAGCTCAACTCAAAGTTTCAATCACTTATAGGATCTTTTAAGATTCTTTTAAGATCTATGCTTTAATGTGTATGGTAATGTACATGTTATGGTGATTTTCTGGATCATTACCAACATCCTAAAAAATATCGTTTTTGTCTATTTTCTCTTGTTTACATTAAACGAGTATATGTATATATTATGCATTAAATAATAAATAACAATAATACTAAATAAATGTTGTTTTTTTTTATTTTTTTCAATAATATATGTAGTTTAAATTTGTATCAATATTAATTTTGTAGTTTCATTTAGTTGTCTTCATTGACCACCCACTCCATATAATTATTATTGTCATTGGAACAGTATGTTATTGTTTCGTCAAGGTGAAATTGCAACATCTAATTGCCTAGTTTTACTTTGGAAGTTAGTTAAATCAAATGTTTTACAAAGGTAATTAATTTGATAATAAAGGCGCATTTAGAAAATGAAAACACTAATTTTTTTTAAATCCACTTGAAAGGAGAAACGTTGCCTCCAGAGTCAGAAGTGAGTCGTCCTTAGATCATTACCTGTAGACAAAAGAATAAATGTTTTTAAAATTCATTTTCCTATTTGGTCTGAATAAATGTCTATTGTATGTATATGCATACATACATACATATGTAGATATTTTAGTTTTTTATTACAAATTTACCATAAAACGCAAACTATTTTTCAGAATTAACAAATTCTTATGTTTGAAAGATTATTTAATAAGATAAGTTTCTTTTTATTTTTCATTTTGGTAAAAAAAAGTTTTCAATCTAAAGCAGCTGAACCGGTTTCTTTCAATTATTAAATCAAACGTTCGAAATATTCATATACAAAGGAAATCCCTATTGAGTAGATGATGCCGATACAAAGACAAGATGTACGTACTGTAAAGTTTGGCTGGTATAATATTTTGTTAAAGTTTGTTTTTTTCTTATGTGAACAAAACATATCTTTAATATTCTTAATGTGAACCTGAAAATGAGATTGCAAGATTTTTGTTGAACACATTTTTTCGTCGCATGCAAAGGAATAATTTGGTCTTCTTTAATTGCGTATTAAAATCGAAGGTCTTGGAATATCTTGAATTGGAAAATTTAGAGTCAAGATTATAAAGGGTTTATTTTCAGTTGTTAAAAATACAGTTAAACAAAAAGCAGAGATTAAAATCCCTCGACCTTGTGAACATCACTGCAACACGTAATTACATTTTGTATGAATACTCAGGTCAAGTTTTTTTAAAAGCTTTATTTTTAATTATAAATAGATGTTTTGATATTTAGTCAACATGTAGACGTGTTGAGTATAGATTTTGACTAAGTATCCATAATAAAATGTAAAAATTCTTTGTTTCAAAAAAGCCCCTAAATACATCTTTTCTCTTTACTGTTCCGCAAGTGTAATATAATCTTATTTTTTTTTTCATAAATTCAAACATTGGTATGTCAGAAAATCGTATGGAATTTGCATGTAAGTAGAAGCGAAGTTTTAAGAAATTTCCAAAACGTATTAATAAGACAAATATATTTTGTAGCATGGTTTATTTGGCAACAGAAAAAAAAAACCAATATGTGATTGTTCATGAAAAATATAATACAAAACCAAATTTAATATAATCAGTAAAACTAAACGTAATGTGTCAAATTTGTAAATGATTTTTATTTAGCATACACAGTTTTTTTTTTTTGAAAAAAAAAAAGAATAAAACTTAAAACATTAAATCATATAAAAATTATTATTAAGTTAACATTTTTACGGTAGAGAGTTGTTTTCGATAAAATTGCAATATCGACAACTTTAGCTAATACAATAAATTAACTTCTACTATATAAAGACAAAAATAAATTTAAACTTAACTGATAATTTATTTTAATATGAAAGCGCAGACGGTGATCGGGACCCAACTGTAAAGTCTTTATACAGCGAAAACACGGATATCTGCAATGCAAAATAAATTAAACAAAAATTAAACATGTTGATGATGACGAAATTCCAAACAAATAAAACAAAATTTATTGTTGCATTTCTCTTTAAAAATATTTTGTATTAAAGTTATGATACATAATTAACCAAAACATCTGGTGAAACAACTGAAGTGAAATTATACAAAAAATAAAAAAATACTCCAGCAAAAAAGTAAACACATGTTAAAAAATAACAAAACATTTGTTTGCAATGATATTTGTTTAAGGCAAAGAAAATATATGTATATAGCAATACTTTCTCATTAATATCTTTTGTGTTACGTTTAAATATAAATTTTGTTAATGAGGTTATTCATTACTTTACTCAATAAAAGTATTTTTTTCTTCTTATAATGCGTTCAAATATTGTTTTTAAAGTTTTCAACAATAAAAAACTTAAAAAGAACAAAATCATATTTAACAATTAATTACTTCTAATAGAAATATAATTTTTGGATGCAAACAATGCTTTCTTAAGTTTCGTTTCGTGTGTGGATACAACTTTAAAATAATATTTTAATTATATCTGTATCAAAACAAGTCCACAAATAACTTTGATTTAAGAATTTTGAACTAAAAAACAAACTATCGCAAGAAAAATTTAATTTTTTAGTTGTTACAGTGTTCATGCAAGTTGGTATATTCCAATATCTGTTCATTGCAAAATACCTACTTTGTTTAAATAACTTGGCTTTTTTGAAGCTACTCTTATGGAAGTAGTCTTACCTTATCTTTCAATTGCTGACAAAGCTGTAAACCAACTGTAAATAAAACCAAGACTTCATTTAACCAAGGAACGGAAAATTCAGCTTGACAAGAGTCAAATTTCATAGTTCCCTGAATATTTGTCAATTGATACACAGCGATTATAAGTTTGTGACTTTGAAGATAAAAGCTTATAGCCAGATCCTCAGGCAGATTCGGTGCAAGTGATTTCTGTAAAAAAACATAATTCGCATTTCAAATACATATGTAGTTATAATAATAGCAAAAAAGTGTTAATAACATTGAAAGTAGATACCACAGAAGAAATATTTTAAAAAAAGCTAGAACTTAGGTGCTTTAACGACTTTTTTATAGAATAATTATTATGACCATCCGTAATAGAGCAGGTCAGCTTTATTTATTTTGGAAGATGCTATAGTTCTAATAAATTATTGAAAGAACAAATTCACATTAAATTGAAAATCGCTGTTCATAAAAGTGAAACAGTAGACTTTTAGTTGATAGGAATTTGTGAAGCATTATATAACGTTTGCAATAACAGCAATCAATCATACAATTCATATGTACTGTGATAAAAATCAAATCAATATCAAAAGCCTTATGATAACAATGTTGTTCGGAAATCGAAAATTGTATATTATTAATATCTTCAATATATTCGTTTACCATGTTCCTTCCCTTCATGAGTTCATCGATCGGCTTTTTCTTTGGTATAACCAGACTAGTACGACCTCGTTGCAAGGCACCAAGTATATCTCCAACAATGTGAAGAACTTCGTCAGATGTTCTACAAAGATTTCGTGCAGTTAAAAACATTAAATTTAGCAAATAAATAGTTGCTTACTTAAAATGATAAGATTCGTCAACATTGTCAATATGATTTATTGCTTGCTGTAAATGGTTAGCAGCATCTTGAACTTGTTGTAACTTCCAAGGAGAATCTTGTGTTATTGAAGTTCTCTGCACCTGATTAGGAGCTTTCTGGAGTTTAAAGTTGATATCCTGTAAGAGATGAAATAAATGAAACAATGAAAATTATTTTTATTACCATGCACTTCTTCGTACCGCTTGGGTTATGCTGTCTCCCGTAAGAGTTACTGAACACTTTAATTGATCGTGTGGAGCCATTAAAACAAATTTCTCCGTCTTCTTTCCTTCGTTTTCATAGAGAGGCACTGGGAAGCGATGTGCACATTCCTGAGACAAAACAAATAAGACTAACATAATTACTTCAAAATGTATTACTTACGATAAGGATCATCCGCAGTTGTTTGAGTATTGGGTGCACCTCATCACGAAGAACCCATTCGAATTCAACTTGCTGGAAATTATATAAGTCTTGTTAATATTAAATAAAATTATTATTTTGGTTTATTGCTTAGTACTATCAGCTGACACTTATCAATCAATAACAAAAGAGATGTGTAGCGCTACAAACTAAGATATCTCATTCACGTTTTAACTTCCATTGCTTGGATTATTTTTTTTCCTTTTTTAAATTATACACACATTAAGTTAAATTCAAATAAATATAAATTCTTACTAAATTTTTCGCTTCGTCTTTTTCTGTGTCAGCCATTTTTGACATGTAGAAATTAATAAAATACGATGAAAAGATAGAACCATAAACCTTAGCAGACAAACATCAAACCTAACCTGAGACAACTAATTATAAAGATTGGGAATTTTGGTTGTCATTATGGTTCGTTCCCCCACAAACCATCCAACAGCTGACAGTGGTGAATTCATCACGATAAGTTATAACGTATGTATCTACGTGAAATCAGTAATCACATCGTTCATGAAAAAATGTTCTGTTATAGAAACTTAAATTTATCAATTATTTTGAGCAATTTATTCTTCAAATTAAATTCATACAAACTCAAAAACATAATATATAATTACATAGGTACATAAAAACACCAAAATACAGGCCTTGCTTGTTCTTAGAAGTTGAATTCATTGTATTGTGTATACAGAGTGTCCCGCAGTCCTCGCCCACAGAAGACAACAATAAGTTCATGAAGTAATTTTAAGCCGAAAAACTTATAAGGTAAATTTGTTCATTTCATCTTTTTTTTAATTCTATTTTGCCAAATTTCAACCGATTCTCGAGTATTTTATTTTGCCTAAACTAAAATAAGTATTAATTTGTATTGTTGGCACAGCTTTGTAAATGCGGATAACGGGTTTTCCGTAACCTATTATAAAAACAATTTTTTGGAAATATTATTTTTATTTTGTATCATGAAAACCCAATTGTTTTGCTAAAAAATAAAAAAAACATACCTAAGAATTATGTAAAGTTAGTTCGTAAGCCGAAAAGCATTTTCATTAAGATATAAGATTTAACTTTGATTGTTGTAAGTTATTGATAAATATTCAATTTTTTATGATTTTTTCTCTATCTTAACGGTAGCTTTGAGAATAATAAAAAAAAAATAATGAATAAAAATAGAATTATAAAAATAAAAGCATACAATTTTTTGATATAGCGTGTGAATTGGAATTTGACAAAATATTTATTTACTAATGCATGCAAAATTTGTCTGTCAAGTAAAGTTTCTCTTCTTATCGTTTTGAAGTAAACTGTTAATGTTTTAATTAAATTAAATGTTAGTTTAAAACTAAATGCAAGGTATAATAACTTATAGCTACAGTGATATTGAATATTAGGTGGAAGTATTCGAAGCTTTATTCGCATAATTTTTGCGGGTACATACTCTAAGTAGACGCAAACGCTAACGCATTATATTAAATACAGACGAGTGTCAGTTTCAACTTTCAATTATTTAAAATCTATGATTTCCACTCCACCGCTGGCGCAATGCTTTTCATAGTCAAAATTAAAAGAAATCGCTTCGTATCGAAAGATGTTTGTTTTGTTAAGAATTGGTAGTTGGGAAAAATGCAGACTCAAAAGAAAACTCAAATATTGTTTTCAGAATATAAATTTAAATATAATAATAATTAACCGCATTTTGAGGAAAAGATGATTTATCAAATCAATGGGTTCTTATATGGTACGAATGATGTTACAATATTTAACCATTTAAATAAGATAAATATATCATTTGTCAGGTTTTAAAATAAAGCTTTTATTGTTCTGCACGTTAGTGTGATCATGAAATAACGGGTGAAGAAAACTTATAAAACCATTATTGTAGTTCAATACATTATCTCTATAATTTAATTGACAAATTTATACGCAATAGTATTCGCAGTGTCTGCAATTATTTTCTTTATTTTCAAAGGTTTAATCTTTCAATTGACATTATATATTTAAGGACACTATCTTCACAATACAGTTGTTAAGAAAGGAAATAGCATAGATTTGTATTAGTTTGGTTTTTGTAAGCGTTTGCTACCTACCTTTTATTCAAATTAATTTTTTTTTAATTTAATCGCGACTGTAAACATTTTGGCACCATTTCAACGTCTGTCTACTGGTATTCATTTTCTGGGCCTTGATACCTTTCTGTTAACATATATTTACAACAATTTAAAATTATACACTTTATTTAGTATATTTATAGTCTGTTTAAGGAATAAAATTAAGCTAATTAACCTTATAAATTCGGAAATTTATTATATGTTCTAACCTATTATTTAGAAACTGTATTGTTGTTGGTTTGAAAAGGGTTACTTGCTAGTTTTTGTAAAAACGTTTTTATGGAGTGTTCCATTAATGTGAAATTATAAAATATACCTACATGCATATGCATACACTTGGGTATAGTTTCGAATTATTATTAATGGTAATACACATCGCATGAGATAAGGTGCCATGACAATTTTTTAAATTATTGTTTATAGAATAGGTAGCAAATAGAATACATTTTTTTCGACGAAAATAACAAATCCACCAAAAATAAATATTTTGTACTCGAAAAGTGTGCATCTCATTTTAGCTGTTGGAGTTCGGCAAAAACTAATTATATTTTATTCAAAACAATGGTTGAGGAAAAAGATCCTGGTTCTCGTGAATAGTCCCAAATTTATTATTAAATTGAAAGCTGTTTAATCCTAAGGCTAATACTTTTGTAGTTCAAAAATTTTAAAACAAAATATACCGAGTTGTATATTATATATATGTATACTTATATTTCAAAACAACATTCAAAATAATTTACCCTTTTTAATAGTTCCAATCTAAAGGTTTATTCCCGAGTTGTATATTATATATAATGTATACTTATATTTCAAAACAACATTCAAAATAATTTACCCTTTTTAATAGTTCCAATCTAAAGGTTTATTCCCATTTCATAATTAATAAAAGGCTCCATTTTGAGAATGTAATTGCTGTTACTATTAAAATTAAGTAAACAAATATATTTTAAAAAAACTTAGAATTAATGTAAAATATTTTTGTTAACAGAAGAGATTCACTACAACAGTGAAAAGAGTTAGGATCGAAATAAGTACAGGTGGTGTTTCCAACTTCTTCAGTTTATTCCCCGGTCATCATTTCCATGAATTCTGTAAACAAAAAGAAACAATTTTTATTGCTAGCAATATTACTTTCACTACACCTTTTCATGTGCGCAGATAAAATATACCGAACGGTAGAGTATTTTCAATCAGAAATAGATTTTAAATGAATACACCGAAAAATTGTTGAACACAAATACAATCCAAAAATAAACGAAAAATGGTTTCAGTTTCATGGAAATAACAAAAACAAATCAGCAATATGGCTTTTTTCCACTGAATGTTTTATTGTTTATTTTTAGAATGTTAATGATTTGGAATTATTTTAATCATAGTACTTTTCGAGATTATTTTCCGTGGGAGTGGTCGATGGTAGTAAAAATATAATTTAACATTTTATTAGTTGCTTTCATATACATACATTATTATATTATATGTATATAATGTATATTTTACCACAATACAAATATGAAGTTAATTTTTTTTAGTTAGCCATTTTCTATTAATGAATATTGTTCTTAATATTATATATTTAGACTTAAATCTTTAATAGAACTTAAAAAAAAAAGTTGTTACTCACCATCGAAATCAACGGTTCCTGAACCATCTGAATCGATTTCCTCAATCATTATGTCCAATTCGGCTTCTGTCAGTTGGTCATCCAATTCTTTAAGAATTTCTTTGAGGCAGGAAGTTGGGATGAAACCATTGCCTTGTTTATCGTATAAACGGAAAGCTTCGCGCAATTCTTTTTGCATCGCTTCCGCGTCTTCTTCAACAATAAATTTGGCGGCAAGCTGAACGAATTCTCCAAATTCCAGACGCCCAGATTCTGTTAAAAAATTCTTCTGAGTGAAACTCTTAAGTAAATTTATGTGTTCAAATTACTGTCTTCGTCAACTTCTTCAATAAGTTCTTCCAAAATTTTCTTATCGAAGGGCTGACCCATCAAGCGTAGAATGTCGGCTACCATTTCAGTTGGGATAGATCCGCTCTTTTGGTTGTCAAAACTGTTGAAAGCCTTTTGAAGAACTATATGAACACATAAAATGTATATTTTTGTAAATTTTTTTTGCAATCTGTTGAGCAAATTTTTGGTGATAATAAATTATTAACAAAATGTTCAAATAAAGTCCTGAAACTTTAACTGTCGACAAAAAAAAATACATATATGTATGTAAATATGTATACATGAGTATTTTTAAAATTCGCCCATATTTGATTTTATGTTAATCTTTATTGATTTTTAAAGCACTTTATTCGTCATCTAATATGCACATACATGGATTTTTATATCATACGCCTAAAAGGTTGCTGTAGTCTAATTTGTACGTGTTATTTTTACAAAAAACCTATCAACATTATTTACTTACCGGCAATCTGCTCTGGTGTAAGATCTTCATCCTTAAATAAATAATAAAATAATTTATATTTTTATTTCCGAACTTTTTAATTCAAACACACAAATATTGCACTTACAACAAAAGGAGTACTCATTTTATTTTATTTATTTTATTTCGATTTATGTCAAAGAAAAATTATTCTGAACTGAAAATCACCAGATTCCTCAAAGATCAATCCTTAACTAAAAGCAAAACGTAATTTGTAGCTCCATCGAAATTTGCGTTTTCAACATCATTTTAAGCGTGACACCATTGTATGCGTGAACCAAAAATACACCCGTTAAATGTTTTGCTTTCGAAAATACTTAA
Organism: Eupeodes luniger; assembly: GCA_951509635.1. Classification (NCBI taxonomy): domain Eukaryota; kingdom Metazoa; phylum Arthropoda; class Insecta; order Diptera; family Syrphidae; genus Eupeodes; species Eupeodes luniger. The sequence continues at coordinate 131,304 of OX608074.1, forward strand.
GTTCCATGAAAATTTCATTGTTCGACACGAAATGGAACTATGGAATGGTATTAGGGTATGTGTGTTGTGTATATATTTTTTTTGAGATTTCACGCCTAACACTAAATTTATTTTTATTGAGTTTTTGAAATTGATGTTAGCTTTACCAAAAATTAGCTATGAATAAAGGGTGGGTGCATTTTTCGTCACTAAAATGTATGTATTCTATATACACACTGCTTGTGCGATACTGTTGAGGATTGTTTGTTTCGTATAAATAATAATAATATCTACGTCTACATAATGTAAATTGCTTATAGTTTCCATTTTATATGTATATAATATGTATGTATGTAGATTTTTAAAGTTAAAGATACACACTTGTGATATTAATTTTTAAAAAAGTATATAATAATCGATTTCTCTCGATAGACTCTTTCACAAATAATAATCTATCCACTTATTTTTGCATATATATGTTTCTAAATTTATTCCATTATACGTAGTTATTGCCACAGATTCCGTAATGGCCTAGCTAATTAGGCTTTGAAAGAATATAGGCTATACCTTGATATTGCGTTTACTAATAAAGGTCAAAGTTTTTACAACATTTATCCAAATTATATCCTTCAGAGGGTATTAATAAAATTATAATCCCAAAAGCCACTGCGTTTCAAACATTGATCTGTAGATTTTTAAGATTAAGATTGAATAAGTTTATTTTTGTCGATTTGAAGGCAAAAAATACATTCAAAATTTAACGGTGACGGGTCATAATCAACATATCCTAGAGAAACCAATTTAAATATAATTTTATGGTATAAAACTTAGACCAAATATTTGAACATTGGAGGTATTTGTATTTTTATCAACTTTTTTTTATGTTCCAGTCCATCATTAAAAAAAGTTTTTAAATACAGGTATAATTTCTTTTTATTTTTTACCAATTTCACACTACAAAGAGTAACATTTTCCTTTAAAAACAAACAAAAACTTAACGCTTATGTAATATAGATTAACCTTTAGTGAATCTACAATGTGTCGGTGTTCAATGAAACAAAACTAATAAATGAGCATTAACTTTTATTAAATACTTTTTCAAATCTAAAAGCAATAAATGCGGACTTAGTTTATTGTATATAATTTATTGTTTATGACTTATATGATAATTCAATTGGCAAGCTTTTTGAGATTTGTTTATACTTTCGCTAAAGCATAATCTTTATCGGACATTCTTAATAGTAATGGGTATGTTAATAATGTAACATAAATTATATTAGGTACAATCAAAATGGACGTCATACTGTCTTTTATAATTTAAACATCCTATTTTAAATTTGTAATTTAAAAATATACCAACCAATTTTATGTCTTTTTTTAATCCGGTGTTTGGTTTGTGGAATCTTCGCAGCTAATTTTAGCCAAAGTTACTGATGAGTCATTAGCGTTAATATCTTCTTGTGGAGATGATGAATAAAATGAAAGAGTCTTGTTGGATTCCACATTGACTTTCTCAAGGTCGAGCTGTAGTTGAAGTAATAATGGATTTTCGCGAACAATGTTCTCAAGTTTATTGAGAACATTTAAAGCATTATTTATTAATTCACATTGCCGACGAATCTCATGGATTGGTTTTTCATAGGAAACAGATAGAAAGTTTCTTTGAATTTTTAAAGTTTCTCGAGGCTGTGTGTAGTTCTGAAAAATATGTTAGTCGTTTGTAATTTAAAAATTGAACCTAAATTACACCAACAGTACCTCAATGCAAACGCTTTCCAGATAACCTTTAAGATCTGCTTCTTCAAAACGTCCATTTTGGTTCCAGTTTTTTAACATTCTCAAAATACCGTCCGTTGTTTCCTCTTGCTCCAAAGAATTGCATTGTGAATTATTTTGACTACATAATGTGCTGAGCTGGCAAATGTCTTCATTGAGTCTCTATTCAAATAAAAAAGAAAATGTTATTTTACAAGTAACCCTTATTTAATTAAAATGTTGATCGTGAACATTTAATATGAAGGCGATTGTGCGATTTTATGGAGTGATACAATAAACAAATTAAAATAAGTCTGCTTACAACAACATCCTTTTTAAAAATATAATCATACAACTTTTAAATTAAAAACATGACATAACGAGTGTGCTCAGACTCAAAAAGAGATATGTATATTTTAAATTAACGTTTATTGTTAGAAAATTTGTAAATATATTTAATGGCTGTCATTTCTACCCATAAATTAATTAATTTCGCATACCAAATTCAGAACCATTCAAAGCAACCCTCAGGATCGAACCACTGGATTACTAATAAATGTATTATATTATAATGTATTATATATATAAAGTACAAAGCTGAATAGATTTTGCGGAAATTTCTATATTTCCTAAGTTAAGGTATAATTAAATTTAATTTCCAAGATCATTTTAAGATCTAAGGGTTTCGAAACAGAAGGAATGTTTGTTTTTAATATTGGTCCATATGTCTGCATTTTAAACTTTATTCAAAATTTCTTAGAATTGAAATGAATTAGAAACAAAACCGGGTATTGAGTACCAAATATTTAAAAGCTTGAGTGTTCAGAAAACCTATAGGCGTATAAGTAAATGTTTTATTAGTAACTGCTACCACCTACACATTTTTCCAACCGCCTATGATACTTATTCGGTTGGTATGGGTCTAAATTAAAATAACATCTTTTTTTGGAAGAAAATCTGGTTTTAATTTAGTTTGATAAACTAGACAATTGCATCCATATCCAATGTACCATCATATTATAAAAATGTTTGTACTTACTTGTTTACACATTCATTTTGTTTAGTTAAGTTGACCATAAATCCATTTATTCACTTATCTTGTGAAAGAACAAAGAAACATCCCCGTTCATCTCTTTTTCAATTCCTGCCGCAGTTTTTTTTTTGCAAGAATTTAGCTTGAGTTCGATCCGTTTCTAAAGCGTAATAAAAACTGTGACTCTCAAAGTTTACAAACTATCTTATAATTCTATAAAATTGTTCATAAAGCCTACAAAGTTATAGACCAACAGCTAACAGTAGATTTTGGAAAATAAGAGAAAACTTAAGAGCTGTTTTTTTAATTTTTTTACCGGCTCTGTTTTAAAAACATTTTAAGTGTAAACAATAACAAAACCGCTTTTTAACTAACTTTTATATTGAAAAGAGTTAGGTTGTTTGTTGCATCGTTTTGTTTTGGTGGTTAATTTTATGGATCACACATTAATGATACGTAGTTTTAACAAAACGGTTTCTTAAGCCATGATGTTTTGAATTCTCAATTAAAAGCGAGCGTGTTATCTCACAAAATTTTTGTATATATTAAGCCTTTTACATACATATGTACAAAAGGAATTCTACTAGGAGTTCATAATTTAAGCTAAATTTCATTAATTTTGTATTTTATATGAGCCTTTAAATTTTGAAAAAAAATATTAGATTTTGTTTTAACCGACATACATATTCCTGCTTAATAATAAAAAAAGTTTCCAACTTTTTTGAAGATTTGTAAAAATAGAAAATATTTATGGCCATCAAAATTGAAAACAAGTGTTTCACTCCGTTTTGTTCGATTACAAAAAATCAGGCCCTAATTGTTCGATCAATGTCATTCCTGACAAGCTTGCTTCTTGTTTCCATTTTAATATAATAAAACTTAAGAAACATAGATAGTATTTCTTCTATGGTAGCATCACTTAAAACTCAATTAAATTCAATTTATTAAAGCAAATATCATATTTGTATGGATATGCTTGATCTTGCTTAAATGTTTCTTTTTATCTCTTAAATAATAATTTAAATATTTCGTGAAGTTATGTGTTGCGAAGTGATAGAAATAAAAAACATATTTATTAATTCCGTTTTTTTTGTTTTTGTTTTTTTTTTTCTGGGAGCTAAACCAAAATGACCCTTTACCTCAAATCATCTCACACACAACCTTGAACTTTAACGGATTCATGTTAGAAATACAAGGTATTAAAAACGCATGTTTAAATTTATGTCTCTCAGCAATTATTATATTATTTAACTTAACAAATAAAATAAAATTACAAAATCAAATATGTATGGCAAAATAATTATCGGCATAGAAAAATTATGTACCTACATATGTGTGAACGTGTTTTTTAAGTCAAAATTTGATAACATGAGAAAATTGAATGATGTGACTGAAAATTATATAGATATTCTTTTTTTTACTTAAACATAACTAGCATAATTCAAAACGAACACACCAAAAATTATAAGAAAGTGAATTTCACTTTTTATGAAACTTGATTAAAATAATAATGTAACAAAAAAAAGAAAAACAATACTGAAAAATTGTGATGTATGTTTTCTGAATCAAATATTAGATTTTTAAAGTTTGGTTAAATATATAAATAGTATCGCGGGTTAAAATCTTACATCTATTTCATTTCTATGTCTCTGAATATCAGTTTTAGAAGTAGTTAGATCTGCGGTTTTCATCATTAGCTCTTGTGTAGCATCCATCAGTTCATCCTGTAACTTGTTATTCATATCCTGAAGATCTTTGAATTTTTCCAACATATCTTCCTTGTTTTGTTGAAGCTTATTTCTAAAATTTAATGTTTAAATCATTATTTTATGTAAACTAAAAGCAACATTGTTTGTTTAAATTACTTATCAACAATAAGTTGTTGAATGCAAAGATCGTTATCCATTTGAATCAGTCTTAAAACTTTCAGTAATTTTGTAATAAGGTTATCAACTTCTATCACTTGATCAACAAGTGCTTGTGTCGAACAGTAGTCTACAATAGACGGCATTTCAGCAACAGATTCATGGAAACTTATTTCATCCGCAAAGCTGTTTTCAACGTTTTTACTGAAAATAAAATATTTAAAAATACAATTATTTAAAACTACAAAGAAAAATACTATATTTTAATTAGGGCTTCGAGCTGAAGGCCCTGGTAACTAATGCTCTGATAAATATTTATTGAATTTTGTAATTATATTATTGTTCAATAAAGTATAATAATAATAATATAATAATTAGGGAGTTGTTTTAAAAATAAAAAAAGCTTCACATTTTTATTAAATAGTGAATTCTACATTTTTTAACAGTAATTTAGATTGAAGCAAACAAAGACAAAAAAAATATTTTGTATACCACGTAAATGCATATTTTTGTTCATTACCCAGTGAGCAGTTTTTTTTACTACTGCATACTGGTCCTTACAACGTAGCTATAATATGCAGAAAGTGCTTTGCGATTTTATAACCTAATTTGACTGGACTATCATGTTTATTAAGATCTAATTATGAGGCCCTGAAAATAAAAACATTGTATGTTAAAATTTATTTACCCCAACTGACAAACTACGTTCAAAGCTGTTGATGTTATTTGCAATTCAGCTTGTTGGCGATTTGTAATTGCCTGCGACAAGTTATGAAGTGAATCGTCGCCTGCATTAACTAAATCGGGAGGCAGTTCTATTTGAGAAATTGCAATTCCTGTTGAGGAAACCATATTATGCGAATGAGAGTCAGGCATTGTTACATCTTCTAATACATTGTCCATCATGAGGCAAGGTTCCGTTTCAGAATCAAGCATTTCCGTAGAATCAGATTCATCTTTATAAAAATATGAACAAAATTATGTTTTTATAGATTTAAGGATATTTAATTTCTTATTACCTCCGTTAGCCGCCTCTGACTGTTTACTACTAAATGACCGGAATTTCTTACCAGTTGGAACCGTAGCATTTCGAATGGCACTAATGACTGCTGCAATAAATGACTGATTTCTTTGCGGCGACAATGAGCCATCAGTTTGATCCGTGTGCCCTACATCGGCATTATTTTCATACTCAGGAGTTACGTTACAGCTGCTTATACTATTGGGGTAAGCTTCATTGTGATATGCAAAATCCTATAAAACAGAAAAGTTAATTTAATTGCATCTTGAAGTGAAAATAGTAGAACGTGCACCTCTAAATCTTGCTCGGATATATTATATGATGATATAAGTTGTTCCACCAAGTTGTCCAATCTAGCATGTAGGCCTGAAAGCGCCATAGATGCCCCGTTTACTGCTGTATTTTGATTGAGTTTAAGGTCTTTGATTTTTGACTCAAGAAGTGAATATTTTGATTGCATAAGTTTGTTTTCTTGCCTTTTCAGAAAAAAAGAAATAAATTATGTAACAAACTAATGTTATGTAGGTATTAAAGTCTTACCTTCGTTGCTCATTTAATCTAACTAAATGACGACACTCGTCACGTAATACCTTGATCTCTTCTTCTTTTTCGGAGAGCATTTTTTTGCAATGCTTATATTCAAGCTCACTTTCGTTGAGTGCATCACACATTGCTGTTTTTTCATGCTGAAGGAAGTCTTGCAGTTCAACTGCTTCTCGCTCCATGCATATTTTTTCCTGCATCAGGCATTCTTGTGAGACTAATACCCGCTCCATTTCTGCTTGTAAGGTGCGGCAAAGCTTTCTTAGTTTTATAATTTCTTGTTGTTTTTCCACTAGTTCGTGACCCGACATCTGTATTTGAGATTCTAACATCATAAGGCTGTCGCAACTGCCTTCTTCTGGCTGCGATTGGCGTGTAAATTCTAACATACCAATTACACGTTCAGTGTTTTGATTTAATTCTCTTTGAATTGAAATTTTTTCTTCTCTTTCCTTAATTATTTGCTGTTCCATAGTTTGAACTTTCATTGTTTTTTCGTCTAACTTATTTGATAACTCTGATTGTTTACTTATAAGCGATTGTATCTCCCCGCGAAGACGTTCTATTTCAATATCTCTTATATCTGACTGCGTTTGTTTTTCTGCAAATTCAGCTGAATCTATTTGAACGCATCGGCATGTTTTACCGTCGAATGCTCTTTGAATATCGTGTCCAATCATAACAGTTTGTATTCCCATCTCATGATAAATTCTTGTTTTTGAAGTCGTTTTTCTATTACTAACTTTGTTTGGGGGACTAAAAGTTTTAGGTGTAAAAAACGCTGGGCCCATATTGTTCCTTGTCGTTACTGTAATCGATGAAACCATTCCATTATCTCTGGAATTTGAGCTACTTCTTGAAGCTCGACCCCTTAAATCTTCAACTGATTTTTGTTTTCTTCTACGAGGTAAAGTATTTGATGAAATTCCACTAGAATTCAAGCACTTAGAGTCAAAAGACATTATTTGTCCGCGGATTTTAAGTGACCCCAACTCTGGTGTTACAGAGGTTCCACGTTTAGGACCTATACCAACACCTGCACCTCTACCTCCTATTGAAGGCCAGCGTCCATCATCCGATGGAGTTCCTGGTGTACGTGCTCTTGTCATTGAGGGAGTACGATAGGAACCGCGTTGTAAGCAAACTGTAGAATTTAAAGCACTTGGCAAGGAGTCTGGCTTTGGGTTGCGTTTTACTGGAGTCGAACGGAATGGAGGTGTACCATTTTTGCTTGAGGAGTTTGAAAGTGGTTTTTCCGCTTTTTCTCGAGATCTCGCACGTTCATGTATTTGCAAAGAAAAATTCTCTGTTTTTGAATGTGAAGTGTTACTCACACGGGATCTCATTTTATTTAGTTGTGTACTTTGTTGGTTTCCATCGCTTGTCTTCCAAACTGATTTATTGGAATTTGGGTCAAACACTCCAACTTTTTTTCTGACATTATTAGTTTTACGAATCTTACATCCAACGGCTACTGAAGAACTTTCGCTTCCATTTTCACTACAGCACTCGTAATTTACTTTCTGGTGAGGAACTGTACTAACTGTTTTATGTTCGCTGCATAAGTCAGATGTACAACTAATCATACTTGATCCACATGATAAATTATCGTTGACATTTGACTCAACATCTATCCCACCGCTACTGCTAGCGTAATCACCACTATTACTGCTTAGCGCGCGTTGCAAACGTAGACTTACAGTTGAAGCTATATCCAAACCACTATCACTTCCATCATAGTTAAGAATAGTTTTGGAGCATGGATCAGCAATCCCGTTTAGTTCTGTATTTATCATTTTGCCTTCTAAAACATTTTGACAAACATCTGCTTTTTGATCGGGGATGTCTATGATCGGAACAGAATTTTTCAATTCCACTTGAGAACTGTCTCCATTTGTTATTTGCAGCATTATTATAGTAATTAATGATATAGCTATAGTAAAAAAGATAACATTTATTCAACTATATAAGTTGTTGCTAAAGGCAAATTAAACAGTGAAAAATATGTTCAACCTAATAACATATGAAAAATGTACCTACAAAATATTGTGGGTTAAGGTGCTATGCATTGCATCTCTTGCCAACCAATGTCTAATTATAATAATACTTAACACTTGATAATTTGCCAGATCTCACCAACCTAATTAATTTTGTTTTTATTAATCTAATTTAAATTATATCGTGCATGGTATATTTTCTTGCCCTTTTCGCTTTTTTCTTACATCCTTAACATAAGTACAAGAAAAAGCATTTCTTTTAAAATTTCGTATTTGGAACACACAATGCCTTTTTTTGTATTCTATTTCTGGTAATTTTCTTGGTACATGCAAATTAAACTTTCAAATTTTGATTATTTTGTGTTCAAAAAATGAATACAAAAACGTTATGTTGGAAAGCATTTTATAATAGAAAAGAATAAATCTTACATAAAGCATTTCAATAAAAGTATTGTCTATTATTAAAAATTTTAAAAACCTACATTACATTCTTTTATAATAGAATACCTATTGTAATTGCAAAAGAAAAAGCCGTACTATAATATTTAATTACAGTAAATTTATAAACAAGTAAATAAAAATTAGACAGGTAGAAAAAGCAAAACAAATAATTGCGATGTGATCATTATAGCTTACAACTTACAAGACAAAAAGAGCAATATGATATTTTAGTTCTTACAGTTTCTGGCTGCGCATTGTCATACTAAGTTCTAAGGTTGCAGAGAAATTCTCTTGTGTACATACTTTTTACAGTAGAGTAATTCCTTGAAGTATTAGAAGAATTGCAAATGACCTCATTTGAAGCCGCTCATGGGGATCTACTACTTTACACTTGAGAAGATGAATTGTGAAATATGAGTTTGTTATTTATGAAAACAGTGATATACATATGTACATATGTATGTAGATATTGGGAACTGATTTTTTTGTACGGTTTTAAAAAAGTAAAAACTAAAGCCTTTAATTCAATGTGGATAGTGATTATGATTATTATGTATTATTATGTTCATAGTTTATGATATTTAAAAATTTAAAATAGATAGAATTTATGATCAGACACCTTAAATAAACAAAAATGAAAAACACTTAACTATAATTTCATTATTTTTTATATAGGTAGAAGCAAAATTAAATTTTTTGCATGAAGGGCAAGAGGAATTTTTTTCACTGTAATAAATTCTCATATAAATTTCATAATAATTACCTAGGTACTTTTTTTTGGGTTTTCGATTTCAGAATAATTTTACATAAATATGTACATACCTACCTTACCTACATACAATTATGTGTTATAAATACACATTTTACTCAAAGCAATACATTAAATAAACTCCAATAAATTTATACTTTAATTAAGTACTTCCTTTATAAAATTAAATTCAATAAACAAACTAACATTTCAAACAAATTTTTGATTCATATTTGATTACAGACCATGGCTCCTACTGCCTAACAGTAGATTTGGAGTTATATGTTTAAAATGCATTGACAAAGTGTAGTAGGCTAAGAAATTCAGAAGGTAGGTACAAATTTGGCACCTGCATACTGTGTTTATTTATCTCAAAATACCGATCAACAACAAGTTAACTTTTTAGCTGCTAAATATACATAAATAAGTAATTACTTAGATTTACCCTAAACGATATACAGTAGTGGACAGATTAAAAGCTCTAGTAGATATATACAAATTAAACTAAGTTTTTATCTTGACTTTCATTTTGATTACCCACTAGTTCATCAAAATTTCAAGTATTTTTTCAAAGGAAATAACGAAATTTAATTTCGTGAAAATAAAAAATTACAAAAAATAAATATAGTTAACCAAGGTTTGTTATTGAGTAATTAGCAAAATAGGTACCTTCTGCTTTTTAGAATTCACAAAAAGCTTATATTTGTTATTAATATTTGATTCAGGTACCTTCAAAATATCAGGAACATACATTCGAATTTAATAGCAACTCTGTTTAAACTCAGGTTAATTAATCAATTAAACTTTTATTAATACGGGTATAACATTGTGTTGAATATGAGACAAGTTTTATTATATCGTTCCATCACTGTATTATATCGAAGAATGTGGTAGATAAGCTGCATGAAACTGTTTCATGTAATCAGCTTTTAGACAAAAATTTTTTTCCGAATTGCGAAAATTTATCTATGCTTCGCTTTTATTACTACATATAAAAGGGCAGAGGCAGAGGTTATTGCATTGAACACTTGAACCTTTAATTTTTCTGGATATCAGGTCCTATTTGCCTAATTTTCTGTATGTACCTATACTCATCAAGGGCATGCTGAAAATTACAGGAATTTGTAATATAAAAAAACATTTGAACTTTAAGTGTTTTCTTTGCAACAAGACATAAAATGCATCTTTTTTATTTGTTTTACTCTGAACCGATATAATGAATATAATATAAAGTATAGCATAAATATAAAAGTACCATTTTACTATCGATGATGAAAAAGAAGTTTTGCACTTTAAAACCAATACAATACAAATTAATGGTGTATTGTTCCTTTTACAAAATAGACGTATCGAACGTAGACACTTTTCATTTTAATGAAAATCTTTTAGATTAAAAAAAAAAACATAACATGATTTTAGACACAATTAACTCTGCACAGGCTTTGATTTCGAACCGACCGACGACGCTGTAGCTGTTATACGAAATGAAGTACGAACGAACTCATCAGCTTCGATTTTTTAGTTTGTGCGAAAGCGAATGGCTCGAATTGTTTGATATATTTACACATAAGTGAATATTTAAAACTAACAATAGTTAATGGAGGGCAAATACATGTATTATCTAACATTCCAAACGAAATTATTCGTTTTGTTCAAAAAACAAAAACTTTACAATTTTGCAAAAAAAAAATCAATTGCAATATCAAGCCCTGACGGTTTGATGTTTTTTTTTTTCATTTTAAAAATGAGTGATGGACGATTTGATAAAACAATTCGCATTCACAATAGCTATTCGATCTTTATAAAGTGTCAAAACATTAAAGTGAACGTGTTCACGCGAAAAGAAGATTTTAAGGCTGTGTTGACACGACACGAGGCTAGAAAATCTCACAAAATTACGCAAACTTGTTTTTTGTTTGTACAAGACATATTTTAACACATTTGGTAATGTACAGTATATAAAATTCACAATTTTATTTACTACATATTTCTAAACAGCTAATAACACTCTAAACAAATAAAAGGCTTCATTCAAATGGATCTGTATCTCCACATACAAATTTGAAAAAATGTATATTTTCGTCTTCTCTTAAAGAAAATTACACTTCTTCATTTTAAAGAAAACTTTAAGTTAAAATAGAAGAACTGTAATTGTTTAACTGGCCTCCAGAGCATACACTTCTGTCAAACAACATCGATACTGTGGTCGATATTTCTCAGACCTAGGTTGTAAGCAAATTTGCAATAAGTTGCTTGCAACTAAAGTTGTTCGGGGAATATGCAGGCAAGCAGCAGACCAAGCGTCCTCTCAGCAACCTAGTGGCGGCAACTTTTTGGAGTTCATTGTTTTTTTTATATATATATTTTAAGTTGAACGCCGTCAACCAGTACAACAGTACATGAACACGTATAAAGGGACGCTTTAGTAAAGGGCTCCGTAGTTTTAGAAAAAACTTAGGCTAGGAGCGCACATGCAACTTTTTCGAAACCAAACAGTTCGATCGTTACTTGCCCAAATATCGCGCACATAAGCAACTCCGAAAGTAATCAACGAAATAAACCAATGCATAGGAAACATTTATTCACTTTGACTAAATTTGTCTCTCTCTTGCATTTACAGAAAATTAATCAACGATTTAGTTGAATGTCCGCGTAGTTACCTATAATTCCTTGTGACACAAACTAAAGAATTGGTTCGAGGTGATCGTCTAGTTTGTGTCAAAACACAAACTAAAAAGTTGTTCGAATGGGAGACAGAATAGTTTCTGCATGTGCGCGGACTCTCATATAAGTCTATAGTGCTCAGTTTAGAAACCAAACAGTTTCGAAACTAAAAGTTGCATGTGCGCGCCTAGCCTTAGAGTGATTTTTAAAATTTTAAGTCAAACATGTAAATAGGTTCTTGCTAGTGTTACCGCTGGGATTTTTGAAAAGGTCGCAAAAAAAAGGGTCAAATGAAAAAAAGTCGCATTTAGATTTTTTTTTAATACATACCTAAATCAAACGAAATCTGTATAAATTGCAAAAAAAAAATGAGTTGTTTTTTAGTTTTTATTAGGTATACCTTCTAAAGAAAAATAAATATATATATACTAGTATTCAACACATTCGATTTATATCACGCACGCTCCTTTTTTTAATAAATACGTTAAAGTGTATATGTATATAACATTAAATAACAATAACAGTCAATTCAGTCGATTTAAGTTATATTAACTCAAGTTTTAAAGTTAAACTAAAAAATAAATAAATTCATATTCTATTCAGTTCTTCTGAAATACAAAAATTAAGGTACATTTTAGGAATTTATATTATTTATAAATATATGACTTTTATATTTACATTATTTTTAAAATAGGAGTCATTATTTTTTTGTGATTAATTTACGGTAGCTTTTTATAAGCTTTTCTGAAGGTTTCCATTCATCAAGAGTTTGCTTTTCTAAAATATTTGCTGCAGAGAGCATTGCATTACATGTTTTCATACACAGGCGGTTCGTTAATCTATTTTTTAGAATTGTTAACTTAGAAAAAACCCTTGAAATTATGTGTGACAGTGTTAGTTACGTTCTTATTTCAATGGAAGTTTTGTATGAATTAAGAAAATAACTTATCTTTTCAATGTATTTTTCTAGAGATGGGGTCAAAAAAGTCGCATAATTTTTTAAAAAGGGTCGAAATAGACAATTTTTTAAAAAGTCGTATCATGGTCGCGTGAAGCACAAAAAAGGGTCAAAATGCGACTAAAGTCGCATAGCGGTAACACTGTTCTTACCTTTAAATTGAACAAAAAAAGTATTGTTTGTGCTTTATTGAGTACATAAAATATTTCTATTTTCAAAGAGTTAATTGGAAAATTTTCTCGAGAATAAAGTACCAGACATTAATTTTCTAAACAGTTTTTTGCCTAGTGTAAAAACATAATAATATCACTTACGGTTGTCTTAACAACCAACTATTCTTTTAATGATCTGCGTACATTATCATCTTATTTTAACCAACAATTCCTTTAAAAAAGTATAAACAAATTATTTTATTTTTGAAGACTAACTCTTTATTTCTATATGCATTTATGTAAGCATTCTTCTGGAAAAAAATAAAAAAAATGTTGATTCCTAGAATGTACTTCTGGAATTTTTTTTATATCTAATACAAATAATTTTGTTTTAATGTCTAGGATATTAAACAACCTAACGTATTTATGTAAGATATAAGCGATGATAATCATTTGCTCCAAAAGCACAATTACACTTGGGGCACTTGCGTTGACGGGTGTCATATCGAGTTCTTAAACAGTCGTAACAAAATACGTGGAAGCATTTGGAGAGAACGGCATCTTTTCGCTTTACCTTGCACGAAGGACAAGTCAGAGTTTCCTTGTATTCACGAATTTCTTCTAACATAACTTCGTCTATAGTAGTTCCTGCCATTTCTATTTTCTTCATACGTTCAGCCTTGCGTTTGAATTGTGCCAACTCTTCTTGCAAGCGTTTAGTCTTGTAGGCTTCCGCTTCAAGTGAACTTGTTTTTTCTGCAACCACTTGCTGGGCCTCTTTCATTTGAGAATGATACTTCTCTAGGTGCAATTTCAGATCTGCAGCAGATTGGGCAGACTCTATTGCTTTCCGTTTATGCATCTCCATTGCTTGTTGACGTAAAACAAGCTCTTTTTCTATGGTTGCGACCGTATTTTGAAGGTTTCTTTCTTTTTCTTCTAGTTTTCGCAAAACTATGTGCATAGCTTCAATTTGTGTGTCTCTTGTAGCCATTCTATCATCCAATATTTGTTTTTCTTCCCTTAATAATTTATGCATTTGATTGGCTTTAATGCGCTCGGACATCAGCTTAAAATTAGCATCATCCTTTTCACGTAGCTGTTGAATAAGCCGCGAATTTTGTTCCTGCATATCCTCAAACGCTTGGCCAGTTACCTCCATTTCATTAAGCAAAGCCTCTTCTTCGTGCGAACCAACAAATGGTCTGACATAACCAGGTGCGGCTCCCCAAGTGTTCTCCACTGGTTTTTGACTAGCAACTTGTTTCTGTAATTCATATTTTTGCTCTTCGAGTTGCTTAATCTTTCTTATTGCTTCTTCGTCGGCTAATTTTTTACGCTCTTCCCTTTTACTCTCTTGAATCTTTTTTATTTGTTGCCTTAACTCATCAATCTCTGAGCGAAGTTTCTTCTCTGTAGCCATCAATTGTACTTTATCTCGTTGATCCTTAGGTACTCCTTTGTACATATCTAGCAATAGTTTCATCTCCTTCTGATCGTTTATAGCTTTCCTACGCAAAATGTTGGTAGTCATTAAACAAAACAAAAAACATTTTTGTATACTCACTTCAATTGCGCCTTTAAATCTCTAACAAGCTCGGATTCTGTTATTTTATTTTCTTTGACTTTTTGAACATCTTTTGTCTCTCTTTCAACCTTGACATTGGACCCACTCGTACAAGTTTGCAATTCTTTTTTGTCAACCGGAGAGGACGAAAGATTTTTCTCTTGTTTAACACCGTCCTTTGGTTCTCTGGAATCATCATCTGCATCATCGCCTTCCACTTATAAGAAAAATAAAATTTTGTTTTAATTTATTAAACATTTAGATTTTAATTTTAGAATTGTTTTTGAATGGCCTACTAAACTTTACTGACAAGAAACAAAAGACCGGTATCTGACATTTCTAAAAACAAAAAATGTAAGCATTTTAATTTTAGTAGTAATTTTTATTCTAAACAGAAGTAAATGTCTCTGTTGCAACAGTTTTTTTAGAAGTTTAATTCCAAAGCTTCCGTAAATTTGAAAGAGCTATCGATAAATTTATATTTACAAACAAAATTCTTTTTGTATTGATTGTTGAGACGTATCACAAACAGTAAAGAGTAAATCAAATATTTTTGTATATTATTTATGTTTATATTGTTGATGACACACAAATTCTACTCAAATCCGACTTCTTTATACACATTTCTTTTTAACGGAAAATGTTAAATGTATGTGGTTTCAAATATGAGCTTGTAATCCAAATTTGAAGAGGGATTCGGAACAGTGAATCGTGAATGGTTTTGCTGTCAAGTAAGGAAATGTCAAAATTAACGAAAAGAAGCTAAACTATAGTTCAACTAAATGAATGTTAGTTGAAAAATTGAGTTGCTAAATGGTTTTAAATATTGCAGTGGTTTCAGTAAAATAAGATACAAATGCTTGATGTATATAAACATTTGATCAGGTGCGGTTTAAAGAATTACAGTTCTACCCTTTTTAATTTATGCTCTCTTATCCCAAATTGATATAATTTCTTTTCCTAAAGGAATATCAATGTAAAAGTATGAAAAATTTTTAGTAAGTACAAAAATATTAACAAAGAAATTTACCTTTGACATGAGTCTCACTGTTTTCCTCCTTGACCGATACCAATACATCGGAACCAACTTCTTCCTTAATCAATCCTTCTTGTTTTAATTCATCATTTGATGATGATTGATTTTTAGTGCCTTCTAATTTAATAACCATATCTTCGAGTTCCTTTCTTAACTGCAAAGATGTGTATATGAAGAAATCTTTTCCTTTAATAAATCGGTCTTACCTTTACGTTATCAGCCGATGTGTCTTTATATTTTCTCTTATAACGCTGGACTTCGCCTTTTAGTTGACCATTGTGATTCTGCAAAGAAGTAATTAAATGCCGCATTTCACGATTAATAGGTGCTGTTTGCTCATTAGCAGCCATGTTCTGTTCGAATTCTATTCTGAATGTTTCATATTCCTTCCTTATCTGTGCTAGTACATCTTCCATTTGGATCATTTCGCTGCGAACCTTTTTCTGGGCAATAAGCTCCTCACTCTCCATAACCTCGATTTGCCTTAGATGCTGGTTCTTGCTGGTTTGCAATTGGTTTCTTGTTTCATCGAGCATCGTTTTAATTTGCATAGATTCGTTATACAAAACTGAGAATTGAGATTGCAAGCATTTATATTCCGTAGTTTCAACTATCACCGATTCGGGCAGTTGACGTATCTAAATGATATTAAGGATAGTTGAGAAAAAAATCCAAAGAAAAAAACAAACATCAGACTCACATCCATTTTAAGTTTTTCAACCTCCTTTAAGGTTTCCCTATGTGTTGCATGGAGCTTATCTAGTTCTTGAAGGCGATTGTTAGCTAGTTCGCGATATTCTTCAAGTTCTTTCTGAAGATCCTCAAAGTGTTGACTGTTTACGTTGGCAGGTGTTGTACCTTTGACTGCTGATGTAGTAGATTTACTTGGATCACCATGCATCTGATGATAAGCCTTTAACTTTTCAATAGCTTCAGCTAAGTGGTTTTCTAACTTGTCGTTTCGGCAATGGATCTTCTCCAGGTCGTATTGCAGCTCATCAATTTGGTTCTTTAGCTCAGCATTTTCTGTTTCCTTTGCAGTTAGAGCATCTTGATACTCCTTCATTTTCAACGACATAGTGTGAAACTTTTCATGGAGAGACGTATTCAAATTTTGTAAGTTCCTATTTTCCGTCATGATTTCAATATGCGACATCTTTAGTGTTTCTTCTATTGGCGTTATTTTTTCACCATCTTCAACTGTTTCACTTTTCAGTGCGACGGTTATTTTTTCATTTCTTTGCATTAATCGATCTATAACTTGGACGATTTTTGCCACCGCTCTCTTGGAAACTTGAACTCTATTTGCGAGTTTATCATCTAGTTCTTCCTTATCCCAAGTAGATAATTGTGTCAAAAATGATGTTGTCACTTCATTTTCAT
Source organism: Eupeodes luniger (assembly GCA_951509635.1). NCBI lineage: Eukaryota > Metazoa > Arthropoda > Insecta > Diptera > Syrphidae > Eupeodes > Eupeodes luniger. The sequence goes on from OX608074.1 coordinate 148,446, forward strand.
TTTTGTTCTCTGATTCATCTGCGGTTTCTGCATCGAAACGCTGCAAAAGAACTCTTATGTCTTCATTAAGTTGATTCCAATACCGATTGACAACATTGAGAACAGCATCATCCTGTGTCTGTCGCTTTTCAAGTTGTTCTATTCTGTGACGCAGCTCAGCTTCTGTTCGCATTCGCTGCTCGATACGCTGGGCTAGTTTTTTGTTCTGGAATTCTAAAACTTTAATATCCATTTCCTCTAGAGTAGAAACCGGTCCAATTAAGTGAGGTTCAAAATGAACCTTTTTGATAGGAGGTTGGCCAATGGTGGAACCGCTGGCATTGCTTGCCTCGTCCGCTAATCTCTTCGACATGATTATTCTATTCAATTTTTATTTTGCCCACAAATAACAACTGAAATGCAAAACATAATTATTTTCTTGAAAAAAATATGACGATTTCTTGTATTAAGAAATAATGTATCGATTAGATTACTTTTTTGTACCAACTTAATTCTTTCTTTTTTTCAATTGGGTGTAATTGTATTAAATTTATTTTGAAACTTACATTGATATTGTTGATTACTTTAATGATTATAACTAAAAAAAAACTTTTGTGCTGTTTTCATAAACCCAAATTATTTTCCTATTTAGATATCTAATTTGATTAAAATTATATTTTTATACAGAAAACTAGCAATTCCAAAATTGTTTCAGCTTTCGCCTCCATTTCTATATATCTGGCTCTGCTATGCTAACTCACAGGCTAGGAAACATTCAGGTGCTTATTTTGAATGACAGCAATTGTTGGTGAATTTGAATACTAGATGTCACTGTAGTTAGAGTCCGGTGAAGGCGTTATTCACAATAATGCGCAATTTGCTGAACTCTTTGCAAAAATCGATAAGTTGAACACAGCCTGGAAAGATATTTGTTTATATAAATACTGAGAATATATTTTTTAAATTAAGAAAATATAATTTTTATCAAATTTCCAGTTTATTGGTTTAATATTTGATCCTCGCATTTATTGAACTAGGCAATTTAAAGTTTCGGACCAAAGTTATTTAATTAGACGGCTTTTTTCCAAAATTTCAAGAAGGAAGAAAATAGAAAAGAAATGCATTAACAAAGAAAAGGTAATAAACCACAGTTATTCAATTATTTCTTAAGCTGGACATACACGACCGATCTAATTGACTTAGAGCCATTTGGAACCGGAATAAATTTACCCAGCATACACGGCTGAAAGCTATTTTGATAGATTGAATATTCAAATATTTTTCATTTCGAGCACAAGCAAATATATGTGTATTTGCATAATTATTATTAATTTTTATAAAATGCAAAATTTAAACCCATCTCAAAATTACGAAACTTGTAAGCAGACAAACATAGCCGAAAATGGTAACCCCATATTATAAAAATTGGCAACTGACCCAGAAAAAATAAAAAGAGGGAAACAGTCATTAAAGATTTGTTTCCTTGAAGTTTTGTATGAGAGAGACTGAGATAGTAAGATAGTTGTAAGGTTGTGAGATAACATTGTGTAAACAAACAGAACCACTTGGCTCAGGGTCGTTGATTTTTGACTTGCTGAAAATCCAAATGGATCGACAGAGCCAAACCGAGAGAAGAGAAAATCATTATGAAATTTTAAAATAATGCTAAAAGATGTTCAATCATCGATATGGATCGTTTTATATGGATTTTAAAATCTAGCATTTTGTTTTTTGAGCTCCCATACGATTTAGCATTATAAAATTTGAAATCTAGCATTATGAAATTTGAGATTATGGCAACACTGCACCTAAGTTTCCCACACACGGTCGACTTTGGATCGGCTCGGGTCCATTTGGATCTTTGGCTCTGTAGTGTATGGCCAGCTTAAGAGAGCTCATGCAAACGTCTATCTGTGTCTGCAGGAATATTGATTAGCTCATTCAAACGTCTGTCTGTGTGTGCAGGAATATTGAAAATCTCTTATGCGAAAAAGAAGTGTGGCGACAAAGTTCTTTTTTACCAAAATTACAAACATTTTAGCTTCGTTGGTCGTAGTTTTATAGAAAGCTAAGATACGCAATTTGGGGTCAAGGTATTATTTAGAACAGTCTTGAATTATTTTTTTCCCAAATTGCACAAGCCTACAGAACATTATATGGTTTTAAACTACTGTTGGCCATGGGGTTTATCCATTTTGCTCTACCACGAGTTCTTTGGTAATTGAAAGCTTTTTCGAATCATGGAAAAAACCATCACCATATGTATGACATATGACACTATGATCATTTTAAGTTCTTATTTTTTTGTTCGAAATCAGTAAAAGTTTCACATTCAATTTTCTCAAATTGCACTTTTACTTCTTCTATTCTTTAAAATTTTCTATTTCCTGTCAAGTAAATTGGATTTTCCATGGATAAATTCAGATTTTCTTTAAAAATTGAATTATTTTCGTTGCGCATGGAATACGATTGGAATTGTGTTTTTGTTTGTCATTGCATTAGGCTAGGCGCGCACATGCAACTTTTAGTTTCGAAACTGTTTGGTTTCTAAACTGAGCACTATAGACTTATATGAGAGTCCGCGCACATGCAGTAACTATTCTGTCTCCCATTCGAGCAACTTTTTAGTTTGTGTTTTGACACAAACTAGACGATCACCTCGAACCAATTCTTTAGTTTGTGTCACAAGGAATTATAGGTAACTACGCGGACATTCAACTAAATCGTTGATTAATTTTCTGTAAATGCAAGAGAGAGACAAATTTAGTCAAAGTGAATAAATGTTTCCTATGTATTGGTTTATTTCGTTGATTATTTTCGGAGTTGCTTATGTGCGCGATGTTTGGGCAACTAACGATCGAATTATTTGTTTTCGAAAAAGTTGCATGTGCGCGCCTAGCCTTAGTGTAACTCCGTGTACGTGTTAACGAGAACTGTCGAATCTCCAGCAAAACATTTTTTTAAAATTTATTTAGTATTGGTGCAAAAAGGTGTAAATCTGCCGAAAAATCCAGATCTGCAGATTTGATCTTAAATTAAAAAACAAAAACAATTCATTTTACCCCATGGAATGCAAAAAAAGAGGAAATTTGTGTTTTGACAGAAGAATAAATTGATTTATTTTGCCCATGGAAAACGTCAAAAGTCTACAAAATTCAGTTGTCCTTGTTTTTATATTCAACTGAAGGCCAATTTTTATAATTCTCTGATTTATTTATTTACTGCACAATTTTATTTAAAGTTTTGTGTAAAAGTGTTCTTGTCATATTGGAAAACGAATAAAGACAAAATACAACTTTTAAAGAACTTCAAACCTTTGATAATAATGTTGTTGGTACTTTCTGTTAATAGAAGATAGTCAAGTAGAGTTCCCAATTTGGAATTAATGACACCTGACAAATGAACTAGCTGACTTGGTTTTTTTTGCGTTCAAATAACGCAGTTGACTTTAAATGAAGTAACTTATTATGGTCTGAACCTGCCCATTGAATTCTGAACTCGGATTCGATTCTGTTTCTCATCCACTCATGCAATCGGCATAGCATATCGATTCACAAACAGTTGAAAGCAAAAATACTCCATTTACCAAGATCGGAATCTTTCGTACGTTTCACTCTCCAAAACCCGTTTGTTTACATTGTTGTATTTATTTAGTTTTTGAACGAGGCCATGAAACATTTAGATGGGGCTGATTACTATAAGGCGCCAGTTATAGCTATCAATCATTGGTTTTCATCATTGAAAACAAACATTGGAATTTTTTTTGCAGGTCGTTTATAGCTATCATTAGAAATTTCTGTCATTGAAAAAAATTTCCTGATTGAAAGCCACCGAAAAATTTGTACTGACAGAAATCTGTCATTGGAATTGTGTGAAATTGGAACACAAATCAGTGGAACGATTCGTTTCACTTTTGAACATAAAAGTATCAGCTGTTCAGGAAAATGAATTTCCGTCCGGAAAATAGAAAAATACATATTTAGAGAAAAATAAATGCGCAATTACACTTTTTTTTGTCAAAAAAAATTCTTTGTGTGATTTCCGATCGATCAGTATATAATTTTGATTTCTAATCAAAGGGAAACACCGTCAAATATCGATTCAAAAATTTTTCCGGATCGATTTCAATGATAGCTATAACTGGCGCCTAATGAAGCATTTTGATGGGCCTGAGGACTAAATGTGAGAATGTGTTTGGTTTTTTGCATCATTTCACGCACACTTTCTCACATTTAGTCCTCAGTAGCTTGTAGGCAAACCGAAATGTCAGTCTGAGATTCCGATCTTGGTAATGGAGTATTTTTGGTTGAAAGCTTGTAAACGTACTATGCTGGTGAAATTTTTGGTAATTTTTACATTTTTTCTACTTGTTGTCAATTGTCATCAACTCAACATATGATCAGCAGCTTTCATGTTGTAGAATTTGATTGAGTTTATATTTTTTGTCTTTGCTAATTTTTAGTATCGTATGCTGTGAGTAAATAAATCGTAAACAATTAATTAAAAGTAGAAGCAGCACTCAATTTTATAGTGTAAAATAAAAATGTTCGAAAAGGATTCTTTGAAAGTCACACATAAAGAAGATGTTTTTAGTCTTTCCTATAATTCATATCCAGAAACGGTAAAAAGTCCAAAAGTAAGTAAACTTTAACTTAAAACGAACATTTAATAGAACCTAGTATGTATTTCTTATAGCCAAACAGAGATCAGTGGCGCAAAGTCTTGGGATCATTCGAACTGGTTAAGGACAAAACTTCAATGACCACAGTTAAAACTGGAAAAAATTCAATTCAAAACAAAAAAAAGAGTAAGCAAAATAAACAAGCTAGAAATTTTGTAAGAAAAACCACGGATAACTTGACAAACACAATCAGGAAATTTGATTCTTCACAGTCTAATATAATGGATTCGGAAATCGTTTGGTCTTCTTCAAACGAGGAGTCCGATGGCTGTGTAGGTATTGCAATTTCAAAATGTAATTCAAAAAATGATCACGAAATTGACTTTACTTGTTCGTCTTCTAATGAGTCTGAGAATGAAGAAAATAAATCCTTAACCCAGAATCTTCGCGTTTTGAGACGAGATCAATATTTAAAACGTAAACTTCATGATTCTGAGATCAATTGGTCATCTTCCAATGAGTCTGAAACCGAAGGAAATTCTAGCCAAAAAATCCGTACAAATGATGATTCATATTGTGAACTGGACTCTTTCGTTAAGGAAATAGAGAAGGATCTTCGGCGAACAAAGAAGACTAAGCAAAAATTGTCAACAAAAAAAGGTGGGTTTTCGGAAAGTTTTCGAAAAGCCATCAACAAAGCAAAAGCTGATACAGGGTTTTTAGATTATGAGCAACGGACGGAAATAATTTGTGGTTGCAAGGGAGTAATTGTTGGAAGAGAAGAGTCTTATGGAACATGTCTTGCAAAAGTTCAAATAGAAGGATCTTCGAATTGCTACATTCTCTTGGGGAAAAAAATGCTATCAAGTAATAAGGGAAGCGCTATAGTCTGTTTCCTAGATGAATCCCATCGTTATACAGTAAATGATAAAAATGTGTATGTACAACCCAATAAAGTGATAAAAGCGTACAAATAAAATAAATCAATATTTTTGTTTGAAATGGTCGAAAGTTCGGACTATAGTATCTTTCATTAGAAAATCCCGAAGCTTAAGCGTTGTAACTGTCTCGAATTGTTATTTTTGTATATTCCTCGTGGTTTGCCATCATTCCATACAAGTAGTTTTGGTTTTCGTAATTTTAAGTCTTGGATTTAGGTTTTTGTGATTCAGTTTCTTTCTTTTTATACATACGTAAGAACTCCTTACAAACGTAAAGGTTGGCTACCATAATTCAATGTAGAGCTAATCGAACATGTTTCAGTGTCTTATTGGCACAGTTGATCTCATACAAAATAAAATAAAATTATTTTCAATGCACTCAAAAACGTCTGTTAAAAAGTACACACTAATTGAATTGAACGGTAAACGCATTGTTTTTATTTTATTGGTCTGCTTGAATTCAGTCATTATCGATTTAAATTTGAAATCAAATATGAATAATTACATATATAATATAATTTGAATTTATGTTACGTTTTCCGAATTAATTGTTCGTAATATGTATCTATATCTATAATAACATTTTGATTTTATATATGTATCTATGATTTTGATTTTAATATGTATGTATCTATATCTATAATAACATTTTGATTTTCACTTTTTTTTTTTTATCAAATACATCATTTAAAAAAAATAATTCTCGTTTAAACTTTTTACTTTTGAAAACATATCTTTGGTTAACTAATGAGACAAAAAGAATACCAATATCCAAATATAATTTAATTGAAGCTATAAGTTGTAAAAAACTGAAATTTTGAGTGAGAGCTTCAAAAGGTCTTAATTTAAATTTCACAGAATGACAGTTCTTGATCCAGATAGAAGTAGAAAAGGATAATTCGCTAAGCTCTTTAGTCACTCTGCGGTCTGTCCAAAAGCGTTATTTTAAAAACCTAAATTCACCCTAGTAATCGAATTCTTTGTTTTCCTGAGTCGTCCAGAAACCTCAATTAACCTTAATAAGTTGAACGTCAAAGTGGAGTGAATATAATTCAGTTGTAAACAGGTTTCAAATAATAAATTAATAAATAGAAGAAAAAAAATCTAATTTGGAGCATAATATAAAATAGAATAGTTTTTTTTAATGTTATTTTTTGAGAATTGCATAACCAATAGTCTTAGATAATCTTATGATTATAAAAAAACTGCTTTTAGATTAGAATCATGAAATATCAAATAATAACGAAACTTCGGTAACTCAAATTACAACTACATATTCACGACTGATCGAGAATTCGAGTTATACAAATTATTGACCAAATGATGATGATCAATACAAACAATACACAAAATGATTGCATTAAAAATGTTATTCTTTTGTATTTCATTTAGACTAAATTCGCCATGATTGGAATTAAAACCTATTTACGATTCAGTTATTGTAAACAAAAAAATACAACTAAAAGAATAATTTTTAATAAACTATGAAATTGGAATCACCCTTTATCCATTAATTGATTAAATTGTGACTCAATAAATATTTCATTTGAGTTAATTTATCTTATTAATGCCACTGATAAAGTGATATCGGCCCCTTAACTATTTTAAATAGATAATGTTTTCTTATCATTTCTGAAAAAAATAGTCAAGATAGAAAGTGTTTTGGATTTATAATATTCCTTATACCTACAGCATATACCTATGTACGTGTTTTTGTTTTGACAAAATCTTGTTGGAAAAAAATTACATTTAAAGAAATTGAAAATCCAAAGTATTTTAAATTATTTTGGAATAAGTGCCTGAGTAACGTTTCTTTTTGTGGTTTTTGGTTAAGTAAAAAAATATACTCAAATTGGCATTTGCGCATTACAATTTTAGTTTTCTAAATGTCATTTCCGAATGTGTTACCATTTTGCCAAGTTTTAAGAACTTTCTCTATTCCAGAAGAGCTTTTACTGGAAGTAGAAAAAAATAAGGACGGAGTTGGTAATCGATAACAGAAAAATTGTCAGTATTTTTCATGTTTCTTACTATTCTGTGTTTTATGTGTAAAAGGATATTTTAACAGCATAGAAAAATATTAAAAGTAGAGAAGTGATTATAGCTGAAAAGGAATGGCCAAGAAAACTGTTAGAGGAAACGAAGTTTATATATATAAAATATAACAGCAAAAAACTTTTTTGGTTGCGCCTGTAACAAAAAAAAATAAAAACCATACTACTGTAAAAAAGTTTAATTATTTTTCAAAGCTAAATGCTATTTTTATGAATCTGCTTCGATACTTAATATTATATTTTCTTACATACATATATTTTATTTGAAACATTTTTTCTATTGAAAGTATTTAAAATTCATCACACCCACATAAAAAACCACTGTAAAATAAATGTATTTAGTAAAACCAACATTATTTTCCTATTCTTAACTATCGAACAATTTTTTCTAATGATTTAAACAGTATTATATAATAGTTTTATTGTTTTTATTTTAACTGTGATAACAAAAAGTATTATATAGACAAAAAGCCTTAAACATAATTTGACTTAATATGTATCATTAACTTTTTGCTTGGGCGTTTTAAAAAGTCATAGTCGAATCAACTACCGCTCCAGTTTGTTAATCTGAAGTTAATCTCTAAATCACAAAAAGCTAAAAACCATGCAGCCACCACCGCGAAAGGTAAAGCATCATATCATCTTTTCTATTGAAGTACATGTCTCATTGCACTTATTTAAAAAAAGAAAATGTGTTCATTCATTCAGTTATCAATTTAGCATACAAAATTCTAAGTTTAATCGATAAGTAAAACAACTCGTCTTGTGTGCGTTTGTGCACAAGAAAACAATGCAATTTAATAGTTTCTTGTTTCTTTTAACCATTTCAGGATTGCCTATTTTTTTTTTTTACAAATTTGTGTTTTAATATAATTTTCTTGACTTGCTTATTTTAAGTATACCTAATTATATGTTTTATATCAGCAGATTTGATGCATATGTATATCAAATTCAATGAGAACATTTTCTTTTTGTTTAAGGGAAATTATGTTAAATTTTTAAAAAATTTGCATACTGAACAAGTTTCTAAGTTGCAACTTAAAAACCAACATGAGTGCGACTTGTTGGAGGACATCAGGCAGTTTACTATTAAACGGTCAAGCATCGAGAAATCTTACAGTGAAGCACTGCTGAAGATATCTTCGGCATACTTAAATAAGAAGATTCCAAATATTCCTGATATCAAAATGGAAGGAATGGAGGAAAGATGGTAAGATTTTATTCAATTCTTTGAACAGTTCATTTCCAAATCATATAAGATTTGGAAATGAACTGTTTAAATATTTCAAAGATGATTCAAAATAACTGACCTTCTGTCCTGATTTCTATATCAATAATCAACCAATAAATTTATTAGTAATTTATTTAGCTACATACAAATGTACAAATTGTATGTCTAGTAATAAATTAAATAAAAAACCCTTATGTATACACGTTCATTGCTTTGATTGGGCCACAAATAAAAGATAACCTAGAATGAGTCTTATTGGTATTAATTTGTCTTTTGTTTAACTATTTCATACATTTAGTAATCCTTTTTGTTGAAAGAAAAATTAATAAAAAAAACTTTTATATTTTGAAAAAATAATATTTCTACAAATAGTGGTACAAGAAACCACATGTAAAGTTCACATGCTGTTAATTAAAACAAGACCAAATAAAAGAATGATGTGATTTTATTGAGTTGATCAAACATTTATTTTTAAGTTTAAAATTTGTTTTTATTAAATGAGTAGTTGTTTGATAGACCCTGTGGTAATTTCAGTTGGAAATGTGAGTAATTATCATCAAAAGTGTGGGCACACTAAAGATTTCACAACATTTTTTGTTTTACTGTTACTTCATGAGAAAAGATTATATTTTTAAAATGCGTTTCTTTAACACTTTGACTGCTGACGTCGACGCGTCGTCGGCAAATCGTATTTGTTCTATGCGGCGGATGTCGACGCATCGTCGACAACATGTTTATTACTTTCTGACCTCTCCCAATGCCTCCGCACACCCCGCATCCGGGAAAAAAGCCATACTATGATGCTGATGTCGACTACGCGTCGACAATCGTTTTTTATAGTCAAAAAACAAAATATTAGTAAAATTAAGCACTGATATAAGTAGAGTAAAAGGAACCTTTTTGACAAAAAAAAATTTTGAGTCAAAGTGTTAATCTTAATGTTTAATTTGTACCTTTAAAAATAATCTTTATAAACTGAAAAATACATATTTTTTCATTAGTTAATATTATTCAAGTTCATTTAGTATCGAGTTCTAGCATGGGCGATGGTGGGGCTAGTGCTCCCTGATTAACATTGAAAGTCAAAGTTTTGAGGAGTAAAATTATTTAGCGAGAGTTACTTTGTTCTAGCTCCTAGGAATACAAATTGTATGTTATGTATATTTTAAAATAACTGGAATAATTTATTTAACTTTTTTTATTGAATTCGATAAGATATCATAAGATAGATTAAGAGGTTTTGTTACATATTATATACTATTATATTATATAGTATATTATTTTATTATATATATTATTATATTATATATATTATATATATTATTATATTATATATATTATATATATTATGATATTATATATATTATTATATTATATATTTTATTATATTATATATATTATGTATTATTTATATTTTATAGCCATTAATCAGACTGTTTTCTTAATTCTTTAATTTTAGGAATATGTGGAGCGTTTGGCGGACAGTTTTAGAAGAAAATGAAAAATTGGCTCGTGCTCGTCTTGCAGCAATCGAAGTTTTTCAACAGCAAATCGCTGATGAGGCAAAAGTATTACGCGATTACAAACTAGCGATTGCGAAGAAATGTTTGAACCAAGTTGTTAATATCCAAAAGGAGCTACATCTAACGGTAGGAGATGTAGATAAGACGAAAAAGCAATATTTTGACGAGGAACACTGCGCACATGACGTTCGGGATAAAGCTCGAGACATTGAGGAAAAACTGAAAAAGAAAAAAGGATCGTTCTTTCAATCCATCACGTCGTTGCAAAAAAATAGTGCACGTGTAACTTCCCGAAAAGAATTACTTGAAGAAAAATCCACAGGAGCTCGAAATGATTACATTCTTAGTTTATCAGCAGCCAATGCACATCAAAATCGTTATTTCACTGTTGATTTACAGACAACAATGACTACAATGGAAAATTACGTTTTTGAGCGGGTTGCTGAATACTTGACATTAATGGGACGTACCGAGCTGCTTACATGTTCTGCAACTCAAAATTCTTTTGGAAAAATAAGAGATCAAGCACAACAACTGACTAGAGACTACAATTTGCAGTGTTGTTATCTCTTTTACCCTGTATTAAAGCAACATATTCAATATGATTTTGAACCCTGTGACAACGACCCAGTGCGAAAGGTTACTGCTGAACATGAATCAGCAACCGAGACTCTTACTAAGGAAGCCAAAAACCTTGCAGGACGTGTAGTTAAGGAAAATAGTAGTGTCAGGGAAAATGCAAAGAAGTTAGCTCTTTGTGTTGCGCTACGAGATTCAGGCCAAAGAACCGACCCTAATGATCCAAATGGACCTGATTTGGACACGAAGATAGAAGAGTTCCGCGAATCAATTCGACGTTCCGAAACAGAAAAGGCTAAAGCGGAAGCTTGCCTTGAGTGTTTAAGGAATGGAGGAATCAACGTAGATGAGTGGGTACAAGAAGCTGAAATTATGGGTGTTCAAGAACTAACAAGGTCTGCAAGTTCCTTGTCAATGAGAACAGATGCTTCAGGGCAGGGTGTAAGTATTAAATATTTATTCAATTCAAAAACATGTTTAGGCTTTACATTTAGGTTTATTGTAAAACAAACTATTATTTTAGGAGAATCCCAGTTCTGACTCTTTCTATGATAGTGACAAAGAGGAAGCAGTTGAAGCTGTTGCTCATGTAAAAACACCCTTAGAAGATAAGGAGTTGGCTAGAGCAAGGACATTTAGTGAAAGTGATGAAGGCAAGCAAAGTTTTTTTTATATTTTTTTGTTTGTTTGTTTTTTTTTTTTTTAAGCATGCTATTTCAGACCAAGAAGACGAAGTTCGCGTTGTAGAAGCTATTGCTCCTTCTGTAGGAGCTTGGGAAGACCCAACTGAAGTCAATTGGGGTGCTGATGATCGAGATGAAGAGCTTGCGATTCCTGAGGCTAAGGAACCCATATTCAAATGCACTGCCCTATATAGCTATACGGTATACATATTTCAAATTACCTTACTATAAAATCATAATAAACACCAACTTTTTCAAAATAAAGGCTCAAAATCCTGATGAGCTAACCATTGTTGAAAACGAACAATTAGAAGTTATTGGCGAAGGGGATGGTGATGGTTGGTTACGTGCACGAAACTATCGTGGGGAAGAAGGTTATGTTCCACATAATTATTTGGACATAGAACAAGAATCCGTTAGCAACACTTCAAACGCTAACCAACTTCGCTCTCAGATATCATTCTCATCAGTTGATTATACAGTGGATAACGAGGATCCTACTGTAGACTCCATACAGTCTCCTGATCAGGTTTCTGTAATAATGGCACCGCATAAGAAAAAACCTGAACAAGAATTCTGTATCGCTTTATACGATTACGATGCCACTGCTGAAGATGAATTAACCTTTGAGGAAGGTCAAATTATAAAGATTGTAACAAAAAGCGCACATGGAGTTGACGATGGATGGTGGGAAGGCGAACTCGATGGAAAGTTTGGTAATTTCCCATCTTTGGTCGTAGAAGAATGCGACGAAAATGGAGAACCTCTAACCGACGGTGGAGATGAATCACCGCCACCAACAGCACCACCCAGCATAGCGCTTCCTATGGCTCCACCACTTCCACAGGAGTATGCTGATGAGTTAAATGAGGATATGTTCCAGTCAACGGATATTCCAGGTATTATTTTATGACTTACCAAATTAAAATAAACTAAAATAAAAAATGCATAGCTATCAAACTTAAAATGTGTTATAAAAAGGCAAATAGTGTTGCAATTCCGATAATGCTTCCGAACATATAAAATAAGAATTTTACAAGTTACAGTTTATTTGAAAAAACCGAGCTAAAATTATTATTGATTTTCAGATGATGATTCAAGTCCTATTCCGAATGGAATTCCAAGTTTTCCTCCACCAGGTAAAAGATTTAAATGTATTTTTAATTATCTAAAATATCTACCAGCTTTTACTGTACTTTTTGATGTCTAGATTTTACAATATTTCAATTAACATTTCATATATTTATTGCTACAGATAAAGGCAATTTCAGAAGTATTTATAGTACTTACTTATAAATGTTTATTAATATTTATCACAACATATTTATCACAAAATTTCAAAATACTTAATTCTCGTTTTACATCAAATCTTTCATTTATTTTGCTTCTTTAAACAAAGTGTACATTAATTTGTACAACGGTTTCACTTGACGTAGTTAAAATTAAAAAAAAAATTAAATTGAAGCAATAAAATTGTTTAAAAATAGAAAGTATCTGGTATACCAAATACTTTCACTTTTAACTAAATTAAAAACAAAAATACTACGAAAAGTGAATACCTCAACAAAATAGCTGTATACACTATAAAATATATACACTTATACAAAACTTTACAAGTAACTTAACTTTTTTTTGTTAGTTATCATTCAAGAACCGGATAACGAGGTAAATACAATTTTCGGTATTTGAAAATTTTGCAAAGAAGTTACGAAACAAAAAGTATAAACAAATTTTTTTTGGACACATATTATTTGTGTAAATTTTAAATATTAAATTAAACAAATTATAATAAAACAAAACTTTTTGTTCCGTTGCTTTTTTAAATTTTCTAAATAACATTCTCAATTTTATTTTTCCATTATAATTTCATCCCATGTTTGAATACTAGTATATTGTGTTAACTGAAAAGGTTATAATTTTATAGTTTTTTTTACTGACCGAGCTTTTGATTTTGATTGTTTTAGTATTGTTAATTCCAAAATGTTTACAATTTTAATTATTTTGATATGAGGAGCTTACTAAGTTTTAATACTGAAATCCATTGATCTTAAAGATATCGTACTGAAATTAGCTAAAGACATTAAATAGCATTGATTTTTGTGGTTTTATCTTTAGCCACCAAAACAACATGTTTCATGTTTCCATTCAGGGGAAAACTACTTGAACCAAGTTTATACAATCAACATTTTTTTTAACCTCTTGACACTGAAAAAATAACTGTCAGAATTTTGTATAAACAATTAACGACCTTTGTACTGTACTTTTGGTAAGAGAACGAATTACTATAAATTTTATTAATTTTTTGCTTTCTTTTGTTAGAAGAAACTGTCTGAAATAAATCAGAAATAAAATGTTGTGTTGAAAAACACGGTTGTTCCCTGTCATAAAACGAATAATGGTTACTTATGATATTTGTTTTTATGTTTAAATAAATTTATTTATTTAACTTTTTCTTTCAATATTACGGAATTAAGATTGTGAGCGTACTTAAAAACAGGTTTTACATTTATTTAGGACAATGATACTGAGACTAACATGAAAGCAGTTTCACAAAAACTAAAGTCATCAGCCTTAGCCGCAGAAGCAACTGCCAAGAAGGATGATTCAAATACATTAGACTTAGGTATGGCACAAATAATTGTAACAGCTGCAACCCCTATGGTTGAAGATGGAACAGATAAATCTTTCCCCCCTGTAGGCGAGAGGGGTGGATCACGAGCAGCCGAAAAGCCGAATCGTTCTGCTGTTGATGACGGAAGTGCTGAGAAGGTATGCGATGAAAACGAAAACGTGGAAGACGACTCTGAACCGCTTTCTGATTCGGACGAGAAGCCCCCATCAAACATAGAACTTGTTGAGCCATTTAAATCGGAACCAAAAGATCCTTTTAATGAAAAAGCTACTGATTTTGAAGTTCAATCTACTAATAAAAGGGATGAAAATGCTTTCGAAGCAAATTTTGAAGCTAATTTTGATGATGCTTTTGCCTCAGCCGAAGCTGAACGTGAAACACCCAAGCAAGTAATTGGGGGTAGAGCTAGCATACCAGAAGAACTTGCTCCACATCAGTTGGCCCGTTTACAAAATCTTAAGGAATCAAATGCATAATTAAGAATAAGTTCAATGCTTAAGTAATTATATAACTTAAATAACTTTATATCAAGATATGTATGTATTACATTAGTAATACACAAATATGCACATTTACCACACCTAATCAACAAAAAACTTAGAAGCAACATCGATAGTTTATCTAGTTAAATGTATATACTATTAGAGTTATGGGTTTTAATATTGTTAAAAAGAACATTATGTTAATAGGCTGAAATATGCAAACCACAGAATATTGTCAGTACGAACAATTTCACTATGCATTCAAATACTATGATAAATGATAGGTTATTAAAATTGTTAGCTTTCAAAATACAATACATTTTACATGCATATACCAAAAACAGTAACAAGTGAATTGATTTAACTAAAACTTTTGAACATTTGAGTTATCTAGGTTGTATGTTGTGTTTGAAATAGATGAAAAATCAATAGGCAAATCTGCATTTATTAATTAATTGAAACGGTAACCAATAAAACAATTGCGGTTGCTCAATCCACAGAGTGGATAGAACTTATATTTTGCAATTTAAATGCGAACTAGAGAAAAAGAAGAAAATTTGTTCGCTTTTGCTTTTGAGCAATATTAAAAATGATTATAGATTAATATTTATAAACAGTGTTAAATCCATGTATACTTTGTATCTTTTATTATTAAATTATTTCAATGTAAATTATAGAAAACATTATAGTTTCATGGTACGTTTTTATTAACCGTTGTTTGAAGTACCTGTCATTGTGTACCTACTCATGTTATTTATTTATTTTCTGCATTTATACGGCCTTTTATAAGTTCCTGTACTTTTTTCTCAGAAAGATACAAATGTTTCAAACAATGTTTCAATGTTTAAATACATAAACCATTTCCTACAAAATCTGCAAAAAGTAATATTCTACTTGCACTGTAAAGCTAATACAAGG
This sequence comes from Eupeodes luniger, assembly GCA_951509635.1. Classification (NCBI taxonomy): domain Eukaryota; kingdom Metazoa; phylum Arthropoda; class Insecta; order Diptera; family Syrphidae; genus Eupeodes; species Eupeodes luniger. The sequence goes on from OX608074.1 coordinate 164,089, forward strand.
GAGCTTAATTTAAATAACTGTGGATAAAAAGAAAATCAAGTAACTTGATAGCATTTCATGTTCGCTTGAAACGTCAATACTACTGATTGTTTCTGTCCCTAAACTGTGATTTTTTTGTGTTTAATTAATCAATTTTTGAAAAATTAATTTGGTATCTCTGCGCTTCATTCATTCAGTAAGGTGAATAAGAATACATTTTAAGCTCTTTGTTGTTAAAAACTTAGATGTATTCGTATTATAATGGAAAATAATACTCGTACAAATATTTCAACAATATATTGTTTGCCTTAAATACATACATACATAGGTATATAACAATAAAACCTAAGAATAGTACCAATACAAAATTTAGACGTACTCAATTTCAATTTCATAAATTCTTGAATATAGTCAAGATTTATGTAATTAAACCTTTGCTTATGTTAACATCTGGGTTCATGCAGCGTTTAGGGAAATATACAGAAAATAAAACCAGTTCACCAGTATGAAAACATGTGTAAGCTAACATTTAAAACAATAAAAATCCCAATACCTTACTCTTTACCACTTATTTCATAAAATATATACAAGGACATTCAAATAAAATAAAACATAAGCATTTAAACATACATACTTCACAATAATAACTGCTCATTTATGTATATTAAATATAATAATGTATATAAATGCATACATAATTGTCCGCATTTGGTTTATTAACAAAAATTAATTTAATTTTGTCTCAAATTCTCGAACTGTCTTAGATTTATATTATATGAAATGAATGCAAGATTTCATGCGTTATGTACTTTTTTCTTAAAAATGATGCTTATGATGTAAAAACATAGTTTGGTGTCAAGTAAAAAGAAACTCAAATTTAGTAATTATTGAATACACAAACAGAATATTCGTAAAATATGTTAATGTAATAAAATTGTACATTTCATTAAGTTATATCAGAATTTGTTAAAAAAGAATTTATGTCAGAACAATATGTAAGAAAAAATATACAGATTAAAACATTAATTAAACCGTAAATATTGAGTTTTATTTAATATCAAAAAAAGTTACATACAACTATGTACATGTACATATATATGTAGCTACTCCTTTTTTTTTGGCTTTTATATAACTTTAATATGCCAAGACACATTGTGGGCATTAAAAAAGAGGGATGGGTTGGATAGGATGTGTCGGTGCTCATTGATTTTGAATTTTTGTACATTGCAATGACAGGGAAAGATAGAGCGTTGCAAGGCATTCCAAATTCGCGTAGTGCGGCTAAGTTGCAAAAATAAAAAAATAAAAATAAGCTTATACTAATTCCTCACAGGTGATGATTTGAACACCAACATTTTTTAAGAAAAATGTCAATCCTAGCGACCTTTGGATATGCTTTGCTGAAAAAAATGTGGTTGGCATTTTCGGGACTAGGGATATTAAACAAAAAACGAAACGACCATCCGGATTTTTTTCAATAGAATTAATATTTGCACAATTGGAAATATTTGGTGAGATTATTATTATTTTATTTAGCAGACATTTTGTAAGCAACTTGTATTTGAAATTTAAGAAAGTGCCCAAGCATTTAACTAATCTGGACTTAGTTTTGTACGGATAACATAGGAATCAAAATTTTAAAAAGTATGTGTCTAAATTCGCTGTTCGCTCCCATATGGACGTGAACTAAACGGTAATTTAAGGTTTTGTTGAAATTGAATGTCAATTTACATTATACATATTAAGAGTCACTAATTAATTGTTGGACTGTAATGTGAATAGACTTTAAGATCTAAATACTTCGGTAATAAACTTGTGCAATTTGCCCTATATTTCTGTACTTTTAGAAAAGTTTTCGCTACCGTTTAACCGATGTTTAATTACTATATCTAAATGAACAATTATTCAAGCTCCTGTCACTCTACCACAATCATATTATTCGTTCAAATTAAATGATAAAATGTTTTATAATTATGATTCTTCATTTTTAGATATTTTATTTTTATCAATAACATTGCATTATTCGGTTTTATATAAACGATAAGATTTTTTAACGCATTTTTTCTACTTAGTGGAAAATCTTCTGATTCCGATTTCTTATTTGAATATATAGCATTATATAGTTATATATGTATATATATAGTTACATATAAAATAGTACTTATGGTATTCGAAAATGATTTTGGGCGTTTTAGCAGTCCTTATTGGCTTTGTGGCAGTTGTTTGTTTATATAATTTTTCGGACTGTATGTCGTTTCTCAGTTCGGGTCCCATGATTTTTGGCATTAAGACCTAACTGCTAGGTGCACCTGTTTGATTTGGAGCTTCTCTTGGAGTTAAGACAATATATAGTAGACTTTTTGATTTCTTATCATATCGAACATCTTTTTCACAGTAGAGGGTTCCACATATTTCGACAGGGCACATTGAGGCATAACAAAATCAAATTGTTAATTTGTTGCGCAAAGTAATTATCTTCAGCTCTTAGGTTTAATTATTTTTTTTGTATTTTAAGTTCTAAATTTGCATTCCAGCTGAAAAATCCATAAATCCATCCATTTATATTGTTGGATCATGAGTCCATCACCTAGCTTTTTTGGTTTGTTGATTTTTGTAGAAAAAAACGCATACACTTACTGATTTTCCAAAGAATCTTTACTAACAATAAAAACAAATGAAACAAGTTTTTCAATTTCAAATTAGTTTATTTTGCTTTTTTTATACTTTTGTTTTTTTTTTTTACTTTCGTATTTTTTGTATTAAACTTAATTTTATAGTTATTTTTTCTTAAATTTCTTTTTTTCTAGTTATAATATATTGTAAGTTTTACAATGAAATTAACACAGTCAAAAATTGTGATCATTGATCAATCATTTTACATACGTACTTCTTTTTATATAGTTGTTATACATATTTATATGTATATATATTCTTTTTAAAAGTCTCTTCACTAAGAGTTCTTTTTATCGCATGGACCGATAAATATATATCTAGTTCTTATGAATTAAATTGTTGCATTGTGGTAAAAAAATCACTGTTTGAAATATTTGTGGGTACTTCTTAAAAATCATGAGCATAATACAGATACAACTCCTTTAAATTTATAGTAATATAAATATTTGAAAATATTTGTTAGGTTTTCAAGTAGTTTTCAACTGAGTATAACACAAACAAAAATTTTTAATTAAATTGATTTTTTTTTGAATTTATAATTCAGTGAGCAGTATTGTGTAAAAAAATATTGTTAAGTTAAAATAAATAAAATAATATTTGCGACGGTTGCCGCTTTGCAACAAGAGTTTCTTACAATTATAAATATATTGCATAAGCTAATTGCTTTAAAAATTAAAAACTCGGTCAGCTCAAACTTTAAACATAGACAAATCAAGAAAACAGCTGTTCTATCTTGATAAGCAATGAGATATGCACAGTGCACACCTGCTTTCAGCCTCAGTAAGCATTTTAAAGTGATCTTTCCATTCAGAAGGGATTGAAAGGATTTCATCGTGATGAGAGACTTTGACATATAGCAATCTTTGTAAAGTAATCAAACTAAATCCAGATCGGGACCAAAATATATATGTACATACGGCTATTTTGCAGACATCACATGGCAGTGAAAGTCGTAAGTTCGTCCTCATCATTCTCTGGTCCAGCAATGCCGGACGAGCTTATGAGTTTGAACATTAACCTTATGGTCACTATCTTGATTCCTAAAATCACAGATGGATATCAACGAACTGGCGAGCTGGCCGAACAAAGACATGAAACTCTAGTTACATGCTGGCATTAGTTTTTGTTATGATAAAGGCTTTAAACTTAAAATGAACATCTAGGAACCCAACAATTTTTAAAATAAGGAACACACTAGTATACACTTTATAAGTGAAAGTACAAGTACATAATATAGAAGTATATAAATTGTCAAAGAAAAACAGATGCATACTTAAATGGTTGGTTTATAAAAAAATCAAGTTTTAATGAAGTTAAAGTTATAGGAACTTTTGCGATATTGATTTTATGGACGGATAAATAATATACTAAACAGATATAAGAACTTAGCGTAAGAAAAAACTAATAAGAAAAGAAAGTTCTAACAGTTTTATGAATTGAAAAAGACACAAATAATTTCTTACTGAAAATTTGGGTTTATAGAAAATTTGTGTGCAATACAAATACTCTATGCAATAAAGAATGAAATATCTGCTCACATAATTTTAAATTCATGTGCTCAATGTGTATAATTAAATGTACAAGTATTACTTTTCGTTTTTTTGATATCGACTTGGGTCAATATAATTATAAGCAAACAAATAACGAAGTTCTTATTCCAATTTCCAAAAACGCATCAAATTGCATAATTATCAATTAATACTATTTCCTAATAAAAAGCAAGTTCTTATTTATGGTTACAGTTTAGTTTAAAATAAATTAAATTTTAAAACCGATTGTCAAATATTTAATAATAACAAAAAGTCTATTTGTGTTAACGGCCATGCATTTTGTTTTATAATTTAACTGTATGCATTCAAAGTACAGAACTGTTTTAAGGTTTATATTACTTTTTATAATCTCAGAATTGTTTGTATTTTGTCTTTTTTTACAATATAAATATTTATATAATATGTGAATTTGTGTCTACATGTGTATGAATATAAAAAACAACTTATTCTTCATTTTGAAATCAAGCAACGAAATTGATTCAAGTTTTTTTTTAATTGTTTAATTCTGGTATTATTATATATTTTGTTTATTTTTTATAATTATATAAGTTAATTGTTAGCTATGTTTTCTTACGTGATTATATTTTAGAATTTCATGGTTTCACTTACTTTGTAACTATTTTGTGTTCAAATGTATTTATTCAATTATTTTAAATGTACATTTTTCTAATTTTGAAGAAAGTATTATTTGTATGTGTATATTTAAACATGTTATGTGGGGAACACATCGGATGTATTCCCTGCGATTTGTATGTCTATATATCTAATTTTTATAAACTTAAATAGGCTCCGAAACCGTTGAGCATCCGTTTTATCTTATATTAAGTATCATTCATAATAGTTTTATAGTAGATCTTTTTTCCCGGTACCTAATGTATAAAAATAAGATTTTTTTTTCGAAAAGTTATTAAATTTAGAAGTTTGATGTTCAATTCATTTAAGTAAAACTTACGTAAATAAAAATACTTTTTGTAAATAAGTCGTAGTGTAGTACTCCACAAACCTCATAAGGTCAAGTAAATGCGTAAACAAAAATATAATTTTATAGACATCCCATACGTACTTTTTTTTTTGAAAATTAAAAACACTTCAAAATATGCCATTTAAAATCAGCATAAATATTTTTGTTGTATCTTTTTACAAATAATTTCAAATAGAATTTTTCCCAAGACATGATATGGTAGAATAGTTTACCGTTCAATTATTCTAAATAACTAAGTGTTCGAGTTTAAAATGTCATTCACATCAAGGATAATATTTTTATGCAACAAATTTTGTTTCTATAATTTGTGTTTGTTTATGTCTATTTCAATATTATGTTTAATTGTTTACTACTACTCATTCCTTCTTTGGATTTGGTTGTGTTGTGTTTGTTTTTGTTTTGGTTTTTATACAAATATTAAGAGTTTACTTAAATAATACAAATTTTACACAAACAAAAATAATAAAACTAACTTAAGAACAAAAGAAAATTTTAAGTATGTATGTATGTTTTTAAAGTATTGCTTTTGTTTTATTTAAACACATTTTAATATTTTTATATATTTTTTTTTATTATTTTCATTCTACAGTGCGACACTTTGAAGTTCAAAAGTTATTATAATAACCACGAATCGGAAAGAGTGTTGTCACTTTTGAAACAATCATTATTCTAATTTTTAGTATTTCTTGGGTTGGCTTTAGTGTTTCTGTAAATATGATATATTTATAAAATGTATCAATATTTTGCATGCAGTCATTATACTCGTTATTCAGTTATATACACAATTTGATCTGGCTATAAGACATACATAAGCATATACATAAGGTTTAAAAGAGGGAGCATTCGAAATGTTTTCTTTGAAAATGTAATGAATTCTACATCCGCACACGTTTGCAACTTTGCAAAAGTTTAACACACATACCGACTTTTAGCTTCTCGAATAATCCTTAACAAATCTCGTGTTAAAGAAAAAATACCATCATGTATTTATGTATTTTAAGGAGCCGTGATTCAGTTTTTAAAATATATGAGACTATATATGCTTAGGAACATTTTTTAAATAAATTTAAAATATTTTCTTGGCTCTCTAAAAATAAAAAGTGAAAAGCTAAGATTTTATGTCTTTAAAAAAACTTAAAAATTAAACAAAAACTATGTCTTGAAATCTGTGATACAGAAAGATTTATACTGTTTTTTTTTGCAAACTTTAATTATTAAAAAATGTATTCAAATTATTCGAAATCTTATTTCTACAACCATATACCTGAAACATATTGGATCTAGACTTGAGTGGTTACAAACCCTTTCTAAAAAAGTAAGTATGTATGTATGTTTGTACATGCCAGCACATCATGTGAATGGTTGGATTATTACTATGTGTTTTTATTTGATTGCTATTATTTTTCATTCAAGTTATTTTTTGTTTCAATACAATAAAATTAAGTAAAAATGTTTTGCGAAGTCTGTTCCTACAAAATAATACTTGATTTACCTATTTTTAGAAAAATAAAATATTCAGTGTTGCTGTAGTTGCTCAGAAGATTTTTATTTATTTTTCTGCAAAATATTTATTTACACAAGTTTTACATCTCTATTTTGCTATATGAAGGTAGTGGTTTTAGATCTCCCAAGTAACATAAATTATCAAAATATGTTTTTGAAAATTATTTATGTTTAAATTTTAAACCTACCTAGCAAATGATTTGGTTATTACTATTTAAAAAAGAAAAACAATGGCATTTTTAGAAGGTGTATGCAAATTTCAACAAAAATTGAATAAAGGTTGTGCAAAATAGTGCTTTCATTTTAACACAATATAAGTTAGTTTGAGCTGTGATATATTATGTTATGTATAGGAGCCGAAGCAATAAGTTTTTTTGGGATTCAACATATTTTTGTTAGGTGTTACAATATTAGTTTTCTAAAATTATGGCTCGAAGACAAATGACATTGTTGTTCTAAAACTAAACTTGAAAGTTTGTTTTTAGTTTTGAGAAATGGTCAAGTCAATCTAATTATGTTTTTGTTTTTTTTTTATTTAACGAGTAAATATTCTAATTTGTGTTTAGTTTGTATTTGCTCGATATCTGCAGATTGAAGAATGCTTATTTTTGAAAACATAAGTCATCTTATACAAGTTTCCAAGTGATGTTATATCTTAACCTGAATAAGAGCATATTAAAAAGATCTAATTTTTCTAAATTTTTAGAATAAATAAAATATGTTTTTAATCGCATTATTGCGGTTTAGGCAGTTTATTTAGATTTCACTTTGATATATAGTTTTATTTATATCACTGCTGTTCAAATTAACATATATATTGTTATTTTGAAAGGATGCTAACGAAAGAATGTGAATATACTGAATAAACTAATAACTAAACGATGATGTTAAAAAAGCGGTGTCAGTAGGTTGGATCATAATGTTTAATGTTTTATGGAAAAGGTGCTCCTTTCTTTCACAACCATCAAATGGAAATGAATAGTATGATGTGTTCTCTTACATAAATGTTTTATGGGTGAACGTATATTTTGGTTAAATTGAGTGCGCGAGAGATTAATCAACTTTGCATTTTATTATATGCTTACATATAACCGTTTACATGATCTTGTAATCTATATTTTACCTCAATAATAATAAATATGTAAATATTTATTATGTTTTGAATACCTCTTTCCCTCTTGAATTTCAACTGTTAATTTTTTATTATTTTAATATTTTCCCTATTTTTTTTTTTTTTTTGCAAAATTATTAATATATAACGTTTTAGTAAGAATTTTTTTCAGTATATCTATTTGTACAATCTATAAGTACCTATATACACACTTTTATATAAATATATATTTATGTATGCATATTCCTTTTTATTTTTATTTCTTTAATTTATGTATATCTATATGTTACGTTTATGTGTATACTGAATGAGATTTAGAGAAAAGGTGCAAGATGTAAAATTAAATAAAAACAGTTCCTATATCTACAAACACTTTCTATAATGACGTGTGTTGAATGATGCGCATTTGCAATTTCGTAGTGTGTTATGTGAAAAATAAAATTTCAATTTTGGATTTTAGTTCCAAAATCAAGTATTTCATTCATTCTTCTGGATATTAAAAGGTGTGGTAAAAAAAATACAAAAAGATTTCTGTAGAGAATACTGAAAATATTATATTTTGACTATTTTTTTACGTTTTTGATTTAAAATGAATTTTTTTTAATAATTTCTCTTATTATTTTAACTTGTAAATCATTTTAATTCTATCTAATTTGCGTGTAGAAATATTTTCTGTTATATATTATTTCCCGATGCTTCTTAAGTAATTTTCCTATATTTATGTTTGGAATTGAACAATAATTGGTACAAAAAGATGTGATAAAATGCGTTTCTAAGAAACAGAATAAGTCGGAAATCAGCAAGAACTAAAGAGCTGATCCTTTTGTATTTATTTAGTTTTTTTTGTTTGTATGGTTACACTTAAAGATTTTATATTTGTGCATTTCAAGCAAATTAAAATAAAATGAAATACTAATCGAATCAAAAATAAAACTAGGAAACAGATGACCATATAAATGTAATAAAAATGAATGTGGGTACAATTTATGTACAATGTACATGCATAACATATATTCATATGTTTTAGTAGGTACACATATGAATAAAGAAGCAAATGAAATCTAATGTACTTAAAATATTTTTAATGTTTTATTTAACTATTATTTTTTAAACAAATACAAAAAGAGTAGATTTACAGTTTGCAAACAATTTTTATTCTGTTGTTGCTTATTTGTTTTCCTTAAATGAATGTCTTAACAAATAACATATACATTTTTAAATTCATATTCAACGCATTTATAAAACCAAAATAAAATATGATTTGGATGTGCATAGATATATTTTTGTTATTAACAAAATCGTGCAATGCAGTATTTAATTTTTTAATTCGAGATTACTCAGAGGTAAATAAATTTGGCAAATAGTATTGGAAGCGCGAATGTTTAATGTTTTTATTTAACTATTTCTTTTTACTAATAAAAATAGAGAATCGATTTTGCGCTGTCTAAAACAATTTTAAACACTTGCTTTTTCTTCATAAATAGTATTGGTAAACCAATTTAGAATTTTGTTTGGTGCGGGCACTATAATTGTGCATTTTTTTTAATAATAAAATTTCGTTGCGAGAGTCCGCTTACTTGTTTGGTTTGTATTATTTTATGACTGACAATTTTATTTAAGGGCTCTGTAACGATCTTGCTTTTTAACATTTACCTTTTTGTTTAATTTAGGAAGCGTGTTTCAGTGGTTATATCACTCGCAAATTGTCCATACGATTTATATAATAAACATGTATGTAAAAATTATTTTTGTACAATAATATTTTTAAGACTAAATTATATCAATTGTTTACAACTAAGTAATGATTTAAAACCTAGTTTTGTCGAGTAAGGGTTTGGTGAGAACAATTATTTTAGGTTTTTTGGGCTGGTGAAGTAATTATGCGCTCAGCATCGGGAACATATTAATCTAAATTATTTTTGTTATATTTAGTGTTGATCTGCGGGTATTATTGTGATGGTAGTGTTTCAGTATTTTTTTTTCTTTTTAATATTATGGATATATTTGTTTTTCGAAATCGATATTTTCCTTTTTTAACTTTGTGTTTTTTGTTTTTAACGAACGAATAAATTTATTTTTCTTCTCCAAGTAACACTAAGTCATCAGCGACGACATCACTCACATGCAAATAAATTATCCAGTACATTAAGTTAAAGCAAACAAAACATACGGGAAAGACTATTCTTGAATATTTGTCAATGTCCGAGGGAGTAATTCCTAGGAGTTTGTTGATGTCCTTTGTAAAGAAATGTATATATTTTAAAAAAAATATTATTTACATATGTATATTATATTATTTGTGTGAAGGTAATTTAGGTCTTACTTTTCCAGGATGAAGTAAATGAGAGGGGACTGCACTGCCGGCTTCGGCATCTCCACCACCACCCCCACCCTCAGTACCTCCTCCTCCACCACCTCCGCCGCCCCCGCCTCCAGCACTAGCACCACCACGTCCACCGTTTACAGTATTTTCTAGAGTCCCTCCCTTCGAATGAGCCTTAGGATCGTGAACCTTGAATCTCACCTCCTGGAACAAGGGTCCCACTATCGAGCAACCGCGCGTACCAACATTTTGTTGGATATTGGAAAAGCCAATTGGGCGGTTACTCACTGTTTGTTTTGGTGCATGAGGATGCCCATGGCTGTGACCATGGCCATGCCCATGTCCATGATCCCCACTTGGATTTGGATTGGGCGCTGGTTGTCCCCCTTCTACTTGTAGCTTTTTTTGCTCAGCTATTTTTTGGATCGCCATAAATCTTTGTTTTCGCATTTGAATTCGTTTTGCCATGTAACCGACGGTAGCGTATTCTATATGATTTTAATATTTTTTGATTTGATGGAAGTTAAAACAGTGAAATTAAAAGATGCAAATAAAAATGTTCTGTATTGTATAAAATGTTAAATAAACTTGACAAAAAAAAAGTTTGATTGCGTGGAAAGCAACAGAACATACACATAGTACACAAAAACAGTGTAATATCGCATTTAAAATTTTCAATTTTGACATTTAATTGATAAAAATAATTCCTAATGTTCAACTGCGATTATACACGTGGTTTTTATTTTAGTAAGATTTCGCTTGATATTTAAATCAAATTAAAAAACATTATAATTATATTTACATTGAAAATAAAATTATGAAGTGCAATAGCAGGTGGTGAGGAATTTATTATTTCCATTCGATTGTGACAATAAAATAAAAACTATAATAATTTCCAATGGTAATTTTTTATTTGAAATTATGCTAATAGCAACCGAAAAATTTAGGTTTGTCACTATAATACCATTTAAAGAAAATATTTTCGAATGGAAAGTCATTGAACAAGCGCTTGCAAACATAACCGCTGCTTTTTTATAATTTTTATTTTTTTGTGTGGTGTATGTATAGTATAGGTACTTTATATGCAATGCATATTTTCGTTTGAAAGTTTAAAAATTGAATTATCAGAATATGTCATTAAAACTAATTTAATTTAAACCGCTTGGTTAAGAACTGGAACGTAGAACGCAATAGTTCATCGCGTACATTTAGGCTTCTGAAATTATATACTTAATTATTAATTACGTGCTTCGAGAATAAAATCAACCATCGACTTGAGGCTGCTTTCAAGATTAATTAAAACGAAATAGGATTCAATCTTAACAATACTAAGTTGTTATTGGGGTGAGGAAAAAATACTCACAGCAAATCTCAGAACCTATTAAGACTCGATATCGTTTTAAAGCTTGATTTTAAACGATGTACGTGCATAACTGCTTTATTCTATTTACTTATGTACATATTTTAATATTTTCGTTTAGTAAAAAAGATTTTTTTTTTCTTTATATGTTTATTTGAACTCAAATCGATATTGCTATTAAATTAAGCGTTCAGCGGTGTTAAGTGCGGATCAAATAGTAGGGTAGGCGTTCAGGTAAAGTGTAATATAAAAATAATTATGTAATATGTAGGTACATATATCTGCGTATAAAAAAGCTCGGTATATTTTTGCATTGTTTTTAGCACATATCAATGAATTTACATTAATTTTCTCAAAATGATAATATGTCATTATACGAAAATTAACAATAACATACAAATACGAAAAAAGAGATTTTTATTTTGTTTTTATGCGTACGTATACCTACATACACGCAGTTATATTGTATATATATATATACACATACATGTCTGTTAAAGGATATATATATATAATTATACATTTAGTTTTATGCATAATACTTTTTTATTGTTAGCAAAATTAACTGCTGTTAAAGAAATTACGATTTATCAATATAATGCTCTGTGTAGAAAAAAAAATTGCGACATTTAGTTGTGTGTTATTTGTATCATGCGTTTCTGTGCACTTTTTTATTACAAAAAAATACATATAAATAGGTATTAAGTCATTTAAAAATCCGATTACCGAAAGCTATACGAGTGTATTTTATTAAGGTTGTCTTAACAACAGCTGTTAAACCAGGAAATTTATAAAGAAATATGATTTATTATTTCAATGCAATACGCACAATTGCATCACGATTACGATAATGGTAACAAAAACTAAAACGATAACGATAGTCCCTTAAAAAAATGAACGCACATACAAACGCAAGATACAAATTTTTGTTAGCTCTTAGTAATGTACTTCGATACAGGATATTTAACGGGACAGAGAACGAAAAATAGAAAATTTATATTTTTAATTGAATTGTTTACCCAGGAGACTAGCAAAAACCATAACGAAGCATGTTCCAAGATAAACATCTATTGACTTTACGTATGAAATTTTCGGTAATGCTGCGTTGGTTGATGACATCAATGTTGTCATTGTTAGCACGGTTGTGACACCCAATGCTACACGGGCAGGTGTTGCATTTCGGTTGAGCCAAAAGGATACCCATGATATAATTACGATTAGTCCAGATGGAATATAAATTTGAATGAGGTAATACCCCATTGATCTTACAAACTGGATCTCACAAGCCAATCGCGAATAGTTTCCTGAAAAAGGCAAGAAAATCCACCGAGAGAAAAGTGGAAAAACATTAATTTTATTATATAATTATTTTTGCAATGAATTACAAACGTTGATTTTTAAAATCTAAAATCCAAAAACAAAAATTAATTTTACAGTTGAAAATTCCGAATGAGTAAGAAAAAAGCATTTTTACAAAACAAATAAATAATTATTGTGATTTGATTGATTTTAATGACAGATAACTAAATAAAATAATAATATATATAAACAAAACTATTTTAAAACTAGAATAAAGGTGATTTGGTATTTTAGTCGTTTTCCGGCTTTGATAAGAACAAAAAATCTCCTTGAAAAGAAAACTGAAAATAAAAAGTTGACGAAATTTAAATATATAAAAAAATGTTTTCATTTTTGTGTTTGTATTATTAAGTAATTAAGTAGTCATTTATAACTCTTTATTAATGAGCTGAAGTATATATGTTATCTTAAAAGAACATGACTTTTTGGTGATTTTAATTTGATATAATTTATTGATAAATATTTGAACTTTCATTAAGGTATATACAGATGAAAGAAGCTAGATTTTATTTTTGTTTAAATAAGGATTGAGTTATTTGTAAAAACGTTAGTTAAATAAACCTGAAAACTATTTTGCTCATATATAGTATAAAATAACATGCTGAAGGTAGGCTTTCGCTTAAATGGCTGATTTTTTTTAATTGAATGCAAATGTAATTTTAGTAAGTGGCTGCAATTCAAATAAAAATACGAGTAGATACTTATAATAAATTTGTTACTGTTAATGAAGTGGTAAAATGATAAAAATAATTTCAATTTGTTGCTATGTCATATAGAACATCGTATGTAAGCTTTAAAAAGCTTAGGATATGGTTTTAAACTACAGATACGCGTATATTAATGCTATCGAGCGATTGGATGTTTACTTGTGCTAGAGTTTATTATTACAATTAAAAAGGAAACTATTTAAACTATATATAATATTATGAACTTTGCATAGCATAATTTTAAATAAATATTTAAATTTAAATGCGAGTTAGTTTGCGAGCTTAACATGCATTGGCTAAGTGTTGATATATGTATTCAAAAAGTTGAAATTGCTCAATTTATTTATGAATTAAAGATTGTGGGGAGTATTCTATAATATTTTATTGAGAATAATTCTTTTAATATACAAAATTAAAGACGAAATTTATACGTTAATCCCGAATAATCAAATCTTTTATTTCTTAAAAGCAATGTTTAAATGAGTTTGGATTTTTTGACCATTACAATTTTTAAATAGACCTTGAGTATCTTTAGTGCTAAAATGGAAAGAAACTAGGTTAAGGAACTAACCCTCAAAAAAGAATAAGTGTAGTTTACAAATTCTTTAAATATATACAAAAATAAAAGTTGTAACCGATATAACCGCAACTTTTAGATTTGTTTGTTTTTATGGGCTTGTTGTTTTAAATAAATATATATGTACATATTGAAATTTTAAGTTCATTTTATAAAATATGACGAAATTTGTATTTTTTTTTTTTAATCCGAATATTACTTTTTATGAAATTGAAAGAAAATTTTAAATTAAGAATAGAAATAAGTATTTCATACGAATAGAAAAAAATTAGTTTTGTTTTCGCAGCAGTCAGCCGATATAGAAAAAAATAACTAAAGATATTCAAAGTTTTCTTTTTATTATAAATTTTTGTTAATGCTTATGAACCAAATATCAACATTTTAAAATGTTATGGAAGAAAAAAAATTAAAAATTATACAAAAAACTCAGAAAAAATCGGTAACCGTCTACAGGTACCTGTGGTAAGACTGATCTCCATAGCTCTCTGCCGATGACCCAAGACCTTAAATTGGGGAAGAGATACCTCACTTGAGACACCGACTGAGTTAGGGCCTTCATTCCATTTATAACGTATGTCTCGCATAGTATATCCAACTGTATCATTACGAATTACGATACATTTTTAATTTGATTAATTTAATTTCAGCGATTTTTCAGGAGGAAAACGATTCGATGTAGCGGTAGAATTGGTAGTAGTTCATTTTGCAATAAATAAAAATATGCGTAAACAAAAAATATTTTGTGAGACTATTAACACATTTGCATTAAATTTGTTTTTGTGCTTTAAATATAATTTTTAATTAATATATTTATATAATTTACCAAATATAGATTTTCATTACATATTAATAGTCTCATTCAGAACTTCATAGTTTAATAATTAACTATTATTACGATTGTTAAAGAAATTTAATATGCAATATCCATAAAACTTACGGCTACTGTTTGTTCTTATTGGCAGTAGTAAATGGCAGGAGTGCTTTTATTTTGGATTAATTTGGCAGTAATAAATAGAGGGCACTTTTTTTTAGTTTCTAGGCTATATAGTTATATAATTTTTGTGTCAGGTGATATAAAAAATATTAATTAATCCTCTTCGAAAGCATTATACATGACCTCAGAGCTACCTAATTACAATAGCATATAATAAGATGTTATAATAACAAAATTGGGTGTTAAGTTGGCACATTGTAACTCTATTTGTTCTGTAACATAAGAATGTTTATTTTAAAGAAGTTTGCCATAAGGACTTAGAGTATATCCCTATATTTTATACTAAACAAGGTGCAAAAGAAATTAAAATTTAGTAATTATACAAACTAAAAAAATAAATAAAATAAATAAAAATATATTAAAATTTCTACGAAAGTTAAAAAATTACTAAACGAAAGCTTAATTATCTTGTTTATAAATACAACTCATACTTAAAGTAAAATTAAAAAAAAAAACAGGTGTTTTATTGTACTGTATTTATAATTTTGTTTGCAAGTTTGGTGGGTACCTGTGGTAAGGTTAATTTCGGTCGCCCTCTGTCTGTGTCCCAAAACGCGGAATTGGGGTAGCTCAACTTCACTGCTCATGCCAACACTACTCAGTCCATCTCTCCAGAAGTAGCGTATATCTCGCATAGTGTAACCGACTCCAGAGCCAAAACAATATATAAAATAGTGTCATTCCCAATTTTTTGTGTTATAAATTTATACAATAACAGTCTCTCATACATGATGACAACTTATTCTTTTTAAATATAGATTATCTATAATACGGACCCTGCTTTATTAACATTACAAGCCTGATTATTTAAAATGCAAATTTACAGAAATATTAAAAAGTAAAAATTTCTTGGACATATGTATTGTATATGTTTAAACAGGGCCCCTAATGTAAATTTTTAATCACTCTTTTTAGCAAATTCAGTCTTAGAGCACGAAATTCAATATAAGTACCTGATAAAATACAATAGTGTGCAAAAACAGAAGTGACTAAGCTTAAAGTAAAAAATCATAAAACATACAAATTCAGCAAAAATAGTTCAAGTCATACCAAATAAATCATAAAAGCATTTAGAAACTTTTTACAGAAGAAACATACAAAAAATAATTATATTTAGTATCGGACATTGTCGACATGATAACTTTTTTTGAGTTTCACATCCCCATTATTTTGTGTGTTTGAAACATGTACTATTAAAACAAAAAACAAAACAAAGCGAACACAATAATTGGAACGAAAAATAATATATTATTCTAAAGTTTACAGGGTAATATACAAATTTATTTTGGCACTAAGGAACATTTTTATCATTTAAGGGTTTGTAGAATGGGTGTTGACAGATGGCCATGTCGGAGATATTAACACCTTATGGAAAAATGATCAGTGTGACGATTAAGTTTTTTGAAAGTGATAACTTCAGATTTATATTAAAATAATTCGCACTATTCCATGTACAGTTCATGTGGGGAAATAAAAAAAACAGCTCTTTATTCCTAGTTCCCTCATAAGCTGTTTCAAGCCCTCATTCTCGTCTTGTATTTGTAACTTGTTCAATTTGCGTTCAATCTTCTTACGCTATAAAGTTATTTAATTAAAATGTCTTAAAAATAAACAGGTAGTCTTTGAATTGAATTTAATATTATTCTTTAATTATACCATATTTTTCCTTAAACAAAAGTATAACGTTGCATTGTTGGATTGTGTCCGATCAACATATACCCAAAAAATTGAAACAAATTCTAGTGTTTCTTTCATTACAACACCACTAGGGATGAAAATTAATACTTTCCAAACCAGCCTAGTGTTACATTTCACGCCTACCCTTTTTATTCTTCCTACATTTTTGTAAGTATTTGATGTGATTAGATTTGATTGGGAAAATAGGGAAAATAGGGAAAATAGGGAACATAAATCAAAATACTTTTCATACTACTTCACTCTTTTTGTAATTTCTTTGTTGGTTCATCAGTTTACTATTGCTGTATTAAAAATAAGTGCTAGACTATATCAAGTACATTGGTAATCGCACAATCACAAAGTACAGTGTGCGTGCTTAAACTTCAAAACTAAGATTACAAATTTCTTGAAGTTGTCATAATTGTTCATCAAGATCAACACTTTGAAGTTTAAGAAATGCATGATTAGAGGAATTTAGTAGATAATGAAAATTTTGTTTTAAATCTATTATTTAAGGAAGGTCGGGTTTGATCTAGTCGTTTAGTTTCCAAACGGATTTAATTGACTAGATTACATTAGAATAATTGTACTTTGTGTATACGAAATATTAGGAAACATATTTATTCAAAATATTTTAGTTTTAGTTTTTGTATCAAATTACGCACGGTGAAAAGAAGTTAGACTTTATTTTCAATTTTTCAATAACCGTTTTCTTTTAATATTATTACTAAACAAAAATACAATTTAATTTCCTTACTTATAATTAAATAAAAGCTAACATAAACATGCTACAAAACTTAATAATTTTGACATTTAATATAAATAATAGTTCTTTATAAGAGTTGCAAGTTCTGATTTATGGTTGTTATGCATAAGTAAATTCCAAGCAGTGCATGTACAAAGAGTGATTCAAGTGCCAGTGTTATATGAGGACTAACATATTTATGATATTGTTTGTGTATTTTATTTAACAATTCTACTATCAAGTTATTTCAACCAATTTGTATTATAAAAAACCTTTGCTTATAGTTACCAGTCGATATTTGCAATCAACCTTCTGCGGTTGCTGTATAAGAGAAGGCGACCGAAAACCAACCAATAAACTTTTTATTTTATAATTGTTACTCCTTAAGTACAATATAAAGTTTAATATATAAATCAATTCCATATAGTAAATGTTTCGGCGATATAAAATATATTAAATAAAAAGATTTTTTTTACTGAAAAAATGTTATGCTGCTGATTTTATTTCATTAGGTACATATGTATTTACACTTAAGTGTGTTTAAAGAAGATCATTGTAAAAGTTCATTTTAAAAAGCAGTGAAATTTGAGTGCCAGTATACTTTTGAAATCGAAGTTTTGTTATGCTAAATGCTTAACCTTTGTCATTTTAATTTATTTTTATACTTGTGTACGATTTTGCTTTTATTTTTGCCATGTCTTAAAATAAACTAAACACACACATTTATATAGTTGTAGAGGAACAAACAGCACAAATGTTAATATTACAGAATTAATTTTTATTCTGAATGAGTTTAATATTTGTAAACATCTAAATTCATCATAATAAGATACAAGCGAATTTTACTCTCACATTGATTTATTCAAACATAATTTTAGAAGTAGAAATTATTTTTAAATCTTACAAAATATACTTACAGCTCTCAATTTCTATGTGACATAGCTGCCTATCCATGGGGAAATATTGAAGATTCATCGGACATGATGCAGTAATAGTTAATCTAAAATAAATGATATTCAAGAAAATAGTATTTTGTTAGGAACAATTAGCATTTTTTATTTCCAATCATTCAGGATTCAATATAAATTCTGTTTTATAAAGAGTACACTTTAAAGAGTCTGAATTTAAAAGTTCTTAAAAAAATTACACATGTGTTGTCACCATTACAAAATTGTTATAAGGCTTAGATTTAACGTTCTCAGCTCTTTTGCGTCCTAAAGTATTAATTTTATTTATTATTTGTGTAGATAAGAATATTATCTACATTTTTTGTAAACGTTTGTCATAAAACTGTCGAATATTTGGAATTTATATCGCTTTACGTTCATAAAGAAGGAGCAGAGTAATTTTTGGGAAACAATTCATTTTCCTACATTTTGTGTACTTAGATTTTAGTGGGTATAAATAATAAACAAAGCAGTCTAATACTAAAGAGCTTAAATTTGCAAAACAAAATTAAAAATTAATTAAAGGATATAATATCTAAAAATATTTAAATAAGGTATGATTGAAGACAATGGTATAATAGAAAGTGTGATGATAATTTTGTTATATGTTAGCAATCTATGACAGTGGTACAAAAATATGAAAGTTAGTTAGGAACATTTAAATTATTTACCTTATACTTCTTGTGATTGATCCTGAGTGGTGCACGCGGATAAACTCATTACTAGTAGTTGCTATGTGAAAGTATGACTGCTTTTCGTTTACAAAAAAGGTGTCAGGTACCCATATATTTTTTATAAATTCTGATCCAACTGATAATGTTTCAACTCCAGGTCGTTTTTTGTACGCTAATCGGGGATCAGTCCAAAATTGACGGAAGTAAAAGTCCAATGTGAAGTCCTGCATAACCGCATTGTAGACAAGATTTTTGTTGAAAAATAAAAAAAATATGAAATGACAAAATGCAACATTAGTTCATGCTGAAAAGCCGATTTACTATCAACTTAGAATTGATAACAATAAATAAAACAAAAATATTCATTAGCCAAAATAAAAATTATTGAAAAATAATGCGATAGAAAAGCAACTTTCACTAAAAAACTAAAATCAAGAATAGGAAAAGTTGTTGAACTAAAAAGACTAAAGTTAGCTATAAACAAACCAAAAATTCAGTTTACAAAATTCAAATTTATAATTATAATAAAACATAACGTCCTACTTTATAATTCAAACATTTGTATTGTACAGTAAATATTTCAAATAACACCGCATGCATATTTGTTAAATTCTGTTGAAAATGTATTTCATCCGAATTGTCAGTTGCTATATTATAATAAGTACGAGTAGCTTAGTCTTATAAAAACTATTTTAAAGCTTAAATGCATCATGCAGAACAACATACATCAGCCAAAATATGATCAATGTCTTATAAAATTCCATGCTAAATTAAAAATGCACGATTTTATTTCCAAAACAGTCAACTTAAAGAACAGAAGAAACTTAACTAAGGTTTAAAATATTATGTTAACTGTTCTAAGGGCCTTTAAACACAAAACCACTGGAACCTTAAGCAGTCCAAAAGATTTTTTTATATGTAAAATTAAGGTAATAACATTAAAGAAGCAATGGTTAAATAAACCACTAATTAAAAGAGTTAGTTAATTTTAATAGGTAGGTAGGTTTATATACGCATTAATTTGTATATAATATTCTAATGAGGTAAATTCAGTTTTTGAAACGGGGGAGAAACAAGACAAATACAATTTAAAACTGTATACTTGAACACATGAATAAATAAAGTCACGTCGTTTAGTGACCATCAGGTTGTTGTATCCTAAATTTGTTTGTATCTATTAATGGAAATATAAATTTAAGCTCTAAGAGCAATTTTTTTACATTTGGCATTTTGTCTTCATTGTACCAAATTGAAAATAAAAAAAAACGAATATGTTTACCAGCATCTAGAAGAATTCATACCAGAATCTAAAAAAAAATATTGATTTGGTTTCCACTCGGGTTTTTTCGCCAAAAATGTATTACATTAGTTAAAAATAAAATAAAATCGCTTTAAAACATAATACAAAATAAAAATTGAGTTTTCAAACAAGAGAAGTTAAAATTAAATTACAAATAAAAAATAATAGTTACCTATCATTTATTATGTAAACGATTAAAGGCACACACACAGATAATAAGAAGCACAACAAAACCTATAACGAGTTGGTATTGGTATGTATTTGTATAGATGTTTGTTTCTGTTGTCAATGTGTAGAAATATTTAAATGATTTGTGATTTTCCTCAACCGAATAGCTTAGATACATAGATTCCTAGGTATTGTTGGTTTTTCTTCATTAAATTACAAGAAAGTCAAACGTTCTATTTAAATGGTACTTTTAATCGAAATAGTAACAATACCAATTTATTTATTTGGCTACCAAATTAAATAAATAATTATTGATCCTTTTACTATACCTAGAGGAGCCACTTCAGTTAGTTTTAATTTACTTGTGAGTAATCTATTACGTATTTAGTAAAAGTTGATCCTTGTATTAAGGTTTAACAAGTTTGTGGCATTAGTTTTGCACTTCGTTCTAACGCGTTAGGCTTTTGAACACATAGAGTAGAAGCGAGTGTTCTTGTTATGTACCTCAGTTTGAAAAAGCAAATACATCGCAAAATACCATTTTTTGAGAATATTTCTGTTAGAATAACATAAAAGTAGTTGTCCTCGTCCTAAGACCGCAACTTCTTAAAAATAATTACATAATGGGTAACAACAAAAGCAAAACCTGAATTCGCTGGCTGCGACTAGACTGTAGAATCAATTAGTTAAGGTATATTGAGTATTGATATATTCTTGAAAAAGTGTACCTATGTGAGCTGCTAATGTAATATCATTTCAAATGTATCATATTCATCATCAAAATTTTGTTTTAAAGCAAAAAATGTTCTTTCGTTGGTATATTTTTATTATTAAATTGCATATTTTAAAAGCATATTTTGGCATAAAGCAAAGAAGTCAGTACGAGAATTCACTTTAAGGCCTCTTAAGTTTTCATTTGATTAATAAAATAAAACTAATACCAAACAAAATACAAATTTTTAATGAATTAAGTATATGATTTTCTACATAGGAATAAAACAAACAGTATAGTATAGATATGTATAACTTCCTTATGTTTCATATTCGAAAAAAGTCATGTTGCCTAACACACAGATTAACCTTAAGACTTCTTCATTCTGAAAATTAATAGTGGTTTAATGTGAGAAAAGAAAAAAAAAATTGTTTTTAACAAGAAGTTTGTTCATTTTTTTCCAAAGGCAATTTTATTGTTTCTTAATAGAATTTTTCCCTGTACATTGTTTTTTTTTTTTTTATTTCAGCTACCAAATATATGTTCCAATTTATTTTTAATATGACAATCAATTGGACCCGAAAAATGCACGAAACATTACTCTTTAAGTCTCTATGCTATTGATCTATGTATGTTGATGTGATGACGAAAACGATAGCTACGAAAGTCGGCTCTCTGTCTATAAAACTGTCTTTTTTTGCGTGATTTGGTGAACCTTGGGTTGAAACTGTTGAAATTACGCCGAACTTTTGAACCTTATACAATCGCTTAACTAACCTTAATTTGTACTATACTAATATACAGAAGTAACAGTTAAATGTTACCGTTATATTGAAAGGATATAATCACTTCTTACTTCTTGGCCAAAACAATTGCACTGAATACTCCTCTATATTTGGAGTTTAATTACTATCGCATTTTATCTTTTGTCTGATGAAAGTGGATAATGAATGGAATGAGTGATTTTAAAAAAAAATATCGGTTTTTTGTGGGTTGTACAAATTAAAAAAAATTGTTAAAGCAAAATGCTGATCTAGAAGGGTCTTAAATATGCTTTTAAATAAAGATACATATTGTAGCTTTCCAGATTGTTTGAAAATATGTTTACTTATATTTTCTGGAAGCTTGAAATTTTGATTTTCCAAATAAATATATGTATGTAGCTCTTCTGAAACAACTATACATACTTTCGATTGTATTTAAAAACATATGTTTCAGAAATGCTGCTTTGTCAACTAATGGTACATAAACAATATTGAATTGAAAAACATTAATTGTTATTTGAATAATTTCGTGTTTACTGTGATGTGCTTAGCCTATACATAGTGTAATAACAATTTAAATTAGGGAAAAGTAGGTACCTAACTAGTAAGTTGCTGATTCGGTTCGCATTTTTAAATTGTATAGTATTTATTTAATCGTGTTTAGCAGTGAGCTGGCGAATTGCAGTTTTATTAAAGATTAAAATAAATATTTTTTTTTTAATAAGACTTAAAGTAAGTAGGTATGTTTGTAAAGTTGTGTTTGTGAATGTATTAAATATGAACACATGCACGCAACCAGAGTATCAGGGTTGCTTTTTATACAAAAGTTTTTTATTTATTATTGTGAATTACATATACGCACACACGTTTTTTGTATTTTAGTTGTACATATATATAATAACTTAGCACACGACATTTTTAATAATAATAACTTTAAAGTGTACCAATAAATAATGGACATTTAATATGTTTTTTTATTAGGCACATTGCAGATATTATGTTCTATATAGGTATCTTAAATGTTTTGTTGAACACATGAAACGGAAGCATTCTATGCAGTGTAAACGATATTTATGCAAATTTGTTAAACGAAACTTTTGTAATTATTTGTTGTCATAGAAATTTCATAAACACCATGTT
Source organism: Eupeodes luniger (assembly GCA_951509635.1). Lineage (NCBI taxonomy): Eukaryota > Metazoa > Arthropoda > Insecta > Diptera > Syrphidae > Eupeodes > Eupeodes luniger. Next base: position 187,334 of record OX608074.1, read on the forward strand.
GTAAAGGTTTTATGTTACAATTGACACTTTTGAAGAAGCGTTTTGTTTTATTGAAAATATGAGTTCATTCAATAAATGTACATGAATTGAAATGAAATTGGATGCAAAATTACTTTTACACAGTAAAGAACTAAACAATTTAAATAAAATTAACGTAAAACAACAAAAATTCTTTGTTTCTAAAATATTTAGGTATATGAAATTTTAAAACGAAATGTAATGACGTGTACATTAGAATTAAACACAAAAATTAAAATAATTTGTAATATACTGAGATAGAGAAAGATTTTAAGATAGTTAGAGAAAGAGAGAGAGAGAGAGTGATAGCTTTTGATTTAACAACACCAATAAAAAAATCCGATTAAATTGCATTGCTGTTTATGATAATGTCAATATGTCAACTGTTTTAACAACAAATTTTAAATACATTTTATTTATTTAAAATTTTGAGAAATGAAAATTTAAATCATATTATAATTGGAAAATGCGTAGCAATATCAAACAAAAAAAGATTATACGTCTCATTTTGTTTAATTAAATAAAAAAATGTGGTGAAAATGCAATTTAGATTCCTTAAATTGTATATTGTTTGTTAGTTTTGGTTTTATTGTTACGTATGTACCATAAGAACTTCCGAAACCGAACTGATACTGAGGACATACATAGTGACTCCAACTTCCACAGGAGGACCTGGAACATATACACACGTTTTTTCTTCTAATTAATAACTTCAAACTGTTTATTTTGGTTTATAATTTGTTGTACTGTTTTAAGGTTTGTTTTTGTCAGAAAAGATAAATGTTTATATAGTGCTTGCAAATTTTAACACAAGTATTTAAATGACAATTTCCTGACTAAGGGATTCAGGGATAAATATTACTTAAATAAATAAAAAAGGTATGAAGACGCGCGAATGAAAACCAAATCAATCTGCGTTATTTGCACCTCGAACATACTCGTCACAATGTTAAAACCGTTTTTTGTTTTGTTTGCTTAAAAATAATCTTAAGGATGCATAGATTTTGTTGGTATAACAATAAAATGCATCTATTAAAAGTTCTGTTTTTTTTTTTTTTAAATCTGAAGCAGTTTATTAAAGAACTTCCCATGGCGTGTTAAAAATATTCTCCCATATTATGTTCCTTGAAACACACAAAAAGACTGCAACCTGAGGATGGATTCTTTTTGTTTGACAATTCCTACATATACATAAATCGATTATGTGGTTCTGTAAAACATAGCTGCCTTTTGTAAAGCATTTTGTTTCCTTAAAGACCTCTATTAAAAATACATGAAAATCATTTTGATATTTGCTTTAATGTGTCAACTATTAACCATATCCCAACTGAGGTGAATGGGTATATATATATAATATATTATTTTAAATAGCTAAATGAAATTTGTATAGTAGTTTCAATTTTGTTGGTGATCTATATAACCTTATAAGACAGGAGAAAAGGAGGTTAAGGTCGTCAAACATGTACAAAATCGGTTGTGTGTTAGCTACGGAATAGTTTCAATTTCTAAAAGAATATGAAAAAAAATGTTTCTACTAACATAAATAACATAAAAGTGTCCCTACATTTCCATAAGGAAAAAAATAGGTATTGTGCCCTCAGGGTACTAAATGTAGCAACATACGTAAAGTCATGTAAGATGATTACTAATAAAGTGGTCAGTAATACAATCAGATTAAAGACATCAAAAAGAAAAACATCAAACAAAAACAAGTTAAGAAACGATAAATCCAAACAAAAATTTTATAATAAATAGAATAACAACTCTTTAACAAAAACCAAAAGTAAGTCTAGTTACAAAAAATCAAGAACAAAAATATGTTTCGTGTATGAACAAGGTAAAAGGTACATGGTCTAATTTGTACCATTTTCACTTCAGACAGCGAGCTGATCGATAGCACATACATGGTGACGCCAACTTCAACCGGAGGTCCTGAAACACGAATAGAGTTTATAGCTATTCTTTCTTGATTTGTTGTTAAATTTTGAATTTTATTATTTAACTGCATTCGTTCCGGGAAAATAAAAAAAAATATATATCTAACTGACCGTAACGTTCGATCTTTACCCATTTAAGTAAGCAAATGAAATAAATTATTGTGTAATCTCTTTTTTAAATAAATTTACCAATTTTAAGCTCACTATATCTCTGATTTTTTTGTACAGATTTTGTACTCTGAACCCGAAAATAACAAAATTTAAATAAATCCAAAAATGTAAAAAAAACAAATATTTCTCATGGTATTCTTTTAAGTTTTAATTTTGATTTGTACTATTGTTAAGCCTGGTATAATTTTACTTCATACTAATTTTCATTTATATTTTTTTTATTATTTTTCATTCATATGTTTATATGTACCTACAAATATGGATATCACTTTTACAACTTCTTATATTAGAATAATTCTTCAAGAATACATACCTCCATAATTTGGTCTTACTCTTTTGTCGTAGCTTACACTGAAAGAATCCAATATCGCAGATATGTTGACATCACCCAACATACTCCCTCCGCCAGTTCTGAAATCGATAACATCATTATGATTTATTAACTTTATTATCAAAAATATAAAACGATGTTCTTTATTAAGTTTAAATATATTTCGTTTCAACTATCTTTGAAACAATATTTATAATATAATTAACACATTGAAGAATCTCATGGGAAATTCAGTTAAGAATTGACTGCAAAATAGTATGATGCAAAGCCATCAGCAATAGATGAAGTATTAATATTGATAGGAATTAGTGGCAACTATTAGGTATGCCAGGCATAGTATAACATAGATTTATATTAGAAATTTGGTATTCAAAAACACAACAATACAAATTAAACTTTTGCCCTGAAATCCAAAATGTTGTCTGAAATCATTTTTACTAGGTACTAATTGTTATACAAAATATTTGCACAATCTGTAAGTTGATTGTGCAACAGAATTTTGCATCTATTTTTAAAAAGGAAACCAATATATTTATAATTTTTCGAATGGATAAAACACAGTATTTACGTTTAGGAGATATTCATATACGTACATATGTACATACATACATGTACATATGTATAGGTATAGTGTTTTAGGTTTTCTTTTGAGCTAAGGAAATAAATTTCAATTCATATTTAGAAATAACATAACCTCAACCAAATTGCATGGAATTATTTTGGAAAATAAATGAAAAAAAACTTCGAACACACCCAACTGGAGTCCATTAAAAAAAGCTTTAAAAAGCTTTTCAAGGGGAATTCCTAAACTTGTTTTCATAAACCGAAATATAAATAGAAGTCAACAAAGCAAGAGGCTAACGGCTATAAGGAGGGTAAACAGAATCACCAAATTTGATACGGAAGCATTTTCTTGTGATTTAAAATGCTAAGGCAGCATCAAGAAAATAATTAGAAATATTATTTACAAAATAAGTTACAAAGAAATTCCTTATCAAATCATATCTTTCAGTATGCAACTATACATACAACATGTACATGGGTCGATTTATTTTTTTCCAGAGAAGGTAAACAATGTGGGTCCGGCAACCCTACCTCTCTTTCTCCTTCTACACTCCCATAGCCTTAATTACTTATGCTGTTTTCTTGAAACTTGTGGAAACGATGTTTTAGTTTAAAAAGTTATAAACGCTCAAATGCGATACGGTACCTGCACAGTACATTTTGGGACAACCATAACTGCACAGTACATTTTGGGACAACCATAACTGTTATTATTAATATAGTTTTCGTAAAACGTATCCGAACTTCATTATATTAAATTTGGTGTATTTTTTGAAAGTTTACTTTAAAGTTTTGTAGAGAAAAGTAAGCTAACTTTCGGTTTTTAAACATAAAATTCAATATACAAATTTGTTTGTTATAAAAGGAATGCAGCAATGTGTACTGCATTTGGTTGCTGAAAATAAACGAATATGGTCTATCTTATCAGTTCTAGACAAATAATTGATTTTATATCGATTAATGCGTTCAATAAAAGAAGCTAATTTAGATTTTTTTAAATACAGTTTGCAGTTATGGATTTTGATTGGAAGACATTTTATATTAAGTTGCAAAAAATAAGCATACGAGTTTAATTTATGATATAATTAACGCAACACGGCAACAATACTATGCTGCCACACGTGTTATTATGGAGAGCGTTCGTGTTCCTACGGCGTGATTTTCCTTTTGGCTTAAAAACTCATTTTTTTCCTGGACGATTTGCCCCACTTTAAACAAAAATTCTGACTAAGTTAAATTTTGGCAAAAAGCTTCATTTATGTGCCCATAACACAAAAAAAAATTTTGGTCGTATAATTGATTTATATATGTGTGTTTTTTAGAAAATCATTGGAAATATTGGGGTACAGTGCATTTATTCAAACAAAAGTAATTAAATAATATTTTTTGTGTTGAACTTTTTTTTAATTATCAAACAACAAAGCTAAACAAAACTATCTATGAAATCAAATAGATATTTAGTTCTTAAGTAACAGCGGTGCAATGATTACTTTTTCGCCAAGATGGGGGCAGGAAGATTTTGTCTGTGCTATTTCAAATGGCTATATGGTTTCTTTTGGATAATGCCCTTAAGATTTTTTATTTATTATAAACATTGGACAAACTATCCTCTTATATCCTAATAAACGATAAGGTCATTATTTTATAAAACAAGTTAAATGAATTGCAACACTATTCATAGTGAAAGGTAACCATTGTTTCATTTAAAATGTTTACATTTTAAAATCAGCTAGCAAAACTAAGTTTAAGAAAAGAAAAACAAAAAACACTCTTATTGTTCGTTTTGGGGACGGTTGAATGTAAGCCTTATGTCAATGAGCATAAACAGTCCTCAAGTTCTATTTTTTAGTCAAAGATCTTTAATGATTTGAACTATGATTTTATTTCTCAAACCAATTGTGTGTTGTACTACCATATTGAACCCTTTATTTTTTTAGCCACCAATAGCTCTTAAAAACAATTTTGAATTCAAAACACGAATTTCTTGTTGTTAAAGATATATAAACAAATACTGGTTAGTATCTTTATAAAAAACACAACTTTTTTCCTAATTAAAAAAAAAAAATACGATAATAACATTCGAAATTTCAAATCAGCTCTATATTTCATTCCTGGTAGTATAGTAACTGGAATTGTGCGATATACCTACTTACTCAATTCTAAGCAGCAAAACTTAGAATCATAGGTAAGAAATCTTGTACACTTTTATGAGGATACAACTGATCTTGAACTGTAAAATCTATTGATATAAACATAAGTCATAAATAAACTCTTATCTAGTACATTCTCTTTGTACGTGTTTTATTTACTTCTTTAAAAGTGATACCCATAAAATAACTCAAACGCAAAAACTCTTATAATACTAAATCCAAGTACCTACATCAAAATTACTGGACAAGATGCTTGGCCAAACTATCTCTGATTTGATTAATGAAAATTATATAAAATTATTTTTTAATCCTAAAATATTCAATGGAATTATAGGTTTATGTAAAAAGAAAAATTTGCTATTTTTGAAGACGAAGAGAAAAGCCTGCGAAGACTTAAATGTAATGACAACAATGTCTACCAACCTATTTTTATGTTTGATTAATTTTTTTCAAAACGAGAACATTTTTCCATTCCAAAAGTTATGTGTCAAATTTGATATGACATATTCAACCCTATAAAACAAGACTTTGTCTTTGCACTGCGTGTAGAAGTTGAGCAGGGCAAACATTTTTCAAGGTCTATATACCTGTGCTACTTCAGAATAACAAATCATTTTAAATAACTACTCACTAGGTTATATCGACTACATACAATTCAAAACCATTATTCACAAAATGTATAACAAAATACAATATAAATAACCAAACAAAAGTTCCTATTATTTTTTTGTTCCAAATGTTAGTAGGTAATGGCAAACTAACTGCTTTATATAAATGAGCTACACTTTTGAATAAGCTGGTTTATTTAGGGACTTTCACAAATATCACAATCTGAGAGTACAAATTTTATTCATGGAGCAGTTTACTATATGGAAAAAAATAACCAACGACAAACATTCCATATACCTATACTGTACTCGTAACATACCTATTTCATGTAGATATAAGGGTAAAGGTAAAAGGAAATGTATCTAAAACGTTGGGTCAATTGAATATAAGTTAGATGTTGGGAATAAGTTTTATATAACTTATAGAGAAGAGAGTTTCTTTGAATGTAGTTGAATAAAAGCTTAGAAAAAGCTCCTTAGTCCTGGTTCAATAAAAAAATAAGGAATAATATCAAAAACAACTATTGTTAATATTAAAAAACATATTCGATTGATCAAGATATTAAAAGTAGGTGCTTTAAAGATTCTTAATGAGCTGTTTTATCGTCAAACTGTAAAATCTTTAAGTATGAGCAAGCTGCAAAGCATACTGGCGTTTGCCACATATAAATTTCAAGAGGACATACTCCATAGAATACGAGTAGATGATTCTTCAGATAATTCACTTAAAAGAATAAAAAATATTATTTTTTCATTCTCTTGACTAAGTAGGTTCTTAATACCTAATTGAGTTTGAAGAGATTCTTAAGGGTGTCGAAGTCGAAGCAAAGTCGATATCGAAAGACTTAAGAACGAACGATCATAAGTGGAAGGGCGTTGGAATATGGTAATATTTTGCATAATATTGACCTCAAAAGAGGTGTCGTGTTTTTCTGTTGTTGTTCTTGTGGTTACTAAATAAGGACATACATACTATACTCGTACATACAAAAGAAAATTATTACATTCAAGGTTTAATACTCACGCTGCATCGACTGAAGCCAATTTTTTTGAAGGTTCCTGCAGTATGAAAGCTAGGTTAAATGCTACCCATAGAGTAATTAGTCGAGCTCTTGGCAGCGCTATGCTAAAGTTTTCTATTATCGATTGACTCATTTTAATATTTATTTGTATCCCTATTGTGTTTTCTGTGTTTTAAAGCGAGTTGAATAAAGTTTGGAATAGAATTGGCTGGAAAAGGGATATGCCTCAAAAGCCCTTTTGTGCTGATGAACTGTTTCCACTTCTCGATTTGGTATGCTTGTACGTCGTCGTCTTCTTTGGTTACTCTGTCTCCAACTACGTATCACTGTATCCCTTATACAGTACAACAACACTTTGTCATCCAATTACGTTTGCCCACAAGTTCATCTCACCGCCTGCAGGTTTCCAAGTTTATTTTAGTATTTGTGTTTGATAGGTAGTACCTGGAATTTTTAAAATTCCCCATCTTCGTCTTGTTTTTGTAATCCATTTTTTATCATATCACTTTTCGTATTTGAATTTGAATTCGGAAACGGTATCGGAATCGTTTGATTTAAAATAAGTTTTTTTTTTTTTTTTTGTATTTATGTAGTAACGTTTGTCTATGCCACCTCCTTCAATTGCATCACATATTCTAAATCAAACATTTTCAAAACACTTTAAATTTTCACCATTAAATCACTTTTTGTGTCAGTTTTTCATCAGAGTAAATGCTAAACACTTTAAGAAGGGCAAACGAATTTAGTTGAAGTTTATGAAGAATTGGTTAGAACATTTTTTCAAAAAAAGGACAAAGAATAGAAATTAAACCTGGGCGGGACACATGAACAAAAAATGTATGGTAGGTACTCAATATACATACAGCTGAGAGTATAGTAACAAAGCAGTACGCGAATAATAGTATTTGTGAATCTAAGGTTGGAGCTTTGCAATAACACATAAAACAGATGAATAAGGTCATTATTATATTTATTTTGTGTGTTTTTGCATTTATTCTCAGATTCGTTCTCTCTTTGTTATCTTTCATTTTCATCTAGCCTTTAAAATAAGGACTAACGACAAAAAGCTTTATATGTTACAAAAAAAATCAAAGAGAGAATATTTTTATGCTTTATATTTTAGGAAGGTAGTGGTAATATAAATAAAATATATCAAAGGAGAATAATAATGAAAACATTATAAGAAAGGTAGTAGGGACACCAAAATGTGGGACTCTTTATGTAGGCATGCGCTTCGCTTTTAAGTTATATTTTGAAACTGATATCCTTCGTCTTTGATATGAGTATATATAAAATCAACATAATATAGGAAAAAATATATGTTATTCTATAAAAATCTTTCCGTTGCTGATAAATTTAATGAAACATTTTCAGATTTTTATAAAGTTTTTACTTTCACTTCATAGGTATAGGTAAATAGTTTTCATTTTGATTTGCATTTGAATTTTGATTTCATTTAATTTGAAAGGGTATTATGTATGGATTTTCTTTACAAAATTTCACTACGTAATTTTTACGATTATAACTGGTTGTTTTCTGATTTTAAAAATATTATGTTTCGCTTATATAAAATAAAATCAAAAACCATTTTAAACACTTTTGAACATATCTATTATCTTTTTAGAAATTTAGTTTAAACAGATTTTTTATAATCGATTTCGTTTTAGATTTTTTCACGGTTGAATTATTTTTTAATATACATTACCGAATGATATATATAGGTATATTATTTGTGAATATAAGCGAGTTTAATTAAAGTTGGTTACTTTTATATTTTTTAAATCATTTTATTTAATAAAACGATTGTTGTTTCACTGAATTAAGCAATTTTGTTCACTTTACTAAAGGATACATTTAATATTTCTGTTTCAAATAAGCGAATTTGCAGAGACCGACTGCCCCAGAACTTACATCACGAAGAAATTTCAGGGTGCGACCAGGCAAATTTTACTTTAGTCTCCCGAACGAAAACCTACACAAAAACAGCAAAACACACAGATAAAAACTTCTACAACCAAAAGTATCCTTCTGCTGTCTCAATATACACAATAAGAAATGCGGCGAGGCTGCTATCACGCAAGCACAATCAGATACTCAATATATGTACTGTACAATATACCATAGGTACTCAACTTCACCATTTAAACCAAAACATCTTGTTTTTTTCTTTGCCATCATTATTATCATTGTCACATTTATGGTCCATTCTATTGTTAGAATAAAGAAATGTCCTGTATTTGATTAGAAGTCGAAGAAGAACAGTATACGCACATCCTTTTGCTTTATACGATATAAATATGTTAGTGTTATTTTTTAAAATGAGTAAAAGCTTATGTTTCATGTTATCGTCGTCGTTGCCTCAATACTCCTAGAGCTTTAACTTCTGCGAATCTACGAACAAATCGTATAAAATCCCTGGATTCAGGAATATATCATACGCCCTTAAAACGAAACGAAAATCTTACACACAGTCTTTCTTTAATTGAAATTGAAAATTAATAAGTATAATTGACACACTTCTTAGCAAAGACTTTTTTGCCTTTTTCTTTTGCCTTTGAAATAGGTTTGGTACGTGGTTCTAGTTACCTACTGTGCAATATTTCTCAGGGATAGAATTTGAATGCAACAGAAAAGCGAGGCAAACGTCGAGTTTTCTTTAGCACAATATTTTTGTATGGTCAAGCGTCAAGGAAGCTTGTACGTGGTATTCCCTCTTCCTTTCACTTGCCACTTATGCTGGGTATTACAATACAACTCCTCATAAATGTTTAAGGAATAAGAACGCGCAAGCGTTTAACCCGGGAATTTGGTTACGGCGAGCTCCCAACAGAAGCAGCTCTCAGCAAGACTTTTATTGATTTCTTCCACTGCAAAACACTTACTCTATGCACAGAATGTGCTTGATAATATTTGTTTGATAATAACAACAATTTTGTTGGGCCCATCCTTTTTGAAAGAGAGTGTGCAGGTTGACATACATATTGGGGTGTTTACATATACTTGGATACATCCTTGGTCCATACTTTTTGATGACGCTAGTTGATCATGATGATGTTTTTTTTTTTGGACTGATGATGGTGTTCAATGTTCATGGTGGTAAGAAAGACCATGTGAGTTGCCTTCTATGACGTCATAGAAAATTTAAAAACTTCAAGTCATAAGCTGTTAGAGAGAGTTTAAGCTCGCGTTGCTATGCTACAAAGCAAATCCCAAGGTACCTCCAAGCTTTCATTTCATAGTGTTATTTGTGCCTAAAAAATTTTATTTTTCCCTATTAGAAACATTTTATATCGAATCAGAAAAGTGTCTTAAATAACAGCATTTATGTACATATGTATATCCTTCAATTCTTATTAAAGGGATGTTCTCTTGTACCTATTTTTTACTTTTTGCTTAGGAATGTTTAAGAAAGATGTGCAGTTTTAAAATTATATTGATTTCATTTCAAATATTAAGAGAATTTTGTATTTGGCTGGAACCTTAAAGTTGCAGCCAAAAAAAAAGGAATTTTATGTAACTTCCCATAACCAAAGCTTATTTTATGGAAAAAAGTTGCTTTAGTTTAGATTTAATACTTTCAAATTTTAACTTTGGATTGCTGGAAAAACTCGTATTCTTCGTATTGAACCAATGGCCTAATGTATATAAAGTAATTTAAGGCATGTTCACATTATTGTTAATATTTATTTGACAATTATAGGTAAGGAGCACGGGCGGAAAGAGAATTGATAAATATCTCATCTAATTTGAATTGATAATAATGCTTGTACCGTTTGCGGGTGTGATACGTGATATTCGACCACCAGAATCAGTGTTAAAATAACACATTTGCTCAATAGAAAATGAAAAGCCTAAGTCATTGCATAACATCATCTATCGAGTTACGCCATTTGTTTGTCTTGTTAACTTCTCCACCTGAAATGACCGCAAAACTTTTTTTATCAGAACGAATTTCACAATTATTTAAAATTTTCCTCGCTTCACAACTAAATGTCTACCTTTACATCAAAATCATCTAATCATGCCATAAAATGCAAAAATTTTCTTTAAATAATAAGATCAAATTTGTTGCGTATTAAGCGCTTTGTTTTATAGTGGTTTCCCTGTGGAACCAAAAAATTGATACTTATCTGATTTGTTCCTAAAGGATTCATGACGAATTCATTAGTGCAGAATGTAATTGACACCTTTGGGTTGGGAAATTTTCCTAGTTTATTCTAAGGGCCTTTCCGGAAAAATTGTACCATACAATTCCATTTAAAAAATCAGTTTCGATTTTTCCATTTTTCAGAATTCTCAAGACGTTTTTCGCAAAACTTTCTTTTGTATAAAGTCTCCTAAAAATTAGGAACAACTAGTTCACCTTAGATCCCCTACATAAATTAGTAGATATCATTTTTTTTATAAAGAATTATTTATTCTTAAAATATACCTATTTATATTTATTATAAAATATTAAAGGAAATATACATTATGTAGGTATCATGCTTTCCATGAAAACCCAACTCTAAAGATGTGTTTAGTACTTTTGTGCGTGCTAAAATAGTGTGGTAAGTAGAAGTTTCATCCAGTTCCCAGGAGTAAATTCAGCTCTTAAAATTTTGCGTATGCCAGAGCAAAGTTTTTTTTTTGCGCATAAAAAGGGTAAAGATTTGAAAACAAACTGTAAACAATTATTTAGATAGTTTTTTAAAAAGTTAGCTAGGAAAAAAAAACTTGAACTTTATTTAAACTTGGACTTTTCAGAAGCTCCAAGCTCATATCAATGTCTGCACTTTCAAAATATGAAGCTTTTATTTTTTTTTTTAAAGGAGTACACTTATGTCCGTGACTAAAACAATTGAGGCTTTCAAATAATTTTTCTTTGTTATAAATTCTAAAATATTTATTTCTTTTATTCCCTAGTGTATTATCTTTTCGACCAGATTTTGATGTGAAGGTAAATTTTGTATGAGTGTATTAAACTTTCTAGTGCAAGAAAAAAAGATTACAACATTTCTGATTTTTAAAACTGAATGCCAAAATGCATACAAAATTAATGAATGATGGGTACAATAAGGTTTTCGAAGACCAATGAGGATGAGAAAAAATATAGAAAATTGGAATCACTCCATGATTATGATTTTGTCCAATTCATAAACTACAGAAATATTTAGTACACTAATTTTGTTAATATCTACTGTTATATCTGAGCTTCTATGCTTAATAATATGAAATGGAAAAAAGCTGTGGCAGTATAGCTTTTCTTTGTAGCAAGTTTAGTTTTATTTCAAATACATTACTGAGTACATTTGAAAATAAAAAAAGATTCATTTAAACTTAAAGAGAACCATCAAAATAGTACATATACGTCAGAGTGGAAATAAATAATGTCCATATATCTTATGTCTTCCTTGTTATGTCTTTTGAAAAAGAAGATAAAACGACAAACAATTAAACAAACTTGTTCGTGGACCGTATGACCTTTTCAAGCAGATATTATGTCCATTGTCGTTATGATTCCTAAAATCAGATAGCTAAGCCATAGCAATGAAAAGTAATTTGTTCTTAGACTAATGAATCTATGTGATTTGTTGAAAAAGGAAAGATATCAAAAATATTTGAATTATTTACTCTTTTTGAAACCAGAATACTATAGGTATTTATTGACACGAATGAAACAAAATGTAAAAACTGGTAATGGAACATTCAAAATGAAATCTAATTAATCTTTTAAATTTTACGTTATTTTTTTCCCACCTACCATCACAATATTGAACAAGATCCATTTTAAGATACATAATTACCATATAAACATTTATGTATAAATATATGTTTAGAGTGGGAAAAAGGAAGCGACTATTTTTCGCTATTTATTTTATTCTATATTTTGCGTCGAAACTTTCCCAAAAAAACCACCATCGGTTTAATTGGAACTAAATTTGAAATTTTTTTAAGTCAGAAATAAACAAATAGTACACTTAAAAATTCCTATCGAAATGAGAACAGAATATGTTAAAACAGTATTAAATTCAAGGTATATAAACATGAAAGTTTTTGTAGCCTCAGGAAAAGAAATAAAAGATTAAAAAAAGAAACTGCAAAGCTTAAAGTAGACAGCAGTCCGAATTTCCATTTCGACTTAAATGATCGTACAAAATGGTTCCATCTTGCAAATGCCTAGTAACATTTTAATGTTCACAACCGGTTCAGTAAATAATTAATTATAAATAAATTAGGTGGCGCAACAGTCCGTAGAGAACCAGAGCCTAGTGACTTACAACTCTCAACCATTCATGTGTGCGAGTAATTGCAGGGATGGAGGGGACCTGCAGTTTATATGCGAATCCGAACGGCTTATTTTATTTGAGAAAGCACTTTTTCATTTTGGAGAATTTGTCAATTCCTCGCAAGAGGCAGTACCCGTGGAGTTTTTTTTTTTATAAATTAAGGTGGCACAGGCAGGGATTGAACCCAAGACCTTTCGCATGACAGTCCAACGCACTAACCATCATGCCACGGGTACTACAAATAATACACAAATAATACAATAATTAATTAGTCTTATAAAAATAAATATGGATGGTCCTTCGAGCATCATAACTCCTCCTGTACAAAATTCTACGTATGAAACGGACCGTTTCGTATTTCTGAAGGACAAATATAATCGTTTTTCATGATTTTCCGTTATCACATTTATAATTTTTGGCTTCGATTCATTTTTAGTATACTATACCATTTTAAGAAAATATACAGAAGCTCATTAGACTGTTGAAATGAACTTAACTCACGCTTTTTTGTTTTCAATTTGAAAATTTTTCTTGAATAAAAATGCAATTTCCAATTTTGATTTTGTTATATTTTTTTCTTAGGTAGCAACATTAAAAAATTTAAACATAATTTAGGTTAAAATCTTAAGAGAACAAAACAGTTTTTTATAATTACAGATTTTGATTTCAAACATATACGTATTTAGTATGAAGATCAGTTAACAATCAGGTTTCACCAATCTTGAAATATTTAAAATTCACTTAAAAAAGAAAAAACCAATGTAAAATATTTCAACGATTATAAAAAATAGGAAAAATTGAACATTTTCTGTACATTAAAAATAACAGTGATATGCTGATATGGTCTAAGCATATTCTTTTAAACAGACATTTTAGATATTCTTGCGAAGATTATTTTATTGTAACATGAACACAATGCACAAGATTTCTTATATTTCCTTTTTAATTTTATTAAAAGTTTTTCTTAGTGGATTAGTTTTATAGTTTGTATATAACAATTTTTTCTTATGACTAAATTAATCCTAAATACAAAAAAGATCGTATTTTTTGTGTGAGTGTCTTAGATTTTTCTTTACTAAATTTTTAACCCTGGATATGATGTTAATGACAGCTTATATGTTTTCTTTTATTTTTTTTGTTTATTTTTATGTCAAAATTAATGTGTTTAGTTATAATCATATTTATAATATAGTTAGGTTTTAGTTGAGCTATGGTTGTTTATCAATTCTACAAATTACACCCTATTCCCAAACCACTTTGATTGGGATGATTATTATAAATTTTTTGATTTAGTTTTTATTTTTATTTTTTAATTTAATAGTACTTTATTTTGGTTTTGGCACAATAAAAGAATATGTTCTGAAAATGTTTCTATTAATTTAAACAATGAGTCGATTTTAATAAAAATAATTCCAAGGTTATCTAGATTTCTGTTTGATGGACAGTATTAACTGAATATTAAATTTAAGTGGACTATGTCGAACCATTTTTATTTTAATAAATAAAGGAAATTATCAAATTGAGCTATACGTACCTATTTATTTAATTTACTTAGTCTATTATTTTTTTATAAAAAAATTAAATATTTTTATTACCTATTTACAAATTTAAAAAATAAATTAGAATAATTATTATTTGTTTTTAAGTAAATGATTGGGAGCTAATAATAAATCATATTTTTAAAAATTAGCGACTGTATCAGGTTGATATGTTTAATGGAATTAATCGTTTTTTAAATACATAATAGTGTTAGGGAAATTATGCATGAATTGTATTTTATATTCTAGGCAGGGGATTGATAACTCATATTTAATGTGCAATATATTTTTTTTGAAATATCAAATAAAACAGTCTGAATTCAACCTAATACAAAACCAACTTAAATGTTCAATTTATATAAAATCAAAGTATACTTCACTGGCTCCCAATCTATCAAATTTGACCTTGACAATGATAATTCAAAAAAGTACGTATTATTTTAACTATGTTAACCTAATCGTGACAGTAGAATTGTTTAAAATAAAATCAAATCACGCCATAAATCACAAATGAATAATAAATAATAATAACAACAATTATTTTTTACAAGTAAAATATCTACAATTTTTTGTGGACGCATTGCAATTAATTTGATTTTCTTGATTGAATTTTTGATTTTTCTATGCTTTTACCTTTTCCTTTGCCAATCTCTTGCCATATACATTATGGAATGTATACTTTTGCAATGACATGCTTTGTGCATCCGGTTTGTGTAAGTATTGTTTATTTAAGTGTTAATTCAATTTAGTTGGCACAGTATACGTTTAAAACAGTTAACATGATGATTTCCTGTCATAGCTTTCTCACTAATTGTGGAATTCTACATACATTTCTTTTTAATAAATTACATATACTTAAAACAATTATTGTAAAAAGATATTTATTTTTCTTTTTTCGAATTATTTTATAACTTATTAGTTTTATAACAATAGTCAGTTCTTCTTAATCTAATTTTAGCAAAATAACGTCAATTTCACATTTTTGATGTGTTTTTATTTATCTTATTTTGCCTTTATATTTATTTTTGAAATGAAGGGATGCTTTTTTAGTGTATGGAGTCATTAGTTGATACATACTTTCAGCATTAGTTTACTTAGCGTAGGGATTACTTATATCAGGATTTCGAATTAGGGTATTACTTTGATTTCCGACTGATAAGCTTTCATGGTTGCCTAGCATTTTCTCAGTCTCCTGTCTACTGTTAGCCATTATCCTTCGAATTGTTGGTGCGCAAGGAGTGCGTCAAAGCCGTGACTCCTGCGCATGCTCACGTCAAACCTGACCATGTGTATTCATGTGCATTGACTCCGTGTCGGAGGTGGCGTTTATTTGTGCTGGCGGGTAGTACTGAAAGTTAATGCAATTTGAAATAACCTGTTATTAATTAGATGTTGTTCCTTTAAAGTCGTTTTCGGTTTGAAATTATAAATGGAATATGCAATTTTAACTTTTTCAATACAAAAATGTCTAGAGACTAAAGCTTTTATATTTTCAATTTAGAGTAATATCAGTTTGAAATGCATAGGCAAACAATAAGATTTAGTCTACACAAATGTTACTAGACTTTAAAATCTTTTTAACAAAAACAATAATTATAGAACCCTTGAATGTATGTACGTCATATTATATGAGAAGCATCACCATATTTATTAAGAATATTAAGTTTATGAAAGTCGTTAAAGTAAGTTCTAGAACTATTACTAAAAAGTATTTTCAGTTTTAGTTCAACGAAATGAAAAATCTTTTTTCACGTAATGCAAATATACGCTTAAGCACATATTCTATAAAAACATTACATATATGTATATACATTATATGCAAATTTTGTAAATTTTAATTCGATTCTGCTTTTATAAAATACTTACCCCGACTCTACCATTGTCATAATCTCTGCTGGCTTGAATTGTTAATTTCGCCTTAGAGTGCATTGCATCTGACAGAGAATTTCTTTGATGGCGGCCTCCTGTCGCCGATGATGAAGATGATGAAGAGGATTTACTCTTAAAGCAGAATTCAATAATTGCTACAAAGACTGCCACTAGGAGACCACCAATTAATATATAGAATATTCCGGCCACATTACTCAATGATAGTTCGTTATGCGAGGTCTCTTGATTGTCTTTGTTCAGATTGCATTCAGTCTTATCATACCACCACTTGTTCCGCAGTTTAATAAGCTCACCATTTTCTTTCAAGGAAAGCACAGCTAAATTGATTGGATCTCTGAAATACAATTAGGTCATAGTTGAAAAATTGTATTTGGATTATTTTGAAAAAGCTATTCAGAGAAATTTCTCACTTTAAGGGTGATCCAATTGGAGTTGCTATACCAAAACCTTTGGTATCCAAATTTCGTCCGACTTTCATTGTATCGCATGGTTCCCGAGCATTAACATATTCGTTCTTCGGTGACTCGACTAATAGAGCGTATTTTCCTTTGGATGTTCTCACACGACTTATGCCTTCATCGTAGGTGTTAACAAAGACATGTTTTCTGGAGTTCATATATTCCCACATCTTATTATGCAGACCGATCTGAGATCTCTGAAAAAATGCATGACATTGAAAAGCTTCGAATACACTATATTATATAAATAGTGCAATACAAATTCAATAAGATAAGATAAGATTTAATAATTTCTTACATCAAGAATAGCGTAAACTTACCCTGAAGAAGTCCCATGTTGAACCATGAAGCAAAGTTCCGTATTGGACTTCAGTTTGTGTAGCGAGATCTTCTGGTGAGTTTATCGGTGTTACCATCCGTTCGACTGTTAGGAACGCTGCCAAATTAGCAGTGTACGATGAAATGAGTATCAATGTGAAGAACCACCAAACAGATCCAACAATCCGCCCGGATATTGATCGTGGGCTTATGTCACATCCTTGTTGCATAAATGCAGCCAAGGAAAACCAAAATGAATTCAAAATACTGAAATCATTTACAACTACGGCGGGTGATGCATATGCTGCTGGGGCTCCAGGTGGTATTTGTTGTTGTTGTTGGTTTGGAATTTGATCAGGATGTATATTTATAGCATCTGTTAGAAATATTTGCATATTAATTTACATAAATGTAGATTTTAGTTATTTTGTTTACCTGAATATTGAATAAGTCGCCATTCATAAGGTGAAAATCTTGATACGAAAAACAAAACGATACTGACTCCAATATAACTGAATATGACACTAACCTATATTAAAAAGATTGTAAGTTCAAACAAAATGTTTATTAATTAAATGCATACTAAAGTTAAGTTATCTTGATTTATGAATTAATGTTAAGAATAAATTTGAACTTGCCCATATTTCCTGGGAGAGAGGATTCATAAAACTGAATACACCTGGAGTCTGTTTGACTGGCTTTTTTATCATAATCGAAATTCCTAACGACATGAAGGGCTTGCTAAAATCAATAACTCTCTCACGTTCAGCTGTTATCGTCATTGGAGCTATGGCTATGTCCGCTTCCTGTAGGCAGAAGTTTTCGGTTGGTTGAGAATCCTTTGGACACAACATAAACACTTACCCTCCGCACCAGCTCTCCCACCATACCATCCCAACCACCACGCACATTCGGATTTTCTGCACCATATCCTCCATCTTTAACTAAGCGCATCTCATCTGATACCAAAAACAAATTTCACTTATAAATCCAAAATAATATGTGAAAAGAGAAAAACAACTTACAGTTTATTCCCAATTTCTTTGCAAGTAAATCAGCTAAGTCCTTACAATACCCTTCGAAGCTATCGTCTTTCTTAAGCATTATATAAGGTTCCTCGAGGAGTGTTGTGACAATGTATGTACGGTTTTTCTCAAATTCCACAGGGGGTCGAAGGCGCACGTATTTTGCTGACAAGGGCATTAGGCCAGCCTCATCGGACCACTCAGCAACCTTAACCATTGCGCTATTCACAGTCATTTCAACAATGTGTAGAGTATAATTTTGCCTTCGGCCATCATCATTGAATTTGATGTCCCCTGTTAATCCTTCTATCTCCACCTGCAGGCGAACATTTTATACGCTTTGAGTTTCTGTTATACTTTTATAAGCCCATGTTAAGCCACATATCCCTCTTCCCTCTACCCATAGCCCTTTGGCCTATGCATACAAAGTAAATTTCTTCCTTTCTTACCTTTCGCAAATATCGTGAAATTTTATCACCATGTTCCCAAGGGTTTACCCATCCTCTGGAAGTGTTACAATCCAAAGCACGTGTACTTGTTCCCACGTTACTACCGCTCGATGCTGTTGTTCCATTCGCTGGACTGGGTATTAGTGTCTGACTCCGGCGCTGGACATTGTTTCTGAACTGATCTGGTTTCTTGCGAAGGATTTTATTGAAAGCCTCGACCAGAACAAATACTGCGTCGTACATAAGAGCTGCTTGTGCCTGAGAATTTAAATGTAATCCCATCTTAAATCAATGTCCTCATGTTCCATTGTACAAGAAGTGTACATTCATTTTCTCTTAGTTCTTACCGAAATTGAATCCCTTCCAGCACCAACCGAGGTCACAGGATCCAGGCGCTTCCAATTTTCGTAAAATTCTCGCACCAACCGCCGGTTTGTGTCAACAATTCTGAACCCGGTTATATTAATAGCACCAAATTCAATAACTTCGCTCTCCCATCTATCGTCCATAACCTGGATTTTTGTTGTATATTTTTGTATTTTTGTTTATGTTTATTGTGCTACTTTTTTGTTCTCTATATAAATAAAAATCTTACCAAACCACTGAGCAAATAGTGGTATGTGCGTCTGCCTAGTGCAATATCCCTGACATGAGTTATGAGAATTTCTTTTGCCATTTCCGTTGGGCAATCAAGCACAATATATTTGTTTGTCCAACGACTTAAGTCCTCCAGGGTATGTAGAAATTCTATTGCCATGGTAACGTTTGCTATACGTTTGACCATTTCCACTTGAAATGACTCATTTCCGGGCTTAAGTCCTTGGTAAATTTGTTGCAGTCTCAGAAGGCCTGTTAAATAGAAATAAAAATAAAAAATAAAAAGAAATTATGTAACAAGGCGATACGTTAAATGAGAAAAAAATTAAATTTAAGATTGGATTAATTATAGAGTCGGCCAAAAGCTGTTATGTACGATTTCGGATGCTTTTTCTTATTTTCCATTTAATTAAGCTTGTACACCACAAAATTCTTCGACCAAGTTATAAATTCCAAGAACTTGAATTTAAACCTACACGCTCGTTTATTTTGTTGTTCCTGTACTTGCTATGGTGTCATTAAAATTTGATATTTTTGTATTCCATTAACAGGAAGTGATATAATAAAACAAAAGGACCCAACATGTATTTTATAATTACCGTCGTGTGAATCATAAAGATATATTATTCTTTGCCAACCGTAGAATTGTATTGTGTCAATAATTGCTTGATGATAGTCAGGTCTCATACTTATTGCAAAATCAAGAAATCCGGATGATGGTGTCAAAACCTGCAATGAAAATTATCAAAATTCTGTAAAAAAAGTTGGTAAACAAAGTAAATCTTCATACTTTTTCTGGAAACCACGGTGTCACGAATGGCATTTGAAAAGTGTTGCTATATGAGTGTAATGTATCAAATGAATCTGGAGATACAGCTCCAAGCATTGAATAAACCCCTCTTGAAAACTGGTTGCATACTAAAACAAGGGATTTGTGTTACCAAAAGACTTTCTAGGAATATTTAATCAGCATGTGCAATTGACAGTCATGGGATATCGTTGTTTTTCTTTATAGAGTATATTTTATATTTATTAGTTTTCATTTGATCTTCAAATAATCTTAACCATACTTTGCTTAGAAAAATAAGATTTCTATTGTGATTTTGCAAACACATTTTAATATAAATTTTGGGTAAAATGCTCATGTTTTTATTTAAACCAATAAGATATGCTGTGAATAGATATAATACATGAAGTTAAACAAACAAATTAAAATTATTTTGAAAATTTTGATTTTTGATCGATTTTCTAAGAAAACTATTTTTAATTTTTTAAATACATAACCTTAAAATATAGTATCTTGTCGTTAAGTGGGATTGTGAAATAAGGAAAATATATTTCAAACTCTTAACTAAATATTACTTGTTTAAATTGTTTTGAATTCGGCGTTTTCGTTTTACAAATTTATGACTGAGATTAGAAAAGGATTGTTTTTAAATAATAAATATTATTACTTCAGTAAAATATTGGTTAAAATTATTTGACATGGACTGGACACACGTATTTCTATTGTTTCTTGCTATTAAATTTATGCCGTTTTTATTTTAATAATACATTTTGTAAATATTACTTGTTGAGAGTTTTTACGACAGCTTTCCTATAACATACATATATAGTAATTAATGTACTCTCTGCGTGTTGGGTAGCTTTATTCATTTGCTATTTTAAAGAATTCAAAACATATCGGTTTCTTTTTTCATTTATGATATTTGTTTTATTTTTTGTTTGAAGAACAAGAAAAAACATAAAGTTGATTAGTTATTTAACTGATTTAACCCGTTCAAAAACTTTTGGTTTGAGAATAAAATAAATCTTTGATTCGAGTTTAAATAGAATCATGTATTTTATTCATTTCATTTTCTGATTGTAAACAGAAAGTATAACAAATGTTGTGTCAAAAAAATAATTTTCTGTAGACTATACGAATTATATTTTAATCGAATATGAATTAATAATTTGTTTAAAACTGTATATAATAATTTACCAACAAAATTTATTTAGTTCAAGTTTTATTTCAATTTGGAATGAGTATTTTTTTTGCTTATAAAACGAAATTAACGTTTATGTTCTCTTCTTCCTAAAAAACCCATATTTAATGTTATATAATGATGGCCATTTTTTTTAGTATTTGATTTGTGGGAAAACCAATACGGCGGCAATTGGAAAAAACAAAACAGTATTTTTATACTACAATTTCATTTTTGACCAATAAATAAAAAGTGGTCTGCTATACTTAAAAAAAAAAGAAATTGGTTGCGACGGCTCTTGATCAAGATTTCCAGCGCGAGAAAAACTGAGACGATCTACAGAAAGTCTACGAGACTTAATTAATTTTAATTACTTCACTTGAAAACAAAATTTTTCACAGCACTTTTTTAATATTTTATTAGTTTGAATAAGAATAATCCATTGCTTTAGATTACCTTAACCTCTGAAATTTAAAAAAAGTTTGCTATGTTCTTATAAAGAATGTTTTCTCTGCTTAATTGAACTTTTTAATTTGTATTTTTGGAAAATCAAGGTTAACAAAATATACAAGTACACAAATAGGTGAACTTTTTGGTGAAAAAAGCTTTGACAGTTTTCAAAAAATTTATTCTGAAGTCGAAAAATGCATATATCTTTCAATTTTAAAACGGAAACTAATTTAAAAATGATTGTGTTCCAACACGAAACGAATACAATTAAGGTGTTAAACAAAAATACTACCTGAATTGTCAAATAATGTCGAAATATATAAGATTTTATTTACGATATCTTTAAGAAATTAGGATAATTTTTCTATATGTTTCAAAAGTTATATTTTTAGCTTTGAAATTAATATCTAATTTTTAATATCTTTTAAAAATTAAAAGTACTTTTGGGACTAGATACGCTTAATTCTTGAAGAGATTTGGAATTAATTAAAGCAAAGTGAACATTTATTGGTGCACACTGCACATGCTTTAATTGTCTGTTTTTAAGATGTTACATTTCTAAATAGAACTGCAAGTAGGTTTTTTTTTCATAACTGTAGTGGTCAGTTCAGTTCCGTTTAGTTTCTAAACAGAATCCTTTATTGGTTCCACAACATATCCCTATTAGGCAATAACCTCAGGTGGTCAGATATACAACACACATGACTGTTTGGAGTTCGACATTTTGATAAAAATCCAAAAAATAATCTATAGCAACCTATTTAAATGTTCATTTTACTAAAGGCTTTTTTACATTGTATTTGATAACAGTTAAGGCTAGTTACATTACACAATTCCTGGAAGAAGCTAGAATTTATGTTTTGAGTATTTAAAACGTAATACAAATTCAAACTTGTAAAAGGCATTCGTAGTCGTAATGCCTTTGCAACGTAAATACATGGTATACGGATCAAAAGTAGTTTAAATTCAGATTTATTTTATGATAGTAATATGTATTAATAAATTGAAACATAAACTAAAAGCGTTTTATTTGTGTTTATTTAATGAAAATATTAAAACAATATCGATTTTATCATTCGATTCGAAATAGAAGCGGAACTTTAAATTTAACAATATTGGCAAAATATTAAATCTTGTCCCTAACTCAAAAGCCTAGGCTCTAACAAAATGCCGTAGTTTTATTATTTTAGATCTTATTTCTTATGTAATTTAAAAAGTAACTCGAATAATGTATGTAACACATACATGGT
The DNA here is from genome assembly GCA_951509635.1 of Eupeodes luniger. Taxonomy (NCBI): domain Eukaryota; kingdom Metazoa; phylum Arthropoda; class Insecta; order Diptera; family Syrphidae; genus Eupeodes; species Eupeodes luniger. The sequence continues at coordinate 210,346 of OX608074.1, forward strand.
TGTATTTCTTGTCAAGTCTTATTTCCTCCAATATTAGAGCATTTATATAAATTTGTATGTAAACGTGTTAGTTAGTCTTTTTTTTGAGCAACTAACTATCGAAACATAAGATAGGTACTTTAACACATATATAGGGTTTTTCAATATGAGGTTTCCTTTTTAATTGCCCGCTGTTTAGGCAGCTGTCACTTTTAAAATTTGAAAAGTTGAAAATCCGCTTTTACTTAAATTGAAACAAAACACTCTTTACCAATGTATTAAAATTGTTAAAATTCACTACTAAAATGCTGCCAGCAGGAGAAGTGATATATCTCGATTAGGTGTTCACAACTGGCCACCGAAATCTTGTTATTCAACATTTGTACCCTTTTTTCGCTCGGGGCCACAAAAAACATAAAGTCCATGTTAATGTTTCACAATTAATTCAAGGCCTTTAATATGGAATTCGATAAATTATATAGAATATAAATTCGCAAATGTGCGACTTTACCATGGATTTTTATTTTATGAACAAATGCAGCAGCAACTGAAAGCGAGGCCATATGGCTACCTCTTGATATTGAAATTAAATAAACATCTATTGATTCCTCTTCAAAAAATACTCGATTTTTTAAAATCAAAGTAATAAATGTATGTATATTTTATTTTTACAAAATAAAAACATATACTTTCATCAATACACTTCTAATATTATAGTTATTTTTTCTTAATCAAAGAGTTTATAAGTTTGAAATTTGTTTGAATGAAAGTGTGTCCATACAAAAAAAAAAATAAAAAAATAAACTTTTTATGAAATCCCAAACATAATTTAATACAATTTTTCTCTTTGCATTAAAATGTTAAACGACTACAAAAATATTGAAATAAATTAAACAAGTAGTAGCTTTGAAAACATTTATTTTATTTAATTAATAAGAAGAAATAAGGAAAACCTTTAAATGGAGATATAATTCAAATTACTATTATTACTTCTTTCGGCTTAAACAAATTGTAAACGTTTCCCTAGCTGAATCGCTCTTGAGTGTACAAAACTATCCATACCTACTTTTTCCAATGTTTGTAATTTAAATTTATTTAAAACGGATTTTGAGACTTGATATTCTATGGGGTTAGAAACTTAAATAATAGTTTATTTTGTAATTTCATGCTGAAGAAAAAGTTACAATACAACCCCTCTAAATTATATCAATCACAATCTAATATTATAGTTATTTTTTCTTAATCAAAGAGTTTATAAGTTTGAAATTTGTTTGAATGAAAGTGTGTCCATACAAAAAAAAAAATAAAAAAATAAACTTTTTATGAAATCCCAAACATAATTTAATACAATTTTTCTCTTTGCATTAAAATGTTAAACGACTACAAAAATATTGAAATAAATTAAACAAGTAGTAGCTTTGAAAACATTTATTTTATTTAATTAATAAGAAGAAATAAGGAAAACCTTTAAATGGAGATATAATTCAAATTACTATTATTACTTCTTTCGGCTTAAACAAATTGTAAACGTTTCCCTAGCTGAATCGCTCTTGAGTGTACAAAACTATCCATACCTACTTTTTCCAATGTTTGTAATTTAAATTTATTTAAAACGGATTTTGAGACTTGATATTCTATGGGGTTAGAAACTTAAATAATAGTTTATTTTGTAATTTCATGCTGAAGAAAAAGTTACAATACAACCCCTCTAAATTATATCAATCACAACAATATATACATATATGTATTGAAGTTTAGACAAATCTTAGGAAATAGATTGGTGGGCTTTAAAATAACTATTACTAAATTTAAGCTGTAAATAACATTTAATTTTTTTTTAAATTTGAAATACTTATGTTTACAAAACTAAATAAACATATTTCAGTCTTTACTTCATAGGACTACTATTTTTTTAGCAATAACTTGCACTTTAAAGGCAATAAGTGCAAAGCATATAGATTTATCGGAAAAAAAGATCGATTGAAATTATGTCAACTTATAGTTGATGTTTAACATTTTTCAAAAATCTGGACAAATTTGGGTACGAGTATAGGTTATTCTTCAAATTAATGTCCGAGTGAAAATATAAAATACTGCACTGAAATAAGTGTAGATAATACTCAAAAGTTGTAAATCGAATGACTGCAAAGCATGTGTAAATGGTTGTGTACACCAATACATTAAGTATGGCAAATTTGTTTTTGAAGATTGACCTTAATAACTAACTAAGTGCTGATGCATATTAATTTTGAATTTTTGAGAGGACAAAAATAGTTAGGCAATGATAATGGTTAAAGGTTTAGTTATTTAGAAAAATTAAAATTGTTGATGAAAATATTTACAGCTATGGCAGCTAGTAGATAGACAGGGAACTTTCAAAACATATGTTTTACCAATCGATATTTTCAAAATAAACATATAGTAACTAACTAACCTATTGTATATAATTTGATGCATGGATGAGAGCTGCATGCAGTCTGGTAGATGAGAAGGGCTTTGTTTTCTATTGTAATTAAAACAAAAATATTTGCATACATTTGTAATGAAAGTTCAAAACAAACAATATATGTATGTATTTCAAGGCATTTTAAAGTTGTTTTTGAAAAATAAATATGATAGATTGAACACTAAAGATGTAACTAATTAAATATTAATATTTAAAACGAATTTTTCAAAACTATTCCTTCCTGAAAAAAAATCCATTCAAATTTAGGAAACTCGTGAAATATAATCAAGCTGTTGAACATATTCAAATTCATTTAAGAAAAATGTTGTCAGTCTGTACGATAACACAGTCTCATTTACGTTAAAGAATTGAATATTTTGAATTATTTATTACATTAAATATGCCAATTTCTTAAGAAACTTGTAAGTTACAAAAATTAAAACAAAGCCCAACATAGTTTTTTAATGGAATAGAACCGTTTTTATCACATGCTGTCTAAGATAATACAATTTATTGTTTTAATATATGGTAATCAATATTTTGCTTTCCCATTTAGTATTAGGTATGTTGTTCTTTTAGTAACAAATACAAATTGCGTCCATTTCATTTAAGGCACATTTCTTCTAGTTTTATTTTTAATTCTACCTACTAGTAAAAAAAAACTGTAAGCTTTTTTGTCATTTTACCAAATAATTAGATTAGCATTATATAACCTTAAAAGCCCTCCATCCCTCACAACATTACTCGCACCAAGAATGGTTTAGAGTTGTAAGTCACTAGGCCCTAATTCTCAATGGACTGTTGCGCCACCTAATTCTTTTTTTTATTTAACCTTCAAAACGCGTTACTTAGGTTTTTAAGGCTTTAATCTAAATAAACTCATGACACAAAATAAATATTATATTTATATTAGGATCAGAAAATGAGCCAAAATGTTAACAACTTTCAACAACAAATTTTCTTAATTGATCTTAAATGGCTAAACCAAAGACTATAATGAGCTACCAATATCTTCTAGGGCAATTTTAAGTGCCATCCACCTCATAAGTTATGCCAAACAAAAAAATAAACATTATAGAAACATATAAATTATTAGCTAATTATATTTTAATAGTATCTCAAAACTTGAACTAAAAAATCAAAAAAAAATGGTTAAATCATATCTTCCTCCGTATAACAAAGTGTACGTATCGTACTAGGTAATTTTGTAATGGTGCCCTTGGAAACCAAAGTCTTTATCTTATTGCGATAAGAATAACAAATTCAAGGCTCCTACTTTTGAGTTGGTGCTCTTATACTTTAAAATCCTTATCAATTGTTTTAAATGGAGAATAACTAAGAAGTTCTAAGTTCTATGTGTTTCTTTTTGTCGTGATGTTTATCTATTAGAAAAATGATACTTAACTATCAACAATTCTTCATTTTTTCTCTTATTTGTGTATTTTAATTGTTTTAATTTAGTTTTCACTTTTTTCTTATATAGTTTTTTCTCTTATAGTTTTACCAATTTCTTATTAAATACATTGACAATATAATCAAGTAATGTAAAATTTTGTTTAAAAGATAAATGAAATGTAAAAGACTTATATCCCTTGACCGTCAGTTACACAGCTTTTATATTTTGTTAAGGCATACTTAATCGAGAGAGCTTGAAGGCATCAGCAGTATTAATTACGTCCACATATGCCTGTAACTCAAATCTCCGTGAAGAAACATTGAGGTTATGATTCAACATGGCATACTTGAAAGCAGACTGAACTTCATCTGTTCCCTGCTCGAAAATAGCACCTACACACAAAAAATAATAAAATCCATAAATGTGTAAATCCATATGCAGCCGTTATTTGGTATAGGTCTACTCAAATCTCGAAACTCGTATTCGATAGAGATAAATCCTTTTAAAACAAAGCCACGACAATGTAATAAAACTTACCAAGAGGAATTTTTTCTGTCAACGATTGTTGGGCAACTATACATTGTATCCAAAAAGTTGCAGGTAATATCCATAGTGTAACAAAGGTAATCCCATAAAACATTTTCGGAACAATATGAACTAAAAAAAAGATTTTTATCAAACCATTCACATTCATATGTAGATACTTGCACAACTCGTTGTAACAAATAAAAAGGCCAATATACACTTACACTAACTCGTCAAAGACCAAGAGCTAGGGCACTTATAAGACTGAATTTCTACGAGTGAGAAATATTTTGAAAAAACGTATAATAATATTACCCCGCCACAGGAATTAAGATTCATTTGGATTTATTTTAACGGCTCAATAGTAGAATTTCTCAATCACTTCCTTTTGCTTTCCGTAACGAGGAAAAAAGGGAATAATCAAAAAATCATGGCCGACGACGTGATCTTTCGATTCGATACGATTCACTTCGCTTCGATTCGATTCGATTCGGTTCTTCACTCACTTTGCGCTATGTACACATGATTTCTTTAACTTTTTAAGGATTTATAACAAAACATATGATTGCGGTATCCTTTTGCAAACACCTTTGAGCCATATTACTGTATAGAATGTAATTATTCCGATAAAAGTATTTCCTCAGAACGCTGGGAAAGATTACGTTTCAAAAACCCGCACCGCACAGATAAGGTTTGACTTTTTCTTGTGTACTTAATAAAAAAAAATATATCCTTATTACAGAATGTGTTTCTCATTAATATCACAAAAAACCGTTTCGATTTTTTTGGACTGCCGCAGCTCACGTTCGAATATGTACTAAAAGTGCCAAAGCATCTCAGTTCAAATTTTACCCTAACTAACAAGTGACTCCGCATACATAATCCCCAAGAACTTTTTAAAGTTTGTAAAAGATGCTTTTGCTCCCAGTGATGATGTCTGTGATGCTAACTTCTGTGTGAATCCTTGCGTTTGGCTTTTGTTTCCTTTTACTCTTCCTTTTATTTGTATTCGTTTACGAGGACCCCCTTTTTACATCGTAACAAGTGATTCCAGTTCCAGTGGGTGTGGGTGTGGGTGTGAGAGTGTTGTCAGTGATGCTGGCGAAAGTAGGACATTTAAGAGATTATTTCTGTCAGCTCCTGTGCTGCGCAGGCCTTCTTGTTACTGACCTACCTATTGAGGTATTATGGGTAATTTTTGCAGTGGTTACTCATTTTTATGGATTTGCCTCTTTGAAAACTTTGCTTATCATTTTCTCTTTTGTAAAACGTTCTAAAAGAGCAAGTAAAACTGGACTGTTCATTCTCATTGAATGTTGGTATAATATACTTATTTTAGAACTAACTACTCTATATATGATATATTTTTATTTCTCAAAAATGAAATACATATACATACATATTTTGAGTTCGCAAATATAAAAGCTTTGTTACACAAAATGTTTTTATATAGGACGAAAATATTACTTTAACTTTTGGTAGGCAACAGAGTTCTTATTTGTAAATATCTCTCATTTTGTATTTAATCTTTTGATGGAAAAAATAGAACTTCTCGGGAAAATAAATCACAGCAAAAATATAAAAACCGAAGAAAAAACCAACAGAATGGCTAAGTTAATAGAAGCAAGGATAATTGTTGGGCTGCCAGCGGAAATCCGGACGTGATGATTTTGTTTCTCATCCGTCGTGTCGTCATCGTCTTCGGCGTCTTGTCATTTTTTTTTTTCAAGTTCTCCGCAAAATGAATAGAGTTCAGGAATTGAAAATAAAAAGATAAAAGCGAAATAAACAAATAAATCAATTTGGATAAATGTATTTTCTTGTTGAAAAACACCTATGTATGTAGCTTTTTATATTTTCATACAATGTTGATCTAAAATCAATACTGATGCTTGGTTATGTTATTGCAATTAATTTTATGTCAAAAGTTTAATGATAATAATGATAGAAAATGATGATCTACATGTACAGTAGATTTATGAAACATTTCACAATGGTGAACAAAACATCAGGCTCTTTCTCAAACCACGGAAACAGATAGCACAAAATTGTTGGCAGTTTGTTAAAGAGAACGGTGCAACCATTTCATTGAGGTGTATCCATGGTTTCGGTGACTACATTAAATCATTCACCTGAAAACTGGAGCATGTATAATAGTCATGTGTCCTGGAATTTTGTATACTCGAATGTATGACATTTCCGTTTCAGAAAAATACGACGTAACAATTGAGAGAATTTCATAGCACATCGACCTAGTAAAAAGAACAAAAAATTGACGAGCGAAGAAAGAGTAATTAGGTCCAATTCTCTTTACCTGGACAAAACAGGAGTGCCCCAAATAAATACAATACATAACATGCCTCTTTGCGATTAAGACTAAAAATAGGTAGAAAGGTATGTACATAGGTACCTACATTTTAGGGGTTCTTGTTTATATTCTGCAAATATAAGAAGATTTTGGAATGTAGCATGTGATTTTATTTTACTGCTTTTATTTAAGAAAAAACTATTATTTTAACTTTACTTTTTTTACTTAATATAACGTTTTATTTTTGTATCTTCAAAAATGAGTATGTACTCGTATTATACAATGGACAAATCGTAAGAAATAGCTCTATTTTGGCGAAGATGGCCATAGGTAGGTAGTATAAACATGGTTTTGATCAAGTTTTTTTTCCATCAATTAGAAAATTTAAATTAATTGAACATATGTTTATGTACCGAACAAACAAAACATATCAAACAAATTTATTTTGTATCTTGGATGTAATCGTATGACTTAGCACTCTAATGCTCCTTCGGTTTTATTTGTCCTTAAGTTCCCACAAAAGTTGACTACCTGCTGTTAGCTACTGAGAAGTGCAATATTGTTGAACGTTTGGATTAGTGCCACCTGTCATACACCTTTCAACCAAAGTAAAGCAATTCTTTAATGTATGCAAACGGGGGTAAAACGTAAAAGCATAAAAGCAGCAAAAATGATGTGTAAAACTTTATCGTTTGCATTGAATGTTGCAGAAGTCATGATAATACTTTAATCTCTGCAATGCCGCCTGTCAGCTTTGCATATATGCAAATTTACAACTTTCTAGCAATTACAAGCTTGTGGAATGTACTTTAATTTTCTATAGCTAGGTATGTGTACAAAGTACAGGCACCATGGATATAAGAGCATACGAAAGTTATTTCTGTGGACAATGTTATTCATGGCGAATGCAGGTATTCTTGAGCGGCAATATAGATTTCAAAACTTGGTAAATAAATTTACATATAATACCTCTTCAAATTATGTATAAGCATTTGGGTTGATTCTACGTAGTATACCGAGTTCTTTTGTATTTCATCCCAGCGTCAATAGATTTTATAGGAATAAATTGTTGCGTGCGCCAAAATAAACATTATATTTAAATGAACACATTATATATTTTGAAGACCTGTTCATTTTCATCCTTTTTTTAATGGCATCTATTTTTCATAAAATGATGAGGAGTATCCATTTGATCAACCATAGGCGAGCACCACTCAGTTTCAGGGTGTAAAACTTCTGAACCTTATCCTATAGCGATTATTTGTACGTGTCAAGATTATTTTTGGTCCGATTATCTGCAAAAAGGGATGTGTGTATTCAATGCTGGAAAATTTGAATTGAAGATATTTTTAATCTACAAAAAAAGGTATGGTCCTTAATGTTGAATGGGTGAAATCAACCATAACAAAGGTTACTGCAAAATGGACTCAACGGCAATCTCAATATAATATTAGCGTGCTGTCCGGAATAACATTTGGATTATGTGTCCGTTGGGTATTTCAATTTTATTAAAATGTTTTTTGAGCTTTTTATTTTTCAATACTTTTTTTAAAAGGACATGTTTTAGATCAAACTCACAAAAATTGTAATACTTTGTCCATACTTAAGTTTAATATAAATAGTGAAACTTATGAATGCTCTGTTTTTGGTGATATTTTAAGACAAAATAATAGCAATTCAATTAACAACCGCTGAAATAAAACTTTCAATGTTAGTTTCACTATCTATTACAATGTAAAGACTCATACATACATTTTATAACTCCTAATTATTCTAAACTTTTGTATTTTTGTATGCATTTTTGACTATTTGCGTCGACTCATTTATCGTTAAATTTATTTCCACTAAAAGTTAAGTGATGTTAGAACCTCACCTTTCAGAATCCCATGTCCACCACTGATTACAAATTTTTGTAGGCTGAAAAAGTATCTCTTATTTTTTTGTTACTCGTGTATTGCTTGTTTTGAAACTAACAATAAATCTATAGCAAATACATTATTAAATATAGACATTGTTTACTAATGACTTCATAGATTAAGTGATATTCCATGTATTCGGTATATCCTTATATTTACCTGTTGATGTTGACGCCTTGATGTATAGGCCTTTGTTTTGGCGTTTATCATGTAAGCCTTTTTGATATAAAAGCATACTAAAACTTTCAGCACCACACGTAATCAATCATTGTGGTATTGTGTGCAATGTTAATAAATTGCTCTTGTTTGAAAAGTCAGTATAAATTAATGAAGCTGACTTCATCCTCTTCCCATTAATTGTCCACAGAACACACATATGTGGTCTAGGTGAATTTAGTAAATTTGCTTTAATTGCCGGCGCATAGTGGTATAAGAATCCACTAATTACTTTAAATGCAAATATTTAGTTTTATTTTCTGTTTTAAATCCTGATTGAAATATTAAAGCCGATTATATAAAATTGAAATAAGTCTTAAAATATACTCAATTTATGTAACTATTGGATAAAATTAAATACATAAGTACTTATATTGATTATTAGCTCTTAGTCTTGTCCACAGTTGGAATATGAATTTTGTTAGCCCATTAACATTCCGAAGACAAGAATTTCATCCGAACCAATCAAAAAATAAAAATAATTTACAACTTTGTTTATTTTTGGGACTTCATATAGGCCATTCAAAAATTAAAATTAAAATAGAAAAAGATTATTTAATCATAATACTGAATTTAAAGTTTTGATAATAATAAAGAAAGTGAATTGGATTTCTATATTCTCTCGTATTGAATGAATGCAATTAATTTTGTTTTATTTTATATTCCAATATAAATAATTTAATTTATACCCCAGCCTGCATTAGGTATTTGAGCAATTTTCATTGTTCCGCGCAATAAATCATCCACAAATCGTGTAATCTCCTTTTGTAAACGATTTATTCAAATTCCATTTCCTAATGAAAGGATTTAACATTTCATATTCAAATAATCGCTTCGGAAATAAGCTATGAATTTAATTTCCCCATTTATGAAAATAGCGTAAGAAGGACTTATTAGTCATTTTCCGCGAACAAAAGCTATTTCCTTTCCCTACAATAGAAATGCGATGGCAACGTGACACAGTGAAGTAGACACATATTTTATATATTCGCTAAGGACCTATGCTTTACAGTTTCCAAAATGCAAGGATCTTGGCTTATTCTTTATACAATATACGTAGATTGATGCATGTGTACTGTTATTGAAAGTCGTATGAGTTATTTATAAGTTCCACAAGAAAAGTAGAAATAATTTTCTTTTTTGTTTTGAGAGAAACAAATAATTATGTAATTAGAATATTAAATAGTTTGTATGTCAAAATGAAAGCACTATAAATTTAATGATATTATATACCTCGATAAAAAGAATATTAACTTTATTGCAAAAAAATCCTGACTATTGATATATAGAGGGTTTATTAATTAGGTGTTTCAATTTAAATGGGCAACAATATTTACAAATGACACTTTTAAAGTTTCAACTTTTGACATTTTATACGTCAAACTACACTTTTAACCAAAATAGGATGCACGTTTCAATATTGGACTGAAATTGTTACAATACACTACAAAAATTACCAAAATTTAACATTTTGCAGGTTCGCTAGAAAAGTTTCCTGACCGTGTTATTTCTCGAAAAGTTGCTGAAAATTGCCCAAAAGAAATCTTGATTTAGGAATTCGTAAAGTTATAAAGGCCGCTTACATCCGTTAATATTCGAATTGGTCATGGAAAGGTCATGAAAAGGAAATGGGGCTGAAAATTCCCGAAAGAAATCTTGACTTATGAATTCGTAAAGTTATCGAGGCCGTATACACCCGTAAATATGCGAATTGGTCATTCAAAGGTCATGAAAAGGAAATGGGGCAGTAACCGTAGCCGTGGTAAATGTTTGGATGGTATAGTTTTTCATGGTTACACTTTACATAGACACCCTTCGATTTCTCTTAAAAAAATTCAAAATTAAAGCTTTTATCGGAAAACCCTTTATTAAGAATCAGTTTGGACATAAAACAAAAGTGTGCATTTCATATGAATTTAGGTAAACGATTTTTGATAACCAAATTTGCTGTTAAAATTAACTTTTTGTCACATTAAAAAAATACCATTAAATGTAGTTCATACATTCTTTAAAAAAATATTTTACGAAAAAAAGGTTTTTTAAAATCTTAATAATGGCAAAATGCTCGTGAAAAATAGTGATAGATGAAAGAATAACGATATTCCTCAGTTATTTGTGCAAATATAGAACTCATACATAGGTACAAAGAACTTGTACCTTAAAGGCAGATAAAAGAAAAAATACCTCAAAGGTTTGTACCTACATATATTAAAAAAGGATGCAGTTTCAAAACAGAAAATTAAAGTTCTACGAAAGGGTATAGCTCCTTCAAATTAATCAGACCCAGACCACGCGCAGTACCACAGAGACAGACATAAGGAAATCTAAAGTCATTGAGTTCAAGTAATACTTGAATGAGTTCATGTGCAAATAAATCAAGTAAACTTGAATGATACTGATACAGCAACAGCTCTGCTTAGAGTTTTAAAAAAAAATACAAATGGCTTTCTTCCTGTGATTATCTCTGTGCGAACTGCATGAGTGCACATTTCAATTTGCAACCATTTTCTGAACAACAAATATTTTGTCTTTAATTTACATACATAGAGTATGAAAGTTGATGGTATTATGATAATCAAATTTGTACGAGGTGTGTTCAAAAAGTACCCGGAATTTTCGTTTTTTCAAAAAAATATTTATTTATTCGTTTACATCGATGTGCTCCCCTTCAAAGTAGTCTCCCCCAGATATATTAAACTTATGCCAGCGTTTTTTCCAATCCTGGAAGCACTCTTGATATGCACTTTTTGATATGTCCTTGAGTATTCTCAGCGATTCGGGCTTTATTTCTTCAATCGAGGAAAAACGCCGTCCTTTCATGGGTCTCTTCAACTTTGGAAACAGGAAAAAGTCACACGGAGCCATATCTGGTGAATATGGAGGCTGGGGCATGACTACGGTATTGTTTTTGGCCAAAAAATTACGAACAAGCAACGATGAGTGAGCAGGTGCGTTATCGTGGTGCAAAAGCCATGAATTGTTTTCCCATAAATCTGAGCGTTTTTTCCGGATTGCTTCACGCAAAAGTCGCATAACTTCAAGGTAATAATCCTTATTAACCGTACGACCTGGGGAAGAACTCTTGATGCACTATGCCATTATAATCGAAGAAAACAGTAAGCAAAACCTTCACATTTGATCGAACTTGACGTGCTTTTTCGCTCTTGGTGACGTTGCATGCTTCCAGGTGGACGATTGTGCTTTGGTTTCGACATCATAACCGTACACCCATGTTTCATCACCAGTTATGACCCTTTCAAGCAAACTTGGACCATCGTCGAAGTCATTTAACAGCTCCTGAGCGATGTTCATGGGATTGTTTTTTTGGTAAAAATTCAGCAGTTTCAGCAAAAATCGCCAAGCTCATAAAAACAGGTAAACCTTAGCAACTACCACAGACAAAGTAAACAGTGAATAGGTATAGCTGAAAATTGCATCATACTTTAGGGGCATGTATACCAACACAATACAAACAAATGTTGACCTTCGGACTCTCCAGACCCGAGAAATTTAAAAATTCCGGGTACTTTTTGAACACACCTCGTATTCCATTTCTCTTTCTGGGACGTTGAAGCCTTTTTAGTTGCAAACGTATTGGTGGTCTTATTTTTTAAGTGCCTGAAGTTTTTGAAGTAAAAAGTGGTCTTCGTCATAATTACTTCAGCATTATTGAAAGTACCCGTGGACTGATGGTAGTGTGTAGGACAGTCATGCTAGAAGTAATGGGTTCAATCCCTTTCTGTGCCATCTAAAGCTTTTTTTCGCGGGTATTGCCAACTGCGAGGAATCGACAAATCCTCCAAGAGTAATTCTTGTCATGAAAAGTGCTTTCTTAAATTAGCAGTTCGGATTCGGCTTAAAACTGTAGATCCCCTCCATCTCTGACAGCATTACTCGCACCTGGATATTATAATGCAATAATAATGATAATAAATTTAATAACTTAATCAAAAGAAACCGTTAATAAATACCGTTTATAATTATTTAATTTTCATAACAATGTGATAAGCTAATTGATTTTGATGAGAATGCATTTTTGAAATAAACGAGACACGGGTGCCTGAAACTGAAGTTCTCCATTTCAGAATCCCTAAACGATAACTTTAATTATGAACCCTTTGTTTTGCCTTGTTATAATCTTATGTTTCCTTTTAACAGTCGGTTTTCAGCTGACCTGGCAAATATCCATATTCTTTTAACAAGGACATAATAACAAAATTTATTTTAATGAGTCGATGAACTTTCTATAGGTTCTTGCAAGTCTTTTCATTTTAGATCTTATAAGGTAGATTTTGTGTGGAAAAACCTATCCTACTCGTAACTTGAAGAATTTTTTTGGCATGATATTTGAGGGAAGATACACAACTAAATTTTGTTGGCAAATTTTCAATTTTTTTTTTATTATGATAAATGTTTGGGAAACGCTTGTGTCCATTCAAATAACCGACTATGAGAATGTCTTTTTAAATATCCTCAGAACCAATGGGGAACATATTCAATAGAAAAGGACTGCTTGTGAATTGCATCTTTATATAGTGATATAACACATTTTAAAACAATTATAAAAGTACATATTTATTCCTCATCTAAAGATTGTTCTTTAAATGAATTATATTTTAGAAATTGCTTGCTAACCAGTTATTGTATAATTCGTCTCTTATATTTTATTTGAATGGACACAAGCGTTTCCCAAACATTTATCATAATAAAAACAACTGAATATACCACACTAATCTTTAAACACAAACAAAAATTAATAATTATTGATTGCACATCTTTAATAGTTAGCTATTATTCATATTTTGTGAAATGGATGTCATTACGATTCTATTTGAATTCAATCTTTCACTTATATTTCGATCCAGCCTTGTTCATATAAATATGTACCTGGATCGAAATCTGAATTTGAACTCAATTCAATTCCTCAATCCACTCTTGTAATCAGCGTATTACATGGTTCACCATAATTCTAAGAGTTTGGAATGCATGCATTTTAACTGAAAAAGTAGGTACAATGAACGCGACCAAAGGAAAATTGATTCAAAGTTTTCATTGCTTACATTCACACACATAGGTAAAATGCACTACAAGTTGCAGTCAGTGGTACAATGCACACGGTCAATCGTCATCGTCATCGCCATGACACCACATTCATGTTCATTCAAAAAGTTCACCATCTTTATCTTTGTTCTTTGGTAATCGGCAAAAGCATTATTGTGAATCTCTTGTTTACCCGGTTGCCATTGTCTCGTTGCGAATTAAAAAGAAAAAAATTAATTAAAATATTAATATTCGATGTGAGGCATACAAAAATAAAAGAAAAATGTTAAATATGTTGTGAAGTTAAAGTTTATTCAAAAAAATATCAATTAATTCTATAGTTAGTGCTTTTTTTGTAAAAACAGAATTGGGATCTTTTATTTTCTTTTCCTTCATCACGTAGATTGGTCCGTTAGTTGGTCATTTTGGTTGTAGTGTTAATTGGCGGTTTTATTTAAAATTTTGAATTTGTTCCATCGTCGTGTCGTCATATTCATGTTCATTCAGAAGTGTGTGAAATTCTTGTTCAAACGTGATCGCGATTGTCTTGAACGGTAAATTAAAATAATTATTTTCAAAGTGCGGTACAAAAAATAAATTAAAATGTATCGGAAATGGTAAAGTTCAAGTTCATGTAATAAAATATCTTTTAATTCCGAAGTAAAGTGGTATTGAAAATTGAAAATAAATTGAATTCGTCTCTTTTTTTCATTCGTCAAGTAGGTAGTGCGGTCCGTTATTCATATCCATTCAGCACTTTGTAAAATTCATGTTTTAACGTGAATCGCGATCGTCTCGAATTGAGAAGCAAAAATATAATTAACAAAATTATTTTTAATGTGCGAAAAAAATCAATCAAAATTTTAAGCAAATGATAAAGTTTGAATATACATATGTAAACAATCTGTTAATTCTAAAATTAAGTGTTTTTTTTTTGTAAAAAGTGAATTAGAATGCAGTTAAATATGTTTTTTAATTACGGAGCGTGCGTTCGGTCGGTCGGTTTGTTGCGTGCGGTAGTGTTCGTTGGCAATATTTTCATTGTGCGGTAAGAAGGTTAATAAAAATAAATAAGTGCGTATAAATGTAAATTTTTTCAGAAAAAGTCTTCAAATTATTTAAATTTGTTCCATTTATAAATCGCGTCGCGTCAAGTGGTCGGTTTTACTAATGGTGGTAAAGAAGTACATTTTTGGTTTAGGTTGGTTGGCGGTATAATGGAAAATTATTCATTCAAATGGGTGAGTAACTTTATTTATCTTTTATTGTTTGGCTTAAAAACTATACATACATAAAGGGTGATTTTTTAAAAGCTATAGGAAAGTTAAAAAAAAAAACAAATAAAATTCAGAAAAATGCATGAAATCTTTATTTGAACCGATAGTACAGTCCATATAATTTAATGTTTGAAGATTATTTCATGCAAATGTTGACCTTTACTGCGCCTCAAATGGCCCATCCACTTAGCCCAAAGGTGCAGGGAATTAACTTCACGAGAACTACCTTCACATGGGAACTAACTTCACCACTAGTGGGAATTAATTTAACCTTTTTTTGGTGAAGTTATTTCCCACTGAAGGTGGGAGATAATTTCACTTTTTTGTGGGAATGAATTTCACTTTCATGTGAAGTTAACATAAGTCAAACAAAACATTAAGTCAAAAATTCATTACCTAATATAGAAAATATAGTACAATTTTTTCTTTTAACAGTATACAGTCGTCGAATTTTGCACAATTTGCCTGAAAATTGGACACAAAATCGATTTAACATAAGGAAAAATTGTATGAAGAAAGTAATAAAAGGATATACATACATATATAAACTAAAAGGAAATCCATGTTGACGATCAGATATGGAGACTGAAAAAAAATTTTAAGCCAATTCGAAGGGGTCAATTTTGGGAATCACAAAATTCGGTAATTGTCTAGAATAGCTACTTTCGCTAAAAACATAGAAAAAAAATTCGGAAAATAGCCAAATCGGTGTATTTTTTTGTAAACTTTAATAAAAAATCGGGGGAAGTGCAATTTTGCAACAATTTTTTTTGTTATTAATTAAAAAAGTTAAAAAATGACAGGTACTTGTTGCTCGATTGAAATTTTTGAAATTAGAGCCTAAAACAAGTTTTTTTGAATTGATAGCACGGCGCGCGTACTAACAGCTAGGTATGTAAGGGGGGGGGGGGCATTCTGCCCCCCTGCAACCCCCCTGCTTGGGATGACTATAGGATTTGGGGTGGGTGCGAGTTTGGGTATATGCAAAGAACACGAATGCGTTGTGATTCTTTCATAACTGTGAGCCATACTTGCTTTTTTTTTGTTGGGAGTTTCTTTGATTTTAGTGCTCAAATGCAAAAGTTCTTTGCATATACCCAAACTCGCACCCACCCCAAATCCTATAGTGATCCCAAGCAGGAGGGTTGCAGGGGGGCAGCATGCCCCCCTTACATACATAGCTGTTAGTACGCCGCCGTGCTATCAATTCAAAAAAACTTTTTAGCAAAAGTAGCTATTCTAGACAATAAATCAACCATTTTTGCGTGTTTTGTATGTAAAAAAGTGAACTTTAAAAATTCGGCGTTGTTTCCATTATTTTGTTGGCCTTATTTCTTTTTATAAATCGAAATAAGGCCAAATTGGTTTTATTTCGTTTTGAACAACGAAATAAGGCCAAATTTGAAATTTGGTGTTATTTCATTTGGTACTATTTCACGTCACCAATTCAACGCTTGATATTTTTTTCAGATATTTCAATCGTAGGTGGGAAGTTACTTCACACAATTTTGTGATGAAATTATCTCCCGCCTTCAGTGGGAGATAACTTCACAAAAAAAAGTGAAATTAATTCCCACTCGTGGTTAAGTTAGTTCCCATGTGAAGGTAGTTCCCGTGAAGTTAATTCCCTGCACCGCTTCAATGATGTCTTCCAATGCGTCAGTTGAAGCGGGCTTGTCTTTATAGACATGAGCTTTAACATATAGCCCCACAAAAAATAGTCTAAAGGCGTTAAATCGCACGATCTAGGCGGCCAATTGACCGGTCCTGAAAGTGAAATAAAATGTTCACCGAGCTCGCCTCTTAATAAGTCCATTGTTGCGCGTGCTGTATGGCATGTGGCACCGTCTTGTTGAAACCACATGTCATGCAAGTCAAACTCTTGCATTTTGGGCAAAAAAATGATGCCACCAGCCCATAAACCGCACCAAACTTTGACTTTGACTGGATGCATTGGTAGCTCTTGCAATGCTTCTGGCTGATATTCGCTCCAAAATTGACAATTCTGCTTATTTACGTACAACTTGAGCCAAAAATGAGCTTCGTCGCTCGTTGGAAGAAGCGCTTCATAGTAAAATTATAGACCAAACTGAAGATGTTTGACAGTGAAACAAAACACGAAACGTCCGTCAGCTGTTTAAACCAGTGTTGCCAAAAAGATAATAGCTAACAAATCACCCTTTATTAAGAGCAGTTTTGAGAGCTTTTAAAAACATCATCGTTGATGTAGAGAAGGTAGAATTTAAGGTAAAGGTTTGTGGTTGAGATTGACACAGCGTTTTCAAAGTTTCCCAATGTTTCTCATAAGTAATCAAACACTTTAACCAACTTTTAAAAACATAATATATATGGAAAAGGTTTGCAGGTAAAATTTAAAAGTGTTTTTGAGCCAACGTCTCAAAAACACCCTTTTACATAACATATTGTTTTTTTGAATTCTTAATTTTTCTTTCTTGACACTTATTTCAAGTTACATGTTGCACTAAGAAATTCATTATCTAAAATCATAATAAATATAAAAAAATACTATAACCTTTCTTTGAACTCTTCTCTCTTATTCATTTTTATTTCATTAGATGTAAAACTTAAAGTCAGTATATTATCAGGTGTCCTATTTGTTCAAAATAAATATTCCAGGCTGATCATACGTGCAGCGTCTCTTGCCGGCATAATATTTAAATGCATGTGGACATAAAACCAATAGGCTCATTGTGGATGACTTTGTACACGACTCTCAGTGTCAACCGCTTCTTCGATTCCAATCTTAAAATTTCATGAATCAGTTCCATGGGTGTGTTTTAACTATTATTTTTAAGCTAGATACTTTTCGTATTGAGTTTTATTTCAATGTTAGTACAAACATGTTTTGTTATTATCCTATTTTTTACTTGCGACCTATGTAATGTATGTATGTATATTCATATGTATGTATGTATATGGCAAGTTTTGCATTCGTAAAAAAATCAACTGGAGATTTTAATCAAATATGACACAACGATGGTAGAGAATTAGAAAAAAGTGGGTCCCCCGGTTCCGTCCGTCTGTCTGTCTTTCCTGATGACCGCTACAGCCAAAAGCATTGGGTCGATTAACTTAAAATTTGAAGACTAAAATAATAAAAGTAGTCCCATACAGATTTCTTAGTCAAAAATCGAAAATTCGAATTTTCTAAAAAACAAACCGATAGATTTTATTTTAATTTTCGTTAAAATTTGTTTCTTAATTTTGCTTCTATCGATATAAAAAATATTACTGTGTTGCTCCAAAGGGGTACCCCCGTATAACCGATATTTGTTTTTTAAGTTTTCTCAAAAATTAATCCACCGATTTCAATAATTTGTTTTCTATACAAGCTCTTATACTGTCTCAACAATGTTTTATGATCAAAACTGTAATTCTTTTTATTTTTGATTTTTAAAAAACATATTATTTTTTTTTCGATATCCGGTATCTTAAAAATGGGTCATCAGGCAAGAGTACGATAACTCAGGCGACAAGATATTATAACGGATTTTTAAAGAACAGTTAAAAACAAGCAGTTTTTGCTATGGGAGGGGTGGGGGGTCTATTTCCCCCCGTTTAGGCGGGAGGAGAAATTTAAGAAAATTATTATTTGAAATGGAAAAAAATAACGGTAATACTTACATTTAAGTAATTTACATTTTTTTAAGCCAACATTCTGTTCTATTAGCCAGTTTTTAAATAAAGTCAAAAATATGCGTAGTTTTTGAAAAATTTAATTTTAAACTCAAAATTTGAATAAAAAAGGTTTAAAGTGTAATTTTTCTATACTTCAAGATTATCTACTATTGTTTTTATTTTAGAATTTATTGCTCTTATTTGTTTTCGATCAAAAACTGAAAACTAGATAATTTTATGTCTTTAAGTTTTTGAGAAAATAGCCACAACTACTATTTTAATTTAATTATTTTTTTTGCTTGAGTGGTCTTATTTTGATAGTAATAATGGTAGGTGCGAGTTTGGGCGTATGCAACAGCGGGATGTGTATGGGGGGCATGCTGCCTCCCTGTAACCCCCCTGCAACCCCCCTGCTTGGGAACACTATAGGATTTGGGGTGGGTGCAAGGTGTTGAGGGTGCAAGGTGCAGTGGTTGCAAAATGGGGTGCATGCAAAGTTTATTTTGCATTTAAATAAGCTGGATTTAAGAAAAAATAACTTACCCTAGGTATATCTTAATGCATATTCGATTATTACAATCAAAATAAGACGTAAATTCTCAAGCAAAAAAAAAGTAATTTAATTAAAATATTTTTTTTGGTAATTTTTCGAAACTATAACACATAAAAGCAACTAGTTTTCAGTTTTTGGTCAAAAACGGCACGAGTACGATAACTTTGGCGCCGAGATATAATAACGGTTTTTGGTAGAGGGGCTTAATACAAGCATTTTTTACTATGGGAGGGGGGGTCTATCTCCCCCCGTTTAGGCGGTAGGGGCAATTTAAAAAAATTGTTATTTAAAATGAAAAAAATTAATTAAAAAATAACGGTGATACTTACAATTAAGTATCATACCTTTTTTTAAAGCCAACATTCTGTTTTATTAGTCAGTTTTTAATTCAAGTCAAAACTATGTTTAGTTTTTGAAAAATTTAATTTTAAACTCAAAATTTGAGTAAAAAAAGTTAAAAAAAGGTTTAAAGTGTAACTTTTTCAATACTTCAAGATTATCTACCATTGTTTTTATTTCAGAATTTATTGCTGTTATTTGTTTTTGATCAAAAACTGAAAATTAGATGATTTTATGTCTTTTAGTTTTTGAGAAAATTGAAAATAAAAATTTAATTTTAAACTCAAAATTTGAGTAAAAAAAGTTAAAAAAAGGTTTAAAGTGTAACTTTTTCAATACTTCAAGATTATCTACCTTTGTTTTTATTTCAAAATGTATTGCTCTTATTTGTTTTTGATCAAAAACTGAAAACTAGATGATTTTATGTCTTTTAGTTTTTGAGAAAATTGAAAATAAAAATTTAATTTTAAACTCAAAATTTGAGTAAGAAAAGTTAAAAAAAGGTTTAAAGTGTAACTTTTTCAATACTTCAAGCTTATCTACCATTGTTTTTATTTCAAAATGTATTGCTCTTATTTGTTTTTGATCAAAAACTGAAAACTAGATGATTTTATGTCTTTTAGTTTTTGAGAAAATTGAAAATAACTACAACTACTATTTTAATTTAATTCTATTTTTTTGCTTGAGTGGTCTTATTTTGATAGTAATAATGGTATTTGCGTATGCGTAATGCGTGTTTGGGTGTATGCAACAGTAAGGTGTGCGCGAGTTTGGGTGTATGCAACAGTGGGATCTGTAAGGGGGGGCATGCTGCCCCCCTGCAACCCCCCTGCTTGGGCACACTATAGGATTTGGGGTGGGTGCGAGGTGGAGTGGGTGCAAGGTGGGGAGGGTGAAAGGTGCGGTGGGTGCAAGATGGGGTGCATGCAAAGTTTCTTTTGCATTTAAATAAGCTGGATTTAAGAAAAATTAATTTATCCTTGGTATATCTTAATCCATATTCGATTATTACTATCAAAATAAGACTATACGTTAATACTTAAGCAAGGAAAAAGTAATTTAATTCAAATATTTTGTTTTGGTAATTTTCAATTTTCTCAAGAACTAGAAGACATAAAATCATCTAGTTTTCAGTTTTTGATCAAAAACAAATAAGAGCAATGAATTTAAAAAAAAAAAATAGTAGATAATCTTGAAGTTTTGAAAAATTACACTTTAAACCATATTTTTAACTTTTTTTTTACCAAATTTTGAGTTTAAAACAATTTTTTTCAAAAACTATAAATAGTTTTGACTTGATTTAAAAACAAGCTAATAGACAAAAGTGTTGGCTTTAAAAAAAGGTATAATACTTAACTGTAAGTATTACCGTTATTTTTTAATTATTTTTTTTCCATTTAAAGTACATGTTTTTTTAAATTGCCCCTACCGCCTAAACGGGGGGAGATAGACCCCCCCCTCCCATAGTAAAAAATGCTTGTATTAAGCCCCTCTACCAAAAACCGTTATTATATCTCGGCGCCAAAGTTATCGTACTCTCCCCTCAAAAACAAATAAGAGCAATGAATTCTAAAAAAAAAAAACAATTAGATAATCTGAAAGTTTTGAAAAATTACACTTTAAACCTTTTTTTTAACTTTTTTTTTGCACAAATTTTGAGTTTTAAGCATTTGTTTTCAAAAACTATGCAAAAAATTTATATACACAAAATTAATTAAAAAAAAAACGCTCTATAACGATATTCAAATAAAAATTTTCAAAAATTAAGGTTTTTTGGGAATTGAAATGGCGTTAAAATTTTTGAAAAAAAACTTTTTTTGCAGGTGCATTTTTAAACCTTAAAATACAGGAAATATTTTTAAACAGACTCTTTGGATACACGATCAAGTTCGTACGACCCAGTCGTGCAATTTATGCAATAGCGTCTTAAGGCCTTCAAATGTATTTGTTTTAGAGAATTTTGGCAGTATGCTGATTTGTCAAACCCATTTTTATGAAACAGAATTTTTATAAATATTATAAAGCACCAGAATTAGGTTTTCCCATGCATGAAGCTACTCCTATCGAATAAAATGGGCATTCCCTAATTTTTGATAAATTTCCAAGAAAATAAAATATATTTTTTTCTTGAAAATAGTCTTGACTTTCGTGAAATATAATTAAAATTCCATTGGACATGAAAGATTGCTTTCAATTAAAATCTTTTGCTAAAGTTTTCTGCTTTTCAATGGATGCGTCAACAAAAGCTGGGGCATAATGTTTTCTATTTGGCAATTGAAGACAAACTGTAAAAGAAAATAAATAAATATAAGAAGCATTAACTTTGTGACAGCTAACAACCTCAATTTTAATTTAGGGTTCAAATTCAAAAGTCGTTGTCGCACAAGGCGTTGAAACACTTGCAAATGGCAGTGATTAAAAACTGTCATCATTCTGGTAATTTGTTGTTGACTATGCTAAAACGAAAAATTATAAGAAAATTCTCAAGACTTGAAAACGAAGTCTATACCTATGTCTTTATCTGTAACAAAAAGAAGTACTGCAACTTTTTCTGTACTTCTATATATATGTATATATGTATATTTAAAGAAAAAACAATCTTGTTTCAATGACATAAATGTTTGTTGTTATCTCTACATAGTTTTTTTTTGTCAAGCTTTTAAAAAGTTCTTCGATTTTTCATGGAAGCAATCGCATTTTACTCTCACAAGTTGAATACATATTTGGAGTCTTGTTTTTGTATGAGGTTATTGATGGCTATGCAATGAGTGAAATAAAAAAATGAGCTGTCACTCAAGACATAATTAATTAAGATTTCATCTTTCAATGGGGGTGTGTGACATGGACGGCACGAAGATTCTTAAAGGACCTGCCAACGACAGGTCATTATGGCTAGTATTAACGTTTTTATTTGATGTCTCAACAATTTAACATATACATCTCATTTTACTCAGCCGCCTACAAAGTTTTTTTTATTTTCAAGAATCCGCATATAGACCTCTGGTCAAAATAGGTTAAAGGCAATACTTATAGCTAAACCAAAAGGGCGAAATTATTTAAAAATAATAAAAGTGTACTTTGAAACAGATAATACACACCTTGCTTTTTATTTGAGTGTATATTTCAGTAACTCAAAAATTAGTTTACAAACTTCATTTAAAACATGATTATGTTTATTTTTTGTTAATTTAATTTGTAATACGTATACATATTCACGTTAGATGCATGTTTTTACAATTTGTAAATTTCAATCGATTTGTTTTATGTTTTAGATATTATGTATGTACAGACATACAAATGTACATAATTTTTGACTTACTTTCAGAATTGAATCATAAATTATATTTTTAGATCAGATGAAAGTAGAGTCAACTTCAATTTACAGCAAATATTATTTTCCATAAACAAAAATAAAACAGAAACTGAGGGAAACATGTTTCAATAGTTGTTATCCATACAATATTATAATACTTTCGTGTTTATTATATTTACTAGCAAAGCCAACGCAGAGTAACATATTTCTAGTTGGCAGCGGCATCCTATTAAAAATCTGTCGACCTTTCATGGAAGCTTTTTACGTGACTGGCATTGTTGATATTATTTCAGAAAATTTCAGAAAATTTAAGCGTATGCTATGCGGATAAACAAGATTCTATGCATCAAAAGTGCATTGTTTTTAGAAGCTTAGACAAGCGCATAGTATGTTTATTGCGTTATGAACAAAAATTCAACCTATAAAAACTAACTTTTGAAGTTGTGTTGTGTGATTTTTGATACTTGATTTGAAAGGACAATTCGAGAGGCAGTGTAAAGTAGTTTTTTTGGCAGTAAAGTATTGGTACCTCTTAATTGAGAAACTATTTAATAATTAAATACTGGCTTCCCATTATAAAAAACCATTGATTTAGGTGTGAAGTTTAAATAGTTCACTAAAATCTATACGTACAAATATATTAAACTCCTTATTTTCAAGAAAAAAAAACTGTGTGCCAGAAAAAAAATTAAACGTTTTACTTTTAAATGGGAAATGGATTCTTTTAAGAAAAAATGTATGCGTTGTTTTGTGACTGATTTTCACCTTGATTCTAGCCTTTCAGTTGTGTCTGTTTTCAAGAAAACACTTTTTGACTCTTTAGGTTTCCAAATTAAGTCGGTTTCACGTTTCTTTTCACGTCGTCGAAATAATTTATGTACGTGTAACCAAATGCAACGAGAACAAAAATAACAACAAAATTCAAGCTGTGTCATTTTCTTGGCCCTTACAATACAAGTTAATGAGCTTCTTAAAGTTCGGGGAAGTTGGTGAGAAAAAGTAATAAATCAAGTAACTTTTGTTCACATCTTTATTTAATAAGAATACATCTTTGGAGATCTACCTGGAGCTTTGGTTAATTAAATGCAGAACTCAACTTGTTCAGGGTTTTTGTATTTTGTAATACCATATGCCGATTTGAATATATTTCATTGTAAACTTTTCAAAGTATTTTTTTTGTTGCGAATATATCTTAAACAGCTGTTATTTAAATTTTAATTTTTCTATGAGTTTATTTTATTATTAAATTACTATGAAACCAAAACTATATTATTTATTGTTCTTCTACGGTAATAAAAGTGTATTTGTAACAAATAAACCATAGTTTTTCAGAACATCCACTAAAAATGGTTTTAAAAACAAAAAGAAATTAACGACTTAACTTTCCGATGGGAAGTGGGGTGACCCATCACCCATCTCAGTTTCAATATTGTTTTTTTTTTATAAAAGGTGGTGGGACGATGAACAACAGCAGATGTAATTCACGAAGGCAAAAAAGCCTTGTCTTCCGAAGGTTAAGCCAAGGATCATTTTTTTTCTAGGTGTTTATGACGTTGTTCGTATATTCCGGGTTTTCAAACTTGAGGTCTGAACGCAACATGGCAAAAAATCGACAAAACCGCTAAGATTGATAGTTTTTTTTAAAATATTGCTGATTTGAACCCCGATGGGCTAGTTTCTTCAGCATTTCACTATATTTCAAGCTAACTGAATTTCTTCGTTTTGAGCCCAATCCCGTCCCTATATACCCAATACTGTATATTTATTTATTTATTTATTTATTAAATAATATGCCTTTTTTTATTTCAAAATTTCAATTTGACTGAAAAGACTTTCATTCATACTTTAAATTAAAGTGTTCTGGTTTTTAAATTTTCGAAATTTTATAAGAAAATGTTTTGTGTGGGGGCTTAAGGGATGGATGTTATGTTAAAAATAATATTTTATTCTTGCAGGAATATTTTAAACTAGGTATATATAAAAAATCTTGCTGGTGTAAAGTGTAAACTACTCCCCGTGGCTCAATAATTTCGCTTCTTCGCTTAAGCTTCCTTGATTTTGCTGTTGCTGTTGCTGTTCATGTTTATTTTTGTTTTTGTGCCTTGTTGTCCCGTAAAATCTACTTGAGGCCATTCCAAGTGCAAAAGATAAATGGAATACTAAAATCCTTCGTCTATATTATATAGAAAGAAGTTTTCGCACAACTTTAAAGGGTACAAAACACAGATGAAAATCTTCCAACTACCCCCTTCGGATATATAAAATTTAATTTACATAGAAATGAAAGTCTATACAGGGGGAGGGTCTTTCTTCTGTCTATTTTATATTAAAAAATATAAGCAATGTACTAAATAAACGTATGCAGTTTGATTTTGAGGTGCACATCAAAAAAAGGATTCATGTTTTATTCATAACAAGCGTGTTTGATACCTCAAATTGCAAAAATAATTACCTAGTCTATTGCCAGACAAAACACTGATGTGAACAGGGCTTAATGAGATTGTTTAAAAATCGTTTTATGATTTAAACTACAGATGTAGGCACACAAAAACAGTAGGCATTTTGTTTTTCTAATAAATTTAAATAACGTATAAGTTACATTATGCACGTTTAAATGTTATTGAAAAAAACACTAACTTTTATTTTTTGGTAGGTATACTAAATTTAAAATTGTTTGGAAGATATTAAAACATAAAGAAATTTATGCCGCAACCAGATTCTTTTTCTTCTTGCGCTTGTTAATAATATAGTTTAACATCAAACTCTCGATGAATCTCTACTTTGATGGATTAGAAATTACTTTCGGACCGGTAAATACAAGTAGTATTGGACGGGTTCAAATTTGGTATCCACAAAGTAAACGCTGGTGTGCCCCAGGGATCCGTTTTGTTTTCGGCACTCTATCTTATTTTTATAAATGACCTTCTGTCTGAAACTTCTAACCCACAAAATTGTTTCGCTGACGATATCACCCTCAGCTTTTCATATTCGTTTTTAAATTTATATCCTTTTCCTTCGGAGTTGGACTACCAACGGCAGCGTATGATAAGTTCATTGAATTATGATCAATGTCATTGTCAAATGAAGAATCAAAACCCGTATAGAATTAAATGCTTTGAAAACTCAATGCTATTTAGTGTTGCAAAAGTGGTACCTTCTCTTGTGCAGTAAGCACATATTTGAATGGCCAAAAACGCTATTCGTCCAAAACTCAAATACAACTCCCAACAACATTTTTACAACTGTAGCACCACCGCAAGGTTTCAAGCCTATCGCAATTTGTATAAACAATGCTCTAGTGAAATAGCCAGTTGCATTCCTCTCCTCAAACAAATCAACTGTAATATCCATTCTTCTGGGAACACCCATCAGTTTACCCCTTAGCTTGATTTCGGACGAACTTTAAGGTACAGATATGCTTTTTTTAGTCACAATGTGGAATGCTTAACCTGCCTGAATGTTTTCTACTTATTGCAAAGTGCAGACATTCAAAACCAATGTGAATTAGCATCTCCTTTCTAATCCTTTCCTCCTTTCCCAATTACTTGCATTGTGAATATTTATAATATATGGGTATTCATAATCCTATGAGTAAATATTTAATAATTTTAAACTTTTGCTAATATTCACTAAAAAATGTTATCAAATATTTTTAAGTATTCATTGCTAAATATCAATTCAACTACAATACAATAATAAATCAAAACTCATGAAACCAATAAATAAATAAAATATAATTGGGTGTTAAAAAATAGCGAAATGACGTCCTACAAAGCTGTACCTACGCCTTGACCTTTGAAATTGTACCATATATTCTTGCCACTGTAAATAAAAGAAAAAACTTCGAGGACAACGATCTCCAACTTTAGTATTTTCTTTTATTAAATGCACTTTAATCCACTTTATTAACAAATATACATCGATAAGATTTTATTTACAACGCCAATTAGTAGTTGGGTGGAAGTAGACTTACTCGTGGAAGAGAACTTTCAATATTTGAGGTAAAAGCATTGCAGTCGGATGGGATTTTTTAAATACATTGTGTGAATACAAATTAATACTTTACACTTTTTATACATTTGTATGAAGCTCTAAAGGCAGGAATGCTAGCAACTTATTTTCTTTTAAAACAGTAGTTTCTTGATTTGCATGCATAATGTAAAGTATAATCATAATATCCCAAATCAGGTACGCTTTTAATATCAAAAATAATTATTAATTTTTCTGGGACAGCTGAGTGTTAAAGTTTTTGAAAGTATTTTTTGAGTCAGCTCTTAAAAATGACGAAGGAAAACAATTTCAAGCATTCATTAAAAGAGTAATTAAGGTCAGAGACGAAGCTTGAGATTTCTGAGTCTTTTTCTGTCATTTCCTTTTACTGCTGCCATCCAAAGGGAATATTTACACCCCCGGTTCACACGTTCGTTTTACTTCAGCGAATGTATGAACCTACAACCGAAAAACAGGAAGCTGTTAAAAGGAATTGTACCAACTGAAATTCAAATGGTGGGAAAATAGGTGACTTAGGACAAAAGGATTGCACAGTAAAGTATTTTTCTTTTTATACTGCTTTTTCGTGTGAAAAGTTGGCCTCAAGGAGAGTTCTGGTGTTTTTCCCCGGTCTTTTTGGTTAGCGTTTATTTTGCCTCGAAGCATGTGCATGTGCAGTACTTCTGTAGTGTGACTTTATGTGGAACAAACAGAAAAATAATACCCAACACAGTCGACATACATATCTAAAAAAATAAATGCGGTAATACTCTATGTCCTGAAACTGTACACAAAAGCGAACGTCATCGTGCGTTCTTTCCGTATGATAGAGGAAAATAAAAAATATGTTTTGCATAGATAGATGTTTGTTTTATATAGTGAATCGATATACCTACGTAATTGAATTTAAATAGTGATTGTAGTATTTTTATGTTAAAAGATGTTGTGGAAGTTGCAAAAAATTGTGGAAAAAGTACACTTTAGCGTCGTCCTACTTTTTGATCATGGTCCTATCAAGTTTTAAAAAATGTATTTAATTTATTTAAAAGCAAAGACCCCACAAAACTTTCTTTCATTATAATAGCTCCGAGATTCCCTGTGCGCTCTCACAATCTCGAATCCTTATAGCAAAATATAATGTATTCTAAAGAGATTAATAGACTATGAAACCAAACATATATTTGCTTCAAATTTATATCACGTATTAATTTCGTCCAAACAAAGCAGACATCACAACATATACCGCAAAGTGGTATTTTATTTGCACAGTCACACATTTAATAAACATTGATAGTTTATGACAAACGGCATCTAATACCAAATAATTTCTTATTTGTAGCCGAACAATAAGCACAAAAATGCTTTCTTAAAAGTAATTTCATTGCAAAATGTATAGACCAGAAATCTCAACAATTTCATACCCAAAAGAAGTGTGTGTTCGCAAACTACCAAAATTTATGCAAACCACCTTTTGTTGACGATTCCTAAGCGAAACTCGTATTTTTCCCTGCCGAGGGTTGTCTTTTGTCGGTGCTCTGCAAATACTTAAGGCAACTCATAGTCTATGTAATCCGGATCTAAAACTTTTGGGAATCCCTTCACGTATTACAACTGAAGTGTTAAGGTTTCATTTCTTGAAATACCAACACCTAGTATAGGAAGTATATAGATAAAAGTGTTAATATTTTGATAAAAAAAATAGTTGGATTTGGATTTTGTTCGTTCCATAAATAAACTTAGCTATAGCTTTCTATTGTCATCGACGCATGTTGATGGAACTGCTTTTTATGAATGGAAAGTAAACATTTAAATGCGATTCATGATTGTGAGCCTGGCTTACAGCGACAATATTACAATATTGGCACAATGATATCTCCATACATAACTCATAAATCACAGTATGATTTTCGATAGGGAAGAAAAGTAAAAGATGTAAACATTAAAAAGTATCCTTGAAAGATTCAAACGTTATAATATAGCTATTTGTATTGCTTTCTATTTTGAGGTTTTCATGTAATTTATTAGGTGGTGCAACAGTCCTTAGAGAACCAGGGCCTAGTGACTTACAACGCTCAACCATTCCTGTGTGCGAGTACTGTTGTCAGAGATGGAAGGGACCTACAGTTTTTGTATGCCGAATCCGAACGGCTAATTTTAAGAAAGCACTTTTTCATGACAAGAGAAACTCTTGGAGAATTTGTCAATTCCTCGAAAGAGGCAGTACCAGTGAAAAAAACTTAAGGTGGCACAGGCAGGGATCGAACCCAAGATCTCTCGCATGATAGTCCAACGCACTTAACATCATGCCACGGGTACTGTTTTCATGTAATACATCTTTCAATTTATAGTCTTGAAAAAGAAAAACATATTGAATTATAACAACGGCAGTTTCGAAAATCAATGATCTGAAACTGAAGCTTAAATATAAGCTATGAGGAAATTTTAGAAATATAAAGCTCGCAATCATTTAGTGACTATTTAAAACCATACCTCGAAATATATGTCCTTAAACTTTTGTGAAATTATCAAAAGTAATCTACAACATACAGAAATGGCTGGACTATACAATCAAATTATACGTCGTTTCATGTTTTTAATAAAAAATAATTCCTACTTAAGCGAGCCATATATAAAGGCAACTTGATTTGGCAATTTCGACCATATAAATTACGAAAAAAATGAGCTTTAGTAGGTACATATCCAAGGAATGATGGTTCAAGTATAAATTTGCAAAAGTTTGAATATATAATTAAAATAATATCAAAAGATAAGAAATCAGATTAGAGGAGGAAATTATTCTACAAAAAATGACAACAATTTGTTACAGTCTGCTTACTGAGTGGTATCTCTTTTAATGAGTTTTTAATTGGTTTTTGTTAAAACGTTGATGGCATGAACATTCAAATGACAAAAATGCCAAAAAGCCAACAAAATAAAAAGTAACAGAAATGTCGTGAAAACACATTTACCTGTGTTAGAATAGGTAAAATTTTAATTTTGAATAGCCGTTAAGAGTGTTAATTTAAAATAAATAAACACAAGGACAAGATATCTATAAAGATTATTAATCCAACAAAAGACCATTATTTATCGTTATAGACTCTACTGTTACAATTTTTGCTTCCGCCTTTTCTTTTTGGCCATTGAGTTTTAAACATACAAAAATTATTCAGTTAGATTTATACAATAATTGAAAATCGAAAACAAACACAACTAAGCGTTGAAAAATTATTTGGTGATGATTTATGATCCCCAATCCAGTTGTACCTATAGCAGATTTCCAATTCCCTTTATTGAAAGTTGTATTTTCAATTTCTTTACTGCAACAATTATTATTGTTTTTATAGGTCAGTCATAAATTTTAAGAGAGAATTTGCAAAATCATTTCACAAAATGGAATGCAGGAGTATAGTTGAGCGCCTAAAACCTTTGTTAAAGAATCCACTTGTAATGGCAGCGATTTTATTTTTAAGTAATTAACAACCCCAAGTTAAAAAAAAAATTGAAATTTCCATAAATCCAAAGTGAATTTTTCACTGCTTCTTACAAAAACAAATAAATAAAAATCAATTACAAACTTTGAATATCAACGACATCACATTTGAAAGCGAAAACACTCTATATTCCACAAATTAAAAAAGTTTGTTCATTTTTTTCGCTTGTTTATTCAGAAAAGTCAAAACACTTTTAACTATTGCTTTCCCCATACTCATGGCATAGAAGTTTTTTTATTTACTGTCAAAAAGTTTGTTTTTCCTTACCATACAGAATTTGAAAGTTATTTTGAGGAATATACGAGTATATAAAGAATTTAACCATACAATTATTATATATTATAGGAGTACACTGCATAAATACTTAAAAAGTTTGACATTTGACTAAACTTTAAAAAATGAAAATAGGGCAATATTTTTCAATCATCATAATTTGTATTCAATTATAGCATGCATACTAAATTTATTTAATTGAATACATTTAATTTAGATCATCAATTTCCTGAGTCCAATACAAAATAAAGTTTTAGGAGTTTTCTTTCCAAAAGGTTAGATTTTGCCTAGAAGTTTTCCCATCGAAGAAATTCGTAAACGCCAATAATTTTTGATCCTGGTGTTTTTAAATACGTTCTTAGAGATAATTTCAAAAATGTAGTATATTTCACTGTACCACCTAATTTTGGCAGAATTCTGGAATCTTTTCATCTTTCAGTTTGATAAAAATTCGAATAGAATTTATTGAAAAGATGAAAACTTTTCTTTTATTTTAATATTTACGTATGTATGTACAGTACATGGTATTCTCATTAATTTCTAATTTTCAAAATTCTCTTAATTGTTGATTCTTTTATTTTCCAACAACGCAACGCAACCTGCTTATTTGTATTTATATAACGTTTTTGAAATTCTTGAAGTTAGAAAAACTAATTTCTTTAAGAAATTCGAAAATTAAAAGAAATCTTAAATCTGAGAAAGCACCTTTTGCAACAGGATTTAAAAAAAAGTTTAAAATTTTACTGGTAGATTTCGAAAAGTAACGGTTTAATCCAAATTTGTATACGAATATGAATCAAAGTATTACTTCATATGGTTTAAAACCAAAATTTGGAACAGTCAATAAAAGTCGTTCTAGCTGTGGAATCCAATTCTCAACTAGGCATCAAGGGTTAAAGGGAGAAACGAGCTCGTTTCTAATAGTTTTTTTCTTTTTGAGAAAAAGCTAGTTTTAACGATTCCGCACATTGAACACCATTTTCTTGATCTCATAGATAACGACTCTCAAACATTGTTATCCTAGCAAATTGAGGCACATAGTTTTGTGAATAATTTCCCCTATGGACAAGAAAAAAAACAATTAAAACTGTAGAAAAGCTGAAATATAGATTAAAACTGTTTGCGTAACATTGACTACGAGGAGTTCAAAACTGGTACACAATACTCGACTCATTCAATCTATACAATGCCATTCTTTAAGGAAGCACTGAGCTATGGCATAGTTGAGAAAATGGAAAATTTCTACGTCTGGAGCAAACGGATTGTACAATATAAATTTGCAAAGACGAAAATCGTAAAACAAAACATTCCCTTGTCGACAATCGTTGCTATGCTTTTTCACAGACCATGTTGTTCGTAATTAACAAGTGCCTGGGGGATATTAAATTTGCTTCGAACTATGTTCCAAGTTGTACCCCTTAGAGTTGCTTGCTCGATATATGTATCTATGTATTGAGTGTATCTGTGTATGTATCTTCTTATGTATACATATATCTATGCTATGTATATGAACAGGCACGGGGATAAGGACAAGTCAAATTCAAACTGGTATAGTGGAGGGTTCCATTTGCAGTTTACACTACAGTACTGGCGCTAGTCTCTCCATCTTTGTATTTTTGTCTCCATGTTTAGTTATTTATTGTTGTGCTAACTGCATATCTCTTGGCTAACCTCAGTCCCTGTTGCCCCATTTGTAAATGAATCATTTTTCCAGTACCTACAGTGACAACCTAAATGCAATTTATTGCATTTTTAGGGACTTGGCAAACATGTTGGGTGCGTGAAGGCAACGAGCGACGGCGACGGCGACGACGACCCAGACATCGACCATGTTTTGTGTTGAGGATTTCTTCTAGCTTAGCTTTTATCACCTGGCGTAATATTTTATGTGCTTAAAACAAAATATTCTAAGAAGGAATGTTTTGGTTTTACTGTGTGTAATTAAAGCATATAATTCTTCTTTCCTTTGTTTGATACATTTTTATTATGCACTTGCATATACAAGTATACATATATGTATATATTTGAACTACGAACGCTGCACGTTTTTGAAGAAATTATTCTTCACTTTAACCTTTTTTACAATTGTCTTCCAAAAGACACATGGTGGATGATATCTATTAAAATAGTTACTTTTTGTCTCTTTGGGAATCAATTAAGACTTACAGTTAAGGGTCTTGTTTCCAATGAAATGTGTCCCTTGTTTTTACAAAAACTAAAGTACATGTTCCATAAATTACTTTATTTCCAAGTCTGAAGAACTAATATTATATATTTTTATAAACCTTACCTTTTAAGGTTTGGAAAAAGATGTATATTCAAATACATATGTTCCAAATGACTGTTAACGTTCTAAATTTTAAGAAAAAAAAAATTATATACAAATTAAAATTGAATTTCATATTTTCTTTTTGATTTTTTTTCCAAGTAAGTCGTTTCCTATTTTGAAATATTTAAGCTTCAAGTTTTAAACAAATGCACATAACAAATTATTAAAAATGAAAAATTGTACATATACATATGTAAGCTAAGCTCCCTTAAAGGTTGCGAAGGTTAATTTTATTTTAGTTAGCGTTCACTTAGGGATATTTCCAAATGTGTTATTTTTTATTATACATTTTATAGCGTGCCCATCGCAATTTAGCTTGAGTTCTTTAAACAAATTAAAATGAACCCCCCTGGAAAAATTTCTTTCGCCCCATACGAATGTATGAATTAAAGTAATCAAAATGCCTACATATAGTGTACCACTTACTTTCCTCGTCAAACATCTTTTATTTCAATATCGATCGAAGCCAAGGGATTTTGTTACAATACAAGTATATGTTTATTTTTATTTCGTTAGAGCAATAATTCTTCCAAATAAAACGATTTCATACAATATTATTTCTTATTGAAATTACTGAGACTTTTCTATGGACTGGTATATGCTTCTGCAATTTATGGTTCCTTATTCGATTTTTACTACCAATATATCGCACACATTTTCTGGGGTTGTGTGGACAAAACACACAAAGTCAACAACAACTATCAAATAGGAAAATTGAAAACTAATGGAGATGAAAATAATTTTACTATACCACTTCAAAATACATGCATACGAACAGACAAAGTTGTTTCTGACCTCCAATGGAATAGAAAATGTACCTATGTCATTTGAAGATATATTGAATTCTGGTTTGGTTAATAACTTATGGCTACTAGCTTTTAGATTTGTTGATGATATTTACGTCAAAGATGCTTATTTTTAGTTTTGAGCTGGATAAGAGATCTAAAGTATCTTTGTATAAGAGTCAGTTTTGCCTTACCAAATAATATCAGTTTAAATATTTTGTTTTGACTTATCAAAGCAAAAACTCAATAAATAATATTGAGATAAACAAGTTTCAAGTAAAATCGGGTCTTTTTATGATGTTCAATAAGAATCGATAAAGTTATCTGTCTATTTAACGAGTTTCTTAGATCTTATTTTTCTTAGAATACCTTTTGTAAAAATTTTGGCTAGGTTTCTAAACTTTTTTTAAATCGTATGTTTTTTAGAATAATTTTAGTAAAACTTTTGGCTAGGTTTCTAGGTGCCAAAGTTCTCAGAGATTCCTTAACGGTTCCTGAGTTATTAATCATATTACTTGATTTTCACATATTCAAATCTGAAACACATATAGTCCGTGGCAAAAAATCCCGCATTGAAAATCACTGGCAATATTTTGGTTCTTGTGAATTATTTTTTAGCTGCTTTGCATTGTGTTTCCAGTGATATATATGTTTTATACTTAATTTCAAATCTTATTACACGGTTCATTATTTTCCAATGCTTTTTTGTTCCTTACTGCATTCTTGTCCTTGTATCTAATAAAATCACTCTGCGAAATGGAAAAAAAAACATGAAAATAGAATATTTAACTGGTGAACCGTGAAACAAACTGTTATTTAAGAAATTAAATTAGCTCATGGTTGACTTAATTTTGTTTTAAGCTCGAAAAAGTGAGACAATCGTAAAATAAATATATAGATATATATTACTAATATTATAAAGAGGAAAAATTTGTATTTTTGTATGTAACGAATAAACTCAAAAAGTGTACTGGACCAATTTTAATAATTCTTTTTTCATTAGAAAGCTATACATTATCACTGAGTAACATAGGCTATATTTAGTACTAGATTACTATAGAAATCTTTAGAAATTCCTATTGAAACCAACCGAAGGTGTAAAAAAATTAGCCATAAAATCTCTTTCACCGCATACGCTGCGAAGAGTATTAATATAGGACAAACAAATGTTTTCTAATTTAGTGATTCATGGTCGTTTTAATTAGCATGCTTATAACTTAAATGTCTGTACCTATTTATGTCTACCCGTGCGAAGCCGGGACGGGACGCTAGTATATTATAAGCACAGACAATTGAAAGATGTGAGTTGATTCGGCATGAATCAATGAAATTAATATATTCATTTAAATTATCAAAGCAACCTTATGTGCAAAAAGATTAAAATCAAATTTAAAAAATCCTTTTTTTAAATTTATCCTTTTATACAATGTCAAAGTCACAATTCGAAAAAAATATATGCAGATATGGACATTAAAACAGAACCACCAAACAGAGTTTTAAAAATTCAATTTTTTATTGACTTAAAAGATTCTTTTTTCAAGTTTGGTCTTCATTTTCGTATTTTTTTTCTTTTAAACTAAAATTACCCATTATTTATAGTAAAATTTTAACTTAAAATATTTTAAATTCATAAATGTAAAAGAAGGAACAAATTTCATGGACATTAAAATAGATACACAGATTTAAAAAAAATTTAATTAAATGCAAAGTTTTTCTGGATTTAAAAATTATTTTAATATCTGGTAGCCTGACCATTAGCTTTAATTACAGTGTGACATCTGTTGGACATTGAATCAAATAATCGGCGGCATATGTCAATTGAAATATTATACCACTCCTGTTGAACCATTTTCCACAGTTCGGCTATATTTTTTGTTACGTGTTTCCCAACCGCGCATTTTAAATCTCCCCCAAAATGTTCTATGGGATTTAAGTCAGGCGATTGGCATGGCCACTCCAATACGCTGATTTTTTGGTCTTTAAAATACTGTTGAGCAGATTTGGGTGTGTGCTTAGGGTCACATGTAGAACACATTTGAGAGGCATGTTCTCGTCGGCATAAGGCAGCATCGTATCCTTCATAATATTCCCCTTCATATTTTGATCCATTTTACCCTCAATCATCAAATGTATTGGTCCAACGGCATACCAAGAAAATTAACCCCAAAATATGATACTGCCGCCACCATTCTTGACCGTTTTCTGGATGTATTTGGGATTAAGTTCCTTCAAATTAAGCCTTCTAACGGTTTGTCTGCCATCACTTCCGAACAAATTTATCTTTGCTTCGTCCATCCACCAAACATTCCTCCACTTTTTGCCTCCTTCTGGCCCACTCCAATCAAAATGATCTTGAGCGAATTTAAACCGCGTTGTTATATTTGTTTTCCTTAGAAAGGGCACCATTC
This sequence comes from Eupeodes luniger, assembly GCA_951509635.1. Classification (NCBI taxonomy): domain Eukaryota; kingdom Metazoa; phylum Arthropoda; class Insecta; order Diptera; family Syrphidae; genus Eupeodes; species Eupeodes luniger. The sequence continues at coordinate 246,572 of OX608074.1, forward strand.
TTGCAATCCTTCTGAGCAAGTTAGCTTCATCAAGTTTTCTACGAACAGTTCTGGAAGTTATTGGAAGCTGTAGTTTGATTTTTATATCCCTTCTTTCCCTTCTTTTTTTTGAGGCGCAAATGATCTTTCAGTCTTCTCTTGGGGTTGTTTTGCTTGGTTGCTGTTTTGGGCTCTCACCGGTCAAATTGCTTTTGCAATCAACTTGAGAGATCGGCAAGGGAATAATTGAAAGTGGGTGATCTATAAGCTACGCCGTCAATTCACTTGTTCAGCTCTGTTAATGTTGGTTGTAAGTCTTTGTTTATATCAAACATTGTCTTCTCAAATGAGGCCCATTTTTGGCTCAGCAATTATTCGAAACAAAACAAAAACTTGCAGCCAAATATCTAATTCAACCACAAAATATAACAATTCCATTTTCCCATATTGTTAAATCTTAATACCTGATTTCTTTTTACAATGTCTTTTTCGTACCTAAAACATGCATTTGGGAACTTAGCAACTTTATTTTATAAGATCGATATCAAGCCTTTTTCCCGCAACAGCTTTAAACTTATTTTACAACATATATTTTATAATATTACGTATTTATGTGTTACCTGTGTATTTTTGTATCAGTTTCGGTTTTTTACATATTTATTTGTGTCTCTACTTCTATTCTAAAACTTGAAGCTCTAAAGTTATGTCTTCTTAATTGTTGCAAACTTAAACAGTTTCAAAAACTTTCCATTGCAAGCTGAATTTTGTCTCTCGAGTACCATACAATTTTCAATATGAAATTATAATCCATAAAGTTTCAAGTATATGTGGGTATCACAATAAATAGCCGATTTCAATTATTAGAACAAGAATTAAATTCTGTGTCTTTGTCTGTGTCTATGTCAGAATGTAGAATCTGAAAAACCATTCTTCCACACCTGAACTTGGACGAGACTGAAAAACATAATAATCTTAAGGTAAACGTATACTTCCCATCATGCCCATGGATTAAATAAACTATGTATTTCAAATGTAGAAGAAAAGTTAGAGGTAAACTTTGATAACTTTAGTTTTATGAAGTATTAGTAGGATGAAGATTGCTTGTTTCCTATAGCAACTTTAATGATGACATGGGTAAAGTTAGTTTAGTTATAGCTCAATTGAAAACTAACTAGGGTAAAAGAACATGGGCACTTTTAAAGGACGAACGTCTGAGAGAGATTTTTATTTTTGTAATATATTTTTATATTTATTGCAGCATGACCTTGCATACTACCAAAGACATAAACTTTCCATCAGATTCAAGGAATCAGTATTTATCTGAACTAAATTGAATATAAAACAATTGGTTGAATTAGAACCCAATAAAATTATATGATGTTGATATTCATTAATTTTATATTTATTTGTTATCATAACTCTAACAAATATATGGCATCAATACAGTCCTTGATGACTTCTACAATAATTAAGAAATTATCTTAAATCCAAGCAAAGAAAGCACAAACGCTCTTAACTCTAAAAAGTGTTTTTCTTGACATATGGATCAAAGGGAACTACATAATAATATCATAAGCACTGCACTGAGCTAAATTAAAGTTCTATTTCTTAGTATTATTGACATTTCTTAACTTGATTTTGATTGTTTATCTATATTACGCAATATACATTTTTGTTGCTATAACGTTATAGTGAAATACTACTAGTTTTGTTTTAGTTGGATTCTTTAACTAAGAATTTATTCTTTCTGGAAAAGTTCTCTAAAAAATCTGACAACAAACCATAATCATAGTTTTTAAGAAAGTCCCAATATGGTTTTCAAACCTTTGCGTTTGATTGATAAGAATTCTAAGATATCCAAAATATGTGGAAACTTGCTAAACGTATCTAAATAATGATCTTTTAAGAAAAGCGAGTTCCATCCTTCAAAAGATCGGTTGCAACGTTAAGAAGCATACATTTTTTAATTTACAAGAAATGATCCTTCATCAAATGATTTGTTAATAAATTAAGACTGGGAGAATAGGAAAACTGCAAGTAAAACTTCCTCAAAAGTGTGACACTTGAAATGGTTCCCATAAATTCGTTATTTTATTTTGAGTAGGTATAGAAGCAAAAAAAAATCGTTGTTTCTAATATTAACTAACCACATCAATATCAATCAAAATTGTTTTTAACTAAATATTTTTTTAAAAATGTATTCTCTTCGAATATCATTGATGTCTCCAGTAAATGTCAGCTTTACGAAAGAAAATGCTTGTTTGTAAGTCTTTATGTAGACATTGCATAAATAATCGATTGCATTTTATACCTAAGAAATAACTTTTAAAAATAAGAAATAAAAATCTGTATAAGACAACCTACGACGAAAGTTGGTAGTAACAGTGCGGTACAGAGTAAAGGCATTTTACCAGTTCTCATCAATCAACCAGAAAGAAAGAAGAATTTTTCTTCCCCCTTCAAAATTAGTAACGAAAAAGGAATCACTTAGAGAAATGAATGTGTTGGATATTTTATTAACCTAATCTGTCTTCAGGGAAATTTTTTGAAAATTAATTTTAAGCAAAGGAAAATAAGGAAATATTAAGGGTTTCCCTGATATAATATGCCTCGCATAAATATAGCTCATAGGATCTACTGTCAGACTAGAAAAAAGTCAATAGTCCAAACAAAATGGAACTAAAGATTTTATATTAGAAATAAAAATATTAAGGGTTTCCCTGATATAATATGCCTCGCATAAATATAGCTCATAGGATCTACTGTCAAACTAGAAAAAAGTCAATAGTCCAAACAAAATGGAACTAAAGATTTTATATTAGAAATGGTACATTTTGCTTATTTTTGAGCTATGCTAGATTTATGGTGAGTAGAAATGGACCTTCAAAAACATTTTCGGAGATATTTCTTGAGTATTTAATATGAATTTTTATAAAATACTTTTTCAAAATGAAAAACATTCAGTGGACTTATCCTCATAATGTCTTACCAATTTAAAAAAAAAAAAATAAAATCTGAATTGAGTACATACAATTGAACCAAAAAATCGAATTTAGCATTAGACACATTGCGATTCCACATTTATAAAATTCCCTTTTACATTGATACTATCATCCATCTGTTCATAGTATAGATGTACATATAAGGAAGGTACCATCTTGTGCACTATTACGCTTTTTCTCAATTCAAATAGGTGGGAACATCCTTTGAGATTGGGTGTATAATTCAATTCGTTTTGACTTTTGTTCAAATGGATACAATCCAATTACTGCAGTGAGAAGCATCAATACACATGTGGAACTATAGAATGGTACCGAAAAGAAGGATTGACCAATAGGTTATGGGACATGTTTTGGATTGATACAAAAATCGAAAGCTTTATTTTGAGAAAACCCGACTTGAGGCATCTCTATGGTGATATCTTCAAAGGACTTGAATTACGTTTTGCTGTCCCCAGAAATAGAAGGACTTGTTTCCGCATAAAATGTAGTTATTTGAATACACCGAAAAATTGTGATGAATTTTGTTTTTATTTTTGAAGCTTGAAGTAAGTCATACTTATATTCGACGTGTGTACCACGGTCTGTAGTTTGAGAGAAGAAAATTTTGCCTCTATTCCCATAGGACACAAAACGACAATGTAATTTTTTCTTAATTTAAAAAAAACAATTTTAAAAATTTATACTTAAAAAATCCAACCTAGAAGAAATTAAAACAAACTGTCTTCAAAGATTCTTCTATCTCTAGGTTCTATAGTGTTTCCATATGGTCTTCTACGAATGTATAATACTTAATGTTCAGAAGTAACTCAGGCAATTTCAAAAATATATATAAATAATCCATAACATTATTTCAAATAAGAGTTCTACACTTTCACTTATTTGATATGATGATTTATGTATACTTAGGTAGGTACATAAACATAACATAAGGGTTTCGGTTTTGTCGAGAAATTTTGGTAGCTAGGGTCTATACTTGTAAATTATTGCACCCACATACATACAGTATAACATTTATTAAAATGTCAACTGCTTCGTGTTTTCTTTTCGCCTGTGAAGTTCCAACCAACGCACCGTCATCTTGTGTATAAATCTACCTTTGCCTTCTTGAATAAAAAAAAATAATAATTTATTAAGTCATAAATTTAGTAGGCAAACATCAAGTCTACCTTGAGCACTACGTAATCCTAATTGAAATACACCCAAGCTGGTGTTTGAAGAAGGTTATTTTATTGGATATGTTAACCTCAAATGTTATGGCAGTATAAACAAATGAATAAACCAATGTATAGATAAGTAGGTAAATTAAATTTAAAATAATAAAAAGTCAAATTACCTAATTAAATTTGCTTACAATGAAGTAATTAAATAATTTTTAACAATTAAGTTTTTTTTTTATAGATAAGGTCCTACAGTCACTGTTCTATTTGTTCATTTTAGTGGTGATTAGATTCAAAAATTACGAAAAGTCTGTAAAAAAGGAGAAGGGATATTTATGAAACAACAATGAAAGCATAAAAAAAAGTGCGTATACGCTTGGTGTACCATTATTGAAGTTAGGTGTTTAGAGAGGTTTGAAGACAAGTTATGTATCAATAACACTCGCACATAACCAAAAACAAACGAGGTATCCTTTTATTCAAAAAAAAAACTATACGTTTGTGTCTTACTAAGTCGTCCTGGAATATTCCGAGTCTGAATTTAAATTAATTTGACAATTAGTTAGTTAAGAGCCACAATAGTGAATAAATTATACCTACACTAAACCATTAAAATAAATCCATTTTTATGCATGCGAATTATTTTCACAAAAGAAATTAAATTTGTATACAACATTTTACTGAAATACAAATAAAGGCCACTTAAATTTTTAACTTTAAGAAAATTAGAAAAAAACCCTTGTCGTATGTATATTTAAGTACCTACACCCTCGTATACCTAAATTTATAAGGTATACAAATGTTATATATATATATGGCAACGAAAGAAAAGTTTTGGTAGCTAGGGACTGACATTGCTCTGGCTTCTCTCGGAAAAGTATTTTTCATGTAGATATGGTATGTATAACATTTTGTTTTTACATATCCTCCTCTGCTAACCTACAGCATTGAATATCGGGCAAAGTCTCCTGGTCCTGATGGTAAGAATATTCTGTTAGTACAAGGATATCATCTCCGTTTGACTATTTTCAAATTTTATTACAACGAATAGTCATTCGGTTATAATGTGTATATATTTTTATCTTCGGATCGAAATCGAAAATATAGAGACCCGAAAATTATTTCGATAGGAATAATACAAAATTAACATAATTCTCGTATAGAACATCACAGATTTTCTATCAATCGATGGGGTAGTAATTTGTTTCCCACATATCCATCAGAAAAATGTATACAATCACTTTCTTGATGTGCTCATTGAACAGATTATCCTGAAAGGAGAAAAAAATAACATTTTGCTGAAAGCAATCAACCCTAGGACGATTCCTATATCGATTCGATACTATCATCATACGGTTGCCTTCGCAAGGAAAACATGGATGCATGTGTGTCTGTTCGTCGTCGATGGAAAAAAGAAATCATTAGTGAATATTTTCCTATATAGATTTATAGGAAACAAATTAATGATGAAATAGCGATCACAGATTTTTTTTCTCTTTTCTTTGAATTACATATATTCGTCCTTGTTGGGATAAATTATCTTGATGATTCGACTATATTGCCCCGAATTAGTTAAGACTTCTTAAGATAAAAAGCAGTGATGAATGGAAGAAATAAGACACGGCACAGGCTAGTTGAGAATTTAAGCCAAAATGGCAATTTGTCAAATTACTTGGGAGCTAATGGGAAATTGGTAATATGTGTTTTTTTTTTTTTTTTTGATAACTGACAATTATTTTTTGTAAGTTTAACGGACAAAACTGTCTTTTATTTGTTCACATCAATTTATTTTAGTTGCAAAATGTATAAATAAACATATTAAATATTGAGTCTTTGGTAAGGGCTAAGGCTAGGGCAGTTGTTGTTTGAATTGTGATATCTAAATTTCTGTTTTTGTCAATTTACTCGTATTTCCCTATTTTCCATACAATCCTATCTTCAAACTTCTCTTACTTCTCTTCATTATTAATTTACTAAGAAATATCTTATGTCTTTCTCAAAAATAATACTATACCATTTTTGTTGAATTGATTTTAATTGTTGGGGGATATGAACTTTTGTCTATGAATAGGGATTGTTGTTGTTTGAAGAATTGTCGGACATAAGTTCTTAGCACTTTCTTAAATTATTCAAATTGAAGAATTCTTGCTTAATTAATTTTTTTTTCTTGTCATACAAATATTAAATTTGTATCCGTTCTCTTCATATGAAAATAATCGACATAAATACTGCCATCTCAACAGCCCTTAGTTGTTGCTTTTACAGTATTAGTTTTTTTTGTATATGCAAAGCATTAACATAGCTTTGATGCAAACGAACAAAGAATTTTATTTCCTTATTTGCCATAGCGGATTTCCGCAAACTGGCCAGAACGGATGCCCATTAGACACCTTCCAATACTATAAGGCCCTGAGACAAGGTTTCCCTCTATTTTTTTCCAGTTCTTCTTCTTCGTATTCCGATTTCACATTCCGTTCATCAGATGTCCATTGAATTTTTCCTGACTATGGCTGTCATGCCAATTAGATAATATACCGAGTTTTACTACAGTCCTTCTTCCAACAAGGATAGATATAAGGTATACAAGCCTTGTTCCGAAGGGCTGTTTTGAAAACATAAATAAGTTCAGTATATGTATGGAAATTTATAGATATTCATTGTTATTTAAGATGGAAGCTCTTGTTTGAAATTCTGTATTGAGATAAGCAAAAACAATGGACCGGTACGCCTGAACTGATTCAATGGCAGCCTCTCATATTGTAAAGTATGTAGGTTGTCAGGGAACTTGTAAGCAATTTTCCATGATTATATCTTTATTTTATATTTCATGCTTTCTTATACCACACATCAATAAACATAAACTATTTGCTTTTTTGTATGCAATATCCTGAAAATCGTTTACTTTATTTTTCTCTTAAATTTATCGAAGTTAATGTTGGTTGACACCCAAACTCTTCAGAAAACAACAGAATTCTCTCTCGCCTTTACTAAAGCTTACTTTTCTCTGTCAAAGAACATGAATGTCTTCTTCTTATTACAGCGCATGTCCACTATGAGGAAGATATTATGCTGTTTATCTTAAAACCTTCGATAAAGCGAAGGGCACAACAGCTATTTGAAAAGTCTAATAAATCCTCTTCATAAAAACGAAAACCAAGCAGAGTCATAATTTTATAATTAATTTTTAATCAATACGATTAATAAATTCAAACGCGAAAAATATAAAGGTTTTGAGGTCCTACTTACAGTCATACTATTGACTAGTTTCAAAACTAGTTAAATAAAAAAACTCTTCTTAAGGCGTTTTGAATGTTAAATCCAAAAACTAGTTTTGAAGCAAGTCAATAGTATGACTGTTAAACTTTTTATTTTGTATAAGTTCTGATGACAGGAAAAACTATACATATATATTTCAAATTTTAATATACAATACATATATATTGCAACGAAAATGATAATTTCATTGGAATTTTCATTGAATACTAGTAAGATCTTATTATACCTAAAAAGACTGCAGTAAGTTTATGACTCCTTTTGCGGAAGTACTAAAAGATGATATTCCCGCCTTTGTGGCTATTACGCTAATTTTATGTCATCATCAACGTAGTCAGAAGTAATAAAAGTGAAGAATTACCCTATTATATACCCTAGCAGATGGTTTCTTACTTAAGCTCAAGATATGCAAAATAACTACTAACTATTGTGAACTGCTGGATTTGGTATTAAAAAAAAATTGTAATGACGCTGAATTCTGTTTTAACCAAATGATGAAACAAAGTCCAGAGCATTAAATAAGGTAAACGTTGTTCTATTTTATAACAGAATATAATTATTATACCGGAGATATTCTGCTAATATATGCATGATAAATGATAACTCTTACATTGCTTAAATTTTGTGATGAATTTTATAAACAAAACGTTTGTAATCTAAGGAAAATATATAAACCTTGTTGAAGTTAAAATGTGCCTATAATTTAAGGCGCTAATAATGAAGGACAAGACAAGACCGTTTTTATTACCTTCATAATTCGTAGCGCATTGAAAAGAATTATTTCATATCTTATCGTAGGAACTTTTAATTCTGGATGCAACTTAGTCTTGATTTCTCTAAATCTTCGCTAGCAAGCTCCAAATAAAATATTTTTTAATTCGAAAGCAATGCACATGCACAAGTCGAGTTGAGTAACAAAAAATTTTACAAGTAGTATATGCTGCCAACTTGCTAAAGTTGATGATGATGATATACAGGATGATATAGAACTAGGGGATCGATTGACTGAATTTTGGAAAAATTACTGAATTTGTGTATTGTAAATGATTCTCTAACTTGACTACTCTGAATGTGAAAGTATTTTGAGCGTCAAAATGACAAAAAACCATCATTTTCTTCGAGACTTTGTTCTACTAAGTTTTTACACCCAATATTTGGGGAGAACCTCATTTGGTAGGCTTCAATTTCAATGCCCGTTTAAAAAATGCATACATTCTCGAAAATGTGGTGGCAAATAATTTGGAAATTGCAAACGTATTCAAAAATTGACTGGAAAGTTTGTCATTTAGTAAAATATGTCTTGTAGTACACGTTTGGAATCAATCTCAATTCATTTAAAATTGACCCTTTACAATAAAAGTAATATAGATAAATCCAATACTATTACTTTAAAATATTTATTTAAAAGTTTCATATTTAAAGTCTTTGAGTTACACCCATTCCTATGAATAATTAAAATAATATAATTTATATACTATACTGACAGACTGACACGTAAACTGAAATATTTATTTATGAAATATAATGTAATAAATTGGCTTAAGCTCTTCTCTTCATTTATCAATGCTAGTTTATGAATTAATTTAATTTATAAAATATAATATCTTATCATAACACTCCCTCCAGTCTCGTTCTATTTCACTCTATACGAGTATGTATACAGTACGTGTACTTTTAAGGAATCACACAAAGAAATAATATTAAAAGAACATTTTCATCTTCAATGCTGCATATTTACGTTATGTCCAGTTCTTCACATTTTGAGGTTATTTTAATCTGAATCTGATCTTATCCAAGAGTTCATCATATTATTTTCTTTCATTTCCTAGCAAAATATGAGTAATAATGCAATTTCATAAATTTTAAAATATTTCTTCCGACACTTCCGACCTAAATTCTTATTTCGTATAAAAAGTCATCTTTGGTAGAACATAGTTTTCTTCTCTCCAAAACCTAATTCAGCTTCTTCGTTTTCATATGTACATATATACTAAGATTTCATGTATGGTTTGGACCAGAAGCAGATGGAATATAATTTTTTTTCTTCTAAACATTAAATTGCACACAACGTTCAGCTTTTCAATATTGTCATTGCAACGAAACTGCCATAAGGGCATAGAACTGTGCAAATAATGTACACAAGTGGAATATTTTCTGCTCGAAATGGTCCTCAGTGAAGAAGTACATTGTTGAAAATACTTATTCTCTAAGGGAAAAACTTGTACGCTTGAGTTGAGTAAGGCTCATAAATTTCTATGCTTTGAGTGTATACCTACTTTTTTTGACTTAAAGTTAGTTTTCTTATATGGAGATGCCATGTCAAATGGAACAGTTTCTGTAAGTGAAGTTTTGGTCAGAGAAATGCTTAAGTCTTTTAAAGTAAATGTATCTCTGTGTTCCATTCCTTTATTAAAGCATAAATACACAATTTGCGCAAGCGTTTGTATTTTATGTAGGTTTGGAAGAACCATATTATTTAATTATATGTTTTTCAACAAAAAAGTTATGAATATGTGTTTATCTTTTTGTATGCTTTTAAATCTTATTATATTCTTATAGTTTTTAACAAAAGTTAAGATGGCTGCGTCCGGAATCTGAGTTTCTTACCCTTTTTTATCGTTTGCGAAGAAGTGACAAATCTTCATCTCCATTTTCAAACTTTTTCAAAAATAGTTTTCATACACTTTTGATTTAACTTCGTTTTTGTAAAAAACAAATGCTGGCAAGGATGACGAAATTGACGTCTAGTCTATATTTGATATTAATGACATATAATAATTGCTTTCTCATATACGAATTTATTCAGACAAATATGACTGTTGTCTTGTCTTTTCTCTTTTGGATTCTTTATTCGCCTCCACAAGGCTTTGGTTGAAGTGATTAATTTATTTGTCGGTTGATATTGGTATCGAAACTGATATTGCCTTAGACCACAAGGGAAAGCTTGTTTAGACTATTGGCTTTAAGGGGGTCGTCTACCTTCGCGCTTAAATTTCAGGCCTATTATTCAAGGATGGATTGCAAAAGAAACTACACATGATATTTCAACAATTTTTTTAATTTGATTAGTCAATTCTTGAACTTTAATGAAAAACAAAAAAAGGATGATTTTTCAAATAAAATTTGCCCTTGTCGTTTTTTTTTATTTGATTAGTCAATTCTTGAATTTTAATGAAAAACATAAAAGGATGATTTTTTTTCATAAAATTTGCCCTTGACGCGTCGTTGAATGCACTACTGCCGGTGCGACGGAGTAGAACGGCTGGCACGATATCTCAGCTTCAGAATCTTGAAATAGCAAAAAAAATGTTTTAACTTTTTAAAAACGTTGATTACGTCTTGACACACGCATTTTTTGACCATGTTTTTCAATCTAAAAAAGCTTGTTTTCAGACCTAGCGAGATGTTTTGTGAATAAGTAACGTTTTACAGATTTAGGATATCTTCTATAGTTTCGTCAAAATCGTGCCATCAGTTTTGAAAAACACTACTTTTGGGAAAACGCGTTAAAAGATAAATGTTACAATGTAGATAGGCAGGGCGAGGCCGGGTTTGAGGCTCGATATCTCGTAAACCAGAATGCTTTCGATCAAATCCTTCACAAAGCATGTTTTTAGTTATGTCTTCATTACAAATATGCAAAAAACCGCGAAGGTAGACGGCCCCCTTAAGATTTCACTACCGGATCATCAATTCATATCCTTTAAATTATCTTATTCTTGTCCTAATATTTTGAACCCTAGCAAGACTGCCTTAATTTATTTTTAAACAAATATTCTATTACAACAAAATATTTATTTTTTTTCGATTCATGAAAGTTCAAACTCGAACAACAGGACATTTAAAGCGATGTATATTTATGGAATAGGGACTGTTGACTATAGGCAACGTGTAAACTTTTTTGTCGCGAATTTTTTACTGAGCCGACTACGTGATGTTAGGTAAAGAGTATCCCATAAATCAGGTCGAAACATATAAATAAATCAGTCATTAGCGAGTGCTACCGACAGTTACAAGGATATTGGGATTTTGTTTTTCCTGTGGGTATACCTTTAATTTTATTTTAGCTCACTTATCAACCCTACACGTTATTGTTTTGTACAATATTTTTTGCAGCTCTGGTTTCAACTATTTTTTTGTGCACGACAAGCAGTTCTTGTTTCTTTCTGTTTTAATAGAAACACAAAATTGTCACAAAAAGTCTTGCGCATATGATTAGCATCAATATTATCGCTGATGAATTTGCTTTTAAATTTTTCGAAATCTTAAATTTGCAATGATAATTTTCACTAGCAGTTTATATCGTTTACCTATAAGTAGTTAAACCTTCTTTTTATCTTAAGAACTCATTATAGCTACAATTTAAAGAGTTTTTTTTCGGTTTCTGTGATTATAACATAAACCCTCACAATATTTATTGTACAGAAGCTATTAAGTAAGTACCTATTTCCTATCTTTTCAATTTGAATATGGTGGAAGGATTAAATGATGAACAACTATGAATTTCTGAAGATATTCATATACATACATAGGTTCAAAACGAATATACATACAAACAAATAATTATCTTAAAATTATACCCTCTCAACAGTTTAATAAAAGTTGAACAAACAAAAGGACTTTTCGACAAACAATCGTGGGCATAGGTACCTATCAGAATCAATAAAAATAAGTCTGAAAGGTTCTTATTCTGAAAATGCTTTCATTATTTCTATCCCGCCAACCGCAAAGTCTCATGCGGGCCAACAAAAAACGGTTAACAAAAAAGAAACGTGCCCCCACCAACCACCACGACCAACGTCATGCAAAAAGCTTTGAAAAATAACAGCCCATCTTGTTATCATTGAAACTTTGTGCGTCCTTTGTTTAAAGCCCAGGTGAACTACAATAGGCCAGTTCAATGGCAGAGAGGTCTTAGTTGTCTTTTTTTTTCACTTATTTTTTCCATGCTTGTTGTTTCGTTTTATAAAAGAGGGAAAGAATTTTCCAGTAGTGCAGAAGAGGTCTAAATAGCGCCGCTGACAAGGCCATAGGGCAGGATGCAGAATAGGCTTCAAGTAGAATAATAATCGAGAGCAGAAGCCAACGCCTATCCTATAGTATCACAAAAGGTTTTTCACTTCAGTTTTTTTCTCAACAAAGATACTTGCTTCCACATCATATATACATATCTACATATGTACATATATTGCTATGTGGTTTTTATTCAAGCCTTTTTTACATTTACGGTCATACACATCAGTTCATGGGATTGCTGACTGCAATTTTCAATCGTTATTATTAGCCTTTTGTTTTTATTTGCTCTTATGGTTAAAAAAAACTTCAGAGATCTTACGAAAGGATTCTTAAAGTTGGAGCCGTAAATGCACTATTGGGGGCTTAAAGATGTGGAATACTTTAAATAAAGTCATCAGTCAGCAAGAAAATGCCATGTAAAGTTTATTACTTCTCAATTAAATCAAGTCTTGTAGGTTTCGCTAAGTAAAAAATTGCAATATTTTGATTTCCATGGGCGGATCGGTTGATTTTTATCTATAAAAAGCCGTTACTTAACCTTTTGTTTTTTTTAGACGTGTAGTTTTCAATCTGGCAATCCTTTGTTCGGAGCTGGTCTTTTTGACAGTTTGGTTTGACAATTCATGGTAAATAGACATACTCCTGGGCAACGTTGATGTGGATAACCTTTGATTTCATCAAGACGGAGTTACATACAGCCACCGAAACAATCAATGAATTGAAGGAACCTTTTAGTGAGCGCATTATCTCGCGTCGTGGGCCTGTGGCGGGCGTGGCCTCCGAAATCGTGCAATCTTTCGCCGACGGTTTAACAATTTTTGTAGGGTTATTTGAAGTCGCTTGTCTACGCCGGTAATTGTGAGACGATTGACGTCTTGGAGGAGCATATTCGATGCGATATTGCGAACATAGGCCCCCAACTGCTGCCAAAAGTGGTTGAAAATTAGGTTTCTCGTTTTGAAATAATTCCTGGCCATAACATTAAATTACATGCGCATTAATTCTTCTTGAAAACCACATGTCTAAAAATTACCCTTTACTTGTTTTTTTAAAGCATTTTGTGCTCTATTTTCAACACTATTTTTGTTGTCTAAATGTTTGGTTTATCTAAAGTGGAACTTTTAATTTCTTTTTCTCAAAACAGAGCTGAACATTGATATAAAATAAGTTGATTATTTGAATTAGCCTAAGGTTGGTGCCTCAAAAACTGAGATGAGCCATACAATTTATTTAGGTAACCCTTCGACACGGGATAGTATTTACTCCTGATTTATACTTGGTTTGAAGTTAAAATCTTCATAATTTTTGATTTTCAGATAAAATGAGTTTTGAAAATCATTTTCATAACATAGCAAATAAGTTAAAGGTCACAAACTATAATAGGTATGCCAATAAGTTTTCATATTTCACTTTCCAATCTAGGAAACTACTACATTTTAAGAATAAAAAAGTCTTTTTATTACACAATTCATCATCATCAATATTGTTCATTTGGGTGGCCTATAACATTTACCTAATTACCTTCAGCTTAAACTACAGAATTATCGAAGGGGCTGAAACTATTGACACAGAAAGATAAGTGCTGGCATGAAATGGTTACTTGAAATTTCCATCAGAAATAAATAACTCTTATTGAGAAAATTCAAAGAGAACCCCTCTTTCATCAGAGAAGTTTAAATAAACAATAAACATAACATAAAAAAGGTAATGAATTTGTTTTTGTTTTGTTTTTTTTTTTTTTAATTCAGGTTTGCGATACTTAAGAATAATTGAAAAGCTCTAAGTTCTCTTGAACTTGTAGCCATTGGACTTTAAGTATTTTTGTGCTGAATTTATGATTTCAAAATCGAGGGAAATTTATTTAGCCAAAGGCAATTGAAGTTTACCACTTAAAACTTGTTTTATTAATATTTTGAGATGAACAGCACCCTTGTTCAAAGTCATTCAGAAGTTAATTAACTGAAAATTAACTACACAATATACCTACATTTATTTGATTATAACGGTATGAGCATGAAAACAATATATAGCTTAAAGAATATTGCTATGAGAACAACACCCTCCTTAAAGTTAAAGGTGTTTAAACTTCACAATATAAATTTTATTGCTGTTTCTCAGTCTATATGTTAGGATTTTTCTTATTATGTTTATATGTTTCAATGCTTCTGTGACCCAAATTTCCATTTAAAATATTTAGCTAAGAGAAAAGAAATTTGGATTTTCAGAGAAAATATTTTGTTCGTATTTTGTTGATAACCTTTCCAATGTAAATATATTTTTTTTTAAACTAAAAGAAAACGTTAATTTGAATGTGTATTGCTTTGCTTTGTGAAACTATGAGCAATTCTATAAAACTTATTCAAACCAATGCAATGCTTTATACCTGTATCCTTCTTCTGTAGGTATTTGTGTCCTTTTCAATTTCGTCCTCATTCCAAATAACTTTTTGCTGTCCAAAAAAATTAAGTATGAATGAAGTTGACAACCGGAAACTCAAGAGAAAAATGCTTTCTCTAGCCTATAATAACCACATTCTATGCCATTACCTATAATATTGAAATTGAAAGTACAGGCATTTGCTTGTACCTGTTGATAGAGGTTATAGCTTGTAATTCACTTATAGAAAAGTTCAAGTCTTTTATGTAATTAAGGATGAAGGGCTTTTTACTTCTAATTATACCAGCGGTTGAGGATGTCAAATTGAAGATAACGAAAGGAGGAAAACAAATTGCTGAACCATATAATTAAGTTGGGATAAGCAGAGGCACGCAAAATTGTCAACTAAATTTATATTATACTCTTTAATTTTGTGTTATCCTCTTGATCTGAATTTCTTTAGATGAAAACTTTTGAACCTTACTTACATGTTTAAGTTTGTCCCAAATCTACTTTGTAGTTGTTTTATTTCCAAAAGTTTTCTTTCTTTTCATACTTTATTTATTAGGCATTTACTTTCTCAAAGTATTAATGTATTTTTATTTATTTTTCTCAAGGCAAGTAATGGTTTCATCTATAGAGTTGCCATCTAAATATTTTATAAATCCTTATTTTTTAGCTTGTTGGGTTAATTTGATTGAATATTCCTTAGATGGATATTTTTGCTAGTTTTCAACTTGTGTTGATGGGTTTATAAGAAATTGTATTGGAAATGGCACAAGTTTAAGCATTAAATCAGTCAGTTTCAGAATAGTCAAAGCATTCGATATAAAGATTTCTCAAGAATATTGAACTTTAACTTGCGTGCTATGAAACTTATAAAAGAAGCATGTCAGAAAAGATATGTATAACAGATAGAAATTACCAAACATTTTTGAAAAGATATTGATTTTTTGTACTATGGCATTTGCATGAAAAACTTTCATCAGAAAGAAAGAAAGAAAGAAAGGAAACATAAGGTATGAATTTGTAAGAAAATTCATGATTACTTTAGAAAATTCGAATTTATGAGTTCTCTTTATTCCTAATAAGATTTCTTACCATTAACTTTTCTACCCATAATCTTCTTTAAAACTTTAAATCATAATACCACTCATGACATTCTCAAGAAAAAAATGTTTCAAAAAAAGAAGGAATTCAAATAATGTAAAAATTATTTTCTCAGAAGTAGAAGAACTTTAAAAAATTTTATTGAAAAAGAATTAAAGAAGCCTAACCGTGCACTTAACACTTAAAGTCATATTCAAAAACAACATTGATAAAACCTCAAACACAAGAATGAATATCGCAAGTCTTTCAAATGCGTAGAAGTAATCACACAATTGTTTCGATTTATTAAAGCTTTTAATTTAAATTGGTATTTATTGCACACGATGTTAAAGCTTATGCAAAGGAAAGTGATTAAAATCATGTCATCAAACTTGCTGATTTGTTAAGCCTTAGCAGTAACACATTTTAAAATACTGTCAGCAGTGGAGCCTTAGAAACAACGAGTTGATGAAGTGTTTGTATAATAGCAAACGACAAAAATACAACTTAACAACGTAAATGATATTAAAGTACTCGAAATTTCCTGTACTTGAATTTACATTTTAATTTCTTAATAATGGATCTTTTCGTGTAAAATGTATAAAAAATGTTCTGAAAAATACTAAGAAATGATTCTAATAAAATACAAAATAAACGCTTAATTGAATTGAAATGTAGGAAACATGCATAAATGCCTTAGATAAATAGATAATTAAGGAATACTGTCTTAACGCATTGAAGAAACAACAAACATATAATTATGCCTAAAACTAAAATCTGTTTCTCCGAAATAGTTAACTTAATTCAACGTGATCAACATGACATATAGAAAGTCTGTCCCCAGTGGCCAACTATACAAATCAACTGTCAATACCTAAATTTGAAAGACTTCACTCTTGATATTTCAGGTGGCGGGCGTAAGCTCTACACTCTACACACATCGTGTTAAAGTCAAAGTGTTATCCCTCCAATCCCTATGGATTGTTTATAGAAACGATGTTTCCATTCATTCTACGAATATATCCATTTGCAGTAAACAATTTTGACACAAATGAAATCCTTGCTGTTACATCCCAATATCCCAGAGGACAATGTCTTAAAACACAATGCAATTGGGTTTAAGCTAATGAAACCATAATGCAAATAGAAATTGGGGTTGTGTATTTTAACTACTCTATCTACTCGTAGTATCTATAGTTTCTGTGTCTTGATTTGTGTCAGTTTTATTGAAATTACGTTTGCAAGTATTATTTGGTATGAATTAAATGGTACACTAATAAAAAGTCGTCCTAGGTGTTCGATAGTAGTTAACCTCAATATTAAACTTAACATAGAAACTGGAAAATAATTGGAAATGCTGTTTTATGTTTTACCTTATAGCTGTAATGTTGTTCTTTGTTTTAGCAAAGCAAATTTATATTCGAAATCATTGTTCAGAATTTGGGGATATTTGTTTCTCTTTAAACAAATAACAAAAACGTTCATTTCGTATGTTTAATTATATGTACGTTTTCGAGCATAGCATGCAACTAAAAAACTCTATTTCTACAAAATGAAAAAGTCTTCTAAACATCCTACAAATAGCTTATGAATATCATTTAATTAACGAAATGTTTTGATAGTTTGTTGATTTTTGAATTGGTTTTAAATAATTTTATTAAATAAATATGTTTATTTGTTTACGTTTGTTGAATTTGATTTATATTAACTTGGGATAATTCAAATTGTTATGAAAGACAATAAATATTTTATTTGATCTGAACATATTTTTAGAATTAAAATCATTATAATTGCATTATTCACAATATGATTCTATATATGAATGTGCATAATGAAATTATTATTAAAATTAAATCAATAACTGAACAATAATACAAAAAATAAAAACATAAACTTGGGGCTATGTACATAGGTGTGTTGCATTGATTTATTTGTAGGCAGTTGACAACAACTCATTTGTATAAAAACTTAAAAGGCATTTATTTGTTGTTGATAATTATAAAATGATATGGTTTTATTCAAAACTTAAGCAAAAAATTAGCTTATAATGGTTAATTCAATTGCTATTATGGCTGTTATAATATAAAACATTTAATTAGAACTAACTTCACATTGGAAGCTTATGAGGAAATAACACAAGTTGAACTAAAAAAATGGTTGCAACCGCAGAACTCTGTACTTTTTTTCTTCCATTGAATTCATTATTCATATTTATTTTCATAACACAACATTTTTTTATCAACACTCGACACATTCGATAAAAATAAATTTAAATGTTGTTAAGTACCTGGAAAAGTGGAAATTCATATCGATTGTTATTATTATTATAAAAAATAAAAATAGAAGGCTTATTAAAAACATGTTTTTTCTTATTATGGTTTTAGAATTTTTGTGCATATATATTTTATTAATTTTAATGTTTTATATTGAAGCTATATGTTAGTAGAAATTACGTACGTACGTACTCGAATTTAAAAACAGTGTGGACAGAAACCTTAAAGGCTAAAGCACGTTGTTTTTGTGACAGTTTTTTATAAATTTTGGGGAAAAAAAACAAATTCCTTTAATGCACAGAGAGTCTGCAAATTTGATAACATTCAGATAGGCTTTGGATGTATTGGTTTGAAAATAGGAACATATTATAAATTGTACTACTTTTTTCAGGCACAAGCCACCGTTTTTATAACACTGCATAAGGTTTCATAAAATAATGCTAATTAACGTCAAGAAGTTATTTTGAAAGGCTAATGCCTCTATGATTTAATGCTAAGCACATTATGGAGTTGGCTAGAGCCAACTATGGATTTACGTATATGTAGTTGAATTGAGCCTTAATAAACGCTTGTACAATTCGTCATGTTTCACCTGTTAAGCATCTTAACAAAAAATTGACATTCATCTTCGTTTGAAATATCTTTTGTTTTCAATATTTGTACATATGTATTTATTTTTAATTAAATGAAATATTCAGTCAATTTTGTAATCGTATTCTGAGCTATACAATAACATCATATAGAAAATACCGAAACAAAAACAACAGACCTTCATATCGAACTAATAAAACCAAAAAAGAAATATTCAATGTAATCACCCAGAAGTTCGGTGGACGTACGGAAATTGATTAAAAACAAATATGTATTGCATTTTACCGCGATTCTGATATCACTTTATTCCAGCTTCTATACACAAAAAATAATTAAAATTTTATTTTGTATGAATATGTTCTTTATGATATATAATAAAATAATCTGCCAACACGTAGTCATATTCATGGATTTAAATTATACTACTCACAAACGAAAAATATTTTACTAGAACAAATGTATTATTTTAAATAAATGCCTTCTGAATTTGTACGAAAATGTCTTCACGAAAAATGTCTTCCAAGGAACAACAATTTTAAATTTTTAAATCAGATAGTCGATAAATCGTTTTGTCAAAAATGAAATTTAATTGGAAAATAAATCAATTTAAATTATTAACTTCTCTATTAACAATTATCTTTGGTTATAAGTTAAAGCGTTATCTGGCGAAACAAAACCAAAAAGGTTTTTCTGACGAACTTGATAAATTTATAAAGGCAGAAGTATATAAAAATATTTTATTTTTTTTTTTAATTTCAATTTACTATTTTTTGTTAAAATTTCAAAAGGACTGTGATGAATTTAATTACATACATATATATTCCCTGAAAAAAAAAATGAACTCCTATTTCATAGATACATATAACAGAAACTAATTGCATTTTGCTGAAGAGTGGAAGCCCCCTAAAGTCAAAATCTGCATCACCAAACACGTTTTCATATTCAACGAAATTAACAATCAAACAAATATTGATTTACAACTAAAGCATCATGATACTGGTGACTGATACGGTAATTCTTTCAGTTATTAACTTTAGGACGCGTTTAAATAGCACATATTGGTGGGTGATGGTGCAGAAAATAAGTCATGTTCCAGTTTTAAAAAATATAAGGGACTTAGAGATATACAATACATACATATGTGATATTTTTAATAAACATCAGAATGATTGTTTAGTTGCCTCTGTTTTGCGGACACATAAATGTCAAGTTTCTAAACAAAAGTATTTATTTGTTTAAGAAATAAAAAAGAGTTTTTAACCCAACACTATCTACAACAACGATTTTAAAGCTTACAAGCCTCTTTTCTATGCACAAAATACGATCTTAATGTCAAAAAAAAATATAACTTCAGGTTTCATTCGAAGGTGTCAAAAGATTCTAACTTATTAACTTTATCTAAATCCGCCTTGAGGTAACATAGAAGATCAAGCCATGTTTGATTTGTTTGTAAACTAAGTGTATTATAACTATAAACATCATCATCATAATCACCGTCCTTAATGTATTTGCTTCTTTTATAAAATTGAATTTGGAATTCGTTATATATGGAGTGGGCTCCAACCTTCAGCCCTTGTAATCACATTTGATTCCTTTCCTACGTAGTCCTTTATTGCCCGAAAAGAGCAAATTTGTTTTGAAACTTGCGTAGTAGAAGTCTCAGAGCTTGTGAATGTAGTAAGTGTTATGCAATATATGCACTCATGTTATGAACTTTCTCTCTAAAAAAAGCTCCCTTGAAAAAGGATGTTTTTCAGTTAATATGTTGAAATGAATAAGAACTTAATACTCTTTTGCAAAATAAACTGTCTCTTTTTAAGCCTGCCTTGCTAACCATGCCCATATGCAACAGATGTTCTTTTAGAGCGTTGAGTGCTAAAATTTGCTCAAATTTTCTTTCCTTTTATGTACCTACACAGAAGGTTAATGTTTAGTAGAAATTTCTTATATTAAAATAATTCCTAAAGGCAAAACATGTTTAGGTATAGCTATTATAGTTACAGATGAAACATTTTGAGGAATTCACTATGGAGGAAATGTTTAAAATAATCAAACTAACTCATGAGAAAATTGCAGCTATTCCTAAAATGCGGTTGAAAATGTTTTTCCTCTATCATCAAACACGTATTTATTTACTTATAACAAGCATTAACATTCGTATTACGCTATTTATTTATTAGACTAAGGATGATATCTACATACACAATCATGCATAATAAATCAATTTAAAATCATAAACAAAATGTAATGTGTTTTTATCACAAATAAAATGTATTACGTTTAATGTATGAAATTAGTTTTGAGCTAATTTTAGTGTATTTTGTATTCACAATGCGATTTTTTGTTTTTTTTTTTCAAAAGAATAATAAATGAGTTAGCTACACATTATACTCTATTAACTTTTTACTTATTATTTATGCAGGTTTATGATGTTATTTTGAACGCAGTTACGTAGTTAGAAAATGTAAAAAATAGCAATATGCCTAATTTTTTTCATAAATTTGAAGTTCTGATATAATATTCATTTTAAAGCTAACGTTCCAGCAAATTGTATTTTCAAACATGAAGGTTTCGCGTTGTGTATATATGTATGTAGTTTTTGTGTGTAATATAATAATAATAATAATAATAAATGCACTGCTAAGGGTGTTCAGCCAACCATAGATACAACATTTGTTGCCAACATTTGCACGTAGCTAAAGCACACGTGGTGCTTACTACAGATTAAAATAAAATGCCTACATAAATGATATAAAAAGGAGTAGAATTAACCACAAAACATATAGCTGCTGAAAAACATATACATAGCTACATTGTGTTGTAATATAATTAACAAAGCATGAAAGCACGAACCATTGAAATTCGCTTTTAATTTTTGTGTGAATATTTGACACTGCTTTGTTACAAGAAACGCCACGCATTTTGGCGCCAGCAATTTGGGCAAAAATTTACATAATTACAAATTACTGCCGCAGAAAAATAGAACACATTAGGATAATGGCGTCTGCTTTTGATAGAGCATTGGTTTGAAATAATTATAATGGTCTTGTGAATTCATTAGTTAACGTGCAATGAGAATGTGCATCAAATGATTGAATTCTTCAACATACAGCTAATTACCAAATGTATGCAAACTTTCATTTTTTTTTTAACTTTTTAGGTTTGATTTTGTAGTTTTTAGTTTTAAATTCAAATTCGTTATTAAAACTGCTTTAAAATAGAATTTTTAATAATATATTTATATATTGGAAAAGTTAATATTAATCTACATGAAGGGCTATGATATTTCTGAAAGTATGATGGAGATTTGAAATCAAATTTCAGAGTTTGATTCAAAAAAGGTTTTATTTTGATTAATTTGTTTTTTGTTTTGTTTCTTGTTGTCGAATGCATGTTTCCGTGGCGCTGACGAAAAGTGTTCTCTACAAAAAAGTCCCAATCTCTCAAAAAACTTCAAGTATTTGGAAGAATATAAAACATGACTTACCAGTTTTTAAGACTTGTCATATACTTAATTTCTTTAGTAGATACTAATATCAAAAACCACTAAAGACCTCGAATCAAACTCTTAATGGGATTATTTGTACAGATTTAAGATAATGAAATCCACCTTGATAAAGGTGTTCATTGACAATCACTATTCCGCTTTTAGCTAGCTAGCTTACCTGTAGGTATATTATCATGGTTAATGTTTGCAATTGCAAGCACAGGCCTGACATCCTATTATATAGCTAATTTCATGAGATCCAAACAAATGAAAAGTCTTTTGGAGGAATTTTCCGATATGATAATGAGAAGAACTGATAACATCTCTATTTAGTTTAGAAGAACAAGATAATGTTCTCAATGCCGCCGCCGTTAAATAAAACTGACAAGCAAAGATGAAAACACAGTAAAGAATCCAGGAATAATTAAATTTAATGTCTGATGAAGAAAACATTTTTGTTCTGAATGAATGTAAAGTTTCGTAGCTCTAAAATGAGAAAATTTTATGGTTTTTTTCTCTCAGGGTTGGGTCGTAAATAATGGTAATCCTGATTTTAAAAAAAGTAAGATTTTGAGTTTTCTATCAGTTTTATGAAAGTATCTATGTTTGTATTCTTCTGTGGCTGAGTAAGGGTGGCGCTTGTCTGTGAACTTTTCCCCTAATGTTGCTCTTTGATTGCCGATCCAATGTTGCGAGGACAAAATCATTGGAAAAAATTATTTAAACTTAAACTTTTGAAAATTTAATGTTATAGGTTTAGATTTTTATACTATATCATTAATCTACTGAATAAATGAGTAAGTTCGCATTTCAGAGATGAGAGACGGAGATACTATGTATATAACACTATTTCTCCTTCTTCTATCTTATAAAGATAAAAACAAATTCTCAAGAAATCAAAAACAATCAGAAACTTAATTTTATTTATAATTCGGCAAATTGGTTCAAATAATTTCAGTTTCGGATTTTTGATTCAGTTAAAAAATTTCCACTGCGTACGATTGCTGATATTTCAGAACTTATGGACGCTTTTTTACTTTCTTTCAAAAAATACAAATATGTACATATCAACGTAATTGCTGAAGTATTTACTAAAAATGTTGTATATCTTTTGACATTTTAGCGGAAACTTCAGAGAGTTCGCGTTTGGCGTGTGATTCTCAAATTAGCCGTTTGGCATACAAATTTAAGCTTCCCTCCAGAAATTACTCAGAGTAGTTAAAAGTTGTAAGTCACTAAGCCTTGGCTTTTTACAAAATGTATGTTTGTTTTATATCAATTCCTGTGATTACTCGGTAGTTATTTTTATAGTTCTTCATTTTTAACCAAAATAGGCACATGTTTAACACATATATTAATTTAAGTCAAAAGTCAACCCATGTTTGAGCTTCAAAACTCACCTAGGCTCGTTAAGTCGTCATAGTCGTATTTTACAAAAATCGAGATTGCTTTTCAATATGCAGAGAATAGTAATAGGTTTTTCTTTTTTAACAAAGAAAAACTATACTGAAAACTCAAGTACCTTTCTTTATCTACCTGTAATTTGCGTGCAGTGATAGAGAAAATGGTTCTCATCCTTACGAATTTCGATCTGTATAACCGCACCCTTTTTGGTATAGTTTAGTTAGATGTACCTTACTTCATTTTTTTTTCCAACTCACATGCAAAGCTCAACCCTTTTTCACATAATAAACCTGGGAATATTTTACGTTCGTGTTTTATCGACAAAACTAAACAACGATAATGGGTTTCAGTCAAAAGAGCATAGATATATAGATATTCTCAAGAAATTCTCATGCATACATCCCACTTACACCGCACTGTATACTCGTAGGTACGTACTGTAGTGTAGTGTATTGTATAGCCCTTTTAAGGATTGAAGAACGATGTTCGGCATCAGACACGTACGCTTTTATGTAATGGCATTTTTATGATGGAGACATTTTTACACTTCGCCCATCTCAGGCTGTAAATGAACCGTGAAATAAAGATAATGTGTGTGCCAAAGATGGTAAAGGCGGGTGCGTTGATAGCTACTTGTTCTTGTTATACTATACTATATTGTACGAGTATGCCTTGGCTCTGTCATCAACCATATTCAAAAAGGCAAATACTTTATCAAGCATCAGCCATCAAGGATAAAATGTATTAATATGCGAATAATATCATTGATCATCGCAAGCCGTCACGTAGCCGATGATGTGTGAAGATAATATTGTTTCCTTGACAGCATGGGTTGCGAGTTTAGATTTAAAAAAATAACCTCTATCATCTCCTTCCGAGTAATGAATTCAATTTATTTTATAACTAAAATAGCAGTTAATAAAATCCATTTAATTGTAGGTTTTAAAAACAAATTACATACCCCCTACCCGTAAAGTATTTTCTTATTTGTTTGTTTTAATTGGTAATAAAACAGTTAGACGCTACCGGTTATGAAGGTACGTAGAAAAAATAGGAGGTTTTATAAATAAACTTCAACCGAATTTTCAATGCGTTTATTTTATATAAAAATTATATTTTTAAATTTTAATATAACATTCAATAAAACCGGGATTTTATTTTTAATTTCGGTATTAAAGTTTAATCGATAATAATAATGACATAATACGCCTTATTTTAATTCGATTTTTGAACTTATTTACAAACCGATGTATTTATAGGTATTCTATCAGTTTTTGAAGTAAATATTCGATCCAAATTTTAGTATCATGTAATTACCTTGAAATGTTTAAGAATATCTAATGTGTCATAAGCTTTTTAAGATCAAAGACTATGGGATGATTGAAACCTTTATAAAAGCTTCCTTTAAAAAAAATGTTTTGAATGAGCTCACGTCAAAGAACAACACACATTTTTTTGTTATTAAAAAAACAATTATTTTTGCTTGATTTAATTGAAAAAAAAAAACATCTCTATTTAAAATATCAAAACCTACCCAAAATCTACTGAAAGAGGAAAAAGTATACAATTAATTTATATGTAAATGTTAATATTATGGAACTTATTTCTTTGCAAGATGTCTAGTGTTTACCATAATTTATGTGGGTTGCGGGAATCTACGTATATTATGTAAGTAGGTATAAGAAAATCCATGTGCTTTTAACCATAAAAGAAGCAAAATCATGTTTTATTAATATACAATTCATACGTGTAGACTGAATGATGGAATATTTAGGTATATTGATTTAAGAATACCACACACAGACGATATTTTTAGTGAATTCCATTTTCCACAACTTCATTCATCCTGAATAAAAATTTGAGGGTTGTGATGCATTCTCACATAATTTTCGTCACTAAGCATTTGACTTTCTTGTATTGTGTTTTATTAAATTCACCTTTGTGCCCTTAGTCTTATCAAACTTTAAATACAATGATTAAACTGTGTTTCAATTTTTTTTGTGTTTCGATGATAATTTCAAAATATAAAGAAGGTGAGTTGAAATTATATAGGGCTTTAAATTGTGAATTCGAGCTTAAGTCTGTTTTTTTCGTTGGATGTTTTTTAATTCGTTTTGATTTTAAACACCGATGCCTACAATTGTAAAAACAGAAGTATTGTGAAACCTCTATATGACTTCTCAAATACAATTCTAAGAATCAGTCAATTTGTCACTACTGAAGGGATGCAAAGAAAGGTAAAAGGTAATTATTTACCATGTTTGTTATATCTAAGCATAACCATTACATTACCAACAGAAATTTAATTACTACCCAAATTGAATGTCAATAAATTCACAAAACATAATATAATTACAATCTCGGAAAAATATAGCTTCTATCTTTGCAATTTCGAAAAAATCAAACCGTATTATTTTTCTATTTTTTAAAGAAACACAACACAGTCCGGCATCCATAACACTAAATAAATTTCATTGCCAAAGAGTAATTTCATCCGAGAAGCTCGGATGAATCTTTAAATTAAAATGCTTTGGAGTTTTTTTTTGTTAAGTTTTTCAGTTTGTAAAAAAAAATCTAACAAAGCGTAAGGATTATTGGAATGGCACCTTTTTTCCCACACCAGAGTTAAAATTGCAGCCAAAAAAGATATTCTTCGAATTTCCGATATCGAGAACAATCGGACTTTAAAATTTATTGAAAATACTTTCTGCTGCTCGTTGTCAACTTTGGTGTATTGTTTTGTCTGACTCTATATACGTTCTCCAGTTCGCCTCCGCTTTGAATTGAATTCGAATGCAATAACGTTAAGATTGCTTTTTCTTCGTTTTTGTTCTTTACTTTATTTCTGATATTTTGTTGTTTTTGTTGTTGTTGTTTGCTTTTGTTCGGCATTTGAAAGTAAATTCTTTTGTGAAAAATTGTTTGGGTAGAACTTTATATTCCAATTTTCTTTCTTGGGAAGGAATCTTTTCCAGATTGAATAAAAGGAACATAAAATAAGAATTATTGAATTCTTACTTACGAGTTTGTAAGAAGATGAAGTTATTAAAGAGCTTTTAAATAACAAAGGAGCTGTTGCGAAAATTGAAAAAATACCATTTAAACAAAAAACATAATCGGCATTACTGCGTAGGTAAACAGAAATAAAGCTTTAATTAGTTTTAAGAAAACTAATAAAGAAGTATTTTCTAATCCGCATTCACAAACCTACAGTGCATTTAAAAAGGTCTTTATTCACATTTACTTATAAATTATTTGCATTAATGTAAATCAGGGTCTTTTTTTATCAAGATTTTACAAAAGGGGCTCAGATTACCTACAAATTGTAGACTTTTCTTACGCATATGCCCAAGAGGGAGGAGTATGTTACAATAAGCCCTCATGTCCCAGTTTAACATGTGACTATTGGCAGGACCATAGTGATGCTTAAATAGCTTTCAGAGATTTCATTAAATGTACAGACAAATATCTTTGGCTTTTAAGGTAAACAGGTCTTAAGTCAAAAAATTGCATCATAGGTTTTTAATTTGGTTTAAAGGCCTTTTCATTTGTCTATTTCGTTGAATATTAACAACATGAGTCTAGAACAACTTCTAAATATCGTATTAATTTAGTCTTTAAACAATAAGACAGAAAAATTAATATTTGTTTTGATATTAACGTCTTAGGTTCATTGAGTCTGTATGACCAGTTTCTGACTTAATCTTTTTTCCTATCTACAGAGATTTATATTTGAATTCAGATTTAAGATCAGATTTTTGACCAAATCATTCTGAAATTTACGAACGCAGAAAGAAAAGTTATTACCAACATTCTAAGATTAAGGGCATTTTTGGAAACAGACAATTCTTTACAGGCTATGATTTTCCGGACGCTGGTTTCACTATTGAGTTTTATATTTCGTATTGACTTAAGAAAAATAAAACTAGAAAGTGGTTGTTTGGTTTTTAATATTTGGCTTCCTGTTGCTCCTTTTCAGGGCCAGTGGGAAGTTAATATTAATTTAAAAATCCTTTTATAATTTAGCTGATAACAAAGAATTACTTTGAATCGTGGCTTTTCATTCCTTTTCACTTCACCATTTAAATTTACCAGTAATCCTTTTTGATGCTTTTTCTCACAATACCAGTGTTAACAAGAATACACATTTATATTTTTAAACATTGTCTTTATTGTTTTCACATTTTTTTGTGGATATAAAACTCAGAAAAATAATGTTTGACCCTGCAACCTGCAATACAAAAGCAACAAACGCATTCAACAACATCCGCTGAGTGCTTGAAGCTTGTGCCACTGCTTTTATTCCCTGATTACACTTTCGCGCTCCTTAATTTGTTTGTGGCCTTTTTAGCATGCTTTCTTTTTCATGATTTACCTACCTCTTTTAGTTAGGGGCCATTTAAATGTCTGGTCATTCATACCTATCTCCAGGACAGGAAAGCTAAATTATTGTTTTTTTTTTTTCTCTGGAAGTGAATTTTAATTGTACTTACCTCTGAAGGTCTAAAGGGAAGCTAAATAGCAAGCCAAACATTTTTTTTAAATATTCTCTTAAATCATGAGCGGAGATAATATGCTACAGAATGTAGTTTAAAAATAGAATTAATTTTTATTTTATATGACTTTGATTAAACTTCTACTAATAAGTGGCAAGATATTTTGTTCCAATTTTAAATAGTAATGTAAGTACAAAGTTTCCCTTATTAAAGAAGAATCATAAGATAAACAGTTGACTTTCTATTTGTATACATTTTAAACTACTAATTTTAATAACAACATTTAACGTGGTTAACCAAACTCTTTGAACTACTGTCTGAAGGTGGATTGATTACTCTGAAAACATTTGTTTTTTTTTTTATGCCCCAGCTCGACTTTACACAAAATGTAAAATTAGTTTATCTAAGGTTTATGAGGTGTAACTAGTCCATAAACTAATGTTACGCTCTGAACTTAATTTGATGCTGTCATGATATGCAAACTACTAACATTTTATGAAAAAAGAGCAAAAGCTTATTCTACTCCAGCACTTTAAAAAACAAGACTTCAAATGACAATATTTACCTAAAAGTTCACATCATAAATCGAGAAATACTACTATCAACTTCATTGAACGTTTGATCGGAATTTCTTCACAAAAACCCTTTTTATTTAAATGTTTATTCCAAAAATTCTTAACGAAATTCGGTGCTTAAAGGGCATCCATTACCAAAGATTTTTAACGTCAATGGAGTGCCAAAATAAAAACTAGTGTACCGTATAGAATTCAGCTACCGCTGCAGACTTTGTTTGCGAGTGATGATGACGTACAGTTTGGAACGAGGTGTAATTTGTTTGTGGGGGATGACGGCGACGTTTGGTTAAAGCATCCTTCATGTAGAAATCCCTATGAATAATTAGCTTGTGCAAATATAGAAAAATGATCAAATTTGGAAGGATGCTGATGCTGATGCTGATGCTGATACTGATGCTGATGCTGATGCATGCAGCATGCTGTATATTCAATTCTGATGGAAGATAGTGAGTAAATATCGAGGGGATATAAATGATTCAGTTTCATGACGTTGGCGTACATAACGTTCAATTAAGCAATTTACATAAAATACAGAAAGAGAATATTTAAACTTAACGTTTCAAATATAAAATGTTATTATAAGTGATTTCGAATTTCACAACGAAATTGTCATATTTAGTATATTGATTAATCATTTTATTTAATTTCATTTTTGTATACTTCTTTTTCAATAACAAAATGATGTATTTGTAAAAGTGTCCAAATATTAACCTCATAAGGAAATAATAATCAGAATCTCATGATTTCTTCGATTGTAAAAATCCAAAAATGAATAGAAAGTAAAGGAAATATATTATT
This sequence comes from Eupeodes luniger, assembly GCA_951509635.1. NCBI lineage: Eukaryota > Metazoa > Arthropoda > Insecta > Diptera > Syrphidae > Eupeodes > Eupeodes luniger. The sequence continues at coordinate 276,088 of OX608074.1, forward strand.
AAAACAAAAAAGAAACATTTCCTTAAATTAATGATTAATACTTTAAAATGCTTTCAAAATAATTGGGTTACATAAAAGTAGCAGTCCTCTAATATATCACCGAAAGTTTGTCCATTGTTTTCTGTTTTGGTAAATAAATATTTCTACTATTTTAAGTTATTAAATTGGGTAAAATACAACATTGAGGGTTTTTGGATAATTTTGATAATATGAATTTAAGCTGGTGAAATTGTTCCAGTTTTTATTTTTACTAGATTGTATTCCCGAGTCTTGTGATCAAATAAAAAGAACATTTCAAAAGGAATTATAAAGAGCTTATTAAAATGGAAACCTCCAAGAAAGCACCACTCACTCATGCACATAAAAGCTGTTGGCCTTATCCGTTTCACAATATTTTGCAAACATATATCCGTAAACAGGACTAGCTAGCGGCAAAAACCTTCATCAATGCATTTATTCAAATGAATTCCTCCGCAGTTTCCATAAAATAGAAATGTTATTATAAAAGTTTTGCCTTTTTCTTTCGTTCTTTTTTTATTTTTTATTTATTTTATTTTAAGCAATATCAAAGGTTCAGTAAAATGTCAAACTAGTTGAGTATTGCTGTTGGGAAGTACAAAAGTCTAAATCTATGGATAATTTTGCTGCTGCTACTGCTGCTGGGTTGTGAACTGAAGAAACTTTTTATATTTTTTTTTATCGCAATAGGTGGGTCGGTATAAAGTTTCTTTTTTTAACCGTAAAAGAAACTTCTGCCACAGGAGGAATGAGTATAGCGTGCAGTAAAAAAATGTTTTGGTTTCCAGAATAAACGAACAAAATCGTCAAACTTTTTTAATTTGTTGAACGAAGTGTTTTCGCTTCCAACTCTGATGTCGTTGATATGCAAACTTTGTAATTGATTTCGAATTTTATTTATTATTGTGAGAAGCAATCAGTGAAATTACTCCACTTGTTTGTTATCGAAATGTTTTTCTTTTTGGGTAGTTAATTGATTGTGAAAAATGTTATGTCCTTGACCTAGTGACAGATGGCTGTAATTTAAAACAAGTTCCAGTAAAAGAAAATTTTATTACATTCACGAGAATTTTTTTTTAGACTTTGATGGTTAAACTATTTTTTTGAAATTCATTACTTTCAAGAGTGAAGTTTTAATTTTCAATCGTTTTTTGAAAGTTTAATAAGACCAACGTCCGATTTTTGATAACGTACAATTTTTCTACAAGATTTATTTTACCATTTTTGACCTACAAATTAAGCTCTACAAAGTAAATAGGAGACGAATATTTTAAAGTTATTTTAAGTCTAGTAAATAGTCGACTTCTAAGTCCCCACGCCGAAAGATTTGATAAGATAGTGAATATCTTATCTCTTAATCCCCTGTGCCATAAACTTCACATGTTGCATTAAGACATCGTATAGTTTAAATAACAATCAATGGTTATAATTTCGTATTGAATTCTAATAGAAATTCACATGTGGTTTTGGATTAACCCCAAGTGTACCTAAATAGAAAGGCCAAATGTTACCAACTCAAATATTGTTCGCCAAGTACTTATCTTGTAAAACATCCTCATTTGTGGTCAAAAACACAAGTCAGGTATGGGATATTCCTGCAGTGACTTCGAAAAAGTCATAAAAGTCTGTTATGGTGTATATATTCACCAGTTACAAACATAGTTTAACTTAAAACATCAATATTGACATGAATACAAAATAAAACTTTGAAAATAGTGCTTTTACATACAAAATACATACAAATTAAACCTACCTATTAATATATCTATAGAAATAATTATGCAAGCCACGTATTGGTGCAACAATGGCATTTTTATCATTATAATAACAAGCAAATGGGAATAATTACTTGCAAAGATTTAAAGCTATTGATTTCTTACAAAAACAACATCCCATAATTCACATGAGAAATTTGATAGATGTGTGATTGAAAATTATTGATTTCTACAAAACATAAACCTTAGCAGTCTTAAAACAACTTCAACGAAAAAGCTATTTATTATTCGATGTATGTATACTTTTAAGCTATAAAACCAAATCAAAAACTTGTTCTCGTTCACACAAATCAACAAACTTTATAATTATAGTCTTTTAAATTTCACTTTAAATGTAGGTTCTGATTACCTTAAAATGCGGTTTTGGTTCACTAATTCTCTTAGCCCGCTGCTAAATGCTCGGGAGAACCTCAAAGCTTAGCACTTACTGTTTAGGTTTGATAGATGATTTTGCTTACATCATTTTTCGAAAATTATTTCCCTCTATGTTGAAAGCTACTTCTAAGTGTTGTTGTTGTTTTTTGTTTGTAAACAAAGGACTAGAATTGTGTACCACTAAAGAACATAGTGTTAAAATATGTACCAGCTTAAAAATTAATGAGAACTTGTATAGGATTATAAAGTAAATAATTTATTATTGTTCAACATAATAATATGGATGTGTCCCTTTTGAGTTGTGTATTAAGTCGTTATTTAACTTCCGTATTGCGAAAAACGCAAGAAATTTGTACAAACTTTATTTTTCATGGTGATTGCTTATTTAATAAAGTGCATGTATATAAAACAGAGAAAACGACATGAATGTATATTAAATTTAATTCTAGTATATAAATAATTTGTTTAGTTAGGTGTTGCAAATAAGTTGAAAATTGGTCAGAAATTCAATAAAATAAAAAAATGTGTATACGCCCCAGTGAACCTTTGTAAAAGTACTTCTTGTTTTCTACTCTGGTTAAAAACTGCATGTTACTTTTTAAAATATGAAAATTGTTTAAACTTTATTTGAGTACTCATACATTTTTCTTTCAATTGATTCTAATTTTGTACTTGAACTCTATGAGCTAAGTAGTAATTCGAAAAAATACTCTAAAAATGCTCAAAGTCACCTCCTGTCAGATCAATGTTTGTCTGAAATTGACCTAGAGACATATAATATAGTTTAAACATACGTTTGTTCAATTTTACATAGATTCATATTATTTGTTATAATATAGATATCAAGATATTACTAAGAGCACTGACCTATTCATTAATCTTATTTTCTTCAGTTTTCATATCTTCTACCAGGACTCAATGCTTTTTTAGGTTCAAAGTAATATGTCTACTCAACAATCGTTTTAAGAAACAATTACGCGTTTTCCCTATACAAAACATATGAAATAAAAATCATGATTCATTTAATTGACAATATAATATTATTATATGTAACAAATCATAACTTATATTCCAGCTGAAAGACTCTTTTTAGTGAACTTATCTCTTGTATACTTGAATCATTGCAAAATGCTATAAAAAAATTAGGTCCTCTTTTGTGTCTTGAGGCATTTGATATTATATTGTCAACACAAAATTAATGGACCGTAAAAACAATGCCACAATAAAAACGGCATAAATAAAATTTAAGGAGCATGAAAAACTCTCCTCACTGTGACAAAGAAGTCTATGTGAAGTGTTAAACTTAACGGGTCATTTTTTATTTCAAACATAAATATTTTTTTTTATTGATTTTTATCAAAGGAACATTTATGATTTGATTGCATTAATTTCACATACTTACTAAATATAATATTAATTTTCGTATGATACTGCCGTTAAATATTTTTAATGTAACCTAGAATTAAGTAATTTATCTTTTGGGTTTGTTCCTATTGTATTTATTTTCAACCTTCATATATTTTCTACTGAGTAAACAATTCCATTTATAGATAAGGAAATGGCAAACATTCGTATCTATAATGTGGAGGTGGACGTTGTCTGAAGGGAAGGTCTACCGTTGAACATATCTATAAAACATACTTAATTATTGATCCCGTGGGAGGAATGAAGATGTTATTGTCATTTGCTTTCGTGTTAAGCAAACATATTGTGATATCCTTGCGGGTGTTGATGCGATATATTTTTTTATTAAACTTAATTTAATGGAAAATGTTTTTTCTTATTACACTAATTATTAGTTTCTTAAGGTGACTCTGGAAATGTACACACATAAATTTGTTGATTTTAAACAATGATATTATGTGTTAGTTAGGAATAACAGTTTGAAATGTTTTTTTGCGTCGGTGTCTTCTAGTATCGATTTTAAGAACTCTGTTGTTTTGGGGCTTGATGCACAGTTTCAACCAAAAGTTTTTTTTTTAATTTTGAGTCAAGTTTAACTTACATGCTATAACAGATTATTAAGTGGTTACATCAGTTCTGCAATTTAAGATATAAAAGAAACAATTAAATTGATTTTTAATTTTTAGCTTTTAAATTAATATAATTTCTACAGAATTTAGTTTTAAACCAAACATTTTTAACGAATGTATATGTTATGTTTACATTTATGCTTTCTTTTGCAGGTGTAACAAGCTTTTAGAGAGTTTTACCCATCCATCGACTTCAGCCTTAAAAGAAGATACGTGCTGTCCAAAAGTGAGTTTTAATCTATTGTTTTACGTTTTTGTTTAAATATCAATTTAAAAGTTTATAAATAACATTAGTTCTGGATAAACTAGATGAAATTTTTATTTAACCACGGGTACCCTACCCAACCATAAAACTGAATCATATTTTGTTCTCTTTTTGACTATGTGTCCAGAGCTTAATTTTTGTAATTGGTTGCATTTTTTCAAGAATTGTTGAAAGAAGAATACAAAAAAAGATGTTTGTAAATCTAACTTCCATACTTAGCCTGTTGCTGCTGGTTATAACAGCTATGGTATCAAACATTTCAAACTGGCATTGCTGGTGAAAAGCGTCACAGAGTTTACTCCTGAAAATTGAACCTTAACATTTAAGAGGCTTATATTTGGAAGAAAGAAAATATAAACACATGTACATCTTCCGAAAAAATATTCCCCGAAATCCAAGGTCATTCCAATTATTTTATTTGTAAATGTTAAGCTCATCTACGCAATAAATAGCTACTAATAAATTTGTGAAGGTTTGTTTTTGTGTCTTTACGCTTGAAAGAACAAACAAAAAGAACATACTCTGATGTCGGATACGAAAACAAATAAAATAACCATATTGTAAACATAAGACATCGTTTTATGTATAGAAAATATGAAATCCTAATTGGAAAAAGTTTTCAATCCTATTTTACAATTTGAGTTTTATATACCTACATTCATAAAGCTATCAAATCGTATTGTTGCTATAGAACATAATAGCGCTCAAAATATAACTTCCATTAAAACCCCATCTCCCCACTTTCTCATTCCCATTCACCATGGTATCAACCAAAAACATAATAAAACCGCATCGATTTGAAAAACATTTCAATTTTATGTGAATTTTTGGCGATTAATCTCAAACACAAAACTGCCATCCACCATTGTGTGTTCCTGCTCTTCCAATTCGAGCCCCTTTTTCGTTTTCAAGAGGAAAATAAATAATTTAGCTACTCTGCTTTGATGTCGGTTTTGGCTGATGGTCTTATGGAAAACGCGATTGTGAACAATCGTCAAGCAGGCATCAATAAAATGACGAAAATATTTCTGGAGCATTATCAAATACACAAAAATAAAAAAAAATAAGTTGAATGCTGAAACAACTATGAAGTGGTAATGGTTTTACAGTTTTCCACAATTAATATAGAGAAGTGGAGTTGTTTCTGTAGTTTGAAATAGATTTCTATTATATTTGAAATGTTTCACACCAATTTCAATTTAATGTTATTGCTTTAGTTCACCAGCTTGTTAAATGCTTTATTGAGGTTTCCTTTGTCAATTTGCAATTAACTGGAAGTTGTGTTCGTTCCAACTTTGTTTTATTTAATATGGTAGACGGATACTCTGTGGTTTGTTGACAAATTGATTGCTTTAGAAAATTTTTAATTTCAAAATTATACTAAAACGGCTTTAGTTTTGAGGAGTTGAACCTCGAGCTGTAATAATAACATCACCTGTAAAAAGTTCGAAAACTTTTGCATTCGAACACACCATACATTACAGAAAAATTCAGGGTTTTGGAATTTAGAATTTTTAATTAAAAGTTGAATTATTTATATGATTTAAATTCTAGAAGAAAGTTTTAGAGATTTTTTAGTACGAGTATTTTTTGGATTTTTTACTTATTTCGTTGAAGGATATTCTATACCCTTATAGTATCTTGTACATATCCTGTGAGATCTCTGAAATGGTTGTATAAATCTTAATATAAAATATACAGTAGGTATACTCAACTCACCTACTGAATGGTCTGTTTTTTTTTTTTTTTTTATGTATAAGGTAAATGCTTCTTTCTAAAAGTTTTGCGCTCTTTGGCTAAATGGATAGGAAAATGGAAAGTCATTAAATCTACAGTAATAAATTCTACGGTAATGCTAATTTTAATTGAAATAAAAGAGCTGGAAGGTAAGGATATCGTGGTCCTGAGAATGGGAGTTAATTTCCAAGGTATAATTAAACCTTAATCTCAGTTATACTGTATACGAGGAAATCGGTTTCAGCAACAAGATCTCGCACAAAGAGGATTAAACCACTTCACCGTCCAATTAAATAGTGAGTGCTGCTACAAAGTTGTTTAGTTCTTTTCATATTGAACTCAATTAAAATCGACAAGCTGACTTGGGCAAAAAACACAAAAACAGGAGAGGGTAAAATGTTACGTCTTCAAGGAAAAATGTCGTTTTCATTATACTTTGTAATCCTAATGAATTGGTTCATATAGTCTCGGAAATTATGAAACTAGAATTTTCTAGATTTTTATTTAAAATACTATTGTCTCACGCTCACCCTTACCAAGGTCTTCAATTTAAAATTATAATGGATGGAAACTCTGTAGCCCCTTTCAACTGTTGCATCATTCATAGCACACTATAAAAGTTTGCATCTTTTGGGTCAAAGCCTAGTTTTGTTTTCATATATTTGGCAAAAGCATGATAATTTTCGATGTCAAACATTTTTGTCAACTTGCCAGATAGATTTATATATTGTTTTTGATTACTTTTCTGGTAGAAGGCCACATGAAAATTTTGCCAAAAGACTCCGCAAATGAAATTGAACACCACAAGTACAGTCATTCAGTCGGATCGTATATTCATTCATACATAAATAGCCGTATAACTACTCATATGAAAAGACTAAAAAAATAACTACACCAGAATATGGGGGAGGGAAGGAGGTGATATGGAAAGTCAAATGTAGCTATTATATACGAATAGATTTATCTGCAGATATACATGAAAAAATATTATTGTTAAAGTTCATCCACATTTTGTTGGATGTTTTATTGTAAAACATAAGTAATTTTATCTGTGGATAACTTAAGGGTATTCATCAGAGTTTTCGAGTCCATTATGCAAGGATATTATCACAACGTTTTTGAAACAGCAGCAACAGCAACATCACAGCATTTAACCATATCCTTGTTTACTTTTGTTTCCAATTTTAAAATTATGACTTTTCATATTGTTAGTACGTATTTGGATCGTAATTTGTTTTTACTTATTTTTCGAGTGCGAAGTTGTGAAATTTATTGTTAATTGCTTTGCATGTTAAAAATAAAGTGTTGAATAAAAGGAAACTTGTTCAGGAAATTTTTATTTATGTGTATTATTAAAATAATAGTGGGGGTAGGAAATTTATAGCAAAAATGAAGATTTTCGTTCTGCTACACAGTTTGTTATTAATTTGAGCGAAATCGACAAATAATGTCGTATTTTGTAAGGATATTTCTTCTCGCAAATTGTATTCAAAACTCTTTAACCAATCCAGGGTTGTTACATATGTTTTAAAAAAATTAATTTTTCTTAAGTAAAATATGTGTCACAAAAAAAAAACGCATTTCAAAACGGTTCACAAATTCAAAAAATCAAATGAATTCACATTCGTAATTCCTACGTCAATTTAAATATACTGAGTGGCATATTCGTTTTTAAAGTACAACTTAAATTAAAACCAACCTTCTAGAGGATATAATTATTATATTTCTTCATTACTTGGGTTAATTTTTGTTTTTATTGACAAGTAACTGAATCATAATACCATACCTTGTTTACTTTATTTAAATGTTTAATAAAGAATTTGAGAGGCTTACATCTCTGGTTTATAAATATTTTCTTTAAAGAATGTTTGAACAAGTTTATATGTATGTACTTTAGGTTCTTTGCCATTGAAGTAAGTTGTGAAACCTTTGAGAAAAGCATTTTGAGATAGGTACATAAAACATAAAGAAAATCTTTATTATCAGTCTTTTAAAGCCTCAGGATCTTGCTGAAATAAGAAAATCCCATTTGGGATAGAAAGTTTTATTCCCTTTTTTAATTCTAATGTTTGTTGCTTGCCTTTGATTTTGATCATAACTTTTAAAAGCGGAAAAGAAATGTAATGTAAATACCATGTCATATTTCATATATATGTAGTATATGGTGACCATATTTTTAGAAGAAAAACCAGGAAGAAGCAAAAAAGAAAAACATAAAAAGGAAAAGGAACGTACACAAACTCTTTCAATCGGAATGGTTCATACCTTTTTCATCTTTACTAAAACAAAAATGGTTTGAAGCTTATCTTAAAACTTTCAGTTGTTCCTGTCTGCTTATTCAAACCCAAAACAATAACTAAATTTTCAAGTTTTTCAATTCTTGACAACATTTTCATAGTAACTATTCAATAATATTCATTGGTCTAGTTTTCTTTTTTTCGAAATTTGTGGTTAAGAGAAGTACTTTCGATAGCTAAACGCCAGTTATTGGACCTACGAGATCGATGTTCCGATACATTCAAAATACAACAATAAACAAATCCCCTCAAAGTTATACTCATCTTTTTCTATTATATACACAACGATAGGACATAGAATTATTAGTTCTTCGATTGAATATTAAAATCCTTTTCAAATAACAACTTTTCCTACTTTAAAATACTTTGAGAAGCTGTTGGGAAATGTTGACGATGGACATCGATTTAAACTTCTGTATGCCTGCATGCAAAGTAAACTTTAAATATTTTAAAAGTTATTTCTTCTAGTTATTTATTAAATTAACCTCTGCGAGAAGAGAAGACCAACGAATTCAAACTCTGAAAACTCTGACCGATTAATTTCTTCAAGTGTTTGTGGGCGTCATAGAAAATTTTTCTTTGAAAGGACCCAAACTTGAAAACACACATAATACACATGACCATAAGAAAGTATGAGCGGAGGGAGAAAATGTTTAGGTTTTTATTTGAATTTGGTTTACAAGAAATCTGTCCCTGGATGTATTATGAAAATAAAAGGATTTTTTTGTTCAAGTTTTAGAACTCAAATTTCTTTATATTGCTGTTAAGTTAAGTGGGAAAAAACTTTCAGTTGCTAATTCATTGAAAATTTAAATTCTTTCATCTTTAAATAAATAGGTGGTTGAAATATTCGGTGTCATCAATTTTTGTAAATGCCTTTAATAAGTTAAGTAAAATTCGTCATTATTAATTTAGCCAAATTTGTGCAACAAAGTTGACGTTGAATAATTGAACTTTTGTTCTTAAAAATAGAAAATAGATACAATTAATTGCCGTATTTTCTAAACTTAATTCAAGAAAATATTTGAATTAAAACCTAATATCTTTTTGAAATCATGTTTATTGAGTTATTCCATTTCAAATATGGCATGATAAAACATCGTTGTTCATATTTTAGAAAAATCATCTATACAGTCATTTTTAGATAAACCGAATTAGAAACACTTAATTTATTAGAATTGTTATGTTAAAAAAATCTGTGTAAGTTTGATATAATGATTTTAACGGTGTATGAAAATCTTCAGCCTCTTTATTTATCTGCACCCAGAATCATCTAAAAACCTGTGTGAAATAAAAGCTCGGGCATACTGCAAGGCCGACCAAAATATTCTAAATTTATTCACTCATGCATTTTTGAAGGTTTCATAACTGCATTGCGGAATATGCATGTAGTTATACGAGCCGAGCATCTGAACAACAAACAAAATGTCTTTCCACACAAAGAATACGCAAATTTATTCAAAAAACCATTTTTATTCCATAAAAATATATAAACAAAAAAAAAGAAAAACAAGTAAACACAACAACAAAATGTCATAACTTCTTTTTGTTTTAAGATTCACCATGCATTTGAATGTTTCACATTTTCATGTAGACTGCAAACAAAAGAACGAAATTTTCTTTAGCATTCATCAGAAGCAAAGCCCCTCAAACATTAGGTATGTTCCTACTCGTAGTTTTTGAATCTAAGGACTTTAAATTATAATCAACGACCATTTCGAAATCGTAGAATCGCCAACTAGAACATGAATGCAAACGCATGAATATTCAATATACCTACACTACAAAGTTGTATATTTTTAATGAGAATAAAGGATGAACTTGATTATTTAGACTTATTGTTCTAGCAGACATTTTTTAACTCCAACAAATAAGGCATTCGAAAAGTGTAAACATTTTTTAAAAACCACACAATAACTTAGTAACTTGGTCCTTGGAAATTTGAAATGACTACGATATCACGAAACGATCATCATCGAAATAGTTTTATCATCAATTTTACTCCATGGCATTATCTTCTTCATTTATTCTGTAGATTCAGTAGAATATGGGGGTAATTTCCCTCCACCACGAAATGCACATCACGTCTGACTTTCTTAATTGAATTCTTAATTGCGTTTCTATTTCTAAGTTAAACGCCCATAACAAAACACGAAAAAGCTCCCTCCGGTATTTGCGCTTTTATGTACCTGAGTTGGAGAAAGCGTGAGAATCATACCACAGCCATAAGGTGGTGATTGATGACAGTCATATAACCTGGTATGAGTTGTGTTGACTAAGAAGTTCACATGAAGAATTAAAGATATTTACTTTAGCAACAAGATGTTTGCTAAACGGGATTTCTTCCTTTTATCCCTGTCTACTTGTACAAATTTTGTGATTGCGTGACGATTGGAGTTTTATTCGATTTAAGAATAATTGCAAATGAACATGATGAACTAGAATTTTAATTGGAACTTAACTTAGAGGCAATTCAGGAGGAATTGGATATAACTCTCTAAGACAATTAGGAAAGAAAAAAACAAGATGATTTGTATTGAAACATTTAACGGGTTTTTCAAGGCTCCTGATGGAAACGATGTGGGTTTGAGTATGACAAATGTATATGAGCAGTATTGTAATTAAAACAGAGTGCAAATAAAAACAAGTTGCTGATTACTATTTTCTATTGACTTAAAGCTGAGGGTCAAAGTCAAATATGTATGACATAAGCAACTTTCACTTATGGATAAATACTTTTATTTACATATATTTCGAAATTTATATATTTAAGTTGGCAATAAAAATATGACTTTCCGCTTACAGTCGACTTTTTCGTTACTCGTTATTCAATTGGATTAACCCTTATATAGAGTTGTTATTATAAACACTATAAGACCCTGGCTTAACTCTGCTTTATATCAGGCAGGGTAGCCTTGTCATATTTTACAAACAAAGGCATTTCTGTGGGATCACATTTTTCCTTAAAGAATGATACTCGCCCTTTTTCTTCGAACTTTAAGAAGGTATGCACGAGTATTATATCAAGGATAAAAAGTTCATGTTAAAGTATACTTCTCACACTCTTCGCTGCTTGGAACATGAATATCTTAAAATATTAGCGAAAAGAGGTTGGTGGTGCTGTTGTAACCTTTGGAGATAAATATGCATTGGTAGCTGTAGGTATAAGGTATACAGAAAATATCCATAAAGCTTCCTGGATTTTTGTATCTAGATATAGAAAGGTAAAGGTACAAACTCTTGGGTATACATACAGTTTTTCTTTTTCTTTGGAAAAGGATATTTATGCCATCACACATATCATAGGAGAAGAATTTTTGTATTCTTTAGTTCATTGTAGTTTGTTGTTGTGTATCAACATTATCGATAAATAACCAAAGACGTGCGTCGTCATCGGTAGTGCTTTGATGTAATAGAGGAACTTGACTCAAGCAAAATATTTGAGAAGACGTTGTCGTCATCATCGTCATCGTCATCGAGAGAAATTTTTGTCATATATTTTATCTTGGTGGAGTGCATAGAAATAAAAGAGGAATTGTCGTGCTGGTTGGTAATCCCTCGATATTATATTGCAATTGGATTGAGATAGAAAATAAAGAAAATCGTGGAAGGCCATAGAAATCGATTGGAATTTCATTTTCTTGAAAGGAAATATGGTTAAGAATAAATAAACATAAATTTATATTATTATGTCTTTCGCTTTTGGCTTCTGGCATTTGTTTTTTTTCTTTTTGTGTGTTTTTATGTAAAAAGATAAGTGAACTTCTGTAAGCCATTTTCATTACAAAATTATTCACACGAGATTTAACTTCTATAAAACATAATATAAATATATTGGTTTTCTTAATTGAGCTCATACTTCCAGAAATTTACATACATATGGATTCCTCATCCTTTATACAACTTTTGAGTGTGCATATCAAATGAACTCAGTAGTAAGTGAACAGTACCGATGCGATGTCAGGCTTCTAAGAAAGAGTCCGAAAAAAAGAGTTCTTTGTCATAAAAATTAAATTTATATTCATCATTTAACATGGAATTTTAGAATGTTTTCAAAGATAAGCTTTGAAGGGAAATAAGTTATAAAGTGGAAATAAAATTCAAACGAAAAGTTTTGTACCATTTTCAAGTTTACAGTCTACTTTAAAGTACCATATATTGCTATTAGCACCTCGATTTCTTTGTAATTGTTTGTTAATTGTATAATTTCTTTTTAAATACATTTGACTGATCTTTTTATGATTGCTTCGACACTTGTTTTCCTTGAATTGCTTCGCTTCAACTGCCGCGCCGCACCACACCGTTTATTGAGTCTCTTAAGTTGCTCTTTCCTGTAAATTATATTCCTCTTTTGAAACAAAACCTCTTACCGTCGTCTTCTTTGGTTGTATAGTAAAGATGGTATTTTATTCTTGAATCTTTACCACTTACTAACCTCCGAAAGCATTAAAAGCCTCCATCAACTTATTTCTTGTTCTCATGGACACATACTCAGATAGCTCATCAAAAGAAATTATAACATAAATACTTCTTCCAATGATACCCAAACCCCTCCTATTACAGCTTCAGCTTCAGCTTCAGCTTCAGAGCCCATCGCACATATATTAAGCTCTACTTAACATTCCTTTAACTTGCTTGTTAAATGAGACGTTTACACACAGAAACTCATATTATGAACACAATTCGCATGTGGCATAAGAGGAAAGAAATCGCTTGTGAAAAGAGCCACGTCGCTCGCTGCTGTTATATGTACTTACATATGAATGTACGTAGGTATACGAGTACAGTACCTACATATATTTAGTAGGTACGAGTACAACAGTACAAAGGACGATTTTAATTTTTCATCACATCTGCCATTCCATTGCGCGCAATGAATCCCTCTGGCACCCACTACTTTACCCGCATCAATGTAATTTTTAATGGAAGCGTCTTACGAAACGGAAGCAACTCCTTGTGACGCTATAATAATTGGATGAAATATTTGTGTCGCTTTTCGCAAAGTAAATGCTTCCGCTGATGAGCATATTTCCATTAAAAGAAACTTCATGAGATTTTCTTTTTTTTTTTTTTTCAATTTTTGTTGTATGTTAGTAAGTACCTATAGAAGAACAATTCGTTAAGATGCTTTTTGGGACATAATTAAATTCCAACTTCCAGAAAAAAAGGGAAAGTAACAAAACTAATTGTATATTCCAAAAGAATAAATTTCTTCAACCTCACATTGCGATCTTCACCGTGCGTCGTTGCCGCGTGGGGTGACAGCTAGAACATGTTATTAAAAAAGAAGATGTTATTTAGTGTAATTCACTAGGGGACAATAATTTCAAAATACCATAAATATGTACATAAGTGCTATTTACCAAATTTGCTATAACAATATTCTGAGTTCTTCAAAATTACGATTGATTCAATGAGAAAAAGGTGGGCATAATGTTAAATTTATTTTTTGTATTGTGGTGATTCTTATTGGGTTTTTTTGCAGCAAAATAAGATTTGAAAAGAATTATCTCCTGGTCTTGATTTACCTTGTTTGGGGCAAAGTGGTCATTTGACAGTCACTTCAATGGCAAAGTGTATTAAAAAAAATTAAAATCGAATCTTTTCCTTAATCACTCGGGTACTTTATAATTCTAACTATTCAAAATAACAAGCTTATGTTAATCCAATGTCAGGGTATTACTAAATACTAAATTGACATACATTTTTTTATTCTTTCAAATAAATGGTTTTCCAATAATAAGATTTTATTTTGATATGAAAAAAAGAGTATTTTACAGAAGATATTAATGAATGTTTATTTCATTAAAAAGAGAAAGGTATAGCATTCAAAATCATAATGGCTAACAAGGCTACTGTTGCAGCACCTTATCGTTTTGATCAAATTGTTCATAAGCAATTCGCACATTTGCGCTGGAAAACTTCTTGAATTCAATCTTACAGGTCTTGATTCAATTGTAGAGGCCTATAAAAGTCTAAAAATGTTATGTGGGTATACCAGTGTAACCCATGAAAAATTAGTCGATTTTCTTGAATTTCTTAATAAGAAAATACTCGATAGAATGTTTTGAAGTTTTTTGAATATAATTAATAAGGAATATATTTCAGGATTTTTCTCACAAAAATTTTGAAAAAGTACGGAGTTATAAAAGTTCCCCCAATTTTGACATGATTCTAGCCGAAATATTCAAAAACACTGAGTTTCAATTTGAAGTCGATCGGTCTCGATTGAGTTATGATGTCAACAATTTTGAAAAATGTCGTTTCGAGAAAAAGCCGTTTAGAGTTTCGACTATCAATTTAAGGTACAAAGATAAAACTTTATTTACTACACAAGTTGCTAAACTCAATCAACTTTCTCTTCTTCCTCGAAAAATGCCTGCTGTCTCCAAGCTCTTCGTCCCTCATTTGAGGACGACACGTTACGTATAACCGCCTGCATTATTCGACTTTCATCTCTTTGAATTGCATATTCTTCCGGAATAGGGCTGACAACCCAATCTTCCATTATTTTTAAAATACTATAAAAACCATCTTAATATTGATACTGCTAGGAATTTAGCGAGATCAATCATTTTCGTCAGGCTGTAAAGGTACTTTGGATCAAGCTGCCATAACTTTCATTGTTGTGTTGTTGTGTTTCCTGTTTACTTCAACTCAAATCAATATAAATTGGTTTGAAAGCTTCCTTAACATAAGAACTATAGGCAGGTGGAGCAGTTTCTATACCTTTGAGCAGTCACTCTTTTGAACGCTTTCATTCAAAAGCTATTGCCGCTTTCACACGACATGTTTTTAAGTAAAGGGTCCGCCATATAACGTTTTTTTTCAACTAGTGCTTATTTCGTGAATGGTAATACTTAGCTCATGTCTGATTTGACAGATAATTAGTTTTATCCTTCCGCTGAACGAATATGGTTGTGTATGCGCTTGAACAACGCTGGGAAATATTGCGACTTAACTTTAAAAATCATGTTAATGTTGCAGAATGTGTGCGAGAATTTAAAAAAAAGAAGTTATTTGGCGGACACTTTATAAACTATCGAATAAGCCAAAAAAAAGATATTTTGAAAGTGTCGTACTGTGACCAATCGTGATCACTTAATCGGGAAATATCATAGTTAGTAAACTTTTTTTGCAATTTCAATGCGTTTTTTATCGTTCATTTTTAAGTCTTTTTAACTTTTCAAATTTCAAATCACTTAACCTTCAAAAGTGACAGCTGCCAAAAAAGCGAGCTATTTAAGTAAGCCATCTAAACATAATATTGAAATAAATTATATTTTATTAATATAATTTTTGGCTAAACGACATGTGTATAGTATCAGTTCAAGCTGTAGGATATTCATATGTTCAGTCAGTCCGACAGTTCAGCCTAAAATTTGTGTAAAAAATAAGGAAATAAGGAAATGCATGTTAATAATAAATCATATTACTCCTTCTTTATCCTTGAATTTTCAAAGTGCATGATTTAATAAAATTTACAAAATTTTAAGTCAGAAAATGTTAGGTGTTTAGTTATCTTAAAGAAACTATTTAATATTTTAACAAACGAAGAATTGTAGATAACCTTTTTGAATTCATTCTTTCACTTAATTTTAAATAATGCACTCTAAGGCAGTTGAAAGTTTATGAAAACGAAAGAAGCGCAATTGACTTAACAACTTTCCTCAAATTATTGAATAAAAAATACCTCATTTTGTTTTAACCAACAAATCTGTTTGCAAAATATGGCCTTTACAAATTATGAACTTTTAAATTCTCTATTAAATTGGGGTCACTTACATCCATTTTTGTTCATATTACTTACGTTTACTTAGTATGAACATATTAATAAAATTTAAACATCAAAGCTAACCATTATTTTCCCTATGTTATTTTTCTAAATCTAAACAAACTCATACAAAACCTGAGTAGACTTCCTTACCGTGTAGTTTAAAATAACAAATGCGTGTTGTCAAATTGGTCCCAAGGCACACACAAATTTCTCATTTTTATATTTTTTCCCCCAAACTGCCAACGCCGCGTCGCGCCGCGCCGCGCCGGAAAGCTAAAACGAAACATTTTTTCTCCAGCCACATTGATGTAGTGCGCAGAAAAAAAATATTTATTTCACTGAACCCAGAACTGAGATTCAAACCAGGGTGACAATACGTTGGTGGGTATTTCTTTTGTAATTTCCATGTTGCTGTCGGTCCACTGGTTAATGACTGATTTACACCATCCTCGTGACGTGATTTATAGGCCACGTAACACAGGCAGGCATATCACG
Organism: Eupeodes luniger; assembly: GCA_951509635.1. NCBI lineage: Eukaryota > Metazoa > Arthropoda > Insecta > Diptera > Syrphidae > Eupeodes > Eupeodes luniger. The sequence continues at coordinate 292,860 of OX608074.1, forward strand.
TGTCCCTAAGTGCCAGCCATGGGGTGTTTGCGAGATGTGCGAATGCGAATCACAGTCACAGCACAAACGAGTGACTGAAAAGAAAATTAGAGCACGTTACCTTTCTGCTCGGGTGACACTCGAATCGACTAAAAATGGAATACGTATATGTACGAGTAAAAATACCAACCCCTCTGGCATGGCGTAAACTATGGGGAGCTGAACTGAGCAGAGCTGAGCGAGCAAGAGTGTGAGCGTTTCCATCACATATAGGATCAATGGACTTGCCGTAAAGGTTGCCGGAAAGTATTGCGTATATTTATCATGTGGAGAACGCCAAACGCAAATATCCAATTGTCCAGGATTATCAATCGGATGCAATTGTGCAACGTCCAATTGTCGGGCACACGGATTTGCAAGGATAGGAGCTATTGGAACGGTCGAGTCGACAAATAATGACTACAATCTACAAACCGTGCATTTGCGCCTTGTTTGCATATCGATAGTCATAAATAACTTTTTGGTTTTGCTTTCAATGAAAATCTATTCAATTGGTTGTCAAATTTGCAGAATTTACACACATACTACGTACATACCTTCAGATACGCATAAAGATTAGAATTGATTTAATTTTGTTCTTTGTTGTTGTTTTTAAAGAGTAAAATCTTTACATGACCAAAGGATAAATTGATTTTTGTTTAAAAAGGAAACTGGGAAGAGTTTTCAACAGGTTCATCAGATGGTTTGCTTATAACTATTCTTCGAAAAAATTAAATTGTTGTATTAGGATAACAATGATCACATAGTGGTTTTTGCACAAATAATTTATTTAACTGTACAGGTTCTACTCACTGAAATATATCTTTAGCAATGAGGAAGAAGGTTAAGTTTTGTTGATTCGGATACTTATTGAAAAGTCGAACAAGGAACATTAAATCTTTGTCCAAAGGAAGAACAAATTTGATTTACTTGCTTGCTTACATATAACAACCCCAAAACTCAATAACTGACATGAATTATAGTCTCCAGGAGCACGTCAATTCAGCGCAAGGTATACCTACACTTTAAAATGTATCAGAATTGTACAGGGTTATTCATTTTTTTCAGTTTCTAAAGAAACCACAGGCAGCGATAAATGTTTGGTGGAAATTTTATTTCACTATAAAGTTTGGACTTAACCAATTAGGGTAAAAAATATCATCATTCGAATGGAATACCATCTAAGTCATGATATAGCTGGCCGGCCAAAAATAATCGATTATCATTAACTCCACATCGTGAAATCCATAAATTCGGATCTTCAATAATTTTAAAGTGTTGTAAAATTGTGAAACCATCCACTTTCGATAATGTTAAATATTAATATTACTTAAATATTATGACACTTCAAATAAAAGCTCAGCTTCCCTGATGTCGAATGAAAACGCTACCATCTTGTAGCCAAGAAACGAATGACCCTATATATCTCTACATTTTAGTTACTTGTCAATATGACAATATAAGTTGCTGTTCGCAATAAGCCATGAGATAAGATTTCAAGGAGATACATGCCTTTCTAACAGGGGATTCATTTTCAAAGGAAGATCCAGATAATTTTTGAGAGGTAGCCATATTACTTCTACTTAAAGTTTATGTTTAATGAAAAGTACAATATTGCTTGCTAAATATATGAGGTGGTGTATATGTATAAGTAATTCCCGTCTGTAAAATACGTCTTTACAAATACATACATTTGTTCGTACTTATTTTGAAAGATGATTATCGATGTGTTATTCCTGTGTTATCAAATTCAAAGGAGAGTTCAAACGCTCCCCAGAGGATCTACGAGGTCCGGAGATTGTCCTAATAAATCATAAAATTTCTTCGTAAATACATACATACGACTAAAGAGAGCCGCAATAAAACACGTACTGTTTTATAGAGATGAAACATAGAAGTTCAATTATGAGGAGTAAACAAAAGCAAACTATATCAACAAGCACGCAATTTCATATTTTAGTTACTCGTATATACTAATATGTGAGTGGAGTGCTTTTGGCAAGTTTCTTTAAATACCTTTGAGACATTTTGTGTCTTGAGTTTCGCAGATATATGAAAAATGTTTACATTTTAAGATAAATTATTTATGACTTTAAAAAAGAAAATGAGAGCAACACCAATGGGAACTTCATAAAGTATCCTGACGTATCCATTAGTTACCATTTATCATTTTTATTCCACTTCGAAGTGATAAATGACATGTCGTACAAATTTACATTATTTTTTTTTATTATATTTTTCACCAAGGATTTTTTCTTAAAATTAACATTATGATCGTTTCATTTCCTTCTTTTTCACATAAAATGGTGAACTCTGAAATTTTAATATACATATCATAAATAATAATATCCTTGAAGGAAGAAGTTATTTCATATTTTTCTCTCTGGCAGTTTTAAATTTGATATTCTTTGAATTGAAAAGGGCAGGCAAAGTCTTAAGTATGTAGGTGTAGGTATATACAATTTTGTTCTTTTTTTTTATACTTTTGCACGTATCGAAACCATGCAATGTACATAATTTTGACAATTTATTTTTACTATTTTGGACAGTTCCTAAATCAACTTCTTCTGGGTTTGAATTTATTTCTGTGTTAAATTTGAAAGTTCGTCTAACATTTTAAGGCACTGCCAACAAAATTGGGGGAGAAGTTTAAAAGAAGCTTAATCATATTGAATTTGAAAAACATTCTGTGGTATAAAATAGGATAGACTCACCTTTGCGTAAAATCATAGGATGATACATACAGTTCAAAATAACAGAGTCAATAATACATTTAAAACATTTGTATCTTTATTTTATTAAAAGTACAATATTTAACAAATATTGAATCTGAACTGAATAAATGTAAAACAAATTTTCTTAAAAATAAAAAACATAATTAAAGTTAGTGGCAATACGTTCTCATAAATCAGCCGAAGTGTCAGTTCCGAAAAGACAAGGCAGAAACTTACATACCTTAAAGTAAGCGCTTTTTTTTAGAATTTCATGTTAATAATAGCTACTGCAAAAAGTAATAAGACTTTTTCTATAGGAATGTGACAAACAAAAGAAAATGTGATGGTGTTTTAAATTAGTTATTCCTCCTTTATGCTATTCAAATAAATAAAGGTATAAAGTTGATAAAATTTCAATCTTATAGTTCTATTTTTTATTTTTTAGAAAACGGTTACAAAATTGGTTTTCATGCTCTAGTAACACAATCTTGGAAACTCCATGCGTCACAAGAATTTCATTATTTAATATATATAAATTTATTTTATAATTGTGAACGACGAATCTTGTGATGAAAAAAGCAAAGAAATTGTTTGATGACATTTCAGTGTTGAATAATTTAATTAACTCTCAGATTGCCTGCACTCCATATAAACATAGCTTAAATGGAATGAAGGGAACTTTGCTCTGGATAGCAGCATTCTCTTTCGGCTAATTAAGTAGTTGATTTGAAATTTCAAAATTGAATTGAAAGTCTGCAAAACTAACTTTTCAGTTTAGTAGGAGGTATATCTATCTATAGTGAGATGTTGAAGTGATGGTGGATTGTATCCTGGAAACTGATGGCTTCGTAATGTTGACTTTGTAATAGAGATGTTTATAATGAAGCTTGTTGATTGCCTGAATCAGCTTAATTAGTCAAAGCACTGCTTCATTTACTTGGGATATTCATTGACATCATTGTACAATTACATTCGTGCAAATCATATAGTTCTGTTGTTTTGTTTGTATGCCGTTAAGTATAAACTGGGCCTTAGTAATTAATTTGAACTCGAAATGATAAGTTGCAATTAATGTAACAAGAATAGTCACTCCATAAGCTAACAGTAAATTTGGTCTTCCTTGTTTTACATTGTTTCTTTAAAAACTGAAGTTTTTTCTCATCATAACGATTTAACAAATATTTTTATTGAAGTAATAATTTACTAATTTCCGAAATTTCCTAAAAAACATCTTCCAATTTGTGATTGATTGTTAATTTAAATAGTTTGACTAACGATGTTTTAAAAAGAATCGTAACACTTTCATAACCCCTTCCATGTAATTAAATTACAATTAAAATATATTTTTGAAAGTTGTTGTTGATTAATTTAAAAAGTAATTAAATATCAATTTCCGACTCTTCAACCGCATATAATCCATCACTGTTAAATAGCAACCTTCCTTATAGCCAATTAATAATGTTCACACTGAAGATTGATTCGAGAAATTACAAGTACACGGATGCTTACGTGAGTTTCTGTTGTATAAAAGTTTCAGTTTTCCCTGAATGCGACATTAAAAATGTCCTTGCAACTTGAAATCCACCTATTTTAATGCCTTGCAATACATAAATAATTTTACAAGGTAGAATGTCCTCGTTTTACTTTAAAGAAAGCGAAGTGTTCAATATCATCATTAATAATATGCTTTATATTGAAGGATTTTCTTCACACTGATTCTCTTATAATAAGTGTATCATTTCGTTAAATAATTAAATAAAAAGATACTGTACCTACTACTGCACTTATGCCCATTATTCAAATAAAATTTTGGGAACTTAATAAGAAAATTGACATATTTTTATTAAAATTCTTTGCCTTTCCATTTTTGATATAGTTTTTCTTTCTATTTCCCATTGTACTGACTGTATTCTCATCTATGTATTTTTGTTGGTGAGGAAAACAAGTTGAAGATATAAATAATTTGAATAACTGGTGAAAATTTTATTATTTCTTCTGGGTTTTCGGTTATTTGAAAAAATCATGTCATGAATATTTATTTGGATTAAAAAAATTAATGTGAAGATTCAATCAGAGCCTTACCTAAAGCCTTAAACCGTAAAAATATTAGAGCAGTCCCATGAACGCTTACATGTAAACATCCAAAGAAAAGCTTTTAAAACTACATCAAACAATGTCCGATTATGTATCCAATCTCCAATCCTTGTATATATTTTCGCCATGCAATATCTAAGGATACTTACCTTACATTTTGCAACAAACTTTTGTAATATAGGAAAGTATGAGTAGTTTTCCTAGTAAGTTATATAATTTGATTCCGTAATATATTAACATTATGTATTTTCATAACACTGTTTTCAGTTACATCAACTTAAATGATAAAAACAAACACTGTAATGTTTATCTTTAATTGAAGAAAGCTTTTTAACACACGTAAATAGATTTATACGTACATCGTTTCGTATCCTGATTCGAATTAAATTATGAATATTATAAAGGGTGATTTTTTAGCTATTATCTTTATTGCAACACTGACTGGTTTAAACAGCTGACGCACGCCACGTTTCGTATTTTGTTTTACTGTCAAACATCTTCAGGTTGGTCTATAATTTAACCATGAATCGTCTTAAAAATCGAACAACTCTTGCAAATTATTGAATTTTATTATAAAAATGATAGTTCATCGCGCGCTTCTTCCATTTTATGGTCAGCTCATTTTTGGCTCAATGGGTACATAAATAAGCAGAATTGTCGATTTTGGAGTGTATATCAGCCAGAAGCATTGCAAGAGCTACCAATGCATCCAGAAAAAGTCACAGTTTGGTGCGGTTTATGGGCCGGTGGCATCATTGGACCGTACTTCATCAAAGATAATGCGAATCGTAAAGTAACTGTGAATGGTGAGCGCTACCGTGAGATGATATCCAACTTTTTTTGTCCAAAATGCAAGAGTTTGACTTGAATGACATGTGGTTTCAACAAGACGGTGCCACATGCCACACAGCACGCGGAACAATGGACTTATTGAGAGGCGAGCTCGGTGAACATTTTATTTCACGTTCGGGACCGGTCAATTGGCCGCCTAGATCGTTCGATTTAACGCCTTAAGACTATTTTTTGTGGAGCTATGTTAATGCTCATATCCATACAGACAAGCCCGCTTCAATTGACGTATTGGAAGACAACATTGAAGCATTTATTCGTGCCGAAATGTTGGAAAGAGTACCTATGCCAAAATTGGACTAAGTGGATGAACCATTTGAGGCGCAGTCAAGGTCAACATTTGCATGAAATAATCTTCAAACATTTAATTATATGGACCGTACTATCGGTTCAAATAAAGATTTCATGCATTTTTTTTTAAATTGTATTTGTTTTTTTTTGAAAGACTTACCTATAGCTTTTAAAAAATCACCCTTTATATAAGGAAAAGGTTTTGTCGAGTCTTTCTCTACTAATTATGTGTTTTAATTTGTTTAACACTCACTAAAAGTAACACAGTTGACATTACCGGCAAGTGTACGTCACGTTCGTCCTCGTAAGGACTTTCCATCAGGTCTGTAGTTTGGGTAACCTACAGTTAAGTTTGGAGGACAATTAAATTTATCTATTATAAAGAATAAAACAAAAAAGTTGAATAAAAACGTGTGCATTGGCACAAGTTGGCATCCCAATAATTTAAATATACGCCTGGATGTGTTGGAAAAACAGGTGCTGTTATTTTTGTTATATCATCAGTATAAAAAACCAACAAGGACAAAATGAATTTGCATCGTCAACTGACAACAAACGACCACCAGTAAGCGATACAGATCTGTTTTCGCTTCGTATATTCGTATATTCGTATATATATAAAATTTGTGTATTTTTATCTTGAAAAAAGGACCAAGAGCAAGCTGAAAAAATATCAAAATAAAATTGCATGTCCCTAAATTCAGAATATCATCGAAGGCAATCAAGTTAAAACTGAAACAATAATGTTATTTTTGAATGGACGTTTTATTTATTTTGTTTTATTATTACTTTTTTTTGTATTGTTTTGGTATTAATCGAATTGCTTCATCCCCATTCGGTAGCGGGTGGGGCGGGCGGAGAGTTGGGTATCTCTGCTCCCTACATACGAGTGTATGTTATGTAGGTAACCAATGGTATCACTAGTTTCTACATTTAAAATCGTCATTCATCACCTATGGTGATGACTCGACTTAAATTGATTAAGCTTAATAGATTGTACATTCTAGTGGATATCAGATCGAAATTTATTCAACCGAATGTGTGTTTTCTTTAATTCACACAATGGCTTTGTATACGTATACAATTTTTTAAAGAACGATAAGAGGAAATTTTCTTAAAATAACTTAATTTAAAAATATGAAATGTTCGACATTTATAATTTTTTTATGTTAATTCCAAGAATACAACTAAGTCATAATTTTTAGACGTGAAAAAATATTTCATCAAAGTCTGTGTCATTGATGGTTGTTGCCATTATAAAAATTATTAATAGACTGCTATGATTGATAGTTGAATAAATTGTATCTATAACTGGATTACAATTTTCACGAATACAGAACGTAGCTTACACCGGAAAATAACAAGTCTATGTTCATATTGTATGTATGTATGTATGTATGTATCTTCATTTATCTAGTTTTAATGAATTTATTATATTTATTCACAGGAAGTAATAAAAAACTTAAATTGAATAATTCTACACACAAAACATATGTACATACAAACAACTGTATAAAATTTTAAGGTTTGTATAACAAAACCTTTTGTTTCATATTTGAAATGACAATAAATAAAATAATGCAAGCCATGCTACAATTCAGTGCCTCAGAGCTGAGTGATTGCAAAAGTTTATTTGATGTTCCTGGTTTTATGAAACCCCCCTTCAAAATCGTCCTCGTATTATTTTTATTTCACAAAAATCGTATTTTGTTGACAAGGACATCACGCAGCAGTAACATCAACATCAACAGTAACAGCAACAGCAAAAGAATAAAAGCAAATTTATTTCAAAAATTTTACTATTCGGGCCATTTTCGACCTCTTCGTTAAAGTGTGAGGTATTTTATTTGCATTTCTGTTGGGCATGTTTGTACTGTGCGTCCATCCGTCTCGTCTGTCCATTGGTTTGGTGTTTTGTAGAGTTGTTACAATAAAACGGATGCATGTTTGTATTTAAGTAAGTTATGACTTCATTATTTTCAGTTGCAGGTATATACTGTTTCTCGAATTCAGTTGCCAATAGCTGGAGCATTTTATTGCAGTGCGATACCTTGCATGTGTTGTGCACTGTGCAGTGTCCCTGTCCAGTGTCCATTGCATGTGGTGCAACCCACTCTCTGTTTCAAGTTGTTCAATCCTTAATTCTCTTATTGCATGGGTGTGGTAATTGCTTCAGGTTCGATTGATTTAATTAAAATTCGTTCATTGCAACAACTTTTTGCCACTAAAATATTTTGGGTATTTCTGTTCTTTTTTTTGTTGTAAATGTTACCCACATATTTACATAAGCTCTGAATTTTCACTTTATTGATTTGCACAGATGAGCCAGTTTTTATGATGAAGAATAAATGCTCCAATTTCAAATATGGGGAGGCAAAACTTAAATTAACTTGATTCTAAGGAACAAATACTTTTTGTAACTCTAAACTATTTTTTTCGAGATATGTAGCTGTTCTGTATTCGATTTTTTCTCGGTATGAAATTGAGAGACAAAACGACAGTTTATTTTTTATTCACATTCTAGGACTCCAAGTATTTCACATAGCAAATTTATGTGCAGTGAAATATTTGTATTCTCAAAACAGAACACTTATACATTTTTTAAATTAAATAAAGCATTGATTGCTTAGTTTCAGAATAAATAACACGCATTAGTTTTCGTTCGACGTGATATTTTTCTTTTGCTGAACATCAAGAAAATTTCAGCATAATGTTAACGTTAAAAAATATAGTGATGTCCTTTGTGTGTTTGAGAGATTTGTATTTCTTTCCTTCGTCATTATATTTCGAGACATAACAAAGAGCTTAGGGTTTGAGAAACGGATATCTATATATTTTTGTATATACATACATATCTCCCTGAGGACTAATTTATTTCAGTGACTAAAATGCTGACCGCAAGTAAACCGGCCTTAACACTACGTGACATTTACAACAAATGCTACAAATTATCGTTTTACATACATTTTCATTCTAGTTCTCAAGGGGATGAACCTAAAACATATATAGAGAAACATATATATACCTTATGTAGAGAGCCTCCCATATATTCATTGCAAATGTGGGAACAATTTTACAAAAACGATATGAATGTTCCATCTTAAAACACTTATATCTCGTTAAATAAGCACTCTAGTTTTATTGCTATCTTCACACGTGATAAAGAAAATTGAGGAATTTTATTGAAAGTTATCTTAAGAAAATAATCAACTGCTGATAATCTTACAGTGATCAGCATTTTTTGGAAACCTTCCTTAATAGGTTTGCCATTAACTGTTTTTTGGAATAAACAAACGTCAAAATTTGAATTACTTTGGTGCATAAATCAGGCTAAACAAATATCCATGCTAGAATTCATGTTTTAAACAAATTACTCAAAATCAGCTGAAGATTGATTGCAATCTTTTTGATATCAAATGAGTGATTATTGCCATATTGTCAATCCCAGAGCCATAGTGAATTCCATGAATGCAATCATTAAGTTGAATTCGATTAAAGTCTTTTGAAGAATGCATTCACAAAAGATTGCATTCCTTTAAGAGTGTTATAGACAATATTATTATGATTTTAAGCTATTTGAAGAAGATATGGTTCAATGTTGTATTTTTAAACAATATTTTGTGAAAAGTTAAATCCAGAGATTCTTTCTGTCGACCAAAGATCATCTTCACGAATTTATTTGTTATGTAAATCCGATTTCCTCATCGCAACCCTCCCATTCTGACAGAGTTCTTTCTTTTGAATCTTTTCCTTCTTGAATAAAGTGAACAAAAGCAGCGTTTGATATTTGATTTAAATTTATTTTAGGGAAATGCAGAACCATCACATAATCTTCAATCTTCAATGTTACCTTTCAAATAAAAGAGGAAACAAATACTGACAGTTACATGACATTTGAAAACAAAATGAATGTTCCTATTAACGATTAATTTAAATACAAACATAAATTGGCACTTTAATACAAATTAAACTGCGAGTTACGCTTCAACTACGGTTATGTAAATCCACCGTGTTACCGTTACTGATGCCATTATCCGTTATGCATACACATATCAGGTAATACACATGCAAACATTTTAGCTCTCCAAGGGAGTTAGCTAAGTATCTCCGTTTTCGCGAGAAAAAAACAACGTGTTTATTTTTTATGTAATGTTTAGAATCTACATGAGCTCCCGGGGCTATGGATTCCCTTATAATATGCTGAATTTGATGTAAAATACGAGTGGTTGGAAGAATAAGCCATAAGGTATTGGGGAGCTGCGCTGGTGCGAAGTGGTTGCGGTCCGTAAAAAGGTAAAATAATGTAAAAAATACCAAATGGAGCCAACCAGTCCCCAATCGCACAATGTTTTTTTGAAGTCAGGGATTATGACGTGTTTTTATGAATTTAACGGTACATAAAACATTACATATTTCAGTCTTAAAAAATAAGGTTTTCTTTTTTTTTTTTTTTTGATATTAAACAAAAATTTATAAAATAATAACCTTCAAAAGTTTGATCTGGGTAAAAATTGTACAGGAAAGAATTTAATGTAGCAATTTTACCTTTGCACCTACTTATGTACGCTTACACTCGTATATACTGAATTAAATATGTATAATCAAATTAATATAAGCATTGTAAGAATATAAGAAAATAAAAATTAAAGCATTAATCAGAAAACGTGTATATTTTGCATAATAAAATCATATCGATCTTTTTGAAAAAAGCTCTTAAGATTAAAAATTTATTAAAGTTGTTGTTGCCACTTAGAAAAAGAAGGGAAATGGAACTTTTCATGTGACGTCGCCAAGAACGCAAGACTTTTTCAAAACAATCCCAGTATTTTCTAGTTTACATTGTTTTGTATTCTATTCAGCTATTAAGTTGAAAAGCATCAGTCCCAATTGGGAACTTCGTAGTCGCATATAGAATTCATGGCAGTAATTTATTAAAATTCAACATTAGAAATATTGCAATTTTATTATGTTTGGTATAGTTTATTAAAACCCCATCAAATATCTCATAAATTTTCAAATAAATATCAATCTGCTTTCTTATGCCTCCCTAGGAAATAATGTTAAAACATTCCAAACCTTTTCTTACAGGTTACATTTCATGTTCAATAGAGCTCTTATTTACAATTTTCAAACATCTTGTTTATCTTCTCGATTCAAAGTTCCAATTGCTTAAAACTGAATACTCAATTTTTCGTAGTTTATAAAAAAGGAAAAAAAAGAAGTCCAAAATCAATTGCAATCTTACTAATACCCTGGTTAGACTATGGTTTATAAGCTTTTCCTGCACTTTCCTTATACTCGTATAAGAAGGACCAAAAGAACAGTCAGGATATCGGCAACAGCCAATGAAAATAAAACCACTGAATAAGCTGAAAGCAACGGCATTTTGCCGACACTCATCAATCAATTAGACAGAGAAACAGAGCGAGTAGTCTTTTCCTTTCCTCCGTTTTATGTTATTTTATTTTTATTTTTTTTTTTCAAATTAACGACAGAGAAGGAATCACTTAGAGAAATGAATGTGTTGGAAATTTTATTAGCCTAATCCGTCTTCAGGGAAAATTTACGAAAATTAATTTCACTAGAAGAAAAAAGGAAAAGTGTTTTACGGGTTTCCGTATGCATATGTTTTGTAAAGCGAACGAAATCCGCAAAACGTGACTAGTGAAGCCTACCGGAATGGAACGTGAAATATATGTAAATCAATATAATGCTAATGAAGGCTATCTATTTTGGTTTCCCAAGAAATTCGGAGCATAGGTCTGGAGAGAACGAGAAAAACCAACGAGTTGTGACCTTCAGGTCCTTTCCAGAACTCAAAATATAGGAACAAATAAACTGAGCTTCCATGCAGTAAATTTTCCGGGCGTAATTATTTGTACATAAGTTCATTCACAAAAAGGATAATCAGAAGCATTAGCATTTTGATCTGTGAGCAAATAAATAGACATATTTAAAGGTGAGAAAAGGTCTCAAAGCGCGTTGGTTGATGATGATCGATCTTACTCGTTCGCAGTACAAAGCCTTACATTTCTTGTTGACCAGGTTTAATATTTCACATGTCTCAAACTCACTTTCAAACGACAATTTTCAGAACCTCCTTATTAATGCTTTAAGAAAATTTCTATAACACAACCAACTCTACAAAGAGAATGTCCTGGGCATTGATTTTATATGAAAATACATTAAATAGAACAAATATTTTCCAGTTTCAAGGATATAACATTACTAAATAACAAATTTAATGTAAATTAATTACAAATTTCAAATAATAGTTGTCGTATCTATTACACTTTCTTTTTTAAGAGTGGAGACATCGATTTATTAGGGCTGTAAAATAAAAACAACTTCACACTTTAAAATCCAATGAAAAGCCTCATTTTGAAGTAAAAATATTTTCAATACCCTTAAACCAAAAAACAAAGGTTATTTTTTATCGTAAGAGTAATAATGTGTTTCGCTGTTACTGACAACCTCGTTGTTTACATTTGACAACAATAAATAAGATGTTCCCTGGGGAAATATAAAAGGCCAACAAAGTTTATGTATAAAAGTCAACAGTAACAGCATTAAGGTGGGAAAATAAAACAATTCAGACTAACATAAATAAAACTCGACAACAATCATACGCATAGTGAAGTTCCCTTGCTCTTCTATACTTATATATCCATACATATATACATATATGTGTATAAAACGAGTATCTATAAAATAGCTTCTCTTTTACTGTCATGGTTGGTATTAGATCGTAAAACTTGAGGATTTCGAAATCCTCATATAGATATATAGTTATGTGTGTGGCTTTGAGGAATTGTATTCCTTTCGTTTCTTTTAACCACATTTGGTCATCATTGGAAATAAAGAGCTGAAACAAGAAAAAGGATGATGACATTTTATCTTTGATTGGTAATTTGATTCTTTGACAAATTGGAAGCAGGAAGATTGCTTCAAAGTATATACATATAACTATACTATGGCATCCGCAACAGTAAAATCATCATTCAATTGTTATTGATAGTGTTACTTAAGTGCTTATTACTCATGGGTCTTCCAGAGATCTATTTATAAACCGATGATGATTGAAAGCTTTGTTATGTAATTCTTCAACAAAACAAAGACCATTTAGTTAGCAAAACAGAATGCCAACTTAAATTTACCAACATTTCTGTTAGAAGGTTAAGAGTGCATTAATGAAGAGCTCTGTAGCTAAGCCATGGATTTCATCTTTTTGTTGAAAGCAATCAATGCACTTTTAAGCGGAAAAAATTACAAGGTTTTAAAATGGTAAAAATAGCCCTTTTCTTAAAAGTGTAAGTGTCACATCTGTAAGATTTCTACGAAATTTCCTGATCAAAGGTAACGAGAATAACTGATATTAGTATTTTTCTTAAGCAAACATTATAGTTGCCCAAGAAAATTAAAAATCATTTAAGGAAAATCTTCATCCTAATTATTACAAAGTATGCAATCACTGTTCCTACAAGTAAAATTACATAATGTAGATCAGATATTCAATGAGATACTACAACCTTCTGTGTGCCGTACATCATTCCAATCTATTGAATTTGTCAAAATACATATATGTTGTTTTTAAATATATATATTTTTTTGCCAGGATTCGGAGTTTTTAAATATATAAAATCAATGACCATGTACCTATTCCATCTCAAAAAAAAAACATGAAAAAAACTCAAGCTCTCCTCTTTCTTGCATACATACAAATCGACAACTGAGCTCTAGGTTAATATATGGATTGCGATGTGACTTTCCTTATTGACACAAAAGATGTGCAATGTGCATCCTGTAAACGAGACCTATTCATTCATGTTTCCATTATTTATAGTTGTGGAATATATGTATCAATAGAAATTCTGGAAAGAAATTCGAGAAGATGGTAAGATTTTTAATCTGATTACAAGGACGTATTTGCACAAATTACGTATCAGCTCCAAAGCGGACAAAATAAAAGATGAATAGACAAAAATGATCTTAAAAATCAAATAGTCCGTATTATAATTTATTACAAAATTCATGCACATAAAAGCCAAAACTTATAATGTATACAATCTGTTTGACGTGAACCACGGGCGCAGCCATTTTTTCATGAGTTGAAGAGTTTCTAAACGCTTCCGATAAATGTTCATTATTGTTTCCGCAGTTATGAAATATGTACAATAATATTTTTGTACAGAATTCAGCATTGTTATGTTACTTCTAGAAGGTAGGTATCTAGTAATTCGAATCCAACTTGGAAAGCCAAAGAGATTTCTAATACAAAAATGTTTGTAATTCTGTATCCTTGCTTCCTCGGGATAGTCCAATACTCCAGCAGCCTTAACGAAAGCAGAGCGTACACATTTTTTTGTTTGTATTCGAAAACTAAGTCATTAATTTTTTTTTACTGATGCAGCCGTGCCTAAGAGCTATCTCGTGTGATAGATACAGTCTATATAATAATATGGTACATGGTCGTGTGAAATTGTATGCCTTTCGTATGCTCCTGTTCCTGTTTCACTGATATCTCTTTTAGCCCATGTTCCAGTGGCGTTGTTGCTGCCCCTACTGGCTTGTGCTTGGGCTTGGTCTGAGGCTGGGGCTGGGGCAGCTGCAGACTGCAATTGCTGTTGGTGTTTCCTTGCCGTTGCGATTGCGATTGCGACTGCACTGCAAGAGACGATGATGTATTGTAGAATTCCACCATGTGACCATATAACATGCGAAGTAAGGTTACAGGGTCGAGGGTTTACAGTTGGATTGTTCAATATTTCATTGTTTGTTTTCCAGAGTTGGAAATGAAATAAAATTTCCACTTGACAAAATTTATCATGCACTTTCATACACAGAGAATGTTTGCTGAATTTAAAGGAAAGTGCACTCACTCAACCATATTTTATAACTGTGGCATTCTGCGCCACAAAAGTGGTCAAATTTATGATCGGTTCATAGCCTTTAAAGAATGTTTGTATGTTCCTACATAAATACATGTACGTCTGAATAGCGTGTATGGAGTTTCTGAAATAGGCGTTTAAGGGATATGATAGAGACCAGCCAGCCAACAGCGGCAACGATGGCATGGTATGCTTTTAAAATAAGATAAGACTGGAAATAAAATTAATAACAAACATTAGGAATGTGCGTTCCGACTTCAAATAGCACCATTCTTTTGGAAATATGTATAAGTATTATCCTTAAGTTGTTGTCGTCTTCGTATCCATCATCAAAAGCAGTTAAGTTTTCTATTTTGCTTCCAAATTATGATGATAACAAATTCATATAAAGTTTGTCTGAAGAATAGAATAAAGAAAGCAATTTTTGTAGAAACAAGTATCTATAGAAAAAGAACATTTATTTAAAAAAATACGCAGTACTCGTTATCTGCCTCCTAGAAGCAAATAGAATTTTTCTGGCCTCCTCTAGAAAGTGCACCACCACAATGTCCATCCTCAATCATTGTATGCGGTATTTATACTCCGAAGATTTTTTAAAACCGTTTATACATGCAGTCACTGAAAACCACTCGAATTTGGAAGACACCAACTCTTACGTTCTATTTCAGTAAGAAATCAGAACACGAATTTTTAAACTTCATCTCTCTTCGGAATCTTATTAGCTATTAGCTTTTTTTAAAAAAAACATTTTTGTGCATTTTAAAGTGCTGAATGTTCCTAAGTGTCTTTTTAGGAACTTAAGCCAAAAATAAAATTAAACAAAATAGCAAATAAGGACAGACACCTGTACCGAACCACGGAAAACATAAAAACAATCCCTCTTCAGAAAGTTTTTTTAGTCATTACGTTAAAGAAGGGCACTAGTGAATAATGACTGTCAGTCTTTGCTTTTAACCTATCAATCAGATTCAAGGCCGCATATACAAAATCTGTCTGTGCGCTTTATTAAGTGTCATCCCAGAATGATATTGTTAATAAATTGAAATAAATTATTAATTCCTTTTCGGACAAGATATACCCATAAGCCTCCAAAAATGAAAAATGTTAAAAAGGACACTTTTTTCTTCTTTATTCTCGCTCAAATATAATAACAACCAACACAAAGGACGTTGGTAGTTCTTCTTCTTGCTTACGAGTATAAAATAAAAGCTGAAACTCTCAATGGACTTGAAATTTCTTATTTCGTTTCTCAACGAGATAATAACTTCGGCAACGTTGCGGTGTGGTGATGAGACTTTCGCAAGGAGGCAAAGGAAAGAAATTGCTAAGGATAATCATAACATTGCGAAATCCATTTGTCTTTTGTCGAACAAAATTTTTTTTCAATATTTTCTTCTTGAGATTTTCTTAGTTTTGTTTGTGTAAAGATAATGTGAAAAATATCACTAGGAGTAAGTTTTTTGAGGGAAAATATATATAAAATACTTGTATATGAGTTGAAGAGCACTTTTATGTTGAAAACTTCGTTCTTAAAGTTTTATTTCCTAATTTCTTTTTTTTTTTGAGAAAATAAATAAAGTCTATTCTTTGGACGTCAACAAGTCAATATTGAAAAACTTACTTGGTCGTAGTGGATTTTTCAGTACGAGTATATGGAACCAGTTGTTATCTTCATTTTGTTGATTGGATTCGAGCAATCACACAGGAAGACTCCAGAAAGAAGGAAAGGGTGCGGGTGGTTTAAATTCAATGAATTGTTTGAGTTAAAAACTACTTTACTTCAGCTACTTTTGCAGTTTTAAATTTCTTCATTGCCTAACCGAATACGAATTTTATTAATATTTTCAGTTTTAAACTTAAAGTAAACTTTTGAGTAGTTTATAAACATGTTGAGAAATTTACAGCGGTTTCGTTTTGAAACCCATTTCAGATGAATTAAAAAAGAAAAGAAACCACAAATAGAACTTTTGTAAAAATAGTCCATTATGATATTATTTTGAATCTGATAAAACACGACTTAAATAAATTGATTAATGTCAGTGTCACACCTGCAAATCAATCATTTTAAGGTTAAGGGAACAACCACAAAAATGGTATTTTATTTGAAACTAATACTTGACAAGTAAAGCCACTATACTTTATTGAGTCTGTTGTTCCTCACTCTGTCATTAAAATGACTTGCTTCTTGGATGATTAAGTTAAAGAGTTTAAAGCCTAAGTAAGAAATTTAATTGCATAATTTACACTAAACGATTCAAAATAGTTTTTTTCTTCTTCTTTTTTTGAAGAAAATATGAAAATATAAAATAATGCCTTTCCTTGCTAACTTGCGATAAATATATGGAGATTACTATCACCAAGTGCATCCGGAATTTTATTCCAGAAAATAACCTAAAAAATGTCAACAGCACACATACTCGTATACCCGTACCCGCACAAACGGGCAGAAATAAAAAGGACCCTTATCTCACATGCTTTAGATGCTTCTTTGCCGACTACGTCGCTACGTCACAACGTCACTCGCTACGTCGAGGCTTGGCTCGAGGACGAGAACAACGAGGACGACGAGGCATAAGTGTGTTTGTTTATCTGCTTTCCCAGAGAAGTTTGCACGGCTTTGGAATCAAAAGTCCACTCGAGCCATTGAAAAGCGTAGCTGCCGTATAGCACCAACAATATTTATTCTATTTCTCTTCGGTGCTGCTAAAACTGAAGAGTACGAGCACTTTCATGCCAAAAAAATGTATCTGATAATCTGTACAGTTTATGGTGCTTTGCGAGCACCAGGAGTAGGTATAATACTCGGTGCTATGCTATGCTATGCATGCTATGTGCCATGCTATACAACACTATGCGGCGATACTTTATCGGCGAAAAATTTCGGAAATGAACATTTTAAACAGAATCCTGTGAAATATACCGAACAACGGAAGATGCTGCTTTGGTCAGTTACAATGGCTGTATATTTTTAACTTACAATGAAGCCCAAGGCTCTTTGTTCGTGCCTACTTTTCAAAACACTAGGTGAACTTTTATCGTATCATCATTGGACGGGCATTGAAAATATAAAAAAATACAATGAGATATTATTCGGGCTTAATCGTTTGTGAAATTTTCAACCATCAGATTTCACAAGAATAATATAAAAAAAAAAACAATATTTAGTTTAGTAGTTTTATTTTGTTTTTCAAAATTTACTTTGGTGAAGTCTAAATTTAGCACGAATTTTAAAACTGTGACATTATCACTTTTTTTTTAACAAAATTTGGTGAATTTATAAACACGAAACAAATAATTTGGAGATGAGACTTTTTGTGGAATCAAAAATTGATGCTTATATAATATCCACATAAACAAAGAGTTATAAATAAGAATTTGTATAGATATAAAGCCACCTATTATAGCATCTTCGAGCTACGTCTAGAACTATAGCTATAGGGTCTACTAACCATTCAATTAAAACTTTTTTATGTAAATTCCAAAAGCCAGAATAAGACCACAATGAAAAGGAACACGAACTTCCTGATATTCCCTCCCGTTTTACTAAAATGCAAATTATTGGAAATTTTTTTAACAAGTTTTCTCCAATTCCATTTTTTAGCTTGGATAATGTTGAAATTTTAATTAAATATAATGCCTCTGAGAGCCTGTGAACCTGTTGAGGACTACAGCCAGCCAGCGCCAGCGATGGAAAATCCTGAAATTTTTTGTTCGTGTATAATGCAATTTTCGCCATGACAAATTACTTAAAAGGATATACATTTATTAATTCAAGAATTTTTCTCTGCTCTCTGTATAGGGTCGGTCGAGGGGAGAAAGATGTTGCATAGACACATACAAAATCTTAATGAATGTGGTGACAAGAAATAATAATTAAAAGAAATCGATTCGTTAGTACCTAGGTATTTATTTGTCTTAATTGTTTAATTAATAATTATAGATTCTTTTTCTTGGATATAAACTTTCATATAACCCCAGGTTTTATGAAGCTTTCTTTTTTGAAATTGACTTTAATTTATTTGTAACGAAGTAATGATGAAAGTGCTTCTACTTTGAACAACAATATTTTTAAGCCAGTGATAAAATGTTGAAGTGATTTAAATAAAATTAATATTTTTGTTTAGAGAAAAGTTTTCAGATAAATTAATACACATTAAAATGAATTTTAGCAAAAATTAATTTTTGTGCGTTCTTCCATTTTACTGAAGTTAATTTTATGAATACTATTTATTGTTCGGAATATTTCTGAACTGAGCTCCTGAACAATAACATATCCTTTGGAAAGTATCAACGCAGCATAAAAAACGTTTCTGTCTATTTTTCAGATGTTTTTATTAAGTTTAAACTTTTGAGGGTTTCTAAAACGTATGTAAACTATGTATTAAGTAAAATTAAAGTTAAAGAATTCAACAAAATATTCATCTTCATAAAGTTGCCATTATCGAGAAGAAATAGTGTTATAACACATACATACCTCATGTCTTAAAATAAATTAATCAAATTTACATTTCATTCAAAATACGAATAAGTTAGTTTTTTTTTTGTATCCTACATTTAATTTTTGTTAGTTTCAATTATTTTATTTTCGTAAGGTTAGGACCCTTCAATGTAAAATTCAGTTCTTTTCAATTTAATTTTACCACAACCTCACATACACATATGTAATGTAATGGATGACATTAAAGATATCATAAGATATGCTCGTGTGTTCGAAAATTTATACCCCCATAACAACCCTTGCAATTGAATTCAAATAATACGGATTTAAGTCACGTTCAACAATGTAAACCGCGGAATGCTTGAATTTTAAGTTCATGAGCTAAAACACTGATTTGACACGTATTGATTTTGTGTGGCGGATAAAATAATGGATCATCTATATTTTGTATTTTAAGTGCATTTGTTCTTAGTATTTCCTATTACCCTAGAATTTTCGAGAACAACATAATCTTTACTTAATGTAAAAAAAAAAACAGAAAACAGAAAAGAAACATTTCTTTTAATGTTATTTTAAAGATACTTGTGTGGGAAAATTGAATTTAAATTTATATATAACTTTAACGAAAACAAGAGTTTATGAGGTTTTTTTCAAAGAAAGACGAAAGTGCGTTGAGGATGATGAATTGCCAAGACGATTATCAAAAACAAATAAAATAAATAAGAGCAAGGAATAAAAGACCGAATGGCCCTGTCGAAATATTGGAAGGGTCAGTACAAATAAGTTGACCAATTGGTCCTAAGAAAAATTGGAAAAGACGTTTGAGCAAGTGTATTGCATGCATGAAAATGAATAACCGTATACACCCGAGTGAAACAGAGTACATTTTTGCATTTAAACTGCTTTAAACTGGCCTCAAAAAAATAAAAATAAAAAGGAAACGGTTTTTTGTCTTATTTCATTCAGCTAAAGGAAAATTCGAAAACTTTGAAACCATACAAAATTTGAACACCAATTTGAAGTTTCAATTCAATCGTCTCTCACCTAAGACTAAACAGAAGAAAATTGTTTTATAAACGAGTTTCTCAACTCGAAACCATGTCGTACGTATAGGTTGTTGTATCTACACGTGCGAAAATAATTTCACAGTGCAATTAAAGCGGGTGTCATCTTTCTTGCCCAGAGAATACTTCGTTTGGAGACTGAATCAACCAACCCCGTATATATACACATATACGTGAAAGCTGTTCCATAATTGGACTTCAGAAAACAGGACGAGACCATGATATCTTTAGCGAGAGATGAACAAAAAGATTTTGTACGATTCGTTGCAAAGAGGTGCGAGAAGAACACAACACAACACAACACACATAGAATCAACTTTGGATTAACACCAATTGTCTGATGTTAATGAGATGTGGTCTTTCTGTCATATATGTATACTTCGTTAACATTTTTGTTCATTTAATTTATTTAGTTGCACGTATTTTAGTAGGTTAAGGTTTCTTCTACTTTCCGTTCATTCATAAAGAATTTAAAAAGAACAATTTGAAAACAAAAATCAAAGACAAACTAAAGAAACTTTAATGTTTCGTGGTGGTATTGAAAGTCTCGTCGTCCTTCTAAATTTATGACTTCTTCTTAAAGTATCCTTTATTGTAAATTTCTTTAATGTATTTTTTCGAATTTAAACTAAAAGAACTAAAGTAAAACTTATTTTCTTCGATTTCGCTCGCACTCAACTTCTCCAATTTGAAACCTTTTATATTTTTTTAAATTACTAGCATTTTTACACGTTTCTCTCACTTGAACAATCAAATTCTTTTCTTTACAAGAATTCAGCTTAATTTACTGGTGGAAAAAATTGAAAATAAAAATCAATATAACCTTTTTCATGAATTGAGTTTTATACTGCTAGCTTCGGCAATCTACCTTTATAGAGGAAAATATTTTATTTTTCTTATTTTATTTTAGAGAACGAACACACAGCCATCTCGGTACACAAAGCATTTTGCTCCCTTTTTGACCTTAGCGGATTTCCGCAAGCTGGACAAAACGGATGCCCATTAGACACCTTCCAACACCAAAAAGGCGTAAAGCAAAACCCACTTCCCGTCGATGTTTTTTTTTTCTTATTTTTTATTTTTTATTTCTGTTCCTCTTTCATTTCCTCATTTTTCGTTCCTTTCATCTTCCCATTGAATTATTTCTGACCATGATTGTCGTGCCAATTATATTTATATTCTTGTTCGAATCCTTGCTCCATCTAATGCGAGTATATACGATTGTGGAGTACGAGTACGAGGTACCTTCTATACGTATAGTTTAACGGATGTGAAAAGCAAATGTACGGTATACGTATCTGTCGTGATTTTAAACGCTCAAGGCTCTGAAACTTCTACACTCGGTTAGGGCTTTACAACAGACCCCCTGCCCCCGCCGCCTGCCGCCTGCCTAGTGCCTACAATCTACATCCCTGTTTATGTGATTTGGTATCAGCTTCAGGATATCATATGGTGAAGTATGAAGGTTAAGGGGGCTTAGGGGATGTGCAAGTTGGCATTGTTCTGTTTGTAGATGTGTGTTTATAGTGTTGTTTTTTCGTATGTACTCGTATAATAGGTAAACATGCCTTGAAAATCGACTAACTTTATGACGATGGCGTGCTCTTTCCTCTGAAACTAGGTGTTGGTTGATGTACAGACTCTTCCGGTTAAAAATACAACCAAAATTCTCTGGCAAAGCTTTTATCAGGCTTTTGTTGTCCTTATGAGAGATGAGAATTATCCATTGTGAAGTTAAAGCGCATGTTTTCTAATATTTCTCTTAGTCTCTCTCTCTTTTATCAAAATAATACAAAATAAAATTGCTGAAATCATTTGGATCATCTAATAAGTCCCTAGATGTAAATTTGACTAAGAACCTTACTTTTCTATAGAATTTATCGCACCAACGTGTATGCATAGATAAGTGAAATAATCCAGATTTACTCCGTCGTCGTTTTTATTACATTCTCCAAGCTTACCCAATTGCAGGCACTCCTCGCAAAGTGCCTTATGAATTAATTTCGTATATCCTGTAAAGGTTTTACTCATGAGTAAGTAAAAAACAGTCTAGAATGGGTATCAAAGTCATTTCAATCAGTTGAATTATAATTTTAATCAATCTTCATGATTGACTGCTCCAGCTTGCCCTAAATAAATTTTATTTTAAAGCCTACCATATACGACACACGACTACGGCGACGTACGTTGAGAAATGAGGAAAAGCGATTTTTAAAGGATTTAACTTTTTAAAGGTTTAACTTATTTTATTTGTATACCTTTACATTATGTATGATGATATTTTTGCAAATATTTATGAATTTATAATTGTAACTTTTTGATATACATTTTTAAATATTATGTATACTTTCAAGTGTTTAAGACGTCTCAACAATGGTTTTTGGGCTCCATTAGCTAGTGGGTCAGAAATATATACCTACCTTTGTTCTTCGAACAGACATAAAAATATGTTTAAAACACATATACGAATGTGGGAGAAAATTGGAAGAAAGAAAAATTCAAATTTATTCAAAACCCATATATATCACAAAAGATATCCGAACCAGCCATAAAAGGGAAGCAAAAGTGCTTTTGTTCCACTTAGTAAAGTTCGCCAGGAGTGATTTCCACTTTAAGAGCAAAAGGAAACAAAAGGCCAATAATAACACTACAAACAAAACAGTTTCGTATACTAACTACCTACATAGAATTTTATAGGTAGGTATATGTATTGAAATAAGAAGGAAGATATTATACCCCTATGTATCAAGCGAAATAAGGAAGTAGATTTTCAAGTGAAAGAGCTCCTTTGTGACTTTGAGATATCAGCTTCCTGTTTTTTTATTTTATTTTTGTGTGTTTTTTTTTGCTTTACCATTTTCAACCCAGAAACGATTTGTTATTTTTGTTGTGTGTTGATGGAAGTCATTGTTGAAGTTTTGAAATAAATCCTTTTTTTACCTGCATATTTCACATGGTATAACTTTTGTTTCAAAATAGCAAAAATAAAATTGAAAATTCATGTACCGGAAATGGGTTGCCCTATATACCCCAGTTTTTGTGGTAATTTTTGAAAATGTTTAAAAGTGCTAAAATTGTTTTATATTCTTTATATGAATTTAAAATTAAATTTTGTTTACAGCACATACATACATATATTTGCTGTAGGTGGTTATTTATTGAATCAATCTTTGTTATTTTCGTGTTATATTACATTATTATGCTGTAGTTTATTTGTTATTAGAATCTCAAGAAAACTTTGTCAATGAAAAATCACATCGATATAATAACACAGCTGTGGTTAGAAAAATAGCCCTGCAACACTATTTGCAATCGTATTTTGAATAGAGTTGCCTGATGTTAAATTATTTTTTTTTTTTTTAAGTCTATTATTATTATCATTAGGTCTTAAGATATGTCCCAAATCACATCTTCAAAAATTAAAATTGTACCTTATTTGTTATTTATTTTTCAATTTGTTGAGTTTGTGGTTCAAATCAATATTTTATACCATGTTATTTATCTCCTTTAACATCTCTACATCGTATTTGTAAGTTTTCAAGCCGTTGACATCTTACAACAGAAATCGATTCCCAACTGCTTTTGACGATAGTCCAGTTCCGTATCGTTACTACTTAAACACTCCTGTCTTAACGTCAGCCCAAAGATTTTCAATTGGGTTTGAGTCTAGCATCTGGGAGTTCAGAATTTAGTGGTCTTCTGAATTATATGTCCATACAATTTCACAAAAAAAAAAAACAACATTATTTTATATCACAAACACTTTCTGTGTTTTTTTTTAACGCTAATGTAGGTCCTTGAAAAGTTCTCTAGGTTAAATCACTAATACAACTGCAATATCGGTAGTGCAGGTAATTTTTCATTTTTCTGGTAGGTACTTTAAATTTTGGATTAAATATGTAGCAAAAGAACTTACAGTCAGTCGTTTGACCATTTTGACGTTTAATATTTAGCTAGATTTTACTGCATACAACATCAGTCTCGAAGGACTTGAAGCGTTAATTTAAAATACTGCGCCTTTGTCTATATCCCGACGACAGTCATTAGTTCATTACTGCCTTTGAAAAAAAAAACACACACACAAACATATTCATGCATATACATATGTACGGAACATATACATAGAACACACACTTAAAGACTTATCTTTTCCTTTAGGTTAGTATATCTATATTCTTATTTAACAGCTTTAACAAAGGCACATTATATGCTCGTATATAGTCTCCGTTTCTGTTAGCATACAGTAAAATAATTAAGGTCGAGTAAAATCTCTTGACTATTATTTTGTCTTGCGGTACATTTGTTTTTATGGCAGTGTCTAATGCGTATTTATATACATCCCACAGGATGAAGAACAATAACTGTCTGCCAGAGTATAGAATCACTGTCTTGAGGTAATGAAAAGATCTTGAGCGGTGAAAGATAACATATAATACTTAATGAAGAATAATATAAAGTGAATTGAATATAATAAACTCTGTAATTAGCACATTGAGGTTATTCGATCGTTGTAACTTATTCAAACTAAAGATTTTCGGATAGGTGGTCTGGGAATAAGTTCTTATAAAACAAGAAGAAACCGAAAAAAAAAGAAATCAATTTGTAAGAACCATTTTCTTCATTCAACTTGAGAATTCTTTTTTCTTAATTTTTTTTTACTCGAAGTTGTTTTTCTCAACTCAAGATTTTCAACTTTGGAGTTTATTATTTTTAGATTTTATCAACTTTCATAAAATTGAGGAAATTGAAATTTTCTATCAGATTTCCTGTTTGTTTCTTTATTTAATACAAATCATTATAATTAGGTACTACTATTTGATACCAATATTATTGTAATCTTAATTTTTTTTGAACTTTATTTTAAAACATTCTAAAATGACTTTGAAAATAATAAGAATATAATATTAAGCTAAACTTCAGCTTTTCATTTAGTATATATCCATTTCATACTTTTCTAAAAAATTACGAGGAACTAAATTCCCGAATCTTGTTATCAAGCATTTTGACGAAGTTGTGTTCCATAATTAATACATTTGTGTTTGAGTGATTTTTGTTTGCCAAACTTTATTTTTTTTTATATAACAAAGCAAAAACAGAAATATTTCAATTTTGAAAAAAAATCAAATTCAAATTTATAAAAAAAATTCTAATTTTCTCAGGGGATATTGAGAATTATAATAAAGTTAAGGAAATGAGTTTTCAACTTAAAACTTTTGAGTTAAAAGCTAAACAAATAAAAATCATTCCACATTCGCGTAGTATGACTAAAGAACGAATCTCTGAACTTCACAATACGAGGTGTGTTCAAAAAGTACCCGGAATTTTTAAATCTTGCGGGTCTGGAGAGTTCGAAGGTCAACATTTTTTTATTGTGTTGGTATACATGCCCCTAAAGTATGATGCAATTTTCAGCTAAATTCACTGTTTACTTTGTCTGTGGTAGTTGCTAAGGTTCGACGTGTTTTTATGAGCTCGGCGATTTTTGCTGAAACTCCTGAAATTTGACCAAAAAAACAATCGCATGAACATCGCTCAAGAGCTGTTAAATGACGTCAACGACGATTCAAGTTTGTTTGAAAGGGTCATAACTGGTTATGAAACATGGGTGTACGGTTATGATGTCGAAACCAAAGCACAATCGTCCACCTGGAAGCATCCAATGTCAAGAACGAAAAAAGCACGTCAAGTTCGATCAAATGTGAAGGTTTACTTACTGTTTTCTTCGATTATAATGGCATAGTGCATCAAGAGTTCTTACCACAAGGTCGTACGGTTAATGAGGAGTATTACCTTGAAGTTATGCGACGTTTGCCTGAAGCAATCCGAAAAAAAACGCTCAGATTTATTGAAAAACAATTCATGGCTTTTGCACCACGATAACGCACCTGCTCACTCATCGTTGCTTGTTCGTAATTTTTTGCTCAAAATCAATACCGTAGTCATGCCCCAACCTCCATATTCACCAAATATGGCTCCGTGTGACTTTTTCCTGTTTCCAAAGTTGAAGAGACCCATGAAAGGACGGCGTTTTTCCTCGATTGAAGAAATAAAGGCCGAATCGCTGAAAATGCTCAAGGACATATCAAAAAGTGAATATCAACAGTGCTTCGAAGATTGGAAAAAACGCCGGCATAAGTGTATTATATCTGGGGGGACTACTTTGAAGGGGAGCACATCGATGTAAACGAATAAATAAATATTTTTTTGAAAAACGAAAATTCCGGGTACTTTTGAACACACCTCGTATGATCATAGTTCGAAATTAATTCTATTGAACGAACACCGATACAATAGAAGTGTAATATTGATAGCGTTATGGTCTATAAATAATAGTTAAGAACACTCTCTCGAGAAGTGCTTCATTCATTCTTTAAAACTTCATCATATGGGAGTTTTTAGAAATTCATTTTTCTGCATTTTCAAATCCATTCATAAAAATGTTCATTTCGAAGAAACTCCCTATAATTGATTATGTTAAAAACATAACAAATATTTTTCTCATAATCACACTAAAATTGGTGAAACATCATCCTTTTCACTGAAATTATGCCATTTTCTTTATGATCATTACTAAGCAAGTCAAAACAAAGCCCATAGAATATTTTATACGAAATATTTGAATGCGTCTTAATATATTCCACATCAAATAAAGAAAATACAGTCATTACGAGGCAAAGTCATATTTAAACGTGTATGTTGATGCTTTTAAGGAGGTTGTATAGAATCGTAACCACCTGTTTAGTGTTTATGCAGAAGAGAACATCGCAAATATTCGTTGTCAAAAATTTGTCGTCTGTTAAAATTGACGTTAACTATTGTAATAAAAGAGTTCTCTGACTGTTACGTAGGTATACATTTAAATTCAAGACATCTCCTTACACATTTTACCCAAAATAGAACATAAAAAAAAAAATGTTTAAAGATAACGTAGGTATATGTAGATATATCCATTCTTACATTCTCCTCAATTATGTCACTCTGCGAGCTTAATACATTTTGTGTGAGCCCACTTGGTTTTTCTTTTTTGACTTTTTATTATCATTTTTGTATGTAAGGCAGGTATATCTATATTTATGTATATTTGTCAAATGAGCAACAAGAAGGAAATATTGCCTATGAAAGTAGGACATTAAAGAGACTCATTTTGATAACTCATGCGCAAAAGCGTTCTGTAGTTTTTAACTGACCTTACCTACCCAGCATTGCTATAGGTATAGATAAGGTAGCTATTATTATTGTAAGGGTTTTTATGTTTTACTTAATTTGTGACTTGTCTCTTATTTGATGTACACATCTCTTGTGATTTTTAACTTAAAGAAGAGAAATGTATGTAATCGGATATTTTCCCGATACTGATAAAAGTCCACTTACAAGGAAAAATAATAATATATTTACTTTTAGTGGAAGACTCCTAAAAATTTTATGACAATATGTCCCTTTTTTGGAAATCATTACAACCTATGAGGAAGAAGAAGCAAATCTAAATTTAGAAAAAAAGAGGCTGGGATGTGATTCACACTGACACCTTCCCATATTGATGCCCGATAAAATATTTCCAATAGTATTTTTTTGTATCAAGTCAATTTTGTATTAAAAGAAATTGAAAAAGTACCTAATCAAAAATTTAAGTCTTATCGGTTTTCTATCGAGATATATTCGAGAAGTTAAATCGATAAAGTAATGTTTTTGCTAGTCAGTTTGTTTCTTTGTACTTAGAATATTAAAATCTAAATTATGTTTAGTACTTTTCTTTTTAAGATTTTTACTTTACATAAATTAAAGTACTTTGTATAAGACGAACAAAAATTAAGTAAAATTAATAATTTAAGTTATTCCCATAGCCCATATCTGAGCTGGTGCTCCTGTAACTTACTTAAACCTCTTGGACAGTGTTGAACGTAGAGCATTTAGATTGATTCTTGATACCATCATAGAATCATTTACGTCACTTGAAGATCGTCGTAAAGTTTCTTGTCTCACCCTTTTTTACCGTTATTTCAATGGTAAATTCCTCCTCTTAAACAGTTTAGCCGTAATACTCGCGCTTCTAGGAATGCTCATCAGTATACCCTCGAGCCCAACTTCGGTCGTACTGTCAAGTACGGAGATTCGTTCTTTAGGCGTACTACGCGAATGTGGAATGCCTTACGACACTCCGTCTTTCCCCGTCTTTGCAGTATTCAGGATTTCAAAATCAATATGCACCGACATCTCCTTTTAACCCCTCTCTCCCTTTCCTAGTGCTCATAATGTGTCTTTACATAATAAGGGTAGTAATATCCCTTTGAGTGTGCCCTTGTTATAAAAAAAAGTTTGAATATGATTGTTTGCCAAGATATTGAAGTCGAAAATCAATTATTACCATTTTTTAGTAAATTTTTTTTAGAACCATTATTTCGATATTTCTAAAAATCTTGCCAGATGTCACAAACGGTGATTCTTCGAAATAATGTAATAATATTCGAAGTGACAAATATTTTTTTTACCAATTTGGTTAAGGCAGTGTCATGTAGATGTATAACATTAAATTAAGTTAAAGGCACAAACTTTATTGATTCGTGAAATATTCTCGGTCAACCCGAAATAACATACAAAAAAAAAATACTGACTCAAATCTACAAATTTCTTTATAACACCAACAGTCCCTTAACATACATTTTCAAACGAATAATTTGAATATACATAACTACTTATACCTAAAATAACGTGACGAAATATTTACGTTTTTCGTCTTGATTTATATGTAGGTTGTTGTTGTCTTTGCATTTCTTTCACATCCTACTTCCTACAGGAATTGTCTGTATATATGTATGTAGGTCTTCTTATTTCCTTACAGCCAAAAGTCTCTTCTCTTTTTGTCTTATCTTTATATCACAATCATAATAGGACGCAAGTCCTGATGGCACCAAAAAATCGTTGTCATGAGCATGATATATTATTTTCAGAGATTTGGTGACTGCATATTTTGCATTCAATCATCATTCATCCAATGGCACAGATAAAAGTCTCCGTGTTTTCCTGAAGACGGATACTTTGTATATGTACCACTTCCGGTAAGGTAAAAAAAGTGTAATAAGAATCCTTTTATCACACATAAAACCATAAAACTTAATAAAGTCTGAATTGTGATGAGTTAAAAATGAGGACACTTAAGTCGACTTGATTACCAATATCAAAATTAAAATGGAATCTTTATGAAAAGGATAGTTTACAATTATAAACGTTGTTTTTTAGGATGTATAAAAGAGAGAGTTTGTTAACTTTAATTATCTAAAGCCAATAAAAGTATAAAATGATTAAGCAGATTTTATGGCAACGATTTCAAACACACAAAATTCAAATCTTAAACAATTTATGTATGTATGTATGTACAAAAATATTTTAAAATTTATTCTTGTTTGTCATAATTTCAAATAAGTCTTCTGAACTTTTTTGACCTATCTCCAACGAATGTCTTAATCATGAAATATTGCGAGTATTTCAAAACTTTTCTACTACTAGTACTGGCTTATGGGGGTTTTGTGCATTACACGGCACTAACCTAGAATTATGCTTTCAGCTTTAACTCTTTGTACATAAATAATCAAGCTTTAAATCGTTGTAAATGTAAACAAATAGCCAACTATTTGCCAGAAAAAGGTGCACTGCAATGCGCATCCATTCAAATGTATACTTTTGCATGAAAATGTGAGATAATGTTGTGGTTACCGCATAATATATTAAGGCAATAAAAAACAAACAAAAAAGCTTGAAGCTGTTTTTATATACATATATATATATGTATATATTTTTGACATTAAAAAAGAAGATGCACTTTATTTGCATTAAGTTTTATTTGAATGCATGCACAGCACATGAAGTAGGAAATAGACAAAAATTAAAAAAATATCTACAAATTTAGGTCTTTAGATACTTTTTGTTTATTTTGTTCACTTTTTAAGGAGTTTATTTTAAACAAGATAGTTAAGACGAGAACAAATCTTCTTTAGTTAAATTTTTAGCAAGTGCTATTTTTTGAATATAATTGTTCGTCAAAACCATGTTGCATTAGACTTGTTAGAAACAAGCTTGGAAGCAGAGAGTTTATTTCATTGATGAGTCTTAGACTTTTTCAATTAAACAAATTAACATAGAAAATTCTTTGAGTTCACTACTCTCAAAGTACTCTTTTATATTTTTTAGTTTAGTCTTATCAATATTTTGAAAGAAAAAAAGACTTAACCAAAGCCTCTGATCTTACAACGTTCTGTTTCAAAAAACAAAAAAAATTAATCCCTTTTTCCGTAAGGATCTCTGTGTGAAATTTCGCATGGTTGAACATTTTAATTTGCAGCCATTTACGTAGCAGGAGGTACAGCAAATACCTATATGAGTATATTTCTCTGACTCTTTTTGTGTCACAGTTTCAATCGCAGAAATGTTTCGCTGCGTTCTTCAAAAATAAACATACATACATATGTATATCTACGAGTACATATATTATAATTTAAAAAAAAAAAGAGTTCGTTTAATTACAATTGCAGCTAGGAATCTTTTGTCCTTTTGTTGATGTTTTGACTTCAATAAAAGGTGAACGAACTGAAATGAGCAGGCAGGTAAAACGAAGTAGAGCAGGCAGTTTTTTTTAAAGTTTATTCTTGTACTCTGGTATAACTAATTAAATAGGCCAACTACATTTCAGGTTTTGCATTAGCTTTCTATTTAATGACGAAGTATCTAATAAGCGTAAACAACAACCCTTGGAAAAGTTGAATTGATAAAATTCCAGAAAAAAAGCTTCTCCCTCGTCGTCCCTTCTTCCTTTTGTGATAAAAATATTTATATACTTACCTTCTACCTGTTGACAATGCTCTGGCTTTTAATTCACTTAGTAGCAAATTCGTAGGCTTTCTAATGTAATCAATGATGAAGGGCTTTTAAGTCCTTAACCTTATTATCTGCCTGACTTGGCTATATGAGGTGGTCTCAAATAATAGCAAACGAAATAGGCTTTTCTCTTTGCAGCAGGGATTACGTGTAAATGAATTAGGAAGGTAAAGATGAAGTTTTGAAAATGTTTTTTAAATCTCACTACAGTAGCAGTAGCAGTAGCGCTGTAGCTATTTAGATTTTTAAATAAAATTTACGTAAAATCATTTACAAGTTTTCCTCTATACACCTTTGTTTGAAAACCACGTGACGGATAAAGTCTTACAACACACCTGCAAATAAGACATTTTTCATTTGAGAAAAATATTAAAAAAGTTGTTCCTCTAAATGCAAATGCGCTGGAGAAATTGCACAAAAGCAATTTATATTTTTTCTTGCATTATATTTTTATTTTTTGTTGTTATATTATTTTCTTCCAGAAAATGTTCCTTATACTCTTTGGCAAAAAGGAAAGCCGCAGAACAGAAGTTTGGAGTTTGCGTTTTTATTACATTTCTCACAAAGAGTTTTCACTGAGGCAAGAAAGTCAGTGCTAGTTTTGTAATAAATGATAAGTTATAGGTCCTCTTTGTGAATATTCTTTTTATTTCTCCTTTGTTTCAGTTTGCACAGAAGTTTTATTAATTTATTTTCCAAAATTTCATTTTAAGTTTATTTAAAAAAAATAAAATAAAAAGTAATCTTTGATGCATGAACTTTGTGTATTGTAGAAGTTTATGAATTCGTGTTTAATAATAGTTTTGTGGGAATGCTTTTATGTGTTTATTACATTAATGATATATTTAAGACTTATGTTTTCAATTTCTTGAGTTTTCCCGAAATAGAGAAAAAAAAGTATGAATAATTTATCAAAAAAAATATTTATGTTTTCTGTACGCTATAGTCCAATCAAAAGAGACATACAATTCATCAAATCTAGAATGGATTTGAATACCTAACAAAAAGTCCCCAACGATTCCAAGTGACCATAACAAGTTAATAAGTTTTTTTTTGTCGAAAATTCTTGTTTTTATGCTGTAACTTTTAAACGATATTACTACAAATAAGTTTGTAAGCCTGACTTTGTAGACCATGAACAAGCTTTAAGAAGCTGCAGCTGTTTGCTGAAAAATTTCGAAAATATCGATTTTCTTATATTGGCGTTTCGGGTAATGAATATAGTTTTTGTTGATGATCGTATAATTTGTTTTGTGCTGCGTTCTATCCGTCCAGTGATCTTCAATCCTAGTTTATTTTTTTTTAAGTTCAAGCCCTTAAAAATCTGATCCAAATCTTTAAGTACCTAAATTAAACATTTAAACGTTGAAAATTGGGGATTGAACTAAAGGTCAAATAATGGAAACATGGAAAAATGGAAATAACTCATTTTTTTAAACGGTCATAGTTTTTTAGTATGTTGGTGGTATGAAGTATGAAATTATGTATTTGTTTTTCAAAGGAATTTGTTTGAACAATAAAAATTTCGTCATTTAAAAAAGTCTTATAAATTGAAACCACTTAATAAAAACAAAGAACTTTGATTTGTAGAAAGAAATAAGGCATAAAACACCTGCATGTACTAATTTTCCATGATGAGAAGAAATAAGTTAGGTGTTGTGTGTTTTGAAGTCTAGCCCTCATTTGTGGCCAAGTACATAGTTATCAAAAAGCTGTACAATTTTTGAACAGCTTTGCCATTTGAGAGTTTGTTGCTTGTAAATGACGATGCTTTTAGTGTCTGTAACAATTTTCATCGATATTCGAATTCTTCCAAGATGAAATGACTATTTTGACTGGACTAATATTAGTTCAAGTTAAATTTTTCTTTCAATTTTTGATTTAAACCCTTTCACAAGTCGTATATCCAAATATACTTTTTTGTTAACAAAAAGCATATTTTGGCATTCTGGCGGTTTTTGTTTTTCTTATAATAATTTTGTCCCAAATTATTAAAAACGGTTTTGAAATCTCGATATAAATACATTTAAATTACAGAGCAAAAAATACTGATAGTATATAAATAAGCTTGAATTAATACATTTTCCGTCCGTCAGAATCAGTTATACTTTCAAAGTTCTTACATAGAAACTTCTTTATTTACCAAGCTTTATACTTTTGGCATAGTTCTGTGAGAAGGTACAGCATGTAATGTAATTGGCAAATTTTCAACTTTTATAATAAGAAAAATGTATGGGCAATATTGTGGTGTCCATTTAAAGATGACGCTGAGGAAATTGATTCTTAATATCTTTTGAATAGTCTGAGAAAAAGAAAATTTTTGGCAGACATTTGAGCTAAGCACAATTTTCATAATATATATTTACAAAGAAGGCTGGAGAAAAGGCTGGCAAATAAATTTTCAAATTAGTGGTGCACATCAGAACACACTTGGACATAATACTTAAAATTTAGACAAAGTTTATTTTTCTCAAGTCTAAAAATCTATTACAGTAAAGTTGAGCAGCTGTTTTTGAGGAGTTAAATATTTAAATTCCTTTATATGGCATTTATAAACCTTATACTGAGAATCAACTGGGGAGAATCTTTTTTCTGTGTTTATACTTAATTTCAAAAACTCTTCAAATCAATTATTTCCAAGAATTAAATTGCTTAAAAACGAATGAACTTTCCTTACTATTTATTTTACGTCTTGACTTATTCATAACAGCAGACGATAGAGGAAAATAATAAATTTCTTTGCCAAAAGGATCCTTCAGCATCATTAATACTGTTGATTATATCATCAAATCGATGAAAAGGGTCCAGACAACACCACTATCAGACTTTATCTTTCTTAAAAAATATTTCAACAAAACTTTTGTTTTAAAATCAGTAGGTTAGGAATGTTATATAAACAATATACATACATCCTTTCGAGCAAGGGTCTGATATGAAAGACAAAGAAAATTATTTAACAAAAAAAATGTAAACTCATGTTCTTGATTGCTGCCTGACATGCAAATCGATTGAAAATATTTCAATTCTTCATTCAACTCCCATCACATATAGGATCATGTCTTGAGTGTGGAAGTAATTTTCAACGATGTTTTATTTATTTTACCACAGAGAACATGTGAAGTCTCCACATGAAGAAAGATTTCAATCCTATACAATCTACCAACAACAACTTTATAGAAAACAGAACAATCAACGATACGGCCTATTCCTGTCCTAAATGATTATGTACATAAAGATAGATTAAATGAATACCCTATATGAATGTAGGTACTTTG
The DNA here is from genome assembly GCA_951509635.1 of Eupeodes luniger. Classification (NCBI taxonomy): domain Eukaryota; kingdom Metazoa; phylum Arthropoda; class Insecta; order Diptera; family Syrphidae; genus Eupeodes; species Eupeodes luniger. Next base: position 327,357 of record OX608074.1, read on the forward strand.
ATTATATATTTGAAATGAAATATTGCAAAACGAAAATGACACATGATGGTGAACTTTGATTTTCTTGGACCTTATTGAATAATTCATCAAGAAAATAAGATTAAATCAACAAAAGTTGTTCTTCTATTGAATGCAAAAAAAAAGAAGAAAATATTTTATCATTGAGTCTTTAGAGAAACCTTAATAGACCTGCATATTTAAGATATTCAATCAGTTTCTATTTATTGTTGTTACACAGAACCGAGGACTCCAAAAAAGAATAAATGCTAATAAAGGCTAAAACTGGAATCGAAGGGTAGTAAATCAGCAACCCATATTTATTTCAAAGAAATAGGAGAATAAAACTTCCATTGAATAAAACCAAGAGGAAGGCTTGTTAATTCGGTTCCTAGAAACTCACATACGCCATGCCATCTAAAAATAATCTGTGAAGGGCTAGGCTTCGGTGTTTACGTGTCCAAGGGGGAAACCTACATTAAATTTCCGTTGATTTTAAGTCAGTTCTAATTATTGCTCCCATTCATTCGATGCTGTTGCCTTGAGAACTTCAATAGGTACAAAATAACATTTTTTAATTCTGTCAAACAGTAGATGATTTTCCCCAGTAAAACTTCAATACATAGATAATCGATATTTTGTAATATTTCCAATAGCATAAAAGTATACGAATCTTGATAGTTGCAATAATTTTGGAAGAACAACTTATTTAGTAAAAATGTTTAAACAACACACATTTTGTAGATACGAGGTTCACATACGATTGTGATATTCGGTAAAGCGGTGTATATAATTTACCATAAATAAACATAAGCTTCGGATCAAGACAAACGAAGTAGTTTTTTTAAATAATTAAAAGTGACAATGATAAAAACGTGTTCTATTAAACTAAGGAAAACTATTTTCAAGCTCTTAGAAGTTTATTGCGAAAACGAAGCCCTATAGACTATACAGGCCTAAGCTTCTAAGAATTGGAAGTACATACAGACCATTTGATCATTACAACACCAACCTATTGGAATCGATTGGCATCCCTGTATCCTTTCTTTTTCAGCAGATAAGACCACATTTATGGCAAATAAAAGAGGGTGGGCTTGGCAGGTATACAAAACACCAAAAATAAGTAGGTAAGGTATAAATGAAATGCCTTTCAATCAAAAATATATTTTACTCTGCATCTTACCTAACTAACATTGATTCTGTAATCCGCAATGAATCCTTTTAAGAATTCACGAAACAATGTGAAACACAGAAAGTCCATCTTCGATATTGAACTAAAAACCATGTAGTAGAACCGACTGATGATGACAGGATGAAAAATCATCCTAAGCTTTTCGCATCGACTTCGACTTGGGCTGAATCGAGCAAAGTTTTCATCTTCATACATATATTTGTATTATTTTCCTTCTCGGTAAAAAAAGGGACTTCTGTGAAATATAATTTTTTCCCTCCCCTAAGGATTTACGAAATAACCCACAAGTATCTACAACAACAACAAAAAAGAAGAAATGAAAATCGTTTATGTGTACAAAGGCATACATTTCGCTGAAGTATTTCCGAAGAAGCTGTAGTCGTTTTTATCTCCTCCTGGTATTATTTTCATGTGCTCCGACGACAAAGTCAAGTGGGTGAATTGACAAGCGGAACATTAGGATAAAGCCTTCTAAAAAAAGACACTTTTTCCCTTCTTATAGCTTTATTCTTCCATACACACAGATATATATGTATTTTGTGGGTGTGTGTATACGAAATTAGGACAACTTTGTAGCAATTGGTTGAAAGCAATTAATCCACAGCTGACTCTGTGGCATCTTGAGAGGTTAGCTAAGAAAAATATAGTTTTGGGGAGATGACATCTGATGACAGTTTGTTGGTCAGAATATTTTGATAGTTTTAATTTAGCTTTTTGAAGTGGAAATAAGTTGACTTTAGAGATCCTAATTTTTACTACGTTATAACTTATCTCTATCTGTGTATATCCAAAGAGCTATGAAATACTCGTATTATTTAAAAAAAAAAATGCTTATATTCGTATCACATAAGAAATATGACGGAAATATCACATAGACTCCACTATACCCATCAAGACGTACAAAATCAAGAAGAATGCAAGTGAGGAAGAGCTTCTTTCAATATAAATAAGTTGTGCTATATCATCCCCAAGGGGTGTGTTAAATAGACATGACATGGACAGAAAGCTGACTATAAAACGTTGGCCCAATGAGAGGTCATAACAAACAAACTTAACGATTAAGTTGATTCATCACAGCTTTTTTTTTAATAATTGATCTGGAGTGGACGTCACGTCACGTCACAGAAATTGTGTGGATAGGTGGGCGTTTGGATTTAATGATAAGGGATGACTTGTAGGATGTGATGTATTCTATAGCACTCCCTGGTTCACTATGAGTTATTTTATACGTCTGCAAAGAAGGATGGTGAAATCGGTCTAGTCAAAGAAAAGAAATATTGAATACTTTGAAATATGTCTGCAATAACCAACTTTCGTGGTTCATAAAACCCAAATTCTATAACAAATTTTAAAATAGAAGTTCGCTGTAAAAGAATTATGTTTCAATACTAAGTTAACCAGATGCGTTTTTTAGTACTTAATTTATCAACATTTCGATATTTAATTATATCTTTCATACAAAAATGTATGTCTTTCACTGAAACTCTACTCCTTAAGTTGTATTTTGTAAATTACGAAGAATAAAACCTATTTATGTCACATATGAAAAGCCTTCAAAAGCTGCTCTAAATGTGTATTGTTACGGTGTCACTCCGGTGTGTCATTTTCATTTTCATCTTCTCATTCAAGTCATTATACCTACCTAGATATTTGTTATCACATTTCAAATGCTTAGGATATATCCTTATAATAATAATTGTTCTCCTATGAGAAATAAGAGTACCATCTAGAACGAGACTATAGATTTGATGGATGTGAAATGTATACCAAGAAGATATGGATTGTGTTGAACACATTTGTTTTTCCTTTATAGTTTAGAACAGAATCTTTGGGGAAAGATTTATGCTAATCGTAGCCTTTTGGTGCATAGAAATCTAAAATTAATTACATTTTTAAATAATAAGCATTGATTTAGTGTAGGTATATTATAACAAATACATATATAACAAATTCAAGAGTTGCTAAAACTTAAATCTTATGCATAGACATTTTTAAACAGAATTTATGAGGTTAATATAAGTTTAAATAAGGTAAGGTAAGGTTAAAGCGGCTGCTGGCTGAATAACCAAATACCCATGGTTCTTAGGGTCTTCCCTACTGTTTGGAGCTAGAATCACCATAGAAGAAGTCAAAATGTTACTTTTACTTTATGACTTCTTGTTTTTGAATATGTTTGATTTTTTACGTGGATCGATTAACGCTATTTCAAAAAATGTGATTTACTTAACGTCTTTTCCTAAAAATAACTGATTTCAATATGAAAAATCTACCAAGTATAAGATCACAGATGTATTACGTACAAAAAATAATATCTTGAGAAATTTTTTAGATTCTTTAAAACTGGTGGATTTAGATTTAGTTTTTTAATTTACTCCTATACATATATAGGTACCGTAAACTGTACAAAGCGGCTGTCTCATTATTTCGGATGATGTTCAAAAAACCAAAATCAAATTATATAATAAATACAAAAATTACGACCAAAGCATTTTGCAACAGTTAAGCTGCTATGTTTTTCCAATTTCAGATTTGTTGTAACAAACTGCTTTTATAAATAAAAATAAATACAAAGAAACTTACCGACAAAAACTTAATATGTGACCAGTTTAACAAGTGGTAGCGAATAAATGAAATAATACAGGATTATGTCAAAATGTCCGTTGAACATTTACAAAGGACAGATTTATTTAAGCAGTGCTAAACACAATATCACGATTAAAACCTTCTTCCATTTAATATTGTCCTCTTTTTTTTTTGTCCGCTTCCCACCACCCCCCACACACACACCCACACCCACACACGTTCATTGGCCATATCTTATATATGTATATCAAATGTATTGTATCTACATACATAGTGTGTATATAAATATTTATAGGAGAAGGAGTGACATTATGAGGATTCTGTGCCGCAATACATATATAAATAGGAAAATAAATTGAAAATTGCTCAGTGATATTTGTTGACAGGAGTCGTTTGCAGAATGCTTGGCAAATGCTTAATTGGATTTCTTCGTGAAGAATTCTCAACACAAAAATTTCATAATGTGTCATCAGCACGAGCAGTGGCTAGCAAAACAGGAATATGAATGAAGACTCAACGTCTACAATGAATATGAAGGTATTTTTGAAAAATGTTCCACTTCCGTTTTGAGATTCTTTTTGATTTCATATTTTCAATTTGCATGTTTAAAATATATTCATTAAAAAGTTTTTCTATAAAAATATTACATTACATCTGGCAAACTAACGATGCTAGACTGTTTCTTTTTTTCAAAGAGGGTTTTGTTAAATAAATAAATTTAATAGCCGACACATGATTTGCAGACTGCAAATCAATATTTATGTCATGTAATTTGAATCTAATTCAATTGCATTTATAATTTTATCCAAGCACTTCTTAGAATAAAAACTTTCACTTTTAAATTCATTACTTCTAACTGACCAAGGCTAAAAGTAAATTCGATCCCAAAACAAAAGTATATGTACCTACGTACCTCACATAGCTTTTATTTACCATTCTCACTCATTTCAGCTCATCCCGTTCACTTAAAACTCACTTTCCGTTCGATTAGATACATTTTATCTCCAAGGACAAATAACAGAACATTCTGTAAATGAAATATCTATCTCATGAAAGTTAAATGTTGCCTAAAAGTTCCCAAAAAAAAAAATCAACCAAAAATACAACAACCAAAAAGACATGTTTCGAAAAACTTTTTATCGCATCTATCAGAGAAAGGTTATAAGATATAACCAATTGTTAGCAACGAACGTTTAAAAATTTAAAACCAATTCCTCGCTATGTTTGTTTTTTGTTTTACCCTTATTTACAACCCATGTGAATAGTGACAAATAACATGTTCAATAGAACGCCTGTAATAAAGATAAAAAATATTCCAATGTCTGAAAAGATGATTTCCCTCCTTTGTGTTTGCGAAAGCACACTGCCAAAAGGTTACAAAAAGATACACAAAAGAAATGGCAGCTTTAAAAGATATATTATAAATATACATACATATATACATACGTACCCACTAAAAAAAGCAAAGGACCAAAAATAAAAATACAAGTACAAAAGAAAAAGAATAAGAAAAAATAAACGAAAACGAAAACGAAAGAATAAAACTCTCCGGGCATGATATTGATACCATTCTTTTTATTCTCAAATTATGCAAATGCTCTGCCTCGAGCAACGGAAAAGCCCATAAAACCTTGGGAAAAAAGTTTTCCTTAATGGGGTGTAAATATCTTCCTTGGAAAAGTTTTGGCCCAAAATTGTTATAGTATGAGTGATTTTCACCTGAATTTTGAGTTCTAGCTTTTTTTGTTTTGTTTTTGTTCTTGTTGTTGTTGTGTATTTTCATTATAAAAGGAAAATTTAATTAACTGTTTGGGGAACGTTCCGCACTGTCAAAGTATTTTGTATAATTCTCTTAGAAGTTTTTTATTCTTTCATTTGCTCAATCTTTAGTTCTCATAGCTCTCGTTTAATGAGTTACTAAAAGATCCGTGATCCTGGATCCGGGACTGTTGGCGTGTTGGGGGAGGCACAGTTGTCTTATAAATTATTATTGTTTTCTTTTATAACCTAATTTTATGGAAACAAATCTGGAGAAAGTCCCTATGGAAGTTTAGCTAATTAACAGCTGAACCTACCATTCAAGGATACAATATACAAACAATACAAATGGCACCATCAGGCCAAATTGAATATTTTCAACTTAAATTTTTTATTCTCATTTCTATGTTCCTGAGTGTGTCTGTGTGTGTGGGTTTAAAGTGTGTGAGGGTTGGAGTTTATTTTTTTTTCTTAGTAGCATTCAAATCCACGTGGTCTTATCAATGTTAAAAAAAAAAGCTTTCAATACTATACGTATGTATGCCTATAAAAACAGACTTATATAATACATACATATGTATTATATACACACACATACATTACAAAATTATGAACATATACATATGTAGATGAATGAAAAATTATTGTGAAATCATAAATATTGTCTAAATAGGTCCTACGTAATATAATCAATATAAATTCAATTGTGACTTACGAAGACTTAGCCAGCTTCCAAGTCCTTTGGTTTAATAGGCACTCAAATTGTTCACTTAAAACAAATAAAAAAGCAGTTTTTCTTTTTTAAATTCGAACACTTCTTAAATTCCATTCTGAAGTAAATTGACATTTTATTCAAAGTTGTTTAATTCACAAAGTTCACACAAAACTTGGAAATTTTTATATGTATGTACATACATACGTATATTTCAAGAATTCCATATTTATATGATAAATGCCATGTTTTGGTGTTGGGATATGCCACTTATAGTTATATGGACCAAAGTTCTTTATTCTTGTGTATACATATAGTGCCATATAAATTTGTCTCCCAGAATTCTATGACACTTGTGGGCCATATTCATTTGGGTAAATTGACATATTTGTATGATAGTTTAATATGAACATTATACGTGAGTATTCTGATATTTTCTCTCTTTGAGTTGTTTATGTTTTGATAGAATTGATTAAAATATTATGTTGGGCATAACATTTTTGAATGATAAAGTGCGGGTCATATGAGTTTATCCTTAGTGTAAGAGAATAGCAAACACCCTTAGCAGTTTTTCAGTGAAAAAGAACTTCATTGAAGTAAGGCAGATGGGTTTAATGTTTTTTACTTTTTTGAGTACCTTCTATTTTCTATTTGAAATTGACAGTTCTTTGATATACAAAACTTTAAAATGTTTAATTTAAAGTTGATTTTCAATCTTAATTTAATCAGTATTTAGAGAATGTTTGACAGACGTCAAAAGTTGAGTTCTAATGTTTCTTAAAATAAGTATGGACCACTGGGTGTAAACGTACATTTTCAATTCTATTGAAACAAAATGTGTCTCAATTTTTGTCTGTGCCTTATACATATATCGTACTTCTTATATCGCGGGGTAGTACATAATCAATTCAATAAAAAAACGTAATTTTAAAATGTCTTACCTTTAAAGTTTTGTTTCAAAAACTCTGTGAATTGTTAAAAAATGTCACATTTGAATCAAGTTTGTACTTATTTTCACAATGAATATAGGTATTTAAACTTTAACAAATATTTCATTACAAAAATATCTGTGCCTTCAACATTCATAAATTAAAAGAATTAAAAAAAAAAAAAAACACAATTCATAAAAAGAAAAACAAAATTGTCCTCTATAGTCCCCTACAATTTAAAAGTATTTAAGCCTTATCTACGATACTTCAATGTTGCTGCAAGAATTATTTACAAAAAACACAAACTCTCTTCTACCGTAAAACCATAATATACTTAGCGGTCTCCGGACACCGAGCAAAGTTGTTGTGTACTCTGTACTCCAGTATACCTACTCACAAAAGAAAATTAGCACTCTCACCTACCTGTCAACCAAAGCAAACAGCTTTAGTGTTGCTTGTTGGTCCTTGCCACTTGCCACAATACCAGATGCCATAATTTATTGTAAGTGCAAACAAATTAAGTGAACGAAGGTTTTCCAGCAAAATAATGTAAATATAAAATGCACCAAACCGTTGTAACAATAGTCAACATGCCATACACCATACTTCTCCCGCTCTCTCTCTCTCACTCTGAACCCTTCCCGAACAAGGACTTTCCTTCTTCTTGATGTATAATGTTTGGTTTTTCTTAGAGTACCTACCTAATAATTTCATGACAAAAATAAACTAGAAAACTGCACTTAAAGTTTTTAGAATGACTTTTTTTTTCAAAACCGTTTAAATAAGCGTTTCAACGATATTAATTGAAGCTGTGTCCTTACAAGGTTAAAATAGCATTAGGAGTACTTGGAATTATATCAATAATATGGAAACAAAATAATTGATGTTTGCAACATTTCTTTTAGCCGAAAACTATTTTATTTAATAGATTTATTCTGTTAAATTTGCAACTTCCTTAGCTTCCGTTCATATAGAAACTTCCATATACAACTTGATCCTTACTGTTTCAGGGAATTTGAATTTTTTCTCCATCATATTATCTAGAACAACACATTCTCTCATCAAGAGTGTTAATCCAGAAAAAGTGTTAAGCGATTCTCTATTGTTTTATTAGTTTTTATTTCAAAAGAAAAGGTGTTTTGACTCGTAAACGAACTTAAAAAAAAAAGTAATATTCAAAAAACAACCGTTGAGATTCACAAAGTTGCATACTTCCTACACAAGAATACAAAAATAAAACTTTTGCTATACCATCTTCTATGAATACAAAACATTTAACAATACAAGGCAAAAGGTATATAAATGCCAACCAAATTTCTAGGAGCAGTTCAAGTCAAAAACAGGAAAAGATGGACAAACTTTTGATATTCACTACCACACCGCCGCCGCCGCTGTATACCATCATCACTTAGGTATTCAAACGATCAACTCTCTATATTCGCAGTCGCCGTCATTATATCCAATTAGGATGAAACAATGTGGTTCAGTAGTGGATTTTTCAAGGAAACACTAAAAACAACATTGTATTGAAAAGGGGCTTAATTTTCAGGTTTTTAAATTTTGGAAATTTGAAACATCTTTGTTTTCTTTCGAGGAAAATTGAAGAGGGGCATTGTCATCCTACTTTAAAGGTTGAGGCCAATACAGCAGCATCTAGCGTCTTCTAAAAAAATGTATGTTAAAGTTAAGACCAACAGAAAAATATACTAAATCCAGCCCTGGTCAATGTCTGTCTACGAAAAAGATTGTAGCTACTAGAACTTTTCTACAACACACAATATTCGTCTATGAAGGAAAAACCCACAGATATAGAAAGAGTGAGGGGGCAAAGAAGTTGTTACATAGTGAATCTGAACCCCAAAACTCCAAGCCTGCGGAAATGTTTCAGAAGGTTCAACTTTCCCGCACAGACATTATATAGACACTATTACTTGATACATAAACCCTGGCCGTTCGTTGTCCTGAGGCAAGCAAAACTACTAGAGGAGACTGCACTGCACTGCAGCACTATGATAAATCATTTCGTTATGAAAACTTTTCGTACTAATAAAACTCATGGGATCAAAGTTCATGCAGCTAAACGATAGAATGGACCGAAATACGGTTTCCTAGTTTTTATTCACAGTTTTATTATATTTTTTGTTGTCCGCTTTTCATGCATACAGAAATAGATAGAATAGATAGAGATACATTGCAGGATTCTATGTAGTTGTATGTAATATGAATGAGAACTGGGATATTTTCTATAATAATTTCTAATAAATGGTTGTACAATTTTTGGACAATTGAATTTATTTGCAAGTTCTAACCGGATAAATAAAAATAAATACGAAAAGTTCTTCCATCTAGCTAGCTTATAGCTTCATGCTATACTGTTACTGTTACTGTAAGTGTTATGCATTTGCAAGTTTCGAGTTCAAAAAATACTTGAAATCTCATTATTTATTCAGCTTTACAAATTTTTTGAAAAAAATGCTCATCATGAATATTCATTTAAAAAGACCGTTTTTATGAACGAAATCTCAAAGGCACTTTGGGAATGCCTAGCCCAGCCCAGCCCAGGCCCTCTACATCTTTATACCAAAACTTTTGCAAGATTACCTAACAAAAATATGGTTCAAAGGGCAGCAGCAAGGAGTTATTAAACACACTAATTTCTACGTAACTGGAAAAAGAGGGAATTAGTTATTTAAGTGAGACCAGTAGGGACAATTTTAGAGCTGTGTATAACTGAAGATTTGTCATTTATTTAAAATAAGTTTTTATATTTTTTTTTTAACTATGGGAAGTATGAATACTCATTTGAGAAAAACTTCAAAACATACACAAAATGTGCATAAATAGATGTGTATTTATCTTTTAAATTATTTTTGATATGAGTATTCAAAATTATAAAAGGAGGGGGTTTTACAATAGCTGATCAACTAATTTAAGTTTTTTTCTGTATTGTGGTTTAAGCAATACTTTTCTTGTCCTGAATTGGAATCTTACCTAATAATTTGTATATTCGATCACGTGTTTCAAATATTCTTCTCTAAAAAAATTAAAAAAAAACTGTTTTTTATTCTAAGGTAAAACGCACCGTAGTTTTTTGAAAAGTAATGTATGATAATTTCACAAAATAAAAATCATTGCCTTCTAGGCTCAGTTTAAATCATTTTAGTATCTCACTTGGTTTTCGTAATTTCTCATTAGTTATGAGATGACTTATGGTTCTATCTAAAGTTTTGAAAACCCTTGAATGTAATTTTTTTCAATAATTCGTTTTAGAATTAATTTTAAGTACCGATTCCGAATTCATATTTCAATTTTAGTTACATATATGTGCTCAATCTCAGAAATACCCGTTTTCAAAATAATTTAGATCACTATATTCCAAAAAACTTTATGTTATAACCTTCATGCTACGAATTCGTAATAAGATCAAAATTTGCTTTTATAATGATTTGCGTTTTCTAAGAACCGTTTTAGCATAAATGTTTCAGCATTCTCTTAAGGTTTTCGTAAAGCAGGTGAACCCTTTCAACTAATGGGGATTTTTTGAAAAATAAATAAGATACTAAATATATTTGGAAAATCATCAAGAATTTTATTTAAAAAAATAAACTTCTTCATGAATTTACATAGTCCGATTGGATGTAAGGCCCTGACAAAATTCAAACTTTAACTTAGAAAAAGTACAACTTAGTCAGTTATGTACATAACCTTGTTGCGCAGTGATATTGACGTGAAACTGAATAACCATAATGTCTTTGTTGTTTAATCTTTTAGCCTTGATTACTTTACTGATTTTTGTATATGCTCTCAGACATATCTCAAACCCTTTTTGTATAGAGATAGTATATTTTATTAGTCATCATTTCGTCAAGTTTCTTACACAAACAGAACGTCTTTTTTTCAATGAGCCGAAATGTATTTGGTTATCGTTATTCCGGACGAAATTCTTCGCCATTATTTAGATGTGAATTATAGCAAACAATAAAAGACACTTTTTTCCACAATTCTTTCTTATGTAACAAAACTTCTGGATCCGGATCTGAATCTGAATCTGGATGAGAATCAAGAAAAGGCTTATTAACATGAAAACCAAATAGACAAATGATGATGTCATTTCGTCCAGGCAAATGCGGGCTAAGATAACACAAGCCTTTTTTGTCACTCTATCCACACAATCATTTGTTACTTCAGCCAATTGATGTAAGTAGGACAGCAAAAGAACGACGACGAAAACGACAACGACAACGAAGACGGACGACGCGACGAGAAGCTGAGGTAACACTGATTGATACCTGGGCGTTAGTAAAATCAACATAATCACGTTGATTGGTGATTCTGTGATTTTGGTTATCTTGTTCGTCCATCCATCAAATTCACTTCAATACGCTCCGACTATGAAAATGTCCTATTAAGTCATTATGAGCTGATGAATCTTATTTGATCTTCGAAGGAAAATGCCCATAAGATTAATAGTTTACGAATTTATTTTGCAAGGACTAGAACAGGACTCAAATAAATGTGGGTTGCAAGTTGTTTCTCTTGAATACTTTAGTTCTTAAATAGTTATCTGCTCAACCATGAGCAATGCTCATCAATGAGCAAAAAGTATTATTCATAAGTTTTGATTTTTTATGTTTTTCAAAATGATTGCAACTTCTGTCTGGTTTATATTTTTCAAGCTGTATCTTTGTATGTAAACCTACATTAAATATTTTAATGTCGTCTTGATTTTATTTTAGAAAAAACACATCAAGGCGAACTAATTAAAACTTAAATCGTTTTTGGAGAAAAGCAGCAAAAACATGAGACGATACTCGAATACGAGTAAAATACAAAAAGCTTACGATTTGAATTTCGTCTTATTTTCAATTCAATTTCTATTTGAGTACATAAACACAGACAAACATATTCTTTATTATTATGAATGGAATAAATAAATAAAATGTATTTTATAACGAAGTTTTGGGTTTTAAGTACTGCTTTAAAATGAACACTTTTTAACTGCCTTTTACTTCGTAAATTGAATGATGATGACATTTTGTTTGTCCAGCGTAAGTAAAGATAAATCATTTTGGACAGGCAGGTATTTTAAAAGCATATTTTCCAAAAAAAAATACAAACAGGAATGATCCCTCTCTCGCTAGGGGGAATTTACCTTAAAAACAAATTTAATCTGCCCAAGTTGAAAGTGTGTCTGCCTGTCTTGACATTTTGGAAAATAATAATGAGAAATAATTTAAGTGCCTCTGTAATTTTTGTTTGTTAAATTTCTAATTTTATTTTAAAATCTTTTTTTCTAAGACAGAAAATCCTAAGGGAAGTGTACAATGTATACATCATAAGTACATTTAATTCATAGATAACAAGCACTCTTAAGTGACTACTTCTTCGGAGCATTTTTTTTAATGTAAGTGGCAATATACTCTTAAGTCTTGATCTTTGCCCTTATTTAAGAAATTTGAAGAAACAAATTAGGAGAAAATCTGTCTTTCGTGCACTTAGGGCATCTTAGGAAGCTTATTTCTAGCACGGAAAAGATGCGTTTAATTGTTATTATTTTTCTAACTGAAAAAAAACAACAAACTGAAAATGTAAAATAATTTGTATAGGTTCCTAATGTTATTATTTTTATGAGGGAAAACCAAGTTTCGAAAGCTGGAATTAACTTTTAAAAATCGCTCCAAAAGTACACTAGTCTGTATTATGTACTACTTTTTGATTGTTTAATTCTAGATTCAAAACAACAAAGTTAGTATTGTTTGGATGAGTCGAGTTTTTTTTTAATTAACATAGGATGTTAATGTAATGGGTCCGATTTGTCAAATTGAAAATTTTGACATTTCTCGACGTTTCAAGGTCCCTAGAGTCGAAATAAAAGATTTTTAGAAAGATGTCTGTGCGTGCGTGTGTACTAACGTTAGTACGTCCGTATGTCCGTACGTCCGTACGTTCGCGACGTTTTTTTCGTCGCCCATAGCTCAGGAGCCAGAAGAGATATCGACTTCAAATAAATTTTGTTATACAGATAATAAAGCAGAAAGATGCAGAAAGGGCTCTCAAGAAAATTGCGTGGGTAGTTTTTTTACCATAGTAGTTTAAAAAAAAGGTAAAAATGTTGGTTAACCCTAAATATCTCATGAACTAATGACGCTAGAGACTTGAATTAAATTTTATATTATATATTGTAACGTGATACAAAATAATTATATTTTTGGAAAAAAATCCAATTAACGGTTTTTTTTATAAATCAAAAAAACTGAAAAAAAATATTTGTCACTTCGAAAATTTTACGACTTAAATATGATTTCATCTCCAAAACAATTTTGTGCAACGAAGAATAATGTTTTTGACATCTAATAAAATTTTGAGAAAAATCGAATTGACAGTTTTTTTTACAAAAAATAAAAACCAAAAAAAAATTAATAAAAGTTGGTAAAAATTGATTTTTGACTCAGATATCTTTTCAAAACTTTGAGATATTGGCTTTAAACTACTTTTATCTTTCATAAAATATTATTTTCAACATTTAGTAAAATTTTGAGAAAAATCGAATTGACAGTTTTTTTTAAAAAAAATTAAAAACTGAAAAAAAAATTTAACAAAAGTTGGTAAAAATTGGTTTTCGACTCAAATATCTTTTCAAAAATTTGAGATTATGGCTTCCAACTAATTTAACTCATAAGAAATATTGTTTTTAACTTTAGGAAAAATTTTGAGAAAAATCGAATTGACAGTTTTTTTTACAAAAAATAAAAACCTAAACAAAAAAATTAATAAAAGTTGGTAAAAATTGATTTTCGACTCAAATATCTTTTCAAAACTTTGAGATATTGGCTTCAAACTAATTTTATCTTATAAATAATATTGTTTTCAACATTCGGTAAAATTTTGAGAAATGGATTGACAGTTTTTTTTTTACAAAAAATAAAAACCTAAAAAAAAAACAATACTAAAACTTCTATTTCACAAAAAATATTATTTTTGATATTCAGTACTTTTTTTATAAAAATACAACAGTCTGTTTTTTTCATAAAAAAATAAAATCTCCAAAAAATAGAACGCAAATTTGGTAAGAATTGATACATTTAGACAAACTTTTAAGCAAGACAAATCGACAGACGCGATGGGAAGTTATCAGTGTGGGTCGCATCCCAGCCTCTTTTTTTTTAATAGTTTTAGAAACTTAGATAATAATATCTACAAAACAGAAACATTGTTGGAATGATTTGTTGATTTTATTATTAAGGATATGATTTTTGGTAAGGGTTGGGATGAAATACTGTGTATAAAATGTTCTTTGTATTCATATAGAATTTTGACCAAAGAGTATCATACAGAAATTTGATCATGCAGAATTCCGAAAAACAGTACTTCGATCCGATTCCTTTTGGTAGATCACACCAAAAATCTAAATGTTAGAAAAAAGAGCCAAGTTCTGGTGTATACAAATAACCTTAGGAATAAGTCTACTGGCAAAAGTACATAATTAAATCTAAATTTTTTAATTTAAGAAAATTTAGCTTTAATTTATTTTTTCAAAGCTAATATCGAAGCCATCATTAAAGTTAATTGGTATTGAATGATTACTCACTGAAATTATGATTTTTGAAGTGCCGCATCTCAATAAATTGTTTTTGTAACATGAAAGTGAACGACTAGTTGGTTGTAAAATTAAAGTTTGTGGGTTGATTGGTTCTGAAGTTACATAGTTAGGGATCAAAAACCGGCTACATTTGTTCCTGTTAAAAACAGAGTAGTGCCAGAATTTGTCGGGGCACTTCTGTGCCTTTTGATCAGTCCAATTTTCTTTACTTTTGTCTTTTGATCTTGCTGTATGGTGTCAATGAATCTTGGCTTCCATTGCTTTAAAACCATAGTAACCGGCATAAACCAATTCTTTAACATAGCTTCATTGAAAGTAATCAAACGTTGTTAAGTCACACGAAAAAGGAGGACAATTCTTCAGTAAGGATGGTGGTTAAGCGCGTTATATGACAAGCTGCGCAGTCTTGTTGGAACCAAATGTCGCCAATAGCACAATGCAGGTATTCTCATGGAGACATCTAAAGAAAACAACCTTTTTAATTCGTCAAAGAGTATTTCAAGAAAGAAACATAAGTTTTGCATACCGCATACTCGACAGTGCACTTATATTTATTTTAAACCATAATCCTCCAGGAGTAAAAATTTGTTCCCAATTAAACTGGAATAAATCCGTGTATTAAATCGGTTTGTTCTTTTAATTGAACCCAACCCCATTTAAATTACCGAACCCCTCACTTATGGAATAAAGAAAAAAGCCGCTTGTATCAATACAAAATATTATATTTTTATGGACGTGTACATACTGTACATGTAATATTTATTGTTTACTCATATAAATATTCATATACATATATGTAGGATTATGTTTATAAATGCGTAGCTCACACTTGCCGAAGCATTGAAAATAACAAATAAGTTTTGTAGGTCTTTTCTGCAACATTGAAGCAATATAAGCAATCAAGGGAATGTATTCATGAAAGGCTCTTCCTCTTCCAACATCAAGCTATTCAAATGAAATTCTCATGGTTTTATGGCGTGAACAAGAATTGTGTACGTTTCACGTTTGTCTGAACATAATTTACACTGCAAGCTTCTTTTATAGATTGAGGTCTATTTTATAGATATGTATATTCAGAAAAAAATATGTTTTCAACTGTGTTGACGTGTCGGCGCGTTGCGGCGTCGTCGGGTGTCCTTGTCGGCCTTAAAACAATGCATCCGCTCGAAAACACTCATCCGCGTGTGTTGGGATGCATAAAATTGTAGCCCGATTTCCTTTGATAGTAATTCAACTGAAAGCAATTAAGCGTTCCTTCCTGTATATATGGAAAGAATTGTCCAAGGGTAAAAGGGGGAATATGATTAATAAACGAGCGCACGCCACCAACCGCCCGTGCGATATTGGAAAAAGAGTCTTTAAACGGATTTATTTTGCTCCTGGACGTATAAAATAATTCCATGCATAATGTATATTTATGTATATATTAAGTACTATTTCCAATCTCTGCACAGACGCAGCACTTCAAAGTGGTGTCTTTTCAAGTAAACTAAATTTCGTCTGAAAGAATGGAGCTTCAGTAGACAGGATGGGGTCTCATTTTTCATTGTTTTTGGAGCATTAAATGAGCGTAAGTATATTTTTGGAAAATATGAAATTCGATTTAAAGACATTGGTAGGACTTTTAGTACACAATTATGATAGCCAAAGGCCTGATAAAACCAGTCAAAATATAAATTAATATTTCGTCGGCTCCAAAAGCTTTGAATTGAATTATTATATCGTATTTAGTGTTAAGCTCGAGGTTTTTATTTAAGATTTGGAAAGGCTTCAAAAGTTGTGCAAGAGTCTAAACCCTGTCCTTGTTGTTTCATTCTATACCAATTAACAGCAAATATTCAATGTATGCATTTATATATAGTACATATATATACCAACTTAGCTTTTGTTTAAAAAAATATATATTACACGTACGATGAAAGTGATGTTGATTTCAAGAATAGTATGTATAAGCCTTTATGCCTATATATTCACAACTATAACAAAAAGTGGATATAAATGGTGGCTAAGGACAAAAGGACTGCACAGTGAAGTATGTAGATGAATTGTATTTATACTGCTCTTCGTGTGAAATGTCTGCCTCGAGAAAAGTATTTTTCTCGTCTATGGTTGGTTTACTTTTGAATTGCCTCAAAGCGTATGCAATAGCTATACCTACTTGTACATACTACTTCTTTACTCTCGATTTATGTAGAGCAAACTCTCTATGTACTGGAACACAAAATCCAAATAAAAATAATACAACAAAAAAAAAAAACAAAAACAAAAACAAAAACAAAAACAAAAAATGCGGTAAAACACTATGTCCTGAAATGGTTGTTTGCAAAAAATGGCAAAACAAATAAATTCTAGCGTAAAATGTTCACAATGTTTGTGGCAGATAGAATGGTTTAGCGGAAAGAAATTGAAGATACTTTTGAAAAAATAAAAAGGAAAGTTGGTATGTCCTTTTCTTTTAAGTGTTACGTCTAACAATACGTTATGAAGCATAGGTACGAGTACTGTCGACTCAACTCTTGGGGGATTTGAACTAACCTAGAATTTAAAATCTGAAGGTTTATTCTGATATTTGTCAACGAAGTCAACAGAGGTGTCTTGTCCATTGTATCTATGAAATACGGTAAAAAGAATTCAAGAATTTTATGAGAATTGACGGGAATTGTGAGGACGACAATGCGATTCAAACTTTTACAATTCTATGTTAAAATAATTTCTATAGGATGGTTTAACATTTTTAAATTAATACCAAACTGATGAAACTTTAATATAAAAACAATATATTGACAAAATCAATAGTGTACTATAAAAGGAATGACATATAGAATAAGGGTGGCCTACAACTCTCACTTTCATGTTAGCATTTTATCTGTAGAAACGAAATGAAAATATACGATATATTAAAGTCTAATTTGACATGATCCTCCCCATGACATGTGTTAATCCAGAGGATTTGTAAATTCCTGGTAAGAGCTAGTTTCCGTGGTCAATAAAACTTCGGTTGCTTTTGGCGTGACCCCAAACCATCAAGTTACAACAACGAAACAACGTTGCCTAGTAACTTAGAACTCTTTACTTTTTTTGTGTGAGAGTATTGTCAAGGATGGAGGGGAAATACAGTTTTCAATCCAAATCTGATTAAAAACTAATTTTTGAAAGCATTTTTCATGACAAAAACTTCTCTTGGAAGAATTGTCAATTCCTCGCAAGAATTCTGACATAACAGTCCTAAGCACTAGCAATCACGCTAAGGGTACTAATACCAAATTATTTTATTTAAGTAACAATGTTTAGTTGTGATATAACCAAATATGTTGGCATTTAATTTATTAAACGAATTAATGTTTCTTTTTTACCTTTCTTAAATCTATAATAAACTCCGATAAAGTAAAAACTTACTTGAGAACTTGAGCACGTTCACAAAATCGTTTTCTTAATTATTTTTATATCTCAATTTATTTGTTTCATATGCCACAAATTTTCTGCCAGCAGGAAGCCATCATAAAATAAACTAATGTCAAAATCATTGAATTAGCAATATTTTCTCCGTAGAAGCAATTACGTTCTATTGACCATATACAATACGTTACGTAGGTATATAGTTGGAAGATTAATGGCTTCCCGATTTTCCTTTTTATGAATCAAAGGGATGAGCTTGAGGGTATGTATGTATATATTCTCAAGAACTCTTGGATACCTACATAAAGATTAAAGAGGTGCTATTTTAAATTTTGCCTAAGATAAGTTCGTATTTTTGTTCAAATAGAAAATTGTATGATGCAAATCCTGATTAAAATTAAAAGAGAAAAAAAACTGCCTTTTCTTAAATAAGATTTATACTTTGTTCTTGTTTTAATCAACTTCGAAATTTCAGAAATAGATAAATACGAGTATTCGAAAAATAAAAGAGAATTTCCCTTGACACTAAAAAAGAACGCAAGTAGTTGATCTCATCAATCGGCGAAAAAGAAGTTAACGAGGCTATAAAAATATATACTAAAGAGAAAAAACCCAAGAAATAAGTACAAAGAAATATAATAAAGGAATCGATGAAGAAAATGCACGAATAAATTCAAATGCTCTGTGCTCGCTCTAGGCAACGCACAAGAAAAGAACCAGTGTTCCTTTCATTGAACAATAGCAATTTTACTTCGAAATCGAAATGAGATTCAATAAATTTCAATGATTTTGTGAATTTATCTCTTTGATTAAGTAAGAAAGCAGCATCCCTTGGAAAAATATACCCTTATTGTTTTTTTTTTTCGTTCTATATTTTCTACTTTCTTTTTTCCTTTTCGCGAGTTCATGGTTCAGAGAGAAGAACCACTGTATATTGATATCGTACAAAAGGTAAAATTGCTACAGTATCCCCCTCAATCCACTGTTGAATTAGTTTTTGGGAGCGTTCAATATTCTGTCATAAATTTGCAAAAGAAATATCTACTATTAGATGGAGTGCGAAAAAATAATAAGTGTGCAGGAACAATTTTCGAGGACTATGGATTGGGTCGTAGATACTTGCTTTTTTTCTTTTATTAAATTATTACATCAACTTGAAGTATTTGTTTCAATATTATTTGTCGTTAAACTAAAGATTGAAAGCTTACAACAGATAATTTAATAAAATAAGAAACAAGAAACTTGAAAGTTTATATGTCCACCTTTGAATTTCTATTTCAAGACCTAAGGGAAAATATAAATTATAATTTAAACTCAAAAATTTAATTATTTTCGGTGAATGTTAGCATGTATAGTATACCTATGTATAAAGATACTTGTATTCTTTATCCTTACCAATTTACCAAAGCCTCCCACTTGGGTCTTAAATGAAATATCTATCATATACAAATATGAATTCGAATGAATTTACAATAATTTATTCAACTTTATGCTTTCATGAAAGACCTAATTTAATGTTCTGTGTGTATGTGGGAAAACACAAATCTCTGAAATTGTTTTGTACAAATATAAATTCAAACAACAATTAAAATAATTATCAAAAGAGGAATTTCTTGGCTCACCAGAGAAATTTTTGCAGAGAAGCTATCCCCAGGAGAAGGAGGATAGAAATTCATATTAATGCAGTATGATGAGAGTTTTGAATAAATTTCAAAATTTAAAGGAAGACATAGATGATGATGGTATTATAATAAAGATAGCATATTCTGCCTGAAAACCACATATTGTTTAAGCAATTACCAATGCGATATGCAAACATAAATTCCAGAAGTCATAAACGGTATTGAATCTAAGAAAAAAACATAAAAGTGTTGCACAATTTAGAATACTGCAGTGAATTTATTACGAAATTAATTATAGTTTATTATAACGTATGCATATTATATGATAGATAAGTACTGCTTCTAAAACATCCCAGGGGTGCGTCCTCTAATTTAAACAAAACTTATTTGTCATTTAAACTTAACTTTCTATTACAAGTCAGACGTCCCTTTTGTGTTTACCTTAAAAGTCTTAGTCCACTCTCTAAAAAAAGTTCAACTTCATCATAATGTGAAGTATGCAGATCGTTTTTGATTATCATATCAAGAAAAATTATCAAAGGCTTTTCCTCACCACACTATACAGGAAACGGAGCGGTCAATGTGTAACGCATTCTCACCAAATGAGATTTCACTCCGTCAATAACTGGTTGCAATTTTCTTCATTTAAAAAATGGTTTTCCGTGACCTACAGTTTCGGTTTAACAATTTTGTTTTTTTTTTTTAACAACAAATGATAAAATATATCAGAATGAAAAGATTGAACTAAAATTGGACGAACATAGCCCAAAGCCGATATTCCTGTACACAGCAGATACATTTTGTACATATCCATTTCAATATCAATATCAAATCCATCCCCACCACATACTACACATTTTTGCGCTGAGGGAAAATGAATTTTTAATTTTTAAATTGTTCCGTTTTGAAACCAATCAAAATGTGAGGTTAAGTTTAAACAGAAATTCATTTGCGTTAATGCCAATTCTCTCAACGTCGACACAGTAACAGCTTCGATTTCAAAAACAGTTAAATTTTAATGTGAATTTTGAACGAGTAATTTTGGCAATAAAATTGCCACTGGCCACAATGTCCTTTGTAGAGCTATTTTATGGAGGGAAGTGGAAATAATTTAGCCAAAAAACCCTTACGGCACGCAGAGCGGTGTGGTACTGTGTGGTGCGGTGCGATGAGGTGTAGTGGTATAGTGTGAGGGCTGGGTAATGGCTTAACAGTTAACGAAGTTTAATAGTAGGTTCCGTAAAGCATGTACGCGTTCGACAATAAAAACAAAAATACAAAACATTCCACCAAAATGTTAATGGCAATTTTCAAAGTCTGCATAAAACAACTGTGAAATGGGCTTTTTGAATGATTTTATTAGTTTTTTTTTGTAATAAAGTTGAATTCGAAATTATTTTGTCTTCAAATTTAAGTTAAAGTTTGGGTATGCCTTTGAAATTTAACTTCGTGAAAAGGTATATGTACATATATATAATGCTTTTTCCTGACAAAATTTAAATAACAAGAAAAAAAACTGAATAAAATGAAAGCTATTAAATGGAAATTTCTTGTATAAAGGGAAACACAATGAGCTTTTAAAATGAAAACAGTTCAGCATAGCTACATATACTCTTATGAATGGAAATATATGCTTAAACATTCTCAGGTAAGTTTAAGCAATATTTGCTTACCTCTATTGTATGTATATTCTGCTTACCAAGGATAAAATCATTTCCACTCAATTACTGGCTATCATCTAGCTAGATTCAGAATGTAATCAATATAATGCTCCATGTTATGGCCATCACATCAACGGTAAATCCCTCCAAGGATAATGCATTGCTTATAGTTTGAATAATAACGGGGTGTTTTCGTATACTCACTGTGCAGAGAAAGGTGGCTTATAGGATATGTAAATTTAAACAAATTAAACCAAAGAAGAGAATCGACCCAATTACCAACCAAGTACTGCGAAGCACAGTTTTTCAGAATCATTATTGCGATATTTAAAACTACCGAATAAACTGAAAACAAGGACTTTTAAGCTAGCGTATCTTAAATGTTTCTTCATTATTTTTACCACACTGTTGTTAATTAATCAAGCAATATTTGGAATACACAGAAACCCTTTTTATGGAAGAGATTAAACAAGTTCTAGGTAAGTGCATCACGAATGTTAGTGCATGGAATGACCACATAATTGAATTCGGAAAAAATTCTTGGAAATGTTTTACATCTTCTTCTGATCTCACTTTGATTTTTAAAGCGTTTATACGTCCGAAATCGAGTACAAATATCATATTTGTTTTTAAGTTTTTAATGCTGTATCACTAAATTCCTCTAGTAAAATAGCGTCTTGCATTCCTTCTCTTAATCAATTCAAACGTATAATACCCGTACTTCTAGGAATGCTCATAGATTCAACCTTGATCAGAATTTTAGACGTGCTGTTAAGTACATAGATTCTTTTTTAAGCCGAACTACACGAATGTGAAAAGCTTTTGCAAGTTAAATATCTTCAACTCATTATTAATAAAATGTTTCACACCTTATGTGAAGATTTTTTCAAGATCAAAGTTATAACTTACAAAATTAAACACAATTTTCAAAAATTTATATCCTACGCGATGAAAGTTTAAGACTTATGGTTGTATGACAGTTATTTCTTTTTTTTTAATATTAATATTTTATTCATCAACTACTATTTTTAAAGCTAGTTAAGCAAAATAGACCTAACACCATCATCGTATGCCATCAGAGAGTGGATTTTCTGGTGTCTGGTGACGAATTTAAGCTGCAAACAAAGAAGTATAGAATCTTCAACACCCAGAGCTACATTGTTCATTAACAAACCAAATTTACATAAATCTAAACGAAAAATAAAACAAATTTTCTTGAAGGAAGGAAAACAGATTCCAGAAGGAAATTATTCTACCAAAAATGACAACAATTTGTTACTGTCAGCTTACTGAGCGGTATCTTGTTTAATGAGTTTTTAATTGGTTTTTGTGACTACGATGATGGCGTGAACACTGAACACTGAGCACTAAACACACAAAAGACGAACTTTACCCAAAATATGTACAAGTATATAAAAATCATATACTTCCATTCCATATATATGCAGTACATGCTTATAAATAATAAATTTTAGGACTTGAGACGGCAGACGAGCTTGAAAACAAAACAAAAAAAAAAGCGAGAGAAAAGAAAACCTCGTGTCTGGTTGGTAAAATAACGTCAACACGCATCCCCAGTTTACGAGTTAAAATTAATTCTTAATGGGCAGGAACAGCAAACAAGGGATCCCCTTTCATGCATTTCATGAAATCAAATGCGAACCATATCCTAAAAGTCCTACTCCAGATTGCTAAGCAGGGGAGCCGAAATTTTGTTGGTCCTTCTAATATACGAATATACAAATATAGAACCATCTTTATTGCGTTACCATAGGATTTCGTTGCCAAAAGGCTTATATATGCAATCAGTTGATATTAAAACAGACGGAGATTTGGTAAATGATGGAGTTTGCACAAGCGCAGAGGTTCAAGCCTTCTTCAAGATTACTAGGTCCTATGTAGACTATGAATTCGTTTATATTATTTTGTTTACAGCTTCATTGTGTCAATAAAAGTTGAATTTTGCCGTAAGCTATGTGTGCAAATGTATAATTTTAATTTTCCAAAGGATATTAAAAAAATTCAATCATAATAATAATAATTATCGTGTAATATAAAGAACAATATATTCCTTGCGGGCCTAGCATTGAACTTGCAATTCAGAATATTGGATGTAATACATTTGTTGCTTCTCGTTTGTTTATCATCCAAAACCCTCCGCAAACCCGAGCACCGCCACCGCTCCTATCTGAAAGTCTGGGAATTATGAAATACCTAAGCAAAATATGTTTAATGATGTAGAAATATACAAGAAAGTTATATGCGTATCAATCAAGATAAACAAATTTGTATGGCACATAGCTTAGGCAAAAAAAAATCAAAAGAAATCTCGAAATAAATTGATGGATTTTTATAATGACGTCTGGCAGGTGGAAGAAGTAGGGTAGAAGTAGAAGTAGACTGTAAAATGAGATGTGACATGGGTTTAAGAAGCTGTACGTCGGTGGGGTCGTCATCGTGGGAAGGCAAAACGTATTACCTTTTTCAAAAAAAAGTCCTTGGGACGATATAAATTGGGCATTCAATGACAACTGCCTGCCTAATGCATCATAAAAGATTGATAAAAGATTAAATTCAACAAACGATATGGGTTTTTGTTTATAATTACTTTGTTATAAAACTGAAAATATTGATTGATTTTAATGTCAATTGATATGTGCTTACATTAACTACTACTAAGCAGATCTTAGTCAACTAAACAGATTCTGATCATTTACCGTTTGATCGTATTGTTTCAAATGTTGCTCTTGTACAAATCTACATACAAAATTTAAGTTAAATATTTATTCGTAGTATACAAAATATATTTCTAATAATTTAAAAAAAAAACTGTATTTTACGGAAGTCGTTTACAAGAAAATTAACATTCAACCAAGCACAGAACTTTTACCTTGTCCAACCTATACCAAGAGTAAAATTCTGCACTGGTCCAACTCTTTGAAGAGTTGTGGCTTGGGACTTAAAATTTCACATTTTTCTTCTAATATTTTGAAGTCTTCGTCTTTTGAAAACATTTAAATAATTTGAAACAAAACAATTTTAGCTGACGAATATTAAAAAACATACGAAATAACTCTTTTTTCAAGTCTGAATTAAATCCGGAGTTCGATTTTGTTATGAATTCAAAACTTTTGCATAGGTAACAAGTATGTACAAATGAGCCAGTAAGTCTAATCGTTTAAATTAATTGATTTTAAAGAACTTCTATTAGGTATAAAGTATGTAAAAGCCGAAGTTATTTATACTTTCAGAGATTCAATGTATGTCATTTTTAACCTCCTTTTCAAAACAAATACATTTAGCACAATTTTTTAAAATTAATCAAGGTTCATTGACAAAACATATATTGATTTTTTTCTTAACAAAAAAATAAATGAAAACTCATTAATTAATTTCTACATAAGCGAATAGCTCATTATTTTCTCATTAAACTTCAATACAGGGCTTGTATGGGATATACAAGAGCTTAGAATGGCATAATTTGCGTATTTGTTCAAGTATGCAGTACACACGAACAGCTGAATGAATTAAATTCACCTCTATTCAATGCCCTTCTATTGTGAATTATCATTGCAAATTGCGGTATTGATTGTAGAACTGTATATAGAAAATATTGTATAGGTTCTATTCCATTCTAATCCATTTCTGATGGAAATTCTGGTTTACCCATTGCGATACTCCGCAGGAATTGAGAATTTGCGCAGTTTGTAAATAGTATTTAGTGCTTTAGTTATCACCGACAGCAAATTATAATAAGAGCATTTAATTGAAGCAACTTAACTACAATTTCTACATATCAATAATTTCCTTCGATGATACTCGTACTATACGAATAAATTAAAATTGAAACTATATTTCATTAGTTTAAGTGGCAACTTTAAAACTGGATAATTTAATTAAGAAACTGCACATAATGTTTGAATATAAGGTTATAAACTTGTTGCTTATACACTTCTATTTCTGGAGGTTCGTCTTAAGTATATTAAAAAATCTTCTAATTGGGTTCTTACTGTTTTTAAACCTAGATTTTAAGTTTTATATTTCTAAAAAATTAACTTGAATATCTTTTAAACATTGACACCCGCTGATCGTCTTCAATGCTGTTTTTACCTTAACTGCAATGTTTGTCATGAACAAAAATTTAATTTGTTTCATTAATTATTGAACCGTCATTGTCAATTTGTTCAATAAACTTAAACATTTTCATTATGTTAAAGTTCACGAACGAGCAACGTCTTCTTAAATTTTCTACCGAAATTCGGACTCGGTGAGGGCAACTTTCAGATATTTAGCTCCAAAATTCGGCCATTACAAGTTCAGTGGAAAAATTCGAGTCTACAATTTCGTTGTGTCACGATGAGATAACGAAATGGTCAAAGTGTCGAAAATGTCGCTTTCCTTCAAACGACCCCAATGAGTCAGTTCGACGGTCACGTTCTCAAAAATATTGCATGAGCATCTTGGTTTGCATCCATACAAGAGCAAACTGGCTCAAGAATTGAAGCCGATGGACGTTCGTTTTCCGATCGGGCTAGTTGTGAAGTCCTTATGGGAGAACCCTCTACTTTAAACTATGCTCAAAATTTACAAGTAGGAGCTGAATGAGAAATAAGTTTTTTGTAATCTCATAATAAATAAATAGCCCCTTTAAAACATGTATTTCACATAGAGCCCTGCATACGTCATGGTTTCTTAAAACATTTTTCAAAATCCGTCGAGACACTTGTAAAATGAAAACTCTTTAGCGTGAAGGAACAGTTCCTTAAAAATGATTCACACGCATATGATCAAAATATTGATAGATGCAGATCTTTTATGAAAATGTGTGTACCATTTTCATAAATTTGCAGCTTAATACACGATTAAAATTTGCTTGAAAATTCTCCTCATAATTAAACCAAGTTCTTTTTCGTAATCAGATTTTCCTCTTACAATTATATTGGATCCGATTACATTTTAATACAGGACGAGCTTTTAAGTACAAAGAAAAAGTAAACACACTCTTCATAAACCAACTCCTTGAAAATTGTATTGATACCTTATACAAACTTATTATAGGGTAGGTAGGAGTATATGTGCATACATAATTATGCTTGTACTAAATTACTTCATTGTATGAATCTCAACACCTTTCAATTTCCTTATACACTGCCTTAAATTGCGGAATATCTCAATATAATTAATTTTAATGTTTTTTAAATACCAAGTGAACAATACCTGCCTTAACAGCTCTCGCGTTAAGCACCACTCTTTCTTTTTCAGAATCAAATTAAAATATTTCCAACTATATGGGATGTTGAGTGCGCTTGTAATGGCATGCTGAGTATTCGATATATAATAATACAAAAAAAAAACTTAAACTTATTTCTCTGATGAAAAATATATCACACAGAATAAAAGTCCTTTTGTCCTTCTGAACGTCATCATTTTCATTCACTCACATATCGACGGAATTCAATTATTGGAATTTAAATGGACGTTTACCTGATAAAAGAGCGATCCAATGACGACGACGATTCGAATGTTCAATTTTATTCTTAACACCTTGTTATCTCGAATCAGACAATTCAAGGCGGTAGAACATTGATAATACAATTATTTAAGTCAAAATGTAGTTAATTGTATCCCGGTGGTGGTATGGTGTAATTTTTTTGAGGAAAATATTATAATTAATTAATTGCCAATTTTAAAGGTTGTCAATTGTAAATAAAAAATTAACAC
Source organism: Eupeodes luniger (assembly GCA_951509635.1). NCBI lineage: Eukaryota > Metazoa > Arthropoda > Insecta > Diptera > Syrphidae > Eupeodes > Eupeodes luniger. The sequence goes on from OX608074.1 coordinate 354,528, forward strand.
AATTAACACAATTCTACGTTAAACAAAAATTATGAAACTAGTTTATGTAATTATTCCAGATGGATTTTGCATATATGAGCTTAAGTGTAGGTAAACTAGCAGACCCAGTAGACGTTGTTCAGCCTCACATAAATATAGGGAAATATTCATTCGAATTTACTTAAAAGATCCGATTTAACGACACTTCCTCAGTGCGGTATCTGCAAACAATATTAACAGCTTTACCGGGCCATTTTGTCTTTTGTCAAGTGATTAACTTTAGTTTAGTTTGGAATTTCAACATAAATAGATTGACGCATGAAAAACGTTTCAAAATTCTGGCGATTTATTTTGAAAATCATTTTTCTTTTGTTTTATAAGCGAATTTGGTTTAGCGATGAAGCTCTCTTTTGGTTGAATGAATACGCCAATAGACAAAACTACCGTATTTGGAACGTTTATTATGCTTACGAGTATATTGAGACACCGTTACATCCACAAAAACATTTGTTTTATTCCATTTTAAAGTCCTATACCTCTGTAAAACACCCTTTACTTATTTTGAGGATTTGATTCGTCTAATATTGTTATTTGCATATATTTCATTGATCTACTCAAACTGCTATGAAGACAGATTTAATAAACATAGAAATGTCTTAGACCTTGGTGAAGTAATACACCTTTCCAAATTTCAGCTTATTAGTTTGCTATTTTGAAACCCTCATCGTGTTTTTCTATTTTCTATACAAATTGTAGGGGGGCTTTCGGCTTTTCTAATATAAATTACTTTATCATGCAAGTGCAAGACTTCCAAAAGACTTCAAGGACTTCTGCAGCAAAATGTCATTTTAATACGAAACTTGCTTAAATTTATAAAGAAAATCAACTCTCAATAATAAATTAACTGTCTTAATAATTAAGGATATGATGACTGACATCATGATTTAAATCGTATTACGAACACTCAATAAAACCTTCAAAAATAAACCCTTGTTATATAACCCAAATCTTCAATCCCGATTTTTACGCTGAATTTAAAAACTGATAAAGAGAAATTCTAGAAGAAGCTTATCATATACATAAACACTTTGGAAAAGAAACGTTTGAAGATTCCTGTAATAAAGGTACCTACCTTATAAAATCAAGAGTCCTTTGAGTACAAAAATAAAGAAAGTGCAAAAAAGTTCATCCCTCTTCCTTATTCCTTTTTGTGAAGTTGTGAATGTTGAAAACACTGAGTAAAAAATAGCATAAAGAACTACTTTAGATTACAATTTAAGGAAAAAGAGGAAGCGACACAAAAAGGAAATAAAACACCGGAACACAATAAGAATTATATTGGAAGAGACTAGAAAAGAAATTTAATAAAAATTCTTCCGACATTCTTTTTTTATTTATTTTTTTATATTTTTTATTCTAAGAGTTGAATCTAGATTTCAAATGCTATAAAGCTGGTCATTGGGGATCACGACGAGCATAAACACACTCACTCGCTGTATATTGTATCCAATGCCAACCCAAAGGCAAAATACCATTTGGGAATAAATATACATTTACATAATGCATCCTACTTTCCTTTATTTTGAAATCGATTGGAACTAAGCCGAAGGATATAGTTGCCCACACATAAGTGGGTTTCTCCCATATATGTATATCTACATTTGTACATAGAATCATACCATGTAAGATACAAATACGATTATGTTAAAGAACCAAACATATAACATATATACACATGGTATAAGATTCTTGGTCCAAAATAAAATCTATTTCATATACATTACTTGGAATCTTGTGTGGCTGCCATGGTTTCTGCAATTTATGGTTTCTTATTTGATTTTATTACCAATATACCACATAGATTTACAGTGTGCCTGTAAATTGAAGGAGAGCATTTGAGGAGTCCCGAACAAACTGAACGAACCGAACCGAACCGAACATGGAGTCAACTATCAAATGGGAAAATTGAAAACTAATGAAGATGGGAATAATTTTACTTTAACTTTTTCGAATTACAAATGATGAGAAATGATGGAGACATTTTGCTGAGTAATTTTGATGTTACGAATACATGGAGACGGAGATATGAAGATATAAATCATAGAAAACAAAAATTGACTATTCTGGTAATGTTAAATAATAATATATAAGTACCAAAACGATCACGTACAAGTAGGTACATAAATAGGCTTTTAGGCTTCTTAGAATTATGAAATTTGTAAATATTTTCGTAAAAACAAGTAGAGGAAGAATTAGTTCTTTGTAAACTGATTTCACTTTGGTTGTCATGGTGATGAACAAAACAATAACAAGTAAACACACTTATGTACATTTAAAAAGTTTAAATTCTTCCTAAGAAATTCGTAGTTTTACATCCGCAACAGCAATTGTTATGATAATTTTCTTCTAGTCGTCGTTATAAGTCCTGACATTGGACTAAAACTCTTTTAATTGTATTGGTCAACAAAATTAAGCTTTTTTTCTGAAGCAAAAATTAAATTATACTTTTGTAGGGGTTTTTGTTGTTCTGGATTCCAATTTAACCTTATAAGCTATGAGGACAAGTTTTTAAAATAAACCTCTTTAGAAAATTCATATTACAGTGTTTTTAATCCAAACTTCGATTTCAGCTATGTGCCCACATTTAATAAAATATCTTGTAGACGTTCTTTGTTTACATTTTCAATGTATTAGTTTTAAACCATTTTACCTTTTCCTGGTTCCGTTTTTCTTTCAGGATTGTTCAAAAATTCTATGAAATAATGAAAATATTTTAATGCTGGGAGACACATATTTCATTAGAATTAATTTACTTAGCCTTTTAATAGTTTTTTAAAACCTAATTTGAGTCTTTCTAATTTTAAAAGGTGATATCTCAAAAACATAACGTGGTAAAGTGATTTTTAAGCCAGATTTGAGCTAAGATCACCAAAAATTGAACATTGTTATCTATTAAAAGTTTAAGAACACAATTTTATTTTGGCAGAACTGAAACTACTAAAGACCTGTGTTAGTATTAAATAGATTATTTTTCATTCTTTCCAATAATTAAGCTTAAAATATAATTGCATTAAACACTAGTTTTGCGTCTGAATTCTTGAGAAAATTAAAGAAAGAAAGCTTATGTACATTGTACACAATATACCTTCATTTCTCTTTGTTTTGTCAAAGTTACCTAAACCTACAATATTTGAGTATAACTTCAAATCATCATATTCAACCAGTCAGTGTAAATATAGTTCTGAGCCACAAAGCGATTGCTTTGAGGAAAACAAAAGATAAATGTTTTTGTGTTTTATATACATATCTACAAAAACTCCTCTATCATATATGTATAACGTACACATGTTTTGTATATCTCATTCGAAAACACTCCAAGCATAATATGAAAGGATGATGTATACTAGTGTATATGGCTGTCGCTGTGCTTTTCGCTTATTCCTTACGTATCGCTAACCTTGATAAGCAGCCCCGAAACAGACCTTGTGGCTTTGAATTCCACTGATGGGATGGTATAATCTTTTGCTTTGAGATATTTTGTTATTGCTTCGTAAGTCAAAACAATGTTCAGACGGTTTGATATACTCGACGTACCTTACCTACTCGTATAATATTTGAGCTAGCAACTTATATTAGGATTTCATATACAAGTTTGCCTAAAGAAAGTCAAGTTTGAAAGTTAAACGTTGTATGGAAACAAAAGAATATAAAGAAGCAGGTAAGATTTGAGCTTTAAGAAAATTCTTGATAAGATAATAATGCACTTAAAGTTTGCTTCAGGAAACAACAGAGAAAATGAGATACATAATTTTGTTTATGGGACTATAAGTCATGGTTTAAATTTAAGTTTACTTTGATATTTAAATAAAAATGTTCCTAATTTTAAATAAGGATAAGCATGAAGGAAAACATCACTTTTAATTCTAGTGAGAATTTAAAAAGAAAGATTCATTTGTCTGCCTTATTCTTGAAACTCTATATCATTGTATTAGTGCATCGAAATAATATAACTACTCACGAATACAAATATTTCATTTTAATTAGTATGCAAAAAAAAATGCTTTAAAGTTCAGGGCTGGATGTTTTCTAGTATCTAGTTTCATTATATCCTTGAACATTTGTATTTCTTCCATGAAGCCAAATCGTTTACAAATTGAAATAATTGTCTAAAGTTGGATTTGCCTTTCCAACTTCGCAGTTACTATCGTTCGAAAGTGAAACCTAAAAATAATTTAATTTAATTGAATAATAACATTGAAAATAAAAGAAGAACAATGAACTCGAAAAGATTTCTTCTAAAATTTGGTCATTTATGTTTTTTTGTCTCAGAAAATCAGACGGAATATGTATTTAAAAAATTTCTTTGATAACATAAAATAATTCACGAAAACAAATCTTAAAGTCCAATTTTAAAATTAGACTCAAACTTAATATTTACAAAACAAACTCCGCTTCCTGCAGCTATAGACATTAAAATTTATTCCGAATTTAAACTCTTACAAGGTGTAGTATGAAAATGTTTGACTGACAATTGGAAGCTACTCTTTATCATTTATTTATGCACAGACAAATTATTTTTTTGTGTTAGTTTTGTTTTTGTAGCTCTGCACTATGCACCAGGATAAAGATATCCTTTTACTCAAATGTCCAGCCAAGAGATTTTGTTGGATTCCCAACAAAGGCAAAAGGGATTGAAAAAGTTTCGTCTTTTCACGCTCATCAGACGGGCAATAGCAGCAAAATGGAAAGTAAAAAAGTAAAATTGGACATTTTTGAATGTCCATTTCCAGGAAATCACAAAATGGAACATAAACGCATGAATATTCATTAAATTCGGAAAGGACTCTGAATTTGGTATGCATGAAAACAGGGCCCTCGTAAATGTGTTTTACCTGAACGTATAATGAAAATGGCTTTTTTGTTTTTGGGTTTTTGTTTCCTCTCCATGGGTTTGTTGTAATGCCAATCCCATATACTACCAGTTAAAGCCCCACCCATATGGATAGATGCATAGTAATTTTTCATTAAAGCATCCCTCTCTAAAGTAGCTCTTTTGGGGTTAATTTTGCGGGTTTTAAATAATAACGTAATACACTTATTAAGCAAGATTATTATCATATTAAAAGCAGTAATAAGCTCTTAGACCTTCAATATTTTACTATAAATGAAATTTAATGTTCTGTGAATATCATTTTGAATTGCAAGTGCACTTAGTGATGCAACTAACGGCTTGCTTTCTAAAGTGGATGCAGATTAGTTTTATATATATGAAAGGCAAGGACTATATTTATGTTTCTTGCCATGGCATGAAATGATATTTTTTTCATCAACAATTTTATTGAAATTGCACATATTGATTTATTTGAATGTGTAAACCTTAATTAATTGCACTCGCATGGTTAGTAAAAACCACAGTTTAAAAAACAATTTTTTTTAGTGCTGCACAATTTCTGAGAAAGTGAGTTTTTTGTTTGTTTTTTAACATTTTAACAATTAATTGATATGAGCAAAGCTTTTAGCGTTTGCAATTTTGTATAAAAAATCAAAACAATAAATATATTGGCAAATATTTAATGTTTAACTGTAGTCGAATAGTAATTAATACTATAATGCTATCAATTTTGATTTATATTGATGTGTGTGATTTTTGTATTTTGTATTTTTTTTTCTTTTTTAATTTAACTTTTAAATTTCGATATTGATATGGTTACATTTTTTTCAAGAAGTAGCAACACTTATTAAAAATAATTTCAAGAAATCGATTGAAATCGAAACAAAATTGAATCTAAGTGTTTAAATTTCATTCTTCTCCAAATCAATTAAATCAATAAAAGGTTTTATCATTCTAAAAAAATTATTCAAGCCGAAATAAATCTGTCCAGTATTTTTCAATTTTGAATTAATTTTAAGCGAAAGAAATTGAAGTGCAGAAATTAGCTGATTGAATTGGAGACATTCTATAGTTTCAAGTGGCGTTAAATCGCACAAACTTAAAGTCCAATTCATGGCTCCGTAACGTTTCACGTTGCGCCGCGCCGCCGTCTTGTTAAAACAAAAGGTTCTGCACATCATGGTCACAGTTGCCACATTGGTCATCTGTGGCCAAATTTGGTCATTATTTTTTCACTTGGTCAAATGGTCATTTCTTATTCCATTTGGTCATATTTTTCGGAAACGACAAAAGATGTTCGACAATTTGAGTAACGAAAACTTTCTTTTAGCATACACACTTGGCTAAATAGAAATAACTGTTAAACTCATTTAAGCAACTTTGTGTAAATAATAACTTTATTAAAAATATAAACTCTTGATCTGAATTGGATTTAGGGAATCTACGCATTACACAAGCCGTAAAAATTCTCGAAATCGAAATTATTGCAAAAACTTATATACTGTGATCTCATGCTAAAACGCTGTTTTTATATTTCGTCATCTTTATTTTGGTTAATCTAATTTAATTAAGTATGTTAGGGATTTTGTGAGTTTATTTGTACGTAATTAAAAAATAAATGTCATCTGCATAATATGGAAAATATGTTAAACAAAATGTGATGAATTCATTAATCTGTGTTTACAAATTTTTCGGACTTGAATTATGTTGTTATGTAGGTAAAAATCTAGAAGTGGTAATTTTTATTTTCAAATTTGGACACAAACTTTTTTTTCAAGTTGCAAGCGTGATCATGGTTGTTCAATTGATGAACGAAAAAGTCAGTAATCATGGATCTATAGCGATCACCATTGACTGTAACGCTCTGACCAGTATCCTTTTTAAAGAAGTACATTTTTTTGTTTGTTTTTTGTTGGATGTAACGTTTTTAAACATAACCGATAATGTTTAAGTTGTTTTCAAGAAACAGGCTTTGACAAACTTAATAGTGAAATAAAGCAAAATTGTATTAGAATGGATCGGCTCACCTGCATCCAATCACGTAAAGTCTATCAATATTATAGTTCTTACAAGACTTAAGTGATGCATCTGCTGTTCGTTAAACTATAATGAAAGTTATCGTATCTTAAAAATACATCCTCAAAAACAAGCTTGGTAAACATTTGTCAACTACTCAATTATTTAGTTAAAGTTAATCTTACCTAATCCAAAACATCAGAAAAATAAAAACAACATGACTAAAACTCACTTATCTAATACACAATTTCACTTTTCTGCACCTGAGTGACTATATACGAGAATGTGGGAGTTCGAGTGTCCTACATCCTGCGAGTATATACCTATCTACCATAAACATGATAATGATTGATGCTAGTCAGATATTGATGTTGACTGTAAGAAGTTTATGTACATATAGCGCACACGAAGTTTGTTTAAGCAGGATTTTACTTATGAGAAACAAGAAAGAAACAATATTTTGACATGACATAATGGCACTTATGAAATTCTACCTATGTACTTTTATATGGTGTTCTCTGTATGATAACAAAATATATCTCTCCCCCCCCCCTTCACAAGGAAAAAATAACACCCAAAATAAATGATAAGTATTATATATACGTAAAGAGCAAATGTGATAAGGTGGCTACATTAAGGACCAATTTGTCAGAATAGTTAGTTTTGGTGTAAGAGTAAATTATCATCAGTTGCAGGTGTTGAAAGAATTTGATTAGTTATAGATATGTCTCTCGACCCCGAAGATGGAAGATATACACTAAACAGTGTATTTAGGGTATTTGTTCTGTATATTGGCAGCCGTTGATTGTCCTTGATATAGTAATAAGTAAGACATGATGAAACACAGATGGAAAAATAAAAGAAATGTTTTGCAACACTCAATTTTTTTTACTTAAGAAATCGCTGAAGAACGAGAAAAATAACATTCCTTTTACAAAAGGGTTCGAAATAATTCATTGATAGAAAGAAATTCAGATATTTAAGAACATGTAACAAAACTAAAGTCCAAACGTCAAATTTTCGTAAGTGTTAAATCAAAAGGTGGACAAGTCCAAACTTAACCAAAATCAAAATAAAAATCTTCAAAAAATAATTTTGTTAACGAACATTTAAAAATTTGCAAGCTTTCACATTTGTTAAATTATGTTTTAGGATAAGTAAACAATATTAGTAATTACTTCAGTTTTTGAAATGAAGGATATGTCCCCAAAAGAATAAAATATTGAAATCATTCTTGACGTCTCCAAAAAATAAATTCAGTAGAATTGATTTCACGTTTCTTTTCTACGATCGTTTAAAATGTCTAAGGTGAAGAGTTTTTGGAAAGACTTAAATAACCTGCCATTTCAAGGACACAGAAACCTAGTTTCTGCAAAAATATCAAAATTGTGTCTCTTTGAAAAATTATTTCAAAAAGATGAGGCTTTAAAATAGTACATATTTGTTTCATAATTAGTATTACAACATATGAGGTTTACTATATCATAATACCACATCAGTGATACTAAAATATGAAGATAAATTTCTTTAAAAAAATTTCTTGAAACGTTTGACCAAATGATACGACGCACGTACCTAAACATTAACAACATTCACAAAAACCCAATTGCTAAACAATGGTCGTATCCAGTACTCAGAAAAGAATGTAAGAGATGTGGGTGCTTAGCGAAAGTCAGACTCCTATCTCAAGGTCGCTTCTTCTATCAAAACGTGGGTAAGAAGAATAACCAAGAATAACCTCGTCATAACATCGACTGGTCACATTCATTTGATGGGAAAGAAGATATTCTTGGAGAATCCTGTCAAGCGCGTTTTATAGAAGAAAGTTAAAAATTATATACCTGAACATTCATTTAGTAAAGGACATGGTCTTTAAACTTTATACTCAAAATAATACCAATTAAATTTTATATCTTACATCATTAAAAAGAATTGAGGATATTATTATTGTTGTTGAGTGAAATAAAAGAATCAAAACCACGCTTGATATTGAATGTTTTATTTTTAACTTTAAATAAAGAAACCCTTTAAGCCATGAGTGAATGGTATTTTCATATGTGACACTAGCGCATTAATCTTTCTCATACGATTAAATATGATAATGTCTCATATAAACACATTATAAATCAAGTTAAGTATTGTGGAGCAATACTTAAAATATGTGCGGTACTATAAAAGAATGCGAGTTTCATTGAAAGTATAGTGGTGCTTATGGTATAATTTGCTTTGATGAGTTCTTAATGGTTTCTAAGGGAGCAAGAAATACGCACTTAAGAAGCTTTTGATGATTTGTGTTGAGTTTTTGATGGTAGGGCAATGTTGAGTGCCTACATTTATAAGTTCTTTTGTGTTATTTCATTACAGTGAACTTTATTGAAGTCGGTTGCGTATGAAAGACCAAGTAGAGTACAATTTTTTGACGACAATGCCTTTCAACATACCTACTCAACGCGGACATTGGGTTTTTGTCTTTATAACTTAAGAACTTTAGCTTAAGACTGACTGTATACTTGCGTCCACCATAACTTCAAGGCTTTATCTATTTCATTTTAAGAGAAACGAACATTATTATACTCACGTCAAATAACAAGAGTATAATATATATATAGATATATATGTATATATCTGAAAATGATGTATAGAATTATGTTTTAGTTTGTTGGGAATAACGTTTAATATTACATCGTTAGAAAATACAGTTCCTCCGATGAAACAATAACAAAATCTGCTCCGTTAACACCATGTCATCATTAAAGATGCATCGAAGCAAGTTATCTTTATCCTTCGGGCACTTCATAAAACTTTACTTATCAAACTTCTTTCTCGTGAGCTAAGTTTTATTCCATCTTCATCTCTTCCATGATGAAAAGCTATATAACTTTACTTAAAATGTCCTAAGAGTCAGATAAGTAATTCATGGAATATACTCTGCTAACGGCTATAATAGGATCTGTTTCTGTTTATATACCTTTACCTGCCTATGTTATGTTTATCCATCAAAGTATAGATATAAATACATTTTATGTCGAGGTGTGAGAGATTTTGATTTATTTTTGTAATAGTAAAAATGTTGGATTTTCACTATGTGTATAATTTAAACTTCAATGTCTTGAGGTGATAAGGCATATTTTTAAAGCTTTAAATAAGTGTTAAATTTGAGTTTTGGAGATTTTGTTTTTTATTTATTTATTTATTTATTTATTTATTTACATCATTTATAGATTTTAAATCTACAGTTAGACTACCGAATTCGAATACATGCTAATACATCGAGATGGACTTATAGCCTATTACATACAACAAAATATTTTTAATAAAATAAAAATAAACATTAACAATTTGACAACAGTAAAATTATATTGTAAAATTAAAAATCAATTAAAATGAAAATATAATAACAATCTATTTTTTAAAGAAGATCTACTCAGATGAAAGTCAAATTCAATATGAGACGCAATAAGATTAGTTTCACTGACACAGCGGGTTATAGGTTCGTTTTTTGCATAGTTAACTCTATGATCATCTTCACGAAATAAAGAACGTACTCTCAGTTGTCGCGATGGAGCATATAAATTAATTAAAGATAAAAGAAATGGGCACTTGATATGGTACGATAAAATATCACTTATAAACATAACTGAATACATTTTTCGTCTATTTACAAGTGATTGCATACCTAAAAGTTGACATCTGGTAGTATATGATGGAGTTTCGATGTTCAAACCTAATTTCCGAATTGCGAACCTAGTAAATTTTTTTTGAATCATTTCAATTCTGTTTGAATGAATGTTATAGAATGGATTCCAAATAACACAGCAGTATTCTAATATTGATCTGACATAAGATGAATAGAGCGATTTAAGAGCAAAAGGGTCTTTGAAATCTTTACTATTGCGTTTAATAAAGCCTAGCATGGAATTTGCTTTAGAAACACTGAACTCTATATGCTTGACAAAGTTTAATTTAGAGTCGAAAATTACGCCCAGATCTTTCTTTTCACAAACTCGAACAAGAACATGGCTATTAATCTTATATTCGAAGATAATTTGGGAAAAATTACGACAAAAAGAAAAACATTCGCACTTAGAGGCATTTAAATATAATTGGTTTACAGAGCACCATTCAGATAATTTACAAAGATCATTTTGCAACAGATGACAATCCGTAATGGACTTTATACATCTAAAAAACTTTAAGTCATCAGCAAATAGAAGTTGAACAGAGTTTTCGAAAATATCAGGTAAGTCATTGATAAAAATTAGGAAAAGAAGTGGCCCAAGATGGCTACCTTGGGGAACACCTGAGGTTACCAAAACTGGACTTGAAACCATATTTTCAATTCTTACAAATTGAATACGATTCTTAAGGTAAGAGTCCAACCATTTCAAACCATTTCAAAAGATTTGAATGAAAACCAAAAGAAATTAATTTTCTCAACAAAATTGAGTGATTTACTCTATCAAAAGCTTTCGCAAAATCTGTGTAAATTACATCAATTTGGTGACCTTTTTCGAGTTTATTTAAAATAAAATTGGAGAAAATAGACAGATTGGTGGTTGTTGATCTTCCCGATACGAAACCGTGTTGAAATGGTGAAATCTGTTCTTTCACGAGGAAAGCTAACTTATTGTATCTATATCAATTTTTCGAACAGTTTTGGTATACATGATAATTTACAAATTGGACGATAATTGTTTATTTGATGCTTTGATCCAGATTTATGAATTGGAGTTAAAAATGATTTTTTCCACACTGATAGGAACTCACCATTAGATAGAGAGCTTTTGAAAATAAGAAAAAGAGGTTCTATAATTGCTAATGCACATTTTTTAAGGATAATCGGTGGTATTTCATCCGGACCTGTATTTGTGTCTTCATTCAAACTCAAAAGGCCACTTTCTATTTCAGACATATTTATCTCTATTTGGCCAATATTCACCTTACAATCCTGAAATAAAAATTCTCTATTACTTGAATTAGTTTCGTCAGATTTGGTGTAATTTGATTGAAAATAGTGAGCAAAAGAATTACAAATAGATAAAAGATCTGAATGTGTTGTATTAAGGTAATGCATATTACTAGGAATGCCACAAGAAGATTTTTTGTTTTTAATATAAGACCAAAAACTTTTACTGTTTTTTTTAAGGTTTGATTCAATTGTTAAAATATAAGATTTAAACAGAAATTTGTTAAGAACATCGAATTCTCGTTGTAATCGTATATAAATACCTTTTAAATCATTATTGATTCCCGATACACGCGCTCGTTTATAGGCCTTGTTTTTTTTATTACATAAATTACAAAGCCTTTTATTAAACCAAGGAGGCTTCGAGTTATTTTTTACTTGAACTATTGGTACATACATATCAATTGCCGATTTCATATTATCAATAAAATAATCATAGAATTGCGATAAATTTAAAGAATTAAAATTTTCGTGCCACGGAATATCGGACATATAACTCGCTATGCCTTCGAAATAAGCTTTTGTGTAATTAAATTTTACCTTATTAAAATTTAAAGACTTAACGTACTCATAAAATGAAAAATGTATATCAAGAGCAATATGGTGGATCGAGTTAGAAAAAATTGGATTTAATGATTTGTCTACATTAATAAGTAAATCTTTATCTACAAAAATAAGATCTAGAATACGATTTAAATCATTTTTGCAACAATTAATTTGAAGTAAATCATAACTTGTAAAAGAATCAATTAATTCGCTTTCAAAATCAAAATTCACATTAAAAGGTAATAGCTGAAGCTCTTCGGGATCAAAAACCCATTCTAAGTTAGAGAGATTAAAATCACCTAGAATTATAATATGTTCATTGTTTTTAAGATTTGATAAAATATATTCACAATTTTGTACATGTAGTTTATAGAGATCGAGTGAACTTTTTGGCGGTATATAACTTACAATGACAAACAATACATAACTTTTATTAAAATTGATTTTAATTATTATTTGGTCTATATCATATAAACCAAAAGAACGAGAAGACGGCAATTCTAATTCAATACAAGAGTATAAAGAGTTCACTGCTAGTAAAACCCCTCCTCCTCTTTCTAATCCAGTTGTTTGCGGACAGCGATCTTTACGAAAAATGGAATAATCGTTGTTGTTGCAAATTTCTGCATTGTGATGATTATTTGCTAGCCAAGTTTCTGTGAGAGCAATGAAAGTGAATTGAGAAGATGACAAAGACAAGAAAATGTTTTGTAATTTTGTGCGCATTTAAATTTTCTACCAAGACGAATATTTTGGCAATATATGTGTATTAGAAAAATTAGTGTTAGAATGAGGAAAGCCATAACAATACGTTTACACATGAAATAAGAACAAATTGGAACAAACACACAGTTTTTCACCTAAAATAGGAATTTTAGGTGAAATCCCATTTTAAAGAGTTTGATAAATCTTAATGAAAAAGAATTATAACTTCAGTTGCAGGGAAATATGTCTTGTATCTTATTTTCGTTACATAAAATATAATTTTCAGTATTTATCTGAAGGGAAATGAATTGAGTTCAAAGAGCCCATTTATTTTGAAACAAATGCTGAGATTTTCAATTTTAAATCTTTTCTTAAAACAAAGCTCATACGCCGCCGTGGCATATATAAAATAAATCACACCTATTTCTGCATAATCAAAAATTATTATTCAAGAAACTTTCAAATTATTCATAAAAAAAATATATTTTTGAATAGAATAAAAAAGCTACCGAAATTGGAAGCTTCTATTATTCTATATGATGCCCTGGTAATGCCACACGCCAATTATAACTCGACTTTGCAATTCGATTCCAATGAAGATGTCAAGTTACAGCTTGAGTTGATTCAAAACAAGAAAATGAGAATTATCTTAAAGCTGAACATGTATGTAAACGCCTATTCGTTTTATGCTGGATACTTAAATTGGATGAAGGTTGAACAAACGTTCATCTATACGGCGTTAATTTTATTTAATGATAAACTCCCGAAATATTTATCTGATGGAATATTTGAATTATCTGAGGTCCAACCGTTTTAATAAAAAAATAAATTAGGTGGCGCAACAGTCCGTTGAGAACTAAGGCCTAGTGACTTACAACTCTCAACCATTCCTGTGTGCGAGTAATGTTGTCAGGAATGGAGGGGACATACAGTTTATATGCCGAATCCGAACAGCTAATTTGAGAAACCACTTTTCATGACAAGAATTACTCTTGGAGAATTTGTCAATTCCTCGCAAGAGGCAGTACCCGTAAAAAAAACTTTAGATGGTACAGTCAAGGATCGAACCCAAGACCTCTAGCATGACAGTCCAACGCACTAACCATCATGCCACGGGTACAACTACGGTCCAACCGTTTCTTTAAGAAAAAACAATTACTTAAGACCGGAACGATGTCGCTTGAGCAGAACTCAAAATTCTATTTGAGAGTGAAATATTTATTACAACCATCTTCCCGCTTGCCTAAAACTGAAGTCTGAGTGCTTATATAAAAAAAAGTGTGAAGTATACCCAAAGTATTACAAAATAATTCATAAAATGTTGTATTATTGTTGTCATCTATAAAAGAGATATAAACTAATAGTTTTATGTTTCTTGACCCATTCTTTTGCTAGGGACTAATATAGAGCCCAATCCTTACGTCCTGGGTACTCTTGGCCTTGGCCGAGAAGGTATGCAGAAACTCTACAATTTTTGATAATGATTTTCAATTCTGGTCTTTTGGTTTATCTAATCCATTTTGTAACTCAAGATAAATTGAATATTGATAACATTATTAATTCAATTGTTTGTTTAATTTCCTTAGTAAAAGAAGGCCTTCGAATATCGTACAGCTTTAAAAGGTGTAAATGAGTCATTATCTAGAACTTACTGCCAAACCTTTGTTAACATAAAGTATTTGGAGTCAGTTAAAGGTAATTTCGAAGTCAGTTCATACTTTTTATAAGACAATAACCATCGCAAAACTGAAAGTAATTTTATGGAACGATCATATAAAAGTATGACAATAACCTTTACCAAAACTGTGGGTACCCAGAACTCAACGAGCTTACAAAGCTTCCTTAATTCTTTCAGTCAGGTTCGTTCGTCTATGCATATCTTACTTCAAAAATGATCAAAAACTTTGGCAGGAATTAAATATTCCTTTGAAATACTAGTAGGTGCATACCTATCTTCCTCTATTTCTATTCTATTTTTCTTCACTAGCTTTCCATTCCTTCCTCTCTTTTTTTTTGAAACTAATAAATTCAAAAGTATTATATACTTCTTCTACAGGATACATTTCAACCAAAAATAAAACTAAAAAAAACTATGTGAACTGGTTGAACAATATAGGCAGCTAGCTAACTGGGAGGCCAGAGGGTAGATGTTCGATGAAAGTTCAACATTAAATAATTTAATTAGTTCTCCGAATGTTGAACAGAACATTCTGTACCTACAAAAGGGAAGTTTGTCAGGCAGAAGCTTATACTCTTTTGAGCTAATTAAATAGTTCAATAAATTCTAAATTCAATTCAAACTCCACATACATTATATGTTTTATAGAACTAACTTTTGGGGTCTAGTGATAACTATAAAGGACCTGTATTTATAAAGATGTAAGATATTATATCTATGTATGTATGTATGTACGTCTGTATTGTATAAGGTTACTGACGAAATCGGCCTAATTAGTCAAAGAACTGATTTAATTAGTAAGGAAATTCATTGACGTTGTCCCGGAGATATATACATATGTATATGTGTACATATTAATGCCTTGAAGCTATATGATAGGACATATATATTAAAGGGTGTGTGTTTGTGATTCTGGATAAAATAAGTTAATCCTATTTCTCGATTATATGTCTTTATGTAGGTACCTTGCTCACTCTCCTAAATTTATAAGTTATTTCAATTAATCTTTGATCTGTTTATCATTTCAATTCAATATACATAGACTGAATGAATATAACTTATTTGTTATTTGTGCATATTGGCTACAAGGATTATTTCTATTTGATTACATTATAAGTACATATATATTTATTATAAACTACAAACAGCTGGATATTCATTATTAGATTATAATGCTTTTGATTCAAGTTTGTTTCTTTTTCTTGAAAATGCATCATCTTTTGTGTGGGGTCTTGTTATTGAATAAAAACATCTGAAGAACACAATTGAATAATTTTCTTTAGTTAATTTTTTGGTTGGCAAGCAATAGCAATATACATATATGTGTATGTTGTTGTATGTACATAATAACGGGTGTTTCTTAGAGCTATTGAACTTTAAGTTGGCTGTCAGTTTCCAAGTGAATTATTATTATTTTGGTTTGGAGTATCAAGAATTGAAGCAACAGGATCACCTAACAAGGATTAGATTCGGGCAATGGGCCCAAAACAAGATTGTAAATAATTTAGTATATGTAAAAAAGATCCCGCATCATGTCAAACAGCCATGCCGCAATTGATTAATTGAAGGAAACTATATTCTCATGTGAAGTAACTGCTCGCTAGTCTACGCCGATAAACCCAACCACTTGGAGGTCGCCACAAATGTTGGAAAAATAATCAAAAACTGGACCTCCTGAGTGAAACTTGTCGTACATATGCCAGTAATTATATTTAAAGTACAATTTCAGAAGATTATCTTTCGAAAAACTTAAAATTCACGTAAATTTAAGAAAATCATCATTATTTTATTTAATATAGAGCATTGAAATTAAATAAAAAAATGGTGACCTTTAAAAAACATCCTTTACATCAATGTATGTCGTCGAACCCTTATAAAAATTGATATATGAATATGTTTTTTTTTTGTATAAAACATTTACTTGGTATATGTATGAGTATTTAGTGAAGAAGCTTTAGTTACATTATATGGTTTCGTCAATAAGCAAAAAGTCTGCATATGGGTTGAAGACAATATCCAAGTCATTAAAGCTTCATCGGCCCTTATTTCTTTTAAAATATGGAAGGAACTGCTGTTACGATGAAAGGCTATTGCTATATTATATGGAAACATACAAACTGGAATCAATCAGCTTAACACCGATTACATTTGATTTCAAAAAGACTGCAATAGTGGCGGCGCATTTTATCACACAGCACTCTTACCCAACAATTTGTTTGCAAAATCAGCTAGTGACAACTTTAAAAACAAAATTAACTAACAACTAGTGATTTAAAACTGATAACCGTTCCCATGTTCGAGTACTTTCAGGAATGGAGGTTACCTACAGTTTTCATGCTGAATCCGAAAGGTTAATTTGATAAAGAACTTTCTATGACAAGAATTACCTACTCCCAAGAGGCAGTACCAGTGAAAAAACCTTAGGTGACACAGGTACGAATTGAACCCAAGACATCTAGCATGACATTTTTCTACATCAGAAACCTTTTTTTCAAGAAAGGGTCCGGCTAACTAGCCCCTTTGTTGGTCTGATTTTTATCTTTATTGCAGCATCAATTTTATAACATTCTTTCTTGAACTAAATTGCACAATTTTCAGAGACATTGTATAAGGCTACCTTACTACTGTCAATATTAAAAAAGATTCAAACCAAGCTTTGAGTCTTACAACAAGTAGGTAAAAATATAAAGAATATAGATTTAAAACCTATCGGTTACTTCTTATGATGTCGTGTAAAATGCAATTTGAAATTAAATTAAAAGGAAACTAAAAATCAGATTTCAATACTGATTTAATCCTTGTTAAGCAAGATTGTTTTCCGTGTAGAAATATTCTAAAAGTGTTTTGCACCTAAATATGAACTACGCAATTTTACTACATTTCTTTTCACTTACAATTATTTTTCAAGCATTTATTTCATAACAACATTCTCATCTCCATATTAACCATTTTTATAAGTAAGCCATTAAATCAAAAACATTTAAATAAATAGATGAACGAAATAAATATCCAACTCGGTAAGTCTATATATTTTAAATCGCATTGTCAGGCAGGTGAGTAAGGGTATAAGCCTTAGGTAAGATATCACACTTGAACAACCCATCGTTTTATATTATTGTTATTTTTCTTTCCACCGAATCCGCTTTATTAGTGCGTCCATAATACGTTTCACCTGCAATCACCGTGCCACCAACGCCAACGCAAACGCCAATGCCAATGGTGTCGCGGCGTTGATTGCTTTCCTTCGTTTCATTCAAGCCTTTTTATTTGTTTTTGTGTCACTTTATTTGAAGCAATAACGTCATTCCAAGAGATCGTTAGAATGAAGCTTTGTGGAGGATTGGTTCTATTTGTTTTGTCCCTAAGGAGAACCTAATTTATCATAGCGGCTCAAATGCTAACTAGAAACCGAAACTGACCGTGCTCGACTCTACGTGACACTTACAACAGATGCGTCAAATTATCGTTTTAGCCATTTTTACCCTTCCTGCCGCACCAGATGAATATAATTACATGGTTTATGTCTCCTTGTTTTCTTTTTTCTTTTTTGATATTGTTTTCACAATGAAGCAATAAAAAGCTTGTTCCGTGAAAAAAGTTTGTGTTTTGCTGTTTTGCTGTTTTGAAAGAAATAAGATAAGGCCATTAATTTTATAATACAAGTACAAGAAAAAATATTTCATTTGATTCTACCAATATGCAGTTTGAGTTGAGGTTTGAAGGACCTCATAACGTTGTGCTCAATTTAATTTTGTAATCACTTCTTATGGGGCTGGAAAAAAAGAAGTAATATATAATTATTCATATAAAAGAGTGCAACACTTTTTGCTATTCCACTCGGGTAGAGCTGTCCATTTGATGGCCAAATTTTAATATCTATGCAAATTATGCTGAGTTGTGAATATTAATAAGGTTGGTTTTCTTGTTGGAAATTTGTGCTCGTCGTAAATTGAAGCGAGTTGACCTTTTTGTTAATGGTGCTCTAGCTCTATATAATATTAACGGGACATTCTTCATTTTACTTTATTTTATTTTCAGAAATAAGAAAAGGTGGGTGTTGGGTTTGGTTGGGTTGGGTTGGGTTAGGGTGGGTTTAAGGTTTGGGATGTATTTCTGTTTGAAATTTCATGATAAGAATAAAAAGACAAAGATTATGTTTTTATGTCTTTCTAGCTTAAAAATGTAAACGTCTAACGTTTTCCTGATATCCCATATTTAATACTTATTTAAGCATAATAATTTTAAAGATAAGATTATATTTGCTGTCTTACATTTTTCTTCAGTGAAATGTTTCTACAATAATTACATTAAGCTCTGTTATCTCGTATAATCTGAAATGAGTTTAGACATTTTGTGCGTTATTACGCTCAAATTTCCCTCAACAGCTTCCCTAACATACATATGTTATGTACATATATTAAAGAAGCGATCATCAGTCCACAAAACATACATATAGTCAGTATAGTAAAACACTCAATATTAAAGAAACTAAAACTAAATTGAAATGTTTAGCAACAATTTGAATAAACATTTTGTGGTTTCAAAACGAAGAAAGAAAAAATATCGCTGATGGATAAGTATCAAAAATTTAGATTCAAAATTGCTTTATTTTTTAAAGTTCCCCATAAGTAATTTTGTTCGCGTCTTATTTTGGAGTTTTCTTGTCTGCTGCCATTTGAAATTGAATATACAATACTTACGCTACGCTCTACACGACTTGTGACTAAAAGGTTTATTGCCCTGGAAGAAAAATAAATCAATTATGCTAATGAAGGTTATCTAGCTACTTCGAATTTTTGTTTTTTGTTGAAAATGTTAAGATATATCAAAATATGTGTATAACTTGGTGTAGAATAGAAATTGGAATTTAGCATGCAAAATAAATTGAGTTTCCCAGCTGTAAATGTATAAATCCCAATTATTCGTCAGATTATCCCATAAGATAACGGAAATAGAAAAATTTAGCATTCGTGTTAAAAATTGCCAAATATGTATCATTGAAATTGTTTTAAGTGAAGTTTTGGTGTTGTTTTTTTAAGTGAAGACTGAATATTTAATAATTGATGATTGTTGAAAAATTCAAATTCTTTCCACTGATAAATTAATACCAAAAAGGGAGAAATAACTTTGTCTACAAAACAATGCACATAATTTCACGAAGAAAAAGGGACATAAACATAACATTCAGAGTCAAAGTTATAATTTATCTTAGGTAATATGAGATTTTTGGAAGAATCAAATATTTGTGAATATTAAAGTTTCTGATTTCTGACTATTGATAAACTAAATATGCAAATAACTTTTGACAACTGTAAAATTTTACGGATCATATGTTTTAAAAAGCTTTTTGATTGACTGTGTGTTTTAGAATCCTACAAGAAAAAACCACATAGTCGAAAATATTCAGGGTTCAATCTTTCAATCGACTTTTAATAGTTTTCGAAATCAACGCCGCCGGTAAAATTAAAGCAGCTGATATTTGTCAGCCTATTAACAATTTTGCTGATTGCCTTGCTTTGTATAATTTCTTATGTTTATATTATTGTTCTGTTTTATTAATATGAAATATTAGTGTTTTTTTTGTTTGCATTGTGTTGGTGTGTTTTTTTTTAGCTATCTGCAGACTTACGTTTCTTTGCGGAATTCGGTTTTAAATGATCGGTTGGAAAAGACTGATGTTGATATGGGCTGAAACATGGTAGAAAAAGTGTTTTTAAAGTTTTTCAGGAAAGTTTTACTAAAAATGTTATAAGAAAGACATTTTCGTGCTAAAAAATCCCTTTAAATGCCTGTTTTTTTTTTCAAATATTCAGAAAGAAAAACATTTCACGAACTAAGTATTTTTCAAAAGATAGCTAACCTTCATTTCCTATATAATTGAAATTACGTTATAAAACAATTTCCTCTTGTCGAATTTAAATCACCTCGAAAATCGAAACAATAGAAATGTAGAACACTTAATTTCGCTTCAATTTAACTTGAAAAAAAAAGAAATCAATATCGGTAAAAGTAAATTTCAGAACTCCAATTTTAAATTCGAATGGATTCCAATTTCATTTCAAGTGAAAGTGTAATATAAAACTTCGCTGATTGACTTTTTTGGCTTCTGTCTAAGCACTGTTAAATTTTAATGAAATAAATGTTTACCAATAATTTCAGAACATCACTGATTAAGCTTTTAAAATCGTTTGGGTTTTGGAATTCTATACAGAACAAAATATTACATTAAGTTTTTTGTTAAAAGTTTACTTAAAAAAGAAATTGTTAAGAAAAAACACATAAAGAAGAAGTTTTATTATTACTAAACGACATTTATACTAACAATATGAATGATTGAGTAAAAGTAATAAGTAAGTATATAGATTAATTTGTTGCTAAAGTAAAGAAAGTACCAATTAAATGCGATAGAACTTCGAAATATTTACGGATATCTACAGCTTTTATCTAGCAAACAAAATCTTACCTTTGACTTCAGGATATGACCATTGACCATGTTCGAATAACATAAAAATACATATCAATAGTGTAGTCTACATATTTACGAATGAAAGAATTTGAACAAAAATTTTGCATAGAAATCTTGATTTAAAAAATAAATACATACATACAAATGTAAGTTCTGTTGCTTCAATATCATGGTATTTGAACATTTTCGGGTTGCAAAAAAGTCCTTTCTCGTCGCTCGTCCTTAAAATGTCACATCAAATAGAGCATGAAATTGTTCTTTGTAAGTCAAACAAAAGCATCAAACACTCAACGTTTTTCTTAGTAGGAATCTCCCTGGACATGCATTTTTTATGGAATGACGCAAATTTCCATTACCAATTTTCTGTGATGTGAAAAGAAAATCTGTAAAAAGAAAATGATAGATCAAGAGATTTTTTTTTGTTCATTTCTCTCAATGAATGTCCTTAAAAATATTTTTGTAAGTATTTTCTCTGTGAAATAACGAACACAGTTCTTAGTTCATTGTGACAATCTTTATTGATGAAAAAAGTGAAAATGCAAAGCATCTATGACGATAAGATATCGAAAGTCGTTTGCATATACCTACATACCCTCTACATACAAATGTATATGTATCTATATTTGTACTTTTTTTATTTCGAAAGAGCAAAATGGAATGTTAAGCCATCCAAAGTGCAGAACATATTATATTTCAAGCCTTTTTTGGATAAATGTATGTACATACGAGTAGGTACAAGTACATACAAATACATACATATATATTTTTTAATCTTCTTATTTTCTCCTAAGTTGAGATATTTTTTCCACGACTTTCTCCTTGATGTTTCTATAAATCCCAATACCGATGTTTTTGAGTTTTCATAGAAAAAGAAAAAGAAACAAAAACAATATTTCAACTCCCATCCATGGCCAATGTGAAAATTTGAATAGAATTGACAAGGATGCTGATTGTAAGCTTGGATTGTACGAATTTCCCTCATACTCGTAGTTTTTAGAGTTATTTGCATATGCATCCTGTAAACAAAAGCCATACATTCATGTGTCCATAGTTTCGTGCAGCATCACTCCTCAATTTTGAATGCATATTCTATGTAGCGTATAGGTGTATTGAAGTTTGTGATGCCATAGTTCGGCTTTGTGGAAGGATGGCGCGGGGTGGAAGCGGCGTCGTCGGCGGCGTTGGCATGAAAAGTGCGAGAGTGTCGGCAGTGTTTTCAACTTTTCCATCCTTCGATACAGCCAGTCCACAAAACAATATGTGGCACTATGTGAATATGTACGGTACGGTACTTATAATGCCTTTGCATCGTTCTCTCTTACATTGAAATTTCCTTTAGCCTTTATCTGGATTGCGGAACTATCAATATGCTGCTGATTCAAAAGGAGTTGCGTATTGTTTTCAAAGAATACAAAAATACCAATACCATAGAGTCAAAGATACTACTCGTAGTAGCTTGAATTTCCTGGTTTTTGAAAATATCTATGTATCTCTTTTTAAGCTAGTCTTGAACTTAAACCGTATTAAAACTTATGCTTCAAGTAATTAAGAACTAATTAAGCTACGCAAGGCTAAATTTATTGCTTTGGAATATTAAGAGGACATTTATATGAGTAAGAAGAATGAATCACAATCAACACAACAATTAATATAAAATAGAAATAGAACTAAATCAACAGAAGAGAGCTTCAATGAAAATTTATTTCATCAATGTTGCCTAATAAAATTGCAAAGAATAGAAAACCTCAAACGTTTTGTTGTAAATCCTTTGAATATAAAAGTTTATTGCGTGTTCTATTTGCACAAAGCTTTTATACCTATAAAGTTTTGCCAAACCAACAAACCAATTTCAATGTAATCCCGCATAATAGGATTTTAGTCATTATACAAATTCAACTGAAATAAACATGGTTAATCGCATTAAATTGATCCCAATGCGGACTATCGTTTCTAAGTTTAATGAAATGAATTATGCTCCCAGTTAAATAGGACAGAACAACAAAAAAACACAAAACAGAGAGAATGAGGTTAGGTAAATAGATTACATCATTAGAATTAGTGTTCAAATAATGTTTTTGTTCATTTAAAGCAAAAAAATAAACAAATATTAGGAAAATCAATACTTTTTTTAGCCCAGAATAAAATTAAATAGTTTTTTTTTTAGTTGTAACCTTATGCCAACAGGAAAACCCCCAACCCCAGTTAAACATCAGATACTAAAATAATTGTCATTTTTATCTGCTTTTGTTGAGTAGACCAGATAAAATTTACCAGCTCAAGTTTTGTTCTCAATTGACTCTTCATTTTGTTTAATTTAAAAGTAAAAAAAAACCCTTTTCCATATCTGTCTTATTAAAAGTTGCTTATATCTTAAATAATTTTATAAAAGGGATTCTAGTTTATTTTCCATCAGTACAAACATTTTTCTGCTGCATATTTTAATGATAGCACAGGTCAACAAAATTAAACTTAGTCTAATGCAAAGAGCAAGTAATATGTTTCTCTATCTGGTCAAGTTGTTGAAGTAAATCTTTTTTAAAAACCTTTAATACGGTGTTCTAAAGACTAGAGTAAATCAAAGCACATTTCTTTACAAGTCTTATGAAAATTTTGAAAAGATCATCTAGATCTTCTAGATAAATCTAATGAAAATCTTTGAGTATCTCACTTATTCTCCGAAATAGTTCAGAACAAAAATTACTTTTCAGCCATTTTTGTCATTTTGTTTTTTTAATTATATATGTAAAATATAGATTTTTCAAAACTCTTAAATACTAACAAAAATTAAAGTCAGTTTGGCACTTACATAGGTCACCAGCATTTTATGGAAAAAGTATAATTTGATATTGATAATGAATTTCTAGATTCATAAGTTTTTTTCAAAACCAATATAATTTAAAAGCTGAAAGAAATTTAAACATTAATTTTATATGGCTTTCACGGGTACTGTCTCTTACGAGGAATTTTTAAATCCTCCAAAATTAATTTTTGTAATGAAACAAAAACTGTAGGTCCCCTCCATCCCTGACATTTCTCGCACTCAGGAATGATTGAGATTTTTTAGCCACTAGGCCCTGGTTCTCCCAGAGCTGTTGCGCCACCTAATTTATATTAAAATTTGACTTTTAAATGTTGCCATATAAACAGCCGAACTCAAGTTGAGTTGCCCATTCCCCAAAAGCTAAACAAATCAAAAAAGATTACCATTTTTTAAAATAATTCTGCCACACTGAAGAACAACCTTTTTATATGATAAATAAGAAAATTCAATTATGTTTCTTCAGTAAGAAGAAAGTTAAAAACCTCCAAGGACTTCACATTTCCTATTTTTCCTCAATTCGGTTAATACACAAAGTTCTATAGAGTTAGAGGAAAGGCGAAGGGGGTTTATCTACCTATACATATATACATACCTACTTGAACTTGAAGTTGGCATAAGGCATAAAATGTTTGGAGAATATAACAACTTCGCAACATCCATCTGTCTTTTCTCCCATCAAAGTTTTCAATATTCTTGAGTTTTTTTGTTGTTGTTACTTTCTGTATGTTTAAATATGTGGGAGTGAATAAATTAAGACAAACTTTACAGTAAAGTAAGTATCTGTCTGTAGGTTTTATGTGGAAGAGTAGACATAAATTAGTGAGCGAAATATAAAATACACCGAAAATTGGCCTCGAATTGGAGACATAAGTAAATATTTTGTTTATCCTCCTACAGGAGTTGCTTATTCAGAGTATGAGATAATATGGTTTAAGGTATAACAATTTTTTAAGGATAACAACTTGTTAAGTTGTGATGTTGCACTTTGACAGCAGGGTCATCAACGAAATTAAGTAGGCAGTATACAATGTTGGTGTAGTATCGATATTTATGAAGAATTTAGTTAAAATATTGTCTTCAATTCAATTCGCTTAATATCAGCTGAATATTGAGTTTAAAAAATGACAATTTTCCAAACGTAACTTACACCTTCACTAATATTTTGATACTAATTTTTGTATGATGAATAACTTTCTTTGGGAATTAAATTCAATATGGACTCTTGTGCGATAAAAATTCCCTCACACGACCATCTTTTTAATCACACAACAAGAAGAGAAAGTTTAATTTATTTGAATAGCATCAGATACAAAAAAAAAAGAAAAAAGTTTCCCATATAAGCCTTGACTTTTAATCTTTTCTATCGTTTTTCCTAAACGTCTCTTGCGAAACACCAAGTTATTCAAAAAGCCATTTAATATGAAAACAAGATAAGAACTCTCATGGGAAATTTATAATGGCATCACCCCGAGGTGGTATAAACAAATCCAAAACCCCATCTTTTGCAACCCCATCCACCCGCACTTGATTCAATGATAAATGTTCAGCACACATGACACGGGTGCTATATACATATGTGGATATGGATATATGCGTTCACTAGTGGGACTCCTTTGCTCCTTGAGGACATTTTTGCCAGCTCTGTGGTACTTCGGAAATTATTATTGCACAACCGTAAAATATCAACTGCTCTTATTATCATTGCCTCTCTCTCTCTCTCTATCCCACTTAAGCATGCAATTGTCGTCTATCACTCAAAATATTGCTGCTAACAAAACAGAGTCTCTAATTCTATGAAGGTTTCCTTTGAAGGTATCGTAATTCCAAAGTGGTAGCAGGGAATATGATGTTATGGAAGATTCCTGTGTTTAGTTTAATTTATTAGGAAATGAGAACTATAAAATTCAACCTCAGAAAAAAGAACATTCCTATTGTTAACGAATATATTTTATTAGCTTCGAAATGGGTATTGAAAAGATTGTTAACGGAAGCATTTTCGTGACATATTTTTCGGGAAGAAACTAGGCATGAAAACGACATTGTTAGTCATATGTTTCGACGATTTTGGTAAAATAAAAATTTATTTTATGTCAAAGTTCTGTAATGATTTTGTGGCTAAGCTAATGAATGGTAATAAAAGTTGTCCCAAACGTAAAGCAAGATTTAAATTTTCCTCCATTTTTAAAGCAAAGTGTTGACGACGCTAAAAACAAAAAATCGACAGCTGATTTAGGGTAAATTAAAATGGAGTGTTACACAATGGAGCACTGTATCTTCATTAGTGAACAATATTTTAAATGTATTGAATTTTGGAGGCATAATTTTTACCATAGATATTTAAAAATAAGACTGGTCAAGCAGTGACTATTACATGGTGGTTGATATCATCATAATACAATTCTTTTTGCCAAAATTGAATGATATTTATGTGGATAATATGTGGTTTCAACAATGGTTCCACATGCCATACATCAGCCTTTGAAACACTCCAATTTATGCATGAGACATTTCCAGGTCGCGTACTCCTAATTTCTCGCTTCTGTGATCAGAATTGGCCACCTATAGATGAGTTGATTAACCACCATTCGATTTTTTTCAATGGGGTTATTGAAAACCACAGGCCTATGTCAAGAAGTCCACAACTATACTATAATTAAAAGATTCAATGTTATACCAACGCGAGTGCAAAGCCTTGTAGGTCTTTTGCCTGATATGTTATTTCATAAATCTTTTACGTTAAGTAAAAAGGACTTAAGTCATAAACTGGTCACATAGACTTAGTGGACTTAAGACGTTTATATCAAAATAAATTGTATGTTTAGTCTTATTGTCTAAAGACTTTATAAATACGATAGCAGTTGTCGTGGCATGATGGTTAATGCGTTGGACTGTCATGCCAGAGGTCTTGGGTTCGATCCCTGCCTATGCCATCTAAAGTTTTTTTCACGGGTACTGCCTCTTGCGAGGAATTGACAAATTCTCCAAGAGTAATTCTTGTCATGAAAAGTGCTTTCTCAAATTTGCCGTTCGGAATCGGCTTAAAACTGTAGGTCCCCTCCATCCCTGACAACAGTACTCGTACACAGGAATGGTTGAGAGTTGTAAGTCACTAGGCCCTAGTTCTAAACGGACTGTTGCGCCACCTGATTTATTTCTAGACTCAAGTCGTTAGTATTAACACTGGAGTACACGCGCTCAATTTTGGTACACGAATGCACGCGTGGCCTACTATGGTAGACCATTTAATAATGTTAATAATTTTTTATTTTAAAAACATATAAATGAAATAAATATTTTTACGTAATATTCAATTAGCCTTAAACATTTAATAACCATAATATATGAATTTTAGATTGAAGTGTAAAGTAAAAAAAAATATTTCAATTCTATTACTATTAAAAAACTGTTAAATTATGAAGAAAACTGTAACTGTGGTCTACTATAGTAGGCCGCGCGTGCACTCCAGTGTTAAACGAAAGAGGCAAAAAGAGGATGTTACACCAAATCAAAAACCTAAAATGTAATTTTTGACTTAAGATCTTTTTAACTAACGCGACATTCATCCTTTATTTCAATTCACCACTGTTATCGTTAATATAACGAAATAATTGCCAGTTTCAAATGTTCCAATTTCTTTTGTATTCGCGTGAAAACGTTAAACGTTTCTCTAATGTTAAAGAAAAAGATTGCAACATTCATTCAAAAATGTGTCCATGTCATTGAGATGGAATGCCTTAAGATAAAAAGTTATTTCATAGAATTCATCACTTTGGATTTGCAGTTGAAGTGCTTTTGAAAGGGACAAATAAAATTGAGTACCTGTACAAAAATTCTGAAATTGAAAATCTGCCAAATTTTCGTTTCGGAAAGCCATTTGGAAAACGACACGACTAGGTAAACGGGTGTAATATTTCTTAAAGCTTGTTGTGAAATGTCTTTGTTAATTTCTTTTGAGTTGTTGTTCATTCCCAATATGACAACATTTAAAACCCAAAACAATAAATGACATGAACCGCTCCAAACTATCATAGTAGCCTAAGTCATGAGTCAGAAAGCCAAGCTTTCTCCTTTTAATCAAAAAATGTAAGGCACTTTGTGCTACACCAATTTGTTTCTTGATGTTAAAAATGGTCTACATTCTTGAAAAGAAACCAATGTAATTATAACTCCATACCACCTTACTTGAAAATCACATGCGCAGTATTATATTCGAGTCCTCTTATAAATTTGTTTGTTTGCATTTGTTAACCTATCATCACATTGTCGAACATCACTCGTCTAATGTGTCAAGTGTCAACAACCCACAAATAGTCGGTTTCGAAAAGCAAGAACACATAAATTATTATTACTATTTGAGTTTGAATGTTTTTTAACAAAACACTTAAAAAGGACAAGTTTGTGATATTAATGAGCTTTTGAGCTCAGACTTATGACATGTGTGTTATAATAAAGCCAAGCACGTACCAGGAATAATTTCAGTGTGCAATTAGAGGTAGTGTCATCTTTGCTACTTAAAGAAAGAACCTTCTATTCTCTATTCTGTGCTGTGGTGTTTCATGTGATGTGCCTGTGCAGTCAGAGACGGAGACGGAGTCGGTGTCTGAGTCGTCCTGTTTAGGACGTGCACTTTGGGTATAATTGAACTCCAGGAAACGGATTTTCGTCCGTGACATTAAAAACGGGTTGAATAAAGGAATTTCTAACAAACATATTACATTTATATCATGTGTTTGTTTGTTCTTAACAAGCACGTATGTGTATAAAGTGCATTTAAAATAGCTTGCAGAAAAAGAAAAACAAAGTTCATTTTTTTAGAAATTAGATTCCGGCAGTTATGAGGACGTTTTGTATGTACATTATGAATAGTTTCTCGCTTTTTTCGATTCTATATTTCCTTAAATCTTAATGAAATTTAGAATTAAGGATGGAACAAACACCTATGAAATTAATGTTTTGTTGAAGATCATTTCATAAAAATACTTTTAAAAATTAATGTTTGGGACATTGCATCATTGAGCACCGTTTTTCAAAAACGCAAACTAAAGTTTTGACATTATAGAAGTATTAACAGTTCTTTTATTTTTGTTAGCTTTAATCAAACTTACATTGAATGTTAGGCACCTCGTTTTTGGGAATAAATGTCTGAAACAACTGATATCATGGTTGGTAAAAATTGTTTTAAGATTTTAATATCTTCAGAAACGATATTGACTTGAAACTTATCTTATCTCCTACAAACACAAGCAGCCCTCGCTACGTGACTCAATTAGCGCAGAAAAGCGCCGTTTTGATATCATATATTGGTTAGATATGTGGATAGAGAAAAAAAATTATTTAAACAACATTTATATAATCACATTTCAGCGATGGTAGAGTCATTTTATTGCGTTCAGAAAGGAAATTAGGTCTTTGATTTTTCGGAAAGTTCATCATGATAGTTAAGGAATGCCCTTCCGAAGTTTGACATTCTAGAACTGGCCAAGGCAGGACATTTACAGGGAAAGTGAATCACAGTTTCCTTTTCTTGTTGGTCTCTGCAACTACGGCAATCAGTATTGTAAGGGATGCCAAAATAAAGCCTGTTAGACTGTTATACCTGCAGTTGGATTCAGTCAGAAAAATTAAGAAGATTTTCCGCCCGCCAAGAGGAATATTTACTCTTTCCGCAAGGAAACAATGAATAGCTGATCCTTGCCCTGTCAACTCATCAGTCTCATTACTCATTTCTATCAATGCCACTAAGACCTGGAACCCAAGTAAGAGTGACACAGAGCTCAATGTTTATGTTGGATAATTCATCCAGACATTTCTTGACCAGTATAGAGGGTGTTGTAGTCGAATTGATAGCTGCTGGCTGTCAAATAGCAGATACCAGATAGCTAGTAATTCAGCTTGCAATATAATGGCAAACTCAGGTATCCGAAAAGACTAACAGACACCACACTCCATATTTGAATAAGTTTAATAAAAAAATCAAATGTCAGAAAACCGATTAAACCTTAATTTATCAATTGCGTACTAGTACCCGTAGCGTGATGGTTAGTGCGTTGGACTATCATGCAAGGGGTCTTGGGTTCAATCCCTGCCTGTGCCTCCTAACTTTTATTCACGGGTACTGCCTCTTGCGAGGAATTGACAAATCCTCCAAGAGTAATTCTTGTCATGAAAAGTGCTTTCTCAAATTAGCCGTTCGGATTCGGCATATAAACTGTAGGTCCCTTCCATCTCTGACAACATTACTCGCACACAAGAATGGTTGAGAGTTGTAAGTCACTAGGCCCTGATTCTTCATGGACTGTTGCGCCACCTAATTTATTTATTTATACTCCTTGATGCCCTTTTTTTTTTTCTTTTTTTTTTATAATAAGCACACACTGAAGGGGATATTACTACCCTTATTATGCAGAGGCACAGTGTGAGCAACAGGAAGAGGAGAGAGGGTTTTAAAGGAGATGTCGGTGCACATTGGTTTTGAATTCCTGAATATTGCAATGACTAGGAAAGACAGAGTGTTGTAAGGCATTCCACATTCACGTAGTACGGCTAAAGAACAAGTCTCTGTATTTGACAGTACGACCGAAGTTGGGCTCATTTTTCAAATTTTATTGAAATTGTTATAGACACTTAAAAAGAAGAATTATACGTATTTTATAAAATGTAATTTACATAAATGTATCAATTGTTCTTTAGTTTATGTGTACATTTTGATAAATTTTGTGTTTACAACTTTTTTTTAATTATGAACTTGCTTGCAGTTATGTTTTTTACTTTTGACATTACACAAAGGGGAATGATTAGGTCAAATTGTGAGTCACCTTAGAGTTGATTCTCATGTGCTCATAATTTTATATATTCACAAATAACTATTCTATTTAATCCTGCATCTAAAGTAAACAAAAAATAACCATATACCTACATTATACATCATCCAAATCGGCTTTGTATTTTTGCTATTATCCTCATTTTAGTTACATGGAGATTTTATTTTGTATTTACACAATGAATCTTTGTTGACCCTTCCGGATTTCCGCAAGCTGGCCAAAACGGATGCCCATTAGACACCTTCCAACCGTAAATAGGCGTTAGAGAGAAGGCCGACATTCACACTGACAGGAATTCTCGTTTCATTCTTTTTTTTCTCTCATTTTTTGGTCCTTTCATCCGTCGTCGTCCTTTGAATTATTTCTGACCATGACTGTCATGCCAATTAGATAATATTATACCAACCAACACCATGGATGGGATGATAAAAGAATAGTTTTTATGTTGAATGTATGTACGGTATGTTCGAATAGTGTACGAGTATGTGTGTGTACCAAGTAAATATCTATTCATAGAAGGTCCTTGTTTGAAATCCTGTACCCAGAAAAGGCAAAACAATAGTGTTCAAATGATTTGATGCTAGGCTTTCATATGCTAAACTAAGTGGTGAGGAATAAGCAATATTACAGAATAATGTCTATTATATAGACATACATAAACATATCATATACATATATAGCAATTGTTCATTATCCTTGCACGAGTATACCTACCTATATAATGGCAAAGAGTATTTTGTTCATTTGTATGGCCTAAATATGATTTTTACATCATTTGCAGATCTCTATGCTCTTTCAAAAGACTCCAAATGCTCAAAGTAGGTGGCAGAACTCAGATTACCATCGAACTCTTTTATGGAGCAACAACAAAAACAAACAAAAAACTACCCCTGTCAAAGCTTTTTCTGTTTCAGCAAATGTTAATATGTATATACAAATAAATAATTTACACAGCGCATGTTTACTAAAATCCCTATTCCTCCAGAAAATATCTATGGAAGCATGAAAATTACCTTATCAGAGCTTCCAAGAGTTTTAGTACAATATTGAGAGAACTAAACAAAATTTAGAGGCTTCAAACTAAATTTAAATAGAAGAAGATTTGAGCGAAAAAATAATATATACATACCTACTCGAAGGGTACCCATAATGATACAAACAAATGTTTATAATCAGGTTATAAGCAGAATAATGAAATAATAAATTTCGTAATATTTTTTTAATCCAATCGCATAATTGATGGTTCCACACAAATTGGTATCTATTGTGTAATTGAGTCAACGAAGTCCTGGCAATTTCCATATGTTTATTTTGCTTGAACCTTAAAGTAAGGTACTCTTTTGAATTCATAGGATTACAAAGGCTCGAGATTACCCCAAAAATGCTTAATCAAGACTAATTGTTTTCTTTATTAAGATTGAAGGGTTTTTTTTTCGTTCCATGAAGGTAGTAATAAATATTATTATTAATATAAAAAAGAAGCTTTGATGCGACCCCCACTGATAACTACCAATAATGGAGCCCTTAAAAATTGTTCAAAATTATCATTAAAGGAAATCAAAAAGTATGAAACCAAATTTAGAATTGTAAGCTATGTACGAGGTGTGTTCAAAAAGTACCCGGAATTTTCGTTTTTTCAAAAAAATATTTATTTATTCGTTTACATCAATGTGGTCCCCTTCAAAGTAGTCCCTCCCAGATATAATACACTTATGTCAGCATTTTTTCCAATCCTGGAAGCACTCTTGATATGCACTTTTTGATATGTCCTTGAGTATTCTCAGCGATTCGGCCTTTATTTCTTCAATCGAGGAAAAACGCCGTCCTTTTATGGGTCTCTTCAACTTTGGAAACAGGAAAAAGTCACACGGAGCCATATCTGGTGAATATGGAGGCTGGGGCATGACTATACGGTATTGTTTTTGGCCAAAAAATTACGAACAAGCAACGACGAGTGAGCAGGTGCGTGATCGTGGTGCAAAAGCCATGAACTGTTTTCCCATAAATCTGAGTGTTTTTTTCGGATTGCTTCACGCAAACGTCGCATAACTCCAAGGTAATACTCCTTAATAACCGTACGACCTTGTGGTAAGAACTCTTGATGCACTATACCATTATAATCGAAGAAAACAGTAAGCAAAACCTTCACTTTTGATCGAACTTGACGTGCTTTTTTTGTTCTTAACGTTAGATGCTTCCAGGTGAACGATAGTGCTTTGGTTTCGACATCATAACCGTACAGGTACACCCATATTTCATAACCAGTTATGACCCTTTCAAGCAAACTTAGATCGTCGTTGACGTCATTTAACAGCTCTTGAGCGATGTTCATGCGATTGTTCTTTTGGTCAAAATTCAGCAGTTTCAGCAAAAATCGCCGAGCTCATAAAAACACGTCGAACCTTAGCAACTACCACAGACAAAGTAAACAATGAATAAAGCTGAAAATTGCATCATACTTTAGGGGCACAATAAAAAAATAATTTTGACCTTCCGGTTCCCGGTACTTTTTGAACACACCTCGTATGTATGTTTTATATAAAACGTTGAATTAATAGTATTATTTTTGGTAGGACTTTATTTAAAAAAAAATATCAAATGGAAACAAAAATGTAATTAAAGCAGTTAAACAGTTTAAAATTGGAGTTCTGAAATTCACATTTATCGAAGCAAATTTCTTTTATCTTTTGTATTTGAAATGAAGTGAATTTCAGTTTTCTACAGTTCGAATACGTTTTAAAATAGAAGTCATTTCAATTATAACTAATTTTAACATTTCGAGTAAAACAATGTTCCTCATAGACTTTCAACACACTTTTCCGAACTAACTTACTTTTCAATCGATATTTTAAGACTAAATTCCGCAAAGAACGTAAATCCGAAGTTTGCTGTAATACAAATTAACAATTTCCAAAAAAAAAAACACTTTTGTTTGACTAAAGTGTTTTCGAAAAGTACTCGCAGTTCTAATATCGATCGAGAGGTAGTTCACTCAATTTTCAATTTTTATCTCGATTTCATTTCACATAGTTTCGAGAACCTTGTTTCAACCTTTGTTCTGAAGATACATATGTGAGAATGAAACGTTAACAATTCTTGTTAGTTTGTTTAAGTTTTGTCAATTAGATTTTCCTAAAAATGCTTATAGATCTCTTTCAAAATACTCTGAGTATAGTGTTTTAGGATCACTTCATATGATGTACCAAAAAATGAGACTACTTCAATTTGTCGAAACTGAATTGCAGAAGACTCAGAAAATATTACATAATTACCCAAAACCACTATGTACTTCCAATATTTTCTATTTCAAGGCAAAAGTATTAAACTAAACAAATAATTACTATCCCTATCTTAAATTATACATATTTGTAGTTTTATTTAATACTAGCCGCCCGGTACTTGCTTCGCTACGTATAAGGCATAGTAATAAAAAAAATGATTACTAAGTTAATTTATTCAAATAAAAAAATATTTTAAATAGCTAGCTACATATTTAAAAGTCCAAATGACCCAAATGATATATTGTTTATATTATATTTATCAGCAAAGAGTAAAAACTAAAAAATAAAAAATGGTGGGTCTATATGGGTTAGTCTAAAACAGTTGGATAAACAATATTTTTTTTTGGAATCATAGGGATACGCGGTATCAAACACACTTCTCCTTTTGATTTACCAGTTAAGATTGTAGTTCAATCAAATTTGGCAATAACTTTTTCACTGCAAATCTGGTGCCATTACACAGTTTTGGTGGATTAATATTTCGCAATAATATAATCAAAGAACCAATTTTCACTACACCTGGCAGTTTCGCTTGAATTTGAAAATTAATGGCATTAATATGAATGTTCTTCGGTGCTAAAATGGCGCGTTCTCTCAACCAATCATGATTTCTGTAATTCTGAAGAATATTCGAAAAAACACATTCAATCAACTCATCTATAGATTGCGCAATTGTACAAAAATTGTTCGGTAAAGTGATCAATCCGTTGGTACTGTCGATTGGTATTTTGCCATCACCAATTTCTAACAATTGCAGTTGCATCATTATGTAGGTGAATACGCATATTAATGTTCAGTGTCAATTTTCGTACATATCTCCAAAGAACTGATGACTTCAAACAGGCGTTTATTTCATCAGCAGGAGTTGGTCGAGGAATGACAGGCAATGTTTGACGAAAGTTCCCTGACAGCAATATCAGAGCACCACCAAAAAGCTGTTGACTACCGCGTAAATCTTGCATTGTTCGAATAAATGCTTCTATTGATTTTTTATTCGCTATTGTGCACTCATCCCATAAAATAATTGACATTAATCGCAGAACTTTTGCCATAGCAGAATTTCTGGAAATATTGCAAGTTGTAGTTTCAATCACCTGTACAATGCAGAGTGTGCGGTCCGACCAACTTCTAATAATGTAGCAGCAATTCCCGAAGATGAAAGTGTCAATGCAATTTTTTGACAGAACTAAAGTCACTTTTTTTGTCTTCGATTGTTTTGCCAAAAGTTCAAAATGGCTCTTAAGTATTAGTACAAATTGTTTGCATATGGGAAAGATGTTGATTTTACACTTTTTCAAGATTTTTTTTTTAATTTTCTCTACGTACAAACCTTTTCTGGACTTCCACGAATAATTCAAGACCAAATTAAGACAAATCGGTAAAGTCATTGTTGAGTTATAACATTACAACGAAAAGTGGCATTGATTTTTATATATATAGATAGATAGATGACAAATATGATACATAAAAACAATAAAAGCGTAGACTTTCAAGTAAAATATAAATATTCTTTATAAACTTGCAGTTCCAGACTTTGTTGGCCCGAGTTAAGCCAACAAGCAACGTCTAGAATTGCATTCTCGATTATTGTTTTGTACCTGTGACATTATTCCGCTTTCATCAGTGTCCCATAGTATTTGTGTCTACATAAAACCCTCTGACAAAGTGAAAAGAATTTTTTCCCCCCAACAAAGCTAAACAAGTATGAGTGGCAAAGTTAAAGACAAGGAGGACAGCTTGCTATTGAACTCTGGACTGATGTGATGGTCTATAGGGCCTATTGAAGTTTGTGTACTTGGGTGTACTTGGAAAAGGAAGTGCAAAGTTTCAGTGATAACATATAGTACGAAGGGTTGTTGATTTTCAAAGCTTGTTTGCTATCACCATAATAACGGAGATGTTTCAATCAGAAAAAGTGTTTGTGGCTGGCGGAAATGACTTTACTTTTGAGACATACCCACATATTGATTTTGCACTCATTCGTTGTAATGTGATTCATTTAAAAATCTTTTGAGGTTTTGTTTTCAGATTTAGCTGAAAAGACATAGACTTTTTGTTTTTGAAATCATCAAGGTAGGTACGGTGAATGAAGCTCATAAGTAGAGTTTTTAAAATCTTAACACATGCAGTGAAATAGTGTAACGTCCTTGAGACTTGTGGACACTGACCATATCCATAACTATACTTACTGAAAACGTCACAATGGCTTGATATATTTCCTAACGACAATTACCGAAACCAAATTTGTATACATCTGAGGAACCATCTCGAAATTCTAAACAAAAGAAATATTATGAACATTTATCTTCAAGAAACATTTATTCCCACTTTTATTTTTAGTAAGGATTTAAATAAAGTATACCTATAAAATTTAAAGAGAAATACAACAAAATTTACACAAAATAAATGTGATCCACAGAAATGGTTGGTATAAGTAATTAAAAAAACAGAAAACATTTGAAATTTAATAGAAGTCCATATCGAACCACACCCAAACCCCATGAATAAAAGTTATTCCAGAATACCATAATTCTTCAGAGTAGTCGTAAAAAGCATTTACATTTTGATTTTACAAACAAAATAAGGAAAAAAACTGTTATTAGGTTAGAAAATTTCTGGGGCTCACTTCAATCAAGAAAAACAACTAAACACGCATTAAAAGCCGTTAAAACTTTTATACGCAAAACTCTACAGGCCATCAGGATATTGCGTTATTGCCTTGAAAAATCTCTGAGTACTGAGTCTAAGTCCTTCAACTGGGGGCACCATCTGCTTGGATCGTAACGTATTTCCTTACAATTTCTTCAATTTATTGTTTCCTTCTACGTAACGTTGATGATGACATAAAATTAGCTAAATAGCTACAAAGAAGGGTTTTTCACGAACGGAAGTATCTTCCTTAAGTGCTTCCTTGACGGACGTCGTAAAGTAAATTCAAGTGTTCCTTGTACCTTTATAATTATACGCTCCGTACGTAGATACATTTAGTTATTTAGATGAAATCTGAATAACATCAAGAAAATTATCCACTTTTATTGCAGTTTAGTTTCATAGCTTGATACATGATAAACAAATTGAAAGACTCTAAGACACGTAAAAGTAAATATAAGAAATTATTCAGTATATATAAACGATTAATCCTACTTGTTGAAAGGTTTTTTAAAACAAAAATCGTCGAACTAAATTAATTTTCTTTTAATTAATTAGCTTAAGTATGTTCCTCTTGTATTTTTCTTTCCAACCGAAGACGTTAGACGTCGTCGTAGGGAAGCTTAAAAATAACTTCAGGTAGGTATATCAGAGAAGGTGAGTTATCTTTCTTTAATATTCAAATCCCTAGTCTTTTCTTATAAAATATGAAACGATTTTCCCACTTTACTCATAAAACTTTCTCACCAAGTAGTAACCTCAAGTGGGGCAATGCCTTCAATAAATGAATACCTCACACTGAATCACAGGGGGTAGTGGGTAAGGCGGTCGAGAGGAGAGGGCCAAAGTAGCAATGTGTAGAGTATCTAACATCTAAGCTTAAGCTCACCCCCCTGAATACATACATAGATACGATTATAATATTTATGTGCCTGAGAATATACGTGTCAAGATAATTTTCAGATCGATTACTATCAAACAAAAAGGGATTTAGGTAGGTATTGTGTATTCAAGGTAAGAGTTTATAAATTAAATTGGAAATATTATAATAATCTGTGAAAAGGTAGGCATACCCTACCCACCTAACCTACTCGTATATTAATTTAAATATTAAGTAAGTGATGGGCTGGGGAGGTTGATTTTACGAAGCAAACAAGCAAACCAAATTTGATGCTTACTTACATATTATATCCAATTATACATAATATCAATGAAAATGAATGATATTTTAATGCCTTACAACTTTCAAGTCCTTGCGAAATTGGAATTTATGAAATTCAGAATCTTTGAAATAAAGGAACATTAATGTACCAGTACCAACCTACTCATGTTGTGCAAGGGAGAATCTTATAAATAAACCAAGAACTTTCATTTGGCTATATTGAGAAGCATTGGTCTTCGGGTAAAGTAATTGGAATATTGCTTGCGTATTGATTTAAGCTTAAAAGCTGTAAGATGCTAATAATAAACCAATATATATAGAAGACTCAAAATGGTAAAGGATAGAAGTGTTTCCGAATCAAGAAATCAAGTGTCAGCTGGAAATGACTCCGAAAATAAATATTTATTTAGGGTTTTACACGGGCACACATATTTACTGTACAAGTTAGGTATGATGTAGTATAAAAACAACTTGCTAATTTATAATTGGTGTTTCTATACCTACACTACATATTAACTAATTAGCTGAAAATTATGTTATTACTTGTTTAAATTAATTATTTTTCAGTTTATTTCTAGAAAGGTTGTATGCCCTGAAATCAGAATCTTAACTTTTTCGATCGGTTTTTGATGGCCTTAATTCAATTATAACTTTATCCTGTCAGGTTCTTGAGATATAACTTTTTTAAATTCGAAGCAAACCCATAACTAGTATAATGAATGAATACAATCGCGACGGTTTTCCAAATATTTAATTCTTTTCTTCAATATTCACTTGAAATATTTATAGTATTTTATAATATTTTCGGAAAATCTTCATAAGTTTTAAGAATTTGCCTGTTTCGCATAACTCTGAAAGAAAGACTAAACCATTTATGCTTGTTAAAGCTTTAAACAGTAAAATGTATGTTTCTGTTACATATATTATAGTTAGTATTGAATATTTCGTATTCGAAATCAATTCAAAACTTCTCAAAACTCCATATAAACTCAAATGAAGACACACAGCAAATGAGAATTTCCTAAAACTAAGTAAAATATTAAAGGATTTAAATTGTGTCTAGAAGACAAAGACTTGTACTTCTCAAAATCTTCATATGCATACGAGTCCTTACTTACTTACTTGTTGAGGGATTATATTAAAATCCGCGTTTTTGGTTGTCTTATTTTGAATATCCGACGTAATAGAAAAGATTTAAGGTTATACTAAAAATGATTTTGAATCTTTATGCTCCTAAAAATGTGTTTGATTTTTATGTTTAAGTTCCATTCTCAATTTTCATATATGAAAGGAATAATATATTATACATTTGTGACCTTTTTAAGGACATTGTAGGCCACTATTTTTTGAAACCTCCACAAGCAACAAACAAGTATGATAAGGTTATGTAAGTACTCATAGTTGTGTAGGCTTTGAACACAATATAAAATAAATATAAAGTTCTAACCAAAACACCACGTTTTAAATGGACTGGTTAGTGAGGTTATAAGAAGAAAACAAAATTCAACTTTCTTATGAAAAAAATATATCTATGTACATCTGAAAAAAGTGAACATCTTTTCTAACCCATTATACGGATGTTAAGCAAAAAGTTTTACCATTTTCAACACCACCAGAAAAGTTTAAACAAAAAAAAAGTAAATACAAACAACTAAGAGATTGCTTTTTTCTCAGTTTTCCACCCTTTTATATACAATTAAGTTAAAATTTATTTTCTTTATTTCGTTTGCTTGATTGTAAATGAAGATTAATGAAAGTTTTCAATTCGAATAGACTGGAAATGCATTAATTTTCAATTACTGTTTTATAGTTTGGTGAATGTTCGTATTTGTTTTCACTAGGGCTCGTTTAAGGATGTGATGCTTACTTTTTTTCAAAAACAGAAAAAAATATTATCAAATAAATTAATTCCAAGTTATAACAGAACTAAGACTAAAATTTGAAGCATTAGTTAGTGTCTGAATAGTCTTTTTAAGCAAATAAACCATGAATAATAGTTTTTTAGATACAAACAATCTTGATTCTATAAAATAAAGATGTATTTTTTAAGTCATTTTAATTTAAGTAATTTTAATTTAATTTTTACAACCAAGCAATAATCACATTTGAATACCAACTTTTAATACTTTTCGGTATAATATTTCAT
The DNA here is from genome assembly GCA_951509635.1 of Eupeodes luniger. Taxonomy (NCBI): domain Eukaryota; kingdom Metazoa; phylum Arthropoda; class Insecta; order Diptera; family Syrphidae; genus Eupeodes; species Eupeodes luniger. Next base: position 394,655 of record OX608074.1, read on the forward strand.
CTACAACATTATTTCAAAGTATCTAAAAAAAGTCGACTGAATGGATTGTCAACTTTAATAAAATTACTCCTTAACTTTAATTAACTTTAACTAGCCTTAACTTAAATGGAAAATAGATTTCTTTATACCTGTTGACAAAATTAAGAAGCTTCTAATTCACTTTCAAAAGTTTCATCTTCTTTGTGCGTAATTTAAGGTGAAGGGCTTTTTATATAATTTTCCTTAGTGGTTAAGGATTCCCAATTGAAATTTAACGAAAAGTGGCACCGAAACAGTGCAGAGGCTTATAACTTATTTATACCTTTAAATAAGATGTTGATTGACTTATTCTCTAATTTAATAACGTACCGTACATGCATACCTATTATAATTATTATATCATTAAGCTGTGAGTTGTTCCATTTTAATGTAGTTTGAGTGGCAAGAGGAAGATGAATTTGAAACCCAAATGAAAGGTTCACTTGGAATTGTTTTAAAGAGTTTGTTATCAAAGAGACATTTTGAAAACAAAAAGACTGGTGAATCTTGATAAGCACTTGGATGAAATAATAAGTACTTTTTACCCTATTTTGAAAAGATGGAGACATAGACGTATTTTTAATGTAAAGTTCAGGTATTTGTTTATTTGAATTTGAATAATAATGAAATTATTCCATCCCAAACGGTCCAATTCATTTTCATAAACTTTCGCAGATATCGTCTGATTCTGTTGGCCATAAATTGAAAAACCATAAACTATTTGTATATACAAATGTTTTTTTTTAAGAAATTTTGATTATTAACTTCGTATATTACTAAGAATGAGTGTTAAAGAAATAAAAAAATAAAATTGAAGAAATTTTTCCTATGCTTTTTAACATTTTTCGAATTTTTCAGTTTAGATGCTTCTTTCAAAAAATAAACTTAAAAGAAACTGGAGATACATTTTTGTATGGAACTTAATTTACACATCTCATAAAAAGTTATTTCGTTTTAAATATTTATCTTAAAATAAAATGATAATCTGTTTTTAAAAATCACATTTTAAAATAAATGTAGTAATTCTTCCTTAAAGCTTTTAATACAAATCATCTTAATTTTCAAAATGTTTCTTAATAATTTTCAACTTAAACACACCTACATAATATCTTAATCAATATAACATGTCCTTATCCACAATCACACTCCAGAAAAATCTCTATGCAATACAAAAATGCAAAATTAAAAAAAGAAAAAAAAAAGAAGCGAGAAAAATTGGCTTTTAGCTTGAAGCAAACACTTGAATACTACTTAACGCAAGCCCTTTTGCCAACATCTACTTGTAGACCTTCTTTTCATTTTTATCTCCATCCTTTAAGGATGATGATGATGGCATACAAAAAAATAGAAAAAAAACTTCGACTTGTAGATACTCAAAACGAAATTCAATTTGCTCTCAATTCTTTGAAAACGATAATAATATATATTTGAAAAGTCTCTTATTTAATTTGATTTCCTTATGAAGAAGGGATGTCCTTATTGTCACTCATTAAAAAAATAAAAATATATTTAGGAGCAACAGCATCTCGCACAGAATAGGCAATACGAAACGAGTAGCTAACGCAAAATATTCTAGCACTCAATTCTATTATGTTGGTTGTCAGTTCGGCAGGAACTGCCATTCATTTAGGTTTAAGGTTTCTTTTTAGAAGACGAACATGATGAATTTTTCATTGTGATCTTCGTTGTTTTCTTTTATTTATAGATATGTATAAACTCCTTAAGGTCTTACTTGTTTAACTTTTAAAACGTTTGAAACCCTTATTATCCTGTGACTTTTGACTATGGTGAAAGTGATAGTTATAAATAATATATCATCATGAAATAGTATGAAAGATCAATATATAAGGTTGGAACTCTTGATTTGTTTAAGATATTTTTTTTTGTTTTAAAAAAAACTACCTACCTTATTTTTGTCTAGCTTAAATTTAGTATGTTTGAATAAATATCATTTTACCAAGCAGCCAGCGCACCAACTGACATGTTCCCTAGAATGTAAACCTTTTGTGCTTGTCCCTAGTCCCATAATGATTGTTAACAAAGGGAATTTAATACAACTAGCTTACTTTGTTTCATATTCATTATCCGCAATGCTCACTGGGCAGGGCACAGCAACGCAATTGGATACAGCTAAATCTTATAATGAAGACGTTTGAAGTCATAAATATCCCAACCACTGTTCCCTATCTATCCGCCGCCTCTGCCGCAAAAAAAAATCCCTTTGACCGTCAAGCGTTATTATCAAATTTTCTTTTTACTACTTTCCACCGCAAAAGCAGAAGAACACAAAAAAAAATTAAGAAAAAAAATGCCATAGCCGGAGCCAGAGATAAAAGCTTAGCTAGGTTAGGTATATGAAAGTCTTGGAAGAATGAAACTGTTAGATTGCACCCTTATAAATCAGATAAGACTCTTTCACCTTGTCTCCGTTTTCTTTTCTCGTTTTTATTTTCCTTCGGGATTGCATTAATTCACTTTTGTTTCCTTGGAATTTTTCCAGTAAATCTTTGCCCTAAGATCTTTTAAGCCCCACCATAAAAAAAGGTTCTTTAGCAATTATAGTCCAAGTTACGAGACATTATATCTTAGGATTTCACGGGACGAGCGAGGACGACCAATCGACATGGAATAGCCTATGGGTTTCGTATCTCTGGAAACAAAATAATAATTATTTTAAGATGAATTTTATGGCAATGTATTTATGGGAACTGTTGACAGGTTAAGAACAATGGATATAAAAATCCTCTCCATCCTCCACATAAATATATACAAATTAAAGTATCCTAGTATGTAATTGAGTTGTTTTCTGACATAATAATTACCTTTTCAAAAGTATCCTTTTTTATCAAAACATTTTAAAGCCGCTAAATATCTGATATGAAACCCTAGGAGATATGCCAACTTTAAATTCCTGGGCATTTTTATCTCTTATCAAAGGTTATTCTCATATTTTAATTAAGATTACATGAAATTGGAATATTGATTAAAAGTCCTTGCAACAGGTTGGGCTTATGCAACCACATGAGTTATTTAACAGTGACCACAAATTGGTTATGGGCTTATGTTGAACAAGCAAAAGGTTGCTGTACACACACCAGACCCATAGATATAGGCCAACATCGATGGTTATTAAAATTTATGAATGAATTCTTTAAAAGCAACCTTACTATACATACAAAAATAATATCTTTTCAGAATAATGCCCAAAAAAACTATGCTTTTGTAAAGATTGTCCTGTGGGCTATAGTTATGATATAAAATTGTGAACCATTTTTCAAGAGTTCATTGAACAATCTTAAATATATAAAAAACCATGTCCATAAACCATTCTCGATGCTTGTTTTTAACAGTAACAAAAAACAAAATGGAAATGAAAATAAAAATAAAAATAAAAATAAAAATAATAACGAAAAAAATGAATTTGTGGATCCAACTGATGATGATAAAATGAAAAATGAAAAACCATTTCTAGACATTCACGTGGACTGGAGCGGACAAAGTTTTTGTCGTATTATTTTATCTTTTTTCGTTGTGAAGTCAGTTAGGTATTTGTGGAATTAATTTTTTCCCATTTTGGTTTCTTTTTTTCTATTTTGAAGAAAAAAGAAGAAAACCCCAGAGAACTCTAGAGAAATGATTTTTGTTTGAAGATGATATCCATTGAGTAGGGCTAAAGTCTATCTAAGAGATTGCTCGTAGATAATTGCTATATAGCTCTTATTATTATCTACTTGACTCTAAATCTAAAAGGAGAATGGACAAGAAGCAATCATATTTTTAAAACTAAATTATTACTTTTATGAATTTTCAGAAGGTAGTGATGTTTGTTTGTCATGTTGATGTTTCTCAAATACTTCTCAGATCACAGAAATTAATTAAAAACACAAAAGTCTTAATTCAAATTGAACCAAATTGTATCTGCAAGTGCACTAAATGTAAAGAACAGAAAATAAGAATGCATTGTTCAATACAGACTTTATTTACTTTCTGTCCTTTGATTTAGAAAAACCAGGATACAGATAAACGTTACTTGGATGTGGCCCAACTTTTGTATAGTATGCGCACACTCAGGGGTTTTTTCTTGCCATTTAATTCCAAAGACACAGTGCGAGCAGTAGGAATAGAAAAAGGGTTGAAACGATATGTCAGTGTACATAAGCTTCGAATCCCCGAATGTTTTAATGACTGATGGGAAAGACAGAGTGTTAAAAAAAAATATTCCACATTCGCGTAGTATGGCTAAAGAACGAATATCCTAACTCAACAATACGTCCGAAATTGAGCTGATGGGTAAACTGGAGGCGAGAAATGCCACTGACTGTTTCGCTAAAGCATAATTTGTTAATGTATTCAATATCCATAAAGTAAGCACTAAAATTTAGTCTACATATATCTTGAACAGTAAAAGTTTTAATTTGTTTAATTAACTTTTTCTCTTTTAAGACATAACGCATTGATTTCGATATGAAATAAAAAGTGATTTCAATAGCATTCTAAACACAATAATAAAATTAAACAATTAAAAATACTGCTTCCATATTCCTCAAAAGTCAATAACAAAAAACACACATGGCACATAAGGCACCAACTCCATACCTATAAGATACTCGTATGTATAAAATCTAATAAGAGTCTAATATTGGCAATTCAATACTTTCAGAAAATAGAAAAATAAACGTTCGTACTTTTATTCGTTGCCTCACTGTTATCACCTTTCCCCTAGAATATTTATTTGTCATTGTTAATTGACAAAATAATATTTAAATTGAACCACAATTTTAACGACCTTCAAAGCATCATCTTTACCTTTTTGTATTTGTTAAAAAAATTAAGTAAAACAAAACTTTTTGTTTCAATTAAGAGTTTTTTAATTACTCATTGATGTTTTTAATTTGCATCATTTATGAATACTTTGCTTTTCCGCCATCTTACATAACCAAGGTTATTTCCCACAAAAAAAAAAAAATATCCAACATTGAACATAATTCATGTTTCGAAATTGTATAATTCCGAGCTTAATTGATGAAAAGCAAAAAATCCAATCCATTTCACCGCTATATGTATGTATGTGTATTCTGTGAACTGCGGGTACTTTTCAATAAATGTTGAGTGTTTGGAAATCTTCAAATTTAATTAACAAAGTAATCCACTGCCATCGTCATCGCAATCATCACCCACACTAAGGCAGTTAATTTGAAAATCAGCCAATATCCCCTCCTCCTCCCGGCTATAACTATAATATCGGAAAAATACAATAAAAACAAAACAAACAACTCTAGCTGGTTTCTCTGATGTCCATGCCCGGGACAACATTTGACAATAATTTCTTACGACTTTCTTGCCCTCCGGCGACAATGCTTCGAAAATATCGATTCTATCTCCAACTCCAATGTGGCAATTACTTTGTCGTTTTGGCAAACAATTTAATGACTCATAACTACACTTAAATAGCTAAATAGCTCCAATAAGAGTGTGAAGATAGCGAAGATGAAAATTCCAAAACAATCGTTAAAAATGTTAACATGAAATATCTAATACCATATATAGATACATATATGTATCTATTTTTGTGCGAGATATAAATGGATCCGTAAAGCGAAAACGATGCACTATAATAAGAGCGATAATGATGCTTGACTGTTGCAGGAAAAAGGATACAAAACGAAAACCTTACAAAACAGCAGACTGGCAGGATAGATATAGATATGTATATTGTATATAAGTAACAAAACAGAAATGTAAATCGTTGACTTTCAGCAAAAAGGTTTAGAATTGTTTTAATTGTTTTGTGGTGAATGAATCGAGATAAAGAGTGACAATGAATAGAAATACTGCTGCACCGCTACACCCAAAGGGATGTGCAAAAGGGATGATGATGAGTGGAACTATTAAGTTTTAAATACTAACAGGAAATGCATTAGATAACTGTTGTGATGGATGATGTTTCTTTGTTGTAAAAAATGTGCATTTTCATTATACTCGTAAATATAAAAAAATGTGAAAAATCCAGTTTTTAATTCAAAAAGATATTATTTTAAAACCTTAACTGACATTTACTTTGACCTGTTTGAAAAATAAAAATTTAAAAGATAAGCAAAAGCAAATGAAAAAAAAAGCTTTTGATGATTGATTGAATTTTTATTTTTGTCCTCACACAAAATAAAATCACTTTCTTACAAAACTTTTAATTAATATGAACAACAGTTGCTTACTGATAAAGTAGAAGACATACCAAGTCTCCGGAGATTTCAATGAGATTACATTTTGTGTCGAAATGTATTTATGCAAATGAATGTTTGCAGAATTCTCACTATACATCTTATACACACTTATCTACAAACCTACTCAGAACAATGCTAAAGGGACAATAGGTCTTTGGATTTGGATTTGGATTGCTTGGAGTATTATGTAAGGTGCCTTGGTCTAGCTAGACCAAGCGCCATCCCAGCCAGATTGAAATATCATGAATGAAGTAGTCTCCTAATCCCATCAAGTATTGACATTATTTGATTTGTATCATTCTCCCTTGAGACATTTCTCTTTAACAATATAAGCTTGAGTGCAGATTGTGTTTTATGGGAAAATTCAATAGTTTTGCATAATTACAATTTTCATCACACAAACTGAACACTGGAATATATACATAAATTCAAATGGATGCTTAATAATAATATACTTGGTTCGAATCGTATGAAGGGGGAACAAGTGACGGATGGATGGTAAAACCAGAAGCTGTTATAATCGTAAAAATTTAATTGTATTAATTAAATAAAAATGATATTATATGAAATAAATTATTATAAGCTTTAAACAACAGTGATAATATCTGTTCCGGTTTGTTGGTAGAAAAATAGCATTTCAGCCACCTTCAATATACTGATCCCTTTAAAAGTATACTCCACAAAAACTTGGGTACATTACATAGTTTGCTTAAAAACTACAAATAGTCATTATTCACTTAACACATCCCATCCAATAGGAAAACTAACAAAGAATACCAAACAAACAGTCATTAACGTACATTTTCTAGATGTGAAAAAGTTGCCGTAGTGAAAATTCGAGTCAATTTAGTGATTTTAAGAGAAACTAAACAACGTCGTATACAGTTTGCAATTCTATTTCCCTTTAAAAACATTTATGTCTGTCAATTCTAGTACAACACCACCTATTTAATACTTTTTATACAAACAATTTGAAATTATTGCATACCCTGAAACCTACTCCATGAAGAAAAATTATGGATATCATGAAAACTTTTATATGGTGATTGGTGATCCTGTCGAGCGTTGGTAAAGTCCTTAAAATTCAAACCTCCAGAAATACTTTATATACATTACCTTTACTTTCGCATTCATTTGAATTAATTCAATTAAACGTTCTTCTTTTAAAAATTCTGTTAAAAGTTTTTTCTGAAACAAGGATCAATGGCTGAACAAATAAAAATAATTTATTTCGTCACAAAAATTAAAGAAACAAAAGGAAAGGAAAAAGGTTCACCTTACGTCCTACTTTATTTTATTAAATTATACTTCACCCCAATCACATAAATCAACAAACACAACATTTCATACAAATTGAAACCATAATATCTATAAATTTCATAATAATGTATTCTCACATTAAACTCATTCAGAAATGTTATTAAATTTATATGCAAATATATAATATGCACGAAACTGAGTTGAATATGAGCATCAAAAGGAAGAATCCTTTGCTCAAAAGAGAATGTTGTTGGCCCCGAAAGTGATAAATATTTATTTGCTATCACATTTCATCAAATCGTTAAGCCGTACTCTTTTCGTCTCGTGACATTGTTTTAAGCTGTGTTGTTGGGGCTTAAAATAAATTTATCAGACATGACGACAGTTTTTAATCACTGCCATTTGCATGAACTTCAACGCGCCTTGTAGGTACCTACTACCTACTACCTACCTATATAATATAACGAAGCCTTTTCAATTCCAGAGCCTTAATGTAAATTGGTGTCGGCTTTTGCGTGAATAATGCTTCATTAAGTTTGTGTACTTGCGAAACAGTAGGTAGGCACTATAGAGGTAATTTATGCATCATACAGAATTGAACTCGAAACTTTAATAAATCATAAAATAACAATATACGTAGGCGCAGATAATGGAGGAGACCCAAAACTATAGGTCGTCAAAACTTGGGTACCTACGAATATATTTTTTGATGACAATGCACACAATACTGTTTAAACTGCACAAGGATTACTGTTTGATGTACAAAGTTGCCATAGGTTAGTCCATAATTCTTTTAACTATAACTATGTATATTAATCTAAAACCCGGCCAGCGTCCCTGCCGTGGTGGAAAGGAAAGTGGATATGCGAAAGGGAGTGACACAAAATCTAATAAATATCAACTCACATTTGAATAAAAATTCACTTTTTGTTATCTTGATGCTTTTATACATTGGTTTCTTCAAGGAAAATGAGAAACTAAAAGGATTTTCTCTAAACGAGTGTAATTTCTTTTCAAGGCTTTCAAGGGCCTATGACACTATACGATACGTACATAAGTATGTAGGTAGGTATACATCCATAAGTGTGCAGCATACATTTACGATGATACTCTTCCGCCTTGAAATCTTATATATACTTACCTATGCTTGCTTACCTATCTACAAGAATACGAAAAGGAGCATGAAATATTATGACATCAACCATAAAGTTTCGTAGGCGCAAAAACTTCGGTAAGGTACGTTAAGAGGCTTTTAGCATCAAGTAGCTTTTATACTTCTGATATATGTATAGTATATGTATGATGGTGTAGTCTGCTTTTAGAAAATGGATGTTTTCCTTGGTAGCAAAAGATACTGTTGATAAAAAAAAAAAATTATACAGAAAACAAAGTACCTGAAGTTGCTTAGAACCAAAAGACCCAATAGTGTTGTTTTGATTTGTAGATAGGTAGGTAGGTAGGTATATACATACATTATACATAAGTACAAGCCCACGTGATTTAAAATAAACGTAACCTTCATATTTTTTGTGATTGAATATTTTTTGATGATTTTCGGTGATTTTACGCTTGAGAAAAAATTATGTAAGTAATACTTAAGTCCTTTTTATTTCTACATAAATGAATACCAAATTGTAAGATGAAAAAGGTAAAGAATTATTCTCTATTTTGTAACTTTAATAATTTTTAATTTAATTTAATTCAATCTTGAAAATATGGGGATTGAATAAATATAATTATTTGTCTTTTTCTGCTCGTTTTCTAAATGGAAATGATAATTCAAGATCATAAGATGGTCAAAAGGTTCGAATATATTTGAACCCATATCTATACAAACGGGAAGTACAAACTCAAATCAAAAATTATGTTACTTATGGTGTTATTATTGTACCCCTGATAAATAGCTTAATACGAAGCCGTGAGAAGGCTGAATTTTCAATTAATATGAACCCCAAACAATTTTTTACGAGCTTGTTATGTAAGAATAGTACAGTACCTATACGAAATAATAAATTCACTATCTTCTGTTGTTTCAAACGCACTGAAGGGTTTAAAGCTACCCCTATAATATATAAAGTGCATTGCAAACGTTGCGGTATGTATACTTAGATAATGCGCTTGTACTTAAAACAAAAACAAACTTAATCGTTGGAGAGAACTTCAGTTTGAAGGTGAAGATAAGCAAAGGTTGATCCTTTTACATTTAGCTATGTAGCTCGATTAACATGAAACTCAGTGCAGTGATGCTAAATAACATAATACATGTTTTGAGTGCAACGAAGCTGTCTTATTTTACAATTAATTAAATCTACCCTTCAATAACGATACCGAAGTCTTTCATTTCTCATGAGTTTCACTGATTTCATGAACTTGGATATTCTATAAATGGAGTTAAATATGACACTTCAATATTTATGCAACAATTTTTCGATCTTAAAAACGCGTAACAACATCTGCAATAAAAATTCTGGTCAAAAAAGGATGTGGAATAGCAGGCCGCCCCTCAAATATCACTTTTTATGTTGTGTCAAGGACTTTTGTAACCTAAGAGGTTGAAGACTATAGACTTTGTTTTTTTTTTGTAGAACATTTCAGGGACTACTTAAAATAACTTTTTGAAGTGATATATTTTCAATGGGTGGCTGGGCAGAGTTTTGTTATAACTTCTCCTATTTAAGAGTCCACGATTGACTAACAGCTGCTGTAATTTTTGAATCCCAAGCATTTTTTTATCATACACATATAATAACTTTTAAAGTGGAAAATTCAAAAAATTCGTTATAAACGAGTTACTGTTAACAATAAATATCAAGATACATTCATTGAAATCATCTTATTTTTGAGTCCAATCAACTTAAAAAATGCATCATTGAGATAATGCGTTTGATGTTTTGAGTATAAAAATGTCATTAATAATTTTGCAATACATCTCATACGAAAATGTAAAAACCGAGTACTTAAAAGTTTTGTCTAGCCAAGCTCTTTAGGGACACCATTTTTTTTTTAACGAAAATTCAAGGATAACTTAAGACCTTAATTGGAATTGTAGTTTTGCCATAAGTATCCACTAAAGAACATAATGTAAGTAGTGGTCTTTTAATTACCATTTTTGATTTACCCTTTACTCTTTTCATATATGTTATATAATCCTTTCGTACCACAACCCAGGCTCCTAAATGCAACAAAATCTTTAATAAGAGTTTTGCTACATATGGTCCCTTTAAAAAACTTAGAATCAAACTTAAATATCTTATCATTTTCTTTAATTTTCATGGACACATTTTTACCCTCACATCATAACATATAAAACTCGTAGTCTTGAACAAATGTCCTTTTTTTATATAGTTTCTTCGGAATACCTTTACCACTAAAAAAAAATGTCCAAACGTCGTAATTTTGCCTTTATTCTTAATAATAATCCGAATTGAATATAATGTTGAATACTCAATAAAACTATTCCCGTTTTTTTAAATAAAGTTTTTCCATTTAAAAAAATATATATTATCTCCCCAAATTTATTCATATTTGAACTCATTGCACGTAATCATATTTTTCAGAAATCGTTATAAAAATTAACAAAGTCAATGGTTAACTGTTTCATCGCTTTTCATGTAAACAATTTTAATTAAAACTAAATGCATCAATCATCTCAATTTCCTTTGTCAAAAAAAAAACACAGAAAAAAAACAAAAAAACTTAGTCCTTGAAGCAAAATAATATTATTTATCTACCTTAAAATATCGATTCAAATTATTTTTTTCGCATTTTGAATTGATTGCAGGATTTTAATTTATTTCATTCATGACTCTAAGTGGTGTTGTTTTAAATAGATCATAACATTCAATAATTAAATAAAACCTTGTTTGTGTTTCGAATCTACATCCTACATATATACAAAATGATGCACGCGCAACGCGAGTACATATTATAGATATGTATGTACATATGCGAGTATGTGGAAGTACACGTTTGACTTTTAGTCCTGATTTATTATTCTCATTTATTAATATTTTGCTCAGATTCAGTATTTATTGAATACAAATAGAACAGAAAACTACGATTGTTTTAAAATAAACATAAACATAAATTTAATTTATAGGCATCTCATTAATATTTATTCCATTTTCGTGTTTGTAATGTTTTTTTTTTGTTTTTAATAGCTGTTTAACGAGTTTAATGCTCTTAATATCATCTATATCTAGCGCTTTTATCAGCTTATACGATATTATGGCTTTCGGCGAAAAATTAGACCCCATCTCGTCTTAGCCTTAACTCATTATATTTAAGAATATATCGGCTACATTATATAGGGTGTCCAGCCAGCAATCTTAAAAATTCAAAAAATGTATTTAATCCTAAACTACAAAAATGTGCTGCAACTTTTCAAAGTTAAAGACAAAATGCAAACATTTATAAGAAGACGGGAATAATACTCCATAGTTTTATTCAACTTAAATGACCTCTTGAATTAACGTTTTTAACATTATACAAATTTAGTCTAATCTTAAATTAAGGTTGCAAAATGTTGGCATATTTATTGATATAAGTCATATCATTATTATATTAGTTTCAAAATGTATGCGTCCCACACTGACAACTTCCCATTTGTGCCCGTCTGTCGATCATTCTAAAAGCTTACAAAAATATTAATTACAACATTTTGTGAAAGATAAAAAAAGTTTTTAAAAAAGTTGTTAGTTGAATTTTTCTAAAAAATTCACTACAATATTTAGCATATGGTAAAATAGGTTCAATTTCAATATCTGCTTTTTTCCCGACAATTAAAGTCGAAAACCAGTTTTTACCAATTGTAGCATTTTTTGAAATCTTTGATTTCTTCTCCAAAAAATACCAATTGGATATTCTTAAGAACATAACCTTCCTTTAATAATAAAATTTTGCATACAATGAAATAGTTTTCTGTATTTTTTCTCTAGATATATACTACTATTTTAGTAGTTTTTTGTAAGTTTTTATTTTTTGTAAGAATAACTGTCACTTTGATTTTTATAAAATTTTTACCAGATGTCAAAATCGTTATTTTTCAATGCATTCAATTATTTTGGATGTAATGTAATTTTTTCTTCACGAGATGTTTAAGTTGAAAAATATTTGATTAATAAAGGTTTTTTTAAGGCCTTTTTGCACCTTTTGAAGTTATTATGTATGTATGTATGTACATACATATTTGAATTTGTGATATCTGTGACGGTTCTTGAAATATGGGTGACGTAAAAAGGTATTTCGAACGTATAGAAGCACAAACGTTCAAACATTTGGACGTAGGAACTTACACGCACACACAGATATCTCTCTTAGAACCTTTGATTTAGATTCTAGGGACCTTGAAACGTCGAGAAATGTCAATATTCTCCATTTGACAATTCGGACCGACTACAATAAATTCCTTTGGAAAATTAAAAAACATGACTTCAACTCAAAAATGTCTTTCTTACTGCCAAAAAAGCTTTAATTTTTATTTTTGTTGGTATTAAATTTATGTTTTTCGAGACAGTTTTTAATTCAAAATGCAATTTCAATCAAATTTTATGAAACGGAATTGTTGTGCATGTTACCCATACATATATAATGTGTTGCATGATAACAACCATCAGTTAATCGTTAAAAAGCACAGTATGGAATTATTTTAAAATATGTATGTCCTTTGAGCATAAACAATGAACAGATTTATTTGTGCAGTGCTGAACAGAATATCCTTGCTCTTCTATAGTTCTAGTTTCTCTAGTCTAGGGTACAATGCGATAATGGTATGATTAGAATCCACACCCCATAAATGTATATTAATTTTACTATATCCTTTCCTCTACTGGCGCACATATTCATCGGCTGATGGTTGCTTCATGCTTATTCAAACATATGACAGCAAAGTGTTTATGGAATAGGGTTAGGGTATCCTCGTATCTATGTCAAGTCACGCATTCAAACATAAATAGGAAAATAAATTGAAAATTGCTCAGTGATATTTGTTGACAGAAGTCCTCTGCAGAATGTTTAATTAGATTTCTTCGTGTACGAATTCCAACATAAGAATTTCATAATGTGTCATCATCAGCATATACGTACGTCGTACATACATACATACATATTTATTTAATCTCTGTCCAGTGTCCTTCCTGTTGTGCTTTCTTTGTGCGAAAATTTGAAAAGATCCTTTAATTTTCGGTTCCTTTTGGATGGCTTTTGATTGAATTATTGAACTATAAAAAACATATACACATAAAGTATATATAAATATCCTTTAAATTACAAATTAAAGTCGGGTCACAAATTTTCTATTTTTTATCGTTTCGAATTAATCTTTTAATTGCTTGGTTTCCAACACAAAAGCACCAAATAGGTCAAATCATTCAGCCAACATCGTAAAATACAGTCTGTGGCAAAACTATACATTTTTATCAACAAGAAAAAAGTCAATTCCCTTTAGAATATAAAATTAAATTGAAAAAGAGAAACCATGATTTATAGCCAATCGAACGAAATTGGAACCAAAAACAATTCTCCCTTGGATAATCCCCATGGAACAACCAACCACAAACAATAAACTGAAACAAACAACACCTGATTTTAAAATCAAATTTATACAAAATACAACAAAGATATTTTAAGGATAGACAAAATGACGTTGGCGAGGTGAACTAGGACGGTATAGAGCTTGCTGCTGACTTGGTGCTCTATTTTAATCCCTTAAGCGTTATTAATAACTAAAAATTTGAAAAAAAAAATAATGATTTATTCTTTTTATATTGAATGGATTTTGTGGAACTAGTTGAAAGTGGACCTAAATATTGTATTTAAATTAAAAATTATATTAAAGAACACATATCTTCAAAAATGATTTTCCTTAACTGAACTCAAATGGTTAAGATTAAGTTATGTAATAAAGAACAAAAACAGTGCTTTTTCGAAAAAAAAAACTAAAATCCCAGATATAAAGCGTTTTTTATGCGAGACAAAATTCCAACAGTTGTACTTAGCATGGCTTGCCAAACCCTTACCCAATCTACCACAAAAAATTGTTAGGAATTGTGGTTCCTTATTTGTGACATATTGAAACTTTATGGCAGGTTTTTCATTCGTACAAAATTTCGAAATGGAGATTTTAATCATCAACGTACCCTACCCTTATAGAGATTCTTTTTTGAACCACACATCAAGAATGTGGAATGCATTTGCCAAATCTGTTTTTCCCTCCCATTTTGATATTTAAAACCATATAAACCATGTATATTTATGAGCACTTAATAACTGCTGATCAAAAATATTTCTAATCGAAATTGACGATTTCGAAAAAAAAACTTATTTTGCAGGTAAATTTTAAATCTTAAAACATATGTAGATACTATTTTAAAAATAACTCTTTTTATACAGGATAAAGTTCATTCCACCCAGTTGTGCACTTTACTCAGAAAATAACCTAGATTTGAGCGCAATTTTTTTTTTTAAATACAAAAATAGCTTACCATCGTTAACTACACTATTTTTTAGAGTACCTTGAAAGAACTTTGAGCAAAGATTTCTTAAATTATGAATAATGCGTTCAAATCAGGGCATATCTTTCTTGTATTGATCAAAATATTTGGCTTTATTAATTTTTAACAAAAATGTTTTTTTTTTTTTAATTGAGTAACGGAATTATTGGTTACTCAGTAACCAGTGATTTTATCTGATTATTTTAAAAATTAATTGACAATTCAAAAACTTTTAGTTCTAGAAGTTCAATTACATTTGTCTGTATTTTTAAAGCTAAAAGAAAATACTTCAAAATGTATTACAGTATACCACAATCCAAAAAAGTGTGTTTTGAAGCTAAGCTTATTAAAGATTAAATTAATTTCCACAGCAATCCATTGAAAATGAGGTATGTTTGCCTTCAAATGGGTATTACCTTCGTTTCTTTTTTTCAAACTTTTCCCAGAAAAAATGTAGAAAATAAAAAAGTATATAATTTTTTTTAATAAATATAAAATATAACAGAATCTTATTAATTAACCATTAACCATTCGTATTTCAAATTAATATTTCTCAAAAAACATGAAATTTTCATATTGCTATCAAATTTCTCAAACCCAGAATTATTAACTTCAACTAAAGTTGTTAACATTAAAACATCGTTGCTAGCAAACAAAAATACAAAATATAATCATATAAAACCAAAAAGTGGATGTCGACAATGCATGTGCATCACTAAACATGTTTTCATTTCCAGCAACGAATTAACAATCGGGAAAATATTGATTTTCAGCACCCCGGAACAACCTACTGATGATCATTGCTGTCTGCAATGCTTGTAGTTGTTATTAACTTTCAGCAAAGCAAAAATGGAATCGGAAAGTGACCATAACGTCGCGCATCGCCTATTGCCAGCCCCCTCCCCACTGATATATTCAATGCACCCGGATGGACTGGACATAGTCACGTGCAGTGCAGAACCATCAACAAAATATGCAGAGGCCGTTGTTCTTTTTATTCAATTAAAGCTGTGAAATTCGAAATGAACACCAAATTTAACTCGCCTATGCGAATTTTCGAATACTGGAAGGTCCATATTGCCATAGGAAATTGCAATTTCCGTATCGTGTTGTAATTTTTGTTTGTTTTTTTGTTTTATTTCTTGCCAGCTTTTATTTTTTTGATTTAACATATTTTTTTGAGGAAGTGTATCCACATGGCAAAATAAAGTAAGAACATGATAGATTAATTGAAAACGTTAAAAAAATTACAATCAATATTCGAGTATGTACTACATATGTGTTCATAGAGAGAATTTTATAGAAAGGTTTATCAATTTATCAGGTTACAGATGTTCCTGGTTGAAAGTGCGAAACATTTCATGTGAAATTTGTTCGAAGTCAGAAATGACTCGTACAGAAATTAGAATTCCTTTGTGATGATTGTATTTTAAATGATGATCAGGGTGTCTGTGGAACGAAGAATAGCAGTTCTAATTTTTCACACTCTCTAATAACTGATTTTAACATGATAAAATTTGAGGCAAAGATCAATAAAAATTGTTTCACTAGGTAAGGTTAGGTTAAAGTGGCTGGCAGTGATGGAGTAGGACACACTTAGGCCAGTTTAATTGCCCATTGTGATACCGTATGAATCTTGAGGCTTTCTTCTATGCTCAATGAAACCAGTTTGAGTCTCTTACGAAACGTGATTGAGATCAATTAGATCGTTATAGAAGAATTCTCCAAGGTAATTCTTTCGTTTTTGAGCTAGAGCAGTCCATGTACAGAGGAGGTGAAGAACTGTTTCCTCCTCTTCCTCATCCATACAGCTTCTGCAAAAGTCATTTGAGAACACGCCTAGCTGCGTGGCGTGCTTTCATATTAGACAGTGCCCGGTTATGACACCGATTATCGAGCTTACATGCGATTCGCTAAGAGATAGCAAGCATCTAGATCGCTTTAAATCTAGTCTAGGCCAGATGTTTTTTGTGACCTGACACGTGGTGATGTTATTCCGTCTGGTATTTTTGCACCTTCTTCATAGCATCCAGCATTAGCAATAGTTTACATGTAGCGATTGGTGTACCAGCATTTGCCGAACGTGTTATAATGTGTTTTACTGTACCATTCCTGGCTAGTTGATTTGCCTTACAGTTTCCTGGAATGTCTCTATCTCCCAGCACTCAGCAAAGGTGAATATTAAACTGTTGTGTCATCTCCATTAGAGATGATCGACAGTTATGGACTGTTAAAGAGTTTGTAAAGACAGAGTCCAGAGATTTGATAGCAGCATGACTATCTGAGAAAGTACGGATATCAGATGTTGATATCACGTTTTCTTTAAGCCAGGACAAGACTTCTTTTATTGCCAAAAATTCTGCCTGGAACAACACGCTACAATGATCGGGAAGTTGGAATGAGAGACTTAATTTCAGTCGTTCAGCTTCAGAGTAGACACCACCACCAACCTTTTCTTTTGTTTTTGATCCATCTGTATAAAAGTGGGCTGACTCGTCTTCCAGGAATGACCTATCCTCCCAGAAAGATCAGGAAGGTATAGAAATTTGGAAGTTTTTGTCAAATTGCAATTGGAGAATGGTGTTGTTTGTGTGCTTTGGAATTGATTCTAAATACTTAAGAACTACGGAGTGGCCAATGTTGTTGTTAATCCACTGCGACGAAGCTTTGTGGCGAATAGCAGAGCTTGCAACTATTTGTTTGCTAAATATATCATGAGGTGTTATGTAGGTAGAGTAGGGTGTCCAGCGCAGCAGATAAGGTTGTGCAAAGCGATCCGCTTAAACACATTCAACCTTGGACCTTGGACTTTATTTAGTTTGTCGCGGTTTATGGCTTTTTCTAAAGCAGTCCACCATCGGTCTGATTACCGATGTGTATGAAATTGTTTCACTAACTTTAAAGCAAACCAAATACCAAGTTCTCTTCTATACCAAGTTCTCTAATACGATTTTTTTAAGTTACATAAAGGTATGGTTCAGCAGATGATGACTATTCCATTACTATAGTCAAAATCAACCCTCCAGATATTTATGGAATTTTTCTAAGAAAGTTGTAACTATTTTCAAACAATTTTGATAGACTTTAATTTTGTCCACATTTCAAAAAAAAAAAAAACTTAAAGTTTTTCCAACCATGAATAATCAAACTTTCCAATTGGTTTATGTTATAAATTTCAAATTCATTACCATTGAGATTTCAACCACCATGAATAAAATTGAATGAAATTATTTTTGTAATTTGACCACAACGCTTGTTCGTTAAATATGTATGGAGATTAAGGTTCAAAGTTCGTAATTTTTTCTTTTCCTGATAATAATTTATTCATTATCTATGTACATTTAAATGAAACAAAGGGAGTACGTTTACAAATTCTCCACACCAAAAATATAACAGAAAATTAAGAAATTATTCATATATCGAACAGATTTAAAGAAGCTACTTCAACTGCAAATTATTATTTCTTTAAAATTTCAGAAAAAAATGTATATGTAAAATGATGTTGCTTTTTGTATAAAATATTATGAAAGTTCATAAAGAATCTCGAAATTAATTTCTAACTATTTTATTTCATAAAAAAAAAGAAATTTCCTTAAAAACGTGGGAGTATTACATAGCTGCAGAATATATTTCAGATGGATTAAAACTTTATACTATTCCAACAAAATGTCTCTTAAATTAAGTAACACACTTTAATTCAGTTTTCAGTGAGATTTAAGAGAAAACTTCTATAAAATGTCAGGATTTAGGAAACAGAAAAATTGAATTGAAATTTTTGTTATAGTATCTCATGCATTACATAATATTTCAATTCTGTTTTAGAAAAACTTCAGAGAAAAAAGAGTTGGCAGGATTTTTCCAAATGCCTCACATTTTAGTACACATTCGTTTTAAGTTGGAAATTTTACATTTCTCTTTTAGTAAAATCGTGGAAATAGATTCAACAGATGTGCTTTGTGTGAGAAGGCAAAATGTGTGTTAACCCTTCTCTTACTTTTTGAATTGAGTTGAGTTTCTCTCGTGTATAAATGAACGTATTTCAGTATAGGTACACATGACTAAAGCTTTGACTTTCAAATAGGATAATAGAGAAATATTGAAACTAAACAGACACACAAACGGTGTCCGTCTGAAGGACTATACATACATATATCTGCATATGACTACAATGAATGTTATAGTTTAATAATGAAAATGTGCGGAGGGCTTTCAAGCAAACGAAAGGAAAGTCACGGCTTAGTGGTTGTGGAACCGAAGACAAATCTGATAAAAAGTCACTACTATATCACAAAAACAATCATAGATGAAACATCCAACCAATTATCGATTAAAGGAAACTTACACGGTTCTATGTTATAGAAGCTCCATTAAACCAAAACTATCACTAGTTTACTTCACCACTTGGATCAGGAAGTGGAAGAGCAGAGGAGAGCAAAACTTGTTGGTCATGCTTCTAATCAACTAGAAAATGAGTATGTAAATACGCTGCGCCTTTATTCTCTCCTAAAGCGAGAATTTATATCGATGCGTTCACTCGGGCGTATACGTTACATTTTAATATATATCAAAGAAATTATTCCAAGTACATGAAAAGTTAGAACTAAGCTCACGAGTCTAGTTTTTATTTAATACATAGATATGTGGATAGTACTTAAGGTAATTCTTAGCTGAAATGAATTATAACAAAATTCGTGTACCCTTCGTAGTTACATAGACAAAGCTTATGTGCATAATCAACCCACCATAGAAATATAAAAATATCGCTTACCTAAATTTATGTACTTAACAACATTTTAGAATTAAAATTAATAGTTTAAAATACACGTGTACATAAGTGTTACAACAATATTACCGTTAGGTTATTACACACAACCAATACGAATAATAATGCAGACAAATATAAGCAGATTGTTTCCTATAGTGAAGGCTATATGCGAATATAACATGCATTTTGTGTGGAAATTTGATGGCACCGTTTCACACGCTCCTTGCCTACATTTAACGCTTTTGGTAATACAAGAAGCAAAACGCATTTTTGACGTCAGCAAATGGTGTTAATTTGCGGAAAAATTTGCATAATTGCTGCCGCGGAAAATAAAATACATTAGGATAATGGCGACTGCTTTTGATAGAGCAGTGGTTTGAAATAATTATTATATGGTGTTGTGAATTAATTTGTAAGCGTGAATTGAGAATTTGTGCATCAGCTGATTGAATATTTCACCATGATCATTGATTACACAACAAAAAAAAACATACATTTTTGGTTGTTTGTCATAAGTGCCTTCATTCAACAAAACCTGCGGAGGAATCACATGGGGGATGATTTGCATTAGCCATAGAATATCGACCTCTAATGCAAAAAGTGAATTATTTATTTTATTTATGTACATTTATGTAGAAGTTGTAAATATAAATACAAATAGCATGTTGCAAATATTTTAGTTGCTACAAAATTTTAATTTATTTCAGTTTACATTGGAAAAGTAAATTTTTGTACTTATTTTTTGAACTGAATAAATTAAGTTTTTATTTGCTTTGTTCAAAATATATCATAAACTCACTCAAGCGAACTCCAATCAAATATCAAATCGTTTTGAAAATGTTGTTAAAAACATTAATTTGGCTTTTATTTATCTTACTTGGACCAAATAAATTGGAGGTGGTAATTTAAACAACGATCTTTAGAAATTTTGTGGCTTAGGAAGGAGATTCAAAAATGCATTTAGGACAAAATATAAATATAAAATATAATATACTTTTTAACAACAATTTTTCATTAGGCATGTAAGCCTTTATTATTCAAATTACAATAACCACTTAAAAGCACAATAAAGTTACATAGGATAAAATCTGGAATTTTTTCAGTACATTTTACAGTTTGCAATATTTTTTAAAGAAAGTCTTTGAGTTAAAGTGAATTGGAGAAAATGT
The DNA here is from genome assembly GCA_951509635.1 of Eupeodes luniger. Taxonomy (NCBI): domain Eukaryota; kingdom Metazoa; phylum Arthropoda; class Insecta; order Diptera; family Syrphidae; genus Eupeodes; species Eupeodes luniger. The sequence goes on from OX608074.1 coordinate 415,578, forward strand.
AAGTGCGTTTTTCTTAAATCATTACACTATTTGATAAAAGAACATTTAAAGCTTAAAACTCCTTTCTCAGAATTTTTTTGAAAAATTACTATAAAGTATGGTGGCTCTTTCGGTACAATATGTTTTAAATACAATATATAACTATAAATATTGATAACGCGCTTCTCAATCAAAAGCATCCTTACGTAAATAACGTGTATTATAATTCAAAATTCCATGCACACATCGATATGTTTTCGTCAAAGGATTAAAGAACAATTTTGAGCAACCCACACGTACGCTTTAATCTCAAGGCATTTCTTTTTTATAATAAAGACATTTTTTTTTCGTTTCACCCATCTCAGACTGCAAATGAACCGTGAAAGTAAGATATTGTGTGTGCAAAAGATGTTTTTGTGGCTTTTATTATGGAGGCGCTTTTATATAGTATAGTTAAATAGATAGCTTTTCGTCCTTGTAAATGTCTTTTGTCATACAAGCATATTGCTTAATTTTGAAAACAGTTTGTCAATTAAATGAGTATGATAAAACCTATAACTGAAATTGTTGTCACGGGTTTTCACGTCAGTGAATTTTGATGGAAATCCATGCCTGATAAATGCGTATACCAATTTCTATATATTCTATAAACATGGGTACTTAAACATACGTATTTTTAGATAAGAGATGTTTTTAAAGTGTATGCACTGACATAGCATCGCCATAGTTGAGCTTGAACTTTCACAACATTCGTCAATGACTTCGATAGGATTACCTCAAGCTTTAAATACCATTATCACTCTAAGGACGATGTCATAATTTGAGTCCATGTATTCAGTGCCTGGATTTACTTATCTCCCGATGCTTTCGTACTCTCACCTTAAGTTCAGTTGTTGTTAACAAATTTGTTCCTCAAAATATACGTATATATTATTTAGGACGTATAAGTACTCTTGTCGTCTTTGGTACATACATAGGTATGTTTAGAAACATCTAAATATTGACGAGAAATTTGGCTTTGGTTCTACAAACTATACTGCTTCAAAATAAGGAGACAACAATCGAAACTTTTGCAACTATATTCTATGAATACAAAGTATCCTACATTACGGAGGCAGTATGATTCCTGAAACAAATCTAAAGGAGCAGAACAAGACAGGAAAGAGCAACTTTTGATATTCACTGCCGCTGCCGTCGCTTAGGTATTCAAACTATCAACTCCGTAACCACAGTTGCTGTCATTATATCCAATTAGGTTGAAACAATGTGACGTTGTCGTTGGTCTACGTCGTCGTTGTCGGTTTTGGTCCTGGTTCTAGAACTTGGGATATAAAAAAAAAGTAAAAGCATAAAGGAGATGATCAGGATACACTGAACATTTTATTCAACACACAGTTTTTGGTTTTCGGCCATACGAGTACGAGTATATACATAACTACCACCCAGAAGGAGGTATAAAAAAAGTTGTTACACAGTGACTTTACCTCCAAGCCTGCGGAAATGTTTCACAAGGTCCAAGTATCCACATATACTATAGATAACATTACTATAAATATATAACTCTGACCATTGCCCTGAGGCAAGCACAACTAAAGGAGACTGCACTGCACTGCAGCACTATGATAAATCATTTCGTTATGAAAACTTTTCGTACTAATAAAACTCATGGGATCAAAGTTCAAGCAACTAAACGATAGAATGGACCAGGAAACAGTTTTCTTTATATCTCTATCTGATGTACATCTTTTTTTATCCACATCCAATCATATACTACAAGTATATCCCGATTCACAGAAATCATACTTTCAAAGACCACCGCATGTAACAAATACGTAGTGCTCCGTATCCTTCCTCATTCGAGTATGTACCGAATATTTTCCTTTAATAATTTCTAATAATACAAATGGCTTTGCAATTTTAGGACAATTGAATTTATTTGCAAGCTCTACAATAAATCCGACATCTCGTATCCGTATTATTCAAGTAAAAACAAAATGCAACCAGAGAAAAGTTTCGTCGGTCATTGCTTTACGTATGGTACGGAAAGGATAGGGTCACTATTTTGGGACGTTTTATACCTAATGGGAATGCTTGTTAAAAATTATTTCAATTTCTATAGGTTTTTGAGAAACGGCAGCAGCTTTTGAATATTAATTTATATAATGATGAAATGTAAAGGTTGTCATAGAAAAAGTAAAATTCAAATCATATTTTTTCAATTCTATTAAGAACGGTAGTTGCAAATTTTGTGTTGACGTTCATAGAATTTAAAGCAAATTTTGTATTTCTTTTCGTTTTATTTTTAGCTGCGAAATCATTATGCAATGTAATCAATACTAAAATAAACTATTTAGCTCCATGAATTTATTAAAAACCGACTGTGGCAGGCAGTGGAAAAATGTGTGTTGCGTGCACATGTCTATATACGAGTATACACAAAAAATTCAACTAGGAATTTTCCAGGTGACTAATTAAGTTGTGATGGAGTCCGATGACATTCTGATGCACGCTTCAATGAAGCTCATTTAAATTGTAAACTAAAATTTCACATTCCAGTTAATAAAGTTGAATGAAATTAAGTTACATTTTTAGTTTTTTTTTTAACATAGGAAGTTCTGTGTGTCACATTAAGAATAAATGGGACTTTTAAATTCATATAAGAAACCTAATAACTCTTTGGATAGAAAAACTGATTTAATGATTTTTCATGAAGATTTGATATAAATTTGAAGTAATACTAGCAGTTTTCATGTTTCAATTTCTCGTTTACATTGAAAATTATTTCTCATTTTAAAATATAAAAGAAAAACAGTTCAAAAGAACAAAGTGGATGAAGTTCGTAATTTTTGTTAATTTTACAAAAAAAAATCTTGATTTTCGTTGTTAAAAATATGTACATTTAAAATGTATAGTAAAACCTCTGTGGAATATTGGAATTAATTCCATAAGTAATATCCAAACAAAAACTATCAACATTAGCACAGTCAAAAACTGCAGCAATGGATTAAATCAAGCCTTTAGTTCTTTGTTTCGAGAATAAAATTGATTGCCTCATATAGAGCGCATGCAACTTGAGCCACTATTTTGATAAACTATAAATATTCCAACACAATGAAATATAAATAAAGCTACAACAACGCGACGTTCGTTGCACAAAAAATTCCAGATACTTACATAATAAGGCAGCAAAAAACACGATATTTCGAAATATTTACTGCTGCGCATTAAAGGTTACCATTTATTCTTTTTTTAAATCTGAAATTATAAGTAATTCAAAAGCTTGGTACTTCCTTGAGAATTCTCTCTTTTTTTAATTCAATTTGTTTCGCAATTTTTAGTGAAATAAGAATTAAAAATTTAATAGCTTCGTGGTTCTGGGAAATTACGTCAGAAGGAATGCATAAAAATTATTTTAAAAACATTATTTTGAAAATTAAATTAAAAATCCATTAAGAATTTAAGAACCAAAATGTAAAGTAAAGGAAACGTACAGAAGTTTTGTGGTCTTTTTTCTTTCAAAGGAAGAAATTCTAGAATTGTATGTAAAGAATTTTCTGAAATTCTGGAATAATTTTTTCTGGAAAGCCACACTAAGTTGGTTTAGCTTCCCCAATATCGCACCAAAGACAGCTTAAACTTCAACTAGGGTCATTAAAAATATATTTAGGTATTTATTTTATTGTTGGCATATAACAATATAAAGTTTGTTTTTTTAAATAAAGTTCTGCATACAATGAAAGAATTCTTTAAGGTCCTCATCCCGTTTCGGACTTTGAGTTAATTCATTTAATGGTTATTTATGCCCGTTTTTATCAAAAGAAATGTTTGAACTATAATCGTCTTCCAAAATAAAACGCAGATGGTCACCTTAAAAAAGATACCAACACTGAAGTAAACCTGCCTGTGCATTAATTTTCGGCTTCCAGAATTTTCATGTAAGATTGTAATCACAAATGTACTCAATTAATCCGTTTTAATTATTTCTGTCTTTTGGTACATTGTATGTTGAAAGAAATTTTGTCTGCTTAAACCCACTATTTATGGCTATTGGATCAATAAGGTACACTTGCAATCAATTATGCAGATATTCATTCTCGCAAAAATAAATATCAACCACATTTTTGTTTTGCTGCCAGTCCCAGACTCTCATTAGCCCTTCAACCCACCATAGGGTGTGTGTAGGTTCCACTTCTTAATTTTTCCCAACAAAATCGCTGACTCTAGAGTAGATTTTCCAAATTAGCATACTTATTCCTTTTTATTTTATACAAATTTTAACTCAAACAGATGGTGAAATTTCCATCGAAATTAATAACAGTTAATGGCTTACCAGAATTCTACCATCACAGGACTCAGTATCTATCAGTATCAGTATCAGTATCAGTATCAGTACCAGAACAGCAGAAGGTAGAGGGAGGGGATGGAGGTTGAGTACCGAGCACATCCCACATTGGTGTGGGATGTGCTCAATAAATTTTCATTATATTAGAATCAACTTGCTGCATCTCCCAAGTATCTATACATACTTATGTACATAACATATATCTGTCTAGCATCCCAGTTAACCATTTTACCAGTTGCCACGTTTGGATACATGCCAGCCAGTCATCTAGCCCAACTCAGCCCAACCCAGCACAGCCAGCGCAGCGTTGCTGTGGCATAGCAATCAAAATAAAATGTAATGATGATTGCGTGTTGACGAGCCTTAATTATTCACTAAATTGTAGGTATACGTATTTGTATCTGCATAAGGATGGTAGATAACTGCAATGCTTACTTTCGCCACAAACAACATTAAATGAAATGGATTTCAATTACTGCAAATTCAAAATGAATATCAATAAATTAAATATTTACTATTTTAAATCTCAGAGCTGTTTAAATTTTCCTTATTGTACAATTTTCCCATCCACTTGAAAAGTCAAAAAATATTCATATGTTTGTTTATACAAAATTCGTACATAATTCGTAAAGGAACACATTACAAAATAATAAGAAATCATATGAAAGCAAACGTCGTCGTAGGCGTTGGCGTCTTCGGTGGCGTCGCATCGTAGAATAGTTAAACTGTAGTTCTAAAGAAACATCAATTCAGCCAGAGGTGTATAGGAAAAGGATGTATTTGCATTTTGTTGTTCTGTTTATTTTGAAACTTTAAGCTGGAAAAGTTTTGCATGTTTTTTGACTTCTGACATTAAACTGTGATTATGTAAAATAAGTTACTTAATTTTCTCTTTATTAATGAATACTCAAGATACATACATATAATTATTTGTAGGTAGAAACATGTTTGCTGATTCGAAAATGAGGTGAGGTAGTTTTGTAAGCAAAAGCAAACAGAAATACAAAAATTATGTTTACGCTGAAATGAACATTTCTTCGGATCTGTTTTCAAAGTTGAGTCCTTATCTGTTGACTATTGATTGGAAAGTTAAGGTCATAATTCTTCATAGAGATTTATCTTTTAATTGACATCCCTCGCGAAGAATACCAAGTTTTTTTTTCTTCATACCTACATTTTTACGAGAATCTCAGTGTTTGAAGTCCGAAATGAGTATACCTACAGTAAACTTCTAGGAGCATTGGAATGATGTATTTTGCGCCTTCTATCAGCCAAAGTTTAAATTACATCGATTTAATGAAGGTATATTACATAGATATGTACTCTGCGATTTAAGGAGGAAATAAGACTTTTCTGCAATGCTACAAAATACTCTTTGTTGCTAATACCATTTTTGTATAGTTGATGGTTATTGTTTTGATTTTGCTTTTTCTTTTCGATTTCTTTTCTTTTTTGTTTTGTTGTCCTCTTCGTCGCCGTCCTCCGCCGTCTCTACATTAAATTGAATTCGAATGTAATAAAGTATATAGATTGCTTTTCCCTTTTGCCATTTGCTTTGTTCTGCTTTCGGAAGTAAAACTCTATTGTGAAAGATTGCTCGGGCAGAAATTTATATTTTTCTATTTTCTTTTCAAAATAAAATTTCAAGGATTGAGAAAACAATGAAAGATAGAGATGTAAGATTGAGAAGATAATTTAACAGTTTTGTTCATTTCTTTTTGTTTTGTCTTTTAATTTTAATTTAAAATTATTCAAAGAATTTTAGGCTGGTCGCGCACTTGCAACTTTAAGTTTTGAAACTTTTTCTCAAAAAAAGTCTGAGTTGGTTCAAACAACAGATCAATTTTTGTGAATATATCGTTTCTTAAGAGTCGTTATTTTAAGAACAAAACAGATAAATTAAATATCTTAAAAACAACACCCTTTTATATTCAAAACCTTTACGACTACTTTTAGTTCTTGGTTCTGATGAGTAATAAAACATTTTAAACAACTCAAGAAAAAACCCTTTCAAATCAGATATTATTAAAAACACTTTTAATTCTTATTTCATACAAAAATTTACTACGTATTCCAAGTTAGTTTCATTAATTTAAAATTATTTAAAAGATATTTAACCTGCTGTAGGTGCTAATAAAAACAGCATTACTGTCCAAAAAGGAGCTATAAGTTTTATCAACTTCCCATAAAAAGTTATTGTAATGGGTATGATTTGTCAAATTGAAAATTTTGACATTTCTCGGCGTTTCAAGGTCCCTAGAGTCGAAATAAAAGATTTTTAAAGAGATGTCTGTACGTCCGTGCGTCCGTACGTTCGCGACGTTTTTTTCGTCGTCCATAGCTCAAGAACCAGTAGAGATATCGACTTTAAATGAATTTTTTTATACAGATAATAATGCAGAAAGATGCAGAAAGGACTCTCAAGAAAATTGCGTGATTGTTTATTTTACCATAGCAAATTAAAAAAAAAGTGAACATTTTGGTTAACCCTTAATATCTCACGAACCAATGACGCTTGAGACTTGAATTGAATTTTATATTATACATTATGACGTGATACCAAACAAATATATTTTTGGAGAAAAATCCAATTAACGATTTTTTTTATAAATCAAAAAAACTGAAAAAAAAAATTAGTCACCTCAAAAATTTTACGAATATAAAATGATAACATCTCCAAAATACTTTTGTGCAACGAAGAATAACGTTTTTGACATCTGGTAAAATTTTGAGATAAATCTAGCTGACAGTTTTTTTTACAAAAAATAAAAACCTAAAACAAATCAATAAAAGTTGGTAAAAATTGATTTTCGACTCAAACATCTTTTAAAAAAATTGAGATTATGGCTTCCAACTAGTTTCAACTTATCACAAATATTGTTTTCAACATTCGGAAAAATTTTGAGAAAAATCAAATAGACAGTTTTTTTACAAAAAATAAAATAATAAAAGTTGGTAAAAATTGATTTTCGACTCAAATTTCTTTTCAAAAATTTGAGATTATGGCTTCCAACTAATTTTAACTTATAAAAAATATTGTTTTCAACATTCGGAAAAATTCTAAGAAAATTCGAATTGACAATTTTTTTACAAAAAATAAAAACCTAAAATAATAAACAAAAGTTGGTAAAAATAAATTTTCGACTTAATTACCTTTTTAAAAATTTAAGATATAAGCTTCAAATTAATTTTATTTTATAAAAAATATTGTTTTCAACATTCAGTAATTTTTTGATAAAATCTAACCGTCCGTTTTTTCATAAAGAATTAAAATCTACAAAAAAAACTACGCAAAATTGGTAAAAATTGATGTTCGGTTCTCACTATCTCGTGACTTGAAATTTATTTCATTCATCCAATTTGTATTTGTTTATATTAGAAATAAAAAGTTTTAAGAAATGCTACTAAAATTGGTAAAAATTGGTTAGCGACTAAAAATCTCGTTAACAAAAATAGATTTTGAAATCAAACTATTTCATCTAATACAAAATATTGTTGGTTATTTTTAAATTTCTTAGAATAATTTAACTAATAACTGTTTTAACAAAACACGAACACCTACAAACCTTTTAAGCAAGACAAATCAACAGACGGGATGGGAAGTTATCAGTGTGAGTCGCATCCCAGCCTCTTTTTTTTATAATTATTTTATCCAGCAGATTTTTATTTCATTACATAAATAAATAAATTAGGTGGCGCAACAGTGCGTAACTTACGATTTCAACGAGTTCTGTGTGCGAGTAATTTTGTCAGGAATTACACGTAACATTAAAAACTACCTCAAAAAATGTATCATTTGGTTATTTAGTTCGCAAATAAAAATTTGAGTATGATCATTGTTGGACTTTACCTTATTCGCACCTTCTAAAAATGCGCTTGGACAAAAAGAAAAAAGTGGAATTTCGGGGAATTTTGAAAACGCTGCTCAGGATTTCCTTCTGCGTCGATTCCAATAACAAAATTTCGAAGTTTAATTTTTTAGACTTTTTTTTACAAATTATTCACAAACCATATTAAAAAAAGCTAATATGATTCATTCACTAAATAAGAAATATTTCAAAAATAATGTAAGCATCCTTTTGACTATGTTCAAATTAAGCTCTTTTATCTTAACAAATAAAAGAAGGTCTGCCTCACTTTCTTATCCCTATTTAATTGTCAAGTGTGAAAAATGAGTTGCCTATAGAAAAGGCCAATGTAAACACCGTCTACTATAATTTAAAAAGTCTGATCCTTGATGTGATGTATCAGAGCTTAATGACATTTTTACTTACAATTAAGAATTGTAAAAAAAAATGATTCAAACAGCATGAGAAATCGCGCAATATTTTTGATACGACTGCTTTTTGGCCTGAATGGAGACCAAGAAAGATCTCGTTGTTTTTTTTTTTTTTATTTTGGGGGTTCCTCTTTTTCTCCTTAGATAACTTTTATACTTAAGTTAGCAATATCACTTCGAAATCGGTATCTTTTTTTTAATTACTACATTCTTAGCTAACTGTAGTGATATCTCGTTCAAAAAAAAGTCCTTTTCTCCTTTCTTAGAAAAGCAAGCTCATATTCCCATAGTCGCGCTTAACATAAACGCCAGTGTACATTCGTATCCTCTAATTTTCCCTGTGAAAATTGGCAAAAGTAAGGAGAATTCCCCATGTGCGAAAATGAACATCATAATATATATTGCTTAGAAATGCTTTAAGGAAACAACCAAGACTTTAGATCCGATTCGTTCCAATCCAACCCCAAAAAGCAATGAAAACAATAGTGCGATAGCCAATATAAAATAAAATCTATGTAAACCAGTTGGTCGTCAATAACTTAACACTAAACAGCCATGGGACTGGAAGCAGGAGGGAACATTTTGTTTTGGGGGATGTAAATGCTGTCGAAAAACATGAAACACAACTTATAGCCAGCTATCAGAACCAGAACCAGGACTAGCGAACCAGGACTAGGACCAGAGTATGGGTATTGGAATTTTTGGTAATACTTTCACGTACTCAACACAGGATGTGCTAAAGTTTCGTGTGCTGAAATTAGAAAACCCACAAAATTGTGGATAGTATTGCTCATAAAATCCAAATAAAATGCGAAACTTTCCAGAATTTTTGACATCTTTCGGTTTTGTACTTGTATAATTTTGGCAAACCTAATTCTTAACTAAATATGTACATATGTTTGTATAGGTATATAGGTAAAGTACATGATTGTATATGCATTACAAAACAAGACTATGAAGTGAGTTTAAAAATAAATGGATGCATAAGTTTTATTGAACATGCGTCTCTGGAGTCTAAGTCTGAATCTGAAACCCTCTAAAGATGTTCGAGTATATAAATCTGAAATAAGACAAAAAAAAAAGAATAAAGTTTCTTTAAGAAAGATTTTGTTTGTCATTGTCATATACTCGTTTGCAAAGTAGAAAATCATTTTGTAGGGCTTCGATTTGTTCTCCTTCTTTACTCAAAGGTTAATTCAATATTTTAAAAGTTTTCAAATTTGAAAAGTTTATTATGCATGCACGACTCGAGTATAGATAATTTACTTGAAGAAAATTTGAATTGAAGTCCGCCCAACAAATTTCAAATTTCCAGAAAAAGTTTTACATTTGAAAGGAAACGAAAACGATGACGATGACGATGACGATGAGGGCAGGAGCTTCACATTTGCTTAGGATCTGAATCAATAAACCAATTGCATGAACACGAGAAGGTCCATCGCAAACTTATACAAAAACAGCTCTATATACACGATACAGATATGATGTCGAGGCAATAAGTTTTGTGTTGGTTTTTAGAGGTGAAACAAGTGCAGGCGGGACGTTTTTTGCGAACTTAAATATGTGGGTTTTAAAAGTTTGATTATTTACACTTTATTTTTCAAAAATCTGAGTTAATTACAAAAGTGGTACAGAAAATTTGCCTTCAGGTTCAACTTTCATTGAACACACATCGTATAAAGTTCAGTGTGATTTAATAAACAACAAAAACAAAAACTAGACAAAGTATTTAATTTGAATTAAAGCTCAATTTTCATTCCACTAACGCTACTCATTTAAAAAAAGAGGAAACTATAACAAATTGTTATCATTGTATGATAAAATAGCGCCCTAGTATTCAAACTTAAAAGATAACGCTTATTTTGACTGCTTCCTTTTATCTTTCTTTTGAAGTCTTATTTTAATTCTTAATTCACTATATGTACTTAAAGCCGTATGGCCTTAAAACAAGTTGTTTTTTTTTTTTTTCTTTGTATCTTCCTTCATAATTTGCAAGAGAATCCTCAAAAACTCTGAGTACAGTACAGTAATGTGGATATTTAATTTGAATTTAAATTTCTGTAATTTATTGAAATATTTTATATTATTTGTTCTTGCGAATTTTAAAAGTCAAAGTAAATTCTACTTAGTAAAATAGTATACACCATTTTTATCAGTAGTTAGATGTTTATTTAAGAAAATAGAAAAAACAATTTTATACATTAATTAAGAAAAATGTATTTTGTGAGCTTCTGCTAATTCGAAAAAATATATTTTAGGGCACTAGAAATTTTTTTAAGACCTCGGATAGAATTGGCTAAGGTGATAATTGACTATCATATTTTTAATAGTAAAAATGACTATCATTTTCATTCCGTCTATGTAAGATGATTTAACTCTATTCAATTCGATTGAACAATTTCAGATTCAAATTGTCAAAATTCATTGTTGCATGGTGAAATTTTAAATCTAATATATAAACTATTCCTGTCACAGTGTTAGTTGCCATACTCCTCCGAAACGGCTTAACCAATTTCAATGAAATTTTGCATATGCATTCGGTAGGTCTGAGAATAGGTTTTTATCTAATTTTTATATTCCTAATTGTTATGGTTTAATTGCATCAACATCGTACACGGTGCAACGATCTTACGATAGTATTCAGTGACGCTATGTACAATGAAGCATTGATTGCTATTGAGGATCTTTGCATTATCATTGCCAACTTACCACTCAGTCATTTCGGTATGCATTCACCAAATCGAAATGCATCTGATTTAATATACACTGAATTCAATCGTGAACTACAATACAATGTGAACAAAGAACCATTTATGACCACATCATGCTCGCAGTTTCGGCAGGACAAGGTGGATTCTTGGTTTTTTGGTGCACCAGGTGGAACTGGCAAAACATTCCTTATTTCGCTTATTCTTGCTGAAATACGATCAAATAATGGTATCGCATTGGCTGTTGCATCTTCTGGCATTGCGGCAACTTAATTGGATGGAGGCAGAACAGCTCATTCAGTATTTAACCTGCCAGTAAATATTCAAAATAACACAGACGTGGTGTGCAATATAAAAAAAAAACAATCATCCATGGTTACAGTGCTGAAACAGTGTAAAATTATCATCTGGGATGAATGATTGAATGCACTATGGCACACAAACATTCGCTTGACGCGTTGAACAGGATATTGAAAGATATAAAAACAACGACAGACTATTTGGCGTTACTCTGTTACTCAGGTGATTTCAGACAAATACTTCCCGTTATTCCGCGTTCCACGTACACTGATGAGATCAACGCGTGCTTTAAATCATCGCCACTGTGGCGTAATGTTGAAAAAGTACAACTGAAAATAAGTATGCATGTTCAAATGCTTCAAGATCCATCCGCTGAAACATTCTCAAAACAACTGTTAGAAAAAGGCGACGGAAAAGTTACTACAGATGAAACTGGATGTATAAAATTACCGGTCGATTTCTGCACGATTATTGATTTACAAGCTGCTCTCATTGACCAGATATTTCCCGATGTACACAGACAATATACAAATCATGCAATTTTAGCAGCAAAAAATGTGGATGTCTACGAATTAAATCTCAAGATACAATATTTGTTACTTAGGAGACTTGGTGTCATACAGATCTATTGATATTAAATTAAAACTGAAGGTTGGATCTCCGGTAATTTTACTTCGTAATTTGAACCCACCACGTTTGGCAAACGGCACGCGATTAGTGATAAAAAAACTCGTGTAAAATATTATCGAAGCCATAATTCTTAATAAAAAAAAACGCCTTCAATTTCCAACTAGATTGGCATTTGCAATGACTATCAATAAGTCTCAAGGGCAAACGATGTCTCTTTGCGGCTTAGATTTGAGAACTTCATGTTTTTCACACGGCCAATTATACGTGGCGTGCTCTCAATTGCGCAAACCATCCAGTTTGTTTGTAATGGTAAAAGATGGGATCACAAAAAATATGGTACACTCTGTTGCATTAAGGGAATGATATTGTTTTTTTGTAGTATTGTCATAATTAGCGATATGTTTATAATTTTAAAGAATTAATTTTAATAAATTAAAAAAATTTGTTTGCTGATTTGTTATTTCAATGTTTTGTCACCGTTTACAGTACTCTATACCTTTCCCATTTATATACAACATCCTTACACACTTAAAATAAGTTAGTTATTTATTTCTAGCAAAATATTCTCTAGAAATTATTTATATGACAAGACAACGTTTGTCGGGTCAGCTAGTTGATTCCTATAAAATATCTAAATAAAAGTATCAAATTGGCTGTGTTTGAATAACATTCTTACTTTTCTTGTTTTTTTCAAATGTTGTTAGCTTTGTCGGTCACAGGAATGTGTTTTTTAACGAAAAAAAGCTAACTAAGAAAATGTTCCAATCGTTTGTGTAAGTGTCTGGTAGCTCTATTCGGAATAAACATATTTGTTTGAAATAAAATATTTACTGCGGTTTTGCACAGTCGACTTAGAACGTGGATTGACTCATACAAGCTATTGAAGGAATTCCAAGCTGGATTAAGACAAGGATATTAGGTACTCAGGTAGTTTTCATAGAACGACGACATGACTATAATGCTACGTTTTATCACATGCCTTTAATTTATTTCCTTGAAATTATTTGATAAGGTTTTATTGAACAGCAGTGTTTTTCAATTATCGGCATAATGGGCAAGTTAAAATTATCCTCTCATGATCCTTGGGTACTCAAAAGATGACAATTAAAAGTAAGACTTCTGGCTTTTTTCCTGTGTTTGTCTTTGTTTGAAATTCTTATTATTTTATACTTCAATTCCAAAGAGGCTCGTGTTTGAACATCCCTCAAGGCATTAAATAATATTATCTGTCTTCTGTCTTATGCTATTCCTTTTCAGATTTGATTTAAAATTTAAAGCCTTAAATAAATAAAAAAGAAAATGTAATCAAATTTTTTCTCAACCTCTGAGGAACAAAAAAAAAAGCAAACACCCCCTGTATACTCATTTACCGTAAGAAGTTAACGAGGCTGCAAGCGTGGTAAAAAAAAAAAACATTTCAAATAAAAACTGGAGCAACGAAAAATTATGCACAGATAAAGTCAAACATTTGCCCAGGGCAAAACAGACGACCGTCGTCGTCGTTTTCTTATTATTGAAAGCTGAACAATTGCAATTTATGATGGAAATCGAAATGAAATTCAATAAATTTCAATGATTGGTGAATTTATTTCCATTGATTAAGTAATTCTCGTCACAACATCGGATGGAAGAGAAAATATTTGAATTAATTTTTGAGCTGAGCTACACAGAAGAAAGCATCCTCTTAGCGTGAAGGTATCTAATTTTTGTATATAAATATGTTGTTTTTATTAAACTACAGAATCAATATTGAAATAGTTAAAATTACTTTTATTAGTTGCACTTAAATTAAAAAAAAACTACACCTTCAGTAAGAATAAGTTACCATTGATTTATGAGTTTTTATATAAATTGAGTCTATTCAAAGTAATCCATCAACTTCAAGTCAGAGAGTTGTAGATTTTCATAAACACAATATTCATATTCATATATTATATCCTGAGGGACTCACAAATCTCAAGGTCTTATTTCGTTTACACCTTGGCAGTACAATACACAAAATTAGACTACAATTAACGAAGGACACTATACTCATAGCACCTATGTATGTACATATGTATATGTACAAATCTTGTACCATATACGCTAACGTTGCTTTTAGTTGGCATAAATTTATTAGAATGCACTGAGAAACCAACCATCATCGTCATCATCTGAATCCCAGATCAGTGAGAAATATTATAAAATACTGTTGTATTTCATATCTCTTGATAGTGGAGCTGAGCTTTAGGGGGAAGGGGATGAGGAGGGGATAAGTGAGGCCAGGGCACAAGGAAAGATGCAAATATAAAGCCGGTAATAAAAGAGAATATTCTGACCAGAAACCACACATTGTTTGAGCAATTCCCCAATGAAATATAAATCTCAGGATTTCTGTGGCTGAGACATAATAGCACCAAAGGAGCAAAACTGTTTTCGTTTCTATGTATTAAAGTTGGATTCGAAAGTTTTCGAACTGATTAGAAAAAATACATTTCCAAAAAATGAAACCAGAATTTTGTTAGTATTTTCAGGTGTACGAAATTTCAAAAAAATCAATGTAAACATCTGCAAAAAAAATAATTCAACTTGTCAAAGAGAAAGTCTCCAATTTCAAGGTACGAGTACGTCTAATAATACCATTATTCGTGTTGCAAGTGCATGGCATTTTTTAACCATGATAACATGATAACTATTACACTATTTAGTATTCAGTATTTAGATCAAATTTTTTCAAGTTTCTGACTTATAGAATATGTTTCTTAACACACCATCAGTTTAACCTTGGGTTTAATTTTCGGAATTTTGTTCTGTTAAGAATAGAGATTCTTTTTTTAACCGCACATTGAGAATGTGGAATGCCTTACTTAACTCTGTTTTTCCCTCTCATTTCTATATTCAAAACTTTAAGATTAATGTACACCTGTATCTCCTCTTAAATCCTTCCAAAAGTTCGCACTGTATTTAAACCTTAAGCATATTAAGGGTAGTAAAAACCCCTTTAGTTTGTTAAATATATGTAAGTACTAGCTGACCCGACAAACGTTGTGTTGTCATATAAATAATTTCTAGAGAATATTTTGCTTGAAATAAAAAACTTATTGTAAGTGTGTAAGGATGTGGTATATAAGTGGGAGAGCTATAGAGCACTGTAAAAGGTGATAAAATACTAAAATAAAAAGTCACTAAACAAATTTTTTTAATTTATTAAAATAAATTCTTTAAAATTATATACATATCGCTAATTATGACAATAATACAAACAAACTATATCAATCCCTTAATGCAACAGAGTGTACAATATTTTTTGTGATCCCATCTTTCGCCAATACAAACAAACTGGATGGTTTGCCCACTTGAGAGCACGCCACGTATAGTTGTCCGTGTGAAAAACATGAAGTAGTCAAATCTAAGCCGCAGACAAACATCGTTTGGCCTTGAGACTTATTGATAGTCATTGCAAATGCCAATAATTGAAAATTGAAGGCGTTTGAATTGAATTGGCACATCTGTGGGCATAACAGGGATTCGCGGTAATAATATGTTTTCACCTCGGAATTTGCCATTTATAATTATGACTTGGATAACATTTTTTATTACTAATCGCATGCCGTTGCACAACCATGGTGGGTTCAAATGACGAAAACAAATTATCGGAGATCCAACCTTCAGTTGTAAATTTTGCGGTGGCATGCCTGGTAAATCTAATGAGTTCAAAAACTCAGCTAGATAATTTACAGCTTCGGTAGCATCACAAACTGTATCAATAGATTTGTATGATCCCAAGTCTCCTGGTAACAAATGTTGTATCTTGAGATTTAATTCGTTGACATCCACTTTTTTTGCTGCTAAAATTGTTCTTTCTGACGGCCACTCATTATTTGTATATTGTCTATGTACATACATACATCGGGAAATATCTGGTCAATGAGAGCATCTTGTGAATCAAAAATCGTGCAGAAATCGATAGATAGATAAAAACCTATTCTCAGACCTACCGAATATATGTATATGCAAAATTTCATTAAAATTGGTTTAGCCGTTTCGAAGGAGTATGGCAACTAACACTGTGACAGGAATATTTTATATATTAGATTGTGAATACCCAGTATTGGGTAAAAGTATATACCCGAGAATATAATCATTGACTGGCAACGCTGCTGTGAAAGTTGAAAGTTGAACTAAGATATCGCTCCTGAATAATATTTAAAAATAAAACCTAATATCCAGTTTCTAAATTTAAAAAGTGTCTAATTTGATTTATAAAGAAAGTATATTCCAAAAACCGGCCACTGTCAAGGTAATAATAGCATATTTCTGCATATAATAAGCATTTATCTTAAAATCTAAAGTCACATGTCTGACAAACGAAAAATCGTCGAAACCTCACCAGAAGAAAATTGCTATCAAGAAAATACTCCAAATTGCTACAAAATCCTAAAACGCAACACCTCCAACATGCCTATGTCTGATTCGGATTTACAAAAAATTAAATCAATTGTTGTATCTTCTCTACAAACTGAGCTGGCATTGGCAATTACTAACCTAGCTACCAAAGAAGACCTGGGTAAACTTAACAATGAAATAAGCTTCTTGCGAAAACAAAATGATGAATTGTCATCAAAAGTTAAGCAATTTGAACTGAGATGTAGCTCTCTGGAAGAAGAACTTGAATCACAAAGTCGTGAAATAAGAAACAAAAACATAATAATTTCAATTCCCAAAGAAGACTCTCATACAAATCCAGAAGAAAAAATTCGAACTGTCACTCGGCTTCTACTTGGTAATGAATGTACACAACAGTTTTCAGAATCCGTAAAAATAAGTGAAAATTTAAATACAATCAAAATGAAGGTAAACACCGGCTCAAGTGAGATCACTTTGAGAATGCTTAAAAATGCATACAAGCTGAAAGACACAGGTGTCTTTCTGCAACGCGATCTTTCCAAGAAAATGCAATTAAAACAACGTATACTTCTACACTACAGAAAAATAATAAGAAATTTCAAACCAAATAGTTTAGTTAAAATAAAAAACAACACCATTCTATTTGAAAACAAATCATTTTATTTAAATCATCATAACAATCTTATATATAACATTGATAATAATGAAACCGATGGAGAACACGAACTACAAAAAATGTTAGGTGACATTAACTTTAATGCTGTCAAAAAAATCAACCTGCCAAATGAACGTCAGAATCAAAACGACAGTACTAGATCAATAACAACTGATCGTCGACCAAGGATGCCACTTGTGCAAAATAGTAGTAGTAGTATGAGAAATTGAGATATAACCGCCGTCAGCTCATTTAGTATTAATGTTTGTAAAATATTGTCATATAATGTATCAGGGCTTAATAATAAGATTATGTTTATAGATTTCTTTAATTTTATTAAAACCTTTGAAATATTCTTCATTTTTGAAACACACGTTGTAATTGAAAATTTAAGTAAATTTACCAAATATTTTAACGGATATAAACTTTTTTGGATTCCGGCAACCAAAGCATCTTCAAGAGGTCGTGCAAGCGGAGGATGCCTGTATGGAATACAAACATCAAAACTGGAGTTCTATGATTTTGTGGAAATCCAAGATAACATTGTCGTAAAGCTATTAAAAAAACCTAATATGTTTATTATCCCTTTTTATATAAATTGCAACAGATGGGCCGAAGACTTTGACAAACTGAGTAATTTGATGTGTGATCTATCGAGCAAAAACGTAATGTTGGTTGGTGATTTCAATGCTAGAATAAGTGATAACCAAGTTAAAACAAAAATGTCTATATCTAACTTAGCACTCTCAAATTATTATAGTAGAACATCTAAGGATAATATCTACAATCAAAACGGAATTAGATTATTGGAAATGCTACAAATGTATGATAGTATTATTTTGAATGGATGCACGGAAGGTGACACCGAAGGGCATTTCACTTTTGTTGGTGGCCAAGGCAAATCGGTGATTGATTACTGCATGGTAAATAACGATTGGATCCCTCTTATACACAAATTTGAAGTTTTGAGTAAACAATTTTCTGATCATATGCCATTAGTAATTGAATGGAAATATCACTTTGAACCACAACAGCGATCCCTTAGCTTGATGCCCCGATTAAAATGGAAAACTCTAAATTTAGAAATATATCAACACTATTTAGATGATTACCTTTCACGCACCCCTCCAACTAATTTGTCAACTTCCGCACTCACAACTCAATTGACAGAATCCATAAGATGTTCTGCAATTAACCCCACTCCAAAAACAACGAATTCTTTTGCTCAAAAATGGTTTGATACAGAATGTCTTAATGCCAGAAAAAAATCATTCGCTCTACTGAAAGCCTTCCGCAGATGTTCTTGTGATCAGATTCGAAAATGGTACATACAAGCGAATGAGAAGTATAAGAAAATCTGCTTCAGTAAGAAAACCATTTTTGAATCCATGCAAGCCCAATCACTCAGTGAAATTAAAAACACAAAACAGTTCTGGAAATTGGCAAAAGAAATTAACGGTTCACACAACTCTATAGGATTAAGTGTTTCTGCAGATGATCTATCTGAATATTTCAAAAATCTTCTTCAAATCAACCCAACAACTACTTTCTCATACGCACAACCGCTCGTTTGTGATGATATATTGGACTCAGTTATATCAGTCAATGAAATAAAACTAGTTCTCCAAAGAGCCAAAGACGGAAAAGCCCCAGGTGAAGATGGGATACCCTACGAATATTTTAAAAATGCAACACCTACTTTTTATAACCATCTACATACACTTTTTAATAAGATTTTTGATAATGCTGATGTGCCGTCCTCTTTTAAAAAATCGATAATTTTTCCAATCCATAAGAAAGGTGATTTAAATGCAGTTGAAAACTACCGAGGCATATCCTTCATGAATGTCATTGCGAAGATATTTTGTGGTGTTCTCATTAACAGGCTTGAAAATTGGGTGGATGTAAACAACATTCTTACAGAGGTTCAAGCAGGCTTTAGAAAGAACTATTCGACGGTTGACCACATATTTACTCTAACATCAATAGTAAAAGCATTTCAAGCCAGAAATAAAAAAGTATACACATTGTTTGTCGATTTTAAAGCTGCATTTGATTTGGTGAATCGAAATGCTTTATTTTTTAAACTTTCCCAACTTGGAGTGTCAACAAAATTCATCCAAATAATCCGTTGTTTGTACACAGATACTGAAGTTGCAGTCTGGGATGGCAAAACATATTCAAAACCATTTAAATCACTTACTGGAGTGAAGCAGGGATGTCTACTAAGTGCTCTTCTATTTGCTCTGTTTATTAATGATATAGCTACGCACATTCCAGGAGGTGTACGAATTGCGGGTATCGTAATAAATGTATTACTCTACGCTGATGACCTTCTTTTGTTATCTGAATCAGCAGAAACCCTGCAATTGATGGTAAATCGTCTTACGGACTATTGTGTCAAGTGGGGTTTAGTCATCAATACAGACAAAACGAAAGTAATGGTCTTTTCGCGTTCTAATCGGAGTGAAGTTAGGAACACCTGGCTACTTAATGGGAGTCGTTTAGAAATATCGAAAGAATACAAGTACTTGGGTGTTTTACTAAATCCAACCCTGGATTATAGGAAGCACCTTGTAGAAAAAGCAAAAACTTCACAAAGCTTAATTAATGTTACTTGGAACAAGATTTTCTCTAACGATCACATAAACCTTTCAACAAAATATAATATTTTTAATGCAGTCGTGAAATCTTCGCTTTGTTATGCGGCACAAATATGGGGTATGCAAGAATACGAGGAAATTGAAAAGTTTCAAAGAAATTTCTTAAAGAAAATATTCAATATTCCCTTAACCGCACCAAACTATTCAATTTATTTGGAAACAGGCCTGCCAAAACTTTATACTTTGAGTCTAAAGTTACAGGCTGATTATTTAATTAAAGTGTTTGGTCTACGGGAAAATCGGTTATGTAAGATAATGATGCTCTACGAAATTCGAAATAAGGACTGGTGGATGAGGACATGGGAAAACATTGCTGCTTCCTGTGGAGAAAATGTGCAGATCAATTTCAACAATATTGTTCAGATGAAAACGAAGTTCTACGAAATCATCCAAAAACTTGAAGAGTCTAACCGTAATCAGATGATTGAAAATGCCCGTCAATCGGAGAGCAGATTACTCTATAGCCAGCTTAATTATAACTTGTGTGACAAGAACTACTTCCAAGATTCTTTCTCCTATAAAGATATTTCCCTAATTTTTAAATCAAGGTGCGAACTTCTACATTTAAATGGAAAACCATACAACGGAAGCTTTGACCAATTTTGCCATCTATGTAACTTAAGAGCTAAAGAAGATTGCTTCCATTTCATCAGTGTGTGTCCAATTTTTAACCAACAAAGAAGACTATGCTTTGGTAAACCATCCCTATCAGTACAGGAAACGATTGAAATTTTAAATGGATCAGATTGGACGAACCTTGTCAAATTTGTCAGAGCTAGCTACCACTACAGAATACTTATAGTAACGGAATATACATAAATCATATAATGCAGATATTTATACAATCAAATCATATCTTTTTTTTTTTTCTTAATTTTATACCATTAATCAAATGTACTTGTTCAATTGTATACTTAAATATTTTAAAGTTACCAGTCGAGCTGACGGCTAAGCCAATGCTTAAAAAATTCATAAAATCTTTTGTAAAATGTATAACGATTACTTGCAATAAATGAATATTTGAATTGAAATTGAATTGAAAAATTGAATAATCATTGTTAAACCTACACATATATTATTTATTATTTATGAACTAATTTGTTGTTGCAAAAATTTCAGATTAAAGAAATACTTTCTTCTTTAATCATACAACTAAACTTATTTCTTCTCTGCGACATAAGCAAACACTTGAAAACATCGAGTGTTTGTATCACCTTTAAAAACCTCTTCAAATCTACTTACCCTTAGTTTTATGTTTATTAAGCACTCAAGGCGGAAGATACCTGCCTGCTGCGTGTATACAAAATAAGAGTTTAGCACTTTTTCGTCACCACTGTAAATAAAACAATCCTCTTTTGAAAATTTAAAGCAATAACATTATGTCCAGTTGCTGCTTGCTGTAAAAGCTTTTCATTGTTTCATCATTATTTGATATCTGTACCTATCTCCCTCACTTCCTCACTCCTTCTCTTTCTCTCTGTATTTCTATGAATAAGTTGTTTGAAGGTGAGGTAGAAATTCTTTTACTTTGATTTATAAAAGCTAGTTGAATAGGATTTAAGTTTAAGACTATGGTTGGGGTTATAATGGAAATTAGTTAACGAAGCTTAAAACCCCAATTCGAATCCTAAATTGGGTAAATAACTGAGGAGTATAGTTGCTATCGTCTACGTTTAGACATATAGAAAGAGGATTAAAGTGTTCATGGCTTATAATTAAAATTATAAGTACATTAAAATTATATTTTCAAAAATTATTTTCTGTGTTAAATGGTGCCTATTGTATTAATCTCATTATCGATGAAAAATACGGTAGAAAGTATCCTTTTTTGAAATGTACATGTTTTGCTTTCTGGATTACCGTTGATATTTACTTTGAAGTGAGATAGTCCTCCAAGACTGATCGTTAATTGGTTCCTTTAATATTGAAAAAAAATATTCTTATTTTTAAGGAAACTATTTTACTCGTTAAAGTAATCAACTTTGTGGTTTGGTTTCATTTAAAAAAAAAATTTTAACAAAATGAAAAAGGACTCGAAAACGATTTTATTCGAGGCATTTAAATGCGTTTCATTAAATGAAATGTTTACTTCTGCTAAACAAACAGAAAATGTTATTTCAGATATTTGCGTGTGCGTGTTGAAAATAAAACTGATTAAAATTTTTCAATACCAGAACCAGAAATACAGACCAACTTTAATCCTTCAGGCAAAAATTAAAACAAAAAAAACAACAACAACAACATTAATTGTCAACTTCGTGCTTGCAAATTGTATTTTATGTAAATAAATGTAATAATGGTCGTCCTAGTTTAACAACTTAAGCAAAAAAACAATTTACGATAAGTACCACACAATTTACCAAACCGACAAAAAATTAAATAAATACAAATTATAATAATAAAAGTCATAATTTAAAAATTGAAAACCAAAGTAAACAAGGATGTGGTTAAAAATATGCTGCTGTTTTAAGCAAAGTGATAATATTTTCCGCTTCTGTGCAACATCCAACAAAAGAGTTCACAGAACTTTGATGAATGTCCTCAAATTGGGGATAAAATTAATGCAATAAAACGTCCAATATATAATGCGGATGTATATTTTCCCCTTACCACCCGCTGGCTTACACAGCTATCTATATCTACCTACAGATGCAGATAAACCTACACGTAATTCGTGATGTTATTCAACTCTTCTTCATGTCTCCCACATTCTGTGGATTGATTTTTGTTTTTTTTTTTTAATGTTTTTTGTTCATGTTTTTGTAGTATTATTATATGAGTTTCAACTCCACTCGCTCCATAGCGACGCGACGAGACGAGACGACTGACTGGTGTTCAATTTCATTTGCGGAGTCTTTTGCCAAGATGCATATACGTCTAGGGTCTTCCAGCTCCAGCCAGCTCAGCCAGCATCAGGATCGTAATCAAATGCTATATAATTCCATCTGGCAACTTGACAAAAATATCCAGCTACGAGAATGCTCGATGTTTTGCCAAAAATAAAAATTCTCATAGCTACGTGAAGACTGTACGAATAGATAGATATGATGAGAAATACTATATTATGTAGGATGCGACCTAAAAGTAACAACTTCTCTATTATGTGCTAAAAATGACGCAACAGTTATTGGTATAGTTTTGGGGTTTGTCACTTTTAAGAAAATTAACTGTTTGTGGAAATAATAACGAATGGGAAAAGCTTCTTATTATCTGTTTTAATTACCTTCAATGAAATAGAGCAAGTGTTTTTGTTTAAATTATTTTCATACAAAATTAGAAAATTGAAGACGATGCTGAATGAGCTGGTGACAAATGACAAGATTCAGCTTTTGAAAATATAACGTGAAGCATAAAAAAGACCTTTGCAAAGTATAATTATATGGTAAAGTACAAAAGTGGCGCCCGGGTAACGTTACTTAAGCTCTAAAAAGTTATGTTCTAGCGACCAGGTGTTCATTCAAGCCACATAACTATTTGGTAGTTTTTCAAAAAATAATAAATACATTCAAAACAGATGATTCAAAAACGTTTTTGATACATTAAAATCAAATCAACTGACATTTAAAAGAAAGCTACACACCAGGTTTGTAAAAGAATTCAATCTTTTGGGAATGCAATCTTCAATCATTTGAGACTTCATCCATTCTTTGCATTCTTTTAAAGTCTTTGTTTTCTTTCAGAGTCTTTAGATTATTTTGTATTCATTCTTTTGCAATCAATTGGTTGCAGCCCAATAATTGGAAAAAGAAATTATTGCAGTCTTTTTAAGGTGATATCTTGGTCAATGCAAAACCTGAGGCCCCAATCTTTAAGTGAATTCAATGAATGTAATCTTTGAGTTTAATTCAATAAATGGTCGATAATGATTGAATTCTTTTACAAGCCTGCTGCACAAAAATGAAGCCATTTTGGAAATGTATAAAACGAATACTTCTAGACTTGTGCTCTGATAATATTTAATCAATTTTCCTTAATATATGGTATTTAATTACTTCTTCACGCTTTTAATCAAAATTTTATATAAAGAATTAATAAAAACAAAAACTTTTGTTTGAATTTGCACATATCCCCAGTTGAGAAAAAAAAACTAAAACAATAAGCAAAGCAAATACTTGACAAACAAAAATTGAATGCAAGTACTCTTCGTAACTAAATAGCTTTTCATTAATTATATACCTCAGTTTGGGGCTTAGGGAAAATATTTTTCAGAGTAAATCCTATACATTGTTTGCTTTGCTTTATTAGTTTGGCAATTTTGTAGATCAAAATGTTTGATTTGTATCCCAATATTACCTACATCATAACTCTATGAAGTGGTTCCTCCATAATAGTTGTGCCTCTAGACAAACTGAACGGCAGAATCTCGAGATATATCTTTTAGCTATTTGTTTATTTATCTGCAACGAATTACGGTTTCATTATTTATTCTGACCAAAACAAGGATAAACCTTAAATTTAAAAGTTAGTGGTACTCAACGTAGAGAGCATCATTTCAAAAGCTGAATGGGAAAGCTCTTACAGAAAAAGTAAATATAAAAATATAAAATACTATCTATGTTGACTTAGTTTGAGCTACAACTCGAAATTCTTATATTAAACTTAATTAATGAAATATTCTTTGTGGAGCTGGTTGTTTGCAGCAGCAGAAGCAGTAGCAGCAGCAAAAGGGGCAGGAGACCAGAAGTGAACAGGTGGCTTTTTGTGAGACTATATATACGAGTACCATTGCCACATGGCGGCAAGAGGTGCCTTCTTCAGCTTCAGGAAAACGATGGCAATGGCAAAAATGTGAAACTAATTAACTTAAGTAGGAACGTTCAACATGTTAGTCCTTTGCGAATTGACGATGGGGTTTTTAAGTAACATTAATAAATGAAAGGATTTTGCAGTGGGGATCACTTTTTTTGTTCCTGTTCTGTTATAACTCATAACTTTTTAAAAAAGCATATTTAATTCCTTTAAAGTTTTCTCTGTGAGTTACTTTAAACAGTTTTGTTCTTTGTCTTTGAAAAAGCCTGCCATTAGAAAGAAAATGTTTAAAACAGTTTAATTGGGGGTCCTTTGACCTTTGGAATAATACTTTTTTCAAAGAAATACATAAGAAGAATCTTCAAATTATCAAATCTTCAAAACTAAATATTTGCCAATAAATAAGAAAATAATGTTGGAATCATTGTTGCTATTTGGACTTTTTTTAAGTTATATTAAAATAAAGAACAATGAATACTGAACTTATGGAATATTAAAATTGACATTTAAATGCATCAAAATAGAAAAATCGAGGGAGTTCATCAAAGAGATTCACTCACGTGAAAACTGAAAACAGATAAAGGGTAACGCCTCCAATAAATTTTACAATTATTTTATGGTCTTAAAGCAAAATAATTAATCAGCTTAACAAATAGAGAAAAATAAAGAACCATTACATGAAATTGTCGTAAAAAAATAAAATTTCAATTCAAAATTCGAAGAACTTTCATAACAAGTTTATCATCATACTATGCTTAAAAATGTTTATAGCTCAATATTGAAATAAGCTTCCTTAAATTTTAAGTTTAACAAATAAAAAAAAGCTTCAAAAGTTATTACCTTCTTCTTTAAATGCAAACTCATTGAAGAAAAATGAATATCTCACGGCCTTATTTATAGCAAACAAAGTCCTTGCCAAAAAATACAAACTCTTTAATATTTCTCCGTTATAAGTTCTATTTTTTGTTTTTATTTTATAAGGAGAGCCAAACCAAAAAGTAAATCAAATTTATTAAATTTGTGGTGGTAAAGAGATTTAATGGCCTTGTAAAAGTTGGAAGTCTTTACAACCATTAAATAATAATGACATAGCTATATGGTTTGTCATTTGGTGAATAAAAAATGCTAAAATTGTATCCATATTTGTTGTTGTTCTAATTATTAAAATATTTTTACCTATTTACTTCTTTAAAATTAAATATTTTATATTCCTTTGGGCTTTGGACCTTTACAAAGAATTTAACTCTAGAAAGAAAAACTGTTTTTGTTTGCAATTTGTTTAATGATTCAAATTTGTTGTTAATACGTTACTAATATATCCAGAAGACATTTTAGATTATTAAAAGTACCTCAACCTTTACCTTTGAGTAAAATCTTAATTTTAACTGAATTTAAACATATTACGGTTCAAAGATTTTGGACGAAATTCATTTATTTCTTAAGTTTTATTTTAAAACAAAGGTGGCAAGCAGAAAAAATATTAAAACGAATTTCATGTTATTGGAAATTGAATTCCATTCGCACTGGCTAATGGTTTTTTTTTGTGTCTTAAGACGTCTGAGACCCATCGTAAAAACTTTCTAGAGGAAAATTCTTTTTAACTTTTTCTGGTGACAAAATGCGGTTAAACCGCACATGATATTTCAAAAAAACAAGGAAAGAAACATCAAGTGAAAACAGACAAATGCTTTTTATAAGTTCAAACTTATGAACATTGCTTTTAGATTGCTATGTAATTGCGCTTCCTTTTCTTTTCCTCAAAAAGAAATGAAACCCCCATACTCAACAAATTTCTTTCACTTGTTTGTACAAAGAGAAAAGAAAAACATTAAAAAAATAATATTCGTAGGATGGATGAGTGCTTAATTGTTTAAGGTTGAAAAATTACAGAACTTTTTGTGTACCTGGTAACTATGATAACACACCTCAACGATACCAAACAATAAAATCCTTGTTAACCATTATTAAGTTCTCAATGTCATGTCTCCTAATTATTATACCAACCATAAGGATACCAATTAAGTTTACTGAAAAACAATACGTAAACCTACATTAACGCATATACATGTGTATATGTATATGTACAGTACAACCAAACAAGGAGTTTGAACAATGTTTATTTAACACGAAGTCAAATACCAATAACATCTTATTACTGTTCTCAGATCCTCCTTCGGGATTAATAATTAGGTACTGGATGCTCCTGGAGACAATGTCTACGCCTAGAAAATGGGTCTGTTTGCTCTTCACTTATGTACCTACAGAATGTGTTTATATTTTACTTGACAACGCATAAATATCGGTTGAGTAAAAAAAACTTTGTTTGCATAGGAAAGGCTTTAATTAAAAGGAAAATTGAGACAAAAATGAAAAACTGTACCTTGTTATGGCATGGTTTCATTAATTTGTGTTTTTATGTGGTTTAAATTAATTTGTTCGTTTTATTAAATAAACAAAGAAAACATTACAGAAAGTTCAACATTTTTAAACATATACTCGTATAGTCAATAAAATGCTGATTATGAGATCTTGACATGACTTATATAGACTTACCGTTTGTAAGAAAAAAGTTAACGGCATAAGGATAGTAAGCTTCAGAAATAGGTTTGACATATTGTTTCAAATAAAAATTCGTATACGCCCCAGTGGACCATTATACATTTTCTTAGATGTGGTATGTGTTATTTACGTACCGTTTTTTGTTAACTACCTTTGCTGGTTTTGTTGAATTTTCTGGAACTTCAAACTCCAAATAAACAGACTCGCAATAGTTTTAAAGAAAGTCTGAAATTTCGATACCAATAATTTCCATTATTTTAGCTTCATCATAGAATTCGCTTTGTTAACTAAAAATTCGATATTTTTGTGAAAATTTAATTTATGGTCAAACATAACTCCAAGATCTTGTTTGAAGAAACTTTTTTAAAGTGCATGATTTTTAATGTTATAATAAATTGTAGTCAATTGATAATTGGCAGCGAGTAAAAGAAAGTGATTGAAATTTACGTTCAGATTTAATTGATTTATCTTACACCAGTCAAAAGGTCTGTTGATTGATTTCATTTTGCAAAAAAACACAATCGCTTGATCTTTGTATGCGGCGTCTAAAAAATTTCAGATCATCTGCAAACAGAAAACACATTGAGTTTTGAAGTGCATTAAGTAAGTCGTTAATGAAAACGAGGAATAAGATCGGTCCTAAATGGCTTCACTGAGGAACTACTGCTGCAACAATTATAGAATTTGATAGATTTGAATCAATATGACAACGATTAGTTAAATATGTTTTTAATCAGTTAAACATTATTAGAATGAAACCCATTTTTTAAGTTTTTTCAACAGAATATGGTGATGCACCCTGTCAATTGCCTTAGCGAAATCTGTGTTAATAATATTCACTTGGAGACCGTTTCTCCATTGACCATTTCATTCACAAGATAATCTACACTTATATTATAAAGAGGAAAGATTTGCATTTTTGTATGTAACGAATAAACTCAAAAATTACTGGACCGATTTTAATAATAATTTTTTCATTAGAAAGCTACATTATCACTGAGTAACATAGGCTATATTTAGTACTAGATTACTATAGAAATCTTTAGAAGGTCCTATTAAAACCAACCGAAGGTGTAAAAAAATTAGCCATAAAATGGGTTTCATCGCATACACTGCGAAGAGTATTAATGATAGGACACAAAAATGTTCGACAATATTATAGAATACAAGACTATTTATCAAAGAATTAAGAGATAATGTGATTGTAGCAACTATCATTACGGGTCCTGCGGCCGTTCAGCTCTCACATGTTCCGCCGATCCCGATGATACCAACTGCTTTGCCCATATCTTTTAAAAGGTTACAGTTCCCTTTAAAAATATGCTTTGCCCTAACAATAAATAAATCCCAGGGACAAACTTTTTCCATAGTTGGTATCGACTTAAGGAAAGAGTGCTTTTCCCACGGGCAATTGTATGTAGCACTTTCTCGAGTAGGATCTCCTGAAAATAAATACGTTTTGTTTTGTATGAAATTTTATACTCGCAGGTTAAGGCAGCTGCTTGCCAAATTTACAATTGAAAATTTAGAATGAAACAACAACAACTTGTGTGTGCTTCCACCAAGTTCATAGGCTGGAGTTATAGCTATTTCACGGGGGCCAACCCGATCATCAGACTCCTTTAGTTGTGCTTAATCGCTTTTATGTTCAATTTAATTTTTGAAGAACTTTTGCCCGAGCTGGGCATTTCTTTGAGTACAAATTTAAGTTTTCCGCAAAATATTTTTTTTTTTTTAAATAACTTCAGTATTACACATAGTTTACTAATAGGCCGAATTGTGAATTGAAAATATAAAGGACGTTTTCCATTCAGGAAGAAACAACCCATAGTGAAGTGAGTTATTAAAAAAGATGAATAATATTTAGCAACAAATGGAAGCAAACTTTTTCAATGGAATAGGGAGAAAACTGAGAGAATATAACTTCATCTTTTCCAACCATTCAGTTAAATGCAATAAAAATGTCTTAAACTATTTTATAAAATGACAAATAGTTTGTCATTACATTGTTAAATGGCTAAGTAATTGCATGATGTTTTTTTTCCGTCTGTTTTAAGGACACTCCCTCCTTAATTTCGTTTTCTTTTGTATCTTTGTGTGTAGCATACTCAAAAGATAAATTCAGCAAATGGCTTCTCAAACCAAAAGTGAATCATCACACTCCAAAAACAAAAATATTACTCTATATGGTCGGCTGGATCTATCCTTTTTAACCATCTCTACAAATCTATGTCAGTTTTAATATAAATTGATTGCACATAAGCCTATTCGCATCGTAATCCCGTGTTAAATTATTAATATGACTTCCTAATCTCCTTCAGGCGCAAATGTACCTTAACAGCTACAAAGTGGTTGTATAGTTAGGTATGTGTATGTGTATGTGTATGTGTATGAGTATTATAAATAATGGTTTTATCAGTGAACCGATGAACTGTATAAAATAAATATCACATCCTGCCTTATTTTGTCTGCATTAAATATTAATTTTAGATCGAGGGAGATGTGTGTGAAAAAGTGCTAATAAGATGCTTATAAAAGACACACTACTTTATCGACCTACATCGACTTTGACACCGGCATCGACATCGACATCGACAGCGATACAATAATTATTCGGCTTTTGTTCGTTATTTTTGGGGTATTACTGTTCACTGTTCACACCATACCTAATCAAACTCTCTCAAAAATCAATTAAAAACTCA
Source organism: Eupeodes luniger (assembly GCA_951509635.1). NCBI lineage: Eukaryota > Metazoa > Arthropoda > Insecta > Diptera > Syrphidae > Eupeodes > Eupeodes luniger. The sequence continues at coordinate 445,530 of OX608074.1, forward strand.
TTAAAAAAGATGCCACTTTTGGGTTGTTTTATACGAGTATATGTGCTTGCCCTAGATGGCAGTAATAAATTGTTGCCAATTTTTGGAGGAATAAACTTTTCCGGGTGTGGTGCGACTTTGCGTTTACTTTTTTTTTAAATTTTGTTTCTTCTAGCAATAACTTTCTTATTCAAATTAATGCAAATTTTCTGTTGATGAACAGCTACACTGGGTGCTTAAAGCTTCCTCTCAACTTAATTTATTTAGTCAGCACATCCGCAGCCACTGTGTTATCCTTGACAAGTGCGCCACTGAGGATTATACCCTAAGGAATGTGAGTTCATTTAAACTGTGTATGGGTTTATAAATAAATTATTCATTGTGCATTATGTGGAGTAGGTGTACATTTTTATTCATTTCAGTTTTCTTCCTTTTTTTCGAAAGTTAAGTCACTCTATTGGCTGAGGGAGAAGATATTTTTAAAGTCTAAGGTTTCCTGTATAGTTAGAATTAGTTATGGTTGTTGTTCTTTAAAGGAAAAGCAGGCACTTTTTCAGCAGTAGGGAAAAGTTTAAGCTTTTTGTGGTCATGAAAAATCAAATCAATTTTTAATTTCTCAAGAAATCAGAAGCTCAACATTATAAAATTATTTATTCAGGAAAATTGTATATAGAATGTGTGTTTTTAAATTCAAATCAGTTGGTTGTTTTGAATTTAAAATAAATGTAAGAGTTTTTGTATTTAAAATGTGTCTTGGAAAGAACAAAAAAGTCCTATATAGTAAAATGATTGTCAAATATGTAAATTTTTAAATTTTATTTATTTATAACAAAAATGCGAATGAATTCATATTTTCAACATTTTAAATTAAGAATTGTGTGATCCTTGGAAAATTCAGACTGTAATATAAAATTCAATGAAATGCCTATTTTCAGTTCGTTGTTTTTCTTTCTAAGATGTATTTCTAAAAAAATTCAGAAAGGTAAAGAATTTTCGTAAAATCATCGAATGTAGAAACTAAGAGAATATCATTCATAATTTTTCTTCTGAAATCCGAAATTTACACTGGAAGACTCTTCAAACAAAAGTATACATACTTTAAAGAATTGTATTAGCTTTCACGACTCAAACCAGTTACTCGAGACCTTAAACCAATGGAATATGTTTTATTATTATTTTACGAAAAATTAACAACAATATTTTGTATGAAATGAAATAATTTTGAAATTTATATCATTATTTGTTGTCAATATTTTCGTGTCAAAAAAAAAAACGAAAAACAAACTGTTAATATGATTTTAAAGATTTTTCAAAATTTAAAAATAGTTAGTTTTTGGTGTATAATTTATTCTGAAGGCAAAAACATTTTTTTTCGTAAAATATTCGATTTTTCTTTATTTATAAAAATAACCAAGAACTAACTAACTAACTTTTTTGAATTGTTACAATACACCAATTTATTTTTTAAGTCATTTCTACATATTCTGATGTTAATATCTGCAAAAAACAGAATTTGTCTGAAGTCGATATACATACTGGTTCTTGAGATATCGCCGACGAAAAAAGGTTTCCTTAACGTACAAGCTTACGGACGCATTGAAATATCTCTAGAAGCCATTAATTTAGATCCTAGAAGCCTTAAAATGTCGAGAAATATCAACATTTTCAATTTGACATATCAAACCAATTACAATAACTTCCAATGGAAAGTTTAAAGTGTCAAAAGATTTTTTCTGTTACAAATGACATTAGTTTCGGTATGATTTTGAAAGCAAATACCTTATTTTGATGGCTATACAAATATTGCTTTTAATTTTCCAAATTAAATTAATTTTAATTTTAATTAAAATGATCGTTAAATCTTTTTGTAATAAGAACAAATAATTTTGTTTGTGGCCCAAAAACGTCATAAAGCCATAGATTCCTAACAAAACTAAGAGGCATTAATTTTTGAATTAAATACTTTTGTATATTTAAATGTCAATTTAGAACCAACGAATTTTTTAAAAACTTCCGCCTTACGATGCCTGTAACGATAAATGGTTGATTATAAAAACAGAATTAAAAAATTTTGAGAGAAAAATCGATATATTGTCCTTCATACAACATACGGTACGGATAAATGATATTTTTAGTTATTAGCGTTCGAAAACTAAAAAAAAAAAAACTAAACTAAAAATATATCATAATTCTAAAAATATAGGTGGTATCGGGAATTACATGGCAGCCCCATATAATGTTTGCTATCTGTTCCTACTTTGTTTAGTTTATATGGAAGAGATTATATTCGATTTGGTCTATATTGCGGTGAAATACCAATCTAGTTTTGAACGAGATTGTATCAATATATGTGGAATTGGAATCGCTGTGCAGCTCCTCGCCGCGCACCATGAGATCAAAGTTTTTCTCTACCAGTGATATATTTAGATATTTTTTGGTGTAGTCTATCGTTTTTGGTCAAATTCATGGATTTGTTTGGTTTTGTTTGGCGGTTTCATTCAAATATGCAATCATTAAATGTGTATTTCTATCATACTACTTCTATACGTATGTTTGAAACCCCAACTTGAAAGTAGATGAATGATAATAAATCCCAAAATGGGAATTAACAAACAACCACATAAATCGAACGCTTTTTCCCGAGGCTCTTTAAAATGTATTATCAGTCGCCTGCAAGCATTGTCTATATATGTACTGTTATAAGTAGATTTGTAGAGTGCAGTTTACCCAAAACCACATTTGTAATCAGCACCTTAGTTTTGAAATTGAATTCTAAGCACCACCTTTACGTTACGATACGATAATAATGCAATGCCACGCACAATAGAGATCTGAGTTAAACATACTGAAACTGATTGGTTTGTTCACTTCAACAAATAGGTTCAATGCAATCCATGTTCGTCCTTCTAAGAATAAAATACATATATATATATATATCGAGTAACAAGCTTAATGAGAAAATAATGCACATTACGATTATCCTAGAACTAATTAGAGCATTTGCCTAAGCCGCAATATTGTGGTCATGGTATAATATTAACGGGCTGGCAAATAAAAACAGCACAACATTCAAATAATCAGCTAAACTGCTTAACTGGCTGCCTAACATAATGAATGAATATTAATTTACATAAATTACCTATTATAAATTAGTCATACTCTTATTCTTTATATTTTGAATGGGTTGGGGTTGGGATTGTTTCGAGTTAAAATTTTGAAGAAGAAAAAATAAAGGAAATTCCATTGAAAAGTCTGCAGATGAAAAACTTCATTATAAGAATAAATACGATATAAACACGCTCAACTCTCATCTCTCACACTTACATTGAACTCACTGAATCACTGACAGATAACGTTACTATGTACATTCAATGGAAATGTTTGCCTGCAAGCTAAAAGACACCATTTCAAGAGTCCTTATACTTATTAACAGTGATAGACACAACATTGGGAACGACGAAGGCTTTAATTTTATTTAAAAATTAATAACTGCATTTCTTCCTTTAACCCTCTAACGACCATAAAATTATGGGACTAAATAATTTTATTTAATCTTTTTAGAGTTATTATTAATTAATATTAAAATTTATTAAGTTAATAATATTTTTTGTCTTGGGACAAATGTGTCCCCGTGGTCGTCAAAGGGTTAAGGTTTTGTTATTTAAAAGAAACAAACTTTTGTTAATAGTCATTTAGAACTCTGGAAGATAAAAATCAGAATTTTCTTAAATGTTTATAAAAATGGGTTGTTGATAAAATTTGAATAAATTTAACGTTAATTGAAGAAACAATGCAGAGAATTGTACAGGTTATAAAGTTTTCAAAAGAGAAAGTGTCCACATCCCTTCATATTAACTCTAATTCACTGTCACATTTAATTAATTTAATAAACTGATAACGCCAATTTAGAGAAGGAGCCATTTTTGTCTTCTTATAATTTTAAAATTTAAATGAACGCAATTTTCCCAAGTTGAATGATCCAATACCAATTTTCTAGCAGGATTCGGAAAACAAACTCCTGATCTTTTAGGCAAACAAGTCAAAATAGCTTAACTTTTGCAATCAAAACTTTATGTTTAGAAAAACAAAGATACACATTCTTAAACATGATGGATTTTTTTTTTTGAAAAAATGTCAGATGATAAAAGAGCTCTTAATTCGATCCCAAATACACCCAGGGGACAGATAAAGGTTTTGGTGGAGGCACTAAGCTTTTTGACGGAGAGGAGGTGAAATCGCACCTGACACACAACACTCCTAAGACTTGGAGAAAGAAAACAATGTGCAACATAGAATGTACCCATAGGCAGTGTTGGCAACGTAAGTTACTCCGAGTAAGTTACCCAATTAGTTACGCGTAACTAATTGTAATTAGTAACACCTCATTTTCTGCGTAACTAATGTAACTAAAATAGCTAAACAAATTTTCACTGACTGTGACTGAACATTGAAACAAACAAACAATAACATTTATAATGTAAACACAAATTTTATTCCATAAAAACAAAAAATTACAAAACAAAGATTATAAAGAATTCAGTGATCAAATCTATGTATGTATGTAACTTAAATACATATGTAGGTATTAAATTAGTTGAACTCGTCAAACTCAAAGTCCTCCAAACATAAATTTACGTCTTCCATTCTTAAAGTTCCATAAAGAAACATTAATTTTTTGGAACATTAGAAAGACAGCCGATTTCTGAAAGGGGTGTGAATTAAAGACCATTTCGAAAAAGTACGCTCTATTTCTGCGGACGATGCGGGAATTTTAAGCAATTTTAGTGCAAACTTTGAATTATTGGGTGCATAGAAGTCGGCTGTCTTCCAAAACAAAATTGGATTTTCAATATTTTTTTCATATAAAGTTTTAAAAACTCCGTCTCTGGATTTAAAAAGATCCCATTCGTTCAGTCCATCAGAATTCAACATTTTTAAAAGGAAGTTATTAATTTGAAAATGATAATCGTTCTCTAATTTGTCATTAGAGTAGAAAGGATGTAAATAGTAAGATACTAGTGCATAAACATTAAGCGAATTATTAAGACGGGATTTATAGAGATTTTTGAACTGTGCTGGAACTTTTAATTCTAACCAAAACTTGACAGCGTCAGCTAATAAGTTGTTGGATTTTGGCAATTATTTATTAGCTGACAAATTGGATCGAACAACTCAATTTTTTTTTACACTCTCGATAAATTCTTCGTCAAATAACAATTTAAGCACTTCTGGTTTTGGATTGACGCTTTGTTTCATTTTTTGACTCCGACATTTTAATTTTTATATCTGAACTTTATAACTCATAAAACGTGACTTTTTTCCTGGAGAAATGTCAAAAACATAGATTAGTTACATTAGTTACGTAACTAATTCAATTTGTTACATTAGTTACATTAATTACGCATAACTAATTAAAATTGGTAAAACTCGCGTAACTTACCAACACTGCCCATAGGGCACGCTCGTAAAATAATGCAATCTTTTTTGAACGCAAATTTTAAAAAACATTCATTAAATTCAACTAAAATATTGCGTTGGGAATTCAAAATTTGAGATCACCAACCTTGTGACCTTTAAAAGATTGCAACCATTTTTCAATTGATCGGAATCATTTGCGAAATCATGCATTATTTCCTTTCATACTTGAAGTCCTTACATTCATTTGAGAATGCAAAGATTTAAATAGAATGCAAATGATTGAAATCAATTGCTCAATCAAAATTTGAAGTACCAGTCTCTAGGCAAATTCATCTTTATTTTAAAATTATAAAAGATTGCGCTCTTTTATAATCCTAATCAAAGAGGGGCTCATTAAAGTTCTTTGATTTTAAGATAATGGAACATCTATGAGGTGAATTAAAAAGAATAATTAAGGACTCCATTGTGAAAAAGAAGAACGCGTTAAGTTCAAAAATACAAATAAATGGTATTTCCTACTTTCAAAGACATGAGCCAAGTTGATAAATTCTATCGTAAGAAGATGCATTTTTTTTACTGAAAATAAGGATGTAACGACAATGTTTTAAAAGATTGAAATCAATTTCAGCCATTAAATAACTATCTTTTAGTTTATTTGTATTGCTTCTTTCAAAACAAAATGTCTCAAGCACTTCTGTGATTTATTTAATTTAACACGGCAGTATTTCGTGGAACTACAGAGAATTTATAAGTAATTTCATTGATTTTTGTAAGTTACAATTTAAATTGTAATAGAAAGCTTAGTCAAAGACCGTTTATATTATTTTGTCCATCACTGTAAATTTACGTTTATGTAAAATTGTGTGCCACTTGACGACAGCGAGAGAGATATCACATTTTTCTTGAGTTTTCCTGCGTTGTGTAAAAAGAAAGTGTCAAATTAAGTTGAAGTTGTACTGTCAAATATATGTATATTCAAGCCTTTGTTACACTCCTATACCCACTCCATGTTCTTTAAGTCTGCTTTGTTACAAAATTCCAAGAACCACTCTTTCCATGAGATGTGAATGAATGTAATAATAATAATACGTAAAATACAATTATTTACTAGAAGAACAAATATTTCTTATTTTTCAAAGATTACAAAAATATACAAAGTCAAAGCCTTATTATAAAGTCCTTCAATCGAACAAATCAACTCTGCCAAAAGATAACGAATAACGAATCAAAGAAGTTAATCACCGATTGATGGAAAGCTTTCCAACTGAAATAAATAGATTTCCCACTAAATAGTAAATTCTCAGAGACAAGAATCGTTCAACAAAATATTTCCTTGTCAAGTCGAGTTGAATCGACAATAGTGATAGTAGTAGTAGTCGTTGCTTAGTTTCTCACAGACCCATGTTGTTCGCAATTAACAAGTGCCTTGGGGTTATTAAATTTGCTTTGAACTATGCATGTTCAAAGTTTTATCCCTTTATATTGTGTATTGGGGTTTAGGAAACTACAATTTGCAGGAAGATGGACGCCATTGCTTCGAACTCTTTGGTACATACGTTCGGTTAGTATCTACAGTTTATTGTCGTTCTTACTGGGACATCTTCTCAGTTCTGTTCTCTGAAAAACCACAGTTCTCATTCCCTGTTGTGTGCCAGAGCCAATGCTCTGGCGGGCGCCTGGCCCCCTTGCATTGGTTTGTAGATTGTTTCATTTGTGTGCCAGAGACATAACCTCAGATGTAATTTATTATATCTTAAGGAAGTTTTTGTGTTTTGAAATTAAAAGCTAGGAACAAACATCATTTAAAAATATTTCAATATGTTCGAATATATTTGTGTACGTAATATTGTCAATATATACATATATGTAGTTTTAAAGTTTATTGTTATAATTGTTTTAAATTCTGCACATCTCCACTTGATATCTTCATAAATTCACTGCAAATTAATAACTAATCAAAATCGTCTATGAGTGCTGAAAGTATTCGCCAAGTCACTGTGGCGTATACATAACAAAATTGAGTGTTTTAATAAAGTCTTGCAAACTTTCGCACTTTTCGAACAACTTTATATTCTGCTTGGAAACTTTAATCAAGTTCTGATATTCAAATTTTCCTTAGTCCCATTTAAGCACAGAAGGACGACCAACGACCGACAACCGACAACCGACGACGACGCGACGGCATGACCGGGCCATGGGCAGCGAGAAAAGGACACAATTCCACAAAATACCACCTCTCATCTTCAAACCGGAAAGTAAAATGACTTAATCTTGGTATGAAAGCGATAAAAGTTTTGTAATAATGTTTTCCTTTAGCGATCCTTTCACAAATTACTTCAATGACTTTCTACTGTTTTTTCTTTCTATACTCGTATTTATTTTTTAAAGACAAATCTCTGTAACGAAAAACTTCCAGCAGTCAAAATATGTACATATGTAGATGTACCTCTGGTATAAGGAATAAATGTTGTAAAAACAATAACCTAGACTGCACGGGACAAAAAATGATAATGGAAAAGTTTCCCCTTTTGCTTTTCGTTTTTGTAATCAAAACGTTTCGCTTTTTCTTCACAGTCTATGCACAATTATATCTTTCAAATGCACACAAAAATAACAAAAAGAAAACACTATCCTTCGATATACATACGTGAGAAGAATCTTTTTCTTATCATCGAAACATGTACATAATGCCTCTTGGATACATATAGGAGATGCATCGTGTAGGAAATTTGTATTTGGATAGCACTTTAGAAATAATCGAAGAAATCGTTGAATCGTTTCGTTTCGTTTTGTAACGAATTGCAATTCAAAAACTTCTATAAAAGTATGTGCGAGGCAAGTTTATAAAGCTAAAGTTTATTTTTTCTTTCTTCATTTAAAACTTTAACGCTTCGAAGGATGCTTTGCATGAATATTTTGAAAGGAAAACCTTGAACAGCATTAAAATGTAATGAGAAGAATTTATTTCCGATATATATATGAACTTTTTCGTAACCGTATTGGGTTACTGGAAAAAAAACTCTTCCACAAGTGCAAGGTATATACGATAGAAGTTTTCAAAATGAATTTACTGTGTTTTTATATTTATATAGTTTGTGTACTTAATTTACTGCCCTTTAATTCCCACAACGATGAAGGTTAGACATGAATATGATAGGTACTAGAATGTGGATGTTAGTTTTTCGAATAGTTAATGTTTTATAACGAAAAAGAATTGGAATCATTTTGAAAATTTGTTCCTCATAACCAGGGCCCGGATTTCGATGCAAATGCATATTTTATTTTGGACAGCCTTAGAAGCAAAAGAATCAGATAGTTTTTCATATTAAGAAATTTGCTTTGAAATGGCATTCAATCGTTGGCGCATATTTTTGCATATTTTGATATAAATGCATATTTTACCTCATTGAGCATATTTAAACAATAAAAGCATATTTTGCCCTCATGTTTTGAAAGAAACTTTAAACATTTCAAAATTAATTTAAACGAAAACTTAACACATATTTAAACGATTTTTTCAAAAAATACACAAAAGAAATTATGCCCGACAAATCTACAATAAGAAAAAACTATGTTGATAAAGTGTTTACTCATGATTACTCGATGTTTACTCGATGAGATTAAAATATTTCTAAAAGATAATTTTTTGTGGGTTTCTATTGATGAAACCATTGATATCCAGGGTCGATTTGTTGCAAATGTAGTCGTCGGTATCTTACATCAAGATGAGGATATAAGCAAAACAAAATATTTAGCTAATGTTATTGAACTACAGAAAACAAACCACGCTACAATCACTAGCGCTTTTGACGAATCTGTTAACCGTTTTGGAGAACATATCGACAAAAATAAAATCCTTCCGTTTTTAACAGATGCAGCTCCTTACATAGTGAAAGCAGCTCACACTAAAAATTTTTTATCCAAAAATAATTCATGACACCTGGTTCATGGGTCAGGTTCATAGCTCGAACTATGGGTTCCTCAGTGAGACTATAGTCAAATAAGAGGGTTGGAACTTACTCAAAAACCAATTAAATGTAATGGACTAAGCTATTTTTAAAATACATGCTGTGGAATCACCAATGGGCCAATCAATTTCCAAAAAGTGGAAAACGTCTTTAAAAAAACGAAGGATATAAGCAAATGAAAAAAATCTTAACGTCCTTTGTGTTTGGATCGTCAATTTTCAGTTAATAAGATTGTTTCCTTTAAAAAGGCCCCACTAATGTCTGTAGTACCCGTGGCATGATGGTTAGTGCGGTGGACTATCATGCCAGAGGTCGTGGGTTCGATCCCTGCCTATGCCATCTAAAGTTTTTTTCACGGGTACTGCCTCTTGCGAGGAATTGACAAATTCTCCAAGAGTAATTCTTGTCATGAAAAGTGCTTTCTCAAATTAGCCGTTCGGATTCGGCATAAAACTGTAGGTCCCCTTCATCTCTGACAACAGTACTCGCAGACAAGAATGGTTGAGAGTTGTAAGTCACTAGGCCCTAGTTCTCAACGGACTGTTGCGCCACCCAATTTATTTATTTTATTTAATGTCTGTTGACGTGGAAAGGTTTTTCAATGCTACAAAATTTTTGAGACCAAATCGCAGAGCTTTCATTTTTGAAAATTAAAAAAAAAACTTCATGATCCACGCTAACAAAACATACTTACAAAAATAATGTACCTACACATGAATATACGAGGTGTGGCAATTAAGTTCCGGGAATTTATTTATAATTTAAAAACTGGCAACACTTTTTCATTTGTTATCATCTGTCTAAGAAGGGGCATCTTCCTTTTAGTTAGAGTTCAAAGTTGAAGTATATAGCAGGTTTGGTTTGCGTTTTATGCGTATTTTTTGCAAGTAACTTTTTTAGTGGCGTAGTGAAAATGTGTGACGAACAATTACAAGCAACGTGTTGTGATTCAATTTTTAGTGAAATCTGGCGAAAAACCCTGGGAAATCCTTCGAAAATTGCAGGTTGTCTATGGAGACGATAGCATGTCAAAAACGCGTGTGTTTGAATGGGCGAAGCGGTTCAAGGAAGGGCGTGAATCGGTGGAAGGCGATCCACGTGAAGAGCTCCCATCACCTCTCGTACCGACGCGAATGTTGATCGTTTGCGCATGTTGATCACGTCTGACCGTCGCCTAAGCATTCGTGCATTGTCTTACGAGTTAAACATCAACAAAGAAACGGTTCGTGTTTTTCGTGTGCTACCCGAACTCGCCAAGGATGGCTGGATCTTGCATCGCGATAATGCACCGGCCCATTCCTCGTTCGTTGTACAAGAGTTTTTGGCAAAAAAGGCATCCCAACGTTGCCTCACCCACCCTTTAGCCCCGATATTGCTCCCTGCGACTTTTTTCTATTCCCCAAGATGAAGTTGCACCTCAAGAGAACTCATCATGGCGGCGTACAGAAGGTCCAAGAAGCTCTAACCGTGGTGCTAAACGGGCTAACTTCTTAGGACTACCAAGGGTGCTTCCAATCAAGGGAGAAACGTTGGAATCGTTGTGTAGAGTTAAAGGGAGATTATTGTGAAGTTCGATAGTAAAATTTTTCCTAAAACTTCATTTTCTTGTTTTTTATTGACAAATTCCCGGAACTTAATTAACACACCTCGTATTATTTAAAATACAATTTATGTTTACCTATGTTAGAAGTACTATTTATTTTTTTGTTAAACCTAAATTAATTGTATGTTTTATGTTAACTTGTTTAACTTTTTGCTGTGAATAAAAGACTGTTTTTTTTTTATTATTTCAAGGTATTTTCATTTCCTATTGAAAAGTTCAGCAGAACATTTTCGATTTCTATGACATATTTTTATTTTTTTTATGGCATATTTAGTAACGTTAAGGGCATATTTAAGGTGCATATTTCTTGTTTTAAAGAGCATGAGAATCAGGGCCCTACTCATAACTAAAGAATTCCATATAAGATACAACATGCATGGTTTTATAAAAAACTTTATGTTAATATTGCGTTGCAAAACTACTTGAATTGAAATTGAGAAACTGACAGAACTATAAATTACATTTTAAAATTTGTAATAATTTACACAATACTTTAAGATTTTAAAATTTGTTAAATATTTTTCAAAAGCTTCTTCATCTCTGGACTTTTTTACATTTTCCTGTTGCTTTATCATTAAATTTTATTTGTACCAGTACCCGTGGCGTGATGGTTAGAGCGTTGGACTGTCTTGCCAGAGGTCTTGGGTTCGATCCCTACCTGTGCCATCTTGTGCTTTTTTTCACGGGTACTGCCTCTTGCAAGGAATTGAAAAATCTTCCAAGAGTAATTCTTGCCATGGAAAGTGCTTTCTCAAATTAGCCGTTCGGATTCGGCTTAAGACTGTAGACCCCTCCATCGCTGGCAACATTACTCGCACACAAGGATGGTTGAGAGTTGTAAGTCACTATAGGCCCTAGTTCTCAATGGACTGTTGCACCACCTAATTTATTTATTTTTTGCATTAAATTTAAATTTAATCATTGAAAGAAAACCTCAGAAGCATGTTTGTCAAATGTAATGAGAGGTCATTTCAAAAGCCCATATTAAATATTGAACTAATATTAATGCTGAATTTTCCCACGGAAGTTAATAAATATCATTTCTTTGATATTTTTCATAACTTCAAGTAGATTATTATTGAAGTATTAGCTTAAATCTATATTTCTAGACAACACAGAAATTACTTTAAAAGTAAGTTTTTAACATCTCTTCCTATTCCTTTCTCGTGTTTTCTCTTTCATTCATAATATTTTATAATAGTGAGGAAAAATGGGCTTAAGTACCTAATCTTAAAAAATAAAACCGTATTTTATTTCAATACCAAAACAGAAAGAAAATTCTAAAGACATTTGTTTTTAAAAAAGTTTCCTTTTTGAGTGATGTATTACCATAAACTAATTGTCGCCCTAAAAATCACAATTGTTTGCTGGATCCATTTGTTGTATAATGTTTTTTATATATTAACCAAGGACATTTTTATACCTAAACATCACATTGAATAAGTAAGTTCTACATTTGTTTGTATTTTAAGCAAAGAACCTTGTTGCAACCAAAACCATTTGAAAGCACAGGCAAAATTTTACCCCAAAGCTCAAAACATCATGAATATTCCATAATTTACGATACAAATCAATTTGAATGATTTTGGAAATTCTCCAGGCTGTTATTTCGATTGAGTTATGTCTAAGCTAAGCAAGTCAATGTTTCAATTTACATTAATTTCCTTCCGGTGCTGATGTTGATTTACTTTGGAATGTTTTCATAATTTCGATCGTAAAAAATCAGAACTATTTCTTTGGAGAGCAATTGAAATACGAATACATACAGATTTTGCAAACAATTGTTACATTTCTCAATGTTTTCCTTTTAACACAATATTACAATATTACAAAATTCAATCAATTCTTAATACTAATTAATATTCGTAATTAAATACATAGTTTGTGGAATATTACTATATGAGAAAAAAACATGCATAAACTGAGCTTCTTCTTCTCAGAAACAGGCTTAAAAAACAAAGGCAGAACCTTCTACTTAACCAATATTTTGCTATGATCCAATTCAAGTAGTGTTTGCCTTTTGACTATTATTGGTGGATTTATAGACTGTTGGCATAAAAGTATACTATTTCACTTGGAACATAAGAACCAATTGTATAATTTTTAACAACATGGGCATTTCAATATCCAACTGCCATTTGATATCAAAATCATCACTGAATGATGGTGTTTCAAGTTCAAGAATATTAGTGTCCTATGTTCCAACAGAGTTTAAAAAATAAATAATGAAAAATCATGTAAACTAATACCTTTTCTTATTTTGACTTTCCAATTTTTACATTCACATTCATATATTCAAGGATATATGACATGATGGAATGCCAACGAAGTGCAGATGATGGACGTACGTTTTAACAATTCGAGGCCTTTTACCAAACTATCGTTATCGCCAAAGAAAATTGTATCGTAAATAGCAACTCAAAAGTTTACTGCTTACCCTTAAAATCATTACCTTAGATAAATCATTAGAAAATAGTTTGAAGGTCACAAAAAATGGCGCAACGGGAACGATATTTTGAATTATCGCTGTACATTGTTTAGTGAACCTGTACTCAAGTAGTGGAAAGATTTTTGTCATATTTCGTTGCTAACATCGTTAAACGAAAAAAAACAACAATCTTTTGCCTAAAAATATTGTGAGGAAAAATTACGTCCCTAATTAAACAATATTACAAAATATCCTTCCACGTTAATCCGGAAAAAAAACAATGTTACTCACTAATTTGACTCGTGATTTATACAAAACATTCTCATAAAGTTTATCTTTTTATTCAACTATACAAAAAAAAATATTCCTTAAAAAACTTTTTCGAAACTTCCATTAACCCACCCACGCATAATAATTCAATATTCTTTATTTATTTAATAAAAAACCGTGAAAATTTAGAAGAAATTAAAAAAAGAACAACAACTACAACACAAAAAAAAAAACACTATAAACCCCTTTCGCTTAATTGATTCAAATCCACAAAGCAGTTAGGCGCAAAGAACATATTTCATTTTGCGATATTCATTCCGGTGTAAAGTTGTCCAGACAGAGTCTTATAGCCTTAAGGTAGAAAAAGTGTAATTGTATACCTCGAGCATTTTCTCTCACTCACAATCTGAAAAGAATATTGAAAAAGTTTCCTCTGGCTGCCTTTCAGGAGTACAATTACAATTCACTTCCAGAAAGGAAACGATATTTTAGCTTTCCGCCCTGAAGGCAAAAACCAGACCTTTAAAATGGCCATGGCCAACCAAAAAAAGGTAAGTCACTATAAAGAAAGTAACAAAATGCCCGCAGACAAATTAAGGAGCTCTAGAGTGAGTGAATGAAAGAGAGAGAGACCAAGTAAAAGGTAAAGAGCGAAAATAAAATAAAAAGTAAAGAAAATACCACGGCTAAGTGAAGCTAGCTGTATAACTACCCTTATACGAAACTCTCGCTCCTCTCGTTCTTCGTTCTTGTACCTTTGCAAAAGAACTTTATGATGTTGAAAATAGTTTTCAATGCATTTTGCTTTTGTGCTGCAATTCCGAGGGTAATTTGTGATTTCCATTTTAAATACTAGCTGTAGCTCGTTGTTGTGTGGCACATGTAGCCGTTGGCTGAAAATACGCTATGAAAATGTTGCTGGTGCATTTTGCATTTTGCATTTTATATGCGAAGTACCTATGTAGCTTACGTTCCGTAAGACCGTAAAAATAAGGGCTATCTTTGCACCCTCTTCCGAAAATTTAGTATTTCCTTAAAGATTAAATTAAATGTTGTAAACCCGAAGAAACGAGAATCACGAGAATTAAATTAGTTTAATTTTAAGTTAATACAAAATAAGAACTTGATAACTTATTTAAAAGAATTCAAAATACCAATTAACTAAAATATGTATTAAAAGTTAATCCAACATATATGTATGTACTACTATACTACTATACTATATGTATCCTACTACAAAACTCTGACGATTCACGGGGCGTATGTGAAACTTTATTTTTGTTCTTTTTGTTTAAACATTAAAAATTGAATTCAAATAAAATTCGTGCTACAGATAATAACATCAAAATGTTCAAAAGAGACTCAAAAATATTTGGTAGGGGCTATTTTTCAATATATCAGAAAGTAAAAATAATATTCCATACATAGTACAGTAAGAAATTACCAAGAAAACGATCCGCAGCAGTCTGGTTTTTATATTAGAAAGTTGATACAATCGAACATTTCATTTTATAATTTAGAGATTTGATAATTTATATCTTACAACTGAAACATTATTTTCGAAGAAAAAAAAATATAATAAATAGTTAAGAAGAAAAATACGAAAAAAACCTTTATTCAAAAAATTACAAAAAAAAAGTATTACAATAAGCAAAACCAGAAAAAGTAAATTTATTTTACATAACAAAAAAAAACATTAAGAGAATAATATTAAATAAATAAAATGTAGAA
Organism: Eupeodes luniger; assembly: GCA_951509635.1. Taxonomy (NCBI): domain Eukaryota; kingdom Metazoa; phylum Arthropoda; class Insecta; order Diptera; family Syrphidae; genus Eupeodes; species Eupeodes luniger. The sequence goes on from OX608074.1 coordinate 460,927, forward strand.
ACATAATGTACCTATTAGCAAATAAATGAAAAATAAAAATAAAAAATAAAAAATAAAAAAAAAATTTAACAAACAAATAATAGAATATTACATTTAACTTGTATGTTTTAATTTTGTAAATGAAAACTGAAAGAAAGGGGTTTGCTCGTACATTATGGTTTAACAGATGGCCTTATATCTGTTGCCACTAACTTTTTGAAAAATAACAAATATAACAGCTTATGTCTTATTCCTATAATTAAACAACTAAGTCGAGTCAGCTTACAAAAACAAAACCATATTTTTATTCAGTTTTACAGTTAATTATAAAAAGATCACAACGATGTGCAGAGAACTCAAAGATCGATTTTATGCTAAGCAACGTTAAAAACCATAATGAGAAGTAAGATTTGAATTTTGTTACCTTTATCTTTTTTTAAAGACTTGTCAAGATAGTTTGTATGTTTTTTCTGAAACGTAGTCCTGCCATAGTTGATACGGATTCACCAAAAAAAATGGATAGGACTATAAAAACACCGAAAACATGTATTTACAGGTCAGGTCATTCGAAAACACACAAGTAATTATTAGCAGACATTAGTTGAAAAAAAAAATGGAAACCAAATTCTGTCAAAATATCAGAGTTTATCTTGAGTTTTAAAATGATGTCATAGTGTTTTGTATTTTGGTGATACTCTACGAACACATCCATCGAGCCTCAAGGAGATATCAACGTACAAACGTCTGAAAATGATAAAATAAAAGTCAATGCGCAGCAGGATTTCACATTATTTTCATTTGCAGTGATTCTAATGTAAATGTTTTATTTGTTATTCATATAAGTTTGTATCGTACTAAGGTTGACTTTTCCAAAAAAAAAAAACACTCCTACAGCTGCAGAGGCAGTTCCTGTAAAAAACTAAATTTTCAGGTGGCACAAGCAGGGACGGAACCCAGACCTCTGGCATTACAGACCTACGCATTTTCTTTAAATTTATTCACAAAAATAAAAAAAACCTACGCATTACCCATCACGCCACGGATACTATAAAAAATGCTTTCAAAACATGAATAAAATAAGCAAACATATGTACTACAAGTCTATCCCATAGACCAATTTTTTCACATTTTTAATGAAATATATCCTTTGGCAACTCAGAATTCATTTCAAGATATACTCGTACAGGTAGGCGGCTAGACAGACATACAAATAGGCACTTTTCCGTTCTTTCTATTATTCCATACCTCAGATTTTGTTGAAAACCTTATAGGAATAACATAATACTAAAACTTTCCTCTATGCATTTGTAAGTTAAACATAAAAAACATCTCTTACATGTCAAAAATAAAATTGCTATCATGAAAAGAATCTTTCAAAAAGCGCATCGCTTTGAAACCCATGTATTCATCTCTGACAAGTCTAGAATTAGACTGTGAATTATTTTTTGCCTATAAACAAAAACCTAAAACGAAAAACAAATTGGTTCACTATACAATTATACCCTTTATGCACTCACTTCACTCCAATACTGGACTGGAAGGCACATATACCTTTTCTGAAAAAAGATAAAAGTTTCCCTCTCAATGGTTTGGCTCTTCAGGAGCAAAACTTTTTGTGTTCCATCAAAATTGACCATCATGTTTTTCTTTTTCCATTTTTATTTTTTTTAATGAAAATATTGAAGAATTGAAAGTAGAAAAGTCTAACAAAAAATTGCTATTTAGCTAGAGTCACCGTCCTTATTGAGAGATGGACCGTCTATGTGAATGTATGCCAAGCCAAGTCATACTCATATTACGAACAGAATCTTTTTGTGAAACTAATTCGTTCATTAAATTCATTATCGTCATTTTACGGTCCATTTACAAAATAAATTTCTCTGACCTTCGGCCCTATACGTGACATCAACCATAAATTATGTTAAATAAGCAAAGTCATTGGGATTTTGGTTGGGTATATATGTAGGAACGTATACGGTATCAGTACTCGAAACTCGAAGGTTCGTATTCGTCGGATCGATAATAAAAGTCCGCACAAAAGTACCACAAGGACTAATGCGGTCATAACAAAAATTGTCCTTTTTTTTTGTGTGACTGTGACTGTGACTTTGTACTAAAATGCTTGTACATATACATATATATATCTAGGATAGGTATATGCATTGCAATGGACCCCTTATACTCCTAGGTCCTAGTTCCAAGCTTCTAAGACTCATTTACACTTGTGGCTGCTTTGATCTTAAAGATATTATTATTTGCTTAAAAAGTTCTATCACGTTTTAGAATTAATGAACCAAATGATTGAATTTTCTAATTTATTTGTTGGCTTCTGGAAATTGTTCGTCTTTATAGAATTTTAAGTTGAATTCGTATATCCGCAGTTCTCGCAGTTCTCGTAGCTCGCAGCTAGCAGCTCGTTCGGTTCAAAGTGAATTGACGAATTCATTGTATGCTTTGGTTATAGCTTTGTAAATTATAATATATATTTTTGTGTGTTCTTTTTTATTTTAATCAATACACAAAGGCGATTTCGGTAAATTATTCAGACAGACTTAAAAGTATTCCCTGTCGAAAACAATTTAATGAAAATCATTAAGCATCGTAATGAAAATTAACGTAATTAAAATATATGATTGTTCGAGATGTAATTCGGGGAAATGCTCGCAGGAAGATACTGAGGTATAGCTGATGCTCTTGTGTAACAAGGATTATTAAAATTCAACGTTTATGGAATACATAAATGATAAATAATATAACATGATGGCAGAATTGAGATGCACTCACGTCTTTAATAAACGAATTTACGTGATGTGCTTGAATCACTTTGAAAGCAAAGATTGTGCGGTGCGTTGTGAGGTGTTATTTTATTAAGTTTACATATAAATACCTTTATATATGGTACGTTGGGAATAATAATGTCAAAACGTCAGTTTTCGGTTGGTACACGTTATTGGAGCTTACAACAGAATTCAAAATTCAAGTCTGTATGACTATTTCGGTGATGTTAATATGTAAACCCAACTTATTTTATTAATAAATTTCTTCATGAACTAGCTCAGCATATCCTTGGGGAAATTTTGATTTAAGATAATGGAAGCACTACACAATTGTTAAATATTTAATGTATGCATACTTAACTGTTCAACCCTTAATTTATAATTTGGACACACTCAAATATTAATACAGTACTTTTGTTTGAACACATTGCGAGCTTTAAGGAAAAACTAAATTGGATAGAGCAATCTTCATCCTTGATGTGCTGCTGAAAAAAGACTATTGACTATTTATAGATAGACTTATCTTGATTTATAAAAATGTTGACACTTCACTGCATTTCAAGCTCCCTAGAATCGAAATTCATGGTTTCTTGTCAGCATTATCTCAACAACCAGCAGAGATATTGACCTCAAATAAATTTGTATAACAGATCATAAAATAAAATTATGCAGAAAAGACTTTTAAAGAAATAAAAAGAGTGTTTTTGTTTTTTGTCGATATAAAATAAAAGTGCAAACATTAGTTTACTCCAAATATCTCACGAACCAATAACGCTATCGACTTCAATTCAATTGTATGTAATAGTTACATTCTGACATCATATGCAATTGGTATGAACTTTTAAAAATTACAACAGACAATTTTCTTACAAATAAAAAGAACTTTCTTATTAAAAATAATACGACCTCCAGAATAATATTTTAGCAACGAAGGCATTGAGTAAACATTTTAAAATAATAAAATTGACAATTTTCTAACAAAACAAAAACTCGAATATCTTGAGAACAAATAAAAACCGAACTAATTTTACCTTACACAACATATTGCTGCGTGCATTCATGTTTGGAAAATAATTAAATTTCCTGTAAAAAGAAAAACATATTTCATTATATACAAAATATTTCAATTAACTTCTGACAAAGTTTTGTTTCATAAAAAATTAATCTTACTAAAAACGTCTCGAGTATTTTTCAAAAACAACTTAAGCTTAATTTGTCGATTGTATTTTTTTATTCTAATACTAATTTTAAGAAACTCAAAACTGCTCTAAATCTAGTGTCGACGTAAATCTTGCTTTGGAGAAACTCTTTAATATGGTTGTAAGAAAAGTTACTAACTGAAAGCATTTTCTTGAACAAAAATGATTAAAAAACTCATTTGCGGAATCGTCGGTGTATCATGTTTATATTTCTTTTAGTTTCGAATTCAAATGAACAAGACAAAAGAGAAATTGGCTTCAGTAACTTAGAACAAGGCAAAATAATGAACAACATCTTTCACTTTTGAATACATGTTACATTTCAAACCAGAAGTATATAATTTTCTGAAAAGACACTCGTTATTTAGCATTACAAAATTAATACCTACGATTATCTATTTAAAACCCTTTGTTTAATTCTAACTCAAAGACGTACACATCTTGATTGGAAAACAAAAACAATTTCCTGATCCTGTTTATTACATACCTTCCTATCTAGACCTACATACAGCTCTGACTTCATTGTTCTCAAATGTTTTCAAAGCCAATTAATAACAACATCTTGCCACATACAAAAACTAAAACGTATAATTTACTCCATATTCATATACGTATAGGTACTCATATACATAATATCCTTTTCTGGAAATTTTCTATAAACATGTATATATGTATGTACCTATGTACCTACTATACATACCTTATGTAATGTATCGTGTAAGATGCTCTAAAGAGTCTAAAGGAATAAGAGTACTCGTATGAATGTAGCATGTTGTATTTTTGGTTAGTGTCATGGTTGAATTCAAAGCCAACACAGAAAAGTACATTTTGTAAATATAATGAACACTGTTTGTTCTAAGGATATAAAATGTATAGACAAACATCTATAACTTTAGCTCTACTTTTACCTATGTACACAGTATACAGTGTGTACCTGCACTAACCATGCATACAGGTACTGTAACTATATTTGAATACAAATTTAAGTTCCATTCTGCATTCTTAACCTCAACTCCTTTCTATACCAGCCTTTGCTTAACTTACACTTGCATTACTTATCACGCAAATTAAAAACATGGTTTAAGGTAAACGAACTGCCAAAAAGGGCCGGCAGGTGGATAGTGTAATGTATTTACATACATAATTAAGGATCTTGCCTTGTAATTTTTGCATTTTTTCCTCAAACAACTCTGTCGGCGTCGTCGGTGTTCATACTGTTTTGCTTCGATTTTTGTTTTAATTTCTACCAATTACCTGCCAACAGGAACAAGATACTCGTACACTCTACTCTGCAACTTGTTCCCTGAAATATCCTTTTTTTTTTGTTGAAAAATAGTTTGCCTCACAATGTGCTCCTTCTCTCTGTCGCTCTTTCTTGTCCTTAAAAACAAAATGCAATAGCTTTCTCTCTGCAAACTTGTACCTACCTATACAGGAAATTGGAAAATAATTAATGAAATATATCTTGACAAGGACCTTCATAAATTGGAAAATTTTAAACTAGTCTATCATCGACATGTACAAAGTGAACTTTTAACCTATAAGCCCTCTCTTTATACAAATACATACAGCTATAAAACTATGTATACATTAACACAATACACATGCATAGGTATACTACGTACATAGGTATATACGTTGAAGCTGATATCCTTTTATAGTTCATAATAATTTACCTATGCTTTAAGCTCTTCGTCATAACTCTTTGCCACTCAGTTCACAACGTACAAATTTAATTAAAATTGTGCCACTTAATTAAATCCGCACAGCCATCATTATTACCCCATAAAACAGGATAATATTCAACGGACTATAATAAGGTTCCTGTTTTACCGCAAATGCGGTGAGGTTTTCTTAATTAGACTTTTACGTTATATATATAAATAGGTACGTTTGTCGTAGGGCATATACTGAGTTAATTCAGTTTAACAAAAATCTACTCTGACACTTTGGAGGATTTCCAGGATTCAAGTTTGGATTACGTCATTCTTAGGAGTTCAAAGATAACAATTTAAATTAAACTGAAGCTTTAATACAATACTCTTATTCATTGTAATAAAGATATTCAAATCATTATGTGGAAGAAGCTTGGAATAGGGTTAACAAAAAAATTAAAGATGGATAGTTTTGTTCCAAAAATTGTAGTAGATAACTTTATGGGCTTAAATTTAAACCCTACAAGAGCAGACAAAAATTTCTTTAAAGAAATGAAATTCAAAAACATACTTTTTTAAAGTTGCAAGTATGGCAACATACAATTCTTTTATTGATTTAACTTAAAGTTTGACTTACCTATAGATTGGGACTTGCAATGATCAATTATTTGACCTTAAAAATATTGCATCATTTGTTTCCCTATCATTTAAGTTCAATAAATTGAATGCAATCATTTGAACCTTCAATAATTCTTTTGCATGCATTTGAAGTTCTCTTTTAGCATTCTTCTCATCCAGTTGAAATCTTTACAATAATTAGCAATAAATTCGATATAATGATTACAAAGACTCCAAAAAAAGGCAAGGACATCAAGTAAATTGCAAAAGAATGCTCGAAGTCTCAAATGATTTTGATCAATTGATTTCAGTCAAATGATTGACGATTGCAAAATTTAAAGAACTATTATCTTGGTGAATTCAAGGAATGTGATCTTTGAATTAAAGTCGTAAAAGTATAAAGTATTGATAGAATGAGGTCGGTATCTTAAGACCAGAGCTGACATAATCCAAATTTGTTTCAAAGTTTAACTGATGAGTGAATTGAATTTTATAGTAAAGAAAAACTTAAAGTCTCTCCTTTCTTTTCAGAAGAAGAAGAGGCTGGGATGAGACTCACACTGATAACTTTCTATTAGTGCCCGATAAAAATTTCCAATGGTATTTTTGGAACGAGTTAGTTTTTTTGTGTAATGATATTTAAAGATTATGCAATTAAAAATTTAAATCTTAACAATTTTTATACGGGAAAAAACAACTTTGAAGTCAATATGTTTCTTCGTTTTTGAGATATTTACTATGTCAAAATTAATTTTGTAGTACTTCTTTCTTTCAGGTTTTATTTTATTGTCAACAGAATATTTCCAAAAGTCTTACAAAACATTAATAATAATAGTAATAATAGACATAAATAGGTACAGATATTTAAGTTATAAGCATAGCATATTTTATTAAAACGACCATGAATCACTTAATTAGAAAACATTTTTTTGTCCTATCATTAATACTTTTCGCAGCGTATGCGGTGAAAGAGATTTTATGGCTAATTGTTTTACACCTTCAGTTGGTTTTAATAGGAATTTCTAAAGATTTCTATAGTAATCTAGTACTAAATATAGCCTATGTTACTCTGTGATAATGTAGCTTTCTAATGAAAAAAGGATTATTAAAATTGGTCCAGTACTTTTTGAGTTTATTCGTTATAATATTAGTGTAGATAAAGGTGAACAAAATTAGTAGTGATTCTTTAAAAAAAAAATTGTCGATTCCGTTTTTATAAAAATAATACCAAATGTTAAAAACAATGTTTCTAGGGAATGAACTTAATTTGAACTTAATATCTGCAATTTTCGCTAAAATATTTGAGTCGAAAACCAATTTTAACCAAATTTTAATAGGGCTTTTCTTAGGTTTTTAATTTAAACCAGATGTGCCACCAAAGTTAGTCTTCGATACATACAATTATTTTGGCGGTAATATCATTTTTTTTCGTAAGGAACTTGGAGTAACTTAACTTAGTTCGAAAGATATGAAAGGCAAAAAGGTATTTCCAATACACTGACTTACGAACGTACAGAAGTACTACCTTTTGCACATATTCTGAAACGTCCAGAAATGTCAAAATTTTCAATTTGACAAATCAAACTGATTACAAATGGAAGTTTAAAACAGAAAATAGACAAATTTTAATATAAGATTTAATCTTTTATTTGTAAAAAAAATTGTTTTGTTTAAATTAATTTCTTTAAATAACTTTTCTTCCTAATCATAACATAAACTATTTCCGTACGAAAACTTCAAACAAAAGCACCTAACATGAGGCCAAATTAATTGAATTAACAAATAACAAAAAAGAGCAGAACTACGCTAACAAAAAAATAACTAATTACCAACTATGACTTCTAAATATCACATGAATAAAGCTTAGCAATGGGAAGCAAAAAGGCTTAACATAAAGTTAGTCTGGAGACATTTAATATACTGTACGTATGTACGTAATATACGTTGTCGTATACGTTTACGTTCACATTGTACAGAAATCTTCTTAATTACCTGCATATTCTCACCTAATTATCAACTTTCGAACAAGAATCGTGATAAACTTTTGAGAAAAAGTTTATTTTTAAGTATAATTAAAATTATATAGAAGGGTACCTACTGCTGAATTTCTCCAGGAACTTCATAGCGATATTTATTTTTTTTTTTTTCAAGTCGTCTTGGTATGTTTTTTTTTGCATTTTAATCGAAAATGGAATTCTTTGCACAACTTGAAATAACCTTTATTCCCTCTGGTAATTAAAAGAAATTTATTTCTTTCTGTCAAATGGTAGATTTATAACTTCTTTGAGAATAGAAATTGGAAGGGAACAGAAATAGTAAGACATGAGCCCCTTAGAGCAGAGGTGTGTAGGTATGTACGTACAAGTTGACGCACCAGTGTTCATTTTCCACTATGTCCCATGAATTATTTATTCAACATTAGCATTCATTTAGCATCAGAAGATTGTATTGCTAAATTGTGCCAGTTTTTTTCCAATTAAAGTTAAGCAATTCATCAAACTCATACTAAAATGTCACTTAAATTGGAACCAAAGTGGAAAACTATTTTACGGCTAATCTATCTATACGACTTTAAAAAAGAAACTTAAATTCAAGTTCCTTAAAAAAAAAAGAAGCGATTGGTCTTAATGTAAACTGTTTGGCTACAATAAAGCTTCTCTTGTATATGAAAATAAATGCTTTCATAATCTGTTTCATAGATCTTAACCAAAGGCTTTATTTCATACACATCACCGAATAAAATTATTAATGATGATGCCAAAATGAATGTACATATATACCTTTGCTGAAATACTAAGCGAGCGATACAAACAGTGAAATAGTTGAACCATCAATTTTACTTCCCAACATAATCGCTTGCTCTATAGGATAAGGGAATTACTGCTGGTAGCAGCAGCACAGGCACAGCACACAAAATGCACATCACGTCTGACTTTCTTAATTGAATCCTTAATTGCGTTTCTATTTGGAGGTAAAACGCCCCCACACACAATATACATATCTACCTACTATTCATATAATAAAACACGAAATACCTTATATTTCATAGTGGGTTTATGTTGGCACCTGAGGAGCATTAGCATCTTCCCACACGGTTATTGTGGGGTGTTTTCTCATAACGTTATGGGGGGGTTGGCAGAAAAAGTCAATACCATATTGGGCGAAGAGTTGACGAACAATTTAATATGTATAAGGGAAATAAAAATTATTTTTTATGAGCAAAGACATTTTTTCCTTCGGTGAATTTAATAAGTTCTTGAATTTTCCTTCACAAGTCTTAACAAAAGAAAAAATACGGTACAGTAAAACAATAAAATGCATCTACTTATTTAACAATAAAATTTTATAAATAAAATTTTAATAAATTGCAAACAAATTAAGCTGTAATTATTATTTTGCCATAAAATTTCTCAACTTGAAAAAAATCATAAGGATGGATTTAACATTTTGTCACAAGTCGTGAGTTGAAATGAATTCTTATGGAAAATATGGAAAAGTTACTTTTAAAAATCAGTTCATTTGCAAAGTAATAAAATAGTTACAATAGAAAGCCTTACACAAAGAAAACTCCATCAATAGTTCTTTAATCATTAACTAATACGGTTAACAGAAGTATTAGTCCATCCAGGAAAATAAGACAAAGAAATAATAAATTGTCCTCCTTTAAGAAAGTTTCTAAAAAACTGAATTTCGGTATAAAGGTATGTTCGTAAAATATTATCTTATTTTGAAACTGAAGAAATAACTTAAGGGGGGTGTAAGTACTCTTTTTTCCAAAACTTCTGTTTTGAATTTTTTCCAATGCTGTAGTTTTTACTTGCGACATATAGGAACTATATGGCAAGTTTTGCATTCGTGCAAAATTTCGAACTCGAGATTTTAATCAAACATAATATTACGATGGTAGAGAAGTCGAAAAAAGTGGGTCCCGCGATTCCGTCCGGTCTGTTTTGTCTGTCTGTCCACGCTCCTACAGCCTAAACCATTGGTTCGATTGAGTTCAAACTTGGAAGTTAAGGTTTTGAGCAGATTCGCGTTAGGCGTTTTTTTCATTTTTTTTAAGATCAAAACTAACAGTGGCCCCCATACAATTTCTTTGGTCAAAAAACGAAAATTCGAATTTTCTCAAAAACAAACCGATAGATTTTTTTTAAATTTTCTCTAAAATTTTATTCTTTAACTTGGCTTCTTTTAATAAGAAAAACATATTTTTGTATTGCTCAGGAAAGGTACCGCTCATAGAACCGTTATTTTGTTTTTTCATTTTCTCAGCAAGTTATGAACTGATTTCAATAACTTTTTTCTAAATAAGCTCTTATATTGCCTTAACAATATTTGATTATCAAAAGTGCAATTTTTTATTGTTTGAATTTTTAAAAAAATATTGAATTCTTTTTTTTCAAAATTTTGTATCTCAAAAACGGGTCAACATTTTTTTACAAAATTCAAATGTAGAGCGTATATTTATAATCACTAAACAACTGCATACCAAAAATATTTGTAGAACAAAATTGAAAAATTTTATATATAAAAAATTAATTTAAAAAAAAACCGCTCTAACGATTTTCAAAAAAAAAAATTGAAAAATCAAGGATTTTTTGATTTTTAAAATCGCATTTAAATTTTTAAAGACAAACCTATTTTTCAGTTAAAATTTTGAATCTTAAAATTTTTTTTTAATTATTTTAATTATTTTATTTTATTTTTAATTATTTTAATTATTTATTTTTTTAATAATTTTAAATATTTAAACTAGTTGAATACACAAACAATTGTTTATGTTAAGTATGCTTACAAGTATTTTTTCATTTTCGGGATGAGTTGTCCTATAGGATGAGTTGTGTCTTGGGATGAATCACAAGCTTTTTGACAAATCAAATGGCATTTATATCTTTGAAGACGAACTTATTTTACAGGCATATTTTTAAATCTTTTATAGGTACATTTTCAAACAGACTCTTTGCATACAGGACCAAGTTCGTGCGACCCAGTCGTGCATTTTATTTTTTAGATAATGCTCATCCTTAAATAAGCCCTTATATTATGAATATATACGAATACGAAATTTCGTTATATTCTAAAAAATTACTGAGCCGTGAAAAAGTGAGAGAGATTAAAAGACCTAGATCTATTCGCGATTTCGTTTTCACTTTTTAAAGTGTTTAATTTAAACAAAACGTAGTACCCGTGGCATGATGGTTAGTGCATTGGACTGCCATGCCAGAGGTCTTGGGTTCGATTCCTGCCTATGCCATCTAAAGTTTTTTTCAAGAGTACCTACTGCCTCTTGCGATTAATTGACAAATTCTCCAAGAGTAATTCTTGTCATGAAAAGTGCTTTCTCAAATTTGCCGTTCGGAATCGGCTTAAAACTTTAGGTCCCCTCCATCCCTGACAACAGTACTCGCACACAGGAATGGTTGAGAGTTGTAAGTCACTAGGCCCTAGTTTTCAACGGACTGTTGCGCCACCCAATGTATTTATTTGTTTAATTTAAACAAAACACATCAATATGCAAATAAACATTTTCAACAATTAAAACGCAGGAAACAGAAAAATGTAATTTTATGTGTAAGAATTTAAAAATCCTAACTTATAAATATTAATACAAACAAAACTAAAAACAAGATCTGTACGCAAGGCTTTTTAACGATCATAGATTTTCAACTTTCTGATTTTTTTTTATTAAATTTACTAATTCCTTAGTAAAGAAATAAATAAATACCTTCTCCTGGAACGTTAAGTCACTTGTACCACGAATCCAAATCGTTTGTGTTCTGGGTTATTTAGTTAAATTTGATCAGAAAAAGAATAAAAACAAAGTTCTAGATTTTACATGAGATTTGATGAGTTGCCAAATAAAGTTATTCTATAGGGTTCGCCAAATAACTTCTTTTTTTTTTGAAAATGCTATAAAAACATATAGTGTAGCTTCGGCTGTGTGGCACGTAGCGCCGGCCGTCCTGTTGAAACCAAATGTTGCCAATATCCTCCTCTTCAATTTTTATGAACAAAAATTCGTTTAACATGGCCCTATAACTCCTTGCTCATTTTCGAAGAAAAGTGGCCCAATTATGCCTCTGGACCAAAATCCGCACCAAACAGCGACTCGTTTTGGGTTTATAGGCTTTTCAATGTATGCGTGCGGGTTTTCCGTGCCCCAAAAGCTACAATTTTGCTTTTTTACATACCCGCCAAGATCAAAATGAGCTTCATCTGAAAAGATGATTTTTTTTGGCAAAATCGGCATTTTCTCTAAGCGTTGTTCCCAGAGTTGTTCAAGCGTATATACACAACCATATTCATTCAGCGGAAAGATAAAACTAATGTCTGTCAAATCAGACATGAGCTAAGTGTTACCATTCACGAAATAAGCACTAGTTAAAAAAAAAACGTTACACGGTAGACCCTATATATAATAACCTTAAATAATTATTTTTTTTTTAGCAACAGCTTTTCCATATTGAGAGTACCAATTTAATAATCGCGAGCACAAATGCGAAAAATGCAAAAATAATATATGTATCTTGAGTCAATGGTTACAACCGCTCGAACGTATGTAATCATTATCTCAAAATTCTAGATTTTTGTATTTCGATATTTGTTTCTTGGATTCAGACGAATGAAATTTGTTGAGTGCTTTCATCACCTTCCCCCTAAATTTTGTCGCTCTAAATCGAAATAAGAGGACTTTTTAGGGAATGTAAGGACATAAAGCTCCCCACCTAAACTCAGCTGTATTCGAATTTTTTTCTGAGTAAAAATTTAATTTAATATTTAGTGCGTTGGACTGTCATACCAAAGGTGCCAATCCCTGCCTGTGCCGCCTACATTTTTTTGAAGGTTACTGCCTCTTGCGAGGAACTGACAAATCATCCAAGAGTAATTCTTGTTATGAAAAGTGATTTTTCGAAAAATCCGTTCGTATTCGGCTTAAAACTGTAGGTCTCCTTTATCCCTAAAAACATCACTCGCACACAGGAATGGTTGAGAGTTATAAGTCACTAGGCCCTAGTTCTCAACGGACCTAATTTATTTTTTATTTTAAATACTTAATTCACTTGGGCTATATTTGATTCTTTCAAATTTATTAACTTGATTTTTTATTTTAGGACGTGTAAAACAGATTCGGTCATAAAAATTGACTTTTTTCAAATTTGATTAGTAATTTTTAGCTCTAAAAGAATGTTAACAATTTTTATTTAGAAATTCATATTTCTTAATAAAAGTGTATTTTTTTTTAGTTTTTACTTAATCAAGCTACTTTAAAAGAGAAACAATAAATTTGTTGTTTTAAGTTTCAAAAAATAAGAAAATTAGACCCTTAAATAGGAAAAATCACTCCATGCCTGCAAACAATGATATTGTTTGTTTTCCTATGAGTACAACATTTTGTAGGCTCATTTCTTTGGGCTAAAAGTTCCAACAATGTTTAAGGTATCTTTATATCCTATTTGTTAATATTTTATTTGAAGGCTTTAATGGAGCATTTTATGAGATCCGGAATGTTTTTTATATGATGTAGGTTAGGTATCGTAACAGGGTTTCGCTTTCGATGCCAGGCAAACCAAGTATTAACTAAGTTTAATATCAATCTAAATATTACGTATACCTTGGTTCATATTCAAAAAATCTCTCTTTTATTTAAACTTAGAGCCCAAAAAATTGGTTTATTTATTCAAATCGTTTACCATGTTATAATTTATTAAAATTTCATGAAACAAAAAAAAAAACAAAAAGCTGAAAAAAAGGAACAGTCCCATCACATTTTGTTTTATATATCTCAGCTCAGGTGTGTATGGCTCAGAGTAAATCCATTAGAAAAATTGATCAACATAAGCCCGTAGGTCGGCACCCATATGCACTTCGCCTCGGCTAGAAGGATAAGCCACATTATAATATTGCTCACAGAATATAAATTGTTTGGCTTCTTGTGTGCTCACATTATTATTATGATATTTTTGAAAGTACCTATGAAGTTCAAAATTGTTTCTCATAACTCGTAAATAATGTTGATGTTACCCGCACCGCACCGCACCGCACCGCGACCGTACCACACCATACGCCAAAACACAATACTCTCAAGGCTCAACTTCAAACACAGCTCCCTACACACCTCCCTACCCCCCCCCCCTCATTTGATTCTTTCAGAACGACGAAACGACACCCTTATAATTTTCACCTTCTCGTGTACCTACTGTATTATTGTCATATTTTATGTAGGTACTCCTTGGAATTACATACTTAAAGTTTGATTTTTGAACATATTGGGGGAGGCATGGTTCGACTTGGGGGATTTAAGAAGATCAAGGATACAAAAAAATGTTTGTTAAGGTGAAGAGATTTCTCGCATTCGCTGTAGTCATCTTCCAAGTCGTCGTCCTCATCCTCATCTTCGTCTTCGTCGTTTGTTGGAAATATGGAAATATTAGCGACGAAGGTCGTTTCTATTATAAAGTAAATATATATGGAAGTAGAACCGCACCACATAGCTTTCTGAATCTCACCTTACTCATGGCTCTTTCATGTGGAAAGAATCCTTGCACCGTCACACTTCATATCGCAGATGGAATCTTTATGTTTGAGTTCTTCTTTTTCTTCATATAGTTATGCTGTGCACATCATCGGAAAGGTATTGTAGACGTGCGTCTGGGAGTGTTCTTTTTTTTGTTTTTTTTTCTTGTAATAGAAGAACTCAGCCTCAGAACACACAGTTTTTCAAACGAAACGTCGACGAACGATGAAGAAGAAATAACTCAGCAGTAAGGGAAAATATTTTCTCGTTTTCTTATATCTATGTACGTATGTATGTACATATGTACTTATGTGTATAAAGTATATTTTATTTTTTTATTAAGATTGCATAAAAAGAAGGGAAGAGCCATTGTGGTAGGTGGTATGTAATCCTTGATATTGTATTGCAATTGAATTGTGAAAGAAATGTGAAAAAGCATAAAAATCGATTCGGATTTCATTTTCTTGAAAGGAAATATGGATTATCAGTAAGATATGTGAATGTATGTATGTATTTATGTACCGTGTGTATATTCGTATTAAATTTCATTCTGTTTATATTTATTTGTTATATGATAAGAACACAAGTTTGGTCCTTAAATGAAATGTGACACATAAGCTCCTAATTGTTTGATGTTTCTTTTAGTAAAAATGATTTATGTAACATAAAATCAATTAATAATTTTCAACCTTTTTTGAAGAATAAATTTTAGTTTATAAAATGTTTACGTGCATATAATAAACAACCCTGTTTCTCAAAAAAATTAAATAAACTTTTTTACAAAAAACCAACAAACACTTTTCTATACATACAAAATTTATTTGTTATATTGTTTTACGAATTTAGTATTTGAGTTGCAGTTACCTGCATACCACACATAAGATATACTTCCATAGAAATTTAATTTTTTAATAACCCGATATTGTTTACATTTACTACAAAAATGGTGAAATAACGAAACAATCGCTATTTTGCAAGAAAAGTTTACTGATCGTGTTATTTCTTGAATAGGCCATTGGGATCATGGAACATTTTGCGTTCTCCCAGACATTTTACTTCCCACACAAAGTTTCATTCCCAAGAAATATTTCTAGTCAACGTGAACCTCCCTTAAAATAAATTTTTTGAAGGGTAAAGCTGAGATCACACGATTGGTCAAATGTACCGATTTTTGTCCATTTGTATGTACAGGTCGTGTGAATGGCAGAAAATATTGGGCATAGACAGATACAAATTAGCTGTCTTGTACCAATCGTGTGAACTGTTCATACACCGATGAAGACAGAAAAAATTCTTAAATGTGCAGATAATTTGTTCTGCCACTTAATGACCGATCATAGTGACCAATCAAAGCAGATAATTCTATTATTTTCATATGAATTGATTACATTTAATTTGAAATTTAATAAAATTATATAAATATGTCATACATTTGTTTTTTTTTTTAACATAGACATTTATATTGGTAAGGTATTTCACCAGCAGCCGACATGAAGTATTGCTCGAATTCCTGACGAATTTCTTTGGCTTCATTGCTTATGTACGTTGTTGGGCGTTCTTCTGTTCCTTGCTGGTGTAATTCAAAAGCATTTTGGTTGAGTTCCCCTAGAAGTAGGTTGCCTTCAGCATCCATAGAAAATCCATCCATGTAATTGGTGTTTTTTTGTATTAAAAAATTGTGCAAGGCACAGCAAGCCAGGGTTACCAGGGTTGTTTTATTTTCATTCAGCTGAATATTTTAAATATGATTATATATAGTATACCTTTAAATATTCATTTTTTAATGCATCATAGATGGCCTTGCACACTTCTGGCACAAACAAAGATATGGTATTTGGTGCTATTCGAAAGTGAACCGATAAGCTTTTGAAGCTGTCTCCAGAAGCTAAAAAAACGTAGCGTGACTGCCAATTTTTTATTTGCTGAGATAGCTTGGCGCATGTTGGTGTTATTTTTTTTATTTGTGGAGAGCTATTTTCTTTTTTTTTCCGTAGGGACATCATTTTAATTTTATATAATTTTAATTTTCATTTTAATATAACAATGACAGATCGTTTGACAGGGTTGTACAGATATCGGTCATATTTTTGCAGTGTACAAATAAGCGCAGAAAATATTTGGCTAAAATACACCAATCGTGTGAACACCTAAAAATATTTTCGGTACACAAAATTTCTGTCACCAAATGTGTACAGAAAAATTTCGGCCGAAATCGGTACATTTGACCAATCGTGTGATCTCAGCTTAATACTTACAACATTTAAAAAACAAAATAATTTTCAGAGAACAATTTTGAAATGTGAGCAGTGTTATCAAAAAATTATAATACAAAAATTTAAGTTGAAATTCCTTTTACAATAAATAAAATATCCCAAACAAATTCCCTATCCATGTGAAGAAAAAAATATTATGTGATTTTATTTCAACTAAATTTTATAAAATAAGTTACCAATAAGTTGCCAATAACAGGTTTCCTACTTAACGAGGTGTTAAATTTTGCAGTTCTCAACATTTTATTTTAGTTAAAAATCCGAGGAAGATCAAAATCGCTCCATGTAAAAACACCGTTTTGACAGAAATGTTTCTTTTTGTTTGGAATAAATTTAGTCTTGGTTGAATCGAATTTTAAAGTTCTACAATTTTAACTTATAAACATTTAAAAAAAAAAACAGAAATTAAATGAAATTAGGTCAATAAGACGTGAATAAGGGATTAGAATTAATACAAGATTTTTTATACTTTGAGCCGATTCTTCTTGATGAATTTCTGCAAAAGCAAAGTCTTTTCTTATTTTGGCTAAGATTTCTCTGCAAAGAGTAAAACCCTGTTTTAGAAACTCTGAGTTCTTCGTGTTATCAGATTTCCTTCTTTTCAAAGATAGGCTGTGGTTCTGATTCTAGTTAAATTTTAACACTCCACACGAAAATTTGTGCTCCTTGAATTGCCTTTTTTTGAAGTTATACGTTTTCTGACATTTGTTTGAATATAATTTTACTCGTCAAACTATATCTGTTTGTATTAAAAAAATAATTTTAAGAGTCACAAGCAGGGTTGTTAGAACTTTGTTTGAAGCTTTTCTGGACATTTTATCCGGGACATACCCGTGCCACCTTAAGTTTTTGTGCACAGGGGTTGCGAGGAATTGACAAATCTTCCAAGAGTAGTTCTTGTCATGAAAAGTGCTTTCTAAAATTTTCAGTTCGGATTCGGCATACAAATTGTAGTTCCCCTCCATCGCTAAAATGACAAACAGGAATGGTTCAGAGTTGAGAGCCAATAGGCTCACTAGTTCTCTACGGACTGTTGCGCCAGCCAATTAATTTTGTAACGTTTTTTTTTTGCTAGAGATATGAAAATTTGTCAGGGACAGTTTCATGAAAAAAGATATAATGCTGCAAACGTGGTAGATGCTTCCATTTGGATAATGCCATTTACCTCTTCTTAATGGAAAACCCCATACAATTTCTCAAAAAGACCATGTATTTTAGATTTTAGTCTTCATCTCGTATGTACATAACTATAAATAACTTCAGTCAGATAATTTTTGTTTTATAAAGGTTCAACTATATAAATTGCATTGAAAAACTTCTTTGTTAATAAAAAGGGTTAGTTTGAAAATTCACTAAGAATAAAAAATTGCTCCTGTTGATTCTTAAGCCTTAGAGCAATTTAAATCAAAATAACCTATTATAGGTTTTCTTTGTATAGAATATTTTATTTATGTCCAAGGTCCACAGATCTAAATAAGAAAACATATACAAAAGTCTTAAGTCTTTCATCCGAAAAAAAGAAACTCTTTTTTTTTTTTTTTTTGTAAATACCCATTTTAAAATACAATAATACTTTATTTATAAATAAAAAATTTTTGTAAATCTTTTCTTTTCAAAACAGCATCGTAAATAAGGTATAGGTATTAATGGATAATACATTCCTCATGGAAGCGCCCAGTATCGCATTATCGTCATTGTCCATACCAACCCCCAACTGATAAAAAGGTAGGCTCGACTCTACTCGACCAAGTTTCCTATCATGTTAACACTAAACACCACATTAAAAAAAATCCCAGATAACAGAATTATCACCCAAAAGGATTTTATAGTCGCAGCCATTTTTGTTCGTTTCGCCCCTGAACTAATGTATACTATGGATGTAGGTATGTGCTGTGCGTAGGTAGAGGTACAGAGAGAAGACCTAACTGGGGATAATGCAAAAAGGTTGCCTATTAACAGCAACGAAGATAAAAATCCCTATGGAAGATTTAGAGAAAAGTCCGATCTCACATCATTACATCGCATTTACGTCGGAATTTTAGGGCACTCTAGACAACACGAAAACGAGTCGCAAAACCAACTCAATAATAATAGACATGTATGACTTGGGTTGGTGCCTCAGTTAGGTTCGGTGGTGTGATGGTGCAAAGGATAGCCTGGGTTTAGGTTTGGGTACAGGTAAGTTGTTCATAAAGAATATTGTTTTGTTTAAAAAGGTTTATACCATACCATATTACTTAAGGTAGACAAATGCCGATGCCAATGCCTATGCTGATGCTGATGCTTATGGGGGACCCAACAAAATAGCGTACTTATTACTGTAAGGCATCTAGGGAATTTTCTAATAAAGCCAGGTAAACACGTTTAACCCCTATCGCCTATCGCCTATCGCCTATCGCATATCGGTCTTTTTAGTCTTCTTCTTTTTATAGGGGGCGAGAAGGCCGAAGAGTTAAGCCTTTTTATATTTTGCACCAATTTTCAAAATAGCAATTTTATTAAAGTTTTACTATGATTTTAAGGAGACAACCCTCATTTCGGAGAAATAAATATAATCTAAAAAATTCTTTATTGGGAATGCCATAAAAAGGGTTTAGGGGGTACGGGTGGGTAGGCTTTTGAGTGCTCTGATATATGTATAGTATATAAAACTATGTTGGGTATCTATTACATTTTTAATATGATGTCGGTTAGGAATGTTGATGTTTGGGGGCGAATTTTGTTTTATGTGAGTGATGCTTCAAAATGAAAGTAGTTATACATATGAATACGCATATATACTCGTATAATATGTAATTTTGTTGTGGTCAAAGTGATAAGTAAGCGACTATATAAGGCTTAAGTGATAATTTATATACAAAATAGGTATAATCATTCCATATACATATGTATGACAGTACGTAAGTCCACTATCTTTACGATGATGGAAGCCATGCATCATGTAAAATTGCAAATTACTATCTTCGTTGGGATATCCTTTTTCATTTCAATTACGTTTCTACTTGAAATGTGTTGAAGATTGTATTTTAATGATTGATGATTATGTACTGCATTTATTTTAGAGCTAACTAAGTTTTACTACATCCGTTTTTTTACGAGTAACATTAATGTACATTTTTCTTTTTATATCTTTTGTTGATACATAACTTAAAATGCAATAGAAATTATCTTAAAGCATCAAACTAAAAAGAAGGACACTAAGAAAAGACCGTTAAAATTCAACCTATCCCCATTAAACATTTTTATTATATAAAACCATTCAATAGGATATAATATCTATATAGGTTTCTAAATTGATTGCATAAAATTATCACATACCGAACCCAATGCAAATAGGCAGGATTATCAATGGAATAAAATTTGCAACGTGTGCAGTAGCATTTGGCTTGCTGCAAGAATTATACAACACGTAAATGGTCCGCCGCGCCGCCGACAAATTGCCAAAAAGCAAACCAATACTTTTGCCTTGTTTGCATATTCGATAATCATAAATTAGTCTTTTTCGGTTTGCTCTGGCAATGAAATCCATAACCGAATCGAATGTCAAAATCGCATATTGTCGATGCATTTATATGCAGAGTCTCGTTTATGTTGATTTATGTAATCGAAAATGAGCAGCGGAACCTTCAAGTTAATATTTTAATATTATTTATTTGGGTACATGGATACAAGCTGGAATATGTTTGTTGCTTAACAACAATAATAGCACTTTTGTTTGATATCCAAATTTTAGGATTTCAATATTAGTTTTTGAGCATGCAAAAAGTTGTTGATGCAACGTTAAGAACCAAGGACTACGTATTTTCTATTCTCAACTATTAACATACCTTTGAATCGTTTAGGTTTTAAACCGTGATATGGACAGAATTAAAATTGAAACTTCTAGATTGACTATTTTCATGTTCTCATTATCATTATCGTTAAATGAATTGAAAATTTTGCCTAGTAAAACAAATAATATTAATTAACTAAAGTTGCTTTTTTTTCAGATGACCTACTTTAACTCAACACTCAGAATGTTAAAAGTCCCTAAAAAGAAGATATGATCGGTAAGTAATTTTTTTAAAGTTTTATGTTATTCCTTTATTAAAACACATTCAGCCAATTTTAATATTCTACTGGAAAAGAAAACAGCCTCCCCTCACATGAACCTAATTTTCAATTGTTTTATATCTTGCTGGCAAAGTTCAAAAGGATTCTAGCAGACTCTGAAACCATCAAATATTCATCGAGCTCATTTATTGGAATTATGTTTTTGTTAAAAATTATTATTTATTTAATTCTATTTTACTTCACTCACTTCTAAATTAATTTCATTAAATTGAATTTACTAAAAAAAAGATCTGATGATAATTCCGTGGCTATCCTCACAATTATTTATTTTTGTGTTCTATTATATTTTCCCACCCAAGTCTTCTTTTATTTCTCTAGACCCTTAAGTGTTCACCAATTGGCGAAACCATTAACACTTCAATTTCATTGATTATCGAACCGGAATCTATATAAGCTTGAGCATGCTTTTAGATTTATCAAAATTGGAAATCTTTACCTTTTTGTGACCTGTCAAAATGACAACATAAATAATGGTTTCACAAAAGTCGTGCCGTGATGAGATTAGATTAAACTTCCAATTTATAAGGAAGTCAAGGATGTAAGGTGTATGTATATAAATGGGTGTTTATTGTATTTTTATGCGAATTAGTAAATATTTAGAAATGAAGTGGAATTTTGAAGAATATGATCATAAAAACCTATCCCAATAGATTTTAATAGGATAATCGGTAGGGCTGTAGGGAAAGGGACCTGGATTGCATCTGTAATTCTAATAGTTATGTTTTTTATTTAACTTAATATTGTATTAAATTTTTAATAAAATGTGTTTTGTACTTTGTTATCAAACTAAAAATTTAGAATACTTTAGGGAAAGACATGGTGTGGTAAAGCATTCTACATTCTCGTAGTACGGCACAATATCAAACCTCTGAACTTTACAGTACGTGAGACAAGAGACATTAAGACGGTTTAAAGTATTTAGATTTTTTAATGCCTTTTATTCGCAGATTCTCTTCAGCTTTAGAAAAACAATTAACTGAGTAGATTCAAAAACATACCTAAATAAAACCTTATGTTTAAACGAAATCTGTTGCTTACATAAGCTTGAATTTTCCCGAAAGACAAACATTAAAATTAAATTGTAAGGGAAATAGTACAATTATTATTCTTAGGGAGAATTAATTCCCTTTGTTTTTTGTTTACTGATAAAGCCATCAGGCTGTTGTGTAAGCAGATACCAAACCGATGTACCTACCTTTCAAATTTGTATTTTTCTTTCAGAACATCACTAAAAGTCGTTAAAGAAATGTTATAGCTTATAGGTATTTTTGGTGGCAGTGGCGGTGTGGCACGTTGGTGGTGACGATGGCAGCAAAAACAATTCAAAGTTAAGAAAAAAAGTTCCAATTCATGGAGTCAAATGCTCTTTTCATGCAAAACAAAAACATTAAGTTAAATAAAATAGAATTGATGACGTTTAAGGCGAAACTAGGAGAAAAAAAGTCCCTAACGTTAACGGTTGGTACACCACTGCAAAATGATGTCGTTATCGACAGGAAAGAACCAGGGTTTTAAACTTTTTCTCTCTATCTGATTCGTTTTTACCAAGCTTCTGAATGCAAATCTTATGCAAACGACATTCTCACACACACGTTTACGAACACATAGGTATACCTATCCTATATACTCACTTCACACATTCACGTACCATAGTGATGGGGCTTTCATAATCCGATGGGAAATGGGATAAGTTGATGTGCACTTTCAAAAGGTAGGTAATTCCCAGTTGGGATGTTGGGATCTATATATGTGTACAATATCCCAGTATAAAGTGTGGTAGGATATATTTATACACATGTACCTATGAGTAGGTATGAATTTGAAGGTATGAAAGTAAAACTTTTTGCAGAGTTCCTTCACGTTCTATTGTGCGGTTTAATTTGATTTTCAATGAAGATCACTGAAATGGTATTCCAGATTCCACAGCATTGCAAACCGCGAAAATATCAGGAATTATTTCGAACACTGTCGTTGACAATTTAATGATAGGCATGAACAAATGTCTACCAGCTACCAGCACTTAATTTCACACAATTCTGTATTTCAGGAACGTTTAAATGCAATGGCAATCATCTGACATGACTCAATGAGAGGTGTGCTATGATGTCCTATGCGCTGCTGGAAAAAAAAAATGTCCCAGGCTTGAGTTATGTAATCATGTAATTGCAACAGATAAGTTTTAATAGTGATATTTCAGAGGGAAGATATTCGTTCGTATAAAGCGATTGTCATTGGCAATATTGACATCAATTAAATTGGTGTTTTGATTGCAATTGCCATAAAGAAAAAATTAAACAAAATTGTGATGAAATAAATATTATTATAGCCAACAGGCAGTATCTGTATTTAAGCGACCTCACAAATAAAAAACAGATTCCAACTGACACCGAAAAGTGTAATCTATTCATGTACTGCTATGGCCGAAATAAGTGGAACACTTGATTTAAACTTCAATAAAAAATTCGAAACAAAATGTTAGCTATTATTGTTTTTTGATAAATTGCATTTGATATTTATATATGTAGTTAAATAACCTTATTTTAATTTCTTCAAATGTATTATATTTTGAATAGAGTGAACTACTCTACTCTTGTAGAGTTGTGTACCACATTTCTGTGACAATTTACCAAATTTACCAAAGATTACTATAATAAGGACTTATGTATGTCTAATCTTTAAAACACAACTTTTGTTCCTTTCAAATCAGACCTTCTTTAAAATTATAGTGTACTTAAGGCAGTTAACCCCGCATCATAATATCTCGTTTTATAAAAAGAAACAGCACTGTATGGATTTTATTTGTCATAGTAATGGCAACACCAATTAATGAGAATCAACGAGAACGAAGTCTCCTACTATATAACTTGAAAATTCAATATGAAGAAGACCCCTCTGATTCCTTTAATTTTTAAGGAGTTCTGAATAACAAAAATCTGAATTCAAATTCAACGTTCGAAAATTAAACAATTAATTTCAAAAACTCGCTCGAGGTAACACTTCATTAATAGATAGAAACTTTTATTTTTTTGGTGCTTCGTCGGTTGTGTTGAGTTACTTGGTAAGATAGGTTATAGGATAGGCTCAATTTTCGGAGTAATGGGGTAGATGTGTTTAATAACTTTATTAAAAAAATTATAAAGTGATTGTTTTTAATTTTTTTAATTTTGTTTGTATTTCTCAATGAGAAAGCTTCTGATAGATGGCAGTGTAAA
This sequence comes from Eupeodes luniger, assembly GCA_951509635.1. Lineage (NCBI taxonomy): Eukaryota > Metazoa > Arthropoda > Insecta > Diptera > Syrphidae > Eupeodes > Eupeodes luniger. The sequence continues at coordinate 485,265 of OX608074.1, forward strand.
CACTTTTGTTTTAAAAGAAGATTACTGTGGTTGGCTTACTCCAAAGTCGCCGAGATTTAAACTCCCTTTTTCGACAACACACCCTCGCGTGATTTGATGGCTTTGCTTAGGTTATGTCCAGTCACCAGGCAGGTGCCACTGTAAACAGTTTCTTATTTCAAAGTACAGTGTCTGGCCAGATCCACAGATTGCAGAATTCTTAATTGAATAGTTCGTCTATAGCCTTTTCATGGTGTTAAAGCTTAAAGTAAGTGTGAGAAAAAAAAACATTTAAACTAAAAAGTGAGAAATGTATGTTTCTATTATTTTGGCCATAGCTGTATATAATGTGTACACAGCTACAGCATCATCGTATCCTCTCATTGTGAAAAAGATACAAGTTGAAATTAATATCGAAAATCGTAATGCGATTGAAAATTGTTACGGACAAAATCGTATACCTACCCCATAATGGAAAGCCATAATCTTCAAAACAGTCATGGCTCCAATGAAATGATATCATAAACCAGGAAGAGGGAAAAGATTTTTTTTTATTATTATTCCTTTTTTTTCAACTGTACCTATTGGGATAGGTATTACCGAGCAGAAATCAATGTATCTTTATTTTATATGCCGGTACCAGCTCAGACTCAGACCTCAGAGGAGATTTGCTACCAAAAGCCCCCGTTTGTTGGTTGGCTGCCATTGCTGTTGATGTTGATGCTGCCTCACGTTCATTCAATTGTGAATGTCATTCATCATGGCGATGAGTTGCCAAAAAATGATGTAATCGTTTGATGTAGGTTAATGCTATTGACTGACTGCACAGATATCTTTTCTCATTGCTTTTTATATAATACTTAATATCATTTGAGGGTATTATTATACTTTATGCCTTTTTGAATTTATGTTTTATATAAAAATATATAAGAAGATGTACGACATTATTTTTAAGCAAAACAGAACGCTACTGGAATTAAATCTCAAACAAATGGCAACGGCAGTAAAGAAGATTACAAATCTGGTTCTACAATTTATTTCAGCCCTAAGCTAATCTTCGGCACGCTGGCACTGGTCTTGGCGCCATTTCCCTTGTTTCGCTTTGGACAATTGATTTTCCCCCAAAAATTCGCGAACATTTTAAAACACAATTGATTACACCCAAACTTTTAAGCTGCCAATGTCTCGAGGTCAATCATTTTCATAATTCTGCAAATTAAAAAAAACATGATGGAAATAGTTACCGTCAAAACGACTTTTAGTTTACAGAACTATTGGTTTTGTTTCTTACGAAAGGTCTCTTATTCATTAGTTGATAATTAGCTTTTTTTAGTAAAAATTAAACTGAACTTTAACTTCTTCGACTGAGAATTTGTTTGTCGAATACACTATCCCTTTTTGGTAGTTTTGAGTTATGAATGCTTGCAATGGTAATTTTCTCAGCTCTTTTTAAATATGTGATTCTTTTTTCACTTTTTTCACTAGTCAATTGATAAGTGACATGTTTATAGGCATTTCTTTTAAAGAAAGGCTTTGCATACGCAAACAAACAGAATAGCTTTGTTTCATATCCACATTTTTGAGTCCTACCACGAGCATCGAGATTTTGGATCCCAAACTGTAGAGGGTAAGTAAGTAACCAGTTAAAGGCGAGAGCACTTTAAAAATATTGTGCAAGGTCAACTCAAAATGGGTAGTTCTTGTTTGGAAAGACAAGAAACCTAATTCAAATTCAAAATCGACTTACTCAATTGTCTGCTATACAACAATACTTCATATACAACGGAAAGATAGATACGAGGATCACACCCATTATTTTGTGGACTGGAAAACAAAATGAAAAAAAACCTTTCCAATTTTCAGAAGCGACCATTGAGCCAGTGACCACCCTAAATATGACCTTTACCATTTCTCATAACACATTCATCAAAAAATCTGTAATACAATTTCTCATACACATGCACTGCACTCCCTTGTGACTATTGCATTATGCAATTTTTGCTGCTCCTGCTGCTCACCGAAAACTCCAGTGATTGCGAAAGTTTAACCCATTTTCCACTTGTACTTCTGTACCTTCCTACTACCTACCTATACCTACATATACATATATGTAGCAAGGTTCATATACGTAAATTTATATAAGCAATTTTAAATGCATGTAACCGTAGTCCATACATATGTACATATACCCATTGCTGACAAGGACATCACGCAATAGTCACAATTGCAACAGAAGGACGAAAACAAATTTATTTGGAATATTTTACTGCTGGGTCACTTTTTGTCGTCGTTTTATGCTTAAGTGATGCATTTTATGTGCATGTGCTTGTTGGGTTTGGGTTAAGTCGGGGTTGGAGTTGGGGTTGGGGTTGGGGTTTGGGTTGGTTTGGGGCATCATGTGAATGCGTCGACAGGACTTTTCTTTTTTTGGTTACAATAAAATGGATGCATGTTTGTATTTAAGTAAGTTTATGACTTCATTATTAACAGTTGGAAAGGTGTACCTACCTATCTACAAACATATATACATATATATATTTTGTATACTTACTTTTACATCATATATGTATGTATGTACATATGTAGGTAATCGGAATACCAAATGTTTCTTACCTCTTTTCCAATTGGTTTGGCGGTGTGGACTGTAAAAAGCTTAACTATTTTATTATTTCAGCCAACTCCCACGTCCTTTTGTTTATTTTTCAGTTCACATCCTCAACCTTTTCATGATGATTGAGGTAATTGCTTCAGGTTCGATTGATTTAATTAAAATTTCTTGATTGCGACAACTCTTTGCCTCATAACTTACATTTGATTTTTTTTTTCATTTAATTTAATAAAAATAAACCTTAAGGGACGAATTTTTAGTTAAACCTTAAATACTCTTCAGTTTTGTACGCTCTACCCGTATTTAAAATGTTTGCGCCTTCCTTAGTCATACGAACTTGCTCTAGCACAAGAAAAAACAATTTTAAAAAACCGATTCATAAACTTGAGAATTTTATTTTTATATCTCTTATCGAGGTTCTTATGAAATTCGTATGCATAGTAATTAGGGCTCCATTTTAAATCAGACAGGATGCCGAATGAAATCATTCAAGGGAAAGCCAGATAAACTATTTTCAGAAAATCGTGTGTAGCAATGCAAATTTTTGCATATAACATACATTTCATGAAATAAATTATTTTGTAAAACTGATTTTTTGAAATTTTGCCTTCCATCTCTGTGGATATTGCCATGAAGAAATAATTTGACGTATGTATGTCAATTCGACTGAAATGTGTCCTTCTCTTCAATTTTACTTGAGTTGACATTTGAATGCAGGGAACAAAACTATTTGAATAAAATATTTTAAAAAATAATCATTTCAGATCTAAAATAGTAGCAAACCAAGGAAGAAATACTTAACCAAACATACCTATTACGTCAAAACACATTTTAAAAAAAAGTTTGTTAATTAAATTATACGAGAAGCGACAGAGTGACTGAAAATATCCTGCAGCTTGCCAGTAGCTTTGAGAAAGGATACCAATAATAATAATCATATATTTTTCAATGAGTTTTGAATACTGACCGCAAAACTACAATGTCCAGCCGCCTCAAAACTACGTGACATTTATTTCAAATATCTTAAATTATTCTCGGTTTAGCCGCAATTTCTCCCCAAAGGTATCTGATGAATATAATTACATAGAAATCGACCTTTTGAAATTAATATTTTATTCTTTTCTTGTCTCATGATAATAAAGCAAAAATAACCCCTAGAATTTTTAATAAATTTTCCAATGACAGAAAATCGTGATAAAATGCAGGATCCCTAGAAACACCAATTTTTGTTATTATTTCTGTTGTATTCTTATCAAAGTTCAGTGAAAACAAAACTCAAGAATTGTATTAAGTTCACTTTTTTGTTGTTGTTTTTAAACATTAACAAGTATAATATAATATTTCTTTTTCTTTTCCAAAAAAAAGAAAGGAAGTGCTTTAAAAAAATAAAAACGATACTTAAATTTTAATATCTATGCAAATAAGGTTGGGTCAGGCGAATATTAATGTGGGTTTGCTTATTTTTTTGGTCTGGAAAATGTGGGATTCTCAAACTATAAAAAGAGATTTGACCTTTTTCTTAATTTGTAAGCTTTGTGATGTAAAATACCCTTAATTCAGCAAAATTAAGTTTCGACAAAAGATAAATTTACTATAGCGGAAAAAAATGTTTATTCTTTAAGGAACTTTGAGTTTTGACATGCCATGTTAATGGGTCAAACAACAAGCGTTGAAATAAAAATAAATTATACGGCTATAAGGCTTTTGTGCATAAAGAAACAAGGAGTTTCAAAATAAAGGAGGCTTAAGAGTTTTAATTTCCAAAAAAAAGTAGGCACTGTAAACAATAGACTTACACTAACCAACATCCAATAACATTATTAAAGCAAGGCTTACGACAGCTTACCAATACTTGCTTCAGAGATCATATCTGGTGACAACTGTGGGAACTAATTAAGCAATCCATCAATTTTGTGTCTTGATAGAAAAACGTATCTAACATGGCAAAGATATTAGACAACAATTTAACGTCCAAACTATCTTGACGGTTGAAGACGGTGAAGTAAAAATCTTTTAGTAAGTAAATTTATAAAACAAACTGAAGAGGACAAAGAAGATTTGACTGTCAAGAAATTCCAAGACTAACATACAGATTTCGGAATTATCAAAGCCGATTTAGTTGAATTATCATGGAGTAAGTTATTTGTATGTTTCGACTTGTTAAAAATGCACCAAGATAGTTATGATTTTAATATTTTTCGTAAAATCCTCGGTTTTAAGTTTGAGAGGTCCTGCGAAAGAAAAATCGAGATTACAGAGATGGCAATATTTTACAATTTTAAACAAATTTTTTGAAGCTTTTTATTTCAAAATCTCCTTTTCTATGCGGGACTAACAGCTCCTGTAACCATAATGAGCAAATTAATTTCTTTTTGATTAGTCCTTAGAGAACTGCGTTTTTATGCCAAATCTGAACATCAAATTTGAGAAAGCACTTTTCATGACAAAAATTACTCTTGGAGGATTTTTCAATTCCTCGCAAGAGGATTGAACCCAAGACCATCACGACACGGGTACTACAACTCTACATGTGATGCCCAAAAGTCGTAAAATTATTGTTAACAAATGTAGGCAGTATAAAAAAGAACATCCTTTAAACAGATTCTGTTTTTCAAAATCAATATTTGAAATTTCAAATCAGTCATTCGAAAATTGCCTGAGTTATCAGTCCAACCAGCTTTAAAATTCAATATTGAGATAAAAGCTTTTGAATTTTTGACTTGCAGAAAATAATGAATATTTTTTTCAATACCTTTAACACTTTAACCGATTACTTAAAAGTTTTTACCTCCCATAATCTTTTAGGGAAGAATTTTATACCAAAACCATCAGTTTGAAAAACAATTTGTTTTATTTTGAATGATGTACTATACTTTTGAGTAGAGAAAATGAATAAACATTTATCAAGTGTTGCATATTGTTTGTTTTCCCATCAATTGTAAACTAATAAGTCTCCTGTGGGTCCTTACAAAACACATTAAATTTGTCGTTAAAGTTTTTTCTATCTGCAATATTCTTAGTCAAACTAATTGATATTAAATGGCCATTTTATAAAACAAAACAGGAAAAAACACTGAACGTGAATAGCACCTTCCCAACCCAGCAATCACCCACCAGTCACCAGCCATCACCACCTCCATCTCCGTCTCCGCATGTTTCATGTTCCAACTCGTAACACCACACCACAGTGCACAAGTGCACGAGATGCTCACGGAATGTTGAGAGCTCTTGTAAACTCAGTAAAAACAAACTCTATCAGACGAGTGACAGCAAATTGACTAAACCTTAACCAAATTACCTCGCTAAAAGCATATGGAAAATGGAAGGAAGGAAAGGAAGCTATAAAGGATTTTTTACGAGTCGCAAAATGACAGAATCTAATTGTACACGTAGGTAACTGTGTAATTTAGCAGCGTATGTAACTTCGTCACGGAAGCACCCTTTCAAAGGAGAAAAAGAAATCAATTACCATAATTGAATGCATATTGATAGTATGTAGTTGTTCAATTAAGGACATGAATCTTTTTCTATAGAAAATTACTATAAATTTATCAATCTTTATGCTATATGGAATATCGATGTTTAAGAACACTCATATTCCTACACATTAAATACATACATATTTTCAACCACACTGGAAAAATTCAAGTAAAATGAATTAAAGTTTACTTAAATTTCTTCATAATGGTTGCTAGAAAAAAAACAATAAAGTATTATTAGTACTCTCTACAGTAGTGCAGAAAACTTGCTCCTCCAACTAAATATAGAATGCCATCAGCAAATATTATGTAGTACACATTTCCCTCACCCATTTTCTATTAGGTTTAACTTTTTTACAATTTTCGAAGTGTCAGCAACAGGAAACATGACACATCGAAACCAAATTGATGATTCTAAAGTTATACGTCATAAGCTGTCAATTAAATTCAAATTCTACTTCCAGTGAGGATTTCACTAGAAATACATGAATACAACAGTAAAAACTCTCTTAAGCGGACAGTTTCGGTTGATGGAAATTTGTTTTGGTCTTCTAAAATATTCTAATCCTATCAAAAGAAATAATTTTGTATTATCATTGGTGCAGAGTTATAGCTTTTATTGATTTTATCATCATTGAAAATCTTGTTTCGAGATTGAAAAGCAAAAGAATTTGATATACTTAGTATAAATATCGAGCTAGAAAATACACCTTATTTAAACTATAGTTTTTTGTCTTAGTCTTATTTCATTTTTCAATTTGCAGCTGATTATTTATTTTAAAATTCGGTACAAATTAACAAATTTGAATGATTAGTTTCAATGATAAAAATTTTAAAACCAATAAAATTTAAAATCGATTAAGCATAATCCAAAACCATTAAACATTACATTTCTACTTTCTATTTATTTTAACATTTACCTTTTTTTACAATGAGTCGATTTTTGACTTTTGTTTTAAAGATTTCAATTTTAAATGAATAGTATTTTCTTATGGTTTGTTTACAAATTTAAATTATTGGTGTTTAATTAAAATAATCATAAATTAATCATTTCACACCAAAAATTAAGATTATTCAAAATAAGTTAGAAACTCTAATATTTTAATGTTGAAATGCAAAAATAAATTAAATTATGTTTTGCAACAGTCTGTAAGGAATTAAGGCCTAGTGACTAACAACTCTCAACTATTCCAGTGTTCGAGTCATTTCAGGGATGCAGGGCTTTTACGCCGAATCCGAGCGGCTAAATTTAGAAAGCACTTTTCATGACAAGAATGGCACAGGCAGGGATAAACCCGAGACCTCTAGCTTGACAGTCCTTATGTTGAATTACTCGAATATTGAGTCGTAAAATAAGTCACTTATTCAAATTTTTATAAGAAATTTCGATTGTTTGAAAAATCATGAGTAGAAGAAACTTTTTGTTTAGAACTTTAATGTCTAGTTCCAATTCTTTTGCCTTATTAACATTTTCCAGAAAAATTGAAAAAGTCATATAGTTAATGAATTTTCTTTTAACTTTGTTGAAACAATTCAATAAAATTCAATTATTTTGGTAAGAAGGAAGACATAATTTATTTCTTCCAAATTTTCATGATAAACTTTTTAGTTCGAGGCGTATTTATTTTTCATTTACTTATGTTTTTATTTCACTTCGTTATCAAGCACTTTAATTTTGAATAGATATAATTTTTAAAAGAATCTTGAACCTTACAATTAAATAAATTGGGCCTATTAGAGATTTGACTGTGAATGTATTGTATATTTTCGTTTACCTTATATCTAGAACATATAAAATACAATATTCTAAACATTTTGTTGGAGCCGGTGTTCTACAAACCTATTATGAAAAATGATGCATTTACAATGTAAATACTCGTATGTATAAATCCTGGATATATGACGCATAGTTTTTTAATACTTTAGAAAATTTTAACAGGTAGCAGGATAAAGACATTTTTAAAGAAAAATAAATGAGAGTTTTTGAAGGTTTTTTCAAACTAAGCACACATTTATTAACTTTATTAACTATTTGCAATATTGTGTAGAATTGCACTATATTTTCGTTAGTTAGAACCAGAAAAAAGAAACAATTTCTGATTTAAATAAAATAATCTATCGAAAACGGAAAAGACATAAGAACAATTATTAAATAAAAATATTTTTTTCAAGTTCTTATTAGATATAAAACCTAAAGAACCTTGAGTGACTCTACCCACCATCCACAGAAGTATTAACTTTTTATAAAATCTCAAAACCAATCAAGAGTTTAAAACAAATAAAGAAAAAATCACTCTCACCGACTTTCAAACTAATTCTTCATTATTCAATTTTCTATAGGATTAAAAAAATCGATTTCTTGATATATGTATATTCAAGAACTTGATGGTTTTTACCGAGTTAGGGTTAAGGCTAATAAATTCCACCACGAAATAAAAATGAGAACAAAAAGAACTAAAATTCCTACAACTGTGCGACATGAAATTGGCAAAAGCGAGAATGAAAATGAAACCAATGAATTAGTTGAAAAAGTATAGCGGCAATTCGGCGTTTCTCATCAATCAAGTAAGCGGGTTTATTCCATATCCTTTTTCAACTTAAGGATAAAAGAGGAATCACTTAAAGAAATGAATGTGTTGGAAATTTTATTAGCCTAATCCGTCTTAGAAAAGAAAATAAAGCATAGAAACTTATGTTAATGGACGCATAAAAGAACAGAAGAAATTGTTTTGATTTATTAGTATTTTTAAGTGAAATTTTTCTTTGCTTTCATAATAATTTCATAAAAGATGTCTAAAAATCTACTATCTACTATAATTCAAAATGTTCTGTCTAAAATGATATTTTGTGGTTTTTCTGTTAGTCATGGAAATTCGGTGTTTTATTTTGTTTTCGAAATATTTTCTACACCGAACATTTTTAGTGTAATAAAGAGTTTAGTTGATTTCAGTTAACAAAAAACTATCAGTTGATTTTTGGTAAATATTGATGATGACTTTTTGAAGCTTTATTTATTGAGAAATTATGTAACTTTTAATTGATAATCATAAGTTTTCCTGTTATTAACAATAGTCTGGAAAAACTCTTGGTAATGATTTAAATGACTGATTAAATATAAAACCTTGATGTTTATCTAATATCAATTGATTGTTAGCACTTGTACGAAGGATGGTTATAAAATTATGAAAAATTGTTTTAAATAGAAGTGTTTCCTGCAGAGATCCATTCAAAATAGATAAAGAGTAAGCTATATATCACTATTTTCTAAAGAAGTGGTCACATGGACTCAGACCAATTTTCAAATTTTAAAATCAATGGAAACAGAAATACCCAATTTTAATTATTTCGTCAATTGAAAGAGAAAAATATGTTAATAAGAAGTGATTTAATTCCTTTTACTTTCACAGATTTTAAATGTATGTTATGCAGATAGGTTGAGAATATATTCAAAACATCTAACACAGTAATCCCATCAAGAGAACTTACAAATGCTATATCGAGATGAATCCTGAAAATTGGAATAGATTGTTACTGCAACATTACGTTGCACCACAAAACCAAAATTAACCTTACTAGACACTTCCTCTTGTTTCATTCGGACAACCACACAAACATCTTTAATCTACTTATTTGTCCATGTAATTTATCTCTTACTCTAAGGTAAGTTGAACAAAAACGATACAGTACAATTCTACAGTTCTTGCACATTTAACTAAAGGATAGGATACTATGCACTGCACAGGTTCTCAATTAAAATCCATCTTGTCGGATAGGTACGAGTATATTATTCAATTCGCTTTGACTTTGTTCGATGAGAAAACATTCCAATTGCTCTAGAAATATAGTAACGTACAATCGTACATTATACACTATGTACAATACACCAGATGCTTCTACTCGTACTCGTACTTGTACTTATACAACAACAAGAGCGCCTTTATATGCACTTGGCTTGGAAGCTGGTCTGAAGTGGACATGCATATTTACGTTTCGATTTCCGACTGGCACTGAAACGTCACTTAGTTTTCTTAACTTCAATACAAAACAGCAGAGTCCTGGTAGGGTAGTAGGAGAATAATTTTGCAAAAGATTGCACATTGTCAATTCACATAATACGATACAGGGTTATGGTTATACCCTTGGCAAAGTTGATTTGAAGAGTGGCCCACCCCTTTTAAAGATCATCTATGAACTATGTACTTTGTACTTAAATGTCAATCCTCTTGGCAACAAGACATTTTTTTTGTTTTATTTTCTAGGGTTTTTCTTCGTATAATTTAAAAATTTAATGTATAACTGGGAAGTATATCCGTACTTTTATATTTAAGCTATCAATGACTTTTGAGTAATAACTCTTCTCCACTTTATTATTTTGCTATTCTATAAGCTTGTATAAATACTGATCCAGCTTAAGATCTGTTTTATTTGAATACAAAATTGATATACTGTTATCTTAAAAAATCTAGCTTAAGCTTAAAATATATTGCCTAACTATCTTCAGCTTAAACTGACAAAATAGAAGCGACAAAGAAGGGATTATAATATGCTTCTGCTATTTTCTTCAATTGAAATATGATTGATTGGCATCAAAAAGTAAACGAAAGCTATGTTAACCTTGTTGGATTAGGCAAGTAAAAGCTGAAATAAAGGTTCAATCTCAGATATTTAGGGTAAGGTTAGAGTTAATTGAACCTCCTCGTTGCAAGTGAAAGCCACTTGCTTTTGAAAAACGAAAAAACGCCATAACCTACTAAGGATATTTTCAAAATAAGAACTAGCCGGCGATAAAAGAATCTTGATATCTTTAATATTTCAGCTGAATCAATTTTGTATAATTACAAAAACTGAAGTTCAAGCTGGAAAAATAGAAACTAGCTCTTTCTAATTTTAAAAGGCTTTAACTGAAAAACTGTTTTAATTATCTTCATTTTACTCATTAGATTTTACTTTAAAACTAAAGTTTTAGCTTTAACTCTTTATTCACTAGGTCTTTCATATGAGTAAATTTTGTATAGGAACAATTTATAAGTAATTAGTACGATTATTTATTCGCCAATAAAAGCTGCTCATTTACTTCAGAACATGAAAAACAAATAGTAATGAGCTTAAACCACCTAAAATAAAGTGCTATACAGTGTAATGTATTTTATGGCTAAGTTCTTAAAAGGAAAATAAAAAATCTAAATAACAGGAGAAAATCCTTTTCAAAACCGCCAAATCAGATAAGTGTAAAATTTTGAAATTGTACAAAAATCTCTTACTTTTTTATTCAAAACCTTTTGCCATTTTATTGAGTTAATATCAAGAAATAAAAACAGAAAAACCTTGTATCATATAAAACCAAACCAAAGATCAAACGAATAATATACCATTTCTCATATCACACCCCTTTAAGTTAAAATAAGGTAATTTTTACTGAGTAATAATGTGCTTACTTTTCCTGGCATCCTTCTTTGTTCACACTTCACAATAATAAATAAGACGTTTCTTAAGGGAAATAAACAAATAAAGAAGGCCAAAGAAGATACGTACATACACATAAAAGTCAACAGTGTAACAGCATTAAGGTGGGAAAAATAAAACGATTTAGACATAAATAAAACTCGACAACAATCATACGCGTTGTTACAACGAGAGCTACGAGTTTCAATGACGACAACAACGTTACATACGAGGTACGATGAAAACGAAGACGACCTACGAGCTACGACGACAACCAGCCCCAGGATCTTATTAACTGTCACGCTGGCATATAAGATCGTAAAACTTAAGGATTTCAAGTCGTAACAATTTCTGTACACTATACCTACCTATTTTTCTATGTACTGTACATACATACATATGTTCGTTTGTAATACATATGTACATGTTTATTTATATAAACAAAGATAGTGTGTAAAAAATTGTTTTTTATTTCTTCCCTTCTGCCTCCACACTTGGGTCATCATTTGAAACAAGAAAAAGGATGAAGAAATTTTCTCGTTGATTGGAAACAAGATTCTTGTGAGAATTGAAAGAAGAAAATTCGATTCTGAAATTGTATAGAAAAATAAATACATAAATTCGCTCATTTCTCATGCCCTGTAGATTTGTATGTTTTGCTGTCAAATAAGATTTTATATTTGAAAAAAAAAATTGAGATATTGATTTGATATTTTAGGATGTGATCACTTTTTTCATCATTTTTCTATTATTAAATTTCAAACATAAACGATTGTCCAAAACTGTATTAAAGTTATATATCGAACACCTTATTCCAAATCATTAAACATTCTTATGGAAGTGGAAATCAGTTTTAGAGTGATATTTTCTATTTGGAAAAACATCAATTCAAAAATGTAATTCCTATATTAAAATCCTAAGGAGCATATTGCCATAGGCATTACAAGAAAATTTTCGTTCAAACATGGTTCGAAAAAAAAATGATTTGAGGATATCAAAGAAATTGTTGAATTTTATTGAGTTTCAAATAGCACTTATACGCCCCATTTTGAACACTGAAAACGTTCGAAAATATTCAAATATTTATGTATGTATACTGAAATTATGTATGTACCGAAAGCCTCATTAGAGTTCTCAATAAATGACAAATTTTTTTGGGAGTAAAAAGTATTTCTAGAATGCTATTTTCTATTTGGATTTAAATTCCTTAAAATGGGAAAAGCATTAATTTAAACATTTAATTCCTTAGTTTTAAATCGTAAGTAAAATATTGTCATAGGCTTAAGAAATAAACTATCGTCTAAATTATCGTTTAAAAAAAATTTGTTTTATGAAAAAATAATCGAATATCGCAATCATTTTTGAATTTGATTGATTTAAAAACAACACTCATACGCCCCATTGTACATTTGAAATGTATGAAAAACATTAATAGTCTTATAACTTATACAAATGTTTGCTTTCTTCTTGTTTTGCTGGTTAGGGAGTACGTATATTTTCACCTAAACATAAATATATTGAACTTGAAAAGAAAAAGAACAAGCATGTAGCATTACTAGTTTTTCTGGAAGAATCAAACTTTTCCATGCAAAATCTAGAAAGCCTTTTCGCTTGAAGATCATCTCGTGTTTATAAAACTGAAAATTCAAAACACTGCAGAGGCACGTCACAAACTCTTTTCTATTCTACTTAAACTGTTTATACTTTTTGAAATAGGAACAGAGATATTTTTTTTTCAGAATAGTCCTTTTTTTATGAAGGGTAACTTATACCAATATGAAAATCAAAATCAGAAAATTTCAAACAAAAATAAAAACACAACCATAGCAATTTGAAGCTCACACTCTACGATGAACTTATTCAACATAGCATTTCATAAAATAACAATAACAATGCTAGTTCATTTTGGAAAAAGATAAAAATTTAAGATGCCACTTTACAAAATGTCAAGCTTATACCGAGAACATAATAAAACTTCTCAATGAAAGCATTTTCATATCAAAAACACAAACAAACTTATACTCGTATTATTTTTGTTTTTATTTTGTCTAAAAATAAATTTTATCGTTTCCTGTTCCCCAGATAATATCATAACTCTCATCTTCTCTTATATAAATCGAATCCTTTTCAAAAGAAATAAAAATCTCCTCCAGCTCCAGGGCTCCTGCTCTTGATTCTACTCTACTCAGCGGTGTTCATGTTTACCACCAAATAAAGTGATGTGAATCCACACCTCCAACTGTGTGTGCTTGTGCTTGTGCTTGCGCTTGTACAACTCTTTCGTCCTCCGTCCTTGGCAAGTCTTGAAATTGCTTGTCCCAAAGTTGTGTTTAACTTACAAAGGCATGAACCGAACCTTTTAAGACTCTTCTCAGCTACAAAAATGAACTTATGATGCCAGCATGAAAAATAGTTCAGGGATTTTCGCTGTACATATCTTCAGAGTTCCGTTCCGACCGGTACCAATCGCCTGCCGTGCAAAAAAAAAATAAAATATAAAATAAAAAGAAAATGGTGGAACATCGCACACAATATCGACGACGAAAACTTTTACAATTCCTTACTTTTTTTTTCAGCGAACGAAAGGATAATTTCCAGCACAAATATTCTTATCTCTCTACAAGGTTACATGAGCTCAGTTCAGTTATGCATCAGGACTACAGAGTAAGGCACATACCTATGCTATAAGTATGTACATATATAACATCATCCAGGACGATGAAAGTCGTTTGCATAAAATTTCCATTCAATAGAGAAGAGTATAGAGGAATCATTGGAAATGTTAATCCAAAGTCTATACTCGGATACTATGCATCCTTTCATTGCGTTGAATAAATCTAAGTTCCTTTTTGAGCGATAAATTTTTGTTTTAAGTTATGTTTTATGACATGGAATTTGTCATGACTTTCTGTTATAGTATGAAAATCAATGACCATGTCCTCGACCTATCATAAAAAGAAAAAGAAAATAAAAAAAGGAAAACGAAAAGAAGAAGCAAAGAAAATGATATGATATGATATGATATGAAACAAAACGAATCGAATTGAAACGAAACGAAACCCAACTCTCCGAACTCGAACATGAATAATTTGAAAAATTTAAATTGACAACTAAGCTCGAAGTAAGTGAATGGATTGTGTATAGAATCTTTTCGGTTTCAGGGATTTCTAGTGATACAAAAGATGTGTACTCGAAGTACCTACATGTGCTGTGCATCGTATCCTTATCCTGTAAACAAAATCCATTCATCCATCTGTCCATCTCTTTCTCGTTATAGCTCGCTTCAATATTTCTATGTAAATTTTCGCAAAATTTTTCATTCCGAGAAAAGCGAATGAGCTGGTCGAGTTTCGAATACAATACAGGGGAGGATTTTCAACCAACAATGCAACATGTGGCCCAATTAACTGAAGCCTATTTAAAGCTACTTATATATGAGGTGTACACAATAGATGTAGAGGTATCCAAATTTAAGCTTCATTTTCAAAAACAATGGGTACGGCAGACAGCTAATAACAGGACTGAATGTAAAACCAGTATTTTGGATGGATTTCCTACGAGTATAGCTGCATGCTGGAACTTTGGTTGATCTGAAAGGTTCAATACATGTGAGAAGTTATGTGAAGTCAGGGCCCAAATACCTCCTCATACCATATTCGAAATCATTAACTGTTTTTGGAAACCTTTGATAGTAAGTGCATGAAACCACTTATATCAGAATTGAATATTTTCAACATCACTTAAGCTGAAAAATGACAAATAGTTTGATGGCTTAAAAAAATGCACACAAATTTTATAACTTATGAACTCTAAATAAATAAATAATAAATAAATAAATTAGGTGGCGCAACAGTCCATTGAGAACTAGTGCCTAGTTACTTACAACTCTCAACCATCCCTGTGTTTGTCAGGGACCGAGGGGACCTACAGTCTTAAGCCGAATCTAAACGGCTAATTTGAGAAAGTACTTTTCATGACAAGAATTACTCTTAGAGGATTTATCAATTCTTCACAAGATGCTGCACCCGTAAAAAAGAACTTTAGATGGAACAGGCAGCGATTGAACCCAATACATCTGGCATCGCTGTCCAACGCATTAACCATCACGCCACGGGTAGGACTTAAAAACCAAAATACTGGAATAAAATGTTTATCACCTCATAAACAAATAATGCATCCAGAATAATATAAAGCATCTTTTTTGACATCAAGTTATATTTAAAAAAAAAAAATCCAATTAAAAATATAATTTTCGACTCAAACATCTTGGGAACAAATAACTCTAAACTTATTTCTTCTTATACAAAATATTGTTGTTAACTTTTGGCTTAATTACAAAAGATCAAATATTGATTGAATTCTTTTTAAAGTTCTTTATGTGACAAATTTTTTTAGAAAATTAGTTTGTTATTTTAAATATTATTTAAATGTCTTTTTCCCCTAATTTAAACTTTTCTGCTCTTATGAAATCATATTTTTCCATGTTTTTATCAGCTGATGGAATATTTTTTTGCACATTTTTAAAAATTGTTACACATTTTGTTCATACATTTCTTCCAGAAATTTAAACTCCAACTACGCTTCTCCTACGAAACGTAACTTACGTTAACTTATCTCCTTTCATTTCAATACCAAAACCAGGAAACCTTTTTTTTCGGCCTCATCCCAAAGCTTATTGCAAATGCGGCCATTCCACAAGGAATACGATATACCTTTCCCTTGTGATAGATTTGGCCTCGCCATATAACAATATTGTGGTCGTGTGAAATTGTATGCCTTTCGGTTTTGCTTCCATACCATCCCCAGTATGATATCTCCTTTCGAGTCTTAGTTTCACTATTCCTACCTATGGTCCTAGTGATGTTCCTGAATCCTGATGTTGAGGCTGATGCTCTGATTCTGATGCTATATTGTTGCCGTTGCCATTGCCATTGCCACTGCCGTTGCCGTTGCCGCTGCCTGCCAGTATTTCGTGTGTCTGTGCTTTAAGAGACGATGATGTATTGTTGTGCTCCAACATGTGACCATCATACAGCATGTGAGCTGTAAGGTTACATCAGGGTTGAGGGTTTACAGTTGGATTGTTCAATATTTCATTTGTTTCCAGAACTGGAAATGAAATAAAATTTCCACTTGGTAAAATTTATCATGCACTTTCATACACAGAGAATGTTTGCAAAATTTAAACCAAAGTGCACTCACTCAGCCATATTTTATAACTGTGGCATTCTACGCCACAAAGTGGTCAAATTTATGATCGGTTCATAGCCTTTAAAGAATGTGTACGGATGTGAGCTTGTGTCTAAGTTGCTAATGGCATGTTTGTATGATGTGTGCAGTGCATATTGTGGCTGCATATACTATATGCATTATATCTTTGGAGGCAACGCAACGCATCCATCGCTCGGGTTGGTTTCGGCTTCAGCTTCAGCTTCTGCTTCAAAATGACGAGCTTGTGGATAGGTATGTTTGGCATGCTAAACAAACGCAAAACACGCATAGCATATATCAAATAAATTATAATAATAACAATAACAAGCACTCATATTTAAACAATATTTAGACGTCAGTGTTTGAAAGATATCGGATGTTAATTTTGTTGCACAACAAAAAATGCAACAATATGTATGTTTTCGAAATACCAACAGCTAAAAGTTTTTTTGATGAAAAACTATTTTGCAAGACGCGGAAATGTTTCTTTGAGAGTTTTGTATGTAAAACAATATTGTTCTACTGACTTCATAACAATCAAAATAATTCTATCCATAGCGGGGCCACCATATTCCAACAAACTAGGTCCGTAGGGAACCTATACCTACCTTTATATGTTTAGAAGTACATAGGTACCATTTATACAATAGCTACTTAAAATAAGTTTTATCTTTGCTTTGAAAAGTTAACAAAACTCATTTCAGGGATGGTTACATTTTAATGAAGTGATTTGGTATGTCCTGTCTTTGTATTTCTACCTTGCGATGATGATGATTTACTTTTACTCAGCATTTAGTAACTTTAGACTAAAAACCGAATTGCAACGTCTCAATTTCATGTCATTATTTCATTGCAAGCCCAAGCCTTTCACCCACACCGCTACCGAAACGACCAAACCGGAAGCCCGTACTTTAGAGTTAAGTTGAAACTTTTAAAAGCTACCTTGGGATTTTTGGGTTGCAACTCTTTTTATTTTTGTTTAGTTCATTCCATCAAGCAACTTGAGTATGTTCGTGTTCATCTCTCGTGAATGGAAAGTTTTGTTGGGATTTCTTTTTTGTGTCTTGCAAAAGTACTTCTAAGTTTCAAAAACTCACATTGAAGCAATTAAGATTTTTAGCCCTCACATAAAAATTCCCCCTGGCTATGAGATAAGTTTAGTTGATTTAATGCCCACATTATTCCCTCCTACATACCTACACATATAAAATACACAACTTCAAAACAACAAGTCTCTTGAACGATGACGACGGGTTATGACAGATTCAGCATTGTTTGCGTTATAGTCGTACATCATATTCAGATTTTCTATCCCTCGAGACTGTTTATAATAATCGGAGATTATTGTTATAAACGTTTTTAGTTTGGAAACTTAAGAACTTATTTTTGCTTGAAAGGGTATACATTTTGTTCAAAAGAGTTTAAGGAGTTTTAGTAGAAGTAAATGAGTAACAGTATACAAGTGGAAACATCACAAATAAGGGATCTTATCTTTTGGTAGTAATTAACGCATACAAAACGATTTTTGAAAAAGAAATTTATTATTTTCTATTAAAAATTTTGGTGTGAATGTCAAATGTTTTTTTAATGTTTATTAATTTTAAATGTTTTCTTTTTCAGTCTAAGGATCATGGAAGGAATGGGGATCTAAATATTTGTAGGTTCTCATACTTTAGAATAGGTATATAGCAATTACTGTGTCGATCCTGTGCACCGTTTTATATTGGGTAATTTCACATACTTATAAAAGTTGTATAACAAAAAGGTTTATTTTGTCCTTTGGAGGAAACCTAACATAAATCAATTATGCGTTTTTAAGAGCTTGAGAACTTGGTATAACAATACAAGACAGGAATATTGTTCCAGTGACTTTCCTTATAATATTTTGGTTGATAATTTAATGGAATTTATTTTGTATAATATGGTTTTCATTCGATCAGTCAATTTTATGAAGTGTCCAAGTAATTTGACCATATTGCATGAATATTGGCTTCCAAAGTTTCAAGAGTTGCTGGTTTTTTGGCATAAACCAATGATAAGACCACTTCTCGAAATAAAGTTGTAACCTAACTGGCGCTGCAGTCTGGGACAGTCATGGGCCTCTACCACATGCATCTCCAGCAAGCTCGGTTCTTAGTTCATTGTCTCCAGTTTCGCACGTTTGTTAAGGTTCTCTCCCATCTGCTTTCGCCACCTGAGTTGCGGTCTTTGGTGATACCAACGATTTTTCGGGCTGAAGCGTTGATGTGCTGAGATCTTGAGTGGGTGACTTTAGTTGCTCGAGAGAGGACTTTGCTACTCAATTTCCTTCTAAGTCCGCTTGATTTAAGCGCTAGTGTCGTTATCTGAATTAATAGCGGTGCCTAGGTAAACAAAGTTTTCAACTACCTCAAGCTGTCCATGGCTACGTTTCGGCCAAGACTTCGTCGTTCAATGTTCTTTCTTGATCACAGCATATACTTGTTCTTGCCATCATTGACCATTAAACCCATTTGTTCAACTTCCGTCGCAATGCTCAAAAATGCAACACTGACATCACGCTTTGATCTTCCAATAATGTCGAAATCATCGACGTATCCGAGTAATTAGACGGATCTTTTTAAGATTGTGTCTCTACTATTGACGATTAAGTTTTTCCTTTCCATAACGATGTTGAAGAGGTTGTATAACAGTCTTGTCTAAAACCTTTTTGACATCAGAAATATTCTTGAGATATTTTGTGATCTTGATAGAGTAGCGGCCATTCTGCATCTGAACAAACGGACAAGGTTGACAGGAATGCCAAAACATACATAAACAGTCAATTTTAATTCATGTAATGGTGGTTGCTTGTTTACAAAACCATTTAACCAGAAAAGATATTGATTAGATAACACGAAGTTCTCTATGAACTTCGCTGAACTGACGCTAAACGAATTATAGAAATAATCACGGAAACTTTTCACGCAGCTCAAAAAACACCCTTTATTGGTATCAATTAATTATGTAAAAGGAATTAAGATCAAGTTCTTCACTTACCAAAACCCTTGACAAATCTTATATTAAAGGCTATAATTTAATTAGGTAAACGCCATGTGTCAATAAAATGCGGCCAGACAACACATTTACACTTCATAGTAATAATTTAACGAGTTTTTAATATCCAGCTCTGTGCATGGGGATTTATTTTTTTATTTTACTCAAATGAAGGATCATAATCTGGGAAGACATAAACTGTCTTGAAAGTCTTTAACTGTTGAGCCTAAACAATATTTTCATTACGTACTTATCTATATTTAAAGACTTCATTTTATATTCTAGGCCCGCAACCAATTTATTGCCAGACAATGTGTCCTTTGTTTTCTTATGCTTTTTTCCACATACTCACATAAATATATGCTAAATTAAGTCACCAAAAGAAAACAGTAAATGAATTTTTGAGAAACAAATTACAACCGACTCAAAGAAAAATCTACAAAATTTGTTACACATGTTTTTATTTTTATATTTATATATGAAATATTCATTTTCATGAGAAAATAAACCACGAATGGTCTTTTTCTCGAAAATACCATACAATGGAAAGCACACAAAAATACAACACTATACAAAGCTATAAAAAATAGAAGATAGGAGAAACAGTTAAAAGGGTATAAAAGGAAGGGAGCTTTAATTAAATTCTCGAATTCTTATTTTCCTTCCACACATTTGAATATTTTTCATACAGCAGCGCAGATAGAAAGAAGAATTGTATATGAAAAATAAAGGATATTTTGCCAGTAGCTGTGGAACAATGTCAGTCCCAAGGCAAATTGTTCTTTTTCCTCCATAGGACGAGTGGTTTCCACTTTTAAGAATCCATTACATTCAAGTGGGAAATTGGAATGTATTTCGTATTCGTATTCGTATTCGTATTCGAGAAACTGGGTCCTTGAGCTAAATTTTTCAGCACAAATGAAATGTTTTAAATCATTTTGCTGATGTAAGGGATTTTCTCTACAAAACAATTATTGCTTTTATGAAAGAAACTCAAGAAGTGTTAATGAGATATATATTTATTTTTTGTTTTGTGTTGTGTTGCTTTGTTTTCTTGGGATTATTTGTGTTTTTGGGTTATGCATTGCATATAGTTATGAATTAATTTCAAAAGTGAACATTTGAGCCATGGTCACAATATGTATCATCTTCGAAATTGCTCTCGGATTATTGTTATCTGGGTTTCAAAATGTCAACCGGAAAATATTCTTGTAATGAACAACTGGGACATGGTTAACAATCCAACGAAGAAGTAGTCTATTTTCATATAATTTTTCAACTACCACTACACAAATTATACTCAACAACTACGAAGGTAATATTCCCAGTGCTAAAAACCTAGTATCTTAAAGACTGTGTCTATGAATGTTGAACTGCAATTTTTGATTATATTTCCTTAAGATGTTTGCAATGAAATTACAGCTGATTGAAATAATGTCAGCAAAAAAATTCGGATTTATTTCATACAATTGAACAGAACACAAATTTGAAAATAAATCGAAAAATGAAATTTTGACGAGAAACAGAATTAAAATAATTTTAAATTTAAAAGATAAAACACACTCTTTAAAAAAGTGTTTTTTGATAAAAGGTTTCATTTTGAACAGCTCTCTAAGTGTGCAGCTGTCATCTTTTGACATTTGAGAAACAAAAACTACGCCTTTACTAAGAATCAAGTGATACATTCTTCAACATCGCATTCAAGTTGTTAAAATTTGCAACCAAAAGTCAAACAGTTTTTAGTTACAGCTCCCAATTATGCAATTAATGTTTTTTGACCCTATCATTTCTCAAAGAGCTTATCACAGATGGCCACCGAGATTTTGTACCCTTAGATTTTTTTTCAAAAGACAAGATTGTGCCATTAGTCCACAATCGATTCAAAACCATAAAGATGAAGTTTGAAAAATTTTCAAAGACATACAGCCGCGATGAAATGATGCTCTAAAATGTGCTAATATCGTTTTTCATTAATAGCATACCTATGCCTTGACAACTAAATGCATGTTCATTGATTTTACTTCAAAATTCCTCGTTTTAAATATCAAAATTAATTCTATTATTGAAAATAAAAATAATCATTGGACTATCAAATCGAATTGGAAATTTAAGTTTTTTTCGGATATTTTTTCCTGATGAAATCATGAAATTCACTGAAATTTTATGAAAACCCGTTTAAAGTGATTATTGAAAATTTCAATCATAGAGATAGTACATGCTTTAACAACGCATTCATTTTTTAAATTTAATTACAAAAATTCAAAACTTTTGCAGTTACAGTTCGTAGCTTGCAGTTTTCCTAGAAACGTTTTTTGATCGTATCATTTTTTAAAGTGGTGATCACAATTGGCCATCGAAATCTTGTTAGTTATACTTTTTTTGGGCCACTTGAAAGATAAGGTCTGTGCCACTACTCCACCATCGATTCAAGGCGTTAAAGATGGAGTTTGTGAAATTATCGTAGTCGTAGACATACAACCAAAAATGTGCGGATTGGTCATGGACAATTTCATAAAAAGGTTCTACAAAAGGTGCTGATATCATTTTCCATTGTTAATGACATACCTTCCCTTCATAATGAAACAAAAATGAATTCTCTTATTGAAATTAAAAATAATCATTTGACTATCAAATGGATTTTTTTTAATGATGAAACCAACAATGGTATTTTTGACAAAGGCCGGTTATGGTGGTTATTGAAAATTTCAATAATTGAAAATTCAGTTGAATATTTTTATAATTTGCATGTCTAAGCAAAAGGAAACACTGTAAAATATACATTCAAAAATTTTTCTGGATTGATTTCGATGATAGCTAGAACTGGGCCTTTGGGAGTTTCAAGGGTTTTATAATTCTTGAAGGCAACCTGTTCCGGTTTTTAAAATACAAGTCCTCTAACTCCCACGAAAAATGTCGAATTCATTGAATTGACAGATTAATTGATTTGACATAAAAGACAAAATTTCTGTAAAGAGCAAGTGAAGAAAGTTCAGAGCCAAAACATTTACAACAAATTTAAAATGTTTGCTTTGTTAAATATTATAAACATTGTTAGTATAGTCATATAAATGATTAAATAGCTATCTCATTTTTCTTTATATATAAAACGGATATTTTATATCCGCTTAATTCATAAGCGGAGATGTTTCCGCCACTAACTTAGCGGAATCGCATAAATTGTATCTTGTTTCTTGTACTTTACATGTAAATTATATACTTTTTTAAGCGAATATAAGAGTGAGTGCTATTGTACAATAAAATACCCATTTTATCACACCACAAAAGACTTCCTTAAAAAGCAGGTGTGCTATGATTTTAATACTCTGCGTCTGAGCGTATTTGTCTTTTTTTGAAATACCATAGCTATGCGCTTATGACACAAACCTAGCTTTATAAAATCCATATATTTTTATTACTCTCGTTTAACATTAACTGTTACAATGAGTATATATGTATGTAGATTGTAGGTGCCTAGGTGAGGTTACGCCGGATTTATTGTTGGATACGCGGGCGCGGTGCAGCATGATGTTTAGCCTAGAGAGGATTATTTATAGCGATAAGAGGCAATGAAAATAAAAGCATTTGACATTTTACTGCTTATGGCTGTGCAATAATTTACAAGTACCTCAAAAATATATTTTCTTTGCATTATATGTTATGTTTTATGTTTGTTGTGGAAACGGAAGGGAGGAATATTGTCGAGTGATACATCATTATATCAAGCGAGTGAACGAGTAAATTTTCGATTTGTATTCCGCCTTAAGCTATCTTTATGCTGTACGTGTAAAATGTATCTACAGGAGTAAAAATGTAGATATGTATAAACTTATGTAGAAGAGTCCTTATTCATACTTTTTATAGCATTTAAGTTACCATTTGGAGTTGGGATTTCTTATTGACTCTACCTCAAGAAATAATATGATCATCATAAGAACCTATGTATTTTACATTGGTGTTTCTACGAAATGTTTTTCGTGTAAATTGCGATAAATATGGTATATGGAGAATATTATCGCCAAGTGCATTATAAAAATCACCAACAAATGTTGTCAAAGTCTCCCTATCAAGATGAAGATACATTTATACAATTTAGGGATCAGGGCTGTCGACTTGATAATTTATTGATTTCAATGAAATAGATACTATTCTTTTCATGTTTCAGATCAAAAACCAAATCTCACTTCCTTTTTCTTAATCTGCAAATTAAACTTAATTTCATATAAAATCTATCAATACAGCAAGTACATTGAAGTCGGCCATTTTTCAGCCGGTTTTTGACAGATAGACACAATTGTAAAACGTTATTCAGTGTTTTTTTTAGCTTTGGGTCGATACACGCCGAAAAAACGATTCTTCTAATAGTAAGAAAATACAAAAACGGGGATCATTTCTCCATCTCAGGGCGAAGACGCGTTGTGTCAAAAATCTATGATTAAGAGTGGTGCTCGTGCCCTCCGGTTTTAAATGTATCAGACTTTTTCTTGTGAGCTAATTTAAAAGGAAAAGCTTATGCCAGCAAGCCAAAGAAAATTATCCAATTCTAAAAGTGATATAGATGCTGAAATAGTAAATATAACTTCTGAAATTCTGTGTAGTAATTACGCATACGTAGTACCCGTAGCGTGATGGTTAGTGCGTTAGGCTGTCATGCAAGGGGTCTTGGGTTCAATCCCTGCCTATGCCACCTGGAATCCCTGCCTATGCCAAAATGGAATAAAGTAACCTGCAAAAGATATTGTTCGTTTGCGGAAATCAGCTGAAAATCGGAGTTTTTCTTTAATTTTGAAATAGGAGACAGCCATGATGGTGCACTCCAAATTATAGTAGTATACCTACTCTTTATAAAGAAAAAAGGAATGAAAGGAAGGAAAATGGGTGTAACGACGACAAATGAAACTTTTTGTGGTAAATTTTCCTGCAGCAAAACACTGGCGGTTAAGTGGCTCCCCAATAAAAATCTCTCCAAATACTTGGGGCAAGCACATTCAAACCATATGAAGCTCATAATTTGCCAAAAACAGAAAAAAGAAAGCATTTTTGGCTATTAAAACGACACCACTGTCTCGAATAAGATAAGGATACTTTTACCTAACAAAAGTATATTCCTTAAATTTTTTTGCTGACATCGCCTGCTACTATACCATCGACCACAAGATGTGGGTTTTGTTTATTTGCCATATTCTAGAGATAACTTGGCCAAGAATCAAAAGTCCACTCGTTGAAAAGTAACAGCATACCATACCAGTAGGTTCCATACACTTTTCCACTTTTCTCTTATGCTACTTCTCAAGAGTACTTTCAAGCCGAAATTTTTTTCTGATAATCTCCACAGTTTATGGTGGGCCTTAGGGAGGAAAAAATACAATGTTTTTGTATAAATAATAAACGTTTTAAACAGGGACTGTGAAATAAACTAATAACAGGAGTATTGCAATATTAGGGTAGGTCCTTGCACCATAGCCCCTATAATCTTAGCCTAGCTGTTGTTCAAGGATGCATATTTGAAAACATAGACATAGTCAAACACATTGCAAAGCCTTTAAAACAATAAGCACTTAGAAGTTAAATTGTGTTTTTTTTTGTGCTGGAAACTTCATTTTAAACCGATACATGTGATTTCTCAAAGAAGAATACCTCGCCTGGCGCAACTCTAATTTACCCTGATTACATTAACTTTTGCTATTATGACATAGAAAATCCAAACTTCTCATCTTTTAATATTCAGCTTCATTAGAATCCCTAATGAGTGGGTGCTTGCATTTCAAATAAATATTTATATATTTTTATGAGAAAGAAATCCTCCCTTTGGGGCTGGGAAGTAATATTCCTCTGATTTTCTCCCAACTCTCGTCACTGATGATGGGCAGAGCATGGGCTTCTAGCAATTCAATTAAAAACTTTTTTATGCAAATTTTTATAAAACAGAATGAGATTAAATGACAACGAGCAGCGGGTGATATTCCTTCGTTTAACTGAAATGCAAATTAAAGAATTTTCTTCTTTTTCTTTTTTTTTTGTGTTACACTTTTTCCTTTAAGTCAGTTTGCTTATATTTTTCTTTTTTTATTTATTTTATTGGATCTTGTTGGGATTTTAATCAAATTTAACGTCCTTCGAAACCCAACCTGTTGAATTGAATTCTTTTTATTTTTCATCCGTGTTATGCATGCAATTTTCAATGAAACAAATTGTTTTTAAAAGTTTAGAGTGTTGTCGATTAAGGCATCATTATAAAGGGTTTTATTTTTATCAATAAAGAAGGTGACAAAAAGAGAAGGAAAAGTGTATTTTAATTTTTGAGAACCATTTTCGAAAACAGAATTAATTTAATTTTGTTCAAAAATACAAAAAAAAACGATTGAATTAAAAACAACTTAGAGTAGAATTTTTGTCTCAAAGAAAAATTTTAAAAGCTAAGAGTACTCCCTTTAACTACCAAAATAAAATGAATGTATGGATTTTTGAAACTTATGCCAAAATTCAAGATAGTTTTAAAGTGTTCAAAAAGAATACAAAAATATCAACAAGAAAAATGGACCCAAATTTAAAAACTACTCCTTTGCATCAAATGCAATTACTTCAAATACTCAAAAAAGATCTTAAAATAACTCTCAATAAATGGGCGGACCTAATAGGCACTTTAATATTTCAAGAACGAGTAGTTCTGGGTTTCTTGGAGAACTGAAGGGCGCAGTAAATAAGCGAATGGCTTTTCATCTTTTTGTGTGCAATATTAAACTAGCTCAAGAGTAAATCATTAATTTTCAAGCGAAAACTATTTTAATAATTTCTCGTCTTTAAAAAAGAAATTATATACCTCTTTTATACGAAGAACTGGAACTTCATTACTTGACTCCGTCATGAATATAACACTTATTAAGTTTCGCGCAGAAAGCACTTTTCTTGGCTGTTATTTTATATCCTATTTAAATTTTATTGCCACTTCGAAAAAGGTTAAGAAAAAAGATATCTTATGCGTAGAAAAATAGCTTCAATTAGATATTTTATAAGATGCATAATATACAAGCTATAAAACAAGGACTACTTACGAAGTATGCTGTAAGTAAAATTCAGCACTTAAAAGCACCTGAAACAATCAAATATCAAAAACAAATAATAATAATGAGAAAAGGTTCAAGTTCATAAGAAAACTCAAAGAGGATGTTAAACCTAATTACAAATTTTAAAGCTGTTTTCAACATCCCGATCCTTGTACCGATGACGATACCGATGCCGAAGCTTATGCCAATCCCCGTTGCATGCCGCATGCCGCATGCCATTGCGTTGGAATACCGTTGCTGTCGGATAAAATTTAAAAACTTTATCTTAACGACAGTGATGAAATAAAATCCATATGCGACATTTGAGTGAACTTTTCTCATCTTGCTCATAATAAAGTTTTTCAGGCTTTCGAGAGTTCAGCCCAAAGTGCTCCCTCGTTTAATTTTTTTATTTTTTTTCTAAGATACTTTTTTTTTGAAACCAAACGCGATTATCCTTAATAGACTTTTATAATCCTTTTTCGTTAGAGACTTAAATGTAGAGTCTCTCTTTCTACTCAACTCAACTCAACTCGAAGAGGGTGAAATGGTAAAAACCATTTTATAAGCTTAATACTTTCTACTCGAAGTGTTCTTAATGCTCAAAACTAAAAACTGACTTCCTCTCGGTTTCTTTTTTTATTTTGGTCTTGGAAACATTGACGACTTCCGCCCATTTTGATTGCTGTTTCGTCCTGGAATTGTTCGTTTCGTATAGTTCTTATAGTGTCTGCCATGCGGCTGATGTTGGAACTTGCAAGTTGATGATGATAAAGACATTTGACTATCTGTATGACGGCATCAAGCAGAGCAGAGCAGAGCTGAGCAGAGTAAGAGTAAGAGTAGACAGAGAATGACTATTACACCAAGTGTTTTTCTTGTGCAACATAAAATGCGATTTTAATTGAAGGAAATAAGTATTAGTTCTTTGCATTTGCATAGTCAATGGTGACAGTGAATAAGGTTGTAACGACAATTTCCTAGTTTTAATGCATAAAGTTTTCACAAATGGAACACTTAAGTTTGAGCACTTTTGAGTGTTTGCTTGAAAATACCAAAATTCCCAGTGATGGAGACAGATGAACTTTTTCAAAAAAAAAGGATATGAATAACTTATAACTGCATAGATAACTACTTAAAATATTATATTATATTTTATTATTGTAAAAATTTAATTTACAAATGCGGAAACGCATCATGTAGCATTGGGCTGTTTGGAATACAACGAAGCCAAGATTTATTAGATTGAAAAAAAGTGTTTAATTACGAGGATAAAACAAACAGTTTGCTTAGTTGCTAAGAATTACCAAGTGCTGTACAATGGAAAAGTGTCTGAAGACTTTGAAGTCAATAGTAGAGTTTGACAGAGGAGCTATTGTAGAAGTCCTCCATGCAACCCTTGTCGAAAAATGAGGATATTTTTCTTCTAAACTATCTTGACTACGTGTGCGTTATTTGCTTGCTTTCGCACAATATCATGGATCTCTACCAGAAGGTGAGCTATCTGAAAAGAGAAACGATCAAATACTTGCAACAAGAAAAGAAAGGTCCTCAGTATTCCGTGTTGACAATGAGAACAACAGGTTAAAGGGGTTGACAACTTTCTGTGTGATTTCAAGAAACCGTGGTGGTAATTAAGACATTCAAAAGGCAAAATCTGCTTTCGGCATGCTGTGAAAAGCATGGAAGGGTAACTGATGCAGTATCAAAGTTGCAACTGTTCAGCTCTTTTTATAGATGTAGTACATGGAAAGTGAACGCCTCTGTCAAACATAAGCAAATACGATATCCAAGAACTCCACATTAGAAATGGTTTGGTCATACCACAGGATGCGGAGAAGACTCTATCACAGGACACCCAAAAGAATGGAATCCTTTTAATCAAGACCCAAAGAAAAACTTGGCACAGAACATTTTGATGAGTAGTCCCAACTTATAATACATTTTGAAGTCATAATTTTCAAATATAAACTATTTTATAGAATAAAAAACACTACTGAAATAGCAACATCAATTTTCAAAAGGATATAGACGTAAACTACGATTTACTTACCATTGAGAAAAGCAAGTAAGGACGTTAATAGATTCGCAAACTTTACTTAACGTTTTTAACCACTATAAGTCTATATAACAAAAAGTTAAAATTACTCCTGTTCTTGGCTTTAGAAATTCAATCCTTCAATCGAAATTTACAGTCAGTAAGAAAAAAAAAAAACTATTAGTAAAGCAGATTTCTATGTCTTTTTGTCTTCTTTTGACAGGAACTGGGTTCTGGGTTTAAATTAAGCGACCTGGAAGTAAGTGGTTCATACTTAAAGTAAGCCACGAGCAAAACACACCACCCAGACTAAAAAAAAGGACGAACCTTGAATGTGAAGCATAAAACCATCGGAGGTGAAAATCATTTCATAAAAATAAAACTGAAAAAGAAATAGGACACACTGCTTTATGATGAAGGCGAAGTAGGTCTCATGTTCTGTTCATACTCTTCTTACTTCTATACAGTTTTATTTTCTCCCTGAGCGCTTACAGGAAACAAGATGGGTCAGAGATGTCAGATGTTGCAGCCATTGCAATAAAAAAAATACCGTTCGTGCCCTGCATAAAATGATGACCTTTGTTTACGAGAGTTGCATTTGTAATAATTATTTTTGCCATTGGAGCAGAATAATTTGGCAAGAAAAAGAAAATGCAAGTTAACTCATCATACTTTTTATTAAAACGTCACACTCCAAAATAATTAAAACCGAAAAACATTAAACCCGAAACCACTTATCCCAAATCTAATAAAATCGATAGTGTCAACAAACGACACAAACAAGTCACGTCCCCATCATTATATCATCATGTCCAGCGACAAGATGAAAACAATGACATTCTTTGTCACCCCCATCACACACTACACAACAAGAAGAACAAATAGCTGCAACAGTGGCTATATAAAGATCTAGACCGAAGTTATCCCGCTCTTCAGTTCCAGTACAACCAGCGATCATGCTGATCATTTTAATTTTGTTTTAAGATTTTGAATTAAGAATTGTATTATTATTTTAAATAAAGTTTTTTTTAAATAAGCAAACGAGCTTATATTTAATTGGGGGCTCAACCGGGATCCCTTTAGCAAACATAAAGATTTAAAAACATAAAGTAAAATCAGTGCTAAGTGTGTGGTTCCAGCCAAATCAAAAACAAGCCAACTATCCTACGAAGATAGGAGAAAGTGCAACAAAGCGAGTAGAAGCAGCAGCATCAGACACCAGTCCGAGACCAGCAAAACTTCGAAAAGAGAAATTTCTTAAGTATATATTTATTTTATACTTTATATTTATATTTATATTTATTATTAAATATTTAAAAAAAAATTCATATTATTATAAAGTGCGTGTAACGTGGTCTGGTGCAACAGATAACATTGCGATTCCTTTTTTTGCCTACATAAGAATAAAATAAAAAAAAAAAACAAAATGAATCAAGAAGCTGTGAATGGTCTTATTTCTCAAGCTATAAGCTTGAACAATGCTAAATTTGAACAAGCAATACAAGACCAACACAGCACGTATACTTCTGAAATTGAAAGATTGCAGAAATTAATATACGACAAAGGCCTAGCCTCGAACGTTGTAGAATACGAGACACAGACGATTAATTCAAACATTGCTTGTGATGAGACCCTAGACATAATTAAGTCATTACGTGATTTCGACGGAACTCAAACCTCCTACGTAAGTTGGAGAGAAGCTGCCGTCAATTCCATCAGACTATATAGAATAGGAAGCAAAAGGTACTTTGCTGCATTGACAATTTTTAGGAACAAGATAACAAAGGCAGCCAATGATGTACTCACAAATCATGGTACTGTCCTAAATTTCGAGGCCATATTGGCCAGACTAGACTTTGCATACGCTGACAAGCGACCTATGCATATAATCGAACAAGAACTAAGCGTTCTAAGACAGGGTTCTACTAGTATAATAGACTTCTACAACGCAATCAACTGCAAGTTGACCCTGCTGACTAATAAGACTATTATGACCCATGGGACAAATTCACCGATTACAAATGAACTCAATGCTATGAACAGACGCAATGCTTTGAGAATTTTCATAACCGGCCTGAACGGTCAACTACCTCAAATATTGTTCTCCCTCAATCCACCAGACTTGCCCAACGCACTCGCTAAGGCGCAAGAACTGGAAAGCAATAATGTTCGAACAAATTTTGCACTTCAATTTGCCAACCACAAAGTTGAAAACAGAAACCATCATAATCACAATACACTGAGATTGTCGAGACAACCAAATGGTAATTCCAACAATCCTTCCAGACATAATGATTACAGGCAATTACCACAACTTTTCGAACCTATGGTTCTTGGTAGTTCTGTAAATCGACCCATCAATAGAGATGATGTAAACCGCTACAAACAATCTCATAATAATCATTCACAAAACCCATTTAGACAGGGAAATAATAATAATTATAACAACAACGCAAATGCGCCGCGTTGGCAAAAACCAAATTTTAATACCTATAATAACAATACAAGACCTGTATTTAAAAGAGAAAGGGAAAGTGCACAACTTTCTATCCAACAACCCCCAGTAAAGACTGAGAGGGTAAATAACCTCAATGAGAATGAGGATTTTTTAGACCAAGAGTGGGATTACCCCACTTACGAAGAGTAATAAACAACAAAAAAATTAAAATATTAATAGATACCGGTGCCAGTAGCAACTACTGCCAACCAGGTACATTGAGTGATCCAATCACTCTACCAATTTTTAAACGCGCCCGAACGGTGAACGGGGAAATTATAATTAAAAAGTGCTACGAAGCACTCATATTCGACACTAAGACAAGATTTTATGTTTTAGAAAATCTTGAATATGGAGCTCTAATAGGAGCTAACCTATTAAGTAAAGTTAATGCTAAGATTGATTTTAATGACAATACATTAAAATACAACAATAAAGTCGAAAAAATTTATTTTGATGACAAAGAAGTTATCAACAACATTCAAGAGGATAAAACAGATCAATTAAGAGTTGCAATGATGGAGAAAATTAAAAGTATCCATAATGACATTGATTTAACTCTTCCCTTCAGAACAGATGTCATGGCGGAAATCCGTATGGCCAATGACAAACCTATCTGGAGTAAACAATACCCTTATCCCCTATCTGCAAATAACTTCGTGAACAGTGAAGTTCACAAAATGTTGGAAGAAGGAATTATCAGACCTTCCAAATCTCCTTTCAATAGCCCCGTCTGGGTTGTACCAAAAAAAGGTACAAACGAGGACGGCACACCAAAAAGTCGATTAGTCATCGATTATAAAAAGCTTAATGAAAGCACGATTTCTGACAAGTACCCTATACCGGATACTAATGTCATACTATCGAACTTAGGAAAAGCCAAATACTTTTCCACCCTTGACTTGGAATCAGGATTCCATCAAATAAAAATGAAACCGGAAGACATTGAAAAAACCAGTTTTTCCGTTAATAACGGAAAATATGAATACACTCGATTGCCCTTTGGATTGAAGAATGCGCCTTCAATATTCCAACGTGCAATGGATGATATTCTTAGGCCTTTCATAGGAAAAATATGTCACGTTTACATAGATGACATAATTATCTATTCGCATTCAATCGAAGAACACACGAGGCATCTTGAAACAATAATTCAAGTGTTGAAAGAAGCTAATATGAAGATTTCAATAGAAAAATCTACTCTCTACGAAGAGAAAGTAGACTTCTTAGGTTATGTCGTCGGACATAACGTAATAAAAACTAACCCCGATAAAACGATGACTATAAAGGAATACCCCGAACCTAAAACCTTAAGGCAGTTAAGATCATTCCTAGGAATGATAGGATACTACCGAAAGTTTATTCAAAATTACGCAAAAATTGCAAAACCACTTACAAGATACCTTCAGAGCGAAGACGGACAAGTATCAACTCACATGGCAAAAAAGACAGCCATCGAACTAGACCAAGAAGCAAAAATAGCTTTTCAAACATTAAAAGACCACCTACTCACAGAAGTCGAACTTACACAACCAGACTTCTCAAAAAAATTCGTATTAACCACTGACGCATCGGATGACGCAGTAGGTGCAGTTCTGTCACAAGACAATAAGCCTATAACATTCATATCCAAAACTCTAAGCAAATCAGAACGCAGTTATGCCGCAAATGAAAAAGAACTCTTTGCAATCGTTTACGCTTTGAAGAATTTGAGGAATTATTTATATGGTGTCACAAATTTAGAGATCCACACGGATCACCAACCTCTCACATTTGCAGTTTCACCAAGAAATCCAAACGCAAAGATGAAGAGATGGCATGCTCTTATAGAAGAACATGCACCTAAAATGATATACAAACCAGGTCATACTAACGTAGTCGCTGACGCATTGTCAAGACAAAATTTAAATCAGATATCTGATACAAATACAGTACACTCAGCTGAAAGTAGCGAAGAAAATGACATAGACTTCATAGACAGACCAGTGAACCAATATAGCCAACAAGTTATTATAAATAAAGGCATCAGTACGATACACGATCAACTAACTCCATTTCCTAATAGGAAACGACATTTGATAACGTACGAAGACCCTAAGGACTTAATTCCTATATTTAAGGAATATTTACAAGACGGAATAATAGCGCTATACACCACGTCTGAAGTTATTTATGAAATAAAAGGTATCTTAAAAGAACATTTTAAAAACAAGTTCATCAGAACAAAGTACTTTGCCGACGATATTACAAATAAAGATGACCAAGCAGATATCATAAAACAAACTCATAACCGAGCACATAGAAATGCCCGAGAGAATGTTAAACAGATTCTGGAACAATATTATTGGCCTAAAATGCAAGATGAATTCTTGCAATACATTAAACATTGCGAAATATGTAACATTAACAAATATAACAGACATCCTACCCTGCAGCCCATTGGTGAGGCACCAATTCCGAAAAAAGAAGGAGAATCAATTCACATTGATGTA
The DNA here is from genome assembly GCA_951509635.1 of Eupeodes luniger. Classification (NCBI taxonomy): domain Eukaryota; kingdom Metazoa; phylum Arthropoda; class Insecta; order Diptera; family Syrphidae; genus Eupeodes; species Eupeodes luniger. The sequence continues at coordinate 519,066 of OX608074.1, forward strand.
ATGTTCGCTGAAAAGCACAAATTTCTTACATGCATAGACGCATACTCTAAATTCCTTGTTATAAAACACATTGACAATAGACAAGAAATGTCAAACAAAGTTTTGGAGCTACTGCAAATATTTCCAGCTTGCAAACATATAACATGTGACCAGGATCTAGCATTTACATCCGCAGTCTTCACGACTCTTATGAAAAGATCCAATATAACATTATATTATGTAACGACAAACCATAGTACGTCCAACGGACAAGTCGAACGAGTACATAGTACATTACAAGAAATAGCGAGGTGCATGAAAACACAACACTCATTATTAGAACCTGTAGAAATATTCATACGGGCAGCAAGAGAATACAATTTAACAATTCACTCTGTAACCCAGAAGAAACCTATAGACATTCTTTTTAATAAAGCATTTCATGAAGATACTCCTCTCAAACTAACTATCGCTCAAGACAAAATGATCGAATATAATAATAGGAATAGGAAAGCCAAAAATATAAAACCTAAAGAAGTAGTGTACCAAAAAGATCCTACAGTAAGAAACAAATTGCAACCTAGGTTTAAAAAGAGAATAGTTAAAGAAGATTTAGGAAATAAAGTCAAACTAACTAACGATAAAATAGTCCATAAGGATAACTTGAAATTTTAACTTACAGAAAATGGACATCTTTTTATTTATTTTTATTTTCACTGCAACCCAGGCAGAATTAATTGATTACACTCGAGAGAACTACATTTTGATAGAAGTAGACGACGTACTCTTATATGAGAATACATCAACCATATTTCATGTAACAAACCTTACATTTATACAGAATTTCGTTGACACAACATGGAAAGAGTTAGCAATAGAGCATGACAATACCAATTACCCTGACACTCCAAGACATACAAAATTCGACAGTCATCTTAACATCATTCAAACTTTTCTTGACCAATTAGCAATTTCAAGGCCCAAAAGAGCAATAGAAACTATTGGTAAAATTTGGAAATGGATCGCTGGTTCGCCAGATCACGATGATAAGATAACAATAGAAAATAAGTTAAATGATTTGATACAAAATAATAATAAACAATTTGTAACTAATTCAAAAATATTTGACGCTTTAAAAAATGTTAAAAGAGATATCAAAGATGATCTCATAGCGGAAAAGTGTAACTTAATTATTTTAGAATTACAAAATATAATAACTACTCTCACATTAGCAAAGCTTGGAATACTTAATCCAGCAATTTTAAACCACAATGAAATAAATAAAATAATAAAAAAAGAAAAAACGGAACTCACAATCACTGAACTGATCGATATTTCAAAATTTAAAATCGTTCAAAATAAAAATGTAATAGCTATAATGATTGAGTATCCAATTTTATACAAAAAATGTAAATTGTACGAAACAAGAGCCCTAAGCCAGCCTGACGGCAAATTAATAATAAATAAAGAAATTGCAAAATGTGGTAATGTGTACCAAAATATTCAAAATTGTAAATTTGAGTTAAGATATAATTATTGTAAAACACAAAAAGATAACAATACATGTTTAATAGATCTACTACACAATGAACGAGCTTTGTGCAACAAAACTAAAGAAAAGGACTTGTATCTAGAAGTAATAAGAGACGGATCAATTCTTTTGACTGGAAACCATCAGGTAGAGAACCTAACCATCACGGGTACATACTTGCTCACGTTCGAGAACACAACAACAATAGACGGAAAAATATACAATAACCCCACGGGACAAATCAACACGTTCCTAAAGACGTACACGGTCAACGAATATGACATAGGTACATACTTTGAAGCACTGGATGATAATCTTAAGATGGAGAACATTAACCTTCTAACAACAATCCAAGAAGAAATAACAAATAGTCCTATTGTGTCCACATTCGGATTAATAATTCTAATAATTCTTATTATCATGATAATAATCATAATAGTGTACTTAAGAAGACCAAGGCACCCTGTCCTCACTAAAGACGAATACATGAGTCTACAAGTTCGAGATATTATGAACAGAGTGCACGCACAATCACCGTAAATATCGGGACGATATTTTATTAACAAAGGGGGAAGTTAACTCATCATACTTTTTATTAAAACGTCACACTCCAAAATAATTAAAACCGAAAAACATTAAACCCGAAACCACTTATCCCAAATCTAATAAAATCGATAGTGTCAACAAACGACACAAACAAGTCACGTCCCCATCATTATATCATCATGTCCAGCGACAAGATGAAAACAATGACATTCTTTGTCACCCCCATCACACACTACACAACAAGAAGAACAAATAGCTGCAACAGTGGCTATATAAAGATCTAGACCGAAGTTATCCCGCTCTTCAGTTCCAGTACAACCAGCGATCATGCTGATCATTTTAATTTTGTTTTAAGATTTTGAATTAAGAATTGTATTATTATTTTAAATAAAGTTTTTTTTAAATAAGCAAACGAGCTTATATTTAATTTGCATATTCCATGATGTCGTGTAATGAGAATTTGTAAAGGTTCTGTTCAGAGTTCATAATGGCCGAAAGGTGTTCCTGGATATAATGGTGTGTTGCATAAATAAGCACCAGCTTAAAGCCTTCCTTAATATGGATTTGAACTGATAATATGACAACTCTTGAGACCATGACTCTTGTAAAATAAAAACTGCCTTGAAAAATAAGAAACGAATATGTTATTTTTAAAACAGTGTAATACATTTTTTCAAGTTTTCACGACATAAAAACGGCAACAGAATAAGATTATTTTGACGCTGACAACATTTCCCTCTCGAAATCTTGACAGTAAGTCAGTATTAATTGGGAAATATTGGAAACATATTTCCAAAGTGCAAAAACTTCTTGAGAATAGTTTCCTAGCAGACCACACTCATAGTTCTCGAAAGACTCATGTCATGAACATCAACTCGCCATCGAGCTCACCAACTCAAAATTTCACCCAATTGCCGAAAGTGAATTTTTCAGAAGGTATTGGATTATTGGCATACAAGGTCCAATTGAAACGACCATATGATTCTTTTTTGTATTTTGCATTTTGGGCCTTTGAATTGGACAACAGTTTTGGGTGGAAAATGAGTTTCAAAAATATGATCAATGGTTTAGCTTTTGAAAGTTCTTTGTTTTTGTTTTTGCAATTCGACTATGAACTCTAAAAAAAACTCTTGGAAGTGAATAATACCTAAGGGACAAAAGAAACTAAGGACAAATAAATTCTTAATAACTTTGCTCTGTATATTTTTGCCTCAAGGACATTATGGATGTACATATGTTTGCTTCTCCACTCTCAATAATTAAGTACTTTCTTTCCCTGAGAACCGACGACGAAACCTCTATTCAAATTTAAAGAATAACTCTTCTTCGAAATATTGTTTTGTTTACTCGAAAACTATCAAATCAACAGGATGCAGATGACAACTTCTTTTACTCCTATATACTCAACTTTAACAATTCACCAAGGATAACTATAAGTTTTTAATATTAACTTGTTGGAGTCCAGCAATGTCTTTCATAAAAATATTTCTTCTTCGTCTTCATTTTTGTTTAAAAAAAAAACTATAATAAAAACTTTTCTGCAAAATCGTTCTTCAACACACACAAGTATATTATAAAATATATTTTCCACAAACTTCCTCGTGATACTTTTAACAATAATTTCACAGCACAAAAAAAATCAAGAAAATCTCAAGAATATTGAAAACTTTTATGTGAGGAAAGACAAATGGATTTTGCGATGTTATGATCATCCCTTTCCATTCCCTTTATCCAGGAAGTCGTCTTCGTTTCGTATATAGCACTCGAGTGACTTGTTCCGAGAAACGAGAAAACGAACGAAAAACGAAATAAGACATTTGAAATCCCGTGGAGAGTTTTAAGTTTCTTTTAAAGAAGCAGCATTGTTGAGTTCCCTATATTATCGTTGCCGTTGGGTTTTAGAAGAGCCACCACATGTATGAAGGCAAGTTCAACACCTTTATGAACATTTTTGAAAAACTTTTTCTTCCACTGACATCACTCTGGCTTTTCTCTCTAAGGAATTTTTCAACGAATTATGGCCAATGACACTTTGGTGTACCATAACAAACACCATGCCTACTGCAGCTATAGCTCTATAGCTAAACAGAAGAATTAAAATTAATTGATTGATGTTGGTTAACCAATGAAAGGCAAGGAGGGACCTGAGTGGTAGTTTGTGGTTTTACAGAAGGCTTTCAATTTGCAATGATATCCACGAATTAACCTTTGGAAATGTGTTTTTTAAACAGTTGTTGAATGTAATTTTAGCTTTTAGGTGGGCTCAAATGTAAACTCTTAATCAAAAATATTAAATGATTAGTTGGAACAATGTAAAAAGAGGTCTTTAAATTGAGATATTGCGAAATAGCCCGTTTAAATCAAAATTTATCTAAATTAAACGTTTTCACGTTAGAACCTTTAAAAAAAAATATTTGTATACCTACATTAAAGGTTTTTCTAAAACTAAATTTCCATTCTTAAAGTAACTTATGATAAACGCTACTTCAGAAATTCGGAGTATGGTTTGTGTATCCGCGCAATATGTGCTGTGCAATTGTATTCCCTCAGGATAAGAATAACCGTGATCTCAAAACCCACAGAATTTAACATTATGTTAGTTTTCAGATTATGTTTCGTTAACTTCTACAAGCTGTTGAAAAAACTGTATTTTTAGAAGTTTCATATGAAAGCCAAGCCTCAATCCACCATTTTAAATCGACTGATTAAGTATACAATCTTGTTAAGGTTTTATGGAAATTGGTGGAAGTATGAAGGTAATTGTTTAAGGTCTTTGAAAAAATCAAGCTGTCTTTGAGCTTTCATCGAAAACGCTACTTAATCCTTTCGAGATATAACAAAACGATGTATGGAAGTATTGTTTCTCTTTTATAGGCCTACAGATAGTGATTATACCCATTTTAAGTTTTAAAAATTGATCTATTTTATCCTTATGAAAATAAAAAATTTAGACACTTTAAACATTCACAACACACAATTTATATTAAAATCTTAAAGAATTTATTTTGAAATTAAAAAGTACGCTCAACAAAACAAAACTCAAAAACTACTACCCCTTGCGAAGCCGGGACTGGCCGATAGTACGGAAATTAAGTAATGGCAAAAAGTTTTCATTTTAATTTTGCGAAAAGTTTTCTCATGATTCTATTGAACTCTTTTACGCTAAAATCCGATTGTGGTTAAGCATAGGTAAGTTGAAAACAAATGTGGTTATTTAATATCAATAAAACAACACATGTTGCAAATAAAATTGCTCACCATATTATAAACCATTTAAATTTAATTTTAATTTTAATCACGAAAAATAATGTTTTATAACAAACTTATGAATACACTACAATATTTAGAACAACTTAGGTACTTAAATACATATGTCATTTTGTATATATATGAAGAAATAACGTACATGATGTTTTTAGATACCTAGTTAGTTAAAATCTACAATTCATTTTAATTCGAACCACCATCATTGGAATCGTATAGTTAATGCGATTAAATTTAAATTGATGTTCCTAGTTAGTTTGTGAAAATTGGTACGATGAATTAAATCTTTTGAGAGAGGTTTTCGTATAGTTTTATATGGTGGGTTTAATTCCAGGAATCGTGTCAGAAAGGCGTAATGAAAAAAAGAACTGACTAATTTTGGTTTTTGTCAAATAAAATGGTTTTCTACGAATTTACATACCTACAACGATTTAATCATCAATATGTAGATATCCATAGGTGTGTTTTTGAATCGTTGTCAATTCAAACAGAATTGCAAATTAAATATAAATTGGCACATAGATACATTTTAAATAAGTAACTTTTATAGCAGAAATGCTGGTAGCTCAATATTTGTGATGTTATATATTTTTCCATGAGTGACTTTTGTAAAAAGGATTTGTTTTTTAAAAAATCGCTGAAAAATGTGTGTTTTCTGATGCAGTTGTGTAAATGTAAGGGCATACAAGTAATTCTCTTCGTCAGAATAACTAATTTTTAATAAAACGTGTAATAGTTGGCTGATTCTGGGAACTTCTCTCATATAGAAGACAAAGTTAGACAAACAAAACTTCATGACATAAATAATTTTAGATAAGTTTATGGTCAATGCACAGTTTTATATACATTTATTATGATGAATGTCGGTTTAAAAGTCACAAAAGTAAAAAACCAAAATTCTAGGAAATAGATTTGTTTTAAAATTCAAAACGTTGTTTATTTAAATTCACGTTAACTTACTTTTTGGAGCGAATTTAAAACTAATATCAAAATAGTAAATAAATAAACAAATTTCAAGAACAAACAATTCGATTTAAATCATGTATGTACCTATGTACATATATCAGTTAAAGCTTTAAGGCATTTAATGCCAAAAACAACAAGTCAAACTTTTTACATGAAAAGTTCAGGCTATAATTTAAGAAGAACTTATTTTAATCTTTTGTTTGTTAGAACCCTACATTTTGGTAGATATGTTTTCCAAAGCAAAGCAAAACAAAAAATCAATAATAATGAACCGAAATGTCAAGCCAATACGTTGAATTATAGTTTCAATCAATCTTCACGATTGATGAATCAAGTATTGAAGCTTCTTGTTCCTGTTGATTTTTATTTCTGTGTCTACCCAAACTTCGTCCAAGTCCAATGACATTGATGGAGGACTATAAAATCTTTCATTGGATTCAAAGTTGAGACGACAAAATTATAAGCTGCTTGTTTTTTTTTATTTTTTCGTTTCATCCTGTTGCCTTTTGATATGGGCCAGAACCATTATTTTCCTCTTTTGTGGACCCTTTTCAACTTTAAACTTACACTTTACTCGTGAAAAAATATTTATACATACAAATAAATAAAATGAAAGGTATGAAAATGTATTCAGAAGGGACTTATGATTAATTATGTGAAATCTTCAATTTTGATGGAAAAATAAAAAGATACCTAATTTGATTCATTACAATAGAATTATATTAACATTATGTATATACCTAATAACAATTTTGCATTGTACATAGGTAAATAAATAGGTAGGCATCAGACGCAGAAAGAGGATTTACCCAGATTGATTTATTATTAAATAAGTAGAAGCAGAAGCAGAAGCAGAAGCAAAAGCAAAAGCCCCCGGATAGATTCAGGATAATTTTAAGTTAAAAATAAACTGTATATTTTTGTGCTTGCTCTATAGCGAAAGGCTCAATTCAATATCTAATGTTTTATTTATTCGTTTGTTTATTTAATAAGAAAAAAGAATTAAAGAAAGAAAGAAAGAAACTTTTCTTACGAACATCCCTTTCTCAAAATATTGGTCCTTTATTGAATGCATTCCTATTTTTTACATTGGGAAATTTAGAGAACTTTTTTTCCATCCGATGGAAACCCTCAAAAGACACTCAATAAGAATCGGTGAAGAGTAGTGTGAGACTCTTAACGCTCTTAAACCACAGGTTAATCAGAACCCATCCATGAAAGATCTATACATTATTTTTCTTTCATAGTTTATAATTCACTTTTCCATTGCTTTAAGACCATGAGCTCATGAGACTTGGTTTTCCCTAATCTCTTAACAAAATCATTTAAGACGGTCTCCATTATGGAGTTGGTAGAACTTTGAAGTCACTGGTTATGTTTTACAGCGTGTGTTTTATGCATTTCTGTTACCATTTCCATTTGAAGGGCACGATATCAAGGGGTATTTATTATTCCACGAAGGATTTTGTTTTGAAGTTTTTGGATAGGTTCAGCATTTGTTTCTGTATTTTTATTTTTTTTATCTGCTCTTTCCATTTAAACCTTACATTTAAAGTCATTCCATGGTATTTGGCAGTATTGGAATAACGTACTTCTGTACTTTTCATTAAAAAGCGAACATCATTTATGTTTTTGGTTGTGAAACTTATATGCGTTTTTGAAACGCCATTTAGCGTCCTTCTTGCATATAAAAGATACAAGGTTGGACCCAGGACACTTCCCTGTGGTACACCGGCTTCAATTTTCTTTAGTTTCCAGATATTTAACTTATATTATTTTACAATAAATAAATTGGATCTTATTACTTTTTTTAATATCAGCTATTCAATAAACCTTAAAAAATCAGGAAGAAACTATTTAGAAACCTTTTATTCTAGTAGTTTAAAAACCCACATAAAACATTATTAGAAAAATACTTCATGTACGAGTATTTCAAAACCATCGTGCACAGTATATACTCGTCTAATTTTAAAAGTAAAAACCCATAAAAGGCAAGCAAAAGCTCTTTTGCCATACACACCAGTAAAGTTTGTGCCAGAAAGGATTTTTACTTTAAGTGGAAAAAGGAAACAAAAGGGCAATAATAACAGTAGAAATTGCACAATTGCTTTTATAAGCATATACTATACAATATACATACATGTGTACAATATGTAGTAGTGTTATTTTAAGGATAGAAATATTTGTTGTTCATCCAATGAAATGGAGAAGTAGTATTTTCTAGTCTGGTAAAAGAGTCTTTTGACCTTGGCTTTGGCTTCCTGATATTATATCGAAGGATTCCATTTTCCATGTATCCTTTTCACAACAAAAGGGTAAGATATTTTTTGTTCTATGTTATTTATGTTATATGCTTTTAAAAAAAATAGAGAAAAATAATAAACTAGATTATAAAAGAATAAATTTATCAGCACTCAAGTTGTCCAGGTCCATTGTTTATTATTTACGTTTTTCGTAAGCTTGAAAACAAAACAAAAACTGCACGGACAATCACGCATAGAAAAATTTAGATATGTATATGAATATTTAATTTTGAAAGACAATGGACCCAGACGACATAACAGGAAGTTTATATGCAAGCAACTACATTCTTTGCAAACATCTTAAGACCAAGGCAACTAGTTAATTTTTCAGGTGTAATAACTTCAAAGCTTGGAACCTTACTTCACTTACCTTTACCTTCAGTTGTTTGCACGTACATATTTTCATCTTTGAACTCAAAGCTCTTGCCTTATGAATATCTTTCAAGTGAAAGAAGTAACAACTTTTATTAGAATTTTAAACGCTTGTTTTTAAATCATAATTTAAATATTATGTACTATGCAAGGTTTTAGACAGTATCAATTCTTCGATTCAAAGGCGTACGAAACAGCGCAAAATCATAATTTGAATATTATGCACGCTTTTAGACAGTATCAATTCTTTGATCCAAAGGCGTACGAAACAGCGCAAAATATTTAACAAAATTATATGGAAATACAATTTTTCTGTCCAGGAAGCCTTTTTACCAATATTTTGAAATATTGGTACTTAAAGCTAGGTTCTAAAAATCGATTGAAATGGAATTTGAAAAACAAGTACATTTGTTTACATTTCAATTCATTTTCAAGCACCAGCTTTCATCAGCCTTAAAGTGACAAAAATGCAATCGCGTCGAGTTAAATTTCAGTTTCATTTCAAGTAAAAGTAAAATACGGAACCTGCTGTTAAAGATATTTTCGGCCAGAGTGACTAAATACCAACAAAATGTGACTCTCATTACTTAAAATGCATGTTTCAATGAAGTTTATTTTATAGTGTATTTTGTTAGTTGATGAGTTCTAACTTTAAATCGACCAATCATGATTCAACTCAAACCCTATAAATCCAGTTCGAAAGATACTGCTTTTTAGACTCATTATACAAATTGTAAAATTGCAATACTGAGTGAAAAAGTGCATTCTTCGAAAGTGATGCAGACAGTTTTATTTTTATTGCCTCAAATGCTTTTCAAACTTATATTTTATACGAAAATGCAATGATTCTGTGAAACCTCATTGATTTCAAATAAAAAAAATCTGCACCCATTCCAACTTCAACATGAAAAATTTCATATACACTGTTCTGAAAAGTTATTAAAAATATAACCTGCAATAAAAGGAAAACAATTAATTTTCAACAAAACAGCAGTAACGAAAGAGCACTTGTATAAAAACTGACATCAATCGTTGAAAGATTACATAAATCACTTAAGGATCAGAATCATCCAGAGAGGAGATAAGTGTAATGAGCAGTCTTCTTTTTTCGTTCTCCTTTTCTTATTTTTAATTTAACTGTCCGAAATTGAAATTTCTATCGAATTTCAAAAACATCCTCTGGCCTGGTTTTTTATTAGTTCTCGTAAAACTTTGATTTTGATTTTAATTTCCGTACGGAAAATGTGCTGGTGCTGGTTGCTTGGTGCTTTTTGCTGGTCAGTTTGGTTGGGTTCGAGTCGGTTCGGTTCGGTTAGGTTCAGCGAAAGGCAAAAACATCGATAAGCAAATGTAGAGGAAAGTAAATATAGCCCTTGGGAGGTTTATCGATGCATGTTTATTATTTCCTCTTATTGGAGGAAAAATGGGAAAATGTTTTAAGAGCCCAAGTCCGGGTCCTTGGTTCTCCGTCCGTCATACACAAAGAATCGAATTTTCTTGAGCAAATTCAACTTCAAGGATTCTCCTTTTTCTCCCACATTACGATTATATAGCCATCTGCCATAGATGAAGCTGAAGCTGAAGCTGAAGCCGATCCAATGCCCGGACTGTTTGGATATGGATAAACATCTTATTTAAGCAACATGAATTGGCTACTAAATTTGTATTACAATTTGTCCCATATTTTTCAATAGAATATGTCAACAAGGGTTTCTTATTCAAGTTAGTCCTTTGTTGTTGTTGTATATGTGTGTTTTTTTTTAAATATCTATAACGTAACTTAAGAAACAAAAACCGATATCCTTGTAACTGTCGGTCACACAACCTAATGACTGATTTATTTATGTGTTTTCACCTGATTTATGAGAGTTTCAACCTACGTGACGTTAAGTTCGCCATCGAAAATATATAAAAACTTTAATAGAAAATAAGGATATATGCCGGACACGTTCCAAGGACCTTAGCAACAGCCAACAGCCAACAGTGCACAGCTGCCATTCGATAATAGATCGTTTGACATGCCCTGCTGTTGGTTGTTTGGCCAGGAATATGAGCTTCAGCTGGAGCACAAGGTACAATACTCTACTCTACTCATACATAACATAGGTGTTGGGAATTCAATGCGGTATAGCGTTATTTTATCTAATCCCTTATAGAAATTGTTCGATTGTGGCTAATAGAGTACAATTATTGATCAATTTAGCGGATTACAGCTTTTGAACGTGTGTCGTACGTAATTATTGTTTAGTTGTCACGCCAATTTGTTGCGAATTATTGCTCCTAAAATTTTGCCAGGAGCTCTTCTATGGTATACTCGCAATGTCTACCCATACATATAGAGTATCAGGAAAATCCTGCCTCGTTTGGTAGATTGTTTATGTGTTATTTATTGTACTAAATTTACAACCTTAATTGATGGACGGACGGTGGCGCTTATTGAATTTCATTTATCTTTTTATTGCACGGTGGAATCGGTGGAGCATTTTTATATTAATTTAATCGACTATAGCTCAAGAAAAACGATACCTCAATTTTATTATTTCCTAATAGGTATACATGTTGCTATAAGATTTACGAATATAATAATATCCACTAGCAGGGATAGAATTTATTCTTTTGTGCAAAATATATTAAAATTATTTACGATAAGAAGTTTACAAGAATTCAATCTTGGTAAAAACTTTGGAGCTTGCTTGTATATTCTAATTTAAAGCCTGAATTTTGGGAATCCGTCTATAGTAATCGTGTACCATATTATGAAAAGGCGATTGAAATGATAATGGAATCCATAAATATATTCTAAGACATTTCCATATTTTATCAGAGTAAATTCTAAATGTAATTTAAAAATTATCACTTTCTTTTTTTTTCATACGAGTATATCCTGGATAAGGAATCAATAGGGTCTTCTCTCAGTTCCTTTTGGATGGCGGATAAATCAATTCCTTGAAGGAAAACATACAATTTTATTTTTTGATGAGGATAAGTTCTTAGCTATTCGCGAAAATTTAATCATAAGGATCAATTTTTAGTGTCATTCTCAAGAAAACTTTTTTCAGCGTCTTACGAGTATATAAGAATCTTTGCCTTGACAATTTAAGTAGCCAAACATTGGCATGCATACGAGTAGTTATATCCTTGTTTGTGAAGAAATTAATAATTATAATTACATATATTCACATATACGCTAGTAAGTGTAAGTAGTTTATTTTTTCCAAAAACTCTTCACGAAAAGCCAAACTAATTAAGAAGCAGTAAACTAAAGTCGGGATATAATTATAAAAGACTTCTTGTGGTAATTGCAGGAAGAATGTTTTGTATGAAAGTGCACTTGATGTGTGTAATGAGCTCCGCGGAACTTGTTAAGCCTCTACACTATAATAAAAGCTTTTACGATAATATGAGCTACAACAATAATTTGTATAGCCCTTGTTTTAACTTGGCTAACAATTTATATTTCCAAAAGAATAAACTGTCAACTTATTTTTCGAAAACAAAACAAGGTCATTTTTAACTACACATATATACAATGTGTATGAGTTATTACGCACGGATGGAATTAACTAAAGTTTGAACGAAAATTGATGGTTGAACAATTCTATGTTCTGTTACTTTGCTACTTTATTTAATGTTTATATTTTTTCTAATTTGTTCTCATTTTAATACAAACATTTCTGATAATTATTGTTTATAATATATAAAAACATAACTAGCTATTTTTCGGAATGCATAACATAAGTGACCTGATTTAGGAAAATTCTTCTTCTTTTTGGGAAGGGGTTGAACCAATTTTTAATGTTGTTTCTCTAGCCAAATAAAGTTTTTAAAAAGAGACAAGACTTTTTTAAATACGACTTAGAATAATGTATTACTCAGACAAAAACAATTTTATTTAGAAAAGTGAACAAATGGTGCAAAATTCTAAACGATTCTCTAAAATTTTAAGTTAATAAATAAATAAATTGGGTGGCGCAACAGTCGGTTGAGAACTAGGGCCTAGTGACTAACAACTCTCAACCATTCCTGTGTGCGAGTATTGATGCCAGGGATGGAGGGGACCTACAGTTTAAAGCCATATCCGAACGGCTGATTTGAGAAAGCACTTTTTCATGACAAGAATTACTCTTGGAGAATTTGTCAATTCCTCGCAAGAGGCAGTACCCGTGAAAAAAACTTTAGATGGCATAAACAGGGATCGAACCCAAGACCTCTGGCATGACAGTCCAACGCACTAACCACCATGCCACGGGTACTAAATTTTAAGTTACTAAGCTTAAAAGATAAATGTTTTAATTTTCAACAATTTAAGCATCCAACTATTTCGTGACATTTAACTATGGTTAAAATCACAAAGGTCTTCTTTAAATTTTAGTAATTTCTAACATTTTCGGTTTTGTTTTTTTTTTAATTTCAAGACTCTGAACGCTGAGTCTGCTCACAACATTTACTGAACACTAAGATTTATGGATGGAATTGTGTGATTTTAGAGAGCTTAACCTTTAGAGGAAAATTTGAATTATGTAGGGAATTAATAATTCTGTATGATAGATAAAATAATATTAATATTCTAACAATTTTTTGAAATTAGTAGTTCTTTCATTAGTAATAAATTAAATTTTAAACTATTGATGTTTAACTTCTTTCTCAGAACAACCAACTTCTTCTGCCATTTCGATTAATTTTGATATTTTTTATTGATCTCACGCACTTGGAATTTTGTAAGTTTAGCGTTTTACTCACAACGCCCGGTCTTGTTTTTTGAGGTTGTTCATAAATCATGACACTTAGAACACTCAGAAATCGTCCTCGCAATTAAAAATGTAATATAACTTTGAAGCTCATAATACACTGAACAAAAAAGGAAGAGCAATTTTGAGTTTGACAGTTCGAGCTCTGTTCAGATACAAAATAGAAAATATTCCTATTATGACTCTTGTGTTTCTTAAATACCAAACTAATATATTTATTTCTTAAATGTTAGTTTGAATGTTTTTTTTTTTTTTTGTATTAACTGTCAGTGTTTAAACGTGTCTAGGTGCATTGTTTTTAATACTTAGTGAATAATTATTCTACTTCTTAGAAAATGATTACAATTTTGGAATAGCTAGTACATTACTAAATATTAAAAAATTGGTATATGTATAATAAAATGCTTAAATAGAAGGTAATAAATAGATAGGTGTCAATTATGGGACAAGTTAAAGATTTGTAAAACAAAATGAATCAAAATCATATTTTAAATGGTTCGCGAAATTCAGTTTCTAATCGTCCTAGACCCAAAATTTTGCAGCAGTTCCACTTATATTTTCCTAAAGAATAATATTGCAAGCATTACTTTGTGAAACAACATTTTGACAAGTTGCTTAACAAAACCCTTCAAATTTTTGCCGTGATTCTTTGAACGATCTTTAAAAACTATGGCGCAATATTTTAAACAACCTATTGTTAAGGGTTTAACTTTTTACTAGTTAGCAATTTCCTAAATATTTAGCAATTTACTAAGGGAGTCCAACATTTAAACCTTTCTTTAAGTTTTGCTAACTAGTAAAGTGCTAAGTGCCTTTTATTAAAAAAACGGGCATCCAAACATGTCTAAAAAGTGACAGTTCGTGAAAAGAAAATACGCTTAAACAGACCTATTAATTATAATTCCCAATTGTTGACTGGATCATTCCGTCCACTATTCTTATAAGAATAATTGTGCAGATGTCATACGGATTTAAGAAATTGCTAAAATTGGAAGTAACTATTCTATGATTTTAAATTTAGCAAATTGTTAAGAAATAGTAAGATGTTAAAATCATCATAGGTAAATCATCTTTTAAGCTTAGTAAATTGCGAAAAATAGCTTCAACATTTTAATAAATCATTTAAAATTTTTGCGCCAATTATTTTTATCTCTTTAACTTAAAAATTTAAAATTATAGAGAGAAAATTTAGATTTTCTAGATCTACATATTAAAGGTTACAAAGTGATGTCATTTAGGGAAAACTTTGATTTTAAATGTTAAATAAACATTGTCATATTGTAAAGCAAACAAAATCCATCAACTCCAAATAAAAGCTTTTTTATTTAAGTTTAGCATTGTTTAGTCATATAAGAGTCACCCTGTCTAAAAAAAAGCTTGGAAAAGCTCTTATACTGAAAGCTCAACTTTTATTTTAGAAACAGCTTTCGAAAGTTAGTTTCGAACAATTGTACAGTAATGACAAAAATTATGTTTTTTTTTAATTATGCATAGTTTGTTTTGAAGTACCAGAGCATTGGATTTTAATTATTACAGTTAGGTTGATTGAGATTAGAAATATTGAGATAAACTCATGACTAAATTAAGTCCATAAGCTCAAAAATCGATCCCATGAATTTGTTGGGTTGATTGAAAGAAATATTCTCAAAAGATGAATCCCAGACTAGTGTGTATGGAATTAGTAGACATGAACAAGCCCATCTTTTAATATAGTCCAAATTGTATCTTTCAAAGTAATTCATTTTAAAAATATATCTTTAAGTGAAATGCCTAAAATAAATTTTTAAAAAAATCACACTAATTCTTGATTATTCTTTTTTATTTGAAAACGGTGTCAACATTATTACAATTCGAGCAAAAATACTTTTTATTTTTTTTTTTTAAATATTCAAAAATCTTTAAGAAATCTTAGCCATGAACGGAGGATCTGTATGTATGTATATTTATAAGATTGTTATTTAGCTCTTATTGCAGTAAATAGGTTTGTAAGTATTTAGTAGGTTCATAAATATATTAACAATTTTATTTTATACATTTAATATACAAACTAAATCTGAAGGCATCGGGGTTTATTTAACATTAAGGCTTTTTTTATTTTAAGCAAAAACTTTTTTCTTTCATTTTGATTTTATGCATTATAGGCTGTGAACAAAAATACCTTATCAAATTTAAGATTATATTCTCAAAAACTTGTTTTTCAAAAAATATCAGTGATGAATTGTTTTTGTTTTTCTTTTTTTGTCAAAATAATAATAACCAACTTTTAGGTACTTTCTAGGATATGCTTATCGAAATAACACTTATCAAATTATAAACTCTTTCCTTGTAAAATGTTATAAAATGTTTAAATAAAATGTATAAAAAAATAAAAAACTTAGAATCTAAATTGTCCTTTCTTTCCTCTTTCATTGTGGTAAACTCTAAGCGGTGAATAAGAACCGTTCCCGTTGCCATTAGCGTTACCATTAGTTGCAGCGCCATTAAGAGTCTGAGAAGCTGAAGGGGACAGAACATCGGAAGGTTGAGGCTTTGCAGAGAACCTTGGAGCCAAAATCAAATTGTATATTACAAAATAGACAACTGCCACTATGCTAGCCGCAATAGTAAGCCATTGAAATATGTCTGAAGATGCACTGCTAGGGGCACGTTCATCTCTGGCCAAACCAATGAGTGCTCCGAAACCCTTTCCTAAGATTGAGATGAGATATTAGTTCAATTAGGTGTCGAGTTTTCCTCGTTCTATGATCTTACCAATTCCGAAGAAAGCGATGACAGCTAGAGCTTGTCCGGTGGCTGTAAGTTTCCGTGGCATGGCATGACGCATGTAAATGATGATTGTAATCCATACAACTGTCATAACAAGGGGTTCGAAAGTTTCCATCAGAACTGTCAGCCATTCGTAGTCACATCCCAAAGCAGTGAATCGGATGATGAAGACGGCAAAAGCAGCTATGAAAATATTTGAGTGGCCACAATACTCGATGAATTTGTCGACATTAAACAGCAAAACCAGAACGAAGAAGAGGCCAATCGAAGTGATTGCCAATTCATCGGAGAAGGTCCAACGTAAGTAGCTGTGGATACTGCTCCAGAACGTACCAAAGAGCAGTGAGATCAAAGTAAGAGCAATAATCTCCGGGCTATAGCGACGAATTGCTGACATCGGGTAGACCAGCATTCCCGTTTTGGTATGCCACCACCATTCAGGAGGACTTAGAGGCATATTGCTCGATACAAGAAGAACTATAGCAGCAAGAACAAAACACACTATCAGTACAATTAAAGCAACCAAGTTTGCAGTGTGTTGCGTCTCGTTATTAAAGAAAACAACATCGAGTGCTGGGAAGAGCAAGACAAAACCAATGGCTCCCCAGGCATATTGACGGCTGACTTCTCCGCGTCCTTCTGAGGTTTCACGTACGGCTATGACAATGGCAGTATTAAGGAGGGTTAAAGCAGCCAGAGCAAACACATCGCCCAGAATTCGAATCACAAAGTATCCGCTCAATGTTGCATCCAAGTCTCCTGTGGTCTAAAAAAGAAAATATATATACAAAATTCAATTTAGGTATTGAACAGTCAAATTTGATCTAAAAATAATGAAAGAATTTAAGGTATCACGTTTTTAAATCTACTACATTGAACAATTTTGTAAATGTATTTATTTTAATAAGATGGAATGGAAATTAAAAAATAAACATTATTAAAGCAATTATTCTCATTCGTGCGAAAACTCCAATAGCTAAAAACTACAAATTCGAGGTTTAGGACACCAAATAAGTTCCTTTACTTAATTTTTACAATTTACCCAAATGTGTATACTTTTTTGATTGTACAATAAAGTTTAGGAATAATTATTGTTTTAATACCGGATTCCATTAGTTTAACCCCAAAAAACAGGACGAGGAGATTTATAGAAACCATTTTTTCCATGAGCTTTTTAAAAAGAAAATTATAATACAAAATTCAAATTGCCATACAAAAACTATTTGTTATCTAATATATAAAATTCTCCTGTCACAATGTTAGTTGCCATACTCCTCCGAAACGACTTAACCAATTTCAATGAAATTTTGCATATACATTAGGTAGGTCTGAGAATAGGTTTTTATCTATTCCTTATTTCGCTAATTCTTGCTAAAATACGATCAAATAATGGTATCGTATTGACTGTTGCATCTTCTGGCATTGCGGCGACTTTATTGGATGGAGGCAGAACAGCTCATTCAGTATTTAAACTACCACTAAATATTCAAAATAACACAGAGCAGTGTGCAATATATAAAAAAAAAAACAATCATCCATGGCCACAGTGCTGAAAGAGTGTAAGATTATTGCCTGGGATGAATGCACTATGGCACACAATCATTCTCTTGATGAGTTGAACAGGACATTGAAAGATATAAAAAAAACTACGACAGATTATTTGGCCGCACTCTGTTACTCCTTTCAGGTGATTTCAGACAAACACTTCCCGTTATTCCGCGTTCCACGTACCCTGATGAGATCAACGCGTGCTTAAAACCATCGCCAATGTGGCGTAATGTTGAAAAAGTACAACTGAAAGGAAAGTAAATATGTGTGTTCAAATGCTTCACGATCCATCCGCTGAAACATTCTCAAAACAACTTTTAGATATAGGAGACGGAAAGTTACTACAGATGAAACTGGATGCATAAAATTACCGGTCGATTTCTGCACGATTATTGATCCACAAGATGCTCTCATTGACCAGTTATTTCCCGATGTACACAAATCATGAGTGGCTGGCAGAAAAAGCAAAAAATGTGGATGTCAACGAATTAAATCTCAAGATACAACATTTGTTACCAGGAGACTTGGTGTCATACAAGTCTATTGATACAGTTTGTGATGCTACCGAAGCTGTATCCAACTGAGTTTTTGAACCCATTAGATTTACCAGACATGCCACCGCATAGTTTACAATTGAAGGTTGGAAGGTTGGTGATTTGTTATTTTAATATTTTGTCACTGTTTACAATGCTCTATATCTCTCCCACTTACAATACCACATCCTTACACACTTACAATAAGTTATTCATTTCTAACAAAACATTCTCTAGAAATTATTCATTATGACAAAACAACGTGTGTCGGGTCAGCTAGTTAATTAATAAAATAAGAATTTATTTCTTAAATTTCTAAAGCTACACAAATGACAAACTAAAAGTAGTTCATTTAATTTTAACCTAATTCCAATATTGTACCTACTTGTTAATTACTTGCTGTAATCACAACTCGCTCATAAATATAATCGCATGCACTCGCAATTCTGACTCAGAGTTGCTTTGCAACAACAACAAAAAAAAAGAATATTAATTAATAACTAAATGGGTATGAAACAATAATCACAAACGTGACCGGCTTTAAATAAAGTGTTATGCACGAAGATGATAAGATTAACATGTGCTCGGATAAGTAGCTCTGTTAATTATGTTTTATAAATCAAACGTTTTTTTAACGCTTCATCTTCATCTATGTACATAGGAATGACTAATTTCCAATAATTTTCCCTTGGAGTTGTGTTGCAATAAGCACGAACACAACAACTTGTGGAAATGTCATCGATTTTCTTTCTTCAGCCTTGACCCATTTCCTGTTACTCATCTATGCAATTATTTCGATGACTCACTTTATAACTACACGTCACCACTATATTATCCTAGCCAAGTTCACAAACTATACACTGCTATGTATACTTACATTTATACATTGGCTATCAGCCAGGACACTTTCACGACTGTCATAGGGATTAATGACTTCGCATTCAATCATTGGCTTGCATCTTGTTGAGTTCTTCAGCTGAATCATCCATTTCGCTTGAATTTCCGGAACATTGCACTGGAAACCATCTGCAAGGATAATAAGTTCAATTCGTCTCAGTTCCTTTGATGCAATTGCAACTTGTTTCAAAACACTTACCCAAGGGATAGTTGCACCAGTCTGCACTGTGGGTGTCGTTTTCAATGTTTGTTGCGCTCCGTAAAACTGAATGCACTACGATGTTCTTGGTGTCATCGGTATAGACGTGGCACTGTTTCACAATGGTCTCTCCGGTTTCCGACTTTTCGGTCAAACACAAATGTGGGGGTTCAACATAGATCTTTTTCGGCACTGCATCACGTTCAACTCGGGTCGAAGGGGAACTTTCTTCGCCACTCATAACTTCTATTTCCGAGCTAGTTGACTTCTTTAGGTGTCGTTTGGAACGCTGGCTTTCTGTGACAGTGTTTTCATCGTAGTCATGGTCGTACTCTGATTCGGACATTTCCTCCGTGGACGGTACCTGCGTGCCTTCTAGCCATGGTGTGTAGAGACTTTCGAATTGTGTCGGATTCTGACAGGTGTATGAGCAATTTGTCAAATTAACAGTTCCCACTTTGGCCTTCCAGTGGTGGCAGGTGGATTCCTGAGAACAACGTTCCTGGAAAACAACAGCCCCATTCTGATCGCAACCAAAACTCACAGACGGACGTCGGGCTTCTTCCCGATGAACATCAGGCACGGCAAACAAACAGGCATATATGATACTTGTTATTATAAGCACTACGGCTGTCAGAATACGCAGAATTTTTCCATAATTGTTGGCATTTTTTGCAGCAAATCTATCGGCTAGTGGACCAACGACAATAGGTCCAAGTATAGAAATGAATGGCGCTAAAATGCTTATGTATCGGTATTCTTCAAAGTTTAAGCCCAGAAGAAGAGGCTTTGTCGAATGTAATATATGGAGTGCAGTAAGACCTTTTTAAACAAAATATTTCAAATTAAAATGAGCTTATTTTATGGAACATTAGTTAGAAAACTTACCAGTTATTACAAAGAATGTAACAATTTTAATTGAAATCAAACTTTTGTTAATGCGCGGCTCTCGGCCTTCCTTCGTAGCACCCATTGGAAATTATTTTTTTGTTGTTTTCTAAAAAATAACTTAAGTCTTTATGGCAGGATTTGGTTTTAAGATAATTAGTCTTAGCAAGTATTCATAGATTAGGTACTTCCTCTTTAATTTTATTCAGACATCATTAAAAGATTTTCAATAACTTCGCTGTAAAAGAAAACAAAAGAAAAAAATGTATTAATGTTGGTGATCTTAAACATTTTATACAAAACAAACAAAAAAAATTTAGTCTGATTGAATAATTGCATTGAGATCAAAACTCTCAAAGCAGCATGTGGAACATATAACATATCTCGTAAAGGGCCACCGTGCGTCGTCTGGCAAAACTGTTTAATCAATTTAACCTTCAAGTAAGACGTAGTTACATACATATATCTTACCATCAGCACAAGAAAAGTCAAGCAGTAGTTCAGTAATATTCAGCATTCACTTTTGGATAACCTTTCAATCAAAATTGGAATTATAGGTCGGAGTATGGCACAATTTGTTTTTGATTAATTTTAACGTATGTAATTTTGTTTTGTGGCAAGTATTTTCGTAGCAGAAATTGTAGACATTGAAATGTTGTAAAGGGGGTTAAAGATTAGCTTTGTTTTATAATTTCAAAGGGTAATAATATTATGATCTATAAAGTTTTATAGTCTGTATTGTGATGAAATTAGCTTTAGCACGCAATGCATTTCGAGCATGCTCTTGAAAAATTTTAGCATCAAGTATGTAGTTGATTTTATTTCTATTTACTTCAGTTAATTCAGTGGTTTGTTGCAAAATACCATTGTAAGTTGGAGCTCGGAGAAGGCTATTAAATTTTGCTTTTGCTATAATTTTTGAAGAGCTACATGCCATATCTAAAGCAAAATAAAGCTGCTTATTTCCTTTACATGAATCAGACTAATCAAGTTATAAAAATGTTTTACATGCAAAAATATTAACTTTTTAAAACCAGCTTTTACTGTGAAAACAAACTTAGTTATGTATTAATAAATTTCACGCCTCAAATAACAAATTCTATAGCGAAAGGTTGTACTTAACAAATAGATGTTTTTTCTGAACTTTATAAAAGAACTAACGCAATTAGAAAAATCAAAACTAAAAAAGGTTTACAGAAAAAGTGGAAGGATGTTTGTTAAATAACAATTATGTAATAAAAGTACGTATACACCCAGTGTACCGTCTTTGTAATGAGGTTTGGGTTTCTTTTGTGAAGAAAGTATCATGCAAATAGTTTTTGAAAGCTAATTTATAAAAAGAACTCATTGAGCTCTTTCCTACTTATTTTTGAAATCTTCCCACTATCCAATTTCATCTCAATTTTATTGCATGGCCCGTACAGTATTGGAGGGTTATGTGTGTCCGCTATTTGGAGCTTACACTGTACATTTTTTCCATAAGAAAACAATATTTAATAAATATCGAAGTTCAACTAAACACGAAATTTACGCTAAGACGAGAAGAGAAGATGATATAATAACAAGATACAAGATATTTTCTTTTTAACCTGAAACGTCATCAATTTTGCATTTTATTTTACGAGTACGATTCTCAATCAATTCAAGAAAACCTCTAAATTTTAGTCAATTGAGTATTTCTAAAAATATACACCCATAGATATCTGGAACTTTTATTTTTAAATATTTTGGAAAATGCTTGCTTTTGATTTAAGTGTGTTGACGTCGCCGCCCGCGTCGTTGTCGTCTTCACTGCCACCGCCGCCGTATATAATAAATCTCTACAAAAGGTGCGTGACCTAAACATATAACTAATAATATTTTAATTAAATTTTGCCAAACAACTAGAAAACATAACATGGATATTAGGTATATAGAAGTTAGAAAACATAGATCAAAAGGAACCTACCCATCAGATAGTTTCATGACAACGGACATTTTATTAATTCTTTGTTGTCATCATGAAAGTGTTAATAACTTATTTTCACTTTGGATTAAATTAATCAAGCTAAATTGAATGACATACCACACCACGCTGCTGCTGTTGTCTTTCATTTTATGATTATATTTTTTTAACTATTATATACTCATTATGACGCCATAGGTTTATTAATTTTTTCTGATACACATTGTAGATACATTTTTAAATATTTAAACGAGTAAAACTATAATTATTAAAATTAAAAAAACGAACTTCGACAGTTGTACACAGATACCTTGAAACTGGATTTATTTATAAAATAATATTTTGTATGACATCACTCATCATTTTGTAAACATTTTCGTATTTGCAATGGACAAGTTTTGTTTTATTAGTTTTGTGTTGTTGTTGCTGTTTGATTGAATTAACATTCTTGAATGTCTTTTTTGTTTAATTTATGTTTATGAACTTTTAACTCGAATCGGATGCCGACAATGTGAAAGTATTTTTGATGATGGTATAAACTTAGTCATAAACAAATAGTCAATGCCTTTAGATCATTTTTTATTTGTTTAATTGTAAACAAAATAAATTTAATTTTTCTTTATTCTTATTTATATGTATTTATATTGTATCAATTACTTTATCAATAAAATGAATATGTACATATCGCATTGCTGCAATATATGCAGACATTTAAATTGCTTCTCAAATTTCACAATGAAAGGTAAACATTTCAAATGTTTATTTAAATAAAAAAACGATTTTGATTAATTCTATAAAATGATAATGTTCTACAATCGTTTTAAAAATAGATTCGAAGTCATTATTGGCTAATCGAAAACTTGCTCTGCATTTATGCATATTGCATGCAAAAGGTTTGAGGTGAAAAAATTGACCCGATTATATATATATAAAGAATTAGTTTTCGTTACAGTGAATTGCGTGTATAGTTTGACAGTTGAAAATGTAAAGCTGTATTCAGATTAATGTAAGGTCTTGACAGTTCTTCATAAATCGTTTAGCGCCAGGACGACGAACGCTTTCAAACTGTTGAAATTTACTTTGAAAAAAGCATTTTGTCATAATGAAAAATTATATTATGTCTTGAATAACTATTTAAAGTCAAGCTCTTAAAAAAACACCCAATATTGAATCCAATTTCATATCAATTTCAAATACACAGGTATTAAAAATAATATTTTAAATGAAAAGGCGACAAATTCACGATCAATTTTAACGCTTATCGAAATTCAAACAATGAGTTCATGGAAAGGGCCGCTTATATCGCAAAGGTTTTGGATATATGAGACCTATTTAAAATAAATGAAGAAATCAAAACTTAAAATTGTCATTGCTACGAGTATTAATACTTATTAAAAAAGTTTACGAACTGCAAAACACTAAATCTAGATGGAAACAATAAATTTATTGTGTAGTTCGGAATGTAAAACCATTGAAGTTTTCAACAAATCTGAGACCTATGTTTTTTTAATACAACCGTCATTCCAAACCCCACACTGAGCATTTTCAAATTTTTTTACAGCCTCTTTTAGGTAAGGGCACACCTTCAAGCGTAATTAAACATATCCCAAATTGTATGCTTAATTTTATGGGTATCAAGAGGGAACAAAGGATGCAGTGCTTGAGCGCCCACACGAAATGTAGGCCACTACAGCTTTTGTAAATCAAGTCTCATCTGGGTATATCGGTCTTGCCTCAGAGACTTTAGAGGTTATGCCGTTTTATATACATATAAACAATTGTTAATGCCCCATTTCATTCCTGCTAGGTATGAATTCGCACATTCAAAACTTCTTAAATTTATATCCAATTTTTCTATGTTTTTTTTCAAGAAATTCAATTTTCTAGTAGCTTCATTTCCCTGTCACTTCTATCTTTTTCTCCATAATTTATTCAGAGACGATATGATATTGTTTATAATACTGATATTCGTATTTCATCAAAATCATAATTTATTCAAAGTCAATCTGCAGCATATCAGGTGAACCGGTAAGTGTTTCATTTAGGGGAAGTACCTTAAACCTTATAGTACCTTACCAACTACCACCAACCCTATACACCCTTTTAATATAGAGAACACAACAGTCAAATTTATGACCCATATAAAAGGAGTAATTTATTGATCTAGTTCTAAATGCAAACACGCACGCACAACTCAACTTCGAAGGACACTGGATGTACCTTTACTTTTACTATTTTTGAAATGTTTATAAGTAGATAGGTATGTCTATTAGTGTGCATATGAACTGAACATATTGAAAATTCAGGGTGTGTTTTAAAAGCATGACCCATTTCACATGCATGAATAGAATATACAATGTACATACGTACATAAACATAACGTGAGAACTCAATTTAAAGGGGAAAGGAGAATAAAAATGTCCTGTAATGTAAATGCATGCTTTATTGATATTAAATTTTGAATAAAGGATAAACTATGAATATGGGTTTTGATTAAAGTGAATACGTGTATTAAAAATCGATATTTTTATGCTGGTAAAAGAAATAGAATAAGTTAGTATTTTTTTTCAATAGTTATAATAGTAATATAGTTTATTACCATCGAAAAATGTTTACTTATTTTCAAAAGAATTAGTGCATTTTGTATTTGGAATCAGAAATGATGATGTAAATCAATAAACATGTCAATTATTATTATTTCATAAAAACCGTATCCTTCAAAAACACTAATTTATATTCAAGTTTTGAATGTTCTTATTTGCTTAGTTAATAACTACATTAGTTTAACTATAAATATCTGCTAACTGACTCCTATAAGACATACTATTTCCGCTTCTCATTATCCATCTTTGGTCAAATAGGTACAACCGCTTATTTGTTTTAAATTACTGTGATTGTGATTTATCGATCTAGCTACAAACCATTTCAAGCTGATTTTTACGTGCCTTACCATTTTTGAATGTGCGATTTGCAGATGATTTATTATGCATAGTTCATAATTGGCAAAAGCACATGTTGAAATGTTTAAAGACTACTAAATACTTGTCTATATACTCTACGTCTACGCACTTTAAAAATAAAAAAATAAATTGAATGTGAGTTCAAGTAGGTAATTAAAATAATATGTTAAATTTGTACTCGATTTAAGTTTTAATTTAACATGAGTTTACTTATAGAATACAAAAGTAACGTCATGGTACAGTTCAAGTTTTATTTAATATTATTAAATATATACATTTGTACATATGAAGATATATTTCTTGAAACATTTTAATATACATATGAATGTATAAAACTTAGAAACTGACAAAATGTAGTCATACAAGTATTCATATTCTTCTAACAATATACCAGCGATGTTATACTAAAGAATAGATTTGGTTTGAAAAGTGAAAGTTGTTGCAAACGTGAGATTATTTTGATATTCGGGAAAAATATTGATACAAATGAGAATCTATGTAAATTGTTTTACTTTTTATATTTTCTCCTAAGAAAATTATATTTGGAAAAGGCAGGCGAGAACTAAGATTAAAATGTTTGTCAAAAAACGAAATAATTTTAACAAAACTCGTGGCAACCAATCATTTGGAGTAATTCCTTTATGGTTCGATAAACAATATCCAAGCTTCAAAACTGCTTTCGTATCGAGAAAGCGTTCCCTTAATAAATTAATAGAAATGTAAAGGTAATAAGGGAAAATTGTATGGGGCTTGGACCAAGAGCGTACACAATCAAGAGCTGTATTAAAATAAAGTGAGTGTTAATTTGTTAGACTCAGCATAGAAAGCTCTAATGGCATTGATTTTGGTATTTATCGGATATATAATTAAAAAAATATTGTTAATGCTGAACTGGGGCCTGTTTCATAAACATTGACAATTGCGACAGGTGAAAATTTGTTAATTTACAACTTGGCAATTGTCAAAATATGTGGAGGAAAATACCCGACAATTGTCATTTTTTCGTTTCAAAAAGAAATTGGCATGGCAGTGAATTTTCAACTATTTTTCCATAATTGTCATGATTTTTCCGACAAATTTGTGCTGACAATTCTTTTATGAAATGAAAAAAATTACAATTTTTATATTTTTCAATATTTTATTGAAAATTTTGAAAGGAAACTGTATTACGGTCAAAATGTTGACAATTAAAAGAACTAAAATGATAAATGATATACATTTCTTCAAGTCAAAACGATGACGATTCTCAGTTGGATCATATGACAATGACAAAATTGTCATGAAAAATGTGTGATTGTATTTTTCAGAGATTTGACACCAGTCAATATTTTATGAAATGCATATTTGTCAGACAAGTGTGACCAATTTATAATATTTTCAACTGCCAATTCGTATGATACACACACAACTTTAAAAGTATTAATTTAAAAATGAACATATTTAGGTCTAAAAGTATTACTTCTGAATTAACAATCCCATCTTATAATTGTTGTTCCCCATTCTGATTTTTGATTGCTTTTCAGAAAGTTCACTTTGATTGCTTTGAAATAAGAACTGGAACAGAACGTTTAAAGTAGTTATAACGGTTATTTACAAAACATCGCTTTCGTAACAATTTAAATTTGTACCTAAATAGATAGTTTTACAAAAGCAAATATCAATATCAAGTATACATAAGCATTATTTTTATTGAATAATAATTTGGCCCTGTATACCTATAGACTTTTATCCTTTCCAATTCAATAACTTTGAAAGAAATTATTGATACAAAACATTTATAAAGGTCTTATATAAAGGAACAGCACGGAATTAAAAAAAAAACTTGAATTTATATTTAAATAACATCACTGTTCTGCACACCTTTTTAATTCAGAAAGGTAAGGCCAAGAAAAGAGGGTTACCTTGCCATCATGTTCGTGATTACCACCGCGCAACGCTCCTCGTCTTACCGCTGCGCCGCGCCGGTACCTACAACACCCCTCTTTTCTTTTTGTTTTGCTTACACGCTTATGTCATACCTTAATATCTACACAATCATGCAATATGCCTTACCTATACCAAAAACCAACTCACAAACTGAACCTAAAACAAGTCTTCTCTTCAACTTCAAATTCAATGGGAAATAAACCGCGCAAAACAAGCTAACAAAAATTAAATTATGTATAAAAAGGGAATCAATGAAATGGCATCAACAACGAAAAGACGAAACAACGACGCACAACAAAACAACACGATGAAATTGAAAAAATGACATCATCATGAGCAGAGCAACATCATCAACAACGACGCGACGGACGGCAGAAACTCCAAACGAAACTGAAGCAACACTCGGTTTTATGGCTAAGCTATAGAAGCTCTATAGCATGTGGGTGATATGATAGGATGGGTGCCCGAAGGAGACGACTATCGCTTGGCGTGGGGTTCCTCGTATATTTACGTTTTTGTTAAAATTACACTCGAAGGCCGATTTCGAACACACCGCCCCCCAACCATCACCCACCCCGCCATTGCCTTTCCACAGAGCCAGATCAGAGTAGCATCATCGTCGCATTCGCCGATGGAGGTGTCATAGCACTAAAATATCTAAAAATATCTTCCCAATATTCACCGCGCTCTGCCCCACCATCACCATCATCATCATTTTATAAATCCAACTTATTTTATTTTCAAAACATTTAATTTTCCGCACAAAATTTCCGAAGACAAAATGTAGAGCAGGAAGATTAAAATCATACAAAACAAAATAAAGATGTCTTGATTTGTCTTCTTCTTTTTCTTCATGAAGAAGGGTAAAAATTCACTTTGGCTATAAAGAAGGGGGAGGATGATTAACGGTATTTGAGATATAAAGAGGGCGTCTGAATTATTTAGGTATTCAGCAATCTCTATGAGCACTACCTACATATTTCTGAGTCGCAATCGCAACATGACCTAATGCATGACCTACTTAAGTCCGTTCTTATGGGTAATACCAACAACGTGCGTCCCAGTTTCCCGAGCAATTTCACGCTTCAATAGATTTCAATACTGAACGCCAGCTGATTTTTTTTAAATACACACTTCGAATTAACGATAAGTACGTTCCTCGATCAGAAGTCAGAACCTTTTTAATCGAGACAACTGTTACTAAATTACGTAGATACTCTTTCATTCGATTACGCTCCCACTATTCAAAGAAACACGTATAGCTCTCAACATTATTGCGGTAGTTAGTCATACTATACGAGTAATCAATATTCACGAACGAAAATTAAGTCATCATCACTCCCGACAAAGATGACCCCACCGTGACACGGAATCGTTTCCATTGATTGCGCGATGAGTAGCATTGCATCAAAATCGAATTAAATTTCAAATTAATTAACCGTTTATCACCCTCGATGCTTGGATTTGTTATCGTGTGGAAAAAATAATTTGTGGTAAATGATGCGGTTTCTAGGGCAACACCAAACCCCAAGTCATCACCCAATGGATTATAATTCAATTGTTTATCTATTGTTTCCAATCAGACATCCGCACTTAGAAATAATAAAATGTAAATAAACATTCAAATAGAAAAGACCAACTAAAACTAACCAAAAGCGCGCGATTGTTAGATATATATTTTGTCTTTTTAATTCTTTCACCAAGCAGACTCGGTCGCGCAATCTGCACGAAGTGTCGTCCAAATATAAACTGAATCCGCCAACAGACTCAATAAATAGCCCAAGCGATTCACAATCACAACTTCACATTCACATATTAAAACAAGGAACACCACCAATTTGTATCTCTTTCCCACTAAAAAAGTATCTACGAATACGTACTACGAATACGAAAAATGTTTCAAAAAACCGTCGTAGTCGCGCCGCCACCCCTGAATTCATAAGCAGCTGTTCTAAGAACTCGGAGACGGAGTGGAGTGTATTGCCTCTGCCTGCCATCCAAATCCGAACCCGAACCAAAATCCAAATCCAACCGCATGTTTTACCACGACTACCACGAGCCTCGAACTTGGTGGTTGGTGGTTTTATTTTAGTTTGTTTTATTTTGATTTTCTCAACATGGTGTGGAGAAGGTGAATAGGAAAAGGAAACAAAGAAAAAGGCGCCCTCGCTTCTCGCTTCTCGCTTGTGTCTTGTTTAACATTGCTTGTGTTTCAAATGTTTCATGCGAGAGTGAGTTAACATCCTCAATATGCCTAAAAATATGCAACTCAAAATAGATTTATTATACAGAAGTTGATGTAACGGTTTCGTGCTTTATTTTCCGTCGGTCGTGATGAAAGACACATAATTTATTTTTGTTACAAGCTAAAACATATAGGAGGGAAATTATTCAATAGTTTTGTTTTTGCAGTTATCTGTGTTTTGGAAGGATGAGTCTTTTTCAATCACAAAATTCAATACAAAAATATATAAAACAGAGTATTTTGTATATAAAACGTAAATAAATAAATTAAAAAAAAAAACTATATTTATTTTTAATCAATCGTTAATAAACATTAAATTAACATTTTTCGAACTTGAAAACTAAAAATAACCGAAGTTTAAGTTTAAGTTTAAGTTTAAGTTTAAGTTTAAGTTTAAGTTTAAGTTTAAGTTTAAGTTTAAGTTTAAGTTTAAGTTTAAGTTTAAGTTTAAGTTTAAGTTTAAGTTTAAGTTTAAGTTTAAGTTTAAGTTTAAGTTTAAGTTTAAGTTTAAGTTTAAGTTTAAGTTTAAGTTTAAGTTTAAGTTTAAGTTTAAGTTTAAGTTTAAGTTTAAGTTTAAGTTTAAGTTTAAGTTTAAGTTTAAGTTTAAGTTTAAGTTTAAGTTTAAGTTTAAGTTTAAGTTTAAGTTTAAGTTTAAGTTTAAGTTTAAGTTTAAGTTTAAGTTTAAGTTTAAGTTTAAGTTTAAGTTTAAGTTTAAGTTTAAGTTTAAGTTTAAGTTTAAGTTTAAGTTTAAAAATTTATATTTTTGTCATGTTTGGGGGATATCGCGGATAGGATTGTTTTCGGAATTTTTCCCTTGTTTGAACATTTTGAACGTGAATAATGTCAAAAATGTCCCATGATGGAAGTTCTTGATATCACAAACTATATTTCTGTTGGTCTTGGCTTTATTTTAAATATTCCAGATTCTAGTCATTGTTTATATACACTACCAGAATAAGTTCCTTTAAGAGTGCACAGTTGTCGTAATGGTCGGTTCTCACCCCTAAAGGATAATTCTCGAGCTTACAATGAACAGGAACAGAATGGGAAATTTACACCACAAAACGAAATTAAAAACTTAACACCTAATTCTTTTGTCAAGACCCAACATTTTTGCTATTAAACAAATTGTGCTTGAGCAATCTGTTGTCACAAAATTAAAATCACAAATTAATCTTCCAATATACTAAAGATATATGTATGTACATATTCCTATTTGAATATTTTTCTCAATTCTCAAAACTAAAAACAAACTAAAATAATTTCCATTGTGCGTTTCGAAAAAATCTGACTCGATGACTCGCAGAGTTATGTCGTAGCCGTTAACACACTTATAAACCAAATTGAAAATCCAAACAAGCAACATGTGTTTCACATTCGAACATTCTATTTACAGAATTTAATTTTATTATACACAAAAGTATGTAGGTTTATACATGCCTCTATAATTCTATATTGCTTGAGCTCACAAACATTCTCTTCCTTGGTGCAATATCTAAAAATCATCGTTTCTGCCACTTTGAATCTTTAAATCTCTCACTATCTGTTTTATTTGTGCAAGGGACATTCTACAAATTCTCAGACTGATTATTTAATTAGTCGCTTCAAGCAGTGCGCGTGGCGTCCGCAATCCGAGTACGACCTTTACCTGATTTCGAAAATCCTCTTTAAAAAAAGTATCTTTGCACTCGTGGAATCTCAACTTATTGGCACTGGCTGCTAAGAAAACATTTTCCACGCACTAAATTCTCCGGCCCGTACGTGGTACATCCACGTATAGATCAATCAATATAAAACGTTTCCTTACAAATCTCGCAATCTCTTTCTCTCACTGTCTCTGCTTCTATACGAGTATCACACACGCCTTCGAAAACGCCTCTTTATTTTCAAACCAACGTCAAAAACTTGTAAACAAAAATTAGTTTAGTACGGAGCAGCGTGTTGTTAGCAGCAAAAGCTAGCAAGAACCATAAGACTGTGTTACGGAACAGAAACAATAGTGCACTAAAACCGTTTTGTTTGTTAGTTTTTGATTCCCCCCCCGAAGAAGTTTTCGAAAATCTATTTTTAAAATAATCAAATATTTATCGGTGAGATATTAATAAAGAGATTCTTCATCATACCGTTGAACAATTCAGACAATTCAACTATCGGTGCTAGTGACCGACTGATCGGACAAGTAGTTGTTGAAAATTCGTTCCTTGAGTTTTATTATCTAAGAAAAAGACATGTGCCAAATAAGATACGTCAGTTGATAAAAAAGAATAAATTCTTTAAGAACAAAACAAAATACAAAAATTAGAAAACTCTTTCCTATTGTGAAATTAAAACGAAAACTATATTCAAACCTCCTGCTCGTGTGCTCACCGACCAAATCGAAACGTTTATACTTTTTGAAGAACAATATTTAATATATTCTTTGAAGAATGTTACAAATAGCTCAGAGTAATTTGCCCCTTAAAAACTGTCTGTAAATATTTTTTGAATTATCTACACATTGCTATCAGGAGTGCAAGTTTTTGGTGATTTATTTTAGCTTAGAGGCACTTAATATGACCACACGAATCCGGAGGAAAAAGTCATCGCTGTCCGAGTTCAAGATCGCCGTTGTTGGAGCACCGGATGTTGGAAAAACCGGTAAGATCATAAACATTGTTTTCGAGAGGTGAATAAAACATCAGCGTTCTTATGTAAACAAAGCAACTATTTTCGAAAACATCACCTGTTGAGCTTTGATTTTTAGTTCGAGGGAACATACGATGAATAATTTTAAGATGTTCGATTAATACGTATTTAATACTGAGTAATTTAAACTTATTCAAAAAAGTGTTTGTGTGATCTGCCTCGAACTTTATAGTATGGTTACCTCAGCACAGCATGGTGTCCATTTCCGCATAGATGCATGCGGCATGAGATTGCAATTTCAGCCAAAAGTTGATACAGTAAAAATATATTTTAATTTTGTTTTATATTTGTTGGTATTATTATGTATTGACTTGTAAAGTGGTCTTTTTGTCTATGTTGAACAATTCTTAGTTGTAAGGATTCTTATAGGTTCAAATTATGTACGTCCCGTCCCTATTTGTTCAAAGTAATTCGTAGATAATATTCATTTGTAAGATTACAGAATAGGAAGTAATATTAATTATTTTTCAACTTAAATAAGTGGATGTTTAACTTAGAAAACAGCCATAGACCTTATTTTTCAAGTTACTTACAAAAAAACACTTAACGTGTTATCTCGGTGGCCAATTTTGATCACGTCTTCCAGAAGTAACACAGTCAGGAAACTTTTCTCCCAAAATTGTAATTGCTTCGTTGCTTATTGCACCAGTCCCATTTTGAATAAGTGAAGTTCAGATCAAATTTGTCCACCAGGTTTTACTATATTGCCACCCAAGAAGGTGGCGTTCTAAAACGGTTCTAGTTTTATGAACTATGATTTCAAATTTCACACATTTTTGTAGTGAGTTTTAACAATGCCAATGTTTTGATGAAGTTTCTATCGTGCCATTTTTAGTAATGGCGTAGTTTTTAATTATCAAATCCAAAAATATGACAACTTAAAAAGTTACAGTTGCCCAAAAGCGGACTCTTCAAAATGAAACCTCTTTTTGAAAAACCCTTTAGAAAACGTTATTAGAAATAATATATTTTACATTCTTTTAATATTCAACATATCTGTTTTTATATTTTTGAAATTAGTAGATTTTTAATTTTTTGTCAATCTAAAGTAATTATTGCGATCAATTATTATTATGGCTTTATAAGTTTGCGGTCCAACAAAATAGTGCAATACTAAATTTTAATTGTTTTCCTTCTTCTAGCATTAATAGTTCGATTCATAACAAAGCGGTACATAGGCGAATATGCTCATGAAGCAGGTAATGGAACAACATTTCTCGTCTATAATTTCTATGAAACCATCCATATGCACATAATTTGAAGTAAAACAAAATAAATCACTTCATTTTTCACCCCGTAGAAAATCGATATAAACACGAAGCCTTAGTTGGCGGGGAACCGGTCCTCTTTGAGATCCTAGACACATGTCCAAAGGTAAGTGTCCTTTATAGGGCTGTTTTGTCTCTATACTTAGAGTAGGTATACATACATGTGCTTTGCCTTGCGTATGTTTTATGTTTTGAAATAGACCATTAAACAATTTCTTTCAAGCAGAACGAGAACGAAATGCCAAATACTTCAGAACTAATTCAATGGGCCGACGGTCTGCTCCTTGTTTACTCAATAATAAACCGACAGTCCTTCAACTACATTCGTCGTGTAAAATCAAACTTGCAGTTGGATATTCCGGTGCAACTGGTGGCCAATAAAAATGACTTGGTTCATTTGCGCCAGGTGAGCTCTGATGAGGGTGAAATCCTTGCCAAGGACTATGAGTGCAAGTTCTCTGAAGTATCTGCTGCTGAACATGTGAACCTAGTTGCTGAAGTGTTCTATGATATCTGCAAAGAAGTGATGTCATCAAAGAGAAAATCAAAACAAAGTCTGCTAGAAAGAATGTTGGGAGGGCATCGTCCTTATAATCGAGGGAAGAGCGATAGTGCCTTACCTAAAGACTGTAAACCGTATGCATAGTTCCTACCTCTTAAAAAATATGTATACATATAAATAATTATTTTCTGTTTCTTTTTTATTTATACGGGAAAAAATGTTCAAATAAAAAGATATGTTTATATATAAGTTCCTTAACAATTTAGCAAATATACGTAATGTTCATTTTTGTATATGACTTTTTTTTTACTAAACTAAATTCGTAAAAACTTTTCTTATCTTGAGAACTAAATAATATGTTTAGGTATTTTATCTTTGTAGATGGTTTTCATATACAAAGATTTTATTAAATAATTTTTTTAAATTTATAAAGCTCGAAATGGTAGTAAGCTTTTTTCGATTAACTTCATCTTTCGATTTTCGAATGTCAAAATGTCAATATGGTGTTTGTCTTGGAAACTTCTTGAGGCACTTAAAGCTTAACTCAGCGAAACAAGCTTTTCTGTTTTTAACATTAAAAGCTCTTGTTTTGAATGTTTCCGAAAGTTTAGTTAGTAAAAAGCTTTTGGAAGTTAGTCAATTGCAGATAACTTCGATTGGCTTACCATTTTGCAAATTAGCAATTTTCTAAATATTTAGCAATTTATTAACTATTCCTAAATTTTACTCGTTTTGAAAAGCAGTTAAATACTGATTCCCTTTTATTAAACACAGTGCACTTGAACACGTCTAACAAGTGACAGTCACTAAAAAATAAAACAAACCCAAAACTAACTTGAGTAACTGAAGGAATGGTAGGTTCTAAGATCGGAATGAAATTAGCAAAATCATCTCCATATTTTTTCATCCTATTTTTAAAAAAATTCAAAACTGTTTTACATTGTAGGCTGCAAATCACAATTACGTCCACTTTCTTTTTATATCTCTAATAAATTTCTGTTTGGCAGATTTTTTGATGAGACCCAAATAAGTTTTTTTAAACTAAGCAGTGCTTTATTAAGGCAGAACCTAGGTACATAAGCTTTCATAATAAAACATTTAAATTGTGAAAATGGTTATAGTGTCTCTTTAAAATGAAATGTCCAATAAACAAATAAAACACCGTTTGTTTAATAAAAAAAAAAAACCAAAGTCAAAATGTTGATAAATCTAAACCATTTAATGTACTTTTGGCCTTTAGATGACTTCTTGAAGAAAGAATCTTAACAGTTTTTGATAAAGAAGCACTAAAAAAATATATCGATGATCTTAACGATGCCTTGGTGGACTTGATCCGTAATCGAACTGAAAAACAAACACACTACTCCTCCAATACCGGACGTCCATTATTGTCGCAGTTCTGATTTATTTAAAAGTATAAAAAATGTGCTACAATTTCCCAAAGAACTAGGAAAATCCGGCTGCTTCTGGGCGTATGGGTATTCTAAAAAAAAACGTTTTTCCTAATGCAATAAATAAGCCTGTTTTGAGTTAGGCCCCAACAAACAATAAAATAAAAAATAAACAACAACACGGCCTCCCGCTTTGCTTCAATAATATCTACAAAAACAATTCCTTTGGAAAATCCATCAAGAACTACTTTCGGATTATTGTTTTTAATATATTCATAATAAAAATAAAAATTAAGACTCATTTTATATATGTATGTATGTACGTACGGAAAATTAACATTTCAAGTTAAAACACAAATTACTAAATCAAGAAGGCGCACATCGTTACAATCTTTTGAAAATAAAAATGTTCTACATACATATATCTAGATACTTCCTCTACCCTACCCTACCCATTACCCAGCCCAGCCAGGTGTACTAGCTCTCAGCTCAGCTCAGCACAGCCTGCTGTCATAATTCGACCTCCCACTTCTCCTAACAAGATCACATCGTTCAACATTTCATCTCGCTATTTATTGATAATACTAAACTAGTTGATTAAATAATATACCCCAGATGTCTGTAATGCTTCTGAAAGAGTAGCAAGCTTTTTTCTATTAAGGGGAGGTAAAGGTATTGTAATTAAACGTTAATTTAATGCAACTGTCTCAGTTAGCATTGCAGTGATTAGCATTGCTAATCAGAGGCAGTTGTGGATTTACTTTTTAGAATACTTCCCAGGAAATTATTGGGATTACATTAAATTTATCATCATCAAAAAGTTGAAAACGTTTATTTCTTCAAAAATTGTTTCAATATCTGTTTGATTCCTTTTGAAAATATAGAATTTTCGGTGCATCCGAACTGTTCTGAATTTTAAAAAAGGGCGTAGAGTTCATCAGGATTAGACGAGTCCTACTCCAGCACTGTTTCCAGAACAATTTTCATTATAAATTGTTGCTAACCAGCTGGGTGTCTAACTTAATGGCAATAAAGTGGTTTGACTCATATTAGAAACACCTGTCAACATCATGAATTTTAAAAAACAATCATAATTGAACTTCAAAGAAAAAGTTGTTTTTTGCAAAAAAATATAGAACCAAGTGTGAATTTATTTACATACCTTATAAATATCTATTGTGTTTTAATTTATGAATGGAATTTTGTACAAAAACATGGCTTAGGTTGATTTTTATGATGCTGATGTTTCAATTAAAATTAATATGAAGAAATTTTGCATAGCAATTTAATTATTATATTAGTTTGCAATGCACATTAATTACAGCGATTTAGTAGTTGAGAAATTATCTAGATGTTGTTTATATTTTTAATAAAAAATATTGTTAAAATTGTTAAGGCAGCGCAGCGCTACTTTCCTACACCTGCCTGGCTTGAAGGTACTTATGTAAGCTACTACACATTATAGGCACATAAGCATTTTAATGGTGTTTTTGTTTTTATCAGCGTTTCATTGTCATGGATAAAAATAAATTCATACGGGATAATTATTTTTTAATTTCCTACTTCTTCTATTACACCATGTTATGAAACTGTTATTGACAGCTTTTATGTCTTATTAATTAAAAATATATTATAATACAAGTTCCTATATAAGAAAATGTTTATTAAAGCAAAAAGATATTTTATCTACATGTGTATAAAGTTTGATCTTCTTTGAAGTCATTTGATAAGTCAAGATACAATCCCACAAGAGACAGTATAATAATTGATAATAATATGAATATATAACGTTTGAACAGTTCTTTGTGTACGAGCGTTTATGAAGCGGAAATAGTTCCTATTTCACAAGGACAAGGCTAGAGATCTTGATCGAGTTCTTTATGATTTTAGCGCACGCAATTTAATGTGACTAAATAAAATGTGATTCTAAATTAATTTCCATAGCAGTCTCAAAAGCAGTCATGTCAATTATGTACATACGTATGTTTACATTTTTTAAAGGTTTCACATAAGTACATACACACGAGTATATATATTTAATGACTATTTCGTATAAATTTGATAGTAATTGGGGCAAAATAATTACGCAAAGTGCTATATTGGAATTATAGTTGAAAGCGTAAAGTATTTAATTTTGTTAAAGGTTATTATGTGACAAGCGTGAGAAGATGATTGCTTTAAATATCGGGGTTGTTAGCATTGAAGTGGTTGGCCTATGAGATTTGGAAAACGTGTTTGCTTTTATTCAATTATTCTAAGGAAATTCTCTATCTTAGCTGATAGAATATGTTAAAGGAATTTTAAGGAGTCAAACCAATAAGCAATTAGGGATTTTATTTCCTTGTCCTTATAACTAAATAAATTTAAATTGATTTAGTGGTGCCAGGACCTATTGATTTACTTACTTATGTCAGGAATGTGAGAGACCTACAGTTTGTAAGGGTGATTTCATGACAAGAATTACTTTTGGAAAATATTTGTATTCCTCACAAGAGGCAGTATCTGTTCCATAGCACAGGCAGTACCTCTGACGTGACAGTCCTACGCACTAACTACAACGCTACCAAATTGCCCAAATTTGTTTTGAAAAATAATGGTTCTGCTCGAAAAACAAGATTGACAATTTTCATAAGCAATCAGCAAAACTCCTGTATTAATAGTGATGATAATCCGCACCGATACATCCACAAAAACTGACTCTTTGGTTTGCTTTATGGGTTGGTGGAATAATTGGTCCTTACTTCTTTAAAAACGTCAGAGGGTTAAGTCAATAGTAACTGCTATATTTTGACTTTTATGTGCATCAATTGAAAAACCACGATGTTCAAAAGCTTAAGATTAAACAAGACGTAGGCAACATGTCACACAATTAATTTATTGGAGTAAAGTTTGGTAATGGTGCTGTGAACTTGCCGCCAAGAACTTTCTTTTCAACGAACCAGCAAATAAAAAATATTTAGATTATACCTAATGGCAAAAGATTATCTCCCAAAAAAAGTATAAACTTCATGGCAATTTAAAAATTGATCTTTGTTATATTCAATTTCAAAATTCTATGACTCTAAAAAAACACCTTTTATTTTATAACCAGCTAAGATTAAAGTAAACAAAAAATTAGAGCACATTTTTATTAGATATTCACAAACATTTACAGAAATTTCAAAATTCTTACTTACATAAGGGTGGCGCTTCGGTTCAGAGTAGTCCATAACCGCAAGCGTTTTCTAACCATCTTGGTACCTATACCCAAAAGGATTCTCCAATTTCACACGCCATCTGACTTGAGATCTCCATCTTCTACACCACTATCTTCTGTCCGAAGAATTGAGACATCTAAAATTATCTTAGTCGTTTAAATGGCTACTAAATTGACATACGAAATCACTTTGTTTAATTTTTCATGAATTTAAAACTAGTTATTAAAAGCCTTATCAAAAATGTATTTAAATTGCTAAAACTAGTTGATATTTTATTACCACTTAATGTGGCATAATTTTTGTTCGAATATCCCACATTATTAGGTGCTAACACCCCGGAACTCTTGTTTTGGTCTCTTTTAAATAGTAACATTCTTGTGGTTAGTTTCGTTGTCATGATTATATTATTTATATTTCCGATTATAGGCTTTGTTTATCAAGAGACTATTAGGATATTCATTAGGGTTCATAACTAAGGACTTCTTTATCTTTCTTTTTTCTTAATTCAGTTATTGCAAAGGTACAATATACGGGTGTGCATTGTACAAATGTTCCAATTAAATATAAATAGGAAATTAAACAGAAAGAATATTCAAAATCTAAAGCCTTCGAACAATCCGGTACATACATACTCGTATATAGCGAAGTCAAAGTAGGAGCATGATTCATAATCATCATACATCAGATTACCGTCCGTCCACTATCTCTCCGGATCACAAAATTCACAACCAGTGTTAATGGCCTACTATTTCCTTTTCGCCACACACGAATAAGAACATTGTTATAATAGGTACTAACAATATTAACAATTGTGCCAATTATTGTTATTTTCTTTATTATTAACAATCTTAACCTTGGATTCCGAACACGATTATTAACTATATACTTGTACTCTCTGGGTTGTTGTAATTGCTGCTGGTAATGGAATTGATTGAATAATAAGTAAATTGCAATTACGATTTTAGCCCTCGAAAAAGCACGCGGCTTCGGAATGGACCTTCTCTGGCTACCTACCTAACCTACCTACCTCGGATATACATAAGTCTATAAAGACATAGATAGTTACTTTTCAACACATAGTTTAATATGTTATTTTAAAATCTTCTGATGACATAAAATGTCTTATAAATGTTATCGATCAAATCTCAAACACCTGTCTCAGACGAAACAGATCAACTTGATTTGATGTATACAATTTATGTACAGGCAAGGCACTCAGAAGTCAGAAGTCAGAACTTGCCCCTGTACCAGCAGCGGCGGCCGGCGGCGGTGGCTGTGGGAGGGCATTTTAACGCGGGGCAGCTATTACCTTTTAATTAGTGCTCTTATCTTTGCTCAAGCCGTTTTCAGTCACCACCGCATCTCCCTCCCCTGCATAATTCTACATATGTATATACAGATATACTTTACATTTATACATAAATTAGACTTGAAGAACTATGCTAATGAAAAATGAGAGGTCTACATTTCTACAACCAAGTATACAATGTACCTTTAATTTTTTTACTACCCAAGCTTAGTAGTTATCGCGTGGAGATTGTTCTTGAAGCTAGGTGTTACTATGTGTATCGTGTTTATTCTTACCGCAAAACGAACTTGATTTTTCTCACATCTGGTCATTTTTATAATTTATTCGATTGAATTCTGATCCCTGGTAATATCTCAAAACCCGACGACCCCCGCCTTGATTTGATTTCGAGTCAACTGCTCAAAAAGTTAGTACCTCTTAACAACAATCAATCCGCATTGTGGCAAGAAAGCTTTAAAACGGGAGACTGCAATTAAGACACATAGCCACATGCCGATTCAGATAGTTAAACGACATGTTGACTTACCGACCGACGCGGACGCACGGAGCGACGAAGTTGGAGACGGCTGTCCGTCCGCCGCCGCCCCGGCGACGACGAAGTTGAAGCGGGAAAAGTACGAGTTGAAAGAAAAATGATTGCCAATGACAGTGGCCACAGTAGGTTGCACAAATATGCTGAGTTGTGCAATCTGCTTATGTATTAATTAAGTAGACATTAAAATTCTCAGAGAAAATAATAAATTAAATATCTATATGAATTCAAAACAAACTAATTGAACAAATTTGATTTGAAAGGGAAATTATTTAGTAAGTGAATCTACTTACAATAATTATTGTCATTTTGCTGAGAGGATTTTCACTTCCAGAAACTTCATAAAATGTTCTCTGAAAAATGTATAATCAATATTTTTTTAACCACACACTACACGTGATTCTATATATTGATTCTCAATAATTAAAAATGTTGTTGTAATTAATTTAATTATAAACAGCTTTAAGAACATATGTATCTTGTTTTAAGACGGCACAGTTTTAAGAATACATAGTTTTTTCCTTTCTTAAAGAAATACTATTTATAGATATAGTAGAACTACATTTATTTGGGTTTTTGTTTAAACAGTAGGTAATGCTTATATCTAAGGTATTTACTATCTCTTAACATTTTACTTAAGTTCAAACAATAAAATGGTTACTATATCTTTCAGCAATTTTTTAAATCCTTATAACTTTTCAGATTCTGACATTTCGAATAGTTCCGTTTAAGAGATTTTGGTTTGTTAGCTTTACGAACTGTCATTGTTAAGACGAGTTGATTTGTTCGACTTTGAATAAAACAGAATTAATATTTTTTTTGTTAGCAATACTTTTAAAATGTTGGCTAGTAAATTTCTCAATAGTTTAAACCCTTAAAAAAAGGTTTACCCAAAATGAAAAATTAAAATAAAATAAATTGATGGTTTTTCTCGATCAAAACCGAAATCCAAAACCGAAAGCAACCAGCATTGTCATTTAGAACTGTTTTACGGTGATTTGAGCAAGTTCCAATTCATAATTACTTCAGGGCGTGTATTTTATTGAAGCTTAGATAAAATGATTCCAAGGTAACATTTATTTCTCTAAAAATAGCGTTTTTCACACCATTATGGTCTATTAATTATATATAATCTTCATTTAAAGATTATCTAGATTTATCATAAGACGACAACTTAACAATTTGTCTGAAATTTCAGTTTGTATATTTTAAAACTTAGTTCACTGCTTAATATCTGAGGTTATCTTTAATTTAGGTATTTGAATTGAAAATTTCTTAGATTAGATTGTAAAAAAAACATTTTCGTAACGACAATACAAGTCGCCTTACCAAATCCAATAACTCAGAATTAAGCTTGAGTTCTAGAGTTCAAGCTCTTGTTTAAGTTAAATATCCGTATACATGTATAAATACGTATTACATATTGCAGCTAATTTATAGAAAGGTAAATATGGTTATCTATTTGTAGATATCTTTAAGGCAAAGTTAATGCCCAGTTCTGTTATATTCTTAGAGTCTTACTTTATTTTTGTTTCCTTTGCTTTTTTGAAACTAAAGATATGCGATTGCATATACATACATGGTTTTTAATATTTGACACGGATATTTTTCTATAGCTATTACGACCGTCAGCATTCGAGTATCTATATGAAGCTATTTTTAATAGAGACAATTAACCATGCTACCACATTATATTACATACTCATAGTTACCGCAACCAATGAGCAATGAGAATGAATAATAAAAAGCACTTTAACGTTTTATTAATGAACAAGAATTCAACCACCGACCGATATTGGTTTTAAAAATCTTTTGTTTATAAAAGTTGCGTTTAAATGGCCAACGATTAGCATAGTTTCGCAGATGACCTTCGCTTGTTTGTTGATTGTGAAACGATTTTCCGTCACAGCTCACAGAAATGCCTTTTGCCAAAGTGCCAAAGAAGGAAAACTTCTTTAGCTGTGCTGAATATTATTATTGCGCCAATTTAATAAAATTGTATACCTACATATATGATTTAATGGTCAAGACTTCGATTAATTTTTACAAGTACAATAAACAAAAAACAAATATAGATTTTATGGCAATACGACTGCGATACGAAAAAATTCTTATAATGCCTTTGTTGATATGAATCAAAAAACTAATTAAAAGTGTTAAATTCCATTGGTCTTAAATTAATTGGAATTTAGACTTTTTGTATCTATTTGGAAATACTTCAAATAGTAGGTTAGTAATAAAAAACAAGAAAATTTGATAATTTCTCGGTTTATAAAGTTTAAGAATTTAATAAAACACGTTATTTTAAAATACAAAAAATAATTTAAATAAAATTGAAACAAAACACAAAAAGGCTTAATTGATATCAAATAATTCGTTTATTTCTAGTTTATTTATTTCGGAATGGACTTTTTCAAGTCTAGATTCCGGTATGCGAGAAGTTTAAGTTTCTTAATACTTTATGTCGTTTTGAGTTTTTTAATCAAATAACTAGAGCAGTTAACATAGAAACATTAAACCAGTCACACACAACCAGGCTTATTTGGAAGTCTTTGACGCACGATATAGTAGGTATGCTTTACTATTAAATATTTATACTGTACATTTTTTTAGCTAACTCAAAAAATTATCAATTCCAAGATTAATTGACATAGAAATGTCAGAAATCAATCAAAATAAAAAAGTAAGTATACGCCCAAGTATACTGTTTTTTTTTAGAAATGGTACTAATGCGTTTCCTAAGCCCCCAATAAATTAAGTAACAGTAATGAATTATTCTGCTTGTTCGAGTATTCTTAAAGCGAAATAGAAATATTCTTATGTTAATCATTGCCTGAACCCCTTTGATTGAGATAGTTAAAAAGTCAGCCATTAGTCAATTAACAGTTGTTAGCTTGTAGAAAGCTTTAAAAACACCCCACAAAAAAGTATTTCATTGAGAAAAAAAATCTGAATGAATAACATATGCACTTTGTACAAACTCTATCAATTTACATATTATTAAAAAAGTAATAAACCAGAAAATTAAGTTCGAAGCAACTGAATACCATAGCAGTTAACACTGCGGTAATACTACCACTTGACTTCCCGCCTTCTACGATTTCAATTAACTCGCCATACACAACCAGCATCGCTAACCACATCCGAGAATATGATATTCACTTCATGGAAATGGTTGTGAACTTCACCTTAAGATATCGTCTCTCTGTTAAGTGCATATCATTTGGTTTACTAATTTTTGCAATATTGGAAAAAGGTTTATACAATACAATGCCAACCACGTGCTATGTAAATATCTAGCGGACCAACAACATTTCAATGAATCAACTCGATCAAAAATTCCCAAAACATCAACATTTCCAAAGAAGAAGCAGAAAAAAGACAATACAATTATTTTTTAAAGTTTTATTAAAATTAATAAATAATAACATAAGAGAGCTGGTGCACAATACGCAAACTAGTTGCGCAAACAATAAAATTCAATACTACATTGAGAATAGTGTACAGAAGAAAAAACATAACTAATATTTAATTCAATTTGTGAAATACATTTTAAATAATTTTAGAAAACTTTTCAACTATAGTACACTATAAACAAATTGCATATCTATATACGATTAAGAGTATAAGAAAAAAAATTAATTACAAATCTAATTAAGAGAATAGCACAATTGTTTTATAATATTGCTGATGTCTTAAGCGCGCAAAACATTTGTATCATTTAATTTACTTTATAGATATATTTATGTATATATGTATGTATATGAATATTTGAATATTAACACGAAAATTACTTTTGAATGCACAATCTTTTTGTTTTTTGTTTTTGTAATCTGTTCACTTACATATTGACTATCTACAATTATATACTGATTAAATCTATATATCTAATAAGATGTGTATATTTTCGTGCATATTTTAGGTATGTATGTTTTGTATAATTAAATACTATGATTTTTGGTCCAAAAAATACAATATTTTAAAAAATAAATTAAAATTAAAAACAAAATCAAAAAGAAAAATAATAATTAAAAATGAAAAATAATGTGTGTAATAGTATAATACAAGAGGAAAGACAAAAATACTTAAGTTATCGCAATGTGAAAATCATTTAAAAAGAAAATAAAAATAGTAGTGGACGACAATATAAGATAATAAAAACGAGGATCTAAGAATAAGTTGTGAAAACCGTCCATGGTCCGTTTAGAAGGGGCTCCTCAATTTGTCGATGGCATTTGTTAGATGCATGAGTTCGGTGTTCAATTGTGTTACCAAAGTGTCCAGTTTGTCCACGGAATCCAAAACCTCTACGCGTTCAGTGTGTGGGTTGAATCGGACTTCGAATGGACGTGACATGGTTGACACCCAGCGACGGAACTTCTCCTTGGCATCCTCGAAACTCTCAGCGACGTAGTAGATTGGTTGATACTCTTGATCCTGGTAGGGTTGAACAGCTGTGGAAGCTGGTTCGAATGCGCGGTGT
Source organism: Eupeodes luniger (assembly GCA_951509635.1). NCBI lineage: Eukaryota > Metazoa > Arthropoda > Insecta > Diptera > Syrphidae > Eupeodes > Eupeodes luniger. The sequence goes on from OX608074.1 coordinate 564,049, forward strand.
TCTGGCTTCTCGCTGATGGCGTGCAAGAGCTCACCATAAGACGATAGGAGACCGGCACCGTAGGCCTTGATTTGACCTTGCTCCTTGCACAAACCGAACTCAACAGTGAACCAGTATACCTGAAAGTATAGAAAAGATGGACACAAATCAATAAACAGGTCGTCCTTGTGGCTGATCTTGTTACAAAAGCTAGAAACCGCGTTTGCCTTGTTGATGGCTAAAAACAAACCGTATTAAAATGGTAAATACCACTCTTAGCCAAATACCATTTAAACCATCTAAAGACTAAACATGTGTATGCGATTGAGTGATTGACTGCTAACGATGGCTGCACTGCCTATCGGCAATTCGCAAGTGATCTGGGGCAGGGTCCAATGGTGTGGCACCAATTGCTTGCCATTTCTGGCTCAAAGACCTTTTTTGCCACTGCTGCTGCTGCTGCCAGATAGTTTCAATGCTAAGACAATTTGGCCATGCACCGCACCGAACAGTCAAGTCAATCAGAGGTTTAAACGGCCGGCCTAATGGTGTTCACCACAACCAAACAACCAAACACTTTACGCTAAAAGAGACCATGACTATGATTGGCATTTTGCGCAATTAATCCATGACAATGGTTAGTTACACGGTTAGCGAGCAACATTAATTAAACGCTGTTTCTAGTTCAATAGCTTGACTTCGGTTTAACAAAATAAAAACTGCAATACATTCACAAAGAAGAAAAAAATAAAACTTACAGTGGATAGTTTTTCGATTTCTTCATCGGAGGCACCGAGAGAAGCAAGTCCGATTTCTTGAGAGAACTGGGCAAAGCTTGGATCGGCAAGGAGTGGCATATGTCCCAACAACTCGTGGATGCAATCACTGTAATGAGATACAAAGAAAAAAGAAAAAAATATGTATATTTCATGAAGGAAACGAATAGATTAAGATTTCCATCATGGTCATTGCCTTTTTGCCCCGTGTGTATAGATTTTATGTATTTTCCATAGAAAGATAATTGTATTTCACTTTGAAACAATAAAAATTATAAACTCCTTCTGATGATGCCTTGGCATCCTTTTTGCATGACTCGGCAACTCAATTACCCTTATAATGGGGTGACAAAAAGCTTTCCGTTTTCTCTATGCTACATCACAGGGTAAAATATGAAAGTAAAAATTTAATAGGCAATTACTGCCACTTTAACGTTCTCCTTCAAAGGAGTGGAGGCGGTAGTTCCGTTTGAATGAAAAAGAAAAAGAAACTTTTCTGTTACAGTTACAGTTACGACTTTTACACGTCAACGTCAAAAGGCAATGCGATGACAATAATATTCTAGGTCAAATTAAATTATATATCTATACAATGAAATATATGTACTTACGGTTCGGGAGTGTGGTATGGTGAGTTAACATGTCTGACGTATTGTGTACTCTGGAATACTCTGAAGGCTAACGAAGCCAAGAAGTCACGAGCTGTCAAAAGACCAGCAGCTGGGCGTAGTGTGAATCCAGTGTTTTTCTTGAGGAAGGCACTCATGTCCTCCAACTGGGGAATGCGATCTTCGACGAAAATCTTCTCGTCTTGCAACTTCTTGAAGACGGATCTGTATTCAGCACAAGCGTGCTTTGGCATAAGGTCAAGCACGGTGCGGAAAACTGACCGCCAGGTCTTGTTCTCAACATCGGTGTAAGGAATGAATGGAATCGGGTCGGAGAACTTGTATGCAAAAGCGATCTCAGCGATTTCCTTACGACGTTGACGGTAAACCTTGTCAGCAAAACCGGGATGGTTCATGTCCAACTCGGGTTCGTACTTGGTCATAAGATGGTTGCAGTTGTCCAATTCGGAGGCGTGTTTTGGGAACCATGGAGCCTTGACACTGATGCTATTTTCAGCCAACAAATTAATGCTAGCGAATGAAGCTGACTGACGGAGGGAGCGAATCAATTGCAAAAGATTAGCCCTGGTCATGTCCAATTTAATGAGGACGTCATGTTGAACACCTTCTTCACGAGATTGACGCGATTCCAAATGAGAAATTGATCCATGGTAGTTTTCGATGGCCTTAAGGATACGGCCAAGCGAGCTCATGCCATCCTTTAGGCGAACAACAAGTGCAGCACTTTGCAGGGCATTCTCGGCTTCCGGTGATTCCGTGGCTGCGTTAGCGAGGACGATTTCGTCTTCAGTTAATCCAGCATCTAAAAATACAAAAATAGAAATAGAAATACTCATTCACAAAAAGGAAGCGATTTAAGAAAAATGTAGCCAGAACCGAGACTTTTTATGCAATGAGGGATTCACGGCACGAAAGTGTCACATATATTATAACATTAAGTGAATGATGGTAATAGAAAGAAAGAGGGTTAAATCTCTCTCTCAATTTTCCACCCTTGGTTGAGTTTGGATTTTTGTTTTTCTTTTTTTCTTATTCTGCTCTCAACACCCACGAATGTGACATTAAGTGCTTTCAAGTTGCCATTGTTAGTGTTAATCCAAGTAAAAAATGTATATTCTTATGATGGAAGTAATTTATCTCAATTCCTCGCATAAACATTAAAGTGGTTTTGGTTGGGAAATGTGTGTACTTACCGTTGGAATTGGTGTTATCTCCACCCTGTTCGTTATCTTCACGAGTTGGTTCTTGACCATAAGACTCATTATCTGAATAAAACATGCAAAATTATACATAAATAAAAATTCAACAACAGAAAAGAAAACAAAATAAAAAAAAAACTAATTTTTGGGATGTTTTACCTTCAAAAACTGGGGCATCATCGACTTCGTCAGGAATTTCAGCGTTTTCAACTTCCTGATCATTTTCAAATTCAATTTTTTGTTCTACGTAATTCAAATCAAAAAACAAAAACACGTAAATAAATAAAAAACAACAATATAAAAAATTATAAAATCTACCTTGAGGGACGTGTTCGCCCTTGGCTTGAAGGATGCATTCTTCTAAAGTTTGGTCTGAACAATCAAAATCAAGCAAAAAAAAAAACAAACATTTTAACGTCATGCAACAGGGATAAGGTTAACATTTATCAGGACTCACCATTGGCCTTTGTACGAGCCTCTTCCAAAACAGATTGCTTGGTCTGCTTTACGACCAAAGTCTCAAAACGTGCATCATCCACAAGTGAACGACGACGGGATGGATATCCATTCTGAAAGTAAAAGAATAAAATATGATGGGATTAGGCATCGTCTTATCATTCCTTTTTTTGTAACTTCGAGTGCATGTGCGGTTGCCTAGGGCACTAAGAAGCTTTGAATTGAAAGATGGGTAAAAGGCTTTTTATAATATCATTTCAGTGAGAGGAAATTAATCTAGGAAATAAGGAAATTAACTTTTCAAAATCAGATTGATATAGAACGACGATTGTTTTAGCCTTTAGAATGAAACTTGTTCGAGATGATAACTTGAATTCATTAGAAGATTAAACTTGATCTTGAACTGAATTAATTTTTATTTAATTATATCGACAAACATATATGTATATATTTGTATTGTGATTTGATTAAATGTGATAAAAGAAACTTAACTTATACAAAACTATACTCTCAATATATCAGGTTCTTCCGATGGTTTTTTTTATTCTGCGCTTTCAACTGAAAGTTAAACGTTCAAAATAACGATAACCTAGGGGCGTTCAACACCTTTTGTTTTTTTTTTTTTAATGTCTCTGTGGAGAAAAATATTAATCCATAACAATCTCCGATTAACAGACAAATTGTCTGGATATTTAAATTAGCCGCCATTCGATGACAGAGCCCAAACAAGTTTTATTAATTCTTGTATACGACAGACCTTACGGCCTGTGGATGGCCAGTAGCTTTATGTATGATATGTTAACGTGATTGATGCAATTATTTTTCATCTTAAGCACGGGCTCTTGTAAAGGGCCGGCTTTATTATGTTTTGATTGAAATCTTCAAAACGTATTGATTTAAGGTTCGTAAGGTAACTTTCACTTGAATAATTTTTTTTAAGAGACGGAATGTTTTGAGTTCTACAGCCAACACGTATTATGTCATACAAAAAGACTTGAGATTGATGATTTTGCGGATGCACAAGCATACAAACCGACCGACTTAATAAACAAACTCAAACAAACCAAAATGCATGCTGTTAACAAACAACAAACAATTTGCATAAAAATTCATTGAGATATTTTTAAGGTCGCAACTTGCACGTATACCATCTTTTGGTCGTCACAAAACCGATTAATTCAAAATCAACAAGATACCATGAAGCCATGGAGAAATAGTTGCAAAATTAGTCTTAGTTGACTTATAATGTCAAATAAAAAAATAAAAACAAAATAAAAAATGTTAAGTCGGATTAACTTGATTTCGAAAGTTAAATATAAGAGTTCAGAGAATTAAAATTTCAACGAAACAAAAATTAAGAGGATTTTTTTTTCTTAAGTTTATAATATTCAAATTAAATATTTTAAGTACCTCCAATTTTTTTATTTTTAATTAATTAATTTGTTAAACTAACAAAAACAAAAGTTCAAAACGAAGTCAGACAAATCTTGAAACGAAAATGTTTAAAATAAAATTCAAACAAAATTAATTTATATAAATGGGACAGGTTTGTTTCAGAGTTTTTAAACTAAAATTTTGCATGAAAATTCGGAATAATTTAATTTGAATATATTTATTATTTAATTGCAAATTTAGACTAAATAAAACCAAATACGCACGTCAAAAATAAATAAAATTAAAATGTTATCGCATAATATCGAATAGTTTAAATTTAAAATTCCCTCTTAAATGATATAAAATAATTTAAAAAAGTTTTTCTGTTTATTATTATTTCCAAAAAGTATTGATTTTGAGATAATCAAAAATTAGTGTATTCTTAATTCAAAACTTACCTCAATGCTATATGACTTCTTGATTGCGAACAATTCACGGTTCTTTTGTGCAGCAGCTACAGCCATCATTTTTGTTTATATGTTTTACTTATTTATTTAAGTTAAACAAAAAAATTATTTTTTAATTAAAACTTTAAGTTTTGTATTGATTTTTAATTTATAAGTTTCACTTGCTCGCTTTGGTTTTTCTTTCTTGCTTTTAAGCCTGATTGAGAACTTTTGATTTCACAAAATTTCACTGCTTAATAATTTTAAGTTGTAGTTGTTGTCTGATGTCTTATTGCTTTAAAATAAGATTTTACACAATATTATATTTTTTTTAAAAAACACAATTCTGAAGAATATATATTTCAAATGTCCGCAAAGTTATTTTTGTTAAGAATTATAATAATCTTTATCCTAGGAAGCGGTTGAAGAATCCTTTTTTTGGTATATATCCTTTTTAAGTTTTTTGTTTTAGCTAATAATTACAACAGCACAACTACTTAGCTCAAGAAGCAAGTCTAAAGAGCGAGTGATAGCGAATCAATGAATGGTCTCTGGTCAGATCAAAGTGCTTAAATACTCGAGCTCGATATCGAGACACACAACTCTGGGGCGCACACGACAGCGGTGAGCAATGGTCAGGTTTTCTGCGACGTCGTACATGCCCCTGCCCTTTCCACTCCGTCAACACACACCAGAACCCACCCACCGAAATGTAAACTTTTCGATCGATGCTGAAGCTATGGTATGGTTTGGTATGGTATGGTATGGTATGGCAGTGGCAGTGGCATTTGGTATCTATCAGATACTACAACAACAAAAGGTGTTGTGTGAACAACGACAATATGTATATATCTTTTAGAGAGAAAATGAATCGTAATTGGAGTCGAAGTCTCTTGGCGTTTACGTTTAGCTTCAGTTTCAGCGTCAGCGTCATCGTCATCGTCTCGGAATCATCGCGACAACATCCCGCACGTCATGTGCTTCTGGGGGTTTTTTCCCCGTCATGTGTGTTGCATTAATAGATGAAAAGGTATATGGACCAGTTGTAGGAACGCGTGTATCTAAACATTCTACAGGTGTGCGCTGTACAGTGTACACTGCGCGCCAAGCGCTTTACAATTTTACATTAATAGAGATAGAGATTTGTTCGTTTTTTTTGTTTGGTTTTGGTCGCGTGTACCTACTTTGTGGCAACAAGTTTGTTTGGGTTTTTTTAATCTATGTATCTTTCTATCTGTTTATGTTTTAAGGTATGATTATAAGAGCGGAAATTTAAATAAATGCATATAATTCTTTTAATTAAAAAGCTTTTAAGACACATTAAAAAAATATAGAAGACGAAGAACTTTTTAAAAATCAATCAATGAATCAGAGGTTTTTTTGGTTGACAAAAATACGCGAATAAAAACAATGAAAAGATAGCGTACTCGTTGTATGGAAAAGATAGTTTATATAAAATAGAATGTATTTTCTTGTCAATCGCCCTGACCTGACCAAGTTTATGCGTAAATTTTGTGTTCAATGTGAATTTAACAACTTACGAATATACGAGTATGTACATAGTAATGTTCTACATAAAAGTACATTTTTGCAAGGATGACTAGGTTTTATTTAGAATGTATATTTTTTCCACTTTTTATTTTGAATATAATTCAATCTGACTTAGATTCGATTTATTTTTAAAACATCTAATTAGATCAATGGCATTAAGTGTAGTTAATGTATGCAAATAACTCGATTAAAATTGTCGCTGTTGCTGACAGATTATATTTAAATTACATTGCTGAATTAATATTGCCATATTTATGATATTTGTTTACAACAGGTATACATGCAAATTTAACAGATGTCTTTAAAATTCTATAAGGATGTTTGTGCTCTATAAAAAAAATAGATACTAAGAATTTCATTAAAAGCAAATAATATGTATGTATGTAAATTGTATAATGCATGAACTGACTTTATTTAAAATGTAAAAACAAAAACTGTAAACAAGAAATTATAAGATTAGAGGTTAGAGTTTGTATTTTCAAAGACCCAAACAAAATTATTATTTTTTTTTATTAAATATGTGTTTTAAAAATAAAGAGACTTGTAGTAGTAGGCAATTAAGGAATTATTTTGTTCATAATTATATTTACTTGAAAAAAACTACTATTCAAATTGACCTAAAACTTCATGTTATTGAATAGTTTTACGATTCAAAGTCTTATGCGATCATAAAAAATGCTAAAAATATGATTTTCAATAATATTCTTTAGTTTCTATTCCAGGTGTTTAGGCGTGCAATTAAGGCCAATTATTTTTCTAATTTTATACAGTTAATCGACAAAAGCGTTTTAAATCGGTTTAAATATTTTTATAAATGAGTTCCTATTATTAAGTGGCGCAACAGTCCGTTGAGAACTAGGTCCTAGTTGCTTACAACTCTCAACCATTCCTGTGTGCGAGTAATGTTGTTAGGAATGGAGGGGACCTACAGTTTTAAGCCGAATCCGAACGGCTAATTTGAGAAAGCACTTTTAATGACAAGAATTACTCTTGGAGTATTTGTCAATTCCTCGCAAGAGGCAGTACCCGTGAAAAAACTTTAGATGGCACAGGCAGGGATCGAACCCAAGACCTCTGGCATGACAGTCCAAACGCACTAACCATCACGCCACGGGTACTACTAAATGAGTTCCTAGCAATTCTAAAATAGTTACAATTGATGTAATTTTTTCAGAACACACAAAATTGATATTAAATAAAATTATCTTCATGGCTGTAATAAAATTATATATTTGATTTTGATATGTAACTTGAAAAATCTACATTTTGTAGATTTTTCAATTAATTTTGAACTTGTATTAAAAAAACCTCTGCATTCAAAAAATAATAATTCAAGTTCTGTTTTGAATTTTTATGAAGTCAATTCTACTGTTTAATGTGTATAATAAATTTAAGATTAAAATAATTCAAAACAATGCGTATGTCATACGTAAATAGTAACCTTATTTTTGCAAGGTTAAAAGTTTGCTATTTTAAACAGACTTATAAAGATTTTGATGAAGAAGATAAATACAAAAATTAGTGTGACATTTATATATTAGATGCAAATGCAGAAAATATGAAAAATACATTTTTATCCATCACGGATATTTTTGTTCTGCAAAATTAATTTATTTATTTAATTAATCTAATTGCATGAGACATCTAAAACATTCTTCTCTCTGATCGATCCAAAGGATTTTAATTCTATAATTATTGTATTTTAAAAGCAACAGCCTTCACATGATCATGTGGCCACGCTTTTGAATAAATTTATTTTAAATTGATTCGTTTTTGTTGATAATTGAATTAAATAAAAACACATTTATTTATTTTTCTAATCCACTTTAGAACTGTTGAAATCTGTTCCTTTCTCTGACTATACTCTATACTAATGATTCATTAAGTATGCGGTATTTAAAACTAAATTAATCAATGCACACATTTATTTGCACTGAAATCTCGTTAAGCACATTCTTTTCTTTTCCTGGAATGCCAATTCGCAGATATTTGAAAAACTAAAACGCATTAAATTCCTTCAAATAAATAAAAAAAGCACATTACACCTTTGAAATTTATTTATTTGGTTTAAACAATTTAAGACAACAATTGACTAATTTGTTTACAAACAATCAAACAAAACCGCAAAAGTTTACCAAAAGCTATAAAGTTCCAAATAACTTAATTTTGTATTTCAAATGCTTGATGTTAAAAATTTTCCGATGAATATAAATTAAAAACGCCTATAGATGAAAAAACCCATAAATTGTTTTATGTAATTTGTACTCCAGAAAGTAAGACAAATCTAAAAAAAAACTTGTTAACCTCTGTCTGAACCTTATCATGCTTCACATCCATGAAATTGAATGATTCAGAGCTTATATTATCAACACAAATTATTTTTTATTACTTTTGTATCTACTGAATATATTATAATACGTAAAGACAAAATTACTGAATACCAGTTATGTCGCCAAACATCGGATATTCATATACGTCACAAATCTGCGCACATGCAAATCTGATTTCTCATGGTTTTTCGTCTGACCAAGAGCTCTAAATAATTAATTAATGTATTATGGCTCAAGTAGATCGATTGACACCTTTTAATTCAATGGGATTCCCATAACAGAAGTTCAATCAAATTGGAAAAAAATATTCCACACTTTGCATTTCTAAGAAAAACTTTATTATGATTCTAAGTAAAGAACATGAACTCATTATGAAGCATGTTAATCACAAAAACACTTATTATCTTTAATTTGGAAAAACCTTCAACAAGTTAAGCCTAAAATTTCCAAAAACTGTAGTAAGCAAATAGATACAAAAACAAATGTTACAAGCAAAGTGGGAGAATTAATTCGAATTTTCATAGTTCTCGTTACGATTAATTATTATTAATTTCATGTTGAATCAATTGTAAATGGAAATTTAGATTTTAATTGATGGAATGTGTACTCAATTATCATCGATTGCATTTGTTAGAATTAGGGTAGTTTACCTTTGAAAATATATGAAAGGTGCATAATAAAGTTCGTGGCTCAGCTCTTTTGTTTTATATGGATCCATTACATATTATTTTCAAGAAAAGTTAAAAATGGATAAAACTTTGACATAACGATATATGTACATATGTAAGATGTAAATATGCACACAAAGAGTGGACATAAATCCTTCTAAAAATTTATAACGGCATATTTTATCTTCAAGGGGTCAACACATAAAAGTTTAATTTTGTATAGAGAATTTAATAAATAGAAATTTGAAATAATTAAATTGGGTGTAGATTTTTATGGGAAGTAGAATTTGAAAATGTTTATAATATTGTTCATAATATTAAAGAAATATAATATATATAAAAAAAAATATTTAAAAAGCTCTGCAAGTTAGTTTATAACGGGTTTAGTTAAATGGTTTTTAAACCATTAGAGTAGATTAAAAATTGTATTGCTCCTCCCGCCAAAATCATAAAGTTTGAATGACAAACTTAATTTTTTTTCCTACTTTACTTACAATTAAAAACTAAAATAAATCGGTAATAAAAACTACAGCAAAGAAAGCATTTAAAAAACTTCAATTGACGTAATAGATTAGTTCTTTGGGGAACTCTAATATAAAAAAATGTTTTTAAACTTGTTTCGTCGTTGAACTAATTTATAAGTTTTACGAAGGCAATAAAAGTATTAAAAACGTCATTTTAAGCTTAAGGACTGTTTGCATTTTTTTTTTCAAAAAATCAAGTTAAACGAGTTCACCAAAAATTGATTTACAATCTTATTTTTTTTAATTAGAAGTTTATGAAGAATTTAGCTTTTTATTACTGTTGTTTGAGTCAATAACTTATTTAAACCTTGACTCTCGTCTTATCATCTCCTTACTATAGGATTGTTTTTATACTTTCAATATTAATTCATTGAGAATTTAGTTATTTTATTAAATTAAATAAGTCAATTTCTTGTTGCATAATGTAGTTGGTTATAAAATAGACGTTTTAAGTAATTTGTCTAGCGAAGCTTTTAAAATACATGTTTTTAAAGAAAGCAATCTTATTTCTTAATTTATCTAATGACAATGTACAAAGAATTATTAAATATCGAAGTCTATAAAAATGTATGACTTCTGTTTTAATATATTAAATAAATAAATAAATGATATTGAGTTTCCCATGAAATTTTAAGAGAACAAGTACTGGTTTACTCATAATATTCTTATTAAACCTTTTAAGCAAAAATTTACTTTTAAACCAGTTAGTGATTTATAACCTGCAACAAAATCACGCAGTTTACATTAATTAAATTGTCTCCATGTGTCATAATACCTCATAGCAAATGTTAAGTACCTTATGATATTTTAAAATAAAACACTTACTTCCGCCGGACGTGTTATGCTAAATATATCTCAATCTATGTACATATATAACCTCTTTTCAAGCTTTGTTTTGCATAAGTACATATGTTTGTTATTTGCTTTGTTTTTCTTACAGATAAACTTTTAATCAAACATATGTATAATCATTCAGCTTAAATATCCGCCAATGAATAAAAGACCACGTGGTCCTAAAAGTCAGGGTCTATCTGTTTAAAATTTTATTATTTATTGTTTCTTTTGTTTATAACTATAAGAATTCAATATTTATCTTCCGATAAATAGAAAAGCCTTGAGATTGAGATAAAAGCTAGATGAAATGTCCAATTACGTAGCTGTTCAATTGTTTCTTTTTTTTGTAATTTGTGTTATAAGTAGTTTTTATTTATAAATTTGCAATGAACCCAAACCTTTCTACTCGTATAATGGCTGTGAATTATTTATGAAAAGCATACAATTAGAGTTGTTAATAGTTTTAGTTTATTTTACTCTAACAGCATCCGTCTGGTCTGACAGCAGGTTCAGAGCTGCCAGTTAATTTTTAATGTAACATCCTTTTAGTGTGTCTGACATTGAATCTAATAGTTTTACAATTATTATTTTGTGTTTAAGTATTTAAAGTTTAAAAAGAGCAAGCAGCAGTAATGTAATAAATATATTAATACGACGAATTTCTATGAAATTTATATGATTATAATTTAAAATGATCAAATCCCTTTTTGAGTGACATTTCAAAAGTTTTATTGAAGGATCTGTTAATAATATATAACATTTTTAATTTTTTTGCCTGAGTGTTGAATTATGTTCAATGCTAAAATTTGGTTTGAATTCAAATCTCGATAAATTCTGTTCTAATGACAAGTCGATTAAAATACAATACAATTAGTTGTATGTAATTCCAAAAATAAATTCTACGTCTGGACTACAAAAGGGACATAATACCCCTAACCTACATATGCAGTATGATTATTGTTTTAAAGTAATTGTCTCCGAATTCAGCTGAAACACTTTTGTATTTCAAACCAAGATTATCTTCTTTTATCATTTTCTTTTATAAGCTGTCCCTCTGTTTTCTTATTGGCTGATGTACAATTTGTACTTTACAAAATTTTTATTTCACCACATTACCAAATTCCATAATTGATGGAAAATTGGTTCCACCAAATCCAGATTTTTATTATTTCATTTAAAAATACGGACTAACGAGGTGAAAGTGACAGTTTCTAGTAGTTAACTACTTACTCAATTAGACCAAGTGTGTACATTTTAAATACCACATGTCGCACATGTCGCGTGACCTGTTTGAAAAGGTCGTGTTTAAGATTATGAATAATCTTCCAACTGACTTTGTATTATAAAATCGTTAATATATGTACATATGTTCAATACATGATATTTGAGTGATTATATAGTTTATTTGTTGAGTTTTTAATTAAAAATTGAATAGAATAGAATTGAATGATGGGACATAATAATACTTTAGACACTTTGTCTCCTGGAAACTTATAGATATCTATTTAATTTCAAAATTGATTCTTGGAATTCTAAAGGCGTTATGAACAGTGTCGGATTATTAAAGAAAACAAAGGAACAGGCCCAACAGATATGGAGCTTTCTCATTTGGAATAATATTTTTTTGGTAATAACTTGACAAATCCTCCAAGAGTAATTCTTGTCATGAAAAGTACTTTCTCCAATTAGCCGTTCGGTTTTGGCTAAAAACTGTTGGCCCTCTCCATCCCTGGCAACAACAACAACAGGAGGAAATATATTCGTATAAAGCTTTTAGAGCTCGAAACTGAATTTTTTGATTGATGAAAACCAATTATTATAGCTGTTACTGGGCCCTTAGACGGCCCCATTTTATTTATCCTTATAATGAACGTTTGATTTTCTGTTTTTCAAAAATGACCGTATTAAGCACAATATTCCCCTATCTGATTTAATATTTATAAATTCGAATTGATTAAATTAAATAGATCAGACATGATGAAGCATTTTCTTGTCAAATGGAAATATAACAAAAAAAAATAGATCCCGGAGTTCAGAAAAATATCACGTTACTTGTCCGTGATTAAAGATAGATAAAGTAAAATAATTATAGGAAAATCTTAAAACAACTCGTTGTACCTATACTCTAATTTTCATATAATTTCACCATAAGAGGTAACATAGTGATTCCAACTGCAATTTCATAATATTTTCGCAAGGGCATTTAAAAATTACATCATTTTGTAAAGTCTTATGAGAAATTGAAAAGAAAAAAAAATACGATCTTGTTAGTTTCAATTATTCCAATAATTGAACATTATACTTTAGTTATTTTCTAATATATTACCTACTAGCGGCCCGTCCCGGCTTCGCACGGGTAGACATAAATAGGTACAGATATTTAAGTTATATGCATGCTAATTAAAACGACCATGTATCACTAAATTAGAGAACAGTTTTTTGTCCTATCATTAATACTCTTCGCAGTGAGAAAGACATTTTATGGCAAATTTTTTTACACATTCGGTTGGTTTTAATAGGAATTTCTAAAGATTTCAATCTAGTACTAAATATAGCCTTTGTTTCTCAGTGATAATGTAGCTTTCTAATGAAAAAAGAATTATTAAAATCGGTCCAGTACTTTTTGAGTTTATTCGTTACATACAAAAATACAAATCTTTCCTTTTTATAATATTAGTGTAGACTACACATATGTATGTGTCTCTTTACTTATAAAGTACCTTAATCAATGGGTGACGTGAAATAACGCCAAATGATCACTATAGGATTTGGGGTGGGTGCGAGTTTGGGTATATGCAAAGAACTTTTGCATTTGAGCACTAAAATCAAAGAAATTCCCAACAAAAAAAAAGCAAGTATGGTTCACAGTTATGAAAGAATCACAACGCATTCGTGTTCTTTGCATATACCGAAACTCGCACCCACCCCAAATCCTATAGTGATCCCAGGCAGGGGGTTGCAGGGGGGCAGCATGCCCCCCCCTACATACCTAGCTATTTGCAAACGAAATGTTGCCAACTTTTGAATTTTAAAATATTCAGCGTTGTTTCCATTATTTTTTTGGCCTTATTTCTTTTTATAAATCGAAATAAAGCCAAATTGGTTTTATTTCGTTTTGAACAACGAAATAAGGCCAAATTTGTAATTTGGTGTTATTTCATTTGGTACTATTTCACGTCACCTTATCAATGCAATTAATTGATGTGAAAAATTGAGACCTTTTTAATTTAACAAAACAAATATCAGCAATCGGTATATGTTTTTCTTGTTATTTTTGAATCGCAAAGTGGACCAGCTAAATTTAGTTCAATAATGTTGATGCGCCCAAGTCATCACGGCCTTAAGACTGTTTTGGGTCAGACAACTTTGTATTAATAATACCATCTATTATAAATTTGGTACAAATAATTTTAATAGTGTTTTGTTTTTTACTCATTAATAATTCTCAAAAAACCGCAATAATTTTGTAAACAAAAATTTAAAAAAGAGGATAAAAAATTCAAAAAGTTAATTTTAATATTTTATTGCAGCACACGTAAAAACACATTCAAAATATTTTCTTCATTCTTACTTAAGGCTCTTGGCTATCCCTCAAAGAAGAGCGTTCAAAGTTGTTGGTTACAATAAAATATTGTTGATCTTTTTACATTACTTGAAAACAGTCGTAATGGATTATACTCTAGCTAAATAGTTTTCTTTCTTTTTTTCAATTCAGCAGTAATACCCGCTCCTCTAAAAATGCTGTCAATATACTTTTGACCTCAACTTCGGTCATAGTGTCAATTACAGAGATCCATTTTTTCCGTACTACACGAATTTGGAATGCTCTACTTTTTCTTGCCTTTCATTGCATTATTCAGGAATTCTGAACCAATATGCAAAGACACTTTCTTTCCAACCTTTCTTCCTTCCCGAATGCTCGCACTTTGTCTTATGCATTTAAAGGTTATTAAAAGTCCTTAAGTTAACGTTCGTTATAAGAAAAAAGATTGGGGATGTACTGGAAGTTAAATGTTATAATTTTGTATATCTTTTTGTTTTTTCATTGAATAAGAATTGAAATATCTCAAAACTTAATTTTTCACCAAATGTTTCCCAAAAATATTGTGAGTTTTGTGATATGTACATACATATGTACATACATATGTATATCACGTTATCTAACAGCCCTGTTCGCAATTGATAATTCTGCCACATTATTTTTGAAAAGTCTACACTGTTTTGACGACTATAAATAGATGTTTGCGGAAAAATGACATTTGAATTAAATTTGATCTTGTTTTGTTTTTTTCTTATTTTTTATTTGAACCTACAGCATCGAATCTTGTTTTTAATGTTTCTTTTAATGTGTTTAATATTATAAAAGTCAGAATAACTTTAAATTCAAATTTTTTAGATTGTCTTTTAGCAAGCATTTTGTTATATATTTGTTTTGACTATGGTTAATTTTCGTTTCGCATCAGCAGCGTACCTACTAGACTTAAGAATTCAAACAAAGTTTGTAGAAACGTGCATTTCTGCACCGGCCGGTGGCCGTCAGTACAATTTTTGAGAAATCGATGTCATTATTAAGAAACCAAAGCTAGGAACTAATAACTTTAGGGATAAGTTCATATACTTATACATTTTTCCAGGTGAAAGCTTTTTTTTTAAATCTTTTGTTTTAACTATTTATACGGTGCTAAAATGCAACGTCATCAAGATACATATGTATATGTAAAATAAAAACTAAAAATTAAGAAAAAAAAACCTTGACTGTAAAATTATTATTCGTTGTATGCCCCCAATTTTAACTAATAACCTCTTATAACACATCATTTCCTTCAAGATGTACATTCTTCTGAACATACGACAAGCCCCCCAAAGGCCAGATCGCATTGTTTTCTTTTTTTTTTATTTAAATTCATATTGGCAGTGATACACAAAAATCCCCTGTGCCTTCACGGCGCAACCAGATGCGAACGAGATGGTTTGTATAAATCTCTTATGTAAATCTCCTCACTTGTGAGATGACATAAAAATAAAAAGTAAAAAAACATTTTATCGATTATTTATTAACCAAAAAATTAAAATCTTTCCTTGATTATATAGAAAGCTTATAAACAAGTGGAATCGTCCATTCCGAAAATTTAACAAAAGTCAAAGAACTAAAAATCCGAAACTGTCAGTAACATTTACGTCGTCCATCCACTTCATCTAAAGAGGAGGACTAAGAGGTGTGTGGTAGTATTTGCTTATTGAAAATCATTCACATATCTATATACATATACATATATGTATGTATGTGCGTATGTATCGCACACGCCCAGCTAGGTTGAACAATTAGCCCCGAGCTACCTGCCCCTGTCCAAGCCCCTGTCCCTGTCCCTGTCCCACCCATCAGAAAACGACATAGAAGATAAATCAATTCTTGCAGTGTTAAGTTGAGTGGACTTCAATGACCATGATGATGATGGCCTGGCACCTGTTTAATGGGTGATGCCATGCCACTGCGAAAGGCGATTCCATTCCGACCGACATTACAAACATAAATGTGTTGTCGATGTTAACGAATTTATGAAAAATAATACAACCCGTTGAGTCACCCACTTGAAATTTTTGAAATCTGTCAGTTTCAGGTGATGTTGCAGTTCGAAAGTTTTATGACATTTTAATCCATTAATCTCCCAGGGCGTACGAATTTCCCATCGTTCCCAGTCTTATCCAATGTCCATTCATTCTGCAGATGAAATTTTATTGGGAAACCCCTTGAATATTGACCGGCGGCGGCCGAGGTGCGGTGACAAGTCTCTCATCTTACAATCTGTTGAATGCTTTAAATCTTATGCGTAGATCGGCCGGCGCATGGCGGCGTGGGGCGGTGCAGTGGCGGCAGCGTGTGATTAAGTAGATGCAGCAGCGGTGGTTTTTTAAATGGGGATTCACAGTGATGCGATGGAATTCTGAAAAATTGGTTGGCTCATTTCGGAAAGTCCCCAATAAACTTCAAAATTGACCAAAGAATCAGATCAGTGAAGCCAAATTTAAGTTGAAACGAAAAACTACAAACAACGAAAACGATACGAAGCTTAGCGTCGTCGCCACGACGAGTCATCAGGGAATCACCTTGTGCCGTTCATCGTTGGTTAAAGCATAAATCCAGTTGCCGTTTGGGGCTTTTAACCGACTACAACGCGAATCCAGTTTAACTTAGCACACTATACTATACAGTAGCTACGAGCGTCACTTTTTACTTCTTTTGTCTCTATGGTCGGAATTGGAATTGGAATTGAAATCCATTGATTTTCCATATGGCAAGCAAGTAAGTAAGAACGTTCGCTGCTTTTAATAATTGAGGCAGGTTTGCATTTTGAAAGTGGTTTGCCGCTTGCTGATTTGTTTTAGGTAAGGTCATTATAATTGTAGGTATATTGTCGGTATAGGAGTTCAATTTAAAAAAGAACACAGGGTGACACCATAAATCAAAGTAATATAGCTCCTAAAGTGCGGATAAGGTTATTGAGTTGAAACTTAATTCAAAAGTATAAATACAAATCTATGAGAGCAAACCTTAAACATTGTTTTTATTTCTTAAATTAATTTTGTAAAAATCTGAACAATAAAATTGTTGTTTTTACACATTAAAATCATTCTTTCCAGACCGAGAGTAGTACCCGTGGCATGATGGTTAGTGCGTTGGACTATCATGCCAGAGGTCGTGGTATCGATCCCTGCCTGTGCCATCTAAAGTTTTTTTCACGGGTACTGCCTCTTGCGAGGAATTGACAAATTCTCCAAGAGTAATTCTTGTCATGAAAAGTGCTTTCTCAAATTGGCCGTTCGGATTCCGCTTAAAACTGTAGGTCCCCTCCATCCCTGAACAGTACTCGCACACAGGAATGGTTGAGAGTTGTAAGTCACTAGGCCCTAGTTCTCAACGGACTGTTGCGCCACCCGATTTATTTATTTATTCCAGACCGAGAAAACCGCTGCTAAGTAAACAGGATAAAACAGATTCGTAAAAAACCCAAGAGCAAATTAGAGCTTTGACAAAAATTAAGTACAAATTCAAATACCAAAAACTTATACTAACAATTTTGGAAAATGTTCTGTTTCCAAAAAATTAATGAAATCATGTCCTTAAGTATTACCGGCTTACTCAAAAAATAGAAATTTGATATATTTTGAACAGAAAATTTATTTTTTAAACTGCAAAGGTTTAATATTATTCACTTTTTTCATAATTTCAAACGAATGTTTCTGTTTTCTAGAAGTCTGAAGATGCGATCTTTTTGGCGCTCCTCTAATTTCTGAACATAAAGTTAATTGTAATTGTCTATTTCTTATCAGAAAACTTTGAAACAGAAATATGGACACGATCAAAAAGACGCAGAGACATAGGGCCCAGGGACATAACGCCCAACTTTTTTTTTTGGGACTTATGTCTCACTTCGGTGGGACATAAAACCGAAATTGAATTTGGGCCTACTCAAATATGACCTAAGTCCCAAATTTATTTGTTAAAAATGGGACATTGCCCCCAAATTTTTGTAGAGCTAAAAAAAAGGGCCCTATGTCTCGGCGCCGATCTTTTGGCAAAATGTTTTTAAGTTCAACCAGAAACGATAATAGCGTTAAATCAAAATTCATCATTAGAAGGGGGCTTCAGCATAATGTATTGATCCGCACCTGTCTGGTCCGTCCTTCGAGCTATAGTGCTTCCACCCGGTTAATGGAACGAGAGGGAATTGTTTTCCAATAAAACAATCGACTTCGGAAATTAACAAAAAAAATGGCTTAGGGTCGTTACGCCTCACCAATTCATCACAATAAGCGCTTAAGTGTTTGAGCAAAATCATATTTTATTCAAATGAATAAAAAAAGATAGCAAAGTTTTGTGTTAGAAGTTTGTTTAATCCAAATGACTCAAAATGAAGGGTAAAGTAAATAAACAATTTATATAAATTTAAATTGCGTGCGATAATTGCATGGCAAACCGCAAATAAACGAATAAGTAGTTTGATTCTTTTCGAGGAAACACATCAAATAAGTATTACTAATTATGAATTTACTTTCTGAAATATTGTTTAATTATTGTTGAATGAGTCTTAAACTAAATCTAACAAATGATTGGAAACTTTTATGAGGTTGGTACTTTTATTTTTTAATTTCGAATCAAGTCAAATGTGGCATTTAAATGAGATGACAAGGCTTTCTGGAAGCTCTGGAAGCAGGTTTATATTATTTTTATTATAAATAATTTTAGTGTGAGTATTTACAGAAATAATTCCTGTATTATGTGCGCTGCGCACATCGCTGATTTGTTTCACTTAAGACACAAAAAATAATGCTTAAGCCGTTATTACACATTAACATTACACAATGCCTTCTAGCTATTTTGTTAACAAGTTTTATTATTTGTTTGAAAAAGTACTCCATAACATCTGCTCGTTGTTATGCTATTGACCCTGATATTGACATTTCTATTTTATAGAGCATTTAAAAATGTTTTAGACACCTGTTTGAGACTATGACGACTACGACTGCGACGACCGACCGACCGACGATAGCTTTTGAAGTTATAGTGTTATTAAATCAAGATATCATTAGCAAACAATTTATTTTAACTATGCGCTAGGTGTGATTATAAAACATGTTTTATGTTTAAAAAATGCAAAATTGTTTTCATAAAATGTAAGTACTTCAAGCTTGAAGAAGTTATGTTTTAATGTCATAAGTAACATATTAATACTTGTCTAGTACTTGAATAGATAGTACATTGTAAATTGCATTCTTACTATGATAACTATGATATTTCTTTTACTTTCTCTGCAAAGGTTAAGGAGTTGGTTTCACTTTCATTTAAGGAATTACTATTTAAAGAAGAATTAGGTTATTTCAAAGAACAAATTAATGTCTGATGTGAGAAAATTCAAAAGTCACTTTAAAATTTCAACCAATATTTAAATATTTTGTTTGTCTCGAGTATACGATTGTACAGATAGTAATCTAATCAATGACGCAATTTAATGTGAACATATTTGTATAATAAGCTAATTTATAAACAAACCTAGCATCATTTGTAGCACGTACGCAAAACAGAAACTTATAAACAAATAGTTTTATAGTTCAAAAGTTAAGTGGTGTAAATCATGTTTTAATTATAAGGAGATTCCCTAATAATTAGTATCTATGATAATATCAATTAAATGTTGTAAATATCATTCTTGTTCAATTTTGTAAACAAAAAAATAGTAATGTTATTCAAATGTTATATCATAATAAATGCGCAATTATTTTGTTGATAGTAATTTTAAAGATCAAAAGGCATTTTAAATAAAAAAAGGTTAACAACCCGTAACAAAAAATCTCTATGATTTTACGTATATAAGACATTGTTATTTATTGCTTGTTATACCGATTTACCAATTGATTAATTTAGAATATTAAAATGCTTTATAATTTAGCCACAGGCAGTTCTTTATAATATTTCAGGGTTAAACAATACAGAACTGTCAGTAATACGTAAGTTTTTCGTTTTGCAGTTAGGTGCTCGATTTGAGTTATTGACATTTGTTTTTGTAGATGGTTTCTTGGAACCTCCCTTGCCATTACTAATTACTGCAGCAAGTTAGACTAAGTATATATTATTGGTAGATCCTTTAATATTTTCAGATCTTTCAGGAAAAACAGCTGATGAGAAAATTATCTGTTATCAAGTTAACCCGAAATTTTCGGTATTGAGAAACAAATACTTGTTCACAGCTGACTTTTGATTTCCTGATGCCCCGTCGTTTGTTGATTAGGTACAAATCTTACAAATAAGACTTCATGTGAAATTGGAGATTTAAAGTTAATTATGTACGTGAAAAATATCATTAGGTACTTCTCACAATTTTCTGATCTTTTCACGAAAACTCTTAAAGAAAACTTACAGTTCTTGCAGTTCCATCAACTACCTAAAACTGGCTTTTAGTCATCTTTCAGATATTAATTCGAAAAATATGAGCAAAATTTTAAAAGAAACATAAATTAATAATTTGGCACTAGTTAAGCTGAAAGCCAATTTAATTGAAAACGTGAAATAATATTCGAATACATATTCATTATCATTATCATTATATCAAAATCACATACAAAAATTGAAATGCAAATTTATTTTTTTAATTTCAATTTACGATTGGCTTATGAGTGGATCTTTTATCGATCTCATGCGAGAAATTCGTGAACGAATTTAATTTTTTAGTTGCCAAAAAAATTTATTCGTTCGTGAATACAGATTTAATCTTCCAATATGCAAAAAAAATAAAATTCGCGACCGAATTAAAAATTTTAATCGCGAACGAATTAAATTTTAACGTTCTTCGAAGCCTGATATAGTTTTAGTTTTTTTAATTGCGTTCTAAAACTTTTAAAATTACCTTTTTTTGAAATGCAGATAGCCCAAACTTTATGGGCGATGTAAATTAGATTTTCTATTTGTTAGGTATGATTACTAAATAAATGAAATGGTGCAACAGTCCGTTGAAAACCAGGTGACCAGGTCTAGTGACTTGCAACTCTCAACCAATTAGGGATGGAGGGGACTTACAGTTTTAAGACGAATCTGAATGGACTTTTCATGACAAGAATTACTCCTGGAGGATTTGTCAATTCTTGCAAGGGCCAGTACCATGCAAAACCTTTAGATGGCTAAGGTAGGGATTGAACCCCAGACCTCTGTCATGACAGTTCTACACACTAACCATCACACCGGGTACCACCGGTAGGAATGATAGCTAAGAAAAAAAAAATCTTAAGACCCCTATAACTTCGTATCAGTAAATGGTACTTGCAAAAAAAGTACATGTAAAAACTAAATTTTCCAAACTCTAATTCCCATATTTTGTATTTGCTTTTAAAATCATTTTTTTTAAATTAAATTTTTAATTTTCAAAAAAGTAATGAATATCGCCCTGAACAAAATTTCCTCCGAATTTTGGTGTTTGAAATTTTCTAATACCATTGATATTTTTTTTTGGAGAAGTCTCATATTTCGAAAAATGAATTTCCAATTAATCAGTTGTGAAAGAATTAACTCTTGTCATGTCAAGGCACTTCTTTCAAATTGTACTCCAGTCAAACCAGATTTTTTCTTAGCATTACTAATCTTCGTTGAACATTCCCTAAATTTGATATCTAATTTTTCAATCAAGTAATTCATTATCAATATAATTGATAAAATCACGATTCATGTTAACATTTAAAAACTTTAAATTAACGCAACTTTGTTTTTAATTTTAAAATTCCACATGTGTGGATTGCGGAAATATATTTACATTCTTTCCGTTATTACATGAAGACAAAACAAAAAATCTCGCCCCTTAAATAAAGTCAAATCTCGCACCACAACCCATTACAAGCCAAATGCAGTCCAGCATTCTATTTCTGTATATTATAACAAGAGTTTTAAGGAAGCGTTAAGATACCATAATGTCGATTAATATCACTTAAACCAGACAATTCTCAGGGGACACACCCGACACACGCCAGTGATTTCTTGGTTTCATGGTTGGTTTTTTGGTTTTCTTTCTTTTTTTTCAAGTTCCAAAATGGTGACTCAGATTAACAGTTTTCTGACGATATTCATACATCATAAACAAAGACTTAAAATTTGTTAAGCTTAATGAAACAAACCTAATTTCTAAAACATGTAAAAATACAACTTAGTTAATAAATTTATCAAATAACAACAAAAGTTAATATACCCATAAACTGTATTATTAACTTTAAAAAGTTCAAATACGTTTAAACTGCAATAAGGTTCAAATGAGGGTATAGCTACAATTTATATTATTATATTTAGTACACTGCCAAATTAAGTTGCCATTGGATTGGTATAAGGTTTGATCTGAAATTGGCAAAGCGGAAGCTTAAAGACCACCTATTACCATTCAATTATTATGTTTGAAGTTTAAAATACATATCAATTTAACAATATTTATCACAATATTTTGTACATTGCTCATTGCTTATACTCAGCTCAGCCCCCTTTGGACAAGTTCAAGGTTTTTTGGTAGTTTCTAACATGACTTTAGTCAATATGCAATGTTTTTTTATAAGCAATGGCAAATAATTGGTAAGTGCTCTTCGCACTATGGTACAGTCGAACCCTCTAAATTGACTAAAAAAAATTAAAATTTAGTATTATAATTTAGTAATTTGCTTATTATTATACATTATTAAACGAAAAACGTTGTATTAATTTCAGATCCAGGGTTCTATCTAGGGCAACTACACAATAAAATAAGAATTTTCTGACGTCATACTCAAGGCAATTGATTACAACTTGTTGCTCTGTGGAAATGGAAACCGGAGGATATTGTTTCTTTACGCCCATTTTGTGGATAAAAGGTATGAAATTCTAACAATTCTTTGTAAAACTTTCAAAGACATTAGAAAGAGGTCTTTTATTTCAAAACTGGTTCCTAAAAATGTACTTAAATATCTTAGCATGAGTTAGTAAAATTGTATGCTTGGAATCGAAATAGTTGTCAGACCTCAGCAGCTTGTCCAAAGTCCCTCTTATTGGCTTCTTTAGAGGGAGGTGTAGCTATGATCATACGGGAATACTTATTTTGGTACAATATAAATAATATGCCATAATATGTTTGGATCGTTCTTAGTTTTTACGTCTAATAAAACAAAAATCAAAAAGGTAGAAAAAATCAAAACACATAGTCGAAAAGCCTTTAAAATAATGTAACATTAATTAAGTTTTGGATATTTGTTTTTTAATTAGATAAGAATCACTGGAGTCCATAAAAATAATGGAATTGAGAAGGTGTTTGTTCTAGCGGTAGGAAAAGTTGCCTATCAGAAACTTCTTCCCAAAAATGGAATGTTTATGAAGTTGGTTAAAATATATCTGATTACTGATTAAAATGAATTAACAAAAGAAGTCACACAGATATTGATTGTAAACGGGTGCTTTTTTATGAAAATTCAGTACCGAGAATAGAGTCATTGGCTATTTAAAACTTTGACTGCTATTAAAACTAGTTGAAAAATTATGGATATTCAGTTAATTTATCTTTTACTGTAGTTTGTAAATCGCAGCATATTTTCCTTCTTTACTTACTTCCAGACCACTAAATTCCAAAGGCATTCCATTAACAAAAAAGAAACAGAAGTTATATTTATAACTAAATTACCATATAATATTTATGCATGCATACTAATTTAAATAAAATTCCGTTTTTAACGGTTTTGTTTATATATAAGTTGTTGGTATGCAAAAACAAATCGAAACAAATTTTTTTAAAGTTTGATTGTGCAATTAATAACCAGTCTTCATTATGTATATGCTTTTATTTGTTTTTTTTTTTTAACTAAGTTTGGAAGTCGAATAATAACAAATTTAAATTTGCCGGAAACATAACACACCCAAAAATTAATAATTGTAATACTTGTGTCAATATTGCATCATGCTTTTTTGCAGGATGAAGGTCAAGTTTAATTGAAATTTTTTTGGTACACACTTTCTCCTTATGAAATTTAATGTCTTCTGATATAATAATTCTAGTAAATATATTTAAAATTTTTAGTTTAGTATAAAATATTTGAATTAATATATGTAGATCCGATCCACAAGATAAATATATTGCAACAATTTGTGCACGTTTTCGAAAGTTCATTGCTCTATTGTGTATTGAATTCATATTTGTTCCAAAATTATACTTATATTTTTTGAGAAACAATTTCGGGTCCAACGCGTGTTAGTCATGAAATATTATTGGAGGATTTGTGTTGCTTAAATTTTAACGGCATTGATTAAATTTCTCGTAAAAAAATTTGCAATCAAAATAAATCTTATTTTTCAAAAGCTTCATAAATGATAACGCCCGCATAAAATCTCGAGGCGGTAATGGGGGTTTTAATTGCAATATTAATAAATTAATAATTTTCGACCAGATGCCTTTAAATTATGTTGAATTTAAAATATTACTTTCAAAAAACGTGAAACTTTAGACATAAAATAAATTTATTCGTTTGGCTATGATGTAAATAAATCATAATTGTTAAAAAAGTTATTTCTTTAAATGATAAAACTCGGTAGTTGTATTTTAAAGCTCTGTTTTGAAATATGTTCGACTAACAAACCACAAATTTTACACAGTCTGTTTCCATATTCTTAGTATGTTACTATGTAGCATATTTGTGATTCTTTGCTTACTATAGGTAATAAAATATGAATTCCCTTTTTGTAAAACCAGTGCATCTCAACACCTCTAAATAGTAACAGTTTGTGAGAAAAAGCAAAACAAACAAAATTAAATTTGTACAACGTACCTATCAATTCGAAAGGTTATAGGTAAAGTTGAAAGTCATATGCGCTTTAAGAATAGAACTAAAAGTAGGAGTAGCCATTTGTGATATTAGCTATAAATGTTTAGATATAGTAAGATTCTAAGAGCAGTTAAAATAAGATGAGTAACTTACCAGAATGGCTTTAAAATTTAAAATTGACTGAATAAATAAATAAATTCCATTTACATATGTATATCAAATAACTTACTGAAATATTAATGAATTCATTGTTTTCACAATACATTAAAAAATAAATGTTTACTGTTCCTTCAGCAAATCCCTCGTGAAAATTTAATGACCAAGGATTATTAACATAATACGTACTGAAATCAAGTGTTTAAGATAGACTTTTCTATTGTTAAAGTTTCAAAACCTGAACACAGAAACAGTAGAACAAATCAGTTATAAAAAATGTTAATGTTTATTCCAATTTTTATTTGCATTTAAGCTCTCTTGTTGCATATATGTATGAAAACTATCTTATTATGTTTAAAGCAAAAACATATTATTTTGTAATAATTAGTTTTTCCTTTAAGTAAGCAAATACTTATAATTGGAGTTCTCTTAGCTCAACCGTAAGTGATTTAAATTGACTAGAGCAAATCAACTATCATTCAAATGTCAAATTCTTTCTTTAATTTATATTTTATTCTTAATTCGTCTCATTGAATGTCACTTTAATTTTTTATTAAACATTTACTTTTCAATTCACCTTTGAGCTTCTGTTTTCATACTGATAAAAATTGCAAAAAGTACAATATGTTTACAACCACATTTTCGTTTTGTAACTAAAGTTGAAAAACTTATGAAATTATAATATTAAACGTCAATTTTGCCATGGTAAAGGAACAATATCAAATTTAACAAACATTTATTGAAGTTTTCGTGATTACAAACCTTTTAAAATTAGATTTATCATCATTCCATTCAAAACTCCTTCATTTTTTACATCTAGGGTCAGTGTTCTATTGTATATTCGTCTATTCATTATGTACATACATAGGTATAAGTTGTAAATAATTAAAAGAATCAAAAAATTGAACAAAAAAAACAAAATTGAAGAAATATCTTCCCGTTTTCAAAGATTAAGAGAATCGTCTAAACAATTAAAACAAGTAACTTAGGTAAAAAGATCTCTTAACATTTTACTAAATTAAAAATCTCAAAATATTCCTTCAACTTTTACGAATTTGCTAAACCTATGCGACTTCGAAGTTTATGACATTTCAAACAATCGCCATTTTATAATTTAAAGATTTCTGAGTATTTTCTCAGACGGATTGACAGAGCAGGAGAATTAAATATAAACACAATTCACTATTCATTCTCACCTAGCAATCACCTGCTTTATGAATTTTGCGATAGAGAATATTGAAAAATCGAATCTATTCTAATATTTCTTACAGAAAAAGTGAGAAATTTATATGAGAAATCGTGTTTATATTTCTGAAAATAAGGAAATCTCTGAGATCTTAGAATAATTATAATCTATCTAAATAGGTTCGTATCCAAATTTAAGTTTGTTTACTTTGTTTTTTTTTTACGAACTGTGATTGCTTAGATGTATTCAGATGCACAGTTTTCAATAAAAGCAAATATTGTTTTATTAGTTAGCAAAAATTTAAAACTTTTAACTTGCTAGTAAATTAAAATTATAAAATATCCATCAATTATGAACTTTAAATTTATATTTGTTTTTCAAATACAATTAATTTCTTTCATAAATGGAAATTTATATTTATATGTAAAAGTTTTAAATTTTAAATAATAAATTACTAATTTAAAATAATTTATTGCACGTCATCAATTGACTAAAAGATAATTATGAATTATGTTATTTTGCATTTTTTGATACCTTTAAAAAAAAAAAACATTTATGAAGAAAAAAGTAATTTAAGACTTTCAATACTCTCAACAAGATGACCTCCATTGAGAATAAGAGTTGAATAAATTTATCTTTTTGGGGACACTTTCTGCATCTCACAATTTGTTTCCGGATTGTTGGTTTTTAAAAGTGGAAATAACTGGTATTTATTTTATTCAAATCTGCAGTAACACCTGACTAATATTATAAATTTTGTAAATTGCATTTAACAGAAAGTATTTTTAAACTTTTAAACCAACGCGTTCCAACGGTTTTGTTTCTTTTTTTTATTATTGTGATTCATCGATCTCGTTTAGCTTTTAAGTATTTGGTATGGTATTTTGTATTATGTAGATTGAAAGAAGTTCAAAGGAAAGATGGGTTCAATGACCATTAAGTTCAAATTCCAATATAAAAAAAGTATTGGGGAAAAAAGAGATTTTTTTAATTAATGCTATTAATTAAATAAAAATTAAATTCGTTTTAAAACAACAAAGAACAATTCATTTAACAAATGTAAAATAACCATCTCAGGAATTTTATGTAATATAATAAATTATATTTAAGTTATGTTGTTTATCTTATTTGAATAGTGTTTATAATGAATGAATAACCATTTACAGATTAGAAAAAAACATTGGATATTTCCAATGCCAAGTAACGATTGTCAATAATTATTATTGACATTAATATTTAATAAATCACTGCAGAATATACGATATCCACTCTTCCGCAGAAGAACAATTTTATTTTGGCTTCTTATTTTTAACTCCAAGGTCATTTGTTATAATTAAGAAATATGAGATGTTGCATGAAGGTTTATAAGAAAAAATCCAACCCATTCTAAAATTTTATTTGTAATACCAGTGTCAATATTGCATCATTCATTTGAAGATGAAGATCAAGTTTATTCTACCAACAAAATTAAAGACATTCCACAAAAAAGACAAACTTTCTCCTTTTCTATAAGGTTGCCAAGGGTTTTTCAAACATAATGCTTGATAATAATTCGTGATTGTTTAGAAATTTCTTACCAAATTTTAATAATTAAAAAATGCTAGGATTGCAAAGTTTGTCCCTTTGACTAATTGACTTATTCCACAAAAATATTCTACTGCCTAAATCTGTTATAACCCCCGAAATGTATCAATCAAAAGGCCCTGGCATTGCATGCATTCATTTTTCGTGCTTTCAAATTATATACGCTTTTATTTTGTTTTTAAAATTTGAGACGCTCAAGAGAGCATGGGATTTTTTTAAGACTGATATGAGTTTATTAGAATCGTCCAAGTAATAAAAGAAAATATACAACTATCACATATTTATTTCTTAAATCAATTAGATTTGGTACTTATTTTCAATAATTGCATACTTAATTCTGCCCATCAAAATGATATAACCTCATCCAAGAGGCTTTTATATATGTACATATATTTCTAACTTAAAAAGATGCATTACCGTCTACTTGTATCAGCTTTTTTTAACAAAGAGCTGTTTCTTTTATTAACTCGAAAGAAAACAATAGAAATAATGTTTATTAATAGTTTATAATATATGCAAAGCAATAATATAATTTCTAACAATACTGTGGTCATTATTCAAACTTACGTCTACAAGTTACTAAGTGTTACACAATTACTACTCGTACATTGTATAATCGTAGTTCAAGGATAATTTTTTTTAAGTACATAAACTTATGCATAATGCCACAATTTGTCTAGGGTTATTGCGCGCACGCTAAACATAACTTCTATAATAATATGTATCTAAGATATACAGTGTATACAAAAACAGAAACAGAATACACATTTCATAAATCGTGAGTGAAAGATACCTTTTTAGAATATCACGATCTGATCGATACTCTGATATTCAAAATATTTGCTATAATGACTGTTTTATTAACAATGGTACATGCATCACATCTGTCTGCTTATCGCCCGCCATCCCTGACATTAGCATATTCATATAGACAGCGACAATATTGCATTGAAATGTGATCATTGAAATTAATGATTTCAGTTATCGAATATCGTTTGAATTATTAACTACCTAACCTACCACTAAGATCCGTTTTTGTGACTACGAGTATATTACTTAAGTAATTGTCTTGCATTGTATTTTAACAAATTAAATAATTGAGCATTTACTCGAATATATAGGAATAAATAATTTTGAATTTATAATAATAAATAATATTCTTCATTCAATAGAAAAATTAATAATTGTAATTAATTCTTATAATAATAGAAATAAATATACGCTACCACATGTGCTGTACACTCTCTAAAATATGGAAATCCAAATTTAAATTTATCTTATCTTGTTGGTTTTTTTTAATTTTTTGTGGGATGAGTATAAAAAACATACATCTTCTTTATTTCAGCTTTTAAAGATTATCTTAAGTAATTTTTCAATATAATTGACCAATAAAAGTTGAATTATTACTCAAAAATACTTAAGGAACATTAATTAAAGTAAAACTCACATTTCCTGAAAAAAACCCATAACCCATAAGAAAAATATAACCAGTACAAGAAGCCAGCTAAATGAGAACTTTACCAATAAGTCGTTGAATAAACTTACTTACTTGTACTCGTACATAAAGCTAGTTCAATGTACAGGATTTCCGTACGAATAACTTTTAGCATAAGGGTCATGTCATGATTTTTTTTTGTTGTTTTCCTATTTTCAGAATCTACTATCTACATATATACATATCTACTCTATTCACAAAGAATTGACACGGTCGCCGCCGCCACCATGCCACCGCCAATAGCCAACCGTTACCGCCGGCCGCCGCCGTCTTTGCCGCTCACAATAGATTGATTGATTTATTATCTGTTGAATTAAATCCGAAGAAAGCAAAACGAGCACAATTATTCTGAAAATCATTGCCACTTTGTGTCTTAAAGCTAAATTAAAACAAAGCTGTTGGAAATTGCGAACATAAAGCTGTTGGCATGATTGTGTTCGGTTAACCTGCTGGTTGGTAATATTTGTAGTGAGGTTGAGAGGGCGAAGATATTTGCCCGCACGTAGGCCAACTTCTCGGCTCATTGACCAACCATCCAAGAAACAATCCAAAGCAGCTAATAACTATGCGAATCTGCGAACAAGTTTGAGATAAGGATTTTATTGTGAAGAAACTTTATAAACTCTTACGGAAGTTCGCCAATACTTCAATGGGTTTAAACTAAATGTTTAGAAAAAAAGTAAGTTATTATTAAAACTTTCTCACGAAATGTAGTTAAATATTTTTTTAAATATTTTAATAACAATGAGCAAATATTATTTTTGTTTTCAATTTTTTCAATACCGGCTTTTTGT
The DNA here is from genome assembly GCA_951509635.1 of Eupeodes luniger. Classification (NCBI taxonomy): domain Eukaryota; kingdom Metazoa; phylum Arthropoda; class Insecta; order Diptera; family Syrphidae; genus Eupeodes; species Eupeodes luniger. The sequence continues at coordinate 594,337 of OX608074.1, forward strand.
ATGTACGTAGGTTTAATAATTAAGAAGACAAACCCCCAGAGATCTTTTTAAGTTGTAAAGACATCAGCTAATTCGTCGGCGCTTTGTTTTAGTTCAAAGTTTGCTGTTCAGGTCTTTTGTTTGACTGCCAAATTTTACACCCCATAACACATGTACATATGTATTTCATTTTAAATTCAGTTTGCAAAACATAGACGTAATTTTATGTAATATTTTGTCAACACACGTCAATTAAAATTGTTGAAGTGCGTCGTGATTGATTAAAGTGGGGTGACACCCCGAAATTGTTTTTATATATGTACATATATATATTACGTTAGCTAGTTAATATTTATACGATTTTCACTTTAATAAATTGCCATTCTTTCGGACTGGCGTCGTAATTAAATGGTACCATAGCAAAGTCATTATAAATGGAAGAACAAAAATTATAAAATTCGTCCTTCAAACAGACTTTCAAAAAGCATAAAGCAAATTTATTACCATCTGACTAATGCCTTCAAGTATTTTAACCTCTTCACGGATAGAGGAACACCATGTTTATATTATGTATGTACGTTATTGTATGTTAGAATATTTTAATTCTTTTAATGATTTTTAAGATTATATCTTAATAAACTTAACCCAATAAAACAAATGGATTAGTCTTTTTAAATGGTCTTATAAATAATCGTAATAAAACGGCGCGCCGCGGCGGGCATCTGGATCCCATTTGGTCTGAAACAACAAAGAATTGTTATTAGTGATCTTATTCAAACACACTCATGAATGTGTTCGCTTTTAAATCGAACTTAATTCAGTAATGTATATAAAACAAACAGTTATGTTTAAGTTATTGCGAATATGATTAATCTCATAAGCGTAAAATTTAATTTAAATTTTTCACTCAACACTTTCTGTAACATTTCGATCAACCAGCCTACACAAACTCAATGCTTTAGTTAGAATTTTTTCATTTTCAAATTTCCCAATGACCAAGCCGCTTTTTATTTTGAAGTGTGTGCGACCAATATCAAGGGGATACAAAACAAATTACTTTACTGTGTGTGTTGATCTTGAAAATAATAACTATCTATAAGATGGTTGGTGACTAGAAAGTAATGAATTTCCTGATCAGTCATTTTAAACAACTTCAAGTGCCTAATGTATTTGTTCTCAGGAATTAATCACTTTTTTAAATAATTCATGAACAAAAAAGTTTGAAATGAACCAGTTATTTAGATATCATTCAAACATTGGGAGGGATTTTTGCAACTCCACGAGTATTCATTTCATCTTTATAAAGTTTGATTTTATTGATCGACGACGACGCACGCCCAAAAACAATAAAAATAATTTATTTTTGCTTGGACCCAACGTTTCTCGACTAACACTCGATCTTTATGCCATTGTTGGCCCTTGCATTGGCAACTCGCATGTGAAAGCTTGAAAAACTACACCCTCTATCTCCATGTTCAAAATGGAAAAACAAATCATTTTGTTAAAATTATTTTATATAGATTTTTTGTTTAATAGTTTTATACATAATTTTCTCTATTACAGAATACCTGCAATTTTATCGTAAATTAATTTTACTTTTTATACAAGTTTCTTAAATTTAATCTAGGTACATTAAAATTATGTGTAATGACTTATTGTCAATAACTAACACAAGTAATATATTTATATTTTTTTTTTCTTTTTTTATGTTTTCTATTTATACAAATCAAATTTTAGGTTAACAATTTGTTTACATTTAAATGATATTAATATTTCTATATATAAATTTTGTATAACTTAATTTTTTTTAAATCTTAATTCAACACAAAAATACATGTATCATATAAATTTTCTCTTTTAATTAGTATAACATTTTTTTAATACAAATACAAAATAAAATTAAAAAAGAAATATATCGACTTTCCTTGACGGTGTAAAAACTTTGTTATAGAATTAATAAAATAGAATTAGAGTGCTGATTAAATATGCTATATTTGTTGTGTTTTTGTGTTGTTGTTCTTTTTTGTTTATATATAAAAAACTAAATTAAAAAAATAAAAACATATGTATTGCAATCTTAGTCGTATATCAAAAAACTTTATGCTTACGCTTAAAAATGTAAGTGATTTATTTAAAACTAAAAAAAGAACTTTATATGAAGCTATTTACATAATCTCTTAAGAGTTATCATTAATTCTTAGTATTTACATCAAGGAATGTTATACATATATTTTTGTTTTGTTTTGTTTTTGTTTTATACCTATATATAAAATATTTATATTTTTAATGATTTAACGTCAACAAAATATAACTACATAATAATGAAATACAAAAAATAATAAAAATCAAATCTCAAAGATTTAACAAAACTTAAATTAAATTAATGTCACACATAATTTAATTTAAATCAAAGAAAATTTTACACCACCTCACTCCTAGTCCTCTTGTTTGTGGTACGGTACATTGGTACATATAGGTTAAGTGTCTGTAGTTAAAATCTCTTCGATTTTACTGAAGAAGACGACGTTGTGGTAGGCACTAATTTAAATTTTTGTATACTTGCCCAGGAAGGCCTGTTCTTTTTTGTATTTTACTAATAAATGGTTAACTTTGGGGAAATTTAAGTTGAAACCTTATTTCACCGCTCTTTGGTTTTTAGTAGTGTGTATTTTTGATTCATTCAGATTCAGTGTTAGTGCTTTAGAGAGCTTTATTGTTGCTGCTCGTGTTCCTCCTGCTGCTAGAACCACGGTTGCCGATTAATGTCGTATGGTTTGGGGATTCCGAGGGATGATGCGCGATAGCCACCCGGCTGAGGATAACCAGCTGGGCCTCCTGGAGCAAGCAGTCCTTGGTTGATCATCATTCGAGCTCGGAAATCGTCTTGACGTTGCATGTATTGCTGATAAAACGGCGAATTTGCATCCAGCTGCGGAGCATTCACGAACGGATTAAAAGCCGGTGTCCTTGAGGATGGGTGTGCTAGGAATGGATACGAAGCAGCAGCTGTGTTGTTAGTTTTGTCCACTGCGGTGGCATCAGCTGTTCCCGTTCGATGTGTTGGAGTAGGCATGTAGTAGGGGTTAGAAGCATCGCGAAATTGATCTAAATAGCCAGTGTTTTCACCATAAATTCCTGCAGCTGAAAGCCCCAAACCAGCGGGTGATGGTCCAAAGTTGAAAGCACTTCCGGGGACCATGCTAGCAGCAGCTGCTGCGGTAGTCTTAAGCGATATAGCGCCCGCATCCGACGAAGACGTGGACGAGGGCATATTCGAAGGTGTACTTACGCCTGTTTTCAGTCCCGCATACAGCTGGAAACCCTGAATGTTTTGCATCTGCGGATGATGCAAGTTCATTTGCTGTTGAGCACTTGCATTTGCCACCTGACTGTTCGCAACCTGGCTATTTGCCACCCCCGTGCCACTCTGTGGCTGTGGAGCATTATGGGTGGCTTTTGCAGCTATTTCATTAACAGTAGTGGCAGCAGTCACTGCCGGTGTCGTCGTTGCCTTTTTGCGGCCTCGAGTCTTTTTGGCTGGCTTTGATTCCAAAGCAATAACCTCCAAGGGTTGGCTCGAAGTTGGTACTACCGTATTGTTAACATTGCTTACCGACGAAGGGACATAGTTGCTTTGGGGTTGCTGTTGCTCTCTTGAAATAGCAGTCGTATGGCTCCCATAGGGAGTAAGATTCTGGTACATTTGTGTTGCTATATTCATATGCGCCACCGGCGGCATACTTTTGTCATAATAGCCTACTCCAGTCAATCCATTGTTTTGTGTGTTTTGGTTCAAGCCCATCATTGTTTCATCCATCACTGAAGAGAGAGGGTGATGATTTATATTAAGCAATGATGAGGTTGGACTCCCATAAGTTTGCGGCTTGTAACTATTCAGATGACTAATTAAAGAATCATTCGGTTTGTCAATTGCAACGGAAGAAGATGCTTGTGAGAGGTTTGTGGGGTAAGAGTTTTGTGGTTTTGTGTAGATATTTTGTTGTTGTTGAGCCTGCTGTTGCTGAACCTGTTGTTGTTGTTGTTGCTGTTGTTGAACCTGTTGTTGCTGTTGAACTTGCTGTTGTTGAACCTGCTGTTGTTGTTGCAATTGCTGTGGTGTATTGAAAGTGTTGGAATTTGCCATATTAAGCGGTTTTGTCAATAAGCTGTTGTTATCTACAACGGGTTGTTGGGTTTGTTGTGGTTGTTGTTGTTGTTGCTGTTGAAGGGATGGATCTTTGACCGCAGTTGAATTTGAGTATTCTTTGGAGTAACCCATATTGGCTGCCCGATTGTAAATATCAAAAGCTTTATTTGGCGGTATATCCAAGTGCTTCCCATAACCGATTGAACCCAAAAAGCTATCATACATCTGCTGTTGCTTGCTTGGTTGTTGTTGTTGTTGTTGCTGCTGCTGTTGTTGTTGTCGTTGCTGTTGTTGCTGAGCCTGCTGTTGTTGCTGCTGAGCCTGCTGTTGTTGCTGCTGAGCCTGCTGTTGCTGTTGCTGAGCCTGCTGTTGTTGTTGAGCCTGCTGTTGCTGAGCCTGCTGTTGTTGTTGCTGCTGCTGCTGCTGTTGTTGCTGCTGCTGTTGTTGTTGTTGTTGCTGCTGTTGTTGTTGTAGTTGTTGTTGAGGATCAGTTCGCTTTGCCACTTTATTGTTATAGTCTGGGTTCAGAACATCATTTTCGTTTTCTAAATGCCGCTTCAGGGGATTTGTGTTGGCGTTATTCTGTTGTTCCTGAAGATATTGATCTTGAGGCTTTGATGTGGACAGGTCTTTGCTCATAGCAGCCAAAGTGTACTGGGCGTAAGTTGGTGGATGAAATTGCTCGGTAACTTGTGACATATTCCAATCCGTTGTTTTGTTAAGATTAAACATAGATCGCATAGTTGCATCTTGCTGTGGCTGCTGTTGCTGTTGTTGTTGCTGTTGACAAGATGTCTGTTGTTGTTGATAGGCAAGATACTGCTGAGTCGTATCGTATGTTGGAATATCAGTTTGGGGAACGGTTTGTTGCGCTGGTTGTGGGTTACTTGGCACTGCAAGTTTAGCTATTTTGGGAGATTGCTGTGTGGGATTATTAGTCGCATCTTGGAAAACATTTGGAGGCTGATATGCAGAGCCCACACTGCTCGGAGTGTATGGCGAACTTTGCTGCTGTTGGTATGGAGAGTTCGAAGGTTGCTGGTAAGGTGAGCTTTGCTGCTGCAGTTCTGGCACAGTTGTGGTATCAACACTTTGTTGATTTGGAACAGTATTTTGGGCCACAACTGGAGTGTCAATGGGTGTTGGTTGGAAGGTTAAGTTTTGGGAAACTGACGTTTGTTGTTGGGTTTGCACTACCGGAGCCGTTGGCTGCTGATATGGTGAATTTGGATTTTGGTATGGCGACTGCGCTGGATGTTGGTAAGGGGAGTTCGCTCCCGCTTGGTAGGGGGAATGTGGATTCGGTGTGCTCGGTGACATCGAAGAGTTGTAATCAGATTCCTGGGATTGGGGTTGTTTATATTGCTCATACAGATTGGGGATCGGTGATGTGGACGAGTAAACTGGTGTCTTGCTTGCTTCAGACCCCGCAGAGGGTGCATAACTATTCCCGCCATAGGGTGAATTTCCACTCATCTCAGTTGTGGACACGTTGGGTGACGATGCTGACGAATAAATATGCTGTGAGTACTGTGGATAAGGCGATGGGAGTTCCCGCGGACTGCAGCTTTTATCGGGAGAACTTTTTGTTGTGGTATCCTGATAGAATCCAACTTTGATAGTACCGTTCAACGGGTATGGAGAATTTGGCTTTCCAACATCTTCTGGCTTTGGAGAAACCATGATGGGTGAGGCTCCAATAGGTGACGCCCCAATAGGTGAGGTATAATTCCCTGAATAAGACCCAAAACGCTCGTCGATTGCAATGCGTGGACTGTCAGGATCTTGACTGAAAGAAGACCTTTCGGAAATTGTGCTTCCTGTACTGGCTTTTCGGGTACGAGGCGGTGGTTGCGAAAAGTTGTTATTATCTGATGGAGATTTCATAGCGTTTAAGGAAGTACTTGATGTTTCAGATGGTTTATCAGTAACTGGTACTTCGTTTGGTTTCAAAAGCTGGTGTTTGTTTTCTTCCTCCTCAATTTTTTTGGTTTTCTTGGGAACCCCAAATGCCTTAAGCCATGCACTCAAATTCGGTGTAGCCGATGACGTATCGCCTTTAGGTTCAGGGTTACTCATTTTTTTCACCTCGAACGGAGTCTCATTCAAGCTTGAAGAGGACTTCTCAGTCTCATTTTCAAGTGGCTTATCACTAGGCTTAGCCAGGTCATCTTTTTTCTCTGAAATAGTTTCCGTTTTGTCCCTATCTACGAAGCTATGGGAGTGTCCAAGGCCAAAGCCATCATTATCCAGAACACTTCCTAAGCTTAACTTCGGAACACTGTCGTCGGTCTTCACAACGAGGGCATTTTTAATCTCTTTAACTTTTTGCTGCACTCCGGGCGGAAAGAGTTCATCGGGTTTGGCAACACTTTGAATAAGATTACCCTTTGTCTTGCCTGGTTTCAAACGATCAATAGTTCCCACTAAGTCTTTTCGCCTTGGATTCGCACCTGCAGCAAGCTTCTCTTTAAGCGACTTTCTCTTGGCTTCTTTTTGCATTTGATTTTTAATGTGTGGTGGTGGAGGAGGATTGACTAAAAGTTGAATTGTGGATGGTTCTTTGGGCTTTGGCGGTATGACTGGCGGAATCATTGCTGTTGATGAAGTGGATGACGCGTTCACACTTGTACTTCCACCCGAGTTATTGGAATTACTCGAATGCGGTGGAGTTCCGCAACTTGAACTGACACTGCTTGGTCCAATTGTTGGTAATAGTTCGACTATCAAGTCCTTTTTACAAGACGGCACTTCTGCCTCGGCTACCAAATCGTCCAGAGATTCCGCAAGCTTTGGAACTAAGTCAATTTTTGGAGTTGTAATAGGCACTGGACGTCGAAAATCAGCAGGATCGAGTTTGGTTGATACAGAATCAAAATCATCCAAAAGAGCATTGTAGCGCGATGGCGAATTACTGGCTGAACTGAATTCAGGGAATCGTGGTGTATGCTCTAGCCAGCGATTAATATCTTTTAATGTCTGCTCTGTTTCTAACTCAAGTGCTTCCAAGTTGGTCGCTTTACCAGCAACGGCAGTCGATTTTGATTTAGATGGGCTTTCGATTAGGGGCGAAACCGGTGCAGGTGTAGAAGCAGCAGCAGATGAAGCTGCTTTTCTTGCAGGTGTCTTCTTGGTTGCTGGTTTTTCTGTGTCTTTCGCGGGCTTCTTTACTGCGGCTGAATTTGTTGTAGACTTTTTTGGTGTTTTGCTGGTTGTTGTCTTTGGTGGTTCAACTTCTTTTAATGCAAACTGGTTTTCTTCAACTTTAGTTGTTTTCTCTGATGATACCTTCTTCTCCACATCTTCACTTTTCTGATCTTTTGATGCAGGTTGCTTCTCTTCGGTAAAGTCTTTGACTTTAGCTTTAGATTTATCAGTAGACTCCCTCTGAACTCTAGACCGTCCTGTCGACGGTGCATTCGGTGAAGAGGTAGCAGCAGCAGTAGTCATCTTTTTTGGTTCTTTTTTAGCCGCAGTTACTGTGCTCACTTTTTCTTCATTGTTAGTCGTTCGGCTTCGCCGCTGCTTGATCAAGTCATACTTGTCTAAGAAAAGCGGAACATCGAGTGTAGTTGTTGATATTTTGTCGCTCTTAGCAACGGATTGGTCGGAGATACTTCCTGTTGAGTTTTCTTTTCGGTACTCTGGCTTTTTGGTCTGTTGCTTTGATGTAGATGGCTTTTGAATTTCCACCACCGGCGGCGTTGGTGGACGTTCAATAGACGATTCCCTTGAACTACTCCGTGTGGACACTGATCTAAAATCATCTTCGTCATATTCCTCCTTGGAATCATCAATAAGTGCACTTTTGGCATATTTTTTATGCAAATCGACTTTGAAAGGAGAAACACTGCGAGATCTTGATTCCTCCTTTTCCTCCTCATCCTCATCTTCATTAGCGTTTTCTTCATCTAATTCCTTGACTTTGGCAGCTTCTAAATATTCAGCTCGACCTGCTTGACTCTTATTTCTTGCAGCAAGAGCTTTTGATCGAGCAGTTGCATTCACAGATGTTGATCGTTTCGCCCGACTTTTTCTTTTTTTCGAAACTTCTGTTGTTCCCCTTTTAGATTTTTGGCTCACGACAGAACTTTTTTCTTGTACCTTCACAGGCGGTTTGCTTACTTCACTTGTTTTTTCCACGTCTGAATCCGATTCGTCTCCAGTTTCACCATTTTTATGTGCTCGTTTCGAATTCGACGTGGCATTGATCTTTTGCCTTTTCTTACTCTCACCATTCTGCTTTAGACTTAGTTTTTTCTTTGTCTTTCTGCCACTTGAGGTTCCCGGGTCATCCTTCTTCTTACGAGACTTTGCTTCTTCTTCGGGCGAACTACAATTATCCTCATCTGGTATTTCTTCTACAGGTTTACTCTTGGATTTCTTCTTTCTTCGTTTGTCCTTATCTTTTCTCTTTCTCTTATTCGAACGACTTGCAGACTCTTGAATCACTTCGCTTTCGATTTTCTCCTCGTCTTCTGTTTCTTCGTCGTTTTTATCTGGCTTTTTAGAATTATGTTTTTCCAATTTTGTATGGGTCTTCTTGCTAAGCGCACCCGCGACATTATTTTCCTCATCGCCTTCGGAGTTTTCCTTATTGAAATACTTCTCTCGGAAGACGTTCATTTTGGAGTCAGGGTAGTTAAGGTTTGCAGAGTCATCATCATCGTCCGACATGTGGTCGAAATATTTTTTAGTTGCTTTGTCAAACGCTTCCTGCAGATTGTTAACCATTTCTGTGTATTCTGTTGATAGATATAGATAGTAAACAATTTGAAATTTAAGACTTTGAATCATTATTTTATTGAAAACCTTACCATTATTTTGTCCATTGTACAGCCTACAATTGTTGACTATAAGTTTGAAATCATTTCTGAATTCACTAAACTTATTGTACTCTCCATTATCAAGTTTGTCTTCCATTTTTAAAAGGTCCATCGGTCTAAAATTGAGAAGTGGCATAAGATTTTAATACATGCGGGTATTGGCTGAGTTGATCTTACCTTCTTATGATCGTATAATATCTGGGGGCAATGTCTTCCTCGACGGGGTCCATAAATGGCCAGGCGTCTCGGTGATTTTTCACATAAACTAGAACCTTATGCATGCCGATTTGAAGCACCTCGTCGGTTTCGGTAAAACTAAGAAAATTCGGAGGATTTTTGTTGAAGTTTTTGTTGTTTATCAGAATGCTTGGATTTGTTTGACTAATATTGGTTGTGCTATAGAAATATTTATTCGTACCGCTGTTCGATGACGACGTTACACTATTTTTGTGATGTTTCGTATTATTTACAAAATGGTTGACGATGAATGGGTATTTTTTTAGGGGGGAAAGCGCACAAAAAATGGAAATCATTTTATTATTTTCAAGCATTAAGGGGTGAGTGCGATATTAATAGATACACCAAAACATATAAGAACATACGAACATAGAAGCACATCAAAAAGCCAACTTTAAAACAATACTCCCTTTTTCGCTTGCGATAATTTACAAGAAGTAAAGAGAACAAATATTTTCAGATTAAAACTACATTTAATTGATTAAGTTATATGTAAATGATTTTGGATGCATACTTAGCTACACATATATCTTACCTATCGGAAGAGGCTATAATTTTGCCAATGGCGAGACAAGACGTAAATTGATTTACACTTAATATCATACAAAGAACCGATTGTTTTCTGTAGGACACGAGCGACTGAGCTTAGAGTTACTGCCAATAATTTGAAGTCTAATTTCACTACTATGAAACTTATCAAGTTTTACAAGCAAATCATGTCTTACGTCTTTGAGTACAATTTTATTATTCCAAATTAGGGCTTTTTTTAATTTCCCATTCGGATCATCAAGAATTTAAGATTCCAATGGGTGTACTTTTAGTCCTTAAATGGGACTTGGATCTACAAAATTTGATCTGTACAGAGATTTTTTTTATATAGCCACAGACAGCGGCCAGTAAAATATTTTATCACACTAATGAATATCTTTCATGACGTGGCAAAGTAGAAGTGCGACTAGAAAATCGATGCAAACTGATGCATACAAGCTTTAACAATTTTGTCGAAGATTTATATTAATGCCAGCTTTTATGATCTGTGAACTTATCTCGATCAATTGAACTGGAAGAGAAAAGGACTGAGTCTCTAGTTTCTAACTTTGTTAATTTCTATTTTTTTTTCTTTGTCTACTACACTGATCTTATACATCATGCATTAGTTTTTTAACAGGAGCAGTCAGGAGTTTTAAAAACCTTACATTTTTTTAAAATTTTAATCCAGGTATTCTCCTCATAATAGTTCCTAAAATACTTAGCTACTCGTGTGCAGTTTTACATGTCAACAAATTTTAAAAGATTCCATGCAATTTGGAAAAAAAGCTTGCTACATTACTACATAACATAACATAGAGCAAAACATATTATCAACAGCGTTACAACAAACAATAAACTTACTCTTCTGATGAGGACTTAGATGAGGTTTTCTTTTTACTCTTAACTGTTTGTTCAGCATTAATTGCCGATGTACCAGCACGCACAGTTGAGGCTGATGATGTCGACGCAACTGATGCCGTTGTTGGTGGATTCTTTTGTTTCTTCCCACCTGACTTGCTTCCAGAATTGCTAGCCCTTCGAGCTGGTGGTGGTTCTTGATCTTTGCCTTCACACAAAGGCGGAATAAAAATATTTCCTGGTAAGGACGATAGGGAATTGTTTGTCTGCCTGCCTGGCAATTTTATATTTGTAGTTGGTGCCATATTATTTTCCGACTCAGATTCTGAATCGGATATGTAGTGGTAATTCTCCTTGTCCTCAGTTGTTGAAGAAGAACAATCACCACTTTCTCTAGTTTTTCGAGTCTTTTTAGTTAATAAATTCGGTTTTTTTATTTTGCGTTGTTGTTGAGTTGTAGTATTCGAGTCTAGGTTCTGGTTGTCTTCAAATGTTTGAATTTCGTCTGGGTTGCCTTGTGATGCTTGATCAGCCTGATTTCCTGTATTAGTCGATGTCGATTCAGCGCCTACATCGTCTGGTGTTAAGCAAAAGGTTTCTCTCTGATATAAAAAATCACTGGAATTAGTTGTGGGTCTTATTGAACTTGCATATGTTGATATACCACTAGCAGTTGAAGTAGACTGGGAGCTGTGCATAAGAAATATTATAAACCATTTTTAATGAGTTAAATGTACAAAATGAATGAATGGGGTAACAAGGGTAAGGGGAGTGGAACCAAATATAAAATTTTTAAATTGAATGAATAGGTATACGCATAAATATGATTATGATTTAGATTTATATGCAATAATAATGAAGAGGACGGGCATTATGGTACAAGGAAACAAAAATGAATATTAAATAAACAACGCATGCTTACATATAACATAAATGTCCAAAGCAAGAGAGAATAAAATGAAGCCCATAAAAAGCACGTTCTCTCGAATTGTCTGACACCTATTTTTTTGATTATACTGCAGTTGCGCTTTGTTTTTGTTTTTGTTTTTGATAAAAGAGTTTCCAAAATATGTATTGCAATTTTCAGTGTCAAACAAGTCGCTTACGTCTCTGCCAATTTTATGGTAAATAATAATAAAAAAACAAAGCGCTCTAAAAGTTAGTTATAGTTGATTTTTTGTTGGTAGTATGAAAAAATATTTCACCGAAGACTGTATTTTTTTGTACTACTTATTTCTGTATTCAGTATTCAGAAGTCTTAAATGTCTAACCGTCTTCTTCGGCTTTTTGATGATGCTATTCGGGGTGGTTCAAGAAGTATACGCTGTTCTAAACGAGCTCTCTCAAGGCGTTCCGCTTTAACTCGCTCTTGTTCTTGACGCGCCTTTACTTCAACTAAATTTCGGATACGACTTGAGTTCCGTGTTTGAAGTAATCTATAGATAAGAAATTTTTAATAATTTATCATAAATTTTAAATTTTCTACAAAAATATCTTACTTCTTTCTTCGAAGTTTTTCCCGTTCACGAAACAGCTGTGGCAGTTTCGGTAAAAAGTTTTCATTTAGTATATTATAAAGCGCTTTTTCTTTGACATTCGTTGCCGACTTAAACTTGCTTGCTAGATTCTGCCAATCTTCTTCAGTGAAGCAAATCACTTGCCAGATTTTGGTTTTGTTATTTTGTTTTGTGTCTTCGCGGTAGAGTCGCGTTCCATAGAAATACCAATATCCGGAGTTTTTGGAATCATATCCCAACGGCTCCACCCGAAGACTGTCTGCTTCTAGGTTGCTGAGAATCACTTCAACATCTCGGGATTCTAATCGAAAATGACATAGTGCGTGTAAAATGAGTAAACGCTTGCGAACTGCTAATGATTGAAAATCGATATCCGTATCAAAATGATTTTCTATATTATGTGTGCGACACTGTTGGCGTAAGTAACGCCTTAAGAACATCTGATAATTGCTCGTTGTGATGTCATTTGCAACACATTTGAGAGCATCGCAACCTTTCAAGAGACGAACAATAAGCTCAGGTACTAAGCCAACTTGGTAGTCGGTGCCATCGCATAAAAGAGCTGACTCTAAATCCTATTGTGTAGAGAAATGTTAAGATTGAATTTCTTGCGGATGATGTTTTCAACTTTTAACTTACTTCTATGTCAATATCTGGTAGATCAAATGCTGAACTAAACAACGAACAAAAATGAGATATGCACGGTATCTCCCACCATGATTGAATATCTAAAAATTAAATCATAAACAAAAATAATTTTCTTTTTTGGTAAACTAAAATTAAAATTTAAACTAAAACTTATTCTATTTTTGTGAATTTTCAATTTTACTTTTTTGTTTATTTTCTTTTCATTAGTTAAATAGTTTTGGTGTAAAATTTTTGTCAGGGTAAAATTTGGGAGTATAAGGTATTTTCTTTTTATCATGAATTTTATTTATGTTTATTAAAATGTCTTAAAAATAATATGTCCACATTCTTTTTATATAGACACATAAACTCATAACAAGGTATAACATTATTTACTGCGAAATAAAATATCTAATTCAATTTCCAGAACCCAAAAAGCTCATGAGAAATAAAGCAAAATTTAAGTTTGCCCAGAAGAGTGCCTCTCTGGAACAGACATTAAAAAAAAAAAAAAAAAAACAAACAAACGAGTCAATATTTCAGAGAAATCTAAACGAATATATGTATATGATATCAATCCATGTTGAAGCTGTCCAGATGCACAGTTTTTGCATAATTATAATCACTCCAGGCCCCACAGATTCCCTGCTGGGTTCTTTAAATATCTTAAACATAGTCTGTGAAATATTTTGAATACTTCAATAACTCTTGTAAAACAGAATTTAAAATGTCATGCAGCTCTTTGCAAACAAATTTCGTGAAAACTTTCACATGAGTAAAAAATTTCAGATTTTATTAGAAACAACGTATTGAAACGACACTTTATTTTATATTTAAGATTTGCAATAGGCCTAGTCACGAGCTGTCGAATTTTGTAGTCCCAACTCTTTGGCAGTAGTCAAAACTGTTTCTACAATCATAGATTTTTTCCCAATATTATTGAATGAAATTTCTTGCTTCATTCATCACGTTTTCACGTAAAAAAAATTGTTTTCGGAAAAAGTCTTTTTCAAATTTTAAATGTCAATGTGCTCATCAATGACGTTCATAAAAGCGTCATTATAACATGTTTAAAGAACATATTACAAAGGTATTAGATCATGGAATTGACGTTAGTTTAGAATACCAAGAATTTTAAGCTTTGAATTTGAATACAATATTTTTTTATTCTGATTTTATGTAAGCACATTAGAAATAAAAATGTCCATAGGTAATACTTTCGGTTTATTTGATTTTTTGCTAGATATTTTGTTTATTTAGTTTCAGAGCAATAAGACTGAAAAGAACATGTATAATTATATCCTTCTAAAGACTTCTTCAGACACTAATTATTTTAAACAAACTCTTTGAGACTTTAAGAAGTCTTAAGTTTTAAAAATAAAACAGTTCTATCAAGAACTTAACTAGGAACATTTTTGACAAGAAAGATCAAACTACATTCCACATCAAAAAGTTTACAAGGAGTAATGAATGTTTGGTCTTTTTAACTAATTAAAAAAATACATTCAAATTTTTCAGAAGAACACTGAGTTAAATTTTATCATTTTAAGTTGATTGTCCTATGACGCATCTTTAGTTTTTAAAATAAGCCTCTTTAGTTTCAATGGGCTAATTATGTATTATTTCTCAATAAGACAAATTTAAAAAACTGACTGAAACTGTCTGTAGGCAATGTCAGGAATAAATAAATAATGCTTCCAATATTATTTATAAACTCAATATACTCTTTGAATGTTAAAATGTTATTATTTTAATTCAAATTGACGAATTTTGTGCTCGAAGCATTTAATTTGATATAAACTAATTTTATGTGACAAAACGGCAACGACAAAAACGCCCTATTCTGCTAAGCCTTCTTGTGAAAATCTGTATTCTACTATCCCCCGCATTGACCCAGAATTTGCTTAAATTTGTTTATAAAGTAAATTAAGAATTTTATATACAAAAAAAAATGTTGATATGAATTTGCATTCAAAAAATAAATTAATGAACTCAGGCAGACTATTAAAACATTCACATGAATCGAAACATTCATTTCAATCGTATAGCACAATAATACCTGATTCAAACTTAAAGAGTAGCGAAAATTTTCCTTAAATATAAGCTCTTACTATGTTTAGCGATTCGAACATTTGACTCGAAGCGAACGTTTAAAAATCTAATATGTGGTAAAGTAAGATTAAGAACTTCAACGTTCAAATAGAGCAATATTTATTTTTAAAAAGGGTCCATTTTTAAAGTAAACGTTGAAATGATTTTCTCGTTCGATTCGATATTCATAATAAGGACCATGCATTTTTGTTGATTCTTTAACTATTAAGGTGTTTTTTCTAGTGAATTTATTACTGTAAGGTACCTATTGAAACTTTTTAAAAAAGAAGTTTATTTTTGAAGCTCATAAAAATTGGTGAAAAAATGTTATCTTTAACGATAACTAATCAAACCATCGAAGAAGTTTCGTACCTACTATTAACGTCAGAAAAAAAAACTATCATAGCTTCAGTCGTGAATTAATTATTGACACTAATTACGAGACTAGATTTGCCACTTTTCACGAACTTCAATTTTGTTGGACAAATATTTTTGTTTGAATGAAAGCTACGACATTCTTACTTGCCGAATGTTGTATTGCAGTACTCCTAAATCCATCACGAAGTATAATTTCCCTAAAAAAAAACTACCTAAAACCCCTTATTTAAAAGCCACATGAAATTCTAAAAAAAAAGTACCTATAAGGAACAAAAATAGGAAGTCAACAAAAGTTAAGACATTTATTTATTACACCTATCAGTAAGTCATTCGACATCGAACATTTAAGTTTACACTTACCAAGGAGGCCAATGAAAGTAGAAACCATTTATGAATAGATACACTGTATACAAAAGTTTCTTTATCACTCTCAGGTTAAGTTCGGTTATAAAGTGTTATGCTATTTCCAATTGGTGTGTGTATAGTCCTTCACCATAATTTGTGTATTTTGATTTGGATTTGGAGTGATCGATGCCTTTGCTGGTAGCTTGACTGCCTTGCATCCACTAGGCAAGGACACTGCATTAAAAAGAAAGAAAGACAAACAAACAAAAAGAACGATTAAATTAGATGAAAACTTTTTATAAACATAGAAAATTTCAATATATGTAGGTATATAGAAAAATAAATTCATGCCGCGCTTATTTATTTTTTAGTTTCTTTGAATAATCACATATGATGGGTGATCAAACCAACAAACGCAAAACCTGGCGCCCCGGAAGGAGGGGCAACCAAAGGCAAAAGCAGCACTAGCACGATTTATACAAACAGCAACATATGGGCTGCTTTGGATTGGAGTAGAAGTAGAAGTAGAGGCAGTGAAGAAAATGTACGACACAAATTTTCTAGCTTTTCCTTTCTTCGTTTTGAGGAAAGTTTTTTTTTTGTACTATTTTTTTCTTCAATGTTCTTCCTTCTCTTTGGGTCTTTATTGATTGTTCCCAATTCTCCATTTATAGTTAATGTTTTTATTACATGTGCGAATACCAAAACGGATGGATTTTCGGCATAAATATCGAGATTTGGTTTGGCACAAAAGCCTCAATCGAATTTTAATGTTTCCCTTTGGATGGAAATAGAAAATATTGCTGCACTCCCACTAAGAAAAAAAATTTTCACTTGCGCAAAAGTTCCAACATTTTGAAGAAAGAAAAAAAAAAGAAAAACTTCAAAGCAAAACCAAAAGGGCAACTTTTTTCGCTCGGGTTTTTTCGATTGATTCTGGGATTGGGACGACATAATTCATAAATAAGCAAGTTTCTTGATAATAAATAAGCAAATTAATGTATTTACACTGATTTTAGATATTTTGCAGATAGATTTGATTTCTATTTTGCGGGTAGAATCCGAAGAAAAATGTTTTGCCATTAATCGAATTCCTTAGAGGTGCTGGCACACTAAACGTCTTCTGAACTCTGAAGAAGATGGTCAGTCGTCATTCGGGAATATGGCGATCCTCGTTTGGCTGCAGTGACGATATATGCGAAGGAACAAGAGAGGCTGATAATTTTTTAGAAGCGCACTTGGCAGATTTCCTTTTTCAAATGGGTGCTAGAGGGAGAAAATAGATGGCATTGCGCGTGTTTTCTTTTTTCAAAAGTATACTGATAAACTCAAAAGAGAAGGTAAGCTATAGTTGGTTGTGGGTGCTTTTCGTTCACTTTTCTACTTTTATCACAATAAAAAAAGAAACAAAGTAACCAAATTTCCTTGTGAGGGAGCAGTAGGTATGGTTGCTAATTTCTCCTTTTCAAACTGATTACAGAAGATGTGTTCAGAAAGTCATATCATAAGCTTTGCAGAAATTATTTATTTTATTCCCTTTTCAATTATTTATAATTCGTTTACATGATACTTTGGAAATTCAAGTTCATAGAGTAAGATTTTTAACTCATTTTATTATACAATTCTGTATTGTTTTTTTTTAAACCATATACACACCAAAAAACGCATAGAAAACATCAAAACATAAAACTACGCCAGTCACAATAAGTCAAGAAAGAGCACTCTCAAAACTATCAAACAGTGCCAAAACAAGCAAACTAGACAATCATTGCTCTTGAAGCTGATTTCTACACACTTGAGGTTAAAATACGTCTGCAGATACACCATCATTATAAGTTTGTTGCTGACAACTTAAAAAGCATCCAAAATAGTTTAACCTTTTTCCAATACAAAATGTCATATGAATCTAATAACTGTGGATAAATGTTACAAGCGTGGTTCCCATTGAGTGAACACACATACATTTTCCCAGCAGAAGAAATTTCTTTAAATACTTATAGTAAATTGTCAAACATATAAAAAAAGCAATATAAATAAAAACCTGTGTAGCCTGGCCAGTTCTAAGTCGGCAATATAATAGCTAAGTGAAATAATGTATAGTCTATAAGAAAAAGAAATGTGTAAAAAACAAGAAACTCTGTAAAAAATTACTACTACTACTACTACTGTGGATAAATGTTTAAAACTCTACATTCATAAAACCGAAACAACTAAACTCCGATGCCAGGAAGTAGAGAAGAAAGAAAGCTGATTGTTCAGTATTATGGTTTAAATGCATCGAGAGCAATTCAAATTGCTTGGGAGGGAAACTTAAATGCATCAACCAAAATAATCAATTTTCATCTTCGTCTCATTTTCTTTTAAAAGATTCCATTTTGCAATCAAACAAAAATCAAATCGCTTTCAATTCCAATAACTTCTGTTCAACTTACTTTACTTCGACTGATCTATAATTAAACCCATGAGGGCTTAATTCATAATTGACGTTTCAAATTTTTGGTTCAATTTTTGTTTATAAGCGGATGTGTGAATATAAAATATCATGAATCAGCTCAAATCTGAAGTAAATGAATTATCATCCACATTACACACCCAAATCTATCATAATGTGAGCTCATCCCAACAACTTCCAATTGACCTCTCAAAGTGCTCATGTAGTACCCACGTAAATAATTGACAATTACTGTCAGTTTCAGTATAGTTGTGCGAATTGGGAAAAATCGAAGCAAGTTTCTTCTCGTCTCGTTTTTTTTCCCGAAGCTCGGGTGTATTTTTTTTTAGTGAAAAGAATGCAATTTATAGAAATTATTTATAAAAAATAAAAACAACCTAATGTTTAACTACATTAAATCTGTGCAATAAAATCGAAATACATAGTTTAAAGAAAAAAGCAAAACCATCCGCAACTTCGAAGCACATATGCGAAGCATAGAAAAACAAAACTGCATCCGCGATCAATAAAATCTGTAAAGAAGGTAAAATAAAAATTATTTTCAAAGTGCGATTGTAATAAAAATGTTAAATAAACCTTAAGTGGTAATAAATATGTTGAATTGAAAGATAGTTGCAATTAATTTTTTGGAAGAAATGAACAAGGAAATGTGTGAAAAAAGTGGTAGAAATAAAAATTGAAGACGGCCACGGCACTGCTGCTGGAAAGGAAAACGAAAAGAAGGCGAAGCACTTGTCTCTGCAAAATTATGGTTGCACAAGTTCTTTTTTTCTGTTTGTTTGCCTCATCGAGGAAAAAAGCATTTTTGATGAGTACCCGAATGCGAACCCGACCCGAGGCTTTAAATCAAGTGATATCGATTTTATCACGAAAGTTCATCATTTCGAATGTTGATTTGTTATCAATTTCTAGTGTAGGTCTGCTGTCGCTTATCAAATAAACTTTAGACACCCAAAAATAAATGTTCTTCGGGTTTCTGGTGAATATTATAATATTGATAAACCACACCCGCATTTTGTCAAATATAAAATAAACAACAATCAGCATTCGCAAATCTTTGATTTTGGCTGGCAATAATTCCTTTGTGCGATTGTAGGAGTGTCGATGTTGAGTGCGGTGTGATCACCAGCGAAAGCGTTTATTTTTGTTTTATCTGACGCTAGAAGACTTGTTTAGATGCTTAAAGTGACGATAACAAATTAAAAAAAAAAAGCATTGAATGAATCATCCCTGCAGTAGAACTACTGCGACTATACATCTCACTGAGTGTTAATTTTGTATATTTCAATATCTAAACCTGCTGCCGTCCTTGGTCCTGTGATGGAAAAATTGTAAAATGTGTTTTTTCAGTCAATGCTTTTGAGGATGCATAAATAAAAGGGTGCTTAATGATTCGCTTTTGTATGTACACCATGCACTGCACATCGTATCGAGGTTATCCAAAGAATAAGAATATGTATACAGTACGGTTCACTTACTTAGGTGCATAAATTATGTATCAATCTTTTTTGTTTTCTTCTTTTGTACAAACAGTGCAAACCTTTTACGGTGAAAAGAACTATAGAAAGGTAAATATACTGGTAGGTGTAAACTTGAGGCAGTATGCGTTGCTTAATATGTATCCTCAAATCGTGGGATTTGATGAGATTTGTTTATATTAAAAAAACATATTTATCAAACATGAGTCTAATCAAGTTTCAGCTAAAAAAATAAAAACAAAGTACCTAACACCCGAAAATACTTATGTTTAAAATAGTTTATCGTGTATATTTGTGAAGTCTCTTAATTAAACAGACCCAATCAAACAGACGAATATAATTACGAGTTTTAATGAAGGTATTGAGTTAAATGTAATTTAAACAAATTGTATTTGTATTTTGGAATTCCAGAACCGTAGTACGAATTACGATGATCGTTAAAAATCTTAAAAATCAGTTTTGTAGTTTAATGAAACAAATAATGGATGAAACTTGCCATGAAACTTCATACCACCCAAAGCCTTAAATTGTTAACTAACAAATTGCTTGGTGCCTCTATTTAAAAATTGGGTGGCGCAACAGTCCGTTGATAACTAGGGACTAGTGACTTACAACTCTCAACCATTCCTGTGTGCGAGTATTGTTGTCAGGAATGGAGGGGACCTACAGTTTTAAGCCGAATCCGAACGGCTAATTTGAGAAAGCACTTTTCATGACAAGAATTACTCTTGGAGAATTTGTCAATTCCTCGCAAGAGGCAGTACCCGTGTAAAAAACTTTAGATGGCATAGGCAGGGATCGAAATGATGCCTCTATTTATGTTTTATGAATTAGTGTATTTCTTACTTGTGCTTGAAAATGACAATTCTTAATAAATACCAGTCTTCTTAGTTGCACAAACATATTTTATAAATTGAAACGAGCTTTACATTCGTTTTAAAAAACTTCAAATCAAAAAAGGAAATACAAAGTAACGTAAATAATTTTAAATACAATTTAAAAGTTAGCATCATTTAAGAGCAAAAATGTTTTAAGTTTGATGATTATAATTAATTAATCGTGGTTAAATTGTAAAATCTAAATAATATGACTGTTAATCCACAGTTAAAAATCTAAGTTAAGAGAGTTCATCAAAGGAACAAAAGTTTTCTTCAACAAATACGTACATATATCATTTTTTTTTGGTAAAAATTTAATACATTAAACATTTAAACGAGTTTCTAAAAAAAATATGTGCATAATCTAGTGAGTTGCATTGTAAATCTCATACTTTATTGTTATTTTAAAAACTTGTTTTTGATAATATTTTCTACTTTATTTGCATTCCTTTGTATTATTAATTTTTTATTATTTATATTCAAATATGTATTGTTTTAATTTTATAATAGGAAAAGAGCTATGAAGGTGGTTAAAGTGTACATACATATGTTTGTATGTTTGTGCTGCATAATTTTGATTTGGCATCGATTCTGAATGACGGCGCGCGGTGGAATGAATATAGTTAAGATAAATGTACAACAAATCTTGAATCAAAGGTGTCAATAAATTTAATATATTGGTCTTTTCAGAAACTGCACACATTTCATAAGTTGTGGTAATATCTTGTTTAAATATGTACCAACAAATTTACTTGATCTATTGAAGCTTTTATCTTTTGCTCAATATTTACTTTTCATTATTGATATATAACGGTATCCTTTAAAAAATACTCGTTTGTCAGTAATAAATAAAACTACTAGCAAAGATAGTCTTTGATACACTGTATGCGCAAATGTATTTCTATTTTTTTTTATTTTGTTGTTAAGTTTATCAATACTTTTACGGACCGATAAGTTATACGAACCTTCTTTGTATTTATAATAATTGAACAATGTATTCCTAATCAAGCTTTATTGCTTGTTGAAACTTTAAATTGTATTAAAAAGACATTTGTAAACAAGAATAGCTTATCGCGCAGCACAACAACGCAACGCCCTCTCTCTGCCACTCTCAATCTGTTAGTATTTAAAACAAAATTTCCATTGAATCTAATTCAATATAAATGTACATATGTATGTCATATATACGCAAATAGATTAGGTGTGATATCCATCGGAATGATGTGTTTTTCGAAACATACACAATTCTTCTCTAATTGATGCTTTCACATTGTTTCGTTTTGTTTTTTTGATATCCAATCGAAATTAATTTAACTTTAACATTTACAAGACGCTTTTTCCGTTTGACTTTTTGAATTCCAAAATTTCAAGTTATTTTCTAATAACTGAATTGAGTCTTTAAAATGTATTTCTCTCATGCAAAAAGCTTCTCAACTTAGTGGTTTGGATTTCGGTCAGGAATGTTTAACAGTTTTGATTTGATGTTGAACTGAAGGTGGCCTGAAATATAAAACATAACTTTTTTTTAATTTTGTCTATTGTCTTTTCATCTTAAATTTAGGTGGGGATTATTTTTTATTTCTTAGGAAATCACTGGAAAGACTGATTGCCGCATTTCAGTTTTTTTTCAACTGTCTAATATTTTTGAAAACGTAATTGATAAATTTTTGCCACCGAAGATTATTTAGAACGCAGACAACCATTATCATTGATTCTCTTAATATCTATAAAAACTAAACCAAGCTAAATTGGATAAAGAAATGACTTTAAGAATTTTTGTATTGTTTTTACACATTTTGGAGAAGTTAATATTTTATAATAATTATAATCAAATAATTATATTTATACCTATTCAAAACTTGTATTTGATTCGATCTTCGAAGATTGCACTACCCTTTATTACTTTTTTCCAATTTTAGGCTTTAAAAGATTTTTCTTAAGAACACACCTACATATTTTTTGTTTTGCTCATGAAAAATGTTGTAAAACATAATAATTAACGTACTCGACACTGGAGTGTACAGAACATATCTACATGCTCAGTCTAAATGAATCTTCATTATTATTACAACAATGATAGAATGATGATTCAAACGTTCATAAATATTCATAGAACACATTGTATTTTAACATTCAAGTACCTCACTGGGGTAGCTAAATACAAATGTGGGCGTTAGAAGCGCGTAATGTGTTCGCTAACAATAAGTTATGGAACAATAATAAATAAATATAACCTTGAAGTGTGATTTAAGTCATTTATATTATTTAAAAAAAGAAGCCGTTTTGATCGAACAGAATTAAATTTTATACCTTTAAGCCCACGTCATGATTTTTCATTAATAATAAATAAATTTTAAAAACTAAACCTAAATGTTATTTGTTGTTATTAGTTACTTTTATTAATTTAGGGTTCAAACTGCTTTGATGATGAATCACCTTTCATAGTGATTACAAAATCGTTACCGTGAGATCATAAAATTAAACATTTCATAGATCAATGCGTACGTAGTACTACGGTATAGAAATTTTAATTTTATTTTGTTACGCAGAGTTTTTGTTTTTTTTTTTGTTAATTTGAAGCATGAACTCTTCACCTAATTATTTTTACTACTTTACTACGTGTCCGGTTAAAATAAAAACAAAAAACAGACAGAATTTAAAACATAATAAATCAAGTGCCAGCAAACGTGTTCCATCAGCTTGTAAATGGATATGTAGATATGTACATGGGTATGTTTGGCTTTGAACTTATACTTTTTGGGGTATGACATCATCTTGAATTAAACAAATTGTAAAAGCATAGGGATTGAGGCAGGTTCTGAACAAAAACAATTTACTACCCATCTTACATGACATACCTAAATAATGGTGAATAAAAATGATTATGTTATTTTTTCGCAGGCGCAACATTAACATTTTATACACTACTTTGTTACCTTAATTCATGGGCGGACCAGGCACATTTTTGTAATCATTTCGTTTTTTATTTTTTTGTTTAGATATTTTTTTTCGCGCTGAGCTTTCAATAATTTATTAATATTTTTAAGTGGTTATGGTATTTATGATTTATGCACATAAATAATTTGATTCTGCATAGTATATTTAATATAAAAATATTTTTTGTGCTGCTGCTAATTTTGTACACGTAAAACTAATGAATATTTGTCGGCTTTACTGTTGAGCTTCAGTGTAGGCACAATAGCTTTCTAATATGTGCCTTTATAACTTCTTAGCATAAAAAACATCTTTCGGTTTTAAGTGAATTGAAAATTGTTGGATTTTAAAAAATTGTAGGTAAACGTGTTAGGAATATGTTACTTTAATCTCATAAATACATCGATTCCGACAAATATAGCATTAAAACACATCCTTTTCCCTAAAACAAAAATAAGTGATTGTTACGAATTTGATTTTAATTTGGGATTGCAACAAACGTTTAATAACCTTATCAATAAAGTCTTTTTAAGAATGTGCCTCTTTAAGGATGAAGATGCATAAGAAGAATATCTTCTTAGAAATAAAATAGTAATTGTATCGGGTGTTTTGTTAAGAGATTGAGAACTAATATAATTATAGGAGAAAGAAGTATGGTTGATAGAAAACTTTATAGCATTTATTTGTTTAAATTTACGGCATATGTCCCTCGCTCCCATTTGTCACTACTTTTTCCAATAAATATGGTCATACATACGGTGTGAATAGTGGCGTGAATATTGGTTTGCAGTGTTGCAAGAGTTGCTGGTATGTCCGCATATCTAAAGCACAAGACAAGCTATACCCTATTGCTGGAACCAAATGTCGTCGATGATTGATTCTTTATTGGCTTGAGGATTGTCTTCGTTCCATATACGGCACTTGCTTATTGACGAAGCCACTCAACCAGAACTTCAAGAACATGTTCATGATTTTTTTTTTCCAAAGTAAATTTACGCAGTTTGGAAGCGTTGTTCTGGAGTTAAACAATTCATTATGGATTGACAAACATTACTGAATAGAAATGTCGACACAGTTTGGCATTCTCAATTTCAAACCATAGACAAAAACCAGCGAAATTTCTCATACAGCTAAAAAATACCCTTTAAATAATAAAATTTCGGATAGTTGTTAAAACACTGTGTTTTAGGTTTGTTGCTCAAAGGTTCATACAATTTAAATAAAGTTGGACGAAATAAATGAATGATAATATTTTTTAGAGTAAAAATTAAATAACACAAATCTACAGTGGTTACAAAGAGAAATTTGTAAACTTTAAATTGATTTACTGGTCAATATGCTCATGTAACTGACAATCAAATCATTTTTCCCGGAGTTTTTTGTTTGTCTTAAATTAAGCCTGGTTTCAAAATCAACTGCAATATCACGTTTTTGAAACATTTATTCGTTTATCCATAATATTTAATTCATGAACTAGTTTTTTTTTTCAAATTAATGTTAAATGGTCTTCATAACCTGTAATATCATCTTCAAAATTCAGTTTATTTATTTTCAGTAATTCATAAAATTTTTGAAAAATCCTTATTAGTTAGTAGTTATCTTACATAGTTCTGAAAAAGGAACTCAATCGTTCAAGCTTAAACTTTTTCTGATAACAATATCAGTTTTCCATACAAGTCTATCACATCAAGTTTTTGGTATATATTTAAAAAATGTTAAAATTAAGTTTTAAAACATTAGTTTCAAAATCAGAATCAAAAATTAACTCTAAAAGTTTTAACTTTTCAAAAACGGGAAACCATTATAATATAAATAAAGAGTCAAATGAAGACTTAGCCTCAACACTACAGTAGCGTGGATTTTTTAAAAGCTATTTTTCAAAACTTGATCAGATGGAGAAATTAAAAAGTTCAAATTTTAATTCAGGACAACTAAATCCCTTAAAAAAGTACTATTTGATTTTTTGCATCAGAAAACTTGTTTAAGTTTGAATACCAGTTATTGTTTTCAATTTTCAAGAATTCGTTTTGCATATTATGCCTTATAATAAAATGTTGTTATGTAATTGAACTTGCATAAGCTTAATCTTTAGTTTCCTTAATTTCTCTATTTCCAAACTGATTTAAAAGTGTTTATTTAAACCATTGATGCACTGTTTTTTTAGTGTGTTATTATTCTTTACCTTATTTATATTTTTACTTGTAGTTATCTCAAAGTAAGAAGAATTAAAAGATTAAGATAACCTCTCTAACTCTGTGCATTAATCTATCTGATGTCGTATTTATGAAGCAAAATAAGAATTGCCTTGACTTTGATATGTCTACAAGCGGAAAACTATCTGCTACTTCGATAAATTAACATATCCACAAGCCACGAATGCTTACAAAAGAAATTGTGTTTGTTTAAACAATTATTCACGATTTGATTGTTCAAACATTATTGTTATTTGTTAATAAATTTACGGTTACACAATCTTTATGATGTACCAATAATGCAAAGATGCTTTATGCTTCTGTAGTTATGAATAAAATAAACAAATATTATTTTTTTATTTTTATTTACAGCAGATTTTTATTTGAGCGATCGCCTGTAGCAACGAAATTTATGCAAATAAACACTCCATAGACAAACACTTTTGTTTTCGAAGCAAAGCAAAACAAAATGACAAAAACGATATCAAACAAAGAGTTGAGATAAGCCAATAACAACACTCACTTGGCAATGCATACCTCAAGCATTCTATGGATAATACCTCTTATGCAATAAACCGGATTCAAGGCATCTGTTAATGCGCGGTTTGCCACGCTCAAAAATACTTGGGACACAGTGCAAACTCAATTGATAACAATAAATCAAATACTCCATTTTGGGCAAGTGAAATTATGTGCATTATAATTTAAAAAGCAATACAAATTCCAAAATGAATTGCGATGATACTGGCATTCAGAATAATCAAACAGCAGTGGTAGCAATAGAGGGTCATAGACGAACACCAAATGATGGCAATGAAATAAACCATGAAATCGAATATAGTGACGTTCATTGCGCAGCCCAACGACTATCCACAGACGAATCGGCTGGTTCCGCCTTTGAAATAGTCAATGCAGGTGGGAGTAGCTGCGAGAGGCCGAGAACTAAACCGCCTCCATTGGACATTGCTCATCGACAGGGAAGCGGGTCATCAACTAAAACTTGCGAAGCAGATTGCGGGGAAGAGAGGGACACTTTTTCACCCATCAGCACAAACAGCAGCCCAAGCGAACACCCGAGACTACCCAATGAATCGGAAATTCACAAGTGCAATGGCGGCATTGATGTAGATAATAAATTGTTCGAGAGCAAAGCTAAGCATCCGATACCATCTGCCATTTCAACCACAAAAGAGGAGAAACAGAGACAGAACGAAGAGATTGTCATAATGGAGACATCATCGGTGTCCTCCGAAACTGGTTCTTGGGAATCTATATTTCCTAACCATGGCAAGATAACTGAGGCGGACCTCCGTAAATGCTGCAATGATTTTCTGCAAAACGAGAGACAAAACTACTGCGGGGGAATTGAAAAGCCTCCAAGTGTTACTGCATGTTTCATAGATGCATCTTCGCTGCGCGATGAAGAAGAGGAGCAATTGGCTTTCACGAGCCAAGAAACGGCTGTTCTAATGAATAATATTGCTGCTGAGCCTCTGGAGACTTTCCAACAGGGTTTCAAATTCTGTAAGGCGAATCGAGCAAAGTTGAATGAGAAGAAGGAGGAAAACTCAAAAAGCAATAGTTCCAGCGATGAATCTCCTCAAAAGGTTGACGACACTGATCAGATAAATAATCTATCGGACGAAGAGAAGCTATCCAGAAAGCGGGACAAAACTAAGAGCAATGATCCTTTTGGAGCTAGGTCTTCCACTAGGTTATATGAACCTGCTGCGGATGATAAACGTGAAGAACGCGATTCGTCGTCTTCTTCGTCAGATAGCAATGAGGCAGTTATTATGCGAAAGGCAAAGGAAAGGAAGCAAGGTCAATTTGTATTCCAGCACAATATACAGCAATTTTCGGGCCACATGATAAGTCCAAAAATGCCTTTTACCAATGACATAAGCTACACAACCGATTACTCCTCCTCAAGCCCAGCAGCCAGTCTGGTGTGGTCATCTGATTTGGAGCGAAATCAAAAGTCCTCATGTATGCTGCCAGACACTCCACATAACTCAATTGTGCAAGTTCATGCCAGAGTGGACTATCGTGATTCTGGGGCTTATTGCAGTGATGCAACGGATAGTCCGATTCCGGCACCCAGAACACCGAAAAGGTTTTCCAAGTTCGATGAGGCAAATCCAATTGTGTCGGGTGGAGCCTCAATCAAAGATTTTAATGTAAAGCAATGCGAAAGTCCACCTGTGCGAAGGAAAACTGAATCATGCCCAATAGTTTCGGGTGGTTTTATGTCTCTCGATTTCGAACGTGCCAACAACGATGACGATGAGTTCAAAATTAAGCCCAAAATGAGAAAATCTCAGGCCCCTGGGGTTTCGTCGTGGGTAGTTGACATGAGCGACTGTAAAAATAGGAAGGATTCAAGTTCCTCATCAAGTGGCGATACTATGTCAAAGAGTGGATTTTTCGTTTCTTTGGAAAATTATTCGACCAATGACGAGAAACCAATCGCTGTCGAACGAAAGAAATCGTTTTCCGACAATACAAAAAAACCTCAAGGTTTCTACGTAGATCTTTCAGAAGATGATGATTCTCGAAACGCCACCCCACCTCCATCGCTTAATAATCCAACTCAAGGATCAAGAGAAGGGAACGATAAGAAGAATATATTCTCAATGTTTATTGACTTTGGGGAAAAGAAATTGGGATCTAAAAAAGAACCGCTTTCATTGGCCGCCAGGCTCTCTAGTTCGTTCAATTTGAAGCGAAGCACCAATGATGAACTCATGAAATCCAGCACAAGCTCTACGGAAACTCTTATGTCAAAAAGTAGTCATCAACCGCACTCAGATTCTGATCATAAAGGTGAGGAAGAGTTTAAAAAACATGCAATTGAACCCTTGCCAACCACTGTTGCGGCAATAAGAAGAATTTCCAAAAATTTAACGTCATCCAGTGATCCCAAAAGACATTCGTGGGCAAACAACTCAAATAGTACAGTACCTAGCGTAGACTGTAAGCGATCCATGTCTTTGACCGGTGACAAAGGACTAATGAACATTATCGACAAAATTCCTTTGATCTCAAAAACATCTAGTTTGTCGGTAGATTCCTCCCTGTCACCATTTGATGACCTAACCTCATCCAAAAGTGAAATCGGGAGCACTTACTCGAACACTTCTACCACATCGGGTTCCGTACCCGATAATGTAGGAGTAGAAAATACGAATCACATTCCCGGCGCTGCAAAGATGAAAAAACATCGAAGGGATGTTCAATTGAACGAAACTTTCGACAAAAGTAGCGTTGCATCTCTTACAGATGGAGTTCTTTCCAAGGACCTTTCGCCCATTTCAACTGGCACCGACACAGAAGATCTCACATTCCAACAAGAAGAAGAGGGAATTTTGCATGATAAAAACGAACCTTCGTCACATCAACAAATTAAAGACCTTACTAGCAGGTCATTGGTTATGGAGACCATCATCGAAGCAAAGGAGACATCGTCTCCCAAGAAGTCAGCATCAAATTATTCATCGACCCACACTATGGAGTCGCTGAATGCCACAATTGAAAAGCAGAAACAACTTCTCGAAACGGTTACCGAAAATGCTGTTACGGAGTCGCGATCTTTTGTGAAGCTATCCGATATGGATAAGCCTCTAGCTAAATTCGAACTTCATTCTCCAAGCGAGACCATGTCGAAGTCAGTTGGAAACCATCGTCAAATTAATCGCCTATTTCATGACACCTCTCGCGCCCGACCACATTCCTGGACTATGTCCCGATCCACAGGTCCCAGTATCTTGAATATAACAAATTCTGTGGATAATTTGAAGAGTCTATCGCGTCTTTTCCCACAATTCTCCAAGGAACTTAGCTGCAGCTTGCCAAATGACTTTGTGGGGAATGTCGAACATATGGACTATGTTAACTCATCAGACTTTTCGATAAATTCTAGTCTTGCGTCGAGTTTTAGTCGCTCGGGAATGGACGAATCGTCTATTTCGTGTCGACAACCACGACGACTTGGCGAAGATTTACTCAAGATGTTCCTACAGGAGTTGGCCACAGATATGACAGTAGAGGTTAACGGTCGACGCATAAAAGCTCACAAATGTATCCTTCGATCGAGATGCCAATACTTTGCAGCCATGTTAGCTGGCGGATGGGCACAAAGCTCGGGCAATGTTGTCTCTCTGCCTGGATATTCTTTCAGTGCAGTCCACTTTGCACTGTGCCACATTTATTCGGGTGCATCACATCCTCCCGACGGCATTAGTTTAATGGAACTAGCTGCTTTGGCTGATTTGCTTGGATTAGAAGGGTTGAAAGAAGTAACAGCACACGCTCTAAAAAGCAACTACTGCCACAACTTCCACAAACCTTGCTCAGGATGCATCGATGGCATACTGCAAGTTCTACCGGTGGCTCTTAATCATGCCCTAGATGATCTGTATAGAAAATGTCTAAAGTGGACTTGTCGACATTATTTGAAGGTGTGGCCAACTAGATCGTTTGCGCAATTACCATCGGATATTTTATACCGATGTCGTCAACAAATTGTGGCTTATTTGGTAAGTTTTTACTTGTTAACTTTATATGAGTTCATTTTGTTTTAATCTTGTGAGCGTCACTCACTTCCACAATATTAATGTTTTTTATTCAACAAATTTTAGACATCAGAAACAGTTCTGGACTCGGTTCTGGATTGCGACAACCTGCTGGCTCAATTGGCTCCTTTCCGATGGGCATCAGTAATTGAAAAACTGGTGCGAGATATTCTTGATGTTGCGTACGGCTACATTGCTGATCACTTTTCAAGCCTAATTGCAAGCGATAGTTTCCTGTCGCTAGGACATGATAAAAGTTGTCATATTCCGCGATTGGAAAGTCTTCTATTGCGGACTGCTTCGTCGCTAACACCTGATCAAGCATGTCGCAGTTACCAAAGGATTACACGTCTTAACACTGTTCTTTCAGCAAAAATACTTAAAATGCCAAATTTGGGAGAGTTGGCAAAGGAATTGCAAGGGTTGCATGAAGAAGAATTGGAATGGAATGAAGAATTTATCAGATTGATAAGTGCCATTTTATCTACGGTCGAACAATGTCTTACACGGCAATGCTCTCGAGCTATGCGTGTGAATGCTTGGCAGAGAATGGATTTGGAGTTGCGAAAGAAGATACAAACCTTAGCTCGGCTGACTGAGCCCGTAGATTTGAGACGAGGAAAAGCTGTTACAAAGGCGTTCTCTTTTGGTGGTAGCAGCAACAGAAATCAGGATCTTTACCAATTTAAGTTGGCCATTCAAGCACATTCTAAGCGTTCGCTAGCCAATGACTCACAACTCTTTAAGGCGACAACGCATACTCAAACGCACGCTCAGGATCATAGTATTCAAACTGCAGAAAGAGGTGTTCAAGCCAATAATGATGTCAACGAAAATAAAGGTAAAACTTTCAAAATTCAATTTATTTATATCTATAACCCTTTTGTCTTTTTGTGAATTCAAGTTAAAATTGTCAAAACGAATTCGAGAGCACATGTTCCGCTTATAACAAAACAACAACAGCAACAACAACAAACACATCATATTTCAAATGAGAAGTCTTCCTCTCATCGACGAACTCAATCAGAAGCGTCTGCTATTCGTATTTCAAGTCAAAAACAAGTAAAAAATATTCCTGAGGCAGCAACAGAAAAGCCCATTGTTCCCCGTCTAACAGAAGTTCGTCCCCGCTACCTTGAACCGAGAAAACCAAGAGGTACAATAAATACTAACGGCCCCGTTCGCAGTCAAACCAGCTCTAGTATTCCCTCTACCTTAGCAAAGGGAAAACATATTTCCTCTAGCGATAGCTCTCGCAATTCTAGCCCTGCCATTCGCAGAAACAATGCAAACTCAGACAGAAAGATAGGAACTAAGTCTATTAACATGTCATTAGACAGTTTGGCATCACCCTCTCGCAAGGCCAAGCCCAAAGGCAAATCATCAAATCCCGACGTATGTGTCGATTCCTTGGCTGATAGCATGAAAAGTTCAATGATTACCGATAAGACAGTATCTCAGGAATCCCTTGCTGGTGGCAAACTGTCTCGTTCGAATCCGGTGATAAGCAATAAGATTGCGGTTAGGCAACTGAAAAATCAAGCAGCGCCAAAGGTCGCTACAAACCGTCCACTGGCAAAGGGGCGACAAATTTCATCACACAACACTACCTCGGCTGGATCGAGTCCTTCATCACTGACCAATAAGTCCGGCAGTCGCCTCTCAAGTGTAAGCTCGGTAAACTCACCCCGAGACGCATTCAAAAACCGTTCAATCTCCGTCCCTGGCAACCAAAGTACCGCATCCACCGGACAACCAACACCAACAGTTGCACGCAAAAGTTTTCTAAGTGCAAAATCCAGAGAGATACTTGCGAGACGAGCAGAAAAAAATAAACAGCAGCAACAGCAACAACAACAACAATCGAGCAGTGGCGAAGAAAAGAGTCATTCTACGATATCATCATCGTACAAACCACAGCCACTGTTAAGAGGAGGCATCGGTCGGGAATCTTTGCCTCTGTCAAACCGAAATTCTCACTCGAACATCCCAACTCGAAGGCCGAATTCTTTGCATCTAAAGAAAACTTATATGAGCGACCAAAGGACCCAAAACAACCAATATCAGGAATCGCAGAAATCAAAATTCAAATTTAAAAATCCAATCACAATCACAAACGGCAATGGCAACAGCAATAGCAATACAATTGAACTTCACATCGAAAGTTCACCCAAGGAGACAAACAAATGTAATCGGATCGAGACGAAACTAGAGCGATCCAGTACATTTTGCAAAGAGTCTTCGGATTTACTAATGGATGAGTTGCAGATAATAGAATAAAGGTAGACATTTTGTATAATTTTTGGAAACTTTCGAAAACATAATATTTGTTGTTTTTTTTTTAGGAAAACCTGAAATACGTCAGCAACACATTTCATTCCTCTCCTTCCTACCGCATACAATATTTATGAAACTCATGGGATTGACCAAATGGAACCTTTAATTGATTTGGAGTGATTTGCACATGGCCTGGTCTCTTAAAATAAAAAATTAATAGACTTATTGAAGAACAATACCGCTCTAGTCAAAATAGTGTATGAAATTTTAGAACGCATGATTCACATATTAATATTGCATCAACAAAACAAAAATGTATAATGGTCAAAAGGTATCAAGTTTAAATTTTAGCTTATTATAGACTTTATTCTTATATATTTTATTGCGACAATATTTTAATCTTGGCAACAATACTTCTGCATGAATTTATTGAAGACTGCCTTTGAAGAAAATGTATGAAAACAACAAGAAACTTTTTTTAAAGTTATTAAACCAATACTGTTGTTGGCGCCCACAGTTATGTTTTTTAACAAGTAGTAGTTCACACACAAAATTGAGATAATCTAGAATTAATTAAAATACATAAATGTTAAAAATGCATTTTCTATAATATTAGTTTTTCCTTCTTCTTTTTAAAATATTTAAATTTGTTTAGAATAAGTTGTTCATTTAATGTCACAATGACTTATATTTACAACTTTTACTTCTATTCGTTTAAATAAATAAATATTTTGATTTGATGATTGAATGAAAAACTTGCCTATCAAAGCATGCAAAGTATTTATTGAACGTATAAGTATTACTCTTATACACTATGTTATATTTAAAAGCATAAATCATAACACATTGAGAAAAATGTTTTAACCAAAAAAATATATATATGCGCATACGATATACAAATTACTTAATTAAAGAAAAATCAAACTATTATTTGTTAATCATAATTCATAACTTAATAAATAAAATATCGTGATATATAATATAACAAACAAAAAATATAAAGCGCTGCTATCTTCGAGAAAAAGAAAAATTAATACAAACTTAAAATACATTTTTTATATTTATTATTTTGTAAATGTTTTGATATTATTATTTTATCTAAATATGTTTACGCTGTTGTAACAACAATAATTTATGCTTGTTCTACATTTTATATTTACTTCTTTTTTATAAAAAAAAAACTCCAAAAGTATTTACATGCTTGATTTGCGTCCGTTTTAACTTGCAATTTTAACTCTAAGTTTAATTTAAGTTTATATTAAGTTTGGATCACGTGAATTTTAATCGATGATGGTTTGATTTCTGGCATCTCTTAATTTTTTGTTCTTTATATAGACAAAATATTATTTTTGTTTTATTTTAATCAAATTGAAAAACTTTATCTTTTTTTTGTGATAGATTATGAAAGGGTTTATTATGACGTTTATTTCTTGAACCGCTAAAAATTAAATTTATTAGTGGTCGAAAACTTGTTTTTGTATGATGGTAAAGTCTCTCACTAAGCGAAACGAAATTTAATTATGTATGTACATTTTTTTGTATAAATCAAAAATTTCAAATAAATTTATTAAAATAGCTTGTATGATTTGTTTTAAGTATTTTTTTTATAATACAAAATAAAATGAATTTAAAAATCAAAATATGGACTTCTTATTTGGGTGTATATTTTCAAATATTAACATTTTAAGTTTCGTAATTTTTCACAATAGAAAGATACTGTTTTTTTTGCATAAATAAGGGTAATGTTTTTTTTTTTTCTTGTAAACGCTTTAAGTGTCTCCAAGAATTTTCTTTTCATATCCAATCAACAGATTTAGGGACGAGATTAAAAAACTTAAGAAAACATCTACACTCATACAGACAAAAAATGAGCAAAATTTATCTGTTTTGACAAATAATTAGTGTCCCAAGTGACACGATAGTTTCAACTGATCAACAATGAGAAGGTTTATTATTATGTCCAAAAATGGTAACATATATTTTTCCCATGAAAAAACAATAATATTCGTCGTACTATATGATGCATTTATTATTTATTAGAAATATGAGTATTTTCTCAGTCAGCTTGGCAGAGCAGGAGAATTAAATTAAAACAGAATTTTTCATCTAGAAGTGAACTGAGATGTTTACTTCTTTTTTCCCCATTTTTTCCAGATATTAAAAATTAAATTTAAAATATGGAAATCTCTGTGGTCTTAGAAATATAAAATGGCCAATATTGATTAACTCCAGTGACTTAAGTCATTTATTTAGATTTGTTCAAATGTCGTTTAAAATCTCTTCCCAACTTGGGAGTTCTAAACTGCAAAACCTGTAAATTCAAGAAATGAGAATAAGATAATTCGTCCAACTTACTATAATCAACTATAGACTCTTCAATAAACTTTGGTTGTAGGAAGTTTTTGAATTTAAATTTATTGAAATTGAATTTTTACAATTTAAAAAACAGTGAATTTTTATTTTTATTTCATTCCATTTTAATGAAAAAATTATTATAACTCTATGACGCCTGCTCTTCCGCATTTGATTTCACCCATTGGTTAAATACATTGCGACAGTGGATAACAACACATTCATTGCTGCAGTACTCATCCTCCCAATCTGGATTTATGATGGCTCGTTTGTTGCAGTTTTCTCGCAAACAAATCTGAGTTGAGCCGGTTTCGTTTGTTTGTTGTATATTCTGAGGTTCATTGGGTTTATTTGTCGATTGCTGCTGCTGCTGCTGTTGATTCACGTTGTTACAATAAACTATATTGTTTGGAACTACTGGTGCCGACTGTTGGTCATTTGTCGCTAAGGATTGTGTTTCACCCGTCGCCGTTTGTCTGGGGGAAATTGTAAAGACTACCGGTCGCGAAGTAATTGGCATGGTCTTTGGGGAAATATTAGGATGCTGGATAATATCTACCTGGTCGAAGCTGTTAGATGTCGGTTCATCTGGAACAACTTGACGCATTTGAGAATTTCGATAAGCTGCCATCTTCTGAATGTATTCTTTCTTTGCCAAATCACTTTTTTGGTTGTAAACGTTTTTGTGACTTGGATCAAGCACTTGCCACATAGAACCAACTATTTTTGAAATTTCTTCGAAAGATGTATTCGGATTTTGAACTTTGATGGCACTGACTGTGTCTCGAAAGAAAAGTGCATATGCTGAGACTGGCTTCACTGGTTCCGGAGCAGCAACTTTCGTCGGGACTGGCTGGCTAATAACATTGAATTTTTTGGCGTTTGATACTTGTATCTAAATGTTTTTGTTTAATATAAAAAGAAATCAAAAAACAATAATAAAGATTTATGAGTAACTTACTGCTGGCTCAGGCTCTACATCAGTTAAGTTGAATTCTTCATCCCCGAACGAAGGTGTATGGAACTGAGCATTCATTATTTTAGACTTGTTACATCCGATAGGCAAATTATATTTTTTATTATAAATAATAATATATTGAAGTATCAATGCAAAACAAAAATAAAAATTGTATCTAGTATTAATTCTGCCGATTGAAGTCTATAATGTTTTTCTTTCTTTTTTTGATTGACATTAGGTGGAAGAGTTCAGTCAACCAATCTAAATGACTGTGTTCATACAAAATTCAGCTCTGAATGACAAACTTATGTGCGTTTACACAAAAAAATAATGGTGGGTGAACATTGATGTGTAACAAATTTTGTGTGTTGATTGCGAAAATTCCGCAACCAAGCCTTGAAACAGGATGCGGCTTTTACTGCCTTATAGAGCATGAACATTCCTTTCCAACGATGTATATATCTCGAGAAATTATAACTTTCAGTTTTTTTCGAAAAAATCGTGGACTAACCCCTTGGCAAAAAAAAACATTTTTTTCAACATTGTTCCCGATCCCGTCGAGATGCACATCAAAAGAAAGGTATTGTCATGCTCTAACCACACCTGCAAACTAAAAGTTTCTGCGGGCTCTAGTTTCCGAAATAATGAGGATTATGTAAAATTACGAAAGTTCTACGCAGCCCACAACAGATTTTTTGTGTTGATTGCGAAAATTCCGCAACCAAGCCTTGCAACAGGATGCGGCTTTTACTGCCTTATAGAGCATGAACATACCTTTCCAACGATGTATATATCTCGAGAAATTATAACTTTTAGTTTTTTTTCGAAAAAATCGTGGACTAACCCCTTGGCTAAAAAAAACATTTTTTTCAACATTGTTCCCGATCCCGTCGAGATGCACATCAAAAGAAAGGTATTGTCATGCTCTAACCACACCTGCAAACTAAAAGTTTCTGCGGGCTCTAGTTTCCGAAATAATGAGGATTATGTAAAATTACGAAAGTTCTACGCAGCCCACAACAGATTTTTTGTGTTGATTGCGAAAATTCCGCAACCAAGCCTTGCAACAGGATGCGGCTTTTACTGCCTTATAGAGCATGAACATACCTTTCCAACGATGTATATATCTCGAGAAATTATAACTTTCAGTTTTTTTCGAAAAAATCGTGGACTAACCCCTTGGCAAAAAAAAACATTTTTTTCAACATTGTTCCCGATCCCGTCGAGATGCACATCAAAAGAAAGGTATTGTCATGCTCTAACCACACCTGTAAACTAAAAGTCTCTACGAGCTCTAGTTTCCGAAATAATGAGGATTATGCAAAATTACGGAAGTTCCACGCAGCCCACAACAGATTTTTTGTGTTGATTGCGAAAATTCCGCAACCAAGCCTTGCAACAGGATGCGGCTTTTACTGCCTTATAGAGCATAAACATACCTTTCCAACGATGTATATATCTCGAGAAATTATAACTTTTAGTTTTTTTTCGAAAAAATCGTGGACTAACCCCTTGGCTAAAAAAAACATTTTTTTCAACATTGTTCCCGATCCCGTCGAGATGCACATCAAAAGAAAGGTATTGTCATGCTCTAACCACACCTGCAAACTAAAAGTTTCTGCGGGCTCTAGTTTCCGAAATAATGAGGATTATGCAAAATTACGGAAGTTCCACGCAGCCCACAACAGATTTTTTGTGTTGATTGCGAAAATTCCGCAACCAAGCCTTGCAACAGGATGCGGCTTTTACTGCCTTATAGAGCATGAACATACCTTTCCAACGATGTATATATCTCGAGAAATTATAACTTTCAGTTTTTTTCGAAAAAATCGTGGACTAACCCCTTGGCAAAAAAAAACATTTTTTTCAACATTGTTCCCGATCCCGTCGAGATGCACATCAAAAGAAAGGTATTGTCATGCTCTAACCACACCTGCAAACTAAAAGTTTCTGCGGGCTCTAGTTTCCGAAATAATGAGGATTATGCAAAATTACGAAAGTTCTACGCAGCCCACAACAGATTTTTTGTGTTGATTGCGAAAATTCCGCAACCAAGCCTTGCAACAGGATGCGGCTTTTACTGCCTTATAGAGCATGAACATACCTTTCCAACGATGTATATATCTCGAGAAATTATAACTTTCAGTTTTTTTCGAAAAAATCGTGGACTAACCCCTTGGCAAAAAAAAACATTTTTTTCAACATTGTTCCCGATCCCGTCGAGATGCACATCAAAAGAAAGGTATTGTCATGCTCTAACCACACCTGCAAACTAAAAGTTTCTGCGGGCTCTAGTTTCCGAAATAATGAGGATTATGCAAAATTACGAAAGTTCTACGCAGCCCACAACAGATTTTTTGTGTTGATTGCGAAAATTCCGCAACCAAGCCTTGCAACAGGATGCGGCTTTTACTGCCTTATAGAGCATGAACATACCTTTCCAACGATGTATATATCTCGAGAAATTATAACTTTCAGTTTTTTTCGAAAAAATCGTGGACTAACCCCTTGGCAAAAAAAAACATTTTTTTCAACATTGTTCCCGATCCCGTCGAGATGCACATCAAAAGAAAGGTATTGTCATGCTCTAACCACACCTGCAAACTAAAAGTTTCTGCGGGCTCTAGTTTCCGAAATAATGAGGATTATGCAAAATTACGGAAGTTCCACGCAGCCCACAACAGATTTTTTGTGTTGATTGCGAAAATTCCGCAACCAAGCCTTGCAACAGGATGCGGCTTTTACTGCCTTATAGAGCATGAACATACCTTTTCAACGATGTATATATCTCGAGAAATTATAACTTTCAGTTTTTTCGAAAAAATCGTGGACTAACCCCTTGGCTAAAAAAAACATTTTTTTCAACATTGTTCCCGATCCCGTCGAGATGCACATCAAAAGAAAGGTATTGTCATGCTCTAACCACACCTGTAAACTAAAAGTTTCTACGAGCTCTAGTTTCCGAAATAATGAGGATTATGCAAAATTACGGAAGTTCCACGCAGCCCACAACAGATTTTTTGTGTTGATTGCGAAAATTCCGCAACCAAGCCTTGCAACAGGATGCGGCTTTTACTGCCTTATAGAGCATAAACATACCTTTCCAACGATGTATATATCTCGAGAAATTATAACTTTTAGTTTTTTTTCGAAAAAATCGTGGACTAACCCCTTGGCTAAAAAAAACATTTTTTTCAACATTGTTCCCGATCCCGTCGAGATGCACATCAAAAGAAAGGTATTGTCATGCTCTAACCACACCTGCAAACTAAAAGTTTCTGCGGGCTCTAGTTTCCGAAATAATGAGGATTATGAAAAATTACGGAAGTTCCACGCAGCCCACAACAGATTTTTTGTGTTGATTGCGAAAATTCCGCAACCAAGCCTTGCAACAGGATGCGGCTTTTACTGCCTTATAGAGCATGAACATACCTTTTCAACGATGTATATATCTCGAGAAATTATAACTTTCAGTTTTTTCGAAAAAATCGTGGACTAACCCCTTGGCTAAAAAAAACATTTTTTTCAACATTGTTCCCGATCCCGTCGAGATGCACATCAAAAGAAAGGTATTGTCATGCTCTAACCACACCTGTAAACTAAAAGTTTCTACGAGCTCTAGTTTCCGAAATAATGAGGATTATGCAAAATTACGGAAGTTCCACGCAGCCCACAACAGATTTTTTGTGTTGATTGCGAAAATTCCGCAACCAAGCCTTGCAACAGGATGCGGCTTTTACTGCCTTATAGAGCATGAACATACCTTTCCAACGATGTATATATCTCGAGAAATTATAACTTTCAGTTTTTTTCGAAAAAATCGTGGACTAACCCCTTGGCAAAAAAAAACATTTTTTTCAACATTGTTCCCGATCCCGTCGAGATGCACATCAAAAGAAAGGTATTGTCATGCTCTAACCACACCTGCAAACTAAAAGTTTCTGCGGGCTCTAGTTTCCGAAATAATGAGGATTATGCAAAATTACGAAAGTTCTACGCAGCCCACAACAGATTTTTTGTGTTGATTGCGAAAATTCCGCAACCAAGCCTTGCAACAGGATGCGGCTTTTACTGCCTTATAGAGCATGAACATACCTTTCCAACGATGTATATATCTCGAGAAATTATAACTTTCAGTTTTTTTCGAAAAAATCGTGGACTAACCCCTTGGCTAAAAAAAACATTTTTTTCAACATTGTTCCCGATCCCGTCGAGATGCACATCAAAAGAAAGGTATTGTCATGCTCTAACCACACCTGCAAACTAAAAGTTTCTGCGGGCTCTAGTTTTCGAAAAATGAGGGTTATGCAAAGTTACGGAAGTTCCACGCAACTTATAACAAATTGTGTGTGTTGATTGCGATAATTCCGCAACCAAACATTGAAACTGGATTCGGCTTTCCCTCTTTTATAGAGCATGAACATACCTTTCTTACGATTTATTTATCCCGAAAAGGAATACAAAAGTGAACTAAAATAATATTTCCGTAATTTTATTTCAATTTGAGAAACACAAATATTTTTACACATTCATATACAATACATATTTTATACATTTTAAATTAAAATTTTTAATTAAAATTAACTTAGAAGAATGCATCTTATCACATGGTGTTGAATCTTTTAGCAATTCAAATTGGTTTACGTTATTATTTACAAATGATATTCACACTAACTAACTATTCACATGAAAATTATAACATTTTAAACTTTTTTCTTAAAACAAGATTAAATCATAATATTAAATGGCATTATTTTCGCTTTTGCATTTCTAAATAAGTTGCTGTAAAGGTAAGCAAACGGTACCGCTGTTTGAGATTTCGAGCCCGAACATGAGCAGAATTGACTTCTTCGGTAAAACTGCCAGGAAACCAGCCAGTAATACCATCTCTGATTCTTTCACCGTAAAACCAACCTTCAAAGAAGAAGAAAGATTTAGTTTCTTTGAATATTCTTTTAAAATTTGTTTCACTTACCATCTGGAAGTTTTCTTGAAACATTAACTACGTCACCAATTTCTAGAGTTAGAAGATCTGGTTCGGTAGCTATGAATTCATGTGTGGCAGTAACTTGCGGGCAATCCCATTGTTCGTACAGCTTTTCTCCTGGATTTTCTGCTTCTGGTGGCCTTGTTGCCTGAAGCCATCTTTCCATTTCCGAAACAGAAGGACATGATAGAACCTGTAAAGAGAATTACAATTTGAATTATAGACACGAATAGAAATAATTTATGGCTCAACTAACCAATTCAACAGTCTTCCTTTCATTGTTTTCCAGGAGAGTCATCAATATTAAATTTTTTCCCGTCTGGTTGGCATCTTTGGTTGGTAATTGGGGTATTGAGTCTCCTGAAGAAATAGTAAGCATGTTTCTCGGGCAATAATCGAAAACTGTGAATAATTCTTCTCCCTTTCGTTTAGTTAAGACCATAAGGTCAGAAAATAAAAATGCGAAAATATTGGACTTTGTAAACTTCTTTCCGAATGTCAGCTTAGCATCATCTCCCCGCCAAATCAGCTGAACCAATTCACCTTTTTTAACCAAGAAACGTGGTTTTGCTCCCGTGGCAGCAACTCCTGCTGGTGCTATTGCCAGAGCTCTTATATGAGAGGGAAATTCTAACTGCTTTGAGATTCGTTCGATTTCATACGCTTGTTCACAACGATTAGCTGCTTCGTTACACTGTGCTACTATCTTGTTTAATATGGCTAAAGTCAATTTCCAGTTATCGTATTCATCGTCATCTGGCTGCACTTTACTGAAAACTGCATCGATAAGCAATGGCAAACGAGTTATTCGCTGCATCGGGAGCATCAGGAACGAGTGCAGAGTTAAGCCACAGCATACTGAATCTGACTCCAGTTCTTCTAGCTTCTGGCTAAATATTCCCTTAGCTTCTTTTAGTCTTCGCAAAGAACGATCCATTCTCCCCTGATGCTCGCAATAAGCCACATACACTTGAAAGTTTTTCTCGGCACATGCATAAATACTTTTGCTCAGACCCAATAACATTATATTGTCTTGCCAACAGGCTTCCAGTTCACTAAGTAGTTTCTCAGAGCATTCATGAACGGGTGTGATATATGAGAAGAGAGCTTTCCGATCTCGAGAACTAAGAATTGTTGTGTCATGGAAAGTGTGGTGACTCATAAAATGGCTACGTAAAAGATTAAGAGATTTGAGGTAACTTGCTTCAGAGGTTATTATTTCGAATTTGGCTTCTTGAAGGCTTCGTTCTCGAGGAGATAAAGTTACTAAAAATGTAATTTAACAATTAAATGTTTTAAATCAGGATATATATAAATTAAATTACATAATATCTCTGAAGATATAACTTCTGGGATTTCACTCCAAAGTGTTCTTGATGGCCCTGACTTTGGACCTACCAATTGCAGTGCTGTAGGCCTTGTTCGTTTGGGTTTTTCAGTTTTAGAACTCCTTCCCTTCGCTCCGATTTCTTCATAGCCATCAGTTTCGTGGTCATCCATATCCCGAGATATTGACTTTTAAATAATGATAATTAATTAATTAATAATATTATCCTAAAATAAACTCACCTCTAATTTTTCAGCACTGTAAATTTGGTACAAGGGTTCGTTTAAGAACATATGATGTCCATTTTCCTCTCCAGTTGCTCCCTCATTTCCCATAGAAACTCCAGAGCTGCCACTAGAGCTTGCCACTGAGACACCACTCGTCTGATAAAGACCAGCTTCAGCATACCATGACGTGCTTTTGTTCAAGTTATTTGGTTGTTTGTCGTAATTTGCATCTTCAACATTTACGGCGGCGTTTTGAATTTTGAATACCCCACATTCTGTGTACCACGACGTTGTAGAAGGCCGCTGCTTTGTAGGTCTGTTTTCTGAGATTGGTGGAGGTGGTGGGGGATCGTTTGGTCTAAGCCCAGTAGAAGTTTGTCTCCGGGAGGAATTTGATGTACTGATCTGTCTTTTATTTTTACGAATAACAACAACTGGTTGATGGTCGGTCTGTTCCATTTGTGGTTTTTCGGAATTCGTATCTCCAGGTGTCACCTTTTCAAATATTCCAGAGTCCTGCTCACTGCTTGCCTCTGACACATAGAATATGCTTCTTGCAATTGTCATAGTTGATGTTTGTTTACTATCGTAGCTTGTCGCTGCAAGACTTTTCCATTTCGACTTGAAACTCCTTCCAGCATTGGACTTAGATCGGGTAACAATTTCATTTGTGGCATGAAGACTTCTTGCAGAGGTACTTTGTTTTAACCCGTTCTCTGGGGTGGATTGACTAGCTATTAAATTTATATTTTGAAAGTCTGTATTCTCGTAGATGTTATCGTCATTAGAGTTACTGTCCTTATTGATATTAGGTTTGTCTGGTGCTCTTCTTGTGGGCTTAAGAGTTGTTTGGTACTCATTACCTTCACTCAGGTTTTGAGTGTTCTCATATATTTTCGTATGCACAGAATCAGGATAATTCTTATTTTGATCGTTTGGAGACTTTTTGATAATAAGGTTCTTGAATTTTTTCATAATGTTGTAAATTTGGCCCTTGGTTTGAGGCGGATCGGGAAGTTTGACATTACAAATATCTACTCCGCTATCATCCTATAAAACAAATTTATTTTTTTTTTAATTTAGGTATAACTTCGATTCAAAAATAGACTTACCTTCTTAGTTGATTGATTATCCTCATAGATATCATCATCAGTTTCGAAAGAATCGTAATCATCACTGAGTTCGCTCTTAGTAACTACTGGTGACCTTGTGTTACGATTTGCTTTTGAAAAATTTGGATTACCCACAGGGTATAGAGGCTCATAAAAATGGTCAACGTCATCTGAAATAAATACAAGTATTTAGCTTAGATATGTTGTTTGCTCATGAAGTTTACATGAATGAGCATTCAAAAAATGTCTACACCAACCTACAAATGTAACCAAAGTTGTTTGAGTTTGATTATCGATATTTGATTCCATGCGTAGGGCAGAAAATTTATCACGCTGTCGGTTGATTTTACGATTCAGTTGTTCTATTTCAGTATTTTGGTATATTGGTTCATTTATTTCATTGTTCTCCCTGAATTCACTATTTAAATAAACGCTGCTTGCTGGTGAAGTTATGTACACTTCACCGACCGCCCGCGCTCTGCGTCGGCGCGGCATGGTCTTAATGGTCCCGGTGTCGGGTAAATCCATTTTAATGTTATTTCTAATATCATACTTTTAGCATACTCGATTTAACATAATTCAACAGATGCAGTATTGATAAATGGTATTGCGATACGATTCGATGTCATTTACTTTTTGTCAGCATAATGATGTAAATAAAATAATAATAAAAAAAAAAACAACTAATAAATAAGTTTGTAATGTGAAAGTGGTTTTGTTTCGATTATCTTCTAAATAGTGCAGTATGGTTTAGAAAATTCGTGTAAAAAAGTACAATTGTACAATTTTTGAAAAATTAATTATGGAGTTCCAATTTTTTAAAGACACCACCAAAAGAATAGAGAAAGTTAAAAGTGCATCGAGAAGATTGACCAAACATTAAAGTATATACATATTTTGAATATGATCACTGATAACTATAATCTTTAAACTACTGAAAAGTATTCAAATAGGAATTCATCATATAAATGGATATAACACAGGTAGCAGTTGAATTAAATAATTCCAAATATTGAAAAGAAGATGTAATTTTTGGAATGTAATTGGTTTGAAATCTCCATTGCCAATTTATTGTCAGAAACCATATTACTACGGGATAAACGAAACGATTATGTCCACGCGGATTAACATAAAAAAAGATCTTATATAAAAAAAATTAAAGTTGTTTACCCTTTGGACTTTATAGAACTGTTTAAACTAATTTTATGCAAAACTCTTAGCAACTAAACAGGCAAATACATAATTTTAATAAAACTGCAAATATCAAAAACTAAATTAAGTCTTAATTGTGCTTTGAAAGAAAATCACAAACTATGATGTTTCTTTAATGGAACATGTTTTTGTTTTTATAAATTAAAACTAGTTCATAATATCGTTTCCGAGCAAGGAATACTTCAAACATTTGTTTCTTTCGATGGCCACAGCCAGCGTATAGTGAGCAATAGACCGGTTAAAGTAGAATGCTATGGTATTCGTAATATGTTTTTCATTTATCTGGGTAGGTAGCGTGTCTGTTAGAACCATAACTCGTTTAGTTAGATGGCTCAAATTAGGCCTTTAAACTTTGGTCAGTTAAATTAATTATCACAAGGTTAAAAATAAATTAGTATGTAGATATGTTGGAACGTATGACATATGCAAACATTTTTTAATATAGAA
This sequence comes from Eupeodes luniger, assembly GCA_951509635.1. NCBI lineage: Eukaryota > Metazoa > Arthropoda > Insecta > Diptera > Syrphidae > Eupeodes > Eupeodes luniger. The sequence continues at coordinate 639,280 of OX608074.1, forward strand.
ATATGAACAATTTATATCTCATTTTCTTAGCTGAATCAGGTGCATCTATGTAAACAAAAGCTGCACCAACGAAAAGTATTAAGATTTAAATCAAAACAAAAAGGCTTTCACTTTCAAGCGAAGATGAACACAAAAGATACATATGATGAACAACGTGAAATATATTTCACTCAAGACTGATTTATTATTTTTCTAAAGGCGACTACAAAAAATTCTTTTTTTTTTTTTTAATAATAATGAACAGAGATTTTTCTTTTCTTTCTCTTATATCTTATATAAATTTATTATTATTCTCTTTGTGTTGCAAGCAAAGAGCTTTACATATTATATAGGAACTGCACTGCATAAAAAAATATTCAACGCAAAATTTCCAAACGCGATCACTGAACTTGTAAGTTTTAAACAATGCCTTTGATAGAAGCAAAATGATGGAAATAGTTTCAAGGCTATTGAATTTTTGTTGTTGTTGCGGGATGTTGGTTTTGTATTCGATGTCGTTAATTTTAAATATTTAATTACTTTGGCACTTAACGTTCGCACAAACGTTGTGATGTGCGATCAGAAAAGGTATACGAACGATCAATAAAGTAGCTTCGTAGTTAGTTACGGTTTGCGTTAGATACACGTCCAAACTAATGAAATAAGCTCGAGAGACTGAGGAGAGGAAACTCTTGCAAGAGTAGACACACAGATTGTTGTTTTTTCCATATACTGGCCCGGATAGCTCTGGCTGGAGCTTTGTTTGTTGGACTGCGATCTCGCGTTGCCACAATGAAAATATGTTTATGGGAGAAATTATTTGTTAGGACGTGTAACCAGAACAAATTGAATACAAGAGAGTAAATCACCTTGATTTTGAATAAAACTAGAAAGACCAGCATTTTGAAGGAAAATTTGTCAGCCCGTTTTATTTTGGACTTACCACAATAATTCGTGTTAATATGCAAAACATCGAACTTATGTAATTCTCAATTACATGCTTGTTTTTGCTTAAAAAATTAAATATGGCAAACTTAAATGCTGTAGAACATTAAAAAAAAGTCTTAATGAAAACAAATAATCAAAAACTATATTTCTTGTGCGCTTTCAGGCCTATTAAAACTGCAGTAAAGTGGTAACGCTGACCCGACTTTGATGAGTATGCCTGTTCTGCTAAAGTTGCTTGGTTCGTTGTTGTTGGTAGGTTGATTTAATATAGGAAAAGAGATTGAGGGGATGCATAAGTGACTACTGCCCTGGTTGGTGCTTGATTGCCTCAGGTTTTTGTTTTAAGATCTCTTTATATGTTCATGCTTATGGACAATTATTATGTACCTCCTATAGATGTAGAGGTTTGCAATGGAATTTGGAGAAGCTTGCGATGAAAAGTAGTGGGATGGCAGCAAGTGAGAACTGAGAACAGGTTTTCTGCATTCACCATCAACACTGGCAAAGAAGTTTTTTGTTTTTGTTTCTGATCAAACTGCAAAGAGTGTATGTCACGTTTCCTATTTGACTTATTATGTGATCGCGCATTGCAGTTTTGAAACGTCATAAACTCAAGCTCATAACATCAATTGGTTTTAAATAAATGGATACAAAAAGAAAACACAGTCTTGTATACACTATATAAAAATGTGAACCCTTTCAGCTTGAATAATCTCGTTTTTTTTTATCGAGCAATATAATAAATAATTTGACCTTAGTGACACTATTTAAGTGGAAGACGTGGAATACGAAAACTTCATGACGTCAGATATACGGGTGGGTATTATAAAAATGATTCAATACAGTTTTGTATTAGTATCGATAAGTATGCTTTCGACGAGTTTGTATGTTTTTTTTTGGGATTACCTGGTTGAGTAATTGCGAAAAAAGAGATAGGTGGTCATTTTAATAGAACAATTTGAATTAATTTGTGAAACCACTTCCGGTTACAGGTGCAGTGAGGCTTAGACTGGAGAAATAATTTTGTTCCTTACTTACCATCATCACTAACAGTTTGATTCAGTCTTTTATCTCTCACACGTTTTGACCAGTCAGGACTTCTATGGGTCCTCGTTCGCTCTTTCACACTGAAATGATAATTTAAAAATTAATTACGCTCCTTTTAAATTTTGTAGAAAGAAAAAAATATAGTTATGTTGCACAAGTAATCAAAATCTTAAATTCTAACCCCCTTTGGTTAAATCAAGAAATTTGTCTATGCAATATTATTTACTAACACTAAATCGAGAAAGAAAAATCTTAAAATTTGACCTTGAATTGATTCTGATTTTTGGTATTCATTTGGTATTTCTAAGGAAATGTCATTCTTTAAAAATATATCTTAGTTTTTCGAATACACCTTCACGATTTTATGGCAATATTTTTATGATAATAATTTTAGTACTATGCAAAAATGTGTGTCCTACTTGTTTGAAAATTATATACATGTATATATTATATTATAAGTAATATGCAGGGAGACGTGATTCAAAAATCAATCAGCATCTTTGAAGCAAACATTTGTGTTGCATGTACAATAATTTGTGTAATATTCAATTAAAGAAAAAAGTATGCATACTCCCGAGTGTTTTAGCATAACGATTACAACAAAGAATAAAACTAAGGCATTTGTAATAAATGGTAGCATTTTGGAAGTATTTAAGAAATTCACCTCAGTGTGGATTGGGCGAACAATTTCTTTGGGAATCTGATGCTATTTTGGTTTTATGAAACAGGTGGGGTCATAGTTCAAGATGAATTATTACAATTTTGCTTTTAATGCCTTTTGTTGGAGGATAAGCATTCATGGCCCGAAAGCCGGTTAATAATACTATATGACAAATGGTTATAAAATAACAATATCCGCTATACAAAAGTAACGAGATGATTTATTATCTCGAAAACAACTTAAAGGATTTTTTAAGCGGTTACGGATTTTCATACGTAAGCTTCATAAATAGGGGAAACAGATGCAATTTATTAATTCCAGAAGTCAAATAAAACTATACAAATCAGACAGAACTCTAAAGCTAGGGTTTTGAATAAGAAGTTAAATTATAAATTTTAAGACTTCTCACCAAATTCAATACTCACACGATGAACTGCTGTTTTCCCAGATCATACGTATTGACTTCACTATCCGAAATATCCACCCAGTCATCACTATTTTCACTTGATGCGATGTATGAATGTGAATAATTGTGAGCGAGTAGTCCATTCACCATCGATACCTCATAAAGGCTGTTAGTTTTATGTTCCGAGGAAATAGTCGAGCTTGAATCGGTATTGCCCAGCATTGAACGTCTTCGATAGTTGTTAATACTTTCATAGCCGTTCGACGCAAGCGATACTGTATCAGCGCACTTGTACTCTTTGTCTCTCGAAGATTTGAGTGATTCGTAACAATGAGGACTGCTTTTGATGGTGTCATAAATGCTATCATCGTCATTGATGCTACCCGAATCACTTGTCCGCGATGACATGTCATTTGTTGTAACAACAGTAGTGAATAGTTTTTTGGGAATAATTCGTTTTGGATTTGGCAGCTCTGGCAATTTGTCTGTAGTATTTCGCTGTGATTCCGTTGACCCTTTCCTCGGTCGAGGTGGTGGTGGAAGTGTGTCTTTTGGAGTCTCACATATTTCATAGCCATTGATAGATTCGTAGCTTTCACTTGACTCGACACTATGTTTTCTCCCTTCATTTTTTACAATAACTTTTGAAAAGAGAAATGATTTCTGGGGTTGTATTAAGGAAGAGCTGGAATTAGATTCTGCAGTATTTTTTGTTTCTGTAGCTATGAACTCATAAATGCTCTCGTCGTTGTTATTGTTTTGAATTTTGTTATCACTTTGTTCAATAAGTACAATTTTAGCTTCTTCAACATCCTTCTCACTTTCATTGGTTGCTTGCATTGTCTCCACTAAACTCGAGTTTACAGCCTCGTTAAGAATGACTCCTTCTTCGTTGGCATTGACATCTGTTTCATTGAAAAATGTATTATCAAGCCGCGGCGATTCAGGTTCAGTCATCTGCTTTGAAGAAAGTGATACAATTTTATGATTGACTTCTTCTAATGCATCCAATATCTTCTCTTCGGCTAGCACTTCAGGAAACATTTGTTGAACTTTCGAAATCTCAATGGGAGTTTCTTCAACAACATGACACTCCTCGGGTTGGTGTGATATGGGCAAAAACTCATTATCAGCAGCATCTTCGGATATTATTGGATTCTTTTCATCGGAACTTTTAAAAGGTTCAGGCAGCACTATTCGATCAACAGCATCATTCGTGTTGCTAAACGTTTTGGAGAAAAATCCTCGAAAGCTAAACTTTTCGCTATCTTTTGGATCTCTTGTTTTTCTCACCAACTTGGATTCTTTTGCACTTATATCATATGGCGGCGAAAAATCGCTTGTCTTTGAAATAAGTTCAGTCTTTGTTTTGTTTTTATGATCATTACCTTCTAATAAATTAACTACATTGCTGACTTTAAGACTAAAGTCGTTCTCTAAAAACTTGGCGCCCAATTGGGGCTTTTGTTCATCATCTTCCCTGATTTTTCCCAACACCACAGATTTCAGTTCATTTTGTATTTCTTTTCTTGTGACCAGTTCTGTTTTCTTGCGTAGAACTTGTGCACTTCTCAACGGTAATTTCGGTTTTCCACTTGTTCTACTTTCAAAAGTTTCTATAGCACGCTGCACTGATGAAACATTTTTTATTGGACTAGATATTGTTTCTTTATCACGACTCGGCAACACTGTTGACAACGATGGAGGCTCTATAGTCATTGTATCTGAATTGTCAATAACTTTGTAAACGTGACCGCCTCGAGAAATAAGAATTCCATTGTTTCGCTTAACTTCGTCAAGTATTTTTTTATCCTTTTGGATGATTTCATTGAATTGCTGGGTTAGTTTGGCCACCTTATTGCTTGAGTTACTGCCATTGTAATTAGGCATTTTGCGGGGAGAATGGTAGCTTTTTACTTGAGTTTTGAAACTGTATTTGCGAGTAGAATTAACATTTTTTCTACGCGATACCGTCGCCGACGTTGTCGTTGTTGTCACTGTTGTTGTCGACGACGCCGTTTTTGTTTCCAAACTACGCAGCGAATCTGCCGCGTCTTGCGTCCCAGTAATGGAATGTTTGTGCTCGCTGCTTTTGTTATCGCAGTCGATAACAGCCTGCAACGAAGGCACTTGAGGAGGGGTGGCAGGTGTGGCATCTTCCAAATGAGGCACTTTTATTGTATTCATTTTTGTATTTCCGTCGGCTTCCTGTTGGAAGAGAGGAGATTTTGTATTTTTTGGAACCATTATATCGTCTCGAAGCATCCTTAGGTTATTTTCTTCACTATTTATGATATTTGTAGGTTTTATGTTATAATTATTGAAACTCAAACAACGACTCGACAGACCGTGAATTGGTGTGTTAGCAGGACTTGCGCTTTGGCATCGATTTATCTCAATTGTGGCTGCAGTTTTATATTTATAAAAGTTATCTTTCGCCGACCTGCCCGAACTAGGATGCTCAAGACTTTCTATAATATTATGAACACTTAAGGCACGTGTAATGTCAGGAGGCGGTTTCTCTTGTTGCAACAGGCAACCGTAGCTTTTGGCAGGACTAAGAGCTTTGGCAGCTTTTGTAATTCTCGAATTCCAGAGATGTCTTAAATTCTGAACACCCCTCAACTCCGGTTGAGTCGAATTGTTCTCCTTATTATTATTTGGGGATTTTGTATTATTAGTTTGGTCAGTAGATAAGATAATATTTGGTTTCAAGTTTGGTGTGTTATCGTCGTTGTTATTGCAAGAATGTTTTATCCAACTCAAAATGGGGTTTCCTCTTGAATGTAGTAACCTAGTTTTGGTGAATTTGTTATCGTTTCCATCATCAGCACTTGGTGCTGATAATGGTTTTGTGTTCCTCAACATATTTGTGGATGTTAATTGACGAACCGGTCACAAATAATTGTTCATTAAAACTGGTTAATGAACCCCTGTAATGAAAAAAAAAAAAAAAAAAAAAATTAAAGTTATATCACACATTGGCATCATAATGAAGGTGAAAGTTAGTTTTGGATGGATATGGTATTACAACCTTTGAATATTAATTGGACACCTTCGTAAAGGTCGTCTAGCTTTACCATATTGTCAATAATATGTACATATATATTTTTATTTTTGGCTCAATAAAGCACTTGTCTTCTTGGAATTTCAATTGATAAAGGCTATAATTGTACTCAGTGATATTTTCGCATTTATACATATTATATACATTTAACTGATCTTAACACTAACACATTGTTTATACATGCAAAGGAATATTGTGTTGCTGAATATTTGGTACTTTTTGGATCCTATTTGTTATAGCTGGCAAAATATAACCCTAACCTCCTTTTTGTTTAATGTTTTTAGTTATAATTAACGACGACGAGACGATGCAAACTTTTCATACTTGAATCAATATCGTTTGATCAATGATCAATTAATAAAAAAACATAATCAATAATTTTCAGGTTAGACATTTTGGAATGCAAACAGATATGACAAAGAATTAGGGAATTATTATTTAAATGAAGTTGCAGATCGCTGCTTTTTGTATTTCTTTTAGAGTTGCAGACATCGAAAACTATCAAATATGTATATTGGAAAAATTTAAGCACTAAAATGATAGGCACATTTTTTTTAGAGCCGATATCCGTTGCAGTTGTATTTTAGTTTTCAAACTTTCAAATTACTAGTTTTAAGGAATAATGCCCAAACTAACGGCCTTTTAAACAAAATATGGCACTGTGAAAAGCATTACTGTTTTAAGTGTTTCTATTATAATTTTTATTTAATCGTTTTTCTTATACTCTGTTTCTAAGCTAAATGAATGGGTTAAGAACAAGTAATAGGGTTCTTAGGTTTTGGTTTTTGTTTTCCTAAGACATCATACCTAAAAACCCAAAGTAAGAAAAAAAACAAAAAAAATGGATATCGCCTTGGAAAAATTTGTGGCCCATATTTTGGTGTTTGAAATTGTACAATATCATTGATAGTTTTCAAGGTCTGCAACTCTAAAAGAAAGAAATACCATTAATGCAAGAATTAGATATTCACTTTGGTAGAATTTTAGTGGAGAAGTTCATTTATATGTCCTTAAATCTTAAAAAAGTCCTCTTTTTCTGGGCGTAGCAAAAACAATTTAGAAGAGGGCCTGAAAGGGGATCAAGTTAACATTTTCAATTTTTTTTGAAAACATAGGTTGTTTTTGCAAAAAAGAAGATGTACATACATACATAAAGATTGTAGTTTATGTAAATCTACACTAAAAAGCTAAAAAACCTTTTTTCGTTCAGTTGACAGATTTGGAAAAACACAGTGGACAATTTTGTGTGCAATACATTTATTCAAAAAGTTTAATAAAATCATATTTTTGGGTGTACAAATTTTTGTATTGTGTTCTGCCAGGAAAAATATTTTTTCGAAGTTTCAGCAAAAGGCCATTTTTTTTTACAAAATGATCTGAGAACAACCTGCAGAAAATACAAGTATCTATAAAATGATAAATGATAATGTGTGTTCGTTATAGAGGTAGAGGGGGTAGTAAGACTTGCGGCTTTTTCAGTTGTATCTCAAACCTTTAAAATGAGCCATTTGTCATGAATATCAGACAAAGTTTTATTTAATTCTAAACAAAATTCTGAACAGCGGAAAAGTGCCTGAGAATAGAAAGATCCCGGATATTAATGTCTTACATTTAGAAAAATAGAACAAACTCTTTGTTAAGAACCAAGAATTTGTTGTAAAAATCATATAGTAAACGATAAATAGGAAAAAGATGTTTGTCCTTCTGTTAAAGAGTATAATTTGGTATTTTTCATTGATTGTTATATGGCTTAAAACATTAATTTGATTATATCATAAAAGGAATCCAATAATATTGCAACTATTAATATTATATGGTATCTCGATTAATTCGGGTAAATATGCGTCAAGACAAGGTGCAATGGTCATATTCTGATGAACCCAACCATTACACCGTGGCGAAACGTATATATGAACACTTGCTGGTTTATATTTATTTTCATTATTTTAAATCATTTTTATTAAATATTAAAATGTATTACATATTAAAGACACATTACAAACTTAATGTAGCTATGTACTGTACATTGTTTCTCAAAGTTGTCAATTTGCAAACAGAAAAAACTCCATTAAATAATTGGAAATTGGCAAAGAATTACCTAGAATAGTTCCCCTGTTTAAATGTAAAAGTTTTAGATAAGTTTGTAAACAAATAAAATTGCTGATTTGTAGTAAATTTAATTGCGGTTTTCAGTGAAAATTATTAAATCGATTTGAGTCATTTTCAATGTGTACATACCTGTTCAGATAGTAGGTAGTGTTGGGAACACTGCATTATCTTTTATTTTTATCAAAAGAAACAGAAAATAAACAAAAGAGCATGAATTAAAAAAATAACGCTTTGATTAATAAAATGTATATGCCTATAAAATGTATACATCAGAAGAAATAGAAAAAAATCAAGCTAAAAGTTTTTGATAGATAAGATAAATCTATTGCAATGTATTTTCAGTTCCGTTCGCTAAAAATATTTATTTTTGTATTAATACATTAATCGGTGTGCGTCACTCAAAAGACGCGGAATTCAGATAAGTGATCAGTAAAAATAAAGACACTTTTAGAAAAAATTAGGATCCTTCTCAAAATCTTACTAACCAAAATATGTATAAGCATTTTAAGGTACTACTTTGATTTTTTTATTGTAAAATTTCTGACATACAAAGATCAATGGAAAAAGGAGGTTCCATTCCTCGTACCACACACACATTACACACTTAAATCTACTTCGGTCTACTGAACTTCACATTACACTACCACGGCACAAATCACACTACCTTTTCCTTAAAGTGCCCTCAAGCCTATTGTTGGTACAACTTGCAAACAAAAAAAATAATTTATATAAATAAACCTTTCTAATAAAATTAAAATAGATTTTAAAATTTCCTTATCAAATTTAAAGGCATGTCTTTATGTTATGGAGTATTTTTCTTTTGATGTTCATTGTAATTAAATAATACTTGTATACAAATCAAATACAAACTAAAAAACTGCATGTATCAAGTTTCTTTAGCTTAGGTAGAGTTTGACCTACTCATAAGCCACAAACTTTAAATCTGTCGCACGAACAACAAACTTTTCCAATCTCCATTCTTTTATCAAATAACTTTTAAGTTTCAGGTTATTGTCATTTCGAAAGAAAAGTGAAATTATATTTTGATTTAGAATAAAACGAATAAATTAACAATTCGAAGCATTTTTATGGATTGTCTGTTGTTGAAAATAAAAAAAAAGCGTCAACTCTGCAGAATAAAAGTCATGGAAACGATAATGAAAAATAAAGAACCAACGAAGGCCAGTCGGAGTTAAGAGCGAGTCGTATGCTGTGATTCTGAAGTTTTGTTTGAACGAAAACTTTTTTCGTGCTATTTCGATCGATTTTAAAGAAAGTAGAAGTTCTTCAACAAGTATCACATTGTCTTAGGCCCCTGGGTGTTCCTATTTGATGGAAAAATAAACACAATCAAATGATATTCATGTCGCTTTAAAACTTAATTTATCGATTTTTTAAAAGTCGTGCATATGGAGGCCTACTGACTTAAAGCCTAATCGCATTAAACAAGGCAAGTTTGTTCCAATTACATTTTTATTCTTACGTTTTCTTTAGGTTGCTAAGTAATAACAGTTGACAAAGTGATGGAGTATAAAATAAAATAATTACAACATAAGTTAATATGTATAACATTAAAATGTGTTGAAGAACTTCTGAAGATGATGGTCGAAAATTTAGATTTATTTTCATAATGCTAACGAATTATGTATGTACATAAGATGGAATGAAAACACTTAAACGGCTTCGATTTTCAATGCAGTTAGTTTTCGTTTGTATAATTCCAGCTTAATCTTAAGGAATTGAAATAGTCTTTTAAATAGCGTTTTCACTTCATCTTTTCATCAATGTATTTATTCTAAAAAGGTTAAAATATTTTATCTAAATTAACCACTTGCTTTTCAAATTATGTTTGCATCTAAAAAGCTTTTGTTTTCGTCATAAAAATTTAGGAATGTTTACTAAAATTAATTAATTAATTTTGTTTACAGCACATAAGAATTACAAATATGTATGAGATGTAGAACAAAGATGAGAAACTTGGACTTTTGGTGTTATATTGGGATACTTTATTTTGTTTGTTATGCTATTTTGTTTTTGAATAACTTTTTTACTCAATAAATAAAAAGATTTTGAGTAATAGAAATCTTTATTTGGACCTTTAAATTTGTCTTTGTTAAGTGGAAAAGATGATATCCAATATTAAACTCTCATGCAGAGTATATCGCTCCATTGTTTTTCTGTTTATATAATGTAGTTGTCACAAATTTGTCAAATATAATTGACGTCATTTGTATAATTTATAAACATTTTTGAGATGGTGATTAATTTTGCGCCATCTTGTATAATCGTTTCTTTAAAAAAATCCCTTACTTGAAAAACCGAAAAAAATACGTATGATATTCCGTAACATATGTTGTTTGAATTTTATTACTATTTTTCTATTTACTTATTTTTTCCAATGTTTTTTTAGTTAATTGTTTTGACAAGATGACGTTATTGGCTTAACGGAAGGTCAACTATATAGGAATGTAGGGTAGGACCTACTTAGAAATCAATTTATGTTCACCTTATATTTCTATAGTCATCAAAACTACTGGTTTGATTTTTAACCCTATACAAAAAAAATCAATGAAGCACTTCAAAATAACTCAAATAGAGATTAAAATTTTAGGAATATTTTCTTCTCATCTTCGATTGATATTTACAGAAATATACATAAATTACAATAAACATGGTTAACTTTTTTTTCTGTTGTGCTATCCAAAGAGAAAACTTTATTTTATTTATTCTAGCTATAGCACACATACGACCGATAGGTATGCAAATTAACATCAAAGTTATTGACCTCTTTCCATAAAAAAGTTATAAATTCTGTTTTATTTACCTACAATTGAGAAAATCGCATAGAATGTAACTACCAGTATTATAAACTAACGGTGTACATATATGTCACACCTCAAAAACACACTCGTTTCGTTTGTTGAATTAACCAAGAGAATCAAATAGGTTTGCTGCTGTGTAAAGTAAAGTATGACGAACAATATCCCTATGGGTTATTAAGGTCAATCTAACTTGGGTGTATTTCTTTTTACGAATCATTGTTATGGCTTCTATACTTTTTTTTAAATTTCAAATATACCTGTTAATTCAAAATTGTAGATGTAAGTAATCCAATGAGCACATTTTTTAAATCTTTCGTTGATATATAAATATTACCTTTAAATATTTTTATATTTTCTTTTATACAATCCAATTTGAATATATAGAGTTATCACGTATTCTTCCGTTTCAATGTAGTTTCTATTGATTTCAGGTTTATTTGCATTTTTGTGTGTGATTAAAATCAACCACGTAAGTAAAAACCTCGCACTCAACTAACTTAAGTGTTGATTTCTGTCCAAAACAAAACTCCAACCGAAGCAAACAAATGGTCATGATGTTTAAGTAAAATACAGGTGTAGACACATTAGACAATACAAAAAACACTTTAAGGGTTGCTATATTAGAGTTGATATAGTCTACCAGACTATAGCACCCCACAATCTAAGGGCGGACATAGCAACCCCCATTCGCTGCATTACTTATGTTATATTATAGCGACCATCGATAGGCAACGAAATAAAACAAAACCAAAAGCCTTGTTCTATAAATTGGGCTTAAAACTATTAACAACAGGCACACACCTTGAATTATTTTCCGTGTTCGATTCTTTTTTTTATATACATATGTTGGAGATATATTGGGGACTTATTTATCTTTTGAATGATATCGAGATCATTTCGTTTGTAGAATCATCACAAACTCTCACTGACATGTCACACTTTAAAGAACACAAATATTGATGGGTATCCTTTTTGATTTCACGAATATGTTAAACACCAAAAACACACTTCCTTCGAAAATTAAACTAATTTGCGCTCAAAAAGCAAGCATATTTTTAAGAGAGAAGTTTGACATCATTTCTAATTCAAAATACGAGTATTCACGTAGCGGAGGTGACTTTTTCGACTTTTTCTATTCGCTAGTAGCATGTGAAATACAAAACACCACGGTCACCCAACGAGTGTTAACACGAAACTAACATTCCACAGAGCTAAAGACGTTCAAAGCAGTGAACTTGCCCAGGTTTCTGATTGTTTTGTTTGTTGAGAATTGAGATACCAACCACCAACCAGTGCCAGTGCCAGCAGCGTCAGACCAGTGATACCGCACAAACCTGGTTGATACGTAATAAAAACGTACCTACTTATGGCTTGGCAGTAAGTTAAGTAGTAAGCAGTCAGAGCACTTGTATTGGCAGAAATGAGAAGAGTAAAAATTCTTCGAAGTTGTTTTTGTTGTTTTTGTTATCACTTTCGCTGGCAAGTTTTCGTTCGATATTCGACTATAAGTCAGGTATAGTTGATTGAGTGAATTACTTGCCTATATGAGTGTAGATTTGAGTGATTTTCTTGAGCCAACTTAGTGCACATATTTATACTCTTATGTTCGAAAGCCCAAACATCAATTAAGATTTCATAAAATTGTCTAAAATAGAAAAATAAAACATAACTACTTATTTCAGCTAACAGACAACCAAAAATAAGATTGATCTAAGTAAAATGATGGTACAAGGATAATTCAATTCTGCATTTAATATTAAGGGCCGGTTATAGCTATCAGTAAAATCCATCAGTAAAATTTTTGTTTTTAGTTTTTGAACATGTTACACATTTATTTCTAGCAAAAGATTGATGCAATAAGATGAATCCTATATTCAAGTATTTTTTTCAAAAAGAAACAATGCATTTAAAGTTTTATTTAATTTATAAATCCATTTTAATTTTTTTTAATGATGAAATTTCATTTTACTGAACAGCTGACTGCCAAAAGCCAAAAAAATCCATTTCGTTTTACTGTTGGTGTTCCAATTTTTTACTGTTCCGATCACATCATTAAAAATTTTACTGATGAAAGCAACAGTAAAAAAATGTCTGAGGCGCGAAGCTCGATGTTATGATCGAAGGAAAACAACATTTAATGACGTAAATTTACTGATTGCTATAAACGCTCATCAGTAAAATATTTCAGATTCCTCCTGTTTCAAATTTTACTGATGGATTTTACTGATAGCTATAACCGGCCCCTAGGATGAACCCTATATTCGAGTATTTTTTCCAAAAAGAAACAATGCATTTAAAGTTTTATTAAATTTATAAATCTATTTTAATTTTTTTAATGATGAAATTTCATTTTACTGAACAGCTGAATGCCAAAAGCCAAAAAAAATTCCATTTCGTTTTACTGTTGGTGTTCCAGTTTTTTACTGTTCCGATCACATCATTAAAAATTTTACTGATGAAAGCAACAGAAAAAAAATTCTCTGAAGCGCGAAGCCCCAAAGTGACATTTAATTTAATGACGTAAATTTACTGATTGCTATAAACGCTCATCAGTAAAAGATTTCAGATTCCTCCTGTTTCAAATTTTACTGATGGATTTTACTGACAGCTATAACCGGCCCCTAAGTCAACTATCTTCTTGACAAGTTACTTTTTTGAAGGAATCCATAGTTTGAGAAGCTTATTATGGTTTAGGATAATCAGTCAATTTATGCATACTGTTTAAAGGCTTGGTTAACGAATTATCGCAGTTAACACGCAAAATTTGAACATTTGTTATGAGCTGCATCTAAGTTCTATTACTTTCTATATTCCTTATTATTTTGGAAACTAAAGCTCGCAAAAACTTTTGGTTTGCAGGTGTGGTTAGAGCATGATAATACCTTTCTTTTGATGTGTATCTCGACGGGATTTACAAGTGTTATATTTTTGAAAAAAAAAATAAACTTCTAAAGTATCAATTTTTAGTCTTCTGATTTAGTTAAGATCTCCTTTCACAACGAAATGAGGTACCAAAGTAATGATGTAATTATTTGTATATCAGAGACAAGGTTGAAAAAAATGTGCCCACGATTGTTTCCAAAAACTAAAACAAAAATTATCTTCGATATGTGAAGACTATTGGAATCAAAAATTGGACCTCCTTATTAGACTACGTCTGAGCCAGTCGTGGTGGTAATTTATATTTATAATGACAGAAGATGTTCGAATAAAATAAACTTCATATCAAATTAAAAAAGTTATCTTTGTTTTATACCATTTCAAAGTTCTATATCTTTTAAAAACACCCTTTATATGCTGTCAAATTTAATTTAATTTAAATTTAAAGGCAAGTTTATATTTGCTAAAGCTGATCATTTATAGCATACACTTAATAATTTTTTAAATACAAAATTCTTGCAATATGGAAAAGTTACCCCCAATGACTTTTCTTCCCATGACGGACGTCAGTAATTATTGTCCAGAGTTCTCGGTTATATGATGTAATGGTATTGAGGGTCCTTCAGGAACATGGAACTTGTATACATATAAAAAACAGATCCAAAACAATAAAACAATTCTCTAATTAGTTGATGTGAAGGCCTGAACACTGCATAAATATGCAGCTTTTGTGTATACTCACTCGCATTGAATTATATGAGTTTTGCACAAAATTCAGAACGAGAACAAACTATACGCACAATGTCACAGAATTCAGTTTTGTAAATAGACATAATGCCTCATTTGTATTAGAGCTAGGGTAGAGCTTGAATTTTAATGTCATGGTGAAATTTGTCGAAGGTTTACAATTTTTAGATCAATCAATTTCGATACCGTAGAGATCGGTAAGTCTTTAGTTAAACAATTATATTCTAGGATTAAAATCTAGAACTGTCTTTGATGAAAGATGGAAAGCTATACAAAATGGTTGATAATAAGTAGCAAAAATACATATTTCGATCTTGATGATTTTGGCCAATTACTAAAATTTATTGTTACCAAAAAGGAATGCATTTCAAGACATGCAACTGGCGTAATGCTTCCACAAAAGGAAGACCCTCCAAATAGATTGAGACGATACTCAAAATTAATAATAATAAATTATTCTTCTCATCGTAGTGTGTATATGTTTGCATTCGACACACCCGCACCCATTTCATTGTTATTGGAATCTGGTATCAATGACCTCTTTTTAAAAATTTCCCGCCACGTTACATTTGTTGTTATGGTCTACAAAGAAAAACTGACATGTTAACTGCTTACATCACATGTAGACTTGCAACGTGCAATCTCAAACTCAATGTCAATTAAAATATAATTCCAATGCAATTATGTCGCAGTATCTTGATTCATTCTACGACACAAAAGTTGTTTCGCTAAATTATTATTATGCTGATAATTAATTCACTCGCGTCAGATTTCTTACTCTTCTGAGAAAAAAAAAGTATAAATCTGGAAACACAATACCAACTCTGAGACCGATACCAAGAGAGTATGAATCATTGAGCAACATTTGTTGGTCCCTATATGATGACTTACAGGCAGGCAAAACTTTCATATATGTATATATGTAGGTACATACTTTTTTTTAACTATTTATTTAAATATTGTAACTTAAGAAAAAAAAAAAACTAAAAACTCGCCCACTGTCACGTTAGTTATCAACTTACATTTTGAAAATCTTTAGATGCGTGTTTATCGGCTAAATTCCAAAAAAACCGTGACTGATATCCAACAAAACAATATCACTTTGTTCCACTTATCATTGCACAAAGGTATTCTGATTCTGATTCAGATTTATTTTTGTGTATATTTCTTTAAATTTTAATAATTTCGTTGATCAATTTGAATCAGCACTTCAATCAGCAGCGGACAGAGCGGAGGAGACACAAACCGGAAAAATGATTAAGTTACACAAGGAAACATTAATTGACATCGATTAAGAACACCAAGTAGTACAATTAAACCGTTCAACGAAAATATAATATAAGTTGTTGTTTGTTTTCTTATTTTGTTTTTATTCAGCAACGAAGTTAAGGTACATACTAGTAATACTTCAAGCACTCGCGAGCGCGATCAATCTGTGACTGCTGAGTCTGTCTTTGGAATAAACCAAACCAAAGGAAATAGGAACTTGGTTGCCGCTTTGCTAAAAGAGATTTCAACTTTGTAAATTTAATATTTTACTGCTTCTTGGGACTTGTGATCAACTGACAGATTCTTAAAATCATTAAAACGGATTTTTGCATATAAGCCGTTGAGATTCAGTATTAAATTGCAATGTTTCCAATATTCCAATAGTTAAAAGCTCCTTCACTCGGAAAAAAATCTTCTTAAAAATTAAATTTAATTTAATTATTTACTGCTTCTTGGGACTTGTGAGCAACTCACAGATTCTTAAAATCATTAAAACGGATTTTTGCATATAAGCCGTTGAGATGCAGTATTAAATTGCAATGTTTCCGAAATTTCAATTGTTAAAAGCTTCTTCACTCGGAAAAAAATCTTCTTAAAAATTAAATTAAATTTAATTATTTACTGCTTCTTGGGACTTGTGAGCAACTCACAGATTCTTAAAATCATTAAAACGGATTTTTGCATATAAGCCGTTGAGATGCAGTATTAAATTGCAATGTTTCCAATATTTCAATAGTTAAAAGCTCCTTCACTCGGGAAACAATCTTTTTCTTATACAACATTTTCCCCCAGACAAATGTTGGGTTAAATTTTTTACTACTCGGGCTGCGGGGTCCATCTGACAAACACAATTTGTTGCTATCAAACAGACATACAAAAGTCTACACTTTTTTCCAGATAAATAAGTTTAAATGTTTCCAATATTCCAATAATTAAAAGCTGATTCCCTCGGGAAAAATTCTTCTTCTCATACAAAATTTTTCACGGACAAATGTTGGCTTACATTTTTACCAAGCGGTACGCACAAAATTGTGTGTGACTTAAAAATTTAAGTTACCCAGCAGACATACTTTTGTACACTTATTTGTTCCACATTCATAACGTTTGAAACAATAATAATCTGACAGGTTTCACTACAAAAAACACTACGTTTAAGCCCTGAATTTTATATTTGTTGAACTTTGGAATGTTAAATAAGGCATTATTTTTTAGTTTATTATCTGATATACCAAAGATTTGGCATTTGAAGTGACAGATGCGACCACTCGATTATTCGAAAAATAGCAGTTTTTGAAGGAAAAGTTGCTTAGAATTTTTTCTGGCATTTTGGTGGACTTAGAATAAGTATGTATTCTAAAAGAAGCTTCATGTATTGTTTTTGTTATAGTTTTTTTTTTTAAGTTGGCAAGCATTTTAGTATGATAGGAGTTTAAGTTTATATTGTAGTGTGTATATAACACAACTTTTGCCTTTGCTTCTGGAAGGCCAGCATTGTTGCATTCTACAACGGAGATTCGAATATGATCGTAGTTTGTTTGATCAAAACAAACTTAAAAACACATTTCTACTGGCATAACAAAAGTTGTATATTATTCTCGAAAGCAGCGCGCAATTCAATGAACTTAAATTACTTATGGTTGTGGCAGATTTGAGAAATTTTTCGTTTCTGTCTGAATCGCAGAAATGGAAAGATATATGGAATATTGAAGAAGAAAAGTTACAGATGCTAAGAAGTTTATAAGTGGTATTGTACCTATGGCAAAGTACACGTGACGTATGCGTATCTGCAAAATTCTTATCTAGTTTACTTAAATTTTTTTTTTTTAACTCTTTAAATTTTATCAAGATTTGTATATCTTTTATTGTGTACATAGTGTATGTATAGTTTTGCAGTGATCACAGTCGTCGCCACTCATCGTCTTCATGTTGTATATATGTACCTTTTTTTTGAAATTAGGACACCCAATTTCGTCTTGGTGTATAAGGTAAAATATTTTTGTAGCATAGGATTGTAAATTGGGTTTTGTATTCACGATAAGGTAAAATATATAGTTCGATGACTGAGCAGTGAAGTAGAAAACAAGTATTTCAAGCGGACAGAAGAGACGCGACGCAGCAGACGTCACGACGATGATGATGCATGGCTTAGGAATTGTCAACCACATGATTTTAGATGGGATTTTCATCTGGGTAAACGCAAGGTGGTTTTCATTTTTTATTTTTTTTTGTATTTATGCTGCTTTTTATTATTGTAAGTTATTTTGCGAAAGGTTTTGACTTTTGTAAAGAAAATGTTGCATTTTGATTTTATTTTCAATTAAATACGAAGTGAAAGTATTAACTTACGAGTAAGCATTAAAGTGACTGTGTAGTTTGTAAACAACTGGGAATTATTTAATAAAAACCTTATAAGGGGCTTTGGGGGCAATGATTGGATATCTGTTCGCCATTTAGTGATGCAGTGTGTGATGTTTTATACCCATAGTGGTGAATCATCACAAAGCTGCAGAAACTAATGAAATATGTAGGGACATTTATATTCAAGTTTTTATAACATAAATATTTGTTAATTATTTAAACAAAATCAAAATCATTATTGCTGTTATTGAATCTTGACTTCCTTATAAACTTGTAAATTTATGTTCATGTAAATCAATGTTTTGCTATTTTTCAATATTTAGTTATTTTTACTTTATTCCAGGATATGGATAATATGTAGATTTTTGGACTCAGGACACAAAATAAAATGTTTGTTCAACATTTTGAATCACAGTTGATGGTCCACAAAGTACAGAGTTTCAAGATATTTGAAAAGAGAACAAAATTAAATTAATTATGTTTGGCTTGACATCAATTTTCCAAACCACGAGAAAAACTTAATTGTGAGCTTTAAAACTGTCCAGTTCAGTCACAAATCAAAATAAAAGACATGGCAACTCACAACACAAAATCTGGTTGCTATGATAAACAAAACAATACCATGACTAGAAACACAACAAGTTGATAAATCCTAGAGTTTAGTGTTGTAACTTTTGAACATTAAATTCAATTAAAAAAAATGGAAACATCTAAATGGCTAGAAGTGAAAGAAGATCGACCAATTCAAGTCAAAACTTTGCAATCCTGCTTAACACTCTGTGATTTGAAATCTGATGATTATATAAAATTAGTGGCCGTTGATATTACGTACGGCAGCGACAAAAAAGTCGCAAAACTTATGGTTTTCAAGGGAACGAATTTAGTTAGCGAGCACGGTCTTCCTGGCATACCATCGGCCATTGAGAGTTTGTATACTGATGAGCCCCCGCCTAAAACTCCCAGTAACTAAGAGATACCTGATAGTTGGGATATTGGAGTTATTCTAAATTAAAACTTACTCTTTTAATAGTTCTTGCAGTTGCAATTGGAGAATCGATTTTGTTCTATCGGAATATGAAACCATACTTTAAGTATACTCTGCCACCAATGGAAGTTGATGACAAGGAAAAGGAAATCTGGAGAAAATTGACAGTAGAAAGAGCTGAGAATCAGGATATACTCATTGAAAATCTTAAGCTTATGGACAGGAATCAATTGACTAGAATGTCTCAAAAACTACTGCAGCAATCAACTCAGGACCGACAAGTGAGTATGTTTCAGTTTTTTACTGAGAAACTTTGCTGTTTTTGATAAAGTTGAAAATAATTTCGGTAGGAAACTACTTTCTTCGAGTTTATATTTTTTTTGAGGAATTGTTTATTTATTGAAAAATTCATAGACTTTGAATATTTCGGGTGTCTTTAGATTTACAAGTGTTATATTTTTGAAAAAAAAAAAATAAACTTCTAAAGTATCAATTTTTAGTCTTCTGATTTAGTTAAGATCTCCTTTCACAACGAAATGAGGTACCAAAGTAATGATGTAATTATTTATATTTTTCATTAATTAGAACTTTATTAAGGAGCATACTGACTTACCACTGCAAAAGTTTTCAACAATTGTCGCGATGAGTTCTTTGCAGCGGGTATCGAGTGACATTCATCCACCAACATGTTTGGTTCTAGCTACTGAGAATGGCGAAATTATTATTTTGGATATACAAGGATTTAGCATTTTATATCAGGTAAGCCACAACCAGGCTCTACTTCACTAAATTCGAATTTTAAAAATTCTCATTATAAAACTTGTCTTTGAATACAAGAATTTACGTTATTTATTTCATTTAATTTATTCGTGAATACTTAATAACTGTAAGATACAATATCTTATAAAGTTACAAGCTAATATATTCGTTTTAATTTATTAAGGCCAGGACATGTTCTTATGAAACAACACCGAGCCTACTGAGTGTCCATGGTCAATACGAAGCAGACTTTCGAATAATAGTAGCTACACGTAATGGTGCCGTACATTTGCTCCGAAAATCCTGGCTAGAAGGCAAGGAAATATTTAAATTAAATTACCCCCTTGCTGGGCTCGTATTGGTTCCAATTGATGAAACTATAGCTGTAGCCGGAATGGACAAACAATTTAAATGTTATTCGAAAAAAGGGAAACAGCTCTATGGATATGTACTTGAGGCGGTTCCTGTTTGCTTGGTACCAATTTGCCTGCTACACTTGGGATTGACAATTGTTTGTGTTTCTTTGGTTGGAGGATTGGTTCAGCTCTTCATACAAAAAACCATTGTGGACCAATTCAAAATGGAGGAAACAGTAACAGCAATGATATTTGGTCGTTTGGGTCAGGAGGAATATGTACTTACTTTGATAACTGAAAGTGGGAATATGCACATAAAAATTCTCAAACGAAGTGCAACATTTGATGTTGCAAAAGGAATATTATCAGACAAGAACAATGATGTCAATGGGAAGAAAATGTCCTTACTTGAAAAGCCCAAGAAAAGTTCAATATTCATTGAGCAATCGCTACGTGAGAAACTCAATGCAAAAGGTAGGGTTTGGATTTTACTCTTAGGTACTAAAATAATACAATTGATTTTTGTAGCTACATATGGAAGCTTTCAAGTTGAGTTATGGCGTTTACGCCATACTGCAGCACGAGCAACTGTCGAGGCAATAAACTCTGCGGAGAGTATGATATCAGGGGATATAGCTCACGCACCAATAAAAGTGGCTGCTGAGGTGTGCGGCGCTGGACCTGTGTTTCGTTTGTTTTTAACCATTCAAAATTTGTCATCATACAAAATAGCCACGAATTTAAGACTTTTGCTACACGTCGATAGAAGACACTATAAAATTGCAAAATCTATGTCAATGGTAAGT
This sequence comes from Eupeodes luniger, assembly GCA_951509635.1. Taxonomy (NCBI): domain Eukaryota; kingdom Metazoa; phylum Arthropoda; class Insecta; order Diptera; family Syrphidae; genus Eupeodes; species Eupeodes luniger. The sequence continues at coordinate 660,479 of OX608074.1, forward strand.
ATATTTTACTTTTCCCATTTTGAAGAGGTTTTCACCAAGCTTAAAAAACGTGAAAATAATTCATGAAATTTTATTAAAAACCAAGAGTTTTTGAAGGTGATAAACAATCCTTTCCGGATCCCTTATTTATATTTTTTGTATTATTGTTTATTCGTCCTTAGAAGAGCTCTATCACCTCAGATTTCTGAATATTCTTATTTAAAAGTTTAAAAACATTAAGAGAATTTTAATTTTGCTGTACCTATCTATGCAGGTATAGTGGTATAATACACAGTTTGTGTGAAAGTCAGAAAGTCAAACCCAATTTACATCAACATTTTAAATAACCACCTCTTTAATACGAAAAAATACCATTTTGGTTCTTATCATAGAAAAAAAAAACAAAGACACGTTTTCTTATTTTAAAAAAAAAAATATTATTTACTTTTGAGCACAACTGTTATTAAATATTATAAACTTTAAATCGGAAAAAGCTTCACACACAAAAATTACCCAAAAAGCTTACTTTAAGCTTTCAAAAGTATTGAACTTTCTAAAAGCGTAGTAAGTTTCATATATAAAAGCTTTATGCAAATGAAACTTCAACTTTGAAAATATACCAGCTTTATTTAGTAAAAAAATCGAATATTACTGGTGTTGCGAAAATAGTAATAATAAAAAATATATTTTATTTATTCCTCTCAAAAGTAATTTTACGATTTTTTTTTTTAATTTAAGAAAGCATATTACAAACGTTTTAAATTCGATTATTTAATTTGCAGCTTCCTGCCATTTCACCAGGATCACCATTGAAAGTCGATTTTGAAGTGATTTCAATTCTTTCTCCCGAAAATGGTTTGCCACCCCTAACACTCACCAAGGATAACTCGATATTACGAATTATTATATTGAAATTGAATCAATCTAAGCCACTGATAGCTGCTATTATTGCAATGCCAGAATCAGAAGGAAGCTTAGAAGCCTAATTCTCTTGTATTAATCTTAATTCGTTATTGTTCTATATAATAAATATTTAAATAAATTAGTTAAAAAATGTTGTCAATTTAATTGGCTAGTTTAAGAGTGTGGATTTTAGATTCATAATTTTCAAACATTTAAAAGTAATATTTGCAGACAAAATGTTAACATTATTTATAAAAAGTAAGATAATTTACGGTATACTTGTTTTTGATATAAACAAAATTTTCAAGTAACACTTAATATAAATTTCATGAATCAGATATAATGTTGCTGATTAAGATTTTCAAGAGAATTTAAACTACCGCAGCACTAAAAACCAAAAATTCTTTAAAGTTAATTAAATTAATGTTAAAATAAATAAAATTACTCCCGGAAATATAACCTACCAAATTAGGACAAATACAATTTATCACATTAAAACTATAACTAAATTCTGAAGAAATATGTATATTGCTACATGTGAATGTCAGGGAAATGCAATAAACCTTGAACCGTAAGAGTATCATGGACTCATAAGATCATTAGATCAAAGTCTATGTTTGGCACTTGAACTCTTATACCTCCACTTCAATTGACTTCTTTGTGGTAACAATGCAAAAATATATATTTTGAACTGTGTGTATATATAAAAATTGCATTTACGAAAATAATAAACAAATATTTGTTTTTAATATTCTTAAATGCTTATCTTATCCTCAAATGAAACCAAAAATAATTACCTTTTTGCATTGACAGTTGATCGCGATTTTTATAGAAATGCAAAAGATTATGAGAAACTCTTAAGTACCTGCCTCATGATTGTATGAGTGTTAAAAGCTCTAAGCTTTGGTGAATTGTAACTCAAAGAAGTACTTTTATTTGAAGTCGACTCAATTTATATCACCCTGACTTTAAGCAACGAGTTAGTTTAATTGAAAAGACCGATCGTTGCAGTTGTTTTTCTAATTGTTTGTTATTATTTATTTGTTTTTTACCCTCTTTAAGTAAGTATTTGAAATTGTTTTGTTTGTGAATGAGAATATTTTGTAAGTTTAGACTTAAATACAAAAAATAAAATTTTAAGAGCTACGGAAACTTAAACAAAGTAACCAAAAATTTAATTAATTTCTATTATTATAATGCATAGACTATGGAATCGTAAAAATAAAATAAAATAAAGTAATTTAAATGATCCTCACGTTTATCAATGACCGAAAATACACGAAATAGCTTTAAACGCCCCAAAACTATTGAAACAGTCGAAAATTTAAATTTGAATAATTTTTGTTCTCTCCACACGTAATAGGAATTGTTATAACACTTCTATCTGGAAAATGATTACATTTTAAACCAAGTTGATCAATTATATTAATTTCAAGAAACATTTGAATTTATTTAATAAAAAACATATTTAAATTTTTGTCGAAGAGTTATTTCAGATGCAATTATAATAATAGTTTAATAAACAATTAAATTGTATACCTTATGAATATTCAGGAATATGTATTACCTTTTTTTGTTAATTTCAATTTATTTAAATATAATAATTTAAAATTGACTAATTAAGTTTTTTACGCATCGAGTTAAAGTTCAAATCAGTTTTCAATCAAAAATAGTCAGTGATGAATAGTTTATTAAAATTCAGTAGTTTTTAGAAATTTACTTATAAATAATTTTGTACTAACTTATTTTTCGGGAAATTATACACTACAGTGCTGTTAGAGTCAAGTGAGTTTAATTAATTTCATTTGGAAAAATATTCGTAAAATGCTCAGAATAATCAGAAAATAAACTACTCGACTGGATCGCACGAACTTGCTCATGTATCCAGTCTGTTTAAAAATATTTTCTATATTTTAAAGTTTAAAAATATACCTACCTGTAAAAAAGTTTGTTTTCAAAAATTTAAATGCCATTTTATTTCTCAAAGCATTTTTATTTTAAATTAATTCTTTAACATATACATATACGATTTTTCAATTTCAGTTTAAAAATATTTTAGTATGCAGTTATTTAGAGCATTTCAATTTCTAAAAAAATAACGACCCATTTTTAAGATATCAAATTTCGAAAAAAAATATTTATAAATACAGTATAAGAGCTTGTGCAGGTGGATTAATTCTTGAGTAAACTTAAAAACAAAATAACGGATCAATGTGGGGTAACCATCAGGAGCAAAATAAAAATATTTTTTTTATATTGAAAGAAGCCAAATTAAACAAAAAAATAGAGAAAGTTTTAAACAAAATCTATGGGTTCATTTTTGAGAAAATTCGAATTTTCGATTTTTGACCAAAAAAATTGTATGGGGACTACTGTTATTTTTAGTCTGAACAAAAAGTGAAAAAAAAACGCCTAACGCGAATCGTCTAAAAACATTAATTCCCGAATGTGAACTCATTTGACCCAATAGTTTGGACTGTAAAAGCGAAGACAGACGGACGGCATCGGGAGACCCATTTTTTTCGTCTTCTCTACCATCTTAATGCCAAGTTTGATTAAAATCTACAATTTGAAATTTTTTACGAATGCAATACTTGGTATTATGTAGTTCCTATATGTGATATGTCGTACGCTATTTGAAAAAAAACACGAATTTGTACTTAAAAACAGGAATCAGTAAAGTATTTTTTTAATTTTTCAATATTACTACACTGATCATAAAAAGGGTCTTGCAATTAAAATTATGAAACTTCAATGGATTTGAGAAAATATTTCTATGACAGAATTGTACTAAGTACATAAATTATTAAAGTTTTTTTTTATAAACAATTATCTTTCTTATCTGCTTATCTTTTTTGAATTTTTATTTTGGCATTTTATGTGCTCTGATGCGTGTGAACTTTACCTAAAATACCTACTTTCTACAAAGCTTCTAAGTTTATTCCTTTTAACCCTACCAATTAAATAGTTATGCATATCCAAAAACCTTTGTTGTAACCATTTTCATGCTTCAGATAATTTTTACGAACTTTCTTATAACAATTTGTTAATAATTAAGATTGAAGAAAACAAAATTTGTGTGCGGTTTCATAAAATATCGTATACAGGTACTCGACCTTGATCTTACGGATGATAAATAGAGGTTTTAATAATTAAAACAATTATTTTTTTTAATGATTTAAAAGCTTAAACTTCTTACAAGTTTCTTATTATTTTCTTTAATTCGCTTTCAGATACTTGTCCAAATTAAACATCATGTCACTTGACGAGGTATGTGCATATATATGTTTTACACCAACAAAATTTAATTAATCACAAAAAAAGGTAACGAACATAAACTTGATATTTTTGTTCTTCATACACTTTCAGAGGTTCAATGCTGCCGCTGTTAAAGTGAAGACATTCACAAAACGTCCAACCGACAGTGAACTCTTACAATTGTATGCTCTTTTCAAGCAGGCTTCTTTTGGGGACAACAAAACAAGTAAGCCAGGTATGCTTGACCTGAAAGGCCGAGCTAAGTGGGAGTCGTGGAATGATTTGCAAGGCAAGAGTCAAGATGCCGCCAAAGAAGAGTACATTGCTTTGGTTGAGAATCTTAGCCAAAAGTACTTGTAATTTGACTGAATAACCAAATAAAGATTTTTATTTTTCATTTTATATACCTACTAGAAATTTGTCACATTACATTATTTTTGTTTCTTAGTAACTTTCAGGTGTTAAGCTTGTTAAAACATTGTGCAATGTAAAAATATTTACAATTAATATTGTAATGACATAAGTAAGTTGAGTATCCTCTTCAGTATGAAGCTTTATTGACTTTGCATATACAGAGACGGACACTTTATAGTAATGTGATTTATTTAACTTTTAATTTTCCTGATTTCATTAATACTTTTCTGCTTTGAATGTTTTGAAGACATCACAACTTGGACATTTATCAATAAACATGAGAAGAGTATTTTAAGTTGTCAGTATTTTTTTAAAGGTCGATTAAATTTGAATTTTAATTCAAAATGAGTTCACGAATAAATTATTTTGTATAGTTATTCTTCTTTTGCTGTTTTCAATCCTCATGAAAAATAAGACCAAATTACAACAAAAAAAAGTGAATTTAACTATTTTTTGTTTACATAAAAATTGATAACATTGACTTCAAACTTCAATCATAAACAATATGCAAAATATTCGATCATCTTGTGCTGCAGTTATTTCGATGATTAATTATAAACAAGTGCTTGATATTTTCCATCCAACTACGAAGCAATGAAAAACTCGAAGAAAACAACAAATGCAATCAAATGGCTAACAATATATTGAAAGTTGAACAGGAAGACGATAGTGTGTTATTAATTTTATGTAACTTTTGTCTTAAACAACAAAAAGCCCAAAGAGAGAAAACTATTGCACGCAATTCAATTTCAATCTTTCTTTATATGGTATTTAGTAACGTTTATGTGAATTGGATTTCTTTATTGAAATGTGGAAATGGAAACTGGGGCAGATAAAATATTAAAAAAAAAAAAAAAAAAAACAGGAAGTAATGAATGATCACCGTTTTTTAGCCACTTGTCAGGTTTTAAAAGTTTTAAAAATTATGACTTGGAGTTGTTTCAATATGTGCAGTTTTTTAGTTGTGAGTAAAGACAAAATTAGTCAATACAAGAAATGAATCAAAGAAAGAAAGACGTTTTTTAGGTGTGTTTTCATGTACCTTATTTCAAAATGTTTGTTGAGTTAACCCAGGTTTAACTTTCATCTCACATTAAAAATAATTTAATTTTGCGTAATAGTAGTTCTCATTAATATCGACGATATTTTTCTTTTAGTGATAAGGCTCTTAAAAAAATATCTCGATTTTTATTTTGTGATTAAATACTAAATACACATTTTTTTTTAACGTTTTTTCATTATAAAATTTCATTTTTAATAGCCCGCTATTTGGGTAGCTGTAACTTTTAAAGATTTGGTCATATTTTGACAAGTAAAAACTACGACATTACTAAAAATGAAATTATGCATTAAAATTGTCCAAATTTACTATAAAACCTTTTTCTGCTTATTTTTCGGAGCCACATAGATGTTGCGACTTAACAACTTTAAAGTTTTTTTCTTTGAAGTCACACAAAACATTAGATCTATGCCAATGCTCTACAGAAGATAAAAGACCTTGAAGTGTGAATTCATGTAATTACACTGGTCGACAAAATTACGCTTTTTTCCTGTCACTTTAAAGAATTTTTAAAATTGATGTGATAGGTTTTTAAAATATCCAACTTTAAAATCAAGAAAACCAAAAACGATGTTTTTAAGGCTTAGTTAAAGCACAAAATATCATTTAGCAAAAAAAGGCATTTTAGATACAGTTTAAATATCTTATTTAGTTTCTGGAAATAGATACTAGTATTTATTTGACTATATGTATATGAAGTTTTGAGCAAACCTTGAACTTGATGCTTTAATAGTTTTAAGGTTTTAACTATCTTTTCAAGTTTTAATAATACCCGTTTTCAACATTATATTTTTGAATAAGTATATTTCAAAAAATTGATATTAAAGAATTGTTTACCGGACGAATTCTTTTCAACAACAAAACTTACTTTCAAAATATTTTGCCTTTTTCAGTTGAAAACCGTTTACATACAAATGGTTTAGCGTTTTTTTTTCAGATTATTTTAACACAGATGAAACCTAGCAACTTATGAACATTTTATGAAATACTATAAATAGTTCAACTGAATATTTAAGAAAGATATTATAGAATTGGAAGCCTTATATGTATGTTTGTTTTTTTTTCGAATTTTAAAAAGTAATACATATCTCAAAAATCGTACGTGATAGAGTAATTCTTAGGTCGGGTTTGAATTAAGGTACGTGGTGCCAAAGATCTTGGGTTCAATCCATACCTGCGCCACCTAAATTTTTGTTGCAGGTACTGCCTCTTACGAGGAATTTACAAATCCTCCCAGATTAATTCTTGTCATAAAAAGTGCTTTTTAACATTAGTCGTCCGGGTTAGGCGTGGAACAAACTATAGGTCCCTTCCATCCCTGAAATTATAGCTCGCACCAGTTGTTGAGAGCTGTAAGTCACCAGGCCCTGGTTCTCTCCCAGCTGTTGCACCACCTAATTTGTTTATTTATTAGCAATTTAAAATTCGTCATTTTTACAACAGCACAATAATGTATCCGCTTTGGAGTGCAACACCATTGAGGCATTGAGTAGTATCCGCAACATGTTGGTAGATGCCTAACGATAAATAAACAAAACAAAACGGGACAGATACATTATAATAGGAAAAAGACAAACAATAGTTCTTTCAAAACCAGCTGACCGATGACACTTGCCTCAACACAACTGTAAAAGTGATCTCTAGTTGATGCGTTTTCTGAAGCTCTCTATGACGACAAAGAGGGACAGAGATATAGCAGAGTTTCGAAACATTCGCGATCAGTAGAAACAAGAAACAACTTCACTTCAGCATTTAAGATGATGATAATAAACTCGCAGTTTGTTTGTTTCTTTCATACCTACCATCACTTATGGACGGTTTGGTTAGGAAACGACTGAATTTTTGTTAACATCAACTTTGCGCAAAAGGTATTTCCAGCTCCCAGCTATGAAACAAGTTTTGAAAAATTTAATTTAAAAACAAAAAATGCTGTACAACGATAAATAAGGTTTTATTGTGGAAATAGTTGATAAAAGACCTGAATCCCGTTACGGTTGAGTGATCAAACCAAACATTGTTTTGCCTTTTGCCATTTATTTTCCATTTGTGGTTTAAATAAGTTAAAACTAAACATTGATTGTCTATCTCTTTTCTGCGCAGGCAAATTGTTGTCATTGTCGCTGGTCGGACCGGTCGCGTTATTTTCACCTGAAAAAGTATTTTATTTTGTCAATTATTGCAAGAAATATGAAATGTAGGAGGTGTATATATTTTGAAAATAGTTTTTGTTGTGTTTACGGTTGTATGATTACATTTTGTGCGCTTCCCTGTTGAGTTGAGATTGAGATAAACTGCTTGACGCATTGTGTGCAAAATTTATTGCAGTTTATTGAGTGTTTTTATTTTTAATTTAATTTTAATTTTATCGTGAATATTTTTTGTATAATCAAAATTTTGTGAAAAATCTAAGAAAAAACATATTTAAATGGTTGTGCTTACGTAAATGTTGGTTTTGGTTCCTTAACACAATATGCTTGCTGTGCAAAATTTAGTTTGCCCTGGAATTATTGTATTATTGCAAATTTATACACAAAAATATTGTTGTTGTATTTGTTTTAAAATACTTTTTGCATTTGTGGCTAATTGAGTTCAAGGAAGTTGAAAATATCAAAGAAAACTTTCTAATAGGAATGAATTGATCTAGTGGTTGGTTTTGGCTCTTGGCTTTTGGAGGACCAGCAGCGGGGCTACAAGAGTTCCATACCTACCACTTTACACGTAGTGAACCTGCTACACCGGTTTGGGCGGTGGAAGCAATAGAAAAGTGTGATCGAAATCATTTTCAGAAATAAAATATGTGTACATTTGTGTCTTGAGAAATAGTTTCATTTTGTTTGAATTTGTACAACTAATTGTTGATGTGGATATAAAAAAATGTTATTAGCAACTTTTTTTATAAATTTAAATCATAATTTTCCCTCGCCTCTATTGTTGTTTTTTGTGGTGATTTAATTTTGAAATTGAAAATAAGACCTCCTCGAATAAGTGGTTCATAGTTTTTAGCTGTGGATTTACGAAGCTAAAAGTCAAATAATGTGTTGACGGTTGACATCACAATTCCTTGCGATCGAATTGGATCGGTGTGTGAATTTAAAGTCTTGCAATATTAATACCTATTTATTTTTAGAAAAATTAAAGCCTCTTTGGTAGCGTTTATTTCATTGTGCATTTATCAGGGCATATACCCACCCATTTTTATTTTGCGTTAAAAGCATTAGACAAATAAATACAAATTTAATAAATTAGTTTATTTACTAATATAATGCAAACTCCACATTTCGAATGCCTTAAAAGGTATCTGTTTTACCACCAGTCAAGTAATGTTTGCGGATAACAAAGTTGATGTTCCATTAAAAATATTTGGGCAGACGTAAAGACGGAAGTCCAAGTGATCGCAAGCCAAGTTACGATATTTTGTCTATCTTTAAGAGCTGATGCGAATATGTCAACTTATGCAAAGGCGCTGTCCAGCTGTTGTAGAAAATAAAGGACCAAATTTCATTTTGAACCACAAATTTACCAAATTAAACAAATAAATATTTTAGCTAGAAAATGAGATAATTTTCCATTCATAAAAATATATCCTAAAATGACACTTATGACTTTGGCAGATAGATACTCAACTAAGGAGAAGGCATCTAGTATTTTAACATAATTAAGCAAATTTCAAACCTAGCAAAGCTTTTTACTTTGTTTGCTGTTGCAATTTTCAAAGCAACGATTTTCAGCCCATATGCATATGTAGGTATGCACCTATCTTTGTTTTATAAACACAACACACTTACATACGAGCAATGTTCATAGAAAAACTATATCATTTTTTAACACTTGAATTGTGAATTTGTTAAGAACAGTTGTCAATGGAAATAATATAAACAACTATTTGAAAGATACACTGCAGCTCATCTGAATAGGTTCACAAATATTTTCACCTCACTGTTGGCCTCCCTTCATATGTATTGCAATGACACATCTTTTTTATATATGTAATGAAAGAGCATCATTTTGTGCTTGTTTTGGAAGAAAAAAAATTGTCTTAAAGCTTACCGTTATTCTTCCACGGTAGTTAGACTAAATGTATTCAAAAAAACAAGCATTTTTTTTGGCTCATCTGAATAGGTTCAACAGCAAAAAAATGGCAGTTTGCGTTAAGTTGCGTGTTAACTGTAATCGAAATTTTATCTGTCAATAAAGTTAGTGTGTTTTTCCTATTAACGGTGAAAATTTGTCGCGAAAAATCTTTAAGCGAGGAAGAAAAAGGCAAAATAAAAGCATTTCGGGAATCAGGCCTAAGCCAACGACTTATACCGAAGAAAATTAAAAGAAGTCAAAATTTGGTAGACAGTTACTTGCGAAATATCCAAAATTATGGAAAAAACATGAAAGGAGGAACTTATACGGCCACATCAATGGCTGATAGACGTGCTATCATCAGAGCAGCTTCTAATTTTCATGATTCCGAGTCAAAAATAAAAATAAAAACCGGTGTCAATTGCAGTTTAGCTACGGTAAAACGCGTTATTAAAAGTGCTTCTCATTTGAAAAGAAAAAAAAATCGGAGAAAACCACCACTTAACGAATCTAGGAAAGAAATTCGTCTCCAATTCTGTAACGAATACATGTCGTGGAAGTCAGAGTGGCAAAGTGATTTTTTCAGATGAGAAAAAGTTCAATTTAGAGGGCCCTGACGGCTATAATTATTACTTTCATGACCTTCGAAAAGAGGAGCATTATTTAAGTCGGCTGCATAGCTGTGAAGGCAGTGTTATGGTGTGGGGAGCTATTTCCTTCTACGGAGCCTTGGAGCTCCAATTTGTTACATCGAGAATGGATGCAAATTCTTTTAAAGGTGTGCTAGAAAAGGACTTCCCACAGATTTCTGACCTGTTTGGACCAATATCGTGGACATTCCAACATGATAATGCCCCTATCCATACAGCGAGGACAGTAAGGCAGTGGATTGAGAGTCAAAATGTGGAGATGCTGGTGTGGCCCCCATACTCCCCTGACCTTAACATAATAGAGAATGTGTGGGGACTTCTCCCACGTAAAGTATACGAGTCATGGAGGCAATTCAAAGACAAAAAGGCAGTAATCGCAGCCATTAAAAAAGCCTGGTCAGAAATTTCGCTTCAATACCTGGAAAAATTGTATAGTTCCATTCCAAATTGAGACTATATTAAAAAGAGGTGGCAACACTCATTATTAACTTCTGTTAAATAATCATACAATACAAGAAGGTAAAATAAATCTTTGAATTCAAATGATTTTTATTGTTATATTCCATTTCATCCGTTGAACCTATTCAGGTGAGCCAAAAAAAATACTTGTTTTTATGAATACATTTAGTCTAGCTACCGTGGGAGAATAACGGTAAGCTTTAAGACAAATTTTTTTCTCCCAAAACAAGCACAAAATGATGCTCTTTCATTACATATATAAAAAAGATGTGTCATTGCAATACATATGAAGGGAGGCCAACAGTGAGGTGAAAATATTTGTGAACCTATTCAGATGAGCGGCAGTGTATGATATAAAAATAATACAATCAGTAAAGATATCTATTTATATAATACAGGACTTGGGTACTATAAACTTTTGATATATTATATGAGTTTAAAAAGTTCTTAACATATGTGCCATCGAAAGCATACTAATTCAGATCAAGAATTCGCTTCTATACAAAAAGATTTTGCATTAACATTCACCATAAAAAACACATTGTATAAAAAGGTATTCAACCTAATCCAATTCCGTTAAGCCATTAATGATACCTTTTCTGACCCTACCCACTGTATCTATAGTGGATAATCCATGATGGAATTCTCTTTGCCAAGGGTTACAAGAGATTTATAAATTCTTTCCTCCATTCAATTCCAACAACAGGTTGTTTTAATTTGCCTTTACATTTCGAACTTTGAATTGGTTGTACATTGATTAAAAGTGTTTCTCTCACAAACCTAGGAGGGTGTAATATATTTTGATACGTTTTAAATTTTATTTTTTTTTTCTTAGAAACTATAATGCTGTCGGGATGTATTTAATATTTTCAAATTGTACATATTTGAAAACTAACAATCATAAATAAATTCAAATAACGTTGAAAATGCATGAACTTTTCACAACAGTGCTTTCAAAACGTGATCTCTCTCGGGCGGGTGATCTTTTTTCAGTATCAGATTCTGAAATTGTAAATGATATAACACAAGTTGTAAGTATAAAGTAGAAAGTAATCTAGCAAAAAAAACTTTAAAACTCTATTCTTTATTCTAAGCTCCTTGAAATCGGACCAATCATATCACAGCCAGATTACTTAAAGAACAACAATGACCAATCCGTAGTGGAAATTTGTGTTACTCGAATTCTTTCATGTATTCGAGAAACCAAAACTGCCGAACGGTATTGTTCGGTATTAGTGGACTTACTTAAAACATGCCTTCTATGGCCATTGCAACCACATGGACCAATGAAAGAGGACCCTCCCCATGCCAAAATTGCTGCCGATATTATATCCAGTATATTCTTGGTAGGAAACCTACGAAATTCATTTCAGCTAAATGCAATAATTTGAATTATAATTTTCAACGTTTCAGAATTATGACAAAAAAGAATTAATGAATATATCACTACCGGTGGCGGTTCAATTCCTTCCAAAGGGAAACAAAGAGCTGTCAAGGAATTTGGCAAGCTATCTGTCATTGGCTGCTATTGACTATGCATATTTATTGAGTCCTCATGTGGATTCTATTATGGACTCAATACTTGCTGGTCTGTATTTTTTTGTTTTTGAAGTAATTTTATAACTATATTTTCTATTTCTTGCAGGTAACTATGGACTGTGTCGTGTTCTTTCGCAAATTTACGAAGTTTCCCCCCAACAAGTCTCACCACATGCTCCCGTACTTATAGGACTTCTGCCTCAATGTGATTTACAAGAAAAGCTTGCTCTTCTACAACTCTATATATTGATTGCACAAAAAACTCCAACAGTATAATTATTAAATTTGTTTGATACATTCTTTTTTAAATGTTTTAATTGTTTGTAGGTCCTTGAAAACAGTGTACCAGAATTGTGTGAATTTCTTTTTAATGTGGAAACTGCAACAGCTACTATGCAAATACTTTTGAAAATTGCCGAATCTTCTCCAAAACTAATTGTTGAACATTTTGATAAAATCAAGTTGACAGCGAAAAATAATCCAACAACAATCTCATTGGCTGCACAGGTTCTTGCAACAGCTGGCCGCAATAACAAAGTAAGATATGAACGTTTATAAGTATATTAATATTTACTTTAACAATATATAAATTATAGACGCTTATTTTCGTAAAGCATGAATACTAATTTAAATACTTATCAATATTTAAATGTATAATTTATTTGTATTCGTTATTATTAAAGCAAAATGTTATCCATTTTCCAGTTAAGAAATTCAATAGAATTTAAATTTTATAAAACCAAAGATCTCTTACTAAAAAACTGAAGTGGAGTTAGAAGTTCGAAAATAGATTTTTTAATTTAGTTTCTTAAAAGAGAAATGATCAAAAACTTGTAAGATTTTCTTTGTAAAAAACTAAATTTTGGTAATACCTTTAAATTCTGCAAATCTTAAATTTATAACTGCAGAACAAGAATCCTTTAAGAAAAAATATCAAAATAAGAAATCTAAAGTAATGCACTTTCAAGATTTATATAGTTAATATATTGTTTGCTCTTTGAAACAAGCTAACAAATGTAAGAATAATGTAAAATAAATTCTTTGATTACGCTAGGACACTGCAAAATATGCCCTTGACTTCGTGCTTGAACATTTACCGCATGCTGATCGTACTGCACAAACCATATTACTGCATGAAGCAACAATGTTATGCTCAACGTTTCCAATTCTATTTAACGACAAAGTATTGGCATGTGTTCGACAAAAGAACATCATAAGGTTGCTTAAGTTTTTTTTATTAATTTACTGCAAATATGTACTAATAATAACTTTTCTGCTATATTAAAATATAATTAAAGTCAACAAAAACTGTCCGTATCAACGGAAGTTAATGCAGATGGTAATAAGATTTCGGGCGGTGTGACAATTGTCAATTTGAATTCAACACCGGTAACAATGGGCCCAAGCGCTCAACCAACAACTACCACAATATCCACTGATATCTCAAGGAGCCGTCATGTTGTGAGTAGCAGCAGTACTGTGATAAGTAAAAAGAGTCGTAGTAGCCCGAGTAGTCCCAAGGACGTAAGGAAATCAACTGCATTACCAAGTAATGTTAAAATCTGTGAGTAGGTCTGATATACTTTTAAGTAAAAACTAAACAAAGAAACCACTTGGTAGCAACTGTTACCACACCAGCAAATTTACCTGCCCAAGTGCCTTCGATGACAGCAGTGCAAAACACGGCACCTGCAGTACCACCAACGCCACCTCACACGGGATACACTCGAAGGGCAAAGTTAGGTGACTCAAGAAGTACAGGACGACTGCATCCGTCTAGCAATACCCATCGCAGCATGACACGTCTCAATGTCACAGGTAATTTTGACTAGCCTATATTTTAGAATAACCATAACTTAGATATTAACTGGTTTTGTTGTTTGCTTAGGAGGATCTGTCGGGGGCCTTCACAAGAGTATGACTCGTTTAAGCTCCTCGCAACACATTAACCAGAATGGATCAAGCTCCAACAATGCAGCTCCAAGTTCGGCAGCGAACAGCCAGTCTAGTGGAAATGTTATCGTTCAAATGGCAAATTCGCATCAAAAACAAATGAACTCTCCCGCAACACAAAACCCAACTTACATAACACCAGTCCCCCCATTAAGTAATAATGTCATCATTACTGGTCATAACAAATGGGGCATCCCTTCGACACAAGTTACTTCTGGAGGCGTAACAGTCACTACTTCCCCAAATAAATGTCGACCTCACTCACAAGGTCCAACAACTTTGTTAAGTTCGAGTAGTGCCTTGTTAAAGTACAGCACTGATGCATTGAATCAGTCAATCGGTAAGAAATATCTTTTAATATATCTACATCAAATTTGTTATTTTAAAAATGTTAATTTTACAGGATCTATTTCCATACCCCAAAATACAGTTTCGGTACATCATGCCTCACCAGCGTTACCACCATTGAATGGAAATCAAAAATCTGTGATGAAACTGCCTGTCAATGGATCGGTTTGTAAAATAAAATATTTTTCTGAGTTGTTAAAAATAATTACAAAATCATTGTTTATTATAGAGTAACCATGAAGTAGTTGTGTCAGGTCCGACCACAAATGTTACACCACGTCGAAATGATAACACAAGCAGAACTCTTCTCAATGCAAACAATAGTATTTTAGATCAACGAATGAGTACTTTTGAGCCATATCAATATATGCGGGATCCGGTGCAGCAATTTTGTGAAAAACATTTTCCCTCCATTAAAAGTTATATGGATGAAGTTTCAAACTTTTTACCACCACCCACAAGATGTAGTATAGAAGGTAAATATAACAGAAGTTTTTCTTAATTCTTAAAGCACATTTTTTTTTCTCATTTAAAACCTTTGTACTATGAACAAACAAATAAGAATTTTACATTGAAGTCGATTTTTCAATCCATAAGGGTCATTTCAAATATTTAAGCTGTTACTTATTGTTGTCATCATTTTGTATTTAAAAAATAAAAACCTTTTTTAAACTAGTACTAATATATTAATTGAAATTAAATAAGAAATATCAATTTTAGAAAGACGCACTAAAAAAGTAGCTAAGCTGCATTTCGCCTGTCAAATTCGAGGACAACACTGCCTTTATTCAAAAACATGCTTTACAATGCGAACAAGGAATCCCAAAACTTGGATACATTTAATGTTCTTAGATTTCCAAGTTAGACATTTTGTAAGTTATATGTGGTTTTAAATATTTCGAGCTCAACTTCCTGATAATATTTAATTTTGTTTTTTAAAAAGGTTAAGGAAAAATGTGTGCTAAGTACTAGAGAGCCTGGAATCAGTAATCTGAAGAACATTTGGCAAATACTTAAATGCGAGAGTCGAACTTTTACAGAATTGGTTACCAGTCAATTTCCAAATGCAAAGGTAAAATTCGAATGGAAATATTAGTTATTGTATTTATTTATTTTGTTTTTAATTTGAATACAGGAAAGAGAAGTTTTAGTAAATGAACTTCGTCATTCCGGTTTTCTTGATGTGTTCGAGGTATCAAAGACCGACCAATCCAATCCCAATTGCAATGAATTAGAATATCAATGGGGATGTTTTCTTTGTAATCATCCTGACAAAGCCGTTGGATTTTTCAGTGGCAGCAATCAACCAGTTATAGAGGGTCAGCTTAAAGAAAAGAAAGGCAAATGGCGGCTGTTCCGAAGATGGAGAACTCGCTATTTTACATTATCTGGAGCTCATCTTTCTTGCAAGGGATCTGTAAATTATTTTTCTTATTAACTTAAAACAATAGAAGCTAAACTTACGATTTGTTTTTAGAGCGGAGGTGAAAGTATTGATGTCAATCAAATACGATCGGTTAAAGTATCGCGAGGAGCTCGGAATATACCTAAAGCATTTGAAATTTTCACCGCTGATCAAACTTTAATACTCAAGCCCAAGGATGGAAAGAACGCAGAAGAATGGGTTCAATATCTTAGCATAGTAGTGGCGCATTCTCAAGCTCGCGATAATCCCACTGTAAAAACAAACAGTCTTCCTGCTCGAGGAATCGGTACAAGCAAGCCAGCTTTTTAAAGAATATTATTTTATAATAAATTTTATCATTTTTTAATACAATATGATAAAAGTTTTATGTATTCATTCCCTTTTTAAGGGAATATGTATTTTAAATAAAGAATATCATTAATGTTTTACTTGTATGTCTTAATGGGATATTTTTTTTTATTTAATCATGAAACTAGAGCTGCAGTTTTAATAATAGATCTTAAACAGTTATTCGTTGACACATTAAGCCTAGTACATACTTGTGAACCATCTCGTGAACCCATACAAATTTCGGTTTTTGATTCACCCGTGAACGTGCTCGTGAAGCTGAGTGGAGAACAAAGTGGAGAGTTTTCGTTCACGGGCAATTCACGTGCAAAATGTACGGGAACTGTTGGTGAAGCTTTGACATTTGGTTACAAAAAAAAGGACAGTTTTCAATTTGTACTGAATACTGATACTGATTCCTCATTTAAAGTTTGTGGCTGCTTTGCGTGTGGTTTTAAAAAAAAAGTTAAAATGCATTTATATGAAATAGAATACAAATGTTCACAACGTGTATTCACAAGTGTGTACCAGTGAGCAATTTCAAAAGTTCACTTTCTCCACTGGCGAACTTCACTTCACGAGGAAGTATGTACTAGGCTTTAATCATAAAAATGAAAAAAAGGCTATCCATTCAAAATTGCCTTAATCGAGGTCTAAGACAATTTAAAAAGAACATGTATCATTTATCGTAACGGTATTTTTTAAGCTTGCGGTGATACTCCCTATTCAAATATTGGTATCTCTTTAAAAAAAAAAAAAAACGTATGCACACGTAACCAGTAAGCAGTTTTAATTTATAAAAATGTAATTATAGTTTATTTTCGTATTAAGAAATGCATAAATTGTTAAAATATACCTCTTCTTAAATTGCGTAATTAATTTTCAGTAATGTCTCCATTTTCTTGGCATGTAGTTTTTAAACTAGTTCCATATGTGATTCATGATAATTCGCAAGCTTATTAATTTTAGATTTTAGAAAAATATATAATTTATCCACATTCTCATATTTTCTATTTTAATTATAATGAGCTATTGGAACACGTTTTTGTTATCATTTAAATGTGTCACAAAAGTGAAAAACTTTGCGAACTGAAGGCCATTCAAAAAAATAATATATATTATTTTGAAAACAATACATTCAACTTTGCCATTCAATGTTACATATGTATGTACATAGTAAGATCTTCGTCGTGATTTCAAGCGAAAAAACTTAGTTTTGTTTTACAATATCTTATCAAAAATAGTTATGCACTTCACAATATATAGAAACTATGATAAGGTAGTGAGTCTGCTTTGACTTGACGATAACGTTTTTTACGTATTATCTTAAAGGCTGAAAATTAGAAGAAATTCGTTAGATCGCATTTAAGATTTATTTGTGTACGTCATACATACGACATATTTGACTGATACTTATCGGTGGGCGGTTATACGTTATACGTAAGCCCGAATATTTTTGCGTGCTGGATACAGAGACTTGTTCATAGTATTAATAGAAAAACGTGTTCGTAATTAAAAATAGTTCAAAGAACCAAAGAATTTTCAAGGAAAAAAAAATAAAAAAGACGAGATATTATAGTTTACAAGAAAAGAACAGATTCTTTTTAAATGTGTTATGGGATGTTAGATTTTAATATCGTATACGATACAGAGCATAACAGCTTTGAGTGCATCTTCACAGTATTGAAAAACTGCTATAAATATTTGTCAATATTAAATTATAATAATAAAGCCATGGACAATTGACCAAGAAATAATAATTGGTTTTATTTTTATTAAAACAAATAAAAAACAATTATAAAAATAAACTTAAGTACTTAATTTAACAAAACTAACAAAATATTATTTTTATTTTCTTAAACAATAAGAAAGAATATTAAGTTATTAATAAGACAACAATTCAAAGGGATGCTTCAATTTTTAGAATACATTTTTAATCATCCTACACAACATTCAAATTTCTAACTACAAAACAAAATAATATACAGTTACAAGTTGTAATTTTTTTAATTTTATCACTTTGTGTTCCACAAAAAAATTGTTTTAAAAGCCCAGTTTATACATCAAAGCGAAGTGCCCGCTCACCAAAATGTTTTCAAAAAAGAAATGTAACCAAAAATGAAGGTTTTATATTTTAACTTATAGTTTATAGTTTAAATTAAGTTTTATTCGTATTTTTTACCAAATTTTTTATATAAAAATTTAGTTTCACTTGGAAGTATATACTAGGCTTTAGAATAATTTGGCAAAAACAACACTGTTCTTTTAAAGAATCATTAAATGTTTAATTTTGTCGCTGCTAGCTACATTAGCTATCTCGACAAAGTTATGGGTGTGTCTTTTTTAGTTTATTGATAGCTCATTTCTGATACTTGAATTCCCAAAAATTCGTTTTATCTTATCAGTATTACCAACCAACATATTTAAAACGATTGGTTACAAAGTACAAAATGCTCGATCAAAAGTTCGATGATAACATACATACATATATATAAAATAAACTATAATTCTTTTAACAAATAAAGGTGAATGAAGAGAGAATTATTGTAAATGCGTTAATTCAAGTTCATATTAAATTTAACACGTTTAAAGTCTATTAGAAAAAAAAAGAACAGTGCGTATCTGCTCAAGACAATCTTAACACAATCTTTAACTTTTTTCACTTTTTACAAGAAAATTATTATGATAAGTTCTCTAAAATAAATTAAAAAAGTTACATTTTATGAAGAAAATCGGCTGTTGGAATGCACGAGCATTGCAAAAACACTTATAAGATAGATGCCGGCTGGTATGGAAGATATCAACTTGTAGCGTTCATCAGTCATAAATGCGCTCTTTTTCTTCACCACCCAGCCCATACTTCGTTGAACAGCTTTTTTCCATTTGCTGCAGCGCAGTTCTCGTTCGTCGTCGGTTGTAGTGGGCAAGAATGTGTCATAGAAAACATTGTCATAATATCTCTTGCAGGGATCAAATTCACATTTATTGATACCCTCAGCTAGCGCTGCTACCATTGCCGCCCCAAAGGCAGTAGTGTCGATCAGCTGCGAACGAAACACCGGAATGCCAGCAATGTCTGCTTGAAGTTGCATGAGAAGATTATTTTTCGTCAAAACTCCATCGGCGTGAAGTTTATTTAAATTATGACCACATTCTTGGTGCATGCAGTCAAGTATATCACGCGTCTGGAAACATATCGATTCGAGTGTAGCTCTAACTATATGATTTTTCGTTGTAAATTGAGTAAGACCACAGATAATACCACGAGCATCTTTTCTCCAGTAAGGAGCATAAAGACCAGTAAATGCCGGCACAAAATAAACATCACCCGTTGAAGAGACACTTTCTGCCATTTTTTCAGGGTCATCGGCATTTGAAATTATTTTCATATTGTTTTTTAACCAGTTAAGTGCTTCTCCACCGATCGCCACCGCTCCCTCCAGGGCATAAGTAGCAGGCCGATTTTTACCCAGTTTATAGGCCACAGTTGTTAGCAGACCATGCGAAGAGATAACATGTTTTTCTCCAGTGTTGCAGAGAAGAAAACATCCCGAGCGGTAGGTGTTTTTCGCCTGCCCGGGCTTGAAACACATCTGGCCCATCAATGAGGCCTGTTGGTTTCCTATGATACCACTGATTGGAAGTCCATCAAGAACACTACGGTCCATTACCTTTCCAAAGATTTCTGAACAGCTTCGAATCGCAGGTAGCATGTCTGGATGGATATTAAAAGTCTTTAGCAGAACTGGGTCCCAGTGCATTGTTTCGATGTTCATAAGCATTGTACGTGAAGCATTTGTCACATCCGTAATGTGCAGGCCCTTTGTTAGATTCCAAACAATCCAACTGTCAATAGTTCCCGCCAAACAACGTTTTTCTCGGCAAGCTTTCCTAACAGCTGGCACATTTTCTTTTAGCCACATAATCTTGAATGCTGAGAAGTACGGTGAGATAGGTAGACCAGATATTGCTTTAAAATAATTCTTATTCTCATCGGGTATTCTAGCTAGAATTTTATCAACTGTTACAGTTGTTCGGATATCATTCCAAATTATGGCATTATATAGTGGCTCTCCCGTATGCTTGTCCCATACAACTGTGGTTTCTCGTTGATTTGTCACTCCAATCGTCACCAAATCATTCTTATCGTATCCCAAGTGCCGCAGTTTTGCTATTGCTTCGGCTGCACAGATGTGAATGTTTCTTATGATCTCTGTAGGATTTTGTTCCATCCAACCATCTTGCGGATGAATACATTCGCTCTCAAGTTTACTCGATGCAACTTCTTTAAAATCGGGCGTTGTGTATATTGAAAAGGCGATTGTATTTGTTCCTTCATCAATAACGCCAACAAGGCGTTCATTTTTGAGTTCTGACATTTTTTTCTGAAAAATTTAAATTATTCTTAGAAATATATTATAATTATTAGTTACAACCAAGATGTGCAAATAGTTAGGCTGATATAAGCAATAAAAGTTAAGGTAGAACAACTTTAAACCACATACAAATTATTCAATTTTTGTATCTTTTTGAAAAACGTTCATAGGCAACTCAAATCTCAAGTTCGCAACAAATAATCGACCAAAATTACTATGTTTATGAGAAATCGTCAGCCAAATCAACCAAATCACTTTTTTTTAATAGTCATCTAATTATCACCCTATTATTAATTCTTATCTGTCTGCAGTTTCTCATGAACTTGAGGTAAAAAGTAGAATGATAAATTTGATAAACTTAATTCTGACAAATGTTTGCTATCTTGATTTAGGTTTTTTTATGAAATTTTCATTTCATTAGTAAACTAGACATTGTACCTTCTGTTATCTATTTAAAACATCCTTCTCAATGTAGTGCCTAAAGAAACATTTGAGTTTGCATCTCTTCCTTTGAAAACTTGCTTTTACGTTTGAAAGACAAAATCGGATTACCTAGCCTTCAGTGTTTTCAAAATAAAACATTATTTTATAGTTAATAACAAAAACACAAAGAAAACATAAATATACTGGATTCCTTAAATTAAATTCAAGAAATATATTAAAGCACAAAACATTTTATATGTTTGCATTTGAGATATCACCTAAATATAAATACAAAATTAAAGCAACAATTATAACTTTCGGAGATTTCAAACTTGAAACGTTTCGTATTTAAACAACACTACGGACTTCATTGCTCAATAAACCAATCATGATAAAGTTAATACAATTTAATAACCATATAAAGATTACAAATATAAATACTAATTTATTACCCACTGGCATCAAGTTCGTACTAAAGGAAATTCTAATTTAAAGAACCCATTTAAGTTATTGCTTTCGATTAAATTGACACAAGATGATCGCTCGGCTTAATTAAAAAAGTAAATACAACACAAAAACAAAAACAATTACATTTGCCATTGCAATGCAATTTAATCAAAATGCACTTTTATAATTACAAGTTCGCAATGATGGTACCTGTATAACGTGAGTTTTTTGTATTATTTGTTGCTGCTCTTTTTTCTGTAAACTTGTTTTTATAAATTACTTTACAATATTCCAATAAATAAAGATGTCGACAGCAACAGGTTTCCAAAGAAAGTACGTAAATAAAAATATTTAAATTTAAACGTACGTTTTTAATTATGTGTTTGTTTTGGTTTTTCAAACGAATTCTTTAAACACCCTAACTAGCTAGGTACTAGCAAATACACAATAAGGTTTTTATTTTATTTTTAATCAATTTAAAAGCTCGTCGAATGCACCTGAATCTCCTGCACAACAAATAAAACTAACAACAAAACAACATACATTTTTTGTTTATTTCCGTTTTACATAATATTAAAATTAGTTTTTGTAATTTTTCTCATTAACATGTTATTTTTATCACTCTGCAAAAATATTAACAATTCGAATAAACAATCAACTTATGTTGTAGGAAGGTACTCCTTATGCTTCCGTGGCTAGCAATAGCAAAACCATTAAAGCAATAGCTTTAATCTTTTATCGTTACTCTACAAAGCTTCACTATCAGCACATTTTGTTGTAGGTATATTAATACAAACAAAAATTAAAACAAAACAAAATTAGGTAAGTACTTACGACAAAATCTATTGCTGATTATCGGAAGTTTGAAAATCACTCTTAAATAAACGTCCGCAATGTTCGACAGCCAAAACACGAATAAACACTAAACAAATTCTGGCAGCCATGTCGCCAACGCCAAAGTACAGAAACAGATAGGCCAGGCCCTCTCCGTTCGGACACGGGCTGTTGAGTGTTGAATCGCACAGACGAATTTAAAATACAAGCATACGAGCGACAACAACGTAGGTCAACCGCCCATCATTATGGCTTTTATTATCAATGAAGTTTGTAGTTGATTTAATCTCATTTGTTTGCAGCAGCGTTAATTATTCTAGTATTATGTAGCATGTACGCAAAATCCTCACATGACATTATCTTGGTGTGCAAAAGAAGCGTGGGATGATATTTTGGTTATCAAATTTGCTTCGATTGCGACCTATAGAAGACTTGTATTGTATGTATGGGGGAAAAACTTTCCTTAAATTAAGGATTTTTTTTTGTTAGTCATCAATTCGAATCAAGTCGAATCGTGAGTACGAGTATAATCTTCCTTTCATGTCAAATAACTCTTTATGGCAGAATGTAATCACACGTGTACAATATATTATGTACCTACATATAGAAATAAAAGACTATCTTCTTTTATTTGTTTATCCGAAAAATTCGTTCGTAGATAATACACATTCTATCGCACTGCTTTTATTAGAGCTGTCGGAGGTTTTTGACAGAAAAAAAACTTATTTTAGTTCTTTTAAATGAAAAATTACGTAACTATCTTAATTTCCCGTCAGTGACAAGAGAGGCCACCGCAGAAAAATCGTTTTGTTTTGCCAAAAGAACTTTACACAATACACAAATCACATGAACTTGGTGAAATAGCAATCTAATTCAACATATAATATGTATGTATATAGTATGTACATATGTAGTTTGTTCTATATTTACATTTGATATTTTTGCAGCACCCTGAGACGAGCCCCTTTTGACGTCATCTAACAGATTTGAGGAAAACAAACGTCGGATTTTATTAAGTTTTTTTTTTTTTTTTTGACTTTGTGCAATTACCTAAGTATTTCTTTTTCCTAGATGCTGTTCTTGGTTACAATTTAATTTTAAGTTTTCTATCAATTTACTACATTTTTAGAAATGTTTATCTTTTTAGTTTGGCTACTTTATTAATCGGAATAAAGGTTATCATTGTTGAAAGGAAAAACTTTTATTGCAAGTATAGTATAGGTTGTCATTTTGAAGTTTATGTTCATTTTTTATGTTTAATGGTTCGTTCATACGCAGTTTTAGAATTAAGAAAATCCTGCGTTAGGTATTTTTTTCAATTAAAAATCTTAAGCTTGCTCAAAATTATTGAGGCTTCATCAACAACATTACAAATTGTATCTTAAATAAATAAATAAATTAGTTGGCTCAACAGTCCGTTGAGAACTACCATTATTGTGTGCGAGTAATGTTAAAACCTACAGTTTTAAGCCGATTCCGAACGGCTAATTTGAGGAAGCACTTTTCATGACTCTTGGAGGATTTGTCAATTCCTCGCAACAGGCAATACCCGTGAAAAAAAACAGAAATTGAACCCAAGACCTCAGGCATGACAGTCCTTCGCACTAACCATCATGCCACAAGCACTACAATTTTACTTAACTTAAATTATTTAACTTGGCCACATATAAATAGATAGTAAGAAATGACAGTTAATAATATTAAAATAACTATTTGCTAAATGGCACAAGAAATTGTTTTACAATTGTTATTTTACTTAAAACAAGACATAAAATCCTAGAACTTGATAACAAATTTAATGGGGGATAAAATAACAAAAATTAGTACCTAACAAGTTTAATATAATTCCGCCTTTATCTTGATAAGGGATCCATTTTCATATTATCTTTTTGCTTTAGAAGAAATAAAAGGAAACTATTGAAGCATGTAACAGATAAGTCTAACTGTTGTTATATTTTTCAACAGGGAAGAATTTGGTTGAAAAATGTACATGTTATCATAAATTTAGCAATTTATTGAGACTTAATTTATTTAACTTTAGATTCTAGAAAAGAATTCATACACAATTCATTGTTTATGCCAAAAAATAAAATAAAATAAATAAAATAAAAAATAGAAAAAATTGTTCCAATGGGTTTCTTGTACGAAAAATTAATTTGTTTGCTTCTGAAAGGTCAGTAAGATCAAGGCCATATCTTTATAAATAACCTCATACTATCTGCTTCGTTTGGTCAAGGTGATCTGGTATTTTAAGTTCATGCTACCAAAATTTAGATACACATAATGGTGATGGATGTGTGATCTTAAATTTAGCTAATTGAATTATTATTTTTTTGTTTCTTGCGAGTTTTTAGTTTTCACAAATTTTATTTCATCACGTTGGTTAAATTAATATCTTTACATTAAACTGTTTTAAATCTGTTAGCTAGAATCTGAAATCTGAACGCGCCTATCTTTTCGAAAACAAAAATATGACAGACCAGAGTTTGGACAGCTCTTATGATAAAGATAAAGTAGAAATCCATATCAGTTGTTCTTGTTATGTGTTGATTTTTGTTTTGTTTGTAGATTTATTTTGATTCCACGTTTTAAGTTATTTTCTTTATTTAAACGTACAATCATTTTAAAATAAATCAATCAGCAATGCTTAAGTTTGCTTTTACTTTTTTTTTGGTGTTTATTACAATAGTTTTAGTAAATACAGAGTCAACAAATACAACTGATACATGGAATGGCAATTGGTTCCCCAGGAATCCATTAAAAGAAACAACAGAGAAAATTGATCTCAAGGAATTATTTGGTGCAACGAAAACAGAAACAAATATCAACGATTCATGGAAAGGAAATTGGTTCCCCCACAATCCAAATGCAAAAGTAAACAACATTCAAAGCGGCAATTATGTTCAATCGGACTGCGATGACGGAAAGGTATAGTTCTATTTGTTGTTTTTTTTTTTGTTAATTCTTTTTTTTTTATTAACTTTTGTATGTTTAAGACAAATATCGATATTGATTTCGATCCCGACAACAAACAACATAACTACAAATATCTGTGCTTGAATCTCAGGAAAAAGTATGAGCCAAATTATGCCACGTCTCCTATCCAGCGAGAATCCAAAATTCCACCAGCTTTTAAGGTTAATTAAATTAATATCTTTTATTGATTTGCATTCAAGATTGTTTATTTTTAACCAGGCTCCTGTTTATTGCCAGAACGAGACCATCGAATATGAAGAGCGACTACCTACATAGTAAAAACTGAATATTTTATATGACTCATGTGGGTTGAATACAATTTAAATCTATTCCGTTTTTATAGTGGTGCTCATCGGCAGCTCTACCCGAAATATGGAGAGTATAAGTTTCTTCCCATACAAAGATGGATGCATAATCTTCGATACGGTGCTGTTGTTATGCTTTATCACCCTTGTGCCAATCAAATGCAGATCGAAAAGCTTAGAGGCACACTGAACGCTTGCCTTTACCGCCACATTATTACTCCATCTACACTACTTTTACCTGAACGTCCATTAGCACTTCTTGCATGGGGCAAAAGCCTAGAGATGTCTGTTGTGGATGTGCGCACTGTTGTTGATTTTATTACCACCAGTGCCAAAAAAGGGCAGGACAAAGGGGAACCAGATTTTGGGAAATACGATCGAGGTTTAATTGCTGAAGCAAAACTTGTCACTGATGAAACTGATTCTGAAATATGTGCGAATATAAACTTATAAGAATCGCATTTCGTAGATTAAGAGCTTTATTTTTTTATTTTTATTTATTGAGCTAAAGTCTTTACTTTAGTTATTGCTTATTAAATGTTGTTGCTTTAATTTAATAAATGTATTTATTGAAGGTTGGCGGCGTTTATCAAAAAATGTACCCGTAAACTAAATTTTAAAAAACAAAATGTACTGAATATACAAACCAATGGAGATGAAAAAGAAGGACCTTGCCTTCCTAGAATCTGGACTATACTGATTATTTTTTTTTAAATTTACATTTTATTAGAGTCTACTGGCAAATGTGACCTAGTTCAAAATTTTAATTCAGTTTTTAATGTGCCTTTGACTCCGGAAAATGTTCTGAAAATAATACACTTTCTATGTGATACCAAAATTAAAAAAAAAAAAAACACAATTATTAAAAGAAAACGGTTGTAAAATTAAAAAGAAAACCCATCTGCTGGATAGATAAATATGCATTAAGATTAGACCTACAAATTTCTTTATTATTGGATTATTTATTATTAGAAGCCCTCTTTAAGGGAATAACAAAATTATGAAAACAATAAATACCTAGGATGTTAAAACATTAAAATATATTGAGTTTTAATTAATTTATACAAATTTAAAGGCTTACCACTGTTTCATGAAGTTTAGTTTTAGCATTCTTTTTCACTTATTTTATACATATACATCTTATTGGAGTGGACTGAATGAATTTTACCACACTTCAATCACATTTTATCGTCTTAACAGATTAAAAATCAAACAAATTATTCTATTTTTAAAAATAAACACAATTCTTCAATAATTAACTAATTTTAAAGCGATTGGTACAGAAAAGTATGACACAGGATTGAGTGCATAGTTTGATTGTATATTTTTCTAGGGATATTTTCATAACGTTTCAATTTTTTTTAAAGTTTAATTTAAATTTAAAAACTTACATGCAACATTTTAAAAACAGAAAAGAATTAAAACCAAAATTTATTAAAAAGTAAAAACCATTTTCGACGCTTTTCTTCCGAACAAGGATCATTTTTAGATAAAAAATCGTATCTTTGCTTTTGGAGCTGCCAAACGAAGAAACTAAAACGGTACATTTCGAACTGTTTGATTTCTTCCTTATTGCAGTTGGTCTAATTTCGGTAAAAGAAAAATGTCGGTTGACATTGAGAGTGAAAGAGAGAGTTTTATTTAAAAAATAAAAACAAAGATCAGGGTTACCTTTACAACGATTTATTTGTTCTTTTGATTTATCTTGCATGTCTCGATTCTTAAAACGTAGGTTCCGCAATTTACTCTTTCAAAATTAAAATAGGGGTTTAATTTTTAATTTAATTTAATTTTAAGATAAAATTATCATCTTTTAAAACTGATAAAAAAGTTAGTTTTAAAACCATTTAAAATGTGGACAACTGAAAATAAATTACCCGTTTTCCAAATTCGAGTTCACTTAAGTTCGATAACTTAGCTCATATATTTTTTCTTATTCAGAGCTTCCATAATGACATATGAACATATACATGTATGCATATCTTGCTATCCTTACACTGTTTTAGTTGTATTAGATAATGTTTACCTAAGAAATGCTTAACACTGGCTCTCGTCCCTTTCTCGTTCTTTCACCACATTCAATGTTTTCCTTAAAATGTCACAAAAGAAATGCTTAACACTGGCTCTCGTCCCTTATGCCTATTCTTTCACCACATTCAATATTTTCCTTAAAATGTCTCAAAGTTTTATAAATGTTTTTACATTTTTTGACAGTTTCTTTTGAAAGCTTGCAATTTTCTCGAAACTAAAAAAAATATTTTTTTACAAAATTAATTATTATTAAGGCAGGTTTAGTGTTTATCATTTATCTCTTTCACGGAATATTCATTTAGAAGATATTTATACGCAAAGTGTAGAATCCGATTTTTGTTTTTCTTTTGAAATAGAATCTTAATCAAATCAATTTTTGATTCATTTTCAGAAGGAGATGAAATTAGTGAATCTAGCAATTTTTTTGTTTAATATAAAACACTTTTCCACCGAAATAAATTACGAATTAAAAAAAAAAGCTTGTACCTGTTAAGCTTACAGCTAGAAATAGTTTAATAGTATTAATGCAAAAAGGGTGAATTTGCAGTAAAATCCAGATTTATGCTTATTTGATCTTAAATCAATTTACTTTGCCTGAAGGAATTGAAAAACAAATTGATTTATTTTACCAATGAAAACCTCCATTAATTACACCTCAATAAATCATAAAATTATAGTCCAGTTCATATTAGTCCAAATGCATTTCGTCAGGAACAAAAATTGGAATTACGCATTACATTTAAATACTGACAGTTTTTGTTTTTAATGAGAGACATTGACCGATCAAATGTAATGTCCATAGTCTGGATAATATATGTTGAAAACTTAAAATCAGAACATTTATTATTTCAATACTGACTTGTAACTAATTTCTATGATATAGCTTCACTTATCCAAGTTAAATTTACCAAAATTCTGTTTAAGTTAGTTTTTAGAAATAAACTTTATAAGATCATAGAAATAACATTCTTAACATATGTAAATCGACTTAAAAAATTCAAAAAATTAAACAAATGAAGTACTCCAAAGTTTTTGGCACGCCGGACAGTTAGAAGATTTTATCAAATACTTCCGAATGCACTCCGAATGGAATTTAGTTTCACATTCGTTGCATGATGGGTCCTGCGTCCAAAAGAGAAAAATAATATTATTGAGATATTCTCAAAGTTCTAGGTCGTACTTACCCAGAGAACAATTTTTTTACAAAGTGAACATTCTTTCACGTCATTTGGGAAAGCACTCAATAGTAAATTCTCGAATTCCACCATCATCCTTGGACCCAAGTACAGAGTATTATCTAATTCATAGAAGTACCCTACATTTTTCCAGTTCTGCAGCAAATCTTCGGCACGATTTTTGGCCAATGGCTTATCTGGGAGTCGAGTTGATAGATTGATTGCCTCCATATCTGATATTCCATAGTTCTCCGCACAGGCGATGGTCGTCAGAAGAAGTCGAAAGTAATTGCGATCTTGTTCCGAGAGATGGCTTAGAAAACGCATTACTTTTGTGTTCACAGCACGGAAAACTATGAATTCTTCCTTCGATAATGGGTACTTCACGCATGCTATGTCGTGATCGAAACGATTCAGATCTTCATTGATGTCCTTAATAAAATTTTTAAAGTGCGATTCTTCAGGCAAATCAACCTCATCTGAAAAATAAGAAAGTATTGAGTCTATCTACAATTTTGAGAGTCCCAGTTTTCTACATACATTTTGAGCATATTGGTCTCAGAATATCAATGGCATTAGCTTTGCTTAGACTACCGAACGCAGCACAGGCTTGTATAAAATGTTGTTTTACTTCGTGGGCCATTTTGGTTATAAATTATTTAAAAAAATTGAACGTTGAACAAACAAAAAGAACCGAGCATCCCAAACAAAATTCACACATTAAACAATCCAGGTACCTTTCAATTTTGACGTTTTCTGTTTTATTTTCTCATTGGTATAAAGTATAGGGTATTTTAAACTTGTTTGTCCCTTAGTGCACTAATCCATGTTTGGTAACTTAAAATTTTCAACAACGAATCATTTGACTATTACTTTTTTAATTTGATTTTAGAAATCAAGAATTACAAATCAAAACATTTTCCAAAAAGTATAAAAGTGAGATGCTAGAAGCTTATGTTAGAGAAATGGCAGTTTGTTTCTATTTTTAATTTTTAAACATATTTTTTCTTTCAATATCGTCAAGTTTTTTTTAACAGTGAAATTTATATAATTCTTAAAAATAACACACTCACCTTTTTGCGTATAGGGCGTCAGTTCTCAGCCGTTAATGATTACTTATGTTGAAAACAATTAAAAACTTAAATTCCCTAGTAGATAGCCATGGCAGCTAATTTCTAGTTTAAGTAATTATTAAATTTGTAATTTATTTACCATTTAATAAAATTAATAATAAGGGTATTCATGGAAACACAGAAAACCCATAGAAACCTTAAAAACTGTAGAATTTTCTATCGGTAGAAATCAACTGTCAAAATTTGTATGGGAAAAATATTCTGCAAAAAATAGACTTTTATCTCTCAAATTTGAAGCAGAAATCGTAGAAAAAAAAAAAAACAGATAAACAGATGTTTGTTTCTAACGTTTCCGCAAATATTTCTAATGGGGTCATCATGTAAACCCTTTGCGGAAATTTATATTTTTCTACAAAGTAGAAAATTATATCGTTACATGAATACCCTTAATAATAATATGTTGAAAACGGAAAACGAAATTGAGTATATAATCATGCCAATTACAAAGTACAATGAATGAGTTGCAGATGAATTCGAAGTGCCTTTTTGACATTCTTAATAGAAAAGAAATGTCAAAATTTACACCTTTTGTTTTTCACTCTTCGGATTCTGTAATCGGCATGAATATGAACACACTTATTCAAAAACAACACTTGTCAATTTTCAGTTTGTCACTTTTTCACTTTCTGCGAATGCGAAATTTATTTTGATTTTGTCGTAGGGAGGAGTTTTTTAACAATCAAAATGAATAACTTTGAAAATTCCCTACAATTTGGTGATAAACTTGAAAAGGTAGTTCCTAAAACAATATTAAGTTCTTTAACATTCAAATCCATTTCAAGGAAACCGCAAATCTCTCCCTGCTCAAAGAACGAGTTAAAAAATACAATGAGCTAACTGCTTCGATGTCAACTATCCTCACAACTTTTGAACAAAGATTAGGAAAGCTGGAGCAGACTGTGCTGCCTGTTTACAACACAACCGAACATCTTCAAAAAAGGCAACAGAGTATGTGTCAAATTTTAAATTGGAGACCAATTGGACTCTTAACCCTCACAAATATTTTCCAGATTTAGATGCAACGCTCCAGTGTCTTGATATAGTCTTATCGCACTATGAGGTTTCTCAATTGGTTTGTAATCTCATCCATCAAGGGCCGACCGAAGGTAGCATCGGAATCTTCCTTGAAGCACTGAACAAATTACGTGATGCAATTGACTATTTCAAGAACCATAACTCACAAAGTGTTGAATTAGAAAACGTTAGCAGCTTATTCAACACTGGTTGCGAAAGTCTGTGCAATCACTATAGAATGCTCCTTAAAAAGCATAGTTATGTCTTGAAACCAGTGGATTTGCTTGATTTGATTTACATCGAGGATGATTCTTCCAATGAGGATTACATTTCTCTGAAGCAACTCTCACAAAGTACACGCGATGAATTGACTACAATATCGCTGTGGCTGGATCAGAATTTGCGTAGAGAATTTACAGTCATCTATGCATCAGAAAGAAGTGAAATCATTTATAGGTCGCTGCAAAACCTCAAAGATCATCAGAAGAGTGGAAGTTGGGGTAATGAACCTTTGGTAAGATTTTATAAAAGATCGAAGCTATCAGCGAATAACTTTCAGAGAAACGTTTATATAACATTTAAACATATTTTCTATAGAGAACGCGTCACAGCAGTCGTGTTGAACCTAAAAAAACAACATCAGCTCGCTTGCAACAAATGTAATCTAATTAATTCTTTAAATTTATAAAATCCACTTACTTTTTTTTAAAAAAATGTTGGCAGCTTTGAAAAAAAGGCAAATAAGCTCTATCTACGGGCTACTCAAACAATCGAGCAATCAACTGGATTTTCTATAAAGAAAACTGTATCACATTCCGATCATCTTTCATCTGAAGATTATTTAGATGGAGATCAGGAGTTGGACAAGTACATCGTGTTGCTATTGGGTCTGCAGCGTTTACTCGTTTGGGAAAGAAATCTAATGAATGATATAATTCCATCATCAAAACACACTGAAGTTTTTTCGAGGTTAGCACAAAATTCCATTGAATTGGTTGTAAAGGATGCTGAGGTATAGTTTAGTTTGGTTTAAAAATGTATGGAATACAAACATTTTTTTAACAGGCTATTACTGGGAGAATACTCCGGTGTATTTCACGTAAAGAGTGGACCTCTGCTTTGGGAATATTTTCAGCTCTGAAACGAGTTATTTTACTACAACCAGATATAGAACGTACTTGTGATCCACATCAAAAAGATCAACTGACAAAAGTTCTGAATCGGCTTCAGCAAACAGTAAGGACAAATACCACATATTTATGTTAAGTTTATAAAACGTGAAAATATCTAGGGTTCAAAAGCACTTGAACACTTCTTAGAGGTGGTTAAAGGTGAATCGGGTACAAATTTAGTTGGAATGAGTTCAAGCACCCTTGGCTATTCAACAGTTCCTAAAGATGCTACTGTACATGAGCTTACATCAAATACCATTTGGTTTGTTGAACATCTATTTGAGCACTACGATGTTATAGGAGAAATTTTGCAGCATGATGTTCTCTATTCAACTCAGCTAGATACGATTTTAATGAAAAAATCTCTCATGCCAGAAGACAAGAACAAGGCCCTTCTGGCCATTTATATAAGTACACAATACTCGCATTATTTTTCAGATTTTGTTATTTATAATTTTTTTTTAAAGAAAAAGCATTAGCGGAGCTGAATTTGACTATTATGAGCAAATGTGAGCAATACAGCGATCAGGCAACCAAACATCTGTTCCGCCTGAACAACATCCATTACATTCTGAAATCCCTGCAGAGATCAAATCTTATTGATTTAGTTACTTTGGCTGAACAGGAATGTGAAAGAAGTTACAACGATATGATTCGTGAGCTGAAGTACTCGTATCAGAAAACCTGGTCTAAAATGTTGGGCGGTATTTCATCAATGGACGAATTACCAAAACCAGTACATGGCAAAATAAAAGACAAAGACAGAGCCATCTTAAAGGAACGATTTTCGGTAAGTATTATATTTTCTTCATATTGACGAATTGCTAACTCCTTTTGAGATTTGTTTTAGACATTCAACAAAGATTTTGAGGAGGCATGCAAAATACAAAGGGGTATATCTATACCCGATGTAATATTGAGGGAGGGAATAAAACGTGATAATGCTGAACATATTTTGCCCAAATACAACAAGTTTTATGAAATGTAAGTATCATTCAAAAATTGCTTTAGTTTTTCATTAGTTAAACAAAATAAAACCGCGTTTAATTATTATTTCAGGTACGTTTCGGTTCAATTTAGTAAAAATCCGGAGAAGTACATCAAATACAGGCCACATGAAGTCAATGCAATGCTTAGCAAACTATTTGATGACTCTGCTTAGAATAATCAAATAAAATAAACACTGCCGTGTAGTATCAAAAGCCCACAATTCCAACACATTGTTATTGTAATTAATCTTTATTTGGTCATAAATGTATGCTTATATTATTGATGATATGAAACACATAATAATATTAATAAATATAAATTCAATTTTAATATATATATATATATAGTTTAAGTTATGTTTGTGTATATTTTAATATACCCATTTATCAATAGTATTATAAATATTATTTGATATTTCACAAATAAAATATAACCGTGCGTCGCTACGTTACAAAAATAAAACGAACCACAGATATTTGAATTGTTTTCCAGTCGAAATAACTATATTTATTTACACTAATCATTTTTTATTTAACTTACATACTTACATGGTAGAAATTTTAATAAAGATAATTGGTGGAAGGAGCTTCAGGTCGTCCGCAGGCTCCAAAGTGCTTAATTTTAACAGGAGCAGCTGTTTGTCGACAATTTTCTATACTTAGAAAACATTCATTTGAATAGGTCATACCGTCAGTACCACAAACAGGCTCAAACTCCTTTGGACATATTTTGGCACATCCTTTGAATTGGAATGATGAGAGACAACGTTTTATTGGCACAACGAAAACGTGTTTGCCACAGTTTTCTTTGCGCATATGGCACTCTGATTTGTAGAATTTGTTGTCGGATCCACATACAAAGTTCGGAGGTTGAGCATCGCAATCTGAATCACAATGCTCGGTAAGAGGACAATTCTTAAGGGAAACCGGTACTACGCGCAAGTGACAGGTTCTTCGTTTGAATTCACACATCGACGGGAATGTATTGCCATCTGAACCACATATGGGACCGCTTTCAACGTCTTCGTAAGTGCAACGCTCGCCGCAGTCCTTAGAAGATGTTTTTAAATCAGTACATTGACCGATGTGAGCCAATTGAACACCACGTCTGGATTAGAAACAGTAAGTAGTAGTAGTAGTTTTCCTTAAATTGGTCATAATTTTTTAAACTTACAAACAAGTTGCATGTGCAAGTTCACATTCGTTGTTATAAGTCTTAGCATCAGTTCCACAAAGTTTGTCGTTTTGTTTGGAAGAGAAAATCGATCCATACAAATTGTTAAAATCTTTGCAGGGCGGTAGTTGTTTGCATCGATTGAAACGGTTTTTACATTTGTCCATGCTAATTTTTTGGATTGCCTTCCTTTGGGGTCTAACATTTGAAATCCAAAATTCAAAATAAAAATTATTACAAATTAGTATCAACCCACTCACCCACAATTTAACATCTTGAGTTCACAAAGTGAGGAATATATACTTCCATCACTTCCACACACATATTGAGAAGGTGACTCAGTTTTTGGACACTCGGTGGGACAGTTGTCTATTTGATTACCATTTCGTTCCTGTGACATACAAAATGAAAGCGGCACTTCGAAAATGTGTTTGCCACAGTTTGATGACCGCATTTTGCAAGGGCTAGCATAAAGACGACCATCCGAACCACAGGTTGGCCTGGCTACACGCCAACACGATTCGCGGCACATTCTAGTTGACTGGCAGTGTTTGCGAGACGTTTTTACCACACCTTGGCCGCAGGTGTGAAGTTTCATTTCACA
Organism: Eupeodes luniger; assembly: GCA_951509635.1. Lineage (NCBI taxonomy): Eukaryota > Metazoa > Arthropoda > Insecta > Diptera > Syrphidae > Eupeodes > Eupeodes luniger. Next base: position 695,519 of record OX608074.1, read on the forward strand.
AGTCGAATTGTACACATTTCCATCAGAAGCACAAACTGGGCCATCCTTTGGAGCACTCTTGCAATCAACTGGACACGATTCGCGAATGGCACTTGTGTTGCTGCAAGGGCCCACATGTGCAATAGACACAGCAGCTATCCCCACTCGACATGCTTGAACTCTTAACATACACCTTAAATACAAATATGTACATATTATTAAAAATCATATATTTATCATTTATTTGAATCTATGTACATCAAAGTGATGAAGGTATTTATTTAAAAGTTGAATAGATTTCTTTCTCCAAAACTTAGAGAAAAAGTTAAAAAAAAACCTTTTAATTTTCGAGTGGTAAATCTTTTTAATTATATTTGAACTGCAAAATAAACTCTTAAATTCAAATTATAAGCCAATAAAGAAAATCATACATTAGTAAGTTATCTTTCCAAAATCTCTTAACAAGAAATGAAATATTCAAATAGGTAAAGGTAACTATTGTTGTGCTGAAACCATTGAAAGCTACAACTGTGCACCAATTAACTTCCTCGGCCACGAAATTTAATTATAAGTTTATGGCTGTAAGGGAAAAGGCTTGATACTCATTAATTATTAAAAGAAACAAAAATCCAGAACACAATGACTTAATCAGAACAATGAAAATAAAAGAAAAATCTTTAGAAAGATCACGCGCTAGTTAGCTTTACGATTATTGTTAACTGCCTTGAGTGGAGTTATAACATAAAATTAGCGTTATGGACATGACATACAAAACTTCATATTGTTTTTATTGTGTTGTTCTTTAGAGAAGTGAAAGTAATTAACTTACATTTTTTTTTTTTTGGAATAGGTATAAAAGTGACTATGAAACAAATTTAGTCAGCTCCGCGGAACATTTTTTAATTATTTACATTTATGTTTTAAATTGTATGAATAGTTTTACTTGTGATGAGAAAAGTTTTTTTTCGTAAGGAAAATGGAAATAAATTTCTTGAATCACTTTTTGCGAAAAGTGAAAACTTCAAGTACCTACTCGTTAAACTTACAAAAATCATTATAAAAAAGTAAGTTTGTAAACAATCTAGCATCTAAGTTAGTTTTAAGTTAGTCCATAGTTTGGCAGTGGGAAAAAAATACCTATATGTTGTTGGACCGTTTATTTGGGTTTTCATATGTAGATACCTATGTGATTTTATATTTTCGTTGAAAGTTCAGAAAACGTGAGTCAATTTAGGATCTATACTAAAAACTAATATATTTCCTATTCTTTTTTATATTAATTTTAAAGATCTTCACCTATTTAGATAAGTTCTTCCATCTGTGCCACATATAGGGTCCTTTTCAGATGGGCATCTGTGCTTGCAATCGGAGCCCTTTGCACGTTCACAGCCTTCTTTGACCTCCTGGAAAAAAAAGAACACAATTCAAAAAATTATTAACATAGTAAAATGACCCAGTTGTATAATTTTATTCCATTAAATAATTGTATCTCTAGATCAGGTTCAAAATGCATTCGATCAAAATATGTGTTAGTATGCCAGAGGAGAGTATAATGATAACATGTATATAGTGTAGCTATAGACGTAGACTTCGATGTACATAAATTCTTGCTCAGCAATGCGGTAGCCGTAGCATCGACTCCGGCATCACAAATTGCCTAAAGCTGTAGCTACATCACTTCACTCTAAAAGACCAAAAGACCATAGCTTGCGGTGAAATCTTACAAAAAGCTTCTCCCCTTACCCGGTCAGAAAGGGAAACCACAACCACAGTCCACAACACAACACACCACACCACCTTTCAATTAGCCGTATTCGGTACTCGTAAGTCGTAAGTCGTAACTGATGCTATGAAGTTTGACGACTTTTCCTCCACACATGTTCGATCAGATGTAAAAACCGCAATGCAAGAGCTGGCTGTCATATTGAAGCTGAAGGTGTTCTTTTTGAATGCTTGCAATCTTGTTTTTGTGATTTATAACATGGATCAACATCATCCTCATCTTCATCTTTATCATGGAGGTCTTAACATTGTCTTTTATAGTCTCTTGCTCTTGGTGCTGAACTGCGATTGGAGATGCTGTGTTCCGAATAATGTGAGAAAAGCCGTAAAATTATTTGGGTCATTCTTGCTACCAGAATTGGGCTCATCGTGCCATCAGACGACACAATCATGAGTATAAGTAGGTATTAGACTGTTAACGTTAAGGTAGATGGGAACTCGGACGGGGTCGTTGGGATTGAAAGTTATCAAAGAAAAAAGTTTATTTCTTGGACCTGTCCATTTGAATTTTAAATTTCTTGGAAATCACTTAAGACTAACGTTCGAGTATCTATGACAATAATTAAGATTTGTATACTTTCCCCATGCAATTCCTCAATACAAAAACAAAACAAAAACATCCATGATACTGGCAAACTTCAACTGGCACTCTGGGTATTGGATACTGGGTAAACAGTTATCGTTGTTCTTAAATCTATACTTTTGTTCATCCTTAGATCTTTTTGAGAATTTACCTTCAACACTCCATTCGCTCCATTTCTAGAGCATGTTTTCTTTTTCATTTCGCAGATGTTGGCGTAGATCAGACCGTCTGAGCCACAAACAGGTTCTGCTTGAATGGTGGTTGTTGGCGGACAAGATCGTGGGCAGCTGGCTGCCGAAGCACGGTTTTGTCGCTGCACCATCGTTAATTCGTTTCCTGTGTCTTTTGTTGGCAGATCATCTGATGAAGAGGTATTTGAGTTGGCCATGGAGAAATGCTCTGACGGGATATCCACATGCTCTGAATACAAATTATTGAGTCTAGTTTCCTTAAGACTATCAGTGGCAGTGATTATTTTGATTCTGGAATCTGAAATTAAACACATAAAATAATTTTGATAAATGCAACTATTTTTGTATTAAATTGCAATAGGTAATAAGTAATAAAGGATGACATAAATAATAACGATGAAATAAATTTTAAATTAATGAATCATGGAATATAGGAAATAAATACACATTATGTGGGGTTGTTGTAAGTAAATATCTGCAGCATAATTTAATTCTCAATTTTGAAGAAGTCTAATTTCAGTGGAATATGCATGTGAAAGGATGTATGGAACTATAAGTACAGAAAAGCAAAGTTATGTAGGTACATGGGGTCTCGACATTTATTTCGCATTTTTATAAAATAAATCTGATGATAATTCACTATTCTATTAATGTTAATAATTAATACTTCTTAATAATAGGATCAAAACACCAATATTTCTTCTTTTATTCTCAAATGCTGAAAGACAAGTATTCAACTAAAATATTTTAATATTTTAAATTAATTTTATTTAAGTTAATTAAAATTTGTTCTGAAGCAGAAGAACGCCCAGCTAAAGGAACAATTCAAATGTTCAACAGAAGGGACAATTTAAAATTAAAGGCAATATGATTAAATAGAATAATGCATTCGTTGTATTTTATCAAAACTCTTTTTTCGTAACGCAAAGAGGTTATGTGCTAATATGAACATATGTACATACATATATCCATGCATTTATAAACAAACCTTCTTAATAAGTTGCTTTAGCCAGAAATTTATTGAAGCTAGAGGTACCTAGGAGTTTCAATAAAATATTTGTATTATTTTTAATTGAGTTCCATAAATACAAGCGGTCTTAAAACTTCACTTGCCTACCTTAAACTTTTTCTTATACATTTTTAAATAAAAGCAAGAAGAGTTTTGAAAAACAAAATATTCAAAAGCAACTTCTTTTTTTTTTTGAAGTTTAATATACAAAAACGCACCTACCTACATTCAAAACAAAAGTCTATGAATTCAGTGCTCTTTTACTTTGGAAATTCTATTATTCTAAACATTTCATTTTGCATAATAGTTCAACATTTTAATTACAACGGAAATTCAACTAAATATATCCAAAACACAAACAACAAAAATACAATAGCTCGTTCGCTTAAAGTGCCTCTGCATTTCCTCCTTTTGCCTTCCTGTATTGTAAGCATAAGTAGGAACCATAAAAGAAAGTTCATCACTTACATACCGTATAGAGTATATGCCTAGCCTATACCTACATATATTATGCATAGATGTAAGAACATTTATATGAAAAGCCTTGCCTAAAAACTTTAGCAAAAAGGGTATTATAACAAAAAGTCTACACATGTACATTATGTACCTACTAAATTGCAAACGCCTAGGGAACTTGGGCCGCCAAATTATTAATACCTTTCAGACAATTTTACATTTTAAAACCTAACAAAACAATTAACCATCTCGAGAGAAGTTGTATATGAAGATGAAGATGGATGCTAGATGCTGTGAACAATCTCCAGCTCCACGAAGTTAAAACAAACAAATTAGATTGTTGAATGTTGGATCCATTCTAGATTCTACGCAAAAGTTCATTGCCACATAAAGCAATTATGCATTTTGGGAATTGGGAAGTTCAGAAAATGATAAGTAGCTAAAAAGATCGGTAGCAAGCAATAAGAACAAAAATGAACCGTGAGAAAAGATTGATTCAAAGGCAGGTGAGGTGACACACTCCCCAAAGAATTGAGAAGAAAAAAAATATCGTAATCATTTTATTAATTTATTTAGGTCAGTTTTAATTAGTTCCCTATTCAAATCATCTATACAGTATACAATACATGCCATATACCTACCTACCTACCTGATAAATACCTTCCATCCGTCAATCGGAGTGGTGTAGTAAGGCAATGCTTGGTGAGCGAGCTGTGCGGTGCGAGGAGATGTTTTTTTGTATACCCTAACGTTCTATCGTATTTGCAAACAGATAAAAGAGTACATTTCTGGTTCCGAACCCGAACCCGAACCCGAACCGACCGAAGCCATCCACACTGAATGAGTAGCAATTAGATTCCAAAATGTTCATGGAGAATATCCAACACTCTAGATAAATCATACCGAATGTAGATATGGATGTACACAATATGATGTTGTGTTTTTGCTCCAATATTACAGGGTGCATTATTTTAAAAGGGTTTAAGTCGATTATTGAGTTACATTGGAAACCGTTAAATATTTTCCGTAGTATGGCATCAGGTTCGAAAATGTGTTAATTTAATAACTGATCTTGAAAAAAAGAATGGAAACAATAAATTATATAATGTTTTTAAAATTTGTATTTTGAAACCTTTCGATAGCATAAACTTGTTATTTAAGTATAAAAAGAAACTTTTCTTCGAAATAAACTTCAACAATAAATTTTTTGAAAGGATTTCAATCCTTCAACCTTTTCAAAGCAGTCATTTCTAGCTGACAATTGCAGGCAATGAGTTGACAATAGCCAAATTCCTTTCAATACAAATTCGTATGTTCATGAAAGGTTGGCAGACTATACTAAATTTATGGTTAGCCGATTCCATTTTGCCTCCACGCAGAAGATTTATTATTGTATGTATGTATATGACAATGAAAATACAATCAGAAAATCTCAGATGTTTAAACAATGGCCAGGTTCAGACGACATAAGGGACTTGCGTGTGAGGCAAATTCTAGTAATATTTCTTTAAAATACAAAATGTAAGTTATGATAGACTTGTAGATTGCCTTAGAGGTGTTTTGTATTGGCAGGTTCAGACAACATAAGGGACTTCATTTGCAGTGAACTGCATTCTTTGAACGTAAATTTTTACCAATGCAACTAGTTACTTTTTCAAGTTTCATAAATTTCAAATTCAGAACTTTACTTTACTAACCTCTACCTTCAGTTCATCGTACAAAAACTACCAAAGACATTATTGTTTACAAAACAATCTTCAGGTAAGCTAAAAGTTCATCACGATTTGTATTTTGTATTGTAAAGTCAATTTACTTATTTATCTTCCAATTTGAGAAGGAACCCTTTTTTACAAAACATTAAATGGAATTGTGCAGAAAATAAATGAATCATAGAGTATAATAAAGTTCAGCTTTCAGTTGAATAAGAAAACGTGATCAACTGTCATTTTGACATAAGTATAGACTTGACTTGATAGTTAAGGAGATTATCTTTTCAATTGGCAATCTGGAATTGTTCTTCGATTCGGAATCCCAATTGAACAGTTTTTTTTTATTCCGAAGAATCTGAACTTTGGTATTGGTTGAGTATGACATGTGTCGCATATATGTGTATTCGCGCTAAATTTCATTTTGTTTTTGTGCTGCAAACATGGAGGAAGTGACATTTAAAATTTATGAATGTGTGAGTGATTCTGCTTCTGATTCTGTTTTTAAAACCAGAAGGGAAATTCTCTTCTTTTCAGAATCAGAACTGTCACTTTTGCCCAATTGAACGCATTCAGAATGCTTTTTTTCACTTCCAGATTGCCAATTGAAAACGACGTAACTTTCCAATAATGCCTTAATTGGAAGGCAATTTTTTGGCAGCTGGCCAATCAGATACTCGATACTTTCAAGTCCCTTATGTCGTCTGAAACTGCCCGTTGTTATTGGTTGTTTTTACACGATCAACTAAATGTAGACGTTAATGAAGTAAAGTTCCTAGTTTGAAATGTTGCCTTCGTCAAAATGTAGGTACGTTCAAAGTTTGCAGTGACTTCAAATGAAGTTCCTTATGTTGTCCGAACTTGCCCAATGACATTTGACATTTTCAAAAGTTGCTTGTCCGACAATGGTTTTTTGGACAATATTTTCACATAAAATTTTAAGTTGTCAGTTCTGCTGACTGATTTGATTATTTTTATAGGATTTGATAATTGTATTTGTTGCCTTTTTTAATAAAGTCGAATTGCACCCTGTGCCGTATCTATACACTATTCGCCAAAGCGACTCTTGCATTCCTATGATTCTTTGTTTATAGTTCTTTTCACAGGCAGACAGTACACATACTATATTTTGTATATGTACCCAAATGCGACATAAAGTGAGTTTTATAATCACTGTTATAGGCACATTACCTCAAATCAAAATAATAATTAATAAAGGGAAATGTGCGGGCATCAACAAATGAATCGTTAGGTCGCGTCTGCATTTTATTTTATTTTTAAAGATAGAAAACTGTGTGCTTTTGTTTACCCCTATGGAATAATTAAATAATGGACATGATTAAATTTTAACAGATTTAGCTTGTTATGGTTGTTTTAATAAATGGTTGTTAAAAGATGTAATAATCATGATAGTTACATATTATTATTAAATTATAAATTTTAAAGTGCATTAAAAAAGTACCTTTTTACAAATCGAAACTTTTATGTAAGTTCTGATTTCGAAATAAACTAACTTTGAAATGGAATTCTTAAAGCCGTTTGGTGAAAAAGATACCGATATATTAGTAAAAACGGGATAATCTATACATCGGTCACTTTAGTTGTTCGCACTATAAACCTATACATCTTTTGAAAGAAACCGAATCAGTATTGTGTCAAAGGTATTCTTTAAGTTAGGTCACTTTTCATTCTAAAGGTGTTACATATGGTTAAACCTAATAAAAAGGACTACGAATCCTGTAATGCTGATATTTTCAGGCCTACCACAACTTCCATCGCTATCGGAAACTTTTACGAATTCCCAAAAACCGTATCACGAAATCCGTTCGTAATGCAAAATTGCGATCGGTAATATTTTTTCCGGGATTCGTAAAAGTTTCCGATTACGATTGAAGTCGTGATAGGCCTGTTTTTAGTGTCGTCAAATTCACCAAATGAACATTTTAAAACACTTTACGATAAGTGAACAAAATATCTTTAATTTTATGTCAGTCTTGTTTTATGAAGAATTGTTATTGTATTTGATTCAAGATATGGACAAATATTTTAATAAACTATTAACAGTTAATTTTTGTGTGAAAATCAAATTTAATTTCATACAACTTCTTCCCTAAACCAACAATCATAAGACATTACTTTCATTAGTCATTCATTCAAATTATGAATATGTCTGCAAAAATGCACATCAAAAATATAATAATAAAACGAAAATTCGTTCTTTTTGAATTTCCAGAATGCCAAACAAAAATAAACAATAAAGTCATATATGTATGTACATAGATATTATATTTTAATTGAAAACACTAAAATAAAGGCATAAACAAACAAAATCTATTGCACGTTCACGGACATCTTTAAATCAGATCTTTACAAGTTCACGTAGTCTTCACTTTTTGATGTCCATAAGGTTATGGAACTCTTGACATTCCTAGCCGTGAGGAGAATACCTAATTTTATAACTCAGGAAAACATCGCATTTGTATCACATTTTGCTGCAGGTAAATATATAAATGCACGTATCATGATTTTGTAGTTCAGCTAACATTTGTAAAGGCAAGTTTAACGGTTGAGAAAAAAACATTTCTGTTATCTTAAAAATGTAGTGAACAAAATCCTTGCTTGCGCCTGATGGTTTAAATATAAAAAACCTACAAGTCTGGGGATAGCTGGATGGATGAGAAACAATACTAATCCTCACTCTTCGCATTGTATTTGTATTAACTACCTGCCTCAAGTTAATTTTAGTTGAACTTCAACAACAAAGTTAAAAAGCTGTGTTAATTTAAATTTTTAATACAAAAGATTTCAAATTCAAATTTCAAATTTACCGAAATTAAACAATAATTTAAACTAAATTTAATCATTTCTTTAAGTAGGACACACATTTAAATTATATTCTACAGGTATAAGATATTCGCGAAAGGCTAATTAACTATTATAATTAAACCAACAGAGAACTAAAAAGATTAGAGCAATTTTATTAAAATTCTTATTAATTTCACGAAAGTAATAATCATTATTTCACAGATCCATCACTACCAAACCAATATTTTTGAACTCATGTATTGTTTTTGTTAAGTTATCTCCAATTAACATTTTTCTTTAATTTATGGGAACACAATAGTTTTTCGAAATTTATTCTAAAATCTTATTTACCTGCAAACAAAGGAACATAGCTTGCTGACATCCAGAGTAAGACCGCAAAGCAATTGAAAATATGCATTTTAAGACCGGGAATGCGGTTATTTTTTAGTTTAATGTTTTTTTTTTTTTTAATTTAATTAATTTGTTTAAACACTTCAAGATGTTTTAATTTACTAAAATTGTAACATATTTTATACGTCACTTCGAATTCATCCACAGGTATTATTATTTTGGGATCATAGCTTTTTTCCCAAAACACAATGTTCATAAAACACTGTCAGCACCGATTACGGAAAAATTGTCCAGGCTTTTAAAAAAGTATGTTACAATTTATTAGCCGACTTGTATTACAAGCGCACTTTTTATGAAAGTTAATAGGTATAAAAGGAGAAATATAATATTCTGCTAAGACTCCGACGACGCCACACTACCGATGAGAAAGGTCTCAAGCTCTAATCCAGAATGAGATTTCATTGCCAAGGTTTATTAATTTATAGAGAAAGGCAGAATAGACGATGGAAATGAATTGGATCCGTACACTCTAGAGTATGTGCTGATGTCGCTGTGCAGCTGGATGGAAGAGAAAAATAAGAATACTAAGCGGCTTGGCTGTAAAGATGGGGTTTTGCTGTTCGGGTCGGGAATCGGGAATCCAAAAGAAAAGATTAAAAACGAAAAAAGAAAAGTAAAAATAAAAATAAAGAACAAAAATGCAAGACTTCAACGAAAGCAAAGCGGAGGCGAAAAAAGAAGGAACTCTAAATGTACAAAATATATAAAACTCGTCAGATGTACAACTAATGTTGTGATAGAGTTTTAATAGGGCACCAGCACTAGGCAGTAGGCAGCATAGCAGGCATCAGGAGCAAGAGCAAGAACAGAAGCAGGAGCAAAAGAGGGAAATTCGAATTCGGGGAAATGCAGCAAAAGCAACAGAAATAGAAAAATAGGAACAGCAGTCCGGGCCGTCATCATGCATCGTCCAACGTCGTCGTCGTTCGTCAGTGTGTACAGGATAGGAGTACAACTCTTTAGCCTCGCAGAGTCAGAAGTGACTCCACTATGTGCAAAGTACACATAAGTACATGATATAATAAGCGCATTGCATTCTCTTCTTGTGCATACATTAAAATTTGGATTTACTTTTGTAGCTCTCTTTTGGATGCTGCTGATACTGATGTTGATGCTGATGCTGTTGCTATTGCTGCTGCTATTGCTACTGCTACTGCTCTTCCAACTCCAACTTCAACTTCAACTTCCAACGACATGATAAACTTCTTAATTTGACTTTTGAATCTATAGGTGCATGGCACTCTTACTCGGATTCGTCGTATCTGTATCCGTATCTATGGTATTTTCTATTATGTACATTTGGCTGCCTTTAATGCTACTTGGATCGGTCGGTCGGTCGGTCTTTGGACATAGGCCTGGTTCTGGTTTCATTAAAATAAAACACCATCTTAAACGATATTAGAAAGAGGAAAGAAGCCGAAAAGAGTTGATGACAAATTGCGGGTTTGAGGTAAATCTAAGAAATTGTTTTCTATGGAACTGTGTGGGTCTTTGGTACTCTCTTGGTTTGGTACACTCTGGCACTGCATACCTTGGGTTTATTGTTTTTGTTCTTTTTTTTAGTATATTTTGTTGTGCAGTATTTTTATTTTTCTATTTTTCTTTTTTTGAAATTTTATGGAAGAATATTACTTCTACTAGATAGCAAAAGTACAATGTACCACAAGAAGAAGAAGATGAAGTAAAGACTATAGAGACTAGAGACATCGCGCTTTCCCCAGCATTTACACACGATGAGAAACGGATAAAAATATAAAATAAAAAATAAGAAATAACCCCGCTGACCACCAGACCCAAAGGGGACATGAACCGAATTAATGTTACTTTGATTTGATATGTCTTTGTCGGATCGGGGCAACGAGCTGTCCTGTGTAATTATGAGTTGTAAAATTCGTTGAAAACCAAATTAGAAGCAAAGAAACGTGGTGTTCTTCTTTTTATTGGTTGAACTAACAACTCGATGAAATTTCAATTAAAAATCAATTTTATAGCTGAATAGAGATAAATGGGAAAATTTATTAAATAAAACCAAGATAATAACTAATTATTGTTTATACAAAATTTTATGTTGTCCTTAGGTTACGTTAGGTTTTAAAACGATTCTTTTTAAAGACCAATTCTATGATTTATTTGTGCAAACATAAATTAAATTGTTTTGCCATATACTAGAATTTTTATAAAAATAAATTTGCGGAAGGAATTGCACATACTTTTTTTTAAACAACTTGCAGGAATTTTTACAAGCTTGAATTAAGGAGTTTCGATTAAAAGTAGAAAGAAAATAAGGACGTTTTTTCACTTCCTAGGATACAAAATCAAATCAAATCATGACTCTGTTATAAAATTTTACTATTATAAAAATACAGTGATACTTTTTGCCACTTACTATTTTGACACATGTATGTACCATCAGCAAAACACGCAACATATAGAGTTACATCGTTTAAGCACCACACGCGATTTGAACATTAAACATATAAACTTAACGCACGTGATAACTACTCAGGCTCACTTAGTGTTTTGAATTTAAACGGCCAAACAAGAAAATAAGATTAAGATGTTTCTATCAACTTAACATCGAAATATGAAACTTTAATTTGTTTGAAAATTTGTATATAAATCTTCAAAATGGGTATGATTTGGTTAGGAAGAGGATTTATTTTTTTATGAAAAAAGTTACGTATACGCCACAGTTAACATATATTTTTTTGAGAGATTTTTTTTAATCTCTGAAATAACATATTTGTATCTTTGCCAAATGTGTTTGTAATGCAATCAATATTTTATATATTTAATCATTTATGTTAGTCCAAAGAGTTTTAATTTATGAAAAAAAAAATCATTTTAGTTCGTCTTGATGCATTAGAGGTTTTTCTTAAGGGATCAAATTTAGAACCACCATATTCTGTTATCGACGATCTTGGCTTGCAACTTCTATTGATATTAAAAAGGGGATTGGGAACGTATACAAAAATAAAAAAAATACCTTCCTTCCTACCTATACTTACCTATACTTCAACGAAAAGAAACATATTAAATTGTTTAACGTTAACAAAGGGAAATAATTGTAAAAGTTCTAAGAAGTGTAAGAATGACAATGTAATTTTGTTAGAGTTACACATTAATGATTTAATTTGTTGTTAATCATTGAATACAACCATTTTAAACCTTTATTTTTGAATGCATCTTGCACTATAGAATTAACCACCTTGACACATGTCTTGGAAAGTCTGGAATACCATACTTTTTTTTAAAATTTGTAACCATAAGATGTCTTGTTTTTGGCCAAAGAGTAGTCCCGTTCGAGGAAAGGCATAATTTCTTAACTTAGAGTCTAGATTTAATTCACAGTACACATTTTTATTCTTAGCCAAAAAATTGACTCAGCTTCGGATGCTGAAAAAACTAGCCCAAAATCTAATTTAATCGTATAGTTTTTGTCACATGTAGTTTTCAAGAAGAAATACAAATTAAAGATAAGGGTCTTTATGTTTTAAAAATTATTTCAGGCTGCTGTCGCTGTGGCTGGTTGCAACAAATTCCAGCCTAGAGACATCACTTTTGAAGAAAAGACAAATGATTTTATGCCTATAGTGCATAGCAAACAGTCACAGCTAAATCAACATATGGTTGAATTTGAAGGAGCCTGAAAATTGACTTCAAATGTTTAGGTTTTTTTTTGGTAAAAATTCATCAAATTATTAAAATTATCCATTGAAAACTTAATTTTACAATAATTTTGAACCTCGAAATCTAAATGTTTGTCTGCCTTTCGTGAACCGCTGAAAGTTAAATTTAATTTAAGATCTATTAACATTTACATATAATTTGTATAAATAAATTTTCTGTCCATACATTTTGGAATGTGACAAGTTCATCAACCAAATTCATTTTATATTCATGCGCATTTCCATACAACTTTTATAAAAAAAGGATGTTTAGTGAAATTATGATTATAATCACATTGATTGATTATAATTGATGATCCAACCAAACAAGTTTAAAAGAAAAATAAAGTTTGAACATTCTATCTTGCTATTTCTAATATTTGAAACAAATTTTCCCATCCTTGTCCCCAAAATAGTTGAATTACATATGTACGAGTATATGTATTTTATTTTGATTCACTTGGATTGGAAATATAAAAAAAATAAACTTTTTTAAAAAACAAAAAGTTAAATTAAATTATCCAGCGTACAGAAATTATAAAAGAAAAAAAGAAAGATAATTTTGCCCCACAAGTACTATTATTATTTATTTTATTGAAACTGAAACATGAAAAGTAGGTTCATGCTCCAATCACCATAACCAACCAATATAGATACTTTATGGAGATGCAATGAGAGTGCGGCCAAATGAATTTCTGCACACAAATTATAATATACGCGTATAAATTTTACCAGAGTCGCGAAGGCCAAGTCAAACCTTATGATACGCGATTATTGTAGATAGATAGGTTAGTTGGTTGCGGTCGCGACTCAATGCCAGCATATTGTTGTCTCTTTGACATTTGCGTTCGAAAGTATCTAGCTCTGACGATCATGACGGTTAAGAAACGAAATTTTCTTTTCAATTGTTTCAACTTGTACGAGTAGTTTGTATAAGTCTTGTAAGAGCTGGTTTAAATAATGTACACTTTGTGGTTCAATATAAATCTAGATGAAGACATTAAAAAGAAAATAGCATTCTAGAATGGATGTTCCTTTGCGAATTGCGAAGCAATGCAAAATTTTGCATTCCACAATCGTCACTACATTTGACTGACTAGTAATTTACGCGCTATAGTCGAATAGGCTTAGCATGGATGCATGTAGAGGCTAGTTAAGTGCATTAATTTTTAGTTAACAATTTTTCTTTTTATGTTTTCAGTTTTGCTATCGAAACAAAAGTTAAATAGAAGCAATTTTTTTTTTCGTCTAGAAATAACTTTCTTTGGGAGAAATTTTCTTTGTTGATGTACAAAAAGGCGGCTTTTGTTGAGACTTGCGACTTGCGACTTGAGAAGGCAGGTACCGTTTTACTGTTAACCGGTACTATCTGCATAAAGTCAAGTATAGTCGGAGTCAGAGTCGGAGCCAATTCCCAAAACCAGGAATATGTACACAGTGTGCCTTTGCCAAGCCTGATGGTTAAAGAGAAGTATGGTGTGTTATGTTTATGTCTGTCTATAGGTACGCTAATGCACGATGTAAGATGTTCCGCATTAGAATGAGTAATTAAACTTTTTATTCTTTTATTTCAACTCTAACATCGCGGTGTATCTGTATCTTTAGCTTCGTCTTTCTTTTCGTAGTCATATTTTTTTTTAGGTCACAAAGAAGTTAATTAGAAGTCCGGAGTGGATATTTTAATATGCTGCAACAGTTAATTTGCCATGAAGACGAACAAAAATGGAAAGTGATGTTTTTTTGTGTGTCATTTTAATATATGTATCTGTTTTACAGATACTTTTAGTTCAACTAGGTACTCGCACTATGAATTAAATTTATTCATAATAGAATGCTAATGACACCCAGAGAGTAAAATATCTTTCACACATTTACAAAACAAACAGAGTTAGAATATGAATACATGAGTATTTGTTTTTTGTTAACTTAAATTTGTAGATTCTTTTTTTGTTTGTCATTTAAGAGCAACTTTAAATTAATCCAACATGATATATTGAAGTTATATCAATGATAAGTACTCAATATAAGAATATGATGACAGTGAAGAGTTTGATGGAAAATGATGAGGGCTATTAGGTTGTAGGTCATGAAATCAATTGTACTTTTATAAAGTTAAAATTCTGTTTTTGTTGGTGGTGTTGTCGTTGTTGAAGTGTGCTGATTAAAACATGACGAATTCAATTTATTCTTCAAGCAGGCTGAGTGACTTCAATAAGAATTCGTGGTGATAAATTAAGTTACTAAATAGGTTCATTCTGAGGATAAACGAACATTTCAATTACTACAATGAAAATATAATTACTATAAAAATAATAAATAAAGGTTAAGAAACATGTTGTGAACTTCAGAAAAGAAGGTTTTGATTTAAGAGCACCTAAATCATCTTTAACTATAAGCTTTAAACAACACAGTTCAACATTACATGTGCGTCTGAAATGTGACTATGCAATTTTGATAGGTTTATTATTAATCAAAAATATTTTTTTCTAAAAAAGTTTGCTTTTGTAGCCAGCATAGAATGTTTCAATAATATATTGTTCCCTTAAAGAAAAAAATCAAAACTCAAGATTCAGATAATTCTTATTGTTTATCATAGTCATTTCAATTCAAATATAGTTAAGAAAAAAAAAATTAATTGTGAGCGTTTTGTATGGATCATTAGTAGAAAAATACTTCAGACGAATTAAGAACACTCAAACTTTCTGAAAATATTATTTGGAATAGTCAGTCAATCTTTTGCATTTTTATTTAACAGAAAAACTTAAGACCAATATCACCAATAAGTATTAACTTATTTATGTGTCATTCGTTCAATTAATGTTAGTTTATTTCAAATCCAAGCCAATGATGTAAACAAATTTCAAATTCCAAAACAATAATAAATAATAACCCCTGAGGAAGCAAACAAGTAACTGTCGAAACGTAGAGTGTACCTAATATAAATTGATTTTTTATTAATTGCTTGTATCCATCCATTCAAGTGATCATCAAAACCCAAATATCATTTTTAAAATAAACATTCAACATATGATCAAAAATAAAAACAAAAGTATTACAGAATCCATCGGATACTATACTCGATGGATTGTTTTGTTTCGACTTTCCTAATGTATGGTTGATCCTCTGAAAAAAATAAAAAGGTTTGTTTGATTCTGAATATGTTACAAATTCGAAAAATTTGATGGTAAACGTTTTAGAGCTCAAAATTTTGTATTTTTCTTCTGTTTATAGTTGTTGTTTTTTTTAGAAATGGTCCGAAAATGGTTTTAGTGTTATCAACAACAAAAGAACAATTTAGGGGGTTTTCAAAATTTGTGTGGGTCATTTTTGAGTATACCAAGTAGAAAAATCGTTAAATAAACCCAGATGTATTTTTTGGTCTGTCTATTTCTTAACAGTTTATTATTTGCAAGCATTAAATGTAAACGTACATTTATGTTTGTAATTAAAATTTTATAAGCTTATACAAGAATCCTAATCTTCTTATTCTTTCAACAAAAAAAAAATAGTTAAATGAAGTACTGTGGTAATATAATCCTTGAAAACGTCAAGTTCAAGATGTGTGCAGATCGTTTTCTAAGTATTTTAAATCTAATGAAATATAAGAATGATTCAGGCATTCTTGTTTTTAATGTTAAACTGATAAATTATTTGTATTTAACTTTAAAATTTAAATAAAATTCCATTTATGTATATAAATGGTAGCATTTCATTTGTAACCAGTATACATAGGTATACCACAAAATATTTAATTTAAAACCTAATTTCGAACTTACCTTAAGAATTGTGTTTATATTTACGACTGTTCTAATTCAAGAAAATATCTGTTTAATATTCATTTTTATCCTTAGTGTAATAATATTTAAATTAGATTTAAATCTATTTTAATTAGAAATAAAACTGTCTGAAGTCACTCTACATAAGTTCTTAAATCACCGCTTTAAACTGCAGAAGTAGATTTAAATCTCTGAAAAAAGTTCGTTTTTTTTTTTTAAATAAATAAATAGAAAAAGTAAACCAAAAAACAAAAAACAAAAAAGAAGGGTGTCGATGCCAGTGTGATAAGCATCGCAGTAAATTAAATTCATATAATTAGAATCCATTTGGGTCATTCGCACCATAGATTTTTGTGATCTCACATTATAATTTTTTTTTTTGAGAATATAAAATGTACATTTACTCGGTATGTATGAACGAAAGCGAAAATTAAAGAAGCTCTGACTTATATCTCTATGTTGAAAATTTAAATTTGAAAACTAAATCGAAATGTATTTAAGAATTTTGTTCCATCTACATAGACTTAGACAGTCATGAGATTCGTAGTAAGGAAGAAAATTAGTGTTCTTGCAACAAATGAAGTCATTCACTTTTAGTTCTCAAGAAATACACAATTATAATATTTTGTATAAGAATTTATAATTCATGTTGTTGTTTTCCTATCTTTGTTTGGAAGTGACGGTCGGTAAATAAGCCTTATTGAAATTGGGTGTAGCGATCGTAAAGAATAGATCCGTTCGCGTACCCTCCTTAAACACTCCAATTTTACTTAAAAATACGAAATTTAACCAAATCCTGTTCGCGTACTCAAAAATTTCGTAGTTTTTCGTAAAAGAGAGCGCTCCTGAGAGAGTAAAATATTTCCCCAACCTACGAATTTTAGCCCAAGAAATTTCTTTGGGCTGATTTGTGAAAATTTCAAATTTGATAGAAATTCAAATAAATTGCTCGCTTTTGCTGTCAGTTATAAAATTTAAAAACAAATTTTCAAAGAACAGCAACAAGACAGTAATACTGTGTGAAAAATTTGTTGTTTTCCCGTTCGCTTACTTTTTTTGTAGTTTTTTTTTTGGGGAGAGAATTTTACCCCCACTCTTTAAAATATTTCTTTTTACGAATTTTAATGCAAAAAGCACGCGAACGGACCTAATATGTATGTGTACAAAATAATGACAGCTGAGCTTTGACTTATGACTAACATATTTATTCACATCGGTTACAGAACCCGACGCAGAAGTAATTAAATGTCAATGTTGACAGTTCTGCCATAAAAAAAAAATAAAAAAAATAATTCCAAATCCATTCACTTATGAGATACTGAAATTGGAGTGAATATTACATGGAAGTATGTAAATGTGGAAATGGTTATGTAAAAACAACAAAGTAATTTAGCCTACCAAAAATGATTTACAAAATAACGCTACTGCTTACAAAAACAAATTATGCATTATAGTTTTTCAATAATTTTTTTTTCGAAAAATAGTATTTTAATTGTTTTACTTCACTTTATTTTTCAAGTTGTTAGTCTTATGTATTTTGTAGCCCTTTACATTTTAGATTAAAGAAGACAAATATATCAAAGTGATTTATTCCTGTCAGGGCAGCACCTCAAAAAAAAAATCGATGATGTTAAATGGTCGAGGATTGGAAACAAAAAATAACTTCCAATAATATTAAAGCATTTGGCTGAATGAGGGTACTCACATATTGTTTAATGAAAATATTGAATAAATTGCCAAGTAATTGCTTCTTAGTATAGAAAAGTTAGTAATAGTGTAAGAGAATCACTTATTTTATTTTATTTTATTTTTGAAATGTGCTTTAGTTTTCTTATATGTATTATCAAATGAACACCCTGTATTTGCACTAAACTATATTCATTATGTACAATAAGTATGTAAATAGTAAATAATAACGTTACACTATAATGCTGTAAACCATATCATCCTACTGTCGTATGATTTGACCGTTGTCTTTTCATTACGTATATTAGTGTTTAAGTATATTAGATTATTAAAATTGTTAGTTGTTACAGTTCAAATAAAGCAATCGTATAAGAAACATGTCTTTACTTTGAGCTACGTTTTGTTTTAAAATCTTGCACCTTATAATAGAAAAGTTATTTTCATTTTTAAATGTTCTTCAAATATTTCTCTGTAGAAAAATAGATTTTAAAATGATAATAAATTTAAATTATGTTATTTTAATTTTTTGAGGTACATTCTGTTCAAACTATGTCTTAAATAATTTTAAATTAATGTTGTTTTAGATTTCCTGTACAATTTGTCTGTAAAAGAGCCACACAATTTGTTAAAATGTATTTACAATTTTAAGGAAAAAGTATTCAGCTGATTAAATAAATTTAAAATTCAACAACAACACATGTAGCAATTAATACAATCACTTTCAATGTGAAATATTAAACTTACTTTAAAAATATTCACATTATATAAAGAGGCTGGGATGTGACCCACACTGATAACTTCCCATCCCGACTGTTGATTTATCTTGCTTAAAAGTATTGTATAGGCTTCGTTTTTTGTTAAAAAAGGTGTCAGTTGAATTATTTAAAAACAAATATTTTGCATATGATGAAATAGTTTGATTTCAAAATCTATTTTAGTTAACGAGATTTTTAGTCGAAAACCAATTCTTACCAATTTTAGTAGCATTTCTTAAAAGTTTTTATTTCTTATATAAACGAATACAAATTGGATGAATGAAATGAATTTGAAGTCAATACCTTCAATTGTTCATGAGATATCGATAACCGAACATCATTTTTTACCAAATGTATATTTTATTTTTTTATGAAAAAACGGACTGTTGGATTCTTATAAAAAACTTACTGAAGGTCGAAAACAATATTTTCTGTGAGATAAAATTAGTTTTAAGCCAATATTTTTACCAAGTTTTAGTATTGTTCTTTTTAAGTTTTTATTTTTTGTACAAAAAACTGTCAATTCAATTTTTCTCAAAATGTTACCAAATGTTGAGAACAATATAAAACTGTTAATTCAATTTTTCTCAAAATTTTAATTGCATGATGAAAACAATATTTTTTATAAAATAAAATTAATTTCAAGCCAATGTCCCAAATTTTTGAAAAGATATTGAGTCGAAAATCAATTTTTACCAACTTTTATTATTTTTTTTTGGGTTTGTATTTTTTGTAAAAAAAACTGTCTACTCGATTTTTCTCAAAGTTTTATTAAATGTTGGAAACAATATTTTTTATCAAACAAAATTACATAGTTTCAAGCCAATATCTCAAATTTTTGAAAAGATATTTGAGTCGAAAATCATTTTTTACCATTTACCATTTTCGAGGTAACAAACATTTTTTTTCAGTTTTTTTTTATTTATACAAAAAAAAACAAAAAAGAGATTTTATGTTTTCTAAATTAAAAGAAACTTTGCATTTACCCAGCCTAGCACCCATCTCAAATCCTATAGTGTGCATTCATCGGTATCTTTACCCGGAATAATTGGCTCGAATTATCATGAAATATATAAGTTCATATACTCAGGGTATATTAAATACTCGTACACAATCGTAAACTTTAATTTAAAACATTAAAAGTGTAATCAAACCCCTAGCCATATATTTTTCTCCTTCAACTTCAATTTCAGATTCCACATTATTCCACCAACGTCAAAATGCAAGTGTTCCGAAAGTTTGGCTGACATTATAACGCGGTCGCAAAAAAATCTTCTAAAATTACATTTTTATCAGCGAATTCTGTTAAAAATCCAAATGAGTGTATTGTTAAAAACACCATCAGTATTCGAGCAATGCAATAATATAATTTATTCCATCGAAATGTTCAAATAAATGTGGAAAATTGAGATTGCAAATCTTACTGCCTCGAATTCGTTTTAGTTTTTTGGTGAAAAAATTAATTTTCTCCGCCCGTCTGTTCTAATTCACATCCACTAGTGCCGTCTGCCTTGAACACAGTGAGAAAGAAAGAGCCAAAGATAATGTGTTTCTGTTTAGTGCTTGATTGGTTTTGGTGAAGTGACATTTCGGATGATTTTTTCAGTTTTCACACAACACTACGAATTACGAACGAACAAGATAAATAAAACGGAGGATATGATAAACGAGTAATAAAATAAACGGAAGATACAGCTCGGAGATAAATAATTTCCTGTGCGGTTTGCCTCTGCCTCTGCCTTTGCCTGCCTTTTTTGTTGTTTCAAACTTTATTTCATTCACGAAATTAATTTTTGTATTGTAATTTGTAAATCATAATCACGACGACGACGAAGACGTGCGACGCGACGGGTTGAAAACAATTGAACAATAATTTTGTCTGTTGTATTTTGTATTTGGTCGCGCAATAGCAGCTTACGAGCACAACGCACAGGCGACCAACAAAAGTAAAGTAGGGAAGAGCGAAGGGATAAACAAAAAATAGAAAAAATAAAATAAAATAAAAATGGCGACAAGTCGTACTCGAATTCAACAATCAAAGAACATCAGTTCAATCCTCTCGAAGCTGCAAGGTGCTTTCTCCGATGCCTGCGGCCCCCAGAAGATGTCAACTGACAAGAAAACCCTCGAGAAGACTTGGAAGCTAATGGACAAAGTGGTCAAGCTTTGTCAGCAACCAAAGATGAACCTGAAGAACAGCCCACCATTCATTCTGGACATCCTGCCCGACACGTATCAGCGTCTGCGATTAATTTATTCCAAGAACGAGGATCAGATGCACATCTTGCACCAAAACGAACATTTCAATGTTTTCATTAATAACTTGATGAGGAAGTGCAAGCAGGCCATCAAATTGTTTAAAGAAGGCAAGGAGAAGATGTTCGACGAAAACTCGCACTATCGCAGGAATTTGACAAAGCTCAGTTTGGTATTTTCGCACATGCTATCCGAGCTGAAGGCTATATTCCCCAATGGGGTATTCGCTGGCGATCAGTTTCGAATTACCAAAGCCGATGCCGCTGAGTTCTGGAAATTTAACTTTGGAAATAGGTTGGTATTAGTTACCTATTGGTAGGTATAAGATGCTGATGATGATTATGCATGTTATCATAAAGTGGGCGTCAAATTTTCTTTTTTGAGTTTAATTATAAAATTTGAGTAGGCAAAGCATTGTAGGTATCTACTTCTACTACTTCACATTCTACAATTATTCATTGTTCGATTTTATTGTGTTTACAAAAAAACAAATTCCATTTGGAAGCAATGTTATATACATAGGTATGTACATTTATGTTTATAGACATGTGAATATGTACTTGCCCACCTTTCAAGGTGATAATTACCAATGGAAGCACCCGCCTCTTTGTTTGGCCATTTAGTTAAGTTTAAGTTGAATTATTGCGTTAGTATAATCCAAATACATAAGTTAAAATTGCTGACACGCTTTAGTTTAATATTTGAACTTGATAGGTACCATTATGGCATTGTATGGTCAACATTATACCTAGAATAGCAATTTTTTAATATACTATTTCATATTAAATTAATGCACAACTTTATAGATGCATAAATAAATTTTGTAAATAAAGCTTCAACCCACCAAGTGAAAGTGACAACAAATACATGTTGGTGCTGGTGGGTATAAGAGCAACAATATTTTGTAAGTTTGTCTATAAGAAATCGCTTGTATACATGTTAAGTCCAACTGTTGGTTCTTATTTTTATGTACATACATATAAACATGATTTTTCTGGCTGGCAGATAAAGTTCTGGACAACGAACAGCTTAACAATTTGTTTTCAAGACCATGATTAAAAAGAAGACAGAAAAGGAATTTTTATAAAGGATTCCTTCAAAGCAAATAAAATTAGAAACTATTAAATATATTCTCTCAGCGTATACCTACACGTTTTGATATCCTAAAAGTTCTAGTTTGGTTTACTTGAGACGTGAGCCAGGATTGTCGCGATTTTTTTCTTAGAATCTATAGACTTATAGCAAGATAAAAGCAATATACAATTATATGCAAAAACTTAATAAGTAATTTAAGAAGCACCTTTTCATGGTACTTTGCTCTTGAGGATTTGTCAATTTAACGATAGAGGAAGTTGAAATTATATCCTTAATGAATCTTCCCTTAATTGTTTGCATTTCACTTGACACTTTTAAATTGATGGATTTGTATAAGAAATAAAAACACAATTGAATATCATTCCATTACTGCCTGTTATGTTTATCAAATTATACAATTATCTCCTTTTTTACAGCACATTGGTGCCATGGAAAATATTTCGACAAGAACTTAACAAAGTGCATCCCATTTCATCAGGTCTCGAAGCAATGGCACTGAAAACAACAATTGATCTTACGTGTAACGATTATATATCAAATTTTGAATTTGATGTTTTCACTCGGTTATTTCAACCCTGGGTTACATTGCTGAGAAATTGGCAAATATTAGCGGTAACCCATCCAGGATATGTGGCATTTCTAACATACGATGAGGTCAAAGCCAGATTACAAAGGTATATCCATAAGGCTGGCAGTTATGTTTTTAGGTAAGTTACTATTGTGAAATTTGAATGGAAGAATACTACATTTTATTCATATCATTGTTTGTTTAGATTATCTTGTACAAGATTGGGACAGTGGGCGATAGGTTATGTTACAAGTGACGGTGAAATATTGCAAACAATCCCGCAAAATAAATCACTTTGTCAAGCACTTTTGGATGGACACAGGTTTGGAAACAATGTTATGATTTAATTTATTTTTCTAATGTTTTGTTTTTGTAGGGAGGGTTTTTACTTGTATCCAGATGGGCAACCTTATAATCCTGATCTTTCGTCAGCGGTTCAGAGTCCAACTGAAGATCATATAACAGTAACACAGGAGCAGTATGAATTGTATTGTGAAATGGGTAAGTCAGTGGTGAATGTTTTTCTCAAGATAAATCTTAAATAATTGTTCAATTGAATTTGAATTGTTATAATTATAACATTAAATATCAACAAAAACTTAACTACGAGTTAAACTAGGGTGTGTTCAAAAATGCAACTAGTTGCACAAGCCATGCCAAAAAAATTCATGCAATGCATTTATGAACAGAAAAACTACTGCAAGAATGCGGCAGATATACAATATCGAAAACCAGTTCATAAATGTCATCAAAGTAGGCAAGAATGACAGAAATAATTAATTTTTTTCTTTGGGTTACGCGGGTTTTGGTTTTTTTTAGTGTCTTGACAAAATTCTTTCAAAATGTCAAATAAAAACGTTTTATTAGAACTTATTTTAAATGTTTTGAATGGAACAAATTTTGGAAGTGTTCAAGACAAACTATATTTAAGAAAAAGGAATAAAAACAAAACAAAATCAAGGAGTATCCCAAAAACCAGGAATTTCGTTTTATTTTTGCCAAAAATGTAATAAATATTCAATAAAATGACTTCAGGTTTGATCGCATTTCAGCTGTTAGATTGTTTTTTTTGAACAGAGTTACCGATTGCTGTAATGCAGCGTATTTACGCTTATGAACGCAAATCTTGCATTACTGCTGCATTTTTGAGTTAATGAACTTACCCCCAGTCAAAAAATGTTTTAACTTATTCCATGAAAATACATAGCATTTTAAAAAGTGTCAAATTTCAGATACAAATTGTTTTTTTTAAAGATGTATGTATGATAATGAAATAATTCCTTAAACCAAATAAAAAAATTCGCTTAGGATTAAATAAAATTTTTAATTTACATAATTTAATTTCAGGAAGCACATTTCAACTTTGTAAGATATGCGCTGAAAATGACAAAGACATTCGAATTGAACCTTGTGGTCATTTGCTATGTACCCCCTGCCTTACGTCATGGCAAGTGGATTCTGAAGGCCAGGTAAATATTAAAAGGATACAAAATCCAATACATTTTTTATTTCAAATCAACTGTAGTCGGTTGTCTTCAATTAAATGAATGACTTTAAAAATAAATTACCTTTTAGGGAATCACATAAAAACCTTAAGTCCGTTGCAGGACTCAATTTTTCTTTATCATTTTTTTTCTTACGAATGTAAAACATAATCATTCACGGGAAAAATCTTTAGTTTTCAATTTCACTCATATTCTATAATTTTTAAAAAACTCTTTATTAAACAAAATGTTATTTCTACAAAGCCCAAAAATTGCGAATGATAATACATTATATATTTAAACATCTAGTCAAATAAATCATAAATTAACAAAAATAAAAATCTACTAACTAACTCATTCACAGGGCTGCCCATTCTGTAGAGCAGAAATAAAAGGAACCGAACAAATAGTCGTAGATGCATTTGATCCAAGGAAACAACATAATCGAAACTCAACAAATGGTCGACATCAAAATGTCGACGACGACGATACAGAGGTATAGTTAGCAACAAATTTCATAATCCGATTATTATGTTATGTCTTAGTATTTATCCTTCTTTTTTTTCATTTCGTTTGTATGTAAAACAAAACAAATAATCTATAAGTAAAGTACATTAATTATTTAGATAGAAAATATATAATGCACATAAATAATAGTTTCTCATAATTTATAAGATGATAAAACTCGACTAAGAGAAAGGGTATTGTTACACTTGAGCCTTTCTTTTTTTTTGTTTTTTTTTTTTATTATTATTTTTCGTTATATTTTTTTAGCGCATTGAGTTTATATATTTTTTTTTATTGTGCTAAAATTGTGTTCGTTCGCTTTCTTAAATCACTAATTTATTATTTATTGATCTACTTTATACATATTTATATATATACTTGAATATATATATTACTGTTTTCTTTGTTTGTCATTTATTAAACAAATCATTCATATTTTCTTAATGTAAATAGTTCTTTCCTTATTTATAAGCTTATTCACCACAAAGTCCTAAATAGACTAA
This sequence comes from Eupeodes luniger, assembly GCA_951509635.1. Classification (NCBI taxonomy): domain Eukaryota; kingdom Metazoa; phylum Arthropoda; class Insecta; order Diptera; family Syrphidae; genus Eupeodes; species Eupeodes luniger. The sequence goes on from OX608074.1 coordinate 720,739, forward strand.
ATATAATACAAATACAAAACAAAAATAAACACTACTTTTGTAGTGGAGAAACATCTATTTAGAACAATGGCAAAATAGTTGTTCCTTGCTACGTTGTCCTCGATAATCAATTTAAAAAAAAAAAGAAACTACAAAATAAAATTAAAATCAAGATTTAAAACAAAAAAATATAATAAAACAACGTAGTACTATTTGTGCTTCCAAAGATAATTATTATCAAATGAAGATGCTGCTCGTAGAAATTAAGTTCGTAACAATCTTACAACTTCTTACAACATCCATTAGGATAATAATTCTGTATGCTATTACATTATTTTTTTAATGATTAATTCAAAACCATTATTAATGAGACTGTGCTATTAAAACAAATTGAGTTTTACGCTTAAGTGAAACAACAATATTATTGTGTATGATTTTTTGTTTGTTCTTAAATGTAATCATTATTTCAAACATAAGAATTAACTTGTATAGACAAAAATAAAAATGTTGTTAAAAAGAAAATCTTTATATATCATAAAAAAAGAACATACATACATAAATTAATATTTTATTTTATTCTTAGCTATTAAAAAAAAAAATATGAAATAAAATTAATAAAAATGAATTTTACTTTAAAATGATATTTATTTTTTTATTCCCTTGGTTTGTTTGTGTGTATTTTTGTTTTGTTTGAAATCATATTTTTGGCAGTTTATGTTTTTATTTTGTTTTGTTTGATTTGATTTATAGATTATGGCAATGGCAGGCATGAAGTTTGTTCGAGTTATGTTTGGCATGTTTCACTCGTGTTTAGTTTGAAGAGTGCAATAAAATTTGTAAAAAAAAAGGCAAACACTTAGGATGCATTTAGTAATTTATTTATTTTTTAACTTCCGAAAACGTTTTACTTAGCTTTTATTAGACTAGATTATTTTTGTATGTTTATAAAATTGAGTGTTTTTATTTATGACTTCATGAATTGGTCAGTCTTAGCAACCCATAACACTCCGAACACATTTTTTGACTGATGGGAGTGGTGTGGAAGGAGGTTTTTTGAATAAAAATTCAACAGGATCATGAGTATTAATACTGAATGAATTAATGTTACTTAAATAAGGTGGCGCAACAGTCCTTTGAGATGGGGCCTACAGTTTTAAGCCGATTCCGAACGGCTAATTTGAGAGCAATTTTCATGACAAGAATTACTCTTGGAGAATTTGTTAATTCCCCGCAAGAAGCAGTACCGGTGAAAAAAACTTTAGATGGCATAGACAGTGATCGAACCCAAAACTTCCGGCATAACGACGTTACACTCAGACATAATATTTAAAGTGTACCTTAATTTGATTTACAACAACTATTCTTTAGTCTGTGTAAAGTGATACAAACCAAAGTTTTAGTTTGGTAGTTGACATTATATACTTTACTTAAACAGAAATATTTTTGTATTTTGAATATGGTCAATAATGTTGTTCTAACGTTGAAATCACGCAAACTATTTACTTAATTTTAAACAGAAAAGATCAACATTATTTGCAAGAAGTCTAAAAAATAGAGCATGAGGTTGTATAAAGAATAAATCAGGAAAAAAATACAAAAGACGAGCAACAAAGAAAAAAAAAAGTGTTGCAAAGCCTTACAATCATTTTAACAAATAAGGTAATGTCATTTCAGACCCGTTATGTGTTTGATAATAGTTAATTCCTATAATTATGAACTTTACAATCAAATTTTCTACAAATATGAAATTTAAGTACAAGCAATTCTGCTTTTCTTTTAGAAATGTTTCCTATTTTACAGAAACGTATAACAGAAACATGTTTATTTTTTCATGCTTTGTAAAAATAAATCACGACCTTTTTATGAAGTAGACCTTGATAATTTTCCACGGAAAATAAATACAAACTCTTTAAATACCTGGTTTAAATATAGTTGGAAACATGCGCTTTCTAATAATACTCTTTAAATAACAATTTAAGTTTCGATTATCCAAACAAAAAACTGGAATGAGTTTGAAAAGTTTAAAAACATTTTTCATGCACCCGTTTTAGTTTTCAATAAAACTAGTCATTGGTAAGAAGAAACCATTTTGACGTTAAATGAACGCCTATTCATTTTTTATCAAAAAATATACAAAATGCAAATGTTGGGTTCCCTTGAACAAATTTAAAATCCTTTTTAGGTTATCGAATATCATTCTTTTACAAATTAAATTTTTACAAACTAATGAATAACAAAAACACTTGTGTTCATGAAAATAATAAAAAAATAAATGGTTATAATTATCTTTCCATGACAATTTTAGTTTTCCAATTTATTTTTTTCGCTCTAGGATTTTGGAGAATTCAACATTGCAACTTCATCATTGCACGCTCTTAGTAACAGTATGGGCACTACTTCACGTTCGGAAAAACCAAGTCCCCATTCATCGCCTCGCTTGACACGTCGCAGCACAACCCCTAGCCTAATGGCAGTTCAAAATGATCTATATTCTGGACACCAACCAACATTATCTATACCCACCTCCCAATCCCATCCACAGCCATCGGCGCCTCCCTTGCACGTGGTAAATGGACAGGCTAATAGTGGAAGTGGAGGTGGTGGCAAAGTTTCGAATTTATCATCTTCTTCCTCGAGTGTTAATGCGGCTGGTTCATCATCGACAAAATCTACCAACAGGATGAGTGCTCCGGCAATGGGCACAAGTTCGACTGTGCCTGTTTCGAGCACCAATAACAAACCATTTGCAAAAGCCATGTCAACGGAAAACAACGAAAACTGCAATTCGTCATATGCAGTTTTGCAAAACCCCAACAATGGTCATCATAATCCCGTTGCTCCACCATTACCACCGAGAAAATCTTCACCAGGCGTAGACAACACAACTAAACAACAACAACAACATCAGCAGCAACATGGAAAACCTTTGTCATCGGGAGTCCCATCGAGTGTTGCCTCAAGTTTGCTCAACTTGAACAGTTTGCCCCTTCAGGCATGCAGCCTTAGCAAAAGCTCCGAAAACATAGCAGCAGTAGAAGTACCCAGAACCACAGCCCCACCGATCCCCCGTCACAATCAAACCCACAAGAACGTTGACACCCTTGCCGATGATTTGAGAACCCAGCGAATTTCAACTCTAAATCCTGGCAGCTCCTCCGCAGCCACTCCAAATCAACCAGTACAACGTTCTATAGCGGACGATGATATTGTGGGCCCAGCCGAAACCATATCGGGTATCATTGACACCAGGCCCTTGGAAGCCAGAATTCCAGTCACAGTGTCAGGTTCAGGGTCTAATGATAATAACGAGACTTCAGCCGAGAATAGCAATAGTGTTTACCATATGAAATCTTCGTCGGTAACACCAAATCCATATACCAAAAATGTGCGTTACAATCCACAAGCCTTTCCTAATTCAGCCTCAAGTCAACACATAGCGTCATCGTCATCAACAAACGATTCGAATTCGAATAATTCTTCTCCGCAGCAGAATCCATTGTTGTACGAAAATGTGACAATCAATAACAAAGACTGCAACGTGCCATACGAAAACATTAATTTGGAGTACATAGCTCGTCTAATGAATGAGGGCTATTCCAAAGAGAATGCCATCACAGCCCTAGGCATATCAAGGAACAACATAGAAATGGCATGTGATATTCTACACGAATTTGTTTCAAAGAGTAGTATTTAAAACACGAGCAACCGTTAGTATATTTGTTGAACAAAAAAAATACAAAAGACGCATAAGCCACAAAATATCTTAATAGTTAACTTCATACTCATTCATTCACATTTCTCACTATTTATCATATATAATTAATTAATTAATATACAATATATACATACAATGCATAAATATAATCATATTTTTATTACGCCAAAAATGGAATCAAACATAGAATAGAAAAGGGATACATTTGTAAATAATAATTTCGTTCACATATTTAAAGAACCCAGCATATTTAATATGAATCAAATACATTCAAGAGTGTCTTGTTTCTTTGTTTTATTTTTGGCGCATTAAATTATTATCATTTACTTTAAACAACAAAAAAATTAATAGATTCAAAAAGTTACTATTTAAATAATCACAATGCAATCTCGGTTCATAATTTGTAAATCATAGGTAGTTTTTGCGAGCATAGGATGTTTACCTTTATTACGTTAAAACAACCGGAACCGGAACAATGGAAAATAATTTCCAAAATATTACTAACGGTCGTTATAACTTTTACTGTCAACAACTTGTGTAGCGCATGACAGTATAATAATATGAACTGAAGTTAAGCTTTTCAAAACTTACTTCGAATCCATCAAAAGCAGCGTTCGATTTTTCAAATAAGAATTGTGTTTTTGCATTTCACATCAATGAGGAGCGAAAGTTTTAGGAAATGTAATTATGGACAGATAACATCCATATGAAACTTCTAATCGCCGTCACCGAAGGGAAATGTTGGATTCAACTTCCTTCAGTTTGTCTTAGGCAAACACTGCTTGTTCATCAATGAACATTAAAAAAGGTGCTAATATTTACTTCAAAATGTTAGTTTGTTAGAAAATTGACTTTTGGAAAGTAGAAGATTAGTTTTCATGACGACAACAAGCAAAATAAGGAAAATATTTATATACACTACTTTTTTGTCCTTTAAACTTTGGAAGGATCCTCATCAAATTTGTTGGATCCATGACATTATAAAAATGTATACATAATACATTTAAATGGCGCCCAAGAATGTATATTCTAAATTCTAGCTTCAACATAAAGAATATGTTATGTGATACTTTTTAAATCAATTAATTCTATTAAGTTATTAAAGCTCAAATCAGGATTTAAAGGCATTCCAAACAATTAACAAAAATAAAAAAACAACAAAATCAATGTTATTCTTTGATAGATGCATAAGGTAACTATACTAGGACATTTTTCAAAGATTTTTGTTACACGATTTATTTTATTTTAACAACTTGATTTTAATTTATTCAATTTATTTATTTATTTTGAAATTAATAATTGAAATGTTAATAAAAAAACAAACATATTTAAGAAAAAAAAAAATATGTATTAATCAAAAGCAAATTTATTTGGTTTTATTTATAAGAAAACCGTAAGACACTCAAAACCAAAAATATATCAACATAATGCAATATTTAATCATCTTTAAAAAAATAATATTAAACATACATACATACATACCGTGTAAAGAATACTTATATACTCTTTATATAACAAACAAAATTAAGAATTAAATTAATTTATCAATAAATTTCATGTGGAAAATGCACTCTTAAGATAAATCATTGTAATTTTCTAAAGAAAACAAAAATTGAAAAGAAAATGCCTCATGAATCTATAAGAAAATTTAGTGAGAATTAATTATTTCCCATTTGTAGTGGAAAAATATTTGAAAAATAAAAGAAAACTTTGTTTTATATTCTTCAAGCACAAAGTACTATTTCTGGCAATCAGTTTGCTTATATCTATAAACAAAACACTTTAGAACTTGACGAACAAAATATTAGTTAAAAGGAAGAATAATGAGTTTCTTACATGCATACATTTTCCTATTTCATTCAATCAATCATTTAATCGTATACATACATACCTACATAATAAAACCAAAAATTCTAATCATTTAAATTGGTGTTTTATTCAATTATCACAAAAGTAGAGCTCGTTTAGAAATTTACTAAAAGCTTTTGCAAAAGTGAGTATTAGGAAGAAAGGTGTCGTCATTATTCAATGGTAAGTAAGTCGAAATATGCTCTTTAGTTTTTAATAACAGGTTTAACAGACTAATTTGTTCGCAAAACAAGCTCGAGGTGTGTAGGGATCCAGGTTCTTTGGACGTACTTTTCGCATCTTGAATTGAAGATTTATTATCCTCTTACAATATTTATCTGCCTTAAATGGCTGATAAAAGATACGCTTAATTTTTCAGAAGTTATGATCAACGATTTTTAAATTTGAAACACTCGCATTTAGTTTATTAAAATGGGTCTTAGAGGCTACGAGTTTTCCAATTGCCCGTCAAATACTACCGTAATAATAAAAAGAAATATGTACTTACACGTTGACTGATACCAGCTGTATGAAATTTAATACATATTATATTCAATCCAATACTCGGGAAATTTGTCTCTTTTTCCCTTCTTTCTTATAGGGCATTAGGGCCCATACACTACGCAAACACGTTTGTTCAAACGTGTGTTTGAGCAAACATATAGTTTCGCCACACACTACACAAACATGTTTGAGAGATATTACTTACTTTTTACACACCACAATACCGGTAAACTTTTATAAAGTTCAATGAATTCAGTCCAAAAAATTTGTTCCTCTTGTTTATTCATGTTAACTCTATGAAAATTGGCATCGGTTTGAGCAAAATTCAATACACACCACACAAACATGTTTGTGCAGGCACGGAAAATTCAAATTTTTTTGATTTTGTTCAAACCACTTGCGCAAACACGCATCATCGCTACACACTACTCAAACAGTTTGCACAAACATTTTTACAACAACAAAATACATTCGTTTGCTCAAACAGTTTGTGTAGTGTATGGGCCCTATTATTCAAAAAATAAAAATTCCTAGGAAAGTTTTCTCTTTTTCAAAAAAAAATATAAGAAATAATACTAATGCAAAAAAATACTCATAAATGTAGGTTTTTTTCTTTTAACAACAAACATAAATTAAAATTTCAATTACTTACAAATCAGCTTTTTCGAATTTTCAGAATTCTTATTTATAAAAATAACCTCATCCTGATCTATCAAGAAATCCTAATTCCGAAAAAAACTATCACCAAATCCATTTGTATGACATTTTTCATTTCGACGTATGTATGTACTATGTACATATGTACATATTAAATGATCGCCATCAATATTCTAAAAACCGAGTGAAATTGAATTTGAAAAACCACATTTTATTTGACTTTAAAAACTTTTCAAACAGAAACTTGCTTCAATTAGCCATCAGCTTGATAATTCGTCGCCGACTTAATTCAACTTGATTTTTGTTCCGAATTTATATCGAGTTAAAGTGAAAAGCAGTGTTATCGGGGTATGAAACACATACGAAATAGTAACAGACAAAGTATCAGGAACAATTGTTCGATAAGAATGATTCGAAAAGATAAATTCTTGCAAGATTATTTTTAATGAATTTTCGGAGATTTTTGATTTTATTAAAAACTTCTTAAATAGATTCTATATGAAACTTAGCGATTGCGGTTGTCGATCATCAATCGAATCGAACGATTGGTTTTCATATTTGGTACTATATAACCGAATCGATTAAACAGTGCCCTATTGTGAATAGGCCTACAATATATTACGAATATTTCAAATTTGACAGTTTATTTTAAATTCATTGTTAGTTATTTTTCTGGTTTTTAAACGTTTTAATGAGTGGAATCGGTTTAGAGTTTAGTGATACAGATGCCCAAAAAAATGTTGAAATGGGTAGAAAAAGAAGGAATCAGAAACACCCTTAATCCTTTCGAACTGGAAAAAACAGCGTAAGATATAACGGGAAAAGTTTTTTTACTTCACATATTTACTTTATATTTCTAATAGCTCTAACTTCGCTGGTCCAATGAAAGTTTTATTGAACTTCTAATTGAAATTAACCCGAAACTAAGGCCAGCAATAAGAAGCTCTTCGATTCCCGAATTTAAGATTATGTGTTCATGGATCGTACCTTGTTAACCAATTGGGAATACATTTTGTATTGGTCTTGCACAATCCATAGTTTCCTTATTACTAAGGGAAGTGCTATCACTTATAGAAAGGCATATTAGTAGAAACCGTCAACTACAATGAAGTAAAAAAGCGTCTAGCTAAAAGGCACAACATAGTGTCTCGAAAAAACAACTTGAACATGCATATTAAAATCGCAAACGATTTTTCAGCATAAATGCGAGAGTTGTTAGTCTCTTGGTGCATAAAATCTTTTTTTCGTTTTTATATGGGTTTGTGATGATGCAATTTAAATCCGATTCGTTAATGCACGATCTCCTGGATAAGCACACGACTCATTTCTCTTTAATATGTCCCAGTTTGAAGCATATTTTTGGAAGAATGGTATCTAAATGGAACAACAAATACCTGTCCCTCAGGTACAAATTGTACTTTTCAACTTTTGCAGGAGATGATATGAAGCCATATCTTTTCATACCATTTTGGAACTCCGAAGAAGGGCCGCCTGAAATTGCGTGCGATTGGAGTTTTTTGCAAAAAAAATTACATGCTTGTCAAATACCTATGTATCTAAAACTTATTCCATCAAGTACTTTTGTCCCAAGCTACAGAAACCGAACGGAAACCCATTAAAACAAAAAATATATAAAAGATAGAAAGTACATTATTTTTATGAAATATATTTTTTCATACGTTAACATACAATTTATTCGGATATGATTCCCTTATTTTGCGCGATTATTTTCGTTTCCACATTTAAAAGCTATGGATTGAATATTGGGTTGTCTTTAGTTCACTTGTCATTTAATAAATTATAAAATAAATAAAAGTCAAATAAAATAAATATATCGCTCAATTAAGATTTAATAATAAGTGTTGCACACGGTAGGTAGATTATATTCTCAGGAAATAAAAAGTTGAATGTTGCGAATAGCCTCGTTGATTTATCCTAAATTCAGTCATTTCAGATAAAATAGCAATATATATATAGGTATATATAATTATAAGCAAATATATGCAATGTTTTGATAATTTGTTTATTTTTTGTTTCTTTTTTTCTTTTTTTTTAATTCAATTTTTTTCGTATATTGTTTTATAATTATTTTGTTGTGTATTTTTACTTAATTATTATTTGTAAATTATTTTGTTTCAGTTGACGAGCAGTAATCAGGCATGTTAATGAAGATGGCGCCAAAATTGCTGTTGTTTTATTCATCACTTAAAGTGTATGTGTTGTCTCGAGTTTTTACTCAACTAATGCTCCTATAACAACAACAAAACATTAGTTTATACAATTTTAAATATTTATGTGCAATGTTTTATTTGTTACCGGGAATTCTATAAAGACGAGCCTGGGGAGAAAATCCTTTGCCTTGTGGTCCTTTGGGAGCTCGAGTTACAACGAGACGTGGCAAGGAATCATCAGTGGTGCTATTAAGCTTCAAGCGGGATATAAGTCTATCTGGCCTGTCATTTATTTTGACAACATTGCATGCTGATGATTTGCCATTTCTCTGTGGATTTTTATCATTAGTTAATTATAATAATTATTTTGTTTTTTTACAAAAATTCATATATGTATGTACCTGATTTGTTACAACTGAAAACTCAACACTGTCCCCAGGATGTAAAGCTGCGGTGCTTCCTTGAACTTCGGACATGTGAAAAAAGAGTTTTTTGCCTTCTTCAATTTCATAGTTCAAAAATCCAAACTGACCCTTAATCGAGTCGACAGTAGCACGTTTCTTTTGACGAACGGCAGTTATTTCGGCGGCACGCCCTGTCTCATCAATTTTAAAAGTAACCAAATCGTTCTTTTGCAGCAGATCGCGGCGATTCGTTAAACTAGTTATGCCAAACTCATGCTGTGAAACAGTAACTCCTTTGTCGTTGAGGATCTCAACAAGTCCCGCATATTCTTGTTGATCAGGGTTAATACAGCGTAATGGACGAGCCACAACACCATTGTAGATGGGCTCCAAAACTGATGGTTGTTTGATTGAGCCCTTGGGCAAGGTGCGTACATTCTCCGCTGGCAAACAATTACCCGATGCTGAAGTGTTGCCGTTTGGCGAAAGGGTGTATTCGACTTCTTGGCCCAATTCTAGCCAATTGGGGTTGCCAACATAGTTGCTGAAATGGAAAAATACCTCTTCGTCGTGAGATAGAGTCTCAATGAATCCAAAGTTCTCTTTTATAACGGCAATAAACCCTCGATAAGTATGGCCCGGTTCGGCAAGGTTATTATTCTCAGTTTTAAAATCTTCAATTTTAGGAGCACTGAATCCATTTTGGTTGCCTCCATTTGCAACTGCTTCGTCAGATTGATTGTTTTGATTCGTTGCATTGTGTTGTAGTTGAGTTATATTAACAGCAATGAATTCTTTGTTTCGTTTTACCTTTTTGTTTTTTATTTTGAAAGTGAAAAACAAAACATTATATTAATATAATAAACAAGACATTAAGATAAACATTTTGAGTTTGAATATTATTTTCATAGCAAGTTAATTACCAAACATATATCAAAGCGAACTCGATCGCCAATTCTTGGTGGTTTTTCGCAGTCTTTAAGAAAATACATAATAGTCTTTTTGCTGTCACCGTGGTCGTATGTTATCACACCACCTTCTACTCGATCTTGTGACTTAACTGGGCTTTTAGGTGCTTCACGAGTAACATAACCTGATGATGAAAAATGTTTGATAATTAAATCTTTCTTTACATTTGTCCATATAAAATATATATAATATATTAACCTTCAATATTGCTTGCCATTAAGGTTTCAAATTGAACCGTATTTGGTGGAAGATATTTGATTCGAATTGCATTTAAACGCGAATTGTTATAAGTAATACCGGGTTCTTGAACACAAGTAAATTCCACTTCATCTCCCAGAGCGATCTCACGGCTCTAAAATACACAAACGCAGGAGTCACATAAATGTTCTTAGTTTTGTTTTTAGTAGGAAAAAAAAAAATAAACTTACAGTATCCAAAACTTCTGTAAAGTGGAAGAATAAACGAACATTGCGTTCAACGCAACGCAAAAAGCCAAACCCATCTTTCAATGATGATACAATTCCTTGCTCGCGTTTTTCGCCAGAAACTTTAAATGTCTCATCGAGTAGGGAAATAGATGTTGCCCTTTGCAACTGATCCCGCCTATCAGTGGCCAACAAAAACTGGACCCAATCGCCGTGACGCAAAGTAAAATCTCCTTTCTGAGAGTTTTAATTATAATTTGTGTAAGAATAATATTATTTTTTAAAATAATTTATATTAACTACAAAAATAAAATATGTATATTATGTTCATGAAACCCTACTTACTTGGTCCTTGTCTCCGAAAGGAACCTCATCTTCAGAATAATCAGCTGCACGGAAACGAATACGACCAGGAAGTGGATCGCTAGTTTGACGAGCTGGATTATTGCGGTCCAATGGTTTCAAAACTTGTCCCTTGTATATTGATGAGTCAACATCTTCGAAAATAACAGATCCAGGAGGCAAACGAGTTATATTGCATGCAAATTCTCGTCCCTGAAAACGGTTATATTTCATAATATTCGTTCAAAAATGGATATATGAAGTTATGTATTTTACGTTTCTTGTTTGAATAGTAAACTCAACATCATCTCCAGGGCGCAATTCAACATTGCCTTCAGCTTCAGAAAAGTGAAAGAATATCTCCTTCACAACATCAGCCCTTTCGATGAATCCAAACGATTCCTTCATCGAGCAAACAACACCACGATACTTAACTGGCTGCGCGGGGTTCTCTAGACGAATATGGCAAGCACCTAAATTTCCTCTGCAATAAATTATTTCAAATAGTCTCAACTTTTGAAATTTTGCTTCATTTATCCAATTTTACCTTTGGTTAGTAGCAATCTGAAAACTGACTTTATCACCAGCTCTAAGATTGACATTGCCCTCAACATCGTCTTTGGTATAGGGTAGAAAGAAACATTCACCACGGTTTTCATAGCTTATCCGACCTGTAGTCTCGTTCGATGCCAAAAGGTTATTCACGCAGTCGGTACGTAGCTCAGTTGTTACAGTTCCAGTAACGCGCTCCTCCGAAAGGACCTTGAAATGCAAGAGTCAATAACAGTTCGGTCATAAAATCATTTAATTAAAGTACTCACAACTTCGGGAGCGATCTTCGAAACTTGGCTGGCTATAGGCTTTCCAGTACGTCGGTCGTAAGTCATTTCAAACTCAACGGGATCACCGATTTTCAAATGATCGATGTTACCGCTAAATTGCGAGAAATGAAAGAATAGGCGTGCCTGACGTTCACAGCACTGAATGAATCCATACGAGTGCTAATAAATTAAAATACATTTTTATTAAATTTATTTTTGATTAGGTTTTTCATTTCCCAAACAACATACCAAAAGTTTCTCAATGATACCCGTCTCGCGAGTCGTTTGACTAGAATCATTGTTGCCCGTGGTGCTTGCCCCACCAAACGATGACGAAGATGAATTGCCAGTTGTATTGATACCATTCGTTAGAACGCTATTCGACGAGAATACCCCAATCGTATTTTGCTCTTCGTTTGCGTCGAAAATCCCAATTGTACTTTGGGTTTGCGGTGGTGGTCCCAAAGTTGAGTCAAGAGTAAAAGTTCCAATTGGTGGGAAACTTGTTGGCATATTAAGATTTCTCATGGTGCTCATAAAAAAAGCATCATCGTTTGGACCATTATCGTAATTCTCGTAAATTTCTATAGATTTAATTATGAAATATAAAATGTAATGTAACTGGAAAATTTATTTTAACACAAAACAAAACGAAGTTTTTAAAACAATTTTTATTTTTAAAAAACATATGTCATACTGTAAGTACAAATAATTCAGACTAGTAGTAAAGTTTGATTTTATCTGAACTAATTTATTTTCCTATAGCTAGATTCATATGTGAAATTTGAGTCAAGGTGTTTGATACAAGTCCAAAATAATTTGGGCTTTTATTAACAGAAAATTGATATTTTTACTGCAGTTTTCAAGTTGGTAAACGTGTTCTTCACGGACTTGAAATGTTTAATAAAATGGAATCAAAGAAGAAAGACTAAAATCTAAGTCTCATCGTCGTTTGCATACAAATCGGGATCCTTAAAATACAATTGCTACGCTTAACTGTTTTATTTTTCCCAGATTTTATACATATGTAGCTCCATATAAAATCTTGCCGCCTATCATCGTCAGACCTATTAATCTCAAATAATTACATTCCTTTAGTACCACCTTGACTCGTAGACTTCAGTCCTATTTCAATTTCTGTATATATATAAAGTGTTGGAAAAAATAATAGAAACAAGTCTTCATCATTTTCGATACACAATATTTTTTTAGCAATTAAGTCTTTTGTCGTTAGTCTTTCTATATTTTAATCGTACATTATAATGCTCTCAAATTGTTTTGTGGGCACAATTTTTTGTTTTCACTTAACGGTAAAAAGTTAGAGGCCAATGATGATTTCGTCTGGAAAAAATAATACAAACAACCTACTGTAACTGTTATTCTAACATGATGATCAATTTTTTTTTTTTATGCAAACAGACGTTTTGAGTTTGCTTATAAGTTTGTCAGATGTTTTATATTCGATACTAAACAACATTTTTTAAATTCATCTGTAATTTTAATAAATATGGGCCGTCGATTAAATTATACTCCCTTTGAACACGAAGTGATAACAAAACTTAGACAAGCTGGAAAAACGATGGTTGAAATTGCAAAAACCTTAAACTGTTGGAAGAAAAAAGTATTTAAAACTTTACTTTCACGCCTAAAGAAGAAACAAGATGAAGAAAAAGATAAACTTCTTCGCGTTTGGATACACTATTGGTAAGAATATATAAGAAGAAACCACTTCTTTCTTTGCAAATAAACACTTGCACCGTTCTTATTGGAACAGCGTTTTGTGGTCGGATGAAACGAAGATCAATTTGCTTACTTCCGATGGAAAAAAGTATGTTAGAAGGCCAAAAGACAAGAAGTTTAACTCAAAATACACAAAGAAGACAGTGAAACACGGTGGTGTCGAATATAATGATTTGAGGCTACTTTCAGCATTTGGTGTAGGTCCAATATTTTGGATCAAAGATAAGATATGCACTGTGGATTATGTCCACATGTTAAATTCAGTTATGCTAACATTAACTGAAGAGGAGGTACCAATCAAATGTGAGTTCATGCAGGATAATGACCCGAAGCACCCCTCAAAATTGGCTAACAAATACTTACAACAAAACAAAATCAATATTATGGAATGGCCTTCACAATCCCCCGGCCAAATTGGTGAATTCGATGAGGCGAACAGTGGAGGCAGTTATTAATAATAAGAGTGCCACTATAAAATACTGAAAGAATTTGAAATACTTTTACCGTTTAGTTACTTTCTCGCTACAAAAAGAGTACCATTCTAATTTTGTTTCTATTATTTTTTGCAGGAGGAAGCAACATAAAAATCAGAAGTCTATTTTTTATATTTAATTCCCAATATTATATTTAAAAAAAAAATTGTTGTAGGTATTTAAGCACTAAATTGTTAAAATGTATTTATGTAGTTTTTATTTTCCTACTCTTCACAAATACCTTTTCATAAGCATCGGGTTAACAACTTGGAACAAATCCGAAATTAGGGAAACTACAAATTATTCAATGCTACGTTCTATATATGTAAGTATCGTTAAGAGCATCTATCTTCCTTACAAAAACCTTCCTTATTCATGTTGGGCCTTACCAACAACCCCGGAGAAGACATTTAGTTTAAAATATGTAGAGGATAATAAAGAGAATATTTGTATATGCTATAAATAATGCGTTTCTAATAAGAGGTTTCATTTTAAATGTTCTGCTATTTGAAAGCTCTCACTTGGAAGCTGTCATCTTTTGAAATTTTGCTTTACAAAATGGTTCAAATTTTGCAGTCACAATTGGCAAAATTAAGAGACTTTGATCGTCGAGAAGCACGTTCTCGGTCGGCAATAGTGAAGTAGGTGGATACATTAAAGCCTATGGAACAAGTTAGTAAAATGAAGACACGAAATAGTGTGCGCCGCTGAAGAACGACTCACGTTATTAGTCGTAGCTCGTAGTGTTGACGAAAACCCATGTTAGACGATTTTTCATCGACCTTGGGAATAAGGCATTCCACAAACGACATTGCATCGTCTATATTTTGCTTTAAGACTTCAGTCTTAAAAACACAAATCCTTCGATCACCTACAAGGTGGTATTTTTGCTGATTGGGTGTTTGCTTCAAAATTATCCGGATTTTCATTGAAAAACCATCTACATTTTTTAGGCCCATTTTTAACTCAGAGGCAACGTTAATAAGCAGAAATATCGCATTTGGGGCTGACAAAATAAAAAAATGAGTGTTGAAAAGCCTCTCCATCTTCAAAGTCTCACTGTTTGTTTCGGTTGGAAGGTAACGGTGAATGGATTGCGCTGCCAATATAATTGGTGTGGATGTGATATTCTCAACAAGCCATTTTATTCTTCTATACTTATAAACGTAAACTATGTGTTATCTTAATCAATCATATATGTAAATAAAACTTAAACATTATTGTTTGAAAAATAACAATTGTCAAATATCAAAATGAAACGTCTTCTTGGAAAAATTTGTAGGTATATAAATAAAACAAAAACGACTACATACCTTCTAGGGCTCTATAGTTCTTAGCTTGGGTGTTCATATTAGAAAGAACCCTTTTAACGCTGGCTGATTTGATTTGCGAACAACTGGCTTTTTAAAGATGAATAATACTCTGTAAATCTGCTGCCTCTCTCTCTCTCTCTCTCTTTCTCTTGATTTGAATTTTATTATATTTGTATTACTTAATTGCTTTTAAACACGAAATTCGTTAGTTAATCGCTTCTTATATTATTTTATTTTATTTTATTTTATTTCGTTAAAACTACTTTTATTCTGTTTTATTTTTTATTTTTTATTTTGTATTTTTTAATTTAAATTTAAATTTAAACTTCTTCAAGCAAGGCCATAGAAAATGAAAACAATTATATTATGTATGTAGAACAAATTTAAGGAGGTCGAAAGGTACGTAAGAACTTGTTTTTATTTTTTTGTTTTACTTAATTTGAGATTAATTTTATATTTAATAAATTCATATATATATTAATCGTTTGTAGTTACAGTTGGTTTTTCTTGTTTTTTGATTTTTTGACTTTTTAGAATGTAGTAATTTTTGTGTTTATAACTATATATCTATTGTTCATGTTGTTGCAATGTTGATGTCACAATGAGAAATTTTCGTTATATATCTTATCAATATAAATTATTTTTATTTTTATTTTTATTTTCTTGATGAGAACCACTATTATTAAATATATATGTATTTCTATTATTTGTTTTAAAGATTGCAAAGTCTTTTAATTTACCTAAGAGTTATGTTTTTTTATATATAATATATATGTATCGAAGTCCTTTAAGATATCACGTATTTGTTTCAATGTTCTTTTTTTTTAATTTTATTTTATTTTAATTTTTACTTCATGTTTTTGTTTTTCTTAGTTTTAATTAATAATAAATTTATAATAATTATCACAGTGATGTTAATTTTTATGTTGCATAAACTTTGTTTTTGTCTACTTTTTAATTCTCTTCACTTCATTCACGCAATTCACACGCTCATATATATATATATATCATATATATATGTATATATATATGAATATATAGCTAATAATATTTATTTTTTCTGTTTTCTGTTTTTTTTTTTTGTTTTATTTTTGATTAATTAATACGTAAAAATGCCTTATATTATTCCGTTTTTTATTGTTGTTGTTTCCGTTTTATAGTATATTTTGTATTTTGTTTTTTAGTTTTTTTTTCACTTAATTTTATATATTTAACAGTCCGCACATTTGTTGTTAGTTTGTTTGCTTTTTTCCTATTTTTTTGTTTGTTTTGTTTTATTATTTGTATAAACCTTATGATAACTTTTTTATTTTATTTTAATCTTTGTACTTTTATTCTTTTCTTTTCAGTGTGAATTTGAATAAATATATTTTTAAGACCTAATATTTCAGGATAACAGTGGGTGTGTGTGTTTTGTTCTGTGTCCTTAGACGTTTTGTTTTTAGAATCACCGTTTATGGTTTTTGTTTTGTTTTAGAGAAAACCAAATTTTACAAATTTATTATTTTCCGTCGTTGGCATCTAATGTTTATTGTTTTCTTATTTTACAATTATTATTGTTTATTCATATATATTTTTTATTTTTTTTTTTAAAGCAAAAAACTTTTAAACTAAACACTTTTTTATTAACAATGATCCGTTGTTGCTTTGTAATATATTTCTAATATATATTTGAGGTTGAATAAAATTACTATATATTTATTTTTGTTTTTAAGTTTTTTAGTTTTTCGAAAGATGTGTGCTGTTGGATTGTGACTTGTAACTAGTATTTTTGTTTCTTTTGCTTTTTTGTTTTAAAGATTGGATAGTTTTGGACTACGAATTTTAAAGGTTTTGGTCAAAGATGTTTTGAAATTGTGTTGTTTCTGTTGCTGACCAGCAAAGAGGGCTTTTATAGATTTCGACACTTTTATCACTGTGAAATTTTGTTTGTTTTTTTTTTAAGTTTTTGAGTATTGAGATTATGAGGGGTTAAGTATTTTTGTTTAATATTTTGTTTTGTATTAATATTTAAAATATTCTGTAGCACTCAGCTCCAGAAAAATGGAGAACTACGCGTAAATGATAATTTTTTTTTCTAATGACACTTTTGTTGTTGCGCTTAAAAAACAAGTAAACTAAATTTTTGAAAAATAAAAATTAACACTAAACTTTTAAAGTTTGAATAAGGTGTTTTTTGTTTGCTTTGCTTTAAGTTTGTTTTTTTTTTTTTGTTTTTGTTTTTGGCTTCAGTTGCAGTTGCTACTTAATTTTGAGAAATTATGAGTTTGGTTGGCTTGATTTTTATTTTTGAGTTCTTCGAGTTAATTTCCAAAGAATGGAAATCTAACAACGCTTTTTGAGGAAGTTAGCTTAACTCTAGGTTCTGTAGATTTGTTCTTTATTTTTGTTTATTTGATGATTTTGTTAAGTTTTGATGATGAAAATAGTGTGATGTCAAAACGGAGATTTAGTTACAAAAGCTGAAAAGAAACATAATAATTTTTATGGAGATTAGAAAAATGTAATTAACTTAGCAAATTGAATCATTTTTTTTTAAATAAAATTTTGCTAATAAGATTTAAGGCATTTTGCAACGCACACACCAATAAAATCCCTCCCACAAAAATAAGGAAACATTTACAATTATAACAAGAAAACAATGGATGATGAAGAAAAACAGCAAATGTATTCTTTTAAATTGATGTTTCTGTTCCTTGTTATTGTTGATTAAAATACTTTATAAAGTGAAATAGGAAATTCAAACGTAATTTTGTTAATAAATTGTAAATATGTTGTATTTTTGTATTCAATTTTTAAATCAAGTTAAATTATTCAAAAAGGTTGTATACAATTTGTTTGCAAAATATTATCAGTTTTTTTATTCATTACCCTGGTTATACCGATTACTTTCGGAATGATAATTATTAAAAGAAGATTGAAGTCACCGACTTAATTATTTGATGTAAAGACGTGTCCAGAAAAGGTACGTTTATCAAGCCCATTTTTGGAAACAATTTTAGAGCCTTTAACATAGTTTACAATTGGCCCAAAGTGCAGACACAGTGAAATATATCTTCGACTCTGCTATTCTACCGATTCTAACTCACTGCAAAAATACTTGACCAGGTAAGGATACATATGTCAGACCAAAATGGGAAGAAAAATTCTGAATACACGACCAAGTCTAAGGGTGCGAAATGAAGATATTCGCAATAGAACCAAAATTATTGACGTCATAAATAGAACAAGAAGGCTGAAAAGGAGCTGGGCAGGACATGTATCTAAACTTCAGGACCAAAGATGGACGAAAATGTCAACGAAATGTCGTTTTTCGAAAATAAAAAAATGTCTACACAATTATTTAACACATATTAAAAAAAGAGTATATTTGTTTAAAGGGTATATTCGACATTTACGTCAAAATAATTAATCATGTCCATGTTTTAAGAAATATTAAAAGTTTACCCATCGAAATATTAGGTTTTGAGAAACCTAATAATTATTAAACATATTTACCCAGTTTACCTGATTGAACTATAAAAACAAAACTTTTAATGAATTCATGGTTAAAAGCAATCCAATTGAAATTGAAATTTATTTTAATATAATAACAAAAAATAATTGGTCCCCACACCAAACTTTTATTAGCTTCAGACCGCTTGTATTACCATATTACAATTAAGACATAGTTCTAGCAAGAATTAAAAATTGTATTTTGAAAATTCAGACCCTTACTTATAAACATAACATATATGCACATATAGCCATAGCAGGTGTTATAAGTATTTAACAACATTCAATTGTATACCTAAGTACCTATAATTTAATTCAAATAATATCATCAAAAAATAAGATCAAAGTGAAAGAGTAAAAGAAGAGAAAAATATTGATAAATTTAAGACGCAGATTTTTTGTGAATAAGATTTATTATTGAGAAATAAAAACACTTAGAAACAATTGACAGACAATAACATCACTTCCAGCCCTCGCAGAAAACTTTTAAACTGAATAATGTATGTTCATTCAAGTTATTAAGAAGCGGTTATAACATTAGCCAAAACAGGTGCGGCATAACAGCAGGAATGATTTCTTTTGCGCCTAAAATTTAAATTATAAGAAATACACAAAAAAGGCCAAGTTGTTCGTAGCTACATAGTTACGGAACAAATTAAACTGTTTTTAGCAGCCAACTTTGTTTCTCTAACACAGCAGAACCTTAAACAAAAATTTAGTTTTTTATTAAAATTTATCAAAAACCATATTCATATTTGTTTACTAATTATGTATATTGTTATTATTATTTCTATAATAACGTAGACCTCTCAACTGTCAAACTAATTAATAGGTTTTTGGATACACACAATATGCGCATATACGCTAATTGGTTGGTGCCATCAACTTTTTTCTTCCCAATTCCAGACTCTTTTGGGCTACAAAGTTGCAATTTTCAACTATAGGTATCCTTTATCAATTTCAAAACATAAGCCATACCATCCACCATTCCACCTGTGCATCAACAACAACAAAAAAATACGAAAAACATAAAATGCCCAATGTAAAAAACTACGAGTGCTGTACATAGAAATTTAACACAAAGCTAAAGCATTCGCCTCTAGCACCCGCAAAGCCAGAGCCAGAGCCAGAGCAAGAGCAAGAGCACACAGAACACCACAAATGTCAATCAGCGACAGCGACGACGGCGACGACGATGAAGAAGACGACGACGAATACGAATACGAATACGGCCAATATATACGTTGCACAGTATCGATTTCTTCCTTATGAGCAGAAAAAAATGAAAAAATTGTCTTGCTGGTGTTTTCTAATCATAAATTAACCAATCCATGTTCAAGAACCAAACGGGAACGCACTTTAATCATAATTCAATTGAATTGATTGTAATTATTTGCATTTTTAATTTTCATATTTCTATGCAAAAGAATCAAATAGGAAATTGTTCATTGTGAAAATTCTTTTTGGAAGTAGGGTATAGCATTAGCAGAGCAGTGTATATTTACAGGTACTCTTTCTTTGGTGCAGAGCAAGAGCAGAGTAAGAAAAAGGTCTATCGCTTCGATTCGATTCGCGATGGTTTTATCGGGTCGGTTTTTCTTGTGGTTTTGCAGAAAACATTTAATTGAGGAAGGGATATTTGCATTTTCGGTTTATCCAAGTATCGAAAACAGTTATTTTTAATTACAAATTAGGCACAATTTTAGCAAAAATCAAAGTATCAAAAATTTGTTCAACCAATACGTACCACGACACAGCACAACACTGACGACGACATGACGCCATTTTCGCGTTTTCTATATTTTCTCTTTTTCACCATATTGATGACGAAAATTAGAATTCGGACATTAAGGTGGTTGCGCAATGAAATGAGCTGTAGAACAAAACAATTATATTTGATTTTTGGCTATTTGGTAGGTCTATTCACATATAAAATTATGAGCTATCAAAAAATCTTTTATACTTTTTAATTTAGGTATTCCACATACCAAATTTTTTATAAAATCTACTAAAGAATCAAACTGGCAAAAATTCGAACATACAAACAAATCTTTTACAATTCGAAGTTGTAGTGTAAAGATTTCCTTAAATGTGAAGTAAAAAGGGATATTTATATTTTATTCCATCAAAGAAACGTTATAAAAAGAAGAAATTATTTTTTAGAGACCAAAGCAAAGAACAACTTTAATGGAACTAAAATTAATAAGTATAGTTCCGATGACCCGTGGCATGATGGTCAGTGCGTTAGACTAAGAAGAGACCGGCCCGACTCCACTCAAGGGGGCGGTGTCGCTCTCTTTATACGAAAAGGCATTAATTATAAAGTTATATACAACAATGAATTGCGAAAGCTCAAGACGCTAGAAGTTTGCGTTGTATGCATCTCTCTTACTCAAGGGAAGCGGATGTATATGATTGCGGCTTATGCGGCTGGAGCTCCGCAGGTTACTTACTTTGCTTCAGAGCTCGAGATTCTTTTTAGGGAACTGAAACTGAGCTTGGAAGAAAACTATTTCATCTTGGCCGGTGATTTGAACGCAAAACATGAAGATTGGGGAAATCAACATAGTAATCCCAGAGGTAACCATCTTTTTAATTTGATGGATCTTTACAGCGTTGAATATGGCGTCGACCTGCTGGCTACTGAAAAGCCATCGTATCCAAGGAGCGGCTCCTTTCTGGATCTTTTGCTGTACGACACAAGACTGACAGTTACAGACAAAGTGGGTAATCACCCTCGTAACTGCTTACAGACAGTTGAGTACGACAGTGATCACTGCGGACTGACTGCTGTAATGCAGATACCGAACGAAAGCGTGGAGTTGGAGGAATACGTTGCAACGCACTCTTACAATTACAGTAAGATGCGCTGGCCTCGTTTCACCAACGCCTTAGCGAGAGAACTTCGTTCGAGTGACATAGCCCCACCAAACAACAGAAACCTGACAAATACAGAAATTGACCAACATTTACAACAAATGGACGAAACAATAAAACGAACGATGGAACGGACAATACCAAAGTACAAAGAACGGGACCAAATGGACGCTTACAGAAACGCGACTATTGACGCACTACGTAAGCACAAGAGTGGCTTACTGACAAGACTCAAAAACTTGTACAGACGACTTACAGACCCACACGACTTGGAGGTTAGGACACTGAAGTCGTCAATAAAAAATGTCAATCTGTTGATTAAGGAGAACTACAGGTTATCGATTAACAAGTACTGGGACCGCAAGATCCGGTCAGTTAAGTCCAGTGACCCTAGTATGTTCCCTAAAATCAACAAGATATTCAGGAAAAAGAACGACAATGACCTTCCGTGTCTGAAACTTCAAAGAACTGACGAGAACACAGACGTACTCAGGACAGCGCAAATAGATCCAGAAGAAGCCATCTTTGACGATGACTTTTTTATAATTGAAGATCCGAAGGAAAAAGTGGAGGCGGTGGGAGCTGCTTTCCAGCAAGTGTACAAGGTGAATGCTAGCATTCGCCCCAACCACGACCTGGAAAACAGAGCCCTACTTAATCATTTTTACCTTCGAAATGATATAACACAATGGCGATCTGAGAACCGCGGTTTCGTGCGGTTCAATGACGATTCCTTGGCAAATGCCATAATCGCCGAGCAAACGGGACCAAGTCCCTTGTTAGTAACGAAGGTTGAGCTTCAGCTCATCTTCAACTCAATAAAAAATAAAAAGTCAGCAGGTGTCGATGGTATATCCAACGTTGTACTTAGACATTTACCGATGGAGGCAATTGACATTTACACCACACTCTTCAATAATGCACTGAATAATGCATATTATCCAGTGCATTGGAAGACCGCTGTGGTTCATCCTCTCCCGAAAAAGGGAAAGGACAACTCCAACCCGTCAAATCTTCGGTCGATAAGTCTTCTTCCGAGCATCAGCAAAGTTTTCGAAAAAATCATCAATAGGGCTCTGACTAAGTGGGCTGCGGACAACAAAATAATTCCGGATAAACAGTTCGGGTTCAAGGCGGGTCATGACACAATTCATGCTGCGTCTAAACTCGTTTCTGATATCCAATGGAATAAATCAAAACAACAATGCACAGGTGCTGTTCTGGTTGATTTGGAAAAGGCCTTTGACACCGTATGGTTAGAGGGTCTTTACCTAAAACTGAGCAGGCTTGGCATAAGCAAGCCATTGTTGTATATACTTTATGATATGCTTAACGGTAGAAAGTTTGTTGTCAAAAGTGGCAATGTAACTTCTACCACAACATTCTTAATTAAAAATGGTCTTCAACAGGGAGCGGTGAATTCGCCGATTCTCTTCAGCATTTACACCAGCGATCTGATAGGTAGTCTTACAAAGGCAATTGCGTACGCCGACGATCTTATTGCGTACAGAACGGCCCGAAGGGTTGAGGTTATTAGAATTCTCTTGCAGCGTGATTTCGACGAGATTCAGCGATATTGCGACGACTGGAAACTGAAAATAAATGTCCAGAAGTCGGAGACAATTCTGTTCCGGACTCCGTTGGCTAGGGCCACGAGGGATACGTGCAAGAATTGGCGCAAGATGGTTATCGTTGATCTTCACGGGCAGCCATTAGCGAGCAAAAGTGTAGTGAAGTACCTCGGTATCTGGTTAGATCAGTATTTATATTTCGACAGACATATAAATGCTGCTCTGACCAGGGCCAGAGGAGCCTTCGCTCTGACGAAACGGCTGTTTTTTAGCAGTCGGCTTGACCCCAGAGTGAAGGTAATTTGCTACATGGCCCTCATACGGCCGATGATCGTTTATGGTTGTCCTGTGTGGTTCAACGTTGCCCCTTCCCAGATGGAGAAGTTTCGGGTGTTCGAGCGGCAGTGTTTACGACGCTGTACCGGCTTATACAGAACAGCCGAATCTTCTTACGTGCATTACTATTCCAACGAGGTCCTATACAACGGGGCTCGAATCAACAGAATTGACAATTTCGTGATAAAACTCGTCCGAGGTCACATTGCAAGAGCTATGTCTTCGACCAACAATTTAATTTTCGGGGCGTTTTATCCGAACGACGAGTATTTTGAGAGTGCACGCTTGAGCGGCTTCATTCCACCAGAGGCATTCCTCTTTTTAGACAAATGCGGTCTGATACAGGATAGATTGGCGGTTCCGCTAATCTACCACGTCAGACGACGAACCGTGGATAGGCGACTCCTGTACAATCGGGACGTCATGGCACAAGGCGGAGCAGAGCTCCTTCGGTTCAGTAGGGCTGTGTCCGAACGGGACCGAACTGATAGGGTGAAGCAGGAGAACCAGTTTTGGTGGCTTCAATCGGCACTTGATAGTGGGTAGTCGGGATGGGGTTTTAAGCCTTGGCCGGCTTACATACTTGTTTTATAGTTTTAGGGTTTAGTTTTAAGTAGAATAGGCATGGTGGCACAAAAAAAAAATACATAAAAAAAATATGCACAAAAATACAGAAAAAAAAAAAAACAAAAAAAAAATACAAAAAATACAAAAAAAAATAAAAAAACATTGAAAAAAACATTGAAAAAAAAAAGACAACGAAATATGAAAAACAAAAAACGTTAGATAGTTAGATTTGCTGCTGTGGTTGTTCTAGTTTTAAGTAGTTTATAGGTAGAATAGGTAGTTTTAGTTAGCTTTAAGTTTTATATTAAGGACCTTATTTTAAGTAGTTTTTAAGTACAAATAAAAAAGGATATTGATATTAGTTTTTTTGAAATTTTCTAATGAATACAAAAATAAATAAAATGAATAAAAGTTAAATAGATCTTAGGGCCGAAAGGCATTAGCATTAAGTATTATTGTTTAACTTAGAGTGTCCGTATGGGACCAGTAAGTTAGTTGTAAGTTATGGTTAATTTAGGCTAGTTTTATGAATTTTTGTCTAGCTTTAAGATAGTCTTAAGAATGAATTAATAAAAATGAATTTACAAAAAAAAAAAAAAAAAAAAAAGTGCGTTAGACTGTCATGCCAAAGATCTTGGGTTCAATCCCTGCCTAGGAATTGAAAAATTCTCCAAGAGTAATGGGGCGACTTTCGATTACCGCAGCACGAATTTCGTTCTGATTTTTTTTGTACAGTTAGGTAGGGGTCTCAATAGAACATGTTTTAAATTTTAAGGCGAGGAAACACCGTTAAGTCATAAAAAAAAATATTTTCTTTTTCGGACTTAACCCTACTTTTTTTGTATAGCGTTTTTTGAGCCTAAAACAAGTTTTTTTAATTGATACTACGGTATACTAAGAGCTAGGTATGTAAGGGGGGGCATGCAACTCCCCTGCTTGGAATCATTATAGGATTTGGGGTGGGTGCGAGTTTGGGTATTGCAAAGTACTTTTCGCATTTGAGCACTAAAAACAAAGAAATCCCCAACGAAAAAAAACAAGTATGGCAACACTGAACAAAAAACAGGGAAGAAATGTCAAAATCAACCATTTTTGCGTG
The DNA here is from genome assembly GCA_951509635.1 of Eupeodes luniger. NCBI lineage: Eukaryota > Metazoa > Arthropoda > Insecta > Diptera > Syrphidae > Eupeodes > Eupeodes luniger. The sequence continues at coordinate 746,045 of OX608074.1, forward strand.
TTTTGTATGTGAAAAAGTGAACTTTGAAAATTAATTTAAAATAGAAATAAATGTTTCCTCGCTCTAAAATTGCTATAATTATTATTTATTTGTGCATATATATCAAATAAAAAAAACCGCGTGTCGAAATTCGTGCTGCGGTAATGGAAAGTTGAGCCCATGTACGTTTTTCCAAGAAGCACATTCTTTTTGGAAAATGAGTACATAATAAACAAAATATAATTTCTTCTAATCATGATGTTTATTTTGAGTAACAGTTGATAACGATAACAGATTTTTGGTGTATTTGAAAACACATTTTGTTTTCTAAATTTCATAACAGATTTTAATAAAATATCAAACAACTGAATGTTATTTTATAAAAGATCGTTAAAGGTAAGAATCTTTTATGATTCAGGGCAGAAAATTCATAGCAGAATGATCGACTTGTGAGAATAGGGGCAATTACTGCTATTTAAAAATATTTTCTCACACGAAACGTTCCAATTTTCGAGAACATTTTATACAAATATTTGTTACTTGATTTGGGAAAAACACCAAGATTTTCGAATTAAAATCTGCAAAAAGTATTTACTCCTTCACTAATTTCTTGCCTTTTTACCATTTTTTTAAAACTTTTTTCTACATTTACATATATTCTTTTCTACCTTTTATTTTTAAATGAATTTTAGAATTATTTTCGTATTTCAAATTTTCCCTCATTCTCAACTCTTCACATGCATTCCACAATTTTACCATAGCTGTTAACACAGAGTAGCAACAGATGACGCGTCGTTCGTTCCTCTTCATGACAGTACTATTCAAATTCATACAATAGTGGACCTTGGTAAAAACGAACTGTCACGATTTGTATAAATTTATAGCACAAATGTGAGGCAGAAATTTGTTTCAAGTGACGTTTGACAACAAAAAAATGTGCAATTTTATGAACAAAAAATCAATTCTAAGTGAAAAAAAAACTAAAACCAAAAAAAATGCATAACAGTTCTTAAATTTAGTCAAGTTATTCTTAAAGATCTTCAAAAGAGCAACGTACAGAAAATAAAGGAAATACGTTTGAAACTGCTACTCATCAAATTTCAAAAAATGTCTACTTATGCAACTGGTGCACAAGTGTCCCAAATAAAAGAAAATAGGTGATATTAGCGCCACCTTAATCATATGTCATCCATCTGTCATTTGTTTACTCTTATCAGATAACTAGCTGAGCTAGTGAAATAAGATAAAGTAAAATTAACTTTCCGTTTCTTATCAGTTATGACCTTTAATTTATTGAAATCCTTTTAACGATATCATATTTCTTACAAACAAGCCGAAGTGTAAAGTGCAATAGTTCTTTTATTAGGGAGTGTCAAGACTAGGAGACATGAAATTTGGAAAACTAATTGGGGCCATCGATGAAGGTACATCTTCCGCTCGGTTTATGATCTTCAAAGCCGGAAAGGATGAAATGGTTTGCTATCACCAGATGAGTGTCCCCCAGATCTACCCTCAAGAAGGATGGGTAGAACAGGATCCAATGCTAGTACTTTCGATTGTGAGTACGTGCATTGACGAAGCACTAAAAAAACTCGTAGAACTGGGAGGACAAGTTAAAGTAAGAAATTGCGCTGTTATTTGTTTTGTAAGTCAAGGTTGATTCTACTTCATTGAGATATTGTAGGATATAGTGGCTGTGGGGTTGACCAATCAAAGGGAATCGACAGTTGTGTGGGACAAAAATACTGGACAACCTTTGCACAATGCCATTATCTGGTTGGATATGCGAACTTCTTCCACCGTTGACCAATTGATGGAGAGTATCCCGAATAAGTCGTATAATAAAAACTATTTAAAACCCCTCTGTGGCCTGCCGCTTTCTCCGTACTTTTCTGGGCTTAAACTGCGTTGGCTAAAAGACAACGTACCACACGTAACCAAGGCCATGAAAGACGGCAGTTGTCTTTTTGGGACGGTAGATTCCTGGTTGATTTGGAATCTCACTGGCGGTCTGCACATAACCGACGTCACAAATGCCTCACGAACGATGCTCATGAATATCGAAACTTTGCAATGGGATCCACATCTGCTAAAGTTTTTCGACTTGCCACGCAGCATTTTACCCGATATCCGTTCAAGCGCTGAAGTTTATGGTGACATAACACTGCCATCGCTTAAGGGAATTCCTTTAGCAGCTTGTCTGGGAGATCAGCAAGCTGCCTTAGTGGGACAGCAGTGTTTGCACAGAGGGCAAGCCAAAGCTACATTTGGAACTGGATGTTTCCTGCTCTACAATACCGGCAACTCCATTGTAAGTTCAGCCCATGGACTACTTACAACTGTAGGCTATCAATTGGGCAAGACTGCCAATCCAGTCTACGCTCTCGAGGGTAGTGTTGCAATAGCAGGAGCGGCTTTCAATTGGCTCAAAGACAATCTAGGTGTCATTGGGAACCTCAGTGAAGTAGAGGAACTGGCAAGTTCAGTGAAGAACTGCGGAGATGTTTATTTCGTGCCGGCTTTCAGTGGATTGTATGCTCCTTACTGGAATCAAGAAGCTAGAGGGTAAGAGGATTTTTTTTTTATTTTATTTCATATTTGACTTCATTTTTTCATTTATAGAGTGATCTGTGGAATTAGCGAAGAAACCACAAGTGAACACATTGTGCGGGCGACTTTGGAAGCTGTGTGCTTCCAAGTCCGCGATATACTCGATGCAATGAACAAAGATTGTGGAATTCCTTTGGCAAACTTGAAAGTTGATGGTGGAATGACAGCAAATAATCTGCTCCTGCAGACTCAAGCCGATCTGGTTGGAATCAATGTCATTCGACCAAAAGTTGCTGAAACAACTTCACTGGTAAATACATTTTGGGTTTAATATAATTTGTTTTTATGAATATAGGGGAAAATGGGGCTGTTTACTATTGGGAAGAAATATTTTATTGGAAGGACCAAAAATCAAAAATCAGCTAGGTTTCTTTTTCAACATGTTGTTGGAGCTCAGAAGCCATTAAAAGTCATCTAATACAATGCACCTCACCATTTTTAAAGCAAAAACCATGCAAACTTCTAATTCTGAAGAAAAAGTTGGAGCAAGTTGTGGGTAGTTTTATTTCCATTCATTTTTGAATAAAATAATGCTCCCAAATTTTCTCCAAACTTGATAAGAAGTCGAGTTAAATAAAAAAAGGTTTTCTTTTCAAAATTTTGTTCGCTTGAAGTGTGGCATATTATTCTATAAAATCTTAAATAACGTTTAAAAAAATAAAACAACTTCTTCACATATCTTTCAAACACACCATGTATTTCTTTTCAGGGGGTCGCTCTAGCTGCTTACAAAGCCATTAGTGATGCCGATATTGATGCACCTGTATCCGATGCTGATAAAAACAGAATCTATAAGCCTCTAATTAGTGAAAACGAACGGGATGTCCGATACTCAAAGTGGAAAATGGCAGTGGAACGTTCATTCGGTTGGGATTCATGTCACGCAGATATCCGAAATCTCTCATCCTCATTCTAAGAACACCAATCGAGATATTAAAAATACAATCAATCAATAATAATAGCGATTTTGTTTTGTTGTTTCATATGTGGGTTATGTCTTTATAGGGTCAACGATTTTGTTCATGTTGAAAAATTATATTATAAAAAAAGAACCAAATAAATAACGAGTAAAATAATAAATATTTAAAAAGAAAAATGATATTTTTGTTTTGTGTATGAGAGAGAATTAGGTATTTATGAGAATCTTAGTGCTGTTCTTCGGCCAACCCGTGCTGATCTATTTCATTGAGTATCCCTCCAACAGCCTCTTCGCCATCGGCTCCAATAAATGGTCTGATCTCTACTGGAGCTATGGCGACATGTTGTATTGGTATTGGATTTCCACCTTCAAGTGAGTTTTTTTTTTAAATTATTTATAACAATTTATTTATAACGATTTAATGAAACTTACTTGCGTCAAGTTCCAATGGTGGATCAGCATTGGCTTCAGCTAAATTGGTAACTGATTTCGACTTGACACACTGAAAATCTACGTGCCGGCTTTTTGCTTCCTCTTTTTCCCATGACATATGGATAAAAGGGCGCTGAACATAGCTGTAAATTACCTGTCATCATAAAAAGAGAATATTTAAGACTTTGATAACAAAATAGAAAACCCTAACTAACCTCAGCACGACCACCTGGGCGTTTGCGAACTTTTTCCTTATGCGTGGGATAGCCTTCAATTCCACAACGAATTTTTTTCAATCCACGATCTTTCATTACCTGCTTCGCAACATCTCGATTCTCAATGTATTTGAAAAATCTGTGCATTGCAGTGCTGTGAACGGCTGCAATTGAAAATTCTCTTTCAGTTACTGCGCTATTTTTATTTAAACTTAACAAACTTACTTTGACAATATTCTTCACCCATTTGAGGAGGAAACTCTTCATCCCAATCGACAACATCGTCGTCCAACAATACAACAACATGACACTCCCGGTCCCCTCTTTGTGCAGATGCAACCATCAATGGCAGCACTAATTCCTCAAGGAACACTTCAAACTGTTGACGCGCACCTTCATTGCTGAGCTCATGCAGAAGACCTCCTGTCGATCAATGCACACAAAAAATGAAAATACCAAGTAAATTGCTTTAGTGAACTTACTTAAATTTTGGCAGCGTACTGTTGTGGCATCAAAAGGGATCAATAAATAGTCACAAGCTTCTTTGAGCTCGGGCACCGACACCGACGGTGGACACTTTATAATTCCATTTTTGTAATATTCCAAAATCGCACGGAACACAGTGTGTGTTATACCTTCGGCAACCTCATACTCGCCCCTTTCATTTGGATGAACAAACTCGAATCCCGAACTGAACATTGTGCCGAGCATTGTGTTCCTATGGGCAGTTACTAGAGCTGGATCAACTATGAAGCGCACATTGTCTACGAGAAGTGTGATTCGGTCGCCGGGGGCAGGTTTGGATGGCCCGGCCATTGCAGCTGCGACATTACCTTGCTGGGGGGAAGCTTTGACCTCAATTTTGGAAATAGCACCTCCGGAACTACACATTATATTGCTAACACCACTTCCACCACCTTTTTGCTGTTGCAAAAGCTGTGGTTGAAGTTTGCTACTTATACTGCGGTTCATATAGGATGTGCTCCTAAAAGTTTAAAAATAACGATAACTTCAAGTCAAGGAACGAAACAGAAAATTAAGAAACCAAAATTTCAAGATGAAGGAGACATTTTGCTTGAGAAAAGGGCATTGACGGATGGGTTAATAGCATTTGATAGAATCTTTTGAAGCTATCGAGACTATTTTTTTTTTAATAAAAAAATTGAGGACAGATCGTAGAGTGCCAGCGTCTATTGATTTACAAGTCTCAACCACTTCTGTGTACGAGTAATGGAGGATGAAAAAAGCTTTAAGAGTGGCACAGACAAGTGTTGAACCCAGAACCAGACAAAAGAACGTAGTGTAAATTTCCAACAAAAAAAAAAGAAGAAGTTAATAGAAAGGTTTCGAATGCTAAAGGGACAAAGAAGTTGCTCATTTTAATATTTCACATTTAAATATTATAAACAAAGTAACCATGTAATGATTTCTTTTTATCATGCAAAAGGTTGTTATTTTGTCCCCATCCTTTCTTTGAAATTAATAAGGTTTAAAAGCTGCTAAAGCAGTAGATGGTCACTTCCAAAAACAAAAATTGTCATTGTCGAGACCTTGCATCATTCATTTCGATTGATTGACCACCCGGCTAAGTTTATTGCCAATCAAATTATAAAACAGAATATAAAAATGCCAAATTGATGATGACCATTCAAAGGCCCAAGACTTAGTAATCGCATTCTTCAATATTTCAAAGAGGACTCAGAATGAACTAACTTTGTATAGAATAACCAAACATCTTAGCATATTTGTTTGAGCTTCAACTTAAGAACAGAAATATGTAAGTACTGAAAAAACTCAAGACTCAACTACGAACCTATTTCGATTTTTGAGAATCCTTCGTCGTCGTTCTTCGGTCTCATTGAACTCCTCAATACTGCTACTACTGCTGTAGGAGGCTTCGTCTTGTTTGCTCTTGGAATTGCTGCTCGAATTTTGACTTGTCGACATTTTTATGTTGTTTCTGTTGCTGTTACTACTGCTGCTGCAATTGCAAATTCCTTTTTCAATTTTTCTAGCAATGAGAAAGTACGAAAGGTAGGAACACCAATTTAGATTCACCAGCCTGACCAGTTAATTTTTATTTTATTTTTAAGTTTTTCAAGGCAGTTGTTTGCTATATAACTAGAATAACCTAAACTAAATTGTTGTTTTTTTAAGTTGGCAAAAGCAAACAAAATTTGGGCTATTAAAAATTTTAAGTATAAAAGTTAGTAGAATTTTTTCTTTCACAAAATTTCTTTTGTGCAAAAGTTCTTTGATGTATCGTATGTATTTTTTTTTTGTTCGTTTTGTCTAGACTGTTCGTTCACAATGATAAATAATAGAACGAGAACGAGTCACGGTGGGGCTAATCCTTGAAAATGCAAGGTTTTAAGGTAGGTACACATTTTGGCAATCAATCGCTTAGTTCGGTATTACACAGCGCATGTTTTTCCTTGCATCAATGAAGTGCGAAAGAGAAAGGAATAAATACAAAATAAAATAGAAATAAATCTGACTCGGCATGCACGTACAAGCTATTCCTCGCATGTTTTTGACGTTTGTCTTTCCTTTTCTTCGTATTTTTTCGCATTTGCTTAACTTCGTGTTTGTGTTTAGTAGAGCAAATACCTCAATATGGTAAATGAAAGTGTATTCAAGTGGACGAAGGAAGCAACGAAAGTCCGTCAAAATAATGCACAGACTTAAACATCCAAAAAGTCTTCGTGTAATAATGCGTACATCATCGAATAACACTTCAAAACAAACACTAACGAGTACTTGGCAGTGAGATCGTATTGGTGGACTTACATATGTGTTGAAAAAAAGTAGATCTTGTCACCATGAAGATGAGCATAGTTGTCTTCTTAAATGCATTGTGAAACTTCATTAGATCTATGTCTTGATGTTTTCTCTCTATTTTAGGAGCCATTTATAGCTGTCATTCGTTGTTATTATTAAAACGAATAATTGGATTTTTGTTGACAGGTTATAATATTCATTGAATATTTCTATCTATTGGAAAACAAATGTTCCTGATTGAAATCAAGCTATAATTGAGAGAAAAATTGTCAGGATTTTATAAACAGAAAATGAAAAGCTTTTAGTGAAATTATTTTATTCCGAATTATAATATCAATAATCAGCTGTTTATTGAAAGCAATTTCATCACTTAGGTACCTAAAATGAACTTAATTCAAAAGTTCTGGACTAAAAAAGTTTGTTTTCAATTAAAGAAAAATCTATACTATTTAGCTTCATTATGATACCAAATATAACAAATTTAACCTAATTGTTTTTAAATTTAGAAAATGGTGAAACTTCTACCACGAATTCGCATGAACTTTCTTAAGAAATAATTGTTAAAATGTACAAATAGTTTTATTTTATTTAACTTTTAAAAAAATGTTTTCTTCGTAGATTTTTAAAATAAAATGTTTTGTTAAAAAATACCGAATTGAAGTCAGAAGCCAGAATGTCAGAATGTCTTTCATGAATTTAACGGGTTAACCTTTTCATTTTCTGCATTTGATTTGTTTATGTTTTATTTTTAATTATGTTCATACGTTTTATTACCAAATTTAGCAATTCGATTCGCAGCAAATAGACTGGTGAGTTAACAAGCCTACTTTAAATATAAGATTTTTGGAGCCTTGCTTGTTATTTTTTATTGCTTTATTTAAAATTAAGCCAGACAATTTTGAAAAAGGTCGAACACTCGCCAAAAATCCTTTTTATTCATAGAAACTCTAAAAAAGTTAGATTTTTCTTAAAAGAACTACACACAAGAAAGTAAGTACTTGAATCTAACACTTTTTGCAAAAAGAACTCAATGTAAATAAGCTGCATACATTTTTAACATTCATGCATGCATTCAAATATTTTGATTTTAGACGATTCTTTTTATAAATTCACTTCATAATTTACGATATTTTAAATTATAAATGTTACAGAATCCAATGAATGAGTTAAGAATTGTTTCACAGTGATTTTTTGACACTTTTTTACTTTTATAGAAATGTCAAAATTGACATTTGGTTCCCTCCACAACCTACATGTCAGATTCTGTAACCGGTGTGATTTGTATTTATGAAAATGTAAACTCTTTCGAGTACACCTGTTCGAGTTTTATTTATTTTTCTAACGTATGGCTAGGTTACATTCGATACTTTAAGCAAATAGAAACAAATTAATAAAACACAACATATAAAGGTCCAGCTTACAAAATAATATGCACCTTACACATTTTTTAAAAGGCAAGTTTAGCAAAAACTTTAGTAAAATTAATTAAAAAAATAACGTTAAAATTTTGTTTAACTAAATTTAATTTATAAAAGTAAGTTTTTACACTCATATTAGGTGTGTCATCCATCCTTAAGAAAATAAAAAGTGTAAGCAGCCCATAGGTTACTGGAAAGTTATCATCTCTTCCAGAATTAAACTAGATGGCGCCACGTTGCAACCAAAACAATACCAATAAATTACATTTCCAAATGAAATCGCCCACCCATTCTCATCGCTTTCACCTTACTCTTCCATTTCCCTCTTCATTCCCTTCAACTTGCATTAATTTTACAATATCAGCTAATTAATTCAGCCGAATTCGCTGCGCAGCATCCCTTTTTGCCCAACAAAATAATATCATCCATCTCACGGCGAATTAAACCCAAAAAATATTAATCACCTTGCCGACGACAGTGACATCTCGCGTCAAAATTCCACCACTATACTTCAACCAAAAGTCCAATGGAAAATGTAAAGAAAAATGGAGTCAAATTAATGATGGCGACTGTCTCGTCTTGTAAATATTAAAAATCAACTCTAAATAAAATTTACACGGCGAATTATTTCAATTTAGACAAATCGAATTGAAATTAAAAACATTGTTGTGAATCGTAATTAAATAAATATTCTTGTGCCGCCCCTCAACAAACCTCTTGTTTCGATGTGCAAAATGTGCAAAATCAACGTAATGCATTTCTTCTCTGACTAAACTAAACTATGGCGGGGATAACTTGAGAGCGACGAAGAACACAAGAATTTGTAAATGTTGTGTTGTGTGTTGTTTACTTGACTTTTTTACATTAAATTAAATTCCAAAAGCTCGCAAATATCCTAAAGAATCCATTCGAATATCTTTATCCTTAGAAATCCATCGCGAAACCAGCAAAAATTCCCTCGAAAAGTTGAAAAAACAAATTTTTTATTTTGACAACTCTCGCTCGATTGAAACGCAGAAAACACAAAAAAGAACCAGAAATACAAAAATATTTTTTCTGTTGCAGCAGGAGTGCGATGCAAAAGCAGTGAATGTTTAGCTTAAAACAACAATTGTTCGAAAAATTGTTAATAATTCTTCTTAATTTCCCCCGATTCCCTCATTTTAACAATAAAGAAAAAACAATTTTGTAAATAAAAGTCGTCAGTGTCGCGATAGTCATTCAAGGAAAATACAGTTTGGTATCTACATATAGGTAGATCGTAGATGTGCTACACTTGTTCCGTCGTTGTCGTTGTCGCCTTGGCTTTCGCCTCCACCAGCGCGGAATAGAGAGGTGAGGAAGTTAGTAAGTGTTATAGGCGCGGATGGTGTTAACATTGAGTGCGGCGGGACAACAGCCGAACCAACACTCAGTTTCAGTTGTGTTGCTTCTAATTGAAGCAAGATCAGCATCAACAGCAGAAGCAATCGTGCAGGAGTAACCCAATTAACCAAAGAAGCAGCAGCATAACTATTCTCATTATTTTCCAAGAGAGAGAATGTGATGTAAGTAAAAGCCGCCCAAGATGGTTGGTTCAAGTCCTTTCGAGTACTTAGTCCCAAGTCCATATTCATGAGGAAGCAATCTCTATTTTTATTTTTTTGGCCAACAGGTATATTAAGAGAAGAAGCCCGCGCCCGCCTTTCCTCACACTAAGCGACGGCAACCATAGTCCATGTCTTTATGGAATTCAACAGAAGATTCAGTTCTTCACAGAAATAGTCGATTAAAATCATCATTTATGTTTAATCATACACCAAGATGTCACAAAGAGGTAAACGAGGAAACAATCACCGATTAGAGAGCGATCCGCAGCCGCCACCGACGAAGCGACGCAAAGGGCGACCCCCTAATGGATCGGCGGCGCTTCTAGGAGTGGCGGCGGCCACAGTACCTAAGGCGGTCGCATCAACAAGCAATACCAATGACAACCATGTCGAAGGATCCAACTGTGGCGGAGGAGGAGCAGCATCAGCAGCAGCAGCACCGAGCGGTAGTTCGGGGCTAACGTTGCCTCCACCGCTGCCAATGGCGTCGGCGGCAAGTACATCACACCAGCTAACATCATCGTCATCATCCAAGTTGCCGTCGTCGTCCTTATCGTCGAATACTGCTGGAGGCATTAACTCAAGCGGTGGAACATCTTCATCAGTGCCGTGGCAGGCGAGATCAGTGGCCGACATAAAGATCTCAAGCATATACAATCGCAGCTCAACAGAGGCACCTGCTGAGCTTTACAGGTGCGTTATTATAATTAGGGTTATTGACTTTGTCGACGATACTAAAACATTTGTTTTTGGTGTTTTAAAATTTACAGAAAGGATCTCATTAGCGCAATGAAATTACCCGATTCCGAACCACTGGCCAGTCATGAGTATTTAGTTGTCAACGACCAATGGAAGCAGGAGTGGGAGAAGGGTGTACAGGTGCCGGTGAATCCGGATTCGCTGCCAGAGCCATCAGTGTTTGTGATGCAACAGCCTATCGTTCAGCCCGCGCATGATTTTAAACTGTGAGTATTACTTCATAAGTTAGAGATATGTTTTAAAAATCTATAATTTATGCGTTGTTTCTGAGATCGATCGCTTAAACTCATCTCATCTTTATACTTTTGACTTGAAGCTTTGCAAAATAAGATATGTTTCAATTTATATTCCTGTTCTTTTCTTAATCATGTATCGAATTCTTTTTCAAACTTATATAGCCCAAGCCTTAGATCAGATTTAAATAGACTGTAGCCTGGGCGATTATTTACAAATTTTCTTGAATAGTGTTATCCTGCAGTATGCGGAACTTTTATAAATTATATCTTTCTGTCTAATATAAGTCTTCTAAGAACTTATATTAGACAGAAGTATACCTTAACATAAAAGCTTCATTATAAATTGAGATTCGAGTTTCAAATAAGTGTTTCGAAATCAATAAACTATAATAGTTAAAATGTAGGGTGTAGAAACTTGTTATTTTAGAGGACCAAGATTTTTCGGGAGGATATAGCTTTATTGTTTTTGTAGCAAGTATGATGGAAATGATGTTTTTATGATTTCTTCAAGTTGTTAAAAATATTACCTCTTTTCAAAAATTATATCTTTACTTATCTCATAAACGTTGGTTAACCTAGATTTAGGTTTGAAAGATCATACCAGGGACTCATTATAATATAAGAAGTTTTAATCCGTGGAAGATAAGAGAAAAAATTGATTTATATTCTGGTGTAAGTAATTCCTTGAGAAAATGTAGTTTCAAACTTTTAATGCATTGGTTTACGAAATTAACCAATCGCAGTGCAGCTGCGTATTAAAAAAATAAAATCGAAATGAGTCACTAAAATTATTAAAAAAGGAGAAGTAGACATTTCAGCTTAAGCTCTCTTTGTTGTACTTCTAGACTTCAATGATTACAAATGTTTCATATGTTTTCAATGTTTCCATGCATGTTATACATGGAGCATGAAGCTCAGAAGTTGCTTTTTAAAAATTCAAATTCCATATACCTATACATATTTTCCGTAGCATTTTGTCTGTAGTTTCTTGTCTTGTTAGTAAAAAATTGTAAACAATCTTTCTTGATGAAACTTCATCGTCGTCGCAAAATCCTATTTTATAACATTTGCGGGGACAAATTAAAATGTGTATACTTTTCGTTTTGGAGTGAGTGGAAACAAAAGCTTCTTCAGAGCTTTTTGTAACAGGAATCAAATAAAATTTTGAATACAAATGCAAAGATTGTATTTATTAAAAAACTTTGAGCTCAATCCATATTTCGAATACGTAGAGGAAAAAATGTTTGATTTACTAATTTAAAACTTGACTAAAATTACTAAATCCGCACCGAAACTTTCTTAATTTTCTTGCCATAAGTCGCAGGTTCTCTCAATCCTCCTCAATTCTAAGCAACCTGATCTTTTGTTGGCTCAAATGTAAGCATTTATAAACACAGTTGAAAAGAGAGTTACTGTCTATTCAATTTTAATAAAAAGTAATCTATTAGTTCAATTTAACCAGTTTACATTTTATAACATGTTGGTTCCTGTTAGCGATGTCTGCCTTACTAGTAACTTTTTTTTATAAAACATCTTATTCCCCCAATGCCCTCCTTTTTATTCTAAAGATCTATGATGTATATAAAATAACCTACAAATTGTATACAAATCTAATTAAAGTAACTTTACCCTTTGTTCTCTGGAACTGTCAATGCTAGTTCATAAAAATACATTTGGTTTGGTCATGAAATCTTTAGGAATATATCGGAAAAATATAAACTTTTTGGTTTCACTGAGAAACCACTAGGAAGGAAGGGTTTAAAATTGTATATAATTTATAGCAAAAAACCCCTGGTAGCTAACGCTTTATTAAATTATTGTTAATACAATTGTATTATACTTCCAATAAAATTATAATAGTAATTAAAAGTTTATATATCTGAATCCCAATATACAAAATACAAAAAAATCTCACTTGCTTTGTAAATAACTTGTAAGAATTTAGAAAAAAAAAGAGCAGAAATCCTTTTTGTTCATTACTTTCTTAATAATTTGAAGCGTTTCTTTAATCTGTGAGAATCAAGGCGAGTTATAGCCAAATCACTTATTTTTATAATAATAGTCTGTCATTTGGTCATTTTCACGCATACTCAGAAAAATATATTCAAAGCTTTTATTATTTGTAAAAAAGACCAAAATCGTCAAAAACTAATTGGTATGGTAACTATGCTTTCTCGTCTTACCCCTTCAAAAAAGAGAGTACTCTAATATGACTTTACTAAAAGGTGCAGACTGCTAGTAGCTTTCTTTTTAAAGATATGAACCATACTCCTCCACATGAAACCACTTTAAGGAATTTTTCATTTGATACATTCTTTGATGAATTTTTCACGTTCAATTTTTTCTCAAGTTCATTCAAGGTTCGAAAATGATTTTGCATTTCAAAAAAAGTGTAGCTTTGGTATTTGCATTTTGAATTATATATCAATACTACTCAGCAGTTATACATTCTAGAGTTTTCCCAAAACCTTTTTGATCCTGCCGAATAGTCTATTTTAAAATGTGTGTCCCACTTCTGGAAACTTTTGGTCCATTATTGCAGTATCAAAGCTTGGTGAAGCAAACCTTATTAAAATTGTTATTGTGCCCAGAACTTGAATATGACCAAATAGTGAAATGGTTTTTATCTTTAATATGTTATTATTTTGTAAAATGTTGATAAAGCCACATCCAATGAAGGACTTATGTAAGTGCGTTTAAACCATCTTCCACTGTGTTTTTTCAATTGCATACAACACTTTCTTTCTTGAAATAGAAATCTAAATGCAATATAGACGAGTAAGTAGATGATACAGAATTTAAAGTTTTCGAATAAGAATTATATCTGTAAGAAAAACAACAAGCGTCACTTAACACCTTCATCTTTCTTCAAATGGTAGAGCTTTTATATTTCAATAAATAAAACTCAAATTTATATTCCATGCCCTCAATGAAAAATTGTGACTTTTTTTTCTAACAAATATTTTTGTTAGTGGTTAAAATTTGAAACTTATTTCAGAAGAACTTTAAACTTATGTTTGTTTCATTATATTTAGAACATTTTCATAATATTTAAAACGTTCTCCATGACATAACAAAACATCGAAATGAAAACCATCAGTTGAATTTCATTAAAAAGCAAGTAGGGGCAGGATGGATTAGAATCCAAAACTATGAATTCTTTAAGTTAAGCCAATTTAAGTCCAACCTCCAATATTTGTCTTTTCTAAAGATGGTAGCTAAAACAAGTTATTTATGTGTTTAATTAATTAAGATATTTTAAAAATACTTAAGCTTATTTTTATAAACAAAAGTAAATTTCAATTTTTCCTTTTCTTTTTGTAGTCCAAAAAACCGATATTTAAGAATAACTAAGGACGACTCCTATAATTCCGAATTACACTACCTAACAAATGTGGTAGCGTTAGCTGAAAATACCTGTGCCTACGACGTCGACCAAGTCGATGACGGTTGGTTAAATTTACTTAATAAAGAAAGGGTCTTATCCGGTGCTTCTCCAATAACAGCTGAGCAATTTGAACGTGTTATCGAAGAATTAGAGGTAAATACTTATTTTTGTTGTTGTTTTAATTAACTATAAGATGTTTTAAAAATTTAATTGTGATGTAGGTTCGATGTTGGGAACAAATTCAAGTCATATTAAAAAACGAAGATGGCCTCGGCATTGAGTATGATGAGAATGTAATTTGTGATGTGTGTCGATCACCTGATTCAGAGGAGGCAAACGAAATGGTATTCTGTGATAATTGCAATATATGTGTGCACCAGGCGTGTTATGGTATTACGGCCATTCCATCAGGTAATTTAGTTGGAAAATTTAAAGTTTATTAAGTCATAACAAATAACATTTTTTTCTTTCTGTGTATTAATCAGGGCAATGGCTGTGCCGAACTTGTTCGATGGATATTAAGCCAAGTTGTGTGCTCTGTCCGAACAAGGGTGGCGCAATGAAATCTACAAGATCTGGTAAAAACTGGGCACATGTGTCATGTGCTCTATGGATACCAGAAGTTAGTATTGGGTGTGTGGATCGCATGGAACCAATAACAAAAATCTCAAGCATTCCACAAAGTCGATGGGCTTTGATTTGTGTATTGTGTAAAGAGCGTGTGGGAGCTTGCATACAATGTTCGGTGAAGACATGCAAGACAGCCTATCATGTAACTTGTGCATTTCAGCATGGACTAGAGATGCGGGCAATCATCGAAGAGAGTAACGCTGAGGATGGTGTAAAGCTGCGCTCGTACTGCTTAAAACACTGCTTGGGTAGCAAAGGCAAAAAAGGAAACCAAAAATCGACGAACAATAATGGACTGTGTTCAGGTGGCGATGACGATGATGGCCGCCGACGAAAGAGTCGGAAAGATATGACTTCAGAAGAACGGAATCAAGTACGAGCTCTTCGACATCAGGTAAAAATTTTGTTTAAACTTCCAGCAGCTACCACAGAATTTTTGGATTTAATTATAAAATGTTCATAACATAACATAAACATAATTTACTCTTTTTTATTTAAATATATTTTAATAAATTTTTATAGGAAGTGGAAGCAGAATTTGACAAATATGTTAATGTCAGAGACATTAGCTGTCACCTCTTCGAGTGCGATGAAGATGCAATAACGAGCATTTATAATTACTGGAAATTAAAGCGAAAAGCGCGTAACAACCACGAGCTAATTCCACCCAAATCTGAGGACGTCGAATTGATTGTCCGCAAACAAGAGCAAGCCAATCTGGAAAATCACAAATTGTTCGTGCATCTGCGCCAAGATCTGGAAAGAGTACGGAATCTCTGCTATATGGTTAGTCGAAGAGAAAAACTATCGCGGTCGTTATTTAGGTTGCGAGAGCAAATATTTTATAAGCAAATAAACGTGTTAACTGATGAAACAATCATTAACACGGCAGAGTATGATGAAAATTTAACAACTGCTGTGACCTACGCAAACGATGGTCAATCTCTGTACGATAGGTTTTATACTAGCTCAAATTATCAAGGCGACCAATCATTTTTAAGTTTAGAACATAATAGGCAAAAGGCATTAGGGGAGGGTAGAAGTAGTAGGTCAAATGTAGCTTCAGGTGCCGCAAGCTCGGCGGCAGCTGTAGGTTCTAGAGCTTCTTCTTCGGCAGCAAATCGCAAGAAATCAATTTCTCCCTACAAGAAAATTAATGTTAACGGGGCTAAAGCGCCTCGTCGGAATGGTGGCGATGGTCATAGGGCGGCAAGTAGTGGTTCTCAATCATCGTCGTCGTCCACAAGTTCGTCGGGTTCAACGGGTTCTTCTTCATCGTCGTCTTCAGGTTCTTCGGCTTCCTCCGCGTCTTCTGCTTCGTCGGCCAGTGAAAATGAGTCAGCCAAAAAGAAAACATCTCCAGCGAAACAACGTAAAAAGCAAAGCTACTTGTGTTCTGTCGAAATGCGACAAAAACGGCGGAAAAGTAGTGCTGCTGCGTCAACTGCTGCAGCTAATTTACCTGCGTCAAGTTCAAGCGACGAAGATGATAAGAAACAACAATCGCATAAGCGACCAAACAATTACCTATCTCAAATGCAGAAGGAGCTGGAAAAAGACAAAGGTGCTCTGTCCTCAAGCAATGAAAGTGAGGAATTGGTTCCGTTGAAGAATCTCGATAACACGAGTAAAAATGCCAATCGAAAACCAAACACACAAATTTACTCCGATAGTGACAGTTCCACGTCTACGTCGGAGGAAGATAAAGATAAAACCGAAAGCAATATAAGCGACTATCAAACAAACGTACGAACGAAGGCTGCCATGAAGGAATTCACTTTGCAGCAGTCGATACAAAAACAAAAGAAGGAAGCAGCAGCTGCAAAAGCTAAAGAAGACGTTGCCAGCACAAAGGACAACAAGGATAAAGAGAAGACTAAAACAAAAACAAAGGAAACTGCAAAGGAACACTCACGAACGGAGAGCTCGAACAAAGACAAAAAAGAAGAAAAGATTAACAAGAAGAAGGGCCAAGAGCATTCGTCAAAATTGGCTGAAAAGCAAAAGTTCGCCTCTGACTTGTTGGTGGTTCCGCAAAGGCAGGCGGCGAAAAAGGCGTCGGAAAATATGCGTTCCACAAATAGTTATTCGGCAGCTGGGGCTGTTCCAACAGGGACTGCACCTAAGAAAGATTCTCGAGATGATCGTGATTCCGATCGTACGCAGGTCCTCCCAACACGTGAAAAAGATAAGGAAAAAGAGAAAGACAAAGACAAAGACAGAGAAAAGGATAAAGATAAGGATAAGGACAAAGAAAAAGAAAAAGAAAAGGATAGGGAAAAGGACAAGGACAAGGACAAACCAAAGGAAAGTACAAGCACTAACAGTAGTAAATTGGATGAGAAAACGCGTCCCAAAGAGAAAGACAAAGAACGGGAGAAACCAACTGAAAAAACTGTTGGAAAACGTGGTAGACCTCCAAAGAATTCGAATAAGGAGGAATCAACCTCTTCGAAGGATATTGTCTCTCCGCGACAGGAGAAAGTGCAGCCGAAATCAGATAGTGTTTCAAAATCAAGCAGTAGCAGCAAGATAACAGAGTTACCAAATAGTGTGAAGCCACCAACAGATATGACCAAAAATAACATCCTGGTAGCATATGTTCCGCAAAGGCAGGCAGCCAAGAAGGCTGCGGAACAGCTGAAGAGTGGAGGAGTTAAGAACCCAACAACTGACATGGTGACGGACGAAAAAGAAGTTAAAGATAAGGAAGGCAAACTGAAGTCGCCAGAAAGCAATAAAAAGCAGCCATCGGCATCGAATGAGTCTCATGTTGTCAAGCCAAGAAGGTTGTCCAAGGAAATGATTATTAAAGACACAACAAAGGAATCAGTTCCGACGTCAAGAACAACTGGCACACGAAGATCCAAAGATTCAGTTTCTGATATTATCAAAGAATCTGAAGGCAAAAGTACAACACAAGTGTCAGTTCCACCTCCAGCTTCATCTTCAGATCCAGATTTAGATTTAGCTTCAGTTCCAGATCCAGATCCAGTTCAAGAGCCAGATCCGATTCCAATATCGGTTCCAGAACCGAAAACAGACCCTGCACCAGCGCATCCGCCATTGGAGGATGAACCTCAAGATAAACAAGCTCCTGAATTACAGGAAACGAAACTGGTACCTGAGACTACACCATCTAACGAAAAGCAGCGAACGCCAGAGCCAAACCCTTCAGAAATATCAAAACTTACACTGGAAGAAGAAATTGTTCACAGGCCGCAAGCAATATCATCTCCTTCCTTCACGGAAAAGAACAGGGAACTCTCTGAAAAGGTAGGAAATCGTAGGTCGCCGGTACAAAATGTAAATCTCACATCGTCGTCCGAGTCTAGTAGTTCCTCTTCCTCGTCTTGTAGCAGTAGTTCTTCTGACGAAAGTGAAATAGAAGAAAGTCGCAAACCACCCACTTCACGAAAACTTTCCAAGGGTAGTATTGGTGAAAAGAGTACGAAAAAATCATCACAAAACGAACTACCTAAGTCGCCAACACCTTCACCTTCACCCGTCAAATCTCAAAGACTCTCAAAGCCGCCGAACACAAGTCAGAGCAGTACGAGTAGTATTAACGGCAGTAGGGATTCTCTTCAAAAAGAAGACCCACTTCCACCTCGACTGTCTCCTACAATTCCAGCGGAAGAACACCAACCTGATTCAGCGCCAATTGTTTTGGACGATGACGATGATGAAGAAGATAATTCCAAAGCAAAGTTATCTCCTGAAAAGGAGAAAAGGGAAGACGTTTTGGGACCTCAGACAATTGAAATCGAAGATGATGAAATCACGAAAACCTCACCCACATCACCGAACCTCGAGGAAGAAATTACTCAAAGGAAAGCCGAATTGGTTTCATCGGCGACCATATTCAACAACACAAGCACAACCTCAAGTTTGTCAACAAATCAAAGTAAATCGCATCGCAATTTTGGTTCGTTGGACAAATTACTCAACAAAAAGGAACAAGAACTCATAAGCAACAGTAGTACTGTGGACGAGCGGAAGTCTAGCATTTCGGCAGGGGAAAGTGCCAGTAATGTTGAGTGTGAAACTATAATGGACGACCTGAAAGCGGCACATGCTCATGAAGACCGAGTGGACGAGGAGAGAATTCCCACACCGTCTATTGAGGAGAAATGCAGTCGGTCAATACGTATAGAAGATCCTGATATCATTGAGCTCGATTCAAACTCTGAACAGAGCCTTAAAATTGACTCGAACGAACCTCAACCGCAAGATGACGAGGAATGTGGGCAAGACAACTCGTCGGAGAAACCGCCACAAACTCCACCTGCGCCTTCGAGTAGTGAGGAATCTCAAAAGATTTTCGAACAATCTCCGGCTACTCCTGCAGCACACCACCACCATCGAACTTCTTCATTCGATCCAACTTCTGAAATTCACTTGCTAGACAACATTCCGGAGCCGGACGATAATGAAGACGAAGAAGATGATGATGATGATGCCACCGCTGCACTACCCGACTTCTCCTTTAGTCAAGGACCGGGTATGGATTGTTCAGGGCTCGTTCCTAAAGCAACTCACGAGGCGCACAAAGAGGATGATAGTGCGTTAACCATGAATCTTGTGAAGAAACTCCGTCAATCCCAATCACAGAAACGCATCCACAACAAATGCGATGATGTTCCAACGGATTACGGACCACCTCCAACACCTGCAATACCAACAACATTCCCCTATAACCACCACTCAGATGATATGTTCCAGCAAAAGGAAAACTCTGCTCCCACTAAGCAAATCAAAGACGATAGTGCTCTGCCTGAGGACAAACCTGCTACGGATGCACCCGCTATGTCACAGATTACAAACAATAACAGTTCTAGCCTTATTGTGCCATTTTCCGAAAATGCCATTAATTTTTTGGACAAGTCAATAACCCAACCGTCGTTGGTGCAATTTCCTGCACTACAGTCCTCCAACGAACCGCAACAGCAGCAACAACAACAACAACAGCAGCAACAGCAACAGCAACAACAAACGCACAATATTCTACAAGATTCTGTAACGGTAAACGACGCAGGTTCTATGTTCCTAAGTGACGCAGACATGGTTGATCATAAGAAGAAAACTCCTCAAGCTACGATCAACAACAGTGATTGCTTCAACAAGTTGACTGACTTCAAGGAACCAGACTTTGTTGACCTCCATGTCTCGAAGGAAACTTCCATGGATTTTACTACAAATGCGGAGTCAGTTTACGATGAGAACACCAGAATGCAATCGCCGTACATGAATGCAAGCGATAAGTGGAACGAAAACGACCTTATTCAGACGAGAAGATCGGTCTCCACTTCGCCAAGTTCCATTTCAGAATCAAACGATATTCCGCATCAGATGCTTCCTACCAACAAGTCAAACCAACAGTCGCAGCAACACCAACAGCAACAACAACAGCAGCAGGATTGTAACATGGTTAACAGTCAGAAAACTCACTTTTCAGGAGCACTTGACTCATTCGGCAGCGCATTAAGTTCTCAATTCAATTCCATTGCCCAACAGAACAATTCCACTCAAAATATGGTCAATGGGATTGATGTCTTGGGCTCGTCGTATGACTTTGGACAACAACAACAACAGCAGCATCAGACCAGTCATTCACAAAACCAATACAATGGTCCAGTGAGCCTGTTCCATGCGCCGCCACCACACGCTAACGTACCCAACCACATGAATCAAATAACCTTCCCAACACCCGGACCGGTGTTGTTTCCCACGGCGGGTTTGGCTGGAAATGTTCCACAGAGCCGAGCTTCGCAATCGCAACAGCAATCACATCAACAAAGTTCCTCTATCTTCGGAGGAAATCGTCAGAATCACCAACAGGACATATCAGCGTCTTCTTTCATGAACCCAATTTCAAGTGGCAATGACGGTAGCGGAGGTGGTGCAACATTTACCTCGTCTTCGCACAACCTCGCTCTCACAGCTGCAATAGTTTCGACCTCTGTAGCCACCCTGGATCATAACTCCCCGCAGAATCATCAATTCAATGCTGCGTCTGCACAATTTAATTCTCTACTTGAATTAATGCCTCCTTCCACCAATTCGAACAACAAAGAATCACCGTCAAAACGCACATCGGCGAGATTTAGTCAACAACATCAGCAGCAGCAACAACAGCACCAGCACCAGCAACTTCAACAAACACAGCAACAACAACAACAACAAACACAGCAACACCACCAACCACAGCAACAAGTTCTTCCTCGAAAATCGCCTCAAATGCACAAAAGCCCCGGCAAGAGTCCTCGTCAAATGGAATTGCTAAGCAAGCAATTGGGTCCGAAAAGTTCTGGTGGCAAGTTTGAGGGACAAACGACAGGCCGCCAGAGGAAGAACTCGGCCCGAGGGACAGGCACCGGTCGTGGTCGAGGTCGTGGCCGAGGCAGAGGAGGACGCTTATCGTCGACGACACAAATTGCACCTGCCATCGAATACACAAACACTCATATCGTTAATAATCTTGTTGGAACACCTTACGATTTCAACTACGAGGAAGACATGGCTTCATCGAATATGGAAAATTTGCAATCTTTGCGAGATCGTCGACGTTCCTTCGATTGCCGAGGCAATATGCAGCAAAATGCAACACCCGAACAGCAGAAGTTCTCTAGCCCTACGTATATCTGCAAAATGCGGAACAGTACGCAGACCACCGCATCCAACAACTGTAACAATCGGCAAGGAGACCTAAAAACTCCTTCAGCGAACACAATATCCGCCACAAATAGTGATGTCGCAATGCTGCATAACATTGTGAGACCAGTTCTTCCGGGACCAGTCGATATGCGTACCTACAGTCTTGATTTCGAGGCACAACATTCATCTGCCAGTCAGGAGGCGTACAACAATAATTTGCTGGGTGCATTTGATTCGGGAACTGCTGATCAAACGCTGCCCGACATCGACGAAGAAGTTGAAAAAGAATTCCAATCGGCTCTTAAGGCGAGTGGAACTGGTATTCGTCTGACTCAAAACAGCCAGCCTTCCAACGCTCCTGAAGTTGTCATGCCCGCGGAACTGCAAACGTCAATGGAGACAACATCAGAAGAAATTTCCATCGACTCCGATACCACGAATACCAAGGTATCACTCTCCGATTCAAGAAACCAGTTGAAGCTTAAAATCAAAGGACCACTAGCATATCCCGACATGTACAATTCAACAAATTTGAGTGTGCAGCAGTCGTCGGCGCATGTGCCAGTAGCACAGGCAACAATTGGAAGTGGGAGTTCCTCGGTTGGAAGTGGTGGAACCGGTATTCGACGCATGCGGAAAAAGGAGTTGCTACAGTATTGGGGACAGAAAGAAACCAATGTGGATGACACTGTTGGCATGACGCAGTCTGCAGAAAAACAAACAAGCTCCTCAGATGCAATGATCAGTCGTTGTGTTGGCATTCCGAAGGCTGTAGACTCAATGCTGTCGATTCCCACAAAAGAGGATTACAAGAGCTACAACAGCACGGAGACCGTTTCAAAGAGGAAAAAGGGCGGCTCCCGGGAGTTGCGACAACTTGACATGAGCTACGACGTTGCAGAAGGTAATCCTGAAAGACGACGCAGTGGCTGTTCGACAGGTAGCAATCTATCGGTAAGCAATGAAACTGGGGTCAAGACGACTGGTAAGCGTCGTGGACGTAGTAAAACACTCGAATCCGAAGAGGAACACACCCCCAAATTGAAGATTAAAATTCTAAAAAAGTCACCTGTTGGTGGAGTATCGGCTGGAAACAGCGGACCAGGAGCATCCACAAATATGCGCATTGTTTCCTGTCCGCCCAAGAAACGCCATACTTCCAGCTATGTTATTCCTTCATTTGAAATGTTGCGACGAGAGAGCATGAACTATCGAAAGAAAGTGATGGCCGATTTTGGTGAAGATGACGAGGAGAAGCCCACCCAAGCCAGTGCGGAAAATATCGAAGCACCAACACGCGTGTCCAAAAAGAAATCCTCCAAACAGAAAAAGGAACACAAAAAGAAAAAGAAGCAAGACAAACACATTCAAGTAATTGAAAATAATGCATCTGACGTTGCGCCTAAACTCATTATTCGCTTTGGTAAGCGAAAAATCGAAGAAGATGTTGCCTCGGACATGGGAGATGTGGAAAGTGGAAAGTTATCGGAGATATCTGCACCCATCGTACCTATTCGCTTGAAACTTGCCCGAAATTCTGATGGGGGAGGATATGTGATTGGTAATAATCAGAAAAAACGATTATCTGATCCAAATCCAGATCCATCCACGGACAATATTTGCGAAAGTGAGAGATTGTCAGGGGAGTCGAGCCATGCTTCTAAATCAACAAATCAACCAGTTCCTCCGCTTAAACTAAGGACCAATTTTCATAGTGAACAAAACGCGGCCGATATTAATGCTGGTTATAGCAACAGTAGCAATAGCAGTAGCACGCCGCCGCCTTCAGCATTACCTCCCCATGAATCAGACAGTGCTGCTAAGAAGGCTGTTGATGCATCTTTAACAGATCTTTCAAAGGCAACATCAACAACAACAGTGACTGCAACCTCGGATACCGACTCAGTCTCGGCCACGGCAACGACGATGGGCGCAGAGACGGGAGTGGGGGCGGGAACGGGGACGGGGACGGATACGATGACGGTAACGGAAAATGACTGCAGCTTACTTTCACTGAACAAAGACTGTGAAGTTAGATGATAATCCTACTACTGTATTTAATCCTTAACTTTTGTTGAATAATCGTTTAAGTTTTACCTTTCTTTTCTCTTTTCTCTACATATAATTTTCTTCTCGCCCTCCTTCTTCCTATTTTCAAATATTTATGCCTAACCTAATTTAATTAATTTATATTCGATTTATAATATATTATAATTAACGCCTTCCAAATCAAATATTATGTAGAAAGAGATTGAGTGATGTATAGAAATATGTAATAACGAAACGAAGGCGAGCAATCGTTTAATTATTGTAATTTTTCTTTAGTCAAATGCTTGGAATTATATCATAAACAAAAATATGCAAAATGTATAAAAAAACACAAGATAATACAACAAATTAATCGAGGACTCTCGGCTGCACATTATTCATCTTAATTCGATGAAAACCTTAAATGAGTTTTTTTTAGAGATACTACTTTTAAGAAGAAGAGTGCTTTATGAAACATGTGTAGTGTATGTATGTTGTAATTTTTGCTGTTGAACGTGTGTATGTGTGTATTGAATATTTTGAAAACAGAAAAATGTTGTTTGTAAATTTTTTTGTAATTGTAAATTTTTCAATGTATTTATGTGTATAAGTCAAAATCAGCAACAACAAATTTTTATTAGGCTAAGAAAAAGTAAATAATTTAAAAAGAAAACTGCAAAAAAACATATAATAAATAGATTATTTACTTATATTCTAAAATTAAGTAAAACAAAAAAAAAAACTAGTTGCAACTTAGATATAATAATAATAATAATAATAATAATAATAATAAAAGAAAACAAAACAATTATAACAAATAAGAATCTAAATTTAAAAAAACAAAAACAGTCTTTTAAACGTAAATAGGTTTAGAATAGGAGATTTTTATATAATTGTTTCTCAGCTTTAGAGCCTTAGATTACTATTAATAATTTTTTAAAAAATAATTTAATTTGTAAATTAATTCCTTGATTTAAGAAGAACAAAAATGAAAGTATTATTTCTGAAATAAAACTACAGAAATATCTTGAAAAAAAAATAACAAAACAAAACAAAAAAAAAAATACAAAATTAAACAAAAAGAAAACATTTTAATAACATTGAATAGATATTATATATATTTATTATTTTATTATGTATTAATTTATTATTTCGTTTGTTTTTGTTTGGCCAAAGGCCGGCGGAAAGTGCATTCACATACATAAATACATTGCGGATTAATTTTGTATTTCCTACCTTTTTAATATTATTAATTTTAATTATGATTCTTTTTGCTATACATTCTTTTTTTTAAGTTTGTTTTGATGTGATGCCCCATTTATGCAACTATTATCAGAACACATTTTGTTAGATTGGCCAGAAAACGAAACAAATTAAAAAAAAAAAAATAAAATAAAATAAATAAAGTAATTAACTCAAATCAAAATTTAATGCGTGTTTATATGTGTCTTTCCTCTCTCCTTAATTATAGTGTGCCAAATATGTTTAATTTTTTTCGTTTGTTGCAAGAAAAAACAAAAATTAAATATGGAATTGCATTTTAAACGATAATATACTTAGCACTACAAGAAAGTATTATTTGTTGTTATAGTTTTCTTGAAATAACATTTTTGTTTGTAATTATTTTTGAAGTAAAAAACAAAATAAAAGACATTTAGTTGTCCTGCAAGTGTTCAAAACATTTACAGTGCTAAAGTATCACTCTCAATAAATGCTTCTTCTAATTATACATACATTTTGGACAGTTTTATAATCATCAGCAGAAAAGTATTAAAAAATACAATCTAAATCAAACACAAAACTTTTTTAATTTACAAAAAAGTGAGGAAACACAAAACCATCGGTTTTCGAAGTCAATTTTCGTACTACAAGCTCGTTTTTCAGAATTGTAAAATTCAAACTTATTCAAAATCTTCATTACTTTTGCCAACAAGATCATCATTTTATGTAAAATCAACTCCTTAATTCTTCCCCCAAAACATAATACATACTACTGTCCATAGCTAATAACACAACAACAATAATTGTAAATATAATATTATAAAAATTTAATTTATCAACAAACAGTAAAAAAAAGAGAACAAAACAATATTATAATAAAGTCATTAGTAAAATTTTTAAAATAAAAAAAACTAAATTACAAAATGAAAAAAAAAAAAACAAAAAACAAAAACAAAAAATTTACTAGATAAAAAAAGTCACCATTTAACAGAAACAAACCACAATGTTATAGCAAATACTAAACAAAAATACAAAATACAAAAACAGTGCTCTTCACATTCAAAATGTTGAGATCTTTTACAATATAATGTAAGTACAATACTCTCATTTCTAAAAACAGAAAAAGTTACTTTGTAAATAGTAGATTAAAAAAAGATTGATATCAATAGCATATATTACAGATTTATATTATATGTGAATAACAAAAAAAAAAAAAAAAAAACTAACAAAAAGAAAACTATATTCGATTTATAAACAAATCGAAATCGAGAGATCTTTATTAAGTATAGAACAAACAAAATAAAAATATGCAAAGTTTGTTGTTTCAGTACTGCAAACACGATGTGCATAAATGTAAGTATAATTATTTGGTAAGAAAGCAGACTTTTGTGTAATATTTAGATGTAAGTAGTTATAATACAAATGATTAATTAACCACAACAAACCACAACAACAAAAATATGTATATTTAATATTATATTATTCGCCTTTATTGTTTTTATTATTATTATAATTATTATTATATATTATTCATTTTTTTATTTGTTTGAAAATATAAATATATAAAGTAATTAAAAACAAAAAAGAAAAAAAAAACAAAAATCAACTTGTCTGTTAATTATAGGAAATAACAATGAAAGAAAAACAAATCAATCTTAAGCAGTAAATAATTATATTAAATGGAAAGTAAGTTATAAATAATTTACAAAATTTCAAAAAAAAAAAACAAACAAAAAGTAAAAAAAAAAGAATGTACTTTTAAGTTGTATTATAAATACAAAAAATATAGAAAGAATTATGGCTATAAAATTCATGTTGTTTTTCTTTTCGCAATTAATGGAAAATGCAATAAGTTACAACGACAGTTGGAGAGGTCTCATATTTGAATTTGTGGGTTGTTTTTCATGAAGTTATATATATATTTTCTCCTTATACAAGCAGCGACAATTGGACGAAATTCTGAAAAGTGGTGTTGGATTTGACTTCTTTTTGACCAAAAAGTAAAGCCGAAATTGTTTTCTGTGTAGACTTGTTCTTGTTAGCATTGCTGTTGTCATAAGTATAAAAGGTTATAACTACTGCATGGTATTAAAGGCCTCATTATAATTAGAAAATCAAACCTTTAACTCAAGGTAAGGGTTTGCGAAATCAGTTGTGTTGTTGTTCACTGCCAATCACTAGGATGAAGCCACACATTTTAGAACCGATTTTCGAAAAAAAAAAATCAAAAAAAATTGGCCATGGCCAAATGTTTTCAATTATCTTAAAGTGTGGTGAAAGGGCCATGGCAAAAGTTCCACGTCTTCTGATTGAATTCAGCTTCTAACAGCTCTCGAAGTGTGTATTGGGGCATAGTCTTTTTGGAAAATCCAAGGCAGAGGTCCAAAAATGCTATTTATTTTTGGATCATAATTGTGGAGAAAAAATAAAAGTCGATTGTGCCATAGTAGATTATAGCTCCCCACACCGTTACACCTGATGTACGGCTATGATGTCTTTCCAATAAGCTAATCGTTTTTCAGATCTAGAAATACAAGTTATAACCAACGGCCCGGCAAAGATAAACATTTTTTCACCAAAAAGACAACGCGTTTTCATTCACTGATTCAAGTACCATACTCCCTTGCAAAATTCATCCGATGTTCCTTGTGTACTTACCTTAAAACAGGTTAATTTTTTAGTTTTACTCTCTGGGTAGTATCACTTTTTTTGTATTATCCTTTGAACCGCTGTTATTCTATCTCATACTCAAGCTTTTGGTCCTTATTTTAGTCGCTGGTAGAGATGAATTTGAGACGAGTCGTAGAATTAACCGCTTTTTTCATGATGTTCTTGTTTCTAAATTCTATCCTTTTTGATTTTCCCCATGTTTTTGTGGATCAGCAATATGGTTCCTTACAACTTTCTTGCTTCGGAAATCCTTCAGAGCATCTATTTTTGTCTTTCCAGAGCCCATGTTTGTTTCAAATTAATTTAAAACAGTTGTTAAATATTCTAAACAAACGTTTTTAAAAGATCGCACTTGTAAATTCCTGCGCGGAAATATTCGGAGTGGCCTCATCCTAGTAGAGCATTTTTTATACGCTTTTGCAGAAGTTTATTATTTTTATTTGTAATGGTGAAATACGTACCTATTCACAGGTAGTAAAAGTAAAACACTTCCACCAGCTATAAAAAGCGATAGTCTATTCCAAAATGTGGTCTCATTTTAGTGGTTGGCACGACCGTAACGTCTTTCAAAAATTGGCGGCTCGTCAGTTTACAAACTTTTTTTTAGTAAAATTTAAATGTGAACCATATCCAACCAGATTAAAATTAGAATTTATTTATAAGATTGGCCAAAAGCAACTTTCGTCTAAATGTACTGGTGAATTAAAGGTCAAAGGGGCCTTAAGGTGGAAAGCATACAATTTTTCAATTTTGTTTTGAAAAAAAAAAACAGATACAAAAAGCTCAAACCTTTGTTTCCGAAGGTGTCAATAACACTGCACTAATGGATTTGGTTTTCGTCATGACATCTCAGGAACATATCAGAAAAGTATCAATTTTCCACAGCGAAACCACTTGGAAACGAAGGGTTGCAAATTATTTCTATAATTTTAAATTTGATGTTTAAACATAAAGAACAGATTTTAAAATCAAAAAAAGGTTTTACTTGCATATGTCACTTTGCTTTTGACGAAACGAAACAAAAGCCTTTGCAATTAGAACTTGACAACTTTGAGTTTAATTTGTGCCATTGTCAATTTATGCAGTAGACTCAACCACCACCATTTCATCCACAAAAAATAACGGTTTGGGCGGCGTTATTTGACTATATGTTTTCATCGATCGTCACGTTACCAATTATATTTTTGGCCCTAATTGGAAGGTATGAACTTGAACCACATGTTTATTGTAAGTAAGTAAGTTTGATTAGAGTGTTATCTCAAGAAATGGCCAGTCGACTGGCTGTCTCTTTCGTGCAATTAAAAGCCTTTAGACTATTTTCTTTGGGGCTACATTAAGTTATTAGTGTATGACAACACGACAACTTCGAGATGGTTGGGAGAGCTCAGAGCTAATATTAAACGCGAAATAGGGGCCGAGTCATCGAAAATTGGGTCCAACGAATCTACAGCTGCAAACATTCCCTATGCGAGAAATCATGTTCCATACATAATTGAGGACCTTGTATCAAAAGGGGGGCCTTTTAGGGCACATCTAGACTTTCAAAAATCTTAAAACATTTTTGGAAAAATTGGTAAACTTGTTAATTGATTAATACCATATCATTTTAATATATTCCTAACCAAGAGTTTTATTTAGATTTTCGTCCTGTTTTTGATGCAAGGTCTTCAATCTATAGATAGATAGATACATTTTTATTTCTCATATAATTCAGATTAAAAGTATACAATAATTCAGATATTGTTATTATTATTTTTATTATTTATTAACAGGTATTATTTATTAACTTATAATTATACTTGCGTAAGCTATTAAATTGGGTATTTTGTCTATTTTAGTTGGGCTGGAGTTTTGAAGAATTTCAGATAACTTAAATGAGTAAAGAGAAATTTTAAGAAATTTTGTAATTTTAATACCTAAAAAAAAAAAATTGTGACAAAAGTCACTTCAAACAATAATAATAATAAATGAATACGGGTAGAGTGACCCTAATAAAAAATTATAAATAAACCCACTTTATTAATTCACAAACATGTTGAAATTAAGATGAAGAAACATTATAAAAAATTTAAATATTTTGAACAGAAAAATTGAAAAAGAAAATTAAAGAAAAAAGTAATGCGAAATTCTTAAAAACTAAGCAATGTTAAGTCAAAATGCCATAGAGTAGAGATTCTAAACTTTCGTAATTTAGGGTAAAAAGCCAAAGTTTTACTTATTTAATAAATATTCCAGTATTTGTTAAAGACCTTATTGACTGAGGAATTTAGTTTAAAATGCGACAAGATGAAAATAGAAATTTTGAAAAGCAGTAGTGCGAAAGCGAGGAACAGATGCGAAGTTCATGTGATTGCCACGAACGTCGTGGCTGAATAATAACCTAAAATTCATATTACCAGACCGCATATATAAAATGTCTTAAACACTTTAAAACAATACAAATGGCTAACAGGAAGAACTTTTCGATCATAGAATAACGGGAAACTTGGTTCATGTCGATTCTTAAGACATATTTTTCTTAAAATAGAAACAAGCAATATTGAAGCAATATTGAAAAATTCCGTAGTAAATTATTTTCAGGAGAAAAGAAGAACAAATCGATCCAAATAAAAGAAGTGTCTTACAGCGCACCGGAAATACTTGTTCAAACTTTCAGTGTGGAAACAAAAACTCATCCTCGAATGTATCCAGAGCCCTAAATATTTGGACTCATTAATATAGTCGACCAAAAACATTTATCACAGAACTTATAATCAAACAGTTTTCTGCAAACCACCTTCACAATAGGTTAAGATCCCAATTAATATCACTCATTAGGTCCAAAGAACTTTCCGCTCCATAGGAACACCATACACCAAGAGCAAAATCTGCGAGAATCCCTTTAAAATTCAAAATAAATACCGAGTTAATATAGATTAAAAAGAGAATTGGACCCAATACAGAAACTTGAGGTACCCCAATATTAATATATTTAATGTCACTGCTGACTTTATTAATTTTAAAATGTTGTGCCCTGTTTTTTAGATAAGTTCTGAACCACTTAAGAATATACATATATTATATTGTACTCTAAACCGATAGTTCTTGAAATAACTCAAGTTGTTAAATTGGAAAACCCGATACCTGGCGGAATATTTTATGTGGCGTAGTACACCATAAATTGAAGACCATAATGATGCAAAAGAAGAAGGGATGAATTCATTCGTTTGAAATTCTTATGAGTTAACCGAGTTGGATTAAAAGTAAAATTTGGTAAGCTCTACCTTTACTTACTATTTGTTTTAAGAAAACGCAGGTAATCTTCTTATAATTGCTTTCGGAGCTGTACAAGTGTACAAGCAGTCAAAAGCAGAAAAAAAAACACAAAATTATTATTTTTCTGTAGATTTTATATTTTATTTTAATATCTTTAATTATTTACTTTAAACTCATTTTTTTTTTTATAATTATAGTTAAATTTATTATTATTCCATTCCTTTACATTTTTCTAATAAATCACTTCACTATCTCACCCACCTCAATGTCAATAAATTATTTATTAAATTACGTGTGAGAATGTGCTTCCACTTTAAACCTTTAATAAATGTTCTCTTTTTTTTTTGTTTATAAATTTACTTTGTTTTTTGAATATTTGTATTATGATTAGCAATATTGCTCTTTGCTGTTTTTGTTTTGATCAAAATACTAGTACAATGCAATATTTTATTTTAATTTAATTTTTTACATCCTTCATTTTCATATTGATTTTTAAATGTTTAATGTTTTTTAATATATACTGAACAATACATTGTTTACATTTACATTTGATTTTACTCAATGGTGACATCGGGAATTACAATATAATATATGGTATAATATTGTTTAATATTTAATATAATGTATTTTTTTTTGTAATTTTTTTTTTTGAATTGTTTTATTTTAACAATTAAAAGATTCAATCTTTTGCTTACTTTTTTAGATCATCACTCTAAATTTTGTCGAATTATTGTTTTGTTTTTAGTAAGTTAACGGTAATAACTTTGTAATATTTCAAATTAATACTTTTATTTTTGTATGTATGTATATGCGCTTTGCCGTTCTGTTATAAAAATAGTAGCTAGTTCTTTTTTTATGTTCTCAATTATTGAAGGTATTTTAAATTTTATTTTATTTGTTTTTGTAAATTGAGGATCTTTCTATATATTCTATTTACACGTTTTCATCACTTGATTATTTTCTTCTTCGATCTGGTTTTGTATGGCTTTTAGTTAGAATAAGAGTATGAGCCGTATGCTAATGCACGTTCTTAAGTTTTTAAGTTCTACTTATTTTTTCTTAAGTTGAACTTAAATATTTAAGCTTTGTTTAAGGATGTGCGGACCTAAGAGAAATTTAATTTTACATTTTAATTGAATTTTTAAATCTTACGAAATAGATGAGATTTTGTTGTCACTTGCTTCTTACACTTCTGATTTGGGTTAAAGTGAAAGATCTATAACTAAAGTGTTCATTATTATCTCATCAACATAAATAATTAATTAATTTAAGTAACTCAAGACTTTTTATCAAAAATGTTCTTGCATATCTTAGTCTGAAACTGCCTTTATAAACCAAAGTCCAAGCAAGGGGATTCGATTTATCTCCCACAAGGTAAAAAGCTTTTTTTGACTAAATGAACATAAATTTCAAAAATCCATGACAACTTTAACCAAATTTCAAATGTTTTTTGAAAATAGTTGAATCTTTGATTGCGATGGGAAAAATTATATGCATAGGTTAGGTACCTAGATTTTTGTTTGAAAATACTAATGGGCAGACATGAAAAAATCGTTCTAATGTTTATTAATTATTTTATTGATTTCGTCCATGTTTTTCAACTAAACATAAGATTTAAGTGAGCATTCAAGTTGGGGAATGTTATTTTGAGATAATTGAATGAATGAACATACTTTATAGTTTTTTGAATGAGCTCTATAAATAAATAAGTTGCATTCTCTTTTTATCAAATCTTAGTCATATATTTTTTTTGATTCTGAGATACTCTTGAAATTAATTCTGGTTTATTAATAAAAAAGTAATAAAATTAACAATTACAATAACAATTTTAACTTAATTTATCAGACAAATGTTATATTAAGTTTTATTCAGAATGTATGATAAGGTAAGGTAGGTTGATTAAACCGATCTTATTATGAAATTTAGGCCCATAAGAATGCATATACATATTTAATATTTGTTTGTTATATATGTAACATATTGTGGGCTTACAATTATACATACATATATTTATATATACATTTAATACTTATTGTTCTTAGAAATTAACAAACTTTAATATTTTGTGCTGACATCTTTTTTTTTTTCTCTATTGATTGCATATAAAGGGTCAATAGTTTTTAATTATAAAATTTGGAACTTTATATACGGAAAATTTTAAATTTTTATATTCTGCGTTAAACAAAAAACAAAATGAATAAATTCATTGATACTTTTTTGAAGAGAATCTTTGTTTGTTTATTTAGTTTGATGTTTTTCTTTTGAGTATTATTTATAATTAATTATAAAAATAAATTTAAATAAATGTGCTTTTTTACAGAGCGTGAATCTTTAGTATTGTTTTTCATAAAATTATTATTATTTTTATTGATTAAAAATAATGTTTGCTTTGTTTGTTTATTTTTTTTTTTTTTGAATCTTTCGAACTCTCTCATTTTGTTTCTTTTGATTTAATTAAATTAACCTATTGAAGACAAAATATGAGTACATACAATTCATACACAGAGATTTTAAGTTATGTATGTATTATCGCTTTATTCATATAACAACTGAGATGTTATTAAATTTATTCAATGTAAATGTCTTCGATTGGATATGCTGTCTCAATGAACTTTTGATAGAAGCGTTGAAAGGCCCTCCTGAAATAAAAGGTACATAATATAACAACTGGGTAACATTTCTAAATAAAAAAATCTTCAAAAATTAAAACAAGAAGTATTGATGGTCTGTATTGCACAGATCTGTAACGCCAGAAGCCTGTTCTTGCTGGCAGTGTTTTTATATGTATTTAGTCTCTGTTTGCATCAATAATACTCAATTTAAGCATAAGCCATATCAAGTACCAAATCGTTCGACGATCAATGCAATGCAACTTTTTCCTGTGTCCGAAACTAACAGCTGTCAATTTTGTTCTTAGCTTTTAAACCTTATGTTAGTTTTTTGGGTATACTTATTTAAAATAAATTAACTTTGATTCTTTGGACATTTCAATATTCAGATGGAAATTAAGGTTGCATTTTTTAACTATAAGTTTCGAAAAAAGTTGGTATTGAGTTTTAAGACTTGCCATGCCACCTTGATAGAAGGTTTGAAATCTTATTTCCTGAGCTTATTACTTTCAGCAGGTAATTTTTGAACATCATTTATGCTCCTAATGATCGACAGAGGGAACAAATTTTGTAGAAAATTTTTATTCGTGATAGCGTCCATTATCTTCATTTGATGGTCTTGCAATTTTAAAAATCTTCATTAAAATGTCAGCCATTTTTCCTTTTATCCTTCACTTTTGAAGCGAGTTATTTATTTTTAACACAAATGTCACTATCCTTTGTTTTGAATACGCGTTGAACATTTTGTTTTCACTTAAAACTGTTTCTTTTTTAAACTTTGCCTAAGTCGCAGTTTTGAAGTTTTTTTAAATTACGGTATATTTAAAAAAAATAATAACGGGATTTATTAATTTGTTTACTCACCCAACTGCTTCGGCTACTGGCCTTGTTGACTCAGAACCCTTAAAAACATGGCATGCAAATCTTTGGACAGTGGGATGTTTTGTTATGAATCCAATAAAGCGGTGGTCGCGAGGGTGGAAGGCGCAGA
The DNA here is from genome assembly GCA_951509635.1 of Eupeodes luniger. Taxonomy (NCBI): domain Eukaryota; kingdom Metazoa; phylum Arthropoda; class Insecta; order Diptera; family Syrphidae; genus Eupeodes; species Eupeodes luniger. The sequence continues at coordinate 780,432 of OX608074.1, forward strand.
AAGAAACATTTTTCAATGAGTAGAAATAATCTATGCATGGTTTTTTGTCCTTTTTGGTCTGCAAACACAATTAAATTTCAAAAATTAAAAAAATCCTTGAAAACTAAAAAAAAAACGATTAACTTTGTGGAAGGACTTACTTTTGGTCCAGAACGATCCACCATACGTAGTCCTTGATCTGAGACTTCCAAAATGCATACTTGACCAGTTGGCGAATTGCCATACTCGCCAACAATCTTACGCACGGCTTGGCAGACAACCCCTGTGCCTTTGTGAGCTAAAGTTTCAACTGAACCTAAATAACCCAGCAAGTAGCGTTCCTTTTTGACTTGCTGTGCTGTCGGATCGAAGTCGTTGTAGTCGAGATCGACAGCGTAAGCTGAGGGAAATATACCCTGCCGTCCAGTGCGAATATTTACGCCCTCGCACCAAAGGTCATCTGCTTCCTTTTGCACATAGATTGCATCGCCGATTTCCACCTCAATTTCGTCGTGATGTCGAGGTATAAACTTATGTAGGCCTCGATGGGTAGCTTCAAGCATTTCCAGCTGACCGAACGGTACTCCCCCGAATGGGGTGGGAAAGGGAGATTGAGATACTGGTGAGGGCATTTGGGGAGACATACTCTTGAAGTCATTCGGAGAATGAGCGGTACTGTGTCCACTGTCCACGTCACCTAAGCTCTGCAATCTTTCTGAATCTGGACTCGAGTCTTCGTCGAGTAAATATCCACATTTGAGTGAGAGAAAAGTCCTCTGATTTGTGGCACCCCCAAATTGCTGAGACATCAAAGTGGTCTGACCTCCTCCGCCTCCGGATCGATTTTCAGTCTGCATTTCATCTGCTAGTGACATTTGCCCTAGAAGATGCAGAATGGAAGCTGAAAGGTGCAACATGCGGGACGGAGCAGCAAGGCAGGGTGGGCATATGAACGGGCAGGGTTATTGGACTGATCGAACACTCTCTAATAGAGCTACTTACATTTTTTGTTCTTCGGAATTTCGGGAAGTTTTCGCCTTCTTCTCTGAGTGCCAACTGGGGGTTGAAATCCATTGAGTTCCTGATTTGATGTGAAGTGTCCATCCTGATTGTCATTTTTTGGGATCATCTTTAGGCCATCTCCGATTCCGTCATCTTCCAATACCTGACAGGAGTTCCTTAAGTTTGTCAATTTTTCCATCGCCATCGGCCGTATTGAACGCTCGCATCCGTCTTCCAAGTCAGAGGAGTCACTTTTCGAGGAGGGTGAGTCTTCCAAGTCATCATTTGGAATGAGACTGTGAAATTTTAAGTAAATTCAAAAACAAAAAAAGAACACGAAAATCTTGATTTAATCGATTCGTAGCGAAAAAATTGATTATTTTTTAATCAATGTAATGCCTTTAAAATTGTAATCAAACTTTAAGGATTATGAAAGGAAAAATGGAACGATTCTTACGAATAAAAGGATTGTGTATTGTTTTTGGTATAGTTTGTGGTAGGTATCTGCTCAAAAGGTCTGCGAAATTCTTCGTATTCACTGTCAGCCATAGTTGGATTGTTGAAAACGAAAAATCTTCTTCAATTTAAAATGTCCTTCGTATCCGTTTCGATTTATTTTAATTCAACTTTATAACCCCGAAAATTTAGCACACAACTCGAGAGTTCAATTGCAGGCAGAAATTAAAAAGAAAACAAATTCACACTCGCTGTATTATTGGGGCTATGTTGAATGAAAATCAATAACTTCCCCTACGTGTCGTTGTCGCTCGGTCGTGCGAGTATAGGATTTCCTTAAGGAAAGTCATCACATTCGCAAGTGCAGAGGGGTAGTTAGTGCTGGGTTTTTGGGTTTTTGCGTGTATCGTTATGACTTTATGACGATGCTATAAAAGTTTTACCATAAAATTCGACAGCGATGAAGGCGACGACGACGTTTGGGAGTCATGCGCAATGTACATATAGGGGCGGTTTTTTTATTTGAAATTATTTATCATGAACATAAACAAAGCAAAATTCTTTCGCAATAAAATTAGGTATTGCACTTAAAACTTGTATTTTGTTGAGAGAATAAGAGTTTTTACAGTGATGTTTGTGTTTTAGAAATATGAATTACTCAGAAACCAAAGATTTTGACAGGAACTTGAAATAACGATAACTGTCAAATAGCTACGTGAATTGAAATGTTAACGGACAATTTAGAGTATAAACTTCACCTGCCCGAGTAATTATTTAAAGTGACAGGATAAGTGGGGATTTGTCCTAGGAAACTGGCTGAGAAGTAAGTCAATCTTAAAGCATCTTGCACATGAGCTACGAACTACAAACTGCGAACTGTGGATGTTCGCGTATTTTGACTATTCTTTTACATGGCCTTTATTTCTATTCGCAGACAGCGACGAATTGAATTACCCTTTTCTCCATATTTTCCTCAGCCATGATCTTTCGCACAAAAACAAAACAAGAGTGATATAATTTTGATGTTATTCCTTGCAGTTTGGATGGAATAGAGTTTGACAGTTCGTAGCAACCACACTGCAATTCTTTACTACCAAACTGTTTTTACAAAATTTTCCTGTTTTAGGGAACAAAATGCAAAATTTTATTATCTCAATTGGTTTCTTATAATTTAAATGTGTTTTTGTTTGAAATTGACTTTCTGAAATGTGTAAAATCACGTTTGTTCGTCCATTCGTTCATTCGTTGTTCGCTCTCATGTGCAAGGCCTTTAAGTGTCATCGAGTGTCACGTTGTGCCAAAACTCAACGGTGACTTTTTCTTAAATTGTGGGCCATTCAAAAAACTAATGAAAAATAACCAAAATACCAAATTTTACAAAATCAGGGTTCAAGTTACAGTGGCTCACAGTTTATTTGATACAGCTTTTATTTGCAAAATAATAAAGGTGTATGCCTTGTACAAAATTTCAATGTAATTTACTATATAGCTTATAATGTTCAAAGGGCATATAGTCCAATTTTAATATGCATATATTACCTTTTAACCTAATTAACAACAATAACATTAGTAAACACATACTTGGAAAAAATTGCATCTTTAACAATAAACTAGTTGCTGTATCAAATAAGATGCGAGCTACGGTTTGCTGTCACAGCTATTTGCTATTGGTATCATTAGAATATTTTTGATGCATATATTTTTTAAAAATTTGTATTGATTTATTCGAGTTAAGAAATAATTCTACTAGGCTTGTAGTTACTTCACCTAGATAATAAACTCGGCCTGTAATAAGATAACAAAATAAATAGTTATGTCACTAAATTATAGCCCGGTAATGGATGATCGATATCCGAAACGTTAGCCATTTAGGGGAGAGTACGATAACTCAGGCGACAAAGTTTGCCCCTCCTGCCTAAACGGGGGGAGATAGACCCCCCCTTCCATAGTAAAAAATGCTTGTTTTTAAATGTTCTAAAAAAATCCGTTATAATATACCGAAACGTAAGCCATTTAAATTTTGTTTAGTTATTAAATATAATTTTAAAATTTGAAAATATTGTATAGCCATTATCATATTTCATATTTATTTTTTCTTTTTCTAAAAAAAATACAGTAATCGCAAGGACGCACAGATTGATAGACGGTGTCAGGAAACTTCTCTTTTAAACATCATCATGGTAATAAACTTTGCATTATAATAAATAAAAATATGCATATAGAAAATTCTTTCTTTGAACAAGATACAAAATTACAGTATTAGTTAAATAAAGTTTCTAATTAAAAAAAATAAGAAAAACAAAATTATAAGCTCCTGTTGTGTGAGAAAACAAATTCCTGTACTAAAGGGTGTTTTTTTTTTTAAGTGTAAAGTGTAAGAAGAAATAAAACACATAGAATATATTGTTATGACCAAGCTTTTTGGGCTGTATTATAAAGATTATTTTGTCCATTATGTTTTGAAAATTATGTCTGCGTTGTTAAATCGCACGGACTTGGAGGCGACGTCACAGGCCCACGGCGGCGCCGAGAGGTAATGAGTTCACCAAAAGTTTCCTTAAATAATTTGATTGTTTTTGTTGAGCCGTCCAAACCCAACCGGTATTTTGGTAATAAATAAGCAAGATTTGCAAACGTTTTTCAGCAAGTTAACATTAATTTTGAAATGGTAAACCAAATTGAGCATAAATCAAAAAGACCAACTCCGAAGAAAGTATTGCCAGATGGAAAACCACACGTCTAAAATAACACCCACTAAGTGCGACATCTCCTTTAGTTAAAATGTATACGTCATGTCCGTCGTAGTCCGTTAAATATAACTTATTCAACAAAATTCTAAGAAAAATAAATAAAACAATCCCTTCCTTAAATTTTTTATAAGGTACTCAAGCTTTAAGCTTGCAAACAATTGTTGTTTCCATACCCTTCCTTAGAACCACAAAAGGCATAAAAAGGTTTCGTTTTGTTTGCATTACACAAGCAATGATTTTCACTAAGGCGATCATAACTCATGCAAAAACACAAAGTCATCTCATTGCAATCTTTTGTCCTTAGAACTTCTTTTTTTTGTTTCCTTTCGTCAAAGGCAACTGATGCACACGATAATTGTTCCCAACCCTAACCTTCTTTTATCATCAGACAATTGTATAATGCTACTGTCAAAGCCTGGAACTGGGACTGGGACTGGGGCTGGGACAGGGATGTATATCTTAGGTACATTTATAGAAAAGTTATTCATTTAACTAAAATAATAGACTACTTAGAATGCATGTTGTTTGAGGAAGAGCAGTGTGATAAGGCAAATGGGTGCGGGTGACCTAAGGTTTAACCTACATCTCTAACGTCGAGGCGAGTCCACTCATCCATTTGGAATTGGATAAGAGAATGTTCAGTTTGATGATAACTTTAAGTGGTGAAGAGCAAACACATTAAGTATATCAAAGCAGAAGAACCCCCATCTTCAACCAGGCTACACATATCCAACTATCCTCACCCTCCTCAAATTATACAGAGTCCCACCCGATGACGAAGAAGAATACTACGACTTGCGACGACGACGACAGCAGGAGACGGAGACGGAGGCAGAGACGAGACTATTGAATGGATCCTAGAGAATAACCATTTACCAAAGTGAAAATCAACAAGATTTATTCAGTGATTCTGTAATATATTCCATCCTTCCTCAATTGATAAGGAGCAGGACTATTATACTTGTTGAGCTATCTGTATATGAGTTTGGTCGTTTTACTTTTAACCAGCATCATCTTCGGTTTCTTTTTCTTGCCTTGCGTCTCTCGCTGCCGTAGTCGTCGTCGTCGTCGTCGTCTTCCTCGTCATCGTCCTTCTTCTCCTTGTGCTCTTCGTCAGGAGGGAGTACGAAACAATGAAGTCCTGATTTTGCTTGATTCGGCCAATCAAAGCTACAACAAGTTGTTTCTTCACTTTCCTCTCCATCATGGCATAGATGTGCCGGGAAGTCAAGGTATCTAATTGATTACTTGGAAGTGATGGGGGGCTGTGACAGAAGAGGGCAGTATGGGGAATGTGGAGTGTAGGTGGTGACTATCTATTTGTTTAATACTTCCAAAAGCACTGCAGTTAAATCGAAGACTCTGAAGGAGAACTCTTTAAATGTTTCCAATTGAAATCCACCCCTTCCCCACATACACCACAGGGACTCGTGCCTTGGCCCTCTCAAAAGACATACAAAGTTTTCAAATATGTTTTTCTATATGCAATGTGGGGATGGATTTTGATCAATGGCAATGACGAGCGACGCACTAAAGATGGCTCGGCTATAAAAGGACCCACTTTATCGGTATATCACCAGTTGAGCTCTAGAATCGGTTGTGAACGGTCTTAAAAAGTGGAGTCCTTAAACGTTAAATGTTAATAGTGATTTTCTTATATCAAAAGAATTAAAAAAGTTCAAATGAGTGGTTCAGGAAAAGGTCTTTTAGGGTTGTGGTTATACCGCAGTGGTGAACAGGAGTGGTCTGTTAAGCAGGGAAGCCCCTTACACAAAAAGCCCATTAACACTGTGAGAATGATCAAGGAGTAGATAATTTTTTTGATTTTTTTTTTTAACTTCATTCGACCTTCAGGAGGTAAAGGAAACCAAAGTTGACGAAGGATTGAAAAACCCCTCCCCGGGAGACAGGATATCGATAATTTTCACTCTAAAAAACCAAGTTGGAAACTTAGCAAGGGCCTTACAAGTCTTTCAGGAATTGGGAATAAATGTGTTGCATCTAGAGCTGTCTCCACTTGAGAATACCACCAATCAAGCTGATGTCCTTGTGGACGTTGAGTGTGACCGGAAGAGATTGGATCAAGTTTTGGTGATGTTAAATCGGGAAGTTCAATCGGTTAATTATACTTCGGCTGTAGATGAGAATAATGAAGTTGTTGGGGGAAGAGGCACTCTTTCGGCGTGCTCTAGTTTTGGTAAAGTTTTAAAAGTCACCATAAAAATAGCTTGGAGAGTTTTGTGCAATTAAATGAAATAATTGATAGATTTTGGTGATATGGTTTGGTTTCCGAGGAAAATCTCCGATTTGGATAAGGCCCAAAATGTACTGATGTATGGCTCGGAATTAGATGCAGATCATCCAGGATTTAAGGACCCTATTTATAGGAAGAGGAGAGAGCAATTTAGTGCAATTGCTAATTCATACAAACAGTAAGTTTTTTTTAGTAATGAAAAACGTGGAATGCTTGTAAAGTAAAGGGGTACATTGTATGTTCACAGTGGAAACCCAATACCACGAGTGCAGTACACTCCTGAAGAAATTAAAACCTGGTAAGTATTTTATTAACTTTATTAAATTATTGTAATTTTCTATGGTTTTAAACTAAACGTTTTTTGTATAACACGTCTTATTTCTTCTTTTAAACATTTTTGATTTATTGTTTAAAAATTAATAGGGGAACAGTATTTGCTGAGCTACAGCGTCTCTATATCAAGCATGCTGTACCTGAATATTTAGAGAATTGGCCAGATTTAGTTAAATTTTGTGGATACCGCGAGGATAATTTGCCTCAACTTCAAGATGTCAGTACTTATTTGAAGCGTAAAACAGGATTTCAACTTCGACCTGTTGCTGGATACCTTTCGCCAAGGGATTTTCTTTCTGGGCTTGCTTTTCGAGTTTTTCATTGCACCCAGTATATTCGCCATTCATCGGATCCATTCTATACTCCAGAACCGTAAGTTACCTAAGTCCTTTTTTATTGTTTGAAATGTGTAGAATTATTGGATTTATTTTGTAAGTGATTGCTGTCATGAGCTTCTTGGTCATATGCCATTATTGGCAAATGCTAGTTTTGCTCAGTTCTCTCAAGAAATCGGACTTGCTTCGTTGGGTGCTTCGGATGCTGATATCGAAAAACTTGCAACTGTGAGTTTCAAAAATGTGGAGCAAATATTTAAATCACTTAAATATAACTGTTGTTTCTTTGTCTAGCTTTATTTTTTTACGGTTGAATTTGGGCTTTGCCTCCAACCAGATAAATCATTCAAGGTATACGGCGCTGGACTCTTAAGTTCAATTGCTGAACTTACACATGCCATCCAGGCAACTGACAAAATTAAAAAGTTCGATCCCGAGGTAACTTGTACAGAGGAGTGCATCATTACTTCCTATCAAAATGCCTACTATTATACGGATTCATTCGAAGAAGCTAAGGAAAAAATGAGGTTCAATTTCTATGAAATGCAATTTCTTGAAAACTGCAAATTGTGATAGTTTTATTTCTTAGAGATTTTGCTGATAGTATTCAACGTCCGTTTGGAGTAAGGTACAATGCTTACACTCAGAGTGTCGAAGTTCTATCGAATGCTCAAAAAATCACCGCTGTTGTTTCTGAGCTGAAAGGAGACCTTAGCATTGTTTTCTCAGCTTTGCGAAAGATATCTGCTCAAGATGACAACTTGGACCTGGAAGCAGTTGCAAATATGCTACAAACAAGCCTAAATGTGATTATACATAAATATTTTTATAAATTTTTAATTCAACAAATTATACTGATTTAAAATATTTACTTCAATAGGTATGCGGAGATAAAAGCCCCTTGAACTCTATAAGCCCTGATAATTCTGATACATCCCAGAATTCTATTGAGGACCGTTTTAAAAAATAAATGAAACAAATGTGGAAAAATGTGAAAACCGGAAAATAAAGGGAACAATTTATGGTAGGAATATAAATGTTGACTGTAAGAATAATGTTTTAAAATATCTAATAATTGTTATATTATTTCATAAATGTTTAACTAGAAACATTATGTGTAAAAATAAAATGTTTTAGCTGAAAGCTTGAGTTTAAATAAATTTTAATGCAACTTTTTCGATTGTGTTTTATGCGTTGAAGATTCTACTGGCGTTGGTTTTAGTTGAACAAATCAAACCAAAATTTATACTTGAAGTTGGTGAACGTGATTGGTATTCTAAGTTCCATAATAAGAACACCCAGTTCTGCTCAAAATGAAGTCGTACACAATTTTCAACTGGAAATAAAACAAACAGCTGATTTCATGCAATGAACCAATATGAGGTTATGAACCTTTCTATCTTCAGTAAAATAAATTCCAATACTCGTTTGATTGCTGACAAAAATCAAACAATCTCAGAGAAAACCAGAATACAATCTTCCAATAGTTTCGCTTATAGATGTCTCTTAAAATTATGCTTATCATCAGTTCAAGTTGAATGCTGGTTTACAAAAATAAATCTTATTCCTTATCACTTAAATGGTTTGTTTTTATTCCAATCCCACATTCTAAATTAAGTGCTGGAAACCTTCAGTATAGAAATCATTGGCGGTGGATTGATCAGTCCATTTTAATAAAAATATTAAAAATATTTTCAAGCAACTTAAACAAAAACTAATATTTTTGCTGAAAAGATATATTTTGTTTTAATAAAATACAACAAAATATAATATAAGTGAAATGGTGTTAAAGAAAACTGTGAGGTGGGATATAATCTTGTTGAAAGAACTGAAAACAATGTTTATTTTCTCAATTCTTAAAGGTATATGAAACTCATGTACATCATTACCGGAATATTGACATCAAAAGCAGACGTTTGTGCAACAGTTGATAAAATAAGCCTCACTCCACAAGTGGAAATTAAAAATGTGCTCAAGATAAACAAATTCAATTCTGCAATCAAGGAATTCTTCTCAAACTTGATGGAATTTACAAAAGTATTTTGGATAATTGATCCATTATTTATTTTTCAGCTACCATCTTATATGCTGCGTATACCAACAAAATTATTATGGGATGATTTCATTTAAAATGTATTCGATATTTGGACTTCAAACTTATGAAAGTAATTTGATTATGTATCTATTAAACTGTGACTCAAAGTCAACGTTATCTCAACGATCAAAAATTGATTTAAAATATAATTTATTGTTTTTTTGTTTTACTGACATGAAAATGAAAAAGAGAACAGTTCAAAAGTTGTGCCAACCAGAATCATGAATTTTTAATAATAAGAACAAAATAATATCAAAAGAGAAAAATAAAACAAAAACAATTAATTAAATTAAAAATAACAAGTTTTAATTCACAGTAAGTAGTAATATGGTATTCAATATTTCAATTCAAATTATGAACCACGGTCAAGGTCAATTTCGTTATGTATACTGACGGAATATTCTTTGATTTATTCGATCCAACGCTGAGTACTCTTGATTGAAAAGTTTTTCAATATTTTTCGATATGTCAGTGTCAGTAAAAAAATTGTCGAACACGTATTAAAATATAAAATAAAATAGTGTTAATTTGCCAAAAATGTCATTGTCAGCCATTGTTCTTGGACGGACTTCATTTGAATCAGTTTACGATCTGACAACGAAATTATTAGACTGGGGGTCAATATTGTGCAAATGGAAGATTTTTCACTAAAAAAGTATGATCAGCTAATTGGTAGCTATTGTCAACCAATCTAACGATTAGCAAGTCTTTATTCTTCTATATTCGTAGTTGACTTTCTTACGGCCAATTGCTTGACAAAATTCTAGCCTTGAGAATCGATTAAAGAGAAAATTAGAAATCGAGTTAAAAGATTTTGAAACAACAATTTAAAAAGACTTTTAAACTCTGCCAATTCGGCCTCAAGTTCCAGAAAACAGAATTTTCGCCTAGTGTTGTGTAAGCTTATTTCGGATATTATTTTCAATTACTGAATTTTCTATCACTGTTTTCAAACATAAAATTCCTAGGATTTGTTTTATTGAGTTTCTTCAAAATTAGTTTTACAGCACGCAACTAGTTTTAAAATGATTAACAGACAAATTCTTAATAAAGTTCTTATCTCTAAACGATTTGATAATTAGATAATATTTTTGTGTTTAAATTGATACCACCAGAATTTTTAAAGTGCAATGATAATGTATTATTAGAAAAATCATTTTTGGACGTCGACAAGTCCAATTCGGTTTTCAGATAAGAAATATAATTTTTGATATAGAAGAAAGTTTTAAACATGTATTAATCTTTTCATTGACTTTTTACCACTATACGGATACATAATATTTGAAGTTTTAATGACCATGAACCTTAAGACTACTGCAGAGAACATAAAAGCTATGGACATTATGTCTATAAATAACTCAAAAGGTCATTATTTCTACGTACATTCAAATTTAGATACCTAAATGTCATTTGGATAAGTTTTGTATTAAAAAACGATGTACTTTTCAATGGACATTTTATCGGCGCAGTTCTTCCGTTTTAAAGAAACACAATTATATTGGCATTAGTGTTTTATGAAAGAAATAAATAATAAAATTTAAGTTGAAAGAGAGCCCCTTAAAAAAAGCTTGAATATTTTCTAAAAAATAAAAGCTTTTGTTTAGAAATAATTTCAAAGACAAGAACCATAAAATCGAAAAGCTTTTCACTAAATGGTGAATTGAAAATTTAAGAACACGAATAACCTCTCCTTTTCAATGACGCATTCAAAATATAAGTATTGTGTTGAATAAAAATAGCGTCTTGAAGAAAACAGAACGAATTTGAAAAATTGCTTGGATTTTTGAATTTTTAAATAAGAAAACAGGAAGACAGTAGAATTGTGTTTAAAACAAACAAAAATCGTGACAAAACTTTTCTTTTTAATTTTCACAACTCACTTAAAAAAAAATTGAATAATATTTAAACTGTTATTTTAGACATTGGATTATTATCAGACTATTTTCAAAGTTTGAACTTATTAGACAAAATATGTACATACATACATACATACATATATGTATAAATATATGAGGGAAAATTCATAGCTCAAATTGAAAGACTCAGCTTCTTTTGAATGGATTGATTTAAAAAAACAGCAGCTATTCAGTGTGTTCAAAAATATTGAACAAACAGCGAACAATATGTTTCATCTACCATCAGGATAAAAATTTAGTATGATATAACAAAGGATTTACAAAAAACGTGAAATAAGAGAATAATTGTAATGCTATAATAAAAGTTTAAACTTATTGTAATTATTATTATGAAGTTTGGAACACTATTAAAGTTTCTTGAAGTAGGGAGAGTCTTATATGAGACTTAATTGAAAGCAAAAATTAAAATGCAGAACGTTTTGTAAACAAAGATTGCAGCCGGTATTTAAATTTGAAAAATGCTGTAATGAAGCTCTCCAAATCAAATAAACTAATATTAACTGCAATAGAAGACTTACATACCTTCTAGAAGATGCATGCTCATCCACATCTAATACCAGACTTTGTTGGAATAATTTTTAAGGGATTCCTCAATAGTCTAAAGTTAATTATCTTTATCATCATCGACAAGACAAGAAGTGTGAAAGTGCGAAAGTGTGTCTTTCAACTACTTGTTTCTCTTCTCGGAAATATAACCTATAATTACTCGTCATCGGGTCATATCCTCTTCTTCTACACCTACTTCTTCTTTGTCTGCTCCAAGTTACCCCTGACATGAAGTAGATAATCCTTTCCTAATAGCATAATGCTATCGCAAATTTGGTCTTTGAACCAATTTTGCAAAAACAAAGGCTATATACATATATATAGTCATAGTCACATAACATTTTGTATGCGATGATGATGGAACTTATGGTATGAGAATTTTCTGCTGAGAATTCCTTTCCTCCATAGCAAACTCACATAGCAGAAGCAAAAGCTGAATGTTTATCTCTTGCTGCTTCTTCTTGTTCTTTATACGTTCCTGCCAGCAATAGAAATAGCAATAGCAATAGAGAAATGATTGAGGAAAAACATTCCCCCAAAATTCAGAGAATATGGTCTCGGTCCTATAAGGACAAGGACACCACCTTTACTTGGCTTTGGCTTCGAAGGTTAACTCACATAAACGACTACGAGTAGTACGTATGCCATGCCGTGCCGCCTCTTGCCTCAGACCCAAGCGAATTAAGCCAAGTGGCTCTTCAGGATTGTCTGCTCCGTATATATGAAGAGGAAGCCAGTAGACAATATATATTAAATATATATATATATATTACCATTACCAAAGGATATACATATGTATGAAGTTTGTTCGCAAGCATGTATACAGGATGTGAAAATGTCTGGAAGACAAGAGTCCTGGGTTCAATTTGCTTTTGATGGGTCGGTCGACTTTCCTTTCGGATTCATCCCTAAATGTGTGAATAAAAAGGATTACCACAGCTTGTGGCATTTGTTTAAAAAAGCCAGAGGATGCTTTCTGTTTCTGGTGAAGAAATGGTGGGTTGGGGTGCGAGTTGGGGTATAATGTAAAGGCGGTCTATAAATCTACAAACATACACTGTACAATGTACATATGCTTCCTAGTACATCCTTCTCTTCCAGCTCAAACCCAAACGAATGTGTTCACTCGTCGTACAGCTACTTGCGGGAAGAATTCGAAGGAATGGTACAACTGTGTCAAGGTCGACTGTGTTTACATCGTAATTATTGTACAAAGTAGGTGTATGATATGATACATATATTAAGGTATATATCAAGGGGATTTCTAAGGACAATTTGATAGCATATAATGTTGAATCAGTTCACCTTTTGCAAAAGTTGGGTAGAAGTTTTTGGGAGCAGCAGTTTCTAGGATTCCTGATGCTCGGATACATTTTGAAGAATTTAAAATTTTTAAAAATCATTTTGAAATGTGTGCTTTGTGCTACCACATGGATATAGTGTTTGTAAAATATGTACGGATTGTATACGAAGAAGACATAGCTGCAGAAATGTTTTGAAGAATATAAGGAAATGTGTAATCTTCAAATTGTGGGGGTTGATTTTTGTATTGTTTAATTATTGGAAGGTACATCATGTGTGGGTTGTACATATGTTTGGACTCTTTGAGGAAAAAAAGGATGAAGTGAATTTACATTAAAATCTTGTACTAAGAAAGAGGTCTTTAAAACAATGGTATAATTTACATTTAAGAAAACATTTTTGATTTGGCAATACAAAAACCTTTAGCCTTTAAAAACTTGATGTTTCTATATACAACTTACTGCTTCGAGATAGTGTGTGAAAAAAAAGTTCACTCGTCTTGATTAAGTTAGATGAAGAATTAGTTATATGTCCAAAATTCAATTCTTGTTCTCAGAAATTTTAAAAACAACACTAACATTAAATTTCAAGGTCAACAGAATCCAAAAAAGATACTGGAATTAGAAACATCTTCAAAATTGAACTTGTGAAATTCAATATTTCTCATAGAAATAAATTCAAGAAATAATGCAAGATGCAAGCTAAGTATACAAATAAATTTAAAACACATTTTTCAAATAAAAGACTATTCACTTTGGAACTTTAGGACTCTTAAAGGTCTAAATCGTCGGAGGAAAATAATTAAAATAGTAGTTGGTTTCTTGGCTCAGCTGAAGAAGTAGAAAATTATGTAAGTTACTATTGGGGTTGGTTGTTAGAGATAAAACAAACTTAAATATTAATCTGACGTTTCATTCATTTTTCTTCTAGAAAATTTCTTAGACCAAAATAAAATATTATATTCAATAAGGTTCTTAGAAAGTTGTATTTTTGACAATATTTTGTGTCTGAAAGATTGATGAATGGTGTTCACTTGATTTGATAAGACTTTCATACAAATTTAAGCATTATGGATAAAAAAATGTATGTACATAAATTGTAGAAACTGGCAAGTTGAAAATCAAAAAATTAAATGAATGTTCATGATTTTATTATAAAGAAAAAATTACCTTGATTTTTCTTAGCTGTGTTTTTTTAAGACCTTGAGATCTTTGCAAGGCAGAGATATTGTTGCTATAAATTTTGTACTTAAATAATTTGTTGTGAATTATTTAAAAAAAAAAAACGATTTCCGGAATATGTATGTTCATTACATTGTCCATTTGATCTGCCCAATTTCACCAACCCGTATGGCGTCATTTGTGACTTGAATATTCGCAACGAATTCTTCAAAAGTTTCTATAGTTTATTGGCATAAACTAATGACTTATTACATCCCCATAAAAAGTAATTGAGAGTTATTAGTCACACGGACGACGAGACCAGTTAACAGGACCACTTCTAGAAATAAACTTGCCTCAAACCTAACATTGCAATAAATTGGTAGCTAAGAATGCTTTATGACAAGTCACGGCGCATCTTATTGTAGCCAAATGTCATCGATGGTTGCATGCCCCGGGTGGCAGACTAATAGGGGGTGCCATCAGTAACAGAAAAATAACTTTGCACACTACAAAAAATAAAAACACAAATAAAACAATAAATTTGTTTCCCAAATACCTACCTATATATATGTGCGCATGAATTTCGTTACTGGCCTAATCCTAAGGTATTCGAGCATGAGGCATCTGATCGCCACCTAACTGCATTAGAAAATTGGAAAACTTTGGAAATGGGCTTAAAGATGCAAAACACAATCCACAACAATTTGCAAATGCCAATGGGTGCAGAAAAACAGAAATGGCGCGATATTCTAACACGGCTTTTGGACGTTGTTTTGTTTCTTGCTCGTCAAAACCTTTCTTTTCGAGGCCACAGAGAAGACTTGTCATCAGAAAATAGAGGCAATTTCTTGGAATTGGTGAAACATATATCCAAATATGACGACACGAGTCGGCTCGTATTTGTCCAAGAATATTCAAAATGAATTTATAAGCCTTTTGGGTAAAGAAGTGAGGACAAAAATTGTGAAAGACATCCACCAGGCGAAGTACTTTGGCATTATATTCGACAGCACACCCGATGAATCACATATCGACCAAATGAGCGAGGTCATTAGATACGTTCACATTCAGGACGGCAAAGTTGAAGTTAGAGAATCTTTTCTAGGGTTTTTTCCTACATCTGGAAAGACTGCCAAAGAACTTACCGACGATATCTTAAAGCAACTCAATGAAGATAGTCTTGACATTCATCTTTGTCGGGCTCAGGAATATGACAATGCTGCGACTATGGCGGGTATTAATGGAGGAGTTCAAAAATTAATTCGGCAAATTAATCCAAAAGCTTTGTTTACGCCATATGTGCAAACCATTCTTTAAACCTTTGTGGAGTTCACTCTTTGGGAAGCACTCCTTCAAGTACAACGTTTTTTGGGACAGTGGAAAGACTTTACACATTTTTCTCAGCATCTACGCATCGTTGGGATATTCTCTTAAAAAATGTGGGTGTGTCAGTCAATCGACTTTTAGACACTAGATGGAGCGCTCATCACGAGGTTGTTAAGCCATTGAAGGAAAATTTTGTGAAGATAGTTTCAACTCTTGAACTCCTTTGTGATCCTGAAAAGGAAAATTTAGATACAAGAGGTGCTGCAACCATGCTCTTATCTGCTGTATGCGACTTTACGTTTTTATGTTATCTTTCATTCTGGTTCGATATTATGGAAGAAGTTGATTCAGCACAGAAATACTTGCAAAAATCCGGGCTCACTCTAGAAAAAAGTGTAATAAAACTTAAGGCACTAGCGAATTTTCTTCGTGAACACCGTGATGAATCCGTGAAAAAGGCCGTAATATACGCAAGAGAACAATGCACCGAGCTAGAAATTTCAATTGAAAGTCGGGGAAGAAGGAAAAAGAAGAAAATTATGCCAAGCGAAAAGGCTCAAGATGCTGGTTTGACGTTGGAAGAGGAAACACGAAGAGCCATGTAAGAATGTCAGGATACATTTTATACTGAACTTGTGCATCGATCTAAGGCCATGGAAGATATTGCGTCAGTTTTCTCAGCTCTTCAACCGAAAATATTGCTGTATGGAACGGAAGAAGAACTGCGGGCTGTGGTTCCAATGCTTACCTCGACATTTATAGAACTTACAGACAACAGTATCATATTGGAAATCCAGCGAATTCGGCGTCACATGGTAGCTTCAAAGATAAATTTAAAAGATGCAGAAATTCGGACAGCCTTTGAATTTTTAAGCTTCATTGTTAAGTGGGATTTTTCAGACTCTTTACCGAGTCTGTCATTGGCGATGAGAATTTATTTAACAATTTGCGTCTCAGTGGCATCGTGTGAACGAAGCTTTTCCAAATTAAAATTAATAAAGACTTATCTAAGATCAACGATGAGCCAAAATAGGTTGACTAATTTGGCTATACTTTCAATCGAAACAGAGCACACAAAAAATATAGATTTTAACGATATAATCGAAACATTCAGTACAATAAAAGCTTGTAAGCACCTTTAAATAAAATCTTTGTTCGTGTTTTTTTCTTAAATTTGTCAAGGGGTGCAAGCTTGCTTTACCGCCCCGGGTGTCACTGCCTCTTAGTCCGCCACTGGATGCATTGCCAAGTCGTATTGCACAGAAAAGTCAACACAATTTAACATTCTCAACTATCAAACAACAACAACAACAACAACAGACAACAGCCATCGAAACTTCTCATTCAGCTGACTAAAAACACCCTGTATATTGATCAATCATTGGCAATGTGATTTTAAGCTATAATTTTTATAATTTTTCGTTTTCTCGATCAGAAAGAAAATGTTTGGGAGTTGAGAAGAAAAATTTGATTATGTATGTGGGAAGTAATTTCTTGATAGTTCTCAAGAAAGCTGATATTTTGTACTCACAGAATTTTCCAAAATTTTAAGATGTTGATATATTTCATTATCAAAAAAATGTATTGCATTACCTTTCTTTTTTATGGTTTGTCTTAGAAAAGTGAAAAATTAACAAGTTCACACCCTACTTTCAAATCATCATTATTTCTGTAATTTTGTATCCCTAACGCACCCTTCCTTCAAGTTCAAAAATAACACTGATTAGACCATTTAGTATTGAATTTTTTCATTATGTATACGTATCGTATATATTTTTTCTAAAACAACCCCTTTATAGCTATCAAAACCCACCACTAAATCAAATGCAATTCGTTTTCGTTTTTTTAAATTTTTGTTGTTGTCATTGAATCTTATTATTTGTTTTTTTTTTTTTTTTGTTGGATTTTGAAATTAATCTCCTGCATATACTATATTGTACACCATGTCTTCAAAAACATGGCACGGGTATGTAGGTACTGTACCTATGTTCGGTTTGGTTTTCTTTTTCGAATGGAAGGCAGATTTTTTTAACGACTTCAGTTATGCAGATGGATTTGTAGAACACATAAATGTAGATATTTATTTAAAAAAAGGAGGTGAGAAATAAATCTAATGGTCCTTTAGTCGGTGTGGTGGCCGCCCGCCGCGCCGCGCCGCAGTGTCGTCCTTGTCGTTTTCTATTTCGTTGTCGTCGTCGTCGTATGCAATCCCAATATTTTTGGTAGAACAAGAAAAGGAATAAAATGGATGACAGGTTAGAGCAGAAAACGAAGCTTAAGAATAGAAATAGAAAGACCAAATAATAATAAGAGAAATAGAAAAATAAAAACAATACAACGTAATAATCAACCAGCATAACCTATACTGCGCTAACCAAGACTTACTACAATACCAACTGTGAATTTTTAAAAACAAAACAAAAAAAAAAAAAAACAGAGAAAAGAACATAAACAAAAAACAGGGAGACAGGTCAACTTAGGGTGAATGCAATGAAGTGTGCGGCATGATATTCTCGCGGCAGCGGCATCGGCAGCGGCGGCGGCGCGCGGTGTGGAGGTAAAAGCCCAGACATTAAAGGGTGCGCTCTTGATTCTTTTTATTTTGTCTGATACTGCTAGCTAGGAGCTGGGTACCTTTCTCCCTGATGCACATACATATATACCTAGGAATAATCATGAGGACGGCATATGAAGAATTTCGCAGGAGCACAATAAGATACAAAAAGCATTCTGCAGGTTATTTCGATATATGTACAAGTACCTTCGAAGCATGTACCTATGTATGTTCATACTTACTCGTATGTAGAAATATATTCACGACTTGTATATGACATATGCAGGACTTTGAATAGACTCCCACCATTAATTAAAAATGTACTCGTACTTATTGATTTTTATCTTTATCTTTGGTTTTTAGGATTTTGCATTTGCAATTTCTTTTGAAAATAATTTTAACTTCAGATTAAATATTTAAATTTTGTATTTATTTAAGATTATACGAGTCTGTTTATTCATTCCGCGGCTGTTAGATTTTTTAAATTATCATCTGATGATTTTTTTTTTAAATCAAAAATTCAATCAATTGTCAAATTTGTTTGAAACCATAGCAAAGATTCAACAAACTGTAAGGAAATTGGTCCCTTAGGATTATAGCTGTCATTGGATTTTCATCATTGAACATTTTTTCTGAGATTTAAAAGGTATTAGGAGAGTTAATTTTGTTATGTTTGGTACTAAAATGAAGCTAATAAGTTGTAGAATGCTCTTAATAAAAAATCCTTTATTTACCAAAAACTTTTCTTTCAGTTCTTTTTTAATTTTTAAATTATAAAATCTACTTCAATAAACACCTCATTTTTGAGTTTATAAATTGGAACAAAATGTTTCTACTAAAAGCGTTCTATTTTCTCTGTGCTCCCTCCCATCTGTCAGTTTTACTTTCAATTATCAACCTTAGCTTCGAATACTTGATTTCAATTAGGAAGCTTTTGTCCAATTAGAAATTTTAACCGGTTATGTCCCATAAAATCGTTTGTCCACCCCCAGGAAAAAAGTTATTAAGCGTTTCTTTGTTATAGGAAAACACCAACAACTAAAAAAGAGGCTGGGATGCGACCCACACTGAGAACTTCCCATCCCGTCTGTCGGTTTGTCTTGGTTAAAAGATTGTAGGCTTTCGTGTTGTGCAAAAAAGTTGTCAGTTGAATTAGGTATTTAAAAAAATTAAAAATTACCAACAATATGTTGCATATATTGTTGAAATAGTTTGATTTCGAAATCTATTTTTGTTAACGAGATTTTTAGTGGAAACCCAATTTTTCCCAATTTTTACCAATTTTAGTAGCATTTCTTTAAAATGTGTATTTCGAATATAAAAAAATACAAATTGGATGAATGAAATTAATTTGAAGTCAAAATCTTCTATTGTTCACGAGATATCGATAACCGAAAAACAATTTTTACCAAATTTGCGTACTATTTTTTGTAGATTTTTTTTTATGAAAAAAAATGATTGAATGTCGAAAACAATATTTTCTGATAAAATAAGTTTAAAGCCAATATTTTTAATTTTTGAAAAGATATTTGAGTCGAAAGTAAATTTTTACCAACTTTTATTAATTTTTTTGTAAGAAAGCTGTCAATTCGATTTTTCTCAAAATACAATACAATAAAATATTTTTTAAATAAGATGAAATAAGGTTGACGCCAATATCTCAGTTTTTAAAAGATATTTGAGTCGAAAATCAAGAATTACCAACTTTGAGTAATGTTTTTTTACGTTTATATTTTTTATAAAAAAAACTGTCAATTCGATTTTTCTCAAAATTTTACCAGATGTTAAAAACGTTATTCTTCGTTGCACAAAATTGTTTTGGAGATAAAATCATTTTTTGTTCGTAAAATATAAAATTTAATTCAATTCTCTATCGTTATTGGTTCGTGAGATATTTTGGGTAAACCAAAATTTTCACGTGTTTTTTAAATTGCTATGGTAAAAAAACCACCCACTCAATTTTCTTGAGAGCGCTTTCTGCATTATTATCTGTATAACAAAATTTATTTGAAGTCGATATCTCTACTGGTTCTTGAGCTATGGACGACGAAAAAAACGTCGCGAACGTACGGACGTACGAACGTACGTACACACGCACGCACAGACATCTCTCTAAAAATCTTTTATTTCGACTCTAGGGACATTGAAACGTTGAGAAATGTCAAAATTTTCAATTCCACAAATCGGACCGATTGCAATAACTTGCAATGAGAAGTTACAAATTTGCTTACCATCCATAATTAATGACAGGTCTATAACTAACCAGTCAAAAATTTCAATGATTGGTTTCAATTATTGAAACCAATTATGGCTATAACTGGCCTTTAATACTTAACAATTCCTACCTTCTCGACCATTATTTGAACAAAGATTCGATTTCTTTATAAGGTTATTTCATCAAATTAGTTTAACTTCATTTACTTTTTACAATATTTTCACCTAAAATTTGACTGTATTGGTAAAGAAATAACGTTTTATTATGAGTTCATAATTTGTATCAAATATTTTGTTTAAAAGTCCTTGTTTCTTAAACGAGTAAAATTATTTACATAGGTTATCTTTTTTCTAAAGCTTTAGAAAAAAAAATAAATACTATCAAAATAGAAAATTGTTGGTCAAACGCAAATAACTCCGGTACCAATAACTTCAATTTAATTTATATATTACACAATGTTGAGTTCAACAAATAAGTATGGGCTTAACAAAAATTCAACTGATAGATTTTTAACATACAGTGGATCGCAGCTTATTTAACCCATCCGTTGTTTGAGAATTCAAACGAGTTTAGCTCCTTAACGAAAAATCTTATAAGCAAAATAAAAACACAGAAAGGTCAATTGACTTTTAAACCTTAGAAAAATTATTTGATTCATTAATTTCAGTTTGAAATTTTATAAAAAAAAATTAACAAAAACAAAATGTATTCAATATTTTAATGTCACAGCTTATTTCACCTACTCAAAATAAAAGTTTATACAAAATTTAAACAATAATTTTTCCTGACATTAATATTTTGTATGCCCCCCGTTTTGCTTTATAACAGTTTCAAGCTGGTTGGGATATGATTCCACCAATTTTTTGTCATAACAGGGGATATTCTTGTTCATTCTTCAATTAAGGCAGTTTTTAGATTGTTTTTGTTCGAAATTTTGCGTTTTCGAATGTTTGTGTCCAGAATGGACAAATGGTTCTCAATCTTAAGATCTGGAGACTGCGTAGGCGGCTTCATGGGGACAGTTACAGTATTAGCCAAGTTTGGACAGTTCCCGATTTATGTTTTGGGTCATTTATCTTGGTAAAACCGAAAACTGCCTTTTATTCCCAATATTGTTCTGCACTTTCAAGCAAGCTTTCATTTAATATATCGAGATAGACCATTTTATCTATTGTGCTTTCAATGAATTGCAGCTTTCCGACTTCTGTTTCAGATGTACAGGCCCAAACCAAACCATTACGTGACCACCCCATGCTTGACTGTTAGCCTTAAGTGTTTATCCTGCATCTCTGTATTGGGCTTGCGCCACACATAAGATCGCAAATCGGATCAAAAAATATCAAATTTAGACTCATCGGCAAATATGACTTCCTCCCAGAATCTTGAATCCTTAGAGATCTGCTCTTTTGCGAACTTCAAACGACAAGCTCGATTTGTTTGTATTTATAGAGGTTTTTTTGAGTGCGACTCTTCCGTTCAGTTCACTATTTTTCAGAATACAACGGATGATTTCGGCGGAACAAGACTTACCTGTCATATTCTCCATCTCGCTAGCCGCAGTTTTGTTGGCGATAACTTGGGGTTTTGCTCCACTTCTTGAACAATATACCGTTTAATCCGAGGGACTGAATATTATTTTTGGAGCATTTCTTCCTTTATTTTCAACACGGTTTTCGGAATGTCTGGAATATTAACAATTTCGGCAATTTTTCTCCGGAAAAGCCCATTCATGCTGCTCAATTGTTGTACACTTTCCCATCGTCATTGTAACACGTGTTTCATTCTGATAATTCTTTATGTTATTATGTTAACGAAGAAATATACAAAATAAGAACCCTTAATCTCAATTTTGTGCAGGCATAGTTGTTTATTAAAAACTGTGGTTCAAAAATAAGTTGTGGCATTGCAAAATTGCATTGTTTTGTTTTAACGTAGTAAAATATATGATATTTTGAGTTAAAATTAAATAATCAAGTATTTTACTTAAATTTGAAGTTCAATTAAACGTACTGAGTTTTTACTTTGTTAATAGATTTTCTTATTAAGGTGCCATACTCGTTTCAATTTATGAAAAAGGGGTGAGTCAAATAAGCTGTGACCCACTGTAAATCTAAAAACTGATTTTGACATGTAGTAAGGGTTTTAGAAACAATAATTATTGATACTTTTTACACAAAATGAAAACCTATAAAAACACCGACAGAAAAGTGATATTCGACTCAAACATCTCGAGAACACAAAGATATTGACTTTAAACTTATTTCATCTTATTTCAAATAATTTTGTTAACATTTCGGAAAATTTCTCTAAAATTTTGTTTACACAAATTGAAATCCCAACATAAATCCTTATTAATTGACTTAACGTCTCGAATATCGTGACTGAAAATAGCTTAAACAAATTTTAATTCCTATTATAATTGCGTACTTTTTGAAGTCCTTTAAATGAAAATTTGGCTTACAAAAAATTTCATTTGCTAATTTTTAAGGGCACTGAATGTTATTAGCATGGGTTACATTCAAACCTATTTTTAAACCAAAATAGGTAGTATTTAAGAATCAGACAAAACGTACGATACCAGTGGGCCACTTGGGCGTATACGCATTTGTTTCTTGATTTTATTGAATCTATTGTTTTAATTCAGATAATTATACCACGACCAAACTTCTAGTAATGTAAACAACTATATGAATTTAATTGATGTTATGATCTATGATTTTTCTTAATTTTATTATTTATTTTAGAATGTTTACATTTATTGCAGATTTTATTCAGTACAAATTCGAAATTTGGCAAAACTGTTTATATTTTAGAGAAGTTTGTGTTTGAAATTTAAGCAAAATAATCTTTTGCTGACTTTGAAAAATTAGGTCGTAGTTTTTTTTGTTTTGATAATTTAAAAGCCTATCTGGAATAATTAGGAAGATAATGAAAAGTAAGTATGCAGTACATATTTGGAATAGATTTTGAAATTCTTGGCATTCTTGTTCACACGAACTCAAATTCAAAAACGTGTGTGCTACCGTGTGTACGTATGAGTATAATCTTGATACATATTTGTATGTGTGGAACTATGTTGGTTTGTATGTATGTACATATGTTTGTATCTGAACAACTTCAACACATGATTTTAGATTCTCGAAATACTCTAGAACGAAAGTTGAATTTAAATCCCTCGATAAATCGAGTTTTTCTCTGTCCCTCCATAATATAGATATGCATGTAGATAGGTACATATATTTATATCAAAGGAACTATAACCCAATGCACCATCTACCAGTTCTCCAACTCTAACTCCAACTCCAACGACTCCGACTAAGGCTTCAGTTCTGACTCTGACTACGACTCTTGTTACGGCATCCTTTGCTTTAGATTTGTTGCTTGTATTTGTGCATGTGTTTCTAGAACTGAAATTGCCTTGCTACAAGCTGATGTTCTATTTTTCGTCCTTACCAACAGCAGCAGCAGCAGCAGCAGCAGCAGCAGCAGCAGCAACATCAGCAGCAGCAGCATCAATAGCAGAAGCAGAAGCAACTCGCCGATGAAGCCGACGACGACGAAGAAGGACAAACGGTCGGGCCTCCTCATTCAAAGGTGGTCAAGCCGCACATATGAAGAGCAATGCAAACGGCTTGGCTCTTTCCTCCATACTTTCAATCGCCATCGCCATCGCCATCGTGAGGATGTTAGGATGTTAGGACGCCAGAACAGTAGGCTCCCTCTCGTAGATGGTACACCATAGTTTAGCCACAAAAAGTGTATCAAGGAGGAGAAGATGGCTACATCCCGATCCCATTCCCAGATAAATGTTGAAACCTACGTCAAGCCTACATGTAATACATAGGTATACGTACATTTGTTTAAATGGGAAAAGAACGAAAGGACTCGAGAGAGTTGGGCTGTAGGTAGGGTTGAATTTAAATGGGGTTTGAGAGTCGAATGTTGAGCGTTGAGGCGGAGTACGAGGGACTATATCGTGGTCCAATGCTAGAAAAGGAGAACGAGAGAAAATTTTCAAATAGAATAGAAAGCAGCTTCACTTGGAAGTTTGCGTTATTCTCATCCATCTATGTATGCAAGGAGAGATATGAGCAAAAGTGTGTGTATGTATGGATGTGTGCATGAGCTTCAGCAGCACCGGATCCTGCTGCAAAACTATAATTCTATTTTGTTGAACGAAGCGAAGAATGATGGGGACGCTGAATGATTGATTTATTCCAAAGAATCGAAAAACATACACATATATGTATGTGGAGTGGATGTGTCTATCTATACCTTGGAACTAGTGGATGGGGCCATCATGGTAGGCGGAGCCATTTTGACAGTCCGTGCTCGACGACGACGACAACGACGGCAAAGGCTACGGCTACGGTGAAGGCGACGGTGAAGGCGATGTCCACGAAGGATCCATCAGATTCTTTCTTTTTCAAATTGTCTTGCTTCTATCAAGCAAATGTGAGTTATGGCGGCATTACCCATATCCTTTCGTATCAATACAAAACTGTAGCTTTCTTTTTCATGTATTCATGTTTTTATTTTTGATTTCGTTTTCTTTTGCATCTCCTGTGACCGTTTAAATTAGTACAATTATTTTGTTCTTTTATCCTTTTGACAAAGGATACACTGAGATGGAGCCAAAACAATTGTGCAGGTATCGCGCTTAAGACTAAGCTAATTGACTTCGTCATCGTCCTGTGTAAACCTATCCCTTTTTTTTTAAACATAGCAAAATAGCACAAATTAACTTTTTCAAAGTCCAATCCTTAAAAAGGACACCCCAGCAAGGGATTATCCTGTGCTGAGGGTAAGTCGTACTCATCATCGTCATCATCATCATCAACCTTATCATGAAAGAACTTACCTCTAATTCTTCATCTTCTCGTCCTACTTTGTTGTGATATACCATATAGACGCCTCCTGCCATCCTTGATCCTTGTAAAATGTTTATCTGCCACACTCCGACCGACAAGAAAGCTGCATTCACATTGGGATTTGAATGTATGTCCATTCGTCGTCGTCTGATGATTGTATACGCCACCCATAATGGTGTCGACATTAAATGCCCGAAAGAATCTCAATTTTCCGGTCACTTACCACAAGCCAGAGCTAAAGCGGAGTTGAGTCGAGTTGAGGCGAGGCGAAGCGAGGCAAAAAACCCCAATCTATGCCACAACAGCGGCGTGGCGGCGGAAAGTTGTCCTTTTTAAAAACAATATACAATGTTCGCCCACACATTTTTATGGTTAGAAAAAAGGCACAACTTATAGAGATGAGAGTGTAAGATGAAGAAGGCGGACGAGTAAAGGACTGAAACCGGCAGCATGCCATTGCCATACGCCAGGTTATACCGACTGTACCCTGTTCCCTGTACCCCGTACCATGCCATACGGCATACCCAAACAATGAACCCAGAAACTCATAGTCCTGGAACGCTGGTACTTTTAATGCCGGCAGGTTAGAGAAATAGAACACAAGTCCTTTTTGTTGCCATAGACATCCTCGTACATATAAAAATTCGTATACGTTTGTATTTTGTAAATATTCTTTTTTTAAATAAAATATACATATACCTACTTATAGCCAACGGTTCTTGGTGTTGGCATCCTTTTTTTTGAGAAGTTGGAAAACAAATTCTTTCGGCTGGCAGCAGCTCCAGCTTTAGCTCCAGCGCGGCGATGAGATCCATGAACCTACATATGTATATGGTTGACTTTAGGTATACTCGTTTGTGCTGCCATGCCTTTGGATTTGTGCACTTAAATCTTTTTTACTTATGTGCGAAGCATCTGCGATGTGGCGCACAAATCCTGAAGTCCTCGGACGATGATAATCTGTTGGATGTCTTCTTTATTTTTATAACATTTTTATACGTGTTGGCAATTTATTCTTTCTGTTCTTTTTCCTTTTTCAACAACTACTCTAGTGTTTTGAGTTCATTTGTTGGAGGATATGTTTTTTAAAATAACTACATACTTCTTTGTGAACCTTAATTTTTGTTGTCATCAGTTAGAAAGGGATTATTGCGAAGGATTAGTTTATTTTTTACACTTTCAGATCAATTAATTTTAAGAGGTTCAAATGAAGAGTGAGAAGTTTTTATTGATCTCATGGTAAAACGACTTGCCGTAACTATTCAAAACGCATGCTACAATTTATTTCCAAAACTTTTGACACTCAAGGTCCTGATCATTTACTAATGACAAAGTCGGGACATATTTTGATCGACATGGCAATATCCGATTTACAAAATGTTTTCCTTTGGAAGTTCCGTTCAGAGCGTTAATAGTCAGTCATCTTGATCATCAAGAAAATAAAACAACATCAGAGAAATGTTTTTTTTTATTGTTTACTTATGAACCAAATTAAGTACTTTAAATTAGCTTACACATGCATAGATATCTAATATTTACTATATTGTTTTCGGTACAAAAAAAAATATAAGTTGAGTGAATATTATTTACTGTTTCTGACTATG
Organism: Eupeodes luniger; assembly: GCA_951509635.1. Lineage (NCBI taxonomy): Eukaryota > Metazoa > Arthropoda > Insecta > Diptera > Syrphidae > Eupeodes > Eupeodes luniger. Next base: position 807,133 of record OX608074.1, read on the forward strand.
AGCAAATAATTTTACAAAATTCAAACTTCACGCTACATTTTTGAAATAAGGGTTATGTTAAAACAAAAGACAGTGTTAACCGTGTACTTTTCTTAGATGACTCATTTAACAGTGTGACAATGACTTATGATCATTTTATCTCGTTTCATTGTAATATTGGAATCGTTAAATTGGACTTCTATTTGAATTAAATAATGAGTTAACCTTATATTTACATTTTTACTATTTTTTAAAAACTAGACAGTGGCAGATTTTGTTTTTTCTAAGATAGCTGTTTTTTAGCAAAACATTATGGTCTATGGTAGTTCGACAATTTCTTGCTTATGAAAGAATTTTTATAGTCTTTGATAAGTTTTTGTTTAGTTTATTAACACGCCATACCGTTTTTTACAAGAAACGAAAAATATGCAAAATGGAGTCGTCATTAAAAGTCTTGTTTATTGTCTTTAAAATTTTGCAATTTTTAATGACAAATAGTCAATTTTACTCCCATAAAAAACCTCTTACATCGTCAAAGAGTAAATATTTTTAAGACTACTCAGTTCAAATGTTTAGTTATAATGTCAGCAAAATTAAAAAAAACATTTGGAGAGAGATGGGGCCTTGGCATTTTTAGCTTCCCATAAGAAGTTATTGTAATGGGTCCGATTCGTCCAATTGAACATTTTGACATTTCTCGACGTTTCAAGGTCCCTAGAGTCGAAATAAAAGATTTTTAGAAAGATTTCTGTGCGTGCGTATATGTACGTACGTCCGTACGTTCGCGAAGTTTTTTTCGTCGTCCATAGCTCCAGAACCAGAAGAGATATCGACTTCAAATACATTTTGTTATACAGATAATAACGCAGAAAGGGCTCTCAAGAAAATTGCGTGGGTGGGTTTTTTACCATAGCAGTTTAAAAAAAAGGTGAACATTTTGGTTAACCCTAAATATCTCACGAACCAATGACGCTAGAGACTTGAATAAAATTTTATATTATGTATTGTAACGTGATACCAAACACGTATATTTTTGGAAAACATCCAATTAACGGTTTTTTATATATCAAAAAAACTGAAGAAAAAAAATGTGTCACCTCGAAAATTTTACGAATAAAAAATGATTTCATCTCCAAAATAATTTTGTGCAACGAAAAATAACGTTTTTAACATCTGTCACAATTTTGAGAAAAATCAAATTGACAGTTTTTTTTATAAAAAATAAAAACCTAAACAAAAAAATTAATAAAAGTTGGTAAAAATTGATTTTCGACTCAAATATCTTTTCAAAACTTTGAGATATTGGCTTTAAACTACTTTTATATTTTAAGTTAAAATTAGTTGAAAGCCATAATCTCAAACTTTTGAAAAGATATTTCAGTCGAAATTCAATTTTTACCAACTTTGAGTAATGTTTTTTTTAGGTTTTTATTTTTTATAAGAAAACTGTCAATTCAATTCTTCTCAAAATTTGACCAGATGTTAAAAACTTTATTGTTCGTGGACAAAATTGTTTTTGAGATAAAATCATTTTGTATTCGTAAAATTTTCGAGGTGACAATTTTTTTTTTTCAGTTCTTTTGATTTATAAAAAAAACCGTTAGTTGGATTTTTTTTCAAAAAATATACTTGTTTGGTATAACGTTACAATATATTACATAAAATTTAATTCAAGTCTCTAGCGTTTTTGGTTCGTAAGATATTAAGGGTTAACTAAAATGTTCACCTTTTTTTTAAGCTGCTAAGGTAAAAAAGCCGCCCACGCAATTTTCTTGAGAGCCCTTTCTGCATCTTTCTGCCTTATTATCTGTATAAAAAAATGTATTTGAAGTCGATATCTCTTCTGGTTCTTGAGCTATGGACAACGAAAAAAACATCGCGAACGTACGGACGTACGGACATACGGACGTACGGACGTACGAACGTACGTACACACGCACGCACTGACATCTTTCTAAAAATCTTTTATTTCGACTCTAGGGACCTTGAAACGTCGAGAAATGTCAAAATTTTCAATTTGACAAATCGGACCCATTACAATAACTTCCTATGGGAAGTTAATATACGCATATGCGTAAACGAAAACCACAATTTAATTATAGCGTTTAGACATATTTAACTATACCATCATATAAATAGTTTTAAATAAACTCAGACTAACACCATTCATAAAACATTTGTGCTAACTCATATTTTATAGAACTCATACTCTTCCGTCAAAATTAAGTCTTGCATTCCGTTAAAAAATACTAAGAAAAGAGCTTTATTTTAGATAGTCAGTTGCCTTATTTGCAATTGAACATCCTAATCTAAGCAACAAAGTTGCGTGGGCTGTATAGAAAACGATTGAAATTGGAATTTCTAAGCATAGGAAGTAATAAAATCGTTTTGACATAATGTGTTTAAAAGTATGTAAATGGTCAGTTGCATTATTTCCCTCAAACATTTCAACCATACGAATGCTTTATTGTTCACCCGTGAGTAAACTTTTGAACGTACTGGCAAGTACAGAGATTCTTTCCTTTACCGCACAACACGAATGCACAATGTGCAATTTCTCTTGAGTGCACGCACAATACAGGTTTATCCATTTTGCGTAAAAAAAACACATATAAAATATTTTTTTCATGATATTTCTTCTTTATTATAAAGTTTGAACGTTGACATTCAAATGACCACCACGCCATGTGGCACCGTCTTGTTAAAACCACATTTTCTCCAAGTCGTGTTCTTTAATAGCAGGCAAACAAAATTCAGTTATCATATGACCATGTCGCTCGAATTGACGGTGACAGTCGTTCCATCGTTTTCGAAGAAGTAAGGTCCAATAACACCTCCGGACCAAAGAGCCAAACAGTGAGTGTTTGTGGATGTAATTGTCTGTCTTCAATTGAGGACTCTCAGAAACCCAAATACGACAATTTTGTTTATTGACATACCCACCGAGTGAGAAATGTGCTTCGTCGCTGTAGAAAATTTTATTCGAAAAATCGCCGTCCACCGCCTGTTGTTCCAGCATCCATTCGACGTTGTTGTGTGAGCTAGACTTTAGGTGTAGAATGAAATGCAAAATACGCCATAATGTGCGGTAAGACAGTCCTTATTCATAAGAATGAAATCGACACATTCGGGTCTTCGGCAACACTTTCACTTACAGCAGTGATATTTTTAGTGGTACGAGCGAAACGATGATGCACAGGCCTTACAATATCTGTAACCAATCCAGTCGTCACAAGTTTGCCAATTGCTTGCGTATTTGAACGAATATGTAAACCAAAATCTCCTCCTAAAGCACGATATGTGGCTGTGGCAGAATCACCATTTTTGTAGTAGGTTTTAACAATTTGTATGCGTCGTGCAATAGTTAAGCGATTCATTTTCGTATATGTCAGACTTTCAACTGAAAAAAAAATGGTTTAGCAACTTAGTCGAATTCCAACCCTATGCTTTGGAAACCGCAAAATGGATAACCCGTTATAGTACAAAGCTACTTTTTTTGGGCCCTCTGTTTGTCTATAACACTGTCAAGATAAACCTTATTTTAAAAATCAGGAACAAAATCATCTTGTCTGATTACATTGGTGAACAAAATTTAGTTGTAAACAAAAGTTTGCCACACAAATCACAATTATTAGAATCTCATTATAATTTCTCAATTAGGTCAGATTTTTTAACTATACAGCATGAAAAACCTTGAATATTATTCTTTCATGGTTTTGAAAAATGCGATCAAGAGTTTGGTGCTGATTCCAAATCCGAGAACTGTTTTTAACATAACTTATTCAGCTTTCCTTTAAAGTTTATGTAATGCAGTTGAAGACGAGCAGCTAATAAGGATATTTTATAAAAGTAAATATGATATTGAAAATATTTAAAGTAATATCAAGAGTAGTAGTAAGTAGTGAATTTTATTGTTCTTTTTTTTTCCTTTCTTAAACATATTACATATTTCACAATAGTGCAATTGGCTTTGTGCCGTCAGCCGAGAAGAGAGTTTTTTGATTATATATCTAATTTAAAAAAAGTTTTTTATTAAAAGCATTCGTTTATTATTTGTTGTCTGTACTTGAGTGCCGTTTTGACGTAATTGTAGAGCAGGCTCCAGTTTTCTCCGTTTAGTATTTCCATAAGTTCATTCGTTTGTAGCATAGATTTCCCCCAGACCTGTATTCTAATTGTTTTCAGCACTGGGCATATTGCGATGAAATGTTGTGTGTCTTCTATTTGTCTGAGGTTGCATAGCGTGCATGTTGGATCAGAGTCAGTCATGTATGGTTTATAGTTTAACGGCAGGAGTTCACTTCTGGTCTTACAGATTGTTGAAATCTTATCTACACTTAGATCGTCATGGAAGTAATTTTTGGGTCCTAGGTCATGTTGGAGATGCTTATACGTCAATCTCATTTGGCTGTCTTGGATTTGGTCGCGGAAGCTTGCAAATTGGGCGGAGTCAACTTTTGAAATAAGTTCCTGTATAAACCACTGTCCATTTGTTTCTTCAATGACATTGTGTTCTCTGCAGAGCTTAGTCTTTTCGTAGAAGCATTGTTTGTTGCAGTTTTGCAGATGCGAAGCAATTATAAATGTGAGGCGATGTGCCGGTTGATTCATCACCTTCTTCATGTAGTCCAGATGGAGTTTTAGGGTATATGTGAACAATGTAGGTAGTCCGGTTTCTGTGTGCAGTATATAGTTAGGTGTGTTAACTGGAAGCCTGAACATTTTTTTGATTAAGTATCTTTGGAGTTTTTCTACTTCTTCGAATTGCCATATTCCCCATACTTGAGCTGCATAACACATGATTGCACGGACAACTGCTTCGAATATTCTATATTTGGCACTTGCCACAATATTATCCTTTTTGAAAATTTTACTCCAGGTGCAGTTAATTGCTCTTTTTGCCTCCTTCAACTTTCCTTCCAAGTGAGACTTGAAAGAAATTCGAGGGGTTAGCAGGACTCCCAGATACTTATACTCTTTGACTTTCTCCAATTCTTCATGTCCCCAGTACCATTTCTCCTTACTCGCATACCGTCCGGTTCCATTACGGAAAATCAAGATTTTTGATTTACTAGTGTTTAATTTTAAGTTCCATGAGTCACAATAAGACTGGAGTTTGTTAATCATTAGTTGCAATGTATTTGTATTATCAGCTAATATGACTAAATCATCTGCGTACATCAGAACTTTGATCTTAGTTTCCGCGTAAGGTATACCTCCTGGTAGGTGTACGCTAAGGTCATCCAGAAAGAGAGAAAAAAGAAGTGGACTAAGGAGACAACCTTGTTTAACTCCTGTTTCTGTATGAAACCATTCTGATAGTATATTACCATCCCAGACAGCTGAACGATTTTCGTGGTAAAGCTGTTTCAGTATTTTAAGCATCTTTGTAGATAGTCCTAGATTTGAGAGTTTGAAGAATAATGCTTTTCTATCAATGGTGTCGAACGCAGCTTTGAAGTCTACAAAGAAGACATAAAGTTTTTTTCCGTTTTCTAGATATGATCGTGCAATGCTTGTCAGGATGAAAATATTGTCTACTGTGGAGTAACCCTTTCGGAATCCGGCTTGGTATTCGCTTAATAGGTTATTTTCATCTACCCACCTGGTGAGTCTTTCCAATAAAACTCCTGTAAAGATCTTCGTAATTGCATTAAGGAAAGATATACCTCGGTAGTTGCTTGGGTCCGTTGGATTTCCTTTCTTCAGTATAGGGAATATGATATTCTTCCTGAAGCTTTTTGGTACTTCACCGCAGTCGTAAATCCAGTTGAAAGTTTTTGTTAGCTCTTCCCGAAAGGAGTTCGTTGCATTTTTGAAGAATTCGTAAGGAATCCGGTCCTCTCCTGGTGCTTTATTTTCGGTACAGCGATCAATGAACATGGATACTTGTAGCTGGGTGATTTCTTGGTCTAGGATATCGTTGGTTATAAATGGTTCTGCGTAATGGATATGGTTGCTATTTAGTTCTCTATTCAAAAGATTTTGAAAGTATTCAGCCAGAATTGGGGCATCTACTTTTATGGTGAACCCGTTATGCTGTTTGTTTAGGGTTTTTGCTATGTTCCAGAAGGCTTTACTATCATTGGCATTACTAAGGCTCGACGCTAATTGTAGAGTGTAGTTTTTTTGTTTCGTCATACATATATTCTTATAGGCTTTGTTTGATTCTTGGTATTTCAGTTTTAAGTGATTAGTTCCATTTTTTCTAGCTTGTCTGAGACATTGGAACGATTTTGTCCTTGCTGATTCGCACTCCCAGTCGTACCAGGGTTGTTTCCATTTACATTTTGGTCTGTTTTGACTTCCCGCAGCTTTGATAATACAGCTTGTCAGAGTATCTATGCTTTTTATTGGGTCAGTGCTACTGTGTGTCACTATGCTAAGTTCATGGTCTAGGTTGCGATTATATCTTTCCTTTTTTCTTTCGTTCCATTGTAATTTTGGAAGTAGTGTACTTTTTTCCACGTCTGATCTGCATCGGTTGGAGCTGATTTTTAAGTCAACGGAAATTGGTAGGTGGTCTGATAGAGTGTGATCTTTTATTGTAAAGTCCGAAATATTTTGTAGTCCTAGTCCTCTTGCAAATATATAATCTATGGTTGAGCATGCTGTCCCCCTCATGAATGTAAAGTGTCCTTCCTCGTCGCCCTTAGTCCGACCGTTCAGGATTGTTAGTCCCAAGCTGTCACACAATTCTGCAATCTTTTTTCCATTTGCATCTATTTTGTCATCTTTTGAGGTTCTGTTTTCTAATATTGAGTCTGGTGCATCTTCAGTTTCTATGTTTAGAATTTGGGTATTACCAACTCTTCCATTGAAGTCGCCTGCTAGCATAAGATTATCTCTGTCGAAATCCAGTAAGAAGTTTTGCAAGGTTGTGAAGTCATTCATCCATTTATTGCAATTGATGTAAACTGGTATTACAAATATCTTTCCTTTTTCTGTGGGGATTTCTACGATGTCTCTATTGCATTGTTTTATGAAGTTGCAACCCCATTTTTTTCTCACTTCCGTTTTAATTCCGTACAGACAACCTCCACTAGCTCTACCGTGTGTTGACGTTCTTTCTGCTAATATCCACAACAATTCATAGTTTTTAAATAAATATTCAAATCTTTCTAAATAATTTTCTACAAAAGTTTCATATAAAAAAAAGATATCGTAGTTATTAACAAATTGGAAAAAATCAGAAAATAAAAGTTTGTTGGCTAAGCCTGCTACATTAAATGATAAAATTTTTACTTCGTATAATATTATATTCTTAAGGTGACTCTTATTTCTAACGTTAGTTTTTGTTTCTACTTGGCTGACGGCATTACAATTAAAAACGCTGAATGCGTTCATCTCCCGGCTTTCTTGAGCCGCTGTACGAAGCTGTCTCTGCGTTTGCATCAAAAACACTCTAGTAAAGATATAAATCCTCGGTAGCCATATTGGTTTGCCTACAAGCTAAACCGGAAACGGACCTCATAAAGTATGTCTTAGTGTGCGTGTAATTTCTCCTCTAATTCACTACCGGAACTCAGGAATTGTGTCTATGTATGCGTGAAAACACGTCAATTTTTCTCGTTGAATTCGTCCACATTACAAATACAACAATGTAAACAAATGGGTTTTGGAGGGTGATACGTACGAAAGATTTATATCTTCATATAGAGTGTTTTTGGTTTGCATCATAGTTTGACATTTCTGTGTTGTCATTTCTGTCATCTAGCAACTGGTTCAGATATGTCAATCCTCCGTCTTCTTCACATGCGATTTTGTTTTCGTTTATGAAAAAAGTATATTTCTCATTTATAATTAGTTTTTCGCCTCTTAATTGGAGTTTCAAGTTCGTGTGTCTGGCTGCAACTTTATTCTTAGTTTCCACCATGCGCCTCCTCCTCTGCCGAGCCGCGAAAGTGTAATCCTTGTGCATGGAAACACCACTTCCACGCTTCCTGTTTGCCGCTTGTAATAGCCGTCCAACTAGCTCCTTGTTTTGAAGCTCGACAACAACATTACCAACATTCGGTCTCGTGGATCTTAGTTCTCTAGCTGTTGCAATTATTGCGGTGTTTTGGGTTTCAAGCAGATCCAAACAAAGAGACTTTGCTTTTTCTATTGGTGCCGTCTCATCATGTAGCGGTAGATGGATGACTACGTTTTTTTCATTTGCCTTGCTTGTTAAACGCTCAACTTGTTGTTCAAGCGATAGACAGCGCGATTGCATTGCACATAGCTGATTTTGTAGCTGGGTGTTATTTTGGTGCAACGTTTTAAGTTGTAGGCCGATTCCTTCTAGGTCTGCTTTTGTAGCCAGATCCTTCAACTTCTCGTCAATTGCCATGACAACCGTGTCGCGGATGAGAATTTTAAGCTCATTTGCGGTCATATTACCAGCTGGCTCCTCTGATAAAATCCTCTGTTTTTGTGGAGGGAAACGGGGCGAAGTGTGTGTCAGTCCGCGTTTTGATTGCGCGGGAGTGCCAGTCAGATGGACGGATGACGATTGTGGTGAACGGTGTATAGACATTTTGTATTTGATTCGTTTTGTTCCTTTTTCTTAGTTTTTTGACTCACCCTTATGGATAAACTAAAGATTTTTCATTTAGATTTAAACTTGGCGTTATTTTTTGAAATTTGAAGTGTTTTTTCTTTACAAAACTTAGAGCTAACTTAGTAGTTGATCTTAACGATTCACTCTCTCACTCTCACGTTCAATAATATCAAGAGTATAGATTTTGAAAAACCAAGACAAGTTTTTGATGGATTTTTAAGTTGGATTCAAAATAAGATCATCTAAAAGCTTTGTAAAAGTATAATTTTATTTCTAGCCACAAAACCTTGTTGACCAGTTTTGTTCTTTAACAATCCGCTTTCCCTTTGCAATTTTTACAACTTATCTCAGTATTTTATTTACACTTCTACACTAATATTATAAAGAGGAAAGATTTGTATTTTTGTATGTAATGAATAAACTCAAAAAGTACTGGACTGATTTTAATAATTTTATTTTTTAGAAAGCTACATTATCACTGGGTAACATAGGCTATATTTAGTACTAGATTACTATAGAAATCTTTAGAAATTCCTATTAAAACCAACCGAAGCGCTAAGGTGTAAAAAAATTAGCCATAAAATGTCTTTCATCACATACGCTGCGAAGAGTATTAATGATATGACAAAAAATCTTCGACAATATTATAGAATACAAGACTATTGATCAAAGAATTAAGAGATAAAGTGATTGAAGCAACTATCACTACAGGTCCAGCGGCCGGCCGGTCAGCTCGCACATGTTCCGCGGATCCCGATGATACCAACTGATTTGCCCATATCTTTTAAAACGTTACAGTTCCCTTTAAAAATAGTCTTTGCCCTAACAATAAATAAATCCCAGGGACAAACTTTTTCCATAGTTGGTATCGACTTAAGGAAAGAGTGCTTTTCCTACGGGAAATTTCTCGAGTAGGATCTCCTGAAAATCAATACGTTTTGTTGCCACCTATAAATACCACAGCCAACGTAGTGTACAGGGAGGCTTTAAGATAAGCATACAATTTTTTCTAATTTAGTGATTCATGGTCGATTTAATTAGCATGCTTATAACCTAAATATCTGTACCTTTTTATGTCTACCAGTGCGAAGCCGGGACGGGCCGCTAGTTGAAAATAAAGCTAGTTTAAATTGAAGGAATTTCGAAGGAGTTGGACAAGAATATGAAGGAGTTTTCATATTCTACTTTGACGAATTCAGTTTCAATAAAAACACAATTTTTACTTTCAATCTCACAATTCCAAATTCTCTCAAAAAAAATATGGGAAAATATGGGAAAATTATGCAAAATCCACGTCTGGACACTTTTCTATTACATAACTTTTTTAATGTTTTTTTTTCACTTAGGTTTGCTGATCTCGTATGTTGAACGCATATCCTTCCATTACCTGATGTCATCATAACGTTAAGCCACATCAATTTTGAAAGACTTTTGATGCAAAAAGAGAAAACATTTCAGACTCGCACCATCACCCAATAGCAGAAAGCCTTTTATCATCGTCGTCGTCGTCGTTGGTCGGTCGTCCTGTCTTTTCTTTGTAGTTATCCCTGGTTTTCTCCTCTAGACTGACTTCGGAAAAATATCGCATATAGTATGTTGATGCGGATGCATATGTCCTCGAGAAGAAAAAATGCTTATAGTGCCTATGGCATCGCATATTGTACCATTAGGGGTGGACATTTAAATCAAATTTTTTTGATTTTTCAAAAAAATAAAAAATACAAAAATATTAAAACGGAATAAAAAAAAAAGACAAATAGAAAATCATAAATTCTTTGATTTAGGTAGAGTCTACGTGAAAAACTGTTGTTGTTGCTCCAGCTCCTGCTCCTGCTGAAGCTGATGCTGTCGGGGTCAGTGGTCGTCAGCGTCGTTGTCGTAAGAACTAAAAGCAATTTCTCTTCTGTCAAGCGCATCAACCATGAAAGGAGCAGATGATAAAAAAAGTAGTAAAAATCAAGCAGAAAATAAAAGAAAAAATAATAAAACAAAAATTTCAAAATAGAAAATAAAAAGAAATATCCTTTAATATAAAATGACCAAACATGAGAATTTTAGATGTCCGGCCGGATGATAATTTTTGCATTTTGTCCTTTGGTTTAGTTTCTTTGTTGTTGCTGTTGCTGCTCTTCAGGTGGAAGGATGTGTATCATCAAAATGCACTTTGCATGGCAGGACACTGGACGACACATAATCAGATTTATGTATATTTTCAGGGAAAACGCTTTTCAAATCAAATTGCCCAAAAACGACATCGAAAATGGAGACTGGACTGATTTTAATTTTATCTTCTATTTTTGTATATATGTACATATCTTCAGGCAAAGTATGCACTTTAGAAGTTTTCTATAGATATTATAAAGCTTGACTGACCAAAGTAAAATGTCATAAATTGACAGATTTATGTGATTTTGACTTTAAGTTTTTTTCTTTTTTGTTTTTAATATTATACGTTGAACAGTTAAAAAACATTCATATTTCTAATTGGATGTCTAATTGAGAGTGATGTGGATGTGACTTTTTCGAAGTCAAAAACTAAAGCTAATGAATTAGCAAGGAAGCATTTCAAAAGCTGAAAATTCAAATAGATAATCAAAATGAAAAAAAAGTATTAAGAGCTTCCGAAAGCTCGGTTTGAATTTCTTTGCTAATTTCCCTCAATATACCGTTATGTTGTCAAACTACGATAAGTCAAACGTACCTGTGGACGTCAAGTTTAGTTTATTTCATCCGTAGAGTTAAAATGCTTTCAAAAACTGCGAAATATATAAATACATAAATTTATCTATAAGTACCAACATACTGTAGTTTAAATTTTAAATTTAGTCTTCTAGATATAACGAAATTCAAATCATAAATCAATTAAGATTTAGAGGTTCGTTCAACGCATAGCACTGGTCGATACGGTTTTCTTTCAGGTAATCAAACTGCACTTTTTCAATTGTTTTTAATTGCCTTAATTCAAATTAAACTGCAAAATTACAATTTTTTGAGATATTATGATTTAAAAGTAACTTAAGTGTTTGTAACGAATATATTTTCTTAACAGGATTTTTAAAATATATTGTAAAAACATTATGAGGTTGCAGATATGGCAGCGAAAAATGCAATTCATTATCCTTCCGTAAAGGAACTCCCAAACATCCCTCAAATCTTTCGAAAAGTATTCATGTTCATTGAAAATGAAGAACTCGAAAAAACATGGCTTAGGCAACAGAACTTTCTGCGACAACACCATCCATCACACCGCCGCATTCCTTATAACTAAAAGTTTTCCAGAGAAGAGTGCATCACCATATTTCGGACAAGGGTAGGAAAAAACATTTTTCTCCGGTCTGCACTATTTCTCGGCTGACCCGCCTGATGAATGTACCAATTGTAGGGAGCCTCTCTCTATTTGGCACATTTTTTCCATTTGCCCGATAAAATTTCAGTAGATAATTAAAATCGAAGTTCGTATTCGAAATCAGTACTGAAAAACGTATTTTCCAAGCCACGAAAGCTTTAAATTCAAGATTTCTAAAAACTTGATATAGAGTCAAATGAAAACTCATAATTAAGCAGAATTTACACAAACTAAATAATATACTAAAATGATTGAAACTGTTTCTAGAAGACACCATTTTGTTCTTTGCCTCATCCTTACGAGCACCGTTTTTGGTTTTATTTTTCAAGAGCCACATTTTAAAAGTAGACAAAATTATGAGGCAAGATTCGAATTCAGGACAACTGGCTCCGCGAAATTAGGCCCCAGGAAATTAGGCCCCAAAAGAAAAAATGAAATAAGGCCCCAAATTGGGGTAATTTTTCATAATGAAATTATGCCCCAATGAAATAAGGCCCCATCTAAATGAAAAAAAGGCCCCAAAAATAAATGAAATAAGGCCCCAGCTTGTTTTGTCTTAGTATTTTTAATGAAATAAGACCCCAATTTGTTTTTTTTTTTATATTAAAAATTATTTTCAAAAATTAAATAATACCCCAAACCATCAAACAAATACTTGGATTGTATCCTGTACAATTTCCCTGCAACAAGGACACTTGTAACTCTCCTCTCTTTCAGCTATAGCTTCAGCTTGAATTTTGAGATTTCATTCAGCACAAATTTTTAAATGCCTGCAAGGCAACAGAACATTATTTGCTCGCAAATCCTTACAAACAACGCAAATAGGTTCGTCAATGGATGTGCTTACAACAACAGGGTTTTCATCCTCTTCGTTAATGACTTCCTCACAGGATTATTCTGTTACTTACTGATGCTTTTCAATACAAGGATCGTGTTGAAAACCATCAGCGAGTAACAGAATAGCTGACAAAATCGCGCAATTTTTTTCAGCTATTCTGTTACTCGCTGATGGTTTTCAACACGATCCTTATATTGAAAAGCATCAGTAAGTAACAGAATAGCTGAAAAAAATTGCGCTGATCGGGTTGAAAACCATAAGCGGATTTTTACTTGCATAAAAATCGCGCGATTTTTTTCAGCTATTCTGTTACTTACTGATGCTTTTCAATATAAGGATCTTGTTGAAAACCATCAGCGGATTTTTACTTGCATATATAATTTTTAAGATATTTAAAATTTTTCATTTTTTTTTGTTCTTATGGATAAAAGAACAAAAAAGGCGGTATTTTGCTAGCTCTGGGTCCTCGATTAGCGGACTTTCTTAATACTTTTTGTGAAAACAATGTTGTTTTGGCAATTTTAAGTAAATTATGCAAAATGAAATAAGGCCCCAAATTGTTTTTCAAAATAAAATGAAATTAAGCCTTATTTCATAATGAAATAAGGATCCAAAGAAAAAATGAAATAAGGCCCCAAAAAATGAAATAACACCCCAAAATTCAAGAATTTTCATTGTTGTTGTTTTGTATGCATTTTTTGGGGCCTTATTTCATTTTTTTTTCTTTGGGGTCTAATTTCCTGGGGCCTAATTTCGCGGAGCCAAGGCAACTTAGTTGTTTTAAAAGTAAACGATAAGTTGCTTTATGGGACAGAGAAAAAAGTTTATTTTATAAATTGAAAAAAATCTGTTCAAAAAAATTAAACTTTTTTGCTTTTGGATCTAAAAAGTTGAGCTTTGTAACATCTTTATGTAGGCCAATTTTTTGAGTCGTATCTTTCAACCAATAATATGTTTCAAGAGTTGTAACCAAGTTTACTAACGCTAATGAGGGTATACTTCATTCATTGTGTAAAAAATAACATGTATATAAAAATATTAATATCTAAATTATTTGTGTTGGGGTCGAATTTGTATACCTATGAGTCATAGTAGTGTATTTAAAATATTGCAAGTACATAAGTCAAAATTCTGTACTTTAAGATTCTGTTAATAGGTTGAAAAAGAACAATCTTTCTATTTTCGGAGTACTGCGCTTTTGAAACATACTATTTTTTGAGAATAATATATCATACCAATTTTTCATTTGCCCCACCTTGGCACAACATTTTAAGAAACTTTATGAACAATAATATCTATCAACAGTTTTTGAACTAACGTTTATCATATGAATTTGTTGTATACTCAAAATCTTGTTAGTTTTTAGTATTCAGCGTTTTTATTTCTTTTTAAATAAACATAGCGATTAAAAACGCACAGAATTTGTAGATATTTCCTTATAAAAATATATTAATAAACTTAATTCTGGTTCACCATTTGTTTTTTAGATTGATTTTTTTCTAAAGAACAGATATGAAACTATATAGTACTAGCGGCCCGTCCTGGCTTCACACGGGTAGACATAAATAGGTACATATAATGTAGCTTTCTAATGAAAAAAGAATTATTAAAATCGGTACAGTACTTTTTGAGTTTATTCGTATACAAAAATACAAAAATACAAATCTTTCCTCTTTATAATATTAGTGTAGAAGTGTAGATATAGATTTTGAGATAAACAATTTCGAGAACCAACATGGTGAGATACAGTATTTTGTTCATATGTATATCAGTTTGATATATCTAGTAACAATTTCTAAATTTACATTATTTTAAAAAGTCAAAATAATTTTAAACACACAAAAATAAAATAAATTAGTTGGTGCAACAGTCCGTTGAGAACTAGGGCCTAGTGACTTAAAACTCTCAACCATTCCTGTGTGCGAGTAATGTTGTCAGGGATGGAGGGGACCTACAGTCTTAAGCCGAGGCCGAACAACTAATTTAAGAAAGCACTTTTCATGACAAGAAGTACTCTAGGAGGATTTGTTAATTCCTCGCTAGAGGCAGTACCCGTGAAAAAGACTTTAGATGGCACAGTTAGGGATTGAACCCAGATCACGGGTACTATAATTTTAAAGATACAGAATTATGAAATACTGTATTTCAACTCGATTCTACATTTTTACTGTTCAATTTTGAAATTTTCGAAGAGAGCTGTTTTTTGTAAGCTTTCGTAATCGACACAATTTAAGCTTCTTGACCCTGTAATTACATTACATTACATTACATCTGTCTACTAACCACGCTCACTGATGCTGACCCTGTAATTTTTCGAGGTTTTTATCACATTTGGTCACAAAAAACTTGTGATTTGATATTTTTAGACTCTTTTCAACATAAAGGAAAAGGTCTATGCAATGCTTCTTAATCGATTCAAGACCTCAAAGGCGTTTCTCGTAAAATTGTAGAGAAAATACATGAAACTTTCGTGAGAAGGGAATGGTGTTGCAACCGATTTTTAATGAACTTTGATTGATTTCTCTTAAAAAATACTTGATTTTTTAAAATATAAAAATGAAATCTCTTACTGGAAAAACTAATAGATATTATATAATTCCCAGGTGATGAAGGTGTCAAGAAACTACTATGTTATTAGAAAAAAGATGTTTATAAATCAAAATGATTATCATTGTACTTTTGAAGTTGCTTAGCATTCAAATCAGACACAAGAAATCAGGAAAAGAATAATAGTTTTTTTTTGGTTATGAAAGAGTTTCCAGAATTGTATTTTTTAAAAACTAATTTTAAAAAACAGTAGAAGAAACGATATTCACCATAAACATAAGAAAGTTTACTTAAAACAGATACAAAATGTTAATAAATTGGAAAAAATAAAAAAAATATATATTCTAATTCATTTAATAGCATTTATTGAAATATCGGAATTTCTGTAATTTTTCTGGGAGCCCAAATCTAGAGTATCAGAACTGTATCCCAATGCTATTGGGACATAGCTAGTGACATAACCAGGGATAGGATTTAACTAACTTTGCCTTTTTTTTTTGGTTAAACAGAAGATGAAATCGACTTTCGACAAACATGTTTCAAGCCCTGGTGTTTGCAAATATATGTATTTTATTTTGCCTTTTTATACTATAATTGCCTTTTTTGTCTTTCTTCGCCATTGTTGCTATTTTCTGCCTTTTTATTAAATTTTGTTAAGAAATATCTAATAATTGGTTTAGTTTAAAAACCCAGCTTTTTGACGATACGATGCGATTGTTGAGGCCCGATGAGCTTAAGAGAGAAAAGGTTTTGTTGTTCGTAACAGAACCTGCACCGTATATGAAGAAGAGTGGCAAAACTCTGCAAGGGTTGTACTTAAAAATGGTTCACGTAACTTGCGCCGCTAACGGTGTAAACAGAGTTTGTGAAAGCATATGCAGTCACTACTCAAAAGTTGACGCCTTCGTGTCGAACTTGAAAAAAGTATTTCTGAAGACTCCATCTCAGATTGCTATTTTTAAGGATATGGAACCTGATTTGTCACTGCCACCTCAACCTGTAAGTTTGTTTGAAACTGAATTTGAAGTCGAATTTTTGAATTTCCATTTTAACTAGGTTTTAACTCGCTGGGGTACTTGGTTAGAGGCAGCAGCATATTATGCGGAATATTTTGCTCGGATCAAAAAAATCGTCAGCGCTCTCGAAGATGATGCAAGCTGTGTTGCATTTGCAAAAAAATTGATTGAAGATGAAATGGTTGCCGAAAAAAACATTGACTTCCTTTATGTCCTAAATTTTATTTATATAAAAAAGTGATATTGACAAAAATTGAATAAACTAAGTGATTTTTTGTAAAAATAAGATCTCCTAGATTTAACGCCGCCTAAAAGTTTTTTTTTCCACCAAATTCTTGAACTCGTGAAAAACTTTACAATATGCGATGTGATGCGTGTAGATATTTCCATGTTCTATAGTTCTTTGTTTTTGGTGGGTGGGAATATTTGATTCGAAATTGGGATCCAAATGAATGCATTTAGATGTCCTATAGTGTTACAGAAAACTATACTATAACTATAGTATGTGCCATGCATATATAGTACTTTTACATATATTCCTATGCTACATCAATAAAATTGATAGGCTCCATCTATATCTTAGGATAAACTTACATTTGGGTGTGGGACACTTAGGGTAGGACAAGCAGGATATATCGCATCAATGGCACTGGGCTACTTACCCACCCACATACCATTACGAACAGTAAGTCATCAACGATAAAGAACCGCAGAGCCTCGATGTCGACGACGTCGAACGCACCATTATAATGTAGTACATATCATATACATATATGTATTATATACATATATATATGAATCTAGGACAAGCCGAAGGAGTGAGAAATAGATTTTGCCTCCTTTTGTATCCTTCATCGACTAGAATTTCTAGAATTAGGGGAAAATTACTATGGCGAAAGATGACCGAAAAGAATCGATAGACCCATATGCAACGAGCTCAAGCTCAAGCTCGAGCAACTGCAATGTGAGAGGTTGTAGCGCAGCGGAGGCATCGTCGTCGTCGTCGTTGTCGTAATCATCACAAGGACTGCTTAGTTATAGCGCTAGTGATTTTATTTCATTTCGCAGGACGAAACAACAAGCAGTCTTCGAGCACACGCAAGCCATCCTTCCTTCTTTCGTCTGTCTCCCAGGGAGCATAATCTCTGTTCGATATGGTCGTCGTATAAGTGCCTACATATAGAGGTATAGGTATATCTAAGCCTCCATTCAACCCTCTCCCTTCTGAAAATGCGAAGCAAAAACTCATTCGCATCCCTATATAGAAAGTAGATATATGTATGTATGTATAGATATAGATATATGGAAATGCAGATGCACAACACATAGCAACTGGTATTTGTAGCGTCCAACTGTATTTTTGGCCTTATTTTAATTCTTTGCGCAAAATATTCTGTGTGTTGTGTAGTGTAGTGTAGGTCTCCTATAACACGGTGCAATAGTTTGGCAATGGAAGCCGACACCAACTGGAACTCCCTTCTCACTATGATGAAGAATTCAATTCGAAAAGCAGGAGAAAGAGCAGGAGCAGGAGCATCATAAGCACCAGCAGCAGCAGCAGCAGCAGAAGGAACAGAAGAAGGTTAGGAGTTTTTAGGAAAAAACAAGATGAAAGCAGAAAGAAGCCATATAGACTGTGGCAACAGAAAGAAAAGTACGAGGGCTTAATCGAGAATGTAGCACCGTCACCGGTCTGTCCGTCCGTTCGTCCGGCCGTATAGTGGGATGGGAAGGATGGTGCTGACGGCAGCGACAGGATACCTGACGTTTGCTTGTTCACCATCGCATGACGATGCTTTCGAAGCTTACTTATTCGCAACACTCGCTTGGGCCTTCTAAATGCGTACAACTGGGTGTCTCTTCAATATTAAGACGTATACATTTCAAGACTGTGTATTTTTGGGTCTAAATCAGTTTTGTCTTTTCAAAATATGATAGTTCCGATATTGAATCTCTTCAATGCATCATTTTTCACGAGCTCGCTGGTAAAGGAATGCACTCCTTTTTCGAGTTCAATCTTTAATGACTTCAATTTAAAGATTGAATTCTTTGAATGTAAATACTACAAACGAATGAAAAGACTTTAACAGAGTTCAAAAATGTCTCAATGATTGAATTTTTTGAATGTAAAGACTACAAATCAATGAAAAGACTTCAACAGAATTCAAAAATGTCTCAATGATTGCATTCAATTGATTATGATCAAATGAGTGGTGAAAAAATGATTGCAATCTTTTTAAAGTAAAGCGATTGGTGATTGCAAAAATTTTAAGTCTCAATTTTAGTTGAAGTTAACATTTCTGTAATACTTATGTTAAATGAATGATTTATAATTATTGTATTCTTAAATGATTGCATTCTTTTAAAAGCCTAGGATTTTTCGAGTAGAGTTAAATTGCAAGGTCCGTGTGTAGATAAAAATTAAAATTGTTTTTTTATTTTTAATAAGACATTTTGATAGATGGCGTTACTGTGGAGCTATGAACAAAGGCTACACGTAGAAAGTGAAATTACTTTATTACACTTTAAAATTAAGAGAAATGTGTTTTGATGATAAAAAGAAGTTTAACAATTTCGGATGATGAGTTCCGTTTTTCAAAACGCCTCTTTGCTAAGCTGGGAAGCTCTGAAAACAACTTATCAAGGTCCAATAGAGTAAAACGAATGTTAAAGAAGTTTTAAAGTCTGTTTCGACAACATGGTCTGACAAAAATAAATTTGTATGTACAAAAATCGTCATTTGTATCGAAGATGTCGGTTTAAGCCATAAACTTTTGTTGTAAATATTGTAAAGATTTAGACTTGTCTTCGAATCACCCTATGTCATATATGAGTGTGTAGTTTGTTGCTATGGCGATTGCACATCAGCATATATTCAGTTTTCTAAAAATTTTCTCAAACAGCAGCAATATCAACAGCAGTGGCAGTGGTAGCGTAGCGATAGTGTGATAGTGCGGCAAAAGCAGAGGTAGTAGCAAAGGCAGAAAAATAAGGTTGCGACTATGCGATTGTTGTGGGGTAAGTTAGGAAGATGTTTCAGTCTAAAACACTGTGACATACATACGTAGATATCTACTTCTTGCTTCGTCCTTGCATCGCCATCGCCATCTCCATCGTCATTACCATCCATGCCACCTACAATAGCGTCCAAAAAGCATAGGCTTGAGTAAAACCAACCTTATATCGAGGGCGAAACTTTTTCGCAGAATCAATAGATATACACAACGCACATCAGAGTATGGCTCACACATGCGGCTGCAGAGAGAGAGAGAGTGTTAGGTGGTATCTGGTGGTATAAGGATGAATTTTGCGTCCGTCGTCGTCGTCGTCGGAAGAGGGCTAGAAAGGAGAACAGCAGAGTTGGCCAAAAAGGAGATTCGAAGCCTAACTGAAACCGGCCAGAATAACACAGCGCCAAGCTGAAGAAACAAATGTTTTTGGGTGGTCATTCGTTAAAGGAGGCAAATGCTTTCCTTGCCTTACGACTACGACTACGACTATGGCTATGACTATAACTAGGACTAGGAGCACAAAACGTCGACGGCATAGTACTAGTTATGTATCTGTTGCATGAAAATATAGAAAGCAAGACCAAAAGGGTGCAAGCAGCATTAATGTTCTTATTGCTTCCACTTCTGCCGCTACTGCCTGTCGCGTCCGATGCTTTGTGGGCGAGCTATCTGGAATACTTGTAAGTTGGAAGCTGGGAGCTTGGCAATGGTGATGATGATGATGGTGATGCTGAGTAATGGTTACCTAAAACTGGTGTGATTGTGTAGGTAATGATCCGGGTTTGGGTATAGAAATAGAAATAGGAATAGGAATAAGAACATGTTGGGATGGTAGCCTTTTCCCAGGAATTCGTACATTTTGGGGAGTTAACCTTCTTGCTATTTAGATATTTGAACAGCAGCGATATTTTCCGATTTCATTGTTGGACGTGGTTTTCTTTAGTTCTTTTTTGCAAGCCTGTTTCTGCAGCGGTTGGAGTTGAAGTTGTTGTTGTTTTTGTCCTTATGCAATTTCAATATTTTTACTTTGAAGTTTCTTTTTCATCATCGTCATTGTTCGAAATAGGTTTTCGTTGGTGATGGTTGAAGGTAGTCAGTTATAGTGATGTCTATAGAACAATGGTATAGGCATTCGAAAAAAGCCCAACTTGATTGTTTCAAAATAGTTTTTTTTTAATTTTTAGTCATTTTTCTTTTTTGTTAATTCTCTATCGGGTTTTCTACACGTGTCCTTGTGACTTGGAAGGGTGTCTTTTGAATCTGGTGATCTTGGTTTTTCTTGATTTTTTTCTCAAACAGTCCTTGTAGGAAGGTATATTGGCTAGTTTTTGTTAGTTTGTTTTGTTGTTGTTCCTTTTAATTTCTCTTTGCGTTGGAGAAGAATGTGTTCGTTCGTTATTCCGCCTACAAAATACGAACAACCAATGCGCCTTAACAGGGAGGAGACATATTCGTGCACAAAAATATTGTGTGTATCTATGATAAGAGTTTTGTTTTAGAGGCCGAACCAAAATAAATTAAAAATAAAAACACAAAATCATATTAATAAAACTTTGGAATTAATTTAATCAATCAATTTGAAGGGTTTGACATTTTTTCATTATCATAATCAATTTAGTTAACATCAATATCTATAATCCAATTTTTGTTAAAATTTTGTGGAGTTAAGATTTAAATTTGTTTGTACATACATTATTTCAAAAATTAAAAGTTGAGTTACCTAATTCTTGCATTAAGATTTCTATAAATCATGACATACAGTCCCGTCGTTATTGGGTTTACCTTTGGATAGCAACTTGATTGATCTCCATAAGAAAAAGTAGGAATATTTCTTCCATCCGTTTTGTTTTTATAAAATAAGTAATTCAATAAAAACATTTTTTAAATAATTCTTAAACTCGACATTTGGTAAAACATATTTCTTTCTAATTAAAATATTTTCCATTTTTATGAAAAAAGATAATAAAATTTAATGTTGTTGAAAACTTTCTCATTGGAAGACGTTACCTGAAGTATGAAGTTATAATAGAAACTTAATTCCACTTGAAGATACTTGCATAAAACCACCTTATATTTATTACCGTCGGTTTTATGGAGGAGTGAAATAATTGTTTATGAACAAATCTTCTCAAAAAATTAAAAACACTGAGGAAGTGAAAATTATGATACAATTGGACTTAAATAATCATTTGTGAATGCCTCTTTTCATTTGAAGAAATCTAATAAAGACCAATGGCGTTTTTACCTCAAACTAAAAAATCTAATTATAAATACAAAATATCACTACATTCATGGATTAACCGAATTTCCTCTATATTCAATCATTGCTGATCAACCTGAACGTTATTGATGATAAAAAGCGGGCTATGATAAGAGCGCTTATTAAACCTTTAGTCTTATATTTTTGCTTTTAATTTGTATTTAATATACAAATTTATTTGTTTAATTTGCGAAATAATAAAAAATACTCAAAAATAAAAAGTGCGTATACGCCCTAGGGTACTCCTTTCAATATTTGGTTACTTGATTTTAAAGTTGGAATATTCGTTATAACTCCTGATTAAAAAGTGAAATTGTGACAAAACATGTAGGTTGGTTCTTAATTCGCTTTAGTTTTTCACTTTAAGCCTGTTTATTTCGCTTTGAATGACCAGCGAAGAATGTTTTTCGACTTTAACGAACAAGTGTTTTACACATGACAACTTCCTAGCTCATGACGAAGTGAGAATTAAAAAAATGAAATTAATAAAACAGTTACATATAATATTTAAACAATTATGTGAACAAATAAGTTATTGCAAAATTAAAGTTGAATTTGAATTGTATGGCATATTTGAATCAGCCGTTTCGAACTGAACATTTTCTTTTTTTCAGATTTTCGTCTTATTTTGAAATGCAGGAAGTTCCTGACAGGAACCCTCCAAAACCGTCGCAAAATCAGATGCGAATGTGGGTTAGAACTTTGTTAATAAAAACAAAACGTTGTTGATGTAATTTTTCCGTCGGTGAATGATTTGTTTGTATTTGTATAGACTATACTTAAGTCCATAAATCTTCTGATCATTGATCTATATTTTTATTCTACTAATTGCATTGCTATAATTACACAACATGACGGGCGGAAGCGGTCAGCGTGTTTTTTATCAGATATTATCAGATATTATTTCTTATAAAGTCATTTTGCAAATGCTCTTATCATCCAAACTCGAATCAGATAGAAATTCTCTTACTCTGCTACCGAAAAACTTATCACTTAGTCTTTCCTTAAGCTTGGTACGAATTTCGTGCATTTTCAAATGCATTTCAACTACAGTGAGAGAATTTGATTCAATTTGTTTCGTTGTTGTTTCGACCGAAAACATCACGTTATGAACAAATGATAAATAGGCAAGCGTTTTTTTTTCTTCGCAGTCTGTTTCAATAGCTTTCTCATTAAGACGAGGACATTCGTTTCCAGATTCGTGAAAGTGTGACTTAAGAGTAGGCCATGTTTTCAGCAATCTTTCAACAGCTGGGCCCAATGATACAAATCTGGTAGTTACATGTTTTAATATTTCATCCCACTCCATTTCATAAGCTTCGAACTGTTGTTGCAAATCAGCCCTTCTTTTAGCCGAACGACTGAAATAACTGTATACTTTCAGTAAAAAACTTTCTACATCGTATTCTAGTTTGTCAGTTGAAATTTTAGCAGCATTGTGTAATATATGAACTGGACAGCCTGCCTTTATAATTTTTTCATTTTTCGCTTTTAAAATTGTGAATATTGAATAGTTTTTGCCAAAGTTTACATTTGCATTGTCAGCAGAAAACGCGGATACTTTACTTAAGGAAAGATCATTTTTTCTAGAACATCCTCTAACATTTTTGACACTTGATTTGCAGATTCATTGTTGCTCTCTAAAAAATCCAGGAGACAATTCTCTACGCCCGTTTCATAGAAAAATCGAATGCATATTGGAAACATTTTTAGGTTTTTTCTATTACTTTGCATCGAGAAATATAATTTTTTGTCTTGAACTTTTTTCAAAATTATTTTAATGGATTCCCTAGCAATGACTTGTTTCACTAAAGCTTCTGCTTTAGTTCTATTACAATTTATTTTTTGGGCTATTTTGGAATCACTTAAAATATATGGCAATAATTTGTGTCCACAATCCATACTGTTGTAACTCAATGAGTGCCTCACAGTGTGAAAGACAGATGTCAGCTCAGCAATAATAACCTTTTCTTCAAAATCCACCGTAGATTGTCTCGGAGTCGAAAAATAATTCAATAAATTTGAAGATGCTAGATTCTGGACGATATGAGCATGAGACTTTGTTAGCGCGTGCGATTTTAAATCATTTTGTCCTCCGTGACTACAAGAAAATTCCTTTTTGCATAAACGACAAAAAACTTTGTAAGGATCTATTTTTACTCCTCTGGACCATGTATATTTGCTTTCCCATTGACTACTTTAAGCGGTTAGCCGTTCGTTTTTCTTTTTGGGAACAACAATTCTCGAACCAGGTGCAGAATCCGAAATAGATTCGCTTGATGATGAATCAATCATATTCACAATTTTATCACATGAAAATCTAAAAAGTAAAATGCTGGTAGGTGAATATAAACAAAACATAAATAATATTAATGTACGACTTACCTCTTTCGGAATCCAAACACAGTTCGCAAATATTGGTCTTCAAAAAATATTTTGTCAATTTAAATGACAGCTGTCAGGTTGCAAAATACATTATTCGTTAAGTTAGGTTTGTTTGATTGAAATTTTAAAATCAATTTCTTAAGGTTAAATCACAATGTAGCGATTAATCTGTATTAATGAAAGACATTTACATTGGGCATTATTTTTTGTGATTTTCAGTAAAAACCCGGGAAAAAAGCTGTCCCGGCATGACACTTAAATTTATGCCTTAAAATCTGGACGTCCCGGGCAAAACTATAATAAACTACAGTCATATAAATATCCTTCAGTTTTTAAGAATAAGAATACCTTAAACTATGTATGACTCAAGTATTTTTTCAAAATGCTTACAACCATCAGCCGTTGGAAAAAGAAAACATATATTATTAAACTTGTCATTATTGTATTGATGTGCACAAAATAGTTTGTTATTTAAAATCAGTAAATATATGATTCAAAAATTGTACACGTTAAAAATATCTGTTTTGTCTTTTGGTTTGCAAATATAGTATACCAAAAAAGTATTGAAACCAAATTTTGTCAAAAATGCAGTAGAGATTTTAATACAACTTATCTTTCGATCTTTTAATAATTTTATTTTGTATTAAAAGTATTTATGTTAGACAATTACTATTCTAGCTTAATCGGGGAAGGTTGCTCACCCTCCACATAGTATGGAGTACTTTTATTGTGTACGAGTATATTTAAGAGACTTGATACCATTTTTGTATGTTCTAGAACTCCCTGGAAATGTAATCGTAGTTATAGCTTTAAATTTCAATTGATCCTTAACGACCCTATGAGAACATATCCACAATTAGTTAAATATAAACAAAACCAACGCTCTAATTGGTGAAAATAAAATCTTATTGAATAAAAACTACTAGAAAGAAATGAGTCTTCGAAGTTGTATCCTTGAGACAATTCGCATAGTAGACCAATGCTTATTTTAAACGGTTGGAGAAAATTGTGAATTTTACTCATATATTTTAAAAACAAATCACACATTTTCATAGTAGTAGTATTAAGGAAAAACGCAAGAAACAATTTAGGATAAATAATTTTGCAAGTTTAACCTATGAAACAATTAAATTTGAGTTTTTATTATGGACCGTTTGCCGTCGGTTTGTAGACTGATTTATTGTATACATTGTAGCATCTTTTAAAATCAAAAGAAACTGTGGATGGACTTCCACCGCCTTTAAACATATCACATTACGGAGTCACTTGAGCGGAAATTCTTAATTTCTTACTCTGTACCTTAAATGGGTACATTGCGGCGTATGATAGCTATTTTTTTAAAAAGGAAATCGACTTTAAAAACGAGGGCGCAAAATTTTATAAGACTTGGTAAATTGTTAAATTCACTTTTAGGTATTTATTAAGCTTAAAAGGTGATTTAGCTAACTTTTAACAATTTCCTAATTATATATGACATCTGTACAATTAATCTTATTAGAGCAGTGGATGGAATGGTCAAGTATACAGTTATGAAATCAAATAAATAGGTCCGTTTAAGCGTGTCTGGTAAGTTTGATTTCACGAACTGTCACTGTTTATATGTTTTTTGATGAAAAGGAGTTAGCATTTAACTAGTTAGCAAAACGAAAAGAAAGGTTTGACATTTTGGATTCTAAATATTTAGCAAATTGCTATATATTTTTGATAGTTGATATTTGATGATTTAATTGGGTATAAATTACTTTTTTATTTTCCCAGCGGTTTGTTACAATTTCTTATGATTGACATCACCTTTAGATATAATACAGTGTTTCTTAATTAATTGCAGCTATATTTTAATCACAAGTTTTAATGCAATTCTTTTTTCAATAACAAATTAATTATTTGCTGTTTCCTGGGTAAAAATTAGCTATCGTAGAAAAGTAATGGCTTGTTAAAACCATACAATTTTTTAACGCAACAACTGATTAAAATTAAAGGTTTTGTACAACTCTAGAAAAAAGGGGGAAAGGGCAAGTCATTTTGGGTAGGATATTGAGGGATAACTTGAGAAACACAATTTTATTTTAATTGCTTTTATAATTCCAAAACAAATTCTCACTTCCACGAAAAATTCAGTTTTTATCACGTAAAATAAACTTGGGTTATGAAGATTGGTATTGTATGCAGACAATATTGAGTTTTTAGATTTCAAGCTTAAAAACTTCATAATTTTTTTTTGAAGGTTTAGATGAACACATACATTTTTCTCCTCAATAATCTCAACAATACTTTTCCAAAGGATTTTGTTGTCTTGAATTGAAATTTAATTTGGTCTTCCTCAATTAAGTCAGCTTTGCCAACAAAAAACTAAATCTTGTGTTTTTGAGGCTATAATAAAATAGGTGCCGTGACATAAGAGCAAGTGACATAAGACCAAATTTTAGAATTTGGCCTTATGACACTTTTCGAAGGCGTCATAACTCCAAATTTCAACGGTTGGCCTTATGTTGCTTTCCAAAGTGACTTTAGGCCAATTTAGTCTTATTTCACTTTCAAACTTTTTCTTCATCAGGAAAAATAGTAACATTACATTTAACATAACATTTTTGAGAATTTGATTAAATAAAAATAAAAAAATCACAAATAGTAGTAGGTACATAAACTAACATGGTTATCATGAGAGAAATGCACTATAAAGAGCTACTTAAATCCACATGATGGCACAACACTAAAAGTGCCATCCAAAAGGTAGTGTCTCGGAGAATCGTTTGGTAGGTTTTGAATTAGATTTGATATTGTTGGTGACATAAATATAGAGTAGCTAAAGTTATCTTCAATGATTGTGGCTCGGTAAAAGGGTTCATCTGCGTATCGAGACATGCTGGAACTGTTCATTACGGTTTCTGTTTTGAACAAGTCCAAAACATCTTTAGCAGTAGTGGAAGTTTTAGGGAACGACTTGTTTCGAATTCTCATGAGCTGCCGTCTTACTTTTCCAAATTGAACCTAATAATAAAAATGGCTACAATATGTTGGAAACATTTGGCAAACAAATAAAAAACTCTTATGCTACTTGAACTAAATTAGAAGCTTACCTGTGGAGAGTTCTCAGAATCCCTTGAACATACTTCATTGAAGTCTTCGCGTATGCCGCGTCTTTTTACTGAAACTTTTCCACATTGTTTTTTATTTCATTTATAGTTTTCATTTTATTTTTTAAACTTTCATTGTCTGTATGATTATGAGCGGCACTTGATTTCAGGATCCGAACTAAGTTTTCATTGTGTAGGTCGATTACCGTACTTGCACTACACGCTTTATTATAGCACGCATATCTTTTGGATAGTTTACAATTTCCACTAAATTTATATAATTGTTTAATATCAGGTATACATAACAGTTGGCTGCGTACTCTTAATCCTTCACAAAACTCATAATTATAGATAAAATCACTTCGAACATCCATTTTACGACTTTTTCGTACAAGGCAAAGAACGCCTAAACTTTCCTGATTACATTTACTTACCATCTGTTTTTACTCTTATCATAATTCTAACGGTAAAGACCGGTTTTTGTTCTTGAAACACTTTCTGAAAGCGACATAAGGCCAAATTTCAAAATTTGGTCTTATGACACTTGCCCTTATGTCACGGTACCGATTAAACAAAACAACAAAACATATAGTCCTAATCAAAACAAATTGTGTGATGATTCTACAAAATATCTCATTTTTATGAAGTTATGAAATTATTCTATAGGAAGTTTTGAAAAACATTGAATGTTATGCTTTCAGGGTTTTTAAAAAACACGTTTTAGAGTTAGTTTTTGAAGCTTATTCCAATCTCCGATTTAAGGTATTTATATGCTTAATTTAAATATGCATTATTTTTATATTATTTTTACAATATATTACAAAGATTTGATGTTATTCGGTCGAAAAACAAAACAGTTTTGCGTTCTCCTGTTTTTGCATAATAGGAACAGCGCTGTTTTTAGCTTTCTGCAGGAATGTAAAGAAGATACTGACACTATTTAAGCGCAATCATAGATTTGAAAAACCATCACGAAATTAATTGAAACCAAACACTTAATAGCCTTTCGAGTTTTAAAAGGTTGTATCTCAAAAAATTGAAGTACCCGTGGCATTATAGTTAGTGCGTTGGACTGTCATGCCAGAGGTCTTGGGTTCGATCCCTGCCTGTGGCACCTAAAGTTTTTTTCAGGGATACTGCATCTTGCGAGGAATTGATAAATCCTCTAAGATTGATTCTTGTCATGTAGGTCCCCTCCATACCTGACAGCATTACTCGCGCACACAGGAATGGTTAAAAGTTCACGGAGAGAATTGAAAAATCACTAATTGCTAAATTTTAGGTTGCAATTTACGAAAACCCTTTTTTTAGTAAATCAAGACGATTTTATTATAAAATGAATGAGAAAGTTGTAATTCAGCATTCAAATCTTCGTAAAATACAAAATTTTATAATTCGGTAATTATTATCAAAAGTTATAATTCGAGCTTGTTGAAATGAAAGTAAATTGCAACTTTTGAGTCGCAATCTACTATTTTAGGGGAATAATTTAATTTGACTACTCATTAATCTTGTTTTGCGAAACGTATGCGGTGATTTAAGCATTCTCAATTCTCAAATCAATAAACTATAATCACAATATAAATATTCAAGCTGCAATATTGTAATTTACGAAATACCTATTTGCTGATTTAAGAAAAAAGCTAAACAGTAAATTACAATTCCTTTAGTCTTAATCTACTATTTTCAGGGTAATAATTTAAAAATATTTATATGGTAAATTGCAACTTTTGAGTCGCAATCTACTACTTTAGGGGAATAATTTAATTTGACTACTCATTAATCTTGTTTTCTAGCAACTGTATAATTCGCAGTTGCTCTATGCAGCTCGGATTATATGGAGTCTCGATTTATTCGGGAAAGTATGCGTCAAGACAAGGTGTAATGGTCATCTTCTGATGAGCCCAACCATTGCATCGGGGCGAAACGCATATATGAACACTTATGCTGGTTTATATTTTTCATGATTTGAAATCATATTTATTAGAATAAGTTTATGTTGTAAATGACTAATGAAGATTTTTTATTTTGCAAAAAATTGTTCTTGAATCTCTACCAGGGTTGGAACCTCAGTAACAAAATTTCGGAGCAGATTTGCAGCAAAAGTGAAGTAAATCAAAAATTTCCGAAGTAGATTTGAAAATGAAAGAAAAACTCAAGTTTTCAAAAACTGTATTTTTAACAAAAATTTATTTAACGGAAATAAATAGGTATTTTTAACACTAAATTAAATAAGAAATTAGAGTTGAAAACAAAAGAACTATATTTGTAACAAAAATACTAATTTTTTTAAACAAAAAATGAATCACAAACGGGTTTAGCCTTTAGAAACTAAAAACTATTCATAATACATACTATAAATATTTTTGGTTTTTATTGATTTTATTTTAGAATGTATTTGCCTTGGACAAATTTCATTTCTCTTATAAATTTAATCAATTCAAGCGGTGATTCAAAAATTTGTTTTCCATCTGCTATTAATGATCGTGAAAACATTAAATTTTCAACTGTATTGACATGCAAACGATTTTTTATTTTAGTTTTCAATAAATTTATTTCGGAAAACTTTCTCTCAGCTGCGGCGCTGCTGTGTGGTAAAACGGCTAGAGTTAACATATAGTCAGATAAGTTTTGGAACATAAGTTCTTCCATTTTATTAGTGGTTGTTTTTAATAAGTACCAATAAAGATAACTAAATCTTGCTGATCTATGTTGCTTATATTAAGTAAGAAAAATTACGATTCCGTTCAGAGACAGAGATTCAGAGGAGAGTTGTTTGGAGAATACACGGTGCATGTCATTTAATTTCATTTGGTTTGGCTTCACAATTTTTTAGTGTGGAAAAAAAGGAGCAGATCTGAAAAAAGCGGAGTGGCGAAGTAGATTTGTTTTCTCCCTCAAAACTGGAGTAGATTTGCTTCGATCGAAGTGAGGTTTGAACCCTGATCTCTACATGATTGCTTGAAAATGGAAAGTAAATTAATCTTTAAAAGCTACAAATTGCTGCAGAAACTGTTTCAAATTACGACTCAAAAGTTGCAATTTAAAGATAACTAAGTATCAAAACTGTGACTGTCATTTGCAAACTGCAGAATAACCTGTTTCAAATTACAACTCAAAAGTTGCAATTTAAAAAAAAGAAGTAGCAGTACATTAGTTGTCATTTGCAAACTAATGTATATTGTCGCAGTCTAAGAAAACAAGGGTTGAAATTTGCCACTTGTGTGTGTAGGTATTTAAAAAAATCGAATCATAATCTACAAGAAAACAATTTCAATCTACAAACTCCTGCTGAAATTCACGATAAAAACAAACATTAAATTGATACAAATTCATATCAAATTGCAATTCGCTGTTTGCAATATTTGTTTTCCTCGATCGAATTATTGCTACTCAAATGTAGTGAAATATGATTTTTGAGTGTCAATATCTTCATTTTGCTCATTTTATGAAATTGCAAACAAAAAGTAGCAATTTACTTATTTCGAAGCCAAGGTCCAAAACTGGATTCATTTTTCGTGATTTGTAGCTTATTTTTCTTGATCTGATCTAAGAATTCTTTCCGTGTTGTAAGTCACTTGATTCTAGTTCTCATAAAACAGACTGTTGCGCCACCTAATTTATTTATTTTAGATCTCATAAAATCGACGTAAAAGCTTCATTTTGAAGTGTGATTCGAATCAAGGCCATCAAATCCGAAGTAAGGAAAACTAGAATACGATTGCCAGTTGAAAAACCTTGCTGACCAGTGTTTTCAAAGAGGTGTTACTTAGCTTAGTTATGACGGGGTAATGCAACGGTAGGCCGAAAAACATCTTAATCGGATCATTGTGGATCCATTGCTCTCCCCAGGGAGATGTTACTTTTAAAATTATATTATTGAAAAGTAAAAACTGCAAAAAAGGAACTTAAGTTATGTAATGATCTGTGATAAATATAAAGTATAAGATTCACATAAACTTGGTTTGAAGTTAAATATATATACGAAGATATAGTACATATGTTTTTCATGAGAAGATAAATAAATTGTGTAGGCATAAATTAACACTTTTTGATAGGTACAGTTCTAAGTGATAAAAACGTGTTAAACGACACCTAGCCTAGCCAAGGTGCAGCATTGAATAGTAATTAAAAAGTCTCAGTAAATCCTTCAAAAAAGTTAAGGCAGACCCTCTCCGTCTCCACTAACAGAATACCTAACCTAAAAAGAAGCTTAACAATAAATTGATGTAAAGTTTTCTTCCAATAGATAGTGCAATAAATATTGTGAAGAAGAACAAACAAAAAAAAAAAACAAAGTATTCTCTATTCATTTCAAAATATATTCCCACAATAAAAATTGATGAATAACAATAACAGTAATTTTTACACGGCATTTTCTTCCCATCGTATATTGTATTTTTCCTTCAATAAATCGCCGTCGTTAAACTTAGTTTTTTAAGTTTGTAGGTGTGCTCTGTCAGTAGCTGTACACATGCAAATGTATGGAATAGTATGTAATGCATGTGTGCCTGTGCAATGTCCGGCGAACGCACATGCATCCCACATCTAACGGCACATATGCAATATCCATGGCATGGCCACAGGTAAACAAATTGCTCAAGAGTGCTGGATTGCTAGAGCACGTGACTTTGCTGGCTGAAGCACCGCCCTCTGACGTCATTTTTGTGTATAATGAATGAACTTGCTCTTTTTTGCCATATCCCATCACTTTGAATTTCTCATTCCCTTTTTTTATTTTTATTTTTCTGTTTTTGTTTTCATTCTTTTCCTTTTTTATTATTATTTTGCATTTACTCTGATGCTGATGGTCCGTAGTCCGTTCCGTCCGATGTGGGCATATGCACCTGCTACGGTTTCTTCTTTGATCTTGACGCCAATACAATGGAAATAGTGGTGGGGCTCCTCCGTGTACGTATTCGAAAAGTGGGCGTGTCAAGAAAATTACTTGATAGTGTAAGTTATTGGAATTAAACTAGTGGCTCTTTCGAGTTGTATAGTGGACATTTTTAAAGTGCACTTTTTTTCATTCTGTTTTGGTTTTCCTATCCCATTATTTTTTGGTGTTTTTGTTTTTTTCTTCTTTTTATTTTTGATATGAACGAGAAAAAAGAAGAATGCACTTTTTATACAAAAAACTAAGAGAACAATTATTTATTATTATCTCTTATTTTTTAGAAGAGAAGGAATAATTTTTGTGCAATTATAAGTTTTTCTCATAAATGAGATACATTTAACAGGAACTAAGAGTGTGTTTCTTTATATTAACTCTGTTATATAGATAATTTATTTTTGAAAAATTAAAACATTATGTTTAAAGATAAACAAAACCATTTATATATGTAGATAAGTACTACTTTCTTTATTTGTCTGTACTTCTGTACACTATTATATTTTTCACCAATTTTTCGAAGTAGATGTTGGTTTTGGTTGTTCACGCTAATTATCAATTGGATCTAAGAAATAAATTAGGTGTGGCAACATTCCGTTGAGAACTAGAACTATTGACTTACAACTCTCAATCAACTCCTGTGTGCGAGTAATGTTGTCAGGGATAGAGGGGACCTACAGTTTTAAGCCGAATCCAAACAGCTAATTTGAGAAAGCACATTTCATGATAAGAATTACTCTTGGAGGATTTGTCAATTCTTCGCAAGAGGCAGTACCCGTGAAATAAACTTTAGATGGCATAGGCAGGGTTTGAAACCAAGACCAAGACCTCCGGCATATTAGCCCAACGCACTGTAAATAAGTTTTTTCAGAGTCTTGATAACTAGAGGTTGATCAAATACATAAACTATAAAATATTATTAGTATCAGAATGTTAAACAAAATTATTTATTACTTTAAATGCCTATCCAGAGGACATCACAAATGTTGGTCCGAAATACAGTACTCGGTTGTTCGCGAATTGCTAGTACTCAAAACTTTAGATGCGTTAGTTAGCCGGATTTATAAACCCAGACAATTTTCTATAGATTGACTTGAGATATTGAATATATCTTGAAAAATACATTCACTTTGGAAAATAGTTGGATTTCCAAGGTAGTTCATTTGGTTCGAATAATTATCTGACGATTTTGAAAATTTAACTTTAGAACTGAGCATACACTTTTCTTTTTTGCAGCACCGGTTTGGACAGCTCACTCACGTTTCGTGTTTTGTGTTACTGTAAAAACATCTTCAGTTTCCTTTATAATTTAATCATGAATTGTCTTACAAACTATTGCAAATTATTGAACTTTACTATAAAAATTCGTGCTCTGTTAAGAAATTTCATTGTGCACTTGACATGTGGTTTAAAAAAAATGGAAACATTTAGAGGCGATTGCGGAGAATGGTTTTATTTCACGATTGGAGCCGGTCAATTGGCCGACTTTTTTGTATAGCTATGTTAAAGACATCTTTAGCGATAAGCCCATGGCCAGTCCATGTCTTGATAAACCCACATCAATTGACGCTTTGAAAGCCAATACTGAAGCATTTATTCGTGAGATACCGGCCAATATGTTAAAAAGAGTATGTCAAAACTAAAAAATGCGGATGGACCATTTGAGGCGAAGCCGTGGCCAACATTTGCATTGAAAAATCTTGAAATTTTGTAGTTTTCACTTTAGAAGTATTGTTTGACTAAAAATCAATCTGAATAAAAAATTCTACGTACTTTTATTTAGAAATTGGATCAATAAAATAAAAGTAATAAAATTCAAGAGCTGTTAATTCGTATTAGTGCCGTATAAGGAGCGAAGACAATATTTTAAAGCATCAAAATAAAAATTGACTGTTTGGTGCTGGCGGAAAAAGATTCCGTTACATGAATTGCCAACGCTATCAAGCCATGTTGATTGAAATTTGTTTAAATAAATTCGTCGGCTAAACATGGACTATATTTATTTCCAGAACTGGTCCCTCATTCTTGGGACTTAAAATCTCTCGATTATTTTATTTGGATAGACAAATTGCAAATTAATCAGGAAATAGATTTGAATACATCAATTCTTAAGTATGACATCAGAAAATAGAATAGAAAGGAAATTACATAATCTAATAATACGTAATAGTATTTTAGAATTAAATTTAACATCTTTTATTAATTTTAGCGGGGAGAGTACGATAACTTCGGCGACAAAGTTTAATGACGGATTTGCATAGAACAGTTAAAAACAAGCATTTTTTACTATGGGAGGGGGGGGGGTCTATCTCCCCCCGTTTAGGCGGTAGGGGCAATTTAAAAAAATATGTACATTAAATGGAAAAAAAATAATTAAAAAATAACGGTAATACTTACAACTAAGTATTATACCTTTTTTTAAAGAAAACATTTTTGTCTATTAGCTTGTTTTTAAATCAAGTCAAAACTATGCATAGTTTTTGAAACCACCCCCCTCCCATAGTAAAAAATGCTTGTATTAAGCCCCTCTACCAAAAACCGTTATTATATCTTGGCGCCAAAGTTATCGTACTCGTGCCATTTTAGCTAAGGCTAGAATTCAAATAGACAAATAACTATCTTTTATGCATGTGTTCAATACATAATCAATAAGAACAAATACACATATTTTGTTTATCAGTTTGCATGCACTTCTTCAATTATTCTATACTCGTAATCCTTTTTTATCCATATGATTTTAATGTTATTTATATAGAATATGAAATAAATATGCAACCAACCAAAGTTGGAAAGCTGTTTGGAGTTCTCAAGGTGAAAGATTATTTAAAATCGAATAGCAGTCCACCCTGTTAAACTTTTTGTTTTAGTTGACATTATTACTTTAATTTCCAAAACAAAACATCTGCGAAGATAAAATTCTCGATCATCTGAATGTCAACCAACAAAACTTCTGGATGATAAATATTTTTGTGACTACTCTAACAATTTCTTTTAACATAAGCAACAATAAAAAAGCAATACAAATAAAAAAATTATTACAAATGGCGCCCAACGTAGGATTTTTTTTTTAAATCAAGAAAAACTCAATGTTTTTCTTCATCAAAAGACTTAAGTCAGTGAAGTCAAATCCATATTTTTAATCTGAATTTTACCTAAAACCTGGTGCAAAAATTGAATCTCAAATTGTAAGAAGGTCTTATTAATTTTAGCTTTTCTTAACGTGTGTGTCTTTTTGTTTTCTGCCGTAACCAAAATTCCCTTTATGAAGGTCTTAACTACTAGGCGGTATTTAATTTTAGTTTTCATTAGTCATCAAATTAATTATTTTATCTGTATTTTTCTTAATTTAAGATCAAACATTGATCGTAATATAAACGGGGACTAAGATAGGAACTATATGAAGATTTTAAGAGATGTTTGGAAAATTAATTTGTCTTCATCACGAGTACATTTGTATCTCTGAAGTCTTAAAACTGAAAATGTATCTTTTATCCCTTAGTTAAAACAAGAATCTCTTAAATTTCAAATTTTGTTCTATTCCAAAATTCTCTTTAAAACATTCACCCCATTTCCAATTATTTCCACAACACAACACTCACACATCGATAAATCTCTTCACACTACCACATCTTCATCCCTCAACACCAATACACTGACAATCAATTTTCCACCACCTACAAATGTTCCGTTACACACTGTTCGTTTCCGTCAATGCATTTCAGTCCATTTCTGACTGTCGGCCTGCGAACAGTGTTTTAGTGCGTACAAAAATAATTAACTTGAGAGCACGTTCTGATTGTGCCTGGTGCCCCCAAACTACCGCGCCCCTTAATAAAACAAAACAAAAACATAGAGTGTTAAGTGTTTGTAAAAATATCTTTTTTGTTTACACTTGGGTACTTATAGCGTACATTATAAAACTGTGAACTCAGTGGTACCATTTTCCGACCGACTAACTATACGACTACGCCTTCGACTATCTTTTTGGCGTTTTCCCGTAAAATGGAATTTATCTTTAAGTGTTTATCGTAATCGTCAACATCATCATCATCATCGTCGTCGTCGTTGTCGTCGTCGTCGTTGTCGTTGTCATTGTCATTGTCGTCTTAGTCTTCGTCTTCGTCTTGGTCTTAGTCTTCGTGGTTCGTTTTTTCCCCCATCATCATCATCTTTTTCTACGATCCCGTGCCCGACTGCCTCCTCCCGTCTCCCGTCTCCCGTCACCCATCACCCGCTTCCCGTATAATAATTACAAATCGATTTTAGGGAGCGAGACTCCTCTACTACTTAGATAGAAAATTAAATTAATTTTGTTGTTTTTCTCACAAGTTTTTACTACCCCCTCACCCTGATAGTCAGAGTCACCCTTCGCCGACACTTCGACTTCGACCTACTATCTACTCGTATCCTATCCTTGGGGGGTAGGTTGAGAAAGTGCTCTGGTGTGGTGTGATAGTAGAGTTTGGTTCATAAGAAAGAGCAAGCGAGAGAGCCAAAAACAAAACACCAGCCACAAGCAACGAGCAACTATATAGCAAAACAAAAAAAGTTATAAATGAGATATTTCGAATTGGAGGGAACGAAAAGGAGTGCGAGGTTTGTTTTTAGTAAACATTGCTTCCCCATGTTATTTATTGCTAATAAAACGGAATAATAAATGAAATCAAATAAATATAATATAACATCGCCGTCGGTAGATACTCGTACCAAAGTTTAGTGCGCTTTTTCTTTATTATAATCAATAAATACAATCGATGAAGCTATATCTACGTAAAAGTTGATAATTTATCTATAAAATGGTTGGTTTTTAAAAAGCCACAGTGTGATGTGAACAAACTTTACCACAAGCGAGTTTTTATTTGTCACCTTGAGTTGTTGAAAGACAAACACAACACAAAAGAAAGAAAGAATATTTTTTAAAATAAAGTGTGAACAATATTTAAAAAAAAATTATATATAAAATGGATGTAATAAAAGACTTAAGTCAATTCAGTAGTGAACCATCATTTCTAAAGAGTCTATCGCCGGCTTCAACAGGTGACATTCCACCGTCTCCGTCACGGCTCGACGATGAACGGATCGAAGTGCCAATGCCCAAGTCACATTCGTTGCCAGCCTCCCCATCGCAACACCATTTGAGTGTTCTTCCCCACCACAGCATTATCCCTGAGGTTCGTTCGCCTTTCAAAGAGAACAACAACAAAGAAGCAATAAACTTTTCTTCATCCAAAAGCCCAGAACCCTTTTCAGCAGCAATAGCAACAACAGCAAAAATACATCCCCCAGCTGAAACCCAGATTAGGCCATCATCGAGGCCAGCAGCTCCAACAAGTCCCACTTCCTCGTCGAGAAATCAATCGCATCAGCAATTCTGCCTGCGATGGAATAATTACCAAACCAATTTGACAAATGTCTTCGACGAGCTATTGCAGAGCGAATCGTTTGTCGATGTGACACTCGCCTGCGAGGGCCAGTCCATCAAGGCCCACAAAATGGTGCTCTCCGCCTGCAGTCCGTATTTTCAATCGCTGTTCTACGACAACCCGTGCCAGCATCCGATAGTGATTATGCGTGACGTGGGCTGGAGTGAGCTGAAGGCCATCATGGAATTCATGTACAAAGGCGAAATCAATGTGAGTCAGGATCAGATTAATCCGCTGCTGAAAGTCGCCGAAATGCTTAAGATACGAGGTCTGGCCGAGGTGAACACCACTGATACCGCAGATGACATCAGTGCCATGGCAAGTGCAACATTAGTCGCGGATGGCGGCATCGGTGTTAGAGGCGAGGAGGCAGCTACTGCTATACGCAGGTCACCACCATCGCCGAAAAAACCACGTCTTCACGTAAACACCGAAAAGCTGTTGGAGGTGAATTTGTCTTCGGCTGGAGGACGCAAGCGCAGTAGATCCCCATCTCCTGCCACCATAATGGAACACCACCATCAACAACAGCAACAACAGAAGGAAAAACAAAAACAAATGCACCAAGAACAGCTCCAGCACCAGCAACAACAACAACAACACCAACAACAACAACAGCAGCAACAACAGTCACAACAGCATCAATACCAAGCACGGCATCAGCAATTGCCGCCACAGGAATGTCCTTCGCCGTCCATGTCTTCATCATCTGTGCGAAATCCTTTTGCATCACCTATTCCCCCGCATCACTCGTCGTCCTCATCGTCACAGGCTTCAAATAATCATTCATCATCTGGTGGAAATGGCGGAGGAGGCACAGGTGGAGGCGGAGGTGGCGGTGGCGGAAGCAGTGGAAGTAATAGCGGTGGCGGCAATGGAACTGGTGGCGGCAATGGAAATGGAGCTGGAAGTGGTGGTGGCTATCCGATCGCGACACCACCTGCTGCCGAATCAATGAGTCTGTCTGCTTTAGGTATTAATCATGTAGACGAGATGGAGATCAAACCTGAAATTGCTGAGATGATTCGTGAGGAAGAGCGGGTGAGTTCTTTTTGTTTCTTCTTCTATTTGTGTTTTTTTTTAAGGTAAAGGTATTTTATAACAAATTTGTATAATTTTATACAAGATTAGAGGCACTCATAAAAATGGAATTAAAGATGTGGGATTTGAGATTTCAAATTGGTATTTTGTCATAAGAGTCTGCAAACGTCTTAAAAAAAAGAAAAAGAGGTTGAAAATTTGGCTTTTGTTGAACCTCATAAACTATTTAAGAAGATATTTATACGAAACGATCATAACTTTATTCATTTATGGGTTATGCATAAGTAGGTAATGTCTCCCAAACTTTGCTGATTAATAACAAATTGACGTTATGATTTTTTCTTCAGTAAAGAAGGTTTTTGTTTAAACTTTGTCTCAAACTTATACGGAAATTAAAAACTATTCTAACAGACAACCTTAAAAGGATAAAAGGTGTTTAATGTGTTAAGCTTGTCAAAATTAATATGTATCCGATTTTCGGTCATTGTAGGTACGAACTTTAATGAAACTATGACTCTTGTGAGTTGTCAACAAAAAAAACCCTTACTTCCCAAAAACGCCTCTCGAGATGATCTTATTTTTAAAAGCTAACCGTCATAGTAATTGTAGTTATTCTCTATTAGATGCCTTGAACTAATTGTTCAAAGTATACATACTCGTATAATAACCCATACCCATAAAAATTAAATTTCGCTCAAAAGTTTTTAAACCCTAACTTAATTTAACTAGTGTTGCCAAAATTGCCCTTTTGAGCTCATGCCGTTTGGCATTATAATCCCACAAAGTTAAAACAATACATGGAATATTTTTAATTATAATTCAGTCCTTTTTTTTTTTTTAATTTATTGGAAACATTTAACATGGTACTAATATTTGCATTGGTAAAATATCTAAATGGTAAATGTTAAATGTTTCAAGGTTTTATAAATATGCTAACAATCTTTAGTTAGTTATTTTTCTTTAAGTAATTAAGTAATTCATTTATTTACATTAATTTACAAAATTTTATACAATATTTTGAATTTAGATGCTATGGCTATGCCGTCAGCCAGGTTGACAAAAACAAAATTAGAATATTTAAATATATGTATGTTTTGAATTTAATAGAATTCTGTTATTAATAACAATCTATACTTGTAAATATCTTTCAAAAATGTACTTAATATTTTCCAATCATGCTCGTTAAGGATGTTTATATAGGCTCTTGTAGGGTAAGAGTATTTTTCCCAAAAAAGTAGCGTTTTTGAGTTTTGAATATTGGACAGATACCAATGAAATGTAGGCAATCTTCTTTTGATTTTAAGTTGCATAGCGTACAGAATTGATAAAAACTACCATTATAAGGACTTCCATTTAAGTTGAGAATTTCAAATCTTGCTTTAAAGATTAGGGATATCTCTACATAACTCAGTGAATCCTTGAAATAATTTCTGGAACCAAGATTATAGCTGAGCTGACTGTAGATTATTCTACTGAATGAGTCTTGAGCTTCTTCTATCAGTGAATGCCTCATGTCCTCATTTTTCTCTATAATGCTGTACATTTGTTCTTTCACATGGTTTACATTGCTGAAATCATCATCCAATCTCACTCCACCTCCACACTCATTGCCAACAGATTGCCATCTTGCAAACCACCAGTCCTTATTTCTCAGCTCATATAAAAGAAATTTTTTCGAAAGTCTTGTGCTCTAATGGTTGCTGCAGACTTTGATGATGTAGCCCAGCTTGAGACTTCAGGGTGCTTGTTATAGAAGTTTTGGAAGTCCTGTTTCTAAATATATGGCATAACTAGGCGTATTCAGAGGTAGGTTGAACAGTTTCTTTATAAAATTCCTATAAAATTCTTCGATTTCTTCATATTCTTCTGATCCCCAAACCGGAGCGGCATACAAAAGAGTAGATTTCACTACTGAATTAAATATTTTGTATTTTCTAGATAAATTAATTGGTTTGTTGGAGAAGATATTTTTCCATGTTAAATGTATCAAACTTTGTGAGCTTTGGGCTTTCTCCGATAAATGAATTTTGAAATTTAATGTTGGATTCGATTTAAAGCCTAGATATTTGATCTCTTTTGCTACCTCCAGTTGCGTACCATTATATTTCCAGCTTCTTCCATTATAAAGCGCTTTGTGTACGGGCAAATACCATTATTTTGGATTTTGTTGTGTTGATTGAAAGTCCCCATCTGTTACAATATGCAGATAACCGATTGATCATCAATTGTAAACCTTCAGGTGATTCTGAAAGTATAACGAGGTCATCGGCGGCGTATAATAACACATTTACGGTGCAGCTAGCTTTTCTTATTCCCCCAGGAAGTTCATCCGCAACCTGGCGGACGGCCGGCATAGCCATACCATTTAAATTCAAAATATTGTATAAAATGTTGTAAATTAATTTAAATAAATGAATTACTTACTTACTACTTACTACTAACTACTAATTAACTTACATTACAAATTTTGTGCAGTAAAAATAAATACATACAATATGTATCCACCATTAAAAATTGATTGTTAACATTTTTAGAAAGGTATAAGGCGTGTCAAAACCGGCGCAAGCTACACCTTTTTGTTGAAATGAACACTTTAACTGTTTTCTATAAAAGTGTTCTTTCTGCCTTCACATTTAAGTGACGGAAAGTTAAACAAGAGTAGATTTGCAAATTTTTGGAAAATGCATAAGCTGTGGCTTTTTTTAAGATGTAGAAGTTTATTTCAGCACAATTTTAAAGCCCTTATTTTTTGTACAAGGCTGTGCGAAATCACTTTTATCCCTTTAAGCATATTTAAGACAAAATTTCCATGAAAATCCTAATATTTTGGAATCAGTTAATTTAACTAAACGAATTT
The DNA here is from genome assembly GCA_951509635.1 of Eupeodes luniger. Taxonomy (NCBI): domain Eukaryota; kingdom Metazoa; phylum Arthropoda; class Insecta; order Diptera; family Syrphidae; genus Eupeodes; species Eupeodes luniger. Next base: position 848,343 of record OX608074.1, read on the forward strand.
TTCGTTGGATTAGCGAAATTCTACTTAAAAAACACACTGGGCCTGATTTTCAATTCGACCTTTCAAATTCGACTCGCGTCGTATTTCCTTATTAACGAATTCGCGGCGAAGCGAAAATAGTTCTTCCTATATTCCAGTGATTTGACACTTTTGGTTTGACTTTTTCTTCCTATATTCCAGTGACTTGACAGCTTTCGACAAGTTTTGTTTTGATTGAATTTGTGAAATTTGCGGTGATTTATTCAAAATTTTATATTTTATTGTGGATTGTGGATAAATTATAAGAAAATTAAAATAAAGCTAACTCACATTTTTATATAATTGCAATCAAGACAGAATCCACGAATTCGAACAGTGAATAATAATAAACACTCTTTCAATGGTGAATCCGTCAAGAAAAAGCTGTCGGATTTCAACTCGCCAACAAACATTATGACATTTCAAATTCGCTTCGAATTCGTTAATTGGTCGAATTCAAAACGAAGAAAGCGAAAGTGAAAGCAATAATTGAAAAAAGGCAAACTCGCTAGCAAAACGATTCGCCGCGAATCCCATAATCAGTGCCCTGTGTTTCATCAACTTTTCAGATTTTCTGTGACAGTGCATTTTCTTTCACTTAGACAATATCATGACTGTAAGTGTGTATTTTAATGAATAATTTCATAAACTTATGAATGCATTAACAACTAAATCATTAGTTCAATGAAAATTTCATTAAAAAGTTACAATAATTCGTTCTTGGAAATTGACAAAAAGGCATTTCATTCTTTATCCACTAAAGTGTCCTTGTTGATTCTGTATGTCAATTTAGCGTTTAAGTGGTTTTGGTTTTCATATAGAAATATGAATTCACCTTATTTGAAGAACTAATTTCTGTTCAATTGATATGGATCAAAGATAATTAACATTTGATTTGTATTTATTAATACGCGGCTTATACTATTTTCTTTTCCCAAAACAAGACGACTGAAATCTTCTTCTATATTTAAACAACAAAAACTCTTTATCTCAACTAACTAACCCTTAAAGCAATCTTATTCTGATACAATATTATTTCCACGCAATTTGCCATCCACAACCGCATCATCTAAACATTCTAAAAACCCAAGGCGATAGACCAAAGTATTTGATGCAGCAATGTAGAAAACGCGTGCAAGTGGACGAAACCAAAACTAAAAATTAAAAAAAAAAAAACAAAACGAATACAAAATAATGCCGCTGCCGCATAAGCAAGGCATCGAGTATAGAGTAGGTACAAGTGCATCCTGAGTTTCGCTGGTGATGGCGATTGCAATGGCGATCCTTATGCATCCTTTTGTACGCCTTTAGCCACTGTTAACGAAAATGCATATAATAACACCAAAGTCACCCCAACAACTACGACAACGACGACGACGGTGCATGGTGCACAACTGCATCGTATGCCACACCGTCATCCTCGCCATCATGTCATCATCATCATCGCATCCGTATATCCAATCCACCCTTCAACTATACTTTGTCCACCACACTACCGTCCACCGCGCCGGCCGCCGCCGTTATAAGGACTTGGATCTAGGCAACGTCCATCGCTATCGTCGTCGTTGTTGTTGTTGTTGTCATTGTCCTAGTACAAGTACTCGTAACTCGTATAGTTTTGAATAGAAAAGTCACTTGGATAGGGGAGCATCAGCCAGCCTATATTGCGCCAGGACGGATGGCCAATGTGAAAGTAGTTTCCCATGACACAGCTCCCTATTTCTCGCATGTTAAATCCATCCAAACAGACATTTTCTCCAACGAAATCTAGGGAAGGGATGTATAGGCGCATACCTAACTAAACTACCTTTGTATTATGTAGCTCTGGATGGATGCCTACCTATATAACTTGAATTTGTGATGAAAGCTTCCGCACTTCTGTGCACATTTAGCGAAATATCATGGCGAATGCGATGGGTATGGGAACTCTGATGGCAAGGCAACAACAAATGCAAAGTAGAGAGTGAGAGAATAAGAGGGTTGAAATCCTCTAACTGCCCCCCCTAAGTCCAAACTCCAAACTATCCCAACAGGCAAAAGGAATAAATTCGAGCTCGATGCACACGAGTGTGATTGCTGCAAAGGCATCAGCAGTCCTTTCTGCCAGGAAATAAGAAATGCAGATGAACATTGAATTGGATGTTATGTTTTGTGTGCAGTCCAAGCCCAAGCCCAAGCACAAGTCCAAGAGTCCCTTGTATTCACATCATACAAAGGAAGTAACTTTGTGTAAAAAAGCCCCACTTTTTTTAGCGAGTTTTTCGCCGTCAATTACACTTGCAACACCTTACAACACCAAAGGATGCGATATATTTACAGCAATCCATCGCCCCTGTTTTGCCTGGCCTGGTGGTTAAGAGCTAGCTTGGTGGCAAGTAGAATGCGAGGAATTTGAAATGCAGGTTACTCGTAGCTTGCAACAACTGACCTTTAATTATATCCCGCATTTATGTGTGATGGATGGATGAGGGTGCGTTGCCTTCCGTATACTATAGCGAGCATAAGATTTCTGATGTAAAAGGTATCTATCGTCGTCGTCGTCGCACATGTGTACTTACAGATTGAAGGTATTACATTCAAAGGGGCAATCTATCTGTATACATGGCCATATTTTGCAGATGATGAAATTTTTGATTTCGGGCAGAAATCTTCCCTTCATGTCTCTGAACACCTTTGACGGTCCAACCAAATGTACGTTTGTATACCTACCTACCTGAACAACAACAACTGAAAACCTCATCGCAGACAATAAAAGAGTGCGGAGACGCGGGGATTGATTTTAATCATGTATCTGTTCTGACTGAATCTGATGACGAATTAAAAAAAAGGGGTTCCCATCTGCAATGCATGTAATTTGTTGCATTGTAATAACAAGTGCACAATCATTTTATATATATGTACATACACATCTTTTCAAGTAATGAATGAATGAAATAAAAAACAAAAAAGATACACACAGAACTTAATTAAAGACTTTATGTTTATGAGTATAGAAATTATTAGATAAACGTTGAATAAAATCTGTGCGAGGGTAGCAACAATTACAATAGGATACAAAATTTTAAATGAATTAACTTATGTGTGTTTTGTAATTAAATATGTAATTATTTGTGCATCATCTACGAGTAAATTTGTAAAATCAAGAAATGTAGATTTTTTAATTATAATGAATATTTTGTCTAACATGCGCGATATGAGAGTCATCAGATCAGATCAAAGTTGAAACAACTGCAGAAATGTTGTAAGGACTCTTGGAGAAGGTAACAGGATGTCTGAAATCCCCAATTCAACGAAAAAATTAGACTTCTTGTTTCAATGTTGGTGAAGCATTTCGTTACATGAGTGCAAAATTAGCCTAAGTCACAATATCAAAATTTTTCAGGATAGAGAAGTTAAAACTGGAAAATTCGACGATTTAAAATGGGATTTTACGTTGGACTTACAGAACTTCAACAAAAAAGCTGTCTTAAAATAAAATAAATTAAAAATTTGATTTGCTTGCTTATTATTCTAACCCAGCTTTAGTTAATAGGTTTTTTAAATAAATTGCGATAGCTTTCATTATTCACTTCGATTGTACCAAAAGCTGATGTAAAGATTAATGAAAAAGTTCGAATTAATTCATATTCTGCCTTTTTAAATAATGATAATAAGTAAAGGTTGGTGAAGTTTTTCCCAAGACATACGAGCATTCCCCAATATGGCAATTTGAATTAATGATTTACTACTTTTAACATAGTTGTTTTGAAGAAATTATTTGATCTAGTTGAGGTTGCACCAAATTTTACTTGAAACGCAAATATATATTTTACTAAAACAAACTAATATAAAAAGAGGCTGGGATGCGACCCACACTGATAACTTCCCATCCCGTCTGTCGATTTGTCTTGCTTTAAAGTTTGTAGGGTTTCGTGTTTTGTTGAAAAAGTCGTCAGTTGAATTATTCTTAAAAAAAATAAAAATTACCAACAATAGTTTGCATTTGATGAAATAGTTTGATTTCAAAATCTATTTTTTTTAAACGAGATTTTTAGTCGAAAACCAATTTTTACCAATTTTAATAGCATTTCTTACAAGTTTTTATTTCTTATGTAAACAAATACAAATTGGATGCATGAAATTAATTTGAAGGCAATATCTTCTATTTTTCACGAGATATCGAGAACCGAATATCAATTTTTAATAAATTTGCGTACTATTTTTTGTAGATTTTATTTTTTTATGAAAAAATCGACTGTTAGATTTTCATAAAAAATTTACTGAATTTCGAAAAAATATTTTCTGTGAGATGAAATAAGTTTGAAGCCGATATTTTTAATTTTTGAAAAAATATTTGAGTCGAAAATCAATTTTTACGAACTTTTAGTACCTAATGCTTTTTTAAGGTATTCATTTTTTGTTAAAAAACTGTAAGTTTGATTTTTGTCAAAATTTTATCAAATGTTCAAAACAATATTTCTTATAACATAAAATTAATTTGAAGCTAATGTTTTTAATTTTAAAAAAGATACATAGTTTAGTCGAAAATCAATTTTTACCAACTTTTGTTAATTTTTTTTAGGTTTTTAATTTTTTGTAAAAAAAACTGTCAATTCGATTTTTCTCAAAATGTTACTGAATGTTGAAAACAATATTTCTTAAAAAATAAAATTAGTTAAAGGCCAATGTCTCAAATTTTTGAAAAGTTATTTGAGTCGAAAATCAATTTTTCCTAACATTTATTCATTTTTGTTTTAGGTTTTTATTTTTTGTAAAAAAACTGTCAATTCGATTTTTCTCAAAATTTTACCAAATGTTGAAAACAATATTTTTTATAAGATAAATAAGTTGGAAGCCATAATCTTAAAGTGTTGAAAAGATATTTGAGTCGAAATTCAATTTTTACTAACTTTTATTAATTTTTTTTTTTAGGTTTTTATTTTTTTGTAAAAAAACTGTCAATTCGATTTTTCTCAAAATTTTACCTGCTATCAAAAACGTTATTTTTCGTTGCACAAAATTGTTTTGGAGATAAACCCATTTTTTATTCGTAAAATTTTCGAGGTGACAATTTTTTTTTTCAGTTTTTTTTGATTTATAAAAAAACCGTTGATTGGATTTTTTTCCAAAAATATACTTGTTTGGTATCACGTTACAATATATACTATAAAATTTAATTCAAGTCTCTAGTATTATACAAAATTTTTACTTTTTTTCAAAACTGCTATGGTAAAAAAAACAACCCACGTAATTTTCTTGAGAGCCCTAGCTGCATCTTTCTGCATTATTATCTGTATACAAAAATTTATTTGAAGTCGATGCCTCTACTGCTTCTTGAGCTATGGACTGCGAAAAAAACGTCGTGAACGTACGGACGAACGGACGTACGGACGTACGAACTTACGTACACAAGCACGCACAGACATCTTTCCAAAAATATTTTATTTCGACTCTAGGGACCTTGAAACGTCGAGAAATGTCAAAATTTTCAATTCGACAAATCGGACCCATTACAATAACTTCCTATGGGAAGTTAAAAAGCTAAGACGATAGAGCAAAAGGCCATTTTAAACCTTCAGAGATTGATTGCAACTTAGAAAACTTTGTTCAAATGGGTATTCGCAATTTTGTGTTACTATATAATTAAAAAGTGTTATGAAAATGGTACAAGACAAATAATGACATACCTGGAAATTATGGAATTGGAGATTTTGTTGGTGATTTTGGCAACAAAAATTGATTCCTTGAAGATTTATTCCATGTAGATTTTCTCTGTAAAGATAAAGACAAGATGTATTATTTTACTGGAGATTTTGTTCGATGGTGATTATATTTAAACTAAATATTGCCTTTGAGGACATTAGTCCAATCAATTGGTTCTCCTACCAAAAGAAAATTCTGATTCTGAGTGGGGAATTTGGTATTTCTATCTTTTTATTGTCAGATGTTTCCTAAACGTCTTTTCTTTAAACTAGAATACTGACTGCATTTCCTCCTTCCCCTAAACATTTCATAAATAGCATCCGAATTAAATGTTTCTAAAAAACTCCGTTTTTCTTTAAAAAACGAACTGAGTTAACTCAAAATTAATGAAAAGTTGCACATCATGATAAAGTAACTGTTTCGGTTTATTCATATGATTGAACTGAGAAGGTGTTAAGGCCGTGAAGATGCTCATCAAACATGTGAATTCGCAATCCTTGAGCACATTCTCAAGTATTTTATTCATATACATTGAAGTACCTGCTTTGAAAATTAAGTTTTTAGCTAATTCATTTTTTTCAACTGCTCACTAATTTTTAACAGTTGATAATAATCATATAATCATCACTAAAAATGTTTTACACACAAATTTACAGAATAGAATAATCTTCTTAATAACGTCTTATGTATATTTCATACTTAAAAACGACGTCCTAAATGGCTAAAAATCTCAACATCAAATTTTGATACTATAGCTGAGGACAATAATAAGATTTTGTGGAGAACAATACTTCTGAATGATTTCAATATCTTAAACTAAAATGGTCAATGAAACTTGAGAGCCACTCATTGAATATGTAGTTTCCTCATAGAATGTTGATTATAATCAAACGAGTATAAGTTGTTTTATTATAGGTTAACGTCATAATCTATGGTAAAATAAAAAACAAAAAAAAAGAACGAAACAAAAATCAAATCAGTAACAATTAAATTCAAAGCAATTAAAACAAAAATAAGAATAGCAACAATTCGAAATTACTACCCAATGGCCAATAAACTAATAAAAAAAAATAAACAATAAAAATCAACAAATTCCATAATGCCCCAATAGTTATATATTTTATAACAAATGCAGAACAGCGAAAAAAAAAAACACAAGGCCCAAAAACTTATTTTTATATTTAAATAATAAATAAATTTTTCATTTAAACGAGTCTAACTGAACTTAAGGCCATAAACCAAACGATCAGCAACAACAACAAAATAAATTATAAGAAATAACAAAAAGCTAAAAATTACTTACAAAAAAAATATTAACAATAATAATCGTAAGCTTTTTCCGCCTTACTTTCCCAACTCACAAAGATAAATAATAATACGAAACAAATTAAAAAAAAATAAGAAAAAAAAAACATTTAATTGAATTAATAATAAATTTAGCTTCATAAAAATTAATCGCAAACGATTGCAAGTGTGTTTAATTTAAATATAAATATTTCATCTCAATGCCAGTGCCAGGCCAGCCCCACAAACACAAAGTATTAACGCTGCTGCTGCTGCTGTTGCTGGTAATTTCGCCTGTTTCGCTGCCTTTTTGCTGGAGTCATCGTCATCATCGTAATAATTTCGAAATTGCTTTATTCAAAGTAAATAAAAATAAAAATACAAAATAAAAATAATAAATATGAATCAGCAATAAAATAGCAAACTCGTGGTATATATTTAACAGGAAGTTCAATGATTGAATAAAAACCAACAAACCAGCACAAAAAAAACAAAAATAAGAAACATAAATTAATTAAAACTTTATTTTTGTCTAAATTTGTTCATTTTAAATGCAATTTGCGTAATCCCGTTTATCGGTTTATATGATTAGATATTATTTTATTCATATTATTTCTTTTCATTAAACTAAACTAAAAAAAAAAAAAAAATATCTTAATTGAAAACGAGAAAGAGGAACAAAATACAAAAATACAAAAATAAAATATAAATATCCGTTACGAATAATGATGGAAATTAGATTTTAAGTCCGACACGTGCGACCATTAATTTATACAAAAAAATAAAAAAAAAGATATTTATTTAATAAGCACGCAACGCAAGCATCGTGAATGATTGAGACTAAGAAGACTGAGACTTCGATTCAGCTCAGACGACTCACAAAAGATATTCAGGGTTTAATCCCAACTAAACAAAAATAAAATAAAAAGAAGACTAAACAAAAAATATATTAGAATTATAATTAATGTAAATTTTATCTTATATCCATAATTACGATGTCTCTTGAAAGTTTTATCTTAATTTTATTCAAATTTGATTTTTTAATGTCGTAATTAAATCATATCGACATTTCACACAGGCCAAAAGATGGAACATGGAACTTATAAGAATAGCAGTAAATGTGAAATCTAGTTTACATTAGATAGCAGCATTTTTGTTTTTAAACAAACATACAACAACAAAAACAAAAAATTTTAATTCTTTTATTATTTCTTCAAAAACTATAAATTTAATGCGGGAATTATTTTCTTTTTATTATTTTTTGTTTTTTTAATATATTTTGAGGAAGCAATTAAATGTTGTCTGCATCCATCCCAATAACGCTATCCCCTCTCTTCCTTTCTCTTTCCTTCCCTTGATTTCTAGAAGGACAGAGGACGGGACGAGTATAGTGAAGTGAAGTGAATTGATCACATAAACACATGTGGTGTAATGTGCCTTAACTTTACTTTACTTTGAATTTAAATGTAAAAATAATTACATATTTTTGTTTTTAGGTAGGTATTCCATTTTTATTTTAAGAAAAAGAAAATTTCTTGTTTATTCAAAATATAATTGCATTCCCTTGATCGTTGCTTGGGTTCTGGTTCTGGTTCTTCAGTTCTACAGTTCTACAATTGTATATTTCAACTTCAGTTCAGCTCTCCCCTTAGACCAAAAGTTGATTTGAATTATTATTTTATGTTTTCTTTTATTTTTGTTGTTGTTTTGTTTATTTTGTATTAATTTTATGTGGGCTGTATAGTGTATAAATGTGTGTTAGGTTTAGTGTAGATTCCCCTCTGCACCCTCTCACAGTACCGGCACGCCTTCTTTTGAAGTTCGCTTCATTCACTCACTATTATTGTGCACTTACAACAGGGAGGGATTCATTTGAATGCTCTGAGGCCTTAATCTGCGTATTTCTTATTTTAAAATACAAGTTTTTAATTTTTGTGGAGTGATTAAAAATATAAATTTTTGATGTAGAAAGTTTAAAATGAATGTATGAAACCTTAGGTTTTGTTTACATGGGTTAGGCTAGATTAATTTGCCAGATTAGTGTAGACCCATTGTGATACCCTTAAGTAATGAACTTCTAAAAAATAAATGCTTTAACCTATGAATACTATGGATTGGCTTGTTCCAGTTATTTAAGAGGTTTTGAAAAATCCTAATAAGCTATTTCTGGAATGTCTCTGAGTTCTTCAAGATTATTGAAGAGTTTATTTGTATAATGTGACATATTGCTCTTACTTTTAATTTCAGCTTTTGCACGTGTTATCGGTGGTAAGCCGCATTTTCTTCTTATCGAGCACTTCCCGCCATTTTATCGTAAGCTACATTTTCAATAGAAAAGACAACTTAATTAGTAAAATTTGCAAGTAACTAGGAGAGCCTTGAAGCAATTGTCATATCTTAACTTAAGCATAATTAATAATTTCCAATACTGACTATGGGTACAAGTTGTTTCAAGAACCAGCAGTAAGCTTTTGATTTGTCGTTTACAATAATATTTTGGCGCTTACGATAAATTGGCAGGAAGGGTTCGTTATTGTATCACAACAGATTGTAACCTCTTATAATGCTTACAAGCAATCACATTTTTTGTCTAGATGCATACTCGAACGGGATCTTGTTTTTTCCAATTTAGACCATAGTATCCTGGCCGTGACGCAGGTTTCAAGGCTTTTAAATCTTTCATTGGTTTCTTGAAGTATTTTGATTCTAATTAACAGGATGGGGTGCCTATACGTACACAGGATAAGTTCAATGTTGAACCAATCCCTGACAGTTTCCATAATTTTCATACAGAATTTTTCTGAAGAAACACATAATATATATCTCAGAGAGAGCGTTGTTCTCTAAAAAATCATAAGCTCAAAAATAATTGATAACCAATACCTTAGGTTTACAAATTTCTGACAAAACCTATTTTGTAGCTAAGATTTCTAACATGAAGTTTTAAGAAAAGAACACCTTTTGTGCCATACAAATTTAGAGGCAAAAATAGAAAACAAAAAATAAACATTCGAAATTGACAAATCATTAATTTTAAAAACATATTTTGTATTGAAAAAAAAAGTATTAAACTCAATCTTATATCAAAAGAAAACTTAAGAAAATAAACTATAAACAATTCTATGAGCAACTTCAAACTATTTTAAGTTGCTGACAACTTAATTGCAAGATGGGTGTTCCTACAAAGACAATGGTGGATACAGAGCCGTAAAAGTGTCTTTATTGAAAATAAACTCATTATTTCATTATTATATAAAAGTTTCAATAACGGAAAAAAACTTCAAAATTAGATCTTCAAAGAAAAAGATAGTTTAAAGAAGATCGCGGCAAAATTGACACTTATACCTTTAAAAAATCAAAAGTGGAATCACAATTTGTATGCCGAATCCAAACGGCTAATTGAGAAAACCCTTTTCATAACAGGAATTACTGGTGGAGGGTTTGTAAATTCTCCGAAAGAGGTGTACCCGCATAGAGGTGGCAGGAAGTGAACTCAAGACCTCTGCCAATACTGTCCCACGCACTAACCATTACGCCACGAATACTTCAAAAAATTTAATTTCTCGCAAAAAATTTGTGTCTAAGAAAATCCGACAAAAAGTTGAAAGCTGTCGAAAATTTGAATGCCCCAGAAACGTCGTCAAAATGTATTTTAACATTAAAATTTTGGATTTGTTCCGTGAAAAAATTAACTAAGGTGTCAAAAATTCCCCCAAAAAAAACACTTTATTGCAATTCTCTATGAAAATTAAGCAAATGTTGAAGAAAAAGTCCAAACAGTACTGAGAACAACAAATCGAAGTGAAAATCCTCCAGATCACTGCGAAAGAAATCAATTTGGTCCTTTAATTTCCTCATCTTTTTGAAACCTCTTGGAAAATTTCACAATGGCAGTCGTTTTGTTGACACATCTCTTATATTAAATTGTTCAACCGAGTTATCGAATTGAGTTCAAACACCTTGCAACGACGGAAAGACTATAAAAATTGTGAAAATCACTTATCATTATCACCTTAGCCTATTCCACTTCTTAGAATATAAAATTCTATTGTTTTTGCAAATAAGCATCAAAACGTGCAAAACGTGTTCTCATAAAGGTATAAATAACAATTCTCAGTTCGACACCTTATACGACTATAACTTATGGTTACCAAACATTAGTAATTCAGAATTTAAAATTAGTTAGTTACTTAAAATTAAATTAATGATTTGATAAATAATTTAAATAATGAAGTTAAAAACAAAGCCAAGAGAAGACGAAAATCGGAGTAAAATCGGAGCTTTATAAATCCTCCCCTGGACCATACTCTTACAACTCATTCACATCCCATTGCTGTGTACAGACTCATTCTTTCTTTATAATGTTAATGTATTAATGACAAAGTTAACTTTACTTTATTAATTGCTTTTGGAGAAAATATAATAAAACAATTTAAATAAAGTTTTTGTTTGTTTCTTAACATTTTCATTTTTCTCTTAAAAAGGAAAAAACAGAAAAAAGAAAACAGAAGAATACAGAAAAATAAATAAATAAAATAAATGAATAAAAGAATTTTTGTGGCACAAAGTGTAAATATAAGATGATGAGTAAAAATGAACACCATACCATAACCATATAAGTGTACCTAACTACGAGTACAACCTCGCCTCGCCCAGTTTGCCTTTAGCCTTTGTTTTTGAGATGCTTAAGCCGCCTCGACTTGGCCCGAAAACCATACCATATAAACATACATATGTACATATAAAACTAAATGCGATATGTGTGAGGGATTTTTGTTTTATTTTTGTTTCTTGTTTTAAATATTTACTTTGGTTATTAACGGCTTTGCTTGCAAAAGTACAAAGAGATATAAATAATGTTGTTTATTTTGTTTTTATTTATTTAAATGAAAGACTATAATTGTTCATCTTCGTCTGCATAAACACAGCAGCGAGTGAGTTAAGACCCCAGAGACCAAGAGCAAGACCATCATCCTAAAAGAACTTATTTTGTGTAGGTATTGTTTTTACGAAGAAGAAATAAAATTATATAAATTTTGTTTTGTTTTGTTGTTTTATGGCGACCATATGCCGTCATATTGTTGGTCATGGCAGCCGCCTTCGATGGCTTCTTTTTAGTCTCTTCATCAGAGCTATAGTTTCATTATTTGCACAAATGCATCTTTCTTTTGTTAACATTACAATTTTTTAAGGGATGGTGGGATAGGGTGACCATTTCTGTTTTCTTCCACAGAAATTTTAGATTTTGTCATTGTAATTTTAAAAATTATCTTATTTTGTATTTATTTATCTATCAAAAAATATGTTACAGAATTAATTTATAAATTATTTAAATAGAAGGCATCAGGGCATCATACGTACATAACAAAAATGGGAATCATTTATTTTTGAGTATTTACATAATTTAAATCAATTTTCAAATTTCTTTAAATTTGTTGTTCTTTGTTATGGCTTCTTTTAATAGTTTTAAGGATCTTGTGTTTGAGGTATTAAGAATTTGGGCAATATTTAGATGTTTGTCTTCTGAGGAAACTGTGTTCGGGATTTGGCGTGAAATTAGACAATCGCTATAGAATATGCCAGACAGACAGGACTCCTTTAAAGCTTTCGCTTTCTTCGGGAGGTTCATGGTTACAGTAGTGGCAACTTGAGAATAAAGTTTTTCCTACTCTAATTCGGAAAAGTGTTATACACTCTGCTCTAGAAAAATTCTTGCTGTAGGGAACTCTGAGGTGGGTAGCGTAATGCTTCCGAAGGAAAGTATCTTGGCTCTTAGCCATGAGGCAGTAAGTTCATCCGTTTCAATACTGTTGAAGATTTTTCGCATTAGAATGGGAATGTTAGGCAAATCTTTGACGAATGGAAAGCGAATCCGACATGACTTGGAACCGAGGTTAGAACGATGTTGACGCTGTTGTATAAAACACTAAGTATATAGCTAAGAATTGGACAGTTGTTGTTGGCATTTTTTATTTTCGTTAAAACGTTAAGATTGCTCTGTAAGGATCACCGTCTCAACTTTCCTCGATTATGCCAAAGAAAGTGCTCTTATTATTGCTACCATTTCAGCTAGAAAACTACCAGCTGCGTTTGGGAGTATGCCTTGGTAGAGGGTTATATCTTCGTTTGAATCTAAAAGTTCTATAACTGATAAGGAGGAGTTGTTTTCCTTATAGGACCCAACTCATCCGTGTATAACGTTCTTAAAGGCTTGATGATTTCGACTAGTTCTCGGTGAAGCAAAATAAATTGTTGGTCTGGTGTGTTTTCCTTTTTGCAATTGGAGAGACTGAGGTCGATGGGTAGTAAATGTCTTTTCGAAGAAGGAGGTGTAGAATTACTAGGGTCGAGTGCCTTTTATTAATTTATTTTTTAATAACAGATAATTATGCAAAGATGATGCACCTCTTTAATTTTGATAGTTACAGAAGAGATTTGAAAAGTTTATGCTTTTAAACTCTATTAACTGTCAAATATCATTTTGACGTTTGATGTGTCATTTTTATATTTTATGAAATTAAGGAAAATGTTTACTCTGTTTGACTCTTTATAGGAGACTTACTTTGAAATGTCATCATTTTATCGCTCTTAATTTTTCAAAATATTTAAACGTTTCCGATTCAATTTCTTGTCACTTTTAAAGAAAGTCCGATATGAACTGTGTGCAAGTATTTTTAAATATTATGTTAGTAATTTAAAAAAATATTTTACAAAAACCCAACCGAACCGAAAAAATGGAGTTCTTATTTCTCTGAATAGAATTACATATAATATTGTAAAAGTAAAAAAGAAAATCCATCTTTTCTAAGGCATGGTCACCCTAAAGATGCCATTAGTTCCAGTGGTAATAAAACAAAGACTTTCTATAGGTTCAAGATATTATATATATATAGACTTAAAACAACTATTCCACTCGGGGTTGACTCAAATTCTTATTCTGGCAACATATGTTATAGATGTGTACAAATACAAGTATTTTAATAATGGTTTTAGGTACAAAGAAAACGTAGAAAAATAAATAATAAAAAAGAATGCCAGCAGTTTTCTTCTTTAACTTAAATTATTGTGTTTATTTAATAAAAACAAAAAATTCTAATCTTATCCAAATCAACTCATGTAAAGGCATTTCCGTGTGTTAGTTTCTTTTTTATTATTATTAAATAGATATTTATTATTTAAACAGCACTTCTTGAGCAAAGAATCACGAGTCGTCGTCGAAACGAAATTTATATTCTAAATTAGGCCTGTCGTTATATTTAAAAAAAAAACTCCATTTGATTTTGAATGATGCAATGATAATAATGTTAAGAATAATAAAGAAAAAAAAAAAGAAATTATTTAGGCACATTTTAACGTAAATAAGCACGTGATGGGTAGTAGATTCTTTTTGAATACTGTCAATCTATAAATCGTATGGTGGGATAAAATGAGGAGGGAAAAGACGGGACGAGAGATATTCGTGTGTTTTTATATCACTTAAAATGTATGTTTAACAACATGTGATCGAATAAATTAATAAAATATATGTAAGTAAACTAATAATGTATTATGTACATTGTACAGTACAATGTGTGTTACTATATAGACACAGTTTACTTATGTACATTATAATGAAAGCTGATTAAATATATATATTTTTTGGTGAGTAACGCCATGTTCCTAATTGTATTTTATTGGCTGACATCAGTTTTGTAAATGAATTTTTGGAAATGAGTTTCTTATTCGACAGGTGAAGGGAATTTTAGTTTTGTACCTACCTATAATTAATTTTTGGGTTGTGTAATTGTGGTTTTACCTAACATTTATAAGCCTACAATTAGTATAGTCCCCTAACTTGTATAGTAGGATCAAAATATGTAGGTATATTCGTACATACTCTATTTGATAATAATCAACTGAAATTAATTAGCGTGGTTAGCTGCTAAAGTTTTTGGTACAGAATTTTCTGTGTAATTTGGATCCATTATGAGTTAGGTTTTTGTACAGTTCCGTATGATTTTTTAGTAGGTACATTTTTAAAAGATAATGGTTTTTTATTTTTGAAAAATTTGTAGTCAAATAGTCAATTTTAACGGATGAGATGGTCACTCAATAATGGCCTGAGGATTGTATTGACGAAGCCATTCAAATAAAAATGATCTTCATCACTTAACACAATTCTTTTCTAAAAGTCCTCTACGAACTTCGCCATTAGATTTATGTTTTTCAAATCAAATTTGAAAGCGTTGGTACTAAACGTATGAAATCTCCAAAAAGTCCAAGCAGCATTTTTACAGAAAACAAAAATCAATTTTCACATAATCAAGATCCCATTTGGTCATTTTCATGACATTTTCTAACCGTGATCACGTGATAACAAATACCCTGGTTAACAACGTTTTGAAGGTTTTTTAGATGTCCTTTGTTTAAATTCGACTTCAAAAGCGCTCTATCTTCTCAGTTTTTTGAGATATTACCTTTTAAAATTGGAAGAAAACAAATAGAAAACGTATATTTGGCTTTAGAAAACTATGAAAATTAATGAATTATTCCTTTTTGTAAACTTCTTATTTTCTTTTTAAATAACATTTGATGCAATTTTGACTAGATGAAATAATATGTCAATTGTTTGGTTGCGAGATTTTTGACATGGGTGTTTTCTCTTTGGAGATTCCGATTCATGATGAATTGCTTAACCTTACTTAAAAGAAATATCAACAGAGTTTGTCATTCTCAACTGTCAAACAAAAGACAATAACCATCAAAATTTCACACGTAGCTAAAAAAAAAGCACCCTATAGACAATTTTCGATGGACTCTTCGTAGGTAGAAATGGCGATCTCAAGGCAACCTAGCCTGAGATCCAATTAGCGCTGTAGTGCGCCGTTTTGATATTGGACCCTTCGTACCCATAAAAGTTTTATTCAGAGTGGCTTAATGTAAACCTGTTTATTTTGAAGTTTTCAGGATGCCTAAAACACAAATAACTGTCAGATTTAAAATATCTGTTGTTGAGCAATATCAATAGAATGAAGTAATGAGCCTTTTTTAAGATTAATTTAGAAGCACCACATATATTAGATGGATTCATGTAGGTTATAATTAGGGAAAGAAAGAAGGTGGCTTATAATCCTTTTTTTTAAGTCTGATATCTATCTGTTTATGCATTTGAGAGTGGTTATCTTTGTAAGACCAAAATTCAACTAAACATACACAAAAACATTTATAAAACATGGGCTGAACATAGCAGAGGATTTTCTCTTAAATATGTGTGTCCAGTCCATATATACATTTGCCTGCTGAAATGTAGTAATATCTACTAAAGAATCATTAGAAAGGACGAAAATCACACAATTCAACAAGTGTTTGAATACAGTTATAAAAATTTAGCAGAAATTGAAATTGAAAAGAAAAGGCCTAAAACAACTAAAGGAAAGGACAGGACATTTCTGCGTGAACCTTGTATCTAAAAACTCTACATTTTTGAATACTGAAAAACATTTTATGATGGTCGATAATTTTCTACTAATGATCTAAAACAGAAAGGGTTTCGAAATTTCAATAACTTCTGGAAAATAATTATTTTAATTTAACAATGCAAGCGTTAGAAAAATAGGGAAGGATTTAAGAAGAGGTACCAGTGTACATTAGTCTCAAAAATTTGAATATGAAAATTAAAGGGGAACAAAGTTGAATAAAGAATTCCACATTCTTGACGTACAGCTGATAAAAGAATCTCTCTAGTTGGCAGTACGTTCGAATTTGATTTTAAGGTTATTCTGATGAGCATTGAGTTTAAGTATAACCGCAGAATTGTTTAATGGTTACAATGCAAAAATCTAGATGGAACATTGCTTATAAGAATATCGATAAAAATGAGAAAAACGTGAAACATTAAAGTTAAGGTTATAATTCCATCGCTTATCATTTTTAGAACTATTTTCGGACTCTGTGCAAAATACTTAATCTTGCAACAAGGGTAAACAGTGAAAGATTTTTGGAGATTTGAACGTGACTGAAATAGAAATGCACCTGTAAGTTTCGATTCCGTCTGTAATTTTTCAATGGTTTAGGGAATGGTTTTGCTGGATTAGTTTATCGTATCGCTAAGGCATTTTATGTTTTTGAAGTTTGATTACGATATTTTGTCAAGGAATAAGCTGCCCTTGCCTCGATAAGTAAGGAAGGAAATTTGGATGCATCTTTTGATTTTCTTGCAGAAGATGAAAAAAATATATTAAAAATAGACATGTGACTGCATCACAGTGATGAGTTACTTGAAGATATCCTATGGGCTAAAACAACACAAATACACACCAACACAACCACACAACGTTTTATCCTTATACATATTTAAAACATAATATTGTGGAAAAGATTCATTAAATTTTATCTAATATGCAAGCTACATGAAACATGAAACATGATGCACAACCAAAGCCTGAGCTCCTAAATGTATTTACATAACTTCATACATACATATATTCTTTCTAACATACGTAAATGTAGAGATTGTCTTTATATAGGTATGTATATATTCCATAAGGGTACATTTCCTGTACCGCGTCCTGCAAATGCAACTGCAAACTGCAACACTGCAGTAGTAGCAGCAGTAACAGCCTAGCCTACAGCATCATCATCGTCGTCGCCGCCGCCGTCATTGTATCGTCCTGTAGGCTTTTTAATAATATTTTCAATTACTAAGTAAAATAATTCAAGCGAAGCTCTCTGTTCATTATTGATATGAAAGTGAGTGAAAACCTAGTAAAAGATCTACGAGTTGCATCGTTAGGAAGGGGCCTCTGCGATGCCATGCTATATGTGTGTTTACATTAACTTAATACGTGGTGGGGGGTTATGAAGCAAAAAAAAAAAAAAGAATTTAAAAAAAGAAAATAGAAAAAAAATAAAGGATGCAATATAAAAGGCGAAACATTCAGATATTTATAGAAAAGAAAGGCTGGAGGACGAGATACAAACATACTATACTCGTATTCTCGTTCCTTGAATTGTGTTTCTGTTCTGCCTCCAGTATATATGAGAGTATATTATAAAATAAAAAAGTAACGTCTGCAGGCTCTTCAGAGGGTAAAGTAGCGACAGAACACAATTAAAAATTTAACAATTTTATATGAAGCACGTTAATGTAAACATTAACCATCAGAGCTATGAAGCTTTCTATATGTATGCATGAGTTGGTGAGGGGGGTAGGGGTTAGGGGTTAAGGGTGTAGAGGAGGAGTTGCAGTCCTAGATATACTTGTAGGCTCCTCTTATTTAAATGGTGGTGCTGCATTTTCTCAAGAAGTTTTTTTTTTTTGATTTTTTATTTTTCAAGAAGGACATTAAAGATCAGAGCCCAGGGGCTGTGGCACAACAAATGCAGTAATAAGCATCAAGCTATAAGAACCAATGTTTTTTGTCTTATTTTCGTAACAGTAATGTTATGGCTTATGGTGGACGAAACAAAAAGGCACTGTACGTACAATGTACCCTAACATATTATGTACTCTATTGTATAGAAGAAGGGGTAGAAAATAAATTTTGAATAGAAGTAAACAAGACTGCATCAGTCAGTTCAGGCTCAGCCAGTATACGCTCGGTCGGTAGAACGTACATATATAGGATGTCACCCGTGTCAGCCGTCATTATGTTGGGCGTTAAAAGCAAAGCGAGTAGCAGAGCGTGTAGCTTTTTAACTTTTCGATTTTCGCTTTTGGCTGCTCTACTACTACTACTATACTGCTACTGCTACTGCTACTACTATACTACTTCTACTCTGTTGTTGACTGTTTACTGCCTGGGCGTCTATTCAAAAAAATTTAATGGCATTTTAAATAAGAAATTACACCCGATGTGAATTTTACATGAATCCACTGAATATGTCCTTAAAATGTTTGGATGTTACTGCTGATGTTGGATGCTGGTTTTGGTGCAGCTGCTTTATACCTACCAATATATATATATGTATGTATTCATAAGTTAGTGTTGGTGTTGATGTTTTGATGTTTGTTGCGACTAAACTCACATAGAATATAACGTAGCGCACGGAACATAGCGTTGCGTTAGGAAATTGGGAGGGCAGGTTCCATGAATACCTTTGGATTTTCTAAGTAACACTCATTTAATATTTATAACACTCTAAATATTAAATATTATTCGAGGAAATGAGACCATCGTCATCGTCCTTCTCCTCCTCCTCCTCGTTTCTCGTATAGCTGGTATATAGGTACCTTCCTATAGATATAGTGGCTGTTGTATCGTTTCTTTAGCACCCTTGTGTCACCATTACCGTCACCGTCACCATCACCATCACCGTGTTCATCATCGCATAGATTTATATAATTTTAGTAGCTTAAACTAAGCAATGAACTATACATACATATGTATGTATGAAAGTGAAGATAAAGACACTGCATCTAGTACTTCTACCTACTTGCATATTAAATGCGTGACAGAGTTGGTAAATAAATAAGTATACGAAGAGAAAACATCACAAATATGCATGTGTTTTATTTATAATTGTTCGTAAATAATGAGTAATGAATGAAAGGATCAATGTTCTTCTATCTATTGAAAAATGTATTGAAAACAATGAAGATATTAATCATGTTCTTTATTTTTATGCACCTATTTTACTTCTCTTAAATGGCGCCCAACGTGGAATTTTTACAATTTTAATGAAATGTATGTTGTTAGGAGCTATCAAATATAGCGAATGCAGTCTTTAAAGTTAAATACCTTTCTTTTTCGATGAGATCTTACTTATTTTATAGAAAAATAGAAAAATTGAGGGATAGCTTGTTTAGAACTTTAAGGAAATTATGATTTTCATTAACAAAAGGAGAGAAGTATTCAATAAAAAGTATTTTCGACTGGTCAGTTCAGTAATTTGTATGCCACCCAAAAGTAGTTTAATCTCATTCCGAGCAAAAAATGATTAATGCCTACATTTTATTTTCTTTTTCTTATGTGGCGCCCAACACGAGATCTGCATTAAATACAAAAAGACTTCAATTTTACATGGATATTTTTACACATTTTTTATAATGCCTTACTATGTTTTCTTTCTTACAATCGTCACCAACATGAGATACAACTTTCTGCGTTAGTTGAAAAAAGAAGTCATGATGCAATTTTGTCCACCGTCTTTTTAAAAGATGTGTTCATTGGCCAAATTTGTGTTGGCATAGAAACTTAGTACAACATTTAACTGTTTTTTTTTCTTAAATGGCGCCCAACAAGGGATCTGTATTTGCTAAAAAAAGAAAGGATTCACATCTATTGGATTCTTATCAAAATATATATTTATTGGTCAAATTCTTGCTGACACTAAAATTTTCTGTAACACTAAAGGACTTTTTCCTTAAATGGAGCCCAACGTTAGGTCTGCATTAGTTGAAAAAAAAAGAAATGAAGCATTTTTACTAGTGTCTTTTCATAAGATATTTTAATTCACAAAAAAAAATATTAGATAAAAGTAAATACCTTCTCCTTAAATGGCACCCAATACAAGATCTGAACACATGAAAAAAAGGTAAAGATGCACTTTCTAACGACGATATTAAAAAAGCATAGCCTCTGACCAAAATTTTACTGACATAAGAACTCCGAATACCACCAAACTACTTTTTCCTTAAATGGCGCCCAACACGAGACCTGAATAAGTTGAAAAAGAAAGGTTTAAATTAAATTTCTTAAGACTTAATTTCAAAAGGTATATTCTATCTTAAAATTGATAAGGATGTATTCGTACAAACTTTTTATAAAAATTAAATACTTTTTCTTTAAATGGCGCCCAACAAGAGATCTGTATTTGTTAAAAAAAAGAGAAAGGATTCACATCTATTGGTTTCTTATCAAAATATGTATTTATTGATCAAATTCTTACTGACACTAAAATTTTCTGTAACAACAAAACACCTTTCCTTAAATGGCGCCCAACGTTAGATCTGCATTAGTTGAAAAAAATGTAATGAAGCATTTTTACTAGTGTCTTTTTATAAGAGATATTCATTGACAAATAAAATATTTACATAAAAAAACTACCTTCTCCTTAAATGGCGCCCAACACAAGATCTGAACAAATGAAAAAAAGGTAAAGATGCACTTTCTAACGACGATATTCCAAAAAGCATAGCCTCTGACCAAAATTTTACTGACATAAAAACTTCCAATACCAACAAACTACTTTTTCCTTAAATGGCGCCCAACACGAGACCTGGATAAGTTGAAAAAGAGAGGTAAAAATGCAATTTCTAAAGACTTAATTTCAAAAGGTATATTCTATCTTTAAATTGATAAGGATGTACTCGTACAAACTTTTTATAAAAATTAAATACTTTTTCTTTAAATGGCGCCCAACAAGAGATCTGTATTTGTTAAAAAAAGAGAAAGGATTCACATCCATTGGTTTCTTATCAAAATATGTATTTATTGATCAAATTCTTACTGACACTAAAATTTTCTGTAACAACAAAACACCTTTCCTTAAATGGCGCCCAACGTTAGATCTGTATTAGTTGAAAAAAATGTAATGAAGCGTTTTTACTAGTATCTTTTTATAAAAGATATTCACTGACATTATTTTGATTATTTATATAAAAAGTAACTACTTTCTCCTTAAATGGCGCCCAACACAAGATCTAAATAAATGAAAAAAAGGTAAAGATGCACTTTCTAACGACGATATTCCGAAAACCATAGCCTCAGACCAAAATTTTACGGACATAAGAACTTCCAATATCACCAAACTATTTTTTCCTTAAATGGCGCCCAACACGAGACCTGAATAAGTTGAAAAACAGAGGTAAAAATGCACTTTTTAAAGACTTAATTTCAAAAGGTATATTCTATCATTAAATTGGTAAGGACGTACTCGTACAAACTTTTTATAAAAATTAGCTACTTTTTCCTTAAATGGCGCCCAACACGAGATCTGAACAAGTTGAAAGAAAAGAAGTAAAAATGCAATTTTTTGCAATTTTTGCAGCGTTATTTTTCATGTTTTGTTCTGCACCAAAAATTCTATTCCTGATAGATAGGAATGAAACTTACAAATAGATGTATTAGGTCACCCTCCCGGTCATAATAGAGCAATTATTTTTGACCCAACTGTTGTTGAATTTACCACCACCAACTGCAAATTATATGCACTTATAAAATCAAAAACACCAAGAACAAAACAAATTCGTTACAATTTTAACTCGGGCGTATAGATATTGAAAACAAAAATTATAATATCTACCACCATAGTGAATTGCAGTGATTTACATGGTCTACTGGATCCTTCTTCGCATTCGCACAACAACTTTTCAAATGAAGAAAACAAAAAGAAGTCTAAATCAAGAAGCTAGCAAGTTCCAGAAAAAATTAAGACAAGACAAAAACCTCCTCAAATAGTAGGTAGATAGGTAGGATAGGATAGGATAGGATAGACAGTAGGTATAGTATTAAAGAAAATAAAGAAGAAGGAAAAAGGTAAACACGATGATGTATTGTTGCAAGAAACACAATGAAATATCGTACAAAGTTGTGTAGCTCTCTTGTAGCAGCAGCACTATACCGCTACTGTATCTATCTGGTATTTTTGTTGTTGTATTTTTTGTGATTTTCTACACAACATCACAAGTACTCCGGGAATGCCATATAGATACATTTAGATTACAAAGTACTCTTGTAATGTTACTATACTTCTGGGTATATGCTGTTGCTCTAACAGTCATTATTCTATGAATAATTCATTCGACCGACATGCATATTTTATTTGAAATTCGTGCAATAAAATACTATTAAATATTTAGTTGTATTATACTACATAAAGTTGTTGTTGTTGTTGTTTGTTGTTGTAAAGATAGGTATATAGGGTTCTCGCTAGCTCACTCGCTTCCTGGGCTTAGGCATCGAGAACGGGCTAAAGGGGGTGCCATGCCATAGTGTAGTATAGTATATGGAACCATCATCAGCAGCAGCGTAAAAACGAAGACGAGTTGCTGTTTAGTATACATCACCTCTACATTCTACAGAACTTGGTGGCAGAAGCGCAATACAGCGCCTCACCCGCACCCGTAGTCGAAGCCGCATCGGCACCCCCGCCGCCCGCACCGGGACCCTCTAACAAAACAAGAGAAATTATATTTTATGTATTTTTGTATAAATTAATCACGTTTGCAAATTGCGCTCCGCTCATTCCTCCCTTCCCACCATCTTGCAGTCATATGCCATACCCCACCCACTTTATCCATCTTGTCGTCCTCATCCTCACTCTCTCACGATTATTTGGTGGGATTTCGTCTTACAGCCAAAGAGCTACTAGTACTGCTACTAGATACCAGTAGCGCTTTCGCCTGCTTGACTTATAATTTTTATTTTTATTTTATATATTTTGTTTTTGTTCTGACTTTCTTCAAAGGCAGCAACGAAGACGTAAAAAACATTCCGTGTCCCGTTTTGTATTTGGGGATGGGAATGGGTAGGGTATGGGTATGGGGATGAAGGTGGGGGTGGTGCATTTCTACCATCATAACACATATAGACATACATAAACATATATTTAAATAAATATCTATGTATAAATACATAGGTAGGCAGGTATATACATATATATATTTTTCTTCGCTTCACAGTAAATGTTCCATGTTTAATGAGAGGGACAAGTTATTGCAGAGCCAGAGAATACGAGTATAAGGAGTAAGACGTGGGGAAATTCATTTTGACGGTGCCGTTTAAATTAATTATTTATTACGATTCTTATAAAATTAATGAATGGAATGAGAACGGAAAAAGGGAATATTATTGAACGAACGAAACGAACGAGTCAGGCTCCAAACATACATACATAATATCTTCTGTGTGAGAAAGAGTCTTTATTTATTTATTTTTTTTTCTGTTTCTGTTCATTTTTATTATTGTATTATACATATACAATACATATATATATATATAAAGTATAGTTTATGGCTTAGCGAATATAAAATAAAATGAAAATACGGCCACCCTGGCGGCATAGATTATACAGTGGATTGTTTAATCTATAAACATGGTTTAATTTGTTCGTCTGCTTTTTTTAATGTGTGGTCATTTAAATTTCATCATACGTTTTTATTTTTGTTGTATTGTTTTTGCTATATGTCAACTTCGTTTATTTTTTTTTATTTATTTTATTTTTGGTTTTATCTCAGACTTAGTTTTATTATAAAATATTTCACTGTAAGCACCGCAGCGTCTCAAGTATAGTGGAAAGTTTTTGTATAGCAGGCGACTTGGTGGTGGTGCGCTTTGTGGTTTTCGGATGTAGAAATTAAGAATTTACTGTTTGGATAGAAAACAGGGCGAGAAATCGATAAAACCTCAATGAAATGGTATTTTATTGCTTTGAGAATGTCTTTAAACTCCAACCCTTTTTATTTATACCTACCTACCTACCTACCTACCAGAGTTGCTGCTGATATTTTTTTTTGTGTCCACCATCAAGTCCATATAGAGTTGGTGTTATTAAATAACTCAAATAGACAAAAGGGGTGAGGGTGAGTGCCGAGGTTAACGAATTACCTTCCTCTAGAGCTGCAATATTGCTGTATCTCTAAAAATGTACGATAATTTCGACGACGACGACGATGGTGGACGATGACGGATGTCGGACGACGGATAGACGGAAACGATAGAAAGGATGTAACAGTTGTAATTTTTTTTAGTTTTATTATTGTGTAATATCTAAGTGTATTTGTGTAGAACTTTGATTAATTTTTAATTAAACCACATTTTTTTGTGTGGTTTATGTTGGATGAACTTGAAGTAAGTAAAATCAGTATATGTAAAAAAATGGTGACAAAGCCAAAATGGATTTATCTGAGGATTCAGGAAAATACCACAAAGTTTTTGTCCAATTTTAGAAAACCTTTGTATAAACATTAATTTTATCAGAAGATCAATTATTTAATTTTAATAAGAGTGTAAGATAGAAGACAGATAGTTACGCTGTGTTGTCAGTAGTGAGTAGTCCTGCTTTGGAAAAATCTTGTAATATTCCAAAATCCGGAATCGTAATATTTTAAATTTTATAATCAATACTTTTGATTTAATATCTGCTAAAATGTTTATCACTATAGAAACACTTAACATTAGTAACGTTTTATTATCACAATGATCAAATCAAGATCAGGAGCTAATTTCACCCAACACTTTCCACTTTGCAACTTTGAAAAAGAAAAAATATCCTGCAATTTAAAATTGCAAAGTGTTTCACAAAATCTGCAAAATAAAAAAACTTTCCACTTTTTAATTTTTCAAACTTAAAAGTAAAAAAGTGTTTCTCAAATTTAACTCTACAATTAATTCGTATTTTAAAAAGCTACAAAGTAAATCATAGATTGTTGTTATTGAGATCAAATGTGCATTTAAACAAAACATTGATAGCGTAAACAATGTAAAGTGAGTCGATCGGTGAAAAATAATAAAAAGTTAGCCGCCAAAGAGGTTGTGAAAAATAAAAAGCTGCATAAGAAAATCGTCCTTGGGAAATAATTTCCGAGGCTATGTCTGAATGATTTTGTGTTCAGCAGATGGTGTTAGAGAAAAATTCATCATGTATTATATTCGACGCTCGATAAACTACTCTACAGACGGCGGCTTTGCTTATTCCGTAAACAGATGCATCACAGTGATATTGGGCTCCATTCCCAGACCAATGAAGTGTACACAAAAGTTATTGCAAGGGACTTGAGCTAAGTGTACACGATTGCCAGATCTGCAAATATTGCCAGATCTGTCACTGAAAAATTTGTCTCGAATGGTAACAATCGTGTACACACCAAATTAGCTTGCAGACAAATGGTTTGGCTCCTAATTTGCAGACAAATATCTGCCAATTAATTTGTAGATATCTGGCAGTCGTGTACACGCAAGCTGACAACCGTGTACACACCAAATTGATTTGCAGAAAAATTTGTTCATCAATCATTTTGAAGACAAATGAATTTGCAGATGTGGCAATCGTGTGTACACAAAATCCAAATTTTTTTCATTTTCTGACGTTTCTGCAAACGTCTGACAATGAATAAATTTGCAGATGCCGTTTGAGGAACATTTGCAAATTTATTCATTGGCAGACAAATTTTCTGACTGATGCGATTTGTGACAATGAGCTGAAAATAAATTTGCAGATCCAAAATTTGATTTGGTGTTCAAACGGATCTGACAATGATTGTCCGACCTGGCAATCGTGTACACTAAGCTTTAAGCACATATTCCTTTGGCTATTAAATTGTAGTTTATTTCCAATTGTAGGCAATACAAATTCGATAGGACCTTTCGTTGATTGAAAGCTCGAAAATCATTTCCGATATCGAAGTTAAGTCTTAGTTTCACTTCTTTTTTGTCACTATTTTTAGGTTCATCGTTTTCTAAATATTCTTCAAAACGGTTCATTTTTGTGTTAATTAATTTACAACAGCTTTTCAAAAGAAACGTTATTATCCTATAAACTGTCAAATTACATCAAAGGATGGCTGTCATGTCGATGGATTTAAAAACCTCTACAAAATCAGACATTTTTGAAATTGAGATGAAACAACCCTAAAATTCTAAATTCATGTTCTTTGGTAAATTCGTCAAATTTAAAAAAAAAAAGAAATAGCGTGTGTTCATTGCCTTGTTGACTATTATTTACTTCTTCATTTGCAAAGTATAGTTCATTTATTATTTTATTAGTTTTCAACAACTTTTTAAAATAAACTCTCATTTGCAAATGAACATTTCCCTTTGAATTCTCTACTGAAAAGCTTTTCAAAATTCTAAAAATAATTTGCAAATTTTATTGTTTGATGCAACAGAAAGAACAAATACTTTTCAAAATGACAACTTTTCAGAAAAGACTGCACTTTGCAAATTTGAGTTCGGTGAAAAGAATTCGATAATTTTTTCCTTGCAAATTTGCGTTTGATGAGACGTAAATTGCAAAGTAAAAGTAGAAAGTTGCAAAGTGAAAAGTAAAGAGCGTTTGGTGAAACAGGGTCCTGGTGTAAAATAGAAAAATTAATTTACTGATCACAGGAAGAAATTCATGCATAAAGCATGATTTCGCTTTGTTATTGTAACGCAAATAAATAGATGATCTGATCTGCATCACGGTTAAAATAAAACACGGCTATAGTACTTTACAAACCGGAATCGCAATATTTCAAGTTCAAAAACCACTTTTAAGCTTATAGTCTCTGTTAAAATATTGATCATCATGAAAACATCCAACATTTTTATTTCGAAATATATTGATATAGATCCACTGTAAACATAAAGCATTGATTAGTATTTAACAAAGGCTTAGCCTATACTTAAACTTACAAGTTACAATATCTCCTATAACTATTAAATGCATGTTATTTGCAGAAAGTTACTCTTTCTTTAATTATAACTTTGTATATAAAGTGAATAAAGAAGAAGAAGAAAAATCAATTTTCAATTGACCACATAAACGACTACAATAAAATAATAACTTTGAAAGAAATCACCGAACGCCTCCTTCCTTCATCTATTTCGAAGGGTACCTTACCTATATATACTGCCTAGCCTATAGCCTAGTGCCTATATTAGAACTTGCGTGACTCTACAATAGATGTAAATATATTCCTATAATAATTAATAACCCCATGACATTTTTGCTTTACGCAACAAAACAGCGACAATTAATTCGTACTTGTAGAAACTATACTTGTGCGCATCTACGTGCAATTTGCATTTTTTTTTTTTTTTTTTTTTTAATTTTGTTAACTTATTCTTCTTCATTAAACATTAACTTAATGTATATTTATTGAATATAGTAGTTCATGCGTAAAATTTATAAACTCAATTTATTATTGCATGCGATACTTTGAATGCGAAAACGTATAAACATCAAGGTTTTTCACTTATAACTATAAATTTATTTATTATTATTTTTTTGTTTTTTTATTTTAATGAATTTCATTTGTGTCAAAGTGTAATTATTATCATTTCAGCCTTAAGCCCTTTTATATACATACATATATAAAATCTACATATGTACTGTACATGTGCAGTGCTGTCGCCTTCATCAATATTCAATTTGTTGTTGGTCATGCATAGCTATAAACATTTAAAATGAAAAAAAAAAAACAAATATTCTATAACTGCTATTTTTTTGTATATTTAATTTCATACAAAAATGTCAGCAATAGTTTAAGGTCTAAACGTTGAACACATCCGAAAATAATAAAATGTAATTTCCATATATCATGCAAGTCGTATAGAATAAGTTAAAAGACAGAAGAATTAAGTTCAACATAGCGTTTTGCATGTTTTTTTTGCAATAAACAAAAAATAAAAATATCCCTGGGCATAGGTAGAGTTACCTCTGATGCCTTGTTTTAAAATAGTTTGGAGTAAAAATGCCAAGTCAGCCGAAATACCAGAAGGAGTAGAAGGAGATTCAACACTCATTTTTTCACTGCACACAAATGTGATTCTATTCATTTTTCACTTAAAACCCCAAACCACCCTCCCACATCCAACAACAATATACATATACCACCCTCTGGCAACCCTTTTTTTTTTGTAATTTTTGTGTTTTGTTGCAGCTCCATCAGAGTATTAAGAAATTATATTTCGTGATTGCAGATACTTTTGAATTTACTTATTACGACAGTTTTATTTCGAAATTCCCTCCTCTCCCCCTCTTTCTCTCTCTCTTGTTCTATAGTCTATAAGGTACATTGTAATTTCCATTTCCAGGACTTTGTATTCTTAATTTGTACATTAACAACCAAAAAAGAAAAATTACAAAAAAGTTTGCATTCAAAAAATTAATTTAAAAGCGCTAAGAAAAAAAAAAAAACGGCGACAGAACAGCTTGCGGCAGGATGTAATTGGATTCTTTTTCGTTTTGGTTTTTTGTTTAGTCTTTTTATATTTATTCTACTTTATATTGTCTTTATGGAGAGAATAAGATATTTTTAAGAAAGCCAATAGAGAATGAAAATAAAAAAGAACAGTTTTATAGCTTTCCTTTGTAGACATGTCATATTGTTTGGAAAAGTGATTCTTATTTTTGTTATTCTGGTAGACGTGGAGGTTAGGTTGTATGGGGGGAACCTTTTTCAGAATAAGTTGGCTTTCATTAACCCTAAAAAACTAGACTTTTAAGTCTTAGTCATATTCGGGTGCAGAATAGAATAGAGGATATAAATGTTTTCCAAATGACATCATGTTACGGAAATGTCAGAAAAAAGCAGCAAATATGACCACTTCAAAAACCCTTTGGTTGGAAGTCTTATTTGAAGGATTCAAGAGAGTCAGTTGATATCAAGCAAACAAAAGAATAAAATGAGTGATTACGACTTGATAATAGCCAGAGGTTTTTATGTCATATTTCTTAAGCCACTCTGCGCTAATTTAAGGTGTTTTATTTTACAAGTTTTCAAGAAATTTCTGAAAGCAAAATCAAATAACTATCAACTTCTGTATTTAAATGATGACTTGCTCTTACGAAAAAATGTAACTTGTAACTTTACTTAAAGAAATATTGACACTTTGAAAAATGTCAAAGATCATCTTTGATCTATTAAGAATCCACCAACTTATTTCTCCTAAATTATTTAGCCTCCAATTTTAACATTTTTTATGCAACACTCTAAAAAATCTTGTACTCAAAACTACAAACTATAATTCTTAAAAAAAAGTTTTGTATAAATATCCATCTTGGATCTCTAGACTAAACTTTATTATTTTTTTTTTTTGCTTTTTTAGGCTAAGCTGATTGAAGGAGCACATCCCTGGATGAGCGGAGCTGGATCCTCATCAGTTGCTGGTAAGTTAATTAGTCAACTTAAGTTTTTAATTGATTCTTAGCTTTTTATTTGAAATTGCTCAAAGCGTTTCTTCTCGACTTGATATTTCTTGCATATTATTAATTTTCACAATTTTTCATTATTTCACTTTATTTTCAATCTTCTTTAAATGATTTTCCTTTTCTCTATACTTTATTTTTTCTTCCCTCTAACAGATAGCTATCAATATCAATTACAATCAATGTGGCAGAAATGTTGGAACACCAACCAACAGAGCCTCGTTCAACAGTTGCGGTTTCGTGAACGTGGACCTTTAAAATCATGGCGACCCGAATCAATGGCCGAAGCTATTTTTAGTGTTTTAAAAGAGGGTCTATCACTGTCACAAGCAGCCCGAAAATATGACATCCCGTATCCGACTTTTGTTTTGTATGCCAATCGAGTTCATAATATGTTGGGACCATCGCTAGATGGCGGTACAGATCCGCGACCTAAAGCACGAGGGCGTCCGCAGAGAATTCTACTGGGAATGTGGCCGGAAGAGTTGATTCGGTCGGTCATAAAGGCAGTCGTTTTTCGTGATTATCGCGAGATCAAAGAAGAGACAGTGCAGATGTATGCAAATGGTGGAGGAGGTGGAGCAGCTGCAACAGCTCATTCGGTAAGTTTCAAATCTGATTTCTTCTTGTTCTATTTTTTTTAAAAAGCAAACATTTGAGTGAACCAATTTTTAACATTTCACATTTTTGTATTTTTCTCCCTTTTTTCACAGTCACAGTACGGAATGCCAGGAACTCCCACAAATGGCTCGTCATCCAATGGTTATCACAATAAACTAGGATCACATCCTTCGGATGCAGCAAGTCCTCTATCAACCATGGCAGAAACCCTCCGTCGTCAGATCCAAATGTCACAGCAATCGCCGTCACCGTCACTCAATATGTACAAGTCGCCAGCCTTCCTGCAAAGATCCGAAATGGAAGACCCAATGTCTAAGAGAAGTTCTTCCGAACATCATTTGGGAAATGCTAAAATGCCGGACAATTTACCCGACCTCAGTGCGCTGGGCCTCATGGGAATTCCTGGTCTCAATGTCATTCCTCAAGGTCGTGCACAACACCAGATGCCCCATCAACAACAGCCACAACATCACCAGCAAAATTCCTCCTACTCAAGTCGAGAATTGAAGGAGAGCATGCAGCAGCACATGTCAAATGCCATGTCACAAGCCGCCGCTGTTGCTGCAGCATCAAGACCGCAGTTACCCTACGGTCAGCAACGAAGTGGCAGCTCAAACAGCAGCAGTAGTTCCCAACAGAAGCCCACAAGCAGTTCACCCTTCTCCCTTAATTTCAAGTCAAAAGGTGACCCCTCACCTTACAAGTTCCCCGATAAACGAATGTTAGAAGGTCTCACACCCGGCATAGATTTCGAAGCCATTGCCAATGGTTTGCTGCAAAAATCGCACAAGGCCTCACCCCGTTTCGAAGACTTCTTTCCCGGCCCCGATGTGAGTGAACTATTCGCAGCGAATTCAGCCTCCGAAGCCGCTGCTGCTGGCTACCCTATGAAAGATCATCCCATAGCCAAGATAAAGCTGGAACAACAGCATCACAGTTCCGACAACCATGAGGAATAAATTCCAAACCGATCACAGACTGTTTTTTGTTTTCATTCTAGTTGGTTAAAAACAAAAGATTTCTAAAATCTTCATTAATATAAAGCTATTTTTTATTATAAGAGTGTCTGCGCAATATTTAAACTTTAGATACAATATCTTTTCCTATACTATATACATACATACATTATACATCCATAAAAAGAAAGCTGTGTACGTGTAAAAGATATATACTGATACTTTTCTCTGTGTAGAATTTCGGAAGCAAACTTAGTTTATTGAACGTGTTTTTTAGACTTAACTTTACAATATAATGTATACTCTACCATTAAGGCTTATATAATATAATTAAAAAATTTACTTTTAAGAAATAAAAAAAAAACATAAAGCATAACATTAACAACAACAACAACAACACAAAAAAGATACAAAATAAAATCAATAAATTAATTATAATATTAATAAAATATTTAAAAAAAAACAACAAGAATAAAATTTCCCTTGGTTTATTTTTTAAAAATCACACTTGGGAAAGAACACCCAACGATTAATTTATATATAAATCTTTGTAAATATTGTAAATTCAAAAAACAAAACAGCTATGTATAATTTAATTATGAGTAAGAAAGAAAATAAATCTATTACAATTTTTTAGTTAATCATAAAAATGTGGTGTTTTTATTTTGGAAGAGAATTATTTTTTCAGAAGCGATTTGAAAAATTGGTTTCAAAATTGTGGATTTGCTGAGTTTTTATCAAGATGACTATTTTTAGTGGGGAACTGTTTGAGTGTCGGATAATGATAAAATTTTCAGTAAAGGCATCCAGAAGCTTGTATTTGTAAGTAAGTATCTTAGCAGTGCAACGAACCCACTACAAACAAAACATAAGAATGAAGAATATTTAAGGTAAAATCTTAAATAAGGAAATCGGAGCTTCTTCTCAATAAGCACGGGAAGTCAAGGTACCAACATCAAAGAGACAGTCATTTTAAAAAGTTCAATTACATTAATGATAGGTTCGGTCTTGAAGTATAATATCACTGGAGGACTTATAGAGTAGGGGGTTTAGTATACTCTAACAGTAGTTATTTTAAACGCTCATCAGTAATATACAATGACTTTAAACGAACAGCAAAAATATTTATAAGAGTTTAATAATGTAATGTTAATGTTTTTAAATAATGTAATGATAATGTTTTTAAATATAAATTTGGGAGCGTCGAAAAGAGCCTTTAAATTCAGGGGCCCTACTTTGTAATGCGTTTCGAAAGCCAATCGCTTTTGAATTCGTACTCTGTAAAATGTTCGAATCGAACAAAACAATCATCTAGTACTTTTTATATTCATAGAATAGATTTGCAGAGTCTCGAAGTATTTCTTATGAGATGTGTCAAAGCAAAAATATAAACAAAAAATTCAAAACAAGACGAAGGATGAGCACGCATGAGTTCCACCATAATTTCAAATTGCTTTTCTTTGGTATGAACATTTTTGCTGATGATTCCCTGTCATGAAATTTATTTGCTTAAATTTTTAATTAAATTATTATTTCCTTACTTAAATTTTATCTATTTTACACAACTTAACACAATTTTCCTTTTGTGTCCCTTAAAAACGACCTTCGAATTGCAATCCGTTACCTCTCTTGGTGTAGAAACAAAATTTCCGTTTTCGAACGCTAATGACATTCGGAAACGCATTGCCAGGTACGAAAAATCCAAATGCGGATTTGTCACTCCGTAAGTACTAGATTTCTTATCCGCATTAGAAATAGAGAGTACGAAATATTCGTTTTCGAAAATATTTTCTTTCGAAACGCATTACAGAGTAGGGCCCCAGATATTAATAAATAGGATCCTTGTGTTAACTTTAATTTAGTATCAGCTATGTAAGTATCAGTTATAATAACTATTTAGCAACTAATAGTTTTGTTAGTGAAGTTTTGAAAAACAACAACTTAGAAGACAAAAAGTGAAAAAATATGCATAAAAGGCTCAACAATGAGTTAATGCCCACTCTCAATTTAAGAAGATTTAAAATTAAGGGTACAAAGAAATTTTCCACTTAACATTTTTTAAACAAAATTTAAATGGTCCCTTAGGACTCCAAAAATGATGTCAACAAAAATGATGGCCAGGAAATACTTTTAAGTATTCGGAGTTTTAGTTTTAGTATTAAAATTATTTATGATTTTCTGTTACATAAAACTTCATCAGGACTTGAACCCTTAGAAAATGGAGATGTCATCGTAAAAACGGTGCATAGCAGCCATTTTGTAATAAATTGGTTTTAAAAATCAATGCAGTCGTTACCTTTTCGAAGCGTATGTCCAATCCATTACATACTACTTTCGCCTTCGTATAATAGAGTCTATAGGTTCCTGACCTGTCCTTCAGTTTGGCCAGAAATCCTTTGGATGTTTCGAAGACATCTATTCACAAAGGTTTGCACATTCCTTGCAATGGCTGAAGTAACCTTCCAGGTGCTACACCTATAAAGAAGTACAGATTCGATATTTGTGTGAAACAGTCGTAGCTTTGTTCTTAAGCTGATAGAGTTATTCCTCCAAATTTTCAAAAACATACCGAATGCCATTTTTACTTTGACGATACGGCAGATGGCGTCTTGTTCGGTTTCGCCTTCGATGGAGACTTATATTATCCCTTATAGGAATTCTTGCAACATATTTTGTTTTAGAACAAAATATGTGGAAATTCAAAATTACTTTTTCTAAATACAAACGCTTTTCTTTTGTTTAAGTTAGTTTTGTATATATAACTTTTTTTAAATTAAGTTTAAAAATATTTAATTTCGCAAAAAAAAAAATTACGACCTTTTTTCGAGGTATCGAATTTCAAAAAAAAAATGTTTAATATAAACTTCCCATAGGAAGTTATTGTAATCGGTCAGATTTTTCGAATTGAAAATTTTGACATTTCTCGACGTTTCAAGTTTTCTGGAGTCTGAGATATCGACTTCAAATAAATTTTGTTATACAGATAATAATGCAGAAAAATACAGAAAGGACTCTCCAAAAAATTGAAAGGGTGTTTTCTTAACAGCAGCAATTTAAAAAAAAATTGGTTAACCCAAAATAACTCACGAACCAATAACGCTAGCGACTTGAATTAAATTTTATGTATATTATAAAATATATTGTAACGTGATATTAAACAAATATTTTTTTGGAAAAATCCAATTTACGGTTTTTTTTTATAAATCAAAAAAAAAACTGACAAAAAAATAATTGTCACCTCGAATATTTAACGAACAAAAAATGGTTATGTCTCTGAAATAATTGTAGGCAACGAAGATTAACGATTGTGACATCTGGTAAAATTTTAAGAAAAACCAAATTCATAGTTTTTTTTTTATAAAATATAAAAACCTAAAAAAATATAATATTGGCTTCAAACTAATTTCTTTTAAAAATATTGTTTCCGACATTCCGTAATTTTTTTTATAAAAATCCAACAGTCAGTTTTTTCATAAAAAATTTAAATCTACAAAAATAGTACGTAAATGCTACTAAAAATAGATTTTGAAATCAAACTATTTTATCATATTCAAAATATTGTTGGTAATTTTTAAATTTGTTAGAATAATTCAACTGATAACTTTTTTAATAAAACACGAAGGCCTGCAAACCATTTAAGCAAGACAAATCGGCAGACGGGATGGGAAGTTATCAGTGTGGGTCGCATCCCATCCTCTTTTTTTTTTCAAAATCAAAAATAAAAACAGTGACATTTTTGTTCATCAAGTGTTATTAAGATAGTTTAATAAGTTCTTGAGAAAACTTAAAAGCAAAATAATGGTTCTATGGGAAGTGATGGGCGCTTCAAAAATACTGTTTTTATATTGAATGAAACAAAATTAAGAGAACAAAATTTAGCCAAAATTAAAAAAATCTATCGGTTAGTTCTTCAGAAAATTCGAATTTCCGATTTTTGGCCAAACCATTCCATTTGTATGGGGACTACTGTTTAGTTTTAAAACAAATTAAAAAACACCTAACGGAAATTGGCTTAAAACCTTATTTTCCAAATTTGAAGCCAATCGACCCAATAGTCTGAGCTGTATAGGGCGAGGACAAGCAGACATACGGACGGAAGGATTCGGGGGGCCCACTTTTTTCGACTTTTCTACCATCGTAATGTCATGTTTGATAAAAATCTCGAGTTCAAAATTTTGTACGAATGCAAAACTTGTCATACAGTTCCTATACGTTGCATGTAGCTACATTTTAAACCCTTGTAATAAAAAACCAAGTGCTAAACAAGGCATCTTCAATTTTCTGTCAGAAAACTTTCGAGAAATTCATCTCATTGTAAGTTGAGGGTATTTCATATTTCTGAACTGATTACTACGGTACGGTTTTGAATCAGTTCGAGTCTTATCTGAACATTTTAGCACCTAATATCTGATCCAAGAACTCATCAATTCGTCCCGTAACCTGAAGAGTATTTGACCCAGGTTAGGTTAGAGACATGTGTCTATATAGACAACAAGTATAGGTAACATACATTTCAACAGACGGTCCCAAAAGCAAACAGCATTATAACATCCAAAACTATACATTTCAGATTGCTCAATGAACCAAAAGACCCTCCCAACTCCTTTAGACACAAATGATACATCTAACATAGATCTTCATTTATAACAAATTTGTTGACCAGCTGACCGAAAGAAATTAGCACACGTCTTGGCCACACCACTGTTTAGTGTTTGGTGTTGACCGCAAGTCCGAAAATTCCCCTCAGTAGGTTTTGATCTCAATTTGTCCACAAATCCATGCATGTCTGTTAATCTCCCGACATTATAATAACAAACAAAATTGTCGTCTTTGTGTTAATCTACTTTGGGAAATGTCCTGCGAGGAGTCCTTCTGCTTAGACCGTTACCAGTGCCTTCCATTGTCTCTCGCTTTGTATAGGTCGGGTATAACTAAATCGTCTATCGTATAGTCGTCGGTGTGGAATCGTTTCATTTATACCAAGATAGAAGTTAAAAAGGGTCAACAGAAAACACAAAAAAAAAAAATAACAATTTACCCTTGGGGTGAAATTGACTCTTGTGTTATTAAAGGCCGCATTTAGTCTTCCTGTTCCTTCCTTTTTCTTGCTTAACAGGCCAACATCCCAGCAGCCCAACAGCCCAAGACTCGCCGCACAAGGAAGCCAGGTTATCTAAAAACAACCAATTGTTGCTTGGTACACTTATAGTAGACTGGGAATGGGATGGGATGGCTGAATTGGGTTTGGTGCTTGGCTCCTTGCTCCTTGCTCCTGATGCTTGGCTGACTTTCTAAGCCAGAAGTAGTAAATTTACAGGAAGATAGTCTCAGTCTCACTCTGCGTCTGCATCCCATCTGACCCCAACTCCTTTTGCAAATTCTGATTCTGTTTCTGTTTCTCTGAAGCAGCAGCAACGGAGCACATCACTAAAATCCCAAAAAGGACGACTAGAAGACTATAGTTATACATTTATATTATGTTTATAGCCAAACGATGAGGAAGACTATGATGATGACGACGATGACGATGACGACAACGACAACGACAACGACGACGACTTTGGCTCCAAAGAAGAACAGACATCAGGATATCTTGTTTTGCCTGGGAATACAAATCGAGAGCAGGGGGAGTGTAGAAAAGGATTCCAGATTTGAGTGTTCGAGTATAGTTGATGGTTGTTGAGAAATTTAAGGCACTGATGCCCCCCCTCGCTCCACCCTCAGCCCCATTCTCCACCGTTTCGGATGATGGTTCTATTTAAATCTTGCATGAAGTGTGAGGCAAGCAGTTGTCCTTTGCATCTTGGCTGAATTCCACTTTTGCTTTCAATGCGGTCTACCATCTCTTGTACAAAGAGCTTTGGCGGTTGACTGAGGGGGTGTGAGGGGTTGGGAATCTGACTGTGCATAGAAAGACTTTGCTTTTGCTGGCGTTAGGAATAGGAAGGGTGCATTTGGGTACGTCTTTAAGCAAAAGTGGCATGCAACAGCAAACACCATGGTATATAACAGCAGGAGCAGTAGCAGCAGTCTTTGCTGCTCCATGCAATGTTATGGTTCGCGAAAGCGAAAGTTTCAACATTGGAGTATGAAGATGCTTATACTTGCTGTTGAATCAGGGTTTAAAGGAAAACCCAGAAAGGGTTTGACTGACAATATTGTATATGTGCAATCACAAGACCTCTATCTACATACATATACTTGTAGAACGTAGTTTGCTCCGGTCATGTAAGTTGGGAACCATGACACGTGTGATCAAAGGGTCTTTCGGGATGATACAATATTTTTTCTTCTTATTCTTGCATACATGTACATATATGAGTATATGATGAGACTATGATGTGTTTAAGAAGGATTATCTCGATTGTTGACAGAAAAATGGGAAGAGAATTTTTTAAAGGAAAAAATAAGTTGAACACTTTTGAGACACACATATACTTTATCTACTTTTGCTCGCTTTGAGAATCAAATAACAGAGAAAGTGATGCTTCCCTTTTACACACTTATAATTGCAATTGCATGCTTTTAGATTTTGGTAATTCGATTAGACTTTGGTTTTTATAGAAATACGCTAAAGAAGTTATAGGTGCCAAATTGAAGTTTAAAGTAATTGTTAATAAGGTTAAGGCTGAAAGGAGGAAGAACTTAAGTGGAAAAATATGAGACGAAGGGGATATTTTTTCCACAAATGGTAGCTTGAATCTAATTGTAATTTTTGTTTATATAACTTGGCACATACATTCTCCTTATTATAAAAATCAGGAACCCAATTAAAAGTTTTAATCCTTTACTTGTAGCTTCCTCAATATTTGCTTAAGTAATTTTTTTTTACAAGTAGATAACTTTGAAGTTCTTCTACTTGTAGTTTTAAAAAAACTAAATTGATACTTTCGGTAGTACAATAATTTTGCTTGTCTAGAATTTTAAAATATTCTTAGATGGTGACTTATTTTGAAAATTCAACATGTTATCTCGCTTTCAATCATTTAAAAAAATAATTGAAAATGTCTGCCTCACTAACCGGCTTCTTTTTAAACATAAAGTGGGAGGAGATCCCGTTACGATTCTGTCATGCAATACCTTTTTGAAACGTATGTCCAATCTACTGCCAATTGCAACTTTGTGCAATAGTGTCAATAGGTTGCCAAAATGTCTTCAAAAGAATCCAATTTATGTAAACAATGTTATAAGTTAATCTATTTCGGTGAGTTATAGGTTAGATTAAGGTGGCTGCTGACAAAAAACCAACAAACTTAGACCAACAGTTTGTCCGTTGTGATACCACATGGATCTAGAGATCTACATTACACGTTGAACCAGTTTGAGTTGGCTATGATGCTTTAGAGGCAATAGATGTCAGAATTTTTTAGATCAATATGATTATTCTAGTAAATGTTCCCAAGGTGGAATTAAATGAACATAGAAAGTGAGACCCTACCCGTGTTTTGTTGGAAAATCTGTCAATAGTATAGTAGGATTTTACATGAATAACAAAAACAATATCCGCAGTATGAATACTACCGATAAAAGTTAAAGTAGAATCTTACTACGGATGGGTTTTTGACATTTATACGAGTCTCGAATGGATCTTATGTGATTTCGTTCTCAAATGTTGGTACGGTTGATATTGCATTTGTATCTCGATGGCTGTGTTCGTTGAGTAGTTGTGCATTTGGAATCATGTGTTTTCCATTGGGGAAAAAAACCAATCTGTTACTGTTGATATTATTTTGCAAGAGAAAACAATAGAAAAAATAATTAAGTTTTGCTATGTTTCCACCAAAGGTTTATCTCAGTTTAGATTAGATAAATCTTTTAGGTATTTCCACCGCACGAGAAGATTTAAAAATGATTAAGTTTGACAGCACTTTCTAAAATGCAAATGGTGTTTCGATGTTTCTTATGAAAAGCAAGTGAGATAGTTTGATTCGTGCTAAACAATGAAGAACTGAATAGTTCAGCACCATATAAGAATATGCTACCACCTCCATTTGCATTTTTTTGTTATAATTTGATTAAAACAAAACTATATTTTTTGTACACAAACATGCAAATAAACAGACCATAACGCATTATCTGTAAAACCAACTCCCCCACACAGATTTGTCTTCACAAATTTTTACTCGACACCGATCCCCGACCGGAATCGAAGCGAATCAAGCTCATTTCAACTCGATTCAGGTATATAAAGAATTTAGGCGAGCTTCAAGCTCACTTCAACACCACATAATAATGTAGTAGTCTACGAACAAACCCCCTTCTTGAAGTTTTTATTTTATGTCAAATTGTTTGGTTAAAACTTTGAAATCGACTATCACATAACACAGACGTATTTTCTTGATTTTGATAGTCAACTATCAAAAATCAGCTTGCACGATTTCACCCCTGGTCTGAATTTCGCTATTTTTTTTGGAATTTTTTGATAATTTATTCTGGCAAATATTCAATTGTATCAACTTTCAAATATAAAAACCGGACTACTGCGGATCGTTTTTTTGGCAATTTCTCACTGTACTAATGGGTGATTTTTTTGAGGTTAGGATTTTCATGCATTAGTATTTGACAGATCACGCGGGATTTCAGACATGGTGTCAAAGAGAAAGATGCTCAGTATGCTTTGACATTTCATCATGAATAGACTTACTAACGAGCAACGCTTGCAAATCATTGAATTTTATTACCAAAATCAGTGTTCGGTTCGAAATGTGTTTCGCGCGACAAATTTTGTTCAGCGATGAGGCTCATTTCTGGTTGAATGGCTACGTAAATAAGCAAAATTGCCGCATTTGGAGTGAAGAGCAACCAGAAGCCGTTCAAGAACTGCCCATGCATCCCGAAAAATGCACTGTTTGGTGTGGTTTGTACGCTGGTGGAATCATTGGAACGTATTTTTTCAAAGATGCTGTTGGACGCAACGTTACGGTGAATGGCGATCGCTATTGTTCAATGCTAACAAACTTTTTGTTGCCAAAAATGGAAGAACTGAACTTGATTGACATGTGGTTTCAACAAGATGGCGCTACATGCCACACAGCTCGCGATTCTATGGCCATTTTGAGGGAAAACTTCGGAGAACAATTCATCTCAAGGAATGGACCGGTAAGTTGGCCACCACGATCATGCGATTTGACGCCTTTAGACTATTTTTTGTGGGGCTACGTCAAGTCTAAAGTCTACACAAATAAGCCAGCAACTATTCCAGCTTTGGAAGACAACATTTCCGAAGAAATTCGGGCTATTCCGGCCGAAATGCTCGAAAAAGTTACCCAAAATTGGACTTTCCGAATGGACCACCTAAGACGCAGCCGCGGTCAACATTTAAATGAAATTATCTTCAAAAAGTAAATGTCATGGACCAATCTAACGTTTCAAATAAAGAATCGATGAGATTTTGCAAATTGTATGCTTTTTTTTTTTTTAAATTTCTCAAGCTCTTAAAAAATCACCCGTTATATATGGAATATCAAAAAAATACGGCTCAAAAATCTGCAAAAATCGTTTGCACTAGCTTTAAGTCGAAAGGCATGCCCACGCATTAAGCAGTGTTATGTTAACTCATTTATAATAGAGCATTTAGTATCAAGCAAGATGTAACATCAAAGTAAGTTTAGATTCCTATTTTTTCCAAAATTTTCCATTTGAAGTTAGGAATATGAGATTGTTTGAGAAGTTCCATCAGCAAATGCACAAGGGAAAGATTTTGAAAAGTTGCAGTTTTCTTTTTCTAAGCTTTAGGGAGTTAGAACCAAACATACAACTGTTAAAAAATAAACTCTTAGAGCTAAAAAAAAAATGAGTTAAGTTTTTACCTGAAAGTGTGGTTATAACCTTAAATTATAAATAGAAACAGTAACTTTTAGCACAAAATCAACCCTTACTTTTTCCTAATTAGATAATGTTGAAATTGTCTTTGTTGCTGAATTATAGGGTTCATTGGAAAATTGGAAACTTTTTAAAATGGTAGCGAATAGATATTTTATCAAAAGTCTCTATAATAGTATTCGCAGTGCCGATTGAGTTTTTTTTTCCTCGTAACTTAGAACTTCCTGGAGGAAGCACTGAGACGGACGAATTTCTGATTAGGCTTTCTGTGTATAGTCGAAGGAACCTTTAGGTCCTGATGTAGCTCTCGCACATAAATATTATTACTCCTTCGTCGTCGATTTCTCCGCCCAGCTTTTAGTATGTAGTATATGAATGATGAACCTGCGTAGAGTGGGCCTCCCATTGGCGGCAAAGCGTCATTGCCAAACAAAGTCCATGCACAACAAATAGCATAGCAAAAGCAATATCTCTCATCACCATCGTCATCGTTCTCGTCGGTCGCCGGGCGTCCGGGCGTCGTCGTCCGTCGTCGTAGTCGTATAGCCCTCGATATTTGCTTTTCTGAAAAGTCGCAAAAGCCTGGAAATTTTAGATACAGATGCAGCAGCTTTCCGTTTCTCAGGATTCGCTGCTGCTTTTGCTGCTCTGCATAGTTTTTGTTATTTCTACACTATATTGTTGCTGCTGTTATATCATCATTGTATAGGCCCGATGTGCTCATATGCACATACATATGTAGTATATATGGCCAGAGTTAGCCCAAAAAAAAACCTCCCCACGTACTGGCAGTACAATTTTGGGATGTTGTGTCCTGGATGCAGCCCACCTCCCAACAAATGCTTACCGTTCTCTCTGCAGCAGAACCCTGGCGGACCGACCGACCGGCCGACCACATCGTACATAAAGTTCGTGTGCAATTCAAGACGAAGAACGAGAAATAAATTGCTTTAACGTCCGTTGGTTGGTTTGTCCACGGTTCATCTATTCGGGCAAAGGCAGAACGCAGAAGGATATGCTGATTTTGGATTCTGGGTGCCAGATGGAACTGGAACTGGAACCTCCATGCCTGCCTTGCTTTGCTTTGCTTTGCTTTGCCTTGCCTAGGCCTAAGAATCGAATCGAGTAGAATGCAATGCCAAAGAGAGTAAACAAAGTATGCGACTATTGCGTTTTGCAAGGGAATCTAGTATCCTGATCCTGAGTATACCTATAACTGTTGGCTGCTGCAAGCGAATACGGCCATATGTACCTATACATGGGTTGGGTAGTTAAAGGATCTGCATATGCATGTATGTTTATAAATATTATGCAGATGATTCTGTTCGTATAAAATTTCGCAGAAAAGCAAACCAAAGCAAAGCAATGGCAATGTTTAGTTTTCAATGTAGGTACAACAAATATACATTGAAAAGAAAGTCGGTATGCATTGGTCAATGTGAGTTTTTGGCAGAAGCTACCCTATTGCGTAAGTCGGAAAATGTATAAATAATTAAAAAATAAAATTTGTTATGCAATAATAATTATACAATGAACGTAAATTTTAGAAACAAATCACAAAACATTGCAGTAGAAAATAATAAAATTTCAGTATGAAATATTGTTTCAAAATATGCAATACATTTCTTAAATATCAATTAAAATATCAAAGTCCAATATCAAACATTCAAAGTTGTTTAGGTTCTGTCTAAGCCCGAGGTTTCCCTCACAAGGTTATAGAATAAAGTAAAGTAAGCATAGTAGCTTTAGTATAAAGATCTTATTTACAACTCGTAGTTCTTAGGTTACAAGATTCCATTAATGTGATATATTAGACAATTTACGGTCCGATGAAAACTCAGGTACTTCGGCTTTCTCTCCGGAAGTAATTCGGGGGTTCATTCTCTCGTTCGTATTGCGGATTTATTTCTTTTGCCAGTTACCTCCTCTTCTGGTCTTTGGGTTTCTCTGGACCTTTGACGAATTTGTTGACTATCAACGGCTTTCACCGGCTGTCAACAGCTTTTGCTGGATATCACAGTTTTCAACTGATATCAGCAGCTTTCGCTAGCCAAAGTTTTTGCTTCACAACTCCTTTCCTTACCACTATGGTGAGGGTAGTCTGTGAAACCTCTAGTTTCTTTCCTGGAGCCTTCTTCTTCCTGAAGTGTGTTGTTACGTGGCCTAGGGCTTCTGGTGGATTGATTTGATTGGCTGACTGGCATTCGGTTACCTTGCTTTGGTGTTTCGTTATTGATTTAGGCTTATAATAATACCTTGTTTTTCCGTGTGTTTTCTTATTTCTATTGGTTTTAATTATCTTACTTAAAAGAAAGCGTATGTTTGAATTCGATTCCAGCAAAGTTTAATTGTTCAATCGCATGAGTGACACAATATTCTTTAACGTGCGTTGATAATTTTTTAGTCCAAGAAGAAAAGACTTCTAAAATATAAAATGTTAAAATGTTGCTTTTGTATTGTTGCAACGGTTATTCAGTGCATTGCTATTAATTTTTGTCAATGTCCCAAAAAACACTTAGAAGATTTGTATACAAAAAATTACCTGTAGCCCTCATTTCACATTTTTCGTTTCAAGTTCCAAGGCTCTACAGTTGCTCAAGTTAATCATCTAAGGCTAGGTCAACTAAATTTTAATTTCAAAACTTATGCTATGCATTTTTAAGCTTTTGAAGTTTAGGTGGATG
Organism: Eupeodes luniger; assembly: GCA_951509635.1. NCBI lineage: Eukaryota > Metazoa > Arthropoda > Insecta > Diptera > Syrphidae > Eupeodes > Eupeodes luniger. Next base: position 892,243 of record OX608074.1, read on the forward strand.
CTTGAATTTAAATGATTGGTAGTGAACATAGATTTGTGAATCTTTCTTGAAGCATAAAGCAAAATATCTTGTCGTGTTCTACAAAAAAACTGTTTTAGAAAACTTAAGAAATAACGTGCGCAAATTAACTAATTCTTCTACTGAAGAATTTCTACTGATAAAAGAATTATTAAATTATTGGATTTGTCCCTAAAGATTTTGAAACTTTTGAGTATCAGAAATCAGAAGTCATAAACCTTAACCCGGATTTAAGCTTAGTTTGCAGTTTTACAACCTAAATCACATAGAATCAAAAGGAACTAATTAGAAGTGTTCTTAAACCAACGCCAAGGTAAATTGCTACCGCAACACTTTTTTTTGTTGCATCAATCCTTTTTCGAAAAATCCACTAAAGTCTCAGAGATCCCTTTATTGTGTTTGTGGTGCAGATGATGCACACCTCCCATTTCTGGAGACTGGAAGATGACAAAAAATGAAGCATAGAACAAAGAAATCAAAAAGGACGAACCATCAGGACACAAGGAACAAAAAAAGAAGCATTATTGACCAAGAATATACATATTTCTGTATTGGAAAGGAATGATGACGATATGAGGATGACCGTTTCTCACGTCCAGAATTTTTTTTTTTTTTTTTTTTGCTGAATCAAGGTGGCTCTGAAGCTCAGGTATAAGGTTGAGTAGAGGTACAGGTACATGCAATGGTTTGTATTCATTTTTTATTGAAAGCAAAGACTTGATGTCCTACCACTCAAACTCACATAGACTAGTGTGGTCCACGGATATGCAGCACTCGCTCACACACAATCTTTCTCCTCCAATCGGTCCAATGAAGTCGTCGGATGTGCGCCTGAATCATGAATCTCGAGGTTGGATGGTGTGCCGAGAAACAGAAGCAGCACTTGAATATTCAGATACCCTGTCAATCAATCAAGGTTGCCGTAGCCGTTGCCTTTGCCTTTGCTTTTGCCGTAGCCGTAGTCGGGCTTCTGCTAGCATTATTTCTCGAATATAATGCGAGAGGAATCGGCAAGGGGCAAGAAGAGTAGTGGCTCCGAAGAAACCTATAGGCGAAGGCAGAGGATATGTCCTTCGTTCGGTCGTTTGTACGTTCGTCCATTCGCACCAAGCGAAACTTATTTCCAACTTAATTCCTATAGCGCTGCTACTGCTGCTGCTAGTGCCGTAGCGTTTGCTGCTCCTGCTGCACTACTGCGATAGTTGTCGGTGGTCGGTTTGGGGCTGGACAACGGACAGATGGATGTATGGACGATGATGATGACGATGACGACGACGACGAAGATGGACGAAAATATACAATACATGAAAGTTTTGGAGAGCCTTTTCAATATTTTGCGTTGTGTGTACCTTCCTACCTGCAAAGGACATGGAATGGTAAGCCGATGCCGATGCCGAACCCAAACTCAAACCCAAACCCAAACCTTGCCAAACCAAATCCCATCGTCGTCGTCGTCGTCATCTACTCCTGAAGGATATTTCTTCATCATATTATGTATGCCTTGACTACAGCTACTCTGCATTCTGCTATCGACTTTTTGTGTGCACCAACCGAAAAAATTTGCATATCACCTCAGAATCCTTGTTTTTGGTTTTCTTTTTCTCTCCCTTCGTCTTTTTGTGTTTTCAGATTTTTCCATTTTCCTGCCGGTCCGTTGCCGGACACCCGACCATTCGAATACTCAATGCTGGTACTGCGATGGGAACTTATACCTACCTAGCCAAAAGAGATCCACCTACCTTTGGAGAATTTCGATGATTCTAGTGACTACTGGATCCTTGGCCAATAGATGCGAAGAACATGCGAATGTGAATAATTTTGGCGTGTGTGTGCGTTTTTCTGAATATATGTATATGCCTGAGTATGTTTTCGCTTAAAAAGGAGGCAGAAATTGCACACATGACGATGATAATGTGCGTGTGTGATATCCTTAAATGGAGGGAGAAAAATAAAAGACACTTTTGCGATTTCAAACATTATAATATGAAGCAATGGCAAGCTGAAACTCTTGGTTTCGGTACATAAGATATGAGCAATAATTATTAAACTGGAATTCATTAAACTAAATTGTCATACCTTCAAAAGTTAAATGTAACTATTTCAGAAATTCTTTAGGAAGAGTACTTTGTTTTAGGTACTAATTCTATTATTTCTTCGGATCAAATTAAGATGAAGCAAATTTGTATAGATATAACAAATTTCGACCTACTATATGATGTGAATTATTTAGTTTATTTTGATGTCCAAATATATTTATTTCAGACATACATAATTTTTAATAAAAAGCTTGAAATTGTAGCCCTAGGTCTAGCAGTTTAATTCTAAAGATCAAAAAAAATTAAATGCATCAAACAACCGCATCATCATGTGCCTTAAGATCGGAGTCTGGTTTTAGCCTTCTTCAACAAGTCAATCCTCCTATTCTGTAAGTGACTAACCCCAAGGCATCCAGTGTCCTGGTCTAACTACGATCTCTTCAATCATCTTAATTTATTCATCAGCCCACTCTTCAATATTTCAATATTAAATTTGTATGGTATAAACAGTCTTTTCTTTTCTTAACGGCTCCGACGGCTTTTTAGTTTGTTTAGTTTTCTCCTGCCGTGTGTAAGTTGTTAAATACTTCTGCCTCAATTCTATTTCAGTTCATTGAAAGTCTTTTGTATAGTTTTGAAGATCAGTCTTTAGATGATTTATCCATTTAAATTTAACATCAAAACAACTGATTCCATATTTTAGCTTCAAATACATTTGTGCACAAAAAAAAGCTGAGAAGAAAGTAAACTAAATATATTTGTTCCGTCAACATTTTTAGTATGATTAAAGTTCCGTCGGATTTTCAAAAGATGGCTCCTCAAGTAAGTTTTGTTTGATTTTAACATATCAAAAATGTCATGAATCAAGCTTAAGAACATGTTGAACAAAACGTTTTGAAATTTAAGCCTTGTACGCAGCTGAAGTGAAACGAATTTTTTCGGCGGTCTCCAAGTGCAGAGCGAAATGAAAACGAAAACCACAGCGGAAAAATATTTTTGGAGAGTTCTGTCAGCTGTCAAAAACAATTGACAAGTTCTGACAGTCAGCTGCTGTAAACAAAAGTGAAAAAGAATTCTATTTGTTAACATTTTGTTGAGCAGTTAGTTCCTGTTTTTTTTCATTTCTGCAGCAACTTCTAAATAGCTTCACTGGCTTCGAATAACGAAGACAGTTTCTTTTTTTCCTCCGAAGAGAAATCAATTTTTTTCTTCGGTTTATTTTTTGGAAGTTGAAGTTCACTGCTCGTCTTTATCACTTCTTGCACATCACAAATAACATCTTCAACGTCCTGAGTTTCCGATTCAGAAATGTATTGTTGGAACACATGAGACAAATACATTTTATTTAATTTTAAATCAAAAATAAATCAAAGTCAAAACACTGAAAGTCACGAGTAAACAATTTTTTTTCAATACAAAAATTAAACGTCAAAATTTCGCAAGCAATTAATATGCCGGGCAATTAAATTGAGAACGAAAAGAGTGGAGAATTGTACTAAGAAATCTAGTACAGCTATCCACTAAAATGACACATTTCGTCGTTCAGCAGCGTACTGAAAAACGAAAAGCACAGCGAAATTTTTCGTTTATGATTTCGTCATGTCATTCTTGTATGGGAATTTTCGTTTCGCATCAGCAGCATACTAGGCTTTAAGTGATTTTGTTTAAGCGTCATATAGTTTTGGTTAAATGAAAATGACTGGTTTTTGCGGGAATTCTCGATTTTGTCTTTTTTTCGAAAGAACTTGAAACCCTTGAAGATGCCGAATCTTAGATGTTGCTTTACGAGGATGTATGCCTAACATGTGCAGAGCTTTATATAGAACCGCCATTTGTGTTAGAAATGATTAAAACTCAAGAAACCAGGGTTATTAATGAATTGATTAGAATTTCTGCCTTTTAACAACTCATTCATAATACTATACGTAGTCAGCTTAAATGAATATTCATAATGTGAAAGTTATGATGTGTTTTTGATACGACCATATTAATGATATTTATTATAAGATGTTTTATCCGAATGAAACAAATACTGGGAAATAGCGTTCACTTCACTTATAATGCGTTTGAGCAGAGCGCTGCTAGAAAAAAACTGCGACAATACGAGCAGAGGCACCATCAAATCAATAAACAGCATGACAAAGTTTCCCCTTACGTTGCCAAAACCGTTAAGACCTTTCCAGAAACGCTATAATGTCATTTCTTACTTTATCAAATTGCTCAGATTTTCCACCGTTCAATTTATTGCTTGTTTCGGTTGATGGCATTTAGGCTTTTTGTTTTTATCAGCACTTCAACTCATATGAAGATGTCAAAAACTGGCTTAAAATATCGACAATTTTACTGTTCCGATATTTGAACTATAACAGAAAGATAGCAAAACGGAGTAGCTAAAAGAAGACAATACTTTGAGGGAAGTATTTTTAACCAATTTTTAACATAAAAGTTGCTCTTTCATCAAAGAACTTAGTTAGACACTATTTTAAGAATATATTTAGGAATCGGAATAAATTGAGTTGCTATCAGTTAAACTGGATAAAGCGACTGAAGAAATATTTTCAGTTCATTTTCTAAGAAGAATCTCATACATTTTTTAAAATTGTGTTCTTATTTCTTTCACTGCCTATTTGTTTTATCTTGATTTCAAAAACGTTTTTATAGTGCAAAAAAATATCCAATTATAAATAAGATTCCTTTCACCACTATGTTTATTATATTGATGTTCAGATCGTACATATTAATAATAAAAAAGTATCCTGAAATAAAAGAAAACAAAAAATACTTAACTTGGATTCTGACAACAAAAAAGTGGAACCAGTTTAAATATTTTTGCATCTTCAACACATTCAGCATTGGAACAAAATATAATAATTTTATAGGTTTCATATGCGAAACAAAAAAGGAGAAAAATAAGCCAACGGCATTATATTTTCAACTTCTGCAATTGGCTGCTGCTGCTGCTACTGCTACTGCTGCGACGAATTGATCTCAGTAATCCCAACTACAGCAGCAGCCATTGCACCGCACCACACCACAAAAAGCTAAAACATATCGCAGCAACAGCGAGTAGCGCTGGCTTTAGCGAGAGGCCACATTCGACGACCATGCCTGGCTGCTTCTGTTGTACGCAGTAATTTCTCAGGATGTATTCCGCAACTGCTTATTACCATTAATTTTGAATTGTTCTTCGTGATGCTAATGATCGGAGCACAGCGCAGCACTGCAGCAGTGTACCAGCAGCAGCAGCGGCCAGACCGCTCTTGCTCCCCAAATGTTAACAAATAATGTCGATATCGATAGATGGACGACCTCCAATAAGATACATCATGCCAAAGATTATGATTGCCGCAGTGAGGAAACTCCTTTCATAATTTGTGGAATTGTTTCTCCTTCCAAATTTTTTGAAAACTAAAAAAAACTCTACACAGCTGGGATCGAAATTTCGAAATTTGAATTGAAAATAGAAGTAAGAAATTCAAAATTCAAAAAGTCAAAGTTTATAAAAATAGTTAAGCTTAAACTTCCGTTATGGACTTATGACCCTTAACATTGTTTTTTTCAGCCTTAAGTAGAGAACGTCGACTTTAAAGTCAATTTAAATTGAATTTTAACAGTTTAAGACTTCAAAAGTCCAAAAATAAAATTCACATTAAGTTCCAAAAAATCTGATTTTCAAAAAGTGGTATTCTAAAAGATATACAATAAAAGTGAGAAGTCACAATCAGAACATAGCTTCAAGTATATCGCCTTTTTAAAGACTTGCAACAAAGTGGTAACCATGTTAAAGATCTATCGCGCAGTAATGCGGCGCGGCGGCGGCATGCAGTGGCGGCCGGCGCGGTGCAGTGCAGCGTTCGTTTCCAACCCAAGATGCACGATTCGTGGGCTGCTGGTGGTATTTATATTAAGAAAAAATAAAAAGAAAAAATTAAATAAAACCGAGAAAGAAAAACATCATAAGCACAAAGTAGCTACTGATTTCCCACTTCAAGCTACGGCTTGCCCAAAGCCCCCTCCCTCCCGTCCGCCGTCGTCTTACAATATTTGAGTTCTTTATAATATTAGTAAGTGCGGGGCACAGACGAAGGCAAAGGCGAAGGCAAAGGCACATCAATTCGGCGAATCATTCTGCTTATATTCAAATCAGTGGCTTTTATAAATGAAGAAAATTCACAGTAATTATAGTCATCAGCAAACAAGAGCCTTTATTCGTGCAACAGAAGGAGAAATCTCCAGCCTCGCGCAAATAATATGGAATTATAAAAATCGCAAAATTATTTCGAGATTCGAGTCGAGAAAACAAAGCGGATTAGTTCCCAGCATAGATAATTTTTGTTATTTTATCCGACGGGTGCGTAGGTACATATAAGTGGAGACATAGATACAGTAAAAGATATATACAGACACACATGCTCTTGGCCGATGCGATTCGATGCGATGGAGCGGTGCGGTGCCATCAGATACTCTCCGATCGGACCGGACCGGACCGTCCCGAAAGTGCAGGCTGATAAGTGGCCAAGAAGAAATATTGGGTGGGTGCAGCGACAGAGACAGGGTGCAGCAGCGAAGTCAGGCGAAGGATCGAAAATGCATTTGGAACTTTATAAAATTGGAAATTTAGAAACCATTGCTGGACTGAGGGGCCGTTTGGAGAGAGAGAGAGAGAGATGTGGAACAAGGAGTAGCACACGCACTGATGGACGCACATATACGCAATGTGGCTTGGGGGCGAGGGTGGTTATATAGGATATAGAATATAGAATATCGTGGAGGCGGCCGGCACTGCCTTCTGATTCTCATTTTCCACCATCAACATCACCATCACCATTTACCATTGAACCATCGCCATCATATAGCCATCGAGAGAGTACGAGTATGAGTACGAGTACATCGGGATTCTGGAAGAGGAAGTATGAAGCTACACGATGGTGGTGTGATTTATTTTTAATTGAAACTCCAGAATGTGTGTATCTGGAAATGGAATTAATTTTGTTTTGGATTTTCCTCGCCGGCCATCGCTGCATATTTGCTGATAATAATTAAGTGCACGGCCGCATATAGACGCTGGCTGGCTGGCTGGCTAGCAGCTAGCTCTGCTTCTAACGCTCAAACTCAACGCACTCACCTATATTTATATACCTACTTCATTACATACATATATACAAATACATAAGTGTACCCAAATAGTTAGTTACCCGGACCCGGACTCGGACTAGGACCCGGACCCGGACCAGCACCAGGACCCAGACATGGGTTTGTGTTGAGTGTGTGTCCTTGGAATATCGAATAAGTCCATTTTCGCACATATTCTGCTTGGTCAGAAAGCTGGGTGCGTGTTGAGGATACGATTTAGATTGTGTATGGTTTCTGTCCGTTATTTTTTTTATTTTTGAAATTATTTCAGTATTTTATAGAAATAAAATCAAAAGCTATACATTGGGTGAGGACTTTGATGTTTAATCAATATTTATTGCAAAACAGTGGACTTGCATTTGATTTGTCCCCGAGTTTTTGTGCGCATTATAACCAAAATCAATCAAAATAATACATTTTTTAAAATATTTATTCCTTCTTTAGTAAATACACTTGTGGTTTATTTATTCGAACTCATACATGTTCGAAACACTTAAGAATCAAATCAAAATTTGTTAGATTTATGGTTTAAGTTTTATACCCAGTTTTCAAATAGATACCATTTCCTCTGTGCTTCTTTTTCAAAGTTCTAATTCTCACATAAAACTATTTATTTTGATGTCAAATTTGGTCGAATTCACAGAGTTTGTGTAAAAAATACATAGAAATATAAAATATGGTAAGTTTTGAAAAATTGATTTTCTTAAAACCATTAAAATGAGTTTAGCATGAAACTATTTCTAAACATTATAAAATTTCATGCTAAACTCATTTTAATGGTTATAAAAAAATCAATTTTTCAAAACCATTAAAATGAGTATAGCATGAAACTATTTCTAAATATTTCTATAATTAAAATCACAAAATGCTTATTTTAATTTTAATATTTGTTCATTCTATATGACTTCTGACACTTCAGATTAAAAAGGCCATTCCAGCGATTTGGGTTTCTTTGTTTCGATTTTTTCACGAGCTGTCGTTTTTTAGGTGCCACATTGGTTTTGATCATTGAAACCCATCATTGAAATTTGTTTGACAGTTTAGTTAAAGCTTTCATTCAAAATTTCTGTCATGGGCACAAATTTTTTGATTGCAACTAAGGCGCCAGTTATTGATATCATTAAAATCGATCCGGAAAAATTTTTGAATCGATATTTGAATGTGTTTCCCTTTGATTAGAAATGAAAATTATATACTGATCGATCGGAAATCACACAAAGAATGTTTTTTGAGAAAAAAGTGTAATTACGCATTTATTTTTCTCTAAAAATGTATTTTTCTATTTTCCGGACGGAAATTTATTTTCTTGAACAGCTGATACTTTTATGTTCAAAAGTGAAACGCATCGTTCCAATGATTTGTGTTCCAACTTCACACAATTCCAATGACAGATTTGTGTCAGTAAAAATTTGTCGGTGGGTTTTCAATCAGAATTTTTTGTTCAATGACAGAAATTTTTAATGAAAGCTATAAACGACCTGTCAAAAAAATTCCAATGTTTGTTTTCAATGATGAGAAAAAATTAAAGCTATAACTGGTACCTAAGTATTTCATTATTGGAATCAATTATTTGAGGTTAGAATTGATTATTGAAAGTAAAACTGACAGGTGGGAATGCAAAGAAAATGAAATGCTTTCATTGTAACGATTATATCCAGAAATGTAAAATCAGCCCTTCATTGAAAACGAGGAAACGCCAATATAATTATTTTGTATGGTCCTTAGGCAACAAAGCTTTTTTGGAAAATTATAGAAATTAACTAAAAAAAAAGTTCTGGGTTAAATTATTTTTTTTTAAGTAGACAAATCTACAACTGATCTTCATTTTGACACCAAACATTACAAATTGAATTTTCTTTAAACAAAATTTTCAATGATGAAAACTAATGGAAGTATTTTACTACATAGACAAAGTTTAACATTCTGAAATATCTAATAAATTGCTTTATACATTTGTAGAAATAAATAACAAAATGTTAAGCCTTTACCATTAAGTTTTTTAAAACTTATTGTCAAAATATCAAGACATACATCTGTGAAAAAGATATGAAAACCTGATAGTACTATGAACAATTTTGTGGTTACTTACTTACTAACTTACTTAAGGTGGTGCTACAGTCCTGTGTGAACTAGGACCTCACCCAACAAACTTCTGTATTTAGTACTCCACCTAATCCGCGGTTTTCTTTTACTGCACTTTCCTGTGGGTGTTGATTCGAAGACTCTCCGTGTTGGAGCATTGGTTTCCATGCACTCTGCGTGGCCTCCAGCCATCTCAGTCGTTAAGCTTTTACCCTTCTGGATAAGTCTACGTCGCTGTTCAGCCAGTACAGCTTGTCGTTCCATCTTCTCCTACACTCACCTTCTACGCATACGAGACCGTAGATCACACGAAGAACTTTTCTCTCGAAACGACCCAAGATGCTTTCAGCCGCTTTTGTCATAGTCCATGCTTCTGCACCATATAGCAGGACGGGGATGATGAGGGTCTTTTATATCGACACTTCGGAAACTCGAAAGAGGGCTTTGCTACTCAATTGCTTTCTTAGCGCAAAGAAACAGCAGTCATCAAGAGTAATTCTTCGCTTGATCTCAGAGCTAGTATTGTTTTCTGCGTTCATAGCGGAGCCTAGGTTAACAACCAACTACCAACTACCAACTCGATGACAGCATGTACTTTGTTTTGCCCTCATTAACCGTTTAACCCATTTGAAAACCTGTATTGTGCTGTGAACAATTTTGTGGTTAAAATAAATAAATTAGGTGGCGCAACAGTTAATGAAGAACCAGGGTTTAGTGACTTACAACTCTCAACCATTCCTGTGTGTGAGTAATGTTGTCGGAGATAGAAGGGACCTACAGTTTATGTGCCGAATCCAAACGGCTAATTTGAGAAAGCACTTTTCATGACAAGAATTACTCTTGGAGGATTTGTCAATTCCTCGCAAGAGGCAGTACCCGTGAAAAAAGTTAGGTGGCACAGGCAGGGATTGAACCCAAGACCCCTTGCATGACAGTCCAACGCACTAACCATCACGCTACGGGTACTATTTTGTGATTAGGAGATCGATAATGAATAAAAATAAAAGGAATAGTGAATATAAATTGGGAAAGAAAACGTTGCCCTGAAGTTCATTTGATGATTTCATCGAACTTTTAACTAAAACTTTAAAATCGCCTGATTTGGCAGCTATTTAAGTATTGGACAAAGCAAGAATACACATATTAAATTTCAACTGTTTAGCATGCTTTTTTCAGCTCTTTCCCGTATTAGTTTTTTAAGATTCCGATTAAAACCTTCCAGAATTTACTTTACTTCGAAAGCTATAAGTTAGCGTTTTTGATGGCTCTTATTTTTTTCATACAAAACATCAAGTTGTAATGTTATCATCACTACATAGTATAAAACAAAGTCGCTTTTTCTGTCATGTGTCATGTTGTATGTCCCTATGAACGCTTAAATCTTTAAAACTACGCAACGGATTTTGATGCGGTTTTTTTTAATAGATAGGGTAACTCATGAGGAAGGTTTTTATGTATAATATCATCCATTAAATAGTGGACAAATACTGTTATTTTTGAGGTTTCTAATGTGATGTCGCAAATAATTACATTTTTTCCGCTTACATTGCAAACGCAGGCTGAATCCTACGAGATTTATCAAAATAATAATGTACTAAGTATTGTACACAATGAAAAGGTCTACAGAAAACTCCGCGATGGTATATGTCTATCTCTTATGGATATCCCACAATAACATTTTTTTGTCATTTACTTTTTACGACAAATAATGACTAATATTCGAAGCGATTTTAACCAATACAGCATTAATCCTTATCCAATTAAATACCTTAAATACATTGTTGATTTAATATAGATCTATTTGGCCTTTTACAGCATCTGATTTAAATCAATATTTTTGAAGATGTACAGATTTAAAAATTGCGGAACGTAGCGTTTACGGCGACGCGGCGCGGCGGCAGCGTGCCTATAAATAGCGCGTCGGAGGCCGCGGATTTCCTTATAGCACATTGAATTTAGCAGCGATCGGACGCGTTATCGGAGTTTTGTAGCGAGGAAAATAACAATCAACGGAACGTGAGGCTCAACTCAGTCAGCTTCGGGATAATTATAGAGCTGAGAGAGAGAGAGAATCTTCAGCAGAGCGTGAGATTCGCCGCCGTCGGGATCGAGATAGGCATACAGTGCAGAGGGACAGAGAATCGAACGAATAAGTAAAATCGTTCTTTAAGTTGAGGTATTTCGGCAAAAAAAGGACTGAATAGAATAGGTATCTTTTGTTTTTTGTTTCTGAATGATAAGTATTTAGATATTTTTTACTGCGGCAGTTACTAATAATATGGCAATTTGTGTATAGGTAATCATAAGCAAACATATATAGAATTGAGTTAATTTTTGCACACAAATTATAAAGTCATGCCTGGAAGACGTCGTCGTTCGAACATAGGTCGTAGTACAGCGAATGCCAGAAGATTACGTTCAGCAAGAGATGAAAAAAAGTAAAAATGTAAAAAAAGTGAAAATATTGTGTATAAAAGATATTCCAAAGATAAGGAAAGGGGAATTGTTTTAAGTACTCCAAAAACGCGTGCGGGCTACGGCCAGTAAATGAATAAATCAAATCTACTGGATTGATTTTATCATTTTTTCAGTGAGTTACATATTTTAAACCCGTGCAAAGCCGGAGCGGGCCGCTATGTTTTTTTATAAACAACGTTCACAGTTTTTCTGTAGCGTATTTAGTATATCAGCATTGCACCCGTGCGAAGCCGGGGCGGGTCGCTAGTTCTAAAATATAATTAATTTTTTGATTGATAATAATTTAAGTGTTTAACCCCTCCTTTTCTTACGAGGATCTAAAGGACAAAAATAAGAGGCAATACATATTGTTTTGACAACATGTACTTTCGATCAAGAATGTGTCAAGTTCGAATCTTGATACAATAATTGGTTTTGTAAATGTTTGGAGGACCAATATTTAACACCATTTTCCATATCTTTTGGATATGGTTTTCTTCCAAGGCAAATCTATATTATCTCTTTAAAACTTCCAAAGTCCAACGACTTTGAAAACCTGCTCCTTGTTTTTTCTTCTTTCTTCAACCTGTCATCACAAGTGCACAAATTGTTTCCTTGTGCATCTTTTTTCAATCTAATCAAAAAATAAACAAAAAATCAATTAATAAAATTACCAATCGCACATTCAGTAAAATATGTAGGTAACAAACAAAACTAAAAGAAACCGACCACCGCGCCGACCGACGGAAGATGCAGAAAAACCAAACCGCGACGCATACGCCAAACGCCAACTTATATTTAAACAAAAACAACAACAAATAATCGCCTCACTTATGTCCGTCGGTCGGTCGTTTGAGTCGTTTGGTCGTGCGTCGCGTCGGTCAGTTGCTCAAATATTCAACGCTCGTCCGTTTGTGCATAATAAAATATATTATTTAATGAATAGCATATTTAAGTAATATGTATATATTTATTGCAAGTATTAAGTATTTCTTTAAACTTTGCAACATTGTTGCAACTAGTTACATGTTAAGCGGTAGTACCAGCTGTGACTGATTCCGAATCCGCCACGTTACAATATCACAGAGAGTTGAGGCGTGTCGGGCAGTGTATGTCGTTGGATTGGAAGTTTGGAATGGAAACTCGTCTGGAGTGAAATTAAATATACAAATGAAAGAAATGTCGACACTCGACAAGTGCTTCTATGTTGCGGAAGTTCATTAAAACCATCTCACTGATCGTTTTGGATTAAATAATAGGGTGATCTTGACTATATTTGGTGTTTTGTGCCTGGACATTAATTTCCTTTTCTATTACTAATAAATGGATTACCGAAAAAAGCTTCTATAAGTCTTAAATGCCCCGTCAGAAAGTTGGTTTCTTGTCAAGATTTTTCAATTTTTTAAATACAAAAATGTATTTGTTATTCTTTTCCAAATTACTCAAATTCTCAGTTTCCTTAAAATATTAACTACTTCAAGTTTTTTGTTGACCACTTAATTGATTATTAACTTAGCTTCTTTTTTTTAACGAAAAATGGAATAATTGCAGATTAACTGCGAATATACCCTATGTTATATTTTTTTTAATTTTAAATGACATTTGTTCAATCATTTTGGACGCGAGTTGTTTTTTGTAAGGCAAGTGAAACGGCTATATTTTCAACATCTTAACTGATGACAGCTTGAAGTGGTGGAAGAAGTTGAAAATAAAAGTGGATTAGGAACAAAGTCAGTAACCAGAACTCAGCTCAAGACCTACTGACACAACAGAAAAGGAGCAAAGAAAACAGCCCTTTTGTACACTGAATGAAAAATCATTATATGTACATAATAAATTAATTATTCAAAATCGATACTAACTTAATAAACGGGTGGCTTCAAAGCGGTAAAAATACCTTTTTGTCAACAGAATGAATAACATAACAAGCAAATATTTTTGTACGGATAGAAGATTTATCATCATAACATGTCTTACAGAAAGATTATTGCAAATATTAACTTACAAAAATACTTAATAAAAATAAAAATCAAAAACTTTAAATGTTTACTGAAATCTAAGTTCAACTGCAATTAGTTGGATGTAAGTTAGAGGCCAGTCACAGCTATCATTGGTTTTCATCATTACCCGTGTTTTGTTGGAAAATCTATCAATAGTATAGTAGGATTTTACACGAATAACAAAAACAATATCCGTAGCATGAATACTACCGATAAAAGTTAAAGTAGAATCTTACTACGGATGGATTTTTGACACTTATACGAGTCTCGAATGGATTTTAGGTGATTTCGTTCTCAAATGTTGGTACGATTGATATTGCATTTGTATCTCGATGGCTGTGTTCTTTGAGTAGTTGTGCATTTGGAATCATGTGTTTTCCATTGGGGAAAAAAATCATTCTGTTACTGTTTATATTATTTAGTTTTGTTAATGAAAATGGACTACTGGGCTTATTTTGCAAGAGAAAACAATAGAAAAGATAATTAAGTTTTGCTATGTTTCCACCAAAGGTTTATCTCAGTTTAGATTAAATAAATCTTTTTGGTGTTTCCACCGCACAAGAAGATTTAAAAATGATTGAGTTTGACAGCACTTCCTAAAATGCAAATGGTGTTTCGATGTTTCTTATGAAGTGCAAGTGAGAAAGTTTTATTCGTGTTTAACAATAAGAATATGCTACCTAATCCATGTGCATTTTTTTTTAATTTGATTAAAACAAAAATATTTTTTTTGTACACAAACATGCAAATAAACAGACCATAATGCATTATCTGTAAAACCAACTCCTCCACACAGGTTTTTCTTCACAAATTTTGACTCGACTCCGATCCCCGACCGGAATCGAGGCGAATCAAGCTCATTTTTACTCGATTCAGGTATATAAAGAATTTAGGCGAGCTTCAAGCTCACTTCAACACCACATGTTAATGTAGTAGTCTACGAACAAACTCCCTTCTTGAAGTTTTTATTTTATGTCAATGACGTATTTTCTTGATTTTAATAGTCAACTATCAAAAATCAGCTTACACGATTTCACCCCTGGTATGAATTTCGCTATTTTTTTTTTGGAATGTTTTGATAAATTATTATGGCAAATATTCAATTGTATCAACTTTCAAATATAAAAACCGGACTAATGCGGATCGTTTTTTTGGCAATTTCTCAGTGTTCTATATATGGAATACCAAAAAAAACACGGCTATTGAAACTAATCATTGGAATTTTTAGAATGGTTATAGCTATCAATGAAAATTTCTGTTATTGGACAAAACTATCGTGATTTCCTGATTGCATTCAAGCTTTTGATGTAAGGTTCCATCATTGGAAGTAAAACTGACATAATGGAATTACAAATAAAATGGAACGCTTTCGGTGGAACAATTTTGTTCCGAATTATCAACTCATAAATCAGCTGTATGGAATACTATGGTGTTACCTAAAAATTAAAAATGAACTAAAACAAAAGTTCTGGGTTTAATACAGTATTTTTTTTAACAACTTGTCAGCTTCATTTTGACACCCAACCTAAAAAATTAGACTCTCTTAAAGGCTTTCAAATCTCGAAACAATCTATAGCTATCGTAAGATTATTTCTTTATTTTTGACGAATTGGTTGACGAAAAGTATAAAAATAAGATCTAGACCCAAGATTGATCAATTTGCTTTAAATCATTTTTCCTGTTTAAGTTAAGGAAAACGATTTTCGATAAAAATTGGAGCTCATTGCACTTTACTGATTAAAGTGCAATATATAAAAGTGCAACTTATATAACTTTTTATCAGTGTAATAAAAAGCCCAATGCTTATTATTATAATTATCAATAAAATATTCTACAAAACTGCAAGTTAATGCAAATCGAGAAAAAAAAACCAAACAAATTATAAATAATAAACATAAATATTTTAATGGGTTTGGTCGTTTATTAAAAATTTTATTCGCAAATTAAATTTGCTACATTGTTGCAGGGAACGCGCGGCAAATAACATAAGATCACCATCAGTCAGATGAATAAAGATTATGATGTCATTTGAGAGTTGGGGTTGCTTGATTCGATGGTGATGGCGATGGCGATGGTTTGCTGGCTTGACTGGTGTTTAGTCTGTATATGACTTGAAGAAAGAAGGATGCAAATGCAAATGTGGTGTGGAGTTGGAATTGGAATTGAAGTTATTCCTTTTGGCGAATAAAAACTCTAAAGCGGAATCGTAAAATGATTAATATACAACAATGTTGCAGGATGCGTGTTATTTTTGTTTACCTTATTCCATTTTTATACACATTGAATAAGGTACTTTCGGAACGGGTCCAATTCAATTTGAGGTCTTTGACGTTGTCTTCGTCGCGTCGCGTCACGTCGTGATGAGACGATATGAAGGAAAGTTGTTTAGTCATCTTTTAGAATAACAATCTATCTACACTACGTATGGATGTTGATAGGCATGTTATTATTACTGATTTCATTTTATTGCGTGTTAGACTCTGGCTGGTAGTTTAATTTTAAAAAAGGCGTAAAGAGATACTTTTTAACCCGTTTGATACAAATTAATGTTACTATCTTAACTGTAAGAGCGGACATAAAATTAATACTATTAAATACGATGAGATTATAAAAATATCTACATACTTATAGGTACTCAAATATCGGACTCAAAAATATACGGCTACGGGTTTATTCTAAGCTTGCAATGTATTGGGGAACTGTTCACATATGAAGGACCTTAAAAAGGTAGTTTGATTTGCATTTCTGCTGAATCGATTAGCTTTATTTCAAATTTTACAAGAAGTTATATCTATTCAAAAAAATATAGAAGAATTTTGGAGTGAAATTAGTAATAAGAATTTAATTTCAATTTTACAATGCCATTACCAACCATCCTTGTACAATAAGTATTAAGTTTAATGGACCTTAAGAATTTTTAAAATAAGAACAAGAAGTTTAATAAAAAATTTCATGGAAATTAAAAAAAAAAAACATAATTTTCAATACAAACAACCTTAAACACAAATTTTAAGTAAAGTAAATTATTTCGCTATAAGGGCAGTATACTCATCCTATCATATTCGTTTGTAAATTCTCATCCTTGTTCTTGGGATGTGGGCTACCAACGGCAGAATATGATAAAGCTCATTAGATTCAATGGGGAGTAAAAAATCGTGTAGAATTGAATGCTTCAAAAACTCAATGTTGCCTACTGTCTGAAAAGCGTAACCATTTCCCAATGCCACTATCTATGGGTGGTACTAACATCACAAACCACTTGTTGTTTAGTGATCACATATTCTCATATCACATTTCTCAGACGGTGCAAGAAGTTTTTTACCCCTTCTGATCTGGCTATAATTAACAAAGCTTTTATTCGTCCAAACTTGAGTATAATTCTAATATTTGAATGTTTGAACAACAACAACAACTTAGAGGTGCTACCACTCATTGTTTTTGGCTGGAGATATAGCTATTTCGTGCTTTGCCACTTTTGCACTCATCAGTCTCCTTTTTTTTTTTTTTTTTTTTTTTTGTGGTGCTGAGCTTTAATCCAATTTTATTTGAAAAACTTTTTATGCACACCATAGGTTTCGAATCCACGCATATCAGATTTGCTCAGTCTTAGAAGTCGTGTGCACTACGCACTCCACTACTTTAGACCACTGACGTCACAGGTCGAGATGTGATAATTGTTTATCAAATATAATATAATTCTCATATTTAGGCTGGTGCCTCAAAAACGTACTACTTGAGTCTTCTGGATAGAATTGAAAATGGAGCTCTAAAAACGGTAGGAGAACGTTTTCTTACCGAGACTTTTGCTTCTCTTGAACACCGCCGCAAAGTCTCATGTCTATCATTGTTTTATTGTTATTTGTATAAACAATGCTCTAGTGAAATATCCAGTTGTATTCCTCCCCTTAAACAATTCAACCGTAATACCCGTACTGCTAGGAATGTCCATCAGTTTACCTTTGAGTCTGATTTCGGACGTTCTGATAAGTACAGAGATTCTTTCCTTAGCCGCACTACAAGAATGTGAAATGCCTTACCAGACTCAATATTTCCCACTCATTACAATGTTCAGACATTCAAAACCAATGTGCATAGATTTTTCCTTTCTAATCCTATCCCCTTTCCTAATTGCTCGTACTATATCTAATCATTATAAGGGTATTCATAACCCCTTAAGTGCGGGCACAATATATAAAATATTCGAATGTTAAATTCAACACTCCTCCATTTTCGCAACAATTTCACGTTTTCCTCTCAAGTATTGAATTCTTCCTGTTAATAATGTCTTGATTAACGTATCAGCTAACATTTTGGTAAAACGGCAATATATGCATTTTACTATCGAATGTTAAATTCAACATAGTAAGTGCATTACAATGGTTTTGTTTCTCAGGCAGGTATTTCTCGAAATTTTTCATTGATGAGCTTTGGAAGCATGAATTTTAAACAGTTTAAGAGCTTAATTATTGCTATAGTTTAAGATTTAATTTCATAACATAAAGAGGTGATTTTAAAATAAAAAAGTCTTTACTTATATCACTTTGCTTCTGGTGAGACGTCACACTAAGAATTCTATGTATTTATAAGTTTTTTACTGCTCGGTGTCACATTAAATTAATTTTTAGTCTTACGAAGCCATAAACTAAAAATTCTTTATTTTGAACAAATTACAAAATTTGGCACTGGAAAACAATTACGTGCCAATTATTTGATTAATGGACATTTTCAGACATAATGAAATTCAAATTCGAAAAAACACTTTTGTATAAGTAAAACTTCACTAATATCGATACAAATAGGATTTAGAACAATTTTCTTTTCCTTTGATCATGTGTCGAAGAATAAATTCAAAGATTTACAATTTAAATATGTACATTTTTGAAGGAAGTTATTGTAATGGGTCCGATTTGTCGAATTGAAAATTTTAACATTTCTCGACGTTTCAAGGTCCCAAGTCGAAATAAAAGATTTTTAGAAAGATGTCTGTGCGTGCGTGTGACTTCAAATAAATTTTGTTATACAGATAATAAGGCAGAAAGATGCAGAAAGGGCTCTCAAGAAAATTGCGTGGGTGGTTTTTTTTATATAGCAGTTTAAAAAAAAGGGCAAATTTTGGTTAACCCTAAATATCTCACGAACCAATGACGCTAGGGACTTGAATTAAATTTTATATTATATATTGTAACGTGATACAAAACAATTACATTTTTGGAAAAAAATCCAATTAACATTTTTTTTATAAATCAAAAAAACTGAGAAAAAAAAATTTGTCACCTCGAAAATTTTACGACTAAAATATGATTTCATCTCCAAAACAATTTTGTGCAACGAAAAATAATGTTTTTGACGGCTGATAAAATTTTGAGAAAAATCAATTTGACAGTTTTTTTATAAAAAATAAAAACCTAAAAAAAATATTACTCGAAGTTGGTAAAAATTGAATTTCGACTCTAATATCTTTTCAAAAACTTGAGATTATGGCTTCAAACTAATTTTATCTTATAATAAATATTATTTTCAATATTCAGTCAAATTTTGAGAATAATCGAATTGACAGTTTTTTTTACAAAAAAATAAAAAAACTAAAAAAAACATTAATTAAACTTGGTAAAAATTGACTTTCGGCACAAATATCTTTTCAAAACTTTGAGATATTGGCTTAAAACTACTTTTATCTTTTAAAAAATATTGTTGTCAATAGTCAGAAAAATTTTGAAAAAAATCGAATTGACAGTTTTTTTACACAAAATTAAAAACCTAAAAAAAAATTTAACAAAGTTGGTAAAAATTTATTTTCGACTCAAATATCTTTTCAAAAATTTGAGATTATGCCTTCCAACTAATTTTAACTTATAAGAAATAGTGTTTTCAACATTAGGACAAATTTTGAGAAAAATCAAATTGACGGTTTTTTTACAAAAAATAAAAACCTAAAGAAAAATGTATAAAAGTTGGTAACAATTGATTTTCGACTCAAATATCTTTTTAAAACTTTGAGATATTGGCTTTAAACTACTTTAATCTTTCAAAATGTATTGTTTTCAACATTCAGTAAAATTTTGAAAAAAACCGAATTGACAGTTTTTTATACAAAAAATTAAAAAAAGCTGCTAATACTTGGTAAAAATTTACTTTCGACTCAAATAGCTTTTCAAAATTATAAATATTGGCTTCAAACTTATTTTATTTCACAGCAAATATTGTTTTCAATATTCAGTAATTTTTTTATAAAAAAATAAAATCTACAAAAAAAAGTACGCAAATTTGGTAAAAATTGATACTTGTAGACAAACTTTTAAGCAAGACAAACCGACAGACGGGATGGGAAGTTATCAGTGTGAGTCGCATCCCAGCCTCTTTTTTATTCTCTTATATTTGCCAAGAAGAATGTATTCAGTAACCTGATAACTTTATGAACAAAAATTAAAAAAAAAGTGCGTATACGCCCTAGTGTGCCAGTCTCGTACATAAAATAAGATTGCAATTGCTAGTAGAAGGAAAGGCTTGAAATATGCAATACAATCAAGTTTATGTTTGATACACTCTTATCTACAATCTACAATATAATTTGCAGGGTTGAAGTACACCATACTATATTTAAATGTAATGCCACATGCAAAAGAAATTTCTACAGATTCTACAAAATATAAAAAGTACGTATACGCCCTTGTGTACCACTGAATTATTGCTCGTAATTAAAATTAGATTATGGTTTATAATTAGTAAGGATTTAGTTCAAATGGATGTTTCTAAAATTAATATATTTGTTTCGTATAATCTTAGCAACTTAACTATTTTTACAACAAAATAATGCTACATGCAAAAGAAAATTTGACAGTTTGTTTTAAGATCCTTTTTTTGAGAACTAGATTTTATTATTGTTTCATGAACTTATTAGTCAATTCTTTTTATAGGTTATTGCATTTTATTTACCTAAGTTGCAGTTAAAAAACGTATTCATTCCTTAGATCCTGTTCATGGGCGCCTCAAGAAATATAACTAAAAATTAACAAAGGGACTAATGCTCCTGCGTTATAACTTTGCATGTGATTATGATCTTTCCTAATTTAAAAAAAATACATCTCTCTAGCTAAATGTTTTCAGTTGTATTTTTAAAGTACCCTTCCTTTTATAGAAACATTATGAACATAACAATACCTAGTAAAAAATACAAAAACATTTACCATTCTTTAACAAAAAGAAGAACAATCCGGCCATTACAAATATCACAAATAATTATTTCAACAACATATAGTAGGTAGGTACTTATGCTACCTACCGCAAGATGAATATCAATATTTTTATCTTTTTTCTTTTAATTCATATAACGTATCACGATCTTCAATAACATAAGCCTCAATATGCATTATATACTTCATGCAATAATTCAGTCCCAATTTAATAACCAGCATTCATACATTTATTCACATGTACGAGTAGTTAGAGCTGCTGTAAGACTTTTTTCTTTTTTGAATTCCCATCTCTTGGTCTTGGCCAAAAAACAGTAGCTCCCCTTAAAAGAGATATTTTGTGCTTTGTTTTTATGGAAATGAGGCGTTCTATCAACACTACGCCATCTGATCTACCGTCCGTTTGTGTATGGCCGTCGGTCGTCGTCGTCGTCTGCTTCGGTGTCCGTCTCATTGCCGATCAATGGAAAAGTTAAGTTAAGTTCGAGATGATATGAGGTGGCCGCTTAAGATGTTTGCGTCTATAGTTTGGTCTTTCTGCATCAGATGCAGTACTGAAACTTATAGCCAATGATGTCGATAGTGCTTTTATAATACTTTTTATTTCTATTCTTTCAGATTAGAATTCTTTATTTATTTTTTGACAAATAACATTTATTGTTGATTTTTATTCATTTAATAAGTTTTTGCATTACACTATATTCTAAATTTTAGTTTTGAGTAAGTAAAAAAGTTTATTTTCAGAAAAGTGCTACTTCAAGTCCTGAACATTGCTTAATGGAGTTACAGTTTCTCAGAAAGGTATTTCAAAAACGAGTATCATTTTAATAATTGTATGTCGATTTTAAAGTTTGAAGTACGACAGCCCTGTAAAAGTATTCCTGCAACATATAAGAAACAAACAATCAGTGACACAGATCGCATATATGCAAAAGTAATGCTCCGCCGATAAAAAGACGGAGATCGCGTACAAGATTTTTGTGATATGATTTTACCTGTTTACTTTTTGTTTTTATTTTTGTTTCTGTTTTGTTTCTTACTTCGTTTTCTTTTTTGTTTTTGTTTTTTTGGTTTGTACTGTTGTCTGGCAAACAATTACAGCATTTCCTCAAACATATTTATTATAACCTGTCCGTCTCCGAATAAACGGCCAGCCATTCCACCTAAATAAACGATACCTATGTACGGTACGGGTACCTTCCATGCAAATGTGGAAGAAGCAGACGCAGAAGCCGAAGTAGTTTGATGCAGTAGCCTAGTACTGGCTAAACTCTGACAACTACAGCAACTGCGGTGGCGGTGGTATCTGCACGAATTCGTGTTCATCGTGGGCGATGATGCAGTATTGAACATCAGCAACAACAACAACAACAACAACAAATTAAAAACAACAAAAAAACAAATACTTAACAACTTTTGTTGAAGTAAAAAACATTATTTCATACGCGGCCATGGCATAGAGAGGCAATTCGTCGTTTATGGAAGACACACAGAAATAGCAGAAGCAGAACAAGAAGCACTCGAACAAGATTGTCAAACTACCAGGCATGCATAATTATAATAAAAAATTTGCAAGCTAAACATATATGGAATTGTTGGAATGGTGGAAGTCATAAGCATCAAGATGCAAAGTCGAACTTGGTATCTTCTTCTACATAGATGCATGCAGACTGGAAGTCGAAGTGGAAGAGAAAAGGAGAAGAGGTTGAATGATTTATTGGTGGCTGATGAGGACGACTTTAAGATGCTTAAAATTGAATTTGAATATTATATTCATGCATATAAGAGGTTATGACAAATTTATATAAAAGATCAATAAAAATAAACTTAAAACGGTTAAATGATAGTTTTCTTGTAGTTGATGGTTCGAAGAAAAATATTAGACACTCAGTTCTTATTCATTATTTCACATTTCTTAAAAGTCATTGCTTTGAAAACTTTTTTCGTTATCAGCATTTATCTTTTTGTATTCTAAAAAATCTGTTTTTATTTGTTGAAGCGGTTCGAGAAAAAGCTTAATTCAAACAATTCTAAGCTTCTGTGCATAAATAATACAGATCTTCAGCTGAGAGCTTAAACTAAACTTTTGTGCGTTAAAGTTCTTGACTACCCTTATAATGTTATTCATAGTGTGAAGTATTACGAAATTAGAAAGGAAGACATTGAATTTTAATGTCTGCTTTAAAATTGCAATATTAAGCCGAAGAAACCATTCCACATTCGTCAAGTGCTGCTGGAGAAAGAATCTCTCATATAATGCTTTAGGGTTAACTGGTGGGCGTACCTACAAATGCGAGTATTACCTTTACATTCTTTGAGGTGAGAAATGCTACTGGAATAAGCTTCAGCACTGTTAATAAAAATAACGGTAAAAGAATGATATACATGAAATAGTGTGGCGATCTCTTATTTTATAATGCTGTCCAAGAAAATGAAGTGACGTTTTGGAGGGCCTGCCCAAATTTAAAAATTTTGCTCGAGTTTTGCTCGTATGTTTTCCTTCTAACAACAACTAAACAAACCCTAGCCAAGGACTTTTCTGTTTTCCATATTTATTGATAGCTTCATATTTTTAAGACATGTTAAATATTTAAAACAACGTATTTTCAATTTTAGACAAAGCTGTAAAGTAGGTTTCAATTCGATTTATTTGAGCCTACGCAGACATTCAGCCTTTTCTAAAGGTAGTTGGATTTTTTGAAAATTATTTTCCTGTCGTAACTCTTTTATCCGAGAATTTGTGATATTCGTATACAAAAAATGTCACTTCTCTTGTATTTTGAAACTTTAACAACATTCAGCAACTTTTTGGGTCATGCTTTTGAAAATTTTTCATTTCATGTTTAATGAAAATTGAATTGAAAAATTTGATTTGAATCTTTTATGCATATGGCTGATAAAAAACGTTGCTACTGAAAGTTAGTTCATTGTGGAAACTTTTCAGTGCTATCACATATTTTGGAATCAATTTTTGAATGACAGACGACAGACACATCGAAATGGATGACAATACGAAATGATAGGACTTTATTCAAATGAATAGCAAGAAGAACCTTAATTTGGCAATCACTATTTTATTATTTTTAAAATTAGAATTTCACGACAACTCTTAAACCGCTCCGGTTTGTTCAATTGGATTCTGGTATCATTGCCATACAAAATATAATATGTAAGTCTAGCAGTACATCATCAGACGTTTTGAATTGCAAAAACTCATCCCATTTGTGCTACATTATAAATTATCCAAAAGAAGAACTACGTTTGGGGTTACTGTATCAAGAATTCAAAGACTTATTACCACGGAGTGCATAAGCTTTCTACAACGCATCACGTTGTTTTGTTATTTAAATTTACAATTGTTACAGTCAACCAAAAATACCTGAGAGTTGTGATCATATGATGAGGACAATGATGATGCTGATGCTGATGCTAGTCGCTTTCCCATAATCAACCCATGGCAGTCACTAGAAGAAGGGTATATGTTGCAATTGGTTGTATTTATATTTTGTTGCCGGGACTCATGGATAGGAGAATAGTACAGGACAAAAGCAAAGGGAGAAAGAGAGTTAGAACTTTTGAGGCTTCCTTAATAGAATTTTAGAATACAAAACACTTCAAAGAATATAAATAATGGTCATTCGAATTATCATGGTCTAACATTATATTCATGGAATGATAACTGTCCTTAGCACTCAACAGCACAAGCAGCAGGAGCAGTACCCTCCCAAAAACTTATATGGTATGCACGAGATTTTCAGATTTTGAATTTGGTCATAAGCCATAGGAGAGACCAGGTCCATAGAGTTGAGAGTTTCTCCAACCCATGTCCGGACTCCCAAAGATTTCTGGCTAGTAGGTATACGAGTAAATGGGTTGGTATGGGAAGTATAGAGGGAGGGGGTATAAGGAAACCCTAGCACAGCGACATGGACCCGTTTTCAAATAGGCAACTAAAATTTTCAAATAAATCATAACGGGTGACTGAGCATTAGAATCAGAAACATTCTGGGGGTGGGCTGGTGGATTGTGGGCTGCAGAGTCGAACATGGAATGGTGGTGCGTCTGCACACCCATCAGCGCTTGGGAGAAATTCCGTGTCGTTTTGTTATTATTTTTACTCGTTGCAATCATGAGAAGACAATATCTAGGATAAACTGGACGCACCACTGTATCTGTAGCTGTATAGCTGTAGCACACGCATCTCTGGGCATAATATCCGACATAGATTAGTCCCGCACCCATGCTAACGTATAGAGCGCAGTCAGGATATCATGTATGCACCAGCAGCATCAGCAGCAGAGAACCACCTCCACCATCACCCACCTACCAAAAACAATAGTCAAATGTCATGCGAGTACCGATGCTGACTCTAACTCTTACTCCAACTCCAACTCAAACCAACTGAAGCTGCAACCCACTGCTCTGATAAAGGAGTCTGAGATATTCTTTCTCGAATGTTTACTCGCTCTTCACTCTGCTGGTTTGTTGGAAGGATGGAAGGATCCCCCATCTGAATCCAGCCCACTCCTGGGCACAGCCAGTTATTCAACCATACGGAGCATAGGCACCGGACCCAGGAACAGAACCATCACTAGCACCAGTACCATACCATATCACTATAGGAGCAGGGAATCGTTGCGTTGCAGCTCCTCTGAGGTTTCCAATAATAGCTGCAAGAAGAATTCAAACAATAGTTACAAAATTCAAGTAAAATAAATATGAGTAGATGCGTGCGTGAGTAGTCGCAGCCACTGTGTGCAACTCTGGTGCATGGAACGCCTGACATATCTATAGGGTATGCGTATGCGTATGCGTATGTGTTGCGTTGCGTACCCTTTACGCAATGTACATGCGGCAGTGGCAGTGCCCGGCCTATATATATGATGGGATGGAGATGGAGGGAGATACACGCTGCGAATTGAGACTTTTGCGTATAAGTTTTGAAATTTATAGAATTTGCCTTTGGAGCAAAGTTATAGGGCTCAGCATATATATAAGTATACAATTCAACTACAGAACGTTGACGATGACGACGACGAATACACCATACTGATGATGATGACGAACAACCAACAACGAACAACGAGCGCTGAGCCTATACCTGGGTAGGTTCCTAAAGTCCAACGTCCACATCGATCAAATGAGTTAAATCAACAAACAAAACGGACGACTGAAAAATAATTCACTGTTAGCTAACCCCCATTTTCCTATTTTCATCCCCATTTTCGTATTTATTTCCATCCTTACCCACCCTACCAACGCTACCACCCTCCACCCACACCCACACCCAACGCCCGGGCCGCTCTATCCTATTTGGTTGATATGGCATACACGAAAACACTCATGGACCTGGTGGTAATTCAATCGAAATTAAGGATTCACCCCTAGATGCAATTTTATTCTCTCATCCTGCGAACAACAGCCAACAAACAACAACAACAACAACAACAGCAGCAGCACAAACAAACGTACCCAGGCTAAAAGCAACTCTTCCAGTTTCAATGCAATGTCCAACTTTGAATATTTAATACGCACCAAAATCGAATTCTGATGAATTTATATATAAATTGTTGGCACATAAAAATAAAACGAACTGAGGCTGAGGCTGAGGCGTTTCAAATAACTTTTTGTTTTACATATATACTTTTATTTTATTATAATATTTAGGAACATGCACTCAAATTTTTAATACTAGTTCATGTTAAGTGGAATTTTTGTGTCAATCCTTTTGCTTTTTTTTTAGCTAAGATTTAAGCAAATGGAGAATTGTTTCAAAAACGAATCAATAAATACAAAGTTCATCACTTTTCGAAATTCTTTTTGAGCATGACAAATCAAATCTTTTGGAAATTATGTGAAAGGTGTCTATGTATCTTATATGTAGTTTTTAAATTGAATATAAAGTATGGAATTAAAACAACATGTTTTTAGTTGAATTTAAAATGTATTTCCTACTTCTTCGGTGTGAGATCAAACCTCCTGTGAAACGTTATTTTGAACCTCAATTAGCCTAACATTTTAAGAAGGAAAAATCTCATTAATCAACAAATTGTAAATTTGTTTTGAAGCTCATCTCAATCCAATAAAATGTGGACCGATTTCTTGATGATGAAGCCTGTATTCCTATAGTGCAACCGAACGTAGAATCTTAAGCTACTGTCATAGGAATAAAACACTCCATGATCAAAGTAAATCTTTTTTCGAAGACTTCTAAACCTTTCAGGAATTGGTAAGAGCAATTTGATAGAGTTCAAATTTAACTAGACAGTCCTCGAATAGTTTAGTGTTAAATGTCTCTGGCTTCTATCGTACTGAAATAAGAGTTAGGTCGAACACTCAATTTCAAGTGTAACGAGTTTAACAAGTTCTAAAAGTCATTTTAAACATGTAATTTTTTAAGTTAGAAGTCTTCGAATTCTAACGAACAAATTGACCATGTTAAATAGTATGAATGGTTAAATTAAGTGAAAGGGAAGATGATGCATTATCTATCTACACGTTTCTGGAATTAATTCAAAACCTTGTCTCTTAAGTGTAATTTATGGAACTCCAAATATTCCGGATGCTTTTTTTTCATTCCATTTCTTAACATTTTTGATGACATTTGGGGCTTTTGATTATGTGATTTACTCTAGGTACTTCTTTTATATTTCCGCCCTGCACAAAAATGAACGGCTTATTATGTATTGCCAAGTTGTTAGTATGCTATTTTGCACTTTAAGAGAGTTTAAGTCCGAACAACCTGAAAAAAAGAGGCTTGGATAACTTCCCATCCCGTCTGTCGATTTGTCTTGCTTAAAAGGTTTATAAATTTTCGTGTTTTGCTAAAAAAGTTATCAGTTAATTTATTCTAAACAAATTTAAAATAACCAACAATATCTTACATTTGATGAAATAGTTTGATTTCAAAATCTATTTTTGTAAACGAGATTTTTAGTCAAAAAACAATTTTTACCAATT
Organism: Eupeodes luniger; assembly: GCA_951509635.1. Classification (NCBI taxonomy): domain Eukaryota; kingdom Metazoa; phylum Arthropoda; class Insecta; order Diptera; family Syrphidae; genus Eupeodes; species Eupeodes luniger. The sequence goes on from OX608074.1 coordinate 920,119, forward strand.
TTAGGAGCATTTCTTTAACGTTTTTATTTCTTATAGAAACAAATACAAAATGGATGAATGAAATTAATTTTATGTCAATACCTTCTATTGTTCATGAGATATCGAGAACAGAACATCAATTTTTAACAAATTTGCGTACTACTTTTTGTAGAATTTATTTTTTTGTATGGTAAAATACTGACTGTTGGATTTTTATAAAAAATTTACTGAATTTCGAAAACAATATTATCTGTGAGATAAAATTAGTTTCAAGCCAATATTTTTAATTTTTGAAAAGATATTTGAGTCAAAAATCAATTTTTACCAACTTTGAGTAATGTTTTTATTAAGTTTTTATTTTTTATAAAAAAAAACTGTCAATTTGATTTTTCTTAAAATTTTACCAGATGTTAAAAACGTTATTTTTCGTTGCATAAAATTACTTTGGAGATGCAATCATTTTTAGTTCGTACATGTTTCGAGGTGACAATAATTTTTTGTTCAGTTTTTTTGATTTATAAAAAAACCGTTAATTGGAATTTTTTTCCAAAAATATATTTGTTTGGTATCACGTTACAATATATAATATAAAATGTAATTCAAGTCTCTAGCATTATTGGTTCGTGAGATATTAAGGGTTAACCAAAATGTTCAATTTTTTTTTTTAAATTGTATGGCAAAAAAACCCACTCACTGAATTTTTTTGAGAGTCCTTTCTGCATCTTTCTGCATTATTATTTGTATACCAAAATTTAATTGAAATAGATATCTGTACTGGTACTTGAGCTATGGAGGACCTTGAAACGTCGAGAAATATCAACATTTTCAAGTCGACAAATCGGACCGATTACAATAACTTCCTATGGGAAGTTAATCTATAGTTTCCAATAAAAGGTTTCAACAGCCACCTACATATATGGACAGCTGTCTCTCATGAAGGTTTTAATCTTTGACTTTAGATAAGTTAAAACTACGTAAGTACTAAATATAGAACGATATACATGCTTTAAAAATTATAAAAATTGTGAAAATGCAACACAAGTTACTAAACTATGTTCTACACATTAATAAGAAATATTTCATACTTTTATTTTACTCTATTTTACTATACTATAATTAAAATATAAATATATAAAACTTAAGTTGTTAAATTAAAAATTAAAAATAAAAATAAAATAAAAATAAATTAAACTAAGACTATTTTACTTTATTTGTTTATTCTTATAAATCTATTTTACTGTTTTCTCCAAAATTTAATATTTTTTGTAGAGTTTTCTGTCAATGAAGACTTATCTAATTTTAAATTCGTAACAATAGTTTGAAGTTGATGAAACTTTGTATATTTCGGTGCTACCAGATAAACTTATGAATTTTGTTTGTAACACCTTCTAATTTTGTTTAAATCTAGAACTCTTTTAAGAAGGGATCTATTTTAAAAAAAACTTATATTACGCTTTTTGAGCCAAATTTTATCAAATCAATTTTTGACGATTTTTCAAAACCTACAATTCTTTACTTCAATATTTCGATTAAATATTTTCAATATCTTTTTTATTATTTAAAAAGCCCTCTCTACTTGTAAGTCTTCACTTGCCCAATATACAAGTAATACAAACTCGAAGTCATAAAATTATAAACATTAAGTTTTTGAAATATATTGAAAAAACATTTAAAAATAATGTTGAAAACGGGTATTTCTGAATCTGAGCACATATACCTAAAATCGGAGTTTTATTTCGAAATCAATGCCAAAAATTAACTCTAAAAGAAATTATTCAAAATCATAAAGAAATTACATTCAAGGTATTTAAAGACTTTAGATAGACTCTACCAATAAGTCATCACACAACTAATAAGAATTTAAATAAATATAAATAAGGTCGCACAACAGTCCTTAAAGAACCAGGGCCTAGTAACTTACAACTCTCAAGCATTCCTGTGTGCGAATAATGTTGTCAGGGATGTAGAGGACCTACAGTTTTAAGCCAATTCCGAACGGCTAAATTGAGAAAGCACTTTTCATGACAAGAATTACTCCACAATGGCACGGGTACTACCTAATAAGAATTTACAGCAACTAAAACGATTAAAATTGATCTAAAAGATAAGGATTTGTACTTTTACAATATCATCGTACAATATTTTAAAAAGAACTACGTTGCGTTTTGCCTAATCCTTAAAAACAACGTGTTATGTATTTATTTTGTCGGAGAGTTAGATACATTAATAAAATGCACGACTGGGTCGCACGAACTTGCTCCTTTTTTGAAAGAGTCTGTTTAAAAAAGTACCTATTTAAGATTCAAAATTTTACCTGAAAAATAAGTTTGTCTCCAAAAATTTAAATGCCATTTTATAAATCTATAAATCAAAAAAGCCTTGATTTTTCAATTTTTTTTTTCGAAAAGCGTTAGAACGGTTTTTTTTAAATTCATTTTGTATATACATATGTATATCTACAATTTTTCAATTTTGTTTTAAAAATACATTTGAATTTCGTAAAAAAATGTTGACCCGTTTTTGAGATATAGAATTTTGAAAAAAAAATATTCAATATTTTTTTAAAAATCCAAACAAAAAAAAATTGCACTTCTGATAATCAAATTTTGTTAAGGTAATATAAGAGCTCCTTTAAAAAAAATGATTGAAATCGGTTCATATGTTGCTGAGAAAATTAAAAACAAAATAACGGTTCTATGAGCGGTAGCTTTCCTAAGCAATACAAAAATATGTTTTTCTTATTAAAAGAAGCCAAGTTAAAAAATAAAATTTAAGAGAAAATTAAAAAAAAATCTATCGGTTTGTTTTTTAGAAAATTCGAATTTTCGTTTTTTGACCAAAAAAATTGTATGGGGGCCACTGTTAGTTTTGATCTTAAGAAAAAATGAAAAAAACACCTAGCGCGAATCTGCTCAAAACCTTAACTTCCTAGTTTGAACTCAATCGACCCAATGGTTTAGGCTGTAGAAGCGTGGACAGACAGACAAAACAGACCGGACGGAATCGCGGAACCCACTTTTTTCGTCTTCTCGACCATCGTAATATCATGTTTGATTAAAATCTCGAGTTCGAAATTTTGCACGAATGCAAAACTTGCCATATAGTTCCTAGTATATGTCGCAAGTAAAAAAGCAGTGACCTAATAGAAACAGTAAACAAAGATTATTTTTGTTGACCAGTGCTGTTATACACGAAGCAATTTGACTTTATTGATGACATTTATTAACATTTACTAGCTGACCCGTCAGACGTTGTTTGATGTAAAAGCTTCAATGTTTTCAAATTTCTCAAAAATGATTAGAAATTTCTCAAACTAATTCTATTTCTTTTATGTGCAGAATAATGTTGATTATTAATATTTACCAAGCAATTCAAAAAATTGCTATTTTTGAATTATAGCCCTAACATATTGTTGTAATGACTCAATAAAATCTCTTTCAGCATTGTACACAACCAATAAAAATTTGAAAAATAAACAATTTTTCTTTTTAAAAACAGAAAAACCGAAGAAAACTTTTATAGAATATAAACTCATCACAACAATCCGACTTACAAATACGACTAATTAAATATTTAATGAAAATATTCAAAGTTCTACAAAGGCAAGTGATCCAGTTTCGTATTGCTTTCTTTCAAAAACTTTCTATTTCTTCAAATTGATGAAATTTTAAATAAAACTAAATTTAACAATGTTTGTTTAATAAACAATAAAATTCATTTAAATGTACAAAGAACATGTGCGTATAGTAAAAAGTGTCATAAAACTAAACACTTGACAGAGCGCACAAATTGTACTTTTCTTATAGTGAATCATTTCTAAAGTAAAAATTGTTTAAGTTTAGTATAAATAATAATAATATGCTCATTAAGTTTTTATCCAAATATCAACTAACAAATACTAAAAATTCGAGTCAAACAAAGATAAGGTAGGTTCTTTTTCAAAGATCTATAGAAAGGTACTCATAAAAGACAACTTCTCTATTTTTGTTGTTGTGCGTTGTTAAAAGAAGCCGCTTTATCACTTCTGATCACTTCCAAGAATTTTGAACACCATTTCTTCTTATTTTTTTTATTTTCAAAATATCCGAACAAACCGAAAGTTGTTTGTTTTTTGTTATTACAAAAATTTATTTTATTTAATCATCGTGTAATGGGGGCTCGAAAGTTAAATGTAAACAAAAATACTACCAAAGAATGTTTTTTATTTTTACTTTCAATTGAAATCTAACAACAAACAAACTACATCTACTCGTACCTACGTATATGTAGTATTTAAACAACAGACAAATTTAAAGTGATAATTATACACAACCCCGTTTGTATCTTATCGTTTCGATATAAACTTAACATGAAATTAATTATTTTTAAAAATATTTCCTATCGTTTCAAAAATTTACCGAAAGAAAATATATATGTACATATACAAAGGTAATGCACAAAGCACGAGTGGGTAAATTTTACTCGTACCCACCTTCCTCTATTTTTCTATTTTTCTATGTTTCTGTTGAATGTTTTGAAGTATAATAAAAGTTAAATTAAGATTTTGTTTGTAGATATTTAAAAGAAAACAATTTCAATTGAAATAATGATAAGAATAAATATTTTGTTCGAAGACGAGACGATGGCGATGGCCCGGAGTGGATGTTTCTGCGGAGGTGGTACATGTGCGCGGCAAATAAACTAATAATTTTTGTTATGCTCCGCTATCAGCAGCAGTGCTCATCGCAGCACCACCACCACCTCGCCGCAAGTTAATTACCTAATTGAATAGTGTTTTGGGGCATCCTCTTGTTATTATGATGACATTCGAAATGGATATAGCCTCACATTTTTATAGCCCGATCAGAGAAGCTTACCATATACATCAAGAAGCAGGAAATATACAAGACGCAGGAGAAGCATCTGCATCCACTTTTGCATCCACTATACAGCATCCATCAGTGACCCATGGATGTGCGTAAAATTCCTGTTTTTTTTTTGTTGTTGTTGTTATTTGTTTATTTTTCTTTACGGACACTCGGAAGACGTATGTATGCTCTCCATATGTTGCAAGTTGCAAGAAGTGTCTATTAATTGGACTCAAGCATATTTAAAAATTCCTTTTAATGATGAATGCACTTTGATAAGAGAAATATTAAATGAATGTTGCTGCAAGACGACGACAACGAGCGACGAAGACCAACAACGACGATGACGGTGACGCAGGATTGCTAACGAAATGTCGGACAGGACGTCCTGGCCTGGTCATGCATTGGTGCAGTGGTTATCGGGCTCAGGCGTTGCATGTTGTCGGTGAATTAGCTGTAGGTATACATAAGTATGTAGGTATTAAGGCGAAGATGATGAGTGTGGGGTGTGCAGAAATGTTATGCATTTATTTGTTAAACAAGTATTTATATAAAAATGAAATATAAACAAACTTCAAATTATTATGGCTTTCGAACATGTGTGCTATATGGAACTCTTAAGATAAAAAATGTGCTTTCTTCCTATATGAGATGGATATAAAGCGAGAATGATTCTCGTTTGACTTTTCTTATTTTTAACTTTGTTTTAACCTTACATTAAAGGCCTTAGGCCGATATTATACGAAAAGCAAAAGTTTGAAAAATCCAATATTTTGGTGACTTCGCGATTCAAATAGAGCAACATCGCTTCTTCCAAAAAATGTGACTTTTGAAGTGAACCAATGTTCAGCAATTCGCGAAAGTTCTAATTTCAAAAATGTTCTCGTTTAGTCGAAAGTTCTAATTGCCTATAAAACAAGAATATTATAACTGGTGTTTTTTTTAAACGTGTGGTAACATTTTCTGTGGAGTGGGTCTTTTTGACAGCTGTCATTCTCAGTTTGTTCTCCATTTCGTTATGAATAAACTTACTCCCAAACAACATTTGCAAATCGTTTAAATTTATAATCTAAATAATGGTTCAGTTCGGTTCACACAACAAAACAATCAAATAATTGAAGAAAACTTTTAGTAAACGCATATTATCTCGCACCGTGGACCTGTGGCGTGGCCTCCAAGCTAATGTAATTTAACACTGCTGTACTATTTCGTGTGTGTTTATGTGAAGTCGCCTGTTGACGTTAATAAACCAGATATGATTGACGCCTTCAAAGAGAATATTTGGTGCGTTATTGCTGGCATACGGCAACGCTGCAAAACTTGGTAGAAAATTTGGAGAGACAATATTAACTTGCGTTTTTGACTTTAAATTTGTATTTTTGTACTCCGCTGGGTCTTAGACAAACCTTAATTTGTGGAACTACTTTAAATGTCAGTAACTCAGAAATTGTATGGATTTTGCATTTTTACTGAAAGTAAAATGTAAGAAATGGTAAGATGTTCAAATGGCTCAAACATTTTACTAAATTGTTTAAAATGTTGCGCCAATGGATTGGATTGAAATTGTATTTAAAAATATTAAATATATCAAGTTCTAAGGTTTTAAGTGAAACTAACGAATCATTTACCGATTAGATGGAAAATTATTTTGAGTAATGTAAATTCTTAAATTCAGATATAATAATTTTGTTCAACCGATTTCCTGGATCGGTCTTATAATTGAGAAAATAAAACTGAAGCCGATTTATAGTCGTCCTTAGTATAAGCTTAGGAAAACGACTTTTATAGCATTTGAAGATTGTCTCTTCACGCGTTCTTGTCAAGCATGGACTCCTTTTTCGCTTTATATAGGCCCACACATTTTCTATTATGTTTAAGTCGGGGTTTTGAGGTGGTCAATCTAGTGTATTTACACCCACTTCCTTTAGAAAATTAGTTATCATCTTGGCTTTGTGACAAGGTGCGTTGTCTTGCTGCAAAATGAACGACTGTCCAATCAATTTATCACCAGAACTAAAAGCGTGGTTATTTAAAATATCCAAATATTGGTGTTTGTTCATCATTCCATCGATTGCTACCAAGTCTCCGGTGCCATTAAAGCAAATACATCCCCAAAACATGACGGTGCCACCACCATGAGGTACTCGTTTACACATAGGTGCTACTTTTCTTTGCATTTTCCTAGGGAATCAGCAAAAAGTTTTCTTTTTTGATCCGTGGTACTCAAAACAGCTTTCATCAGTCCACAATACTTTTTCCCAAAATGATGAAGGCTTACGTAAAAATTCTTTGGCAAACTGCAGGCGTTTAAGCTTATTTTGTTGGGATATTTGGGGTATCAAACGATTTCTGACAGTTTTTTCTGAAATTTCAATTTCAAAATCCCTTTTTTATTTCAATTGCTACAAATTTTGGGGCCCATTTTCTTTAAACTTTTTCGCTATTAAACAGTCCTCTTTATTGGAAGTCTTGCGTGGTCGCCCTGAACGTGGAACATTTCGCGTGGATTTGTTTTTTTGTCTGCTTATTTATTTGGTAATAGACGGTTTGATGAGGAACTTTATATAGTTTGCTTAACTTTTCCACCGAAATACCCGCATAATACTTGGTCAACATCTCAATTCTTAAATCTTGGATAACTTCCGACGTTTTACCCATTATTATCAACTAATTGTTTGTAAATGTCGTCGAAGTTAATAAATTTTAGTAATAGGAAATCTCAACTCTGATAGCACGCGACACGAAAGAAACTGCAGATATTACGATGCCAAAATACTTTTTCCAGTTAGTTATGGCTCAGTCTATTCATTAAAAGGGTCCCAAAAAGAATGCATGAGAAAAATAAAATATTTCTGGATTTTACCGTTGCCTAGGTGGTTTGTTTTTGGTTTTGAGTAGCAAAAGATTCCAGTTACATTTCTCAATTTACCATATCAAGTGGTCTAGCATTACAAATAGTATTGTGTTCCCACCATTGTATATGAGTATAAAAGGCTTCAACCAACTGAAATACAAATTTTAAAGTTAATGAGTTCAATTGTAGATATGTTAAAAAACTCCAAGTGAAATATTAATAAGATGACAAAAATAAGAGACTCTCTTGGTTAAACTCCTTATTTTGACGACGAATTCACTATCGTTTTCTATGAGTGATTTGAAATGTGCTAAGTATTTCCTACTAAATCACATCAAAATAGCTAAAGTTTATCTTGTACCGATGATGTTCTGTACTTAGATTGTTGGGTGGTGGCGTTGGTGGCGGCATTCGTCGTCGTCGTCGTCGGCGGCCTTCATCTCTGCAAGAGAACAAGTGACAGACAGCGGGTGGTAGTGATGGCAGCAGCAACGACGACGACGACGACGACGACTATGACGATGACGACCGACTGCGGCAATTTACAAAGACACGCATTTTAATATTAGAAGACCAACAAAACAACAAAAAATAAAAAGTACAAATATATACAAACATATTTTAATGGCGGAAATGAGTGCGATTTATCTTAAAACTTTATATTTATAAAATATTCGTCTCGTCTTCTCTTCTCTTTAAGTTCTATATCTACATACGACTACGAGCTACCTCATCTGCCAATTTGAATATAATTTTTCTTTTATATCATTGGATTTTGTATGCACTTTGTTTATATATTCAGCGCGTGTGTATATTTCTGTGCTTGTGTTGTTTTTTTTATATTTTTATTTTTTATTCATTTCATTTGTTTAAATATCAGATCAAAGAAACCCCATCAGTATCATCATCATCATCATCACCATCCCCCATCAACATCTTCAGCATTATCATCATCATCAACGAGAGCGAGATGGAAGGAGGGGGGGGGGGAATGCGTTGCCGATGAGGATGACTTAAAGGGTAAACGTCTTTCATTTGTTTTATTTAATTGACGAAGAAGGCATAAAGAAGTTTGTCCATGTCAAAAGAGAAGAGAGACCAAGCAAAGCCGTGAGTGCGTCAGTCGCGTCGTCATCTTCATCGTCCCTAAACTGGTATTGTTTACATGTTCGAAAATGGTTTTTTAATAAACATTTAGGGCTGTTGACGATGATTTTTGAATGAATTAGTTTTTGGAGTCTTTATTGCGCCTGGAACTTGCAACCAAAGAAGAATTCTTCAAGATGATATGGTATGCATTTTACTGAGAGGCTGCTGGTGGTGTAAACAATTTTGGCCAGACAGCCGAAAAATGTTTTTTAACAGTCCCAACCAAGGCTAAACCAACCAGACCAATGAATCAAATGCAATATTGGGTAATGAAAAGAACTTTGTTTTTATTTAAAACATAAATTCTACAAAAATCCTTTTAGCCGATCGATGTCAAGAAATTAACAAATGTGAAGAAAGTATCATTGTTCAATTATTGAGATTGAATCATAAATTATTGAAATGAAAACAGAATCTTTGACATGTGAAGTAGGAATTGAAACAAAAACAACTCGGAAGTTTGAGCTTTGCCAGACAAATCAAGTGAACTATCTCCTATAAATAACTTCCAAGCCAAATCCTTAAAAACAAATTGAATTGTAGATGAATTCTAATACCAAAGTTTTCTTACCCTATAGGTAGTCGTTTTTATTTAGGAGCTACATGAGCGTTAAGGAGTCATTAATGGCTGAAACACAAACACGCTTCAGCTTCGGCTTCGCCTGACGTTTACGAGTTCAGCCATAGGAATTCAATGCATGATATCACAATGAAGCTTCGACCTCACGTTTCATTTGACAATCGTAAGGAAAAGAACGTAATGTTACATAATGTGACTCCAAATGGAAGCTCTAGTTCAAATTTGTTGAACATTTGCTGAACCCAGATCAACAGCTGTAAAAAAGTCAACAAACGAAATACATTTGCTTTTGGAGACATTCCAATTGGTTATTATTGGCTGTGTAAGCTACTTCAGCGATAAATTTAATTTTTTCAATTTCAAAACTCATATTTTGTTTTTATTTTGAGAAAAAAAAAACAGCTGCTAATGACAGAAGTGCCATTTTAGAAATGTCATGTTGGAAGTGTCATTCAAAGCAACCTCGAACGTAACGCAGACGAAGCCGAAGCTGAAGCGTGTTTGTGTTTCAGCCATAATCGTTGTGAAGTGTTTTTGACAATGCTCGAAATATGCATATGAATCTTGGAAAAATAAATGCATCTGATACTACAAAACAAACTACAAATGTTTGAATACAGGAAAATATTATAAACGTTATTTTGTAAAACAGTTAAAATACTCATTATCGTAAAAAATTTCGAACTCGAGATTTTAAGCGGGTCGTCTACCTTCGCGCTCAAATTTTGGGCCTATTAGTCAAGGATGGATTGCAAAAAAACTACACATGACATTTGAACAATTTTTTTTATTTGATTAGTCAATTCTTGAACTTTAATGAAAAACAAGAAAAGTATGATTTTTTTAATAAAATTTGCCCTTGTCGCGTCGTTGAATGCACTACTGCCGGTGTGACGGAGTAGAACGCCTGGCACGATATCTCAGCTTCAGAACCTTGTAACATAAAAAAAAATGTTTAACTTAATTTTTAGAACGCTGATTAGGTCTAGACACAAGATTTTTTGAATACTTGAACATTTCACAAAATGGAAGCGATTTGAAAAAAAAAACAATGCATTTTTTGACCATGTTTTTCAATCTAAAAAAAGTCTGTGAAAAATCGAAAAAAGCTTGTGTCTAGACATAGCGAGATATTTTGTGAATAAGTAACACTTTACAGATTTAGGATATCTTCTATAGTTTCGTCAAAATCGTGCCAACTGTTTTGAAAAACACTAATTTTGGGAAAACGCGTTTAAAAATAAATGTTACAATTAAACACGATTGGCAGAATTTTGTTTGAGGCTCGATATCTCGTAAGCCCAGGGCCGTCGAGAGGAATTCCGGGCCTGGGACGGACAAATTTTTTGTTTGCAAAATGAACCGAAAAATCAATCTTACGGGTATCGTCCAGTTTAGTTGAAATGGAGGATGGATAGAAAATAATTCTAAATGCGATTAGATCAGAATCCGAGCAGAATCATACATTCAATTCGATATTGCCAACGACATGTTAGTAACTGATAATACGGTCGATTAACTATTAAAAAAAAATAGTATGAAGATCTATTACTTACTATGAAAATAAAATAGAGCGAAGTAAAAGTATTTGAAATTTGTCTTTAAAAAAAAACTAAGTATTTTAAAAGTTTTACATTAAAGACTCTTTATTGTTTTTATTTATATTAAAATATTATTACAATGTTTTATTAGAGTGAGTTTGCATTAAATGAAATATTTTCTTTTCGGAAACGAGCTTTCCTAGCTTTCTGAGCAAGTCTGGAAACACGATCTTGTTATGAGCACGAACGAAACTTCTTTGTTCTAGCAAGGACGCTAAATGAACGTTCGGCACTAGCTACGGTTACAGGTATGGTAGAAAACACACGGAGAGCAACACAAATGTTAGGGAAAATCGTCTCCAAATGGGAACGATTCTGGAACATCCCCCAATCCAGTAGCAACTGCTTTGCATTCAGATAAAAATTGATCTCATCCGTTTCGAATAATGTTCAAATCGAAGATCAAGTTTTCGAGATCTCGAATTTCAACGTCAATAGTACTGTTTCTGGCTCGAAGAAGGAAACTTCTTTCATTTATAGCGCTAAGAACCTTGCACCAAATCAAAGACATCAGGAAGCATTCAAATTTGTGCATATATTTTAAAACGCCATTTACATCTCTTCGAGCTTCAGCAGTTAAATTAATATCAATTAAGGCTTCTAATGATGTTCTAAGGTTTTTCAGATGATTTGCAAATGGTTTCATTGCCTCAATTCTAGCTGACCATCTTGTATCAGAAAGTTTGTGAAGGGATCCGGGCACATTTTTCTTAAGAATTTCCTAACGTTGAGCACTGCTGATAAACAAGTTGAAACACTTTTGAACAACACCATAAAATGTGATTGCCACAGTACAACATCCGGCTTAATCGACTCCACGCAAGTTAAGGCTGTGAGCTGCACATGGTGAATACACGGCATTCGGAGTTTTGTTTAAAAGATGACTTTGTGCACCATTATACTGTCCTTTCATATTTCTCCCATTGTCATAGCCTTGTGCACAACAGTCTTCTAAAGGGATTCCGTTCTTTGCCAATGTTTCGCAGATCAAATAAGCTATTGCGGTGCTAGTTTTTTTTTTTAATCGACAAACTCCAAAAACCGTTCCTGAATGGTGAACACATTTTCTTCCAAGCCAGATATCGCAAAATAAATATGTTTTGTTCCACATGACTAGAATCGGGTGTTGCATCGACAATTATAGCGAAGTCTTTGGCGTTTTCTCTCTCCTTCAAAATAGCTGAATTCACATGTTGGGCACAAATTTTAATGAACTTATTTTGAATCTCAACGGAAAGGTAGTGGTCTTGAAAACGTTTGTGCTCTTGTTGTGAAATTCTTACTTTTTCCAAGTGCTCCTGACGTAAGGGGTCATAATGACTAATCAATTCCAAAATGTCCATTATTTGGCTCTACAATAAGATTGCTATCGCCTCGTAATCCTAGTCCCCTTTCGCCAACGAAAAAAATGGTGTCTAATATTCTATATAGAATTTCTTGCTTTTTTTGTATGGCTGGTCCCCCGAAACCGAATCAAAAATTTCGTTCTCAGCAGAAACAAAAATTGAAGAAAAGAAACTTTATAAAAACAAAAACCGAAATAAATATTTGTGTTTCGTTTTAAGTTGCCGGGCCCCTTATTTTGATTTTAAAAATTTTCAAAATAAAATAAATTTGAAATTAACGTTTAATTAAGTAAGAAAAGCGAAACAATTTATTATAACTTTCTTTCAATAGTTCAGAGTTGCCCAATTTTTCATTAAATATAAACAAAAATGCGAATAACATGCAAACAGGGGCCCGATTGCGAAAGCATGAATGATTTTAAATTTTCAGGCCCCTAAAAATAAGTGGGAATAGGTATGTTGATGATGAATTTAGAGTACCTATATTGAAAAAAAAACACTCCTCATTGCTTTTAATTTTACGGGCCCCTAGAAAATCCCGGGCCCGGGAGGTTGCCCACCCCCTTTACCCCCTCTCGACGGGGCTGCGTAAGCCAGCATGATTTCGATCAAATCCTTCACAGAGCATGTTTTTTTTAGTTATGTCTACATTAGAAATATGCAAAAAAAATGATTTTTTTAAACCGCGAAGGTAGACGGCTTCCCTAATTAAACATGACATTCCGATGGTAGAGAAGTCAAAAAAGTGGGTCATCCGATTCCGTTCGTCTGTCTGTTAGTCTGTATGTCTGTCCTCGCCACTACAGCCCAAACCAATTGCGTCAATTGAGTTGAAACCTTGAAATTAAGGTTTTAAGCAGATTCACGTTAGGCACTTTTTTCATTTATTTTTTAACACTAAAAATATGGGGGCTACAAATTTTTTTACCAAAAATCGAAAATCGAAATTTTCTTAAAAATTTCTTGGCTAAGCTTGGTTCTTTCAACAATAAAAACATATTGTTGTATCTTGTATTGCTCCAGAAGAAGACAATCCATATAACCATTATTTTGTTTTTAAGTTTTCTCAGGAACTAATCAACCGATTACAATAATTTTTTGCACAAGTTTTTAAACTGATTTAATAATATTTGATTATTAAAAACATCAAAATACAATATATAAGTAAAAGGTCAACATTTTTAAACAAAATTCAAATGTAAAATAAGCACTAAATAACTGTACACAAAAAATACTTTTAAGACAAAATTTAACGATTTTCGAAAAAATTGCCATATTGGGGACAGGCAACAGACTAATGCGGAGGCGAGTGTGACTCGTGTTAGCATACGAATCAAGGTTGCGGATTCATGAGGGCTCAAGACAGGACCTTCTCTAGAATGACAATGAGAAATATTTTGGAACTGAGTTATTCAAATATTGGATCGGGTAATGATTTGTGAGGAAACTTCGAAAATTGTTTGTTTTACTTCGTATTATTTCAAGAATCAGTTAATTCTTAAAAAAAGTATTTGAAAGCATTCAAATAGTCAAAAAGCTAAACAACCTAGAAATTAAGTTTTTCCAAGTAATTTTATTTGACATTTTTTTCATTTATAGACAAGTAAAAATGCATCTGAAATCGGAACAATTTGAGTGTTTTTCCTGGAGAGAAAAGCTAAATGTTCATATATTGTCTGGCGCAAGCTTTTAGAGTATCTACATCATTAATAATAGCTGACATTTTTGAAGCGAGAAAGACACAATTCTGAAATCCTAGAATCCATACAACCTTGAACCCCGAAAACCCAAAATCCATTGTCAACTTTTTTGAAATCAAATAAAAAAGAAGTAATACTTTTTTTTTTAAAGGTTCCTTTAAGGAAATTTTAAGACACACAATACACTACTTCTGTAATACCCGTGGCGTGATAGTTAGTGCGTTGGACTGTCATAATAGAGGTCTTGGGTTCAATCCCTGCTTGTGCTATCTAAAGTCCAAGACTAATTCTTGTCATTAAAAGTGCTTTTCAAATTATATTCGTCTTAAAACAGTAGGTTTCCTCCGTCCATGACAACATTAGTCGCACACAGGAATGGTTGAGAGTTGGAAGTCACTAGGCTCTAGTTTTCAACAGACTGTTGTGCAATATACTACTTCTAAACTAAATTTTAAGAAGAAGTAAGAAAATTAAGACGAAGTGGTTGCATATATTTTCCACAAATCATACTTTGATCCAAAAATGAACTTTCTAATGCATATACGAATTCACAAAAAGATTTATGTAGTTTTCAGGATCGTTGGTTTTCAGGATTTTGGGTTGTTGGGATTCTGAGTTTTTTTGGAATTTTATGTTTGCAGGCTTCTGAATTTTTTGAATTTCGACCCAAGTCCATTTTTGAAAGTTTAAATTGTGTTGAAAGAAAATTTTGAAAAGATGACTAAGTCATTACAAAGAAAATACAACTCTTTCAAATTTTGTTTCAAGGCCGAGTAATGAAATATTTGTCAAAGACAGATGGAAAATGTCCGACTGAGTTCACATTTTACATCCACATTATAGTTTTATAGAAGAAATGTCATGCCTTCCCTCAAAGACCGTTAGAACTTTTCGGACAGTAAGTATTTTTTTTGGCAAATTTGTATATTTTTTGGGAGACTTAAAATTATTTCTTAAGAATTAAGAATCAAATTCATCATCAACTTCCTTCGTCCTCTCTCCTCTCCACCAATCCCTTACTTTGGGACAGCACATTCTAGTAATATATTTGCCGATGTGTTGTGTATATTAAAGTTTTATTACTTACACCCGACTACAAAATTTATGCCACTGAATCGTGTCTACAGAAAAATATAAAACACATCAGCCATCATGTTATAAACATGTTTCTTACAAATAATTATGAAAACTTTTTTTGTTTTCCGCTCCGCTCCGCTCTCGCTCTCGCTCAATTTCCAACGAAAAAGTTGTATTTTTATATTAAACATTTATTGTAAAACTTTCGCTTCTATGGCGCTGCGCTGGTGGAGCAGAAGTCGAAGGCGAAGTCGAAGCAGAAACAGAAGCCGAAGCCGAAGCAGGAGCGGGAGCAGTAGCAGGAACTGGAGCTATTGCTGGCATTAACTGGCTGGCGTGGCGATATGGCGATGGAATGAAGGAAAAGGTATACGAGCGAGGAGTATATGTATGTACTGTACAGTACAGTGTATACAGAGCCAAAGTCCCTCGTGGAACAAACCAACATGGCTTCGTTTTGTATTTATTGTATGAATGCGATGCCGTCTAATATCGCGTTGTGTATAAATTGTATCATTCCAATTAGTCGTAAAACTTTAAAGCACGTAACAAAATACTTCGAGGAGCGAAAGGAGCGATGCGAGTTGAAAAATAAAAATTAAAAAAATTAAAATTAAAAAAAGAAAAAGAAAAAACAACAAGAAAAAACTGCACATATAGAGGGAGATAAAAATACAAAGTGTGCATATACATATATATTTGCGAGGGTGGGGGCCTGGTGGATGGTGTTAGTCAACCAACCCACCAACCCCCCAATCATCCTCATCTGCCTTGCAGCGATTGTCTTCCTTTTCTATACTTCCAGTTGCTGTTGTTTTTGTTGTCACTGTTTTGTTTTTGTTGTATTATTTTTCTGTTCCAATCAAATTAAAAATAAAAGAAATCAGTCTCCACGCCGCGCACACACAATGATTGCAAAGCCGCGGCCATATACCTACTAGGGTTTTTTTTAATTCAAACCCCAAGCCAAGTCAAGGGATGAGGATCCGGGAGACACCATCATCAGCAATGGAAAATGGTGGTGGCTGAAGGTGGGAGATGGGAGGTGGGAGACTGAGGACCATGTGCAGGTCCGCAGCTTTATTCGAAGATACTGCTTCTAATGTTTTTTTTCTGCTTTGCTTTGGCAATAGATATCCTGCTGCTGATGTTGATGCTGCTGCTGCTGCTGCTATTCCTGATGCTACACCCCTCTTATGCTCTTATGTTATATCCTGATGGCCTTAGCATAGGCAACGCAAGGCGGCAAGGCAAGGCAAGGAAGAATACTCCGTTTTTATCCTTTTGCATTTTTCCTGCAGCCAGAGCACACAGTGTGTTCGTTAAGTCTCACCTATCCTATGGATGCATGCATGTGTATCTAGAGAAATACAAAAAGGGCTTGTGTACTTTCAAACGCAATAGGAAATTCGCTCGCTCCAAAGGCCAAAGGATGGGTACCAATAATGGGTGGCGTTTGGCGTACATATATGGGTATGTGAACTGACGATGACGATGACGGAGAGCAGTTGGAGGTATAGTAGTAATATGTGTGGTGTGGATAGGGTGATTGTGGACCTTAAACATTCTATCGCATCTCGCTGCGAAATAAAATCAAGCAACAAAGCTTAAGCCTTGAAAAATAAGGAAAAAATTAGAGGCTTTCTTGTTTTATTTAGGTATTTTCTTTTTTGTTGTCTTTGTTTTTTTTTTATTTTTTTAAGAAACAAAACTGAATTCTAGAATACTCGTCCTCGTACACATTTGTTTTATTAAAGAGCTCTCACTGGTAGTGGCAGAGTTTGTCGCGGGAGGAAGAGACTCCATCTCTAGCTTCAGCTTCAGTTTCAGCTTCTAACTGGATGCTGGTGCTGGTTCTGGTGCTGATGCTGGAGCGGTGGCAATGGCGATGGCGTTCTGTCTCTATGTTCCGTCATATGAGCGCGATGATATTTCCATCGTCCTATAGGTACACTCGTACCTTTCAATAATATTTTTCTTTATTTTTGGTGGATCTCGGTCCAACGCGGTGGTAACGGTGGTGGCGGCGGTGGCAGTCTAATTTTTTAATTCTTCTTTGATTTTTGCTTTTGAATTTTGTATTTTGTCAAGCGAAAATTTCGCGACGAAAAATACTTGCACATGAGTATAGTCATATAGTCTGTTTAGGGCGGGTGGTGCGGTCCTGCAGTGATGGTATTGGGGGACGTAGAAAATTCATATATCGTATAGTAATAGGAAGCTTTGGCGTAGAGAGCACTCAAAGCCCATTGCATTGTAAATTCCAATTTTTATTGACGTCAATGGCAAACGAGCCACCGCGCCGCTGAGCAAAAATGCGGGGAGACGCGTCGCAGTCACCGTAGCAATGGTGGTGTTTTGCAAATGGCTCATACCTAAATTATATTTTTCTCCTTTTAATTTTTAGTCCTTGTGGCTTGTTCATATAATTCCAGCACTCTGGCTTATTTCCTGCAAGATACAAAACACAGTTTCCATACTTGCTCATATACCTACATCCGTAACTATGTGTTACAGAAAATAAGAAGACGAAAACTTAACTTGAAAAATAGGATAAATAATATTTCAAAAGCAGGAATAGATAGAGAACCCCCCCGGGAGCCACTCATATAGCTGCCCAAGCCGCGGACATAAGCACAAAAAATATATGTATTATATACCAAATACCTCATGCTTATGTATGTATATGCATAACATATAGGATATTATTCTGCAAAGTGCTTGCGCTGCCATTTTATTGTGAATCGTTAACTAGAGAGGCTGTTTTTAAAAATACTTGAAGTAAACATTATATTCGGTACTAAGATGTGAGTAGTACAGAAACAAAGCCATTAGCAAACCTGCTTCTATAGTGACTTAAGCTCTTCTCAGTTGCTTCTAAAACCCAATACTTGATATGCGGAATTCCTCTGAAATCTTTCGTAACTTCAGCTCAGAAAAAAACCTAAAGTAATATTCCAAACTATCGCCTTTTTGCTAAACTGTCAAATATCTCAATATTATTTGAATGCATCTTCAACGATACTATAAGTTTGTATTGCAAAACTTTCATTTCTCCTTGATAACATTGTTTTCAGGAATTTAAGTCTACAGCTACCAGCATTGAAGAATTGGTGTTCTTTAGGATCATGGCACTTGAAAAAGGACTTTATCAAAGCCTTTCATAAAATATACCATAGACTTATACTCTTTAAGCTTTCTACTCTTCATTTTGAACTGATTGTATCCCCTTTTCTTGATGAATCTGGTCTACCACAAGGGAGCCACTTAGGTCCTCTCCTGTTTATCCTCACCATTAATGATTGGTTGATTTTTAAATAGTCCCAAGCCTACCAAGCTTTTCCAACTTTGGATTACTCGACCTCTCTACATCACCATTGTGCGTCCCCTCCTTGAATACACCTCTCAAGTATGGTCCCATTACCAAAGCGAACATATTTCAAGAATTGAAAGCTTTCAAAGGCGTTTCCTTCGATTTGCCCATCCAGTCCCACCTTGGCATGATTTCCTGATCCCTCCTCCATATCATTACTGCTTTCAAATAATTAATCTCAAGACTATGGAGGAATGCAGACAAATATTTGAAATCTTGTATATCCAACGTCTGTTTTTGGGCTTTATTAACTGACCTATTCTCTGTTAACAATCTAGCGCACCTCTTATGCCTCAATTGAGCCCATTACTAGGCAGTGAGTTAAAACTTTTTCTTGCTTAAGACTTTGTTTCCAAGACTGTCCCTTTTACAAGCCTCATACTTAGCTGAAAGTTATTTGGTTTTGAAGCTAGATTAATTTTATAGCTTGAATTAAGACGGGTGCTTGATTTTAAAATTGCATAAAACTCCGCTACACTAATATCTACCACTCTTATACCCCCGGTTGCTCTCTTAAACCACCTTAATTCACTCTTTTAGGTGTTAAACTCTTCTGACCTGTTAAAAACAAATCTACAACTACCTTAAATATAAAACCTCCAACAACAAAAACTCACATTTTTAGCCACATTGTATATGTACTATAATTAGCTGACCTTGTTTTCACTCAACAAAACTGACCGCGGCGACTCCTGATGATGTTAAAAAGTAATAAATTCCCACCCATCACCTGCCCTTTTTTTTTGGCCTTTTCTCTTTCAGTGTTGTGTTAGCACCATCGCGCCTTCCAAGATTGTTATCCGAAAAATAATAGCGAATCTCACTCAATAATCAATTAAAGCCAATGATACCATCATCATGAAAAACATCCTACTGCCGGCCGGCCGGCCGGTCAGCCGCGCTATGCGATGCCATGTTGCGCTTCGCGTCCTTCCCATTTGTTTGCCAAAGTCAGTGAACGAGCGCAAATGACATCTCTCCCGCCCCCAGTTATCCACCATTTGATCTTATGACACTTCATATGTATTCAATGCACTCGATGGACCTCAAATGCTAAAGGGTGCTGGCTGGGTGCACCATCAGCTAAAGGTACCCCAATGCCTATGTATCTACCTAGTTAGCTTATAGCATCCCAGAGAATAGCTGGCTGCAACATTGTTGATGACAAGCCCTGCCATAAAAACAGCAGCACGGGGTGTAAACTGCTGCCGCCGCGACGCCGATGCTGATGCTGATGCTGCTGTGGCTGTTGCATTAGGACACGTTGAAGCCGCGAAAAAAAATCCCATCGGCTTGGGCCAAATTTCACTTTTTCAATTTTAGACTGACGTGCATGCAGCATCCGAAGCAGCAGAAGCAGTGTCGCCTCATTCATCCGATTCGCGTTCATTGAATGCATCCTGTATTATCTCCTCCACCCATCTGCTCACCTCCCGGCGCGAAACGGCTCGGTGCCCTGCACCCACCGCCACCAATTCAAATGCAATGGTTTGCCGATGCAGAGAGATGACCGGCCTACTCCATTTTTCGTGTTGTTTATTTTTCCGCACACGCCAGGATAATGGGGATCGAATCCTGTCCAAAAATCAAATGCAACCAGCCCCAACCCCTCTCTGGCCCATCTGCCATCACGGATTGAAAGCGCAAAAAAATCCAACGATACTACAGTCTTTTCCGCGTGCCGCATATTTTACCTGCTTGCACTCTGTTGCATCGGTGATAGGGAATTGGCATTGCATACTGTATACTGACTGCTGCAGCATGCAAACCACCCTTAACCCCACCCACTGCCTCGCACACATCCGTTCATTGTCGGGATCGGGATGCACAAAAAAAAACCGGACTGGCAACCATAAATACAACAACTGCAAAACAAAAAAAGGATTCTGCCACACTGCCAACCGCTAGCCGGGCAATTTTTAACGCTTAAATAGCACGGTGACCGCAAATTGGAGGTTTAGTGGATGCGACCCCGCTTACCGCTTCTTATGATGGCGCTGTCGTCCCTTTTTTTTTGTCGGATTCGTTGGGAAAGCGAAGTCGAAGGCGAACGGTTGGGGTTACATCTCCAGCCCCCACCATGGTTCCGTCGTCATCGGCGTCGTAGTCCGTTAATGTTGTGAGCTTTACGCGAATAAAAATCGACTCGCCGAGCCGCGCCATGGTGCGTTCTATTTTTTTACACTGCATGAGGATGCACATTGCACTTGTTGGGGCTGCAGGATAAAGGGATAGCGCATGGTGCACGGATGACCATGACCGTGTGAGCCGATTGCATTCGTCCGTCGAATTATACATCGACTTTTGTGCTTCGAGTTTTAAATTTCTGCACTGGATATTGGTCTTCCTGCTCCTGCTTCTACTTCTACTTCTACAGTTCCATTGCAGTGCCCTGCCCATGCCACCCCCAGTGGCAGATAGCATTTCAAGGGTTAAATCACTCGTTAAATATGTTTGAGGTATGAAAGTGTAAACCGCTGATATTGTAGTGATTGAAAATTCCGTCGTGCAACGGCTATAGGTGGGTGGCTGACTCGCTGACTAGCTGGATCTGGTGCTGGTGCTGGCGCTGGAGAAGGCGAGCAGGCGGAAAGACATAGGTTCTATTTTTTTAGGCCCTGCAAAACGGCCGCGGCATCGGCCGCTTGCGAAAGAATTTTTGTTTCGTGTGCGAATTTTTCTCGTTTCAGAGTTTCAGGGTGGCCGTGCCGCCCCTTGGTCGATGATGCGTTAGTTGATAATGGGACTTGATGCATTCAGCGAATTGCATGTGTTTTAAATTTTTGTTTGTGTGTTGTTTTATTTTTTTTCGTGTTCGACGACGACGACGATGCCAAGGGAAACTGCAATCAACCACCTGTGGCAACACGCAAAGTGGTATGTTTACACGATTATGCCACAATGGGTCGCGCGAGTGATGACGAAATTTATGATGGTAGGGGATGATGTTGAAAGTGCATCCGTGCTGCAGAAGCGTTTCGCGCCACCGTACCTTACCATCCTATACGCCACGTTCGCGCGGCGGTGGAAGGTGTTGGATGGTGCTTTGCTTGAATCATTTTGGATTAATGAATGCAGCTTGTTGTGGGCTTGTTATGGATTTGACTGAGGTAAAACGATTAACTCGCGGTTCATTTTGGTTTTGGTGTGTGGCGTGCGGGCGTGAGTTTTTGGAGAAAGGGTGGTGTGGTGAAGTTTCACTTTTTTATTCGCACTCAAGGTATAGTGAGAAAGTGAAATTGAAAGGACTTTTTTTCATATTTTTGTTATGGGAGAAAAAAAATTGTTTATTCTTTTACAATGGTTTTTCTTCTTCAATAATAAATCAATTGTCTCAATTTGATAATACTTTTGATATGAGATCAGAGAGCTAAGTAATAATAAAAGCTAACGACGTGTAACAGAAATGACACTAGATTAGATTCTTCCTTTATTTATTAGATACATTTTTTTTCTATTGGAAATACGGACATGACAATGCTGCCGTCTGCCGGAAATGACATTTCAGTAAAATAAATAAAATTATATAAAGAGAAGATGTATCAAAAAGATTTACAAAAAATTTGAAATAATAAATTACAAAAATAAACACTTTGCAAAATATTAGACAAAAGTTTATATTAACATATGAGGAATAAATGTATATAAAATTTAAAATATTAAGTATTAAATATTAAATATTAAATTTTAAATTTTAAATTTTAAAATTTTAATGAAACATTTATTGAAACATAAAGATTTGATTTAAAAGCAATAATTTGCAACCCTTGAATTGAATAGAGACTTGTTGTAAGAACTAATTTATCAAAAAACTATTGCGATAAGTCATAGCATGATTGCAATATTTATACAAGGTGAACCAACCACGAGCACCGTTTAATATTTCGTAAAGACTATTTACGGACAGAAAACTTTCTTGGAAATGTAATCTTCGGATTTCTTGCAGAATTGGGCATACATATGGTGCATATAACTTTTGACGAACATTTTGTGTTGAAATAACTATCAATGGTTAACATTTGGTGGTTAAGGTTGCAGTAAATAAATCTGGAAGGTGATGAGGACGCTCTAGTTAAACACTGGTCGTATATTTTGTCATCTTCTTTAGCTATGAAGTGACACTATTGGGACTCAAATGTTCATTTCGTTCATATGAAGTGTTTTATGGACATTTAGTGAACTACCATTTCTAGCCTATTAGTAATGTAAGTCCAGTTGACAATACACTTTTAAAATTAAAAAAAAAACTAATAGTTGGATTAACTGTCGTGAATTTGTCATAAAAATAAATGCTAATTTGAGAGTGAAGTGTGTTGTGCACTACCACCCCTCAAAAACGGTTAAAATAAAAACGAATTGAAAAACTGAGTATGCAATTAACTGTTGGATTTTAAAAAATACATGTCTTAAATACTGTTAGAAACTATAGTTTAGGTGTAGTAGGGTTATATTGGCTTGAAAAATGCTACTTTTTGGTAATTGTTCATTAAAAAGTGAATTTATTTAAGAAAATAGATAGCGACACATTTTTTAGCTGCCTAAATTATTAAAAAACATGTTAAGAAAATTATTTAATCTAATTCCATAGTAAAAATCTTGTGTAGTTAAGGAAGGGTACTGCTAGATTTTCTTAAAAAATTTGTAGTTTTTAAGTTAAAAGAGATTTGTTTAGGAAAAAAGCACACGACAGGTTTTTTTTTTGTTTACCATCTGCTTACACAAAATTCACTACAGTTAATCGCATACAAATTTTTTCAGTTTTTATCTATTTGACTTGAATTTCAAGTAAGCATTACCAGCGGCGGTTAATTTTCAAAAACCGAGCCCTGCAAATTCAAAAAATTAATCAAAATATTAGTTCTCTGAAAATGGTGGTAATATTATGTAACTTCAAGGACATGAACTAAGTTAAATTATTCGATTCAAGGGACTCAATTGTACACCTATCATTTATAGAGTTAAGGCCATTAAATTGCATTTGGAAATTCATTAGTTCGTATTTCCTTACAAATCACACATAATTTTCTCAGCCAGATTTTTTTTTTTAACTTTTTTAAAAATCTTTAATAAGAAACCATAACTTCTAAATTATTTAACGAACAAATTCCGAAATGTCAAAGTTTGAAAATATAAAAGTATTAGGTACTATCCGCTTCTCGATGGGATGTAGGTAGTCCCGACATGACATTTTTTTTTTTATAATAAGCACACAATCAAGGGGATATTACTACCCTTATTATGCAGAGGCACAGTGTGAGCACTAGGAAGAGGAGAGGGTTTAAAAGGAGATGTCGGTGCACATTGGTTTTGCATTCCAGAATATTGCAATGACTAGGAAAGACAGAGTGTAGTAAGGCATTCCACATTCGCGTAGTACGGCTAAAGAACGAATCTCTGTATTTGACAGTACGGCCGAAGTTGGGCTCAAGGGTATACTGATGAGCATTCCTAGAAGCGCGAGTATTAGGCTCGTTTCACACTACACGGTTTTGGCCGTACGGCAAAAAACCGGACGTGTGAAAGAAGGTGTGAAACATTTCTTGCATCGCCTAAGGAAACCCAAACACCTTGTGGCGTTTTTGGCAACATCGCGAATGTAATCGTTCCACAAGAGGTGGTTGGTGATACACATACCGAAAATATCGAGATTTTCAGTCTCATTGATGCAAGTGCCATCCATGGATAATGGCAAGGGGGGTATATCTCGCTTTAACGATACAAGACAGCATTGGTTTTTCGAAGAATTAAATTCCACACGGCTTTTTTAATCCCCATTGTACAATGCTGTTTAGGTCGGAATTTAATGAGCTTATCATATTTTGTCGTTGCAGTTCCACATCCGAAGAAGAGGGATGTGAGTCTGAATATGAATATAAAAAGCTAAGAGTACTATCGTCAGCGAAATAATGTATTGGATTAGAAGTTGCAGGCAGGAGATCATTAATAAAAATGAGAAAGAGTCTTGGAGATAGAACAGAGCCCTGGGGCACATCACTATTTATTTTATGGACTTCAGACTTGAATCCATCCAATACTACTTGTATCGAACGATCCGAAAGGTAATTACTAATCCAATGAAGCAGGGATTCATGAAAATTGAAAGCACGCATTTTCGATAAGAGAGCCTGATGCCAAACCCAATCAAATGCTTTTGAAATATCAAGTGCAAAAATCTTACTTTCTCTAAAACAATGTAAAGATTTGTTCCACTGTTCGGTGAGATGAACCATGAGATCACCAGTGGACCTATTGCTACGAAAGCCGTACTGACGGTCATTAAGAAGCTTCCGTTCCTCAAGATATTTCTTAAGCTGATAATTAATCAGTGTTTAAATGACCTTGGAAAGAAGGGACGTAATTGTAATCGGTCGGTAATTAGAGGGTGAGGAAGATTCGCCCTTTTTGGGAATGGGCTGGACAAATGCAGTTTTCCATCCTCTAGGAACGAGACCTGAGGAGTAGGACAGATGTTCAAGATTCCATTCCCGCATGTGCTAACTTTAAGTTTTTTGTACGGGAACTGCAAATTCTTGAGGAATTACCAAAACAACAAAGAGTACTGTTGTCATGGGGTCGATTAGATTTTCCATAAATGTGTAGATTGCTTTCATTTGTTGTCCACAGTTGCCCACAGAAATTATTGATAGTTGTAAGTCACTAGGCCAACGGTTCTCAACTATCAGTACAACAGAAATTGTAAATCATTTACTAAAGTATAACTTTTTCGTTCTACTTTCGCCAATATACAGGGTGTCCCGTAAGTAATGGATAACCCTGAAATGCCGCATAGTAGACTTTATGACCGTCCTGAAAACTGATAAAAAAAGTTCCATCATTTTTTTTTGCAGGAATATTTTACATTACTTGTGCCAACACATAAGTAGAAGAAAATTATTATAACTGTTGGACTTCTTAGAGAAAAAATTATTTAACATTGAATTTCAATGCAAAATGTGAAAACAAATAATTTTTGAAAAAGTTAAATCATAGCTGGTATAAAAAAAATGCATGAATACCTCAGTGGCCAACTATTTTAAAAATATGCGCGTTAAATGCAGATTTCAAAATGGTATTACTCATAATTATATTTAGAGTCAATAGCAAGTTATTGGTAAAAATCTGCAATACTAGAGTAAATTTAGCAAAAACAAAAGTTTTCAAAATTAGCACAGTAAACGTGAAAATAGACCAAGCGTTGAACATAGCAGATTTTTGATTTATTGACTGTTTCTACGATGTTGTCCTAATGATAAATCCAAGCTTTCAACTTCTAGAGCCGAATGCATTATTGATAAAAATGTCAAAAAAGTGCAAAAAACGGTTACATTTTCGAGCTTGTTTTGAATTTTACCTGTTCTATTGGGCTTTATGGAATTATGGAACTCATTCACTTGTGGTCGTGGTATTCAAAAATGTAAAGTAAGAAAAAAAATAATGCACTGAACAAAAAAGTGCATATAACTTTTCTTGTGGTTGGGATAGAACTTTTTTTTATCAGTTTTCAGGACGGTCATAAAGTCTACTATGCGGCATTTCAGGGTTATCCATTACTTACGGGACACCCTGTATAAGGATGATTTTTAAAATCAATGCTCTTAAAATGCGTTTAATGATAAAAATATAAAATGTAGACAACATTTAAACATTTTCCTATTCCCAAACTTTCAACTTCGCAAAATATTGTTTGGTATTATATTTTTTTTTCGACTGAATTGAAATTAAAACAGTACACTTTCTAAAGAAAAGAAAAATAATTTAAGTAAAATAACATCAGGCACAAAAGCGGCAGTACTCCCACCCCAATATGATTCTCATATATTTTGAACTATTTTAAGGACCTACCAGCATTTTAAACCTTCCAAAATTCAAAGTTTTAATGGACCAGCTTTGTAAGCTGCATCCACAACAATATCGTAAACTAAATGACAGTAGAAAAAATCAGGTTAGAGTAATATGAGTTATTTCGATAAACTGTGGAAAAGGCAAGTGAAAGGTGACCGTATTGCAATTTTAAAGCAGTGATTTTAAATTTTCGATAACAATAAATCCACCGATCCGGTCCGATCCCGAAAGTATCAGGGAAAAAGAAGATACAAATTTACGATCTTGCCTTCAGCGGTTAAGTACTCTAGGAAATCTCATATACACATATTTTCATTGTTTTATCTTTTTACTCTAAAAATTGATTTCAAGTCCTAAGATTAGTTGTGGATAGATTTGTCTAACTCTCAAAATCACAATAAATTTATGTAGTATTCGAATATGTACTCAAAGATTGTATAACTTTTTTAAAAGAACGTACAACATCTTAAAACTCGGTATGAGTAGGTACCTTAATTTGAATGTAAAACATGTGCTACGAACGTATTTCGACGTCTAGAAGCTTCATTTGGATAAAAATAAGCGTATCCATACGAGTATAGAGATTCAATGGAATATGGTAAAACAGAAATTCCCAAACCTAAAAAATACGTTTTTAAAAATTCTACAATTAAATCCATCACAATTTTCCCTACTCCCTGGTTTTTAACATATATATCTATTTTTTTTTTTACTGTATTTTATTTTCTTTTTATTTGGTATACTTTTTGGGACTAAAATGCCATCACCAGCCACAAGAAAATAGACACGAGAATAAAATCAAAAAATGAATCAAAAAACAAAAAGAATCAAATTCAAAAAAAGACATTTCATTGTGTTTCGTTGCAATTTTCGTTTTCGTTGTCGTTTTCGTTTTGTTTTTGTTTTTAATTCTGTTAGATGTGTATTCTTTAGTGGAAAGCAAGAAAACGAAATAAAAATTTCATAGATACATCGGTAGGTTTGGTTTGTTTCGTTAGAACGAGTATCTACTCAGCATAGAGGTACATACTCGTACTCGTACTTGTAGATAGATATAATTGTACGAGTATGACCAAAAGGAGTGCATAAATAGAAAACGCGTCCTTTCGCTAAAAGTCCTTTTTATTTCACCTAATGCTTGACGATGTATCCACATATAGAGTATAGACTCATTCTCTGTCCGTCGTCATCGTCGTCGTAGCCATTGCCATCACCCATCACCCATCACCCAACACCATCGTCGTATTTCAAATGAGAAAGTGACGGCTTACAATTTTTGTTTAGTTTCTTTTTCTTATCCAAAAAATATTTTAAGCTAAGCAACATTTTTTGCTGCTTGGAAAATGAATGTTACACACATGCATTGGGGTTGTGTTTCAATAATGTGGAGGGCTGGGGGATGTACATTGGCTATAGTCGTCCGTCGTCGTTGTCGGGAAATCACTCAATGGGGTGCAGAGCAGAAGCGGTGGCGGCGGCGGCGGTGGCGGCAGTGGGAAGGCAGAGAGTAGAGAAGAACACCCAGCTTGGCAGTTTTGGCGAAATGCAAGGACACACCATCATCATGTGAAACGGACGGGTGTAGCGCTAGCTCTAGCGACATGGCTTGGCTATAGTGGTGGCTGATATGGTGGGTAGTGCGAGTGGGTACAGTTGTCCATCAAGCAAGACTAACCCCCCACTCCGGCCGCCAGCCGGAAGCGTCGAAAAGGGTGTACGTATAGGACGCCGAACGACGACGAACGATGACGACGACGGCGATGCACGGTGGCCATTGTACCTCCCAACCGGTCCCCGCATTCATTTCGATAAATACATAAATTTCTCTGCCGGATTCGGCTGATTCTCCTGTTTCTGCTGCGCCGCCGATACTTCATAACGTCTCCACAAATGCGGGCTTCTAGAGTTAGAGCAAGGAGTTTGGGCCGTCAAAGAGGATTGGGCTCGAACTTCCGTTACCATACCTACTCTCTTCACACACACACACACACACACTATATGCACATATGTTATATACGATTGTGTCCTTCTGCAGTATTTGTGCGTGTATGTGTGTCTGATCTAGAGGTTTCGTTTCGTCGTTTCGTAGGCTCAAACTCGAGCAGGCTATACGAGAATACGTACATAGTTATGTTTGTCTCGCTGCTTTTGGAGATGAAACCCTCAAGTTTATTGATGGGAAATCGCGTTTATTTTTTGGAATAGCAAAGTGATTTGGGGAGGTGACCATTAAGGCATGTGTGCTTGATGCTGTTTGAGGGTAGAGAGAGGAATTTATTCTGTTTGAACAAGCCAAAGAGTTAAATTAAAATGGGAGGAGATTTTTGGTCACTACAAAATAGAAAGGTGAGTAGATACCTACATATGTATATGCATACTTGAAAAAGATTGCATGATTTTTCTTTAAGAGATGCTTTTCTTTTTTAAGCCGTCAGTCTATAAAACCTAGCCTTAACTCAAGTGAATTCATTTCTTATAATTTATTAAAATATCTTGGACCAAATTTTTCTTTAAATATTGTCTTTGAAGATTTCTCCACATTAAAACTCTTCTGTTGTTAAGTGAAAAATTAAAAAGGGCAGCAACCTCTTTAAAATAAAACAAGTATTATTAAGTTGGTTGTTATCAAGCAAAAGAATAAGAAAAAGTATAAATGAGGTTTAACTAGGCGGTTTTGAGCCAAAGCCCTTATTCAACCACAATGTGATTTAAAATTTCTAATACTAGCGGGAAATGGTTTGATTTTTCTCCTCAAACACAAATGAAAAAAATGTTATAAACATTCAAATAAAAAATAAAAAAGTACGTATACGCCCAAGTGTACCAATAATATATTTCAGTCTTTGGATATAATTTCTGATTTATGTACGTTATCAACTTGAATTGCGAGTTTTAATATTTCATTCAAGTGATCTGCCACTATTTTAATTTACATCCAAATGTAAATATGTACCATGAATAAGTATCTAAATGCTTCCAACTTGAAGACAAATTCATTCACTTAAATATGTTGTGAATAGCGTTTTTATTTTAAGAAATGGAAGGAAATATTTGTGCCAATATAAATTTCATTCAGGGATTCTGAATTTCAAGTGAAAGTTGAAATAATGTAAAATTCTTAAAATTGATCTGTTTTTTATTTCTGTAGTTGTTGGAAGATGTTTTTGACACTTGTTGAAAAATTTCAAACAGATTTTGGTTTCAAAATATCTGAAAAAACAATAAGGAACACATAATAAGCTTGAATCTGAAAGAAAGCATACATTTCTAACAAAATTTGTGGAGCCACTTATGTGTATGGAATCAAATTAAGGGTTTCAAGACAGATTAGTATCTTAAGTTTTACAGTGCATAATAGTATTTCTAATTGAAAATAATAGCATTTTCTATATGTCATTTGTGCTGATTTTCTTAAACTTAAACTGAATGTGAACGCCTGAAGCTATTTACTGAAGAACTAATTGGCAATTACCTGGAAAATCTACCATCGACCAAATTTTCACTCTACGCCAAATCCTAGAAAAGACCCAAGAACATAACATCGAAACACACCATTTTTTCATCGATTTTAAAGCAGCTTATGACAGTGTAGACAGGAACGAACTATAGCGTGCCATGTTGAGTTTTGGTATCCCTACCAAACTGATACGACTTATCAGGATGACGTTGGAAAATGCTCGTTGCTGCGTCAAAATTGAAAGAGACTCGACCGAAACCTTCGAAACCACCAGAAGACTTCGACAAGGCGATCAAATAAATCTGTTTGTAATTATTATTGTGGAAATTCACAGATCGTGGCACATGTTGTGTTGATTTAGATTAAAAAAAGAAAATAAAAGTTAAAAATAATTGTCAATTTGTTTTACCAGTTAATAACAAATCTTAAAAATTGAATTAAACCAAATGTTGCCAATATCATCCTCTTCAATTGAACAAAAATTCGTTTGACATGGCCCGATAACGATCGCCATTGACTGTAACGTGCTCATTATCGAAGAAAAATGGCCCAATTATGCCTCTGAACCAAAATCCGCACCAAACAGTGACTCGTTTTGGGTGTATCGGATTTCCAATGTATGCGTGCGTGTTTTCTGTGCCCCAAATGCGACAATTTTGCTTGTTTACAAACCCGCCAAGATCAAAATGAGCTTCATCTGAAAAGATGATTTTTTTGGCAAAATCGGCATCTTCTCTAAGTCGATCGCAGGCAATATTTCCCAGCGTTGTGCAAGCGTATACACAACCATATTCGTTCATCGGAAGAATAAAACTAATTATCTGTCAAATCAGACATGAGCAAAGTGTTACCATTCACGAATTAAGCACTAGTTGGAAAAAAAACGTTAGATAGTGGACCCTATACAATATACATGCTCAAAACTTTACCAATAAATCAAAGTGCGTATATTCTCTACGTCTCTTTAACAATGGCAAACTAGGCGTGTACGCGTTTTTTTTTTATTTCATAGATGTTTAATAACAAAACAGTTAATCTCTTTATTTGTGAACGTTTCTTGATTGTTTTAATCGTATCACATCACACGTTTCCAACTATAGATACTAATGATACATGATACACGAGGAAATGCAGCCTTTTTTTTAGCTGTTGTTCGGATTAATTCAAAGAAATTATCAAAAACTCGTCTATTATTAATTTTCAATTATGCAGGTGATCGCGCATAAGGCAAAGGAAATATGTGTATGTGATTTCACATCAATTTTTATTTTTTTTAAATATTGGCAATATCTTCGTTCGGTTTAGTTTATTAAAATCACAAATTTGAGGGTTTGAAAGAATATTTGACATATTTTGTTTTAAGTTCGTAAGAGCATTCTCAAGAGCTGATCTTGCTTGCTCTAGCTTTAAAGTTTATAGTCAAATAATTTAGCAGAAAACTGAAGAAAAATTACGAGACATCATTATTTCAATTTGTATGAGAGAAAAATTAAAATAATCCTTAAAAATATTCTACAACAAAAAAGATAAGAGAGAGATCTTAGAAGAAGGCCAAACAGTTGGCTTTTTTTGCGCTTTAGAGGTGGTTTTAAGAAAATTCTTGATGGAGATATTTAGTGAATGATAAAATTTGTTTCAATGCAAATGCTACAAGTCATCAAATTATTTAATCGATTTCTCTCTAAAATAAGATTCACAGATAGATCTTTTTTTAAGATCACATTTTGCATACGAAAGTCATAATATTTTGTAATTTATCAAAAATGGAGATTTGAAAGCAAAGTTTCAACTACAAATTTTTGTTCACTGCCTTAAGTGAAGATGTTTTTGGTAGATGAAATCCCATCAATTTCTATCTGTAATTTCCTACCAAATTTCAGAAATTGAACACCTACGTACACATAGTCCAAAAAGTCTCCGTACAGTAGCTTTTTTTTCTTGTTGATTCTGAGATCAAATATTTATTATTAATTATTATTAAAGAAGTATTTTGAAAATCACAATCACAATTTTTTTAAATTTGGTAAAAAGGTAAAGGTGGGAACTAAGTTTTTTTCAATGTTACCACTTTGGTTTTTACATTATTTCCTAGTACTTTTTTCCAAAAAACACTTAAATCAGGCTGCTGTACGGAGACTTTTTGGACTAAGTGTATGTACCTTCAACGATCATGCCAATTTTCAAGAAAAACAAGGTCTTTCTATTTTCTATTTTCATAGGCATACATTTATTTTATTTTACGTTTCATTAAAACAAATCAAAAACTAAAATATCGACTTGATCATGCGATATGACGAATTGTTTATTTTTAATTTCACAATAATTAATAATTTATTTTCTAAATTATATCACAAATAGGTAATTATAAGCGCACTTCAAAACAATTTCATTGAATTATCTAAATAAATATGTAGGTACTCGAAGAGAAACAAAAATTAAGAAAACAACAACAAAATAAAAAACAAAAAAAAAACAAAGCAAAACAAAAAATAGTAACCGCCTCCATTTGTGACATCATATTATTATGAAAACCAATAAAAAAAGGACGCAAAAACTAGGTATTTTGTGCAAATCTCTATATTTGTGTTTATTTTTATATTACCTCCAAACAAAAGTGTGTGTTTTATTTTTATTTTCTATGATGGGCTTCAGCTCTATTCTCAAGCTCTCTAACCACATACCAATACACTCTTATGCATCACACACACCCATAAAAGTCCATGCATTAAAAGTAAAAAACTAAACAACAAAAAAGAAAACGCAGTGCATAATATTGGTAAGGGGGCCGGACTATCAAACTATCAACAGCACAACACAGAGATAAAGGCGAATGCCGTACTCACAGAGCCCCACAGCCCCATCATATGCACGGTAACAACGGTTGGAGAGTATGAAGCGCGCAAAAAAGCCCCCCACCCCCATTCCAATTCCCATTCCAATGCATGCGAGAGATGGACAAAACACCATGTGCAAATTCTGGGTGTACATTCTCACTAACGTGAAATATAACCGAAGTTTATGCAAAAGAAACAGACAAAAAAGAACTACACAGTCCGAAAAGAGGAACGGACAAAAATTTGAAAACAAGCGGCGATAGCAGCAGCACCCATCATCACAATAATGCAACTACTACGTGTATAGCGGAGTCTCAAAGAGAACGCCCGCCGCCGATGATAAGAGAACTCGAGCTCCATGCTCCATTCTCTATTTTCCCCATACTCATCATCGTCACGACATGGTATCGGTTCGGTACACGGTAGTCCGTCAGTGAGAACGTAAATGAAGTCAAAACGAATCCAAAAGAGTCTCTGTTTGATTTTTCTCTTTTCAATTCAAAAAATGTTCCAAGTTCCGTTTCCGTAGAACGGTTTCTATAGTTCTCTAGAACTGAACCTAACTGTAAAGAGAGATATTTATTTTTGAAAATAGGAATTTGGAATTGGGATTGAAAGACTTCAAGTTCCATTTTGGCTTTCAGAGTTTCAGAGTTCAGAGATGATGTGAAAGTATTATATGAGATGGCGAACGAAGTGAGAATTAAAAAAGTAAACAAAAATGTTTGGTGAGCTCTGAGCTCTTTTTCTTATAAGAGCATTCATGGCGCATCTTGACCGGACACCAGCCAGCACTAGAACAGCACAGGCACTAGCATCAGTCATTCACCACCACCCACCCACATAGGCACCGCGCTGTTAAAAAACTTGGCGCTTTTTTTCTTGGAGGGAAAACTGTTTTTTGAAATGCAAAATGTCGTCGTTGGTGCTTTGGATTTGGAGAGATTGGAGTTGACGTTAACGTTAACGTTGGCGTTGGAATTGGTTC
Organism: Eupeodes luniger; assembly: GCA_951509635.1. Lineage (NCBI taxonomy): Eukaryota > Metazoa > Arthropoda > Insecta > Diptera > Syrphidae > Eupeodes > Eupeodes luniger. Next base: position 953,746 of record OX608074.1, read on the forward strand.
TCTTTTGAAAATTTCTCTATAAACCTAGAGCTCTTTCCGCCCTTCATTTTATTATTTTTCATTCGTTTTCCTTTTCGCTGATGATGGGCAGCAGTAAAAGCAGCAGAAAAAGAGCCATATCAAGCACCTCACAGCCCACAATTTTCACAGAGATACAATGGAAATGGGGGAGCATTTCTAGCCGAGTACTGACTGTTTCGCTTTCGTTTATGTGTTGGGCTTGAGCGAACCGAGCGCAATGTTATTATTGTGTTGTTGTTGTTGTTGTTGCTGTGTAGTTGGGGCACATTATTATAGAGGGTATAGCTTATAGCATGCGTGTACTTTTTGTTTTTGGCTTGGTAGGTATGAAGGTATTGTGTGTCTCTACTTTATATTGATGGTGAATTAAATTCGAGTGTTTTGCCATATCAAAATGTGCGAAATCATTTCAGTCAAATTCAGACACTCGTCGTGCTGGGAAGAGTTTTTCCCACTTTTTTCAAACATCTTATATTAGTTTCCTTATAATACAATACAAAAGAAAAAACAAACAACAAAAACAAAAACAAAACAAAACGGATGAGCGAATTTGTGGAATTCTGCGAGTGTATCTCTAATAATTTACCAATACCTTGCCAATCTTCTATACCGACCTAACTTACCACATGTCAATTGATTCCATTCGAATTTGATTTGATTTGATAACTCGTGTCACGTCTCTGCGTCTCTTAGTTCGTTATTAAGCTTTTTAATTGGTCATTAATTATTTGAAAGCGAGTGCCGTGCTGCACCTCGCAACACAACGCCACACCAAGCCACACCGCGGCCGGCCAAAAAGCAGCAGTAGCAGCAGCTGAGTCAAGCCTCTGCCGGCAGCAAATAGAATTATAAAAAATTAATTGAGAGATCACAAAGCACACAAACGCACGCGATCACAATGATTGTTGTTGTTTATTTTTGTATTGCCGCGAAAAAAGAAACCGTTGATTAATTGCGATTCGATGAGATTTGTGTCTGAGTCTGTTGGTTGGTGGCCTTGAGAACCATGAGAAATGACAAAATACAAGAAACTAGTGCGATGTGATAAAGTGAATTGATATATCAAGCGCCATCTATTGTTTAAGATCTAATTAGGTATGTCAAGTGAAACACCGCCCCCACGGGCGGCGTCACGGACTTCGTCGCCCTACCATCAGCAGCAGATGCAACAACAGCAACAGCAACAGCAACAGCAGCAGCAACAACAGCATCACATGCATCCCTCGTCATCATCATCGTTATCGTCGTCGGGAGAGAAACGTTGTTTGACTCCTTTCGCGGGTCACCATTCGCCTCCACCGCGACCGTCTTCGGTGATGCCTCTGCCTCTGCCCTCGTCTTCGTCACCCCATCACTGTGTGGGTTCACCACCTACCATAGCAAATCCAACAAGCAACAGCAACACAAATTACAAACCATCTTCTTCATCATCAGTATTATCGTCGCTAATGATGCCGGCTCCCCCATCAACTCCAGAGTCTACCACTAATGTAAGCAATAACAACAATAACCCCCCTCCCCCATCGTCATCGCCACAAAGTGCGACGGCTACACCAACCCCAACCCCACCAAATCAGCAGTTCTGTCTTCGCTGGAACAATTATCAAACGAATTTGACGAGCGTCTTCGATCAACTGTTGCAGAACGAGTCATTTGTGGATGTTACGCTGGCCTGCGATGGGCAGTCGATCAAGGCGCACAAAATGATTCTGTCGGCATGCAGCCCCTACTTCCAGGCGTTGTTCATTGACAACCCCTGTCATCACCCCATCATAATTATGCGGGACGTTAAGTGGCCCGAGTTGAAGGCGATTGTGGATTTTATGTACAAGGGCGAGATTAACGTGAGTCAAGATCAGATCGGTCCGTTGCTGAGGATCGCCGAGATGTTGAAAGTAAGAGGCTTGGCCGACGTCAACGGGGAAAACAGTGGTAGTAGTGCTAGTGAGGCGCAGACGACCCCGAGTGCTCCTCCGCGGAGAAGTGAAGAGGCGACGACAAGTGGCAGTAGTCAGAATGTTAATCCTCGTGATTCATCATGCTCGGCGCCGCCTCCATTCATTGAGCCCGAGTTGGCGTCGAAAAAACCTCGCCTGTCACGTGACTGGGTAGAGCTTGATGTGACGTTGCAGCAGCAACAACTTCTACATCAGCACCATCAGCAACAACAACAACAACAGCAGCAGCAACAACAGCTTCAGCAGCAGCAGCAGCAAAATCAACGGAACGTGCGTAAGCGACGTTGGCCAACGGGTGAACCATATGGGGCGCCTAGCCCCGTTGGTGGGCATCAATTGGCGCATGAAAATCGCTGCGACATGTCATCGCCGCTGTCATCGTCAAATGCGACAATTACCGCTACTGGGACAAGCAGCGCGCCACCACCGACATCTGTCACACCGAATCCGTCGCAACAACAAGCTGTCGCACCGCCTCCCCCGACACCTCCATCATCGTCGTCTTTGACAGCTTCTTCGTCTTTACATCAGCACCAGCAACAACAACAACAACAACAACAGCAGCAGCAGCAGTCGCTCAATCAACAGCAACAGCAACAACCACAGCAGCAACAGCAACAACAACAACAACAACAACAGCAACTCCAACATCAACAACAACAACAACATCAGCATCAGCAACAGCAACAAATTGCACACCCGTCCAACGCACTCACACCGGCTTCGGCAGCAGCAGCGTTCTCTGCACTTGGTGGCGGTGGTCCGCAAATGGATCCAATCGGATTGTCTGCGGCAGCCGCGGCCGCTGCCGCCATGGGCATGAGTCACGTTGACGATTTGGAAATAAAGCCCGGAATAGCTGAAATGATACGTGAAGAGGAGCGGGTAAGTTCAGTTTGTTTTCTTGTAGCGATGCGACGATACGATGATCGTTCGATTCGATTCTATCCATTTTCTGTATAGCTAGCTATGTTTCTTTTTCCCTCTCCTCGATTGTCTTTTGACGTTTTCTTTATTAAAAAAAAAAAGAACATATTAGTTTAGCGCGGCATCACAATTCACAATTTACAAGCAAGCGGCAAACCGCCACAAAATGTGTGTGTGTGATGTTGCTTCTTCTTCAAACGATTGTTTGATTTATTGGACAAGGTTGTTTAAGAAAAAAAGAAGAAGTATAATAAAAATAATTGATATTATTTGAACAAATGCTACGAATTTGTTTTACCGCCAAAATGTTAAAAGAAGATTGAAAAATCTTCTAGCGAAGTAATTTTCTTTAATATTTGTATGTCACTGCTGATGCAAATGTGCATTGGAAGAAAGGAAACAAGATGAATTAATATGTAAATTGGTTTTTAAAACTTTTAGTGTGAATAAAAAAATAATCTTTAAAAAAATTCTGTTAAGGAAAAAGAATACAAACAAAAAATTGTTAAAAACACGACACAGAAACTCTTCCCCTCATGCAATAAAATCACCCAGTACTAAAAATCACATCGTAGAATCAGTCCAAAACACTACAAAAAAGAGTTGCCCCAACTTAGGGTTACCAAGGATGAAGCCAATTAAAATGTCCAACTATTTATTCAACATATCCTCTTTTTTCTTAAAATATTGATCTTGAAAAATTAGGGAAAAATATTCGGAAACCTTAAAAAAGTTGTAGTTGTGTTTCTTCTGTTTATTTCAGAATTTTCCATGCCCTTCTTATAGAATCTGTTGGTGTCATGTTTGAAGAAAGGAATATGCTTGGTTTTATCTGATTTCTGAGACTGCAAAGCTTTTATCAACTGATGACATATCTATAATAATTCTCCATCACTATGTTTTAGTATTGACACTTCTGTTTATTTCAAATCAAGGCATTTCTTCTCTTCTCTGTTACCGACAGAATAATGTCCGAAATAAAAACAAAACTTATGTTTTCTAAAATTCTGTCGATTTTTCCAAATTTATTTATCAACGAGTTTCCAATCAATTCCGTAATATTATCTCACTGTTAAAATCTTCATAGCATTTTTATTAAAAAATAGAAAGCAGCCATTACAAAAAACATAATTATAATAAATGTAGTTATTTTGGAATTCAGAAAATATAAATTTAATAACAAAAAGATAATACCATTGAATGAGCTGATATTCCGAAAAAATTACGTCAATACTAAACTATTAAATATTAAGTGCTGAGTCCTTTTGGTGAAAACGCCCAAATCACTTCTAACCTCAACAAAATTAGCTTAGATCGTTCATGATATAATTTTTTGACTATAAAACAAAAGAAAATTATGAACAAAACTCACTAACTTTTATTAAAATTCTCAAAAACTTTACAATTCTCAACTCAAATTCAAAATAAGTTCTTAATAATCACTCGAATAAAATGTAAAACAACTAAATTCATAACTTTTAGTCCTTTTGTTTTGAAAATAAGTCCTAGAAAAGTGACTTATTTAGGAAAAAATTGCTTTTTTGAGGAAAAAGGTAAATTAAGAAAAACGACGCAAAAATTAGTTCCGCGAAATTTAAAGCAACTTATTGTTAAGGACTTACCATTTTGCTAGTTAAAAGTTTCTAAATATTAGTAATTTGCTAGTTAAAAATTTCTAAATATTAGATAGTAATTTCCGAATTGTAATCCTTTTCCTAGCTAAAAAATACTTATACCCTTTTATTAAAAACTAGCGGCCCGTCCCGGGTAGACATAAATAGGTACAGATATTTAAGTTATAAGCTTGCTAATTCATACGACCATGAATCACTAAACTAGAAAACATTTTTTTGTCCTATCATTAATACTCTTCGCAGCGTATGCGATAAAAGACATTTTATGGGTAATTTGTTTACACCTTCGGTTGGTTTTAATAGGAATTTCTAAAGATTTCTATAGTAATCTAGTACTAAATATAGCCTATGTTACTCAGTGATAATGTAGCTTTCTAATAAAAAAAGAATTATTAAAATCGGTCCAGTCCTTTTTGAGTTTATTCGTTGCATACAAAAATACATATCTTTCCTCTTTATAATATTAGTGTAGATGGATCTAAGCAAGTATCAAATATGTGAACAATAAATCAAAGCAAACAATCCCTAATGGATAGATAGAGATTAATTGAATCACAGTTAAATTTATAGTATTCAACACAATTTAAAAAAAAAAATCATTATAGCATGGCGATTGCCGTCTGCCAGATTGAAAATAAAACACAATTTCAATATTAAAATTTGATAAATATTTTTTTTTTTAAATATAAAGTTCATGTAAATTAAAAATAATTTTAAAAAATTGAATAGACACTGCTTTCTAACAGTTCTATATCTAAGCGCAATTTTGCAACATTCATAAAGTTTAACAATATTCATTTCATTCAATAAACTTATAACTTGAATTTCAGATAAAAAGTCTTTTCTGAATATTTACATACATTCCTTCTGATTTCTCTGAGAATGGGGCATTTTCCCAAGAAGTGAACAGTGCACATATTACACTCTAGCGTTAAATCAGGCCTGTGTGGAATGTAATGACCATCATAGAAGTCACATGGACATTATTAGAATCCTTAAAATAGTTTTTCTCTTCAAAACCAAACTATAAAATATTAAGTACTTAGCTATTAGATTCCTTCCAAGAAAAACGCCCAAATCACTTCTCCTCAAATAATTGGTTACAACATGAACTTTTATTAAAATAATCAAAAACCTTACAATTCTCTTAAAATTTACGATCAGTATACATAATCGCTCGACTATATTGTAAAACGACTAAATTCATAATTTCTAGTCCATTTTGAAGAAAACAAGTAAATGCAGAAAAACGTCAAAAGAGTTGGTGTCAAAAGATTGAAAGCAACGTAGACATTTTACTAGTTTGTAATTTATAAATATTTAGCAATTTATAAGTTACACTTAGTCCAAAAAGTCTCCGTACAGCAGCCTAATTTTAGTATTTTTTTGAAAAAAAAAATACTAGGAATAAATGTAAAAACCAAAGTGGTAACATTGAAAAAAAGTTAGTTTACCAAATTTAAAAAAATTGTGATTCTGATTTTCAAAAACCTGTTTTTAATATATTGTCATTGTAAATATTTTATCTCGAATCAACCAACAGAAAGCTGCTGTAGGGAGACTTTTTGGACTATGTGTACATAGTTCCAATTTATAATCCTTTTCCTAACTTAAAAAATACTTATTCTATTTTATTAAAAACGGTGCAACTGTGTATCTAAACAAGTGTAAGGTTCGTGAAAAAATATCAGAAAATCAGAAGTCATAAGAACTTAAAAAGTCAATAAAAGCTAATGAAGACATTTTTTTTTGTGATTTACAGTTTAAAATTTTAAAAAATAGTAAGATTGTGAAATCTTTTAAAAACTACAAAAATTATCTGTTTTATTTAATAACATGTAAGAATGGCCTTAACACAAACAATTATTATCTCCACTAATATTATAGAGAGGAAAGATTTGTATTTTTGTATGTAACGAATAAACTCAAAAAGTACTGGACCGATTTTAATAATTCTTTTTTCATTAGAAAGCTACATTATCTGTACCTAACTATGTCTACCCTTGCGAAGCCGGAACGGGCTGCTAGTCATTTATTAAAAAGTGAAACAAAGAAAAAATTGAAAATTGGATCCTGTTCAGGAAACTGTTTTTAAAATGATTACCGCGTGCTGTTGTCATGTGTTCTTTCTTTCTGTTGTTCTTTCTCTTCTGTCCTTCTTTCTTGTATTAATGTCTTGTGTTGTTATCACCTTATATAGTCTAGTCGCTCAAGGTATTGTGTTCTCTACTCTGTACATTTACATATGTCCTGAGTAGTGTGTTATGTAATGTAGTGTAAAATTGTTTGCAAATAAAAATTTGCCATAATCAAGCCACTTCAGATAAATTATTATCGTAAGCGCCACAAAATCTTTTATTGTTAACGACCAATCAAAAGTGTTCTGTTGTTCTATAAGACCATTTTCATGTCTTAGATCATTATTGGAATTTATTAACTGCACTTATGCTTAAATTTGACAATAAGTTTGTTTGACTTTATGTTGTTATAAACACATTAATATAATAATCAGTGTATTGCTAACCATTGAATTATCAAAAGGGATAGATCTAAATGCATTTTGACTATAAACCGCAATTTTTGAATGATTGAAAGATATTTTTGATCTAAATTAATATAATTTGTTTAAAAGTAAAAATTGTAAAAAAAAACTGGAGAAAAACCCATGTTTCTGTATGTTCTTATATTTATTTTACCTACTTTCTCAAGAACACCAAGAAGAGTTTGGATCAAAAATTAAACAAAAGGCTTTCTTATTTTATTATTATCCGATAATATAGCCACACATTTAACATATACTACATACATCTACTTAACATATTGTTGTTAATAAAATAAATATTTTCATTTCCCACAAAAAGCCATCACAAACTACATATAAGGAAAATAAATTGATCTCATCAGTTAGACAAATATTTAGTACCTCTCTCCTCTGTGTTGTATGTGCATTGTGCATCTTTAAACGAAGGTATATTTATTTTCTCTAAAAAGAAAATGCATTTAAAAAAATATTAGTTGTCAATATTTGAAAAATTTAAAGTAAACTCGAAGTTTTGTATAACTAACCAAAGTCTCACAAAAAAAAAGTCTATTTTAGAAAAATATTTATACAAAAGGGTTTATTCTTTGTATGACGTTATAAAATATTTCGTTTTCTTCGCGGTTTGATCATTAATACATCTTTTCATATTTTGAGTTGAATAACCGATTTTCTTCAAACAATTTTAATAGAAATAGCTATGAAAGGTATGTATCTACATATGCCTACATAAATATAGATAGATAGATAGATAGGTACTTATATATGTGATGTATCCCACTTAACATAATCCCGTCAGATTTTTTGGATGCAGATGGAAAAATAAATATCATATAAATGTAGATACTACATTCATGATGCTTGCAATACCCATAACAGATACTTCAGCATGACCTCCCTCTGTCCATTTCCATTTCTCCATTCATTCACTCCTATTCATCAACTTCTCAAATAAGAAGGAGCAACATACGAGTACATACAAGACACACAACAACAACAATAACTAAAAAAAAATAAAAGAAAATTATTATTATTTTTCATTTTATTTATTTCCTCGATGAAAAATACCACATGTGTTGTGTATGTCTCTCAATTCAACTAAAATGAAAAATGAATGAAAAAAGATATACAACAACAAAAACAACAACTAGAAAAACCAAAAACGACGAATACCGCTTTTAATTTACCCGCTATCTTGCACGTTGTGTTTACACCAACTTAAAAGATATTTTCCTTTTCCCTACCACTGCACGCCGCCGCCGCTGGCCTCCACCGCCGCCGCCTGTGAATCTTAATAAAATATAATAAAGTAAGAAAAGAATTGAGAGAGAAATAAATAAAAATAAAAATAAAAATTAACAAAAATAAGAAAACTAAACATAACACAGAAAAATGTGTGTGAGAAAAGTAAGTTGCGTATAAAAGTTAAAAATCAAATAATAAATAATAAAAACAACATTCACGTATAGCAGATGTAGAAGGTGTAGAAGGTACCTACTCGTACATATACTCCTCAGCCTCAGAGAGCTCACAGGCAGCATCCAGGAACAAAATCCATCCCTTCCTCCTACTCCTCGTTGTTGTTGTTGTTGTTGTTGTCGTTAACGTTACGGAGTTCAAAGAATACCCAGCATCAATGCGCCACATCCCTTCTTGCCCCAAAATCATAAATTTAAAATGTATTTATTTATTTAGTTTTCTTTCGGTGAAAAAAAAAAATCAAAAAAAAAAACAAGACAAAACTTCTACTCCTTCCTTGTGCACAGGCACACTCATCCTCCGTTCGTCTACTCTTCATCTCTTCATACCCAATACAACCCAACCAAACCAAACCTAACCAAACCATCCTTTCTTGAAGAACTAATCCCTTGCCTTTACGACAGAAGTTGTTCCCTTTTCCACACTCGCACTCCGCTCCTGGATTCATTTATTTATTTTCAACTTCTTTCATAAAACATAGCATCTTAAGAAGAAGAAGAAATTCTTAGCTGGAAATGTTAAAAACAAAAACAATCTGACCCGAAAGTCACCCACCACTTTGAAGTAAATATTTAATTACACTGGTCAATATTAATTATTTTTTTTGAAAAAGATTGCTTTTGTAACCAGATGGAATTTTTCTAAAACTTAAGAATGTCAGAAAGGATTTCGATGATTTTTTTGAATGTCTGTCATTTCAATACTAGAATGGTTAAAAAACAAATATCGGTCAAATTTAAAGTAGAAGTTAAAAATTCAAAAAATTGTGAGCGTATTTTATGGGACATTAGTAGAAAAATACTTTTAACAAGTTAGGAATAGAAAACCATCCTTAAAATATCATTCAAACCCTTACATCATTTTTCATATTAAACAAAGAGATTAACTAATTAAAAAATTCTAGCGAAAATGGTATTATAAATACTTTTTAAAATTTACACTCGGTGGATTTTTGTATTTCCATATAACTAGTGTATTTTTGATCCTTCGCTGAAAAAATTGATAAAATTGTAGCCAATTAAATTCTCTAAAAATATACTACTTCTTAAATGTTTCAGTCATTGCTATTGTTTGAAAGTTACAGTACAATTTGGTTAAATAGGGTTGTTTGGTTCTGTATATGTAACATATATTTTTTTTTGTCAAACAAATTCAATTTGAGTAAACAGTAGCCCGATGCTAGAACATGAGTTCTGAAACGCGTCGCTAGTTTTATTTATATTTAAAAATTGTTTGTAACATAAAGTTTTAATAAATTGTTAATTTTTAAGAAAACTATAATCGTTTTTATTTTAAAAAATATGTAAACATAAAAATACAAATTCAAAAAATTTGTAATAAAAATTCTAGTGCTCAAAATTTCAAAAATTTGTTGTCTTTGTAGTTATTTCTGTAAATAACGTTCATAGCTCCACAGCGCCTTTAAATATAAAATAATCAAATTTTTTTATTTAAGCGCCAAAAACGGTACAACTGTTTTCAACACAGAAAAAGAAAAATGTGTCCGGGTTTAACTTACGATTTTTGTATTCTTTAAATAATAGAAACATTACGTCATTGTCAGCCATTGGTAGATCGTAGATGACGTTTGAAACTGTCAGATGTATTTGTTCGAGACATCTGACAATTGCTGGTAATTTTTACATTGTCATTTTTAACAAATCTTCTAAATTGAATTAGATATCCGTGACAATAAAATTGTAAGACTGTTGAGCTAAATTTATGTATTGCTTTTTTTAATTGGCATTGTCAGTCTATTGGAACTTATTGTCAAAAGTTGAGGGAAAACCACCTGTTCGTTCGGAAAAGAGCCTAAACTGTCAAACAAAAAATTGTGTTTCTTTTTTACGTCTAAGCGTTCAGTGCTTCACATTTGTGCTCTTGTTTTTCGTTTCAAACTTGTTCAGAGCGTTTTCGATGAGCTCAGAATAAAATAACTGAGCCAACCTAATTGAATTCTGAACACAAGTATCAGAATCTTCTTTTTCATTCTTCAAAAAATAAATAGAACATTGATTATAAATAGTTTTTCAATTTTAATTCAAGTTTTGAATCTTATTTCTTGTTTTTTTTAGAAGAAAATGACAAGTAAATTGACAAATGTCAATTAGTGACATTAGTGACATGTAAGTGTTTAGGTCTGTTTCGAAGAGCTCGATATAATAAAATAATGAAATCTCGTCAAAAACAATAAACACAGTCTTTAAGAATAAAAAATGGAAATACCCAATTAGAAAATATTATAAAACATGTTCTAGAAAAAGTACCCATGTAACTTCTCACTGTAGATTTCCTCTGTTCCCGAATGTGTTCATTCTTTTGACATTTTATAAGACATGAGTCTAGCCTAAATTGATGGTTTAAATTGTTTGCCTTTCTAATAGTGAAGAGGTCGCTGTAAAAATGTTCTCAGCACTTCCACGATAATTTGACACATTAATATTAAAATGTTTAAAAACTCCTTTAAAAAGGGGAAACAATACGTCAAATTTCACTGACAGTTCTCTGTTTTACTTAGCTTAGGTAAAAAAGCTTTTGCTTATCTCTATGCTTGTATCTGCTGATGAAGTCAATCGAGAAATGATTGCCTCTCTTATTAATTTGTAATTTTATTTCCATTAACTTACCGAAAAGGGTGACTCAAAATCACTTAAACACGGATCAAAATTTGACCTACGATTTTGTAACTAGCATTTAAAATTTTGAACACAGAAAACATTTGAATACTAAAATTGGGTATAGTTAATATCCATTTGCCTTTCTAACAAATTGAACAACTCAAAGAAATCAGTGAAAATATGGTGACCTTCCATAGTGTATCATATCTTTTGAACACCACTGTTTATTTGTTTTGGCCTATCTTAAAGTCATTACTCAGCTATCTAGAATAACGAGCAGCTAGCGTCTGAAAGAAGTGTGTGCCTGTGCATTGCATATGGTGCATCATCAGACACATATAGCAGCTTATAATATTTTGTAATTTATAATAAGTAATACGGTCTTTGTTGCATTATCCCAATAAGAAAACTAAGGTGCGAAGACATTCCTTTTATTATTATTATTTTTTGTATGTTTTTCTGGAATGTATCACATTCATGTCAGGCCATTATAATAACAAAACAAAAACATCAACAACAACAACAACAAAACACGGACGAAGCCATAATACTTTGGAGTTTAGATAGATAGGTATAAGGTACCTTTTTCCATACCTAACCTACCTTTCTATTATGTCTCTGTTATTTTTCTTTAAAAGTTGTATGTTTGACACACAAGATCCTATTATGGTGCCAGAGCAAAAAGAAGCGCAACCTAAAAAAGGCATATTTTAATTTTAAGAACACAATATCTATATATACAAAAAATATATAAAATAATAATAATAATGATGATAATAATAATATAATAACATAACGCTGAAGATACAAGCAGAAAAATAATAAAGAAAACAAGAACGAGGAACTTTTCACAAGGAACAAAGGGATAAAAAGGTAAGTATGTAGGTATGTGATGTTGGTTTGGTTGGTACACGGTTTTTACAATCTTACCATATGTCTTGAAGATAAAACACTCTTCTTCTTCTTTTGCGTTGTGTTGCGTTGCGTTGTTGTGTCGTTCAGTCTTTTTTTGGAATATAAATAATCTACTTTTTGTTTATACTCTTGTCAAAGATAAATTTAAAGATATATTATGTATATTCAGAACTTGAGTAAAATAAATTGAGAAACTTTTATTTTGTTCACATATATTGCTTGCATCCTTATACCTACACATGTATATGCATACATATATAGTTTGTTTTTATATTGATTGTTTGAATCATACAACTGTCTGATGGCTTTGTCTGGCTTGGTTTTGGCTTTAGCTTTAGCTTGGCCTGGCGAGAAATGTGTTTAATTAAAGATTTTCTGCATTTAAAATTTAACATCTTGTCTTTCATAAAAGTTCATTAAATATTCTTTTTATGAGGATAGATTTTCAAGGAGATGTAGGATAGTTTCATTTTAATTTCTATGTTTTTATTCAAACGCATGTTAGATTCGTCAATTTTGACAACATTTTTAAGATTTGTTTAAATGACTCTTATAGGGTCAAATTCTTGACGAAGTTCTAAAAGTAATTTAAAACTCGATTTGGAACTTCGTTTTAAAAATATTTAGAACTTCAGTATTTCTTTACACCTGATCATTTTCATAGAACTCGATATTAAATTATTTTTGAGTTCTAGGAACTAAAGATTTGAATGAAAGAGAGTTCTAAGGCGTTCTTTGAAATGTTTGTAGCACTTCGTAGGCAATTTTGATTTAAAGTCTATCAATTTTTGTTTGGGAGAAAAAATTTATTTTAGAATTTAGTGTTGAGATAAATGGGTGCTTGAATAAAGATTCAAAAATCAAAAGCCTTTTTTCAATTGAATTTTTTTGTTGACACTTTTCTTGAAAACTCGAATCACTAAAATGATTCCAAAGTCCTGAACAGATGTGAGTTATTTACATACATATGTATTTACGCTTAGTCCAAAAAGTCTCCGTACAGCAGCCTAATTTTACTGTTTTTTTGAAAAAAGTGCTGCGAATTAATGTAAAAACCAAAGTGGTAACATTGAAAAAAAGTTATTTTCCACCATCACCTTTTTACCAAATTTTACAAAAATTGTGATTGTAATTTTCAAAATACTTGTTTTTAATATATTGTTATAGTAAATGTTTTATCTTAGAATTAACATAAAGAAAGCTGCTGTACGGAGACTTTTTGGACTATGTGTATGTAAGCCACTTCTAGGTGACATTTATACTGTCTACTTTTTGTGTGGATTCCCTTTATTATAACTTTTAAGGTCTTCACAGTTGTTTTTCACAGACATTTTTAGACATCAGCTTTTTGCCAAAATGCAACAATTTTAATAACAGCTAAAAATGTTGGTTGTGTGAAAAGAGATTGTCTTGAAAGATATATTTTTTAAATATTCATTAAAATTCACATGGTCTTATCTATAAATTTGACATGAAAATATGGAACATTTGAGATTTTGGATAATATTTCTCGGAAACCAATTTTTTTTTCTGAAATGTATTCCAAAATCTATTTCAATTTTAAAATAAAGTTGACTGAAAAACTAAAAACATTGCTTATCCGAGTTTTTATATCTTAGACTACCCGATTTGAGAGTATTATAAATGGAAGCACTTACACAAAGCAAGTTGAGTTCTGTAACATAAGAACTTGATGAAGAAAGAAACTCTATTGAGTTCTAATTTTTTGAAAATAACCAAGTCTTAGAGATTAGAACTTTGCAAGGAAATTGGCAGTTAAATTAAGTAGAGTAAAATTTTAACGGTTTGGAAATATCAAGAAATTTACAAATATCTCATCTTCACCACCATTTTGCTTATTTACAAAAGATGTACTGACAACTTAAGGCGAGGGTGAGTTTCCAATTGAAAGTTGATAAATAGCTGAAATCTAAATGTAAGACTTCATTTGTCAAAAACTAAAACAACTTCTAATCAATAATTATGCATTTTTTTTGTATTCGCAACAATTTGAAACATTTTCTTTTATTTAATGATCTAATTTAATAATGAACTTTAAAATTTCATTGAATATTTATTAGCAGGTAGTATGATTAATTGGAAGCGTATCGGAATCCTTCTTTTTAAAATTCCGTTTTAAGAAAATCCCGAAAAAAAGTTTTAAAATCCCGTCTTCTAAAATACCGATGTTTTGAAATCTCGTTTTTTAAAATCTCGATCAATTACAATTCCGCTTTTTAATATCCCTTCAAATCCCGACAATCCCATTTTTTTTACAAAATACGTGCATTAAACTGAATAACAATAGGAGTCAAAGGTTTTAATGTTAAATTACTTGACTAAAATATAATAATATCGTAATTTGTTTTAACTGTACATAAACATTTATTTTTATTTACAATATTAACTCTTGCACAAACAATATGCATCCTACAGAAAATCTACCTCTCGACAACCGTTTTACCGCTATCGTTGACTTTGTTAATTGATTTGAGTTTGTTTTAAAAAAAATACTGCTTTACTTTATATTCTTATTTTTTTGATATGTTATATTTGTTAAAGGTTATAATTATAATAAAATGAATCTAGAAAAATATCTCATTTTTTTATTTGTTTTAATTTTTTTCTAATTTCTATTTTAAAATAAAAACTAGTTATTTAATTTTAAAAAATCGCGCGATTTTGAAAAATTAAACAACTTGTTTTGATTGCAAAATCGGGATCATAAAAAACGGGATTATAAAAAACGGGATTACAAAAAGCGGGATTTTAAAAAATCGGGATTTTAAAAGCAGGATTATAAAAAACGGAATTTAAAATCGGGATTTTTAGAAACTTGAATATAAAAACTGGAATATCGAACCCAACCCTGATCAATTAGGGTGGAAGAATAGGTAACATTTGTAACAAAAACTATCCATTTATTAACTTTTTAAGAAGACCTGAAAACAATTTCCGTTTTTTTTTTGTTCAATCTATTTTTTGCAGTTTTGTTAAGGAACCGTCTTATTTTCATAAAGATATGTATAGTTCTTAACAGCTGCCATAATCATTGTATAAAATAAGAGAACTTGTTTTTGTGTGTGATATTAACCAACATATTTGGATAAAACTCATAAACGCTTTGTGTCTATTTTTTTTCTAAAAATCGTTAATTTTGTATCTAACCTAATTCAAAGCTATGAAAAAGCTATAATCAATGTAAATTTTTGGGTTATTCAAAAAAGCCTAGGTTGAAAGCAGGATCCCAAGTCCAAAAATTGGAGTTATTATTCACAAGATTTAATCCGACTCATATTTTCTATGTATCAATGACTCAATAATTTAATAATTAATTCTTAGGTTGATGGGTTATTGGGGACAGACAACAGAAAAAATAAATGCTGGAAAACTTGTTGGTCCTTCGAGCCGGATTGGTCTGTTGGCTTTTCAAAAAAAAAAAAAAAAAAAAAACATGGAAATAAAAGCAACCTCTTAAGGGGGTATTCTAGTGTAGAATTTTGAAAAAATCAAAATTTCTTTTTTTCATATTTCCAAAGTTTAGACATTCAAGAATATGCCTTTAAAAGCATTTTTTAATATTCCTATTATTTCACAGGTTAATTGAAGGTCATAGAAACTGGTTTTGAAGGCCATAGAAACTGTTTTGTCCTTTTAGTTTAATTTTAAGTTACTTTTGTGGCAACCTTTATACTGAGTGGAAGTGCTAGCTCTGACAACGTGTCAGCTGATTAAAAATATGCACAAAAGTATTCTGTATCATTCTATAAGTAAAATTGTCGAAAACTTGTCTCAAAACTCTGAACGCGTTTTTCTCGAAACTACTTTTTTCGAGCTGGGGGTAAGGATATATCCAGTTCTAATAGACCGATTTACTTCAAATTTGGAGAGGATGTTTTTTATACATCTCTTTATCGTGTGGTCCTTGCCCAAAAATATAACTTCTCATTTAGTATTTTTAAAAAATTCGGAATTGTTGAAAAATATGCAAAAAGAACATTTTTTTTTCAAACTGCTGCCATTTTGATAAAAAGTTTTTTTTTAACTTATCCAAGGGTGAAACAATAGCGACATCTATAATAATTAAGAATCCGTCTGGTTTTTGTTTTTCAGATCACCAGGAGGGTTGGTAGGATGCACGCCAGGACACCCTCTTTTATTTAGACCCCCCACTTTGACTGCTTGTAACTTTGTTAATTTTAATTTTTTTTTTAATTAATTTTTTATGTATGAACAACAAATCAATAAACAAATGATAACAAAATTGATGGTAAAAATATTTTTTGTTTCCTTTATACAACGCTTCAAAAACCAGGCGAAATTCATGTCTCTAAACTAGAATACCCCCTTAACACATAAAATTAACAGAAAATAATCTGACAAGATCAAAAATTTGGTGAATTGAAAAACACATTTAATCAAATTTATTGAAAACCAATTCGCGAATCGTAAGACTCAGGAATAAATTATTGATTCCTAAAATTAGACCTTTAACCGATTATTCAGAGTTCACGTCTCATATGAAACACAAAATATAGGAACAAAAATATGAAATGACTAATTATTGATCAGGAAAAAAATAAATATGAAAACATTTCATTGAGAAATAAATCGTTATAAAAATACCTCCTTCAAATAACTTTCTTCTCACCTCGACAAAGAAAAAAGAGTGGAAGAAAAATCCCAAACGAACACATGACTCTTATTATTTTCTCTTGAAGAAATTAATTGATTTTTATAATCCTTTTATTTTTCCTTTTCAAAGAGTTCAACTGAATTAAACTCATTTCACCTTGTGTCTGTCTTGTGTACATACACAACGTGTACCCTTTCTTCACTCCTTAAAAAATCTTAAACAACAACAAAAAATCGAAAAAAAAAGATATAAAAATTGTCTTCCTTTTTTTTCCCTTTTCGAACACTCTTACAAAAATAAAAAAATAAGTCTGAAAAAATAATAATTTTTATTATTTATCTGTCGGTATAATTCTATCCGTCTTACTTAGCCATATCCATATTCAGCCCGCCCGACCGACCGACCGACCGCCACCAAACCGAAGCAAACCAAACCAAGACTGCTGATCCCGCTTTCCCTATAACTCCCGAGCCCAAACTCAAGCCCATACCCATACCCGACCCGATTCCCCAACCGCCTTCAATCATGCACACAAGTATTATGTTATTATTTGTATGGCAGAGAGCGCATTTTATTATTTTATATCCTTTGTGTGTGCATGGGTGTAATAAAGTTGAAAACATTTTTCATCATTAAAAATAAAGTCGAAATTATATTAAAAATATTATCAGTATTCCCCTTTGCCCACACTCCGCTCCATTCCCCTTTCGCTACCACCAACTTCAACCCAACAAAAATAAATATATACCCCTCCCATCAGCCGCCCAAAAAATACAATAAAATAAAAAGGAACAACAACAACAAGGCAAATATTTTTTCTTATTTTATTATTTATGATAAGACTGTCGAGGGGGGGAAGCCGCGTGAGGGGGCGTTCAAAAGCAGAGGCAGGGGCAGCGCATTTGAGTACAAAGACGTTAGTTACTTTTAATGGCTATGAAGAGAAATAATGGTTTATGTTGAATTTTATGGTTCTCTTGTAATATTTTCGTTCGGTTTATTATATTTTATATTATTAATATTCTTATTACATTTGAGTTGAGTTGAGTTGAGTTGAGTTGTGTGTGGGATTTTCTTAGCGCATTTCTTTTCTATGTATATCTACTCACTTGATGGATACGCTAGACATTTTTCAAAAGTAATTTAAATCCCAAGTTATGGGTTCGGAAAAAGATGCTTTATGATTATATTTTATATCTAACACAATTGTCTTACTTTTTATATACCTATCTTTTGAATATAGTTTTTGGTGTATTAAGAAATGGTTTTGTTGCCAGGAAGGGATATGAGGTGTTATTTGTTGTTGTATTGATTTTAAAATACACAAATACACGAACGCATTTAAGCGCATTAGCGTTTATGACTTAATGTTTTTATGGAGAAAAACAAAATAAAATAAAATAAAATAACGGAGGTGTTACGAAGATTATTTAAATGAAGCCTTAGGTGTGAATCTTTGTTGTTTTTCCAGAAGGTACCTACATACAAGTCAAGTTGTATACAGGGTTTGTATAAATATAGGCTTTTTGTTTCTCATGAAATTAATTTGGATTTAGTCATAAATTTTGTTGCTGTTGTTTATATACAAAAAATACCTACTCTACGAGTATACGAAGTTCCTTTTAAGTTCAAAGAAATTTGGCTTTGGAAACATTTATTCATTTAGTTGATCTTTGATTATGGACTTCTTAGGCTTTAATTATATACACAGCTGATAGATTTGACTAATTTAAGCTTTTTCACATGACCCAAAGGTTATGATCTTCAATTATACTAATTTTATTATTTATACCGAGTATTTATTGAATACTAGCGGCCCGTCCCGGCTTCGCACGGGTAGACATAAATAGGTACAGATAATGTAGCTTTCTAATGAAAAAAGAATTATTAAAATCGGGCCAGTACTTTTTGAGTTTATTCGTTACATATACAAATACAAAAATACAAATATCTCCTCTTTATAATATTAGTGTAGATTCGAATTCAGCAAAACGTTTCTCAAAATAAATATAAGTATTTCGAAATTCATCAAAGATCGTATTCAAATTTTACTCAGTAAAAGTTACTCATTTTAGAGTCTTATAAGAAGAACTTAAACAGAAACTTTTATAAGAGATACCTGTCCAAAAAAATTATTTTCTCAACTTCCCATTAAAAGTTATTATAATCGATCTGAATTGTCAAATTTTGACATTTTCCGACGTTTGGCAAAGGGTTAGCCATCCGAATTATTAAATTTTTTGATTTTACAAAATTATTTATTAATATTAATTAAGTTTGTTTCAACTTAAAAATAAAAAATTTAACAAAAATATGCTTCTAGAATTACTTCTTTTTGTGTGGTTCATCAGTGTAACCACCAGGCCAGAAGCACGTTTTTATTCTGAAACAAATCGAAACAAATTATGTAAATTATGTAAATATGTGAATGTATTCTATTTATTTAGTGTGAAACTTAAGAAAACAATTTTTCTCATATGATAAGCATATAAGGCTACTTGACAAATAGAGCAGCACCAATTTGTTACTGCAGTATGCACATCTTCTAGAAGAACCGTATATTGGCATGTGTGCGGATTGGTCATATCGCACCTCGAAAGGAACATTTGGTTTGAAGTGGTTTGTATTCGAAAATTCTGTTAAGCGGAGGCGCCTTCTGCGGGTTTTGTGTGTATGAGCTCCTGGGAAGTCCATTTGCTATTGCGATTCGGAACTTTTTCTATGTCAATGACTTATCATTCTCAACTGATCTTTCTTTGAAAATAACAAATGAGTTCAGAACAGAAAAATCAAGGAAATGCCAGAAAATACGATGACACCATTTTTTCGATTTCCGGTCGATATCATAGCATGACTTCAACATATCGGCTTTATCAACGAATCCCATGTTTTTGTTGTATACTGCTATCATTTCTAGACAATTGATGGATACCGAAGTACGTACCATCTTTTCGCTTACGCATGGTGGTTGTATTTTTGGAAGGGTCCAAAAAGTTTCCTAAGATATGGACAGCTTTTGTATCCTTCCACTTCACGAACGCCATTCCGTCTCTGCTGACCCGCCAGCCGGAATTTCCTTTTGTCAAACACTTATCACTACGAAGGTCAGTTGACAGATTTTTTCTATCGGCTTGTACAGTTCCGCAAGAATAATTGGTTTGGTTTTTCAAATCGAAATCGAGATCGGATGGAATATTATCAGGAACAATGTCACCAAAAGTTGAAATTCTTGCCCCTGATAAGGTTTTCGTAAAACAAAAAAAAATAAATAACTAGTTACATCCCAGTGGCTACGCACAGAAACCACCCACAAAATATACACAAAAGCTATAAAAAAAATAATTTTATCACAAAACTTTAAGAAACACGTAAGCATTATGCACAAAATTCAGTATACCTACTAAAAAACTTACTCGACATTTTTGTTCAATATAAAAAATAATTAATATTTCCTGTAAGATCACTTTCAAACCTTGCACAACTGACAAAGAGCTCAATTTGACTCTCAAATCTCAAAAATTATAATCTTCTTATAAGAAATTAAAAAAATCCGTTGTTTTATGAGTCTATGTTATATCTGTACATACGATGGTTTTGCAAAAAAAATACTGGTACGCTAGACAATAAGGTTTTAAAACGTGGTTTCACTACATAACCACCAGGTGGAAAAGGGTTAAGTCACCTTGTTTCTAGGTCCATCATTTTTAGAGAGATATTTGTTTGGCTATACTTTCGGGATACATTTTTTACCGGCCATGTCTCAGGAAAAAGAAAAGATGTAAATTTTAAAGCAATATGTTTTACATAATAACATGACAAATTTTGCAGAAAGGAATTTCCTTAAAATAATTATTTGATACTCGTACTCCCAAAATATTGTAATCATGTTCAATTGAACTTTTTTTTTTACACTTTATAGCGTAGTACAGAATTAATATAATTTTAGAATATAAAAACGTCGTTTTTGACGTCTAGTAACATTTTTAGAAAAAAAAAAAAACAAATTGTATTGTTTACTTTTCAAAGTTTTTAAAATGTCAATTGGCTTATTTAAACACAAATGTCAAGTTTTGTGAAAATAAACGTGGGCTTAAAAAACTTATATTGAATCTGTGTCAATTTATCCACACGTAAAGACAGATTTTGTTTTGAAAAAAAAAATGCGGAAAGAATATTTTTTCCGAAATTAAAAAAGATATAGTCGAGTCTTTACTAGGGATAGCCTATTCAATTTCATTTAGTTTTTTGGTTTAAATAAAGCTTATAAAGATAATATCCTTGTATAGACCTAAAAGGCAGCATGTAATACAGTGTGGTTTTAAACGAAAAACATACAACTTAAACGCACTTTTTTGAGATAAAAAGTCACGTAACAAACTTGAAAAAATTAATCATATAAATTTAGAAATTGAAAACTATAACAACTTGAGAATGGTTTGACACAAACACGTGTCTTGTTCTTTTTACTTCTGCAATTCTTGATATAATTAAGAAACACCTGGAAGAATTCATCGAATGTTTTGAGGTAAATTTGAAAGAAGCCGAAGAAGCTATGGAATATGGGTTAATACATAGCTTTTTCGGCTTCTCTCCAATTTCCCTTTTTTCATAAAGTTGACATTTTTTAAATTTTTTCTATAAAACCAACACCTACAACATGTATGTACCTAATAAGGCACCTTCCATTTTTTGAATTGGTCCTCATTAGGACCACGTAAGGCTTTTGTTCATACAATTGAAGATAGTAAACAAATTAACTATATGTCCATGTTTTTTATTACTTGTTGCCTGATGGAAAAATCACTATTTTAACAATTTTGTTTGCTATAAAACAAGGCTCTTATTTTACCCCTAAACGAGCTTGTTCTAACAACAGGTTTTGAGACAAATCGCGTAGCTGGCTGATTTTGTTTTTTAAGCGTTTCTACAGAAATGGTTTGTAAATGCAATTTCAAGAATTTCCTTTGTTTGTCCGGTCGTCCGAAAATCGGTAAATCAATTTTTTCAAAGGTTTGCTTTCAAGGGTATTAAAAAAAAAAAAAATGTTTGTATTACAAATTTACGTTTTCGTAAGAAATAAGACAATCGTTAACAATTTCTTCGAAGTTGTTAACGAAGTTCAAAAATTTACTTTTTTCTTTTTTTATATTTTTCTAAATTTTTTTAAATAATTAAAAAAGACTCAAAAGGTTTTTACACCTTCAAAATCCCAAAAGCATTAGAAAACATGAAATGAGGTGTCAGTGTACACTGGTTTTGAATTCTTAAACACTTAAAAATGACAAGCAAAGATAGAGCGTAACAAAGAATTCAACATTCGCTTTGTACGGCTTAAAACCAAATCTCTGCCCTTCACAGTACGGCCTATAAAATTTAATTTTAATGGGTAAGGTATGAAAAATCTTCTAAATTCTCAAGAACTTTAACTCAACAAGCTTACGTCTATTGCTCTTTACTAGATTTATTTTGTATAATACAATTTTAATTCGAACTCAATGGAAAAACTCTTTTACCTCCTGATCCAGCACACTGAAAACCCAACAAATATTATTAAATATATTTAAATAAAACCATCTCTAAATTACATTTGCGTGTATCTCTCTCCAACTTTCCTATAAACGTTATACCTACCTACCTATCTTTTCCCATGTTTTATCCATCTTACCTATTTGTTTATCTGTAAAAATAATTTACACAAAAAAAATGAAGCTACATCCAAAAGATCATCACGTGTCGACATGATCTCTTCTGACATCTGGCAATTGATTCATTTTAATGTTTACAATAAAATGAAAAAGAATTAATTTATTTAAAAAAAAATAAAAATAGGTATATGTAATCAAAAAGAAATACTTATAGCTATTTCCCTTTCCTCTTTTAGTAGTTAATTGAACACATCGTGCTGTGTGCGAAGCATTCAATTATTTTATCTATTACTTGTATCTACAGGCAAAATTATAGATACAAAGTGCATTGCGCACTAAAACACACTTCGATCGTGTCCACAGTAAATGACTCTTTTCAAGAAAAGAGCATGGCGCGACGGCGGCCGGGCGCGGCGTTGTGATGCAAAGCAATGGCAGAGGCAAAGGCAGGGTTTTTAGTTTGTGGCGAGCGAGGGCGAGATATCGAACCAAGTGATTGTACGACCTAAACAGAGAAAAAGACAGACAGGCAGTCTTTGGATAGCTATTAAGATAGACTTCCATTGAGGCTCAGGAGAAACCAGAACTAGAAAAAGAAAATAAGAAAAATAACAAAATATGAAATAAGAATCATTCTTTAGCCTGCAATGTCTTCTTTGCCGGCCTCATCGATACATACCGACGCTTGTACACCGTCTTCAATATAATACCAGCGTTGTTATACAATGATATTTTAAAACTTTATATTACTAAATACAAACGGCACAAGGACGTTAACTACCAAACATTTTAATATTGCTTAGCAGTTTTTTAATCATTAAAAATCAATAGTATTTTTAAAAGATAAATATTTGTACTTTGCAAAGTTAAACAAAAAATTGTTGTAAAGAACTATGTCTTGCTTAATCTTAGCCTTAGCCTTAAATACACCGAATTATTTATTATTTTTAATTTCTCAGGACGTATATTTTAAAAACTTGACCTGTTGGAGAAATTATAAGATCAAGGAAAATATTATTTAATTTTTCCATCAGACAAGATTTCTAAAAACGTGCATACATTTCAAAAACTTGACCTGTTGAAGAAACTATAAGGCCAAGAAAAGAGTTTCTTGATTTTTGCTTAAGACAACAAGCCTTGTTTTGTTAACCAGTGTTATTTTCCCTAAAAAACCACAACGTAAATTTTCGACAAAGTCAATTAACAATTATAATTAAAAATGGTAATACAATTATAACATCACTGATCTTTTATTCCTACACCATCGCGTCATTATATCCACTCGTACAATTTATATTTTGATTCTCATTTAATTTTTTGTTTTTTTTGTTTCTTTTAATAAATTTTTCCATTTAAATAAATAAAATTTATATTTTTGTTATTACGTTCGGCTTTTGGGGGCATATGCTCTGCAGATGTTTTAAGTTGGTTGATGTCTGTTTGGTTCTCCAGCTCCAGCAAGCAACTATACTATACCACACTAAGGTACCTCTATAAACATTATGTACATATGTATAAATATATAGATTTGCAGACACAATATATACATATGTACATATATTTGTATCTACACAAAGAGTGCCAGAGCATCAAAAGGTATCGTTCGCCTGTATATACAGCTATACTCGTAGAGATCGAGCGGTCCTTGTGCTTCAAAATGTATAAACGACGACTTCAATATTGGATATTTATTTATTTATAAAATAAGTTCCTGTCGGCATTAATTCATCTGTTTTTATTTTTTTTTGTTTTTATTCATTCGTTCTTCTTGTTCTTTTGCCCTCCCTTTGATTTGATGCCTTCGGCATTGGAGAAATAAATAAAACAAAAGAAGCAATTTATTTTATTCTTGCAATTTTTATGATGTTAGTTCTAGAATTGCATTGTATGGAATTTATTGAGGTTAGTTTTGTGCAAGATAAGTTATAAAAGTTATATTATTTGTAAATGTTTTTATAGGAACCTATGTTTTCGATTTTATCTGTCTACCTGTTCAAATTCAAAGGGAGTATTTTATAGTTTCTGGTTTTTTTATGTAAGAAGGTATTTAGAGTTTTTTTTGTTTTTAAAAAGTTTGTAAAAATTTTATTTTTAAGCAAAAGTTGTCAAAAAAAGTTATATAAAATTAATGAACAGAATTGCATTGATTGTAAAAAAAAAATAATTTGCTTTTAATTTTCATTAATTAACCTTCCATTGGAAGTTTTTGTAATCGGTCCAATTTTTGAAATTGAAAAATTTTGCATTTCTTGACCCAAATCCTTGGTTTTTGTGTTTTCACTTCCGTACACTCGGAATACCTTTTTTCGACAGCCATATCTCAATAACAAGTATGGATATAACGGTCACGAACGAAATTTGATATCGAATTCTATAGAATTTCGATTTACAAATTTGTATGTAATTTTAAAGAAGTTCAACGAAACGAAATATTATTTGAAAGTTTCAATGCCGTATCTCTAATTTTCTGTGAATAGCATATTTCTTAAAAGAGTTCGTTTACGGCATTTATTTGTAGCAAGTGAAGCGATTACTGAATGCGGCTTACACGCTGGCGCTGCTGGTAGCATCATCAATCCTTATTTCTTTCGAAATATCGAATGAGCTTAGCTTACTGACTGATTTCTTGTTTTCAAAATATTAATCATCTAAACATAGACGAAATTTGCCAACGATTGACGTCATACCGTCAGATTTATTGTAAAAAGTACCGAAAATGGATTGATCGAATAGACTGTGTAACTTGTAGTCGAAGATGTACAGTGGTTTAAAAATAATTAGTAACGATGAAAAAAAAGCTTATTATTTTACTCTCCTAAATTTTGGCCATATTAACTATTCAATACAAAAAGGATGTTCTTAGTTAAACATA
Source organism: Eupeodes luniger (assembly GCA_951509635.1). NCBI lineage: Eukaryota > Metazoa > Arthropoda > Insecta > Diptera > Syrphidae > Eupeodes > Eupeodes luniger. Next base: position 978,990 of record OX608074.1, read on the forward strand.
TGTAACTATTATTAGGCTCTTCTTTCCTGGATTTTTCTTGCAAAGAAAGGCAAGAAAAACAAATAATTAAATTTTGAAATTTTCCAAAACAAATAGTCGGTTTCCTTGGAAACATAATTAAAAACTAATTCAATTTCGTTAAATATCTGCAAACATAATCTTTCTGATGGAAAGACTTTTATATCCAGTATGCAAAATAGATAAAACCAAAAGATCCACACCTGAAATGCTCATTCTCTAAATGTACAATTCAGGAAAGCCTTTGAAAGAAGCCATTGCAAGGCAGTTAAACTGTTAAAGGAAAATGGTAACAAATGCTTGAGCCTTACACTGAGACTAAAAGCCTTGAACACTGCAATAAGATAGAAAGAAAAGGAAATACAACTAAAAGAGAAGATCATCTAAGAGTCCGACCGATTAAAGTCAATCCTTTTGCCACCACCCAACCAATTCGTAATGCCATATTATCCCAATTTTAGTAGTACCCGTTTAGTGATTCTTAGTGTGTAGAACTGTCATGCCAAAGGTCTTGGGTTCAATCCCTCTATGTACCACCTAAACTTTTTTTCACGGGTACTGCATCTTGCGAGGAACTGACAAATCCTTCAAGTGTAATTCTTGTCTTGAAAAGTGCTTTCTCAAATTAGCCGTTCGGATTCGGTTTAAAACTGTAGGTCCCCTCCATCCATGACAACAATACTCGCACACAGGAATGGTTGAGAATTGTAAGTCACTAGGCCGTACTTCTCAACGGACTGTTGTGCCACATAAATTATTTACTACTACATACAAGAAATAATCTCTTCTAAAGTGGGGAGGTTCAAAACCATACGTTACAAAAGAAACCTTAAACGTGTGTTTTGAAGTTTCCACAAAAAAATTAGCAAATGCCACTTTCATTTCAAAACAAATTCATTATGTGCGACACACTTTCAATTAATCAGTTGCTAAATCCCAAGTACACAATCAAGACAATTTAGTAATGAACCAAAAATGTGATGATTTAGGGAACGTTTTGAAGTCGAGGTCTAGGCCTATGCTATGTACTGGAAAATGCTTTTGAAACTTTGCCTGTTTTTTATACTTATCAACAAGACAACTATACAAAACACACTTTACGTCTAGTGAAGTCTTGGTGTGAAAAGAAAAAAATTAAAGTTTTGGATTAGTCAACTCAAAGTCCGCAACTCAATCCTGTAAAAAAATATTTAAAGTTTGTAAAGAGATCTCAAGCAAGACAAAATCCAAAGATGCATCGGAGATTTTTAAAAACATTAAAGAAGCATTTACAAAATTTCTTGTGAAAAGATGTCAGGACCTAGTAGCTAGCCTTTCAATGCTTTTTAAAGCCTTAATTAAAATTACGTTTCAAGCTGGAAAATCTAATTGAAAAAGAGCAATAAATTTTACTATTGACTTAAAATTTGAAATGAGCACTCTTGAATATATTTACTCTACGATGATATACACGGAAAGAAGTGTATGGCATTTATGACAATGGTAGTATGGCCTTGAGACCCATACTAAAAAAGTATCGGTGATATTCCTACATTGTCTTGCAAACAACTCCTATAAGTATGGGATTATATACTATACTGTATGGTACCACAATCTTTGCCTGTAACACAAGGGCGCATAATACGTTTGACGAGACAGCATTGCCTTCAGCCCCATACTGTATCGGAGATGTCGCAATGCTACTAGTTTTTCCCGCGATAATTTATGGCGTGATAATCGATACCCTTATTGGATTGCCGTCAATAGTGTAAGTATAAGGGACATAACAATAATGTATTGCCTTTTCTGCTAGGAGCATTATACATGCCGCCAGTCAGTATGGGCCTGACTCCTATACTGGCATTGGCGTATCGGCTATAACTATTGTCGACGTTACTATTCTCAGTATGGCCAAATTAACTATACTCACAACTTTTTATCCAATGGAAATCTTCTAAGCCATACAGTATTGCGTTCACACCCACACTGACATTGTAATATTCGCAATGTATTTCTTTCCGTGTAGGATATTTTTTATTGGATGAAAATTGACGATTTGTCATTCGAAATACGACAATTTTGATGCTTTTTCCAAAATCGAAGGTCATCGTACAGTTAAGCGACATTTCTTTTAAAATTTCAGCAGGAATCATGGCCGAATTAGAGAAGGTTTTGTTTGCTCCCTCCGAAGATTTTTCGAAAATCACCAAAATTTTCATCGTCACACTGGAATGACTTCTCAAACTTATAGATTGCAAAGGTTCCAAAGTTATTTAAGTAACTATTTAGCTTGTTACAAAAAATATCATTTAAAAATTTCAAGGGAACCAAGTTAAATCATCCGTAAGGGTCTCATCCAAGTCTATTCTTTTTTATTTAATTTCAAACTGATTTATCCTCTAAGATGATTTTTCTTAGGGTATGTTATATTCTTGACCTGTTCCCCTCTTGATATTTTTGAGGTTATATTATATTCCCTTACATAATTATTATTATTCCCTTCTTATCCACATTTCCCATTAATTCTTAACATCTTTGTTTATTACTTTGATTTTTATTTCACATACCTATGTATGTATGTATATAAATTAATACATTATGTACACGTACTATATATGTACATACGATTATATATAAAAATATAAATCACACATCATTTCCCATTATCCGCCATTAACTTGATAAATATCAGCCAACCAGTGTGGATCCAAATCCAAGTTATTAGTTTTATAGCTTTTTATATTTCCACTCTCTTTTTTCTAAATAAGATAATAGGTTACAACATTTTACTTAAATACATCCATACATACATATGTATTTTTTGTATATACATATGTACCATAATATAATCAAATAAATTCATATTGCTAGAGAGTAATAATAAAAACAATTATTTTTATAATAAAAAATAACGAACGAAAAAATAAAACTATAAAAATACTTATTAACAATAATTATAATAGAGAATGTTGTATAATAGGCCGTTTCGGCTTTGTTGTTCGACATCGTCATTATTATTGTCTCAGCCCGGTCGGGCCGTCCGGTTTGGTCGGTCGGATTGAACGACATAACGACGACGAACAACGACGGACGTGCTGATGCAGACGCAGAGGAAGAGGAAAGATATTCATTTAAGTCAATGACTTAAGGCAGGCTATAATAATAATTGTCTAGGGAAGCATTTGTTGTTTGTATCTTGTTGAGAAATGAAAGACTGTCCACCGCATTCTGTGAATAGAGTTATAATAAAATAACACTGCTATAATCCTATCCTTTTATCAAGAGAGATAACTTTAGTTTTTATAGTCAAAATTTTGTGTTCAAATCTTAATTTTAGCTGCCGAATTATCAAATGGGTATAAAGATTTGATTAAGTTTAAGTTGCAGCTTAAGTTGGTAAAAATGATAAGTATTTCTATTTAGTAGGTCAAATTTATGCTGCTAATAAAATGACCAGGAGATCATCTAAGGATGTGCAAGATAAATCGCACTAAAATTATGATAATGAAAGCATAACATAAATAAAAATGTGTAAGAAAATATCCTTCCCTCTTTTGTGTCCTTTTTCTTGTGGTATCTTCAAGGCGAGACGTACATATTTGTAGATACATATTATTATGGCGATAATTACAACTTCCAGATGTGTGGAAAAAGGTATATTATTCCGTGTGCACCGCATCTTAAAACTGGACTGAAAAATAAAACAAAATAAAAAAATATCTATACAGCTCCAAGTTTGTAGATATTTATTTTTTATTTTTTCATTCCAAAAGCAGCTTGTTTTCTTCGGAACGTCGCGTCATGCTGCTTCAATGATCTCGTTCCAACATTGTATTTTATTGTGATTATCGTTATTATTATTTTTATTTTTATTGTTGTTTTTATTTTGTTATAACAATTACTATGTGTGTCCTATACACTTCAGGTTATGTTTTGTATCTTTTTATATCTTTCACTTTGATTTTTTTTTTCAACAACAACAACAAAATGAGTATCCCCTACCTATAGGAAAGGAATCCCAATTCCAGCTCAGCGTTTAATGATTCCATGGAAATATGAACGAATATACGAATGAAAGATAAAAACAATAAAAATAATAATAATAATAATGAAATACAAAAAAAAAAAACAGAATAATAATAATAATAAATGCATTTATATGGATAGAAAGAAATCGTTTACCCCAAGCAGATAAGGAAGGTCAGTGGTATATACCTTCGTATATAGGTTCTGCATATAAAGAAGATTGGTTAGGAAAAGATATAGATAGATATACTTTTATAGATACACATCCGATTTCAATGGATATCGTAACAAGATGTAGACGTCTGTTAACTTCTTACAAAGTATCCATCCGTCCATATCACAAAGAAAGCATATTTTTTTTTCAAAGCATTATTATTAAATAAATAGTCTTTGTGTTATAAGTTAGTCAGGTACGAAGAAACAGGTAGATAGATCATTTAAACTACAGGTGTATTAAATGAAATTAAAATTTGATATCTTATTTTTATTATTGTTTTTGAGAAAATAATGTTTTTGAAATAATTATGCAGAATGAACTGAAACACAAATGTTGATAAATATTTTAAATAACAAGGACATGTAATTGAAAACACTACGCGGCACCATGTGAAGACTTACGAATATGCCATATTGTATACATATTAAATTAACCTAAAATAATATAGTAAAGTCGACTACAATCATATCCTAAGCGGCCTTAGGATAATAGAAAGCTTACAGCTATACCAAATTATTGTATAAGTAAATCGATGGTTTAACTTCATAACCTTGTAGTCGAAAAATTCGACATCTTTTGGTATTTTTACATAAGCAATAATTTTCTGAAAATTTGTCAAGCATGACAAGAATCAAAAACTCGTATTATAAGCCCCATACAAATCTGAGCAGTACCTAATGAATCTTTTAGAAACGAGATTCTGCTTTGGTTTATTTAAAGAAAAATAAAAAAGGCTTGGATACGAACCACACTTTCCGTTCGTGCCTATCTGTCAATATTTCTAAAAGCTTTATTAAAAAGATTTTATAAAGATACAAAATGTTTTGAAGTCAATGTTTCTTTGTTCTCAAGCAACTTGAGTCGTAAAAATTTGGTTTTATCAGTTTTTAGCTGTTTTTGTAAAAGAAAGTTAACAATTGGATTTTTCTACAAAATTAACTAAAAATTAACAACAATATTTTGGATATATTCTAATAAGTTTGATTTCAATATATGCTTTTGGTCCTGAGATATTTTAGTCAAAAACCAATTTTCTGAATTTTTAGAAGTATTTCTTAAAAAAAAACGTTTGTATTCGATGCATACAAATATTTTGGTGGTAATATCACCTACTCAATTTCTCTGGAAGTCTTTCCTGCATCTTTTAATGTTATTACCTATAAAACAAAATTTATTTAACTCGATATCTCTGTTGGTTATTGAGGTATGACCAACGCAAAAAGGTATCCCAAACGTACGGACGTTTGAAGGTCCGTAATATTTTAAATAATTGTTTAAAGATATTTTCTTAATTTCTGGAAAACAAGCAAAAATGTCGAATAACGAATGACGATGGAGAATGCACGCTGCTCTATCAAGGTCGGAAAAGATCTCACTGATGCATTTGATGTCAAAAAAGGTTTTAGACAAGGCGAGGCACTGTCATGCGACTTCTTCAATATCGTTCTGGAAAGAATTGTGCAGAACTCAACAGTCAACACTAGCGGCACAATCTTCCAAAGGTCCATCCAATTAATTGAATACGCAGATGATATTGACATAATTGGAAGAAGCGTGATGTCAGCGAAGCGTTTTTGAGCATTGCGACGGAAGCGGAGCAGATGGGCTTCGTGGTCAATGAGGGCAAGACCAAAAAAGGACATTGAACGACGTCTTGGAAAAACGTCAACATGGAAAGCTATAACTTTGAGGTAGTACAGGACTTTTTTTACCTAGGCACCGCTATGAACACAGACAACGACACCTGCGCTGAAATCAAACGAAGAATAACTCTTGCAAATCGCTGCTTCTTTGGACTTATAGAAGGCAATTAAGTAGTAAAGTCCTCTTTCGAGCATCTAAAATCACCATCTATAAGACACTCATCATCCCGGTTCTCATTTATGGTGCTGAGGCCTGGACCCTGTCAAAGAAAGATGAGAACGTCTTAGGATGCTTCGAGAGAAAAATTCTTTGGGTGATTTTTGGGCCCATCTGCTGCATAGATGGAGAATGGAGGAGAAAATATAAAGACGAACTCTACGGGCTGTACAGCGACACTGACCTAGTTAACAGAATTAAAGTCCAACGACTTAGATGGCTGGGTCATGTAGAACGCATCGACATCAACGCTCCAGCCCGGAAGGTCTTCGAATGCAATCCCGAGGAACGGCGCAATAGAGGAAGACCGCGACTTAGGTGGAGCACGCAGGTGGGTGAATACCTCAACTAACTTGGCGTGCAAAACTGGAGACAGATAGCTAGGGACCAAGCTGGCTGGAGACGCATGTTGGTTGAGACCCAGGTCCGTCCCGGACTGTAGCGCCACCTTAAGTAAGTAAGTAAGCAAAAATGCCTTGCAATGCTATGAAGTTTAACCGTCAATATAATCAACAGTATTTTCATGGATAGGAAGGATGGAAGTAACACCTGGGCAACTAAAAAATTGTCCCTAATAGTAAAATATCATTCAATCAATTCAATCAATTTAAATCTTTTTTAATTCGCTCTTATGAATTGGCTAAGCTCACCAGATAGTATTCCATAGATGCAAATTTAATCCCACCTTAAAAACAGCAAACATTTTACTAATCAATTTTTACTTAAATTCACTTCGTGACAGGTGGATATCGTTTCAATCAAACAGGGAATGAAATGAAATATTAAATTTTATTTTATTTGTAGATATCATTGAAACCAATTATTAAAATTATTTAAATTGGTCGATTACAGTGATCATTGGAAATTCCTATTATTGAATACAAACTCCAGATTTAAATCCACAGGATTTGTTTTTCTGACAGAAAACTGGCAAATTGAACACAAATTTCCCTCAGAATACTTCCCTATCTCCAACATTGAGAACATAAAAATGCTCAAAAGTTTCCCTTGGAATTATTAGTTATTTGGAAAAAAAAATTCCTGAAAAATTGAGCTGCCCATAGAATTATCAATATCTTTCAATTTAAAAGGTCTAAAAAATTTGTTGGCTTCAAGTTTCTTATTTTCAAAAAAGTACATTTTTTTAAAACTGTGTTACCTTTGGTTTATAAACTAATTGCAAAATTGTTATTGCTTCGATATCAGATATATTAGGGACCTTGAACACAGACCCTTAACCACAATTAAATTTAAATCAAGATTATGTATTATACTAGCCTAAATTTCGGCTTCCTCCATAACTTTCCCCAATGGGTTAAACTATATATGTGTTATATGAATATAATATGTATGTTATATATAAAATAAATTATCTACATAAAATATAACTCTACGGTACCAGGTTTGGTCAAAGATCGAGAATGGAATACCTATATTGTTATTGAAATGACATTAACAACGCTTTTATAATATCGATAATGCAATCACTTAATTAATCAAAGCAAAACTTAATTAACCCTTACCATGTGTCGTCAATCGAGCGAGTGTTAGATACTCCTCCGTTTAAACACAAACTTATACACGCCTCCCATTCGACCGACAGACATGTCCGAGCCGAGTCCGAGGAGCTCTATCTTATGCCCTCTGCTCGTACATATATATTATAATATATTATGACGACGTATTCGACGACGTCGATGACGATAACGACGACGACGACGACAACGACGAACGACAATGAAAACGACGACGATACGTTGGTTAGTCGTGTCCTGCTCCTGTCCAGCTATATATTGTAACATACATCTAGGTACACAGGTGAGTCTCTGACACAAATAACCTTCCTACCTTATACCTACATGCGTGCCTATTTGAATATGCATGTTGTACAGCGACGACGAGCTGGTTGTTGTATAGTTTTATTGAATATCAAAATGGGCGAAATGTTTAAATTATAAATATTGCCTATATTAAACGCATTAACTCCAACGTCCTGATGTTTGCCCTCGGAATAGGAAGTTAACTTACATATGTACCCATAGGAGTATGGTAGGTATAAAATACATGTTATAGGTAGGCAGGTAAGGTAGCCATTACCAATTGCCATATAGATCTGAGATGGAATGGAGACCTTCAATGCGAATGCCACCAACTCGACGACTGTCCGCCATCACCATAGTGCCTCCTGATAAATGTTCCTAAGTATATATTTATGCATAAATCTACATAATATTTGTGCTTAAATGTGTGTTATATAGTTGGGACAACATGGGCAAAACTATAATGCGAAATTGTATATTAATAAATTTATACACCATAAAGCTTTGCTTTTAATAAAATAAAATGGAAACTGTAATTTCAATTTTTTTTTCTATTAACTTTGTTGTGGAGATACGAAGTATCATCTTAGTTCAAAACAAGGTTACCATGTTTACGAAATAAATTATAAAAATAATATTAAGTTTGTCAATACTAAAGTCTATCAACAGAATATTTTGACATCGAATACAAATGTTTGTTGATATTTTGTTTTTTTCCCTTTAAATCAAAAACTTCAAATTTTAAACAATATATCGTCGAAGACTTAAGCTTTTTATTATTAATCAGTTTTTCTTTGTTAATACCCGTGTTTCATTGGAAAATCTATCAATAGTATAGTATGATCTTACATGAATAACAAAAACAATATCCGCAGTATGAATACTACCGATAAAAGTTAAAGTAGAATCTTACTACGGATACGTTTTTGACATTTATACGAGTCTTGAATGGATCTTATGTGATTTCGTTCTCAAATGTTGGTACGATTGATATTGCATTTGTATCTCGATGGCTGTGTTCTTTGAGTAGTTGTGCATTTGGAATCATGTGTTTTCCATTGGGGAAAAAAATCAATCTGTTACTGTTGATAATATTTAGTTTTGTTAACGGAAATGGACTAACTGGGCTTATTTTGCAAGAGAAAACAATAGAAAAGATAATTAAGTTTTGCTATGTTTTCACCAAAGGTTTATCTCAGTTTAAATTAAATAAATCTTTTTGGTGTTTCTTTCCACCGCACAAGAAGATTTAAAAATGATTAAGCTTGACAGCACTTTCTATTATGCAAATGGTATTTCGATGTTTCTTATGAAGTGCAATTGAGGAAGTTTGACTGGTGTTAAACAATGAAGAACTGAATAGTTCAGCACCATATAAGAATATGCTACCACCTCCGTTTGCAATTTTTTTTTGTTTTAATTTGATTAAAACAAAACTATATTTTTTGTACACAAACATGCAAATAAACAGACCATAATGCATTATCTGCAAAACCAACTCCTCCACACAGGTTTTTCTTCACAAATTTTGACTCGACTCTGATTCTCAGCCGGAATTGAGGCAAATCAAGCTCATTTCAACTCGATTAAAGTATATGAAGAATTTAGGCGAGCTTCAAGCTCACTTCAAAACCACATGTTAATGTAGTAGTCTACGAACAAACCCCTTCTGGAAGTTTTTATTTTATGTCAAATTGTTTGGTTAAAACTTTGAAATCGACTTTTACCTTACACAGACGTATTTTCTTGATTTCGATAGTCAACTATCAAAAATCAGCTTACACGTTTTCACCCCTGGTATGAATTTCGCAATTTTTTTTTTGAATTTTTTGATAAATTATTATGGCAAATATTCAAAAACTTTCAAATATAAAAACTGGACTACTGCGGATCGTTTTTTTGGCAATTTATCACTGTACTATGTATGGAATAGCAAAAAAAAACGGCTTATAATTAGCTGTTCTAAAATTATAATCCCTTGAATGAAAAAATTCTGATCACGTGCAAACAGTCCCAGTTTGTGACGAAAAAAAAAAACAAAACAAACAAACCTAAGCCTGGGGAACGGACCTCTTTATCGAGTAATCTAATACAAACTTGACAACTTTGAATTTAATTTTTAAACGCACCCTTTACATATTCGTTGAATTGTCATTAACACATTTTCCCCAAGGTAAAGGACACGAACGAGTACTGCATATTATAAAAACTTTCTGTCTTAATTCGGAGTTGATGACAGCAACTCAAGTTTTCGGTCCTAATTCTCGAGACCTAACAAGTTAAGTGCAAATATTCGAGTCTACATATGTATTTGTTGTGTGATATTGCCCTGTCAGTGAGACAACGTGTAGAAAATATGGCTGCAATTCAGGCCTCCGTAACAAACAATCCACATCATTCAATTCCACGGCGTTCTCAAGAATTGGGCTTCGTTCAGACCAAATTAAGGTGTATTTTGTGTTAGGATCTTGTTAGCCAACATCCATAGAAATTCAAGCTTTCTTAAGAATTGAATCGGCAAGTTGTCAGAAATTTGGATTTATCCAATTACTTGAAGTTAAATAAACTATTTTGTAATTTTAATTTCAAGCAAATGCTGAAAGATAGCTAAATCGTTTAAAATTTGCAAAACCATCTTTTTGAGAAAGGAACATACTGAAAAGTTTATTTTGACATTTAACTTGATCGTTTAAAATTTTGTGCAAAAAGCTTTTTTTTTAAGTTTTTAGTTTCAAGATTGGAATTGAAGAAAAGTTGTGAAAAAAACTGTGAGTGTCCAAAAAATACGTTCCTTCAAATGTTCTAGGTAACTTTTGAAATTCTTTAAATAAAGTTACATAAACTATTTTTTCAACTATCATAATTATCATCATTTCTACTGACAACGATCTGATCATCTTATTATTCGAGTGTGATGATGTAACGATTACTGGAAAAAGCAATTTTTACAGATTTATTGATCATTACTTAGTAATTAGTAATTGAAATTTTTTAATAATATTTCAAAGTAATTAAAAAAGTGTATGGAGATTACAATTACAAGTAAATGTAATTTAAAAATTTTAATCTAAGTGTTTTCCTAAGATAATATCAACAAATTAATGTTTATGAGTCTATTCAAACTTACAAAAATATGAAGACAACAGTTTTGAGTTCTTCTAATATTAATTTATCATTATCATTATGGCAAGTTAATGGTATTATATATTGTTATAACCAAAAAGCCATTTTTTTGGTTTATTGAAATAAGAACGTACCAGTAAATATCTAACTTCATTACGTGAAAACTCCAAATTCTTCAATATGGGAACCCTATCCAAGGTGTACTCTCAATCATCTGCCGAGTGCTCTTTATTTCAGAGTTTTATGCCTTGACTTGCCTAGGAGCTTGGATTGCCTTGTCTTTCCTATATACTTACTATATCTATCCTAAGTACTTATATATGGATGTATGTATGTCTTTGCAAATTATAGATAAAGGGGTATGAACTTTGAGCGTAAGTGCAAATAATGTCTGTATTGTTAGTTCTTACTTTGGTGTTCACATAAACAGTAAATGTAATTAAGAAAACATCGGTCAGCCGCAAACTTACTTAAAAGTGCTATATGCGCGGGTAATGCAATAAACCGGCATAGCATATTGAGCGTCATCAACATCATCGTCATCGCCCCGTTTCAGCAACATTTTGACGACAACGACGACGACAACAACGCCGATGACAACAACGACGACGACGACGACATGACGAGAAAAACGACAACAACCTATGTTGAGTCTTTCAGAGTTAGAGAGATCTATAGTAAGTTATATAGTAACATAAATGGCAAAGTCAGAGTCAGTGTCGGAGTCTCGGGCTAAGTCTTTAGCAATCTTCATCGTCTCGTATATAGTTGATGTCGTTTATTGTTGCTACTATACAGAGCTGTCGTTTAACACACAAACAATTAGTAACCTTGTCATTTCATTCTAAGATAAATCCAAATTTACATAAAAAGAATCATAATTTTGAAAATCTTAAACATAATGTTAAATATATAAATATTTTGGGATGCAAAAATTATATCCTTTTTTAGATATTTTTCAAAGAACGTACTAAATTTTTGAATTTTAGAAACGACAGCCCTGAATTTAAGTACTCATTCTATACTTGTGGTGTATAAAGTATAATATAGTTTATTGAAAGTTTTCTTCTCGTAAATCAGCATTTATAAAATTAACCCCTTTTCATTTGAGTCGATGTGTGGTGCAGCAGTTTGTTGTATTTCTGTTCCATGCTTTAGAGAGGAGCGGTAGCGTTTGGACGAGAGTATGAGGAACTCAAACAGAGGATGTCATATTTTATTTAATTAAAAACTGACACTGAGTTTTTATATAGTACCATATATTATATAGAAAGTATTTTCTTCTTATACTATAATATAAACTATAATATGCGCATGTAAAAGTTTTTATTCATATGACCCAGGCCGTTCTTCTTCCCGGCACAAACAACCCCCAAGACCAACAATCTCCTCTAGAAAACCTTCCACGCCCCTACACCTTTACACCGCCGTATCAACCCCATCACGCATCCATCACTTTTGCATTATAAATTATAAATAGTTTAAAATTGTAAAACTTTACACATAAGTTTATAGGGTAGGTAATGGTTATAGGTTTATGTAAAAAAAATACATAACTACATACACATGTGTATACATATACACATCTAATATGGGATATGGAGGGGGGAAATATGACTTAGTAAGTGCAACCCCTGTTTCATGGAAATTTATTTTTCTTCTTAATAATTATTGTTTGTGTTTTTAATTAGACCCAGATATAACGTTATTGTGTTGAGGGAAGACAGCAGCTCAGCCAGGCAGCAGCGGAGGCGTAGATTTTTATTTTCTAAACTATTTTACATTCTAATCCCTTGATTATATTACATAACAATAATGTTGAATTGAGTCACAATTTTTTGTATTTTATTTTTAGAAGATAAATTAATAAATATTATTTGAATATGTGAAAAATTTTAAATCAAAAAAGTTTTTTTGGAGATAAATTGGTTTAAATGTAAAATAACTAATTTCTGTATATAGAAATTGTAATTATAATTTTTAACCCTTATAAAGTATGCATATAATAAGTGTGCTATTAAATCACGCCCAAAAACAGATGCCTAATTATAGGAACGAACTTTCTGAAATATAATAGGTATAGGGGTTATTTTTATTTTAAATCAATAATGATGGTTCTATTTACTTACAGAACTCAGATACAATCTTGGTATTCGCCATATTGTACTTTAGAGCAAACATAAAATTTTATAATTTTTCTGCATATGGCACCCTTTTTGGAATGTTTTAATAAGATGATGCAAAGTTTTAAACACACTGATATTAAGATATAAGCATCATAGTATAACAAAAACTTTGAGTGTCTTATAGATGATGATTTTAGATGCTCCATAGAGGACTTGACTACTCAATTACCTTCTAAATCCAAAGAAGTAGCGATTTGCAAGAGTTATTCTTCGTTTGATTTCAGCGCTGGTGTCGTTGTCTGAGTTTATAGCGGTGCCTAGGTAGACACAGTCCTCAACTACCTCAAAGTTATAGCTGTCCATGGTGACGTTTTTTCCAAGACGTCGCGTCGACGTTCAATGTCCTTTTTTGGTCTTGCCCTCATTGACCACTAAGCCCATCTTCTCTGCTTCCGTCGCAATGCTCAAAAATGCACCACTGACATCACGCTTTGATCTTCTAATTATTTCAATATCATCTGCGTATCCGAGTAATTGGATGGACCTTTGGAAGATTGTGCCTCTAGTGTTGACGGTTGAGTTTTGCACAATTCTTTCTAGAACGATATTGAAGAAGTCGAATGACAGTGCAGTGCATCGCCTTGTCTAAAACCTTTTTTGACATCAAATGCATCGGTGAGATCTTTTCCAAAATTGATAGAGCAGCGTGCATTCTCCATCGTCATTCTGCAGAATCGGATAAGTTTGACAGGGATGCCAAAACTAGACAGAGCTCTTCCCTTTAGATGCTGTCAAACGTGGTCTGAAGCCACACTGATAAGGACCTATCAGGTTATTGACGAACGACTTCAGACGTTCTTATAATACGGCAGAACATTGCACATTGCATTTCAGGCGACTAATGCCTCTGTAGTTGGCGCAATTTAGAGGGCCTCCTTTCTTATGTCAAACTATGCTGAGATTCCACCCATCAGGCATGCTTTCTTCCGACCATATTTTGCAGATGAGTTGGTGCATCCTCCCTACTAAGTCATCTTTCAAAATTATTATCTTTAAAACAACAACAAAAATTGTATTTAAAGTCCCCAAATGACTTGATAAGTTCAATGACAAGTATCAAAGTTGATCGGTGAGCCATTTGGCTCGGCCTTGAAAGACCAGATTAACAAATTTTGAATGATCTTGAAAGATATAAAGTTGGATGAACTTTTTAAAAAAAAATTTGATTTTATCAGGCAAAACTTTAATTAGATTCATTTTCGTAATTCATAATCGGTCCATGGATTGGTTATCGTCATTTTCGGCATCGGGCCCTGAGTGTCTGTATATGTGCTTTTATTTTAAAGCTATTTACTAAGGAATATGTATTTTATAAGTTTTAACTATTTTGAAGAATACAATTTGAAATAAAAACAAAAAGGCCGTTAACTTGGAGATTTGAAAAAGTTAACTAATTTTTTGAGGAGTTTTTAGCAGAATAAATGCTGTAATAAATGGCGGCTTCGATTCTAGTCTTCACAATAACGTTACAATAAAAGATGCAGAAAGTTTTAAATTAAGTTAAACTCAACTAGTTCCTGCTCTAGTAGAGAGGGGTTTTATGGTTACATTGTCTTTATTAAATAAATTTCTTTTCTTGGCTTTTTAAGAACTTTTGTTGCCTCTTTACTTGCGACATATAGGAACTATATGGCAAGTTTTGCATTCGTTCAAAATATCGAACTCGAAATTTTAATCAAACATGATTTTACGATGGTAGAGAAGTCGAAAAAAGTGGGTCCCGCGATTCCGTCCGGTCTGTCCTGTCTGTCTGTCCACGCTCCTACAGCCTAAACCATTGGGTCGATTGAGTTCAAACTTGGAAGTTAAGGTTTTGAGCAGATTCGCGTTAGGCGTTTTTTTTCATTTTTTTTTAAGATCAAAACTAACAGTGGCCCCCATACAATTTTTTTGGTCAAAAACCGAAAATTCGAATTTTCTCAAAAACAAACCGATAGATTTTTTTTTAAATTTCCTCTAAAATTTTATTTTTTAACGTGGCTTCTTTAAGTAAGAAAAACATATTTTTGTATTGCTCCGGAAAGGTACCGCTCATAGAACCGTTATTTTGTTTTTTTTTTTATTTTCTCAGCAACTTATGAAACGATTTCAATAATTTTTTTTTTGAACGAGCTCTTATATTGCCTTAACAATATTTGATTATCAAAAGTGAAATTTTTGTTTGTTTAGATTTGAAAAAAATATTTTTTAATTCTATATCTCAAAAACGGGTCAACATTTTTTACGAAATTCAAATGTATAGCGTATATTTACAATCACTTAAAAACAGAATACCAAAAATATTTTTAGAAAAAAATTGAAAAATTTTATATATACAAAATTAATTAAAAAAAAACCGCTCTAACGATTTTCAAACAAAAAAAAACGAAAAATTGAGGTTTTTTTGACAAATCAAATGGCATTTATATTTTTGAAGACAAACTTATTTTACAGGTATATTTTTACATCTTACATAGGTACTTTTTTAAACAGACTCTTTGCATACAGGAGCAAGTTCGTGTGACCCAGTCGTGCATTTTATTTATTATTTCTGTTGGCTCAATGAAAACCGATCTTCTTTTTTACTTATGTGTTCAGATAGTAAAATAAATAAATTACTAAAACGTGCACAAACAAAACTTAAAATCAAATATATTACTAAAAAAAATTATGATAAAGTATGTAATTGTTTATTCAGATAAACATTTCGTTATCACACATTTAATTTAAATATTTATTACTTTTTTTTATTAGACGTGCAAACCTACTACACGCAAAAATATACCATTGAGTTTTAAAAAATCTAAAAGAAATGCTTTTCTTCTCACTATAAAATAACATATTCTAATTATAAGTATAAGTTAACTGCTATAATTTGCTGGATGTTCAAAGACACCACCACCTATGGGGTTGTTCACTTTTAATATAAATTCAATACCTACATAAGTATGTATACGACCTCAATCGTTGATTACAGAATATAAGGCAGTTGAACATAACGGGCGTTTTTTTTAAAGGTATATAACTTCAATTTGGCAACACCCTTTTTACTGACAATCACTTTGTCATTTGGCAAGTGATTTATTTTCAGGTTGATTTAGCATTTCTACTAAAATGACACCTAAACTACCCTTCCAAATTTTGCATTTATTTTTAAAATCATGGTTATTTATTTTTCATAAGCGAATTATGTTAAGCACTTTCGGTTGAATAGATACGTTAATAAACAAAACTGGCGTATTTGGAGTGACGATAATCCTCAAGGATATGTCGAGAAACTGTTACATCCTCAAAAACTGATTGTTATTTTCTTTAACTTTTAAAATTAATAACTCCACGTCCATCTCGTATGGTTGTTGATTCAAGACTGACCGGACGAGGAATCTGACAGGTTGAATCAAGTGCGACCTCGAATCAAACCTGATTGAACCAGATTCGTCCGGTCTGAAGGCGGGAAAAGAATCCCTTCACATTTAAATGGAGCGCACGAAGCCGAATCTTGGTCAATCAGATTCAACTTGATTCGGAGTGATTCTGATTGATTCGGACTCGTTTGGTGTGAAAGGGCCCTTAGGGTTGGTGGAATAAATTGTCCGAACTTCTTTAAAAACGATGATGGCCTCAACGTTGCAGTCAATGGTGACTGCTATATAGAACCATGATTATTGGCTTTTTAATTCAACAATTGACCCTCATGTGTGGGACTGTGGTTGCAACATGTCACACAGCTCTTGCCACAATTGATTTATTAAAGAAAACGTTTAGTATCCGCATAGTTTCACGATATAAATAAATAAATTAGGTGGCGCAACAGTCCGTTGAGAACTAGGGCCTAATGACTTACAACTCTCAATCATTCCTGTGTGCAAGTACTGTTGTGAGGGATGGAAGGGACCTACAGTTTAAAGCCGAATCCAAACGGCTAATATCAGAAAGCACTTTTTACGACAAGAATTACTTTTGGAGAATTTGTCAATTCCTCGCAAGAGACAGTATCCGTCAAAAGAACTTTAGATGACACAGGCGGGGATTGAACCCAAGACCTCTGGCATGACAGTCTAACGCACTTACCATCATGCCACGGATACCACGTTTCACGTTAGGCTTGTTTCACAGTATATGGTTTTGACCGTACGGCAAAAAACCGAACGGCGACATTTTGCTAGAGACCGTGACCGTATAATATGAAAGCGTATAATATGCTCTTCTTCGCGCCTCTAACAAAATGTCGCCGTCCGGTTTTTTTTGCCGTACGGCATAAACCGGATCAATGGCTAATTACACATTATACAGTTTTAACCGTACGGTAAAATACGCGCACCGTCCGGCTGCCGTATACTTGAGTGGTAGTAGACTGTTGCTACACGGCGCGGCGCCGGCATTTTGCCGTGACCGTATAATATGAAAGCGTATATGCTCTTCTTCGCGCCTCTAACAAAATTTCGCCGTCCGGTTTTTTGCCGTACGGTCAAAACCGTGTAGTGTGAAACGAGCCTTACGGAACAGTAAATTGCCCTCCAAGATCGTTGGATTTATGTTTATGTTGGATTTATGTTTTTTATAAGGCATATAATTTATGCCTATAAGCCCGAAATAATTTACTTCTTGTTGTTGCCGATGCACAGACACAAATGTTGGAGAAAGTCATCTAAAATTGGACCTCCTGATTAGGCTACGAGCCAATCATGGCGGTCATATGTTAGAAATCATATTTAATTTATAACTTAATTTTATAATTTCAAAGTTATATTTCTCAGAAGAGAACACCCTTTACACAAAATAAAGTATGAGGACTTTATGTTCTCCTTGAGCATTTGCTGTAATAACCTTGGGCATGTTCTTAATTTCATGTACCTTGTACGATCCTTTAATAGTTCCTTTTTCTTATTATGTACATGTTTTTTTTGATAACTAAATCGTTTTTAGAACTCAAATTCAAATAAAACATAAAAATAATTACATGGTTCCCCACCTAAAAACAAAATGTTTAACAATTTAAAATATATGCAATGCATATTATGCATGCATATTTTTCTTCAATTCCAATTTATACAAAACTTGTATGCTGTAAGTAGATATACTTAAATTTAAATACCTTCCAGTTGTTGTAATTATTATTATTGAATTTTCTTTTTTCCTTTATAAGAGTTTTCTTCGAGTCCAGCTATAGAGATTATAGGACCAAACAAAAAAAAACCAAAACACTCTGATATTTATCCCGACGAACGACGATGATGACGACGGACAGACGGACAGACGGACGGACGAACACAAAGATATACCAGTCTATAGATTATATTATTACCCATCTGCTATAGTATGCCAATATAACAATAAAAAAATAACATAGAAAAGAAAAAAAAAAAGAGAAAAATTAAAATTGCAGTGAAAGCAATTAAAAATCGAGAAAATTCAATCGGAAAATCTAATTCGATTGGAACGGCCGGCCGGTAGTAGCTATGGCAGAACCTTTGCATTAGTCCAGAGACCGTCCCTTTAGGATTTCTTTTTTTTTTATTTTTCAATATACATTTTTTTCAGAATCTACCTACATACGTATAAATATGTATATATATTTTTCTACACACCCTTCTCCTTCCCTTCTCATCACTACTCGCATAAAGTAAAGAGAAAGCGAGTATTTTATAGAAGTATACTTTTTATGAGGAAGGAACAAAGAAAAATTAATGGCGAAAACCAAAAAGAAAAATCTAATAAATGGGGAAATGGCAAACTGGTAGTAAAACACAAAAAAAAACAATAAAAATAAAATACAAAAACAAATGAAAATGAAAATGAAAATACAAGACTATTGGAAACATAGACGTTATATTAATTTTTCTATTTTATTTGTTCGTGCAGTTCTCTTTGTGTGTAGTTAATTTCGTCACCACCACAATTGCGAATAGGAAATAATGTCCTCATAATTTTTATACTGCAGTTGGACTTCTTTTTTTTTACTTTGTTTGTTAAATAATTTTATTAAAAGTTTATTGATGATTTTATCCCAGAGAGAGCCAGAGAAGAACAACAGAGGAATTCGTTTACAGCAAAGTCAACATGATATGGTGTAGCAGCTATGTAGGTTTGTAGGGGTTTTTTAGAAGGTATTTGAAATTTATAGAAAATGTTGTTAATTTTTTGTTTTTAGTAAAAAACAATTTACATATTTGCTTTGATATTTTGTGTGGAACTTTAAACTAAAATTTTTATTTGAACTTGTCAACTTTCTATATACTTTTTTTGGTTGTTGTCGTCGAACATTGGGACTAAAATGCAAGTTGGAAAAACAAAACACTGTAGGTGATGTTAGACCTTTCATATATTTACCCTCTTAACCTAATGATTTACTGTCCTTTTATGACGTAATTTAAAGGGAGGCTACGAGTTTTTTTATAATTTAGAAATTATTACTTTACATGAATTAAATTTTTGTAAATACTTTTTGAAAAATTCCCTTACCACTTACAAAAAGGGAGGGCTAGACTCTCTTTTTATGTTAAAATGCATTGTTTCATCTTCCTAAAAGATCTATGGATCGATATTAATAACGCATTATGGGGAATGAAGGGTTCTGAAGCCGCAAATCAATTTTGTATAAAACTGTAAACAGCATATTGAATGCTTTTCTCTGACAATTTTGTAAAACATTTTTTAGCTCCTACAAAATTTGAGTACAACTCAAATGTTTCGGTAACAAACTTAAGTCTTGTGGATAGAATAAGGACTGGCAACGAGACAAGACTAGTATCAGTCTCGTTTAGTAGAACTGAGATGTCTCATGGAACCGGGACCAGTAGATACTGCTTTTGAAGCTTCCGAGACGAGATTGTATATTTTTTAACAAAATTTGTCAAAGAGTGTTGAATGCCTCGTTGGTCTTTTCGGGTTCTATGTTCTACTTCTAGATAGAAGGAACAAATGCAAAAATTTGTTGTGTTAATGATACTTCGATTAGTGAAAAGAAACCAAATACAAACGTGCACAAGCTTTAGAATCTTTTAAGTCTGTTTAAATTAAAAACTTTTATGTTCCGATTAGATTACCAATATAAGATTCTATTAAAGAATTAAAGAAAAATTGAATCTTGAATTGTTGCCCAGAAAACGGTAATTTTAAAACTTATTTGTGACAAAAACACTGAAGGATGTCTCTGACGACCGAGATACAATTTGATACCAAATGATATAAGTAATAAGTATGTTAAACAATAAATTACTACATATCTGCCAACCCATAAACTTTCAAATGTCTACAACTTTCAACTTTCCCCATTGACAGATTTCACTTTCAAAATATGAGAAGAAGCGAGCAAAAATGATGAGATGCTTAAATGTGTTAAAACCGTAAAAAGCAGACATACAATTTTCAGGCATATGCGAGATGAAATGAGACTACTGATGAAACAACTGCCGAGAAAAAAAGAGAGAGCAGAGGACGATACTCAGTTATACGAATCAGAGACCGATGCCGGAACGAGACTGATATTTTTCAATTTTGAAGAGATCGAGGCAAGAACTGATAGAATCAATAGAAAACTTTGAAGATTATAGGCGACGAAATTAAACCGCAAACTCTTACATTGCTTAGCAATTTCTCATATCTTTAATTGATATTTTTATCAGCAATTTTGTATCGAAATAGCCAACTGAATTAGCCCCCTCAAATGACTCTTACCGTATTGCTCGAATTGGAGGAATGCTTATCAGATTACACTTAAACTGAATTTTAGACTTACTGGTAATTGCAGAGATTCTTTTTCAATCGCACATCAAGAATGTGGAATTTTCCGATTCTTATATTCAAAACTTTTAAGACTATCTTCCCTTAAGATGTCCCCTTTTTTATAACCCTTGAGCTGCTTAAGGCATTTCCATTACAATCAATTTACATTTTGGAGTTTTAATATTTTTCCGCCATACTCGACAATGCAATACTTTTGAAAACATCATCTTAGATTCTATACTCGCTTAAAAACATGCCCAATTGCTTTATAAAAATCACATTATATATATTTTGGCGTATAAACAGAAAACCCAAATTGATTTAACATTTAATTTTGAGGCCATACTAAGCATTCGGGGAAAATCCACAGCAGTATAGCATCATCAACATCAAGAACTACAACAACAACAACAAAAACAACATCATCATCATCATCAGCAGCATCATTGTATCTCATTGTGAGTGCTATTAAATAAAATTACATGCGTGCTTGCTGCGAATGCAGTTTTTCCTTCTCATTTCCTTTCTCCATTGTAAAGCACTATTCCTATACCATACCCCTTTAACCCCACCCCATATCCCCTTGAAATGAACAACAACAACAAAAAAAAATAAAAATAAAAGAAAATCCTCATTTACATATCAGATTTGAAAAATAGTAATAAAAAAAATAATAATCTGCTGAATTAAAATAATTAAAGTGGGGGCTACAATGCAAAGCGTACACTTTCTATAGACCCAATGTATAGATATACATAGGTACATATGTAGATACACCCTGCCTATACCCGATTCAGTTCGACCCGTATGGAAATACTTATAAAACATAAAGTATCTACTATACTCAGCGTCAGCAAGCACGGAGCTTGTCCCGCGTACCTACTATGTACCTATACTATACTCGTAGGCTTGAAATTGAATTTAATAATGGAAACTTAAGAGCACGAGATGCGATGGGAAAAAACATTGGAGCGAAATTAAATAATTATTATGTACAATTATAAATATACCCGCAAACACTCGTACAAACCCCATCATCCAGTATTCCGACATCCCCCTAAATCCCCACATCTCCGATATCCCTCAGATCTAAGTGCTGAGGATGAGGATGGTGATGTGGATGAGGATGAGGATGAAGATGAGGACGAGGACGAGGATGAGAAGTATAGAGTAATAAAAATGCTTTGCTAAGCAACTGCTTTGCGAGTGTTGAGTATCTCAGCCAAGGCACTGGCACTATGGCACTGCCATGCCACTTGCAATCGTACTATAGCAGAAGCACATGCAACACACAGTGCCACACACAAAATGGATGAATAGATACAATATAATTTATAAATCCATAGATACCTATGTTCCTATATGTTTTGCATCCTAAGCATTCAGTCAGTAGTTGTTGATTGAAGAGCTGAACTCTTTCTTTAAAAATAAAACCCCCAACCCGTACGCCATCACCATCACCATTTGCCATAGCCATATCGCCATCGCACCATCAACCAACTACGTATCCAGCCTCAGTAGTAAAGTCGTAGAATCGTATAGTTCCAGCCTCAATTCACATTCTCTACTTGCTTCTTGCCCCTTGTCTGTTGTGTGTTGCAGCTTGCAGCTTGCAACTTGCAGAGCTTATAATGATAA
Source organism: Eupeodes luniger (assembly GCA_951509635.1). NCBI lineage: Eukaryota > Metazoa > Arthropoda > Insecta > Diptera > Syrphidae > Eupeodes > Eupeodes luniger. Next base: position 1,001,561 of record OX608074.1, read on the forward strand.
TTATGCTATTTTTTCTAAAATAATATTCGATCCGGTTGAAATTGCAAATATGTTGCATTTAATGATTGTTTTGATTGGGATACTACAACAAATGATGACGACTGGTATGGTGGTTTTCTGGGGGATTAAGAATGTAATATGTTTATGAGGTTATTTTCCATCAGCGCAAAGTGGCGCAACGTCGTCGTCGTCATCAAAAAGGCTTAAATTCTGATGAATAGGGTGTTCCGAATTTGCATCTTTTTAAATTTTTTTTTAATGTTACATATTTTTCAAGTAGGTGTCCTGAGTGCACTGAAAAGCCTTGAACCTTTAGTTTTTTACTAGTGCAAAAGCAAATTCATTCTTGTGAACTTGAAGCTGGTGTAGAATTGGTACTAGGGCATTTGATGATTGGGTACATACATACAATGACAAAATATGAGATGAAGAATTTAAATAATAAGTCGAGTTACAGAAATGATCACTGTCAAAACAGAGCGTTTTCCAGCCAATACTTTTCTACATTTACCCCCAAATAGTAAATAGTTTTTGTGTGACTTAAAAATTTACTACCGTTATTTTAAATAGTCAGCTGTATTCCTCTCCTTAGACAGTTCAACCGTAATATTCGCGCTTCTAGGAATGAGAATTCCTAGAAGCGATTATACCCTCGAGCCCAACTTCGGTCGTACTGTCAAGTACAGAGATTCGTTCTTTAGCCGTACTACGCGAATGTGGAATGCCTTGTCACACTCTGTCTTTCCCAGCCATTGCAATATTCAGGAATTCAAAACCAATGTGCACCGACACCTCCTTTCAACCCCTCCCTCCCTTTTCTAGTGCTCACACTGTGTCTACATAATAAGGGTAGTATTATCCCCTTGAGTGTGCGCTTATTATATTAAAAAAACACTTGTTTTTTGGATCTTTTAACCCAAAATATGAACAATTAAACATTTTTTTAAATTTATATAGGTTTTAATTTATGTTAACTTAAAAATAGTAAAATTTAACAAGAAAGTCCAAATTTGTCGCTTATGATGTAAATGTTTTAAAACATTTGAAAAGTTATAAAAAAAGCATTTATTATTAAACTTTCTTATACTTGTAATTTTATACTGCGTTGTGTTGTTATAATTTGTTAAATATAATTCCAAAACATTTTTAATACAATATCTCAAGAAAAATTCTCAGACATTCGAAACCATGAATTTTCGGTTTTTCGAAATTTTCGAAGCTAAAATACCTGTTTGTTGTTTGTACATACATGATTCAAATAGTAAACAAAAATTAAATTTATATTTTAGAACTTTTTCAGCTTTTAAAAATAGCGAAACTCAATCGTATTAAATCAATTTTGAAAGTGTCTACTGGGCGTATACGTACTTTTTTTATTAATGTATTTATTTTGAAAACTTGTCTTACGCAAATGCATGATGCTGTATATTATTATTGTGTAGGGTAGTTATAATACATTTTATTTAAAAAGTTATAAGTAAAAATAAAAAACTGAGAAGAATAAGGAGGAACAGCTTTTTAAGGCCCTATACAAGTGTAACAAATGAAAAGTCATTTGTACAAAGTACAATGACGAAAAATATCAAAAGTTCAGAAAATGGTGTAGTTATGAAAAAAGTATGACAATCAAAAAAATCATAAGTTATTGTATAGTAAATATATTGAACAAAGCTCAGTTTCAATTTGAAAACGATCGGTCAATTTCTCGTTGATAACAGCAATTTTGAAAAATGTCGTTTCAAGAGAAACGCTTGTCAATTTCAAGTATCGATTTTTGTCAGAGAAAATTATATTTAGTATACAAATTGCTAATCTGCTAACCCTGTACAGTACAGTACAGCATCTTCTTCATCGAAAATGCCTGCTAATAGGCAAATGCTTGTCTCCAGGGTGTTCGTCACTCTTTTAAGGACCACGCGTGACGTTTCTCCAACAGCTTGATTTGGTTGTCATTTCTTTGAACATTAAATATCGCAACTTCTAGGAAATAAGTGAGCTCAATCCCTGTGGAGTTGCTTTGGAGCTCTTTAGAACGCTGCTTTTCAAAAATTATTCAAGATACGACCTATCCTCTTTCACAGGATATTTTTGAAAGAAATTTTTAAAAGAATTAACTATCGAATTAGATAAAAAAAAAAACGATTTTTTGAAGGTGTCACACTCCTACCCCTTAAACATTTGAACAACAATACAAAATTAGCATTATAGTCAAAGTAAGTTATAAATCAGTTTTTAACTCATCTTCGAACGCAAAGAGGGTTTTCAATCACTTTGGGACTTAATTCCATTTTCACTAATTAAAATTAGACTATTCTACTCAACGGTCTGTGACTGTAACGTTTATTTGTATATACAAAAACAAAACATTTGAGTAAAATTAAATATTGGTATACCACCAAAAGAGTATGTACAATTTAAAACTTTTATCAGAAATTTACTTTGGTACTCCAAATTATTACTTTTTATTAATTTTTAAATCTATTGTTTAAGTTTATATGGATGCAAGTATATCTTCCTATGTATGTACGTTGGATACCTATATAAATTTAATATATAGTTGACTTTTTGATATTTTACAAAACCGCTTTTTGAATCTATCTATCTATCATCAGCCACTACAATAATGGCAGTCAGCGGATTCCTTTGCTAATGAACTATTAATTTGCGGTAATGTTCGAAAGTCTGCCAAAACTTTTCGCCATATCGCCATCACACCATCATCGCCATTTCCATTATATGCAAGTGCAGCAAGTAAAGCGCCAAGGGGCTTCTGAACCAAAAGGCGGGGCGGAAGGGGGTTGATTTCTAATTCTAATCGATAACTAGAAAACATCGCAATTAAAATACAGAAATACCTTCCACAACCTCGTTCTCGTCACCCCACCAGCTTTGCTCAAAACACCCACCCACCTCAGCCTATATATATGCTCTTCTTCTTGTATTTTATCGCCCACCGGTTATCGCCGCACATATAAAACACACAGAACATAGAAAACGGCTAGGACCCAATATCTAATCGTATACATCGTCGCTAGCTCGCTCACACTTTAGTATAGGTATAGTAGGTATAGCCTAGTAGTAGAGCAGACATAGTAGGGTAACGGTAACGTTAACGTTAACGGTACGCACCAAAGAAATAGATTTTCAGGGGCCATTTGTTTTAATTGAAATTCTAGTACGAAATTCAAATAATAATCTTGTTTTGCCAGCACCTAGCCCCGAAACTTGTGTTTATGTTTGTGACTGCTGCTGTACACCTATATCCTATAGTTTCATTCGTCTAACTGTAGTTGGGGTGTTGTGCATTAGAAAAGGGTGCATGTGTGTATATACATATGCACACTTTAGAGTGTACAGTGTACTGTACATGTCGGTGGAAAACATTGCGAATAAATTGGGAAAAGACCGAGGCCCAGGCTTAAGCCCATACTCATGCACAGGCCATTGCTGAAGCCGATATGTACCAGAGCAGAGGTGAAGAGAGGCAAACTACTACAAAATACACACTCTACTTCCGTATTCCCTCTTGGTTCTTCTGTGTGTATGCGAAAGGGTTGCGAAAAAGGACCTTTCTGCTGTCCGTAAATCTATATTTGATGATGCATGTTTGTTACCTCGTTTTTCTCCGAACCTGGGCCAGGCCATGATAGTGCAGTGAAAGTCCAGCATGTAGCTTAGGAAGGAGCGATGCCTCCAATAGATCGGGGGAGGATGAAAAGCAAAAGGCGAGGCAAAAAGGACGAAATTTCTGAAATAAAGATTCCATACGGAGGATGTTGTCGGCGGCGGCGGCGGCCGGCTCGGCGACGGAGGCAGGTTTTTGCTACCGCGTTGACACCACCATCATCTAACATCATTGCCATGGCAACTGAATGGAAGCGCCTCCAGCTGCTGTAGGTACCCACTCCGCATAAGGAATCGAAGCTTAACAACGATGAATCCATGAATCCTCTTCGACAAGCTCCCCACTTCGTCTAATGCAAGGATAGTGTCGTGGCAATATACCTATATACATACGTAAGCATTTTTTTTTGGGCTGCAGCAGCATCAGCAAGAATGTCGTTAATTTAAGTCACACTTTGTGCATTCACACCTTATACTCGAACTGTCATTTATATGATGGTGTAGCAGGACATCCGCTTGAGTAAGAGCAAACAACGTTAGAAGCAAAAAGGCTTCAAAGATACGTGCGTATCGTATATGGCATATGGTTGCCGTATAAGCATCACACGCAAAAACGTCTTCTTTTTTCTCTCGCACAGAGCCCCCCCCCCCCCCCAGTCAATAGACAGGAATTTCATTGTTGATTGGATTAGAAGCTTGGGCTTGGACTTTTCTATGCGCAGTCGCTATAAGCGTTGAGTTGTTGGTCGTTCGCAAAGTGGATTCACATTCCAATTTGTCTTCAAAAAATTTGTTGACTACAATAAAGTGCACATAGGCTAATCAAAGGGAACATAAACCAATATTTTTTAAATATGAATTTGAATTGTAATGAAACACACTGAAAGTGTTAAAATCCTTAATTACATTTTATTTAAACAAGCATTTATTTATTTGCTTATAATGTTGAAGTGAACAACAGGATGGCTCTTGTGGATTATGAAAACTACTAAAAATTTTAGATTTTATTTTGTCTGATTCTTTGTCGAAAAGAATTCTTATTAAAAACCTAATTATGAAATTTGAAACACACACAAAATTTTATCATACTTTATTATTTTAAAGGAACGATGTAACTATAGTTAAGACTATTTTTCTAGTGCCCCTAGTCAACAAGGTTTTTTAACTGATAATCACATTTTAAAACCAAATAAGAAATAATAATTAATTTCTGACCTAGACAGCATTGTTAAATGGAGAATCAAGAATCGAGTAGAACTTAAAATGTCGAAAACTCAATGCTGCCTACTGTCGTTAAAACATAATTTTGCACCTTTGCCACTAACCAGGCACTTACATCAAGGAGACTGAAAACCTAGAATATCTTAATAGTGTGTCTCAAACCACTTCTTGTGGAGGATCAAATAAGCGATGTCGCCAAAAATGCTGCAAGATGGTTGCGATTCCTAAGGCCTCGGCCACGCAGTAAGCGGCTGAGCGGCTAAGCGGATGAGCGGCAAGCGGCTGAGAGGCAACTCTAAGCGACGTATGGCCAGGCACTGAGCGACTGCTTTTGAGCGATTAGTAGTTTTTGCAGAGATTGCACACACGAAATTAACAACTCAATGTTTACTTTCGCCATCTTTTCTTCTTGCCGCTCAGAACATTACTAAAAATTAAAATAGGTTTGGTTGCTGAGCGGCGCCGCTTAGCTGCTCAGAATTTTGTTTCGCCGCTCGCTCATTGCGTGGCCGCTTCTATGTGATTTCATATGTTTTATATTTTTTTTTCCGCTCAGCCGCTTACTGCGTGGCCGCGGCCTAAGGCGATGCAAGAGTTTTTCTCTCCCTCTAATCTGACTGTTATCTATGAGGCTTATTTCCCTCCAAAGGTTGAGTATGACTCCCACCACTGGGCAGGTACTCCTGCAACTTAATTAAGTCTCTGGGACAGTTCAAAACGTTGAGCATTCAAATAGATTGGTGATAATATCACTCGAACACCGTCTTAAAGTTTCTTGTCTCAGCCTTTTTTAACGTTATTTTAACGGAGAGAAATAGCCAGTTACATTCCTCTCGTTTAGCAATTCAACCACAATACTCACTCCTCCAGAAATGCTCATCAGTATAATTTCAAACTCAACTTTAGTCATACTCTAAAACAAAGAGATTCGTTCTTTAGCCGTACTACATGAATATGGAATGCTTTACCCTACTTTGCAATTAGGGTACTGTTCCTAGTTATTGAAATATTCAGAAATTCGAAACAATGTGCCCGACACCTTCCCTAAAACTCTCTTTCTCTCTCTCTCTTTCCCTTGATAACAACCTTAATTTTTGTGACACGTGGTATCGAACTCAACTCAGGAAAGCCATTCCTAAAAATTTTAGAGAGAAATAGCCAGTTACATTCCTCTCATCGTTTAGCAATTCAATCATAATACTCGCGCCTCCAGGAATGCTCATCAGTATAATTTCAAACTCAACTTTAGTCATACACTAAAACAAAGAGATTCGTTCTTTAGCCGTACTACATGAATATGGAATGCTTTACCCTAATTTGAAATTAGGGGACTGTTCCTAGTCATTGCAATATTCAGAAATTCGAAACAATGTGCCCGACACCTTCTTTAAAACTCTCTCTCTCTCTCTTTTCCTTGAAAACAACTTTATTTTGGTGACACGTGGTATCGAACTCAACTCAGGAAAGCCATTCCTGAAAATTTTAGAGAGAAATAGCCAATTACATTCCTCTCGTTTAGCAATTCAACCATAATACTTGCGCCTACAGGAATGTTCATCAGTATAATTTCAATCTCAACTTTAGTCGTACTCTAAAACAAAGAGATTTGTTCTTTAGCCGTACTACATGAATATGAAATGCTTTACCCTACTTTGCAATTAGGGGACCGTTCCTAGTCATTGCAATATTCAGAAATTCGAAACAATGTGCCCGACACTTTCTTTAAAACTCTCTTTCTCTCTCTTTTCCTTGATAACAACTTTATTTTGGTGACACGTGGTATCGAACTCAACTCAGGAAAGCCATTCCTGAAAATTTTAGAGAGAAATAGCCAGTTACATTCCTCTCGTCGTTTAGCAATTCAACCATAATACTCGCGCCTCCAGGAATGCTCATCAGTATAATTTCTCAACTCAACTTTTGTCGTACTCTAAAACAAAAAGATTTGTTCTTTAGCCGTACTACATGAATATGGAATGCTTTACCCTACTTTGCAATTAGGAGACTGTTCCTAGTCATTGCAATATTCAGAAATTCGAAACAATGTGCCCCACACATTCTTTAAAACTCTCTCTCTTTCCCTTGAGTACAACCTTAATTTTGGTGACACGTGCTATCGAACTCAACAGAGGAAACCCATTCCTGAAAATTTATATCTACTTCAATCTTAAACTCCTGTCTTTGATTTAAAAAGGTTCCAGTTTTACTTGCATTTTATAAATACCGAAGTGGAAATTATTTTATTAATTTTCTGCGTTTGAAATAGTGGTTTTTGTAACTTTCATGAATCAGTGCCCCTCAAGCTATCGGTCTAGATTCATTCATACTTGGAAAAAAAACCTATTTCTTTGCAAAACATTTTTCTAAGTTCACACCAACGAATCAGAGTATAATTGGGGTGTTCTCACGCGAAATCGCCACTTGTCATCAGACCAATTTTTATATTTTGCTTATAAGGTGACGATGTCTTCCTTTATGCCAAGACCAAGTAATTCCATTCTTTTTAAAAGAAGCACCTTTTACCCTTAAAAAAAAAAAATATTCACGAACAATGCAATGAATGACACGAATTGTGCGGAATTCTATTACACTTCTCTTTCTCGTTTTGTGCAAAAAAAAATACGGAAAAAGTCATCTGCGGAAATTATTATGCCATCCAAGCAACCATGATCCTTTCAAACTTGTGGACAACCATCATGTTGTTGACGATGATGATGATGATGATGATGATGTGACGATGATTTGCTGGTGCAGTTTTGAATAGATAGTTGTTTCTGTTTCTGTTGTTGTTGTTTTTGTTATTGTTGTTGGTGTTGCTATATTATTTGCTGGGGATAAGGGAGGGCGTTCGGGTGGTGCATACAATTCTCTCATTTTCCGCACACTTTCACTTATGCACTTGAAATTTTCACGTGCATACACACGATTTGACGTCATTTGTATACAACACACAACCATACCACCTAGCAAGCATCACCATCACCAAACACCGCATCCTTCACTCACTGTACCATGCCAACCCCAAATAAGTTGATATTGCGCATCTTCCCGGTATACTATATGTCCTTGTCCATTATGGAATACATTTCCCATATTCCAGCTATACTCCAGCACCAAAAACAACAACAACAACAACGAAATCAACAACAACACAAACAATAACTCTGGGATAAAATATAAATTAAATGATTTCATTTCATTTGCTGTCTAATGTAGTTGTGGTCTTATAGATAGATCGATATAAATTGGTGGTGAGGTTTTTGTAAATCCATAAACATATATATATACATACGAGTACATCCCCTCCCACCGAGAACTGCGAATGCATCAATATAGTGAATGTATCTTAACTAAAAAAACAAAAAAAACTCTACACGCGCCATTTGGGAAGTGGAATCTCATCACTTCAACTCATCACTCCAACTCACCTCGTACTCGTATTCATATACTCATACTCGTACTCATCGTCATCATCAACTACGATGACGACAACGTAAATTGTGGCGTGTGGTATGTTCCGGGACAAAGAATAAAAAATAACCGAATTAAAATCTAGCAAACCGGAAACATATACGTACTCGTACCTTCATACATATAGAAGTACTCGAGCACTCGTCAAACATCATCGAGTAGCGCAAGGTGTTACTCACTTAACTTATGAGACATTTGCGGGAAATATATTATATACATATGTAGGTAGAGGTACATACAATTTTTCTTTGTCTCGTTCATTCAATGAATGAATTCGTTTTCGTTGTAAACACAGTAGGTACCGGTACAACGTACACACAAACTCTCCACAAAAACACTTCTTGCCTTGCCTTGTCGTTGTCGCCGCTCGTCGTTCCTCGTCTTCTCGTCTGAAGTCTCGTTTAGTGATAAAACGTCTCAATGAATAGCATGCTGGGTCTCTGAGCTCTCAGAGTTTTCGCAACAACCTATATCTATAGGTACATACATTGGTTAGATATTGTGTACTAAATGGGACAGAAGCCAGAGTGAGTGATGTGAATTAGATACAATACTGTCTGGCAAAATATATTCTATGAAGATGAAGAGAGGTTTACCTAACAATAATAATTCTATCTTTAGATGTTCTGTTTTTTTTTTTATTTTATTGTTCGTTTGTTTTACGAGCATAAGATTCATCAAAATGAGAGAATAAATTTACCCGAAATCGAGTTATTAGCAGGTCACACGCTAAATTCTGATGGTGAAGGTGATGGGATGGAACTGAGATGAAACGTTAAATAAATGTGTCATATTTTATTCTATAGAGGAAAGTAGACATGAGAATTATGAATAATCTGGAAACAATTGCTTGTAGTTCAACTGATTTGTAATAGTATATTTAATAGAAACACGTTTCTTCCATAATGTTACTCATAAATTCAATTTCATCTAAAAAACGGCGCCCAACGCGAGAAACTACAGAATCGTTTGGATTAATTATTTCAACTAGTATTAATAGCTTTACAATGCCTGCTTTTGTATTTGTGTTATATGTAATAAAAATATGTATGTACAACAAGGCTACACATACATTTTCATTTCATCACAAAAATGGCGCCCAACGTGAGTGAATGAGGGATTTATTGTATTATTTTCTTGAACTAAATTCAATCATCTTACAATACTTTATAAATATTTATAATACATTTAATAGAAATATGTAAAATGTCCCACAAGTCTTCTACTTAATTTGTTTTCATTATAAAAATGGCGCCCAACGCGAGAAACTACAGGATTCTATTAATTCATTATTTCATATGTTATCAATCGCGTTACAATGGCGGTTGTTTTTATTTCTTACTAATATATAAACTATAAAATAGTTTGGTTTTACAAAAATGGCGCCCAACGTGAGTTACTAAGGGATTTATTGTAGTATTTTCCTGAACTAGATTCAATCATCTTACAATACTTTATAAATATTTATAATACATTTAATAGAAATATGTATGTACAATGTCCCACAAGTCTTTCACATAATTTGTTTTCATTATAAAAATGGCGCCCAACGTGAGAAACTAGAGGATTTTATTAATTCGTTATTTCATATGGTATCAATCGTGTTGCAATGGTGGTTGTTTTACTTTTTTCTATAGTAATTGGCAAATAAAATTGTAAAGTTTCAAATGTAAAAGAATTATATATGTACATATGTATGTATAATGTTTTGAAACATGACTTCGGAGTTAATGATCAAACATCAATAATATGAGATTTACTGTATCAAAAAATGTTTGGCTATTATAAAGCAGTTACTGAATTCTTGAGCTGTAGTTTTTACATACAGGTTATTCTCAGCTGATATCCATAAATAATACTTAAAATTCTGCAATTCTTAGCAAAAAATAGAACAAGTATAATTTTAAAAAGCAAGTGGGTTTTAAAATTAAATAACTCCTTCCCCGTCTCTCTCAAAGCCAATTTACTTATACCAAGCTTCAGAAAGATAGTAATTAATTAAAAATGATTGCTGATGTATTAAATTCCATTCCAATTTCCGTTACAAACACACACATAAATAATATATAAATGAGATTGCTTGACTCGGCACACAACATACATAAATGTAAGACATATTACAGTACTTAGTTATAAAATTGATCAACTCTTGGGATAGAGATTATGATATAGCTTTTTTTCCGTTTTTTTTTAGCTTTAATATAAAACCACCGCTTACATTTGCAATAGCCAACTGAATTTGTAGATTCCATAATTGAAAATCAATAACAAAAGCTGATTATCACCTTTTATTAATATGTTGAATTTTTTGATCAGATACATGTACATATAGGGTGTTTTTTTAACTGCATGAGAAGTTTCGATGGTTGTTGTCTATGGTTTCAAATTTGTTTTAGCAGTTTCATATGAATTTATTGACACCAGAACAACGCTTCCAGATTGTCGAAATTTGTTTTGAAAATAATAAATCTGTTCGCGAAGTTCATAGAGTACTTCGCTCGAAGAATTGTACTTAGTGATGAAGCATAGTTCTGGTTAAATGTTCTTTTCCAATAAGTAAAATTTCATATATAATGAAGCAAGAACAATTCTCAAGCCATTAACGAATCACCATTACATCGAGTAAAGTTGACTGTTTGGCGCAATTTACACTTTGGTGGAATCATTGGTCCCTATTTATTTTGAAGTATGGAAGTATAAATGTATATCTTTAAATTTCAAATTTTTGCACTTTGTAAGATCAAATTCATATAAGAGAATGACTTCTGCTTTGAAAGTTTTTATTTTAATAAAATTTATTGAAAGGATTGTTATCAAAATCAACTGCCTTAATTTGACGTTACGAAAAGAGCAAAGTAGAATAGCCACTCCAATCAGAATTCATAAACGGCAGCCTTACAATTTTTAACAGAAACATAAAATTCATTCATTCCCCAAATGGATTCTATCCTTTTATTTACTTTGTGTAGATAGGGAAGGTATAGATTAGTGTTAAAATCCTTCTATAAGTCCATAAATTAAACTCTCATTCAACACAACATATACCTACCTACCCCTTCATTTGAAGGTATGTAAGTCAAAAATAAAACACAATATCCATTTCCATTTAAAAGTTACCTATATTAAAAACAAAATGTATAGGTATGTAGTAAAGTAAGTATTATAAAGCCAACTTTAACGTTCTTCTTTCTTCTTCTTCTTTTTTTTTAATACTATTAATTTTAGTGCAAAAGTAAAACAATTACATTTGAAGTAATAAACAAAATGCAACAAATTCAAAGTAACAAAAGCAAACTATAAAATGTAAAGAAAAATAGAAATAACAAATAAAAATAAAAAATTCAAATAAAAATACAAAATACAAAATACAAAAACAGGCAAAGGAACAGAGTCAGAGTTTCTATAATTTTACACTTTCAAGACCCTAAAACACACGTACCTACTCACAAATTGAGGAGAAACACACTCTGAGATTCTCAGAGTAGGTACTCGCCCTTATGTTTTATTATGTTCTCAAACGAAATATCCTTGCACATTAAATTTTATTCGCCTTTCTCAATTGACTATTGTAGCAATTGCATGTGTAATAAAAACAAAACACACAACAAAAAAGAGTTGCAACTGCTTCTTTGTAGTTATACCGCCATCTAGTGCCACTGCCGCCACCACCATCACCAGAGAACATCAAACCAACCAAAAACCAACTCGGTTTTGGGAGAAGGGTGTTTTTTTGTTTTATTATACACAATCGTCATCCAGCAGCAAAACAGTGCAACAACTACATCATTCATTTTATACTCTCTCTGCTTAGCGTCAGGTTCAGCTTTAGCGTCAGCACCCGGTTTCGGATCGGCTTTGACTTCGGCTTCGGCTTCCACACCCGTTTGAACTTATACTATACACAAAACTTCACTCATATTCTCTGGGCCCCCCCACCTTCCGACTCCTATGGCACACAATATTATATTCGTTTAGAAAACAACCCTTTTATGTTTTATCACACACAAATCGACTTCCTGTCCGCGTTTGTTTTAAGTTATATAATTTCAGTCGTTCGTCGCTCGTTGTCGACACAAGCACAAGCACAACAACAACAACAACACAACATCCACAATATGCACAAACGAAACGACGAAGTCGACAGGTACACTACACTTGTGAGTTGTGACGTTGTGAGTTGCATGCAACAACCAAACCAACTAAGCAGCACCCCTAAAATCCCACCTGAATTAACATACGGCTATATTTTATATTTTTATCATCCCCCCGTTGCCAGTTCCACATTCTGCATTTCATCGTCATCGTCATCTCATGTGGTGCAACACAGAAGAAGAATTGCTACTTTTGTTACACATTTTAACAGTTTCACACAGTGCTCGAAAGCAATTAAGAAAATGCACCACCCCAAGTGGGTTTTTGGGCAGAAAGGGGGATGGGACCAACCCTTTAAAATAATATTCTCTGTTCTCCGTCGTTCTCTCTCTATGTCGTCGTTGGTTGTTCTTGTTTTTGTTGGTTTGTATAAAATATAATAAAAATAATAACAACACAAAAATGCAAACACTCATATTGTAGAAAATGGAAGAAACTTTCAAAAACACACAGCAATTGTGTGCAAACAGTGATATACATACATACACAACACATATCTGTATACAAATATTTAATATTTATATTTTGCATTTTAAATGAAATACATCAAATGAAGCCGACTTTCGTCGTATCCGTCGCCTTTACCGTCACAGTCACCATCCACGTCGTCGTTCTTGACGTCTTTCACTTTGTACAAATGAAAAAAAAAAGAAGAAATAGTGCCTAACGTCGTCGTCGTCGATGAAGGTCCTCTTCAAAAGTTTTTATATAAAATAATATAGAAAAGCTTACAAAGTTTCTAAACGTTGTTCGTCTTTTTTTCTGTTTTTTCTTCTTTTTTGTCTACATGAAGGATGGAGGCTACAGGCTACCACACCTGCTCTTTTGGCCACTCAATTGAGTGATCCAAAAACTAAAGCAAGTTAAAAAAAAAATGATTCTAGGCATTCTATAATTTTAAGGGTGACCATCGTAAATATTTTTTCGAAATTGATCTCAGTTTTTTGAAATGTATAGTTTTAAAATTCAAAAGCAAAATGTGTTAGATTCTTTTATTAGAACCGGAATATCATAATTTTAGAAAGGTATTGATAGTTTTAGTTTGAATCCGACCTCGAAATCACTTCATCACTTCAGATTCTTAAGAAAAAATCAAAGACAAATACGATTTTTGTTTTACATAATTAACGGGCGCTCAAGGGGTTATTAATACCCTTAACGTTAACATGTTTAAAATTTAAACACAGTGCGAGCTTTAGGAAAATAGGGAAGGATTAAAGAGGAGATACCGATGCACATTGGTCTTAAAGTTTTGAATATCAAAATGATAAGGAAAAGCAGAGCTGGGTAAAGCATTTCACATTCTCGATGTGCGGTTAAAAAAAAGAATCTCTATACTTGAAAGTAAGAAGTACGTCCGAAATTGAGCTCAAGGTTAAACTGATGTGCATTCCCAGAAGTACGAGTATTAAGGCTGAATTGTTTGAGGGGGAATGCAACTGGCTAATTCTACAGAACACTGTTTATAAAAATATCGGTAGAACAACGAAAGGCATGAAACATTGCGGCGGTGTTCGAGTGACGTTATTGTTTCGGTTATAGTTCTATCGCCTATCATTTTCAAAGCTCTTTTTTGAATCCTGTCCAAAATACTTAAGTATGTTATAGGGGCACCTGCCCCTAACGATAATAGTTATAAGGCTTTGTGATGCTTTGTTTGTAAATTCTCGAAGTATTTTTTAATCTTAGATATATAATTATGTTGTACGTGTGTATGTCACTGAATTTCTCCTAAACGCTGAAACGATTTCAATTAATTTTTGTGTATCCGTTTGGAAGGCACCCTGGATGGTTAAGACTCACAAATCAGCCCTCCACATAATACTGCAGTAAGTATCTAGGTTATATATCTATACTCCAACTAAACGGCTGGATCGACTTGAATTAATATTTGTACATGTACTCAAGTGGGGGTCCAAAAAAAGTGTACATTTTTTAATTAGCACGGTAAGTGGCGTGGCATTTTTTGTTAACGACAATGACGTAAAAGTTGAATTTTTGAATTCACTGGACTTATCAGAAATAATCATCTAAGCACCTAAGCTATGTAAAGGTACAAGATTAGTCATACAAAAAAGTGAGGGGCAATCTTCTTGAAGCTACAATTTTCAACAGCAAATTTTAAGGCTAAGTTATTCTCCTGCAACAAATCCCAATCGTCCCTTCAGACTCATCAGCTCCATTTAGACGACTGCAATTTTCAATTCTCTTGGCATTTGCTATGACTATTAATAAGTCACAAGGTCAAACAATGTCGTTTCTGGGTTGCATCTCTAGAAAATCAGGTCCTTTTAAATATGAGGCGCGTTCTCCAGTTGGAAAACTGTCAAGTTTATTCCTTTGTACTCCTCAAGAATTGACAAAGAATATTGTTCATCAACTCGCATTAAGATAAAGTTAAACATACATTATTGATGATTATGAATTGTTTTTTAGAAATATTGATGTTCATTTAAAAATCTGACGGATTGTAAAAAAAATTGGTGTCACAAAATTTTCAAAATTATTATTTTACGCATTTGAAAATTTTAATTCATTTAATAGTAAATATGGAAGTAATTCCATATTTTTAAAAACTCATAAACATTTGGAGCATGTCATAAAAGCGTCATTTATTAAAATGGTCCCATGTCATTTATTAAAATGGTCCCATGCGAGTTTGCCAAAGATTTAAAAAAAAAAAGGATGATCTGGTCACCGCATGCAATGCATTTTTCAATTATTTATCTTCTTATTTTGGTTTTATTACTATACTCAACTCATGCATATCTATATACCTTCACCCAACGATTGTTGTTAACCAACCTGGATGAAAGGCCACAAGACGAAAAGGTAATTCCTTTGTTGGATTAATTGCAAATCCAATATTGAAGGAAAAACCTGAAAGACAGTAATCAACCATGCCTCACATAAAAAACAAAAAATGGAATTGAAAATAAAATTAAACAATAAAAACAAAAACAAAAACATAAAACATAAAACAAAACCAAAACCAAAAAAAAAAAAGTATTTCTATAATTTGTTTGTTTTCCGTTTTATTGATTAACTTTGAACTGGGTCTTTGACCCAAAATATGAGTCTGGGAAAGTAGGGCAAAACCAATTTTTATTTAGGTATACGAATACCTCTACGAGTACATATGTATATAGAAAATTCGAAGATGATTTTGTTTTTTTTTTTTGAATGCTTGTTTCTGTGAAATAAAAATGATATCCACGTACACCGGATATGAACACGATTCCCTTTTATTAAGATGAGATTCTCATGGGGTTGAGGATCACTTGTTTACCTTTACCTACTAAACCATACAAGTACATCTGTAAACGATAATGATATAGGTTTTAAAAGTATAAGGGGAATCAAGTAGGGGCCAGTTTCTGTAATACTCGTAGTTTGTAGGACTCGATGCCTTACCAATGAAACTTTACCCTTCTTCTATTAAGATGTGTCCCTTACAAAGAGAGTCTTGTTTGATAAAAAGTTCGATTTTTAAAATGTTCCTTCATTCCTGCCAAAAGCATTTACACAAAAAGCTATTAAAATTATCATTATTAACTTCTCATTGGAGGTTTTTGTAATCGGTCCAATTGTTTGAAACTCGCGTATGTTCGGAATTCAATTTTTGTATTTTCTGAAAATCTGGCAAATATTAAGGTCACCAAGTATGCAATAAATTCGGTCTTAATGTATTTAAATGGGCAAAAAGGATTTTGAAAAATATGATTCATTTATGTGTGTGTGTGATTTGAATAACACCCTGTGTGCGTTGTCTGATATTATGGTATTATGTTGTACCAAATGAATGAAACGGTTGTGGCCTTGATATTCCAGAATTGTCGTCATCTTGAAAATTTGCTGTACTTTAAGTACCCCAAAGCTGTTTTTAAGTTTATTGCCTGCTATTGTTTTGTGTTATCCTTAGAGCTTAATTTTAAAATGTTAGGAGTTTGTTGACGTGTGTTGGTGATGCGTTTCCTAAAACGCTTAACGTGTGAAAGTGCGTAGTTCTTCAGATAAGTACGTAACTTGTCTTCATGTTGGTTATAAAAGTAATGGCAGTGAACAACAACTCGTAAGATATTTACTAAGCTCAATAACTTCGACGAATTCTGTTATCGTGATTTTACAGAAATCATTTCTAAAATATATTTGTTTTTTCGTTTTTTTGATGGGGACTTCGAATATGCATAAGTTTAGTCTTAGAAGCGTTAAAAACCAATCTGTTGTCGTGACGGCATTAAATTCTTTTTATATTATCACTGTCACCGATTCCAAAAACCCATCGCAAACAACAACAAAAACGAACAGAATATTTAGCTTAAAAAATCGAAAAAGTTCGTTGATACAAAGAATTAACATAAGTGGTCCCAAATTGGACCCTTTTGTTTCACCGTTAACATCTTTTATCTTAACGCAAGACTTTTGGTTGTTTGCAATCCAATCAGCCATTATACAGTACTGTGCAAAACATTTTCAACTAGAACCTCCAACATTTTTCATTAAAAAAAAATTGTTTAGAAAATCAAACAGGCAAATTCTTTCTTTAGATTTTTAAACTTTCTTGATATTACGTTATAATTGTTGGAAAACAAATTAGCACCCTTCGCTTAAACAAAAAATAAATCACTAAATACTTTAATAGTTGGTAAAATTGATGTGCAAAACATTTGCAACTTAGACCTCACATCAAAATTTCAAACTGTTTTCTTACTTCAAGACAAGGAAATGTTAATATTTAATTCCGTACCCTTTATTTTTTATAATGGCTGTATATTTTCTGGGCATAGAAGCTATAAAGTTATTAACAAATAACCGTTTTCGGAATGTCATTCCACTGCCTCTGAATTCCAGCTAGTAGGTCACTTTTGTACTTAAAAATGTTGCTCCCAATTCTTCTCTTTACAATTTCCCACAGGGTTTAGGTCTGGGGATTGGGCTGACCATGGTAAAACCTCAATCTTTTTTTCTGTAATCCCCTTTGTGGCCAACTTCAACTTGTGTTTAGGATCATTGTCGTGTTGGAACGACCATTTCCCAATGGACATAATGCAGCATGGTGTTACAAAGATGTATACATAGTCTTCACACTTTATTATACCCTACACTTGTCGAATTTGCCCGATTCCTTGGCCAGAGAAGCAGCCCAAGACCAAAATTGAATTGAGTTTCACATTAAAAAAAAATGGCTCTTTTGCTACCTGAAAACCACGCAATGGCGTGCAGTACTCGGCGTCTGATAGTTGATGGGTCAATTGGTGACCTAAGTTCAATCTTTGTTTCCCTGGATGATGCCGTGGGGTTTCTTCGGAAGAAATTTGTTATTTTTCAATCATCTTTTGCTGTGGTGCTTCGAGAC
Source organism: Eupeodes luniger (assembly GCA_951509635.1). Classification (NCBI taxonomy): domain Eukaryota; kingdom Metazoa; phylum Arthropoda; class Insecta; order Diptera; family Syrphidae; genus Eupeodes; species Eupeodes luniger. The sequence goes on from OX608074.1 coordinate 1,019,385, forward strand.
CTTCCTCCTCTATGATGGCATAACATACCTTTCCACTTTTGATGATTTTACAAATAGTTGATTTGTGGATGGAATATTTCTTTGAAATTTCATTTTGTGATGCTACTTTTTTGAAATCACTCAAAATTCTGGATTTTACATTCGATGAATATTTATTTCCCGCCATTTTTAAAATAAATCAAATTAGCCGTTATAAAAATTAAACGAAAAGAGAAATGGCCACTAGTTGCAAATGTTTTGCACAACTAAAATTATTATTATTTTTGTAAAATCAGTGCATTTGTAGAATTTGCCTGTGGATCAGTGCTTTAAGATTATGAACAGTAAGATGACACATACAAAAGTCTAAAGCAATACAAATAATTTCATTGGAACAACGTTTATACATACGAATGTTCGTTTTTTTTTATAGGCGCTGGTATAGTTGCAAATGTTTTACACAGTACTGTACCTCTTATACTAATTCTTTCTAAGGCTTAAAATATTTTTGAATGATTAAGTTTATCAAAACCTTTTGATATGTTTCTATCTCAATCATGACTTACATTTTATTGAAGTTTAAGGCGTCAATGTCTGATTTAAGGAACTTTAAATCCCAATATCATAATATGTATTGTTTCTTTTTGTTTAGATAAATATGTTTTTGTATAGAGAAATCAATTAAAATTCTCCAACATTTTAACTTCACTCATTGTTGATTACGATAGGAAATTTCATGCTGTTTTCAGAATAAGTAGCTACTTTACTTAACAAATATATTCATAGAAAAAATCGATCTTAACGTTTCGAAATAAAAATAATGAATTTATCTTGCAAAGTTTATTTATATAATTTTTTAAGTTTTCGTAAACATTTTTGTTTTTGTTGTCTAAATAAAAACATAATAAATCAAACAAAAAAAGTTTAATCTCACAACAATTCAAAATTATTTTAAGAACAAAACAAAATAAATATGTTTTCACCAATCTACATTGCATTATCCCCCCATCAACTCAAACCTTCATTTCGTCCTTCTTTATCGTCGTCGTCGTACGTCTTGCCATCGTCAACGTAGTTGTTTCTTTCTTTCAAGAATAATTCGAATATATTCTTCAGTTTCAGTCGCGTCATCGTCATCTTCGTCGTAGTCTAGTTTTATATTCCTGCGCTGCTAAGAAAACTTTTTAAATTATTTTGAATAATGTTTATAATATTTTTGTATGCGCCACCACCACCATACCACCGCTCTCACATTAAAATTGAAAAGAAAGCAACAAAAATAAACAACACACAAACAAAAAATATAATATATTATTATGAAACATGGAGCTATAAATTCCGATTAAACTGCAAGGATACACAACAAGCACATACCTACCCATACCCAACCCACCTATGTTATTGTATATGTATAGCCATATTCTTGAGTTATTATCAAAGTTGTAGCATTTAAGAAAAACGAAAGCAACACAACAAAAAAGAAATAAGGACGAGAAACGATGCTGATGCTGATGCTCTTTCTCTTAACGCAGGTGTAGGTACATGGTTCCTCCTCCTTAATATTATACCATAAAATATATAAGAAAATAAATTAGTTTTCAGAGGAAATATATATGTATAACAGAAAAAAAAAATCACAAAGTTTGGTAAACTAACGAGGGACTATCCTTGAAATAAAAATAGAAAGAAAAAAAACGAACACAAAATAATTAAATGAGAATGGAAAATTGTTACATCGTTTAGGTCCATCCGCATCGTGTATCGAATATGAGCCTTTCATCAAAAATGTCAAACTATCTTCGTCGTCGTTGTCCTTAATGTCCAACGTTTTTGTCGTTATCGATGTTGCTAATGGTGATTATACGATGATGATGCCCCGATGACGACAATGGCTTCGACTACAGCTACGACGACGGACGCACGTAGACGGTGATGGTAAAGTTTTTGTCGTTCGATTAGGACCAAGTACCAACTATGAATCTTCCTTAGACCTAGTCCGAAAATGCAACCCTTCCATGGGCTTCATAATTTAGTTTGTTTCTGTACTATATAACTATTGAAACTCCTCATACTAAAGAACGTGAGATATGAAATAGGAGTCTTGCTGCTCTTTCATATCATAGCTACATGTGTCCTTATTTAGAAGAATCCTCGTTTTTTTAAGTAGGAACATTCTTTGTGTCTCGGGGTATGTTTCCATAGGTCTACCCTAGCAAACCTCAAGCTTTAACCAATATGCCACCACATGAGAATTTTTTCTTCCGTCAAGCATATTGAAACTAAAGGGCATGTTTTGGGGACACACAAAATTGAGCCAACATGTAGTCTTTAAACTCTCCCAAATACTTCGTTTGTCAATGGAATGGATTCAAGGATTAGAAGAGATAGATTCTTGAATTCATTAATTAAGAAAACATATTGATGAAGACCATTTTTATCCCTTTCTTTTTTTCTTCTACTTTTTTATCAGTCTTTGATTAGGATCATAATCGGTGATAGGAGCACGTACAACCAACTCATACTTGTTCTTTATTTTGCCGTGGAAAAAATATCACCAGATGATCGAATATCGTGAATAGAAAAGCGATGTAAGCGCCGAATTTCTCTCAACTCTTCTCTGTTCCTATTCCATTGATTGTCACGATTCCATCAAACTCATGAACCCACCAGCAATCGAAAATTGAAGCTCTCGGGAATCAAATATAATTTTCGATTCGAGTCGTCGTTGTCCTAGTCGTAGTCGACGTCGTCGTTGACGTTGTCGCTGTTGCTGTCGCTGTCGTGTTCGTTATCCTGGACACTAGATGGAGTTGCTCTTGGGCGATGGTACAGCACCACATACATGTGTATGAAGGAAGTGTGGGAGTGGTAAGAGGGAACCATCAAAAAGTTCGGAAACGGATGGGGGATTTATATTAATTTTGAAATATAAGTCTACGAGGTCATTCTCTAGAGTTGTTGTGTAGAGTGTAGTGTAGTTGTTGGGCTTCATGTTAGTGTTCGTTTCGTTGTCGTCGTCGTCGGCACCGGCATCGTCATCGTCATCATCATCGTCATCGTTGAGCCTATAGATAGCCATAGAACAACCATCGGATATGGTAATTCGGAAGAGAAAATGGATCGATTTCAAAACAAAACCCTTTCCGGCAGCGCCAATGATGGAAGCAGTACCTATAGAAGCAGCAGCAGCAGCACCAATCACACCAGCATCACCATCAGGCGCATACAAGGAACAAGGAGCAACTCAGAAGTTCAAGTATACAGTATAGTTTGAACTCGATGGTAGGAGCTAGGGACACAGAGAAGAAAAAACGAAAACGGCAGGAGGCACCACCCAAACCATCAGCTGATGGCTATGTAGTACGTATACGTACAGAACCAGCGACCGACCGACATAGGAAACCTCGTCTTTCTATTGCCAATTCGGAAAACGGAGAACGTTGAACGGATAACGAATAATGGGGAAAGGGGAATACAACATTCACAGTGGTAAAAGTGGACAGAATTGTATATTTTATAGAACGAAACAAAATGAATTTAGCTGCACACACTATAACGCTTTCGCATGTTTGTAGGTTTTTTGTATGGCTCAGGATTACGCTCAACCATCAAGCTCAAACCCCCATCACAACCCACAGTCCACAGCCCACATCCCAAATCCACCATATCATACCCCCTACAAATGCAATGCGATGGGGTTGCGGCGTCGTCGTCGTCGTTTGTTGGGCTTGGGCGAGTGTTTGCGGCAGAAAAAGGAAACGTACGTAGATTTCGCAATAGAATTCCAAGTTCCTATTTTATTATTGATTACCATGTCCATAACCTGAAAGATATTTGATTGCTCCTTTTGTTGTCGTATGTATGCGGAGTTCCTAGTTCTGGCAGGTTTCTCTAACCCATCACACGAATGTACGAGTATAGTGGTTGGTTGTTGCTGTACAATGTACAGCAGTGATCCAAGAGTCCAGTTGAACTCAGACGCCGGCCGGACATCTCTGATGGGGTGGCATGACGCGGGCGGTCAACGTGAAGTTCTATGGAACAAATATATTTGGAACAGACCGATATGGCGGCGGCCGGTCAGTGGTGGCTTGTAGTGTGGTGCATTCTTTTGGATAATTTGAGTGTAACTTCGTTTTGTTTCGTTCCATTCGTTTGGCATATATTATCTGCTATATGTAGGGCTAGACTAGCTCGAAAAGTTCGAGAGTAGGTTTAAGGTAGGTGCACTGCACATTGTTCCTGATTGATTACCTTCTCATTTCGATGCACAAAGTCTTCTAAGGCAAACTGGATCTCTTCTATACTGATGGCAGAATACAAAAAAAATATTCGAACAACATATAACCCAAACCCCTCATATCTCGATATTTTATTCAAGGTTTTGATTGGATTGAATAATTGCATTTATGAATGAATTTTATGTATTGATCACCTTTCAAGTAATTTCGAATTTTTTCGTGAATTGAAATCATATACAGTTGCTTTTTTATAAATAATTCAATGGCTCAAAGATTTCAATACAATCTTACAACTTTTAAAACCTGTACGAAACCTCCATCAGAAGCGGAATCACGCTTTTTCTTTTAGGTTGGTTAACACTTTTTCAAAAATCACAATGAATATAGGAAAGTGGTGTTATTATTTTGTTTGCTAACAAAATGTATAGTTCTACCCATGAATCCGATAAGTGAAGCTTTATTAATTTGTCTTTAAACGAAAAACAAAATGGAACTCCAGGGCGTATGCGTACTATTTTTGTATGTTAGGTTAATTTTGAAAGTAGTAAATATTTCTACATCTGAAGAAGAATTATGAATCTTTTTTTAACAAAATGGTAACCTAAAATATTATGGAATATAAATAAAAGGAATATAGGAAGGTACAAACATATTTTAAGTAACACCCTGTAATCATTAAAAATAGATCTATTTTCTTTTTTTCATTGTGATTATTCGGTTTTTTTTTTGTCCATGTTTTGGTTCATGTTTCTTCCTATATTTGACACAAAAAGGATAATCGATTGCTATAACTAGCATAAGAAAAGAAAAAAACAATTGAAATAGTTTTCCTTAACTACAATTAAAATCATGGAAAGAAAACTACACCAAAAGAATAATGAGAAAAACACAATCAAGGTAAACCCTAATTTGTACATCAATGATTGATATCGAACAAAAGGGAAAAATGAAAACGAAAAACAAAAACAAATTCTAGATAAACGGGTGAAATGAAAAATAAAGGAAATCCTCATTTTGAGTTAATATCTATGCCATCGCGAGTTTTATATTTATATATATGTATATAAAAAAAGAGTAAATAATTAGTATGGCTTTGATTGAACAGAGACGCATGTTTATTATTTTTTGTCTATATTTCTGGCTTTTTATTTGAAAAAAAAAATCGAGAACAAACAAAAAATCTCTTCATCCCCTTTATAGTAAATAAGAACCAAAACAAATACCAGAAAGAGAATACCCCGAGTTATACCACCATAAGAGTTGGACTGATTAAAGCCCAAGAAAAAAAAACACAGAAGGACTTCAAATCAACCGCAGCAAAGCAAAGCAAAGCTAAAATAAAAGAAAATATATAATAATAATAATAATAATAAATTGAAAGGAATCCTGATGTTTGTGATAAAAACAAAACGCAGCAGAAAAGGGAAGAAGTTTATATGTAAGCATAAAAGTAAAGTATATATACGAAAAGGAATGATTAATTGCTAAAAGTTCAATTAAACTACCTCCACGAGTTTTTCTGTTTAACTCCCCCTCAATAATTTTCCTCCTTGGTTGCGATGTTGATGGTTATGGAATGGAATTTTCTTGCTTGGTTTTTATATTACCTATAAGCATTTTTATTAATGTTTATTTATTTTCTTGTTTTTGTTATTGGTGGTTTTGTATATGAGGTATTTTCGAATAAGTACAAAACGTTTAACAGGGTGTTTCTATATAAAAGGATATTGCATATTATCGAAACTAGTTTCGTAGCGCTTAATTCATTGTTAAATAATTTTTGTATTTCATTGAAAAGTGTAAAAACTTCTAATTTATTGTTTCATTTTATGTTTAAGTGTAACCATAGAGGCTTCTAAGAGCTTTTTTATTTAAGTTCTTCTGCTTTTTATTTTATTTAAAATGCCTTATGAGACGAAATCTCGTATCTTAATTACTATTTTGATAGGAACTTAAAATCTTGTCCATTTTGTTGTCAATCAGCAAATTTATTTTGTACACTTCAGAATTTTAGAAACTAGTTAGCTTATAACGAGTGATTTTTTAAGAGCTATCTGAAAATTTTTATAACATAAGAAAATATACATTAAATAACTGTCTGAAACGGTTTATATAATTTAATGTTTGAAGACTATTTCATGCAAGTATTAGGCTAACTGCACCTCTAATGTTCCATCCGCTAAGTCAAATGTTGACATACTCTTTCTTACAATTAGCCGGTATCTCACGAACGAAAAAATGCTTTCAGTACGTCAATCGAAGCGGGCTTGTTGCTTTAGACACGAGTTTTAACATAGGTGTACAAAAATAGTCTAGAGGTGTTAAATGGCACTATAAAGGCAGCCAACTGACCGACCCCAAACGTGAAATTGAACTGTTCTTCGAACTCTCCTCTTCATTGTTCATGTCATGCAAGTCAAATTCAACCATATTGCTCCAAAAAAATTTATTATCATCGCAAAATAGCGCTCCATTCAGAGTTTTGTTGCGATTCACATCATCTTGGAAGAAAAACGGCCCTATGATTCCGCCAGCCTATAATCCGCACCAAATAGTGACTTTTTTTGGATGCATTGTAATACTTCAGGCTGTTCTTAACACCAAATACGGCATTTTTGCTTGTTAGCGTATCCAATCAGGTGCCGTTAAATAAAGCCAAGTGAAATTAAACCAACTTTTAAAAATTGGCCTTATTGCACTTTATACAAAAATGAAATAAAGCCAATTTTCAGCAGTTGGCCATATTGCACTTTGACAAAGTGAAATAAGGCCAAATTATTTTGAGAAATAAGACCAAATTGTTTTTACAGTGAGGTTTGCAACCCCCCTGCTTGAGGTTGAGTGTATGCAAATTTTGCATTTAAGTGTAATATGGCCAACTGTTGGAAATTGGCCATATTACACATTACAAAAGTGAAATAAGGCCAATTCTTGAAATTTGACATTATTTCACTTGGCTTTGTTTCACGGCACCGCTTCAACCAGAAATGAGAAAATTTGAAAAAGCTGTTGTTCGTTTTCAAGACAGTCCATAATTCAATTACAGACCAAACTGAAGATGTTTTACAGTGACAAATAATACGAAACTTGCGTGAGATCACAAACCAGTGTTGCCAAAAAGAAAATAGCAAAACAAATCACCCATTAGTTGCTTCATTTAAAAATTTAAATTTCCAATAGTTAAAGTTTAAGATTTCATAAAACAATTTTTTTTTATTTTTTACCGAAATGAACACTCCTTTACAATAATAAATGACTTCGTTAGGCTCGTTTCACACTACACGGTTTTGACCGTACGGCAAAAAACCGGACGGCGACATTTTGTTAGATGCGCGAAGAAGAGCATACACGCTTTCATATTATACTGCCACGGCAAAATGCCGGCTCCGCGCAGTGTAGCAACCGTCTACTGCCACTAAAGTATACGCCAGCCGGACGGCGGAGCGATAAGCTTACTGGCGTACGTGACGAAATGCATGTTTTCACATCATACGATTTTATTCGTGCGGCAGAGTTCGATCAGCCACTTCAAGACCTGTGAAAAAGTATACTAAGCACAGGAATTCTGCATAAATCGTGTTTTACGGTACGGTTAAAACCGTATAATGTGTAATTAGCCATTGATCCGGTTTATGCCGTCCGGTTTTTTGCCGTACACGGTCAAAACCGTGTAGTGTAAAATGAGCCTTACTCTTTTCATTCTTTCTCACACTCAACATATTCTAATAAATAGCAAGCACTTTTGTCAGCTGTCAAGTTTGACGTTTGAACGGAATCTCAAAATTCCTCTTGAAAGCTGTGTTCAGCAATTATTTTGACATAGAAACGCTTAGAAGAAAAATGAGTTAAGTTGTTAGTCGGAATACATTTTCTCCGAATTGTCGTAAACATGCAAGGAAACATTGTATCAGAAGCCACAGACTTAAGTCTTATTTGTTTAAGTCTTAAGTCTTATGTCAAAAGTCAGTATTTGATATTTTTAGTAGTACCTTATATACAACAGATTTAATGTTTTGAATTGGTACAACAAAATCAATGATGGGGGCTAGCGTGAATTTATCAGGAATTTGTTTCTTAATTGTGAATGTCCCTGGAGATAAATTTACCTAGAACAAAAATTTCATGCAATGACAGCTTAATTTCCCTGGGAAATTATTTCCCAAATAGCAAATAATTCCGAGAGAAATTTATATTCATATTTATTTCCTTTTTCAAACATATATATTCAAATGTACAAAGAGCTCAGTAAAACCCACAAGTGTATGTTCAACTAATTTCACTTCGAATGCAATCTTACGAAATGTCCGTTTAATTTAAAAAAAAAATAAATTAATAATAAAAACATACATCAAGTTATTAAAAAAATACAAAATAAAAAAAAATAGTGTCAGCCAACGTAAAGTCAGCCGCAAATTAATAACAATAATAATGCAAGAATAAATAAACGAGAAACGACACAACAACACTTCGCTTGTCGTTCGAAGCAGCAATAACAAAATAATGAAAAAATAAAATAATAAAATTAAATAAATAAATGAGGTTTTTTATCTGCTTTATTGTACTGATTGGCATCTCTGAGTATGTGGGTATAGTGTATGTTATACATTGCCGACAAACGACACACAGCCTGACCTAGTGTCTGTTGTGCACCGTGCCGCTCGCTATATGGTCGACGACGTATATAGAAGTCCAAGTTGCTGAAGCTGATGAAGCCGGTAAAGTTGAGTTGTGGAGCTCGTGTTGCCAGTTACCAGTTGCCACTTTTCCAGTAGTAGAGTTATATGCCTTCATATTGCTCGTTCCTCCCAAAAAAATAGGTACCACTCGAGGAACTCTCACACTTGTCGTTTTCCAAACAAAATTACATATTTTGTATATTTTTTCGAATGCCGAATGTGAGAAAAATACCAATTTCCATGACACTACGTCCACTTTGTTCTTTTCAATTCAATACTGTTTCTTTTTTCTTTTCGAATTTTATGTTTATGTCAGTTTGTGTAACTTTTCTGTATGCAATGTAATTTTTATTTTATTATTATTTTTATTTTATGACAGAAACAAAAAAAAAAAAAACATTCACCCATCGTAAAGTGTAATTACTTTAATGATTTTATGGCTCCGCTTTATATATGAATCATGATTGCCGACTGACTGACTGACTGTACTCACTGTGTTGTATACTGAATGAGTGACTGTATGTGGTATTCTGGGCTGCGCGACCAAACATTAGGCGGAATACATTATTTGTTTTGTATTAATGCGAGCGTTCCACTCACAGTAATACAGTGCGGCAAAATAACTACAACTACAACAACAACAACAAAAGTTCAAATTATAGTTATAACGTATGCAATGCAGGACGAGGACCATATTATAGTGAGGTTTGGGAGGGGGTGACGCGGCCGCCGCGGGTGGGTGAGGTTAAAGGAGTAAGAGGCAGTTGTAATAATACTGTACCACACCACACCACACCACACTACACAGTGGGGTAGGTAACCTCAACACCTGGAATCGATTTCAATTAAATTTGGTAAAATGATTTTTAAAAAAAATTATTCTAGGCTTCTAACTTTTAAAATATTAAAGAAATTGTGTTTATTTATTCTCAGCGGTACCGTGATAATAATAAGGCCAAGTGAAATAACACCAACTTTCAAAAATTGGCCTTATTGCAATTTACAAATGTGAAATAAAGCCAATTTTCTGTAGTTGTCCATATTGCACTCTGACAAAGTGAAATAAGACCAACTTATTTTTACGGTGAGATTTCTTAAAATTTGGCCTTATTTCATTTGATTTTATTTCACGGCACTATTCTCAGCTGCAAACTTTTGTTAAGTTAAATAAAGTTGAATAGAAAATTGCGTAAAATATAGAAGAAGTATTAGAAAAATATCATTGTTTATGAGTAAAGTAATTCATTTTTTTAAAAAGAAGCTAATATTAAAAAATTCTAACTCGATGAAGGCGTTAAGGGGCTAAACCAGTTTGACACTCTCAAAAACTATATTTTTTGGACTATTCGATAATTTATGTCTTTTTAAAATATCCTGTGAAAACGGCACGTCGTATCTTTAATAACTTTAGAAGAACTTCAAAGCACCTTCGCAGCGGAATGAAAACGATTAGGCTCGCTAATTTCTTAGCTGTTTTTATATTGAATGATCGTTCCTATGGTATTTTAAGAATGATGGAAGAATTGGGCATGTTTGTCAGCCCTATTGCGAAAGAACTTTCAGTTCAAAGAGATGACAGCCGAATCAAGCACAAAAAGGTGTATTGTATGGGCCAGGTATAAGCAAGGGATAAAAATTTTGAATGCTTAATCAAATCTATCAAATATAGTTAAAACTTTTACAGCTTATTTTTCGAAACGAAATTTTTCAAAATTGCTGACATCATAATTCACCGATCGACTGCAAATTCAAACAGAGTATTTTTGAAGTTATTAACTTTACAATGACTAAAGATCTCTTTGATTGGTTGGAAATTATCAATTTAGCATTAAGAAAACACAATTTTTGAACCCCAAAAAATTAATTTATTTTCAGAACTACGCCATTTTGTTAACTTTTTTTAAAAAACGGTAGATAGTTGTAAAGGAAATACCTTGAACTTTAAAAACCTTTTCGAATATTTTTGTTTCAAACACTCATTTGGCTGGAATCAGTTCAGCAGTTGGGGAACATTTATTGGCACCTTCGCTAACTCCACATAACTCAGTTATTTCTCAATATTTTTGCAAAAAAAAATATTAAAACATAGCTGAAAATATACCTGATTATGTTTAAAAAACTGCATAGCACTCTATCGAGAAAAAAGCATAATTTTGTATGGGTTACATAAGTATAGGCTTGTAACACTATTTGAGCTACATATATAAACAAGAGGCGACTTTTGGCGGTCTATAACCTCAAATGTTTCGTCATATTAAAGTAGACATTTCATTTTATACTTATTTTTATAGAGTTCCATTTCATTTGAAGAGCACAATTCAAAATTATGTTATGCTGAAAAAATTAACAAAAAATGTCCACTGGTATTTAAGAAGGACTTTTGAATTGAGACAGTATTTACCAATGTCATTATTGAACACTTAAAAGAGCAGTGGTCCAATACAACTACCTTGAGGAACTCCAGACACCACATTAATAATTTTTATGGTTGAATTAAGCAGAAAATGTATGTCTATTTCTATGTTTGGATAAATTGATGCCATGTCATCATTTTACTACCCCACTGTCACACAGAATGGTGCCGCGCCGCCGTGACTAAGAAATTCGTTTTATTTCATTGTCTTTATTTAAAATAATTTCGTTTATTATTTATATTGTTTTTTTTTTTTTTTTTTGTTTGTTTCATTTTATTTTAACTGGGCACATTTCTTGTTTGTTTTTTCGTACAGAGTTACGTAGTTTCATGCCGCAGAGCATGCTCTACTGAGTCACACGAAAGCCTAAATTACTGTCGGATGTCTGTGGCAGACATTATAGAAACGTACGTGAGCAATTTGCTCTTGTCATTTGTCATTTATTATGTGCATATCTCTACACTATTTGTTTACTTGCTTTATTACACACGTTCCTATAAATATATGTATGTCTATGGTACTTACATAAATACTATAGATATCTACATTTACCTTATTGTAGGTAAAAAAAAAAAAACAAAGATATTAATATAAAAAATATATAAATACTTAGGTAGGTACCTTTGTTGGTTAAGTCGGCCAACTCTTATAATGTTAAAATTGTTTGCTTTACTTTCTTGATATTTTTTCTTTTTTTTTTTTTCGTTCGCACTTTTGTGTAACTTTTTTTTTATTCTTTAATAAATTGTACGATCTATAGATTTGTTTGTAGGTACTAGGTAGACAATTTGTAACGGTTTTAATGTATATAGAAGTTGTTTTAAGTACTTAACGAGGTCAATTGGGAGATGTGAAAAAAGCAATTGAGAGGAAGGTCGAATTCTTTCACAAAATTTTATTTAAGATTTTTTGTATGTTATACGTTTCTGAATAAAAATACATTGAAATAAATGTATGGGTTAAGATAGAATTTATCTTTAATTTATTTATTTATGTTAAAAATATTTGAAATTTTAACTTTAGAGTGGTACTTAAAAATTGGGCCCTATATTTAAAAACAAATTTGTTTTTTTATTCTAATTTGTTAATACATTTTGCAGTCAAATAGCACAATAATTAAGAAAAACACTTTTACTTAGTTCAAAGAAAACGTTTTATTTGATACTTGAAAGCTTCGATACGTAATAAATTACGTAGGTCTTTTTGAGTGTTAAACACCATTTACCAATTACATATTTTACATTTTTCTTAAGGCCTAAGAAAGTTAAAATTTGACTTAAAACATAAAATAAAAAATTTACTTTTAATGTCCAAGCGGGATTGACAGTTGCTTTAAGTGAAAAAAACATATACTAAGCCTTGTGGTTAAGTTCGATTGGTTTCCGTCTGAAAACCAACACACTTAGACCAATAGTTGGTCAGTTTTGACAACATATGGACTTATGGATCCAAGGATTTTCCCTACTTGTAATACCGGGTGTTTTTTAAGTGCATGAAGAGTTTCAATAGTTGTTGTCGACAGTTCAAAATGTCTAGTTGTGTTGACATTTCTTACAAATTCATTATGAGTTGTTAAATGTGAGAATAACACTTTAAAATTGAACTTTACTTTGAAAACAAAAATTAAGTCTTCGTCTATTTTACGTGTTCAGTAATGAAGGTAAACGGAATATGCTAACCAATTTTTATTACCAAAATTAATCAGCTAAAACATGACAAGTTGTTCCATCAAGACGGAGCAACTTGTCATTCATACATCAATTAATTGCAAAATAAAAACTTTATTTTTAGAAATATTCATATTGACACTTGACCCCTCGTTAATTTAAGTAACGTCGCTTTTTATGGTACTATGTCAATTTAATGGTTTAGGTCGACAAACCAGCAACTCTTTATTCAGGGAAGTGAGCTGTGTCTTTATAAATATAATTTCTATCTTTAATGAAAAAAGGCAAAGCATTTAAAGCCACTATTCAAGACACCATTCATTGGGGTAATAAGGCCAGAAAAGCATTAATCTGTAATTCGTTGCCAATGAAGACATATGTTGGAAATCATATTTACAAAATAAATGCCATAAAATCATCTACCAGATTATAGCAATACAAAAATAATTCCAACAAAAGTTATCAAGCCTTTAAAAATCACCATTTACTAGCAGTCATCTGGCAGTCAAATTATTGAGTTTTCTTAAAACTACATAGTTTTTGAGTCTTAAGTTTTTCAGAAACTTGATTTATTGGATTGAATTTAAATCAAATTTTTGAAACACTTTTAACTGGAAACCTCTTTAAGTCTACTTAGGTGTAAAACCAAAATTTTGAAGAAGAATATGGGCGTGACTGAATGATTCGTCTTTGTGATAAGCCAGGACATGATAAAAGGCATAAAACCAAGGTGGAAATCTGTGTCTTCCTTATTTATATTTTATACAGCTTCTATTAAATTCCGTTTGCAGGAAGTTAATATAGAATAGAAGAATAGAAATGACTTTATTTATATACAAAATTCAGTTATACAATAAATGATTACAAGTCTTTTAAGACCTAGTTTTAAAACCATCGGTCAGATTGACAGAATATGAATTCTGATAGCGAAAACAAACAAAAAATAAAGATAAAAAGTGATATTAAATGGATTAATAAAATTAAATTACTGGAAATTACTTTTAGACAAATTTATATAAAACAAATTTTTTAAATTTCAATAAAAAGATATAGCAAAAAAAAAAGAACAAACAAATTTAAATGCACTGGAAGAATTAAGAGCTCTCTGTAAGAATTCTTTTTCTGTAAGCCATTGCGCATTGGAGGAATTTGTAAAGTCTATCCCAGCCTTTTGCTCCATTAAGGGTTTGGATTACATCTTCAGATTCAAATTGGTTCTTCCCAAAAATGTCCCAACGAATTTCTTGGATAATTGGACAAAATCCAAAAAAGTGTCCGATATTCTCTCTCATGGGTGCTGCAGAGTTGGCACTCGATAGGCAGGTCTGGTCTGTGAGGTATGTAGTTCAGAGAAAGTATCTCTCCTCTGGCTCGTAGAATTGAAGAAATCATATCCGTTGAGTTCTTGTCTTCGAAGTAGTTTGATTCTCTAAGATTTAACTCCAACTTACTATAGAAGTTTCTATACTGCGATGCTTTGGCCTGGTTGATGAAATTTTGCCGATATTTCTCATCCAATTTCGCAACAGGGGGTTAAAGACTTTCTTTAAAACCCGTTAGATTATCCAAATCAAATTCGATCGATTCACCCGTCAAATTTGCAAGATTGATCCAAGTTTGTACAAAATTAAGCCGATTTATGATGATAAATTTTAATACTCTATTGACCAGCCTTGATGAATCCAATTGGAGTATTTTGATAACGTAATCGAAATGAATCTTGAGCGTGTCGATGAACAACGGTGGCAAACCTGTTTCGATATGAAGCAAATAAATAGGCGTTGTTGATGGGAGAGCAAAGACTTGCTTAAAATAAAACGTAATAATTTTTCCACGTCCTAATATTCCTTGTAGCCCCACACTTGCGAGGAGTAAAGCATAATAGATTTTGCCACAGCTTGAAACAGTTTATATTTTGTTGAGTGGTGGATGGATTCATTTGCAATGCAGTTTTTCCAGGAAACGCAGAGGGCAGCCTTCGCCTCCTAAAGTTTTAACTTGATATGTTTTTTCATACAAAGGTTACTTGTTATGGTCACACCGAGGTATTTAACTTAATTAACAATTTGAACTTCCTGATCCTGGTACTTCCATTTTTCATAACTAGCGTATCTTCCGTGTCCTTTTCTGAAGATCATTATGTTATATTTGCTAAGGTTGACTGATAAATTCCATGTATCGTAGTATTTTCCAAGTTTGACGATCATTTCTTGGAGTTGGTCTGGGGATTCCGATAAAAGTACGATATCATCAGCATACAATAAGCCCGGAACATTTTCTCCCGCAAAGTTCACCCCTCCTCCCATGTGCTTCACTAAATCCTCAATAAATAGAGTGAATAATAGAGTACTCAACGCACATCCTTGTTTTAGGCCCATTGAAGAACTGAAATCTTCGGAAAGGCAGAAGAAGAAGTCAATAAGTCAATTACTTAAATAGGCAACCTATAAAGGAGCTAATGTCCAATCTACCAAGAGACTTAATTCCTCCAATAATTGTATGGCTACTTGACTTTCTGAGAAGATGCTTATATATCAATAAACTATATCACTTTTTTGAGCCAAGAAAGGACTTCTTTGAAAGTCAAAAAGATCTGTTTAGAAAATGCTACAATAGTTATTTAAACCAAGGACGATAAAATAGCCGAAAGGAATCCACATGTATATTGTACGTAGCATCTTTTGACATCTTCTGAGATATGTTTCTTCAGTTTCCTTAAACTAAAGGTAGATATCATTTAATTAAAAAAAAATTAACAAACCTCCGAAATGCTCATACAAATGTTGAAATCAATAATACAATATGTACCATAGCTTTCGAAAAAAAACCTGATTTTGAAATTACTTATAATGCTGGAAGTAGGAAACCTGAGTGTAGTGGAGAGTTTTTAAAATTCCGATTCTCACTATTTTATATTAATTGTGAAAAATTTAAGTTTTTCACGACTTGGGGCACAAATCTGGTAAATGCTAAATTATTACATTACATATTTCGATCCCTTTTATGTAGGCATGACCTACAACAAACCCAAAAGTATAACAACCAAAAACGCTATCAGGACATCAGACTTATAGAACCTTTTCAGCCAAATTACAATGAAATTGGTCCTTCGAAAAACTTGTGTCTTAAGTCAACATTGGACAATTTTTAATATAGAACCTTAGTTACTAACATGACAATGTGTTAAATCGCTTTTTTCTTTCCAACATGTTGCTTGCGATAAAATGGCGGGTCGATAATTCCCTAAAGTAAAATGCCAATCTGAATACCAGGATTTTTTTTTTAACCTGTTGCAATAAAAAGAACTCCGAATTTTTATGATATATGTATGTATTTGTATACCTTCTAGAACTTAGAAGTTGTGAATATGTCTTAAATAATCAACTAAGAACATTATCAATTTAAAAACAAAAAAAACATAATTTTTAATGTTTAAGTCCATCGCTGAAATATTTCAGCTTTAAGAAATTTAAAACTGGCAAATGAACCCCGTTTTATATTTGTTGACTGTCACTTTATTTTTAAACCCTATACATACACATGTACATATGTATTCACAGGATATGTACAAATATATATTTATATGTACATATAACAAAATATTCAAACGTTGAAGACCCATGTGTGTATTTCATCTTTAATTGTCTATACCTATAAAGTTAGAAAGGTTGAATTTCTCGTCCGCGAGTTTTAGAAGCAAGATATCAGAGAGCGGGTTGCTGTTGCTGTTGCTCATTCATATAGGAGAACGGTGCAAGGGGGAGCTGTATGCAACACCATGCAGCAGCAGCAATAGCATCACAAAATATATTGAGTCGACGTGGGTGTAGACAGTATTGTATCCCTTTTTGTCGATATAGTACACATGAATATATGTATCGAACAAATACAAATGAATGAAGTTCGATTTGCAATCGTCGTACAGTCGTCCTCGTTCTCGTCCTCGTCGCAATCGCAATCGTAGTCGAAGTCGTAGTCGTAGTCGTTCTCGTTGTCGTCGTCGTCGTCGTTGTTCTCCCCGCATTGATACACATTCATATAAATATTGCCAGGACAGCATAACCAGCGGCATCACCGGAGTCGAGTTGGAGAGTGTACAATTTTTTTTTTAATCGAAACATTTCGATACGAGAGGAGGATAAAGTCGCGGCAAAACATAAGAAACGTATCTACTACACACTCGATACACGATACACGGCCAACGACATGCGAAATAGAAAGGGTGGAGGGCAAAGGCAAACGTTCGTCGTCGTTCAATACAGCTCAGATCTACTACGTTGTACCCTGCACCCTGCATCATGGACCAACTCTAAGTTGCAAAGCTCCCCCGACCTACCTAAAAGTTACCCTCTAGCTTCTACACCTGCACCCCCACCCCCAATACCACCCACATCGCGAATTTTGTGTATGCGTTCAATTGCAAAATGGTGCACACATTCTCACATACCGTTCGATTCAACCCCTTCGTGCAAAACTCCTAACATAGAGGAAATTCTCTAATATCGCTCTTAGCCGTTCGCTGATTCTCATTCTCGCTGGGTTCCTTTTTCAAATGTCATTTGTGCAGTGCGGGAGTTGGGGTTTGGTGCTGGGGGGTTGTGGGTTGTGGGAGGCTTTGATTGGGGTTCGAGGTGTGGGTGGGTGTTAGAAATGGAGTGTATTGATTTTATCACCCTTTGTCGCGAGTATTTTGGTCCAGCAGCAGTTTCGCGTTGCTTATGCCGTTTGCCGTCGCCGTTGTTGCCGCCGCGCCGTGTAGTTGTTGCAGCAGAACTCTCTTTTCCTCTCTTTCTCTCTCTCACTCTCTCTCGCGCTACTTTCCATCACTCCCTCTCTCTGGATCTCTCGATGTTTTTTGCAGCTGCTAGTTCAAGGAGTCATTTTCTTATTTTCTTTTCAAATTTCTTTTTTTTTTTTTTGTACTTCTGTCCAAAATATTTACAGTATAAAATATTATTTGATATAGGGGATGGGGGCAAGGGGGAAAGTTGAACTAATTTTGTGTGTTGTTTTTTAACTGTCGATATTTTTTGTGTGCAAAAGTTGTGGTGGTTGTGCCATAGAGAAAAGATAGATTGTCTTTTAGAACTTTTGCCAATGGCGAATAAATGAATATTTTTATTTTATTTATTTATTGTTGTTTTGTATTTATATGTATATGAACGTGAACATACACATATTTAAAATTTATTGTCTTTTCAAGTTAAAAATGAAATATCGAAACGAACAAAGAGCACAAATTATTTTTAATATTTTTCTATGAAATAAAGTGTTAAAAATTTTGCTCAGGTATAAGTACCTTAAAAAAAATAGGTATCAAGATTCTGGTTTTTAATTTGAAATAAATACTAAAATACTCAATAATATTAACGTTTTTTAGCATGAACTTGAGTTTAAGTTAGATGCAGTAAACTTAATTATTACGTTTTTACTTAAATTTCGTTCTGGCCAGAAAAACAGCTTCTAGTTTTACCTGACGTGCAGTCAAATCAAATCAAAATGTATAGTTTTTTGCTATTCTTTTTTGATAACACTGGTTTGGATAGCTCACGTACGTTTCACGTTTTATGTCACTGTCAAAAATCTTCAGTTTGGCCTAAAATTTTACCATGAATCGTCTTCCAAAACAACAACGCTTGCAAATTACTGAATTTTACTATCAATATGGATGCCCTGTTAAGAAAGTTCATTATGCACTTCTTCCATGTATGACCAGTTTAATTGATCTACTAAGGCAGCTATTCGAATTTGGGATATTGTGACAAAATTTTACTAAAAATTAACATTTTTTGAACAACACACTTACAAATAGTGCGAACTAAGGCTAATATGACCTTGATTTTATCGATTCAGCGCCTTCTGTTACTCCAATACTTGGAAAATTTGCGGACAATTTTAGGTCTGAAACGTTTCAAAATAGAAAGATCCACTTTTTTATCGAATAGTTGTGTTTCTCAACTACTTGGAAAATTTTGGGGAAAAATGTAGGTCTGAAACCTTTCAAAATAAAGTTGATGGAAGAACTGAAGCCAAACAACCTTCCACAAGACAACATTTTTGGTGAATGGGCTTTTGAAAATTTGATGAAAGATCCACTTTTTTATCGAAAAATTGTGTTACCCAAATACTTGGAAAATTTTGCAGTCAAAATTAAGGCCTGAAACCTTTCAAAATAAAGTTGGTGCAAGAATTGAAGCCAAACGACCTTCCACAAGGCAACATTTTTGGTGAATGGGCTCTTGAAAATTTCTAGAAAGATCCGCTTTTTTTATCGAAAAATTGTATTTCTCAAATACTTGGAAAATTTTGGGGAAAAATTAAAGTCTGTAACCCTTCAAAATAAAGTAAGTGGAAGAACTGAAGCCAAACAACCTTCCACAATTCAACATTTTTGGTGAATGCGCTCTTGAAAATTTGATGAAAGATCCACTTTTTTATCAAAAAACTGTGTTCAGCAACGAAGCTCATTTCTGTCTAAATAGATACGTTAACAAGCAAAACTGAGTAAAAAGTTACCAGTGCATCCAGAAAAAGTCTATGTTAGATGAAGATTATGGGCTAGTCGTATTTCTTTCACAGAAAATCCGGATTGGAATGATATTGTAAGCCACTCCATTATTAGTTCTTGTTTCAATAATTTAATATTGATGAAGTGATGCATTAATAGATGATTCCATGGCATTTATTTTTAAAATATGATACAAGTTTCATAGTCAATTCGATTACTCCGATTTTCCTCCAATACTTTAAAAAATAGCTGGTAAGTATACTAAAAGATGCGTTAAGTCGCACGACGAGAAGCCTCTTCATTCACTGTAACATTTGGAAAGAAATAAGGAAAGAAGATACTGCCATTTTGAAAACTGCATCAAACAGTCAATTTTAATAGATAAAATGTTAATTAGTTAATGGCTTGAGGATTGTCTTCGCTCCATATACGGCAATGTCGGTTATTGATGAAGACATTTAACCAGAAATGAGTTTCCTTACTAAATACAGTAAAATGGACTAAGTGTTTTAAGAACTCCTCGAAAGCGTAGTTTAAGAGTTAATTGATTCGTAATAAATTCCAAACCTTAATAATCCTCAACTATCAACCATCAAATCTTCTCATGAATCTAAAAAAAAAAACACCCAATATTTATGATAGACTAAATTTCTGCAAGCAACAGGCATTATTCCATATCCATCAGATTTGTTTGCAAACTGACAATCTGAAAATTGTTCCATGCAAACACCTATTTCAAATTTTCAATCTCAAATTAAGATTTATAAACAAAAAAACATGAAATTATTAATCACATCTATTTTTAATTATTTTTGTCATTTATTTTAAATTTTCGAAACTCTGTCAAACCTAATAAAAAAAAAACTTCTTCAAACAAAATCCATCCATTAAAATACATGCAGCTGAAAAAATAAAAACTGAATAAATAAATAAAATTGAACAAAGTAATTAAGTAACCCCTCGTTAAAAATTAAAAAAAAAAAGATATTAAAAAAGCAAATTTTAAATAAATAATATAAAAACGTAGCCTATTCCCTCAGCCCTCACCAACACATTCAAGTAAACGTTTATGTACGTACATACATACGAAGAAGAAAAATACACAAAATAATAATAAAGATCATAATAATAACAATAAAATAAATAAGAAAAAGTAAAAACGCAAAATAAATTTGTTTTCCCCTTTGGAATAAATAATAAGTATGCTTCCACTTTTCGTTCGAAAATCGAATTGAAAACGAGCAACCCTTATCAGTCAGAAGAAGGACTAAGGATGAAGAAGACTATATTATACGATGACGACGACGACGCAACGCAACGACACGACGACTCGAACGTATTGAAATAATCCGGAATTCCGGGGTGTAGTCACCCTTAAGTACACACTACTCAACGCCCGCACTTATAATACTACGTATGTACTTGTACTACTCTTGATAATATCAAAATTCTAAATTTGAAATTTAAAGAAAAAAGAAAAAAGTATAAACAACTTTAACCAACCCAACGTGTAATACCATTTGTTCGGTCGGGTTTTCGAGTTGGCATTATGCTTATTATAATATTCTCTAAAATAAATTCATTTTATAATGTTTTGGAAAAGAAGAACACACCCCTGAGTATTTCGTTTTTATTATATATTTCTCCCCGAATGAAGATGGAACTTGAGATATAAACGAAGCACTGTTATTATTTTTATTATTACCGACATTACTACAATGCGTTGCATTTTCTGATGTTCATTGTAACGTACACACACACAGAGGGTGGAGGGTTGTAGCAAACTTTTTTCTTATGTCTACATAAACTCGTATCTACTTAGAAATTTTGGTTGTTCGAAAATGTAGAAGTGTGTATGTTCGTCGTTTGTTAATCTAAAATCTAATATTGGGATTTTCGTTATTTCTTTGTAATGCAATTAAAATAAACGAAAATTAATGTTCGAAGTTACATACATTTGTATATAGTTAGGTAGGTAGGTAGAGGTATGTATTTACGTCTGTCATTATTGGTGTCGATTTCAAATGTGCACGAGTGTACAAAAACCGACGTACGTATTATTGAAATAAACGAAATTAAAAGTTGTTGTCAGAGATATATTGTTAAGTACATATCTTTTTCAAGGCCATATGTAAGATTAATTTTTAATTCCATCAGCAGATATCGCATCGAACGTAATTATAAGGGTGAAAATATAGAAAATTGCAGTTTCTTAATGAAATTTGAGAAGTTTCAACTTTATGAATTATAAATGTAAAATTCAATTATAGTTGTAGATGCTCTTTATACTCGTACATATATCTACATCAACCTCATTATTAAAAGTATGTTTGAAAGTGTAGTGAAGTGAATGTGAAGGGATAGTTTTCTAAGTTTTTGTTTGTATTTCTATTGACATTTCTAAATAGATTTAGTTGCATAGAGATACTGCACCTTTCAGGTCAGGGGTCCATAAAAAGGGTTTACCTATGGTTTCAGGAAACGAAATAGTTCCTCTTTTTGACAACGGGCTCTCGGAAAATTTGTTTTCATTGTATATTTAAATGTTTTTTCTTAAAGTACCACACAAAAAAGAGTGTCTCTTATTAAAACTGTAAATTTATTACAATACTTGAAATGAAATACAGATTTTTTACTTTTTCCAAAGCATTAAAGGGAAAATACTGTATTTCAGAATTCTGTATGAACAAATCATCGGTATGACACTGTATACTCTTTATGCTATGTGTCTTAAATTTTTTGTTTTAAAATGCTTTAAATTGAAAAACACTGTTTCTCAAAGTTCCTTATCTCAGAATTGTGTGTCCTTGAAACTCAACAAATATAAAGCTAAAAAATAGCTTACAAAACAAATCCACATTGAGCTAAAGAAGATCGTACAAAACGACTATACACTAGGTCTTATGATTTAAAAGAAGGATATTATAAGTTCTTATCAAAGAAATAAAACCTTTTTACAAAAACATTTGTTTTAAAAATTCCTACGGAATTCAACCGGGGTCATACATTTTAGAAAAAAAAGTCGTTTCAGTTATACACACTCTGAAAAGAGCTTAGGTTAGGTTAGGTTAAAGTGGCTGTCCGTGATGGAATAGGACACACTTAGGCCAGTTTAATGGCCCATTGTGATACCACATGAATCTTGAGGCTTCCTCCAAAGCTCAATGAAACGTGGGAGGCTGATTATGCTATGATTTAAATCGTTTAGATCGTTATAGATGAATTCTTCTAGGTAATTCTTGCGTTTTTGAGCTAGAGCAGGGCATGTACAGAGAAGGTGAAGAACTGTTTCCTCCTCTTCCTCATCCATACAGCTTCTGGCAAAAGTCATTTGAGAATACGCCTAGCCGCGTGGCGTGCTTTCCTATTAGACAGTGTCTGGTTATGACAACTATTATCAAACTTATATGTGATCTGCTTAAAGATAGCAAGCACCTTGATCGCTTTAAATCTAGTGTAGGACAGATGTTTTTTGTGACCTGACACGTGGTGATGTTATTCCACCTAGTGTTTGCCTTCTTCATAGCGTCCTGCATTAGCAATAGTTTACAAGTAGCGATTGGTATGCCAGCATTTGCCAAACGTGGTAGATTGCGTTGTGCTGTACCGTACCTGGTGAGTTCATCTCCCTTACAGTTACCTGAAATGTTTCTATAGCCTGGCACCCAGCAAAGGTGAATATTAAACTGTTGTGCCATCTCCATTAGAGATGATCGACAGTTATGGACTGTTATAGAGTTTGTAGAGATTTGATAGCGGCCTGACTATCTGAGAAGATACGGATATCAGATGTTGATAACACGTTTTCTTTAAGCCAGGACAAGACTTCTTTTATCACCAAAAGTTCCGCCTGGAATACGCTACAATGATTGGGAAGGCGGAATGAGAGACGAATGAGAGAAAAGAGCTTACTTTTTGCAAAAACTTGACAATTTTTTTAGCTTCAAAGAGCTCTGAAAGAACTTAAAAAATAATGGTGTTTCTAAAGGTAAAAATTCATCAGAGGGTTCACTTAATCCAGAAGTAATGAGGCACCTCTTCTGCCCAAATACTGTCGGTTCTGATAAAATTGTAAATGCTTGTTTTTATAGAAGTGAGCTTCCCATGAGCTTACTGCCCTTTTTTGGAAAAGTTTTTGAACGGTTGATGGCTAACCGAGTTCTTGATTTTCTCCAATCTGATGAGAAAAATTCCAAATTTCAGTCTGGTTTTCGCAAAGAAACAAAGTTGTCAATCTGCCGTAGTAAGACTTGCATCCGATTTTCGTGCTTCTCTTGATAGTAATAAGCTTGTTAATATAGCACTCTTAAATTTCTTAAAAGCTTTTGACTATTTTATCGAATATTAATTCAAAAGCTTTGTATTAATTTCAATTTTTTTTCTTACACTGCTCTGAAGATTTTGAGGAAATTATTTGTTAAGAAATTTAAACAAAGCAAAGTTCTTCAGGCTCATACAATGTCAACTGTGGTGTACCACAAGACTCGATAATAGGACCACTTCTTTTTTCCCAGTTAACAACAACAGGAATGATAGTAGCCGTGTTTTTTTGGTATTCCATACATAGTACAATGAGAAATTGCCAAATAAACGATCCGCAGTAGTCCGGTTTTTATATTTGAAAGTTGATACAATTGAATAATCAAAGTTTGAATCAAATGTAAAAAAAAATGCACATGGAGTAGGTAGCATATTCTTATATGGTGCTGAACTATTCAGTTTTTCATTGTTTAATACGAATCAAACTATCTCAATTGCACTTCGTAAGAAACATCGAAATACCATTTGCATCATAGAAAGTGGTGTCAAACTTAATCATTTTTAAATCTTCTTGTGCGGTGGAAACACCAAAAAGATTTATTTAATCTAAACAGAGATAAACCTTCGGTGGAAACATACCAAAACATAAATATCTTTTCTATTGTTTTCTCTTGCAAAGTAAGCCCAGTTAGTCCATTTTCACTAACAAAACTAAATAATATCAACAGTAATAGATTGATTTGTTTCCCCAATGAAAAACACATGATTCAAAATGCACAACTACTCACTGAACACAGTCATCAAGATACAAATGCAATATCAATCGTACCAACATTTGAGAACGAAATCAAATAAGATCCATTCGAGACTCGTAGAAATGTCAAAAACCCATCCGAAGTATGATGATACTTTAACTATTATCGGTAGTATTCATACTGCGGATATTGTTTTTGTTATTCGTGTAAAATTCTACTATACTATTGATAGATTTTCCAACAAAACACGGGTAGTGTTTCATCTTTGCATGATTCCTTACTAGAAATTTATTTAAATAAATAAATTTTGTATCGAAAAGTTCTGTTTTTCAAAACATAATTCATGGAAGACCTTAAATGTCCTTGGAAGAGATGCTCCATTTTCCTTGGTTTCGCAAAGGCCTTAAATTAATTTAGCTGTGCTTTACACACACTATTGTTGAAAGATCTTTGTCAGGACATAGAATCCCTTTCTTTTGACATTCAAAGAAATTCCTAACAAGCTAACTTCAGGAAGAAGATTTTCCCATTTATTTGTTCTTCCATCTAATTTTGATTTTTTTTATAGTTTAAACAACAAGTGGTTGCATTTTTATTTTAGCCATTGTAAAAGTTTTAATTAGACTTCTACAATACATCAACCCCAACCTTAACTAAATTACAGCTTTTTTCAAACAATTGGAAAATTTAAATTAAAAATTAATTGCTTGAATATATTAATAAATTTATAAATTAAAAAAGAAATATAATTGAAAATAATTAATTATCAGTGAATTTTTGTATTGAAATTTTAAACACACAACATCAGTCATAAAAATGTTCAAAAAATGATAAAATATTTTCCATTTAAAAAATTATTTGATTTCGAAAATCATTACGTATATTTACAAAAACGTTTATTGACTTAAGTTCATAGATGTCTACAAATCCAGTTAGTCATTTATATACATATAACCATAACCATGATCAATATATTTATGTTCTTCCACCAAATTATATACCCTCTTAATTAATTTTGAAAGAAGGATACGTAATGTCGGCATTCATCGACTTCATCGTATCGAACGGCGGCGGAGATGGTTCATGGTTCATACGTAAAATATAATTGGAAACGTTTAATATTCAAATATCTAGATATGTACGAACGATGTACATACGTACGTGCAGTTTAAATAATACAAAAACATATACAAAATATATGTATTTATGTATATGTATATTGCATTTCCATTAATAAGTGTTTGTATAATAAATTTCATTTAAATAAAAATGAGTCACCATTAAAAGTTAAATTATTCTTATGGAGGTATACAATTTTATATACACATTCAAAATACCACCACAGCATCTTTCCTTATATCTCAAAAATAATTAAACACTTTTTTTTGTTTTTTTTTTTGTTGTTGTTGTCTTTGCTGATGATTCAGTTTAAAAATACCTAAAAATCGATTTTATGCAAATACTTTGGAATTTTCTTTTCAATAAATGTATATTTTTTTTTTCTTTGCTGCTGATGTTGTTGTTTTTGTTTTTGTATTTTCTTTGGGTTTTCATTTTCATTTTCAATAAAAAATATACATTTATATATGTATGAATGTATGTATGTATATAATAAAAAATCTTGATGATTGTGAAGTCATGAAGGGATGGAAAAAAATATATCGAAAAGCAATAGAAACAGCAGTCAGGACACCGATAAAGCGTTGCTTTTGAATATACTCCTTGCCTGCTCCTGATGGCGTTGTCCTAATGCAACCTAACAGTGCTAACAGTGGCGTGGCTGCGCTGCTGCTCCTGCTCTTGCTCTTGCTCCTGCTCTTGCTCTTGCTCCTACTCCTACTCCTGCTCCTAACCTCTTCCATACAGAAAGTATTTTGTTTTTACGCTGAATTTAATAACATTTATCGTTCCCAAATGATATTTACTTTTTAGATGTTATTTTTGCACGTTTTCTTTTAGCTTTATTTGTTTAAGAAAGAAAAAAAGTAACACAAAAATGAAATACAAATTTATTCTTTGAACGGAAAAAATCATGCTTAAGGAAGTCTGGTGTCCCATCAACTTCTGGCTTAAAATAAACACAGGTCTGCTTCCTGTCCTGTACCTACCATAGTCCTAAGTGTATAAATGGATGGATGGACCATCATGGACAATCAACCGGGATTCCGTCGCCGTTGTCGTCATCGACAGAATGATTGCTTCCTCTAGAAAGGAAGTAAATCAATTTGATAGAAAGCTGTAAAGCTATTTCCATCAGCTAGGATTCTCTTTCCTTTCATAAATTGACTACGGACTTGGATGGACTATGACCACAGATATACATTAAATGTTATTGTTTATCACTTCATTTGGTTTCTGGGAGTTTTTTTTTCAAAAATAGTACTTTTTGTTAAAGTGAAAAATTGAATAAAAGTTACACCCATTAAGGATTGAAACCAACATGATTAGTATAAAATCAAAAATTTATTAATTATGGAAAAGCAATTTTATAAAGTGTCTTGACCAGGATATACTCTAATCGTGGGTCAGCTGGAGGTTGACATCCACTTGTCAAAAATCAACGTTTATCACCAAATTACAAGAATCTTTTATAGCAGAAGTGAATAAGTCAATATGTCAGCAGACAAAAACTGAAGAAAGGAATTGTTTTTTCTTCAAGTTTCTGGAAAATGTCTTGTGAATTTTGAGAGTTTGGTATTTAGATTCCGTCATTTTTTATCAGGACGATTTTAAGAGAGCTAGTGTAGACCAAGTGAAGCTGGCTAAAGGGATTTTTATTTTTGTACCAAAGACAAAGACAAAGTGATGATGATTTTGAGTTCATCAACTTTTAAATGTTCTTTAATGTCGCTGCAAGAAGAATAAATTGTAAGTTCTAAGGTTCATTATCAATCCTCCAGGAAGAAGCTTTAAGACGATTCCATAATGCTTTTTATGTGGTCTTTTTGACTATTTTTTTGATGTTGTTTTTATCTATAGAATATACAGAACATTACTTTGCCTTGTACTTAAATTGGTATAAAAAGTCGAAACTATGATCAGAAACTTATTAAGCATAGGTAAAGGCACTCAATAATTTCCCAAATCAAATCATGCCAATATACGGCTTCAAAATGAGTGTGGTCAGTTTTTTTAGTATTTTAGTTAAGTGAAAAAGTCTGCAGACTCGAACCTATCATAACCCAGTAGAAAGCATAGTTTTTGTATTTATGTTCGAGTCTTAAAAATGAAGAGACAATCATAAGTTTTTAAGAGCCTGTGATGTTTTATCATAATTGGCTTTTATTGCAAGACATACATACATATGTACATTCTTAGACTTTTTATCCTAAAATTTAATATTCTATAGAAATTCCAGTATTAATAAGCATTTAAAGTTACTTTGTAAGCTAATACAGATTTCTTTGTGCTGTCCTTTTTTTTTAATAGTAGGTATAAGTTTTCTGATGGAAAAAGAACTATACAAACTTTATAATATGCATAATGCCATTGTCTTCAATAAATATATGTATATGAATAAAATTCCCGTAGATTTTATGACTATAAAAAAATCATACATAAATATATACAACCCACTAAGATTATGGCCGATAAAATTTTTGCTACATTGTAGCTCCATATTGCAAAGCTAATGTAACATAAAAATCCACTTCCTTGATAGCCGCCTCAGCAAGAGCTACCTTCTTAATAAGGTTGTAGATTTAAGTGCATCAATTCAATTTGTTTAGCCGTTGTAAAAAATTCATGAAACAACCTTAAGAACTATATAGGTAGGTAAGGTTGGTAGGTAGGTAGTATAATATAAAATCTAACCTACCTACACGGAGAAAATATATACATAGATGGTATATACCCTTACCCATCTCTTCGCACATTTGATTCGCATATAAAAAGATTTTTATTGATTTTCTCAGCCTTTGACGTGGTTACTTTTGCGATTTCAACAAAAAAATTAATTCACCCAACAGAGCCACAATGCGGCCACCGACACGACACCGACACACTATAGTATTCCACTACTATTTCCCTCCAGCAATGCATCACCATCACCTCAGTTCAGTGGCAATACCACCATCAACAGTCCAAAGACAGCGAAGAGCGAGGATGACGACGACTATTTAACCCGTAGTTGGTGCTACTCGTCTACACACAAAGCTACATTCAAATCTATAAATTTTTGTATCATAAACTTTTATGCACAATTTCGAAACAAAGTTGCAAAATTAAACATAAAATCGGTAATATGTATTTTAACCATAAAAAACGCATGCACAGGCACACTCTCCAGCTCCGCCACCGCCGCCGCCGCTGATTGAAGGTATACACCATAGCCATCGCCTTCGCCAGGCCAGTTCCATTCAGACAGCTCAGCCAGTGTTCCTCTATACTTCGACTTCGACACATAATGCAAATGCTCTGGCCAAGCTAAGTCAAGACTTAAAAAAAAAAAACAAGAACTCCAATAAACATAAAATATATATGTTTATCTATAGTTTATATGTTTTATATGTTTAAACAAAAAAGAAACACCAAACCAAGCCAAAAGGAAGGCTACACAAAAAAAAAACAAAAGAAGCAAATAAGTTTACGAAAAAAAAGCATCAAAAGTATCTAAAAAACTGTTTGGATATTGTGAAGAGAAGACGAAGCCGGCCGGAAGTCAGAACGAGGACGAGCAGAAAACGAAACTCCTTCAATAAATTTTTCGCTCGTATATCTTAATTGCACTTTTTTCAGTTTTTAATTTTACTTGGCCACATCGAGTGCATGTTGCACTTGAAGTTGAACCCTTAGTGGAGCACCACTGCTAGAGTGCATGACTTAAGTTGATAATGGGGTGGCATCAACTTCGGCTTCGGTATAGAGCCTGCAGCAGCCGCGCCGCGCCCGCCCGTCCGTCTCTTAGCACTCAGTCCTCCAGCTGGTAATGGCGATGCGATATGGCATGGTGGAGGTAGGTGGCATATTGTGTGCGAGGAGCTGTTGTACCGTTCGTTGTAGGTACATTGTAATTTGAGGCAACAACATATTGTGGGGGTTAAAAGAAAACATCAGAACTAAATAAAGTAGCAACACCATTCCACATCTCACAGCCAGCACACGGATCGGATGTGATGGAGTTCAGCCCTATAAACACTATTGCCAACATCTTTAGTCAAAAAAATTTCAACTAATTTAGTCTCAGAATTTTTCAAATCCCCTTCTCACCGGATTTTTAATCCAAAGTAGTATAGTGGTCAAATTGTTTACTGTACAAGGTGTATAACTTTAAGTTCATCCTCATACATAAGAATCGAAGCATTGCTCGAAGAGCGCACCTGATGAAAACAATTGGTAGTTGGTAGGGCCCAAGTCGGCTAGAATAGACGCTACCAGTTGAGTTTCTACAAGACTTCAAATAATTTTGAACCATTTTTAACGAGTGTAAATTTGTGAAAGAAAATTAAACTTTCCTTTTTGCCTGGCAAGCAAGATATTCCGGTCTTTTGACCCTTTCCTAGGCAAGGAGAACCTTAAAATAGTTTAGTTGAATAAGACCAGTTGATGGTACTCAACCTTTTTCGGCGATTATCATACCTCTTGTGCTGCAGGTAAAAATAGTCGTCAAACCAATTGACAAAACCAATCCCTTTTTAAAATTGAGTAGAATAGCAGATCTTCCCGCAAGTGTTCCTTGTGCCACAAAACTGGACATGATTACCCAAGGAAAAAGAATTTGGTCATGAAATTGCTGGCAATGTTCAGTGATTAATGTTGACGGACGTCATCATCACATCATCAGCTCGACAACCTGTTGATTTCCGGTCATGATTTTAGAATATCCAGAATCGTCCTTCCTCACATAAGAGGCCAACTATTCTCCCCAAGACTTTCCTCTCGGATAAATAATTACATCTATTAACTTACAGCCCCAATTAACAAAATTGTTAGAATTCAAACAAACGTTTATTAATATAGTTGTATGTGAAATTAGGAGATTTTCTCAGTTGGCAACACTTTTTCGAGGATATTATCAAAGTGTAATGCCGGCTGAATAGTGCGGTATAATAATGTAATATGAGTGAATAGTTCTGGCAGCGGAGACGACGACGACGATGCGATGGTGTGAGGGCGTTGGTGGGAAACGAAAGAGGTACCTTACATTTAATCATAAACTGTTGGGTTATATTTTTTATGATCAGAATTTATATAAAAGTAGCAGCCGGAGCCTTTTTCTCCATTACTATAAGGAATTTATTGTAGATGAACATTTAACTTTTCTGGCCCCATAAAGTTATTTTCTTCTTCTTCGTTTTTTTCTGTTCAACCTCCCTCCATCTCTACATAACCTACCATCATCAGAGTAGAGAGTATAACATTGTATTCAATTGGTACGTTATCGTTTTATAGTTTTAATGCAATCAAATAACGTCAACTAATATAATACAATGTAGTTTAGTTCGTATATATGTATATAATAAAATATAATGTGTGTGAAATTCGATTGCATCAAGGAGGCAAAACAAAAATAAAAAATATTCAAGCGCTAAACGAATAAAATTATTGCAACGATGCGATGAGGAGGAATTCTTCATTTTATTGAATGCATCTTCTAGAGAGTCTGATGGAGTAACGACCAACGAACGAAGGAAGGACTCGGATTTATGTGAAAAGTGCATTGCTTTTTCTGTTAAAATACTTTGTATGTTGGATTTAGAGTGTTCATAAAAAAGTTGGAGTTATCAAATTGTTAATTCTCTTAAAATAAAACTAATTTCCAACACACGCTGTATCGGATTCAGGTTGTGTGGCGGGGCAACTAGACAACTTTGGAGAGTTTTAAAATAAGTATTTTTTGTTATTCTTTTGATTGTTTTAAGTTAAAATCTTCAACAGAAGAGTTCAGAGGTGTTGCCATTCAAATCCTCCACCAATTTATACAAAATAGATGAAACTAAAAAGAAACGAAGTAGAAAACACGGCAAATTGTAAGCTTTTGTAAAAACTAAGTGGCCTTAAATATTGTTGTTTATTTGGAAACTGATTTTGAGAAGTTATTGATGAAAATGCTTAAAAGAAAGCTGAAGACTTTTTCAAGAGGAAAGTGTAATTTTAATCGACTATCACTCATACTTTTATCTGAAAATTAATGAGCGAAGTCCTTTGGCAGTGGCCTTCAATGGGATGTTTTTTTTAAAGAGCTTGAGGACTTTAAATAAGAATAATACAAGGGCAAAATATTGTTGGAAATACTTTTTGTTTTATTGAAGTCTGGTAAATAGTTTCTCGACATTTACTTTTTAAATATGGCATATTTCCGCTACGACTACGAGTTATATGGGCTTAAGGATGATGGGCATTCATTTCACGCATTTTCCCTAAAAGAGCTTGGTGACAAACTCTATCAAATTTCTTTAAATTTCAATTGCAATAATCGTACTTTCTCCAAAACGATGTAAAGATTGTACTGTTCCAATTTTCCAGTTCGAGCAATTAGGAAAGGAGGATAGGATAAGAAAGGAGAAACCGATGCACATTGGTTTTGAATGTCTGCACATTGTAATGAGTGGGAAATATTGAGTCTGGTAAAGCATTCCACATTCGCGTAGTGTGGTTAAAGAAAGAATCTCTGTTCTTAACAGTACGTCTGAAATTGGGTTCAAGGGTAAACTGATGGGAATTCCTAGCAGTACGGGTATTACGGTTGAATTGTTTAAAGGGAGGAATGCAACTGGCTATTTCGCTAGAGCATTGTTTATAAAAATAACGATAAAACAATGACAGGCATAAGACCTTGCGGCGGTGTTCAAGAGAAGCAAATTCCTCGGTGAGAGAACGATCTCCTATCATTTTTAGAGCTCTTTTTTCAATTCTATCCAGAAAACTCAAGTACGTTATTGGGGCTCCAGCCCAAATATGAGAGTTATACTCGAGTTTAGGACGAATAAAAGCATTGTAAATTATAGCCAGATCAGAAGGGGTTAAAAACTTCTTGTATCTTCGGAGAAAACCTAAACACTTAGCAGCATTTTTGGCGATGTCAAATATGTGATCACTCCACAACAAGTGGTTTGTGAGGCACATACCTAGGACTGATAGTTGTTCAATCTTCTCGATGCAAGTACCACCCATGGATAGTGGCATTGGGGGAGTGTTACGCTTTTGTGACAGTAGACAGCATTAAGTTTCCGAAGCATTAAATTCTACACGGTTTTTGAATCCCCATTGAACAATGCTGTCAAGATCAGTATTTATTGAGCTTATCATACGCTGCCGTTGATAGTCCACATCCGAAGAACAAGGATGAGAATCTAAAAACGAATATGAAAAGCAGAGGATACTGTCATCAGCGAAACAATGTAGTGGGTTAGAAGTTTCAGACAAAAGATCATTTGTAAAAATAAGGAAGAGCGTCGGAGACAAAACGGAGCCCTGGGCACACCAGCGTTTATTTTGTGGATATCAGATTTGAACCCGTCCGAAAGGTAATTTCTAACCCAACAAAGAAGAGATTCATCAGTACCAAAAGCACGCATTTTGGATAAGAGAGCTTGATGCCAAACTCTATCAAATGCCTTTGAAATATCGAGTGCAACAATCTTACTTTCTCCAAAACGATGTAAAGATTTGTTCCACTGTTCGGTGAGATAAACCATGAGATCACCAGTGGACCTACTGCAACGAAAGCCATACTGCCGGTCATTAAGAAGCTTCCGTTCT
The DNA here is from genome assembly GCA_951509635.1 of Eupeodes luniger. Lineage (NCBI taxonomy): Eukaryota > Metazoa > Arthropoda > Insecta > Diptera > Syrphidae > Eupeodes > Eupeodes luniger. The sequence goes on from OX608074.1 coordinate 1,052,585, forward strand.
TCAAGATATAGCAGCTGAAAATTAATCAGCGTTTTCATGATCTTGGAAAGAAGGGACGTAAGTGCAATTGGACGATAGTTAGAGGGGGAGGAGGGTTCACCTTTTTTAGGGACAGGCTGGACAAATGCAGTTTTCCATCCACTCGGAAAGAGACCAGTAAAAAAGAACAGATGAAAAGGCCTACGCAGTGGTTTTGCCAGCGTTGAAGAACACCTCTTCAGAACAATATCCGGGCCAGCGGATTTGTGAATGTCAAGATCTTTTAGTACTCCAGCAATTGTACGAGTGCGAAGGAAGATTTGTCCCATAGAAACGTTTACGCTTTCAAGTACAGGAGGAGTCATGTCACTCATTGGCAGCATCGAATTAATAGCTGTGATGCAAGCAAATTGGCTATTTTCATCGAGCTTACAAAATGAATGCTATTGAAAACCAGCCACCGAGGAACTAATGACCAGAAATTTGTATTTGAGGAGCTTCAAAAATAGATTTTTTTCAAAAACTTCTCCTGTCACTAAAAAAACAACCTTTACAACAGAATAATTTGTTGTTCTTTTAATCAAAAAAGAACACAAACATCTTCCTCTTAAAGTAATAATTTCAATTTGGTTATATTGCAACGATTGTGGCAAAAACAACAAAAAGCTGTTCAGAAAACATAATCCAGTACTTACGAATATGTGGATGCAATTAAATTTATATCCAAAATCATTATCCGTATAAAACTTCAAAACATGATTTGCTGCAAATCATTATAAAATACAAATCTTATGAAATACATTTTGCTACATAGTACATACATATATTAGTTTTGTGCACAGTCAAGACTATTAACTTTCAAAATAAATTTTTTTCTACTATATTCGTATTCGATACGAACTGGTTGCTCCACCATCACCATCGCCATCATCATCGTCATCACCATGATGATGGTGGCTCTGAAGCTCTGATGCTATCCAAGTGAGATCATTTAAACATTCATAAAATACATTATAATGTATTACTAGGTATGTGGTACAACCAAACGTCATTACAGACAATTAAATGCAAAGCAGTTTCCTGCTGCTGATGCTGATGCAGCAGTTTGCTGTTGTTGCAGCAATATTCTTCCAACATACCTTACTTATAAGTTATAAGTATAAGTATAAGTATCTATATTTGTACACCGGCAAATACACAAGGCTTGATCTAAATTATTATTTTTGTGCTCTGTTCGTTTTGTAAAAATAAAAAAATAAAAATTTAAAAACAAAACATCAAACATAACCTCTCACAATTTAAAAAAAAAAAAAGAATTATAATCCCGAGACCTTAACAGAGCGTTATGCATCTGCGAATGGAAAAGTTAAAAAGATGCAAATGCAAGAAGAATAAAATTGTTGGTGTTTTTTGTCTAAAATAGTGTTGTAATAATTTTCGCTCATTTAACGTACTTGTTATTGTTGTTGTTGTTGTCGTTGTTTCTGCTTCTGTATATCATTATTTATTATTGAAAAGAAAAATTAACATCGCAACAGAACGGAAGGCAATGTCTCTCATATAATGGACCCCCAACTTTATTTCATTTATGTTTTTTTTTATTTAAAGCAACCGTAGTTACACTGGTAAAAAAATAAAATCTTAATAAAGATAATTTTAAAATATGTATTCAGCTTTTTTTTTAATTTAATAAACAAGTTTTGATAAGATTGATTGTGTGTTTTTAAGTTCTAAAGAAGAAAAAAGTGCAGAACTTCACTTCAGTTAACTCCTACAGAAGGTCTCATATTTAAAAAAAAAAACTTATTGCTAAAATCTTGTAGTATTTTACTAGTAAGCAGTTTACTAAAAATGCCGAAATTTTAATCCTTTACTTAATAGGAAAATACTTATTTACTTTTGTTAGAAACAATGCATCTGAACACGTTTAAATAGTGACAGTTCGTGAAAAGGAAATACATACAACAAACAAACCTAAATTTGGGGAACGGACCTATTCATTTTAAACGTCAGAAATTATAATATGGATTGAGAAAATTGTTAAAAGTTAAAGTAGTTATTTTGTAGTTTTAATGGTTTTTAAATATTTTTTAACAGTTTTGATGGTTGTTGTCTATGGTTTGACAGTTGAAAATGTCAAACTGTGTTGACATTTTTGATCAGTATGGTTTGGCAATTCATTATGAAAATTTACTTTAAGTACAAAAAATTAATCTGCAAGCGTTTATATAGCACTTTATTAATTTTTTATGGGCTTAGAAATGAAGCTCATTCTTGGTTAAATAGCTTTTTCAATAATCAGAATTGCCCTACAGAGCGAAGATCATCTTTAAGCTACTAACAATTTATCATTTGATCAATTAAAAGCTGCTGTTAATTTTGAAACCAATTTAAGGAAACTTTGTCCCTGTTAACTGCCCACTCGGCATTCATTAATGCCGACAAACCATCAACTCTAAAAGCATTGGAAGCTAATTTTAAAAGCAAGCATTGATGCCATACGACCAGATTTAAAATTTTCCCTGCCGTAGTATGTGAGTGTCTAAGGCCATTTGCAACAACCTTATAGGTCCTTACCAGTGTGACTTTAGACCAGGAAAGTTTACAGTAGATCGAACATTCACATTACTACAGAACAGATCCTGGAAGAAATCCAAAAACATTAAATCGACACCCAACATTATTTCATCGATTTCAAAACCGCACATGATAGCATGACAGGGACGACCTGGAAGAGCGGCAAAAATGAGTTTACCGATAAACAAAGGGCCAAACGAAGTCATCAAGAATGGACCTACAATATTGACGTCTCAGTGAAAATGTCACTTTCGACAGACATAACTTTGAGGACTAACTGGGCTCCGATATGAATGCAGAAAAAAACAAAGAATCACTCTTGCTAAAAGCTGTTTGTTTGGGCTAAGAAAGAAATTAAGTAGTAAAGCCCTCTCTGGAGCCATGCCACAAATTCCACAACATTTTTGCACTAAATCCACTTTCCACCAAAGTTACTGTGAAACAAGGAGGAGGTAACGGAATGGTGGGGGGATGTTTTTCAGGGCATGTCCTGGGACCGATTCACCAAAAAGATATTTAGGTGATATTTAGCAAAATTTAATGCATGCTGCCACACGCTAATGATCAGTTACCTCTGAAATGGATTTTTCAGCAGAATAACAACCGAAAGAACCAATACGGTTAAGACGTGGTTTCAAAAAAAAACGGATTGACGTGTTACAATGGCCAGCACAGTCCCCAGATCTCAAACCCATAGATCGACGAATTGTAAGGACTAATTGCAAAAGTAAAAACGATCTGTTTTATCAAATTAAATTGGCTTGGGAAAGTATCCCAAACAGCATTATAAGCAATTCAATTGACTTCATGTCGTGAAGATGTGCTGAAGTGGTATAAGCAAGGGGTTTGCTAGCAAATACTAGCAATATTTTAGTAAGACTAAACAAATATATGTATTTTTTAAAAGTTGCTTTTGTTTTGACCAGCCCAATATTGAACTATTTGTACTAATTGTGCTATATTTAATGAACTATTACAAAAACAACTATATTTTATTTTCCATTAGAAACTGTAGATACATATTTAAATTTTAAAAACAAAAATATACAATAATTGAATCCTAAATTTGTTTTCTAATTATTTAATACTAGCGGCCCGTCCCGGCTTCGCACGGGTAGACATAAATAGGTACAGATATTTAAGTTATAGGCATGCTAATTAAAACGACCATGAATCACTAAATTAGAAAACATTTGTTTGTCCTATCATTAATACTCTTCGCAGCGTATGCGACGAAAGACATTTTATTGCAAATTTTTTTACACCTTCGGTTGGTTTTAATAGGAATTTCTAAAGATTTCTATAGTAATCTAGTACTAAATATAACCTTTGTTACTCAGTGATAATGTAGCTTTCTAATGAAAAAAGAATTATTAAAATCGGTCCAGTACTTTTTGAGTTTATTCGTTACATACAAAAATACAAATCTTTCCTCTTTATAATATTAGTGTAGAAAAGAGGCAATTAAAGTTGCTTTTGCTTTGGCCAACACTGTACCTATATTTAAAAAATATATAGATACTACAAAATCATCTAGCAGATTATAATAATCAATAGTTCTTTCCAACAACATTTTTATCTTCTGTTATTATTTAAACTCTCAAAAAAAAAACACCCCATACAATTAATTTTATTAAAATTCTTCTTCAAAACTGATATAATTTTAAAATTTATCAGTAAAGTCTAAGCAAGTTCTTAAAATAAACTGTCTACTATAAATACCAACATATGTTTCAGGAGCTCAACGATTTGATCCCATAGACTGAGAAAACGTTTTCAAAGGAAACACAAAACAATTTAGGTGTTTTAACTGTGATTTTTTAAAATTCATTTTTATATCTAATAAAAAACTTTATGTCTACAACAATAAACTTTTCATACCTGGGACCGAGTTTAATAAAATTATGATGAAAATGAGTTAATAAAATCAGATTCAATATCTTCTCCCTATTCGCTTATTATTTACATATATCTTCTAACTTTAACTCTTCTTTTTTTATCAGTGCATTTAGTAACGTTTATATAGGTACGCTTATAAAAATGATAATAATAATAAATATATGCTGGCATTTTATTTAACCCGTTTGCTTTTCCTACACATCTATTTGAGTTATTGTTCGGTTTTCTTCTTTTGCAGTCTTTTTTCATTTTTTTTTTATTTTGTATTTAACTTGTATCCATCCCTCTTCTATTTTTATATATCTCAAGCAATTCATATGAATTACTTTTTTTTAGTCTTCTTCTATGGAAATAACAACAAATTATACATTTATATAGGTAGTACCTTAATTGTAATTGCAACAAGAGAAAAATATAACGAAAGGCAACAATAGATACAAAATAAAAAAAAAAAAGATACGTAACATCCGTGTAATCTACATACAAATCAACATTTTATTTGCAACGGCTGTTAAACTAACAATTACAATAAAAAAAATAATATATGTACGAATATATATAAAAATAAAAAACACAACAAAAGTGGATGATAACAAAAAACAAAATAAAAAAGAATTATAAGGAATTACAAAACAAAAAATGTATACGTTTTTTTTTATTTCTAAAGTTTGTGTCTTGTAATTGTTGTTATTGTTATTGTTAGATGTGTGTATATACATATAGTATGTATTCATTCATTCAAGTTTGAAGCGTCAACATTTTGTAATTAAACAATAATAAAATATATCTTTTATAATTACACACCAAGTGCTTGAGATACAAGCATACGAGTATATGAACATACGTGTTGCTGTATATTATAATATATGTTGCTATAGTGTTTATGGTAATTAGAAAATTTAAATGAAACAACTCAAAAGTATAGGAATATTGTATCTAACACAAAAATAAAAAACTAAATTCAAATCCAAAGGCAAACGATTTCACATTATGTTTTGTGTAGAGTTTTGCAGACGGCAAAAAAAGGTTAGATATTTATTTTGTAGTTAAAATGAACATGAAAAGAGTGAATGACATGTGAAACTCTCAATTGTTAGAAACTACATAGGTTCAACAAATAAAAAAAAAATATATAATTAAACATTATAATAAAGTCTATTTATCATATTGTTGTAAGTTGTTTGCCGAGTCAGTTATTACAAAATTGTTGATTCTTATCTCTTAAAGGTTTTCTTTGTTTAACAGCGAAAACATTTTTTTTTTGTTTGTTAAATTAAATGAAGGAAAAGGAAATGATTAGATCACATATGGCGGTATACCTTACCTATAGTGTTGCCATATGGTTGTAGGTATATCAATTCTTTAATTTTAATGTCACAAAAGGGGTAGGGAGTTCATGTACAAGAATTTTCTCATGAGATATTATTAAAAAGTATTTAATTAAGGAACACGGTTAGTTTGAATTTTTGTTCGACTTTTTACCAAAAATTGTTTTTTTTTTTGTTTAACAGACTTCGTTGATTGTTTCACTTCTTGAAATATCTTTATCCTAGGTATGAAATCACTTTAAACATTAAAAATAGTTTTGTACGTAATTTTGTCTTTTTAAATATTTAATATTTTCAAAATAATCAGAATTGATTTATTTGCAAAATGTTTGAATGTTACAATTAAAGCTGTTTAACAGACGAGAGAAGTGTCGGTCTCAAGGTGAGACAATACTTCCTAAATGACAGATCGAGACTGTATAATTTGGAACAGGATTCTCGCCTGTCAGTCTCATCTAATTATAAAGTTTTAGCCTACAACATACTTTTTTGTTTTTACACTCTTTGTTTTAAACTAGTTATTAAATTCCATTAAACAACTTCTTGGATGTAGGAAATGATAAAAGAGGATGGGCTCTTTAAACTTTGGAAATAAAATTTTTTAAGGAAACCGTTTAAAGAACTTCAAAAGGTATGCAACCTAAAATAGTAAGCAGCATTTGTTTAAGTGAAATTACCAAACAATAATATTATTATATAAAACAAAACTGGTTTCGTCGGTGGTGTCCGTCGGTGTTCGTCGGTGGTCGAGGTGGTCGGGACAAATCCATTTTCTCGCAAGTCTTGAGCCATTTTTAAGTGGATATTTTCGGACCCTCGAACATTCAGCGCATCTGCCAACTCGCCCCATTTTCGGTGCCAGCTCGTGCTGTACCTGTTCAGATTTCCCTAAAAGCATCCCTTCTTAGTTGCTTAGGAATTGTTTCAATCAATATCCGATTATTTAGTAACGGTTTTATCAGATTGTATGAAAAGTCCTGCAAAATGATATGCCTCACAATTTTTTCATGGCTCACGTTCATTTGGTTGATAACAAGAGCGTTGATACCAGCAATATTCATCAAATCAAAAAATACTGTAAGTGGCCATCGGCGGCAGCTCAGTAGAACACTGTACTGCTTGAGCATTTTATCAACAACGTGCAACGTCAACACCACACTTCGTACAATTATAAAAAGTAATTATTTCAGGTTTGCATTCTTCATGCGTATCGAGATCAATTGCTGCATCGTAATGAATTGTTGAGAGTAATGTGACCGACTTGTTTCTTTTTTGGACATATAAAACAAGTGTCGCGTACTTCTGAAGGCCAAAAATTGAACTCTTGATTTCTCTAGCTTTAGAAGCCTTAAATTCCTTAGGTATTGCAGGCCTATTAGCTTTCATTGTACCCACAACAGTGATTTTCTTCTGCAAGAATTCCTTAGCTAGAGGTAGGTTCGTAAAATCGGAATCTATTTATTGACATCGCCGTGTACCTATACTATTTCTAATCCCGTGTCTTGAGAGTTATTCCAAAAATCTTTTACAACAACCCCAGCATCCCAGTCTCTTTGAAAGTTGTCTTTTATCTTGTCAATATACATATGTATATATATTATACTTACAAGAATATCCATAATGTCCTGTGTAAAAAATAATTCAAAACTCGACACCGTATCCTTGGCTTTTCTAGCTGCTTCTCCTTTTGGGCCTGGTTGTCTTACACAAATGTTATGGGATCGAGTTCGAGTAGCTGATGGTACGTTTTTTGACCAAATTGTACCATTTGGACATTTAAATGCTGATGGTCTTCTACCAAACAATTCCCCGAGAGGTATATTATCTGATTCCGAAAACCCATCAGAGTCGTCCAATCCAGTTTCATATGTTTCGATTTCTTGAATTTCCACCTCACAATCACGAACCAGGTTTTCAAAATCCGGTAACGGTCCAAGAACCTCTTCTTCACTGTCAATCAGATCATCGAAGACATCATCAGGCTCTATCTCTCTAGGTCTGAATTACTCATGATGAAAAACCTTTATTTTCTAAGAAAACAGAAAACAGAACAAATTGGTACACGAATACTCGCGCGGACTACTTAAGCTTACCTAAATTTTTACACGTATGTACATATGTATATTCGCGCGGACTTCTATAGTGGACAAGTGATTTTGGCATTTAATTACATAGCAATGCAATCGCGAGCACTTCAATTGAGATACTGACCTGTTGACAAATTTAGTTGATGAGGCTTATCTGAACTGACACTAATCTGACATAAAAAACTGTTAAGCTATGAAGAAAACTGTTACTGTGGTCTACTATAGTAGGCCACGCGTGCACTCCAGTGTACAATCTAGTAAAATACCTTCAAAATTTTATTAAATCGTTTTTAATTTTAAGCCATTGACTTTAAACTCATTTAGCTTATTTTAAACGATTTTAACATCTTACTATATCTTAATATTTTGCTAAAGTTACAATCACGAAATGCCTACTTTAACTTTTAGCAATTTGCTAAATCCATATGGCATCTTTCTTTATCCTTAAAAAAATGTCTTGCCAATTTGACTTCAAAGAGTACAATTGCATGTTTTTTTTGTATAATTCGTGAGCTTAAATGTTTTATTTTCAATTAAGAAAATTTTGAAATACATTAAGACTGAGGTTTGTGCAGAAAAGTGGGATCTTTTAAGTCCCAAGCAAGTCCTTTCGAAGAGCTGATGGAGAATTTTACTCAAGATACCTTTAGGTTTGACTGTTCGGAACTTGCTTGAAAACCTAAGCACCTAAGACAAAACCACAAATCGTAGGTTTAAGGTTTTACTGGAATTATATTAGTTCTTGTATCACTACACTTTTTTGTGGAGAAATATTCTATATGCTGATGTTCGCAAGTGAATTTCCTAATGAAACACGAGGTTTTAGCTATGTACAATTTATCTTGTAAGACCTGTCCGTTTTAGAATGTTTGTTTTGTTTATTTTTAAGAACTGTCACTGTTAAGATATGTTCGGAAGCCCATTTTTGACAAAAGGGAATTAGCAATTTACTATTTAGCAAAACGAAAAGAAAGGTTCAAAATGTTGTATAGTCACTATTAAATTGCTAAATATTTACAAAATTGTTTAAATTACTTAGTAAAATGTTAAGCTTTTAAAAATAGGTTGTTTAAAATTTTGTACCATTGTCTTTACTTGTGTTCAGGTCACAAACTGTCGAATTACTTTGAAATTAGCTTTTTAAATTAAAAACAAAAACAACTCACTCAATAAATTGTTTTAACACAATAAGACTGATATTAAAGTCTAAAACAGAATTTAAGAAACGAAACTTAGTTTAGACGAGGCTCAGTTATACGAGAAGGATACAATATCAGGACGAAAATGTCATTTTTCGATTTTGACGAGACAGAGACGAGACCTGCAAAAACCTTGTCAATACTCGTTGAAATATACCAAAACCTAAATAAAGAAAACTCAAAATGTCAGACGATAGATATGACGGACTTAAGAAAGACTACACACTTTTCAAGAATTTATTTCACTAGCCTCAAAATGATAAATATAATTGAAAAATTGCAAAGATCAAAACTTAATTAGAAATACACTAATATGGTGTTTGTCCTTGAAAGTAGCTTTCAAAGCATATCTCACTTTATTTGTTCTTAATTGATTTTTAGAACTAAAGAAAAGAAAAAGAAAACTTCATAACTATAATTTTTTTCGAAAACACCGATATTATTTTTTGTTTTTAAATAAACCACAGGAAAGCAAAGTGATTTTGATTATATACTTTGTTTCTTGATGAAAACTTCATAATACCATAAAAGTCGTCCTCTGGATACATTTTACCTAAGGAAACAAAATCTAAATTATATCAGAGGTAACATTCCTTTCCTTCTTACCAACCAATGCAATGATATAAAACCATAAATAGGAATATTTCAGCTGACAAATGTCTGTGTTGAACCGCACTCAACTTAGGCAATCTTCACACACAAACTTGTAGTCAGTAAATCCTTTATACCGGAAACGTAGATACGAGTATCTGTATATAGCATTAGATACACCTCTTCAAACTATATACAATTTCAAAACAATTCACTGCTCTATCCCATAATAATTTGTGTGTACCTCGTGCCGTCTACACTCCGAGTCAAGGTCAAGACCATTGTGTATAGTCAACAAAATACCCTTCCCCAAAAACGAAAAAGAAAAAAAAGGAAAAAAAAACAAAAACCGAACGTAATCCCCAAACACAAGGAGATGAAGAAGACGATTCAAGTGATGAAGTCTCAGTGAGCACATAGTAAATGGAAGTCATGTACTTCAAAAAGCCTTTTCAACCCTCTTATACAATTTAGTGTGACCATTATTGTGGTTCTAGTTAATTTTGATTTGAGCACATTTTGATAAACCAGGATTACATATCCTTAAACTGTTATCTTCACCTTGTATTTAAAACCTAGTATAAGCTTAAAAAGTGTAGATCCCTTAGTTGAAAAACATACTGCAGTGTTATAAATTATGTATCGAACTTACTGTTATCACAATAAATACTGTTATTAACGTCTTCATATTGGATTTTCAATTGAATATAATCTTATGGTAATTAGAGGTATTTTGGTCACACTATATCAACCACCCACCAAAGACCGCCACCCAAGAGAATTTCGTTTACTCTCTTTATGTTCTTGTGTAAAGCTCTTGTCGAGTCAAGTAGCAGTGTTGGCATTTGTCTGCATGCCATGGTAATGTACCGTAGACACCTGTTGGTCTCAGACCAACTACGACGACGACGACGACACCGACTGTGGCGGCAGCAACTGCCGCCTTGGGGGCTGCTAAACCTTTCCTACTACAACGACAAGTTTCATTCACTCACTATATATGTATGTAGGCACAAACATTACTCTTTATAACAGAAAACAGCAACCCTCGTCGCCGTTGCCTTCACTCTCACCCTCATCCTAACCCTCACTTCTTCATCACAAAGCCAAACAGGGATGTGTTTTCACTTTCGCCTCTTGAGCTCCTACGACGACGTCTCGTAGCTAGTAGCTTGTCGTCGTCGTCGTCGTCGTCGTCGTCGTCGTCGTCACCACCGCCGTCGCCGCCGTCGCTCAGTGGGCTCTCTATTTTCTTCCCTTTCCTCAATTTGGATGTACTATGTGTATCATCCCCATATATCTGTGCTGTCTCCATTTAATTTTCTTCATCTTCTTGAAGTGATGGTTCTGGTTGATGGTGGTATTATTCCCGCAGCATAGAAAATTAAGTGTTTTGTGGGAGGAAGTATTTCGGCCTTATGTAGGTAGGTACATACCTACATACTTATAACAGTCCTGGCCGGGCTGCTCCGGCAGTGGCAAGAGTTGGGCGACAAAGGATCGCTTGAGCAGAAAAGTGGGGCAGTTTCTCACAGCCACATCGTTTGGGGGTGGGAACTGGGAGGGAACTCTTTTTAAATAAAATGTTGTCCTATACCCAAGGAGCAAGGAGGACATTGCTGTACACGAGCTGAATCGGAAGTGATAAGGCCAATGGTGATGACGACTATAATGGCTTCAAAGTGTAGGACAAATTGCTATATAGAAGCAGAGATCAGTTGGATGAGACCGAGACTGAGACTGAGGCTGGAGACTGAGAGTGGAAAGTGGAGTATGGACGAGGAGTGTGGGAATTCCTTTATAACAAAGAGCTAAAGCAGAAGCAACAAAACGAAGAAAGAAACAGTCACGAGTTTGGCTTTGAAGAACACAGAACACAGCACACAAAAAAAAACACACCCCGACATTAGGTGTTTCACAGTTTCAGGATTATACGACAATTGTAGAACAGTTGACTTTCAAAGAGAGAGAGATATCTTTTTTATGTCTCGTTGTTGTCGCTTAAGTGGAAAATGTTTTTTATATCATTTTTTTTTGTGTTGAGCTTTTCTTTTGTGGCGAGAAGAAACAATTACATTGGCCATTTAGTTTTGCCGGAAAGGGCCAAGCAAGGGTGTAGGAGTAAGTAGTCCTCGTCGTCAATAGGAAAAGTGTGTTACATTTTTCAGATTTAAGCACAAGGAGATGTTTAGATAAACTCTCGGTTTTTGTGGTCGTCGTTTACTGTTTAATATTTTGAAATGATATCTTATTTTACACACCAAAGAATTGTAACATAGGGATTTATTAAACCAAGTTCATTGTTTTGTAAGAGCAATGACAGTGATTTCTTGGATAAGTTATGTACCTTAGTAAATCATATTTTGACGATAGAGAAAAGGGTTGTGGGTAAAAAACTTTAATAGTTCTATAGATATTTTGAAATTTGAACTTTTGGGCAGTAATTCTGCATCATTTCAACAATTTTTTCGCTGTTTTTTTTTTAAGTATTGATTGATTTGCTTGACCATCAGATGACATTTTTCTTAAAATGCCCTTTTAGACAAGATAAAAGCTTAACTATGACTGTAAACTAGTTGAGCTAGAAGGCCTATTTTTTGAACCAATTCAGTTCAAAATTGTGGCCCATAAAGGAAATATTTTCTGTGTTAACATTAAAATTAAGTTATTTTACTTTTTCATTCCAAAATCAATTTTAAAAATTAAAATTAAGGCTTATATCGCTTTGCATTTTAAAATGATGTAACAACTCTTTAGTAGTACGCGTGGCATGATGCTTAGTGCGTTGGACTGTCATGACAGAGGTCTTGTTCGATCCCTGCCTATGCCATCTAACGTATTTTCACGGATACTGCCTCTTGCAAGGAACTGACAAATTCTCCAAGAGTAGTTCTTGTCAAAAAAAGCTTTCACAAATTAGCCTTTCGGATTCGGCTTAAAATTGTAGGTCCCCTCCATTCCTGACAACAGTACTCGCACACAGGAATGGTTGAGAATTGTAAGTCACTAGGCCCTAGTTCTCAACGGACTGTTGCGCCACCCAATTTATTATTATTAACAATTCTTTACCTGTTCTTGAATATGATAAGGCAGCAAAAGAGTGAGGTAACTTTCGAATTCTCTACTACATTAAATGGATGGTACACGGGGCGTATACGTATTTTTTTAAACCATTGAAACACATACTAAAGTTGAAACAAAATTATTGAAATTGATTTGAAAACAAAGTTAAGGGTAAGTTTTTCATAAGAAATGTTTACAAAATTCCAAAATTGAGACAGGAACTTAATGTTTTGCTTTCAAGTCCCTGTTCTATAAGCATACACAACACACACAATTTAAGAGTTCGGTACTTGATGATGTTGTATCACATCATATTTTCAAGGTTTCAATTACTTATTGCTCTATATACAGCTGCACATTTTGAATAGAGGATTTATTAAATAGAAAATATTCAAAGCTTAGGGCCAAGGGCTTCTACTGTAGCCTGAAGAATATAAACAGACTCTCGAATGCTTAGTTGACCACTGTCTATAGCCGATACTAGCTTAACATTAAGAAGGTCATTTCTTACTTCCTCGTTTTTTTTTTAACTTTCAGATTGTACTGTTTCTGTTACCATTGTTTTGGTCTAATGATCTCCATGACTTTCAGCAATAATGAACAAGGTTTCAGTACCATCACCAAGTTGTTGGCACAGTAAAATCCCTGTTAAAGCCGAAGTTCTGTAGATGATATTGTTGACTTACGTAATTAGTTTGCCCTTTACGATATTCTCTGTTAAACCCTGTCTTCCTTTCCTCCATTTTTTATCGCCGCCAATTAGACAACCAGGTCTTCTTGGTTCCTTCTGAAGCAGTAAATAAATTGTATCCTCTTCTATTTTTACTTTCACCAAGGCATCGAAATGTGATTAATCAACCAGATTATCCAGATCAATTTGAAATTCATCTTCCTTCTGTTTGAATATATCCTGAGATTTCTTGGAATTTTTTTACACAGGTCTTTCCACAGCTCATATTAAGTTTCACAAGTTTTTGTATACAATGAGGAAGTGCCTTCGTTGATAAAAGAATTAGAAAAACACTTTGTTGGAAAATAAGGGACACCCTTCCATATAAAATGTTTTCTAAGATTTCTATTCCTCTTTTACAAAATATGTAAATTTCGCTTTTACAAAAACTATTTTTGAGTTTCTCGTTATTATTTTTACATACGACTCTTCTCATGTTTCTATTCCTATTTGATCAGCTTTTTGAACCCAATTTAAATGATTAGGTACCAACAAACTTTGTGCTTCGATCCTTTTCTCTAAATCAAAAACGAAACAATTGACTTACATCACTCATCCTGCTCTGCTTTGCACGAACACTGTCGCTGGCTAGCAACTTTGTCTGCATATATTCTCATTATCATTACTATAGTCATTATGATTTAAAACGTAAATTTTGATGTGACATCTAACAAATTAGATTAATTCACAATTATGTTATTTGAATTTTGAAAATTGCCAATTTTGAATGCCATCCTTCTCTCTCTCTCTCTCTCTCTCTCTCTCTCCATTTCTCTCTTGTCCTTGTCAGTATTTGGCTCAGGCAAGGCCTTACAACAACTCAAATTAAAACAAAACAAAAAAAATCAAATAGAAATAAAGCAATTCAAAACCAGACCGTATGTAGAGCCGCATCGAGAAAGTTTAATTTTTCATTTAGAGATTTCATTTTATATCCATTGAAACAAGGACGAGCGATGAGCGACGACGAAGGGCAATGACAAGAGAGGAAAAGCTATAGCAATATCAATCGCATCCTCCCAAAAGTGCCCAGCCAAACATAAATTTGCCCAACTGAATTGTGTATAAAACATTAGTATGAAATCAATCAATTTTGGAATGTCAATCTGTTATATGCTGGTGTCAGTTATTAACGCAATTAATTCAATCATTATTGAATCATATATGTGGCAGCACATGTCCCCGATGTCTGTGTACACATATTTTCTATTAGGCCCAGGCAGATCATCATCATCACACCAGGCACAAGAAATCTCTGTTCTGTCAGATGCGAAGCATCCAACTAGGGATGTGTGCCCTATCAAATATCAAGGTAGCAATTGAGGCTGATGCTCGCTCGAACAAAAGGTAAACAGCATATAACATATGGAACCGGGTTATGGGGCTAGGGCTCGGGCTCGGGCATAGAGACAAATCAAGTCGACTTTGACACTTGTATTACAAAACACTATATACATATACATATGTGTATTAAAGTGACAATACCTACTTGCAACGTTATACAAATGTCAATGTTCGATTACACAACGGCACTAAGATAATTCTTTAATAACTCCTGCCAAAGGACCTCACATAACCCAAGCACAGCACAGCACAGCACAGCACATATGCATCATCACACACGTGCAACGTGTTGTATATCCTTGTATATCTGCAGTGTTGTATTGTTAAATTTGTTTAATTTCAGTTCTCATCTCGATGTCCAGCTGCATTGACTTTATTGCTATCATATTTACTCTTGGCGTTTATTCTTTTTTTTTTTAATTTTATTTTATTTTCTGAGTAATTTTCACGAATTAATAAAAAAATGGAATATTTTATTCATAAAAATTCACAGCGACCGACCGGCAGACGCGGTGGTTAATGAGGAGAAGGAGAGAAAGTCCTTCAGCAAAAGCGGTCGAACGATGTTCGTCGGCGGTGTCAGGACTGGATTTAGTTTCAAAAAGATAAAGAGGGGCCATCGGAATAAAATAAATCCAAAATTTTAAGCTACTTCAGACATTTTATAAATTTATAAGTTACATGATTTAGGAATCACAAAATAATAAGTTCTAGATTGAACTAAGAAATTAGTGCCAAAAATCTTATTTTTCTAGATATCTGCTGTCGAAAATGAAAAAGTCGCTAATGGTAGGCCGTATTAAACTCCATAATTTTCGAACCTGTCACAAATGAAAACTTTAAATACCATAAAGTTGAATATGCTTTTTTAGATAAGAACTTTATTATTCAAATAAAATATTATTAAGATGTCTTCCGTAGCACCCGTAGCATGATGGTTAGTGCGTTGGACTGTGACACAATTCATGCTGCGTCTAAACTCGTTTCTGATATCCAATGGAATAAATCAAAACAACAATGCACAGATGCTGTTCTGGTTGATTTGGAAAAGGCCTTTGACACCGTACGGTTAGAGGGTCTTTACCTAAAACTGAGCAGGCTCGGCATAAGCAAACCATTGTTGTATATACTTTATGATATGCTTAACGGTAGAAAGTTTGTTGTCAAAAGTGGCAATGTAACTTCTACCACAACATTCCAAATTAACAATGGTCTTCAACAGGTAGCGGTGAATTCGCCGATTCTCTTCAGCATTTACACCAGCGATCTGATAGGTAGTCTTACAAAGGCAATTGCGTACGCCGACGATCTAATTGCGTACAGAACGGCCCGAAAGGTTGAGGTTATTAGAATTCTCTTGCAGCGTGATTTCGACAAGATTCAGCGATATTGCGACGACTGGAAACTGAAAATAAATGTCCAGAAGTCGGAGACAATTCTGTTCCGGACTCCGTTGGCTAGGGCCACGAGGGATACGTGCAAGAATTGGCGCAAGATGGTTATCGTTGATCTTCACGGGCAGCCATTAGCGAGCAAAAGTGTAGTGAAGTACCTCGGTATCTGGTTAGATCAGTATTTATATTTCGGCAGACATATAAATGCTGCTCTGACCAGGGCCAGAGGAGCCTTCGCTCTGACGAAACGGCTGTTTTTTAGCAGTCGGCTTGACCCCAGAGTGAAGGTAATTTGCTACATGGCCCTCATACGGCCGATGATCGTTTATGGTTGTCCTGTGTGGTTCAACGTTGCCCCTTCCCAGATGGAGAAGTTTCGGGTGTTCGAGCGGCAGTGTTTACGACGCTGTACCGGCTTATATCGAACAGCCGAACCTTCTTACGTGCATTACTATTCCAACGAGGTCCTATACAACGGGGCTCGAATCAACAGAATTGACAATTTCGTGATAAAACTCGTTCGAGGTCACATTGCAAGAGCTACATATGTCTTCGACCAACAATTTAATTTTCGGGGCGTACTATCCGAACGACGAGTATTTTGAAAGTGCACGCTTGAGCGGCTTTGTTCCACCAGAAGCATTCCTCTTCTTAGATAGATGCGGTCTGATACAGGATAGATTGGCAGTTCCGCTAATCTACCACGTCAGACGACGAACCGTGGATAGGCGACTCCTGTACAATCGGGACGTCATGGCACAAGGCGGAGCAGAGCTCCTTCGGTTCAGTAGGTCTGTGTCTGAACGGGACCAAACTGATAGGGTGAAGCAGGAGAACCAGTTTTGGTGGCTTCAATCGGCACTTGATAGTGGGTAGTCGGGATGTGGTTTTAAGCCTTGTCCGGCTTACTTACTTGTTTTATAGTTTTAGGGTTTAGTTTTAAGTAGAATAGGCATGGTGGCAAAAAAAAAAATACACAAAAAACCAAAAAACAAAAACAAAAAAAAAATGAATTAAAGAAAAAAAAAAAGGACAACAAAATATGAAAAACAAAAGATGTTACATAGTTAAATTTGCTGCTGTGGTTGTTCTAGTTTTAAGTAGTTTATAGGTAGAATAAGTAGTTTAAGTTAGTTTTAAGTTTTATTCAAGGACCCAATTTTAAGTAGTTTTTAAGTAAAAATAAAATTTAAAAAAAAAGTGCGTTGGGCTATCATGCCAGAGGTCTTGGGTTCGATCCCTGCCTGTGCCATCTAAAGTTTTTTTCACGGGTACTGCCTCTTGCGAGGAATTGATAAATTTATCCAAGAATTATTCTTGTCATGAAAAGTGCTTTCTCAAATTTGCCGTTTGGATTCGGCTTAAAAAACTGTAGGTCCCCTCCATCCCTGACAACAGTACTCGCACACAGGAATGGTTGAGAGTTGTAAGTCTCTTGGAGAATAGAGTGGGCGGCCGAAGATGTTGAGATGTTCAGAAGCAGAAATGAAGTTCGAAAGTTCTATGAGCGGGTATAACGAACTTTATAAGTGCATAAACGACAAAAGCTAACAATCCCGGAACGTTTGCCATATCTACACTGAAATTTAATAAAGCCGCTAGACCAGATGGTTTGATTGTTGACTTTTTTAAAACAGCTGGATATAATTTGAACCAACTTATCTGTAAAAAAAAGAAACAAATCTTCCCCGATGAATAGAACCTCAGTATTGTTTGACCGATACTGAAAAAAGGAGACCTTCTAAATTGCACCAAATATATAAAAATCAGTCTCCGTAACATCTTATACAAAATTTGTCTCTATGTGAACATCTTAAGTCCATCGTCAAAAACCTGATAGGTCCTTATCAGTGAGGCTTTAGATCTGAAAGGTACACAGTCGATCAAATATTTATAATACGATAGATCCTGGAAAAGAGTCGTTTCGAGAGAAAAGTTTTTCTCGTGATCTACAGTCCCGTATGCATAGAGTTGATGATGATGAGCTGTACAGGCTGTACAGCGACGTGGACTTAGCCAGAAGGATAAAAGTCCAACGACTGAAATGTCTGGGTCACGAAAAGCGCATGGAGACCAATGCTCCGGCGGAAAGTCTTCGAATGCACACCCACAGGACAGCAACGAGGATCAAACATATAGAATGTAATACAAAGGACTTTTCGAGCAGGTTCCTTTTCGATTACGGAGATTAGAAGTTTACTTAGCCATGTCACGTTATCTGCTTCATGGTAAATTTCTTACAATTTCTTTCTTCACCAAATACAGATCAAAGACTTCTTCCTAAAACATTTCTCTCGGACGTTGTCAAAAGATTGGATTTTTTAAAGTAAAGCAGCAGCTTAAAAGTTCTAAATACAATGTTATTTTATAAAAATCAAATACAAAAATATTTTTATATCATCTCAAAACAAAAATCCGGCACTGAGGTGAAAGAACCAATATGCATATGCCGAGTGCTGGAGAGAATGCATCTGATGGCAAATGGCATGGCATGATGGCTCGACACTTTGCGAGTGATTTTTCACACCATCGACAATAATGATATTATTTGCAATATTTAAATAATTCAATATTGTGGGGGTAGTATTTGCGGATATTTATATTTTTTCCTCTTTATTCTTATACCCTTGCATGTAATTATGGCATTGGTTTTTTTTTTTTGAATATTCATATGTATATACATATTTATACACTTCTATATTATATAAATAAATGAAAACAGTGAGAAGGAGGGTGAGTGGGAGAATACAAATGAGAATGAGAGAGAGGGATGGACAGTGATTCAACCGCATGTGGCGGTTAGTGGCGTCGGTCGTCGTCGTTGGTCGTCGTTGTCTGGAGAAACGACAGGACATTTTTCATTTCGAAATCAATTTACTGCTCATAATTGTACAGAAAAAGCCGAAGGCAACTGCATCGCCATTGCGGGGAAGAGTGGTATTTTCAATAAACAAATTATTTGATTATTCACAAAATCATACAACACTACATGTACCTCTTTCCAGATTTTTTTTCATTACATACATACATACATACATATATAATTTTTGTACTTGGTGCCATTTTTTCTGCTCTCGGACCACTGCCTCACGGATTATTATATGATAATGAAATCCATTTTAAGTTGACCAAAATGGTAGTTGTTTGATGAGAAAAATTCGAAACAGTAAGTCCTGTATTGGAATTTTTTAATTGCTAGTATTGTGGGCAATGTTGCATATTAGTCTACAGAATGTCTATAGTGTTTAAAATTCCTAAATATATCTTGGGTGTTCTTTGTATTTCCCACTAAATAGAATATCAGACTTATAAGTTACATTTTTATAATTGGCTCACTACAAATCCTAAAAGGCTCTTAAGGTTGCTCTCACTTTTCGTTTGGACTTTGAATACAAAATGTCGATCTCCTACATTTTAGTCATAGTACGCACACAGATATCATGGAAAGTTTCAAGTAGACTTGTTTTTTTTTTGAGAAACGTAGTTAATCATTTTGCTTCCAAGCATTTGAATATCTTCGTCTTTTTTAATTAAGTGTAACGAAATGTCTCTCCACCGCACTTAAACCAAAGCCGAATATAAACTGAAGGATTCAAATTCAAAATAACACCAAACATTGAGTGAATGGGTGTTATGAATTAATTCCGCATGATGTAATCACACCAATAGATAAATAGTGATCACAATCACACCCATTGCATAAACTAACAATAGTACAGGCTTTTGTCATTCACCTGCTCTCAATTCGCAGGGATTTATCTAATATAGAGACTTGAAATTTCATTAGCAATTCGTCTTATTCTGTCTTCACGTAGTTTGAGTACCAATCTTCCGTAGTTAGTATTGGTAGGCACAGAGGGCTTCTCTCCCAACCGATTATTCCGTGGCTACCATCTTCTAAGGATGCTACGGACATAGCTTGTCCCTTGTCCTTTGAGGCATATTGCAGATTATCTTCTGGTTTGCTGCCTGGTGCCCGAAGCCGAAGGGATTTTAGCCCTGTTTTATTCCGCTATCCACTTCTTCTAAGTGTATGATGGACAAGACTTAGGCCGACCGATTAGTCTCCAGTTTTTTGCTTTAGACATAGAACGCAATCCCGACCGTTTATTCCGAGGTAACTTTTCTTCTAAGGGTGTCACGGACATAGCTTCTCACAGCGAGGCAAATAACAGATTATTTTCTGTGTTTCTGCCGTGGGCGCTAAGGGAATTGAGACTTGCTTATGCTGATTCCATCATCCACTTTTTCGAAGTGTAAGACAGATAAAGCTTTGGCCGACAGACTATTTTTTAATTTGCTACTAGAGACAGGAAACGCAATCCCAACCGATTATTTCGTTTTTACTGTATAAGAGTAACTTGGACAGAAGCCTAACGTTATGGCTAGAGCTCCGCTTACCATTCCCTAACCTCCATTAAAGACATGTCTCAATATTTTTATAAAGCTACCAATTGAATAAAATATCATGTTTTAATATCTTAAATAAAAGCTTGTAAAGTTTATGCAATGGCTTGTTAATTTTAGTCTTTAGAAAAAGACAGTACATGAAATTCCATGTTTATAATAGTTCTAAGGATTCAACGATAGCAAAGTTAGTTACAAATCGGAGTTCAAAAGCTCTGAACCCAAGTTTTATAGTTTATTTGGGAAGAACCCTATAAACACCGACGTTTCTACCTCAGCCTTGTACAAAAGTGCGTCATACTCGCGTAACTAGATTTAACCAAAAATTAGTTTTCTTCTTCAAATCAAATCTAAGTCATAAAATTTTCTAGCCACCAAAAACAACTTGTCATCATTATGGGTGCCTTATAGCCACTTGAAAAGCATACAGAAAGACACCAAAGAAATATTGTAAAAGGTGTGTAGATATTATTAAAAGTTAATTCATAAAATTCCTACGTTCTTCTATAAAACTCTGAAGGTTCATGGGGGCGTATGTGGAACGTTTTTTTTTTTGATATTTTTTTAAAAGTTTAATGTAAATTTTATTTTCTGTGACCTAAGAAGACTTTTCGCGTTGTATCATCCTCTATATACGAGTACTATTTAATATGACCGGTCAACTTGAGCAAATAGTCTGCCAAGGTTTCTCTTTAGATATTTATGCCAAAGCAAAATACCATTATTCGGTGATGAATAATTCATTTCACCTGCATGCATTTTTAAAGACGGACACACAGAGTAGGAACCAGAAGCAATATAGCATTAGTATGAAATGAAGTTGCTGGTGTTCTGCTATTGCTGCTGCTGCTGCTTTTGCTGCTTTAGCTTCAGCTTCTGCTGCTGGGAAATGCTATGCAATAAAATTATATCAAATATTTAGCAACAACAAAAAGACTAACTTTATATTCTTTCGCTAACGTTGTTTGGCGTTGGATATATATGAATGATTTAAATGGCTCCACTGTTTGATTGGCTAGCTGGTGTTCGTTGACTGGATTGTATGGAAGAATTCCTGGGGAAATATTTTCAAAACTATACCACCACTTCTAGTCTTATATATGTACATTGTACAATGCCTAGATATATTTATTAGAAAATTGTAGGTAGTTTATTTATGTTTTTAGTATTGTTGTAGTTTACTGTTGTTTTCTGAGCTGCTTATACTTGCTTGCTTGCAACATTGTAGCAAAAGAACTCGGATTGGCATTTGATTGACGGATATTTCCTGTTGCATATTTTATTTTTATATTTTTTTTGTTGTACCTATTGTCCAAAAGTATTGCATCATTTCACCTCTGACTTTGAGTTTAAATTTATTTCATTTACTTTTTAATTTATCCTAAAGTGCAAGTTACAGTTATACATTGTTTTGTTTCTAACACGCAATAAATAGTTAGCAAAAATTTCAGGATTTTTGAAAAAATGCAAGGCCTTACATATTATGTAAACCTTTTTTACATTTGTGATTTCGAACTTCAAAGGAAAGAAGAAAAAAGGTGTCAAAATATTAACACATATCGAGCTTTTTTTCAACGAAGTAATTTACTCTCTAAATAAAAGCTATGTAATGTGAAACCTTAGTTTGCACTTACATACATTTTTGAGAAGTTAATTTTCGCTACAAGGATTTTGACAAAAAAAAAAGTGTTTCCAAAAGAGTCATAATTAAAATATATGTGTTTATAAATGCGAATAAAACATTGTAAAGATGTTTCCACTGTTCTGACTACGTTTGACATAGTTGCTGTTTTTTTGATTATTTATTTTCTTGTTTTGTTCTTTTCTTCAAAGCATTCAGTACATTTGTCGACAACAACAAACACACAAAATATGTAGGTAAAAGTATACTCTGTGCAACCCCCCTCCCTTCCAAACACAAGGATTACACAGTCATTATCACTGAGGTGTTATTAAAATACACTCATTCATACGTTATACTTATTCATATATGAACATTCCAAAGGACATATTAAAAATGTTTACCTCTTTGAGTTTCACAATTTTAATTTCACCCAAAAGGAAGAAAATATACACCTCTGCCGCGCGTCTTCAGAACATTTTTTTTCTACCTCCGTCTTTATTCTACTCATAGATACATACATACATAAATACAAAC
Source organism: Eupeodes luniger (assembly GCA_951509635.1). Classification (NCBI taxonomy): domain Eukaryota; kingdom Metazoa; phylum Arthropoda; class Insecta; order Diptera; family Syrphidae; genus Eupeodes; species Eupeodes luniger. The sequence goes on from OX608074.1 coordinate 1,075,341, forward strand.
ATATGTAAAAAAAATATATAAGAATCTGGTCCTGTACCCATTCAAACCTCAGAAGCGGAAGAAGGGAAAAATCCCCGTAAAGAGATAATAAATAAGAAGAAACCCAGATACAGGAGCATCAGAGGAGAACCAGAGTATAAGATGAACAATAAATGTTGAATCAGTCTATAGGTGCATTAAGGTGCACTAATAATTGGGGTGTGTAACTGTAACGTGTGCAGTAGTTCATATGTACAGCCATAGCCAAAATAATAGGAATAACATTTAATTTTTTTGGAAGTATGCCTTTAACACTTGTGTAAGGCAACAAATCTAAAATTTAAAACAAAATTGGATAACTCTTAAGTATTATGATTTTACCTCCAACTTTGAATAGTGTGTTCATGAGCTAAGGGTGTGCGCGTTTTATACTGAAGGGTATTTTTGTTTCCCTTATTATGTCAAGAGCATAAGGAAAAGGAGAGAGGGTTTGTGTCGGTGTACATTGGTTTTAAGTTAATAAATGACTGGGAAAGACAGAGTGTGGTAAAGCGTTCCACATTCGCGTAGTACGGCTAAAGAACGAATCTCTGTATTTGATAGTACGACCAAAGTTGATCTGATGATCATTTCTGGATGCGTTATTATTACGGTTGAATTGCTTGAGGGGAGGAATGCAACTGACTTATTCTCTAGAACATAAACCGTCAAAAATTTGGTGAAAAAGGTGAGACAAGAAACTTTACTACAGGGTTTAAGCGATGTTAATATATGAAGGATGATATCATCTCCAATCAATTTGAATGTTTTACTTTAAAGACTGTCCAAGAGACTTAAATAAGTTGAATTACCACAAGCCTTGAGAAGGGAATAATATTTAAGCTTTGGACGTATATACATATGTTTTAAAGATTGTAGCCAGATCAGAAGAGGAAAACCAAAACATCTTGCAGCAGTTTTGGTGACATCGTGTATCTGATACTTCAACAAGAGGTGGTTGGGGATACTTACACCAAGAATTTCGAAGCTTTCAGTCTCCTAGATGCAAATGCCACTTATAGTTAGTAGAAAAAGTGGTTAGTTATGTTTTAACGAGTTTTGAGTTTTTGACGTACAAAATTCTACTCAATTTTTAATTCTCCATTTAAAAATGCTGTCTAGGTCAGAATTTTATTGGCTTATCATACATTGCTGTAAGAGATCTACTTTTGAAGAGCAGGGTTGAGAATCTAAAAATGAATATGAAAAACTAATAGTTATTATCATCATCGAAGGGTTGAAGACTCCTGACATTTTTCAATCCAGTTTTTTTACAATAATATTTATTTCAACACTTTAAAGTGTAATCCGCAACCACTTTACGTCTTAAAAGTTTTGTGTAGTTTATTTTTAGAAAATACAAAGAAGAGTTCTATAGGGCTGATTTAGGTGTCAAAATCTCACTAAAGATTTATTGATGGAACAAATAGATTAGCTTTAGATTTTCTAAATAATGTTTTTAAGTAACATTCTTACAGAACTCTAGCCTACCATTTCAATCTCACTTAGAAATATTTTGTCTCTATTAAAATGAAAGCTTAGACATGATTTCGAAATCAATCTTTGTAAATCTTTCCAAAAACAATTGAAACTGTTCGTAAAGTGTTCCTATTATTTTGGTCATATCTGTATTTTCTACACATATACTTACATATATTTTCTTTATAGTACCATGGATGTATAAACTTTTCGCTTGATAACAGAAATTCTCAATTTACTTGCAAGTTTTTTGTTGTTGTTTTTCTTCAAAAGAAGAAGAAGAAAAAAATAAAGGATTAATATTTCTTTACATAGGCAAAGTTATTAATAATTTCTTTGTTTCTTTTTTTGCTAAGAAATTTCAAATATAAATATGAATGTGTGTCCCGTTTTATCATTAAATATTCAGTCAGATGTATGTAAATCTGATAGAAGAAGGAGTATGGGAACACTGACAATAAATACAATAGCATTGATACAATGAAGTTTTTGTTTCGATATAAAACTGTCTGTAGTTTCATATCATCATAATAATAAGAAACAATAGATCAGTTATGTGTTACAACTAAAATTACCTTTGCAGAAGTTATATGGAAAGATTTTCAATCGAAATAATACTTACTTTGATTGTTTATTGAAATATGTAGGCGAGCGCTATAGAAGAGATGACAATTTGTCAAGTCTCTAAGACTTTTTAATTTTAATGATTATGGAAATGTGAATCACTTTTTTAATAGATTTCTTTAATATTTATTTTATTGTAATGGGTCCGATTTGTCGAATTGAAATTTTTGACATTTCTCGACGTTTCAAGGCCCCTAGAGTCGAAATAAATAATTTTTAGAAAGATCTCTGTGCGTGCGTGTGTACGTACGTTCGTACGTCCGTACGTTCGCGACGTTTTTTTCGTCGTCCATAGCTCAAGAACCAGAAGAGATATCGACTTCAAATTAATTATGTTATACGGATAATAGTGCAGAAAGGGCTCTCAAGAAAATTGCGTGGGTGGTTTTTTTACCATAGCAGTTTAAGAAAAACGGTGAAAATTTTGGTTTACCCTAAATATCACAGGAACCAATATTGCTTCAGACTTGAATTACATATTATATTATTATATTTATATTCCAATTAACGGTTTTTTTATAAATCAAAAAAACTGAAAAAAAATATTATTTACCTCGAAAAATTTACGAATAAAAAACGATTTTGTGCAACGAAGAATAATGCTTTTAACATTTGGTAAAATTTTAAGAAAAATAGAATTGACAGTTTTTTTATTAAAAATAAAAACCTATAAAAAACATTACTCAAAGTTGGTAAAAATTGATTTTCGACTAAAATATCTTTTCGAAAATTTAAGATTATGGCTTCCAATAAATTTTATAAATATTATTTTCAATATTCGGTAAAATTTTAAGAAGAATCGAATTGACAGTTTTTTTACAAAAAATAAAAACCTAAAAAAAAAACAAGACTAAAACTTAGTAAAAATTTACTTTTGACTCAAATATCTTTTCAAAAATTAAAAATATTGGCTTCAATCGTAGTTATCTCACAGAAAATATTGTTTTTTGACGTTGAGTACATTTTTTATAAAAATCCAGCAGTCAGTCAGTTTTTTCAAAAAAATTAAAATCTACAAAAAATAGTACGTAAAATTGGTAATAATTGATGTTCGGTTCTCGATATCTCGTGAACAATAAAAGATATTGACTTCAAATTAATTTCATTCATCCAATTTGTATTTGTTTATATAAGAAATAATTTTTTTTAAGAAATGCTACTAAAATTGGTTTTCGACTAAAAATATGCAAAATATTATTTGTAGTTTTTAAATTTTGAGGAATAATTCAACTGAGAACTTTCTTAACAAAACACGAAAACCTACAAACTTTTAAGCAAGACAAATCGACAGACAGGATGGGAAATTATCAGTGTGGGTCGCATCCCAGCCTCTTTTTATTTAAAGAAATTGGCGCAACATTTTAAACAACTTATTGTTATGGTTAGGAACTTTTGAAATATTAAGCAATCTACTTTTTGTGTGTCCAAGTTCTTTTCACTCTTCCATCTTTTTCGGTCTAAAAGCTTTGGGCAGAAAGATTGTATTTCGACTCTTCACCACTTGAATTGTCTTCCTACACTTCTTTTTTTATTTATCACTCATCACTTTGTTGTTATTTTGGTCGTTCCATCATTTTACGTCCAAAATGTGTGTCCAGCCCGATCCCATTTAAATTTTTTAGTTTTGTAAAGAATATCTTAAAATTTCTTCTGGGTTCTTAAATTTTTGCGGTTAATCCGTTGAGATAACCTTACCTTCATAATCATTCTTTTCATGGCTCTTTAACAGTATTGAAGTTTATGTTCGAGGATTCTCGTGAATTGCCATATTTGACAGCCATATGTTAGACTGCAATGTCTTTCTATGTTTTGCACTTGTATTAAAATGGTCCTCGACTTATTAACAACAAGCACTAGCTCGTTGAGGTTAACAACGTTTTTCTGAATCACGATAAAAGAATATTTTTTACAAAATTCCATCGAAGATTCTACAAAAAATGCAACTGTTTGTAAATTCTGTAAAATAACACGTTAACTGCGAAAAGCCCACATTATGTAGTTTCCCAATCCTAATAGTGCCATCTTTGAAGGTAAAAAATATAATAAAATTTAGAAAATCTGTACAGACACAATGACATTTGAATTTACTTAACTCTTGATCCTTAACGGGATAGGGCGTTTATTCTATTTATTTTTGTTTCATCCGCCAAAAGAAAAATTATATTTCTATTGATACTTTGTCCCACCTTTTTGTATTGATTGATTTTGTGTGGAAGAGCAAGTCAAGTATGACACAAACCGTAATCTTTCAAATCCTTTTTGAGATTCAAATCAAATTATTTATAGAAAATAGGAAAAAAACGACTCCATAAAAGGGGTGTTTGTGTTTGGTGATGGTTGGTGGTTTGAAGTGCATTCATTGAACCATCATCATCGTCATCGTGGTTATAAGAACCCTTCAAGAAACCGCACATTTTATATGTGAATATTTTGAAGCCCATCATCATAGTCAATGCGTCGCGTCGTAGTCGTAGTCGTTTTCGTCCTTGTTGTTGTTGTTGTTGTCAAAGAAGAGGCTACACGCTGTGTGTGGCTTTTACACAAATGCGCTGTTGGTTTTTCAAGGAGGCGCGATTCTGTGCTTTTCAAGTTTTCTTTCAGTTTTAAGATACATATACACACATATAACTATACGAAGTGTAAAACGAGTAACAAAATAAAAAAAAAAAAAACTTACAACAACCTAAGGACCTGCCCAGCCAGCCAGCCAGCAGCGTAGAAGATTAATCGAAAAATTTGCGGTTCACATTTAAGTTGGGCTGAAAAAACGGACGCGGCATAATTCTGGTGTAAATAAGTAAGTAACAAGGAGGTGGTGGTTGCAAATTGTGGTTAATTGAGCAGAAGTCTTAGGGGTTGCAATACTATTTGTGGTGACACGGATGACATGGTTTAATGTCTTCGGTTTAGGTATAGCTCTTCGAGGCGAACACATAGCTATATCACGGGGTTGAAAATCAATTTTCAAAATATACTTCATGGATTGGTGTTCAATGGATGGCGTGATGGTGGTAGCCGATGGAATGGCAGAGGCTGACGCTGAGACTGAGGCGTCAGTTGTAGGTTTTGGGTGGGTTGTGCAGGTGGAAAAGAGAATGGTGTTTGGTGATTCAATCCTCGATGCTTGTTTGGTTGATGGTTCCTGTTCCTGTTTATATAATTAGCGCGCAAATCGCATGATGGAGGTTGTCGGTGATGATGACTGCTCGTTCAATGATAGAACACGGGTTAGTGATGTGTTCGCTTGGTAGACAAATGATTCGCCATATTATAGTATTATTAAGTAAGTAGGCAAAGGTAGGTATGGCAAACAAGAAGACATGGATTTCCATTGCACTACCTAACCTACCTGTGTATATGATGGCAGCAGAATGCAGATGCAGCGAGTCCTTCGTCGTTCGACCGTCACCGGCCTGTAGTATACGTCTGTCTGACGGTTGGTGGAGTGATGACGATTACCGATTGCAGAATACACTCTGTTTTCGATGATTTATTCAGACTGATTGTGTGGCGCGCTTGTGATGTGGTGTCATATATATTTTATGCTACCCAAATCTAAATTTATTTATACAGTGTATATCTGCGTGGATCAGAAGCATTATGAAGATGTGCGGCCATAAACTGCACTTCAACTGCTAAAATCATCCAAATCTTATCCAAATATAAATGAACGCTAACAAACATCCTCTCTACTCATGTACTCTATATGTACCTAGAAGTGTAGGTACATAAATATATTTATCTGTACACTGATCGAAAAACTATAAGTGAATGAAAATTGAAAAGTTTCTATTTCCCGCACGATGTGTTTAATGCTTAAATGGTTCAAAATCATGGGGCTATTTTTGGCTCTCTAGAAAACAAAGAACTCAAAGCTGTCTGTTTATCATTTTTTGATAAATTCAGCAAATAACAAGCTCATAGTTCAAATAAGCGAAATCGAATTAAAAAATTTGTTTAACTCAAACCAAAGTTTTTCTCCAAGTGTATAATACAAGACTATATAAATCTATATGTCTATAGAATCTACTTGTATTTATGTAATATTGTAAAATAATGAATAAACATCTAACAGCATGATTTGCAGAGCGACAAGTTACAGACGTCGACGACGAATGGCGTATGGCGTATGGCGTGCGACGTACGTCGTCGTGGTCCTCTAGCTAAATGCGCTTTCAGCAGCGCAGCGCCTGTCTGTCTATCTCAATACTTGTCGACTCATCCATATCTGCTGCTTGATGAGCAAACTATTGTCTGGAAACTGCAATATTGACAGCAAAAGCTAAGGAAGAGCAGAAGAGAAGAAGACTATTTGTAATATTATAAAATATGTATGCATATAAACGCTGCACAAATATGTATAATAAAATAAACTTGGAATTAAGTAAACAATAATTACATTGAAGCAGTAGGTAATTTCCTTTAATTTACAATTTTTGTATTTCTACGAATTGACTAAATTGCCACTGCATACACCTATGCTTTGCAGATTAAGGAAAAATTCTTTAAAAAATCGGTTTAGTTTTTTTTTTAATAAAAAACATTTCCATTTATTTCGTAAAATTTACAAGTGTATATCATTCGTTAAAATGTATGAATGAAGAGTTGTCAATCACTCTTTTTAATGCCAATGACATTAGATACTTTACGTTTTGACATTGGCATATGTTACGATTATGACAAAAGGGAGAAAAGAGAATAGATAAGATTGAGAACTATCAATTGGAGTTAGGTAAACTGATTGAATTTTGTTATTTTTGAATAAACCTCCCAATATTTTTGACAAATTAATGGTCTTCCTTACATACAGAAGTTGCTTACTTTTGACAGAACACAAGTAAAATAAAAAATGTCTAGCCGTGGGATGATTCTACATTATACATGTCATTAAAAACTAGTGCTTAGTAAATTGTTTCATTTCAATGAGTGCCAACCTTTAGTTGGGCTATTAGAAAATTCTCTTACGTATGTAGGTACTAGACTCATCTGTCAACTCATTACATTATAATGGCATCTGCTATTTTGAAACTCAAACAAATATCTTTAAAAATATCGTGTCGGCGCCTTCTGCGGTCATGATTAAACTTAAATGAACCATTAAAAATAAATTGCTATTTTTTATCGCAAGGATATCTTCAATTTTTCATTTCTGTCTCCATTTAATTGTTTTTTTTTTACTTTACTTTACTTTAGTATACTATACATTTTTTATGTATGCACATTTTAAATTAAATCTCCCCCCTTCCCCCTTCTCCTTCCCCCATCACACTTTCTTCATTTATTATTTTTTTTTTACTTTTCATTTTATATTTTATAATTTATAAACGTATATTTCAAAGTATATATGTATACGTATCTATACATTAATGTGCAAGACGAAGATTGTAAAGGAGCTTGAGTAAAAAATTAATTCGCCTTCTTTTCTTTGGAAAAGCGAAGTCAAGAACAAGAAACAAACCTGAAGAAAATTAAATATGAAGGAAAAAATATATATATAATGTATAAGGACCTACATATATAAATTTATACTTATATAATTTAATATATATACTATATAGCCAAGCCAGTGACGCGATATAGATATGAAGTTGAAATAATGGATGTATACAGAGGTCGAGCTAAGGGATTCAAGTAAAACAGACTAAAACATCGTATAGAAACGGCGCGGCGGTGGTAGCGGCAGCGACAGCGGCAGCGGCGACAATACCAAAAGAACTGTATAATTATTTTGCATAAATGAAAAAGTTACTCCTCGTCGCCATCGTCATCGTCTTTTTTTTTCTTTCCTCGAAGAACAGTTATATTATTACTAAGGGTGTTTTCCAGGGTAGTTGTTTTATAACCAAGCTTTTGGATATAGCCACCGAATGGCCATGAAAGATTTGCACTGTAAAGTTCCGTAGACAAGTTTTTTTTCCATTTATTTTTTAATTTTTTTCTTATTTTAAAAGTTGACCATAAATTATTGAATAAATCTTTTTAACAAAAAAAAAAATATTTTAATGATATTTATCTATGTATCTTATTGAATCTTTTGTATGAAAATAGTGGAAATAAATAATTTGAAAAGGCTCCATAGAACTCTAAAGACGAAACGCAAATTCTTTCGAACTTTAAACAGATCATTTTTAAAGACATTTTTAAATTTTCTCTTATTCATGCAAATTGAAGGAAAAAATGAGTTGTTTAACCTTATGACATCAGATTATATCAAAAACAGTGAGTCTACAAGAACAAGTATAAGTACTCTATAAATACCTTCTTATGAATCAATTGATTGAAAACTTGAAGTTACCTAATATAAAACAGAAAAGTGTAAAGTAAAACAAAACATACTGATTCAGTTCATTCTTATATTCAGTTCCTGTCTTTTTTAAGCTTTACATTTATGTGTTTTGAAATTTTAATTAAAAGTTCTTGAATTTTAACATTTAAATATTTTAAAAAGAGGCTTGGATGCGACGATTTGTCTTCCTTAAATGTTTGTAGGGTTGGGTTAAAAAGTTTTTAGTTCAATTATTCTTAAAAATTTTAAAATTACCAACAATATTTTTCTTATAAAGAAATAGTTCAGTTTGAAAATCTAGTTTTGTCAAAAATAAAAATATTTTAGTCAAAAACAAATTTTTACCAATTTTAGTAGCATTTCTTAAATTTTTACAAGTTCGACGAATGAAATTAATTTGAGAGATATCAAGAACCGAACATCAATTTTCACCAAATTTGCGTACTATTTCTTGTAGATTTAATTTTTTTATGAAAAAACGGGCTGTTGGATTTTTATAAAAAAAGTACTGAATATCGAAAACAATATTTTCTATGAAATAAAAAAGTTTGAAGACAATATTTTTAATTTTTGAAAAGCTTTTTGATTCGAAAGTAAATTTTTACTAAGTTTTAGTATTGGTTTTTGTAGGTTTTTATTTTTTGTAAAAAATACTGTCAATTAGATTTTTCTCAAAATTTTACTGAATGTTGACAACAATGTTTTTTTAAAAGATAAAAGTAGTGTAAAGCTAATATCTTAAAGTTTTGAAAAGATATTTGAGTCGAAAATCAATTTTTACCAACTTTTGTTAAATTTTCTTTTAAGTTTTTATTTTTTGTAAAAAAACTTTCAATTATATTTTTCTCAAAATTTTAGTTAATGTTGACAACAATATTTTTTAAAAGATAAAAGTAGTTTAAAGCCAATATCTCAAAGTTTTGAAAAGATATTTGAGTCGAAAAACAATTTTTACCAACTATTGTTAATTCTTTTTTTAAAATTTTATCAGATGTCAAAAACATTATTCTTCGTTGCACAAAATTGTTTTGGAGATGAAATCATATTTTAGTCGTAAAATTTTCGAGGTGACAAATTTTTTTTTCAGTTTCTTTGATTAAAAAAAAAACCGTTGACTGGATTTTTTTCCAAAAATATACTTGTTTGATATCACGGTACAATATATGATATAAAATTTAATTCAAGTCTCTAGCGTCATTGGTTCATGAGATATTAAGGGTTAACCAAAATTTTCACATTTTTTAAACTGCTGGGTGGTTAAAAAACCACCCACGCAATTTTCTTGAGAGCCCTTTTAGCATCTTTCTGCCTTATTATCTATATAACAAAATTTATTTGAAGTCGATATCTCTTCTGGTTCTTGAGCTATGGACGACGAAAAAAACGTCGCGAACGTATGTACGTACACACGCATGCACAGACATCTTTCTAAAAATCTTTTATTTCGACTCTAGGGACCTTGAAACGTCGAGAAATGTCATCAATTTGACAAATCGGACCCATTACAATAAAAATGGTGATGTTAAATTTATTAAATTATGAGAAATTATAAAATCTCGATCCTTAGAAAGGACCATCTACTACTTAGTGATATTTTGAGTGGAAAATACATACATAGGTCCTAAAATTATCTCTTTAACATTTGTACATTCATACAGTGAAATCTCGCTCATAATCGGACTAATGAAAAATTAGAAATGTGTCCGCATAAGGAAAGTGTACAACTAACTTAGCTATATACTTACCAGTCTTCTTAAACTTATTTATATTAAATTTGTAAATTTGTACTCCTTAAAACTGCACATTCATCAACTTTCCTTATAGTTCGTGTAGTACTGTAAATATAATTAATTTATGAAATAAAAATTCAATCATCATCACAACAAGTAGGTACTCGTGTGTATGTACATATATTTGTATGTGGGTAGCTCGGTATGCTCCCTAAATGTTTTTTTTTTTTTCTTCCTAAATCTTAAGCTTTATTATGGTGCGCTTACAATACGTGTGCTGATATGGCTCCTTCACATTTCAGTCCCTAGGAATATATTTTTTCTCTTCATAATTTGCCATTTCCTCCACCTCCACCCCTTGGTTATCGCCTGCCTTACATACATGTGTGTTGGCTGTTGAGAGAAAACAAATCGTTAAATATTTTCCGTGTTCCACTTAAAAACTGGTGGGGGGGACTTCCCTCTGAGCGACCTCTATAGGTACACACATATGTACATATATACTCTATTCCTCCACTATAGTTATTCAGACCAAAAGTTAATCGAGTGGATAGGAAGGGATTCCTTACGAAGCAGGTAGGTATGTTTGTTTATATGATGGTGCACCTTTTCTATAAGTTCATCCATTGGTTTTATCCATTCTCCCTCTCAATACACCTATAGGTAAGGTATAGCTTATAGCACTCTATAGGTACGTAAGACCGATCGGCAAGACCGAAGCATTTGAATCGAATATGCCGTAAAAATTCGATTTAAAGTTTGGCATTACACACATTTACATATAGATTCCCGTACGATAATAAAATATATGTTTGATAATCCTATCCTATCGTTCCTATACCACCTTTCTAGGAACTATACTCCGACTACCTAATGGGCATTGCACAGGAGCTGCTCCTGCTGATGCTTTATAATATGTGCTCTGCGCCCTTCCTGTATGGAAAGGTATAAACATGATTACCACTTTTGTTTAAGTATTTAGTATTATATATTATACTTGAAAAAAATGCTGTAAATGTTTGCATGCCCTCAAGCAGAACTTAAAGCCTTGGGGCACCCTAGATCGATTTTATTTTAAATTGTCCACTAGGACCCCAAAAATGATGTTCCAAAGATTAAATAAATAAATAAATTAGGTGGCGCAACAGTCCGTTGAAAACTAGGACCTAGTGACTTACGACTCTCAACCATTCCTGTGTGCGAGAATGTTGTCAGGAATGGAGGGGACCTACAGTTTTAAGCCGAATCCGAACGGCTAATTTGAAAAAGCACTTTTCATGACAAGAATTACTCTTGGAGAATTTGTCAATTCCTAGCAAAAGGCAGTACCCATGAAAAAAACTTTAGATGGCGCAGGCAGGGATCGAACCCAAGACCTTAGACAGTCCAACGCACTAACCATTATGTCACGGGCACTACCAAAGATTCTGACTGCAAAAAACATTCGAATATTGCTGATTTTCTATTCCACAAGAATTCAAACTCGTTTATACCAATACTGCATCCTAAAGTTTGAAGGACTTGACTCAGACAATTTTCAAGTGATTGACTTGAATTAGGTATGATTTTTTGTTTTTAACAATTATTTGACATTAAATTTCCACTTTTATAGTAAGGTAGACGTGCTTCTATAGCATTATGATTTGAAAATTACAGGAGCGATTTTTTCAGCTGTGGACCCTTAAAAAACATCAGGAGACTTCATCAGAAAAAAGCTATGCAGCAAAAAAAAAACTAACAGAATTTTTTTTCAGCCTCAAGGCTGAATTAAGGCTTTACAAATTTAATTTTTTTTCGAAAATATTACTGACATATTGAGATTTGATTTTTTTAAGAATAATTTTTGCGCCCAGCGGGCAACAGTGGATTCCATAATAATCTACCTATCCTACATTGCTATAAGTCATGTGGGCCGAGTCTGATATGGAACATGTAGATGAGTTTGGTGGGAGTAGGGGGAAACTTTTGAATTATAGAATAGCGGATACGAATATTTCTCGTAATCAATAATAATTGTTTTAATAAACTTTCAAATGCAAATTATTTACCGTTACTTTCCAATATCCTTCGATTTCGATTCGATGATAATTACAGAAGTAAAATGATTATTTTGAGGTTCTATGTTGTTTGCGGCACAACGGCAACGGCTCGACTCAGTTCGCCTATAACTATATTATATGGATGCCATCATGGTAGTATATTGTGTGTGAAAACTACTCGTAAAGTCGTGAATGTAATGAAATTTGAATTCGTGATTTCCGCTTAGATGTGGACTTTAAGAAGGGTGGGAGCAAATCGTAGGTATGTACTGTACGTATAGGAAAGGCATTTGAATTTCTGCATTTTTAATTTAAAATGCACAGAATGTACTTATTTTTTGTTTTTATTTTTTATTTTTTAACTTATAAATTTACTTAGTTGTTTGTTTTTATTGGTTTTGTTTTTTGTTTTTTATCGCTCAATATGAATAGAAATTATTATTAGTTCTCAGGACTAGAAATCGAAAAGTATACGTTTATGTACATATATGTATTAGATTTTTCCGCGTAACATACATAAATTGGAGATTTTGATGAAAAAGTTACTTAATGTTATGTGCGTTGGTCGATGTATATTTTAGAGTAATATTTTAGTTAAATTGCAATAAAAGTTTGATAGTTCAAAAGTTTAAACTGCAGTTTTATGAGTTTAAAAAAGTTTTTTTTTTTTATTTAGAATGAAAACCCAGTATATTAGTGTTATGATAGCTTTGCAAATTTCATAGAAATTCGATAGATATAGGTTTCGCAGAAGTAGCACCAGTGCAAAGTTATTGGAATAATTGCAAGATAATAATGATTTTTTTGGAAAAAAAATTATATTTGCGGAAACAAACAAATAAATATTCAGCATATGGAAACTTTTTTATTTAATTCTTAAAAAATTGCTTAACTACATACAGTGTTGGCGAAAACAATTTTAATTGCCTCGATTATTAAATAATTAAAAAACAAATATATAACTAAATGATTGTATATGTTTGTTTTTAAAATTTAGATAAATATTTACAGTTTCTAATTGAAAATAAAATAAAATTGTTTTTGTAATAGTTTATTAAATATAGCACAATTAGAACAATTGGTTCAATATTACGCTTGTCAAAACTTTTAAAAAATGCAAATATATGTCTTACTGAAATATTGTTAGTAGCAAACTCCTTGTTTTTAATAACTTTAGCACATCTTCGAGTCTAGTTGTCAATTAAATTGTTATTATGCTGTTTGGGATACTTTCCCAAGCCATTTTAATTTCATCAAGCAGATCATTTCTATTTTTGCAATTCGTCTTTACAATTCGTAGATCTACAATTTCCCATAGATTTTCTATTGGGCTGAGATCTGGGGACTGTGCTGGGCATTCTAACACGTAAATCTGGTTTTATTGAAACCACGTCTTAACCGTATTGGACGTGTGCTTTGGGTCGTTATCCTACCGAAATATCCATTTCAGAGGCAACTGATCCAGGGTGGCAGCATTACATTTAGCAAAATGTCACGGTACATAAAACGATCCATTGTACCAACTATTTGTTTAATCGGTCCCAGTCCATGCCCTGAAAAACACCCCACACCATTACCTTACCCCTCCGTGTTTCACAGTAGATTTGGAGTGACGAGGATTTAGTGACTCTTTGGCTGGTCTGCGAACACGACGGAAACCATAGGAACCCTTGAAATTGAATTTGGGCTCGTCCAAAAAGAGTACGTTCGTCCATTTTCTAATGGTCCAGTTGATGTGGTCATGAGCAAATTTTAATCCCGCTAGCTTGTTTTTGGTTAAAATAAAAGGCTTCTTACAGATTTGAAAGTTTTAGTCCACCATGAACAGCTCGTCTCCGAATTGTTCTCGCACTTACGTTTAGGTCGAGTTGGGTTCTTATTTCTCTAGATGCAATAAAAGGGTCTTTTCAATTGATAGTATCCTCTCGTTGTTGTTGTTTGGAATGACTTTTTGGAAGGATTTGTGAAATTGTATTAATCAGCAAATCACTGATTTTGAAATGGAATATTTTTCCGATATTTTAATTTGACTTATTCCACTTTTATATTCTTCTATAATTTTTTCTTTTATTTCGTTAGAGTATTTGTTTCCGGCCATTTTACAAAAGTAAGCGAAGAACACTAATTAACTTGCCCGTGAACTGAAACTCGTTTGCACAACACCTTTAATATGAGCAATGGATTTTGTAGTTAACGGACTAAATTTCCTCTTTTAATAAGAAAAAGAGCAATAAAAAGTTGGGTTAACTGTCCTACTTATGTTTGTCATATTTAATGAACCGTTGTGAAAACTATTTTCTCTTGTGGTCTATTTACAAGTAAATACATAATGTATTAAATTTTAGAAAAAAATTAACATGATTTGTTTAAGTTATTATTTTTTAAAGGCATAAAGATGGAGGTATTTTTAGTTGCTAATGTTTTGACCAACACTGTATGTATTCTCCTGTAACGAGGAACTTTTTTCTTTTGAAATCAATTTTGAGAAACATTTTTACAAAAAAGAATACGTATTTAAAACCATTTCTTTTGAAAGCAATAAAAGGGAATTAGTCTATATTTGATAACTTAGCGTTTCTAGAATCCCCAATATGTACCTATGTGTATGTTAAAACGTAATCAGTATCAGATCTATAATTGTACTAAATATTCATGAACATTATCAATTCAATATTCATTCATTCATAGCTGTAATTTTTCAACACACAATTTTGTCATGATTTTAAAAGTGAAATAAAGCCACTTACCCATTTTCAAAATATGCGATGCGATTTCCGATGCGATGTGATGTGATGCCATGATATGAATACATAAAACAAATTTAAATAAATCCACGGAAGATTACTACACATTTAAGACATACATATTTATTTCTAATTTAGCTTTAACTCGCACTTATTATTTGTATTTAACTTTTTACCGCACAATGGGAATAGCCTCCTCTTTTCGCGACGAACTAATCACCAAAGAGACACTGAACTCATTAATATTTTTTTAAATATTACATTTATTTTATTTTTTTCTTCTACCGCACATTTTACAAAAAAAAGCACTGAATTTTTTAATTAACTGATATTTTTTTACATAAACCTAAACCTTCCACTTCTTAACATTTTATTTGAATCTTAAGCAAATATTTCATTTATTTTTAATTCGAGACCATCGCGAACACGTTACAACATGAATTTCACAAACTGCTCCGCGCGCCGCCGCGCCGTTCCGTTAACCGAAGAACAAAAAAAGAAACAAGACGAACTTCCGGAATGAAAATAAATAAAGATGGCGATAAATGGACCAAATTCAAATTTTCAAATTAAACCGCCATGCCATGGCGACAGCCAAAATAGAACCCGACCCGAATTCACATTTTACCAGAAAAACACTTAACTTTTTAATTAATTGATGTTTTTTGACATGAACCTTAACTTCACCACATTATCAATATTTTATTTTATTTTTATTCCACCGCACATTCAAAAAAAACTTTAATTCATTTTTTGTTTTTCAATTCGAGCCCAATGTTAACCGAACACGTTACGACAAGATTTTCCCAAAATTCTACTCCCCGCCGAGCCGCCGCGCCGTTCCGTTTACCAAAGAACACAAAAAAAAAACAAGAACTTCCGGAATGAACATGGCGATAGATGAACCAAACTCAAATTTTCAAATTAAGCCGCCATGATGACAAAACAAAATAGAACCCGAATTCACATTTTACAAGAAAAACACTTTATTTCAGAATAGAATGATATTTTTCACGTAAATTTAACCTTTGTCATTTATTTAATATTTTGTATGGATTTTCAATACCGCACATAGAAAACACATATTTTAATTTTAATTTTTACTTTCAATTCGCGACGATAGCAAACACTTAAGCACATGAATTTCACAAAACGATTACCAAAAAGGATAAATAAACACTCAAATTTTCCAATGAAATAGAATTCTAATTCATATTTTACAAGAAAAAACACTTAACTTCGGAATTAATTCAATTATTTATATAAATAAACTTAAATTTCAAGACTTACTTAATATTTTATATGAATATTTTACTTTTCAATTCGAGACGATCGCGAACGCGTTAGCACAAGAATTTCACACAATAACTGTTACGACCAAAGAACAAAGATATAAAGATAACGAACTTCCTAAAATAAATATGTCATGGCCAGGGCGATTTACCTGATGCATTTTACCAATTTATAGTGCACTGTAGATATAGCAACAAAAACATTGGTATTAGTTTTTTCTTTGGTCGAGTTCATCAAACGTTCTTCTTTTTGTTTAAATGTATGCATTGCAAATTCTTAGAATTATGGTGTATACATATGTTATACTATTTTATTATATAGGTACCTAATGATACCCTGATTACAAGAGTGGGTTGAGAAATCGAATTGAATTCGAATTGAGATTTCGATACAGGAATGTGGCTGAATAGCCTGACTGAAAGATGGAGCTCAAATGGAATTGTAGTGACATCGCTTATCTATGCAAAATGTTTTATAATTTTATAATAGATATATGAAGAGAGCTTTAAAATAAAATAAAACATACAGCAGAAATAAACCAAAGAAAACGAAAACCATGTAAAAAGGGAGAATGGGTTCGCCCTTTAAAATGATTACTTATAATGTGCAATAAGTCAAATTGTCATTTAAGGAACTTCGAAAAGTATGCAATTGATAATAGAAGTTGTAATATTCCGAAATATTCGAGATGTTGAACCCATTAAGTGTTGCATTTTTGTTAGGATTTTATTTAGTTTGCTGAATAAATGTTCATTGGATAATATTTTTAATAAAATAAATATGTAAGTTTTAAGTTAATATCTATATTAGTTCTCAAGCTGTTTAAATTAAAAACCAGTTTTGTACAAATTTGAAAAATGTGTCATATTTTTTGTGAAAAAAAACTATCGATTCAATTTTTTTTTAAATGTATGTATTTAAAAATTTCCCTATTCCGAAATTCTGACAAAAGTTTCAGAATTTGCAGAAGAACAAATAAAAAGTTCAATTGAAGTTCAGTTAACGTAACTGGAAGGTTCTTTCTTGAAATGACGATATCTCAAAATCTAAGCTTCTCCAATTCGGAAAATGTTTCAAGGAGTAGAAAAATTATGGAGAAAATAATGGCTGAATCACAAACACGCTTCAGCTTCGGCTTCGCCTGACGTTTACGAGTTCAGCCATAGGAATTCAATGCATGCTATCACAATGGAGCTTCGACCTCACGTTTCGTTTGACAATCGTAAGGAAAAGAACGTAATGTAACGTTATGTGACTCCAAACGGAAGCTCTAGTTCAATTATCTGAATATTTGCTTTGTCTGACAGCTCAACAGCTGTAAAAAAATGTCAACAAACAAAATATTTGCTCTTTGGAGGGATGAAATAATAGAAATGTCATTCAAAGCAGCCTCAAAGCAGGCCCACCGTAACGCAGACGAAGCCGAAGCCGAAGCTGAAGCGTGTTTGTGATTCAGCCATAATGGAGAAAGGCAAACAGTTCTTGGTAACGTAATGTAACGCAATATGATCATAATGCAAATGGAATGTTTTGATGAAGAAGGGGGTAAGCTTTTCATTTTCTGTTTGTTTATTGATAAATATGAGAAGTTAATGAAAGTTTAAAAGTCACATTTTTAAAAAGCTATTTTTTCATGTTTATATGTTTTTTAACATTTCTGAGATTGGAGTACGGAAAAAATTCTAAACAAAAAACTTTGAGTGTTAACATACATTCAAACACTTCAAATATACAAACTGCTTTCCCATTTCAAGTAACGTAACGTGTGTATGTTTATGGAACTGTCAAATTTTTACATATTGTCAATTATTTAATTAGCTTTTCTGTCCAAATCTGAAAAATGTCTATTAAAATTTGAGAAAAAGCATTCCCGATTGATAAGTGCCAAAAACGCTTACTTTTGTTACTATGTGCTGCTAACTATACGCCGAACCTTTAATTGCTAATAACTTTTTGCATAGGCTTCTCCAAATTCTGAAAATGGTTCTCTAAATGATTTGCCTCAAAAAAATATAAATGCCCGACTTAATGCTGCTAACTAAATGAATGACGGTGGAAAGAAATCTATATCGCATTGGCACCCCTTCAAAAGTTACCCAAAAAGGGAATCCTTACTCTCTTGTTCTTTTATGATTGTCAAACCCTCTACAATTCTTATCGCTCCCCCATGACAAATTCGAAGAAACGTCTTTTCAATTGAGATGAATCACTTTTTACACACCACAGACAGCTCTGTGAAAATCGTTATTATGATGACAACCATTTAACAGATTTCACTCCAGATTTTCTAAGTAAAGTAAAGATGTTCGCACTGAATGACTCATTTGTAACTATGTATATGTTTATGCTTGGATATACTTAATAATCGTCCTTCTATCAAGTGTAGACTGAATTAATTTGCATTTAAGGACAAACCAATATAATTAGTATAGGTATAAACAAAAAAACCTTCACAACGATGTGTGTTCATTTCCGGTAATTCGCTCTTCACGCCATCAAAAATCAAAAAGAAAACAAAATCATATCCTCATACCCCGAAAATACAGAATAAAAACAGAATCAGTATAAATACAAATTACAAAAAAAAAAAAAAAAAAAAAAACAGATTTAAATGTTAACCCATTAATTACTGCATTGAATTTTTGACACTTGCATCGATATCCACTTTTCAGGCAATAAACAACCACATCATCGTTTGCGGCATAAAAACAATAATGCAACAAATTGCATTGCAATGTGATACATCCGGATCCGATGCATATCTCTCTTCGCCCATTCCATCACAAAAATATCATCAGTGGGTATAAATGCACAACGTGCAGCACAGTTGTGTCGCCATCGTCATTGCTAGCTTCAGCTTCAGTCGGAGTCGCCTCGCCAATGGAATGCGCCACTCAAACTCCGCGTCCGCAAAAGAACAAAAAATAAATAAATTAAAAACGCATACGAATTGGAAACATGAAAAACTCCAATTATTCAGGCAATCAGTTCTCGGAACCGAACGGATTCCTGTTGCTCTGTCTTCTCCATTGATGCCTCTATATGACGATATTTTTCACCACCCACCATATCCATATCCATCGCTCTAGCATCAGACCATCAGCATCTGCAGCAGCATCAGCCAGAGCCAGAAGCCAGGTGCAAGCCCTCAACAAGGATGCCCTTCAATTCGGCATGCACTGCAGTGATTATTGGTTGCTTATTAAAGGCCCAGGATTTTTTTCACTGCTTTTCGATTCGATTCTAAAAAGAGCCACGTGGCGCGTATTCGGTGGATGCAACAACATTCAGGGCCCCGCACCCGCACAGCACAACAGCAGTTAAACATTGCTAAAGTGTCATCGAGTGGCTTGTTGTGCCAACCACCTCCATACCGCTACACTGCCGCCAACGCCTCTATGCCGCATTTGCCCAGTCAGTCATTCTGTTGCATTTTCAGCGATGCAGTTATAAAAAGGGTTTTTTTGGCACCAAATGGGGACTGGACTGGGGGTGCACAAAAAATTGTAAAATTGCTTCACACGGAAAAAAGCAATGCAGCTCGCCAAACAAAACATCGCCGCGGCGCTGATGGTTGAGTGTTAACTGTTAAGTGAAAAAAGGTTTATCGTTTGCGGTGTTGGTAGGCTTATCAGTTGTTCAGTGGGAGATGTGGTTTTTCCCGTGAGCCGTGAGTTGATGGCCTATTCATGGTTCATCTAGTGAAACACAACTTTTTTTTTTGGCCGGCCCCATCCAATGTTTTCCCTTCCAGTCGATTAATTGTTGATACTCGTTCGTTATAGCCGTTTCGTTTATAGGCAATTGTGAACTGCCTCCCGTTCTTGTTACTGCACTGCAATTTTTTGTTTGCCCTTTGGCTTCTTTTTTTTGGATTTGGATTTGATTTGAACACTGCACTTTTGGCTAATGCACTTTTTCCAAAGGGGGTTGAATTTGATGGTGATGTCGACGACAAGCCAAGCAATAAAAGTCATGTTAAGCTATTGATACGTTATATCCATCTATTGTATAACATGCAGTTCCTGATGAATGTCTATTAGCTCTTTGATTTACCAGTTAAATGCCATTTTATATGATATGGCTGGGATTTTTATTTTGTTTCGGATGGTAGTGGGATGTAACATGAATATTTAAATACCCGCCCTTAACCGCAACTACATTATTTTGTATAGGGAATGTTTATTTTTTTAATTTGCTTGGGTTCTATATGAAAATAACATAATTTCAATTGTTTAAAACGAGCTTATACCAGATTCATTAGGATAATTTAATTTAGTATTGTATGTAATTGGTTCTAATACAGGTTAATTAATAGAACGGACACTCTTATACATTCCATGGGAAGATTACAGTCAAATATTAAGTTGATGTTTTTTTTTTAAGTTTTAACAAGTCTCCGTAATCTCAGGAATCACGCTGTATCCGAAAATGAGTTCATAATAATTTCAATTGCCTCCTCTCATTGAATTTAAGCATTAATCTGACAGTGGGCAGGTTCAGAATACATGATTTGTAGTTAACTGTCAAAATAAGACAAAGGTAGCAAGTTAATTTTACAGATGACGTTAATTTCAAACTTGGAACTTTACTAAACTATCTTTCCGTATCTTCTTCTAATCTGACATTAAACACTTTTACAGAAAATCGTAAATCAGAGAATTATGAAGCTCAGCTTATAGTTGAATAAAAACAACATGATCAACTGTCATTTTGACAATAAAAGATTTGAAGGATGGGAGATTTGTTCTGACTAACTTTTAAGTTAAATTTCCAATAAAATTGCCTAATTGGAAGGCAATTTTTTGGCAACTGGAATCAGATGCCAGAAACTTACCTTCAAGTCCTTTTGTCGTTTGAACCTGCCCAGTCGATCGCAACTTTATTTTTTTTATATCAAAATGATAAATTCAAATTTTCAAATATGCACTAGAGATAGATAATTATTCTCTTGAATGTTTTTGACGATGAAAAACAAAAAAATCTAATTTCCTGTCTTGTACAAGTTTTGTATTCCAACAGCCCTATAATTTGACTAATCCATCTGGAGACAACAACTGTCACCAGCATTAAAACTAAAAGGCGTTTCCTATTATTTTTAAATCTTTTTAACATTTTGTCTCCATTTATGATACAAAAATTCTCAATACACCTACATACTTCAAATATCACAAACGAAAACCTGACTATTCTTCGTACATTTCTTGGGAATATTATAGAGTCTTTGCTCTTTCATATTTAGCACAACTTTCCATGACAAACAGAATTTTATTCAAACGAATTTCCTATACAAATAAAAATAGAAAACAATAAATACGTCTCACTTAGACCATGTCATCATCCATGAAATCATTTTTCATTCAGTAACAATCAATTCTTTGAATTAAAAAACGCCTTCATTTGCATTGCATATATGTACCTGTAGTTTGTATTTTTTTTTCATTATTCCACTTGTAAAATAACTGAAGGGAAAATCATTACAGACGTCATTGTAAGTGCACCTACTCCGTGTTTCTTTTTTTCCCCACTAGGGAAATTATTACAACTTTTTCTGTGCTCGTGTTAACAATATTCCACTTGACACAAACGTTTTCACCTATATATTCCCGTCCCGCGCCCGGCCCGGCCCGTCTAAAAAAAGCTGCAAATTAAACAAAAATGAATATAAGTGTAGGTACACTATGCAATCTACAACACACTATTGTATCTGAGGACTTTCTATATGTTTTTTCTTTTCTTGTTTCGTTTTTATATTTTTTTGTCTACACAGGAAGTGCAAAAACGATAAAATCAAAGAAAACCCTTAAAAACGAAAACGTGTACTTTTAAATTAATAGTTACTGTCAATTGTGGAAATTGTGCTATTCTCGAAAACCGAATGAATGCTTGACCTCGTAAATGCATTATAATTTGTCGATGGTCTACTTCATACATTGAAACCTCCACCTCTCCATTCTTTGTGAACGAAAGATAAATTCAGAAATATGTATTTTCTACATGAATATATGTACATATAAATTGCATATACTTTACCTATCTCTTTTGTTACAAGCTAGAAAAATGAAGAAATTTAAAAAAATTCAAAACTATTAATTATATTAAAGAAGCATATTTCAAGACAGATGTGGCAAAGTGGGCTAAAGAGGCCATTTTTAAGTTTTTTTTAAAGTGTTTGCCAATTTAAGGAACACACATCCTGGAAAAATGTTTCTAAGTGATTACTTTATTTGAAAAAAGTCTTACGAACAATTTTTTGAAAAATTCCTGATCTGTCTACATAATTTCATTCTTAAATGAACAGAGCTAAACATTTTAATCTAAAAGGATATTGAGTATCTGTCAAGAAATCGTAAACGTAACGTTAACAATGACTAAATAATGTATGAAATATCTTTCCTTTGAAATACATAGTACAGGTACATTTTAATTTCAGCGAATTTCAAATCTTTCAATATTGTGAGATCTTCTGAGGTCTATTCATTTTCTAACTATTGTTAACAATCGTAAACTATTATTGTTTCTGAACGTTTTAAGATTGTAACGATTTCTAATAATATGACGTAATCACATCGTTCCTAAATTCAATGTTGAAGTGACAAATAGTTATGATTTATAACAAACAACAACTAAGTTCGGGAGCTTAGTTGAAAGTTTTAAACTGTCAGAGTGGATGATGAGAACTACAAATTCACAAATCAACAATTTCTAACAACTGTCCTAAATGATTCTTACAAATTCCAACAATTCGTAACAGTAACAATTGAAATTTTTTTTGGACATATTAACAATATTTAACAATTGGTTAAAAAAGAACATATCAGAGTCGTATGACAATAGCTACCACTGATATGTCAATATATAAATACCTTTCAATGAAAACATTTCTGTTCAAACGGTAGACCGATTTTGTTCCAAAGTCTTACAATTTAAATGACAGATGGTTAGCTTATTCGACTTTGTATCCGAGAAGAAAATGTATTGTAATTGACAATTGAGAAATTGGCATTAATTTTGAAATGTCTTAAAATACAACATCTGACGTTTCTGGCATTATTTCCATACCAAATTGTATGTTCACACTATTTTAAGACATTGGGCGCATTCACTAATGTAGTCACTACGTAGTGAAGTCATTCTGTAAAAATTTCAGCTACAAAGTTAGTGCACACTGATTTCGACGTTTCACAATCAGCTGCTCGGTAAAGACTCAAGAATTCAGAATGATAGAAATTGTCCAGTATTTATATACAAATATATATCACTCATATTATATCTTATATTCGATTTTATTTAAATTAAAAACAAAATTAAATATTTAAAGTCCTAAAAACACAAATTTTTCTATTTTGTATATTTCCATTTGTCATTAATATAACAGTTCCGGATTGACTAGCTTTGTAGTGCGATTTTGCATTCACAAAGCTAGTTAAATTTTGACTACGTAGTCACTAGCTCTATGAAAATGCACCCATTTTTTTGGTGACAGATCTGTCAAACATTAATACTTACCTTAAAGGTGATGAAGTTTTAAATAAATTTTCTTTTTTCTTCGTTAAAATCTTAAAATCAGGTTCTGTCTATTTGTGTCCATTTTCTCCTAAAAAGAATATCCTCACTATCCCAATCCTGCTATTAAATGCAATTCTTTTTATAAAATTATGTTTTCCATGGAAAAAGAAACAATCCTTTTTTTTTAAAAAAAGTCTTTCGTGCAAGTTGTTAAATAATTTCTTTATTTGTTGTATATTTTCAGGCGAAACTACTGGAGAACTCACATTCGTGGATGGGTGCCTCAACGACTTCTATTGCTGGTATGTTATTTGGGAAATTTTTGATATTGATTTTTACTTTATGGAAATATGGAAATTTAATTAAAGGTACATTTTGGCCATTCGGAAATGTATTCAAATGATAACGTTTTTTTTTTATAACTTAAGGATTAAAAACTTTTAAATTCAAAGAGATTGTTTATCGTATCTTAAGAATATGAGGAAATTTTATAAAAATGCTAAGAGTCATGTCTTTGCCGATATGATCACAAAGTCAGCTAAAAAAGCTCAAAAACACTGGCACTGGTTCAGACAACATAAGGGACTTCATCTGCAGTCAACTGTATTCTTTGAACACAAAGACTAAGGCAGCTAGTTCGTTTTTCAGATGTTATTAATTTTAAGCTTGGAACTTTACTTGACAGCCTTTTACTATCATCTACAAAAAAAAATCCTTACACAGATTACATAATTATATAAGTTGTTATAAGTTGGGTTTTGTATATTATTGTAAAGAAAAAATACTTGTTTATTTTGTAATTTGAAAAGGAACCCTTTAACACAAAACCTTAAATAAAATTGTGAACTAAATAAATAAATCATAGAGTTGTGAAACTCTGCTTCCAGCAGTTGAATAAAAAAAACATGATCAGCTGTCATTTTGACATAAGAAGAAGAGAGACTTTTCTTGACTAACTTTCCAGTTAACTTTCCAATTAAGTTCCCTAAATTTTAAGGCAAATCAGATATGTACAAGAAACTTGACTTGCCTTCAAGTTTCTTATGTCATTTAAACTTGCAAAATCCGTTGTTGCAAAATCTGGAATCTATAAGAAAAAAATTAATATCAATGCACATATCTAATGGAAGGGTAGGCCAAAATAAATAAATTTGGTGGTGAAACACCAAAGGACTTTTGCCATGTTTGTAAGGAAAGGATTCGAAATCGTTTATAACTTCAGTTTAACGATTTTATAACAAATGTCGCTCTTTGAAGATTTGTCTACTTTTCAGAAGAAAGGTTGAAACAAATTTGGTAGTTCTCACAAAGACTGAAATAGGGCATCTGTGCATCCGCATGGAAAGTCATATGCACTACACATGTTATCGTTATTACGCCACGACACTTATGGGACACTTAAGTGTCTTACTGTCATTCAAGGGAAGGACGCTCACCCTAACATCACCCCCTTCTTAAATCAAAGATTTTAACATTGACCTTGCAACTCTTTCAATTGCTAGACAATGTATATGTACATAGTTCAAAGGAAAAAAGAAATTTGTATCTATGAAGGGTCACACAATATGGCGTAGTAAAAATGTAAATTGGCAGTTAAAAGTTGACTTCAATCAAATATTCACCAAAGTCGGTTATTAAATAAAGGAAACATTAGCATATTATAAAAACAATTGGAAAAAAAAATAATGTAAAGTCATAATAAGTATTTTTGAAAATAGCAACTTACTTTGAAATGCATAGGTAGACCGCTTTTAAATACAAACACTACGATTTCATTAGCAGGAATCAAGTTGAATATTTATAGAGAAATAAACAATTTAAATAAAAAAAGCTTACACATGCGAGGACTTTAGCATTTTTTATTTTAATAAATTACAGTCTTTGATATCATAATGTCAAAAATAGCATGTACTTAAATTCAAAAGTCATGCCATGTAACATGCCCACATGCATTGGGCTAGAAGTCCATTAACCAGGTTTTTCATTTTATTTACATCGGATGATGGTCAGATATGTTATCCTTCCTCAAAAACTGTACTTTAAGTTCTTGCAAAAATGTACTTTAAAAAGTTTATATTCTCTCCACAGATAGCTATCAATATCAACTGCAATCAATGTGGCAAAAGTGCTGGAATACCAATCAAAATCTCATGCACCATCTGCGCTTTCGTGAACGAGGTCCATTGAAATCATGGCGACCCGAAACAATGGCCGAAGCCATTTTTAGTGTTTTAAAAGAGGGCCTATCTTTGTCGCAAGCTGCACGCAAATATGACATTCCATATCCTACGTTCGTTTTGTACGCCAATAGAGTTCATAATATGTTAGGGCCTTCAATAGACGGTGGCACTGATCTCCGACCAAAAGGTCGAGGGCGTCCGCAACGAATTCTTTTGGGCATTTGGCCAGACGAGCACATAAAAGGTGTAATCAAAACTGTGGTATTTCGTGATGCAAAGGAGCTGAAGGACGAAGGTCTGCATTTGCATTATGGACGCCATTCTGTATGTATATAGTGGAGTTGTACACTTTTTCATAAACTAAAACGAAAACTAATAATTTGTTCTTATTTTGCAGCCCGTGTTTCCATTTCAAGACAACGCGCTTAACTACCCAGGAGCACCAGGCTGCCCTAATGGACTTCCAGCGGGCCCTGTTGGTCCTTCTGTAGCTGACTCAATGTCTCAAGAAGCAACTGCAGCTGCTGTGGCGGGTGTGGCGCACGCGCTGCGTCAACAAATGCAAATGGCAGCTGCAGTTCAACAACAACAACAACAGCAACAACATCAACACCATCCACATCATCAGCAGCAACATCCTCATCAACAACCATCCCATCAGCATCATCATCCGGAAACATCTTCCAATATTTTTAACTTACCCGCACATATGTCGCCCCATGGTAGTGCCAGCGGGATTCCATTACCAAAGCAAAGTTCCCCCATTTCAAGTGGACCTGGCCAGAATCCAATGCAGAGGCATGCATCACCGTCCGCGTCGAACATGCCTGGTCTTCCTAACCTTAGCTTAGCCAATATACCGGGTCTTCACATGGTCCCGGGCATAGGATCGAGTATGAGTTCAGGAGGAGGAGGAGGCCCTTCGTCATCAACTTCCTCCATACACCGAGGAGAGGGCCCTCCACAATCAAGCCACCAGTCCAATATCTCACCTGTCCATAATCTGTTCAGTAGCAGCAGTAGTTCGGTACACAATCCCCAACATTCGGTGGCTCCGCCGTCCAGTAGTAGTAATCCACGACTCCATCCGACTTCACCCTCGGACTCAGCGCACGATCTCCGGATGAACAGTCCTGACGAGAGCCTGCTCAGCTCTCCATTGCAAATGTCCCTTGAGCCAGCTGTCAATTTGGCCGTTGGTGTAAGTGGAATGGCCTACAAACCATCGCGAGGCTACTCCTCACCACGTCCAGAACATCTTTTCCAGGAAGATATTGCAGAGCTTGTCGGTTCTGCCAGTGATAGATCCTCAGCATGTCCTTCCAACTTAAACAACTACAAGGATACACCGGCAAATATTAAACTAGAACCGATTACAGAATGTCGGAGCGAATAAAAGGGTTCAACTATAAATTTAAGTCTTAGTATATCCATAAAAACAAAACAAAAACTTTTCTTTTCCTATAACGATAAAGTTAAAACAAAAACAAAAACATAAATCCATTATCCATAAGAAATTTTATTTAAAAAATTAAAATAAAAAAGTAAAATTATAATTAAGCAAACCAACCTAATTAAAAGTAAAACAAAATACATTCTATTTATATAAATCCAATGTGCAATAGAATACTTGATAAATTATAATTTTAAAAATAATATAACTCTGCTCTGTATGTATAAACAAAAAACAAAAAAATATGTTAACCCACAAAAACTGACAAACAAACAAAAAAAATATCGTTATATTTTACAAAAATTCCAAAAAACGGGCTGTTTTGAAATGTTTTCTTCTTATTGTAGAATCAAAACCATTCCAAACCAAACTTAAATAAACAAAAAGAAAATTAAAAAATTTAACATAATACCTTACCAACAAAAACAACAACAAAAAAACATCCTACAGTGTGCGTTTATATTTTTTTACTTATGATTTCACCCTTTTCAAAGAAACTTTGGAACAAAATTTAAACAAATATTTGGAAAATATAATGTATTTCAAAAAAGCATAGTACAAAAAAAAATATAAACATTTTGGACTAGAAAAATTTTTTAAATATAAAAATCAAAAAAAAAAATCAAAATCGTTGCCTATATTAAAAATAAAAATTTTAGATACTCGAAATTAAATGCCTTGGGAATTATATGGAAAAAAAAAAATAATTTTGAAATGTAAAACAAAAATAAATTTAAAAAAAAATATATACCTACTAAATTTATGAAAATTTAAGAAAAAAAATATTTATTCAAAATTGAAGAAAAAAAAAAGTGAAAAAAAGAATTATTATATCGAATAAGTTAAGGAAATTATGATCGATACGACCTCGTTGAGTAAACTCGGCGCTTTCCTCAATTATTTTTAATTTTTTTTTTGTAATTTATCGATTTTAAGGAAATTTTTCGTTACAAAGGCATTTCCTTTATATAATTTTGAATTGGAAAAAATCAACAAAAAAATATAGTTCAGAAATCTGATACCAATTCCTCAATTTTGCTGTTGGAAATATTTAAATACATAATTTTAATTCTCAGTGCCAGCTATCAATGGTTTTCATCATTGAAACTAATCATTGAAATTATTTAAACAGATCGCTTATAGCTATCATTGAAAGTTGAATGAAATCTATCTTTGAAATTGTGTGGAATTGAAACACAAATCATTGGAACTATTCGTTTCACTTTTGGACATAAAAGTATCAGCTGTTCTGGAAAATGAATTTCCGTCCGGAAAGTATCTGTGCAAATTGTTTGAGTGATTTCCGATCCTTCAGTGCATAATTTGCATTTCTAATCAAAACGAAACACAGATATTTATCCATTCAAACATTTTCGGGATTGATTTAATTGATAGCTATCAACTATTTTCGTGATTGAATATTTTCTTTCGAGATATGAAAGTGATTATCAAAGATGCATTTGTTGTGTTTAGTATTAAAATAAAGCTCATGAGTTATAAAATTTGTTTAGTAACAAAAATTTCTTTTAGTTCATTTATGATTTGTCAATGATGAAACTGTTTTCAGAGCACAGCTGATTATTGATTTCGGAACAAAATCATTCCAATGAAAGCTTTACATTTTCTTTATTTTCCCACCTGTCAGACGTCAGTTTTACTTTTAATGATCACCTATAAGGGGCCAATTATAGCTTTCATTGGTTTTCATCATTAAAACCAATCATTCAAATTTTCTTGACAGGTCGTTTATAGCTATCATTAAAAATTTCTGCCATTGAAAAAAAATTCCTGATTAAAATCCACCGACAAATTTTTATTGACAGAAATCTGTCATTGGAATTGTGTGAAATTAATACACAAATCATCAGTGGAACGATTCGTTTCACTTTTGAACATAAAAGTATCAGCTGTTCAGGAAAATGAATTTCCGTCCGGAAAATAGAAAAATACATTTTTAGAGAAAAATAAATGTGCAACTAAACTTTTTTTCTCAAAAAAAAATTCTTTGTGTGATTTCCGATCGATCGGTATATAATTTTCATTTCTAATCAAAGGGAAACACCGTCAAATATCGATTCAAAATTTTTTCCGGATCGATTTCAATGATAGCTATAACTGGCGCCTTAAAACCAATCATTCAAATTTTCTTGACAGGTCGTTTATAGCTAGTGTGTTATTACACCCAGACTTTTTGTATGCTGCGTGTTTCGCATATTTTCTTTTGAACACTCATCCCGTCAATCTCGCATTATTACACTCGGATTGTTTTCGGTTGCGTGTTTTTGACACTTCTCTTTCATTTTTGTTCTCATCCACAAAGTCAAAGTGTGAGAATAATTAAAGAAAACTGCACTTTATACTACAGCAATGATTATTGACATCATGAATACGGATAATAATTCCGAATAATGTAAAAATAGGAATTGGATTGAAATCTGGAAAGAATCCTTCATTTTCTTGACAAAAGAACTAAAATCAAATGATAAACCATCGTTTTTAAATTATAAAAGGATGAATGAAGAAACTTTTAACCTGCTTTTCATTGAAAACGACATAAAAAAATACAATTTTGAGAGCCAGAAAAGTTGGCTATCACTTTGTTTCAACGGGTGAAACACTCCAAAGCTTAAACTACCAAGCTAGACTCTTTCAATCATTCCTTCATTTAATTTCATTATAAAGTCTTTGCTCCACTTGAATTTATCCGGTGGAATATTTCTTGTTTACTCGGTAACAATAGAAAGAATAATAAAGCAACGTCAAGAAACAAAGAAAGGCAAGAAAGAGAAACGTCAAAAACAATCTAAGAATCCCGAACCCAGAACTCTGCGGGTAGAGACTTTTTAAAGTATTTCTATTTCACCTACTTCCTCTTTCGCACTTATTTGAGTCTTTCCAAAAAAGTCTGAGTGTAATAACACACTTATCATTAAAAATGTCTGTCATTGAACAATATTTTCTGATTGAAATCCACCGAAAAAATGTAGACTGGCAGAAGTCTGTCATTGGAATTGTGTAAAATTGGGATACAAATCAGTAGAACGATTCGTTTACTTTAACACATATGTACATAAAAGTATCAGCTGTTCAGGAAAATGAATTTCCGTCCGGAAAATAGAAAAAATACATTTTTAGCGAAAAATAACTGTGGAACAAAACTTGTTTTCTCAAAAAAATTCTTCTATGATTTCCGATTGATCAGTATATAATTATCGGATCGATTTCAATGACAGCTATAACTGGCCCCTTAAAGCTATCAGTAAAATGCATCACTCAAAATTGAAACAGGAGGGATTTGAAATGTTCCACGGATGAGCATTTATAGAAATCAGTAAATTAACGTCATTAAATTAGAGGTTCAGACAACATAAGGGACTTCATTTGCAGTCAACTGCATTCTTTGAAAGTACATTTTGACCAAGTCAACTAGTTCGTTTTTCAAGTGTCATACATTTTAAACTCAGAACTTTACTTCACTATCTTCTACATTCAGTTCATCGTACAAAAACTATCAAAAAGCAGGAATTGTTTTGTCTAGTAAGGATATATCCCTTAATACCAATGAAAAACGTTTTGCAAATGAAGTTCGGCTCCCAATCAGTTCTGTCGAATTAAAGATATAAACAAGTCCCGAGCTCACGATGGTATTCAAAATCAAACTAAAAGAATATAAATCGTTAAAAAAACTCTATTATTTACATACTTATAAAATATTGCAAATTATTGATTAGTCGTTCAAATGAATGTAGATTTTATTTTTTGAGGGGTGCATCGGGTCCACCTTGATGTCAAGCTCAACAGAAATTTAAAATACTGTGGTTGAAAACCATTGTCCAATTCCTAAACTTCTTGGTGTTCATTTTACTATCTTGACCAGTTTATTTCTATTATGAAAGCATTTCATCCTACTTTTTGAAATTTAGAAAAGTTCAAGAACACATTAATGTTTTTATCATTTAGATTTCTATTTTAATTTTTATATTTTTTCATTAAAGTAGAAATAGAAAGTGCCTTCTTCTAACTATGAATACACAAAATCACAATTAAATTTTGTCTTAAACTTAAAAAAAAAAATCAACAATTTAATTATCAAATGCGATATTAATTTTACCAACGAGGTCGAATCGGTTGCATACAAAAATATATATATTTTTTTTACAAAATTTCCATGTGAATATTATAAATATAATGACGAAAAAAATATAATTTTAAACTTTCGGCTAGACGTTTGGATTTAATGATAACAAAATATAAACTTTAATTTAAAATTTTTACCAAGCCAAGCACACACAAAACAACAGATCAAATTATTTATGCCCGTTCTTCGTATAGATAAAACATTTAACCTTATTGTAAGAAACAAATTTAAACAACAAAACAAAAATTCGTTTGTTCAAATATATCTAAGCCTCTCTTGCATTCAAGGGGAGTCTATTTTGGTGCTTCCAAAAATAACATATTCAACCCTAATTTTGTTTGAATTTCTTGTTAATTTTCAACAAAACAAAATCTTTGTTTTTTAATTCAAATAGCCCTTTGTAAATAGAGGATTTAAAAAATAAAATGTCTTAATCCGAAACAATTCAAAAACCAATGATATAAACAATTTCAAGAGAAAATTATTTAAGACTTAAAATTATCATTAATTTGTACATAAGTTTGGGCACATACCGCATTATTTAATTTATTTAGTTTTAGTTTATGGAAAAAAAAACAACTTATTTATATTATCATCATAAGTATAAATGTAAAAAACAAAAACGAGAAAAATGCTTTATATGTAAGTTATTGGATTTTTGTATGTAATATTTACATCCATCGCTATACCTACATCCTTGCACAGTAAGCCTACAATAATTCAAAACAAACAAATAAAATTGTAAAATTATCAAAACCTCCTCACGCAATTGTAAGTATTATTATTATTTGTCAAAACCAAAACCAAACCCATTTTCCAATATAACTTAACTACAAACAAATATAAATAGACCCATCGTTGCTGTTTTTAAAACAAATGAATTTAAAGAAAAACATAACAAACCAAGTTACTCTTAATTTATGGACAAAATAATTATGTAATTGAAAGAAAGAAAAAGCACAGACCAGCTTTTTTTTATATACATAGGCCAGCATAATTTTAGTGTCTTCATGTACATGTTTCAACTTAAAATAAAAACAAAATCAAATTGAATATTTAGTAACTATAATAGAACCATAATAATTAGCGTAAACTCAAGCTCAATGGAAAAAAGAAATCATAATTAATACGAAAAAATAGTTGCCGATGGCAAAAAAACAAAAACAGAAAACATTAAAACAAGAAAGAAAGTCATAGTAATTTTTAACAATACAATACAATGTATATTCAATACTCATGTCCCTATAGAAAGCTCAGAAAATAATTTGAATCAAATCAATAATTAAAAAAAATTAAAACAAAACAATTAAATAAATTATCATCAGCATTATAAGTGTATGTATATGAATCCACATGCTATGTAAACTTTTTCATTGTTTAAAATTATTAATTTAGTTTTTTGAATTTTGATTGACCATTTGGAGAGCCGAAATTTAATTTATTTTAATTTATATTCTATAAAAAAATAAAAATATATAAAACTTTGGCACTTTTTTAAATTTCGAAATTTTTACAATTTTTAAAAGTGAAATTGTGCGACACTATAATTAAATTTATAAGTTTACGGAGTTTACAAGAAATTAGAAATATACAATTAAAAAAATCTCAATCGTTGTTTTATTTGTTTTATTTCAAGCTGAAAACCGCAAGTCTTTAATTATGCAGTTGAACAGCTGACCCCAAAGTCTAACTGGTGACATAGCTTTAAATATATAATAACCAGACCTTAAACACTGAAAAATATGAGTCACGAAAAATAAAGAAACAACAAAATTCCTTAACATCGGCGCAAAGGCACATAATATAATTATTTATATAAATTTATATTTCAAATAAAAAAATTTAACTTATAAACATTTGCTTTTGAGCTAAAATATAATTTTGCTTTTGCCAAAAATAAAATGATATAACACATAATGGCTTTTCTTGTGTACTAGACTGTACATGTTCGTTAGAATTAGTTGAGGAGTGCAGCTTGCAAGAGTCGAAAAGTAGATAGCTAAGTGCTGAAAAATTAGTTATACATAATTTCAAATATAACCCGGAGTGTTCCGAATCCGAATGGTTTAGCAAACACTGGTTGTTTCGTTTCGATTGTGTGTGTTCTGTATTTCTTGGTGACGCTGGAGCAGGCTTAAGCACTGATGTAAACATTGCGTACTAGCGGTTGAGATTGCTTTCAACATCAACAGATCCGGGTCGGTAGGTGAGAATGGTCCTTGAATGTTTTCAATTGCTCTGGCAAGGGACGCGTTGCTAAAATCACAACAATTAGCTTCACAGAAGTGAAATTATTTTTCTACGAATGCTTACCACAATTCTGTTTGCTGGAGTTCTTGACGAGCAGCAACTAGTGCGTCTGAAGCGGCTAGCAATTCTCTGGGAGGAAGACTGCTGGAATTTATGTCCATGGCCTTGGTGTGACTCTCGACGACTGCCCGCAGTCCGTCGACCCACTCTTGTCGGGCTCTGGCATCGGCTGCTCTCAGCTTCATTGTATCACCCGAAGCACATCCAATGGAAAATGTCTTCGAATCCTCGTCACTGGGGCAGACTACGGCAGCGGCCAAATGAATCTGACATCGGGGTGCATTGCCCAGAATGTGTGGGCTTCCGTCGTCATTCGATGAATCACACAGATAATAACTTAAGGTACCCGCTTGCGCATCCACCGTAAACCATCGATACTGCCAACCTTGAATGATTCTTTGTTTAGTTTATCCTTATGCAAATAAAAAGCAAGCAAAGCAACATACCTTTCATTACATTTGTATACTTGCAGAGTTTTCCACTTAGTTGGTGACGATTTGGATTAAGGACCCTGCTGATATTTGATTCCATTGTAGTTGCGGAAGTCGTCTTGCGTTTGGTTTTGTTTTTACGGTGTAATATTTTGATTTTTCGCAAAATTTTTGGGAATTCTTTTTGTTGGGCAGCGTAAAATTTCCTAATTTAAATGTCAAAATGACTATGTCATGTTGAGAGTTGACAGATGTCAAATAATTCAGCGGGACGGGATGTGTTTGTTTTGTTCATTTATGGCTATAGTTCAGTTGTACTTCGATTACACGGGATTTCATAGTTTAATTTTAAAAAGAAAATATTTTTGAAAATCTCATTTTAATAGTTTAAAAATTCAAAAGTAAGATATGAGAAATGAACTTTAAGCTTATGAAAAAAAAAAACAAAAAACTTGTAGACAACAGTCGTCATAGTACAAATTTTGTATGAAAAGAAACATTTAAGGGGCCAGTTACAATTATCATTAAAATCAGTTCTAAGAAATGTTTAAATACTTGTGCTTCCTTTAAATTATAAATGCAAATTATAAACTGATCGACTGGAAATCATTAGAGGATTTGTTTTAACTAAAAATACTAATTTTTCTATTTTCTGGGTGGAATTTGCTATTTCTCAACAGGATATTCTAATAAGTCAAAAATTAAACGAACCGTTCCACTTGTTTTTTATTTACATTTTATACCAATGACAGATTCTATCAAGAAAAATTGTTTGGCTGGATTTAAATCAGGAAAATTTTGTTCATAAATCGTTATAACCGACCTACCAAACATTTACAATGATTGGTTTCAATGACGATAACCAATGATAGCGCTTCAAATGAATGCGAAATTTAAAAAAAATCTTAAAATATCAGCTCGGAGGTGGTTTTGATAATAAATTGGATACTTTAAACCATAATTCAGAATTGAATATTTAGGCATAGTTGAAAAATGAACGTAAATCAGATCTTAATGTCTAATTTATTATTACTTAAGCCGTTTGGAGATTCAGACAAGAATTTGCATTGGAAAGTTCATATGAAACTTAACGTAAATATCATTTAAAGTCATACATGAGGAGTGATTCCTAATATGATAATACAAAAATTTAGTTCTTAGCTATCAAATGTTCCATGAGAAACCATTTGAACCCAACCAAATTGACAGCTCAAGCAAGTAATGATTTTACACTAACACTCAAATGTCTTTTCTTCTAACCAAGTTTGAATGTTAAATGTGCCCAGGGACCCAATTTAACAAGCATAAAGACTTTTTCAACATCCTTAAAATCTAGTATGTCAATGCCTAAAATATTTGTAAAAGAAATGTTCTAAACTTTTCTATTGTTGAAAATCAACTGCTGAACGTGCTTATCTTCAAAAACATCTTTTAAACTTTGTCTTACCTTTATTTATAATTATTGGTTGTAGTTTAGAGTTTGTAAATGTACTTGGACTCTATGCAGAGTGAATAGTGGGTCTGAGCCCGGCGTTTATGTTCTCTTCCTCCATTACGATAGTCCTGACTTCCCGCGCACTTTCCTTTCACCCAATCTTCTCTGATAACAGGCTCAATTTTTTCAATCTACACAACTTCTCCACGTACCTCATTAGTCAAAACATTACGAATTGAAAAATGTAAAGTTTGAAGGACATTTTACCGAATTCAACTGACACACCCTATGAGCGCACAACTAACTCGATATTTTTTGAAACCACCCGCACCAGTTACTCGTTACATTTTTTCCATGGATGTGTTCATCGTGTATTTTAATTTGACTTTTTTTGTGCAGAGGTGCTCTCGAACTCGACTCGAGAAAAATTTTAAGAACAAGAATCTCCTCCGGAAAATAATCGAATTCTCAATAAAATAACTCGAATATCTTACCAAAACTTTTAAAAACATTAAAAGTAAATATGTGCCCATCAACTAAGTGAAAAATATCAATTAAATTACTCATAATTACCGCATAATTAAAAGCAATAGCGATTAAAGCAAATTTTTTCCATAAAAGCAATGGTCGTGTTGTATAGTGTTGTAGAGTGCTATAGCGATTGACTTCTTTTATTGATTCTTCCAATGGGCGAGAAGAGCATCACCACCGTCGTCGTTGTCGTCGTTCGTCGTTGTCGAATGAAAAAATAATAAAAAAAGATTAAAAAATAACAAAATAACAAAAGGAAAAGTAGAAAAAAGTCGCGTTTTTGTTGGTTTTGCTTTGGTTTTAATTCTTTTTCTTAGCTGTGTTCTTCTCTGTTGTTTGCTATTGCTTGCTTGCGCTCCATTTCGTTCATCTAATAAACTAATTTGTAATAAAAAGAATTATTATTACTTTTTATTACGAGATCGAGATCTGTGTCGTTGCCGTTGTCGATGTTGCTGTGTTTTGTGATTGAAACTTAAAAGTAAAAGAACCCAAACCCACTGCCACCAGTGCCACAGAGAAGTGACTAGTGAGGTTGTGGAGGAGGATAAGGAAACGCATACTGCAAGGAACTCCATATCCGAACTGATGAAAAAAGATCAAAGAATCTCAAGCCCAACTCAAATACCATAATGGAACTCGAAAGGAGGAAGAACTCCATGGTCTCAGCTTTGAAAACTATGGTGATAAATGCAAAGCCATCCAATTGGTAGGTGTAATGGGGGTTTCAGATTTTAATTTTGATTTCGAGTCAGTTGCTCGGCTGCTGCTTCATTTTGTAACTCGGTTCTTTTTTTTTCGTTTCATTCTCTGTTATGAATCATTGAATCTCATTCTTCCATTGTCGAAGAAGTAACAACAACAATTGCCTACCAAGAAACTAACTTCTTTTCATTCTTATTTTTTTCTTGTTGTTTTTGTTTAGAGATAAAACATCGACGAAGACGAACAATATTTGACTTCGAAGCGTAGAAGAAGAATTTTTTTTTCGAATTTACGGGCCCAGTCCGATTCTCCAGCAACACTAGTAGCAGGAGCAGGAGCAGGGAGCAAGTGTGACATCAAGAAGAAGCACTCATCACAGTCATCGTCATAATGGACGGACAAAGGGCACGGGATATACTTACGCTCTTACAAGAACGAGCTGTCTATTTAACTGGTGGGAGGGATCGCAGAGGAGGACCATTATTATGCTTTCCGGCAACACCGCGCAGGGAGAGACTCAAACCAGAGGATCTGCGACGATTACTCAGCTATTTGATTATGATTCCGAGGTAATTTGGAAATTTAAAGAAAAATGTTTTTCTTTTTGTTCAGAAGTTAAATGTTCAAACGTGTTCAAAAAATATATGTTATTTTTTTCGTTCACAAAAAGAGCTTTGGAAAGAGTTCATATTTTTATCATCGTCCTTTTCTTGGGACCTTGAAACCTTCGAAAATTTTATAATTAAAAGCACATTCAGAAACATCGATCGTCCTAACTAAAGGGGTACAAATAAAATAAAAGAAATGTCAATTGAATGGAATATTTCAATAATTTCTTCGTGGCATAAAGATGGAAAACAAAACAAAAGAGTGAGCGTACCATCTGTGCAAAGTTTTTGCTTTTTTATTTTTTAATTAAATATGAAACATTGGCCTTGTAAATGAAAAACGATTAGGTAGTCAATGTGTTGCGTTATACGAGCGTAAACTTTATCCAAAATTCATAAACCCAAATTAATAAAACTCATTTCATCTCTGTACACCAAGCATTTAGGTGGAGTCGTTTTTAAAGTTTTGGCATTTCCTTTTTCAGGAATGGGACTTGCTCCTTTCCATTTTGAAAAGGATGAAATTTCGCGTTTTGCTTTATTTTTGAATTCGTCAAATATTTACCAGTCACATAGAAGCTTGAGGTTAACAACAAAAAGATACAACTTCCTCAAAGTGTTTGACTTTTACTCTTGTTGTATTTTAGTTATATTGCACGTCATAAAACTGTTATTTAATATTATTTTACTTTCTAATTCTCCTAGTGATGCTGCAAAAAATCTTGGATTTACCGTTATAATTGACATGCGAGGCAATGGCAATTGTGCGACAAATGTTAAGACAATACTTAAAGTGCTTCAAGAACATTTTAGTGCTAATATCTATAGCGTAGTTATAATAAAACCTGACAATTTCTGGCAAAAGCAAAGAGCTTCCATTTCAACCAATAAATATAAATTTGAAACGTCCACAATATCAATCGAAGCCCTTAATAAAATAGCCGAGACTCATCAACTTACAACAGAATTTGATGGTGTACAACCGTATGATCATCAACAATGGACAGATGCCCGATTGGCAATTGAAGACTTCTTTTGGCAAGCCAGTGATATGGCCGATCGCATCGATGATATTCAAGAAGATCTGCAACGAAATGATTTCGCTGAGGATGTAAATGGCGCCCGGCATAGTCTGGATCATCACAACGAAATGAAAAAGAAGATACTCAAGCTGCCCATTGAAGATTTGGATATTCAGCGAAAGAAATTACTCGCTAAAATAAACATGACCAGTCAGCAGCATGCCGAAGACGGTTCCTCACATTCATCGAATAATTCGCCAGGTTATAGGGCAGCATCGAATAATCCCGATATGTCGGCTGCAATAAGCAAGGCATTGAGACAGATTGACCTTATCCATCAGGGACAACAGCGGTTGCTAACATTGTGGCAGCATAAGAAAACCAAGTTAGACCAATGTTTCCAGTGTCGACTTTTCGAAGAAGACTGCGAAAAGATGTTCGATTGGATATTGCACAACAGAGATGTTTTCCAAATGAGCTATGTCGAAATTGGCCACAACTATTCCGTGGCCAAGAGTTTGCAAGATGAACACCAAAAGTTTGCTGTAGCTTCAATGAATGTGTCTGTGAATATCGATCGAATTTTGGCTGTGGCCAGTCGACTCATAGAAAGTCAGCATTATGCTGCACAGCATATTAAAACCCTGGCCACACGGCTGGACCGTACGTGGAAAGATTTTGCCGCCGGGCTAGATGAACGCACCGCTGTTCTTCAACTAAGTGTGCTGTTTCATCACAAAGCTGAGCAATACTGCAACAGTGTTTCGTCGTGGGCTGCTGCTTGTCAAGCATCCCAACCTCTTCCATCGGATATTCAAAGTCTCGAAACTGCGATACGGACTCATCAATCTTTGTATGAGGCCATGTGTCAGGCTTACACAGAGGTGCATTCCACAAGTAAGAAGCTTCTCTATCAACTGGATCACTTGGTGCAGGTTTGCAATCAGCCACCACCGCCTGGAGTTCCAGATCATCGAAAAAACAGCAGCTTCACTAAATACGAACGCCAAAACCCAGCAGCTGATTACAGCGAGGGGGCTTCTCACGTTCTGGCCGTGATTCATCAGATCCTCGGACATCATCGTTCGCTTGAAGCCAAATGGCATCAGGAGAAAATTCGTTTACATCAAACCTTGGCGTTGCGACTGTTTCAAGAGGACGTTAAGCAAGTTCTTGATTGGTTGAAAAACCACGGAGAAGTTTTTCTCCGTAAAAACACTGGAATCGGTAGAAACTTGCAAAAAGCCCGTGTGTATCAGAAATCGCATGAACACTTCGAAAACGTTGCACAGAATACATACAGCAATGCAGAGAAGTTGTTGGCAGCTGCTGAAGAGCTAGCTCGCAGCGGGGAAGCCGATCCAAATGAAATTTACTCTGTGGCCAGAGAATTGGAACTTCAAGTGGCAAGTTTTGCTGAACGTGTCGAGCAGAGGCGCCGTCGATTGGATATGGCTGTCATATTTTACACCCACGAAAAAGAAGTAACTTCATGGATCGATCAGTTGCGCACTGATGTCTCGACTGACGAAACAATGCTATCGCAGGAAAATCTCGAAGGAATTGAACGTCTCCTGCAGCAATATCAGGATCAACAGGACAGTACACTCAATGGTTGTATGCAAACAATTGCACAAGGTGAAGCCTTGTTGCAAGAGATGCGATCTCTCGAATATGTTGACAATACCGGATCGATTTCTGCATTAGAAACGACTTTAGAAAAATTAACGAAACAAAAAATTGAACTCGAAGAATTATGGTCGGCAAGGAAATTCCGGGCCGACTTGATTCTCCGTTTGAGATACTTCGAACGTGATGCCATGGAATTGTCTTCTCAGCTGGAAATTTGGGCAGAGCAACTTCAACATGCTGATTTATCGCGAGACTACCAAAAGGCTGAGCAGCTGATACGCATGCATAATGAGTCAGTGACCGATATACAAAACGCAACTTATGAAGTCTTACAACAAGGCCAGGACCTTCTGCAAATGTTTGAATCTGCTGGCTTCATTTCTATGGCTGATGCCACTCACACAGCTCAAGCCAGAATTGAATACCTCTTAGATTTTCTTCGAGAGAGGGAAATCGATTTGGAAGAATTGTCAGAGGCAAAACGAGCAAAGCTCGAACAGGCTGTGCAACTTTGCCAATTCCAAAACGACGCTAATCAAGTCATAAGCTGGATTCGCAATGGCGAGGGAATGCTCGTGGCAAGTTTTGTCACTCCAAGTAGCTTACTGGAAGCGGAACAGCTTCGAAAGGAGCATGAACAGTTCCAGGTGGCCATCGAAAAGACACACACATCTGCTGTGCAAGTAAAATACCGTGCTGATGCACTCGTGAATGCAAATCACTACGATCCACAATCGATTCGAGATATTTCCGATGACGTCACTAAGAAGTGGCAACAGTTGGTGACATGTGCCGAAGAGCGCCACAAGCTGGTCACAGCTTCCATAAATTTCTACAAGACGGCAGAACAAGTTTGCACTGTTTTGGACAGTTTAGATCGTGAATATCGACGAGAGGATGATTGGTGCGGCGGTGGTGGATCAAGTGACAAAGCCCAGACAATTGTTCAATTAATTTCAAAACACCAAGAACAAAAAGAGGCGTTCTTAAAAGCCTGTACCTTGGCCCGAAGAACAGCCGAAACTTTCCTCAAATATGCTAATCGTTCGCAGCAGTACTACAAGTATCAGCCACAGGGAAATTGTGAGAATCGTGTCAAGTCGATTTTGGATAAGCTCCTTACGCAGGAGAATCAAGTGCTTGAGTTTTGGACTCAGCGCAAGAAGAGCTTAGATCAGTGTCAGCAATTTGTACTGTTCGAACGTTCGGCAAAACAAGCAATAGAATGGATACATAACACCGGTGAGGCTTACTTGACCTCTCGAACAAATTTAGTAGGAAAGACGCGTGAAGAAACTGAAAGTCTATTAAAGGAGCACAACGAGTTCCGCAGCACAGCCAAGGAAACACGAGAACGCGTTAAACTTCTGCTTCAATTAGCAGACAGTTTGGTAGAGAAAGGACACGCACATGCTAGTTCGATTAAGCAATGGGTTGCATCTGTGGATAATAGGTAAGGAAGGACACAGTTTTAAGACGGAGTTCTTCTTAAATAGTTGTTTATTTACAGATATAAAGACTTTAGCAATCGCATGGACACTTACAGAGAACAATTGGAGAAGTCACTAGGAATGTCCATGGCTGGTGAATCCGAATCGAATACTTCACTCACTTCTACGTCAGGTAAGTCTTGAATGCATTTTAATTTGTATCTTAAGTTTGAATTTACTAATCTCCTTTGTGTTTTAATAAAGGTTCAACAAGTGATCGTCATTCGGATCCGTCTCTAGAAGCCAAGCTTAGTTCAAGCAGTAATGCCAAGGAGATAAACGAAGAGAAGCGCAAGTCGGCTCGACGAAAGGAGTTCATAATGGCCGAACTTATGCAGACTGAACGGACATA
The DNA here is from genome assembly GCA_951509635.1 of Eupeodes luniger. NCBI lineage: Eukaryota > Metazoa > Arthropoda > Insecta > Diptera > Syrphidae > Eupeodes > Eupeodes luniger. The sequence continues at coordinate 1,117,350 of OX608074.1, forward strand.
CGTTAAGGATCTGGAAACGTGCATAAAATGCTTCCTAGAAGAATTCCGATCGGGTCACAATGTACCGGCCGCGTTAATTGGCAAAGAAGATATTCTTTTCGGCAACATGAAAGAGATTTATCATTTCCATCAGAAAATATTCCTTCGAGAGCTGGAAAAATACGAAACTATGCCCGAAGATGTAGGCCATTGTTTTGTCACTTGGGCTCTGAAATTCGACATGTACGTGCATTACTGCAAGAATAAGCCGCTTTCAAATAATTTGCTAGTACAGCACAGTGGCTCGTATTTTGAAGAACTCCAAAGGAAACACAAAGTTGAGCATCCTCTGCCTGCGTTTTTAATTAAACCAGTCCAACGAATCACCAAATACCAATTGTTGTTAAAAGATTTACTTTCGTGTTGTGAAGAGAGTCATGGTGAAATTAAGGAAGGTCTCGAGGTGATGCTGAATGTGCCGAAGAAAGCAAACGACGCAATGCATTTGTCTTTGTTGGATAATTGTGACATTTCGACAGATAGTTTGGGTGAAGTTGTACTGCAGGACTCATTCTCGGCGTGGGATACTAAGCAAATCATACGGAAAGGACGTGAACGCCGAGTATTTTTGTTTGAATTGTACTTATTGTTCGCCAAAGAAGTAAAAGACTCGAATGGATCTGTGAAATATCAGTTCAAAAACAAACTCATGACAACCGGTAAGATTAAAAAAAAACACACATTTTTGTGTACTGTGATTTAATGGATGGATTTTTTTGTTTTGTTTAAGAAATGGGTATTACGGAACACATAGAAGGCGACGAAACTAAGTTTGCTGTTTGGACTGGCAGATCACCTATGCTTTCCGATTATCGAATCGTACTTAAAGCAAGCAGCTTAGAAACTAAGCAGGTAATTTAATTAGATTTGTATATTTTGTTTTAGATTGTAAATTAAATATTTTATGTTTATTATTTTTTTTTAAGGTTTGGGCTAAGAAACTGCGAGAGGTTATGCAAGAAACATGTTTCTCTGGTACATCACTCACTCTCCCTAAGTCGCCAGCTAAAAATTCGGCTTCGGGCTCATCACAAAGATCATCACGTGATCTTGACGAACCTCTTACTGAAAACGACCATGACAGGTGTTCTCTTGCCAGCTTTGGATCAGGCAATACAACTGATAGTGACAATAAGGTAAGTTTTTGAACTCATTCATATATTTATGTAGACGTTTTTATCTGCCTTTGTTGAGCCCTCATTCTGTGTTTTTAATTTGAAGAGTATTTTTTTTTTTGTTATTATCGAAGGAAACGTGAAATTTTAAAATAACAAAACAAACCTCGAGTGTCAAAATTCTTAAGTTAAACTTAAAAAAAAAGAGTTAATTCAACCGTTTGTTATATATAAATTCTTTCTTTCGAATAGAGACAAAAAAAGTTTAAAAGTTTTTTTTAACTAAACTGCGACACAAAATTGTAAACGAACCCCCACAAAATTATTTTCCCTTTTGATGTATTTTGTTTGTATTTTTCATAACAAAATAATGAAGGATGATTTCAGATTTATTTTTTGAAGGTAAGTAAATTTAAAATGTATGCCGGTTAAATACGGATGGATATGAAAATTTTGCAATTTTGGACAAACCAAATAAAAATAAAAATATGTGAATAAGAAGTAAAACATCAAGAAAAAAAGAGAAAAACCGAATCACTTAACTTCCTTGTTAATAGAAATTCTAATTGGTACGAATGATGTCAAATTAATGGTTTGTAAATCAGCTGATTTTAAACCTAACTAAAAGAAACATTAATTTGCTTGTATCATCCATAACAGTCGCGAGTTTGAAAACACAAGTCGGGTTCGTTTTTAAATGGTGTACAAACAAGATTTGGAATTTCGTCATCTTCCGAATGCAGAATTAAAATTAATAATAAATCATGTTTCATAAGATTGTACCGAAACTAATATTTTAGTGCAATCAATTTGTAGTTCTTCGTACTCCCACTATTTTGAAATGCGTGTGCACAAAAAGAAGCCAATAAGGAGGTACAAGGGAACTTTGGATATATTATAGAGTGATTTTTGTCGATTCCATTTATTAATTTTCTGCATATCAGATTCTTTTTTCAGTCTATGTGCCTCAAAGGTCGAGGATAAAATAATGTGGTACACCTGGGCGTATACGTTGTTTTTTGTTCTCTACAAACTTGTCTCTAATTTTGTGTGTTCACGTTAAGTTGGTGTATATGCTGCACCACCTAAGTCATTACTTGAAATAATACAAAATACAAACATAAGGCCACAACAATAGGAACTAACCCACTAAATAATAAACATTGTTCTGTTTGCTTTCTCTCTTTATTAATAATTGATTTTGTAAAATCTGATTTCTTTTACTATTAATTTATTTTTCTTGATTATTTTATCAATTTTTAAAACACAGTTGGTAGTACAATAATACAATTTTCCACTTAATTCAAAATAAGCTAAATCAATTATTGAATACTTATCAATATTATTCTGCGAAATACTAAACAATATCCCAATTCTCTTTTTCTATTTAAAGAAGAATTAAACAATAACCAATCGAACCGATTCGATTCGATTCGATTCGAGTCATTCAATAATTCGTTGCAGATGTTAAATAAATAAAACAACTTCAATTAATAATTCCCTTGATTCTACCGAACTCAAACAAACTTTTAAGGAGAACATGATTAATTGTTTTAGCATAAAATGTACAAATGTTTATATATCAATATATGTATCATAATATGTATACCTACAAATATACAAACAATAATTGCAGTCTCGTAGGTCGTATAGTCTGTGTGAAAAAAGCTTTCATCATGATATTATGATAGATTGCCCCATTGACTCTGAAAAGGAAAACCCCCAAATAACTAGATAGAGGCAGAATATTAAAAAATAGAAAAGTTGCATACAAATTAAGAATCTCTTAAGATAAAGGCATTTTTATTACTTACTATTATGAATTTTCGTTTGAAAATTAAAATTCAAGTCCTTTGTTTGTCAAACTTCAAAAAAAAAGCCTGCCTCAGCGAAGAAAGGTCAAGAGGAAAAAGGTTCTTGCATACGCAAAATTTTCCATTTTATATGTAATCTTAAATTTTAATAGAAAAGTAGGTAACTAACTAATTTTTTTCAAATGCATAACTTGCCCGTACAGCACCAGCTTATTGCATGTGAAAAAGGACCACCACATATTAAAACAATGAGCTTTTATTAGGATATTACCCTTACGCCTACCCCACTAAAAATTATGTTTCTCTTCTACTTTCTACCAATCAACTACACACTACGCAAGAGTCGCAAAAATAAAAGCTTTTGGCTGCAGCAGTACTTCTCGATGTCGGTACTATACTCAGTAGTCAGTACTCGGTTTAGTTTTGCTCTCTTTTGGCTCACTCTCCGTTTCCATACAATCTATTCATCTATGAATTCCTTTTTTCACACTTTTAGAAAAAAAAACATATTATACCCTAAATTGACGATCACGTTGTTGGTGCTGGCTGACTGCTAGCTTCTGGCTGGTCAGTCGAATTCCCTTATATCTATCTACAAAACAAAACAACAACAAAAATCTAATCTCTGAAGCTCAACCAGCTAGTAGCTTAATATGTACCGCTCTCGTTGAGGAAGGAAAACTTCCAGTTTTGTCGCAGACTTTATGCAAAAAGGTTCGCCTTCTTCTTTCGATATCTCGGTGTTGTGCATTTTACTCTGTGCTATCCAATTTATTTTTCTTCAAACTACATATTACAAAAAAAAATCAAATTTAAACTTGAAATTATCACAATTCTATACTACGTACAGTACATTATAGAGCTCTAAAATCCCCTATCTATCTTATCTTAAATACTTGAAAAACCGTATCGCTGATAAATGAACGTTTACTTTTGAAACTAGATAAGCAAATAAGTCGCCACCACAGAAAATAATATATATTTAGTTTTTTTTTGTTTGTTCAAAAACCGAGCCTTCAAACTTTTTCCTTCCTTTTTTTTGGCAATCTGAACACAGTGTACACAATAAGGGATACCGAAAACTTAAGGAATTTTCATGGTCGTCTTGCTTAGATTGTCGTTCTTGTCGTCGTCGTTATAATCTTGGTCGGTCGTCGATTGTCGGAGTGTACAACCTTCAAAATCATCATCCTCTTTATCGTCGTCATATCTCGTATCTATTCGAAATTATTTCTCGGCATATTCCTAGAATGACAACAAATGTTTCATGTTTTTGAAAGTGCGAAAAGTTTATATTATACCCCATGTGTAAATGTTTTTGTTGTTCGGATAGGTTTTTCCCTCAAATTCATAATAAAAATATATAAATTTTTTCTTCAAAAGAAATTTGAATACATACAGTATTGTGCAAAACCTAAGCAACCATTTCGACTTTGCATTTCAATATTGTTTTTCCCATGCTTTGGATAATAAAAGAATAACGCAATTTATGTGGAATTATAGTTTTATTTGTATGTATCGTGTTTTTATCTTTATATAAAAATAATAACATTATAAACATTTTCTAAAAATAAATTAACAAAAAATTCAACGATTTCGTATGTGCAAAACATAAGCAACTTTTCAATACTTTGTATAGTTTCCCTTATTTCTTAGGACTTCAGCACATCTTCTCGGCATGGAAGCTGTTAAATTAGAGATGACATCTCGTGGTATGTTTTTTCCATTGTTCTTGTAAAGATTTAAAGAGCACCGCCTTGGATTGGAAGCGTTGCCCAGCGACTTGATTTTTGAGAATCCCAAAAAGATTTTCAATGGGATTCAAGTCCGGTGATTGTGCCGGCCAATCAAGAACTTGAATCCCATTGTCTTCAATCCACTTTTTAACCAGCTTTGATGTGTGTTTCGGGTCGTTGTGGTGGTGAAACACCCATTGAAGCGGCATATTCCAATCGGAATATGGTAACATCTGCGTTTCCAGGATGCGTTTATATTCGAATTTGTCCATTATTCCTTCAATTTGATGGAAAGGACCTTGTCCATATCCTGAGAAACAGGTCCAAATCATCACACTGCCACCCCCATGTTTTACTGTGACATTGCAGTATCTTGGATTGAGCCGTTGACCCTTACCTCTTCGCTCGTGACATATTCCATCTGACTGTATCAAATTAAACTTTGATTCATCGCTGAAAAGTACCGTTTTCCATTTCTCAACGGACCATTGGTGATACTTTTTTGCAAAATCTAATCTAATTATTTGAAATCTTATTTAAAAACGGTACTTTTCAGCGATGAATCAAAGTTTAATTTGATACAGTCAGATGGAATATGTCACGAGCGAAGAGGTAAGGGTCAACGGCTCAATCCAAGATACTGCAATGTCACAGTAAAACATGGGGGTGGCAGTGTGATGATTTGGACCTGTTTCTCAGGATATGGACAAGGTCCTTTCCATCAAATTGAAGGAATAATGGACAAATTCGAATATAAACGCATCCTGGAAACGCAGATGTTACCATATTCCGATTGGAATATGCCGCTTCAATGGGTGTTTCACCACCACAACGACCCGAAACACACATCAAAGCTGGTTAAAAAGTGGATTGAAGACAATGGGATTCAAGTTCTTGATTGGCCGGCACAATCACCGGACTTGAATCCCATTGAAAATCTTTTTGGGATTCTCAAAAATCAAGTCGCTGGGCAACGCTTCCAATCCAAGGCGGTGCTCTTTAAATCTTTACAAGAACAATGGAAAAAACATACCACGAGATGTCATCTCTAATTTAACAGCTTCCATGCCGAGAAGATGTGCTGAAGTCCTAAGAAATAAGGGAAACTATACAAAGTATTGAAAAGTTGCTTATGTTTTGCACATACGAAATCGTTGAATTTTTTGTTATTTTATTTTTAGAAAATGTTTATAATGTTATTATTTTTATATAAAGATAAAAACACGATACATAAAAATAAAACTATAATTCCACATAAATTGCGTTATTCTTTTATTATCCAAAGCATGGGAAAAACAATATTGAAATGCAAAGTCGAAATGGTTGCTTAGGTTTTGCACAATACTGTACATCACCACTGCAGTTAGTTTTCTTTCTTTTATTTTGAATCCGAAGAGAGAGAAGAGCAGACTTCTTAGAAAAGCTTATGCTACGCCATCAAGCGAACAAAAATCCATCCCAAAAAATAACGAGATAATGCCATACAACAAAAATTATACCTTAAGTGAGAAATTTTAAATTAAAATCATCCAGAATGGATATTTACATCAGTAGTTTAATTTATCAAAAATAAATTTAAATTTAATGAAAAATAAAAACAACATCAACAACAAAAACAACAAATATACAAAATACCCCCTAATGAGTGCTAGAATTAATAATAATTAATTCATTCGCGAGAGTGTGCCTAATACAAGATTGCAAAGGAGTGTGATTTGTGTTGATGTTGCATAATAAAAATAAAGTGTTGTAAATGCTAATATAACTGTGATTTAGTTATTAGAAAATTATTTCTATTTAGTTTAAAAATAAAAAAAAAGAACGGTCAAAAAATGAAGAGCGTAAAGAATTTTTTTAGTGAACGGATGAACAGTACAGACCCATCGTCGTCCTCGACATCCTCCTTGTCGGTTGTTGGATCGAATTCGAATACGAATACGAATCCAAATCCAAATCCGAATTCAAAACATCAATTGGAGAAACTCAAAACCCCTGATAAGAATTTTGATGGGCCACAAACAGCCCCACCGTTAATGCTTTCAGCGTCATCAACGACCGCCCTTTCGTCGGCTGATGACAATGGGCATCCACTATCACCAGCGTTTCTTGCGGTCTCCTCAGACTCATCAATAACGTCGGTATATCCAGAGAGTGGTCATCATCCCCTATGTTCAACAAAGTCAGAGTCCTTGGCATTGACAATGGCAGCTGAACAACAAAAGGATGCGGATGCTTTTGCATCGGAAGAACATGAGTTGAATTTGCCTCCGCTGGCATTGGCTTCAAAAACACAAAAGAGCCGTAGAAAGATTTCGCTTCCATGGTTCAGGCAGACGAGTGTGACTTCGTCTCATGCGGTTTTATCGAGACAGCATACTATTGATTCACCTGGATCGTTTCGTATGTTTCGTCAATCATCAAGCGTATTTAAGGTTCGATTTATGTTCTTATTTATTTTATTTTTCAATTTTTTCTTTTGCACCTAACGCTAAAGGACGCTTAAAGCTTTCCATTTCTATCATTATTTTGGCTTTAGCATTGCATGCGCAAGTTTTAGAGTGGGGGTGAAAACAAGAAAAAATACGGAAATAGTATTGTGTGTGGGCAAATGATACCTTAACCTGAAAATTACTTTCTATTTCAACATATGTGCCCAATCCCAATGAAAGAAAAATAAAAAAAAAAAATATGAAAAACAAAACAAAACTGTTCGTTAAACGATCAATTTATTTTCGGAATTCAATCAAACTTGCGGAAAAATTTACTCATCTTCAATTCTTCGACACCTAATGAGTTTGTTTGAATATATGTACGATACGTGAGTTAGGATAAGCAGTGATGAAGAAAAACAAAAACAAAAATAATTTGTGGTTGTAAAAAGAAAAAATTCTCAACACTGATTAAATGCCCGCATAATTTTTATATTTTTTTTTGTTTTTATTGTTTGGTCAAGCTCTCAACAAACAACCAAATAAATTAACCCAAATTCTAAGAAGTGCGATATTTAACAAGAAAAATTATAAGGCAATGTGGGGTAGATGTGAACTGTGAAGGTGATGCTCGCCCTTGTTCTTATTATTTGGCTATAGGTATAAATCATATATGTATGTACATAAATAGAAGAATTCTTTATGTACATATAACGTACAAAAGAATTTAACAAAATAGGTTAGTTCGAGACACTCGTGTATAAATTGGTATTCTATGAAATTGTAAGGAATGTAATAAAATTTTCTCGTAGGAGTAAAATTCCAAAAATGTTTGATATCAGTTTGATGATGAAAATGTTTGCCATTTTTTAAACGCCGCCGCACGATTAAAGAAATTAACTTTAGAGTTGCCATGGATCTAAAATAAGATGAACATTTTCAAAAAAAAAATCATCAAAGCAGAATGTAAAAAAGGTTTTTGCTTTCTTAGTAATTTAACATTACATTAAAAAACAGTGTTGTGGTATACAAAAGAAAACCATAAGACATTCAGAAAAAGTTTGAAGTCATTGAAAACTATACACTTTCATGGTAAGAAGCCGCTCTTCTTAGTTTCTAAATGCATGAGTTCTGTGTGTGTGTCGTCCTTCATCCACTTCCCAGTAGGAATTTTCAAAAAATTCATCGGTGAATCACCAACTTTTTCCTTAGTGAATGGAAGCTACACCCCATGAAAACATGGTGAAAACATCAATGAAATTAACATGGGGATTGGATTGGCGTTCACCAAGTTGTGAATTTCATGGTGACTGTTCAGTGAGGAAATCACCAAGCAAGTGCATTTGGTGTATTCCAAAGTGAATTGTAGTTGGTGAAAAATACCGTGAATTCACACCGGGGAAATCACTGGGTTAGTGGAGTAGCTGATATACTTGGGTACTTTACATTGGTGAAAAATGTGATGAATATTCACCAGTGGTTTCCTTAGGGAAGCCAATGTAACTCATTCACTAGTGCAAATTGACCTGGTGAAAAATGTGGTGAATGTTCATAAAGGAAGTCAATCATGTTTTTATTACCTAATTATTTTTTTACTCATACCTAAATCTTTGGATGCAAATATTTAAAAAAAAAACAGTCATGTAAATTTTTATCATTTTATTTATCGTCCAAATCAGGGATTGTTTCAATAGGGAAATTTGTAGATATTTCTTTTGAATTGATAACATCGGCCTTTAGGAAGTGTTTGTTGTGGGCTGCCAATTCGAAAATCCCATCTTTTAGCTGCTCCATGGTGACACACAAACGTTTAATGTCCGCTCTCATTTCGTCTATTTTATCTTGTTGATTCTATACAAAATGTAAAGCAGAATTATAGAAATTTAATTTTGTAATTTAATAAAATAATAGTTATAATTACCGTTTTCTTAAAAATCCGCCTTGGCTGCTTAGTGGGTGAAAATTCAATGGAGTACATTGCTGACTGTTTAGATCCGGAAGCCTTTAGAAAAATAGCAATAAAAAAGGACTAAATAATTGTTAAAAGGGATTTGTAATTTAAATGAAATTACCTGAATATTTTCCTTGTTCATTTTTGATTCTTTGGTAATTTATAAAAATTAACGCTTTTTCACTTTAATAATTTATTTTCTAAACTCTTTTTTAATAACTATTATTTTTAATATCGGCTTAACGCACTTGACACTGTGAGCAATGGAATTCAACTGAAAAAATAAACAATAGAAGAAAAGGATTTTATTTAATTAAAACAACTGCGCGTAGCTAGCCGCGCGTCGCGCCTAACCTTATTACTGGAAAACCCAAACGCATTTTTTATCTTTTCTGTTTCTTGAAAAAACAACAATGCTTTCAAAAAAATCACTTACCCCGAACACTGTGCATTGTTGTTGGAAATAACTTTGTTTCTAAGCAAACTAGGCTGAGGATCGCGAATCGAAATTTGTATGATATGTAAACACCCGAACATTGCAATCCTTCAACCATCCGTCGCCATCACCGTCGGGCGTTGTTGTTGGAAATAACTTTGTTTCTCGAAGCAAACCAGGCTGACGAACGGGAACGGCAATTTTTTATTATATGTAAAAAACAAGAGCATTGAAATTCTGAAACTGAAGCCAATCTCCTCAGTGGCAGGTAGAGAAGAGAAAGGCAAATATAAACAAACACAAAACCCATCTCATGCTTCATATCGTGAATAAAATATTTTACAAAGAAAAAGATAGGGTGGATTGTATAATCATAGGAAAAACGCAATGCCTTTCAGTAAGGATTTCATTGCATGCTATTCCTCAATGATTTGAGTAGCTGATTTCCTTGGCGATTTCACACAAAATTTTCATTGGTGAGCAAATTTCCTACTGGGTTCAAATTAATTTTGTTTTACAGATGGCAACAATGAGATGTGCAGGATGTATGTAGGAATTGAAAAAAGTAATAAATGTTGTTGTCCCCAAATATCTTAGAAACCAAAAATGCTATCAATAATTTTTTTACAAATGAAAAATCTAAAAAAAAAAAATATTTTTAGAACAAAATAAATAAGTCAAGTGCATTCTTTGAACGCTAAATAAGACAGATGTCATTAATTCCACATTTGGAACTTTAGTTTACTATCTTTAACCTACAAAAAGAAACTATCCACACAAGTTACAAGTCCATCATAAATTCTGTTTTGTATTGTAAAGAAAAAAGTCCGTGTTCCTTTTCCAACATGACTAGGAACACTTTTACACAAAACTTTAAAAAAAAATGTTGCATTAAATAAATAAATCGCAGATTTATAAAATTTCACTTTCAGTTAAATGAAAAAACATGGCCAGCTGTCATTTTGACATAAGTAGACTTATTTTGATTGATTTCTTGAATAACATTCCAGTCAACTTTCCAATAAAGTTGCCTTAATTAGAAGGCAATTTTTTGTCAACAGGCCAATCAGATACTTGAAACTTGCCTTGCATTTAAGTCCCTTAACCCTAGAACACTACCCATATTGAGAGTAGACTTTTCCTACCCTGGGTGCCAGGTCACCCTGTTTTTTTTATTTCAAGATATTATTAAATAAAAGCCTATTTACATTTAATTTTTTTTTTTGTTTACTTTTATTAATATTTAAAAAGAATAAATCAAACATTTTATTAACCCATTTGGCACACATTTTAATTTAATGGTCTAAACAAATATAATCAATCAAATAAGGCACAAGGTGATACAGCACCCTGGGTGGGGTTTTAGGGTTAAGTTTCAATCAGGAATTATTTTTCCAATGATTTTTTCAATGACCATTGACCAATTTATGTTTCTTAGCTTTCTGAGAACTTTATCAAAAGGAGTGACGGAGTGGGAGAATGAATTGTAAGATCAATTCACTATCTATTCTCACCTAATAATCAAATTAGCTTTGTTTTTCTTTTCTTCCTTTTTCTTCCTTTTTAAATTGTGCAATACAGAATTCTTGAAAAATCGAATCATAAAAACCATACAAATTCTATTTTCCGGTTTATTTCTAACAGCAAAAGTCTGAAAAATCTTAGAAATATAAACTGATGAAAACCATTGCTAGCTCTAACATTCAAAACAAAAGCTAACTAGTTTTTCGATCCATTTTTTCTCAGAACCAAATTTGGCTCCCACTCTAAAGAAAACAGAAAATGTACTTAAATAACAATTAAAGAACCAGGGCCTAGTGGCTTACAAATTTCAAGAATACCTGTGTGCAAGTAATGTCAGTGATGGAGAGGACCTCGCAACAGGCATTAACCGTGAAGCCAAGAAATCTGACAGTCCTACGCACTAACTAACTCGCCACTTGTACTCCAAGTTGAAAAATATCAGATTTATGAAAGTTATTTTTTGTTAACTGTCTAGAGTCCATTATTGAAAACTCACGCTTCTGTTTCTGAAAATACAAATTTTAATAGCTCAACCCATTCAAACGATCAACTTTTGATACATGTTTTAGTAAATCACACATCGCAGCTGAAACGACTCAAGATCTAAGAAAACAGAAACGCACATACAAAGGTTTTAAGAGCTTTCAAAAGTATCATTTTACCCCAAATCACCTTATATTTAAAATAAAAATGTATGAAAAGCTTTTAAGTGTTTACATATAGTTTATCATCAGTGAGTTATTTTCTTAATTTTCCGCAGAATATTATTTTATTATTTTGTAAAATTTTTTGTAAACACCACCGGCTTTTTGTATACTAAACAAAAACAATGGTTTTAGTGCAGAAACCTATCAAAATTATTGTATGGTTAGTCAATTTTGTTAAGATTGCCAGTTGTTTTGAAATAATTTTACTATCAAAGTTTTTGATAAAATGTAATTTAGTTTTTGTTTGTGTTGAAAAATTTTGCGGTTTTTTGGTACTTTATATGATTATTTACAATTTGTTTGATATTATTCTTAGAATTAAAATTTTAAAACTTACGAACAATTTCGCAACCAAAATAAATAACACAGTTAATAATTGTTACTTTTTTAAAGAATTAAGTTGTCTTGGAATGTAATTCATTTTTTTGTGTTAAAAAATGTTGCAGTATTTTGCTACTTTATATGATCATTTACAATTTGTTTGATAATCGATAATCTTTAAATCGAATCTCGCCTTAAAATTTTCCACCACATGAGGTTATTAAAATATGCCCCTTTTAAAATGCTAAAGCCATTAAAAAACGGAGTTCTTAAGGCTAAGCTAAAACAAAGTTCAAATCTTTTTCTTCTAGTTTAAATTGTTTTAGTTTCATTTAGTTTCGGGCAAATCTCATTATTTATAAATTATAAGTCTTAATTTGACTCTAAATGAAGTTTTGAGGAAACTTTAATTGAATGCTTTCATATTTTTGAAAAATACATCTTGGAATTAATTTTAAGTGCTGATTTTGAATTCCAACTGCAATGTAATTTACATTGCTCAAATTAAAACAAATTACTGTTTTCAATATTGTTTTTATATTTTTTCAATATATTGTTAAAAAAGGGAAAAGCCAAAGCATTTCTTGCAGACCGTTCGTTGTGCCTTTTTCTATTAAAAACCATTTAAGCATAATTGGTTCAGAGTTTCTTTAAGATAAATGTGGGAAGGTGAAATCTAAAAACTTATGAACATTTTTCAAAAATTTTAAATACTAAAAATATATAAACTGAATTTTGAAGATGGGATTATTGATTTGAAAAACAATAATGAAATTTATTTAAAAAAATACCACATGAAATTACCAGTAAATAGTCTCGAAAAGGCTTATATATGGTGTTTATTTCGAATTTTAAAAAGTAATATCTCAAAAACCTGGCGTGATGTTTTGGAGTCGGATTTCAGTTAAGACCATCAAAACTCATCGGAAGAGTGCAATTTGCCAGGATTCGATTGCTGACCTTGTGTAATTGGCATGGCTTTAGAAAAATCAAAAATAAAAACTAAAGCTCTGATAAGGATAACAAATTCCAAAACCGAGACAAATTTTAAGTGTCAACAGGATTATTTTTAAATATAAACCTTTTACCCATCTTTCGAAAACTTTCCTACGCAACCAAGGGAAATGAGTTAAATAAAAAAAAAGAGGACCTTAAAGCCAAGGCAAATAACAAGATTTTTATTTAATCTTTATTATCTTTATTTTAAAAATCTATCGTATTATGTCATTGCTCAATTAGTGAACTATATCCTACCCAATGCCTGCTCATTTAGTCGAATAAACATGCCTCCTTATAATCCTCTCCTTTTCATCGGAGAGGATATTGAAGGCATGCCTCTTAGCACAATAAAGTGGAAACAAAGCGCTAATATTCAATGCAGCTATAATCATGCCTTGTATACCGTCGTCGTCGTCGTCTTTTGTATATACATATGTATGTACATATATGTCCTCTTTGTATCTCTAGGTCTAGGTACGTCGGCGAACGAACGTACAACCGCCCATCACTCTGCCCCTTTAACTATATTAAAAGAATATTGTCATCATCGCTATTATCACGTATCCGATCAATAACCACATGAGTGAAAAACGGCTTGGACATGCTTTGGGCGTTATTATGGGAGTAGGTAATTTAAAATCCTCCTCTTCTATAAACATAACTATGCATATATATTAAACAAGGATATGTGGTCGGTCAGCTTTAAGGAAACAAAAGCAAATTAATATTTTACATTTTCCGTATAAACAATGATATTGATTTTTATAAAATACAAATTTTATTATAATCAAGAAATACATAAGTCTTCTTCTTCTTCAAAAAAAAAAAACAGTACTCGTAGATAGGTAACTAGGTTCCTTCAATTGTCCCAAGAATACTTTCGTATAATACAATTAATTGGAATTTTGTGCCAACGATATACTTGCGTGCTTCAGCACCAGCTTTAATAGAGAATGCGAATATATGTACAGTACATAGTACATACGCTCTCTGAAAGTTGGTACTAATTTCCATATCTAATTGGCGGATATTGTCCACATAAATTTCCCTTTTATATTCTTTGACTTTACTCTTCTGCCACAAATTTTCCCGCAGAAATAAAATAGACATGTAATTAATTTATTTTTGTGTGTTACTGTGTTGTTTGTTAACTCAGGTCCTGTGTCCTGCGTCCTGCGTATATTATCGACGTTGTCGCTCGTCGAGAGAACCAGATGGAAAAGCTTTTATTAAGGGAAGACAGGACGTGTGAAGCTTTTTGCTAAGCAGAAAATTCTTTTCTCACAGAAAAGCTGATTGTTTTATTTCTATATTCTGTCGTATACCGACCGCATAGAAAAACATATGCAGTTCATGTTTTATTTTTGCTCTCTGATAATTTAAAGTACACTATGCTCTAAGTATCTTGAAAAACATAAACTTTACTTTATTATAAACTAGCCTCCGAAATAAAGAACGAAATTTAACTTTTTTTTTAAATGAATTTCTTTATCCAGCGTCCAGCACTATTCTTGCAAATAACGTTTTTAATTTTAAATAATGATAGTTTTATTTTTTAAAAAGCTTATCAGTGAAATTGTATTATTCTTATTTAAATAAAAACAACTACTTTTACTTTTAAAAACAAAACATATTTATTTTGTTTTGCTAATTCTACTAACCAATATTACCAAAATTTAATGATTTAACTCTGAAAACGGTTTTTGTCTACTATTTTGGGAATTTTAAACTCTAATACAAACAGGGTGTTTTTTTAGCGGTTAAAGAAAGCTCGATGCTTGATGCCTATAGTTAGAAAGTTGAGCATGTCAAACTGTGTTGAAATGTCTGTTCATGTCTACTAATATATCTCCCTATTCCAAAAATTATTTATTCTTTTCATGTTTCAAACATAAAACAAAAAAGAGGTTTGGGTTTCAATTATTACCAAACTTGCGTACTATTTTTTAAAGATTTTAATTTTTTATGAAAGAACGGACTGTTGGATTTTTATAAAAAAATTACTGAATATCAAAAACAATATTTTCTGTGAAATGAAATAAGTTTGAAGCCAATATTTGTAATTTTTGAAAAGTTTTTTTTTTTAGGTTTTTATTTTTTGTAAAAAAAAACTGTCAATTCGATTTTTCTCAAAATTTTATCGAATGTTTCTTATAAGTTAAAATTAGTTAGAAGCCATTATCTCAAATTTTTGAAAAGTTTTTGAGTCGAAAATCAATTTTTACCAACTTTTGTTATTTTTTTTTTTAGGTTTTTAATTTTTTGTACAAAAACTGTCAATTCGAATTTTTTCAAAATTTTACTGAATGTTGACAACAATATTTTTTGAAAGATTAAAGTAGTTTAAAGCCAATATCTCAAAGTTTTGAAAAGATATTTGAGCCGAAATTCAATTTTTACCAACTTTGAGTAATGTTTTTTAGGTTTTTATTTTTTATAAAAAAAAACCATCAATTAGATTTTTCTCAAAATTTTATCAGATGTCAAAAACATTGTTCTTCGTTGCACAAAATTGTTTTGGAGATGAAATCATATTTTAGTCGTAAAATTTTCGAGGTGACAATTTTTTTTTCAGTTTTTTTTTTTTATTTATAAAAGAAACCGTTAATTGGATTTTTTCCAAAAATATACTTGTTTTGTATCACGTTACAATATATAATATAAAATTAAATTCAAGATTCTCTCTGGTTCATGAGGTATTTAGGGTTAACCAAAATGTTCACCTTTTTTTTTAAACTGCTATGGTAAAAAAAAAACACCTACGCAATTTTCTTAAGAGCCCTTTCTGCATCTTTCTGCCTTATTATCTGTATAACAAAATTTATTTGAAGTCGATATCTCTTCTGGTTCTTGAGCTATGGACGACGAAAAATCGTCGGGAACGTACGAACGTACGTACACACGCACGCACAGACATCTTTCTAAAAATCTTTTATTTTGACTCTAGAGACCTTGAAACGTCGAGAAATGTCAAAATTTTCAATTCGACAAATTGGACCCATTACAATAACTTCCTATGGGAAGTTAATAATTAGCTAATTTTCCACATATAAAAAAAGGACTTCGAAGCCAGCTTCCATACACCTTTTTCCACATATCATAATATAGTTTAAGCTATTTTAGCAATACTGCCTTTAGGCTTGAATACAATTTGCTCTTTCTTCCTACAAAAAGAATATAATTTTATTTCCCCTCGTGGAATATGTCCTATAATAAAAATTATCTATCTAAACAAAAAAAATGACTGAGCAGCAATAATGTTGTTTATTTATACAAATTATAAGTCTTTGCAAATCTTGTGTTTACACTTCTGATTTGTTTACACAAAACAAGAACAAAACCACAATAAACATACTTTGAAATAAGAGTGTTTAAATAAAACAGTCGGCCTACAGGTCATTGGATGGAATTTGATAAACAACCCTATGACGTCCTCAGATATCTTTATTAATTAGTTAAATCGAAGAACCTTCTCATTTATTTAATTGTTTTCAAGCATTTTTTCAATTGAATAAGAGAGACAGATATTTGAAACAGCTGATTCATTTATTAAGTCCACACTAGAATAATGAATGCCAATAAAATTTAAAAGAATTAAAAATCATTTCTAATATTACGTGGTTTGTTTATACACACAGAGTCGCAGAGTGTTATATATGGTTGTTGAAATTGTGAAAATAAAAGAAGAGTTGAAAACTTATGGATAGAGCTATAATAAATGATTGAAATTGAAGATTTAAGTATTTACCCACTTGTGATATTTATTTGCACTGCATCAAAGTTTTTTTTTATTGAATGAAATTTTTTCCATGCAGTAATAATTTAATTAAATTTAGTATTTTATTACTATCGAGGAAAAAGTGAGGATTTGACAACTTTAAATTTAATTTGTGAACCCACCCTTTCACTAGTAATCGAACTGTCATCGTCAATCTATTCAGTAAACTCAAATACGACATCAAGCTGATTTAAGATGAAACCGATACACCTACGTGGCAAGTGGTCAAGTCCTTAATGGAAAACCTTTTATATAGTTGGAGTATGTATTCCAACAAACTTATATTAATTGTATTAATAATATGGCAGAGAACATTCAAAATTAAATTCTATAACCTCCTTCAAAGTTTTTACTTGAGGACTGAAAGTTCTGGTTGTTAAAAAAATCAAAAGAAAAAAATCACAAATACTCAAAAATGTATGTAATTAAACTTCAATCTCAACAGGTTTATATTTCTAAAATTTCTCAAAATTTTCGTGGTCAGCTTGACACAGCAATAGAATCCGGAATTTGAGCTGACCATTCCACAACTTCAATTTTTGTTTTTCAATCGTGCTTTGAATCACTGTTCTTTTAAAATTTCATGGTAAATAACATAACATTTTACATCTGATACAAAAATGTTTAATTTGAATTGGTTTTTCACAAGCAACGCATCCCTGCAAACCACTTTGGAAAGGATGGTTCCTAATAGTCCGTGGTGTTATTTCATGGCTTAATTACGATTAAATGACATCATGAATTGCAAAAGAATGAACACTACTCTGTCGGACTATGCTATGATCTACTTTTTGTGTTATTTTATTTGTCTCTTCTTTCCTCTTGCGTTTTTCGAGGCTTCTAAGACTTACTTACTTATTGCGATTTTCTCTTTTGAATAACATTAAAATAAAATAAAATAAATAAATAAAAGTTGAAATCCAGGATCGAACATTGATTCTGGATTAACTCACTCTTTTCTTTGCACCTACGACGTTTTTTGATTCTGTTTACCTGCGTGTTTGAAAAATGTTCCAATTTAACGTAGATAGAGTCCAACGCCTAATTATTAAGGGTCGTCAAATTTGGCTTTTCATATCAATTACATATATTATAGGATCATTTTGTAACAAGTCAAGTTTTTTGTATGTAAGCCAAACTAAAGAAATAAAAAAATCCAACTAACTCGTAAAATCCTTTAAGAGCTTACGAGTATAGCTGGGTATAGCCTATTTAATTACATTATATTGCACCTTCCAACAAGTTGCCTTTTGAAACGCTTTTTACGACATGCATGTAGCATATTTATGTTACTCTACACGCCTTTCGGTATCCTTAAAAAAACAAAGAAAAGCACTAACGTGGTAAATTAATTCACACTATCGACACGCGATGTTATCAACATTGATGACTTACATACGACTACGACGACAACGGACGACGGACGTCGACGACTTGTGTTTTTGAATTTATCGGGTCACCAGTCACAGTCACAGCTACATACATACATTCTTTGAAAACTGAAACCAAAACGTACCTTCAAAACAAAAAAGCAACAACAACAACAACAGGCTACATACTACACACTGGGAGCAATTTGCCACACTCCATAGGCGAGTCATATACTCATAATGTTAAACTAATTGCAAAAATTACATGTTAAAAACGTGATTGAACAATTGCATGCAAATAATAAGAAGCTGCGAGAAGCAATTTTCAGACCAAGTATATGTTTGTCATATGTAGGCCTCCTGTGTTGATTTCATGCCACAAGCAACTGTGCACCCACATTATTTGATTATTTATAAATTCATTGAAATATTTTATATAGGTAGTATATGTATGTATGTTCCCTTGAGGGTGGTTTATTCGTCCCAAAAATAAATCAATATGTAAATGGGGGCTCCCTTTGAAGCGATATTATTATTAGCGTCCTCGTATAGATTTCGCAGAATTTAATCACATGAAAGTGATACCGACCGGATGATGTTGACGATGATGATGATGATGATGGTGATGGTGATATTCATAATAGAATTATTTTTTCTATTTTTAGGTTGGAGCACTCGAAGCTACATGGGTTGTGTCTGATTATATCGCTACACCGGGCTCGAATGAACTTAGTGTTGTGAAGGGTCAACAAGTGGAAGTTATTGAAATAGCTCCGGCAACTGATCCAGACTTTTGTCTTGTAAGACTTAATCCTCAAAATAATGACGATCCTGTTCATGAAGGACTTGTACCTGTATCAATACTCAAACCCCCGCCAGGTTTACAAAAATCCACCCCCAACAAAAAGGAGACCGATTCCATTCAAGAACAAAGTATGTTTTTTCTCACATCAAATACAAATAAAAAACCTGATTATTTAAAAAATTGTATTTATTTACAGATAACGTTCGCGGAAAACCTGATCCACTAACATCATCAACCAAGAGGCGTGGATTTAGCGGGTAAGTTTGTTGCATTGCATAATTTTTGTTTCTACAATAATCGCGACGAGGAGATAAATAATCTTCGTTTTTTCTCTCTCTCTTGTTGTTCATATACCTACCTGCCTTACGTCAGAACAATTCATAGAAAAAATTGTGAATAGAATTAAACTTTTAACATGACATGTTGGGTATATTTCACTATACAAAACCAGTCCGTCGATGATTTTTGAAACGATCAAACCTACTCATTATTAATTAAGTTGAATTTGCAAAAGGTATTTAGTTGTTTAGATTAACTTTTAGCTTAGTAACGGCTAAAAAATGTCTTATTCCAAAGAAATACCTGACTTAATTTATACAACAAGCTGATTTGGTAAGGACATATTCTAAAAATATGTTGTTGGAAGCTTTTTGCATATGAAGTCTAAATATCATTAAATATATCGTGTTCGATTTACTTTAATAAGCAAAATAACTAAGTCAATTTATTTATGGAGTTGTGAAATGTCTTAGCGGAATAGTTTTTCGACTCAAACCATCAATAAATATTGCATATAATCGGAATCAGCTGTGTCGTGTAAAACACCTGGTGCAATCCATCACAAATATTTAAACAAATCTTTGAACTATTTATTAAGGTCTGCCAAACTCTATAGATCGTCCGAGGAGGTTAAATCGAATTTTTCACAAAATTTTGTTGGCTGTAAAAAAGTCACAATCGCAGACTCAATAAATTAATTGGAAGAAAATATTTAGACTGAAATCGTCGCGTTTCTTTTAAAACACTTCAGCGTTTTTAATTTTGTTAATTTTTTCTTATACGTTCCCTACTAGTGATAGACTTATTGTTCAGAATAAAGCAATCTACTAGTGATAGACTTATTGTTCAGAATAAAACAATCTTTCTCCGTTTCCCGTTGTTGACTTGATCTTCTCGACTTGACATAAACAAAACACTGTATATTTCGTTAATTCATTTTATTAGTACTCAATTTACAAATGCTCTAGTGCCCTTACGTTGAATTCGGAACTCAAGGTTATAAAGAGTAGTTTATGCGAAACTTCTTTAGCTTAAATTGTGGAGAGACTTCTTTGAAACCTTAAATTATCATTCTGTTAGAAAGAAACCAATCTAGGACAGTATTATTATTTACAGATGGCATGAAAAATGTGTCCTTTGAAAAAGCCATACCATCCAAGAAGTTAAAAATTATCAAAACAAGTGTATGATATGTCTCAAAAAAAAAAGAAGAAAGAAGATTGTTTTATAATCTTGTACCACGAGTTCCTATCCAAATAATTTCTTACTTTTAATGTTTAAATATCAAAGTGGCCTTAAACGAAAAAAGTTCACTTAAATAGCCAACAACTTAATTTCTAAATGAAATAATTTCCTATAGAACTTTTTATCACCGTTTAACCACATAGTAATAGCACATTTTTTAAGCGAACATTATATCTGGGATTCCTAGTTTTACAAATAGGACATAGTGGATAAAATAAAAATATGCTGGCATTGAAAACTTATTTTTAGAAATATTGAAGATACAAATTTTCCTGGTTTCACTTAGGATTTATAGTTTTTATTTTATGAGTTCCCCCTATTTTACTTGTTTATTGTTTTGAGTAGCTGGACTTCAGTTTGTTTTTAATTTTTTCTTTTTTTCAATCTATCTTATCGACTATGTGCTCGTTCTATTATATTTGCTTTAGGGGAAGAGTATTGGTTTCGTGTAAACAAAATGTATAATTAAAATTAAACTTTCCATTAAGGCGAAGTTTTTGTCACACACCAACCGGCCGTGTGTGGATCTGTTCATCAAGTATAGTTCACATATTGTCATGCAAAATTTTTCCAATTTGTTTGTTGCCAAATTTGTAACGGTTTAAAGATATGATTAATAACCAAAGCCTTGAACCATAAAAGCAAGTTCATGCTATCGCATTGTACATTTAATTTGTTGATAGTTTTATACACAGCGTTTTCGTTTTTGTATCTTAGCTGACTCATGCTTATTTATGTGTATTTAGGGAAGGGTGTTAATTTTCTATGAGAATCAAACTTTTTCGATACTTGTTTACTCGATGAGCAACGGTCGAGTGTTTTAAATACAAACATATATTTTTACTTTTTATTTCTTTAAAAATACAAAATACATAAAATAAACGTAAATATGTGTATGTATTCGATAAAATTGGAGTAGACCGTTAGCTGATTGATTTGATTGTTTTGTTTTTTAGCTCTTTTGACTGTGAGTTATGATTTCATAAAAAAAACCCTGCAAACTTTTTACAATTATTGTTAATTTGAAGTAAAAACACATACAAAAAATATTATGATTTCTTTATTAATATTTTGTATTCTTATAAGTTAAGATAAGTTTATAACCAACTGCCATTTAAAAATCAGTGCTTCCAATACTTTGTAATATTTTTCTTAATCGCCAATGAGAGTTTTTATTCTCATATGCATTTGATTTTCGATTGGTAAAATAAATAATCATAATTATGTAAAATTATATTATTTGTTAATTTAAAAGTGTCAAAAGGACCGTTTCTTTAAAAGTGTATCCCTATTGCATTAAAAGCAATAAATTTGTATTTGTCGTTTAAAAAAAAAAATTAATAAACCAAACTTGAATGATCATTTGACAGCTACACCGACAATAGTAGCAAAATATACTTTAAATCGTGTTCCATTGTTTGACATGGAAAAAAAATCAATTTTTTTGTTTAATAAAATCTAAATTTACCATTGGAATACTTTTTTTAAACGTTTAAAACTAAATAAGTTTTTAAGTGCACCATATCATATTATTATTACAGAATTATTCGAAAATTTTATGTTCTGTTTGTTTTTTTTATTACGAGTAATTCTCTTTAAAAAAATATTGGAAATATTCGACATTGAAAAATAATAAAAACTGCCTTTGTATAATTCATTTGAGCTTATATGCGTTTTGCTTCTTTTTTCACAACATTTGACTGAACTCTTCCACTTAGCTTCGAACACTCATATTTTGAACAGTTTGTGAAAACGTGTGTCTCGAAATATTAACTTAAGAAAAATACAAACAAAAAAAATTAAAACAGCAACAACACCTCAGAGTCGTAGAAAATTTCTTCTGCTAGAGTGGTATTTTTAAAATAATGTGGACTTGACATGTATAAAAAAAGTGAAACAAAAAAAAGAAATATTTAAACAGCAATGAGGAATATTGAAAATTAATAATATGACAGAAAATGGGCAATTCAAAAGGAGTTTCTTCACGTTAGTGTAAGTACCTTGTCAAAAAATTTGTCAAACGTTCTAAGTCCTAAATAATTGTTTCATGTCAACTCGTTGTTTCGTTCAAAGAAAATTTGAAAAGGTGAAATTTTGTGCTTATTGAATGAAGTGTATAAACAAAACACATTTTTTTCTGTCGAAAACGAATGCCGAGTTAACTATTCCGATTTTAATGAAATTACCCTAAATAATTTGTATTTATAATAAACTTATACTTCTATATTTAATTTATTTAACGCAAAAGCATGCGTTAAATTAATGTGACATTTACATCCCAATGTGCCAACATCAGCACCTCGAACATTCATAGGAACTGTGAAAATTTTGTATTAAATATTTCCAAAAATAAAATTAAAAAAACAAAAAGAAAAAGAAAATATCAAAACGACGACAACTCGATGATTGTCACCTCGCTCATATACAAAACAGTACCAGTGCTACTATTTTGCTACTACCCTAAATGCAATTATTTATAAAATAATATCTAAAAAATCTCCTCTTCATATCATGCTGATTGTCAAAAAGAGATATAAAAATATTATAAGAATAATAATAATAATTTTTAGACAGCGTCCTTGGCCCCCACTTTCCGCATTCCTCCCTCACCTGTAATTATGTTTGTTTATTGTGCGTCCATCCATGTACAAATAAAATCTTCCATATACTCGTTCAACGTATGTATACTCTACTCATGAGACGACGACGACGACGATGAACGACGACGGGCGTTCAACATTGCTTTCATTTTTATTTATTTTCTTGACGAGACGGCGAACTGAGAACCGAACCGAACCGAACTGACAAACCACAGCCTACAGCTACATCTATAAGAATATGGTTGCCACTGTAATAATTTTATCTTTCTGTATTTAATTTATGCGATTTATGTCGGAAATAGTACGAATCAAATTGAGTGCATTTGTTCGTAAATAAAAGGGGGGTGTTGTTTTGTATGGAGTATTTTTTCTGTCTTGAAAAATATATAGGTCAAACTAATATTTCTTGGTTTTTTTGACTCGATTCAATTTTAAATAAACAATTTTGATTCCCAAGCAATTACTGTCTGTAAAGCGCAACGAATTGGGTACTAAACGTGATGCTATATTGCATTTTTATTCAATTTTTTAAATTTTAGTTCTTGACTTCGTAAGATTTATGTTTATGAAATTATGAAATCCTATAGTTGCCATCCATTGGCAACCGTTTTAAACGTTTGTTCTCTTAAAGTTTATGAGCCAAACGCTAAAAAGAGTATCGTTCATCAGTTCAATTCCTTACGGGTTGACTTATTTGGAAATTGTTCAGAAAAAAAAGATTTAACAAGTATTGTAGATAAACCATGACAAAAAAAAAAAAAACAAATAGTAAGACAATCAATTTGGACGGCGGAAAGTTGTATGCAAATTTTCTGATCGTCGTCGTTGTTGTCGACGAGGACGGCATACAGGGAATGTGAGTTTAATACCACTTATTGTCCATAATAAAAGATGACAGTAGAAGAAGATTTTTTTCCACATAGCTCTCATGTAACTTATCCAGCCTATTCAAATTTTAAGTGTTTGGGTTGGATCGTCTTGTTTTATTTTTATTTCTCTACGATGTATATACATTATACCCAAATAGAGTTCATTGTTGATAAATAAGTGAAAGCAATCGCACACACAAAGTGTAGATGGAAAAAATATGAACAAGGAATTTGTTTCATAGTTTAAAAATATACCTATAAAGTTTTAAATTTAAATCAACATTGAAAAAACACCTTTCTCAAAATCAAAATGCTTTTCAGGAGAAAATGGTTACCACAACCATTAAGGAAGCTTTCACAAGGCAAAGTAGATAAACCACCGATGGAGAAGACTCTTACAAAGAAGGCTTCAGAAAGAAACCTCAAAGTAAGTTTTTTTTTTTCAATTCCGAACAAATTAATTCAATACTTTTGATTTATTTTTAACTATAGCTGTCTACAAAGCATGCAGAACACGGGGATGAATTAACGTCTTCAATAGCGGGCTCAATAACGCCCACAAGTGCCCAACAGTATATGTCTCAAGTGAATAACTCACAACAACCAGACTATGAACCCGAGGAAGAAGTTGGTTTGGAACTACCTCCGCCAATGAAACCTATTCAGGACGCTTGTCTCATATCGAATGGACCACCCGCCTTTAAGGACATGAAAGAAAATCCAGTTAATTTAGTAAGTATTAATATTGAGTTTGAAATAATACAAGAATTTTTATGCGTTGTTGAACAGAGTTACAAGTTTTAGTTAATTTAATAAGTGAAAATCAAGTTTGAATAACACGCAAATTGTTTTTTGCACTCCGAACTTTTTACATTTAACTAAACTGATATTTCTGGCCAAGTATACCTCTGAGACAAAAACTGTCTTACTTATGTTTCTAGAAACCTCGAGCGTTCTGCTCTTTAAAACCCAGTCAAAATGTAATAAACATATCAACAACATGTTTTTCCAAAAGCATCGGAAACTATTTGTTGTTGTTTCAATTTTATTAATTCGTCACGAGTTAATTATTTGTTTTCGATTCATTTTTAGTAATTCGTCATGAGTTAATCATACGAATTCGAAACTAAATCGTTATTTCATATGATTTAGATTGTATTTGACTTGATTGATTTGATTGATAAACATAACAAAAAGTTTGAAACAATTAATGAATTGCAATACTTGTTTGAGTTCCAAAATTTATCAACAAGGTTACTGCAAGACATCATATTTTAACTAAAGTTATTTGCCATTGAATTTTTCCTGGAAGCAAAGGATTCTATTTTTTGTTTCTTATTTTAAATAAAGAAAAGAAAAACTTAAGTGTCCACAGCTACGAGGGATTACAATAATTTGTATTTTGTTTAAACTCTTGGGAACTATACGAAAGAAAAAGTATGTTAAACGGCCTCATTTCATATCGATGTTACTTTGCCATACCTTTTTTTTTGCCATTAATTTAACTGATACACATTATAAAGATAACAACAGGCACATACGTTGAAAACTTAACTACCCATACAGAACAATAGTGAAGTAATTATTTAACTAATTGTGGTAGAAAATACATTCAATGAAAGATAAAAACAATAATTCGTGTACAATATTCATACGAACTCCAAAATGTTTTAGCACTGTGCTTATTTTATTTGTAATTTCAATTCTAGGCTGGAACATTCAAGAAAATGGAAGGCAATGCAGCAGCGGACTTATCTGAAATAGAGCAAATTGTAAAGGAGAAAACTGTAAGTTTTGTTTGTAATTTTTTTTATAGCTACAGTTACCATTATTAATTTTTTTAATTTTCTTAACAGGAACAACATGAAGTGAATTCCATAAAAATCATAAAACCATTGGACATTAGTAGTACAGATAGTAATGGACGAGATCTTGATTTGTGTTATGCGAATAACGACAACTCAGAAGATAATAATGATGAGGTAAATATATAAAATCTATACAATTCCAAAATATTTCATTTTTGAATTTTCAATTTATGAAAAAGGAACGTTTAAAGTGTTAAGTAATGGCTCAGAGTATTTATTTTCAAACAAAAGGACACGATACAAATTTTCATGCACTACAACTTTTTACAGGAACAAACTCAGCCGATTTTCGCCCTTCTAACTTCAAAACCAATAAAGTCAGAAAACTAAGGTTTGCAATAGTTAATCTGTTATTTTATGAGTATTCAAAAACTATGCCAGTGAACGGATTAAATTTTAACTAGCAATCATTTAACAGGAAATATTTGTCACTATTAAAAATTGTTTCCATTATCACTCTGCTTAAAATAAATTGTTTAGAACTTGTTGCATTTGTAGACCTCATTACTTTTCACGTTAGAACTATTACTCATCTCTATTTTTTTAATGTTTGTCGTTGGTGTGATTTTTCTATTTGCGAACAAATTTTTTAAGAGTCTTACTTATATTTTAAAACTTCAAAACAAGCATCTGAGCATAGTTCAATAAACTTGAACTTTCCACGAAAACAAAAACGAACAATAATAAATTGCCTCATGATTTATATTGAAACAATCCATTTTGTTGAACAAGATAAGGACAAAAGTAACATTGCTTTTTACAGTGAAAGTCAAAGCATTTTTATACTCAGGAAAGAAGGAAACATCTCGTTTTGAAAGAATGGTTGTTTACTTAACAGAAATCTTACTATCAACCAAAAGCCCAGAAATGTTTTTTTTTAAATATTCCTGACAAACTTGACACATTTATCTCTCTCCACTATAAATTTAATAATTTAAATAATTAATTCCGTTATTGATTGAATTCTTAATTGTTTTTTTTTTTCTACCCAATATTAGAATAACTCCGAAACAAATGATGTTGAGGCAGCACAACGAAAACGGTTATGCGCCTTATCAGAACTTTTGTCAACAGAAGAGCTCTACATTCAAGATTTAGCACAAATTGTTAATGGGTAAATTCAAAGCCATTTTAATAGTAGTATTATATTTTCTAATTTGATATCTTAACTTATAGTTATATCGGAGAAATTCGCAATCCCAAAAGTGACATACCTGAAGATCTTAAAGGTGGTAAAGAACGAGTGATTTTTGGAAATATTGAAGCAATCTACGAATGGCACAGAGAGTAATTTATTATAAACATTTTCAATTTCGATTCCATTCTTGATCGTCTTTTACTTTTTTATACTTTCAGCAACTTTTTGAAATCTCTGCAGCGTTGTATAAAAACTCCGTCAGAGCTTGGTCCCATGATCAAACGATACGAGGTTAAATTTCGGATGTACAATGTTTACTGTCAAAATAAACCACTATCAGAACACGTTTTATCGGAGCATGTTATGTATTTCGATCAAATCCGACAGAAACTAAAGCATCGTTTAGATGTAAGTTATTATACACTTAGAGTATTTAACGTCATTTATGTAATAAATTATTTTCTCCTTTTCAGTTAAGTGATTTACTTATAAAGCCTGTACAAAGAATAACCAAGTATGAATTATTGTTAAGGGAGATAAAAAAGCAAACCGAACGTGCCAAACTGGTAGAAGAAGTACCAAGTATGGAGGAAGCTTGTGATGTTATGAAGGTGAGTACATTAACTTTACCCTACACCATCAATTATCAAATACAAGAATAAATGTTAATTAAATAACAACATTTTTAAACCAGGTTGTTTGTAGAGCTGTTAATGATATGATGGTAGTTCGACGACTCCAAAAGTTTGGAGGACAAATCACAGCCCAAGGCAAACT
Source organism: Eupeodes luniger (assembly GCA_951509635.1). Lineage (NCBI taxonomy): Eukaryota > Metazoa > Arthropoda > Insecta > Diptera > Syrphidae > Eupeodes > Eupeodes luniger. The sequence goes on from OX608074.1 coordinate 1,145,150, forward strand.
CCTGCTTCACGGCCCATTGGTTTGTGTTGAAGAACAAAAAAATTCCGAACGAAATGCAACAATGGTACAGAAGCCCAGAGAACTTCAAGTATTCCTATTCGAACAAAGTATTATTTTAGCAGATATTGTTGGTAAAAAGACACAGTTCACAAGCCCTTCATATGTCTACCGAACTCATTTACAAGTAAGTTGTGTTTTATAAAAACAAAAACCTGCATGGAGGGAGCAAATCGATTTTTAATATTTATTTTTTAGGTTAACAAAATGCATTTGGAGGAATTACCAAATAATAAATTTCTACTGAGATCCACGGATCCTAATCGACCGGACCTATACCAGTATGTATGCAATGCAGCTACGGTCAAACAAAATCATGAATGGCTGGAAACCATAAGGAATATCCTGCAAAATCAAAATAATTTTCTCAACGCTCTTCAAAGTCCTATAGAATACCAAAAGAAGTTAACAAAAGATTCATGAACAACCGCGATTTGGGGAAATTAAACCAAATTAAATGTTAGATGTGTAAAGGCAATTATTGGTGAGCTAAGAAAGGAAAAAGAAACTGCATTTAAGAACACAACATTTTTTGTTCTTGTTCTTAAAGTGCTGCCTCATTAACATTATGTTATTTTATTTTTGCATTTTATTTGTTGCGCTAGAAACACACGTACACCACATACATGATTGTTCTCTATTTATGGTTTTATGTTTTTTTTTAAGTCGACTCTTAAATTGAAAGAGTTTTATAATACTTACATAGAGTTATATTTATTTTTAACTACTAGTTAATGCTAATGTTAAGAACATTTGAGTGATTTACGTAATAAGAACAAAAAATATTTTTTTACAAATAAATTTTACTCTAATCGATATGATTTTTTGTTTTTTTTTTTTTTTGTTTTATTTTGTATTTTCAATTCATATTTTTTTAATTTTTTATTGTATCATTTACATAATAATGTTATACTCTGATAATGTTATACTTATTGATATAATACCTATTTGTATTAAAGGAAAACATGAAACAGTATGTTGTAAGTGAAGCGATATAAGAAAAAATCTTTTAGATACAGTAAACAAAAAAAAATAAATAAATACAAAGACAAACACTTATGAAAGTTTATACAATTTTGTTTTTATTTGATTATGTATATTTTTAGTAATTTGTTACAACATAAGATTCATATTTCGTTTAACTGCATTTTTGATTATTCTTTGTGCGATTTTACATTCCTTAAAAATGATAATTTGGTTGAAACTCTTTGAATACATTTGAGTCCTTCCGAATTAAACATAAGGTGGTAATCTGTCCGTCTGTAATAGAAGGATGTTTAAAATTTTCAACGAATCACAAGTAAAATTGCTTTCAGTGGAAAAATTCTGGTTGTACTAAAATCCTTCTTTGCAAAATATTGTCTCTAATAAAATTCACAAGATCTAGACTAGCAGTATAAGAAACAAGATGATTTTTTTCATGTGACTGTGAGTTTCGACGTCTTGAACAATTTGAAAATGTTGAATCCAATATATTTTCTCATTCCATTAATACGTACAAAAATATCACCATTTCTGCCGTTATAAACATCTAGTTGTGGCCAAAAAATATGTTTATGTTACTTGGCAGGAAGAATGGAATTTTGTTTGCCGAGGCAATTTCAAAATTTTTACAGCGGGAACAAAATCTAAGCAACGCTATTCAATTTTGTTTTTATTCATGATTTTTTTCCCTAAAATTAAGGATTTATAAACGTTTCTTTATTTTTAACTTATTGTAGTGTCCAAAATGTTAAAAATGTTGTGATTTGGCAAAACTAAATATTCAATTGTTATTCCCCACTGTTTTTTTTTTTTGTTTAAATTAAATTTTTATGTTAAAATTTAATCAAAACACAATAAACAAAATCCAGTAAATATGTAAATAGTATATCAAACGATTGTAAATTTTTCGTAGATTTGTGACATACCCCTTAAGTTATATGAATAGATAGGATAAAGAAATGTAAGATGATTCTTTTTGTGTGAGTTTGCCACTATGAAATTGATGTGTTATTAATAATGTAATTCGTTATATCATAAACGTCTTACAAACATGTATACCTACCTCTTTTTTCAAAAACTTTATGCTATGAAAATACATTTGACCCTCAATTTTTAAAATCAAACATTTTTATTTTAATGTTCTGTCAATCATAATTCTCCTCCCGGATTCAACTCAGTTTTTTTTTTACTTCTTGGTTTTTAATACCTAACCTGGGATTGTAAAACATATTATGAAATTCGAACCATAGATGTTTCTGGAATGTTTTTTACAATAGAATATTAACAAAACATTTTGTACGAGTTTAGAAATCAAAAAGAAAATCAATAAGTTGACATAAAAACTTCAGCAAGAAAGTCTATTTTTACACTGATAAAAAATGAGGGATTCACCTGATTGAAAGTATCGAAATATGTTAATAAAACAATAAATGTTTGAATAAAATTCAATATAATCAAATTCCATTTTAAATAATATATACTACTATATAACCAAACAAACAAATTTGGAAATTAGTTAAGTAGGTACACAGTCACACTTAAATAGTATAATGTAGTAGCCACATTCAAGGACATGCAATTTAGTATGGAATACAAAATTGATCAATAATAATATTAAAACTTATAATTATTATGTTAAGAAATACAAGAAATATCTTTGTAGTTTAATGAATCTAACTTTAAATAACAACCAATGAATTGTAGTAATTTGCATGCAGTCAATCACATTGAAGGTATGTATGTTTTACGTAAATAAATCGAGAAAATACTCACTTTCAAAATAATAAACAAATTCGTTTTAATTTTTATTTTAATTCTTAAGCTACTATTAGATGGTCAAAATAAACGGACAAAACGTTGACATCATGTTATTCTCAAGAAAGAATTCTGTCAACGCATTGACACTCACGTTCACACACATTTTTGAGTCAACGTGTTGACTCTGTGTTCTGTGACTATGTAATGTTCGAGTCAATGCTATTGGGATACGATGACTCGGTTTTGGGACTGTCGGTTAACGCAATACTTCCCAAGCGATAACTCAAAACTTCGACATTAAAAAGTAACTTTCCAAATTTTAATGATTCAACGCTACAATTAAATTTTCTTTATCAACGACAAAGGTGCACAGGTTCCATAACTTCGTTTTAAAAAAAAAATAGAAATGGAGTAAGTACAAATTTAGGATTTTATTTTTGATTTGTATTGACCTGTTAGTAATTTTGTATCCTCAATAAATAAATATTTGAAATAATTTCTTTAAATTGAATTTAGCTTTAATAGCAATTTTTGAAAATGTTGGGTTTAAATTGTGCGCCTTACAATGGGCGAAAATATAATATATATCTTGAAACCGGTTAAAAAACTAGAAGCTGATTTTTGAAATTTTTGTTGGGGAAAACGGTACAATGAATATTAAATCCGTGAATCATTTTATGCAACAAGTTTGAACTGCCAAAGATAGGTTCAAGACAGACCCAATTAAAATGAGCAATGACTACATACAAAAATTAACTAAAGTCATAAGTTTTGTTTTTCTTTTTGCTAAACTTATCTTTGAATTCTTTGTATGCATATTACCAAGGACTTAATATTTTGTTTTAATTTCAATTAAAAACGACAATACCTTTAATTTAACTTTTTCAGAAACAATAGTTCGCCCTCAAAACCGTTGGAACCTACTCATAAATCAGATTTAATTATACCAAATGTAAGAATGAATAAACAAGTTCTATGTTTTATTTTAAAATAAATGTTTCTCTACATCTACATATTTAAATTAATTCCTGCTTATTAGCGTAGCTACTTTTAATATGTTTTAAAAAAGAACACCTTTAATATTTGCACTTTTGAAAAATACGTATTTTAGGAAAATAAAAAAACCTGACTGGGCTTTTTCGGAATTATTCTCAACCGAACTTAAATACATTGAAGATCTATCAAAATTGGTAAACGAGTACTTACATTTTTATCCGTTTATTAATTATTTATAACGCAAAAGTGAATTAACTAAAATCCTATTTAGATACATCCCATTTTTATATGATTCAAAAAATTCCGAACAATTACCTGAAGGCTTAAGAAATGTTGAATTAGTTTTCGGAAACGTAGTATCAATTTTCACATCAAGTATGTTTATAAATATTATTTTCAATTGATTAGTAATTTATTTATGTTTTTGAATAATGAAGACTAACGAAATTGTTTATTTTCATTGATAATCCATATATAAAAACACATTTTTGTCAAGTACCGTCTTGACCTTCGAACCCAATCAACTTTATTTTTGCAGTGAGTTTTTTCCAGTTATCCATGACATCCTTATAGAAAAAACAAAAATAGGTATAAAAATGGAAGAAATTGAAAAAACAATGTTGAACCTCTACATTAATTACATCCAAAATAAACCAATATCTGTAGCCATTATCAACAAACATTTAAAATATTTAGAGAAAATAGCTTTGGATTTTTTTTTTGTTTATAATTAGCAAACACTAAAAGGGTTTTGTATACCTTTAATATGCCAAAGACACAGTGTGAGCATTAGGAAAAGAGGGAAGGGTTGGATAGGAGGTGTCGGTGTGCATTTATTTTAAATTTCTGAACATTGCAATGACAGGGAAAGATAGAGCGTGGCAAGGCGTTCCACATTCCCAATATTTTCGGTATGTCCCTAAATACAATTTTAATAAGTCTTTCTGTTTAAATCGTATATACCTACATATACTATGGCAAATATTTCATTTCTATCATCCATTTAAAATTACAAAGGTAAAAATGTACATATGTACATATGTAGATCTACCATTTAGCCGAATATTTAAATACAAAATGATGTTTCTCTCGATCTTACAAAGTAATCCTGAATATGAAAACGAAATAAAGAAGGCCATGGAAGTAATGGAGGTAAATTCCAAAACGTTTTCTGTTGTAAATTTTGAAACCCATTACACATTTTCTTATAGAATTATGAATAATCTGAATAATTGGACGCTCCTTTGGCAACAGCAAAATTTTTCGGAAAAAATTAACGATCAAGGAAAATTCAAATGTCATGAGGCATTGTTTTGCAGTGAGCAAAACAGTAGTAATAAATGGATAGATCAAAAACCTAAGCTATTGTACATTTTCTTACTTGAAGGAAGCATTATTTTTGCAAAAATTAGGGTTGCAGGTGAATTCCTTAAGGATAAGTCTGCTTCATATGATTATTATTCTCACATAAAGGTAACTTTTTAAAGAATTTATATACATATATTTGAAGCTCATCTGTTCTTTTAAAAAGTAAATCAAGTTGAATTTGTGGAAAAGCACGCAGATGGAATTCGTTTAAAATTCAAGGATCCTAAAAAGAAATACTTTATTGCTTATATGTATATTTCACATCAGTGATAAAGAAACTTATGAAAAATGTATAAGATCCATAACGGATGTAATTTCTTACCAAGAATCATTTAAGAATAGTATATTAGCACCAGTGGCAAATTAAATATGTTAATACAAAAAAATGGTTTTGACTTTGTTATATGTAAACAAAAATAGAAAAAATATTAGAAGAAAACTTTTGAGCTTAAAATATTTGTATTCGATCAAAAAAAGTGCTTTTACTGAACAATTTTCGTTAAAGCTTTTTTATTTTATTTTGTATATCAAAATATATCGGAAATATCGAATAATCCAATCATATCAAAACAAAATAGTCTATTTTTATAAAAAAAAAAAAACAAAAATAGAAACAACAGAATTGTGAGACCTACTACAAATTCCATATTAATCGGTTAAATAACCACTACATGCTTCAAGCTTGTACTTGAATTCGGGTTTTTTAAAAGGAGAACGTACTTTGAATTTCCCAGAAGAATTTTCAGATTAAAAACATTTGAACAGAACTACATTTGGATAGTTTTGATGACTGTTGATTAATTATAGAACAATATTTGTTAAGTAAGTAAAAACTAAAATTTAAAATTTCAACCGCGAATAACTTTTAAGAATTAACTTAACCTAGGACATTAAATTTCCATTAAAAATCTGCGTTGTTCATTTTTATACTTTGAATTCGAATATTTGCCCCAAATTTCCCAAACTTAAAATGAGTGTGTAAAAAAGTGTAAAGTCGTATTGTGGGAATCAATTTTCCAATGCAGTGATATTTCAACTTAGAAATGTCACTTGTCTAATACTAATATAATATAATACAAAATAGCCATCCACCATTTTTGAAAACGTTGTTTCGTTTCATGACAGAGATAACATTTTCTTCTATGCTGCGTAAAAAGCTCACATCGTTTTTATTGAAGCTTTGTGTACTGTTTGTTGTAGTTCGGTTACCTGGTTCTGCATAAGCTATTATCATCATCACTCAAATTTGTTTTCTCGTCGAACGAGTCTATTTACAAAAACAACAACTGTCAAAAGAACCTCAATCAAGATGACTTTTTGTTTTTCTTTGTAGCAGCACAATCCGAAACCAAAACCGAAAACCGAGAACTGAAAGAAAAAAGAAACCGCAAAACGAAAAAATCTAAAACAAAAGTTAATAAACTTAGAATATTAATTTTACTTCGTTTCTAGGTTCCATTGTAATAGTGTAAACAAGAAGATATCCTTACAATGTAAGTTATAGCACATTCACTTAATTGCGAGTAACTGTTGTTTAAAGCAAAAATTCGTGCGGGTTTCTATTATTCTCCCTTTTAGGATGGACGTTCTACAGAAGCATTTGTCTAAAATTCGCGTGCCCAGCGAAAACCAAAGTATTTACAAGGATGAGTGTATGTTTTCATATGATAACCCAGAAACACCTACCGGTCTTTACGTTAACCTTACCACGTTCCTCAGTTTCGGTGAGGAATTTATTAAGCCGTACTTTAACAAAACGGGCAATGGAGTGTTCTTGCATATTCGAAGAGAAAAAACAAGACTACCCGAGAGCGATGCGGAAAAAATCGATATTTCCGCTGGGCCCGAGCGAAAGATTACTCGCCTAGCAATTGGGGTTGAAGGCGGTGCCGATCTAAAGAGCCAGAAGTATTCTTACAAGGACACATATCAGATTGTTGTAGTCCCAGAGATGACAAAGTTCCCCTATCCAAATGTTGATTTGCCCCTTATAGTCCAGCAGTCGGTGCAGGCTCTGCTTGCCGCTGAGTCGGCTATATCCAAACTCGAAAAGCAGACTATGACTGGAACATGGGACGGCGAGGTTCGTCAGGTTTCAAAATACGCCCATGATCTGAAGCAACAGGATAATGGCAAGAAAATACCACCCACTGGCTGGAAATGCGAAAAATGTGATCTCACAAACAATCTCTGGTTGAACCTAACTGATGGCTCCATTCTGTGCGGACGTAAGTTTTTCGATGGATCGGGAGGAAATGATCACGCCGTTGAGTATTACAAGCAAACAAGCTTCCCGCTTGCTGTTAAGCTGGGAACCATCACTTCCGATGGCAAAGCAGATGTATTCAGCTATCCAGAAGACGATATGGTCATTGATCCAAACCTAAATGAGCATCTTAGCCATTTTGGCATAAACATGACTGCCATGCAAAAGAGCGAAAAGTCCATGGTTGAACTGGAACTCGATATTAATCAACGCATCGGTGAATGGAGCCAACTTACTGAGAGCGAAAGCGAACTGACGCCCTTGGCTGGCCCTGGACTGACGGGGATGCGAAATCTGGGAAATTCCTGTTATATGAACAGTGTTATGCAGGTTTTGTTTACCATTCCAGATTTTATTAAACGCTTTGTGGAGGGAGCATCAACGTATTTCAATGCTTTCCCCCAAGACCCGGCCAATGACTTCAACATACAAACTGCCAAATTGGGTACCGGTCTGTGGAGTGGCAAATACAGTTCGATTGCAGAGAACACTCTGGACACAGAATCGACTGGTATTTCGCCAGCGATGTTTAAAAACATAATCGGCAAAAATCACCCAGATTTCAGCACGAAGCAACAACAAGACGCATGTGAATTTTTCCTTTACTTTCTAAATTTGTTGGAGCGCAACAGCAGAGGTGGTGGTCCTAGTCAAGCAAACCCCTCAGATGCTTTAATGTTCTGCCTTGAAGATAGGCTCGAGTGCGGAGAGAGCAAAAAAGTAAAATACACGAAACGTGAGGAATTCTGCCTGCCGCTGATTATTCCCCTGTCGGCAGCAACGAACCAGGACGAAGTTCAAGAGTATCAAGAGAAGCTTGCTTCGAGTGGAAAACCCAATACCGGTGAAAACGTTGTCCGTCCGAAAATATCGCTTCAAGCGTGTCTGAATAACTTTTTCCAAACCGAAATAATCGAACAATTCTTCAGCTCGGCTATAAATGGGATGACCACTGCTAAAAAGACCACACGATTGGCTTCAATGCCCGATTATATGATGTTACATCTGAAGAAGTTCACCCTTCGTGAAGATTGGGTACCAATCAAATTGGACGTCTCTGTGGACATGCCAGCAGAATTAGATCTATCTGTTATGCGCTCAAGTGGATTACAACCAAATGAAGAAACACTGCCAAACGATGTAGAGAAAGTGCCCGAGATTAAGTTCGACCAAGCAGTCATGAGTGAGCTCCTAGTTATGGGGTTCCCTGAAGAGGCTTGCAAGCGAGCTATTTTCAATACCAAAAATGCAGGGTTAGATGTTGCCACTCAGTGGATAATGGAGCATATTTGTGATGCCGATTTTGCAACACCATTCACTGTCCCTGGTCTAAGTAAGACCAAGGCTTTCCAACCGAATGAAGAAAGCCTTGCCATGCTCATGAGCATGGGATTTAATGAAAAACAAGCCACTGCAGCATTGAAAGCAACAGATAATAATATTGAACGAGCAACTGATTGGATTTTTTCTCACGCCGATTCGTTTGACAGTTTGCCAAGCGGGATGGAGGAAGAGGATGGTCCCACGGATGCTGCTGCATCAGCTTCAAAAACGTATCGCGATGGCGATGGCAAATACTCGCTGGTAGCTTTCATTTCTCATATGGGCACTTCCTCACAGGTTGGACATTATGTTTGTCACATCAAAAGGGACAACCAATGGGTTATTTTCAACGACAGTAAAGTTGCAGTATCACAGAATCCGCCAAAGGATTTAGGCTACTTATATCTATACAAGCGTCAAAATTAATATACGTCCTATTTTGGTTTATACTTCGGCTTGCCTAAAAACACAAATTTAATAGTTACAAATTCGTGACACAGAATTCGAAAAGTGATGAGAAGTTTATTTAATAATTCTTTTGCATTTTAATTTTATTTCCATTTAATTAAATTTGGCTTTTTTGTTTTGTTTCAAAAAAATTTAAAAAAAACTTAAAAAATAAATCAGCATTTAAAATAGAAAACAAATTGATTTTGTTTCTTTTTCTAGATACTACTGATATCTTAAAAGTTTTTATATTTGACTCGTCTGTGATTTAAAAGACTGTCCTAACGTTGTTGGTCTTTTCTAAACTAAACTATTTTTATTATGCAGATTGATGCTTACAAGAAGTAGGTACAAATATTTGAATTCAGACATAGCAAAGCATGTTTTGAATATGTTGTTAGAACCACGCTACTCTCTAATGTAAGTATTCTGGAACTTTACTTACGATACATATCAGCAGAAAACTTACAACTAACTCCTTTCAAGCGGAAAAAATTCTAGACTTTTATTATAATCAAAAGCTAGCTCCTTTTTTAACATACTTACAAGAACATCTGTTGGACTTTGAAACAGAAAACCATACAAAATTTGACTATGAAATCTTAGTCCACATGTCTATGGCTTTCTTAAACTAGAATTAAATACAAAAATAAATAAAAACAATGAAGGGAATTATCATTTAATAATAAAGAACCAAAATACATCCGGGAATACAAAATATTTGAAAATAAATCGTCATACTACTAATTCTTTTTCGTTTTACCATCTAGCAGCTCTCGAATAATACTTTCAATCTTATTGCCAAATGATTCAAATGAAAACTTCTGCTGAACTCGTTTGCGACCCATTTCGCCCATTCGTTCACACAGCATTTGATCTTTGAAAAGACTGCACATTGCCCTAGAGAACTCTTCGGAATTCTTTTCACACAGGATGCCAGTTGAATTGTGTACAATAGTTTCTGTTGGTCCACCGCTGTTCAGTGCCACAACTGGCTTCGACATGTACATACCCTCAAGGGGAACAATTCCGAAATGTTCGTTCTCCGGTGTATACAACAAGCATTGACTCTTCCTCAGAAGAGCTATTTTCTCCATGTCGGATGGAGACTTAAGTAAAATGACTTTATTGTTAAGTTCTAGCTCTGTCACTAGAGCAGCTAGTTCATCATAAGTTACGTGGTTTTCTGTGCAGAGGGTGTCATATCCTCCGGCAATTATTAGACGACACCGTTGCCAGTCGTTGCGAGGCAATGATTTCTCAAGCAACTTGAACGAATGCAAGGCTAGTTCGTGGTTCTTCTTGCGCTCGAAACGATTAATTGACAAATACATAAATGAATCTGATGGAATGTCGGTTATTTCTTCATTCTTGGCTTCTTGCTGCATCTTGTCGAAGAAGTTTGTATTAAGCGAGGGATAGAGCACATCTGGAATCACGTCTAACCGCTTAAAGGTCTCACGGAATACACGTAAAGTGAATTTACTATTAACAAGAATAGAGTCTGCCAGACTAGTCGTGTATTCTTCCAGATAGTTTATGGGAGCCCTATACATGGACTTCAGATATCCTCCTTCGGCACTCAACAGTTGATCGGGAAAATGACAATAGAAGACAATTTTTGGATTGTGCTTTGCTAGCCTTAGAATTGGTATACCAATTGAGATTTGATCACAGAATATGATATCGATTTTTTCTTTACGGGACAAACACAAGGAAGCATAGAATGCAGCGTAAATCATCCGAAAATAAGCACAAAACGCATAAAAACGGCCGAAAATCTTTCGAGGTAACCAATCACCGACAGCTTGAACAAGGAATGTTCCATTGCGAGTTTCCTCAAAACAATGCGTTGGATCATGGTGATTGGTCAGGAAACTCACTTTATGGCCTTTGTTGTGAAGAGATAGGGCTGCATCAACGACCAGCCTTTCAGCTCCTCCTATTCCCAAATCGGGGTGCACAAACAAAACACGGACCATACTTTTATTTTCTGGAATGAGATTTGTTTGGTTGTTAGGAAGAACCTTGTGTGTTTGTTAGTCATCAACTTACTTTTAGTATTAAAGTCATTCAATGAAACTTTATTTTATCAATTATTGGTACTGATGAAATATAAGTTTCCAAACTTATGTGTAGGGTTAAGAATTACGACTCAATTGGATACTGCACTCCAAGTAAATACAGGACAAGACACGGGTTGTTTCACAATTAGCGTAGCACTTGCAAATGCTGATATCGATTGATGTGTCAAATTGATGTGCATCTGCCTGCAGCACATAACCTGTGATCTGGTGTTGAAAAGTGCGTTCATCTGAATATTTTTGTTTGTTTTTCATTAACAAAGCAATTAAAAGTCGAGTCGTTTTTCAGTTGAAATTGAAACTCAGCCAAGGAGTCGGTTTGACATTATACACGTAGACAGTGTTCACACTAGACTTGGAATCTGAATGAAATTTTATTGAGTTTTTAATTTCTTTTAAATATTATAAAATTGGACAGCATTTGCTCATAAATTCCTTGAACCAAAAGTTTCATTGGAATTAGATTTTTTAGGCTCATTTAAACGTTTCATTATTTTATTTCGCTTACTTTTTAGGCAACTCATTTTGTTATTTATCGTTTTATCTTTGATTTTTTAGTTTTAAAAGTTTTCCTTACTTCTCTATCCTTATCTCACCATAAGGTGGGAACAAGATGCAATATTGAAACGTCAAAATGGTTAGTCTCAAATGTCAAAAGATTACAACACGGACCCCAATATAGATTATTAAATATTTTGTAACCATTCTTCTGACTGATAAGAGGTGCAAACAACTTTTATTTATAGCTTTGCTTTTAAGTAAGTACATTTTTTGATTACTTCAATTTTTCCCCATATTTCACTTTCCATTCAACAAACCACACTCTCAAAGTCCCGTCGTCTGGTAGTTCGGTAGATAAAATTTATAAAGTATAGTACATCCCTGGTTTACTTTATCCTCTGAATGGTTCGAATTTTTTCACTTCAGAGATTTTTTGACATAAATCAGACTTTAACATTAAACAAAAATAACAAATAAAAAAAGATACGAAAAAGAATAACTTAACTATACTTACTTTAGAAATTAAACTATTGAAACATGTCGTTAGTTGCATATGCTTCAAGCAGCTGTGATGAAAGTGATGGGGAAGATGAACCATCTACTAAAACTACAACTGAACCTCTACTTTGTGGACACATCAGCGACGAGGAAGACGCACCCATAATAGCAGATCCCGCTCCCTTTAAGTCCTCGTTGAACCTTCCAGTCCCAAAATCTGTGTCCACAACTGATACTATTCAAGCTCTTTTTGAAAAACTCCCTGAACCTAAAACTAAGATCGATCTAATCGAAGAGGAAGACGATGAATTTCTTCGCAAAAAAGCAATTCCCTCAGAAACACCCGCACCGAAAGTTCTTCCACCAACAAAGACCTTGGTGCGGATAACAATACCATCGCTTAAGGACTTCGATGACGTAGAAGAGAAAAAAGCAAAGCCCACAGATGTGCCCACAAAGCACTCTAGTTTTTCCAGTCTCATGAGTATTCTACCAACTCCAAAATCCGAACAAAACTTTACAAAACCAAAGCCATCTGGCGACGAGGACAAAAGCAATCAACCTCCAAAGCCAATGCCCTTCGTACCGGACGTAGTAAAAAATCGTCGACCTGCACACAACACAGAAAACGTTGACAAAACAATATCAAGCGAAAAGCCGAAGTCAAAACCTAAGGCAACTTCAAAAGTTTCTCTTGTAAGTGTCAGCGATAGTGAAGGCTCGGACAATGAAAGTGGTGACTTCTTTTCTCTAACGAACGATGTGAAATTACCCGAAGTAAGCAAAGACGAGATTGCGGCCATGGTATCAAGGAAAGCAGCTGAAATGGCAAAAAGTTCCTCAAAATTCCTTGCTCTAACTCAACCCGAAGAGGAACAACTGGAACAAGGACCCACAGAAGACGTTTTATCCACCAACGCTCAAAATACTCTAGACAATGAAGCAATCCAAGCACTCGTAGGCAGCCAAGCCAAACGCCGAAAGATGAGCGATATTCAAGTCATCGATATTGATGGTGACCAAGTGCAACCCAACAAGGAAGAATGGATGCGAAATGCTCTGGCATCAGCGACAACATATCAACCGACTGGTGTACTGACAGACGAAGAACCAGCCCAAGGAACTCGACGGAAACATCAAATCACATACTTGGCCCACAAAGCAAAAGCAAATGAGGCGGAATTGCAGGCGATGTGGTCTGCAAATCGACAAAATAGAAGACAAACACAAAACAAATACGGTTTTTGACGCTTCGCCTTTATTCCTGCAAAGATTTTATGTTTTTAGAAATTAAATAAAGAGTGTCTACAAAAATTTTGTATGTTCTTACTTCTCTGCATGCTCACGAAAACATAGATCGTTGTGGAAGGAAGCAGTATCCATATCGGAATCATAGTCGTGAATATTGATAGTTCGAGTTGGGTATACTCAAGTTTTAAGCAAATCATGACTTGAGATGCAATTTTCAGCAACACCCCTGCAATGTACCATTGGTAAGAGATTAGCAGCTCCTTGAGGCGCTTCAAGTTCCTCCATTTGGTGACGATTTTTATGATCACATAAATTAAGAGTATGGCATCGAAGAGCCACAGTGGTATGAAGACAATGAACCAGTTCCAATGAGTACGTGGGTCCAGTCTCAGGCATAGTAATATAAGAAAAAGCAATATGATAAACCATGTAAAGAGGGCCCGGTGTGCTAGAGTCATTTTTTATACTTTGTAATAAATGTACATAATTAATTTGCAAAATGAAAACAAATAACAAAAGAATCGAAATCCCGTCTTTAAGACTTTCCTTTTGGCGATGTTGATGTTCTATTTTCTATTTACATTTTTCTGGTCCGCCGATGTTAAACCAAAATTGTAGGAAGCATCGGATTTATGGTTGACTAGACTTGTTTGTTTTAAATATTTATTTAGACCTGTCAGCATTATTGTTAAACCGATGTTAAACCAAAATTGTAGGAAGCATCGGATTTATGGTTGACTAGAATTGTTTGTTTTAAATATTTATTTAGACCTGTCAGCATTAAATCATTACATTACGCCCACTAGACAACTTAAAGTTGCTGCAAAATTTAGCAGTTGGCAACGCGAAACTTTCTTTCTGTGTCCATCGATCATTTTTGGTTAATAATTTTATAATCGAAAACTATCTTTTTCCGCTCAGAACAAGGTATGGAGAATAATTTTCACGAATAAAATACTACAGGAACGAGCAATACAATTATTTTGCTTAAAACTAACTAAATTCCTAGAAATAATCTAAAGAAATAAAAGATAGTCACTACAATCCTATATTTCCTCACCATAAAATTGCGATAAATAATATTTATTATAAGGGGGTTTTTGTATGAAATTTTTATACTCGCAGTTTAGGCAGCTGCTTGCCGAATTTACAATTGAAAATTTAGAATGAAACAACAACAACTTGTGTGTGCTACCACCAAGTTCATAGACTGGAGTTATAGCTATTTCACGGGGACCAACCCGGTCATCAGACTCCTTTAGTGGTGCTCAATCGCTTTTATGTTCAATTTAATTTTTGAAGAACTTTTGCCCGAGCTGGGCTTGAACAAGCGACCTAGCGTGTGAGGAGCTAGTGCACTACGCACTACGCCACCGCACCCACATGAAAGTTGTAAGCCAATTACAGGTTTTTTCGTTATATCGAACTATACTGAACCGATTAGCATTTTTCTAATTTTTATTATTTTTATGAACAATTCTGCTTACATAGCGAAAAGTTAAGCCTTATTTTTTTCAACTTAATTTCTTCATCAGCTCATGAAAAAGAGAAGAATTTGGATTGCAAGCAACTTAAAATTGCACAAAACCCAAATTCCTAGATTAAGGAAACTAAAATTTTGAACAAACATACCCTTTGCCATAAAATAAATGTACTAGAACATTGAACCAAAATGATGTCGTGTCTTAATTTGACAACTCATTTTCATTTTCATAGGCATTTCAAAAGCGGATAAGAAGAAATTTGTATTTAAGTTTTAATTGCAACAAAAGAAGTTTAAAAAAAGAATTAAATTGCAAAAATAAACTACGTGACCGTCTTTTGATTATTCAACAAAATGCTGACCAATTTCGAATCGAAATCCGCCCGGGTTAAGGGCTTGTCCTTCCATCCAAAACGCCCATGGATTCTGGTGAGTCTTCACAGTGGAGTTATCCAGTTGTGGGATTATCGTATGCACACGTTGCTCGAGAAGTTCGACGAACACGACGGCCCCGTACGTGGAGTCGCCTTCCATTGCCAGCAACCATTGTTTGTGTCTGGAGGCGATGACTACAAAATCAAAGTGTGGAACTACAAACAACGTCGATGCATTTTCACTCTGCTTGCCCATTTAGATTACGTACGCACTGTCGTCTTCCACCACGAGTACCCATGGATTCTGAGTGCATCGGACGATCAGACCATTCGCATTTGGAACTGGCAGTCGAGGAACTGCATTTGTGTGCTCACTGGCCACAACCATTATGTAATGTGCGCCCAGTTCCACCCGACCGAAGATCAAATTGTCTCTGCTTCACTTGATCAGACTGTTCGAGTTTGGGACATTTCTGGATTGCGCAAAAAGAACGTCGCCCCAGGACCCGGAGGACTGGATGATCACCTCAAAAACCATCCCGGAGCCACCGATCTGTTCGGCCAAGCCGATGCCGTTGTCAAACACGTCCTTGAGGGACACGATCGTGGTGTAAATTGGGCCAGTTTCCATCCAACACTACCCCTAATTGTATCCGGAGCTGACGATCGCCAAGTTAAGCTGTGGCGAATGAACGAGTACAAAGCTTGGGAGGTGGACACTTGCCGCGGACATTACAACAATGTGTCCTGTGTCCTATTCCACCCTCGTCAAGACTTGATCATTTCGAACAGTGAAGACAAAAGTATTCGCGTGTGGGACATGACCAAGCGTCAATGTTTGTATACTTTCCGTCGAGACGGAGAGCGTTTCTGGATCTTGACTGCTCATCCAACTCTCAATCTGTTCGCAGCTGGCCACGATGGAGGTGAGGCATATTTATAAGAAGAAGTTTCTTTTGTACTTTCTGAAATTTATTTGACTTTTGGTCTTAGGTATGGTTGTGTTTAAATTGGAGAGAGAACGCCCAGCATACGCAGTACATGGAAATATTTTGTACTACGTTAAGGAGAGATTCCTTCGCAAATTGGACTTCACCACAACCAAGGATACAGTTGTGATGCAATTGCGTGGTGGTGGAAAATCGCCGGTGCATAGCATGTCCTATAATCCTGCCTTGAATGCAGTACTCCTGTGCACCCGAACCAACAATTTGGAGAACAGCACTTATGATTTGTGTCAAATTCCCAAGGAGAGCGAATCGACTTCCCAGAGTGAGACCGAGAGCAAGCGGTCATCGGGTATAACTGCTATTTGGGTAGCACGCAACAGGTTTGCCGTTTTGGATCGCAATAGCCAGTTGGTGATTAAGAACTTCAAGAATGAAGTTACCAAGAAGATTCCAACATTCTGCGAAGAGATCTTCTATGCCGGAACAGGAATGTTGCTTATTCGCGATCCGGAGTACGTGACGCTGTACGAAGTTCAACGCTTGGTATCAGTGGGATGCATCAAACTGGCGAAATGCAGATATGTTGTATGGTCTGGGGACATGTCGTTGGTTGCATTACTGTGCAAACATTCGGTCACAATCTGTGATCGTCGCTTGCAGTACTTGTGCACGATTCAGGAGAATACTCGGGTAAAGTCGGGTGCTTGGGATGACTCTGGGGTATTCATATACACCACAAGCAATCATATCAAGTATGCAATTACCAATGGCGATCACGGTATTATACGTACGTTGGATTTGCCCATCTATATTACGCGTGTCAAGGGAAATCAGGTATTCTGCTTGGATCGGGAGTGCCGCACTCGGGTGCTGCACATTGATCCCACCGAGTACAAGTTCAAACTAGCCCTGATCAATAGGAAATACGATGAAGTCCTTCACATGGTTCGAAATGCTCGATTGGTTGGACAGAGCATCATTGCATATCTGCAGAAGAAGGGCTACCCTGAGGTGGCGTTGCATTTCGTGAAAGATGAAAAGACTCGGTTTGGCCTTGCACTAGAATGTGGCAGTATTGAAAATGCACTGGAAGCCGCAAAGGCCTTGGACGATAAGGACTGCTGGGACAGATTGGGTCAAGCCGCTCTTTTGCAAGGTAATCACCAAGTAGTAGAGATGTGCTACCAGCGCACGAAGAACTTCGACAAGCTCTCCTTCTTGTATCTCATCACTGGAAATCTCGAGAAGCTGAAAAAAATGAACAAAATTGCGGAAATTCGCAAAGATGTGTCTGCCCAATACCAGGGTGCCCTATTGCTCGGCGATGTCCAAGAGAGGGTAAATATTTTGAAGAACTGCGGCCAGATGTCTTTGGCGTATCTGACAGCGGCAACTCATGGTCTCGATGACCAAGCTGACGTCATCAAGGAAACCATCACGAAGGAGGGAAATGCTTTGCCGGAAGTGAATACAAATGCGGTGTTGTTGAAGCCTCCAGTGCCAATTCAACAGGTTGAAAGTAATTGGCCACTTTTGACGGTTTCCAAGGGCTTCTTTGAGAGCGCGTCATTAGCGAAGGGCTCGAATGTCCGACAAGCTCTGAATATAAGTGAGACTGCGGCAGTTATCGAAGATGCCGGCGGTGATGGCTGGGGAGCCGATGCTGACCTAGGTCTGGATGAGCAAGATGATGAAATGCACGATGCTTTGGAGAATGAGGAAGCTGCTGACACCGAAGGAGCAGGTTGGGATGTAGGTGACGATGATTTGGTGGTTCCCGAGGAACTGGCTCAGAAAATCAAAACTAGTGCTAGTGATAGCGGGTTTTATGCTGCTCCGAATAAAGGCTTATCCCCGCCTCAACACTGGGCCAATAACTCTCCACTCGTTGTGGATCACATTAAGGCAGGATCGTTCGAGAGTGCGTTCAAAATGCTAAACGATCAAATAGGAGTTGTCAATTTTAAGCCTTTCAAGACCTTATTCCTGCATAATTTCATCGGTTCAATGGCTAGTTTCAAAGCAATGCCAAATGTCAAGTCTCTTAAAGCATATCCCCTCCGCAACTACACAGAACCTAATCCCAAGAATGGCAGACCTGCTTTGGGTATAAAACTTAACGATCTTGTACAGCGCTTGCAAGCTGGATATCAGCTTACAACCACAGGCAAATTCACAGAAGCCATTGAAAAATTCCATTCAATCTTGATAAGCATTCCCCTCTTAGTTGTGGAGACCAAACAAGACATTGCCGAAGCACAACAGTTGCTTAAAATCTGTTCGGAATATATTTTGGGACTAAAACTCGAAACCGAACGCAAGGGACTTCCCAAGTCCACTCTCGAAGAACAGAAACGTCTCTGCGAGATGGCTGCCTACTTTACACATTGTAAATTGCAACCTGTTCACCAAATCTTGACGCTTCGAACGGCTTTGAATATGTTCTTCAAGTTGAAAAACTACAAAACAGCTTCATCGTTTGCCAGACGACTCCTCGAATTGGGTCCAAGGCCAGAGGTGGCACAACAGGTGCGCAAAATATTACAGGCATGCGAAGTTAATCCTGTAGATGAACATAATCTGCAATACGAAGAATTCAATCCGTTTAACATTTGTGGCATCAGCTATAAGCCGATTTACAGAGGAAAGCCTGAAGTGAGCTGTCCATTTTGTGGAGCCTCTTATGATCCACAATTCAAGGGAAGTTTGTGTAATGTGTGTGAAATAAGTGAGATTGGAAAGGATTGCATCGGATTAAGAATATCTACTTTGCAATTCCGTTAAAAATCAAGTATATCATTGATTGATTATTTTTTTTCTGTCTTAATATAATTTTACCAATATTGTATCCAATGCCTAATAAATAAATATGTATTTAGTCGTTTCTATAGCCTTTATATGAAGTTTTAAAATTATTGTCGTTTTTCCGCTAATGCTAATGAAAACAATTTAAGAAGAGATTTTAATTTACATTGGTTTTAAATAGTAAAAATGGAAGTAAAAAACACTTGGGTAAATCATTTCACATTCTTGATGTCCGGCTCAAAAAAGTAATCTGTTCGTTAACTTACAAAAATCTAAAATTATGATATTCAGAGATGGTAGCTCTATGCTATAAAAGAAAGAAGAAGAATTTTGAGATAACCCTTGAATATAAGCATTTAAGTGTATTTATCACTTTCAAGTCTCAACATAAGAAAACACTTCGAGCTAAAACCTGGCCAAGCGAAAATAGCAGCTTTTTTTCAGTTTTGGTTAACTGTATGGGAAAAAAGTATATAGAAGATAGTACAAAGCTACAAATGTTTCAATCGGCCTCAGCATTTTTTCTTCTTTATAGTTCCAAAGTTTGGAATTATACCCAAGTAGAAGAAATAAAAAAGCTCCCCAGGTACTTTTTACCATTGTGTGCTTCACTTGGAATAAACAGAACCACCAATGTTCCTACGGACTCTGAAGCTGTATTTCTACCCACCCTAACACATTCTCCAGAAGATGATAACAACCAGAGGTGAACTTGTAAAAAAATGTGAGGAGCTGGCATTTCGAGAAGGAGAAACTGTTCGCTTTTCGCCTGACATGAACCCTGTGGACTAAGACGAATTTTCAGCAAAATATTAGAGAAATTGAGCAGATTTACAGCAACCTTGATATAAACCTTCAAGAAAACACATATTTACTGAACGGACATCACTTAAAAATATGATAAATTGTGTATATTATAAATCTAAATTGCATTCCACACCGACCCGATTGGTCGATTCTATGTAGCCTTTGCAATTTCAAGGATGTTGTACATCATTTAAGTGATCAAGAGGGGACAAAATTCACTTGCGATACACCCTTTTTTTATACCTTAAAATAATTTATGTTCAATAGAAGACAAAGCTGGTTATGGAGATAATCAGGTGGGGAATACTTTTCAACAATATTCACGTGCGGAGGAATTTTGAGCGTGGAAGGATCATTGTATAGAAATTATATCACAAACATTCTGAGAAATGCAACCTATCCTTTTAGAAATATTCAATGGCCTTAGGTTCACTCGGAGTGAGAAATGCCATAATTTGGATGACAACATCTTATGAAACCATATCCAAGGCAAAATACAAATTTGAAATGTAAGTTTTTAAAGATTGTGCTCTTTAGTTCTTTATTACTTTTATACATAATATATAAATCAATTACATGCGTTAATACAAAATATTGTATAAAATTTAAACACTTTTTTCGGAATAAATTGTATTTTATTCCAAAATTTTATAGTGCATATTTTTTTTACTAGATGTACTAATTCCAAATTTCTAAATGTACTAATTCCAAAATTCCAAATTATTTTATACATCATAAATTAATTCAAAAGTAGCTTAAAGCGTAAAAATCCACCTCAATTTCTCAATACTTTTAAACCCTTTTTAAAGTTTTAAATGTGAGCTAACAAATTTCCTGAAAATTAGTTCATTGTTTATGTATTGTGATAATTAATTACTAAATACATTTCACACACATTTTGAAGCAGACCTTGGTTGCGGCGCACTTTCAACTAGTTCAAAATAGGTTTTTAATTTATTACCATACATAGCACGTCTTCGTATCTGCGGCGAACTCGAGAGATGAGACAGCAAGAATGCGGGTGAAAAACTGACCTCACACAGTACCTATAATAAGTAATAACAAAACCGGATCGAATGAAATAACCTAACTAAAACCAGTATTGGGATATTTTTTCTTATTTTTTGTTTTATTTTTATTTCCATTACAAATTTTTAGATACACATTAAATTTATTCTAACACAAAAAGCTTATCATTCGTGATTGGTTTTACGCAATCCATACCCAAAATTAAGAATTCTATTAAATATATTCATACATTTTGTTGTTGTTGTTGATTATTTTGAAGAAAAAAGGGAAGAGAATATTTAAAAGAATAAGCATGCCCAAGAATGGAGTTCAATGGCGAGCGAGTTGTGGGTTCACTGCTATCCGACACCGATTATCCGAAATTTATGATCAAATATACATCATCTCAGCCATTGAAGACATCTTCTTCGGTATGTGAACAAAAGTTTCAAAATAGCTGGCCAGTTCATCGATGGTGACATCGCACGGCGATGTTGTACCAGCAACGACTGACGCGGAATGACTTCCAGTCGCCACTGTGGATGCGTTTATTCTAGCTTGCTGCGAACAAGACGTGCTGGCATTGCTGCTGCCACTCTGTCGTGTTGTTCCTTCCTTGTTGGATCCATATCCATTTTCATGAGCTTTGTGATTCTCACTACAATGCCTTGTTCTTGTTCTCTGCGATCGGTTTTCGGCAGACTGAACAACACTGAAGTGCTTGAGACTTTTCCTCGAAGCAATCGTGTTATTCCAACTGTCGAAACTGAAATTGGTTTCCAGTAGGGATTGACACTCGTCGATGAGATCTCGAAAATCGGTTATGCCAGACTTTCTGCCCGTTGAAGTCGACGGCTCCTCATTGCTTATCCTAAGAAAGCCCAGAGAGTCGTCAACATTTAGAGCCTCAATAGTTGGGCAGGATTTGGTGAAGCCGTCTGCAATATTTTCGTTGGAGGCGCTCTTCTTTAAAAGTCTGTTCGGGATGTCGCCGAATGCCTTCAGGTGCTTTGGATGCAGACATTTCTGCAACGACTTCAAGATCGGCTCTCGCAACAATACTTTTTTTCTGTTTTTACGTTTGAACAGTGTTGGGTTCCTTATCGAATGCTCGATGCGGGCAAATGCGGAACTGCTATTGCTGGACTTGCACTCATCCAAAACGCTTTCCGACCTGCGGCGCACTCGGCAACTGCATTTGATGTCTCCGAATATAACCTCGGTGGTTCCAACCCGACCTGACTCATCGTGGTCGATCTTATTGTAGAAAGGATTAAGAGTGACGGGAAGTTGGTTATCGCAGAGCTTAATTTGAGGAATCTGGGGGCCAATTTCCAGCTTGTCCAAGTCACAGGGCAATTCCTCATCGCACATTGTTTAGAACTTGATTTTTGTAATGCTTCCTCAAAGCTAACGGGAACCTTGAAATTCTCTTCCTAAAAATTAATAAAAGAACAACGGGTACATACAATTATTTTTGTTCTAGAATACACATATTATAAAAATTTATTGTCTACCTGCGTTGTGTACGTTGGTTTTTCTTTTATATTTGGATAAATTAACAATTCCTGTAGGTTTTTAGCACATGAGATTGATGTTCAAAAGTTTGAATATTGAATAGAAATGTTTGTTTTCACTTTGTGCATGTTGTTGTTTGTTTCAAAAACAATGGATCATTAAAAAAACACGTAAAAATTAAAATCATAGGTCAACCAAATTCGCCATTTTTTCTTTTTTATTTTTCTTTTATTATTTTTCTCTGTCACTACTTTGGCTGTCAGATGGATGGCGTTGCCAGAAAAAATGATAAATGCCTTTAATTACTCCCCTTTCACTTGGAGAAATAAGTTGCAAGAAACTTTATTAGTGTTTTCATTTACCCTGAGAATAGATGATGTGATAGAAGAATGAGAATAGACAAACTCCAGTTCTTTTAGTAGAGTGAATCTAGAGACACTGCCATGTTTCAAATATTGAATTTAAAGAATTTTGTCGTCTTCTTTACACGATAGAGGCCTTCGAAAGCCAAAACGTTATTATTGTCACGATTATATACATTGGCAGTCTTATTTAATAGAATTCGCTAAACAGATGAATAGTTATACAGTGCATAAGGATTTATGTAGGCTCTATGTAACGTTGCGAAAATTCCCATTTACAAAAAATTCATAACTTTATCTAGGCTCTATACAGCGTTTTTAAATAAGACTATTTTTATTTGGTTGTCACCAAAAACTCATGCTTTGAAGAAATCGTTAAAAAGAAAACTAGTATATGTAAGCAATGATGAGTTTCACATAATTTCTGATTTCTTTATTCACTTAAAGTGTGGTTATTAAACACTAAAACTATTAATTAGTATCTAAAATTGTGCATTCTGCTCGCTTCGTGGGCTAAACATATGATAAGGCATCAAAATCTTGCACCGTAGTGAACTTTTTGAAGATATTCATTTTTCTGAATTTTAGAAAATTACATTTTTTTGCAGTCAAATTTACACCGCTCAAGAGAGTTATTCGGGCTACGTGAATAACCACCTTAAAGAAATGAAAACAAAAATTTCCAGACATTTCCTTGTGGAGAAAAATGACTTCTGGCATCACTTTTACCCGTCTCTACAAAGAAAATAAAAATAAAAAAGAAATGGAGGAAATTCATTTTTGATTCATTTCAAAAATTTCGTCACTTTATTTTTCATTCCTTATCACATCATCATTCTCGTTTATTCGTTAATTGAGAAAGGACGTGCTGCCAGGCGAATCCAAAAATAAAAATAAAATAAATTAAAATATTTAACATTTAATTAATAAAATATATAAAATGTGAGTATTTCTTTTCATTTTTAAGTGAAGTTTTTAAATATTTTCCCTCTGAATCTCATATAAAGCTAAAAAGATGAAAGAATAATTTAGAGAAGAAACTTTTTAAATTCAAAATGGCCGACATATCGATTTTTCCCTTGCTGCAATTTTGTAAAAATTGTGGAAATATTACAAAATATTTATTATTTCAATCCAACTTTTGAAACAATTTACATGAAATATTTTAAGTTTCATAAATAATTCAGTATTTTTCGTAAAAGATTAACTTTGCAACCTCGACCCATAATTATTTTTTCTTATTTACCCCCCTCACCTGTCGTTAAGTGAAATTGATTTTCTATTCAAGAGTTTTTATTTTAATTAAAATGGATGCATGTAAAATTATGCATTTATTTTTGTTAATTAATTTGACAAATTAAGGCAAGTAGATTTTGTCCTCGAAATGTAGATAGACCCAAAGAATAGCCTGCAGAAAATAAACATAATTTTCATGTTTATCTCTCGTTTTAAATGGCCGAGTTTAAAAGTTGAAGAATTATTTCTTTTTTTTTTTAATATTAGAAAGAGATGCTATTTCTATTTTCTCATTCTCATGCGAGTGAGTAGGCGGAATGGAAGGGGCTTGTTTAACCATGGAAACTATGAAAATAGATGTACCTAGGTATAATTTAAATATAATTAAGTTTGCTGAAATGCACTGTAGTTGAAGTTGAAGGTGCAATACATATGAATGATTAAAATCAATACAGAATAGTTATAAAGCTCTGAACAAACCCATTGAAATCGTATTTAACTATTATCAACCCTTACCTTGAAAGAATGCAAAAAAATATCAGCTAGGTAGGTACATTATTCGCGTAATGTCTAAAAGCTCAATTTGTCTATTAAAGTAGGTAAGGTACAGTCTCGTGCAAATTAATTTGGAAAATAAATATAACTATTTTTTGAAAGAATTTGGCAGTAGGACAAACATTTTGTAATGGGTTGATTCTGGGCTGAGGCTTAAAAAAGGAATTTTAATTGCAAGTGCCACATTTCAAAACAAATAAGGCCATATCTTGAATAGAAAAATATGGGTCTGGAAAGGCCTGACAAACCGCCTGTAGTTAGTTCTTTTTCTAAAGTGTAAGATTGTTCCGATTAGTTACAATATGGCTTCATCTCATGCTTTCTAAACTCATTGTTGCAGTGTCAAATACCTAGTTTCTATTTGTAAAAATCCACAACTCAGCATTAGGTGATAAGTTCAAAGTGTTAAACTGTCGAAAGTGTTAAGGTAACTATTTTTTGACTTGCAAAAAAGAATAAAAAATGAAATAAAACCCAAACCTAAATTATACAAATTATCATAGAACAAGCAAATATTGTTTGTAGTTTATTCTTCTCTTTTCGTTCTGTTGTCTTTTTTTTACTCACCAATTTATATTAATTTTGTTAAACAAGCTAAAAAAAGCGACAATTGTTACTGCGTTATTCATTTTGCGATTTAAAGTTATAGAAAAACAAAATTCATATTTCATAAATGATTCTTACAAATTTCAACAATGACACGTGTACAATTTTGTTTGACAACTGTTCACCCTAGTTATAAAAGGAGCAGTCCACTGCGATTATAACACAAAACCAGGGTAATTTTAGCAATTATTGACTAACTGTTTTACGTTCTAGATATACAATTGTCAAAAAATAGGTTGAGTTCGTAATTGCAAAATTTCCGCAGCAAAAAGTATAAGTTCTGCATGAACATGGCTACACTTGTGTTGAGAAAAGTAAAACGACAGTCAATTTGCAGTCAAATTAGCATTTTGAGGGTTATGATCGGAATTTGGGTTGCATCGACACATCCAAGAATATTCTTTTTAATATAATATTATAATATACTTTTTTCTTAGCTCTAACAATATTGTTTAAAGAAAGAATTTGAAAGTTGATCCCTTAATAGCAATGTTGAATAAAGAGCTTATTTCACTAAAAAAATCAATTATTTGCAGTTTCTAAGTAGTGAGGTGAACTGCTAGCCTCATATCTATTTTCGGCTATCTACAACTTGAGTTATTCAGAATGGTTTAGGTTCGTTTTGGGTTTTGAGTAAAAATGGGCTTACTTGCAATGTAGACCTGGTCATCCTAAAATGATGTCGAAAAATGTCATCCGGAAATTCGTTGAATGTTTAAAGGGCATTTTTCTATTTTTTGGAATATGCCCTCTTAACATCTAAAAGTTTTTATATTTAAAATATTTTCCTTCTATATTTTTAATTTTTCTGATTTCTGCTAATTTTTGTACTTTGTTTTTAAAAATTGTTTCTTCCGCAAAACTTTGAACAATAGGTTTTAAAATATTTTTGTTGATAGTCATTTTTTAAATGTACATACATATGTATGTAGTAAAAATCAAAAAAATTCTAACAAATGAATCGCAATTTGTCAACTTTTTGTATTATATGAAGTCATTTCCTTGCTTTTTTTATCTATTCAAATAAGGGAAAACAACAAATAAGTCTAAAAAAAACATTTATTTCCTAATTTCACTGAATTGATTGCTAAAGATATTTTCTACGCATAACCCAACTTCTTGTTAATTTTTTAAATTTATAACCTACTTAAATAAACTTAAGCACATTGTGCCTCTTAACAAAAGAGTTGCTCCTTCTATTAGCAGGCAGCATAAACGGCCATGCGTTTTGTGACTTATCACACATTGCTTATGCTTAACACCCTTAGGATAGCCGTAGACAATTTGCGTGCTTTGCAAAATACCAACCTGCTCTTGTTTTGATTTGAGGTAGTTCTTGAGTGTGTGTGGTAATCTCAGGCACGACTCAATAGCATAAATTTGCTTTTATTTTTTAAGTAGTTGCAAGTTTGTAATTTTTTCATTACATACGAGATTTAAGTTAAATAAACTAAACGAATAAACATATTTTTTTAAACCACTAAAAAACTAAGAAAGCTAATTAAAAAAAAAGTTCCTTTATGCAACTTTTAGAACAATAATGTAGAAATAAAATTTCCATCTGTTGTCTCTAATTTATACATTTATTTGCAAAAATTACTAATTTTATTTTAATTACAATTGCAAAATCTTATCTTCCAGGTACAATCGCTCTGGAGATCGTTCTAATGGAGGAGGTCGTGGAGGATTCCGCGATAATCGTGGAGGTGGCGGCGGGCCAATGCGAGGAAATGGACCGCCACACAGCAGAGGAGCGCCTTATAATAGGGGCCCACCAGCTGATCGGCGCAATGATTCTAAGCCCGGTGATCGTTTGCGACGCATTCACTGGTCTGATTTAACATTAACCCCATTTGAAAAGAATTTCTACAAGCCATGTGATTCGGTTATGAACCGTCCTCAAGGTGATGTTGATTTGTTCCTAAGCGATAACGAAATCACCCTAAAGGGAAAAAGCATCCCGACGCCAAGTTTTGAATTCCAAGAGGGTGGGTTCCCCGAGTACGTGTTGACTGAGATAAAAAAGCAGGGCTTTAATAAGCCAACTGCTATCCAAGCTCAAGGTTGGCCAATCGCTCTTAGTGGTCGAGACATGGTGGGTATAGCTCAAACCGGATCGGGGAAAACTCTAGCCTATGTACTCCCGGCTGTTGTCCATATCAACAACCAGCCGAGATTGCAGCATGGCGAAGGTCCGATAGCTTTGATACTTGCACCCACTCGTGAGCTAGCCCAACAAATTCAGCAAGTTGCAAACGATTTCGGCTCCCAGACCCGCGTTAGAAATACGTGCATTTTTGGTGGCGCTCCTAAGCACTCGCAGGCCCGAGATCTTGAGCGGGGAGTCGAAATCGTTATTGCGACTCCTGGAAGATTGATCGATTTCCTTGAGCGAGGCGTGACCAACCTTCAACGCTGCACGTACTTGGTGTTAGACGAGGCTGATCGTATGCTTGATATGGGCTTCGAGCCCCAGATTCGCAAGATAATGGAACAAATAAGACCAGACCGTCAAGTACTCATGTGGTCTGCTACATGGCCGAAAGAAGTAAAAATGTTAGCCGAAGAGTTTCTCGACAATTACATTCAAATCAACATTGGCTCTTTAACCCTATCGGCCAACCACAACATCTTGCAAATTGTCGATGTTTGTGAGGAACAAGAAAAAGACACAAAACTGATAAAACTTCTGACCGAAATATCATCTGAGAATGAAACTAAGACTATAATTTTTGTTGAAACAAAGAAACGTGTGGACGAAATCACACGCACAATTTCACGCCAAGGCTGGCGCGCATGTGCCATTCATGGTGACAAGTCTCAACAAGAACGTGATTATGTTCTAGCTTCATTCCGTAACGGCAGACAGTCTATTTTAGTTGCAACGGATGTTGCAGCTCGTGGACTAGGTAAGAGCTTCTTAAGTAGAACTAGTAA
Source organism: Eupeodes luniger (assembly GCA_951509635.1). Taxonomy (NCBI): domain Eukaryota; kingdom Metazoa; phylum Arthropoda; class Insecta; order Diptera; family Syrphidae; genus Eupeodes; species Eupeodes luniger. The sequence goes on from OX608074.1 coordinate 1,173,324, forward strand.
AAAAATTCTTTCATTATTTCGCTACCACCCACCGCCTTGATGAGTGTGCCCCACAAAATAAGGATTTCAATCGGTGTACCAATTTAATATTATGTACTCGTATGTTGCATGCCAAAAGGATGGAGGTGTGGAATTGATGACGAAAGGATTTTTGCTCATTTTTATATTTTATTATATTATATATTATTTATATTTATTTATTTAATTATGGATAAATAGTACCACAAAAAGAATTTGAGTCAGTCGATAAAAAAATGGCCGTGATATCTGCTTTGCATAACAAATAATAATAATAAAAAAAAATGCTATTATTGATTATTCTTTAAATTTAAAGCCTTGGATATATAAATGCGCGGGATATTTAATTTTCGTATTGTATTTTTATTATTATTACTTATAAAATTTACATTATTATAATAATCCTTGTTATTTAATTAGAATTAATACTTTATTTTTATGCCTAGTTTATTTACACTACATGATTAATAACACTCTTTTAGTGCAGTTCTTTCTTTCTCTTCTAAGTTTTACTTGAGACTTTTTTTCTTTTCAAAAGTACCTACTAGCTTAAGAGTGTAGAGATTATGGGCTATTTCATTAATATTAGAATATCATAAATTGTGATAAAAAACACGGACATACTTCTGGTTTTGATTACTGTTTCTCTGGACAGTAAATTGAAAAGCTCCAGTTAACAAAAAGTAACTAAAGAAAAAGTCAAAAGCTGAACGAAGACAGTTTTATTTCGGTTTCTTGCTTCTTTTAATTTTAGAATATTTAATCAATATATGAATGTGAGGGTAAATAACTAACGACTTATTTCATCAAAATTAAATATTTCTCGGTCAAAAACTCATTGACCAGCAAATTATTCACATAATATTAAAATAGTTTTAAGCATAAGAAATTTAGTTCATTTGGGTTTTGCAAAACTAAATTAAAATTGAAAGGAGAAGTTGGCCAAACCAAAAACTTTCTCTTTTTCTACAAGATGTGTTATTTCATTGGCTTTTAGTTTGCATTTGTAACAATCAGTATGGAATTTTTGCTTTTGCAAGTTTAACAGACGCACAAGCAAACGTTTTTTCTTTTGTATAACAAATAAAATAATTATAGATCTTGATCTTAACTCACAGGCTAAAAATCCCAGGCAATCCCAGGCCTATTCATTAACGAAATCTCGATCAAGAGCGACACAATTTTTTTCAGCACAGTTCTTACATTTCAATGTCTTTTTTTAAAGCAATTTATTTTTCACCTCGAATTAACCTCAGTTTTAGCTAAAACCTGTTCATGGCGAGCCACATTCTTCACCGGCGAGCAATTCGTTAGGTCTGCGTCATCGATTGTAATTTGGTTTATTGTTGTTTCTGATGAAGCACCCCATAACACTTTTCAAACCACTGATTTCATTGAACGGTAGGTTGTCTAACTGTAAAAAAGAGGTGAATGCAATAAAACTAGGAGCACCATCTCGGTGTCAGGCTCGGGACTTTTATGCTAAAAATAATAGTATAAAAGAAGTTTAGTATGCAATCAACTTCGGCACTTAGAAAAATGTTTCTAGTCTTGAATATCCTTTAGATCATTACTTCAAGATTTTCTTATGTTTTTGTTATTAACGACACATAACAAATATTTAGACACATTATTTTAAGTCATACAAAATAGCAAAATACGATATGTAAAGATTAGTAACCCAACCGATGCGAAGTTTGTGCAACGGAATTACATTCAAAATTAAAACAAAACAAGAGACACTTTTGCATGCAGTTAAGTTCAAATGTGTGTGCTTAAAATTGTATATAAATATAAATACTTCCTTTTATCACTGAACACATATTTATATCTACTATACCCAATCTATGTAGCATTTGTTTTCTTCCAGAAATTAAAACATATAAACATGGTGTTTTAAAAACCAATCCTATTTTTTACTATTTTTTTTATATCTCGTCAATATTATTTTATCGAACTATTAACATTACGTATCTAGGCTTAAATTAAAGGTTTAACACAAAATTTACATTTAAATATTGTTGTCACATCTAAAGAAAGGCATTATTAAAAGCGGTGTGTATAGTATGTACTTTGCGCAACTTAACGATAAACTTTATAGACTTCGAAAGCTGAATATATATTTTCGACTGTGTTCTTCCATTGTTGATGATGTTTTGAAGTCCACAATGTAAGAGGAGAAGATAATATTCAAATAAAAAAACTGCGAGGTAAGGAACCACCCACATTGGAGCCTTACAAAAAAAAACTAGTCTTTTATAAAAGTAAAATAAAATTTACTAACTTTAAAAAAATATCTTTTGTTTTGTTGTTATTTTTATCTTCTTAGTTCAGGTGTTGTTTACCTTTGCCTAAAAAACGCATCAACACACAGCCAGCCAAGAAAAACAAGCTATTTTAAATTTTTCTCCGGATCTTGTGGATTTTTTGTAATTCAAGGATTCATCTTCAAATAATAATAAAAAAAATTAACAAGGTGAAGAATTTTGATTCGTTGTATAAAAAAAAAACATACAAATAAAAACAGCGAATCTTAACAACAAAATAATGATAGAAATAATTTAGCAAATGTGGCTGCAGCTGGTTATAAACTTTAAACTAAAAACAGGTAAAACACTGAAAACAGAAGTTTTTTAATTATTTCAATTTTCTATTTTTGGTATTTTTTAACCATTGAATCCAATGATGGCCAAGCACCATCATTCATTCATCGGAAATGTCGATTTTTTCCTCTTGTTTTTTTTTTTCAAATTCTAATGCATGTTCAAGTAGTTTTAGTTATAAGCCAAAAATACATTGGAATAATAAAACTGGATTCTCTTTACCGTTATACCGATATATACATACACGAAAATATATAGTGCCTTTGATATGATAAGTGATAAAAAACATTCTATAAAAAAAAACCAACTGTCGATGAAACGGAGGATCACACTTCTCAGACTCTCGGCCAACTTTTTGACTGACAAATTATTATTGTGATTAAATACCTATAAAATAGACAAACAAAAATATTTAATATTTTTTCATTAAAAAAACATGTGAGAACAAAAAACTAAAAAAAATGGACTTCGATTTTTATGATAATAAAATTATTGTACCAATTAATCCTCATAATGATGATGATTGGATTTAACATTTTTTTTTCCAGTAATAATAATAATAAAATTTAAATTTTTTCTTTATTTGTAATTTTTTACCACCAAATTGACTTCATTTCTAGAACTACAGAACACATAGGCTTCTTAAAACTATTTGTTATTATTATTGACATTTTAAAGTTTCAGGTTGCTGACTCTGGTAAGTACTGAAAATAAAAAAAAATATATTTTGTTTTTAACAAAAGCTACATTTGTTTTGTAATAATGGATGTGATAAAAAAGAAAATTAAAGTCGAGGTCCAGTAAATTGAGATGATTTTTTGTTCAAATAAGTTTATATAAACCTTAATACTGTTTTTGTTAGTTGTAAGTGTTCTTTGAATGATATTTATTTTCCCCTCCATACACCATTTCCATCATATTAAACAACAACATAGATGTCGAAGATGTCAAATTTGTAATCAACTATGATTACCCTTCAAACTCGGAGGATTACGTTCATCGTATTGGGCGTACAGGTCGATCCAATAACACGGGAACGGCATACACCTTGTTCACAAACTCAAATTCAAACAAGGCAAATGATTTGATTCAAGTGCTACGAGAAGCAAATCAGGTTTTTATTTAATGTTTTATTGAAAAAAAAAAAAAATATTCCTATAAAATACTATTTGATCTAATAGGTAATAAATCCACGTTTAATGGAAATGGCACAATATGGCTCTGGTTCGAACAAGCGCGGTCGTGGAGGATACCAAGGTCGAAATCAGTCGGGCGGTTACGGTGGTGGACGCGGAGGTCGTGATGGAGGCCGTGGTGGCTACATGACCAACGGAGGTCACCAACAAAGAAACGACGATCGCAATGGCGGCGGTGGCTATCGCGGTGGATATCAACAACAGCAAGTGCACCGTGATTATAACAAACCTCCAACACATGAGCCACCAATGGATTCGCGTAACAGTATGTCGGGCGGAGTCCAGAGATCCAATGGCCACGTTTCCCGTTTCTCGTCCGCACCCCCATCGGCAACAGAAGGCGGAAATGCTTCACGGTTTAGTGTGCGACCGCCAATTCTTCCACAGCCCACTGGTGCACCCGGCCATTATCCACCATCAAGCTCAAACTACAATATTCCACCAGCTCAAAGTTACAATTCGCGCCAAGCTCCCCCAGCCCCAGCGCATCAATATGCCGTTCCCACAAATTTTGCAGCGGGTCCCCCCGGAATGTTTGCATACCCTCCACCTCCATTACCAGTTCAAAATTAAATTTAGTTTCTAAAATAACATTGAATATTCTGTTTGCTTTTAAATATTACGTAATAAACGTATAAAAAGAAATCATCAAATCTTAATTAGTAACAAGTAACAAAACCTTGATGTGATCATTTATTTAAACAAAAAAAAAAGAAAACAAACTATTTTTCAAAAAAGGTACAAGTTATGAATGTAGTAGTATGGTAGTATAAAAGACACTCCTAAAATCAACCGTTTAATTTTATGTTCTCATTTATCTTTTAAACAATATCCACAAATCAACAAACACATCTATCGTAAACAAAAAAAAAACAGTAAATTGTAACTTATGTAGTATTGTTTCTCATACACTAATATAAGATTTATTAGAAATAAATAAAATAAAAGATTGATAAGCTATAAAAGTTTTGTTTATTTTTTTGTTTTCAATTTTAAAATGGAGGTGGAGAAGAAGAAGGTTATGGTTGTTATACGAATGCAAAAGTTATCGAAAGTTCGAAACAGTTTATAAAACACTTAGCCGAGCCGATCAAAAGCTGTAAATCAAAGAATTTCTGAAATGTTCTCCATCTGGATATCTGAATCTAGTGGAAGAGGACTATCATTGCATTGATGCTATGTTCATCCTTTCTCTTCATTATAATGTGGACTGTGCCATACCCACAACGAAGTCCTGTCTGGTACCCACCCTCTACCAGAAACCGAAGAGTTGCTGCTAATTTTTGTGCGTTTCGTATGTACGTTGAAGGTGAGAAGTTAATTTCTTTTAATAAATACCAATGCTTCCTTGTTAAGGAATTACAAAATGTCAGCAAACATATAATATACACATACTCCTAAAATTTGCTGTCGGATCTTAGACAGTACGCTATGGCTAATTGCAAGTCTAGTGTTTATATCGATGTTTCTCATTTAATTACTATCAAATTCAATTTAAGACTAGCTGGTTAGCAGAATAAATTAACTAAATAAAACTAAACTTGTGTTTAGCTCACGGTTTGAGACGAGGCTTTATCTGCTGGCATTTCAAGTAAATATGCTCGGCTACACTGCTTTACATAGGTTCTTCATTTAAATTCGCCATTCCTATAACTGGCGCCTGCCAGGCGGTTTCTGTCTAACAAATCTAACATACCTCTGAACAGAAAACATTTAAATGTAAAAGCCAGTTTTCTTCTTTCCATATCCTCGTTCTATTTCTCTAGTCAATGCTTTAATTTGATGTGAATAATCAAAATTGTGTGGTCTTATGGTGCATGTTGCACAAAAGAATATATATGTACATATGTATGTAAATGAATGTTCTCATTATTGGTAAACGGAGATTTTTTATTAAAAATGTTTTACATGCTGGTTGACTTATCATCTCAATCGAAGTAAAAAAAAACCTCTGCAACTAAAAACTATAAATATTGTTTAACTACTAAGCTTCATGTAAATTGATCCAATGACTCCTCAGTCTCAGATTTTATACATCTACCCTCCAAAGTGCGTCGATAACGGTCCTTCGTTTGTCCTAACCAGGTCCTTACGTTTTTTTCAATAACTGATAAGCTTGTTCTGGGATATTTTTTCTGGATGCAATCTAAATAAAAATATAAATATTTTTTTTTGTAAAATTAAAAACAAAAACTTAAATAATTGTAATTACCAAACATAACTCTCATAATGGCCATATTATGCACAGATTGTAATGTGCTCCCTCTTTTTGCAATCCAAGTACATTGGGATGCTACTTTGAGGCTTATAACTGCGCTCAGGCAATTACGTATATACTTTTCTAATGATGGATCAGGAACTTTATCGAGCACTTCTTCCTGTTTTAATTTTTTTTTTTAATTTATAAGATTTTATTTATTAAAAAACATACCACAGCTTCCCTTGAGGATTCGTCTTTTTGAACTTGATTTTCGAGTAAGTTAAAATGTTCCAAACTTCGACATGGACCTCTCGTAAATGGGATATAACTTGGATTTTCGTCAATCATGGCTTTTTTTATGCCAAGTAACTCTTTGCGGAGATCACTAGTTTCATTACAGTTGTTTTTGACAAGTTCACGTAGTTCTTCAATAACACTCAAAATTTGATCTGTGGCAGGACAATTGTCACCGTTGCATAGTTTCGGAATAAGATCTGACTTCGATTCGTCTGCCAAATGTTCAACAAAATCATTTTCGGGTTTCAATTCATTTTTTGTTGATGGTTTGCTAGAACTACTTTTGATTTCCATAATGTTTGTGCATCTTTTTCGTTTTGGAATTCTCTTGATTTTTAAATTAAGCTTTATTAACTTTTTTATTTTTCCAATTTTAACGGCGTTTTCCAATAGCCCTAATTCTTCTATAAACATTGAATTTGTTTTTGTTATTAATCAGCACAAACAAAAAACCTCTTTGTTTCTTACCAAATGAAATTTCTTGCTCGTCTATATAGGACATTCCTGCAAAGAAAAAAAATTTAATGGATGGACACATTTACAATTTAAAAATAATTTTTTTTTTTTTGGGAAACATAATTTTGTGGTATTACGCATTTCGAAATGATCTTTAAAATCTATGTTTTTCAGATCTAATTTGTTTTACAGTTTATTAAAATCATAATTCACATAAAACAACATTCGGTTTGGCTCAAAATTAAAAAATGATTTATCTTTCGAAAACCCAAATGTTAATTTTTTTTTTTTAATCAGAATTGTTTTTGCTTAAAAACATCCTAGCTGAATTGTTCTTGCGTTCCACCTAGAATAGGAACGAACACTCAATGACTTTGGCTTCCATTTTCCTCACTTGTATCTCATAGGGCCAGTTTCCATTTAAATTGATTTGATTTGTAAAGATCCTATGATTGAGGTTCTTCTGCTTGGTAGCGGTAAATGACATGATTAAGGCTTCTTAAAAAGAAGAATATTCACCCTACCAAATAATTAATCAAAGAACGCAAATAAAACCAATAAATTAAAACACGAAACGAATTATTTCAACAATTTATTGCTATCTTGATAAAATAATTTTTTCAGTATCATTTTGAATATTTTCGCAAGCATGACAAAGGTCACCAGAAAAGCTATCAACTTTTGGGTTTTCTTCCATCTTATAATTATCCATGTTCCCACTGAACGCCGAAGCAACCCGTGAAAATTCTAAAGCCTGGAGCGTCTTCGAAGGGGCAGCACTTAGTTCGGACTTGCAAAGTGCACATTTTAAGCATTCGTCCAGGGATTTACATGTGCTTTTGGGTGCAATTTTGTCCCCAGTGCGAAAAACCGTTGATATGGTTGATGAGAAGTTTGTTTGCAAATCGTTTACAAACTGCCTGGTAAGATTCTGGATACTAGCATTGGGACCAGATGCTTCGCCAAACAATTCAGTTTTGAGTGGCTTCAAGTCCCTGACCTCCAAGTATGTTTCTACTTCATTGACGGTGAGATTTTTAAGGGGCCTCAATAGCTTAACATTGGACAAACGATCATCCAAAAGGGATACATCTAAAGCAGCAGATCCACCTCTACCAAGTGCAATACTATTGATGAGCTCTGTCGCCAGGTTTGTGCTTATGTCCGGCAAGAATGCATAGTTGCAATTAAGTTTCTTAGCAGCAGCTTCTATAGCCTTGTTTTTTGATAGTTTTAGAAGGTCTTGTCGTGATGTCAATGTTTTTACGGATTTGATTGAAAATTCAGGTTCCTTGCAATTTAGCTCTAAGGAGTCTAGTTCTTTTATTTTGCAAATTGAATTTTCATCCGTAAGGGAAATAGCATACGACTCAAATTCGTAATTTGCTAAAAACTTTTTAACAGCCGCAATACTTATTGAATTGTATACCGAGCTCTCATCGATAAAAATAATTTTAGTCTCCACGTGTAGCCGTTTAAAAGTGTTTTGTTTTTGAGCAAAATGCATCATATCCAAAAGAACCATGCTCTCGGCAGTGCCATCAAATAGCAGAAGCACTTCAGCTCCTTTGGGTAGGATTTTGGAAGAACCAAGTGTAGCACGAAATTTGTGACGTGCATACGCCAGAAAACAGCTTGAGCATTCTGGTTCGCGGAATTTCAACTTAAACAGTTTTCCTTCAGCATCACACTTGGAACAATTACCTGTGGTATCGCTGGGTTCTTTGAAATCATTATCCTTGACCATGGCATGGACCCCACCGTCATCTCCGAAGTCATCTTCTCCGATACTGCACATTACGTTTTTTTTTTTAAATTAGTTTAAACAATTTTTACTTTGTGTTTATTTATTTTTGTAGATTTATAAAGTTTAACCTAGAAGAAGAAACAAATGCTAGCCTATACTGAAACTGAAAACACAAATAAATTTAATATTTCAGCATTGGTCGGGTTACGTTGCGTTCTGTCACTTTGTTTGTGAAGATGTCAAATTTTTTCGGTTTAGGTCCAGGTGACATAATAAGTACTTGTAAGGGTGCTTTTGCATTGGACTGTTTAAATCGGTAGATAGCCTGTTATATTTTATATTATATATTTACATATATATTAGATTTTCCTGTTTCGATTTTTTGCCTCCTTAAAATATTGAATTCTCTAAAGTTTATTTTTGCTGTGAAACGTCGCTTTATTTCACTTTTGGGATATATTTATAAACTCTGTAGACCAAATTTCCCATTTCAAATTTTGACAGTTCGTTTCTGACATTTAATTACATTTCATATTAAAACTTGTCTGTGTAAAAAATAATCTATGGTGACTGTAGTATACATATTTGACGTTTAGATCTTACTTGAGTTCAATTTCCGAAAACAAAAAAATATCAATTTTTCGTGACAGATCTTGAACAGAGATCAATTTTCGTTTTCTTCTCAACCCAAAATAAATCGATGAGTTTTTAAATTGAAGTATAAACAAATATAAATAAAGACAATTTTGTTATAAATAGCCCTTTCGGCTTTTCTTTCAAACAAAGAATAATTCATTTACGTGTTTCAAATTTACTTACGCTATTTTGTTTCCCTTGGTAAGGAATAAAACGTATTAATTTGTGAAATGTTTTGCAATTTTAAATGGAGAAAGTGTATGGAAAACTTTCATTCGATTTGTTTCAGAGGCTCTAGCATTTAGAAAATTAACTTTTAATACATGCGGTCAATGATAAACTTTGTTTTAGCTAAACTAAAAGCCCAATTTGTGTTTTGAAACACTTTAACTTATTTTTAATATATACCTTCGTTCTAATTTATAATAATTATATTATTATCATTTATTATAATTGTAATAATTATTTATGTAATTAATATTATATTTATATATTATAATGTTTGTTTTCGACTGTTCTTTTCATTGATATTAGGTTTATATTTTAATTGTTGAATGAAATTTATAAACTGTACTCTCTCTAAACCTATTTATTTAATTGATATAATTTGCATTTTCGGCAGACGGTTTATAAGCCATGCATGTAAATCTTTTAAACTAATTCTGTTAAATATATTATCATAAAATAAAATAAAATAAATATAAACATAAATATAAATAGCTTTCCATTTTGTGAGTTCAAAAGAAAATGCAAGTTTGGGAATCACTGCATTCTTGGAATTCGAATAAGCTCTGCGCCGAATCACCTCAATTCTCACCATGGACAGTTTTCCACCACCAGAGATGAGATGGGTATGGGTTCTGTTGATGGATGGAACAAGAATCGATTTTCCGGGTGAAAGGCTTTTTAGTCTCTTAGCGCAACACAATTAAGCTATTGCAGTTTGAATACTATAAGAAAATTTAAGCTAACGAAAATTAACATCTCGACGAGTAGTGACGATTAATTCATAACCGAAAATATTTAAATTTTTTTTATTTGCATCTACATCCATTAATTTCCTTTTCGAAAAAGAGTGATATTTATTTATACGAGCCCCTTTAAATTATTGTGAAACTTTCTACATTATGTACACAGTCGATTGTGCTCACAGGCCTAGGGATAAGTAGTGTGTTAAAATCTTTTTATAGAAAATTAGCGGTTTTTTCGTTTTGAGGAATAATTGTATATTAAAAAGCATCACAACGGAGAAAGTCAAAAGATATTTAAATATGGCCACATCAAATACAATTGTTCTGAAGAGTTTATCGGTTCTTCTTGGACTATTTTTTGTATTTGTCGGAGCACTTAAACTAACACCTCACATTAGCAAGGATTTATACAAAGACTTGGTAAGAAGTTTTTTTTTAATTTATTATTTATTTATAACTACACACCCTTCGCTTGTAAGTGGTTGAAATACAAAAAAAAAAAATAAAGCTGAAAGAAAGAAAGGACTTGGCTTTGAAAATATTGATTTTTATAATATAAAATAAAAAATGGCGCAAGGGTGCTTAGCTGATGCTAAATCGAAATCGAAATGTGCAAAAAGTCATGCCTCATTTTTTGTGTTTCTATATTTATACTACAAAAATAAGTAGTGATATGAATTTCAAATGTTTGTGTGCAAAGATCATGAAGCATCAATATTTTGTTTGTTTTGATGACAAAAATTGTTATAAATGTGAAGAGGAATTTTGTATATGTTTTAACAGACAAAACGAAAAATAAGAAGAAGCTTCTTCAAACCTTTAGGAACAAGTTTTTAAATATATGTATTTATTTGTTGGTACTATTGTGTTTTGTGCATAGAAAGTTTTTTTTTTCAGTCAATCACTGTTGAAATTGACTGTAAATAATTCAAAAATTGTTTGATTTATATTAGGGAAATAAAGATTACAATAACAATTTTTAATCATTCGTCAAATTTAAAATAAGGAATCATACTATTTATTTTTTATTTACAGATAAATTTAATGAAAAAGAATTATATATTTACAAATTCGCCTACAATTTCAACTTTCTGTCTAAATTGGAGAGGTTAGACAACGGCACTTCTTCATGATTAAAGATTTTTAAAACTTTGGTGAACTTGAAACGTTAAAAAATTGTGGAACCTGTAACCTTACTTAAAAAATATTACTTGCTGCTCAGGGCTTTCGACAATTATGCTTGTTTTGGTTTACCCTACTACCGGCCTTGAACAAATTATTATGTTTCGACTTTTCGGGCTTATTAATAGGATTATTAAGAACTCAATATTTTTCCAAAATAATGAGAATTATGGAAAGTTACGGAAGTTCGACCCAACATACATTCATATATCACATTTTGTGTGTTGATTGCGATATTTCTGCAAGGAAGCCTTGAAGCAGCTTTCACTGCCTTAGAACATAAACATACCTTTCCAACGATGCATATATCTCGAAAAGTTATTTTTTTTTTGAAAAAATCATGGGCTACCCCTTGGCTAAAAAACATTTTTTCAACATTGTTCTCGACCCCGTCGAGATACACATCAAAAGAAAGGAATTTTTATGCTCTAACCACAGCCGCTTTCACTTCCTTATACAGCTTGAGCATACCTTTCCAACGATGTATATATCTCCAAAAGTTATTTTTTTCTGTTTTTTCGAACAAATCGTGGGCTAAAAAAACTTTTTTCAAAATTGTTCCTGATCCCGTCGAGATACATATCAAAAGAAAGGTACTTTTATGCTGCACCTGCAAACCAAAAGTATCTGCGAGCTCTAGTTTCCGAAATAATGAGGATTATGGAAAGTTACGGAAGTTCCACGCAACCCTCAACAGATTTTTTGTGTTGATTGCGAAAATTCCGCAACCAAGCCTTGAAACAGGATGCGGCTTTTACTGCCTTATAGAGCATGAACATACCTTTCCAACGATATATATATCTCGAGAAAATAAAACTCAGTTTTTTTCGAAAAAATCGTGGACTAGTCTAAAAAAAACATTTTTCCACATTGTTCCCGATCCCGTCGAGATACACATCAAAAGAAAGGTATTTTTATGCTCTAACCACACCTGTAAACCAAAAGTATCTGCGAGCTCTAGTTTCCGAAATAATGAGGATTATGGAAAGTTACGGAAGTTCCACGCAACCCACAACAGATTTTTTGTGTTGATTGCGAAAATTCCGCAACCAAGCCTTGCAACAGGATGCGGCTTTTACTGCCTTATAGAGCATGAACATACCTTTCCAACGATGTATATATCTCGAGAAATTATAACTTTCAGTTTTTTTCGAAAAAATCGTGGACTAACCCCTTGGCTAAAAAAAACATTTTTTTCAACATTGTTCCCGATCCCGTCGAGATGCACATCAAAAGAAAGGTATTGTCGTGCTTTAACCACATCTGTAAACTAAAAGTTTCTACGAGCTCTAGTTTTCGAAATAATGAGGATTATGCAAAGTTACGGAAGTTCCACGCAACCCACAACAGATTTTTTGTGTTGATTGCGAAAATTCCGCAACCAAGCCTTGAAACAGAATGCGGCTTTTACTGCCTTATAGAGCATGAACATACCTTTCCAACGATGTATATATCTCGAGAAATTATAACTTTCAGTTTTTTTCGAAAAAATCGTGGACCTTGGCTAAAAAAAACCATTTTTTTCCACATTGTTCCCGATCCCGTCGAGATACACATCAAAAGAAAGGTATTTTTATGCTCTAACCACACCTGCAAACTAAAAGTATCTGCGAGCTTTAGTTTCCGAAATAATGAGGATTATGGAAAGTTGCGGAAGTTGCACACAATCCACACAAAGTTTGCGTTTTGATTGCGATAATTGCGCAACTAATCCTTGAAACTGGATGGCACTTTCTTTTCCATATAGAGAATGAACATACCTTTCCAAATATGTATATCTTGAAAAATAAAAAACGATCAAGTTTACATATAAAAATAAAAACAAGCTAAGCACTTTTTTACATTATCAAAACAATTTTTATTTTTAGTCTGTTAACAGCATTTTGAAAAACAGAATTTTGAAAACAGCATACTTTTGTTAAAAAAAAAACATATAATGATAATTTCTAATTAGCATAATGTTCTAATATACTTCCCTTGGACAATAACATACATACATATGTACCTATGATGATTCATAAGTCTTTGAACTAACATAAATAAAAACAAAATAAATTGTATTTTCTTATTTTCTCTTTTTCATTTTCTTCTTCTTAACTGTTTGTTTCTTTCTCACATTTTAACATGAATTGTTCTTATCATAACCAACAATTGCAAAAGCAATTGCACCAAACTAATTGATCTGTCAAAACCACCCAGTATTATTCAGTATTATGATATACAGTATTTTGACAATACAGAATTTTGAGATACAGTATTTTAAATGTACAGTATCTTGATTTACAGAATATTAACCATACAATATTATGACCATACAGTGTTATACAGAATTTTGACCTTACAGTATTTTAAAATACAGCATTTCGACCCGTTCCCGTGTTTATATTTAATAAAAACATCGTTTTATTTGCACTTAATTTAAACTTGAAATGATTTAAGTTAACAAAACAATGCAAAAGATGCTGAACGTTCTGTGATTGACATCAATTTACGCATTCCTAAACTACAAATGTACCCACAACACAAGCCACAACATACTCACAAAATATTATATATTATTATGGATACCAAAATAAATCCCGCCCACCCTTTGATTCTTTGTATTTTTTTTTCTTAGATACTCGTATTTTTATTTATATAAACTAAAAGTACCTAACCATTGGAATTATTCAAAAAATCGGAAACGTTTTTAGTGTTTCGATGGCAATATATGATTTTTGAAAAAAAAATGATGATGTTTTTGAACTTGAATCACTACAAGACCACGCATGTGTTTTTTACGGCCACTTTCCTCTCGTGGCAAAAGGCCCTGACAAAAAAAAAACAATGACATTTTGTTTCACTATTTTACATCCGCTTGCGTAAAATTTGTGGAAAATAATGTACCCCCTCTGCCGATAGAATAAACTGTTGATATATTTATTGCTCACTCTCACTGAAAATGTTAAATAGATCTTTTTTGAAAAAAAAAAATAATGAAAAATATTTCAAGTTTATTTTCCCACATCCATTGAGTCAGTACGATCATTATTTTTTCTTCTCATAAGTAGGCATGCAGTAGCGGCTATAATACGCTGCGTCAGTCAAATATGAGAAGATTTATTTGGTGAAAATGATAGACAAATTAATGGAAAATATTCGATTCATAAAAATACCTAAATATCTATGTACCTACATGAAAAGGCATTACGATACTTTTTTACGTAATTCTGTATGTGCTTTTTTTGGGTAGGTGAACAAGCCTGCTGTTTTAACATATAGAGAAAAGAAATAATGTTATAAAACATTCTTATTTGTAATAAATGTATCTATAAGAAAATATTGTATTAGTGGTGTAGGCAAAATATTGTGATTCGTTTGCCAAGAGTCTATATACCATATCCATTGCATTCATATAACATTCCTTGGTTTCTTTCAATAAAACTTTGCAGTCATCGTGATCGTAATGATTTTGAAATTATAATAAATAGACATGCAGAGAAATACACATTTTTCAAATTATATCAAGTTCATTATAAAAATGGATACTTGAAAATGTAGGCTTATATTTTTGCAATAAGCTGTACAATGTCTGCAGACTATCGGATAATTTATTAGCTTAAACAAAAACTGAGGAAATGCGTTTCAAAAACCCATTTAATGAAAAACATAAATGGGCATTATTCTTGTAATGTTTTTCTGCTACTTATGGGAAAATTTTAAATAAATAAATACCACTTAACTCGTAATTTACAAAGAACAAAAAGATAGTGCCCCTAGTTGTGAAAAGTTGTATTAACTTCAAATATTAGCTGTGATTTTAGTACATAAACATTTCTTACTTACGAATTTCTGTAACAACCCAAATAAGTTTCTTTCCCTTGTAATTGAAAATATTATTAATAAACGGTGTCATTTTTTTCTACTGTTCTTCAAATGGGTTTTTGACAGATCTGTCAAATACTCTTGTGCAAAAATAATTTCGAAATTGTACACATATCTACATATATGTATGTAAATGTTTAATGGTCAATACGTTATTGATGTGTGATTTGTTTATTAAAAAATGTGTTGTATAACTTTCTCGTGAATATTTGTTTTCCATTGATATAATAAATTAATTTATTTTCGATTTGAATTTGCAAAATATTGATTACCCATTTGTTTCCTTTTCATTGGACAAAAAAATCGATTTATTTTTGAGTTAAGATCAATTTTGTATGTTGAATTGAAATTTAGTCAGTTTAGTGAATGTTAAATAAATAAGTTGAAAATTATTTTTTAAAGCATTCTTAAATAAATTAAATCAATTTTTTCTGCCTTTTCTAAACTATGTGTGTCAGTACAAAATTGAAAATAAATTTGACAAGTACAAAAATTGTACAGTGGTATTGATCTCGGCTCCAATTTGAAATCCCATTTACATCTCTCTTTATTTGTGCCTACACAATTTATTGGAAAAAATAGATGCAAATTCAAAGCAACTGTATCCTTAACTGCTCCGCATTAAGTTGTTCGGAAGATTTTCTCTTGTTTTCAATTTTTCTCTAGAACCTAAAAATAAACATTTATAATAAGTAATTTAAATTTGATGTAAGAAATTATTACCTCTTGTTTTTTTTTTCAGCGAACGGAATACGTAAAGTATGCAAAGGTTTTCCCTCTCACTGCCTTGTTTGGAATTAAAATTCCTTCAAAATGGTATCGTCGCTGCGTTGGAATTCTAGAAATTGTGTGTGGCTTGGCGATGGCTCTGATTCCATTTCGTAAGTATTGAAGATTTGTTTGCTGAAATTCCAAAATAAAATACATTAATATAATTTAAAGATAAAGTTAAGAATGCTGCTAATATAACTTTGTTGATGCTCATGTTACTGGGAGTTTATCAACACTACATGGTTAGCGATCCTTTCGAGAGATCTGGTCCAGCACTCGTTTTTACGTTTATGCTTGGAGGAAGGCTTGTTGTATGGTATCAGGTAAGTTTTTTCAACTACATATGACTTATCAAGTTTTATTTAATGTAAATTACATTTTGTTTGTATTGCAGACAAGTCGAAAAGAAACTGATCCTACATCGGCTAATCCAGCACAAGCAAATGGTATCAAGCAGGACTAAATTAATTTCTAATCATCGTTTTTATTTTTAAACCTAGCAGAAATTGAACAAAAATGACATTAGAACTCATAATCCTTATCGAAGCGAAATGATTAAATTTAGTGAATTATTTTAATTTTTGTCAACCCATTTCTAGTCGTAGTTTTAAAACTCGTGATAGCTACTTTGTTTTTTTTTTTATTTACTAGCATATTTTACTTTTAAGTGCCAAACGAGAATTGTGCGTGTTGATCATAGGAATATACATTTTTTAATTTAATACTCTGTCCTTTTGCACAACAAGAAAATATCCCTTTCAGTGAGGAATTCACATATATACATACATACATAAATGACAAACATTTTTTGATTTTTATTTTAAACACATTTTTATAAAAAAAAAAATCATTTAATAAAAAAATTCTAATAAAAATAAACCACACAAAAAATAAGTAAAATATGATGTTTTTTATTGGGAAGTAATTGAACTATTGCCACTGGGACTGGGAGGTTTCAAGTTCGGAATTCTGAAAAATATAACTGCTACCAAATGGACTCAACTTTACGAATTACAGAATTCCTAATAAATTGCAGATTGATTCCGAGTGATTTGTTTGACACTTTTAAAGAATTAGAAAGGTCAAAATTAATATCTGATTCTCTTCGTAAGAAACGGATTCTGTAATTATTAGGAATATATTTTTATATAATGCACTTAAAGTATCCATAAAGCAAAATAAATAAAATAAGGCAGGAAGCAAACCCTCACTTATTTATCACTATATGGTTTTACGAGCACTTTCACTGGTGAAAAATGCATATTTGTATGGATTCACGAAATAATTCAGAAGTAGGTACTTCACTTTATAAATGTAAACAAAAGCACTTCAATGTGTAAACGCATATGACAAATTAAAAATGTTGAACGCAGCCATTTCTGCAAGTGGTGCCAATTCGTTCGAGAACATATGATTCACCTTTTATTTTTCTTGTTTCTTCTTCTTCTTTTCTTATCGCCTCAACAATCGTCATTTCTGAAATTGAAATCTGCATTGAATCTGAAAGCAAATTGAAAACAAAACCACAAATTATTTTTCATAATTTTTGCATTTAATTGATTTTCAATTAAAAAATGGCAGACTTTCCGCCTTGTCCAGCAAGTTTGAAACAAATTCAACACTTTCTTAAAATCGCCCAGGAACACGATGGGAGGGACGTAGTAGTAAGCTATTGGTCTCGGCTCTATGCTCTTCAAGTTGGACTGAAGGCTTCCACGCAGAAGCCAGATGAGACAAAGCTCCTTTTGGGTAAGTCATCAGGACTAGCAACGTATTTCTCATATCTTATAAGAAAAACCATTGTCATAGCTCTCATGGATTGGTTAGAGTCCACAAAGAAACAAAACACGGAAAATGAAGCTATAACTAATGAAGTAGCTGCCCAGGCTCATATGGAAAATTATGCTCTAAAATTATTTTTGTACGCCGACAAACAAGATAGAGAATCTAACTTTGGAAAGTGTGTAGAATTGTTGAGTCTTTATTTCTCATATTTAACATTCTCACCCACAGAAATGTGGTTAAAGCCTTCTACACTTGTGGAGTTCTGTACGATGTTATGCAAGCATTTGGCGAACTGACAGAGGAGGCCCAACACAATCGAAAGTATGCCAAATGGAAGGCCGCCTACATTCACAACTGTCTGAAAAACGGCGAAACCCCGATTCCAGGACCCATGGGTGAGGACGGCGAAGAGAATGCCGAAGCTGGTGGCGAGGATTCACCGCCAGCAGCACCAACATCAGGCAGCGGTGATTTGTCTCCAACAGAAAGTCAATCGGAAAGTAAATTGCCCGATGAGCCGACTCCAAGCACATCCCAAACACCACCAACTGCGGAAGAAGTTCTCTCCAATCCCAGCAAACTTCCTAGTCCACCGGTGGACGAGGAGAAACCTGGTGGATTTGTGCCCTATGTTCCTGATCAGACGCAATCCACACCAAGCGCGAACGTTCAAATTACACCCGAACAAATGCTTAAAGCTCAGAAATACTGCAAATACGCTAGCAGTGCCTTAAACTATGACGATGTTAAATCTGCAATAGAAAATCTCCAAAATGCTCTTCGTCTTCTGATTACAGGTCAGGACGTCTAAATTATCGATAAATTAGTAATCTCTAATTTTAAGTTTAATTACATACCATAAATGTTACTAAAATGCGTAAAATTACTAACCCTTTAGCAGCTTTTGATTAAATAAACACAAGCACTGCAATACTAAAATTTGTTTTTAATTTGAAATGTATACTTTTTTATTTCCTTCAACTTTTCTGTACCTGCAATGCTTTAGCTCAAAATCGTAGGGCACACCAAGAAAAAAATTTTCTTAAAATGATCTAAAATACTTATATTACCAGTCTTACGTTTCGTTAGAAACTAATTTGTTTCATCGATCTTACGAGAAAGCCTCAAGATTCATGTAGTATCACAATGGGCCAACAACTGGTGTCAACCTAATCCGACCAAAGGGTCGTTATTAAGTGAGAAAAATTATTTAGATTTAAGTTGCATGAGCCTTCCATAACCATTCTCACTTCTAGAAAAAATTCAGTGCAAAAAAGTGCTAATAAAAGTATTTTCCTAGTTATGTCTTCCTTCTTTTAGCTAAAGTCGCACATTCGCAGAGAAAGCGAAATGTGTCCTCTTCTATTTCCCCGTCTTAACTCCCTCAACATAAATCAGATGAGTTGATATGGGTCACCACTAAGATTTGAAATGTTAGGATACCAGTTAATTAATTTAGTTAATTGAGTCCTGCTAAGCTGTAGAAAGTTTTTGTTTGCAAATATTTGGATATAGATTTCTCGAAACACACCAAGTCTCAAGGGCTAGAGTTAAAAACAGAAATATGTATGTTTACAGTCTTTTAGGGTCTTAATTTGCGCCCCCCAAGTATAGTTCGTCCGTTTATGGTAGTTTCTGTTTCGTATCACCTTTATTTCAAAAAGAAAAACAAAAATGCATTCTTTTGAAAATTGTAAATTTTATTTAAAATATTATGGACGTTTTGTGTGTTTTTGTAAATACATTATTTTGTGGACGGAATAACGATTTATAGTAAAAGTTACAAATAAAGGTTTTTTCTATAACTAAATTTATTTGAATAAAAGTTGGAATGTGGAGTTTCTTTGTTGTTATAGATTTATTTCTTACTACAATAAACTTTGTTATAGAAATGTTGTCATTTTTTTTTTAAATAAAACTGTGCTAAGAATATTAAAATAATTTTAGTTTTTTTTTCTTTAAACTCGATGCAAAAGATTATAGAAGTCTCAATTAAAATAATTTGTTTTCCTCTTGCTTACACATTTATGTTTACTTAGAATTAAATATTCGAATTATATATTTGTATCGTGTGAAGGTACAAAACTTTTGTACTTAAATTTAAAACAAAAAAGAAAAACCTACTTAGTAAGTTTATGCAATTGTTCAGAACTTTAGAATTTGGTTCATTTTAAGGCACATTTGGTTGTTTGATTTTGTTGTTATTAGAAAAGGTTGGAATGTACTACATATTTATTGAAATTCAATCGTATCAGTCTGTCGTTAGTCGGTTTGCATCCTTAATTGATTTTCGATGATATTCGGAGAGAGTAATTAGTTATGAGCGTTGCAAAGATGATGTCCAGCACTTGTCTCAAAAGGAGCAGTAAGCTTTCGTTCAGTCTCACTTACACAAAAGTGTAAAGATAAGTTAATAAAGTCGTCTTTTGTTTTTTTTTTTCTTTAAATAAGTACCAACAGAGTCTATGGTTTCTTTCTTTCAATAATAATTATTGATGGTGTGATACGATATGGACGGATTAAAATGGCAATTTAGCATCTGCAGACATTGCATAAACTTCTTCGTTTAAAATAGAACATTAAAATATCATTTATACTAAAAAAATTATTGTCGATCGATGGATTGATGAGGTTGGCTTGCTGTGGTCAGGTTACCTTACCTATGCGTTTCCACCGCGGACTAATTCGAACCTGGTCTGGGATTCCTTGAATTGCTTCCTCTTTTTCTCCTGTACGTTTGCCTCGACAAGGAACAAAATTGAAGCGACGATGGTCATGACGGCTCCAATGATTCCAACGACAAAGGACCAACCAAACCAGTTGTTGGCGTGTTCTGGCATCCAGCCATTGCGATTGCCGAAAATGGCAAACACCAGCACTCCAATACAACCTGAGGAACCAGCTGCTAGGAGACAAAATCCAATGGCTTTGATGAGGTGGATAAAATGCTTCTGATCGGGGCCCGCGCAAAGTCCGAATATGAGCACCATCACTGCCGTCATGAGAGTTCCAATGAAACAGAGTGTGTAGAAGAATTGAGTAACAATAACAAAGCTAGGCAAAAGGAATCCACGAATCTCGTTGTAGCCTTTTGTGAATGGATCAAAAACCCAGCGACAACCCACGAAAAATCTCCTCTGACTGTCGTCGTTAACATCGGGCAGCGATCGAAAACAATGCACCCATAGTCCTAGGCGCTCCAATTTGGATCCTGTGATGCGATAATCACTGACTAACCAACTGGGTGTGGCAAAAGCCAGAACTACTGTAATTAGGGCGATGGCAAAGACACCAATTCCACAGGTGCCCGCTAAAGTTCGTCGCTTCATGGAGACTGGTCGGCGATTCTCGGAATATGTATAAACTTCTTCGGTAGTCGATAAACGTTGTGGGCCTTTTTGCATCCTTCGAAATGCTTATAATTTTCGTGAATTGTCGTGGTTGTTTTGATTGTTTGGCTTTGAAACTCGAAAATTGACAATTAAATAGCACTCTCACTCAAATCAGACTCAGCAGCAGTGACATTCCGTCCAGAGAAATAGAAAATTTTCTGGGTGTGTGTGGGAATTTGAGAAAATGACGCCTCAATGACAGATGGAATTTTTTATCTTCGGAGGTGTTCATTTCGTGCGATAAAAAAGTTTGGTATCACTTTTATTAGGGTGGGTGGTAAACATACTTTAAGTTTTAAATTTAAGAATATTTGGGATTATTCAAAGTTATCCAGATTTTTTTTTATTCACGCAACGTTGATTATTCAATTTTCTTTTTAAATTATTTTTTTTTTTATAAATATTAAAATTATATTGGAAATGGAAATCTATATTTGCGGATTATAGCCTTTCATTGTTCGTATACTTCATCTGTCAAGATGTCAAATTTGATTCACTCAAAAAGCATTTTTTTTTTAAATTGACCAGTTTATATTTCTAACATCTCAGAAATTTCCGTATTCTCAGAAATATAAACCAAATTTCTTTCACTTTTGCTGTCAGAAATCTGAGAACAGAATTCTTATGATTCGATCGAGAGGAAAAGAAATGCAAGGCTATTGAATTTGATTGCTAGGTGAGAATGAATAGTGAATTGTGTGCTCTGTTAATCCGTCTGAGAAAATTCTTATAAATCTTAGAAATATAAAGTGGCCAATGACATTGGTTAATCCAGTTGTTGGGTTTAAGATGGCATTTAAAGTATAAAATTTAAATACAGCTAAATTATTGTATACTGTAATCAAATCAATAATCAGCTAAATTATTGTATACTGTAATCAAATCAAAATTTAGTTTTTGAATAAAAAGAAAAACATGTTTACCAAAGAACAGAACATTTTAATTTTGAAATATGTACTTAAATTCTAAATGCTTGATGGCTTCTTCAGTAAGCAGGCACCATTGATTAATTAAACAGAGACATTAATCCTATTATGTAAATTGACAAAATATGATACGATACGCGTACGAAAGATTCCAATCTAAATAATTTCTAAACGGTCAAAATCATTGGAATTATGAAAATGGTACATTCGGCACAAACGTTTTTAATAGATTTGGAGTTGACTTTTTTGATATCTAAGTATCCAGCATATTTTCAGTAGATTTGTTTTAGATTTGAGCTTATCTATGTATATAAAGCGTTAATATCAAGAAACTCACGAAAACTAACAAAATAATATCACAGAATCTGTTGATTGATTTGCGGGTGAATTCTGATTATTTTTTGACATTTGTATTCTGGTAGAAATGTCAAAACTGACATTTGATATCCTCCACAGCATACTCAAATTCTGTAAAACATAAAACACATATAAACACTTATGTGTTAATCGAAGCATATTGACAGCTAATGTCAGGCCTTTAGGAGCCCCTTTTAGCTATCATTGAAAGCAATCCGGAAAAATGTTTTAATGTGTTCTCTTTAAAAAAAAATACCAATTGTACACAATTTCAGTGATAGATTTCTATCAGAAAAAATTGTACGGTTTTTCACCGACGGAAATTTTTAATGAGAGCCATACACGACTTATTAAAATATTCAATGATTGGTTTTAATGATAAGAACCAATGATTGCTATAACTTGCATCCTAATCTGAATCACCGGTAAAGAAAGATTATTTTTTTTGAAAGCATTAACTTTCTGCTTTTTAAGTTTTATTCGAAAAATTATTAAAATAAACTTATAGGTAGTAAAAGTCAAATGAATGTAACGAAGTAAATCCTTTTCTATTATGATGCTTAAAAACAAACAAACATTTCTAATTAAGTTACGTATGTTTGTTTTATATATATTTTTTTTTAAATTTATTACTTTTATTTTGTAACAATGCAAATAAGAGTAGGTATCTACGTAAATTGGTTTTTGCATATAGCCACATTACGAACAATATTAGCATACTTTTTTTATTTCACTGACGAACAGAGAGGTGAATATGAATAAGCAACAAATTAACCAAAAAAGCCTTTTATTATGTTAATTATATAGAGCAACTTTTAAAGATTAAACAAAAAGGGTTAGGTAAATGTGTTGTTTATGTATTATTTGTGATTTGCGGTGAGGAGATGTTAAATAAGTTACTCTTTTTGACTAAAAACTTTTAACAAGAAACCAACAAGAATTAAATTTGGTAAATATGTGGTGGAATTTCTGGTTGAATATTATTAAAAACCAAAAATACACTTGCTGAAAATAAAATCAGATGGAAACAAGATTGTTTTAAGGGGTGGTTCTATATTTGAAAGGTTAATTTGTTTTATGAACTAGACAGTCAAAAAGTTACCTATCAAGGTTGTTTTGTTGTTTTTTGATTGTTTTGTGTTTTGAGTACTGAAGGCAGCTTTTATTGATTTGGATAGTTGATTAGATTAAGGATGTTTTTTGTTTTATAATTATACTTTTAAACGATTTATTTATTTAATATATTTAAATATTATTAGAATTAGATAACAGGCCCCTAAATATCTCAATTTTAAATTACGGAGGTGACGGTCATTTAAATGAATAGCTGCTATATTTATATTACTAATCAAAAACAAAATTTGTACAAAAAAAGTATAAGAGCTGTTTTTAAGAATTACCGTTATTTTTGGTTTCATTGCAGTGGATTCTGGAGGGGTGCTATTACATTGTTATACGGTATTATAAAGCAATTATTCATTTTCATAACATTTTTTGAAGATTTATAAAAAATTAATACTTGATTCCTTTTCAATAAAATTTCTTTTGTTGAACTGGTTTTTAGAATTTTATTTGTTTTGCATTTTATTGTTTAATTTTATTACGAGAATTGGACACTTGGCAAAATAAAAAGCATTTAAGCAACTTAAATAAAAAAAAATCATCTCCACAATTCTAAAACACAATATTATGAAATGATGTCATGAGATGACTTTAAATGATTGCGAAAGTGCAACAAGAAAATGTTAGATTTTTTAAAAATAAAAATTTCGTATTTAAACCAATAATTGGATTATTTTAAATGATCGTTTATAGCTATATTTGAAAATGACTATTATTGAAAAATATGCTCCTGATAGAAATCAATCATTTTAGATCAGATGCCAGCTACTCGGACTTTGTTATCTATTTAGAAAATGAAATGAAGCTTAAAGTTAATATTAACCGTTTTTGGGGGCAGAAATGCTAATTTGACTGTGAAGTTAGCATAACTTCATTTTTATCATTTTAGCTTTTAAAAAAAACAAGCGCGAAAACTTTTTGTCTTTTACTACAAAAACGAGTCAATTAGGATCAAATTATTAGTTTCCCAAAATTTTAGAGTGGTTATGCTAAATTAATAATTTTCAGATTGTTTCTTTTTTAAAAAATAATTTATTTTCAGAACTTTCTTAAAGTTAATTTAAATTTTTTTCAATAATGAAATCGTTTTTAATAAACAGCTTATTTTTAAGTTTTTAATTTAGAACAAAATTAGTCAACTTAAATTGTTCCATTTTTTTTTGTATTTCTGTCTGTCCTTTTTTATTTTAAATGATAATTTATAACCTAAAATGTTTGATTCCATCAGAAAAATGTCGTCAACAAAAATTCCACTAATTGGTTTTAATGACGAAAACCCATGATAGCTATAACTATGGAGGGGTACGATTGACGGCAAACTAAAATCTCTGGTAACGAAATCTCGCTTTTTTTAAATCTCGCATCACAAAATCAAGCATTTTTAAAATCTTTTATTTAGAAATCTCGCATTTATAAAATATCGCATAACAAAATTTAGCTTTTCAGAAAATAATCTCGATTTAAATGTTGCGGGCTATCATTATGCTATCATTCCACCAAAGAAAAGGAGATTAATTTGACGTTTGGTTTATGTCATAACACCCAAATTTAAAATTATTCTCCTTTCGAAAAGAAAAAAAATATGTATTTGTTCACTCATCATCTGTAAGTAATTAGTTTTATTATATTCTTGTACATATTTATTATTTTTGTATACTTAGGTACGTTTTATTTCGTCTGTGATTTCTTGAAAGTTGTTTATTGTTTTGAATTTGAGTCATATGGAAGTGAGACAGATAGTTTTTGTTGACATTTCCATCTGTCAATAAACGAAATTGGCGTTTAAATGGGTCGGTTCAACAATTATTCTCCGAAAAAAAAGTTTGTTTGATTTGACAAACTAATGTTTCCAAGTAGATTTCAATGAGTTTTATTTGAAATCTTCATTTGAGGAGATTAAAATTTGTATGGTAAATCTTCCAGATTTCAAGGAGATATGTGACAAAATTAGCTAAATCTCGGTTTAGTGCCCGGTGGAAACGTAGTATTAGAGATTTCGTAAAGCGACATTTTTATATGCGAGATTTTAAAATGCTGCCAATCCTGCCCAAACACAATAACTGTCATTGAAATCAATCCAAACAATTTATTAAATGGACATTTGTCTGGTTTCTTTTTGATTAGTAATGCATGATCGATCGAAAATCACTCAAGGAATTTTTTTGAGAAGAAAAAGTTTAATTTTACATTTATTATTATGTTTTGTTAAAAATGTATTTTTCTATTTTCCGGATGGACGCTGATTCTATTATGTCCAAACGTGAACTGATTTATGTTTTTATTTCACACAGTTTCAATCATAGATTTCTCTGTTTTAAATCATGATTTTTTTTTTCAATGACAGAAATTTTCAATGATCGCTTCAACAACCTTTTAAAAATTTCAATGATGAAAAATAATGATAGCTAATAAGAATAACAAACAATACTAATTTAACTCGCTTTTAAATCTCAAAATTTTTTGTGGTGAAATGTAATGATAGGTATAGCTATCACTTGGTCCTTTAGGCAGAAACGGAAAACTTTCACTGAATTTTTCGTATGTCCAAATCTAAAACCTCACATCTCTTAAAAATTGTCCTTCAGAAAAATCCAATCCCTTTTTTTCTATATTTGGAACGAATTCAATAAATTCCACAAAAAACTATACTCAAACGGATAAATCCCAATCATCTCATTTCCCTTCATCTCTATGTATATTTATTTATTTATTAATTTAGTAAAACTTCCGCAGGAACTTTGTGCTTCCGAAATTGGATAATTGCTTTAAGCTAAACTTGTTGTAAAGTAATTAATTATTGGTTGCGCTAGATTATCGCAACAATTAACCAATCAAATCATTTTTTTGTTTGTGATACTCTAATCAATCGATATATTTATATCGCATCCACCTCCATTATGATCCCTATTCACTCCATGAGTATCCATCATATTGCCAGAGGCATGTTTTATGTACTAATTGTGGCTTGAATATTAAAATAAATCCAAGTGAAGGATGGGCCAGCCCATCCGAGTCGAGCGAACCCGTTTTGAAACAAATTCTCCTATTTAGGCATTAACAAAAATTTACATTTTTTCGTAAATCGATAAGTTATTCAACATAACATAATGGACAGAGATGCGAGTGCTTCTTTCATGGCGTAGGCGTTATAACCTTTTAAATTTGGCTAGCTGTATACAAATTCGACTTCAAAGAAAAAAACAACAAAAAAATAATTTAGGTTAATGCTTGAAAACGATAAGCTGTTATGATAATAAATTTATGGAAAGGGTAGTAGTACCTACACACGAGTATGTTGTACATAGGTACCTTTATTACCAACTTAAAGTTATGATATAAATCCTTTAATTTAATTTTTGTCTGCATACATGACGGCCGTTCGTATAGGTACATACTTATGAACATGAAGACCAAAGGAAATCATAAATGATGATGATGCAGAACAAGTTGACCTTGCAGCATTTTTCTCATTGATTAACTAATAAATTATTGATTAAAACTTGTACTTATTTCATGAAATGGCCATCTCATTTATGATTAACTAACACGTAAGGACGTTCTTAATTTTTCTTGAAATGCTCAAAAACATTATTATATTATTTGTTAAAGGACTTTCTTTTATTTTGAATTTGTCATGGTTTATGCAAATAATGTTGGTTAGATTTAGTTTCCTAAATAGATTGGATCAATTTTAATGATCTAATTTTATATTTTGCAAGGAAAGTAAAAGTGACTGCCGTGAATTCAATAAAATTCTTCTTTTTTATGTGAAGCAGATTAATGCATTTCTAGAGGTTATACATATTTTAGAATCAATGAACAGAATGGTAATAAAATGCAAAATGAAAGCATTTGAAAAAAAAAAGAATGTGATGTTTTTTAAGAGTTCTTTTATTGGTTTGTTTTTGTTGAATGAATACTTTATAATAAAAAAAAAACTAAGAACATTTATTCCCTTAAAAAAAAACACTTAACTTTTTTATATTTAAGCAATTCAGGGTTTTTTCTGGTCTCACAAATTTGCATAACAAGTAAGTTACGTAAACTAGATACATGACAAGTTGTACAATTGATTCAAAATCTAACTTATCCAGATTTGAAAGAAAAAATGTGGTTTCAACACTTGTGCCCATTCAATGTAGGACCAAAATAACTGTAAGTATTTCTTAAACATGTATCAAGTTTTAAAAAAGTAAATAAAAATATAATTAAGAAAAATTGTTGAAATAAATTTTTTATTATAATATATGTATGTATGTATATTGTTAATGACGAGTTTTAAAACTTAACTGAACTGAATCATCATAGTTTTACATTCTCAACTGTCAAACTACACAACAACTGTCAAAACTTCTTATGTAACTAAAAAATAATCTTTATATGTGTTTTTTTTTTAAATATACAGGGTGTCCCTTAGACAATTAATCAATAATTTATTTTTAGCGAAATGGCAATGTTGATCAACATTTTTCAAACATTTGGTTATTTCAAAATGACAAAAAAATATTAAAAACAAAAATCATTTGTGGACAGGGTGAGTGACAAACCAACTAAAAGTAGGTGTATTTTTGAATTATATCAAAACATTAGTTACTTGAAAACACTTATGATTCGGAATAAACAAGCTACCAAATTCTGATATACGATGACCTCGTCTTTCATTTTATTCAGTTTGGAACATACTTTACGGGACACACTGTATTTATTTGGAAATTGATTTTTTGCAAAGGGCTTTTTTTTCTTACGTCATATAGGAACTACATATGTATATGGCAAGTATTGTATTTCTAAAAAATTTCGAACTCAAGATTTTATAAAACATGACATAACGATGGTAGAGAAGTCAAAAAAGTGGGTCCCCCGATTCTGTCCGCCTGTCTGTCTTTCTGTCCTCGCTCCTACAACCCAAACCATTAAGTCGATTAAGTTAAAACTTGGAAATTAAGGGTTTAAGCAGACCCGCGTTAGGTGTTTTTTTAACTTCCCATATAAAGTTATTGTAATCGGTCCGATTTGTGGAATTCAAAATTTTGATATTGCTCGACGTTTCAAGGTCCCTAATGTAGAAATAAAACATTTTTATAGAGATGCATGCGTGTGTACGTACGTTCGTACGTCCGTACGTTCGCAAAGTTTTTTCGTCGTCCATAGCTTAAGAACCTGTAGATATATCGACTTCAAATAAATTTTGTTATACAGATAATAATGCAGAAAGATGCAGAAAGGACTCTCAAAAAAATTGCGAAGGTGGTTTTTTTACCATAGCAATTTAAAAAAAAGGTGAAAATTTCGGTTAACAGGAAATATCTCACGAACCAATAACGTTAGCGATTTGAATTAAATTTGATATTATATATTAAAACGTGATACCAATTAAATATATTTTTGGAAAAAATTCCAAGTAACGGTTTTTTATAAATCAAAAATAGTGAAAAAAAATATTTGTCACCTTGAATATTTTAACATTACGAAAAGTTGGTAAAAAATGAGTTTCGACCCAAATATCTTTTCAAAAATTTTAGATTTTGGCTTCAAACTAATTTTGTCTTATAAAAAATATTGTTTTCAACATTCGGTAAAATTTTGAGAAAAATCTAATTAGCAGTTTAAAAATTAAAACCTAAAAAAAATACTAAAAGTTCGTAAAAATTAATTTTCGACATATTGGAGACATATTTCGAGATATTGGCTTCAAATTAATTTTATTTTATAAAAAACTATTGTTTGCAGCATTCAATAAAATCTTGACAAAAAATAAAAACTAAAAAAAGTTGGTAAAAATTGATTCTCGACTAAAATATCTTTTCATAAATTTGAGATTTTGGCTTCAAACTAATTTTGTCTCACAGAAAATATTTTTTTCGGCATTCAGTAATTTTTTTTTTCAAAATCTAACACTCAGTTCTTTCATAAAATCATAAAATTTACAAAAAAAAGTACTCAAATTTGGTAAACATTGATGTTCGGTTCTCGATATCTCGTGAACAATAGAAGATATTGACTTCAAATTAATGTCATTTATCTGTAATTTGTATTTGTTTATGTAGGAAATAAGAACTTTTAAGAAATGCTACTAAAATTGGTAAAAATTGGTTTTCGACTAAAAATCTCGTTAACAAAAATAGATTTTGAAATCAAAAAAATATTTTAAAATTTTTAAGAATAATTCAACTGACAACTTTTTTAACAAAACACAAAAACCTACAAACTTTTAAGCAAGACAAATCGACAATCAGGATGGAAAGTTATCAGTGTGGGTCGCATCCCAGCCTCTTTTTTTTCATTTAATTTTAAATATTAAAAACAACAGTAAAATTCGAATTTTCTCAAAAACAAACCGATAGATTTTTATTAAATGTTTTCTTAACCTGGCTTCGTTGAATAAAAAGAAATATTTTTTGTATTGCTCCAGGAGGGTTCCCTCCATGGAACGGTTTTTTTGTTTTAAAGTTTTCTCAAGAACTAATGAACCGATTTCAATAATTTTTTCTCCGAGCAAGCTCTTATACTGTTTTAATAATATTTGAGGATCAAAAATACCATGGTTTGTTTTTTTTTAAATGTATTAAAATTTCGTTTGCAAAATTCGATATCTCAAAAATGGATCATCATTTGTTTACGTATATTAATAAGTTTTAAAAAGCTGCATACCAAACATTTTTATATATAAAAAAAATCTCTCTAATGATTTTTGAACAAAATAAATTAATGAATCAATTTATTTTTGATTATTTAAATGGCATTTTAATTTTTGAAGACAAAATTATTTATAGGTACATTTTTAGATATGTATAAGTAATTTGTAAACAGTCATTGGATATAGGAGCAAGTTCGTGCAACCCATTCGTGCATTTTAATTATTTTAAACTAATGGCAAAGCACTGTAAATATTAAGAAATATACCTACATACATTCATTAGTAATGTAAATCTTAAGATAATGAACAGTAACGAAAATTTTAATTTATTCAATTACATAAGTGTTTGGAAAGCGACAGGCACTAGCAAATATTGATATTAATAACAATTTTGAATGAAAGCTTTAAACAAAAGTACGAACTTATTTGTTTTATATGTACAGAAGACCTGGTAACCATATACAATATAATTAATACATATTTTTTATCATTTAAAGAGAAAATCTTTACATGTACCTATGTATGTATGTATGATAATCCCACTTAAAACCAATTCAAAATTAATTTGTTAAACAAGCAGTAATTGAAACAAAAATCAAAGTAATTTTGTTTAAATGTTAATACACATGTATAGACATACATACATATGTAGTAACCTATAATACAATTAAATTTAAAACAAAAACGAGAAATGTGTTAACATTTACTACACATTTTATTGAATTAAATCATTTAAAAGGTCCTTTTCTGTTCAATCGTATACGTGACAATAATGTAAATGTTACTTTTTGGAATGTGATTTGTGTGTTAACATTTAAAAAAACAATTGATTTTATTGTTACATTATGTACAATACATGCATACATACATATATACATACATACTTGTATTATTCTGTTTCTATAGAAAAATATTTGATATAATTTTATATGTATGTATTTTCAATTTACATTACAGACATATGTACATAATGTACCTAATTTTATATGTATGTATTTCCAATTTACATTACAGACATATGTATGTACATAATGTACCTAATTGAAAGGATTTTCAAAGTATCATACATTTTGCGCCAAAAATTGATAACATTACGCAGGAACGTAAATTAAATAACAAAATATTTCTTTTTGGAAAGGTGTATCAAAGGCTAGGAAGAATTTATAAAGACGTCTTATAATTAAAGTCAATTTAGTGCTTAGTTTTACGATTTTGAATAAAATAACATAAAAATTAAACAAAGGTTGTAAATTTTCTCAAAATTTTCAACAACTATTAACAGGATTAACTAGGTTCAGAAACAAAAAAATAAGAGAACAAGTTTCAGGCTTTCAAAAAACTTCCGTATTGCCGCTGTTTGCAGTTTTTTTTTCTTTGTTTTAAGTAATTTTTGAGAACATTTCCAAAAGAATCCTTTAATCTTCAATACTCTTGAAAGTTTTCTTTTGAAAAATATTTTTAACTTCCCCCAAGAAGTTATTGTAATCATTCCGATTTGTCGAATTGAAAATGTTGACATTTCTCGACGTTTCAAGGTCTCTAGAATCTAAATAAAAGATTTTTAGAAGGATGTCTGCGCATGCTTGTGTACGTACGTCAGTACGTTCGGGAAGATTTTCCTGTCGTCCATATCTCAAGAACCAGTAGAGAAATCGACTTCAGACAAATTTTGTTAAGCAGATAATAACGCAGAAAGACGCAGAAACGACTCTCAAGAAAATTGAGTGGGTGTTTTAATAGCAATTTAAAAAAAAAGTGAAAATGTTAGTTAACCCACGAGCCAATAACGCTTAGCGACTTGAATTAAATTTTATATTATATATTGTGACCTGTTTCCCAACCAGTATATTTTTGGTAAAAAATCAATTAACGGTTT
Source organism: Eupeodes luniger (assembly GCA_951509635.1). Lineage (NCBI taxonomy): Eukaryota > Metazoa > Arthropoda > Insecta > Diptera > Syrphidae > Eupeodes > Eupeodes luniger. The sequence continues at coordinate 1,205,360 of OX608074.1, forward strand.
TTTTTAAATTTAAAACAACTGAAAAAAAATAGTTGTCACCTCGAATATTTTACGAACAAAAAACAAGTTTATCTCCAAAATAATTTTATACAACGACGAATAACATTTCTGAAATTTCGTAAAATTTTGAGAAAAATCAAATTCACAGTTTTTTACAAAAAATAAAAACCTAAAACAAAATTACTAAAAGTTGGTAAACATTGATTTTCGACTTAAACATCTTTTTGAAAATGTAAGATATTTACTTCAAACTCATTTCACCTTATAGAAATACTGTTTTCGACATTTAATACAATTTTTATAAAAATCCAACAGTCAGTTTTTTCATTAAAAATAAAATCTACAAAAAATAGTACGCAAAGTTGGTAAAAATTGATGTTCAATTTTAAATAAAAACTTTCATTAAATGCTACTAAAAATTGGTTTTCGACTAAAAATCTCTTTAACAAAAATAGATTTGGAAATCAAACTATTTCATCATATGCAAAAGATTATTGGCAATTTTAAGTTAATTTTTTTAGAGAATATAACTGACACATTTTTTTTTAATTTGACGGCCCAGCATCTTATTAATTATTTTATTTAATATCACAAATTTAACCCTTATTCCAATAATGCATTTTTGATAGTATTTTACTTACTGTACTTAAAAAATATCATTATTTTATAAGAAATACTTCAACTTTTTTAACAATATGCTTACAGTTTTGATTTTTATTTCAATAGACGTAAAATTATAAAATGGCTCAAGAATTGTGTGCCATATTTTTTTTTTTTAAAGCGTTACTGACAGTTAACCACTGCATGGACTCCAATCATTAAATATTATGAACTATTTATATTTGGACGTAAGACCCTATCTTTCCCAGCTTAAATACTTGTGAGCTCTTTAATTTCTATGATTTATTTGATAACTAATATTAAGCTTTTTAAGGTCAATATTCTAAATCAAAACTCTTAAAATTGAGTTGTATTTGAAAATAAGACTAGGATACAAAAAAGCAGAAGTTGTTTTTTTAATTAACTTTAAATAGAAAGTGTCCTTAAGAACGACATTTCCAACACCCAAAACATGTAATTAGAAACCCAAAGGTCATTCACTCAAAAAATAACAATGTGAAAACAACATAAGGTAGCTATTTATTATTTTTTCTAGAAAGCATATAACGAATAAGTATTTTTATAATTAAAAAAGATCTAAATGAATAAATAAACATGTAAAACGATCTTTTTTGTTTTTGTCTAATACCAAGAACTAATCAAACATTAACCCTTACTTCTAGCTCCTATAAAGATTCTATCCAACTCAAAATAATAATCAAACAAGAAATACCTGTCTATCATTTTATTGTGCGTATGTACCTTACGATAATTTTATTCCAACAAATTCTTTACCGCTTCAAGCGTAGGCGAATTTCTTGGATTTGTGGTTTTAAATAAAATTAGTGTAGCATTGCTTTACTTTAATTCCTAAAAAATTTTCAAAAGCTTATTTTCATAAACCACATATCACCACAAATGGATAGGCAATTCACTTATTTATTTTAAAAACATCTGTTTATTGAAGTATCCATAAATTTACTTTCAAAGATGAAGATAAATTTATTTAATTTATATTTCAAAATATTTATTTTTTTTTGGTTAATCCTTGAAAATATTCAAGTGAATCTTAAATTTTATGGTTCATTTGATCGAAACAACTTGGTGACTAATAGCTTAAAAATGTGTATTGAAAGTAAAATATCAGAGCAAATTGTTTTCTTCTTTCACAATTCTAGTTTGAAATCCTTTGTTTTTTTTATTTTTTTAAGATCAGTTTGCAATTACTGGAACAACCTTGAAAATATAAATTCGTCCTCAAAACTACCTTTTGCTTTCAAAAAACTTAAACAAAAAAACACACACAAACAAGAAGAAATTTAAGTTAATTTTCATTTATGTTAATTTATATGTTAATTAAATTAAGTTTATAGGCAATTGGATTTTTTTAGTTTCTGAATTTATTTTATTCAACTTTTAGATTTATTTTAATTATGTCATATCAATGCTAGTTTTTTGAATTGAAATTGAAAGCATTCCTTAAGTAGAAGAATCAGACTAGTTTTAGTTTTGATTGAAAATTTAAATACCAGCAAAACTTGTGACACCGATTGAGTTTTAAGTTTTAACTTCCTGACTTCTCAATCCCTTATGACTTAAAATAGTTTTGTATTTAAAATAAAGACAGTAATTTATTAAAAAATTATGAAAAAAGAGCATAAATGAAATAAAAAAAAAAAGATTAGAATAAGAAAACTTAATATTTATTCACGGTCGGACTGAACCGAAAATTCAAAAAAAAAAACAACAAAATATTGAAGTTTAATTAATCACTTATTGATGTTAATGGAATTTTATTTGGAGTCATCTGCAATAGATGAACTTTATAGATAGGCAGATAGCTTTAAGATCAATCTGCATGAACACAAAAAAATAATTTTCACGGTCAGCCACAGCCTAAGTGACAGATAGCCTGTGGCGTTGTCAAAAACAAAACATTGTGGTTTTTGTTAAAAAAATATGTTTAGCAAAAATGTTATTGATTTATACCGGATTTACACTAAATAGTGAGTTGCCATAATTTTATTTTCCTTTGATTTTATGACGTCAATGCGGTGGTATATCATCTGTCAGTGGTTTTTTCAATGTCACACGATATTTATCATGTTATTTTTATGACATATAACATTTTGATAAACCACAAGGAGTATACTGAACCAAATATTGCGCGGAGAGAGATTTTTTTCACAATGTTAAGACGATTTTTGAACTTTAATTAAATCTTGTGGAACAATAACTTTTAGTAATTTTTTAAAGTAATTGACATTTCAAATAAATAGATGCGTTTCCCATATTAAGGTTTGTTTGATTTGCTTTTTTCATGAACTGTCAAATGTCATGTGTTATAGACATGTTCAGATTCACGTTTATAAGAAAACGGAGATCAGTATTTTACTAGTTATCAATAAATTAAATTAATTACTTTTGAACACCACTTTCACTTAATTGTAAAACACTAAAGAACTAAGTGGCAATCAAATTCTACCTTTTCTAAGGTTTTTGATTGCTTTAGTTTAAATCTGACTTTAAAATCAATCTATAATGTCAGGTTCTTGGAATACAACCTTTTATAACTTCAAAAAAAGAAAAAAAAACTTATATAAACTTTTTGAAGCTATGTTATATATTACGTAATGATTTTCCAAATCTACTTCGATATTCCGCTTTTTCAGTATCTCATTAGATATAAGACTTCACATGCCATACATTAACTTTAAAATAACGCTTAAGCATTTATACCAAAATAGTTCCTAACAGAGAACCCCAAAATGCTATAAAAGCAATTTTTGATCTTATTACGAATTTGTAGTCCTAAGATAATAACAAGTTTTTTGAATATATTGAAAAAAATATATTTTGATTTTGGGCACATACATATAAAATCAGAGTTTGAATTCATAATCAACACTAAAAATTAACTATAAAACAAATTATTCAAAAACATAAAGGAATTACATTCAAGTTTTTTTCAAACTTCAAAAAGAGTCAAATTAACCCTCATATCATAACTTATGAGAAATTATGAAAACTTTGTAAGTGATATACTAAAATGATTTAAAATGTGTTTAGAAAATAAAGACTTGTACTTTGGAAAATCATCGTACAATCTTTACTAATATTATGCGAAAGTAACTCTGTCTGTCTGTTACTCAATCATGACTAAACTACTGAACGAATTTGCATGAAATTCGGTATGGAGATATTTTGATACCCGAGAAAGGACCAGCGTTGCCGATTTTTTTTTGAAATCGGTCCACTTTTGAAAATAAATCGGGCCATTTTCGTCGTTTCCGGGCCAAAAATAGAAATGAAGTAGATGCACTACTGTATCTTTTTAAATTCATTTTTTAAAGTTCATGAAAAGTAAAAATCCCTTATATTAATTAAACCTACAAACATTTTGTGATGATTTATGAATCCGGGTAACATCCTAAGAAAAAAATAAATAAATCGAACTCGTCATCGTCAGTAAAGGATTGAAATCTTAGTGTATATGAATACATGTTCTGTATTTGGTTCAAATACTTTTTAGAGGGCCATTTTCAAATTTTTAGGGGCCATTTCAATTAAATATGACATGGAAAGGACATAGGCTACTTTTTACCCCGGAAAAATGACGCATTCCCATGGGAAAATTCAGGTGGGCCGATCGCTTTTACGCCTAAACTCCTGAACAGATTTAAATAAAATTTGGTAAGGAGACAGTTTGAGACTTAAGAAAGGACATGAGTTACTTTTGACCTCGGGAAAACAACGCATTCCCATGGGAAAAATTACTTTTCGGGGAATCTGATCACTTTCACTTTCACTCCTAAATTACCAAATATTTGAATAATATTTGGATATAGTTGGTATTACGGGAAAACAACGCATTCCCAACCCTTCTCATAAGTTGAGATAAAAGGTTGGTGTCCCAGTCCTGTTAATGAGAAATCTTGACGCATCAAAGTTATGTTATGATACACGGCTACAGATTACTCACCTAGGACGAAATATTATAAAAGCTATAATCATGACTGGATAGAAAAAGGAAAACAATGTTTTAATTCCCAGCATTCCGATAGTTCCAACCAATTTGCCGTTTCAGTTTAAAAGAGTACAGTTTCCTCTGAAAGCAACATTTGCAATAACAATAAATAAAGCTCGGGGGCAAACGCTGAAAGTTGCAGGTGTAAATTTGGAAAAAAAAAACTGTTTTTCCCATGGACAATAATATGTAGCGTGCTGACGAGTCTCAAACCCTAAAAATCTTTACGTTCTGGCCAAGGAAGGAAAAACGTCGTATATAAAAATGTATTGCAGTAACCTATCTTCTTCTTAAAATGTAATAACCCTAAGGCCCCTTTCACACCAAACGAATCCGAATCAATCAGAATCACTCCGAATCAAGTTGAATCTGATTCGTCATCTCCACTCTTTTACACCAGCTGAATCAACCTGAATCTATAAAAATCCTTTCATCTTGTTTTTGTTTTCCTTCTTTTAGTTGCTTTTTCTCTCGTATGGTTGTTGATTCAAGACTGACCGGACGAGGAATCTGACAGGTTGAATCAAGTGCGACCTCGAATCAAACTTGATTGAACCAGATTCGTCCGGTCTGAAGGCGGGAAAAGAATCCCTTCACATTTAAACGGAGCGCTCGAAGCCGAATCTTGGTCAATCAGATTCAACTTGATTCGGAGTGATTCTAATTGATTCGGATTCGTTTGGTGTGAAAGGGGCCTAACCTGACCTTACCTATGACAATCACACTTAGTATGGCCTCATCCCATCACAATTCAAACATACATACGTACAAAAAAGTACAGCTCAGGTTTTTTCATACTACTATCCAAAAAAACTATCTAATGCGGACAGAGTCGCGGGTAAAAGCTAGTTTATTATAAAGGGATATGATGTGTTTTAACTTAGCCCTAAAAACACCGTTTTTTAAAGGGGAGATTTAAATTGAAGACTAAATCCTTTAAAAAAGTGTTTTTTTTTGTTCTTGCCCCAGAAAAAGAACGTTATTTTGTCGACCAGTGTAATCGAACTTTCTTAGCTGTAAGAATTCTAAGATTTATTCTTCTTCTTTTCTTTTTTAAATCACAATATTTTCAATTCAAGTGTTCAAGCAATCTCATTTTTGTCCCACTTATAGAATAAATGATTGGTTTTAAATCAATGGCAAGGATGAACACACAGTCATAAAGTCTTGTGTGTCTTCAACTTCAAGTCATTTATCTCACCTCGAGCTTGTTTTCGGTGTAGAAGTCAACATTTAAATGCAAGAAATTCTAACAAGTTATAAATTTCATCACCACACCAGTATGACTAATTATTTATTATTAAAAGCTCGTTTTGGACAACTACATATTATACAAAAATTTCAAATAACTGTATATTCTTATTGATCGTTAAAAACAAAACGGGAAAGAAAATTGTGAAGCCAGAAGGTGTCAACAATAGTAATCAGTGTCGCTAACATACTTTAAGAACATTTATCAAGTGAAGACTCTTGTTGTAATTAATTATGTTTTGTTCAATATTCAACTTATGCAAAGCTTACGGTACTTACATATACATATATACCTGTGTTATGTACATATTTATTTAATTAAGGTTTTAAATAGTGGTTAAGGAGGCTCAAGAATTGAGACGTTATTTGGGCCCTGCAGTTGGCATTCTATAGAAAAATCATAATTTTTGTGCAAAGTAAAAGTTCGTACTTATTTATGACTATTTTAAAGTCTTTAAGATCTTACGAACCAAAATATGTTAAATCTACGTAGGTATGCAAATCGTAATCGATATTTGTTGTTCTTCTTCAAATATGACTTGAGTTAAAGAAAATTCTATTCTTGTGACCATGAGACAAACATTATTTTTTTAATATTTTATGATTGACACTAAACTCTTTTAAAATATGATTTGTGTCAAAATATGTTAGTAATATAAGTATAATATAGTAATATATAAACTTTACCTTCAAAGCAAACAATAAAATAAATACATAAAATTGATGAATGTTATAATAGTTTCTTTTAATAGTTCTGTTAATTTAGCTTCTGTTATTTCTAAAAAAAGTTTATTTCAAAGAGGCAAATATTTGTGTGTCATAGATGTGTAGGTATATTGCTAGAAAACATATATGTATAATTGGATATGCAAAACACTGAAATATAACTTGCTTTCCTCAAACAGAGGTCAAATCGACGACGGCGACGCGACAAGTGACGCCTAGGTCGTTTGGAATTTTTGTTAAAGCCATTAGAAATATCAATATGTATTATATTAAATAATGAGATATGAAATATAAATACGTATTTAGTTTTAATTTATAGAAAACACCTTCTACATATAATTTAGAAGAAGAAAAATGTGGTAAACATTTTTTTAAATTGCCATTAAATAAAAAAGTGCGTATACGCCACAGTGAACATTTTTTTATGAAATTTGTTTCTAATTGAAACATACATCCTAAATAATATATAAAGGTTAATAAAAAATCACATCTTCTAAGAAAGCCCTTACAACTCAGAATATGCAATTATTTTAATATTAACGAAAAACCCCGCAGTAGGTTTTAATCTAGAACATGCATCGAATTTTGCACGCATCACCTTCAAAAGTCAACCTCAACACCAATTTTTCTGTTCTTAGTCACAAACGTAATGATTCATTCATGAACTCGCAAAGTTAAACCCATTAACTATATCACATCCTGTTTTAGAGATTAACATGAAGCTTCCAAGGTTAACCTTGTCGACCGCATTTAGTTTCATCGGAAAAAATAAAACGCCGCAACAAAATGAGCATAAAACATGATTGTTATTAAACTAAAGGACCAAATCAGTACACGAATATGTCTTATATTAAGGTTAAGTAAGTCGTGATTCATCGAAGATACTCGTAATGTTTGGGATTTGGTTGATTTAAATTTTTCATAAATGTATATGATTACCAAGGTCTAGATGCAAACTCTTAACCATTCATTGACCATGTGCATGATATAAGGAAGAAGCCAAACACAGCATAATAAAGAATACAAAGGGATGCACATTTCAGGACAGGAGTAATAGCTCTTGAAGGATTTATAAATTTATCGTAAAAGGGAGTTCCAGTGAAAAATAGGGTAAACACAATGATTCAACATAGACCTCCGGCGCGGCCGGCATGGCAGTTCTACGCACTAACCATTATGATACCATATTATTGGAAAAGTTAAAAATTATAACAACCCGATGATGATTTTTATGACAGTTTCAAAATGAAACAAAATTGTAACCATATTATATTTACCGGTTTTCATAATATGGTTACAAGAAAATGAAATTTTTCCTAACAAACAGTGGAGCTTTTTAACCACAAACAGTGTAAAAGAAGCCTGAATATTAACAAGAATAACATTAAGATATTGTTCATGGTTGTAAAAATTAAGGGTTTCACATTTTAAGTTTTTTAATATTTTATTAAAACTAATCCTCGTTTTTTATCTTCACTCTGGAATTCTAAACAAACTCATAAGATCTCTTCGTATGTTAGGGAATGTCAAATACCACGTGAATTGGCGTTCATTGACATTATTAGAAACAAAATATTTGTTTTTCATCTCTTTAACTTTTGCTAATAAAAAACTCTTGTTATTGTCACTGTACATTTAATTTATAAGCCTTAAGTTGCATGCAGTAGAATAAAATGTTGTTTTTAATGCAATATTTTACTGTCAAATATCCCAATGTGCTGGATGTAGCTGCATTACCATTACCACAAAATTGGTGTTTAGCAAAAAAAAAAGTAAAAATATAAAACAAAATCGTCTGCCAGAGTGACTCTTAAACTGATCATGACCTTTATCGAACAAAGGCAAAACAGAAAAAAAAAGTTATTGTAAATTTTAACTCCAGGCTCATTAAAATTCATTGCATCTGTCTTCGAAAAACAACAACGAACAATAATTATAATTTCGATTTTAATAAAATATGACAATTTAGAATTTGGATGTGAAATTCATTCAAATAATTTTAATACCTTGTACCTTTAAGTTATAAGCTATCTTGGCGTGAGATCTCGATGAATCCAACTATTCTACATGTCAAAGATTTTAATAATTAAATATTATGAGTTTATTTCAATAAACAGAATTTTAATGATTCTTACAGATTGCATGAAAAACCATTTAAGACACATGAAAAGATATTGCGTATGTAGGTTTATTGGCTTGTTGTAATTAATTATGAAACTTACAATTTTATGCGGAAATTTTGTAGGTTTAAAAAAGATCTATAGATAAGATCAGATGTCCATCGGATTCGAGAAAACAAGCAATAAAATTTTAAATCAGCTATAAATAATTTGTAGTTTTTGTTCAATACAAAGAAAAATAACTGTCATCATTTAATATGAAATCAAAAAGAGAATTTGTTTTAATGGCAAATTCATTAAAAATGTAGAAAATATTTGTATCAATAAACCGGTAAAATTTGTTTAAATTTTTTTAAGAGGTGGGTGAGTTGGTTAAATTACTAAGAAAAAAATAAAACATTCTTTGGCGATTAAGTCATTGTTTGTTTGTATGTATATTTCATTTTAAACAAATAGACATTTTTAAACTTAAAATCAATAAAAATAAACAATAAAACTAAAATTGTGTATTGCATTGTATAGTAAAAGTTTGTATTTAATTTTTTCTAATATAATGAATAGTTTGAGTTTTATAAAGATTTATAGAACCATTTTAAAAATTGTCCGATTAATTTCCCATTCGAAGTAATTGGCACCAATAGAATTTGTAAAATTGAACTTTTACTTTTTGTAGTCGGCCAGATCTCAAGAGCATTAAATTTTTCCTTACACTTCATAATATCAAAATATGCAAAAAAGATTTTTAAACAATTAAGAATTAGTTTTTTTTTAAATTCCAAAAAAGAAAGTAAACAAAAATATTTGTGAACTAGAAAATTTTATGAAGGAGAATGATATAGCCTTAATAATAATTTTGTGGAATGAAAAATTATATTTTTGACGTATTGATATTTTTTTTAGAAAAATCGAATTGGTTTTAAGAACATAACAAAAAAGAGGCTGGGATGCGACCCACACTGATAACTTCCCATCCTGTCTGTTGATTTGTCTTGCTCAAAAGTTTGTCTATATGTATAAATGTTTACCAAATTTGCGTACTATTTTTTGTAGATTTTATTTTATTGAATATCGAAAACAATATTTTCAGTGAAATAAAATAAGTTCGAAGCCAATATTTTTAATTTTTGAAAAGCTATTTGAGTCGAAAGTAAATTTTTACCAAGTTTTAGTATTGTTTTTTTTATAGGTTTTTATTTTTTGTAAGAAAACCGTCAGTTCTATTTTTCTCCAAATTGTAATGAATGTTGACAACAATATTTTTTAAAAGATAAAAGGTAAATTTTTTTGTTTAGGTTTTTATTTTTTGTAAAAAAACTGTCAATTCGATTTTTCTCAAAATTTTTGCAAATGTTGTTGTTCTTATAAACTAAAATTAGTTAGAAGCCATTATCTCAAAGTTTTGAAAAGATATTTGAGTCGAAATTCAATTTTTACCAACTTTGAGTAATTTTTGTTTAGGTTTTTATTTTTTATAAAAAAAACTGTCAATAAGATTTTTCTCAAAATTATATCAGATGTCAAAAACATTATTTTTCGTTGCAAAAATTGTTTTGGAGATGAAATCATATTTTAGTCGTAAAATTTTCGAGGTGACAAATTTTTTTTTTCAGTTTTTTTGATTTATTAAGAAAACCGTTGATTGGATTTTTTTCCAAAAATATATTTGTTTTGTTCCACGTCACAATATATAATATAAAATTTAATGTCTCTAGCGTCATTGGTTCATGAGATATTTAGGGTTAACCAAAATGTTCACCTTTTTTTTAAACTGCTATTGTAAAAAAACCACCCACGCAATTTTCTTGGGAGCCCTTTCTGAATGTTTCTGCCTGTATAACAAAATTTATTTGAAGTCTATATCTCTTCTGGTTCTTGAGCTATGGACGACGAAAAAAACGTCGCGACGTACGAACGTACGTACACACGCACGCACAGACATCTTTCTAAAAATCTTTTATTTCGACTCTAGGGACCTTGAAACGTCGAGAAATGTCAAAATTTTCAATTTGACAAATCGGACCCATTACAATAACTTCCTATGGGAAGTTAATAACACTACTACTAAAAATTTTAACAAATTGGTTTTCGATTTCAATAAAATAAATAAATTAGGTGGCTCAACAGTCAATGAAGAACCAGGGCCTATAGTGACTTACAACTCTCAACCATTCCTGTGTGCGAGTAATAATGTTGTCAGAGATGGAAGGGACCTACAGTTTATATGCCGAATCCGAACGGCTAATTTGAGAAAGCACTTTTCATGACAAGAATTACTCTTGAAGGATTTGTCAATTCCTCGCAAGAGGCAGTACCCGTGAAAAAGTTAGGTGGCACAAGCAGGGATTGAACCCAAGACCCCTTGCATGACAGTCCAACGCTCTACCCATCACGCTACGGGTACTTTCGATTTCAATATCTTAAGGAAATGGACAGAAATTGATTTCAAAATTATGCCATCTTATACAAACTATTATTGTTAACATTTCGTAAAAAGTCTTTAAAATTTAAATTGACACTGTTTTTCCTCTTTCGAAATGTACTTATATAATTAAAAACTAAAATTTTTGATTTTTATACTTTTTGAAGTTCTTTGAACTACAATTCGACAATTTTAAGGGCTTCAATTTGAACTTATCACTATGGGTCGCATCCCATCTTGTTTTCATAATGTATTTCCATAGAACATATGTATGTACATTTTATCCAATTGCATTTAACTTAAGAATATTTAAAGCTTTCAGGTAAGTTGAAACTTGTATTTTTTGACAGTATAAAATATTATATTCTTGAAGATTTTTAGAAATCGAGTTTAAGGTCATGACTAAGGCTCAAATTTTGCTAACTTAAAAACACAAACTCATAAAATGACAAATCCAAACATTTAGTGAGTTAAGCCAGGTTAAACTTTAACCTTACACTAAAAAACTGAACCTTCTTGTAGGCTTACCTTAAATTATTATACACTAACCATTCTTAAAATAATTTGTTTCTATTAATAAAGCAAAAGCTGCAATACCTTTTTATAGAAGTTTATATCTTTCATAAATAATTTATGAAAGATTTGAGTTCTTTCATATGAAACTAATGAATAATGGTGTTAATGCAAAACACACGCCATACGCCATACGCCACTCGTCACTGTTTCTTCATTCTACCCCGACAATTTTATTTTATATTTTATATTTTATAATTTACATGCATATGCATATATTTATAAGCCTGGTTTATGATAAGACTTTGAGAATTAGTTTTTGTCTCTAAAAAAAAATTAAATGAATTCACACCTTTCATAAAATGTTAACATATTAGGCGAACAAATTTAAATTTAATCACAGTCTTCCCAGTTCAACATTTATTGCAAAAAAATATTTGCACACTCAATTATACAAAATATACAAAAGCAAAATAACTCAAATCCAATCATCTAGCATCTAGTCATCAAGTCTTCGGTCGCAAGTCTCAGCCAGCTACTAGCTCAGCATCAGTTAAGCTACTGCATCTCTCTCCCTCTTACTCTGAAAATAACAGCCGCGCTGCCACCGCGCCGCCGGCTTAAAACTTATATTTTGTCAAGTTGAAAAATCTGAATGATAAATCAATAAATTCTTGGGACTATCCCACACGCAACGTAAGTTCATCCATAATGCGTTCCATTGGTACCTTTGGGTATGGATAGGTCGCGTAAAGTATCTACCTATAAGTTGGAAAAAAAGCTCATTAAACCTGTCTGACAGATTCCACCACCACTCGCACTCATGGATCATCTTCGTCATTGCCATGAGATACTCACTCGTACGTGCTGTACTCATCAAGTTGTTAACTTGGCCTATACCACCAGCTGAATTTGAAGCTGGATCTACTAAAACTGGTGTCAGACTACGACGACGACGACGACAACGACTTTGATGACGACAATTTAAAGAAAACAACGAAATTATACAAAAAAAAAATTAAAAGTAATATATATAAGACCAACTTTTTGAGGCTCCTCTTGTTTATATTAAAAAGTTTTGCGAAGATCGTCTTCAGTTGCTTAAGATCGATTTAACTGTACGATCTGTTTTTGGTTCTTTTTGCTGACCTTAGACTGTAAGGCTTGTTAAATAAGTTCCGTCGCACTCTTTGCAAGGAGCGACTTTTACCAAAGGACTATAATTAATTTTTTCTTAATTTTTGTTTTATTTTTAATTTATACAGGATTCGTTAATCGTTAAGTGATCGTGGTTTAGTTTATTTATTTCGATTTAATCAAACATCTACGTATTATTGGCTGTGATTTTGTGTGTAAAGTTATATTTTATATTTTATTCTAATTTTTTCCGAACGTTAAAAAAAAAAAAACAAAACGAACATGATGAGCCTTCGTGCAGTTTTTTGCATGGTGAGTGATAAAATCAATATTTTTTAAAAAATATCCTAACTACTTTATTATGCCTTTTCTATAAATAATCGTATATCTATCTTAAATACAAAGTGCTACAAACTAAATAAGAAAAAATAAATAAAAATATTTTCTCAATTACACATACAATCTTTGTACAACACCAACAACAAACAACCGTAGACAGACTTGGGAGTGTAAAAATATACATACATACTCGTATTCACATCGAATGATAACGTGATAATTGATTGGCTTGCTTCAAAATAGCCAAAGTTATGATAGATGATGTATCTTTGTGAAGTGTTGAAATTATGTATCTTTTGCAATAGAATAGCTTTACCTACATAGTATCTTCCATGTGGTTTTATGAAATTTGGAGGCTAATAAACCAGATGACAGTTTTTTATTTCTTGTAAATACGATGGTATTTAAAAATTTGAATAAATTGTTGGTAGTTGATTGTTTGAAAACGTGTTGAAGTTCATTTTTATTACCTTTGCAAGTTTGAGAGATTTGAATTATTGAGACAATTTTGTGAGGTTTTGGATGAGGCGCAATTTTTAAATACAGGATTTGTATTTTTCATAACTTCTTGGATAGGATAAAAATTGAATCTTCAATTTAACTGATTTCTGGTAACAAATTTCAAACACACAGATTTTTAAAGAAATCGAGAGTTATAAATATTTTTAATAGAAAAGAAGTATGAAAGTAAAGCATTTACTTTATGTTTTCTGATAATTGCCACATTTAAATGATGAACAAAATTTAACGAAACTTCTTACACTAAAATAGGGTATAGTTATATCTTTTATTGAAATCAATCCCGAATAATGTACGAATAAATATTTTAATGTGTTGCGTTTTGAATAGAAATGCAAAATTTACTGATAGATTGGAAAATACTCAAAGAATTTCAAAAATGTATTTTTCTATTTTCCTGAACATTGTCTCAAAATATGAATCGAATTGTTCTGCCAGAAAATTTTAATCAGGAAAAGTTTTTGTCAGTGATACAAATTTTTCAATGATTGGTTTCAATAATGGAAACCAATGATAGCCATAACTGGCCCATTATTTTTTTTTAAATTTTGTTATAAATAGAATGTTCAATCTATTTAATAAATGGAATTTAATTAAAAGTGCGATAAATATTCCTCAATTATGATTCTTTATTTTAGTAAACAAATAGCAAAGTAATATAATATTCACTGCGAAAAAATTCAGACAAAGCCTGAACTTAGTTAAAAATCTTCGTTTAAACGTCCTTAACACTGTCTTAACACTGCCTTTAAATTCCTTTTATTTTGAATTGGATCAAAAAATTTTAGTGGCGTGGGGGTGAAAGGGGGTCAGGTACAATTTTTCGTAAATTGCTCAAGAACAATTTTTTTTGGAAGAGTTGTTAATCTTTATTGCAATTTTTTCGAACCAAGGCATTTACTTTATATAATTTTCCTGTGAAAAATACTTTTCTGAATTTCATAGTTTGAATCCAGTAAAGATCTACATCAATATATTTATTCGTAGACCAATAGTTAGATATTAATTTTCCCCTTCAAACGTTTTGCTAAGTCACGGCAAATCCTCTTACCAGCGTAATTGACTCCTTATAATTGAAATCGGTATAAGTTATAACTTCTAAAATACTGATATATCTTCTAACCGAAAACTTTTATCTTGGTATTAAAGGAAAAATCCTTTTTTAAGACTGATTGAATAATATTTCAAATCTTATGACTAATAAGCTTCAGCTTGAAGTTAAATGTGCAAAAATTAAGATATCGCATTCTTGAACACTTATAAATCAGCAAATCTAATTCACACACCAAAAAAAACAAAAACAAAACTAAGATCCATAATATAGTAATCTCAATTTTTAAATGTCATCTCATCAAATAAAGTATTAATGTTGATGGGTGGATTCGTTTGGATTCATCAAATGCTTTGAATTAGTGAAAGGTTTTTTTTTTCTCATTTCAAAAGAACCTAAACATATTAAAAGACCAATTATAAATAACTGGCTTTAAAAGACTTACATATAAAAAGACATTCACAAATCGAATGCAGTTTAAGATTGTCTTCAAAAATTGTAAATGTGCATCTTCAGTGTTGTTTTTTTTTTTTTACAATTGAAATGCGGTACAACACCTTGACTATGAGTTTATGACTCTTAAAATGTTCATCTTTAGCTAAAAGAATGACGTGCGTGTCGAATACATTTGTGTCATTTGCAATATTATGGCATCTTTTAAATTTCAAGGACAACAAGCCTATAAAAACCGCAAAAATAAGCACATGTTAAAAGACTAATTCATTTATAAGAAACAACAAATATTTTTAGTACAAAATATATTTTGCATGAATTCTAAATAAGAAACAAATTAATATTCAATATAAATGTAGGTATACACAACAAAAAAAAAACAGTTTCAAAGATATAAAATTTATGTTCTTTTTAGCAAAAGCAAACTAAAAAAAATATTAAATAACTTTTATAGAGTTGAAATTGAAAGTTGCTGATTTGGAAAGACAAGTTTGTTATGGTAATTTCTTGTATCCATATATATATTAAAGTATCTATTGAATATGATTTTCTGAACTGGATATACCTATCTAGAATGAAATTAGTCAACATATCTAAATTCTGTGATAATACTGATACTTTCCCTTTCTTGAATGTATTTTGGGGTAGTTTACTGTCGAATTCTATTTCTTAACTATTATACATGCTACTTGCTTTAGGGCGTCAAAAATTTACGAGTTAATCTCTCAAAAAAGGGACAATACCAATGAAAACAGAAGTCATTAACCCAACTTAATTTGAAATCTTTGATAGAGGTCATTTGCACTACAAAATCTTAGAAAAACAAACATCAATGGTGATGGTTTAATATCCGAGAGGCAAAGACAAAACTAAATTTTAATTTTATTCCATTTGAAGAAAAATATCCCTCAGGCAATTTGTTGTTTTTTCACAAAGAAGTCAATCAAAACCAAAATAAAAATAAACTTTTTATATAAGAGTCGTTATTTCTATAATTGAACTCATCAAGGAGACTTCAATTTTCTTAAAAAGAAAACACTTAAACTATTATTGCCTGATAGTTAAGGCCTCTTGTCCACTTGTATAAAACCAACAATTTTATTTTTGTACCTAGGAGAAGTTCGGAATGAAGAAATGTTTTGCGATAATATTAAATAAATAAGGCACACTCTGGAAAAAGGGAGTGGTATATCCTTGAATTAGACTTTTTCATCAAAAACAACTTAAAAAGTTTTTCTTTTATTACAAACAAGTGGAAAAAGTTTCCAATTGAAGCCTTTATCCTTAATTCCCAGGAATATCACTTATCAGGCATAACCACTCTTAAATTGTTTGTTTACACCCTTTACCCTTTACTTGAGATGACATTTTACTTTATTCAAAATTCGAAACACCTTGCGATTTCGGTTTCGCTTCAAAAATTCAATAAATCAATGCTAATTAAAACCATTGTCACCCAAAATATTTTAAATACCTTAAAAGATGCTGCATGAAAATGAAGAGCGAAATAGTAAGCGCCAGCTTGATATTTCATTTTGTTTAAATTTGTCAAACAATGACATTCGGAGGCTATTTTAAAATTCATTTAACAGATTAAAATTACATAATTTTATGTTTAACAAAAGCCTCAAATTAGATTAATGAGTTATTGAATCTGAATAGAAAAAAAAAATTCATACAAATAAATTGGTTAATATTTCCATTTTTGTTTTCTGTATAAGGAAGTTAAAATTTTTACAGAATTAATATGATTTTGTTTGATATATGTACATACATACATACATATATAACGTACTAGGTATAGCTGATGAGTCATTAAAAAAAAAAACGAATTTTTCATTTTTTAAAATACACGTCTAAGCCACAGAGTCACAGGCCTAGAATAATTGATACCTTGAAGTCATGTCTCATGTACAGTATACTCGTATGCACATATGTATATAAATTTTTTATACCATTTATAACATGATTAGAATTCCTTATTTGCATATTTGACTCTTCGAAAAAATGAAAACCCCATCAAAAATCCATAAATTCAATATATACTGTATCAGCTTGTGCCAGTGCCTGTACCAGTACCAGTATTGATGTCATGGTCTATAAACAAAATAAAACAACAAGAAATAAAATTATAAAAGAAAACAATAACAACAATAACAAAAATTGAATCATTCCTGGTGAAGAAAAATACACCATCATCATTATTATCATCCTAAAAATGATCGGTGCTAATCAAAATTTTTGAGCAAAACATTTTGTTTGACTTATAAAACAAGTGTTGATTTAATTTATCTAAAAAATATGCGAATATCTTGCATCACTTCAGGTCTGATACCTCTGTATGCGGTATGCGGTATGCGAAATAAAAATAAAAAGAAGGAAAAATTATTCACAATAAACAAACGGATTATAAAATGACCTTCGCCGTCATAAAACTTAACGACACCTCTGAGCTCTTTAGTTGAGAAGTCTTAAGAACAATGCCCGAAGACCCCTACTTTAAATTTGTTGTCTTTCTGTTTGTCAGGTGATCATTTGACATTTCGTATCCGTTTCAACAATCTTACCATATAAATTAAGAATAACGGTTTGATGTTGTTGTGAGTATTGTTGGTTGTCCTGAACTGAACTGAACTGAACTGAAATAAAATGAACATCATCAGAATAGCATAGCACATTCATGCAGGTTATTTAAATTGTGCTGACACATCGCCCCTGACTCAGGTGGTTTGGTTCTTATAGTCTTATATAAGTTTAGCAAACTTCTGAATTATTTCCAAGAACTTCTATCTCAGCAAATGCTTGCTTGAAGTTACCCTAGTCGTCGTCGTCGTCGTTTAGTCAATGTCGTTGTCATAAATTTTACATTAATTTTGGCGTAACTGACATTCTAAAGTGTTTGAATAAATGGTTCTTGATAAATCTAAATAAATCGAGTTTTTTCTATGGGGTTGTGGGTATTGAAACAGAGTTGAATAGGTTATTCAATAAAATATGTTGCAAGCTTTAAGATATTTTAAAATACTCTCAAGATATATTATAGTTCAAGAACTGAATACAAATTTGTATAGTAAAGGAACACATTTTGCTTAGAATATCATTTACTAAGCTATTAAAATAGTACAATACGAGAAACAGTCGAAATAAATTGTGTTTTCCTAAAATTCTGATAAAGGGTACTTTTTTACAAACCTCTAGATTTGTGACATGTGCTTTTGACATTTACAATGATAAATGCTCTGAATGTTGATGAACTGAATGCTATACTGTTACCTACAAAAATATAGTATGCACTGATAAAGGGTGTTTTCTCGCAAACATCTGGATTTGTGACATGTGGGTTTTACATTTAGAAGTAGAAATTGATGATCGCAAATGATTAAATTCAACACGATCAAGAAATTGATTGGAATGATCTGAATATTGATGAACTAAATGGGATACTTTTACCCACTTTCCATACAACAGCAAATGGAATAACCCAAATGAAGATGAAGAACGAAATCTAAATCCGTGTTCTGATTATTTTATGGTTCACAAAGCTCTTGTACTTAAAATTACCTGATTTGAGAGTGATTTTATTCATTTGAGATTTAAATGTAAATTTGATAGAAGCAAATTATTTTAATACAATTGAAATGCATGAAGAACCATTTTTTTTTTGAACTTGTTTAAAAATAAGTTCCTTTCAAAACTGCATTTTAAACGACCTTAACCATATTTCATGTTTTAATTTTTGTTTCTTAAATTTGAATAAGATTTAAAAAATTTGCACTTGAAAGATCTAATTTAAATAGCAGATTTAAAGCAACCTCCGTCGATATTATAACAAGTTTAATAAAAATAACCATAAGAAATTAATGTTATATATCCAAAAATTTGTATATGAATAATCAATAAATAAAATGCACATATACATATAAAAATATAAATATATGGTATTAAGGTATGTACCTAGCAGTGTCTGCCTCCATTTTCTTATAGTCAATAATGAATAAAATTCCAGATAAACTGGATTAAGGTGTTTCTTATTTTATTAATTTGAAACGCAAATATATTCTTCAAATGACCTTGGACTGCTTAATTTTAATTTTAAGTTATACACATATGATGTATTTATATCATTGAAATGTCAAAATAACTGTTAACAATATTTGAATGTCAGTGACTAAATAAACTGCATTTTTTAATATATTTTTGTAACGGTATTATATATTTCAAATAACGGACTAAAAATCTAAATTTAAATAAAATAACTTGTTCACTTAAAATTCATAGATTCACATATTCTGAATTGAAAATAAATCAAAAACCCAGGGTTGAAATTATGGTCCTTTCAAAATTGGTTAGGAAATCGTGATTGATTAAAAGTTTGTTCATTTTTTTTTCTAGAAATCAAACCTTACTTAACGTTGTAATAAATAGCTTACAATCAACTTTAGGTTATGGTTGGGCGTAAAGATGGATTTGAGCTAAGATTAATTTTGATTTTGACAGCGTACCGCCTGCTGTCAAACTTAATCAATCAATTATCCAACTATTATCCACCGGCAAACAAATGAAGCACTTTTCGTTTTTGGTACATTTATAGCTCTTTTCGGTTAAACCCTGACTCATAAAAGTTCGTACTTTGTTATTCATCATACAAAAGAATTATTTTATTTTATTCAGTAGCGAACCTATAAGACCGTTTAAAGTACTTAACAAGTTGATGACCCTATCCATGTTTTATCAAACAAATCTTAATCTATTTAAAATAGTATAGCTTTATTATTAAGTGCGTGTATCTGTATATATTTAAAATTCACCTTTCGTACTGAAATCTTACAATCGCAAGTCATGTAACGTTTTTTGTTTTGTTTTTGTTTTTTTGAAAAGAAAAATTAAAATTCAAATTGCATACAACACGACCCGACCAACATTAAGTGTCCGAAAAATCAACGCAAACGTGCACAACACTTTCGGAAGTTAACATGACACACAAAATAGGAATTCATTAACAAAAATTGTAATAAGTTATGGCATATGTACATATAATCTGCGTAGCTAATTTTTAAATGATTTTTTGTTGTTGTTTATTTTTTTAATTTAAAATGAAGACATCTAACAATATTTTTTCTTTTTTTATTTTCAGGTGAGTGACATTACAACATTAAAAATGAATAAAATCATATTCTTATAGTTTTTGGTGAGATACAAAATTGTTGCTTAAATATTTATTTTGATAGTTATTTATTTATTTACATTTCGGACAATGTCATGATATTTATGAACATTTAAACACGCAAGATAGTTTGGTATGTCAGTCCGCTCAAGTCATGCCATCAAGTTTGACATTTTCGTTACCAATTATAAGAGTTCAGAAAAAAAATTTACACGATTGATTTATCGCAATAAATATTTTCTGACAATGAATAGTTTTTGTGATAAAATTGTTAAGCATAACCAATAATTTAGTGAGACAGAAATATTGAGCAACTAAGAAAATCTTTAAATTGATGAATTATGGCAGAATTCTTGAGAAACAATTTTCTCATTTGATTTTATTGTGGCAGAAATATTGGGAAGCAATTCTTCATCCGGTTTAACTTATAATTGTTCTGGCAATGGTATGGAATTTGTAGAATTTTACAATTAACATGAATTCACAAAAACAAATAAATATTTTTAATCTTTATTTTTAATCGGGAGTTTGATATTTTAAAGGGATTTCAAATGTCAGTGATTTTGATTTGGTTCGTATGAATCCATTAAGAAAGACGTTTGGATAAAATCTTTACTGAAGAAATTAGTTTGTCCCTAGCTGGAGCCTTATTCGATTGTCAGTTTTGACTGATGTCTAATTTTTTGATCCATTCTATTCAAAAATTAATATAGAAGGTATAAATTGGTCTACGATTATATTAAGTTAAATATTCTTGTTTTGGAAATGCTGAAAAAGTGCAAGTGTTATTTCTTCCACTTTTGCGAACCATCATATCACTTGATCGTGTAAATGTAGTGTTAAATGAAATTCCTGACAACTTCTCATTACTGTGTGAATTAAGTGAAAATATGTTCTCACTCCTGTTATTTTGTTTGCCTTGTCTGCATTACAAAAGAAGCACGGTAGAAGTTCATAAGAACCATTACATAACTCAGATACGTTTCTCAAGAAAATTTATAGTCATCTCTTATTCAGAAAATCCTTGAAATAAAGGTTGCTATAGTATAAGCACCTGGTGCCTGGCGGAATATACGCCACCGTACATTGCCAGATGAGAAATCGCGATTAAAAAACATCCAACTGGACATCACGCATTCATTTAATACGAGGTTACTCCCCAAGGGAGGCCGCTTATCGCTTCTCGTGATCGTTTTGAAATCCTTGTCCTCAACTACCAAGCCAATGCTTTGAAAATACTGCTCAGACAACTTCTGCCCTCGTTTTACTGAAACACAATCGTGTTAAGCGGATCACAAGCCCGCTGCGCTGCAGCAGAGTATATGACAAAAACAATATTACAACAACAACAAGAACAAAAAAAAAACAATAATAAACCCACTGACCAGTATCAACTTGATGACTCTGACCTTCGTTTTCATTTTTATTTTTATATTTACCGAGTGCTCATCCAGCACATACCACTTGGGTATTTCATTTTATCATCAACTCATTGCATCGGCTGCTGCTGCTCCAATCCCCCAGCCAGTCCCATGATGCAGTGGCAAGCTCTGAAGACTTAAGTCTTGTGTTGAACATCGATTTCGTAACATGAATCTCGTTGAAGATGAAATGTGCCCAGATGCAGATGCTCTCCTCTTGTGTGTAGTTAGTGTACCACCCGAAAGGTGCCTTGTACCAACAACCGCCATCACCATCGCTCGGCATCAGCTTTGCTTTGGTTGTCAATCCATTCCACATGCGTACATGGCCTTTTACATAACCCAGTAACTACATGACGTTTGTCTGCCATCACAGTCTGTCAACATGAATTCCCTGTTGCTTTCGCATGCTGTTCAAGATTGACCCTAATTTCAATATTGAATCGAGATCATAACAATTATTGACAGCTTAATAATAAAATCAATCATTTGACTGGATTTACATTAACTTTGAATTTTCCCGCACGATACTTATTCTTTTTTCAAACAATGCGACAAAAAGACAAAAAGAAAAACAAAAGCCTGCACGTTCCGGGAACTCTTTTGAATAATATTTCACCTACTTGCCATGCAAAAATATATACATATGGGCAGGTATAAGGAATAACAATAGCATCTGGTTGGTCTCGTTGATTTGCACAAAAAGTTATAATTTAATAATCATAACCATCATCATCATCATTATTATTATGCTTGGCATGTCTGCCTGCGCTTTAAGGCTCAGAGGGCTATACCATAACCCATATTTCAAATTCCACCAGGGGAGTGTTCAGTGTTCAGTCTTTAGTCTTCACTTTTCAGATGTTCATTATTACCGTCGTCTTCGTGAATGAATTTCATAACGTCTTTTCGAATGTGTTCTTTTATTTTTATTTTTGGTTTTATTTATTTGTTTTTGTATTTTTCCTCTAATAAGATTTATCTCAAACAATGTCAAGCTTTAGGCTTTGATGACAGCAATTGTCAAACGTTATCGGTTAAACGGATTGTGTTGGCAAGGCAACATTGAATACATTTTTTAAAAATTGTTTTGCTCTTTAACATTAATTTTTTTCTTTTGTCGAACAGAAAAGAGAATAGGAATTATGAATTTCAGAGCCCAATTTTCCTGCCAAACAAGACTAATCACTTGTTAACAATCACAACGACGATGGTGGTAGGGTGCTGAGGTGAGATAGGAATTTGGAATGTGTTTTTCACTTCTATCTCCTTATGCATGCATGCATAATGTTAACTTAAGGATATTTATAACATATTTATTAACTTACATCACATATTATGTGAGTTGAACTTTTCAATGATATTCCTCTTTGAAAAATGTATGAACAAAACCATGTGGCAGCTACATATTAAAGTCGAGAGTTTTCTTCTTAAACCGTACTACGCGAATGTGGAAAACCTTACCACACTTTGTCTTTCTCTGTCATTACAAACCTTGAGAATTAAAATCAAATGTTCAACGAAAAATTCATTCTATACTCTCCTTTTTCACAATTTTTACATTTTGCCTCTGGTATACTCAAGCCTAGTTTTTCAGTGTTGAGTTAAATAAAAAATTAATTTCAAAAATCTTACACAATGAACCCTTTTACTAAATCGCAAAATTTCACAACATTTTAATTATTTAAAAAAATCAAAATTTTAATGTCACATTAAAATTAAATATTTAACAATGGATTCTAGTGAATCTATAAATATTTGATTTTCATTGAAGCGAATCGAACATTCGACTTAAAGCGAACGTTTGAGAAATCCAATATAGAGCAAAATTAAGATGTTTGAATTTCGACGTTCAAATGGGCTAACATGTCTTTTTTAAAAAAAGTTCGCTTTTGAAGTGAATATTGAAATGGGATTCACGAAATGAGCTATTTCAAAAACCTTTGAAATAACAATTCGCTTCTCGTAATGAAGGCCTTAAATACATATTTAGAACAGTTGCTAAGAATCTCAACTAATTTGAAACATTTTCATGAATATTCAGACAAAATAATCTAAATTTTAAACATTAAAAAATATAGTTTGAAAATTGATTTGGTTCTCAGCATTGAGTTGATAAAAACAACCCTAAATTTTATTTTCAATTTTCATAGAGTTTATAAAACTTGAAATAATCATATTCATTTCTATTTCTGAATAATTATTAAGTTAAGAACATCATTTTTGAATAGAATACGGAAGCTTATTTTTGATTCTTCTTTATTGGTTTATTCGTAGATTCAATCTTACACACGCACAAGATATTATTTATCAATTCAATGCGTCATAAACATGTACCTACCTTGAATGAATTTCAAACTTAACAAGATATTATGATTTTCTCTCACTGAATAAAAAACCCGTTCTATACCTTTTTTTGTACTTAATTGTTTAAGTTTGGCTTAAAAGATAAATGAGAATTATCCAATAGAAAAAAAGTTACAAAATTTCTGATGTCCTTAGATCATGATATAAATTAAAATTAATTTGTTTAAACTTGTTTTGCTGAAGAAATTAAACACTAAATATCTTTTGGTATATTTAGAAATATATTCCAAAAAACCGCATCATTACTTGGCCAAAATTTATATTATAATGTGATATGATAATTCTTTTAGTTTTTAAAGGTCGTCATAATTTTTGTTAGTTAATGAATATGTTTATTAGAAACGGAATTATAATAAATTGTCATCAGTATGACGACAATTCCATTATTACACCACCACACTCTTTTCAAAATGAATTAATAGAATTAAGCTTTTTGTAGGTGAATAAATGTGTTTTGCATAAAACATATGCTATTTAGATTCATTATGTCAATTAATATTGTTTTTATTACAATAAGTTTTATGACAAAAAATCGAAGTATTATGTAAATACATGTATTTATAAAAAGGCATCAAGGACGTTGTTGAGGTTATTGTTTTTAGTAGTTTATTAATTAGGGAGAAATTGTTAACCAAAATCCTAAAATTTCCAGAAATAATAAAATTAATGTGCAAAGTAAATATACATACACATTGAAGTTTATGCTGCTAAATTAAATAAAATCATATTATAGGATAATCACTCAAATCACAATACCTAATTATTATGGGAATTATCTTAAGTGAGTTTTTCCTGGAAATCAAGTAAAATCAAAATTTGCGTCAAAGTTCATTACTTTGGAAAATTAAAAATAAAAGAAAACGACAGCATTTCCATTATCCTTATCCATTCAAACAGAATTAATTAAATGCGACAATATCTTTTTTTACTACAAAGAAGAATTTAAGTCAACGAATATGTCGTAAATATTTGCTTTGTTTATGAGTTCGAGTAAAATTTAGATGATATAACTACATATATTTTACCAATTCCAGAAGTCGATTATGTATTTACAAAAAAAATAACAATCAGGATTTCAAAACAAAAATATAGGCTGAAATGCTACCTACACTGATGACTTCCGATTGGTGTTCTTTAAAATTTGCAAATGATATTTTTTTGTAAGATAAATTGTTTAAGAACTTCAAGAACTATATTAAACAATTAAGTTTTTAATTCCTCCAAGACGAAAAACAAATTTCATAATATTCTTGGTAGGACTTTCAATACAAAATAATTTATCACTTGGATTTTAAAGAAGTTTTACAAAATTTTAACAACAATATTTTGTATAAGATGAAATAAGTTAAAAGTCAATATCTTTCTTTGTTTTCATAATATTGAAAAATTATTTTTTTTTATAAATTTTTAGTAGGTTTTTATTCTTATGTATACAAAAAAATGTCAGTTGGATGTTTTTAAAAAACTTTACTAGATGTCAAAAACGTTGTTTTTTGTTACTATAATCATAATCATTCTGGAGGTAATATCATTTTCGTTTCATAAAATATTCGAGGTGGAAAATATTTATCGTTCAAGTTTTTGTTAAGTTCATACCAATTCCATATGCAATGAAAAATTTAATGGATGTCAATAACGCTAGAGATATTTTCAAAAATGTTCCTTTTTTAAACTTTTTCCTTGAGATATGGCCGACGAAAAAAGGTACGAATATACACCTCTCTAGGAACAATGGATTGAGATTCTAGGGACCTTTAAACGTCGAAAAATATTGAAATTTTCAATTTGAAAAATCGTACAATATTTTCCTGGGGACAACCTTGAATCTTCCTAAAAATTCTGTTTCCCCCTGAAATTTGTGTCCTAACAGAATTCCTTCTATAATAATGCAATAAAAGCTCAATTTCCCTTGAAGTTTATCTACCGATAGTAAATAAATCCGAGGAAAACTTTTGAGCATCATTTACGTTCCCAATGTTCTTGAGAGGGAAACTTTCCAAAAGAAATTTGTATTCACGATGTCCCTAAATGCCAAGTTTTTTAACCAGAATTTAAAATAGAAACGATGATAAAATAATAATCACGAAAATGGTGGGATAGTGAGTAACGAGTTACACAAACTTTTGACTATCATTTAAGTTCCCAATGTTTTTGAGAGTTGAACATTCCGAGAGAAATTTATGCTCACGATGTCCCTAAATTCCAAATTTTTTTAACCAGAATTCAAAATAGAAATTTTGATAAAATAATAATCACGAAATAATCACGAAAATGGCGGGATTAATTATTTATCTTTACCGCTATGTTTTATTCTGGTTTTGAGTGTAGGATGAAGCAATGACTTATCATCAAAAAACGAGACAAAACAATTTTTAATATAGATAGTTGAACATGATGCACCTTATGACAATGATAAATCGTTTAATTTTACCATGAAATACAAAAAAAAGTTCATAAATTAAATTTGCATCAAAAGAAAAACCAACAAACCTACTAACATACTCAGTCTGCACCATGAGATCCGGTTGTTGGGCTGTGCTGATGAGTTTCAAAGCCATGTCAAGATTACAAAAGATGTTGTTTTAGACATTGCGTAGGTGCAACATTTGGAATACACGATTTTCGATACATTCATTATTTTTTTTCTGTCGCGAATTACCAATTGTTTTTTTGTTTATTTATTATATTCGATTAGCAAATCCGTTGTTTGATTTAATTTAACTTATATTTGTCTTAATACCAACGAGGGTTTTCATATAAACAGAAGTTTTATTTCATAAGGAAGAACAAATCAAAATTTATGAAAATTTACTTTCAGAACGTGATTTAAAGGGTTCTTAAGCGATTTTTGTTAAAATATTTATTTTCCCTTACAGGTGCTCGCCATCTTGCCTCTGCAAGAAATTCTTGCCGCCCGCGTAGTTGACAAAGAGAACCGCAGGTTAATCTTAGATATCCAAGACAAGAAAACTACAAACAATCAATACTATACCTCAAACTTTGACACAAGTAAGTACAAAACCCTATTCAATTATTCAAAATTACACAAAACACAATTTTATATTATAAGAAACCACAAAACACAAACAAACAAAAATAAAAAAAAAAAACACAATCACTCAAAACACAATGCAAACAAAATTTCAAAATATTGGGAATTAAAATGGTGGAGTTTTTGGTGCGATTAAAGTATATAGTAGATTTTTTTTGCAAATATACTAGAAAACGCCTTAATGGTATTTTTAACGATTGTAAATATTTTTTTTTTAAACTTTAACTTTTAAGATATTTTTAATAATTTAACTTTAACAAGCATTGTAAATATATATATATATCCAACCAACCAAAATAACGGTAGCCAATCATAACTCAAGAAATAAGACTTAAAAAAAAAACACACACAAAAAAAGTTACGGAGCCCGGGTGGATCCTGGAATACTTTATGTCCACAAAACACTCTCGCCCGCTGCTTTTTGAACGCTTTTGCTTTTAAATTGATCCAAAACGGCCATGTTATTGTGTATGAATAGGTGCCTACCGTTACGGTTACGATATCGGTGAGACCGGTAATTTTCATCATGAATCACGTGGCCCAGATGGGGTTACGTACGGTTGTTACGGATGGATTGATCCGTACACAGTGCTGAGGGTAGTACATTATGTAGCAGATGCTCACGGCTACAGGACCGTTGAGCCTGAGAAGCCAGTAGAGGTGTTCCCAGAAGCTGGTGACAGTTCGATGCAGAGCTTCGAACAACGAGCTAAACGAGTGGGTGTTATGGTAGCTTGGCAAGAATTGTACTTCCCAGTAGGGTGTGGTAAATTTGAAGGTGGAGCCCGACCGGATTTCCCAGTTTTCGAATTTCAATCAGACGACACTGATGTGAGTTGAAAATTTGAGATGTTGTCAAGTGAGGGGGTTAATTTTCAAGGTTATTTTTTATTTATTTAATCGGTTCAGAAGAAGCCGTTATTTACTGGATTTGACATTAATTTTGCGAAAAAGAAGCCCGCGAAGACGGGAAGTGCATCCGACATCGGAGGCTTTAATAACATACGACAAGATACTAACAAAAAAGGTCCCATTGTATTAAAAGGATCAGCAGAGAAAAGCTTACCTATCTATGGAAGCAATCAAGGAAGTGGAGGTAGCCGACCTGGAAATGTGGGCAAATTAGCTGTTAATAAAATTAACGGCGCAAGTAGCATAAGAGGCAGTAGTAGTTTTAAGAGCGACGGTTCGAATGATTCGGGCAAGTATACCCACGTTGATGGAGGGGTAGGTCCAGGAGCAGATCCATATAGTCACATTGTTGGTCAGAACGGTGGCACCGGCGGATTTGGGTCCGGAGGAGGCTTAGGGTCAGGTAAACGAGGCGCTCGCTTTCATTTCGCCATTTAGTCACTCATTAAATTCATTTATTTTTTTATATAGATGGTCCTAATAGATCTAATAATGGCCCGAATGGACCCAATGGTCCTAATGGCCCAAACGGCCCTAATGGCCCAAGTGGCCCTAATGGCCCAAGTGGTCCTAATGGCCCAAACGGCCCTAATGGCCCAAGTGGTCCTAATGGACCAAATGGTCCCAATGGACCCAACGGACCAAAAGGTCCTTCTGGTCCCCCTGGACCAGTTGGAGCTGGAGACAGATTCGGTATAGGAGGTAACACCGGCGTTGGTCCCCCAGGTAGAGGTGGAGGATTTGGAGCTGGTACAAATTCAGGCATTGGGGGAGGAATAAATAGAGGGCAAGGCGGCTCATCTGGATTTGGAGATGGAATAAGTAGTGGTCAAGGCGGCTCCTCTGGAGCTGGCAATAAAAATAACAACGGTCAAGGTGGATCAGTAGGCCTTGGAAGTGGAAATAACAGAGGACAAGGTGGATCGTCTGCACCTGGAAGGGGAAATAACAGAGGTCAAGGTGGATCGTCTGGGCTTGGAAGTGGCAATAACAGCGGTCAAGGAGGATTGTCAGGCCTCGGGGATGGATTAAACAGAGGTCAAAGTGGATCTTCTGGTTTCGGAGGTGATATAAACAGAGGCCAGGGTGGAATATCTGGGCTTGGAAGTGGACTAAATAGAGGCCAAGGTGGATCTTCTGGATTTGGAAATAATAATAACAGAGGTCAAGGTGGATCTACTGGGCTTGGAAGTGGTAGTAACAACGGTCAAGGTGGATCGTCTGGGCTTGGAAGCGCTAGTAACAACGGTCAAGGCGGATCGTCAGGCTTCGGTCAAGGTGGATCATCTGGACTTGGAGTTGGACTAAATAAAGTTCAAGGTGGATCTTCTGGATTTGGAAATACAAATAACAGAGGTCAAGGTGGATCGTCTGGGCTCGGCAGTGGCAATAACAGCGGTCAAGGAGGATCGTCTGGTGTCGGGAATGGATTAAACAGAGGTCAAAATGGATCTTCTGGACTCGGAGGTGAAATAAACAGAGGTCAAGGTGGAACTTCTGGTTTCGGAAATGGCGCTAACAGAGGTCAAGCAGGATCTTCTGGAAAAGGTAGCTTAAATGGCAACGGAACTGGAGGATCGAAAATCGCAAGTGGATCCACACCACTAATTGATGGTCTCTTTGGCAATGATGTTCAAGGAAGTGAAGGATCATTCGGAAATAGATTCAAGCCTAGTGGACAGACAGCTATAGACAAATCAAATGAGAGCAGACAACAAAATAATCAATACAATGGTCAATTATTTGGAATAAAACCTACTTTAAGTACAGCAGGTGAAGGCTCCCAAAGTCTTACCGGGGTCAACAACAACAAACTAGACGTTTTCGACTACGGTTTTCATCGCGGCGAAGCTTCAAATCCATCCCCATCTACAGTCAGTCCATTAACTAAAGTCACTAAAGCAGGAATCTATAACCAAGGATCACGTAAGTATAAGAGAAGGGTGAATAGGAAGGTTTATATTATTTATGCTCTTCTATTCAGAAAATAATTTCGATGGCAAATTCAAAGGCGATAACAATGATGGCAAATACGTCGAAAAACCTGTGCCTTACATTCACATTGAAGGTGAACACGGCCCGGGAGCTGATCCCTATGCACATGTTGTAGGTTCAGAAGGTGGTTTTGGAGGTAATGGAGGAAATGGAGGTGCTGGAGGGTCAGGTGGAGTCGGTGGTATTGGAGGAAACGGGTTAGGAGGACCTTCTGGCCCACAAGGATCAAGCGGTCCCTTCGGATCTCCTGGTCCACAAGGACCAAACGGACCCTTTGGATCTCCTGGACCACAAGGACCGAACGGACCCTTTGGACCACCAGGAACAGGTGGATTGAGTAAACCAGGTTCAAATGGGCCACCTGGACCTCCAGGACGACGGGGACCTCAGAAAACAAGTAACTCAGGTCTGAATGGGCCACCTGGACCCCCCGGTCCGAAGGGACCTCAGAAAACAAGTAACTCAGGTCTGAATGGGCCACCTGGCCCACCAGGTCTCCAGCAACCAGGCACAGGAGGACCACCTGGATCACGTGGTCAGCCAGGTCCGCAAAGAGGACAAGGACAATCATCCAAATATAACTCACAGGGAAGCTATACCCAAGGAACACGTAAGTAAACTAAAATGGGGAACAAGAATTTTTGAAACAAAAACACTCTCTATTCAGAAAATAACGGCAATGGAAAATTCAGAGGAGATAATAATGATGGCAAATATGTCGAAAAACCAGTACCTTATATTCATATTGAAGGAGAACATGGCCCAGGAGCTGATCCCTATGCACATATTGTTGGTTCAGAAGGTGGCTTCGGAGGAAATGGAGGTGTTGGAGGGTTTGGCGGAGTTGGTGGTGTTGGAAGTAATGGAGCAGGAGGTCCTGATGGACCTTCCGGACCAAATGGACCTTCCGGACCAAATGGACCTTCCGGACCAAATGGACCTTTCGGAAATCCCGGACCACAGGGGCCAAACGGACCAACTGGATTGAGTAAACCAGGTTCATATGGGCCACCTGGACCTCCAGGTCCACCAGGTCCACAAATATCCGGTAACTCAGGCCTCAGTGGACCACCTGGTCCACCAGGACCTCGAGGACCCAGTAAAACAGGTTCAAGCACAACACTAAGCTCAAACAAATCAGGAAGCAACATTAACTCAAATAGTAAGTAAACGTTGATAGGTTGGTGTGTACAAATCTTAATTTTATTTATTTAGTTTACAATCAGAAAACGGAAGATAATTCTGGCAAATATGTAGACACTTTTGTTAATGGTGGATTTGGTAATAAGGGAAGCCTTGGACAAGGAGGAGTAGGAACAATAGGCCATTCTGGTCCAAGTGGTTCATTAGGAACCCCAGATTCAAGAGGACCTATTAGATCAAAACCAACTGAAAATAGGCAACACGTATCCCAAACGCAAAGTTCTCTGACCGGTCAATCGTCAGATCATCAAGGAAGTTATGTTCAAGCTTCCCGTAATTACGAAGAATGTAAAGTTTTTTAAGCAAATATTATTAATTTTCAATTTTTACAGAAAAACCTGGTGCAGGTGATAGCTCAGGGCAGTACGTAGACACTTCGGTGCCATATCAGCATATTGAAGGTGTACATGGTCCAGGAGCTGATCCCTATGGCCATGTTGAGGGTGAACAAGGTGGAGTTGGTGGAGTTGGCGGAGTTGGAGGAGTCGGCGGAGTAGGCGGTAATGGCGGTTTCGGCGGAGTCGGTGGAAATGGAAATAACGGCCCTAATGGGCCAACAGGGCCTTCGGGACCCTCTGGACCTCAAGGACCCAAGGGACCATTTGGACCACCAGGTCCCCCCGGTCCACCCGGACCATTTGGACCTAGCAGACCAGGCACATCAGGAATTCCCGGATCAACAGGACTACAAGGACAATCAGATAATTCGAGACCCGGATTTGGCGGTGTCATCGGAGCCCCAGGAAAACCAGGCTCTTCGAATCTTGGTAGACCTGGACCACCAGGTCCACCAGGACCTCCAGGACCTA
Source organism: Eupeodes luniger (assembly GCA_951509635.1). NCBI lineage: Eukaryota > Metazoa > Arthropoda > Insecta > Diptera > Syrphidae > Eupeodes > Eupeodes luniger. The sequence goes on from OX608074.1 coordinate 1,237,438, forward strand.
CATCAACTGGCTTACGCAATCCTAATCAACAACCAACGGACAACCAATATCAATTCCTAAGTCAGTCTGGTTTTCCTGGGTTCAACGCACAGGATTCAGGTTAGCAAGAATGTGAAAACTGTGCGAAACCATTTCTTGTAGGTTTTTGTTTAAAATGCAACTAATAACATTTCCTCTAACTTTTAACCTATTTAACTGAAGCTATTCACGCTTGATGGTAAAATAAATTAATCAACTAAAATAAATTCTTTTGTAAAATTGCAAATTAATTTCAATTTTATAAAAACTTTGTTTTCTTACAGGTACCACTTTAAGCAATTTTGCGAAATTGGGTTTTTTCACTATCAAGCGTGAATTCTTCTGATATATTATATATACCATAGCCAAACAAAAATAAAAACAAACAACTAATTAATATTTCTCAATAATAACAAATCTCTTCCAGAATGGCCGTTAACCCCTCCGTTTTAATCGTATATGTATAATGTTAACCGTAACAGCACAATGACTACACAATCTGCCTATTTATTTTTAATTTTGCATCATATGATTTCTCATCAACAAAAACCAAAAAATTAACCTACATTTTTCATTAAACTTAAGCTTAAAATAATATTTTATTAAAAAAAAAATTGTTTGTGTTATGGATGCGGGCTGAATCTTAATTTAAGGCTTCATTTGCTTTGAAATGCACCCTATTTTATTATGTTTGATTTATCCTGAAATTGGATCTTTTAGAATATACCATAAATACAAATGAAACAAATGTATTAATTTCTCTGCCTGTTCCTTTCTATTTACAGAATCTGGTACTTTTAATGCTTATAATACTCCTAATTATCGGCCTAAAGCTACTCGTACACCTAAACCTAGAAGTGATACTGGTGACGGTAAATACCGTCGTAAGTAACGTTGCAATTTGCAAAAACACATTTGGTTTTTCTATATAATTTGTTTAAAAAAGAATAGTTTGGGCTGTTTTTTGAAAGAAAACGTTTCTGGTAATTATATTTTTGTTTCATTTCCCTGCATAGATGTGGACGATGGCAAGTACTACCATGATGATTCAGGTAAATACACCCATATAGAAGGACCCAAGGGACCAGGTGCCGTTGGTTACGAACATATCGAAGGTCCTGAAGGTGGTGTCGGTGGTGAAGGTGGATTTGGAGGAAATGGTGGTTTCGGAGGCAATGGAGGATTTGGCCCAGGAGGACCCGGTGGACCAGGTGGACCAGGAGGTCCAAACGGACCAAATGGACCACCCGGACCAAACGGACCCCCTGGACCACCCGGACCACCAGGACCTCCCGGAACTTTCCCAGGTAATTTTAGTGTTTTAAAATGTGTGTTGCTGCAAAGGTGAAATCCAGAATGTCAAAATCAAAATAAAATTTTCGTTTTTTTGCTTTAAGTTTATTTCACAAAAAAATATTATTCATAAAGAAAAGTTGCTTCTTAATAAGCTTTTAAAAATTAGAAGTTTTCTTGACATACAGGATAATTCCTTAGTTCACTAAAGACAAACTGTCATATAGTAATATGTAACCCATATGCCTATTAAGATTTCAAGAAATACAAGTAAGTGATGAAAACTAAATTAAAATTCAATGTTTATAGGCTCACCACCAGCTAAACCAAGCCCAGGTAATAAGGGAACACCAGGAAACGGTGCACCTGGATCACCTGGATCACCCGGCACACCAGGAAACCGTGGAACACCAGGAAGCGGTAGCCCAGGAACACCAGGTACACCGGGAACTCCCGACAAAGGAAACCGCCCCTATAATCCCCGTGAATCAGACCGTGAAACCGAGGGTTATTTACCACCCCTAAATTCCCCCAAACCCTATGATTTAGGTAAATTTTCCGAACCTAGCCTACTTCCTCCCCCAGAACAAAAAACAAATAAATATTTTCCTTCCTCATCCACTCCAAAACCAGGTTCCTCTGGACAAAATGCCTTTGACCGTCCACCAAAATTCGGGTTGAGTATTCCAAACAATAAGAACACTAGTAGTAGAATAACCTCTTTTCCATTTTCCACAACAACAAAAACAACAACAACTACTAAACCCTATCAATTTCAAAATCAAAATCAAAACATAACCCCCATACCAAAAACAAAAAACAATATTAACACTAACAAAATAAATACAAATATTAATAACAACAACAATTTTGTTGATAACAAAAGTAAACTTACTAACTATCCTACAAACATAACTCCCACTGCTTCCCCAATCTCATATATTAATGTTCCTTCCCCAGACGCTAAATGTCCATGCTCCCAGGCCACACTAACATCAAATGGTAGAAGCTCATCGAATTACAAACCACAAGCCTCGATCTATAATAACGTAATGCCAGCTGCACTACCCGATAAAATTCCGGTTTACCCTCAACAACCTGGACTTCCAAGCACTCTGTCTCCTAACAATCTGCCCGAAGGGGCTGTTATTGCTTTCATGCCAGTGGTTTTCTTTCCTTCTATCAGCGCGCTGCAAGATTGCAATCAGAAAACAACTCCTGTGATACCAGCAGCCTTCACAAGTCCTTATAAGTCAAACGAACAGTGTATGTGCCCATGTTCCTGTACCCAAAGCCTGCCAAACAGGAACATTAAGAAACGCTCAAACAGCGATACTCATGACCACCATCATGAGGGACATTCGCACCCAAAGGTCCATGAACATGAGCACTAAACCAATATAAAGATCGGTTGAAGAACACTATAATACGTTAAATTCGGACTTAAAATATGCAGTTTAAAATGTTGCCCTTATTTTTGTAACTTAAGATAAACACTTCATGTTTATTTTAAAATTTCTTAATAAAACCATTTTAAACTGCATATTTATCTGCGACTTATTAATATGAATCGAAAAGAAAACCTCCGGTGAGAAAAAATACAGGAACAGAACCTTAACCCTAGAAGTTAAGTCTAAGTGGCTGATGCTTTCGTTGTTTCGTCTTTTCTTCCACCTAAATACACAATTTTACACACCACACATAACCAACTAATAAAAATACTCTTTTTTCTTAATCTTAAAACAAAAAATCTTAAATCTTAAAAATCTTTGCATATTATTTATAAAACTTCTTTAACTTTAACTTAAACTTTATAAACCTTCCTTTTTTTGTATGTTTTTATGTAATAATGTGTTCTTGGAAATAATAATAAATTAATACTTTGTTGTTTTTATATTTTTAAATGAATGAAAAAAAAAAGAAATGAAAATACTCATGTAGCTGTCATTATGCTTGTAAATTTTTTTTATGTATATTTGTAAGTTTTTATTTTTTAAAATTGATTTTTGTAATAAAAAATGTTTGTTCAAAAAAATTAAATATCAAAATGTGTTGATTATTTCTTTTTTGGATTGGTTCAAAAGGTTCAAAAGCGGGTAGGTAATTTTTGTAAAAGGTTGGTTATTTTAACCATAGGCTTCAGTTGTTAAAAAAAACTAGTTGTTAAAAAGACCACCAAAATCATTGTGTTAAGATCTGGACCAGAATGTTTATTCTTTGTATAGTTTCTCAAATAGAGAACACTAAAACAGGAACTCCATTCATTATTTACTATTTTGAATTCGGAAACAAAGTAACTGGTTAACATAGATTATGTTCCGATAGCAAGGAACTGATATTCTCAAAAACCCCACCACACAGCTTTGTGTATTGCTTGAAGAAAATATATTAGACCATTTACAATTAAAGTAATAAAAGTGGACATTTTGCAAATTTCATTTATAAAACGAAAGTGCGTTTAAGTGAAGTTTACTACGAAAAACCACCGAAGTTAATTAATCGAAGGAATATGTCAAAGTTGTCTCCAAACTACCAAAAATTAGGCAAAACTAGTTGTTCAAAATTGAGTACAAATAATTATGGCTCAAGCCTCAAGGGATTTACTGAGTTCGAAAACCTTTAAGAATAATTAACAACCAGCTTTTAAATAAATAAATTAGGTGGCGCAACAGTCCCTTAACTATACAAATAATTTATAAAATCCGATTTGATCAACGTAAAAAGTAAAAGTTTTTCAAGTAAAATATGAATTATTGCAATACATGAAGCTGCCCTACATGGGGACGTAATTTACAAATAAGGCTTGGATCAGATACTGTAGTCGTAATGAAGTATAGCATTACATTATTTTTTTTTACAGATACTTAAAATTTTGATAATCCAATAAGCCCAGTTTTCAAAACTTGGTAAACATTTCAGGTTATCAAACAACAATCTTACTTACGGTAGTAGATTTTCAGAGCGAATTTTCGGTAAACGTCATTTTACTTTTACAAGACTTTGTTTTTTAATTGTTTTATTTTTCCAATTTTTCTTGATATATTTTTTAATTATCTGTCAAAATCCACACGAAAAAAACTAAGCAAGTCAAATTTGGTGAACATTTCCAGTTATCAAACAGCTACATATTTTCCCTACTGCAGTAGAATTTATGAATCAATTTTCGGTAGACATCACTTTACTTTTTCACAACAGTTATGTTTGTATTATTTTATTTGTCTAATATCAATGATATATATTTTCAAGTGCCAATCAAAAGCCACCCTAAAAAAAACCCTAGCATTCGAAATATGTCAGTTATTTCAAGCTTCAAGACATACTACTTACTGTAGTAGATTTTCTGAACGAATATTTGGTAAACATCACTTTAATTTTACAGGACTATTTTGCTTTAATTCTTTTATTTGTCCAATATTCGTGATGTATATTTTAATTATCTGTCAAAATCTACACGAAAAAAACTAAGCAAGTGAAATTTGGTGAACATTTCCTTTAATTGCCAGTCAAATGTCACACAAAAACAAAAGCTTTCGAAACATGTCAATTCAAGTTACCAAACAGAAATCTTACTTATTGTAGTAGATTTTTTGAATGAACTTTCGGTAAACGTCACTTTACTTTTTCACGACCATTTAGTTTTTATTACATTATCTGTTGAATATTCACGATGTATTCCTCATTTTAATTTTTTGACGTATGTTCCTTTCTTGTCAAAAAATTGAGACAGTCGTTTACGAATTTTGATCAAAGGCCTTTAGATAAACCATTAAATAAAATTAATAAATGGACTAATAAAATTGGGAAGAATTCTATTAAAGTGTTCTGTATATCTGTTTATTCGGTCGAATAAGAGTGGGACAGACCTTGGAAATCCGCCCATATTTTTAAACTTTTTTTTCAAAGCTTATTGTTTATCTTTTATAACCGATCTTCTTAAGCTTCGTTAAGATTAACTGCTAAAACTATACAAAATTTAACATTCTTACAATTAACAAAAGCTGAACACACAAAAGTATGCAATGCAGCGATCAAAAGCTTTAATACTTCTCATTTCAAAAGTCTATGAAAAAGGCAACGATTAAAGCTTATGTTTTTATAGTTCTACATTTAAACATTCAATTGGCAAGAGGTGCTGTATAACTCATTAAAATCAGGAGTAAAATACAGATGTTTGGCCTTCGGTTTACTGAACTCAATTTTTTGCCAGAAAAGATTTCAAAAATGATAATGACACAAAACTTTTAAGAATTATTCTTAAATGCTTTTGAGTTTGTTATCGATTAGTAACTCAGTTATGGGAATAAATTCAAAAGAATATTTTAAAATAATATTGAATTAAAAGACATTTTTTGGAAATTTGTAAAATTGGAAATGGGACACATATTATTTTTGCACTTCCTTATAAATTTTATTAAATACTTTCACTTAAAAAATTTTATGAAACAAAAATCAAATAAATTAAATTCAAACTTCCGGATGACAGACATTTTTGCTTGGATTATAAAAAAATGACACTTAAATTTATATTATCTCATTGTCAAGGTTGTCTGGAAAAGCCCTTAGACTAATAGAAGTCAAACAACCAACTTAAAATTGCCCAATTTTACGAAGAAAAACACCTTTAACTTGAATGAAAGAAGCACCGCTTATAATATTAGCTTATCTTGCACTAAATAAATTGGATAAACCACCTTAACATCAACAGTCTAATCGGCCCCTTTGAATCATAATACAAAAATAAAACACTTTTAGTTTCAAAAAATGTCACGCTTCTGTAAACAAAGCTAAGTATGCATAATTTCTTAAGTTTTTTTTTAGGTTTGGTTTTGTTTTTGTTTATATCAACAGAAAGGGTGTGAAGCCAAGCTTAATAAAAAGACATAGCTATCTTATCAGATCACAAAGTTAAGGTTTGACTTTTGACAACAAGGAGATAATTTTGAATGTCATACATAATTATTAAATATTTAATTTAGCTTAAACAATGTTTTTTTGTAATTATTGACACTGTAGTCTTTAGTCGATATTTACAATTCAACTTATTTAGGTGCATTAAACTAGGCAGCCATGTGTGTTCAGTTCATATATTTTAAATGAATATTTAGTGAAGATAGGTTCGAACCCAATTTATATATATTTATGGGAAATTGTTTAATGTTTTGTTTACATACAATTGACTTTAAAGTCTGAAAGTATCTTTTTGTCTTCTTTTGCTTATGGGTTTTTCACACATTTTGCATTGAACAAAAAAGCTATCTTCTAAAATTTACTTCTCAGAGTTAAAGCTCGTCTCAGAACAACGAACAGAAGATATAAATGACAGACACACGACGGTAAGTTGAAATATTATCGAATTGAATATTGTTCCATGTGGCTGAGCGTTAGGAGTTTTAAAATATACTCGTAGACTTTTCTGTGGATTTTGTACCTTTTGGAAAAAATAAATCAACATGACAAATATTTTATTGATTTTGTGTTTTGTGGTCAGTAGTGTTTTGATAAAAAGTCTTAACCTCTAATAAAAAGTTATTTTAACTATTTTAGTGCATCATACTAAAAAATGGAAGTGCTTTATCCAGTGAAGACAATAAAACCTTAAAAGTTACTGAAAATTATAATAATGTTGCAAAGGACAAGGCTGAAGACTTAGAAGGAGCAGAAACTGTCGGAAAATGTGAGATAAAAAATAATTTTGTTGTTACTGAAAAAATAACCAAAGTGAAACAAAAGCTTAAAAAAAACACTGTTATTTACTTCGAGTGAGTTTAGTGCTCTTATATATTATTATATTTTAAAAAACGAACGATTGTGGATCTCAAATATTTGATACTCGGTTATAAAATTAGGATGTGACTGAAGTCGTAAAATTTATCACAGTTTTCTTTATCGAACTGCCCTTTGTCTCTGCAGGACCCCACTAGCCTTCTTTATGCTTTCAAAGTGCCATGAAGTGATACGTTTTGGGTGTTTTTCGGGCAAGTAGCGATATTTCAAAAAGTATTTTTCAATAAAATTTACAAAATTTAGTTTGAGAATTCATTTTTTATTCATTATTAAATTGAAAATAATAAAAATTTTGGTTTATTTAAATTTTTAAAAAAATTCAGTTTAGTGTTAAGTCTAAATCCTCATAACTCTTTTTTTTCGAACCTTAGGGAAAGACATCTTATGGAATTGTAAAGGAAAGCACTCAAATATAAATACGAATATGCATACTTATCGAAATTTTCAGTTTCATTTCGAGTACGTGTCTACTTGTTTGATAGGCAAATTTTATTGATTGTATCCTTTAAAGGATTTTCATGATACAAATAAAATTCTCAAAGTGCTAAACGTAAACAGATACAAGCACAATAAAAAGAACCAAAAGTGACAATTTCAGTACATATATTTTCAATTTATTCTCGATGTAAGCTAAATCATAATAACGTCGATAAATCTAACATTCGAAGTAATAACAGTGATTTCGTAACCAATACTTTTGTTATAACATCTCAACCCTTTATGAATTGATTTAAACCACCAATTATTTTTAAACGTTTTGGAATTTAATTACAGTATTCAACTTAAAGGGAATATTTCCTTCCTATGGCACATACCCTAGTTATGGATCTGGAAGGTACCCTTCGACAGGTGGTGGATATTACCCTTCATCGAGTGGAGGTTATTATCCCTCATCGAGTGGGGGTTATTATCCTTCTTCTAGTGGTGGCTATTATCCTTCATCAGGTGGTGACTATTATCCTTCCTATAACAAACCCTCGAATGGATTCTATCCCAGTTCCGGATACTACCCCAGTGCCAGTGGTGGTGGTGGTGTTGGTGGTGGTAGTTCTGGCTTCTACCCCTCAACTGGAACAAATATTCTTGGGCATGGAGCTGGTGCCTATCCCAGTCAGTCGTACTATCCCACAACAAACCCATGGTACAGAACAACGAGTGACCATGCAACGACCTTATCTTCCAGCCATGGTGGCTACGGTGGGTATGGAGGTAATGGAGGTCTTAATTCCTATAATGGGTACAATAACCCCCGGTACGATGGAAAACGCAACCTTGGTTATGGCTATCATTCTGATACAGATCGTTATGGCTTCTATAAATCACCATCGCAAGAGCTTTCTGTGTATCGAGGTTATGACTAATATTATTTTTGTTTTATTAAAAACATTTTAATTATTTAATTATGTTATACCCTTAATTTAGATTAAGTGTTGGAGTGTGTAATTTTGTATCGATGCTATCATTAAACCTATAATTCCTATCATTATATAATTTGTGATTTTATAAATCAATGTCTAATGAAGTCAATTTGTGTGTCACTATAGGCGCATTGTATACAAAATAATAATTGAAAGCCTAAACTTATGCTGTCTTGAAAAAATGTCTGTCACTTACAAATTTATGTGTTGTCTTATTAAATCCATTTTGTTTTTTATCTTTTCTTCAGTTAGAAGTTCATTAATGTTCATGATATTCAACAAAACAATATAAAACTCTTAATTCTATTATCTTTATATGAATGACAGCTCGCAGCAGTTTTGTTTAGAAACAACACCACCGATGCGTGAAGCCCTATACTCGTACTCGTATAAACTTGGGGGAGAATGGCTTGAAAATTGATTTAAACTTGAATTTGATGGATGCAGCATGCAGATAAATAGAAGCTATTGTTTTCCATACTTTTTTTTTTTTTAGTGTTCTAACATTCTTAGATTTAGTTCTGGTAGATAAAATTGTTAAAGCCTTGTTTTAGAAATATGTAATAAAAAACAAATTGAAACAAAAACAAAGTGGTTAAATATTTATGGTCAAAGTAAGTACTCATTTCTGCAAAGTCTTTTGTTGCTTTTTTTCGGAATCATAAGATCTAAGAACCTTTCTTACTTCCGCATCGATTTATTAGTTTCCTTAGGCCATAAAGCTTAAAGAAGTTAAGGCAAAATTTCAGAAATACCTGAAAAAATACGATTTTAGTTTCTTCTTTTCGTGCTTATACACCTGTATAAGCTTCAAATTATTTATGGATCTGGAAGCAGATATAAAATCTTAGAAGAAACAAAAAAAAAAACAATTTTGCGTAAGATGTGGGGAAGAAATTTCAAAATTTAAATATTTACTGAATAATTTTAATTATCTTCCATAAAGTCATACGAATCCAATCTACGTTGAAAATAATCTTTATGAACCTCATATTTGCTATGTCAATACCATAATTACTTCATTTTCCACTTTTAGGTTATAAAATTACATCTTCATGGCTTCCTCATATCAAAAGAGGCCGCCGCTGCCGCTGCCTTCTGGTGTATAGGTAGCAGAAATTTATATTTGTTCTTTAAAATTAATTCTATTTTTGTAATATTATTTTAAGAGACTGAATTGGATAACAGGAGGACTTTGGGCTATAAAGATGACGATTTTTGTCCTTGATATTTATTTATTTCTTTGGTAGTCCAGTTTATTTAAATGTTTATTTATGTTAATAATTTTTAATAAAACGATGTATTGCTTATCACCTTTTATTAATAGTCACAATCTTTTATCTTTTTATATATATGGTGTGAAATTTAAGCCGATTACTAAAAATTTCTTATACAAAGGGTTCTCAAAATTTTGAACTTTCAACTTTGTAAACTTTTTATTTTTAAGCCTGAGCTTGGATTTGAGAGCTTCGATTTAAAAAAATTCGTACAAATATGCTTCAATTTATGTCGAAAAAGAATAAATTTTATTTTTTTTTCAAACAGTACTCTTAGAAGAATTTCCTCAATTAATTGCCGATTTGAGAATAATAAAATTTTAATGTTTCAATTTTCCATTAGTTCATAAGGAAGAACTTATAAAATATTGAATATGCTATGCTAGACATCATTTATTACATAATACAAAAAAACATATGAAGCAATATTATTAATGAGAGTTTGATGTTTTCACTTGCCTAATATTTTATTTATATAAATGACCTTTTTTCTACCTCAAAACATAAAATTTATTGACGAAAGAAAGAGCACAATTGACTTTTATTTCTTATTGAATTTTATTTTTTTCTTAAACGACTGGTGTCACGACAAGGGTCCTTCTCCGTACAGGGAATTCAATAATACATCAACAGATGTCAAACCGAACTCATTTCTTATATTTGAATGATATGATACAAGTAATGTGAATGTGAAATGATGAGCATAAAATTATTAATGAAACGATGAATTTTACACATCAAAGGCTCATAAAGAGACAAATCATATGAGAGGTTATGTCAGAAAGTGTTTACACAAGATGGCACAAAAGTCATCACCGTTTAGGAAGACGATTTTAATTCTGTACATATTTGTGAAATAAACAAATTCAGAAGTATGCTAACAAGACAACTTGTGCGCCACCTTGCAAAGTCATAAATTAAGTATCAATTTAGGAATTGAAGTTCTTGACTGGAATTGAAATGTAGAAAACTTATTTTCCAATCGATTAAACTCATGAGTTAAATGTTTGCTCTTCCTTATTTTTGTGTATGAATTTAATCATTTACATTCTTTAAAACATATAAGTCTCATTAATTCGTTTGTTTTCCCCGATCAATATATTTAATAGCTAAGCAAAAGAATGAATTGGTACACTGTGGCGTATACGTACTTTTTTAGTTTACTTTTTTTCGTGTTAGTTATTTCTTTCCTTCTTTATTATTTTATTCCTTCTTTAAAGGACTTTCCGCATTGCTGTATGAATGGAATACTTTAAAGATTTAATAATGTGTCAAATGAGATTCAGAAGTTATTCAAAAAATAAACTTAACAAATCTACAAAAAATAGTCCATCAAAAAAGGTGATTTCATTTACAACTTTTATTGTATTCCTAAACATATACAACATGCATATATATTTTAAAAAAGAATACAAATACAAAAAAGGAACACAATTATTGCTGTTTTTTTTTTTGAAGAATAAAGGTAGACCCTAATAAACTGAAATGATTCTTAAACTTGACAAAAGAAATTCTCATCACGTTTTTATAAAGATAAACTTAATCAGTGTTGTTATGGCATGTAGTTGTTGATTTACGATACAGTACATTCATTTAAGGCCAAAATATAAGCTTGGGTAGGGATATAGTCTTTATATATCAGGTCATTAACTCTTAGATATATTGTGGGAGTATGAAAGGGAACTGGTATTGGTAATAATGATGTCCTTTAAAAAGAGTGACCTGTTTTTTTGTTGTGTTTGTGCTTCCTGTAATTTGAACTGATGTTAAGTGAAAAAATAAAAATATATAGGTCAGCTTTAAAAGAAATAATAACCATTCAATTTCAATGAAGAAAAAAAGTTTTCACGGGTACTGCCTCTTGAGAGGAATTGACAAATCCTCCAAGAGTAATTCTTGTTTGTATTTTTATTTGTATTTGTATTTATTTCATCAAGCAGAGTACAACTCTTACAGACTAATATATATACTTATATATAATATGTTAATAATAGATTAATATAAATAATAATTAAAAAAATAAATAAATAAATAAAAATTCTTGTCATGAAAAGGGCTTTCTCAAATTAGCTGTTCGGATTCGGCTTAAAAAACTGTAGGTCCCCTCCATCCCTGACAACTTTACTCGCACACAGGAATGGTTGAGAGTTGTAAGCCACTAGGCCCTAGTTCTCAATGGACTGTTGCGCCAACTCATTCAATTTAAATGAAGTTAAAACATAAAGATTATCAAATAAAATATTTCACTCGGGATGGCTTAAAGTCTTATTGATTATTGAGTTTTTTTTTTTAAGTTAATGACCACAAGACAAAATTGGTAGATTTTTTTTTATAATAAGCGCACACTCAAGGGAATACTACTACCCTTATTATGCAGAGACACAGTGTGAGCACTAGGAAGAGGAGAGAGGGTAAGATATTTGGAATAAATAAGTGTAGAGTTGTTGAGAGTAAGTTAATATTTGTATATTTCTTCAAAAACTTATCTTCCTTGACAAAATAAAAATGTGCATTGCTCCCCTTAAACAATTCAACCGTAATACCCGTACTGCAAGGAATGCCCATCAGTTTACCCTTAAGCCCAATTTCGGACGTGCTATTAAGTACAGAGATTCTTTCTTTAGCCACACTACACGAATGTGGAATGCTTTACCAGGCTCAATATTTCCAACTCATAACAATGTGCAGTCATTCAAAACCAATGTGCATCGGTTTCTCCTTTCTTATCCTATCCTCCTTTCCTAATCATTATAAGGGTATTCATAACCCCTTTAGTGCACACACAATATAAAAAAAAAGGTAGCCTTGATTGTCTCAGAACTTTTTTTAAGATTAAAACAGTTTAAAAGCTTTAAAAAAAGATAAGATTTTAAATATTATTATCTATATATGTTTTACAAAGTCAGCACATATCTATTCCATATATGTACCTTTTGGGCATTACATATGTCCCCTGTTCCTTAAACAGTTTCCGGTTTACCAAAGGTTTGAATAAACAATTGAGAAGAATTATTTTCTTCAAATGTGTAAGAATTTCCACAAATGTGTATTATTGTTTTTCAAGGAAGCACTATATACGTGATAAGATTCAAGCATGGTATAGACTTTAACGACCTTAATAATACATACCACATAATCCGGATCCTTTTTATTGATTTTTCTTTTTTTTCTTTTTATCAAAAGGGTTAAGTCTTAATTGAGGTTACTTTATCTTTATGGGTAATCATATATAATGGAAACCATTTGCTTTTGCGAATTCAGGTGTGTTTAGAATTGACATTCTAATTTCCGTGCAAGGTCACAAATATCCTTGAGGCGTATAGAAATCGTGATGTAACTTTTTCATTAATTCCTGTTTTAAAACGAAGAGCAATAAAATAGTAAAAAATATAGACAAATAGTACAAATAAAGACTGATTTTAATATTTGTTTGAAAATTGTGTAAGATAAATTTTTGTGCTATAATTTAAAAAAAAAAAGAGGCTGGGATGCGACCCACACTGATAACTTCCCATTCTGTCTGTCGATTTGTCTTGCTTAAAAGTTTGTAGGTTTTCGTGTTTTGTTAAAAAAGTTCTTAGTTGAATTATTCTTAAAAATTTTAAAACTACCAATTATATTTTGCATAATGATGAAATTGTTTGATTTCGAAATTATTTTTTTGTTAACGAGATTTTTAGTCGAAAACCAATTTTTACCAATTTTAGTAGCATTTCTTAAACAAATTATTTCTTGTATAAACAAATACAAATTGGATGAATGAAATTAATTTGAAGTCAATATCTTCTATTGTTCACTAGATATCGAAAACCGAATATCAATTTTTACCAATTTTGCGTACTTAAATTTTTACTAAGTTTTAGTATTGTTTTTTTTTCGGTTTTTATTTTTTGTAAAAAAACTGTCAATTCGATTGTTCTCAAAATTTTATCGAATATTGAAAACAATATTACTTATAACAAAAAATTAGTTCAAAGCCAATATCTTAAAGTCTTGAAAAGATATTTGAGTTGAAAGTCAATTTTTACCAACTTTTAGTAATGTTTTTTTAGGTTTTTATTTTTGGGTAAAAAACTGTCAATTCGATTTTTCTCAAAATTTTACTGAATGTTGAAAACAATATTTTTTAAAATATAAAATTAGTTTAAGGCCAATATCTAAAAGTTTTGAAAAGATATTTGAGTCGAAAATACATTTTTACCAACTTTTATTAATATTTTTTTTAGGTTTTTATTTTTGGTAAAAAAAACTGTCCATTCGATTTTTCTCAAAATTTTACCGAATGTTGAAAATAATATTTTTTATAAGATAGAATAAGTTTGAAACCATAATCTCAAGTTTTTGAAAAGATATTTGAGTCGAAAATCAATTTTTACCAACTTTGAGTAATGTTTTTAATAGGTTTTTATTTTTCATAAAAAAACTGTCAATTCGATTTTTCTAAAAATTTTAACAGATGTTAAAAACATTATTCTTCGTTGCACACAATTATTTTGGAGATAAAATCCTTTTTTGTTCGTAAATTTTTCGAGGTAAATAATATTTTTTTTTCAATTTTTTTGATTTATAAAAAAACCGTTAATTGGAATTTTTTCCAAAAATATATTTGTTTGGTATCAGGTTACAATACATAATATATAATTTAATTCAAGTCTCTAGTGTGATTGGTTCGTGAGATATTTAGGGTTAACCAAAATTTTCACGTTTTTTTTTTACTACTATGGTAAAAAAAACCACCCACGCAATTTTTTTGAGAGTCCTTTCTGCATCTTTCTGCACTATTGTCTGTATAACAAAATTTATTTGAAGTCGATATCTCTTCTGGTTCTTGAGCTATGGACGACGAAAAAAACGTCGTGAACGTACGTACACACGGACGCACAGACATCTTTTTAAAAATCTTTTATTTCGACTCTAGGGACCTTGAAACGTCGAGAAATGTCAAAATTTTCAATTCGACAAATTGGACCTATTACAATAACTTCCTATGGGAAGTCAAAAATAAAGGGAACCTCATACTACATTTTATTTGAATCTTTTCTAACTTTAAAGGAAGGCATAATTATTATAACTAGCTACCTAAAATTTAAAGTAATGTTTATATTAAAATTTAATAAGCTCCATAACCATTTCATATTAAGTTAATATATCCTCCAGCTTCACTAAGTTTTTTAAAGGGTTGGTAGTTATTTGTGATTATTTCAAATTTGTATATATTTTTCGAGAAAAAAAAAAGTTGGGCCCTTTCCCCATTGCTATCCACTCTACTTCTATCTGAACAGGAACGATTATTCTTACCCAACTTAATCTACCAAAAAGCCAATAAAACAAAAGCCAACCAATAAAATTTAAAAAAAAAAACAATTCTTAATCTAATTTATAAATCGAGAATTTTATTTAATCTTTTCAACATTGTTCAATGTTCACATTTTGCCAAAAGCACAACACAACACTGTACAGATGATTATTTTATTTTAAATTAACTTAAACTCGCCAGCATCAACATAATCAAAATATAAATCATCTAACCTCCATTCGGCAATATTCTTTCACCGCAGATATAAAATGAAAAGCTATTTCAGAGGATTTTCCAGATAAAAAACGCGAATCGTTTAAAAGGATGTGGTCTACACAATACAAGCCACATCTATGTACATATATAGATGTATAGAAATGTTTACCGAATGCAATTATTTTGTGTTTTGGCGGAATGTTTTTTGAACATGTTATTTCTACCATGAATAGTATAATAAAACTATTTTTAATGGACTCTGGAAATGCATATAAAATGCAATATTTTTGGCAATAAAAAAGTTCAACAAACACATACATATTTATTATTCGGAACTCTGTCTCGCTTGGGTCTACACTTTAATATTAGAAAATAGGATTTTTAAATATATACCAGGAAAGTCCTTTCGAGACAAATGTCCAATGCTTCTGTTTTTTAGTCAAAGCTTCTAGACAATCAATGTTCGGTTAAGGACTTTCGCACTTACTTTAACCTTCGCGCAGATATTCATAATCAATATTGAGATTTAACTTTATTGAGGGTCTTTCATCGTCAGAGATACAATGCCCACTTGAAAATGCTTATCATTCATCAGAATATGATAAGCATGTACTGTGCGAACATCAGGTACCTACTTTAACTGCCTATGATGCCAAATTTTATCGATTCTTCAGCCCAACTCATTGTATTCCATGAATTGACAGTGGCAGCGGCCGCAGCACTCTGCGAGAGAGTTTCTAATGGTGATGTCTATATGTATTGTGGGTGCCCCCAAAAAGTCTTGAGTTCCTATACATATATAATATCTTTAAATTACTGGGCATAAAGTTTTATAGAATCATTTTATTATATCTTTCGATTTTCGATACTATTTACTTTGCAATCAACAGAAAAGTGTAGTGGATGGGAAAATTGTTTGAATTCTGATAGTCAACGACCTTTTAAGAAAAACTGTTGACTTCGATTGCGATAGTCAAGTGGGTAATAATTTCTTTCCTACCGCAAAGTTGCACAATAATATTATTGATAAGGCATCATCGTCTAAAATGTAGGTGAAAAAAAAACAGAAAGAATTTCTATCTGTTACGTAGGAGTAGAAGTTTTATAACATTAAGGAATGTTTCTTGATGGTTTTTGTTTCTTTTATAGAAGAAGTGGTAAAAGAATCTGAACTTAGCCAAAAGGCTGGTAAAGTTTTTGCTCGTTAAGATGATACCAAAAAACAGAAAATCCTGATGACTGCCTTGTGGAATATTTTTTTTTGGGTTTTATAAATCGTCTCGAAAAGGAAATAAAGCCCAGAAGGTTTTGGTGTTGAGGTTGCATATAGACAGATATTAATATAAAGAACAGAACTTAAAATTTTGTTATTAGATACAGAATAAAAGTAAGCCTTTTGGGGGCTAATTTTAACATAAAGATTAATGCATATTTAGTAAAAAATAATTATTTTTTTTGCAGTAAGCCAAATTGTCAATTAAGAAACTTTGAAAAATACACAATCAAATCAAAACTTAAGCAGTTTTATTTTCGAAGTCTTCGGGACTTCAAATTCTTATACTAGGATTTATTGTTTAAAAAAAAACTGTCTATTATTTGAGTTTATTATTTAATAATGAAAGTTTTTTTTAACTTCACATAAAAAGTTATTGTAATCGGTCCAATTTTACGAATACAAAATGATTTTATCACCAAAACAATTTTGTGCAAAGAAAAATAACGTTTTCAACATCTGGTAAAATTTTGAAAAAAATCGAATTGACAGTTTTTTTTTACAAAAAATAAAAACCTAAACAAAAAAATTAATAAAAGTTGGTAAAAATTGATTTTCGACTCAAATATCTTTTCAAAACTTTGAGATATTGGCTTTAAACTACTTTTATCTTTTAAAAAATATTGTTGTCAACATTCAGTAAAATTTTGAGAAAAATCGAATTGACAGGTAAAAATTGATTTTCGACTCAAATATATTTTCAAAAATTTGGGATATATTTAAGGTGACACATATTTTATTACTTTTTTTTAAGAATAAATAAAAATGTGTGTTGGATTTTTCAAGTTTCTACCATCTCTGCATAACGTCACAATGTGTAAGAAAAATTTCATTCAAGTCCATATCGTTATTGGTTTGTGATATATTTGGGGTCAAACATTATTTTTAAAAAAGAAATATTTGACTGTAAACAGTCAATAGGTTTTTTTCCTGAACACTTATTTTTAATAAAAATTGTTTAAATCATGAAAATCATGAAATATTTCTTTTTCAAAGAAGCCTATAGCACGGCAATAAACATAATGCTACAATTTATCTTCTCTGAAGACTTGTAGCAACCATATTATTCGCAGTTGCTTTATGTAGCTCGGATTATATGGTATCTCGATTTGTTCGAGAAATTTTGTGTCAAGACAAGGTGTGACCATCACCTCATCACCTCATCTTCTGATGAGCCCAACCATCACACCGGGGCGAAACGCAAAAATGAACACTCTTGCTGGTTTAAATTTTTTCATGATTTTCATGATTTAAACAATTTTTATTTTTTTTAAATTATTAAATAAAAAAATCAGCCCTCTCTATTACAATTTACAACCATGGATTTACAAAGATTCTAGAGAAATGTAAAATTTAAAATTTTTAAAATAGTACCGATTACAGTAACATCCAATGGTAAGTTACTAAAGTTAAATACAAAAATGGGAAACATTGATATTAATATGTCCAAAGATAAATGAAATGAGCAGAGCAGCGGTTGAACTAAGACTGAATGATTTATTGGATAAATACTAGGACTAAAAGCTTAAACATACTACGACTTATATACTAACTATGTACTAACCTACACCTGATAACTTAACTTAGTAACTTCAATA
The DNA here is from genome assembly GCA_951509635.1 of Eupeodes luniger. Lineage (NCBI taxonomy): Eukaryota > Metazoa > Arthropoda > Insecta > Diptera > Syrphidae > Eupeodes > Eupeodes luniger. The sequence continues at coordinate 1,255,611 of OX608074.1, forward strand.
TTTATACATTACACTTTTCCTTTCTTAAGATAATTTCGTTCTTTTGAAATTATTAAAATATATAACAATATATATTCGTAATGTAATACATAATTCCATTTATATAACAAGATATATATATTCGTAATATAATACATAATTTCATTTGTTTATTTCTATATAATTCATTTAAATTTCATTTGTTAGTTTTTCTTTTTAATTCATTTAAATTTCATTTGTTTATTTATTTATTTTACATTTTTAGTTTGAAGATATTATACTTAATAATTGTTGTGATAAAATGAGGGTCGCTTTCGTTTTCTTTTTGACCTACGCACAGTTATTTTTGGATTTGACAGCGTTTCCTCTTCATCACAACTAAGATATTCGTCATCAGACGCAATTGATAAAGTATTTTCAGAATCGTTAGCTGTAGGATTTTCATCTTTTTTGTAAAAGTAGTAAGCTACTGGTTTTTGAAATTTAACTTTCTTACTTGTTATTTTACGAAGTTGTGTTCCGTGACAAACAATATTTCGATTATCAAATGTTATTAAATATCTAACCTTCCCAATCTTTTCTTTAATAATTGCTGGTGTTTTAAATTTGTTGTTATTTACATATCTTACATACCAAACTTTATCTCCTATTTTAAAATATTGATCAGGAGAAGCTCTAACATTTTTACTTAAATTATTTGTAGCTTTATTTTGTTTGTTATTTTCAAAGAAATTTTTCTTTTTACTCTTATCTTCCTCCACCGTTTCATTTTTTTTTTTAAATGTAAGCATGCTTATTGGTGTATTAATTGGTTGTTTAAAAATCATTTGACATGGGGTTAATTTTGTTACAGAAGAAGGCGTGTTGCGATACTTAAAAAGGAAATCATCAACTTTATGCTGTGCACTCAAACGTTTGGTTCTATTATCTAATAAATACTTTTTCAATGCACTTTTCACGGTCTGCACCGCCCTCTCTGCCAAACCATTACTCTGTGGATGGTATGGAGGAGATTTAAGAACTTTAACGTTATTAGCATGACAAAAATCAGTAAAGAATTTGGAGTTATAAGGCGGACCATTGTCGCTAACTAGCTCAATCGGAAGCCCAAAAGTTGCAAAATTTGTTCGTAATACATTAACAAGCGTGTCTGCTCTAGTGTTAGGCATTATACGCACGTCAATCCATTTTGAATATGAGTCAACAAGTACCAGATAATTTGTCTGTTCCAAATAAAAAAAATCTACATGGATTCTTTGATAAAAACAAGTTGTTCCTGGCCACGAAGACAACTTAACTTTATTGGGCTTATTCGATGCGAAATCGCATACTTCGCAATCACTTACGAGCTTTTCGATATCTCTATCGATACCAATCCACCAAACCGCGGATCTAGCCAAGGATTTCATTCTGACAATGCCTACATGTCCAGAATGTAAAACATCTAAAACTTGACTACGCTTAGACTCTGGAATGATAATTCTATTTCCGTAAAATAGACAACCGTCCTCTACCGATAAAACTGATTGTTTTTGAAAGAACTTTTTCAGTTCAAAACGCGGTGGACTTTGCCATATACCATTCATTACACTACGATAAACCTCACTTAAGATAAGGTCATCTTTAACCCCCTTTGCTATTTCATCTTTTGAAATATTTACTGCATTTTCTACGGAGAAGAAATTTATACGATTATCATCTATATCGGTTTTTGTTTCCATTGGTAATCGGCTAAGACCGTCAGCATTACCGATGCTGTTGCCCTTCTTATAAACAACTTTAAAATTATACATAGAAAGCTCTATGGCCCAACGTTGCAACCTCTGGGCAGCTACAGGAGATGAACCCTTTTTATTACCTAAGATCTCTCTTAACGGCTGATGGTCAGTAAACAAGGTAAATTCTAAGCCATAAATATATTTATGGAACTTACGCACCGCAAACATGATGGCTAAAGCTTCTTTATGGAGCTGAGAATAGCCCTTCTCAGCTGCTGACAGCGTACTTGAAACGAATAGCACTGGTTTTTCTTCACCATCCACTATATGTGATAACACGGCACCACAACCATATCCGCTGGCATCACAAGTAACAATAATAGGTTTCGAAGGATCGTAGTGAACAAGTAAACTGTCTTTAACTAACCACTCCTTACTTTCATTAAAAACACTATCACATTCTTTTGACCACACAAAAGAAATTTCCTTTCGAAGCAATTTATAAAGGCAACTCAACCTGGCTGAAAGGTTAGGTATAAATTTTGAGTAGTGGTTTACTAACCCTAAATATGAACGAAGTTGTGATAAATCTTTTGGAGCAGGTGCATTTCTAATGGCTTCGACCTTCTTACAATTGGGTTGAATCCCTTTTGCAGAGATTGTATGACCTAAGTACTCTACCTCAGGTTTAAAGAATTTACACTTCTGAAAGTTGACTTTGACACCATAATATAACAAACGTTCCAAAACAGCAAACAAATTTGCCTTACATTCATCGAATGATGAACCTCCTATTAGTATATCATCTAAATAGCACTTTGTTTTGGACAATCCTTTTAAAATTTGGTCCATAACCTGTTGAAAAATGCTAGGGGCAGAACTAACACCAAATGGTAACCTCGTATACTGAAATAAACCCTTTAAGGTATTCACCGTCAAATACTTTTGAGAATCTTCGGCAACCGCAAGCTGCTGATATGCGCCCGCAAGGTCCAATACACAAAAACAACTACAAGAATGAAGATCTGTTAAAAGGTCGTCGATTCTCGGCAACGGGTATTTGTTAACTTCAATCACTCTATTGATAGTTACCTTGCAGTCCATACATAAGCGGATGCTGCCATCTGATTTGGGTACTACCACGACCGGTGAGGCATACGAGGAATAACTAACTGGTTTCAAAATCTTATTTTGGCACAAACGATCGATTTCTTTTTCTTTTTCAAAAACATATGGAACCGTATAGGCTTTAAAAAAAATAGGACTTGTATTTGGTTGAATAATAATATCGGCACTAAAATGTTTAATTGGGAGAGAATAATCTGTATTGAACACACAACTATACTTTTGACAGATTTCCTTTCTGCATAACTCCACAGGCCCACTTCTTACTTCACTTATGTTATTAATTGCAAAATTTAATCGCCATTCACAGAACAAAACGTCAATCCAATTTCTTCCCATTAAGGGAGTGAATTGTTTACTAGCTTCGATAACCAAAATTGGAAGTTTTAAATTCATATTATCTATTTTATCAGCCTGCGAAACTTTTACATGCAAGACACCCATAACTTTTATTTTTGAACCGGTCACAACATAAAGCTGGTCTTGTACAGTCAGCAGAGGAACATCAGAGAAATATTTAAGATAATCTAAATGAGAAAACACTGTTTGAGCTGCTCCCGAATCAATTTCCATTTTGATCTTATAATTATTAACCTTCATAATTTTATATAAAGGATCAGATTTAATTTTTGAAATACAGTAAATTGTTTTTAAATCTAAATTATTAGAATACTTTGAACACAATGAATCTTCACTGTCATTACCAATTTGATTTACCCTACTTCTGCTCTTGGTTCTCCCTCGTTGTCTGCTCCTCCCGGTTCGTCTTTTAAAGCAATCATTAGCGTAGTGGCCTGTCACACCACAATAAAAACACTGATGCCCTCTCTCCTTTCCATGTTGCTTTCGCTCTAAGCTACTTCTATTTTGCTGTTGAATCGTTCGATTTGATCGCCCATGCTGCTGCTGTTGTGGTTTAGCTTGACTACGGTAATTAGACCTGCCAATCCAGTTTGTTGTTGCCGATGGGTTAATTGTGAGCATCTCTTTATTTGTTATTTCCAATGTTTTTGCGAAATTTACCGCTTCATCAAACGTATGATCTTTTTCCAAAAGACGTTGTTGTATACGTGCGTCTCTCAACCCGCACACTAATTTATCTCGTAAAGCTTCATTTAAGAAAGCTTTAAAATCGCATGACTGGGCAAGCGATTGTAGTTCCACTACAAACTCCCCTATCGTCTCTGAATCTTTTTGTTCCCGCTTCCAGAATTTGTACCGCTCTGCAATAATGATGTTTTTAGGCTTTAGATTTTTCAAAAGCTTGGACGTCATTTGCTCATATGAAAACTCTGTGGTTTTCTGAGGTGCCACAATTGATTTAAAGAGCTTGTAGATATCACCACCAGCACAACTTATAAAAAACGCCACTTTCATCTTATCATCAATTATTTGGTTAAGCGAAAGAAGTTGGTCCATCCTTTCCAAATAAGTCTCGAAATCATCGACTCCGACCACAAAACTTTCAATTGCACCTATTATAGGCATTGTATTTGGTTTTAAAACTCCAACTGCACTTTTATTGTCGTCCGGCATATCAACTTTTTTTTTTTTGCCTTTTTCCTCGTCGCCAAATTAATATGTCCAAAGATAAATGAAATGAGCAGAGCAGCGGTTGAACTAAGACTGAATGATTTATTGGATAAATACTAGGACTAAAAGCTTAAACATACTACGACTTATATACTAACTATGTACTAACCTACACCTGATAACTTAACTTAGTAACTTCAATATTTATACATTACAGATATAAAGGTTAGTTACAAAAAATATTTATAGGAAAATAGAATACCATTTCAAAGCGAATAACATTTAATTTCCGTGTTTTTCAGTGAACTTAAGTTTGAAATTAATTTTTAGGGGGAAGGGATTTTTGAACCAAACCGGGATAGGAGCACTTAACTAGCATACAATGAGCCCTAAGTTACCCCATCATTAGATTTTTAAAATTTTGTTTGGTTTAGTTTCCAAAAATTTCAACTTTGCGACGTGATTAAGGGGGTAAGGGCTTGAGATACCAAATTGGGTTTCACTAACTTAGGAGCCCAAAAAGAGCCTTAAATTCCCTCATCACATTGCAGCTTCAGATAAATAAACTTAAACAATATTGCGATTCGTGGGATCTCAAAATCAACATTTCTAAATCTAAAATTATGATTTTTAAACCTCAAAACCGTTTAGATACTAATGTACGAAATTGGACATTAGATGGTACCACTATTGAAGTTGTCAGCGAGTATAAATATCTTGGTTTTACTATCACTCATAATTTGAACATCAAAAATCATATTAAAGAGAAACTGGTACTAGCCAAATCAGCTATAAACTCGATGTGGTCGCATTTTTTTTCAAGAAGCTTCGTGGACCCTACATCGAAATTTAAGGTTTTTGAGGCTACCGTGAACAGTTGCTTTTGTTATGGGAATCAAGTGTATGGATACCAATTTCTAGAGGATATGGAAGTTATTCAAAGATACTTTTTCAAAAGAATCTTCCGGCTGCCGCGTAGCACGCCTAATTATGCCATATATGTTGAGTCCGGGCTTCCGCAAATATATGTTAGAAATTTAAAGGCCAACGCAGACTATCTTATTAAAGTTATGCATAGACCCGATAGTAATCTGCACAAGCAAATCCTGCTTATATCACTCCATTGTGGATATTCCCCTTTTAGAAATTGGCATGCTCTTGCCACAGCACATAATTTAACAATGAATCTAAATGCAAACAACAAAGAAGAATGGAGAAATACCTTTTACAACTGCATTTCGATGGTTGATGAGGAAATGTACAAAACTAATCTCGAAAGGGCAAGGGAATCACTTTCTAGAGCAACCTATAGCCGTCTTAATTTGACTTTGGGCGATTATAATTATTTCTGTGAGGACCTTTCTGCTTCTGATATAAGTTTAATATTCAAAATACGGACTGAAACTCTTGAACTTAACTACAGGCCACATAGAACTGACTTAGATGCAATTTGTTCACTCTGCAACTCAAACCAAAACGAAGATGTTTACCATTTTTTAGCAACATGTCCTATTTTACAAGAAATCCGTAGACTTCATTTTGATAAAAGCTTCTTTTCGTCGGAAGAATGCTTACGTGTTTTAAACGGGGAGTATGGTTGGAAATTGCTGGTACGCTATGTCTCCCATGCAAATAATTACAGAAATTCTTATTTGAGTCTGTTTTGAAGTATCTACTTAAGTAAAAAAAGAAAATAAAGTTTTGTTTTAGCTAAACTAAAAGCCCCAATATTCCATAACTTGAATCTCTTAGAGTTCGCCTTTTTCCGTTTTAACTAAACTAAAAGTCCATATTCTCCGATACTTTTCCACTTCTTCGCCATCTAAGGTTTTTTTAGTTTAAAAAAAAAAAAAAAAAAAAATTAAACTTAAATATTTTGAACAATCATTTAAAGTACCTAATTGTTAATTGTTTTCTTTTTTCATTGTAACACATATTTATTGTTAATTATTCTTTTTCTTCTTTAAATAACTTTGCCACTTTAACAAAACAACATTTAAAAAGTTGATCACATTTCTGTAATATTATTTATATACATACATATGTTCTTTATTTTATATTCCATAATTGTATACTCTTTTTTCTCAATGTAAATGTCTTGATAATATTCGGCAGACGGCTCTAATGCCATGCTTGTAAGTTTTTTTTTCTATTGTAAATTATTATGTATCGTTTTTAATGAATAAAGATTTATCTATCTATCTATCTATCTATCTATCTCTAATTAATTTATATTACATTATATTTATTAACTAACTATTATTTAACTAAATTCCCTCATCATCAGTTTTTTGAAATTATGAATTTAAAGGTGTGGTGTTTGAGGGGGAAGGGATTTCTGAACCAAGTCGGGATTAGAGCACTAAATTAGCACAAAAAGAGCCCTAAATTTCTGCATCATTAGAATTTCAAAATTCGATTGTGGTGTTTCCAGCTTTACGGACCTTGATTATTTTCGTAGATAAATCATCAGTTTTCCAAAGCCACTCCTCCAGCCACTCAAGTTGTGATGTTTTTACATAACATATGATTAGGTATCCCTATTTTTTGAAGAATTTAATGAGAAACTAATTAAAAAATCAATCATACCACTGTCAAAATCCGTAGAATGGAAAAAAAGTAATTAGTGCCTACTTGTGAATAATTACGAAAAAACCACAAGAGCGCTTTATCCTTTAACCTTTTTCTCTATTGGATGTGTCTTTCTATATGGTTTTCTAGATCACATTAACAATCATGTTAAATTGCTCATCAAACTGATTATAGTTCTGAAACGGCATCATAAAATTGTACACCACCCAACCCACCCTCCTACACAAACTCTTACTTCTTCATCGTATACTAGTAGTAATATTGATGATGGAGTCTTTTGATTGACTTAATTAGTCTGAAAAATTACATTTTACCTAAATAAATTATGTAGTAAAAAAAAACCTTAATTACATTTAAGTTGCTATGATTACAGCATTATTATGTTAAGATGAATCACAAACTAACCTATAGTACAGCTTATTTCAACCATTAAAATGTTATTTTTCTCCCGAACCAAAAAAGAACACATGCATATCATTCTAATATGTCCTGAGCTGTATAAAGTCTGCTATAAGATCATAAAAGTCTCGCTTCCGGACTTAATTAGCTTTAGTAAATATTTATTTTGAAATAAGTCCACACACGAGTAGTTGAAATGGACTTGAGTAAACATATCATATATCCCATAAGATACTTTACGTGGAAACGGAACTTATATGAATGTCATAGTTTAGTTAGCTAGCTGAATAAATATATGTACCTACATAAATAGACTTCATAAAGAAAATGGTTTGAGGTGTTGATGGTTTATTTCCTTCGAGACATAAATTCATTATGATATCCCTGAAAATCTTTATTCAGATTTAGACCATAGTATACTTTGCCTAAGGTAAATAAAAGAATCCTTTTCCTTTATAATCAAAAATCATTTTATTTTTTTCGTTAAAAAGTGAATCAAAAAAAAAAAATTCTCAAGGCAACCTTTATCTGATTATAATTTCCATATCATCTATCATGTTTAAATCAAATTTCAAATTCAACAATATAAAGATATAAAGATACCTACAAAAAAAAGTAGGTACACAAAAGATAAGAATGGAGGGTATAATCCTTTAAGATGAAAAATATAAAAAGTTCATCTTTTCATATTTTTGAAAAGATATCCGCCTTGCCATTGCGGATAGCTATTTTGCATGGGTCGGGATCAGGATATATTACAGCTAAACTTCCCAGTCCCAGAAGAAGTACTTTCTATCAACACAGATAGACACCGTTCCTTGTGAAGAAATGATATTTACATTCTTGAGTAATGCAAAGTATTTCTCATTCTCACTTAAGCCTTCCAGATTAAGGAAAAAGTTGTAGAGCCTTTGAAATCCTATAAAATGAAACTATTCAAGGTGAGCTACCTCGCCAAATCAAAAATCCTTACTGCCTCTTTCAGATCGAACGTCCAACTGAAGTCCGTATGTTCGAGATACCTTTTTTTCGACTTTTTATAAATTATGTTTGACAGATAACAACATGAAGGTATACAGAAAGGACCTTAAACAAAATAAGAGGGTGTTTTTTTTTTAAATTTGTAAAAATGATTGAGAATAAATTCAAATACATATTTGGTAAAATTAAAAAAATATAATTGACAGTATTTTTGTAGAAAACAAGAACTTATAAACGTGTTTCCAGAGCAAAAGAAACATTTTGAATCATTTCCGAAAAATTGAAAAAAAAAAACATTCCAGAAACAAAGAAACATTTCTGAAATTTTTTGAACTATTTCTAAAGTGTTTCTGAAATGTTTTCTGGACGCTAGAAATATTTCTGAAATGTTTTTCTGTTTCCCATTCTGAAATGTTTCTTAAAAGTTTTTTAAACAAAAAGGAAACATTTTAGAAACGTTTTTTAAACAATTTTTCCTGAAATGTTTCCTTGGCGTTGACAAACCTTAAAATGTCAAAAAAATGTGGAGCAACGACAATCTTATCAAATTGATACAAATATATGAAATGAAATAAGTTTTGTGGCATCCATTTTATGGACATTTTAAAAATTAAAATATAAATTGTGAAAGTAAAGAAATTAGAAGCAAGCATTTACATACGCTGGTTGAATTTTGTTTTAGAAAGAAATTGCTTTTTAAAAAAGTAGTAAACTTTGTTTATAAAAACAATTCATATTTTGTCCAGAAAATAAAACTGCTTAAAATACTAGATTTTATTTTTTAAAGGGCACCAGTGGGAAGTTAAAAATATGTGTCTCATTTCAGGCTCTTTTTTTCAACATGAACCATCAATTACTTATTTAATCAATTTTCTGAAAAACATGTTTATCCAAAAGTCTAAACTTCCTCACATAATATGCAAAGTACAAAACATTTAAAAACAGGAACAACATTTAATTTGTAAATGATGAAGATTTGTTTCCTGTGCCTACTTATTATGTTCTATTTTCGTACGGTAACTAAGTTACTTCACAATAAAACGAGACAAATACGAATGTTTCGCATAAACAAAATTCAAATATATATTAAACCTCATTCCACCTCCACACCCACCTCAAACGACGCAAAATTTCACATATAAAAGTAAATATATTTTCGAGTATAAAAATAAATATCTTTGTTTAATTAAAACTTCTATTTCATTTCAAGTAGGTATTATTTTTAGGTAGTTTGTAGACATAAAAAACTTTTTGGTTAAACTCTCCAAACTTTGAAATATCTTCAGAGAGTCCCATCTCAGCGCAATATACTATATCAGCTGCGGAATTTTGCGGTCGTTTTATTAAAATTATGATGGTCAAAGAACCTTTTTGTATATAAAATGGATGATCAGTCCTATCATAACTTGGGCATTTAAAAAAAGCACATTTGCGACTCAAAATAAGTTCTAAGTGATTCTCTCCCCAGCAGAGGGTCATAAACTCAAGAGAATGACAATTCAATAAGGTATATGATTCAGATTCACACAGAAAAAAAAAAAACAAATAAAATTGCGTACGATTTTATCTCGACGACCGACGTCGAAATAAATATAAAAATATAAACCTTAAATAAAATAAAGGATCCTTTGAGATGATACCAGGCTTTGGAAACTATGTAATGTAATTCATAATAAAAACATATTTAATGCTCAACCCGAACATGATAACCCACTTAAACATATATTCGCTTTCGGTTACAGTAATTTTTATATTTTTATTTTTTTTGTTGGTTTTCAAAAACAAAGTACAAACAAATAACCATATCCTTAGCAAAGTTAGATCCTGAACTCGAACTTCAATAAGAAGAGAGTAATAATAATACAAATAAACGACTCAAGTTAACAAACTGAACAAAATCGTGATAGCAGAGCAGCATCTTTTCACCTAAACCTAAACATTAGCACCCAGAAAGTGGGAGTTTTCTATTCTATATTGCCCACAAGACCAAAAGGTGTCTGTGAGTTTTTCAAATAAATGAAAATTCAGTTGAATTCTTTATTTCGTGCCAGTCGGACTGAAATTGAAATAGTATCATTCAAAGAAAAAGCAAACAAATATTATTTCCCACTTGAACTTGTGTGTTTTCTTTCAATGACTACGAAGACAAACCTCTCTGAACGTTCTCTCTTTTGAATTGTTTTAAAGTGCACCGGAAATAGTGCCATTTTAAAAATGCTATAAATTGTCACAAAGCGTTCCGCTGTCATTAAATATCAATTAAATAATATTATTGTGAGTGACAATATTATGTAAATTTTAATAAATTAACCACCTCAACCACAATTTTATTAAAACTACGTGTCGAATTTCCCAACGGGCAATAATTATTAATAATAATAATCATATTAATATTTGAATATTTAATTTTGGCGCCATGTGCGAGGATGCGTGCTTATGCTCATTTTTATTTAAAATGTGCTGCTGAGAGTGTGTTATTCAGCGAATCAATTATTTTCACATTCACATTCGATTCGATTTGATAAATTCATAACGAGTATGGCACTTGAAATGATCTAGTTTAAACAAAATTTCAGGTAAGTGCATTTTAGTTTGTTTGATGTAAACGTTTTTGACCTTCGCGTTATTGGAAAATCTATAAGAAATGCCACTGCACTGGCCGCGGCTACCCGCTTGCAATGATTTGAAGTGAGCAAAGTGATAGGTTACATATGTGTTTTTGTTTAAATAAGAAATAAGTAGTCTTACGAAAATTGTTTGTTTTAAAATTGAAAGTGATTAGAGAATAGAATCAATAAACATGAACTTACTGTTGAAATTTCTGGGGAAAATCTAAGAGTGTAAATTTAGTTTCAAGCTAATATTAGACTGGATAATGTCATTTCATCAAAAAAGAAAATTTAAATGTCAGATGTTTCAATGAGTGGGCGGGTCGACGAGGATGCTTTAAAAAAAATCTGAGTGGAACTTTAAGAATTGTTTAGCTTATTCTTTTATTCATAGAGCTGATAAACTGACATTTCGGAGAAATATCAAAACATTTGAAATAGTGCAGATATTTTATTTGGTCATCATGTGTTTGTGCAGGAAGAATGAATTGGGTGATTTTCTATTTCGATTCAGAACTTAATTTATTAAATGTTTAGAAAGGTGAAATATAAATATCTGTAGTCTGTTTTAAAAGTTATATTTTTTAAAATTCTGCATATTTCTGAAAAAATTCTGTTATTATAAATTTAGCTTTATTTCAATTCAGTATGAAAAAATATACATATTTCAATTCAGTGTGAATAAATTCAGTTTTAAGAATGTCTTTGGAGTTTTTTAAATAAGCTGCAACATTTAAGTGGAAGCAATTGTCGTCTGCTTTTAGCTGAAAAAATCATTCAGCGTGGCTCGATAGAGCCTTCCATTCATTGTAATGGCATATTCTTCCTCGTTTCGATAGAAATAAGGATCCATGATCCCTCTATCATGTAAACTGCACCAAACAGTAAGTTTCAATGGATGTATTGGTAATATGCAAATGGTTTGAGAATTTTGCTCTTTGACGAAGCGTTTCAACTAGAAATGAACTTCATCGCTAAAAACCGTAAAGTAGACGAAGTGCTACATGAATCGCGGACAGATTAATTTTTTCAAAGGTGTTAAACCGAAAACCCCTTCCCAACAGCAATATCAACAAAATTTGACATTGTTAACTGTCAAACCATAGACAACCATCATCGAAAATTTACATGCAGCTAGAATAACAAGTCAAACTTTTAACATCAACATTTAATTTCTGAAAAATGGAGACACTGTTTTTCAAAATATTTTTAATCATTGAAGATCATCAGTTTATCAAAACATAAAACTGGAGTATCAAAATCTAATTTCCCTTAAACGGAAATTTAAGGCTAGAACTTCGTAAAAAAAATTGTAAGACAACAGGCTTTTATAAGAATGCAATCTTTTATGACTTCAATATAAAGATTTCATTCATTGAAGATTGGGACTTCAAATTTTGAAATCATCAATAATTTGACCTGGAAAAGGTGACTACAATCAATTGATTGCAATCATTTGAGACTTCATGCATTCATTTAAAGTCTTTGAAGTCTTTGAATTCTTTTGAATTCTTTACATTCACTTGAAGTTTTTTCATTCTCAAGTAGAGTTTCATTATACTTTTAAAATAATGATTTTAATCGCTCGTTATTTGACTTCAAAAGTCGGTGTCTGACACCAAAAACTGGTGGGCGTGCATGACTTCAAGTAAATGTAAAGATTTTAAGTGTATGCAAAAACTGAAAAACAATGCAAGGACTTTAAGTGTTTGCAAAGAATGCATGAAATCTTAAATGATTCCAGTCCAGATTTCAGTCCCGATCTTTATAATGATTGCATTCCCAAAAGATTACATTCTTTTTACTAGCCTATTGTCTATCTACACTTCTACACTAATATTATAAAGAGGAAAGATTTGTATTTTTGTATGTAACGAATAAACTCAAAAAGTACTGGACCGATTTGAATAATTCTTTTTTCAATAGAAAGCTACATTATCACTGAGTAACATAGGCTACATTTAGTACTAGATTACTATAGAAATCTTTAGAAATTCCTATTAAAACCAACCGAAGGTGTAAAAAAAATAAGCCATAAAATGTCTTTCATCGCATACGCTGCGAAGAGTAGGTATTAATGATAGGACAAAAAATGTTTTCTAATTTAGTGATTCATGGTCGTTTTAATAAGCATGCTTATAAGTTAAATATCTGTACCTATTTATGTCTGCCGTGCGAAGCTGGAACGGGCCGCTAGTGACAAACAAAATGTGATTTAAATCATTTTTTTAAATGTTAAGAAATTAAACTAGTAGTACCCGTGGCATGATGGTTAGTGCGTTGGACTGTCATGCGAGAGGTCTTGGGTTCGATCCCTGCCTGTGCCACCTTAATTAAAAAAAAAACGGGTACTGCCTCTTGCGAGGAATTGACAAATTCTCCAAGAGTAATGCTTGTCATGAAAAAGTGCTTTCTCAAATTAGCCGTTCGGATTCGGCATTAAACTGTAGGTCCCCTCCATCCCTGACAACAGTACTCGCACACAGGAATGGTTGAGAGTTGTAAGTCACTAGGCCCTGGTTCTCTACGGACTGTTGCGCCACCTAATTTATTTTATTTATTTATTTTAAGAAATTAAACTTGACTTGATAAATGATGGATTATTTTGTCTATTTGCAACCCTTGGAAAGAACTTATTCCTAACATTTATTGAAACCAATCACCATTTACAAATTAAGCCCTTCCTGTTATGCTTTAGGTGCTGTAATTACGTAATTCTGTAAATAAATTACACTAGTACATACTTGATTTTCAATATTTGTATAAAGAATTATTTTTAATCATACGGACAAAGTTGTAAGCCCTTCTATTTTTTTGCGCATAGAAAAACACACTCTACTTTAGTTTAGTTTCCGAAAAAAAAAACAAAAATTGAAAATATCTATATTCATATGTACATAGGTGATCATATAAACGGACAAACTCATTATTTTCATCTATATATTTTTCTAACACAATGTTTGAACAATAAAATCAAAATACAATTTGCTTTTCCAGGATTTATTATTCTGTCCGTTGATATCGTGGTTTATTGTGGGAAATTTATTATATTTCGTGGTCGTGTGTTTTGATTTTGTTACAAAATACAAAAAGATAATAAAAAAGTCCGCATTGAATGTGATTTGATTTATATACATAAATATGCTGCTACGACCATCAGTTTTTAGTTTATTCAATTTGTTTTTTTTTTTGTTTGTGTAGGTATTTGAATGTTTTTTCAATATTTTTATATTCGATTATTATTTATTAGAGCGATTGTCTTTTTTTTTTGTTTTTTTGATGAATTTATTTACCTATAATAGATGTACGAGTTTGAATGTGCATACGTTAGTGTTTTTCAAATAAAGTAAATAAAACAAATATATATTCTAATAAATTGGAAAAATAAATAAACGTGGAGTTATGCAAATGACCTTACTAAACCCGAATTTTTAAATCTAATAGATTCTGCTTTCTTTTTTCATATATAATGAATTAGATAAATACTAATTTTTGATTGGGTGATTTTAGAAAGGTTGATTTTTTTTGAAAATAAGGAGCAGTTTTAAACGTTCACCTTAAAATCAATAAATATTCTACTATTCGCTGAAGTTAAACTATTGTTGTAAGAAACATCGTTACAAGTTATCAAAAACATTTGTATGTATTCTATTAGTAAGAATTTATAAGCTGTTATTGAAAAAAAGAAACTGTTTTCTTAATTTTTACTATTCTACCTTCAAGTTTAAAAATCCTCAAATTTTCCACACTGATTTAGAACAAATTTAGAATAAATCTATCAGTGTTCTTTTTTTTGGCCACCCGGTTCCGTGGTAAAAAATTTTTGGAAATGACAACAAGAAATTCCTATAACATTTCAGTTTATTTTCCTACAAAACTATCCGTTCCACCATTTTTAACAAAATCGACAGTTTTCGAGATATTGGTCATTGAAGCTTATGATATTTTCTAAAACTCGGTTCGAAAATGTATGAAAATTCAAATTTTTACGACGAATTTCTTGAAAACTATAAACTAAACCTAAAAAAACTCTACTTAAAGTTGGTAAAAATTGATTTTCGACTCGAAGATCTTGACAAAAATGTAAGATATTGGCGTCAAACAAATTTTATCTTATTAACAATATTGTTTTTAACATTCAGTAAAATTTTAATAAAAATCCAAAATTTAGTTTTTTTCATAAAAATTAATATCTAAACAAAATTGTTATAGATGTTCTGTTCTCGATATCACTTATATAGATAAAGGTCTTGACTTAAAAATGATTCCATTCCGTGTTTAATTTTATTGTTAATGTAAGATAATAATTATAGTTATACAGATCGGTTATCAGACCGATTTCAATATACGGTGTGGCAGTTTTGTGGACTGCTTTAGAAAAGGCTATAAACCGCGACAAACTAGATAAAGTCCATCGTTTTGCTTGCCTATGTATAAGCTTCGCACAAGCCCATCTGCGGCACTGGACACCCTACTCTCTCTAACACCTCTTGATATATTTAACAACCAAATAGCTGCAAGCTCTGCTATTAGCCTCAAAGCTTCGTTACAGTGGGTTAACAACAACATTGGCCACTTCGTAATTTTTAAGTATTTAGAATCAATTCCAAATCACACATAATACACCGTCCCCCAACTGCAATTCGACAAAAACTTCCAGTTTTCTATACCTTACAGATCTTTCTGAATCAAAACCAGAAGAAGGGGTTGGTAGAGGTGTGTACTCTGAACGACTGAAATGCAGTCTATCATTCCGCATTTTCAATCATTGTAGCGTGTTCCAAGCTGTCCTTGCATCTCAAATGGATACGGCACAACAGTTTAATATTCAACTTTGCTGGGTGCCAGGCCATAGAGATATCCCAGGAAACTGTAAAGCAGATGAACTCACCAGGAATGGTACAGTACAACCCATTCTACCACGTTTGGCAAATGCTGGCATACCAATCGCTACTTGTAAACTATTGCTAATGCAGGACGCTATGAAGAAGGCAAACACCAGGTGGAAAAACATCACCACGTGTCAGTTCACAAAAAACATCTGTCCTTCACAAGATATAAAGCGATCAAGGTGCTTGCTATCTATAAGCAGATCGCATTTAAGCTTGATAATCGGTGTCATTACCGGGCACTGTCTAATAGAAAAGCAGGCAGCTAGGCGTGTTCGCAAATGACTTTTGCAGAGGCTGTATAAATGAGGAAGAGGAGGAAACAGTTCTGCCTGCTCTAGCTCAAAAACGCAAGAATTACCTAGGAGAATTCTTCTATAGGGTTTTTAAATTGGCGCGGGTAGATTTTGGGGCCCCGTAGCGGCCATTTTGTTATAGTGACATCTGTCAAATTTTTTGCTTATTATTCAGTTGTTTATGCCAAATCATCATGGCAACTTACACGATTGAACAGCACGTTAAAATGATAAAACTTTATTGTAAAAATGAGTGTTCGTTAACGCAAACGTTCAACTTCAACGTGTGGTGGCCAAACGACCGGTTCAGTTCAGGACCCCAATTTTGGCCGAAAAATTATTTTTAGTGACGAGGTGCATTTTTGGATGAATGGCTGTTTTAACAAACAAAATTGCAGTATATGGGACGACACCAACCCACGCGAGGTTGACCAGGTGATAATGCATCCTGAAAAAGTTACCGTTTGGTGTGGATTTTGGGCCGGTGGCGTACTTTTTTGAAAACAACGTTAGTGAGGCGGTCAACGTCAACAGCGAGCGTTACATAACGATGATAACTAATTTTGTATGGCCCAAATTGAACCATATGGACCTAGACTACATGTGGTTTCAGCAGAACGGAGCTACGTACCACCACAGTAAACGCCACGACATCTACACACAGGATCTACCCGTCCTTATTGAAAACCCCTATATAACGATTTAAACGATCTCAATCATATAAATCAGCCTCTCACGTTTCTTAAGTTACTCAGAATGATTTCAAATACCATTCCACTTAGCTTAAAACTGGTGTCCCCCTCTTAAAAAATCGAAAAAGTCGGAATTACTGAATATTGATCCTGACTCAGAAATTTGGTTGAATTTTTCGATTTTAATTTTAAAGTTTTTAAAATTGCTTTGCAAAGACGGCATAATAAAATCTTTTTAGATAACAAAATTACAGTCTTCTAATATCTTGATTAGCAGAAACTCCTACTACTAAATTAAAATTAATCGCTGTAAATCTTTTTCAGCTCAAATAATATTTAAAAATGGAATAAGTTCATTGGAATGGGTTAAGAATATTTTAACCATTATTTTTCACTCTCAGATTTAAATCAAACCAAAACAACCCTTATAAAACCTTTGTACGTTTTTACATATAATTTCTGATATTATTACCTTATAATTTATGAAAATAATTTGTTCATCTAACGAAATGGTTTGATTTAATCTTTTTTATACTCCTGTTGCAATCTTCAAACATTTTCCTTGGAAAATTTAATACTGTATAGCTATTTTTCATTTTCTTAGAACCAAGGCAAGGTAAAAAGAAATCCACGTGAAAGATAATGAAGAACGCAATCAGAATTTAAGAAAAGACACACCATCTTCTTTTTTTTTGTCTTACAAATTGAAAATGATATAAACGAAATGTAACCACAAGGTTGAAAATTAAATATATTTCTTAGGAATTGCTAGAATTGCTTAACCAACATGAAGAAATAATGTTTTTCATCTTTTTCTGGAACGAAAAATTTACATATCTAGATGCGATTTTTTGTTCGAAAAGGACGATGCCATTGTCAGCACAGTGATCTTAAGATGATGGTGGAATGATTGAGGTAAAAACAAAACCTTTTAAAATTTGAATATGAGAAGGGGTTTATTTTTGGGGGAGCTATTTCATAGTAAAGCTTCTATTATGTATTGTTTTTGAGATTGAAAAGCTTTTTTAAGAGTGATGAAAATTTAAATTTTATCTCTCAGGAAACACTTTCGAGGTAGTTGCCTGTGAGCTGCATAAATTGGCTTCCAGAGATGTTATGAAGGTATCCATTATTTCTCCTATTAGCCCAATTTGCTTACTGTTTCTTGAGTTTTTTCTTGGTCGCACGTGCAAATATTTGCGACCTAGTCGTGCGTATCACTATTTTTTGTATTCTTCTTTATTGTGGTAAGAAAAAAAAAATATTGCCTTGAACCTTGAAGTCCGAAGTCAAACACCTTATAGCAGCGGTCGTTTTGGATAAAAAGGTACATGAGAAGAAGAAGCTGATGGAATTCAGCTTTGATATACAAAAAATGACAATTCTGCTTCAAGAGATTCCAATTTTGTGAATAAATAAATTTGGTAGCCAGACAGATGACAACCACAATGGCAAAATTAGGCTAAATAGAATATTTCAAGTGTTTTGAAAATTTCCATCTACTTTTACTTTGCATAGGTTGGAGGTGTGACACTCGATTCTTAGAAGTTTCTTAATAAGTATCAAGGGTCAAATCGTGACGTTATTCTAAGCAGAGGACTGCTAGTAGACAACAGGGAATATGTAGTTTTTTTTTGTTCACTTGTTTTTAGTATACCTAAGTATAAAAATAAGGTCACATTGCTTTTCCTATATCGTTAATGGTTTTTGGGGACCTTTTTCAGCTCAGTTAAACTCTGTTAGAGTTGAAATAAAATGTAGGCGTTGTAGAAGGTAAATCCGTGACTTGAAAGACCAAAATTAATATGAAACAGAAAATGTGCTTTTTAGAGTTTAGGTTGTATTTACATTTTTTCGGGTTGGTTTTGGTTTCGGTTTCAGTTTCTGTCCTTATGGGAATTCAAAGGTTATTTTACTAATTCAATGAAAAAGTATTGGTTCCTTTTTTATATCGAACTCATATTAAAAATAGGTTAATGGACAATGAGTATATTTTCACTTACTTCAGTCACTCAAGGGATTGAAGACATGAAAAGACTCTAATCTGAAACTCTGACGCTGTTAATATAGTGTTGTTAATGACGGCTATTTTCTTGTGGGCCTAGACTTTAATATTGTTGTCTTGTTTGAATACATTAAGTAAAGAATTCTTAATTGATTATCTGATGCGTTTTCAAACATAACACGTCTGAAATAAAACCAAAGTTTAAAGTCATTTTTTTTTTTTAATTTTGTATAATCTGTTAGGTACGAAAGTTTTAGAATTTTCTTCTGATATTGTCCGTCATAATGGGTTCGAAATACTGTATTTGACATACAGTAAAAAGTCTTTTTCTAAATGGTCAAAATTCTGTAGGACAAAATTTTGTGTTTCTAAATGTCTCAAAAACAAAAATAGATTTGATAATGAAAAAAAGGAAAAGAAACATTTTTCTTTTAGGACATGTACACGTACAGCATTTAAAAGTACAGAATTTTTAAAACAAAATGTTTTTTAAAATAAAGTATCATAACAGTTTTTCATCGACTCCACTTTTCAAAACATTTTATGATAATAACATGTGTTGAATTTGTATTAATAAACCTTAATTTTATCTGTTCCTAAAAAGTCGCTCATTTTTAAGTTTTAAGTGAATATTTTAATGAACTTATCAATATTTTGACTTTTTGTTTTTCTTTCAGATAGCGTTTGTTTTTGTAAATTTATATCATTTCAGTTTCATGTGACTTTTATTGAATTCTGATATATTTGTTCTGGTTTTCAAAATAAAATAATACAATAAATCACGTGATTACTTTTTTTTCTACGGTGGTTAAAATAACAGAACTATCAAAAACACATTTTGTACAGATGCAGTGTTATAAGTTTACAGTATTTTCAAATACAGAAAAATTATTACCAAATAGTACGAGTATCATACATAATTCTGAGAAACAGTATTTTGACCGACTTCCGACTTTTGCTTCGGTTGGGGTCGAAACACTGTGTGAGTCATAATACTGTATTTCGAAATTTTGAATATAAAACATATTGCATGGCCAAATACTGCAAGATGAATTGTCAAACACTTATTTGATCAAAATTCTGTATTTCAGAACTCTGAAATAAGGCTAAAAAGAAAATCTCCTTTTTTATCCTATTTCGAGCATTTTGAAGTACAATAAAAATTTTGACACTAAAATATCCAACAAAATGTTTGATTTGCTGTATTTTAGAGCAAAATTCCAAGTCTTGTACATATGTAGGCTTTTTACTTGCAGCATAGGAACTACATTATTACGATGGTAGAGAAGTCGAAAAAAGTGGGTCCCGCTATTCCGTCCGGTCTGCCCTGTC
Source organism: Eupeodes luniger (assembly GCA_951509635.1). Classification (NCBI taxonomy): domain Eukaryota; kingdom Metazoa; phylum Arthropoda; class Insecta; order Diptera; family Syrphidae; genus Eupeodes; species Eupeodes luniger. The sequence goes on from OX608074.1 coordinate 1,275,761, forward strand.
TGTCTGTCCACGCTCCTACAGCCTAAACCATTGGGTCGATTGAGTTCAAACTTGGAAGTTAAGGTTTTGAGCAGATTCGCGTTAGGCATTTTTTTCATTTTTTTTAAGATCAAAATTCAGAGTGGCCCCCATACAATTTTTTTGCTCAAAAAACGAAAATTCGAATTTTCTCAAAAACAAACCGATATATTTTTTTAAAATTTTCTCTAAAATTTTATTTTTTAACTTGGCTTCTTTTACTAAGAAAAACATATTTTTGTATTGCTCAGGAAAGGTACCGCTCATAGAACCGTTATTTTGTTTTTTAATTTTCTCAGCAATTTATGAACCGATTTCAATAATTTTTTGTTGAACGACCTCTTATATATTTCCTTAACAATATTTGATTATCAAAAGTGCAATTTTTTTGTTTGTATTTTTAAAACAATATTGAATTTTTGTTTTCAAAATTCTATATCTTAAAAACGGTTCAACAAATAGTTTTAGAACAAAATTGAAAAATTTTATATATACAAAATTAATTTAAAAAAAAACCGCTCTAACGATTTTCGAAAACAAAAAATTGAAAAATCAAGGTTTTTTGATTTATAAAATGGCATTTAAATTTTTGAAGACAAACTTATCTTACAGGTATATTTTAAAATCTTATATAGGTACTTTTTTGAACAGACTCTTTGTATACAGGAGCAAGTTCGTGCGATCCAGTCGTGCATTTTTTTCAATACTTAGAAATTTGTTTGCTTTTAAGTTTCATGTGGTTGACACAGAATTTTGGAAATTTCTTGGAATGTGTTATAAAAACATTTATATAAGATTTTTTTTGTCTTTTTCTAACGAAGGTTAAAAATCAAAGATAAAAAATAAATAAATTGGGTGGCGCAACAGTCCGTTTGAGAACTAGGGCCTAGTGACTGAAAACTCTCAACCATTCCTGTGTGCGAGTACTGTTGTCAGGGATGGAGGGGACTTACAGTTTTAAGCCGAATCCAAACGGCAAATTTTTGAGAAAGCACTTTTCATGGCAAGAATTACTCTAGGAGAATTTGTCAATTAATCGCAAGAGGCAGTACTTTAGGTGGCATAGGCAGGGATCGAACCCAAGACCTCTCGCATGACAGTCCAACGCACTAACCATCATGCCACGGGTAATCAATAGGCAAGAAAAAAAAAGAAATTTTGATCCACGGAATTAAGTTACAATGTTCTATTTAGAACTTATTTTTTTTCTATAAGTTATTTAGAGTTTTCAGTATTTTTTAATACAAAATTAAAGACGTGCAGAGTTATAATCAAAGAGTATCTTACTTATATTGAAATACAGTATTTTGAGATACAGTATTTTAAATACTGTATTATGATACATACAGTATTTTTTGACTCCAACCCTTTTCTTTCCTGTTTTTATCATTAGCAATAAAAGTTATATTATTTTCCACTCCAATTTTGTTTCGAAAAAGATAATCCAAAACATTTGTTCAAGGACAATTCAACTATAATTTAAATTGTTTCCTCAATACTAACAAATTTATAAGGACAGAACAATATAATTTTGAAATTATTAAATAAGTAATTTTATAATTTTTTCTCCAATCAGTGATTTGTTTATGGTCCTTTTTTCAAACGAAATCTTAAACCCGGATAAAGTTCTTCGCATGTTCTTCTTGTTGTGTTATCTTAAATTTTTAATGTTGAATTTTCGTCCTCAGTCGGTTACAGGATTCCTGTCTAAAATTTTGATTCGTTTGTATATATGCTCAGACAAAACAAAATTCATTAAAAAAGGTATGGTAGATATACTTACTCAGAATTTTCAAGTTCAAACCCTGTTGAAAATTCTGTAAAAGTAATTGTGGCTGTACATCATAAGGCTGATTTTATTAGTACTGTACACCTTATGTTAAATTTCTTTTTGATGACGTGCTAAGAATATTTCTTCAAAAAGTAATTTTTATTTATTGAATATTTAATGAAATTCTGCACGTAAATAGCATACCATAGATACTTTGTTTTTTTACAAACAAGTTACACCAGTTTGTATAATAATCAAACATGTATGATAGTCACATCATAGCAAGAAATAATATTATACGAGTACAATCCAATATGTATATCTATTAATATAAGGTACATGGAATCTTTTAATACCTAATTGAAATTGTTTTTTTTACAATTTTTTCGTATAGAGTGTGAATTAGAAAATTTAAATTATAGTCTAGGTAAAACTTTAAGATTTAGTATACAACGAACTTATAGGAGAGTTTTTGACTTATTTTGTTTGTTGTTTTAACATATCATAACTAAAGAATATTCAAGACTATGTTATAAACTAAACTAAACACTAAATCAACTTGATTATCCTAACCTCTAACTTATCATATCTCCTATACTTTACATTTCTTTCAAAATACACTTTAAATGGTAAATTATCACACCCTTCCCTCATTTTACTATTAATGAATAAATCGATATAATTCTTTAAATTTCAAAGCCTTCAGGTGGGTTATTGCTGTTTTATGTATATGAACTAAATATCCAAGAATTTGTCGTTTTTTAAGGAACAATAGATAGAAAAAAAAAACAACAAAAAATGGTTGTGTGTTCGTTTTTACCTCTGGTGGTCACAAAGCTTAAACTCAACAATTTGTTAAGGTTGGTATGATAGACATTTTGTTAGTGCTTCTCAGTTTTGTCACTTTATTTTGATCTACCCTTACCGCGTTTTTCTAATCATTAAATTCCTTACTTGACAAAATGCGTAACTCAACCGAAAAAAGGTCGAAGATAAGCCCTTTTGAAAAATAAATGGACAGACACGAAACGCCTAGGGATTTTTTGTTTGCTATTTTTAAGTGCTCTTTTAGGTATGGGGGAAGGTTCGTAACATTTTTGCATTACTATCTGTTTAGGTACTTGCAGAAAGAAAGAAAATACTCTTAAATGGATGGTCTCAATAGGTATGAACCTAAAAAGACGACCAACACACTTAAAAATTATTTATTTTCAAAAACATCTAGGGAATTATTGCAACTTTAGAAATTTAATATTTCTGTTTAACTTGGTTCAAGACTAAGGTCAAGTAACTCTGTAGGGGACCTTCAATTTTATGCCAAATGCAAACAGTTGACTTTAAAATACATTTTTTTCAATAAACTGAGTTATTCTGGCTGGCGACTTTTTACCCATCACGCCACGGGGGCTAATGGATAAAGAAACTAAAAGTTTCCTTTTCAAGTGTATTTCACCCTTGACCCTTATCAGTTTTTGATATGACACCAAACCAAAAAAAATACAAATATGTCCTGTCCATGCTTTTGTGTAAGTTATTCTTTAAAGCTTATACCTTGTTGTTTTTAATGCAAAATAAATACCTGTGTGAAAAACCAAACCTGGTTCATTTTGTTTGTCCTGCCTTTGGGGATGTGATGTTGCTGTTGTTGTTGTTGTTTAAATTTTTTGATGGAGAATGTATCTTCGTCAAATCAAAACTCTCCAAACCCCGTTCAAAAGTAATATATCATAACTTTTAATATATAAAACCTCGTCCCGCTTGATTTAAAAATTGAATTTCCAAAATAAATTGTTCACCTATTTTCGAAAATTTTAGGAATGGTGATGATATAGGCCATTAGTATACGTTAGCCTTATTCCCTAGCCTATTGCCTTTTGTCCTTGAATACAGCACCAACCGACCTTTGTGTAACTTACACTGATGATGTATGAGATGGTGTGAAGAGGAAGATTGTGTAATTTTGTTTTTTAAGGGGAGATTTGATTTACATCTGATACCCAAGAAATATGTTACCCATGACAGGGTTGATTAACGGGTTGAATGGAATTTCATCTATTTTTTTTCTTTTTTGGAAATTAACAAATATTGGAGCCGAAGAAGACACTAGACAAGCGACAGGTCTAAGCAACAACAATGTTAGGATAATTTTAAGTTAAAGGGTATGGGTTATTTTGTTTGTGTGCAACTTTCTTCGTATAGTTTAATTATCATAAAACCTTTTGTCAACTTCATTTTAATGTGATTTATTTATTGCCTAAGAGAAAGTGTGTCTTATACAGGAATATGGGTATTGGTTATTTTTGTTTGAATAGAACAAAGTATGTGTTTAATTTAAAGAGATACATTTTTAAATTTATAGATTCAAACATTTTAAGTAAATATATTTTTAGCTCCAACATGACAACAGTTTTGAAAAAAAATTAAAACATTTTTGTTAGAAGTGAAATTTTTGATGACAGTGAAAGAATAATTTTGGAAAAATTTCAGGGAGAAATTGTTGGGTAATTTTTAAAGAGCTTGGAATCTTTCAACAATATTTATGCATTAATATTGTTGAAATGAATTTTTTGTATTTTAATAATGTGTTAGATTATGTCATGGCATATATTTCTTAAATTTCGAAATATTTTCGCAGCTACGAGTAACATACCTTATTTGATCAGTCCAATTTTTCTCTGTCACATGGTGGCTCGAATGTATTGACTTCCAATGCCTTAAGAGTTGCGGGTTTCTCGGCATAAGCTAATAACTTAACATAACCCCACACAAAGTATTCGAGTAAGTTTCAGAAACGATGGAGTTAATTATCGGGACCACTTCTGAAAATAAAAGTGAAATTTTCATAAAAATTAAAGGTCTACCGTAAGCCTTGGTCCTTGCTTATTTTGAAAGAAATAAGGACGGACGATGCCACCAGAGTGTAAACTGCATCAAACAGGAAATTTTAATGGATGCAATGGAAATCAATGGCTGGAAGATTGAATTTGCTCCATAAATTGGACGAAATGTTCTTCAAACTTCCTAGAAGAAGAACATTTCCGTAACTGCGAATGGTTTTTCTGTATTTAAACGATGATAAATTGCAAGACCTTAATAAACAGAAATGTCAACACAGTTTGACGTTCTCAACTGTCAAAACATAGATAACAATCATATACTACTTAAAAAAACACCCTATATTAAAAACAAAGGAATCTTCTTACCACAAATAAACGCTTTCAGCACATTAAGACTCATCGTAAAATTGAAGTATACAATAAAAATTGCTCCAATACTCTACGAAGCAATAGCCTTTAAGACTTAACACGTCTTTATTTTTATTTCAAAAAGAACACTCAGCACTCTTAAAATCATAATAACATAATCATTATTAAGCTATAAATTTCTCACCAACAAAAAAAAAAAAAACACGAATAAGAGCATTCTAAGATCTACAACCTTTTCATTTTATAGATACAAAAGCATTTTTCCTATTTCGGTAGCCATTTACAGTGATTGAAAATGAACATTCTTTAAATAGAAAAACATAAAACCACCATCAATCTGAAAACAATACGAAGATACATAACTTCTCCGGAAGAGAAAACATCCTCAGGGAATGTTTGAATTATTTAAAAAAAAGCAACAGAAAACCAAAGAATAAAATACGACGGAGATTTTATTTTCTTTATTGTGATCTGAGAATTGATGGTTCTTAAATAAACTCCTGGGCAAAATAATTTTAACGTGATAAATTTTTTGCAAAACAAAAAAAAAAGAAAATTCAGTCTAGAGGACCCTATCACGGTTGTCTTGACGTTCCAATGGCAAGTTTTGTATTCTATCTTTTTTTTAACACCTCTCGAACTCTTAGAGCATTAAATTTGCCCCCGGAAAGTTTAAAAAATAAATACAGATTGGAATCTATTTCACCCTTGAAAATAAATACTCGTATATCGTTTTTGGTGTGTCTATTAAACTCTGCATTAAATTGAACACTTTTAAATTATTGATATCGATTCAAAATTAGACATAATAGGTAAGATATCTTAATTTATTATACCAGCAGATGTTTTTGGGGCGTATAGTACCATTAATTTGAAATTCAATGAAAAATCTAGCAAATTTTTTTGTTTTCATTAGCAATTAATAATTTTTATTAATTGAATGGGATCCCCAAAGAGGAACAAAAATAAAACATTTATTTTGGTATAATTTAAATCACAATCATTAACGAATTTGTGCAGCTGGAATGGGAATAAAGATTCTTCAGTATTTGAAAGTTTAAATGCTTTAATAAAACATGTCAAAGTTGCAATGTGCAAAAAGAATAAGTATCGAAAACTCTTGAACGATGATTTATATATCTTTTGCACCAAACTTGCGGATAAATAAATTCATGGAAAACAAAACAAACATAAAAATAATTAATTTTTATAAACTGATTAACGAAGCGCTGTCTAAATTCATTATTAACTTTTGGATACAACTTACTTTAAGTACGCCAACTTATAATTTTATTGATAAGTCCTACTTATACTCAGCATCATCTATTGAACTGATTTTTGTGCATCAATCAAGATGAAAAATAAAGGGTGTTTTCTTCGAGGTATGGACATTTAAAATGGATTTAAACAAAGAAGAATTGACATGAAATTTACTTTATTCAAAAAAATAATCTTCTTTTGCAGAAGCTGTATGAATGAGGAAGAGGTGGAAACAGTTCTTCATCTCTGATCTAGCTCAAAAATTCTTCTTTAACGATCTAAAAGATTTTAATCATATCAACATAATCAACCTTTTACGTTTCGTAAGGGACTCAAACTTGTTTCATTGAGCTTGGAGGAAAGCCTCAAGATTGATGTGGTATCACAATGGGCCATTAAACTGGCCTAATTCTGTCCTACTTCATCACGGACAGCCACTTTACCCTAACCTAACCTTACCAGGTATATGACCACCATGGCTGGTTCGGACATAGTATAATCTGGAGGCCTAATTTTTCCAAAATTTGTAACTGTAAATCGACAACAACTTGGGAAATGTTTTTCTTAGGCCTCTTTCACACGAGACGGTTTCGTCCGTACGGTTAAAATCCGTACGGTTTTTATCCGTGAGCCATTGATAGTAAACTAATAAAATTAACTAAAGCTTTCACACTGGACGGAGACGGGTTTTTTCCGTACGGATGATTTAAAACAGCCGTATCAACGACTGAAATATACGGCGACCGTGCCGTCGCCGTCTTATCAGTGGCGTACGTGACTACGCGAACGCATTCACAACAGACGATTTTTATTCGTCTGCCATCTGTTTTTGTGGTCACTTGTACTAAAGAAAAATTTCTAAAATATAACCAAACGTAGACGATTCACGGGGAAAATACGTTATGTGTAAAAAACAAAGTCCGTACGGAAAAAAATCGTACGGATTTTAACCGTACGGACGAAACCGTCTCGTGTGAAAGAGGCCTTAAAAGTGTTGTCAATCGTTTCAGGTTTATCAGCGTAGACAAGCGACTTCACATATATTCTCAGAAAATAGTCAAGCTGCGTTAAATCGCACGATCTTGAAGGTCTATTGACGGGTACGTTACGTAAAGCTATGCGGTTAGCGAAAGTTAATATCAATAAATCAACTGTGGTGCAAAATGTGTTACATGTTGCCCCACATCATGGTTGTTCAATTGATGGGCAAAAAAGTCACTAAGCATGGCTCTATAGCCGTCACCATTGGCTGTAATGTTCTGTCCAGCATCGTTTTGAAGAAGTACTGACTAACTATTCCACCAACCAATAAAGCACTTCAAACAGACAGTTTTTGTGGTTGAAACGGTGTAACATACACTTTAAGATTTTCATCACTCCAAATACGACAGTTTTGTTTATTGAAGTATTCATTCAACCAAACCAAACCATACGTACTTGAAACAGAACCATGATTTTCAAAATAATTTATGTTAAAATGCCAAATAAAATTAAAAATAAATTACTTGACACATAACAAAATGGCCTCCAGTTAAAAAAGTTATGCCAACTTAAAGTTCTATACCCCTAAAATGCCAAATAGAATTAAAAACAAGTTCTGTTCAACGAGGTTTTTTCTAGATCAGAACAGGACAGTACAGTTTCGTGAGAAACGTCAGATCAAGTTAGAACATTTAGTTAAACGTCAGTTGTCAATAAAAAACAAAACAAATTGCAAATTGTGTGAATTTTTCGTTTCTCGCTTATTTTTTTTCATTTTTTGTGTTTTTACTGTGAAAAATATTATTAAAAATTATTGAAATGGAAAATCAAGTGATTGCTAAGATAATATTAAATGAAAATGTTAGTGGTTCAGACACCGATAGTGATTTTTCGTCGGATTTCGATATTCAACCGCGTATTTGGTGAACACTGCACAACCACAGTCTTTCCTTCCTCGGATGTCAATTCAATTTGATGTATTTTTTTTTTCAATTAATTTTATAATTATTTAATTAAACAAATGAAACAAATTGGCAAAATAACTTTATTTTAATTTTTTTAAATCACGAGAAAAAAACACAAAGCACAGCCAAATCAAAACGTAAACAAAAAAATGACAACTTCGATTTTGACATTTCTCACGAGTCTGTTCTAACCTGATCTGAAAAGCAAGAACAGAAAATCCTGTTCTAAACAAGAAAGTCAATGAACAGGAAAGTAGAACAGTTCAGCACAGAAAAAACCTCAATGAACAGCAAAAAGCTGTACTTTTCTGTCTAGAACAGTCCAGCACAGCGTCACTGAACAGACTTACAAATCACTTGACAGATAACAAAATGGCCTCCAGTTAAAAAAATGATGCCAACTTAAAGTTCTATACCTCTAAGAAAAACACCATTTAAAGTTAACCAATAACTTGCAACAGCAGATATTAAATTGATTGCATCTTGTAAATAACCAAAAACCGTCTATAAATCAATTATTATTTATTTAAAAAAATATGTCTTTGAACAAACTTAGTGACTAAGTCCTTTGATGTCATTCAACTGTATGCCGGAAGTATTGATGTTATTTACCAATAGTCCTGAATTGCCTATTATTGAATTTTGAGAGTTAATAATCCCGTCGGCAGCGCTGATGGTGGCACCATTCTCAATCAACCCACTGTTGTCGCCAACAATAATACTCTGACCCCCAATTAGTGACCCTTGACTTTGAAGAATTGCTCGTTGATCATTTAAAAGTGTAGCCTCTCCTCCGACTATTGACTCCTGGCCCGTTGTCAAACCCTGTACTACTTGCTCTCCAAGAAGTACCGGCGATGATTGAATTTGTGACGAGATGATTGGGGTTTGTTGTTGTAAGAGTGTTTGAACAGGAAGAACTGTACGAAGAACTGGTGCTAGAATTGAACTAATCACAGGTTGTTGGTTGTGAATTTCAGTTCTGCTTTGGTGGGTGATTGCTGTAGGGATGTGATTCACAATCGACCCAATCGTAGCAAGGGATGTTTCGGATTGTAGGACTCCAGGTCGGGCGGCAGCTACAGTCATGAGGGTGAAAACTCCAAACTGAATGGGGCGAAAAATAAGTACAAATATTCAATTCATTATAAATTCTATTAAATTGTCACAAATATTTTCTATTTTAATTCACCAAGGTAAACATTTTGATTTATGTTCGTTCTTCTGTTGACTTGGTATTCAAAAGAAAGATAAATAGAGACTGATGTCATTTCCTAGTTTTGCCAACTGCTTTTATAGCAAAAAGTGAAAGACAGACGACGGCGACGGTTCTCCAGAAGCAGTAGTCCGCAGCCCTTTTCCTGGTCTTCTCGCTCACATTGGCTGCAAGTTGTTATTTTCTTTTGCGAAACCAAAAGTGAAATTGAAACCAATCCATGAGATACGTACTCTCGTGTACAGTACAGCCACCACAAGAAGACGTAAGATATTTTTGTTTGGTTTACTTTTAATTCAGTATGACACAATTTTAACTGAATCAGCGAAATACATATAGACCGTGCGTCTCATCTCGTCGCGTCTGAGGGAAGTCTTAATTTAAATTATAAATATTTTTTGTTTGCGTTGAAAAAGTTTTTTAAAAATTTAATTTCCAACCAATTAATATAATTAAACAAAATATAAAAAATACAGACCTTTCAACATTGGTCTTTTTGGTACAAATTAATTGGGATTTTTTTTTAATTACATAAAATAACTTGCTACTCTAAACTACATCTTTTCGTATCATGGTTCAAGAATTTTTTAATGTAAACAAAAACAATAAAAGGTGTTTTTGTTTTGACAAGCATACCCAAAATAATATTTAAAAAGGTCGAAGGGACTTTTGCAAACTGATTGCCTTATATTTTATCGTGTTTGCCCTTTTTAAGTTGCCTGATGGTTATGGTTATGGTTCGGGTACAGGTTCAGGATGCCTTGTAAAATCTTAAAGATCCATTAAAATAAAGTATTTCCAAGAGTTTTGTTGCAAGTAAAACAAAAAATAACAACAACACAACACACACACAAAATAAAAACATCCAAATGTGGTTTACTCCTTTAAAATTTTGAATTTCCACATGGAAGGATTACATCAAACGGAAATGAACAAAATTTTGGTTAGGGTTGGTGGAGAGTTGGTAGGCATAGGTTCTTTATTGGTAACTCTTTTTTTTGATTGCTTATTTAAAAATGAGAACGTAATACTGTTAGAACTAATTTACATGTAGAAGCATAACCATTTGAGATTATATAAAAAGGTGAAAATTATGGGTTAAGTTAAATGGAAATTCACTAACCGATGAATAAATGATGTTGTTGGGATTTTTGTTTTCGAATAAATTTTATAAGAGGGTTTTAAAAGAAAAAGAATGAGAACAAATTGAACAAAGAAATTTAATAAAATGGATCTTCAAAAAATGGATGGACAAAAAAAATTAGTATCTGCTTCTTTTTCATTGTTTTTCTGAGTTGGAAAACAAATTGCTTCATTTATTTCGATCAAATATTTCTTGACATATGGTTTTTAAATTGATAAATCATATCTGTTTTGACATTTTGTGTATTCAATTACTATTCTAATATTTTCTGCATATACCTTTATGGATCAAAACAGAGTTAAAGAGACTGATATAAGATCTACAGTGATAAGATCCCATTTTATTAGGCGAATTATCATTTTAAGAACTTCAAAATAATTGAATGTTATCGAAATGTTCGAGACGTTAAATAACCTTGGAAATATTTTTGGTAGGATTTTTATTATGTAATAAACACTGTCCATTCGATTTTTTACGGAATTTTGCTTCTGCGAAATTACTGCTAAGTGTTTAGATTTTCTTCGACGATGCAAGAAATGTTTTACCCTTTTGATCCGGCGATTATTTCCAAAGCTTTTATTTGACAAAATTGGGTTGGTACCCCAATAACGTCATAATTGAAACTTTTGGATAGTATTGAATAGGGAGCTCTTAAAATGATAAGCGATCGATATTTTACTGAGAATTTTTCTACTCTTGAAAACCATTCCTCAAAAACTTTAACCGTAATACTCACACTTCTAAGAATGCTCATCAGCTTAGTCTTGAGTCCAAATTGAAAAGTACTGTTGAGATTCTTTCATTGGCCGCACTACACGAATGAAATGCTCTACTAGGCCCAATATCTCCTTTCTAATCCTATCCTCCTTTCCTGATTGCTCGCACTGTGTTTAATAATTATAAGGGTATTCATATTTTTTGGAAAAAAATTACAAGACGTCAAGAAGTTTGTTCATCGTTGCATAAATAATTTTTGAGTTGATATCATTTTTAGTTCATAAATTGAGATTTTGTTAAGTTCATGCCAAATCTGAATGACATCTTGATTTGCAGTACAAAATTTAATTGAAGTCGATTATATTATAATCTCTTAGAGATATTTTCAAAAAGAAAAAACACCCACTAAATTTTTAACTTCCAATAGGAAGTTATTGCAATGGGTCCGATTTGTCAAATGGAAAATTTTGACATTTCTCAACGTTTCAAGGTCAATAGAGCCGAAATAAAAGATTTTTAGAAAGAAGTCTGTGCGTGCGTGTGTACGTACATACGTTCCACGTCCTCACGTTCGCGACGTTTTTGTCGTCGTCCATAGCTCAAGAACCAGAAGAGGTATCGACTTCAAATAAATTTTGTTATACAGATAATAAGGCAGAAAGATGAAGAAAGGGCTCTCAAGAAAATTGCGTGGGTGGTTTTACCATAGCAGTTTAAAAAAAGGTTTCAATTTTGGTTAACCCTAAATATCTCATGAACCAATGACGATAGAGACTTGAATTAAATTTTATATTATATACTGTAAAGTGATACAAAACAAGTATATTTTTAGAAAAAAATCCAATTAACGGTTTTTTATAAATAAAAAAAACTGAGAAAAAAAAATGTGTCACCTCGAAAATTTTACAAATATAATATGATTTCATCTCCAAAACAATTTTGTGCAACGAAAAATAATGTTTTTAAAATCTGATAAAATTTTGAGAAAACTCTAATTGACAGTTTTTTTTTATAAAAAATAAAAACCTAAAACAAACATTACTCAAAGTTGGTAAAAATTGATTTTCGACTTAAATATCTTTTCAAAAACTTGAGATTAAGGCTTCAAACTTATTTTATATTATAAGAAATATTGTTTTCAACATTCTGAAAAATATTGACAAAAATCGAATCAACAGTTTTTTTATAAAAAATTAAAACTCAAAAAAAAATATTAATAAAAGTTGGTAAAAATTGATTTTCGACTCAAACATCTTTTAAAAATTTGAGATAATGGCTTCTAACTAATTTTTACTTATAAAAAATATTTTTTTCGACATTAGGAAACATTTTGAGAAAGATCGAATTGACAGTTTTTTTTACAAAAAATTTAAACCTAAGAAAAAAAAATTTATAAAAGTTGTTAAAAATTGATTTTCGACTAAAATATCTTTTCAAAAATTTGAGACATTGGCTTCAAACTAATTTTATCTTATGAGAAATATTTTTTTCAACATTCGATAAAATTTTGAAAAAAATCGGATTGACAGTTTTTTTTTACAAAAAATAAAAACCTAAAAGAAAAACAATACTAAAACTTGGTAAAAATTTATTTTCGACTCAAATAGCTTTTCAAAAATTAAAAATATTGGATTCAAACTTATTTTATTTCACAGAAAATATTGTTTTCGATGTTCAGTATTTTTTTTATAAGAATCCAACAGTCCGTTTTTTCATAAAAAATAAAATCTACAAAAAATAGTACGCAAATTTGGTAAAAATTGATACATACAGCCAAATTTTTAAGCAAGACAAATCGACGGACGGGATGGGAAGTTATCAGTGTGGGTCGCATTCCAGCCCCTTTTTTTGAAAGTCGTTTCTTCATATTGTGATGTTTGCATTTTCCGGGTTCTTGAAAAATGTCCATAGAAAAGGGCTTCCCAGAAATACGGAAACAGACTAAGAGACCTTGAAAAGTCGAGAAATGTCAACAGATAAGACCGATTACCATAAATTCCAATGGGAATTTAAATAATTTAAAATCTTTACAATTCCCAAACTACCTTACGTTGGTATGATTATAATGTTTAACCTGTTTTATGTTGGTTGCAAATAACATATCCGGTGTGAGTCCGAAAATAAAACCACACACAAAATCATACCAAAAAACGTTTGAATTCCCATAACAATTCCAAGTCCCATTAGCAATTCAAAAACAGGCTTATAATACAATAAGACAAATGTTGTATACATGTCAACATTATGTCTTGTTACGTTGTCTGATGAATATCTTGTCAACAAGAAGTTATGTAGGATGTTTATGGTTTTCGTTCGCAAAACATCTTGCATTAAAATCTGTTTTGATTTCAACGCAAATGCCTTGAAGACAGAATTGCCTCAATTTTGTAATTTATATGTGGAATTAGAAATTTACATATTAATGGTGGATTTGTTTAATGTTCAGGAATCCTCTGCTCTGATGCTTAATGATGTCACATGCAGGACGAGCGATGTCTACCTGTTTTAGTTTCAATAATACATAAGAATGTAATATATTTATTTTATATTTAGACTGAATGACGCACAAAAATTGTGTGTCCATATTTTTTTTTATTATTAAAATAAAAAAACCTCCCGGAATTGAATATTTTTTCTTATTCGTGTCCTTTCTTCTGCTCAATAAATAAACTGAATAAAATTGTTTTTATTCATATTTTAGAAAGGATTCTTAAGGATTCAGTCTTCCGTATGAAATGTGTGCGTGGATAAAATATACGCTAAATGGGAACATAAGATATAAATACGAGCCAAGAAAAAATAATCCCTTTTATCATCACACAATGAAAAGACGAAACCCAAAAATCAACTTTGTAGCATTGTTAGAAATGCATAACTGCCTGTGAGGAAGAAGGATAATTTGTCTGCTATAAACTTTTTATGGAAGCAAAAATCATATCATTCTTAGATGAAAGTCGTTTTTCATTGTCAATAAATAATTGTTTTATGAATAAAATCTTGAGCAAGTAAAAAGGATTTTCAAATGTGAGATTATAAAGGTACACCCGAGTTAACTTCACTTTGAAGCATTAAATCCGGATTAAATGAAAAACAGATGGGTTTGATGTTTTATAGAGTACTTAAGATCATTCCACATTCATATGAGTACATCCTTGAAAAAAAAATTACTTCTTTTTGAGTTAAGTGATTTATTTTCAGAGTTAACAAATTCTTTAAAATAAAGTGTTTTAAGTTTGTCAGAAGAATTTTTAAATGTTTTTTAAAAATGCAAGCGCAATTAGAAACAAAAATATGATAGAATCATTTCCAAAAGAGTACTAAATCCTTTTTTAACGATACATCCAATACTTGAGATAATCAGACACTTCTATTGTATCTACTTGTCGAGATTGATGTATCCTTCAACCGTGTGCTTTAAAATTCAGTAAAGAACAAAATAATTTATCTAAGGAAATAAACAAATGTCTGCACTTAGAAAAAAGGAGTGAATAGAAAAAGGATTGTTTATTTCTTTATGAATAAATTTAAAATGTTAAGAAATTTAAAGAATAAAATACTTATTTTAAATATTTGTAAAGAATTTAATGTGAAGTCTTGATTGTGGGTAAATACAATCTCAAATTGAACATTGTTGTGTTCATTTTCTATTAGTTGAAGAAATTTTCAAGCTATGTTCCCATAAGTTCAATATGAAACTTGAACAACATATCAAAGTACATATTTCTAAAGTTCATTTCAGTGTACTTGATGTACTCATATGACTCCTCCTATCACGTAGTAAGATGATACTTTCAAAAAATTACCCATTTAAACTCGTGAAGGTACCCAAGACTTGACTTATTGTAAAAAATCCAGCTCCTATTTCCATCCAGCTGACAAAAAAAAAAATATCATGTTTTACTGTAATCTACCTTAAATTTGAGACATTCATTCTTATTTTTGTGTTATAGATTTCTATAAGTAGCTTCACATTCGCACATATTATCATCAGTGTACTGTCTGTTTTGAACATTACTGACGGATGTTATGAAGCTAAATTTAAATCAATAACGACTTGAAGTTTTTTTTTTCTCCCTCCTTGTTGATTGAAATCGATCCATGGGATTAAAGGCGATAAATTGAGTACTTCACATAAAAGCTAAGTTTTTCATCTAAAATATAAGTCACTGAGTTGTCAACGGGAAGCCAATAAAATATCATTTTTGAAATGGCAATCAAAATGTTAACGACAAAATGAAAAGAAAAAAAGTAAAAATATCATCTCAATGGATTTTTATCTCAATTTTTTATATTTTTTTAAGGAAAATAATAAAGAAAATATTCAATGGTATTGGAACAAAAATATTATTATTTACTTATTTATTAGATAGGTATTATACTAAACTGCTATAATGGACAATTCAATAATAGCAATCAATGGTATGGTTTATTTAAAGAAAACATTGTGTGTTTTCATTTATAACAATGTTTAGAAACGAATTTATGTTTCAATTTATTGAACAAAATAAGACAAATTGTGATGAAAGTTTTTGAAGAAGGGTGAACTTTTTGTAATCTACAGAATTAAGTATTTTATTATTTGCTATTACAAACATTTTGAAACACTAGTGCAATAACTCTAACCTTGTATTTTTAGGAGTAGAATATCATGAGTTCTCTAGCCTACCTACCCAAAGTTTATATTTTTTTAGTTTTTTGTGGAATTGTATGCAAAGACGTCTGTGTTTAAAACACATAATTTAAATTTGAAATATTTGGGAAATGGACATGATGTTATTTTATTGTTCGTTTTGTTATTTGAAATTTGTTTTATGAGTATTTTGGAATTCATAGATTCCATTTTCATCACTACTACACGTGCTGGTGAATTCGGAATAATAAAAATCATTATAAACAAAAAATGAATGCATTTTGTTTACAATTTGTTACAAAATAAAACATTTTTACTATTACGATCTATTAAAAGTTCTATATCAATGACATTAACTGTATTAAAAAAAATCGATACATAAATTTTGTGTTTCTTTAATTTCAAAAAAAATCGAAGAAACATATAAAAAATAATATAATTCTTGAGCCAGATTTTTATGATTATCGTTAGTTCATTTTAAAAGCCTAAATGTAAACATTTAATTATGGGAACGTTTTTTATTGAATAAATGACGTTAAAAGTCTGTAGACACAAATTGTTTAGTTTACAATTAAATTTATTGCTGAATTAGGAAATAGCAAAACAATTTCGAATTATGTAGTAGAAATACAAAATATTATTTACTGCTTCGGTTTCGTCAAAATTGAAAAATTTCAGTCTCGTCTTCGGCTTGGTCTCAATTTTTTCTCTCGTCCCGTCTTCAAAATCAAAATTTTTAGAAGTCAAAATCGAAGCCATTCTTTAATGAAATCTTATAGCTCATGGAGTTTTTTAGTGGTAATTTAATTCAAAAATAAATTAAAACGTGTACAGGTTTCTATAAGAGTAATTTGATTTCATTTCACAAATCAAAGAAGCATTAACACAACACATTTTTTATTTTTTTTTTCTATCTATAAGAAGAATTTAAGGCCCAAAAAGATTGACGAGACTCTGAGCAAATTTCTGTACAAAACATATTTTTTCGTCTCGGTCTCGTTTCGGGAGCTTCAAAAGTAAAATCGTCTAATCTCGTCTCGGTTCTGCGAGTAGGCCACGTGAAGTAAGGCAACTTTAGTTGTAAGTAAGCGTCAACTCTTAGAGAGTTTAAGTTGCTAGCAACTTAATTGCTCAGAAGGATCTAGGTCTTAGTTTTGCACATAACAAAACGTTGTTATTAACCAATACTTATACTAAGAACAAAAAAACACAAGATACGTTAAAAAAGAGATTAAGAGACCAGTTATGGCTTTCATTATTGGAAACTGTTTGACAGGTCGGTTATAGCTATCATTGAAAATTTATGTGCTGTCATTAAAACAAAAGTTCCTGTTTGGGATAATTCATTTCCAAATTCGAATCAACCATTTGAGGTTAGATTTAATCATTGAAATTAAAATTTATATGTGAGAATACGATTTTGTTCCGAATTGTAAACTCAAAAAGAGGCTGGGATGCGACCCACACTGATAACTTCCCATACCGTCTGTCGATTTGTCTTGCTTAAAAGTTTGTAGGTTTTCGTGTTTTGTTAAAAAAGTTCTCAGTTGAATTATTCTTAAAAATTTAATGACTACCAATAATATTTTGCATATAATGAAATAGTTTGATTTAGAAATTATTTTTTTGTTAACGAGATTTTTAGTCGAAAATTAATTTTTACCAATTTTAGTAGCATTTCATAAAAAAATGATTTCTAATATAAACAAAAACAAATTGGATGAATGAAATTAATTTGAAGTCTATATCTTCTATTGTTCACGAGATATCGAAAACCGAACATCAATTTTTACCAAATTTGCGTACTATTTTTTGTAGATTTTAATTTTTTATGAATAAAATGACTGTTGGATTTTTATAAAAAATCTACTAAACATCGAACAAAATATTTTCTGTGAGATAAAATAAGTTTTAAGCCAATATTTTTAATTTTCAAAAAGATATTTGAATCGAAAATAAATTTGTACTAAGTTTTAGTATTGTTTTTTTTTAGGTTTTTATTTTTTGTAAGAAAACTGCCAATTCGATTTTTCTCATAATTTTACCGAATATTGAAAACAATATTGATTATAACAAAAAATTAGTTTAAAGCCAATATCTTAAAGTCTTGAAAAGATATTTGAGTCGAAAATTAATTTTGACCAAATTTTGTTAAATTTTCTTTTCAGTTTTGATTTTTGGTAAAAAAAACTGTCAATTCGATTTTTCTCAAAATTTTACTGAATGTTGAAAAAAATATTTTTTAAAAGACAAAATTAGTTTAAGGCCAATATCTCAAAGTTTTGAAAAGATATTTGAGTCGAAAATAAATTTTTACCAACTTTTATCAATATTTTTTGCGGTTTTTATTTTTTGTAAGAAAACTGTCCATTCGATTTTTCTCAAAATTCTACTGAATGTTGAAAACAATATTTCTTATAAGATAAAATTAGTTGGAAGCCATAATTTTAAATTTTCGAAAAGGTATTTAAGTCGAAAATCAATTTTTACCAACAATTATTAAATTTTTTTTTGAAAAAAAAACTGTCAATTCGTTTTATCTCAAAATTTTACAAGATGTTAAAAACGTTATTCTTCGTTGCACAAAATTGTTTTGGAGTTAAAATCGTTTTTATTAGTAAATTTTTCTATGTAAATAATATTTTTTTCAATTTTTTTGATTTATAAAAAAACCGTTAAATGGATTTTTTTCCAAAAATAAATTTGTTTGGTATCACGTTACAATATATAATTTAGAACTTAATTCAAGTCTCTAGCGTTATTGGTTCGTGTGATATTTAGGGTTAACCAAAATTTGCACTTTTTTTTTAAAATGCTATGGTAAAAAAACCACAAACGCAATTTTCTTGAGAGCCCTTTCTGCATCTTTCTGCATTATTATCTGTATAACAAAATTTATTTCAAGTCGATACCTCTTCTGGTTCTTGAGCTATGGACGACGAAAAAAACGTCGCGAACGTACTCACGCACGCGCAGATATCTCCCTAAAAATCTTTTATGTATTTTGACCTAGGGACCTTGAAACGTCGAGAAATGTCAAAAGTTTCAATTTGACAAATCGGACCCATTACAATAACTTCCTATGGGAAGTTAAAAATAAGCTGTTCATAAAAAACAATTTCATCATTGAAAAATTAAAAATAAACTAAAAGAAAAGTTCTGGGTTAAATAATATATTTGTTGGTAAAAAAATTACAGCTCATTATCTCCATTTTAATATGAAATATGGTAAACTTGACAGTCTTAACCACTTTTAAATCTCGAAACAATATGCTCAAAGATAAAAACCAATGATAGCTATAAGGGGCCAACTATAATTGGTTTTCATCATTGAATTCAATCATTGGAATTTTGTTAGCAGATTGTTTATAGGAATCATTAAAAGTGTCTGTCAATGAACAAAATTCCCGATTGAAATCTAACGAAAAGCTTTTACTGACAGAAATTTGTCATTGAAATTGTTTAAAATTTTAACCCAAAATTAGTGGAACTATTCCTTTTACTTTTGTATATATGAGTATCAGCTGTCCGGAAAAAAGAAAAATACATTTTTAGCGAAAAATAGCTGCGTAATTAAACTTCTTTTTCT
The DNA here is from genome assembly GCA_951509635.1 of Eupeodes luniger. NCBI lineage: Eukaryota > Metazoa > Arthropoda > Insecta > Diptera > Syrphidae > Eupeodes > Eupeodes luniger. Next base: position 1,295,258 of record OX608074.1, read on the forward strand.
GAAACAAAATTGTTTGTGTGATTTTCGATATAATTTTCATTTTTAATCAAAAGGAAACTGTTTCAAATATCCATTCAAAAAAATTTCCAGATTGATTTTAATGAAAGCTTTAACTGGCCCCTAACTGTTCCCTAAGGGAAGCATCTAAGGTAGGTACCCTACGTATTTAATTTTTGAGAACCAAAACGTAAAGTGGAATTTCGTACAGAAGGAGCAAATGTGATAAAAAATAACAGTTTGACCGTGTCGGTTTTTTTAAACTTATAAGTTGAAAAATTAAAACAAAGTGATACTTTGCACTCTTATATTGGCAGGAATGATTTTGTATAAAGTGCTTTTTTTGTTAATGCATCAATATGTTTCTAAGCAATCCGAACAAAGAACACATTTTTTTAAAAGTTACACTCGATAAACCAAAAAGATGTGTTCTTAAGTGAATTTGAAAATAAAGCTTACCTAATATAAAAGGTGAAGGATGATTTAATTTCTTTGTTCGATGGCAATTTTATTATATACAAACTCGAATGAAAAAGGTTCCATGCACACAAAATAATATATGTATAAGAATTAAATATATGTATAGAATTCAAAGTCAAGTCATATGTGTAACTGATTATTAGGATTTCTTTTGTTCAAGCTCCATTAAATATCTTAACATTTTTTTCTCATATGTATATATTACCTATAATATATTGAAAAGACTGACAGGAGTACAAATGTTGGTGATGTTGAAACTTGTCACTTTCTTAACAAAAACATGCCATTTTTCAGTCGGTCTTATTTTTCTTAAACCTATAAGTATGTATGTACATATAAAACGTATTATTGTATTAAGTATGCCCGATTCAAACTTTCCTTTTGAGAATATAAATTGCAATAAACCGAGGTACATTCAAACGAAAAAAAAAGGAGAAAAACACATAAAAGACCAACAAGATTTAGGGACAACCTTCAATTTAATTCATGAGAGTCTTAAGTAAAAAAAAAAGACAAAAGTAACAAGAAAACATTAAAGTAATTATATTTATAATGGAATAATTAATATACCACTCATACAATTTGATTTGCTGTCTAGCTTTCAAAATTCAAAATCTTTCAATGTTCTGAAATATATTTGTTTAACTTTCACCAGAAGTCTCACTTATTTGTGTCTACTTTCACATGAATATAAAAATAAAAATAAAACCGTGATGTAAAATTTATTTCATGGGAAAAAAATAATTCAATTTTATAGAAAAAAAAAAATGTTTTAATATTTATGTCTACAAAAAATGGGTGTAACATAAAATTCGTGTTAATAGACCAATTATGTTTAAAAATTTGACCAAATATTCTATTTTTGATAAGGTCCTTCATTTCTTTAATGTTCCTTAAAATATTAATTTTGGGGGAAAAAAGTGCCTTTTACTCCCTACATAGGTATACACAAATATTTTACGAAGAAAATAAAAATAAGTGGAAACCATATGTTTCAAGGTCAAGGCAATTTAAAGGTTTGAGAGGTTGAATTCGAAGAATTTTTTTTGAGGAAGTTAATTGCGTGGGTAAGGATTGTGTTACTAATTGTTGTTTAATAGCACAAAAGTTACACATACAAAAATGTTGACTTATTGGATAATTAATTTTGACTTGTTTTTTTTTAAGGTTTTATTTTTGTGCCTCAAATTAGAAATTATTGCAATCGATCTGATCTGTGGAATTGAAAATTTGTACATATCTGGTTTCAAATTCCTTAAATTTGTATTATGGGGATCTTAGAGAGATGTCTGTTTGGGATACCTTTAATCGTCCTCTATATAATGCGCAGAAAGCACTTTCAAAAATATACAGTTGGTGATTTATTTACTATAGCAATTTTTAAAAGAATGGAAATTTTGGTTGACTAAATCTTATCAACCAATAATGTTAACGACTTCAGTTAAATTTTATTTGTAGAAAAAGTAGGGTTTCTAAAAGCCTCTACTGAAGGCAGAACTGAACAAGATATCACTAGCCATATCGGGAAGTCTAAGGCTGCATTCGGGATGCTGTAGAATGTTTGGAGGAACAACTCTCTCCGATGCGGCACCTGGAAAATAACAGCAACTATTACCTGGAAACTCCAGTCTTTCATTAATATAGGATTCTACAAAACATCTTACGGCTTTTCTGGCCCAATATAATGAAGAACTGTATAAGATGACTGGTCAGGAACCCATTGACATTATTATACAAATGCGCAAGTGGCAGTGGATTAGACACACTCTTTGAACAGGTAGTAGCTGCATTACAATACAGGAATTGTAATGGAATCCACTTCACAGAAGATTCGGGAAACCTTATAGTACTCGGAGTAGAACTGTCTAAAAGAAATACAGCCCTATTATGGTTATCAAATATCAACACGATATTTGATAATAGTTGATAATATATCAACAAAATTAATGCATCCGTATTATGGTGATCAATTATCAATATTTTTGATAAATAATGAATTAAAAGATCTATTGTGAATAGCTTTATTGATAAACTCGGTATTACGGCTATCAAACATATTGATACCCATCAAATATTTTATCAGCTACAAAATCTTCGTTGACAAATGTTTCAAATATTCGCAAATGGTAAAGAATTGTAATTTAAATACGATTTATAAAAGTTTTTTTGTAGTTTTTATTGAATATACAAATTGAACAACGAAATACCTTCACTAGAATTGTTGTTTGAAGGCAATTGTACTGAGGAACGAAGGTTTATCGTGCAAGCTAAAATAAACAGTATTACGAGATGCTTCAAACCCACTGGACAAATTATTTATTTAATGAAAACAACTTACATTATTCCGCCGAAATTATTTATAGACCAAAACACAAGAACTCAATTGAAATGACAAACGTCAAACACCAAACAAAACCTATTCACAATCGTATATTGATTAGTATTCACAATGGGTGAAAAGTTATAATTTGATGCTCATAATACCAAATTATCAATAAATTGATAGAAGTTCAGTTATAAAATAATTGATAGTTGAATAATAGGGCTGATAGTCGAGATTGAGGAAAAGTGGGGGAGCTCAAACACATCGTCGGAAACTACTTTCAATGATGGCGTGTAGAAGCAGTTGACACTCTAGGGAACACCCGCGACTTTATAGGCCTGAGGACATAAGTAAGTAAGAAAACACATTGAAAGTCTCGATTTATAGACAAAAAAATAACAGCTTAAATAATTTAATAATTAATTGCATACTTTTTAAGGAGTTTTAACGGGCATCAATGGAAAGCTATCAGTGTGGGTCTCATCGTAGCCCCTTTTTGGAAGTTCAAGTCGTCGTGGTAGTTTAAACATTTCAGCATCTGGAGCTGTTAGGTGAACATCTAATTTGTGTAAAGCTGAAATACTACAATCGAATTTCGAAATTGCAATGCTGCAGGCATTTAGGGATCTTTATTGCTAATTTAATGCTCTAATCCCGACTTGGTTCTAAAAACCCTTCCTCAGCTTGACGTCAAGCTGGAAACACCACACTTGAAGGTTCAAAATTTTTAAAAATTTAACCATAAGAATATTTAGGGCTCTAAGTTTGCGGTACTCCAGATTGGTTTCACAAGCCCTAACCCCTTAAATTTAGTCACAAAGTTGAAGTTTTTGGATATTATCTAAACCAAAAAAAAATTTAAAACACTAATAATGGGCTAATTTAGGGCTAATAAATAACTGAACTTGAAAGCAAGAATAACTTGCGTAATTGGACAAATTTTATTCTTAATTATTTGAAAGCGAAATTTACGAGTGTTTCAAATGTCTTTGTTATAATTTCACTGGTCGACAAAATTAAGTTTTTTTTTCTGTCACACAAACAAGACAACACTTTTTTGAAAGATTAAGTTGTCCTGGATTCGAATTTCGCCTTAAAAATTCTGTATCACATTGGGTTTTTAAAATATATGTTTTTTTTTTCAAACTGTTAAAAAAAACAAAAACGAGGTGTTTAAAGTTGACAAACGACATATCCTTTAACAATACATTTTGTGATGATTTTGTAAAGTAAAAATCTCTGTCTTCTACAGCTTTCATCATTTAAGAATCTTTTTTAGTTTCTGAAAATTTGTTAAGAGTCTTTATTTGAATCTATGTGAAATTTTGAGTAAACCTTGAATTTTATGCTTTCATAGTTTAAACAAAAAAACGCCTAACGCGAATCTGCTTAAAACTTAAACTTCCAAGTTTGAACTCAATCGACCCAATGGTCTAGGCTGTAAGAGCGTGGACAGACAGACAAAACAGACCGGACGGAATCGCGGGACCCACTTTTTTCGACTTCTCTTCCATCGTAATATCATGTTTGATTAATATCTCGAGTTCGAAATTTTGCACGAATGCAAAACTTGCCTTATACTATGTAGTTCCTATATGTCGGAAGTAAAAATACGTTTTGGAATTCATTTTTAGAAATTCAATTTTAACTTCTGCTTAAAATTTAAAAATGAGTAACGATAGGTTCGTTACAAGAACAAAAATTACTTTTAAATCATTTTGTCATTTTCTGTTGAAAACCATTTTAGAATAAATGGTTAAGCGTTCTTTAAGATTAAGAGAGATAAGTGAAATTTAACAACTTATGAAAATTTTTACGGATTATTATAGATTTCGAAAACTATCAGGATTCTTGTTGAAAAAAAATTCTTTATGAATTTAGAAAGCCTTTCAATTTTTTGTATTCGAATTTTAAAAAGCAATATCTCGAAAACCTGAGATGATTGTCATATTGAAGTGGGATTGAAATTATGGTCATCAAAATCCATTGGGAAAGTTCAATTTGATTGCCAGGAAGAAAACCTCACCAAGCAGTGAAATTTGAAACCGGTCATGATACTACTTTTATTTATTCAGAAAGATTCAATTAACTTTGTTCTTCTGAACATTTTATGAATCCAGGAAAAAATATGTTTAGAATTTTCCTAAAAATAATATCATTAATTTGTTGAATGAAAAAAAAAACATACCTAAAAGTGAGTTATTTCATTGACCTATACACAACATTCCTGAAAAGAAAATGTCTCCAATATATTTGACCAACGAAACGTTAACAAAAATCATGTTTATATAGATACGAGTATATGAACATAAATCCCATTTAATCATTTTTAATTCTTTTTTGTATAATCTTTCTCTCATCTATTTCTGGGTATAGAATTTTAACTTCAAAGGTTTACTTTACTTTGAAGGGATGAAGTTATTGAAAATATAAAATAAAATACTATACTCGTAGGATATGGGTGATAGGAAGGTTATTTAGCTATTGAAAAGGTATATATATTTAGTTGAAAAAAAAGGGAAGGTGTTTATCTACCTTTTTTATTTGAAGGTATAGACAAAAAAATGTCCTCCAACCTTTCCTAACCTATGAACCTACCTTTAATTTTGTTTTCAAAAAATACATTCCATAAATCCACCGATCCAATTTAAAGATAAAACTTTTTCGTTGTTGTTGGTGTTTTTTCTGAACCTTAAAAAACACAACCAATTCAACCCAAAACGATTGGCCAATAGAACATTGTGACATTCATCATAATAAAAATGATGATGACTTGTAAATTTGGCTCGAATCGGGACAACAATTACCTATAATAACACAGTACAGTGTAACAGTGTATAAAGTTGGTGGGAGGTGGTGATTTTGGTGATGGGTACAGTGGCTGGAGTTTTGTATATATGAGGTCAGTAAATTCACGCCGATTAAGCAAGCTTTTGCGTTTTTAATTAAAATAAATTGTGGGCGCCATGCCATCACATCAACGACATACAGCAAAATATACTATATACCACCATAACAATGTCGTTTAAACAATTCATGCAAATTGGAATTTTTAAATCGGCTATACTGTATATCGACTGTTTGCATTGTGGTGTTATGGATTTGATTAAAGCTTCAACAACCATTATAAAAAAGGTTTGTTTCTGGGACTAAATCAAAAATAAATCGGGCTATTTTTAGATGAGAATTGATTTTGTGTCTGTGTTTTTCATTTTGTCTCTATTTAATTACGTATTATTTATTTTCATATTTTGGATCTTAAATAAAAGATTGGATAAACAAAATTTGTTATCATGTTTTAAATAAATATTAACAGTAACATTATATGTTTGAAAATTTGTTAAAAGATAATATTTATTTATAAAATTTCAATACTAACCTAAGCTCATAGTCATAACTTTTGTTTAAATTTGGATTTTTTTATAATTTAAAAATAAAATAAACTGATTGTGACCGAATAACAACTTCTATCGAAATTAGTACAACTTTTTAATTTAAACTCAATAAAGGGATAAAGTTAATAAGTTTTTTACTTCAATCTTATGAATATACAAAGGGATCTAATGAAGTTCATTAGTGTTTTTTGTACTTTTTAATTTAGAATTTAAAATAAAATTAGAAAAAAAAAATGAGAATGCAAAGACTTCAAGTGAATGCAACGAATTCAATCAAATGATTGCAATCAATTGAGTATAGTCAAATGATTGGTGATTGCAAAATTTGAAGTCCCAATCGTTTGGTAAATTCAATAAATGCAATCTTTAAGTTGAATTCAATAAATTTACTACGACTATTACTTTTCCAAAACATTGTATGCTCTTAAAAGCTTGAATAGTTTTTGAAATAAAGTTAGAGTTAGAATTTCAAGGTACTTTTACTTATGAAATGTTTTGAAATATGCGATTACATTCTAATTCTGGTTCTGGATCCACCATTTTTCAATTTTGATAGATTAATTGGAGTCCCACGTTGGGCGCCAATTTGTTGCTCTTTTTTTTTGTTATCCGCGAAGGAGGGGGGTTTACAATTATACAAGTATATTATATTATGGATTATAAAACAAATTAATGTAAACTAAACTAAGAGGCGGTTGCGTAGCGACGAACGACGACGCACGCAACAAATCGATCAACTCGCCCTCAACCTCGACACAAAAGAGATAACGAAAAAAAGTGCAACTATACAGCTCGTTGACGAAGCTGTAAAAAGACACAACAAACGTTTGGTTTTTAAATTTTATATTTATCTTTGGGAAACCGTGGGATTGGAGATCCCTGGATTAAAACCCAAAATGTTTTCGAAATAAAAGTTCAAAAATCACAACGAATGAAATTTAAATTAAACAAAGTAAAACAAATAGCACACCTCGCTCCTCGAATCCCAATTTTCTTTAATTTTTTTCTTCCCTCGATTTCCTGACTATCCTCCTTCTCGATTTGTCTTTCTGCTTAAAACAATTAATCGAACTTTTTTTCTCTGTTTAATCTGTTCGCTTGAGTGCCTTCCAAGCTAATTCCCAACTATCTTCTTCCTCCCTCGACCATTCCAGTCACACACACATTCCTCCAACACAAGCATTCGTTTTCTTAATTGTCGGTCACGGCATCAGGAAAGCCGCCGTTATTGACTCTCAGCGAAACTTTACTTTCACACACACAAACATGGTTTCGACAAGTTGTTGGATGAGTTTCCAAAACTTTTCCGGAACATAATGGCCGAGCCAACTATTTTTATTTTTCAAGGAAGATTAAAGAAAAACAAAAATCGAGAAGAAGTCTCTACTAGGCATTTTTCTATTACTACTAATATTACTCGAGAGATTCGAAGCGTGAATTTTTATAAAACCTTTTCGGAAATACGGAAGTTAAGCGACTCTAAAACGCGGCGTTAAAAACCCATTATGTAAAAAAGTGATTAAATGTTAATTCAGTAAATCGAAAGAACTCGTTCTCGTTCTTGATCACCTGCTTTTGTTGCTTTTGCAAAATTAAGGCTAGGTAGACCTGTGGTTGATGAGACCATGGTTGCCCTCAACTTTGCCGATATTTTGCAGCCACAACTAAGGAAAAAGAAAACGCCCAAAGGCTGGCTTTTGTTGCGGTAAAATTTACCTTAACAAACTGAACCAAAATTAAAATTGATATTATCTTTGCCATTATGTAAATATTCACTTTTTGAACAATTCAAAGTTTTTAAAACGAATTGAATATTTCCGACAGTAATATTCAAACCCAAAACAAATTTTTGGTTCCCGATATATATGTGAACTTGCCATTAATTCAAAATAAATTGTTTTATATACAAAGGTATTGGCTCGTAAATTATTGAAATCACAACTGAAATCTGTGTACAATATGAAAATATAAAATTCTATAAATATCTCGAGTCAAATAGAATCCTCAGGAAAGTCCTATTGAAGTGTTTCCCTTTTTCATTTCATTCTATTCGTAGATGAAAATACCAATTTAATGTGATTAATGTTGTGGAACAAAATTAATTTTAAGCGTATTTGATTTTTGAATATCCAGTTAAAGATGATTTCTTTCAGCAACCAGAAAAAATTCATCCATTCAAATCGTTTTAGTTTAATGAAGTGAATGAAATAAGATATTGGTCTAATTTGTTTCCATTTTTAATACTCAAAGGCAGTATTTCGAGGAAATTAGAAATTGACTCTAGCATATTTTAGTCAAATGTGTTAGCTTCTTTCGAAATAACACTAAAACGATTTGTTTATTGATTTGAAGAAAATGAAAAGTTAAATCCAGTTGGTGGTGGTTGGTGGAATATATTTGTATACTTTAATTGTATCCTTGAATGAAAGACTTTAATATTCTTCAAACAAAAGTTATGAACTTAGTTGTTTGAATTACATAAATTTAAAATCACCAACAGGTGGTTTTTCCCATAAAAATGGACACATCCGATGGAAAAAAAAGTGTGACGTTTCAACATTTGAATTAAGAGCTAAAGTTTCTAGTAATTTGTTTTCGGAAAAACAATGATAAATAAATTAAATTGAAAAAGAAATTAATGTTCAAATCCGAGCTTGTTTGAATTTTCTTAGAATGGGTAAATAATTTATTCATAAAAGTGACATTTTTGAATATTGGCTGTCCAGAGTCGTGAGTTTTACTTTCAGACACGATAAAAGGATATTGATTTTAAGAGAGTCAAGATAAAAAGCATATTTTATGAGAATTGTTGTATATAAACAAATTAATAAAGTACCAATAAAGAGGTTTCCAATATGTAGTCTCATTTTGATATTAAAGAGCAATGTCAAATAAAGTTTATTTTATTGTAAAGATGAAGTAAAAATGGAAAGATTTGCAGTACCATATTCTTTTCATAACATGACTTCATAAATTTCACCTTTGAGGCCTTGAATAGATTGAAGAGTATTGAAATAGACCTTATCCTTCACTTGGCCGGAAAGAAAAAAGTCTAAATCAGAAGTCCTGCTAGTCAACTGTGATCACCTTACCAAAAAATAACACATTATTGCAAATTGCAAACTGTGACAAAAATTTTTCACAGCTTTTGAACTAAGTCTTAATTATTTGAATGAGTTGTTGGAAAGTGAATATTGTATTTTTAGTAATGACGTAGTTAAAATTTGTATGAAAAAAATATTGTCAGGTCAAAATACTGTAGGGAAAATCCTGTGTTCCAAAATTAAGGTTGGGTAAAATTCTGTACTCAAAAATGCTGTAAATAGGCTGAAAAAAATTATTTGACTATGTACAAAGTATGAACTTTTTACAGTATATAACTTTTAGAAGAAAACATTTTTGAGAATAAGGAATCACTCAAATTCTTCTCAATCATACTTGAAACAAATATTTTCAGGTATTTGAATATATCAATGTTCTTTGGTTAAACGTATTTTTCGATTATTTTAAAACTAAAAAGCTATAAGTTTGTAGTGAACATACAGAGGTTTTGAATTTTATTTTTGCAATAGTTTTTTTTTTTTGGAAATATGCTTAAAAGAGCATCCAGTCCTATTACTGGATTTGTAGACCAAGTGTCTTGTCTACCATTATTGTATTTAATAATAGACATGGTTAAGATTCAATAATAAATCAAGATTTTATGATGTAAATAAACCGTTGAGTGTATACAAAAATGTTTCGAAAAAATATTAAAGCAAATTGTATGCTTGACTAAAGTTGTTAACATTATTGGAGGTTTAGAAACGGAAATTATCATGAAAAAGCGTTTTTCTCGGTTTTTAGGGGTCCATAGTTTACGACACAGAAACGATATTTTATAACACAATTTTTGCACAATGTTAAGAACACCGAAAAGTAGGTTTAAGCTAATTTTCAGCCTGTTATCTTTCATTCCAAGGTGAAACCCTTTTATTACTGTACTATCAGTAACATACAGAATTATGATCATAAAAAGTTCTGAAAAGCAATATTTCGACACGTTCCTGTTTAATCAGAAAAATTAAGTGAAGGCATGCACATATATCAGAAATTGGTATTCAAAAACCACTAAGCATAAAACTTAACAGGAACCTATCAAAACATTGATTTATAACATTTGCAGTTATGTTTTTATATTTAGTTTTTATGTTGAGTTTTCTTATAAATCTCTTATCTAATAAACTGGGTTTGATAAAAATAATCAAAATCTTTAATATATTCTTCCCTTGAGGCAATATTTGTGGTTGGTTAAGCATCAATGTGTTAAATTTTATTGGACATTATAACCAAGTATTATTTTTATTATTAATATTTATAAACACAGTTTTCAAAACACCTAAAAAATACAAACAAAGAATCATTGCCTTTGGAGAATAAACTTCCTTTGGCGCTTACACAACACACACAAAACACACAAAATTGAATACACTGTCGACGACGACGACGACGACGACGCGACGACCGAACGTTCGAAGCGGGAACTTATTTTGTGAATTTTGCAAAAATAAAAGTTAACTCCTCAAGCAGACAGTTGCTCAATATCCTGTGATAACGTTTTGATTGAGGAGCTATCTGCGTAAGTCAATAAGCCAAAGGCCTCAAATATAAATACACACTAGGTACACAGTTTGTCCTTCCCTGACTCTGACGCAATTTCGCTTCTTTATTTTGTTTTCCTCCAAAGAATATGAGAATACCGGTCAATGGAGTATCTAGTATCATTTCCCTCCAATAGTCGTGCTCGTCCTTGTCGTTGTATCGATGGGTATTTTAAGGATTCAATAGAAAAATAATAACCTTGCCACACACCCTTGTGTACTCCTAATCACCTACTTTAAGTTGGAAGGCGGAGGCGGCGCGGCGCGGCGGCGATGGCGGCCGGCATTGCTGTGGGTCTGATATGAAAAAAATGTATGCCGCACTCCGCATCCGCACATTTAACAAGTGTATCTTCTAAGCTAAGCAAAGCAACCACTTGTTCGGCATCGGCATCGGCATTGGCATCGTCAGCATGGCATTGGAAGTCGAAGTATATTTTAGTTGGTATCTTGAGTTCACCGGGTAAGGAACATATTTTGTCGGCAAGTTGCTAAAAAGGTCTTCTGCAAGGATAATAATGTTTCGTGCGAGTCTCTCTCGATGTTTGCCAAGCCTTCTTCTTCGCACTCGTCGTTCTTTGTGAACTAAAAGTGGTTACATTGGAATTTAATATTGAATTTAAAAGAATGTTAGTTTTTCGCTACCAATAAGTTTTTCAAGTTGAGAATCAAATTGGATAGAATAAAAATAACCCTTGGGACTGTCGTCGGTGGCGCGTCAATCGTGGGTGTGAACCAAATTTTATAAAAAAAAGTGTTCATTTAGCTTACTTACGTTACGTATCGCTTGTGGGAATAAACCGAGTTGCGTTTGGTTTTTTGGTATTTTTTTTTTTTAACATATTATAGACGGATCAAGTGTATGGAAGAATGTGCGAAATCTAATTAGCGCAGACGATAACTTTCGGATTAGGACTAAGATTAAACGGATTATGGAAGGATAAGTGAGTTAACGTCATTTTATACTTTGGTAATTTAATGAGTTGTATCTTTGAGATAATATGCTGGATACGGAATCGTTTTCGTTTTCGTGTTTGGTTTATTTTCCAATTAATTTGGTGGGATTTTATTATAGAATGCTTGTATGAGAAGGTATGTTAAAGCTTTATTAAGGAATGTGAAACTTTTCAAGAACTATTTATTAGAGGACATTTTTCTAAAGATATTTTGTCTAGATTGCATCACAAAGATCAGGGAATATTTTTAACTTCCCATAGGGAGTTGTAAATTGGAATGGGTCCGATTTGTCGAATTGAAAATTTTGACATTTTTCGACGTTTCAAGGTCCATTTTTTTTTATACAGATAATAAGGCAGATATATGCAGAAAGGGCTCTCAAGAAAATTGCGTGAGTGGTTTTTTTTACCATAGCAGTTTAAAAAAAGGTGAGCATTTTGGTTAACCCTAAATATCTCACGAACCAATAACGCTAAAGACTTAAATTAAATTTTATATTATATATTGTATCGTGATACCAAACAAGTATATTTTTGGAAAAAATTCCAATTAACGGTTTTTTATAAATCAAAAAAACTGAAAAAAAAAATTTTATTTACTTTGAAAAATTTACGAACAAAAAACGATTTTATCTTCAAAACAATTTTTTGCAACGAAGAATAATGTTTTTAATATCTGGTAAAATTTTGAGAAAAATCGAATTGACAGTTTTTTTTAATAAAAAATAAAAACCTATAAAAAACATTACTCAAAGTTGGTAAAATTGATTTTCGACTTTGATATCTTTTCGAAAATTTAAGATTATATCTTCCAACTAATTTTTTCTTATAAGAAATATTATTTTAAACATTCGGTAAAATTTTGAGACAAAATCGAATTGACAGTTTTTTTACAAAACATAAAAACCGAAAAAAATATTGATAAAAGTTAATAAAAATGTATTTTCGACTTAAATATCTTTTCAGAACTTTGAGATATTGGTCTTGAACTAATTTTATATTTTAAAAAATATTGTTGTCAACATTCAGTAAAATTTTGAGAAAAATCGAATTAACAGTTTTTTTACAGAAAAGTAAAAACCAAACAAAAATTAATAAAAGTTGGTAAAAATTGATTTTCGACTCAAATATCTTTTCAAAACTTTGAGATATTGACTTGAAACTAATTGTAGCTTTTAAAAAATATTGTTGTTAACATTCTGTAAGATTTGGAGAAAAATGGGAAGTTATCAGTGTGGGTCGCATCCCAGCCTTTTTTTTATATATATTATACGAAAATGTTATACATATTAAATTGAAATAAAATGAGTCAAAAAACAAAAATAACTTACTATTAAAATTTAAATGAAGTGAGTTATTGGTTTTTGAGATGTTTGGGGTCGATCTAAAGCTAAATGCCTTTAAGTTGATTTTAGTGGTATAACTCAGTTTTTTCTTTTCTTATAATATTCTTTACACAAATTTTTCTTAACTCTAACGCTATTTGAATAATCTCTTAAAATGGGGAGCTATACGAATTTCTTAAGTAGCTTAAATTTCAAAGTAAGAGATTAATTCTTGAAAAAACTATGAAGAATTTAGCTTTTAACACAGAATCAAAATTACGTGAAGTTAATTTTCAGCCAATAATTCATTAAGAAAGAATAACCAAAACTGTGGATAGTTTGTTAAAAAAAACCATACATTCGAAAAAAAAAAACAAGATAACTTGATTCTTTGATAAAAAATTCCCAAATTATTTCCACTTTCTAGAGACGTACCGAAGTTTGTTTTTTGTTGGTATCTATTCCAAAGTTTGTTCTTCGAATTAGCTGAAAATTGTCTTTGAAAAGTTCCTAAAATTCTCCAAATATTTGATTCTCTATCTCCCATCAGTACCGCCCCATATTTTTCATTCTTTGTTTATTTATTATTTGTGATAAAATTATAATTGCTTTGGTATTCCCTGTACCATTTACTTAATGCCAAATAACACCAAAGAATCATTTGTTTAGCTAAGCAAAGATAGGAAATAAATTAAAATAGAACTTTTGAAAACTTATCACTTAGCATAATTGAAAATATGAAATCCCAACAACATTTAACTTCAAAATCACGAACCGTGAAATTGTGGGCGGTAAGATATGAAAATATACAACTCAGGTTTTTGCTTTCTTCAATTCAAAAAAACAACAAACAAAACTAAAACAACAAAAGTATGAATTATGTATTTATGTATTAATAATATCTGACTCAATAAAAAATGAATTTACATAAATGAAGAAGATATCGTTCATTTATACATTGTGTGTTGATAATTTTAGTACAGTGCGAAGTGAATTCAAATATGTACATTTTTGAGTCAAATTTGAATTTTTAAGTGCAAATCTGCATATTTCTCAACTCAACTACTATCTGATACTTTGAATTACACGATTTTTGTATCTATGATTTAAACGTAAACATTGACTTTTGTTTACTGATTTAACCTTTATCTTTCTAAAAGATCTAACAAAATGCACAAATAGAAGAACAAATTGTAAATAAAAAAATTAATAATAAATGTTTTTCATAACCTTTCAAAAACTCTTAATATTCTTTAAATTGCTTTTCATGACATTTATCAATTCTGTATTGGTATTTGAATAAAAGTGATAAAATATTTAAGAACGCAATTTTTGTTTCTATTTTTGAAATCGGCTCCTATGGTTTTGATATTCATACGGGTTGCTTTCCTTTTAAAAAATACATAACCCAAAAATAAAATCCCTAAAGAATTCCTTTCTAACAATACTACTGCGAATAACGCCAACTTGATAGATTTATTATACATTGGTACCACTTAAATATTAGAGCCTATTCATAGATTGTTTTCTTAAATATATAACTGCGTCATGCGCAATCTACCTAGGATAAATTTTAAATTCTCACAAAATGTATTTATTGTTTGTTTATCAAAACTCCACCATTGAGACTATTTAAAGCTAAAAAATGATCTATTTATGTTCTATCAATTCTTAGAATTAGAATCTTGAAAAAATATTTATATCCCAAGTTTCTGTTGAAGTTCTTTTGAGCAACCACGAACAACCAATTAATTACATTTTCTATATTTCAATTGAAAATAAACACTTTCATTAAAAACAAATCCTTCAAAACAAGAACGTGTATTTAATTTGAATTTTTGTCACATTTTCGTGAGAGTCTCTCTGACGTATACGCACTTTTGTTGTCATTCAAAATACTCGTATTTAATTTTCTTTTTATAGCTTCCCATTAAGAAAAACATCAATTATCTTAAATTGTTCCCACTTCATTGTAAAAGAATGTTGTTTTGTTTTGTTTTGTTTGGTGCAGCTGTTAAGGGAATATTTTTCTAGGGAAATCTTGGAAACATTTTTCTACACAATTTGTTTGTGGCACGTCCAAATCGAGCGACATTACCCATGCCGAGACGTTGAGCTTAAAACGTTTCGAAACGATGCGATTGCGATGGGTTCCCACTAAAAACCACACGATAAAACAAAACGTATTAAGTTAGTCCTTTTCACTTAGAGATCTTCTAAGAAGGAAATCGAGTGGAGGTGGTATCGTATCCAAAGAAATAAAATACAAGTATTTGATAATAAATCTCCTCCTGCCTGCCAGTCAGTCAAAAGTAATCTTTTCTGTTTTTCTATTACAATAAAATCCACACAAGAAAATCAATTGAAGTTCTTGGTTTTGGTACTGGTTTTTCGTTTATGACTGTTTTTGAAAACCAAAAATGTGCACTTAAATTCCACCAATAAGAATAAATCAATCCCTTAAGGATAAATTTAGAAAACTTCCAGGACCTAAATAACAAATAAATTGAATCACGAAGGATTATGTCATATAAGTTTAACTCTTTTTTTGCAATAAGAAGGATTCGCATCTAATGAAAATAAAGATTGATAAACAAGATCGATTTAAGGACTATTATGGCTATAAATATAACATAAAAATGTGGGTAGAAATTGAAATCGTAAACATTTTCCGTGGGTATGTTTTTTTTTTTTATTTTTGTGCCTAAGGAATTACCAAAAACTTCCAACCTCTCAAATCAATTCTCTTGAGAGGACCCTTTCTCCTACAAAAATATACATACATATACGTGTAATTCTATAGTTTGTTGTTTTTTCCTTTAATAGGAAGTGATTCATTTAGTTTTATTATTTCGTATGGTGCTTATAATCCTTCATCATCCCCCGCAGGAATTCCAAAAGATGGATGAATGTTTTGGATATGAGGGAATCACAGAAGTTTTTCTTTTTTTTTTTGACATTTCCCAAATGAATTATTGTCTTGTCACTTAGGAGGATTTGTGTCTGACTTAGAAGTGGAAATGAATTCCTAGAAAATTAGACTACAATTTATTTATTAAGTTAAGTTGCTGGTGGGAATTAAAATTGAAGTTTCTTAAGATTTTCTAGTTAGTCTTATTGTCTTATTTTTCCTGTTCTTTTTAAAACATTTATTAAAGTGTGTGGAGAAAATAAAAGCTTTAAATCATGTTTAAAATTAAAAATAGAACTTTAGAAAAATAAGCAATAACTTCGAAGGAACAAAACAATGCATTGACAGTGATTGACCACAGTACTCAGAGTTATAGACCAAATGGACATAAAATAGGTACAAATTACCAAAATCACAAAAGCTTAACTGTTTAAACCCTTCAATTCTTCTACTTGTAAGACTTGATTTCTTGAAGTTTGTTATATCAACATATTTTTATTGTTGCGGTTAATAACGTTTGGCCCTTATCGATTTTAGGTAATATACTCGTAATTTGTGTTTGATTTTGCTTTAAAAGACTTAGAATTTTAATTAAGTATTTTATGTCACATTGTGTTGAATATACCACAAACTGGATTCTAAGAATTGTGTTTCAATTAAATCTTGAATCACTCAGGAATTATTTTATGTTCAATGAATTTTTGTAAGAACATTTCTTGGAAAAACTCAATTTTTATCAGATTACTACGAAATTTTGCTTTTGTCAGCTAAATAACTTCCCTTACAATACACAAAAAGTTCTTAATCTCTCTTTGATCATCAGTTCTTAACCACAAAGTACTTTTCCTTAACACACGTTTGAGTATATTTTAAGGAAAGAGTAAAGGAATTTCATGTAAACCGACATCGTTTTGAAGAGTATTGAAAATAAAAAATGTTTATTTTGTTAAAAATGTTTAAAAGTCTAGACCATGACTCAGTTTGAAATACTTAATTTTTGTTTAAGGTTTTTTTTTAGTATAAAGAATTGAAATTCTTCATTTTCTGTGTTTTTACTGACCATAGGGTGTTTGTAGTACTGGTGGCATGACATGATGGTTAGTGCGTTGGACAGTCATGTCAGAGGTCTTGGGTTCAATCCCTGCCTGTTATTTTCACGGGTACTGCCTCTTGCTAGGAATTGACAAATCCTCCAAGAGTAATTCTTGTCATGCAAAGTCCTTTCTCAAAATTAGCCGTTCGGATTTGGCTTAAAATTGTATGTCCCCTCCTGACAACAGAACTCGCACACAGCAATGGTTGAGAGTTGTAAGTCACTAGGCCCTAGTTCTCAACGGACTGTTGCGCCACCTAATTTATTTATTAACTTCCAATAGGAAGTTATTGTAATCGGTCCGATTTGACAAATTGAAAATTTTGACATTTCTCGACGTTTCAAGGTCCCTAGAGTAGAAATAAAAGATTTTTAGAGAGATGTCTGTGCGTGCGTGTGTACATACGATCGTACGTCCGTACGTCTGTACGTTCGCGACGTTTTTTTCGTCGTCCATAGCTCAAGAACCAGAAGAGATATCGACTTCAAATAAATTTTGTTATTCAGATAATAAGGCAGAAAAATGCAGAAAGGGCTCTCAAGAAAATTGCGTAGGTGGTTTTTTTACTATAGCAGTTTAAAAAAAAGGTGAACATTTTGGTTAAACCTAAATATCTCATGAACCAATGACGCCAGAGACTTGAATTAAATTTTATATTATATATTGTACCGTAATACAAAACAAGTATATTTTTGGAAAAAAATTAAATTAACGGTTTTTTTTATAAATCAAAAAAACTGAAAAAAAAATTTGTCACCTCGAAAATTTTACGACCAAAATATGATTTCATCTCCAAAACAATTTTGTGCAATGAAGAATAATGTTTTTGACATCTGATAAAATTTTGAGAAAAATCTAATTGACAGTTTTTTTTATAAAAAATAAAAACCTAAAAAAACATTACTCAAAGTTTGTAAAAATTGAATTTCGACTCAAATATCTTTTCAAAAATTTGAGATTACGGCTTCCAACTTATTTTATCTTATAAGAATATTGTTTTCAACATTCGTTAAAATTTTGAGAAAAAACGAATTGACTGTTTTTTTTACAAAAAATAAAGACCTAAAACAAAAAATTAATAAAAGTCAGTAAAAATTGATTTTCGACTCAAATAACTTTTCAAAAATTTGAGACATTGGCCTTAAATTGATTTCGTTTTTAAAAAATAATTTTTTCAACATTCAGTAAATTTTGAGAAAAATCGAATTGACGGTTTTTTTTACAAACAAATTTAAAATCTAAAAAAAAATTAACAAAAGTTGTCAAAAATTGATTTTCGACTTAAATATCTTTTCAAAACTTCCAGATATTGGCTTTAAACTAATTTTTTCTTATGAGAAATATTGTTTTCAACATTCAGTAAAATTTTGACTAAAATCGAATTGACCAATTTCTTACAATAAGTAAAAACCTAAAAAAAATTAATAAAAGTTCGTAAAAATTGATCTTCGACTCAAATATCCTTTTTAAAATTAAAAATTGGCTTCAAACATATTTTACTCACAGAAAATATAATTTTCGACATTCAGTAAATTTTTTATTGAAATCCAACATGCATAAAAAAAAATAAAATCTACTAAAAATAGTACGCAAAATTGGTAAAAATTGATGTTCGGTTCTCGATGTCTCGTGAAAAATAGAAGGTATTGACTTTAAATTCATTTCATTCATCCAATTTGTATTTGTTTACATAAGAAATGAAAACTTTTAAGAATGCTACTAAAATTGGTAAAAATTGGTTTTCGACTAAAAATCTATTTAACAAAACTAGATTTTGAAATAAAACTATTTCATTGTATGAAAAATATTGTTGGTTAATTTTGAAATTTTTAAGAATAATTCAACTGACAACTTTTTTAACAAAACACGAAAACCTACAAACTTTAAATCGACAGACGGGATGGGAAGTCATCAATGTGGGTCGTATCCCAGCCTCTTTTCTTATAGGGTATTTGGGTGGCAATAACCTCAAAAATATGAAGAATGTGTCGATATTCAATCATTTGTTTGCATTTTAAAATTGACATTAAATTTTGCAAAAAAGTTTATATCATGATTTTCTATTTTTTCGACTGACTTGGTTAGAGCGATATTTGAAATTTTTCGTTCACTAAGCAAAACGTCTCTCTTTGAAAACAAATTGAAATCGAGATATTTTCAGGTAAGATGGAGAACATTGAATCTTTTTTCTACCGATTAAGATTTTCGAATAAAAGTTTTTCACTTCTGAGTTTGTGAATGTAATCGAACAGAAGGTGTTATTTATGAATTATGAATTCTTACTTTTTAAGCATTATTTGGAATATTTCTAAATAAATTAATTACTAAATATTTGTTTTAAACTAAAAAAAAAAATGCTACCAATTTTGTTACGGTTTAGATCAAAATCATCAAAATTGTATATACTGATGCTTATATTAGAAGCAAAACAAAATTAAATTTTTTTTTTTTTCATAACCTTTCCGAAATTCATCCACTAAATATATTATAATATATACCATAAGGCCGTAATGCCTTGATTCTTTTATAGAACTCTCACCTTAAGTTTGAAAAAGAATACAAAATTAATGGAAATTTATTTCATGATGCTGAAATTTTCATCTGTTGTAATTTTTTCCCTTAATGTATGAAAAATAAAAAAAAATAAAAAAATAAAAACAATTACGCGTTTCTATAACGATTTGCATTTTATTTAAAATAGACACTGTCCGTGCGTAGTCGTTTGGAAAATAATTTTTGTTTTCATAAAATAATATATGTACAGTACATACCTCTGTAAGCTGTAAATGGAGAAAGTTCTTCTTCTTCTTACTCGTCTGAATCTAGATGAGAAAAAGAAAAAATATATATTGTTTCAGAGAAGGTTTATACATACATATAAAATATAGCAGTATATAAGTAAGTAAATTAATGATCTTCTTAGTATTTCATGGATATATAGGAAAAAGTATAAATAATCAAAAACGCAAAATCACAGGATTTAGAAATCCAGACTATTGTTGCAATTAGACACAATGAGTTTGAGTACTTGATTAATAATAATAATAATTCAAGTAGGAGGCAAAGTACGAGTAGGTATAAATGACGTTAGGAAGAAAAAATAATAATGAAATAAGGACACAGAAATGGTATTGAATTTAATGAATAAATCATGAACTTTCTATAGAATTCATGACCTTCTAATGCTGTATTATTTAATGTTAAATCCTTAACTTGTATTATGTTAAAGAATTAATGGAGAAAAAAATAAACAAACAAAAAGTTTTATTAATTACATATTCTATTAGTTAATAACTTTCGGCCGAAATCTCCTTCAAACGGATAAAATATGTTGATGAATTCTTTGAATTATATTTGATCATTCTTAAGTCATTTCAAAGAACATTTACGAATTCTTAAATTAAACAAATTAACAGAGGTCGAAAATTCCTTCAAATAAGAATGTATCTTTTTCCAAGAACTCCACTTAACCGCCATCTCGTTCTTTTATGCACAAAAAGACTTGGTGTTGATATTTATACGGAACGAACAGTTTCATATGAATATATGAGGAATCAATGGAAGTGAAATGAAAGTATTTCAGGCGATAAGGTTTGTTATCTTATAAACAATGAAATAAAAATGGTATAATTTGTATGGATATGAAAAGCAAGCTCATTATTATTCCTGACAGTGCTTTTGAAACGAAAACATATTTTATTAACATAATTATTCCGAATGATATCACCTAATTTAATCAGGAATAATTTTAGGCAAAAAAAGAAGAAGCTTGTAAGCTCATTTCATCCCTAGAATACTCGAACTGACATAAAACCATAAAAAGAAAGTCTTTAATTTAAAAAAAAAAACGAATGTTTCATTTAATGTCATGATGGTACATAATAAGCAAAGTTAAATGCGTTATAGAGATATGTTTCGAACTCAAACCCTTTCGTCTTTGTTTTAAGTCGTCACTCGTTGCTGTACAAAAAAAAAACACTTCATCTAACTTGAGGGGCATTCTGTAATGAGTTTCTAATGCCTGTAAAGACAACTTTATATAATTACATCAGTAAGCTCATTAAATTGCTCACAAAATGAACTTTATAGAAACTCGTCTAAGTCGATTGTCTTAACAAAATAGTATAAGTTTTATTTTTGAATACATATATATTTAGTTTGAAGGTGTTTCAGTCATCAGCATCACGCAGTAGTATATTTATAAATGCCTCAAAAGCCGAATAATTATACTTTGTCTGGTATAATTTAAAGGATTGATTTATTTTATAAAAGCAATTCAATAGATGTTCTTTAACTTTTCGTTGTGATGAAAATTGAATTTGAGTAGAACACCTCCTATTTAATAGACTTTTAATGACTGAGTGGGATTAATTAACCAAATTTAATCAAAACTCGCGACGGCGACGGTAAATTTTCTTTCGAAAGGGTTAAAGGCATCAAAGGGGTTTATTTTACAAAATAAATTGATTTGGAATTATGAAAAGTTCATGTTCAAAAAAGGAACAACAAAAAAAAAACTGTGAACATGCTGAACATGACCTTTTTGCTAACAAAGTAAAATGGTGTTAAGGATTCTTTTGAAAGAAAAGATTGATTTATTATGACTCGAAAATACACAATACCGAACTATCAAAGTTTTATTATGATATCGCCAAAGTTCTACAAGAAAACAATTCTTACAGAAATGAAGTATTAAAGGGTGTAAGATTAATTGGATTTGTTGAAAATATCATTAAATATACATATATTAATAATGGATTTGAAGGCTGGTGAAAACCATTGAGGCATAACGACATCTGTGTTATGACTCAGCTTTATTTTGATCCATTCGAAATATTGGTTGTTTAGCAAAGAAAAAACAACATTAATTTTGTTTGTTATAAAATGATGATTAAATTTACATTTTTTTTTTTTAAGTTTTGTTCACCAACAAAATTTCTTAATTTGTCAGGAACTGATGAGGATTATAATACTTGATAACATCTAAGAAATTAATTCATAATTTACTCAAACTGCCTCTATGAATACTTTATTGCAAATACCGAATGTGATTTAAAAGTCAAAGAGGGAAACTTTTGGTTATATGTTGATTGTAAAAGATGAAAAACTTCAATATGTTTGCGGAAGACTCTTTTTCAAAAAAAAATGTTAACTTGCCAAATAACTCTTTAATCTGCGAAAAATGTTCACATTTGGGTTAGACTAAAAAATATTTCAAATTTTGACAACAATCTATTGAATTCTGTCGCTTTACAATCTTATGGAAATACGCTTTCTCAAACCAACCCATAAAACGAACATCTATCTAAAAATGCTATTTCTAGATTATAGGGACCTCGAAACATCGATAAAAAGGGTCAAAGTAATTAATCTCTAACTATAGTTCTATAGCTTAACCGTCTGTCATCTAATAACTGTTTGAGCCAACTGTCTGTGAAATTCTTTTGTCTTTAAATTGCTCTTCTGTTTTCTTTGATAATAAACAAGGGTTTTGTTAAGTAAATAAATAGTAACAAACCTACTTGCGTTTACTACATATTGTATTGGCGCCTTTCAAAGAAATCCACTTTAACTGGGTGTTTTTGGACTTTAGTAAGGCATTTGATAAAGTTAACCATACTGTGATTTTAAGAAAATTGGTCTTAAGGACAAGATGATTTCTCGAATCAGTTGTTTTTAAAAAGAATCGTTCAACTCATATTTTAGTCAACTCTGGGGTTCCATAGGGAAGCCATCTTGGTCCACTATTATTCGTTTTATTAACTTCCCATAGGAAGTAATTGTAATGCGTCCCATTTGTCGAATTGTCAATTTTGACATTTCTCGACGTTTCAAGGTCCCTAGAGTCGAAATAAAAGATTTTTAGAAAGATGTCTGTGCGTGCGTGTGTACATACGTTCGCGACGTTTTTTCGTCGTCCATAGCTCAAGAACCAGAAGAGATATCGACTTCAAATAAATTCTGTTATACAGATAATAAGGCAGAAAGATGCAGAAAGGGCTCTCAAGAAAATTGCGTGGGTGTTTTTTTTTACATAGCAGTTTAAAAAAAGGTGAACATTTTGGTTAACCCTTAATATCTCATGAACCAATGACGCTAGAGACTTGAATTAAATTTTATATTATATATTGTAACGTGATACAAAACAAGTATATTTTTGAAAAAAAAATCCAATTAACAGTTTTTTTTATAAATCAAAAAACTGAAAAAAAAATGTGTCACCTCGAAAATTTTACTACTTAGATAAATATGATTTCATCTCCAAAGCAATTTTGTGCAACGAAGAATAATGTTTTTGATCTGATAAAATTTTGAGAGAATCTAATTGACAGTTTTTTTTATAAAAAATAAAAACCTAAAAAAAAAATTAATAAAACTTGGTAAAAATTGACTTTCGGCACAAATACCATTTCAAAACTTTCAGATATTGGCTTCAAAGTAATTTTATATTTTAAAAAATATTGTTGTCAACATTCAGTCAAATTTTGAGAAAAATAGTTTTTTACTCAAAAATAAAAACTTAAAAAAAACGTTACTTAAAGTTTTTAAAAATGTACTATCAACTTAAATATCTTTTCAAGACTTTAAAATATATTCTTTGAACTTAATTTATCTTTTGAAAAATATTATTGTCAACATGCAGTAAAATTTTGAAAAAAATCGTATTGAAAGTTTTTTAACAAAAAAATAAAAACTAAACAAAAATTAATAAAAGTTGGTAAAAATTGATTTTCGACTCAAATATCTTTTCAAAAATTTGAGATAATGGCTTCTAACTAATTTTAACTTATAAGAAATATTGTTTTCAACATTCGATCAAATTTTGAGAAAAATCGAATTGACAGTTTATTTTTACAAAAAATTAAAACCTAAAAATAAAACAATACTAAAACTTGGTAAAAATTTACTTTAGACTCAAATAGCTTTTCAAAAATTAAAAATATTGGCTTCAAACTTATTTTATTTTACAGGAAATATTGTTTTCGATATTCAGTAATTTTTTTATAAAAATCCAACAGTCCGTTTTTTTATAAAAAAAATAAAATCTACAAAAAATAGTACGCAAATTTGGTAAAAATTGATACATATAGACAAGTTTTTTAGCAAGACAAATCGACAGACGGGATGGGAAGTTATCAGTGTTTGTCGCATCCCAGCCTCTTTTTTATAAATGAAATTACTTCTAATTTACAGAATTAAATGACATTAACATAAACTGATTACCTACAAATATTTTGAGCAATAACATCCTTAACTGACTGTGAAATACTTGAAGACCAACTAACAAAAATGGTGCAATGCTAATTGTTTATTAGTAAACATTGATAAATGTAAGACGGTGAGTCTTACACGCGAACATAGCCTTATGGACCATGAATATTTTCCAAATTCGACGAAATTGGAAAAACTTTTTCAGACCTCGGAATTATTTTGACTCAAACAAAATAGAATATTAAATTTTATTAAACGTTTTAGTGGAGAATTCAAAGATCCTTATGTTGTTACTAATACACTTTATGTATCATTTGTTAGATCTGTCCTTGAATATGGTTGCATTAATTGGAGCCCTCATCACTCGATAAGCGGTTGGGTTTATTGAATTCAAAAATGTTCACATTTATCGACGTTTCAAGGTCTTTATAATCTAGAAATAGCGTTTTTAGAGAAATGTACGTCTTTACGTTTAATTCTAAAAAGACCAAAAATATCGAATTCAAATACATTTTTTTGCGGAATTCTAGAAAGACCAAAAATATCGTATTCAAATACATTTTTTTTGCAGATGATAACATACAATTGTACAAAAATTACTTTTAAAAATATTCACAGGGTGGTTACAACAGTAATTAAAAAAAAAAGTATTTATTACCTCACGAACAAATATTTCTATTTACAAAATTGATTAAAATTTAAATTTTTACCATACGTAGAAAAACTGAAAAGACATTATTTTTTAACTCGAAAATTTAAAGAATCGAAAATATTAATACTAATATAATTATTTACTACGGATAAGCACTTTTTAGACACTTGATGAAGTTAAAAAAATTGACAGTTTTATAACAAGAACATATTATTATTTTTTTACTTCAATATCGAGATCAATAAGAAACATCGGTTGATTTAAATTATATACAAAAATGTTGTTTTCACCAAAATACAAGCGATAGATTTTTTATAAAAAAAAAAAGTTACAAAAAACAGCTTAAACTTCAATTAGTTATTGCCATCCAAACGTGAATTGTCTCTATCTAAGTTTTCTCAATACTCATGCCACATATGGATATACCATAATTTTCTGAGGGTTAACCATAAATAAGCATTTCTAAAATTTTCTTACAGTATTTTACTCGAAACACCACCCACACTTTCAAAATACTCCATATTCTTCGTAAATAATGGAGAATATTTAAAATTACCCAAAGGAAATTACATGATGATGGTTTGACGTAAATGTTTATCACTTGTACGTGAGAACACGTTTTTGTGTATTTCATTATCAACCACACCATTTAAATTTTAAGTTGAAATATGAAGAACATCCCAAAATATAAATATAATGAAGTCTTCCCGGAAGCTCATAAAAACCCGGAATTCTTCTCTGTTGTTTAAGTCAGTTAAAAAATAATTCAGGAAACATTTTAAGTACATATAGTTATCTTAGAGGCATAGAGGTAGACTTAAGGTACTGACTAGAGTACCTACATTACCTACATATCATTAAAAATAATTCAAGTGAACTTAAAATGCAATAAACTTGATAGTGAAACTCAAGCACATCTAATGTCTATTTGAAAATCACGTATTTAAAAAGTTACATAATTTTGCCTTAAGAACAGTCGTATTTTGAGGAACCGACTATCTTAAAAAGCTTTTATGATTTACTTTAATCCTTCAAAAAAAAAAAAAAACAAAAGCTGTACAAATAATCTTAATCTTCACTACAACAGCATATTTACTCGTAGTCTAAATCGTTGAACGTTCACTGTAGCGTATACTTAATATTTTAATAGAATACATTAATTTAAAGTCGTCTTATCCATTTTCTATGGACGTAATGTTGCAAACGAAGTACTGTTATTTTTTTTTTAAAGAAATTCTATAATATAGAAAAACAATAAAATGTGTCTGGATATTTTTAAAAGAATTTTCAATTAAAATTCGAGCCACATGTTTCCATTCCTAGACCCTGATCAAAATTTAATTGAACAACGAATTCTAAATCAGAGAGCATGACTTTCAGCGAACGTCAATAGGACAAAAAATTATAATTAATAAATAAATAATGCATTACAATGTGAAAATTTAATTTCCATTTTGTACTTGCTCCTATTTTCAATTTCAAACATTTAAATCTATTCGTAAATCTTGAACTTACTTCAATGAAATTCCTATGAAAAATTCAAAAATTAATTTATTTATTCTTTAACAACTTAAGGAAACACAAAAAAAAAACAAGAAGAAAAATAAGGATTTCGTCGATTTTGAAATTTATTTGGAAAAATGAGAAGGACCTTTGGTAGCGCGTTTTGCAAATAAAGCCCTCAGGAAACGATGAGATTATTATTTTTATTCGTTTCAATCCTGATGGTTCTTCTTTCATCACTGTAAAATTTTACAATGTGTACGTACAACAACAGCCATTCAATTAAACGTCCTATTTGGGTCCTTTAAAGTGAAGAATTCTTTTCAAATTTATTATTTAGTGAAAAATATTATCACATCCATACAACAACTTAACTTAAATGACTGAGTTAATAAAATATTTTTGTACTGTCGACGAGTTCTTTAAAACGTTATATCTATTATTAAAACGGATATGGCTTCGAGGTTAAGGAGCTGTAAAGGAGCCTTTAGCAATTATTAAATAACTCTGGAGTCAACACAGACAGAAAAATCCCTAACTCGTGAGGCAAATAAAGAAGTTCTAAACGAGTCATATGTACACAACATAAACATACACAACACTACCTATTATAAAGCTTCAACATTCAAGATTCTTCTTAATAATTCCAAGGCAAATTTTTAGCCCAAAAAAGTATACCTAATATTTTTTCCTTTGTTCATAATAATATGGACGTACTCGTATCTGTAATAAGAGACATCAGATTATATTTTCTCAATATTTTATTATTTATTTGATTTGCCATATGAATGAACTTTTGTAAATGGAAAAGTTTGGTTTCGCTCTCGAAGGGAATTTCGAATGGCAGAATAAGTTTTCGAAAAATGTTTATCGTAATTTATATTCTGAAGTGGGCAGCAGTTTATTACTATTGAATCATGTTCTATGAGAAAAGTTTTTTGTTTTTAATAAAAAAGAAAATTATAATTTAGTAAACAATAACCAGTAATTAAAGAGTATTTGGTCTAGAAACAAAGTTAGAAACTATAACATAGGTAGCTATTATACAAATTCATGGGTTTGGAAAACTTTCTGACTTCATTTCTCTTAAAATACCTTTCATGGATATAATTTGAGATTTTTTTTTTTTGTAGTCTGCTGTAATGTTACTTTAGAACTTTTGAAATTATTATAAAGCCAGCAAAACAAAATTTATGTTTATTTTATGAATGCTGCTTCTACTTATTTTAGCATGGCATACAATTTTTTGAGAAATGACCTTTTCCAGTGTATGCCTTGTTTTATAGTCAATTTTAAAAAAGCAGATGGTGGAAAATATTATTCATAAGGAATTCACATATTAGAGACTGACAGATGTTAGATTGATGGATGCTTTTGACGTTGAATCACATGTTTTAAAGAAAGGTACAGCCCAGAAGTGAAAAATTCATAAGGAGTACAAAATTTGTGTATATTCCGGGTTCAATAATGTTACACAAGAAAAGTATTGTCAACGTTCCTGGAAGAAATAACGAACGAACAAACTTGAAAGGGATACTTTTTGTAGCCATATTTTTATTTTGTACTCGAAAGATTTCCATATACAATACATGTACTTAATGTATCTATGTACTATAAAAATAATATGTTAGGGTGGATCTTTTCAAAGAAAGTATTTTAAATTTTCCAAGTTCAAAACATCAATTTTTGTTTAACCAAAAACAAGAAAAAAAAAGAGGCTGGGATGCGACCCACACTGATAACTTCCCATCCCGTCTGTCCATTTGTCTTGCTTAAAAATTTGTAGGGTTTCGTGTTTTGTTTCTTAAAAATTTCAAAATTACCAATAATATTTTGCATATAATGAAATAGTTTGATTTCAAAATCAGTTTTTGTTAACGAGATTTTTAGTCGAAAACCAATTTTTACCAATTTTAGTAGCATTTCTTAAAAGTTTTTATTTCTTAAATAAACAAATACAAATTGAATAAATGAAATGAATTTAAAGCCAATACTTTCTATTTTTCACGAGATACCGATAACCGAACATCATTTTTTACCAAATTTGAGTACTATTTTTTTGTAGATTTTATTTTTTTTTTATGAAAAAAACTGACTGTTGGATTTTAATAAAAACTTTACTGAATGTCGGAAATTATATTTTCTGTGAGTAAATTAGTTTGAAGCCAATATTATTAATTTTAAAAACGATATTTTAGTCGAAAATCAATTTTTACGAACTTTTAGTAATGCTTTTTTAAGGTATTTAATTTTTGTTAAAAAACTGTAAGTTTTATTTTTCTCAAAATTTGACTGAATGTTGAAAACAATATTTCTCATAAGATAAAATTAGTTTAAAGCCAATATCTCAAAGTTTTGAAAAGATATTTAAGTCAAAAATCAGTTTTTACCAACTTTTGTTAAATTTTTTTTAGGTTATTAATTTTTTGTACAAAAGCTGTCAATTCGATTTTTCGCAAAATTTTACCGAATGTTGAAAACAATGTTCTTATAAGATACAATAATCTAAAATTTTCGAAAAGATATTTAAGTTGAAAATCAATTTTTACCAACTTTTGTTAATTTTTTTTTCGGTTTTTAATTTTTTGTAAAAAAACTGTTAATTAGATTTTTTTCAAAATTTTACTAAATGTTGAGAACAATATTATTTGAAAGATAAAAGTAGTTTAAAGCCAATATTTCAAAGTTTTTAAAAGATATTTGAGTCGAAAATCAATTTTTACCAACTTTTATTAATTTTTTTTTTGGGTTTTTATTTTTTGTAAGATAACTGTCAATTCGATTTTTCTCAACATTTTTCAGAATGTTGAAAACAATATTTCTTATAAGATAAAATAAGTTTGAAGCCTTAATCTCAAGTTTTTGAAAAGATTATTTGAGTCGAAATTCAATTCTTACCAACTTTGAGTAATGTTTTTTTAGGTTTTTATTTTTTATAAATAAAACTGCCAATTAGATTTTTCTCAAAATTTTATCAGATGTCAAAAACATTATTCTTCGTTGCTCAAAATTGTTTTGGAGATGAAATCATATTTTAGTCGTAAAATTTTCGAGGTGACAAATTTTTTTTTTTTCAGTTTTTTTGATTTATAAGAAAAACCGTTAATTGGATTTTTTTCCAAAAATATACTTGTTTTGTATCACGTTACAATATATTATATAAAATTTAATTCAAGTCTCTAGTGTCATTGGTTCATGAGATATTTAGGGTTAACCAAAATGTTCACCTTTTTTTAAACTGCTATGGTAAAAAACCACCCACGCAATTTTCTTGAGAGCCCTTTCTGCATCTTTGTGCCTTATTATCTGTATAACAAAATTTATTTGAAGTCGATATTTCTTCTGGTTCTTGAGCTATGGAAGACGAAAAAAACGTCGCGAACGTACAAACGCACGGACAGACATCTTTCTAAAAATCTTTTATTTCGACTCTAGGGGCCTTGAAACGTGGAGAAATGTCAAAATTTTCGATTTGACAAATCGGACCCATTACAATAACTTCCTATGGGAAGTTAAATATACAGAAAAACAAGGTTAAGAAAATAAAAATGCTCTTTTAAAACAGTTTCCTTTAAAATACATTGCTGAAGAGGCTTTATATAGAAAACCTTGGATTTCGGATAGGTTTTTTTTTTAAAGAGCTCTTAAGTGAAAAAAAAACATCAAATAGAACACAAAATTTGCATTTTTGAATATTTCCAGGCAACTCCAAAAAGATAAACACGATTATTTGTAGCTTTGAATTTCCGCTTAAGGGAATTTCTTATTCCACTTAAGTTAATGTTTTTAGCTTATTCGCACTCTGCTTTAACAATTGCTCTTAGGTTGGGTTTGATTATATTTAAAATTTCCTTAAAAATACAAAAAACTCGTATATTTATTTTTTGTAATTTTTTTTAAAAGAATAAAAAGCAACTTGTAGCTTTAAGGTTGCAAACAAAAAGTAGGAACATCCTAATGTACATAGTGACATATTTGAAAAATGTATATTAAAAAATTTTACTCGTAAACTCTTTCTTGAAAAAAAAATCAACTTCATACATTCTTTTGAAAAGGTTAAAAGTTGGAATTTCAATTGGTTGTCTTAAGAGTTGATTGAACACATGTGTCCCGTAAAAGAAAATACTTTTTCAATTTTGACATCATTTGTCACGAGCCTTCAAATATTTCGAAAAAAAAAGGTGCAGAAAAATAGATTTTATATAGAAAAGCAGGATTTGTGCCTTGTTAACAAACAAATTCCAGATTTACAGGGAAGTGCAAAAGAAAATCATTTATCGTCATATCACACGCGTGTCGTCTTTACTTTGAATGAAAATGAAGCTTTAACCTAAGTGCTTGACACAATTTTTGTATAATAATTTTATCTATGTACATTTTGTGCTTTGGAGACACCTGAGATCTTATAAATCCCCCAACTTGAATCTCTAT
The DNA here is from genome assembly GCA_951509635.1 of Eupeodes luniger. Taxonomy (NCBI): domain Eukaryota; kingdom Metazoa; phylum Arthropoda; class Insecta; order Diptera; family Syrphidae; genus Eupeodes; species Eupeodes luniger. The sequence continues at coordinate 1,326,177 of OX608074.1, forward strand.
TCCACGACACTAGTAATGAGGAAACTCTATTTTTGTGACTTACACTTGCGTTAAAAATACAAAGATTTCGATGTTTCCAATAAGGAAAAATGGTCTTAAGGATAAAGTAACCTTTTATCCTAAAAATTCTCCTGTTCTATGTCCTAATTATAAATTTCCCATGAAAATATATTCATTACAATACAAACTATATGTAACGCTCATCGTTGATTTAACCGCCATCACCTTTATATCCAAATGTTTTGAGTGACATTTTGTCTAGGCTGAGTTTGATGGTGCCTAAGGCTTACAAAGTGTTCCTAAATGTTTTGCATATTTATCTTATTTACGCATAATTTTGTATTCAAGTCAAAGCTCGGGATGACAAGAAAATAAACTTAAAGGAAGAGGGAATAAAAAACAACGATTAACGCACACTTTTCTATTTGAGCGTCTTAAATAATTCCCTCTGCTTCATTTCTTTTGTCGATATTATTTGAACTTCCATTTCCGCGACAGTAAATACAAATTGAAGATTAAAGGTTTTTCCTATTAATGGACACTTTTACCATTAGCTTAGGAAAGAGGGGTGGGTGGTGGGTGATAAGATCATGTCGAATTGTTTTGAATAAATTATTCCAACAATGACGACGACGACGACGTTAAGAAAAAGACATAACTTTTTTTGTTAAGAGCTTTAAATAGAAAATTTTAATAAATTAATTCCAAATTGTATTTCTTTTTTTTCAAACCTCATTAAAATACACAAAAAACAAGACTTTTTCCAGAATGTCATTTGTGAAAATTAAAAAAAAAAAAAAATAGGAAAATATAATCATGTTGAAATGGACCGAAAATAATGCAAAATTTAAACGGAAGAACATGTTTTTGTATTCAAAAATTGTCATGGGTTATATTTTTGTATTTGTCCAAATTAATTTCTGTTTATTTTGGTTCTGTCAAATGTATACATATGTTAGGAAGTATTTCACTTAAAATATATATTTACATATTTTTTCCATTCCAATAAACTTTTTCCAACTAAGGTTTATTGCTATAAGAAGAAAGTGGTTTCTCTATTCAAATATTTGTGGTTTCCTTATTTATATTAGCTTTGTCCTTATACTATATCTTCCTACAACAATATGGGTATGTTTGGGTTTGGGATTCTTTTGATATTTACTCTTATTAATTAATTCAGTTATCTAACCGAAACTACAAGAAAACCTTCTGCTGCCGTCGCTAGTCGTCGTCGTCTTCATGGTAGTCGTTGCCGCTACCGCCCACCACCACGACGACAACCGGCCTCCGCGTCCGTTGCGGCATTACCATTCAATTTTCAGATATTATTATTGTAATCTACTTGTTGTGAAGAAGAAGAATACACAAGTATTTTGTTCGTTATTCGTATACAAATTGAGTCAATAAGCCGAAAAAATACAGTTGCTACGATATAAGCCTCTTCGATATCGATATTTGTTTAAGAAAACCGCAAATATGACAAAATAAAGAAAACGTGGCGCATTGAAAAGCTTCAAAATATACGAACTTTTCTTTTATACATAACATAAATTTAATCATGGATTTACACAACCAAAAACACACGCGCGTACTTAGTGTCGTACATTGCGTATAGAATGAGGCTTTATACTCTTTCCTTTTTATTATTTATTTTTGAGAGATGTTGAATATTTATACGTATGTAGCTTTGACAATTTGATAAACCCTAGCCTCAACCGCAGTGTCACGAGCTGACTTAACCAGTTACACTGAACAAATTTCCTTCGATTTACTTAAGAATCTTGATCGTTATTTTTTAATTGGTTGCTATTTTTTTGAGGAATTATCATTAGAAACTAGAAAAAATCATTGCGGAATCATTTGAACTGCGTTCAATATCCCACTTTTGATAATCCCATATCTTAAAATCCGGTTTTTTTAAATTTCATCTTTTTATACCAAGGTTTCTTAGTAAAACCTTTTTCAAAAGCTACTAAACCACGAGAATGGTGGGTTTTTCAAAAGTGGTATAAAAATATATTGGGATTTAAACAACGTTTGTTGCAGAACCCTTTATTTTTAAAAATTCAGATTATAATAGATTAGGATGTTAACAACGCGTTTTACCAAAACCTTTCACAAAAGTAGTTTAAAAAGAAAAACAACGGGAATGGTGGGATTTTAAAAAGTGGGATTATAATATATTTGGGATTTTAACAATGTTTCTTACTAAATCTTTCTCAAAAGCGGTTTAAAAAGAAAAAACAACAGGAATGGTGGGATTATAATAGATTGGAATTTTATTCAATTAAAAATGCTAGAAAATAACAAAAAACTAAACAACGTTTGTTGCAGAACCTTTTATTTTTAAAAATTGGGATTATAATAGATTAAGATTTTATCAACCTGTCTTACTTACTAAAACCTTTCACAAAAGTAATTTAAAAAGCAAAAACAACTGGTAGGTGGGATTTTAAAGAGTGGGATTATAATATATTGGGATTTTAACAACGTTTCTTACTAAACTCTTTCTCAAAAGCGGTTTAAAAAGAAAAAACAACGGGTAGGTGGGATTTTAAAATGTGGAATTATAATATATTGGGATTTTAACAACGTTTCTTACTAAACTCTTTCTTAAAAGCGGTTTAAAAAGAAAAAACAACGGGAATGGTGGGATTAAAATATGTTGGAATTCTATACAATTAAAAACGCTAGAAAAAACAAAAACTAAAATATATTGGGATTTAAACAACGTTTGTTGCACAACCATTTATTTTTAAAAATTGGTTTTATAATAGATTACAATTTTAACAACCTGTCTTTCTTACTAAAACCTTTCAAACAAGTAATTTAAAAAGAAAAAACAACGGGAATGATGGGATTTTTAAAAGTGAGATTATAATAGATTGGGATTTTAACAACTTTTCTTACTAAACTCTTTCTCAAAAGCGGTTTAAAACGAAAAAACAACGGGAATAGTGAGATTTTGAAAAACTTGGATTAAAAAAAACAGTTAATTTTATATTTTTTAGCAGATGGGATTTTTAAATAAATAGTAGTAAATGTTGGTTATGTTCACTTTTTTACTATTTTATAAATTTATTGAAATTAAAAGTACTAGAAAAAATAAGATATTGATGCTAACCCAAAAATTAGTCGATTGTTTAATGTCTCCATTTACAGAGTATCATACAAATACTATATTTTTTCTTGAGTTTCTTGAAACTTGTCATGTTTATTAACTTGTACTGATTATACAAAATGCGATTTTAAGAAACCGGGATTATAAAAAAGTAGGATTGTATGAAACGGGATTATAAAAAGCTCGATATTGAATTCAACCTTTAAAAAATAGACGAAGTCATATTTACATTATCACAAAGTATGACACTTATAAAAATAGGTTTTAATATGTTTTATTTCCGAATATTGCCATATTTTTGCTAAAACATTTAATTCAATTATTTCTCAGTGTAAAGAAAAGGAGAAAATCCTCCTTAAAAGGAAAAAAAAAGACCCAAACATTCTTTGTATGCCATCGGTAAGCTTCTTACATTTTACTTTAACTTACTTACCTACCACTATATACTTGACAGTGAAATTTTCATAAGCCTCAACCTCAAGAAATTGAATTAAGTTAAGCGTGCACAGAGGTGAATGATGGTAAAATAATAATAAACCATTTATTGACTTAAATAAAGTTTTTCTTTCTTTCAACATCGTATACAACAAAAATGATTCTTTGTCGTTGCCTATTTTAAGATAATATTGATAAAGACATGAAATAAGAATCAAAAGATACTTAGAAAAGAAAGTTTGTTTAAATTATAAGATTTAGGCTTACATGTCACAAACAAATGACAGATATAGTATGTATTTAGCCACAAATAGCAGAGGTATGCCAAAAGCTGTATAATTGATTAATTAGAAGTTTTTGTGTTGTCTTAAGTATATTATGGTTGGTGTGTCATATTGTGAGACATCACAGAAGATTGATTGTTTATGTTAAGAAAAGTTTCAAATAAGTTCAAATAAGTTATCCTAAAATTAGTTAAATTAAATAAACCTGTTAAGTTTTCATGATATGAAGCCAAGCACGTGATTTAGTAATTGATTTTTGAGATATTAATAAATATACTACTCGTAGTCGTAGATAGTTATACATAGAAATAATCGATAACAGCTTATGGTTGATAGTATTCAGCAGAACTTGAGTGTTTAGGTAATTAAAGTAATTTAAATAAAAAATAAAAAATAAACAATTAATGAAAGCTTAAATAATGGTTTGAGAGCAGATAACAATGATGTTCTCCTTCCATGAGCGATAAATTTTGAAAAGCTGTTTCATTTAAGTTCCTCAAGATAAGTATCACAAATAAATGGGTCGTCGTCGCGTCGTTCGCTGTGAAATTACAGGGATATTTTCTATCAAACAATAAATAGCATTTAAGAAGGATACGAATCTGTTCAAAAAGAGGGCATTTGTTGGGAAGTGAAAAAGATGATAAAAAAAATTGAAAAATATCGATGAAAGCAGTTATTTTTAGCCTTGAGCAATTCAACATTCACAGACAGTGTTCATAGTCACTCTACACTGTTTTAAGGCAACTCTCTCATTAATTTTAGTATTAAAAGAATTGAATCCTTGCCTCAAGATATAATGAAGAGATGTTAAAACAAAGGAACAAAAATTAGGACCATCTTCTTCCCAAATGTTATTTTCATGTTTCAGTTTTGCTTACCGATTTTTTTTTAGAAATTATTAAATTTGTCAAAATGAAAATTTTAACATTTGCAATCTTATAAATCTTAAAAAAACACAACAAAAATTGATTGTCTGGTCGAATATCTAGAGAACAAATAGAGACAACTAAAAGTTCTAACTTATTTAATTTCTTACTCAGTATTGTTATTCAAATTTTGTGAAATTCTTAGAAGACTTCTAGAAATTATGAAAACTGTCGCTCTTATTTTGTATAAACTTCCCATAGGAAGTTATTGTAATGGGTCCGATTTGTCGAATTGAAAATTTTGACATTTGTCGACGTTTCAAGGTCCCTAGAGTCGAAGTAAAAGATTTTTAGAAAGATGTCTGTGCGTGCGTGTGTACGTACGTTCGTACGTCCGTACGTTCGCGACGTTTTTTTCGTCGTCCATAGCTCAAGAACCAGAAGAGATATCGACTTCAAATAAATTTGGTTATACAGATAATAAGGCACAAAGATGTAGAAAGGGCTCTAAAGAAAATTGCGTGGGTGGTTTTTTTTACCATAGCAGTTTTAAAAAAAGGTGAACATTTTGGTTAAACCTAAATATCTCATGAACCAATGACGCTAGCGACTTGAATTAAATTTTATATTATATATTGTAACGTGATACGAAACAAGTATATTTTTAGAAAAAAATTCAATTAACGATTTTTTTATAAATCAAAAAAACTGAAAAAAAATTTGTCACCTCGAAAATTTTACGACTTAAATATGATTTCATCTCCAAAACAATTTTGTGCAACGAAGAATAATGTTTTTGACATCATCTGGTAAAGTTTTGAGAAAAATCCAATCGACAGTTTTTTTTATAAAAAATAAAAACCAAAAAAAAACATTGGTCAAAGTTGGTAAAATTTGAATTTCGACTCAAATATCTTTTCAAAAACTTGAGATTAAGGCTTCAAACTTATTTTATGATATAAGAAATATTGTTTTCAACATTCTGAAAAATGTTGAGAAAAATCGAATTGAAAGTTTTTTTTACAAAAAATAAAAACCTAAAAAAAATTAATAAAAGTTGGTAAAAATTGTTTTTCGACTCAAATATCTTTTCAAAACTTTAAGAAATTGACTGTTAGCTTCTTTTATCTTTCAAAAAATATTGTTGTCAACATTCAGCAAAATTTTTAAAAAAATCGAATTGACAGTTTTTGTACAAAAAATTAAAAACCTAAAAATAAATTAACAAAAGTTGGTAAAAATTGATTTTCGACTCAAATATCTTTTCAAAAATTTGAGATAATGGCTTCTAACTAATTTTCACTTATAAAAAAAATTGTTTTCAACATTAGGAACAATTTTGAGAAAAACCGAATTGACAGTTTTTTTTACAAAAAATTAAAACCTACAAAAAAATGTTTAAAAGGTGGTAAAAATTGATTTTCGACTCAAATATCTTTTCAAAACTATGAGATATTGTCTTTAAACTACTTTGATCTTTCAAAAAATATTGTTGTCAACATTCGATAAAATTTTGAGAAAAATCGAATTGACAGTAAAAACCTAAAAAAAAAAATACTTAAACTTGGTAAAAATTTACTTTCGACTCAAATAGCTTTTCAAAAAATACAAATATTGGCTTGAAACTTATTTTATTTCATAGAAAATATTGTTTTCGATATTTTGTATTTTTTTTATAAAAATCCAACAGTCCGTTTTTTCATAAAAAAAAATAAAATCTACAAAAAATAGTACGCACATTTTTTAAAAATTGATACATATAGACAGACGAGTGGGAAGTTATCAGTGTGGGTAGCATCCCAGCCTCTTTTTTTATAAACAATCGCGTTACATTAAATACAAACTTACATTTGTATGAAAACTAAGATTTATTCAAAAAAAAAAATAACATAGTACCAAAACACTACGTTGTAAATGGTTTAATGTCTCTAATATCTTGTTGGACAAGAAATTCAATTTTTGATTATGTATACATTGTTTTAAGGTCTTGAAATAAAAATTTTGATTATTGAAACAAATTTCAAGTGGAAATATTAAAATATCAAAATTATCTTAGTCCCATGTTGTGTATTTACCACACTCTCAAATAAAAATTTGAAACTGAATTTTATCTCCAAATGAACATTTTGCAAAAGTTTATCCAAATCCCCTAGGTTATCATTCAGTTTTTTTTTCTCTTTTTCTATTCTTTTCTTGTAGAATTGAAATTAAAATGAAAATGAAAATTGAAATTGTTATCTTTCAACATTAAACACTCAATGGTTAGAGTTTATAATGAACCACTTTTTAATGTAGATGAAATTCGTTATTTCCATGACTTCTTTATTGTTACAAGTTTTTATCTTCACTTCACTCAGTTGAAAATTCTAATCTCTCTCTTAAAAAACAACAAACAATAAAATCCTATGTACATCTGTTTCAAATTCTCTTCATAGCAATACTCGTTCGAAATAAACATTAATGCTACGAAACGAAATATTCCTCTTGTCAGTGGTTACTGGTTTCCCAGTTCTATATATTTGGTTTCCATTGATGATCACCCATTTCAACGTATAACAATTATTAAAATCCTCAGTGAATTGCCTAAAATCTGTCCAAAAAAACAAACGAAAACTCTGTTCCTATTGCCAGGACTTAAACTGAAACTCAAACCGCTGTTAAAATTTTATTACTCCATCATTTCTAACTCGACCACAATAATGAACAAAACAGTAACAGTTTCTCGGCGATTTATTTTTACAGGCCAATCTAGCGCGAGAGCTAAGTAAAATTTAATGCCATAACGGACGACACGACGAGGACGACGACGACGGAACGCTGTGAATCCCGTTTGACAACGATGGATGAGTTTCCGACAGTTAATGCCCCTGCAACGGATGAAATTCTCGGTGAAGAAGAATATGGTTAGTATGACATGAAACCTAAATATTCATTAAACTTATGCTTACAACAAACATACGATTCCCGTATAACAACTTAAATCCCGCATCTAAAAACGTTACGTTTTGTTATTCGCAGAAAAATTGTATTCAGCCCCTGCAGAGATAGTGGCGCTGCTGTCGGTGTTCTATGGCGGAATAAGCATAATAGCTATTGTGGGAAATACTCTGGTCATTTGGGTGGTGGCGACCACCCGCCAAATGCGCACCGTCACCAACATGTACATTGCTAATTTGGCATTCGCCGACGTTATCATTGGAATGTTTTGCATACCGTTTCAGGTGAGCATCAAAATAGTAATAGTAATATATTTTAACCGAAAGCTGCACTATCATCATCATCATCATCATCATCATTCCTTCCATGTTATCCATCCGCCATTATACCTAAATCGGGCTATATAACACAATGTACAATTTTAGTGTAGTGCATACTATACTACGACTAAGGAAGCGCTTTTGAGCCAAGTGCCGATGCCATCATCATCACCGCTGCTGCACCGCCAATTCCGCTAAAGCCATTTCGGAAATTGGCGGTACGTGCCGGCATTATTCCAACTATCGATTTGTAGTTTTGTTTTTGGCGTTACATGTCGTAGTTCTTGTTGTTGTTATTTTGGCTATTTAATTTCTGGTCTTTAATATTTGAATCGTTCCTTCCCAACATTCACTATCCACCATTTCAATCCTTTTGATTTTGTAAATTTCCCAAAAAACAACAACAAAAAAAATCATTTATTTCGCGTGGTGTTATATGAAAACGGTCGCTCAATATAGTTTCGCTTTTAAATTTTCAGTTCCAAGCCGCACTTCTGCAACGCTGGACCCTGCCGGACTTTATGTGTGCATTTTGTCCTTTTGTGCAGGCGGTTAGTGTAAACGTATCCGTTTTCACACTGACCGCAATCGCTATTGATCGACATCGGGCAATTATTAATCCGTTGAGGTAAGTTTGGGGCAATGAGCAGTGTTGCCGTAAGTATTTTTTATTTAAGGAGTTTTTTTTAGACAGAAAGATGATTTTGTTTATTTTAAACATTTATAATTTAAAAATTTAAGTTAAAATCATAAAATCGCTAATTTAACTTTTAATAATTGTTTAAATCCTTATGACTTCTAAGTTTGTCACATTTCAAAAAATAGGTGGATTACTCACGTTTTTTTTAAATGTCATTATTTAGATATGACCAAATGCATTGTTTTTAGTAAAAGGGAAACATTTTTTACCATTTGGCAAGGTGTTAAGGTTCTTGAATACGATTAACTAGTACTAAAAATGCATAACCACTTAAAACATAATAAACTGTTTATAGTTAAAGTAAATGAGTTGTCAAACAATAGTTTACGCCTTAAAAAAACATAAAAATTAAATTTTTAAATACAAATTTTTAGAATTTTGTGATTCATAAATAGCTAAGTATGACATTTAATATCATATACATTTTCTTAAATCAAAACTACGGCAACCCTAGTTGAAAACAATCGATTCGTTAGCTGGCACAAAGTTTCACGAACTCTGGGTTTTTGGGGTTTTATTAATTACACATTAGGCCGACGCGGCATTATATGCGATACATCGGTAAACGCAGCAATTCAATTCATGTTGGTACTGAAACCACAAAATATGTACGTGTACCCATTTAATTCAATAACGGAAATGACTATGCTCTTTAGCATCGTGCCAGCTAGATCCGAATAATAATAATATAGCGAAGCATCACGTTCTCCTACTACTCCTACCCAACTACAGATATTTGAGTCAATATTAACTATTGGCGGCGTTGGCGGTATGGTAAATTGAATAGAGGAGTTAGGCCTTACAGTTGGCTATTGACTTTGGATTTAAAATATAATTGAGTACGACTTAATCTTTTTGCAAGGGATCATACTCCTATTACAGTGTTAAAAAGATAACACGAAAAATGAATAGAAAATGAATGGGATGAAATGAATAAGAAGAAGTAACCTTTGAATTAATCCCAATAATGGGACTTTGGTTTCTCCCAAAGGGGATGCTCTAATACGCAATTCGGACGACCGACCAACCAACCGACCTACCAACATCTCACAGGGCCGATTCAATGGATAGCCTTTATAGGTACCTACATAATCCTTATACCTACCCGAAAACATGAAGAACAAAGTTACCCAATACACTACTTAACAAAACAAAGACAAAAAGCCATTAAATTTAGAATAAGTTTTTTTTTTCCGAATAAAACCTTGTCATCATCTCGTGTCGTTGCCATCGTATTGGAGTGAAATGGTGAAATGAGATTATCGAAGCGTTTTCAGAGGAAGTTATACAACTCGAGGGTCCGAGATATTAGATTTAAAACTTCAGAGTGACTTTTTTGGAAAGAACAAAACTTTTCAAGAGGCGTTAGGTTCATCAAATAGTAATAAAGTAATTTCGTTAAGTGAGGGATGGTGGTTGTTTGGATAATCCGGAATTCTGGTTGGTTGGTTTGAATTGGAATCTTAACAAAAAATAAGATGAAATACCTTTAAGTCTTAAGGTACCGTTCAGTTCAGTTCAGTTCAGTATACAAAACCTGTAATTAGGTACGTTTTTCTGATAAATGGAATTTTTAATGTAAATTGATATCTTTTAAGCTTTGAAAATATTTTCGTTTAACTTAATTGAGTAAAAAGATCAACAAAAATAGGGTGTTTCTTTTAAAGCTGCATGAGAAGTTTGGATGGATTTTGTCTACGGTTTGATAGCTGAAAGTTGTACACTGTGTTTACATTTTTTCAGTAATGTTTGGCAATTCAATATAAACCGTTTCACCCATAAAAAGAAACATTTGTTTTTAAAAATTAATCAGCTATATAACGGGTACATATGGTTCCTATATTGGCGCAACTTATTATTCAGCCCATTTGACCAACAATTGTTACAAATAGTTTTGACAGAAGAGAATGGTTCTACTTCCATTTCGTTATTTTTGTTTTCAATTTTGATTGGAATCTTGAAATGGCAACACTGTTCGGTTCTAATATTGGTCCTGTTTGTAAACTGGGGGATTTGATTTCTAAAATGTCTCATTCAAACTTGCTCTGAATATGACTGTCTAGAAAAGGCTAGAAAACTTCCGCATTTGAATTCTGAAAGGCCTGAAACTTATTTGTCTTTGAGGGCTGGATTTTAAAAACTCCTCACTTAAACTCGCTCTGATTGTGACTGTCTTTAGAAAGCTTAAGAATTTCGTATGCAAATTCAGAAATGCCTGAATCTTATAAAGTACTAGCGGCCCGTCCCGGCTTCGCATGCTAATTAAAGCGACCATGAATCAATAAATTAGAAAACATTTTTTTGTCCTATTATTAATACTCCTCGCAGCGTATGCGATGAAAGACATTTTATGGCTAATTTTTTTACACCTTCGGTTGGTTTTAATAGGAATTTTTAAAGATTTCTATAGTAATCTAGTACTAAATATAGCCTATGTTACTCAGTGATAATGTAGCTTTCTATTGAAAAAAGAATTATTAAAATCGGTTCAGTACTTTTTGAGTTTATTCGTTACATACAAAAATACAAATCATTCCTCTTTATATTATTAGTGTAGATTTGTCTTTGAAGGATAGACAATTGACATTTTAACAAATTTAGTATCAAAAACTGAATCAACAGCAAATTTGTCTGTAATCAAATTAATTTAACCTTTTTTTTTTCAAAATTATAAAAGCTTTATTTTTAATTGAAGACCAAATCAAATCAAGAAATGCACCCATATACCATCGTTTTGAAATTAATAGTTGGCAACAAGTCATTGCCATCATTTGAGAATATCCTTGACAGATTATTAATTCTGTTCACACCAATAAAACCTTTCAACAGTCGAATTTTCCGTGTTTAGTGTCAATTACATTTCTGTTTCATGTTTTTAGCCAAGAACTCATTCTCATAATGTTTTCATTTATTTTTCTTACAGAGCCCGTCCAACAAAATTCATATCAAAAATTATTATAGCAACAATTTGGGCAACTGCGGTAGCCTTTGCTGTTCCCTGTGCAATTGCTTTTCGTGTTGAAACACTACACGAACGGATTAGAGGTAAGCACTTGAAAGGAAGCAATTCAAAAGCTATATTAAGATTTTAATTACAACCTTTTTGTTTGAAACGACGATATTAGAAAACAACGTTATTCTGAATGTGTCACGTGACTTCTGCTCCAATATCAACTTAACTGACGACCAATTACAAACGTATCGTTACTCCCTGGTGTTTGTACAGTATTTGGTTCCGTTTTGCGTCATCAGTTTCGTGTACATTCAAATGGCGGTAAAGCTTTGGGGAACTCATGCGCCAGGCAATGCTCAAGACTCCAGAGACATAACTTTGCTTCGAAATAAAAAAAAGGTTAGTACGACGACTACGAGTATAATAAATACAATCTTTTGCTAATATTTAACGTAGAAATATAATAAAACTGAAACCGACATTAAATATTGCTTGTTTATATTTTCACTGATTGTTTTTTTCTCTTTCTCTCTCCCGGGGGAATAAGGTCATCAAAATGCTAATTATCGTCGTGGTGGTGTTTGGTATGTGCTGGCTTCCTTTGCAGTCCTACAATATCCTGTACGTAACCATTCCGGAAATAAATGAGTATCATTTCATCAACATAATCTGGTTTTGTTGTGACTGGCTTGCAATGAGTAACAGCTGTTATAACCCTTTTATTTACGGTATCTACAACGTAAGTAAATTAAGTGTCAATATTTGAAGCATATTTTTATGCACAGTACATACTCGTACATATGCCAATTTATCCTTTTTAATTAATTTTGAATTATGGTATTAAGGGAAAAGAAATCTTTTTAAAAAGTTTTGTACATGGAAGTTATCCGGAAGGATAATTTTGAGTACGGTTACCGTTTTGCTTGTTGGTAATTGGTTAAAGAAGGAATCATTTAACTTAGGACAAAAGGTAACGAAATTAAATGAATGGTCCAGAAAAATAAGGAACAAAATCCGATTATGATGAATTTGTTTATAATACTTGACAATTTTGAGGGGTGAAGTGTAATTTTATCAATTTTAAGAAGAAAAAAAGTAGCAAAGTATTAAAAAACCGTCAAGTTTTAGATCTCTATTCTGTAATTTAGATCTCAAACCTTTGAATTTGAATTTGAATTTTTCAATGTTCAATCACAACTTACAAGATAAATTTTACTTTTCGAGTAATTCGGATAAGACTAAACCACCAAAAGATTCTTGCAAATCAAGTCTATTTTTTCGAAAGTCTTTAGAACATAATAATGTTTTAAAAGTGAATATATATGAAACTTTTATGGACAACAAAGTTATCAGGGACTTCAAGAGTTAAATGTGACAGGAGTTGGAAACTATGGGTTAGAAGTTTTACGTTTTTTTTTAATAATCTAACACCCACCACTATAATCTTGTCCTATCTTTATGTGCGTTTTACAGTTCTTTATAGCCATAGTCAAAAAATACTATATTTGAATTTTTTTTTCCACGTAGGTTTTTTTGTTTTGAAAATCACACTTGTTTTTTATTTGAACATCTTAAGAATTCTCACAGTTTTGCTCTTTTCAAGAATGAAAAAGCAATAAAAATTGTCTGGCAGTCTATAATCAATCTTGTGTAAACAAAAATGTCGTTTCAATTGCATTTTGTCTAGGAAAATTAAAATAATCATAAAATTTTATTTTCACCAAAAATTTATTATTTTTTTCTTGGTGTACCAACTCGTATAGTTATTTAGCTTATATTTTTATATTTGTTCCACGAAGTAAAAAATTCGGTTAATTATCCACAAAAAAAATAAACCAGAATATTTAAATAAAATTATATTGCTCCTGGTTTACCTTTAATCAACAACAGAAAAATGTTTTCACATAAAATTTCTTCCAATAAAAGTTTTCAATTTTTTGGATCTTCAGTCTTCAGTCTTTAGTCATTATAATTTTATGTTCCAAAAAATAATACAACATTTTTCGTTAAGAAATTATTTAATGTCCATCGATGCTGAACTTATTTTTCGTATATAGGAATTTTCTTATCTTAGTGAAAGTTAAATGAAAAATACCTAATGTCTCAATGTTAATCTTTGAAAAAATACATCACTCATTAAATATTTATTTTTTCAAAAATTCAATTACTGTGCTCCATCACATGACTTACATAATTGAAAATTGACAAACCATAATTCACTTTCTAAATGATTTCGATCTGACAAGGCCAACAAATTCGATGACACAATGGCATCTGAAACATTTGTCAGGAAATGATAATATTCTCCTCCAAAAATTACACAAGTGAACGCTAAATATTTATAAGTAAAATTCAGTATAATGCAACAAAATTATTATGACAAGTGGAAAATTGGTATTTTTCGATAAGACTTTTAAATATGAGTTTAAACAGAAGAAAAAGAATATAATATTTGTTGGATGTTTGGCTTTTATAATTGGATCAAATATATACCTACACATGTAGGTTGATGTACACGTATGTTGTGTCTTTTGATTTAATTTAACAACGTACATATATCGAAATAGGTGTAGGTACATTTAATGTGAATTTACAAACTTTTATGTTCTAGAGAAAGAACTTAGCTTTATATTCCTTATAAATATTGATGCAGGTTGCATTGATTCCATTAAAACTTTTGACGCAAGACAACAATTGTACATCTTACTATTTTAATGTTTGAGATTAGAACGACACTTCACATAGTTATTATGATATTAGAAATTAGTTCTTTATTAGGTCTGACTTTTTTGGCTCTCACACTGAACCATTTTTAATAAATTGGGTTAGAAATTACATTTCGGACCGTTCAATTCAAGTAGTATTGGAGGGGTTCAAATCTGATATCCACAAAATAAACGCTGGTGTGTCCCAGGGCTTCGTTTTGCCTTCGACGCTCTTCCTTATTTTTATAAATGATCTTTTGTCTGAAACTTCTAACCCACTAAATTGTTTCACTGATGACAGTACCCTTAGCTTCTCATATTCCAACTACCAACGGCAGCGTATGACAAGCTCATTAAATTCTGATCTTGACAGCATTGTCCAATGGGGAATCAAAAATCGTGTAGAATTTAATGCTTTGAAAACTAACAAACCACTTGTTGTGGAGTGATCACATATTTGATATCGCCGAAAATGCTGTTAAGTTTAGGTTTAAGTTTAGTTTAGGTTTTCTCCGATGATGCAGGAGTTTTGTACCCCTTCTGATCTAAATATAATCTATAAAGCCTATATTCATCCGAAACTCGAGTACATTTCTCATATCTGGGCAGGTGCTCCTATTACGCACTTGAGTCTCTTGGACAGAATTCAAAAGCGAGCCATAAAACTGATAGATGACCGTTGCCTAACTGAAACTTTTGTATCTCCCGAACACCGTGTCGTAAACTTTCATGCCTGTCATTATTTTATCGCTACTTTCATAAACAATGCTCTAATGCCCTTAAAGAATTCAACCGTAATACCCGTTCTTCTAGGAATGCTCATCAATTTGCCCTTGAGCCCAATTTCAGACGTACTGTAAAATACACAGATTCTTTATTTAGTCACACTTCACGAATGTGGAATGCTTTACCAGACTCAATATTTCCCACTCATTACAATGTGCAGACATTCAAAACCAATGTGCATCGGTATCTCCTTTTTAATCCTATCCTCCCTTCCTAATTGCTCGCACTGTGTTTAATCATTATAAAAGTATTCATATCCCCTTTAAAAAAAAAATAAAGTGTCAAAATAAACAGGAAGAAAGTGACAAATTTATAATTTTTGGGCAATCTTAACTTTTAATATTATTTAAATAAAAATATGAAATACTGGGAAAATAATATATTAGAAGAAAAGGTTTGTGTTTTTGAATGAACATATCTAATACACAAACCATTTCATGCGACAAGTTAGTTTCCCTGTATTTAATATTTTTTGGGACGAGTTGTTTCTTACGGTAAGAGCATTTTTAGGATAAATAAAACCATGGGATGAACCGTTCGGAATGATTTCTTGGACGGTGTGAATGTAGTCCATCTCAGCCCATCAGCCCTCATATCGGAAACAGCAACTCATATTAACTCAAGACAAAAATGGTAATCGAAGATAAATGTTCCGTCACCGTGGACGATGAAGGTGTACATTTTTGTTTTGAAATTGGGTGTTTTATATTAGAGGAACCAGGATGTAAAACAAAGTTTGAGATGATAAGAAAAAATTATGTGTCTATGCTCTAATTTATATAAACAGGTATGTAGGTACATTGAGATGATAAAAAGAGTTAGGCAGGCATCAAACCGATTTAATGATTTAGGATACATTTTATGGATATGGAAGTGTGGAAACCCTTTAGTGTGGTCATGTTTTAACTTCACAGCCTGCAGTGTAAAAATGACAAAAATGCCAAATGTTTGCATACTAAAGATTAATTTTTGCGCAATAATTAAAACAATTCTGCTAACTTTTAAAAAAAAAGAAAAACTGAGACTAACTACAGAAAGTTGGGAAATAACATTTGGTTGCAGGAACTCCCACACGGGTACGCTAGTTACACTTTATTTTCCACGTTATATAAAGCCTTATTTACCTGTTTGGGCAAGAAGTACTTTCAACATTTTTTCATGGTTACTCTTTATTGTAAAACATAAGTTAAATTCTTGATTATGGCCATAACATAAAAATAAACATACAACATCAAAACCATGTCAAATCTCACCAAAATGACTTTAATAACATCAAAGAACGACATTATCCTTCATAAAATATAACAATACAAATACTTATTTAAGTATGGACTCTGAATTTATTTTTATATATGAACACAAAGTAAAAAAAAACACTCAAAACAATCAAATCCTTATTTAATAAAAATTGATCATAAAACTCAATTTAGTACGTATACATAGATACAACCATCTGTTCAATGTTCAGTTCATGTATGACTATGTATGTATGTATGCGGGTATATCAAACTGTCCGGAAAATTTCATTTTAATAAAATATTATGTTTTTGTTGTTGTATTATTTGTTTTGTATCCGTATCTTGTTATCTTGTATTGTTTGTCTGCCACCTTATTGGTCTTATATTATTCAATTCTTCTTTTGATATCCTTGACTAATTTTTCTTAACGGTATGGGTAAGAATAAACCCAAACAGAACTCACTCCTTTTTTTGTATGAAGCTATTTTGTGAAAATATAGGGTTTCATATTTGAGGCTAAGGGAAATTTATTAGACACAAAGGAAGCACCACAGAAACGTAGATTTTATTATATCTAGCTACATTTAAAAGATAAAGGTCAAGTTGAGAATCCTTGGCACGATGATGGGGTTGACAAAAAGGTATTAATCTTAGGGTTAAGCAATTCAATGAAATAATGAATATAATGAAAGGACACACATGATACAAAATATACTTGTAGACAAATAAATTATAGACTCTAAAAAGGGTTTTACAATTTGAAAACATACATTAGTTTAAAAAACATTAAGCTGTTAAGATCACTATAGCAGGTACCTTCGTAAAATTAACATAAATTGCTTTTAAAGTAGTTTGTATAATTTTAGAACCCTATTTCATCAATAAAAGTAGCACTTATCTTATTTGGGGTTGCTCAATAAAATACATGTCTGTTTTTTAATCATATGATCATAAAATATGTAAATATAGTTTAGGGTTTTATACATCCTGAATATTAAATATGAATTTAATTCGTTTTTTTTTTGACTAATTTTTGAAATTTTGTAATTATTATTTAAAAAAAAAACACATTTTGAATAAAAAAATACTTTTTACTTGCGACATGTAGGAACTATATGGCAAGTTTTGCATTCGTGCAAAATTTTGTCTGTCTGTCCACGCTCCTACAGCCTAAACCATTGGGTCGATTGAGTTCAAACTTGGAAGTTAAGGTTTTGAGCAGATTCGCGTTAGGCGTTTTTTTCATTTTTTTTTTAAGATCAAAACTAACAGTGGCCCCCATACAATTTTTTTGGTCAAAAAACGATAATTCGAATTTTCTCAAAAACAAACCGATAGATTTTTTTTTAATTTTTTCTAAAATTTTATTTTTTAACTTGGCTTCTTTTAATAAGAAAAACATATTTTTGTATTGCTCAGGAAAGGTACCGCTCATAGAACCGTTATTTTGTTTTTTAATTTTCTCAGCAACTTATCTACTGATTTCAATATTTTTTTTTGTGAATAAGCTCTTATATTGCTTTAACAATATTTGATTATCAAAAGTGCAATTTTTTTTTTTTTGGATTTTTAAAAAAATATTGAATTTTTTTTTTTTCAAAATTCTATATGTCAAAAACGGGTTCATATTTTTTTACGAAATTCAAATATAGAGCGTATATTTACAATCACTAAACAACTGCCCGTACCCGTGGCATGATGGTTAGTGCGTTAAACTGTCATGCGAGAGGTCTTGGGTTCGATCCCTGCCTGTGCCACCTTAATTTAAAAAAAAAACGGGTACTGCCTCTTGCGAGGAATTGACAAATTCTCC
Organism: Eupeodes luniger; assembly: GCA_951509635.1. Lineage (NCBI taxonomy): Eukaryota > Metazoa > Arthropoda > Insecta > Diptera > Syrphidae > Eupeodes > Eupeodes luniger. The sequence goes on from OX608074.1 coordinate 1,344,338, forward strand.
AAGAGTAATACTTGTCATGAAAAAGTGCTTTCTCAAATTAGCCGTTCGGATTCGGCATTAAACTGTAGGTCCCCTCCATCCCTGACAACAGTACTCGCACACAGGAATGGTTGAGAGTTGTAAGTCACTAGGCCCTGGTTCTCTACGGACTGTTGCGCCACCTAATTTATTTATTTATTTATTTTAAACAACTGCATACCAAAAAGATTTTTAGAACAAAATTGAAAAATTGTATATATAAAAAATTAATTTAAAAAAAAACCGCTCTAACGATTTTCGAAAAATTTTTTTGAAAAATCAAGGGCTTTTTTATTTATAAAATGGCATTTAAATTTTTGAAGACAAACTTATTTTTCAGGTAAAATTTTGAATCTTAAATCAGTTTTTTTTTTTAAATTATTTTAACTGTATTGAATGTAACCCCCTCCCAAAAAAATTGAAAAATGGAGGTTTTTTCGACAATTCAAATGGCATTTATATCTTTGAAGACAAACTTATTTTACAGGTATATTTTTAAATCTTATATACATAGATACTTTTTTAAACAGACTCTTTGAATACAAGAGCAAGTTCGTGCGACCCAGTCGTGCATTTTATTAAAGTTAGACTTCTTAAACCTTGAAAGACTAATTTTCAAAAAGATTATGTTATTGGTAGTCTTAAACTTTAAATTATTTTTGTTTTTCTTGCAGGAAAAATTCAAACGTGAATTTAACAAACGCTTCTCAATGTGTATTTGCAAATTCCAAACAACCCTCGATAACCAGGACCGTAATGTGTCTGTTCAAACGAGAGCCAGTTCAATTCGCTCGACATATGGCAATTCATCGACACGGTTTCGAAATAATGTCTTCAATCCACATACGAGCCACTTTAATCATTCGAATTTCCATCAACATCCTCCGCATCACGGAACATCCCTATTCAGAAGTGGGAGTATGAAAAGTGCCAATAAGGCCACAAAACTCGGCTATAACGTGATAACGTTTAACGACACGAGAAAACTGCACCGCAGCGGAAGTCTAAACAGTTTTAAGATTCCTAGTGGCGGCGGTAGCGGTGGCTGTGGTGGTGACAACGGCGGCGGTGGTGTCCAACAACCACCAACAGTTTATCACTGGCGGAGGAATGATTTTAAACCTTTGCATCCGAACGTAATCGAGGACACCGACGATGAAGCTATTTTATGTCCTTCGATTGAGACAACAATAACGATGACAACTCCAAGCGATCAGATAAATACCTCAACCAAAACACTTAAAACCACTACTAATAGTGTTCATGTTCACGACAACCGCGACGACGATGACGACAACGAGCGTGACTCCAGCGGCGGCACCGGAACTGGGTCGTGCATTTGTGCAGACGAATTGGGCAGCCAAACTGAATGTGACGGTTCGTGCATCCTTAATGAGGTGTCACGCGTCCAATGTGGTAATGAAAAATATGGCAAAACGGTTTATTTCAACGATTCTAGCAGAATCAACAACCATCAACAGGATTTAAAGAATTCCTGCGTAGAAATGAAAGATTATTCGCTCCTCAATAAAGCAAACAAAATATCTAAAACTGTGATTTTTTAACAAATTAATATATAAAAATAAATGTAAATTATATTTGTGATCTTAAAATGTAAATAAAAAAAAAGAAAATGAAAACGAATTTCATTTAAATTTCTTTTGTACAGTATCAGATCCTTTCAAAAATTAAAAAAATAAAAACAAAACAAAACATAAATGTATGTATATTTTTGTGTTATTTTATAATATGTAATTTAATAATAAGTACAAGTGAAATGGAAACAAAAAACAGTTCAAAGTCCTTATACAAAAACAAGGATGTACAACATAAAGAATCGAACAAAATTATATAAAATTACATTTACAATAAAAATAATTCTTGTAAATTTAATAATATAATTGTAAAAATCTTAGAAATATATTTACTACTTATTAATAACGATGGTGTATTTTTTGGATATGTTTGTTTTTTAAAACACATCAAAGATTGCTAAGTACAAAGTGGGTAAGCTTGTTATTTCTTCGAAGCCAAAACTGGGCTACGAAAACTTAAACAAAAAGTGTAAATATGACTACACAGGCCTCATATCAATTGATTTTCCTAAAACTCATAAATCTTACTTTTGATCAAGTTCTTAAAGCGTTATTTGAGATATCCTTGCATTTTTCAAAGGAAACAAAACATTTCGAAGTATTCTTTGTTTTTCATCCGTTCATATTAATCTTAGTGATATTATATAGCCTATATCCGTCTTAGTAAATGGGCTTTTTAGTTTTTCAAATCGGACCAGTAGTTCGTGAGATTAGCTCGTTCAAACAAACAAACAAACAAACAAACAAACTCTTCAGATTTATCATATTATTAAAGATTTGTTGAACAAAATTTTAAGTACCCATTATGATAACTAAGATTTACCACATAGTGTGAAAAATTTTCAGATTGGTCACAGAATAAAAAGAAAGTGAAATTTGAATGAATTAATTTTATTGTGAACAAGTTTAAATTTTTGAGTTCTTGGAAAATTTTTAAGCATCATGAAATCATCCACACAGTCTTAGCTTAAACATCTTCTTTTTCACTTTAAAAGTAAATGTTCACTGTAGAACAGTGTCATAAAGCTATGCTCGTAACATTTTAGTCGATTTTTTACTTTCAAGGAATTTTCTCCAAATTTGTCTTAAATCATTTTTGAAGGGTTCATCCCACGTTAAGATTTTATTAAAGTAAATCTTGCCAATCAAAGATATTTTAGCCCAACATTATTCTTTTATATATGTACATAAAAATAGAAAAATAATTTTGTTTACCAAGCTGCAACCTAGGAACCTTTAATCATCGTTCAAGGACACAGGGTTTTGTGTTATGAAAAATGTTAAAGACAGGTGAACGTTCTCTGCAACCTCTTTATATATATATTTTTTGGAAATCTTTATTTTTACCCTTAAGTTTAAATTATTCCTTTGTAGGTTCATAACATATCTACTTCAGATATTGTTGTCAAAATTGAAATAAACACCACCTACTTACTTATGTTTTATTGAGGCAATACAAAAGAGAATGTACAAAGTAATATGTACAGACATAGGTATAATTTCAAAAACTGGTCTTAATTTAATAAATTATGCTAAGACCAGTGTTTATATTTTTTGTTAGTAAGCCTCAAAAGTAACATTTTAAAGAAAGGTGTTATAATTTTATACTTGCTATGTAAAATTTACCCTACAGCACGTATGGGCTGAGTTAATAGGAAATTAATCGAAGTATAAACCAAGGATAACATGGTTTTGTAAGTATCCTTACAAGTGAAACATAGAATAGATAAAATGTATCCCTTTGATAACTGAATTAAAATGGGATGAAAATGAGAAATTGGCTCATTCGATTTAAGAAAACGACATTGTGAAAAGTATGAGTACATTTCAGTAAATTATTTGGTTTAGTATTCGTATAACGTTAGGCAAGAAAATGCAGCAACAAAATAACCTTTTTTCTCTTGAAATGAAATAAAAGTGAAGATAGCACACGAAGAATATAATTGAGAAACAAAGGAAGAAGATGATATTTCCTTGGGATATTTTTGGTTGAAAAATTCAAGCTTCCATTCTTTTTTTAAATTGAATTAAGAACGTAAGACTTTAAATCGGTAATATAGCAAAAAATAATTTTTTAAAGAAAATAAGATTGTGAAAAGAGTCAACATTCTTAAATTAAACATTAAACTACTCATTGCAAAATTTCAATTCAAGTATTTAAAAAAATCCTAGGTTTACCAAAATAAGTCTTTTTCATTACTGTATAGGAAATGTATATTTTCAAGGCGTTATTATTGAAGGATTTCCCTAATTCCTTTTATATGAATAACACTGATTCCTCAAAGTTTAAAAATAGCAGAAATGCTAGTATTAAAGTTTTAAGGACGACACCAAAAAAGGAAACTCTACACAACAACTTTTCAGGTTTTGCAAGAATTTGTAAGATAAAAGACATTGTAAGTGTATTAAAATAAATAAAATGCACGACTTGGTCGCACGAACTTGCTCCTGTATGCAAAGAGTCTGTTTAAAAAAGTACCTATATAAGATTTAAAAATATACCTGTTAAATAAGTTTGCCTTCAAAGATATAAATGCCATTTGATTTGTCAAAAAACGTGTGATTCATCCCAAGACACAACTCATCCTAGGACAACTCATCCCAGAAATGAAAAATACTTGTAAGCATAGTTAACGAAAACAATTGTTTGTGTATTCAAAGCTTTTTCCTTTGGATAGCTTTATTAACTTCCCATAGGAAGTTATTGTAATGGGTCCGATTTGTCAAATTGAAATTTTTGACATTTCTCGACGTTTCAAGGTCCCTAGAGTCGAAATAAAATATTTTTAGAAAGATGTCTGTGCGTGCGTGTGTACGTACGTTCGTACGTCCGTACGTCCGTACGTTCGCGACGTTTTTTTCGTCTTCCATAGCTCAAGAACCAGAAGAGATATCGACTTCAAATAAATTTTGTTGTACAGATAATAAGGCAGAAAGATGCAGAAAGGGCTCTCAAGAAAATTGCGTGGGTGGTTTTTTTACCATAGCAGTTGGTAAAAATTGAATTTCGACTCAAATATCTTTTCAAAAACTTGAGATTAAGGCTTAAAACTTATTTTATCTTATAAAAAATATTGTTTTCAACATTCTGACAAATTTTGAGAAAAATCGAATTGACAGTTTTTTTTACAAAAAATAAAAGCCCAAAAAAAATTTAATAAAAGTTTGTAAAAATTGATTTTCGACTCAAATATCTTTTCAAAAATTTGAGATAATAGCTTCTTATTACTTTATTAAGAAATATTGTTTTCAACAATAAGAAAAAATTTGAGAAAAATTGAATGTACAGTTTTCTTACAAAAAATAAAAACCTAAAAAAAAACAATACTAAAACTTGTAAAAATTTACTTTCGACTCAAATAGCTTTTCAAAAATTAAAAATATTGGCTTCAAACTTATTTTATTTCACAGAAAATGTTGTTTTAGATATTCAGTTATTTTTTTTATAAAAATCCAACAGTCCGTTTTTTTATAAAAAATAAAATCTACAAAAAATAGAACGCAAATTTGGTAAAAATTGATACAAATAGACAAACTTTTAAGCAAGACAAATCAACAGACGGGATGGGAAGTTATCAGTGTGGGTAGCATCCCAGCCTCTTTTTTATTTTAAATTAAAAAGCTTATGTTAAAAAATTGTATTCACAATATTTTTCTTTAGAACTTAACAAATGGTTTTGGTAATTAAATTCAAGAAAAACATTTAATTAATAATGCCATGAAAAAATTTCAAACAAAATAAATTGGACCACCCTATTTACAAAACAGAATTAACATACACAAAAATAAGCTTTTTATTATAATGAAGCTTAAATAATTTGTTTTTATAGTAAACTTAAGGCAAGACAATTTTTAATGTATTCCATCTTCAAAATAATTTAAAAATTAAGCGTCAGAAGTTTTAAAGTTCAGTAAGAAAGTACCAGACCATAATTTCTAAGATTTGGGAAATTATCTTCAAGACATCTTAAATTTATCTTAGACTCAAACCCAAAAGAAAAAGCACAGATAAGCTTTTTTTGGTTGTAAGCTTATAAAAAGGGAATTATATATTTTATCTATAATTTTATTAAAAATTATATTTATTAAGCTCAGAACGTCATACAGCTGGCTCTGGGCTGTGCGTGTTAAACTTGTTCGTAGTGCCCTAATTTTCATATAACATCCCCTTGAATTAATAATCACAAGAAACATGAATGAACATTCGAAGTGCACGTTTTTTTGTGTGGGAAAAGAATTGAAAATTCAAATCTGTTGTTTTATTGATCCAAGATAATTTAGGTTCTATGTTTTTTTTTAATTTAAAATTTTAAAAATGTTTGTACCCTTTCATTTGAAGGTTTGGTAAAATTTGATTTAGTTCGTTGAAGACTGTGACAAGTGAAAGTTGATATAGAGTTGATATCTCTTGAGTATTTTTGTGTTGTAATTCATATGCAACATGCAGGAAGATACATTTTTGGACTGTAATCAAGGTGTCTTTAAGAATCAAAATTAAAAATTTAAGAATCGTTAACGATAGTGTATTTCTTTAGAACGACCAATGGACTTGGATAGTTCCTTAACTCCAATTTGTGACTTCTTTTGCGATTCAACAATTCTTATTACTGGTGGAACGGGATTTATTGGAAAAGTTCTTATACAAAAACTTCTAAGAGCTTTTCGTGTAAGGAAAATATACATGTTGATAAGAAGTAAGAACGACATGAACGCCAATCAACGTTTGGAAACATTTTTTCAAGAAACTGTGAGTCTGGTTATTTAAAATTTCAAATATTTTTTTATATCTAAAAATAATGTTTCATGTCTTAAAAACTTAATTTTCGCTAAAACTAAGAATTTGTTGCGTCAAAGAAATCAGGTTTGTTATTTTGTTTGTACATGTGTCATGACATATGCTGAATTAAAAATTTCTCCCACGTTACATTTAAATAAAAGTGAAAGTTTCTTTTGAATTGCTTGATGTAAAAATAAGTTTCTTCTCTGTGACACAAGGTGGAGTCTCATTCGTAGGATATTGTAATGTTGTGAGGGGGCGGTTTAATTTAATGACAATGCTTTTCAAATAAACTTGTTGTTGTTCATAATAAAGAAAGAACCTAGTTATAAAAGTGATTTAATGGCAATGGTACAATGATATGTCTTTGTAATGAGTGGAAAGAGTTCTTTGACTTATCGGAAATTGAAATCTTGATTATTTAAAGTACTATGTGATTGCAATTGTGATTTTGATGGCAACAGTAGAATTTGGTTGAATAGTGAGTTTTTTTTATAACACGCCAACAGAAAATTTTGCAATCCAATTTTATTTAGAATCCATTTTTATCATCATCAATCATCAAAAATAGAATTTTAAGTTCAAATGAATAAACATCAATAAAACTTCATTCTGCCATTCGTAGTCGTATTAAGTGTATTAAATTTTTCCTGCCCTTTATTTAAAATCAAATGAAAACTTTAGATTATCCCTTAAATGTATTGAAAATCACTTTTTTTTTTTAAATTTTTTTCTAGATCTTCGACAAAATTCGAGAAGATTGCCCAGAAATATTGGAAAAAGTTCAACCTATAAACGCAGATTTTAGTGCCTTTGATCTAGCTATATCACCTTCGGATAGAGAATTGCTTTGCAATGAAGTTGAGGTAAGTTTTAAAATGTGTTGCAATATCACAGACATGATTTTTAAGCTTTCATTTATGTCATGATATGAAATACAGGGTTCATACCTTGGCTTACAAAGAAATTTCACGCCTTATCTCAACATTTCTCAGCAGCTTACAAAGAATTGAAGAATTAAGCCAAAAGGCTTTTCAATATTAAGAAAATCTTTATCCTGAAACAAAGAGTGTTTTTTAAACGTGTTGTTTTAAAGAAGAAGAAATAAAACGCATCTTATTTAGATTTTATTATATATGCTTGGGTTTGGAATTGTATTTTAAATGATTTTGGGCAAGTGCCCCTTTGCCGTTGCCCAAATATCTACCGCTTTTGCAGCAATTGTTCCGATCATTCTCTTACAAGGCCTCAATTAACTAAATAATATTTTTGTTGACAAGCGACTTCACAAAACCCCACCAAAAGATTAATTCAATAAATTGATGCATCAAGTCACGCGAACCAGACCATTATTAAAAAGATAAATTGAAAACCGCACGTCTAAGCAAAACACGCTTTAGAAGCGTGGATGTGTTCTTTAGCTCACTGGAGTCAATTTTCAATTGCAATTAAAACAAACAAAATTAGTGAATTTATTATCACAACAATTTTTGAAAATTACTTCAGTTGCTTCTTCATTTGGTAAACAGGTCGATTTAAAAAAAAGTAGTCAAATGGGGCACAACTTAGGTTTTAGTCTCCAAACCTATGATATTTCCAAGTACTTATATGAAATAAAAAAAATATGTAATGACAGGCAGGATAACAAAATATCAATTCATGTTTGTTGTAATCTGAAAATTTAGAAAAAACATTGTTAAGTTTTAGGGATATCGGACACTAGTGTCATCTTCTAAAAAAAACAAGGCATACAAACATCATTGACATTTAAGTGTTACGGAATTTAATTAATTGTTTTTGGAAAAATAACTGTCATGACAAATGATTCGATATCGATATTAAATCTGAAAAATATTACGGAATTCATGAAAACTTCACATTTCATGTGCACTTAAGCAAACAAAACAAATATCAATATCACAATTCGTCCCCAAATATCTGCCAAAAACAGAAAAATGTATTATTTGTTTAATTTAGTTAGATACTAGATAATCCTTTTTCCAAATCCCCATTTCCGTCACTTTGGCAATATCACTTTAAAAATATATTGCTTCATATTGTTTTACAACATCCTCTATCAATGCGTCCGTGTCGTAGTTGGTAGTCGGTTGTCGCGTTGGTCGTCCGTTCCCCAATTGCAATTCAACTGTTTTGTAGTATGAAAAACCAAAAAACTATGACTATATGCACTTCCTCCTACTATTCACCTGTTGTTTGTACAATTTTTCATTATCCTTGTACATCCTCTCTAAAGTATATCGGAGTGGAGAGGGTACTCGTCGCATTTATATAGATAGGTGTTACGTTTCAACGCGTTCGCGTACTCAATTCAATTCCCCAATAAGCTGTACAAACATTAAAAACATCTCCTTTTTTTCGCATCAGATAAACATTTTATTACTCTAGTCCTGAAAATAGGTACTATATTGATATTGCTATTGCTGCATGTATGTATCGTGCTGATGCTGCAGGCACAGGGCATAGCATACAGTACACAATTCAATGACAAGGATAACATCCCGCCCACCCAAAACCAAGCGCATCCACGTATCTGATGTTGGGTTTGAGTTTAAGGACACAATTCTACTCGTATGTCGTATGTTGCACCAAACAGGGTATATATTTGCACAAATGTTCCATTGGGGTTGGGGTTGGGGAGGATTTTTTTGCAATTTTTGTTTTTGTTCTCGAATTTACTCCTTTTTGTTTGTGTTTGTTTCTATCACTATCAATTTTTTAGATTGTATTCAACGTAGTTGCATCGGTGAAATTTAATGAAAAACTCAGCGATGCAATTGATATAAATGTCTTGGGGACGAAAAAAATCCTTGATCTGGTGATGGAAATGCGACATTTAAAGGTAAAGTATGAACAAAAAAAAAAAAAGAATTAATTTATCCTGATACACAACAGTTATTTTTTTATTTTTGTTTGTTTGTATCTTTTCATATATAAATTTCTGTGAATTGCATGGCTGCAGTCATTCGTACACATTTCTACATTGTATTGTAATTGCAACCTGAAATTTATTAAAGAGCAGGTGTATGACAACGAAATTGGTTATGAGAAAATTATGCAGGTGAATAAACCGCTAGATTAAATTGGATTTCGTTCTTGTATTTTTTTTTTGTAATGTTTCGTTTTTAATAAATTAATATTAATTGTTTTGATTTTTTTTTCTGGTATTAATTTAATTATGATTATTGCTGTTGAAATGTGGAAATAAATTAATTTTGAAGTTTGTATCGTTTTTCAGATTTATCGCGTAGTTGACGATAAGACTCTGGAGAAAATCCGACATTGTTTGATTGGAGATATGCCGAATACGTATACGATGACAAAAAAATGTGCTGAAAATCTGGTAAACCATCAGGCATTTTTTCTTCCGGCTGGGATATTTAGACCTCCAATCGGTTTGTGTATTTTGATAATTTTATTTTGCATAGTAGTTAAGGTTTGGATTTAGTTTTTGCAGTGTGAAGCAATGCAAATTGATAAGAATTTATAAGTTGTTGGTGGTGTGTTTTTGGAATGGTATTGGTTTTACTTTAATTCGTTTGATATCCAGAAACGGTTTTGTTTTTGGTTGATAGTTAATAGGGAAAGAAATCACAGGCTCCACTATCCTTCAATGAAAGGTCTATATAATTATTATCTCCTTAATAAAGATACTAGTTTTATTCCTGGTCTATTGTTGCAAATTTGAACCTTTACAAAATTTGGACAAAATTATACCATTCACAAATAGATATTTTTAAACCAAAAACTGAAAAAAAGGATTCGGATGTGACCGACGTTACTCTAAAAAATTCTCATTGGTGGTAAAATGATTACCTTTTACCAAATTGTCATTTAAAGAGCTTCGGAAAGTATCCAATAAATAATTGAAGCTTAAACGTATTTTTCTCGTGATATTCTGGATTTTACAACAATTTGGTGTGGTATTTTTTTTATAAATTTATATTTTTTATAAAACAACTAGCTGACCCGACAAACGTTGTGTTTTCATATAAATAATTTCTAGAGAATATTTTGCTAGAAATAAATAACTTACTGTAAGTGTATAAGGATGTTGTATATAGGTGGGAGTGGTATAGAGCACTGTAAACGGTGACAAAATATTTTTTAAATAATAAATCACCAAACAATTTTTTTTAATTTATTAAAATTTATTCTTTAAACTATGACTATACTACAAAAAAACAATATCAATCCCTTAATGCAACAGAGTGTACAATATTTTTTGTGATCCCATCTTTCGCCAATACAAACAAACTGGATGGTTTTTCCACTCGACAGCATGCCACATATAATTGTCCGTGTGAAAAACATGAAGTGCTCAAATCTAAGCCGCAGACAGACATCGTTTGGCCTTGAGACTGATTGATTGCAAATGCCAATCTAATTGGAAATTGAAGGCGTAATATATTTTCACCTCAGAATTTGCCATTTAAAATAATGGCTTCGATAACATTTTTCATTAATTTTTTAATTACTAATCGCGTGCCGTTGCACAACCTTGGTGGGTTCAAATTACGAAGTGAAATTACCGGAGATCCAATCTTCAGTTGTAAATTATGCGGTGGCATGCCCGGTAAATCCAATGAGTTCAAAAACTCCGTTGGATAATTTACAGCTTCGGTAGCATCACAAACTGTGTCAATAGATTTGTATGACACCAAGTCTCCTAGTAACAAATGTTGTATCTTGAGATTTAATTCTATGATATCCAAATTTTTTGCTGCTAAAATTTCTCTTTCTGCCGACCACTCATGATTCTGTGTACATCGGAAAATATCTGGTCAATGAGAGCATCTTGTGGATCAATGAACGTGCAGAAATCGACCGGTAATTTTATACATGCAGTTTCATCTGTAGTAACTTTTCCGTCGCCTATATCTAACAGTTGTTTTGCGAATGTTTCAGCGGATGGATCTTGAAGCATTTGAACACGCATATTTACTTTCAGTTTTACTTTTCAATATTACGCCACCAGTGGCGATCATTTAAGGCACGCGTTGATCTCATCAGCGTACGTGGAACGCAGAATAACGGGAAGTCCTTGTCTGAAATCACCTGAAAGGAGTAACAGAGTGCCGCCAAATAGTCTGTCGTTGTTTTTTATATATTTCAATGTCCTGTTCAACGCCTCAAGCGAATGTTTGTGTGCCATAGTGCATTCATCCCAGATGATAATTTTACACTGTTTCAGAACTGTGGCCATGGATGATTGTTTTTTTATATTGCACACCGCGTCTGGGTTATTTTGAATATTTAGTGACAGTTTAAATACTGAATGAGCTGTTCTGACTCCATCCAATAAAGTTGCCGCATTGCCAGAAGATGCAACAGCCAATGCAAAACCATTATTTGATCGCATTTTAGCAAGAATTAGCGAAATAAGGAACGTTTTGCCAGTTCCACCTGGTGCCTCCAAAAAAATTAATCCACATTTCCCTGCCGAAACTGCTAGCGCAAAATTTCATTGAAATTGGTTGAGCCGTTTCGGACTTATAACAACTCCGATTCTTATTCTATTTCTTCTAAGAAAATACTGCTGTTGATTTGGTTTTTCTGAAATTTTAGCAGAGTAAAATAATAGTCCGGGACAGACTTGGGCCTCAAACAACATGTCTCTAGCTAGCTTCTTCCCTAGTTAGCTTTCTCGTCTTCACTCGCCAAGTTGGTTGAGATCCTCTCCCACTTATGTGCGCCACTTTTTTTTTTTTTTTTTTTATATTGTACGCGTACACTACACAGTGCGAGTAATTAGGAAGGAAGGATAGGATTTGAAAGGAGATAACGATGCACATTGGTTTTGAATGCTTGCACATTATAATGAGTGGGAAATATTGAGACTGGTAAAGCATTCCACATTCGTGTAGTGCGATTAAAAAATGAATCTCTGTACTTTACTGTACGTCCGAAATTGAGCTCAAGGGTAAACTGATGGGCATTCCTAAAAGAACGGGTATTACGGTTAAATTGTTTGAGGGAGGAATGCAACTGGCTATTTCCCTAGAACATTGTTTATGAAAATAATGACAGACATGAAACCTTACGGCAGTGCTCAAGAGATACAAAAGTTTCAGTTAAACAACGGTCACCTATCAATTTTAGAGCTCTTTTTGAATTCTGTCCAAGAGACTCAAGTGTGTTATTGGAGCATATTCGGAGAAAACCTAAACACTTATAGCAGCATTTTTGGCGATGTCAAATATGTGATCACTCCACAACAAGTGGTTTGTAATGCACAAACCTAGGACTGAAAGCTGTTCAGTCTCCTCGATGCAAGTACCACTAATGGATAGTGGCATTGGGGGAGGTTTACGCTTTTTTACAGTAGACAGCATTGAGTTTTCGAAGCATAAAATTCTACACGGGTTTTGATTCCCCATTGGACAATGCTGTCAAGATCAGAATTTAATGAGCTTATCATACGCTGCCGTTGGTAGTCCACATCCAAGGCACAAGGATGAGAATCTAAAAACGAATATGAGAAGATGAGGGTACTGTCATCAGCGAAACAATTTAGTGGGTTAGAAGATTCAGACAAAAGATCATATAAAAATAAGGAAAAGTGTCGAAGACAAAACGGAGCCCTGGGGCTGAGTCGCGATCTTCGTCTAGTGCACCGTTCCACCGAGATTGAATTAAAAGACTTTGGAAGGTAGAAGGTCGATGTCCAGTCCATTCCCTTTATATGACCCAGCCATCTAAGTCTTTGCATTTTTATTCTTTTGTCTTAATCAGAGTCATTGTTCAGCCCGTATAGTTCATCGTTGTCCTCCACTTTCCATCTTTGCACACGGGAGTAAAAATCACTCAAAGAATTTTTCTCTCTAAGCATTCTTAGACGTTCTCATCTTAACTTAACAAGGGCCAAGGCTTAGTGCCATAAATGACAATCGGGATTGTGAGAGACAAGTTTACTACTCAATTGCATTTTAAGTCTAAAGAAACAGCGATTTGCACAAGTTATTCATGTTTGGTTTCAAAGCTGGTGTTGTCTGAATTTTTACTGGTGCTCTGGTAAACAAAGTCCTCAACTCCCTCAAAGTAATGGCTGTAAAAGGTTTTGTTCAAGACGTTGTCATTCAATAATCTTTCTTGGCGACAGTATATAATAGGTCTTGCCCTCAATTACCATACTAAACCCATCTGCTGCACATTCGCCGCAAAGCTCAAAAACGGGCCCCTGACATCATGTTCTTATCTTTTAATTCTGTCAATATCAATATCATCGGCATATCCGAATAATGGGAAATACTATTGGAAAATTGTGCCTCTTGTGTTGATGGTAAAGTTTTGCACTATTTCTTGCAGAATGATGTTAAATAAGTTACATGATAGTGCATCGTTTTGCCTAAGACATTTTTTGACATCAAAAGCATCGGTGAGATCTTTTCTAACCTTGATTCTAATGGATTTATTTTATAAGAGGCACGGAGTGAAAAGGAAGAACCAAATAAAATAAGTTGACAAACGATGCTTCGATATTAAAGGTTTTATTGCAACTGACTAGCTTAAAAATAGTTCACAATTGGTATACTTATGTTAGTGGTTTTAGTACAGCTACAAAAACGCATACATAATATCATGGTCATAGAAAAGCTGTAATATCAAACGATTGATGGATTTAAACATCATAATTAAGTTCCTAATGGTCAATAAAATACAATAACTATGAGTTAGAAGATTATGTATGAAAATAGGGTGTTTCAATTAATATTTCTTACAATTTGAAAGTCTTTTTGCAGCTAAAATATTGTAGATAATAACTAGTGCTGAAATAATTCATTGACCAATATTTAACTATTTGTTGCACCTGATTCACTTTTGATTAAGATAATTTTGTGGAAAGGCCTCGATATACTCGACTTAGCACTTATAAGAAAGATTCAGTTTAATGGGGTATTCTAGTGTAGAGACATGAATTTCGCCCGGTTTTTGAAGCGTTGTATAAAGGAAACAAAAAATATTTTTACCATACATTTTTTTATCATTTGTTTATTGATTTGTTGTTCATACATAAAAAATTAATTAAAAAAAAAATTAAAATTAACAAAGTTACAAGCAGTTAAAGTGGGGGGTCTAAATAAAAGAGGGTGTCCTGGCGTGCATCCTACCAACCCTCCTGGTGATCTGAAAAACAAAAACCAGACGGATTCTTAATTATTATAGATGTCGCTATTGTTTCACCCTTGGATAAGTTAAAAAAAAACTTTTTAACAAAATGGCAGCAGTTTGAAAAAAAAATGTTCTTGTTGCATATTTTTCAACAATTCCGAATTTTTTAAAAATATTAAATGAGAAGTTATTTTTTTGGGCAAGGACCACACGATAAAGAGATGTATAAAGAACATCCTCTCCAAATTTGAAGTAAATCGGTCTATTAGAACTCGATATATCCTTACCGCCAGCTCGAAAAAAGTAGTTTCGAGAAAAACGCGTTCAGAGTTTTGAGACAAGTTTTCGACAATTTTACTTATAGAATGATACAGAATACATACATATTTTTCATCAGCGATTCTTGCTCCATATAAAAATCCTTCCTCTACTTCAAAATACTTTTTCGATGTTCTCTGATGAAGACGAGCAGTTTTACCCTCCTTTGACACCTCTGAAGTCCGGAATTCCGAGCGCTCGATAAGCGTTTCAGTTTATATGACCTTCAATTAACTTGTGAAATAATAGGAGTATTGAAAAATCCTTTTAAACGCATATTCTTGATTGTCTAACCTTTGGAAATATGAAACAAATTTTTTTTGATTTTTTCAAAATTCTACAATAGAATACCCCCTTAAAGTTAATATAGAAGTCATCGTACACACAATGAACAAAGAAGATACGGTTTTTCTTGTGCATGAAGGCACTAATTAAAAAAATCATTGACCTAAATGCTTTTATTATGGGATTTTCCTATTAAAGTTTAAATTATCTACAGTTTAGTTACTTTTTTGGTGAGCAAGGTCATTTGGGGAATAGTCTGTCACTAAGCCCATAGATGAGGTGATTTTTGTTTTTATAGTTTCCCAATTTCTATTCAATGGAATTGAAATAAAAAGTGCGTATACGCCCTAGTGTACCATAAATGTTTTTGCATCTTTTAAGACAACTCATTGACGTTCCGACAAGAAAAATATATTTTGAAATTATTTACTCAGCTTGTGTTGCTCACTCTTGTTCTTGTTGTTCCCCTTTGATTAAAAAAATTATATTACAAAATTCAATTCAAAAATAAACTAAATGGTTTAAAACTCAAGGATTTGTAGGGTCCTACTATTATCTTCTTCTTCACATGTTTAAATTGTTTGTTTTTGTTTATGAATTTATATGAACCTTGCCAAAAACTTATTGTATTATGACTTATCTCTTATAAGCACGTTTAAAATGTTGATGTCAAAATGCTTCTATTCACAAAGGAATACACTTTAAAGTTGCTTCTACGAGTAGATAAAAAGTTAAAAACGAATAGAAATTAGTTTTCGATTTTCCCTTAAAACAAAAAAAAAAAAAAAAAAATTTCAACCCTACTCCTCCTATATTTACGCCCTCTCCAAGGAATCAACATAATTGAGATAAATTGCTATAAACATTTGGGGGGGAAATTTTCTGAGCTATGTTAGCAAAAACTTTAAATAAAATGTTCACTTGCAAAAGACAGCAAAAGCAATAGCAGCAGCAGTATCAAAGGAAGGCAACACGTAAGAGGCGAAGGAGCATAACTATACTACGAGTACAATTATTATTATTGGACCGCGTTGTGAAAACGAAAAGCCACAAATATGCAGCGTCAGTATGCTTATCTTCCAGAAAGTTTATATCTGAGGAGGACATTGTTGTAAAACTTCTTTATGAGAGTCCACTCTATATTATACTGACGATGTTGCTTTCTGCTCTGTGTGGAACTCCCCTCTGAGTTAGTTGGGGCAGGCAAAGCGATGCGAAGCGATGCTGTAAAAGCGCAATAATGCAAATTAAACCGGAAAACTTTTCAAATATCAGAATACAAATTTTACAGCTCTAGCTCCGGGCCATCACTGTATTCACACAAATTCACAACACCTCCTCTCCTCCCCCCCTCCCCATCCATATAATGGTGCATTTTTTGAAAATTCTTTGGTAGAGAGTAGAACACTATCTTTGGCAAACCAGTACGAGGAGTATAGTGTATATATTTGTAAACATTTTTTGGTTTTTGTATTCTCATCCATAATAGTTATGTCAACTTACAAGGAGCCCCTGCCGGGTTGGACGGATAATTTGTACGGACCATCCGGAGTGTGTACCTGGTCGGCTAAAGGACTCGTCCGGTGTATCCATGGCAGGGCTGACTGCAAGGCGAACCTCGTCCCGGCGGATTATTGTGTCAATGCTATGATAGCTTGTGCTTGGGACGTGGCCAGAAGGTGAGTCAAAGTCCTTTCCGTCTTTACAATGTAATTTATTCTCATTAGCCGCTAATTTATCTGTACTCTGTACTCCCCATGATTCTAACGTGACTTTAATTTTTCCATTTTTGTTTGTTTTTTTCAAATTTTTATTTTCCTCGATTTAAAAAAGGTTTCAAATGCGAAAATGCGAACCAACCGAGATACCGGTCTACAATTATATTTTCAGTGGCAACAATCTGACCTGGGGTCAGTACATGCACTTGGCCCGCAGGGGATTCCACGAACCGTTTGACAAGGCTTTATGGTAAGTCCGCCAGGATCAATAAATTTTCCTTTGCCGTTGTCGTCGTTTTCTTTTTGGTTTGTGTTTGTGTGCTTTTATGTTTGTCCGGCACTGCATCGTCTCTGCTTTCCCTTTTTCACACCAATCATCCATAGATGCATGCACGTGTGCGTTTTTAACCGGAACATTAGACCGAACATGGAATAAAGACACACGAGCTCGAGCTATAGCAATAGTGGCTGTAGCTGTGGCGGTGGCTCATCGGCGGCGGTGGTGGTTGGAATTGGAACTGGAACTGAGCAGCAGAGCAGCGCAGAGAATGCCAATGACTGTGCGGTGGATGGCGTTTGTCTCTGCGAAGTCCGAAGGGACCGATACACTATAGTTCCACATAAATCGCCAAGAAATGAACAACAGAACAGAGGATGGATGGCCAAAAGGAAAGAACACACTTTTTGTTGTGAAAGACAAAGAGAAAGCTTCAAAAAATGGAAAATTTATACCTTGCCTGTTGTTCTTTTATATACAAGGACAAGCATAGGTAGGATATACAGGGGTCAGTTCTAACAAATTTGAAGTGTGGAGAAAGGAGAAGCCAGTTCTTTTTTTTTTCAGTTATAGTTTGCTAACCTTTGCATCCATTGTTCTCGTTAACAGTTGATGACTTTAAAATTGTAACAAAAAATTTATTTTCCGAAACATTTTTATGAATAGAAACTTTCAAAAGTATCGTTGATGATTTTCCCCATGACTCTATATGAGTTTTTGAAAGATTTTGATACATATCCTTTCATGGTACGTTTAAAAGTTAATTTTTTGTTCTAATTTCTAATCTGAACTTCGTTTAGGCTCAAGTTCTAAAAATGACCGCTTTTAATTTCAGTTTTATATTCTTTGTCAGAATAAACAATTTTTTGTCAAGGACCGTTTAAGCATAAATCCTTCACTGCATAAAATACTGTAGCTATTTAAAATGAATATTGAAGATGGGCTTTAAGATATGGAATAACAGCTAACATTAAAAAAAAATAACTTTGTGACTTCCCTTAAAAAATCTTATGATGATAACATTTTCGTATTTCAAAAGTTGAGATCCATAAAACCTTACGTTTTTAAGCTAGATTTAGAACGCTACCACAAATTTTTGAAAAGCATCATTTGACCAAATATTTTAAAAACATTTCACAAAATTGATAAAATTGTGTTTTACCTTTAGAAATTTCAAAATGTACAAGGAAGTGGTCTACCACAACTATAACTCTTTTTCTTTTGAGAATACTTTCCACATCCTAATTCTAAGATCTCTGTGGAAGCAATACTTCGACATAGACTGTATTGAATTTGCTGAACTCTGTCTTATCAGCCTCATGCCCCCAAAGCATATGGAAGGGGTTTTCTCTGAAAACTGAAATACGTTATGTGGTCTGGACTTAGGTGTGGTTTCGTATTCGTTTCGTATAGCATATTCGAAGAACCGTATTTCAGTGCTTGCCATTAAGCATCCTTTCAGTTCACATAAATGCATCTTTGTTTGTGTTTGGGTTTGTGTTTGTGTATATTCATTTCACACTTTGTCATCCATTTGTACTTTCCAGGTGCTTCTCGTACATTATAATTCCATCGAAGCCAGTGCATCGTATTCTAACATTTTTGCTCCACAACGTACCGGGCTATATTTTAGATTTAATTGCCATGGCAACTGGACAGAAGAAGATGTAAGCTGTTTTCTACATAAATATGTATATAGCCTAACCTAGCCTAGCCTAGCTGAAAGTGATTTACGTTTATAAGGACTATTTTTTATTGTTGTTGTTTTTCTTCTTTTTTTGTCTATACAATTTTTGTTAGCTATACAAAATCATACCGAAAGATCGCCAAAGTAATTGACATGATGTCCTGGTTTGGCTTAAAAGAATGGCGGTTCGCAAATGGAAACATAGTCGAATTGGATCGCATACTCAAAGATGCCGAACGAACTATTTTACCCTTCAATTTGGGTTCTATTGATTGGCCTGAATATTTTCATAGCTATCTGAGCGGTGTACGGAGATACTTTTTCAAGGATACCGAAGATAAATTGAAGCACCGCAAAAAGATTTATGGAAGGTTTGTTTTGGAAGAAAAGAAAGAAAATACATTTTTTTTTCTGATGTATAGTTTAGAACACGCTAAATACTTTTTAATTACCTTTTGAATTTATTTCACAATCGCATTTTCAGGATAGCGCTGGTGCATTTTCTAATGAAGACCACCTTTGGATTGACACTAATTATGAGCATTGTAAAATGTTTTATAAGAATCTTGAATTTTATTCCAAGGTTGAGTTTATAAAGGAAAAATGGATATTGTTAAAATTAAGATAAAAATGATTTTTAAGAAGTTTTTATAAATTTGAAAAAGAAAAAGTTTTATCTGAAATTATCAAATGACATTTGGTTTAAATAAATGGTTTGCGTATGTATGTATAGTTTTTTCGTATTTTGAAATTGTTGATGAAAAATTGGGCAATTTTTTATTTCATTTAAGGTAAAATTGGGTAAACAAATTAATTAAATTATTAATTCAAAATAGCTTGCAGCCTTTAGTCCTTGAAAAAATTTGGCGTTTCGTCCGGGTGGAACTCACATGGACTCATCAGTTGACTGAGGTTGAATATAGTTCGTAGTAAGTTTTTGCATAAAAACTTATGTTAGATGAACTGAAATTTTGGAAAAATTGCGTATTGACAAGGTGCCTCACTCAGTCAACTGATGAGTCCATGTGAGTTCAACCCGGACGAAACGCCAAATTTTTTCAAGGACTAAAGGCTGCAAGCTATTTTGAATCAATAATTCAATAAGTCCGAAATATAGTGCATTGTCTTCTACTTTGCTTGAATTTTTTCAACAGTATATAGAATTTGTATTATGACAAACCTCTTTTATAAAAATTAAATTATTAATTGTAAGCAGAATTACAGTATTTCAAAATTCTGTATCATCAAAAATTAGTATCTATTATAAAATGTTTAAAGATTGATTTCAGGCTATTTACAGAATGTTGACCAACCAGAAATTATACACAGAATTCTGACTCTACAGTATTTTAAATAAAATATTTGTATCGATTTAATATTTTGACCTCAAGACTTCGACTATAGTCTACAAAATTGTTTGGTAATTGTAAGTGCTGAGAAAAATTAAATTTAAATTAAAAATTCAGACTTTGTTGATTTTGTGTCCTCTTCGAATACGGGTTCATGCAACTTTTTACTGAATTTATGTAATTTATTACTTATGTCAACTTTACTCGCACAAATTTGAAGTCCCTAGAACACGAACATTTTAAAAAATAACTTCAATATGCGTTACAACTTATATGTAGGTAAGTAGATACAGTCAAGGTTAGCCATTTAGGAAATGAAAACCATCTTACACCTAATGACATCCTCTAAAAGCTCTCCAAGTGGAGTATTAACGGCTGTATTAAAAATAAACATGCTTAAATTATCAGCTTACTTATGTTTGGCTGAGCGCATCATTCAACGATTGAAGAGAACTTTTCTAAGTGTGAAAATTTGAATTCTCGTAGAAAAAGAGCAAAGTTAAGGGATGCGAATAAACTGACGCACTTTATTAAAAAAAGGAAGGAAGGAAAATATATGTTAACTGCATGCTCCCTATTCGGCCTAGTAACCTCTTCACATAAGGAAAAAATAAACAGCTTGAGAAGGGTTTCCGAGTGCGAGTCCCAAGCATATGTTGTGTTTTATATGTGTGCCATCTTAAGAATGCTCTCCATCTTGCCATTAACTTTCTTCTACAAAAGAATACCAGATGAGAATTTCACTTTACACTTAGGGAAAGTCAGAAGAGGACGTACCATCAGAAGCATCAGGAGTGGGACTCAAGGAGCCCACAAGATGTCTTTTGCAGGGAATTTCAAGAGAAAAGTTTCCCTCGTCGTTGTCGTCTTCGTCGTTTTCGTTCGTAGTCGTCGTCTTCATCTGTTTTGCTCTTACACACTGAATGCAAATTTAATTTTCTGCACTTTAAATTAGATTTTCTGAAAATTAAACGCAATTTTCTCTATCAAAACTCCAGGCTGAGTTGGGACGGGCTGGAACTGGAACTGGAATCGCATTTCTAACAGGGGCATGTGTGTGAGCTGTGAGCTTCGTGCAGAATATATAGGGTGCTAGACTAGACACGAACAGAGGAGCATGTTGTATACACGACTTAGTTTGCCATAGGTCTTACAAGGGTAGTTATAAGGGAGGGCTCGTTCCTCTTACTATTCTCCCCTAAGATACGTGTCACTTGGTTAGGGAGCAGCACCTCAGTCAGCCACAAGCCGGCACCGAAGCCCATGCTAAAGCTGAATCTGAACCCTCTCCCCTCTCTCATCTTCTCGGGAGCAATATTTGAGCAAGCATAAAATCATAGTTTATGAGTTTTTTCGGATTTATGGAACGTTAAGTACTTTTGAAATAGTTTTCATTTAATTATGTAGCTTATGTGTGTTCTTACTGCAGGGAAGCAGGAAAGTTGTGCTCTGGAACTAGGATGATGAAGTAGAAGCGGGTGGGGGAGGGGGGTCGGCAATATACGATACGATTGCACGTTGTTATGATTTCTTGGAGTTGAGTCGCATTTAATGCCAACGTCCGCTTGTCATCACACACTCGTCATCGTCATCGTTGATGATGACGTTATATCGGAGTCTCAGCATCAGCACCCTAGAAAAATAGAACGATAAATGTGCCCAGTGCTTGCAGTTTTCGTGGCAAAAATGTGGGCCAGCCAATAGTAACTATAAAACCCATCAGCATCCAGCACCCAGTACCCCAGCACCCCAGCACCCAGGAATATTATAGAGTTAAGGCATAGAAATGGGACTCTCAGAAAGTTGGCATTGTAGACATAATATAGAGTGAGGTAATGGTGGTGATGGCGTGCGGGTGCGGATTATAAGAAATGTTGATTTAAGGTCTTGGAAGGAAAATTAAATTAAGATTTATGTGCAAGGGAACTTCTCTAGGCGAATTTTGTGAAGCACAAATATTAATTTGAGAAGTTCACTCTTTATATATGAATAAGGTTGTTGTATAACGAGTATATCAGAATCGGATGCCATTTGGGGATTCAAGATGGGCTGGGTACTTATAAAGGATATTGTATGATTTATTGGCAAATACATAACAAGAACATATAATATAAGGACATAATTACTGATCGCTTATTAAGATGAAAAGTGTATATATGTATGTACACATAGTGTTGAATCGAGTGTCAAAATTACGGAAATGTACAAGTTTAAACAAATTATAGTTACTAATAATGTCCTTAGAACGAGAAATAGAAATAAGGTATGGGGTCCATCAAAAAAATTCATTTGCTAGAAACTTAAAGCTTTTTGGAGTTGGTGAAAGTTGACATTAACAACTAGTTGATTTTTATTGGGAATTTCGAGCAAAACTTTATGATTTTAAAAATAAATTTTAGAATTCACAATTTGAAAAATTAAATATAAAATAATAATAAAGTGAAAAACCTATAAAAACAGGCGGAATAAACATTTTGACGTTCATAACTTTTTTAAAAGAAAACTGTTTTACTTCTCCAATATCCGTTGGATGATGATTAGTGTAAAGGACTTTCATGTCAGGGGTCTGGATTTAATACCTGCTTGTGCTATTTTCAGGAGCCATGCTTCTTGTGGGAAATTGAAAAATCCAAAAAGAGTACTTCTTATCATAAAAAGTGCTTACTCACTTGCTTACTTACTCACTCACTTGCTCACTTATTTACTTACTTACTTACTAACTTCCTCACTTCCTCACTTATTCACTTACTCAATTACTCACTTCCTCACTTCCGTTTTCCTCACTTCCTTACTTACTCACTTACTCACATACCCACTTCCTTACTTCCTCACTTCCTCACTTACTCACTTACTCATTTACTCACTTACTCACTTACTCACTTACTCACTTACTCACTTACTCACTTACTCACTTGCTCACTTACTTACTTACTCACTTACTCACTTACTCATTTACTCACTTACTGACTTACTCACTTTTCACTTACTCACTTACTCATTTACTCACTTACTTACTTACTCACTTACTCACTTACTCACTTACTCACTTACTCACTTACTCATTTACTCACTTACTCACTTACTCACTTACTCACTTACTCACTTACTCACTTACTTACTTACTCACTTACTTACTTACTCACTTACTCAATTACTCACTTACTCACTTAATTACTTGTTCACTTATTCCCTTAATCACTTACTCACTTACTTACTTACTCACTTACTTACTTACTTCCTCACTCACTTATTCACTTATTCACTTATTCACTTACTCACTTACTCACTTACTCACTTACTCACTTAATTATTTAGTCACTTACTCACTTACTTACTTACTTACTCACTTGCTCACTTACTTACTTACTCACTTGTTGACTTATTCCCTTAATCACTTACTCACTTACTCACTTACTCACTTCCTCACTTACTCACTTACTCCCTTACACATTTACTCCTTTACTCACTTAGTCACTTAGTCACTTAGTCACTTAGTCACTTAGTCACTTAGTCACTTAGTCACTTAGTAACTTAATCACTTACTCACTTACTCACTTCCTCACTAAATCACAAATGTCATTTTACAATGTTTTAACTTCAGTTTACATAAGGTTATTCGTATGCTATGGTTTGCAAGTAAAATAAACGTGTTTTTTTGGAAGTATCTGCCAATTTGTTTTTATATCTCAAAAACACGTATAGGTACTCGTAGTTACCAACTTAAACAACAAAAAAATACCCACTTTTTAATAGTTTTACAGAGGACTTCATAAAATAAAATAAATAAACTTGATGTTTGCGTATAATAATAAAACCCACCTACCTCACGCTCACTTATAGTACAAATAAAACAACATTAAAAATAATGTCGGGTAAATATTAACTCAGTTAACAATAATTTCCGTTTCACTTTTCCTAATTGTGTATGTTCAGTGATGAACAGAACAACAATTCACATACAGAACATACACATATCTACATTATTTACTCGTATGTACATAATCTACGAGTGAATACTTTTATTTTACATTTTACACAAATTGAAGACCGATTCTGATGAAATTATACTAAATACAAAAATATACACAACGTTATGCTTAAATCGACGTACTATACAGCATTGTAGGTGGGATTATTGATTATCTATGTATATAAATTAAATTCTATATACAATTGTATGTATAACATAATGCACCGTGAAATAAAATTTATTTAATTTTGCAATTCAATTCAACAGTTAAAACTGTTTCCACATTCAATTTGTAACGGAGATGGTGTTGAAGAACAAAATCAACAACTCGGCGTCAATCATATGAGTATAACATTCGTTCGTCGAAAATTAAACATTTACACGCATCAACGAACGGAATTCAATCAATGCCTTGCCTAGGCCCAATATTTACTTAGAGCAATTTGTTTATCAACGGCATCCCTATCTATGTACTATGGTACGGTACTATGACGGTACGGATATGTATCTTTGTTGTGTTTGTTTATAGGCTATAGGCACATATGAACAACATATCGCAGTTACATATTATAGATAGTCTAACACACACAAAAAAGGTGTTGAATAACAAATAAAGAGGACAGAGAAAAAGTCCTTTTATCGCAATGTTAACAACACAACGGTTAATGTTTGTGATTTTTAATTGAAATTTTTACAATTTTTCTTCCATTTTGATTCTTTTCAACTGTGATGTTGGGGCAAACGAAAAATGGGTGGGCTTGAGAGCTTAAATCAAGAGTTGAGTATAAAGTTAAAAAAAATTACACACGTTTAGGCTTCGTATAGTGTATAAGCATTTAAATTGATTAATTTTTTAAAAACACATGTTTTTATGGAAAAAATGTAATCAGTTCATTTGTTGGCCTTCATTTTCAGTTGAATGAAGTGTAGAAATACTTCACTATTTTTGTGATGATGAATTTAATACTTAAACTATTGGATTTAATTTCAAATTTGTGTTATTATCATTAAATATACGATAACTCCTCAGATAATAATTTAAAATGATGTATAGAGCTATTACAATGAGTATAAAATGCTTAAAATGACTAAAGTATTTTATTTGGTATAATGATTACTACTTTATCGAACTAAGTAGCTTCTGAAAATACTTAATTATATATGATCATTTAAAAAAAACTTAGAATGGGTGAAGTAAGCTTAAGCTATCATTTAAACATACATAAACAATAGACATCGTGGACTTTTTTGTAGATCTTTTAATAAAAGTCAATTTTACTGTATATAGTGTTTTCTTATAATACCAAAAGATTGGGCAGAGTTTTCGTTTGACGAACAGCTTCATTTTTTCCGATACCTCTTACAACAACTGTCATATTTCAACTAATTTCCATAAAACTATAACAAACTTTACTTCAAACCAATTTTTCGATATATAAAACATCCGGTCACTATAGTCTCATGAGACTGAGCTCCAGCTGGTGAGATTGAGCAAATAAGGCTCAAGGTTGCAAATTTCAAATTTTTTTTATGACAAAAAAAATTGCAAGCTATAATGAAGAATTTTAGTTTATACTGTTGCAAAAATTGTATATAAATAAACTTTGACAGGGCAGCGCATAGAATTGTACACTTTCTTAGTAAATTTTTTTAGTACTAAATATCATACAAAAAACCATCAATTCGGGAACGTTTTTCTAAGTTTGATAAAATCAACAAAAACAAAACAAAGTACATAATTTAAGCTTTATTTAATAACATGGGTACATTATGTATGTGTATTAAATAAGCAATAATGAAAACAATACATACAAAATCTTCTACAAGCAAAATACGTAAAAATCATGTCCGGGAACGTTCCCGAAATGACCGTTCCCGAAATGACGATTTCAAATAAGAGCGCGCTTTAATTATACGGCGGTCATCTTAAATGCGATCTGACTTTGTCAATAGGAAAATATTTGAGGTAACTTTGAAACTTCGTGTCGTAGAAAAGAATTTCATCAATAATTAAATGTAATAAATGCGTTCACGGATTGACGGACTATTGATGTACGCTCTACGAATAATGAATAAAAAGGTACTTACCATTTAGATAAAATTTATTTGACGATAAATACTCTGGCAGCCGTCTTTGACATTGTTCTCTACCTCGACTGACGCTTCACACCGAATGGCTGCGTTCACTTAAAATTATTTGTGATCGATTATCGATATGTCCACTAAAATGACTTGTGCGGTATCGGACAAACTTGTAGTGTTCGCACGTTAAATGAAAGACGACCTTTCTTAGTGAGTTCAGTTTATTGACTAACATAATAACTTATGCTATTATAACATATGCGTAAATATATATAGAGATAGAGAGAGAGAGGTATACACTCCACATCTCCCCTATGAAAACAATAGTCTTTATTCTTAGTTTTAATTCATTGTTATAAAAGGATTATAGTTTAAATTCTATATCATATAAATACATTGGATAGTATTGATTAAACAAAAATATTAATTTACCAAGTTAATGTTCATAATTCATATTTAAGGTATGTAGTTAAATGAAGATGAAATAATCTTACTTAGAAGAATAAGTCCATCGATCGGGTGGCTTGCTGATTCTTCCTGCTCTGGTGGTATAATGACCTGTAGATGTAATTGTGGGTAAAGTTGTTTTTGGACCAGGCAATACAGCATCAGCATGCATCTTTATCTCCTCCTTCGAAGTTTTTGAGCTTGGAGTTTGAAACTCTCCTTCAATTACTTCTTCTGGTTTATACGGTATAGCGTTTCTATGAGCATTGTTGAGATGATAAACATTTCTTCTATATACTCCAGTGTTGGTTTTAATATAAAAGGAACGAGGGGTATCGGCCTTGGCCTGAATACGTCCCCATTGGTGGATATCCCTTATCCATACAACATCGCCAATTTCAAAGTTTCTTGTGTCGCACACTCCATGTCGTCTGTTATAATTGTTTGCTTGTTGTTGCCTCCTTTGTTCTTCATTCTTTGTGATTTTGTCCATATCGACATTATTTGGCTCAAAACGATCACTTGTCATCGGCATTATTGAACGAATTTTTCGACCCATTAAAAGTTCAGCTGGGCTTGACCCGTTAGCGAGTGGTGTGGCACGGTACTCCAATAGAGCCAATTGAGGATCTTCAGGGTTTTTCTTCAACAGCATTTTGACTATTTTAACTGCCGACTCTATGAATCCATTGCTTTGAGCAAAATGAGGGCTGGATGTGATGTGCTTAAATCCCCAGGATTGAGCGAATTGACGAAACTCTGAAGATTGAACTGTGGCGAACTGAGGTCCATTGTCAGTTCGGACTATTTCCGGTATGCCAAACCTGGCAAAAATTGATTTTAAGTGCTTGATGATGCATCGTGATGTCTGGTTTTCCAATTGAACTATCTCCGGAAATCTGGAAAAATAATCGCTTATTACTAAAAAGGTTTTACCATAGCATACGCAAAGGTCCATTGCTATTGTGTGCCAAGGACGCTCAGGCAATGTGGAACTTATAAGCGGTTCGTGTCTAGGGACCAGATATTGTAGACAGGTGGTGCAAGTTCGAACAAACTCTTCCATTTCCTTTGAAGATCCAGGCCACCAAACCGACTGCCGCATTCTGCTTTTACATTTAACGATTCCCAAGTGTCCAGTATGCATTGTTGCTAACATCTCCTTACGCATAACCGGTGGGATGACCAATCGATTCCCATGCATCAAGAGCTGGCTATTAATGGCTAAATAATGACGATCATTGTAATATAGCCTTCCTTCTGGTGTTATTTTCGAACGATGTGGCCATCCACTTTGGCAAAATTCCATAATTTCTTTGATAGCTGGGTCATCTTGCTGGGCCTTCCGAATACTATTTAATTTGTCTGTTGATGCAGGTAGCACTTCGATGATGCTGTTGACAAACGTTTCGATTTCTTCTTCGTCATTTTGCCCTATTTCCTGCATAGGATTTCGAGACAATGTATCCGCTGCTACTAGATCCTTACCGGGTGTAAAAATGATGCTGAATGTAAGGCCCATCATCTTCATACGAAACCGTTGAATTCTTAGCGTTAAGTCATCAAGATTTTTAGTCGTGAAAATTGGGATCAACGGCTTGTGATCCGTTTCAATCGTGAAGTGAATGCCAATGATGTAGTCCCGGAATTTCTCGCATGCCCACTTGATGCCTAAAGCCTCTTTTTCAATTTGGGCATACTTTTTCTCGCTGTCGGACATGGTTCGAGAGGCGTATGCTACGGGCTTGAGAATGCCGTCGACATCCGTCTGGAGAAGGACAGCTCCAAGTCCGTAAGATGAAGCGTCAGACGACACAATGGTTTTGTGTGTTGGATCGTACGCCTTCAACACTGGAGCTGAAGTAAGTGCTCGTTTCAGCTGAGTAAAAGCCTCTTCTTGCATCGGCGTCCAAAGAAAATCTATTTGGGATTTTAAAAGCTCATTTAATGGATGGCTTACTGAAGAAAGGTATGGAACGAACTTACCCAGGTAATTGACCAATCCGAGAAACTGACGTAGTTCTCTTACATTTCGTGGATGTGGGAATTCTTCAATTGCCTGGATTTTCGATGGACAAGGGTGAATACCCTCTTCGTCAATTTTGTGTCCAAGAAACGTAATAGATTTAACGCCTATCTGACATTTCGATTTATTTAATGTTACTCCACTCTGTTCCAGCTTCTTAAGTACAGCACGCAAGTTTCGATCATGTTCTTGTATGTCCTTTCCCTTTACCAAAATGTCGTCCATTTGGCAGATAACTCCATCAACTCCCTCGAGAATACGCTGCATTTCCCTCTGAAACAACTCCGGAGCGGTGCAAATGCCAAAGGGCAGCCTTTGGAAACAAAACCTACCAAAGGGAGTGAGGAATGTTGTAAGAAGCTCTGATTTAGGTGATAATTTTATCTGCCAGAATCCGTAGTTCGCATCCAACTTGGTGTAATATTTAGCGCCTTCTAGCTGAGCCAATGAATGATCTGCGACCGGCATTGGGTGTATACCCCGTTGAATTGCCATATTCAGCTTCCCGAGATCAACACAGGGCCGAATGTCACCATCGGGTTTAGTAACAATGACCATTGGGGCACACCATTCCGTCGGCTCATCTACCCTTCTTATCACTTCTAACTGCAGCATTTCATCAAGTTTTGACTTGAGTTTTGATTTCAAAGGTATAGGTACGCGTCTTGCAGTAGCGATTGCATATGGCTTCGCGTTCGATTGTAATTTAATTTCGTATTCAGTGTCAATACAACCCAGTTTCTTAAATAACTTGGGATATTCAACTTCGATTTTTATCGATGATTTTTGAACTGTTCGGTCACAAGGAGTATTAAAAGCGTTTATGCGTTCTATAATTTTTAAATTTTGACAAGATTTTAAACTCAAAAGTGGTGATTTTAAATTATTAATTATGTAAACATTGGATTTACAGCATTGTTGGCCATAATTTAATTCACAGTTGAATACACCTGCGACATTAAGTCTTCCGCCAGAAGGGCCGCATAACTTTTTATCAGATGAACTTAACTTCACATGAGGAAATTTTGATTTAAAGTACTGAAGTGGTAAAACGTCAACCGGTGCTCCTGTATCCAATATAAAAGTTATTGGTTTCCCATTCACTTTTACTCCCGCAGTCCACCTGTCGACACTAGAGTTTTCGTCTACCACCGTACCAATAAACAAGGGCTCGTCTTCGTCTTCTTCTACGCGAAATATTTTGTCGCTGTTCTTCGATTTTTGTCTGCATACACTACTGAAATGGTTCCACTTTTTACATAAACGGCATTGTTTGCCTCTTGCGGGACATTTTTGTTTTCCATGTTTCCCTTGCACACCACACCACGGACATTGAACATCTTTTGTCTTTGTTGTTTCTCCTTTATTGCGAAAAGAACTTTGTGTAGGTGACGCCGTTTTTGGTTTGTGAGAATGAGAGCGAAGGCTATTAACAGTGCTTGTACTAGTAGTTGTAGTTGACAAGTCTACTTGCTGTCTTCTAACTGCGTCGTGCTGTCTGACTGTTTGTATAGCCTTTTCTAGCGTTAACTCCGATTCTAACTGCAACCTCTCTGACAACCGTCTGTCTCGCACCCCAACGACCAATCGATCCCGTAACATTTCGTCGCGCAGAGCAGCATAATTGCAATTCTCTGAAAGCAAATAAAGTGCCGTAATGAAATCTTCGATGCTTTCTCCATCTAACTGGCTACGAGAATTGAACTTTGCCCTTTCGTAAATCACGTTATGCTTCATTACAAAGAAATTTTCAAATGCGTTTAATACGGGCATAAACTTCTTTTCATCAGCGGAACTTAGCTTGAACGAGAGAAAAATGTCATCTGCCTGATCACCCATAAGGTACACTAGAGTGTTCACTTGCTCAACCTCGTTTCTTTTATCTAGCCCCGAAGCTATTCTAAACCGATCAAATCGACGTTTCCATCGCGGCCAATCTGTTGGGCTGAACGAAAAGTGTTCCGGCGCTTGAACCGTAAAATTATTACCGGATAAAGGCTGCATTATAGCTTGAGCGGCTGGAATATCATTTATCATTTTTTTTTTTTTTCTAAGCGAACGACCGAATATTAAAATTAATACTTATATCTCGACACCGCTGCCACCATGTAGTGTTCGCACGTTAAATGAAAGACGACCTTTCTTAGTGAGTTCAGTTTATTGACTAACATAATAACTTATGCTATTATAACATATGCGTAAATATATATAGAGATAGAGAGAGAGAGGTATACACTCCACAAAACTGTTTTTGCATTTTTTACAGTTAAAAATAAATAATCTATTAGTATCCTTTCTAAAACTAGATTTTGTATAAAAAATACGGTGTATTAAGTGATAATCGGGGTTGAATACCTTACATTTTTCAATTATATTTTGAACTTGTTGTTGAAGATTGTAGATTAGGACGCGTTCCCGAAATGATTTTCTATGCGTGTATATTGATTTCATTTAAAATGTAGTTTATTAATAAATTATATTTTTTGATAGACACACAAAACAGGTTAGTTTTAGTATTTTTTTAATTTTTTTTTCTTAATTAAGTCAAGATTTAAGACATTAAATTGCTAGAGAAGCCAATTCTGCACCTTGGTGATTTTGAGCCATAAAGGGTTCGCCAAATAACTTTTTTTTTGACAATGCTATAAAAAAAAACTAGTAAATATTTTCTCAAATTTCTTTTTTTATTTGAAAGTACAATTCTTCCGGTTAATAACGGAAAATAATATCATGGCCTTGGCTGGCCACGCAGTAGCCTACACGATCGATCTAATTTTTAAGCACATTATCGATT
Organism: Eupeodes luniger; assembly: GCA_951509635.1. Lineage (NCBI taxonomy): Eukaryota > Metazoa > Arthropoda > Insecta > Diptera > Syrphidae > Eupeodes > Eupeodes luniger. Next base: position 1,375,811 of record OX608074.1, read on the forward strand.
GTGTGTAGCTGTATTTAACCAATGGCTTCACGAGTATTGTCCTTTTAAAAGTCAATTGTCTCTGGCTTGTGGGCGTAACACTTTTCTTTTACGGCACAGCACAAATAATAGTCCAACGGTTTCAAATCGCAGCTCCAAGATGGCCATACGACATACATCAGCTCTGCGGCTGATAATGCGATCTTCAAAAACAGGGCGCAAAACATCGAGTATAGCTTCGGCTGTATGGCACGTAGCACCGCCCGCCACCGTCCTATTGAAACCAAATGTTGCCAATATCCTCCTCTTCAATTTTTGTAAACAAAAATTCGTTCAAAATGGCCCGATAACGATCGCCATTCACTGTAACGGCCATTCCTTGCTCATTTTCGAAGAAAAATGGCCCAATTATGCTTCTGGACCAAAATCTGCACCAAACAGTGACTCGTTTTGGGTGTATCGGCTTTTCAATGTATGCGTGCTGGTTTTCTGTGCCCCAAATGCGACAATTTTGCCTTTTTACATACCCGCCTAGATAAAAATAAAAATTCTGCAAGAAAAACCAGTGTTTGAGGCAAAGCTACACATAAACTAGGATACGAAGAGTTATTGTGTTATTTTTATTCAAATTAAGAGCTTAACGACTGTGGGCAACGTCAGAAAATGTCTAAAATTCAGATAGTACCGTGATTTGCTGAAACTTCTCTCTCAATTTATAGAAAATAAAAACAAGTATTTCTTAGAAATATCCTAGTGCTAAAAAACCCCAAAAATCTGAAGCAGTTTTTAAACAAAATAGAACAATATTTTATAAAAAGTTTAATATGCTTGTAGGGTTGTTGTGAAATGTCAAAATAAGTCAATATAAATTGCATCAAAGCAGGATAAAAATGCTTACTTTTTAAACCGACTCATTTTTTCAAATCTTTTTCCTGTACAGTAAACATAATCCAGTCATCTTTTTTACTTATTAACTTCCCATAGGAAAATTGCGTGGGTGGTTTTTTTACCATAGCAGTTTAAAATAAAGTGCACGACTGGGTCGAACGAACTTGCTCCTGTATGCAAAGAGTCTGTTTAAAAAAGTATCTATATAATATTTAAAAATATACCTGTAAAATAAGTTTGTCTTCAAAGATATAAATGCCATTTGATTTGTCGAAAAAACCTCCATTTTTCAATTTTTTGGGAGGGGGTTACATTTAATACAGTTAAAATAATTTAAAAAAAAACTAATTTAAGATTCAAAATTTTACCTGAAAAATAAGTTTGTCTTCAAAAATTTAAATGCCATTTTATAAATCAAAAAACCCTTGATTTTTAAAATTTTTTTTTTTGAAAATCGTTAGAGCGTTTTTTTTTTAAATTAATTTTTTATATATAAAATTTTTCAATTTTGTTCTAAAAATATTGTTGGTATGCAGTTGTTTAGTGATTGTAAATATACGCTTTATATTTCAATTTCGTAAAAAAATGTTCACCCGTTTTTGAGATATAGAATTTTGAAAAAAAAAGTTTCAATATTTTTTTAAAAATCCAAACAATAAAAAATTGCACTTTTGATAATCAAATATTGTTAAGGCAATATAAGAGCTCCTTCAGAAAAAAAAATTATTGAAATCGGTTCAAAAGTTGCTGAGAAAATTAAAAAACAAAAAAACGGTTCTATGAGCGGTACCTTTTCTGAGCAATACAAAAATATGTTTTTCTAATTAAAAGAAGCCACGTTAGAAAATAAAATTTTAGAGAAAATTAAAAAAAAATCTATCGGTTTGTTTTTGAGAAAATTCGAATTATCGTTTTTTGACCAAAAAAATTGTATGGGGGCCACTGTTAGTTTTGATCTTAAAAAAAAAATGAAAAAAACGCCTAACGCAAATCTGCTCAAAACCTTAACTTCCAAGTTTGAACTCAATCGACCCAATGGTTTAGGCTGTAGGAGCGTGGACAGACAGACAAAATTGACCGGACGGAATCGCGGGACCCACTTTTTTCGACTTCTCTACCATCGTAATATCATGTTTGATTAAAATCTCGAGTTCGAAATTTTGCACGAATGCAAAACTTGCCATATAGTTCTTAATGTCGCAAGTAAAAAAGGTGCAAATTTTGATTAACCCTAAATATCTTACGAACCAAAAACGCTAGAGATTTAAATTAAATTGTATATAATACATTGTAACGTGATACAACACAAGTATACTTTTTGAAAAAAATCCAATTAACGGTTAAATTAATAAAACTGAAAAAAAAAAATTGTCACCTCGAAAATTTTACGAATACAAAATGATTTCATCACCAAAACAATTTTGTGCAAAGAAAAATAACGTTTTCAACATCTGGTAAAATGTTGAGAAAAATCGAATTGACAGAAATTTCTCGAGTAGGATCTCCTGAAAATTAATACATTTTGTTGCCACCTAGAAATACCACAGCCAACGTAGGGTACAGGGAGGCTTTAAGATAAGCATACAATTTTTTCTAATTTAGTGATTCGTGGTCGTTTTAATTAGCATGCTTATAACTTAAATATCTGTACCTAATTTTGTCTATCCGTGCGAAGCCGGGGCGGGCCGCTAGTATTAATATAAAATTATTTGAGAATATTTTTTAAAAGGATCAAGATGTACAAATGCTTAAGTTTTTTTTTCCTTTTCCATATAATAACATTTGGAAACTTTATATTTAAAATTTTTCTATAAATAGTCTTCCACAAAAAGTGGAATCCAAGGCCCAAAATAAAAGCAACAAATTTCATGGGTATCACATACCAAGCTCATAGAAGCCATAAAAATACAAACTTATGTATGTATATTGCCAGCAGAAATGAAAAGTAAAAACAGTGCAAAAACAAGTCTGCACTTTCAATGATTTTTCCAAGAGTTTTGGTTGTGTTTTGTGCACGAACATTTCTGGAATTTGTGGTTAAAGGATGCCAAAAACTATATGACCAGACATGTTTTGGTCTTAAATTTCAATTACATAGTTCTTTAATGGAGTTTTAATTAGAAAATGAATGTACAGTTTTATCATAATACAAAATATTTCTTTTTATTTGTTGATGATGGGAAAGTGTATTTTCTATTTATAATGCTTTTAGTGAACTTGAATAAAAATATAAAAGAAACAAATATTGCGGAAAGAGTTACAATTTATTTATTATTTTGAATGTTAAAGTAAGTACATAGAATTTGTGTTTGAAAATAAAATTGGTGTTTTTAGCATAAAACGTCACATTTTAAAGAAGGTAGGAGAACTTGAATTGCTGTCAAATGAAGGATGTGTGAAAGAGTTGGTTTAAGACATCCTATTATTTTCCTAAGAAAGTCATGTATGTTTAAAAAAAAAACTCCACCGAAATTTTATTTTTTTTTTAATTTTTAGAAATTTTGCGTTAAGTCCTCAAGGTCAGAAACTCGTTTAATTTATAAAGAGTGATTTTTTAAAAGCTATCGGAAAGTTTTTCAAAAAATGCATAAAATATTTATTTGAATCGATAGCACGGTCCATATAATTTAATGTTTGAAGATTATTTCATGGAAATGTTGACCTTGACTGCGCCTCAAATGGTCCATCCGCTTAGTCCAATTTTGGCATACTTTTTCCAACATTTCAGCTGGTATCTCACGAATAAATGCTTCAATGTTGTCTTCCAATGCGTCAATTGAAGCGGGCTTTTCTGTATAGACATGATGAAATAAAATGTTCACCAAACTCGCCTCTCAATAAGTCCATTGTTGCGCGTGCTGTGTGGCATAAGGCACCGTCTTGTTGGAACCACATGTCATGCAAGTCAAGCTCTTGCATTTTGGGCAAAAAAAGTTGGATATTATCTCGCGGTAGTGGTCACCATTCACAATTATTCGCATCATCTTTGAAGAAGTACGGTCCAATGATGCCCCCCATAAACCGCACCAAACTGTGACTTTTTCTGTATGCATTGGTAGCTCTTGCAATGCTTCTGGCTGATATTCACTCCAAAATCGACAATTCTGCTTATTAACGTACCCATTGAGCCAAAAATGAGCTTCGTCGCTGAACACAATTTTTCGGAAAAAAAGTGGATCTTCGGCCAACTTTCCAAGAGCCCATTCACCAAAAATTTTACGTTGCAGTAGGTCGTTCGGCTTCAATCCTAAATCCTTCCGCAAAATTTTCCACTTTGTTGAGTAAAAGAGGCCCAATTGCTGCGAACGGGGACGAATCGATAGTTGATGGTCATCATTAACACTGGCCGATACAGCTCCGATATTTTCTTCAGTTCGCACTCTACGTAAGCGTGTTGGTGGTTTAATGTCTAAAAATGTAAATTTGGTGCGAAATTTAGTCACAATAGCCCGAAAAGCCGCTTCAATGGGTCGATTAAACTGACCATAAAATGGAAGAAGCGCGCAATGAACTTTCTTAACAGAGCACGCATTTTGATATTAAAATTCAATAATTTTCAAACGTTGTTCCTTTGTAAGACGATTCATGGTTAAATTATAGACCAAACTGAAGATGTTTGACAGTGAAACAAAACACGAAACGTGCGTCAGCTGTTTAAACCAGTGTTGCAAAAAAGATAATAGCTAACAAATCACCTCTTAGTTCTAACAATTTAAACAACTCACAAAATAAGGAACATGTTTCCTCTAATTTTAATAAGAAATTTACGGATGTACTACATGGCGTATGAGTACTTTTTTATGATTTGATTTTTTCTTTATATGAAAAGATTTTAAGGGATATTAAACAAATTTATTAAATAATAAGTAACCGCATATGAATTTTCTAACAATAAAATATGGAACTTGTGAAGAAAAGTATGAAAATGAATAATTTCGAATTTTCGAAAGAGTACATAAATATTGATGATTTTTATTTTTTAATTTATATAAAAACAAGGTTTTGATACTGGTTAAGACAACTTCCCTAAAATTTCTTGTCTCCAGATTCTTTAAGCTTAATGTATGTGAAATGTCTATGTTATGAATTTATATGAGCATACAATACTGTGTTTTTTAAGGCAATCAGAACAACACTTAGAACCTAACAACATCTCCTCATGGAATAATATTTTACATAAATTCAATCACCCTAAAATATTCCCTGCCCTTGTCCATATTGTTAATGCGAATCAAACTAAAGAAGATCTGAATGGGAAAAAGCAAAGAATGTCTTAAGGACAATATAATACACAAAATCAATCATTGGCAATTTCTATAGAATCATATAGAATAACCCATAAATCCTTACAATGTCCTGTCCTTCTTTTTATACACATTGTTCTTTCTCCTAAACGGTACCTTATTCTAATCGAACAACTACTCGTTGCGCTTTAGTTTGCATCTCAAGTTTTATATTATTTGATGTTATGTAAAATGCTATTGAATAAGTAAAGGGGTGGGTGGGAGTGTGGTAATTGATTGCTTGGATGATATGAATGAATTGATATGAAATAGCCAGAGGATATTTCATGAAGTGTGTTCTGAGTGAGTAGAGATTTTATTACAATGTCACTTAGGATATTTGCGTGAATTTAGGACAATTTATGAAAAGATGCATATTTCTGAAGGCAGTAAGAAAGGTTCCTTTATAAAATGTTCTTAAAATGTTTTTAGGGTTTCCGGCTATAGAATTATAAAAGCAATGATTTATAAATCCAATGAATTATATGAATTCAAAATGTCAACACATAAGAATTGATAACTAATAATTTTGCTTTAATTTGTTTTGTTTCTAAGACATTAAAGCTTAGTATATGGTTTTGAGCAGTTAAAAATATTTATGAAAGTATTGATTCAAAAAAGTGTATCCAAAAAATGATTTTTACCTTTTTATCGATTTCGTAAAGGATAGCAACGCTTTGATATTTTTTTTTCTTAACATAAAACTCATCTCTTAAATATTAATTAATTATAAAAGAGATACGTTTCGTTTAAATCTCACAACTTTCGATGATCTCATTTAATTTTCAATTATCTGCCTCTCCAAACGTCTAGTCTTTGCATAGTTTCTGTAATTGAATTTCTTCCGCCATTTTATCAAGTTTATAATTTTCTTTAGATTTTGTAGAGGTATGTATATTATTAAATAAACAACCCCCTCTAGAAATTAATTTTCCAATATAGTAAAATCACAGAGCAGAGCATTATATTCACCTTTCCTGTTGGCTTTTCTTTAAGGATAACATTTCTGGGTGTGGCATGGAACGAAGGTAGTGGTGGTCCCGTTAATTGTTGATCCTTTCCTCCTACTCAAATGTCCACAATATAAAATAGTATAGAACGTCAGCTTACCATACTTCAAATTTGCTTGTAATTAAGTCCGGTTCTTTGGCCATGTTCTTTATCCATAACAGAGAACTTCTTTCTTTTACGTTCCATCGCTCATGAGGAAATTTTCAAAATTAATTGAATATCGATGAACAAGATAATTGAATATTGGTTTCAATCTCCGACTTGGTTTGGTGGTTATAAAATGGACAAGAAAGCACAGCGACAAGCAGTGGAAATATTCCCTTCAATAATATGCAATCTCATGGACTATGCGGAGAATTGAGATTGGTATTGAAATTGGAATCTCCATAGTGTATAGTACATATCAGGTGAGGTGGTTTGTTGAGGGAGCGAAGAGAGTAGTATACCATGAAGCACGAAAATGAATAATTGGATGTCAACTGCAATTATTGGCGAGATGTTAATTTAACACTTGGTAAGCATCACAGAAATCTCGATGCTGTGATAAATTTCATGTTATTTTATTTTAACATTTTGTTGATCCAGAAGTGAGGAAGATGATTTTTTGTTTTTTTTTGTCTTCAGAGTTTGATAGTACTCCAAGTATTTGTTTAATTTCGAATCGAATCTATGATAAATATTATAACTGAACATGCGAAATATCTAAAGTAATACAAATTAATATTTACATGAGGTATAACGTTGGGAGCACCAAAACCTTTTTGTGGGTAAAGGTTTAAGAAATCCATCTTGAGTTTCGACAACCTACGGGCACTAAAAGAAGTTTTGAAATCTCTCATCACTATCATTTTTGATTTTGAACCCTAAAGTGCAATTTTCCAAGCTGGAAACACCATACATTTTTAGAAGAGAGTAATTTTAATGTCCAGTAGAGACTAGAGAACGAAATGGTTGCACATAAATACTTCCTGCAGAATTTCGATTTTTAAAAAACTTCTTCAAGCCTTTGTATATCTACATGCAACTTAAACAAAATAATTTCTACAGTCTCTACTTCAAATTTTTCTGACTCAGAAAAATATTATTAAATATTAAAATCCAACACTTTGTTTTTTTATGAGAACACTAATAAAAAAAAGAATAAGAACCTAGACAATCCCTAAATATGATTATAATTTCATCAGAAAAGCTTCTTCAAATATTATGACTTCCCTCAAAATTATTGTAGTTTCCAAACTTTTTAAAGAACTCTTAACTGGTGAGAGAAGAGAAGGACAAAATAAAGAAGACACAAAAAAACAAAAAGAAGAAAAACACAAAGTTCCTTGCACGAACATAAGGACATCGAACTCCATCCATCCAACCTTCACCTTAGTCACTTAAAAGCTAGAGGCTTCCAACTCAAAACAACTTTTGCCAGAACTGTAACAAATGTTTTTCTTTCTAGTTGATGTTGTTCTATAAGTATACGACTTATGGTAATGGTGATGTTTGCCATAGCTAAAAATTCTAGTCGAAGCCATTATCCTTTATAAACACCTGCACAATCACAGCCTATTTAAGCAATATGTTGTCAAAATCTTCTTTAAAAAGTTCTATAGTGCAGTGAGAAAACTTATCCATCCCATGCGTTCGTGACTGCCTTCAGACTTTTAGGCTGTGGCTCTTTTGGACTGTGCATTCGTTGCCTTCAACTCTGCACTTTCCACTTTTCTAGCCAGCCTTTTATTATTATGTACACAAGTTTTCTTGTTTTTCTCTTATTTTTGTTGCTTTATTTTCCAAATTGCTGTCACATTTTTGTTGACTGCCCTCGTTATTATTATAATATACGTAATTTTCGAAAAATAAATCAACAAGATGCACTTTTGCCACTGACAGAATCAACACATTAAGAACCCATAAAGTTTGCGTTGCGCAACGAATTGTTATTCTTCGTCCTTTCCCTGTGTCTCTGTGCTTCTATTTTCTAGGATCTTCTTTTTTCGTCGTCGTTGAGTCCTGAACCTAGTGTGCGACATACGAAGTTTCTAGTTCAAATTCCTTTCTACTTACTGTTATATTTGAGTTATTTTTACCAAGTAAACAGTCAATGTTAAAAGTTTGTGTTAGAAGATTAATTTTCGAAAGACTGTGTTACTTTCTCAAGAATAAAATTTTTAATAATTTTTAGGCGAAATTTAAAAAGATTTGTTAAAATGCTTGAGTCATTTAATGAGTTACTTAAAAAAGGTAGTTCTGTCAATTTTAAACGATTTTATTGAAGTTTAGATCACGAATGATTACTTTAACTTTTAGTAACTTAATAAATTTGACTTTTAAATTTCTGACTTTTGAATTATCAGGTCGGTTGTTCAGATTTATATTTGTAAGTTTTGGATTCATTTTTCACGAACCGTTACTTGTCTAAGCTATACCGTTTTTAAAAAAGATATTTATTAAATAAGAAGATAGTACAGGATTAAGGTTTTCGAATGGCTTGTAAAATGCTGAATTCTTAGAAAATTACTTATTAATTAGTAAAATGCCAAACTTTTAACGATAGGTTGTTAAAAATTAAAAAGGTTAATTTTTTCAGCACAACTTCAGTCAACTGATATTTTTGATAATTTTCACTCAACAAATTGTATATTAAGAATTGTATCCCAGATTCGGTTTAGTCAAATTCTCGAAAGAAAGAAAACCCAAAAAATAAATATAAATCAGTTTTAAACCCCACTGTTCAACTACATGTATGTATAATCATTTGCAAGGGAAAAACTTTCTTACAGTGTTGAAAACATTATTATGAAAACTTTGAGATTCTTCACAGTTTTTTCTTGTTTTTTTTTTTTTTATTTTCATGTGTCGCATTTTTATCATTTTCTCCTTAACGTTCCAACGGAAATTACATTCACAAAATAAACCAACTGTCTGAGTAGGTAAGTATCCTTTCGGTTGGTTTTTTTCCTCCGAATTTTTTTTATTTTGCTGCCCAGAGGATGAATCCTTAAAGTTTTCGCATTTATTTTACTCTTCATGTCTACGGAGGAAATATTATTAATTTAAAATTGTACCCATCAGCTACTTAAAAAAATTTAAAAGCACAAAAACTTTGGAGTTAAATCAAATGTTACAGCTGATGTCGGCAAGTGTGAAAAATGCCGCATCCAAAATTAAGGTGAGGAGAATATGAAACAATAAGTATACAAATTAATTTTTAATGATTAATCTTTTGAGAAGAGTAAAAAGAAAACAAACAAAAAACAAAATTGTTTTACTTTTTAGAATCATGTCTCTTGACTTTGTTTAAGAAAAATCAACAAAATAAACCTACCCGTCCAAAACAGAAAAAAATAAGTGTCAAGATAGAATGAAAATATTTGGCTCAGGGCACTCTAAACAAAATCCTCCAAAGGATGAAATGTGTCCTCAGTCAAAGTCCTAGCATGGTAACGATAATTTGAAATTGAATGATACGCAGAACAACCAGAACCAAAACACAAAAACAACAAAAAATACGGTACCGGTCTGACACCTTAATCTGGAAAATATGACACAAAACGAGTTGAGCTTCCATTTTGCCAGAGCAGCCCAAGGTGACGTTTCAAAACAGTCACCAACAAACAACAAGGAGAGCAACCTGTCTGCGTGCAGTGGGCGTGCAAAAAGTGGGCGAATGGCATAGAACAAAAATGATGTTTGATGTCCTTTTTCGGTTTACGTTTCTTTATTGTTTTTTTTGTTGTTGTTGTTGTCGTTTGGCTTAAAGGCAAACACTTTTGAGTTTTGCCTTTTTTTATATTTTTTGTTTAGATGTTCTGTTGGATTTATTTTGCTGTGGATGTGGATGTCTTGAAAAGTGAAACAAAATTCTGCAATTTCAATTGTATCCTTAAAAGTGTTTTATATTTCATTTTTATGTTGAAGTTTTAAATGTCATTCTTTAGAGGTGGGAAATGAAAAGGCTGTCAAGCTTTTCATGGTTATGTTTGATGTTAGAAAAATGAGAGACCATGACCTGATATGATACCTTGTGGTTTATTAAAAACAATAGAAACAAAATAAATTGAAGCATTTATGTTTTCCACAACTATTGTTGATGATTTGACATTTCTAACTTTTCACATATATACATGTACAATTTTTACTGAAGATCACACCATGAAACGGGTCTTAAACGAATTTGAAAAGCAAATAGATTTATTTGCAGAAAAAGAGGTTATTGTCCCAAATTCATGTGCTGAAAATCTTACAAGGAAAAGTAACTTACAGCTCGATGGAGCTAATATTTTAAAATATGTGTCAATATTTTAGAAAACAGGTCAACACTTAAATCTATAGGTCAACGTAATGGAGGAATAGTCATGTTTCGGAATGACTACAAAATAAATCGAAGTTACAGAAATGAGATTTCGTATACACACAGTATTGCAATTTTTTGAGAGCGATTTTGTTAAAAATAGTGGTTGTGCAAAGTTTTTCCGACAACGACTTCCTTTTTTCAGGGTCGGAGCTCTTGTACTTATTTTTTTGATTCTATATAACAACTAAAGTATATCTACGTAAGATTTTTAAAATATATTGATTTTTGGTTAGATTTTAAAATTTCGGTGCACTGATAATTCTGAATTGCAAGTAAAATGCATTACACAAAAAGAGGCTGGGATGCGACCCACACTGATAACAACCCATCCCGTCTGTCGGTTTTTCTTGCTTAAAAGTTTTTCTATATGTATCAATTTTTACCAAATTTGGGTACTATTTTTTGTAGATTTTATTTTATTATGAAAAAACGTACTGTTGGATTTTTATAAAAAAAAATTACTGAATATCGAAAACAATATTTTCTGTGAAATAAAATAAGCTTGAAGCCAATATTTTTAATTTTTGAAAAGCTATTTTTTTAGTATTGTTATTTTTTAGGTTTTTATTTTTTGTAAAAAAACTGTCAATTCGATGTTTCTAAAAGTTTCTCCACATGTTAAAAACAATATTTATTATAACATAAAATTAGATAGAACCCATTATCTCAAATTTTTGAAAAGACATTTGAGTCAAAAATCAATGTTTACCAACTTTTGTTAAATTTTTTTGTCGGTTTTTAATTTTTTGTAAAAAAACTGTCAATTCGATTTTTTCCAAAATTTTACTGAATATTGAAAATAATATTTTTTGAAAGATTAAAGTAGTTTAAAGCCAATATCTCAAAGATTTGAAAAGATATTTGAGTCGAAAATCAATTTTTACCAACTTTTATTAATTTTTTTTTGTTTTTATTTTTTATAAAAAAACTGTCAATTCGATTTTTCTCAAAATTTTAACAAAAACGTTAGTCTTCGTTGCAAAAAATTGTTTTGAAGATAAAACCATTTTTTATTCGTAAAATTTTCGAGGTGAACATTTTTTTTCATTTTTTTTTGATTTATAAAAAAACCGTTAATTGGATTTTTTTTTTTCAAAAATATATTTGTTTGGTATCACGTTAAAATATATCATATAAAATTTAATTCAAGTTTCTAACGTTTTTTTTTTAGTAAGATATTTAGGGTTAACCAAAATTTTCACCTTTTTTTTTTAAACTGCTATATTAAAAAAAACCACCCACGCAATTTTCTTGAGAGCATCTTTCTGCCTTATTGTCTGTATAACAACATTTATTTGAAGTCGATATCTCTTCTGGTTCTTGAGCTATGGACGACGAAAAAAACGTCGCGAACGTACGGACGCACGAACGAACGTACACACGCACGCAAAGACATCTCTCTAAAAATCTTTTATTTCAACTCTAGGGACCTTGAAACGTCGAGAAATGTCAAAATCTTCAATTCGACAAATTGGACCCATTACAATAACTTCCTATGGGAGGTTAAAAAAGATTTTTAGTCATTTCTAGGTTGTCATTAGGCTTCAATTATAGGTTTTGATTCAGTCTTTTGGTTGTAGCAGGTTTTTTGAAACCTCATTATATGAGTAGTTTGAGTACAGGTACCTCATTACTCAAAACTAATAAGCGGTATTGTTATATTTAAGTTCAAAACTCAATCCAAAAGAACAGTAAATTTAAGGTTGTCATTTTCTGTTCTACTATATTCTCAAAGTAAACTCAAACATATCGATTTTTCAAAGCCTTTACGATATGCTTGTGTAAAATAGTTTTCAAATTTAATTGAAATATGTTTCAGAAATATCAGTTTAGTTAATTGAATTATCAAACACGAAGAACTTTGTGCCTCTCTTTATCAATTAAGTTCAAAGTAAATTGTTGCCCTTTCCTTTCAATAATGTTGGGATGTCTATATGTCTGCCGTCTGGCATTTCAAGTTTTTCTTTTCACATCTTCATTTAGGTATATATGTAGTTGTTCTTGTACAACATTCATGTAACTGTTTCTTTTAGAGACTTTAGATATTCCCTTAATTGCGCCATGTTGCTATACACTCAAATGCATCAACGCCACCACCGCCACGCCGCCGCGCCGCTGCCGCTTGACTATACTACAGTCTTCATTGATTACTTACCCCCTTATCCACCCCCTTCCTTTACTCGACCAACTCGCCATCAGCTAGTAGGGTTTTTTTTTTGCCTGATGCCACCAACATCACCATCATCATCATCATCATCATTGAGCGAAGTTCAAAAGTTTAGCTTGGAAAACATTTCTAATGGACTTTCCAAAAGCAGTACTCGTATAGTGGCATCAGCATCAGCATCAGCAGTAGTAGAAGTATAATATAGCAACAGCAAGGACATAAAGAGAGGCACGTCCTTGGAAAATAGACGTGGCTTTTGCGTGCAGTGTGGCTCGGCAACATCTTCTTAAGTGGCCATTAACAGTGTATCGGGATCGGAGCTCGGGACTCGGGAGGACTTTGGGGAGAGACAAATAGTTTAACTTTCTCCTATTCATCCGTATTTGCATACAAATTACGTGAAAGAATGGACAAAGTTTATCGTGTTAATGCCACTACTATGCAAATATAATGCCGTTGTTTGCTTTGCGTTGCTAGCTTACTACTTCTAATACTATACGAGTATACTATTTCTGCTCTGATGGTAGGTGTGAGATGTGTCCTTTAATGCTGTTCCCGCTTTTGCTCCTACTCCAACTCCATACCCATCTAGAGATGTTCTCTTTAATTGTTAAAAGTTGTTCCTTCAAGAGTGATAAGACGATGGGTTTAAGAGGGAAGATTGGAGGGGTGGGGAAGAACTTACTGCCAAAAATGTTACCTTAGCATGTTGTGTGTTTCGCGGCTTTTATTTTCTAAAAACATTATTATTTTCATATAGATAAAGTACCTATATAGAGCTCTATGTGTAGGTATAAGGAGACTTATTAAAGGCAAACGGGGGCATAGAGGGAAGAGGAGGCTATGTGGTAAATGGACAATAACATCCTTGTGCTGCAAAGCGTAAAATAACAGCAGATAAGGTAAACAAAAGCAACTTATTTTATATGTTTTCAGAATAGACAACATGATGTCTTATCTCATTTTAGTGTATAGATAGGTAGAAGGTAGTACATACTTCGTACATACATACTCGTAGGTACCAAATTTTATATTAGGCTATCAGCTTTATAGTAGCCCCATTCACATTTTTCAACAACAACAACAAAATAAACACCATTTTGTTTCAACTAAGTGGAATCATTGTCTCACTTTGTTTCAGCCAATATTAATGTTTTAAAGTTTTGTGTTTTTTGAAATAAAATAATGGCTTTTCTAGGAAATAATTCAAAACTTTAAGCCTATGTTATTGGTCATTGTCTTACAATTACAAAACGTAGATATTGTGTTGCTTGTTTTATTCTTCCAAAATGTATAACAAAATAGGGTGTAATAAACAATTGAGTTGGATATCCTTTTAATTTTTATACTTGGTTAAGCAAAACGAACATTTTCACCTTCACCTTGATTTAACAAGACTTTTCAGCAGAGTATATATCTCGAAAGCGAGATAAACAGTTTTTGAGATCCGATTCAATTCAAAGCAGAAAAACACCTTCATAGTTTTTTTTTTTTTTATATTATACGTGTACTCAAGGGGATATGAATACTCTTATGATGATCTGGTAAAGCATTCCACATTCGTGTAGTGCGACTAAAGAAAGAATCTCTGCACTTTACAGTACGTCCGAAATTGGAATCAAGGGTAAACTGATGAGCATTCCTAGAAGAACCCGTATTACGGTTGAATTGTCATAGTTACACATTATTTTATCTATCAATTGATAGTTGAAAAATTATTCAAATTCGTTCTGTTTAAATTTTATTTATTAAGAATTAAAATATTCATGTTTTTAATTTTTGGAAGAGGCTCAAAAATTCTCAACTATTAAAACCCTTTTCAATTATCTAGTCAAATGTTAAACAATGATATTTATCAACTATCCATTGATAATTGACACTTGAAGTAAAGGTCCTTGTTATAAGGTTCAGAAGAAAACCAGATATGTGAGATTAAAGTGGAGCCCGAGTTAAGAATTTAATGTTTGTATTAAACCTAGATCAAGGCATGAAGGATACATTCTATGATATATGAGTGTCGGATTGATATAAAGGATCTTATTGGGCAAGCTTGTACCCTAGTTTCATGGTGACAAAGTAACACTATCGCTTATCGTTTCATTGATAAACATTTTTAATTTTACAAGAATTTTTCTTATTTTGAATAAGTAGTTTTGAAGAATTGAATCAGCCACATACTCTTTTTAAATTTTTTTTTTTTATAATTTACAGGCACTCAAGGGGTTATTAGTACCCTTTATATGTTTAAATTTAAACACAGTGCGAGCGTTAGGAAAATAAGGAAGGATTTAAGAGGAAACACCGGTGCACATTGGTTTTAAAGTTCTGAATCAAAATGGGAGGGAAAAACAGAGTTTGCCAAAGCATTCCACATTCTCGATGTGCGATTTAAGAAAGAATCGCTATACTTGACAGTACGCCCGAAATTGAGCTCAAGGGTAAACTGATGAGCATTCCTGGAAGTGCGAGTATCACTGCTGAATTGTTAAGGGTGGAATGCAACTGGCTAATTCAACAGAACATTGTTTGTAAAAATATCGATAAAACAACGAAAAGCATGAGACATTGTGACGGTGTTCTAGCGATGTAAATGTTTCAATTATAGTTCTATCACCTATCATTTTTAAGCCCTTTTTTGAATTCTATCCAAGAGATTGAAACTTGTTTTAGGGGCACCTGCCCAGATATGCGAATTGTATGAAGGCTTTGTACATTACAGCCAGATCAGAAGGGGTGACAAATTTCTTGCACCGTCGCGTCGGAGAAATCCTAAGCACCTGGCAGCATTTTCGGCAATGTTTAATATGTGATCATTCCATAAAAGATTATCTGTGATACACATACCGATTACGGACAGTTGATTAGTTTCCTGAATGCAAGTGCAACTCATAGATAGCGGCATCGGGGGTGTGTTACACTTTAACGACAGGAGACAGCATTGAGTTTTCGAAGCATTAAATTCTACACGGTTTTTGATTCCCCATTTAACAATGCTGTCAAGATCAGAATTTAAAGAGCTTATCATACGCTGCCGTTAAAGATCCACGTCCAAAGGACAAGGATGTGAATCTAGAAACGAATATGAAAAGCTGAGGGTACTGTCGTCGGCAAAACTGTTTAATGGATTAGACAAAAGATCATTTATGAATATAAGGAAGAGATTTGGAGACAAAACGGAGCCCTGGGGGACACCGGCATTTATTTTATGAATTTCAGACTTAAAACCATCCAATACAACTTGTATTGAACGATTAGAAAGGTAATTTCTAATCCAACGAAGAAGAGATTCATCAATACCAAAAGCACGCATTTTCGATAAGAGAGCTTAATGCCAAACTCTATCAAATGCCTTTGAAATATCAAGTGCAATAATCTTACTTTTTCCAAAACGATGTAAAGGTTTGTTCCACTGTTCGGTGAAATAAACCATGAGATCACCAGTGGACCTATGGCTATGAAAGCCATACTGTCGGTCATTAAGAAGCTTCCATTTTTCAAGATATTTCTTAGGCTGATAATTTATCAGCGTTTCCATGACCTTGGAAAGAAGGGACGTGAGTGCTATTGGACGATAGTAGGAGGGAGAGGAGGATCCACCTTTTTATATGGCATTTTAACCGAAAATCATATATCTAAGCATCTATGTGACATAGTTTTTTTTTTCTAAAAATCCTAACTCCAGTTTCCACTAAAACAAAAGAATATTAAATCAATGTCCAAATAAATTCATATAGAAAAGCATTAAATTCCATTCTGCTATTATATCCCTTTCTCTTTTATTATCGCATTCACCAGTGCAATAAAAGTTCAAAAACCAAACCAAACTAAACCAAATGAAAATGAAAAATGCCAACCATCTATTTATTGAATTAACCTTCAAAAGTCAACAAAAGAACCCAAGACCATTTATTAAAAAACCACAATCAAAGTCTAATTAATTAGAATAAATTGCTTTGTTCTTGAAAAACTTTTTCTTTTATACAAAAAAGCAACAAAAAGAAAAATGAGTCTCTATGAATGCATTTTTGTGTTAGCGTTTCCTTCTTCCGATTTGAGATATATGATATTTTAGTTCTCTCATTTATGTACTCAGTTTGTTTTAGCGCAAACTCAATCTAACTGTGTAAAAATGTAACATTATAGTTTCTCCTTTTTCGGATAACCTGGATAGAAAGTGTGGGAAGTTTTAGACACTACAAAAATATTAAAACCCAAAAGTTAGTGCTTGTCTTTGGCTCAAGAAGAACTGATGAAAATATGTTTCTCTCTTTCTTTTTTTTCTGAAAAATATTTGATTTTTGATCAATTTTCAAACTTTTCCTCCAAAAATATGAATTCAAAAATGGAAAAGATCAAATTGATAACAAAAACCTCACTTCGAAGTTGAAGAATTTCTTAGGTCATTATCCATAGTTAGGTTACTTAGGTGAAGCTACTCCAAGGGTATAAGTGTTTTTTTTTGTCAGTCATAAATTTTGTGGCCCTCTAAGTAACTCCAGGAATATAAATATCCTAGTTTACGAATCTTTACTTACAGATGAACCATTATTAGTATGCAGATACACGTGCTTTTTGGAATAGGTTTACTTATTGAGATTATAATAAACTTCAAGATATACACGAGATATAAATAGCATTTCTTTTATCTTCAATTAAGTAAACCACGTTTAGAAGGCTTTAGCAATTCAAAAAAATTTAAGGAGGTTTATATCTGCTTAAACTTGAACACATTTTCTATAAAAAGGGGTTGCCAAAGATTATCTTTGTTTTTGTTTTGTTTTTTGTTTTAGTGAAAAATTGTATATTTTTTTAAATTTATTTGTTTTCTTTTTGCTTTATTATATTTTTTATTATATTATTTGATTTTAATTTTAGTTTAACTTTTAATTTTAATTTTAACTTTAATTTTAATTTTAATTTTAATTTAAATTTTAATTTTAATTTTTATTTTTATTTTAATTTTAATTTTGTTTAATCTTATTTCATGGTATTTTATTTTGTTTTAAACTTACTTCTTTAAATTATGTTATTTTATTTTATTTTATGGTTTTTATATTGTTGAAAATTAATTTCTTTTAACTTTTTAATTTTATTTATTTAATTGAGTTTTGTTTGAAAATTTGATTCTAAAAATTCTACATAATGTTAGCAAAAATATTTTGCATTAAAAGAAATAATTTTGGAGTCAGTACCTTTTAATTATTTGGTTTCCAAATATTCGAATTTTTAACAATTGTTGTTGGTAATTTTTAAGGTTTCTATATTTTGCGACAGAAAATTAAAAATTCGATTTTTACGAAACTTAGACCAGATACTCAAAACATAACTTTTCATAGAATACAATTATGCTGGAGGTTTTGAGAATTGGAGGATGTAAAAATTACAAATATATTATGTGGCAACTCTACCAAAAAATTCATATTCTAGAAGAGAAAAAATCATGCAAAATATTTACATTTTCACAAGAAAACAAAAATATAAGAACATACAACATACACAAACCCCCTTCCCCCCCACCAAAAAAAAAAAAACGAAACAAAACGAAACGAAAAGTTCTGCAAATTATTTAGAAATTATCTTTATGCATTTAACAAAGTTTATGTGCGGCTTGCTTTTAGTTTAGGAGGTATAAAGGTATAGTTGCTTGATGAACACACACGTATCATACATTACACCTATTTACTTTATCGTTGTGTTGTGGGTATGAGTTCGTCTGAAATTGATCACTCTCTGCTAATTTTATCTTGCGCTCCTTGAGCTATGTACCTTTTGCAACTCAATAAACTTCATAAGGATATTGCGATGTCGAAGAGGAATTGGCATTTTGTATGTAGAATTTTATACGTACATACATACGTACGTCGTACATCCTTAGAGTACCTTACCTACTATACTCGTAGATACAGGTAGCTTTATGGTCCTTCTGCGGGTATCAAGCAGTATGAGGAGTCAAAGGACCTTATCTTTCCGAAAGCTTCCTTTTGATTTTAGATGGGGAGAGAGCGAATTGCTTTCGTTTGTGTATATGAGTCGTAACGGTTTTCAAGGAGAAATTATGAATGACGTGATGTGGATGGAAAATATAGAAGAAGAAGAAGAAGAAAAAAATGTTTTCAGCTCTGTTTTGTCCCATTTCAACGTTATCTTTTTCTTGAATGGCTCTCCTACACCTGTACCATAGTGTACCAACCATGATGGTAGCTATGGCGATAGCCTGACAGCATTGCAAAATATCAGAGAGGCTGCTCTGAAGTGCACTTTATGAAGTGGATGAAGAGGTTATAAGCCTTCTACGTCTTTCGCAGTCAGTGATGATGCTTCTTCTGTATGGTGCTTTGCCGGTAGGTGGTTATGTGATGCTTTTTTTTCTTCAAAGGTATAACGTTGGCGGCGACGATGATGATGATGATGATAATGATACTTGCGGTGTTTGTTGAGGAGGCAGAGCAGGCAGGCAGATACTATTTAAGCTCTTTGCAGCATAGTTGAGTTGATGGTGTATCCTTGAAGCGTAATTTATCGTGTAGACGTAGTTTGTCAGCATTTTACTCGTTTGTGCAAATCACCCGAGTGTTGAAGATCAACTCAATTTCAAATCGTTGCTAAATAATCCTTTTCATATTTTGATAAGAGCTGTTTTTTTTTTTAAACCAACCCCAAAATCTCCCATCGCCCTTTACCATCATCATCAACTAAGTTTTGTCTGTGAATTTAAAATACCTTCCTCCTTCAATCAAATTGTGCTTTTAGAAGGAATATGGAAACACACAGAAATGATGGGAAATAATATCATATAATTCTCCATGACACGAACATGGATGCTTAATTATCTCTTCCCATAGACATGGAGCCAGAAAACGAGAACGAAAATGAGAACGAGACACAGAAGCTCGAATACGGAATATAGCAATTTATTATTTTGTAGTAAAATATCCTCGTAGCTCGTTTGCTCGTTTTGCTCGAACCTACCTACCTACGAGCTACGACGACGTACAAACATATATGAACACCGAACAGGCTGACTTAATTAATTGCCGTCTGCTAAATAATGGGCAAATTTATGAAGGCGATAATCTTCCACCTACCTTTATGTATACATATATTAATATATGAATGAATGAGTATAGTATATATAAGAGTTATATGGAATAGAGCCATTTTGCTGCGAAAGGTTGAGGCCATTTTGAGAACTTTATTCAAACCTTCTCTCGGTATGATTACTCTTTTTTTCTGTCATTTTGGTAATGTGGGTGAATAAGTTACTTTCCATACCGAAAATTGGTACTAAGGACTTTATCATGATTAAGTATATAAATTATACCTGGTGCTGGTTCTGGACCAGAAAAAAAAAGAAAAACGTAGAAAAGGGTAAAGTCCAACACATTACAAAAACCTGCTGAAACCTAGCCCAATGGACCGGATTAATGTCTGACGAGGGTGTGAAACACAAGGTGAGTGTATATAAGCATGTGAAATAGCAACCTTAAGGTGGGCTAAAACTTCATAGATGTATGTAGTGTAGGTACATTATGGAAAAAGGCCTTTTATTTAGATATATAGAAGAATGATAACAGTTTACATTGTGAGAAAAAATCAGATACTTTTGATAATTGTTTAAGTGGTTTCATTTAATGTATTAAATTGAAAAAAGAATATTGGCTTAATTATCAATTGTCATTAGTTAAACATTTAAGGGAGTATAAATTTAGAGTACGTCCTGATTAAAGAAGAAGTTTTTAAAAATAATCAACACAAAAACCAAATTAAGTCAAAGTAAACTCTGATCTTTAAGACAGCTTATCAGACTGCTAAATGCATATGACGGGTGTTTTAACACCGCAGGACTATTTTTTGTAGGGTAAAGTGAAGTCGCTTGTCTACGCAGATAAACTGAAAAGATTGATGCTCTGGGAGAGAATATTCGGCTAGTTTTTGCTCACAATTTCCCCCTACGGTGAAAGGTGATCGAAAATTAAATTTGATGCAAAAACCCCAACTTTTCACATCCAGTAATTGGTACCTACTCTTTTAACAAAATTTTGCACGAAATAACTCATTTCTTATATCAATTTAAGGTTTTGGAGTTCACTTTTTTAAAAACTACATTTTTAATTTGTTTTTTGCCAAAACACCAAATTTTTGTTTTCAAAGGCTTCAATTACTTTAAAACAAAAAGAGGCTGGGATGCGACCCACACTGTTAACTTCCCATCCCAAAAAAGTTATTCTAAAATATAACTAACAAGATTTTGCATATGATGAAATAGTTTGATTTCAAAATCTGTTTTTGTTAACGAGATTTTAAGTCGCCAACTCATTTTTTCCAATTTTAGTAGCATTTCATAAAAGTTTTTATTACTAATAAAAACAAATACAAATTGGATGAATGAAATAAATTTCAAGTCAATGTCTTCTTTTATTCACGAGATATCGAGAACCGAGCATAAATTTTTACCAATTTTGCGTACTATTTTTAATTTTGTATGAAAAAACGGAATGTTAGATTTTTATAAACAAAATTACTGAATGTTGAAAACAATATCACTACATAGTATAAAACAAAGTCGCTTTTTCTGTCATGTGTCATGTTGTATGTCCCTATGAACGCTTAAATCTTTAAAACTACGCAACGGATTTTGATGCGGTTTTTTTTAATAGATAGAGTAACTCATGAGGAAGGTTTTTATGTATAATATCATCCATTAAATAGTGGACAAATACTGTTATTTTTGAGGTTTCTAATGTGATGTCGCAAATAATTACATTTTTTCCGCTTACATTGCAAACGCAGGCTGAATCCTACGAGATTTATCAAAATAATAATGTACTAAGTATTGTACACAATGAAAAGGTCTACAGAAAACTCCGCGATAAAAGATATTCCAAAGATAAGGAAAGGGGAATTGTTTTAAGTACTCCAAAAACGCGTGCGGGCTACGGCCAGTAAATGAATAAATCAAATCTACTGGATTGATTTTATCATTTTTTCAGTGAGTTACATATTTTAAACCCGTGCAAAGCCGGAGCGGGCCGCTATGTTTTTTTATAAACAACGTTCACAGTTTTTCTGTAGCGTATTTAGTATATCAGCATTGCACCCGTGCGAAGCCGGGGCGGGTCGCTAGTTTTTTATAAAATAAAATAAGTTGAAAGCCACAATATCAAATTTTTGAAAAGATATTTGAGTCAAAAATCATTTTTTACCAAGTTTTAGTATTGATTTTTGTCAAAATTTGACTGAATGTTAAAAACAATATTTTTCATAGGAAAAAATTAGTTCAAAGCCAATATCTCAAAGTTTTGAAAAGATAATTAAGTCGGAAATCGATTTTTACCAACTTTTGTTATTTTTTTATGATTTTAGTTTCTGTAAAAACACTGTCAATTCGATTTTTGTCAAAATTTTACCAAGAGTAAAGATAAAATAGGTTGAAAGTCACAATCTAAAATTTTTGAAAAGATATTAAACCACCCACGCAATTTTCTTGAGAGCCCTTTCTGCACTATTATCTGTATAATAAAATTTATTTGAAGTCGATATCTCTCCTGGTTTTTGAGCTATGGACGACGAAAAAAACGTCGCGAACGTACGAACGTACGTACACACACGCACGCACAGACATCTTTCTAAAAATCTTTTATTTCGACTCTAGGAACCTTGAAACTTCGAGAAATGTCAAAATTTTGACGTGACAACGTCTTAAATTAGGTTGCGGCTGGGAGTCACTTATGAAAAAGTGTAACGCCCGGTAACGTTACGATGAGTCACCGAACTAGAGAGAGGCCCGCCGAATGCCTTGCGTCTCTCTCCCACTCAACTATGATCGGTCTGCCGCGCGCGCAGCACTAGAGAATTAGGTGCATTGAATCGGCGCATGCTTGTGTCTCTGTCTTTGTCTTTCTCGAACGTTCTTGGCGTTGGAAAAACAAGAAAGCGTCATAATACAAGTTTTAGTAAACAAAATATATTTCTATTGTTAAAATTTGTGCAATTCTTTTTTTCATTCAATTCCTTGTTCCTATTGTGCAATTTAATTATATTCATATCAATAAATATTCTACCGAGAAAAAGACGTTGTCACGTAAAATCTTCGCCCGTAAAACCGACTTTACAGGCAACCATTTTTTAATTCGACAAATCGGACCCATTACAATAACTTCCTATGAGAAGTTAAAAATTCAAAAATTCATTTTGAAAATTCTCTTCACATGGCCTCGTCGACCTTTTGAAACTTTAAATTGAAATAAGAAATATCTCATGTGCTACTAAATTAACGTTTTCAAAAATAAACATTTAAAAAGCTACAATTTTCGACTTCAAAAAGTAATTATTTTCATAAGTTCATCCGCTAACTTCAGAGTTATGTGAACTGGAAGTTTAAGCTTAAAATGTGTTAGTTCCGCTACAACACATCCGAATTGGAAATAATTTTCAATACTTGGATAGAATTCTTGAATTTTTGAAAAACAAAAATTGCAATTACAGTAGACGCTCGATACAGTGAACCTCGGAATAGTGAACTATCCAGTATAGTGAACACCCAAAATGTTACATGTACTACTCTAAATAGTGAACAATTCAAATTTCGATATAGTGAACATATATTTTTTCTCATGTTTAAACAAGAATATTACAGTGGCAATACGTCTAAAGCATGTCGACTGCCTTTAAACAAATTTTAACGTTAATTCATGCTTATCTCACACTGAATCACAAAAGAAAGTAGTCACTTGATTTAGTAAAACACAAGTTCTTGCTGTGTTCTTACTTTTGTACAGCATTGTAATTGTAATAATAAGTATGTATTATGATTTTTTTTTGTTTTTAACTGTTTTAACGTGATTAAATGTTAGTTTATCCATTAAATAAATATAATTATCTTCACACTGAACAAAATGTGTATTTTTGATCAAATTTAACTTTGGAAAGCGTTTCTAGGCTCCCGCTCGAAATAGTGAACAATCTCGAAATAGTGACCATGGCTGGTTTTTATTACTTCACTATATCGAGCGTCTACTGTAATACGAAAATGCTAAGATAAGTTATGCTCTTTTACTATTTAATAGTTTTAAGTCTCTATTTCTCACAGTGTACATGATGTTTAAATTTAATCATTCCTTTTCCTTTTGTGCCACCTCAACAACGAGCTCCCTAATAGAAAAATGAGACATTTTAAACATGTGCTTCGAAGGTCTAAGTTTCTTTTTTTATTTTTTTTTTGCTGCTTGAAGCCGACATCATTATTATCCTTTTGTAGAATTTTATTATCCTTGTCAGGTGGTTAAATGTATAATATAGCTTCATTAGTTTTCTGACTTGGGGCGATTTATGTGGGTCCTGGTGATGTGATGGGTGGCAATGCGTTCTGTTCTCATCTCGCATATAACTGTCTGAAGTGGAAGTTTAGACAAGTCTAAGAATTCTCTTCAATCCTAAGTAACTAAAGTATTTTTTGTGTTGAAACCGAACCGAACCTTGCCACTCAAACGTTGAGACTTCTTCAAAAGTCCTTAAAAATAATATTAAATTGTTGTCTATGGATTTTGTGTAAGTGTGTATGTTTTCGAAAGAGACTGATTTCTAATTCTGGTATCTGGTTTTCATGTAACTGACAGTATTTGCATGTCTATAGTTTGGACGTTTTCCTTATTGCTTCACTCTTTTCTGGGCTAAAAATGGTCTTTCAAAGCAAATACTATAAAAGGACTCGTTTTTTTTTCTTCGTTTTTCTTTTTCTTCTTTTTTGGTTTTTCTGTTCATGATGTTCAAGTATCCTATATATTATAAAGCAACAAAGCAAACATTGTAGGACTTTGCTCTTACGATATTCATAACACTTAAAATTTTAAAACATGATATTTTCAATAGGTGGACCCTTCAACTGCACGCTGAGAAGAATATTGCTTTTTGAACTGCTAACCACATGGAAGTAAGAGCCATGATGACAAAAGCTGTGTTGCATATACTCGTTTATGTGGAAGAATTTTGTTCTGGATATGAGATGAGTCGCTTCTGATGTTTTTTTTTTTTTTTTTTTGAATATGGTCTTAGAGTACCTATCTTGTATATAAGATATGTGTAACGATTTTTATATTTTTTCAGAATACCGGCGATATTTTAACCGGCAAAGTTTGCATGTTTGTTCTTTCGTCCTTGTATATGATATTTTTAGTTTGATCTATTTTTACTTTTGTTGAGTTTATTTTTGGATTTTTCGTAATAACATTTTGTGTTTCAAAGTAAAAGTAACTTTTAGCAGAGAAAATAAAATGTCTGGGTTTTCATTGAAAGAGTTTATTGACAAAAAACAATAAAAAATACTTTCAAGGTTATGAAATTTGACTACAGTAAAATTGTTTGCACAAAAACATCTCTTCAATCATGAGTTGTTGGGAATCTTGTTTTGGTAATGCAAATTTTATGAAATGTGTTGCGAGGAGTTCCATAAGTTTATAAATGAGCCCTTCGTAAATTTATGAAAAAAAACATGAATTGAACGAAAAGTTTCGTTACCGTACGAATGTAAATTATATTGATTAATAGAAATTTTTATACAATTAACGAACAAAAATGGTAGTCTGACTCATGTTTAAAGTAAAACTATTGAAAATTCATTAATTCAATGAAAAATATCATAAACCAATGAATCTACATTTATTAAAGTTAATCTTGAAAAATCATAACATATAAAGAAAGGTGCTGATTAACCCAACATATGAAATAGTATTTTATTTTTCTGCACGTTTATTAATGAAGAATTTCGTTAGTTGATTTGGAATACCACAACAGTTTTAAATTTTGTTTTGACATTTTAATCTCGGTTAACAAAACAAATGTTTCGTTTTTTGATGAAGTGAAGTTTTTGACTGGGTGAAAATTAATTACATTTTTATTGGCTTGAAGAAGTTGTTCGTTTTATTTACTTGAAGGTGCATACATTTTATCTCGCGTTCTACTTTTTACGATTTTCAATCCTGATATTAGCCAATTTTTTTAAATCTTTGGTATGTTCGTAAAATAACACTAATTTAAGTATTTTAAATATTTTCATTTAAACAAAAATTCAGCTGGTTTGCTGAGTGAAGATTGAATATATCAATATATTATGTAACCTTAAAAATGCTTCTTACTCTATGAACATTTGTAACTTATTTGTAGCTATGCTTTTCAGAAGAGTTAAACAAAATGTTGGAAGGAATATGAAATGCCCTAGAATTAAGCTAATTTATGTTTATTCGGTAACCTAATATCTCAAAAATCCAAACAGCTGTTGTAATTACACCAACCTCTTTAAAGTCTTACATCGTCAAGGACAACAAGAGAAAAGTGTTTAATACCCACATCATCATTTCCAGAGTTTGTTATACCTAGGTATAGCCTTAAAAAAACAATTTATATAATTTATGGAGTTTCTATCTAAGGCCAACATTTTTTTCTTCAGACTTTCTAAAATTACACTCCATACCTAAATATCATTACAGTCTTTAAATTATATTTTCCTCTTGCTTCTTTAATATATTATACGTATGTACTTCCCTTCATATAATATTAGAAATATTACAATTTAAACCTCATGCCCTTATAATGTACCGCATCTATATCTGCAATCGAAATTTGCTATAAAATATTCAAAAAACGTTCGACCCTGAACAAGAAAACGCAGAAATACTGCATCGCTTCCTTTGTCGTATCGACGACGACGACGCTATAGTCATCTTCATATTCTTCGTCGTCGCCATATCGTCGTCGGTCGTCGTTATAGTAACCCATGTTCCTATGTTCCTTCTTCAATCTTCTCCTAGTTTACATATGTTACAAAGTGCTTTCCAATTTTATGTTCCTCAGCAGCTGGTGTGTCGTTCAAAATGGCAAATACCAAAATGGAGAGCGTGAGCTCAGTGTATATGAATCACCATTACCATACGTAAAAAATTGAAGACAACAAACATACAAAGTACAAAATAACGACCATGCTGTGTTTCAAAATCGAACTGTATCTATGGTATACCCCACAATACCGTATTTTTCTTCCTCCTCATGAGTCTTGAGTCTTGAAGAAGTGAAGAACTTGATGCGATAGCGATGGTAATATCTAAGAAATCGCTAGCTCAATTCCGATTTGTTGTCTATGATGGGTAACAAATGCGATATTGCTTAGCCCATTTTATGTAGGGGGATATGCGATAGGGGATGAAAACTGTGGCTCAGCTACTAACACCCTATACCCCTACCCCCACCTAATTCTACCTAACCTAGTAGGTAGGTACTGACATTTATTTTATGTACCGAATTTCCATTTTATTATCTTCGAAGAATAACAAAAGCAATAGTATAGTATAACGAAGAAAGAATAAGCGATGCCATACGGAAAGTCGGAGACTGCTTGTACTAACAATTTTTTTTTTTTTTTATTCTGCACAATGATGTTTTGAACCATTTGAAACCTTATACGAGTCTAGTTATACGTGTTTTGGTTGTGAAAACATTATTGCAATAATGTAAAAAAGGAAGAAGCTTATTTTGATCTTGACACGTATGAATACTACTCTGGAGCATCGGTGGCTCTAGCTCTAGCTGTGGCTGTGGGTTCTGGTTATTCCAAGTACCTTCTTACCTACACATAAGACCTTCATACTATCATATGGAATTGTTCTTCTTAAGTCGGAAATTTAAAAAAAAAAAAGTTTTGTAGAGTTAGTTGAACTTTTGACATGACAAAGAATGACATTGATAGGACTGTTCTTCTAACAATAGAGTTTACAATATTCTCTTCTTCAAATTGCAAACACACTACGAATATATACTTTGTTTCTATGGCTCTGTTTCTAGGAAGTGTTTCTAAAAATTACCATAAATTTATAGTTTTCTAAGAAGCCATGTTTTGCAAAAAAGGATATCCAGATTTGTGTAAGAACGACAAGTTCAGCAAAACTGTTTATCATTAACTCAGATGTCATTGGCACCAGGAAAATTTCAGAATAGATGAAATCATTGATATCACAACATAATTCTTAGTTTTTACTTTGTTCATAAAGCTTGAAACAGTGGAGCATATTTTAAGTAATTTATCGAAAAATGTTTGGCAATTTACTAGATACGAATTTTCTAAATACTTACCAATTCACAGAAGTTTTAAAAAGAAAAGATATTATGAAAAACAAAGAAAGAAAACAAACCTAATTCTGGCGAATGAGAATGTTGGAAAGTGTATAAGAAATACTGGGAAAATTTTAATTCATAATAAATGGTTTGTGTATTTGAACGAACTAATCGAATGCTCAAACCATTATTATTATTATTTTGATAAGTTAGTTCTTAGGTATTTCATATTTTTTGGGATGAGTTCTTTTCTACGTTATGAGCAGTCTTAGGATGATGAAGAATGTTTTGCCTTATGGTATAGTGGTGTCAAAGTAGCCCGTTTCAGCTTCTTCTTCAGGCACACCTCATAACTGAAACAAAAACTCATCCCTCTTGGGTTTGGGGTTAATTCAAATGATTATTAAATATTTTATCATCGAGGATAAATAATCTCTTATCACAGCTTTTTTTGTGAAATTTGTTTGCAGAATTTCCCGCATGGGTCTGGTTATAAATTTGTAATGTCAAAAACTCAGAAATCATTTGAAACCCTTTAATTGATGAAAGTGAAAATTTGTAGTTTTAATAAGATGTTGAGTGATAAGTAATATACTAAGATCATGCAAAATTATTTTAGTAATAAAAATAAATAAATTAGTTGGCGCAACAGTCCGTAGAGAACCAGGGCCTAGTGACTTACAACTCTCAACCATTCCTGTGTGCAAATAATTGTAGGGATGGAGGGGACCTACAGTTTATATGTCGAAAACAGATAATTTGAGAAAGCACTTTTCATAATAAGAATTACTCTTGGCAAATTTGTCAATTCCTCGCAAGATGCAGAACCCGTAAAAAAACTTTAGGTGATACAGGCAGGGATCGAACCCAAGACCTCTGGCATGACAGTCGAACGCACTAACCATCATTCCACGGGTACCACAAATTATCTTAGTAACTTTACTAAAATTTTCATGATTGATGTTTGTTACTTCAAAGTCATATCTTCTAAAATTTTCTACACCACAATATACTACAAGTTGTAATAGAGCTGGAATTATTAATTTAAAAGGAAATTTGAAAAAATATATATTTTTTTAGAGAGTATTCTGTGTTAAAATCATTTATAAAGGTGTGCTTATTTTGAAGCTGCAATTGACAGCTCCACTGTGCTAGAAGCTAAAATCGTTCATCCAAGCTGAAATCTGGTATTTACAAAAATTCTTAAGACTATTATTATTCAACATACAAGAAAAGATACTCTTTTTTGGGTGGTTAACCTTAATCTCTAGCTTTTAGAATAGAAAACTTCCTTGACAGACCTCCCATTTTACATAAAGAAATTTCAACAAAGCCTCTAGGCTTTTCTAAATTTTCTATTAAATCAAAAAGAAAAAGTAGGTATCTAATATTAATTAAAATCTATTTTCTCGGAATCTACTCAATTAAAATTCCAAAAGTATCCGGAAACAAATAATTTACCAAACTAAAATAAATTTCAATTAAAGCTTATTAAGTGGAATAAATTCTCTATTTTTCTATCATCACAAAAACGTGTTTAAACCATGCTTTCGAATGTTAATGCCAAAACCACACTTGTTGGATAAAATTTGAAAAACAATAAAAATCTACCTTAAGCACGTTTTTCAAAACAACACAAAAAACAAATAAAAACAAACAGTACTTATATACTCGTATATTTTCTCCTGGTTAGCAGAAAACATGCACTTTCAATTCAAACCACCACAGTACCGAACCACACCGCATCGCACCGTACAACTCCCTGGCATTCTGTCTGTTTCAAATTTCCACCCCCTCAACACTCTCGGTGAAAAGGTGAAAAAGTTAAGCAAATTGGATCGGCCGTGAAAACTCCTGAGGATAGACAATTTAATTGATTACGAGAACGAGATGAAACGATTTTGTGTTTTTTGTTTCAAATGTTGTATAGAAAAGGAAGTGGGTGAGGGTTTAAGTTCGTACAAAACTTAAGACTTATACCTTCACCTGCCTCATCCCACCAAGGCTCACATACATTCGGTTCTCTCTGTCGTCGCCACCACGCCGCCGTCTCGCTTCATTTAACTGCACGTGAAGTTGATGCCTTCTCGAGTGCGATGTTGAGGAAGAAGAGACTTTGGCATTTCAAACGGAACGTGAGGTATTGCCTTTAAGCTATAATTAATCACTCTATTGTCAAGGTGTTTCACCGCAATAGTTGGTGTTACAACAAATTTACATGGCTCCCAGCATGAGTCCTTTTTTTGCACGCAAGGCCAGCACGACGCCACGACTCGACTCGACTCGACTCGACTGACCACCAACCAAGAACAATTCTCTTTTTTTATTTTTGTAAGTGGCGAGCTGATTTAATTAGTCACGAGTCGCTGTGTGTCCTTGTCATTTTAATTAAAAAATCACTGCTTGAGAAATGTGAAAATTTTAATTGGAAATTTATTGCGATACAACACCAACTCCAGCTCTATAGCTCCAGCATCAACATCATCGTCAGCGTCAGAAACCGGTATCAGGATCGTAGAGTTATTAAAAAAAATAATCCTAGTGCTTTTTTATTCTTTTTTTTTCCCACACAATCAAAGTAATTGAGAGAAATCATTAAGCGGTGAACATTTGGTACATTCTTAAATGAAATATCCTTCCCATTTTATTTCATAAGGAATTTCCCGGATATAAAAATTCAGATTCAATATTTAAATGAGTATTTGATGGGAGTGCATAAAATTGATTTTAAAATTAAGATCGTTACCGTATAAAGCAGATGTCGAAGGAGTACCTTTATTTTTAGAATATTCAAGGTTAGTAATTGTGATATCAGGTCCTAAAAGAGTTTCAAAATTCAAAAAGTTTCATAAAGACAAAAAGTTTTCCACTGGTTAATGGTTCTTAGAAAAAATCTGAAATTTTCTACTGACTGCTTCCAAGAATATTCTGACACCCTTTGATATCATCATAACCATATGAAGGCAATATCGTTTCTTGTTTTTAAACTAACAGCTATTTGCATACGTTATCGTATACAACTTGTTCCCAAGAGTGTGAATATTTGAATCGAGGTTATTTTTCTGTTAAACAAAATATGTTTCATTTTCACTCGAATAGTTTTGTGAAGTTGCACTCGAGTGAGTTAGCAATCAAGAATAGTTATGACATTTTCACTGCCATTTGTGTGGCCTTGATGTTGATGATTGCTTTTTAAGTAATTAGGACAAGGTAAATTGTTTCACTTAAATGTTTTGCACACGACAAATATTTTGTAATTAAATGATTCATGGTTTTGAATATACAAAATTTTACTTTTTAAGAAGACTTTTGTGAATGAAACTTTAATTTTTTAACCTTTTCGAAAATCAGCCTCGTTTTTCGTATTGAGCATTTTTTAGATATGTTTAATTCTATGGCCAAATAATCTTATACATCTTATTATAGTATTTTCTAAATGGGGCTACCAATTTTAAATACGTTTTATTAAAAACTCCAACATAATTTAGAAAGGAGTTTCGAAACTGAGAGAGTCAAACCTTCAAGCATCAACTCCAAAAAATGCTTTTCAATTCACTTTGCTCGAAATGAAAGTGAAAAATAATAAATTGAAAACAGTTTTAAAAAACTGCTGAAAGCTTCTATCGATTTAAATTTGATGATTTGGATAAGTTTTTTTTTCAAATCTGAAATACTTGCAACAAATTTAATAGTTCTCACTGAACACCTTATAAAAGTTTTATAAAAAATGTGAAATAGATGGAATATTACCAATTTTGTATCAAAAACAAGTACGATAACACAACTAGGACCTAGGTATTATAACTCTCAACCATTCCTGTGTGAGAGTAATGCTGTCAGGGATGAAGGGGACCTACAGTTTTAAGTAGAATCGGAACGGCTTGAAAATATTCTTTTTTTTAGAAAAAGTCCGAAATGTAGGTCTTTTTAACTGTTTTTCTGTTTTGGCAAGAATGATTGGGACCTAATAAAATCTTTTAGATGTTCATAAAGAGCTCATGCGAGAAACAGTCTTTTAAGGATGATATGTCCTTTTATTGAATTTTTCTATTTCATGCAAGAGAAAGGTAATCTTGTAGCGAATAAGACGATGTCTGGATATAAACTCCTGATTTCTGGACAAAAACTACTCTGGTTTGCCTTTTTCACCACTGATACTTAGTTTTTGGGAAATAAATCAATAAAAGAATGACAAATTGTATCCTTGTTGTGCTCAATCGTTCCTTTTGTTAAGTTATGTCACGATACAAAGCAATCAACATTTCTAAGTAGACATCGTATTGGGATACAAAAAATGAAAACAAAAAAAAATAATATCCA
The DNA here is from genome assembly GCA_951509635.1 of Eupeodes luniger. Lineage (NCBI taxonomy): Eukaryota > Metazoa > Arthropoda > Insecta > Diptera > Syrphidae > Eupeodes > Eupeodes luniger. Next base: position 1,407,903 of record OX608074.1, read on the forward strand.
AAGACAAACAGCCATAAGAACATCTCAAATTCATACCAAATTAATATTTTATTTATTTCTCTGCGCCACTCAATTTATTTTCTACGTTCATCTGCTCTGAAACATAACAACAACAAGAACAACATAATATGATTTATGTTACATTTCAAGGACATACAACTGACGTTCTTTTTATACTTTTTTTTTCTTTGAGCAGAGCAGATATTCCAACGATGAACGACGACTACGACGACGACGTCTCTTTGTAATAGAAATGTGACTGTCCACCTGTCAGCACATGAATGAAAAACCACCTGATATCCAATTCTGTTATAAATTCATGCTCGTCCTCGGGCACTAATCCATCCAACAGAACATCACCCTATAATAGCCGTTTGTTCGAGGATTCTCCCTAAATCCCCCAACTCGAGGCCCACACAATCACACACAGAGGACAAGGAATTTATTTTTTCTGTGGGCCTCGTTGAACGCGCAAAAATGGCTCCTTGGCCAATGAAATTTATGCGTTTTCCACACAAAATCTGAATTCATCCTCGTGGGACAATGACAACAAAAACATTTATTGCTCCCAGCCACGTGGTTCTCTGCAACACCAACATCAGCCAGCCAGCGTCGCCGTAGCGTAGACTCGTTGCTCATTTTCGAACTTTCGAAAGTACGAGTATTGCAAAGGCACACAACACAAAATGTCCCTTTCATAATAGTGTGTAACGAAATGTCATTTAATGGAGTTTTGGGATATTTTCACTGCACCAGCTGTGTGTCCCGATTTTGTTCTGGTAGGTCCTGGTTCGGATAACTTGGTTTGCTAGCAGCTCTTTGCAATTCGGTATCAATTCTCTTAGAGGATTCGACGATGTCAGAACTCACAGTGAAGACACATTGTGCCGCCGCCGTAGTTCGGATAAAACCATCAGAGCCTCTCTGCGAGAGCTCATGCGCATAAAGTGAAACCCCCAAACCCTTCCTCTCATCACAAGTGAAAGACTGGTCCTCATGGGCGAAATATTTGCCATCGATAAGCTCTTGGAATGTATATGTTGCAACTTGCACCTCAGTTATTTTTGGAGTATCGCCGGAAGTAGACGTGTTTTCCAATTAAATCAGGCTTGAATTTTTAATTTGAAAGTTTCCAGGAGTGAACTTGTATCTGTGTTGATTATCATCACCAGACCGAAACTAACAACGTTAACTGTCATCGCTACCGCCATCCACAGTGACACTACCACCGCCGCACCGGGTCGGGAGTTTTAAGTGCGCCGTAAAAAGTGTTTGATTTTTTGCCTCAATTAATAGTGAAGTCCTTTTTTTTTCATTAACAAGTCCTCCCAGGGGCTTCAAACCCCGAGAATAGAAAAAAAAATCCCTAAATTAAAACAAAGAAAGGACGGATAAAAAGTGAAGAAGAAAAGTAAAAAATCTAAGAAAAGTGCTGTGTTTGTGGAGTTCTCGAACTTCTTCCGCACCAACTGTTTTAAAATATTCACAAAGTCATTAAAAATTTAATGGATTGAGGATACTCGTCGCTGTCGGCCTCAACATAAAAAGGATAATTCAAGTATGGCTGGGGATATTCAGAGGAGAACTTTTATTGTTATATTTTGTTTTTTTTTTCTTTCTTTTTTGTTCCATTCTTTTGCTAAGTTCCTTTCTCGAGACCAAAACCAGTAGGAGCAATACAGCTTAGCTTAAAGTTGCTCCATCCTTTGGTTTTTCCTTTTCAACTTTTGTTTACACAAAAAATTTCCTTGAACATAGAAGTCTGAAGCACACCCTTTAGAGTGTCCTTAATGGAGAAATATTTACAGTTTTAAGCTGCAAGACATTGTGTCTTGTGTGTGTTGTTCATCTTATCGAGCTTGGAATAAACCTCTTCAAGATAGACAGACACTAAACCATCAGAGAGCCTCCTTTTCCACATGGAATGGAATGGCCTTCCGATATGGCACAGTGGCAATGTAGGGGTGTACTGCGGGCTACAATTAATTATCCCTTGATACGATATAAAGGACGGGGGGAAATGGGATAATATTGCAACTAACTGCTGTGCTATAGTTATGCAGCACGGTTTGCTTTTCGCACTTTGCAGTTCTGTCGATGTTGCTTGTACCTCGTGCCAGTCAACTATTATTCACAAGAAGGATTATGGTTGTTAGCTTCTAGCTGAGGATACAGAATTAAACTCGTACTCCATTAGGGGTTTGTAGTAACAGTCTATACGCTGTACTTTAGTGCCGCTGTTTTGTACAGCTTGTTGTATAAAGTTCTGCTTTGCTTTTAGCTGATTGCATTAATTCGTTTGATTTCCGGTGCAAGAGCTCTCCTGCAGTGTTATTAATTCCTTACAAAGGGATGGGATGGTATGGTATGGTATAGGATGGATAAGGATATTTGCTTAGAGGCTTTTGTACATGCAACTTACGTAAAAGGAATTGCTAACATCCGATTCTGATGAGCTATAAGAAAGTGGCAGGGTTGATGGTAAGGGTAAGGGGGTTTAATTAGATGTATACAGAGGAATTGATTGTTTGTTGTTGAATGAGTTAAACAGGATGTTAATCGTTTTTGCCAAGGAAAGAAACCCTATCCACTTAACTCTGGTAGTGTTATTTATTTTTTCTATTCCCAGTTGGTTTTTTGAAGTAGGGATGGGGTTTGTAATGTAATAAAGTGTTGGGTATAAATACTCTTTGAATGAGTTAGATTTAATCATATGAAGCAAGGTTGAACGGAAATGCTATAAATAAGCAAGTTTGTTGAAGATTTTGTTTATCCTGCTGTTGTTTTTAAGGAACGTCTTACCATACATTGAATATAACTTATAAGTTTGTATTTTTTTAAGCGTCAGGCAGGAATTTATGAGTTTCTATTACTCAAAAAGTGGGAATCCTACTTCGCCATTCTTGTGGATCCAAGTTTAAATTTTAAATGAATAAATCTTTATCTTCTTCTGCTCTGTAGGGAATATCTGTCAATATCAAATAAATCTTCTTTTTTATTCGGTAGAAATATGTATGTATATGCAAATTACGGTTTATTTATTTTTATATTTTAGAAAGGACTCAATTGGGTCATAATCATCAAAATAATTTTGAATATTGAAATTTATGGTCAACATACTGAAAACACTATTAACTAGGTATTATAGACTTATGACTTGGACGACTATTTTGATAGCTATATTTTAAACACTTGGGATAAGCAAAGAAAATAAGTTTGACACTGTGCTTAATCGACTTAAAGACTATGAGATGGAATTTTTATTTGATATGAAAACATTTTTTTTTGTTTAACATTCCTACATACAATTATTCAATTCAAATTAAAATTCTTGTTGCAAACTTCAAAGAATTTTGGAAGTTCGTAAATCCTCATTTTCTAGTTATTTAGATGCCTACACAGATAATTACACATTAACCCAAAATGCCATTAAAGGAGTTTTGAAAAGTATGCAATGAAAAATTGAAAGATATACAAAGTGACGTTAAGGGTCTATAAAAATGTAACCTATGAAAAATTGTGTGAATTTCCTGAACTTTTTTTTACAAGAAAGTACTTGATAGAATGTTTTGAAGTTTTTGGACATAAAAAGGTATATTTTCTGAAATTTTTTGAAACTTTTTTTAAACAAAAATATTGCAAAAATAATGAAAATATGTGCTGTCTTCGAAGGTGCCAAAAAAAAGTTCCCAAAATGCTGACATGATTCCGGACAAATGAACAGATGAAACAAACAAAATTCAAAAAGGTTGAAGTTGAAGATATTTTTCTACAATGACCTACAATTTTTGAAAAATATCAAAAATTAACAACATGATATAGTTCTGAAAAAAGTAACACTTTTGGGGTAGTAAAATTGTCGTTTTTTGAATGCCAAATTAAAAACTTTTAACCAATCAAAAAGATCGTGTGTCACAAGTAAATTCAAGAATATCCAGTTGAAAAATAAAAGTCGATCAATCAATTTCTCTTTGAGTTATGATTTCAGAAATTTTTAAAAACGTCGTTTCGAGAAAAACTCGTTTCAAGTTTCAACTATATATATTTTCGATAAATAAAATTATATTTGATATAGAATTTGTTAATCTTGTATGTCTTGCTCATACAATAAACCTTCTTCTTCGTCAAAAAGTGCCTGCTGAGAGGCAAATGCTTGTCTCCTGGCTCTTCATCCCTCTTATAAGGATACCGCGTGACATATTCTTGATTCGGCTATCAACTCTTTGAACTGCATATTCTTCCGCAATACGTCCAACAACTACGTCCATTACTTCTATAATTTTTCAAATACTATATAAAAACCATTATTAAATATTGAAGCCCTATAGGAAATTAGCGAGCTCAATTGTTTTCATCCCAATATGGTGGTACTTAGGAGCTCTTTATAACTCTGTCATTCAAAAACCATTCAAGATACGGCTGTTTTCGCAAGTTGTTTTTTAAAGTATCTATTAACTATAGAATAAGGCAAACAGATTTTTTTGAAATTGTCACACCGGCTGCTCAAACCAATTTAGTGGTATTTTCGGAAGAAGTTTGTATTTTGATTTGTAAAAAAAACTGTCAATTACTTTATTTGTAAAATGTCACTAAAAGTAAGATTGTTTAAATAATGTTCAAAATAAACTTTTACCAATTTTTAGTAATAATATTTTATTACGTTAAAAATTATCCTTATATTTTTCTAAATATTTTACCAAATGTTAACAACAATAGTTTGCATACGATAAAATTAGTTTAAAGTCAATATCTTTCCTTTTTGTTCTCAATATATTAGAATTGAAAAACAAGCTTTGATAAATTTTAATAGTAGTTTTAAAACGTTTTTTCATTTTTGTAAAAAAAAACTGTCAATTTGCTTTATTGTGAAATATTGCAGTTTTTTTTTGATTAATACAAAAATTATTAGTTCAAATTTTTGTTAAGTTCATATCAATTCTGCAAGACCTCAATGTGAAATATAAAGTTTCATTGAAGTCGAAAACGTTATTGATGAGATATTTGAGATCAATCAAATATTTCCTACTTTTTAAGTTGCAATAGTCAAAAAAACACCCACTGAATGTTTTTTAAGGTCTTTCGGCTCATATTGATGTTATGATTTTTAAAGAAAAAAATATTTTAAGGCTAACCAAAAAGGTATTCCAATGGTTTGGTTGAATGGTCATATGAAATTGTATTCCTTAAAATCGGATTAAATAAATAAAAATAAAATATTTTAATTATTTTAACAAAAATTGTTTAAGTTCAAATTTATAAGTCTCAATTCACTTCTTTAAAAATCAATTCAGCGGGAACATTTTTAATTACTTTCCATACTATTTTTTAAAATTCAATAGCAGACAAAAACTTCAAACATACAAAATTAAAAAAGCCTTAGCACGGAAATAAACATAGCTACAATTTATCTTCTCTGAAGACTTGTAGCAACCATATAATTCGCAGTTGCTTTATGTAGCTCGGATTATATGGTATCTCGATTAATTCGGGAAAATATGCGTCAAGACAAGGTGCAATGGTCATCTTCTGATGAGCCCAACCATTACACCAGGGCGAAACGCATATATGAACATTTGCTGGTTTATATTTATTTCATGATTTTAAATCATTTTTATTAAAAATACAAAATTAACTCTAGTATAGTAAGGTATTTTTCATGATATTCTGATATTATAATTTTAAAGGAGGTATCTATACTAAGTTTAGAATAATACATTTTTTGTGGAAAAACTTTGATCTGTTGTTTATCAAATATATTGATATTTTCCATACATCCATATATTTGCAAAGCATGGTTTTATTTTATAGGAATAAAAAGGGCCACGCTTTTTAAACCACACAATGATACATTTTTCGATGTTTTCAACTTGTTTAAGCTTTATTGCTTGAATTTTCTTGAATTGTTCAACTATTTTTTTTTCCGAAATAACCATTTTCTTGTTTTATTATATTTGTACAAAAAAATATTTATATAAATATTTAAAATTGGTTTGTAGCAAAGCTTAAGAGTTTTTTTTTAACCTCGATGCAATAAATATACAAAGCTACTCCCATATCATTTGAATACTTATTTAAACAATTAAAACAACATTATTTTAAATTTAAATAAATTAAAAAAATCGGTTAACAGTTCATTGCACTGCCACTTCTCATTGTTCAAGTCCACAAAAATATAGTCTGCAAAATAATAGAATGCAGTCGACAAAATATGGCCATCTGCATAACACGCAATTATTAACTCAAAAAATTGCTTCCAGCATCAACCTCAGTCCGATTGAAAACACACAAAAGAACTAACAAAAAACAAAACAAAAATTAACCGATGTTCATCATTTCCATTCTGCGCTAAAGCTCCCTCCATTCACATCGCAAACTATTGCGCCTTTTTGTCTGGCTGGGGGTGGTTTAGTTGGGTGGAAAAACACTAAAATAAAAATCATACAAAAAAAAGAAGAGCACTGGAGCTGGAGCTGCCCTTCCCCCCTTCCCATGCCCCTGCCTCTGGCGCAGTCGATGTCGGGCCGAAATAGTCTAAACGAACGATAACTGTATACAAAAGCTATACAAAACCTCAACAAGAAAGCTCCCAGCCGGAAAGGGAACCCAGTGAACAAATAAAAAACACACTCTTTCGAGCTGTGTCATACCAAAGGATACGATGACGATGAGGTATCCTTCGGGCATTCTAAATATTTATTTTCAGCCGGGTGGTTGACTGCGTGATGACTGTATTTAATGGTATGCCCGGGGGTTGTTGTTGTTGTTATATTGCTGTTTTGTTGTTTTTCACCCCTTTTTATTGTGAACGTCATATGAAAATGATTGCTCGAATACTCAGTTACCCAATCTCACACCCGCACCCGCACCCGCACCCGCAATCGAAACTCAACCCAGGTCGAAGCGAAGCGGAATGCTGCAGAATGAAAATGAATTCCATTCAAGAGCAAGACCAGAACTCCAGGAGTGTTTTAGGGGCTGTTGGTGATGGTGAGTAATAACCGCACACAAAGTGCTCTTTCGGCAAGTTAATAAAGTGGCCAATAAATGTCACATTGACTTTGATAGAATGTGGTGGTGAATGTGTGTGGGCTCTATAGGTAAGTGGGAAGGTGGCAACGACTAACGACTGACGACTGGGGATGATGAAGGCTGGAATTAGGAATGGTTTTATATAATTCCCTCAAACTAATGGAATAATTTAAAACTAATTTATGCAAATCCATAACAAGGATATCCGATTAAAATCACCACATAGTTATTAATTTCCGAAACACTATATACTTGCCACTCGAACTCCAGACTTGGCATTGCATCGGACTCGACTGTGATAGCATGGCGATGGCAGTAAGACTGAGGCCTCGCGGATAAAAAGTTGTGGTTTATTAGTAACAATGGCGGGCGGTCAAATAAATGTCCTGCGGCCATTCACAGGCTAATAAAAACAAACAAAGAGCCTGGGACCAGAGAGCAAACGTTTTACGTTCTACGTTTTACGTTTTACAATTTTCGTTTTCCATGAACGGTTATTTTAGCTCATGTTGCAGTCGAATCTTGATTACGGTAATTAGGACTTGTGATTCCAAAAACAGTTTTGTTGCTTTGTTTTAACTGTTTTTTTATCATTTTATTTTCGCTTGATATTTCGTTGTTGCTGTGCTTCCACTTCCACTTCCATTTCCACTTTAAGCCGACTGACAGGAAATGCGTGAAATAGAGCAATAATTTGACTGCAATTACATAAAATGACTGCGAGAAAGTGGTCAAATTACACGGCTTGATTTGGAAAATGAAATTGTCAGCGATTTTAAGGATTTTTTTTTTGTGTGTGGTAGAACATTTGGATGAAGAGGGTGCTTGATTGGGTTTTTAGAGTGGATGTGGATGGTTTTTGGTTGCCCTATGGCCATGGTATGGTATTACTTAATTGATTGTTAAATGAATGCAAATACATTTTAAATGCACTGTTTCGTATGGAGTTTAACATTTTTCGGTCTGGTCGTTCAAAAATTCGATAAAATACCTGATGGTGTTTGCTAATGCGGTCACATTGATTGAGTGTGTTGTGTGGGTGTTTTTTTTTTGTATGGCTGAAATATTCAATATAAAATTTTGAATAAAGGAATGTAATGCGTTATAGGATTCTAAAATATTGATTGTCAAACTGTTTTATATCTTCTGTTAGGGTGTATTTTCAATTTAATTTTGTTTTCACAGTAAATCATCAACAATTAAAAGGCAGTTGATTTCACAGTTAAATGTTTTGTTTTAATTCCTAAAATTAACGCTACAAACTACCTTCAATACAAGTTTTGAATAAACTTTTGTTCCTACTCTGATGGTTGAAATTTATTCACAAGGCTCAAAAATTAAAATACTGAAAAATATTACCTTAAATTACTTTTAAACAAATTGTTACTCTGCACAACAAGGTAATGTAGGAAAAATTAAATTATACTTTTTCTAAGGTTTTTGATGGCCTTACCCCCAACGTCTAACTTCGAAATAAATCTACCACTTCAGGTTTTTGAGATACAATTCTTTTTAATTTGAAAATTCTTATATTGAGCTTTGTCAGGCTATGTTAATTCATAAAGTTATATCTTTTCAAATTCTAAATCTACAATCCCTTCCTTCAATATTTCATTTAAACATTTTCAGGATCTTACCTATTTTTCAAAAAATCCTCATTATTTGTATTTTTTTACCTGCCATCCAGTAACCTTAAAAGACAGCTGAAGGATTTATTCTAAAACGGTTCCGAACAAAAAATCGCAAAAAGCAATTTTTGATTTTATAACGAATTGGTAGTCTTAATATTATCAAGTTTTTGGAATATATTGAAAACAAGTATAAATATAATGTTGACAAAGGGTATTTATAAGTTAGAGCACATACTCGTATAGCAAAAATCGAAGTTTGGATTCGAAATCATTACTAAAAATTAACTCTGAAACGAATTATTCAAAAATCATAAAGGAATTACATTCAATATTTTTTTAAAACTTCAGAAAGAACGAAATGAAGACCAAAAGTCATCTCACAACTAAATTATTAGAAATTACGAAAACAAAGTGAGATAGAAAATCATTTAAACTGTTTCTAGAAGAGAAAGATTTTTAGTTTGTAAAATCGTCATACAATTTTGTTTTTAACTTAACCTTAAAAAAAAAACAGTTTTTGGTTTTCTTTAGCATTTTTGAAATGGAATATTTTAAAAACCTTTTGTGATAACCAAATTTAAAGGTGAGATTTGAATTTAGGACAAATTTAGTCCTTTAAAAAATCACTGAACAACTGAAAAACAACGTAATTTTATCGACCAGTGATTTTAAAGTGATTTGTTTTTAAAATGTTGGGATGAATGTTTTCCAAAAAATGTGAAATAATATACGAGTATTTTTAACAAACTCAGGGTAAAATCGTCCAGAAGATAACAGTTTTTTCCGAAATTTTCGATCTCAAAATGGTATCCAAAATATACAAATAAATTAATTAAGGAAATTGTCAAAAAATGAGTAAACAAAATATCAAAATTCATTTATAGAGCTTAACTTATAATAATATTTATACTAATTTGGGTTCAAGATTTTGGCTCTTTTATATAAGAGTGTAAAGTTGTCATATTGGTATACATTTATTTTTCTTAAACTTTTTTCCTTTTTGGTTAGTCTTTATTTTTTGAAAGTTAAGTGTTTTCTATGTCAAATTTGCTATCTTGTCTTTTCGACATTAAATTTTAAAAACTTGAATAGTGACACTAAAATTTAATTTTTTATTAACTTCCCATAGGAAGTTATTGTAATGGGTCCGATTTGTTGAATTGAAAATTTTGACATTTCTCGACGTTTCAAGGTCCCTAAAGTCGAAATAAAAGATTTTTAGAAAGATGTCTGTGCGTGCGCGACGTTTTTTTCGTTGTCCATAGCTCAAGAACTAGAAGAGATATCGACTTCAAATAAATTTTGTTATACAGATAATAAGGTAGAAAGATGCAGAAAGGGCTCTCAAGAAAATTGCGTGGGTGGTTTTTTTTACTATAGGAGTTTAAAAAAAAGGTGAACATTTTATTTAAACCTAAATAACTAATGAACCAATGATGCTAGAGACTTGAATTAAATTTTATGTTATATATTGTGATACTAAACAAATATATTTTTGGAAAAAAATTCAATTAACGGTTTTTTTTATAAATCAAAAAAACCGAAAAAACAAATATGTCACCTCGAAAATTTTACGACTAAAATATGATTTCATCTCCAAAACAATTTTGTGCAACGAAGAATAATGTTCGTGATAAAATTTTGAGAAAAATCTAATTGACAATTTTTTTTTATAAAAAATAAAAATCAAAAAAAACATTACTCAAAGTTATTAAAAATTAAATTTCGACTCAAATATCTTTTCGAAAACTTGAGATTAAGGCTTCAAACTTATTTTATCTTATTATTCTGAAAAATGTTGGGAAAAATCGAATTGACAGGTTTTAAAAAATTGATTTTCGACTCAAATATCTTTTTAATACTTTGAGATATTGACTTTAAACTACTTTAATCTTTCAAAAAATATTGTTGTCAACATTCAGTAAAATTTTGAAAAAAATCGAATTGACAGCTTTTGTAAAAAAAAAATAAAAACTTAACAAAAAAAAATTAATAAAAGCTGGTAAAAATTGATTTTCGACTCAAATATCTTTTCAAAAATTTGTGATAATGGCTTCTAACTAATTTTAACTTATGTATAAGAAATATTGTTTTCAACATTCGATAAAATTTTGAGAAAAATCGAATTGACAGTTTTTTTTTACAAAAAATAAAAACCTAAAAAAAAAACAATACTAAAACTTGGTAAAAATTTACTTTCGACTAAAGTATCTTTTCAAAAATTCAACAGTCCGTTTTTTCATAAAAAAATAAAATCTACAAAAATAGTACGCAAATTTGGTAAAAATTGATACATATAGACAAACTTTTAAGCAAGACAAATCGACAGACGGGAAGGGAAGTTAACAGTGTGGTGATTTACTAGCGGCTCGTCCCGGCTTGGCACGGGTGGACATAAATAGGTACAGATATTTAAGTTATAAGCATGCTAATTAAAACGACCATGAATCACCAAATTAGAAAACATTTTTCCGTCCTATCATTAATATTCTTCGCAGCGTATGCGATGAAAGACATGTTATAGCAAATTTTTTTATACCTTCGGTTGGTTTTAATAGGAATTTCTAAAGATTTTTATTAAATATAGCCTATGTTACTCAGTGATAATGTAGCATTCTAATGAAAAAAGAATTATTTAAATCGGTGCAGTACTTTTTGAGTTTATTCGTTACATACAAAAATACAAATCTTTCCTCTTAACAATATTTTATAGTGTAGATTATTCGTGCAGTTTTAAAGAATTAAGTAAACGTTAAATCTACTTTAATTTTGAATAATTTGCTTAATCAATGCTTCTTCCTAACTTCTGAAGTTTCATGTTAAGAGGCCTGTTTCTGTTTTTCGTTTGACTGGTATAATCTTTTTTACAAATTGTCAAATGATTTAGTATTATTTGATTATCAAGCAAGGGATTCCAATTTTACTCAAAATTTGTTTTTTTTTGGTATTTTAAATATTACTAAATGCTTTTATTTCTCGAGTCTAAAAATGGTTACTGTGGTTCTTCCTTTCGAATAGTACATTTGCATCAAGATTTTTTAGATTTCCTTTTTTTTAGAATTGGAAACAGAACACTCCCCTGCTACTCGTACTTATAGACGACCGCAATGTATGCCATGGCAAGAAAGTAAATCACAATCAGCTTTAAAAACAATTTGCAAGCCTTGGGCATACTTGCACCTTTCCTGTATGCCAAAAATGCCTATGCCTTTGGCATTCTATCCTGAGTGCAGTTTTAATCACGAAAACTAGCACGGTGAACTTCTCGTGGTCTATATCACCGCAAAACTACACTGCAACTCTAACTCCAACTCCAACTGCATTGCACTGCCACTGACTTTGTTTCGTTTTGGAATTCGGTTGTGATGACTTGAAAACAAAAAATATACTCACCGCGCACCTAGCAAGCACCACGCTACCACCAGCACTGCCAGCTGCCTTACACCACCACCGCACCGCACAGCACAGCTCGGAGACTATTCTTGGATAAAGTTGTATTGTTTGGCATACACGAACAACTCTATCGCGTGAACAATTCGTTAAAATTTTCTTTGGGCTCATCCTTGAAATCCTTTGGGAAATTTCACCGAAATGCTGCTTCGGTTTTAGTTCAGTATTCAGTTTCTGAGTTCTGCTGATGTTGATGGAAAACTTTCAAATGCAATTTAATAGTGCAAAGTAATCACTGTTTGTGTGGCTGTGAAGTGAAATTTGTTGCTGAGAAATGTTTCAATTCTTTGGCTTTTGGCTAAGGGAACAATTTGAATATTTTCTGGATGCAGAGTTTTCCGATGTTGATGTGTGTTGTGTGGTAAAAGTGCTTCCTGCTTCGCACCTTTTGCGACACCGCCGCGCCGTGTGGCGCGGTGGCGGGCTGGCTATAGCTTTTGTTGCTCTTCATTATAAATCACTTGGCGGTACTAAAAGTGAGCATTATTATTACTTTGCAACTTTTAACACACTGAATGTTTCTTAAAAAATACTCGCGTAGAATTTGTTCTCTTAGAAAGTCCTTGGAGGTTTTCTCTCCCACGCCCGTCTGTTCCTTTATTTGTTTTATATGATGTGAATTTTTGTTCCTATGGATACATATGCATAGATGTTATTCATGATGCCTATAATATTTCTTTTAAGGATATTTTCTATTATTACATAATCTATTTTCTCGTTGAACGCCTCTCCATCTCCATCTTTGTTTTCATATTGATATTGATACTGATATTGTGTTAAGGTCGTCCTTGGTTATTTTGTGTTTTTTTTGTTGTTGTATTTTGTAGATAGGGATATTTTCGAAAGGATAATAGGAAATATTAAATATTTATAAAAATGAAATGGAACAACCTACATTATCGTTACTTTAACTGCTGTTTGTTGCTTATACTACACACACCATTATGTTGTTGGGGTAGCTAAGGTATCGTTTGTTTAATGTATCCCTTAAGATTTACAAAGCCCAGTGACTCCCGCGGGAGCCTTTTATTTATTACATTTTTCTCCTTCTTATATCCGCACGTTTTTTTTTTGTTTTGTTTTTTGTTTTCTGTTTTCGTTTTGTTGTTTCTGTTTTGAAATAAGGCGCAGAAGTTTAACAAATGGTGTTCAACAGTAGCGACAAACGGCACGGCGCTAGCAGTGTGGCGGTGGCGAGGGAAATAAAAGATAGTATCTTCTACTAGTATATAATATACCTATATTTTGTATATAGTACCTCGTGGCTGTGTATATAGAATGTGGGGGCTTTGGAGTATTTAAAATGGAAAGAATTTTGTGGATCTGGCGAGAAATGTTAGCTATTTTATGATTTTAATTTGTTAGAATAATTCCCAGTGGATAGTTTGAATAATAAACCGACTCCGACTTTGACTCCGGCTCCGGTTGGAGATGCTTTAATTTTTCTTTGCAGAATTAAGAGAAGTTTCTTTATTAAATGTTTATTTAAATTCACCTAAATTTGGAGGTGGAGACCAACAGAATTGGTACAAAAATAACATCCTCTTGTGATGTTCATTAATAATTTTCAAATTAAATGTTCTTGTATCTCTATATACATATATAGAAGTTAGAAGGTTAAAAGATCAAAAATGGAAGTTTGAATTATTTTTCGACTAAGCAAAGCTAAAATTGTATTAATATTTTATTTGATAATGATAAAGTTCATGGAGTTATGAATGTTTTCTTTCATTATCATATTATCGTCAATAATGAAGTAGAACAAACAGTATTTAGAATTCGAAGGGTTTAAGTCCTTGTTTTATTTTAGTTGAAGGTATCTTTTACACACTATTTCCGTTAAAAAAAACAACAGTGAAGGTTTAAAGTATATGTACTTTAATCTCACATGGTAAAAAGGATACCTAATTTCAGAAGTGATTATATTTTTTCAATTGAACAAAAAAAGAATCTCAAGACTATCTTAACCAATTTTGATAGATTTTTTTCATGGTCGTGGTCTTCTTAATATACAGAAATACTTAAAAGAAAACTAAAAAATCAAGAATTGTGCACGTTTTGTAGGAAAATTTTACAAAAACAAATTCTTTCATCGGGAACAAAAAAAATTTCAAAAACGTATGCCTACTCCAAGTGTATTATTGTGTAGTTATTTCTTACTCCGAAAATTTACGATATTATGTTCGGGATTAATTTGTTTTTATTTTGGTTTATCTGAATTATTTTTGACCCAAGAAAAAATTACCAGAAAATGGTAGCAAATTTAATACTGCAAACATTTTTCATAAGTATATCGTTTACAACTTACAATTTATATTTGATTAAAAGTTTAAGTTTCACTTAATATTTATTAACCATTTTTACTGTCCTTCAAGTTGGAGAAGTTTCTGTCTTGGTAGTTTATTTCTTTAAAAAAATACTCACTTTGCAGTTCATATAAATAAAGTTAGAGTTGGGCAAAGAATTATTACAATTACTTGTAATTGAAATCTGCATACCCTTTTTCAATTACTTTAAAATGTAATTGAAGAAGTTTAATTACATAAAAATGTAATTGAAACCAAAAGCAAAGATTAAAAAAGAGGCTAGGATGCGACCCACACTGATGACACTAGATTTTATTTTTTTTTTATGAAAAAACGGAGTGTTGGATTTTTATAAAAAAAATTACTGAATATCGAAAACAATATTTTCTGTGAAATAAAATAAAGTTTGAAGCCAATATTTTTAATTTTTGAAAAGTTATTTGAGTCGAAAGTAAATTTTTACCAAGTTTTAGTATTGTTTTTTTTTTAGGTTTTTATTTAACTGTAAAAATTTTATCGAATGTTGAAAACGATATTTCTTATAAGATAAAATTAGTTTAAAGCCAATGTCTCACATTTTTGAAAAGATATTTACGTCAAAAAACAATTTTTAACAACTTTAATTAATTTTTTTTAGGTTTTTATTTTTTGTAAAAAAACTGTCAATTCGATTTTTCTCAAAATGTTATCAGATGTCAAAAACATTATTCTTTGTTGCACAAAATTGTTTTGGATGAAATCATATTTTAGTCATAAAATTTTCGAGATGAAACATTTTTTTTCAGTTTTTTTTTATTTATAAAAAAACTGTTAATTTGATTTTTTTCCAAAAATATACTTGTTTGGTATCACGTTAAAATATATAATATAAAATTTAATTCAAGTCTCTAGCGTCATTGGTTCATGAGATATTTAGGGCTAACCAAAATGTTTACCTTTTTTTTAAACTGCTATGGTAAAAAAACCATCTACGCAATTTTCTTGAGAGCCTTTTCTTCATCTTTCTGCATTATTATCTGTATACAAAATTTATTTGAAGTCGATATCTCTTCTGGTTCTTGAGCTATGGACGATGAAAAAACGTCGCGAACGTACGGGCGTACGGACTTTAGGGACCTTGAAACGTCGAGAAATGTCAAAATTTTCAATTCGACAAATCGGACCCATTACAATAACTTCCTATGGGAAGTTAAAAAGCAGTAATGATTGCGATTAATTAATATTATTTTACATGTTTCAAGATATTACAAAACTGTTTTTCTAAAATGTTTCTCTTTGTGTGTGTTGCTTCCTATCAATCTACACTAATATTATAAAGAGGAAAGATTTGTATTTTTGTATGTAACGAATAAACTCAAAAAGTACTGTACCGATTTTAATAATTCTTTTTTCATTAGAAAGCTACATTATCACTGAGTAACATAGGTTATATTATATAGTATATAGTACTAGATTACTATAGAAATCTTTAGAAATTCCTATTAAAACCAACCGAAGGTGTAAAAAAATTAGCCATAAAATGTCTTTCACCGCATACGCTGCGAAGAGTATTAATGATAGGACAAAAAATGTTTTCTAATTTTTTTTTTTTTTACTTTATTTTAGATGAAGACTTAAAGCTAACAATATTTACAGTTTGTAGGCAATAATTACAAAAGCAAAAATTAAATAAATAAAATTTAAATAAGCAAAAATTAAATAAACAATACCTAAATAAGCAAAAATTAAATAAACAATAGCAGTATACTTCAAATAAAATAGTTAGGAACATCCTGTTGCCAGGGGCAACCCTTAAGTTACAAAATAAATGTTAAAAAAAATTGATAGGGATCATTTATAATAATAATAAAATTAAAAAAAATAAGTAAAAAATTCAAGCAAGGAAACTAAAATATTTACATTTTTTTTTTATATCTCAAATAATTACATGCAATAATGTATCTATTTCACTGTAGTTCAAAGAAAATAGAAAAAGGTTAATATTTCTTAAGAATGTTGGTTCGACTCTCTCGCATCTAATATTTTCAGAAAGCTTATTAAATAACAAATAACAATTTTCCATTTCAAGTATTTAGAAGGTTTTTTTTACATTACCAATCGAAGTAATTTAAATGTATATTTATGCAATTGCAGTTACTTGCATTTATAATTAAAAAGTGACAGTTACTAATTACTTTCAATTGAAGTAAATATTGAAGAAATCAATTGCAAAAAGTTATCATTATTTCGCAATTCTAAATAAAATAGCTTAAAACTTTAAACTAAAAGGCATTTTAGTAGTTAAGAATATTCTGCACACTTTATATGAACACTATAAAGCTTTTATAAAATTTTAACCATTGCCTAACAAGAAAAATGCTAACTTCCACTTAGTGCATCTGAACAGGTCTAAAATAGTGTCAGTTCCTGAAACAAAAATATAACAACAAACCTACCAATGTGATAAAATTTCCCTTAACTTGTAGTTATTTCATTAACACAACAAAGTCAAAATTTTAAAAATTTTAAAATAAACCCCGAAACCAAATTACAAAATTTAAAGTGTCGGGCTTTCTCAGACAATTCTGAATAAATTGTTTTCGACTACGATCAAAGTTCGCAAAATTATAAAAAATGTAGCACATAAAATATATCATACCTATAATGTTATTTCAAATAGAATAATATTAATTTTATAAAAAAATAACAAAATTACGAGTATTATATCAAAATTTCATTTTCTAGATGTTTACACTTCATTGAGTTGATTTATTTATAACAAAAGACAAGACAAAACAAAAGCAAGTCTTCATCATCTTAAGATCGTCCTTTTACTATTGAAAACATTAAATTAAGTTAAAAATAAGATTAAATGTGACATAATATCTTCTTATGTGCAAGACATGATATACAAAGGAGTAATAATACACAAGCTTTATAATGTATTTTCCACTTAAATCACCCTCAATCCATCACAAGTCGACGCACATAATCATTCATTGTCTCATCTTCTAACAAAGAATTAATCTACTTCAAGGTATAATCATGTATAAGGATAAGGATGTTCATGTTCATGTTCATATTGTACAATGTACATTATTGTACAGTACCTACACATCTTAGAAGAAGAACAACATTCACATAAATAAATGAGCAAACGAAATGCAATAATTTCACAAAAAGGATTTTAAGAGAGAATATCTTTTCTCTACATATATTTATAAGATCACAATTTAAAGCTTTAACCGACCACACATCCTGGGGTTCATTTATGAAAACTCGAAAACATTTATTACATCACATCACATCGCCTTGGTTATAATCTCCAAAGAATTTGTACCACAAACAAACTTAATCACACATCATATACGCGCGAGTGAATATACCTTTTGTAATATCCGTAATCCTTGGAGTGAAGTTGATGAAGTTTTTTTCCTTAATAAAAATTCTACTGACAAAGCTGAGTTGCTAACAGTCAAATATTACAAATGAAAATTTGATTTACCATCATCAGGACTTTTTCCCCATCCCCATCCCCATCCGCCTCTGCCTCACCCACCCCACCCCGAAAAAGTGCATGGATGATTTCACCCATAAAATAAATTCTTTAAAAAAAAAAAAACGAAACCTAAAAGATGCAGAGGATTACAAATAATTTATTAAAAAAAAGAAAGAGAAAAAACGAAACTCACAATGACAGATACTGTTAACCTCTCTTTTTACTGTCATTTTCTTCCTTTTTTTCCAAAATCCAGCAGCTTTACCTCTGCATCAATCTCCCCTTCTCCTCTTCGTTGATGATGATGATGATGATTTTTCATAATTTATTTCGCACCGGGTCGGTGGAAAAGATACCAATTTTTTCGTTTTCAGTTGAGTGCAAAATAAAATAAAATCCGCGCGCATCCTAAATGATTCAGTACATATGTATATACTATATATCTACCTATAAACTGCAAAAACCCAGTTTACCCTGTAATAGAGTTCGTAATAGCATTCTTCCTACACTGAACAAAATTATCGGGAAGAAAATATATTTTAAAAGGTCTTAGACCTAAATTTGAGGGTAAACCGTAGGTCAAGGTTTTCTAATGCTCATTTGAGGAAAAATATTTCTTTCTTAAAATTTTGTTTTCGTAGTCAGGAGAGAATTTTTCAATGTATTTTAATTTTGTAAGAACTTGAAAGAACTTAAAGATTAATTTTGTCGATCATAATCATCTCGATACTAAAAAAGTTAGAGAAAAATCAGACAAATTTGAGGGAGAAGAAAATACTTTTACCAAATCAGGAGCTTGTGGTACCCGTGGCATGATGGTTAGTGCGTTGGACTGTCATGCCAGAGGTCTTGGGTTCGATCCCTGCCTATGTCATCTAAAGTTTTTTTCACGGGTACTGCCTCTTGCGAGAAATTGACAAATTCTCCAAGAGTAATTCTTGTCATGAAAAGTGCTTTCTCAAATTAGCCGTTCGGATTCGGCGTAAAACTGTAGGTCCTCTCCATTCCTGACAACAGTACTCGCACACAGGAATGGTTGAGAGTTGTAAGTCACACGGCCCTAGTTCTCAACGGACTGTTGCGCCACCCAATTTATTTATTTATAAATCAGGAGCTGAAAACCTTCCTAAAAGTATAGCTCGTAGTAGTCAGCCAAACTCTTACATCATTTTCAGTAAAAAACCAAAAAGATTGACTACACTTAATGTCCTAGTTAAGTATTTTTGGTAAATTGAATAACAAAGTGTACCAAAATATTGTAGGTAAAAAGGGTTTTTGGATTCTGTATAAATAATAACATACATTTTTTAAAACAAAAATTGTAGATGATTGAAATTCCAACATTTTTTGTCTTGATAGTTTTTTTCTGTTAATAACAGTCCTCGCACTTCAGCACCTTTCACTACAATATAATCAATTTTTGTAAGCTCCGAAAGCGACTATATTTTAACGATGCACTCGTTTTCTCACCACCCGTAGGTATAATTCATAATATGTAATAACAGGTTTTTTTTATTTACTAGTGAATAATTTTTTATTTGAATACAGAAAATTAACTTAAGTATATAATTTTCTTTTAACATTCATTGTCGATATCTTCAGTTTCTGTGTCATCGATAGTTGCTGACAAAACGTCGAGTGGACTTATTCCTATATTTAAATCAACATCTTCATCATTTTCATCATTGGTTGACTCTGCGTTTGAGCATGGCTGACCACGGCAATGTCCACAAACTTTTGAACATCTTAATCCAATTTGTTTGCATCCACATTTGCGGCTGCAACCTTTTGTACAATTACAGAAGATGTGTTTAGTAGATTATTGGGTGCTGGTGGTAATAAAGTTGTTATTGGCTGTAGTGTATTATTTTTTAACTCCCAACCCCACTGTTCTGGATCAATTTCTCTTCCTAGCCAGGTTTGTATTTGATAACACTCGATAAATATGCTGTTGAGCTACTGAAGAAGTAGGTGGTAATAATGGAAATTTTACAGCTGTACTTTGACTTGTTAGTTTAGCAAAGCTACAGTATCTGTAATTATCTATCGAAAGTTCTGATTTTGGAGCACCGTACATTGCTAGTAGAAAATGTGTTCCAGCATTGAGAATATTTCTGCAGAATTGTTTAAATCGGGTCTTTTTTCAAACATCTTCATGGTTTTTAATTTCCTTTTCCAAAAAGTGCTGAAGTTGTATCACATCCGGTCATGGCGTGTAGAATATTTTTCTTGCAATGTGGGTATTTGTTGAGGCTATCAGTCGAGTATATTTTTATTTCAACATTGTTTTTTCCTGGTTTAAAAAAAAATTGATGTAGTTTATAAAGCATTTGTGTGCGTGCTATGAGAAGTACCAATAGATCTATGCCTTCTGCAACAGTAATTGTAGTATTATTTATTGATTTTTCAATCGCTGTTTCAACTATTAAAACGTCAGCATCATCACGTGATTGTCTTGTAGCAATACCAACTTCATCGAACTTCGCATTTCAATTAATTTTCTTTTCTTAAATCGATTAGATAAGAATTTTTCTTGACTGATAGGAACTTCCATCGATTCATTAATTTAACAAGGTGTAGAAACGGCAGCGGTTCGTCTTAGTTGTTCCATCGCTTTGATATTTTTACTGGTATCAGAGTGACCATCAAAAATGACAACAGTATTTGTTCCGAAATTATTTGATAAATAATTAATATATTTGTGAATGATAATATGAAATGTATTATTTTTTTTGCCATACGAACGATGCACCTCCAACAATTATGTATGTTGCATTATCACAAACTACTTGATAATTAATTGGCTCGAATAAGTCGTATATTTTTGAGTTTTTCTCATGTCAACATTATCAAATAGTGCTGTTGGGTATGGACTTAATTCGTAATGTAAATATTCACAAAGATTTTCCTCAAATTTTGTATTTAAACTAATTCGTCGAAATAGCAATAACGGATCCATCGTTACCTTGCAGTCATGAACCATGATAGAAGTGTTTACTGATGATAATGGAAGAACTCTGTCAGAGCGTTTTAATTTAATTCCGTCAAATGTTACTCCTATCATTTTTTCAATTGACTGCAGACCATTTTCTATGGCATTATAACAGTTTATTATTGCCAACAATTCCTGTTGATACATAAACTAGTTGATTGAAACTTGAAAAAGGATTATGCAAAGCAAACCTTTATAACTTTTTTAGCCGGCACGATATCAATGTCGATTTTTCATATCTTCATTACAATGCCATAATAAAGTTGTATACAAAAATTCAGCTCACTAGGAATTTTTCCGCAGATTGGGGTTCAAAATAGCTAAAATGAATGGACTAACAGTCCTGTGTGAACTAAAGCCTACTAATTGGAATTTACTTAGATATAAAAGTCTTGTGTATTATATGGCCCACTCAAAAAAACGACCCCTAGTTTTATAATATTTTTTATATGATCTCAAGGTCTTACAAGGATTTCTTTAAAAAAAGGGGTAAAACAAAATTTTCTTTCAGTGTATAGTATAAATAGAATGCACCGATTTTAATCCATCCTTCATTCGTTTAAAGTTCCTTTTATTATTTTTATACTTTTGCAACAAAATTAAAATAAAAAAAAAACTTATATAAATTTAAATAAATAAAAAATTTATTCTTCGTAATTTCATCAACAGGACCAACTATGACGACGCGGCTAGCAAGTCATCCAGGAAGTTGATGCCATTCTCATCCATAAATCACTTGGAAACGTTTTTTTGTTGGCGGTTTTGTTTTTGTATACAAAAACCTTAACAAATGTGGAATAATAAAAAATCTGCCAACCAGAGATCATTGACAGGATAGCCAAGCCATCAGCCAGCATCCGAAATCAGAGATGTGTGGTGGTGCAGCAACTACTCCAGCACAAATCTGTGACGAGCAGGGAGGCTTCATTTGGCGAAAATCAACTAGAGACACAACATCGTCAACAACTCACCCAACCAGACAAAGATTCAACAATAAAACAACCCGCCCATCACTAGCGCTACATCAAACGAGTCCAAGGAGTGTGATTTATTTTTGAAAATTTCAATTTAAAAAAATAAAACAAACATTTAACAAAAAAAAAAAAAAAACGAATAAAAGAAAAAAGTGAAGAATCAAGAAATAATGCGCGACGGTCGATGCAGTGAATAACTTATAAATGAAAATCGATGCGAGTATTAATAAATCAAAAGATATTAAAGTGCCATAAGGAAGGGAAGGACGCCAACGACAACGACTGAATTCGAGCGTGACTATATCTACCGACAAAGACGACTACGCGACGCGACGACGAGCAAAGCAACGATTTCGAAGTTCAAAAGTTATTAAGTGATATCCGCCAACGTACGCCGCCGCCGCCGCCGCCGGCCCGAAACCGTTCGTTGTCTGCCACCGGAATTAATATTTGCATTTTATGATTAAATTGTGACTTTAATGTGCATCAATCAGAAGTGGAATAGGTAGTCGCGATGTTTCTGTTAACGGTGGTAAAATTGATATTGATAGCATTGAACATCTTTCCACATCGTTTCACCAACCGGAAGGTTATGTTTGTGATATACTTGACGAATCTGGTGACACATGGTGAGTTTTGATAATTATTTAAATGAATTTTGTTGTTTTTGCAATTTATAAAATATATTTATTTATTGGATTATTATATTTAAAACAAAAATTTGCTTTAAGAGTCTTAAACGCGTTTCAAAAAAGGAAATTTTTTCCATCTCTATTAAGTGTCACTTTGAGGTGGAATCAAAAAATTGTAATCTCAGAAATTGTTGTTAATGAGTTATTATTAAACAAAATGAAATAAAATATAAATCAAATAAAATATTTATAATGAGTTATATTGCATATTTCGAAGAGTGTAGAATCAAAAGACGGCTTTGAAGCATTTTTCTATTTTTTTGAATTTGTAGTGAAATTTTGTGCAGTTTCGTGTTTTTTCTGTAAAAATACTGTCAATAGATTTATTCTAAAGAAGTAATCAGATCTCAAAAAGTCCTCCTTTATTAATTGTTTTTGATTTATAAAAACACTTTCGGTTGATTTTTAACTTTCCATAGAAAGTTATTGTAATTTTTCAAAGAGTCTGCTTAAAAATAGTATCTGTAATTTAAGATTTAAAAATATACCTGCAATACAGTTTTTTTTTTTTAAGTTTAAATGCCATTAAATTTTTTTTTTTGTCAATTCATTTTTTAGAATTTTTAAATTCTTGTTCAAAATTATTTTTGGTATGGAATTATCTAGAACATAATATATTATGTAATATACATTTCATATTGTTTTCGTAAAAAAATTTTACCCGTTTTCGAAGTAGTGAATTTAAAAAAAAAAAATAATATTTTAAATATCCAACAAAATTTGTTTGAAATTTTTGATCATCAAATATTATTAAGACAATATAAGAACTTTTGCAGAGCAGAACCTATTGAAATCAGTTCATGAGTTCCTAAGAAAATTAAAGGAAAATACTCTTTTGGACCAATACAAAAATATATTTTTTACTTTAAAAGACATATTAAGAAACCAAATTTATGGGGCCGTTTTTCAGAAGTATCGAATTTTCGATTTATGACCACAAAATTTATGTAAGGACTATTGTTATTTTTGGTCCTCAAAATGTTTGAGTTCAAAATTTTGTATTAATACAAAACTGGCCATAAATTTTGTATGTCGAAGAGTGCAAAATCAAAACCCATGTGACGTTTTACCAATAAATAATTATTTTTTACCGGGTATTCCCATCGAAAAATAGTTTTTGAAAGCTTGTAGTATTATTTTGTGCAGTTTCGTGATTTCACTGTATTTGTTATAAAAAAAAAGTCAGTTGATTTTTTCAATTTACCTAATTTCTAACACTTTAAGATTTTTAAAATAACGTTTCAATAAATTCAATAACTTTGTCATGTGAATAGAAGAAGACGTTATTTTAAATCCAGTAGTTCTGATATTATTGGTGTTTTCGTATTATGTAAGATTGAAAAATACGCAACAAATTATTTATTTTGACTTTTCTTCTAAAAATTCATTACTGAGTGTTCGAAAAAAATTATGCTCGAATTTAATATTATTGCTTGTGTATTTTTGGTCCAATTTTATTTTTTTTGAAAAATGTTTAATAATTTTGTTTTAAAAATATCTTGTACATTAGTTTTGGGGAGAGTACGATAACTTTGGCGACAAAGTTTAATGACGGATTTGCATAAAACAGTTAAAAACAAACATTTTTTACTATGGGAAGGGGGATCTATCTCCCCCCGTTTAGGCGGTAGGGGCAATTTAAAAAAATATGTACCTTAAATGGAAAAAAAAATAATTAAAAAATAACGGTAATACTTACAACTAAGTATTATACCTTTTTTTAAAGCCAACATTTTTGTCTATTAGCTTGTTTTTAAATCAAGTCAAAACTATGCATAGTTTTTGAAAAAAATTGTTTTAAACTAAAAATGTATGCAAAAAAAATTAAAAAAAAGGTTTAAAGTGTAGTTTTTCAAAACTTTCAAATTATCTACTGTTTTTTTTTTAGAATTCATTGCTCTTATTTGTTTTTGATCAAAAACTGAAAACTAGATGACTTTATGTCTTCTAGTTCTTGAGAAAATTGAAGATTACTAAAAAAAATATTTTAATTAAATTACCTTTTCCTTGCTTAAGTATTAACGTAGTCTTATTTTGATAGTAATAATCGAATATGCATTAAGATGCACCTAGGGTAAATTCATTTTTCTTAAATCCAGCTTATTTAAATGCAAAAGAAACTTTGCATGCACCCCATCTTGCACCCACCGCACCTTGCCCCCTCCCCACCTTGCACGCACTCCAACTTGCACCCACCCCAAATCCTATAGTGTTCCCAAGTAGGGGGGTTGCAGGGGGGCAGCATGCCCCCCCTTACAGATCCCACTGTTGCATACACCCAAACTCGCACACACCTTACTGTTGCATACACCCAAACTCGCACCTACCATTGTTACTATCAAAATAAGACCACTCAAGCAAAAAAAAAAAAAATTAAATTAAAATAGTAGTTGTGGTTATTGTCAATTTTCTCAAAAACTAAAAGACATAAAATTACCTAGTTTTCAGTTTTTGATCAAAAACAAATTAGAGCAATTAATTCTGAAATAAAAACAATGGTAGATAATCTTGAAGTATTGAAAAATTACACTTTAAACCTTTTTTTTTTAACTTTTTTTACTCAAATTTTGAGTTTAAAATTAAATTTTTCAAAAACTGCGCATAGTTTTGACTTGAATTAAAAACTGGCTAATAAAACATAATGTTGGCTTGAAAAAAATGTATAAAACTTAATTGTAAGTATCACCGTTATTTTTTAATTATTTTTTTCCATTTTAAATAATAATTTTTTTAAATTGCCCCTACCCCCTAAACGGGGGGAGATAGGCCCCCCCTCCCATAGTAAAAAATGCTTGTATTAAGCCCCTCTACCAAAAACAGTTATTATATCTTGTCGCCAAAGTTATCGTACTCGTGCCTTAGTATTTTTTTTAACTTACATATTAGCGTTAAAAATCTGTATTTTCCAATTTTTAGTATATTGTGTGTTTGATGATTTTAGATTGAGGAATATGTCCTGGGGCAATCACTACAAATAAAAAAAAAAGCTTCTTGATGTTTTTAAAAATCCATTTGCATTTCTTGATGGTATTAACTTCAAATAGGAAGTTATTGTAATGGGTCCGATTTGTCGAATTGAAAATTTTGAAATTTCTGGACGTTTCAAGGTCCCTAGAGTCGAAATAAAAGATTTTTAGAAAGATGTCTGTGCGTGCGTGTGTACATACGTTCGTACGTCCGTACGTCCGTACGTTTGCGACTTTTTTTTCTTCGTCCATAGCTCAAGAACCAGAAGAGATATCGACTTCAAATAAATTTTGTTATACAGATAATAAGGCAGAAAGATGCAGAAAGGGCTCTCAAGAACCAATGACGCTAGAGACTTGAATTAAATTTTATATTATATATTGTAACGTGATATCAAACAAGTATATCTTTTGAAAAAAATCCAATTAACGGTTTTTTTATTAATCAAAAAAACTGAAAAAAACTTTGTCAAAATATGATTTCATCTCCAAAACAATTTTGTGCAACGAAGAATAATGTTTTTGACATCTGATAAAATTTTGAAAAAAAATCTAATCGACGTTTTTTTTTTTTTTAAATAAAAGCCTAAAAAAACATTACTCAAAGTTGGTAAAAACTGAATTTCGACTCAAATATCTTTTCAAAAAGTTGAGATTAAGGCTTCAAACTTATTTTATCTTATAAGAAATATTGTTTTTAACATTCTTAAAAATGTTGAGAAAAATCGAATTGAAGGTTTTCTTACAAAAAATAAAAACCTTAAAAAAATAATTATAATAATAATAATAATAAAAGTTGGTAAAAATTGATTTTCGACTCAAATATCTTTTCAAAACTTTCGGATAATGGCTTCCAACTAATTTAACCTTATAAGAAATATTGTTTTCAACATTCGATAACATTTTGAGAAAAATCGAATGAACTGTTTTTTTTTACAAACAATAAAACCTAAAAAAACACAATACTAAAACTTGGTAAAAATTTACTTTCGACTCAAATAGCTTTTCAAAAATTAAAAATATTGGCTTCAAACTTATTTTATTTCACAGAAAATATTGTTTTCGATATTCAGTCATTTTTGCAAGGAATTGACAAATCCTCCGAGAGTAATTCTTGTCATGAAAAGTGCTTTCTCAAAATTAGCCGTTCGGAATATTTAAGCGAATATCACTGCGGGTTCTTGAGATATAGCCAACAAACACAAACGTTCGTATTTACGGACGTTCGAAATTCATAATCTAACCTTTCCCGATACAAGAAAAAACAAAGTACTCATTTAATGTTTTGTAACATCCTACTTCTATTAAATGTCAAAAAAGATTGTACATTGTATAATGCTGAAAATTGCCAAAATGTCTTTTTTAATCTTGTACTATTCTAAATACACTTTACAATCGTACTAAATCTATAGATCAACTAAAATTTTGCTAAAATAAATACTCGTATGTTCAAATGCACTTTATCCAATATCGACAAATTCCCTTTTGAAATACGATCCTGATGGTATAATTCCCTTTCTCTTTCTCAAAACGATTGCTAAGCCGAACATTTATTTATCGCAAATTATTCACAACTCAATTACATAAACAGTCCAACATCTACTATACATAAGCTAAACATATCCTATAGATGGGGGAGAACCCTCATACAAAAGAAGATATCCTATTTTAACCAAAACATCCAAACATGATGTTTTCCCTTAGGGAACTATTGTGTTATACTAACTGACAACCATTATCCCCTTATCACTGAGATTTCTACCTACCAATTCCAAAGACACAGCATAAGTAACAAAGAAAAAAAAACAACTGAAATCAAGTACTTTTCCCAAAAATACATATATACAAGGATATGAGTAGGTGGTATTCATATTCACAAAAGGATTTCAGTCTCTCCCTCCATTCCCAACCTCCTTTTGGCAGCAGTAGTCGGAGGAATCGGTTCGGCCAGCAGTGGAAGTCCCAAACTTCTAAGAACAGCTATTCGAAGAAAATTGCTTACGTTCGTTCTTTGTCCGAGAAAAACGCATGGCATGTCCAGCCCACCATCAGAGTCCAACTGGCAACTGTTATGCTAAGACAATCGGCTTATTGAGAGTATTTTCCCCAAAGTGACCCAAATCGGATCTGTGTTTCATGAATAAATAAACGACATTAAATTGGGGCTATTTTCATGCAAATTTTAATAAGCATTTTCTTGATAGGGAGAGAATTTTCTTTTGTCAATAATTTCCCATCTATTTACACATATATCTTTATAAAATACATATTGAAACTGAATACAAACAAAATAAAAAACATATATATATATCCAATTTTAAGATTAATCAAAACTTCATACGTTTTTACTTTGAGCCATTATTTCCACAGCAAGTAACACCCTTTTAACTATGTTATTATCGTTAACGACCACTAAACACCAAATTACACTTGAAATGTCTCTCGTTTAACGTTTCCAGCCAGAAACAGAAAGGGAAAGAATTCTCGTGCTATGTATTTTTTATGTGATTGCATGCTTGATTTAATTTTCACACAGTTAACGTGACTGGAGATTTGTGAGTTATGAGTTGTGACCCTCTAATTGGGCGCCATTTTTATATTTTTGTCCAATTACTTAAAATTTCAAATTCATTCATTAATCCGCCCATCAAAGCATGAAAAACAATGCTGAGACGTCATGAAAAATCTCCCCTGACCGGATCGTGTCATGTTCGTGTATCCGGGTGTAGAGGAGTTTGGGGAAATCAGTCCCCAAAGACGTCATATTTGTGAAACAAAACGTTTCCACATAAAATAAGGTAATTAATAATTTTTCCACCACAGAGTAGATGAGCGGGATTGGAAAGGTCAATGAAACGTTTGTAGCAACAAATATCCTGAGAACATGAAGTCCAATGAAAATCGTTTGGACTGAAGGAGATTAATGTTGGTAATATCACACATAACAAGGTATAATCTCAATATCTAGACACCAACCCCGGAAGTGAGTCCTTATCCTTTTATTTTGTGGGTCATAACAGCAACAAGAAATCCTTAATATTGATATTTCATCACCCAAAAACATAAGACAATCCTCTAGATATTCATTAGAATGATTGCCTAAAGTCGATAGCTTCAAAGTCAATCGCACATGAGGCCAGGCTGGGTAAATGTTTGCATTTAAAAAACACTTTTCTGGACGACCTTTTCCACCTTGATGAGCACGATTCCTCTCCTTTGATGTTATCGGTTATCGCGTTGGATGGTAAGGTGATGGGAGGGAAAAACAAAAAAACTGTTGACTTATGTAGTTTGAGGTCAAGGACTCTCTTTTGGCCTTTAATTCTGGTTTGATTTTCTCTTTACCATGATAAGGATTTCATAAATTGATGGATTTACCCTCATTTGAGGAATGAGAGCTTGTTTTTTTTCAGAACGAGATGTAAACATTTCCAGAATATACCCAAAATTCATCAAGATACGATGCGAAAAGGATACTTTGATATTTGAATTATTTGCTTAGGATCTTGATTGAAAAAGAAGAGTTTTACACAGTCTTGGGTGAAGTATAGAAAGTGGTTTGTATGTTCAATGAAATCCCTAGGTGAATATCGTTCAGTACCTAACAATTGGAGATTATTTTAACAAAATTCTAAAATTTCAAAGTATGTACTAAATTGTAACACGGAGTTCCTTTTCTGTGGAATTTTTCTCAAACTGATTGACTTAATTATGTACCATAATTTCCTGAACTATTTTGAGGAAAGTCAATTTAACATTTTACAAAAACTGTTTTTTTTTTTTTTAAATGTGCTGAGGTTTTTTAATTAGAAACGTTAAAACCAAAGCTTAAATTACTTCAAGTTCTTATGTGTTGTTGGGTTTTTCAAAGGTAAGTAGGTTATAGCTTTTACCTTCAAACCTTAATTATTTATGTTTTAGTCGTGTACAATAAGAATCAAATAAAACATTTCTTATAAGGCTTTTAAATACCAACACATATCGTATACTATAATGTGTACCAAAGATTGTTAATTTATCTGAGCACCACAGGTTCTTTTAAATACATGTAGGAGTATATAGGTACCTTACCGTTATTCCAACCAACCTCATTTACAAAAAAACCGACTTTTCGTTTTCACTATAATAGCTTCAAAATAAGAAAGCCGAGAAAGCACAAAGCCACGAAAACCGATGGAACCCTCATCATTTCTGCGGTAAAATTCTTCGGAAGCAATCCATAGAATAGGGTTGCCTTTTTTACTTTTACCTCTGCGATGAGAGAAGTCTTCCTTTTCCTTTGGCTTTTGTTCCCGGACTTTGTCAGAGCCAACAGCTAACAGTCCCATTAAGAAGTTTTTGCAAAACGACACGAAAAAAAAAACTGTTTACGTGTTCGGTCTTCTCTAAAAGCGGCAACTTTCCATTATGGCCAAAAAATGTATCGAAATAAAGGAGGGCTGTTTCGGAACAACAGAAGTAAAAAAAAAGGAAACCAATTTTTCCCATCACCAATGATGATGCTTTCGACTTTGCTTTAGCTTGTAGCAAAGTAGCAGAGTAGCCCTCAAACCCCACCTTTTTTCGTCTCCATATTATCCATTATGTTCGTTTCGTCGTTTCATAACAGCTTTTTGACTCGACTCCTTTGGTCTTATAATTTTCATTTAATGGATACGGTAGCGCTTTGGCGTTCGGCGTTCGGCGTTTCGACATCGACAGCCCTACTCTACACGCCAGCCATGCCATCCATATCGCTCATTCGCATCCACACTTTCACATAAGTAGTAATGATGTAATAAAAAGTGAATTAAGGTCGTATCCTGGAAGGAAGTGTGAGGGCAAAACAGGACAAAGCTAACATTTGAATAATTCAATTCCGGATGTGTTCATTCATTCACTTAACTTTCACGAAGCACTAAACATAATAGGAGGGTAAGCTATATCAACATTCTTTTATATGCAGATATATACGAGTATGTGTATGTATGTTAAGGTATACCTTATTTCTACCTATACGAGTAGTATATGTATAGTATATGTATGTATGTTTTATATGACGAGGAAGAGCGACGTACGAGTACAATGTGTGATTCATTTGAGAGGGTGGCATTGGCGCCATTCATCATTCAAAGTCAAGAAGTTTACTGTTTCACCTTCGTTCTTTGTATAAACGCATATACGAGAAAGAGTATTCGTAAACAGACGGAACGTAACATTACTCAAACATGGGAAAATATACTTTGCCATCTGATATCTTTTCTACGAGTTTATATTTTGTGTTTTTCATGAAGTCTTTTAGACTCTAAGCTTAATGCAAAGAGGAAAAAGGTTGTAAAAATGTGTAAGCGAAAAATTCCAGTTATGGTTGCCAGACGTTGTTTATTACATACAGTTAAAATGACGAACTAAAGGTAGTGCTAGAGTCCGGGACGGACTTGGGTCTCAACCAACAAGGACAATATCCTAGACTTAACGCCATAAATGAAAGCCGGGATGATGAGTGTCTTTTTTCTTTTTTTTTTTTTTTTTAATAATAAGCACACATTTAAAGGGATAATACTACCCTTATTATGTAGACACAGTGTTTGGAAAGGGAGAGAGGGGTTGAAAGGAGGTGTCGGTGCACATTGGTTTTGAATTCCTGAATATTGCAATGGTTAGGAAAGACAGAGTGTGGCAAGGCATTCAACATTCGCATAGTACGTCTAAAGAACGAATCTCTGTACTTGGCAGTACGACCAAAGTTGGGCTCGAGAGTATATTGATGAGCATTCCTAGAAGCGCGAGTATTACAGTTGAACTGTTTAAGGGGAGGAATGCAACTGGCTATTTCTCTAGAGCATAAACCATTAAAATAACGGTAAAAGAGGGTGAGACAAGAAACATTTCGACTATGTTCAAGCGACGTAAATGATCTTATGATGGTAATATCACCAATCAATCTAAATGCTCTACGTTCAATGCTGTCCAAGAGGCTTAAGTAAGTTGCAGGAGATGAGAGGGTGACTTAAGTTGCTCCAGTAAAGACTTTACTACTGAATTGCCTTTTAAGTCCAAAGAAGCAGCAATTTGCAAGGGCTACTCTCCATTTGATTTCAGCGCTGAATTTGGTCAAGAGAAATTCCTCAGCTGTATTGGTTGTTCATGGTGACGTTTTTTCCAAGACGTCGTAGTCCTTTCTTGGTGACATCACTCTTTGATCCAATCATGTCAATATCATCGGCGTATCCGAGTAATTTTTGTTTTTTAACAACTAAATACTGCTGAAAGATTAAGATGATTAAATGGCAACTATTTGGAATGGTTTTTTAAAAGCTTGAGAATTTTAAAAACTAACACAAGACAGACATATTGTAGGAATGTGTTTTTAACTTCTTATAAGAAGTTATTGTAATGGGTCCGATTTGTTAAATTGAAAATTTTAGCATTTCTCGACGGTTTAAGGCCCCTAGAGTCGAAATAAAAGATTTTAAGAAAGATGTCTGTGCGTGAGTGTGTACGGTACGTACGTCCGTACGTTAGCGACTTTTTTTTCGTCGTCCATAGCTCAGGAACCAGAAGAGATATTGACTTTAAATAAATTTTGTTATACAGTTAATAATGCAGAAAGATGCAGAAAGTGCTCTCCAGAAAATTGAGTGGGTGGTTTTTTTACCATAGCAATTTAAAAAAAAGGTGAAAATTTAGACTTAAATATCTTTTCGAAAATTTGAGATTATGGCTTCCAACTAATTTTATCTTATAAGAAATATTGTTTTGAACATTCTTTAAAATTTTGAGAAAAATCGAATTGACAGTTTTCTTACAAAAAATTAAAAACCTACAAAAAATAACAAAAGTTGGTAAAAATTGATTTTCGACCTAAATATCTTTCCAAAACTTTGAGATATTCGCTTTTAAAAAAATTTTATCTCATAAGAAATATTGTTTTGAACATTCGATACAATTTTGAGAAAAATCGAATTAACAGTTTTTTAACAAAGAATAAATACCTTAAAAAAGCATTACTAAAACTTCGTAAAAATTGATTTTCGACTGAAATATATTTTTTAAAATTTAAAATATTGGCTTCAAACTAATTTTACTCACAGAAAATATAATTTTCAACATTCAGTCATTTTGTATAAATATCCAACACTCAGTTTTTTCATAAAAAAATTAAAATCTACAAAACATAGTACGCAAAATTGGTAAAAATTGATTCGGTTCTCGATATCTCGTGAATAATAGAAAATATTGGCTTCAAATTAATTTTATTCATCCAATTTGTATTTGTTTATATTAGAAATAAATTTTTTTCAAAAATGCTACTAAAATTGGTAAATGCCACCATCGTGTAAATCGTACGACAGGTGATTCGGTAATGGCTTGAGTATTGTCTTCGATCCATATACCGAAATTTAGTTATTGAAGAAGCCCTTTAATCAGAAAGAAGCTTCATCACTAAACACCATGAAATGGAAGAAATGAACAGATTTTTTTTATTCAAAGTAAATTCCAACACTTTTAAGTGTTGTTCTGGCTTTAAAAGATTCATGATGAAATGCCAAAACTTACTGAACAAAAATATCAATACAATTTGACATTCTCAAATGTCAAACCATAGACAACAACCATCTTAACTGCTGCGTGCAGCTAAAAAACACCCTATATGAATAAATCTTTAAAAAATCTTGGATAAATATATATATGGTAACTCTGACCCTCTGAGGTTAGGATTCAAACCGCAATCACAACTATATATTAACATAGACACACAAATGTATTGAACATATGTATAATATATATGTACGTTAGTGTTTTTGAGATTAAAATGAACATAAACGAAAACATTCATACTCATATTAGAATGAGATTATTTCTAAACCATTTTTGGCATCAACAATATAATATATGAGAGAAGATATTATTTGTCTATTTTTGCGGCCCCAACTGTCAAATTTATTTCATTTTTGGAATAAACCTATCATTTATAATCTTATTCCAAGTCCCCTCGACCATTTATTAATTTAATTCATTTATAGTTCTATATTCATGTGTATTTTCTATATGAATTATTATATGGCAAAAACGTCTGTTCAGACGCACAATGTGCTCCTCTGCTACTCTGATATTTCTGGTGCTGGTTGGAGCACCCCATTTTCGAGCCAATGATTAGAAAGTTATGAATAAATTACGATACTTATGCTCATATTCGTATATTGTATATGAAAGAGTGTATGTATACTATACGAGCTTAGAGCCAAAAAACGGGTTTAAGGTTTGGCTTTGTGCTTACCAGAAAACCATTTATTAAGACTACATGTTGACGGTTCGGCTTCGGATGGTTGTGGTTGGATTTATTTCCCCTTATGCCACGTAGTTTGAGCATAAGAGCATAAGTATTTTTGTTAAAGGATGTATGTACATATTTAGAATGTCAGGTTTGTATACATTTTGTATTTTCGACAGAGTGAACTTTTACGTATAGAAAAAGGGAAATATATGAACAGAACACATATAGTGAAATTAATATTTAAATTATACCTAATCGAGAGTTTAAAAAATAATAACAATTATAATAATGAAACATCAGAGGTAGGTAAGGAACCTACCTAATTAAGTGAAGTATACATTTTAAATTAAAATTCACTAGAAGGTCTATTGGGGTTGGACTGTGCGTAAAGGATTTACAAATACTTTTACTGACTTTTAACCATGGAAACTAGATGAATAAAAATAAGGTTCTGGATCTATTACACTGTTACTCATAATTCTCAATAATAATGAGAATGTGTTAAAGGATCTGGAATTATATTTTCCGCTTTTTCATAATTCGATGTATTCAATTTTATTAAGCTTCAATAATTCTGTGGAAATTAAGATAAAACAAATATTTTCAAAATATATTTTTTCCTTTTTACACGTGCATCATATTAATCTCAGCTTTATCGAATTCTTTTATTTTATTTTTCAAAGGATCAAAAATGTATTATGTATGCATATAATTAGCATAATTCGTTACTTTGAAGGACCGAAAACTGAAAATGACATAAAAGATCAATTCAACCCCGACAATTCTCGTGTGGTAAATTATTAAGTAGCATCATACATAGTATACTCGACTCGTCTTATGGATTGATTTCTGCTGCCATAACAACTTCAATCCTGGCACTTATCTATAACTCCTTTCCCATCATACCAAACCATTTATCCGAACAGAAAATATCTACATTCAATCTGCATCTTATATCTTTTTATCTACAATCTTTATCTTTACGTCCGAATAACTGCCATGTTGGAAAATTACATGAATCGTCCTGGAAGAGAACATCTTAATTTGTTTCTGGATCCGGATATAGATAGGATACGTATACGTAAAGCTGCACGTATCCGGAATACAGTATACAAGTTGGATTCCTTCAGTTCAATTCCGTTCCGACTACTCTGGCTCTTTTGCCTCCTCGAGTTTTTCCTTTTGTCCTATTAATCCACTTGTTCGTGTATCTAGCACTCGTAGTCAGCATCATCGGTCGTAGAATTCGCATACTGAACTCTGAACAATTAAATATTTATACTTCAATCTACTTTCGCTGATATACACGTTTTTCGGAATTTATACATGTAATAAATATAAAAGTGGGGTACAACCTTATAGCGTATGGGATGGGTTGTACCTTGAACATACTCAACTATATACTGAAGGATTGAAGGGGAATACTCTTCCTTTTTGAGACAGTCATGGTGGCGCATATCTACTTCCCCCAACATTTGGAATAGTCTCGGCACCGGCACCGGTACCGCTGTTGCTACTGGCGTTCTGGTGGGGTGTTGTTTTGCCTTTTTTTGTCTTCGTTTTCTTTCATTTTACTTTACTTTAAAAAAAAAATTTCGACTTGAAATCCTCACAGCTACATTCAACACACATATTTCGGCACACTGAGTCCTTCGAGGCCAGAGATCCTTATCAAAGTGATGGGGCATGGCAGTATAATACTAAGCACTTAACGTTCCCGCTGAATTCTTTAGGGAATGCAATATTTTTTTTTCTTGCTTAAGGTTTGTTCATTTTAAAGCGAAAGGTTCATGAAACGAGGTGGGCCTTGGAGTTGTGGTGTGCGGTCATGAAAACTGAGAAAATGGAATTGAGGAAATTTGTCGGGTTTTTCATGTTTTTTTTGTTTGCTTCATATGTGCATTTAAGTTGCGTGATTTATTTTAAATTAAAAATGCATCGTATTTTGTTTTATTTAATGTGGCAAGAATCGTATAATTTCCCATGAATACAAATATGCATATAATAACTAATATGGCTGTCTTGTGGTATAATTTAAAAAAAATTCTCAACAATTAAAGATTTAATTAGTAACAGAAAAACAACATTTGAAGGCTTAGCTTTTTTATAAATTTCTTAAATTGTTATGTTGTGTTTTTGTTAAGCATAAAAAAGGCTTTAGCGAGAAAACTTTAAAAGACAGAGATATTCGCACTTAGCACACGTGGTGCAAGCTCTCAGAAGGGAACTAAATCCCCAGTTTCGAAACATTCTTTATTGGTGCTCGACTCGTATAAGCCTTAGCGTGAAGTTATATAGCCTATAGCCTTGATTAATAAATAGGCCATCTGACACTGAAAGAAATTTTAAATCGGACCACTAGTTCCTGAGATTAGATTGCTCAAACAAACAAACAAATGAAAAAACAAGCAAACAAACTCTTCAACTTTTTAATATTAGATATATTAAAGATAATATTTATTTTAATTTTAAATTGTGATAAAAATTTAAATTTTTGAAGATGTTTAAATTATTAATTGGTTTTGAAAACTTTTTGAAAAAGAACTTAAATTTTCCTAAGCCAAATTTCCATTTTTGTTACTTATTTTTTTTTTATCAAAAAGCAAACAAAAAAACGCTATGATCTTAAGTTATGTATGAACTTCAATTTAAAATTGTTTTTATTTTTCTCTTAAAAGATAAAAAGCCTTGATTTTAAATTCCGTAAAGGCTGGTTGACTCGTCATAGCACCAAATTGAATAACATTCAATAACCAGATAAACATGCCAGCAGGTGGCATAAAGTTTTGAAAGTCTATACATGATGCTTTTTTAAAATTCGCAGTTTAAAATACCGCAGCAACGTTACTAATTCTTATAAATATAATACATACTTAAAATCTAGGACTTAAACTAGGCTGTTGAAAAACATTAATTTACATTTTATGCTTTTTCTATTATCATTTAATGAATTAATACAAGAGTGAAATTTATTATTGATTTCAATTAATTGATTTAAGGAGCTATGTACAACATAGTTTGATCTACTAAAATTAGTATTGAATAGTTTCTTCATTCTTATACTTGAAAGACTAAAACTAAAGTTTAAACTACCAAGAACTGATGGTGATGGAATTTGTCCATTTATTATTCTAACAATAAAACAAAATTGCAAGTAGTACTTCCTATGATTTGTCAAAAAAGGAAGGTTTATGAGAGAAAGTCTTTGTGAGTAAGGCGGTAATAAATGAATATCATGAAACCACGGAAGGAGTCTTAGACAAAAAAGCAAAAATCTTTTTTGAATGGCTTTGAATCTTGTGAAGTGTACGGGCGTAGTAAGGTGACCATACTGTACAGGCATATTCCAGGACTGGTCTCACAAATGAAACAATAAGTTATTTTAAAACATATGGATCATGGAAATCACGACCAAATCTTTTAATGAAACCCATAACTCTTTGCTTTTTTAACTATGAAGTTAATAAGTGAATTAAATGTTAGTTTAGAATCTAAGACAACACCCAAGTCAAAAAACACATATTCTCTACTTAAAGGACAAGAATCAAACATGTAATTAAAAACGATTGGAACTTGCTTACGTGGAAAACTCATGGTTTTACATTTGTCAACATTCAAAACAAGAGGATTATTATTGCATCAGCATACATATTATTAGGACAGTCGAATTTTGTATGATCAAAACCAAATCATTTATAAATAAAACAAATAGAAAAGGACCAAGATGGCTACCCTGGGGGACACCAGAATTCACACTAAAATTTAACACTATAACGTCTATCTTTCAAATATGAGGAAATGCAGCTTATGAATAATCGTTAAAACCTTGCTGTGCTAGTTTTAATGTAGTAATGTTTTATGACACAATTTATCTAAGGCCTTGCTGAAATCAATAAAGATTTTAAAAACATCTAAGCAGTTGAACGCTTTTTAACAAAACCATGCTGGTAATCACAGATAATTGAACTACAGTGAAAGGACGCTACATACGATAGACTCAAACAGTTGAGGTATCACAGATACTTTAGCTATAGGTCGGTAGTTCATTATTTCGTTTTTAGGACCTTTTTTGTGTGCTGGTATTATAAAAGAGCTCTTCCAGATAAAAGAAAACAGCGAGTTGTTTAAAGACATGTTAAAAAGAAAACACAACGGATGTTCTAAGTACGCAGCACAGTTCTTTAAAATGGACGATGGTACACTTTAAGGCTAACAATTGATACTTTTATTCCATTTCTGAGAAATTTCAAATGATTAAACTACATGAATATGAAGGATTCAATTATTTAAATGTGAGAGAAAAATACAAAATCCACCATTTTATTTGAAAACTATTCGTTTCTAAGAAAAGCTTTAATCGAGGATCAACATGAATAAATACAAGTCATTCAATTTACTAAACAAAAGTGAGCAAAAAAGTTTACAATTTTGTTTTTGAAAATAATTTGTTTTATATTTTTGTTATGAACTTTAAAAACGGGTGAATAAATAGTAAACAAGGCTAAGTTCATACCCCCAACTTGTTAAAAGTGTTCTTTTTTGTGTTATCTTTTTTGAAACTTTTTTTCCTCCTCCTTTTTTTCCTCCTCCTTTTTTTCCTTAGTTTGTTCTATTGACTCTCCTCAACCTTCTTAAAAATAGTTTGATTTTGAATTGACCTAATTTTTGTGCACACACAGAAATCAAGTACCCACCCCCAACATCTAAGTTCAATCACAATCGGAGCGTGTCCTTATAAAAATTTGTTCATCGATTGCACAAAGACAAAAAAGACAGAAATTGAAATTATATAAATACAAAAATAAAAGGAAAAGACACAGGATACCTTCCACTCTAGTACCTACATTCAAGCCGCAGACTAAAAAAAGAAATAAAACCCCACGCACGGTATTTTCTGTGAAAGATCCTTTATTTATGGTCTACCGAGGAAGATAATGTGCCCGAAAATGTTCAACAAGGCTTCTAACTTCTCGCACACTTGCCCACAAAACCCCCGCCTTCCTCTCCTTACCTAACAAAAAAACAGTACACATTCACATTCAATAGGAATGCTCTTTCGGAGAAACTAAATCGAGCCACTTTATTCCTGCACTTAATTTGCACAAAGTTTCGCACAATATAGCCACCAGCAGTGCCAGTGCCACACCAAACAGCAGCTTCGTGCAAAGTGCCTACAGAAGTCCTGGTATCATCATATAGGAGGATATAGAAATGTATATTGTATATCTACAACGTCCTCTTCGTCTTCTTCTTCTTCTTCCATTCTATAGGAAGAAGCATTTTCGAGCAACTGATACAACGAAAAAGTACCTAGTATTTTTTCAGTCTTTTTGGCCGATATCCAAATCGAGCTATTTGTTGCCGCTATCTTAATGGACACCATGCCATTTCGCTTGCACATGGTATAAGATAGACACAGTGTCTGTATAAATGGAACACAAATGTTTCAGACCTTGGTCTAGAAGAATATATCCTTGATGGTGAAAGAACTTTTGCTTCGAAGATGCAAACCAACCGAGAAGATCCCAATCCGAGGCAATTTAACAAGCACTCTAAATGGAAAACAAAATACAAAAAGCTATACCTATTCGTATATGCGGTATTGAAAACCATTGCTCTGAAAAATCATTTCGAAAACCGATGATTCGCCGAACGAGTGAGGTACATTAGAGGCTATTACTTCTACCGAATTGTTGCGGAAGAATGCACTCTATATTTGGGGGGAAAAAATGTACCACAAATTTTCAGGACAAATAACGAAAATGAGACTGCAAGTTCTTTTTTAAGAAATTTGCTGTATTTTATTTTCGATTTTTCAATTTTTTCCTTGGTGATCATTGCGATAATTGGATTGCCGATTACAATGAAGGTTGAAAAAGCAGAGCATTTAAGATTGGAAACCGATACTATTTCGAACGGTGACATTTGGATCAATGGTTTTTCAAACGAAGGTTTTATTCAATTCAGCGGATGCTATTTGTTTGGAAAAAACATTAGCAGTAGGTTAAAGGGTTTTGTGATGAAATTCCACCTTGAATTTGATTTCAGAAAATGCATTGGAAAGGGTTTTTGGCCAAGGCTCTATCGTCGAAAGACATAAACTCTTATATGTTATTAATTTGGGTCACCGTACATCCATTTTTAAAAAATTGAATTTCTGTATTTTTTAAATAGAGTAGCAGTTGATCAAATCCATCCATGTTTTTGTTGGTAAAATGTCTGAAAACGAATTTCTTCTGGAACTTCACACGTGTAGATTGTTACTTTTCATAGTGAATCCTACAAAGTTCCTTAAGCAATAATTAATAATAAATTATAAAAAGAATGAAGCTCTATCTACCTTCTCTCAAAATCTATTCATCTCCATTGGAAATCCTATTTTAACAAAATTTTTGTAAAATGTCTGATTTATTTTTGGATGTCTGTTTCATGTGGAAACAATTCAGAAACAGTTTATTTTTATTTTTTCTCAAAGCCAGCATCCAGAAATAAACTCTACCTATCCATTTAACAAATGTTCACTTCATCCAACTCTTTAGTAAGGGGTCAGTTTGACAAATTTGTGTAAGCTGTCAAAATATTTAAATGACAAGGGTCTGCCCGACAAAGGACTAGGACTATATATGCTATGCTCCTGCTGTTGTCCAGTTTTTCAGTCACGTACACTTTGGTCTTGATATAGAACTTGATTCAGGGGCACATGACAGAAGCAAAAAAAAAAAAAAGAAGAAGAAATTGCTGAACTAAAAGTAGGCACAGCACAATGCTTTCTATCATCCAGCCAGGATATAGTTAGTTACACGTTATTCCTGGCAAGGATGACATCAGCATAGCAAACAATACCTTCACTTTGTTCCTTAATCGTCATCATTGCCATCTTCCGAGAAGGATATAGAATTACAAATGTCTGAATCGTGCTCCCAGATCTCTAGGTTCTGTACACACTATAGACTATAGAGTACGAGTACCTATACCGTAACCCAGAGCCACTTATCTAGAACACACAGCATTTGTCGTGAACAGCATCAGTATAGCTGAATGGCAACGAGACGACAAAGATGACTACGACGAACGGAGAGACCCAAAGAGAGTGATGGACTAAAGGTGGTTTGTGAAAGAGGCTGTTGCCTTTATGGTCAGTTTCCGTCTCCATAAATGGCATGATGCTGGTGGCATATGGATAACAATATTCACTTGGGATGCCATCTCCACTCCGGCGTCAAGAAAGACATCCTACCTACCTATCGTACACTAACTCGAAGAGTACACTGTTGGTTATAATACAGTTGAATTAATCAAACAAACAAAAGGGTATATAGTATACGTTTATTGTTATTTGTCTTAGTTTCTTCCCTGTGATGAGGGTATTAAGGATAATGAGTTATGTCAGAAACAAATGCTAGGCACACTGGTGGAGCATGAAAGAGTGATGACCAGTGGATTGCTGCCTTAATACAAACGAGACAGCGGACTTTCAGACACACTATACAACTAAACTGGAATACAGTATGCTTAAAAAGGATGATGAAGAAGAAGAAAGGTATGATGGGTAACAAAAGCAGCTCCTATGTCCTGTACGTATAGAACAGAAATATACATTAATAAACAAAAGGAAGACTTTGTCTCTCCTCCATATTATATTCCAGGTCTGGTGGGAAATGTTCATGATGTTGATTTGACGCTGATTCATAGTTTTATGTTAAGTAGTTTGGGAAATGAATATAAGCTATCTTCTTTGTCTAAAAGAGCTCAAATTATGAATATTATACGATTATATAGTGGAACATTTGCTGGTGGGAATATGTTTAAATATTTAATCTTGGTTATCCGATTTCTCCCAATGAAAGTGCGTAAATTTCGAGCTTAAACAATCAAAAATAAATAATAATAGAATAAAACATTACAAAACAAAACCCTTAAGCGAATTGCATAAAATGAGTTAGGTACTATTATTTTCTCCATATTAAAAACTGCTTAAAAATATATTGAAAATACAGTCGACTCCGCTTATTTGCAACTAAAAAAGAGGCTGGGATGCGACCCACACTGATAACTTCCCATCCCGTCTGTCGATTTGTCTTGCTTAAAAGTCTGTAGGTTTTTGTGTTGGGTTAAAATGTCAGTTGAATTATTCTTAAAAATTTTTGAAATTACCAACAATATTTTTTATACAGTTAAATATGTAGTTTGATTTTAAGGAGATTTTTTATTGAAAGCCAATTTTTACCAATTTTGGTAGCATTTCTTAATTTTTTTTTAATTTCTTATATCAATAAATATAAATTGGATGAATCAAATTAATTTGAGTGATATCAAGAACCGTAGATTGTTTTTTTGTAGATTTAGTTTTTTTTTTTTTATGAAAAAACGGACTGTTGGATTCTTATAAAAAAATTACTGAATATCGAAAACAATATTTTCTGTGAAATAAAATAAGTTAAAAGCCAATATGATTCATTTTTGAACAGCTATTTGAGTTAAAAGTAAATTCTTACCAAGTTTTAGTATTGTTTTTTTTTTAGATTTTTTTTTATACAAAAATTGTCAATTCGATTTTTCTCAAAATTTTTCCGAATGTTGAAAACAATATTTTTTATAAGATAAAATTAGTTGGAAGCCATAATCTCAAATTTTTGAAAAGATATTTGAGTCGAAAATCAATTTTTGCCAACTTTTGTTAATTTTTGTTAATTTTTGTTTAGGTTTTTAATTCTTTTTAAAAAAAAATTTCAATTCGATTTTTCTCAAAATTTTACTGAATGTTGAAAACAATATTTCTTTGAAGCCATAATCTTAAGTTTTTGAAAAGATATTTGAGTCGAAATTCAATTTTTACCAACTTTGAGTAATGTTTTTTTAGGTTTTTATTTTTTATAAAAAATATGTCAATTTGATTTTTCTCAAAATTTTACCAGATGTTAAAAATGTTATTCTTCGTTGCACAAAATTGTTTTGGAGATGAAATCATTTTTTTTTGTAAAATTTTCGAGGTGACAATTTTTTTTTCTATTTTTTGATTTATAAAAAAACCTTGATTGGATTTTTTTCCAAAAATATATTTGTTTGGTATCACGCACGTTACAATATATAATATAAAATTTAATTCAAGTTTTTAGCGTTATTGGTTCGTGAGATATTTAGGGTTAACCAAAATGTTCACCTTTTTTTTAAACCACCCACGCAATTTCCTTGAGAGCCCTTTCTGCATTATTATCTGTACAACAAAATTTATTTGAAGTCGATACCTCTACTGGTTCTTGAGCTATGGGCGACGAATAAAAAACGTCGCGAACGTATTTCGACTCTAGGGACCTTAAAACGTCGAGAAATGTGAAAATTTTCAACTCGACAAATCGGACCCTTAATTAACACTTAACTGAACTCTTCACAACTTTCCCCTGTAAACGATGTGAGTTCCGACAATTTTTAACTTTATAATCTTTGGAATCTCAGCATAGTTTGCCCGGTACATAAAAAAGGAGACCCTTTAAATTGCGCCAACTACAGAGGGATCAGTCTCCTTAACATTGCATATAAGATCCTTTCTGCCGTATTATGTGAACGTCTGAAGCCGTTCGTCAACAACC
This sequence comes from Eupeodes luniger, assembly GCA_951509635.1. Classification (NCBI taxonomy): domain Eukaryota; kingdom Metazoa; phylum Arthropoda; class Insecta; order Diptera; family Syrphidae; genus Eupeodes; species Eupeodes luniger. The sequence continues at coordinate 1,451,265 of OX608074.1, forward strand.
TGATAGGTCCTTATCAGTGTGGCTTCAGACCAGGAAAGTCCACTATCGATCAAATATTCACATTACGGCAGATCTTGGAAAAAACCCAGGAGCTTCAAATCGATACCCACCATCTCTTTATCGATTTTAAAGCCGCGTATGACAGCATCCATAGGGAAGAGCTCTACAGAGCAATGTCTAGTTTTGGCATCCCTGCCAAACTTATCCGTTTGTGCAGAATGACGATGGAGAATGCACGCTGCTCCATCAAGGTCGGAAAAGATCTCACCGATGCATTTGATGTCAAAAAAGGTTTTAGACAAGGCGATGCACTGTCATGCGACTTCTTCAACATCGTTCTGGAAAGAATTGTGCAAAACTCAACGGTCAACACTAGAGGCACAATCTTCCAAAGGTCCATCCAATTACTCGGATACGCAGATGATATTGACATAATTGGAAGATCAAAGCGTGATGTCAGTGGAGCGTTTTTGAGCATTGCAACGGAAGCGAAGAAGATGGGTTTAGTGGTCAATGAGGGCAAGACCAAGTATATGCTGTCATCAAAAAAGGACATTGAACAACGACGTCTTGGACAAAACGTCACCATGGACAGCTATAATTTCGAGGTAGTTAAGGACTTTGTCTACCTAGGCACCGCTATAAACACAGACAACGACACCAGCGCTGAAATCAAACGAAGAATAACTCTTGCAAATCGCTGCTTCTTTGGACTTAGAAGGCAATTGAGAAGTAAAGTCCTCTCTCGAGCATCTAAAATCACCATCTATAAGACACTCATCATCCCGGTTCTCATTTATGGCGCTGAGGCCTGGACCCTGTCAAAGAAAGATGAGAACGTCTTAGGATGCTTCGAGAGGAAAATTCTTCGGGTGATTTTTGGTCCCGTACGTATAGATGGAGAATGGAGGAGAAGATATAACGACGAACTGTACGGGCTGTACAGCGACACTGACCTAGTTAGCAGAATAAAAGTCCAACGGCTTAGATGGCTGGGTCATGTAGAGCGAATGGACATCAACGCTCCAGCCCGGAAGGTCTTCGAATCCAATCCCGAGGGACGGCGCAGTAGAGGAAGACCGCGACTCAGGTGGCGCACTCAGGTGGGTGAGGACCTCAACCAACTTGGCGTGCGAAACTGGAGACAGCTAGCTAGGGACCGAGCTGGCTGGAGACGCATGTTGGTTGAGGCCCAGGTCCGCCCCGGACTGTAGCGCCACCTTAAGTAAGTAAGTAAGTAATCTTTGGAGACATAAATAACCTCGCACCACAAACAAAAACATTTGAAAACTATATAAATGGAATAAAACTTAAAATGTCATTTTTGTGAGTGTGTCCAATATTTCGCTACTTCTGAAGTTGGTCGAGAACAAAATCAAATTCTTTTTTTTGAGCAATTTTTCAAAAATTGGAAGAATGTGGAGTGGATATAGAATGAAACTTCAGTATTTGTAATTTAATTCACGTTTAATTTTTTTTTGTCTTACAGTACAACTAAATTCTGACAGAACATTTTTATACGTTTTTAATCATTTTGCTGAAACTAATGCAGTTAATTATTTTGTAACTTTATTCTGGTAATTCTTTAAATTTTGAGGACCTTTAACCAATCCACATTGTTTTTTTTTTAAACTGATTGTATCTTTTGAGGTATTTCAAACATTTCAACCCAATTATTGGCCTGCTTTAAAGTCAACTAAATTCTCTTAATAATCTAACTGATTGTAAGTTAATTAAATAAAATCTCATCTTATAAAATTCCCCCAAAACTGTTGTTGTCGTTTGTATAAGACTGTCTGAAAGTCCTTTTCATACTAATGTTGCGATTCATCGCATCAAATGAAGCTCCAACTTAAACGTTTTAATTAAATTTGATGCTTAATTATGCAAACAAATTCCAAGTTTCCTTTATCATCTCTATAAACCTATCTTTCAACCCCCTAAGTACCTAAGTAAAAACAAAAAAGAAACCATTACGAGAGCCCAATTGATGAATAATATTTCTTTGTTTTCTATGTTAAGTAAAAAGTTTATATAAAATAAATAATTCTATTTTTTTTTTTAAACATTTTTCATTTTTACTTTACTTTCATTTTAGTTATGATGGATGAACCACGTTTTGCTCAACCTATTCCAAACGTAACAGTTGCCGTAGGACGTGATGCCAATTTGCCTTGTGTGGTGGAACATCTTGGAACTTACAAGGTAAGAGGAGAGGCAAAAAATTTAAATAAATATTTATCTATCTATATAATGTATGTATATAACAACATTCTTCAACGTAATTGGTTTTTGAAATTCAAAGTTCATTGCTTGAGCTTGAGCTCTGCTCCATGAAAGTGCACCAGTCCTTATCGTTTAAAAGACTTTTGTCTGTTTTATTTTTGAAAAGGATAAAATGGAAATTGAAAATATAATGCAAATAGTGACCTCGAAAAAATATTATGTTGTTGCAAAATTCTTTGTTTTTGTTAGGAAAATCTTCGACAAGCTCCAGATTACCATGGCAAAGGGTTAAAGGATATGAAAAATTGGAAGAAGGGCTTTTTAATATTTGTGAAGTGATTGAAATAAACAATTTGGAAAATAAACTTGAATATACTATAGGTATACCAAATTAATCAGGAATAGTAACTAAACGAAAAGTTTTAAACAACTGCAATAAGTGGCTACAATTTTAATCTGTAATTACTCAGTATTCTTTTGTTTTAATTAATTGTTAAGGATTTTATTAAGATTTTACAGAAAGAAAAAAAAATGAAATGTAGAAAGAAAGCGTTTTTAATAATCTAGGGTCGATTTTGGAAAGTAATCATTTTTCTATATTTCTAAGAATAAGAAGTCTGTTCTTACTTATAGTTCACCTTTGAAAGGAATCAGTTAGGATGTTTTTTAAGTAATGAAGTAAAACAAAGATGGATTTTTAAAATTGACAAGAAGTTAAAATTTTGGAAAGTTAAATTTCTGGAATTATAATTTAAATATGATTTCTAGCATATGACTGCTACAGCTAGTTTGGACTTAGTTTAATCTAGAGGTCCAATTTTCGATGACTTTTTCAACATTCATGGTCGTATGTCAGCAATAACGTGACGAATTTTTTCCTGCAAGTGGTCAATCGTTTCGGGCTTATCGGCGTGGACTACAGACTTCACATACAAACAAAAAAAAAAAAGAGGTTGGGATGCGACCCACCCTGATATGGGAAGTTATCAGTGTGGGTCCCGTCTGTCGATTTGTCTTGCTTAAAAGTTTGTAGGTTTTCGTATTTTGTTAAAAAAGTTGTCACTTAAGTTATTCTTAAAAATTTTAAAATTACCATCAATATTTTGCATATAATAAAATAGTTTGATTTGAAAATCTATTTTTGTTAACCAGGTTTTTAGTGGAAAAGTAATTTTTACCAATTTTAGTAGCATTTCTTAAAAAAAAATTATTTCTTATATAAAAAAATACAAATTGGATAAATGAAATTAATTTGAAGTCAATATCTTCTATTGTTCACGATATATCGAAAACCGAACATCAATTTTTACCAATTTTGCGTACTATTTTTTGTGGATTTTAATTTTTTATGAAAAAAACTGAATGTTGGATTTTTATAAAAAATCTACTGAACATCGAACAAAATATTTTCTGTGAGATAAAATAAGTTTTTTTAATTTTTGAAAAGATATTTGAATCGAAAATAAATTTTTACTAAGTTTTAGTATTGTTTTTTTTTTCAGGTTTTTATTTTTAGTAAAAAAACTGTCAACTCGATTTTTCTCAAAATTTTACAGAATGTTAAAAATAATATTTCTTTTAAGATAAAATTAGTTGGAAGCCATAATCTTAAATTTTCGAAAAGATATTTAAGTCGAAAATTAATTTTTATCGACTTGAGTAATGTTTCTTATAGGTTTTTATTTTTTATAAAAACAACTGTCAATTCGATTTTTCTCAAAATGCTACCAGATGTTAAAAACATTATTCGACGAAAAAAACGTCGCGAACTTACGGGATCGCCTATTCACGGGTCCCATAACTAATATAATATTTCCTTCAATAAATCAATTAAGGCACGACCTGTGTGACTTGTCGCTCTCTTGTTGAAACCACATCTCCTGCACAACATTGTTGTTCAATTGGCATCCGATAAAGTCAGTAAGCACTGATTGTGTCTTCGAATAAGAGTTTTTAATCTTTTTTAGAAGATACTTCGATATTTTTGTATGCTAAACATGGTTTTAAAATTGTTGAAAATACACTTAATTCTTTCAAACAATTGATTTAAGTCAAACAACTGTGAGACCACCACATTTGTAATCCTCCCTAAGCCCTAACCATTAATTTTGAGTTTTTAAAACTTATGTTTCAAACTACAAACATTTTAAGATTAAATTAAGCCTTTTGAATGAACACATATTAAGTAAAGTAAATAAATACGAGCATAATCAATGCGTATCTTAATTATTTTGTAAACATTTTGACACATTTATAATGCAGTTTTAAATCCAATTGTATTGAAATTCCAAAGCCATATATTATAGTATATACAATCTAATCAATGTGTCCATTCAAATATAATAAATTTCCGAGCTGTCAACTCAGATTATCTAATTACAGTTCTAAGCTATGAGTTGAAAAGTTTTTTTCCTCTCTCTGCGTTTGGTAACAAGGCAAATGAAAAACAACAAGTTAAATAATATTTCAAATAATAAAATAATCAAAATGTTTGTTTTCAAAAATATGACGAAGACTCCCATAGAGTTGGAAATTTTCCAGCCCATCACATCATTCACATTCCACGATGGTAACTAAATCGAATTTTAAAACAAAATTTTAATCCCCAAAAGAGCCTGTTTCCTATACAGAGCTAGAACTCAAACTCAAACTCGAACTCGAGCCTTTAAATATTTATTTTTGTGTTCGGTGTTCGACATTCGACTGGTAGGTAGTTTATATTTAGTTTTGGCGGGTGAGGACATAAGGACAACTATGTACTGCGTTATTGGCATGGGAAATCGATTTAACGTCCCTCGACGACGGACCAAAAAATCATTATGAATGTTTTATAATGTGTATAGAGACATTAAATTGTCATGTAGCGGACATGGCAGGATTCTAGGATATGCCATGGCGCTCATGCAAACGCGAGCATGTTCGGAATTATGATATCCAATCGGAAACCCAAAGGATTTGAAATATTAAAAGTTTTCCAAGCCAAAATACGCTGACACTCATATTGTATAGAAGATACATACTCGTACAAGGTCGTTCGTTTCGATTGGGGAACGCTTATATGAACAACTAGCAATACGAACTATACGCAAATATAGGTACGTTTTTGTGCGTTGTGGTGACTCCATCATCATAGCAGCCTTCGTCATCACCATGCATCGCATATGTAGGCTAGGTATAACATGAGCCATGAGGCACTTGACATAAGCCATTTCCGGCGACAAGGTACACCATAAGTGGTGTTCCATGGAATTCTACACCATTATCATCATAGTCAGAGCAAACATAATAAATGGTCGAAAGGCACGCCATATTCTGCCGGGGATAAGAGAATGAGCAAGCGTATAAATGCCACAGAAGGTAAATGCTGTGTATTGACAGTTTAGCTAGAAAAGTTTTCCAATTTACTTGCTTTGGTTAGGAGTGTATGTGGAAGTAGGGTTTAGTCTCTTGCCAAGAACCATTATATGGAATAGAGAACAATAAAGGTGTCGAAATCTATCTTTTCCACTTTGCCAAAATTAAACTTTGGGACAATCAAGCTCGATGGTTAGCTGGATGACACCAAGAACAGTATCGGGATTTATAGTATAGAAATTAGTTTTGGTTTTGGGATTAATTATGTAACAGGACCAGGCTGAAATTTTGGAATTTGGATTATACCTATGTCAGCCTGCTGAGAAGAATTACCAAGCTATTACGTTGATCTTCCTGCCACTCTTTTGATTGTATTATTTTCTGTTGCTAATGGTCCATTGGGTTTTCCTGTAAGGGTCGAATTTATTTTGCTGAATTTAGTATATGAGTTATTGTAATGTTAGAATTGAAGCAGGAATTTTTCTCTAGAAATTTCTGAATTCGATGTCAAGTTCAGAAAATCAAACTGATTTGACATTTTTACCTTCGTGCTTAAAGACAAAATTTAAAAGATTTACAACCATTTTTTTTTGCATGAAAACAGGTTGCATGGATTCATATTGACAGACAAATGATTTTGACAATTCACCGACACGTCATCTCTCGGATACCACGCTACAGCATAACCTACGACAACGCAAATACATGGCTGCTGCATGTCAACCAAGCCCATCAGGACGATCGAGGATACTATATGTGTCAGGTTAATACGAACCCCATGATTAGCCAAGTTGGCTATCTGCAAGTTGTTGGTACGTACATATTCATTATCGTAACCGTTAAGGTTCAACGTGACGGTGACCATATAATTTGCATAAATTTAAATAAATTTATTGATTGACAGGACAGATAAAAAAGGAAATTTTATTTTATAATATAATGCATTTATTTTTAGTTCCACCAAATATCCTGGACATCGAAAGCACACCATCATCGGTTGCTGTTCGTGAGAATCAAAATATAAACATGACATGTCGGGCGGATGGTTTTCCAGCTCCAAAAATTATCTGGAGACGTGAAGATGGTGAGGAAATTGCTGCCGAGAAGAAGAAGAAAGGTAAAGGTAATGCAATGGTGTCACATTTTATTTTTCGAAATATTTTATAAAAATACAAACATGGTTGCCAAATAAGTTTAATTAAAGGAAAAGCTTTTAAATTCAGAGTTGGTATTTGGTCTATACCCAAGATTGGAAACTTTTCAGGAACTTTTTAAAGAGCTGCAAGTAAACGTATCAATTAAGCGTTTTGTTTGACAATCAACTTCAGAAACAATAGAACTTAGGGAAAGTCCTCTGTTTAATTTGAATAGGAAAAGAACATAGTTCAAATCCGGTGTCGACTGAGAATTGATGCTTGAATTTTTGATCAGTAACGAAAAGACGACTTGCAGGAACTTTTCTGTCATTCGCCATTATAATGAACTGCTGTTGGTGTTTTCCAAGGAACTAGTTGGGTTGTTGCATTCTTGCGCTTTACGTTGATATTTTTGTGAAACCAGCACCAGTTATTTCTTTTCGTTGATTTCGATCTCTTTCTTGAGTATTGTTTTTATACGAATGGCCAATTGGCCACCATAGCTGCGATGGGCTGTTGCCTGGATAGATGTTCTATATCATCTAAAAGGTTATGGTCAGCATCCTTCTTTGATTTACCATTAACTACAAGAAGAAGAGGGGCTTGAAAAACTTCAACTATTTTGTCTCGTTATTGCGATAATTGGTTAGCGAAAAGATCAGATCTCGAAATAACAATAAATTGGACGTATATGGTAGCTGTCGTTACCAAGTTCTTAGTCCCTTATGACCTCTTGCACCCGTTGCTCTTCTGATGCCGATAGACATTCGATGAGCTTTATTTTTAAAACGTTCGTTGTACGGGTTATGAGCCCGAATGTGTGTAATGATGTCCATTACTTCAGCCTCTAAGACAGTATCTATCTGTGAAACAACATAATGGTATTTTGCTACCTCATTTATTATATCGGAAATAATAAACTGTGACTCAGTCGTTGTTTCGTAAAGTTTAATCATCTCGAATATTTTCCTCCAAAAAACATGCGTTTTAATTCTTTGGCCTTGCTTCTTTTTAATACAATTAATTATATTTTGAGTCGATGGTCATCAATATAGGAAATTAAATAATACTAGTTTCTTATATTTTTAAAAGACAGTTTATTTGAATATTTTAAATCATGTTCTGCAATAAATTCATATGTTTGATGTTTTTTAATAAAATTTAAAACTTGGCAACCATGTTTTTGCATTGCAAAATGTAATATAATAAATATAAAGTCCTTCTCAAAATGTCATATTTGGCCTGTTTGCTGTCGCACTATACTCAAAATAATAAATGTAAACTGAACTACACTTCCATATCGTCCTGGTCCTGCATGAGCCAAACGACCACACTGTACCGCACCGCACCGATACGGTAGCGGTGCGATGCGATGCGACTCGAAAGGATATTTATTTTATTACACAACCTGCAGAATATACACCGTCTGTCTGTAGTTTGCTCTAACGATAGAAAAATTGTATTTATCTTTTTTCTCATTTTGTTTTTCTTGTTTTTTTTTTTCTACCCTGAAAACTCACGCCACGCCGTATATAATATTTTGACCTGGACCGGCTGCATCTACCTATGTACCTATATTCGTTTCGTAAAATATACAATATGGATGGCCCTTTCACGTTGGTTTTGGTTTATATGCTGTACTTTTGGTGGGTGTTGGCGTTGGGACTATATGCTTTGACATCCGTTCGGGTGGACTGCCAAATCCTTTCGCAAAAATATCAAAAATAAAAAATAAAACCTCATCATCCATATACTCATACTCGTATATATACAGTTTTAGTGTACGATGGAGAGATCCTGCCTCTGACAAAAGTTAGCCGAAACGAGATGGGAGCGTATCTGTGCATAGCAACAAATGGTGTCCCTCCATCTGTGTCCAAAAGGATTATCTTGGATGTTGAATGTAAGTTTTTTTTTTGTTTTTTTATTTTTCCTTCGTATATCTTTTTAAAAAAATAGCTCTTCCTTCTGTAATTTTTTTTTCTTCACTTTTTTGTGTTCTTATTTTGATCATTGTCCTTCGTCGTCCTCGTCAGTGAAGTGAATTCGAAATTTGCTTCTGACAAATGTTCATGCATATGACATCTATTGCCTTGAATTGTCTATGACGATGACGGTACTAGAATAACCAGAAAAAAAGAAAGAAGAAAAACGTTCGTATGCCAAAGTGAGCATCATCGTTTTCAAAGTCCTCCAGGATCGTCGTCGCACATCGCACTCCTCGTCATCTTGTCTCGTTAGCAATTCGTGGCGCGTTTGTGTACGAGGAAAAGGTAAAAGTAATCTCGAGTCCTATAGCATGACGAAGGAAAATGACGACAGTTTTATTTAAATTTATATATTTTTCGCATCCTTCTTCCTCATTCCATCTCACTCCTCACAAATCGAGGCGAGGCGAGGAGTTTGATTTTATTTTATTTTCGGGGGCAGGAGATGTGTGTTTGCAAGGATGTTATGTATGATGTATACCTATGAATGTATGTTTTCTTTTTGTTTCAGTTTCACCGATGATATGGGTACCAAATCAACTTGTTGGGGCACCAGCTGGCACTGATGTTACTATAGACTGTCATACGGAAGCACATCCAAAGTGAGCTTATAATTTTTCACTTTTTCATATTCTCTCCAACACAAGTCCTGAACTTTTTTTTCCCTTCTTTCATTGTTTTCTTGTTTTTTTTTTTTTTAACATTTTCCTGATGTATCTCTATAAATTGAATTCTAAAATCTTAAATTTTTTAAATTTCAAAAAATATCTTTCTTTCGTTTAAGAGCGATTATTTATTGGGTATACAACTCGGTGATGGTGCTTCCGAGTAAAAAGTACAAAACAGATTATACGGAAAATTCATATCGGTAAGTTTAAAATGCCATTAAGAGTGTGCTATAGGGTGTATTTTTGTGTTTAGGTGGTGAGAGAAGTGAGTGAGTGTCTTAAAGTTAACTGAGTGCAAAAGATGAATAATGATGTGTTTTTCAAGTAACCATAAGAAAAGGAGCTATTTTTCATTCTCGACGGAATGGCACTATCTTTAGAATTTTAATACATATTAATTTTATTTTTACTTTTGTTTAATTTTTTGTTTTTTCTTAAACTAAAGGAAAGCGAGAAGTGGGGAATGGGAAGCCCACTTATGTAAACTGTGATTCTAAGGTTGTTAACGTATGCTTGGGGAAAATGCTTGTGAAATGCAACTTATGTCCGTTATTGAATTTCCCTACTATAAGGTTCTTATTCCTGGTTTTGAATTGTTTGTAAATCAAAGAAAAATAAAACATCTTTCTTTAAAAAATTATGGAGCTTACATCAATTCTCATTTAACTTGTCCAATGAACCAAAATATTTATGTTTGCAATTTTCCGCAATATAAAAAGTAATCTGGGAGTGTACCTACTGTAGAAGACATACTTAGGCATAATATCGGATGGATATAAATTGGACTTTTAATTAGCTGCTTTCAAAGATTTTTACTTCAAAATCGCTGAGGCATCCTTTTGATGGATTTCGTTTTTGCATCGAGAGTTCAATGATGGTTTTGATCTTTTGAGGTACCTATTTATAAAGAAAGAAATCGAAGTGAAAAAAGGCTCTCTAAAGTTAAGCCTGAAAAAGTATACATATATTTACATTTTATTTCCTTTTTTACTTGACCTAAATTCGGAATTTTTTTGAGTACCTATCATTTTCATTAATGTTCAATAATATTTCTTTTTTATTTGTTTTTCCAACTGTTGTTGGTGTGTTTCCTTGACTTTAAAAAAAGCGCAAAGCTGATTGTAATTGATTATAATTGAAGTTTTGAGATTAATGTTTATATACATACAAAGAAGAGAACGCCTTTGAACATGAATATAAGTTCAGTTACCTCTCTTTTTTGGGTTTGAACGTGTGGTTTTCAATCTGGCAATACTTTTTCAGAGTTGGTCTCTTTGACAGCTGTCACTTGATTTTTGCTTGGTTTGGTCATTTTATAATAAATAGAGACTTAATCATGAACATGAAGATCTTGCTATTTATTTCCAAAATTATGGTTCCGTTTACAGTCAATTTAATGAAGGAAACTTTTGTTGAGTGCATTATCTTATGTCTTGGACCTGTGGCGTAGCCGCCTGCAAGGACTGTTTTTTGTGAGGTTATTGCTGCAAAATGTTGTCGAAAATTCGGCCTCTCGGCTGGAATTTATTCGATCCCGACTTGGTCCATTATATGTATTATTTTGAAAGTCACATTTGTATATTTCTATTCTGGATTTGTCATGTAGAAGAAGAAACAAAAATTAATTTCAGTTTGACTTTCCATATAGTATTTTGTATCATACGTTATAGAAACGTGCTTAAAATCCCATCAAAAAGTTCCAAACTTTCAAAAAGTACATATCTCCAGCAATCCTAAATTTAATTTCAACTGTACCTCCTATAGTTACTTTTGTTTCAATGCTCTTAATAAATGTTCGTGCACACAAATTGAAGTCCCCTGCAGTGTACTTTGGTGCCATTCCCGTTAACCTCTAATAAATTCCCCATTGACTTGGAGTATGGTGTTATTTGTAGAATAACAAATGCAGTACCTATGCTAGATACCAGTGAAAACATATTTCGTTTTTTCAATATCTGCATCACACCGTTCCCGATTTATCGATAATAATAATCAACCAATAGAAGTTCCTTGTAATTCCCAAAAGTCCTGTTATACCACATCACCGGCGGGAAGAAAGGAAAGGCATCCAGTCTTGTTCTTTACCGCTTGCCGGTGTGAGAAGTAAACTTTTGTATCAAACAATAGAACAGAAGAGAAAAAAGGAAAAATAATAAAATAGTATAAAAAAAACAGTCTCCTTTGTATATCTTGTTCTTGTTAACTCTAGCAGCAGAAGAGATCCTTGTATAGGAATAGTTAAGGCAGGACTCCCCAATCTCGAGGAACTATGTTTCTTAATATCCGTTTATTCTTCTAACGTTTCTTTTTTGTTTCTTTTTCTTCCCATTTCAGAGCGCACATGAAGTTAACGATAAGAAATTTACAATACGGAGACTTTGGCAACTATCGATGCATCTCTAAGAATTCGCTAGGGGAAACAGAAGGATCAATACGAGTGTACGGTAAGTATCTTATGAGGACAGTGGGGTGGGGGTAGGAGGTGGTGGTTTCTTTTCCTTTTCGTTATATAGATATAAGTGTGATGCACTCTCCGAGCATATACCCAAAAGGAATGCAAATGTTATGAAGTAAAATTCCACCCCGATGAAACACAAATCCTCCTGCTCCTTCATCTCTACTGTGTACATATATATTCCCAAGGCATCCTCCTTCTCCTGTTTAAAAATACATACTGTTTCATCTCCTTTTCCTTAACACACAACTTGAGGAGCACACAAACATTAGCGTGGCTGATTCCCTCGGCTTTGGTCTGGTTCAAGAAACTCTTTACTCGTGGCTTTATTTTCCATTTTCAATCCTCCAACTCACAGCGCTCTCTCGTCATCTCTTTTGCTCGTTTTGCAATCTTCTTCCAATATCAATCTCACCTTTGTGAGTTTCCTTTTTATTGAACATGCAATCCACCAAAATCTATAATGCAACGTCAAGGAGCTTTACAACAAGCCCTAAGCCCCATTCATCCACACCGACACCACATTGAACGCTCTAAGGCAGGTCAAAGGGAAGGTTGGACAAACTTTCGATCAGAAAACGTCTTAAGTTTATTGCTTTCCTGGTTTCTTGCATTCCTCCTCGTGGAAATCTGACTATCAGTAGATTGCAATAAGAATATAAGAGAAAGAAAAAAAAAAAAAAAAACAAGAAAAGAAAACTATAAAGAGCCTTGGATAGTGAACAAGACAGAGAGCCACACGAACGAAACGAGCTCTAAACTTTGTCCTTTTTGAATCCAAAAATTTCTGGAAAATATTTAAAATATTGATGATGATGGGAGATTTTCGATTGCTAGCTCCAGGAAAAGGAGGACAACTCAGCCTGGCAGGTCGTAGTCGTAGTCGTAGTCATAGTCATACGTTTGTATGTCTTTTATGCCTTTATATCCATCTATTGAGATAGCATTCAGTGTTCCTTGCTTAAGTTATAGAAAGAACAAAATTTGCTCTTAAATTTGCAGTTCATTTGATAATACTTTTCGGACAGATGATTTTAGTCTTGTCATACAAAAAAAAAAAGAAGAAGAAACTAATGGTCTCCAGTCTTCCGAACACAAGATATCAAGTTTTTCAATTGAATTTGAAGAAAGTTTCTCTCCGATTCCATCAGGAAACAGTTATGAATGTGCTTTTATGTAATTCTTTTTTCTTTCTGTTGTTTTGCGAAAAAATATGCTTGATATCCGTCCAAGTCCATATTTTTACAAAAAAGAAAAAGTGTCCTTTTCATTCTTCTTTCATGACTTACCTTGAATTTTAGGATTTGCATAGGTAGATTTGAAAGCAAAATATTTTCACAGATGTTATTAGACTTAGACTTAAGACCGGATATAAAGGCATTCGGATGAATCACATAGTTTAAATATAAAATTGTTGATGCAAAAATATTTTACAGGGATTAGTAATTCAAGGTGAGATAAAGTCAAGCATCCTTGATAAAACACATACCTTAGGCATCGATGTGTGAATTTTTGTTGAGCAAACAGCTGAATCGAGACTAATTTAGAGGAGTTATCAGACATTGTTTGGTTTAAATTCCGTTCAGGAAGCAAAAATATCTACAGGATGTTGAAAAACTTGAAATTCTTGCACCGGCTGTAGGAATTATTTTATTTGCACTGATGAATTCGCCTCGTATCCTTTTGGTTCTTTATTGTTCTTTGAACATATCGAATGTTCCAACGATTCAATTTCTGTTACTTTTCAAATGTTATCCAAAAGAAGAATAATGTTTTTCATTCTACAACTGACTTAGACCTCTAACTGCGGGTGTCAACTATAAATTGATAGCTGATAAAAGTTTTGATAACTGAGTATAACAATACATTTGTATTTGTAAAAGAAATTGTTTGGTTATCAATAAAAATAGCTTATTTTCTCAATAACTGAAGTTTTACAAAGCCGTATTTCAAATGTTATCAGCTATCAATTGATAGTTGATAAATTTTAAATTTAAACTGATACAAATGCTTATAAATGAGAATGATGAATTTCTGAATAATACAAAAAATTTACAATTATAAATGCAAAATAATTGCTAACTTCCTCAAAATGTATCAATTGATAGTTGATGAATATCAAAGTTAAACATGCAACTGGGCAAATTCATACAAGTTTTGAAAAATTCGGAATAATCAAGTTTTCAATAATAAGAAATAGTTTTGGCAATTATTATCAGTAAAAAGTTGTTTAACTTTTGATTAGCCGAATTCTAATATTTATCATCAATTGATTATTGACATTCAGAAAAGAGAAGGGCTTAAGTCGAAAAATGAATGAAAAGGTAAAATACTATGAATTTGGTTTTAATAAGAATAATTTTGTAATCGAAAACACCATTAAAAAGCTTGATTATAAGAAATGAGTTTTCAAAAATTGTGTTTTATGACAAAGTTATTTGAGTTTTTTTGCGCTAAGTCTTTAAAACCCAAATTATTATATTTATTCCTCACTGCCATACTTCAATACTTGTTTCATAGTAATTATCAAAGTTACTACAAGCCAAGATATATCATTGAGTAAAGAGCTATTACAAGTACATATAGCAAGGGAAACATTGTTATTCCCGGTGCAGTGCTTCAAAAAATCCATAAGAAACATCCTTAATAGAAAGTATCCTTATCATGTAATATGTATACGATGTAGTGTACTTTCGTACGTTGTTTTTGTTTGCAACTAGCGAAACTCCAAACACGAAAATAAGCTAGAAAATTGCTTCAAGATTACATTTTAATCCGTCGTCGTCGCATAAGTTTTTGGTGAAATTCGAGTATCCTTATATGCTTCGAAAAACCACCCTACCTCACATTTTTCTTCGTTGCCAAAACTAATTCTTTAAGCTCTTTCAGCACATTTGTTATGTTTTATACTTGTTTTTTTTTTGTCTTTGTTTTTGCTGTTGTTTCTTTTCTTTGCTCAAAACATTTTTGATCCGCATTTTTAAGGAATTATAAAATAAAATACCTTTCCATGTACCACCACTCCACTACCATATAATATACCAACCTATCCCACCACCAAACCCTGAGATGTACGAGTAGTATCGTATAATATGTGTGATATTATCCTGGGGTTCCTTACGAGTGTTTTTTTTTTGTAATATTTTTCAGAAATCCCGCTGCCATCGTCGCCATCGAAGCAAGTAACACATGCAGTTGTTGAGCCAAAAGAGAGTAAGTTAATAGCCAACTCATGAAGGTTTTATGAGTACTTTATCAACAAAAAAAAAGCCAGGGATTTTTACTATTTTCTAGATGACATAAGAAAGGACATTCATATATGACAATGTGTATGGTACTGGTGCTCTTACGTTCCAGATACAAATCACATCATTTCGTAAAATGAAATAGTTTTACTTGAGTTAGAAGGGCGAGTGGGTCTGCTCTCACTACCCCCGACAAGAACTAAAATTCCTTTTTGTGCAGAGTAATCCTTCTATGGGAAAGGATAACATAAATGTAATAGTTCCTTTTCTATGCCATTTGCCCCGTTAGAGCAATATTTATTCTTGACCGCAATGAAACAGACTTCTCAGAGCTACAGGAGGAGAAGAAGGCTATACGACGACGACGACAACCGAATGTATGATTTCTAGACAAATCGTAAAATAAGAGTTAGGTCTTGTCCAAGGAGGATACCATTGTTCAAGCTCATAACTTCTTTTTTTTTGTTGGTCAAGCTTTTTTTTTCTCGGTACGTTTACCTACCGATATGTGTGGTGTCTGTCGACTGCAGTCGAAGTTTTGCCTTTGTGAAGCCACAGCCACAGGCACAGCACATAGATTCATGTCGAAAGGTGGGTGAATTAGTTTTCAAACATAACATAAGAATGATAAATGAGATATCCTTTAAACATCCTGGCTGTATACGAGTATAGCATCGTGAGTAGATTTGAATTGCCGGAAAATTAAACTGAAATTTACAGAATTGTCAACAAAAACCTTTCTGCAAATGATTTCAATTCTTTTGTCATTTTTTTTTGCTTGTGTGTGAATCCACAGCCCATCATGGTTGTCATATGTCTGAAATTCCTTACAGAAATTTAATATGCTATTTACATTATAAAAGCTCATATCGATTGTTGTAAGTTGTCAACATTTGCACCTAGTTAAAGAATTAAGCTCAAAAACGTTGCAGAGTAAAAATAAACATAAGATCAAAAGTGAGTTTTTTCGTTTTTTTAATGTTGGAAATTGATAAGCGGGTATTAAACAAACATATTTTTTTACAAAATTTATTGATTGTCATAAAACATTTAAGAACCTTTCTCAGTTTTGGACATTTATGCTTTTGGACGATAAATTTTCCTATTCCTGATTAAATTGTTTGTATCGCATAAAGTTTAAAAAGAAGAAGCTCACATTTTTGGTTTTGACCAAGTTGTTGAAATTATTTTTTAAACTGAATTCAACTTAGTAATTGAAAACTCGGTTAATTTTAGTCAAGATTTGCAAAATATATTTTTCCTTTATTTTATCTTGAAATATGGCAACCCTGACTAAGTAAGATTTCTTTTGCCATTTTGTTTCTTGACCATCTGTCAATCAATATTTGTCCTTCCTTAATTTCTTCATTGTCGAGGATTTTGGGGATCTTCATTCGAGTTTTTTCTTAGCAAAAGGATATAAAAGGTACATAGTCTACCTCTTATCGATATTGTTTCCAAATGGTTTCTCTTTCTTTTTTTTTTTTCTTTTTAACTGATTTACTGTTGAATGAGGGCATTACTTACTGCTTATTGATGAAAATTGATTGCGGTCGAATGAGGATATACGATATAAGAGTGTATAATGTTCCCTCACGTTTGATTTTTAGGATTTTAGTTTTTTTTTTTTATTTCAACTCGAAAGAACCTATAATATATGCAGATTTTAAGCGTATATTGATAAGTCAAAGAATCATCATTAATCTCTATTTGATATGTCCTTTTCATCGTATCTTTTATTCTTTTTTATACAATTCAGATAATATAATTCCTCATCGAAATGAGACATCTAAAGTGATACAACCGGAGGTATTTCCAATGAAGTCGGATTTACTTGGTAGTCCAGGAGGAACGGGTGGGAGTGGCGGATCAATGACGTCTGGTTCGAGCTCATCGTCATCAGCATCTGGAGGGTCAATAGATAGAAAAGGGTCACTGGCGATAGGAAAGAGTATGTTTTATACAGAAAATCCACCAAAGGAGTACGGACACTCCTCGAAAGGTTTGATTGTGTTTTTTTTTTTCAGCTCAGTTTTTATATTTTGTTGGTATTTTAACTGTTAACTGTTTTTTGATGTTAGTATAAATAGATGGCTTTAAAAGCAAAAGGGTTTAGTATTTTTTTGTTTTCTGATTTGAATGCATTAATCATGATTTGAGTGATGACAAACACTGATAAATGATGGTATATTTATTACAATATGTAAACTTATTGTTTTTAGACTTTTTCTTAAATAAAGAAGTCAAGCTTTAGAATGCAAATTAGTTCACACCTCTGTTTTGGTAAAATATTGGGAAATTTCAAACATATGACATAATCCTCCTTCAATTTGTTTCTCAAAAAATTTCTAATTCATTCAAATTGAATTAACTTTTTATTAGATTTAAGCCATAACTCCATTTTTCACTAAGATAATTTTTTTTACAATTTGAGGTGATAACTTTAGCCTTATAGCTATTAATGCATACACTCACAAAATTTTCCTGGTAGGCGAAATCTGGTAGAAAATACCGGCCAAAACACTGGTACAATAGTCCAGATTTCGTGGTAGTCCAGATTCTACCAGAAATTTGGTAGAATCTAACAAGTACCAGGAGACATTTTTTTAACCATTTTTCCTGGTAGAAAAAAAACAGGAAAAAATGTGGTAAAATACTCCAGATTTCGTGGTAAATAGCTCCAGATTTCCTGGTAAAAAGAAATCTGGTTTTATTTACCAGAAATCTGGTTTCCTGGTAAAATTTTTGACAGAAATTGTTTCGGTAAATGTTACCAGCGTATTGGTAGAAAGTATTTTTTTTCATTGTAAAATGAAGATTATCTGGAATCTGGTAAATAGAACCAGGAAATTTATTTTCTGGTATTCCTGGTAGATAAAACCAGTCTTCAGGTACTTATTACCAGAAATACTGGGAGTTTAAAAATTATCTTTTATCTGGTAAATAAAACCAGGAATTTCACTGTCTGGTATATTTTTTCCTGGTAGATAAAACCAGTCGTCTGGTACTTATTTACCAAAAATACTGGGAGTCTAAAAATTACCTTTTTTCTGGTAAATAAAACCAGGAATTTTTTGTCTGGTATATTTTTTTCCTGGTATATAAAACCAGCCTTCTGGTACTTACTACCAGAAATTCTGGGATTTTAAGAAGTATCTTTTTTCTGTAAATAAAACCAGGAATTTTATTGTCTAGTATATATTTTCCTCTTAGATAAAAACCAATCTTCTGGAGCATTTTACCAACAAATTTTAGTACAGTATACCTATCAAGCCCTTTCCGCCAAATAATCGTAAACTACATGGCGCTTCTGATAATTTAGTTTAGAGACAAATCTTTATTCCTTTTTTTCTTGGACATAATTAGAGACGATATTGATGTGAATGTTTTCTTTCGGAATATTATTTATATCTAATGCGTTCTTTTAAGAAGGAAGAATACAATTAAATATGTGCTATGCATAATTTCATAAGGCGCTTACCATAATTTGGCGGGAAGAGCTTAATATTCTAACAGAATTCAGCTACATTTTGAGTAAGAAAAAAATATTCCTGGTATATTCTACCAGAATTCTGGTACATTTTTACCAGGAAAAAAATAATTTCCTGGTATATGCTACCAGAATTCTGGTACATTTTTACCAAGAAAAAATATTCCTGGTATATTCTACCAGAATTATGTTCTGGTATACTTTAACAAGAATACTGGGGAAAATTTTAACAGGAAAAAAAATACTTCCTGGTATAGTCTTCCAGAATACTGGGTTTATTTCCTGTATAATTTTTACTAGGAACAAAAATTCTCCTGGTATATTCTACCAGAAATCTGGTGTTTTTTTCCAGGAATTCTTCAAAAAATCTCCTAGTAAAATTTACCAGGATTTTCTGGAAAATTTTACCAAGACGCCTGGTAGGAATCTAAAAAACATTTTTTCTGGATAAATTTAGCGGGAAATCTGGTCACCGGTACCAGTTTTTTTTAGCTAACAAAAAAAAATTTAAATGCTCAAAAATTAAAAGAAACCAGCCAATTATGTCTATCATTTTTAATGACATATTTTTCAATTATTTACCCTGACAGTCTTTTTTCTTAATGGAATTTTTATTTTTTCGTTATATAAGAAATTGAAGTAAAGGGCTTTCCTTTTTAAATTATTTTTTTATTTTATTCCCCAGCTGCATCAAAACTAGATGATAGATATTTTTCTAAAATCAACAGCATTTGTGTATTCGGATTGATTACACTTTACGTTCGGCTGCAGTTATAAAACACAGTTATTTTCTATTGAAACAAACAAATAGCATGTAATATATAATATTGTTATCATATTTGGCTATTAACTATAAGTACTTACTAGATAAGTCCTAAACAGACAAATTATTTGATTTGTTTCTTAATATTTATTAATTTTTAATACTTTAGTTTCATAGCTTTATGTACATACCCAAAACCAAAAATAGTTTATAAGGTACCTAATATTATTTTTAAACAAAATTTTGCTCATAGATTTTATATTAGAAATTCTGACAAATAATAATTAAATTTAACTTACATACATATGACATAGAACGATTATTTATTAATATATCAATTTTAAAAAAAAAATTAAAGCTAAGCTTTTATCGGATTAATTGTATAGACAAAATTATTTGAATTAGAAAAATGATCGGAAATTAATTAACATTGTAAAGAAAGATAAAACAAAACTATACAAAAAATATAAATAAAAATAACAATAAATTGTTACAAAGAATTTTGCACCGAAGCAATTAAAGCTTAATAATATTGAAACCAAAATGAACAAACAAAAAATAAGAAAACTATGAAAAAGAAAACTATGTCAGGATCAAATCAAAATATCAACATCATTTACATACCTGATGGAAATTAATGCATCTTAAAGTATTTAAAGCATTTTATTAATTTAAAACATATCTCCCTCAAACATATCAAGTGCTTAAATTTTGGGAATTTAATTTTTATTACATACATATTTAGACCTTGAAAAAAAAAAGAAATTGTTTTATATTCCAAGCATATCCTTTACTGCCTCATTTAAATACCATAATAAAAAGGTGCAAGCTGATATTCGAAGCGTTTCGGTGAGTTGCGTTGTGCGATGGACGAAGAACGGACGGACGATGTTATAGCATACATTTATGAAAATTATTTAACACAACATCCTATTAATTTCGTCACAGCATACACACTATACAGTAACATTTATAACGAGCGAGCATTGTAATGCAACAATGGCGCACAATCGTTCGTCCTGTTCAATAACAGTAAATTCACGTTTTCCATCCATCAAACCGGGGCAGAACATGGAAAACGGCAGTTACACACAGTTAACCGGAAATGAATTGTACATCCTTTTAAATCACAAGAGACCGCATCATGATCTGCCACCGAACTGAACCACACCAATGACGTTCTTCCCCAGACCATATAAGACCCATTCAACAACAACAACAGAACCAGATCCACACAATACACTGCAGATGCGGAAATTATGTCCGTGATGAAAATGTATATAGATAGCCGTATTATTATTATATATAGTTATAATTACGTTATAGTTAATATATAAATTTCTTTCCACCAGTACACCAATAATGTAATTATTATTAATTCCTGTTGCTTGCTCGCGTTTTTTAAAGTAATGTAATTGGCTGTGGGTTGAATTTTATTCTTTTAGCATGAAAGCAACATGAGTATCAAAATAAATGAAGCTTAAGGGCCAAACAAGCCAAAATGATTTATCGATAGTTGTTTACAGACAGACAGACAAAAGGATACATTATTATTAACAGTAAATATTTATCATCTGAGACGTTCCATTCTTCCATTAATTCAACAAACAAAAAAAAATCAATAAAATAAAAATAAAAATATTTAAAAAAAATCGGAATTCAGATGCCAACAAAAAATATTTAAAGACAAGTAATCAATTATTTTTAATTATAATGTAGTGCATTAAGTACTTACGTATATAAATAAAAATAAAGAACTCAATTAAAATGCATGAGAAAGTGTATTATATATTCAAGCAAAAATTATATCTGTTTAAAAAGGATAAGTGAAACAAAAGAAATGTAAAGTCTTAAATTTAAGCAAACCAAAAATCATGACAAATACTTAAATATACTTGTAAATATAATTAGACTCATATTGTTGCCTAAAGTTAATATAAATTAATTTTATTTTTAAAAACCAAAAATTAGAATCATATATAATGAAACAATTAATTTTGTAAAAAAAAACAACAAATATATACCAATTATAATTTGAAAATTTAAAATACGAACAATGTTACATACAACAACAAAAAAATTAAACAAAATAGATAAAATATGAATGTAAAAAAAAAAGAAACTGTTTTAACAACATTTATATAATATGTATGGAATCTATAAAATAACTGCATATTTAATAAATACATATATATATATATCAATTCATTTATCGATGAGAAAAAAAAATTGAACGCAAAAGAAAAAATAATGTTAAATGCATGAAAAGAGATTTAAAACCAACAAAAAAAAACATACATAAATAAAATGGATTAAATTGTAAATTATATAAATTCAACAACAACAACAACAACAAAAAAGGAAAATAATAAAATATCTTGATTATAATGAACTATATATACATGAAAATATATATTTAATATGCTAATTGGATTACTTGTTTTATTTAATCCATTTCAAGGTATAAAAATGATGGTGAGTGGTGATTTTCTTCTTCGCGCCGTATCTTGGATTATGGTAGACATACAAAGATTAAGTAATTAATTATATGCAGAACAAGGTATTTACTTAAAATCATCAGCAAGTGCAATGCTATAAATAATTATTCTTGAAAGTAGGAACGCTAGTGCGCATCCGTTTTCGGTAAAAAGACATTCAGTCTATTATTTACGGGAATATCTTTATTCTCTTGTATACCAACGCGCAGAGGGAAATGATTTCTCCAAAATTCGTAAGAACTTCGTTATAAAGTTAAAAAATCCCCACAATGTGATTCTCCTCAAAGGAAAAATATCAGACGCATTTAGTCAAACTTTCAAGTGAATCAAAAGATTCTAAACGAATAGGATAACAGAATAGGGACAGGTTTCTTAGAACTGGACCCATACAAAAATGTTTTCATTTGATTATCTATATTCAAGCCTGGATTTCAAAGAAACTACATTTCTAAGTAATTTCAAACAAAATTTCTGTAAGAATTTCCAAGCAAATTAGCTGATGATCGATCTTGAAATGAAGTTTATAGAGCACATGAAGCGATGACGATTCACAAACATGTTAAAACTTACTTTCTAATAATTTGAAAACAGCCTCGATTTTTTGAAAATAAAAGAATTACTCGCTTGTGATTGAATATCAGATACAAAAAAGTTTTGATTGCATTTAATTCGTGATGTTAATCTTGGAAATTAGAAATAGTGATATTGTTTTAATAATACCATCAGTCTAAATTTTCCAATACCGGGTGTTTTTTAAAAGCTTGAGAACTTTGTTATTGGAATGAATTCCATAATTTGGTAGATATTTTCATACGAGTATCATTTATTTTTCAGATATGATTCCTGGCTTATCGACCCCTTTCCGAAATTGTACTGTAAGCGACATTTAAAAAAAAAAAATAAAAAACAATAATTATACAAATTTGTTTGAAATACATGAAACAAGAAGTCAAGTTTTAGCTTAAGTGCAGTTAATAATTTCCAATAGTGACTTAATGCATAAATGATTTCATAAATTAGGCGGAAATGGTTTAAGTCCGCTGCTGGTAGTTAAGAATTGTTTGAAAAAACAAATTAACAGAACCTTTCGATGTCAAAAAAGGTTTTAGACAAGGTAATGCGCTGTCATGCGATTTTTTTAACATCGTACTTAAAAGAATAGTGCAGAGCACGTCAACATTATAGGCACTATCTTTCAAAAGTCTGTCCAATTAATAGCATATGCTGATGACATTGACATAATCGGAAGAACTCAGCGTGATGTCAATGGGGCTTTTATGAGTATTGAGGGTTTAACGGTTAATGAGGGCAAAACAAAGTACATGCTGTCGTCAAGAAAGGACTTACAACACCGATGTCTCGTTCAAAACGTCACCATCGACAGACGTTACTTTGAGGTAGGACTTCGTCTATCTAGGCTCCACTATAAACGCAGAAAACAACACCAGCGCTGCGATCAAACGAAGAATAACTCTTGCTGACAAAAGTTGATGAAAGCACCTTTGGTCTTTTCGAGAGAATAGTTTTTCTTGTGATCTACAATCCCGTATGCATCGAAGGGGAGTGGAGGAGAAGATGATGGAATAACGAGCTGTACGGGCTGTACAGCAACGTAGACTTAGCCAGAAGGGTAAAAGTCCAACGACTAAGATGACTGGGTCACGTAGAGCGCATGGAAATCAATGCTCCGGCCCAGAAAGTCTTCGAATCCACACCCACACGACAACGCAGTAGAGGAAGAACGCCAATCAGGTGGCGCGCACAAGTGGAAAGTGGCCTCACCCAACTTGGAGAGCGAAACTGGAGACATCTAGCTAGGGACCGAGCTAGATGGAGAAGTTTGTTGAGTGAGGACCTAGTTCACACAGGACTGTAACGCTATCTTAAGTAAGTAAGTAAGTAATAACTAATAACTTAATAACTAAGAGTGCTGAATGACAAGTTCCACCATGCCACCACGTACCAGTCTAAAAAATGTCAGTATCTTACAGAACTTAGAAGTAGTATTTTTACATATGCCTTGTAAATGTTTGTGGGTGGATACCACACCCCTTAATAGAAAATCACCATTTTTCGATTTTTCAAAAGATTAATAATTCTGTGAAATTTCCAAGGTTCTGTGAAGTCGGAAAATGCTTCATAATCTTGATAATCGGTCCGGCAGCTACGTTTTTTGAAATTTTTGAAGTGCTATATCTCAGAAACGCTTTTAGATTCAGAGCTGAAATTTAATAACGTGCATTTCATTGACTAGCTTAGTTAAGTTGCAAATTATAAAAGCTTGACTGTTTTTAAAGTTAGAGAGGGCTCAAAAACTGATAAAATTGTCAACCGATAATTTTAATATAATACAAATATTGTGTAATTCTTCAAATTTTGTTTAGTTAAAAAAAAGTGGGAATTTTGGGCAGGCCTTCTAACTGTTGGGTTCAAAAATATCGTTAGATTAGTTTAATAAATATTTGGAGACAGTTTTAGGTTTCAAGATCTAATGGCTGATTCACTGCCACCAGGACGCTCATTTTTCTGGTGTGAAATTATTTATAGTGAATTGCCATATTTTACGGAATAAAAATATCAAAACACTTTGACATTTTTATCTGTCAAACCATAGGTAACATTAATCAAAACTTCTCGTGCAGCTAAAAATATGACCTATAGCTGATTTATAAATTTCACTACTGTGTAAGTATTTTTCTGACCAATTTAGACGTTCAAGTTTTATTTTAATTGTTTTATGTTCTTATTTTTTAACATTTTGTCAGTTGTTTCTAAATGAATGAAAAACCTAACCCAACATAGAAAATGTACTGACATTTAAGGGTACCTACTTCTTTATTAGAAAAATCCTTCCTCACTGTGTACGCGCACATACTTTTATACTCTACATAGTTCAGAACGCAATCAATAAAATTTCACACAGGTTGATAGTGTTGCTTTTTGGAAAGAAGAAAATTGAACTATTCTTGCCAGAAGGAATATAAGCGCAACTAAATGGCAGATAAGTAAGTAAGTAAATGGCAGATAAAATGAAAAATCGTTTTACAATCCACACGTATTCATTCTTTTCTTTTGATCCCGAACATAAAATGTTGTAAAATGTTAAGTTTTTTTCACAACTCTCGTCTATCAATTTTTACTTCTTTTTATTATGGTTTATGTAATGCTTCGAAGTATGTTCTTATGTGAACTTACATTGCTTAAAAAATGAAAGGACTCGATAATATTTTAGAAAATTTTCTCCGGTCATTGAGGATTATAAAAAAGAACTGTCGCACTTTGGAAGGTCTATACATGCGAAAGTATTTGAAGGTAGGAAAGGAGTTGGGAAATTGGTATACTTTCTGAAAATTATCATACTGACGTGTTTGAAGAGGAGTTAATCCTCAAAATATTCTCTGGTTTTGTTGAACAAAAGCTTTAGGAAATTGATGCATCCAATTAAGCGAATATTCAAAGATAAATGTTTTTAAAGTTTGAATACAAATTTCAAAAGAAATAAGTTGGCGCAACAGTTCGTGAAGAACCTGGGCCTAGTGGCTTACACCTCACTTAGAAAATTTTGTCAATTCCTCGAAAAATGCAGTACCCGTGCAAATGGTACAGGCAGGGATTAAACCCAACAATTGGCTATTTTTTCTTAAATAGTAAAAAGTTAATCTTTTTGGGAATGTGATAAGATAATTTAAGAATCATAAGTTTGAATTAAATCAATAATTGGTAAAAGAAGTTCATATTTTATGATGGGAAACTATTTTTTCGAATGTTCCAAAAATGGGTTCAACCACTTATGAAACCAGGGTTATCTTAATAAGGTAATCTTATAAGAAAACAAATGGTTGAAAGGTCAATACAGCACCTGGTGAAAAAAGATACAAAACTAACGTTCTATGCAATGATTTAAAGTTTGTTCTAACACTTAGATACATTTTGTATCAAAAATCAAAACGATTTCAAGCGATTCCGAACAATATTTACTACGAGTACAATATTTCGCTTTAGTTGGGAAGAATAATTTTAACTATTGTTTATTTTTAATAGAAGGTTTTAGGATTTGTTTCATTTTATATTTGACTCTTCTTTAAGTAGCATTCATTGAAAGCTTAGTAAAATATTAAGTATTTAATAAATTATTGTTGAAATTGCTTTGATATTTCCTTAATTTATACTTCCAACATACACATCATTTTTAATTAAAATGAGCTATTTATATTAAAAAAAAGGATCTAAAATTCCCTTTCTGTCTTTACCTACTTTCAAAAAAAGAAAAACGATTTTCTTGAATAGAAATGTTATTTACCTTCAACTTTTTTTTGGATTCAAATACAGAATTCGTTTCAAATCCAAATTAATATTTATTTGAATGATTCTTTAAAAAAGAAGAAATTAAATAACTTTCATAGAATTTCTGTCAGTTGCATGAACTGCGATTCATTGCCAAAGCTCATTTTATTGAAACTCAATATTCTATCCCGAATCATTAATATACAAAAAATATAAACACCCTCACAATCGTCGCCGCCACGCCGCCACCGTCAACAGAATCATAAATTGAAAAACTTTCTTATAATATTCATTTCCAAGAAAACATAATACAACAACTACCAATACCCATTTTCCTAAATCAAAAGTAACAATTTTTCTCTTTCGTATACTCGTACCTACTTGCATACTTTTTTTTGCTTTCTTAAGAACTTTTAGCAAGAGGAAGAAGTATTTTGTTGGCAACCAAACAGAAACACTTACTAAGGACTCTAGGAGTGAACAAAAATCTCTTTTTAATAGCTTCCTTCCTTGGAATAAATATTAAGAAAAGAAACAAACAACAAAAAATGCTAAAGCATAAAGCAGACCAATAATAGCTCCACATCCACTGCCAACAAAATACATCAGGTTTCTTTTCCTCCTTATACTATAATGTACCAGCGAACATATACCTAACCTACCTATCAGTAATCGGGCCAGGAACTAAATGTGAAAGCCTACCAGCTCAATAAATGTAAATACGGTGATTTCAAAACAATTTTCCACAATTCAAGCTTCCAGCACCACATAGCAGCCACGCCACGTCGCTCGTCGTACGTCCTTTGCACCGCTCTTTGCCGTTCTGTTGTGAGTCTTGCTATCGGTGCAGGAGCCAAAAACAAGGATATTTAAATTTTAGAAGAAATGAAAAAAAAAACATTCCTCGACTCCACACTATTTTGAAGGAAACACACCGCATCCGAAAATATTCATTCCCTTAAGAGCATCTACAAAATATACATTCAATATGAGGACATCGAGCGCCGAACGAGGCCGTGCAGCATACCTAATGTTCCTGATTTGGCCACAGCTCATACTACCTCGGAATTATCCCCCGTCCCGTGCTGTCCCGCACATCGTTTCTTTAACTCAAACTCACTATAACTAAGGGTTTGGGCATTGAAGCACAAAGTCACTCCTGGAAGAGCCTAAGGAAAAAGTTTTTGGCACTTCTCCAGCTCAAATACAGCCTGCTGCTGATGCTCCTTGTGACTTTAGTTGTGGACGAGGGTGGTTATTGTAGGGTGACCGTACTATATCGATTTTTCAGTTAATGTTCTTTATTTATTTCAAAATATCGATGCCAATAACATTGTGGTCATTTTACTATTCTGCAGAAATGTTTTTTCGTTAAAAATCATAATCAGAATCAGAATCACAATCAGAAACAAAAACAAAACCAAAAACAAAAACAAAAACAAAAACAAAAACAAAAACAGAAACAGAAACAGAAAAAGAAACTGAATCAGAATCAAGAATCAAGAATCAAGAATCAAGAATCAAGAATCAAGAATCAAGAATCAAGAATCAGAATCAGAATCAGAATCAGATTCAGAATCAGATACAGAATCAAGTAGAAGAAGAAAAATAACTCACAATTTTGGTGTTGAGCCAAATAGCCACATCCCTTGGTAATACTAGTAGTACTATTATTGTCTATAGCAACCCTTTTAAATTTTAGGACGGTTCAAATTTGATATAAACTGGTCACACTAATATTAAAGTTGGTGGTGGCATTCGTGGCAGCAGTCAAAAGAGCATTAAGCGAGCATAAAAACCCACTTGAGGACTTTTTACGCTCTTATGCCCGTTCCATAATTTTTTTTTTCCACCCGCCGCGTCGTCGTACCATAGCCATCCACAAGTCTCTGATGCCGCCTACTTGTTGTAAATGACATCATCATAATTTTGTCAGTTTGCATTATCTTCCACTTAAACTTTGGAACTTATTAAATTATGGCCATGGTTGTGGTAGGATTGAGGGCGGTTTTAAATAGGTTTTCAGCTGATTCAGCGCAGCGGAGCGGTGCGGCGGCGGGCGGTGGCTTTGGTGGTGGTAACAGCGGCAGGAGATCGCGTGGTGTCGCCGCTCAGTTCGGCGGCTCGGCAGCGTGGCGGTGTGGTGTGGTAGGCGGTGCTGGTTAAGCGTAGTTTTTGGTGGGAGAGAGGATATCTGAAACTATTATCCTAGGAAATCGAGGTGGAAATTTTTGAATTTAATAGCTCACAGTTGGCATCTATATGGCGCGCGGCGGTGAGTGAAAAACACGATATAAATCTAAGTTCAGCTTTCTCGTTAAATCAACTTCCTTCTTTCACAAACAAAAAAAACAGGAATGATGTCTATGATGGTATAAGGCTACGGTTAAGGATGGCTTTAGGATGAAATAAAAAATTAATGTAAATTATGCTGAAGAGAAAAGGAGAAAGATTTGCTATCGCCTTTCGTCTCTTCCTTGCGGCGTGGCGGCCGTCCGGCGTTCGGTTGTGGAATGGTATCGGGATATATACGAGAAAACAAGTAAATATTTTAATTTTGCGTTAATGGAGCCTTCAGAGTGCTCTAGCTTCACAATCACTGCAGATGAAGCCGATGATGATGATAATGACGATGACGATGATGAAGATGGACTCTGGTGCTATTGAAAGAGAACTTAGCTATGTGAAGTAGAGTTGTTATTATTTATATCTATCTATAGTGTCCTTGTCCTTATTTAACTCTTTTTGTATCTCTGTTTTGTTTTGTTGTTGATTGTTATTGTTGCTTATTTAGTTTTGCTTTTAAAATTACGCTTGGACAAGTTGTCAAGCTTTGTTTTTATTAAAGAGGACAGTCGTTTTAATTAAAGGCTTTTAAGGAGTTGAGAAATGAGATGGTGATTTCATTTTTCATCTGATTGAGAAGAGAGGCCCATCGAATGAAAATTAAGGTAGAAAAGAACTTCTATGCGATTTCTTATCTTGTAATCAGTGTAAGTAGGGAGCAGTAATTATAAGAAAAGTTTCTTTTTTTTTATTTTTGTGTGGAATAATAGTGAAATGAAAAATTTAAAGTTCTATGTTCTATGTTCTATGAAAAGACTCTAGTTTAAAAACTAGGTAGGTTAAGAGAAATTTGTCATTTTATGTTAAATGTATCAATGTAGCCATTTTAAACAGTATAGTAGATATAAAGTTGCATATTGCTATTTTACGGTTTATAGTTGAGCAGGACTGTCCACTTAATGGATCACTGCTCTCTGATACTGTCTTGCAGACAGTGTAATTATGTCCTGCATCGCCTTGTCTATTTCGTTACGGAAATTGTATTTAAGGTTTTGAGTTGGAATTTAAGTCTAGTTGTTTGTATATGAAAAGGATTTTACAGGATATTTCACCAAGGTTAAATATTTAAGTGTAAGAGAACAAAGTTAAAATTTAATTTTAAAAAGAAAAATTCCTAAATTGAAGGTTATTCTGAAGAGAAGGAGTGAGAACGAAAAACAGAATGTGATGGCTGCCGATGTGAAAAACTAGTGTACCAACTTAGAAATATTAAAAAAAAAAAACGGAAAGCTTTGTATAGGTATAAGACCTAAAGTACTAGCTTCGGCGAAATTAGCTCGTGCAGACTTTTTGAATTAACCTATATACTTATACTAAACCTCCAACGATGTTAGTTTTTTAGGTTTTATAAACAAAAGCTACAGGTGAGTGTTAATCTCATTTATTTACACGAGAAATGTGTTCTAAACAGAGTTTTAGAACGTTGAAAATACAAGGAGAGGAAAAACAATAGATTAATCATCATTTTAAAAATGCTTTTGTTATGTATCTATTTTCTTAGGAAATTTATCAGTTAATGTGTTATGGGGGTTGAGATCTGGGGATTGTGTTGGCCATTGTAACACGTCAATCCGGTGTTCTCGAAAAAACGTCTTAACCGTAGTGGACGTGTGTTTTGGGTCGTTGTCCTGCTGAATTATCCTTTTAAGAGGCAACTGATCCTCAGCGTGTGGCAGCATTATATTTTCCAAAATGTCGAGCTACATAAAACTATCCATTGTACTATCTATTTGGTGAATCGGTCCCAGTCCATGCCTTGAAAAACATTCCCACACCATTACGTTATCTCCTCCGTGTTTTACAGTAGCTATGGTGTGACGTGCTTTAGTGACTTTTTGGCTGGTCTTCGAACACTGTTGCAAATTTTTTCACCACTCGACCGACCCGACGGACTAAATATATATATGTATATATTTAAAACAATATTTAAAGCAACGTTGGATTTTCGAATCCAATATTATCTACGACCGAACGCGACTTAAAATTCCTTTTTTTTTTTTTTTATTTTTCTTTAGATTGAACCAAATCGAATTGCACTACCCGATGTGCAGCGAGAATTAATTTGACAATTTAAAAGAAACGTCAGTCGGTATGTCAAACAGGTGAAAGAATTCATCACAGGTAGCAATAACAAGTATTGCCAGCACGGTAGCTTAGCCTAAGAAGGGGTTTTAACTGAGTAAGTGTTTTATTGATCGAGGTGATCAATAAAACTAAATTAAATTGATATCAAAATGATATCGAAATACGAATGGGTGAATTTTACCAAGTCGTATTGATTACAATGGGCGCAGGAAACTTTTTGATGGAAGTTTACCAAAGCCGAGAGCTGAAATTTAGACTTCAAATCAAATTACGAAATAAAAGAAAGGTTTTGTTTTTCAGATGGGAAATTTAAGTTATGTTTTATTGCCTGAAAAACCTTGGCCGAAGCCGGGATTAAAAACCAGGATCTTTTTTTGAAAATAAAGATACAGATCGAATTATTGAGATTGACAGAAGGTCAATTCTCGATAAATGTATGGCAAACAAAAAGAAAAACTATGAATATTATAATAAAACCGATAAAGAAATCACTCTAAGAAAATTACTTCGACAAGGAAAAAAAATCAAAAGTGGTAAATGCGTCCCGTAATATCGGGAAATTAAGATCTCGACTCAAAGGCCAAAAGGATGAATTAGAGACAAAGGAAGGACAAAAAATAAAAGCAATATTTTTAGAAAAAAAAAGAAAACACTGTACTTAGCTTTTCGACTTTCACAACAGCTATCGTGTCCTTTCTCAACCCAATTTTGTTCCACAGCAGAACAGAATCTTCAGATCAATAAAAAAACTTAAAAAAATTACGTTACGTAGGTCTTTAAAAGTTTCCTCCCTACAATTTTTCGATCGTCTTTTAGCTTTGGGCGCAATCCAAAAAGTGCCATCATTATTGCGAGCTTGACCCTTCCGGCTACTTGCCCTCAGGCAATCCTCTCTGATCTTATGCGTGGTGAACTGTCTCGGTCCCGCAACTTTCTCCATCCATAAGATTGGGATGTGCGACCGAGAAGCCAGGTATGTATCTTTCATCGCACGCGATCTCTGTAAAGAGGTGATGCGTTCACCCAGTAGCACAGTGAATGAGTTCAGCTCTTCACCTTCGAACCCATTTCAGCCAAGACTTTCTGGAAAACCGTGTGGAATTCTTTGCATTACCGAGTACCTACACGCGCTCGATTTTGGTTGAGGAAAAACTACTTTATGTCGTGTTGAAGAAAGTCGGTAGCTAAGCATATAATTAAACTGAAAGTTATTAAAATATTCTTGGAGTGATTTTCTATCGGTAATACTTTATGATGGGCCGTCGGCCATACTAAGTTAAATTGGAGTGACTTTAATACACACATTGTTGGCCATCGGTATCGTCTTCATGCCTTTTACGATATTCTTAAGCCAATATATGGACCAACCATCGCACAGTTCGTTGGTGTGAAACCCTTTCGCACACTTTGGTAAGACCTGTTAAATTTGCTTTCCCAAAACGCTAGAAGAGCAGGTGATTGGCTGATGGTCCAGGTTTCTACTAAACTCTTCCAGAATTTTGTGGCCGCAGTAAGATCTGTTAAGGGTGGTTAGCAAAACGGGAGGTGAAACTTGTTGTGGTAAAATTTACCGCAACAACACGACGGCAACTATCGGAACCATTGAAATTGAATTCGGACTCGTCCAAAAGAGAACGTTCCTCCATTTTCTAATGGTCCAGTTGATGTGGTCATAAGAAAATTTTAATGTCGGCACGTCAGCTTGTTTTTGGTGGAAATAAAAGGCTTTTTTACAGTTTTGAAAGATTTAAGTCCACAATCGACAGCTCGTCTCCGAATTGTTGTCGCGCTTACGTTCAGGTCGAGTTGGGTTTGTATTCCTTTCGATGATATAAAAGAGTCTTTTTTAATTGATTTTATTATTGCAGAATCCTCTCGTTTTGTTGTTTTTCTTGCTTTGACACCAAGATGAACTGTTTGGAATGACTTTTTGGATTTGTAAAATTTTATTAATCGACAAATCACTGATTTTGAAATGGAATATTTTTCCGATATTTGAATTTGACTCACTTTACTTTTATATTCTTTTATAATTTTTTCTTTTATTTCGTTAGAGTATTTGTTTCCGGCCATTTTACAAAGGTTAGTTAAGAACACTGATTAACATGCCCGTGAACGAAATAACAACTTATGAATAGATTCAACTATACTTGTTTGCCAACACCTTTAATATGAGCAATGGATTGTGTTGTTAACGGACTATTTTGTCTTTATTAATAAGAAAAAGAAATATATGTAGCAATAAAAAGTTGCTTTTGTTTTGACCAAAAAAAAATTAAATTGGTTAACTGTATTAGTTAATTAAATGGACCGTTAAGAAAACTATATTCTCTTGTGGTCTATTTAGAAGAACATAATATGTATACGTACATAATGTATTAAATTTTGTAAGAAATCTACCATGATTTGTTTAAGTTATTTGTTTAATATATCTATATATATATATTTTATTTTATTATTTTTAAAATATAAAAAGAAACAATTAAACATAATATAAATTTAAACAAGTAAAAAAATGTATAACACTTTAAATATAAAATGCTATTGTGAACTAACAAACATTAGCCCAAAGTGACATTTCTTGTCAGATTAATAATTGAATGTAATAATTATAGGGATGAAACTTCAAAGGTTGAAGAAGACAGACGTGCTTTGCGAGTGCTAATTTGGATTTGAAAAAAATAATATAATAAAATATATAAACTTAATTGTGTATTATATACGTATCTAAGTGAAAATATATAGAAATAAACTTTTCAGTAAAATAAAAACAGAATAGTGAACAAATTTAAAGAAAAAAAAAGATTTGTCCATCCATACATGATGGATGGTAACGAACCGTTACCAAAAAATATAACGGAATTCGGGCAGCAACAAGCGGTTGCTTCCCAAGCTAAAGACAGTAATATAACTCATCCGTTTGCGTCGGAGAGTTACAATTCACCGTTCGAGAAAAGAATAACGGGAAATAGAACACAGCAGCAAATGATGGCGTCGCAAGCCGATTTTGAAGAAATTAACGCAATTAACACTGAATATAGAAATAAAAACTTCCCTGCTCTACCTAAAAGTGGCACATTATTCAATACTGAGGACTTACAACACAAAAACATACCGGATATTCCAAGGATTGACCATAATCAAAGTAAAACACAGGACTTTCAAAAAAAATACAACACCCAAATGAGACCAAACACGGACATTAACCAAGCAACGCCGAAAAGGCTTGAAGCGGCAAATCAACTAATAGAATTATCCAATGATGACGGGCAAATGGACTGCAATGAGTGGAGAACCGTTGCCGGCAAGAAAAGGCGTACCAATTCCTTGGCATCAGCTGGAAGCGGACATACATCACCAGTACGAAGAAACGAAAATAGATTTGACATCTTGGACAACCTAGTAGTTCTCAGCAATTTTAACTGTAAGTCTAATAATCATAATGTAGTTGAAAACAATGTTATAAATAGTAATAGTAAGTCATTTGATATACCCAATAATAAAGTTAAATTTTGTCCGCCAATCATTTTATATCAAGCAAACATTAAAAAGCTTGTTGATGATTTGAAGGCATCTATTCCGGAAGTTCAATTGAAAGTGATCAACATAAATCGTTTTAAATCAAAATTATTCGTGAGCGACGCTAGGGCACACTCCAAATTAATGGATTTACTAAAAGAAAATCCGGAAATTGAGGCACACTCTTTCACTCCGAAAGAGTTTAAAAGAGTCAACTTAATTTTTAGGGGATTAACCTCCCAATATGATATTCATGAAATAAAGGCTGAAATTGAGAGCCAAGTCCCAAATGTAGTTGAAACTGTTTCAAAATTTGAAACCATAAGATCAAAAGAAGAACAATTAGATTATAATCTATTTTTAATTAAACTATTACCCAATAAACAAGCAAACGAGTTGCTTAAAATAAGATATATCTGCTACTCCAAAGTCCATTGGGAAAGACCTAGGGGGAATAGGGGAGCTCTGCAGTGTAGGCGTTGCCAGGCTTATGGACACCTGGCAAAAAATTGTGCTCACAAATATAATTGTGTGAAGTGTGAGGGTGACCATAAGCCTGGAGAATGTAAGTTGAAGAAAACGGTAGACTCTATCCCCTATTGTGTGAATTGTAAAAAATATGATCATCCAGCCAACTATAAGGGATGCCCTTTTTACGAAGGGTATATGAACAGTCGGAGGGCCATGGTTAAAGAAGCATTTGAAAAGAAAGAGCAAAGAATAGACTTTTCAAAACGAATTGCTAACAATAATAGTCGTGTAACGGCTAGCAAATCCTATGCAGATAATTTTAAGAATGGCTCTCCGTCTGTTCAGGCCCAAACGAGTTTTTTCCCGGCACTGGGAGAACAAAGCTTCTTAAGTGAGTTCTTTGAACTCTCAAAAGAACTTTTTGGTTCAAGTGTAACCGATCTAATGGCTAAAATTAAAAATTTTGTCAATAACGTTAAAAAGTCAGGCTCAATTCAAGACAAAAGATTGGCCTATTTAGAACTTCTTAACGAAGTTCTTATTTCTTCGAAATAAGTGAACTCAAAATCTTAAGCCACAACGTTGGGTCCTTAGTTGAACACTCGAGAAGAATTGAATGTTTAAAAATTCTTCAAAATCACAAAATACAGGTGGCCTTTATTCAAGAAACTCATCTTGAAGAAAGACACAAGGTGTTTCTGGACTCTTATTCTGTCATTCGCAACGATGAAAATCAAGGAGTTGCTATTGCAATTGAAAAAAAAATAAATTTTAAGCATATTGAAACTAATAATATTAATATAACGAGTCAATTAATTTCAATCGAATTATTTGGCCAAGCTTCTCACAAAAACATTCTTCTAGGATCAATATATATTCCTGGTGATATATCAAATAGAGTATTACACGAAGAACTTAATAAAATTAACATCTTAGCAGAATCTTATCATGGCTGCATTCTTGGGGGAGATTTAAATGCCAAAAACCCGAAATGGGGAGACAGTGTGACTAATAACAATGGAAGAGGCCTTGAAAAATGGTTATCGCGTCCAGATTGTCATTTTATTAATATCACTTCGGACACACCTACTTTCCCCAGAACTAGCTCTTTCCTAGACCATTTTTTAGTTTCTCCTAATCTAATAGATACAATTAACTCAAACTATACAATTCAAACTTTATCTTCATTCTCAGACCATCTACCTATTCTTTTAAAAATCAATTTGGCAGATGCGGAAATTCTTTTACATCAAGCGGTTGAAATTACATCTTATAAAAGTACTGATTGGCATAGTTTTAGAAATGATTTAAATGCAGAGCTAAGAAATATTAAACTTTGTCCGTTTAAAAATTTGTCAAATTCTGAAATAGATTTGAGTGTAGAAAAATTCAATATCGCCATTTTTAATGCCATTAACTTAAATTCAGTGAAAATTTCA
This sequence comes from Eupeodes luniger, assembly GCA_951509635.1. Taxonomy (NCBI): domain Eukaryota; kingdom Metazoa; phylum Arthropoda; class Insecta; order Diptera; family Syrphidae; genus Eupeodes; species Eupeodes luniger. Next base: position 1,487,232 of record OX608074.1, read on the forward strand.
CCATCCACTAAAAAATATGCATCGCTACCGGATGACATAAATATACTTTTTAAAAAAAAACATAAAATGCAAAAACAACTCAAAAAAATTTTTCACAATAACCTGAATAGAATTTCTAACGAATACAAAACACTATCTGGCCAAATATCTTTGCTCAGACAAATAATAAAAGAAAAAGTAGCAGTTTGGATTAATAAACAAATGCAAAAAAGATTATCAGAAATTATACCTGGGCCACAAGCGTTTAAAAAAATAAATAGGATTATTGGAAAGTCAAAAAAAATGACTTCTCAAAAATTAACTATTAATGAGGTTCCCATTTCGGATGAAAAAGACAAAATATTAAATTTTGGTCTTTATTATAAAAGGCTTTACAGTATGCCTTCACTAGACATTGACCAAGATTTATCTACCAGAATTGACCTAAAACTAAAAGAAGTACAAGAAACCTTGCCTGACAAAATCTTTTTATTTGATAGGAGTAACTCTGCTCTTCAACCAATTGCGACCCATATATTTTCCTCGACGGAAGAAATATCCACCATTATTAAGACATTAAATGCGAAAAAATCAACCGGACCGGACAATATTTCGAATTTTATTATAAAAAAAATTTCGGTTATGGCAATGGAATTTCTCACAATTGTATTTAACAATTGTATCAACAATGGGTACTTTCCATTAAATTGGAAAACTGCCAGATTGTTGCCCGTATTAAAGAAACCGAAATACTTTGATATTTCAAATTTTAGACCCATTTCAATGCTGTCCAATCTAGGTAAAATTCTTGAAAAAGTGATTGCAATAAAAATGGACAATCACATAGACAACTCTTTTGAATTTATTCCAGACTACCAGTTTGGCTTCAAAAAACAGCACTCCACCACTCATGCCCTGGTCAAAATACACAATGATATAACTAATAACCTGCGAGAAAAAAAATGCACAGTTGCTTGCTGCTTAGATATAGAAAAAGCGTTCGATAGTGTGTGGGCTGAAGCTCTATTGTACAAAATTCTAGAAATAGGTTTCCCTATCGAAATTTACAGAATGATACAAAGCTTTCTTAGCAACAGAACTTTCTTTGTTATGATCACCAAAATCAAATCCGAACTGTTTAACATACAACGAGGTGTTCCGCAAGGATCTGTTTTAGGTCCCAGACTGTACAACATTTTCATGTATGATTTTCCTCATACTAAGTCATTCTCAAATGAATCTCCATCAAAAAGCCTACTTTTTGCTGACGACACCTTAATCATGGCTCACGCTGACTATCCATATAATGCATTAAGAATTCTCAAACAACATATTGAAATAATCCTTAAATTCTACAAAAAATGGAGAATCAAAATAAATATAGCAAAGTCGGAAGCTATTTGTTTCAGAAATGCTTATGGAAAAGGTAAACTTGGAGCTGTCGCAGAAAGTAAACACATCTCACTTAAAATTGAAAACGTTGAAATTCCAATTAAGACAAAAATTAACTACCTAGGAGTACAATTTTCTAACTTACTTAAATTTAATCCCCATGCTCGTCGAACGATAGAAAAAGCAAACAAAGTAGCAAATATATTAACACCATATTTAAGACATAGAAGTTTAAAGCAAAACACTAAAATTCTATTTTATAAAACACTAATAAGACCCATTTTAGTTTATGCCTTTCCCTGTTGGTTCTCGATTTCGGTTACGGTGGCACGAGAAATGGAAATATTAGAAAGGAAAATCTTAAGATACTGTACAAACAAAAACTTTGAAACAAGAACAAAAAAATTCTCGAATAAATACGTATATAATGAGGCCAAAGTAACCCCACTCATGACATATGCATTTGAACTAATGAAAAAGTTCACGAACAGGATGAGTTTTTCGGAAAACATACTAATCAAAGAAATATATGAACAACAAAAACACATCTCTTGGAGCAGCTCATACTACTTGTCCCCAGTAGGAGTTGAATTGGAAAATCATGTAGGGAATTTGGAGTGTGCCCTACCGTCCTTTTATATACCATCAGACATTAATCAACATCGCGGCTAGTTAGAAATTTTGCTGCTTCTGTCTGGTGCGCTGCATCCTGTTTTTTCCTGGGATAAGTCATGATCCCTCGTATGTACGAATGTGGATGGGGGCTTGTTCTGGGTGGGGTGGGGTGCGGCGCACCAGACGGAAGTTCCATTGTGCCTTCACATCGTGAACAAAGAACCTACAAAACAAAAAATAATGATAAAACATGTATATCAAATTTCTATTAAACGGACTTATATATCGCAAAATATAAGATAACCAGCTCTGTACAAAAAATAAAATTAAAACAAAACATAACTTTGTAAATTAATGTATATTTAATTTTGATAGAATAATTTTCCGAATAGCTGACGGGAAAAATAAAGGTAAACACAAAAATACAAAATTAATGCTAGGAAGTACAAATTTAATTGTAGTTTAAATTAAAAGAAATGAAACTTGTTGTGATTAAATAATATTGACTGAATTGTTTTTCTTTTAACACATTTTGTGTTATTATCAGCTTTGGTTCCTAGAGATTTGTATCTCCTTTAATGTTAAGTAGTTTGTAAGATTAGGTTAAGATATTATTTACTCAAATTAGGCTAAGAATGACACAAACGTCAAAAAAAATTGTCAAACGAGCTCCATGAGCAAGAGCTACAAAGCAATCAAATGAAAAAGCAAGTAAGCTATATATACATAAGAAGTAAGAGAGCCATACGTGACAGTTCTCTATAAACCCTAGTGTAAGAATGAAACGATATGTACTGTAAAAAGAAAAAGAAAGTCTCAATAAAATGAATTGAATTGAATTGAATTGTAATAATTATAAATGTCATGTTTTTAACCTTCATGACAAAAAGAAGGTTATATTTTTTCTATTCCGATTCTTTATTCAATCAACACGACACCATTTTGTGAAATATCTAAGAATTTTATTGCGAATTAAAATTAATTATAACGAAGTATAAGGAAATTGAGTTTTCATTTTTATTCATTGGAATTTGTTTTAGAAAAATTTAACTGGCGAGAAAAATGACATAAAGATGGAGGTACTTTAAGTTTCTAATGTTTTGGCCAACACTGTATTTATAACCCGAGGCATCAAGTCTAAAGCAAAGCTATCAAAATCAAAATGGATGACCAATGTAAATGTAATAGGTTAGGTTTGTCCAAGGAGATTAATTGAAATTTTTACACTGATATTTTATTGCTAGTTTTTTTTCAATTACCTAACATTTTTTAAATAATTCTGCCTATTTTCACGTCCAAATGATTCTACTTCAATTGATATTTTAATCCTGATTTATAAACTGATTTGTATTTTATTCCTACTAAATTCTTTTGTGGTAAGCACCACCATGTAGCACTATAGAATTGCTCACTTTAAAGTTGGCGTTGCGAAGCATTATTTAAAAAAAAAAAATATACAAAAAAGTAATTCCTCGCTAATAAAACCATCATATCAAAAAAAATTGATCCTATGTGATGTCGATGTGACAACATCTCATTGTTTTTAACCACATTTAACAATCAGTAATTAACGCTAGTCAATTTTTCTCAATTAAGTTTCACTAATTCCACACATTATTGCTGCCCAGGATAATCGGCCAAAAAAAAAATAAAAATAAATAACACCATAAATTACAAGCTATAGGAGAAAAATGGTTTTGCTTTCAATCGAAGCTACACGATACTCGGTAGTCGGTCGGTCGGTTGGTTACATACCGCAATAATCGTGCGCACAAATCAGGGCAACAGACAGTGGTGGAGGAGGGAAGGGATGAGGAGTAAAATCACAACAATAATTATTATTGTAACCCATCACATTCCAGATGAATTCCTTCATTCATTTAAAGTGGTGGCAATGGCAGCCAGCGCCAGCGCCAGCGCCAGCGCCAGCGCCAGCGGCGCAATGAAGGAAGGAGTGGAGGGAGGCCCACACTTCTTCGTATTCCTGGTGCATATAAAAGTTGATCTCCTACAAACCTAACGACCCTCTCCGACCGACATACAGTTAAATAAAACTCCATCTATCGTGCAAACCTCACAACATACGAACCAACAACACATTACATTCCTGCGATTATCGACACACAAAACAGTGTCGTACAATTACACTTTCGTCGGCGGCGGAGGCGGCTGGGGTAGAAGCAGACAATAGGACTGAGGTTGGAGAGGTTGAGAATGGGGAGCTGAAAGCGGGAGTGGCAGTCAGGGACAGGATAATAAATCCATTAACATTATGTTTCACCGCAATATGCGCCGTGCCGCGCGCCTTTCAGCACACAAAAGAGCGCCAATTTATGTGTGGGAAAAGTTTTTCCAACTTCAAAGGGACGACAACGTCGTCGTCGTCGCATTCGCTTTGTGTGGATTTCACATTACAACATGTACTCGTAGATTGGGGTCGTCAGGACGTTACCAGAAGGATGGGTATAGAGAGGGGCGTTTCTCTTGATTCTTGCCTTGGCTATATGTTGCTATAAAATCAAGGAAGGACTCATAGGACGGTAGGACGAGGAGGACTCGGAGGGTGTCCTCTGCTGGAAATGTTTTCATCGTCATTTTATTGCAAACCTTAAATTGTGAATGAAATAGGCGTAATTCTTGACATATCCTCCACAGTCTCATTTCCATAATTTGTTAGGATTACCTTATGCTAATATATGGCGTAAGGAACAACACCAACAACAACAACTACACAACCTATATACGTATACCTACACAACAAGAACGACTTTATTCTTCGGTTCGGTGACAAGCATATAATAATTTACGTACCAACTATTTTCAAATTTGTGGCAAGAAGAGATGATGTCTTGAACATTTTGTTTTCTTTATTTTTATTTTGTGCGATTTTTGTGTTTTCTTGGAAAAAGCGGATCAGTCAAAAAATGTTAACATGATGAGGATGTTGTTTATGGATGCTTTTTTCTCTTCTTCAATATTTATGGAAATTATATTTAAAATTCTAAAAATAAAAGAAGACCGAAAAAACAAAAAACACAAAAACAAATACACAAGGACTAGAGCCTGAGTTAAGCTGAACGGAGCGGGCTCTCTTTTATGGCAGCCATCAGCGCAGTAACAGTAACAGTTTGTTTGATGGCGGGTTATCCTTTTGAACCCTTAACCAGATGTTACAATTTTTGATGCGAAAACACAAAAATGTTTATGTTTATAGTAAAAGCATAATGGTATTTAGGTTGAAGTTTGAAGTTTGAGATCATGGGGATTTGAGTAGGTATTTCTTTTTGTATTCTTTTTGTTTTTGTATATAGAAAAACAAAAGGTTCAAGAAGTTTTCGATGTGATGTTGTGGTTATAGAGTGACATCTTTGAATAATTTTTAGATTTTGAATCTTAACAAAAGTTTGTCTTTTCTTCCATCGTAAAAAGACATTTGTGGCTAAAAAAATGATTGGGGGATATTTTTTTTTCGAAATCATCAAACACACTTTGAACGTAATATTTTTGATTTATTAAATTGGTATTTATGACCGAAATATCCATTTAAGGAATTTGGACTTTTGAAGGCACGATAAAAGCAAAAATGAATATTTTGAAAAAAAAAACTAATAAAGAAAATTTTCGAAAAGAAATGTTGTCAAGCAAAAAGATGAAAAGATGTGGTCCGACATAAAGACCCTCACTGGCAATTATTCGCCTTATACCATTAAGGTTATAAAGTCTCCATCCGTTACTCTGACAGACTCGTTCCAAATCTCAGATCATTTTGCCAAATGTTAGTAACCATATTCATGAAACTCCCCCTCATTCGGTGAATCCAAACTCCAAGCCATGAACAACACCTATACTCTCCATCATACTTTAGCCCATTCGCCAAGCCCATTGAAACCCATATAAACACCATTGAGTTGGAAAGCTCCATCAGCGCCGTCAAAGGTCAGACTCCACGGTTTGATAAAATCTCTTACCCAATGATTCGTATTGCCCCACCTGCTGTTAAACAACACGTATGTAACTCAACTGTATAATAGCATACTAAACTCTGATGTTATTCCACAATCATGGAAAACTGCAACCTTAATTTCCATCCCCAAACAAAAACAAAAACCTATTGATACCAATAGTTATAGACCTATAACACTTCTATCGTGCATGAGTAAATTGTTAGAAAAAATTGTTTCAAAGAGACTACTTTGACTCTCAATCAAGTGGCGTTCAATTGTCGAATTTGTCTCTACAGCAATTTCGACAAAAAAGATCACATCTCAATCTTATTCAGTGATTTTGAAAAAGCCTTCGATCATCCATGCAGGCATCCATGTTGTGTTGAACAAACTAACTAAATGGAAAATCGGGCCAAGGATATTAAATTTTGTAAAATCCTTCTTAATGAATCGTAAGTTTAGAGTTAAAGTAAATAACACTTTTTCAAACATCTACAACCTTAATAACGGTATACCCCAGGGATCGCCTCTATCTGTTGTTATCTTCATTATAGCCTACAATGATATAAGTGAAATAATTTTGCAATCCTAGAACATTGATCACACTTCGTACGCTGACGATCTCTACATTCTTAAAAAATATCTTAGCTGAGGGAGGTTTTTCGTCGATCTTAGAAAGAAAAAAAGTCGTTCCATAAAGACTTGTAGGAAAAATACTTGAATCTTATGACTCTCCAATTCTTTTGGACTCTACGAAAATCTTAAAAGGCTTAAAGACATCTAAAAAAAACCATCAGCCCTCTACATAACTTTAATGTTTTCGAGAAAAATCGGCATTGAACCAAAAATTTAAAAAAGAAGATGTTGAGTGTAACCCTCCTTGGCTACTCCCGAATGAATCAATCAACACTGCACTCGCTCGATTTAAAAAAGATTCAACTCCGAAAGAGATAGGTACAGTATACAGGACAAAATAAAGTACGCAATCAATAAAAGATTGGAATTGAACTTATTTAGTACTTCGTATGCCCTCCTTTAGCCTCGATAACAGCTTGTAGACGCCTTGGCATACTTTCCACGACATTTTTTAAATGTTGGGGATCAATATTTTCCCAGGATGTACCTTTTTTGAGGTTAGAGTCCAAAATAGACCACAAATTCTCGATTGGATTCAAATCTGGTGATTGGGCCTATCGATCGGTTTGATCTTGGAAGAAGGAAAGAAATCCTGTGTTTTCCTAGCCGTATGCTTAGGGTCGTTGTCTTGTTGGAAGACGAAGTCATCTTCCAGACCCACCATCAGCAACGACTCCTCCAGATTTTCATTGATTATATCAATGAACCTAGACATCTGCTGTCATTGTTGTCTCGATTCGCACCAATTTTCCCGTTCCTGACCATGCGAAACACCCCAGAACATATAATGCTCCCTCCTCCATGCTTAACTGTTTTTTGAACATTTTTGTGGCTAAGCTTTTCGCCGGGCTTACACCAAACACGTGAGCGCTGCTTATGTCCAAAAAGATCAAATTTGCTCTCGTCCCTCCAAATAACCTTCTTCCAAAACGAAATCGGCTTACTGATGTTTTTTTTTGCAAACTCTAATCGTTTAACTTTGTTCGCTTTTCGAATTAAAGGGCATCGTTGAGCAAAACTATTTTTGAGGCCTGTTTCTTTTAACCGCCTTCGTATTGTTTTTTTTGAAACATTTACTCCAGTCTTTTCTTAAATAAAACGACTCGAAATCATTGGATTTTTTTTACTTCCCGAATAATTTTTGCGTTCATTATAGGAAATAGTCTTTCTCTTTCTACCGCGACCAAGTTTATCATTTACCAAACCGAATATTTGAATTTTTTTTTGAATCTTTCTTACAGAGGCTTCACTAATTAAATATTTTTAAGCAATTTCCCTATTAGAAATGCCTTGTTTTTTTGTCTAAATCAATAAGATTTCTAACTTAAATTTAAATTTTCAGCATTTCGATTTATTTCACCCATGCTCTTTACACAATGTTGATAACTGTCCCAAAACTGTGCCAACATGTTTGTCAACATAATGGCAAGTTTATAAGGTAGTTTTTCTTGCAATTATAACAAAATTGAAGTGCGTACTTTTTTTTGCCTAGTATAAAATGAGTCTTTGACGAAAGAATTACTTTCCTTCCAATTAATTTTAATGTTAAAGTATTTAAAGCGGTTGAAGAATGTAGAAAAATTTTAAAAACTTGTTCCAACACATTTTTTGGCTTTTTACCTAACACATTATATGCGAAAATAGCATAATCATGAAAATTCAAACTTTGGGTACTTTATTTTTTCCTGTACTGTATATCTTCAGTATTGTCACGAATTAATGAATCCTTTCATCATTAACAAATGGAATATTCTTTTTACCGATGATTCCATGTAGATAGTGTGAGGAAATTACCTCTTTCGCAATCGTTGACTCAAACAACAATCTAATGTCTTCAGAAAATCTACCGCCATTTACCTCTTTATTTTCAGCTGAAGCCTTAGGGCTTTTAAAAGCAACGCAATGCGCCTGCAAATCCAAGAAAAAAACAGCGATATGCACGAACCGTCTTTCAACTTTAGCCTCCATCGAAAAAGTCAACAATCGATCAGCCTACATTGGCAAAATCAGAGATAACGTCAGCAAACTTGAAAAAGCAATAAAGATTTTTTGTATTCCAGGTCACATCAGACTAAAATGCAATGAACATGCAGCATGAAGCCAAAATATTGGCTACGAACAACTTAACAATATCAAAATAAAAACATACTAAAAACGATATTTTAAAATTAGATTGCTCTTATTTACATAATGAAAAAACAATAGATTGGTCCCTTCCATCAACCAAAATCGCAGCCCAGTTATCTACTTCACCTCTACGCCTGCAATCAGGAACAAATGCTTCACCAGGTTGAGGATTGGACACACCCAGCTGACCCACAGTCACCTACTTAATAAAGACTCCCCATCTATTTGCCACCTTTGCCAGACTGCCCGAAAATCAATGAAATTTGTAATTTAAAACCTCTGCGGGGGCGATCGAAGTAAGTCAGACATATTACTCTTACTTACTCCGACCGCCCCTTGCAGCTGGCAACCCAAAACATCATAACATTTAAAATACTACTTTTATCATTTCAGCTAGAATCCCTATAAGCTATTAGCTTATTTTAGTAGTATTGTTTTGTACATTTATGTATAGTTCAATAAATATAAAATAATAAGTTTTTTAAAGTGGAATAAAGGGACTCACCTTTTTGAGTAAATAATTTTCAAATAATATCCATAAGCAACCGATATCAAAAATGCACTTTTCCGACTATTATTATTACTTATTCAGAACTTCTATTTTCTTAAGACATTAACTTTGATACACACTGATTATTTTTACTCACTTTTCTTCATTAAATCGAAAATATATGGATTTAAAATAAATTTTATTTTCGAGACGAACTAATTAGGTACTAGAAACATATTTAAAATTTTCAAATTAAACCGCCAATTTACATTATACGGATCTGACCGCGACGAACAAACCAACCGAGCTACATAATGAATGAAAACAAATTATGGACTCACAAGACAATTATTTTTGAATTAACTGATATTATTTCACGTAAACATAAATTTTACACTTGCTTAAGATTTTATAAGGCACATTGAAAACAAACTATTAATTCGAGACGCGAACACGTTAGAACAAGAATTTTACAAACTAACTTCTACTGCCATTTTGTATTCACATTTTTCAACAAAGAACACACTTGGATATCTACGGAATCAACAGATTTTCTACAAATAAGAACTAAACTTTACAACGAACTTAACATTTCGTTTAATCTTTTAAACCGCACATTGAAAATAAATATTTTAATTCAGACGGCCGCGAACATGTAACAACAAGAATTTTACATTACATAGGATTAGCAAAAATAACGGAAATAGAGAAGACAAAGTTCCTGATTAAACATGAATATGAAGTCATGGCGATGGAACAAATTTTAATTTATAAATTAAACCACCATGACTTCGGAATTAACTAAATTTTTTTACATAAACTTAAACTTTAACATTTACTTAACATTTTACATTAATTTTTATTACCGCACATTGATTACAAATATTTTAATAAATTTTTTACTTTTTAATTCGAAACGACCGCGAATACGTTAGAACAAGAACTTTACAAATTAAATGCTACCTACTTCTGATTCTGAACCAATTACCAAAGAGCAAAGATTACGAAGACGAACATCCGGAATGAATATGAATGTGTCATGGCGATGGCGATTTACCTGATGCATTTTACCAGTTCAAAGTGCACTGTATGAGTATGGGTGAAATTTTGTTTTTCTTTGGTTGCATTCATCAAACCTACAGTTGTTTGTTTAGAATGAATGGATTCTAAGCTTTTCGAATTATTGTGAACTAGTAAATACCCTGATTATAAGAGTGGGTTGAGAAATCGAATCGAATCCGAATTAAGATTTCCGTATTATATGCTAGATCGCAATATGAATGAAAGATTGAATTGAAATGGAATTGAGAAACAAAGAGTTTCACTAAAAATAAACAACTTTTAACAAAAATAAACCAATTAAAATGAAAACAACGTGAAAAAAAGAGGCAAGAATTCGACCAAAACTAATGATAAATTCTCATTGCTGTTCTTGGAAATAAATATTTTTGTAAGCAATAAGTCAATGTGACATCTAAGGAACTTCTTAAAGTATGCAATAATTAACTAAATTTTGGATGTTTTTCGGGAGTTTCGATTAACTAATTTATTGTGGTTTTGTATGGGTTTTATGTTTTGTAAAATAAAACTATACTAACACATCTCTTTAAAAAACTATGGATTTAAAATCTAGGGGCCTTAAAGCGCCGAGAAATGTCAAAATTCTCACTTTGAAAAATCGGACCGATTACAATAACTTCTTATGGAAAGTAAAAAATACATTTCAAATAAATATGACGATGACGAAGTAGTAATCCAGACTTTATTTGTTTGTGTAATATAAATATTAAAATATTATAATTGACTTTGAATACTCTTCTGCGCTTCAAATAAAACGGCAGCTGACTTCTTCAATAGCTCAGCTTCATAAGATGTTAAGTTCAATTTAATGATAGATGTGATTCCATTGGCATGCAAAGAACAAGGCATAGAAAGAAAAACATTCTCCTCAATTCCGTACATTCCCTGAAAAATAAATCAATACAAGAAAATATTTTAACATTTCTTTTATTTTAATAAGAACATATTTACCTTCACAGAAGTTGAAACTGGCATAATGGCTCCTGAGTTACTAAAAATGGCATCAACAATCGATGCACAGCTTAAGCCAATGGCCCAACTAGTGTATCCCTTCTTCTTTAGAATTTCTCTAGCCGCATTTACTACAGCTGCATGTACTTCTCTCCAGCTTTCAGAATCTTCAGCTAGACCAATACTTTGGTCAAAATCTCTTAAATTGATGCTCGAAACGTTGACAGCTGACCAAACTGCAACACTGCTATCACCATGTTCTCCAATTATACAAGCTTCACAAGAAGAAGGTGCAATACTTAGACGTTCTGAGATCAAAAAACGAAATCTTGCTGAGTCCAAAGTAGTTCCACTACCAAAAACTCGGTTTCTCGGAAAACCCGACAACTTCCAAGCCAAATTCGCCAAAATATCAACTGGATTGGTAACCATGATAATAATACTTTCAGGACTTGTCTTGACAATCTGTGGAATGATCGATCCCACAATTCTTGCATTACGTTCCAGAAGTGACAAACGAGATTCATCTGGGCGACCGGAAACACCAGCAGTTACAATGTAAATCCTCGACCCGGATGATATGTCAAAATTGGTTCCTCCGGTAATTTTGGCATTTTTAACGAAACTCGATCCATGTTGGAGATCAAGAACTTCACCTTTAACTTTATTCTCATCGAGGTCGATGAGGCAAATTTCGTTTGATATCTCTTGGCTGAGAATGCTAATGGCGCATGCCATTCCAACGTGACCAGCACCGACAATTGTGATTTTATTGCAGCCAGATAAAGGAACTTCAGCAATTTGGCACATGAGTTTTTCTCTGATCGTTGACATGATTCCTTGTATGAGATTTTAACTGAAAAAAAAAAAAAATTTCTTAATGAAATCAATAAAACGTGAAACAATCCGATATTCTTATAAAACTATTAAAATGCATTTGACTGTAACATGACGTTTGACTGTAATAGGGCTTTAAATTAAGAATTTCATCAAAAAGATTTATGTATTGGTTTCTACGATAGTAGTAGTAGAAGCAATACGTCAATTTCTTATTTTGGAAAAATAATCCAAAAATTATTCATTTATGACTTGACATTTGACTGTATTAGGGCTTCAAATTAAGAATTTCACCAAAAAGATGTGTGTATTGCTTTCTGCGATGTAGTAGTAGAAGCAATACCTTAATTTCTTATTTTGGAAAAATCATCCAAAAATTAATTATGTAAAATCCTGTTTTCTTTTGTTTAAAATGAAGTCCAATTCTTTTTTGACAAGTCTTAAGATTTTCTGACATTTTTGTTCTTAAAATTTCTGGTGGTTTTTCATTTACCCAAATGTTTTCAATTCTTGTCCGACACAATTTGAAATTCTGATTCTTCAATGATACGTCATCGATTTCGAGCATGGTTAAAAGACAAACATCCATGTGAAAATACTTCCTCATTCTTTAAATGACATTTCTCTAAAATTTCGGTAAAAAGTTGGATGAAATTGATTTTAACAATAAGTTTATTTTGAAGTAGAAAATTTGATCGTTTTCAGAGAATTTTGAATTAAAGTTTCGTGTTGTTCGGAAGAAGGTATAACATATCCTCCCCTGTGTAAGATTATCAGCTGTTTCTTTGGTTTAATCGAAATAATTGGTTTCTCTTGTCGCAGATATATAATTTAAAGGTAGAAGCAATTCTAAAATTATTTTTTTCCAACCTTCGATGCAACTGGAGAAGGGGTCTTTTAACAGGAGAAAATGAATATACATACATACCTACTTGCAAAACAGTTATATGGTGTTCTTGTTCTAAGTGACACTAACAGGTACCGAAGCACCGAAGCAATGTCAACTAGACACAACTGTGGTTTTTGCATATACCAAAACCTGTTCAGCATTGCCACAGAAAACTTAATGTTCCCAGCATTTCCCACATGTGGGACAGACTTTTGGGTCAAACGTTCCTTCAGTCCTTCCTTCCAATATACCCGCCCGACACACTATAACTTTTGGCTGCAAAATTTAGCTTCAAAAACACACGCAGCAGAAGCACTTAAATATTCACCTCTCTTAAGTTTAATTGTGCAATTAAGATCAATATCATGGACTCATGCTACACAGGATATGGGAAATGCGAACCCAATGAGGTGGACTGGACAGACGCATGGGCAAGGCTGATGACGAGGGTTGAGGGTTGAGGGTGGAGAATGGAGAATGGAGGATGAGGACGAGAACGTGGGTAGCTTTTCAATGGCATCAACTAGTCATATAGTCGTATCTGGGTATGGTGGGGCAAGAGCAAGTTGCCTGTGGCAAAGTTGTTATTCAAAGTCGAAAGCTATGCAACATGGCTACTGGGGAACTGGCAACTGGGAACTGCCACGAGAATGGCGTTATTATTTGTCACTTCATGTGGACACATGTATGGCAGATGCCGGATGCATGAGGTTTTCGTTTTCGGCTATTGTGCAACACAGTGTGTCGACATCAACTTGAGTATGAGAATGAGGATGGCAGGTTAAGGTAACATATAGCCCAAATCTATTTTAGAGAGTGACGAGTCATGCATATCTACGAGTATAGCATAGACCACATGCCCAAGCCCAATCTCAATTCCATGCAATCTTCGGGTTCGAAAACTAACGTTGCGTTGCATTGCATTGCGTTGAGGGTTGGAAATATATGCTATGCATAAATGCAATATTCATCTACGAGCATTGTGGGATTTTAGAAGTGTGAGATGCTTATGAAATTATCTGCCCCCGTCGGACATGATCTTGACACCTGCCACGCATCATGTGATGATTTCAATTATTGACTTCCACCATATCAATGAGAATAATGTTCAACTACTGTCAGTAGGTTTGCATTCCTTTCACCGAAACTAAATTTAAACTTTAAAGATCACATTTTACTTTAAATAAATTATTGTACATATGTATTTCATAGGTTTTCTCATCACAACTAATTCTTTTAGGATTTTATGACGTTTCTAGTGTTTCCTTAAAAAAGTGAGTTAATAAAACTTCTAACGGTTTGTGAACATATTTAACCGGGACCGGGAATAAGATTCTAAAATTCTTGGTTGAAGTACATTCGCGAACAGATCTATTTTTTTGACACATTATTTCCACAATGTGGAAGCGTTGTTCTGGCGTTGAACGATTCATGATGAATAGAAATGTCAGCACACTGTGACATTCTCAACTGTCAAACTTTTATCTGATAAAAGGAACATGTTTGTATTATTGTTGCAAACAACAATAGTGTCTTGAAATACCAATGGTATTATAAAGTCAGATAACCGAGACGTCAAAATGCATTATTTTCCTTTTTGGAAAAATTAAGAACTTGCTGAGAAAATAAAGAGGCTTAAAGTTTACATTGTGGAGAGGCACTCTTTCCCGAGTCATCAAAGCAACTCCTGTGCATATTCAAAGATTATTCTTAATCACCGGAAGCAGCAAGAAAATGTAATCTCCACTTTTGCCTTTGAAAAAATAAAAACAAGTAAAAATTATGTTTTCTTAATATCTTAGCCTTTTTCTCCGTTTTCTTTGTCCAGCTAAGCGGTAAGCTTAATAATTCCTTCTGTTATACACAATATTCACTCATTTATGCATCACAAAAAAGAAAAAAGCGAAGAAGGAAGATGAGTTTGAGTTTTTTTTTTATTTTGTTTCAAAAGGAATGATGCAGGCATGCCATAATATCCTTCCACGAGATATGAAATAAAGTCCGCACTCTTTCAACCAACTCTTCAGAAGCCGAGCCGCCACAAACAACGACCGCTCCTCCTGGCAACACAGAGGAAGAAAAAGTAATTTTGAAAATCAATTCCAGTGCTGCTGGAACAATAATTTTATGCATGCATTTCGTCCGATCAAACATTATAAAGGATATCCTGCAAGAGAGAAGTAAATGCATGCAGGATGCATCACTCAGCGACAGATTGCTTTCTTTTTATTATGGCTGTTGCTCAATTAAAAGAATGCATGCATACGTCATATAATGGTTGTGTTTGATGTACCGTTGATTGATTACAATAATGAAAGTGTTTCTGTGGAATGTCAACGCATCATTCGAATGAAATCCACAAAGAAAAACGTAGTCGAACGGATCCGTTTTCTATTAATGTTGTACACCGCCACCGCGCCGTCACAACCACCGTGGCGCTGAGGAGCCTCGACAAGCAATAACAAATGCAACAAAAAGGGAAGGAAGAAGCAGGTTGTTGTTACAATCATACTTTAAAATTTATTCATTGAAATTCATTGAATGTTGACAACCAATATTTGCAACAAAATAACTGTTTTCTATAGGAAATTTACATTACCCACTACAGTGCTGGAATGAATTTTCAACTAGCTGTTGTTTGACGCAAATTAAGTTTTCACATGCTGATACATATTTTCTTTTTTTATTCCTGATTGATTTTGTATATTTTCAAATTCCAATGTATTTTTGGGTAAACATTAATAGGTTTTTGAAGCTCCCAGAAATCCTCTAGGAGAGAATAAGTGCGAACATGTGTGCTGGGAAAATAAAAAAGAATGTGAATAGAATAGACTACAAGCTGTTTGCATTTATATTTTCGGTTTAGATACTTTTTCGGGGACATGTAAATGGTTCACTGAAAAAAAATCTTTAAAAATTTGGTACAGTTCAAAATTATAAGAGTTGAAAAACAAATAACTGATGACATAAAGTAGATTGGTTGGTTGAAATCAACCGAGTGCTCAGTTTATTTAACCATAGATTTTGAATGTAGTTCAAACGATTTTGCTGTTATTAACTGGATAGATAAGGACCATTGTCAAGGAATGATATATGTACCTCTTATCACAAAATTAATACATTGCTTCCAAAAGTAATATTTCTCATATCAAAAATGTAATTTTGTTCTGCCAGTAACTTTTCATATGCTTACGTCAAGTTCTTACGACCAACAGGCATTCATTTTTCATTTTTATTTTTATTTTTTAATAGCCATTACACTATACAGGCTTGTAGTGATTGGAAAAATTGATTATTTTGCAATTTTGTGCGATTGCTTTTGTATGTATGTTTGTTTTAATTTTTTACCCTTTAGAGCTTTTTCAAGAACTGCAAATTTGTGAACAATGTTTTTTTTTTTTGCGTGAGCCGACTATACGCTGAGGTAAAAACGTATTGCAAGCCAACAGAGCTGTGTATGTATATATTAATTTCGAGTAATAACTGAGTGTGAGTATTATAATAGAGGTCTTGTTACTGGTTCCTGTCACTTTAGATAATTTTATGTCATTTATTTTTAACTTGCCATTAGAAGTTTTTTTAACCCTTTCGATTTCATAATTTTGACATATCTTGACGTTTTCCTGTCTCTTCAATCTTTACCTTTCATCATCAGACATTATCTCAAGAGCTCACGGGATATCGACTTCAAATATACTTTTTTTACACAATATATGTATGCAGGAACGACTTAAACAAAATTCTGTGGACATTTAGTAATTTTGTTTAGAAAAACCTAATGCAGAGTTTTTTTTTTTCTATAAATTAAATCCAAAAAAGAATACTACCGAACCTGGTTTAGTGACCCAAAACTCCCTAGCAGCTTAAACTTCATTTACTAATTGCATACTTTTCGAAGTTCCTTAAATATCAGCTTAACTTTAATTATTGATTGCATACTTTTCATAGTTCCAAATGACAGATTAAACTTCAACTACTAATTGCATACTTTTCAATGTTTCTTCAATAACAATTTGCAATTCAACTATTGCACAAACAGATTATTAATAGTATTCACCCAAAATGGTCAGTTTACAAATGATATTATGTTAACGCAATAGCGTCAACGCCTTTTTAATTCATTTGGTAAAAGGTTGAGTTATTGAATCAGGTTTTCGTTAAACATCAAAAATTGTTTTTGCGCTGACACAAATTATGTTGTTTTAAAACGTGTTATCCATTTTGCGGTTTCAAAAGTATAGGGCTGGAATTCGACATCTGTCAAACTAAGTCGTTAAACCAATTTTTTGTCTTTCAGTTGAAAGTCTGACATTAACGAAAATGGATCGGTTAACTTTCGTACAACGCATAAAAAGCTTTAAGAGGAGATTATGGTTTACATAACCGTCGAACTACACAAGTAATTGGCAAAATTGGCAATTGGAGAATTTCAAGAAACTGGATTGGTTCAATATACCGAAAGGCCTGAAAATATCGCTGCTGTAAGTGACAGTGTTGCCGAAGACCCGAATTTGTCGATTCCTCGTCGTTCTCAGGAATTAGGACATTTTTACGGCACATTATGGCGTATTTTGCATTTGGATCTGCACCTACATACATATGTACATGTACATCCATATTAAGTCCCGCTCACACAACAACTGAAACCAGCTGACCATTCGCAACGTTGATGGATACGTCGAATACGTGCTTGAACAACAGGCGGTGGACGGCGATTTTTGGAACAAAATTTTCTTCAGCGACGAAGCACATTTCTCACTCGGTGGGTATGTTAATAAACAAAATTGTCGTATTTGGGGTTCTGAGAATTCTCAAGTAATTGAAGAAAGACCATTACATCTACAAAAAGTCACTGTTTAGTAATGTTCTTTGGTCCGGAGGTGTGATTGGATCTTACTTCTTCGAAAACGACAATGGAACGTAATTTCTTGTCGTGGCGATATAAACTGGCCACCAAGATCATGCGATTTGACTCCGCTGGACTTTTTTTCGTGGTACTACGCTAAAAACTGTCATTCCACGCTAAAAACCAACATTTGTCAAGTTATGGCTTAAATACCGCCCAATATGTGTCAAAAAGTGGTCGAAAATTACCTCAAAAGAATTAATGCTTCCAAAAATTCGCGTGGTGGCCATTTAAATGATGTTGTGTTTCACACATAATTTCAACATTCAAACTTTATAATAAGAAGATATATCATGAACAAAAATATTTTATATGTGTTCTATTTACGTTAACTTTTGAAACAGCAAATGGATAACCCAAAACTCCTATAAAATTTCAAAAAGTTGATCTTCAAAGAATCCAAAAATAAACAACAAAAAGAAACGTATTCAATTATATGAACAAATCGCTTTAATCTACTCTTTTTAGAACTATTTTAAAAAAAAAAATTGAAATTTGTGTATTTTCTTCAACAAAAGTAAAATTCCTGTACATAATTAAAAGTCATAGCGACGTTTGGTTTGAATAAAACTTTCCATTAAAATTCTTGGAAAATCTCAACCAAATTTCGTAAATCAATTCCCATTCAAAGTTTGACAGTTCATTCACCAAATGGTAAGCTTAAGCAAATTATCTTATGTTTTACATCATTGCTTGAATATCCTTTTTAGTTTAAAAGCCAATTAAGTGAAGATATTAGTGTCACATCCCAGCTTCAAGATTTCATTTATCTCTCAATCTACAGTAGGCAAATATCTGGATCGAAATCTAAATTCGGGTTGAATTCAATTCGATTTCTCAATCCACTCTTGTAACCGATGCATTTTGACCCTAAACAATTATGTCTAATGAATCCGATCAAAGGCAAAACTAATACCAATGCTTATGCTGCATTTATACAGTGCACTTTCAACACACACAATGTAACAGGCAAATCACCATCGCCATGACACATTCATTTATTCATGCAGAAAGCCCGTCTTCATAATCTTTGCTCTTTGGTATTCGGCTCAGCAAGAAGTAGCCGTTAGTTTGTGAAATTCTTGTTTTAACGTGTTCGCGATCGTCTCGAATTGAAAAGTAAAATATTAATTAAATTATTTGCATTTGATGTGCGATATTTAAAAACCGCACAAAATGTTAATTAAGTGGTAAAGTTTAGTTTTTGCAAATAATATCAGTGAATTCCGAAGATATGTAAGTGTTTTTCTTTTTGTAAAATGTGAATTGCGATTCAATTTGTTTCTTTTCTTTTTCATTAATTCCGAAGTTCGGTCGGTTGGTCGTTGTTGGTTGGTGCCGATTCGTAATGTAAATTGGCGGTTAAATTTGAAAATTTAAATTTTTTCCATCACCATGTTCATTCCGGAAGTTCGTGTTTCTTATTTCTGTTCTTTGATAGTCGGCCCGGGGGTTGGTTTGTGAAATTCTTGTTCTAACGTGTTCGCGGTCGTCTCGTATTGTGAAGTAAAATATTAATTAATTTATATATTTTTAATGAGCGGTCAACAAAATTCATATTACATGTTAAATAAGTGTTAAGGTTTAGGTTTATGTAAAAAAGAGATCAGTTAATTCTGAAGTTCAGTGTTCTTTTATTGTAAAATGTAAATTGTTAGTCAGTGATTTGTTTGTTCATTCATCACGTCGGTCGTCGGTGGTCGGTTGGTTCGTCGTCGCGTCGGTTCGGGAGTATTTGTGGTTGGTTATAATGTATATGTAAATTGGCGGTTTAATTTGAAAATTTGAATTCGGTCCCTTTGTTGATTAAGTTTATCGCGATAAAAAAAATATTTAAATGGATTTATTTGTAAAGTGAATACAAATATTAAATTTGTGTTAAAGTTCAATTTGTAATAAAAAAGAGGAAGTGATTTGTTGTAAAATTTAAATTTAAATTTAATTAAATTTGTTTCATTCATTTATGGTGTCGCATCGAGTTTCGCGGTCGGTCTCGGTAGTGTCTTCGCTTTGCTGGTGGTAAAAGTTTAAAAATATATTTATTCAATCGGGTAAGTCACTTTATTTCTCTTTTGACAAAAATGTGCTTAAAAATTGAAGATAAGAATATATGCAAAAATAATTGTAGTAAGAATTTTGAGAGTTCAGTAGATACAATACAGGGTTATCCATTTTGCGGTTTCAAAAGTTAACGGCCAGGAAATGTCTCTTGCAATAAAGCCATATTCGCTCGGCTCGAGTTGTGTGGCATGTGACACCGTCTTGTTGAAAACACATATTCTCCAAGTCGAATTCTTCAATAGAAGAGAAAAAAAGTCTTTTATCATATGACCATAATGCTCCGAATTGACGGTTACAGTCGTTCCATCGTCGTTATCGAAGAAATAAGGTCCAATCACACCTCCGGACCAAAGACCGCACAAAACAGTGATGTGGATTGTGAATGTAATGGCCTCTCTTCAATTACTTGAAGATTCTCAGAACCCTAAATACGACAATTTTGTTTATTAACAAACCCACCGAGTGAGGTATGTACTTCGTCGCTGAAGAAAATTTTGTTCGAAAAATCGCCGTCCATCGCCTCGCCTGTTGTTCAGGCACCCATTTGACGTATCTACGACGTTGTGAATGGTCAGCTGGCTTCAGTTGTTGTGTGAGCTGGACTTTATATGGAAGTTCATATGTAGGTGTAGATCGAAATGCAAAATAAGCCATAATGTGCCGTAAGACAGTCCTAATTCCTACGAACGACGAGGAATCGACAAATTCGGGTCTTCGGCAACACTTTCACTTACAGTACAGCAGCGATATTTTCCGTGGTACGAGCGAAACGATGATGCACAGGCCTCACAATATCTGTAACCAATCCAGTATCTCCAAATTTCTTCAAAATTTTGCCAATTGCTTGCGTAGTTGGACGATTATGTAAACCATAATCTCCTCATAAAGCACGGTATGTGGCTGTGGCAGAATCACCATGTTTGTAGCAGGTTTTAACAAGTTTTATGCGTTGTGTGATAGTTAAGCAATTAATTTTCGTAAATGTCAGACTTTCAACTAAAAGAAAAAAATTGGTTTAACAACTTAGTTTGACAGATGTGGAATTCCAGCCCTATACTTTTGAAACCACAAAATGGATAACCCGTTATTATCAAAAAGCCTTTAAAAGTTAATGAAACTTCAAATATGTGTTACATTTAGTGTTGGATGCAAAGCTGTTAAATTTAAACCCTCTCCCAAAAGTGTTTTTGGAAGGTGGTTAAAAGGTGTTATAAGGAAGCGCTTGTATTTCTTCAAAAAGAACATGTTACTGATGCATGAACATGAAATACTTTAGGTCTCACTAGTAAAAGCACAATTTAGCAATATTTTGAATATTTGTATATTTATTCTCTCTTAAGGAGAATTGGACTGATATTTGTATAGCCACTTATTCTATATTTTAAACGTAAATATAAAATTTAAGTGTCTTCAAATGTTTTCAGTTACGGTACCATACCAAAATCGTAATCAAATTAAAGATCTCTAAATAGGATATCGAACATTAGGTATTAGGTAAAATTGAATACCTTTATGGACAGGGTAATATTTTTAATAGCTGCAATTCCCCTTTGAAATTACATATTACAGAAAAAATACATTCCCATACTCACAGAGACATTATTTTAATTTAATATCAATTTGAATTCGGACTTAATAATAAATTCACATTTTCTAACTGACAACATTATTTTTGCATTTTAAATTCCAAATTCAAAATTCCAGTTCCGGATTAACTGCCATCAGTTGATGCCAACCCCAAAATGAAAACCCAAATGCAATACTCGCCTAAAGGTCGTACGTTATCATCAACTTCACTTGTATGTACATAGATTGTAGGTAGGTAGGTTGAAAAATGTATACAAGAGTCTCAGTATTTTGATGATTTATGTGTGATGTGTCATATTCCCATGCCTACCTTTTTACTATTATTTCATAATCTAATAAAGGAGTTGGTTGGAAATAAATTAAAATTTCACAAACATATTTTGCTAGGTCATGAATTTTAAGTTAATCCAATCGCAGGTTATACGGCCCTCTGACACATAAGTCTATATATTCGTACCCTTATATACCTACATATAAGCATAAGATACGGTGTTTTGGAATTATTAAGGTACCAAAAATAACCTGCAGCCCCTCCTCCTTCTTCTTACTCTATATAAGAACGTCTATGTCAGTTTAAATTAACGCTCAGCTATAAATTTCCCCAGGTACCTTCATATAGGTTTACGTGCGGGTTTTTGAAAAGTTGTATTTGCGAGAGTTGAGATGGAAACTGTAAATATGTTATTGCTACCGCTTCCGCTTTTGCCCGCCATCACCATCGCTATCGCCACCACCAACCGCTCTGACGGGACGCATTTGCAGTTAAACGCGTTAAGTTTCTATTTGAGAAACGAAGACGAATAAATGGGTTTTCGTTTTCGGGTAAGAAAAAAAAAAAGTTTCCTTCCATCATCCTTGCTCGAAAAGTTTTCCAGCCAAGAGCCAACATAACACACACGAAGCTTATGGGTATTTTTCTTTTTTGTATTTTTAAATATTTTTGGACTGTTTGCTTTGTGTCGTATATGTTGGCATTTAGTACGATGTGCTGCGTCCTATCAAAACAACTTTAGAAAACCCCTTTCTCTCTCTTCTGTTCTGAAAATGGCAATAAATTGTTCGTTTTTCAGCTTTTTATGTCGCGCTTTGTCACATTTTTATTTATGATCCATGTTATACTCATTTTTGCAGCAGTAAATCGGCAAAGATGGAGACATACAGCACAAAGGTTTAGGTGGACCTGAGCTGAGCTGAGAGTACACAATGTTTTACGATTTAGGGGACAAACGAAAACAAACAAAAAAAAATGTCATGGGTTTTTGACGTAGAAGAACCTTTCTTTCCATTGCTCCCTAGAGAAATAGAATGCTTTCAAAACAATGTTGCCAAGTATGATTGGTTTGAAATTAAAAACGAAAAAGCTTTGAGTTTAAAAAAAAAACTTAAAACCCTTTAACCCTTTCCTTTATTCAAATTTAAGTTTTGAAAAAAAAAAACATAAAAACATACAAAACTCTGCTTAAGTTCTGAAGCTTAAATTACTTTTTTGAATTTTATAAACAAAGATTCATATTTACAAAAATTAAGGTTTAAAACTTATGGTCAAATCAAGAATACTGTTCCTGAAGAATATCGTCGCCTAAAAATAAGTTAAAAAAAAACTACTTAAGGTCACCCTATTCAGAAAAAAAACTGTTTTTAGACCTTTAGTCTCAAGGCCTTAATTTCTCTTGATCTTATTTCTTTATCGAAAGTCAAGGCAATACAAAATTTCCGTTTCAAACTCTTTCATTTCAGTGGAGCTTTTGATTTTAATAAGTCGTGTTTTAAGTTTTCGAAAAAAACGTTCAAAACTAATATTCATTGCGAAGGTTAAATCAAAAGTTTAAAATTTTAAACTGATATGAAGAGTCTTTGCCTTTTAAAGACCAATTCACTGCTTAAATATGAACTGCTTGGAAAATGTTAGATTATTGCCCTTGGTATTTTGAAAAGAGGGTTTGATAGAGTTTAGCATCACGCTCTCCTTTAGAAAATGTTTGCTTGTAACATCGACGAGTCTCTTATTTGTTTGGTTTAAAAATACTTATTCTATATTTTACTGCAAGTTGTAATCGATGGTTTTAAGTCTAATACTCATAAAATTAATGCTGGTGTTCCACAGGGCTCCGTTTTGTCTCTGACTCTCTTTTTTATATTAATAAACGACCTCTTGTTTGCATCTTCTTATTTATTGAATTGGTTCGCTGATGAAAGTACCTCAGCTTTTCATTTCTTTTGGAAACCCTTGTCCTTTAATTGTAGAATTTGATCTTTAGCATATCATAAACTTATTGAATTTAGATCTTGAAAGTTTTACGATAATCATATATTTGACGTGGTCAAAATTTCGTTTAAAATTTCTTTATCGATTCAAGAGAATTTGCAAATTTTCTAATCCACCTGTAATTTATGAAGCCTTCTTTCGTCCAAAGCTTGAGTACAACTTTTATATTTGGGCAGGTTCCCCTTTAACAAATTTAAGCTTTTTAAACCAAATCCAGTAAAGAGCTTTGGAAATGATAGGCGTTAACACAGCAAGCCAAACACTGTTCGTTGTTTTATCGATATTTGCAGAAGCAATGTTCTGTTGAAATAGCCACTTGTGTTCTGCCAAAATACTCGAACTTCTAGGAATGCCGACGAATGAATTTACCCCTGAGTTAAATTTCAGACTTACTGCGAAGCAAAGAGATTCATTTTTCAGACGCACATCAAGAATGCTTTATCCCACTGTTTTTTGATATTCAAAACTTTAATACTGAAGTGTACTGGTATCTGCTCTTAAAACCTTTTCTATTCTCCTAACGCTCACACAATGTTTAAAAGTCTTGAGGGAAGTTATAACATCTTTAGTGCGTTTGAACTTTTGAAAAATACTCAAAAATATGAGTTCTTAAATTTTTGAAATTCTTAAATGCCATGAATCCTAAAAAGTTCGAACATATTTCAACAGAAAGTATTGATTTTTTATTTATAACTCCAACGTTTATTCATAGAAATCAGTAAAAATAAATTCATCTTTGTAAGAAGCAGCTTCATATAGTGAATCCTTATAAAAATATCTTCCTTCCTTGGCAACCTTGGTTTCTTGGTATGTTGTGTGTGTGTGTTTTTTTTTTTATTTTATTTTTTCTTAAAAGGTCTTCCCCTCTCTGAAGCGTTTGCATGTAAACACGGCTAGGGTTATGTTGTTTTTCTTCCAGAAGAAGCCTTATCCCAAACACTTTTACAAGGATCAAAATCCTGTTTGAATATGAGGTCACGTAACACATAAATTGAGATATGTATCCGTGTAAGAAAAAGATACTTATCGTTTTTTTTTTTGGAGGGAAGTATGGGAGCGACTTCGACTTAGAAGGATACATCGAAATGAAAGGGAGGTAGTTTCCCTTTCCTTGATGTAGAGGCCTTCCTGTTCCATTTAGAGTATTAGATCCTGGAAATTCAGTGAGTGAAATCTCGCAGAAGAGTGGGAGAAAAAATATCTAGAAATAAATAAAAAGAAAACCTTCAAACTGTGAAGTGCACACACACCCATCCCAAAGCCGACACGAAGGACGAAAGACTCCAAATATAGTAAGAGAGTAAGAGATGAGTGCAAGGGAACTATTATAAACGAGGATATGAGTATGGTATGGTGTGATTGAATAGGATGAGTGTTCTCCTGTAGCTTTTAAGCTAGTTGCATATGGGAAGCAATGCGAATCCCAAACGCATTAGTTCGATTAACATGGTCGATATTTAGATGTTGATGGGAATGTGGATCTGAGAGTGGGGTTGAGGATGAGGATATGGCCCTGAAAAATGCCAGCTCACGAGCACTGCATACATCAAGCACTGAAATGGTATTATTTCCCTCTTGCACAGGAGTTTGATAATATTCTGATTTCTGCTTTCGAAGTCATTACTCGAAGCCGGATGCTTTTTTGAAATGTAATTATTATGAATTTATTTTAAGTATCTGTATGTAAAGTTAGGTAGTATTGTACCTTCTATCTGATGATGGGTACAAAACGCAAAAGGATTAACTTATGAAGCGGTAATGATGTACCTTTCTAAATTAATATTTTCAATTTGGTATAATTGATCAAGCATAGGTTAGGTAGGTATACTGGTACATGTATTTTAATGTAGGTACAGGTATAGACAGAGTGTCCTTGAGTCATTTGCATTAACATCCAACTATTTGTTGTAATGAATTTATAGCTTTGTATTTAGATGGAGGGCTTTTGCACTTGAGGATATTTTGATGTATGTGGTTTGGATTGGAGTATGGTGAGGATTGCTGAGGAGTACTGAGGAGTGGTGCGGTAAATGTGTGTACTTTGGTTAGGTTGATTTCGATTGAGAGGTTATACTCGTATGTTCGAGAGATAAATGGGGAATATGTTTTCGAGTGGTGTTTGATTTATGTTGGAATTTCTTTTGTAATGCTTAGTAATGATTGAATGTAATAAGGTTCACAGAATGTGGCTACATGTGCCAAGGTAAAATGGTTTAACATGTGTTCCTAGAGGTTTTTTCCATGTATTTTTGAACACGAACACTCTCAAATATACAAATAGTGTCGTATCCTTTGAAAATGCATGAATTTACTGAATTTTTTGACAAAAAATTGGTGTTTTTAAAGCTGCATGATAAGCATGTAGCTTGACATATGAGAATCTCAAACTGTGTTGATATTTCTGTTCAGTAAAGTAGCGGCCATACTGAGTGATATTTTGTCCCTTAAAATGAATCAGCCAAATATCCACGAAATTTATTTCCAACGAGATAACACAACTTGTCAAACATCTCCCTTGGCCATGACTTTGTTGACAAATCGAATTAGTGGCATCTTCATTTCTAGAATAGTCCTGGTTAACTGATGCCTCGCTAGTGTGACTTCGCATCTCAATTACTTCTTATGGGGCTTATTTCAAGTCATTGGCTTAAGCAGCCATACCAGCAAACTTGTGAGAATTGAAAGCCAATATTCAAGATACCTTTAAATCCATACAGCAACATAGTGAATTATATCGCGTGGTGGGCCCGTGGATGGCGCGGCGTGGCCTCCAATGTCTTGCTACTTAACTCCACTGGACTATTTCACAAAACATAATGGCAAACCCTTATCGTTTTCAATAAAGTTGAAATCTTGGCCAAATTTATTTTTATGATAACAACAAGTCTAAAAAATGCTTATTGTTAAATTCACATAGGAAGTTATTGTAATGGGTCCGATTTGTCGAATTGAAAATTTTGAAATTTCTCGACGTTTCAAGGTCCTTAGAGTCGAAATAAAAGATTTTTAGAAAGATGTCTATGCGTGCGTGTGTACGTACGTTCGTACGTCCGTACGTTCGCGACTTTTTTTTCGTCGTCCATAGCTCAAGAACCAGAAGAGATATCAGTGAAAATTTTAGTTAACCCTAAATATCTCACGAACCAATAACGCTAGAGACTTGAATTAAATTTTTTATTATATATTTTGAAGTGATACCAAAGAAATATATTTTTGGAAAAAATTCCAATTAACGGTTTTTTTTATAAATCAAAAAAACTGAAAAAAAAAATGATTTGCCTCGAAAAATTTACGAACAAAAAACGATTTTATCTCCAAAATAATTTTGTGCAACGAAAAATAACATTTTCAACATCTGGTAAAATTTTGAGAAAAATGGAATTGATAGTTTTTTGTATAAAAAATAAAAACCTATAAAAAACATTACTCAAAGTTGATAAAAATTGATTTTCGACTTAAATATATTTTCAAAAATTTAATATTATGGCTTCCAACTAATTTTATCTTACAAGAAATATTGTTTTCAACATTCTGAAAAATTTTGAAAAAAATCGAATCGACAGTTTTTTTTACAAAAAATAAAAACCAACAAAAAATATTAATAAAAGTTGGTAAAAATTTATTTTCAACTCAAATATCTTTTCAAAACTTTGAGATATTGGCCTTAAACTAATTTTATGTTTTAAAAAATATTGCTGTCAACATTCAGTAAAATTTTGAGAAAAATCAAATTGACAGTTTTTTACCCAAAAATGAAAACCTAAAAAAACATTACTAAAAGTTGATAAAATTTGACTTTCAACTCAAATATCTTTTCAAGACTTTAAGATATACACTTTTAAATAATTTTTTCTTTTAAAAAATATTGTGGCGAACATTTAGTAAAATTTTGAAAAAAATCGAATTGACAAAAAAATAAAAACTAAACAAAAATTAATAAAAGTTGGTAAAAATTTACTTTCGACTCAAATATTATCTTTTCAAAAATTAAAAATATTGTTTTCGACGTTCGGTACATTTTTTGTAAAAATCCAACAGTCAGTTTTTCATAAAAAATTAAAAATTACAAAAAATAGTTCGAAAATTTGGTAAAAATTGATGTTCGGTTTTCGAAATCTCGTGAACAATTATTAAGATATTGACTTCAAATTTATAATTTCATTCATTCAATTTGTATTTGTTTATATAAAAAATAATTTTGTTTAAGAAATGCTACTAAAATTGGTAAAAATTGGTTTTCGACTAAAAATTTCGTTAACAAAAAATAATTTCGAAATCAAACTATTTAGTAATTTTTAAATTTTTAAGAATAATTCAACTGAGAACTTTTTTAACAAAACACGAAAACCTACAAACTTTTAAGCAAGATAAATCGACAGACAGGATTGGGAGTTATCAGTGTGGGTCGCATCCCAGCCTCTTTTTATTTATAGTTTTCAAGTGTTCAAAAATATTTTATTCTATAAAATGTACGCAATGCAGGATAAAAATAATAAAATTATTGGAAAACAAAACGTTCTGTAGAATTTCATTGAATATTTTTAAATGGTTTGAACTTTTTCAACTTAAAGTCCTTAAAAATAAATAATGGTGCACTTAGGCGTACACTTATTGTCAACAGTCTATAATTTGGCATAAAAGTTCTTGCATAATCTAACAACTGAATTGTTCCTAAGTTAGAATCAGAAGTTCTGTCAACCCTAGAAAAAGTGTTAAGCATTTTAAAATTTTATATGCATTTGAATTTTTGAGTCAACAATCAGTGGAAAATCAGTTCACAAGAGGATAACATAAATTGCACTTTTATAGTTTTTCCCCTAAATTGTTAAAATTCTGTTAAATCACATATTTACCTTCTCGTAAAAACACTAACGAAAATACCTTAAAGAAAAAGTTTAAGGGACCAGTACAATGACCCGAAGTAAGGTGAAGTATTTTTACCAGTGGTCTAGATAAAAGTTTAATATATGCGAGGAACAGACTAGATTAAAAAAACAACAAAAACAAAACACCCAACAGAATATTGCACTTGAATTGTTGCGAATAATTTATCATAACAAACTTGTGTAGCATCATCGTCAGTATGTATTGTATAGTATAGTATGTTGCAAGTCTGCTGTGGGTGGATTACATTCGATGCAGTAGTGCAACATTTTCATTTTTAAAGAAATTCTGTCCCTTTCTCTGGTGGTTCTTTTGGTTTTATTAGTTCTTTGCTCCTGAACGTGACTGCACTTCAAGGATGTATTATTAAATAATAAATCCTTGCAACTTTATGCTTGGGATATAATATGGATTTTTCTTATCCGCGTTGGTTCAGTTGTTTAAACCATTAAATTGTATTATTTATTTCAAATGGGTTTGTTATTCTTTGGAATTAAAGACAAAATTAATTTCGAACAAAAGAGCAACGTCCGACAGTCTAACTATTTCGTCCTTGTGAGGTGTATATCTACATCAAACATTGATTATTTTTGCAGTTAAAAAGTCAAGAAAGTCTCAGATTTTTTTTAATCATTCTACTGTAGACATACCAAAGAACATAATACAATTGAACTTAAGGTCAAGGGTAAACTGTTGAGCATTTATAGCTGACTGAACGAAGAGATATATGCAAAAATAGTCAATGTCCTTATTTGAGACCAATGAAAACAAGAACAGTTAAAGCTTAATTTGTGGTGTTGGTTTTTCGAATTGAAAAGCTCACTAACTTTACATAGGAAGTTGTAGTTTCCAGTTTAGTTGAGAGCCTTGACTGTTCTTAGAATTTTGTTTATATATATTATGAGGATTGTAAGGATTAAGTTGGATAACTTCGAAAAATCTTCATCTTATTTTATTCAAATACATTCAAGTTCATTTAGCCTCCTTTCTTTATAGTGGCTGATGCACTCACGATGTTTTCTCGCCTTTTGCTTACATCATTCGAATACTTTGTAACTTTTAATGAGACATGAATAAAATCAAATACATGAGTATTATTATAACTAGCACCAAGTGCAAGGATTCCTTCTATGCATTCATGCAAATTGCATGAATATCCTGTCGCACCATATATAGCTTCATAAAATCATCCAAAACAAAGACCGCTTGTGGTGGTCCTTTATGGTGGCAACGAATTTTAATATTTGTAGACAACATATGTATAAACAGAATATGTGCAGCATTATGGTGTTTGTTTGCTTTGTATTTTCGAATAAGGATATAATTTCGCACACAAGACACAAACTATACACGTATATGGATGTGTAGTGTCCTGAAATTAATTATGACGTTCACATTTGAATGGATTCTCGGGAAAAGTCTGCATGTTGCTCTCAGAAGCCAGAACCCAGATCCCAGAATTCATCCAGCGTCCCTTCACTTTAGAGCATGCCTCACATTATCCTATTCAATGACAACACAACACATAAATGTATGTAGGAATGTGTGGTGCTGCTGGTACCATATAAACATATACATACATATGTCTCTGATATGACGCTGATGATGCGACAAAAGCCAAAAGGATGCTTCAGTCATCAGGCAGAAGCAGCACAAACTTTCCCAATGGGATTTAGTGTAAAATAATTATTTTGACAAGCACCCGAACTATTGCACTGCATCGTACGTAACTATAGCTACATATATATGCAGGTATACATTTATATACCCACTCATGATACACTCTGTTGCATGCAGGCATTTTAAACGAAGCATATACTGCAAGTGCAAATGGCACTCTCGAGACTACTTTATGATTTTTAATGTGGCCGAAACTTGTTAAAACAAACAAAATGGTGATGGTAGAGTATCTAGTGGGGAATATGTTGGAAGTTTGCACGATCAGGGCTTTAAATTATGTTATGTCATCAATGAGCTAAGTGACTTATTAAAGAATAAGTTAACCTTTTGAGTTATTTTTTGAATATGAGAGAAATAAGAGGAAGATACTAAGACAAAATAATACAAAAATAACCATCGAAGACCTCAATTTTATGATGAGTTGTTAATGTAAACAAAAGTGGAATAAAATCTGTTTCAGAAACTACCCATGCAACAATTTGTAATCTCAGTAGCAAAATTACCGCTGTTATTAATTTTACCTGGAATAACCTTGGTTTTAAAATGGTTTGAAATAGGTTATCTTTTAACTGAACGAAATTTTCGGTAAAAACAAACCCTGAAATAAATCCAAAGTTAGTTTCAATTAATTTTGCATCCTTTTTTTTAGGAATTTTAATCTATATAATTTTTTTTTTTCTTAAGTTGAAAAATTACTATTTTTTACTCCATATTATCTCTAAATATTACCTATCTAGAGCCTCAGTAATAGTTAAACTCATTTGTATTCTCTCCACAACCAAACTCACTCAACCACACAAACTATTTTCCAATCAGACTATGCATGCATTACATTACACACATGCGAAACAACCGCTCCCTCTCTGTTTTCGTCAGTTGGTTTTTGTTGTGCGTGGCGTGAAGTTGTAAAGTGTGCTAAGTGCTAATAAGTGAGTTGTGAAAATAATAAAAAGTAATTTATCGAAAACAAAAGGATTGTTTATCAAAGGAGTTGGAGTCAACAGGATTATTGTGTCCAAAAGGATATTTGGTAAGTCATTTTGAAATATATTAAATTTAATTATTTTTATTGGATGAAACGTTATTTTGGGTAGAATTTTTCCCTAAAAAAAGCTTAAATACTTGTCGTCTCAATTCGAAACTATGCAGTTTCCAGAAGTACTTAGCATCAAATGTCATAGCCCAAAAGTATATAACTCTTATCATTCCATAAAAAAATGTTATTGTTTTTGTTTAATATTTCAATTTAAAAATAAGTTGTAAAATATTTCTTATTGAACATTTCAGATTCCAACACTTCTGAACAGCAAATTGCCTTACAAACAATTCAAAATGTACAGGCTGAACAAAGAGTAAGTCTACAGTCCATCGAAATGGGCCTGGGGGCATTAAAAGTGAATTCCGTCGAAAATAAGCAACTCCTCGAAAAGTTAATGGCTAAGACGGTTGGCTGGAGCCTTATTATCAAGAAACTGTGCCTTAGAGTTGAGAGGACGGATACAGCTGAAATTCCCGACAGCTTGTTGCTCATCAAATATTACGCCCAGATGGATGAACTGGAAGAAAAATTTGGGGCTGATCCAGTTTTTAAGCGAGCCTTGGTATATGTTAATTCTTTTATATTTTTACTAATGTATTTTTCCTAATGTGTCTTACCAATGTATTTTTACTAATATTATTTTTCTCTATGTGTTAAATTATAACTAAAATTTCGGAATTCAGAAACTCAGCACATTTGGAGGAGTAAGCGCGAATAAAACTGTTCTCACAATGTTCAGGTGCATGTTTGAAGACACTTTGCTCCTCGAATACTCGTGAATCGGGACGGCCACCAAAAAACGGTTCGATGTGTTTAAGCAAATTTTTGGAGTGATGGTTGAAACGGTCAGGAAGAGGTTCCCAAACTTTAGCTATGCGGAAGGATCCGCATACATAAAAACGTACTTGAAACAGGACCGTTTATATATTTATATAGCTATAATAAACTAAAAAATAGAATATTGCTTTTATTTTTTTTCTAATAAATTTGTGTATTTATTTTCAGCGACGGGGCAGCAACCGATTAATTTTTTGTTTGAATCTTAAGTTATATAAATATATATGTACATATACATATATTCAAGTATGCATACGTTTTAAGTTCCTAAAGTAGATAAATGTTTAGTTTAAACATGAATAAAAAACATGTAAATAGTAATTTTGTAACCTCTTTTTATTTAAAAGGAATTTTACTTTCAGGAAAGTTATAAATAGTTATAAAATAACTGATTTCGGAATTATACTGGGTTTTTTGGTAACCTAGTTCTTACCGACGAAAAATAATGGTTTTTAAATAATACCTGTAATAACTGGTAAATAAAATACGTCACCATTACGCTTCAAAATAACGTCAACGGAATGTAAGATATTAACCGCTTCTTATCGGTTACATTTAATCTCCAATAAGCAGTTATTATTTTACCGTTTAAAGCTGGCTTTTTGTTACCACACAAAAACCCAGGTTTAGAAGAAGTTATTATTAAACTCTTTAAAATCGTTTTTTTTTGTTACCAAGAAAAAACTCAAGTTCAAAAGTTACTGACCATTTCGGGTAGTGGTTATGGAACGTCTCCCAGTGATTTTTACCGATTTCATTACTTTTCGGTAAATAACCTCGGGTTATAAATCGGTTTGTAAGCCGAATTTTTACCAAAAATTGTTGATTGGGTAGTGGCCTGGCGAATTAAAAAAAAACTGTTTTTTGCAATTTTTTAATTAGTATGTAAGGTCCTGAGATGAGTGATTTCAAGTTTCTCCACTGTCAGTAATGAAAATTTGCTGCATTTGTTATAAGAACCGCAAAACATTGAAAAAATACACTTAGGCGTATACGTATTTTTTAAAATTTGTATTACATGTAGAAAAATTGTGTTGTGGGCTTTTGTTTGTACATTTAAGTTGTCAAATCCTTGATTTAGAATAGAAATAACTAAGTTAATCACTGTAACATTTCTTTACTAAATGCCGAAATCCAATAAGTCTATTTTCAATAGTTAGAAACGAAAATTAGAAATCTAGACAGACAGCTTGTTTTATTTTATGATTTAAATTATTTTGTAAAATAATGAGCAAACTTTTATTCATTTTTACTTTAAATTTATCAACATGAAAAATGCAGAATTTATTTTAATTTTTTTTTAAAAATTAAAAATTTCATTGAATGTAAACAAGAAAGTTAAAAATAAAGCTCATGTTAAAAAATAAAATATAAAAACAAGAAACAACCAACTACCAACAGAAGGGATTAAAATGATGTGGCAGAATGGCAATCTTTCAGGAAGTTTCTGTATAGTTTAGAGTAACTTGTTAAGCGTTTAATATTTTTTTTTTACAATTTGATGTATTTTTTGTATATCATGTTTTGTTTGTGTTGCTTTTGGCATAGTTTACCTGATAGTTTATGCATATTTTAATATGAACATGGACAAAATATTCAGTACTTCCGATCCCGAGCATTTCAAAATAAAACAAATGTTTGAAATAAGAAAAAAACATATATTCAAAGTACTGCAGGCGGTGAAACAATATTTTTTGTAAATATATACTAGATACAAATAAACAAGGCACAAATATAAAAATATATGTACATATGTAAAAACAAAAATCTATGAACAGATGCAAATTTTTGTACATCAATCTATAGAACTGATAAAAATGTCATGCTTTAATTATACCTTCCTTAGACCTAAAAGTTAAAGTTAAAAATTAGTCAAGTTTCATTTGAAATCTTCTGAATTTGATTCTTATATTTATTTTTAAATTAGGTTACTTTCAGATGGCATGAAATGAACACCTTTTCAAAAACAAACATTCTACTTCCCTTCTATATAACCACGGTTCGTAGCACACTCTAAGGTTTCCTTAAGAATCCTCGTTTGCTGGTTGAGTTTTAAACACATTAAGGGATTTTGAAGAACATTTCAAGTGTCCTTCTAGCTCGAAAAGAAAATTCTAAGTGCTTGCATTCTCCACATCATAAGATTAGTACACGAGTGCTTCTTTTGGTAGAAGAAAAAGGGCTTTAAAAAATAGGTTACAGGTACATCAAGCTATATTAGAAAATTACTTGGGAAAATAATAAATTCTTATGCTGTATTTGTTAAGATTTAAAGTTATTTCAAAAAAATTTCTCAAGCAACTAAGCAGATATGGAAAATAATGATTTCTTTACGTAATCAAATTCAATTTTCATTTTAATTAAAAGTAATAAGTAATTGACTTTTTTCCATTACACATGATTGTAATTGAAGAAACATGTGTTTTAATTTAATTACTTTTGATTGAAAAAATAGACATATCAATCACTTTTAATTGTAATTGAAAAAATATGTATTTCAATTACTTGTAATTTTAATTGAAAAAAGGTACTTGCTAATTATTGTCATTTTAATTACTTACTTGTCATTTTAGTTGAAAAAAGGCACTTGCTAATTATATTAAATTAAAAATTCTAAACATTTTATGTTCAAGTTCTTGATGGAAAGCAGTTAATTACATCTAAGGCAGTTATTTCTTTATTAATTCAAATCAACACACATAAAATAACTTATAGTTTTTCGGCCAGTAATTGATGCTTTTCAATTACATGTAATTAGTAATTGAAATTCTTCAATTAGATTTTAAATTAATTGAAAAATTAAATATGGGTTTCAATTACAATCGTATTTTTTGTAATCCCAACTCTTTAACAAAGCTTAAATTTTGGAGCTACGTTATCGTTTTGGCTTTGGTTGTAGACATACAGTACTGTGCAAAATATTTGCAACTATCACCGCGTATCAAAAAAACGAACGTTTCTTATGAATAAACGTTGTTCCAATGAAATTATTTTTATTGCTTTAGACTTTTGTATGCGTCACCTTATTGTTCATAATCTTAAAGGACTGATCCCCAGGCAAATTCTACAAATACACTGCTTTTACAAAAACAATAATGATTTCAGCTGTGCAAAACATTTGCAACTTTAGTGGTCATTTCTCATTTCGTCTCATTTTGATAACGGTTAATTTGATTTATTTTGAGGTTATTAAATTTATACGTATAGCTTGATTTGTTTAGTTAGTTTTTGCCGGGACTTTGATCGATAAAACGGTTTTGTTTAAAATAAATTCTTTTTAAATGAAAAAAAAAAAGAAGATTTTGTTTGAAAAATGGCGGGAAATAAATATTCATCGGATGTAAAATCCAGAATTTTGAGTAATTTCAAAAAAGTAGCATCACAAAAAGAAATTTCAAGGAAATATTCCATTCACAAATCAACTATTTGTAGAATTATCAAAAGTGGCAAGGTGTTATACCATCGTAGAGGAGAAAGGTCTCGAAGCACTACAGCAAAAGATGATTAAAAAATAACAAATTTCTTCCGAAGAAACCCCACGACATCATCCAGGGAAGCAAATATTGAACTTAGGTTACCAATTGACCCATCAATTATCAGACGCACCGCACTGCAGGCCATTGCGTTTGCGTGGTTTTCAGAATCCAAGGAATCGCGCAAATTCGACAAGTGTAGGGATAATAAAGTCTGAAGATTATGTAAACATCTTTGTAACACCATGCTGCCTTATGGCTATTGGGAAATGGACGTTCCAACACGGCAATGATCCCAAACATAAGTAGAAGTTGCCCACAAAGTGGATAACAGAAAATAAGATTGAGGTTTTACCATGACCAGCCCAATCCCCAAACCTAAACCCAATAGAGAACCTGTGGGAAATTGTAAAGATAAGAATTGGGAGCAACATTTGTAAGCACAAAAGTGACCTATTCGCTGGAATTCAGAGGCAGTGGAATGACATTCCAAAAACGGTTATTAATAACTTTATAGCTTCGATGCCCACAAGATACACAGCCGTTATAAAAAATAAAGGGTACGCAATTAAATATTAACATTTCCTTGTCTTCTAGTAAGAAAATAGTTTGAAATTTAGATGTAAGGTCTAAGTTGCAAATGTTTTGCACAGCAATTTTACCAACTATCAAAGCATTTAGTGATTTATTTTTTGTTTGAGTTGTTTAAGTGAAGAGTGTTAATTTTGTTTCCAACAATTATAACGTAATATCAAAAAAGTTTAGAGATCTAAAGAAAGAATTTGCCTGTTTGATTTTCTAAACAATTTTTTTTAATGAAAAATGTTGGAGGTTCCAGTTGCAAATGTTTTGCACAGTACTGTATTTCTAAAATCACATGATTAAATTAAAAATAGAATATTTTTGAAGCTGTATAGCTTTCACCTGCCAAAGAAATTCAAAACTCCATCAAAATACAGTACAACACACTAAGTACAACAACCTCTTATTCATCAACCATCAACTAACGCTGTCTAAAGCTCTAGAGAGGTAAATATAAATACTTCTCAGACAAAATGAAAAACCTCAATTGGAATATTACTCTAATTTTCACTTTATTCAGTTATAATAATGGTATTCCATTTAAATTCATTATGATCTTGAAGGCATCCTTAAAAATAAATAAACTCTATAGAAACATCCTGTCATCTGCGACCTGCGAAGTGGAACTACTCGTGGTCTGATCGTCTTTCACTGGTCCATTTATATCAAACCCTCCTTCATCACACCACACTATACCAAACGAAACCATACCTCACATCACATCACCTTCACCCGCTTTCTATATTCATTTCCCTTGCTTCATGATGATATCACAATAAAATTATTATGCGTTTTATTTTTGCCAGCCGCCATTTCTAGTGAATAAAGAAAGAAGAAGCTCGAAATAAGAAAAACAGAAAGAACAAAAAAAAAAAAGAACAAATAATATAAAAACATCGTTGAAAGATTCTTATTCATCTCTGTTTTGGAGGTACCTACATTTCCATCGTTATTTTCCATTACGAGCCATCACAAAGGATAACAATGATATCTTAAGAAGGATGCAATGGATATAAAAAAAAAAAACACTCGCGCAAACAATTCACTCATTTTACTATTTCTTCGAAACGGCAGTGGCAGCGGTGGTGGTGGGAGGTTGAAGGGGGGTGGTGGCAGTTTCTGTAGTTTTTTTCCTTCCCAAGACTATGAGGACTTCGAGAATAAGAAAACAACGGTGGGACCAAGACCAACCATCAGAGATGCTGTTTTATTTTTAAGTCTCTATTGCCTGTAAGAAGACGACGACGAACCTTACGATGACGATGGCAAAGTCGGCGGCGGCGATGGCGGTGGCGGCGGTGACGACGGGACTTGGGATACAAGAGTGAGACGGGTAACTATAGTACCTACTTTGTTTCCACGATGCCTTGAGGGAAAGTTTTTGGTTCAGTTTATGTCACTGGGTCTGGTTGTAAGGATAAAAACATTTCCTTCTGAAGCGTTTTTCCTTGAATAGACATGACTGGAGCTGCTCGATCTATACAGCTGGCTGGGCCCTAGCTCTCGCTTCCACACCTCTGCTCTGTCCTTCTGCAATGCTACGATGCAAGGAGGTGTATTTACATACATAGAAAAGCATAATTCGGGAACAAACCATTATGGTATTGTTTATTTTTGAGAAGCGGGCTCTTGTTCAATCGGCAATGTTGGCCAGGCCTTCACAATATGAATGGCATCAGACAGGCAGGCGGGTATGCGGCCGAAGAGGGGATATGGTTTCGAGTTTCAAGTTGCATTATGCACTTTTGATAGTATAGCTAGAGGGAATGCAATTTAACGAAAAAGGAGTTCTGCCCCAAAAAAATGTTGAAATTTGAATAATGATTGATTGACTTCTCCATAAAGAAAAGAAATATCGCATAATAATAATATTCATTGAGGAACAAAATTTGAATAAACTGTCGAGACGGAATGAAGCGGGATCTGTTCGAATAATCAAATATAACTAAGTTAAAATTATATTTTTTGGGATTATTCTTGTTTTGTTTGTTGGATTTAAAGAGTTCTTCAGTTTCAGGGTGATGAAATTTCAAAATATTTAAATTAAAGCTTTACAAATGAAATCTTTAAAGCAGGTTTTTGTTTTTGTTTTTGTTTTTATTTGTTTTGCTTCATCTTCTGATGTAAATAATTTCCGTATAATTTCAAAATAACAAAACCAACATACGGTAAAAAATACCAATTAAAAATAGAAAACAAAATATTTCCAGTGATTAAATCATCACCGGTAATCCCAATTCAACTTAAACACACAAAAGACTTAATTTTCCCATCATCCTGTATCCATGGGGAAATTCAAGGTATACGCATCCTCCATTACCCATCACCTAGAATTTCTGCCTCCAAGCATTTAAATAAGTGTTTTTTGTTCGAAAATTCCATCACGTTTCGTCGCCTCATTTATTTATATTTTAACTATGTTATTTGTCCATAGATATGTTTATATATAATGTACATTGTACATAGGAGAAAAGTGTTGATTTGGTAACAACTAAAACTCAGTGCCTGCCTTCATGAGCGGCAGTGCGTAAAATGATTATCATGAACTCTGGAAGCTGAAATCAAGACCATAACATTTTTTTTTGTATGAATGCTATCCTTTATTAACACATTAAAAGACACTACTGCCGCCGCCGCCACAGCTACGAGTATTTCCCCCTCTAACCACAAACAACAAGATGTGGAAAAATAAGAAGCACTTTTGAGAGTCAAGGCAACCCCCTTACTCGTGTTTTAAGAGAAAACAAGGACAATTAAAGTAAAGGCACTTTAAAGTTATTTAAGAAACATTTTTTTTCTATAGTTGAAACTAACATTTTAAAATACAAAGTTTTCCATTTTTAGAATTTTGAATTTGGAAACAAAACACTAAATATAAAATCCTTGTTTCGGTGGAAACCTAATGAATTATGTCCCAGAGAGTTCTCAAATGGCAATTCCAAAAACAAGAAATAGTCACGATAGAAGTTTATAGGAAAAATCTTAAAATACTCAATTTTAGTTTTTATGTAGGTACGAGTACATGATTTTCTTTTACTCAAAACCTCAAACGTTTTTTTTATTATTAACTTCTCATAGAAAGTTATTGTAATCAGTCCGATTAGTCGAATTGAAAATGTTGACATTTCTCGACGTTTCAAGGTCTTTAGGGTCGAAATAAAAGATTTTTAGAAAGATGTCTGTGCGTGCGTGTGTACGTCCATCCGTACGTCCGTATGTCCGTACGTTCGCGACGTTTGTTTCGTCGTCCATAGCTCAAGAACCAGAAGAGATATCGACTTCAAATAAATTTGGTTACCATACCATTGTTTTTTTTGTTTTACCATAGCAGTTTAAAAGAAAGGTGAACATTTTGGTTAAACCTAAATATCTCCTGAACCAATGACGCTCGAGACTTGAATTAAATTCAATATTATGTATTGTAACGTGATACCAAACAAATATATTTTTTGAAAAAAATCCAATTAACGGTTTTTTTTATAAATCAAAAACACTGAAAAAAAAATTTGTCACCTCGAAAATTTTACGACTTAAATATGATTTCATCTCCAAAACAATTTTATGCAACGAAGAATAATGTTTTGGACATCTGATAAAATTTTGAAAAAAATCTTATTGACATTATTTTTTACAAAAAATTAAAAACCTAAATAAAATTTAACAAAAGTTCGTAAAAATTGATTTTCGACTCAAATATCTTTTCAAAAATTTGAGATAGTGGCTTCTAACTAATTTCAACTTATAAGAAATATTGTTTTCAACATTCGATAAAATTTTGAGAAAAATCGAATTGACAGTTTTTTTTACAAAAAAAAAACAATACTAAAACTTGGTAAAAATTTACTTTCGACTCAAATAGCTTTTGAAAAATTAAAAATATTGGCTTCTAACTTATTTTATTTCACAGAAAATATTGTTTTCGATGTTCAGTAATTTTTTTATAAGAATCCAACTGTCCGTTTTTTCATAAAAAAATAAAATCTTCAAAAAATAGTACGCAAATTTGGTAAAAATTGATACATATAGACAAAGTTTTAAGCAAGACAAATCGACAGACGGGATGGGAAGTTATTAGTGTGGGTCGCATCCCAGCCTCTTTTTTTGTATTATTTAGGTTGGCAATTTGTAAGTTGACGAGGTTTGAGGCAAGTTTTTAAAAATATCTTTTTCGATTCTCTGGACCTTAAAACGTCAAAAAATTTCATGAATTTAACAAATCGAAAAAAAGTACGTTAATGTTTTTCGAACTTCGTCCTTCATCATCTTGATTTTTGACGAAAAAAACTTAAATCCAAGAACAGAACGAGAGATATAAATTCCATAAAATGTACGTTTGTAACTTTTAAGGTATTCGTACGTGATGATTTACTCGTACTGCAGCTGACATCATAACCAATATCCCTCAATATCCTTCATGTACTTTTAATATAAATTGGATTCGTTTTAAAACGCATCCATCCTTGTGAATATATTCGTCGAATTTCCCAAAAACATTTCGCCTTCATCCTGTGATGTGATATAAATTGCACTTCATCATCAACTCAAAATACAATAATAATCTCAAAGCCCTCACTCTGCGAATAACAAAAACAAAAACAACAATACCTGATGAAAATGATGCGAATGTGATGAAATGATGATACTAAAGATACCATTGCCGTATTAGACTCTTCGTC
Source organism: Eupeodes luniger (assembly GCA_951509635.1). Classification (NCBI taxonomy): domain Eukaryota; kingdom Metazoa; phylum Arthropoda; class Insecta; order Diptera; family Syrphidae; genus Eupeodes; species Eupeodes luniger. The sequence continues at coordinate 1,528,163 of OX608074.1, forward strand.
TATATACAATCCTGTCTCGTCACTCATGGCGATATGAAGCGATGGCGATGATGGTGTCGTCGTTGTTCAGCTTCAACCGTCACCCGTCACAATCCAATCCACCATCAGTGAATTTGCTATTGTATATAGGTAAATTGTTTCAATTTCACGGTGAAACTTCTCATTTTTGCGTTCATTCCACAAAACTCTTCGCGCGATAATCCCAATCCCGACTGATGGCAACTGGGAACTGGCTTGATGGTTGACACTCAGTGTCGTCACGTAGACGGAAATTGTTTCAAAATGCTATAATTCAGTTCATTAATTTTCAATCCTTGTGCCACCACTATCACGCCACAGCCACAGCCACAGCCACACAATGATGATGGTTTTGGATCTTATTTGGAGCTAAGTGATGCGACAGCAAATGTCAAGCGAATTGAGTTCACAATATATCCTGGCCATAATGTGATACTTTAGCTGATTTCAGAAATGGTGACGATGACGACACGACTATGAGGCCTTCCCGTGAGTTATGAAAATTCGATTTAATTTCCTTTTTTGTATCCGTAATGTATGCAGAAGGCGTAGGCATATCCTTTTTAGGTACATATACGAATTTTTGAGCAATCTTAATAGGAAATACAAGCGTAGATTTATATTTGACAGTTGCGAGGTTTGTGCAAATTTTGAAGATAAAAGTGTCTATTTTTAATAATATTTTTTCTCTAAATCTCTATTAAGGTGTCCACGATAAATCCTTTTTCCAAAAAAAAATAAGACGAATCGTGAAATAGATAACTTCGAACTTAAATTTCAAATCTGAGAACTGTAAAGTTATAAAGGTCACATACATTCTAAGAAAGAAACTGACTTGAAGCTTCTCAGAAAATTTTGTCATCTTCTTTTCTGTGAAAATGGACCATAACTTATATTCATGGAATTATTACCTCACCTTATCGTAGAAAATCCAAAAAATCTTGAGTCCTATTTTCTGAAAACTGTTATTAAAAATATAATACCGACATCATGTTAGACTTTTATAATTATTGCTGTACGATTCCACCATTTCCCCCCTTTCACTCATATAAAGTTTCCGTAAAATCCTTGGTACAAAAAAAATCAATTTCCTCATCAGAACAACACCTATGTATGTTATGAGATAAAGGACTCCCTTAAAGGGATGGCACTTTTCGCAAATAGCGGAAGAGAGCTTCCTATATATTTTCCATTATACTTCCATCAATTGCCAATTGTTTGAAATTCAATATAACGAAGGTAGCTACGTATGTATGTTAAAAAAAATAATAATAAAGAACCTCCAGCATTCTGCAACATTGCTATATTAATAGTAGAGGTACCGTTGTCGTTGTCGACATCGTCAGTGAGTCCTTCCTTAAACATCGTCATTTATATCCTTGATACTACGAATGTACGTATATGCACTATAGTCGAGTACAAAAGCAACACGTTTACTTACCCATTCTCATTCTCATTCTCATCCCATTTCTATACTGTGTTGTACTTCCTCATTGAATTGAAAACTACTGAAATGTTTGACACTTTTCTGACAGAATAAACGACATTGTTCGGGAGGACGACACAACGACGACGTTGTATCTCTATCTTCCAGGAATGTGCTTGATGCTGCTCTCCTGCTGCTGTTTCTGTTGATATTTCTGCTAATCAAATGCAGGGGAAGAGGAAATGTTGATTGAAATAACACAGGACAAAAGAATGTACAATATTATTTTTGGTCGCGTATAACTTTACACAGGGAACAGGAACAGGATGTTTAGCTTCTTTGATTGAAGCAATTAGATTGATGTTTTATTAAAATACCGAATAATAATAAAATTAAAATAAATATTTTCTATGTTAACTTATTCAATTGTTCACATAAAGCGGAAAAATACCTCAATATTAATTTGATTTTTTTTCGATTGATTCAAAATAAGTTTGTGCTATGTGAAATTTAAAACCTCCCATTGGAACTTATTTAAATCCCCTTGTTCGTAGAACTGAACATTTTTAATTTTATTTTCCCAACGTTTCATAGTTCCAAGAATCCGAATCAATCGGATTATCTGTTTCACAGATAGTAAGACTAAAACTTGCCCAAAAAAATCAGTGGGTGAAGGAAATTTCGGTTGGTTGATACAAAATTCAAAATATTTTTTCATTACTTAATTTTTTTGGAAAATCCAAACTTCAGTTTTGAAAATTAAAATAAAAATCACAAAAAAATTGTTCTTAAAATTGGTAAACATATTTTTGTTCCAGGGGTCTTGGGTTCGATACCTGCCTATGCCATCTACATTTTTTTTCGCGGGTACTGCCTCTTGCGAGAAATTGACAAATTCTCCAAGAGTAATTCTTGTCATGAAAAAGTGCTTTCTCAAATTAGCCGTTCGGATTCGGCTTAAAACTGTAGGTCCCCTCCATCGCTGACAACAGTACTCGAAAACAGGAATGGTTGAGAGTTGTAAGTCACTAAGCCCTAGTTCCCAACGGACTGTTGCGCCACCCAACTTCCTAAAATGCTGACATATTTTAGAAAATGTTATGTATCAAAGGAACACCTTAAAGCCAAAACGAGTTCATCACAAAATGCTCAATCTGAAATTTTATTTTCAAAGAAAGCTTCATAAATAAAATTAAATCTCCCCAAAGAAAATGTTTAAGTCCAAGGACTCTTTGGTGACATACAAATGCATGTATACATATTTTCATCGTGTTTTTGAAGAACTTTTTCGTTGTTGTTGTAGAAGCACCTTTTCTTATATTCGACTCTTCTATACTCTTTATTGCTTCTTAAAATAGAACTTCTACTCTAAGCAAACACTTTTCTTAAATTTATGAGCTTTACTCGGCAGTAAAAATAACCTCTTCCTTACAAACAAAACAAACAAACAAATAAAAAAAAAAGGAAACATTTTTCATTTATCTGAAAAAGATTCCATCATCACAAAAAGAACTTACCACACCAACAACAAAATCAAAATCAAAATGAAAAAAAAAAAAAATCATCACCCTCCCACGATATCCATCTCATCAAACAATGAAGTGTGTTAGGCATGTATACACCAAAACAGAAGTACCAAACTCATTGAGAGCTAAAATCCCTTGCGAACCCAAAAGCCACTTAAGGACCTACTAACACCACACCAAAAGGATAATGGCATTGACAGTTACACCACGAATAAATCCACTTTAACTCGGGGATTCAAAAACGAATCTGACATAGAAACGACTTAATCCGCACCAAGGAGAAAAGTACACGATTAATACCGACGGGTTCCCCGGTGTTCGAATTTCAGATTCGTCAATGGCGTACGAGTATAACGGACGGAATAGGACGAAGAAGTTAGGAGGAAGAAGCAGGATACAGAATTACCTAACCGACTGTTCCCGCCGCGCCGAAAAAAAAGAACAAGATGTAATCATTTTGCCTTTGTTATGTTAAAATGGGAGTGTAGGTCGTTGCTATGTTTACAAAAATATAGGTACGACGAGTATATACTCCATACTCACCTGTCGCACCTCTTGCAGGTGGAAGACGACTCAGCACCATTTCATTCTGTATATTTGGGTGCGAGCGACATCAAATTGAATCAATTTTTCGTCTTAAGTCATAAAATGTTATGCGTCCTGAAGGGAAACTTTTTAACAAAAGAAAATCACTTTGCGTGTGCGGTGTCACTGTGCGCCCTTTCTAAATCTAAATTCCATTTTCCTGTTTCCTTTGATCAAGGTTTTTTTTTTAATTTATTTTATCATTGGAGTGATTTTAAGGAATTATACCATAAAGGTATCTCTCTGGTGTTTTGAATTAAAGACAGCAAAAATACCAGCCGAATAGATTTTTTTGAATTAGTTTTTTTCAAGGTTACAAGAAAATTGTCTTTGGGAAATTTTCTAATGTAAAATATTTTCGAAAACAAATCATTTTTGAACTTCAAATTTTGAAAGAAATTTTTGAATTTCTTCTTTCTGTCGAGTGTTTTCTTAAAAGCTCAAGGACCTTATACTGAACCAGAAGTGTCAATATGGTTCGAAATTCTCAGCTATCACAACAACCATCAAAACTTCTTATGCAACTAATAAAACACCCTTTAAATGGGAGGTTTTAAAATTGTACTCATTTTATACTCATATCTACAGTAATATTATAAAGTGGAAAGATTTGTATTTTTGTATGTAACGAATAATCTCAAAAAGTACTGGACCGATTTTAATAATTTTTTTTCCTTAGAAAGCTAGATTATCTGTACCTATTTATGTCAATTCGTGCGAAGCCGGGACGGGCCGCTAGTATGTAAATAAAATCTAAAATGAGTTGCCTGAAAAGAGTCAACACCATCATACATATAAGTAAATTTCTTCAGAATCAAGTATATCAGAACCTCAAAATTTCAGTTTTCTGGTGTCAAAAATTAAAATTTTGAATACCTACAAAAATAAAATCGGTTACATTTTTTCAGATTTGTTTATATTTCCATAGTTTCCCAGCTATCGTGGGTAGGTATTTTGGTGTTGGAGCTATTTTCAACTTCTTTTTCATCAATGACGAAAATTAATTAATATCGCATCCTTATTTTCCTTAAAAATAAACATCAGATTCAGAAACCGAATAAAATGTTAACCAAATACAGATTTCCGCGACAATTGGTTTTGAGAATTCTTCAAGGTCTCTGGATTAAAATGTTGAAAAGACTTTTAGGAACTCTTTATTCACGATAAAATAATTCTTGTTTTATGCAATAAAATCAAGTTCGATAATTTCAAGTATAAGAATTTCATTTTTAATTTAAGTAGCATATGGCCTTTCAGTTAAACAAAATTTAATTTTACAATAACATAGAAATTAAGATTTTTAAAATATACACACAAGGGCGGTTTTTTGTTTTTGACAACCTACAAAAAATGTCCGAGACACTATAACGCTAAGACTGATAGTTTTTGAGATACTTATCATAAAAGTTAACGATATTTTCTAAAATTTGGTTCGAAAATGTATGCTACTCAAACTTCAACTACTAATACTTCGATATCTACATATAGTGGCTCCCATTTTTAATAGCTTAACCAGTTATAATTCATTTTTTTGTTTAGAAACAATGTCTCAGCTTAAATTATGCAATGTGTTAAGTTCCATAAAAAAAGCTGTCTTAACAGTGGAAAAAAGTCGTAAAATCTGCTTAATATTTCGTCGGATACCCTTTTTGCTTAATCACCGACTCCAGTCTCTTTGGCATTGATTGAACAAGCTTTGAGGTGTATACTGAGGATATGGTGCCCCATTCTTCCAAAAGTGCCTGTTTTAAATCTTCCTTGGATGTTTTCGAATTTCGCGCTTCAGCTTCGACCATAAATTTTCGATAGTATTTAGGTCCGGCGACTGAGCAGGTGATTGCATGACGTGAGGGCAGTTCCAGATTAACCAAGTTTGCACAATTCCAGTCTTGTGTTTACGGACTGTCGAAGAACTAATTTTTACCATTTCTGCAATTTTTCGTTGGCTTTTGCCATCTTAAAAATGTTTAATTATTAGTTCGCGGGTTTCAATACTCGTATGGCGTCCCATTTCGAAAACACAATTTCATTTTTCGTTAAAACCATCATTGGATAAACCTAATAAATAATATAACGTATGGTTTTCTTTTCATTTTCAAGCGGTTAAGTTTTTTCAGCAAAGAAATTGAGTGCATCATTTTGGCTGGGAGCCATACAAAGATATGATTGGCATGGTGTTTTGGAGTTTTTTTTTTCAGGAAATTTAATTTCTACAAAACCAACATTTTTGAATTCTTTTAGATCATTTAAATTTTCTTTTTAATTTTTAACAACAAATATCTTCAAGACTTGCGAAATTCCCCAAACACAACGTTTCCACCCATGGCATTTGAAATCAAAAACGGTAAGGACTTATTGCAAAAGACTCGTCATCGTCATCATCGAATTTTATCGCGAAAGCAAAAATTGATTACATCTCAACGCCGCGTCACACCGCTATATCTTCGCCTCTTCGAGTAGTACGTTCCCGGTTTCACTGCCGCTGTGAATCAACACAATATCCAACATCCACCAACCCCGCAAAATCGTCCTCAATCGTTACACCCTGCTGATACCCTCGAGCCTTAAGCCGCGAATAGGCCGGGGAATTGCTGACATAATTTGATATTTCCCATCATCTCTGGGTCTGGTTTTGTTATCTGGAAAATCGTTTTAACAACTTTTTCGGGGCTTATTTTTTGTTTTGTTCTTGTTGTTTTCCTTTTTAAATCTTATCCCGTTTCTGTATATTGTTGTTTTTTGTTTTGTTTATTTTTGTTTTTGTTTTTGTTTTTTGTATTCGAGGGGACAGAGGTTATTAAAAACATTTTTTGTGTTGACGCTTTGTTTATTCGCCGTCGGATAGTGGATATATAGTGCTTCGATTGTGTTCCACCATCAGGACTCAGGACTCAGGACATCAGCAACTGGGTAGAATATTGAGCCGGACTTCGTTGGTACTACAAGCAAACTAAAGTGAAAAGGATGTTTCATCGAATCGGAGAAGGAAAGGGGACAAAAATTAAAAAACAATGTTTTAGCTGTTGTATTGTATAAGATAGCTATGTATATAGAGATAGAACTCCACCGAGTCTGCCTCCACTTCTCCTCCTCCTAATCCTCGTCCCGCAATAGAACTCACTTTTGGTCATTATGCAAATGCTTGTTTCTTTTTTATGTTGTGTAAAGGTACGAGTATGATGCCTATACAGTTTTTGAAAGGCGGTAAATTGGAGGGTGGGCTATTTAATGGCGTTTTCATTGTTAAACAGTTTTTCTTTTAAAGATAAAGACACAACAGACTAGAGAGAGAGAGGTTTTTCTTTTGAATTATTCATGTCTTTTCTTTGTAGGTATAAAGCAACAGGAGTTACCTATCTATACAATACACCAACTACAGGACCAGCCCAAACCAAAGCGGCCAAAAAATACTCAACGCCCGACAATAAATTGCTTGTAAAAATTGCAAAAAGGCGGAAAATATAGCCAAACACTTCCAAGAGGAGCCATAAAAGCAAATACGCAAGTAAAGTACCCCGCTGCTAAAGTCATTTTACTCGGCTTTCTATTATGATGTCATCCCTAAATTATCCCTTTGTTAATCCTCCCTAACCTATATACACCTATATCTACGTGAGTTAAGGGAAGATTTTATGTGGGTGATGGGGGTTAGGGCGGTTATGGGGGTGGTATAAGTCTTCTCCCTCGTCGTGTTCCCGTTTGCTTGGCGATGTCGTATAATCGTTGACGGTGTCAGTTGTTGGTCGTCGGTCGTAGTCATCGTCGTCCATCACAGCAGGAGGGTGGTGATTTTATGTTGTACTGTGAATTGTTATGTTATAATCTCAGCTTGTCGTAAATTCACGTATTTGTAAGAGGTGCGTTGCGTATATAGATACTCTCCGTTCCGCCCGCACTGATGAACGACGGAATGTGTGTTATTCTTGTTGTTGTTTCCGTTGCGTTGTTTTGTAAGCTCAAAAGATGAGTGAGTGCTGACGCTGAGTGCCAAGTGGTGAGAGTAATTGAGGGAAAGGAATGCGTTGAGATATTAAGATGGTCGAATCACTTTAATCGGGTTTATGTCAGTGAATCAAGATTAAAGTGATGCTTGGGGCGTAGGAAGGTAGATTTACAATAAACATATACCTATAGTATGTCAGTATAATGCTGATGGTCATAAAATCTGGTCATAGGCTTTAATGGAGAATGTGTTTGTTGTTTTTGTATTTAGCTATTGTAATTTATGCTGAGCCAAGAGAGAAAAGGCTGCCATTTCCACTGACATTGCCACTTGTGCCCTGTGTGCGTATAAAGTGGTACTTATATGTGTAATAACATTTGTTTTTTTAATTTGGCTTTTAATCACAATTTTATATATTAAATTTAAGTAGCCATTAACTTTGGAAAATGTACTTCAGTCTTCAAATCTTGATTAATTCAAATCAACAACACTTAATTTGAATTGGGTTAAGGAGTAGTACTGCTAGATTATGTTTTAGATGCATCAAAGCGTTTAATATTATCTGATGTCTTAAAAAAAATAATTGAATTTTTGAAATTGTTATACCTAAATATGATTTTATTTGTTTTAATAATAATTAATCAAATTACTGGTAGGTATAAATATTGAGATGTGAATCCTAGGTATAGGCTAGTTTTTCGTCTTCCTATATCAGTGAGACGAACAAAAATCGACCGTGCCTCACTTAATATGGCCTCTTTCACACGAGACGGTTTCGTCCGTGCGTTTAAAATCCGTACGATTTTTTAATATAACCAAACGTAGACGATTCACAGGGAAAATACGTTATGTGTGAAAACAAAGTCCGTAGGACTTTGAACCAATCTTTCTAGTAACTAATCGGTAATAATTTCTCATATGTATGTCAGTAATTTGTGTGCTAAGGTCCTATATTATAGGGAGTAAATGTCAAGAAATGTCAAAATGTTCAAATACTCCAACTTTGAATTCTAGTCACAAGGTTCAAATAAATGATGGGGAATTACTATTAAATCATCAACAGTTAAAAACAAATATTTTTTTACAAAGGAAGGGGGGTCTATCTCTCCCCTTTTAGGCGGGTGGGGGAATTTAAAAAAAAATATTATTTAAAATGGAAAAAAATAGTTAAAAAATAACGGTAATACTTACAATTAAGTATTACACATTTTTTTAAAGCCAACATTCTGTTCTATTAGCCAGTTTTTAAATCAAGTCCAAACTATATGTTGTTTTTGAATAATTTAATTTTAAACTCAAAATTTGAGTAAAAAAAAGTAAGTGTAATTTTTCAATACTTTAAAATTACCTACAATTGTTATTTTTCAATTATCTCAAGAACTAGAAGAAATAAAATCATCAAGTTTTCAGTTTTTGATCAAAAACAAATAAGAGCAATGAGTTCGAAAAAAATATAGTAGATAATCTTAAAGTTTTGAAAAATTACACTTTAAACCTTTTTTTAACTTTTTTTTTGCCCAAATTTTGAGTTTAAAACAATTTTTTTCAAAAACTATGCATAGTTTCCAATTGATTTAAAAACAGGCTAATAGACAAAAGTGTTGGCTTTAAAAAAATGTATAAAACTTAGTTGTAAGCATTACCAATATTTTTTAATTATTTTTTTTTCCATTTTACGTACGGCCTAAACGGGGCAAGATCAATGTTAAAATTTGTGAAAAACGTCGGCCAAATTATGTTGAGTGCTAACTTAGCTTCGGTACTTTTTCTTGTACGTGTTTTCCAATATTTTTGTTTGAAGATAGCAATACTCACAAATGTTCAAATATTCCTACCACAACTACTCACTATGGAGTCAACACCATTCTTCACTTAGTTTTCCTTTTTGTTGACCTTCGATCACCTTTATTGTAATTCCAACAAAAATTACTCTGCCAAGAAGAATATCAACACTATCAATGAAAATAAAATAGGGCTTAAAACGCAACCTTCTGGGACTCCTGCAGAGGTATCAAATCGAATTTGACAGAAAGCTCTTCTATTCACTGAATCAAAGGCCGCATTAAAATCAAGAAAACACAAATAGAGTTTTTGGTTTTTTTTTTCGACATATTTTTGAACAATGCTGAAAAATCTTTCTTAGTGAAATTAGAATCGAATCTTTAATGTTCGGCATGATTTGCTCTCCTTTCTGTGGAAAATAAAAAAACCTTGGTTAAAACTAGCTGGCACTAACTTGGTAAAGTATAGGAAAGTCAGTAAGTAAGTTTAATTAAACCAGTACTTAGTTTAAAAAAAAAAAAAATAATTTTCAAAGTCAATTTTTTCTCTTTTCTTCGTCAGCATATTTTTTTAGCAAAAACTTCTGTGTCCAACCTATTTATTCCCTTAAACTCGAAGTCCGCTTGCAAAAAAAAATCTATTCAAACGTATGTACTCGGATGGATATTAAAAGCTGTGCAACTTGATGCCTTCAATTAAATTTCCAACCATCTTCATACTCTATTACATTCTGAGTAACCCTAACGTTCAGACTAATCACTTGAACTAATAAAAGAACAAAAAAAAAACATGAAGTTCCAATAATCCCACCACAACTCTCTTCTTTTTTTTTTACTTCCCCGTCAATTCTGTCGTGTGGAAACACTTTAAATTGAAATTGAAACTATTCAAATTGCAAAACTCATATAATCTGTGCAAAGTGTTTGAAACCACTAAGCCATCCAAGTCCACCGCCATTTTAACGATAGCAGCTAGCTACATATATATGAGGAAAACGATGGCGTAACCGTAACCAACAATGATGACTTTGGTAAAAGTCACTCAAAACTATCTAAAAACGTTTGACATAATCCGATAAAATTAGTGGTATTATAGGCAGAGGAAGCCATGGAACTGATGTTGTCATTATCGCCAACATCGCATTACTACGGCTTTGTTTCTATTCTTTTCTTAACGAAACGATATAATAAAGACGACAACATTTTCAAGACAATGAAGTGGGTGGGTGGGTTTCAGATTCGGGTTCAGGTTGTGGGTGTATCTGGTGTTCGGTGTTCAGTGTTCCATAAGTATATCCGGATACTGGATTAACTGTGGGTAGTTTGCAAAAACATGATTAAGGATATTTGAACAACATTATTATTAAGGACAACAACAACAGAAACAACAACAACAAATATAGCCACAAAAGGATGCGAGATAGCAATCAGTTAGTAAAACGTTATCAATTAACGTAAACATTCTTCTTCATCTTCTTTTTTTTTCTTCTGTTTTGTCTGCAAGATAAATATGTGCCAGAACGTTCGTTATTTTCTCCTTTTTTTTTTCCTCTTTCAACCAAATCAAAATGGCCCCAAAATGACTCATAAACTCAACTCGAATTTCATTGATGTACTGACTTAATTGCTTTATCCTTGTATAGCCTAAGCAGCAGGGCCCTCAGAACAATTTATTGTGCCTTCGGATATCGGTTGTGGGGTATAGGTTGGGGGATCTGAGTGTGAAAGTGAATAGATAGATGATGTTCAACGAGCATGCTTTTATTTACAGGGGTGGATCTATCCATAAATATTGATAACTTTTTTAGTTTATTGGACAAACATCTTTAGAGTTTTAAAAACAAAATATGAATCCATATGAATTCAAAATATTGCATATTTTTAATAGTTAAGCTAATTTCTAGGAAATTACTTCATTGTAGGGTGACAGTTCTAGATTTTATTAAGACTCATAATCCTGCGCCTGCTTTTTTTAAAAGTCTACTTCTAAATATTTGATGTAAAATTATCTTATCACGGTTGTTTTTCAAAGTGTTTTACAGTGAAACCCCTATTTGTCTTTTTACTTGCGACATATAGGAACTATATGGCAAGTTTTGCATTCGTGCAAAATTTTGTCTGTCTGTCCACGCTCCTACAGCCTAAACCATTGGGTCGATTGAGTTCAAACTTCGAAGTTAAGGTTTTGAGCAGATTCGCGTTAGGCGTTTTTTTCATTTTTTTTTTTAAGATCAAAACTAACAGTGGCCCCCATACAATTTTTTTGGTCAAAAAACGATAATTCAAATTTTCTCAAAAACAAACCGATAGATTTTTTTTTAATTTTCTCTAAAATTTTATTTTGTAACTTGGCTTCTTTTAGTAAGAAAAACATATTTTTGTATTGCTCAGGAAAGGTACCGCTCATAGAACCGTTATTTTGTTTTTTAATTTTCTCAGCAACTTATGTATTGATTTCAATAATTTTTTTGCGAATAAGCTCTTATATTGCTTTAACAATATTTGATTATCAAAAGTGCAATTTTTTTTTGTTTGGATTTTTAAAAAAATATTGAATTTTTTTTTTTCAAAATTCTATATCTCAAAAACGGGTTAATATTTTTTTACGAAATTCAAATGTAGAGCGTATATTTACAATCACTAAACGACTGCATGCCAAAAATATTTTTAGAACAAAATTGAAAAATTTTATATATAAAAACTTAATTTAAAAAAAAACCGCTCTAACGATTTTCGAAAAAAAATTTTGAAAAATCAAGGGCTTTTTTATTTATAAAATGGCATTTAAATTTTTGAAGACAAACTTATTTTTCAGGTAAAATTTTGAATCTTAAAATAGTTTTTTTTTTAAATTATTTTAACTGTATTAAATGTAACCTCCTCCCATCTCACCAGATCAAATCCTATGCATGAGCCCGAAAGAGCGCATTATTTTGACAAAATATTAATTACATTCCTATCATTTATCCAAATTAATGCATTTGGTACATATTTATGTATTTTATACTATAACTATTGTAAATACCAACGATGGCCGTGTAGCGCCACTGCATCGGATTAACGAATATAATATATTTAATCAACAATCTATTTTAAAGAGTCTATCAAGAAGTAATATCTTGGTACCTTTGTATGTATATATGATTTAATAAATATTATTTATTTACTTGCCTTCGACTAAATAGAAGAATAAATACTTAGTATAAGTTAAAGAAACGGGGCAGAAAGAGTATATGTATTTTTTAAACAGACTCTTTGCATACAGGAGCAAGTTCGTGCGACCCAGTCGTGCATTTTATTTTTCTTTTTTTCCTTGTGTCAAGTCTTACCAAATCCGCTCTTGGATATTCGAAAATCTCTATCAATAGGTATGAAATTCAATACAAGCTCCTATAGAAAAGTGTTTTGCCTTCTTTTTGCGAGCTCCTCGAGAACACAAAGAGCATTTTGTGAGTAAAATGGTAACCGGAATTGAATTTCCGCAAAAGTGTTTCCCTCAAACCTGCCGTTTATTTTATACACCACCGACTCGGCTCCGACTACAACTTCGACTATACAGAATTATATGAACTATATGTACGAGACTATACTCCGAGACGTCATCGTGTCGGCGGCGTCGTAGTCGTTGTGCCTTCTTCTTCCGTCGTCCGTCCGTCAGCTCGTAGATTTTTATTGAGTGGAAATGTAACAAGTGTATCGCATTACGAAATCATTATTGACAGACAATTTATTGCACACTTGTTGAGACGCAGAAGCTCAGAAGCTCAGACTCAGGCTCTAAGGGGTTGTTTAGTAGTTGTTGGTTATTTGGTTGCTGTTCTATGTCTACCTATTGTGTTTTTATGTTTTCTTCTTGTTGTTGAATTTTTTTTCTTGTTGGCTTCATCCCCAAACAAAATGAGGATTGTGTAGCTTGTAGCAATTTTCTTGTGGAATGGTGCCTGAAGGGTGTTTTTGTACATCATGTTTCATGGCTTGCCTTATCCGGTTCCGGTTTTGAGTTGTTATTTTAAAAATTGCAAAACAACAACAACAACGAATGTTGTTTGGACTAATTTATTTGATTTCAAGTATTTTTAAGTGAAAAAACAAACACTTCACAGGAGAATGTTTGGAATGTTTTTTTTTTTTAACATGATAATGAAAATGATTGTCGCCCTTTATAATTCTTGAAGAGAGTTCTTAAAATATCTCAAGTGGAAGCTCTTTTGTGCGCAACGTATATGAGTACAGTTCCTTTATTCACTATTCACATTGAGTTGGATTTTTCTCATGATTTTGTGTAGGAAAAAGTGCACTTTTTGTTTAATCGAAAATTACAAAAATAGAAATTGACTTAAGGAGTTTGTTTTTTTAAGAAATTCTTACATACCTTCTTAGTGAAGTGGATTCTTGAAAAATTATTTATTTTTGCCGGATAAATATTTTTTTTTAAGATAATATGCGATTCTTCTTTTTATCCTTGCTGAGAATTTAAATTAATACAAAGTTGCTGCACCCCGACCCGACCGGCTTATAGATTTTTAATCACTGACAGATCACTTCTCACTGTTTGTATAAGATGCACAGACATCTTTTTTTGAAAAATTCGCAATCCCTTTGGAACAAAAATAAACTGGGAGTGCTTAAATAGGCTGAGAGTGCTTTCAGAGAATCTATCAATAGTTTTCAACATTTACGAGTAGCATTGCCAGATAAAAACAAAGTGAAAATAAATAATGGAAAATCATATAAATTAAAATTTTTACTGTGAAGTATTTGTTTGACCAAAATTAAAATATGTAGTCGGTAAAAATACTAAAACCGCCAAGTGGTGAAAAAAATTGTCAACTAATTGTTTTCGCACTTTATTTTAATTCAAAAAGAAAGAGTTTTAAAAAGTGTTTGAGCAAAATTGGAATGTTCAACTTTTGATGTATCAACAATTTGATTTCCATAAAAAATTAAATTAAACTTTTATAATACCTAAATTAAATTCTATATGAAATTACGCATATAAAGTGTACAAAAAGAACGAGTTATCAATGGATAGCTAACTAACTTAAATTGATACATATGTATGAAAATTCATCTAGATGGCAGTCATAACTCCTGTTAATTTAAGTTCTCTGCTCTAGGCATCATGACTAACGATGTAGAATTTTTTTTTTTAAGCTCAACTAAATTCATCAGCAAGTAATACTCACTGTAACCCATTATTATCTTATGCTGTTCAAAATTACCTGACATTTATCTTTTCAAAATAACATTAAAGAAAAAAAACTTCTTCCAGGAACACATCTTTCACAAGCAGGTTAATGGGGTAAAAGCAATTTCCGAAGAAAAGCGTTTATCACTGCGGTGCAGTTCTAGATATGCAACTTTGTATAGGTTCTTGGTTTTTTTTTTTTTTCTATCTTTATGTTCCTCCTTAAAGCATCCCATAATTTTCAACCAAGTTTTTCTTTCCGCAAATTGCTTCCAAGTCCAAAAGAGGGACTATCTATCTAGTTTTTTTGTTTTTAATAACCTTAAGACAGAGAGAGATAGGAAAAATATAGCTCAGAGAAAAAAAAAAGTAAAGGTTATGGATGATGATTATTATTAATTGAAAATGATTCATTCTTGGTGAAGTTTCACTATGAACTTTAAATCAATTGATTTTCCTTGAAAAAGGAAGATACAAAAAAAATATATGTATTGTATACTGCACAGAAGAGCATACATCCTGGGTTTTGCTTTTTACCGGCTCACATTGATGCATTCCTTCTTTAGACCGCAAAATGACTATTAAACACGATACCTATACTATCCTGCACTTGAATGCTCTTGGAATCCCCAGAAGAACGTCAATAACTTTGCTGTCCAGGTTATACTCGGTATACGGTGTTATGCATGCTTCATGGATGGGGCGGACGCCCGTCCTCCTGCTTCTAGTCGTCGTCCTCTTGCCTCGTCCTTGTCAGAGTTGGTTAGGTTAGGTGAAGTGCGGTGCGGTGCGGTGGGGAATTTATAAAGCCCAGACCTGCCCAGAGTTGATGTAACCAATACCAAAAATGGGTGGCAGAAGGTGCTTGTCCGGTATTCCGGCTACAAAGTGTTTACGTTGAAGTTAATTAATTTAAGGTCGAGAAGGAGCAAGAAGAGTCAGTTTTGAATAGAATCTTTTGGGGTGCGATGGTAAAATGAGGTAGATATACAATACACCCACTTCCTGCTACATCCAAGTATTAAAGAAAATTCATATCTCTATACAGTCTATATGTACTTATGGCCCTATATAAAGATGTGGAGGAAAAGTGTTGGCTAACACCAAGCACTCATGTGTGATAAGAAGGTAAGCGTACCAATATAATGTGAAGCATCAGGAGAGGTGTTGAAGTAGAAGATCTATAAAAAATAATACGATTATGGTTAGACAATTTCAAGGATTATAGATTATACCGTTTATCAGGGCACATGCAGGTTGTTAATAATTTCAATGGGTTAATTAGTAACTGCAAGATTATAAATTCATGCATCAAGCATCAAGCATCATGCATTTTGCATCAAATTTAAAGACCTTATTATTATTGAAGATACAGATAAGGTTGTTGAAATTTCATATTATATATACATCAGTCAGTGAATCAAGTTTTCTGAATGAGATGATTTAATAGTTTAAGTGAGAGATATCAGATTTAGAAAACACTGACGCAATAGAATCAAAATTGTATCCGAATTCTCTAAATGTTGCTACTGGTTTTGTAGATTTTAACAAGACATAAACATCATCAATTAACACAACCTTAGATTTTATAGATGTGACTACAAATTATTTTACGGATACACAACTTCTCACCAAACTTTTTTAAATGTTTTAAGAAAAACATTACAAATTAACAAATCCTTCAAAAGAACTTCAATTTTCTTAAAAGCTTTTAAGAAAATTGTCCTTAAATTTATTAAAGATTATTTACTACGCTTCTTTAGTTCAATTTTTGATCCCAACATTTTTAAAATTTTGGGAAAAGTGAAACAAAAAAAATCTCCTTTTATTTTCATATAAAATTACCTTTTTTATAATAAGAGCGCACTCAAGTGGATTTTTGATAGCCTAGTTATGCCAAGACGCAGTGGGATAAATTAATCAGAAGATTTACCATGACCTTAGAGAGGGGAACGAATTCGCCTCAGCTTCAGACGTTCGCAATTTCTTTGAGTTTTTTGACTTGAGACTTTTACTAACTAATTCCTTGAATAGAACTTCGGTTTATTCTAACAAAAATATCATTGGAAAATATTAACGGCACCAGTAGAAAGTTGTCATTGTGGGTCACACCCAGCCTAATATTTTTCGATTGAAACCGATTTAAGACCACCAATCAGAAAAAACCCATTATACTGACCATCCTAATGAAATTGTAAAATTATCTGTCTTTCTATTTCTATATTTAAAGCCTACCCTGTACGTAAATATAAAGCAACTGTGTATTTATTAAAATTTTCTTTTTGTTTTTGTTTATGATTTTTCCTATGATTTATATTTTAAAGCGATTTAAATAATAATTTAATTGCTCCCAATTGAGAACATTAATGGATATAAATACAATTTATTATAGCATTCAAATGCATAACTAAGGATATAAGTGAGAGTATATGAATGTTTGTGTCTATGTGTGTGTGTGTTTGGTTTAAATAAAAGAGGCGGCTGCTGTTGAGACTTTGAAAATTTTCAACCAACACCCGAATGCGTCCAAAATAATCGGAGTGTGAAAAATTGTATTTTGTAGATTTTGCTGTGGTATATGTACTGTACAGTGTACAGTGTAGCTACATATGATGTTGAAAGGGGATAGGTGTGTGGGAATGTATAGCTAGTCCTTGAAATGAATAAAATTATAAATGGTCGGAGCAGAAAAATAGATATATGTATAATCCTGACAGAGAACAGGGGGCGATATACGAATGATTTCAAATTAAAATGTATAAGGACCCTCGTCAGTTTTCTACTCAACTCATGAAGTAAGGTACTTTTGACTGGCATCCTTCGGAGTGCAGAGTTTGGAATTTGCCTTAATTTTAATATGGACTTGCAGTGTGTGTATGTGATCTGTTCAATTTATAGGCACTGTGGCGTATGTGGAATATTTTTGTTTCTTCGTTTTTGCCAAAAATAAAATATTACTTATCATAAAAGTTTTCCTTTCATTTCTTGATATTCAATAGTGAAAAAACATATTTTAAGGATCAGGGTGTTAGACTGGAAGTAATTTTAAATATCTTTACATGCATGCTACATGTGTGTTTAAAAAAAAATAGTACTGTCAGCAAGTAATTAATTTAAAGTAATACATAATATACAGTTCCCTAGATTATTAAAACTTCAAATTGCAAGGATTACAGAAACTTTAAAGTAACAAAAATTATCTGAAATGGGAAAATTGTTAGTTGAATATAGTTGAATAGTTCGGCGTTTATAGACTTACTATAAAACTTTTAAAAAGCTTAATTTTGATAAATATAATATACCTCAATAGATACAACTAGAAATATACCACTAGTTGAAAATTTGAAAATATTTAACTTTAGTTCGTCAACCCTGTTTTATTAAAATCTCAAGTCCTATTCCTTTTAACCATTTTACGATTATAAATTAACGTTATTTAAAAATTGCATCCATATAGCTTTCAAGGAAGTACTTCAAATATACTATTCCCAGTTAAATTTCATCATTGTATTGCTAATTTCTTATAGAAATGCATCTCAATCTAACAAATACTACTTACCAAACTGAATCAACCTTTTTCCTATATTTATCTCTATAACGCTATACGGTTTATTGTAATTTCCGATTAATCTGCTTGCATGCGTCATTTGCGTCATCAACTTTGCTGATCCTACCACTGAAGCTTCATAAACAATGCACCAAATTGTAGTTGCTGGCCTTTACTGCTGCTCCTGCTGCTGATACTACTACTATATACGTTATACCCATAGACAACCCAAACCATCATGCCCATCATCAGACTAAGGCTAAAGAACGATATCAGAAAATACTCCTCTTCCTGTGTTGTTCCATCTTTGCGGAGGATGATGCATCATGGTTGTCAGGAAGAACTGCAAGAGCAGTGATGTGGTTGAAACACCCAACATTTCTACCAACATATGGGGTCGGATTGATAGTAACTTTTCCATGAGCCATTATAGATGAAGAGAACACAACACAACGCCGCCATGCGAATTTTGCCATATGTCATTGTAAACAAGTTGCATTGCAGGACGACAAGCAAATGGAGAGGTGTGGGACGGAGGGCTAAGAGCAGTTCTAGGACAGAAACCAATTGTCCTCTTTCGCACTTTGATGTACTCCTCTTTGCTTGCCACCATCATCATCTACACCATTGCCATCGCCATCAACACGGCAAACGGAAGGTGTGATGTGTGCATACACCAAAGCATTTTATGGTAAAATACTTCAATATAGACTTAAACACTGGATGACGAAAAATAACCGACACTTGACAGTATCAATTTCAAAGTAAACGATGCATTATTCTGTACTTAAAGTAAAAGAATTTAGAATGAAAACTTTTGACATCCACTGTAAATTTGTTTCTGTAGCAAACAGCTTCCACTTGTTTAAGACCATCAGATCGATTTCAATGTTGCTGACAGGACACAGGAGAGTATGTGAGGTGGACCTTTGTGCAAAATGATTGAATTTGCCTAAACTATCGACGAACTGAACTTTATATTTATTAAAGGCTTGCGAAAGGTTGGTTTGGCACCTTCTCTACCTACCTATACACAGATTGTGTCCTAGAAATGATAAGGCTTCCTCAACTTATGTTGTTTATATTTCAACCCGTCAATAGAATAACATAATATAATTACCTTCAGAATAGGTAAGGTCGGCAGGTAAAGTATATCTCTCTATACTCAAAACAATGAATTTATTTATTTAATGTCTTTTCTGTGTCCTTGTCTATGCTCAAACAGTATGTACATTGTACAATTCAATTGGCCCACAAGACTTACCCATAGGACAATCTAAAACTAAGCAATGCAAGCTAGTTATAGGTATATAAGGTATATCTTTTCCTTGACAGATAGAAGCTGGTCAAATGAGTTGACGAAGCGTGTGTCTTTGAACAACCGGAAGATTTATAATCGGCCTTTTGCTCTACAATGAGGTGACAATCTTTGTACACTCGGTTTACTCCTGCTTTTAATCCTGCTCAAACAATCGATGATGTGGCCTTGGAGAACATCATCGCATCGTATATCTAGTGTACGTTATATGGCCTCTATAGTATATAGAGATGATTTTAGTTGTGGTGTGAGCGAATATTTCGAAATAGAAATTAATGAAGAGCTCTATGAAGAGTGAATTGATGGTAATTAAAATGATAATAGTTGATTTCAAGATGTGGTATCATATAAATTTGATAGTTATGGTGATGATGATACGAGCTTGAACATTTGAAGGTAGGTTTTAAAGCTAAATGTTTTGTGATTGTATTACCCACAAAATTATATTTAATAACTCAAAAATGGGTTTGAAAGCTTTAAATAATAATTCAAGACAGAAATATTGTTTGGATAAATAATATGTCTCCCACCGTGAGATATGTAGTCCATTCGATCATTTTAATTGTTCATTGCTTTTTCCAATTTTCAATTTTCATAATTTGGAAGTGTTGAACGATTCAAAGAGAATTTCCGAACAGTACTAAACAGGAATGTCAACATAGTTTGACGTTCTCAAAACATTGACACAAACCATAGAAACGCATGCAGCTTAAAAAGAACTTTAAATCAATACCTCATACTTGGCATCGATACCACTGTGAAGTTATAGAATAAGACAAGAAGCCTCACGCCATATAAACTTTTACCTTTAATTATGCTCCATATTAGCCAAACAATAAACCTTTAATTGTATAGTCTACCTACTCCCATTAAATATTAAAAACATCACCAATACTCGTATAAATCGTTTATAATGAAAACAAAAATAAGCCCCATAAAATATTTCGCAATAACAAAACTTCCATAACTAAATGACTAATTAAAAGCCTTAAATTATTATTATGTAGAAACAAACTTTTACTTAGGATTAACTTGAGCAATTAATATTCCTTTTATTTTGAATACACAAATATACCCTATAACAAGGCATTAGCACTTTGTTCCTTATTCATGGATGAAATCATTTGACCGGATGTCATTAGTTTTCCTTTTGTAAATATTACACACTATGTATGTGACCATAAAGACACACATATGGTTTGGTTGGTTTTGATTGAATTAATAAAAATGAATTGGAAAAGAAAAAAAAAAAAAAGATGGTTTGGTTGGGTTATGTGAATTAAGTCTGTAATTATTGCTTCTTAAATGCTCGTTAAGGAACTTTTAGTGATTAAGTCTGTTGGACATTAAACAAAGCGGAAATTAATAATATAACATCAAACGATATTTTTACGATTGTTAGTAACTTAAACGTGTCAAAGAATTAATAAAGATATTTTTATTTTCGAGCTAAATGTGGTATTATAATGGAAGATGTCGTGTTTAGGATAAGTTGGATACTTTTTTTTTGCTAGATTTTATTTCAATAAAGTAAATCGATTTGTCAGAAGTTAAATTGTGGGGAAATTAAGCGAGGAGTCGAATATAGCCATATTGCAAAATTAAGGAAGACAGACAAATATGAATGTGTATTTTCATTTTGTCATTTCAAACGAATAGAAAATGCAGTTTTTCACCACAAATTTAGATCTGGCCGCTAATATAATAAAAGAGCTTTACAAGCGATACAAAGCAAAACAGGATGGGTTAAAGAGTGGATTGGGCTAGCAGAAGATACAGGTTTAACTTTAAATCTCAGTGAACATAGTACATGGAAATCGTATCTGTACCAGGTAATTAGGCGCCTGGATGAAAATTTTAGAAATGTGTTCACAGAACAGGCATCCAGCTCACTTCATCGGATGATCTATAGCAGGCTGAATTATAATCTTAATGACAGAAACTACTTCCAGGACATAAATACTGTAGAGCAAATCTCCAAAATGTTTCGGCTAAGAGGTGAACTGCTAAACATAAATTACGTTCCACATCACGAAGATCTTCCACTGTTCTGTGATATTTGCAACATGGGTGAACGAGAGGATATTTTTCATTTTGCCGGAAGGTGTCCAGTCCTGAGAGAAACTATAGAAGATATGTACTTGATAGAGACTTTTTATCAGAAAACGAAACTTTAGCTCTCTTAAATAAAGTAGATGTGTCTAAAATGCTTATATATTGCAAAACAGCACTTATTTATAGAAGCAGAATTAGAGATGAACATTTTTAGTTAACACAAATGCAACTTAATTAATTACAAAACTTTAATACAGTTAAAACTTTGTCAATCAGGCAGACGACAAAACCATGCTTTAAAGATTGTTAATAAAACTGTACAAATAATTGCAAGTAAATAAAAATCTATCTAATCTAAAATCTAATAAAAGATCTTCCAATTTTCAGTTTCAACAAGTGTTTTTCCATCTTTTATCATAATGGAAGCGGTATGAGAACCAAATCACATGATTTCTTTATTGCTGCCCAGGACTGTCCATACGACATTATAGCTTTAACTGAAACTTGGTTTAATAATAACTTTTTGAATGGTGAATATTTCCCTTCCGATTGCAACGTCTTTCGCAAAGATCGTCAAACTTGTCAAACTAGAGGAGGAGGAGTTTTATTGGCTGTTTAATCAAATTTTACAAGTAGAGAAATTAGACTACCTTATAATTCTTTCGAAATTGATCAGATTTGTGTTTGTGTAGATCTATTTATTCAATCTTTTAAATGTATTCATCTACATATTTTCGTAATATATATCCTACCTTCATCCCAAAATCTTTTGTTTGAGTCTCACATTAAAAATATTGTAGATAGTTCTAATGATAAAGATGAAAATTGTTATTTTGTAATTGTTGGTGATTTTAACTTGCCTAATATTAAATAGAAATTCTCAGATGATGAAAAGCAAATGTTTCCTTATAATGTTGTCAAAGATAATGAATATAATGTTATTGATAGTTTATCAGTAGGGCAACCAAAAATATGTTCGAACATATTTTTTGTTAACATCACTATTAACACGAGACTGTGATAGAAATGCGTTTCATTGAAATCTTCGTCTTTTAAACGTTATCTGTTAGGGCATATTTTGGCATATTTCACTGAAAATGCATATTTTTGCATTTTTGCTTTTAAAAAGCATATTATTGCATATTTTTCCTTTTTTTTTGTAAAGGCAAGCAATAAAAACAAAGCATTAATAAGAACAAAAAGACGAAAAAAAAAAATCAGAAAAAAAATTAAAGCTCCATCCTGAGTTAAAAACTTTTAGAGTAGAACCTGGACTGGAACTTCCTACACAACCAATCATAATGCGATGGGGGACATGGCTCCAAGCGGTGAACTACTACACCAAGCAATTTGAAAAGATTGTTTGGATTCTTGATGCTTTTAACAACGAGGAAGCTGCATCAGTACAAATTTGTAAGGATCTTCTTAAAAAAAACAGAATTGAAAGCCGACTTAATTTTTTTGGCATCAAGCTATGGGTTTCTAGTAACATCAATTTCAAAACTTGAAATACGCTTCGATCATTGACGTTGAACGGAGCTTTTCCATGTATAAAAGTGTTTTTCGATCAAACAGACAAAGCATCCTTTTCAAAAATTTGAATAAAATGTTAGTTATTTACTGCAACAAAAATTTGCAATAAATTTTCTTATTGATCGCTGACATTAAAAAATTTCTTTTATACAAAACTGAATTTGCTTTGTTAATTTGTTCTTTTTTTTCTTTCTTAAATAATATAATGTGTGCGAAGTTGAACTATTCGCCATTAAACAAATTTTTTGGATGTTTTATTTATCTTCAAAAAGTTGGAGTGAAGAAGAGATTTGATTTTTCTTTTTTTGATTGGTATTGTTCTAATTAATTAATTTCCTTAAGCAAATAACGCTTCTTATAAACATCTTTTACATTTATTGAGCATATTTTGAGGGCATATATTTGATTTTTAAGGGTATATTATAAGCGCTTAAAACTAGTTTTTTAGGACATATTTTTGGTTGCCCTATTTAGCAGCCTTAAATATTTATCAAATCAACAATATTTCTAATTCTATATTGGTCGTATTTTGGATTTAATTTTTATTGATAATTGCCTTGAAACTCAATGTAATGAACCATCTAATAAAATGTTAGAAAATAGCATTCATCACAATGCAGTTGAAATAGTTTTTAATTTTTCAATTTTGAATGAATCTACATAAATCGAAAAATAATTTACAATTGTATGATTTTAAAAAAGCTGATTATGATTCCATAAAAACTTATTTAAACACAGTAGATTGGCAACATATCTTAAGCGGTAAAGATACTAAACAAGCTTTTACTATGTTTCGGAACATTTTAGATTCAGCGGTTTCTTCTTACGTTCCTTAAAAAACTTTATTTAAAAGTTCAAATAAACCTATTTGGTTGAACAAAAGTATATCAAGACTGAAAAATGTCATGAATAAACTTGATAAAAATAAAAAATATTCAATTCATTTAAATGAACAGTTCAAACAAATTAGAAGGGAGAATGATATTAATATAATTTGCAATAACTTCGCGTCGTTTTTTAATTTCTAATTTTATTAATCTCAAATAAGACCATGCTAACTCAATGAATTCAGATCCTATAGTTGATCTTGGTAATTTGCAGTTATCTGTAGATAATGTCTTACAAGTACTTTTATCTCTTGAAAAAGGTTTTTCTATTTCACCAGACAATATTCTACCAATTCTTTAAAAAACTTATGCTAATATACTTCTCTTAAAAAAAACTAGAGATATATGGATTTCACTCTCAGCTCCTAATGTGGGTAAGGAGCTATTATAGTAGGTAGAAAAAAGGTGGTAAAAATTGATAATGCCTTGTCTAAGGAAATTATAAATTTTTCGGGTGTTCCTCAAGGTAGTCACCTTGGACCACTTCTTTTTATATTTTTTTATTAACGACTTACCATTACATCTTACTTTTTCTAAATGTCTTCTATTTGCTGACGATTTGAAAATATTCAGTTCCATAAATTCACTGAACGATGCAAAAAAAGGTCAAATTGATTTAAATAATTTAATTAAATGGTGTAATATCAATGGCCTATATTTTAACAATAAGAAATGTAGCGTTGTGACATTTTCTAAAAATCACAGTCCATTATATTATTAGATTTGATAGTCATAAGGATCTAGGCGTAATCTTCGATTCTAAAATGAATTTCTCAAATCACATAGACAATGCGATCTCAAAAGCAAACTCTATGCTAGGGTTTGTTTTTCGAAATTCAAAAGATTTTGAAGACCCCTATACATTAAAAGCTCTTTATTCTAGTCTCGTCCGATTACATTTAGAATATTGTACTGTCATATTTAGCCCCTTTACCACGTCTAACATTTTTCGTGTAGAAAAAGTTCAAAAAAGGTTCACAAAGTTTGCCTTACGAAAAATGTTTGGTTGTTCAAATGTTCCATCTTATGAGACGAGGTGTATTTTAATTGATCTAAAACCTTTTGCTCAGAGAAGAAAATTAAACTCAATACTTTTTGCTTTTAATGTCTTGAATTTTAATATTGACTGTCCAGTTATGTTATGTATGTTTTTTATTTATGCGTCTTCTAGAAACCTGCGCCCTCGTGACTGTGATTTTTTAAATGTTCCTTACCACAGTACTAGCTATGCTAAGTATAATCCTATCACAAGAGCTTGTATGGATTTTAATGAATATGATTTTGCAATTGATTTTAATATTAATAGAAATGTTTTAAAACATAATTTAGTATATTTGTTATAATGCTATAAGTAAATTATGTATTTTGTTTTTATGTTATGTATCATAATTATTTGTCTAAATAGAGTGTGTAACTTTTAAGACGAATAAATAAATAAATAAATAAATAAATAAATAAATAAATAAATAAATAAATAAATAAATAAATAAATAAATGAATCTAGGAAAGTGTCAATTTTACTAAACAAGACTATCAAAAAGACATTATAGACGAAACCGTAACGTGATTGTTGTTCTGAGTCATTAATTTCATGATTTCAGGTTTGTAACGGTGGTATTTGACACCTGTCAGACTCAATTGTCATTTAAAATGTCTAGTAGTCTTTGGATATTTGCCATTATTTGCGATGATAGATGGCTTAACAAGCTTACTACAAGATGGTAAGTTTACATTAAATGACGTCAATTGGCCCCCAAGATCATGCAAACAATCCTCACTTTTAGAAGATAAATAACCAACATTGAGCTATGGTGCGAAATAGTGGTTCAAAATCACATTAAAAATGTCTCATACAGTTAAATTCATTTTTGGACCAACATTTATAAATATTAAATTTAATCTTTTAAATTTCCCAATTGTAAGACGTATTTATATTATGGCTTTTGTAATAAGTGCGACATATTTCAAGAAATTAATCTTCAGTAAATGTATATATTTTTTTGTCAATTTAAAGTGTCAATTCCATCTGAGAAGCAGCATTATTACCCGCCGACAAGTAATCGTACTCAACGCACCGATATTTTCAAAATTCATCTTAAAATTGGAATTAAATTGTGGTAAAATATCGATTGTCATTTATTTTACTTTCTAAGTATTCTTTTGATCCTTTTGGGTACCCTTTACCTACTTTACCTAGATATAGACATGGTGTTAGAGTGGTCTGATTTCCCATGTGTCATCCTAAGTCAAAGGGTCAGACAATGAAGATTTACATTGTTTTTTGGACTATTTGACATCGCACTTCTGTTTCTTTTATTATTCTTTGTTTGTTTCTTTTTCTGTTTGCAAATTATACCCTTTAGCTATAGATTGTATGTTGTTATTGCTGCTTTGCAACAAGAAAAAAAGAAGACAAACAAAAATATAAATTCCCCAGAGGGGATACCCATTTGCCATTTTGTCAACATCCAAACGAGAGTAGGTATCTGCAATCCGAAATCGGAATCCATTTCCATTTCCATTCAAAGCGGAGTGAAGTCCTTGGAATTTGGTTCGGTTCGGTTTGGTTCGGTTTTGTCCCACAACAGTATCAACACTGCGAACATCGAAATAAATGGGCGAGGAGGTGTCAAATGTGGCTAAGTATTATACAAGGTAAAACATAAAATAATACGCTTGCTGCTGATGCTGGCTGGTTCTCTCTCACTCTGTTTTTTGAGGGGTTAGGAGGTTAAGTTCTTAATTCGGTAATTTTACGCTTTGGGTATTTGTTCTAATCTCTATGTACAGGTGTTCAATGTTGATGCTAGAAGTTAGTTTGTTAAATGGCTTATGTTACATATATTTTTTATTCAAATCTTAAAGCTCTTTGAAGGCAAATAGAAGAACGTTGGTAAACTGCTTAATTCTGTGGACTTGGCAGAAAATTATACTGTTTTCCCATGACATTCACTTCTGTTACTTCTTTATATATTGAGCATAGGGTGTTTTTTTTATCACTACATGAGAAGTTTCGATGGTTGTTGTCTATTGTTTGAAAGTTCAACATGCTAATGTGTGTTGACATTTCTGTTCAGCATTTATTTATTCCGACACATTAATTTTTTTTTTTATTTTTTTATTACACTAAAGAACCTCCTAAATATTATTTTGCTGATAATTACGTTAATATAATTACCACAATGCTTAGCCATAATAAACTCTTAAAACGTAAGTACATGTTTGTGTGATTCAGTCTTGAATTTAATTAACTACCTATAAGTATGCTGAAATCGCTCGTGGTAAGTCTCAAAACTACACCTATACACTTAGGTATATAATCAATCGTATTCGAGATAATACTCCTAACACTTATAGATACCATCAATTTAAAAGAGCAACCACTAAGGACTTCATATAGGTATGTAGATAGATATTATGCAATCTTTTTCTCGTTTCGACAAAATTTTCTTAACATCGATCTTTTTAAGTGATTTTTTACATCCACTAAAGGGCGTTTTTTTTTTTGTTCTCATTCTCTGTTCTACTTCAATACCTATTTCTCCCAATTCTAAGTGAAAACACTACATTTATCGGTCCATGACAGACTATCGGGAAGAACCACAGTCAATGCAATCAATATAACTCTGCCACCGAAGCGCTGCCGCCACCGCTACCGCTCGTTGGAAGCCCTGCAGATGTGGGAAGAAGCATGGAAAAGCAAAAACCACAGGGACTTGCAGTATCCTTTCTTCCTCCTCTCCCAATCACAAAAATACCAGAAAAGCATTGTTGGATCTCACGTTTCTCAAAAGTTATTGCACTTCTACCTTTTCTGCGCTCCATCGGAAAATTGAAAGTTTTGATTTATAGTTTTTGCGAACGCATGCCTCTGATGAGGTATATGCTCTGTGGCTGCATATAGTTTAGTTATAGGTATGCAAAGTCAACCAAGAATCAATGTTGTTGTCTTTTGTAGGATAGAAGATGCCGTATTCCGTCTTCACCATCACCAAGGACCAAGCAAAGGCGATGCATCCGGTTTGAGTGAAAGAACTTATTTCAATATCCATTTGTCTTTTGTTTTCCTTGCGCTTCGTCTGTTCTCTGTGGGGAATCCTTTGAAGGGATTTTATGGTAAATGTTGAGGGTTTGTTGTTGTTTTCTTCAAACCCTATCCTATACCATAATGGTTTTGGGGCATTGTTCTTCTGTATCTATTTATCGTAAGAAAAAAATCAATATTTTTACTTGAAACAGTGCTTTTTAAATAATAACTCAAAGGAGGTTGAAGACATTCATTTTTAGTTATTGAACTCATACTTCCTTTTTATGCACGTTATAAGTATCTTTGTGTGTGTGTGTGATGATGTATTTTCTTTATTTATTCAAAATAATTCATCATTAGTTTATGGCAAAATGATTTCACCTATAAACGGTTTGTGGTGATGACATTTTGCGTGCACCCCACTTTGAACATTTTGAATAAACAACAAAGACCAAAACAATTTGGGGTCACATCAAGGTTTTGTTAAGTCATGGGGATGATGGAGGGGTGGAAATCTTCTTCTATGGCCCCCCTTTCTCTCCGTTCGTTGTTGGAAAACAACTTGACAAACATGAAATTATTCTCTTGGTCAACCGCTACTTAGCTTTTAGAGCATCTGTGAACATAGTTCCTTGCTTGAGAGCCAGCCAACCAGCGGCGGAGGTTGGCAAATAGCCACAGAGCTATCCGGTCATTATTATATGTAGGTACATATATACACAGATTGTGTTTAGAGCCACTAGGGATAGGTTAGGTATTCTTGGAGAGATAATCTTCCACAAAGATCCAAAAAGGGTTCCGACACAAAAATACTTTTGCCAGTTTTCTTGACTTTCATATAGTTCTTCGTTCATTTAATGTCACAATATGTCAAATTCATGTTCATCTCAAGAGGTCGGAGGTGGAGAGACATTTTATACAATTTCTTACATAGAATATACTAGATATTAAAGATTTTAAATTGTCTTCGTGTACAAGATTAAGAAAAGAGTCTTGTTCTTGTGAATGGCCTAAGGATTTATTTAATTTAGAATTACTATAGTTACGAGCAAAGGCTTGCACCAAATTTGCTTAGTTTTGTGTCTATTTTGAATGGACTAATTTTCAACATTGTGAAGCACATGATTTGCTAAAATGTTTGTCCTGAATTTTTTTTTACGCTTAATCTAACAGAGATAGAGGACAGATTGTGGGTAGCACTTAGCAGTTTTTGAGTTACATTTTTCAAAAATTAATGAGATACTTTTTTCTTTAAAATGTGTAAGCTTTAAGCTAGCTACCTAATTATTCACCAACAAGTCCACAGAAGTCCAGCTCATTAACCATATATTATCAAATAGAAATTGTTAAGGACTTGGTTTAGAATAATAATAATGTTGCTGAGTTCGGTATAAATGGCATACACTGATCCTGATGCATCTTAGTGAAGAACAACATACATTTCCTCATGATATTTTTTAAAGCTTTAAAAGGTTAATCCTTAGCCCAGTGTATTCAGAACAGAAAATATTATTAAAAAGTTCATTGTTCTGAGAGCACTGTGAACGATTTACGGAAATGTAAAAATAAAAAAAACAAAAACAAAGAAAATGCGGTCAACTGTTTCATCCAACATTAACGAGCAGATCAGAGAATACAACAAAACAAAATAAAAATAAAACAAAACTGATTACATATTTATTATTCTTTCTTTACGTTGCTCTTCAAATAGCATTCCCAAAGGACCCCACTATACATTTATACTCATTTTGAAGGAAGAAAAACGAAAGGTTCTCCAATCCAAATAAAAAAGCGGGAAGTGGAGCTAGTCTGGATAATTGTGGATTACTATAAGTCTTTCTTCCTCGACAATTACAGAAATTCAACAACTGATTTTTATCCTACCAATGGATTATGGTAATAGCATGATGGGGCTATGTTGATGTGGATGTGAATGTGGATGTGGAAGGCGATTGGGGCTTGTGGATAAAGAAAAACAGGATGAAAAAAATACACAATGGTGTATATATAGAATTCAACAGTTAAAAGGGATCTTATGTGGGTCAAATTGGATGCCTTGGGGACTTGCATTTACCTATATATAAATGTATATGTAGGATGCATACTCAGAAAATGTATATAAGAAGCACTTAAGTATTAATATTGATGAAATGGGGTTCGTTATTTTCTTTCTTGTCATTTAACCGAGCATAGACTGTTTGTATAAAGGCCTTAAAGTAGGTTATGTTTTTTTTAAGCATTGCGAATATATGTGTATCTTCAGGTATATCAACTATAAGTTGCTTCTAAAAACGGATATCATTGCACTTTTTGTTTTTATTCATAAAAGGTTAAAATCTATGTGCGACTAAAGGTATAGGGAAGAATACGCTCAATCCTGAAATTGCGCTTAAGAATCAATTTACATTACAAGTAAGACGTAAAATGCTTGCTCATTGAGTAATTTTTCATCCTGACAGATTGGATTGATGTGTGTAATAAGATATGCAAATCGTTTTGTTTCGCTTATTGACTACGGATTTGTTTTTGTTCCCCAAGGATATGTACACAGGTCCTGGGATGAGTTTTAGTGTGCTTGTCACGTTTTTATCATAGAATGGGTTTTCTTGTCGTCTTACTAACATGAATTACGGTAGTAAAAAACAAATGAACAATTTGTTGACTGACAATTTGAATACTTTTTTAACTCTTATTTTGAAATTTTCTTTTTTATTGTTTTCTTTATTCATTACATGAACTTCCCGGAAGAGATCTACAAATGTACAAGTATTTTTTAAATACCAACAATATATGTATATATTTTCAACGAAATAAACAATTCACAATCTCTTAAAATATCCAAAACTATTATTTATATTATTGTCCCCCTATCAATTTGTTTTGCGGTAAAATACCTTTATTATAACTTTTGAAAATCTCCTCAAGCGTTAAATTGAATTTAAACTGAATGTAGGATAAGTAGGCTGCTTATTTTCTAAGCATCATTAATTTTTGTGTTTAATTTATAAACATTAATCAATATAATTTTAATGGTGGATAACGATGGACATACATATTTTAGACAAAAAAAAGTAAAGGCATAGTGAAATCCTATTAAATACCTGAGAGAAAAGGAATCTACAGTCCTTACTGTAACCTTAGCTGAAAGTTCAAACACAAAACAATAGGTATAATGTTTAGAGGCATGAAACAAAAGAGAAGCAAAATGTTCAATGTAGCTTATCCTACAGGAATTACACACCAATTGATTTAAGAAAAATTTATGAATGTTTATCGAGTAATGCAAAAAGTTTAAGCAAAATAATAGCAAAAACAACAACAAACATTTGCAAGAACAAAAGAAAAACGTTTAAATCAAAGAAATAAAGGCTGATAACTTCCTCTTGTTGTCCTTTAAAATAACTAACTTTTTTGTTATTTAAAGAAATTTGAAAAGTATGCAATTAATAATAATTCAAATTTAAGCTGATTTTAGCAGACTTAATACTCAATTTTTTTCATAAAGAAGAACTTGGCTTCTTTCTTAATAGCCATGCCAACAGCTCTGGCATGACAGTCATATGAACTTAAAATCAGCTCACGGTTACTACTTTTGCGTTCAAGTTCAAATAATCAATACAATCAAAAACCATTTGGCTACAATTTATGAGATTCCAATTCCAGAAATCAGTTAAATATCTTCCAATAATTCACGAAATGCACTAATTTCCAGACAATCAATCTACACTAATATTATAAAGAGGAAAGATTTGTATTTTTGTTTGTAACGAATAAACGCAAAAGTACTGGACCGATTTTAATAATTCTTCTTTCATTAGAAAGCTATATTATCACTGAGTAACATAGGCTATATTTAGTACTAGATTACTATAGAAATCTTTAGAAATTCCTATTAAAACCAACCGAAGGTGTAAAAAAAATTATCCATAAAATGTCTTTCATCGCATACGCTGCGAAGAGTATTAATGATAGGACAACAAATTGTTTTCTAATTTAGTGATTCATGGTCGTTTTAATTAGCAAGCTTATAACTTAAATATCTGTACCTATTTATGTCTACCCGTGCGAAGCCGGGACGGGCCGCTAGTAGCTTATATGTAAGTATTTAGATTCCTGTATTATTATTATTTTTGTTTGGTTACTTCTGAAAGCAACCTTTTTTAATATCCATTCAGTGAAATTTAAAGTCTCACTTAACATTTTTTGGCAACTGTCCATTTACATCTTATCTTATGTGACAAAACAATGTTATGTTTCCAAATATTCTTTTCCAAATTATCGTTTTTAAGTTTCTCTATACAAGTTTTATAGTATCACAAAAGTAAATGAAACAAGATGCTCTGAACGACAGCCCCTTACAAAATAATGTGCCCTCTGTATAATATGTGACAAAAGCTATTCTTTGTCGGCATCAGAAGACTTTGAAATGATGATGATGTTACCAAAAAAAGAGACTCTCACACCATCCGGCATCCGCATGCACTCACTCGCTCACTCTATGAACTTCAAACGCCAAAAACTTTTATATATAGTTTTATGGTGAAACTTTTTCACTTATCGTGCACATAAATTGATTTTCCTGATGACAGCACATTTTCAATTTTCTCTTACAAAATCGTTATAGGAAAGACGAAACACGCGAGGAGATCAAGAGGAAGAGGCTTGCTTTAGGCAAAAGCAAAAGCATACAAGAGAACAAGGAAGCCTCGAAGTCACTGCTTGGTTAAAGAGGCTGAACTTTTAAAACAAAACTGATGCAGGTGCGCTACTGTGCATCTGCTCGCTATATGATATTTTACTTCGTTTATAATAGATGATAAATGAATACACACTAGTGCGCTTCCACTTCCACTTCTATTCATTTCACATATGATGCTGAAGGATTCCTCCATCCTAAAACACTAAACATATATACGAAAATGTAAAGGTATACTTCCACTTTCGCCGAGTTTCTGTTGATAGATAGACACAAACAGACTCCCTATCACACACTTCACCTAAGGTGGATTCCTTTTGGTTTAAAATTTGCTGAAAAGCATCAGGAACTTTTCACGGCCACCTAGAGATTATAACAGAGCATAAAACGGGGATTTTGGTGGTTTGGAACGATAAAAGAGAAATCCGTTGAAAATCCTTTAGACAATGCGGAAAATGATGAAGGTTTTAATTTTTAATTTTGACATTTGATAGTGTGTTGGGAATTTTTGATTGATAAGTATATGCTTAAGTGCTGATGATTGATATAATAAGATAGCTTTTATAGATGACTTGAGTCATCACAGGGAAAAGGTGGTTAATGATGATGTTCTATTGAAGTTTGGATTGGTATATTCCATGTTTTTCATTAGAGTTTCTTGTTCAACCAATATTTACATCTTTAATTAAAACGATTCGAAAAAGGATTTCAAAATTTTATTTTCAAGAATTCAAACCAAAACAAACTTCCTTTTTGGTAACACAAATTTTACATGACATAGAATATTTACATATTTTTACAAAAGTCTCAAAATTGTTAAATAATTTTCGAAAAAAAAACTTCAACAAATTGAGGAGTTTTTACATATTCATGGATAATTGTAACTTCCCATGGGAAGTTATTATAATGGGTCCGATTTGTCGAATTGAAAATTTTGGCATTTCTCGACGTTTCAAGGTCCCTAGAGTCGAAATAAAAGATTTTTACAAAGATGTCTGTGCTTACGTGTGTACGTACGTCCGTAAGTTCGCGACGTTTTTTTCGTCGGCCATAGCTCAAGAACCAGAAGAGATATCGACTTCAAATACATTTTGTTTTACAAATAATAATACAGAAAGATGCAGAAAGGGCTCTCAAGAAAATTGCGTTGGTTGTTTTTTTACCATAGCAGTTTAAAAAAAAGGTCAAAACTTTGGTAAACCCTAAATATCTCATGAACCAATGACGATAGAGCCTTGAATTAAATTTTATATTATATATTGTAACGTGATACCAAACAAGTATATTTTTGGAAAAAAATCCAATTAACAATTTTTTTATAAATCAAAAAAACTGAAAAAAAAAATTTGTCACCTCGAAAATTTTACGACTAAAATATGATTTCATCTCCAATACAATTTTGTGCAACGAAGAATAATGTTTTTGACATCTGATAAAATTTTGAAAAAAATGTAATTGACAGTTTTTTTATAAAAAATAAAAGCCTAAAAAAAACATTACTCAAAGTTGGTAAAAATTGAATTTCTACTCAAATATCTTTTCAAAAACTTAAGATTAAGGCTTCAAACTTATTTTATCTTATAAAAAATATTGTTTTTGACATTTTGAAAAATGTTGAGAAAAATCGAATTGAAGGTTTTTTTTTACAAAAAATAAAAACCTCAATAAAAAATTAACAAAAGTTGGTAGAAATTGAATTTAGACTCAAATATTTTTCAAAACTTTGAGATATTGGCCTTAAACTACTTTTATCTTTCAAATAATATTGTTGTCAATATTCAGTAAAATTTTGAAAAAAATCGAATTGACAGTTCTTTTACAAAAAATTAAAAACCTAAACAAAATTATCAAAAGTTGGTAAAAATTGATTTTCGACTCAAATATCTTTTCAAAAATTTGAGATAATGGCTTGAAACTAATTTGAACTCATAAGAAATATTGTTTTCAACATTAGGACAAATTTTGAGAAAAATCTAATTGACAGTTTTTTTTACAAAAAGTAAAAGCCTAAAAAAAATGTATAAAAGTTGTTAAAAATTGATTTTCGACTCAAATATATTTTCAAAACTTTGAGATATTGGCTTTAAACTACTTTTATCTTTCAAAAAATATTGTTTTCAACATTCAACAAAATTTAAAAAAAAATCGAATTGACAGTTTTCTTACAAAAAATTAAAAACCTAAAAAAATTTAACAAAAGTTGGTATAAATTGTTTTTCGACGTAAATATCTTATCAAAACTTTGAGACATTGGCTTCAAACTAATTTTATCTTATAAGAAATATTTTTTTCAACATTTTATAAAAATTTGAGAAAAATCGAATTGACAGTTTTTTTTACAAAAAAACAAAACTTGGTAAAAATTTACTTTTGACTCAAATAGCGTTCCAAATATTAAAAATATTGTCTTCAAACTTATTTTATCTCACAGAAAATATTGTTTTCGATATTCAGTAATTTTTTTTATAAGAATCCAACAGTTCGTTTTTTCATAAAAAAATAAAATCTACAAGAAATAGTACGCAAATTTGGTAAAAATTGATGATCGGTTCTTGATATCTCTCAAATTAATTTCATTCATCCAATTTGTAAAAATTTAAGAAATGCTACTAAAATTGGTAAAAATTTGTTTTGGACTAAAAATCTATTTAACAAAACTAAACTATTTCTTTATATGAAAAATATTGTTGGTAATTTAAAAATTTTTAAGAATAATTCAACTGACAACTTTCTTAACCCAACACGAAAACCTACAAACTTTTAAGCAAGCCACATCGACAGACGGGATGGGAAGTTATCAGTGTGGGTCAAATCCCAGCCTCTTTTCATTGTTTTATTATAATATTAAGAAGATACATCTTCAATCCTGAAAGCACCAAAAATAAGCTTGGTATTCCCTATTGTAGTCGATATTTTGTCTTATTTCCCTGGACTATGATCAAATTTTGGATTTGGATTTAGGCAGACAATGGTAACAATAACTTCCAGATTGCGATTTACCTTTCAGCACTCCTCTGTTGAACATCTAAACCTTTTCCAGTACGTCAGAAATGACTTAACGGTGGCGTTATTGTGTTTTGATATTCGCGTCATTTCACATTGCGATTACTTTTCAAAAAAAAAAAAATCCACTCAAAAGTTATGGCAAAGCATATCCTCTAGCCAACCATCCATTGGCCATCATCAGACGGACGCGAACGGGTCGTCGCAGGTCGAAGTGATGGCCATGATTTAACTTTTGTAATTTATTTTATCTCCGATGTGTATGGTTGTGTGCTTCTCCCATGCTGAGCTTTTTTAACAGTCGAAGAATATCCAAACATCAATTCAGGACGACCATCGAGAACGTGATGTGAAATAGTTAGGATTCATATTTACAGTTCTTTTTTTAAGGCCATATATTGATGATTGGTAAGGAGACTTTTTGGTTGAATCAAATTGCTTGCTAAAATTTTTGCACAATATTTGTATAAGCTATAGTTATGGGTAATCGAAATGTTCTCTAAGACTTCATCTAAATTTTAAAACCATATCTCTTTACCTTAATTTTGAATAACATTTTAAAAAAATTGAAAAATTCTTCATATTTCGAAAATTTTAAAACAAAAAATTCATATAATATCTGATATTTAATCGTAAGTCTTTTAAAATTCTAAAAGAAGAAATTAGGAAGACAAGAACTTATCATTTTTTTTTTTAAGTTTTAAATTACTGGTATGTTCCTTTGGTAAAAAAATGTTCAGAAAACGATTTAAAAACTCAAAATAGAAAACATTTGTTTTTTTTTTTTGTTTAAATTGCAAATCAAATCCATGTCTTTTAGAACCCAAACTAACCAAGCACAATATTCTTCGGCCGATTGATTGCAATTGCAATGTTTTGAATTTTAAAAAAGTCAATAAATTTGTTTTAGAACGATGCACGTCATGTTTTGAATTGAACTCTTCAACCAATCCACACTTAAATCTTTCCCTTTTCCCTTATAAAGTTTTCGTTATCCTGAAATGCCAAGAAACAAAAAAAAGCTCCTGCACGTTTTGCGCGTTTGTAATTTTTATTACGAAATATTAACGCTTGATGCGTTTTGTTCTTCCAATTCCCATCCGACACTCCCATAAAACAGTGTTTTATCGAAACTTTAAAAAACGATACATTTTTTTTTTGTTTTTAAATAATAACCAACTGAAACAGTCTGTCATCGGCGACAACCATATTAACCACCCGTCACGTTAAAGAGTGGATGTTGGGCTCTGGTATATTTGTGGTGGCGGCTTTGTGGTTCTTGTTATTTTTATGAATCCAACGACCCACTACTGCTGTTATCGCCATCACCACCATCCACGCCGCCGCTGCCGACAAACCCATCAGTTGAAGGGTCCTCATAACTTTTCAAGTTATTGTCATGGCATCAGTTTATCCAGTTAAAATGCATGCAGAGTTCAATCATAATAAAGCATATGACAGGAAATGGGATTTTAAAATTTTGTTGCTGTTGCCGTTGCTGTTGCTGAGACTCTAGCTACACTACCGGAAGGGTATTTGGTCAAACAATGGCCACACATAAAATTTAACATGGTGTAGGAGGCAGCAATGCTTTTGTTTCAGCACATATTTTTTTAAATTGATGTTGCTGGCATGAATCAGAGGGAATCGATCAAAAAATAGACAAGTGAAAAGTTTGACTGAAATAAAAATGTCGATTTGGACGTCTCTGTGGGTATATAACTAAACTATATTGGGTACTTTGAGTTAAGTGAAATGGAAAAGAATTATTTTAACATTCCAATAAATTGATATAGTTAAAAAATACATTTATTTGAAAATTGTTATAGGTTCATTTGAATGTAAAAAATAAATTGTACAAATTTAAGTTTCAAATTCTGTTTAAAATTTCTTTAAGAATTTAAAACTTTTTGCAGTTGACTTAGATTTTATAACACTAATCAGTGACCCCATAAATTAAACGTTTGTAGCTTTTGATGTTATTTGAATGATTTGTTTAGTCAAATTTAAACAATTAAAAAAAAAAAATTGAGTTTGATTTTTTAAACAGACTTTTAAATACGAATGTTGTTTCTTCTTTTTCAATCACTGCACCTTTCTTTTAAAAAAATAAGAATTTCTTTAATTTTTTAACTTATTTTGCGTCTTCAAAACCCAAAAATGTCCATTTTAATCATACTCTCATACTCTCTGTTTTTCATCATGAAACTTTAAAATGTTATCTCGATGAAAAATTACTGTTACACTTTAGTCCAAATACAACAACAAGAACAGAAAAAAAAACACCCTCAATAGGACACAGAACTCCCAAAGTGAATATTTTTCATAATCATTCTCTGCCATGTGACATCATCATACAAACTCTATACACCTCAAGCAGGCAGGAGCGTCAAAATAAACCGAGAAACCCTCTTATTGGTCCCAGAAGCAACCATCTCGGTTCCTCATTAATCTAAATTTTCCAACATAAGAACGAAAATAAATAAAATAATACAAAATACAAAAACAAAAATAAAAACATCATACAAATAATAAGAACGACAGCAAGGAACGGACCGGAAAGGAACAGGACGAGATTGTGCACACAAGAAAAATAATAACGACGAAAAATATTCCCATATGTAATTAAAACTTTAATTTCAACACTAGCGACTCCCTGTTTAATTATGGGACTTGTTGTGCAGCAGCAGCCGTTGCCTTTGCTTCTTCTCCTTCGTCCTATCGTCCTATCGTCCTTTCGTCCTATTGCTCCTGGGTAGTGCAATGCATATACTTTTTCGAACAAAACCAGGATAGAATGTTGTTGGTGGAGTGGATCATGATTCTTCTCCTTTCTGTTTTGTGTGCAGAGTTTTTTCTACTCCTGCAAAATATAGGTAGAATAGACCCATTGCTCTTAACTTAAATAAAACAACAACAAAATATAAGGAAATGAAAAAAAATAAGTCCGAAGTGAGTGAATGAATGATAATAACTTCGTTTGACCATGCCAGCTAAATTTGTTAACACACTTACTGACACACAATCAGCGCACCCATCCCCATCCCCATATCCCTATACTACGCCACTTGTCCACTTTTACTTCAGTCCAGTGGAGCGGAGGGAGGAGTGGAGCCTGGAGCAGTGAGTGAGTCCTGGGTCCTTCCTCGAGTTGATTTGAAATGTCAGCTAAGGCTGTTGTTGATGAAAGGTCCCTTTAATATAAGTTGAAAAAGAGAATAGCCGAGAAGGCTAGAGTGGTATATAAGTATATGATTCTGTGTTTATGTTCCTAAAGGCTACACAGCAGGAAATTTTATATCTTTAATTGAAGTTCCTCTTTTTTTTTTTATTTCATTTTTAATGGAAGGCGACATTTTTTACTTTGATTTAAAACGTTTGAGACTTGTGTTTCGACCCACGCCCATTCCTATTACGTAATGGAGTAATATAGAAAGTAAACTACACAAATTACTTTCATTTATTTAGAATGTATTAAAAATCGGTGTAACACAAATTAAAACTGTGCCCTAAGTGCATGTCATTTAAGGAGACAGATAATCAAATTCTATTGGTCAGCAATGACATCAAATCTGCATAACCGTAAGTGATATACTGATTGACACTTAATGACATTTCAATTGGCAGTTAAATCCTTGGTGTATATTCGATTATTTTCACAGAGTAATAGGGATTAGAATTAATACAAAGTATGGTAAAGGCTTTTGGGGAAGAGAGAAATTGGTTCTAAGTTCAAAAATTATTACTTCAAAAAAAGGATTATTTTCCTGTGAGTGAATTTTTCCATAAAAATCGTTCCCAATATTTGTATTGCTCTTTTCAAAAAGAATTTACCCTTATAACCAACAAGAACGTCCTGGCCTGATTGACGTAGTGTTGTTTCTGGTGCCATACAAAAAATATAAATAGTTAAATTTCTTTGAAATTTTAATTTAAAAAAAGGGTTGGGATGCGACCCACACTTATAACTTCCCATCCCTTCTGTCGATTTGTCTTGCTTAAAAGTTTGTCTTTATGTATCAATTTTTACCAAATTTGCGTACTATTTTTGTAGATTTCATTTTTTTATGAAAAAACGGACTATTGGATTTTTACAAACAAATTACTGAATATCGAAAACAATATTTTCTGTGAAATAAAATAAGTTTGAAGCCATTATTTTTAATTTTTGAAAAGCTATTTGAGTCGAAAGTAAATTTTTACCAAGTTTAAGTATTGTTCTTTTTAGGTTTTTATTTTTTGTAAAAAGCTGTCAATTCGATTTTTCTCAACATTTTTCAGAATGTTAAAAACAATATTTCTTATAAGATAAAATAAGTATGAAGCCTTAATCTCAAGTTTTTGAAAAGATATTTGAGTAGAAATTCAATTTTTACCAACTTTGAGTAATGTTTTTTTTAGGTTTTTATTTTTTATAAAAAAAACTGTCGATTAGATTTTTCCCAAATTTGTATCAGATGTCAAAAACATTATTCTTCGTTACACAAAATTGTTTTGGAGATGAAATCATATTTTAGTCGTAAAATTTTTGACACATTTTTTTTCGGTATTTTTGATTTATGAAAAAAACCGTTAAATGGATTTTTTCCAAAAATATACTTGTTTTGTATCACGTTACAATATATAATATAAAATTTAATTCAAGTCTCTAGCGTTATTGGTTCGTGACATATTTAGGGTTAACCAAAACTTTCACCTTTTTTTTAAACTGCTATGGTAAAAAAACCACCCACGCAATTTTCTTGAAAGTTCTTTCTGTATCTTTCTGCCTTATTATCTGTATAACAAAATTTATTTGAAGTCGATATCTCTTCTGGTTCTTGAGCTATGGACGACGAAAAAAACGTCGCGAACGTACATACGTACACACGCACGCACAGACATCTTTCTAAAAATCTTTTATTTCGACTCTAGGCACCTTGAAACGTCGAGAAATGTCAAACTTTTCAGTTTGACAAATCGGACCCATAAAGTGCGTATACGCCTGTGTATCAATTTACGGAGTGGGTCAATAAGTTCGTGACTTTTTGAGTGAAACACAGATTTTTAGATAAAATGTTATTTTATCTTTCAAGTTATAATTTAAAAAATAATACGTATACGCCCTAGTGCTCTATTTTATCGTAGTTGTTCAAATAAAAATCTATAATTAAATAATTTTCACCTGCAGGTTTCTTAATTAGTATGAAAAATAAATAAATGTTTTTGATTTAACAATTTTTTTCAATTTCGGTCAAATATTTCAAGTCAGCATTTTTATACGCAAAATTGTTTATAAATTCATTCAAATTCATTTAAAGAATTGAAAATTAAAAAACATTTAATTTGCATACAAAAAC
The DNA here is from genome assembly GCA_951509635.1 of Eupeodes luniger. NCBI lineage: Eukaryota > Metazoa > Arthropoda > Insecta > Diptera > Syrphidae > Eupeodes > Eupeodes luniger. The sequence goes on from OX608074.1 coordinate 1,569,035, forward strand.
AAAAACAAAACCCAAACAAAAATTCGAAATAATGTTTTCGTGGGGTGACATTTTTCAGTGAGTTCCTCGCTCCCAAAAAGTTCATACTTTTCGAATCAGCTTCTTCTTCGTCGTCGTCGTCTTTTTTTGTAATGAATATTTTATTGCAATCTTATAACGGCTGCATGTGTGTTGTTTTCACTCACACAAATACAAAAATGTTCGTTTATTCTTCTTTTTTATTTAACATGTGAATAGAAACACCGAACAAGAAGATACAATTTCAATGAATCCGTCCAATTCGTGTCTTTGCTGCAAAATTTCAATTCCTTTCCTTCGGTCCCTGGTCCTGGTCCTGGTTCCTGAAACTAAAACAGAGTGCCGACTACGACGACGACTGCCGAAAAAGAGTGCACATATTGTGTAACGAGAAAACGTATTCCAATTCATGAAACATGCATACGAGTATACTAGAGTGTGATGCATTTTCGCCCTCTCTCCCTGAATATATTACAAAACATGTAGAATTTGTGCATTTATCCTTTTATGTATGGATTCTATGTACATCTCTTATATATGCATATACTATGTACCTAAGCATATGTATTAGCGAAATCCATTTATACTGTTGGTGTTGGGCATTAGTAGCAGAAATAGCGGCAGAGTAGCAGTAACAGTAGAAATAGCAGAAATACAATGTATACGAGTAGCAGCCAGGAATATTATCGCAATGTCGTAACCGGGTCACGTTTCGCTAGAAATAAATGTTTTCATTGCTGGTATCTATTGTACTTTAAACAGGAATTTCCTTATGCTCCGGCTGCAATTCCTGTTCCTGTTTGCCACCCAATTTGAACAGCTGCCTGTGTTTCCACCTTTCCAAAAATGTGCACATAACATATAGATAATGCTTGCGAAACAGTTCGAAGATTTCCAGTGAGTGCAGTGTGTCGTTTTTTGTTTGTATTCTGTTCTTGAGAATTACTACAATAATTCTGCAGAAAAGCCCACTTTTGTTCTTATTCTATAAACGCTGAAAAGGACTTTTTTGATAACAAAACAGTTTAGAAGATATTGGTCTTAGTAAGAATTGAAAATGATTCAAAGCAACGACTGACAATAATTCGGTTTTGCATTGTGGAGAATTGTGAAGAATTAAAAGAACATGAAGAACAAAGGTTGTTTAGTTGTAAAAAAGAAGGAAACAAGACTCGAAGCCATTTACTGATGTCCACTTTAAATTAACAGATGATATGATAAATGTTGAACCTGTGTGACCTTTTATCAATTGACTAATTGAATATTAAATATTTATCAACTATCAACTGATAATTTCTGAAAGTTTCTAAGTTTATAAATTAAAACCGTATTATTTCTAAGGCAATAGAATTTTTAATATTACATATGTCTAATGCAGCTATTTGTTGCTGATATTTTGAAATGGAAATTATCTTTGTTATTAATTTATATTATCACTAGCGACCCGTCCCGGCTTCGCACGGGTAGACATAAATAGGAACAGATATTTTAGTTATGAGCATGCTAATTAAAACAACCATGAATCATTAAATTAGAAAACATTTGTTTGTCCTATCATTAATACTCTTCGCAGCGTATGCGATGAAAGACATTTTATGGCTAATTTTTTACACCTTCAGTTGGTTTTAATAGGAATTTCTAAAGATTTCTATAGTAATTTAGTACTAAATATAGCCTATGTTACTCAGTGATAATGTTGCTTTCTAATGGAAAAAGAATTATTAAAATCGGTCCAGTACTTTTTGAGTTTATTCGTTACATAAAAAAATACAAATCTTTCCTCTTTATAATATTAGCGTAGATAAAGACTCTTTAAAATGAAAACTAGGTGCTTCCACGTTCTTTTTTAATTTTAAGAATCTTTCTTAACTGATTTAAGAAACATCTCGTCAAAAACAAAGTAAAAACTCTTTCGAATATTTCAAAATACATAAAATTAACAACTTAGCGTCTGTTGCAACAAAACATACAGAGAGAGATATACAGACATTACTCTAAACATAAATCTTATGCCATCAACAAGGTCATTTGCGATGAAGTTAAACAACTCTTGACCTCTCATTCTGTCTGTATGTATATTGAACTGCAATTAAAAATAAATTACAATCGGTCTTAACCGGATCATTGATGATGTTTATGGCCGCCCTATTCCGCAAAACCGAATTTAATTAAATCCTAATCTACTTGATTGTGTGAAATCTGGCTTTCCCCAAATAACATGTACCTACGATAGTTAGGTTCATTGCCGTTAACTGATGGTAAGTAGGTATGTTATATGTAATTAAATATGTAGAGATATACATATATACATACTCGTATTATATGGACAAAAGTGCTTCTGATGCTTGATTCTATTAGCATGTTGACCTTTCATATAGGATTTTCACTGTCCCTTATATACGTACCGTACATACATACAAACATCGTACATTCGTACATACATACATAAATACATGAGTGTATAGTATATTGATGTTAAAACACGCACAATATCCTCGATTATAATTAATGTTTGGTATTTTGGATAACACGAGCCAAAACAGTTAGTAATTGCGGTTTGAGTTTGTGGATAATTATTCTAAGACTCAGCCAATTTAAGTAGCTTTTGACCCTTGAGCTATCAATTCAAGAGCCATTGAAAGGAATACAAGGAATGTTTAACAGGTATAAGGCGTGGAAATATTATGTTTATGTCCTAAGACTAACAAATAATTTGTATTCTCATTAACAAAACAGAAAAAAAGTGCAAGATAACTGTCCACCATTTAAAGAAATAAAAAAGTGCGTATACGCCTGAGTGAACAATTGTTACGTCGTTTTTAAATATTGGATTTGGACTGTCCCTCGTAGACCTTATAGAAATTTTTCAATCTAGAAATCAGTTTTAACTTAAAGTTCACACGTTTCAAAAAAAACAATACAGTCTAAAATATTTAGAAACAAATTTTGACATTTTTTGAAACAGAAATAAAACTACCACATATTTTAGTGTTTTGTTTATAAACACATTTTTAACAAATCGTCAATTTTTTGGCAAACTTAAATAAGTTGAAAACTGACTTGGGTATTTTCTAGTCACTCTTAGTTTAAAATGTTTCATTTAAACTATGTTTGATTTAAATAATTATTTTGATCTTTTAAGCAACAATCCAACCTCTAAAATTATAATAAGCATTAGCGATAGAGTTTTTAATTGTAATACCAATGAAGGCAATTCATTTTTTGTTGTGCATCAGAACATACGTAGTTTAAGGCAGAACTTTGATTTATTGGTGTGTTATCTGGATGCTCTTGTTAGATTACCAGATTTTATATTTTTGTCTGAGATTTGGATTTTTGAATGTGAAATAGATGATTATTATATTCCTGGTTACAATTTGTGTGCCAACACAAATGAAACATATGCTGCAGGTGGAGTGGGAGTTTTTGTTCGTGATTCTTTGAATTATGAAGATTATAAAATAAATTGTGTTAATTTTGTGAGTGCAGATGTGATTGAATTGTTTTGCAAAATACGCAATGAAAATTTTAAATTTGTGTGTGTTTATAGACTACACGCTCATGATATTCAAGTGTTTTTGGATGAATTCTCAATGTTCTTAAGCAATGAAAAAGCGGGTAATTTAATAATATTGGGTGACTTTAATATCGACATTATGAATCCAGGAACTGCATCTGACTGTTATCTTGCCTTAACAGCTGAGCATGGTCTTAATTCATTCATAAATGGAATCACAAGACCAATCTCCAACTCCTGTCTTGACCATGTTCTTGGTCGTTTTACAAACATTTCTTTAGACCAGTGTGCTGGAATTAACCTTAATCTCGACATAACCGATCATTGCATGACAGGTATCTTGATCGAAAAACTAATAACCCAAACACTGGGAAGTATAATTTGTCACCTTGTGTTACTAAAATTAGATTTGATTTACTTAACAATGCATTACGTTTTGAAAATTGGAAAGAAATCTATGAAGAAGATAATGCTTCTATAGCGTATGATCTATTTTTGTCATTATTACTGAAGCACATACGAAAGTTTAGCCATAATTCTGTACTGACAAAGTCTGAAGTAAGGCTCAAGCCATGGATTGATCGCAATTTACTAAAGAAAATTAGATTAAAAAATCAATTAGGAAAAAAATGTAGTAAACATCCACTTAATCATCAACTTAAAAGACGTTTCAAAATATTGAGTAAAACAGTTAATAAAGATATAAGGTTGGCTAGAGAAAGATACTATTACTCCAAAGTACACGGAGCTCTCGGTGATCCTAGAAAAGAATGGAAAGAAATAAGTAGTATCATTGATGGCAAGTCTCAAAGTTCTCCTAAATCTATAATTCTTAGAAATGAAAGTGTTGTTATCGATGATCCTAAAATTATATCGAATGTATTCAATGATTTCTTTTCTACGGTTGGTCAAATATCCCATGAGAATGAGTATCTCAAACATTGTAGGCATTGTGCAAGGACTCAACTAATGGCAGACAGTATGAGTAATGTAAGTTTCTTCTTTGAACAGATTTCTGGCCTTGAACTTTATAAAATTATAAATTCGTTGGATAATTCCTATTCCTGCGGTTGTGATGGTATCTCAAATCTTACACTTAAAAAAATAGCACTAAATATTGTAGATATACTAGCACACATTTTTAACTTGAGTATTCTCACTGGCAATTTTCCTGACGAAGTAAAGTGTGCTTATGTAATACCTCTTTTCAAAAAGGGTAGTAAATCTGACAAGAATAATTATAGACCTATTTCGCTATTGTCTTCAATTTCTAAAATTTTTGAAAAAGCAATTAAGTGTAGGGTAATGGGCTACCTAGCAAAAATAAATTTTTTAAGTCCAGCTCAGTTTGGGTTTAGAGAGGGGCTTTCTACTGAAGATGCCCTTTTGGAATTCTGTTCTTTCATATATAAGGCGTTGGATGACAAAAAACTCTGTGCTGGCCTCTTTGTGGACATAACCAAGGCATTTGACATGGTAAACCATAGTGTCCTATTAGAAAAATTATATTGCGTAGGTTTCCGGGGTTTTATTTATGATTGGTTTAAGTCTTACCTAAAGGATAGAAATCAAAAAGTTAAAGTCGGAGATATACTTAGTAACTCAAAGATTATAAATCAAGGTGTGCCTCAAGGTTCAGTCCTGGGGCCTATATTGTTCCTAATTTACATTAACTCTCTTTTTAATCAACTGTTTAAAGGTAAGGTTACAGCCTTTGCTGATGATCTTGGGATTGCTTACCGTTCAGATAGTGCTTTAAACCTTAGTGCTGAAATTAATCACGATGTTCATCTTCTTCGAATTTGGTTTTCTGAACACAAATTATTTGTGAGCAGGAAAACAAAACTAATGTTCTTCAGCCATAGTAGTCTGGAAAACTCTGGTGGCGAAATTTATTTTCATGCCAACAACTGTATCAGGCAAAACTTGTTGAGTTGTTTGTGTACTTCTGATGCACCTGATAAAATGTTTAATGAACATGCAACTTGTGACATTAACTGCTTTAAAATTGAAATAGTATCAGAGTTTAAATACTTGGGTATAACTATTGATAATAATATGAGATGGCTCCAACATGTTTCAAATCTAAAAAAATATTTACGTTATTGTATTCGTAGTTTTTTTCGACTCAGAAATTTCTGTGACAGTAAAACACTTAGAATGGTTTATTGTGGAATATTTCAATCAAGATTGCAGTATGGATTGAGTTGTTGGGGGGTGCTTACGATACAATTCTCCAACCACTCCTTGTTTTACAAAAGTGCGCTATAAGAAAAATACTCAGAGCAAATCGTTTGGCTCATTCTATGGTTCTGTTTAGGACATTGGGAATTCTGCCACTAAAACACTTATATTATTTCAAAGTCTTAAAAATATTTTTCTTGAGAGGTGGTTATATGCAGAGTCCAATCTCTGACACTAGGTATTTGCGTAGCTATTCGGTTAATTCTGTTCTCACACCATCATTTCGAACTACACATTTCAGAAACTTTTTCTCCGTTGTATCATTTAAATTGTTCAATCGTCTACCTATGAACTTTCGGTTTATTAGATCTCTAACTATTTTCTTAAATAGAATAAAAAGTTGGCTTCTAGATTTCAATCACCATGAAATCAAAACTCTGCTGCTGTATATCACTTAATTATGTTTTTCATTTATGTATATTCTTATGCACATTATTAAGTATAGCTTTAATATTTTGTTTTCCTTTTTTGTTCTAAGCCTTCTGCTCATTAATAAAACTCTTTGCCTTTCATTTAATTTTGAATTTTAAATTGGTAATAAATTGTTGTACACCCCACATTTTGAAGGTAATTTTCAATGATGTGACATTAACACTATTTTATTTTCAAATACAAATGTCACTAGTTATTCTTTCTATATTTTTTGAATTTGTTATATTATTATATAAGCACAAAGTTTGTAAGATAAGAATAATGAAATAAAAAAAAAAAAAAAAAAAGTTTTTGTTAATTTTCCCAAATATCGCTCTTATTTTTTCAGTACAAATTTTATTTCATAGGAAACGTCATAATCCAAAAGTAGTTGGAAAGTAAGGAAGTAACCTGTTTAAGATTTTTGTGAGATTTGATCAGTTTATATTTCCTAGATCTGAGAAATTTCTATATACCGAGATTCATAAACTAAATTTATTTGATTCTATTTCTCAAGAATTCTCATACAATTCAAAAAGGAAGAAAAGAATTGCAAATGAAATTTCATTCTTAGGTGCGAACAAATAGTCAATTCTGTTTACATTTCATTTTCCTACTTTTTCAAACTAACTGAAAAATATTTCAAAAATCTCAGAAATATAAAGTATCTTATCTTTTTCTTGTTAGTCGAGGTTCTTATAAGAATTTTGCAAATTCTGACTGATGACACACTTATTGAATAGACGTTATCAAATTTGTCTCAAAACGTATTAAATCGAATGTTTTTGTTTTTGTAAATGTAAGAATACTATCTTAAAGCAAATAAAAATCCTTTTTTTTATACTAAAATTTTACTTTTTTATTTGTCTTATAACTTTGAAAAAACCTTCTTTAAGATCGTAGAATTTTACCTTAACGTTTTGCTAGAACAATGATGATAATTACAACACATAATTCTTGGACGTTTTTTTTAAATTTGGATCCTCTTTAACTTTTTTAACACCTTTTCACTAACATCAAGTTTCACAGCACTAAACCTTTTGGTGACTTGACGTAAGCATTAATATTGATTCTAACTATGTATATACAAATTCTTAAAGGTATCGTGGCCTACAGGCAAAAGAATATGCTATTTCGGGATCTTTTCAAGATTTGTTTTTTGTTGGAAAAACGAACAATATAACAATTTTCTAATTCAATTCCATTTCCTTTCCCATGATATTTTAAATGACATAAATCACCAATTTACTTGGCCATAAACTTTTATAAAGCTTAAAACTTCCACAAATTCTAAAATCAACAACAACAACATTTGGTTTTGTATCGGTACTTTGAGCTATTGAAACTACTTGTACTTGATTTAACGGTAAATGGACATCAATTAAATGATTATTCTAACTAATAATATAAAGTGTTTATTTTTGTTGCTTAGGGTTTTCAAGTTAATTGCATAATGTCCTTAAGGGTTGGTTAGCCTTAATCTTTGAGCTCTTATATTCTTCCTCAAACTGTCATGCATCACTTATTTGAGACAAAAGTTTATATTTTGAGTTTTGGGTGGAGTAGGAGGATTGTTTGTGGAAGGAATGAAATGGTAAAAGTTTTGTTTGTAAGTTCTTCACTTTAAGTCCTTTCTCATATAATCGTACAGGAATGCATTTCTATATTATCATTAAACTTAAGTATAAAAGATGATGTTGTTTTGGACTAAGATGATGATGGGAAAATGTACATTTCTATGTGGTGTGCCTGATGCATTCGAGAAGTTGAGTTGAAGTTAGAGGGATGAAAAGTTAGAAATTTAAATAAAAGCTTACATAAATGTGTGTGCATCTGTGTGATGTCCTTTTAAGATGTGTGGCTTCAAAGATCAAACTTTTAAGATGAAGACCATGTGAACTTATTTCTCTCCTTATAAAAACTTCCCTAAATTCTCAAAAATTCTCCTGCTCACGAGTATATGAATATTGGTGATGTAAGATATTTTTCGAATTTACCCCAACCTCAAGCAATGCAGAAGGGGTAATGGTTTAAAACCACACTACCCGCACCCAATCCAATAATAATATCCAAGCCCACCCTTTGCTCTGGTACGCATATCATTTGGTACCATTTAATCATCATAAAAGGTACAGCAGCAGCAACAGCTATGTTAACGTAGACTCATATGTATGTTAAGTGTTATATTAAATATAATATAAGCGAGAGGGACTTACAACTTTATTCCTTGTGAACGAATAAACCCTGTAGTGTTGTAAGTATATTATATTGATACCCTTGTAGACGATGCAAGTCTCAGAGGTATAATAATTTAAATGGATACAAAAAGAATTTCCATAAAATATATAAAAAGGGTGAACGTAAGCAAATTTTATATAAATTATAAGTACGATAAATAATTATGGCAAATATTTATATCCGAGTAAATAAGTGAGTGTGTGGTGTGTGGTTGGACTTGAAGAGAGTTTATTAAGGAATCGCCAGTAAAGAAAACACGTTGCGTGAATAAATCGTAGGTTTATGTTCGAATCGAAAAGGGTTCTTGAATTAATCACTTCAGAGGTTGTTCGTATGAGTTTAATCATGAAAGCAAAATGAAAATATTCGCTTTTTATAACATTGCATTATAGGAAAATATACATTTGTATGTATATACGCATGCCAACCAAAGCCAAGCTGCATTAAAACATCAATTGATGTTAAAGACTTTGGCAAAGAGAAAGGAATTACATATTTCAAAGGGTTATGGTCATTTTAAGAGGATATATGTACTGGTTTTTTCATTCGATCAGAACCTGGTTTTTAAATCGGAGTTATACTGTGTTAAGATTTCATTTGATCATTGTACAGTAAAATGGCGCAACAGTCCGTTGAGAACTATGGCCTAGTCTCGACCATTCCTGTGTGCGAGTACTATGGTCAGGGATGGATCATTGTACAGAAGTTGAACTTTTAATACAAAATTATTATTAGAAACGCCTTTAGATAAACCTTACGGTAGTATTAAAAACAAATAGTTCAAATTTCTATGTGATACAATTGAATTGAATCGAAAAGTGACTAAGTCAGAAAACCAACTTGAAATCGAATGAAGGATCAGTTGAAATAACTGCAATAAGGTTGCGAAACTCTTCTCCTTTGAATTTGCCCTTTTGAAAAAGACATCTGTCAAATTGTGCACAGCTTAAGTCAACGTAAAATGCCATTTATTAGGTTGTAGCATTGAGCGTTACGAAGTTCCATCTTCTATTTTCTATACAGAAGATGGAAAAATAATCGGAGAAATTTAGCGTATGAAAAAGAGTATAAAACCCTACGTAACGAAATCAATAAACACATAGCAGTACAAAAATCAAACTATTACAAGAACAAGTTTATACAATTAAAGACTGATTCGAGGAATACATGGGGTCTTATAAACGAAATACTAGGACGAAAGAAAACGAATATCGACGCAACATTGGAAAAAAAATTAAAACAGATATGACAACAGTATCAATGGAACTGGCGGAGTTTTTCTCTTCTCAGGCAGAAAGAATAATCCATAAATGCAATATAAAAACCTCAAACAACATCAGTGACAACATCAAAGAAAGTTCAATATTTTCATATGCAACTAATGTCACTGAGATTGAAAACATTCTCCATACACTTGGAGCAAATAAGGCTAAAGGATTTGATGGAATCAGAGCAATTAATATAAAAAGCTATAAGGATGTCTTTGCTCCTATTCTATGCAAATTAATTAATTTGAGTATAACTCAATCAAAAATTGCATCTACTTTGAAAACAGCAGTTGTAAGGCCGATTTACAAAGAAGGAGCAATTATCAATTCTTCCAGTTATTGAAAAATGTTTGGAAGGTGTGACTGCCAACAGTTTGCAAGGTTTTGTTGACAAACATTCATTGATTCATAGAAGCCAGTACGGTTTTCAGAAGGGTAAAAATACAGGAAAGTTACTTGGTGAGTTTTCCAATTGTGTCAACGAAAGTTTAGTTAAGAGACATCATGTATTAGTAATCTTCATGGACTTCAGCTTCGGCTTAGCAGATACTATTGTAACAACCTTATACAGATAAATATTTACCTCGTTAATTTCTCCACAACAGAAGAACCCTAATGTATAAACTGATTCACTCCAGTTGACGATCAACAAATTGCGAGAAATGGTGCTAAAATGGTGGTCATTAAACAATATTAGTATTTAGCAGTTACCATAACCGGGAACACGAACTTAGAGAAACTTCAAAACAAAAAAAAAAAAACAAAAAATTCTAAAAACCCAATTGGCACAATTTGACAAATTTTTAGTGGAACAAGGATATTTATTTTAACTCAAATATAATCTCGTTACCTCAACTTCAGAAGCTATTACGATTTATGCAATGCAGTCATGGGGTTGGCGTTAGTACGAAACAACTGAAAAAGTACGAAACAACTGAAAAGCTTCAGAAATTCGACAATTCCTGACGCACCACCAAAATACATGCTTCTTATTGAGATGAGTCTCTCATCACTGTACATGACGTTTTTTAAGCTTGATTTCAAATATTTACTTGAGGTTTTGCATAACCACGACGGAAGAATCGCTCGCAGAATCGCTGTCTCAGTTGTGAAATCCAAAGATTCTTGGATCGAATAGTTGAAAAAAATATCAGAGATATGTGGACTGCTTTTTCGCTTAACTCTTGAAAAACTACCATCCTGAAAGCAATTCGATCTTTAAGAAACACTGAGTTCAAAACTGAGACATGACAGCATTAAGCAAACTAAAAGTTCGATATTCTGGGAAACATAGTCTGAGCTCGAACACAATCTTGGGAAAGTAAATTGTTTCAGAGTTAACTTTAATTCTGAGGAGATATCAATGATTTTTCGAGCAAGAAGAGAACTACTACCCTTGAACTTTATAAAACAACAAAATGATCTACCACAAAATTTTTTGTTGTGCTGTGAGGAGAAAATATTGAAAAGTTTGATTCCGATTCGAATTTTTCTTGAAAATATTCAATTTGTCCTCAAAATTCATTGATTTACCTCACTCTTTGGAAGATTTTTCTCTAAAATTCCTTCCGTTAAAACATTGGCATGCTAATAACGAAAAACTGAAAAATATACTTAAGTCAAATCGGCCCAGTCATTCTCAATTGATGAATATCCATGTAGTTTCCATTTTAATATAATTTGTAAAGAAGAGGACCAAGTACAGAGCCTGTTGAAATAGATTAATTTAATTTTGTATATTTAGAGATTTGAGCGAAGTTTTAAGCTATCACGTAAAATGTAGATTTTACTTATGCTAAAGTAACAAAATAGGTAGCCTTTATAATTCCATATGACTTATGAATTTCTGACACTTTAAATTGATAGACCCGTTCCTAAAATTAAGGCTTGTTTTGTTTTTATTTTCACAAACTGTCACTAATTAGACGTGATCAAATCAGATGCTTATAGAAGATTGTATTGAAAAGAAATAAGTATTTTGGAATAACTAGTAAAAATAATCATTCAGAACATTTTTCAATAGCTTACAAATATAATTTCAAGCCCTTAGCAACAGGTATTTTTTTAATTTTGCTACATTGTTTCTTTTCAAACTATTATAAATTTAATTGCTCTTATTTAAACTTATACCAATTTAATCTGCTAAATTCACACAATTTAACATTATTCTTATTTTCTTTTCGAACAAAGAAATTTCCTTACATAAAATATGTTCACATTTTAATAAACAAAAACGTTGACAAAATTTAGCTGCAGGATCTTTTAAAAACTACTTAAATCCAATATTTACCTTTCCCCCGAAGCCAATTTCACCGTTTGTTGGTTGTCAATTCACAAACAGCTCAAAGGGACCATGAATTTATGAATAAAATAGTCCATGTTACTCCGTAAATAAACTTTATAAATAATTTATCCTATTCAAATGTATTCAAGAATAAAAAAAAAAAAAAAAATCGAGAAGAAAACTCGATAATATTTTCCTATTTCCACACTCATCCTTTCGTAAATAAATTCCTCAATGTGGCACCATCATATCCAATGTATGCATATAATGTATATAGTATATAGTGGCGTTCGATTGAAAAGTCATAAAAATGAATGGTTAAAGTATTAGATACCAAAAACCGAAGTTATTTCGATCCGCTTTATAGGATTTTATTCGATGTTCTATAATGTTAGAGATAACTTTACAGTCAAGAACAGAAGCAGGAGCAGGAGAACATCACCATCAGCAACCGTTCATACATAATATCCTTTCCTTTCCTTCATATACGAATAAGACAAGACTTTGAACCTCCTTGCTGTTTTTGGAATTTCATTAGATGTATATTATTTACTGGGTTACGGGTATATCTTAAGGTGCTTTTGGGAAAAAGGATATAGACAGAGACACAGAAAATTACGTATGCCACTTTTCCAGATGATCAAATTTAAGTTTTATGTTAAAATAGAAAAATTTATTTGGGTGTTATTGCGACTCACTAGACTTCTGTAAACAATTTTCAAAAAGTTGTGTGTGTTTATCATGAACATGAACTTAGACATGTAATATTCTTAAAAAGGAGAGAGATTTCATAAAGTTAAATCAGAACAATTTAAGAATTTAACTCTTAACCACAAGACACCCTTTCAAAGGCTTCAAAAACAATGTCCTTTAAATGTCAGTGATAGACATATTGAGTTCTATTAAAAGCAAACTTAAATAAAATTCAAAAACTTTTTTTAAATGGTAATTAAGTTGAACCATATTTTTACACAAATAATATTTTTAAGGGCAATTTTAATGCTTTGATAATCGGAAAATCGTCATAAATCTCTTCATCATCCTGAAGAAGAGGACGACCAACCTTCACTCTTGCTGTTGCTAAAACATTATATCTTTCTTCAAAAACAATTTTGTTCTATTTCCTTTTGTGTTTGTTTTTTTTTTTTGGAATTTTTTTAGAACAAAAACAATTTCGTAATGCAGTCACGTTTTGATGGAAAAGGATCTCCTGGCCTGTGTACCAAGAGTAAATTTGTCGTCCTTCATCCACCAACCAAACGATTGCTATAGCTGCAAAGGAAGAAATATTCTTCTTCTCCTTTTTTGTTGTTGTTGTATAAATGGCTCTCTTGTCCTGTGTGAGTTGGTTGTCCTTTGGAAGGTTGTTGTTTGCTCTATGAATCTGAGAGTTGAAACTAAAAAGAATTGTATACAAAAATAAGCAAAATAAATAAAAAGGGATAAGCTCTAGTCAATTTTTGCAACACAAATTCAAAGTTTTCTATCAACTTGGTTTATATTTATATATACAAAATGTGTGTTTGTGTCATCGCTTTCAAACCAGGATCATGGATTCATTAAAATGCAAGCAAGGAAGCACGTTTTTTGTGGCAAGGGAATTTTCCTCTTATAAATATATGTTTTGTGTCTATAGAAAAGAAAAAATTAAGGATGAAGAAATTAGATGCTACAAGTTTATAATTTCTTTCATATTTTATTGTTAAACTTCATCAAAAACAATAAAATTCATTTCTTTTACATAAAAAAAGACTCTCAAAAACTGCTTTTCTTGTGAAAATAAAAACTAGGGCCTACTGACTAACAACTCTCTACCATTCCCATGTGTGAGTAATGTTTTCAGGGATGGAGGGGCCTACAGCCAAATCCAAACGGCTAATTTAAGAAAGCACTTTTCATGCCAAGAGTTGTCAATTCCTCACAAGAGGCAGTACCCGTAAAAAAGCTTAAGATGGCACAGGCAGGGATTGCACCCAAGACCTCTGGCATAGTGGCATGACACTCCAACGCACTAACCATCACGCCACGGGTACCACAATTTTGACAGCTTTTTCTAAAACAGCTGATTTTTTTTATTCAGTATGTAATTTTCAAATTATTCTATTTATAATGAATTTTGTAAAAACTGAAGACTGTTTAAGCTGATTGAGAAGATCCTTTTTGTGTTTGATACTTAAACAAAAAATTAAAAAACACTTAAAAAAGTCAAAAAAGATCAATAAAATAGCACTTCATATATTTCATTCAGAAGACTCTTTTATAATTTTAAGTGAAAAAAACTCGCCCAACACAAATCCCAGCGAAAACGGTATTACATATATATTCGAAAACCATACACGATGAAAGTTTACCACAAAGTAAATAGTACACACTTAGAGCCATTTTCTTCAACTCAAGTTGAACTTATCTTGATCATTTTTGTTTTTCTTAACTTATATTTTGTTTTTCTTCAAAATAGCCAGTTTCAACTTTCGATTTTCAACTCTCGAGTTGGTCAACTTCCAATTTTCTCAACTTCCCAAACAATAAGAAAACTTGCGATTTATCAAATTTAAAATTTGTACCACATTTTGTTAGTTCTTCTGTCAAAAGATTATTCTAGGTTGGATAGAAAAATATTTTTAAGACAAGATGATCAGAATATGAAGAAAATTAATATTTTCAATACGCGAATTTCGTCCATTTTTATCCAATTAAAGCTCTTAATTGCACAGCACACTTGGGTTTAATTTTGATGGTAGTTTTCTTCTTGTATGACCTATACAAATTTTGGCAACTTGTTGTTATATCGGAAATGACCTGTTTTCTTTTTTCTCACAAACCGATCTTTAATTTTCGAACATTCTCAAGAAATCAATTTAAATGTAAAGTTAAAAAGAAGCTGGGATGCGACCCACACTGATAACTTCCCATCCCGTCTGTCGATTTGTCTTGCTTAAAAGTTTTCGTGTTTTGTTAAAAAAGTTCTCAGTTGAATTATTCTTAAAAATTTAAAAACTATACCAATAATATTTTGCATATAATAAAATACTTTGATTTCGAAATTATTTATTCGAAAACCAATTTTTACCAATTTTAGTAGCATTGGATGCATGAAATTAATTTGAAGTTAATATCTTCTATTGTTCACGAGATATCGAAAACCGAACATCAATTTTTACCAATTTTGCGTACTATATTTTATAGATTTTAATTTTTTATGAAAAACCGACTGTTGGATATTTATAAAAATCTACTGAACGTCGAAAAAAATAAGTTTGAAGCCAATATTTTTAATTTTTGAAAAGATATTTTAGTCGAAAGTAAATTTTTACTAAGTTTTAGTATTGTTTTTTTTAGGTTTTTATTTTTTGTAAAAAAACTGTATATTCGATTTTTCTCAAAATGTTAACGAATATTGAAAGCAATATTGCTTATAACAAAAAATTAGTTTAAAGCCAATATCTTAAAGTCTTGAAAAGATATTTGAGTCGAAAATCAATTGTTACCAACTTTTATTAATTTTTGTTTAGTTTTTATTTTTTGTAAAAAAAACCCAAGCAACAATTTGTAACCTCAGTAGCAAAATTACCGCGGTTATTAATTTTACCTGAAATAACCTTGGTTTTAAAATGGTTTGAAATAGGTTATATTTTAACTGAGAGAAATTTTCGGTAAAAACAAACCCTGAAATAAACCCAATGTTAGTTTCAGGTAATTTTGCATCCTTTTTCTTAGGTATTTTAATAACCCAGGTTTAAAATTGGCTTTAAAAAATCCTATTTGAAACCTGGGTCATAAATCAAGTTTATATTTACCAATTATTTACTTTTTTTCAATTTTCTGGTTCATTTATTACCAGTTCTAGCTATCAAGTTCAAAACCAGCTTGAAAATAACTGATTTTTCAGATTAAAAAAAAACACTTTTGGATTTGGTAATTATTTTATTGGCTATAATCTTACCAGTTTTACTTAAAATGTAAAACTGGTTACAAAAAAACTTATTTTATTGGTAGTTAAGTCAAATTGGTTTTTAAATAATTTGTTTTATTGGTTCATATTTTACTAATTTTATTTGAATTGTAAATTTGGTTTTAAAAAAGCTTAATTTTGAGTTGAAATATAACCTTTTTTAGTAAAAGTTGAAAAATTACTAAAATTATATTATCTATATTTAGTCTAAATATTACCTTTCTAGAGCCTCAGTAATAGTCTAACTCATTTGTGTTCTCTCCACAACCAAACTCACTCAACCACAAAAACTATTTTCCAATCAGTATCAGACTATGTTTTCGTCAGTTGGTTTTTGTTGTGCGTGGCGTGAAGTCGTAAAGTTTGCTAAGTGCTAATAAGTGAGTTGTGAAAATTATAAAAAAGTAATTTATCAAAAACAAAAGGATTGTTTATCAAAGGAGTTGGAGTCAACAGAATTATTGTGTCCATAAGGATATTTGGTAAGTCATTTTAGAATATATTAAATTTAATTATTTTTATTGGATGAAACGTAATTTGGGTGATTTTTTTCCTTATTTCACCTTTTCTTATAAAGAATAGGTAAAAAAAAGCTCTTCTTTTTAACTCTCTAGTAAAAAATAAGTAAACTAATCACATCTTTTTTATTTCCTTATAAACAAGTACTAGCATTTTTCCTGGACGCAAACAATGACTCGAACTATCGGACGACTGGTTAAAAATAGCGCGCAAAATCATTTTTGATAATATTGGTAAGTACTTTTTATTTATTAATTTAATTTAAATTTTCCAAAGCCTAAAAAGCTTAAGTACTTTTCGTCTCAATTCGAAACTATGCAGTTTCCAGAAGTACTTAGCAGCAGATGTCATAGCCCAAAAGAATATAACTCTTATCATTCCATACAAAATGTTATTCTTTTTGTTAAATGTTTCAATTTAAAAATAAGTTGTAAAATATTTCTTATTGAACATTTCAGATTCCAACACTTCTCAACAGCAAATTGCCTTACAAACAATTCAAAATGTGTGGGCTGAACAAAGGGCAAGCCCAGTCCCTCGAAATGTTGCTGGGGGCATTAAAAGTGGATTCCGTTGAAAATATGCAACTCCTCGAAAAGTTAATGGCTAAGACGGAGGTTAGCTGGAACCTTTTTATCAAGAAATTGTGCCTTGGAGTTGCGAGGACGGATACAGCTGAAATTCCCGACAGCTTGTTGCCCATCAAAGATCACGCCCAGATGGATGAGCTGGAAGAAAAAATTGGGGCTGATCCAGTTTTTAAGCGAGCCTTGGTATGCGTAAATTCTTTTGTATTTTTACTAATGTATTTTTTATAATGTTTCTTACTAATGTATTTTTACTAATGTATTCTTACTAATGAATTTTTACTAATATTATTTTTCTCTCTGTGTTAAATTATAACTAAAATTTTCGTTTCGTTCTGTTTTTCTTTTAAATAGATTCGGAAACTCAGCACATTTGGAGGAGTAAGCGCGAATAAAACTGTTCGCACAATGTCCAGGTGCATGTTTGGAGACACTTTGCTTCTCGAATACTCATGGTTCGGGACGGCCACCAAAAAACGGTTCGATGTGTTTAAGCAAATTTTTGGAGTGATGGTGGAGGCGGTCAGGAAGAGGTTCCCTAACTTTAGCGATGCGGAGGGATCCGCATACATAAAAACGTTCTTGAAACAGGACCGTTTCAGGCTAGGAAAAATGTAAGTTAATTTTACCTACATTTCTTTTTATATATAGTTATATTTATATATTTATGTAGCTATAATAAACTAAAAAATAGAATATTGCTTTTATTTTTTTTTTCTAATAAATTTGTGTATTTTTTTTCAGCGACGGGGCAGCAACCGATTAAATTTTGTTTATTAATCTTAAGTTATGTATAATAAAAATTTATTTTTTATAAAAATATATATATATATTAAAGTATGCATTAGTTTTAAGTTCCTAAAGTAGATAAATGTTAAGTTTAAACATGAATAAAAAACATGTAAAAAGTAATTTTGTAACCTCTTTTTATTTTAAAGGAATTTTATTTTCAGGAAAGTTATAAAATAATTTGTTTCGGAATTATACTGGGTTTTTTGGTAACCAAATTCTATCCGACGAAAAATAATGGTTTTTAAGTAACCTAATTACAACGTTGAAACTAGGTATTAAATCAACCGATTTGTAGGTTTCCTTACTACCTGTAATAACTGGTAAATAAAATACGTCACCATAACGATTCAAAATAACGTTAACGGAACGTAAGATATTAACCGCTTCTTATCGGTTACATTAAATCTCCAATAAGCAGTTATTATTTTACCGTTTAAAGCTGGTTTTTTGTTACCACACAAAAACCCAGGTTTAGAAGAAGTAATTATTTAACTCTTTAAAATCGGTTTTTTGTTACCAAGAAAAAACCCAAGTTCAAAAGTTACCGACCATTTCGGGTAATGGTAATGGTTCTGGAACGTTTCCCAACCGTGATTTTTACCGATTTCACTACTTTTCGGTAAATAACCTCGGGTTATAAATTGGTTTGTAAGCCGATTTTTTACCAAAAATTGTTGCTTGGGAACTGTCAATTCAATTTTTCTCAAAATTTTACAGAATGTTGACAACAATATTTTGTAAAAGGTTAAATTAGTTTAAAGCCAATATCTAAAAGTTTTGAAAAGATATTGGAGTCGAAGATCAGTTTTAACCAACTTTTATTAATTTTTTTAGGTTTTAATTTTTTGCAAGAAAACTGTCAATACGATATTTCTCAAAATTTTTACGAATGTTAAGAACAATATTTTTTATAAGATAAAATTAGTTGGAAGCCATAATCTCAAATTTTTGAAAAGATATTTAAGTCGAAAATCAATTTTTACCAACTTTGAGTAATGTTTTTTTAAGTTTTTATTTCTTATAAAAAAAAATATCAATTCGATATTTCTCAATATTTTACCAGATGTTAAAAACGTTATTCTTCGTTGCACGAAATTATTTTGGAGATAAAATCATTTTTTGTTCGTAAAATTTTCGAGGTGACAAATATTTTTTTTTCAGTTTTTTTGATTTATAAAAAACCGTTAATTGGAATTTTTTCCAAAAATATATTTATTTTGTATCACGTTACAATATATATTAGATACAATTTAATTCAAGTCTCTTGCGTTATTTGTTCGTGAGATATTTAGGGTTAACCAAAATTTTCACCTTTTTTTTAAACTGCTATGGTAAAAAAATCACCAACTCAATTTTTTTAAGAGTCTGCATCTTTCTGCACTATTGTCTGTATAACAAAATTTGTTTGAAGTCGATATCTCTACTGGTTCTTGAGCTATGGACGACGAAAAAAACGACATCTCTCTAAAAATCTTTTATTTCGACTCTAGGGACCTCGAAATGTCGAGAAATGTCAAAATTTTCAATTCGACAAATCGGACCGATTACAATAACTTCCTATGGGAATTTAGTACAAGATTTGTCATTTTTTTGTAAGCTATTAATACGGTGTTTCAGCTTTCAGAATAACAAAATCAAACTTTGATAATTTTGGGCATTTTTTAATCGTTTTAATGTATAACGAGTCAAAATAAAATGCATAACTGGTAGGCTCAAACTTTCTCCTGTATCCAAAAAATCAGCTTAAAAATAATACCTATATTTCAAGACTTAAAAATATACCTTCAGAATAAATCATCATTTTAAAATATCACAAATTTTAGTGAATTCGAGAGGTCAAAGCCCTTACCAGGCAATTAATACTTGTTCTAAGGGTTTCCGGTTAAAAATTCTTGTCATAATTCTGGCACACATTATTAGGCTTATATTACAACATTTATTGTAAGTCCACCAACAAAATTAGACACTTGGTATTAATGGTGAGAAATATTACAACATTTAACATTTCAAACATGTAATATTTAAAGGAAGCACCTTAATTTACTCACATACACTTTATACCCGTACAATGCTATCAATTTCCGAGATTCAAAATTCTTGCATCGAAATAGCTCGCACTCGCATTCGCATTCGCATTAAATTATCATTTGCCCAAAAATCCCGATATCATTATCCAAAGCATTTCTGAAATAAATAGATTTGTCATTGGATTCCCTCTGCATTCCGCTGGGCCTTATATAGCCAAGCCATGGCAAGCGATAAATCCCATACAGTCATAGGATAAATAATGGAATTTAATTAACGAAATGTCTATTGTGCTATATCTGCTGTGTGAATCCGAAAGTTAAAGGGCCTAATGGGTTGGGTATGAGTAGATCTGGGTTGTTGTTCTATGTATATTCCTGAGAAAGGACCTGCTCTATATATATCTAGCCATTATGCGGCCGTAATGGCCGCCCACTAACGATACGGGCGGGATGCTGTCGCTGCCCGACTTAGCCAACTGTTATAACGTCCAAAACTCCATCTACCTCTACCCTTTACTCCTACGATATGTACTGTACAGTGTACAGTACATAGGTATTTATTACAAATGCAACAAAAAAATATAAGGTGGGTAACTACTGTGTTAATATTTTTCGGTGTATAGCTGAGGTTTCAATTGGGAGTCTCTTTACTTGGGGATGCTTTCGCTTTTGGCTCAGTTATTATTATTTCGTTCGGTGGTAGCTGATAATGCAGAAAATGCAAATTAATTGCATTTCGTGAATGAAGGTAATCCAACCCGAACACTAGTTATATACCAGGGAGTTGGCAGCACACTTTGTCCTTTTCAATGGCAGCCTCAGCAGCAGCAGTAGTAGCTGTTCTGTTGTAGCAGCGATGCCAGCTACGATGCGCGCCGCGCCGCACCATTGATGCAGCGTACCGTGGGAACAACTGCACCACAAGACAAGCTTTAAAAATACTATATAAGGAGAGATAGATGAATCGGTTAAGGTAGGTATGTAGGTAGAAAAATGTTGTATAGATGATGTGTACAACGACGAGAGGGCATGACGGAAGTAAGCCTTTTATCAGCTAGATTCGTTGGAATTTAATTGTGGGGGAAGTTTGATGAATAATTAAAATTTAAATGAATTTCCTTCATGGGGTATTTATTTTTGCTACAGGATGAATGGATCATATTATTTATTATTGTTTTTCCATAGATGAAAATTTAAAGAGCTATCGCTGGGAAAATTAAAGCCAATTCAAGGTTAAATTATGTGTTTTTATTTTGTATTCATTAATGATTAATTTTGTGTTAAATTTATGAACTATTTATGTTCATGTATAAAAGAATTATTAAAAACTTTCTCCAGGTTTTCTTGATTCTAAGAACGAAATTGTTGATTTTAGGGAATAAATCAAAGCTATAAACTTGGTATTATGATTTGAGTTAAAAACAACAATGCTTCTAGGAAGTAATTAATTAATTTTTCCAAGAATTCATAGAATTAAAATGTTGTTTTCTTAATTCAACTACAGAAGCCTAACGGGCCTTGAACGATAAGTAGTTACAGTTGAATACCAATTTGAACCTTAGATATTTTGTATTAAGACTTCAAAAGAACTATAAATAGTTGTTACCTTTCTTAGATGGTGCACTCTTTGTCAATGTTTAGTTAATTCCTTAGCTACCCTTTTTCAATTTAAGTTGTGAAAACAAATGAAAATATTGATATATTTGTTATCAAATTTAATTTAATAACTTCCTTTTGGAAGTTACTGTAATGGAATTTGTCTAATTTAAAATGATGACAATTTTCCTAAATTCTAAATCTATTATTTCTAGAAAAATGTCTATTTGTGCCAGAGTCAAGAATCAGCAGGGATATCGACTAAAAATGTATTTATTTTTCTTATGTTTTTATTTTTTGTAAAAGAAAATATCAACTCGATTTTTTAAAAATATTAAACCAGATGTCACAAACGTTACTATTCGTTGCATAATATTGGTTTTGAAAGTAAAGTTTTAGAGGTGAAAAATTTTATTTTCAGGTTTTTTGATGATATATTTGGGGTTAAGCAATTTTTTCTCTTAAAAAAAAGTCAATATCTCTGCTAATTCTTCAGATATGCCCGATGAAAAATGGTATCCCTACCGTACAAAAGTATGAAAAGAATTACGATGAATGACGTTTTTGATATAAAAAACATATTTCAAAATGAAAAATACTACTAAATTGGTTACATGTTTCAAAATCCTCGTAGAATGCAGCTCAATATTCAAATATTGATTGCACACTTTTCAAAGTTCTTTAAATACCAATTTGGCTTAATAAAGTTTCTTAGGGCATCAGTGAAAATTAGTGTGATCTCTTATCTCTACTCTCTAGCCTTATTTTTCATCTATATATATACAAATGAATTGCTGTTCGTTAGTCTCACTAAAACTCGAGAACGGCTGAACGTATTTATCTTATCTTAGTCCTGAAATGTTCGTGGAGGTCTAGGAAAGGTTTAAAAGGTGAGAAAAATCGAATAATTTCCCGGAAAACCCTAAAAACATCCCTTTTCTATTTCCCATACAAATGTTTTCTAGAGTCAATTTGAACTTTATTGCTATTCAATAAAGTTCATATCTTAATATATAAAAATCCAGTGTCATATGTATGTTCCCAGTGAACTCTTCACCAAGTCAACCGATTTCGGTGAAAGTTGGCATTTTATGCGTAATTTGGTATAACTTGAGATATAGGATAGTTTATATTTCGATGAATGGTCTAAATTGTATATAATGTTGCATTAATATATAAAAATGCAGTGACATATGTATGTTCCCAGTGAACTCTTCACCAAGTCAACCGATTTCGATGAAAGTTGGCATTTTATGTGTAATTTGGTCTAACTTAAGATATAGGATAGTTTATATTTCGATTAATGGTCTATATGTTGCAAATGAAAAATCTATAATATAAAAATAAGTCGGGTTTTCCTTTCTGACGTTATAACTCCAGAACGCACGAACCGATTTCCACGGTTTTGCATTCGTTGGAATGGTCTCGGTCTCCGTGAGGTTTATAGCAGACAAAATTCAGGAAAATTTTCAACAGAAAAGAGATGAACTCCGTTTAGCTTCCCATAGAAAGCTATTGTAAAAATTTGTGAAATTGAAAATTTTTAAATTTTTTGACGTTTCAAGGGCCCTAGGGCTTACTTTTGGGAACCTTTTTTAGTCAACCATTGCGCCAAATCGATCGATGCACGATGCATTGAACAAAAAATTAAATCGAGAGCTGCATTTTTTTTCGTTCGAAATAATGTGCCCTTGCTGAATGAACAGAAAAAACAAGTATACGAAACATAAATGCAAGCGGTGGACAAAAATATTGATGGTCTATTCTTCCTGGACGCACCTAGAGGAATAGGGAAAACATTTGTCATTTCATTGATTTTGGCCACTATTTGATCAAGATGTGACATAGCTTTGGCGTTAGCATCGTCTGGAATTGCGGCAACTCTTCTAGAAGGCGGTCGTACTGCACATTCTGAGCTTAAGCTGCCACTCAATTTAAACACAATTGATACTCCAACATGCAATATTTCCCGATCCAGTGCAATGGGAAAATTGGCAAGCTCATTGTTAGGAATGGGTGCACAATGGCACATAAGAAATCACTTGAAGCACTTAACTTAACACTGAAGGATATTCGACGAAGTAACAACATCCAACGGAGTTTTTGAACTCTCTGGAGTTACCATGATTTCCACCACATAATTTCCCACTCAAAGTTGGTTCAGTTATTCAGCCCTATCATGAATTCCATCGTAATCGGACATTTTTCGAATCCCGAAAAACTGTATCATGAAATCCGTTCGCAATGCAAAATTGTATGAGATTTTCCGCTACGAACGGATTTCATGATACAGTTTTTCGGGATTCGTAAAAATTTCCGATTCCGATGGAATTCATGATAGGGCTGATTATGATATTGCGTAATTTGAATCCACCGGGACTTTGCAACTGTACTCGACTTGCGGTGAAAAGACTTATGTCGAATTTGATTGAGGCAACCATTATTAACGGAAAGTACGCAGGTGAAAATGTATTTATTCCTCGAATACTTCTTCTTCCATTTGACTTCAAACGATTGCAATTTCCGGTTCGCCTTGCGTATGCAGTGACAATTAACGCTTCGATTCAGTATTTACTTTGGATTCACTTTCATTTTTTACTTAGAGAAGTTCAACTAAATTACACTTCATTTTTGTAATCGAAATGAATTCATTACTGTTGTTAAATGAAATAAAATTTTTCCATTTCAACTATAAAACAAAAAAAAATTATTTTTCGTCATTTTTTAATCCCCAAACGAAATGTTACAAAAAACGAAGCCATCTGGTGGCGAAACGGAGTTCGACGGGTTTGCTAGTTAAATTATAAATCAATCACTGTTGTCTAAGCAATTTAGGTGTGTTTCTAACGTCAAAGAGTCAATTTGCAATTTATTACCGCTGCGTAAAGTTCAAATTCAATCATATCTATGAAAAAAGTCTTCTCGTGCGCTTTGAAGGATCTAACGTCGCGTTCCGAAAATAAACAAAAGTGAATCGCGAACGCGACAAAAAATGTAATAAACTGTTAGTAGTACTGATTTCCAATTAAGTTGGTCGGCTTCGTGTAACTTAATTTTAGCTAACTTCAGTTGTAACTGCATCAGATTATTTTTTTAATTTTGATGAATCTTAAGTTTTGTCACAAATTAAGTTTTTGAACACAACCATAATATTTGACATTAATTATTTCATATATACAGCGTGTAACGAAAGGGGTTATCAACCCTGAAGGAGGTGAATGCGCTCATGAAACTTAAAAACTTTCCCCAAAGAACATAGGTCGAAATACGAAACAAAAATTTAGCCCTCCCTTACAAAACTGACTACCAGCTGATTGATTTACTATGGGAGGGCCAAATTTGTGTTCATATTTCGACCTATGTTCTTTGGGAAAAGTTGTTGAGTTTCATGAGCGCATTCACCTCCTTCAGGGTTGATACTCCCTTTCGTTACACGCTGTATATATATGAAATAATTAATGGACAAAATTTAAAATATTACAGATACAAGGACAAATTTATCACTTACTGGGGGCACTACCTGATGCCGATCATCAATTTTTACAAATTTATTTTATGGCCAATTCAGATCCAACAGTAAAGAGAACCATTGTTCAAGAATTACAAATGTTTCTTCATCAGAATAACAATTACTTAAACATGTTCAAAATAGCATTGGATTGGATGCCATCTGATAGCCATAATATTATCAATTGAGGCAGTTCGAAGTCTGCCGGGTCAGCTAGTCTTTTATTAAATTATGAAGGTACAAACTCTTCGAAAAAAAAGATAAAAATCAATGAAAAACTTTAACATTTCGGGTTCAAACTCAAAAGTCAAAGTCCAACCACTGATGCGATTCTGTTTGTATAAAATGTTGAAGTTTTAGTTTTCATCAATTTTGTAGTTTGTGTTCGTGTTCGTGTTTATAGTTTTCCATCTTTCAACTATACTACTCAAAAACTTACAAGCTAAATGCAAATTTAATTTTAATTCTCTGCACTTAAAATTATATTTTCTCAAAAACTAAACGCAATTCACTCTTCCGAAAACCCTCAAGCACCTCCTAAAGGGCATAATGAATATGAATTTTGTGGAACTGGCACACACATCTTATATGGTGCTAGATTAGACACGATGCACCCACATATGATTTTATTTGACAGAGAGGATGTACTTGGGTATAAACGAAGAAGATGTAGATGTACAAAGATCTTCCCTCATATATAAAATAAACGAATATATATGTACTCTCTTATAGATGCTTCAGGCTTCACGTTTAGAAACCAAGCATTTATAAACGCGAAAAGTGCACTCCTTTCAGCTTCAACCTATGTTATGTATACACACCCAGCCAGCCCCTTAATTGAAGAGAGGGAAACTACTACTACGAGTAGCATTTGAAGCAAGCAGCATATAAAATCATAGTTTATATATGAGTTTTTACGGATTTATGGAACGTTAAGTACGTATGAAATAGTTTTCATTTAATTATAGAGCTTATGTGTAAGGGTTGTCGGTCGTTGATGAGAGTATGTACGGGTGTGTTTTTGTGCGGTGGAAGAAAGTGAAAAAGTTCACGGAAATTATAAGGTTAGGGATGATTCCTATAATAATAAGTTTGCTTAGACAAAATAAAGCCTTATTAAATTGTGTTTAAGGGAAACATACACGTCTACCTACATTAAGATCTAGAAGAAAGATACAAGCTGCTTAAAGTTTTTCAATGGAAAAAAATTAAATATGAGTATTTTAAAGTAGATAGCTAATGGAATAATTTAGAACTAAGTAAGTTCACCCATGAGCCACGGGATCAACAAGATCCTTAAAAAGTTTCATATATATAACAATATAAATCAAAGTATTCTGGCAGTTTTTAAGGACCCAGGTCATCGAATCTCAATAAATTGTTTTAAAACTTAATAATTGTTTTGTGCTAAATTAGTACCTATTTATTGTTTAAGTAAAAAAAAACACTTCACAGAAAATATTGTAATAAAATTTTCATTCCGTTTGCACAATCTGTCTAAACTTGGATTACAAATAAGTTTCTCTCTTAGTTCGAAAAAATCAACTTTCCAAAATTTGGGACAAAAAAACGTGAGCCTCGAAAAATATTTTTATTTAATTCGATAGAATTTTTTCCAATTACAGAAACCAACATTTAGCTTTTTTGACCACCCTAGAAATTTGTTTTTTAGTTTTAAATAAGAATTATCATCACTTAAAATAACTCTTACTCATCAGAATATACTTTTCAAAAGACGACAATTTTGAAAAACGATATTACCAAAAATTACCATCCCTTAAAATTTCCTTTAGGAAAACTTTTTAATAAAAGCGTTTTTCATCAGCTTTAAAAATTCAATTTCAAATATTTTTAATAGCATTAAAATAAATTGTGTGCAAAAGGTAAAATGGATCTAGCTGACTTAAGCCCGATACGGTTTGTTAGAAATATTTTAGTACAGTGAATTGTAATCTTTTCTATAATGGGTCCGATTTGTCGAATTGAAAATTTTGAAATTTCTCAACGTTTCGAGGTCCCTACAGTCGAAATAAAAGATTTTTTTAAAAAGATGTCTGTGCGTGCGTGTGTACGTACGTTCGTACGTCCGTCCGTCCGTATACGTCCGTACGTTCGCTAAGTTTTTTTCGTCGTCCATAGCTCAAGAACCAGAAGAGATATCGACTTCAAATAAATGTTGTTATACAGATATGTAATAATGCAAAAAGATTCAGAAAGGGCTCTCAAGAAAATTGAGTGGGTGGGTTTTTTACCATAGCAGTTTAAAAAAAAAGGTGAACATTTTAGTAAACACTAAATATCTCACGAACCAATAACGCTAGAGACTTGAATTAAATTTTAAATAATAAATTGTAACGTGATACCAAATAAATATATTTTGAAAAAAAAAATCCAATTAACGGTTTTTTTTATAAATCAAAAAAACTGAAAAAAATATTTGTCACCTCAAAAATTTTGCGAATAAAAAATGATTTTATATCCAAAACAATTTTGTGTAACGAAAAACAACGTTTTTAACATCTGGTAAAATTTTGAGAAAAATCTAATTGACAGTTTTTTTACAAAAAAATAAAAACCTAAAAAACAATGCTAAAACTT
Source organism: Eupeodes luniger (assembly GCA_951509635.1). Classification (NCBI taxonomy): domain Eukaryota; kingdom Metazoa; phylum Arthropoda; class Insecta; order Diptera; family Syrphidae; genus Eupeodes; species Eupeodes luniger. The sequence continues at coordinate 1,596,594 of OX608074.1, forward strand.
AGTAAAAATTTAATTTCGACTCAAATATCTTTTCAAAAATTGAAAATTTTGACTTCAAACTAATTTTATCTCACTGAAAACACTTTTTTTCGACATTCAGTAAATTTTTTATAAAAATCCTACAGTCCGTTTTTTTCATAAAAAATTAAAATCTACATAAGAAATAAAACTTTTAAGAAAAGCTACTAAAATTGGTAAAAATTGGTTTTCGACTAAAAATCTCGTTAACAAAAATAGATTTTGAAATCAAACTATTTCATCATATACAAAATATTGTTGGTTATTTTTAATTTTTTTAGAATAATTTAACTAATAACTTTTTTAACAAAACACCAAAACCTACAAACCTTTTAAGCAAGACAAATCGACAGACGGAATGGGAAGTTATCAGTGTGGTTCGCATCCCAGCCTCTTTTTTTCTTTTGTATCTATAGAAGTCTAGTACCCGTAGCGTTATGGTTAGTGCGTTGGACTGTCATGCAAGGGGTCTTGGGTTCGATCCCTGCCTGTGCCACCTAACTTTTTTCACGGGTACTGCCTCTTGCGAGGAATAGACAAATCTTCCAAGAGTAATTCTTGTCATGAAAAGTGCTTTCTCAAAGTAGCCGTTCGGATTCGGCACAAAACTGTAGGTCCCCTCCATTTCTGACAACATTACTCGCACACAAAAATGGTTGAGAGTTGTAAGTCACTAGGCCCTGGTTCTCTACGGACTGTTGCGCCACCTATTTTTTTTTTTCTTTTGTATCTATAGAAGCCTATATTCTGATTTTTGTTTCGCATCTAGTAAAGCGTCCGATGTCTTACTAAACCGATCTTAAATAACCATACATTTTGAATTTTTCATATTTTCAAGTAGAAACATTTTCCAAGACAAAACTTTTTGCGAAATAAAATTAAATTTTTCTTTTCCAATTGTAATTTTTAACCATTTAACCATAAAAATCACTTTTCCTTTGAAAAGAACAAAAGGACGAAGATAATTATTTAGTAGAATACTAAAAAATAAAATACGATTTCGGATACTGACATGATTAATTTGGAATAATTTTTTGTAGCTATCATGAAAATTATTTTGTTGGTGTTATTTTTAAAGCCATCATTAATCTACAAATATTTTGCTCGAACTCGAATTTATTTAAAGATTTTAAGAAGTTATTACATTTTAATTCAATCTTAATTCTTTTAAGAAACGAACTTTCATTGTGTCGTGATCGACCTAAACTTTAGATGTTTTCTCTGTATCAACTGAAAAACACACTTAGTTTGATTATATTTCAAAACAAAATTCAAAATATTAATGGTTAAATTTAAGAATAAAATGGTTCACTGGAGATGCCAAATCTTGAACAAGATATCATCTTAAATTACTATTAAATTTTGAAAGTCTTTCAAATTCAAGTAAATCAACAAGACGATAAGTAATACTTTTTCATGGATGTCAATGTCAAAAACCTATACCCCAAGATATGTGTACTTTATATTAAAATCTCTCTTTTTCTCCTGTCTACCTTAAATATCTTTTCAATTTTGATTACAATTTAAACTTTTCTGTTTACCTTGTATAAAGACACAAATCTTACATAACAGCCATATAGCACTAACTTCTTCTATATACCGACAGCACAGAAGAAAACAAAATGTGTTTTTGATAAAATCTTTCAGACTTAATCATGAATATCATTATGGCATTTCTCGAGAAGCTAAATGCTCATTGCTCAGTCAGCATTGGTTTTGCATTAAGACTTCATCCCAACATCTTCCCTCATCATATCGATTAAATCTCTCTTCTCAAAAAGGCTCGAATAAGAACATGATAATAATTGATAATGGAGGTCTTCTGCAAGTGATATTGAAAAGACGAACAACAAATGAAATAATTTGAGTAGGGTCGTTTTCTCGAACTCAACTCGCATTGTGGCGTCATGTTAAGGATATTTAGGATAAAGGGAGGAATTTCGGATCCGGTTGTATAGACCATTTTTCTTTCTCCATCAATGTCTGCTTAACAATTTTACCAATATTAAATTCAATGTTTGTTTATGGATATTTTGAGGAATTTTGAAATGAAATGGACTGAACTGGGGGTTTTGGGTCACTAGAGTGAGATAATATGTAATCAGTGATTGGGACTTAATTGAAGGGATATGGCCTAGCTATAGAATAGACCGACCAACCTACCGACCGGACCGGGGTATTAGGTCTGCATTTGAAATTGATGTAATAATTCAATGAAATACGAGCAACAATGAAATGAAGATGGTTTGTCCTGGTGTAAATAGTTGATGTGAATCGATTATTTTGTTAAATGGATTGAGTTCTAGACATACTCCCCAGAAATTTCGGATAGTTATTTAGGTACTGCTTTCTATACAAGATTTATTACTTACATGGTTCGATATATATAGTATGTAATTTATAGGATAACAAATTCTTTTACGAGTTCTGAATAGAAAATAATCAGGACCTGCCTTTTGTAAGAAGTTTAAGGTTTAAAGTAAGGGTAAATTAATTCGAATTTTATTTACAATTTGTTAACTATGATAGCCCAAATTTGTGAAATGAACTTTGGAAAGTTCTCATAAATTCTTTTTTCCGGTTTTGAGAATTTTCAGTAAAACGAAAAAAACTGTTAGGAGTTGCTAAAATGATATTGGCTTCTGGTTTGAGGGCTAAACTATAAGTTTTTAAATATCTTTACCTAATTGTCTATGGTTTAAAACCTGAAAACCAAATTTAAAAATTAAAAAAAAATAATTTTAATTTAAAACAGACTTTTCCACATAAATTGTCACGATAGGATGACCATGACCCATATAACAATCCAAGTTAAAATTGGAAAACTGCTGTTCAGACCAATTGACATCTACAATGGACTCCGACAACCTGACTCTGGAGAAAGCAATCTTCACCAAGTCCAGCCAGCTACTGGCTTACGCAGACGACCTCCACATCATCGGAATAACCAAACAAGCTGCGGACGATTCCTTTATCCAGATCGAGCAGTCAGGCGGCACAAAATCTGGGGCTACACATTATAGAAGAGAAACCAAAGTACACGTTGTTGCAAGAAGAACAGTTGGTCAAATAAATCAAGACGAACGGAGCATTAATTTGAAGCAGTTAAATCCTTTATATACCTTGGGTCAATAGTAACAGCAATACAAAATACGTGGACGGCTGCTCAAAGCCAACTAGGCTCTGTTGTCATAGTCTGTCAAATCTTTTTAAATTCAGAAACATTACCAAAACTTCTAAGCGGCTGCTGTACAAGACGATGGTTCTGCCAGTAGACACATATGAATCTATTCTTTATTGATATAATAATTCTAATATTTAAGTATAAAAAAGTGCTTATACGAGTAGATGAGATAAAACCATTTTAGTTACCTAATTAATTAAATTATCTGTTTATGTTGTGAGGATTCGATTTAGTTTTATGCAGCATCCTCCTCTTCTTGTGTTTGTTGTTTCAACCATCAATTGAACCAAACAAAAATGTATTCCTTTATATGAATACCTAATAAGATGAAACAAAACGGATTTGAGAAACTCAATTGAGAATGCAAATTTGCTTAGCTGAAATTAAAAGCAAACATCAACATTTCACTTTAGATCATCAAACGCAAAGCTGTTTCCATAGTTTGAAATATCACGAGCAAAATTCTCACAACCTTCGTCGCTCGTCATCATCATACCATCATCATCATCATCTCTCTATCAAACAAACGACAATAACGTTTACCGACTCCGACATCCATATCCACATCAACATCAGCGACTCATACCTTATATCTATCTCTTTTCACCACGAAAATGATGATCCTGCTATGCTAAGTTAAATCCTTCTTCAAATGTGCGATGAAGTCGACATAAAAATGTCACTCAACAGCGTATGTAGAGAGTCCTGCAGGTGCAGTTCATACTGGTATAGTGATGCATACTTTCTACAAGCTTCAAACTGGATGCTCTGCTGCATCCTGAATCCTGAATCCTTCATCCTGAGACTGAGAAGATGAATGTGGCGCAACCGCTGCAAAGCAAAGGCAAAAGCAAAAGCAAAAGCAAACGGCAAACTGCACGAGTTCATCGTCATTATGCGAAACGTGCCTTGAATCATAATAGCAATTCAATCGCCTGGCCCGTTGGGCGTTCGTTGTTGCTTCGAGGGGCTTTAGGTCTACAGTCTACACCTTCTTCGCATCACATGCATGTCGATGATGTCGAAGGAGCTTAAGAGAATCACTTCCAAGAGAGAGGTGCTTCTGCAACTTCCACTTACAAACACTTCTTCCACACTTTTCCATGTGGCTAAAGGTACCGGTGAAAAGTGATTGGACAAATATTGTTTTAGTTTGCAGTTTCGAAGTTGACGGGTTAGTATAACTTTTCTATGTTATATGTAGATTGGGTAACACGTTCCTAATACTAATGGAGCCTGGATGGACGCCAACTCCAACTCCAACACCAACACCATTACAAACGACGACGTCGAACTAGAATTATGGTACACTGAATAGCATAAACGACTGCGTCGTCGTCGTCGTCGTGGTAATGTAATAGAGATAAGATTAAGGTATTATGTGAGTTCGCCTGAAGGGCAAGAAGGATTTATATACATACGTTTTCTGAATTGGGTGGGTTGCGTGTGGTAGGGTTTCTTGATGGATGAGGTTAGCCTGAGCAAACTTATTTTAAATTTTCTCTTCCAACTGATATTCGATCCTGTATACCTCTATCAGCTAGCGTGATAGTCCAATTGAAAAATTATTTTTTTTGATAATCCCAGTTTGAAACATAACTATATAAAATTTCAAACTAAAACAAAAGGTTCTTAAAACTTTCTGTGGCATACAAGACGGTGTGAATTTTAAGACAAATATTAGTATATGGGTACAAACTCATAAGTTTCTGCTATCATCAATCAAATAAGAATTGTTACTTAACTATGTGCCAATGAAGGCACGTATCTGTTCACCTTTATTATTAACAATATATTTGGTAAGACTAAGAATTAAATGCTTTTGATTATCTTCATTTCGATTTTTTTTTCAAATCTTTAAGTGGTCCCACTTCTATTCCAAACACTAAACCAAATTTCCCAAATATTTTGTTTTCTTAGCTGAACAATTTAAAAGCGAAAAAGAGAGTTAAAAATCGTTTTTAGCTTCCAGGACTAAGAGGAATATCTAAAGGATTTTAAAATTTACTAATTTAACAGCTAATTTGTCCATTTAATTGTATTCTTCAACTAACCCCTGTGAGCCTTTTCCTCACAATCAAGTTGATTCTAAATTTTTTTTTTTTGTCAAATCTACACTCTTCTGCCTTTTTCTTTCTTCAATTTTGTTCGCGTTATTATTTATTGTATTTTTTTATTTGTCTTTTTGAGATGGATATTTCCAAACAAACAAATTGAGTATATTAAGTTCGTTTCAAATCTGCTCTCTTCTGCCTTCTTCTTGTCTTAACTGGGTATGCCCAATTTAGCCACAAAGGTTATTTCCCTTTTTTTGTGACATAGGTAATTGTATTCTTCAACTAACCACTGTGAGCCTTGTCTTTTATAAATGGATATTTAATAACCAACAAGTTGAGTCTAACGTACATATCTGTTTCAAATATATACTCTTCTGCCTTATTATTTCTTCAATTGGGGTTCCCCAAGGTAGCCATATAGGTCCTTTCGTTTTTACAGAACTTATTAAGAACGACGCTGGTATCACCAACAGTTTTATGATATTTTTTTCGATACATGGTTCTTAACTTATTCAATTAGACTACACTTAAATATTTTCTCAGTCTTGTGGCTGTAAAATTTCTTACAAACACAATATTACTAAGGAAGTACCACTCAAACAATATATTATGAAAGTTCGTTAAAACTTCATTCCGTTTTTGAATTCTAAATACTAAGTGAGTTGACTTAGTTAACTCTTTTCGTCATCTGATCGTAAACTTTTAACTTTCTAACTCATATAGATTATAAAATACATAAGTTTGATGAACTTTTGAACCCATATATGACCCGATTACTTACATCAACTTATATGGAGCTATATTATATGAGATGTTGCCGAAAAACGGCATCTGGATTTTCTTCCATAATTCAAAACTTTGCAAAATAGATTATTCAGATACATAAAATTAAATAGTTGAACAAAATATACCCTCAGTTTTGCCCTTTTTTATTTAATATTTCAAAAACAAAACCAGGTCAAATGCTTAAATTGCACCTCATTTGACACCAATCCCCCGGGGGAATTCTTAATCATCTGCTGTATCAAAACTGCTGCGCTTAGGACACCAAAAACGACACACAAAAATGAAGTTCTGTTCGATATAAATTACAAAACTTGCCATCCTGTCACCGACACCATCACCATCGCCATCACCATCGCCATCACACCATCATATAAAAGGATAAAACACACATTAAAACACAATTTGACGCAGTGTTATCGTCTTCCTTGCCACTCCATCTCTTTGTTTTCGAACAAAGCCATCTGGTTGGGCTGCAACCCTGCAACATGCTGTTGCATATTATATTCCCAGCTAGAAATGAACTTTTTTGCAAAACACACAAAAACAAAACAGCAACTAAAAATAAAAAGAAAAATTATTCGTTTTTTTGTTTTTAGAACTAACGACCATAACCTTTTTATAGTGTCCTGTCTAATGTCTAGAAAGTGTATTAAATCAAATGTGCAAGCACGGAGACGGAAAATAAATGTTAGTTTTTTTTTTCTTCCTCGTTCATATCAAGCATCACTGACGTGAAAGCTCACACCATTTAAATGCTATTTTTTGAAAAACCTTATACGACTATCTCTTGTGCGGGTTCTTATTGTTTAGAGTTGAACAACAACGAACAAATGAACAACAATGCAAGTTGAAATCCAAATACCCCACTTGGCAGTTTTCCAACTCGCGGTTACAGTATTGTTACTGTATAGAATTCTACATTTACAGTGTGTTTTATATATAGTCTGCTGGATGTAACTGGTGCTGAAGCTGAACGTTCACGACTGCAAGGGCGAAAACATCTTCAAGATAATGAAAGGCAACAGCTCTTTTTCGCTTTGGATTGGAAAGAACAAACAGCAAAAGAAAGAAACGTCCTCCTTGGTCCTTGCAATTGTGATTGCGACAACAACAACAACAACATTAACAAAAACAACAATAACAATAATAACAAAACAAAAGCTAATGTACTCACTTCATTTTTATAATTTAGGTTTGCCAGTTGGCAGTGCATAGAGAATCTTGTTGTCTTGGCTATGGCTATGTCTCTTGCGCTGGTCTGGCTCTGGCTCTGGCTCCTCCGCCAGACTTAATGTGTGAGCCTCTTTATTTCAATTATATTTTTAATGGAGTTGTAATTAGAAAGTAGCTTTTTGTGCCATCTAGGAGGCTTATTTGCTGCCGTTCTTGGAAAGGAAATTTTCTTTATGGCGATGCATGGCGCGCGCAAAATGCAGTCTCGTCCTTTTTCTTATTGTTATTTTTGGGCGAGCAGAAAGTTATTATTTATTATGATTGCACCATTAGTTGGGAGAGTGTGGGCTTTTGCAGTTTATTTCAGAAAAATGCTTTAGAGCAAAATGTGTTTTTAATTTAAGTATGATATAAATTAAATTTGGGTGCGTACTTATTTAATAGCGTGCACATTGTTGTTTGTGTACCTGGGTAGAACATATTGACGGTGAAAATAAAAGCGAATAATTAGTTGTGTCTGCATCATCTGGCTGGCACTCGAATATGGTGCGAGGGTGAACTTGGTTCGAGTACACTTCGTTCGGTTAACCAACGATACCAATATGTTCGAAACTGATTTATTCTTTCGTATTTTTAACTTCTCCGATTTGCCAGAATGAAAGTTTTGAAATTTCTCGACGTTTTAATGTTTCTAGCACATAAAAAAAAGGTTTTTAGAGAGATGTCTGTGTGTGCGTACGTTCGTTAGAAAGATACCGAAGGGATTTTCAAAAAAATTGAGTGGGTGGTTTTTTACTATAGTGATTAAAAAAGAACATTATGGTTGACCTTTGACACCTCTATTATTTTACGAACACAAAACGGTTTTACCTCCAAAATAATTTATGCAACGATAAATAACGTTTTTCTAGTAAAACATTAAAAGAAATAGTAGTAATTGAAAGAAAATCGAGTGGAAAACCAATATCCTGGCAAAATCTAAAGATATTCCGTTTAAACTAATTGTATCTAATGAAAATATTGTTTTCAATAGTTGGTAAAACTTTTCGAAAAATCAAATTGGTAAAAAGTGATGTTTGATTTAAATATTTTGAGAAAATATGAAGATATTGACTTCAAAATTATTTGATTATTTGCAAAACATTGTTGTTAACATAAGATAAAGTTCCTAGAAAATTCCAATGGGTATTTTTTTCTTCTCACAAAAATAAAAAACTTTCAAAAAAAGTTGTTATAATTAATATAAATTGGTTTTCGAGTAAGGATGTCGAAAACGAAAATAGATATTGAAATCAAACTTATTTGTTCATATGATAATATTATTCATAATTTTAAGTTCAATTTTTAGAAAAAATGTGTGCGGAACAATTTTTACTACTAAAAGTACGAACAATTAAAATTTGACTTCAATAACTTGAGAATAAATAGTGATAAAAAATAAATATAAATTAGGAGGCGCAACAGTCCGTAGAGAACCGCGGCATAGTGACTTACAACTCCCAACCATTCCTGTGTACGAGTAATTGCAGGGATGGAGGGGACCTACAGTTTATATGCCGAATCCGAACGACTAATTTGAGAAAGCACTTTTTCATGACAAGAATTACTCTTGAAGAAGTTGTCAACTACTCGCAAGAGGTAATACCCGTGAAAAAAACTTTTAGGTGGCACAGGCAGGGATCAAACCCGGCCAAGACCTCTCGCATGACAGTCCAACGCACTAACCATTCCAAGGGTACTACAAAAAATAAATAGTGACACTGACTTCAAAATTATCTCATCCCATTACAAATTATTGTTGTTATGCTGTTATAACATTTAAAGACAGTGTTTTTTACGGAAAAAAAGCTCCTATCAAAATGAATTAATTTAACTTTTTAACAGAATTTAACAGAAAATTGCTTCCACTTAATTTTTTGATTCAGTACTTATACAATTTATCTAAATAATAATATTAACTTGTTACAAAAAAAAAAAAACATTTCAATTTTCTGAATATTGTATAATAAAGTGTTTTAAAACATTCCACATTCGCGTAGTGCAGTTAAAGTTTAAATCTCTGTAATTGATAATACTACCGCAGTTAGGCTTGGCTGTGCACTGATAAGTTGAAAAATTTAAGAGTTGCAAATAGCAGACAGCATCCCTGTCAACATTACTCGCACACATGAATGGTTGAGATTTGTAAGTCACTAGACCCTAGTTCTCAATAGACTATTGCACCACATAATTTATTTTTTATTTTATTTTGGCGTATATATTTTTGGAGAGGGGGGAGTTTTGGTTGGAAGTGTCTCCTACTGAAACTTGTTTCCACAAAAACATAGATCAGCCATCAAACATTGAAAAGCATCAAATTATGGACTTTTAATATCGATACGTTTAAATATTTGGTTTTTTCGAACCAAAAATTTGGCACCCGAATAAACTCGTAGCCTCCAACTTGTTTTGCTAGTTTGTTCGCACCATGTTCCACTATCTATTACAAGAACCTTTGGGCAGAAAACAACCACCTATTCTCAATTCAATATCTCTTAATCATTTTTCCAAACATTGCTATTGGCCTTTGTGATCAAAATTTTCTGCCCCCTAAGAAAATCTTCAAAGACGTCAAGAAAAAAAAAATCAAAAAACAATAATGGCTATTAAGTTGGAAAATTGACTGTAACTATTATCTACCCGCCATCTGATGCCAAAAAGGATATGAGAGTATAAATACCAAACAAGATCTAAAGTATTTATGTTCGTTTAATCCAATTAATCCTGCATCTCGGGGAAAATTTATCTGCCACTGAGAGAAATTGAAAGGACCCTCGCTCACTCTTCTCCCTAATAATGTATACTTATAAACATATATCTATTCATATATCGAACATAGAGTCATTTGGAGTTGGATCGGACTGAAGCGACCATTCTACCAGCCCAACCAACCGACAATTGTAGCCCCGAAGCATGTGTTCTTGTAGTATTTTTCATTTAGATATCCCTCACATATCCCGCGCACATACTATACATTTAAAGACCCGGAAGAGGAAAAGCTATTTAGCTAGCTATATACGTGTACGATGAGTAAGAGTATATATGTATGTATTTATGTATGTATAGGGAGAAGGATTGCCCAGGACAATAACAAACATAAAATCGATTGGCAATTACAATGGAACTAAAAACCCATAAATCCTTATACCGTGTCCTACTTTACATTGTTCTTGCTAAATGTTCCCTTTTAATCCAATTTATTGTTGCGCTTTAGTTTGCATGTCTTCTTATACATGACTTGGGTTTTTTGGTTGGTTAAATTTGGAGGCTATTAGTTTTTGGTTGAAATGGAATAAAGGACAATAATAAAATATGTATTTCATATCCTATAAACTGTGTATGTAAAGTGTATGTTATGGTAACTCATCATTTTTTGTGGTTCCTTTGTGGTCAGATTTTTAATTCAAAAATAAACAGAATTTATGAGCCTTAAACAAAACCCACAAAATTTGGTTTTTGATGTATATCAATATTATGTTACTTCAAAAACCCTTTCAAAAAAGTGATTAATGACGTTTATAAAATGTCAATTTTGTTCCAAGGACCTTCCTTTGGAAATACTTTTTATTCCTTAATTCTGAATAAAATTCTAATCACTTAAGTGTCTATTCAACCAAGGGCTGTCCACAATCAAAAGCCTCCAAAAACAAGAATAAGATTTCTTATAGGACTGATATACATACATATATAGAAGACCAGGAAAATTATCAATTCAAAAAAATCAATTTTGTTGTTGGAAGAAAGGTAAATGGAAAAGAAGAAAGGTAGGTCTGCTCGAGACTGGTAACTCATTATAAGAAAATTGCCAATTTCAAATCAACATTTTATGCTCAATTGAAATTTAAATATTTCATGATTCCGTCATAATTCTTTGAAATGACAAAATATTTTCATTCCTTTATTATTCTCTCATCCTGAATAATTTTGATTTAAAATATTTTTCATTCTTCTGAATATAAAAAAAAAAAAAAATTCCACAAATCTGAAACGCTAAAAATTTAAATTTTTAACCTCTTCATCCCCTTTATTGTAAGTCATTGTGTGTTTTAAGGTAATCTCGTTAACAACAATTCAGTTTTGACTGCTTTGAGTTTCACCCAATCAGCAAAATACAAGACGACAAACGACAGACGACACTCGATACTCGACAAAACAACAGAAAATGTATAATAAAAAATTGAATAAAACAAAAAAGAAATAAAACTCTGGCACATTATTTTTCAACTGGCTATCAAGAATGCCATCAGCGTTTTCGTTTTTGTTTTTGTTTTTGTTTTCTCTTCGAAATTATACCAAAAGAGTTGTTGTTTTGAGTTTTTGACCCTTGTCGTTGTCAACGTTGTTGTTTTTTAAATGTTGGTTCTCCTCATGAACAGAATACTGAACTATGAGTTTATTCAGTTGATGTTTGTTTCTTTATTTTATTTTTATATGGACACAAGAAAAGAGAAATTAAAACAACACTTTCGTGTTGTAAGTACAATATTCCTGGAGGGGGTTTTGAAAAATCTGAGGGTTGAAAAACATCGTTCCCTGTTAACAAAGTTAAGAGGTATTAGCAGAAAAAAAAGAATGAATGACAAAAAAAAAATAGCTGTGAAAAAGGTTCAGGGATCACGACGACGACGATGACGACGACGAAGCAGTTAATGAAACCTAAGGCAAAACACCATCCTCCTTTCCTCATCCCTTGTATACCTAACCTATACGTCCAAACGTTATGTTCCTGAGATTCCAGACAAACGGACGGACGGACGGTATGGGACGGTACTCGTATAAATGAATTTGTATCTGGCCTCTTGTCGGATAGCATAGCGACTGGTTTGCTTTTTTTCCTCTCATTTTGTATCCCAGAATGGATGTCTCCTTAAAATCTACAGGAAGTGGGTAATTTATCTCCGGGGAATCGGACTTGAAAGGAATGTGTACTGGTGTACGCCTAAAGTGTTCTATGATGTAGGTATAGATACTCCCTAATTGATGTCGTTCCCTCAGCTCTTTCTGCAGGAAATGAAATTAAATCACACTTGAATTCGGGGTGTGTTGTATAAAAAATTCCAAAATTCATTCAATAAAGTGTCCTTTGCTGTTGACGTATTTTGTTTGGCTCTTTTATAGCATGTTCCAAGGGAAATATATCACTCAAATACTCAAAGAGGTTTTTTTTTGTTTGTCAAATCAATCATGTCCTGTTAATTAAAAGGAGTTATATGATGCATTAAATGACTATGTTTGATGGTTTGATGCTTTAAGAAGCGTCTATATCATCGTTAGACACACTTTTAATCAATTAATCCAAAGTTTAATATGTTAATCATCTTTTTTTATCGGAAGCTATTATCATTATTATTTGAAAAAGTTCTACACTTGAGAATTGTTGCATCTTCTTGCATTTTCAATTGAAATTTTTTTTCAATTCGATTTTTTTATTCCACATGAAAAATGAAAGAAAAGGTAAAATCCCTCCTCAAGAGAGAATCACCTAAGTTTAAATACATTCTACATTTGAATGTTCTTTCCATATGAGAATATCCTTTTAAAAATAATTCCTACAGAAACAAAGAACACAAAATTCCAGAATATGGCTGCTTTCAGCAAAACCTCTTTATCTCTTTAGGAGAAAATGAAAATAGAAAGGGCAACTACTTTCATTTCAATGTTCTTTTCTTTTCAGTAAGCTTACCTTTAAAATCCTTGGTTGATTGAGAAAGATTAGAAAAGGAACACGTTGAAAATTGTCTCACCTAAGAACAAAACAAAAAGGAAAAAACCAAAAACGTTGAACAAATTGTACTAACTTTAATACAAGTGAAATTTAAGTCCTCAAGGTATTCAGAGATTATTATCAGATATTTGAATTTATTTCTGTTTATTATAAAAATGGAAATTCTCATTGCATTTTTATTGTTCGAAAAAAACCCTTAGAAGGAGAAACATAGAATTATTCTGCAGACACTCTAAGATACTTCATGTCAAAAATACTTTTAAAATTTACATAATTGCATACAATTTTCGGTCTGAAATGCGAATTGAAAACATTTCTACAAGAGCTTATTTTTTGGTTAAATTACTTTTGCATGAAAACGAAGAAGAAGTAAAAAAACAATTGCAATTTAAGGAAAACACTTTTTGGATACGCTAAAACTAGCATCTTTTCAACAACATCTTTTGTTTGTAAATACGTATTTTGGGTTACAAGGATCTTTTTGTACAAAAATAAAATGGAATACAAAAAACGGAAGATTATATCCAGACAGGGGTTCTTTTTCAAAGAAAAAAATGATTTTTCAATTGCTGTCTAATTTAAAATAGGAACCTGTTTAAGATTTATCGTCTTAAGCCAGAATGTAATGGAAAGTGTACAAATTTCGAACAAAAATACCAATATTTAGAGAAATAAAATAGTTAACATTCTAAAATGCAATTAAAATGGTATTTTTCTATGGAGCGTAAAATACAGATTGCAGCTAAATATTTAAGTAATATTTAAAAAACTGATGCAGGTTTAAAAACATAAATAAGGAAAATATTTAAGTTAGTTGATGTTAACATTTACAGCAAAAATTATGTTACCTATTGAGATATAATAGCACAGACTCAGAAGAAATAGTTAAAACTTTAATATACACAATAGTAAGTATACGCCCAGGGGTACCATTGTCATTTTTGGTTGTGTTTAGACGAATGCAGAAAATAATTAATTTTTATCGATTTCTTTTTATTGTAGAAATTTAAAACTCTTAGGGTCAATTTGGTCCGATTTGTTAAATTGAAAAGTTTGACATTTCTCGACGTTTCAAGGTCCCTAGAGTCGAAATAAAAGATTTTTAGAGAGATGTCTAAGCGTGCGTGTGTATACGTAAGTTCGTAAGTCCGTACGTCTGTACGTTCGCGACGTTTTTTTCGTCGTCCATAGCTCAAGAACCAGTAGAGGTATCGACTTCACATAAATTTTGTTGTACAGATTATAATGCAGAAAGATGCTAAAAGGACTCTCAGAAAAATTGAGTGGGTGGTTTTTTTTACTATAGCAATTTAAAAAAAGGGTGTACATTTTGGTTAACCCAAATTATCTCACGAACCAATAACGCTAGCGATTTGAATTAAATTTTATATTATATATTGCAACGTGATACCAAACAATTATATTTTTGGAAAAAGTTCCAACCAACGGTTTTTTTATAAATCAAAAAATCTGAAAGAAAATATTTGTCACCTCGAATATTTTACGAAGAAAAAAAAGGTTTGATCTCCAAAATAATTGTATGCAACGACAAATAACGTTTTTGTCATTTGGTAAAATTTTGAGAAATGACAGTTTTTTTTAGAAAAATAAAAAAAGATAAAAAAAATTAATAAAAGTTGTGTAAAAAATTGGCTTTCGACTCAAATATCTTTTCAAAAATTTGAGATATTGCCTTCAACTAACTTTATCTTATAAAAACTATTGTTTTCGATACTCTGTAAAATTTTGAGAAAAATCGATTTAATAGTTTAAAAAAAAAAAAACCTAAAAAAACATTACTAAAAGTTGGTAAAAATTGGTTTTCGACTCAAATATTTTTTCAAAAATGTAAAATATTGGCTTCAAACTAATTTTATCTCACAGAAAATATTGTTTTTGAAATTGAGTATTTTTTTATAAAAATCCAAAGGTCCGTTTTTTCATAAAAAAAATAAAATCTACAAAAAATAGTACGAAAATTTGGTAAAAATTGATGTTCGGTTCTCTATATCTCGTGAACAATAGAAGATATTGACTTCAAATTATTTTCCTTCATCCATTTTGTATTTGTTTATATAGTGAATAAGAACTTTTAAGAAATGCTACTAAAATTGGTAAAAATTGGTTTTCGACTAAAAATCACGTTAACAAAAATAGATTTCGAAATCAAATTATTTCATTATATGCAAAATATTGTTGGTAGTTTTTAAATTTTTAAGAATAATTCAACTGACAATTTTTTCAACAAAACACGAAAACCAGCGAACCTTTTAAGCAAGACAAATCGACCGACGTGGTGGTCGCAACCCATCCTCTTTTTTTAAAATTCGTTTTGAAAATATTTAGAACTCGAGTGTTTCTTCAAATGTAATCATTTGTATAGAATTTGGTTTGAAATCATTTTTGAGTTCTAGGAAAATCTCGTTTTAATGGAAATGAATTTTAAAGTGTTTTTTTTTTAATTTTGTATTTTTCAGCATCCAATTTTTACTTAAAATTCTGACTTTTACAACAAGATAAAATAAGTATGTATATCTTTTTTTGTTTAAACTCCAATTTATTTTAGAGTTAAGTACCATATATTCTGTCTGTATTTGAATAACAAAATTATTTCATTAGATTTATATTGGTGTTTTTGTAAATTGTTTCGTTCTGATAAATGCAAGCATGTTTGAATAAGGATAACGAAATCAAAAGACTTTTATTTCTTTTTAATTTATTCGCTATTTTTTCTTGAAAACTCAAATTGACTTACCAAAAAGCATTCAAATTTCTGAACCCTGAAATCTCTACTCTACTTCTTGGTGTACTAGTTACTTCTTTATTTATTGTCTTTATTACAAAATATTGCCTTTTCTGCATATTCAGCCAGCAGCTTACTGTCAATAAGCAACAACAGGTGTGTAAAGAGATTGTCCTAACATTAATATTTTAAAAATATTTTTTTTAAATCTACAAGTTCCAATTTTTTTTTTAAATTGACAAGTTGGATATAATTTCCAAACCTACAATTTGTCTGTTTTAAGAGATACGTATAGGATCTTTCTAAAGGGTGATTTTTTAAAAGCTATAAGAATGTTTTTCAAAAAAAAACACATAAAATTCAAAAAAATGTATATGAAATCTTTATTTCAATCGATAGAAAAATTTTTTTAAAAAAATGGTAATCGTGAAGATGATATAGGATCAAATCCACATTCAAAAGTAGAACTTTTTTCTGTCCATATAATTTAATGTTTGAAGATTATTTCATGCAAATGTTGACCTTGACTGCGCCTCAAATGGTCCATCCGCTTAGTCCAATTTTGGCATACTCTTTCCAACTTTTCGGCCGGTGTCTCACGAATAAATGCTTCAATGTTGTTTTTTTTAAAAAACTTAAACACACAAAATCTTTTAAAACTGTAGTCTTGCCTTGAAACTAGTTTAAAAACAAAACTTGATACAATAAAGGTAAGACCATTATTCATTTCGAAAAAAAATATAATTGAAGCGTATTTTTTTCTTGTCAAATATCTTTATCTAATTATAAAACCCGTGAAGAATGTTTTATTAATTAATAATCTTTTCGAATATTATAAAAAATTACTATACCCCAATAATAATAATTACCAAATAATTATATAGAAACACAAAAACTTGGCCTGCTTCCGATGCATTAAGACAATGACCTGTCACAATAAAGATAATACCTGATGATGATGAAACAAAAGTGCCACAAAGTGTCTAAGACTCCAAATAGATTTGAATGAAATTCAAGGCTACAATTTTTCTTCGCCCATCTTTATATCTTATCTTATATCTCATATTTCACTCCTTTATTATTATGTCTGTTTTTTTTTTGTTGTTTATATTTCCTTGTTTTGTTTTTATTTTTGTTGAAATATGACTATCCACCTGTCAGCATAGAAAAACTAAACCACCTGATATCCAATTCTTTTTCAAATTCATTCTCTCTCCCTAGGCTGTAGGCAGTAATCCATCTTGCCACCCTATAGTGTTCCATCAAACAAAAACAAAAATAAATACAAAAACGTTCCTTAAAACCGAGGATTTGGGTTTTTATTCCTTGGCCAATGAAAGTTGTGCCTTTTTCAAAAAAAAAAAAAAAAAAAAAAAAATACCACAAGAAAAAATATCCTTGAATCTATCCTTGAGTTATGATAACAAAAACACTCTCTTCTCTCTCTCTGTCAAAAAATATTCCTTTTCTCTTGAAAATGCAACGTATGAGTTTTCTTAGTTATTCGAATTTTCGAAAATAAAAATGTATTTTTGAGCTGTGGACACTGGTTGTTTTGGGATATTTTTGGTTTTAAATAGGTTTAGGAAATTTCATGGAATTTAGCAAACGTATTCTCTTTAAAATTGTGTATCCTCTGCGCATAATCGAGAAAACCACAAGTCCTGGTGAAGTCTTGGATAAAACTGTTCATTTTGCATCTTCTTGCTCAGATACTTTCCTTCCATCGTGTGAAGCAGACGTGTTTTTGAATTTAAAAAAAAGGTAGTTTTTTTTTTACTTGAGTCTCTGTCGAAAGCTTTCAGTTCAGGATATTTTGCTGTCTGCTTTAAAATTGGGTTAACACATATATATTTTTGAGTCCCGGATACAGTTTTTTTTTTCATTTTTGTTGTTGTCACATTTTCAACAGGGGCATATTAAGGGGTTGATGAATTTTAAGGAAACGTCAATTGATACCTCATTAAGGATTTCCACCATCATCATGAATGAGGAAAGAAACGAACTTTAAGGTTAATTTATGGTTAGGTGGAAAATTTGCTTAACCTAATTAAATTATAATAAGTCCAACAAAGTATTGAGTTTCTATGAAATTTCATCGTTAAATTATAAATAACCGAGTTAAATATGTCTAAAGATATTCAAGTTTCAAGGTATTTGCTGCCTTGGTTTTTGAGCTCTTGTCCGATGTCGTCGTTATCGTCGTTATCGTCGTCGTTTCAAAACATCATCTTGGATATATTTATTTATGTATATTTCAGGCTGGAAAAAATTATAGTAATTAATTTTCAACCTTAAAGCTGAAATTCATGCAAATTTTCTACCCAAAAATATAGAGATAGCCAAGCCCAGGTAGCAGCACTCTTATTCGTTGATGTTGGCTTCGAAAAGGATTTATTTTATTTAACTTTGCGCTGTTTTTGTGTTTACTTTATTTTAATTGAAAATTTTTGTTTGTTTTTATCATAATCGTGAATGAATTATTTCCCTCTTAAATCCATTTTATTCAATTTCTCTCGGTGACTGGATTGAATTGAATTTTGTATTGAAGTAAGAGAGACAAATTAAAGGCACTTAAATTGAAATATGTACCTTCACCGTCCCTCTCTCTGGGTTTCAGTGATTTTTCACAACAATAAACAATCGAGACAAAAAAAAAAAAAAAAATTGAGACAGACGAGAGGATTTTTTAGCAACAACTAACGAGTGGGTATAATAAGCTTTTGGACTTATTAATTCCGTATACCCAGTACCCACCCCACACCTTTTTGTAATCTGCTCGGCTCGTGTCCGATTTTAAGTGCTACAGTCTGGTCTGTGGTTTATTTGAACCTATTCCATTCACAAAAAATAGAGGGGATTTTTATTTTGTATTTTTGTAAGCTTTCGTTTGAATTTCAGTATTTGCTGTGCTGGGCTATGATCCTGTCCCTAGTTATATAATATGTATGTAGGTCTGAATGTATATGAAGAGTACAAACTTATTTGAATTTACCTAAGCTGATTGAATTAAGTTCATTTGATATATCGAAAATGGATCAAAATGATGTATCTCTTACAATTTTATTAGTTTGTGAACAAAGAGACAAAAAATAGCCAGAAGGCTTTTAATGTCGGCTTGTCAACTACTTTCCTTATATAGGTTTGCTAGGTACATTTATATCTCTATGAAAACCTTACATTTTAAAAGGGAATTAAGTACATTATATATTTGAATGTTGCTTTGATGATGAAGTCTCTTTTAGATATTTTGGAAATAGGTAGATAAATATTGATTGTGTGTATGTTCCAATGGAAGAAGGATTTATATCCTTTTAAGTTTTATGGAGTTCACTTTTTGCTTATAGATTTTTGATTTTTCGAAGAAGTAGCCTAAGGACATAAATGGAAAACAGGATTAAATTTTTCTTATTTGAATTTGGTCATAAGTAATTATTGGGGGAAAAGAAGTAAATTCTTTTGATGCAAAAGTCTTTTGATTTTAAATTTAAGTTCATAAAGATTTAGAGAAGGTTTTCATACAAATTAAACAATGAAAATCCTTGTTGTGCAGGAAGCTTAAATGAATTCTGGTCTGCCTTACAGCACTGTTCTGTCTCCGACACTCTTTCATATTTTTACTAATGGTCTGTTGTCTGAAACTTCTAATCCACTTACCTGCATCGCTGACGATAGTACCTTTTTCATATTCGTTTTAAGATTTACAACACTACTCTTTGGATGTGGATCTTCAATGGCAATGTATAATAAGATCACTAAGTTCTAACCTAGACAGCATTTTTAAATGGGGGAATTAAAAATCAAGCAAAATTTATTGACTCCAAAAATCAATGCTGCCTTCTGTCGTTAAAAAATAATTTACCACCTTTGCCACTTTCCATGAGTTGCAAATGCATTTAGAATACTGAAAGCCTCGAAAAGTCGAAATTCTCGGTATTTGTATCTGCGATCATCTCTTGTAAAAGGATCACATTTGCGATGTCGCCAAAAATCCGGTAGATATTTGGGTTTCCTAAGCCGAACCAAAAGGTTTCAACTGTAATGCTTGGAATGCTTATTTATATACAATCGGGCCGAACTTCGGTTGTATTTTCAAGCACTGAGATTCGTTCTTCAGTCGTACTACTTGAATGTGAAATATTTAACCCCCAGTTATTGCAATTCAGAAAATCAATACCAATGTGCACCAACACCTCCTTTCAAATCTTCTCTCCTTATGCTCAAACTGTGTCTAATAAGGTTATGTCTTGGCAAAATAGGGGTACCTTGAGTATAAAGTCAATACATTTATTGATCTCAAGATATTTCAGTCAAAAATCAATGTTTTCCAATATTTTGTATAATTTTTAAATAAATTCTCGGGTTTTCTAAAAAACAAAAATAAAAACTATTTGGAAAGCGATATAATTTCTGTTCGAAAAATGTTCTAGGTGACAAATATTCAGTATTCTGGTCTAGGAAACTTCTCCCCTTACATTTAAGACATCTGCTTCAAGCAATTGAAAAAACACAAACGTTGTTTTAGTATAACAAGGATGACTATTTATAGATAGGAAAGGAGGTTTCAAAAATTCTTATTTTTTGAAAAATGTGTTATGCAAATCTATAGACTTGTTAAATATAAAATTTCATTGAAACCGACAAACACATTTTTGAAATAAATTCTATATAAAATGTCAAATCACAAAATTTCTTCATCAAATCCATTAAGTTAAATAAAATGAAAAAAAAAAAACAAGAAGAAAATATATCTCAAAGCCTAAAGGCTCTGGTTACAGACAAACAATGTATACTATAGATAGATATCTTATCAAAAATATTATATTTACTTGCGATGAAAGTGAAGACAGGTACGACGCGTATTACGTATACTCGAATATTTGATGATTTGCATTGGTTCAATTTATTATTCAAATATTTATTTATTATTTGAATATTCCAACTGATGTATATTAGAGACAAAGATGAAGTATGTGACGGGGAGTGTATCAAGAGTAAAAGTTTCCCAAGGTTATTTAAAGATTTCTCAAATATGTATTATCCATCAGTGTGATGATATTCGATATTCATGTCTCAATCTCAAATATACTCGTATAGGGAAAGTGGATTTTTGAATTTGTTTCGAAGGGGAGGTTTATGTTTACTTTCGATTAAGACACATGGTAAATACTTGTACAATAATTCTTCTAAGAATGGGTATAATATGATATGTTCAAAGGTTAGCATATTAAAAGGATGCCTCTTTAACTTGACATAATAATTTGTGTGAAGCATAAAAGCGTTAAATGGAAATTCTTGAACCATAAACAGACAATGTTTTAGAATAAACATGAAAAAAACTGAAGAACTTAATTTTTCAAAAGATTTCTAAGAGTTTTTAACTGTTTTTTTTTTATATTAAAAAAGAGTATGAAAACTTGACCAAAATAATACAATTAGCTCACTTAAAAATAACGCTCCATCACTGGCACTTTGTATCCATTTTTAATTAGAAATGAAACCATTTTTGTAGCCTTCATTATGTAAATAGAGAATTAATAAAACAGCTTTCAAAAAATTGTACTCTTATTTAACTCTGTTCTTTCGTTTCAAAACACTTTGGAATTTGAAATTTGAATCACCCTGTTAAATTAAAAATTATGTTTAATCACTTTAAATAAGAGAATCCCATGATAAGTTTACCTTTGGAATAATATGTTTACTTATTTACTCGTGGGTAATGAAAATAATTTCATATCCTGGCACTCAAAATCTCTAAAAAACAAGAAGTCATTTAATTTGATGTTGTGAATATAAGACTCTGACTGGACGACAACGACGACGACGAATGACGAACGAATGGGTGAACACAAATTTAAATAGCCAGAACTACCAGTTGGAGTCGAGCGAAGAGCAGTCCGCAGTTGGCAGTCATAGTCAGTACTCAGTAAAGTAATGTCAAAAGGAACTGAGGCATGACTTTTACATTTGTAATCTAATATCCTCCATGGAAGAGGAAGACGACTATGAATGACGATGGCAGGACAGAATGAAGTATATTGTTTGTGAAGTCGTGATTATTTTTGACATGATGGCAGTCAGTATAGCCTGGTTAAAAAAAAAGTAAAGAAAGTAGCATTGTCCTATCATTTCCTACTATATAACTGACAACTATAGAAGCAAACAAACGTGACTTGAAATTTAATTTTCAAGGCCACGAGTTAACAAAAGATGTCATTTCGATTATTTCTCTGTTGACTATGGCTTTTCGGAGTCATTTATATTTTGAAAATTTCTCATAAATTGTATTATCCTAGAGAATTAAGGATAAATAGTGTTTTCATATTGATTTTGCTGATGTATATAATAGAACCATAAATCCTTTTCAAAATCAAGCTTCAATTCTTCAAAAATCTTAAAAGATTTCAACGAAAACTAAATTTCAAAACATTTTGCAGACATTTTTCTACAAAAACGTAGAACCCTAAAATGTAAGTATAGAAGTCACCCCAAGAAAAAAAAAAGGTTCTAAAACATCTGCAAATGACAAACCTATCTTACCTTTATTTGATAGCCAATAAACTGCTCTAGCCATAAATGTCAATCAATTAATGTCCTTGATTTGGAAGGATTTACTCATTTTTATTTAAAATAAATCGAATGGTTGAGAGGGAGTGAGGTCAAAATTGTTTATCGAATTAAGGACCTCTTTCACAAAAGGACTAGAAAGCTGAAATAAATACGCTCAAGTGTTATATGCGACGGGATGTGTGAGGATGTGTTTTTTTGTATATTGATGAAAATTGATTAGGGTAGAGAATGATGTGTCAATCCCTTACAGATATTTATCTTTCGATTGCAGAATTATTGAGATTTATAGAATTCAGGTTTTGCATTCGTTTTTTTTTTAGTCTACGCATTTGTTTATAGTTTTGTCATTAATCATATACAAAATCTTAAAAACAGAAAAATGGAAAAGACGATTTAAAAAAAGAAAGATGATTTAAACTTAAAATGACGTTTAAAAATTTTAGTTAAATATGAAACTCGACTGCAACCCATTAGTGTTCTTTTTTGTATAAAACAAAAGTATTATTGAAAGAACTTGAAACAATTTGTTTGTTTCTTCTTTATAATATATTCAAATTGAAAAACATTTCTAACCAATTTATTTTTTACAAAAAAAAAAACTTTTGAAAATTGAACAAAATATTATGTTTAAAATAAAACAATTTTGAAGCCAGAACCTTTATTTATTCTGAAGATATTTTTATTAGTTAACTAGTGCTAAAAAACTATCAGTTAATTCTTTCTAAAATAGTAGGTATCAGGTGTTAAGAACGTGTTTCTTCGTTTTAATTATTTATTTGAACGTAATTTTCTTCTTTTGAAAAATAATTCTTTTCCATTTTATTTCTATTTTTTTTACATTAATAAACAGAATAAAATTTAATTAAAGTCGATAGAATAATATTTTTCATAAATAGTGGAGAAAAAAAATATTTTTTTTTAAATTGCGTTAAAAAAACACCCTCTGATTCTTTTTTTCTAAAAGCTTATTCTGTACATTTTGATCTTTGTATCTCTTAAATTTAATTATTTTGGAACTGTATCTCTACTGATTCTAGAGCTGTGGACGAGGAATAAAAGTATCAAGTTAACACAATTATACCTCTTTCCACGGAGCTTGAAATATCGAAACATTAAAAATATTCAACATTTAAAGATTCACAACTCTTGGATCATTATTAAATCACTAAAACAATGAATGCATGTTTATAAAAACAAAGTCAAAACTACTAAAGGAGAACAATAATAAGTATTATAAGGAATTGCGACAGATCAAAGAAGCAAAATATGCAACCCATCCTTTTTTCATCAAAAAAAGTTAAATTGCAATCATAAAAAAATACCCTCTGATTCTTTTTTTTTCAAAACCTTATTCTGTACATTTTGGTCTTATTCTCTCTAAAATTTAACTATTTTGGAATCGGTATCTCTACTCTTTCTTGAGATGTGGACGAAGAAAAAAAAGTATCAAGTAAACACAAGTTATACCTCTTTCCACCGACCTTAAAACATCGAAAAATTAAAAATACTCAACATTTTTAGTTTCGCAGCTCTTGGATCATTATTAAATCACTTAAACAATTAATGCATGTGTATTAAAACAAGGTCAAAACTAAGAATAGGAGAACAATAATAAACCTTATAAGGAATCGCAACAGAACAAAGAAGCCTTTTTCATCAAAAATAAGTTAAGTCTTTATACCAAAAAAGCTATGTGACAGTGAATATGCAATTGAATAACAAATTACTATTTTTAAAGGAGTAAAAATTGCTAATAGAATATCCTTTACTTCTTTAAGCTTTTTTTCTGCTCAGATCCTGGTTTACAATATTCTTGTTTTGTATAATCACCACCAGAAAGATGGAAAATTAATTGCATATTTTTCTTCACTTTAGAAAAAAAATGAAGGAAAAACCTCTTTTTTATACATTCTCTTCGTCCTCTTGTTTGGCTTTTTGTTCCAGCTATTTTCTTAAGCTATTTTGGTCCAGCAAAGCAGAAAGTGAAATGTTTCCATTTTCATATTTTTTGTTCCTCTCCAGATTATTCACTCATTTATGCATGCATAAAGGATAAGTTTTTCTTTTATTATTTGGTTGTTGTTGTGGAAGCTTCATGTTTAGCAAGATGATGGGTTGAGGCAAATCCCTTATTCAGAAAAAGAGTACTAGCTCTCTACACTACTCTGGCAACAACAGCTTCCAAAAGAAAAAGCAACAAAAGTAATTTCAAAAATCAATTCAAGGATTGCTGCAAATTTAATGCACTAGTACAATGTACTGTACACTGTGTTGAGCATGATGCACTTCTGCTGAATCTTTGATCAAGCAGAAAGAGGATGATGGTGCTCTGTGTTTATTACTGCGTTTAATTAAAAGGATATACGCTGGCTGCTCTGTGTTGATGACACATCATCATATCACTTGTAGAAAACTCTCACATAAAGTACACTTGATTGATTACAGAAATGAAAGTGATATTTGTTTGCGTTTTCTTTTCAATAAAAAAAAAGAGCCCCAGTCCTGGAAAGACCCCAAAGTTATTCAACTAGAACGAAAATATTAAATTGCTTCAGAGAGAGGGTTATTGGACTTGGGTACGGTTTCAAATATGAGGGTCTTTCTTATGTACCTAAAACTGTAATATTTATATATGAGGGGATTTCAGAGATTTATTTGTAAACTGTTATCAGGGTTTCAGTTTTATTTACTTAAAACACAGAGTAAATGCATTGTATTTAAAATTATTGATTTTTATATTTTTTTCGAATTCATGGAGATAAGATACTGAGAAAGGGGTAAGCGATTCCTCATTCGTATGCATATGTATCGTGAATCTTACAAATATGACTCACTCCTTTAAGGTAAGATATCAAACTCTTTGTATACTAACAGACCTTGAAGATTCCTTATTTAAATCTCAACCATAAATTCCTTATTTTTATGATACTTGGACTTTATACGCATCACAATCATCATCATTAACATCATCAATTCACATAGAAATTTTCTTTTTTTCTTCTTTTTTTCAAAAAAAAAAGGAAAACTTTCATGCAAATTTTATTCACCAAAAACGGGCGTATATATGTATGTACATCCTGTAATGGTGAATAGTTTTGCAAGAAATTGTTACTTCCAGAATCGAAAAAATCAAAAAAAAAATCATTGATTTGCTGCCATTTCCGTTGCCTCCTCCAGCACGTCGATGTCGTTTGCGTAATTTGAAAAGTTTTCTTTTCAATTCAAAATCCCTTTTCATACTCGCATGTGAATGAGGAATGGCGTCCCGTGCCGATGTCGACGTTTACTTCCGTTTTCAATACGCCAAATGAAATCGTTTCTGATTGGAATTATTTTTCTTTTTTTTCCTGTTTGTATTTATAAAGTGTGTTGTAGTATAGTAGTGTTGTTAAATTTTTAAACGACCCCAGATGATTGATTTATTCGTGTTACTTTTTTTTAAATTTATTTATAAATGTTTTTTTATTTTTCACTGTGAATCGATTTAAAGAAACACTCGCCAATAAATCTACTAAATTTATGAAAAAAAACTTCCCTATAATAATATTCAAAAGATATTAAAAAACGTCTTTCTATGGTGATGCCGTTTTACTGTGAAACATATTGCGGACATTTATTCTAATTTATTCCTTAAATTGCCTAAAAAATATGATTTGGTCCATGGAATTATGAAACTTAAAAAAGATGCGAAATACATTGTTTGAAATTTAATACATTTTTCTTCTACTAAACAACCAAGTAAAATAAACAAAATAATTTTGCTAATTTCAAACGATTTTACAATCTTGGTAACATTTCTCTTGAACTTAAATCACAAAAAGGATCAAGGATTTCTTAAATCAATATGTCTTTCGAGTTCTTGACATTTAATATCATAAGGTTTATTTGATTTGCTTTTTCTCATGAACTGTCACTATTAAAACCTGTTCTGATGTACCATTTGATTGAGTATGGTGTTAGAAAGGATTAAAATTTTAGAATTTTATATCAACGTTTCTCAAAAAAAAAAACAAACATTTTAATAATAAACAAGTTAGAAACAGCCGAAAGTTTTAAGGAGTTATTTTTGATTGTTTGTTAAAAACCCACTTTTTTTTAAATTTTAAAACTTAGGCCAAAAGAGATTTATTTTAAAAGAAACTCAATTGAAAACAAATATTTTCAACCCCCTTCCAAAAAAGACAATATACGTTAAAAAATAAACAGCTTTCTAATCTAGAAACATAATCACAAGATATCCTACTAAATAAACCTAACCATCAACAAATAATAAAATCTATCTAAACAACAACAACAACATCACCAAAAAATGTGTACGAATGCGTAAACAAAATATTCACTGGGTTCTATTTTACATCAACCGTAAATCCAAAAGCCACTTAAAAGCCTAACACCACACCGATGAAGGATATCGACCCTGACAGTTACACCACGAAATAAATCCACTTAAACTTAAAGGGATTTCAAGGACTTACTTCGCGTAAAGGAGAACACGAAAAAAAAGGTATACGAATCTAAAGTTGGTGCAAAGACAAACACAGAGGGGGCTGGAATGGCAGTGGTGTTGGGAACTTAGGGAGGTGGGTCGAATGAAATTCTCTCAAAGGACAAGATGTAATCATTTTTGCTTTGTTATGTTAAGCTTAGAAATCCAGGCCAATGTAAATTGATATCTAAATGAAGGATGAAGGTAAAAAGAAAAAGAACAAACAACAACATTATACCACCCCAATTGACTGTACGCTATGTTTGAAAAAAAAAACAAATCAATTTCTCTTATTTTTTGTTCCATCATAGGAACTGGAAGTGATTCTGGTCAAGGGAAAAACGAACCAAATCCTAACTTAAGAAAATTGATTCTCTGTGATTAGGCACTTAAAAGTATATTGCATTAATCTTTGACTCGAAACCGTATTGTTTTAAATTAGTTTTTCTTGTTAAAAAATGTAAGATTCCTTTTTCAAAAGGTCTTTTAAACCTCTTTTGTTGCTCAATATTCAACATTATTTAATATTGTAAAATGCATTAACATTTCCACTTAAATCCAAAATTAAAGGACTTTCTATAAATTAACCCCCTTTTCTGTGTAACACTACAAATTAGCTAATTCCACTAAAACCGCATAGGCGCACAAATATTTAAATGACATGGATAATAGAAGGCTTATGTAACCTCCAAAAGTCAGGAACTAGACGGTTGGGAATTACGATAGCCATTGGTTTTCGAGCAAACAACAAAACTAACGTTAAAGTTATACCTATGTATACTTCAAAACAATTCGGAAGCATTTGACGTAATCGGATCAAATTAGTGGCATGGATTTGATACAGTCATTATCGTCAAAAAGGCCATTACCATGGCTTTGGTAAGCTTTCGCGTTAAACAATAGGAATTCTCTGGACAAAATGAAGTGGAAAAATATTTGTTGTTGTTGTTCGAAAATATATAACTTCAACGATTCAATGCCTAAGTTTAGATTGTCTCTAATTAATTGAATCAATTATACCTAAAGATTTGGGTATATTTCTTGTTGGATGAATTTTTAGTAAATAAATTAGTAATTGATATATAAGTGAATAAATACAAATTCTGATTTAAAATACGTTTCAATTTTGTGAGCCTATTTAAAAAACTGTCAAAGGGCTAAAACACAATTTTTGTGAAAAATATGTTTAATTTTTTGAGTGACAGACAGAACCAAAAGCTTCGTAAATATTTCTTTTCTTAAGTCAAGATTTATTAAACAAAACTTTTTAAGGAATCTAAGAACCTGTTACGAATTTAAGCATAGAATTTGACAATTTTAAAGATTTTTTCTCTCTTAGCTCACTATTCTGCAATCTGAATTTTGCTCTTCTGTATTTTTTCCAGATTTCTGAAAATGGACATTGCAAACTTTCTTAATTGCCAGACATGGCAATGACTTGGTTTTTTTGTCAGCTTCTTTTTCGACTTTAACTTTTTTAAACTAGTTCGTAAAAAAATAACTTAATCTTGGATATTCGATCATTGTATACAATTCATTTGAGTTTCATTTGTTCAAGGATTAAAATTTAGAAGTTAACTAAATTTGAAAAAAAATTAAATAGTACGCATACGCCCGAGTGACCCATATTGTTTTATCATCATTTTAAACAGAAAGATTGACATTATGCGTGAAGAAAGACCATCATCTGGAAGAAAATTAGTGAAAATAAAAAAAAATGTATTTCATGTAAGAATAATAATTGAAGTAATTTTTCTCAATAATTGAAAGAGCAGCAAAAATTAAGAGAGTGAAATTATAAAATAATTCCATAAAATATATGTAAAATTCTTTAAAATCATGATAAAACATCATAATTGAAATTGTCGTGTCACAAAAGGAAACAAAAAACGAACACAAAACAATTTTATCCTATCTCATTTTTCTATATCAATCTAAATATAAATAACTCAATCACTTTGCTGTCATTTCCTCTTACCAAAACGGGACGAAACGAAACGAATTGATACCTAAAACATCACTTATAGAATAGCCTTTATTGTCGACACTATCAAAACAATCATCGTTTATTTAATGTGCTGACAAAACGACGAGCAACAATAGGTCCGAAAACAATACCATTAACTTTAGCCCCCAAATCGAAGAACGATGCCGTCAAATCCATTAATTATAGCTAACAACACAAAACAACAGCCATCCAGCCAAAGCATACCACTTGATGGAAAGAGATAGTGATGTAGAGAGAGAGAGAGAGAGAGTGAGCTATTCGTTCCTAAAATTCCAAAGCTCGCTGAATGTCCTTTTAACGAATTCTTAACGGGTCATTAATTTAATAATAATCAGATCAACAAGAACTTTGACCTATTTGTTAAACACGATTGAATAACATCGTGCTGCCAGAGAGCCATCATCATTGGGTTTGGGCTTGGGCGGCGGAAATGGTTTGGCGATGGTCGGGGGCTCGAACTCGGGCTCGGGAGTGGTTCTTTTAATGTTTTCCATTTCTTTTTGTATTTCGAACAAAAAAAAGTAAACAAATCAACACATCTAGATGCTACATGCAAGTATAGCAACACTCTGAATCACTGAAAGACTGAAACACTTTTAACATGAAAATGATAAGTGTGGAAGTCTGCGTGAGCGTGAGGCTTTGGCGTCATAGCATAGCGAACAAAATGTATCCGTATCCTCTTGCTTAATTCCCTTTAGAAGTTTTAAGTTATATTTTTTTAAAGGATTTTCGCGCCCTGATACCATGCACATTGCACAGTGCACACGTTTGCTTTTATCGCATTGTAGTTCCTTTTTTTTTTAATTTTCTTTTATTTTTGCGATAAAAATCGCAATGACAATCACAAACGTAAAAATGCAAAAAGCGTTGATTCGACGAAATGGAAAGTGCTAAATGAAAAGAGGGAAAGCGTTGAGTGTTGGGTCCTTTCGAAATGTCTCTGTGTTTTTTTTTCTGTTTGACTGTGACTGTAACTTCGTAGATCCGGAGGCGATATGCATATGTGGTTGGTGTTGGACGGATGCAGTTGTTTCTACCTTCTTCTTTCTTTGTTACCAACAAAAAAATCTGCTATTTAATGGAAATGCAAATGGGAGTCATTTTCGTGATCCTGATTTCTGGGATTCCAGTTACAGTAGAATGGGTATGATAATTGTAAACAAAAGAATATGCAAAAAAATAACGTGCTTTTCGGAGTATTCCAGCACCATAAAACTTCAAAATAACGGAATCTTTTTAGAACCATCGAATGCGTAAAACAAAACTGTCCTTACTGAAAAAAAAATTCGAGAGGAGTAGAGAGAACTTACTAGAAACATTTAAACAATCATTTTTAAACTGTTGTTTTCTGAAAATATTTGAATTCAAATTTGGGTTTATTATCGTCTATTATTTGAACACTTTTTCGAGGGACTCAAAATTTATAACCTGTAGTTCAAAAATGACAAAAGTTTAGCTGCGATGTGATATTGTAACGAAGCGTTACACTTCATCCCCACCGCATTGAAACCGAAGTCGAATATAAACCGAACTAATAATGGATAACCCGTTGTGTATCATTAATTAATTCTGCACGATTTATTTTTACATACTTATCAACCAGCTGATGCAGTAATTACATCCATTGCATTAGCATGGGCAATGGCTGGAGGAAAGCCAATAGTAAAGACTGTTGTCATTCACTTGCTCTCAATTCACAGGAACTTATGGCAGGATAATTGATATGCAGAGGTGAAATTTTATTAGGATTTATTCGTCTTATATATTTACCTAGTTTGGGTACCAATTTTGTGGATATTAAAGGAACGAATTCCCGATCGCATTAACCACCTCGAGTACAGGACCGTGTCGTAGTTTTTTTGGGTCACAAAATAACTTTTTCGTTTCTCCTTCCTTCCTTCGCTTTATTCCGCCATTCACTTCTTCTAAAATTACTGCTAGAGACAGTGATCTTCACTTCAATCCAATCCCATTATTCCGTTTCTTCCAATTTTAATGGCTTGTCCTTTTAGGCAAGGCTTTGAATATATTCTGGCTTACTGCCATGGGGACGAAGAGATTTTAGCCCTGTTTCTTCCGCCATTCCGAAACAAGCTAAGACCGACTGATTATTCTCTAGTTTGCAGATAGAAACACGGAACTTTCTCAACCGATTATTTTGAGGTCACTTCCTAAGAGTAACTCCGACAAGTCTAGTGATTCGCTTACCATTCCCTAGCCTCAGTTAGAGACAGGTCTCGACTCGATATCCGTACCTCCGTAAGAATTATAAAGTTAGATTGTAATTGTTTAATTTGTGAAATGTATGCAATTAATTTTACGTTATACAAGTCTAACGATTTCGACTTTTGAATTTCTTTAGGAAGAACACTGAACTGCCTCGTGCAAAAAAGCATCACAATATTTGTGTTTTTGTATGCTTTTTCTAAATAAAAGTCATTATCAAAGGATTTTGGGGGTCCGTAAACCTAAAAACGCTACAATCAAAATTATAATAATGCAGAAATTCGTGACACTTAATTCCTTTACCATTAGTTTTCTAAGATTCTGAACCTTGGTGTTTCCAGCTTTTTAATTTAATTTATCGTGAAATAACTTGACACAAAATATCTTAAGCTCGAATTTTAAGATTGTATACTTTTTTAAGTTCAATTTGATTATACCAAAAAAAAATATGAGCAGGAAGTTTTTCAGGACACCAATAAGTTATTAGTATGGGTAGAATTTTTCAGCCTCTTTTTTCTTTAAATTGCCATTAAAAATATACTTCCTTTCTCACTTTGAATAACAGCAGTAAGGCAAGTAAAGTCCAATGTTCTAAATTATGTTTAAAAAGTATACAAATGTTAATTAAATAACAAAATGGACTGTGTTGACCTTCGACGACTCAGGAACAATTCCCAAATAAAATTCTTGCAACAATTATGCAAAAAGATAGGATTTTATTTACTATATTAAATAAAATATATTAATTACAAATTTCTTGAATAATTTAATGTCCTACTTACATAGGTATTTTCCACAAAAAAAAAAAGATTAATATTCGTCTCTAGTCAACTTTTTCTAATGTCGATAATCTTCCATCCAAAAAATGACAGACAAAATGGAGGAATTATCTAAGGTTCTTTCTTTGAATATGTGCTGCCACCGGACGAACAATACGAGAAACAGCATAATTAATTTTTTAAAGCTGAACTTGAACTATATGTGAGAATTTTACTTTACAAATCTGGCGAGATGACATCCCGGGCCCCGTCTGAAGCTGTATCCGAAGACTCAATATCCAAAACAGCGAGCATTCCGACTGACCTCTTTGGCAAAACAGTTCCATTTTCAACACGCACGTCCGCTACTCTAACAACTCCGTCAAGTCCAGGATAAACGTTCGTTACTCTACCCATTCTCCAAGCCGCTCTTACCTCTCCCGGATTGATTACCAAAACAATGCTGTCGACTTTCACCGGCTTTGTAACCTTATGCCACTTCGAACGCCTTGTTATTTCTGGTAGGTATTCGGTGTACCATCGCTTAGTGAATTCTTTCATAAGATGTTGTGCTCTTCTGCTATACAATCTGCTCCATTTATCACTATCAGAAAAAACTCCTGGTGCGGTGACGTCTCTGTCACTATCGCCGAAAAGAATTGAGTTAGGAGTGAGCGGCTTAGGATCTTCTGGATCAACGGGTAAGTGGGTGAGTGGTCGTCTGTTGATCTGGCCCTGTGCTTCCAACAGACTATTTACAAGTACGTCTTCTCGAGGTGTTACTCCTCTCAGTATAAATTCAGTACTGGATTTGATTGATCTTATAAGTCTCTCCCAAGCGCCGCCCATCCAGGGAGAATAAGCTGGGATAAACTGCCAAACTATACCCTCGTATTTCGCACAGTACTCACCGAGTCCTTTCTCCATCTCCTTGCAGTCCTTTTCGAGGCAGTTTCGTGTTCCAACGAAGTTGAGTCCATTATCACTATAAATGAACTTTGTGACAACTCGGTTGATTAGAAAGCGACGCAGACCCATAATACACTGGTCCATACTTAGGTCGTTCAGAACTTCGATATGTACCGCTCTGAAGCTCAAGCATGTAAATATCATGCCATATCGCTTGACAGTGCCTCTTCCATACTTGACATACATCGGACCAAAGCAGTCGACTCCTACGTGAGTAAACGGTCTTAAGTCAAAGGCTAGTCGACTCTCCGGGAGTTGTCCCATTAGTGGCATAGCTGGTTTCGCCTTTAGTCGCCGACACATATAACATTTCGACTGGACACGAGCTACTGCAACACGGATGCTGATAATCCAAGCCCGCTCTCTTATGTCAATTATGGTCGTCTCCATTCCTCTGTGAAAATTAGCTTCATGGTAATGCATGATTAAAATCTCAACCAGTGGATGGGTCTTGGGCAAAATTGCTGGGTTACGTGCAGCATACGAAAGCTTTGCCTTTTGGGCTCTTGAGCTTAACCGCAATGTACCTTCATCGTCAATGAAGGGCGATAAGCTCGACAAACAACTGGTAGGCGCAACACTTTGCTTTCGTCTCAGACAGGACACCTCGTCAGGAAATGCTTCTTGTTGTATTTTTCTAAATACCCAATCCTGGGCACGTAGAATTTCTGAAGGCGTTACAAATGGCTCACTCTCAATAGGCTGCCTTCTTAACAAATCTCTGAACCGCAAGATAAATGCCAGAACTCTTATTGCCGAAAACCACCTAGCTTGAAACCTTGCCTTTAACTCATCATAAACTTTGAACGATATCGACTCTCTGTGGATAAGTATTGGAAATATAGAAAAGTCAACATCGCTTACCTTGTCGGTGGAACTACCAATCTTTCCTGCCGTAATAGGCCATTCATCTCGAGGACACATCAAAAAGTTCGGACCTGTAAACCACCTTGATTTTCTAATATCGGTGTCTGTTGGAATTTGCCTAAACCTGGTTCCGTCGTCGGCAACGTTATCGGATGACCTCACATAAAACCATTGAGCTGGATTCGATACATCTAAAATCTCGCCGATGCGAACTGCCACAAAGCTGGGAAACTTGAAACTCGAGGAACAAATCCAGGACAGCACTGTCTTAGAGTCTGATAAGAACATAACTTCGTGTGGCTTGATCGAGTGAGAATTCTTGACGGTCTCCGCAATACGAGTACCAAGCACTGCGGCTTGTAACTCCAAACGAGGTACAGAGAGTTTCTTCACAGGAGCCACTTTCGACTTCGCCATAGCCAATGCCACCTCCACCACACCACCTTTTTCAAAACGCCAATAACAAACCGCAGAAAACGCCTGCTCTGAAGCATCAACAAACACGATCAAACTTATACTGGAAGAGTCAGGAGCCCAAGATGCATACAAGCGTGGAATTTGAATGCACTCGATTCTTCTTAGGTCTCTTACAAATTCGAGCCACTGGATTTTTAACTGCTCGGAAATCGGCTCGTCCCAATCAAATCCCTCACGCCAAATTTCTTGTAAGATGACTCGACCTTTAATAATGAAGCAGGAGATCAAACCAAGCGGGTCGAAAATTCTCATGATGGTCCGTAAGACTTCACGTTTTGACATCACGACTGCTCCATCCGACATCTTCTTCAAACATTCTTCATCGTTTAACTTGTAAATTAATTCATCTGAAGAGGGATGCCAAACCATTCCAAGAATTTTCGTCACGTAACTTTCGGATTCATTTGGATCTATGCTTACAAGATTAGCCTTAATATTTGTCTCTGGAATTTGATTTAAAAAAGCTCTACTATTTGATTGAAAACCGACTAGGTCGAAATTCATAGCTTTGCAAATTCTTATGGCATCATTGCTTACGGTTACTGCCTCTTCAAGTGTGTTATGACTGTTGAAATAGTCATCGACATAAGTACGGTTGACCAATCCATCAACAGCCTCTGGACACTGGGTTTTGTAGAGATTGGCGTGGTGATTCTTCACAAATTGTGCACAAAAAGGGGAACACCGGGGTCCGAACATCATCACCTGCATGACGAAAACTGTTGGTTGACGGGTGGAATCACAATCTCTCCAAAGGAATCGCTGACACTGCTGATCGGCTTCACGTATTCGAATGCGATGAAACATCTCTTTGACATCTGCATTAACAGCGAACTTTCTCTCTCTAAATTTAAAGAGTCCAGCATGCAAAGGAACAAGGTTATCTGGACCTTTTAACAGCCGTGAATTTAGAGAAGTGCCATCTACCTTCGCAGCAAAATCTGCAACGACCCTCGGTTTCGGCGGACACTTATTCTTATTTAAAACGATAAATATTGGAACGTACCATATTCGCTTCCAATTCTGCTTCAGCTCTTCAGTAGTCGCTATTCTAGCGTATCCCTTCATAACTAGGTCTTCTACGTATTTGATCATCCAGTTTTTCAGGTCTGGGTTCTTCAATAAAGTTTTCTCAAACTTCATAAGTCGCCTTTCAGCCATAGCGTAACTATCTGGAAGCTTGGCTTCATTACTATCCCAAAGAAGCCCGATTTCATATTGATCATCAACTCGACAAAGCGTCTGTTCCATAATTTCCAATGCTCGTTTATCGGACTTGCTCACAAAAACACCACTTGGTGGTTTAACTCCGAACTCTTCTGTTGAAAAATGTTTCTTAACAAGATCGTGCAACTCTTCATCTTCCTTGAATATTCCATGGAAATATGAAATTGACGCTACTTTAGGAGAGTTTAGACAAGACACACTTGATTGCAGCCCAGTTGTTCCAAACACAACCCAACCTAGGGGTGTCTTTATAGCTCTTGGTTCATCGTCTTTTCCTGACCTCTGCCGACTTCCAGACAGAAGCTTAGCTTGGTCTAAACCCAAAAGGATTTTCGGTTTTGCATTATCCAGTTCAATTAACGGCAAATCTCTTAGATGAGAATAAGATTTCTGTAATTTGCTGACGTTTACAGTCTGGCTAGGAAGTTCTAAACCATTAACTGTGTATATATCCTTGAGTGTAAATCGTTTGGCCTTACTTACAGCCGAGACACTCAAAGTTGTTCGCATTGATTGCTCTGTTCTCGAAACACCCTTAGTCCATTGCAGCACAAGAGATTCAGGCTCACCTTTCAGATTCAAGAATTCATAAACCTCTCGTTCAATCATCGTGATCGAGGATCCATCATCTAAAAAGGCATATGTGTCCAAATAACTGTCGTTGCTTCCGTACAATCGAATCGGAACAACCTTGAACATCACTGGTGCCTTAACTCCAAGATGTGACGAGTGAATCTGTGCGGGTGGAGTGAAAGTAGGAGCAGATGAATTTAAAGATGATCTTGGAGTAGTCAGATGTAAAAGTGGGTGGTGGTGCTTGGAACAGCCTTCAATTCCACAAAACTTCCTTTGCGAACACCTATTCCACTTGTGTGGGACTGGATCTAGGCATCTGAAACAAATGGCATTGTTTTTGGCAAACTCAAACCTCTCGCCTACTTTCATCGCCTTGAAAGCGTCACATTCACTCATCACATGCACAGATTTCCCACACTTGACACAAACACTTTTGTTGGATACTGACTGGTGAGTTAAAACTCTTTTTGACAAAGCTGCACTGACTACCTTCTCTCTACCTTGTGGCTTCGAATACTTTGATAATTCTGGAGGTAAGTCAAACAACTTATCAGATATAAACACTGCAAAATTTTTTAAATTTGCGTCAGGATTCTTTATCCTTCGTTTCTGCCAATCATGATATAACGACGGGCACAATCTTCCAGCCAATTCTGTGAGAACATAATTGTTATTGAGTTCTTTACCCAGATTCATGGAGTTGATATCACCAACGAAACCATTTAATGCCACGGCCCATTGACGCAGCTTCATATCGCTTCCAGAACTTAACACCGGCAATTTTAGAAGGTTTGTAGTAAGATTGTGCACAAGTACATCAGACCTGCCATAGATTGCTCTTAATGTACCCATAATCGCATCTGCATCAGTCGAGTAACGCAACCGATCGCTCACAAGGTTATGAGCTTCACCAACCAGCGCCTTTCTAAGACGAGCTACGTTCTCTCTACTATTATATCTTCCCTCTTCAGTGGTTGACTTGTACACTGACTCAAAATAAGGCCACTCCTTGTGATCGTGACCCGAAAACGACGGTAACTCTTGCACCTGATTGCGAGTGAGAATTGTTAACAAGTTTGACATATCTGATTGCTGGCATAAACTTATATCGGAACTTCTTGGTTCAAGATGATCTTCAGCCTTATGAGGAGTTGAATGAGCGTGAGACGAATTTTCCAAAATTTGCTTATGCTTGCTACCAATCTGACGAACCGCTTCAAGTCTTTCGTTGGCGAGTTTTGTCAACTCAACAGGCCTAACATTAACTTGACCAGGCGGCTCCTTTGCTGCAGTATGCAATTTGGATTTAAGCGCATTCATCTCAGCTTTAAGTAATTCGATTTCGCTCTCTTTCTGATCGACAGTCGACTGAGCTAACTTGGCTGCCTCAATCAGAACATCGATAGCATCAGATAAATCATCAGAGTTTTCATCTCTGGCAGCAACTTGTTTGCTTTTATCTCCTTCCTTATATTGATTTTTGGCAACATCCTCGCATTCATTTGTGCGACAGTACCACGGAGTTGCAGTATCGAACAAGGAAGGTTCAAATTTAGCGCAGTTGTAATGCCACCAACGAGCACAATTTTCGCACGCAACCATTTCTTCATCGTCCGGCAAATTGCAGCCTTCGGCGACGCAGCTATGTGCAATTTCATCAGGCATCTCTATTAAATAAAATTATGTTGACCTTCGACGACTCAGGAACAATTCCCAAATAAAATTCTTGCAACAATTATGCAAAAAGATAGGATTTTATTTACTATATTAAATAAAATATATTAATTACAAATTTCTTGAATAATTTAATGTCCTACTTACATAGGTATTTTCCACAAAAAAAAAAAGATTAATATTCGTCTCTAGTCAACTTTTTCTAATGTCGATAATCTTCCATCCAAAAAATGACAGACAAAATGGAGGAATTATCTAAGGTTCTTTCTTTGAATATGTGCTGCCACCGGACGAACAATACGAGAAACAGCATAATTAATTTTTTAAAGCTGAACTTGAACTATATGTGAGAATTTTACTTTACAAATCTGGCGAGATGACAGACTGAAATGGTTTTTAAAATAATATTTGTTTTTGGTTTAAACCAAATTAATTAAGTTAAGTCACGATAATCAATTTAAAAAAAATGCAAATAAAGAAAATCTCTAAAGTCCCTTACGGTGTATTCTGCTTTATTAAATAATTTCTTAATTAAATTGTATGAATTTTAAACTAAGAACATTTCTGATTGCAACAAAATTTGTGTAAATATGTCGCTTAAAGCTTAAAATATATATCATTCCATGAATATTCCCTCAGACACTTTTTTCATAATTTATTTATTAAATATTTTCTTTATTGGCTTTGCGAGCACATAAATTAAATAACCAACAACCATCAAAAAGTAATCATTTAAATAACCTTTACCTATTAAACTTTTTCGTATACTCTATAAAAGTTTATATATATTTTATCATCATTTATGCAGACTTTTAACTTTAAAGAAGATTTTATTCAATCTTAGCACAAAAAAGTATAGTTTTCTAAAAAAGTTATTTCTTTAAGCACAAAATTCTTGAAATTTGAAGTATTTTCCAATTTTTTTTTGATCAAATAAAATTCTGGGAAGCATCACTTATAAACTCATGTTAACCAAGTTCTAAGAATTGTCCGATAGTTTACTGACAAGAAATATTCTTCTCTGAATCAAATGTGTATTTTCCTTTCTTCCAGTATATCAGTCTAAATGTTATAATGCACTTCCTACATTGATGTTGACCATATTTTTGAGTCTATATGTGGTTTTTTAATGCATTAAATTCTATTTTTTAGAAAAAGAAATTTAATTTGGTATTTTAAAACATGCTGTGGGATGCCTTTCAGAATTCTTTTGAATTCAAATTCAAAGTAAAAGAAAACTTTGGTAAAAAAAATTGATGTAAAATATTCAAGGTTGTAAGGAAAAATGTCAAGTTCGATATTAATTGAGGCTTTTTCCGACTAAGAATTTTTAAAAACTACTCAAAACTTAGAAATGATTTTCTAGAAATCATCTCCAAACATAACATCCTACATTGTTCATTCTGAAAGTGTCGTAAAATAACAAAAATAATCAATTATCTGTTCCAAGAAAGAAAAAAAAACATCTTGAAAACGTTTTCTGAATGATTTACTATAAGTTCCTTTTCATAAACTTTACTCAAAGTTTCTTAGCTCAGGTAAATCCTCTTTGTGTCCTTAAGCTGACATCTCGCAATCAATTTCAATCTTAAAAATGTCTCTTTATAGTTTTCATTTTATCAAACAGTTTTATCTAACATATGATGTGGTATAGGTAAGCCCCGCAGTATTGGACGGGACGTGTCTACATATTTGTCCGTCCAGTTTCAGCCACTATCAAAAGGATCCACATACATATGTACGTACGTATGAACTTTTGTACGAATAAGGATGAAACTCAAATTTGTATGCACAAAAAGTTTCGTTACTATAAACATACATACATGAGTACCTGTATATATAAAATATATATAAGAAGGCTTAAAATATACTTTAATAACCAACAGTGTTTCAACATGAAATCATTTTTCATTATGACAGATTGGATTGATGTGAATAATATTGTATGCAAATTGTTTCAGTTTTACCGTACTCTCTTCGTTAAAGGATTTTCTTTTTCTCTTTTGCTTTTTGCAAGCTTGATGCGAAGTCAGAGAAGTGCTTTACCTGTGCAGCAGGTTTGGACAAAAAATATGACACATCATTTGTCAATTTATAGTGTGGCCATGGGAAGGAACGGTGGTGGACGCGCCGCCCGCCGGAGCTATAGTGTGGAGGAGAAAGACTTGGTTATATTATATAATATTGTTGGAATTTAAATGCCTTAATATGTTCGGTGATGAAAATTCTTTCCTAAGCGGAAAACAATTTGAAATCTTCTCTTATGGGAATGGAAGGAAAACTAAGTTTTATTATTTGTTTTTTTACTATGACTTGATGAATTTTAAAATTTTTAGTAATTTGTTTTTAAAAACATTCGGAAGTCAGTGTCATTTCTTAATTTCTGAATGGATTTTTTTGAACGTATGCAATAACTATCTTCAATTTTACAAATAAACAAACTGAAAGTAAGGGCTTTGAAACCAATCTAGAAGTCCTTGAACTAAGGATCCTAAAAATTGACCTTAATTAACCTTTAACGTTGACAAATTTTGTTTGGTTTAGAAAGTCTCGAAAAGTTTGATCTTTTCAACTCATGGGGCTATACTATAGTGACACTTTCAAAATAATTATTTTGTATGCTTATTCTATAGTTCATACTTTCAAAAATATCTTGTATAAGCCGAAAGGTCGTATCTTGAATAGTTTTTGAATGACAATGTGATAAAGAGCTCCAAAGATCGCTTATATATTATCTGTTTCAGCTTCTCATTTACCCGCAATCATGTAAGCAGTTGCGAATATTTTTTTGTTGGCTAACCCGAAGACAGCAAGTAACCTCGTTATTTTTCAGTATTGCTGTTAAAAAAAAATTTTAAAATATTGCCTTACTATGTCAAAAAAAACACTTTAAAACACTCGAGTACCATATTTGAAAAAATCCAGACAAAATGTTGAAGTTAAGGACTAGAGAATCGCCTTGAAATATAAAGTTCGAATTCGAGATTCAAGAAATTTTTGAACTAAACCAGGATTAGAGTTTTAAATTAGCATGCAAAAAGCCCTAAATTTTCCGCATTATTACAATTTCAAAACACGGTTATGGTGTTTCCAGCTTAACTGACCGCAATAATATTTTCAGTGGGATGTTGATAAATGGGAATACATTTAACATAAAATAATATGTTTTAGCTAAACACTTAAGCATTCAAAACAGATTAAATACACAAGTTTAAAAGCTTAACTTTATAAAATACTTCACAAAAGCCTGAGATAAAGTTGTTCAATTTTTTTCATTTATGTTGTTAAAATCAGCACCTTTGTTTTGAAAACCATTAATCGTGCTTAAAATCGCTGATTTCGGTATATACTTTTCAAAAATACGAATTTGAAAACCTTTACATGAAAATTTCCTATTAAGCTATTACAAATTTCCGAACAAAGTAGAACTAAAGCTGTTTATAGATACCACCGCCACCCATACAGTTCTTGTTTTGCTTTCAAAAGATATCCTCTTTTCTGCATGTGACCAATTTCTCAAAAATTCCTATTAAATCACCACCTGCAACCTTAACCAGCAAAAAAAATTTGCATAAACACATAAAGACCGTTTCGAATAGTTTATTAAGCCTTGATGCATGCATGCATACATGTCCCTGCGGGAACTCAAACCCAGTTGGAGTTTTTTTTTTTGCTTTTACATCCAAATATTGAAGAGTATAGAAAATTCAAATGAATGTTTTTAAGCTCGTCCTCGAGTTAGCTTGTTTTTCTAGATAATGAACTTCTGAACACACCACCTACAAGCAAAGTACAGAATACATTATACATGGTGAGGGTACATAATATGAATGGACAACTTCCTAAATTTCTATCAAATTGAAGAAAGAAAAAACACATTTTGGATAAATAAAGATTTTCATCGGATTTTAAGGAGAAAACTCTTTTCTAACCGAAAAAGCTTTTGAAATGTTTTCATTTCCAATTTCATTTCGATGTTAATATTTTTATACTTTCGAGAAAATCCATTAAGTTATTGCATTTTGTTTACCATACGAAATAATACTTCCTTCATTCAAAAACAAAAAGACTAATAAAGTAAAAGTTGAATAAATTTGCACTGTTTTTCTTAGGAATCAGTCCAGCACGAACAGATAAAACCGAATTAAATGCTTTTTCCTTGAAGTGCTTGAAGAGAAGTGTAATTTTGAGAGAAGATAATTTTAAAACAGATTTGATTTAATACGTTTTTGTTTCAGAAGAATTTTAGGTTTTTAAAATCAACGTTATTATGCTTAACTGTCGCGTGCGTCGACTGGAAATAAGCTAAGACCAAATATGTACTCTCAAAAAGATTTTGATAATATACGGTCTACCAACTTTTTGAAGATTGCGTACATGAAATAAAAAGAACTGGATATGCTTTTGAATAAATACTAGAATTATATTTCGAATTTGTTCTGACACTTATGCACTGTTTACACAATGTCTCGTAGAGTTTTGAAAACTACAAGAAATCATGTATATATGTATGCGTCTTCATAAAGCGCTCTCCAATAAGTGGTTTCAATTTGAATAGTACACTTTTTAGACAGCTGTTACTTTTTAATCTGTCATCTTTTGACCCTTGACAAGTAAAATTATTATTGATTTGTATGGCATTTAATAATAATTACATTGTCATTCTCATTTACAAGCTTGTAACTACCTTATAAGATATTGTATCTTACAGCTACTAAGCATTCAAATTGATCAATAAATAAATATGGCTAGAAGTGGGATATGTTGATGTGGACAATTTTTATTCTCAAAAAGATGGCACTAAGTGTCACGAAATTAAACAAACAACAAGCGTACCCGTGTGCGAACTCCCGCACCCAAATATTGTTTCCAAGTGACGTTATTTAGAATTAATGACACGTATGTCTCAAGCTTTCTTTAGTAAGTTTCACGTTTTTGGTCTTTTATAAAGATAACATAACCCTTTTTAATTTGTG
Source organism: Eupeodes luniger (assembly GCA_951509635.1). Classification (NCBI taxonomy): domain Eukaryota; kingdom Metazoa; phylum Arthropoda; class Insecta; order Diptera; family Syrphidae; genus Eupeodes; species Eupeodes luniger. Next base: position 1,639,136 of record OX608074.1, read on the forward strand.
GTCAAAAATTATTCGTTAGTTCCCAAAATTTGTTTATATCTTCATGTTTGGTTTCTTTCATATAGCTAAACAAATTTGGATTCACGTTGACGAATATTTCAAAATCATTAGAATTATCCCTCAACCCAAATGGGAATAGGAAACATAGAAACCATTAATCTTCAATAACATTGATTGTTATCAATATTACATTTTTCTTGGGATGAGTTTTTGATTCCGGTATGAATAAATAAATAAATAAAAATAAATTAGGTGGTGCAACAGTCCGTAGAGAACCAGGCCCTAGTGACTTACAACTTTCAACCATTCCTGTGTGCGAGTACTGTTGTCAGAGATGGAGGGGACCTACAGTTTTAAGCCGAATCTGAACTGCTAATTTGAGAAAGCACTTTTCATGACAAGAATTACTCTTGGAGGATTTGTCAATTCCTCGCAAGAGGCAGTATCCGTGAAAAAAGTTAGGTGGCACAGGCAGGAATTGAACCCAAGACCACTTGCATGACAGTCCAACGCACTAACCATCACGCTAAGGGTATGAAGTGTCCCTTAAATTATAGCTGAGATGGGTTGCAATGATACCATCCACAAAAATATTCCACACGCCTTATCCCCAAGCTTAGCTCATCCTAAGACCGATCAAAACACAAGAAAGAACTCATCCCAAATAATATAAAATACCGAAGAACTAACTCATCCAAAGAAATGGTTTGAGTATTCGATTAATTCGTTTGAATACACAAACCATTTCTTTTGATATAATATTTACCTAGTACTTCTTCCATCTCTGACAACATTACTCGCACACAGGAATAGTTGAGAGTTGTAAGTCACTAGGCCCTGGTTCTTCATGGACTGTTGCGCCACTTAATTTATATTTATTTATTTAGTACTTCTTATTTAAGAAAATTGTCTTTCTTTCGACATCCTATTTGTTGAAATTGATTTAGTGTGATAGCCGGAAAACGAGACTTAACGATTAAGTTTACTGAAAATATAGTCTGATGTAGATTTTAATCTTTACAATGATAAAAATATACATTGATTTGTTTTTTCTTTTAATATCAAAATGAAACAACAACCCTGTGTATTCAAAATGCTTAAGCATTCAGATTTTAACCCTAAATTCCAGGCATTTTTCTTTTGTCATAATAAAAAGCATTGTTTGCATTCTTTAATCACAATATGTAATTTGTTCATATACCAAAAATCAAACAGTCTTCAATAAAAATTTCCACACCCCAAGACCATACATCAGCTAGCTCTGATTCCCCCCCCTCTACCCCACCAATTGAATCGATGACTATTTTTGGAACGCAAAAACAGAACAAAAAAAAACTCACGACAGCAGAAGCGGGTCGATGTTCGGAACACATTGCACATGTAAAACATAATGTTTCGAAATAAAGATTACAAATGGCGGAAACGTGCGTTGTTTTTTCATGCACGTCAAAAGGCCATTAGTTCCACTCTATGGAGGTGGAATATCACACAATCATTCTTTCAAAAAACGAAAAAAAAAATAGAATAGAATCTCGAACTTTAAACCAGTCAAATTCACCAGCAGTGACATATCGTCAGATGGCACCTTTTCATACGTAGTATAGTATCGTATATGATTTCAACCTTAAACCAAACCAAAAAAAAAAAGTTATGAGCCCTTAAATTTCACATCACGTGCGTCTTCATCCTGGGTGGATGGATGTATAATATAGGTAGTATATATACTCGTACTCGCTTAGGGTGTATATTAAGCTGAATAAGGAGGCATAGCTCGACTGCCATTGCCAGTGCCAGCACAGATAAAATAAATTACACGAGTTAAATCACCATCACCATACAGAATGATGCTCCACCAAGTTTCATGACAAGTGAAGCAAGGTGATGTCAAATGATGTATAAGGACATCACTCCCCATTGCCCTTCTCCCCCCTCTTCTCTTAACGGAAAACAAAAAATCAAATCAAAGTATTGCAAAGCACTTAGGGTTTATTGGTCTAAAAATGTGGGTGGGAAATTTTATGTCAATGGGGGGCTATATTGTCCTTACCCACTGACATCGGAGAGATTCCTTTTACGCATCAAGTTCAGTGAAAAATATTTTTAATTTTTTGCCAGTTTTAAATTTTATTTTATTCCAAAAATCACAATGGCTACTAAACCCTCAGCTAAAAGGTCAGCCTTAGGGCATTTATTTTGTTTGATAAATTTTAAAGAGTTTGAAAGAAATTATTCGAAAACGAACCCGTGCAGTGCACTGATGCAAATGACTGACTGCTCAAAGATTTTATTTTTTTTTGTTGTTGTTTTGCATTCTATTAAAAAATAATAAAATTATTTCCACATGGAAAAATTGTGAAAAGACAGTAGTAACCCGGGATAGGATTACAGCAATTTAAGATTCATGGCTAAAAAGGGAAGAGGGATGTGGGATGATGAAATAAATGCAATCTCGCAAAACAAAACCTTTGCTTTGCATATTTGCTCAGCAGAGCGGGAATAAATACAAAACTTATGATTCAATTAAACCTAAGACGATGAAAATGATGTAGTGGTGTTCTTGTAATAGTTTTTTTTTTCTGGCATTTAATGACGAAAAATTTAATCAAGGATATAAAATTAAAAACCCTATTACATGAATAAAAATACATTTTTGCAAAACCTTGAAAACCACTTTAAATAAAATTTGTATTCCAAAAGGCAGTGTCCATTTAACAAATACTGCTTTTCCTTTCTAAGAAGAATAAGTCAATGTTTAAAGATAGTCTTAACCTCACAAAATTATTAATATCAAATTTAAAACTTCAAAACCGTTGCAAGATTCAAGGAATAAATTCTTCATTCATTCTCCGATTTCCCAACAACCTTACTATCAACCTTAAAGGTGAAAATAAAACCAACAGGCTATTATTTTTTCGAGCTTGCCTTAACATTCCAAAGTTCAGCTAAAAACTTAAAAATTACTCATGAATAATATTTCTTCAAACAACTGGTGTCAAATGCATTAACATTTCTTTTTTTTTCAAATTCAAGAGACCTAGTCTCGCTAAGGTATGCAAGGTCGCCTCTAAAATCAGCCACCTTCAATGCTCCTAGGCATCATACATACAAAAGTATACCTGCCCTTTAAATAGCAAACGTTTTCATAAATTATTATGGATCAACTTCGTAGAACTAAGCCGGATGAAATAAGCTCACTACTTGATCTCAGGCCAGTGCAGTGCTAAATTTCAAACCAAATAAAAACAAAAAACTGCTGATGTGAAAGTCTGAAATCAACCTGTCCATGAAAATGAGGTTGAGCGTCGAGATGAACTAAACCATGAGGTGCCACAAATTTCGTAAGAAAATAAAAACCACCTTGATGGTTTGGCACCAAAAAACGTGAAGTCAGTATTTATTTTTTTGGACTTTTTTTTATTTTATTTTTAATCCTTTCGTGGTTGAAGGTTTTTTTGTTCGTTTCGTGTTTCGTTGGATGTGAAAACGTTAACGACCACAACTTCATACAAAAATAAAAACAAAACAAAGTGAGAAATAAAAAGTGGTTGCGATGTACGGAAGCTAAAAACTCATTTTGCTCAGGCAGGATAAGAGAACATTTCAAGGACCCCAGAGTATTATTGCCATATAAAACGAGTTCTGCTATAACGGCAATGGCTTGGCTATATGGCCCTATACCATCAGAAAATAATGTTGTTTTGCCAAATAGGTGTTTTCATTCTCTCATGCGAATGTGAATTTTAGAAGCTGAAAGATTGTGTTCATTTTTCAACATAATGGCCAACTTGTTCTCGGGGAAAGGTCAACACGGGATGAATAAGATGACTGTCGAAAAGTGATGAGCCATGGACATTTAGAAGTTATATGCAACATAACACACTTGCAGATTGTAATGCGGTTGTGAATTTGAAGGTGTTTTTTGTTGTTGAACTATCAAACTTAAAAATGACGAAACAGAATAAAAATTGCAACTATTTTCCCTCGGTCTTGATGATGATGATAACTTGAACAATGTACGCTTTTTATTGGATAATTAATCTAATATTGATTGGCTTTATACCATTAAGGAGCATAACGACTATTGGACCATAACAATTCTCTGGTGATTCTAGAACTAGAACTTTTTTTCGAAAAAATCTATCAAAGGCATTTGAGCAAAATTTTAAATAACCTATGGTTAAAGGTTTGGCATTTTGCTCTTTAACAATTTTTTAAATAATGAGCAATTTTCTAGCTACTTCAAAATGTTAATCCTTTAAAAACTAAACTATTAAAATAATAATCTTATTCTCTTCAAGTGTGTTTTTTAGACGTGTGGTTTTCAAGAAGTTTATGTCTTCGCATATAATTTAAAATTATGGCCATGAATTTGGCTATCTTATGAATATTAGGGTTTTTCCTTTTTGTTTTAAAAATGATTTCGGGCAAGTGGCAGCACTGGCTTGAATAAATTCCAGCCAAGAGGCCCAATAAGTCAGTTCACAACTGTCAAAAAAAACACCCCCAAAAAAGTATTGTCACGTGTAAAAATATCTGTGAATCTGAACAAGGCTACAGGAAGACTAACCAATTTGAATTGTTGAAATGTCAGAAACTTCCAAAACTTAGATTTGAATTTGGCAAATTATTACCGGCTCAGTGAAACTGTAGTGAAATATTTAGAAACCGTGAAAATGTCAAATCCTTTTAAATAAGCAAGAAAATCAATATCAATATCAATATATGTATTTTAATAAATCGTTTAAAACTTTATAAATATAAATATAAGTATAAATATAAATATAAATATAAATATAAATATAAATATAAATATAAATATAAATATAAATATAAATATAAATATAAAAATAAATATAAATATAAATATAAATATAAATATAAATATAAATATAAATATTAATATAAATATAAATATAAATATAAATATAAATATAAATATAAATATAAATATAAATATAAATATAAATATAAATATAAATATAAATATAAATATAAATATAAATATAAATATAAATATAAATATAAATATAAATATAAATATAAATATAAATATAAATATAAATATAAATATAAATATAAATATAAATATACATAAATATAAATATAAATATAAATATAAATATAAATATAAATATAAATATAAATATAAATATAAATATAAATATAAATATAAATATAAATATAAATTTAAATACATATAAATATAAAAATAAAGATAAATATAAATAAAAATATAAATATACGAATTCTTTTTGTTAAATCTTAATTTATTGAGTAGAACTTCTTTCGATTCTTTGAAAATACAAATTATATAAAACAACTATTTGAAAGTTATTCTTATCAATATTTATTAGGCTAAACAGTAAATGTACAGTCCAATACTTAAAAGCTAATAGCTACAAGGGCTTCTAGCTGAATATTTGAAAGTTATATAAAAGCTCAGTTATTTATCAAATAAATTCCACAAATTGTAATCAAAAATTCTTAATTGGACTGAAAACTCCCAAAGAGTTTTATTTATTTAAATTCAAATGTTGTTATTTTTAACATACATACTTTCCAAATATATTTTTGGTTCTTTCAATGTTCTTGACACAAAAATATCATATTATAATGTCGAAAAGCATTGTCAGTTGTTAGGGAAGTATTCCACTTCTTTTTAACGAGACACCTGTCAAGCTCAGTTTGGCTTATGGGTGGAACCACTAAGGGAAGTAGTTGTCACTGTTCGTTCTTCCCTTCTTTTTTTGGTTGGAATAAATGTGTGCATCATCTTAACTGATTTCTGATGCAAGCTGCAGGAACAAAAGGAAAACAGGTATTAAAATGACGTATTTTTATTATTTCGTGCATTAAAACTGCTGATGGAATCACAACACCTATACCTTTGTGTGAATTAAATATTTGTTTTTAAGGAATAAGGAACAGGAGAAGCTTTTTTCTAAAAATGCAGTCTTTAGTTTATGCTATGAATTAAGAGATTGTGCATTCCTTTGGAGAAAGTGTTTTTATTTTGATGATAACAAAAGTGCCTTTAATCAACTCTTCAGAATTTTCAAGGACAATAACTTAACATTTGGCCAGTAAAAAAACATTTCTGAAATTTCTATCAATTTCCAAACAAGATAGGAATTTTTCCAAGCGATTTTAAAACCTTTGCATTTTCTACTGAAAGTGATTTAAGTTTTACTTTTCTGTGTTAATTCTCATTTATAAGGAATTCAAGGATAACGATAAAAATAAATGAAAATTGATTAACACCATGTCCTATTTATTGCATAAGGATACCCTGCAGACATTGAAACTAAAGCGCTTATCTATCTACTCTCTTTTAACTCTGTCTGCCTGAACTATTTTCATGCTTTCTTTGGCGTTATCGATACTTTTGTGCAATGTCTGTATTCAATTAAATCTGCACTCACAAAGAAAACTACTGACCCGAAATTTAAGAAAAATAAAAAAAAAGAAATACCTATTACAAAAAAATTTCAAGGTTTCGTTTAGATTGTAATGCACTTTGTGTAGTAGTAGTATAAAGATATATAACATTCCTAACTATTTTCTCATATCTCGATACTTTCTCCTGAATCAATTATTTATTTCAATTTTGTGGAAAAGCTGAAAATGCAGAAAATACAAGATAATTACTTTTCGTGAATGCCAAAGGAAGGTAAATCAATATCACATCCAAACAGAAATAGAAACACAGCTTTATTGAAAAGTATTTTACTTTGCATCATGACCCTTTGAATACAAATGAAAAGAAAATTGTGCAGGCCGCAAGATTTGGTTGTTTGCTGGAAAAACGAGATTTGAATTGGAAAATGAAAATTAATTAAAATTACATTGAACAAGTTTTTAATACATTTTGATTGAGTTTAAGTTTTCATAGATTTTTGTAATTTTTAGTAGATAAATATTGATATCAATTAGGATATTATGATAGAGGAAAAATAAAAAACTACCTGTTTGGATTTTTGAAGGAAGTTCATACTTTCCTGCAATTATTTTTGTTTAAACTCAAACATCTGGGTAATCAGAGCATTCTGAACATCCTCAGAACAAAATTTACTCTAAACATTTCCTGAACCCCCAGCTTTCTTTTTGAAAGGTATTTGAGCCTTTGAAACACTGGAACTTGCATTTTACAATGCTTAGTATTTTTTCTTAACACAAGCCGTTCTCTATACGAATTAAAATGAATACAACTTTATCACTTCAAAGTTAAAGAAACTCAATTTAAAGATTGACAGTTCAAACTCAGTTCAGATACAAAAAAGAAAAAAGACTGAATTGTCCTATCAGAGTTTCCTTTTAAGCGATTAAAAATTAGACAGTTATGGTACAATACTTCTGTAAAAATTTCCCACAGAAATGTTCAAAATGGACATACTTATTTGAGTATTGATTATCATATTAATTATATAACATTAATATAAGGTGCAAGATTTTAAAACAAAAACGTAGCTCAAAGTTTCTTATACGATCGCTTTATTTGAACTGTACCAACTAACAATTTCAATAATCTAATATACTTAAACACTAATATACATAATGAAAAAGACAACGGTCAAATCATACGACAGTAGGATAATATGGTTTACAGCATTATAGCGTAACGTTATTATTTACTATTTACATACTTATTGTACATAATGAATATAGTTTAGTGCAAATACAGGGTGTTCATTTGATAATGCATATAAGAAAACTAAAGCACATTTCAAAAATAAAATAAAATAAAATAAGTGATTCTCTTACAACTCGATCATCCTGACTAAAAAATCGTCCTCGATTTGCTACTGCTGTGAGCAATATAGCTTACATGTTTGGACTATCTTTTGATACAAAAAAAAACAAATGAATTTACATTAATAGTAACGATATTACTAAATCTTATAAATTGTCATTTTGTTTAAATTAAAATTAAATTATATTAACATAAAACATAAAAAATCTTTTAATTACAGAAGTTAAACTGTATTACAAAAATTAAACTGTATTTTCAAACATTAAAAACGAGAGATGAAAAATTGATTATCAATACGAGTTATGAGCTCTTACGCGGTAACATAAGGTTTCATGTTTTCTGGAGAAGCTACGCCTTCATATGGAACACGAGAAATTTGTAAATTTTCTATATCTTTAATAAAATATCTGTCATTTGGAAGAGTTTTAATGATTTCAAAAGGACCTTTGTACTTTGCCAAAAGTTTTTTATTTATACCAGGAGTATTGATAGTATTTTTTATCATTATATAATCCCCAACTTTATAAGTATGAGGTTTTTTATGGTGTTTATCGAAGTAAAGTTTATTTGCTTCCTGACTTTTAACAGTTTTTTCATTTGCCTTAGCCCTTACATATTCTAAGTTTCTTTGCTCCTCAGTTATTATATTTTGCTCTAAATATTCTCGGATTTTGTCATTAATTACGCCTTTTTGTGCCACCCCAAACAGTAACATACTTGGACTGAAACCTGTACTTTTATTATCTATGTTGTTAAGAGCGAATTCAATTTTATTTAAGTATTTTGTCCAGTCTCCAGGTTCCATTTCACTTTCCTTAGATAGCATTGGTGTTAAACTTCTATTGATGCGCTCGACCTGACCGTTGGACTGAGGTGAACTGGTGGCAATTTTTATATGCTGAATGCTATATTCAGTACAGAAAACTGAGAAATCTTCGGAGGTGAAACAACTACCTCTATCTGAAATTATACGCGTTGGTTTACTATAGACTGAAAAGTAATTTTCCAGACATTGAATCACTTCCTTCGTGCTGGTACTTTTAACAGCGTATAGTTTGGTAAATTTAGAAAAACCGTCGACAACTAAAAATATATGTTTCCTAGTGTTCCTTACACAGGAAGGCAACGGGCCGTAATGGTCAACATGAATAGTCTCAAAAGGTTTGTCTCCTTTTGGAATGCTATGCAAAACACCCTCCTTTTTGCCAGTCGGTGGGGAGAAGTGAATGCACTTTAAACAATTTTTTATAAAGTTTTTAATTTTCACCTTCATACAAGGAAACCAGTAGGTCTTTCTCAAAAAATTGTAACACTTCTCCACACCAACATGACATAGGGCATCGTGGTGCGTTTGGATAACATCTCTTTCCATCTGCGAAGGAACATAAAAGTACACTTTATTCTTAATCTTTCGATACACTAGCCCGTTAACTAACTCGTAAGAAGAGCTTTCTCTTTTTTCCAACATTTCTACCAAACGTTGAATTGTTGAATCTCTTTGTTGGGCTGCAGCAAGTGCATGCTCAAAAGAATCAGACTCGATGATAAGAATGTTATGCGATCGACTTAGAGCATCAACATGCTTCATCCTATTGCCATCCCTATGCTCTATTATGTAGTCATAATCTTGGAGCTCGAGAGCCCAACGAGAGATTCTAGGATTCAATATTTTCTTATTAAGAGTAAGTGTCAGTGACTTGCAGTCAGTTACTATTTTGAATCGTATACCAGTGAGATAAATTCTGAATCTTCTGAGAGCGTATATAATCGCAAGCGTTTCCAACTCATACGAGTGGTATTTGGATTCTGGACTTGTGGCACGTTTCGAGTAAAAGAATATTGGGTGGAGTAGTTTATCATCTTGGCGTTGCAGTAAAACTGCCCCGAACCCCAAGCTGCTAGCATCACAGTGCAACTCTGTTTCTGCTATTGGATTATAAATGCTCAGAATCGGAGCTTTGAGAAGTTTCTGTTTAAGTGACTGAAAAACCAAAAGTTCTTTTTCACCAAAAACGAAAGGTACACCATTCTTTAAAAGGTCATACAAGGGTTTTGAAAAAATCGAAAAATCCTGTATGAACTTTCGAAAATAGGAGCACAAACCTAAGAATGAATGCAAGCTTTTAACGTTGATGGGTATGGGGAAATCAGAAACCGCTTTCAAGCCATCGGTATTTGGGCCTATCCCATCAGCAGAAACTTCATATCCCAGGTATTTTATTTTTTCAAAAACAAACAAACACTTATCGACCCGTAGTTGCAAGCAATTAATCACTACTAAATCCATTACTTCTTTCAAAATTACGAAATGTTCTTCTTTCGTTTCTGTTGCAATTAATAGGTCGTCAATGTATACCAACAATTTACCTGAATTTATAAGACTCTTGAAAATTGAATTAATGTAACGCTGAAAGACGGAAGGGGCGTTTTTAAGCCCAAATGGCATTCGGGTGTACTCAAATTGGCCTAAAGGTGTTATGAAGGATGTGTACTTCACCGAATCCTTCGACATTTTCACATGGTGAAAGGCACTTTTCAAATCTAAGAGCGAAAAGTACCTTTTCCCACGGAGTCTGTCTAAGTGATCTTCTATCAAAGGAATCGGGAAATTGTCCTTCAGCGTAATTTTGTTCAATTGACGAAAGTCAATACAAAGCCTCAATTCGCCCGTTTTCTTTTTGGCCAAAACAATTGGCGATGCGAATGGTGAATTGCTCTCACGGATAATTTGTCTTTTAACCAAATCGTCTAAAATTTTTTGTAATTGTAACTTATGAGCGTAGGGCAAACGCCTTGGCGTGCAATTGAAAACACTGTTTGCATCAGATAACATTATTTTCATTTCAAAATCTGATCTGTCATCAAAAAAATCATCGTTTTTTTCAATACTCCCGGTAATTAAATTTTTAACTTTAGTTTTTTCTTCGTAGCTTAAATTTTCATTAATGTTTAAACAAACGGTTTCATCGCGATCATCACTCACATCAATATTCAAGATTTCAGAAACTTTTTCATCAAATTCTTTTTCTTTAAAATCATTTTTAACATTAAAGTTATCGTTTTGCTTAAGTGTTATATTATTTTGTTGTAAAAATTCTCTTCCTAATACTATAATATTATTCATACTTCGATCTTTAACTACATGTAAACAAATATTAACATAATTACTATTTAATTTAATCTTGCAAAATACCTTACCGAAAATGATCAATTTACTATTATTGATACCAACTAAGTTATTAATGGAATGTTCTAAAGGTGTCATCAGGAAAGGTGGAATGTAACGTTGCTGCACAAAGTTGATGGGACTTCCAGTATCGATCATCGTCATCGCATCCATTTTGAAGTTGACAGCTCCATTCTCGTTGTTTAGGAAAGCATATTCGAATACTCCATGAAAACTATTCAAAAATGAAGACGGTTCGCTTTCCTTTACTGGTTCTGTACTCTGGAGCGCCAGAACTGAATTGGATTGTGGACAGTTTTTGGCGATATGTTCTTTTTGTCCACATATAAAGCAAGACCCCTTTTCTCGGCGCGGCTTTGGGCAATTGGTGGAAATGTGCCCTCTTTCGTTGCAGTTGTAACACTTAATGATGAAGTTCGGTTTTGGTGGAGGCTTCGACTGTGACGGTGGCAGGGCTCTTACGTAGTTTGATGTTGACGGCTGGATGTCGAACTTAATTTTTTCATACTTCCTCAGAGTTTGCTTCAGCTCCGCAATGCTGTTGGCGGTTAACAAAATTTGTTTGTTGTATATGGTGTCGGGAATACCTTTGATTATGTAGTGTATGACGTCCTGCTCCTCGATGTCTGCTGCCGAAGCTATTTCTTGCATCGTGAGAACGTACTGCTGAAAGTTCTCTTCTTTGCGTTTCTTGCGACTTCGTAAGGCGTTATGAACGTCCGTTGAGGTTGTGTACTGGCAAAACTCAATCAATAAAGCTGCCTTCAACTCGGACCACGACCGGCATGATATTGTCCTCAAAAACAACTTAGCTGTTCCTCTCAGTAGTCTTTTGGCATAGATGAAGCATTCCGATTCATTCAAATTATATATGTGTTTTGAATCATCAAAGCTTCTGATCCATCTAGCAACTGGATAGTTGTCGTCCCCCGAAAACGTTGGCAAGGACTCTTCAATGTCACGAAAAGAGTATGAAGATCTGGTTTCATCGACAGGTTTACTTAATTCCGCTAACTTCTTCTGCAGCGAAATTATTTCTTCCTTTCGTCGTATCGATTCACGCAAGTTTTCCAGCTGCTCTACTTCTAAGATCTCCTCCTCGTTGGCGTTAGCATCATTGTCGTCTTCTTCAATGCCACCCAGAATATTGGGAGGAAACAACTCTTCCATTCGATCAGCATCCATTTGCGCAATAGCTTCCTGCAGCCTAATTTTTAATGCTGCCTTCACTCCATTTGTGGACAGACCCACTTCAGACAATTTGTCCTTAAGACTTTGTACTGTTGCGAGTTGCAAGAACTCACGGGCACGTGCTTCAGCCATTTCAAAAATGAATCCACTCCACGTAAGAAATTAATTTATTTAATCAAAAAATGCCGTATGCTTTAACATTAAATTAATCGAGTTTTACTTTAATAAAAATGCGTGAGAATATAATCCCGCTTCTGATTAGTTATAAGGTGCAAGATTTTAAAACAAAAACGTAGCTCAAAGTTTCTTATACGATCGCTTTATTTGAACTGTACCAACTAACAATTTCAATAATCTAATATACTTAAACACTAATATACATAATGAAAAAGACAACGGTCAAATCATACGACAGTAGGATAATATGGTTTACAGCATTATAGCGTAACGTTATTATTTACTATTTACATACTTATTGTACATAATGAATATAGTTTAGTGCAAATACAGGGTGTTCATTTGATAATGCATATAAGAAAACTAAAGCACATTTCAAAAATAAAATAAAATAAAATAAGTGATTCTCTTACATTAATAAACTAACATGTCAAGACTTCCTTCAATCGGTGGTCTAAATTACCAATTGAAAAATCATTAAATTAATTTATTATTAAAATGTTAGTATTTTCCTATTATAAAAAGAGCTGAATTTAAAGAACAATCAGTAATTTTCTAAAAGCCATTTTACGAAAACAATGCATTATTATGAGCTCATTTTCCCTTATGGCATAAAATGAAACCTAAAAACTCTATTCAGATGCAATAAAGAGCCTTATTTTAATTTGTAAGTCACAATTGCCTCCCAAATCCCATCCCAATCTCTAAAGCCAACGTAAAACTACGCAAATTGAATAAAATTAATCCTCATTGATAATCCGACAAAATGATTTTCCACTTAACCTTTAAACACAAAATTTTTTCCTCGAAAATATAATCCTTATACCTATAGAGGAGAAAAACTCATGTAAGACATTTTACAAAGCACCATTCTGCTAATTATAAATTTCAAAACTTTTTTGTTTTTTTTTTATTTTAAGTTAAAGTCACCTTAATGTTGACAAGCACTAGGAATACGATGAAGATGAAGATGAAGACGGAAAGTAGATGTCAGATGGAACCTCCATTAGGATGTTTCCATCTCCTGGTGGTGTACACATAGTGGTCCGTTCCCTGCCATAGAACCGCCATTGCCACCGTCACCGCCACCTTTGTCACTTTACTCAACAACTTTTGCAAACTTTAACCATGTTTTCTTTTCGGTGTCGTGGCAGCAACGTTGTCAGTTTTTTTTTTTTTCTTATTTTATTTTATTTTTTTTTGCTATGTGTTTTTTGAAATTTTGAAAAACCTTGTAACTGCAACTATCTATCTTTATATAGTACATAAGCTACCGCCTTCAAATTTTCCCAACAAACACCAACCAAACCAAGTCCCCAAGTCTGTTCTGTTGTGCTCTAGCTTTAGCTCTTGCTCTGTGCTTTAGCCCTCCACATCAACAATTCAACATACTCATAAAAAGTACGCAAGTTTTTATTTTGAGAACGGCAAACTTAACCATCCCTCGCGTATTCCTTTTCTTTCAGTCAGTCTTTCAGTTATTGTGTGCTTTCCTAAGCCCTGTGGCTCACAGTGTGTACTCTATCAAGATACAACTTTCATCCTTTCTTACAACTTCTATAGGTATTTTTTTTTCTTCGTCTTCTGCTTTGCTTCTTCTTTCAATGTCCTTATTATATGAACTGAACGAAGTCTCAAAAATAAATCAAAAGAATGCACTTTTGCTTCTGACAGAATCAACACATTAAGGACCCATAAACTTGCGTTACATTATATGCTCGGAGTTGTGTGACTCTCTAATAGTCAGCGACAAACTGAATTTTCATTTGCAGTGTAAATTTTTACAACAGTCCCCGTTGAAACTTTTCACACAGCTAAACAATTGCGTTAAGAGTTTTTATTATAATAGGCTTAGAAGTTATTTCTGAATTCTAAATAAATTCTTCACATTTTTTAGCTTCTTCTTTTTTAAATTTATTTGATGCAGTTGAAGACAAACTTACAATGGCGACTGTGGAAAAAATAAAAATAAAAGTAAATAAAGCAACTCAATAGAAAACTTCCAAAACTTCGTGCTGGCAACATTATTATACGAAAACTTGGAAGTCTTCACACTTGTTTTTTTTTTTTTTTTGGTTCTGTAGCACATGTCACATTTTTTGTGAAAAAAGCTTCAGTTTTTTTTTTTGTTGCATTGCAAAGGAAATTGCAATTCACAAAGGACGAAGTATGCTAACGAGTATTCGAGCATTGCACTCTATTCAACTTAATGGAATGCCCTCAAGAAATGTTATCTTTTTTTTATAATGTTTGTAATATACTTAAAGTTTTGGTTTTAAGGAATTTTAAATTAATTTATGTTTCAGCTGAAATAATAAATCTGATATGATGAAGGTGTGACAGTTATGTTTGTTTTTGAAGTGTGCTAAATGTCCTTAAGTGACGTCACACATTGAAAATAGAGACTTTCATAAAACAAATCTCCCTGGGGGAGCGAAAATGAAAAACAAAATACAAACATTGAAGAAAACCCCTTTTTTTAAAAATAAAAATGAAAATCTGATATCTTGGCGAATGATAAAATGAAATCTACGCCAAGGAAAAAGACAAAGCGAAGAAAATCCACCGACACCGACAGACAGAATCTGCTGCTGATGCTGTTTTGTGGGCTGACAGACCTTAATCTGGTTCGAAAAGAAAAAAATTAGGAAAATAAGACACACAAGAGTTTTCCAGCTTTTGTTTCAGCATCAGCAGCCCAAGGTGGTAGTTTTTTTCTTTCTTTTTATTGCGGCATCGGCAGGTAAAAATCTGGGGTGTGGAAAATTATGTTGATGGTGTTTTTGTTTTGTTTGTTTCGCGTTTTATTTTTTCTTCTCTATGCTGTCATTGTTTTTGGCTCAAAAGACAAACGTTTGGGAGGTGGGTTGGGTATAGGAAGAAAGAGCAGCGTTATGATTTTGTGATTATTATTTGTATGTGTTTTACCTACATTTAAATTGAAGAAAATTCGCAATTTCAATTTTGTGTATCCATTTGCATTGTATCGTAAGGATAATATAAAATATCACTGTCAAACGGGCCTAAACACTTTCAGGATATTTGTTTTCTTTTTCCATTTTAGACGGCAAAGTCCATGACCTTTGAAATGTTTTATCTTTATGTCAATTGTGATGAGAAGAAGCATTTTGCATTTTATTTTCTTAGCCCATTAGTGTCAGGGTCTACAAATTATCGGGATGTTATGCATTCAAGACTGTTACAAACTTAACAAAAACAATGATTTCTAATCGTTGCCTCTTCCCTACAAAACAATTTTTTTAAACTTTGTGTTCTCACTTCAACATTCGCAAAACGAAAAATTAATACTGGGATAACTTACTTTAAATAAGTTGTAACAGTGTTGGTTTCCTCATTCTATGTTTTTCGATATGCTTTTTGTTTCTTTTTTAGTTAATAACAAAAATTTAATGTGTTCTTTTCTAAAGACTAAGCAAAACATAGAAAACATTGCTTGACATACTTGAAATTTCCAGAAGTAATTAAGTATTTTTTAACGGTTAATTACCTAGAGATTAATAAATAGTAAATCATTTAAAATATTAAGCACTTTCTGATTTTCTGGGACTGCTTTTAAATGTTGACATCAATGCAGTAAAAAGGCTTAGAATAACATAGAAAACATTAAATGAGAGACTTGAAATATTCACAACCAATTTAGTATTAATTAACGGTTAATTAAAGTGCAATTATTAAACAATAACTGATTACATATATGAAGTTCTCACAGGTTTTTTGAGTGTGATTTGACATGTTTACACCATTGTGCGAAAACATAGAAAACATTGAATTTCCTAACATTTCTAAATCTAAAAATAACTAGTGCAAATTTTTGGTAGGCAAAGTATTCAAGATAAGAAACTTACACCAGCTTTTAGATGTATGCTTTGCTGATTTCGATATTAAGTTATCAAAACCAAAAGCAAGAAACATAGAAAACATAGAATGACAAAACCAAAATTTTCACAACTTACTAACTTCTAAAATTAACATCAAAATATCCTTTTTTAAAGGTGAATGTTGCTTTGCCAGCTCGGCACTAATAAAAGCTTTGAATTCAAAACAAATGGATTTCTTGTCAATATACGACTTTTTGAAATTATTAATTTAATTTAGGAAATATCTTTTTTAATTCCGATTCCGTTTCTTGTGTCTTCTTTTTGAGATTTCGTAATATTTTACAGATTTACTTATTTTATTTTTATCTTTTTTTTAAAATATTGAATAAAGGTAGACGTAACACTAAAATGGTTTTACTATTTTAATGTTACGTCTACCTTTATATAGCATAATTAATAATGTAATAGAAATAGAATCCTAAAACCATAATTTGCAAGCTACATATGTACATACATATGTATATTATTCCTTCCTTAATTGATAATTCCAAAAGTCAATTGGTTTTATTTTTATACAACTCTGATGATTCATGAATGTTCTTTTGAGAATTTAACCTTCATTTTTAACCCTTTTATTTAGTTGTTTCTTTTTCTATTCGAAAATCTCTTAAACTGCAAAGATTTATCTCTATCAACTTTTGCTCACTTTCAGTTTTAACCTGATTTCTCAAAAGTACAGAACTCAATATTCAATTATCTTGTTCATCGATATCCAATTAATTTTGCAAATTTCTGGTAAGCGCAAGGGCAAAAGATAATAATCTAAGAGATCAGTAAATTCTAAAGATTTCATTAAGTTCATAGGTTGGAAGAGGTAAACGACGACGACGAGTAAGCTGTCATCAACGGACGTTCTTCGTATAGCTCGATGGGGTGCAAAGAAAAAAAAACACGAAGAAAAATAAAAGTTAAAGATTCTTGAAAACCACTCAAGAGGAAGCAAGCAACATGGAACATGATTATGACGATTATTTCTCTGTTTTCTGGTATATAGTTCAGAGGATAAGCTTTTGGGAAGGTAGATAGGGATGTATAATCCGTTATTTTTTTCTTTTAACCTTTTTTTTATCTAAAAAACAAGGTGAAAGTTGCGAAGATAACGTTAATGGTGACCTCAAAGGAATTCAATTATTATGTTTTCATTATAAACATTAAGAGGAAAGTAATTAAAAATTGAATTAGATACTCCTTTGGGTATATATATAAAGCTATACGTATACAAGTCTTAGATATTCTTGAAAATATAAGGAAGAAAACTTAAATTAAATTTAGCGAAAATTTAAAATATTTTAATAAGGAAATACATACTTTTGTGAAACCCGCCTTCTATTCCTAGGATGTACACTTTCAAAACCAGAATAAACTTTTAGGTAACGTGGATTATCAGCTTAAATATTTCATTACTGAATGTGCTCGTACTGGAAGTCTGATTCCATTATTTTATCTCTATGCCAAAAAAGGTTCAACATTTGATGATTGAGGAATAAATGAATTCTTCTCATATTACTTAATACTTTCTAGAATCCACATACGAAGATTACATCAGAATTGCTTGTCACAATATTTTACCCACATACCTCTTACATATATTTTGTTCTACCCACATCACTTCAATTTTTCGGAAATCGATTGCTGACATTTCAACAGGTGAATTTAACTCTAAAAAGTTTTTAAAGCATTTCCGTCAAGCCGTTGAGTGAAATTCAATTTCCTTTTTTAATGAACTGGTATTGGTATTATGAAAAATATACATTGTCCTATATGTGTGACATATGACATATAAAAATAATCCTTTTTACTTATCGCAGAATTCAAAAGAAATCACTCATGTCCCAATTTTTACCTGATAGCAACTCTCTTGGTATCATTGAAAATTATTCTTCTTTTTCTGTTTAATTTTAAATTGTATTAACTTATTTCAGAAATAAATGGGGCATTTAGTAGAAATCATTCCATTAACATTTTTAATGTGTTCCAGTAAAATGTTTGCTTCTTAAAATTTTAAGGAAAAATGTAAAGAGCATGATGGTTTCAGAATAATACTACGAAAAAGAAAAAGTTTTTGGTATCGTTTTTAGAAAAATGCATTCTCAATACAAATTTGATCCTCCCTCGAATTATCAACCAATCGCACTTACATATGTTCGTTTCCCTTGTTTCCAAAGTCTCTTCTTCTTAATGACAGTCAGTATAGCTTAGGTCCACTGGTGATTTGATGGCTTATTTCACCAACCAACCGTTGAACAAATCTTAACATAGCTGTGGAGAAAGCAAAATTATTGCACTTGATATTTCAAAAGCATTTGAAAGAGTTTGGCATCAGGTGTCCCTTCAGTTTTGACAAACTTCTCCTTCACTGGATTAGGAATTTCTTAATTTCAATACAAGTACTATTGGGTCAATACAAGTATGACCAACATAAAACAAATGCTGGTGTGCCTCAGGGCTCTGTTTCGTCTCCGACATTCTTTCTTATTTTTATTCATGATCTTCTGTCTGAAATTTCTAATCTTTTTCCTTGCTTAGCTGACGATAATACCCTCAGCATTTCATATTCGCTTTTAGATTTTAACCCTACTCATTGGATGTGGTTCTTGAACGGCAATGTATGTTAAGCTTAAGAAATTCTGACCCAGACAACATGTTTAAATGAGGTATCAAAAATCGAGTAGAGTTTAATGGGCTGAAAACTTAATGCTGCTTGCTGTCGTTAAAACATGATTTAGAACCTTTGACATTATCCATTAGTAGCACTTTCATCAAAGAGACTGAAAACATCGAAATTCTCGGTATGTGTATTTCCATAATCACTTCTTGTGGAATGATCACAAACGCGATGTCTTCAAAAATGCTACTAGATGTTTGGGCTTTCTAAAGTAATGCAAAGAGTTTTGTTCCCTCTCTCATATAGCTGTTATTTGGACTGGTGATCCTGAAACTTACTAAAGTATTGAACGTAGAGCGTTCAAATTGATCGGTGATGATATCATTGTTTAATCATTTACATCGCTTGAATTCCGTCGTAATATTTCTTATCTTACAGTTTTTTTATCGCCATTTTAACGGATTATATTGCATTCCTCTATTGAAGCAATTCATTCGTAATACTCTTGCCTCCAGGAATGATCATCAATACACCCTCAAGACCAACTTCAGTCTTATTGTGAAGCACAGAGATTAGTTCTTTAGCCGTACTACGCGAATGTGCAATGCTTTAAAACAACCTGTCTTTCCCAGTCATTGCAATATTTAGGAATTAGAAACTAATGTCCACGAACCTTTTTTCAAACCCTCTCTTCCTTTCCTAATGTTCACACTTTGTCTTGGCATAATAGGATTGTACAAAATCTCCTGAAGTGGGCCCTCATTATTATTTAAAAACAAAAAAGAATCATTCGAATATCCAAGTAAAAGACACTCAATCAAAGAGTCAGGGAAAAAAAGCTAACATCACAATCAGCTTTAGGAAAACCTTCTTACAACAATCAATTATTCATTACACACAAAATCAAAGAGTCGTATTATCAAAATATATAAGTTCAAAACCCATTACTCGGATAAAGGTCTTAACAAAAATCCTCCAGCAAATCCTTAATTCAATATCTTAAATGATATTAATAAAATCAACTTGAGCTTCGACCTACTAGTTAAACATTATTTAAAATTCACTCCTGGTTTTTTTCTCCCAGGACCAAAACTTTATAGTCGATATATTTCGCCATGTCCAATGTCCAACACAAATTCTCACTTTAATTTTTAAAAATAAAGTAAAGAATCAAAATGACATTGCATATAGGTATATAGGATTTCATTAAATTCGTGCTTCGAAAAAAATCCTTTTTCGCGATAAAAAGACAATCACAGACGTAAACGCAAAAAACTGTTGAGTCGTCGAAACGGAAAGTTAAAAAACAAAAAGAAGTGAAGTGGAGGAAGTGCCGATGTCGTGTCGTGTCGTTGTCTTTATTTCACTGTAACTCGGTGAGTATGACACGACACGATACAATATACGAAACGTAGTGCTCTAGATTGGTACGGAGGCCAGTTCACAAATTTACGAATTGTCCACCATCCAGAGATGCCAATTTTAAATTTAAATTTTAAAGCAATTAAAATTTCTTCACATTATATTTTCGAACCTTATCTCAATTTCGATAGACGGGTACCATCCCTTAACAGTTCATGTCTTTTGTTAACTGTGTGAAAAAATCTTATGTAATAATTAAAGTAATTTATCGAAATAGTTAATAATAGGTCATGTGTGTAGACAAACAAACACCACCCTATCCACAACACAATCTTAATGGGAATGGAAGCATAATTATAAATCATTTTTATTGACTTTAGTTAATACCATTACGACATAAATAAATAAACATTTGTGCAAAAATACTGATTTATATTTTAGTAAAAAAGTTAGTAGATGTGGTATTAGCAAAAATGTCAAGCAGCATCACTGGTCTTCTAAAAATGACTCTTTTTTGGACTTTTGGTGTTTGTACCTATAAATATACCAAACATAGACGAATTCGGTGATGGTATTGTAGTGTCTAGGTGTCGGTATATGAGGGTTGAGAATTAGTAACGCTGGCACTGGTTGTGGAAACCATCCCCCAGTTGGTGGTGGTGGACGTTGTTGGGAATGACTGTCGTAATCTTGATTGCTGAAATTCATTTAATGGCATCATCAGAGGGTGGTCACTGGGTGGAAAGATTGGATGAACGCGTTTGTAGGACTTTTTTCTCGTTCTTGTTCTTTTTTTATGTTTCATTTGTTGGATATATTGTGACTATGGCCTGTTAGCTTAAGTGTATTTTGTAAATAGGGTATGACTTCTTTGATTCATTTGAAACGCATCGAAAAGGAAAATTTTTCTGTAAGTTGACACCTGATTTGATATTTGGTTTTGATCTTTTAGAATGCATTTTCAAAAAAACTCTCATTATTGACTTTGATAGAGAATAGTTGATAAAACTTCAAGGAAATTGCTTAATTTTGTTCAAAACAAAACATATTAAGTCATTGGTCCTCTTTTGACTCAAACAGTTATTTTAACAAAGGTGCATTCTTTTTTAAAGTGTAGCACGTTTCCAAAAATCAAACGAAAAAAAATAGTGTGTCTCTCACTTTCGTTCAAACTTAAAGTTGGCTGTACGTGTTTTCCTGAGATTCTTTTAATTGAGATTTTTGCGCTGTTGGTTTTGTTTTCGACGCGTTCTTTGTTGTTTTTTTTTTGACAAGAGAAGGGCCACAAAAATCGAAAATCCTATGTACAGATTTTTGACCAAGCAACATCACATCATACTAAGGCAGGACTTATATTTCTTTGTAGCAGGTTAATTGGAAGTAGGTTTTATGAAAGTGAGGAACAATTTTAAAAGACAATCAGTGTTAATTTTAATTGGGTTTTTTTCCTCCAGACAATGCAGTTAAAATATAACAAAAAGAATCCATTAACTTCATCCCTAGAAGACTTTTGATTGTTAATACATTTTGCTTAAATTCTGTTTTTTTTTTTCTGTACAGATATATGCAGAAATCACTTATGAACATGTTTTTTAGAAGAAATGAGAAAGTTTCGTTTTTTAAATTTAAATATATCGATAAGTTTGGTATATTTTATTATACAAGTTCAGATATTATCATCCTCAAAGGGATTTAGAAATAAAAGCACAAACAAACCTAATATAACAGCACTTCAGAGAGCTGCGAATTCTCATCTCAACAAGTGTGCAATAAATAGTCTGTCAATAATGATTTGGTAATGCGATACACTTGTAACATACGTACAACATATCCGCCACCACTCCATATAAAAATATCTATGAACTGACAGAAAGAGGAAGTGGAAAAAGTATCGCCTAGATTTTATGAAATAAACCGTTTGGGGAAAACACTTTTGTGGTAAATCATTTCCGGTTAGATCTACACATCAGCCACCGCACCATATCACAACACAGCACAGCACTACCCGCTTTGCCACAATACAAAAGGAATGAAGCAACAACAAAAAAGGACGAAAAAACACTCTTTCACAGATGTGGGGGTTTTATTGAATTTCGCATGCCGGATACGGGATATGTTGGGTTGTTCAAATCCATGGAATTACTATACAATCTACAACACCCACTTATTCACATCCTTTAAGGATAACAAAAAGAAGGAGGAGTACTTGTCGCTGATGAAGTAGTATAACTACTCGCAGAGTGAATAATATAAAAACGATTAGTTTCATTCACAATATATTTAGACTAATGGACTGATGGCCCACCCAATGTTTGTCCTACCTAATTAAGTATAGGTACCAATTTATCCTCTCAAAGAAAGAATTAAAATTGATAACTTGATTTTTATCGTACCTGATGGTATTACATTGATATTGTGAAAAGACTTTTTTCTAAGAAGAAGTCAAATTAAGGTACGTGCTATCATTTTGTATTCTTCAAATTTTCGAGCTGAAAAAATAGCTTCTTCTAGTTTTTTTTTCGGTCAGTCCGATTTGTCGAATCTTAGAATCTAAGTCAACGGTTTTTTTAGGAAGATGTCTGTATATGCGTCCGCTCGTATGTCTGGATGTCGGGTGTATTTCGAATTTATGCGAATTCTGTTGTACATATAATATGCAGAAAAGGCTTTAAAAAAATGTATAGGTTTTTTGTTTTACTAGAAAAATTAAAAAAGAAAGAAAACATTATGATCAAAATAATTTATAGCTGCGTTCTGAACATCTATTTGATTGTGATGTTAAACATTTTAAATGGCATTGACGTTGAAGTTTCATAGCTTTGCGATGTATTGAAAGAGCTTAAAATGCTTCGAAACCAGGAAAACAAGGCTGTACAAAATCTCATAAAAAGCATATCCCCAGAAGATCATGATGTGCATGTTACCCTCTTTTAAGAGTTTAAATATGTCTTCAATTATTTATATGCCAAATATCTTATAAATACGGAAAGTTCTTTTAAGCTTAACTCAAAAAGCTTTTGGAAATTTGTTAATACAAAGATGAAATCTGATGGCTATCCAGTAAATTTTACTTATAATAAAGATTACCTAGTTATTACTCCAGAAATTTGTTACGTATCTGCTAACAACTTACAGCAATCTATTATTAAAAATGATATTTTAGGTAATCAACAACATGGTTTTATTCGAAAAAAATAGAAAATTACTAATTTACTCGCATTTTTCCACAATTCAAATAACCAAGTACGCGAATAAGAAATCCATTGGATTTATACTGATTATTGTAAAGATTTCGACCAACTTTCTCATGACATCATGTCATTTAAACTAGAGGCAATTGGTTATGCTCCTAAATTAATTACATGGATTTATTCTTATCCTCAAAATAAGTCTTATCAAATTTTATGAAAACAGAAGTTCTTTCTATAACTCTTTCATTTCCAAATCAGTTCCTCAGGTGAGTCATTTACGACCACTACTCTTTATCTAAGCTACAAATGGTGTACCTGTATGTGTACGATACAATAACATCTTAATTTATACAAAATTCTTTAAAAGCATAAAATCTTTGAACGATCGATTGCTACTCCAAGAGGATTAAATTACAGAAAATGACTTTCGCTAAAAACACAATAGTATCTCGTTCATGGTTTTAAAGATCTTGGAGTCCTTTTCAATAATTCTAATAGCAATAATAATCATAATAATTCGATCGTTTATAAAACAAACGTTATGTTAGGACTTGTTAAACGTTGATCTAAAGAATTTCGGGATATTTATGTTACTCTCGCTCATAAAGCTTCAATTTTTATTTTAAGTCGAAATCTCTACTCTTTCTTGAATGATATATGAAAAAAAAACATTCCAAAAGTATGATTGTTATTATTTCATTTCTCGAGAAAATATGTTGCCCTTGAGTTCTAATTTGTAGTGCAAAACACAATTTAATTGTTTTTATTTCAGTGATATTTTTTTGAGTTAAAATTTAAAAATATCCGGTCATGTAAAAATGTCTCATACCCGATTTTCTCTCTTAAAATAGGTCTCTCCTTAAGATTTAATAATTCGCTCAATATTTCCTACAGTTTTTGCAGGACAAAAACTATAAACTTACTTTGAAATCAAGATATCAATCAAGCTTACTCTAAAAGTCACAAGGTCTCCTGAGCTGCCCTATATCAGTTACTTTGCTCTACCAACAGTTTTCAAGTTAGATATTTAAAACTTTTTCAGATTGAATGCAAAGTCCTAAAATAACAAACTCTCCACAATTCCCTTTAGTATCTATATAAACCAAACCGGCCTGTATAGCATAACTAAACTATAGTAGACTTATTTAAAATACAATTTCATTTACCAAATAGTCACCCAACCGTTGACCCAGGGCCAGAAAGAGTGACCCATATGGAACGAACTGTACGCAAAGATACAAAAGTTATATCGTATATGTGTTGGATGTAGGTATATATATTTACCTTTCTACATAAACCACACAATTGCATCTACTCCAGGAAAAAGTTGTTACCATATCCTGTGTGACACACATTTTACCTTTATATATATGTAGGGACATTTCCCAAAACGAAATCGAATACGAACATCAGAGAAAAATTGAAACCCTAGTTTAAACGTCTATATGGAGAGTAAACCGAAACGAAACCCACATTGGGTTGGGTCTTTGTTCAAAAATAGGTAGATTCCAATAACTACACCTACTTACTTGTTCTGCTTCTGGTTCTGCTACTGCTGCTGCTGTGTCCTGTGTGAAAATGTACCTTTTATGCAGGAGAGGACAACCTTTTGGGATATTGCCATAACAGAAACACTTCACCCACACGAAATATACATAACCGGAGCATGGTAAATCTGCATAAAACACCTTAACAACTCTCAAAGTTTATTAAACGTTGCCCACGTCCAGAGATATGTAAAGTTATCTGAAAATTGAAAAAAATATATGTATACATTTGTTTTAAGGGAAAGGGTTAGTTTTGGACTTACATTATGAACGTTTGTAGATACAATGTTGTATTTATGTTAAAACAAAATAGCAGGCAACACAAAATACATAAAAGCGAAAATTAACTTCACAGGAATCTTGTTTTACTCGTAAAAAAAAAATAAACGATAATGCTTTTATTGAATTGTTTTTCATATATTTTATGTTGATTTAAACCATATCTATTGATTTATTTCAAAATTCTGGAATTCATATTTTTCGTTCTCACTTAAAGTTAACGAAATTATTAGACGCATTTAGGTTAAAAGATACAAAATGCATTCAATTATTATATCCTCAATGTTGTTGCTTGAAAATAAAATATATGAACGTATCGTAACGACTTCATATAATTTTTTGTAACGAAAAAACGTATTCGAATTTATAAAACATGCATGCAATTACATATACACAGCACATACACAGGACATACATTGCATTTGCAACCCTATGACCACACCATCCTATTTCTGATCCTGATGCATATAAAATTCCACAATACAATCGGTTGTGTTTGGGGCAGAAACAGCAGCACCAGCATCAACATCCAGCAGCAGCTTTAGCAGAAGCATCAGCTTTAGCAGCATCTAAAAGCAACACTAGCAAGAATTTGACAATTTTATCACAATGTTGTAGCCAGGTCACGTTCTGCTGGAAATAAATGATTTCATTGCTGCTATCTATTTTATTTTACGGAGCATTTCCGTCGGATATGCTGATCTATAGTCACAGGTTACACATAAGCATAACATACAATACCTAAACTTGCACTTACATTTACGGTTTTCCATATACATATGTGCATATGAAGCTATTGAAAAAAGATCAAATGTTTTTGCAATGAGTTCAGCTTAAATTTGTCTGGCCATTTCTAGGGAATTGAATGGTTCTGTTTCCTTTTAGAATGTTTCAAAAAAAAAATACAAAAGCTTTGATGGAGCATAATGAGAACATTTATAGCAAACTTTTAACAGTCAGCTAATATTAATTCTTCAGATAAACACACTCTATCATTTGATAGTTGATAATTATCAAAGTTTAACATTCAACCTTCCTGCATGTATAAGTGTTGATAATTGAAAATGTTCAAAACAATTGTTAATAACAAGAAAACGTATAATTTTAAAACCAAAGAAACTTTATTTCTAAAAAGTATTTTAAGACCAAATTTTAATATTTATCAATTATTAACTCATAGCCGAAACTCGAGGAAAGGGAGAACGCCATCATTTGGTATTTTTTCAAATGGTTAACTGAGGTTATTGAAAAACTTGGATCTTAGACAAATTTACCGAAAGGAGAAATCGAATTCCAATATTAAGTCAAAAAGACCTTTAAAAACGGCAAAATGTCAGTCTTATCTTTCCTAAATCGGGTTACATTAAGAATCCCGAGGGGGGGGGGTGGTTTGAACAAGGCCTTAAAAATTTGTATTTATCTTTTGGAGAAGCTGAATAAAAATGTTTTAAATATTAACAACTATTCCATAAAACACATCAGACTACATCAATAAATTAAAATACTAAAGAAGAATTGAAATCGTTCAGCAAAACTTGTGTTCTGTTTAATTCAGTTTAGCTTTTTTAATGAAAAATGTAAGACTGAAAGAACATATGTTTACGGATGTTTATGGTGTCCTGATTTTCGAATAAGCAAAGGGTCTTAATGGCAATTGGTCAACAAATAATTATGGATGGAAAACTGGAAGAATATTATTTTGTTAAACAGAAGAAAACATTTCTTCTTAAATCATCAATATTTTTTTTTTCTGAAAATGTTCACATCACGTATTCTTGCACTTTAAAGTTTCTTTCCAAAAAATAATTATGTGATAAATTGTCAAATACCTGAAAGTATTGGAAACTAACAACTGTGAACATTTCTACAGAGACGGATGTGAAAAATGTGTAAAACTTTGTTTCTTTTTACACAAACGTATTCAAATAAAATTTGTTTTTTACTAAAAAATTTAAATGTTAGTTTGCCCTTGTTGAAGAGACTTAAAGTCAGTTGATTCCTTACTCTAGAAGCAATCGACCAGCAATATCATCATAGTTCATCTAAAAAATCACTCAACTTCAAACTGATGCTCCGAAAGTGGTTTGCAAAACCTGTCAAAAAAGTAGACACCTGGTCAGGAATTGCCATATATTTTTGAAATTGAGTGTGAACGATTGTTATCAGGTTATCTATTATCTGGGTTTGTTTCGAAATTGTTTAGGGCATAATTATGTATCTCAAGGTCCAGACTGTATCTTAAAGGCCACCTCAAAACGTGGAAGCAACAATATTTCAAGCTTCTGATCACCCGTCTGATTTTAATAATATTTCATCGTTGAGAAAAACCTTTAAGTAGAAACGGAACTTGTTAAGGTTAAGTCTCTATTGGAAAGTTGGTTGATTTTACGTGCATAATTGGATTCTGGTATCACAGAGTTTGCTTTCCAATAACTCCAACTTAAGTTAAAACCCAAACAAACGGGGGTGTCCGGGTTGGGTTGGTCAGCAGTGGCACTTGTCTTAGAGCAGTAGACATCACATTTGCTTCGCAGCATTCCACTGACGTTATACAGCCCAGGTTTATTGGACAAAGTCGGACCGAATAAACTATATTATGTTAATCATAGCCGCTACGAGTTAATGCCAGAAATCATCTTGAAAAAATAAATACCATTAAATTACTTAGCAGATTTTAATAATTCAAAGTTCATTTGAGTAATATTTTCGTCTCTTATTTTTGTTTAAAATGTTCAATCTTAGATAGTGTGTATTTGTAACCTTAATATTCTTTGAAATATTGTCAATTAAACCATTGAAAATAAAAACATGTCCGGTAATTGCTTCTCGTCTACAGAGATTCCCACAACACAACATCCTCCAAATATAATCAATCTTAATATATCAAAATAAAGCTTCGGTTTAGACACTAAAAAATAAAGAATAAATTACTTACGAATGGGATATTATTATAGCGGTGAAAGTATTCCCACACGCAATTAAAACTTCAACTTCCAACTTTCTATTCAACTCTCCATCTTTATTTAAAAATGTGGTTTTCTGCCGTTTTCAGTTGTTTTTATTTTTTTGTTTTTTGTTTTACAAACAAAGAGTGCCAGAAACCATGCCTTAGTCCGAACCCGAAGATAACTGCCAAAGGGACAATCTCCCTCGGTGTTGAAAAATAGAACCCCTGGGGATGGATGGAAAGATAATAATAACTTTGTTTGACCAGCCGGCGCGGCGCGGCGGCCGCGGCCGGCAGTAGCGGCAAATGTGGCAACTGAGTTTTGAAGCACATTTGTGCCACACAATTGTTTTAACTCAATTTTCAAATGGCTTTTCCACATTCACTTTTATAAATATTTTTTATTTTTTTTTAAAGAATCAAGCCGAGTCGAGCTGAAATCGATTTAAAATGTCATTCAAAGCTGTTTCACGTTTTTTGATTTAGATAGATTTTAGAATCTCTTTCTTTTTGTGTAGGTACGAGTATTTCTTGTTGAATATTAAATTTGACGCAATAATCATTTTGAATTTGTATAAATATTAAATGTGACACATTGACAAGCTAAAATATTTTCATGTTGTTGTTATGCGATAATTTAAATAAATTATCATCAATGTCATCTTTATTTTCATACACTTAGTCCGGAGATATTAAAATTTAAATGCCTCAAGTGAATAGGTATCATATCCCAGGGACGACATCGACGCACGACGGGACAGATATTAAAATTCCATCAGTTGACATTGACATAAAATCGATAGCACTGTGTTTTTTAGTGCTCATAAGAACTAAGGAAGTTTGACCGCACCAATTCTGAAAATTCAATGCATGTCCAATAATTGAGTGCGGCTTCTTCGATATATTCGAGTTTTTTGTTGATAATTTAAATCTTCTATTAAGTTTCAAGAAATGTTTCGTATTTTTGTGGACATTTTAAAACTAGTTCTAAGGAAGTTTGGAAAACATTTGTTGCTCGTTACTTCTTTGAGGATACTTTAAACTTCACTACTTTTGAAAATATTGCTATAACTCCAACCCATCTTATTACTCCAGGGACTCATTTACTTATAAGCTCATCTATTAACACAAAGAAATAGTAAACAAAAAAAGAACCTCTGAACCATCCTTCAAAGTCTTGTTTATGTTAAAGAAAAAAAAATAAAACAACTTCCCTCTGAGTATAGTATTTAAATTTCCATAATTTTGTCAAAGCACGCTCTTAAGACATTCTTATCGTTGGAGTTTCTAAATTCTTATCTTATGTGAGTGAACTCTTGTTGTTGATGCTTAGTGGATTTCTTAGTTTTTTTTTTCAAAGTCAGTCTATTCGGGCTTACATCCTCCTTAGACAAGCTGGCAACCAACAAGCAACACAACACAGAGAAGACCGACAAACTTCTTCAACTTTTCAGACACTAAAACTTTTGCTATTAAAAATGAAGTATAATAAAAATAATACACGAACAAAATATTTCCAAAGGATGAATAAATAAATCACAATAGGAACTCATGTCTCTGTATGGCGCAATGGCGGCCACTATACAACACAGCTTCTATACATGAGAATTTGAAGATACTATCTCAATGGTATACTGTGGAGAAACTCAAGGCAATAGATTGTAGACAAGTTCCTTGATACATTCATAGTACGAGTAAGGCCTAGTTTTTTCTAAAGGAAATTATTTACACAAATTTTTAAAATTTAAAAAGATATGGAAAAATGAGCTCAATTTTTTGGCAACAAAAAATTTTAAAGCAAGTTTCCTTCGTACATAAAATATTGCCACCTTGGTTTTTTTTCATTCATTTAATTAGCCTAATAATGTTTCGAAATATTTCGAACGGAATTTTTCAAGCTATGATGACTTTCAACTAAGCGAAATTTAAATTCGAATTCGTAATTAGATTTTGAATAGCTTCCAAGAAAACTAAGCGATTTTAAACTCGAAGAAAGTGAAACTTCGAACGAAAATCAATCACTTTCCATTGAACGTTCAATACTATTCAAGAGACTGAAGTTAATTGCAGGAGCACGAGCCCAAATTGGGAGTTATTTTTAAGCCTTGGAAATGTGAAAGCCCTAAAGATGATAGCAGGATCTGGTTGAAGACAAACTTTTTTGTTCAAACCATATTGACAACAACTTTTTTAAACAAACAATATTCTTAAACAAAGTCAATTTGATGTTTCATTTAAATTTAGATCTACTTCGCTTTAGAGTATGAAATAGGCTTACTATTCGACCAAAGCGAAGACTGCTTTTATGTTTTAAACAAATTTTAGAAGAACTTAATCATTTAACTCATGTTTATGAATTAGTTTATATTAAAGGTAATTTAACTTGAAAAGGGAAAACAGAGTGTATTTGATTTCTTTCCGTTAATTTCCTTTTTTCATCTTAGATTGAATTAAACAACAATTTAGCACAAAACTCCCCCCCTTCCCCCTTCTAGTAAATTGGGTTCCATTTCACATCTCTCACACTTCTGAGGCTATGTCTACTACTGTAATGCATATTCAACTAAATTTCGGAGGAAAAAATCCATAACATTTGCTTAAATTTGATATTACTCTGCTAAAACACGTTCACCCTCCGCTCACTTACGCTAATATACACCAGTACCTACTATTAACTGGGAGAGTGTGTAATTAACTATGGCCCATAAACATTTACATTTAATTAAGTTATTTTATGAAGTCAGCAATCTCCGAAAGGATACAAATCTTTTGACAACACTACGAGACTAAAATAATTTCTTAGAAAGGTAACTATGACTATGAGGAGTGTACGTAGGTTTAGGTACACTTTAGTCTGCTTTATTCCGGTACACACCGGTAGTATGAGCTTTCCGTCATCGGTACTGTATTGTACGGTACGGTGGTGGAATATTATATAAGGAGGTTGGGAAAGTGTTTAAGATTCTGCGAATTATTATGGAATCATCTTTATTGCATTGAGATAAGATGAACAAAAAAGTTGAAGAAGAAGCAGAAGAAGTTTATGTGCGATATCCTGCACACATAATATTTTCTGACAAAATATGTATGAAGTACAGGTACAGTACATATCTGCATCGTATGGTTATACTGTATAGTGTATAGGTGTAGCTGTCAAGTAGAAACGCCTGAAACTGATCGCTCAGTCTTTCACACTCAAACCCCTTGCTTTCCATGCTAGACTCTTATTTATTTATGGGGACGTATTTTTCCCTGACTATAGGGGCCAATATAAAGTTACTGTTTCTCATACTTTTCTTGCCGCACAGAACAGAAACAGAAAGCTGCATGCATACTAATCCTATAGGTCCAGGTAGCTTTTATCCACTCAAAATGGATACCTTATCTTATATGATCAACCGCATTTATACCTATACAACACTTATAATGGAAGTATCATGGATAAAATTCTAGGAACGACATGACATGACGACACAAGGACGACATCGAACGACGACGACGCGACGCACATTGGAATGGGGATGGCAATGGCATACCTATAAAAAAGATATTTTTCTACTTACAAAGTTTTGCTATCAAAAAGTACTCCATGAAAAAGTCTAATCAGACAAGAAAGCATACATAGGTAGGTTAAGGTACGAGCATAATCTTTATGCATGGGATTTAAAATTTTTAGTGTTTATTGTGTTACTTGTAAGTTGAGCACTTATCTATCTACATACGTACTAGGTTACTCATTAATTGTTAACTTCGAACTCAAATATATCAAGGAAAATAGTAACATTTTTAAAAAGGAACCTTTATTATTTTTACTTAAAAAAATACTACATTTAGGGCTTTCATTTAGGAACGTTTGAAGCAATGAACGAATTCCAACTAATGTTCTTATAAATTACTTTTGTGTAAGAAAATGTTGATTTTAATTGGGTTTGTCATCTGAACGAAATTAAAAAAATGATTTTATAAAAAAAAAAACAAGGTTAGGGTGCAACCCAAACCTACATAGGTACTGATGAATTACCATTCGTGTCCCTAAACACTTTTACTTGATATATTTTTTTGCAATTAAACAAATAATTCTTTAAAAAGTACTTCCAAGAATATACAATCAAAAAATGAAATCTAACTAAACTTAACCCTAATTTATTATTGTATTGTAATTTTTGTATTTTAATATTTTTGGATTTTCAACAGAATATTAGTATGTTCTTTTTCAATTTTAAATAAAACCCGACTAAATCTTATGGTATTTTTTCCAAGAATATTCGAAAATTTTTAACTTTTTTGGTGATATATTTGTAGGTTAGATTTATATTTTTGGAAAAAATCTACTGTTTTTACTTGCGACATATAGGAGCTGTATAAAAAGTATTCCATGTGTAAAAAATAATCGAACTCGATATATTAATCAAATATGACCTTACGATGAGAGAGGAGTCGAAAAAAGCGGGTCCCCTGATTTCGCCCGTCTGTCTGTCTGTCCTCGTCCCTGAAGCCCAAACCATTGGGTCGATTGAGTTCAAACTTGAAAATTAAGGTTTTAGGCCGATTCGCGTAAGGCATTCTTTTTTCATTTTTTTAAGGCTAAAAACAGCGGTAGTACCCATACAAATTTATTGGACAAAAATCCAAAATTCGAATTTTCTCAAATACGAACAAATAGACTTTTGTAAAGTTTTCTCTAATATTTTTTTTTTAACTTGGCTTCTTTCAACAAATAAAAATATTTTTTTAAAATCGTTATTTTGTTTTTTAAAATACACAAAACTAATTTTTAAAAAAATCACTTTTGAGAAAACAAATAGCATTTAAATTTTTGAAGACAAACTGATTTTACAGGTATATTTTTAAATATTAAGTTATAGGTACTATTTATAAAAAGAATTCCTGTATCCAGGAGTAAGTTCGTACAATCCGGTCATGTATTTTATTTCTCAAGATATTCGAAAATTTGGAACTGTTTTTGGTACCTAATATAAATTAATATACGTTTTTATCGTATGGATTCAAATAAGTCTGAATTCAATATCCTTACACTTTTAAAAATGTTGTGCAGTATTTATATATGGGCATTTCCACAGTATTTTTAACTTTCATGTTACCACAGTATATTAAGCCTTAGAAATGAAATTGGCACTTTCTAAGTGGATAGATTTTCGTATCATGACTTATTTCAATTATGTAACCTACTTGTGACTTGATTGGATTGAAATGTTTAATTAAAATTAATAAAAAATAGGCTTAAATATTGCCTATCAAGCGTACCAGATGCAAATTTATTAAGTTTTATAAACAAAAAACATTTCAACGACCTTTGAAACAACTTAACATCATTAATTTATAATTATTTATAATATACACTGATAGAAAAACCTCGAAAGAAAGGTGTGCTACCATTTAAAAAATAGTACAAAGCAATTAAATTAGAGTACCTCCGTTTTTACAAATATTAAAATCTGATCTTTTCTCTATATATGTAACTTTCTCAACGATCGATTCTGATAGTATTTTATAGGCTTAAATTATTCTCTATCAATCAATAAATCAATTAAAATTTAACTGGATCATGTGCCTCTATTTAAAAATAAATAATGCCACTTTAAAGTTTAAAATTGAAAACGTGATTGGTATAGAACATGTGATTTTTTTAGCGGCACACCTATCGATAAGATCTTACAGCTAAATAAATGATTGTGAATGATAATTTTACGAATAATCAATAGTAAAAAAAAGCTGTTGATCTAAATTTTGAAATTTCAAAGTTTGTACGACAGTACAAAATCAAAATTTATTATGAAATGAGGGTTTTTCATTGAATGCTTTTCATTGATCTAACGTACCGGATATTACGTGACGGATATTAACGATGTTTCAAAATGAATCACGCAAGTATTTTCTTGTTATTCAGATGATAAACAATCAAGAAAATGTTTGTTTATGGATGTGCCTCAAAATAAAAAAAAAAAATTCAATTGTTGAAAATGAAAGATTCTGTGGATATGCCTATATAACTGTGTTTCATAAAAGTCCTTGTTTTTTGGTAAGAAAATCTTCTGAAGGTAAAACCGTTTTATTTGTGGCATTGTGGCACTAAATGAATTTTGAAAGTAATTTCTTCACGTTTTGATGATATTGTCAGTAAAATAAAAATGATTTAAATTCAATACACAAGCTGATTCTTAAAATTTAAACATAAAATTATTTATTTCAGCGCCCGTGTTTAGAAAAACTTCACCATAGAATTATAATCTTCCGAACTCAATCTAAAGGTTCCGGAATATTTGTATTCCTTTGTGTAATAGTTTTCCTAAACACGGGATCTGAAATAATTAGTTCTAGAGACCTTAGAACGTCGATAAATGTCAAAAAGTTACTTCCATATTCTACTTCTAGAAAAACATCAGTATAAAATATTCAGTCTTACACAAAAATCAGGGTCACTTTGTAATAACAGTGTAGTTAATAAAGAGCGTATTTTTTAGAGGTAAAGAAACTTAAGTTGGCAGCACTATTTTAAACAAATGCCATTTTTTCAAATGTCAAGCCAATTTCCAAATTGTGGAAATTTATTTTGAAAATCATACGGTTCTGTTTTGAAAGACGAAATATGTGAATTTTGTTTAACTGTGGAGCTTACTTTTTGTATTTGGAGTCGTGATAAACCTCAAGGGAATGTTAAAACAGAGTTAGATCCCTAGATCTCCAACAAGAACTGACTGTTTTGTGTTCCTTATGGGTTGGTTAGTACTTCTTTAAAAACCATGCTGGAGTAATATTTACTGAGTTCTTAGTTCATTAATTGAACAACCATGATGTACAGGAGCTGTCATTTCAACAAGATGTAAGACGGCTAAAAAAGTCTTAACGTTTATATTATTAGCACATATCTATGCATCACTAATGTTTTAGCAGAACAAACAATTTTAACCTCCTTCAAAGGTTCTTTTTAGTCTATAATGCATACATCGTTCCGTAAATGTTCGTCTTGGAAGCACTAAATTACAGCCTGCCTGTAAGACAACTTTTGAGTATCGTTAAGTAAATTTTGGAAAAATTCTCGAATTTCGTTTGGCTTTTTTAACAATTAAAATTAGAAAAGAAACCATCATTATCTATTGAATTTTTACAAGTAGATACACTAGAAAATTTTTAAAATATCTCGATGACTTCGTGTTTACACATTTCAGAATTTCATTTAAGCGATTAATTTCATTTAATTTATTTACGGTGATATGATTCTTACAATTATATTTTTGTGGCAAAAATTTAAATTTCCAACGTAATCCTTCAATTTGTTGACAATATCACCGAAAAGCATGTGTAGTGTAGGTTTTTTCTTTTTTTAGACAGAGTTCACAGTCAATTCTGAAATCGATTTATCAGTACACAGACTCTGCCCGTCAAAAGTAACGTGTTTATTTTCTTCTAAGAGCATTTTACGTATACATACATATGTGTGACACTATACGTAAACGAACATTCCATACATCCAAGAAAACAAGTACACCGAGTGTGATACTTCAAAGAGACGTTAGACGAGTAAGACGAGGACTGCGGCGGGACTGCTTATTCGGTAGTATAAGCCCGACACATTCCAGATTTCACAACAACAAAAGAAAACAGTCAACAGAGTTTTGCACTTGAGTTGTAGAGAATTATTTATCGTGACAAATGCACCTTAACAAAAGTGCATATAAATAAAGCGGTGGTATACAGTCCATATAGAGTAGGGCTCGGGTTCCTCGGAAATCCTTTAAGGATGGCGAGCGAGAGGGTGCGATTGCGATGGGCTTTAGTTTTTCCGATGTTGTTTTCTTTTATATATTCACTTAGTACGACGGCGAGCGACGACGACGCCGACGTTATAGTATAGTATACCCTCCTTAAAGGATAGAGTATTGAGATTGAGAGAAAGACTAGCAATCCACTACTGCTACTCGTACTGAACGTGACTGCATCTCAAGGATATTTTATTAAATATTCTTCGTCTTGTGCTTTTATAGTTATATCCACAATATCGCCCTCTGTTTGTCTTCTTGCTGAGAATGATATGGATTTTTCTTATCCGCCATGGCTCAGTTGTTTAAACCATTAAATTGTAATATATTCTGAGTGTTTGTTTGTAGCTTATGGTGAGCTCTATTGTCTCTGGTTTCATTTTTAGTATTGTTCTCTACCACCCCCATCATGGGGTGTACTCATATAACGTACTGTATACATACATATAACAGACGTGCAGATAGCACTGCATTTCTTATAATAATATGAGAGTTTGTCTTCATTTTCATTCTATTGTACTCTAGATATAAGCTTTGCGAGGAAAAAATTATTTTGTGTCATTGTTTTGAGTGAAAATATTGATTTTGTTTTTCTTTTTTTTATTTTTTGTTTATTGTTTTGAAAATCATCAATTTAATTGGATTTTTTATCGAATGTATTTATGGATTGTTTTAAGTATGCTTTCTGACAAATAATAGTGATTTCATTTCAAGACAATAAATACAATCTAAATGTATGTATGTGATTTATCGGACATTTAAATATTAAGAAAACAATTTAATATTATTTCATAATTCATGAAATAAATTTTTATTGTAGTTCATATAACTTTGAAGAACTTTCCTTATAAGTTTCTTAGATTTATTTTACTCTGAATATCAATAAAATGTTCCTTGTCTCCGCATCCTGTCTTCTCAAATAAGAATGTTTCCATACATGATGTGAAAACAACTGCATCTGAGTTTGATCTCTCGTAATTGACATCGATTATGTTGGATTTCATGAAGATGTAATTCATGGCACGTTTCACTTTTAAAGTTTTCAAGCTCCCCTAAAAGAGACTGGAGACTATTGCTATTGAGTATCTTCTTTGTGTGCACTCAGAAATTTAATACATTTTCAAGAACAAAACAATTTAAGGAACAAAATAAAAACAAAAACTGCTTATATAAATATATTTAGTTTCTTATAAGTTACCTACCTATAGCAAAAATATGTTAGGAACAAGCTTTTTAAATTTTCAATTTTTATTTCAAGATATTTTAAAGCCTTCATTATTTGACCTTGGATAAAATTTGAAAGGGTTTAAACATAGATATGCATATACCTCCTATACAAATACAAGGACTTAGGATGTATGTATATTTAAGAAGAAATGACAACAGATGTTTCAGTTTCATACATATAGTCCGGAAATTAAAGTTGAAAATATAGTTTACAAAATTTTAAGACGATGTTCACATTGGACTTATTTTAACATTACATACATTTATCTTGCTCCAAAAAATGAATAAATGTTTTCCTCACATTCTAGTTTTTCTGTAACTTTGTTAAATTTAAGTTTTTCCACAAAATGCGTAGGCACTTCTGAAAGTTTCAAAAATTCTTTAACTCAAGTATAAAATGTATAAAAAGTTCAGAATTGTCTTTGAATGTGGTTGACGAAATTACTTTTTTTTCTTGAATTTGAATCTTGTTTCAAAATTGTTTTACCACATTAGGTTTTTTAAAATATGCCATTCTAAAAATACTAAAGACAACCAAAAACGGGTTTCCTAAGACTTAGTTAAAACACAGTCCCTTAATAATAAATTGTATGATGTTTTTTAAGCGTTTTTAAATCATATAAGTATCTCAGCCGTGCACCCGTAGCATGATAGCTAGTGTGTAGGACTGTCATTCCAGAGGCCTTGGGTTTAATCTCTGCAAGTGCAATCTAAATTTTTTTTCACGAATACTGCCTCTTGCGAGGAATTGACAAATCCTCCAAGAGTAATCTTGTGTTGAAAACAGCTTTCTCAAATTAGTCGTTTGGATTCGGTTTAAAACTGTAGGTCCCCTCCATCTATGGCAACATTACTCGCACACAGAATTGGTTGAGAGTTGTAATTTGTAAATAACTAGGCCCTTGTTCTCAATGGACTGGACTATTGATCCACCTTATTATATCTTTACTTGACGCTATCTTAAGTTTTGAAAAACCCTGAATGCAATTCTTTTAATGTTTTCAATAATTTGTTCTGAAGTTAATTTTTAGTGCTGTTTCCGAATCTAAACTCCGATTTTAGTTATTAGTGCTCAAATTCAGAAATACCAGTTTTCAACATTATTATTATATTTTTTCAATAGCTTACAAGAACTTGATGTTTTAACCTAAAGACTACTTATTCGTTATGAGATCGAAAATTGCTTCTATACGCTTTTTCGTTTTTCTGTTAAGAACTGTTTTTTAAATGTTAATGTATGGCAGGTGAAGACTTACAACTAATGATTATTTTTTTGAAATATAATTAAAATACTGAACATTCTTAAACGGAATATTTAAGTAAAGGATTGTAGATTTTGAAAATCATTATCTATTTTATTGAAAAGAAACTCCTTCATGAACTTACATAGCCTATAAAAGACTAATAAAAATAAAGGGTTGTATCTCAAGAACCTGACGTTTTAGATTGATTTTGAACTAAATCAAAAAACTAATACAATCTACATTATCTAGTTGACCAATGTAACTTTTGTAGTAAGACAATTTTGTTATTTAAAGAATTTCAAGACATATGCAATCAAAAATCGAATTTTAAACTGTTTTCTGTTGAGATAATATAGAGTCGTTAAAGCAGTTATGCAGTAGATGCTTATACTTTAATTTTAAAAATAAAATTTATTTTTAATTTTATAAAATGTTAACAACAGTATTTTGCATGAGATGACAAAAGTTTGACGTTACTTTGTTTTCAAAAGATTTGAGTCAAAAGTCAATTTTTACACAATTTTTTGCAGTTTTTTGTTGTTCGTAAAAGCTATTATTGGATTTTTTAAAGAGTATGTTTCTAAAATAATCTATAAAGTTAAAAATAGTATTTCAATTTCAATTTTTACATTTTTTCAATTAGATTTTTTTTAATTTTACTAGATGTCAAAAACGTTTTGGCTGCCAAACATTTGGTTTAAAGTTGCTTTGAAATAAATAAAATTATTTAAATTGATATATTGGATTTTTTTTAAGCTACAACCTCAACTCAGTTCCTCAGTGTTCAGTGTTTTTATGTTGTTTTTAAGTTTTAATAAAAGTTTGTTTTTTGTCTACAGCTTATAGGATTATTTAAATTTAAAAAAAAAACGGCCAGTGACAGTCCAATTCCCAGACTATTAAGTGGCAATTAACAGTGTATATCGGAAAAGAGGACGTAGAATAGTTTCGGAAACTTTTTCATGTTCAACCTTATTTGCATACAAATTACGTAAAGAAATAGACAAAGTTTATCGTGTTAAGGCGACTCTATACAAATAAATATAATGCTTTTGGTTGTCCCTGTATATACAATACAAGTCCTTAGGGCTATATTCACTCCTCTTAGTATAGTGTTGTTTTATTTAATTGTTTTAAGTTTTGCACTTTTAGGGTGACAAAAGAGGCGTGAAAATAGAAACAAAATCAAACAGATTTTGTTGTTTTTAGAGGGTTAATGTGAACTTAAGATATTGTTTTTTTTTGATAAAATGATTTAATTTCAGTGATTTGCTACTAATTGGTCAGCTTTTTGCAATAATTTTATAATACATTTTTTTCACTGGACAGAATCTCTAAAATGTCATGCAATAGAACTTTAATAGAAATATTTAAATCACTCAAACACCACCACCATTTTACGAGTATGTCTTTCCTTGTTTTGAAAGGTATTTTTAAAAACAATGTTTTGTGAAATTTGCCAGTTACATTCCCTCCCCACTTCCAGGAATGACCATCAGTTTACATTTGAAATTTCTTTCTAAACTATGGTTAAGTATAGAGATTCTTTTCTTAACCGAACATCAAGAATGTGATCCCTAGTTTTCTTCCCAAAAGATCAAAAAGTTTAAATGTGACATACCACAATCTACATAACCAATACGATTATCTTAATCCATAAGTTATTGTTATTTTTCAGGTAAGGCATTGTAGTTTAAAAATAAGCTGATCTGTTAATATTTCCTTAGCAAAGAAAAACATTTAAAAACTAATAACAAACTAAAAAACTTAGTTTTATGTTTTCTATTTTCAAAAAAAGAATACAAAAAATACAAAACACTTTTCGATAGCAGTTTCTCGTTTACATAAAGTCATATACATGCTGTAAACCATGTAGTAGATAGGTAACTATACTTTATATTGTAGAATGTAAAATGTACAAGGATCGGTATAAACGTATCATTTTCCATCCTTTAAACCTTGCTGCATGTTTTTTGTATAACTTTGCGATATGCAAATTGTTGATTCCATCCTATATTCTGAATGCTGCCCACTAATGCCTCTGCTCCCGCTTCAGCTTCTGCCACCCATCCATCCATCTACCACTTGACTCAAAGTAAACAAGGAACTTTTTAATAAAGCCCGAAAAAATTGCAAAAACAGTCCATTTGTTATGATGTCGGGTGAAGAAGGATGCTGAAAATCCCAGGTAAAATAGAAGGTCGGCAAGTAACTCCTACTTGAAAGCACAAAAGAGCGAAAGAGAGATAGATAAAGAGGAAAAGGGAGAAAAAATAGTGTATACAGTGTACTAGCAGCACCCGTAACAAGTTATACATTCCCAAATTGTGTTTCTGCTTTTTTATGTTTGTTTTGTTTCTTTTTTATCCCATCTTTTTGTGTGTGTTGATATTCCGTGTGTCTGCTCGACTATAACCTTACGTCAATATAGATACAGTATTTTCAGAGGCGAATATCGAACAGTGTATACGATGTCTTGTACAAACACCGAACGTGAAGTGCTCCAATATTGAAAATGTTCAAAAGTTTTTTAAGTCTACATTCCCATACCCACTATACCCACTACACCCAGTACCCAATACCCATACCCATACTATACGTCGTTGTCGTATATAAATGGATATGGAAAGGATATGCGAAGATGAGGGGAGCATGTGGAAAAATTGGAGTTATAAAGTGAAAAGTTCGAATGAAGCTACTTTAGACCAATCGTCTATCTTAAAATATATCCATTAAGCTCATAAACAAATTTTCTCTGGGTATTAATTAGAAATCTATATCGACGATGTTAAAGATTCTTTTCGCATTTCCTAAATGAGGGTAGAAATATTTATAATGTTACGAACGAACTTTTCGTGGGAAATTAATTTTTCATTTTAAAAAGTCAAAGTTTTACTAACAACGTAATGTTAAACAGTCAGTTGGAAAAACAGGTTAAACAAATCTCGAAAATCTATTGATTCCTTGAACGACTTTAAAAAAAAGGAAGGTTTTAATTGAGAAGAGAAGTAGCTTTACAGAATAAATCAGTTAAAGTTAAATAAATAAATAAATTAGGGGGCGCAACAGTCCGTTGAAAGCTAGGGCCTATTGACTTACAACTCTCAACCATTCCTGTGTGCGAGTACTGTTTTTAGGGATGGATGGGACCTGCATTTTAAAGCCGAATCCAAACGGCTAATTTAAGAAAGCACTTTTCATGACAAGAAGTACTCTTGGAGAATTCGTCAATTCCTCGCAAGAGGCAGTACCCGTGAAAAAACTTAAGATGGCGCAGGCAGGGATCGAACCCAAGACCTCTGGCATGACAGTCCAGTATCAATTAAAACAAAAAACAAGAGACAAAAAAAAACGTTTGTGATTAATAACAATACGGTGGAAAGACTAAAATATTTAAAAATCCTATATGATATTTTTTGACACTACTGGTGCTTTTCTAAAATATGAAGATCAAAGAAAACACGTTAATTTTAGGTATCATACTATTTAAAACAGGATTCTTTTTTCTCAAAACATTGGAATCTTAAAATGGATAAGTAAAAATGAAATATCTTCCCAAAGTGCCCTTAAAAATGACTATTTTTTTACCAAGCAAAATCGTCATTTGAAGAACTTCGTGAACTGTATTTTTTGTGTGAAAAAATTAATGATAACTTTTCGTAATTAATTTCAACTCTCATTTTAATTAAAAGTAATGAGCAATTGACTTTTTTTCCATTACATGCGTAATCGTAATTGAAAAAATATACATTTCAATTACTTTTAATTTTATTTAAAAAAATGAACTTTATTCAAATTCTTGAGGAAAAACACTTTCAAATAAAAGCAACATACATAAAAGCATTAAGGGATTTAGTATATTTCAGGAAAATATTTCCTAATACCACGTAAAGTGTAATTGACGAAAATAATATTTAATTACATTTTTGTGCAATGATTACTGCAAAAAGTAATAATTGTTTCTTTTTTGCAATTTAATTGTGAGTAATTGACGCTTTTCAATTACATGTAATTAGTAATTGAAATTCTTCAATTAAATTTTAAAGTAATTGAAAAAGTGTATGAAGATTGTAATTGATTTGTTTATAATAATTTTGTCCCAACTCTGATATTTGTTCTCAAGATATTCGGATATTCGGACCGTTAACAATAACTTGCGAAGGAAAATTAAAAAAAATATTCTGGTAATTTAAAACGCATTGTTTTATAATCCTTAAAATATACATATATGTTTTTCTGAAAATGAATTTAATTTGAATAGAAAATTTGAAAACCCCCAAAAACGTAATTATGATTTTTAAACCATTTTGTCAACATTCAACAAACTTAAGGAAAATCAATTTAACCTTTGACTCTTTTTTCATATAACACGTAATCCCTTAAAATAAGCCAGCATCACCCAAAGGCTTATCACTTGTACAAACTCTCATAACCCTAGTGTGCAAAGCAAACAAACGCATTTAGGATTTTCTTTTCAAAACTACCATAGACTACATAAAGATATAGTATAGTAGATATACCATACCACAATTTTATGCTTATGCTATCTCTTGAGAAATTTTCTTCGCCTTTCGTAGCCTTCGTTTTTCGGCGTCTTGAGCTTCTTCAGCTTTTGCACATAGAGTATAGAGCATCATCATAGAGTGCACCTCTTCGCCTCTTTTGGGGTTATGGGGGGTTTGAGTAGCTTATAAGAGTGCCAAAGTGTATAGCAGCAAAAAGATATAGAACATAGAAATGTTTATTTTTGCAACAGACAGAGTGCAAATACACTTTTGCCTCCGTTTTGTCAGCAGAAGCAGAACCGCATACCTGTGTGTGATAATGGTTTGAGGATGTTTGGAGTATTTGTTTGGTTTCGACTAAACGAAAATATGTATGTAGGTATGAAGGCGTAGCGTGTTGTAGGTTTCATGGTTCGAAGAGTCTTATGGATTTTAAATGTTTGTGTAGCCTCTTCCCAACTCATACACGTATTTTTATTCCGTGTTTTAATTATTTAGATGAATGTTGACTTTTTAACATTCTCATAGGTATAAAATAAGTACACTTACGTTCTTTTGTTGGCTTCTTGAAATTTGTATATGTTAAACAGGATTCATTTTTGAAAAACGATTTTCTTAGTTGAGGTTGTTATACAAGTTCTTTTATTAAAGTTCAATTATATTGGCTCGTTAGACTTTTTAGAAAAAATAATATTTTTTTTCCAAGAAAAACTTATTGGAAACAATTTAAAAAAAACTGAAGTTCAAAACTTAGATTTCCACATATAATATTTTAGAAAAAAATACCGATGTACATTGGTCTTAATGTTTTGAATTTCAAAAACGAGGAAAAAACAGTTCAAAGATGTACTTCACATTCTCGATGTGCTGCTGAAAAAAGAAACTCCGTACTTGACAACACGTAAAAGACTTAGCTTAGCTGAACTTATATAGGTATACCTTGAAGTTCGAGTATTGAGACAGAATTGCTTGAGGAGCAAGGGGGAATTCAATTGACTATTCTATAAAATCGATTGAGGAAATTTGTAATATATCTAAACCTTGTTTTCAAACATTTTATATATTTTTTATTTATTGTTTATCTCCTGAGTTACAAGAGTAAACCCTTAAAATTGCATTCTGTGTTGTAAAAAGTCCTAACCAATGCATATCAAAAATGTGTATTTAAAAAAAAATTTAAATTCTGTATAGTTTCCTTACACATTTCTTGTTTTTTTTTTCAAGTTAAACCTTCCGGCAAAACACTTGATCCCACAACAAAGTATACCGACGTTTGATGAAAAGTCAAAGTTATATAAACAAAAACAGAGCGGTGAATGGCAAGTTGGGTTGGGCTTGGGCTTGGTTATTGGGGACTGAGACAGGGAGGATAAATTCCTTTTTTCTCTTACATTATACCAAAGTTGTCGCTGGCATTCATTATAACTTCCATATACAAAATATATACCTATATACACATATACAACCCCCAGAGCTCATACCCCCATCTCAAACCCTATGTAGCTTGGATATGCTAACTGCAAACAACACTTAACCGACGATGTATTTAGAACAGGCACTAAGTGGAACGAGAGCGAGTAGACAATTTTCCAGCCAACACGTCATGAGCAAACACAAAGTAAAGTAAACTTTAAAAATGAAACTGTGAGTGAAGTTTGCGGCATATTCCACAAGG
Source organism: Eupeodes luniger (assembly GCA_951509635.1). Lineage (NCBI taxonomy): Eukaryota > Metazoa > Arthropoda > Insecta > Diptera > Syrphidae > Eupeodes > Eupeodes luniger. The sequence goes on from OX608074.1 coordinate 1,683,700, forward strand.
AACAAAAGAAATTAAATGCACCGGGAAAAAGGACGAATAGCTATGTACATATAGCTATATTATAAACGACTACTCGAGTACAAGAACGACGACAAGGACGATAACGATGACGGCTTATCTTTGTACTATAGGTAGTTAAACAAGTTGTCGGAAATAGCCCATTGAGATAAAAGTCTTTAACTGAAAAAGTGATAAGTTAAATGAGATTAATTTAAAGTTTTGTTTTTTCTTCTTTTTTGTATTGCATTGTGTGGCTATCAAGTAATGCGTTTAGTTGCCACATCAACTCTTGAAAGGGAAGGACAATTTTTTTGTTTTCTTTGCAAAATGAGTTTAGAATGAAAAAAAATTATAAGAAGGACAGTTTATTAAGACGTTTTCATACAAAAGCTTTTTGTTTGTTACAAAACAGATTTCATATAAGACTGTTGGAGGCTTTAAACGTTTCTCATAACTTGAAACCATTAAAGTTTAAAATGAAAATAGATGTTTAGTAAAATTTTAAATATTTTTTAATACATAATATTGGCTGCAAGTTATAACACCCAAAGCACAACAACTCTTTAACCAAGGTAAAACAATATGTAATATACCCAAAAGACTTTTTTATACAAAACAGTGGGTGGGGTGGATTTTTTGAGAATAGCAAAATAAAAATATGCTTTGTATTCTCAAATATTTTACAAAACAAAATATGATCGTAATTGAATAATTTTATCCAAGTAAAAATAGAGTTTTTGACATTTAGTTAAATTTTTAGAAAAAACGAATTGACAGCTTTCTTTACAGAAACCAAAAACTTAAAAAATAACTAGTACTACTTCAAATTGTTAAAAATTAATTTTCGACTTAAATGTCTAGAAATAAAAATAATAACATTGACTTCTGACTTATTTCTTAAAAAAAATTGGACATTCTTTAGAAAAATTAAGTCAACTGTTTTATTGTAAAAAAAATAAAAATCTACAGAAAATGCTGCTGAAAACAGGTACACAATTATTTTGGCCTAAAATATACTGTCAAAATATTTAAAAGTTGACTTAAAACTTATTTTATCTTGTCACTAAATTCTGGTGATATTAAAAAAAATCAATTAAAAATTATTTTAAGAAAAAAAAATGCAATCTTACGAAAAATTCCACACTAATTTACTTAATTGCCAGTGCGTCCCAAAAAAACAGCTTATACTTCAATTATTGATAAGATACTTTTCGAAACCCCTTAATTCATCATTTATATTATTGGAAACAAATATTATTTTCAAGGGTACAAATTCAAAGTTATCAGTGTCTTTATTTTTTAAAATAAAAATCTTTAATATCAGTTTTGAGAATTAAATTATTGAATAAAATTTTACTTAATTCGTTAACTCTTTTCTTTTCAGCTTATTATTCATAACAATATGTACCTGCATATCTTTGAGTAATTAAATATATTCTGGTGAGTTATATTAGTTCTAATTTAAAAAAAAAGTGTTCTTTTATATTTAATAATATATGCAGCTAAACATTAAAGAAACTTTCATGCGAGTTATAAATAATTTGAAAAAAAAAATTTAAACAACTTTTAAAAGTTAGCAATATTTTAAATATAGGTACAGCAATTTCTTTTTTAAACCAAAATTTGAAAACTTCTAAAATACTATTCTACTTTTATTAAAAACAATTCATCTAAACACGTCTTAATAGTGACCGTTCATAAAAAAAACAAAGTCATATGAATCAAGCAAATCACTTAAAGTTGAAGTACTCCCTTAGTGATTTCAACTATGGTAACATTTTAAGAGATGGTAAGCTCTTAAAATCGTTATAAATTTGAAAACGAATCGTTTAAGATAAGTAAGTTATTTATTATAATGAATCGTTAAAAACTGTCCTCTCTTATTTTTGTAATCGGTCAATTTATGAATTCCTTAAATCTATTTCATTAGTCAATTGCACAAACCCTCTTAATACATTGCACAATAACTCCTTTTTTTGCTTCAGACGTTAAGGCTTTTGAAAATCTAACCTTTCCATTTGTTCGGCAAAATATTTTAAAACCAAATTATGTAAATTTATCATTATATCAAAGTACAAATCCCTTCAACATCTTCAATATTGTTTACCTAAACGTCAAAGCCTTTAGACAAACATAAAGCAAAATTTATTTGTGCATTTGATTTGTTTCAAAAAAGCAACAACTCAATCAAAAACAATACTATACATATAAATCACCGCAACCCCAAAACATTTCAATGATGTCAACTGCAATTTTCTTTTAGAACAAAGTTTTGGAAGCCAAAAAGGTATCCAACCAAAAAATGCAACGCCACCACAAACGTCTACCATCACCGCGTCATTGTCACCAATCCCAACCAAAGCTTAATGCTCCCGTTTCTTCTACTTCTTCTGCTGCTGCTGCTGCCGCTGCTTCTGCTACTCCTTTTCCTGTGCTGCTGCTGTTCATTCTACGGCTCCTGATGCTTCTGCTGCTTATGTTGCAAATTGCTGCCATAAATTATTATGAACCATCTCTAGAGCCAGGACGAGTACGCTAGCTGCAAATCCAAAGATAAGTACGAAAACTGCTGATGTGAATGTCTGCATATCAACCTGGATAATCAAAAAGAGAGAAGGACGAAAAAGAAGCATACAAAAAAAATACATTTATAAGGTGGAAATGAAGAGTGAGGTGCTAGAATTCCTATGATACGAAACTCTCAGTCGCACTCGAACCCAAAATGAGAAACGACGACGAGGAGAATGTGGTTATGTGTATTTTTAAAATACCTTACTCCCTCTGTGAATGTGGTTAGACCTTGTTGGAGTGGAGGGTTCTTGTTTTCACCTTTGCAAATGGTAAGGACGAGACCGCAATATCATGCAAAAGAGCACAAATGGCTAAAAACTCATTTCCAACGGATAAAGGAACATTTTAAGAGATCCTCACTAACAACACCGCACAAAAATAAAAAACAATAATACTATTCGGCACTATTCCTCTCCCTGCCCCCATCATGTTAAGCTCAGGTAAACCTTCATTTTAGCCCTTGGATATAAAAGTAAAAAGATGGGTTAAAGGTCTCTCTCTCTCTCTCCATCCATCCACAATGCTGGGAGCCCCTCATTGACGGTACTCATTTTTCACGAGGCATGCTTCTTGTCAGGCGGGAAAGGTCAACGTCAGTTGTTTTGGGATGTATAAGATGCCACAATGGCATACAATAAAACAATCTGCCACGTTGCAGTCTCGACTCTTGAATATATACTCCGTACACTCGGTATACTGGGTATCCTTGGAGCTTACATCAATTTGTGCAAAAAATACCAACATGACAACATACGTATTCTGGAAATAAATGGATTAACTGCACTTTGCACACAGCAGAAATGAGGAGTTCATGGGAATAACTCTTGGAACAAATTTATCGTTCTACTCTGTTTGCTTCGTTCGGCGACTACGACTACGACGACGACGACGACGCCAAGCCGTTTTTATGTCGGTTCGGAATCGTTCTGATGGTGTGAACGCTATGAACCGTAAAAATCCATTAACAGTGTCCCACTCGAAAACTTTAGCTCTTGGGTCACAAGCAGAAAACTACTTACCCTCAAATCATCAGTTCGGATCTGCTTCACGCACCGCGGTTTTGGCGAGTGCCAGACTTTTCTCTGGTAATCCATTAGTCCGGCTTCTGTGCTTCGTCGTAGCCTGTGGAAAAATCAAAAAACTGGGTGAGACCCTGATGGTTAAAACAATGGACCTTTCCATTAACTAGCCTACATTCTTGTATAATTATTTATATGGTGTATAGCTGTGACCAAGTTACCTGCATCTCTGATTTTATCGGTGGGGTCTGGGGTAGTTAATTTATTAGGCCTATAAGAATGGATTTATGTTTTCGAAACATTCTGATTCAAGCAGTTTTTGAGAGAAAGGAGTAGATTATGTAAAGCCAGTAGACATGTGTGTCAATTATTTGTTTTTTTTATTTTTTAGTTTATGTGTGAAAAGGTTCCAGTCTATGACCTTTTTTGAAATTCTATACTTTCTATCGACCCATTTTAAATGACCTTAAAGGAAAAGAGATAAGGACTTTCTTTGGTTCTATTAAGATAAAACCGTTAATTGGGTTTTAAACTCCAATTTAAAAACAAAGAGTAAATTAAATGGAAAAATTGTCACAATTTTGTATTGATATGGAAACAGCTAACATTGACGTACCTCTATTTATACATTGTTTTAAAAGCTTAAAATTAAAAGAAACAAACAATTTTAATAGTATTAAGTCATCGTCAGTTAAAAAGCCTTAAAAACAAAAATTTTGAAAATTCCTTGGGCCTTACAAAATTGCAGAAAAAAAAGAAGTGGAAATCACATAAACCTTTCTCATTATACAAAATTTTCTTCCAAACAGTCTTCACTTCATGAATAAAGGGCGTTATTTAAATTACATAATGGCCATAAAACCTAAAGGTTTTGATCCATCCATACAGTCAACTCAGCAGAATTATTTTCTTCTTCTTCTTCTGCTTGCTCAAAGTCTCTTTTGTTTTTCCCACTGAAAAGACCAACTTTCTGCACTCAAATTATGTAATGAAGTTTTCTCTTTTTGAATTTTGCATATTATTGCCATACAAATTTTGGTTGCAACACCTCTTTATCTCCCCCACAAAACACTATGATCAAGTCCCAAAAACTAAAGGGACAACTTTTATGGATATGTAAAAATGAAAAATAATAATAATAAAAAAAGAAAGACAAAAATATTCCACATACGCCACAGTGACCCACCAATAGCATAGCACTAACTATACCAGACATATCTCACTATTCACATGTACATTGAACACACTGAAAATTCCAGACAAATTCTATTCGGTTTTCCAAAGCAAAAACAGCTTTGTCATATACCAGCAAATGTCAATCAGTACACGAGAGTACAGTACCAGTATAGTGCTCTTATTCATAAAGTGCTGACAAGAGTCTTAATATACATTTTAATTCAAAATCATTGCAAACCTGGTCTTGGTGAGTTTTCTAGTGTCACATCATTTAATTTTATTCATTTCTATGTACTCATAGTTATTCGTCCCTGTACTCTTCAACTGATAAAACTATGGTGAACACAGAACATGGAACAAGCTACGACTCTACAAGACCGGCAGACAATTGTGTGCACTCTCCAATTGTTTCAAACAACTCGTTCTCGTTACCATTCCCATTCCCGTTTCCGTTCCTGTTGTTGAAGTTAAAATTTTCAAATCGTTTGTCGGTTGGTCGAATTTAGTTCTAGTACTCATACTCTCGCTCTAGTACTATAGTCTCTAACTGGCTTAATTTTGCATTTGAATGCTGTAATAAATTTCATATTTCCATTAATGTGCTCAACAGTGAACAATAAATTCATTATAAATTGCCCCAAATATAATTTTGTGCTGTGAAAGCCATCAGAACAAGGCTCAAGGTTGAAAGGACGTTATAATATAGGAAGTTAGAATAGGGCAGTTTAGTTGACAAAAGATTTGTATGTTTTGCATGAATGTGTGTAAAATATAATAATTACATCATCACTGACTCGGAAAAACGGAATGAAAAAAGGATGGTTCAGAGTTTGTTAGTGGTGTCAAGAGATATCAGGAGAGATTAAAGCAGTTTTGAAAGCTCGATAAAACTCTATTAGAACTGTGTTAAATTATCTTTAAAACTGGTATAGTAAGCTTTGAGACGGTTTTCCGCATACGCGTAAATATTTTTAAGAATAAATGTAGAAATAATGTGCTTAAAGCCACAAAATTAAAATGTACTAGAAACTGGAGACGATTTTCTGGCTTTGTTTTTGATGATTCTAAATTTGACTGTAATAAAACGAACGACAATTTTTAAGATATTAAAATAAGAGCCAGTTGCAACTTATTAATGTCTTATATCATCAAGGATACAATTTTGTTCATGGTCATGAAATACAAAAACCTAAATATCAAATCGATCTCACTTAAAGTATACTGAATAACGTAGTGTTGTTTTATACTAAATCAAAGTTCGTTCTTAAATCATGCTCTAGCCATTTTTGATTTTGATTAAAGACCACCAATGCCTATCAATTTAAGCTCAATTTCGGATGTATTATAATGCCAGTATGGGAGTCAGGCCCATACTGACTGGTGACATGTACAACGCTCCTAGCAGAAAAGTCTATCGATTATTGCTATGTCCCTTATGCTTACATTGGAGTAATAACTATTGACAGTAATCCAATAAGGGTATCGATTATCACGCCATAAACTATCCCGGGAAAAACTAGTAGCATTGCGACATCTCCGGTACAGTATGGGGCTGAAGGCAATGCTGTCTCGTCAAACGTACTATGCGCCCTTGTGGTACAAGCAAAGATTGTGGTACCATACAGTATAGTACATAATCCCATACTTATAGGAGTTGTTGCAAGACAATGTAGTCTCCAGGCCATACTAGCATTGTCATAAATGCTATACCTACACTTCTTTCCGTGTATTTTTCCTTCCTGTTTTAAAATCAAAAACTTTAATATCAATGTGCAAAAGTATAGATCTTCTATTTTCTGCCGTACATCAAGAATGTGAAGTACTTAATCTCATTCTATTTTTCCTTCTCAATTTGAAATTCAAAATTTTAATATGAGTATGCATCAGTATATCCTGTTAAATCTTTTCCAATGTCCTAATAAGACTTTTAAGTAGGTCAATAGAACGTTTCTTGGTCAACAGATATGTTTCCAAATAAAAATACACCTTTCTTCATTTGAAACACAAAACTTACCCATATGTAATGATCTTCCTCAATGGTGAACCCTTTTGCACAATGTTGACCATCTTTTGTGGTGGAAATAGTTGAATTTCTGACAATTCACAAATTTCCTTTTCAGTAAAAGTATCCGAGATTATTTTATATGCGGTAGCCACATCCACATGAAAAGCATATCCTTGAACAGAGAAAAACAAAAACAAAAAATGAAAAATCGGATAATAATGCTCATTAAAAAGTGCCATCAAAAGTTTATTCTTTACGGTAGCTCTGTGGTGTATAGCTTGTGGTTGGTGTTTTATAAATTTTAATATCATGCAACTTATTTAAAACAAAAAAAACACAAAAATACAAATACCATTCATACACAATACCTTTGCCTTTTATATTCTTTATATACCTGATCCTGATTATGAGTTGGGTTGGCTCTATACTTATAGCTACATTCGTAAATCCTTTTTCTAGAATTCTATTTAATTCTACTATTTCTAGTTTTTGTATCCACAAAAAGGTATTCGTATTCGTGGTGTACAATGCACAGTGTATAGTAATAGAAAATATTATTTTATTTTAATAATTTTCAAACGGATAATATATTCAGTTCATTTCAACCGAACCGAATACCTTTCAGATTTACCACCGAACGACCATCTGACAGGAAAAGGACTCACACTCTTTTCTCTGCTGTTTCTGTCGGTAATGCAATCGGCTTATCTGTCTGTGAACCGAACCGAAGTACAAAGTGTACATTAAAAGGATTTCTGATGTTCCAAATGAAAATGCATGTTTCAGCGAAAGACTTGGAATATTGCATAACGTTGTAAGCTCATTTGGGGGATTTGCAGTTTTGATTAAGTATGCATGTTCGCTTGATTATTTTTTTTCTTTCGGTTTTTGGGGGTGGTGATGTTGATGTGGGAGGTTACTCAGTCTTCTTTTTTTTGTGTTACTCACCTCCTTGTTTAATTTTTGCCACGCCATACTCGGGATCATGCCAGTTGGATGCATCGCTAGTTTTTGATTGTACTCTATTCCTGTGATTACTGGTGGAGGTGGTGGGAACCTCTTTTTTCCAGCGCTGCTGTTGCTCTTGTGGTGTCTGGCTTCGGTTGTTGGTTGGGGGTGTTGAATTCTGGTCCGGAGGTAGTGATACAGAAGCATACAATTGAATGGCATCTGGATCTTTTGTGTGCTAAGAAAAGGATGAGGTGTTGTTTCATATTATTTTTCGGGGTATAAAAGATGGAAGGGGGATGTTTTTGAACGTATATCTATTTACCAAGAAAAAATCTCTGTTGTAGAGTATATCTTCAATTCCAATTTCGAGTGAGCTTTGAATCAAATTGCGTAGTGTCTTGATGGTTTTTGGTTTCTCCATCAACAATGTACCAACTATGCTAGCCGAGTAGAATTGGTAGATGCAAAATGAAAACAGGAGACTGGTAATAATTACACACCGACAAGATATCAGATTTGTGGAAAGTGATAATCCTGAAAGAGAAAATAAAAAGGTTTTAAAGTTTTAGATTCTGCAAATTCCAGCTATCTATTAAAGAAATTATTATACTTAAAAACATTTGATCTGAAAAACCATTTTGAACAAATTTTTAATTTTTTTAAAAAGACATTTATTTAAAAATTTTCTTTTGCACATCTCGGAGAAAACTGATAATCGAAAAAGAGGCTGGTAATTGTCTCAGACTGGTAACTTCCTAGAAGTTCCCTTAAAAAATTGAAAATTACATATACTTTTGCGAAAAACAAAGGCTATTGTCTGTGGAAATATTCGACACTTTAAACCAATCAAGCAATATTTTTGGTAAGACTTTAAATTTTGTAAAAAAACACGCTGTTAATTAGATTTTTCCTTAAAAATTACCACATTTTAACAACATTATTTTAAAATATTTGAGTTGTTGATCAATTTCTACAATTTTAAGAGTTGTTTTTTGTAGGTGTTCAATTTGTTTTTTTTTTTTTTAATTGAAATAAAATGAAAACTTCACCAGATGATTAAAACATCATTTTTTGTAAGAGAAAATTATTCCAAAGGTTATATCACTCTTATTTTCTTCAAAACAAAATAGAATATAGTCTAGAGTTATTTTTAGTTCTTTTACTTTTTTCGTAAAGTTCATCCAAATGTTTCAATTTTTAAAATGGTTTCCAATAAGAAGTTTAAAATCATAAATGCATCTTTTTTTTATGTTCCTATTAAATACTTCATTTTTTAAATATTGTTTGTATAATTTTTATTTTTTTTACGGGTTCAAAATTTTAAAAAAAAAGATGCTGGGATGCGACCCACACTGATAACTTCCCATCCCGTCTGTCGATTTGTCTTGCTTAAATGTTTGTCTATATGTATCCATTTTTGCCACATTTGCGTACTAGTTTTTTGTAGATTTTATTTTATTGAATATCGAAAACAATATTTTCTGTGAAATAAAATAAGTTTGAAGCCAATATTTTTAATTTTTGAAATTTTTACCAAATGTTGGTACTGATTTTTTTTTAGGTTTTTATTTTTTTGTAACAAAAACTGTCCATTCGATTTTTCTCAAAATTTTATCGAATGTTGAAAACAATATTTCTTTTAAGATAAAATTAGTTTGAAGCCAATGTCTCAAAGTTTTGAAAAGATATTTACGTCGAAAACCAATTGTTACCAATTTTTGTTAAATTTTTTCTAGGTTTTTAATTTTTTGTAAGAAAAACTGTCAACTCGATTTTTTTTTCAAAATTTTACTGAATGTTGAAAACAATATATTTTGAAAGATAAAAGTAGTTTAAAACCAATATTTCAAAATTTTGAAAAGATATTTGAGTCGAAAATCAATTGTTACCAACTTTTATAATTTTTTTTTTAGGTTTTTATTATTGGTAAAAAAACTGTAAATTCGGTTTTTCTCAAAATTTGACCTAATGTTGAAAACAATACTTCTTATAAGTAAAAATTAGTTGCAAGCCATAATCTCAAATTTTTGAAAATATATTTGAGTCAAAAATCAATTTTTACCAAATTTTGTTAATTTTTTTTTAGGTTTTTAATTTTTTGTAAAAAAAACTGTCAATTCAATATTTTCAAAATTTTACTGAATGTTGACAACAATATGTTTTGAAAGACAAAATTAATTTAAAGCCAATATCTCAAAGTTTTTGAAAAGGTATTTGATTCGAAAGTCAATTTTTACAAAGTTTTATTAATTTTTCTTTAGGTTTTTATTTTTTGTAAAAAAAACGTTCAATTCGATTTCTTTCAAAATTTTTCCTAATGTTGAAAATAATATTTCTTATAAGATAAAATAAGTTTGAAGCCATAATCTCAAGTTTTTGAACATATATTTTAGTTTGCAGTTTTTACCAACTTTGAGTAATGTTTTTTTTAGGTTTTTATTTTTAATTAAAAAAACTGTCAATTACATTTATCTCAAAATTTTATCAGATGTCAAAAACATCATTCTTCGTTGCACAAAATTGTTTTGGAGATGAAATCATATTTTAAGCGTAAAATTTTCGAGGTGACAAATTTTTTTTTTCAGTTTTTTTGATTTATAAAAAAATCGTTAGTTGGATTTTTTTCCAAAAATGTACTTGTTTTGTATCACGTTACAATATGTAATATAAAATTTAATTCAAGTCTCTAGCGTTATTGGTTCATGAGATATTTAGGGTTAACCAAAATAATCACCTTTTTTTTAAACTTCTATGGTAAAAAACCACCCACTCAATTTTCTTAAGAGCCCTTTCTGCATCTTTCTGCATTATTATCTGTATAACGAAATGTATTTGAAGTCGATATCTCTTCTGGTTCTATGGACGACTATGGACGACGAAAAAAACGTCGCGAACGTACGAACGTACGTACACACGCACGCACAGACATCTTTCTAAAATCTTTTATTTCGACTCTAGGGGCCTTGAAACGTCGAGAAATGTCAAAATTTTCAGTTTGACAAATCGGACCCATTAAAATAACTTCCTATTGAAAGTTAAAAAAGTCGAAATAAAAAAAAAAATACTTTTTCAAAATAGAAAGTAATTGTTTATACATGATTGTTGAAACAAATATCAACTAGTCAGTATTTTTATCATAGACAATCAAGTTACAGACAGACAAAATTGCAGAAGTAGTTTTTTTCGCAACACAAATTTCTCTAGGTAGGTATATCTTCAATACCCTTTTACCTTGTCCTCTTTTTAGCTTTGTATTTAAAGTAAGAGAATCTGACTTTTTAATACAAAGTTCATGCGGTATATTTTTTTAACATTTTGTTTACATATTTATTTGAATATTTGCGTGAAAAATATTTGTATGAGTAAACTTAAAAATTTGTCATGACTGAAAGCTAAACTCTCTTATTTATGGCATTTATACTACGAATGAAAATCTCTTGCCTTTGAAAAACTGCACAAAACTATTTTATTTTTCAATTCAAACAAAGCCATTTTTACTTATCCTGTATTAATGAAAACTAAGAAATTAAAGTTTCTCTCTGGCACAAAAAAAAATAAAAATAAAAATCGTATACCTTGTTGACAAATTGATCCAATATAAAAGAGCATTGACTCCAACATTATCTCCCATCGTTTTTTATTTGAAATATTTCCAAATCCATCTGTCTTGCAAAAGTATTTCATCGAGCGAGTAAAATATTTCCTCAAAGTTTTAGCCATCTTCAAACTTCCAGCTTCAATATGGCCATGGTTATTAAGTGAAACTACAGCATTGATCGGGCCACTAACTCTGACACCATTATCAATACAATCAATTTCACTTTGCGCCAAGACATGAGCTCCATCGCCATAATCCACTGGGGTGTCCTCTTTTTTATTTCTGATTCCTCCAGCTTTGATGTTGAATCGTTGAGTTTTCAAAGTTAAAGCATTGTTGATGATGGTGGTGTTGCTACTGGTGCTGGTGCTGGTATTGCTATTGGTAGCCTCATCCATGTTTGCCAACCCTTAAATTGAAAGTTTTGATTTATGATTTTTGAGTGCATTCGCCTCCCTCCATCTCTACGAAGGACTGACGACGACGAGGACTCACAGGGAGCTGCAGTTCTAAAGAGACCACGCCGCTGCCGTGCCAAGGGCATTGTATTCTTCTGAGTAGAGGGACTCACTTCGGTATCTACTTCCATTTTTGTTGTCTTCCTCAGGGAATTGTGCTGGTTCTTAGTGTTTTTAACATCGATTGTATTTGTTTTCATTTTTTGTTCTTTCAAGACTGATGAAGACGATTTGTCAGAATCTATGAGTGAATATTGATAAAAATATGAAAACATTAAATTTTCCATTTTTACTTACCACCCTCCTTCATTTTTTGCTCCACAATAGTCAAAACAGCCAAAAGGGAAATAGTTATTCCTCCAAATATTGCCACTAGCACCCAAACGCTGTTTGCAAAAGGTTGAAGGAATACGATTTGGTCCGTTCGAACGGTTCGGGGATGCCGAAATATGAAGCAAGGCCTGTGTAGAAAAACCAGCAACAACAAAAAAAGAGTAAAACAAAACAAACAACTTTGAACAAGTGATCCATGGTTGGTGATGGTGACACTCTTTTGTGTACCCTAATTTAAATAAACACTAAACACCAAAATATAACTAATTTGGGGCAATATTAGGGTTTGTTTGGCCATCCGGGACAACATCCCTCCTATAACATCCAAAATACCCCCTTATACACACCCAACACAACCGAACCCAACCAACTTGACAAACATGAAATTATTTTCGGTCAACCACTACTTAGCTCTGGGAGCACATCTGTGAACACAAATCCATGCCCCAAACCAAAAGTGGGTTGGCAAATAGCCATTGTCAAGCTTTAAAATCATCCAGAAAACCACCCAAAAGAGAACTTGTGAACATAAAATATTTTTCAAAGAGACCAAAACGGGATTTTGACAATGCTATGTGACATCTTGTCTTTCGGCTTTTGGTTATCTGGTTCAATGCCACAAAATGGAGTGCAATGTTTCAAAAATAATTTGCTTGTTTTGAATTGTGTATAGGTCAAGGTCAAGAAGGAAGGCCTGTTTGTATAAGGATTGAATTTTGTCAGGAGTTGAATTGACAAATTGATTCGAAGAAGATGGACGGAATAGAACAAGGTTTTAAAATTGTTTGTTAGGCATTTAAGATGATGAACAAAATAAAAACATTCAAATTTATAAATATTAATAACAGAAGGTTTATGTTTATAAAACTCGATTTCTAGTTTACCGAAGAATTGGGATATAAGGAATTTTTGAAAAAAAAAATGCGTAAAGCAAACAAGGAAAATTGAATTACATAGTTTAAGGAATGTTACGACTGCTGCAAGCTTTTGAAAAATCCAGAAAACAAATCTAACCATACAAAAATTGTTACGTTTACGCCCCACTATCCTCATAAAATATCAGAAAGAATTTCTGCAAGTTATCATTACTTATTTTATCTAGTTTATAAACTACACTACTGTGAAAAGCAAACCAGCAAGAAAGACTACTATAAGCTTTTTAAATAAAGATCCAGCGACTTTAATCAATGTATCAGAATGAAAACCGAAGAATTCTTAAATCCAAAGGCAGTTTTTCTTTTCCTGTAGGAATGTAGTATGACACCTAACAAACAAAAACGAAGAATGTTGTGTTGTTTAAAAAATTATTAGATTAAAAATATTTTTAAAAGAAGACATTACTTATGTATATTACAGTAAGACTGTCGTAAAAATGTATAGCAAGAAAATTCAAGCTTTTTTTAGAATTTTCTTAATGTTTCGTGAAAATCATATGTTTTAGAGAAATAAGCGTCTAAAGGAAAATTAAAATGATACGAAATACATTACCAACTATACCAAAGTCCCAACTCTCAAAAAATGTGCGAAATAAATTTTAAAATCGATTATGCCAATCAATACATCCCTACCTCTTCGGAAATGAAGTCTGTTTAAGGGTAAGCCTACTTAATGCTTTTTGAGAACCTCCTCTGTAATATTTTACTCCCAGTACAAGGAAATGTAGAATGTAGATAGATGTTAGTAGGTTCACCCACTGACATAAATATTTTCCTCTTCACAAAAGGTGTTATAACAAAGTTTTCATTTAATTTTACATTGCCCACACAATCAATCTTCACAATTTCAATACCTTGCTATGTAGGTAGGTATAACTTTCACCTATACCTGCCTTAAGCTGCACTTAACTTGTAAAATGAAAATTTATATCCCATCTGTGTCACAGGATTTATTCCCAATTAATGTGGCAACAAACGCCCATAACCCATACCCCAGTCCATTTGTTTGTCTAACATGATGGCCCATCTCTGTTTTTGAAGCCGCATCGCCTGCCGCCATCTTCCGCTGATATGCCTGCCTATAAACAATCTTCTTGTGGTTAACCAAGAAAAATGACAATCTAAACACGCAGACACCCCTTAAACCATAGAACAGTGTCATCATTTTTCATTCGATTGACAGCTAACAATATGCCAAATTAAAACCCCACCACACCACAAAACATAACATTCATTGCTTTGAAGTGATGCGGTTCGATGGCGGTGGGCGGCCGGCGCAGCGCGGTGGCGAGTGGTGGCATGTGGGGTATGTAACTTTGTACTGTGTGTCGTATAAAGGTGCTATATCTACTGTGCTCAATGACACTCTGTCTCACCTGGCAATCCATGTCCTTGTTGTGTAATCAATCACCTTCGCACGTTCTATTCGAAAGAAAATCGGTGATCCACCGATATCTGCCTGACGTTGTACAAGAGCTCCTATCATCCCATCGAATTTTCCATTTTTCAGATAGCCCCAAGAGGGAGTACGCGACATGACCAAGCTTTAAGGCGAAAATAATTGAAAATATAGCTAAAAAACTATCAGAAGCAAGGACAATTTATGTAGCTACTGTTACTCGTATAGGTGTATATTGATTGATAAATTCTTTTAAAACACTCACAAGGACTCTTACAAGGATACGAGTAAATACATATTACTCACCTGAAATTAAATAAATCCCTGACGTAGGAGAGAAGAGCGAAATTGAAACGGTGCATCGAGTCCAGGTGGATGTCATATTGCTGTGTCAAGTAATCCTCAAAGTTGTCCAAGTGATTCTTGTTCGTAATCTTCAATGCATTGGGAGAAGATTGGGAAAGTAGAAGTCTTAAAACTCACAACCAGAAAACACAACCACACAAAAATCATATATGTATATGTATTGTAGGTACGAGTATGTATAAAATCTAGTGTTAAGTGCCAGAATTAAGAATTTAACCCAAGGACAGATAAGGGAAAATAGAGGACGTGTATAAATGTCCCATAGTATATAACTGACACCACCCGAACCATCTAGAAATTTGGAAGCACCAAATGGTCTCAGGTTTCAGTTTCAGCTTCAGCTTCAGATTGCAGATGCTTTGGCCTGGGCGAGAGCTTGACAAAACGGCAATTGGGATTCATGGAGGGATCTTATTTGTTTGTTCCTCCTACATGCTATCCCATATCCCAGAGCAGTGCTCTAACGTTATGTTGGCTTGCGGCTGACACAATTTAAAATGAAAAAGGAGTAAGAAAACCAAAACAAAAACAAAAAGAAAATAATGTAAATCCTCCTCATTGGTAGACCCTTAAAACAAAGATGACATGTTATATAAGTACACATGGGAAATCAGAGATCCCACGTACTCGTTCTAGACTTTTGATTCAACCATATCGTTGCTCGTCGCTCGTCGTGATGAGGGTGGACGTGTGGTGGGGTGGAGGAAACTAATACGGAATATCAATACTCACCACAATCATGCAACGGATGCGGGCATTCATCATGTCCATTCTACGGATGATTGTGGTTTGTTGCCGGTACCACTTTTGCAATTGAAGGCCATTATCTTCTGAGAAATTTCCAATTTGTGTTACGTTTAGACTGCCACCATACTGCGAACCTGGATTCCTGTATCAAAACACTTAATTAACTAGAATAAGCTTTGAATAAGCGTACGAGAAGTGCGAAAAGGTGTTATGTGTAGGTGCTTTATATGATAAGAGTCTCAAGAGGAATGTTCATATAAATGAGATTTTTTCGAAATGTATGCAGATATTTATTTTAAAATTGTTCTTAAAAAGATAATGGTAGATACGTTTTTAAAAATAACTAATGAAGTCTATAGCCAGAGCACAGTTTTCGAATCTTGTATCAATATTTAGAAACATTGTTGGAAGGTCATCAATTGATAGTTAATAAATCACAGAGTTAAAAAATTAAAAAAAAAACATTTTATAAGAGAGCTCTATAGTTAAAAATGATCTGGAATTTTATGAACAGCAAGAAAATAGATAATTTCTCAATAAATAAATTGTTAAACGGGCAAGCTTCAATTTTTATCAATCACGCATATAAATGGGATGAGTTCTTTCTGACTTTATGAGCGGTCTAAAGAAAAAACCAAGCCAGGGGATGAACCGTGTTGAATTTTTGTGTGGGCGGTATAAACGCAGCCAATCTCAGCTCATACCTCAGGTACACCTCATTTCGGGAACGAAAACTCATCCCTTGCCTATGCACATATTTATGAAGATAGTTATGTAGATAATACATAGGTGTAAAGGTAAAAAAAGTTAATAGGGAAGTATTAACCTTACTTAGTATTTTGGATAATTTTTAGAAGAATGAAATGTGGTATTTAGTTTAGGGTGAGACAACATACTAAAAAATCAAAAACGGTTTTAAAAACTTTATAAAAGTCACGAAAAATTGATACTTACTAGAGATAGCTTTCGACAATATGTGTTAAACTTTAAAACAAAATTCCGTTGCGAGTACGCTAGTTCTAAATAAATTTTAAAAAATTAAGTAAAATTTATTTTTCTAACAGCATGAGAAATTTAACAGTTCAAAATATCAAACTTTGTGCACTTTTCTGTTCAGTAAGGTTTGATAATTCATCACGAACAAAGTTTTCAAGCTGTGAAAATATACTTCGACAAAAAAATTTGTTCGACCATTTTGATCAAACACTTCGGTCTAGTGATGAAGCTCTTTTCTAACCAAAATTAAAGTACTTGGAGCTCGGCAATTCTTAAATCCATTTACAAACCGCCACTTCTATTAAAATTAACAGTTTGTTACGGTCTACACGCGGGAGATATAATTGATCCCTATTCCTTTCGAAATGAGGAAGGAACTTCCGTTACAATGATATGTGAACGCTGTCGAGTCATTATGAATGATTTGTTGGTTCCAAAAATGAATCAACTTTAAAATGTCCTTCTGGCGGGAAGAAGTACCAAAAACGACTAATAGATTAACCTTTAGGACGTATGCATAATTCGAAATTGTAATAAAATTTCTTCCTGTTAAGGTTCGTTATCCACCAGTTGAATGATTCCGGAGCAACACACTTTGCTAAAAAGTCTTTATAACATCATCATATAAAACAATCTGCAAATCAACATAAATTATATTGTATGCAAGCCCCTATTTTCGAAATAATTAAATACCTACCAATATTGTTTCTAGCATATTTTTTATCTCTTGAAGATCAATACAACTTTATTGGCATCCTATGCCGAACTTCAAACATATATCATGTTGTCATAAATATCCTTTCATTCATATAATATCTATCTTACCTATGCTATATAAGAGAAGAAGAAATATTGTTCCAACCTCAAGAACACTTCTTTATCATTGCAGAATTATGAGATCCTCAAATAATCTTCAATCAAACGTCCTAACTAGATGAGTTATCATCTACATTTGAGTGTACTCACTCTTTGCGGAGCTATCAACTGGAAATCTTCCTGTTTACAATCATGTTGAAGTACCTTCGTACATCATACAACCCACATTCAATTCGTTTAAATCAGAATGATGCACAAGCAATTGATAAACATCATTGGGTAAAGTTATATTCATATCCATGTATCTATATGTACTATGGTACTCTTAGAGTTATATGTACTTACCAAACGTCATACAGCATGTAGTAATCCTTCTTTGAATCCGAATCTGAACCCCCATTGATTCGCTTTGCCAATATTAGCTCAGTATTTATATTGATGTTGATTTTTTCTAGAAACTTCTCAATAAGCAATATGTCCTTCTCCTTCTCCTGCTCCTGGTCTTCCTTCTCAGCGTTATCACTGTCACTGGAGATGGAGCTGAAGCTGGAGATGGAGACTTTGTTGTCACTGACGTTGCCGTTGCCGTAATCGTCTGCGTCTCGGCCATCACTATTGATTTTATCATCTCCTGATGAAGTCCCAGAAGCGGCATCAGTATCTGGAGCATTAGAAGTAAGGATACCCTGCAGCAGTTGAGAATCATCCCGAACGTCACCATCTTCATCCACATTCTCATCGTCATCATCTTCTTGCCGATTAAAAGTATAATCCTCAATCAAAAGCCAATGATATGAGGAGTTGAAAAGTCCTTTGTTCGAAGCCTGGTTAGAAATGGGAATTGGAATAGGTTGGGTATGTGTGTTTGTTTGTGATACGAGCATAAGTATAAAGGATATGACCGGTTGAACATGTTAGAGAAAAAGAGAAGACAGAAAAACAAACTAATTACATATTTATTTATTCTTCTTTCTTTATATCGCCCCGAGATCTACCGCAGAAAGACCAACTGAGAGAAACTGCTGGACAAAGGAATTCTTCTTGTTGTTGTTGGTTTATTTTATTTTATTTTATTTTTTTCTTCCCATCCTGTTGGTAGTCTTATGCTGCGATTGAAAGGAACTGAGATCTGAGGGATGAAGCCTGGATAATTGTGGATTACCGAGTCTTCCTCGACAATTAAGGAAATTCAACAACTGATTTTTATCGTGCCACTGGATTATGGTAATGGCACGATTGTGATGGTAAATGGCTGAGTGTTTTCGCATGCAACAGTTTTTATGGATTGGTTTGTTGAATTGTTCAATGTTGGAGTTGGAGTCATTGGCCATTGGGTCAGTAAGTGGATTGTTGGATGACGGTAATACTTAACGTCAATTATACTAAAATGATTCATTAATTTATTTTTTATATCGAAAGTGAGAGCAAATTATGGGAATGCCTTATAGCAACCATACACCATTTTCTATCATAGTTGTATGCACATAAATTATGTAATAGAATTTAAAAGATATCAATGGGAAAAGCTGACTAAATGGGAACTAAATATTAAATGTTTTTCAATGAACATGGACAAATATGTTCTCTTTTTAAATAGAATTGTATGTAGGATGCATCAAAACCCATGGAGATTGGTACTCAAATGTGTTTTGTGAATAAATTAAAAGCTTTCCAATACGAGGTTTCATTCCGAAAAATTGCGCATCTGGCACTTTTGAAGCTTAGTACACGTAAAAACTACGTCATTACTAAAAATGAAACTATTAACCCTTCAGCAATATATTGAAGTAGTTAAAATTCACTATAAAAATGGTAAAAAATAGTGGTTAGAAATCCAAACAGAGTTCGCAGATTTGTATGAAAATTTTGCCGAACGTGTTATTTCTCGAAGAAGTGAAAGAGATCTCATCACCAAAATCTTGTAATTTAACACTTTTCGACTTTTTCTCCGAGGGTATAAAATATAAGGTCTACGCAAATGCTCCTTAATTTATTCAAGGTCTTAAGGATTGAATTCAAGAATTTATCGAAATCATCAGCAGCACATGTATGGATTGGTCATTGAAAACTTTATTCAGAGGATGTTAATGGCACATGTTTTCTTAACAATGAAATAATAAACATGAATTGATTTCTCTTAAATACTACTATTTTTGTATATCAAAATAAAACCTCTTAGTG
Organism: Eupeodes luniger; assembly: GCA_951509635.1. Lineage (NCBI taxonomy): Eukaryota > Metazoa > Arthropoda > Insecta > Diptera > Syrphidae > Eupeodes > Eupeodes luniger. Next base: position 1,703,251 of record OX608074.1, read on the forward strand.
GAAATCACTACATCAATAATGAGAATAAGGAATAGTATGGGAATAAAGTTATTCAAACATAAAAAAAGGAGTTTTAACTTTTTTTGTTATAATGATAAATGGTGAAAAAATCTCGAAAATCTCACAACGGATTTTAATAAAACTTTAAACTTCTATTGAAGCAATCAGTTTTGTATAGTATTTATTTATATGTTTTCGGTTTTGGCCCGTTTTTTTAAGAAATATATGAAATACCAAGTGTAGCGACAAAAAAAAACCTTTTTACACTCAAATCCTTTTTCAAAATTAATGTCTGAAGATATGCACAAAAGAAACAACAACAAAAACTTACCATCTGTAGGACTTTTCTACTAGCAATATTGCAAGACAAATCCAAAACAACAAACTGTCGCAAAACTTCACTCCGAAGAAACGTCGCCAGCAACTCGTCTGCAGTGTCACTAGAATTATTTTTATTTGCAAAACTCTCGCTTGCTTGACTATTGATTAATAGATCTATTCGCAGAATTTTAATTAAAACACCCTTTGGCTGAGAATCTGCAGAGCGTCTATGTGCAGGTCCACGACTTCGACTATGGTGGTTGTGACCAATCCAGTCACTTGAACTGAAGCTACTGGAAATGTTGACACCATCAATCGTGTGTCCCTTATACCAACGACGATTATCCTTGCCTGTGAAAAACGATCTCAATATTGTCAGCGTGTCAATATTAATCGATGTCCTTGTTTGCTCTCGCTGCCTTCTTGTTGGTGACCCGTTGCCCATATCTACGTCCACGTTCACGTTTACGTTAACGTCCAAGTTCCCATTATCCTGCTGGCATGTTAGCAAACTTACTCTCGGTATATGCTTGTATTGGACAAGTTCATAAATTAAATGATGTAGCATCCCTGGGCTGCCTGCAGCACTTTCCAGATGGTTGACATCAATATTGTTCGACTTTTTGTCAACAAAACGCTTGCTGTCGAAGAGTTGTTCTGATGGCAATGGCACTGGCAATGGCGATGGTGATGGTGATGGCATTTGGTGCAATAGCCCCCGAGTGTAATAAGATGCAATTTTCGGCTTTATGTTTGTTTTCTCTGTTTGCAATGTTGTCCATGATGCGTTTACGAATCGATGTAGAATTATTGCCAAAAAAAGAAATGAAATTCCAGCAGTATGGGGATTTTTTTTATATTTGTTGGAACTCATTTTGGAATATGTCGCTCGTATAGCTTCTAGTAATTTATGCTTTCTTTTGCAATATATTTGGGTCTTTTAAAGCCTTTTAAATGGGTAAGTCGTTTCAAGAGTTTTTCTTTTTGAGTTGAAGGACAGTTGGATAATTGATTTTAATAGCATTATAAAAAGAAACCGATTATATGTGAGTACTCTGAATGAAATAAAAATTGTCTGCCAATTAAAATTAAATTAAATCGATTAGCATATCACTTTGACAATAATTTGATAATAAATTGTGAATAATGATAGTTTATTGAATATAATCTGTTTGCAACTTTTCCAAAACAACATTTTCTACTATTAAAAGTTTAATTTCTACTTAAGCCGTTTTTTTCCTTCTGAACTCTTAACTTCTCATATAAAGTTATTATAATCGATCTGATTTGACGAATTAAAAATGTTGACATTCCTCGGTGTTTCAAGGTCCCTAGAATCTAAATAAAAGGTTTTAAAACAGTTTCTGTGAGTTCGTGTGTTCGTACGTTCGGAAAACCATTTTTTGTCTTCAAAATCTTAAGGAGTATTGATTTGATTTTCTACTCAAATATGTCGAAATTAAATGAAGGTATATTGACATCAAACTTATTTCATCATATGCAAAATACTCTTGTTAACTTTATATCACTTTTGGGAAAAATCCAATGGACAAGTTTTCTTAAACAAACACGAAAACCCACAAAATCAATTAAACACTGATAAAAAATAGGTTTCGACTTAAGTATCTTAAAACAATGCAATATATTGACTTCAAACTTTGTCATCTTACAAAAAATGTTCTTTTTAATATTTAGTACAAATTTTAGATATTTTGAAAGTTGGAAACGAATAGGAAGATATCAGTGTATTGGTCGCATCCCATAATATTTTGATTCCTTCTAAAAAAGCAAAGTATTTCATTGGCTTTCTCAAAATTTTAAAATCTTATTCAAAACAGTTTCGCTTCAATATTTTTTGAAATTGTTCAATAATAATAATAAACAGCAGTACATCAGAAAATGAAAATAGTTGCCGTGTTTATTGACCTGAGGAGAGCCTTTGAAACTTTGGACAGAGAAATTCTATTAAAAAAACTTTACAAATATGGAGTGAAAAATAAAGAACTGAGCTGGTTTCAATCATATCTGCAGAGGCGTACGCAAAGAACTAAGGTGGAAGAAGCTGTATCCGAATCGATTAATGTTAATTTAGGTGTTCCGCAAGGGTCGGTGTTGGGAACATTATTATTTATAATTTATGTTAATGAAATGCCTAGGGTTGTTAGATATTCATTTTTAAAACTGTTTGCCGATGATGGTCTATTATATTTTGTTGGTAAAAGCATTGAAGAATGTATTGAAAAGGTTAATTTTGATTTAATGGAGCTAAACAAATGGTTTCATATGAATAAATTAAGCTTAAACGTGGGAAAAACAAAATGTATGTATATTAATGGAGAATCAGAGACTGAAATTAAAATTGATAACCAGGTGTTAGAAGTTGTAGAAAATATAAAATATCTTGGAATTATGTTTGATAATAAGTTGGAATTTAATACACACATTGACTATATATCAAAGAAAATTGGAAAAAAGATTGGTTTCTTTTCAAGAATTAGAAAAAGAATGTCGACTTTATGTGCAATAAATGTGTATAATACAATAATTAAGCCCCATTTTGAATACTGCTCGACCATAATTTATCTTGGTAATATAACGATGATAGATAGATTGCAAAAATTACAAAATAAAGCAATGAGGATAATTTTAAAATGCCATTGGTTAACACCAATTGCAAGTATGTTAAGTATGTTAAAATGGCTTAGTATAAATCAGAGAACCATTATGAATGTGTTAGTCTATGTTTTTAAAATGAAAAATGGAATGCTTCCCAGTTACTTGTGTGATAAAATCAATTATGTTAGTAATGTACATAGTCATAATGTAAGAAATAGATCAGATTTTCGTCTTCCACATTTTAGAACTCGATCAGCACAAAATATGCTTACACATAATGGCCTTAAATTGTTTAACGGGCTTCCAAATGATTTGAAAACAGAAACAAATTTGAAAATATTTAAGAAAAAAGTTGTACACTTTGTAAGAAATAGATATGCATATGTATAAGTTTAATTTTATTATTTATTATTAATAGTAAGTTGTAAATAGCTAAAATATTGCTAAATAAACAAATCAAATCAAAAAAAAAAAAAAAAAAAAAATATTGCTTAAGTCATTTTTCCTTTAAAGCAAAGATTTGAAACTTATACTTGAAGCTGAAAATTTGACATTGCAATATTAGAAAATTGTCTGATAGTAAGATTCTGATCAAAAATTCATTTTTTTCTCAGAAGTCTCCGTTTTGAAAATAATTTACATTTTTTAATAAGCTTGATAGCTTATTTTTTGAAACTCATTATGCTTCTCCATGCCTCATTTCACGAAAAATCATAGAAGTTCATCATTTCTCTAAAGTACTTTTGATGATAAATTTAGTTCTTTATGGTGTCAAAGATGGACAAGATATAATGTACAGTAGTAATTATGGGATATAATATCTATTCCACCAACAAATACATAACATTTTGACACCACGATTACCTATTGTTTACCTTTAACCTTAAATTCACCCACTGTCTACAGTCCTACACGTATAGACACCGAAGATACTCTATAAACTACCGTCAAATTATGGAACGGCACGTAGACGGAAATTGTTTCAAAATGCCTTAATTCGGTTCATTAATTTTGAATACTTGACTTTGTTGTTGTGTATATCACATCATTCAACAAAGACAGGTGAAAGTTCACAAAAAGAAAAAGCGAACTAGTTCCCAACCCAAATTCGGGATAATAAATGATGATACTCTGGATTTTGAACTAAGTTGACAGTTGACTAGGACTACGTTACGTATAGCTCTTCCAAAATTCTTTCCAGGCATTGTTATAGATTTAGTATATAGTACATTTCCAACAATTGGAATTGGGACTTGATTAAGGAATAATTGAATTGGCAGTTGGCCAACAAAACATTCAAATTCAAAGTTAAATTGTTATCAGGAATTCATCAATCATCTGTGATTCTCATGTGCATATATTTGTCGAGATCAAGTTGTACTCCCATAAGTAAAGTATGACGAAAAGGATACAAGTTTCATACTTTTTTTGTACTTTTGGCAGTGAAATTGAAAATGAAACTTTTTAAATTACAGAAAAGAACTTGGATGCAAAAGCAACACAAATCAAATCGTTCATGGAGTAGAGGTGAATAAGAAGGACATGTTCAACCAAAAGAGTAACTACTCAACTAGTACAATCTTTTTGAACTCGAAACTTTTCGTCATTTCGGAAAAAGATAATTTGAGTGTGGCTCTATTTGTAAGAAAACTTTTCATCTGTTAGGAATAATCTATATGCAATGAACCTATCCATTATTGAAGTCCTTTTTGCAACAAAATGGGGAGTCCTTAGTCAGATTCTAACTGTTCAGTCTATGAAGTTCACTCTGCCTCCACGAAAATTGCTTAGCTATTCGTTTGAATTGATTTGATTAAATTATAATTTACAAATTCCAACCACAAAAACATTTTAAATAAACCATTTTATTTTGTCTATTGTTTTGTGTATAATTACGCACAAATTTAATCCTGGAAAAGGTCAATTTGAAATAATTTTTGATTTGGATTTTGATTCACAACTGAGTAAATAGAATATAACGACTGTGAAGTTTGTAGGTCTATAGGCAAGGCATATGGATAAAATTAGGTGATGCGTTGCTGTTGCTGTTGCAGTTGCATTTCATTGCATACGCTCTGATTATACTATATATTATTCAACTTCAACATTGATGAGCATGCAATGTTTAACCTTCACAAACTACATGACATTTAACAAAAATCTACCCTTACATGTTGTTTTTTGATGTAAAAATATTTTTACGATAATTAAACACTACATCTGATTAACATCATCAACGGCGTGGTTGGAGCGGTAATACTTGAACAACGAACGCAACGCAACGGTGTCCAGTTCATACTCCAGACTCTAGACCCCATCACAGACCCGAGAGTAATGGTTTGGCTCGTCCTGTTTAAATATGATGTCCACGTATCCTGCATTTACGAAATGCCCGAGTATGTGGATGTGGAACAATAAAGAACACGTTCACTGTAATAATGTAACTAAAATAAATTGTATAGCTTGTTATAATTCGAAAGACCGTCGCGTCGCGTCGACCATTCATCGAGACAGTTTTTCATACTTTATTTTACTTGGACAACGGTGACGTAAGCGGCGGCGGTGGTGGTTGACGAGGTGGACGCACGGACAACGGTTAACGGACAGACGACTGCAGCTGAATACATTTTCACGTAGATATATAAACGGATTAACTCTCGCCACTATAGATTTAATGATATTTAAATGAATTCCTTTAATGGTTGGGCAAGTAATAAATTTGCCTTGTGCGATGATTTAAAAGGGCTTAATGCACAATGAAATTTAAAGGGTTCAACCATCATAGATTTACAAAGTAGGTACTTTAAGGTTTTACATAAATATAAAATAATGTTAAAATCGATAGGTAAGGTATATAGGTAGGTAATTAATAAAATTATTTTTTTTAGATAAAATGACATAACTGCATTTGTTTTATATTCAAACCTTTTATAGAAATTCAATGCTATAGAAAAGATTTTGGAAAACTTTTTTTTTGTATTTTGAATGGTCTCTGAGGACCTAAAATATGTTTTTCCAAAAATTGCCAGGAAAAACGTTTAAGTGCTTAGTTTTTGAATTTATTGCAAAATAATTCATGATTTATGACCACTCAAAACTTTAAACACGCTTATCTCTATACTATACTCTATACTGTATTTTTAACTTCCCATAGGAAGTTATTGTAATGGGTCCGATTTTTGGAATTAAAAATTTTGACATTTCTCGACGTTTCAAGGTCCCTAAAGTCGAAATAAAAGATTTTTAAAAGATGTCCGTCCGTACGTCCGTACTTTCGTGACGTATTTTCGTCGTCCATAGCTCAAGAACCAGAAAAGATATCGACTTCAAATAAAGTTTGTTATACAGACAATAAGGAAGAAAGATGCAGAAATGGCTCTCAAGAAAATTGCGTGGGTGGTTTTTTTACCATAGCAGTTTAGAAAAAAGGTGAAAATGTTGGTTAACCCTAAAAATCTCATGAAACAATAACGCTAGAGACTTGAATTCAATTTTATATTATATATTGTAACGTGATACAAATCAAATATATTTTTGAAAAAAATCCAATTAACGTTTTTTTTTATAAATCAAAAAAACTGTTAAAAAAATGTGTGAAATCGAAAATTTTACGACTAAAATATGATTTCATCTCTAAGACAATTTTGTGCAACTAAGAATAATGTTTTTGACATCTTATAAAATTTGAGCAAAATCTAATTGACAGTTTTTTTTATAAAAAATAAAAATCTGAAAAAAACATTACTCAAGGTTGGTAAAAATTGAATTTGGACTCAAATATCTTTTCAAAAACTTTTGATTAAGGCTTCAAACTTATTTTATCTTATAAGAAATATTGTTTTCAACATTCGGAAAAAATTTGAGAAAAATCGAATTGACAGTTTTTTTACAAAAAATAAAAACCTAAAAAAAAATTAATAAAAGTTGTTAAAAATTGATTTTCGACTCAAATATCTTTTCAAAAATTTGAGATAATGGCTTCTAACTAATTTTAACTTAAAGAAATATTGTTTTCAACATTAGGACAAATTTTGAAAAAAATCAAATCGACAGTTTTTTTACAAAAAAATAAAAACCTAAAAAAAATTATAAAAGTTGGTAAAAATTGATTTTCGACTCAAATATCTTTTCAAAAATTTGAGATAATGGCTTCTTACTAATTTTAACCTATAATAAATATTGTTTTCAACATTAGGACAAATTTTGAAAAAAATCGAATTGACAGTTTTTTTACAAAAAATAAAAACCTAAACAAAAATTGTAAAAATTGGTAAAAATTGATTTTCGACTCAAATATCTTTTCAAAACTTTGAGATAATAGCTTCTTACTAGTTTTAACTTATTAGAAATATTGTTTTCAACATTAGGAAAAATTTTGAGAAAAATCGAATTGACAGTTTTTTTACAAAAAATAAAAACCTAAAAAAAAATTATAAAAGTTGGTAAAAATTTACTTTCGACTCAAATAGTTTTTCAAAAATTACAAATATTGGCTTCAAACTTATTTTGTTTCATAGAAAATATTGTTTTTGATATTCAGTAATTTTTTTATAAAAATCCAAAAGTCCGTTTTTTTTCATAAAAAATAAAATCTACAAAAAATAGTACTCAAATTTGATAAAAATTGATACATATAGACAAACTTTGAAGCAAGACAAATGGACAGACGGGATGGGAAGTTATCAGTGTGGGTCGCATCCCAGCCTCTTTTTTTTAGTTTGCCGTTACGAAAATTTTTGCTTATTAAATGCACTCATTTTGAAGTCTTTGCCATCAGTTTATGAAATTAATTTCTATTGCATTCGAAAAATTCAAATAAAGACAAAGAAACTAAAGAAATTAAAGAATGCATGAATTCTCAAATGATTGCAATCAATTGAGATCAGTTCCTGAATTCTTAGTCTTGGAGCGAATTCAATGAATCCAATCTTTAAGTGGAAGGCAAATTATGAAATAAATAAAACGACTGCATTCTCTAATAACTTTTATTTTAAAATCTTCTTATCTAAGGTAAAATATTTTGTATCCTCATAATAATGTAGCATGATTTCTTATGATGCTCTTATGGTAACTTTTTTTTATTTTTGTTAGAAAAATAGAAATCTTAACAATTTTATTTCGCGAAAAGAAAACAACCAACAGTTTAAAGTCTTAGCTCTAAGATGCCATCAGACCGAAAAAATTCCAACTCGAAAATACTACCTAAGTGTAAGCAGAGTGCCTTCCATTTTTACCATCAGGATACACTTTAGCACAATACACATCTCAATTTATGTTTTACGTGACCTCATATTCATACAGGATTTTGATCCTTGTAAGTGTTAAAAAATTTCGTATAATAAACTTCTTCATAAGGAATGTTGTCTCGTGTTTACAAATTCTTACTGGCAAAAGCAGGAAATAGCAAAACCAACAAAAATAAAACAACAACAACAAAATAGAACCTTTAAGGGAAACACTTAAAGACGATGAAATCTTTTAAGGAAGGTATGTGTCTCTTGGGGGTGAAATGGGGTGCAGATGATATAAGGACAGGGATGGGAATGGAGATAGGGATGGGAATGGGAATGTTGAACCAAGCTGATGCTGTTTCTTGAAAACCATGACATTTCCTAAAATTTGTACCACATGTGTGTACTCAGGTCCATTTAAGTTGTAGAGGGCTTGTTTCTCCATGTTCCATTGCGAAACTTCTGCAAAATGATTATATAACATGTATCATAAATAAAAATGTGACAAAAACGCGACATAAAATCTAAAACAAAAAATACTCTTATAAAAGCAAAATTTATTGTCAACTCCGGAAAGAGGGTTCGAAGGACACATTATTGTATACGAAAAAGCAGCCAAAAAAACGCATGTTTTCAATTCCAATATAGTATGCTTTTTTTATATATATAAAGGTACATATGTAGGTGAGGTACATATGTATGTTCTACAGTTGAAAACATTAACAGGAATCTTTGGTTGGGATTCCAGGAGGTGAAAGCGTAATTATTGTTCTAGTTTATTTTGGAAGGCCATCCCCGTATAGCTTTTCGTTAAGGTTCAACATTGACGACGACGCGACGGTAGGTAAACAATTTTTCCCACTAAATTTTCATCTCGGATTTTTGAACAAAAAAATAACGCAATACCCCTCGCTGTGACAGCATATCTAGAAATCCCATATTGCGTTGCACCTAGGAAAAAGGAACACACAAAAGCTCAAGCCCAAGCTTAAAAATTTATGGCAGAATCTTAATTTTAACTGACACACACATAGCGAGAAAGGCGAGAAGCGAGGTGTTTTTTTTTACCATCAGTCTCAAAAAGAAGAATTAGCTATTTCGTTAGGGAACAATATGATTGGGTTACCTCGCAGAATTTCTGAATCCTGACACAGAAAAGAGAAAACATTCATGAATTTTAAATTTGAAGATTATTTTATAAAAGAGTTAAAAATACAAAAATGAATGCAAGCTTAAGAAAACCATTTTTTAGATTTTTATTTTCCTTGCGTTTATTGTTTTAGTGAAAACAAATTGAATAAAATGAGTATGGGATACAAACCATACTAATAACTTCCCATTTTTGTCTGTCTGTCGATATACATATGTAGTTAAAAGATACAAATAGTTTGTCCAAGCCACTAACTTTCTTTATTCCCAAGATACTTGACTCGAAAACCATTTTTTATCAGTTTTTGCAGGTTTTCGTTTTTGTGCTTTAAAAAGTTGTCAAAAAGGATTTCTCTAAGAAAGTAATTTATTTAATTATATCAACTACTGTTGAAATGTTGTTTTCTTAACTCATTGAAGTCTAGTCATTTTATTATTATTATTATTATTATTTTTTTTTTTTCTTGTATTTAAATTGAAGGTTTTTTTTATAAGCATTTTCCTTCAAATAAACTATTGCCCAAATGAATTTTTCAAATAAAAACAAGATAATGTTTCAGATGTAAGATAAGTTTAATCAAATCTCTGAATTGTAAAATGTGCGGTTACACCTCCTTTAAGTTATTTTTTGCGAAATAAAAAATCTATCTAAGAAAGTAATTTAAAGTTAGCAACAATATTATTAATATGATAAAATAAGTTCGATTTCAATATCTGTTTTTATTTCCGAAATATTTTATTTATGATATTATTTTTAAAAAAATGCTGACGATATTTAAAAAAAAAGAAGCTGGGATGCGACCCACTCTGAAACTTCCCTTCCCGTCTGTCGATTTGTCTTGCTTAAAACTTTAACAAAATGGTCATAACGATATTTTGTGATAGATAAATAATTTGAAGTCAATACCTTCATTTATTCACGAGATATCGAGAATGGAACATCAATTTTTACCAATTTCGCGTAATATTTTGTGTAGATCAATCAAATTTTTATAAAAATAGCTTAGTGTCGAACACAATATTTTCAATAAGATGAAATTAGTTTAAAGCCAATATTTTTACTTGCGACATATAGGAACTATATGGCAAGTTTTGCATTCGTGCAGAATTTTGTCTGTCTTTCCACGCTCCTACAGCCTAAACCATTGGGTCGATTGAGTTCAAACTTGGAAGTTAAGGTTTTGAGCAGATTCGCGTTAGGAGGTTTTTTCATTTTTTTTTTAAGATCAAAACTAACAGTGGCCCCCATACAATTTTTTTGGTCAAAAAACGAAAATTCGAGTTTTCTCAAAAACAAACCGATAGATTTTTTTAAAATTTTCTCTAAAATTTTGTTTTTTAACGTGGCTTTTTTTAATAAGAAAAACATATTTTTGTATTGCTCAGGAAAGGTACCGCTCATAGAACCGTTATTTTGTTTTTTAATTTTCTCAGCAACTTTTGAACCGATTTCAATAATTTTTTTTCTGAACGAGCTCTTATATTGCCTTAACAATATTTGATTATCAAAAGTGCAATTTTTTATTGTTTGGATTTTTAAAAAAATATTGAAATTTTTTTTTCAAAATTCTATATCTCAAAAACGGGTGAACATTTTTGTACGAAATTGAAATTAAGAGCGTATATTTACAATCACTAAACAACTGCATACCAAAAATATTTTTAAAACAAAATTGAAAAATTTTATACATTAAAAAATAATTAAAAAAAAAAAAAACGCTCTAACGATTTTCAAAAAAAAAATTTGATAATCAAGGGTTTTTTGATTTATAAAATGGCATTTAAATTTTTGAAGACAAACTTATTTTTCAGGTAAATTTTTAAATTTTATATAAATAATTTTTTAAACAGACTCTTTGCATACAGGAGCAAGTTCGTGCGACCCAGTCGTGCACTTTATTAATTTTTGAAAAGATATTTGAGTCGAAAATCATTTTTTTTACGTTTTTATTTTTTATAAAAAAAAGCTGTCAATTCGATTTTTCTCAAAATTTTACCAGACTTCAAAAACTTTATTCTTCGTTGCATACAATTATTTTGGAGATAAAATCGTTTTTTGTTTGTAAAATATTCGAGGTGACAATTATTTCTTTTCAGTGTTCGATTTATAAAAAACCGTTAGTTAATTTTTTTTTCAAAACACAAACTTCTCTACAAATCTTTTATTTAGACTCTAGGGGCCTTGAAACGTCGAGAAATGTCAAAATTTTTAATTTGACAAATCGGGCCGATTACAATAACTTCCTATGGGAAGTTTAAAATACTGATTGGATGTTGGTAAGAATATAATCTTATGTTACCAAAAAAAAACATTTTTAATGGAATAATATAATTTTTAATTAGTTCCCAAGCTTTTACAAATTTTGTGTAGTATTTCCTAATGACAGTTGCATTTTTTTAAAAACTTTACTTAATGTTAAAAAGAACATATTTATTAATACAAAATTAGTTTCATGGCAATATCTTTAGTTGTTTGCCAAGATTTTTGAGTCAAAAATTAATTTTTACCAACTCATAGAAGTTTTTATAGGTTTTTAATTTTTTTAAGAAAACTGTCACTTCAATTTTTCTAAAAATGTTACCATCCTTGTGTCAAAAACGTTATTTTTTGATACACACAATTATTTTAAAGATAAATTCATTTTTTATTCCCAAAATATTAGAAGTGACAAACATTTTTTTTAGTTTTTTTTTTATTTATAAAAAAAAAAACGTTAATTTAATTTGTTTCAATTTGGTATCACGCCTTTTACATACAATTAAATTGGAGTCACTAGTGTAATTGGTTCTAAAGTTATTTGGGGGCGAACCAAATTTTTCATTTTTTATACTAAAAAAAACCTCCAACTTAATTTTTTAAAAAGTCCCTTCTGTATCTTTCGACGTTATCATCTTGAAAACAAAATTTATTTGAAGTTGATATCCCACTGACAAAAAAAAGGTATTTCAACATCTTCCTAAAATGTCTTTGATTCAGGTTTTAGGTACCATTAACATTTTTTATCAATTGTTTAAATCGTACCGATTACAATAATTTCCTATGAGGAGCTACCAAGATTTTGGAAGACAATATTCTTACTTTTTAAACTGATGCAGTTTTTACAAAGTATAATTTGTTTGACTTAATAGCCTTCAAAAACACCATATTATGGATTGATTTTGTATTTTAAAATAGATAATAATTTTGAAAATCTGACCTGATGGAGAAAGTACAATGACAGATTCAAATTGCACTTGATATTTCAAAGGCATTTGATAGAGTTTGGCACCAAGCTCTCTTATCGATAATGCGTGCTTTTGGTATTGACGAATCCCTTCTTCGTTGGATTAGAAATTACCTTTCTAAACGTTCAATACAAGTTGTATTGGATGGTTTCAAGTCACAAATTCATAAAGCAAATGCTGGTGATCCCCAGGGCTCCGTTTTGTCTTCGACTCTCTTCCTCCTATTCATAAACGATCTCTTGTCTGCCACTTCTAATGCATTAAACTGTTTCGCTGACGACAATACCCTCAGTTTTTTCATATTGGTTTGTAGATTCATATTCTTGTCCTTCGGATGTGGAACTTCAACGGCAGCGTATGATAAGCTCATTAAATTCTGATCTCGACAGCATTGTACAATGGGGAATCAAAAACCGTGTAGAATTTAATGCTTCGAAAACTCAATGCTGTCTCCTGTCGTTAAAGCATAAACCACCCCGATGCCGCTATCCATGAGCGGCACTTGCATCCAGGAAACAAATCAACTTTCAGTACTCGGTATGTGTATGACAGATCACCTCTTATGGAATGATTACGTATTCGATATTGCCAAAAATGCTGCTAGGTGCTTAGGTTTTCTGGATTTCTCCGACGCGACGGTGCAAGAAATTTGTTCACCCTTTCTGATCTGGCTGTAATTTACAAAGCCTTCATTCGTTCAGTTCTAGGAATGCACATCAGTTTAATCTTGAGCTCAATTTCAGATGTTCTATTAAGTATAGAGATTCTTTTTTTAACCGCACATCGAGAATGTGGAATGCTTTACCCAACTCTGTTTTTTCCTACTATTTTGATATTCAAAACTTTAAGACAAATGTGCATCGGTATCTCCTCTTTAATCCTTCCCTATTTTCCTAAAGCTCGCACTGTGTTTAAACTTTAACATGTTAAGGGTATTAATAACCCCTCCTGTTAATTTATAACGAACCGAGGTGTTGTTGGTATGAGTCTCTGAACGCCTTTCGAACTTTCAGGAGACCCCAATCCTTCCTTCGCTATACCACCGTTACGACCCACTGCTTATAGGATCAGCAGGCCGATCCGGGCAGCAGGAAAGGAAGGGTGTTCAGATTACTTCTTGGCCTGGCATGCTAGCATTGCACGTCCTAGCTCGTCGGATGGGCGGGGTTCTTGCCTAAGTAAACCTGAACGATTGTTACGATTATTCATGCCAGAAGATAATATGGATTTGGGTTCAAAAAAAAAATGAGCCCCTTTTTGATCTGACTTTTGTAGACGGACCTTTCTGCCAATGCCCAACAAATTTTCGATTTAGGAGAGCGTTTGATGGAGTTTGCTCTCTGAGGAGGATTTCCCACCCACACACGTATATAGGGATACGTCCTTGGCTGTCTTGTCCTCGATTCTAAAGACAGCCCCTAACTACTAGTTTTAAATGTTCTTAGCTTACCATGGTCTCGTTATCCTCTCTTGAAACGTCGTCGGCATACCCAACCTAACTCTTTTACGCTGAAATCATCTTATTTCACAAACTTCATTAAAAACTCCAAAAGTAATTCATTCCGAACTTGCATCCGAATGCAAAAAAAAAACAAAATCGGTTCTTATTTACAAAAGTTTGAATACAAATAATTCAGTTTTATTCATTAAATAAATCCTAAGTCTATACCTACTTAATTACTATTATGTATATAAAGGGGATATTTGAAAACCAAAATTTACATTGCATACTTTAGGCGCCACTATGAACTTTATTTTAGAATTTGCAAATTTAAGATGTTGATCTAAGATTTAATTAATGTACTTTTGTTTAAAATGTTCGTTTTTTTTCCTTTTTTTTTTTTTTTAGTTTAGTTCCTTTTTTTTTTGCAAAATTATTACAATAAAAATAGATATTTAAGTATATATATTGTGTATAAAGGGGATATTTGAAAACAAAAATTACATTGCATACCTTAGGCGGCTACGGAAGCTTAACGCCATTATGAATTTTAATATAGACTTTGCAAATTTGAAGATTTTAATCTAAGGTTTAATTAACGTACCTTTATTGAAATTTTCTTGTTTTTTTTCTTTTTTTTTTTTTTTTTTTATTTTAGTTCTTTTTCTTTTTATTTGTGCAAAATTATTACCATATATATAGATATTTAAGTATATTGTATGTATATAATGAAAACTGGAAAAAAAATAAATTCACCACACCATTACCTATAAAACACTTAGATCGGATATTTAGGGCATACCCCTAGGAGTTTAATAGGTTATGTAATTCTTCATTGGTCTTTTCTCTGATAATTTTTTTTGTTTAGTGTTTATAGCTTGTCAATCGAATGTGTGTTTTTTTTCTTTTTTTTATTTTTTTAAGAAAATATTTATTTCAAGGATATTTGATATAACATTAAATTAAAACTTTAATGACTTACCGCGACTCTAGTTTTCCAGATGAGGAGGTGCACCGCTTCATCCGCCTGTTTTACTTTTTGCTCTTTCTTTTGCAACACGCTCAATTCCACGAATTCACCATACTTACGAGTATACTGAAATATAATATTTTCTCTCCAAAATGTTTACACACTCTTCAAGTATAAACTCTTTTTTTCGAATTTTAAACACAGGTAAATCTTATTTTTTATTTGGTTATTATAAAAAGAGGCGAAAGTGTGGTGAGTACACGAAAAAGGGGTAAAGAGAAATTATAGAAAAAATAATAAAAACTACTTATTGATGAATACACTTTAACTTCAAAGCAATCAAATGGTAGAGGGGGTGGGCGAACGTAGGTTGACCAGATGAGTCGTGGTGATTAATTTTCGTTCCAATGCAACGATCTGGATGAATTTGTTTCTTGGTGAATCGTCGTCGTTTGAATGGGAAGCGGCCGGACGAGGTACAGTCAGCACGGGTTATTGCAGTTTTTTATTCGTAAACAATGGGGAGTTTGGTGGATTTATGCAGGTGTAGAACGAATTTTGTTCTTGTTGTTTTTGGCTTTTACTTTTGTTTGTTACTTTCTTAAGACACTGGGGTTATAACCTCGTTCTTTTTTTTTTTCTCTCGGGATAGATATTTCCAGGGCTACTTCTCCTTTGAAAACACTTAGGTCAGAAATAATGCTTAAGGGTGGGATTTAGGGTATGGAATAACTTTTTTTTGTATGGTTTTATTTTTTTAAATTAACTTTAATCTTTTTTTTTTCATATAATCTTATATATAGTGGTCACACGCGGATTCAGGGCAAATTTGAGAATTAGGTTTTTTTTTTTTTTTTGTTTTTCCTTATTTTTAAAAACGCATGAGTTTTTTTTTTGTTTGTTTTTCTTTTTTTCTTAAAAAAAACGTGGGAAATATAATTTTTTTGACCGAAAAACAATTTTGATCCACCCGCGGCATAAAAAGTTAAAACAATTTTCTTTCTTTATTTTTTCTGTCTCACCGAGCGAGCCCTAGTTACCCGTGTACGTTTCGAAACCAAAAAGAACGAGCTGACAGTTTCCGGGCCTTTTATACCCTGTTGGCTAGCCTTGAAAATTTCGAAAAAATTTGGTCGGAGATCTTTCTCGAATTACGTGGAAAGTTTACCGGATGTTACCATTACCGGTCATAACATTAACTAAATTTTCAAACCTAATATCTTGAAAATTATTATTATTATTTTTGAAAATAAATGTGATAAAACCCAAATAAAAAGGTTAAAATATTCAAAAAATAAGGTCTGCGGAAATACTTCCATCATACAATACATTCAAATATTTTTGCATGTGTATAAATTCCGAAAAATCCAACGAGATTTTTTCTCAATTTCTCTTGCCAAAATTCGATCATATGCTCTTCGTTCGAAAACTTGTGCACTATTCGGCCCTTACAACCAATGAACTTCAAGAAGGGGCCTCCCCCTACACTTCGTACATAACATCTTCGTGATCACCAAGTTTTCTCCGCACCCATAAGCCTTTCTCCAGTATCTTGCAATGAACCATAATATAAATAAATGAACTCGAGTGAATTTAAAGGGTTTGTGTTTATGCTAAAGTCTAAACAGGAAACAAGTATAACAGTTTAAACCGTCCGTTTGGCATTTATTTTTTTAAATATTTTTAACTTAACACTACCCAAGTCGCTTTACCTCCACCACCGGATTCTATTTAAACTTAAATGGACTATTTATTATCTACCCCTAATTTCGTTTCCCACAAAACTTATTCATTTGAAAGGATACCGAATCAAATGAAGAAGAAAAGAAACGACATACATGAAAAAGAAGGATCAAAAATTTCTACCCACACCCGAGAACAAGTCTCATGTTCAGGCTGTCGCTGGCCGAGCTGACAAAATCAGGAAAAAGTTAGGTATGTACATTTCTTTGAATGTATTTACCTTTTTATATCTTTTGAATGGAAGACTCCTAATACCTTTCCATTCTCATCTTCTAATTCGTAAAGGTTGTTGCCTATCACTTGCACTATTTTCGACTTAATGAACTTGGGGCACAGTTTAGCGTTGACCCTTTTTGTAGCGTCACTCAAGATAAAGTTACGCTTGTAAACTATATCGCCGACTTTATAAACTATGTTTTTACTTCGGGTGTTATAAGCATGTTCGTACTTTTCATGAGCTTTCGCCAGTGATCCTTTAATTGCCGAATGAATAATATTCATTTTTGTGGATTTTGGAATAACATCCAACTCTGAATTGTTTAAGCAATCCAATTTTCGCAGCAGTTCGAACTCCGAACCATGTTCAACCATCTTTTGGCCGAAAAGAGCTTCATATGGTGACATTCCTATGGCTGAATGAGTAGCCGTTCTTAGAGCGCACGCAATGGAAGTAAGGTTAAGATCCCAATTTCTTTGGTCTTTACCTATATAAGACCTAATAGCGGCTAAGATTGAACGATTTACCCGTTCGCTGGCGTTGGCTTGGGGAGCGTAGGATGCGGTTCTTATGTGCTTTACCCCAAACGAATCTAGAAGTTTTGCAAAATGGGAGCTTACAAACTGTTTGCCGTTATCTGTAAGAACAGATTCCGGAACACCAAAAACACAGAAAATTTCATCATGCAGAAATTTAGTGGCAGTCTCCGAGGTTGCCTTTCGCAGAGGTCTTAAAACGACAAATTTTGTAAGTTGATCGAGAGCTATGATTATAAAAGTGTTTCCGTTCTTGGACCGTGGATATGGCCCAAGGAAATCCATATACAAGTGTTGATACGGTCGATCAACCACAAAAGGCTTACCCATTGGCAAACGTTGAACTTGATTTGAGGCTTTCGAAGTTTTACACACCTCGCAACCATTAATATGTAGCTTTACTTGTGTAGCCATATTCGGCCAAAAAAATTGTTGACGAAGCCTATTCAGAGTTTTTCCTAACCCCCCATGTGCCGCTCGTGTAGGTTGATGAGCCATCGTGATCAATTTGCTGGTTAGCTGCGATGGAATCCACAACTTCCAAATGTGGTCGTCTTCTATTGGATTCCCTGTGCTGTGTTTGACCTTCTTATAAACGAAATTTTCCGAAACAAGAAGGTCTGGCAGCTGGTCTTTTTGCTGTCTGATGTTGTCAATGATTTGAACATACTCCGCAGATTTAAAACTGGGGTCTGTTAAATCTATGTGCAGCACATCAGGTGGATATAACTCCGATTTCGCATCAAGGTCCAACTGGTCGACTGCAAACACTCTCGACAGCGCATCGGGAACGACATGTTGTGAACCTTTTCGATGTTCGATATCGAAGTCATAGCCTTGAAGTTTTAAACTCCAACGAGCCAACCTGCCACTGAGATCCTTTTGGCTCATCAGCCACTTCAAACTGGAGTGATCCGTCACGACTTTAAAGTTATATCCCTCAACATACGGACGAAATTGTTCGATACTTAGGACTGCAGCTAAACATTCACGTTCAGTGACACTATAATTGCATTGAGCTTTGTTTAGCTTATGCGAATAGAAATAAATGGGTCTTTCGTTGCCTTCAGCGTCTCTTTGGCAGAGAACACCTCCGATTCCTGTCGAAGAAGCATCACAAAGGATAACAAAGGGCTTGTTATAGTCCGGATGCACAAGGACAGGTGCGGATGTCAAGATATTTTTGATCTGATTGAATGACTTTATGGCCTCACTTCCAAATTCAAACTTTTTATTTTTCTTTAAGGTTTCGGTGATAGGAGCCGCCAAAGTGCTGTAATCTCGCACGAACCTACGATACCATCCTGACATTCCTAAGAAACGACGAACTTGACGAAGATTTTGGGGAATTGGAAAATCTTTTATCGCTGACACCTTAGCTGGATCTGTTTTCAGAACACCATCTCCTATTATATAACCTAAATATTTAAGTTCCTTAAAACAAAACTTAGATTTTTCAATATTAATTGTTAAGCCTGCCTCTTTAAGTTTGCGCGCGACGATGTTGAGATAGCGGATGTGATCCTCAAAGGTGCGTGTAACTATCAACAAATCGTCCAAATAAACGAAAACGTTTTCTTTTAGTTCATGGGGTACCACTTTGTCCATTAACTTGCAAAGACGTTGAGGTGCGTTACAAAGGCCAAAGGGCATTACCTTGAACTGATACAATGGGCGACCCGGAACCGTAAACGCTGTTTTTTCCCGAGACGATTCCTCAAGCGGTATCTGCAAAAAGGCGTCTTTCAGATCCACGCTAGAAATATAACGCGTATCTGAAATACGACTTAACAATGACTGGATATGAGGCAAAGGATAGGCACTTTTCTTTGTAATCTGGTTCACTTTTCTGTAATCGAGACACATCCTGTTTTTTCCTGGTTTCCTAACTAGAACCACAGGAGAGCTCCACGGACTGTTGCTTTCTTCTATGATATCCATTTCCAGTAACCTATCTAATTCCCCATATAGAAGCTTTTGCACCGCTGGAGAAACCGGATAGTGACGTTGTTTTATTGGTTCCGAATCCCCAACATCGATTATATGTTCCTCCAGCATGGTTTTCCCTAAGCCAAGTTTGGCATAGGAAGGAAACATACTGATGGCTGTTTGAAGTTCCTTGAACTCGTCTGCTGATAGCTCCCGCATCTCCTTAGATACATCGCTGAAATCTGTAATTGATGGGCTTAGTTCTGAAATTATTTGAGGTGCTATATTAAAAGTTTTCCAAAAATTGATCCCTAAGTAAAGCTTCTGTTGAAGTGACGGAACTATATACAATTCGATTTCTTTCGTTTCATTCTTGTAGCTTATGTTTGTTCTGATTTTCCCTATGATGGTTTGAGCGTGGCCGTCTGCTGTTTTAACCTTTGACAAGAATGGATTGTAAGCAACACCATGACCTTTCAGATAGCTTTCGCTCTTAGACCCTAAACAGCTAATGCTAGCTCCGCTATCTAATAAGCCTAGCATATTTTCACCAAAGATTTTGACCTGAGCGTAAGGACGAGGATCTTCTGAACAACAAAGAGTTGTTGACGCAATACTTTTCAAGTCTGATTTCCTATTCTTGACTCGGTCACGAATCCTTGTTATCCTGGCGGATACAGGCTTTGTGGGAGTTCCAAAAATTCTATCCCGGGCAGCATAGTAGGCAATCTTCCTTTCGTGCAGACTTTTTATAGGTTTTGTTATTTTCGTTTCATAAGATTGAGAATTTGAGTTAGGTTTGTTTTCAGGGGTGGTACGTTGTAGGATCTGTATTGGAATTTCAGGGTTAAGACTTATAGATTGGCCGGTTTTGGATTTCGTGAGCAAGCCATCCCGGATGATAACTTGCTCCTTCGGGAGTTTTCCGCACATTTGGGACTAGTACATTGTGGAGAGGTTGTACCTTCCTTGCCACATTTGTAGCAAAACAGTGATCTTTGTGGACTTGGACACTCCATATAACCATGGCCCCTTTCTTTACAGTTCCAACAGATATAGTTACTACTATCGTGCTGAGTCTGTAGCGCTTCCAAGGCGACATCGGATTGGGACGTACAAGGGTCAAGATCTACGATTTCGTTGACGTGACGACGATAAGTTTGTGCAATGGGATTGCGAGTTTTGTTCGGGTTTTGCTCATTAATAAACTTTTCCATACTTCGACAGACATAAGCCAATTCGTTCAAGCTCTGAGTCCTGAAGGTCAACAGCAGCTCTCCCATACGACTATTTACGTTCTGTTTGATTAAACTTAACAGCTCGTGATTCGGTTTCGGATGAAGCAACCGTGTATTTAATTTTTGAACTGCCATGTAAAAATCATCAAATGATTCATTTGGACGCTGACGACGTTCATAAAGCTGTTTCGAAAGTTCAGCGTCGGTTTCGAGAGTATGAAACCGTTCCATCAAGGCAAAACGAAGCCCAGACCAATTCACTCTAGGGTTTGATTTCAAAAACACCCAATACCAGCTATCCACGTCTCCACTAACAAACTGGTGAAAATTCAACACTATTTCTTGCCAAGTGGCCCCATAACAAATCTTCAACCTCTCCAATCTAAAGATGAATTCGTCTACCGTCATGTTTCGGCTATCATACTTAAGACCCCATTTGTGAAACCCATGAACCTTGCGATACATCTGGCTTGAAGAGCTTTCTCTTGCCGGTGTTGCTTCGGCACCAGAGGCTACGCGAGGAAAAGTATCGTCTAAATTCATGTTTCTTATTCGGGATAAAAATTCGTCAGCATCCGGATTTCGATTAGAAAAGTTAGAAGAGGGATCACCTGCTGCCATTCGCGCATGAGGATTCGGAACGTTCTCCGGAAGTTGAAGCCTATTAATCTCTTGTTCTTGGCTTACAGAAGGAGTATCCCTAGTTCTCGTGTCACGAATTAAGTCGGTCACTTGCTTCCTCATTTCAGCCATGTGGGCTTCTATCTCTCTCCGAAAAACCTGCAAATCTTCTGATCTACTAACTCCTACAGAAGCTGTTACTAAATTTTGTATATAGGATGGCAAATCACTTTCACCTCTTAAAGGCATTGTGGTTTGCGTGCTAATGCCTTGCGAACCTGATGGTCTATCCAAATCGGAACGATTTACCACGCTATCGGGATCTATTTGATCCGGTTGTAAAGGATCTTGAGAGCTTACTCTCACCTCTGAAGAAACGTTGGATTGGT
Organism: Eupeodes luniger; assembly: GCA_951509635.1. Lineage (NCBI taxonomy): Eukaryota > Metazoa > Arthropoda > Insecta > Diptera > Syrphidae > Eupeodes > Eupeodes luniger. Next base: position 1,724,877 of record OX608074.1, read on the forward strand.
CTTGTATATTTGGGTCATCCATCCTGGAACCACCTCGCCCTCGATTCACTCTGCCCGAACCCCGACCTCGACCTCGTTGATTATTACTATTTCCCCACCCTCGACCTGATCGTAGATGATGTGGATCGCTAGAAGTAGGCATAAGTTCGGAACTAGTCTAGTGTTGACCCTATTATTCGTCAGAATCGTAAGTGAAATTAAGATCTCAGGGCTGAATAAAACAATAATGAAATAATAATAAGGAAAACTATTTAAAAAAAGGAATATATATATAATAAAAGGAAATATATATAAAAAAAATTAAATCGCGAAATCGATGCGATAATAAAGCAAAAGTAAGAGTTTAAATTTTTTTTGAAACGAATGGAAATATAACTATTTTCTTATTCAAATATTGTTCAATAGAAAAAGAATATATGTATGTATGTATGTTTTTATTCAAAATTTTCATTAACACGACGGGAGGGTATGCTGACTGTTCCAAGAGAAGACACGGACCAGCTAAGAATTTTTTTTTGTATATTTTTGTATTCGAAAATTTGTTAGAGATATCCAAAAGGTCCTTCTATTGCTATTTTTTTTCATTTATTCATATAATTATATACATTTTGTTTTATATTTGCGAATAACTAAACGACTTTGTGTTTATTAAATTGGACACTAGAGTAAGTATCAACTCGCAGCTGACATAAAACGTGCGTAGGCTCATTTTATCGGACGACGTAGACTTTCTCGTACCTAATTTAATTCGAGCAAGGAAACTTTTTTTTCTGAACAGCTATAAATTCAACTCAGTTAAAAATACGGATTCAAAAAAAACTCTTTGCTGTAACGATGTAGTTTTTTTCGATGGTAAGAAAACAGGATTGGCGCAGCAGTACAAGTAAGGGAAATTCCACCTCATTTGCTGGACGTCCGCTCGTGATTTTCTAAAATCTTGGCAAATTCTAACAAAACTTTCTTTATAAATGTACTCGCCTCACAAACATTGATATAGCCCACTTAAGGACGACGGGAGATAAAGTAAAGTTTTCAAAAAAAACATAATTACACATTAAAAAAAACACTTGATTTTGATTCTTAATTAAGGATTAACAGATCAAATCGGGCCCCACGTTGGGCGCCACCTATAACGAACCGAGGTGTTGTTGGTATGAGTCTCTGAACGCCTTTCGAACTTTCAGGAGACCCCAATCCTTCCTTCGCTATACCACCGTTACGACCCACTGCTTATAGGATCAGCAGGCCGATCCGGGCAGCAGGAAAGGAAGGGTGTTCAGATTACTTCTTGGCCTGGCATGCTAGCATTGCACGTCCTAGCTCGTCGGATGGGCGGGGTTCTTGCCTAAGTAAACCTGAACGATTGTTACGATTATTCATGCCAGAAGATAATATGGATTTGGGTTCAAAAAAAAAATGAGCCCCTTTTTGATCTGACTTTTGTAGACGGACCTTTCTGCCAATGCCCAACAAATTTTCGATTTAGGAGAGCGTTTGATGGAGTTTGCTCTCTGAGGAGGATTTCCCACCCACACACGTATATAGGGATACGTCCTTGGCTGTCTTGTCCTCGATTCTAAAGACAGCCCCTAACTACTAGTTTTAAATGTTCTTAGCTTACCATGGTCTCGTTATCCTCTCTTGAAACGTCGTCGGCATACCCAACCTAACTCTTTTACGCTGAAATCATCTTATTTCACAAACTTCATTAAAAACTCCAAAAGTAATTCATTCCGAACTTGCATCCGAATGCAAAAAAAAAACAAAATCGGTTCTTATTTACAAAAGTTTGAATACAAATAATTCAGTTTTATTCATTAAATAAATCCTAAGTCTATACCTACTTAATTACTATTATGTATATAAAGGGGATATTTGAAAACCAAAATTTACATTGCATACTTTAGGCGCCACTATGAACTTTATTTTAGAATTTGCAAATTTAAGATGTTGATCTAAGATTTAATTAATGTACTTTTGTTTAAAATGTTCGTTTTTTTTCCTTTTTTTTTTTTTTTAGTTTAGTTCCTTTTTTTTTTGCAAAATTATTACAATAAAAATAGATATTTAAGTATATATATTGTGTATAAAGGGGATATTTGAAAACAAAAATTACATTGCATACCTTAGGCGGCTACGGAAGCTTAACGCCATTATGAATTTTAATATAGACTTTGCAAATTTGAAGATTTTAATCTAAGGTTTAATTAACGTACCTTTATTGAAATTTTCTTGTTTTTTTTCTTTTTTTTTTTTTTTTTTTATTTTAGTTCTTTTTCTTTTTATTTGTGCAAAATTATTACCATATATATAGATATTTAAGTATATTGTATGTATATAATGAAAACTGGAAAAAAAATAAATTCACCACACCATTACCTATAAAACACTTAGATCGGATATTTAGGGCATACCCCTAGGAGTTTAATAGGTTATGTAATTCTTCATTGGTCTTTTCTCTGATAATTTTTTTTGTTTAGTGTTTATAGCTTGTCAATCGAATGTGTGTTTTTTTTCTTTTTTTTATTTTTTTAAGAAAATATTTATTTCAAGGATATTTGATATAACATTAAATTAAAACTTTAATGACTTACCGCGACTCTAGTTTTCCAGATGAGGAGGTGCACCGCTTCATCCGCCTGTTTTACTTTTTGCTCTTTCTTTTGCAACACGCTCAATTCCACGAATTCACCATACTTACGAGTATACTGAAATATAATATTTTCTCTCCAAATATATATTCTCTCTCATATGATCGATCATAATCGGAGAGAATAGACGTTGTTTTGATTAGCTAAATAAATTTTCTTTTCTTTTTAATATCATAATGGTTGAAAAATGTGCGAAGTGTGAAAACATTATTTCAAACAATTTCGTAATTTGTGGCGGAATGTGTTCATTAAAATTTCATGACAATTGTACATTATTACCAGAAAATGTCTTAAAGATTATTAAGTCCAGCTTAAATTGTTTTTGGAAGTGCAATTCATGTGCTAGTAATTCTTCACTCGCACTTGTGTCGAAAATAAGTGATTTAAACAAAATTGTCTTGAATTTAGCTGGTGAAATTCATAATCTTAAAGCTTTATCTGAAAATAAAAACCCTGAAGAAAATCGTCAAAATGTTGAAATTGAAAAAAGCCAAGTTAATAAATTAAATATAAAAGATCATGGTGAGAAAAAATGTGAAAATTCCATCTCACTTCATGATAATGACCCTTGCTCTTCAAATGTTTTATTGAAAAATGCAAAGCCCTTCGCGCCCCGCAAAAATGCAAAAACAAAAAACAAAAATAACTTGTGCGTGATAGGTAGTGATGACTCTTCATCGGCGCTAGAAGTATTGCCCTCTTTAAAATGGATTCATTTGTCTCGTTTTACCCCATTAACGACACCTGATGCTATAATTACTTATGCATCTAATAAACTTAATTTAGCTAAAAACACTCTGTCTTGTTTTCCCTTGTGTAAACAAAATACTGATGTGACTAAATTAAAACATATAACTTTTCGGCTCGGGATTCCTGCAACAGCATTGGAAAATGCTTTGAAAGGAGAAAACTGGCCCACGAATGTAAATGTGAAAATGTTTCATTTTTTCCCAAAGAAAGAAATTGTACAATTAGCAAGTGTCAACAATTAAACTATGCAAATAATCAACAACTAATCTCTCAAGATAAAAAACAACAACAACAACATGATCTTCAAACTCCCTCTCCATTCTTTACATCTCTTTCTCATTCGTCATTACCATTATCATTCGCAAACCCGACGTCGTCATTGCTATCACTGTTACCCTCGCCATCGGTAACATTGCCATCGCTGCAACCACCGCTACCACCAAAGTTGTTAGACTCATCACTTTATCCTTCTTCATCATCATCATCATCATCATCATCATCATCATCATCATCATCATCATCATCATCATCATCATCATCATCATCATCATCATCATCATCATCATCGCCGTCATCTTGCTCTCATAAAAAAAACACACTCTCTGTATATTACCAGAATGCTGGTGGTATTAGAACAAAAACTAAAGAAATTTTTCTCGCTTCATCGCTGCATGAATATGACGTCATTATTTTTACTGAGACTTGGCTCCATGGTCACATTCAATCAGCTGAGCTCTTTGATCACTTTTTTGATGTTTACCGCTCTGATAGATGTGAATTTTCAACTCAGAGAGGAGGGGGTGTGCTTATTGCTGTGAATACAAAATTCTCAAGTAAGACTGTCAACCTGCGATTCAATGATAAAAAAGTTGAACAATTATGTGTATTGGTTGATGTACGTAATGAAGTAGGAATATATACAGAAATTGTTTTTGTTGTAAGCTACATTCCTCCTAAGAGCTCTACGTTTATTTACGAAATGCATTTAAATAATATTGAATTTTTATTGGAAAGGTTACATGGTTACCAACTACCTTGTATTTTAGGAGATTTCAATTTATGTGATATTCATTGGAACTATTCCGTAGATGATAAATGCTTAATTCCTTATAATGTTAAAAAAGATTTTGAAATTTTATTTATTGATTCCATATTGTCTCTTAACTTAATTCAAGTAAATTGTATAAGCAATTCTATGCAAAGATATCTGGATTTACTCTTTTTGTATAATAACCTAGCTTATGAAGTTAAAGAATGTTTATTTCCAATTGTTAAAAATACTATTCATCATAAAGCGATATGCTTAAGTTTAAGAATGTATAATAATGATGTTTCTAGTTCAACTAAACAATTCCGTTGTAATGATTTCAATTTTTTAAAAGGAGAATATGACAACTTGAATGATTACTTTTTATCAATAGATTGGTCATTATATCTTTTTGGAACAAATTTGGATGCTATTTATAAAAAATTTTTAGAATGTCTATTTGATGGTTTTTGTCGATTTATTCCAAAAAACAAAAATAGGTGTAATTCAAAATTGCCTTGGAGTAACAAAAGACTCCATAATGTTAAAAATATAAAAAATAAAGCTTTTAAAAAGTTTAAGAAAACCAAGTCTGATATTGATAGAGATCGATACTGTCAGATGCGACGTGAGTACGATTTCTTAAATAAATTTTTATACAGACAATATATCTTGGATACTCAATCAAAGATTTCAAAAGACCCAAAATCATTTTGGGCTTTCATAAATTCTAAGAAGCAGAACTCGGTTATTTTCAATAATATGGAGTATAATGATCAATATTCTTCAGATTTAAATAAAACATGTGATTTATTCGCGTCATTTTTTGAGAATGTTTATGTGGATCATTCACCTGTAATTATTTCAGACAGTTTAAATTATCCGTTATCTGTTTCCAACTTGGATTTAGGGCACCTTTTTTTGTCATTAGATGACGTTAAGGAAGGGATTTTGAATGTTAATTCAAGTCTAACTCCAGGTCCTGATGGTATTCCATCCTATTTAATTAAAAAATGTTTGTCTTTAGTTGAACCTCTTCAAATTATTTTCAATTTGTCTCTTTCAAAAGGAGTTTTTTTAGATGACTGGAAGTTTTCGTTTATAAATCCCATTTTTAAATCAGGTCAAAAACATAAAATTGAGAATTATCGTGCAATCACCAAACTTTCTGCTATACCGAAGCTTTTTGAGTTGATTGTAAAAAACAAAATTTATTTTCATATTAAAGAATTTATTTCTCCATGTCAACATGGATTCGTGAGTGGTAGATCTACTACAACTAATTTGTCGCTTTTTACTCAACATTTGTCAAATGCCTTGGAATCTGGTTTTCAGGTTGATGTAATTTATACTGATTTTCGGAAAGCGTTTGATAGTATTTGTATACCACTTCTTGTTCAAAAACTCAATAGATTCGGTTTCCATTCAACTTTTCTCAAGTGGATTTCAAGCTATTTGGTTAATAGAAAACAAGTTGTGAAAATTTTGAACTCGCTGTCAACAAAAACAATATATGTACCATCTGGTGTTCCACAAGGGAGCCATCTTGGTCCATTGTTGTTTTTGATTTTCATAAATGAATTACCATTATACTTGAATTTTACAAATGGTCTATTATTTGCAGATGATTTAAAAATATTTGCAACTGTTAAGAGTATCAATGATTGTATTTTAATACAGAATGATATTGATACTATAAACGATTGGTGTAAAAGTAATCATCTTTCGCTTAACATCAATAAATGTAGTTGTATGTCTTTTTCTCGATGTCATACCATTATTAATTATAATTATAATATTTCAAACGCCGTCTTATGTAGAGTTTCGGAGATAAAGGACCTCGGTGTAATATTCAATGACAAATTAAATTTCTCTGGGCATATGGATTATGTTATTGCTAAAGCGAATTCAATGTTGGGTTTTCTTAAAAGAAATTGTGCCGAATTTTCGAATCCATATGCAATAAAATCCGTCTATATGTCTCTTGTACGTCCTCATTTGGAATATGCTTCAGTTGTATGGGATCCTCATTATACAGTTTCAAAAAATCGTATTGAGAAAGTTCAAAAGTCTTTTACAAAATTTGTAGTTCGACAACTTAAATGGAATTTAGATTCAATGCCTTGTTATTCTACAAGATGCGCTTTAATTGGTCTCAACTCTTTAGAAAATCGGCGAATTGTTAATTGTGTAATGTTTGTTCATGATATATTGTCTTACCATATAAAATGCTCCGATTTACTTAATCTATTAAATTTGTATGTTCCTCAAAGATATATAAGATCAAGACAATTGTTTTATATACCATATCATAGATTTAATTATGGTTTGAATGAACCAATTTCAAGATGCATGAAATCATTTAATGAATTTGAATTATATTTAGATATAAGCCTAGAAAGGAATGTTATTAAGCAATATTTAAATAATAAATTAATTAATTAGTACGTAGTTATAAGCAATCTGTAAGAGTTAACTCGATAGATGAAGTAAATAAATAAATAAATAAATAAATAAATAAAATGTTTACACACTCTTCAAGTATAAACTCTTTTTTTCGAATTTTAAACACAGGTAAATCTTATTTTTTATTTGGTTATTATAAAAAGAGGCGAAAGTGTGGTGAGTACACGAAAAAGGGGTAAAGAGAAATTATAGAAAAAATAATAAAAACTACTTATTGATGAATACACTTTAACTTCAAAGCAATCAAATGGTAGAGGGGGTGGGCGAACGTAGGTTGACCAGATGAGTCGTGGTGATTAATTTTCGTTCCAATGCAACGATCTGGATGAATTTGTTTCTTGGTGAATCGTCGTCGTTTGAATGGGAAGCGGCCGGACGAGGTACAGTCAGCACGGGTTATTGCAGTTTTTTATTCGTAAACAATGGGGAGTTTGGTGGATTTATGCAGGTGTAGAACGAATTTTGTTCTTGTTGTTTTTGGCTTTTACTTTTGTTTGTTACTTTCTTAAGACACTGGGGTTATAACCTCGTTCTTTTTTTTTTTCTCTCGGGATAGATATTTCCAGGGCTACTTCTCCTTTGAAAACACTTAGGTCAGAAATAATGCTTAAGGGTGGGATTTAGGGTATGGAATAACTTTTTTTTGTATGGTTTTATTTTTTTAAATTAACTTTAATCTTTTTTTTTTCATATAATCTTATATATAGTGGTCACACGCGGATTCAGGGCAAATTTGAGAATTAGGTTTTTTTTTTTTTTTTGTTTTTCCTTATTTTTAAAAACGCATGAGTTTTTTTTTTGTTTGTTTTTCTTTTTTTCTTAAAAAAAACGTGGGAAATATAATTTTTTTGACCGAAAAACAATTTTGATCCACCCGCGGCATAAAAAGTTAAAACAATTTTCTTTCTTTATTTTTTCTGTCTCACCGAGCGAGCCCTAGTTACCCGTGTACGTTTCGAAACCAAAAAGAACGAGCTGACAGTTTCCGGGCCTTTTATACCCTGTTGGCTAGCCTTGAAAATTTCGAAAAAATTTGGTCGGAGATCTTTCTCGAATTACGTGGAAAGTTTACCGGATGTTACCATTACCGGTCATAACATTAACTAAATTTTCAAACCTAATATCTTGAAAATTATTATTATTATTTTTGAAAATAAATGTGATAAAACCCAAATAAAAAGGTTAAAATATTCAAAAAATAAGGTCTGCGGAAATACTTCCATCATACAATACATTCAAATATTTTTGCATGTGTATAAATTCCGAAAAATCCAACGAGATTTTTTCTCAATTTCTCTTGCCAAAATTCGATCATATGCTCTTCGTTCGAAAACTTGTGCACTATTCGGCCCTTACAACCAATGAACTTCAAGAAGGGGCCTCCCCCTACACTTCGTACATAACATCTTCGTGATCACCAAGTTTTCTCCGCACCCATAAGCCTTTCTCCAGTATCTTGCAATGAACCATAATATAAATAAATGAACTCGAGTGAATTTAAAGGGTTTGTGTTTATGCTAAAGTCTAAACAGGAAACAAGTATAACAGTTTAAACCGTCCGTTTGGCATTTATTTTTTTAAATATTTTTAACTTAACACTACCCAAGTCGCTTTACCTCCACCACCGGATTCTATTTAAACTTAAATGGACTATTTATTATCTACCCCTAATTTCGTTTCCCACAAATTATAAAAAAAAACTTCAGAGCATCACAAAAAACAAAAATTAATCAAACAATTTATGTTTTTTACAGTACAGTATGCATTTAACCGAGAAGCCTTACTTAAAAAATATATTACCTTCAAATTACGTAAGTTTTCAGAAATTCAAATTGAACCTCTTTATCTAAAGTTTAAAACCGTATTTTTTAAGATATAAAACATTAACCACTGACATTTTTCAAATGCAAAAGCGTGTGTGTAGAAAAAATTACCTAATAAATATTTTTGTCATAAAAATATTACCCTTGCGTAGTAGGTAAGGTACCTTACAGATGATAAAAAAATATTTTCATTCTATACCAACAATCCCTTCAATTAAACTCCTTTTACTAAATTACAAAAACAACCTTTCTATTTTTATATCAATTTTTGAAATTTTAAGAGAGCTCTCTGTATCGCACGTACTTACAATAACTGCGAGGGTCGTTCATACATTTTTTACAGTAATAATTGATCTGGGAGTCGGAGAGCAGTAGAAAAAAAAATAAAAAAAAACATTTGTAAATTAAAATTCTAGCATCCTCTGACCGGTTTAATAATTTAGCCAACATCAGCATCAACATCGAAAACCTACAATCGTTAGAAAATGCCATTCATATTTCCCAACGTTTAACACTTCAATCAATTTTATCGACTTTATTCCTTTTCCAACACACACTCTTATATACATATGTATGTCTATGTATTTATGTAGTTACATATGCTCTGGCATGTTATTTGGTATTATTATCAAATGAAACGAAAGCTTTTAACAAAATTAAATTTGATGTTGTGGAAAAGAACAATTTTAATAGAAAAAAAAAGTAAGGATACCTATAAATGTGCAAGCGTTTCCAACATCAACAAGTTGTGTAAAGCAGCATTTAGACATTTCGAAGTGACGTTTATCTGGACATTTTACATTTCGATTTTATAGTTTCTTCCTTCTTCGATAGCATCACAGGCGGATGTGGATGTGGAGGTGGCGCTGGTGATGGTACTGTAGCTGTAGCTGTAGATGGTGGGGCTATGGCGTCGCTTTTAACTTAATTGAGAGAGGGACCGTTTATTTTTATTACTATTCCTAAATAAAAATGTTCCCTTCTCTTTTGGATGAGCGAAAATAAAAAACAACAAAAATAAAATAAATAAATGTCCTTGTTCGAAGGTTCAACAGTTAAAATGTGAAACCATCTTTTTTTGCCTCCTTCCATGTTTCTTTTTTCAAAACCTCTTTAGTTACAGTGAAAGACAAACTGCGCCATGTTTCACTCTGGTGAGCTGTATACAAAGCATTTTATTAAAGTTTACCATGCGTCAAATTGAAGTCGTTTAATTTTCTGCATCTTTAAGCGCCATTAATTTGTATGTCTTATTTAGACATTAGTCAATATTTTAATGGGGAATAACAACTGAGTTATAAACTCTTAACCAGATGTTTTTTTTTTATATTTTAGATTGAGTTCATATTTTTTGGATTTTAGTTCCCAAACTAATTTTTTTAAGTAGAATTTTTGAATTTTGAAAAATGTTAAATAATAGGGAGTATGCGTGCTGGTGCCGATATAGGAAGGATTTTAAAGATTTGTTTTTTGGAAGTTCGCATAACGATGAGTTTGTTATGGTATACAAATCAATGAAATTGAAATTTTTCAGTTTTTAGATCTCTCACCCCTCTTTCGGTTGCCATTTTTAGTATTTTTATTTAGTATTAAAATGAGTTCTTAAAAGCTGACTATTTTCTAATTTAGCTTTGCTTGATGTTAAATTTTTGAAAAATCCAGAAGGAAGGACAATAGCGAATTCAGTTTCCATTTATTTGTTATGTATCCAAGCTGCCCCCCTTGTGATGCTTACATCCTTAGAAAACTGATATAAAACAATATAATAAAAAATAAAAACAAAATAAAATAATTTAAGCTTAATCGCTTTAAAAGAGGTTTAAGCACTGTAAAGTGTGCAGTGTAGGTAGGTACGTACGTGCTATGTCCTCAAAAATAAGGGTAGCCTGGATTAAAAATTAAACAATAGCCTTCCGAAAAATCACTGCTAGCCCCTTAATGACGTTAAAACAATTTACCGTGACACTTCACCTACACGCCTATCACACAGCGTAACCGGCCCCATGGCAGGCATTATGCAGTACATCGACGACTACGATACGACGATGGCAACGGCGAAGAATATGACGATGACGACACTATACGTCGACAGAACCAACAACTGAAGCTGGAAGTTGCGTTTTGATGTTCACGTCATTTCCCATTTCCGTATATATACATAGATCGTATAGAGTATACCAATTTTCAACTGCCGCTAAAAGGCCGTGAAGCTTCACTGCCAACCACCAACACCACCCGTGTCGTCGTGTCACCATCTCAGACCCCTGCCCTGGATGGTGACGATTTAACACGTGTAATTTATTTTATCTGCACCACTGCTGCGCCCTCATATTCTGCTTAATGTTCAGTCGAAGCACATCCATTCACAATGACGATGCGACGTGATGTGTGCTGAATGGAAAGGGTTAATCTTTTTTTTTCGTGAGTTCCAGGAACAAAAAGAGACTCATCTGGCGCTGCTGTACGACGAATATAGTACAAACATATATTGCTGTATTTTTGAATGGGAACAAATTTACAATCATACCAGGGAACCAAAAAGAAGGATTAAAAATTTTTTTTTTTTTAAGTATAAAGTTTTCAAGTGTGATGGTTCAAAGACTTTTTCAATAGGTACCTAACCTACATACTACCTTTTAATGGGATTTTTGAAATAAACATATCTTCAGAGTATTGTAGATATATTTATGATTATTTTACCCTTCCTATTTCCTATTCATAAACAAGGCAATAAAACCGAAATTAACAATTATAGACCTATTGCGAAACTTTCATGCATTCCTAAACTGTTTGAAAGCCTAGTTTATGATTCCGTTTATTTCCATTGCAAGCCCTTATTCTCCCCCGCTCAACATGGTTTTCTTAAAGGTAGATCCACTACGACTAACTTAATTGAGTTTATATCAAAAGTTTTGTCAGCCCTTGAGAAGGGTAATGAAGTTGATGTTGTATACACTGATTACAGCAAGGCCTTTGATAAAATATCTCATAAGATAATTTATCTCAAACTTAGAGCCCTAGGCTTTCCATCTATGTTTATAAACTGGATAGGATCCTACCTTGCCAATAGAACTTATAGAGTCCTCTTCCGTAACTCAGTTTCCAGTCCCATACATGCAACTTCTGGCGTCCCACAAGGTAGTCACCTTGGCCCCCTTCTCTTCGTCTTATCTGTTAACGATGTCTGTCTCAAATTAAAAAACTCAGATATCCTAATGTTTGCGGATGATAAGAAAATTTTTAAAATTATCTCAACTCCATCTGATTCCCTACTTTTACAAAATGATCTTAATATCTTTTTTGTTTGGTGCATGCATAATTTCCTAGAGTTAAATGTAGGTAAATGTAAACAAATGACCTTTTCGCGCAAACAAATGCCATCTCATAGAGTATACTTCTTCCTTAATGACGCCGTCAACGAAGTTGATTCTATTAGAGATCTTGGTATTATGTGTGACAAACACCTCAATTTCCATTCCCATTTTGACCAAATTATTAATAAAGCTAATAGATCTCTCGGTTTTATTAAGAGATGGTCAAAAGAATTTTCCAACCCCTATGTAACTAAAGCACTTTACATTTCCCTAGTCCGTCCTCATCTTGAATATGCATGCCAAGTATGGTCTCCCTTTTATGAAAACCATTCACTCAGAATTGAAAATGTTCAAAGACGTTTCGTTCGATTTGCCTTACGTGGCCTCCCCTGGGATGATACATCCAACTTGCCTCCTTATGCCGATCGACTTAAACTGATAGGTTTGCAACCCTTATATATTAGGCGCAAAAACGCTGATATATTATTTGCTCATCAATTGTTAATGGGCAATATAGATTCCCCGGCACTCCTGAATGATATTCATCTTAACACCAACCCTCGAAATCTGCGTACTGTCTCCCTTTTCTATATCCCTCATCACCGCACTAATTACGGGCACTTTGAACCAATGTCCAGAATTCTCCGTCACTGCAACGCTGCTATGCTAGTCTTCGACTTTAACATTTCCAAATCCCATCTGAAAGATACCCTTTACTTTTTCCCTTTTTGAGTCCGAATTCCTCGTCCCTTTTAATTTTAAGTCTAATAAAATCAAAATTGTTAGTTCTTGTACATTAAAGAGCTTTTATGTGGGCCTTAGGGCCCACATGATTTAATGTTGAAAACTGATAACAAGAAAAAAAAAAAAAAAAAAAAAAAAAAAAAAGTTAAGTTAGTGTTAAGTTATGTTAAGTTATAGCTTGTATTAAGCTGAATAAATAAATAAATAAAACCCTTATTCGATTTTCGTAAAAGTTATTTTTTAAAAATTGTCCCTTAAAAATGGTTTCTTGCAACTTAATTAGGATTTTGCCAAATTATACAAAGAACAATTTCCTTCAAAGGAGAAAAAATAAATTAAAATTGCACTTACTTCAAAGCCAGACGAACATAATTCCAAAATAAGGGAAATAGAAAAGGGATGCATTTGTCGAAACCCTTAGAAAAAAGTGTTAGGTATTAAACACGATACCTTTTTAAAAAAATATTACAAATTTTTAAGACAACTATAAATGACCTAGGCTCGGGGATATACATACCTTGTTTTTTGATTTAAAAATTATTATTATTACATATATGGTTTTTAATTTCAAAAATAGTTTTGAAGAAATTCAATAATATAGGCGGTTTCAAGTTATTTTTAAGTGCAGTAGAATCCTGATATGAAACAAGGATATATGAGGAGTTATATGCTCCGGTGCTCCTGAAAGACCAAACACGCAATTTTGAGTCTTGTCACAAATTTTACTCTTTGTTATTGTTGTATACCATATTTTTAAAGTGAGAAGTTTGAACTTAAGCAACATTTACTTATGCTTCATAATTTTAAAAACTTCAACGAGATCAACTTTAAAATTCTTACTCCTGAGTTGAGAGCTAAGCTTGTTAAGAAAAACAATCCTTTGATATTCACTCTAGAGTTGAACAACCGCCGAGTTTGAGACAAGTTTGAAAAAGAGTGAAAAGAACGGCTTTTAAATTCATTTATATTATTTTTATAGTAAACTTCCCTTTTTTGACTCTTAAATTGAATCAATTTTAAGAAATAAGGTGTCAAAAAAAAAGGAACATTTTCTGTTGACTTGGCAAATTGTACATATTTGTATAGAATATAGATTTATTATTTGTTGTAAAACTTAATTTATATTAATAATAAAAATATGAAATACTGGGGAAATATTATATATAAATAATTGGTTTGTGTATTTGAGCAAACTAATCGAGTACACAAACCATTTCTGTCGATAGTATAGTTTCCCAGTATTTCATAATAATTGGGATGAGTTCTTTCTTACGTTTTGAGATGTCTTAAATTTAATTAATCTAGGTGATGGATTTGTGGTATTTTAACATTTAAATCTAAATTTTGTTTAAGTTTACTCAAAAAAATAAAAACAGACAAATAATAATAATAATTGGTTTTTGTATTTGAGCAAACTAATCGAGTACACAAACCATTTCTGTCGATAGTATAGTTTCCCAGTATTTCATAATAATTGGGATGAGTTCTTTCTTACGTTATGAGATGTCTTAAATTTAATTAATCTAGGTGGTGGATTTGCGGTATTTTAACATTTAAACCTAAATTTTGTTTAAGTTTACTTAAAAAAATAAAAGCAGACATTTAAATAGCATAAGGAGTGGATAAGTTAAATTTTAAGCCGCTTTACCAAATGTAAAAAAAACCTTTTAAACAAGTCCATATTCTAAAAACAGACTTCTACTTCTATATAAAATGGAAACAAGTTTATAAAACAGTACCTAATAAGCCAATTTTTCAATATATATAAATACAAAAAAATATTTTTGCTTAAGGGGGTATTCTAGTGTAGAGACATGAATTTCGCCCGGTTTTTGAAGCGTTGTATAAAGGAAACAAAAAATATATGTACTATAAATTTTCTTATCATTTGTTTATTGATTTCTTGTTCATACATAAAAAAATTCATTAAAAAAAAAAAATAAAATTAACAAAGTTACAAGCAGTCAAAGTGGGGGTCTAAATAAAAGAGGGTGTCCTGGCGTGCATCCTACCAACCCTCCTGGGGATCTGAAAAACAAAAACCAGACGGATTCTTAATTATTATAGATGTCGCTATTGTTTCACCCTTGGATAAGTTAAAAAAAAAACTTTTTAACAAAATGGCAGCAGTTTGAAAAAAAAAATTCTTGTTGCATATTTTTCAACAATTCCGAATTTTTAAAAAATACTAAATGAGAAGTTATATTTTTGGGCAAGGACCACACGATAAAGGGATATGACCTTCAATTAACTTGTGAAATAATAGGAATATTAAAAAATCCTTTTAAACGCATATTCTTGAATGTCTAAACTTTGGAAATATTCAAAATTCTACACTAGAATACCCCCTTAAGTCAAGTTAAGTTATTTTACCTTTTGCACAAAAGTTGTTTAAAATTATGTATAAGTTGGTTGTAGCCAGCAGCTAAAATATATAGTGTTCTTTTTATTGGCTTCAAAAAGTAAAGTTGTGAGTTAAGACTTGCTTAAAAAGTTTAAGCGACAATATTGAATTAACTTATTCCCCTTTTTGCCAAGTTTGATACTAATTATAAGTTAGTTAAATTGATCTTTAAAATTAAGCTTTGTTCTGTCCCACAAAGAAAACAATAATTTGTTGATATATTATGAATCAGGTTTTATAAAATATGACTCTTTAAAAATGTTAAGGATAACCAAAGACAATAAATTGTGTGATGATTTTGCAAATCACAAATATTTTACCTTCTTTATACAGTTTTAATTATATAAGTATCGATCTTAGTTTTTGGAAATTTTTCACATTGTGAGTTTTCATTTCACTCTGAATCATGTTTTGAGAAATCTTGAATTTATTGCTTTTATAGCTTTGTAAACTACCCATTTAAATATCTGCTCAAATTTCAAAAACACCAGTTTTTAACATTATTTTTATATATTTTCAATACAAATATTTCAAAAACTTAATCTGATGGCAAAAAATAAAATTATATTGAAACTGTTTCGCCTTTTTCTGTTAAAAACCATTTAAGCATTATTGGTTCAGCATTTTCTTAAGTCTTATGTGACAAAGGTGAAATCTAACAACTTATTAAGTTTCGTGATTTCAAAAACATAGGTTGAAAAAACCTTATTGTGTATTTGAATGTTTTTTTTTTCGAACTTTAAAAAGTAATATCTCAAAAACATTACAAGAATCGGTTCTAAATTAAGGCCATCATAACTCATCGAAAAGGTTCAATTTGATTGCCAGGAATAAAACCTTGTCCACCAGTGTTATGCGTAAGTTTATTAAAATCAAACATTAAAAAAACACTTTCATTTTCTCATAGTAAAATAAGACTAACTTGAAGCTCTCTTATTCTATAGCTTTTAGGAAATCCTCTTTGTAGAACTTAATTTTTAAGAATGAAAATTTGATTACTAAAATTTTCTAAACCTATTCCTCATATTATATAGATACGGACAAGCACATTCCAAGTTTCAAGATCTTCAAAATATTAGTGATCCTTTAAAGTTCAACATCCCAATTTCCCACTCGTGTCTATTATCCACTTTAAGCCCTTTGTTGCATCAGGAATGCATTCATTTTACAATATTCACTTGCAGTTGTGGTCCTTGAAATTCATTTAAAAAATAAAATAAATTCTATCATACATATCCAAAAATATACAAACATCGGACTTTCTGTTCTAGAATTTTCAGTATATAAAAACATATGTATGTACATAAAATACTGTTGCAATTGTATTTTTTTTCTGAATTACCATTTAAATTAACTCCAGGACTCCGCAACAGCCGAACTCTTTATTACTCTTTATTATACTCGTTTATCTGCCAGTTTCAATTTTTGTTGATTTTTCTTTCTTTCCTTTTTGTTTTTGTGTTTTTAATTTTTATTTAAAATTTAAACTTTAACATCCGCTTTAAGGACTTCCTTTCTCTCTTTCTCTTTGATGGTAGATTGGATGAGTATTTGTACTCTGTATACATTTTGAAACTTCAAAGTGGAGCTGAATAATTTGCCTCAATTTCGGCACAAAATTACAGACAATATGGCACCATCATCGTATCCGTATAAAGTAGGTACTTTGTACCCTATGGCGCACACCCTTTTTATTTAATTTTGATTCAAGTTGATAATCAGTTTTAGGCGTTTAGACTCATTAACATGTTGCCTTTTGACACCATATCCAAATCCAAAATGTATTAAAATAATTGAGGCGACAAAGCGTGTGATGAAAATGTGACTTCAAACCGAAAATATTTTATTACGTGCGAAAAGCCAGATATCCCTTTTTGTGAATGACTTTGGATGGAAAAGCGTGTGAGTGGTGGCGTGTGGCGCGGTATGGATGGATGGCATGGCGGGCGTGGTGCGGTATGGTGCGGAGTTGAACATTGATGGGAGTTTATATACAAAGCAGAGTGTTTGGTTGATTGTGAAATTCAAATAAAATGATTAAATTATTTTCAACCTACGTTTTGGTTAATTACGAATAATAATTATGATTTGGGTTTATTTACGGATATCTTTACGTGCCGTGCGGTAGGTTTTCGAAACACGTAAATGTTTCCACGTATGGGTAGGTATACCTACATACGTTAGTCTGTTGTGATAACATATTTTTTTTACAAATAAATTTTCTCAATGACGGGTTGAGCCCCTATAATATTAGTGATGGGCAAAATATAAATATTTAAAAAAAATTAATAATAAACAAGTTTTTAAAAAAATTAGTAATTATTTTTATGTAATTGCTTCCGGTTTATAGCTAAAGGGATTTTTTTCAACAGCACTATAAGTTCCAATTATTGTTGGCTATTTTTTGATAGTTGAGAATTTCACTTCGGGTTGGGGTCAAAATCCCGAAAGCCCAAAATCCCGAAAACCCAAAATCCCGAAAGCCCAAAATCCCAAAAACCCAAAATCCCGAAAACCCAAAATCCCGAAAACCCACAATCCCGAAAACCCAAAATCCCGAAATGCTTTGCAAAAGCATAATAGCATCAAATCAAACTGTTTTTTATATAAGATCGGGAATTGCAAAGACAACCTACAAATTTTTTTTTGAAGGTCACCAATAAAAAAACCTTAGAAAAAAAAGTCCGTTAGATTCTCTTCTTATGTTAAGAAGAATGTTTATGTTATAAGTTTTTTTTTTTAATTGTGCGATTATACTTTTGAAATGCAGAAAAAAAAACTGGTTTTTATTTCTAAACATTAGAAGAGAAAGTAACGGAACATATTTTTTCTCTCAATTTTCTTATGCTCTATTTTGAAATAAATATCGGAAATTTAAGAAAATTTCTGGATTTTGGCCATTCGGGATTTTGGGTTTTCGGGATTGTGGGTTTTCTGGATTTTGGGTTTTTGGGATTTTGGGTTTTCGGGATTTTGGGTTTTCGGGATTGTGGGTTTTCGGGATTTTGGGTTGTCGGGATTGTGGGTTTTCGGGATTTTGATTTTCGGGATTATGTCCGTCTCCCGCGAAATTGCCGTATATGGATAAAAGACAATCCTCAAGCCATTACCGAATTTCCATTACATCTATTAAAATTTCCTGGTGGCATGATCGGTCCTTATCCTTATTTCTTTCGAATTGAGGAAGACGCTGCCATAACGGTGAATGGATTTTTGAATGATTTATTTCTAAAAATTAATTTCCAAGAGGTCCAAACTAGACATATAGCGCGCTTGACAATCAATTTGTTCCAAATTTATATTTGGTGACGGCTTTATTTCTAGAAGCGGTTGGGTTAATTAGCACCCATTGAATTATGCCTTTAAACCAGATGCTCTTGAAGCATTAGAAGCCTATATTTAAGCCACCATTAACTGCCAGATGAAAATTCTTTCATATTTTCAAGCTCTCAAGTTCTTAAAAAAACATCCTTTATGTAAGCTTCGCATACATGTATCTCTATCTGGAAATTAGGCATTTTAAAACAATACAATATTTTGCTAATCAAATATCTATAAATCTTCTTAATTTGTCTAAAAATAAATCAAATAAATGCAATCTTTTGAAGTCATTAAAGATTTCATTCACAAAAGATTGTATTCTTTTAAAAACATCTCGTGAAATCATTGAAGTGATCTTTTAATTTAATTGACTTTCATATTCTTGGGGCTGTTATCCATAAATATCAATTTAAAAATGGAACCACATCTCTTAATGGACTCTGTATGCGGGGATTTGAATTTTCCGCTGTCTCTTTGAAAATAAATAATATGAGTGTAAAATGTAGATATAAACTACATAATGTGTCTAATATTAAAATTGTATATGTCCGTGACTAAAAGTTTCTGACATATAAAAACTTTCTTATCTGATGTCCTTGTGCAAAAACTTTGTTTTCGAGTTCTTAAGATGCCACATAGACACACCAAACCGACACATAGACCGCCACATAGCCAATGTAATCTTCAATTTTAATTTAAAAGTTTTTACTCACACCAACAATGACATACACTCTCTGCGATGTCATCACCATCTTTTCAAGTTTAAAAGCATAGGTATATGGAAATGCATTTCTTTACCCTTTTAAGTGAAACAAACCCAAACCTATACTGGAACCATAGATATGAAGCAGAATCCTCTCTGGAGGTACCTTTTAAAATGATGTTCAAATGTTATAAAGTAAAAAAATTACCCCAACAAAAAAAGAAGAAGCAAAGCACACCCAACAGAGCACAAGACGAACTTTAAGGTTAGCCACAATCTTGCCGCGAAAGCCCTTATATAATTAACCTTAAAAACCATAAGCAAGAAAACGAAACAATATATATTAATTTTGCGAAAAACAATCGTTCGTTCCAACCAACTCCCACGCCCACTTACTGTCACATCAAATGCACACTTTTGCCAGGGTTGCAACTTGCGACTTCTCCGATGTTGGGCGTGTGGGTTTTTTGCAAGAAAACTCAAGGAGATGGTCGAAGTTTTGTAGGGGGTTGTATTTTTTTGTCTGGGATAGTAGCAACAGAAAATACGAGTATATACAAATAACAAAAACGCTTTCAAAAAGAGTATATGAACCATTGGAAAATGGTTGGCGAAAACCGCAGTGTCCGCAACGGATCAAAAAACTTAAAATGGTTCACTATATAGATATAGAGAACTTTTAGACTATAGTGTACTTGTGATGCAAAATTAGTGTTGTTTTCTTGTTGTTTATGGATTGTTCTTATTTTGCATAACTTTGCCAGTGATTTTGTCTGGAGGCGGCTTGAATATTATTAGCCTCAAATTAACTCAGATATGGGGTTTCTATGGGTGTTTAACTTCTTCTATGGGGTTTATAGCGTGGGATTAATAATGCAATCTTTATGGGAGTGCAGTTTGTATAGATTAAGATGTTCTTATGTCTAATTATTTTTAAATATATTCCAGGATCTTGAGTCGGAGTAAACATTTTCTTATAAACTAGCAAAATTTAACTGTATTTATTTTAAAATGTTTTCTTTTAAATTTTGCCAAAATTTTAGGCTTAGCATTAGAAAAGTAGGATTTAGTTGTACTGCATTTAAATCTCATATTAAAATTTGTTCATCACTTTAGGTTTTTAAAATATGTCCCTTTAAAATTGCTTAAGAGGACCAAAAACGATGTTTTTAATGTTAAGCTAAAACACAACATAGCCCTTAACAATAAATTATACGATGATTTTGCAAATTACAAATCATTGTCTTTTAGATACAGTTTATTTTAGAATTTTACTTAGTCTTCGGAACTTCTCATTTGTTATGACTTACATATGAGCCTTCATTTGACTGTAATTAAAGTTTTAAGAAATCTTGAATTTTACGCTTAAGTGTTTTTGAAAAATACACTTTTGAGTTGATTTACATATGTTAGATTTCAAATCGGTAAAATTTTAGAAATACCCGTTTTCAATAGTATTTACATATTTATTCAAAATATTTCAAATACTTCATATAAGATAGATTTGTTACAAAAACAAAACAAACTTTCAAACCGTTTTGCCTTTTTCTGTTAAGAAGAAAAAATGAAGTCTTACTCATGTTTTTTTTCACAATCTAAAAATTTATATCGTAAAAACTTGACGTGAAGGAATTTTTTTGGATTCGGATTTAAATTAAGGCCCACAAAACTCATCGGAAAATTACAATTTGTTTGCCAAGAACAATACCTGTCTGTTTGTGGAAATATTCAGGACGGTACAAAAATTGAGTGTGGTATTTTTGTTAGGATTTTAAGTTTTTAAAAATTGATTTTTTTTAAATTTTGCAGGAAGTTAACAACAATTTTTTGTATAAGATAAACTAGGATAGAAATCAATTCTATGGTTTTTCTCAAGATTCAAATCCAAAAACAATTTTTGGTAATACCTTTTTTAAGTTTTATTATTTGTAGAAAAAACTGTCAATTCCATATTTCCGAAAATTATACAGACGTCAAAAACGGTATTTTCCTTTTTGTATGATAAGCCAAATAACTGTTTAAAGAACTTCGAAAGTAAACACAATACAAAATTAGTTTTCAAGTATTGAAATATTCTAGACCATGTAGTCTTTTTAAAGCTATATTTTTGGAAAAATTATTTTAATTGGGTTTTCATAAAAACCGATGCGCGTATTTTAAAATGCTATTCTTTATCAAATCAAATCACCATTTTTAACTTCCCATAGGAAGTTATTGTCATTGGTCCGATTTGTTAAATTGAAAATTTTGAAATTTCTTGACGTTTCAAGGCCCCTAGAGTCGAAATAAAAGACTTTTAGAAAGATGTTTGTGCGTGCGTGTGTACGTACGTTTTAACAAATAAAAAAAGGTTTTATCTCCAAAATAATTTTATGCAACGAGAAATAACGTTGTTGTCATCTGGTAAAATTTTGAAAAAAATCTAATCGACAGTTTTTTTGCAAAAAATAAAAAGATACAAAAAATTAATAAAAGTTAGTAAAAAATTGACTTTCGACTCAAACATCATTTCAAAAATTTGAGATATTTGCTTTAAATTAATTTTTTCTTATAAAAAATACTGTTTTCAACATCCAGTAAAATTTTGATAAAAATCGATTTGACAGTTTTTTTTACAAAAAATAAAAACTTAAAAAAACATTATTAAAAGTTGGTAAAAATTAATTTTCGACTCAAATATCTTTTCAAAAATTAAAAATATTGGCTTCATACTAATTTTATCTCACAGAAAATATTGTTTTTGACATTCGGTAATTTTGTTTATAAAAATCCAACAGTATGTTTTTCTATAAAAAATAAAATCTACAAAAAATAGTACGAAAATTGATAAAAATTGGTGTTCGGTTTTCGAAATCTCGTGAATAATAGAAGACATTGACTTCTCATTAATTTCCTTCATCCAATTTGTATTTGTTTAAATAGGAAATAAGAACTTTGAAGAAATGCTAGTAAAATTGGTAAAAACTGGTTTTCGAATAAAAATCTCGTTAGCCAAAATAGATTTTGAAATTAAACTCTTTTATCATATGCAAAATATTGTTGGTAATTTTAAAATTTTTAAGAATAATTCTACTGACAACTTTTTTAACAAAACACGAAAACCAACGAATCTTTTAAGAAAGACAAATCGACAGACGGGATGGGAAGTCAGTGTGGGTCGCAACCCAGCCTCTTTTTTTTTAAAGCATTCAACACGAAAAACAAATTTTGCAAATTTTTCGTCAATTTTTTTGTGGATTTTTTTAAAAAAATTTCAATTTAAATCTTCTTAAAAATGGCGAGATGTCAAAAACGGACTTTTTTATATGTATTCTCATAACACAGCTCAAAGACATATTTTTCTGCATATAAACTTCGTAAATATAAAAAAGACACATTGCTTTTCCTTTTCCATTGTGCTTCTTATATCCAATCAATTGGTTAATTGATTTAATTAACGTGTACTAAATTTTAGTAAATATTCTTCAAAATATAGAAAATAACAAAATTTCTTCCATAAAAATAAACTTATTTTGAGGTAAATTAAATCTTGTTAGAGTTCACTTTAAACAATTTTATTTTTTTAGTTTAGTTTAGTTTAGTTTAGTTTATTCATCAAACAGAGATTATTTGATCAAGTCTAGTACTTTGTTAATTTTAATTTATGAAACTGTAGTTTTCGAGCAAGTAAAGGGTATTTTTAACCTACCAAAAAAGACTATCGGTTAGAAATTATTTTTCTGCTTGAATATTTAGAATATTTGCTTACATACTGATCTTTTAACAAAATCTTGCTGTTTTTGATTTTTAATAACACTTCTAACGCCACCAAATGTTACAAAAATAATGTACAACAAAACAGATGCTTTACAAAATTATGACGCAAACTGCAAGATTTTTGCGCATACTTAATTTAGCAAAACTTCAG
This sequence comes from Eupeodes luniger, assembly GCA_951509635.1. Taxonomy (NCBI): domain Eukaryota; kingdom Metazoa; phylum Arthropoda; class Insecta; order Diptera; family Syrphidae; genus Eupeodes; species Eupeodes luniger. Next base: position 1,747,987 of record OX608074.1, read on the forward strand.
AATCCGCATACCTTTTTCTCTATATATAATTGATACAAATCGCATGAATAACTTTATCATAACTCATCTATTCCGGAATCTAATTTAGTTCAAACATCCGTTCCAAAGTCAATCTGTTACTATCTCTGCGTTCAAATTAGCTTAAATAAAAAGAAAAATACAAATGTTACAAAAATAATGTACAACAAAACAGATGCTTTACAAAATTATGACGCAAACTGCAAGATTTTTGCGCATACTTAATTTAGCAAAACTTCAGAATCCGCATACCTTTTTCTCTATATATAATTGATACAAATCGCATGAATAACTTTATCATAACTCATCTATTCCGGAATCTAATTTAGTTCAAACATCCGTTCCAAAGTCAATCTGTTACTATCTCTGCGTTCAAATTAGCTTAAATAAAAAGAAAAACAAGCTAAAATATATTAGAACTAATAAATCATTGGATATTAAAAGAAAATGTACCTTTTTGTTATGTGATATAATATAAAATCCTGATCCTGGGTAACCAATTCCAATTGACATGCATCCTTTGTATAGCTCGTCTCAATATATTAAATCTTTTCTGTTATTTAGAAATCAATTCAAGCCGCACGAATATTTTTTCCAAATCAAAACAAAAACAATAACAAAAATGAAGTCGAATACTTACAAACACAAAAAAAAGGATCAACTTAAAATGAAGAACAAAATGAAACAATCAAAGATCAATCGGTCACGTATTCTTTCATACATGTATCTGTTACACACATCCTGGAAGGTAGAGAATATAGACTCCCAAAAAGTCCCAATCACACCCTCCACCACCGCCCCATCAGGACATCATAGGATCTCCCACTTTCTCTGACTCTCTGTTTATATTTTCAGTGGTATCCTAATAAATCTTCCAAGTTTTCATTTTTATTCCAAAACACTCCATGCGGGTCCTTTCTTTTGCTTTTGGGAAAATTAGTATAATGCCATATGATGGAGAAAACATGAGCATCCTTTGATTGTGTTTTCTTGGCAGAGACGCATTTCGAAACGTATATATATGTATATATTATCCCTCCCTCTCAAGTAGGTAGAGGAGAGGCTTCAACTCAAACTCTTTTTTTATCCTGGCCTGGGAAACAGCAATAAGTATCCAAATTTAGTATGGAATTCACAAAAGAGGATTCTGGACTTGCAGGAGTTGAAGCAATATATTAAAAGTAGATGTAAACTCGTGTCCTCCTCAAAATGTTGGGTGGAAGAACGGGATGTGTGGTCGTGATGGTGGCTCTAGCTGGAGGACCAAGAGCAAGAGCATAACCATACCAAACCAATAACGAAGCCAGTTTGGAAATAGATTTGTCGTCCTTCCATTTCCGGCCAAAGGAACATCTGTTATACTGTCCTTTTGATATTGTTGTAGGATGCTGATGTTTTTGTGAAAAGAACAGGGACCAAGGATACAAAAAATATAGACGTACAAAATGGTACACACAAATTCGGACCTGGAATATATATTGTTAAGCTCATCAGAGAGATTTAGGATGGACGATGGATTCCTCTTCTTGTGTGCCAGAAGTTGTTATTAGGATGTTTAGCAACAAAACGTGCACAATATGTTTATTGTCACGTATCCTTTTTTTTCTTTTGAGTAAGGATGGAGGCGTTTGAGCCGCAACAGCACCGATTTTTCATATTCGAACGTGTTCAAGCGGAAAAGTGGCATACGTAAATTATTTTCTTTCTTTTTTTTGTTGTTGGTATCCTTGATATAACCCTAATATATATATTCTTTTTTTTATACAGTTAAACCTCAAAGTTTATATAATGAGATTCAAATAAAAAGGGTTCAAAGATGCTATATAGGAACGAACATAGGTGCTATCTAATGTTTGCGGTGTAATGCTGGTGTTTGTTACCTAACACCGAATATAAAATCCTTTAAGGCGGATTGAAAGGACACATATCGGATTGGCTTTACATTCATGGTTTTTGCGGGATATACACTTTTTTGTTCACATACATATGTACCTTCCTCTACCTCAGCAGAAAGGAATTTTTTCCTTTTTCTGGAATTGCTGAAAAGGATATTTTAAAATACATTTGAATTGTTGACGAAATACGAATTTAAATGTAAAACGACTGTTTTATTCATAAAAATGACTATTTGATTTTTGTACGTATGAAGAGGAAGACATACGTACATTACATAGAAGATCTCATAGATAGCAAGTACCTGTATAGAATAGCAACAAAAAATGTTACACTTTGGAAGCTTTTGGGACTCCAAAGAAGAAAGACATTCATAAGAAGCTTCCTTATATTTCAAAGAATGGGTTGTGTTTTAAATTTTGTATTGAGAGACAAAAAATACGTATAGAACATGGTTTAAAGGAAGTTTGAAGTAAGCTGATAAACATTAATAAAAGATTTTGGTGAAATGGTGATACAAAAGCTCGTGTAGATCCTCTAGAATCTACTGAATTTAAACACATTTCAATCTTTCTTGAACTCATGCTGTTGGCAGTTTAATAAGTTAGTTTTTGTTTAAACTTATTAATTTGAAAAAGTTCTGAACAAAAAAATATTTGTCACCTTGAACATTTTACGAACCAAAAATTTGACTACCTTCAGAATAATTATATGCAACGAAAAATAACGTATTTTACAACCAGGGTAAATTTTAGAATATCGAATTGACAGTTTTTCTTCTAAAAAATAAAACCTTAAAAAGGGGCTGGGATGCGACCCACACTTATAACTTCCCATCCCGTCTCTCGATTTGTCTTGCTTAAAAGTTTGTCTATAAGTATCAATTTTTACCAAATTTGCGTAGGTACTATTTTTTGTAGATTTTATTTTTTTTATAAAAAAACGGACTGTTGGATTTTTATAAAAAAATTACTGAATATCGAAAACAATATTTTCTGTGAAATAAAATAAGTTTGAAGCCAATATTTGTAATTTTTTAAAAGCTATTTGAGTCGAAAGTAAATTTTTACCAACTTTTGTTAAATTTTTTTTAGGTTTTTAGTTTGTTGTACAAAAACTGTCGATTCGATTTTTTTCAAAATTTTACTGAATGTTGACAACAATATTTTTTGAAAGTTTAAGTAGTTTAAAGCCAATATCTCAAAGTTTTGAAAAGATATTTGAGTCGAAAATCAATTTTTACCACCTTTTATATATTTTTTTTAGGTTCTTATTTTTTGTAAAAAAAAAACTGTCAATTCGATTTTCTCAAAATTTTTCCTAATGTTGAAAACATTATTTCATATAAGTTAAAATTAGTAAGAAGCCATTATCTCAATTTTTTGAAAAGATATTTGAGTCGAAAATCAATTTTTACCAACTTTAATTAATTTTTTTTTTAGGTTTTTATTTTTTGTAAAAAAAACTGTCAATTCGATTTTTCTCAACATTTTTCAGAATGTTGAAAACAATATTTCTTATAAGATAAAATAAGTTTGAAGCCTTAATCTCAAGTTTTTGAAAAGATATTGGAGTCGAAATTCAATTTTTAATGTTTGTAATGTAATCTTTTTTTTTAGGTTTTTATTTTTTATAAAAAAAAATTTCAATTACATTTTATCAAAATTTAATCAGATGTCAAAAACATTATTCTTCGTTGCACAAAATTGTTTAGGATATGAAATCATATTTTAGTCGTAAAATTTTCGAGGTGACAATTTTTTTCTTCAGTTTTTGTGATTTATAAAAAAAACGTTAATTGGATTTTTTTTCAAAAATATACTTGTTTTGTATCACGTTATAATATATAATACAAAATTTAATTCAAGTCTCTAGCGTCATTGGTTCATGAGATATTTAGGTTTAACAAACATTTTCACATTTTTTTTAAACTGCTATGGTAAAAAAACCACCCACGCAATTTTCTTGAGAGCCCTTTATGCATCTTTCTGCCTTATTATCTGTATAACAACATTTATTTTAAGTCGATATCTCTTCTGGTTCTTGAGCTATGGACGACGAAAAACACGTCGCGAACATACGTACACACGCACGCACATAGATCTTTCTAAAAATCTTTTATTTCGACTCTAGGGACCTTGAAACGTCGTGAAATGTCAAAATTTTCAATTTTCAAATCGGAACCATTACAATAACTTCCTATGGGAAGTTAATAATGTTTGGCTTTTAAACTTTCATTTTGAATTTAAAAAAAAATTCAATTCAATAAATGTTTATTTCATGATTAAGAAGAAGGTATGTCCTTAACATTAGAAGACGATATTGACCAATTGGCCGCACGGCTGTGGTTACAGAACCATATCCTTTTCATTAAATTTTCCATGTCTAATGCTCACATCCTCGATATTCTCACGAGTTCCATTTTTAATTAATGTTGGAGCATTGACAAAGATCTTATTTTTCACGTAGCCTAAAAGAAAAACGTGAAAAAGTTTTAAATCAAGAAATAATAAGGTCACTAAATTTTTCTTCCAAAATTCATATTTTCGCTGTGACTATGCACACTTTCAATATTTTTTTAGTAATTTTGAAGAGTGTATCGTTCCATTTTTAGTAAGGGTGTAGTTCTAGTTTGTCAAATGTCTAGAAATGACAGTCTCAAAAATGACAACTGCCCAAATAGAAGGCTATTTAAAAAAAGCTCTTCTATTTGTGTAACGTCCCGTCAGTGTGGATCGAATGATTTTATTTTAAAATTTTAAAACAATATTTTACAATTTTGCCTAAAAATTAATGGAAGCCCTGTAGGAATTTCCAGGGTATTTTCTTTTCTCTTGGAATATTTCTTTCCTTCGAAATATGTTCAGTTTGTAAATTTCCGTCAAATCCAATGTCATGACAGACAAATTATTTAATTAAATGTCTAAATACTAATAATATTTTATTTAACTTTTAAATCACAAGATGGCTGCTATATATTTTATTAATTTGACTCCATACTCGACTTCTGAGTTTCTGACGTTTAAATTTCCCAGATTTATGTAGGTTTGTTTGATTTGTTTGTTTTTTATGAACTGTCATATTTAAGACGTTGTTCATAAAAGAAATCCAGTTTTTTACTATTTCGAATAGGATTAAAATTTATAATAACCAGTTTGTTGCTAAATATTTAGAAAATTGCTAACTTAAAAATATGTTCTAAGCTTCACACAATATTATTTAAAATTGTTTGCTTTTACTTATAAATAATTTCTCAAAATCGTTGAACAATGTTATCCACTATAAATAGTATTGATTAGAGCATATTTCCAAACAGATTAGTGTAATACTTGCATAGGTTAAACGTATAGATGGTGATGGACCACTCAATTTCATAACTGCTATTGATAGGTATTTAGAACACTTCGTTGACGCACAAAACGTTTTCTAAATCCGAATTCTATGTATTTGTTGTTGTTATTGCTGTTCCACTTCCAATCACATTCAAATCATAAACAATCCATTCAAATCATCTGCATTCGGCTTAGAATTCAAAGTCCTAGATTTCCACAACACCTTTCCAATATTATAGGTACGTACTAATACTTAAGAACAACACATACCTGATGATGGTAAACCATTGAAAACGTATCCTTTCATTTCAAATGCAGATCTTTAACCATCTCATCAGCCTTCTTCCATTGAGCCTCAATCAGTATGCGAACGATACCATCAGTATCAGCATCCAGGCATTCAAACATCCACCCACTAACTAACAAAAATATCTGCAATCATCCAATTGGGTTAAATAATGGTTCACAAATTGTTCTTGAATAAAACCTCTACCTCTCTCCCTTAACCAGTGTCTATATAACTTTCTACCTATTATATACATATATTTTGACTGGCTATAGAACTTTGCAGCCATATAAACCCAACTCAAATAAATCCATTTATTGTTGGTCCTATCGAATGTCGATATCACTTGCAGGAGCCCCTCATTATGAACATGTTCATGTTCAACTTGTCGTCTTACAAAAGCTTCAATTCGATTAGAATTGAATCCAAAATCAATTGAGCATTTATAGTTATTCGAAATCGATAATTATTCATGGTTAATCTGGATATTACACATCGACATCACAATACACTTTCTTGTCATCTTAAAAGACTTTCAAGAATTACGAGCATAATGTCTATCTATGCAGGAGGATAGATATGTAGCTAAGTGAGGTCCTTGTGTTTCGTCTATTAAGACTTTGTCCGTTTGAAAATTGCAATGGGACTTATGCCGAATTACATTTAAACTTGTGAAAGAGTTATACGAAGAGCTTCAAGGAATTGATAGAAGCATTCGAATGAGTAAATGTTTAGAATCTACAAATTACGATTAAGTAAGTTTAGTTTTGGCGGAAACGGAAATACAGATGCTTATAGCTCTAACAAAGCTGTGGTCGGAGACGTTCCTTCATGGAGAATCTCTTGTAATCTTTTCTGGTTTTAATCGTCTTTTATATAACTCATTATTTTGAGTTTAGACATTTTAGAGAAACAAGATTATAGTTGAGTAAAATTATGTGTTTTCTTGAGGTCTTAATGTTTGTTTAAAAAAAAAAACATTAAGTGAAGATTAAGAGTTTGTAAAACAAGACAAGATATTAAACTGACACATTTGGCTAGTTTATATTTCTAAGATTTCTGAATATTTTCTCTCGGAAATCTCGAAGATCTTAGAAATATAAACTGACCAAATGCTAATATGCAATCATCTCGGAATGACTTTTTTGTACCTATGTATATAACAATGTCCAGAAATGTCAAAGTCTTTTTAGTTCCTACGTTTGTAAGGCAAAAATATGTTTTTGTACATTTTCAATGATTTTATCATCTTACCATCTCATAAATCATAAAATCTCAAAATGGCGGCTTTAGGTTCTAGTAATAATATGAAATATGTAGTAACAAAATTAATATAACATCTTACGTCAATAGATCCGTTTAGGTATTTTTTACCAAATGTCAAATTTCAGACGTGTTCAGGTTCAGATGAAACTTTATTTAAATAAAATTGAGTTAGTATTTTTCTGGTGAGCAAAACTATTAAAATTTTAGAATATTCAGTAAATTGTTAGGCTGTTTTAAAATCCCGCCAAAATGTGTTTCATTTCGTATTTATGAGATGATTTTTTGTCCAACGATACAAGGTCAAAAATGGATAAAAATGAGTATATATGTGAACAGAAACAAGTCTAACAATTTGTATAAGAATTTTCGGAACTCCCATTCCAAAAGGTCAAAGATCTTCTTTCGTGGTCTTTCAGTTTTGAGTTCCCATTTAGCTCAAAATATTTTTCAAAGAAAATATATCTCCCATTTTACCCTTGCACCGAATTTTCTTCAAAGGACCAGGAGTGTCAGTAAGTCAAATGACTTGATAAATTTGATTGTTATATGTATTTATGGCGGATATCATTCCATTAAAGTGATTTATCCAGCTGTGTACTGCTAATAAATTTCACTCAGTTATTTTTTCTAGAACCTAGGACATAAAAATAAAACAAAAAACCTAGAAAAGAACAACATAGCATTCGAGTAAAATGGTTCTGCTGAACGTTTCCAGTTAAGTTTCCATCCATATCCCGATGGACTAAAGCACATCAAGGCACCCACCATCGCATCCTATAAAAAGGGCACTGCCTGGAAAACCTCAGACAAATTCATATATGCCAAAAGAGATTTCACAAAGGAAATTTATTATGATTGTCTTCTCTGAATAGAACGCTAGACAGGACACCATCAGCGATGGTCAGCTGGACAGTGGACAGGAGTTAGTTCTAGAAAATACTCATATGAATATATGACATGGTTATAGTTTTTTGTAAAAAAAAGAAAAACTATGACTTGGCATGCGTTATAATTGATTGATTCGTATATTTTTTGCTAAATCGCCGTCGTCGTTGTAAGTCTGAAAGTTAATAAAATCTAAACATTCCAAACTTGTGTTCTGGTCACAAACTCATGCATTTACTATACAGTCCATCAATCTTCAAATAAAGTCCATGTCGCAAAGGCACAGTTTTGAATCGTTAGAATTATGTTTTGGTTACTGGATGGATGGCGAGTATTAAACAAGAATTTAATATTTTTCTTGTAAGAATTGTTGAAATGGAACGAAAAACGCAACGAGTCAAAAGGCTACTTGACCATATAAACGAAGAGGTCAAACGGGACGAAAACAAAATTGACATTTATGTACACATAATTTGTTTTGGAAATTTCATGCTCATTACAGAATACGATTCTTCGTAGTGATTTCTTGATGTTTTTATACTAAATGTAGTACAAATGTCAAAGTTGACGTTTGATTCTTTCGAAGCCTAAAATCTTAATGATTTTTGAATTCTGTAAATATTCATAAAATGTCTTATCAAAACTTTTTACTTTTGCTGTCAGAAACATGAGCATATATTTTTTGTGATTTAATCTCTCAAGAATTCTCTATGACACAATTAAAAAAAGGAGAACACTTAAAATATAAACTGCCCTATTGAGTTCTGCAATCGGTGTCATTTATTTCTTAAGCTAAATTTTACACGATTGGTAGACAATATAATAAATAAATTATCAGATTGACAGATTTTCTACCACCGTGTAAACACACAACTTAGTAATCAGTTCATTGGTAGATAATTTTTTGGCATTGACAAAATTTGATGGTATTAAAAAAAAGTAAAACGGATATTTTGTTTTAACTATCAGAAACGTCAGGCGATCACTTTGATATTTTTTTTTGAGAAAAATACAAACAAATTTTAAAATGACTTCTTTTGCAAAATCCCGACTATCTGGACAAAAGTTTAAGTGAATCTGAATTTTGTTTGAAATAAATAGACGTAGAACGATAAAACCCAAATCTCAAGTCACAACTATTTTAAAGCTAATTAACGTCAAATTATCAAATTATTAATTATTCAACAGGTGAGTATTGCTTTGCAAATGTAAAGCTCAAAATTCCAAGCCTTGTAGTAAACAACATTTGAATTCATCATTTTGACTCCACATCCAAAAAGAACAGTCACTTGTTGAATTTTGTGATTAGAAATTGTGGTTGAAAATCCTTGTTACAACAAAAAACATTAATAAATCGGATAAACCTGGTACTGAAAAACCCCATAAACTCTGAAAAGTCAATTCTGACTTAAATATGACATTTTAAAACAAGAGTAAAAGCAAATGTAAAAATTCATTCAACATTCATTTGAAGATAAATTCAAAAATGTTTAAAAAGTTGACATTACTTTTCCGGATTCTCAGCATTATTTCAAGAAAAAAAAAGATTTCAAAGAAGCTGCCATATTTATAGGAGTTTCCATGGGAAAATTAATTAATTTATTTTTGATCTAGATCTTGCAAACCACAAATTTCCCCTGTTTTTGCATTTCATGGGGTAAAATTAATTGATTTATTTTTAATCAATGATCAAATCTGGATTTTTCGGCAGATTTACATCTCATTTAACTAATACTAATACAATTTTCAGATAGTAGGTTAACAGACAAAAGTTTTTCTTTTTATTTGAGATTTATTTTGGTCGAAAAGATTTGCTATTAAACGAACAAACTGAACAAAATTGAAAGCAATTTTAAACGAATTAGAGGATTCATCAACTTCATCTTCTTCTTCTTCTGAAAATGAATCAAATGTTAAAGATTTGTTTGATTTGATTAGGATTTTATTTCAAAAAGAAAGTGCCGAGACCCAGAGCTTAGCATTTCTTTAGTAAAAATTATATATTACAAATAAAGAATAATTGTAACATTTTTTATAAGTAATAAGGTAATAAGGACTCATACAGGGAATTTTCAAATTTGTTCTATTTCTCTTTGTGAAATTCATATATAATTTTAAAAAATTGTAGCTGGAAATTTGACAGTTATGTTACGGTTACCACACTTGTTAGAAAAGCACAGAAAGTTATACTAATACAATGAAAAAAACAAACAATTCCAATCACCACTACGAAAAAAATCAATTTTTTACGGAAATCTTAATTTACCAATGGAAAAAACTATTAGTGATTAGCAACCCCGTTCATAAATCAAACCGAAGCAACATGATTCCTTCTTCATATTATTGACGTTTATGTGAACTGTCAAAATTTGTATCAGAATTTTTTGTGGAATAGATCAATTTATGTGGGAATTTTTTTATTGTAAAAAGTAATGTTAAACTTGAAAAAATCATAAATGTAATTGTTTACAAAATTTCCATTTTAAAACAAAATTAAAATTAATATTGTAAACTCACGAAGGAAAAAAATACAAAAATACTCTTAAATTTAAACTTTTGTTATCAGAAACCTGATTGAAACTAAACCCTAACCCATATGATCCCGATATTCACCAGGAGAGCAACATGGAGCTCTTATAAGAATGTATTGAACTGAAATGGTCTTGAAATGGTCAACTAGTCTCAGTGAGCTGCGCCGATTCAAAAATAAAATTAGTGGATACAAAAGAAATTTAGAATATTTTAATTTTATAAATCAATTCGGAAAAAATGTTTGAAAGAATATTTGACTGTTTTTCCTTTTGATTATAAATATTAAATATGTACTGATCGATTTGAAATCACTCAAAGAATTTTTAATAGCTTAGTACGTTTCGTACGTACAATCATTCTATTTTATGTCAAAAAATGAAACGAATCCACTAATTTGAGTTTAAAATTATCACATTTCTAATCACAGACGAACTGTCAAAAAACTATCGTTATAGCTTTAACTGAAATTCTTTTCGAATATCAAACACGATTTCGTCTTTACATTAATTTACAAAGTTTAGTAGAAGCTCGCTTCAATCTCAATTTGTTCGGGTTAAAATTTTACCAAAACAAATATTATAAATTGTTGATTGCATTATTTCTAAAAAATTGTATTTTATTTATGAAATGGACGCTGTTTATTAAATGTTATCTTATTTTTTCTGCTTTAATCTCAATACTAATTTAACTCAACTCCAAATCAAATACTTAACTGATACAGAACCTGAATCCCAAATTCAACCATTAATCAACTCAAACTTTCATATCTTATAAACGTTGCAAAAAGTTTGCTTCCTAAAAAGGGATATTTTATGTGCGAATATAGTCATCTTGGCATCACTTTTCAGAAAATTTCCCAACCTAAATAGACATCTGGGGGATAAATGCATTTTTCTCTACTTGTCAAACTTTTCGTGTGTTTAGCGCTGCAATACGATTTTGATTTTAGGTATTTGTATTTTTCTTCATTAAATCATTAATTTAGACAATTTCCCTCAATTAATCTATTCTCACTCAAATCCAAAGTGTTTAAATTGATAAATTAAATTCTACTTGTGCCTCATTTCGAAGTATTTACCCGATGTGCTCGAAAAACAAATTACGTCCCTACCCAAAATAGACCATTGTACCATAGTTGAAGTGAACAAAATGTTAATTTAATCAGAAAACTTCACGATCGCGTTATCCATTCAATTAAAATGGCACCGACGAAAGAAAAACTACCCGAAATTAATAAATCCGATATAATAGTCTCGGCGGATGGTGTTGCAAAATTAAAATTCGGTTTTCTAGACGAACAACATGCAGACAGTAGCAGAAGTAGTTTAGAACCTGGCGAGGTCAAAACTCCTCCTGCGAGTCCAGTAGTCAGGTTGCTACCTGCCCTCTCACCGCTCACTCGAACCGATTCAGAGATGGATGCCGCTAAAAGGCGAGAAGAATTGAAATCAGCATCGCAGGCAGAGGCAGCTCTGTGCCAAGATAAAGTTCGTGCGATAATGGAACTAGATGCGATTCGAGAGAAGAAGGAAGCTGAGCGTAAGAAGATATTGGAGGAGATAAAATTGGCAAAGCTGGTGCGGTCGCACGAGAAAAAGAAGAAGAAGAAAAAGGAAAAGGAGAAGGAGAAGGAAAAAGGTAAGCGCAGTTTCCAGAGAATGTTTGGGTTTTCTTCAGGGAAGTGGACGTTGAACTTTGTTTGTTTCAGAAAAAGTTGCCGAAATCATTGACAGCGATATAAGTGAAGGTGAGTTGCCCAGGAAACGCCACATGGGAACTGGGAAACTGACCTATGAGAGTAATGGAGAGGAAGAGGTGCTCGATAGCAGCCGGGCAAGCAGCGATGACCGTGGCAACAATAAGGAACCCATGAGCTTTCAAATGGGCTATCCACCGCAGGATCCTTTCAAGAGATTCCGACCCGTCGGCCCACCAATGCACCCTTTTATGCGAGGAGGTGGTCGAGGAAACTTCCATCAGATGCGACCACATCACCGACCGAGGTTTGAAGGCCGCGGTGGAATGCGTGGAGGAATGAGAGGATTCTTTCGACCACACGCTCCCTTTGGTCCAATGGGTGGCGGTGGAGGGCCGAAACATCGATTTCCCGGGCCTCATTTTAGAGAGTACGATTAAGGTTGAGTTTTTCAATGGCCAGGAATTTAATTTGTTTATTTATTTTAGGCCATTCGTCGAACAAAGACCCACCAGTCCTGTCAGCAGGATTCCAAGCTCTATTGTGCAGCTGCAGGGAGATAAATCAAACTTAAAGTAAGTGTTTTTGGTTGGTGCAGGGGTCCCTCTAGAATCTTAAATTTAATAACAAATTTTACGTTGCAGGTGGACAAAAACTGAGCCGTCAATTTCTTATTGCTTCAATGCCTCCACCATAAACATTGGAATCGAGAAAGGAATTGAAAAGATGCACAAAGCTTCAAGGAAGAAGAAAAAGCATAAAAAAGCCAAAAGCCGAAAAAACAAAACTCACGAAAAATCCAAAAAGAAGAAATCCCAAAAACCCAAAGAAAAGGAAAAGGAAAAAGAGAAGAAAAAACAACGAAAGAAGCATCGTAAAAAGTCCTTGAAGAAATCTAAGAGTAAGGAACTTCCTACAGATGATGAGTTGGACGAATCATTGCTGGTAATTACAATCAAGCAAGAAAAGGTGGACAATGCCTCGGAGCAAGAGTGTTGGGATGAGGACAAAGATTCGAGTCCAAAACAACGTTCTGCAACGCCTCCAAAGAGCTACAAGCACATGAATGAGGACAAAAAATCAACCGGAAGCAGCCAGGACGGTACTCCGCCGCGTCGGCGCCACAAAAAGAAGAAAAAACACAGCAAGAAGAAGAAGTCGTCAAAGTCGAGGTCTAAGGAAAAGCAGATGGAATCGTTTAGCCCGAATCCATTGGAACTAATACAGAAGCTTCGAGATTCGGTTGATTCGCCTCAGGGACGGAAGTCAGACTTGAAGACAATTATAAATATGGACGTGACGAAGGAACTTCCACAAATTAAGGAAGAGAAAAAGGACAAAGTGATCAAAGTAGAACGTGACTGTAGCAAAGACAATAAATCGAAGCCATCCGATACACCGTCTCCAGAGCCAGTAAGGGAAAGTACTTGCAAACCCACTGAAGAACGACCAAAACCACGGGAAAAATCTTCTTCAATTGATTCACAATGCGGCTCTACTCCTCCAATACCGAGTGAGAAATTCGATTCGATAAAGGATTTAAATTCAAAGCAGGACAAAAGTCCCAGGAGCAGGTGCCCAGTAAGACCTCCCTCATTGTCCAATGAGAAGAAGAATCTTTTCATTGAAAAGAAATCGGTTGAGGTGGTGGTCGCAGCTAAACTCAAGCCAGCCACTACTGTTGAGCGACGGAACCCATTCACCGGGAAGCCAATTCAAAACCGGTCCCGATCGAACTCGAGGAAACGAGTTTCCTCCCCAGAAAAACGGAATCCATTCGCTGTGCGGGACAAATCTGCGGATTTACCAAAACCCCAAAAAGACGTGAGTTTGGACAGAAGTTTCAGAGGCAGTCGAAGATCTCGATCGAATTCTCAGACAGACGGAAACGCAGTCAACAAATGGACACGCTCGCGATCGATTTCGATGGAAAAGTACGATGGGCCTTGGGACCGCTCAATGGAGAGACAGAAAAGAAACCCAGAGCCATCGTTTGTCAATTCATTCTCGAAGGGAAGGAGATCCAGATCGCCTAAGAGAAGATCAATTTCAAGGGAAAAGTTCAACAAGCGCACATCCGATCAAAAGCAGCTGGACAGATCCCTTTCTAAGTCGAGTAAATCTCCTGGGAGAAACCCCTTTAGTTCGAAGGAGAGGGTAGGGCGAGGTAGATCACCGTATTCGTCCAAGGAGCGAAGGGAATTCAATAGACGATCGTCAGGCTCACACAATCGCTCAATGTCTGTGGAAAAAAGGAATCCATCACTGGAAGGTTCCAACAATCGTTCAGAAAGAAGGTCCTCACCTAGTTTGACTCCACGAGAGTCCATGGATGAGAAAAATGGATCGATGCTGGACGAAAAAAATCCTGATACTCGGAACAAAGCAGACAAGTCTTTAAAAGCAGACAAAGTATTTGACATGTTTGCCGAACACGTGGAAGAGGCTCCAAAGAAGCCTTTGAATCCCTTCAAGGTGATGAGAAGATCCCGCTCGAAAACTCCGCCACTTGACAAGAATAAAGCTTTAAAAACCAAGACGCCATCGGAAAAGCGTGAAACAGAACACCCAAAATCAACCAACAGATCACTCTCTCGTGATAAACAGGTCAAGACACAGACAGAGATTCACAATCAATCCCAATCGAAGAACAAAGAACCATCAACTAAGCTGAAGACGAAGTCTCAAGTTGAGAAATCAAGTGCGAAGAAGTTAACCTCGGAACGTCTTTCATTCATCGACGATCTGGTTCCACGGAAAGATAAGAAAGAAAAAACTGCAGGCATTGTTAAGGGCGATGAGAGCCCCGATACCGACGACTATATGGACAATTGGGAGAACGATGTGGACTTCATGACAAATCAAGATAGTTCAACGCCAACAAAGCGTCTGGACCTGAAAAAAATGCTCAAAATAGATCACCCCAACAAAGAGACTCCTCCTCCTGCATCGCTAGAAAGCGAGAAGCTTAGTGATGGCTTCGAAAACCCACTTCTGGTTAACCCTAGTCCACCGCCATCGAAGCCCAACGACGATGATCCGAAGCCAGCAGAAGTTTCCGTGGCCAACATACCTCCTCCAGTGGAAGTGGTTAAAATTAAGCTTGAAACATTCGAAGCGGAGACAGAAGTTCCAACAAAAAACGCTTTTACTGCGAAAACACCTCCGAAACCAAACGGAGAAGATTCAGCTGTTCTGTTCGGGATGCAGGAACTCTACGACCAATTTATCCGAAGCGTCGAAGGGACCGGTGTGGACATGTCAAAAATCAAAGCCAAGGATAAAACTCCCGAAACAGATATCTCACACGTGGAGTCGGAGTCCACTGACCCCAATCACAGCACCAGCTCGTCAAACTCCACAACATCGACCATCTCCACGTCGTCGTCCTCTTCGTCGTCCAGCTCAAGTTCATCGTCGTCATCCTCCTCGGAGGAAGACAACGAAGAGTCAGACTCATCCAAGAAAAACAAGAAGAAACGAAGCAACCGCGTGGCAAACGACTTCAAGAAAATCCAACAGCTGGAGGAAAATCTTGCGAATATACAAAGTATGCGAGCGAACTACGATTCCGGCGATGAGATTGTCGAGGAGCTGAGGAAGATGGAAAACCTGCTGCTGCAGGAGAAGAACTTGATCTTACAGAAATACGCTAAAGACTTAACCACAACCGACTCGGGAGTCGATTCCAGCAAGAGCAGTTGTGAGAATCTTGCTGCCACCCAACCCCAATTCATCCCAACTCTGCAGGAGGCCAGTATGGAGGAGCTGAAGACACCAGCCGAGCAAGAAGACACCAAAATCTTCGACGCCAACAGAGAAGCAATAAAATTGACAATTTCTCCAATGAAGAAGCCGAAGACTGCCGTGGCCAGTGGATCGGCGGCAGTGAAGGCGATTGAGCCTCTAAAGCAGGAGGAAGATGCGGACTTCACAGAGAAATTGCTTGCGAAGCCAGCCAAGGAAGTGGCGATTGTGAAGCCGATGATCGATACAAACACCTCGAGATCGAGTGAAGATCGAAGGTCGAGCGATAGGTACAACCGCAGGGAAAGTCGATCTACGTCGAGGTCGAGAGCCATGAGACCACGGATGCGGTCCCTCTCAGTAAGTCCCCGGAGAAGAGGGCGGTTTTCTTCACCACAACCGAGGCG
The DNA here is from genome assembly GCA_951509635.1 of Eupeodes luniger. Lineage (NCBI taxonomy): Eukaryota > Metazoa > Arthropoda > Insecta > Diptera > Syrphidae > Eupeodes > Eupeodes luniger. The sequence continues at coordinate 1,764,049 of OX608074.1, forward strand.
TGGACAAGGTGGTAAGTTATTTTACTTTAAACGTTTTGGTCTCTATTTTGGTAACCAAATACAAAAATAAAAATATGTTTGCAGCTCGTTACAGAGGTCGTCGGAGCCGCAGTCGCTCACCACTTCGCCGCCGTCGTCGACCGGATCCGATTCCACGGAAAGGACGAACTCATTCGCGCTCGCGTTCTCTCTCACCAGGCCCTCAAGGACGACGTCGATCGCGAAGTGGTTCCTACGACAGAACTTTCTCAAGATCTCCGCTCCCATTCAAACCTCCATCGCCACCGATGCGAAGAAGCACCTCACGAAGTCGCAGCCACTCGCCCAACCGAAGTTCTTCGCAATCGATTTCGCCAACCTATCACTACAACTCACATCGCTCATCCTACATCCCTCAGGAGTCGTACTACTATCAGGACCCATCCAACCGCATATCACTTGACGCTCGGATAAACATCGTCCTCAACGGTCACGATGCCTCCACACAGAATCCCTACGGAGGCTACAACTACAGTACGTACGGTTATATGTCTCTGCCACCTCAACCAGGCGGACAGACGTCCAACTATCAGCACATGAACTACGCCAACCAATATGTCAACAGCTCCGATCAGCAGGTCTACTCTAACATCCCGACAATAAGCTCAGGAGGTAATAACTCGAACTTCTTTTACGAAGAGCAGCCTTATGTCCAACAACCACAATCACAACCCTCGTCATTGCTCAAGGAACTGCCCAAGGCAGCTGCAGTTGCGGTGCAGAAGGGCAACGTTCTGGAAATAGTCCCCAGCTTGGATGTACCTTCGATTAAGTCGACGGAAGAAAAGAAAGACCAATCAACGGAACTAGCGGCGACGCCAGCGGTGGCAGAAGTCAAAGAGGAAAAAATGAGTCCCGAGAAGACGAAGGCGAAAAAAGTTAAGAAGATCTCTGCGATTTCGTGGAAGGAAGAAGTTAGCAATAGACACATCGCCTCGGCTGTTTTGAGACTGGGAAAGGAGTCTGATGGGAATGCCAGGGGAATTCTCAAAAAAATGGCTTTGGAAGAGTAAGTTTTTTCTTTTGGAACTCGTTTTTCACTTGATACTAAATTTTTGTTTTCAATGAATTTCCAGAAAAGCCCTCAGGAAAAAAGTTTACTTCGAGGATGGCATATTCCCGAATCGGGACAGTGAAGAGGAGGATCGGAAAGCTATTGATTCTAAAATTCGTCGGAAACTCAAAGCTTTGCGCAAAAAGCACGGCTTAAAGCCAGCTAAGGAAACCGAAGTGGTGAAGGTGGAATCCCAGAAAGAGGTAGAACCTGTCGCGAGTGAGCTGTCTTATAAAATCGACCCAGAGTTGGACAGTTTGCCGCCACCTCCACCACCACCAGGCTCTCCCCCACCAAACCTAGAACAACCGGTCTATCTAAGGCCACCTACCCCAACGCCTCTCTTCTATTTCCACTTCGACGCAGTCGTACATTCCATGTATGTCTCGCAAATGGAAAATCCCATTCCGCCACGTCTCCTCAATCCCAAACTAGTTCCGCCAAATTTAACCACTGCCGGAGCTCCAACAGCTGCGAATGCAACTGCTACAGCAGCAGGTGCAGCACCTGCGGCTCCATCTCCCTCAACCACAGTCTCTCCGCCTTCTACAAACTCGAAAAAGGACTCATCTCGAGATTTCTCTTCGCCCAAAGCGAGTAAGGTCCCCTCTGCTGTAACAACATCGAGACGTGAAAGCCCGTCGATCAAACCGAGCCTTGTGGAGACTCCGCCACCTCAGCGACCTGCATCACCAAAGATATCGCCGCGTATCTCTCCCCCGCAAGTACCGTCGCCGAAATTCACGAGCGGCTTCGTCGCCGTAAGTGGATCGTCCGCCGCACGGATGTCGCCGATTGGCTTTTCTGGTATTCGACCGACGGGACTCACTCGCCTACCCCAGTCGCCTCTTGCTAGAGCTGGACCTCTACCTGTAATACCGCATCAGTTCAACGTTCCACCCCCAAATATGACTGCCCCACATCCTGCACCAGTGCACAAGATGATGCACGGTACACCGCCTCCGCAGTTCTTCATGCGAGGTCAGGCTCCCATAGACATGCACAACATGAGGAATATGCCGCCAATGATGCGCAACATGATTCCGCCTAACCATCTTCTACCTGGAAACGGCCCTTCATCCCATCATCAAATGCATCAGCAGCAACAACACCACTCCCAACAGATGCTTCACTCTCAGCAGCATCCACATCAGCAAATCCCACAACACCCTCCACAACATCCGCTCCAACATCAGTCAATGAATGGACCCCAACACATGCCACAGCACATACCCCAACATGTGCAGCTGCACCCCCAACAAATAATGCAACAACTACCCCCGCAGCGCCAGCAGATCCCGCCTCAAATCATGCACCATCAGCATTCGCATTTACCGCACCAGGGTCACCAATCGCACGCCCCACATCCACAGGCAATGGTTGCTCCCTTCAATATTCAGAGGAAATAATTCTAAAAAAAAAAAAAAAACAAATAAAAATAAGGCCTAGTCTGCGGGGTGTTAAGAACACTCCTTTTTAATTTTGTTTGCAACACAAAATGTATACATTTGAATATGAATTACCTATACAAATGAAACAAAACAAAACAAAAAGAAAACATATATACACATTAGAACTTCATTTATGTATGGAAAATAGATTAATTGATAATTGATAAGGAAATATCTGCGACGAGAAGGGCGCAGTATATTTATAAATAAATAAATAAAAGTTAAAACATTAACCAAAGGTTTTGTTGGGCTTCGGTTCCTTTATCTTTTTTAAATTAAAATCCTTTGATTTTGAATACAAAATTTTCAGGAATTTCACTTCCATTTCCAAAAAAAATTCAAAAATATTGGGGATGTTTACCGATATAAAAATGTATTGATATAAAACTCAAACGGATATTTGAAAGTTAAAGGGTGTTTTTTTGTTAAGTTATTTTTGTCTTAAATGGACGATAACATTTTCTAACACCCTATCTGTTCCAGCCTATAAGTGATTTTCAATTCTGATCAGTTTAGAGTTGAAAGCACGCCACGCGGCTATACTCTGTCCAACAAAAATAGTCAGTACACGTCTTATGGGAGAGCTTTTTTCTTGCAAATGGTGCCAGTCAGTGGTGTTATTCCCTTTTTACCTACTGAAAAAGAAAATTCAACCACTGACTTACACATAAATTGTTGTTGTAATTACGCTTCGACGAGCGTACATCCCCACAACCTTTACCATGCGCAGCCAAAGCCACACTGACACTGATAAATAATGTGTTCACAAACAACCCTCTTCGTATGTATTGAAAATAAGCAGATTGTTATTAGAGTTACCATTTCCACGTTAATGCAAATCATGGTGGATTTTTCTTTGGATTTTGTTTGGGAGCTTTCAGAATGTGTGCTTTTTTAAAAGCTTTTGAGAACAAATATGGGAATGGTGTTGTCGCTTGCTGTTTTTCGGTAAGTGAAGTTTATTTATTATTCTTCGTAAATTAACCCTTTGTTCCCGGAGATGTCAACTTTTTCAAATATTTGTATAAAAACTTAAAATGTATATAGAATGTGTATAATGAATAATGCATTTAAATAAAAAAAAATAATATTCACTAAAAATTAAAAAAAAACCAGTAGGAATATAAAGAAAAAATATAGAGTACATATTTGGTTTATTTGCGAAACCACTAGGAAGCAAAGGGTTGAGTTTAAGCGAAAATTATTTATAATACATGGTGTAATTATAGATGGTGAAAAATAGTGATTTTGTTCATAAGAAAAATATTCTTTGAAAAAGTGTTTATTTATACGGTGTTTTATAATCAGTGCCAAAAAAAGAACTGCTTTTATTTTATTATAAATCTGTGCTGTGTTGTTTATAAATTGTGTATTTGTGAATATTGTGTGATACAGAATCGAAAATTTTCATAATTGAATTTATGTTACTCTTAGTTTTCACAAAGGGGATTGTGTACATAATTTATAAATTTTCTTAAACGGAATTTATTTTTAACTTTCAATTTAAAATCAAAAGTTGGTAGCCCTACTAATATTTATCAGAGCTTTTTCGAAATTTATAATAGGCACTACGAAAACCCTGTAATATTTGCTCTCTCTCACAGCTTAACGAGATTTCACTTCAGTCAGAGTGAGAGGTAAACGTCCTATCTTCTCTGTACTGACTATTTTTTTTGGACAGAGTTTAGGAGAAATCTTCTATAACGATCTAAATCATATTAGCATAATCAGCCTCTCACGTTTTGTAAGGGACTCAAACTGGTTTCATTGAGCTTATGAGGAAGCTTCATGTGGTGGTATCACAATGGGCCATTAAACGATTGGAATTGATTTTTTAAGTGGACAGCCACTTTAACATAACCAGGGTTGATTTTGACCATGATTGGGTGTGGAAGGTATTTTTAACTTACTTCTTTTTAATTTATATTATAAAATTGTACTTCGAACATCGAAGACTTTTCGATGTTTTTTTCAAGACACTGATACGAAAGATCTAGCCACAAGATTTTTTTCAGATTTTCCTGTAAGGCATAACATTTTTTGTAACTGAAAATCAAACTAAAATTTTAAAATGGCCCTAGTCCGAATCTGGCTTTAAAATCACTTTATCATGTCCGATTTTTGAGATATCACTCTGTTTAAATTCGAAAGCTCATTATATTAGGTTTTTTAAGGCAATTTTAATTCACAAACTATTACTAGAACATATCTTTAATATTCAGGTTAAGTTTTTTCAATATTTAGTATTCCTGAAAAAAACGTTTATTTTGAAGAAAAAGACAAAAACATTTTTAAAGTAAATTTTTATTATGATGGGTATCAAATGGAGTTTTCGAGTTAAAAACAGAATTTATTAAAATGTGGACAAATATCTTAAATCGAAGTTCAGAATTCAGTTTTTAAAATTAATTTTTATTATTTAATTTTTGTACCGTCTCTATACAAGACTGCAAAATGGCCTCAACAAATTTTTGACATTTACTTACTTTTAAGCTAAATTTGGTGATTATTGTTGTAAATTGCTAAAGAGTATTGCGGATCTACTCACAATCGAGTTGAGATGGGGTCAGGGGGATGGGGCTGGAATGCCTGGGCTACCACAGAGATTCGATTATCGCGAAGCCAAGCACTCACCAATTTTGAAAGTGCTTGGGATCGTCATCTTGCTATAACTGCCATCTACCATAAGTGGCTTATTGTTCTCAGCACACGAAAACGTTACCTCTTTCAACGATATATTTTCTTTGTTGCAAGATCGGTCCAACACCAAACCAAGAAAAGCAACGCCACATGCTTCCGACTCCGTGCTTCATCGTTATTTTCTTGTATCACGGAAGTGAAACACCTTTTCTTGAAGACGCATAACATTTCTTCCACAGTCAGACCCAATAAGGTAGATTTTTGTTGCATCTTTCCTAAAAATGTAAACATGTTTGCCTTGTCAAAGCAATTCCCTATAAAGCCTAGTACGCAGCTGAAGTGAAACGAATTTTTTCGGCGGTCTCCAAGTGCAGAGCGTACTGAAAAACGAAAAGCACAGCGAAATTTTTCGTTTATGATTTCGTCATGTCATTTTTGTATGGGAAATTTCGTTTCGCATCAGCAGCGTACTAGGCTTTATGTTTAACACCCTGTGTAGGTTCTGCAATCCGCTTCACTCGAAATGAAATCAAAAAATAGTGGGACAGAAATGTATCATTTTTTAAGGTCCTATTAATTTGAATTGAATTATTTGGGAAAGTTTTAAAAAACAATCGAAAAGTGGAATAATGAAAACAAATTTACTCGTTTCTCAAATTTAATTTCTATCGATTTTTCAAAACTATCTGTAGGAGTCAAAAGCTCATGTCATAACTAATAAACATTTCCTGAAACTAATGGGGTTTTCTATTTGTATAAATTACGATTTCCTCCAAAAATTGATTTTTTCGAGTGGGGCATGGAACACGATTGGAATTGTTCTTTTTTTTTGTCATTGCATTATTGTATCTACTTCTTGTACATGTTAACAAGTACGTTAAAGCTGTCAGAGTTCCAGTTCAAAAATTAGTAGATCTGCCTGAAAATCCAGATCTGCACACCTGATCTTAAATCAAAAGTAAATCAATTTATTTTGCCACATGGAATGCAAAATCAGGGGAAATTTGTGTTTGACAGGATCTAGATCAAAAATAAATTGATCTATTTTATCCATGGAAAACCCTTATGTAATATATATAATCAAATTTAAGCTGTATGTAGAAAATAGGCAGTTGCTTGCAAAGTTATTTTATATACGACTTAAAAATACAGTATTTTGGATTTTTTAAAGATTTTAAAAACAGGTTTATTTAAATAAACTTGATCTGATGGTAAAATTATAACATCAAATTCAAGTTAAGGACAACAAAATCAATTGGAAAAGTGTTATTTGATATAAGACAACGTATGATATGGTAATAAAGCTAGATTTTGTTGACCATTGAATAAAAAATGAGTGATGTTTCTGAAAATGTTTTTGAATATGTTTTTGAGTAAATGCACTAAACTCCAATATTTGTTTACAGTTTTTCACAAAATCTAACAAATGTACGAAAAAAGTGTCATAATGCAGGAAGTTGCATTTTGTTTTTTAAATCTATAGTTTTCTATTCGAAATGACTTATTTCCAAAAAAAATCTACTTGATCCCCTAGATTCCACCCCTCCTTAAATGTTGTTGCTCCAGTCCAAAATTAAGAAGACTTTTAATGTGTTAGGCAGGGTACATAAATAAAGCTCTTCGCCGGAATTCAGCTTTGTCGGATTTTTTTCGTATTAAGTCCAATTTTGTATCAAATTTGTCTGAACCATACAATTTTGGTTTGTTGTGTGTTCAATTTTACGGATGAGAAACAAAGCGTTTCTACATTTATTTCATGTTCAAACTTTAAAATGTGACCATCAAAGCTCCAAAAATGTACCGATTCTAGCATCTAGGTTTTATAGTAATTAGTTACTGTCAGTCAATGCCAAGCGAGTATTGATGGAAATCAGCAGTTGGTAATGATGGGTCAGTCAACTGCATTTTTTGGACATACATTTTGACCAAGGAAACTAATAGTTAGTTTTTCAAGTGTCATGAATTTCAAATTCAGAACTTTACTTCACAAACCTCTACTTTAAGTTCATAGTACAAAAACTACCAAAAACATTATTGTCTACAAAACACTCCTCAGGCAAGCTACAAGTCCATCACGATTTGTATTTTGTGTTGTAAAGAAATATTACTTATTTCTTTTCCAAATTGACAAGGAACCCTTTACAGAAAGCAATAAATGAAGTTGTGCAGAAAACAAATAAATAAATAAAAGATTTCCTTGTCAATTTGGAAAAGAAATAACTAATATTTCTTTATAATACAAAGTTAAAATCGTGATGGACTTGTAGCTTGCCTGAGGAGTGTTTTGTAGACAATAATTATTTTGGTACTTTTTGTACTATGAACTTAAAGTAGAGGTTTGCGAAGTAAAGTTCTAAATTTGAAATGCATGACACTTGAAAAACTAACTAATTGACTTGGTCAAAATTTACGTTGAAGGAATGAAGTTGACTGCAAATGAAGTCCCTTATGTTGTCTGAACCTACCCATTTTTCTTGATCTTGACTTACATTTCAGTCAACTTTCCATTAAAGTTGCCCAAGCAGATAATAGAAACTTTCCTAACTTTCAAGTCCCTTAAGTTTTCTGAACCTGCCCAATGTCTTAGAGGTTTTTACAAAGATAATTATACATTTTTGCACATGAGAGTCAATTGATTCACATTTTCAAGAATTGTTCTATCAGAACATAAAGTTTATTCACAAACTCATAATTAATGTGCGCTGAATCCATTTTGAACTTAAATGTAAATCAATTTTAAATGAGAATTTGAGACATCAGAAATCCAAAAATAATAAAATGCCCGAATGGGTCGCACGAACTTTCTCCTGTAATGCAAAGAGTCTGTTTAAAAAAGTACCTATATAAGATTTAAAAATATACCTGTCAAATAAGTTTGTCTTCAAAAATTTAAATGCCATTTTATAAATCAAAAAACCCTTGATTTTTAAAATTTTGTTTCGAAAATCGTTAAACCGCTCTAACGCTCTTTTTTTTTTAATTAATTTTTTATATATACAATTTTTCAATTTTGTTCTAAAAATATTGTTGGTATGCAGTTGTTTAGTGATTGTAAATAAACGTTTGAATTTCGTAAAAAATGTTGACCCGTTTTTGAGATAAAGAATTTTGAAATAAAAAAATTCAATATTTCTTTAAAAATCCAAACAAAAAAATTGCATTTTTGATAATCAAACATTGTTAAGGTAATATAAAAGCTCGTTCAAAAAAAATATTGAAATCGGTTCATATGTAAGTTGCTGAGAAAATTAAAAAACAAAATAACGGTTCTATGAGCGGTACCTTTCCGGAGACAGAAGAAGACAGGTTAAAAAATAAAAGTTTAGAGTAAATTTAAAAAAATTCTATGGGTTTGTTTTCGAGAAAATTCGAATTTTCGTTTTTTGACCAAAAAAATTGTATGGGGGGGGGTTTTGATATTAAGAAAAAATCAAAAAAACGCCTAACGGGAATCTGCTCAAAACCTTAACTTCCAAGTTTGAATTCAGTCGACCCAATGGTTTAGGCTGTAGGAGCGTGTACAGACAGACAGGACAGACCGGACGGAATCGCGGGACCCATTTTTTTCGACTTCTCTACCATCGTAATATCATGTTTGATTAAAATCTCGAGTTCGAAATTTTTTACGAATGCAAAATCTGCCATATGTATGTACATATGTATATGTACATATGTACATAGTTTCTATATGTCGCAAGTAAAAATGCCTACTTCGATGCATCACCTCTAAACATATGGCCGCATTGATCCGACCACTATATTCAAAATATTTTTCTTAGCAGTTTTCGTGCGACCAACTCTATTGATTAGCACTATTTTTTATATTATTTTATACAAAGTTCAAGACTTGTTTATAAAAATGAAAAGTTAAGTTTTTGAAGAAAGTCCATGTTTGGATCTTAATTAAGATAAATGCATGCCACGAAATAGAATCATGAAACTTTTAGAGTTATAGGTTCCACTTTTAAACTATAAGTAATAAAAATTGCAGCTGAATAAAAACTAATTATTTTCTTTTCTTTTTTTTATAATTTTCTAGAACAACAATACCTACTACATAACCGGCTCTATCGAATTATCTGTAAGAAGGAGAGAATGCATTGAATTCACAAACTCAAAAATATGTAAGTAGTACCTACTCAAATAATAAGTTTTGTTTGTAACATTTTTGCCAACAATTGTATTTAAATTTGTTCCGTAAAAAATATTTTGTCGGAAGAAATCAAAAAGCAATGCGATTAACTGTCAAAAAATAATCCTTTATTATTTTATATATGTACATATGTATATAAATTAGCTGTCTCAGAATCAATCCCTGCATGTGCCACCTAGTTTTTCACGGGTATTACCTCTTGCGAGGAATTGACAAATCCTTGAAGTCCTTCTTGTCATGAAATGGGCTTCTCTTAAATTCGCCGTTTGGATTTGGCATAAAAACTGTAGGTCCTCTCAATCCCTGAAATGACTCACACTCAGGAATGGTTGAGATATGTTAGTCACTAGTTTCTAGTTCTGAACGGACTGTTGGTTGCGTCACATACTTTATTTTTTAATCAGCTACGTTCTAAAAATCGAGTGAAATTGAAATCGTAACAAAAACGATCAAACGTACGTATAGACAGAATTCTCTCTAAAAACTGTGGACCTAAATTCTGGTTACCTTGAAACGTTGAGAAATGTCAAAAACATTTCAATTGGACAATTCTGACCAATTACAATAACTTTTAATGGTTAAAGAAGTTAAAAATAAATTAAAAAATGAAGACACATTTTGTTTTACTCCTCATCAGTATCTACTTTCATTATATTTTTTTATTAAACCTAATTTATTCAATAATATTATTAATTATGTAATTTTGTATTCTTTTCCATATTTTGTTGTTTTTATTTATTATATTTTTATTACAATTGTCCAGTGATTTGCATAATTATTTTTTTTGTTTTGTTTTGTGTATCGTTCACAAAACTTTTCTTTTTGTTTTACTTGCATTTTTTTAATTTGCGTGGTAATTCATGGAAAAATTAAAAAATATAAATATTTAATGATTTTACATTATTTTGCAATATATATAATAATCTATTATTGTGATAAAGAATTTTCTATTATGTATTTAAATATAATATTAAAAACGCCGTTCACTACTAAAACAAAGGAAAACTAATTTAAAAAAAAATAAAGGAATAGAAATGCAAGGACTATCGTAACTTCCTTAATTCTCAAAATTTAAACAATCAAAATCTTAAGCAAACTTATTTAAAAAAAAAAAGAATTAATTATATAATAATACATAAAAGTATTGGTTTTATTGTATAGAATACTTATAACTAATTTATATAGAAGTTTTTTGCGGATTGAGGACTGGTCAAGATAAGAACATTGGTTGTGTGGTTTTTGTGTGGTTTGAGAGATTAAGAGCCAAAGAAGTACATCGTAGAATCAAGTCATCACAATTAATTAATTATTTTTCTGTTGTTTTCTTTTTTCTTCATAATCACCGAGGAAAAAGTTCAGTTTTACAATATATTTTGTATTTCGCTTTGAGTGATTCGATATACAAGAAGAATTTAATCGATTTTCACATTTGAATAGATTTTTCTCACAAAGAAATTTGTTCCGGCGTAGCCGACTGTGCCGCAAATGAGACCTAGCGCTCCGCTGAACAGCGCCATGTAGCCAAAGTAGAAAGCCGTTTGGAAGAGTCCATACATTCTTTAAAAAGAAAGAAGAAAACATCATTAAAATTGACATATTTAAATAAGAAAGTAAAACTATTTTAAAAACTTACTTAGTTTTAAAGAAAAAATAATAAAACGAATACGCATAGACGTAAATTGACGTTGATGCTGCCGACAGGAAACTCGTCCACTGCCACCGATAGTCCTCGGCATTTAGCAAGAAATACGTGCATACAATGGTTACACATACGGTGACGATTGTGAGAATCGTGAAGACCAAAAGCATAAAACCGTAGACGTAGTATATTTTGTATGCCCAAAATGACGTGAATATGAAGTACCTAGAAAAAAGTATTTCCCATTTTTTTAAAATTATTAGAACTGAGTTATTTTTGAAAAAAAAAAAAAATTACATTTCAATAAAAATCGATCCAAAAGGTAGAACTCCTCCAAGGAGAATGATAATCGCTGGCTCCATGAACCACTTCTTCTCCGGGATGGGTCTGGGTACTGCGTTCACACGGCACGGGAAGTCTGGTTGGCCATCCAAATTACGTCCGACTACCGTTCCCACGAGGGTCAGTGGAAGAATAACGAAGAAGCAGATACAGGTGACGGCAACCATTGTACCGAATGGAATTGCCCTCGAAGCGTGGTAGTAAATTGCAATGAAATTGATGAAGAACGCAGTCCCACAAACAAAGACCGGGACTAAAAATGCCGATACTATCATCTGTCGAATCCACATGCGCCCACCCAGGCGAGCATACAGGGATCCTCCAAAGTAACCGTTGATGGGTGAGGTAGCGGCATAGACAAATATCGCAGTGGATAGAAGAGACCCCCGTCTTAAAAGGAGGAAGAAAAAATTAGATTCTTAAAGTGAATCCTTTTGATCTTCTATACTCACTCAGTATATAGTTCTCCTACGATAGCGAAAATAATGACACAAAATACAACTGAAATTAATTGGTATCCGGCTCCGATGAGAGCTGAAAAGAATAGACTGTGTTGCGGAGTTCGGAATACGTCACCATGGACTTGTTTCCAGCCATATTCGTCACCCAAGTCACGTTCCTGTAAAAATGAAAAGTATTTAAGTATTGATTTGAAGCCCTATCATAAAAAAGATGGATAAAGTAGGCTTTGGTTGTCTTCGACATTTATTTAGATTGCATTTTAAATTGAAAGAGTCATCAAAGCTAAAGTTTAGGTTTTGCGTAACTTAAAAAACCACAAGACAGAAAAATTGGGATAGGTTTGGTTTAACGGGGTGGTTCATCAGCAATAACCGAAAAACGCATTTCGAGCTAATAGGAAACGACGATTGGATAAGAAAGAAGATACAAATTAGTTTTGAAATTCTGCACATTATTATGAGTGGGAAATATTTGGCCTAATAAATCATTCACAATTCGTATAGTGCGGCTAAAGAGGGAAGCTCTATACTTTCAGTATGTCCGAAATTGAGAACAAGGGTAAATTGATGAGCATTCCTAGAGTACGGGTATTACGGTTAACTTTTTTGAAGGGAGAAATGCAATTGGCTATTTCACTAGAGCATTTTTCATGGAAATGGCGGTAAAATAATGAAAGGCATTTCGAAGCATTAAATTCTACACGGCTTTTGATTCCTCATTGGATAATGCTGTCAAGATCAGAATTGAATAAGCTTATCTACACTGCCGTTTGTAATCCACATCCGAAGGAGAAGGATGAGAATCTAAAAACGAATATGAAAAGCTAAGGGTACTGTCATCAGCGAAACAATTAAGTGCGTTAGAAGTTTCAGACAAAAGATCATTTTTATAAAAATAAGGAAAAGTGTCGGAGACAAAATGGAGCCCTGTGGCACACCAGCATTTATTTTGTGGATATCTAAATGAACATGTCCAAAAATACTTCAAGTGAACAGTCCGGAAGGTAATTTCTAACTTAACAAAGAAGAGATTCATCGAAACCAAATGCACACGTTTTCGATAAAAGAGCTTGATGACAAATAACAAGTGCAATAACCTTACTATCTCCAAGACGATTTAAATATTTGTTCAAGTGTTTTAGCTTTGTTACGAGAGCCATACTGCCGGTCATTAAGAAACTTTCATTCTTCAAGATATTTCTGCTCCACAGTTTATGATTATGATAGATGGATGTGGAGTGGAGGTTCGTGTGACTCTTGGGGAGCCTGTCTGAAGCATATTGATTTTTGGGAGAGTTCAATATGTCTTTCTTATTATTTTTTCTTCTTAGACGTGGGCACATACAGAAGAAGTGGAAGGTGTACTCTTTCGTTTCCTCATCCTCACACCCTCTGCATAAATTAAATGAGCTGTACTCATCCTGTTTATGTGGGAACACATTGAGTTGTGATCAGTTAGGGTATCAGTTAATATAAATAATTAAGACTTTCCTATTTCCTGCTTGTAGCTTCGAGGGAAATTTGACGATTTTTTTCCATTTATTTGTGTTTTGAAGTAGTCATCTGTTTTTGGCCAATTTGTCTGGATTCTCAAAACCTAGTTCTCTAAACCATATCTTTACAAGTTTTGACTTCGTAACAGTAGCGAAGATAGCATTTATTGCCAATTAATATATAATATGTCTTTGTTGTTGTTTATCAAATTGTGGGAAGTGATATTTTTAGTGGCTTCAGACTTCAGAGACTTGAAGCAACTCTGTTTGAAAGACACTGCAGAAGCCTGGAATATTTATTGATCTTTCCAAGAAACATTAGATGAAAAGACATAACAACCTTACGCCCTCCCTTTCTGTTTTGGAACCGTTCGTTAACACGATAGAACTATTTCTATGAAGCTCGTTTCACATAACTTCAAAATTAAACGGTTAACAAATGTGGATTTTTCAAGCGATCTCACTTCTTTTAAAAAACAACTTATTTAAAGATTTTGAAGTTCACATGTTCACATGAGTGACTAACAAGGAAAGAGTAGAAAATCTCTCTTTAAATCAAGATCATATCAACCTTTCAATTGGAATTTTAGTGGAATTTGCATAAATTAGAGGCACACATAATTATTTATCTTGAATGTCAACAACCGTGAAGAAATTTTGTTAAGATGTTCCCCTACCCCTCCATTCTCTCGCTTTTTTTTTTACCTCTGTTTCTACACAAAAAATCTAACAACCTATGATAAACAAATTTACCCTACAAAGATCGTAGACCGTTAAACAAGACATTTAAGTAAATTCTTGTTTTTTTTTTTTTGTTGCAAATTAATTTTAAAACAGATTTTCTTATCACGAAGATAGCGATAAACAGCAACAACACAAAAATACACTACACATGCCTTCATACCCAGCAGCGGCGTGCGCGGTGTTGGCAATTTCAAACGGTTACTGTTTTTGGGAACAAAGAATGCCATTTGAACTCACCATATCGTCCATTTCTTCGTCTTTACTGTATCGTGCGTAGTCCTTGCGCAGAGTTCGCATAAGAATCATGGACACGAGTCCAACCAAAAAGATCACCATCATGAAACTGTTGAATATGCTAAACCAATGGATCTAAAAAAAAGAGATAAACATCAAAGAAGGTAACCTTAACCGTGGGAAACTTTGACATACCCTATGTTGGAAAAAGTTGGGATCCAAATACTTGTCGAAACGGTTTTCGAATTTAACTGGAGTCAGTTTCCAAATGACTTCATAGGAGAACTTTATTTTAGCTCCCGGTACGAGTAGTTCCTTTTTCTCTGTGGTCAGATTGATGTCCACAATCTGTTTGCCATTGTAGCCAATTTCGAATTTCTTGTGGGTGTAGATGGAGTATTTGTTTTCTCGCTCCGAACGCTCGCCCACCTTTCCCCAAATCGGCAGACCGTCAATGTACATCTGATACCAGTACTCGTTCTTGACGGCATAGGTGAAAGCCTTCACTTTGTCTTCGGTCAAGTCAACCATGCAGATCACAGTCGATGAGACGTCGACTGAAAGTAAAGTAAAAAGTAGAGCATTTGAGAGTTTTAAAAGCCGAACGGAATCATTATCAATTTACCTTTGAAATCGATCTCGTAGCCACTAAACTCAAGTTCAACTCCCTGCAGAGCTTCACTGAGGGTCTCATGGTAATGACTTATGCTCTGTTTGGAGCCCGAACAGAATGGCAAAGAGAAATAGGCATAGGTCTCTTGGCGATTGTGATACGGGCCGACAGTGTTCATCCATAGAACGACTTCTTCGCGGTCGTTATACTGGCATTGGGAGAGAGTCAGGCTTTAGGAACTTTCTGATTTTATTTTAACAATAATTTAAAACTTACAATGTGATTATGTTCGTCGCTAAACGCTCCGAACACGCATAAACAAATTATGAATACGTGGGCAAAAAACATTTTATTTGCAACAATTTTACAATACAAATCAAATGACTCGGGTTATTGTGTGATGAAAAGTTGTTTGGGTTTTTAGTTATTTTGCATTTTTCAGCAGATTTTTGCAAAATAGAAAAAATTGATTTCGATTATGGATGAAGAAGATGAAAATTCTAAACACGTCAACTGACAGGCGGGGGACACTTTTTTTTTATGGTTTTTCTTCTTTTTTCTTGTGTGTCTGAGCAGTTGCTGACATTTCGACTTTGACAGCTGTTTGTCGGTGAATAAAATTGACAATTTCAAGGCGACATCTAGAGGGAAATAGAAATCAAGTAAATTGTGGTGAATTATTCCATTAGGTCATATTCACACGAACTAAATTTGAGAAATCAACTTTAATTTAGAGCAAGGGAATGAAATCTGAAATTGTTCAATGATTATTTACTGCCTGTCAAACTATTCGATATTTAACTAGCTTCGAAAAAGATTGTTCGAAAATTGTTCGAAGGAAAAGTGTTTTCGATGCATTTTGATTAACCCTACAAATGTATATAATAGCTGCTCGAAGCAAAAATGTGTCATTATTAAGATTTTAGGTTATTTTCTGTGATGAAAACAGAATTCGATAATTTCCATTTTCAGTAATAACAGAAATGTCAAAATTGACATTTGAATCATCGGATTCTGTAATGGGAGTGAATGTTTTCAACAAAAATATGTCTTACAATTATTTCTTATCTTTTTTTTATTTACACACTCTTTATTCTACTTAAAAATACTTTAACATGATAACTATCAAAAGTTGACAGAGCAGGATAGTTAACTAATTGCTGGTTGGCTTTTATATAATTTTGCGTATATACCATCCCTGGATAATAATTGCTGATGGTTACCTAATTCGGTTATTTTTCCATTAAGCAAAACGCAGATCAAATCGGCATTATGAACCGTGGTTAACCGATGAGCAACGATTATGCATGTTCTTCCTTTGCAGGCTGTGTCCAAAGCTGATTGAACGATCTATAAATAGAATGAAATTTAGAGCATTATTTTAATTGGAAACTTTACTTGGAAAATTAGTATCTAACTCTACTAACCCTTTCACTTTGCAAATCCAACGCAGAAGTAGCTTCATCGAGTAACAAGATTTGTGGATTGCGAACCAAAGCTCTTGCAATGGCAATTCTTTGTTTCTGACCTCCTGACAGCTGAGTTCCCTTTGCTCCGAGTTTTGTTTCAAATCCATTTGGCAGCGCCACTATAAACGAATGTGCATTTGCAAGTTTTGCAGCTTCAATAATCTCATCCATTGGAACTTCGCGGTAATTGTCTCCATAGGCTATATTCTCAGCAATGGTCTTCTCAAATAGAACAGGTTCCTGAGAAACAATTCCCAATCGACGACGAAGTGTTGGCAACGCTAGATCCTGTTCGATGTCCTGGCCATCTATACACTGAAAATACAAAACATTGAATTATTTTTCCTACGTCAGCGTAAAGTCTTACAATTTGTCCTCTATCAGCTTCGTAGTATCTTTGCAAAAGTTGAATACAAGTTGATTTTCCACAACCAGATGCTCCAACTAGTGCAATGGTCTTTCCCTGTAAGACCTCCAAATTAAGACCGTTCAAGACTTGAACATCTGGCCTAGTTGGGTAGCGGAAGGAAACGTTATTGTACCTAATTCCCTTCAACGACTGTTTAATTTTTAAATTTTCCCGAACATCACTGTGGCGTGATGATTTAATCCTTGGCCTTCTGTCTAAAATTCGAAGTAACGTATCGCCGGATATGAGGGCTGATGTGAACGTTGGAGCTAAGGCGAGGGAAATGGCCAAAATAAAGAGACCAAAAAGAAGTGATTCGGAAACTCTGAAATTAGATTATATTTCAACTATTTCGAAGAAATGTTTCAATTTAAATGTTACTTGATAATATTGTAGTACTCAGCCTTTCCTTCTGAACAAAGAATTCCACCGTACGTCAACGCAATGGCGTATCCGAAATACATAATGGAAAAACCACTTGAATTAACAACTCCCCTAAAACGGAACCTCTTTTTGAGGAGCCGGATATAAGTATCAACATCTTTGTTGTATTCTTCTATTAATTGAGGCTCTCGTCGAAGACCAGCCACAGTCCGAATATTGGCAATAGCTTCTGTGGCAATTCGACTTGTTTCTTCGAGGGTGCGTTTTTCATGAACTGCCGAACTTGCCATGTATCTGAAAATGATAAGATACAATTTAGAACAAGAAATAGGCTCTTTGATTGATGTTAAAATGACAGTTCTTGATCTAAAAAAAAGATTTTTGAATCTAAAGAGATTTACTTTGCTTCGATAAAGATCGATCCTATCATAAAGGGTGAGGTACACAAACAAGCCAACGACATTTGCCAGGAGAAGTAGAACGCAAATGACAAACAGCACACAAAATTTGCAGCTGCTTGTATCATTCCACTCATCGGCTGTCCAATAGCTCCTTGAACACTGGCAGCGTCTCCTGCTAATCTTGCAGAAAGAACTCCAACACTGTTTTCTTCTTCATCGAACCACCCGATTTCTTGAGCTAGAATAGCCTTAAATGTTAATGATCTGCAAAAGATTGAACTATGCATTTCAAAATTAACCAAAATATAAACAAAATCCACCTTAATTTTGTAGTTAATCCAATTCCAGATAAGTTGAAGATATAAGCTTGAAGAAAACAAACGGCTGCCACCGCAAACCCAACTCCTACACAAATAAAAGCAAGTTCAGAAGTGCGATGCAAAACTACATCCGGATTACTCTGCCCCAGAGCTGCATAAAATTCTCCAAATAAGTAAGCATAGGCTGGTTGGATACAACCATATAACATTGCGCAAAGTGTTCCAAAAGCTAGATAGCACCATTCACTCCGAGCAATGCTCAAAAGTCTTCGAAATGTTTTCCAAAATTGTGTTTCTCCCTGTGAAGAGTCTCTGTCCTTTTCAATAGTGGATACATTTTTGGAAAAACTATCTTTGTTGCGTTGTTTTTTTTGACAGCTGCCATTTTTTCTTGTCTGATTAATGGCAACGTCAAAGTATTTCTCTAAAACGGAATTTAACCCATAGTCAAAATATTCATACATTTTTACTTAAACCTTAAATCATACCTCTATCTAAAATGTCCTCATCGTTTGTATTTTCATCGTTGAATTCCTGAGCCGTAATCATGTCGAAATACTTGCCCCGTAGCTTCATTAGATCTTTATGAGAGCCTTCTTCAACAGCTTTCCCGTTATGAATAAAAACAATTTTGTCAGCATCCCTGACGGCCGACAGACGATGAGATACAACAATTGTTGTACGACCTTTACTAGCAGCAGTGAGAGCATTTTGAACAAGTTTTTCAGAATTATAATCTAGAGCAGAAGTAGCTTCGTCAAGGAGTAGGATTTTCGGGTTTTGAATAAGAGCTCGTGCAATTGCGATCCTTTGCTTCTGACCACCTGATAATTGAACTCCCTTTTCACCAATTGAAGTATCGTAGCTCTAAAATTTTAAAATAAAACCAGATAAGAATAAGATTACGTCTGGCGCCCAGGCAAGGATTGCTTGCATGAATTTTTACTTACGAATGGTAGTTCAATTATAAAATCATGTGCTCCAGCTGCCTTAGCAGCAGATTCAACTTCTGTTTGCGAAGCATCTGGTTTTCCATGTCTGATATTTTCCCCTAAAATAAAACCAACATCCATGAAGTTCTGTGGATGAAAAAATCGTAAGAACTCACCTATTGTGCCCTGAAACAAAACAGGTTCCTGGCCCACGACAGCTATATTTGACCGCAACCAGGAAACATTAAAATCTCTTATATCCATTTGATCTACAGTAACATTTCCAAATACTGGATCATAAAAACGTTGTAAAAGTTGAATACACGTTGATTTTCCACACCCTGAGTGACCAACAAGAGCTACCGTTTGTCCAGCTCGAACCTTCAAATTTAGTCCTCTCAAAACGATAACTTCTTCACGAGAAGGATAACTAAAGAAAACATCCTGGAATTCAATATCCCCCATCAATTCGTATTCATGAATTTTTCCCTCTGGAGACATTGGATCGATATTTGTTGGTGAATCGATAACTTCATAAATCGGTACTGCAGAACCAATAGCTGAACTAATAGCATCCAAAAACGGTGAGCATCTAGCAATTTTATCCACTCCAATAAGAATTCCCAAGAAAGCCTGAGTTTTTATAAGTTAATAACCATGAATTCAATATTTTGACAAACTACATTACAATCATTAGAACTGCTGGAGTATACTCTGGATCAGTTTTGCCTCGATCACCCAAGACCAAAATAACTCCATAATAGTACGCAGATGCAACTGAGAAAAACTGCATTGATTTGGTAACTGCATCGCCAATTCCAGTAAATACTCCTTTTAATTTATTGGCCTTGTGAGCAGGACGCAGAAGTTTATCAAATCGTTCAGATTCCAGTTTTTCACCACCAAAAGAAACAACAGTCCGTACTGCACCTATGATTTCTTCAGCCAAACTTCCTGCTACGACATATGAATCCTGCTCACGCATCGTAAGCTTGCTCTGATACTGTGAGGGAGTTAATAATATTTCAGAAACATATTAGAAGACACTTACCTTAGCTACAATATAGTTTGCCGCCAAAATCAAGGGAATATAAGCACTTGTCACAAGATTCAGCTTCCATCCATAAACAAACGAAGTGGTTATAAAAAGAATGACGCTTATAGCCAAATTCACAAAATGGCCCAATTTTTCAGATATTCCATCCCGAATTTTTTCCAAATTACTAAAAAAAAACATTAATTTTAATGAGCTTTCGGAACAATAATCAAATTTTCCCTACTCTGTAATTCGAACAGCAAAGTTTTGATTTGATGCAACATCATGCCATCCAATGTGTTTTCTTAAAGTTGCTTCAAAAAACGCTCTTCTCATTTTTGAAGTAATTCTTAAGCCCACAAGATTTAAAACGTCAACATATATAACTCCAGACAAAAAAATCACAGCTGCAAGTATTGTAAAAATAATCCCGAATGCCCAAGAATCATTTCTTAATTCGGCCATGTTTTCTTCCCTGGTTGCATTTGTTCTAAAATTAAGTTCTTATCAATAACTTCTTGCCTCATGAAGTGAAAACTTATAAACTTACAATACTTTGCCACCACCAAATATTGGTAGTGAAATCGTTTTCGACGAAGTTCCAAAGCCTAAATTACGATCCACAAACATCGCAACCAATTCACTGTGGACAATAATCCCAAAAGCAAAAACTAACGCCTTGATAAGGCAAGAAATCAAGGCTATGAATATGAGTAAAAAATCCGATGGAGTTGCATATCGGAATAGTTTCCAGAAACTCATAGATTTATTTTCAGTTGCATTTGAAGTTTGTTTGGTTCCCCTAAAATAAAAAAGAAAGACATTTTTAACAACTTCTTGTTAATAGCTAAGTATTTTATTAAGGAGCAAAATAATTTACTAACAATTTTAAAGTTGTAATCCTCTACCAACTGAACACGTCTAAACTTTGACAGTTCGTGACAGAAAAAAACAAACAGACATTATTTGGAAATTTCAGAAATTTTGAACCAAAACTTCCAATGTTAAATGAGTGTTAAACTACGATTTATTTTTGTAACAACAGTTCTTAGTTTTTGGTGGCATTAAGTTGGACTTAGTAACAGCGGATGATTAGGTCAGTTTCAGTTCCTAAATCCTGAATTATCTGTTTATTCAAAATCTGCTTTGCCGTAAATTTTCGAAATTAAACTAAAGATAATTTAGGTGAAGGTGAAAGAGGAATAGGTAAATATTGTTAAAGTCAATAATCTTTCGTGAATTGTTTTTAAAATTACCGTTAAATAAACTTGTATGTTTGTAAATACATCAACATCTGTACACGAAGTTCATTAATAATGCTTAATATAAAACAAAATAAAATAATAAAAATCGAACACAAGCGCAAACAAATGTGTGCCTCAAATTGTAGTTAAATTTCATTGTTGTTTTTATTTGAAATGTACACAGGTTGTTTTTCAGTTATTGAAAAAAGGCCGAGTTTTTGTGCCTAATTATAAATTATTAACAAAGATATATTGACGATTAAGAAAAATCATTTATTGCTCTAATTCATTAAAACATAGGACTTAACTTAAGAACTTATGAATGTCAAATCTTACAATGTTTTCAGATGAGTCACAGCTCTGAAATTAGCTTCTAATGAACTGTGACAGTTTCCATAATTAACTTCCAATTGGAATTCTTACAATTTAAATAAGTAGATTTTTTGAAAATGACACTTAAGAAATTGACATTTCACGTCATGCCATTTACAATGACCTTCACCAGAGCTATCTGACAATTCCAAACTTCATGTCCCTTAAAATGGCCGACAATGACATTAATTGCAATATTTTGACACTAAATTGTGAGTTCACACGATTGAAAGACATTTTACACAAATTTTGACTGAAAAATCTGACAGTATTGTAAAATCTGAGAAATGTCTGTACTTAAACTTTATTTATATTTACAATACTGTCATGAAACTTTAGCTATGCTAACTTTTATAGGCAGGATTAAAAAAGATCAAATATTACGGGCACTCACATTACATATATTCAACTGCAATATGACTTTAACTGCTGAGTAAATTATTGAATTTTATTTTCTTCTAAGAGAGACAAATTTATATTAGATTATTTAGAAACGTGGCTTCAAACGTGTAATACAAATTCAAAAATATTAGAAATACGAGCGTTATTTAAAAATTAAAGTTATATAGTTAGAGAGGACTAAAAGAATGTGAAATTCTTAACCATTTCCCTTTCCTAAAAATTGCTCCTGAAAAGTTAGGACTTTTTTTTATTCTAAATCATTTTAACACATTCACCAGAAAAATAAAAGAGCACTCACATTTTTTACCACTTTATAAAAAACAGTCTTAGGAAAAAGTAAATATTTACGCACAAAAATCTTAACTTTTAAAAGGACATATTTTTATCGGTTGTAATTTTTTGCATTCGCGTCAAATGTTTAGATTCCCCGAAATGAAAGAGATCCTAATATGACCTCCAATTTTGCAAGACTGAAAGTCTACGAAAATACTCTTTCGAGTCAAAAAATGTTCGATAGGTATCTCATTTTTAAATATAAAATTAAATGCGCTAATGTGTTGTACTTACTTGTTTTAATTAATACATGAAACTAAAGTAATATTATTGATGCCAATTTATGATAAAAATACAACAAACAAAATTCTTTACAAATTGTAACTTTTTTTAATAACTATTTAAACGAAATTACAGATTCATTTGTTGATAACAATTATAAATTAAATTACAACTTTTGTCTTTATATTGAGTTCTTATATTCATAAGTTTTTATTTTACTGTGGACTATTCTGGAATTCGACTTCAAATGTTTATGGAAAATTAAAAATTATTTTTTAAAATGTGTTTTATAATTTTTCACTGACAAGACCGCATATCTTTTTGTCAAAAAACTGATTACTTGTAGTACATTAAAAGAACTGTTGAATTTTTGAATATCACCAATATCTCATCTTTAGCCAAAACCTTGAAGAATTTAAATATTTATTGACTTTATAATACTTACGCAGTCAAGTTATCTACATATCTATACATGAATTTGCGTTTATTTCGTACTTAATGTTTTTAAACATTTGATCAAATAATTGACGTCTTTCAAGCTGCCACAACACTTTTTAAAATTAGAAAAACGCAGTTTAGTATCAGTTGATTGTTATTGTTCACCTCGGGCACGTGTTGGAATACTTCTTCAATTTCTTTCAATAAGGTGAACAAACAAAATCCCTTTTACTAATTGGACAGGACATAGGAACCAGAAGAATTAAAAATTAATACAAAAACCACAAAGTCTGCTAAAAGTGTTTACTTACAAATAAAACATTGATTATATTTTACAGCAAAAGAAAAATCAAAGTTATGTTTCTAACTATTTTTACTCAAAAATCATAATTTTAACTTAATCAATACAGTCTATTATAAAAAATAATATTGTAAACATGGTCATGCGGATCTAGCTTATAGCAGGTTGGCTTCTATATAACTTTGCGTATATACCATCCATGGCTAATAATTGCTGATGGTTACCCTGTTCGGCTATTTTTCCATTCAGTAGAACGCAAATTAAATCTGCGTTATGAATCGTGGTTAACCGATGAGCTACAACAATGCATGTTCTTCCTTTGCAAGCGGTATCCAAAGCTGATTGAACGATCTGTAAATAGAACAAACATTAGAACATTATTTTAATTGGAACCTTTACTTGGAAAATGAGTATCTAGCTCTACTAACCCTTTCACTTTGCAAATCCAATGCAGATGTAGCTTCATCGAGTAACAAGATTTGTGGATTTCGAACCAAAGCTCTTGCAATGGCAATTCTTTGTTTCTGACCTCCTGACAGCTGAGTTCCCTTTGCTCCGAGTTTTGTTTCAAATCCATTTGGCAGCGCCACTATAAACGAATGTGCATTTGCAAGTTTTGCAGCTTCAATAATCTCATCCATTGGAACTTCGCGGTAATTGTCTCCATAGGCTATATTCTCAGCAATGGTCTTTTCAAATAGAACAGGTTCCTGAGAAACGATTCCCAATCGACGACGAAGTGTTGGCAACGCTAGATCCTGTTCGATGTCCTGTCCATCTATGCACTTGAAAAATAGAATATTGAATTATTTTTCCAACACAACGTTTTAGTCTTACGATTTGTCCTCTGTCAGAGTCGTAGTATCTCAGCAAAAGTTGAATACAAGTTGATTTTCCACAACCAGAGGCTCCTACAAGTGCAACTGTCTTTCCCTGTAAGATCTCCAAATTTAGACCGTTCAAAACTTGCACATTTGGGCGAGTTGGGTAACGGAAAGAAACGTTATTGTACG
Source organism: Eupeodes luniger (assembly GCA_951509635.1). Taxonomy (NCBI): domain Eukaryota; kingdom Metazoa; phylum Arthropoda; class Insecta; order Diptera; family Syrphidae; genus Eupeodes; species Eupeodes luniger. Next base: position 1,788,188 of record OX608074.1, read on the forward strand.
TGACTCCTTTCGAAGGCTTTTCAATTTTCAAGTTGTTCTCAGAGAAGTGTGATGATCTAATTCGTGGCTTTCTATCCAATATTCTCAGAAGTCTGTGTCCAGAAATGAGGGCTGTTGTAAAGGATGGAGCAAACGCTAAGGCAAGTGCCAGAATATAAAGACCATACAGAAGGGATTCGGAAACTCTGAAATTAAAATTTAGTTGGAATAATTAGGAAAATTGAAATACATCAATTTAATATTACTTGATAATATTGTAGTACGCTATCTTTCCTTCTGAACATAGAATTCCACCATATGTCAATGCTATGGCATATCCAAAGTACATTATCGCAAATCCACTTGAATTAACAACTCCTCTGAAACGAAGTCTCTTTCTGAGTAGCCGTATATATTTATCAACATCCTTGTTGTAGTCTTCTATCAATTGAGGCTCTCGACGAAGACCAGCTACAGTCCGGATATTGGCAATGGCTTCTGTTGCTATGCGGCTCGTTTCTTCGAGAGTTCGTTTTTCATGAACCGCTGAACTTGCCATGTACCTTAAAATTAAATCAATATAAGTTTTACACTTGAAATTACAGAACGCAATATATGTTTTACCTTGCCTCATAAACCACTGATCCTACCATAAAGGGTGATGTGCATAGACAAGCCAACGCCATCTGCCAGGAGAAGTAGAAAGATAATGATATACAGCAAATGAAAGTCGCTGCTGCCTGAATCATTCCACTTAACGGCTGTCCTATTGCTCCTTGAACACTGGAAGCATCTCCCGACAACCTAGCAGAAAGAACTCCCACACTGTTTTCTTCTTCATCAAACCATCCGATCTCTTGGGCAAGAATAGCCTTAAAGGTCAAAGATCTAAAAGATATATCAATTATCTGAATACAGTTCTCTAAATAATTGATAAACCGAACCTTAATTTCGTTGTAAGTCCAATGCCAGCCAAATTGAAGACGTATATTTGAGTGAAACAAATAGCTGCTACCAATAACCCAACTCCCACGCAAATAAGAGAGAGAACCGAAGTACGATGCATCACTACATCATGATCACTCTCTCCCAATGCGGCGTAAAATTCTCCAAATATGTAGGCATAGGCTGGTTGAATGCAACCATACATCATGGCGAAAACAGTTCCCATAATTAACAAGCACCATTCCTTCCTTGCAATTTTCAGCAATCTCTTAAATGTCCTCACAAATTGTGTTTCTTCCTGCAAGTCACTGTCGCTATGAACACGCTTTGCAATAGTTGACGCATTTGATAAACGCTGTTTGTTCAGTTCGTTCTTTTCAAGATTGATACTCGTTTGATCGAAGGTAATGTCAAAAGGTTTTTCTACAATACAAAATCGAATTCGAGCGTTAAAAATTATCTGTATGTTTCACATATTTTACCTTTCTCCAGAATATCTTCTTCATTGACATCGTCATCGTTGTACTCATGGGCAGTTACCATGTCAAAATATCTTCCACGTAATTGCATCAGTTCTTCATGAGAACCATCTTCAACAGCTTGGCCCTCATGAATGAAAACAATTCTGTCAGCGTCCCTGATGGCCGACAGACGATGGGACACAACAATAGTAGTGCGACCTTTGCTTGCTGCATTGAGAGCTTTCTGTACAATTTTTTCAGAATTATAATCTAGAGCTGAAGTAGCTTCGTCAAGGAGGAGAATTTTCGGGTTTTGAATAAGAGCGCGTGCAATAGCGATCCTCTGCTTCTGGCCACCTGATAATTGTACGCCCTTTTCACTGATGGAAGTATCGTAGCTCTAGAATTTGATAAAACGTTCAAATTAAATCCATACTTCGGATTCTGACTTCTGACTTCTGAGTTTTTGAGATTTTGGTTTCTCTAGACTCAAGAGAATCTCTATTATACTTACTAATGGTAATTCAATTATAAAGTCATGTGCTCCAGCAGCTCTGGCAGCAAATTCAATTTCTTTTTGTGTAGCATCTGGTTTTCCATGTCTAATATTTTCTCCTGAAATTAAATCAAAGTTTTTATAACGAAGACACTTATCTAAAGTGATTCACACTTACCTATTGTGCCTTGAAATAAGACAGGTTCTTGGCCCACAACTGCAATATTCGAACGCAACCATGAAATATTATATTTCCTAATATCGGTTGTGTCTATCGTCACGCTTCCAAAGACAGGATCATAAAATCGCTGTAAAAGTTGAATACAAGTTGATTTCCCACAACCAGAGTGACCTACAAAAGCTACTGTTTGTCCGGCTTGAACCTTCAGATTAAGGCCTCTCAAAACGATTACGTCCTCACGAGACGGATATCTAAAGAAAACATCCTGAAATTCGATATCTCCCTTGAGCCCGTAATTAAGAATTTTCCCATCTGTAGACATGGGATCAATGGTTGTCGTTGAATCAATGACTTCATAAATCGTCACAGCAGAACCCATTGCTGTAGTGAATGCGTCCACGAACGGTGCGCACTTTGCAATGTTATCGGCTCCAACAAGAATTCCCAAGAAAGCCTTTGAAAAAAAGTTTATGAACAAGTGGGTTATGTTTACATGAAAACCTGGCATACAATCATTAGAACTGCTGGTGTATATTCCGGATCAGGCTTGCCTCGATCACCTAAGACCAAAATAACTCCATAGTAAAATGAAGGTGCAACTGCGAAAAACAACATTGACCTAATGACTGCATCTCCTATGCCGGTGAATACGCCTTTTACTTTATTGGCTTTGTGAGCCGGAAGGAGGAGCTTATCAAATCGTTCAGATTCTTGTTTCTCGCCTCCGAAAGCAGTAACAGTCCTCACTGCCCCGATGATTTCTTCAGCCAAACTACTAGCCACTACGTATGAGTCTTGCTCACGAATAGTGAGTTTGCTTTGATACTGGGAATTGATTTACTGAGGTCAATGACAAAAAAAGAGACACCATCCAACTTACCTTTGCTACGACATAGTTTGTGACTAAAACCAAAGGAATATAAGCACTAACGGCTAGAGTCAGCTTCCAACCGTAGACAAATGAAAAAGTTATGACAATTACGACGCCGATACTCAGGTTCGCAAAATGGCCCAATTTTTCGGATATTCCATCACGAATTTTCTCCAAATTACTAAGGAATGATTAAGGGAATTGTAAATAGGTTACAGATGAATTTGGAGTGATTTTTAACATTGTTGTTAAGGTAGAAATGTAGCTTGAAATGTAAGAAATTTAAAAATTCAATTTTACTTACTCTGTAATTCGAACTGCAAAGTTTTGATTTGAAGAAGCATCATGCCATGCTATGTTTTTTCTTATTGTGGCTTTAAAAAATTCCCGTCGAATTCTTGAAGTGATTCTCAAGCCTACATGATTTAAAATATCAATTAAGATAACTCCAGAAAAGAACAGTACGATTGCAAGTATTATCAAAATATATCCAAATGCCCAAGAATCATTTCGCAATTCGGCCATGTTTTCTTCTTTAGTTGCATTTGTTCTAAAAATGTATTGTTTTGAATAACTTCGTATTTTATATGGTAAAAACTATAAGACTTACAGTATTTTGCCACCACCAAATAAAGGCAATGAAATGGTTTTCGAAGAAGTTCCAAAGCCCAGATTACGATCCACAAACATTGCAACTAATTCACTGTAAGCAATTATACCGGAAGGATAGATTGCAGCCTTGATAATAGAGGAAATGAATGCAATAAATAATAGGAAGTAGTCGAAAGGAGTTGCATATCGGAATAGCTGAACAAAACTGACGGATTTATTATTGGTAGTTTCCTTGTCTGTGTTTTTGGAGCCCCTAGAATTAAAAAAGGAAGTAAAAGCAATTTTAGTGAGATGGTTATCCTTTTTTGTTTTTTTTTGAGAGGCAGTGGCACATTCGTCAAGAGTAAAAATAAAAAAGCCAGAATGCTACTGTCTGTCGATATCTTTTAAAGTTTTACAAAATGTTAATAAGAACATTTTGTGTAAGATAGAAGTAAGTCAATATCTTTCATTGTTCTCAAAATACCTGGGCCAAAACCTGTTCTTCATCAATTTTTGAAGTTTATCGTCTTTTGTAAAAAAAGTTGTCAAAACACTATTTTGCTATTTTGCATAGAATAAAATAACTTTCAATTTCTGAGAGATATTTTAGTTGAAATCCAATTTTTAAAATAAAAAATTTAGTAGCATGTTTTGTAAGTTTTTACTTATTATAAAAACAATGCCGAAAGGATTTTTCTAAGAAAATTACCATTTATTACCAACAACAGTTTATATAAATCGAAATAATTTTGATTTATTTTCGAGATTTTGTCGAAAATCAGTTTTTACCAATTTAAGTGTTTTATTTTTATAAAATCTTACCATATGTTAAAAACAAAATTTTTCAAAAGATAAAACTTGTTTGAAGCCAAGATATTCGAGTGGAAAATCAATGTTTACCAGATTTTAGTTATACGTTTTAGGTTTTTATTTTTTGTAAAAAAAAATGTCACTTTGACAAATTTATACCAATTTGGTATATTGATTTTTATTTTTAATGTTTTTGGCATTTTAGAATAACCAAAAGTCGGGAAAATTAATTTTTAGTAAAAACAATTTGACATTACAATTTTGTTAAAAATTAAGTAAAACTGAGCGATATAAGTCAAACCCAATTTTGCACTTCAATCTTTGGAGTAGTATTCTCACGAAAATTTGTATGACTTGATATTTGTTTTCTATTTCAAAATGTGTCTTTATTTTAAAACATTCTGAAACTGCATTAATAAAGCACAAACTGAAAACTATACCCATTTAATCTAGTACAGAGATGGTTTTGAACCAAGGCAATTTTCTTAAAAAGATTTTAATTTGTTCACTTAATTTCTGCATTAAGCATTAAATGGTTCTTCTAATTAAAATTAGATTTACACAGACATCTTTCTAAAAACCTTTAGTTGTATCCAACTCACTGCGCTGGACCACTCTGGGCATAAAAGTGCAGCTTTTTTGTGTTAATTGAGAAAATATCTGAACTTTTGTTCTGAATATTTTGTACTACTTTTTGAGCAGTGCAGGTTGGTGTAAAGTGTTAAAATCAGCGAATGTTATTATTCCATTGCATTTTGTCGAACAATAGTTGAATTTTTTCCCGCACTTTGTGTTTTTGATTAAAATTTTAATATTCAAAAATAAATTAGAGCTCACTTTTAGCGAAAGGCAATTTCTGGTTATTCAGTGTTTTTCAAACTCGAAATTAATTAAATTTGTAAAAAGTAAGTAGAATAGTAAAAAATAAATATCTATACTAATATTATAAATGCGAAAGTAACTCTGTCTGTCTGTCTGTTACTCAATCACGCCTAAACTACTAAACCAATTTGCATGAAATTTGGTGTGGAGATATTTTGATACCCGAGAAAGGACATAGGCTACTTTTTACCCCGGGAAAATGACGCATTCCCATGGGAAAATTCAGGTGGGCCGATCGCTTTTACGCCTAAACTACTGAACAGATTTAAATGAAATTTGGTAAGAAGATATTTTGAGACTTAAGAAAGGACATGAGTTACTTTTGACCTCGGGAAAACAACGCATTCCTATGGGAAAAATTAATTTCCGGGGAATCTGATCGCTTTCACTCCTAAATTACCAAATATTTGAATAATATTTCGATAAATTTGGTATTACGGGAAAACAACGCATTCCCAACCCTTCTCATAAGTTGACATTGAAGGTTGGTGTTCCAGTCCTGTTAATGAGAAATCTTGACACATCAAAGTTATGTAATGGTACACGGCTACAGATTACTCACCTAGGACGAAATATTATAAAAGCTATAATCATGACTGGAATAACAAAAGGAAAAAATGTTTTAATTCCACGCATTCCGATAATTCCAACCGATTTGCCGTTTCAGTTTAAAAGAGTGCAGTTTCCTCTGAAAGCAGCATTTGCAATAACAATAAATAAAGCTCAGGGGCAAACGCTGAAAGTTGCAGGTAAAAATTTGGAATAAAACTGTTTTTCCCATGGAAAATTATATGCAGCGTGCTCACGAGTCTCAAACCCACAAAATCTTTACGTTCTGGCCAAGGAAGGAAAAACAGAAAACGTCGTATATAAAAATGTATTGCAGTAACCTATCTTCTTCTTAAAATGTATTAACCTAACCTTACCTAACCTACGACAATCACACTTAGTATAGCATCATCCCATCTCGGCACAATTCAAACATACGTACAAAAAAGTACAGCTCAAAAAAACTATCTAATTGGGACGAAGTCGCGGGTAAAAGCTAGTTAATAATAAATTTAATTACTAATAATAATTTAATAACTCTTTTAAAATTGATTTTTAATTCGTTGAATTTTAATTTTATTTGTTTTCTTCTTTTTGACGTCTGACGTATTACGGTTTTTGCTTACACTGGCTATTTTCTTTTTGAAAAAACCTTTTGATTCAGACCTTTGAACGTCGAGAAATGTCAAAATTTTCAACTCGAAAAATTGGAACAATTACTATAACTTCCTGCAAAAAGTTAAAAGAAGTAACGGTTGGTAAATGAAATTGCTACACAAAAACAAATCAACCAAACCTTAATTGGGTAATGGCGATATTAATTTAAAATATAAGAAACTAAGATTTCGGAAGCGATCGCGAAAAAAAATTGCGAAATCATCTAAAGCACGTGGAAATTTGTATATATGTATGTACATTGATAAAAATATTCGTGGATTTACAAAATTATTCCTCAAATTCATTTAGATTTTTAAAGGCGGTATATATTTTTTTTTTAATTTCCAAATACCAACTAGTTAGTTTTATTGACTTCAAAAGATACAAGAACATTGTATTCTTAATTGAAGGATTACACAAGTCTTTAAATGGTTTGGCCGAAGGCCGTCTACCAGACTGAATTTTTTTTTTAAATTTATATATACGAAAAAAAGCTAATTAGATAAAATTCAATAAAATATTCTTTATAATTTTCAAACTTTAAAACCTTAAAAATGTTCCTCAACTATTCTGGTTCTATAGCGAAGAGCGTTCAATGAGTTTTCATACAGAAGGTCCCAACCTAGTTCTCCATTCAAGATGTTGATTCGTTTCTAAACCGAGTATATCTATCCCAAAATAGCGCTTTCGGAACTAATTGAGTATTGGACAAACTCCCAGGAAATGAAATACATCTTCGCGTTCTTTGCGATTGCATAAATCGCACAATACTGTCAATTTTGGACGGTGAGGAATGTAGTTCAAATTGATGAGTTCACCTACTTACTTTAAATAACAAGTTGATTTTTTGTGTACTGTTTTTGGCCAAGAAGTAGGTATTGTGGTTCAAGAAATGGTTAACTTTACTGTAGTAACATCTGTAAATAGATGCTTCAGCTTCACTCATAAACTTATCGTACATCATGTTGCCGACTTTTTTTTAGAAAGTCATCAAAATTCAACTTAAGCACCTCGATACTTTCGTCTGCTGATATCGAAAAAGTAGTTGAGCATTCAATTGCCAGTTTCTTCCACTCTTTAACACACGAAACTTCAGAATTGATAGTTTGTGTGAGTAATATTCGCGAAATTCGCGAAATTCTTTCATCATCCATCGCCAAAACTCTTGACACGTAGTTGAAATGTAATTTAAGTGTGTCTAAAAAAAGGGGTCCTATTCCTGTTTCAAGATGTAACATATAGTTGGGCGTCGTACTTGGCAACTTGAAAGTAGATACTTTTAATAAAAAAACGGAGGAACTTTTCCACAGCTTCAAACGATCGATACCCCCATACTTGCGCTCCGTAAAACAGTATTGCAATTGCGGTAACTCGAAATACTTTGTGTTTAGTTATGTGCGAAACGCTATGTCTTAGAATACAACTTCTCCACACAGAACACATAGCACGCTTTGCTTCCGATAATTTGGATTGTAAATGTTTTTCTAGATTCAAGTTAGATGCAATCAAAACTCCCAGATACTTGTATTCCTTTACTATTTCTATCGGTTCCTCGTCAAACGTTCACTTCTCCCTAAAGGCGGTATATTCAGGCTCAAAATTTTAAAATTTAACTTCCACCCCCACATTTGGCGATTCCTTTTTTTTTCAAGTTATCATAAGCGAAAAAAATACATTAGAAGCCATACAATAAAAAGATAACTGGTGATATGGTTCTTGAAACCACTTATGGCTAGGTCAGCTACAATATGATGGATTTGATGGCTTTAAATGTTGAGAAAAAATCCAATAATTTATTTATTTTTTCTTTCCAAAATCTAGCTTATTATTATACGGTGTTGGTAATGATGATTTTTATAGTGAATTTCAAACCCACACAAGAAATAGATCGAGTTTTTTAGTGCGATATTAATTCCAGAAACAAATTGGTTCAGATTTCAGAAAATTTAAGTTTGGGATAAATTTGAAGATCCTGTATAGTGTCGTTCAGAAATTTGTTCCTGTTCGGAATTTAAGTTGTGTTTCAAATTTTATTTTAGAACTGCTTATTTTTATTCATTATTACAGACGAAAAGGGTGTAATCGCACTTCGAACTTCGATTTAGACATATTTTTGTACCGTACTTTCTTAATTATTAACAAAAATTCTTTCCTTGATTTAATAAATTTGCAGGATAACTGAACTATTCTAACTCAAAACTAAATTCCATCGAACTCAAAACATCCTTTTTTTACTCAAGAAAAAGAAAAAACTTTTGAATGCCCAGACAATATTTGTATATGATTTCATCATCTTAATTAATTTCTAAGACATTTGTATGTAGATATCATTTCCACCGGATTCATATTGGATAACAAAATTTTAAAGTCTTGAGATTGAAAACTAATTCCGTAACTAAATATTTTAAAATTTATTAGTTTATTATGAAATAAAAGAGTAACACTCACATTTCCCCCAACTGATGATAATGCACTTGTTAAACACACAATTGGCAATGAAATAATAATAATCTATTCACAGAACTAAGTATTTGATTATTTAATTGTATTTCGGTATTCGTTATCTATAAACTATTTCATAAGTTTAGCTATTGAGGTGTAAGAACACTGAACAGTTCGAGATCTTAACAAGAACTGATATCATTTAAATTTTAAAGTTGAAAAATACTATGGACAATATTGTTTCAATTTCAAGACCTCAGGAAGACATTTTCCATATATAAATAAAGAGAATAAAGCTTGTCTACATTATGTACTACGAGTACGTCAATTTATTAATTCGAAACTTAATTGTTTTTTATTGAAAATAGAGAGAAGAGAAATGTGAATGGCACGTTTTAGATCATTTTTCACGATGGTCCTATTGATGTACTACAGTACATAGCAAATTTATTATTGTTTCAATTGATTTTATTCACTAGTGTTAATTATTCTGCCACAATGCTGAATTTAGGTATGCTGAAATCTGAAACAAAATTTTTTGAATTTTTTTTTTTCAATTCTTGTGTGGGAGATTTTACAAGGAAAAAGAATTATGGGTTGAGAGAAATGAGATACTAATTATTATTCATTCACCCTAACTGTTTAACCTCTATAATGGAACTATTTAGTGAAAATTAAATAATTTGCTCCAAAAATGCCCTCGAATATTGTTTTTTAAATTCAGTATAAATACATACGAAATAATTTGTTTTGTATCTCATTTGGTGTTCTGTAACATTCAACGTGATCAGTTAAGGTATATTTTCTAAGCTATATTAAGAGGTTATTAAAAATAAAATTACCTCTAATTTCCACTAATTAAAAGATAATATCAAACTTTTAAAACTGAGCTCTATAAAATATTGTTGTAAAGCTTACTGCTAACTCGAAAGCGAGCGTAAGTTCAGTGATACTGCATTTTTCCGATTCCGGAAGTATGTACATAAGTTTACTTAAAATACATAAGGAAATGAGGGAAACTAATACAACTCCGGTGAAATGTGGTTTCACCTTCTAGAAGTGAAATAATCTTAGATGGAGTTTCATAATAAATTATGCGTTACGTAAAATGTTTAGAAGTTACTATACTTTCTGATTTGATAGGTATTAAGTTAGTTGTTTCACTAGGCTTCAAGAGTTAGCTGCGTTCCGAGAGAATTGAGTGTAGTGTAGAAATGATGTATTGAAATAATTTATTTAAGAAAATATCACGAGTTTTTAAGCTCCGTTTATTCCTATAATGAGCAAAATCCCCGAATGATTAAAACAAAGTACGAAAGAAATCGCCATTAGAAAATTGTGTTTTAGTTTTCAAAGCAAAATTAATTAATTAAAAAAATATTCGCTCTAAGGAATAAAACAATACAAACGTTAACATAGTTTAAAAGCTTCCTTAAGAAATATATCAGTATAAAACATTTAAGAACTTTTGAAACTAATCGAGCAAAATATTACAATGAATACAATCATATCACAGCTTTCGAGTCATTGATATGTATTAATACTTCGTCAAAAGTGGTATCACTTTGTTTAACAAACTTGAAGGCATGGAAATGGTATATTTCTAGGAGAATCAAGTGTTCCTTCCTTAAAATATCAAATTTAAGACCGAATGACAACGATTTTTGAAAATATTTCAATACTGCAGTTAAATATTATTAATTTGACTTAACGTTGAACATTTAAAAAACCAAACATCGATTTAAATATTGTATTTCTTTAAATTTGCTCTTTTTTCATTCTTATACATAGCAATCTCATTTTTGCCTATAATTACAAAAATATACTTAAAAATTAATTGGACAGATTATTGTTTTTAAATAGCAACAGAACTTAAAAGACATAATTTCTACTCAGAGCTCGGTTGAGTCTTATGAAGTCTTGCATAAAGTCCATCTCTGGCGATAAGCTGGTGGTGATTTCCTTGTTCAGCTACACGTCCATTTTGCAATACACAAATAAGATCTGCATTTTGAACTGTTGACAAACGATGTGCAATTACGATACATGTTCGTCCTGAACATGCCGTATCCAGAGCTTGTTGAACGACCTTTAAAATAAAATCATAAAAGTTACTCTCAGCTCATGAGTGTCTGTTCAATAAATAAAATATAAACCTTTTCACTTTGTAAGTCCAAAGCAGATGTTGCTTCATCAAGCAATAAAATCTTTGGATTTCTAACCAAAGCTCTAGCAATAGCTATTCTTTGTTTTTGTCCTCCGGATAATTGAGTCCCACGGGAACCTAATCTAGTATCATAACCCATTGGCAGTGATATGATGAAAGAATGAGCATTGGCACTTTTGGCTGCTTCCATTATTTCGGCGATGGAAACATCCCGAGAGTTATCTCCATAGGCAATATTTTCGGCTATTGTGCGTTCGAATAGGGATGGTTCTTGAGAAACTAAGCCCAACTTAGACCGAAGTGACTCCAATGATAGATCAGTCTTAATGTCATCTTGATCGATGTGCTAAAGGAGGAAGAGGATTGTTAGAACCTTTTCTTCAACAAAAAAAACATTAACTTACAATATTTCCATTATCGGGATCGTAATACCTCTGCAACAGTTGAATACACGTTGATTTACCACATCCAGAATGCCCAACAAGAGCCACGGTCTTGCCTTGCAGAACTTGTAGGTTAATACCATTCAAGATTTGTGCCTCTGATCTCGTAGGATATCTAAATTCTACATCTCGGTAGTGAACACCTTCGACCTGATTCAACTTATTGAAATTCTTGCACTTATTTGTAAGAGAGCGGATTCTTGGTTTTCTATCTATAACTTGGAATATACGATGAGCTGAGACCAGAGCTGCTGTGAAAGCTGGAGCGAATGCAAGCGATTGAGCTAACATCATGGAACCATACAGGAGTGTTTCCGAAACTCTGTCAAAAAATTGCTGTATAGAATTTCTTGGAAATTCTCGATCTACTTACTTAATAATATCCTGGAACGGTATTGAGCCTTCTGAAACAAGAACTCCGCCATAGCACAACCCTATGGCATAGGCAAAAAACACAAATGCTTGTCCCGAAGAGTTAACAATACCTCGATACCTGAGTTTTTTCCTTATTTCTACCTCGACTTTTCTTATTTCTTCGTTATACTTTTCAATAAGTTCCCCTTCTCGTCTTAAACCAGCTATTGTTCGGATATTAACGATGGCTTCTGTAGCAATGCGACTGGCTTCCTCAAGAATCTTTTTCTCACGAATCATCGCACTTGACATGGAACTACAAAGTAAAATATCATGATTGATGAGTTCAAAAGCCTTATATATGTTCATTACCTGGCTTCATAAATCACTGATCCAATAATTATGGGACATGTGCAGATACATAAAAGGGCAAGCTTCCAGGAATAGTAGAACGCAATAGTTCCACTGCATAAAAAGTTAGAGAAAGCCTGAATTAATCCACTCAAGGGAAAACCAATAGCTCCCTGAACATTGGCAGCGTCACCTGCCAAACGGGCCGATAGAGCTCCGACACTATTCTTTTCTTCATCAAACCACCCAACTTCCTGCTGCATGATCGACTTGAATGACATCGACCTTTTAAAAAAAGTGTTAGCTAGCCATGACCAACAGCTTCTTTCCAATCTTACCTTATTCGTGTGGTTAACCAAACTCCAGCTAGATTGAAAAGGTAGGTTTGAAGGAAGGAAATAACCCCTGTAACAATGCCAATCACCAAACAGCATATCGAGAGTATTGCCGTCCTGCTTCTAGCTTCATTTTCATCATTTTGTGATAGAGCAGCATAGAATTCTCCGAAGGCAATTGAAAAGGCAGGATACGTGAATCCATACAACGTAGCCGAAATAATACCAAATATCAGATAGCCTAACTCTGGTCGTGAGATTTTCAAAATTCTTATGAATGTTTTGACGTATTGAGTCTTTTCATCTTTTTCTTCATCGTCATTCTTGGGGGATGTGAAGACAGGTCCTTCAAAGCTGACAACATCTTTTTGATTTTTTTCAATATTATTCGCGTTGAGTTCGAAAGACTTTTCATAGATTCCCAGAGCTTTATCTTAAAGAATTGGCTTTATTTTGTTAGAAAGGAAGAAAATATTTTGAGTAACTTACTTTTCTCTTCAATATCTTGATCATTTGATTCGATATATTGTAGATCACCTGCGTGCACCATGTTATAGTACATTCCCTTAAGTTTCATCAAGTCATTGTGAGATCCTTCTTCGACAACTTTTCCTTGATCAAGGAAAAATATACGATCTGCCGACTTAATAGCTGACAATCTATGAGAAACAACAATTGTTGTTCTTCCCTTGCTAGCTAGGTCCAAGGCTTCTTGAACAAGTCTTTCAGATTGATAGTCCAAAGCTGAGGTTGCCTCGTCGAGGAGGAGAATTTTTGGATTTTGAATGAGTGCCCGAGCAATTGCAATACGCTGTTTTTGACCTCCTGATAATTGAGCACCTTTTTCTCCGATAAAAGTTTGATAGCTCTAGATAGATTTCAAAAAATCCACTCAATTAGCATTTTTGAAAAGTACAAGAAACAAATACTCACTTCTGGCAAATTAACAATAAAATCATGCACACCAGCAGACTTGGCTGCAGCCTCAATTTCTTTTTGTGTGGCTGTTGATTTACCGTGCATAATATTTTCTCTTACGGTTCCTTGGAATAGAACTGGTTCTTGCCCAACACAAGCAATATTCGATCTCAACCAGCTTATGTTGTACTTCTTAATGTCCAGTTCATCCAAAAGCACTTGTCCAAAGACCGGATCATAGAACCTCTGCAGAAGTTGTATACAAGTTGACTTTCCACAACCAGATGAACCAACAAGTGCAATGGTTTGACCTTCTTTCACTTTAAAATTCAAACCTCTATGAACGATGATATCTTGTCGCGAAGGATACCGGAAAAATACGTCTCGAAACTCTATTTCACCTCTAAGTCCATAATTGAGAATTTTTCCATCTGTTGACATCGGATCGATGTTGGATTTGGAATCGATGATTCCGAATATTTTTGTCGCACAACCTCTTGCCGTAGCAAAAGATTCGAGGAATGGTGAACTTCTAGCTATATTGTCAGCCCCCACGATTATACCAAAGAATGCCTTGAAAAATGTTATGCAGTTTTTTAAAAAAGAATCAATCCTCAAAAAAGGTCTTACTTACAATCATAAGAATCGCTGGAGTATATTCCTTGTCCACCTTGTCTCGATCAGCCAGAATAAGATTCACTCCATACCAGAAGGCACCGGCACATGAAATAAACAGCAGAGACTTCAGGACTCCATCACTGAATCCAGAGAAAGCTCCTTTCTTTTGGCTAGCTTTTCGAGCAGGAATCAAGAAGTTATCGTATCGAGCTGATTCTTTCTTTTCCCCGGCAAACGAAACAACTGTTCGAATCGAACTAAGAATTTCTTCGACCAGATTTCCAGCACTTGAATAAGAATCCTGCTCCAAAGCTGTCAAACGGCTTTGATACTAAACAAAATTAGATTAAATCATCTCGAGTTCATTGGAGAATCGCTTCAATATATTCACCTTAGTCACGAAATAGTTCATAACTATCACAATTGGAATGTAGACGCTTACGGCCAGAGTTAACTTCCAGCCATATGCGAACGATATAGCCACCGTTATGACAAAACTGATAATTAAATACAGAAAGTGGGCTACTTTTTCCGAAATTCCATCTCGAATCTTTTCAATATCACTTTAAATTATAAAAGTTATAATTCTTTACTTCAGAAACATCTCCAAAAACTTAACTTACTCTGTCATGTTTTGGGCAAAGTTCTGTTGAGTTACAGTATCATGCCAACTTATGTCTTGCCTCATGATTGCTCGAAAAAGCTTCATTCGCATACGAGTCACTTGTTTTAATGCAATTAAATTGAAAACATCAACTGAAAATATTCCCGATAGGAGCAAGACTACAGATGTGATGGTTAACAAGAGTCCATAGGAAATCGAATCGTAGTAGAGCTCCTTATTGTTCTCCTCTCGTGTAGCATTTGTCCTAGAAACAGTATCAATTTTATTCAAGTCATTCGTCCTAAAAGTAAGTCAATGTCTTACAGTGTTTTACCACCTCCTAAAAGAGGTAAAAAGTAAGTTGTTGAACTGGTCCCTGTAGCCAAAGTGCGGTCCACAAGCATCGCTGTAAATTCACTGTAAATTATTACAACAGCCGGAAGCGTCAAAGCCTTAATCGCTGACATCAAAATTCCAATAATAAGCAGGAATATTTCACAAGGAGTTGTGAATCGAAATAGTCTAAAGAACCCAACCGGTGGTGTTGCCTCCACGGGTTCCTCCTCTTCACATTTTCCCGAAGAAGATTCTTCTCCCACGGATGACCTTTAATAAAATCAAAATCCATTATAAATTGGTCAATTAATTTTTGTGTTTCATCCTTGAATAAATTTTATAAATAAATAAATTCAAATTCAAACTAATAGTTCGGCAGGCTGCGCGGCGCGGCGGCAAAGCCAAAGATGCGTGTGCTTATTGAAAGATCGCTAGAAAAGTCAACAACAGCAGCAGTTAGGTCATTGGAGTCAATTGAAAGTTTAATTTTCAATTAAAATTTAATATCTATTGCTATTTTTTTTAGAATAGAATCGAAGATATGTGAGCTTATTAATAAAATTGAAAAAGTATGCGGATGCAAGTAAACAAAAATGCCCTTGAGATAATTTTGCTTTTGTGGTTCCAACCAAGCAACGTTTAACAAAATAAATAAACATAATTGGTATGAGTTCACATAAACTCTCATAAACGAATGTTGAGAAAATTTTTTTTTTTTTATTTCAAAACAAATACAAAATAAATTTCGAGGTTTGTTCTACTTAAAAAAATCTAAAAGAACTGAAATAAAAAATTACCCTTCTCCTTGGAAAATAAAATGCTCTCTATGTACTTTTGAATAAAACGGTCATTTGCAAAAATTAGAAGATTAAACAATTACCAATGTTATATTAACCATTATTTGATTTCGAATGTTTTCATCGTATTGGTACTTTATTTCGAAATCATAAAATATTGATAGTTTTTTTGGGGTTAATGGAGATATTCTTGGCATTATCTTTAAGAAAGTTGTGAAAAGTCTTAAACCATTAAAAAGACATTGAAGCGATTTTAATAGTGTTAAATAAATTTGCATCACAAAAAGGTTACTTAAACTTTTAGTAATGTTAACTCTCGAATTTCTTAAATTTCATAATAGCTGTGTTCAACCAGCTGCACTGGACTATACTCTGTTTAGAAAAGTGTTGCTATTTTGCGTTCATTGAGCTGAACTAGTCCGAATATTCTGTAATGGTAATTTCTTTTCCTTGTGGTTCAATATTTTTCAAACACCAAATTAAATTTTGTATCAAAGTAAGTAGAAAATTATAAAGAAATTTTAATCCAATAATTTAATAATTTGACAAATCTTTTAAAATTGTATTTTTAATTATTTCTTCAATTTTACCAGCGCAGAATTTATTTTGTTTCTTGTTTTCAACATTTGATGTTTTTACTTGAAACTATTGTGATAGTTTTCATGTTCCTGCACTGGACATTATTTTTCTGGTTGAACAAACCTAATAATGGTTTCATTCTTCCAATTTGGGTTCGTTTATTTGTTCTTTCTTATGAACTGTCAAAGTTTGAGCGTGTTCAGATCAACTGCTTTTTTAAATATTAATCCCTTGTTAGAAATGTTTCTCCAATATTTGGTCAAAAAAGGAAACAAAAATAAAAATTAAATTTTAATTAAACTACAGAATACCAAAATCCCAACTGTGTCTCAGTAGAAATTATGACCATTTAGAGAGATTTCGGCATTCGAACAACCGGTATATAAATATATCTAAATATTCGATTAAACAACAAAATTTTTCAAACATTTGATGTATTGGCAGGTATTTTTCTAGGTTTTAAATTATAAAACATGTGTAAATATATTGTTAATAATAACACTGAACATATTTGACATGTATTAAGATTTTCCGTCAATTTCTTTCAAACGAATTTTTACTGTGTCCCTATTAAAATTTAGTGGCTTAAAATTTTAAACGGTGTAACAAAACATTAAGTTGCTAATTTAAATGATTGTAGCACCTTATTATCCTCTAAAGTTTTACTAAATGTTAAAATCACAACTTTCAGTAACTTTCTAAATCCATATCCATATGATTTCCGAATTTTTGACATTTCAAAAGAGGATGTTTGTTTGATTTATCTTTTTTTTTACGAACTGTCACTGGTAAGACGTGTTCAGATGCACCGTTTTTAATTAAAAGGGATTTCATATTTTTATATTCAGATATACATATGTGTATAGTAAAGAATTCACATTTTGGAATAGCTAGTAATTTGCTTAATATTTAGGAATTTTCTAACTGCCAATCAAATGTTTAGTCATAAGCAATTGGTTGTTTAAAATGTTGCACCACTCTTTTCATTATTTTTAGAATTTCACAGTTTGAAAGAAACCAACAGATACAAAAATCAAAAAATTGCTATGAACTTCTTCATAAATTATGTTTTAACACAATAGTTTCTGAATTTTGATTTTGAATTCATATTTTAAAAACATATTTTCAAGTAAGATATCACCTTAATATTTTTCTCACATTTTTTATTTGATTGATTTTGATTGATTTGATTAAATAATCCTTTTTTATGTCATGTAGACAGTGATAAATATTTTACACCCAGATCTTCACACAATACCGAAGGATTTCCCAGTTCGAGTCCGAATAGCTATCCGTTTTTTTTTTCTATATTTTTAAGAGAACCAAATACATCAAGTATATCGCGAAGACTGAGAATATTTTGGATCTTCAATTTGCCTTAAATATGATCGATTTCACTTGTCACTCGATTGTTCCATTGGAAATTGATTTTGATATTTTCGCATGGGTTTGCCAATTGTAGCATCGGACAGCGCTTTAAGTATCTCAATGTAAAATTGTTCCTATATACTTGTACTGATGATGATGCTGAGTAGGTAGATATTAAGAGACGAATCACAAAAATTGAAATTAAAATTATTCATAAATATTGGTCTATTATATGGAAGGAATGTATCTTAATGCAGAGCTAGGTGCTAGAGAGCACATATTAAGGAGTTCAGAGATCGTTCATTTAGATTTTTATATATGAATTTCATGGCAAATGGTTGACGTTAAAGAAATAAGAGGTTTTTTAATTAAGTCATTTGATTTGTTTTATTTTGAGTGAGAAGTGAGAAGAATATCTTGCGCAGTCGCTTCGTCGTTGAATTGATTGAAGAATCAAATTTTATAGAGTTTCATCAATGAATTTGTTTTTAATTTGTACTATCAGTAAAATTATAAGTGCCTACATTTGTGGGGTACCTTATTGTAAATTATTATTAATAGTTAAGTGGCTTCAAGTATACTCGTACGTGTGTCCATCACAAAGCAAAGAAGTACGACTTTTAATCTCAAGTGTAAGGTTTTGTAATTCAATGTGTAACTGGTTAAGAACTGCGATAAAATATTTTAATAAATAATACTTTTTGCATTACTGTATTCTTAAAATAGTAAAATGGTTCTTACGTTCTTATATTAAGAAGTGCATATCAGAATATATATTGAGAAGTTATATTAGGCGGTTATCAATGGCAACAAGCTTAATTATGTAAATTTGTTAATTATATAAACGTCAGAGGCGAGACGGCGTTATTTAAAAATGTACATGGCACAACAATCATTATTTGTACCACTGGTTAACACAATTAAGCTTGTTGTCTGATACAAAAACCAAATACTACTTTTCGAAAGGTTTTAGTTGCCCTTAATTCGAATTTGACCTTATTATTTCTTTTACATATCATGTTTTGGAATAAATCTCTTCAGTAAATATTTGAAAATTTATAATCCGGTGCATTTAAGGCTAAGAAAAAGCAAGACATATTTATGTAGTTCTTAACAGTATTTTGTATGATATTTTTGAAAAGTGTAAATGTTTATGTTTTTTAGATACAGCTTAAACTCTATACGATTTTTTGAAGACACTTGAAACTTATACTCTCATGGTTTTTAAACCAATAATCAATAAATTTTGAAAACCTTGTTTGGAAAACTGATTCCATATCAGATTAAAAAAGAGGCTGAGATGCGACCCACGCTGATAACTTCAAATCCTGTCTGTCGATTTGTCTTCCTTAAAAGTTTGTAGGTTTTCGTGTTGGGTTAAAAAAGTTTTCAGTTGAATTATTCTTAAAAATTTAAAAACTACCAATAATATTTTGCATATAATGAAATAGTTTGATTGCGAAATTATTTTTTTGTTAACGAGATTTTTAGTCGAAAACCAATTTTAGTAGCATTTCTTAAAAATAATTAT
Source organism: Eupeodes luniger (assembly GCA_951509635.1). NCBI lineage: Eukaryota > Metazoa > Arthropoda > Insecta > Diptera > Syrphidae > Eupeodes > Eupeodes luniger. The sequence goes on from OX608074.1 coordinate 1,807,456, forward strand.
TTCTTATATAAACAAATACAAATTAGATGAATGAAAAAAAAGTTAGTTTAAAGCTAATATATTAAAGTCTTGAAAATATATTTAAGTTGAAAGTCAATTTTTACCAACTTTAAGTAATGTTTTTTTAAGTTTTTATTTTTTGGTAAAAAACTGTCAGTTCGATTTTTCTCAAAATTTTACCAGATGTTAAAAAAATTATTCTTCGTTGCACAAAATTGTTTTGGAGATGAAATCGTTTTTTGTTCTTAAATTTTCCGAGGTAAATAATATTTTTTTTTCAGTTTTTTTGATTTATAAAAAAAAAACGTTAATTTGATTTTTTTCCAAAAATGTATTTGTTTTGTATCACGTTACAATATATAATACTAGCTTTTTCCCGCGACTTCGTCCGCATTAGATAGTTTTTTTGGATAGTATGAAAAAACCTGAGCTGTACTTTTTTGTAAGTATGTTTGAATTGTGCCGAGATAGGATGAGGCCATACTAAGTGTGATTGTCATAGGTTAAGTTAGGTTAGGATTAATACATTTTAAGAAGAAGATAGGTTACTGCAATACATTTTTATATTCGACGTTTTTTGTTTTTCCTTCCTTGGCCAGAACGTAAAGATTTTGTGGATTTGAGACTCGTGAGCACGCTACATATAATTGTCCATGGGAAAAACAGTTTTTTTTTTTCCAAATTTACACCTGCAACTTTCAGCGTTTGCCCCCGAGCTTTATTTATTGTTATTGCAAATGCTATTTTCAGAGGAAACTGCACTCTTTTAAACTGAAACGGCATATTGGTTGGAATTATCGGAATGCGGGGAATTAAAACATTTGTTCCTTTTGCTATCCAGTCATGATTATAGCTTTTATAATATTTGGTCCTAGGTGAGTAATCTGTAGCCGTGTACTATAACATAACTTTGATGCGTCAAGATTTCTTATTAACAGGACTGGAACACCAACCTTCAATCTCAACTTATAAGAAGGGTTGGGAATGCGTTGCTTTCCCGTAATACCAATTTTATCCAAATATTAAGTAATTTAGGAGTGAAAGCGATCAGATTCCCCGGAAAGTAATTTTTCCCATGGGAATGTGTTGTTTTCGCGAGGTCAAAAGTTACTCATGTATTATCTTAAGTCTCAAACTATCTCCTTACCAAATTTCATTTAAATCTGTTCAGTAGTTTAGGCGTAAAAGCTATCGGCCCACCTGAATTTTCCCATGGGAATGCGTCATTTTTCCGGGGTAAAAAGTAGCCTATGTCCTTTCTCGGATATCAAAATATCTAAATACCAAATTTCATGCAAATTGGTTCAGTAGTTTAGGCGTGATTGAGTAACAGACAGACAGAGTTACTTTCGCATTTATAATATTAGTATAGATGAAATTTAATTCAAGTCGCTAGCGTTATTGGTTCGTGAGATATTTAGGGTGAACCAAAATTGTCACCTTTTTTTTTAAATTGTTATGGTAAAAAAACCACCCACGCAATTTTTTTGAGAGTCCTTTCTGAATCTTTCTGCATTATTATCTGTATAACAAAATTTGTTTGAAGGCGGTATCTCTACTGATTCTTGAGCTATGGACGATGAAAAAAACTTTGCGAACGTACGGACGTATACAAACGTCCGTACACACGCACGCACAGGCATCTCTCTAAAAATCTTTCATTTCGACTCTAGGGACCTTGAAACGTGAAGAAATGTCAAAATTTTCAATTCGACAAATCGGACCGATTACAATAACTTCTTGAATCCAAAAAAATTTCGAACATTTTTAAGGGTCTTACACTAATTTTAATGAATATTTTTCTGAAATAATTCGCAACGTAGGGTTTTAATAAAGTGTCATATTTTCGAAAATTTTTCCTTTTTTGTTAAATCCTTTCATTTATTTTCTTCAGATTTTAAACAATTTTAGTGAGTTATTAACCGATTATTGAACAATTTTTCTTGTTATTAACGATTTTATGATTCTTCTATCTCTTAATATTTCACTAACTAAGTCGCTGATTTCAGAATTTCTGATGTCTTAAATTAAAACGTCCCATCTCTACATGAAGGTTTGTTTGTTTTTCTTTGTTTTTGTATAAAGTGTCACTGTTTGGACGCGTTCGGATGCAACGGTTTAAATAGAAGATAATTGTGTTTTCACCATTTAATATTTTTGAACACCTAATTATTGGTTTAATTTTTTTTAGAAAACTTCAAACTAATGCAATACAAAAGTTTAAATTATATTTTGGCCTAAAAATTGTGAGAAAGTTGTGTAATTTTCAGGTCATTTTATGTCATCGTCATGTAATTTTTTCAAAAAATTTTCCTTAATTGTCCTTTTAACTTTAAGCAGTTCTTAAGTGATATTAAAAATTTGCTACATTTGATTTCTCATCTCTAATTAAATCAACTTTATTTTTTTCTTCATTTAAATTTAAATACATTTTTAATAGTTAACTAATAAAATATCTACGTCAAATATTTTTACAATAAATGTTTTAAAATTTACACATTCATATTACAAGTCTTATTGCTAACGAAAACAAAAATATTATGGCTAACTCTGCATATTTCCTAAAAAATATAGAACATTTTTATTATATTTCGAGATTCATGTTTAAAAGATTAAAACAATAGCGAGAAGACAAAATAACATTTGTATATAAAATAACCCTAACGCACGTTTTTGTCTTATGCCAGCATATTTTGAAAATATCACAAGAATTTTAAATAATTATTGTAAAAAAAAAAGAAGTTTACAGTAGGTATAGGAGAGTTCTTTTGAAATTTACAAAATCTCCCTAAACTATGGATATTTACAATATTCGAAATCGAAATATATAAGTTATGGAGGGTTTTCGAAGTTGAATTTATTTTTTTTTCAAACATAAACTTCCCCGTTTTTAGCTTCGGGTGTTCCTTTTGTAAGTGTTGTTGGAGCCGAAGTTGAATTTTCGTTAGAAGGATTTGGCATAAGGCTATTGCCGTTGCTTGTTGCAATTTGAGGATTTGAGGAATTATTTCGATTTTCGATTGGTTGATTGAGTGATCTTTGAGAGAGCTTCCGCTCGAGTACATAAGAATCTCTAATGACGGCATCATTGAAACTACTCGTTCGCGAGATTGGTGTGTGATTTTCATTCTTCACAGTGAGGAATCTATTATTCGATGGATCGCGAGCTGTTTCCGAGACTGAAACAGCTGAAACCGATCGTGGAATGGTCAGGGCTAGAGGAATGGACGACATCATTTCGTTGGTATCGAACACGGCATTTGTTGTGGTTATCTGAGGCATGGAAACTATATTTAAAGTTCCCGAAGGCATTGAATCGGACGTTGATGTAGTGACTGTGAATGGGAATGACAGTGTTGTCACGGGTAGATCTAAGAAAAAGAAAGAAGATAAATGATATCAATTGTTCTGCTAAAAATATCTTAAAATAGTTTACTTGAAGGACTTAGGGAAACAGTTCCGAAATTAACATCCTGCAGATTCTTCGGCAGAACAGCTTGGGCAAGTGCAGCAGTTGCTGGATGCCCTGGAATGAGGGTGTTGTTCGATGAACAACTATCCATTTCTTTAATTGGTGAGAGGAGAAGAGTTCCAAGAACTTGGCCATCCTGCCCGCTTGGATATGGGTACATGTTATGGGATGACGTCAAATGTGACGCCATAAGTTCAACTCCACTAGCTCCGGAAGTGCTTGTTCCCGTCGATCCAGGCGTGAAGATAAGTTTACTTTCTTTTTCTACACCTTCCTTTGTAACGTCGGGCGTTGGAATGCGAGGTCTGTTTTTGGGCACAGCCACGTTAAGGCCATTAACATTTAGCCTTGTATCTATACGTGTTAAAATATCAAAAAATACAATTATTTTTCTACTTTTGGGATTTCAACTGAAAACTTACTTTGCTTTAGTTGCTTTTGAGCACGCAATGATTTCCGATGGACAAACTTCTCATAGAAGCTCGGCTTCGATTGAAGCTGCTGATGCTGCTGTTGCTGTTGCAGAATTGCTAGAGGCAAGCCAGACTCTGGACTGGAGTAAACCGAATTCAAACGATTTCGATTGAACGCTGTGCCTCCTGAGGAGTATGCGGTGGACTGACTTCGCATCGAACCCATACGGGATAGCTGACGAGTAAGCCAGTTGTTTTTGCGTCGCTCAACCATTGGAGTATCGACACTTTCCTGCGAAGAATAAATTAAATATTATGTTTGTTCAAAAATTGTGTAATAAATTTGTTGTTACATAATCTGCATAGACGTCATCGGGCATATTACGCTTGGTGGGCATGATGTTGGCATACATGGCGTCAGCAGTTTTAACTTTGTATTTTTCAGCAGAACCCTTAGGCTCATTGCGTCGATAGTGTTCTGAAGCCACAGTGTAAGGCAAGTCCTTCGGTACAACGCACTCCCAGTACTGATCTCGCAGGAGTTCAGGATGTTCTTCGTGCATTTCATCAACAATCATGTAGGAAGCCTAAAATTAGTCAACAAAAATGTGAACCTAAGAATTCTCAGCAAATTTAAGAAAAATTTAAATTCCTTATTAAAATAAATTTATTAATAAACGTGCTCTTTGGGTTCTTATTGTTTTTCGCATATTTTGAACAAAAACTGAATTGTAAATTTTTGAAAGCCTTGAAAAAAATGGCATTTCCTATATTATTATTTAATAAACAAATAAGGTAGTTTATACGCAAAGACATTATGGGTGGAATAATTTATTTTGGTATCCACATAAGTTGAAAGTTTAAAAATAAACTGATTAAATTTCCCTGCGTAAATAAAAGGCTAGACATTTTTTTTTCTTCTTCTATGTAAATTAAACATTTAAAACTGATTTAAAATTAAAACATACATAAATTAACCTCGGAATTTATTCCACGAAATGTTTTGCCAATTAAAATCAAGTCAAAGACCCAACCCAACTTTCAGTTTTAATGCTTCAGTTTTGTTTCTCCTGGTTTTTGGTTTCACTTTCAACGTAGTAAGTTAATGAAAAAAAGACGTGTTAACAAAAATAGTTTAAAAAAAATCTAAGCACATGTAAGTGTTGAGTTGATTACCACCCTAATGTGGATGAGTTTTTGGCAAAAGTTGAGTACTTTGTAGTAGCCACATGTAGCCAATAAACATGTCAAGACGCAAGGAGCCAACTTGAAGAAGAATATACATGCCCTGCATTTATCAAAATATTTAACTTTTAAACAGCTGATATGACTACCTTCGTTTTTTCTTTACAATTTACGAGTAACAACACTTTTTATAACAAATGAACTGATAATACAAATTAGTTGGAGAAAAACAAAGTTTTCAGTTTTTTTTTCTAAAGATGCCATCAGGTCACGTCTTGAGTTTTTGGTTTGGTTTTGGAATAGATATAAAAATAAAAGTGAAAATACTTTAGTAAGTATATTATTAACTAGTCATGTGTTTCTTTTGTTGTGCAATAAAGTATTATTTTTTTGTTTTTGTTGTCACGTATTTGGAAATTGCATTATAATTGAAACAAAATAATCTTTAAATAATTTATAATAATTGTTATTAACAGCTTAAGCTGTAAAAAAAAACAGAAATTAACAGAGTTTTATTGTTTTTTGTCGTGCTAAGACTCAGCTATTGAAATGTTTTTAACAACACTATAAAAAAATGTAGCTGTCAGAAAAAAACATGTTTTTTAAAGGTTTTGTTTATTTTTCATTGGAAATGTAAAAATTAGGTTATAACTTTTAAATAAGTATAAACAATTTTTTTTTATGTTTATTACGTAAAATAGTTGAAAGTGATTAATTTATATAGGGTGTATTTTTCAGCTGCATGAGAAGTTCCTATGTTTGTTTTCTGCGCTTTGACAGTTGAGAATGTCAAGCTGTGGTGAAATTTCAGTTGAAAGAGGTTTGGTGAATCACCATGAATTGCTTAGAACCAGACCAAGGGATTGAAAAGGGGAAATTCAAATCAATTTGGTGGCAACTTTGTTTACAGAAGTGGTTTTTACAACTGGCCCTCGTTCAATCTAGTAATTTTTGTATTCCAAGTGAAGGCAATGGTTTGTGCTGGAAAATAAGCAACTCTTTAAGCATTGGAAGCCAATATTCAAGCCACTATTGATGCCATACATCCAGAATTGTTGCAAGAATCAGTGAGTGTACATTAGCAAGAAATCATATTTAATCAATAGATGCCCAAACATGTCAACAATTTTTTGTCAACTGAAATTCTCAAGCTATTTAAAAAACACTCGATATAAGATTTTCAAATAATTTGAAGAGAATAAAGATAAGCAAAAATTAGATGGAAATTGAGTTTGACAATTGATGACACTTTCTATTAAAAACAATGCATCTGAACACGTCTTAACAGTGACATTGAGTGGAAAAAAGAAAACAAACCTAAAACTGAAATGTCAAAACTCAGAAGTCATATTAATTTAGAAAATCACTTAACTCTGAAGCATCAAATTTTGGATTTAAACTTTACTAAGATGATGAAATTTGCAAAATAATCTTTTTACTCAGTAACTTAAATTCCTAAAAAATTTCTACATCGTTTAAAATTGTCTGTCATAAACTGTAGTACCTTATTTTTAAAAGTTTAACATTGCGTGGGTCGTCTTGTTCATTTCTTCTCTATTTATAGACTTGTTCATTTAATATATCTAATATAAGAATATATAAACAAGCTTATAGTAATTTATGAGACTTGCAAGTGGCTAGTTGTTCTTTTAAATTCAAGTTAAATTAAACTATATCGTATATTCTACAGTTTATATAAAAATTTCCCATTAAAAATAATGGGAAGTTTGCCCTAAAAATAAAATTAATACGAGTGTTTTAAGAAAATAAACCGAACAAAGTAATCCACTAAAGTAACTTATACTTAATTAGTTCAACTTACACAAAGGGTGTTTGCCCAAGAATAAAATGACTAATTGTGCATTTTATATTTTTTCTAACCGGTCTTTTATCATTGGAGTAACAATTACAATTACAATTAAAAAAACTGAATTAAATTACTGGCTTTACATTCTAGACTTGTCATATAAGCTTTTTCCGCCCTCTATAAGACTTATTTAAAGTTAATTCTTATAAATTCATATTTTATATTTCTGGTAAAAATCGTGATATGTTAAAACAAGTTCTTGGAAGAAATTGTTGCAAGAAAAAAGTAAAACTAAGAAAAATAAAACCTAAATGGAAACCCCATTACTTGAGATGAATTATTCAGTCAAATAAGGCTTTCACAAAGTTCTGAAGAATAAATATTATGAACATGTTATGATGAATCATTTTGCTGGTGGTCTTGTTTTCTTTTACAATTTTAAAGGATATCTGGTAATTTTGTTTACCTTTATAGAAACTCTTGGAAAGTACATTCTTTACTTACCTTAATGTGTCGATCTATAAGCCAATTAAGCTCAATGTCATCATCGTCTTCTCCAAATGGATTGATTAGCACTTCTGCAACTTTAAGCCATCCCACATAAAACACGAACTACAAAAAGGTTTAAACAAAAAAATTTAAGTAATGATGAATGATTGATTTGTGTGATTTAAACAAAATTAGGGATATGGCTTTAGAATCTTATCACCTTAAAATATTCACTTTAATAACTAAACTAAACATAAACTAAATAATATATTTTTATGAATGAAGATCTTAAAAAGAATTCATTTTTGGGGTAAAATATGTGCCTATTTTTCGTATAACCACGCCATTAAATTATCTCTTCATTAAGGACAAAAGTACTTAACTTTTGTCAAACTTAACTATTTAACCATTTATTATAATACATATTGATAATAAAAAAACGTATTTTGTATATTTTTCTGACTAATCTGTAAAAAATAAATAAAAACGGAGCTTGCCTACCTTAAATACCCAAAATTTATAAACTATTTCTGATCAATCAATTTATTGATTGTTTGATTGATGAATGAAGAATTTTAGAAAATGAAGAAAACAAAACAATTAGTTTTACGATCTGTGTGAGAGGTCAAGAATATTTATTTGGAATTTTTGAAAATTGTATACACAATATGTATGTATCTATCTAACTCGAAGAAGTCTTTATTTTAACAAACTTTACTTATGTATGATCTTTTTTTATTCTAATCAAACCATATAAGAAGAAAAAAACTATTATTAGGTCCAATTTGATCAAAGATTGTTGAAATATTTAAACTTATTAATCTTAGAAAAAGTTCAAGATATAATACATACATACATACATATATAAAGGCAACTGCTTAATTTTGATAAAGTCAATAACACCAATTAAGCCCTTTAAGCTGCAGATTCTTAATTAATGGCTTTAATGAACCTTCCAAATGGGTGTACCTTAGGGCAACTTAGTTGGAGATAAAGGTTTTTTTTTTTAATTTTAGGGCACTCAAGAAGAATAATGTACTAATTGAATAAAAGATGAATTTTGAATTGTTATTCAAGTAGCAACTTAATTACTTAATTAATTTCACATTAAAAAAATAATCAAATTAAAAAATCTTGAAAGGGCAGCAGTGTGGGTTACATTTTGCACTAAGCTTAATTTTGATTTAAGGAAATTTCAAAAGTTCGAATTGGTCAAAATTGAAATTTAAGCAAATTTTTAGGACAAATATTCTGGACGTTATAAATATTAAATGTGGCACTTTTGATAGGATTCAATAAAAAAAAAATTAATTTTTTTTTTTCTTTTTTAATTTAACTAAAAGTCGAAGATGAAACAATTTTAAAGTCAATACCTTTTTTTGTTTCCAAGTATTTTAGGTTTCCAATTTTTTTTTTTTTTTTTTTTAATTCTAAAATTTTAAAAATGAAGATTTTTCACTTCCTATAGGAAAGTATTGTAATCGATCTGATATGTCGAATTGAACATTTTGACATTACGCGATATTTCAATGTCCCTAAAATCAAAATCAAAAGTTTTTAGAGAGATGTCTGTATATAAGAGTCTAATTACGTTTGGGAAATCAATTTTCGTCGCCCATATCTCAAGAACTAGTCCCGGTAACGAGTCCAAATCCTTTTTTTTAAATGTAATAACATTAAAAAATGCTGAAAGGACTGTCAGAAAAATTGAAAGCGTGATTTTGTAACTATAGAAATTTGAGAAAAGTGAAAAGTTTGGTTGACCCCAAATATTTCAAGAACTAAAACGCTAGCGACTGAAAAACACATTGGTCACTTTGAATATTTTGCAAATAGAAAATTGTATGCTTCGAAGATTAACATTTTTGACAATGACATTTTTAGAAAGATCGAAGTGAGAGTTTTTTTGATAATAAAAAAAAATATTGCTACTTAAAATTGGTAAAAATTGGTTTTCGACTCAAATATTTCAAGTTTTTAGAAAAAATGACTGTCATGCCATAGGTCTTGGGTTCGATCCCTGCCTGTGTCATCTAAAGTTTTTTTCACGGGTACTACCTCTTGCGAGGAATTGACAAATTTTCCAAGAGTAATTCTTGTCATGAAAAGTGTTTTCTCAAATTTGCCGTTCGGATTCGGCTTAAGACTGTAGGTCCCCTCCATTCCTGAAAACAGTACTCGCACGAATGGTTGAGAGTTGTAAGTCAATAGGCCCTGGTTCTCAACGACCTGTTGCGCCACTCAATTTCAATTTGCCGACAGGCACGAATTTTTGTAAATTTAGTTGCATATGAAATTTTTTGCAGTGTAAAGTTTCTTAACTCACTTTAGTACAACTTGAAAAGTGGAAAATAAATTCAAATTTCTGAACTTTCGATTTTTTAAGCAACTTTATTAAAAATGTTTCATATACATAAATCTTCAAATTCAAATAATGTTTTTCATTGAACAATAAGACTCTAACTTCATACATTTAATTGTTCAATAGTTGTTTTATTCTTAAATTTTCGTCAAGATCTTACACGAAATACCCCAATGTTTGCCATAAAAATGCATACTTTTAGCACCTCCTCTCTCGGGATGTATTGCAAACATAACCCAAACACATTGTAAAGCTATTATATTTAATAGCCCATTCAACCGCATTTGAAAAATTCTATAGGTGTGCATAAATCACAATACAATATTGTTTTGTTAAATAAAAATTAAGAAGCTATTGTGGTTAGCAACACACGTTGGAATCTAGTCAAAAAATTAATTAACACAAATTTCCGGCACCCGTTTTTCGTTCACCTGAGTTTGATTTTTTTGTTTTCTAATTGAATGATCTTGGCACATACCATAAACACCCGTATAAGAAACTTCTGATATTTATTTTTATGGTGGTACCTATTTGTTTAGTTTTTTATTTTGTTTAAATAAAAAATTTACCTACAAAGTTGAAAGAAATAACAATTAATTAAAGTATAACGCAAAAGCAGAACACTGCGGCTTAGTGGTTTTTGTGGTTTGGTTTTGAGAATTGATATTTTTCAGTATGGGTAAGGTAGTTGAACCATGATTGTAGAATGTAGACTTAGGTTTTCTATTGTTGAACCAATCGAAAAAATAATACTCCTATTAAATGTTATGTAACAAGAGACATTTACGTACCCACAAAGCATAAAGGTTTAATGAGAATGGAATTTTGTTTTTAGAACTCTTTGCGTGATAGAAGATTTTATGGCATTCGAAATAGTGTATAATTTTGTGATTCAAAGACTTTTTTTTTTTTATAGAAGACGTAGAAAACTTACTTGTAAAACTGTGAATAGTGGAAAATACAAGTCAGTATCGGCTTTTCCATTTCGAGGCGGCATATTCGGGAGCATTTGTTTGCCCACAACAGCGGCTATAAAATAAATATACAACACCAATGTGACAACCTGCAATGACATTATAAGAAAAATATATTAGTTCATTATAATAAATGATTCCGTATCCGTATATTAAAAAATTCCGCTTACATCATATTTCGATGGAAAAACAAGAAACAAAGTTAAGAAAAAAAAAGCTAAAGGTTACGCGCCTTTATTATACTCAAACGTGCAACTTACCTGAGTGTATACCAATGGCACGCAGACCGTATCGTAGCCAATCAAGCCGCCAAGCCTTCGTCGGATGTCAGACAATTCAACCAGAATTGTCTGAACAATGTGATCCGATGAGATCAGACCGTCTTTGCGTGCACGATTAATGATGTTTGTCGCCCACACAAGAGGCATCCAGTACTTGGACATGGGACTCTTGGCGTTCATGGTCTCGAAGATTTTCATCTCGCTCTCGTGCATTAGCCCAGCATCCACAAGATGCTGTGTCGATGGGAAGCGTCTTTTAACGCGAAGTGAAATTCGCTGCAGGGTGATGACATAAGCCAAGACCATGTACCTCATAATATTACGGCGCATCAATCGCCCTGTCTCGTTCTATATACACACAAATAAAAGAGATAGATTTAGATTTAAAAAAGATTGGATTAGAAGAGAGGCTTTGAGATTTGTTTTTACACTTACTCCTCCATTGGAGTTAGGAATGGCAGCACTTATGAATAGGGCAAGAGTATCTGGCCATGGCAGTAATCTGTATTGCTCCCACCATCTCTTAACCACCAGACTTACATAGAACCCGAGGACAAAGGACATCGGGATGGTTTCACTCTGTTCACCGAAGTAAACTCGGATTTTGGCAAATATTCTGGAAATTCAAGATGTATTTGTTGTTGTTATTGTTTGTATCTTCTTTTAAACTCGTTTTTTTTAAACTTGAGTTGGGATGTTTACATAAATATAAAACTGAAAACACGTTAACGTATTGCCGCAGGGCAAGATGCCAATCGAAAACCCACAATTTTTTGTTTCTTTTTGTTTTTGTCTTCAAAATCACGCAAAGTGGTATTTTTGTTTCGTATTTCTTCGATTAGCACGTGTTGTGTGTTTGTTTGTCTTTAATTTACTTAGGATTTTATTGTTTTCACTTTTGAATATCTTTAAAATATTAGTAAAATTATTAAAATATTTATATACTCACTGTTGTTGGTAATCATTAAGTACAAATCTATAGACTAAGTTAATGGTATAATATAAACATAAATAAGCAACCAATTCACGCCACACTAATTTGTATACACTGCCGCGCCATCTGAAAATAGTTAGATAGAAATAGAAATGATTTATTAGTATTTAAATATAATGATTTTTTTTATAAATTTGTAATAGTCATTGTTAATTTAGTTTAACAACAATTTATAGAACATTTTTTTCGATGTATGATGATTGATGCAATAAACTTTGAACGAAGTTTGTGGTGTAAATTCTAAGTAATTTACTTTTCAAACATAAATAAAAAAGAAAAGGTCCTAATACCCAACCATCTGGGACTTCACTAAAATTTTGTAAAATTGTTAGGAGAGTTTAAACTGGAGAGAAAAATTGTTTCACGCCACAGACTACCTGCTTTCCTGCAATTTTCATCAAAAACTTTCTGAGGTCACGATTCTATAGGGTGTTTTTCTACTGTGTTGACATTTCTGTTCAGCTATGTATGACAATTCATCATGAATCCTTAAGCAGTAAAACAACACATCGAAGTTATTGAAATTTACTTGGAAAAAATAAATAAAACTGTTCGTGAAGTTAATTGAGCACTCCTTGTCCATTTTACGGTGTATAATGATGAGGATCATTTCCGTTTAAATGGCTTCTTTAATAAGCAAAGTAAGCTGTATGTGGAGCAAAGAATTTTATATTTAGTTCGGTTTACACGATGGGTTAGTGGTATCGTCAGTCCATATTTCTTTCTCAATAAGGAGAGAGCTGCCATTATGATGAAAGGCGCGCTGTGTACTGTTTTTTTTGTTACCAAAAACGAATTATTTAAACATTAAAGACATTTTGATCCAACAAGATGGCGTAACCTGTCATATGCAACTCAACCTTCAATCTCTTGCAAAATCAATTTCGTGACAATTTTATTTCGGGAAATGGTTCGGTTAACTGTAGTTGGTTAGACATAATACGTCTCCACAATTGCTTCAAACAATATTTTCCTCTAACAATCTTTTTTAAAGTTTTCAAGCTTTTAAAAAAAACACCTATTACATCCCAAATGTTTTCATTTAAATCTAAGAACACAAAATTTTGCTGGTTCTTAAATCCCGTCAACTTGAAATTTTGTAATGGATAGTATGATAACAGTATGGCGATGACGTGCTACAAAATACCTAGACAGAAAATATTTAAACAATGTTTATCTGTCAGATGCCATCATTCCATTAGCCTTGGAATGTATGAACTTGCTGATGTGCCGGCTTTTGTTTATATTTTCAAATAGCTTTATTTGGTAAACATGATGTGCGTAAAATGCCGGATCTAAGTGATTTATCTCATAGTTTTTAAAGTACGTCTCTATCTTATCACACAGCATCAAGTTGCATGTCAAACAACATTAAGGTGTTAAAATTGGTTAAATGAATGACGTTGAAGTGAAAATTAAGTAACCAAATCATCTAAATCGTAATTCATTTATTCAATTATATGAAATATTAACTTCTGTGAAGAGAAACATTATTAGCCAATAATTTTATTTGAATACCATTTCTCTTAAATTTATTTCAAAAATTTGACTAATATGAAGTTTGAGCCATCATTAGTGTTGGAAATACCTGATGGGATAATTAATTATATAGTATTTTATTGAATTTTGTTATTTGTTTTTGTTTTTGCAAATGAATAATTCAAACAGAATATTTTAAAACAATTTATTTGCGTGTTTTTTTATTTAATTTTATATAAACACGCGCGATTTTTGATTTACTAAACAAAAAACAGGGGAAATAACTTTAATAAAATAATACGTATTGTGGATAATTACTATACAAAAACTAATAACCTTGATTTTTTTTTTAAAGTTTATGGATAAAAAGGAAATTGTATATGAAATTGATTAAAACAAACAAATCTTAAATTGAGAAAGCGGAGATGTCGCTGCTTAGTTTTCTATGTCTTTATGGTTAATACTAGTTTTAGATAATTCAAAATTACAATTACAATAAACTAACAAAAGAACATGGAAGTCATATTTCAGAGACTGCTGCATTTTTTTTAATAGTAACAATCTACTTAAAAGCCAAATTAGGTAAAATAAATTGTGGAATGTGTTCTTGTTGCTTCTATTTGGACGTTTTTTAAACAAATATGTTCCACATACGCAATGGAGAACTCTTCCTTTTACACAGTGTACCCATACCAGTTTACATGTCCTTACGTCCGTATGTTCGGCATACAGTTTTTTTATCAATACAAAAGTCTACATAAAATTGGTTAAAATTGAGTTTCGACTTAAATACCTTGGGTAGCAAAAAAAGATATTAAAATTTAACTTATTTTATCATATGCAAAATATTGATGATAACTTTTATTCGGAAAAATCCCATTGACAACATTATTTACTAAAAAAACAAAAATCTAAAAATCAACTAAAAACTTATATTAAAGGGTTTTCGACTTTGTATTATAAGAACAAAAAAAGATATTGACTTTAATTATATTATTTCAATTAAAATGTTGTTATCAATATTTTTTAAAGTTCTAGAAAAATCGAAAGATGGGTAAGGATGGATAGTTATCCTAGCCACTGTTTTGTTGCTTAAATTTGCTCAAAACCTTTATTTTTAGAAAGTGATACCACTATTAAAAATTAAAATTACTTATCGCTTTAATTTTCTCAGCAAATTGCTTACTTTTTTATATAAAACACCTAATCTCAGCACGTGTTTTGTTTTACTTGCCCAATTATCAATTTATTGGCAGAGTTTTTCCATTCAGCAATTATTTTCTATTTTAAAAATTCCTTGTTTAAAATTTGTTAACAATAAAAACAACAAAAATGTGTATGAAAAAGTACATTCCATAATATTTCCAGGTTCAATAAATGAACCGACGACGACGACGTACAAGTCAAGTTTAAATTGAATTAAAATAAAAAAAAAAAAAGAAACTGACTAATCAATTATACGTGTTTTTATTGAAAATTCATTAAGTTAACGCCACATCTATAAACACTGAATCAACAAACAACAATTTAATATTGATGTCCATAAAACATGAAATTCGATGTTGAATTCCAAGATTGCATTTATCTTCATTAAACGAAATTTTAACAAACAAAAAAAGCACCTGAAAAGATATAAGTTCTATACAAACAAATATTGCTAAACGAACGAATTGTTTAACAAAAATGAAACTCAGATTGAAGAATAGACAACTTCTTATACATTATGATTTCCTTTATTGGAAATGTTGTTTAACTGTCAATTTTAATTTTATGAATGTGGCCAATATCAAAGAAGCGCCCAACAATAAAACTATAAGCTCCTATTTTACGAGAGCTTTACATAGTAGTCTAGCTCTATTCTGGTTTAGACGTATCAATCTAATGCGATAAGATAAATTATGATGACAATGTTTTGTCGCGCGTTTTCCATAATTGAATTCGATACGAATTGGCGTCCAAGATCAAGGTGAGCATGCACGAGTTTCGATGCAAGTTTGCACCATAGATACGTTTATTTGTACCTGCAACTTAAGCATATAGATCTTACATAAGGCTGTGCAAGTTGCAGGAAATTGGAGCACTGCACTAGACGGAAATTGTTTGATATTTAAGTAGGCACATAGTCAATAGATGATAGATTGATTTGATTTTTCTCAATCGTATTTTTCAATCAAATCCAATCAAATGACGATGTGAACAATAATTGATGTTTGTTGAATTTATTTGCGAGTTTAAAAGCGTCGTCGGGAGAGGTGTACAACTTTAAGTAAATTTGGTAACTACTGACTCATGGAAATAATATTTACAAATATTTATAAATTAGTGGATCAATTACAGAAATAAGTGTTACGAACAAGTATCTACATACGTTACTGTTTACCATAAATGTGAGTCATATATCCCAAAATGGACCATATCTTAAAACCAGATTTCTACAAGGGCTTATTGGAATTGTAAATTATTATCAGTGCGCAAAAATGTGTTTTTTTGTTGTTGATATTTTGACTTAAACTTCGTAGTGAATTTAATAATAATTTTGACAATCGGGATACCATATTGCCTCAGCCATAACATCAAAATATACAAAAAGGACTTTCGAAAAAATTTAGTGGATGATTGGATTTGTCTCAGAAAATACCATTATGAAGAAAACAATATTTTTTGTAGATTTAAAACATTTTGAAGTCATTATCTTTATTTCTTCTCGTGATATTCAAAACCGAAAATCAGTTTTTTTAATATTCTATTTTTAAAATTCTACCAAATGTTAAGCACAATGTTTTTCATATAATTACATTTTCAAAGTTTGAAGCCAATATCTATAATTCTTGCTAACATATTTGATTCCAAAATTAATTTTCAGCGAATTTTTGTGGTATTTTTTAAGGTTTTAATTTTCAATTCCATTTTTTCTAGAAACTTTATTCTTCGTTGCATCAAATTAGTTTGGAGGAAATTAATATTTTAATTCGCATAATATTCGAGGTGTTTTGTTAATTTTTTTTTGATTTATAAAATACTTTACATTTCTTCGAATTTATAACGTTTAACGACACACGTAATGAAACGATGAAAAAAGATATTCCAAACGTACCTGATCTCGAAACTCTAAATCAAAATAATAACAATTTAAAAAAAAAAAACTATGTAAACATTTTTGTAACCTCTAATATCGTACGAAAAAAAAAATGACAATTGTGTCCAATAAAGAATGAAGTTTTTGAAATCAAATACATTTTTTACAAAAATCGAATAGACAGTTCGTCTAAAACACTATTTCGAAAAATTCGTAAAAATTGTTTTTATTTGTTTTTTAAATATCTTGAACTTATAGACTTCAAAACCATTTTATCTTATCTTTAATATTTTTTTTTTTTAACATTTGGTAAATTTTTGTTATTAAAAACCATATAATTATTCAAAGAAAAACTTTATATATGTATATTAAATTTGGTTTTCGAAAATCGCTAGCGTTTTTTTTTTTAATTAATTTTGTATCTATAAAATTTTTCAATCTGTTCTTGAAAATATTTTAGTATGATGTTTCGAAGTGCTTACGTTTTACAATGAAATTTCATTAAAAAATGTTGACCTATTTTCGAGTTAACGAATTTTGAAAAAAAAAAATTAAATATTTTTTAACTTCCCATAGGAAGTTATTGTAATGGGTCCGATTTGTCAAATTGAAAATGTTGACATTTCTCGACGTTTCAAGATCTCTAGAGTCGAAATAAAAGATTTTTATAGAGATGTCTGTGCGATAGTAGAGATATCGACTTGAAATAAATTTTGTTATACAGATAAAATGCAAAAAGATGCAGAAAGGACTCTCAACGAAATTGCGTGGTTTTTACCATAGCATTTTAAAAAAAGGTGAAAATGTTGGTTAATCCTAAATATTTCACGAACCAATAACACTAGCGAGTTGAATTAAATTTTATATTATATATTATAACGTGATACGAAACAAGTTTATTTTTTGGAAAATAATCCAATTAATGGTTTTTTTATAAATCAAAAAAACTAAACAAAAAATGTTCACTTCGAAAAATGTTCGAACAAAAAATGATTTTATATCCAAAACAATTTTGTACAACGAAAAATAATGTTTTTAACATCTGGTAAAATTTTGAGAAAAATCGAATTGACAGTTTCTTATAAAAAATAAAAACCTAAAAAAACATTACTCAAACTTGTTAAAAATTGATTTACGACTCGAACATCTTTTCATAAATTTTATGGCTTCCAACTATTTTTTTTCTTATAAGAAATATTATTTTCAACATTCGTAAAAATTTTGAGAAAAATTGAATCGACAGTTTTTTTACAAAACATAAAAATCTAAAAAAAATTAATGAAAGTTTGTAAAAATTTGACTGTTGTCAACATTTAGTAAAATTTTGAGAAAAATTGACAATTTAAAAAAAAATGAATAAAAGTTTGTAAAACTTGATATTCGACTCAAATATCTTTTCAAAAATTTGAGATTATGGCTTTAAACTAATTTTGTCTTATAAAAAAAAAATTAAGAAAAATCGAATTGACAGTTTTTTTTATAAAAAATAGAAAAGCTAAAAAAAAACAATACTACTCAGTAAAAATTTACTTTCGACTCAAATATCTTTAAAAAATTTAAAAATATTGGCTGCAAGCTATTTTTATCTCACAGAAAATATTGTTTTCAACATTTCATAAAAAAATAAAATCTACAAAAAATAGTACGAAAAATTGGTAAAAATGTATGTTCGGTTCTCGATATCGCGTGAATAATAGAAGACATTGACTTTAAATTATTTTCATTTATCCAATTTGTATTTGTTTATATAAGAAATAAAAACTTTTAAGAAATGCTACTAAAATTGGTAAAAATTGGTTTTTGACTAAAAATCTCGGTAGCAAAAATAGGTTTTGAAATCAAACTATTTCGTCGTATGCAAAATATTGTTGGTAATTTTTAAACTTTTTAGAATAATAAACCTACAAACCTTTTAAGCAAGACAAATGGACAGACGGGATGAGAAATTATCAGTGCGGGTCGCACCCCAGCCTCTTTTTTTTTTTTTTTAATCTAAAACGCAAGTACTTTT
The DNA here is from genome assembly GCA_951509635.1 of Eupeodes luniger. Taxonomy (NCBI): domain Eukaryota; kingdom Metazoa; phylum Arthropoda; class Insecta; order Diptera; family Syrphidae; genus Eupeodes; species Eupeodes luniger. Next base: position 1,825,999 of record OX608074.1, read on the forward strand.
TTATCATCAAATATCATTGAGACAGTAAAAGAGCTTGTGAAGAGAAATTATTGCAATCGATTACTAGTTGTAGAGAAATCTTAAACACAAAAAACGGTTCTGGAGCAATACAAACATATATTTTTTTATTGAAAGAAGCCAAGTTAAAAAAAACCGTGAATCAGGGGACCCACTTTTTCGACTTATCTACTATCGGAATTTCATGTTTGATTAAAGTCTCGAGTTTGAAATTGTTACGGATGCAATACATGTCATATGATTCCTATATGTCGGAAGTAAAAATAAAGGCATCAACTTCGAACTTATTATTATTTTACCTTATGAAATGTTTACATTTGTTAAAAGTTATATAGAAATCTAATCGAAATTTTTGTTTTGTCAAAAAGGATTATGTAATACAAATACCACACTAGTTTTCGAAGTTCATTGAATAATAATGTGAATTATTGTAAAAATTAATAAATGAAAATATGTGGTTTTCATTTCATTTGGTTTACTTTTGCTAAATGTTTTATTTTTAATAAGAACAATATTTAATATTTTTAATAATGAATGTCACTCCGATTCTATTTGAATTAAAATTTATTTCATCTTTCAGCATGGCCAAGTACCTAGATCGAAATTTAAATTCGAATTCGATTCGAAACTTTAATCCACTCTTGTAAATCAGTGTAGTAGTTCACCATGATTCAAAGAGTTTGGAATCCATTTGCAAATTCCTCTACTTTATCTTTGTTCTTTGGTAATAGGCAGTACCAGTACAGTAGCAGTTTGTGAAATTCTTGTTATAACGGGCTCGCGACCGTCTCGAATTAAAAAGCAAAAAAACAAATTCAAATAAAATATTAAGATTTTAAGTAAGTGTTTAAGTTAAACCTAATGTAAAAAATATCAGTTAAATATGAAGTTAAGAGTTTTATTGTTCGCAAAATATTAATTTTTCTTCATTTTTGCTTATTTCGTCGGTTGGTTGTCTTGTTGTTGTTGTCGGTTGGTTAAATGGCGGTTCATTGTGAAAATTTGAAATTGGTTTTTTATTAGTTATCCTCAAGGAAAAAAGAAAAATTAACTTAAATTCATATATTTTCATTTTGTAGTGAAAAAGCAAAAAAATAATATAATGAGTGTTAAGTTTATTTTTAAGGAAAAAGAGGTTAGAAGTTTGTGAAGTGATTTTTCGTAAAATCATTGAATTTAATTCGAGGCTCGCGGTCAGTCGGTCCTGGTATAGAAATCAAAGTGTTTACAAAGTGCTGTATTTTTGACGTCAGTTGCTCAGCCAGCAGTATAATTTGACAATTATTTTATCAAATGTGTAAGTAACTTTTTTTTAGTTTGTGTTTTAAAAATTAAATTAAAAATCATGAAAATTAGCAAAGCTAGGAACGGGTCAAATTAAATAAATTGAGTTTTTTATATTTGTGACAGCTGTCAAACTCTGTCATTTTTCTAAACTTTTAATACCTGTTTATTGATTTAAGTATTATTTGTTTTTCAATAATTTGAAACTTTGTATTTACTTCAAGTTCTTATTACTATAGAGATCTTTAAATTTACAATCCCAAAAGAACAAACAGAGTTTCCGAATCATTAAATAAAATTAATTACATAGTAAACCTATAATGCAATTGCATATTTAACGAGATATAATTCGTCTTATTGACCGTTCTAACGTCTAACCACAGAAAAAGCCGCAGGTGTCTGACTCTATCATGCGCGGACAGCATATTAAATATGGGAATTCTAAGAATTGATGATTTGATTGATCACCGTCACTCGTCGCCGCCGCAGTCCATCGTTAGTTGGCGTTGCGCACTTTAAGCTTTTATGGGAATTTCTTATATAATTTAATTCAAAATTATTATAAAAATTGTTTATCAACAGAAATCTATTTTTATTTTGATGATGCTGGAGACGGAGAGAAAACTATTAAACAGAATACAAAATATTTAATTTTTTCTTAAATAAATAAATTCATCTATGAATAAATACTTAAAAATATTTATGCAAAAGTTAATCCCTCTTAATTAAACAAAAAACTATAAATGGCAATGGCATGCATTTTATAGATATTTAGAAACGTGGGTGTTTTTTTGTTTATATTGAAAGACCATGACTCCAACATCATATCGTCTTTATCGTTTGTTATCTTGTTGCGAATTTAAATATTTTCATAGACAAAACAAACTTTCAGGCTTCACAGCCTAGTAATTTTAAATAGTCGTACATACGAGTACAATAGCAAAAGTGACTAGCGGCAGCGGCCGGCGGTACATGGTACATCAAATAACACCACCATGGCATCACAGTTCCAGTTGAGTACGTTTAGCTACAGCCAAGCCACGCTACGGTTCAATGGTCTGGTATAAGGTTGTTCTGACACGACAGAAACCCCGGAAATTTTTCCGATGCGATCCCAAACGGATCTGCGCCACAGAGTATTATCACGCAATAAAACTTTTAATTCACTTTCAATAAAATATACTACCAAGTTGAACGTAATTGCTTACTTACACGTGCTCGGGACAGTGCAAGTGTTGCAGTATTATGGTTTACTCCTAATTTAAGAAAATAACTGACCGAATTTATTTTAAGAAAGTGAATCATTTTCATTTTATAAACAGAAATAAGATTCAATTTTTCGAAACTTAGTTTTGGACTGTTTAAAATAAAATTAATTTTTAAAATGACACACTTGCAAATATTACCTTTATTTTGAAAGAGAAAAAGTGTCAACGTAATATCGAGAAATCTTTTTCAACACTTGGAAATTTAAAAGCTATTTCAAAATGTTAATCCTTTGTTAACTGTTAAAATACTAATTCTCTTTATTAAAAACTGCGTATTTCAACATATTCAAAAAATGCCAGTTCGTGACAAACAACAAAGCAAGCAAACAAACCTGAGGTGAAACTTATAGCTATCATTGATTTTAATAACTGATAATTTTGCTTCGTTAAGTTAACTTTGTTATTTTTGGTATTAATGCTATGAACTAAAGAGTTGTAGAATTGTTTACTAAAAAACAATACTTTATTTATTAAACTCAGAAATTTGCTAACATGTCAGTTTTACTTTCAATGATAGCTCTAACCAACTGACCTTTCAAACAAATTTCAATGATTGGTTTCAATGTCCAAAAACCGATGATCACTATAATGATCACTATAATGTACACTATAACTGGTACACTTAATCTGTTGAATGCACCTAATATTTGAAATGTGAGATCCTCATAAAACATAATAGATGTAGCAAATTACTGAAATTTTAAATTAGTTATTTTCAATTTTAAATTCAGTATAAAATTTTAAAAGAGATGATAAGAGGCTTCGATCTTTTGTAACTTAAACATTTTACTAAATTTTTGTTGGGGTCATAGAATTCTAAAATATAAGATATTGTTTCAAATTATTCTCTATTCTCAATTTAGCTTATAAAGTAAATATTTTTTGTTTGTGTATTAAAACAGCAGTGTTTTTAAATGATTATTTTTATCAAATAACGTCAAAGTTGATTTCATAAAAAAAAAATCTCTTAAAATTGACTTGTTTTCCATTGAGAAGGAAATCTAAAAAATCAGTATGACGCGTAGTAAATTTCAATACCTAAAAAAATATAAATTTTAATAAAAAATATTCTGAATCATTTTTTGAGATGTTAAGTAAACCAAACATATTTAAATAAAAGCCCTTTTTGAAGCCTTATCAAAATACTTTTTAGGATTTATTCTGAAAAGTAGTCATACTTCAATTGATACGAAGCCGACGCAAAATTTTATATTTACAAAAAATATTATTTATAAAAGTTGAGCCGTCATCTTTTTGGAAAAACACATGCATGTTAGACACTACTCTACGAACACATCCATCGAGCATAAAGGAGATTTAAAACGTAAAAATGATTTTAAAATGAAACACTCCAAAATTGATTTCGATAACTCAAATATAAATCAAATCCCTATCCGCAGCAGGATTTGGCATTACCTTTTATCTTCATATAATTTCTACTGTACTACGGATGGCTTTCCCAAAAAAACACTCCTATTATTTTGATCGATGACAGTGATTTAATTTTCTTTTGCAAACACTCAAACGTACCTTTAAACATTACTATTTAAAAAAATAGCTAATTTTCAATTTTTTTTTTTAGTGCGAGAAAAAATTGTGTTTTGTTTTTTTCTGCTTTTTGATGATTCAATTTAAAACACAACTTGTTCGATGTTAAACAAGGGTGTATTTAAAGGGAAACTCATCACAGTCATCATACTCAACTTTTACAAAAGTATATATAGTTACATAAATTGTTAAATTTATTAGCCTGCCTTTTTTCCCAGTCAAAGAGGATAATTATAATTTGATATTATTGAAGGGGCTGGTGAAGCAGTGTTTCTAGGTGAAGGCTGGGATAGCAAATAATTGAATTTGTTGAATATTGATGAAGGAAAAGTTTATAGAAATTGTGAAGGAAAAGTTTATAAAAATTGTTAATTAAGTATTGTCTAGAAATTTGTTCGTTTCAAATTATTTTGGGCTAAAAGAGATTTCAAGGTCGTAGAGTAATGAATAAACTTATTTTAAGGTAACCTACAAAATGAAGCTATGAAAACAGAAATCAAATCATAATTTAAGTAAAACCATAAGTTTTTTATGCACAATTTTGATGATTTGTAGAAGTTAAGTGCTGAAGTTAGGTTTTCATTCATTCATAGCTTTATTTAATGGAGTTCAGATGAACGTAATCAACTTCGTTCTTGAAAATCACAAACTTGTTGATTGCGCTCTGAGCACTCAGAAACCGTTCTCTGAACGAAAAACTAATTCAAAGAGCTTTAAAGTTTTGAAGCTTTGAAAACATTGAAACAAGAAAGAATTTGACAGTTCTGATTCTGTTCAAATATTAGAAAACAGAAAAACGCATGTCATCTTTAATCGGCTATCAGGAGGCCCTCAGATTCTACGAAATTCTTTACTTCTATATACATTTTTTCATATTCATTCATATTCAACTTTGAGTCAGAACATTCAACAAAAAATTAGAATTTTCGAGCTTAAATTGCATTGAGAGAAATTTACGTCAGTGATGAAAAATTAATCTCTTTAAAATCTCTTACGTTGAGAATATTTTAATAAAATTATACGTTCCCTATACGACATATGAATATTCAGGAACATTGTTTAAATATGAACGAACGGGAAATAAAGTGAACGGCGCTGCGGAGTGATGGCGAAGCCTTCTGCATACAAATGTGACGTTACTGTCTACCAGTTAGATAGCATCAATAACTATTATTGCTTATATTTACATGATAAGAATGAAAGTAAATATTTCGAAGAATTTACGCTCAAATATGCGACTAATGAGTTAACCCGTTTACCCCTGCATCGGTATACCTCTTAAAACTTAGCTAGAGAAAAGGCAGGTGAATCAGGGTACTTGCTATTTAAGGTAGACGAACCTGCTTGGTAACGTCACGTAGGGTATATTAAATTTCATCTTTCTCACACACTTTTTATATTTTTGTAGGGTGACCATATTTTCCTAATAAAATAGTTTTTGTTAAAAATGGAATGATATTCATTGTAAATATACATAGTAAATCATAAAGCTCATATTCGTCAAACCCTACTTGAAGACAAGCTACAAAGTCATATATGTGCCTCAGTCAAAAGTTTCAACACAATTAAATGGGTCAGTTTGAAAACCATTTAAACAAGTAGTTTGATGCTTCCCCTTGGTACTTAAATAAATAAAATTTGAAACAAGTTTTCAAATTGTTTCTCAGAACAGTTGGTCACTCCGAAGTCCGACCATATGCGAGAACTTCAAACGTCAGCTAACCATTCTGAAACAAACAAAAACAACTCTTAGGCTGCCAAAGGAGATTAATCATTCGGCACACGCCAAAATAGCAATGCCATTTTCTGACATAAAGTATGTTGTGTTACTTTTTATGGTGATAGCCTGGTTTTCGATTGAAATTTCAAAAAGAGGGAGCCCCTTTTAAAACTGTGTAATTTATTTGTTTATTTGTTCACTGACAAATTTTTAATGGGGCATACTTTTTTATGAATTTGCAGCCTTTGTGGTGTCTTTCGTTTTGTGTTTTTTTATCCAGACTTTATTGTTTTTTGCTTATGAAGACTTCTCGAAAGGGTAGTTTCTTTTTTCTTTTGAATTTTTCGAATTTTGTGAATGAAACTCAAAGTATGGTTTCTTGCTTATGTACCTATAAACCACAAGGTGACACAATTATTGTGGTTTGTTTTTTTGGGTCAGATGAGTGGACACAACTTGTTTGAACGGTAAACATATAAAAGAGAATCACCAAGGTCATTGTGATATATTTTTGACCTGCTATCCAAATTAAAGACAAGTTAAGCTCTTAACATTTTTTTATTGGATTTCATAAAATATAATACCGATATAACTTGAAAAACAAAATTTAAACGGTAATTAAAAATGTTTTTAGGGTCTTTCAAAATTAAACTTGTCATGTAAAATTGTTGTTCTACTTCAAACCAACTCTGTAACTTACTTTCTTGGTCGAAAAAGAAGCCCGTAAAATTTGAAGTTATTTGTTAACAGACTTTAATTTTCAACTGAGAGTTTCAAATATCAATTGATATTTGATAAATACTGAAATAAGTCATTTATTGGAACTTCATATTTATATAATATATTTCCTTTCTACTCACAATGATCTTTAGCAAAATTCTTATCATTTGTCTAATAAAATGTTAATCATTGATATTTATCAACTATCAACTGATAATTGATACTCACTCCCAAAAGTGGTGTTTATTTAATTGCGTAGATGACATAAACTTTAAAATGCATGTTTTACTTATTTTTATAAAAGAAATAAAATTTCAACTTACTTCCACAAAATCTTCCAAAAACATCCAAAACTGCTTCCATTTGGAACTTCACCTGAATAGGATACTGTCATAGTGTTTGCTCGTTTGATTGGCTCTGTTCAAATTGTTACAGAACTCAAACGAGTAAATTTATTGCACAAATCATAATAAATTATTTAAAACCTCTCAATTTTCTTTGATATTTTTTTTTCTGGTTGGCAACACTGTCAACAGTTTTGCAATAATTTGAAAATCTAGACACGGTTTTTACACACTATAGTCCGCCAGCATGGTGGACATTATTTATATCTTATTTTATATACGCACAGTATGATATGATTTTTGTTTTATGTTTTAACTTTCTGTTAACTTTATAAAGGCCGAATAATAAATACAAAGATTTGTATTAGCATAAATAAACACTTCACTTCTTGCTTTTTCTTTTTAAATTGGCAGACATTTTCTTTAAGAGGTTTATTTAACTTTTATTTTTTTTTTTAAATAATTGTTGAATGGAGGTCAGTGAATGAAGGTTGAATCCTGAATTAATCTGAAAGTAAACAAAAATAAATAATGTCAATAAAATGGTGTTTGATTTTGTTTAAATAATAGTTACATTTATTAAAAATAAAAACCAAAATGTCAAAGAAAATATAAGAGAAAAATACAAATGGTATACTTTTTTCAAAAAATGGCATTAGAGAATTTCCAACAATTCGAATGGTTGCTTCGGGAAAATTCTTTAGTCGATTATAACAGCTTAGTTCGAATCAACACTTTTGTAGTAAGTTTTGGTAATTTTAACGCATTTTTTTCATTGCTGAGCGATCCACTATCATAGATAGCAGATATTCAACTAATAATATGATACTTTAAATGACAGCTGAGTTTGACAGGTGTCAAATGCCAGTATTACCACCTAAGTCTTGAAATTAATGACCATAAAGTTCCATTACTATTCTGACATTTAATTAATTTATGATATGCTTCCATTGGACAAATATAAATCTTTTTCGATCACAATAGTTTTGAAATAATGTCATATATATAAAGGGTGTTTTTTTAGAGTTATAGAACTTTAAAATGGAATAAATCAAAGATTATTAACTTCCCATGGCATGATGGTTAGTGCGTTGGACTGTCATGTGATAGGTCTTGGGTTCGATCCCTGCCTGTGCCACCTTAATTTAAAAACAAAAAAAAAAAACGGGTACTGCCTCTTGCGAGGAATTGACAAATTCTCCAAGAGTAATGCTTGTCATGAAAAAGTGCTTTCTCAAATTAGCCGTTCGGATTCGGCATTAAACTGTAGGTCCCCTCCATCCCTGACAACAGTACTCACACACAGGAATGGTTGAGAGTTGTAAGTCACTAGGCCCTGGTTCTCTACGGACTGTTGCGCCACCTAATTTATTTTTTATTAACTTCCCATAGGAAGTTATTGTAATGGGTCCGATTTGTCATATTGAAAATTTTGAAATTTCTCGACGTTTCAAGGTCCCTAGAGTCTAAATAAAAGATTTTAAGAAAGATGTCTGTGCGTGCGTGTGTACGTATGTACATATGTACATTCGTACGTCCGTACGTTCGCGACGTTTTTTTCGTCGTCCATAGCTCAAGAACCAGAAGAGATATCGACGTCAAATAAATTTTGTTTTACAGATAATAAGGCAGAAAGATGCAGAAAGGGCTCCCAAGAAAATTGCGTGGGTGTTTTTTTTTACCATAGCGGTTTACAAAAAAGGTGAAAAATGAAATAAAAACCTAAAATAAAACATTACCTACTCAAAGTTGGTAAAAATTGAATTTCAACTCAAATACCTTTTCAAAAACTTGAGATTTTGGCTTCAAACTTATTTTATCTTATAAGAAATATTGTTTCCAACATTCTGAAAAATTTTGAGAAAAATCGAATTGACAGATTTTGTACAAAAATTAAAAACCTAAACAAAAATTTATAAAAGTTGGTAAAAATTTATTTTTGACTCAAATATCTTTTCAAAACTTTGAGATATTGGCTTAAAATTACTTTTATCTTTCAAAAAATATTGTTGTCAACGTTCAGTAAAATTTTGAAATAAATCGAATAGACAGTTTTTTTTACAAAAAATTAAAAACCGAACAATTTTCTTTACAAAAGTTGGTAAAAATTGATTTTCGACTTAAATATATTTTCAAAAATTAGAGATAATGGCTTCTAACTACTTTAAACTTATAAGAAATATTATTTTCAACATTAGGAAACATTTTGAGAAAAATCGAATTGACAGTTTTTTTACAAAAAATAAAAACCTGAAACAAAAATGTATAAAAGTTGTTAAAAATTGATTTTCGACTCAAATATCTTTTCAAAAATTTGAGACATTGGCTTCAAAATAATTTTATCTTATAAGAAATATTGTTTTCAACATTCGATAAAATTTTGAGAAAAAACGAAGTAACAGTTTTTTTTTACAAAAAATAAAAACCTAAAAAAAAAACAATACTAAAACTTGGTAAAAATTTACTTTCGACTCAAATAACTTTTCAAAAATTACAAATATTGGCTTCTTTAGATACTTTATTTTTCATAGATAAGGCTTTACAAAAATTTTCGTTGACGCAGCTTGCTCAGAGATTTGATATTTGAAATATATCTTACAACTGAAAAATGTTATGAAAGTTAATAAATACATTTGAATTAAGAAAAACTACATTTGAAGGAAAACTATGATAAGAAACCTTCATTCGATATATTTTACAATAAAAAAAAATAACTAGATTAAACTTACAAACTAAAGGAACTGCTAAGTTGGTATATAGGTATTTTATAATTGAATAATACAATAATAATATTTAGAAAAAATGGCCAAACAAAAACAAGTTAACTTGTTATTATAATTGATATTAATTTAATAAATAATTAAATAAATAAGTAAATAAAAAAAATTGGCCTCAAACTTATTTATTTTATTATTCAGTAATTTTTTTTATAAAAATCCAACATAAAAAAATAAAATCTACAAAAAATAGTACCTACGCAAATTTGGTAAAAATTGATACATATAGACAAACTTTTAAACAAGATAAATAGATAGACGGGATGGGAAGTTATTAGTGTGAGTCGCATCCCAGCTTCTTTTTTTTTTAAATTGACATGAAATTTACTTAATTGGAAAGATAATCTTTTGGCATTATAATTTAAATATGATTACTGGCATTTGACCGCCACGACTGTCTCGGGTGTAGTTTAATCTAGAGGTCATAATTGACTTTAACGTTCTGGCTAGCATCGTTTTTAAAGAAGTTCAAACCAATTATTACACCAACCTATGAAGTAAACCAAACTGTCAGTTTTTGTAGATTGTGGGCACTTGAGGCTTATCATCAATCCAAATACAGCAATTTTGTTTATTGACGTATCCTTTTAACCAAGCGTGATTCTACGTCTTACTATGTTATCCTTTGTCTTAAAATTACAAATCAATTAAAAAACACCAATTAAAATAGTGTTACCAACTTAAAGTTCTTTACCTCTAAAAAAAACACTCGTTATTAGTTTCATTTATTCGTATCACTTTAAATTATTTCTCAAATTGAGAAGATTTTTTTAAGTTTACATTTTTTAAAAACTCAACCAGGATGTTTATTTTCATTTTATTCAATAATCAAAATTCACTTCATTTTCTAAGAACTCCTAAAAAACGTATCAGAAGTACCTATAGATATTTCGAAAAAAAAAAAATAAAATGACACCAAAGGCTATTTATCTCAATTTCTCCATAGCCGCACTAATTGAAGTCCATTAATGCTTCGAAAACACGTTTTTTTTTAACTTAAATATAAATTTAATGGATATTTGATGGTCAAACTAATTAATTACTTAAACGTTTCTTTTTAAGTGCGAATTAAATTTGACATTTCACGTTGCCGTCTACGACGACGAGTACATCGTCATTAGTCATTGATCAGAAACCAGCCTTATTTAATTTGCCCAACACCACACCTCTGCAAATGCAGCACAAATTTTTAAACACTTCATTAAAAATGTCTTTATCAAACAATTTTCGACTTCATGTCGATAGCGACTTCGTCGTCGTCGTGCGTCGTCGTTGGCTAATTACAACTTCATAGCTTATTGTTCTTCATCACTTATATTACTTGTGGCTGTCAATTAGTCAAAGCATCAACACAGATGCAAACTGTTTTATTCTTTGATATAACCTTTCATTAATGAAGACAGACTTTAATGTATTCGAAATTCGATTAACAAATCAAATGCAGCAAATTACATCGATTTGAACCCAACTCTAATAATTTGTATTACACAAAAAACAATAATCAAGATACACCATAGTTAAGAGAGGCTAACTGCATGAGGCTATATGACCACTGAAATATACAATTAATTACGCAAGCTGTAAAATATATAAACTGGCACTATGCATCAATGGCTTTTGTGTAATTTAAGTAGAGTATTATATTTTCTTTATTTTATTTTTGTTGTTGCAATTCTTTGAATTTCTTGGTGCATGTTTGTTTTGTACTCGGGTTTAAATGACGTTTGTAACCGAAATTGTGAACTGATATTTTGAAAAATAGATTCTATTTCTACTGAGCTTGCACTTAAATTATAAGTAAAATTGCAACAATAATAATTTAAATAATTTTCAATAAAAATGTACGTGCTGATAGTTTGTTCATTGAATTGTCACGGTGCGACCCGGTGGTGGCGTATACATAATTTAAATGTTGTTTATTTTTATTTTAATTTCTGATCTACATATTTATGGCATTATATATATACACTAGCTAATCTGAATGAAAACTGTACGAAATATTTACAGATAGCAGGTTAAAATGATATAATATTGATATATGAGCTGCAAGTGTACAAATCGTAGTCAATTTTAATTTTTTGTCAGAGAAGTGAAACGGCTGCAAAAAGTCTTTAAAATTGATCACACAATTTTTGTTTGCATAATATAAAAATAATGACTTATAAGTTGTTATTATAATGTTTACTTAACGAGCACTTGTAGGACATACATATACATTTTTGTAGAATTTCGGAGAATAATTATTGAAAACAATATTTATTGTGTCAAATTAAAAAAGAAATGAATTCAACTGATTTTATTTATTTAACCGAAATAAACATTTATGGTTTCAGGTACGTAATGATGCTTATTTTAATTCAATTCCAGTGAAAATGATTCATGGTGAGTACCATTTTTTATCTTTATTTAATTTCTTTTATGATGTCGCCAAACTAAAATCCCCATTTAGTTGGGTTAAACCAAGATTTTGTTCAACTGCAAGTATTTTCAAGAACTGTTATTGAAAACATTACCATCATCAAGTTGGACACAGTAATTCAATGGCGAACATCTCTGAGGTTTCAACAACACTAAAACCAGTCTTATAACAAGAAATATATACAATCTTTGTTGTTGCCTATACGACTTTTGTTTTTAAGTTTATTTTTTATACCTAATTAAATCTGTTATTACAATGGACCAACTTAAACCAATGTTATGCAATTGAAATCACTTTAAAAGTAGCATTGACCTATTTTAAAATACTGACTATCTAATTTTAAGACAAAAATTATCTTGAAAGAGTGGATCCAAAATTTAAATTTGAATGAATAACATTGTCAATAAAAAATATCCTATAGTTTTGACTCTGAAAGGTTAAAATCAAAAATGTTTTAATAACAAGAAATGTGGAAATTTATTATATGAGCAATTTATTGGTTTATTAAAGTACTCGTAAGAACTGTTTATAGATTTGGAAAAGCTGTGTTAGTTTTTTGAATATTTATTTCTAGGAAGACCAATTTAGTGGTCTCCCTGCGAATTACTTTTAACCACTCCTTAGATATTATTTTTTTTATTTTGAAAAAAAATCATATTTCTATTTTTTATTTAAAACATTATTATCTACCAAAAATTACTATCCCTAAAAATTTCTCTAACTCACCAGAAAATAATTTTTATTAATTTTTCGAAATTTGTTTGGAATAAGTTTAGCAAGTGAGCCAAAAGTTGATAAAAGAAGTGTTTCGGACTTTTATTCGAGTATCAAAATCAATGTTCGAGTTTTTCATTTTTAGACGTTGCTAAGTTTTATACCTTCTTCAGGTGCAATGGATGTGTTCTTAGGTTATTGCCCAACATACAAAACACTATGACGTCATTTTAAACTTCAAAATGAACTTTGATATTTCAACAGAATTTTTCTTTTCAATTTTGCTTCAACTAATGTTTGCTAGTTTAATTAATTTTGTATGTTTTTCCAATGAACTGACTACTTAAATTTATTATTTAATCTTTTTTTGCAAGCATGTTTCCAATTTTTTAATAATTCTACACAATTGTGTATCGACTTCGTATCAACTGTAGTACGACTACCTTTCAGAATAAGACCGAAAGAGTATCTTGGCAAGGCTTCAAGAAAAGATAAGGAAAAGACATATTGAAATCTTACTTTTCATTACGGTTTTCAATAAAATCGATTTTTGAGTTCTCTGAGCTTTGCGTAGTTTTAATCTTTTAATTTTAATTACATAGTTGTAAAATTAAATAAAAATATAGTTTCTTTTGGTAAGCTAACTCAACTTAGTTGATTAGTTGTATGAAAATAGACATAAGTTTTAATATTTGTTCGTTCTTTTGCAAAAATGAGAGTCCAAAAATATAGCGTCATTTGATGCACACATGTAATACCATAAATATACGAATGAATTTTTTTCTTTTCGTTCTTACAAAATGGAAAACATGAACAGAAATTAAATATAAATTATAAATGATAATTTCCTCTTTAAAATTGGTTCCTTTTATGAGGTTAAAATTAATTCTGGTCTGAATTTTGCTAAATTTTGTACAGTTCTGTTTTAAATTATTCCGACAAATGTTCATTTGTATCAATTTTCAAATATTAAAACCTACTGTGGATGATATTTTTACTGTAATATTTATGGAATCTTAAAAAAAACAGAAAGTTTTCGAAAATTTTAATCAGGTTTTCTTAAAATATTCGCTTGAAAATTATGAAATTTCAAGAAAAAATCATTTCGAAAAATATGTTTTTTGAGTTTTTGAAAGATTCAATTTGGTAATTTTAAAATTTTAAATATTGAAATAAATTGTTGTTTAACTAGAGTATTAACTTTTAACCAAATTTTTAGAATAATTTTGAACATACGAACCAAAATCTTTTGAAATTTTAGCTCACTTGATGGGGTTATAAGTGCATGATGTTTAATGGACTTTCAATCCACCCAAATGATTGAGTTTTTGACCCAACGCCGAACACTCATTGTTTAAAAATTGGAGCTCTTGCAAAAAAAAAAAAAAAAGTTGAGATAATCAACGATTGAATATACCTTCAAGACATTACTTCTTCCATTTCGCTCAGTTAATACAAATTTAGATTACTGACGAAATAAAGTAAAGTAACTATACCTACTTCTAAAAAGTAGATAAACTTTGATATACACAAATTTTTTAAGGTCAAATTTTGGTCAGCACAAGCATTTTGAAAATATCTGATTTTAAGTGTTTTACAGTTTTATAGTTATGTGTATAAAAAATATGGTAAAATATTTGATCATGATCAACTGTGCACACAAAAAAGAATACAATAACTATACAAAATTATTGTACAGTAGTGAAAACATCAAACATTTCTTATCATATCAATGTCACGAAATAGTTAACGTAAGTAAATAAATAAATTAAAAAATGACAACATCAAAAAAAAAAAAACAATTCAAATAAAGTGAGTTTTTTAAAAATTTTGAAAGACAACAAAATTACGACGCAGTTATCTCAATTATTTAAATCTAACTCAAGATTATAATAAAGTCTGACATTTGCATTTTATCTTCCGATCCAAGGGATTGTGTATATCTTTCATTTATAATAATAACAACATAATAATAAATACAATAACAGTTTGGTTCAAAGTCAGAGATGAGCATCATCAAGCGCCATGTTTTTAATTCTTGTTTCTTTCCATTTGATTGAATAAAAATCACAAAATACTCGTACAAGTATTCAATTAAATAAGAAAACAACAACTGTATCCGTCAAAAATTACGAATCTTCAAACAACGACAACAGCTCAATGGTACGGACGACGCGACGCGACGGACGCAGACGCGGACGGCCGGGCGGCAATCGCGACACGGACGATTAGTGATTTATTCACAAAGCTATGTAGTCATGATGTAGAACTTGTAATCGATCGGAATTTCATCGTTTTTTAAGAAAATGATCGGTCAATTTACAATTTTGCCAGAAAGATACATAAATAAGAAAACGAAGATGAATTTTCGATTCGACGACATTTTTAATTTAATATAAGTAGGTACAGAAATAAAGTAAACAAGTAAATCGTGGGTTATTAGAAGAAACTGTTCATGTTAAAAACTAATATTGGTGATTTGTTAGTAATTTAAGGGCTAGGCGAAGATGATAAAAAGTATAGGTATGATGATGATATTTTAAAATAGTGTTACTTAAATTGTCACTAATTGTATGGGGGACTTTATAAGTGTTTAATTGGGTACAAAATAAGGAAGAACGTTTTCTAGAATTCTAATGGCATTCTCACGTAGTAACTCTTTTCTTATTAACTTATTTTTTTAATTACGTTTTGCTTTTATTAAATGACAGTTGAATTTCCAATGATTAACAAAAACCCTATTTAAACTACGATTCAAGAATTTCTAGAATTGAGCAAAAAAAAAACCTGAAAATGTAAATTTAGATGAGGACACTTGGAGTTTTCTTCAATATTGGGTAATTATAAAGCTGTGTCCACACTAAATTTTTTGGAAACATTTTTAAAAAAAACATTTGTGAAATATTTACAATTTGCCTGAAAAATATTTCTACAATGTTTCTGATTTTTTTTGATACGGAAACTGAGAATATTGTCTGAAATGTTTCTTTTTTTTCTAAAATGTTTAGTAGTTTCTCAATTCTGTGTCTATGGTTTTTTAAAAATTTTGTTCTACCTTTTTTTCTTTCTAATTTTTATTTTCAAAAATGTCGTCAAGTGTATACTTTTTTCATACAGTTGTACCAATTACATAACATTCTCGTTAATTCGCACTTTTGCTACATTTCCTATTCACACTTCTTCCCCTTTCAAAATGGGAAACAGAGAAACATTTCAGACAAATTTTAGAAATATTTAGGAAAGATTTCAGAAACTGCTTCTGCAATTTTTTTTTTAATGTTTCAAAAATATTTGTTTTGTCTTAAGACTTTCTTTTAATTAACTTCCCATATGAAGTTATTGTAAAGGGTCCGATTTGTCAAATAGAAAATTTTGACATTTCTCGACGTTTCAAGGTCCCTAGAGTCGAAATAAAAGGTTTTTAGAAAGATGTCTGTGCGTGCGTGTGTACGTATGTAAGTTCGTACGTCCGTACGTTCGCGACGTTTTTTTCGTCATCCATAGCTCAAGAACCAGAAGAGATATCGACTTCAAATAAATGTTGTTATAAAGATAATAAGGCAGAAAGATGCAGAAATAGCTCTCAAGAAAATTGCGTGGGTCGTTTTTTTACCATAGCAGTTTAAAAAAAAGGTGAAAATTTTGGTTAACTCTAAATATCTCATGAACCAATGACGCTAGAGACTTGAATTAACGTTTATATTATATATTGTAACGTGATACAAAACAATTATATTTTTGGAAAAAAATCCAATTTAATAGATCAAAAAAACTGAAAAAAAATTGTCACCTCGAAAATTGTACGACTAAAATATGATTTTATATCCAAAACAATTTTGTGCAACGAAAAATAATGTTTTTGACATCTGATAAAATTTTGAGAAAAATCTAATTGATAGTTTTTTTTTTATAAAAAATAAAAACCTAAAGTTACTTAAAGTTGGTAAAAATTGATTTTCGACTCAAATATCTTTTCAAAAACTTGAGATTAAGGCTTCTAACTTATTTTATCTTATAAGAAATATTGTTTTCAACATTCTGAAAAATGTTGAGAAAATCTAATTGACAGTTTTTTTTACAAAAAATAACAACCTAAAAAAAAACTTAATAAAAGTTAGTAAAAATTGATTTTCGACTCAAATATCTTTTCAAAACTTTGAGATATTGGCTTTAAGCTACTTTTATCATTCAAAAAAATATTGTTGTCAACATTCAGTAAAATTTTGAAAAATATAGAATTCACAGTTTTTTACAAACAATTAAAAACCTAAAAAAAAATTTAACAAAAGTTAGTAAAAATTGATTTTCGACTCAAATATCTTTTCAAAAACTTGAGATTATGGCTTCAAACTAATTTTATCTTTTAAGAAATATTGTTTTCAACATTCCATAAAATTCGAATGGACAGTTTTTTTTACAAAAAATAAAAACCTAAAAAAACAATACTAAAACTTGGTAAAAATTTACTTTCGACTCAAATAGCTTTTCAAAAATTAAAAATATTGGCTTCAAACTTATTTTATTTCACAGAAAATATTGTTTTCGATATTCAGTAATTTTTTTTATAATAATCCAACAGTCCGTTTTTTTTATAAAAAATAAAATCTACAAAAAATAGTACCTACGCAAATTTGTTAAAAATTGATACATATAGACAAACTTTTAAGCAAGACAAATCGACAGACGGGATGGGAAGTTATCAGTGTGGGTCGCATCCCGGCCTCTTCTTTATTTTTGTTTATTTCTCTAGGTTGCTATAGTAGTGACTGTTTTGTTTAGTATCCATCAATAAATTTGATGGCGCTACAGTTCTTGGAGCATCAAGGCATAGGGATTTACAACTCTCAACCATTCTTGTGTATGAATAACCAGACCCACAGTTTTTATGCCTTATCCAAACCGAGTAATTGAGAAAGCGCTTTTCATGTCAGGAATTACTCCAGACCTCTAATTACAGTCCAAATACTGTTAAAGTCGTAAACACATGCTGGCTTTTTTGTACAGACAGTTCAAAAAAGAACTATCAATTCGGAGGTACAGTACTGTGACATAAAGTGTTTTGTTCACACATCATTTTGATATGCAGTATTCCAAGCTTACAGTATTTTAAAATACAGAATTAAGACATACAAAATTATTACCAAATAGCATCACACAGAATTTCAATCAAACAGAGTTCTGAAAGACAGTAATTTGACACGTTTCCTTGTACAAATTATGAACAAATTTACAAAACAGTTTTTCAAAATTTTCTTTTTAAATGGGCATACAAATTTTGAATAATATTTTTAATTTCTTAATTGCCCAATAAATCAATATTATGTCACTGTAAAATCTCTTTGTCATTTCTATTTTTGTATTTATTCCCTGATCAAAAGTTTACTAAGATCAACAAACAGACCTTTATTTGCTTTATTAAATTTTTTGATAATTCCAAGAATTTTTTTTTTTTTTTTTCAACCTAAAAGCAGACAATTCGTTGACTACACATTTTCGTACGAAAGTACGTTTTTCTTTCTACTTATTTTCGAAATAAACCGCTTTAATTTGTAAGATGATGTTGAATGTTTTTATTTGTTCAGTTTGGTCTTGAAGATCGTTTATATTTTTTTTTGTCGAAAAAAAAGTCCATAGATTTATTTTTTTTTAAGAAATATTTTGTTTTGATCAACTGTGCAAATATCATTTCTAGTAAAAAAAAAATCGACTTAATAAAAAGAGGTTAGTCAAATTTTAAATTAATGCTATTGAAAAATGTCAGGAATAAGTCGAAATAAAACAATTGTACATTTGCACCGGTATTTATAGCAATTCTTTAACAATAGGAAGCACAGCGCCCCTTCGTTTAATTCCAAAAAGTTAGAAATACTTAAGAATTGTATGTCTGGATCGGTCTAACTTCAAATTTAGGCGGTTTCGGCTGTTTAAGCCAAGGCAATATTTGAGTTAACTAAACAAAACATATTAAACTCTTTCGGTACTAAAGTGGTATAGAACAGTTAAAACAAAACAGAAAAATTTAAATTAAAATAAATATTTCAAACCTTAGATTCCCTCTGCTAGACAAAAATGTGTAGGTATACAAATTTAGTCAATACGAGATTGTAAGATTAAAGCAAATGTTATTTCAGTTCATCAACACTGACTTCAAATGACTATAAAAATCATAAAATAACATTTATTGACAGAAATTAAACTTTTTTTTTTAAATTAAAATGAGAAAATTAATTAGAATTGATTGTGTCATAAACTTTTCTTTAAAAAAATTAAATATAAAAATAGCGTCTGTAAAATGGGAAAACCCACATCATCAGTTGATTAAATACAACATTGAATTTGTGTACTTAAATTCTATTGATTAATTAACAAATAATACTTTTCTATCTTATTTTTACAATATTTGCTAAAATAATAAATACAAAAATGTGTGACTGAAAAAATAAAAAATATCTCCGACATTTGACAAATAATTCTTTTTACTGATTTTTTTGTTCTTCCGTGTTAAATTATTTTTATATTCGAGTGGAAGTCAGACATTATTTAAGCCTAAGTGAAATATCACAATTATTTAAAAAATGTAGAAAAAAAATGCAAAAGGTACAAGGTACTAGAACACATCTTGAGATGGTTATTCATTTTCTAATAGAAAATTTATGAGCATTTAGCGAGTTCAGTTCGAAATCAGTGATGTTTAGATGGAAACAGGTAAAAACTTTCCTTTTTACGTTCCGAAAATGTTGCGGTTTCAAAAGTATAGTGCTAGAATTCGAATTCAGTCAAACTAAGTTGTTAAACCATTTTATTTTTTCCAGTTGAAAGTCTGACATTTACGAAAATGGTTCGCTTAAATATCGCACAAAGCATACGCATAATTTCTCTACGTGGCGATATCAACTGCCCGCCAAGATCATGCGAATTGACACGGCTGGACTTTTTTGTGGGGCTACGCGAAAGACCGTGTTCATGCAGATGAACCTTTAACTCTTGAGCACTTATAAACCAACATTCGTCAAGTTATGGCTGAGATACCGCCAAATATGTGTCAAAAAGTGGTCGAAAATTACATGAAAAGAATAGATGCTTGCAACAATTTGCGTGACATTCATTTAATGAAAAAGAAATATCATGAAAAAAAATGTTTTATATGTGTTTTATTTACGTTTACTTTTGAAACCACAAAATGGGTAACCCTGTATGATTATCTTTGTTTCTGTAGCTGCAATGAAGTTAAAACCTATATTATTAAAAAAATTGTCAAGCATACAATTTGTGGCTGTTTTGGTTTCAAACATTTTTTCATAAACTAAGCCGTTTAAGTGCTATAGGCAGCTGATAGTGGGCAGCGATCAACATTTTTTTGAGAATATTCGAAATTGGTAATGAAAAAATACATAGTCCTTTGAACTTTCATGACTTATGACGACGCAGGCAGGATATTTTATGGGTCTTTTTACATAGAGTTCATAATGTCAAGAGGAAGTTTAAAGGTTAGTATCACTTATTCCTAGGTCGACTCCTTTAGTCGTTTTGTTTTAATGGACTACGATTACGATTAAAATCGAGTTACTTGGTTGATTTATAAAACTTTGTAATTTTTTTTTTCGGAAACACAATGCAATTTAAAATAAATATAATTTTAGAATAACAATCATTGCTTTGTTAATAATAGTTACTTAAACATTAACATTTTTTAAATTTTAGAACTGAAAACAAAAGCCCAAATCAAGTTTTAACCTCCATCTATTTTTAAATACTATCAAATATTTAAAGAAACAAACTAATATCTGCACTCATAATAATGAAAACAATTATAAGGTAACATGTGTGTATGGATACAAATATAGCATAGCGTATATTTGGCATATTTGCTGATTATGCAGAAAATCTTGTCTAAAATATTATAATGTTATGCAGACTTAATTTTAACTATACATAATTTTTTTCGTTTTCAATTTCAAAGTATGATGTAATTTATTTGGAGTTTCTTTTTTATTATTTTTTGAAAAGACATAGAAACACTCGTATCAATAATTAAG
Organism: Eupeodes luniger; assembly: GCA_951509635.1. Taxonomy (NCBI): domain Eukaryota; kingdom Metazoa; phylum Arthropoda; class Insecta; order Diptera; family Syrphidae; genus Eupeodes; species Eupeodes luniger. Next base: position 1,846,847 of record OX608074.1, read on the forward strand.
ATTTTAGTAAGCAATTGGTTTGAATAAACATTTTTAGTGACATTTTGTTAAGTTAAATAATATCTATTATTACATAATATATTTTTTTATTTTTAAAAGCAAATAAAAAAGAGAAATAAAAACTTCCAACACCTGTGCTATTTTGCAAAAACAAAATATAAATGTGTATTTCGTGAGTAAACGTTTCGTTTACGTTTTTATATTGTTATTTTTACTTCAAAGCTGAAATTTAAAAGGTAGATTTAAGACACACGTTTGTTTTATACTAGTTTATTAGTTTATGTTTTTAAAATATACAGAAAGGACTTTTAAAAAAATATTTAGATGGTTTTCTTTTTGATATACAATTTAAAAAAAAGTGACAACATTAATTTAACCCCAAATGTATCACGATCTAGAAACGCGTCATACAAAATTAGTATGAGCTCAATCGCAACTCATAGTTTGTTTTATAAATTAAAATCAAAAAACTTATTTCAAAATATACGTCACCTTAAATATTTTACGAAGATAAATTAATACTACTTCCAAAATAAAAATTGTAGATATGCAAAGACTAATGACGTTTTCGACAAAAATCCAACTGATATTTCGTTTTTACAAAAAATAAAATTCTACTGAAATTGCTTCTAAATTGTTTTAAAGTCCCGAATATCTTGAGAAAAGTGTAATTCTTGTCATGGAAAATGCTTCCTTAAATTAGAAAATACGATTCGGTTTAAAAACTGAAATTATTCGGGACACACGGGAATAGTCAAGAGTTGTAAGTCACTTGGCCTTGGTTCTCTACGAGCTCTTGCGCCACCAAATATATTTATTTCTCAATACGAAGTTATCAGTGTGGGATGCATCTCAAGGTGTTCTTTAAATTTCCAATAGAACAAAACAAATTTACCTGCATTTAAAAGCTTTGTTAAAAACAAAGTTTGTTAAAAACAAAGAAGTATTTCTTGTATCAATTCACCTTCTTGTATCTTAAAGTATATGCGGTAAATATTCCTTATCAACGTGTTAATCAGAATTGTAAGCATCATACACAATACAAGTGTCACCCTAAAAAATAAATGTATTCATTTTAAATAAAATCCCCCCTCCAAAAAAAAATTGTTTCTCGGAAGAATATTTGTGTTTTTCGTTTATATCACCACACTTAAAACAACAAATAATCAAAAAATAAATGTCAAAAGAAATTTAAATAAAAACAAATCCAAATATCAAACAACAGAATATTTGTTTACTGATTTTATATACAATTTGCTAGAGTTTGTTTTCAATAATGTTGAAGTAATACGTAATAAATAAGGTGCCGCAAGAATTAAGCCAAGTGAAATATGGCCAACATTCAGGAATTGGCCTTATTTCACTTTTGTGAAGTGCAACTGGTCCAATTTTGAGAATATTTAAACTTAAACAAGAAAAAAGAAACCCAAATGGCTATTATTTCACTTTCAACAGTATGATTTGCACAGTACAGTCAACCTCCCACCTAGCCCAAATCCTATAGTTTGTCGTCTTATTTTACTTGGATTTATTTAACGGCACCAATAAATTATCCAATTTTATAATTTTCTTCTAAAATTATGCTTGTTTACAAATTTTGATGATCATGTTTATTTGAACTTAGAAAAATGACAGTTCTCTTAAAATTAATTCAGTTTGTTTTGAAATATAACAAGAATATTGTTTTCATGATTTTTTGACTATCATACTTCTTAAATGTGATTCCAAATCATGTGCCTAAGGTTTTCTAATGAAAAAATATTGTTAAATATTTTGTATTTTATCCATTTATTTTCTTCAACGAGTTCACCGAATTTTGTTTGAATTCCCTATTTTTGGTAGTGTTCGATAAAAGAGTTCTAGTGAATTTACTTTTGGGAAACGCGTAAAGTCTTACACTTTTTACATTAATTTTTTTTTAAATCGTAAGATAATTTGTATAGGTTTTGTAAGACTCATTCTACACACTTTTAGATACCAAAAACCCAAAAAGCACTCTTTTTTTATTGTGAAATCAAGAAAAGAACTAATTTTCTTGAGTCAAAAATAAATGGCTCTGGGTTTTCAACACTAGTTTATACTTGTACCTATGTTGCCTACGTTTATCAAACTTCCATATAATTATGTAAGAAGCAAAGCAGACATCCGACACAAAATTCCTACTTTTTCCTCTTTTACTTCATCTAAAAATAGCTTTCCCAATAACCACTTTAAACTGCAAGAAAGAAAGGACCTCGCTCGCATCTTGTTGCACAACAATGCCTGAAAAACAGGAATGGCAACAAGCATCGTTTTGTTTAAAATATGTTTAGGCAGACAAAAGTCAAGTAGGTATATCGACTTTTTTTTAAATTGAGTTTTAAAACTTTCAAGGCCATCATCAGATTTCCCCGAAATATTAAAAACTTCATTTTCAACAGAAAGTTGCTTGTGGCATGGTACGAAACAACACCAAACCACAATGCATATTCAATATGCATGATGCACTGTTCAGTGTTTAGTTCATGTTGCTATGTGCAATACCTGAACCACATTAACACCTGAATGAAAAAAAAATATAATTGAGAGAACTCTCGGCTTTGTCCACATCATCATAAAGAAACTTCACTCTGGTATTTGACAGTACAACAACAACCAAAAAAAAAACAGCTGTCATTTTTGTGTTGATGTTTTGGTCGATACAAAGTTTAAGTTTAAACGATACAACAGACATTTAATTCTCTGTTAACTTTTTGTGTCTCAATAATTTTTAATGAAAAACCTTCACAATAACTGGAAATAAGATCAAAGTTAAAACGGCACTGATATCCATTAAATTGCGGAGCACAACCAGAATGTAATGATACAAATAAATTAATCAATTGACAGCAGAAATCGCTTTATTCTCTTAAAGATATCAACAAAGAGAGAGTAACGAAGAGAGATTTATAAAGATCAGCTAAATAAGATCAGTCTTTTCTTTGTGATACAAAAAAATAATAAAATATATAATTTAAATTCCAAAAGCAATTCTTTTTCCAACACTCACTTTGAAAGTATGAAATTAAAATATTGTTTTCATCCAAAAAAAGAAGTAAACAGCTAACACACAATTTAAAAAAAAATTTTTTTCCTCCAAAAATTCACTTGGTAGATAAAATATCTTCTTAATATCAAAAACTAAGAATCACATCTTTTTTTCTACTTGAAAACGCACACAAATCGATCGGAATGATTTTTGTATTGTATTCGAATCACTTAGTATAGGTATTGTAGGTTTTCTTGTTTTATTTGTTTAGAAATTCGAGGTGGACTAAACATTCACATCCGCGGAACGTGTAACCAGGAGGATAGAGATACACAACCGACGGTGGCTGAAATTATCGAAAGACTGAAATATACTTGGCTGAGATAGACATTTCAAGTCTATACGAAACACCTACAATGGGTAATAATAATAATAATAGGTTGAATCTGGTAATCAGCAGGTGAGCTGAGTTCGAATTAAACTCTCGTCAGAGCTGCGATTCAGCTTAACGATCTATTTTTAACGATCTTTTGGATAAATGTGGTTCTCTTCATTACCTGTTTGTGAAATACCTGTTTGCAGATGAATAGAGCTTTTTTGAGCTTTTAGTGAGATCGTAAGAAGAGCTTTCATTTCTTTCCGCCTTCAAGTATGCAATGCTTATTAAAAATTTAAGATCAGTTTTTGAAAAAAGTGCATTGCAATTTAATTTAATTGTTTCTAGAAAAAAATTTCAGTCTTCTTGAAAATTTCATTTTAATTTTATTGAAAAATCTAGGACTACATTAATGCAATTGTAACTTTAAACCTTCGACGTCTACATCTATGCCAAAGGGTGGGGTCTCTTTGGTTATGCAGTAGTATTTTCCATGCGACGTATTTCCGAATTTAAAATTATCCACCGATATCAACGAAGTGTAGTCACATTTTCCTCGACGGAAACTTTCCCAAGATTCACATTTCTCAGCTGTAATCGGGGTCTGTTCAATGACGGCATCAAGAAAGACGAAAAACGGGAAGACATGGTTGCAGATCTTTGTGTTGCAACCAGGTTGGTATCTGACATTATTGCCATTAGGATAAATATCAACTGTTCCCAATGGTTCTGGCACACTAAAGATACCATTTTCTCCATGAATAACGATGACTTTTTCACAAACATGGGCGTTTACGTAGACGTCTTTTCGTTGACACATCAAAGCCGGATCGATAGCAATTAAAGCTGCAACTCTCCTTCCAGTTTTTTCTTCACTGTGTAGACGGGCTCCCAGGGCGGCAATATTAGCTCCTACAGAATGACCAACAAGTGTTATGTCTGACTGTTTCACACCATTCTGAACCAATGCCGAGATGAGCTTGGAAACGAAGTAGCCATGAACGAAAACGTTATGTTTGATAGCATTGTAAAGCTGAAGAATATTTTGAGCAAAATCCACGATGATTATGTTGTAGTCTTTTCGGGCTTCTTGCATGTAAATCAAGTTTCCGTGAATATGGTAAATGTGATCAGCGAAGAACGCATTCACATAGACGATAGTTTTCAGATGGGTATTGATTCCGAATTCACCAATCCTAGAGACGTATTTAATTGGCAGCGTTATGGTCTGGTTGTTTGGTGTGGAAAGATGAATTTTTGCATCCGATGGATCGTTTCCAGGGAAAAAGGACATCACACCTTCATCGACATCGGCTTCACCTAAATGAGAAAAAAATATTTAAACAACTGGAACTTCATTCGAAAATTTGTATATCACTTACAAAACTTCTTCCAACCTAATGGCAAAGCTGACTTGAGTGTCTTAATGTTGTAGTTTTGAACGGAATCTATTGTTGCAGTTGTAGTTTTATTAGACCAAACAAAATTGATTCCAAGAAAAGAAATTATAAGGAAAAAATGAATGCAATTTGCCATTTTGTGATTTACTGATGAACTCACAAAAGATTCTACCAATGCAAATAAAAAAGTAAACAATTTATATAAAATAAAAATCAAAGAAGTAGGTCAATTTTGAGTTTGGATAAAGTCACGTTTTTATGATTGTTATGAGTGTTGAACTCGTATTGAAACTTGCACATGAACTTCCGTTTTTTTTAAAGAATTTAGTTTTGAAATTAAAACGGAAGTAAATGAATCTGAGAAAAGCGTGCCAACACCCCAGCACACGACAGAAGAGTTCTAAAAGATGTTTTGTTCAAAAATATATGAAAAATGGTAGAACTTCACTTCCTTATTTTCTTCTCACAATATAATGAAATGAAAAAAGAAGAACGTAGAAATGGTGTAAAAGACAAAAAGCGTACTATAGTTTTGAAGCTGTTTACTTTTCCAAATTTATCATATATCAGTCGATCTAAACCTAGAGAAAAGGAAAACTATTTTAAGTAATAGGTTAATGTCTATGAGGTTGATGCATCAGTAAAGGCCGAAAAATATCTCTAATCTCATTGGATCCATTGTGCACTTCAGAAAAGGAGAAAGGTTGTGTAAGGTATAAGAAGGTTAATGAGTATTAGAGTTGATAGTAAATCCCTGAACCATCCTGATTGGCAAAAACGAGACGTCGCATAGGTCGTCATAATATTGTAATTCTTCTTTTGGCTAAGCTTTAGCATTCGTAGAGAAAGTGGAAGATATCTTTTTCCGCTTCCTTGAGGTAATACCCATTCAATTCAATACCTATTAATGAGGAAAATTGAAGCCTTCCTAGTTGAAAAAGTTAATTTGTTTCACCTTATAAAATATTCGGCCATATAGATTCCTCGAAACCCTGCAAATCTCAAAAACCGACCACCTGTTGTTTGCAATTTCAATGACACTTTGTTGGATTAGCTCATTTAATTGGACTAAACAAAGAATTTATTTGTTGTGCCTCTATACACAAGGTAGTGGAAACAATTGTAGGGACACACAAATTTTCCCAATTTTTAGTGATTTTTGCTCTGATTTTTATATATGAAAAAGATGCTCCAAGAAATTTAAGGAAGAAGCGTGAGGAAACAATTTTTTCTTATTTTATTCCTGGTTATTTTTCTCATAATTTCACGGTCTTGAAAAAGCGTCAAAATACAAAATACTTCAATAAGATATTGAACTTTAAATCAAATTTAAAGACAAAATCTTTTAGAAATATTTCAGTAAAAAAATGTTTTGAATTTTATCCGAAAATTGTTTAATAGCTTTTATGAACAAATTTAACTATTGAATTCCAATTTTTAATTAATCATTTTATAAAGACTTAAACATCCACAGAAATGTTCTGAAGTTTTTTAAAATTCACGTCATGGAAATCAAATGTTCTTAAATATGTCAACATTCTTCTAATAAATAAATTCCGGTTTTCAGAACTGCTTCAGATGTATTGTGCGACTATTGGTTGAGATAATGGTTATTAAAGACAGAGGATTTTTTGATTTAAGATTTAATGTCTCAACAAAAATCGTCAAAACTGAGGGAAGCTGAATCATGGCTTCATTGGGATTTTTTTCAAGCCAGTTGAATTAGTAGAAATCAATAATTGGGTAATACTTGTTTCTCACGAAATCCCCGTCAGTTTCTACTTTTTTTCCTGAAAAGATCTCAAAACTTAAAGTTTAAAAACGATTTGTGTAGTCTTGAAATGAGCATATTCAGTTTTTTTTCGGAATTATAAAAAAAATCTTTAGTAATTCAGAATTTGGAAAAATCTCCCTTAATTTGTTTCAATGTTTAGCTTTGAGTCATAAAAGCTGATTCAGATGATCTAGTTCGTGTTTATGTTGTTCCGACTGTTTTCAACGAAAGATGTTTTTGTTGGACTTTCCTTATATTTAAATTTTTAGTTCACACGTTAGTATCAAAAGATTGTATATCATTTGGCGTCCTAATATCTAAGAAGCAAAAGGTTAGAAAAATGTGTTTAAAAAAAAGACGATCCTCAAAAATTCTTAAGTTGACGCAATTTACTATTTTTCACTTCACTTCTTCCTAATTTAATCTTGGTTACTTTTTAAATTGCAAGTTATTTGACTTACACATTTTTTAAGAAGTTTAAAGAAGTTTTTAGAATTCTTTTATAAAAGGAGAAAAACTTTTAATAAAATTTATTTATTTTTGAATAAAAACTGTATTAAACTTTAAGCTACAATATTTTCTTTATACTTATTTCTAATTTCAAATCCATTTCATTAGTTGTACATTTAGCAGTTAGTTTTTAGTTATGTGCGCATTCAATTATTATACTTACAAAGTGCAAGTGAAATAATTAAAAAATTTATATTTAAGTAATAATTTATACTAATTTTGTAGATATTATTTATTCAATTTACTATTTTTGAAATATCCTTGTTTTAATTTTTCATGCATGGAGCGATGTCTTGTATTTTTGCCATTGTTTCTTTCTTGCTCGTCCAATCAATCCATTTAGCTAATGAGGTAGTTTCGGTTGACTTATAGTATGCTTCATGATTTTTGTCATCATCATATACCAAGATATTTGATTAAATTTCTTTTTTGTACTATAATATTAAAGATTAAAAAAATTTATATATAAAAATAAAACAAAAAACGTAAATATTTAAATTAAAAAAATTATATTTGGTTTCATGTTTTTTTTTGTGTCTTGATGAGGAAAAATTATAAATTAAACATAAAAATTCGTCACAATTTGTTACAAATATATAAATTAAAATTAAATATTAAAAATCTCTTAATTGGTAAAAATTAACTTAAAATTTAAGACCAGCTTGAACTTCATCCATGACTTTGGCAGAATTTTGAAGTTGCTCAATTTCAGTTGGGGTCAAAATCTGTTTGACAATTGATGTCACTCCATTTGAATTGAGGACACATGGCAAGGAGAGGAAGACATCTTTGTCAATACCGTGTTCACCCTACACAAAAACAAGCAAAAGGAGAGATTATTAAAATGAAAAGACTATTAAGTTTTTGAATTCTTACCATAACTGATGTCGAAACAGCCACAACACTGCTGTAATTCTTCAAGATGGCAGATGTTAGCGAAGCCACACTTAAACCAATAGCCCATGAAGTGTATCCCTTTAGCTTGATAACTTCGTAGGCACTGTTAACGACTTGTTTGTGCAATTCATTCCACTTCTCTGGATCGTCAGAAGTTCCAATAGTTGGGTTCAACTCCCTCAAACGGACACCAGCGATATTGACTCCAGACCAAACTGGAACACTGCTGTCTCCATGTTCACCAATAATCCAACCGTGGCAGGAAGTTGGAGCAACGTTGAGGCGTTGTGACATCAAGAAACGGAAACGTGATGAATCCAAATTGGTTCCACTACCAATGACACGATTCTTTGGCAAGCCAGAGAGCTTCCATGCCACATAGGTCATAACATCAACTGGATTGGAGACCATCAGCAGAATAGTGTCAGGACTGTTTGCCACCAACTTAGGAATGATGTGCTTAAGGATGTCAGTGTTGCGTTGCACCAACGACAGACGGGTTTCACCCTCCTTTTGACGTACTCCAGCTGTGACAATGCACAAACGTGATCCAGCCGTAGCAGCATAATCTGTGCTGGCTGTGATCTTGGGATTCTTCAAGAAGTTAGATCCATGTTGTAAATCCATCATTTCACCAATCAACTTGTCCTCACACACATCGATGAGGCAAATTTCGTTGGACACATTCTGGGCCAAAATACTGAAAGCACAAGCCATACCGACTTGACCAATACCGACAATGGTGATTTTGTTACCAGCTGAGGGTAAGGTCTCGGCGACCTGTGACATAATGTTATCCTTTACTGAAGTCATCTTGGGGAATTTTTTCTAAAAAAAATAGATTGCAAAAAGTATTCATTAGAAAAATGTACACATATTTTAAAAATTAGTTGAAATTATATTCAATTACAAAAACAAAGACACAACATTTTAATATTGTCAATGAATTTCTTAATAAACATCAAAAAGAATAAATCTAAAAGAAGTTCAAGTTGGATAAAACCTAATTTAATACCCCTAAATTCAAATTGGTGTATAAAATATAATTTGACCTTGAAATATGTCATACTACGCACCGCCCTTACGATTGTCTATGTAATTTCAAACAAATCTAATCCAGAAACGTTTCGTCCGCAATAAAAAGTTCAAAGTCAAATCACTAAACAAAAAACTGAAATAGTTTAATTTTCCACTTGATTAATAAAACACATGACAATGATGGGCCAGCCAAAAATGTGTGTCTATTTCTATGTGTACCCATTTATGAGTTTTTGAAATAGAAAATGCAATGAAAGATTACATTTTTGAAATAAAAAAAACGTTTGATCATTTATTTACAAACGATTTTTATCAATAGATAAAAATGTGAACGTACTTCACATAAATTATTGACTTCAAATCTTTGCACTTCACTTTATCTTTGAGGCCTTTATAACATGAGTCGGTAAAATGAAATTAAATTGTTAATCGAGTTCTTATCTGATTTAGATATTTCTAACAACTCACATTTTTCAAAAAATGTAGGTACTGTAACCACTTTTTCGAACAACAATTTAGATACTGAATGGTTTGAATTTCAACCGCTCATCACTTGGACAGAAATTTAGCTATAAGAACTTCGAATATGAGTTTTGTGTCCTTCAAAACTTCGTTTCAAAGTCAAAAGAAAGGATACCGAATACCGAACATTTGAAAGCTTTCAAGAGAGTGTTGGGGGAGCTTTCTATTCTGTTGTAGGCGAGACTCCAGCCAAAGACAAACCAAACATAAACAGAGCATTTATCTCACCTCAACCCAGTTTCTGAAAGTGAGATATTTTGCATATGGATGGTAGAAAAAAGTGTCATCGTTTTTTCGCTAAGTGGGTACAAGACGCATGTCTCGACGAAAAGTGCAAGTACCCGGCTTTAAGGGTTGTTGCACTATCTACACCCCCATTGAAGGTCATAGCGGTTTAGTGGCATTTTTTTTTTCTAAGTATGTTTAGAAGAATATAAATGAAATTCCCTTTGTGTTTTGTTCGAATTGTTGTTGTTCTAAAAGAAGAAAGTGGTGTCCAGTTCTGGGAGTGTGATTTTTATTTTTAGAATTCGTATTCGATATAAATAGATAAAGAGTTGGGGATTTACAAATTGTGTCTTGTTTCTAATAATTAGAAGTATATTTTTCACTTCACGAGAATTGAATGACAAATTCGTTGCTTTATCACGAATAATTGCAACTTGATGATATCACTAAACTTATTAACTTGGTCACAGCACAGCAATTAATAAATAAAATATAGATAGATATGTATCTATCAGCTATCAATATTGTGTAGGTACGAGTCTAGATAATTTGTTATAATCTTGTTTTTTTTTTTTAATCACAGGTACTTTATTTTAAAAAAATAGTTAAAGTTGCTTACATTCTTTGAAATTTGTTTTAGGATAGGAAATAATTTATCACTGTTTGAAATGTTTATCAGTTAAAGATTGTTTTATGTATCACAAAAGTATCTTTTAGTTTTTTTTTATTTATAACGTCTACACACTTTGCGGGTTCTCTGCGGACTGAGTTCGAGTTGAATGTTTTGAATGTTTGTACTTAGTTTGTCATACACGAATTTTTATATCTTTTTTTTGGAAGGCAAGGAAAGGAACTAATGCGTTAGGAAAGGAACAGCGACGGGGAAGGGAGCGTTAGTTTAGGTATATTTCTCTCTTACGCGCGCACAATATGATGACGGAATATTCGAATGGATAGAGCTTTTTGTACAATATTTCAAGGTGACCTTTGATATATGTTGAGAGGAGTGAGCGTGGTAAATTTTGTTTTGTGTATATTGTAGTCGTGCTCATTGTATTGTATCTTTTATTTTCTGGAAATACTATTGTGTATGTATCTAGATACAATATGATAAAATACATTCTTAGGGAAAGGTTTGCGTGCCTGAAATCAGCAATTTATATTTGAAATTGAAAAAATGCATTTGTAAACTTTTGGTAGACTTTTGAAATTAAAAAATGTTTGGCTGGGTTGCTTTAATAGGCGTAAGCAGATTTGTCATGAATGACGCATTCATAGTACCTAGGTATATCTTTGCTTTTTAAACTTTGTACATTTTAACTGTTGATATTTTAAATAAAAATGGATATTGGAGCACAGTACTGCTAAGTGTTAATTTCTGTTAATTTAAAAACATAACTACGTTTGTTTTTAACTACCGAAATTATTTATAGAAAAAATGAGCAAATAGTTTCGTTTCTCGTTAGTAGTTAATTTTCTTCGTGAAACATTTAATTTTGGGTTAAGACTTGAAAACTTGATGCTGAAAGTTACAATAATTATTAAAAATTGCAATTTCAAAAAGGCTAATAAATGTTCAATGAAAAATAAAGAAGAAATCATTATTTTCCAAATGTAACGTATTTTTATAGGAATTCTTAATTTGTTAATTTATTAAAGCCTAAAAATACTGACTTTAAAGAAGTTATATTCGGAGTAAGACCATCGAAATCATTAGAAAAGGTAAAGGTTGATTGTCCGTGTGATAACTAGTTTAAGTGTTAATAACAAATGAACCATCTAAACTTATCTACACTAATATTATAAAGACGAAAGATTTGTATTTTTGTATGTAACGAATAAACTCAAAAAGTACTGGACCGATTTTAATAATTCTTTTTTCATTAGAAAACTACATTATCACTGAGTAACATAGGCTATAGTACTAGATTACTACAGAAATCTTTAGAAATTCCTATTAAAACCAACCGAAGGTTTAAAAAAATTAGCCATAAAATGTCTTTCATCGCATACTCTGCGAAGGGTATTAATGATAGGATAAAAATGTTTTCTAATTTAGTGATTCATGGTCGTTTTAATTAGCATGCTTATAACTTAAATATCTGTACCTATTTATGTCTACCCGTGCAAAGCCGGTACGGGCCGCTAGTACCAAATAAAAAAATATTTCATAACTTCAATGAAATTTTTTTAAAGATATATTCAAATTTTTGAAGTCAATCGGTTAAAATTGTCTGAGTTAGAAATCCGGTCAACTGGCTTAACCACTTGAATGCTTCGTCAACACTTAAAAAATATTATTAAAAAAAAAAAATCTTAAAACGTATGTAGTTCTCCCTGTAGGCAGAAAGATCTCATTGATAAATAATCAATCATTTACATAAATTCATATCAAACATCTATCAAACTTCGTTGACCTGAAGTCTTTTTTCTACAAAACAAATTTTTCATAAGAACCCTACGCATTGCATAGGTATTCCAGGTGCCGTTTTTACTTCCATTATGAGCTTTTCATATAATGGTGTAATGTTAGCAAACATAATGAAATATTAGTCTATGCAAAGGTGTTGAACGTTATTGCTCTTAAGATTTAAATTTGTGTTTTATTTCAACTTTTATAAAGTTACTATTTCTGATAAAACTAAGGAAAGAGTCAACACTTTTTTAAATAAAAGTCATCATTCTTTTTTTTTCAAACTGCGCAAATCTAAATGAAAAACAAAATAAAATGTACCTATTTATTTTTGAAACTTGTAAAAATTTCCTTAAACTTACAAAATCTTGAGAAATTTAAAGCAATTTTATTTATTTTGATTTTCATTATTTTTTTCGAGACAAAAAAGTAAAGCTTCTTTTTGCAAAAAGTACCTAGGTAATTGTTATATGTATTTTAAATAATATTTTTCTTTTCTATTTTTTCGAAACAGAAGAAGAGGAAAAAGTTCTTCAATATTCCACAAAATGTATTTCAACTTTTCTCAATATTTTAGTGTAAATCTTTAAACCTACCTTAGAAGTCTTAAACTCAAAAAGAAATTAAATACGTGTTTCTGGTTACACTTGAAAGAATGACGATAACTACGTCATTATTATGCATTCATATAAGTTAAATCACAAAACACTTTCAAATCAGGCTAAGTAAGTACCAAGTACTTTCCTTACCTACGTATGTACCTATAATGTAAGTGTACATAGCCATACCTTATAAATACATATAGATACTTTATTCACAATGCACAACAATCTGTTTCCATGTCATCTTCTGAAGAAAACTTAAAGAGTTTGGATTTCATCATAATACATGGGGGCAACCTCATATTTGAGAAACGAGAAGTGAATCACGTAGGTTCGTCCACTCATAGAGTCGTTGCCAAGTATTTTTGTTTGTAGAGAATGTGTATCTACGAAATAACCGGCTCTTTTGTTATATGTTATTTACAACAACAACAAAAGTAAACTATTGGTCACATGTCGTATGAACTGCACAGATCTCTGGTAGACAAAACTCTTTTATTTTTGCATTCACGTGTTGGATCTTTTAGTTTCGTCTAATTCTAATTCTAAAATATTAATAAAATAGAAGGTATTTAATTTGAATTTCATTTGTTTCAATTTGCTTCATCAAGGTCAAGAAATTTGAAATTTCAATTGGATCCGAAAAAAAAACCTAAAACCGGCAAAATTATGACCTACATTTGTTATGCCTACGCATACAACAAAAACATTTATGCAAATTATTTTTACCTAATGAAACTTAAACAATGGTCCATCATTTTCGAATTTCACGTTTTTAAATAAATGTGTTCTAAAAATTAATTATTTTTTTCCAATTTATTGTAAAATAATTTAGAACAAATTTTACAATAGCAGTTTCAAGAACCTTTATATTGATGGTTTGTGTATCGGCTGAAATTATTTTATTTTGTTCTCATAGATGTCAGACACAAATGCTTTTAAAGTTCTTGAAAGTTGTATATTAAAGCTAGTTAGTTAGACTAGCTTTCACTAGGCAGCACTATTTTCATGCTGTTATAAATTTAAAATTTGAAAAACATTGAAAAATACTAGAATTAAGAAATTTTGATCGTATGGGGTAAGGTATTCATACATATATACAATATGTTTTTCAAGTTTAGACATTGAAATATTAAACTTCAAGAAGTGGCATAAAAAAGCATATACATAAATGAATGATGAGACACCATTCAATTTGTACTTGCGACATACATATAGGAACTAAATGGCAAGTTTTGCATTCGTAAAAAATTTTGAAAGCGAGATTTTAATCAAACATGACCTTAACATGATAGAGAAGTCGAAAAAAGTGGGTCCCCCTATTCCGTCCGTCTGTTTGTATATCTGTCCTGGCCCATACAGCCCTAAGTATTGGGTCGATTCACTTTAAATTTGGAAATGAGGGTTTTGAGCCGATTCGCGTTAGGCGTTTTTTGATTTTTTTAAGACTAAAAACAACAGTAGTCCCCACGCAAATTTGTTGGTCAAAAATCGACAATTCGAATTTTCTCAAGAACAAACCGATAGATTTTTTAAATTTTCTCTAACATTTTTTCTCTTAAATTGATTTGTTTCAATATAAACAAAATATTATTGTATTGCTCCCTCCACTAAACCGTTATTTTGTTTTTAAATTTACTCAAGAACTATTCAAACAATTTCAATAATTTTTGAATCGCACAAGCTCTTATAATGTCATCATCATTTTTAAAATATATAATAATAATTGGCAGTGGAAAACGCTGCGAAACAGGTATCAATGACAGTAGACTCTGCTGAGTACCAGGACGATGGAAAAGCCTTGAAACCTGCGCCACAGCCAGGAAATTATAGCCCAAATCTGACAAAATACAATACTGTTCGATTATTCACCCCAACAATACATCTTAAGATTACTTGTGAGCATAATAACCGGCCACAACCTGTTGGGACACCACATGAAGAAAATGCGGTTTGTTGACGACATATGCAATGGGTACAACGATGAGGAAGAACACAAGGACACTATTCAATTCCTATGTCTAAGTGTGGTGATAACTAAATCAATCGCCAGTCCCTTAACCCAACCTAACCTGGAGGTTCAAATTAGTTGTTGCTGTAATGCTTAAATGTTGATTTTCAATTTTTAAAAATGTTGGTATAATATTTGTTTTATTTTAACTTAAATCAAGGAAGACACTATTTCTAGAACTTCTTTAGTCTTGCAAATAAATACTAAGATTTCTTAATCGTTCGGATAATAATATGTTAATGAAATAATTTTAGATCCTATTACACAAAACTAAAGGAAAAACTCAAAATACATGAAAATTGATAAAGGTAAAGCTAAAAACAGGTATAAAATAAAGGGTGATTTTTTAAAAGCTATAGGAAAGTTAAAAAAAAAACAATTCAGAAAAATGCATGAAATCTTTATTTGAATCGATAGTACGGTCCATATAATTTAATGTTTGAAGATTATTTTATTTAAATGTTGACTTTGACTGCGCCTCAAATGGTCCATCCGCTTAGTCCAATTTTGCCATACTCTTTCCAACATTTCGGCCGGTATCTCACGAATAAATGCTTCAATGTTGTCTTCCAAAGCGTCAATTGAAGCAGGCTTGTCTGTATAGACATGAGCTTTAACATAGCCCACAAAAATAGTCTAAAGGCGTTAAATCGCACGATCTAGTTCACCGAACTCGCCTCTCAATAAGTCCATTATTGCGCGTGCTGTGTGGCATGTGGCACTGTTTCACATGTCATGGAAGTCAAGCTCTTGCATTTTGAGCAAAAAAAAGTTGGATATCATCTCACGGCAGCGCTCACCATTCAGAGTTACGTTACGATTGGCATACGGTCCAATGATGCCACCAGCTCATAAACTACACCAAACTGTGACTTTTTTGAATGCATTGGTAGCTCTTGCAATACTTATGGTTGATATTTACTCCAAAATCAACAATTCTGCTTATTTACGTACCCATTGAGCCAAAAATGAGCTTCGTCGATCGCTGGAAGAAGCGCGCGATGAACTTTCTTAACAAAGCACGCATTTTGATAATAAAATTCAATAATTTTCAAGCGTTGTTCGTTTGTAAGCCGATTCATGGTTAAATTATAGACCAAACTGAAGATGTTTGACAGTGAAACAAAACACGAAACGTGCGTTAGCTGTTTAAAACAGTGTTGTCAAAAAGATAATAGCTTAAAAATCACCCTTTAGTAGCAACAATAGTTTCTCCTTCAAAACCAAATAAACTTAAATATAGGCAAAATTTCAAAGTTTAAACAAGCATACAAAAAATGTTATATTAAGATAAATTACTCCCTGGAATTACTCTGGCCATTCCTCATTCTTATCTCAGAACTTATACTAACTATGCTCTCTCCGAAATTGCCTTTTCTCATATAATAAATAAAACAAGTAGTAAGCACATAACACGAATGAATTGCAAGGATAAATATATGGATTTACATAATTCAACATCCTTTCCAAGGATGCTAGATAGGTACGAGAATAACTTCGTAAAGCTATTCCATTTAATTGTTTGGTGATAAAATAGATGCACCTTGTTGGCGCGTAAATCAGGCCACGCAACCTTTCGCCAGTAATCCATCCATCCATAAATATTTCTCTGTCGCTGCCTGTGAAACCCCCTCTTGTGCATTGGATATACGATGACACTATAGTCCATGCCCAGAGTTCCATGTTCTGTGTGTTAATTGCCAACATAAGGCATTAATATTCATGTTTGAAATGACTTTTAATTTAAATAAGTTGATGCAGAGAAGCTGCGAAGCTACAACACTTGCATTCTCGGTAACAACAGCAACATCAACAGCAGCAGCAGCAGATTTGAGATATTCCTTGTAAGGAATCGAGTAAGTGTCGGTATAGCCATTAATTTTGGGAAAGGACATCAAGACGATGCAATAAGTCTAAACGGAGCTTAGAGTGTTGGCCATTTCGCGTGAACAAATACATATACCACTCTGATGGCTGTGACACCGAAACGAGCAAATATTCGAACTAGAGAGAGAATAGCAATTTCCAAGATATCTCCATCTGCATCTGATGCATATATGTAAGTACATAAAGCAGCTTTCGGAACACATCCTTGACTCAATTCGAAAACGCATTTCATTTATTTGCAAGGAGAAACTATCGATAAGGATCTCTTTTTTTTGTTTTTAGTGCTGAATGTCGATGTTGCTTTTGCTGTGAATGCGAAGTGACTGTGAAGCGCCAAACCACCGCCACGTGCATTCAAATAATTCAAATTTCCCAAAGGACATTTCCAATTCAAAATTCCTTGTATAGTTTTCAGATTTTTTTTAAAAAACTTTTTTGAATGCGACAGCGGCAGCACAGTATAGTGGTATGCTTTCACTTTATTTTAAATGTTTTTATTTTAATGTTTTCCTTTGGTATATTCTCTTTCCAATGCAGTGGTATCAAAACTGCAGATCAGGAAATATAAAGTTGTTTTGCTTTTGTTTTTTTTTTAGTTTTTGAATTTGAATTCAGTTTTAATGAGCACGGATTCGTATACACATAGTATTTGCATTTGAATGGAGTATAGGTACGAGCTTAAATGGTGACCCAGATAGATAGGCGATGTTACGTGTGCATAGTTTCTGTGGATCTTTTGTTTTCGACACGTTCCAAAGTGAATATGCAATGTTCTTGATGGGTGGTTTTGAAATTATGTGTGTTTTTTTTTTATTTTTTTTGGTCTTCCTTTGATTTAAGTGAGATGAAACAAATAAGTCTTTCATCTAGGTTAATGTTGAGTCAAGGTTTGCAATTCAAAAAGAGTCGCCCTTTCAATGAAATGAAAAGAAATATGTTTTCAAAAGAATGGGCTTAAATGCTCTCAAAAGCATCACAAGTTCAAAATGTGTATATTTAACTTTAATATCTTAAATTATTTCTGCAGTAAATAGTATTATGAAGCCGTAATGATCACCGTAACTAATAAAGGATACTAAAGGAACGTGAATTATTCTGCGAAGTTCTCAAAATTTACTCAATTTGCTGACAAAATTAGGGTTATGAACATTTTCAGACAAAAACATTGACATAGTGCATAACTTTAAAATAAATATGGCGAAAAAGTTAAAATATAACTCAAATCAAGAAAACGGGCTTTTAAGAGAATGCAATCTTTTGTGAATGTAATCTTTTATGATTTAAATTTTGCATTTGTTGAACTTACTTTGAGCCTTCAAATCTTACAAATAACAATCTTTTGAAATCAAAAGAACTTTAAAAAATGTATTGTTAATTAATTGTAAGCAATTGCGCTTGAGATTTCAAATGTTTGCAATCATTTTAGTGTCAATGTCAAATGATCGATGACTTAAAAATTTGAAATCCCAGTATCAAAGTGAATTCAATGAATACAATCTTTAAGTAGAAGATTACACTCACAAAAGATTGCATTCTTTCAAAAACATTGTAAAAAAGAAGCTGGGATGTGACCCACACTGATAACTTCCCATCCCGTCTGTCAATTTGTCTTGCTTAAAAGGTTTGTAGGTTTTCGTGTTTTGTTAAAAAAGTTATTAAATTTAAAAATTACCAACAATATTTTGCATATGATAAAACAGTTTAATTTCAAAATCTATTTTGGTTAACGAGATTTTTATTCGAAAACCAATTTTTACCAATTTAAGTAGCATTTCTTAAAAGTTTTTATTTCTAATACAAACAAATACAAATTGGATGAATGAAATTAATTTGAAGTCAATGTTTTCTATTAATCACGAGATATCGAGAACCGAACATCAATTTTTGCATACTATTTTTTTGTAGATTTTAATTTTTTATGAAAAAAAATGACTGTTAGATTTTTATAAAAAAATTATGGAATGTTGAAAACAATATTTTTTATAAAATAAAATTAATTTACAGCCTATATCTTAATCGGAAATCTTTTTTTACCAACTTTTATTAATTTTTTTTTTGTAAAAAACTGTCAATTCGATTTTTCTCAAAATTTTAGCGAATGTTGAAAAAAATATTTCTTATAAGATAAAATAAGTTGGAAGCCATTATCTCAAATTTTTGAAAAGATATTTGAGTCAAAATTCAATCTTTCTAACTTTTTGTAATGTTTTTTTTTAGGTTTTTATTTTTTATAAAAAAAACTGTCCATTCGAATTTTCTCAAAATTTTACCTGATATCAAAAACGTTATTCTTCGTTACACAGAATTGTTTTGGAGATAAAACCATTTTTTATTCGTAAAATTTTCGAGGTGACAAATTTTAATTAATTTTAAGTTAATTGCATTTTTTTCCAAAAATATATTTGTTCAGTATCGCATTGCAATATATAATAGATATAAAAGTGTAATTCAAGTCTCTAGCGTTATTGGTTCGTGAGATATTTAGGGTTAACCAAAATTTTAACCTTTTTTTTTAAACTGCTATGGTAAAAAAAAACCCACGCAATTTTCTTGAGAGTCCTTTCTGCATTTTTCTGCCTTATTATCTGTATAACAAAATTTATTTGAAGTCGATATCTCTATTCGTTCTTGAGCTATTGACGACGAAAAAAACGTCGCGAACGTACGGAGGTATGGACGTACGAACGTACGTACACACGCACGCACAGACATATTTCCAAAAATCTTTTATTTCGACTCTAGGGACCTTGAAATGTTGAGAAATGTCAAAATTTTTAATTCGATAAATCGGACCCATTACAATAACTTCCTATGGGAAGTTAATAAAACGACTGAAACTAACCAACTAATTTTTTTGGAAGTAATACTAAGTAAATAATTCTGCTTGAAGTCAGAAAAAGAACACATTTTGTTTTGGAAAATAAACCAGAAATGTTAGAAAGTATATGTGCAATAGAACTGAGGCCAGAAAATCAAATATAATCAAAAATTCTCCGCAATGATTTTTTATATGGGCTTTTTGAAATTGTAGGCTTGCAATATTTTTCATAAAGAAGGGTTCCGAATCATATTTTTGTAACTTTAATTGTACCCTTATTAAATCGATACACCAATATGTGAATGCAAATGCGATACACAATTATTTTCCTTCCATGCATTGATCATTACAGCCGTGCATCCACGCTTCTTGTGGGATTATTTCATTAATAACCCACCTTGACTATGACTTGAATGCTATGCAATTCTCTGATAAGAATCATGGTTTACTGGTGGCAATAAATTCCACTCTCGATACACCATATTAAAACATTTTCCTAATAACATTTTCTCGCCTATGGATTGTCTTCTATATGTTTTTGCAGCTTGAAAAGCCCTACTGCTGCGCTGCGCTTGTGCACAGCAAGAGATCCTGCCGCGTGCGGGATCACTTCCTTTCCTCACAACAACTCTCTTATATTTAATCCAGCTGATGGAGTATAGGGCTGAGGCTGGGACTGAGGCTAGGACTGGTCTATAACTACGAGTATAATATGTGGCAGTGGCATATATTATTTTGCATCTCGTGCCTCTTACAACTTAATTATTATTTAGACCGCTGTCAGGGGAATGCAATATAAGTGATAAAATTTCCACCACACATTTATGCCCAGGGGGAGAGTTTGTGTGCCGCACTTGCATCATTCTATAGTTGCAGTTTTTAACACCCCACCTCCTCCTATATATAGGTACTCTCGGATCGAGTCGTCTCTATAAAACTTTCAGATTTCGATCGATCTGCGGTGGTTTGGGTTTATCGCAGGGAAACAATCTCAACAAAATTAGCATAAAAACGCAATTTTCGAAATATTAGCACAAATACGCCACACTCAACACTGGTTTTACCATATAAGATACATACATACGTATGTATGTATGTGAATTTAAGGCAGCAAGAAATGCGCGTGCGTGCGAATGAATATCACCGATCGATTCGGCAAGATAAGGCGATGACTAGGCGAGAGCCTTCCTTTTCCAGAAGCCAATCCCAAGGTAATAAGTTTCAAAGGACTCATTATACAATGAAGATAAGTTTTTGTATGCTATATACATATGTATACGCTTAGAAATAAGTATAAGGAGGTGAATTACAGGGTAATGTCAAATCGATTAAACTTGGCAGACAGCACTGAGCTTACGTGATTAAGGAAATGCAAATGGCGTGCTATCATCGATGGACTTTTACGTGTTGTGCGATTGTATGTAGTTACGGCTATAAGAGAAAGAAACAAGTGCAGCAGAAAAGATACAAACCACATGTAGGTAGATCCAAAGCCCCTTTACCTCACACACTAATTGCCTTAAAAACCCATTATTTTATTCGGTCTTCCTTAAGGATTGCGGGAATATTTTTGATACCTAAAGTTTTTTTTTTTTTTTTACTTGGTTTTTCTTTCCACTGTCGCGGTTGTTTGGCAACCAAAATAACACTTGTATGGACTCCACTTGTGTCGACGTCTTCTTCCTTTTCACACTTTATTTAAATTTTGACATGGATTCGGCTGGTCTTGTATTTATTTCGTTGTTTTTTGGCAGCTATATGTACATACATATATATAGATGTATCTCTGCTCTTATTGTTGAAATCCACATTCAATCCGTTTGTGCGATGAAATGTTCTGAAAAGGAGAATGAAATCGTTTGCAGTCTCAACTGAAATAATTCGATTTTGAAAAACATTTACTTGATGGATTTACTTGGAGTGTGAGAAAAAGATGTTTTATTTTGAATTTTATATTAAAATTTCAAGTAACTTAAATGTCCTGGAATTTTAACTTTTCATGCAAGAGACGATTTCAAAACAATTAACTGTTAATTTGCAGAAAAAACTGTTTAGTGGTTCACTTAGGCGTATACTTACTATTTTTTTCTCTTTAAGTTATCGGTTAAATGGATTTTTTTAAATTGAAAGGAATGTTTTTGTTTCGGAAAACCTCCTGTTTCCAAACTTTGTATTCCTAAAAAACATAAGGAAAATGTTTATTGTCATCAAATCATAAAGTTAAATGGAAAAACTTGGTTATAAAGTGAATATTCTATGTATCAGAATTCGTTATAAGCAATCTCAATTCCCATGACCCAACGAATTCAACACTGATTCTAATGATTACCGGCAGGGCATGCCAGCTATCGCCTTGCATCGCGGGATGGAACTCCTTTTTTACCGCGAGAATCACACATACTCGTATACATACAGAAGATCCTCACCACCCGTATCCAAAATTTGACACTGCGACTCTGTGACTATCGTTGCTGCTGCTGTTATTGCTGCTGCTGCTCCAATTCCATTTGACAAGACCAAAAAAAAAAGACTCTCCTATAGCACCACATGCACCGGCACCGGCACCGACAACGGCATCGTCACTGGCACCGAGAGGCAGTGAAGCCCTTTGAATGTCTGAATCATCTGTGATATTGGGATTGGCGAGGATTTTGAATTGGTTTCGCATGCTTTCATAACGACACCGAATTGGAATTTGGTTCTTTTCACCAACAAACAAAACAAAAAAATTATAAAGTTTACCCGACATTATATTTTCAGGGCTCACTCCAGACTTCAGGCCATCATCATCACCACACCACGGCGACGACGAACGCAGAGAAAATCAGAAGTGAAGACAGGATCAGGGAGATAAAGGGACTCCGCGATGAGAGAACGAACCTAACAAATTTTTATATATTTTTCTGTCGGTGTCATTTGGCATCAGTGTACGCTTGTTTGACCACTGACCAATTTGAATTGAATGCCCCACGATTTTTTGGAGGCCGCTTTTTCTTTGTATTCCATGCTCGCAATGGGATTATTCTATGGAAGTTCACCTTAAAGACAAAAACAAAAATAAAAGACTTGTGAATGACCGTGAAAAGTATAGTTCTTTATTTAATTTTGTTTGTTTGCTTTTTTTTAACCAAAAAGAAGAAGAACACGCACTCATTCGTCGCGTTTGGCAAACTTAAGTTGACAGACGGAACCTCATCGAACACACCTTTTTTTTTGCACGGTATTCTCTTACAAATAAAAATCGATCGGTTGGACAGGTTTTCAAAATGCATTACTTCACTTATGAGATTTCAGACGCTAAAAATGTGATGTCGATATCTTTTACACATTTCAAAACATTGAATGATTAGAACACGCTACGCATACATTTGCCCAAGGATTGGAGGAAGCTCTGAGCAACAAAAACTCTCACCTGTGCTCTATGTATTTTATTTAAATGCATTTCATTTAAATTATCATCTTATTTGCATTTTTAAAATTTCCCAGTAAAAATAACAATCTTTAAAGGCAAAAAGTTGATTAAGAGTAACCCTGGCTGGGGTAAGCCCCCCATCAAGGGCAGAAGCTTCAGAATCAGAATCAGAATCGCATCGCATTGCAATTTCAAAGCATACGAGTAGAGAGTATATCCTTTCTTGCAACTTGTAGCTCCTGATGCTCAAGCTCAACACACGTATGTTTTCTCTAATTGCAGTCAATGTCCGAATGCAATCAGAACGTAATCCCTTGGGCGTTATAGTGTTATGGTCGGGGTCCTGGATATACTCGCTTCCCATGTAT
Source organism: Eupeodes luniger (assembly GCA_951509635.1). Classification (NCBI taxonomy): domain Eukaryota; kingdom Metazoa; phylum Arthropoda; class Insecta; order Diptera; family Syrphidae; genus Eupeodes; species Eupeodes luniger. The sequence continues at coordinate 1,870,110 of OX608074.1, forward strand.
ATATACATATGTATATGTTGTATAAATGTTATGTTGGCGGCGGTCAATGGTTTTGTGTATTTCATTCAGCGGATGTGAAAGAGTCCATTCTGTATATACGAGTAGCTTTACTATACGGAAAAGACCGAAAAAAGCATTTTTGAAGATAACAATCGTCCTGGGCTCGAATGTTGGTTTTGCGTCTCTGGCTGGCTTCCTGCTTCTCATTGTGTGCGGTTCGGTTCAGTTCTGTTCGGTTCAGTGTGGTGTGGTGCGGCGGTAGCCTGGCATGGTCCTGATAAACACTGGTAGTTTGGTATGTTTTGGTATTCTGATGTTTTTATTTTTTCCTCTCACTTGGGGTAGAAGTGGAAGTGGATGGAATTTGCTTTGCATTGAGTTAACCCTTTTTGAATTCATGCCAATTGGATCACTTGGCTTAAGGAAGGAGGAGTGAGTTTGTACAACTAGTTGTAATTTTTCAACAAGGATGGGGATAAATTTCGCCCTTCCCTTACCGCAATGTCCAATTTTTTGTATGATATTTTTGTTCAACTTGAAGTACTTTAACATCTGTTTTTAAAGGAGAACTGCGACTATATTCAAAAAATACAGTGTTATGATTGTTCCTTGGGACTTTAAGTCCATCTGGCGTAACGCATTTTTGTTTATTTTTCTTGTTGTGTGTTGAAAGCGAATAACAAATGATACAACACAAAAATGGAGGTGCTGGGATGATAAATGCCACGCCTTTTTTCGACATGAGATGATGTGAATTGTAATGGCCGATCTTTATTTCAGAAAATGTATTTTTCATATCTTGTGGGTTAAAAGAAACAATTTCCTGCGTTTTGTTGGAAAAATTAAAATATTTTGCTCACTTAACTGTAACCACAATGCCCAACCAACTTGGATTTCGATGACAGTTTAGGATATAAGTTGCAACAAAATGTGACAAAATCTATCAGTTGTTAGTTGTCCACTTAAAAATTTTATCAAACAAACCGATACTCGTTTTACAGAAACACTAGCAGACAATAAATATAAACTCGAACTGTATCTACAGCCAAGCTGCCACACGCCACAGTTTTGTCCGACTATAAGCACAGACACATAATACAGACACGGAAAGCGAAACTATTTTGTTGAAAACCTTCAAAAGCCCATAGTTAATGTTCCCGTTCCCGTTTCGGTCCCGCATAACTGAATGTGACAGCAGCTCAAAACGGGATAGAGTCGTAAATATTTTTCCAGTTAGCAAATGAAAGGGTTTTTAATGACGACGGAATTTTTGTGTGTGATCTGTATATGTGCAATATTTAGTGGTTGGACCATACCACACGGTTTATAGTTTATTGTTATATATCAATGCCGCAAATGCGAGTGAGGACTTTTAAAGCGAATATGAGGGGATTTGAGACTTTTATTGTGATATTTTTGAACGGCTGTCGTCAGCGTTTCATTGTGAAAAATACTGCGAGCTCATAAAATAAATCGAAATCGGACAGTAAGCGAGTCGAGTGAAGCTGTAGTTAAAGCTTAAGCGATGACTTGACAAACAATTATTATGACTTTTAATAGGATTCATTATTCATTATTTATGTTTGAATGTTTTTTCGTGACGCATATTGGTTTTAAATTATTGTCAATTTGTAACGATGTTTTTAGTATGATGCCTGGTTAAGATAATATTCATAAGATAAGTTTCACATTTTATGAATCATCAAATTAGCCTCTAGCACTGCAAAATCAGAATAAGAAATGTCCTTACTTCCCAAAAATTCTGAAAAAGCAGATAGATATCCTTAAAACTACCTTAAATGTATCCCAGATTTGAAGGGAAGGAAGAGGGGTAAGAGTGAAAAGAGTAATGCAATTTTACACAAAAATTGTTTAGTTCTTAAAAATGACTTAAATCTTGTTACAAGTGCAGAAATCTATGAAGCTTGACGATACTTTTTCTAATTTTAAAATTATAGCTTGTTTAGAGCATTACAAACAAAGATAAAAGATAACCAAAGATATTAGAGAAGACACACAAACATTCAAGTTTCCTAACCCCATATTTTAACGAAAGAATGAGTCATCATTAATGTCATTTTATAGGTATTTAGAACATCTTAACGTTGTTTCATATATAAATGAAGCTCTTCACCAGAATTGAGAACTGTCAGACTTTTTTAAAGTGAATATATAATTTTCGTTCAAAATTTTTGACACGCTACTTTAAACTTGTGATGTAGGTTTTTGTGTGCGTTTTAAAATTTATTTTCAATATTAAATCTAAAATAAAATAACTTTCAGAAAAATCATATAATGTTATTTCCACAGTGAGTCTCCCTTTTCCGGCTCTCACACTGAACCAATTTTAACAAATAAGGTGTCAAAACTCATCCCAAGTAAAATGTAACACTGGTTAAAAATTGTCGAATTGGAAAATCTCCAGATTATTAAAGTTTACCGTAAAACCATTGAAAAAAGTTAGATAAGGGTTAGTTTGCATCAAATTCAAGTTAAGCGTTTATAGTTCGATAAGGTTTGCGCACACATTTCTGCTGAGCTCCATTTTGTTTTGAGACTTTAAAGAATGTTTCTAAATATATCATATTCGATTTGAAAACCTTCAACCAAAGAAAGTAGTTTAACATTTGAAGTTGTGCAAAATATTGATTCCTATACAAAATCAATTAAGAAACTATTTTTTAACTTGAATTTTCAAAAACTCGTTGCTCTTGATCACGTTTCATCCCTTTTACTAAAAAAAGCACTTACTTGCGGCTACCGGTGTTATTTAGTTTTTTTTTGTCACGCTAACACAGATTATAGGGCAATCCATATTAAGTTGTTCAGTATATATGTAATAAAGACTCATTGATATTCATAATGATAATCGCAAGAAAATTAGAATATTACAATACCGTGGTACATCTTCATTTGATCAAAATCCTTGTCCTGGGTATGTTGGGTTTTGATACCTTTATAAGCATCTCTCTCGTGATCTCTCTCTGGGATTAACTTAATTTTTTGTTTATAAACACGCGACAAGGATTTTACGGATGCAGTCGGTATGGTGGTGCCACCATCGTAGATTGCTATCACAGAGGCAGACATATTCTGCTCAAACCGATGGCCATGTTTATGCAGATTAGAGTAGGTATAGGGCTCCTGAGACCTGAGACTTGAGCCTGAGACCGAGACTGAGTTTGAGCCTGAACCTGTGCCTTAACAAACATATATAGAAAATTGCAGGAGAGTGAATGGGATCCCTTCGCCTTCGCCTTCGCCTGCGGGCATATTATTCAGTGGTTTTTTCTCTCACTCCTATCACAAAGGCGTGCAATCACGATCGTATCTCGCGACGATCGCGGCATATTGTTTCAATGTAGCGCCTATACCACGATCGGTCGTTACTATTATTGTGCTTCCACCTTCGGGGAAGAAATTGCGGCAGGTTTATCTTCCTTTATTTTGAATTTACTTATGTTTTTTGTTTTTATTTTTAAATTGCGACATGCGACAAATAGTGGGAAACTTAAAGTAGAAAGTCGCCCTTAAATTCGAATTGCGATGGCACGTTTGAATCTTGCAATTGGGAACCAATGCGATCGCCTGGTTATCTTATTGCAAATCTAAATGCGATCTGGTAATTTATATAGGAGATGTTGGGCAAGATTACTCAATTGCCCCCTATAGTTGCACCGAGTGTTCAATTGGATAACGAGCATTGTGCATGTGCAGTGCATGCATTGCGTATACTTCAATAGTTGCTACCATATTATTTTTAGAGGAAAGGAAAAACAAATGAAAGAAGGAGGGTCTTTCGAAAGATGGTGTTGTCAAGACCAAACCAACTGCCTCGCCTCGTAGGGGGCAATGTAATACATTCACCCCTTTTTAATTTGTATTTTTATATTATGTTCACATAAAAATGAAGGAAGTTATCGTATATCTGTACTAGGCCAGTATTGAATGTTTTATTTGTTTTATTTGTTTAAAATATTTTATTTCATCAGACATTTGGCAAAGATGGCTTAGTGGTATTTCAATCTTCAACTTATTTCAATTTAATTTTAATGGCAGTACAATTTAAACTCTTCCATGTAATGCATTTTAGGGGTGAGCTATTCCCCAGAATCAGGAATCGATAACTTAACCAATAAAAAAATCAATTTGGCCACTATGGCGTATACTTGTCTTAATTAGAAATTTTTTTCAATTTGTCTTTCATTTGCTGCGGGAGTCAATTTAACTTCAGGGCTTATAGTGTGAAAACCTAATGCTTTTCAATGGCAAAATTTTATAAAAATAATTAAACAAACTTGAATCAAATGTTTATTTTTTAAACTGATTAATGTTCAATATGCATCCCTCATTCGCAATCAATTTTCTTCACCATTAATTTCTTAAATTATGCCTACAAAACCACAAAATAATTCTCATATAAGCCATACCAAGCTTTTGGAACAGCCTCACAAAAAAAAAATAAACAATTCCTACATTTTAGTTGAAACCAATTCCAATTGTCCAATATTCGATTGGAGAATGCGAACAACGTTTGCGATGTCGTGACCAATTAGTCTGCAGCGCGCACTTGCCGCATTTTGAAGCTAGCAGCTGTGGTCGTTTCATTTCGTCGATCAGTCCAATCGTCTATAGTATAGATACCATATAGAAGTTCGGGCGTGCCCGCCCCATTATACCATCAAGCCTCAAAATTAGCCCATTCAATGTTATTAATACTAAATTCTTTAATTCAATGACCAATTGTCAAATAATCCCCCTGTAGTCCGTGTGGGCAAGCTTCGCACGTTTAAAATCAAATAATTGTCATAATTGAAATGAAATAGGAATACACGAGCTCGTGATGTGAGTGGGTGGCTGTGAATATAGTGCTCGTAATGAGACTTAAATACTTAAAATACATGAGCAATAATTTCGCTTTTAAAGTCCAGGGACGTTATATAATAATTTCTTCTTTTTTCTAAGAATAATCTTAAGCCCTTACCCCTAGAAAGTCGCAAGAAAATTTTATAAGTTTACTACCTACAACATTTTAAAATCTATGACTTCTGATTTATTGTTTTATTGTATGTGATTTTTTGACAACTTAATTTTGTTTTAAACCACAAATCACACATCTTTTCATAACATTGCTTTTAAATTTAAGTTAATTGTTAGTTTATCTAATGAAGTATTATGAATTTCAAAAACTTATAAGTTATAAGTCATACAAAATGAAAGGAACCTTCAGAAACTCATTTACACTAATCCTGAAGTGAAATTTACTCTAGAGTAATTTATAACATCCCTGTTGTTTTTTGCTTTGTTTACAATGAAACCGATATGTAGTTATTTAGCTTTATCCGATCGATTGATTGTAATTGGTTCACGCAATACCACAAGTGACCGTTGCGTTGCGTAGCTCGTCGTTTGTTGTTCGTCGTGTGTCGCTGTCGTCGTCGTTGGTCGTACGCTCCTCACGCTTGTTCGCTCGCCAGCTTGCCAGCTCGCCTGACAGCTATCAACATTTTTCCGTGCGACTTTAGCTGTCTGCAACTGATAGCAAACTATGGCCTAACAAAACCACCATTCCCGCATCCTGCGTATACTATAAATACTATATACATAGAGCCTTGTGACGTTGTTCGAGTCCGAAGCCAGCTCACAAATGGCGGATGTTTGTAATTCCGTTTCGGTCGGAATAATGCAAATTGATTTATTGCCTACAATCAGGTTCGGTTATCAAAGATATTTGGTTTAATTAAGTGGTACGCGCGGTCACAGATTGCGTGCTACCCTACTCGCAGTCCGTTGTAATATAAGCTATATAGTATAAGATGCCTCAGCCTCCGCCCCACCCTCATAGTCATAGCATGAAATGGTTTATTATTAGGTTGTGTATATTGTATACAGACAGACTTCAGCTGAGTGAGTATCTTTAAATAAGAGATTCGCACTCAGCACCATTTCAGCACCTTTTGACTTGGGCAATGGCGCAATGGGTAGCGTAGCGTTTAAGCTGCGGCTCTGAGAAGCGCTTGGTCCAGGTCCAACGACTATACTCCAGACCGTGCGCGCGTTATGCTCACGTTTTAAACGAACATTAATGTCTCACAGGTAAAAGTGATTTTTGATTTAGTGTTATTTGAATTGTGTCGTTCGTTGATTTGTGGCTAAAGCCTTGGGCCTTGGGCCAAACGAAAACGAACAAGTTCGTAAGGACTTTTGCTGCTTTGCTTGGCTTTGCGCCATCGCTTGCCAGTAAGAGGCTGCCTTCCACTTGTAATATGGTGATGGCGTTTTCTTAGCCTTAGCTTGGCCCAAGCTAGTGGCTAATTCTTATTTGATTTTCGTGTTGCCTTCGGTCTGTTAGGTTTATTTAACTTTAACTACATATATGTTAGCTGGTTGGATTGGCGTTTGGCATTTGGTTGGTACTTTTGGTACATCTGATCTGATGTTGTTATGGCTCTGGTTTTTTACATTGGAATGTCATTAGCTGGCGTGTGGAGTAACAAGTGTTTAGCGCTAACGAATTTGGCTACTAAATGTTTGTTATATGTAGGTGGCTTGACTATAGGGTGTAGGTAAGGTATATACTCTTATGTATAGTGTGCTGGCGCTGCTGATTAGATCGCATTATTTAGAGTTTTAGTTTACTTTAAATGCATTGATTTGACTAATGGATGCCAATTTGTTTGGTTTTCTTAAATTGTTATATATTGTTCAGGTTTCAGTGGCAGCGGCGGTGGTGTTTTAAATGAAAGAAAAAGTTAATGTTTTTGTTTGTTTAACCAGAAGCATTTAAGCTGCATTTACTGGTTCTATACATATATTCGAATCTTTTGGTAGAAATAGATGAATTTGAACAAAAGCTGTTGAAATTTATATATACATATGTGCATACGTACATAATTTAAAACAATCTGGTATATTTATGAATATTACAAAATAAATTCACTGCAATAGTTAATTTTGAGTCATGAATATAACCTAGATCAGAGAAAACAGAGATTTTAGTCAAGTAAGAGGAGCTTAATTCATAATTGAAACTTTTAAGATAATCCTGTAGACGTTAGCAGTCATCAATAGAGCTTATACGTTTGAAAATTCGTATGTCATCAGCGTAGATTAAAGCAGGCGAGTTTTAAAATCGAAGGTAAATCGCTTACATATAAGATAAATAGTAAAGGTCCTAAGTGGCTTTCTTGTGGTACACCATAGTTGGTGTAAAATTTTGTTGGCAACACATTTTTAATTATGACCCTATACTATCTGTTATATAAGCATGAAAAAAACCCATATTATACATTTATCCATTGAACTTATGGCCTTTAGTTAGCTTTTAGTTTGAAAGATAAAACATGCAATTTGGATGCACAACACTTTTTCTCTTACTATTTACTAACATAGTTCTAAACTTTTTTCTGAACATTCTTTAACTCGATTTCAGTATTTCAATGCACGTATACATTTTCACAAAACACTTGGAAAAATAAAATAAGGTCAAAAGTGGTAATTTTCAAATGTTTTGACGAATCTTAAATTGCAGTATTTTGACCATGCGGCTGTAGAAATTAAAATTTTGCTAAACTGTATTTTGACGTACAAAAGTTTGATCCAACTCAGTAACGCATTCTTTGGATTGATCCTCATTCGTTGTAGAATGTATTCCCTTTCCTGATAAATTCTTCAAAAAAATGCAAAGATTCAAAGAGAAATCCAAAGAACTATTAAATTTCCAAATAGTGCCCTTAATTGAATTGTTACAATAAATGAGGAAAAATTATAATTGCGACCACTTATACATGATGTTAAAACGGATTGTTGCACAATTTTCAAAGCGGAATTTTCACAAAAATTGCTTTTCCGACTTTTTCTAAAATGTTCCTTATTTTCTTCCTTGGATCATTTTTAGATATGGTAAAAATATATTTGCCAGAAGAAAACACAAACCTAATAATTTAAAATTGTTCTCGACTCTAAAAGACTTTAAAAGTTCGTTGAAAATCCTTCCCAAGGCTTCAATAGTTAGGTAAGCCTCTTCTAGTTTTGCTTCACTTGTCAACCTTTTCTTTTGTTTTGAAAAAGGTGTTATTTTAAATCCTTTCACTTACAACATTTCTTATAGTTTGCGTTCGTTTTCACAAAATGTTCTTTGTTTCTTTTCTAAGTTTCTTGAAAACACATTCTCCACTATTAGCATAGCGTTCTTGAAATGAAACAAAGAAAAACACAAACTACAAAGCAAATAAATAAAGTACTCGTCGCAGGTTCTGTAGATTCGTTTTGTATCTAAAAGAAAGAAAAGGAATATATACAAGGTAACATTTCCTAGCACGCTAATAAACTCTTCTAGAAATGTCAACATGCAGCCCTATTAGTCAGGTCATGATTCACATGCATCGTTCGAGTAAGATGCAAGGTGATGGTTGTTATTCACCATACCGAACATATCCGTTTTCTGCCACCCGCGCCACTCCACATCCAGGTGCACCGCACCATGTCATCGTCATAGTCGAGTGTTATTTGCACGTAAACATAAAACTTTGGAATATTAATTTCATGGCAGACATTTCCCTGGCGGCAAAATATTTACCTGATGCGAAAAAGTCTTTAAATGCGCTACTTTCATCATTCCACGAATATATTCGTTTAGTTGATGGTGTGAGGACTTTCGGAGTTTGAGTTGGAGTTTTCGAAAAGGAAAATCCCATCAGGGAAAGTATTGCAATTCTACACACCTCGAGCCAGTCAGGCACCATCACCATCACCAGCAACAGCACCCAACACCACCATCTCCATATGAATTGGAATCGCTTTTACAGACGATAAAGAAGACGAGTGAGTGATTGCGAGTCAGTCCACACTGTAGGCCATGAAATCTACGCCTCAGCCTCACATGACGTGCCCACCGCATTTACACGAAGAACTTGCTACAGCAACTGCAACATTTGTATGCATCTCGATGCTGCGCTGCGAGCCAATGTTTGCTCTCCCACAAGCTACTTGCTTCTTCAGCTTCAGCTTTAGCTCCAACTGCTGCTGATGCTGCTGTTGCACCGATCATAATTAAACTGTAGCAAATAGATCTACATAACACGAAAATCGTGCCACACGTCTGCATTTCGTTCGGTTCAGAATCACGACTTGTGTGCAGATGGAAAGGAACTTTTCCTGCCATAGCCAGCACAGCCATCTCGAGCTTGAGCTGTAGTAGAAGCAGGAGCAGGAGTAGGAGCAGGAGGAGCGCAAAATGAAGTTGCTGCCCTCATTCAGGTGAAACCACACACCAACCTAACAAATGTTCACATGTGAATTTCGACTTTATTAAGGTCGTCCAAATAAATGATGATGATGCTGACGAAATGGAAAGATGTTTATTTGGTTTGTTGTTTGTTGTTTGTTTTTGTAAACAAGGACGAATTTTCCTTTTCCACCGCCACCACTGCAGAAGAAGAAGAAGTAGCGAATCCAACCAACACTTCTTTCGTGTATGTTGACGTGATGGAAAAACTTTTTGTGGTTTGATTTCAATTAATCATTTCCCTCCTTTACAAATGAGATAGAACTCCAAAAGAAATTGGACAAAAGGATAGTCGTTTTTGACTGTTCTACAGAAAATGGGCCTAATGAATTTGTGGTTGTAACTTTGGTAGGCCTTGAATAGCTATCATTTGGGGTGGATCTAAGGTATGTGTTTTGCTAAAGTTGATGAAAGTTTACGAATTGAATTTAAGAGCTGTGAAAAAAAAGATTCATTAATGTCAAGACTAAGTTATTGCCCTCAGTATGGAAAGTCATTTAAATGATATAACCTCTCCTAGACACTTCCTGTTCAAAATGGATTATTTTTTAATTACTCGTTAAGTATTCGAAAAAAAAATATAAAACCAACCATATACAAAATTTGGTAATTTATAAATAAAACTTTATATTTGTGTTTATATTATACAGAGTGTCCTGAACTTGTGTGGAAGTTTTTCAGGGTGTGTTTTTTGCTTATATTGTAAGAACAAAAAAGGTTCTTCATCATTATTTTATCCTGCCCAAGTTAGTTCTTTGACCATGTAACTTTAGCTTTTTTTATAATTAGCGCACTCTCGAAGGGTTTTGAATAACCATAATATTTCAAAGGCACAGTATGAGCATTAGGGTAAGAGGATTTTCAAGGCACTCCACATTCGCGAAGTACGGCTAAAAAACGAATCTCTGTATTTTATAGCACGACCAAAGTTGGACTCAAGGGTTAACTGGTGGGCATTCTTAGAACCGCGAGTATTGTTTAAGGAGAGAAATACAACTGGCTTTTTCTAGAGACAATAGTCAGTGAAAATAACCATGTAAAAGGCAAGAAACAGGATGTTCAAGTGTCACCATTTATTATAAAAGCTCTTTTTTAATACAGTCCAATAGGCTTAAGTAAGTTGTTAGATGAACCATAAAATCACCAGTAGACCTGTTGCTACGAAAACCGTACTGCTCGTCATTAAGAAGCTTTCGTTCCTTAAGATATTTTTTGAGCTGATAATTAATTTAAAAAAAAAGGATTTTTGCTTTATGCGGGTTTTAGATGATTTTGTTCTCCTTAAATGCAGGAGTTCCACTGATTCCACTGAAGAGTCATAGGATTCTAGAAAAGTTTTTTTTTTAATATTCTTAGTCTAGAGTTTGTGCTAGAGCATAGATTGACTTACAAAATATGCTTTCCAAATTATGCGGAAATCTCTCATTATTGTATTTATTTTAAATTGTGTCTGCGACAAAACAGTTATGCATTAATCCACCCGCCACTCCTGATATAACTCGTTTTCCAACAACAATTCTCGTATACTAATAACTGTCGCATCATTCCGTTTTGATTACTCTCTTGCCACTTGGAATGTACTTTTTAGGGTCTGATTTGTTACAACTTTCGTCCCTTCGATTTCCCCATCATCCTTCTTCCACCTGATAAAATAAGTCTACCCCAGTCACCTAAGAAATGCTGAATTTGCTGAAAAAAAGAGTGAAGACTTCAAGAACACGCGAGAAAACTATTCAAGCAATCATCACGGATTCACGGATTATTACCTCGTCGGCTATGCAAAAGAAAAGATCTGAATCTGATCAGAAAAGAACTCAAATAATTTCATGTGACCCGTACACGCGTTACATGGAACCTTTGCGGTATACGAGGGTATATCAAAACTTGCGGGGCTATCCTTTAACGAGCTTACAATGCTGCAACCATCAGTTGATGATGATTTTGAAATTAACTCACGCTCAAACACAGCAAACTGTACATTGTACGTTGTACACCGGGAGCAATGATGTGCAGCAGCAGATAATAGAGTGAATCGATTCAACCAAATGAAACTTCGTCACACAAGGGATAATCCAGACTCAAACTTTATGCCACTATATCCCCTTGCCCTTTCCGGCCGTTGTCCCCGTTCCTGATGTTGCTGTTTCACAATACCAATTATTGTGTACGCAATTTTCTTGCAGCGGATAACAATGACCATCTACGGATTTTTTCTTTTGCATCTAAAACTCAGGACAGCCAGCGAGTTGCATCCATTAAGTGCAACCGACTGCCATGAGGTGCCACAGAACCTTGGTCCACCTTAAGCAAGCGATGTGGTTTGCTTTTGCTTCGGTTTACTCGTAGTTGTCTGCAGTCTCCACCAACGAAACGTTGTCGTCGTCATCGTTTTATCATCACATTAGAGCGCGTCGCTGTTGTCGTTCTCGTTGTCGTATAGTCATCGGTATCGTATCGGTGGTCGTCCCCGAGCCTTGAGATGAAAACAAAGAAAGAGAGAGCAATTTTTCGAGAGGTGAGCCTTTACGCACGGCTATACGCGCTCGTCTGTCCCAATCGGGAACCTAAAACTGCATACTATGTCTGCGTTTGCGTCTGCGCCTTGGAATGTATGCGCAATTATTTATTATTCACTTGTTAAGGGTTCATGCGCTAGAGAGATACTTGTTGCATATACTTTTGGGTTGAATATGGTATTAGATCGCATATGCTTTGTTTGCTTGTAGGCTTTTTCGTGGAAGCGGTATTTTTCTGTGAAGTTTCCTTTTATTCCATAGATACAATATTATTATATATGCATGTTCTGTTTCGACTTGGATCCAGTAGATAATCCAAGGGAGAACAATGCTTTGGTCATTTCTAAAAAAGAAAGAGGGAGGATATGAGTTTAATACGATATGTTGTACTACTACTTGGTATGTTGAGGAACTTTTAAGTTAAACAACTATTTTTCAGGGTATTAAAAGTTAAAGAACGTACAAATTAAAAATTTGAAAACACCCTGAAGATTGATTGTTGAAGAAACGGTAATATTTTTCTGACTACATGCATTATTTAAAATAGAAAAAAGACAACCTTTGTGGTAAATAAATCAGTAGGAAAATAATTATTTTTCTCGGTGCTGGATATCAGCAAACATTTCTTCCAGAACCCCAAAGAACCAGAACCTATACGGGGGCATAGCTACTCTGGCAGGTAGTGGCAGCCTCAGTCTGAATACATCACCATACGCAATGAAACATGGGTTTCATGGCTGTGGAGCCAAACAGACAAGGCTTGAGCTTGATCGCGATCTCAGATTCATGTATTCATGTTGCAAATTTATGTACGAAAGGAATTCCATTCCACAGGCCTTTGTGTATTATAATATATAAAGAAGTCTAAAAGGTCTAACAATTGGGAATAGATATGTGCCTGATGCTGCAAGGAAGCAGCTTTAACAGTAGGTAGAACTAAGTAATGCCCAGCATGTGCACTATTCGCCAGCATCATCAGAACGTGTAAACTAACCACATGTAACAAAAGGCTGAACATCTCAATTAACTGCTCTCAGCTTTCAGAGAAAGAACCAAAGAAACGAGCGATAGTATATCATCCAGCAATAGGTATATATACGTTATACGAGTGTTGTATAGGCTCGACTAGGCTTTACCAAGCCTAGCCAAGTTCAAGCAACAAAGTATAAGCGCAAGGCATGCATAAAGAATAATCCTGCATAGAATTCAAAGAGTATTTCCAGGTTCAGGTCTTAGGCGAACAGTGTTCCAACATCGCAGGAACTTTCAGTTAATATTAGCATTTAGTCTGATACATGATCGTGGTGGGATCCTGCTTACGCGCAAATTATTCAAATTAATTGCACTGCTTAATAATTTGCGGAACGTGCTAGAGCCCGATGTGTTGTTCAAGTGAGTCAAGACAAGTCAAGTGAAGACCAAGGAGGCAACTATACAGAAAGCAGCAACCAGCAAGCATCCTTGTCTATACTTTGTTGGATGAGGATGCCAAATAAAGGCGCAGTAGGATCCCTAACTAACGATCCGTAATTAATACAAGGCAACAGCTTCACACTGGTTACGCCATCACCATTGCCATCACCATCACCATTCGCCATCGCCATCGCCATCTTCATAGTTACGACTTAGCTTCAGCATCAACATCCGACCGATCGGACCGACCGACAGTTAAATGCTCTACGATCCGGCTTAATTGAGTTGTTCGGTGTCTATGGGCAATCTGCGCACAAACACTTGACTGGCTGCGACACGTCACGTTGACGGTTGACATGCGAGAAGTCGTTTAACGGAAGCAGCTTCGTTATGGAGTCGATTTTTACGAATTTATTTTCGTTCGCTTGTTAGATGGCGCTCCCATCGAGTATTGACTATGGTGATAGGCATAGGGGCTTGAGGTTGGAGTTGGGGTTGGGGCGAGCAATGTCACAATTTTGTTGCTAAGCTAAAGACGAAACGCGTGATGTTGGAATGTACATATATAATGTTTGCCTGCCACGGCTTGTGCGCTGTCCAGTCCATGTGTCCAATGTGTCAGAAATTACTTGGATATGTTTCGTAAATTGGATCTATAAGATGGAACTTGTGCGGTCGGTCGGTGGGGTTGTGGAACCTATCCTCGACCGACGTTCGTGTTGTTGTGATTGCAGGATTGTGGGGCTTCTTGGATAGGGTAAAATTATTGAAGTCTGACATATTCACAAGTGCAAGAGGTGTGTCTTCCGTTGAATGGCTATGGCGATGACGATGGCAATGGCGCCCGCTTTTTATGTTCGCACTAAGCGGATAATTTAGATAAGAGTCTTCGTGCGATAGCTTGGCAATCGTTTAAATTGGATTAAATCAGTAATTAGTAAAATGAGAAGCATCCATGGAAGCGGAAGGCTGGCGAATGTGTAGCTAATGTATAGCTATGCGATAATTGATAGCTACTTTGTTGGTTACGTGAACAAAATTATAATTTAGAAAATTACACCTTAATTGATCGGTGGAAGGAATTTTTGCATTCAAATTTTTCAGGAACTTTCAAAAAGGACAGGATGTGATGGCAATTTTTCTTATTGGTTATCAAAAAAGAGGATATAATGAGGAGCTTGTAAAAATGTTCGATTAACGTCAAAAATAAAAGTGACAGCTCGACACAGAACAAATCTTGACATTTGACAAATGGTAGGATCCATCATATTCTACCAACTTAGAATAAAAAACAGCTTACTTGATCTTGCAATCTTGAAACTAATGTTTGAAGTTAGCAGACTTGATCTCAACAATATAAATTTTGTCTTAACTTAAGGTTAATTTTGGATAGACTTTTTTAAGTTTTTATAAGAGATTTTTAATGACAACATAATAAGACGACATCAATGCGATGTTAAGATCGAAACAGTTCAAGTTCAGAAAAATTGTACAGAAATGTATTGAAAAAAAAAAAAATAACTCCACGAAACTTAACAATTTAAGTTTTATGAACAACAAGAGTTTTTTTAAAGCTATGAAAATATATTAACATTTTATCGAAAATATTATAAACAAAATTACTCTCTGTCCCTGAATTGAAATTCCTATGCAAATGACTTGCCATAATTTTTTTTTTTAAACCAAAAATGGCATCAAAAAATCCAACTCCTCGCAGTCTGTCAATCAAAAATCCTAATTTATAAGAAAAACTCCAAATTGAGGACAAACACTGTGAATCGTTGAAGCTTGGTCAATCGAAGCCAATCCAGCTGCATCATCATCGTCCGTCGTTTTCATCGTTATGACTCCAATGCTAATTCACCGCTCAAAAATCCCAAACCAACCATCGCATCGCATCGCCATCGCCATCACAGCGAGACCAAGAGATAACGATGTTCTTTGGCTGCGGCTGGGAATTTTATTACCGCGTTGTCGTTTAGCATACAATTTGCAAATACTTCCATTCTTCCAATTAAACTTGCTGATCCCCAGAGTCCGGAGTCCGGAATACGGAATACAAACCCAGAGCGGGAGAACCAAGCTCAAGAGACGGACGACTCGACTATTGTGTCCCTAAAAAAGAAATTATAATAACTGTGCACTTACATACAATGCCATATGACGATGACGATGGCGATGACTGCTCCGCTCGGATGGAAGCTCTGGGTTCGTTGAATTTCTTCATTTTTATATGAAAGGGCCTGTGCCCCAATTGACATGTACCTACCGTGCAGTGCAGACCCTGCGGCATTACGCGCACTCACATCATGGTCCAGTGACAGGGACAAATGTTCCAGCAACAGCGATCTGGCCACAAGTAGGTAGATGTACAGCTAATGTAATATTTCTGCAAAGAAATATAGGTACATCCAACTTGAACTTGGTTGGTTTGTTCGCGTCGTCGTCATCGCGTCGTTCGAGTCGTTCTGGATGTCGTCGCCAGGCTCCCCGGAATTAAAACCAACGTGTAACCTATTTTTGCCAGGAATGACAAAGGATGTCATCCTCCACAGAAAGGCATACCACCACCACCGCTACCGCCACCGTCACCGTCACCGTACCGCTTCTTGAACTCGCAATTGTTTGTATTATTTTGTTATCGAAGGAAATAAATTGAATTTCGTTTGCATATGAAATGCCCATCTTAACCCGTAATACGGTACAAAGGTCCAGCAACAGCAACAACTACAGCCCCAAAGCTAAGGCCTGTGAAAAATGAAAACCAAAAATGAAAAATCGACAAAATAATTCCTCGAGCCTGCGAGCCTTCGAGCGGGCCCAAAATACAAAATAAATAAATTGAAATGGATAAATCCAAAATTTCCATATATGGGAATAAGTTGTAAGCCTTTTGTCTTTAAAGTGCTCGAAGCACTGCTCACTGGGTCTCGGGGCGTATTCAGTAACAACCTCAGCATTCACTAACAACAACAACAATGTCAAGCCGGCAATCATGGATATTATTTCATTATTATTCAGTGGCTCGACAACAACTGTTATTTGGTATTGGTATTTCTGTTATGCGGTGGGGACTTGAACTTGACCAGTAGTCAGCTTCAGCCTCAGCTTCAGCAGTCGGTAGTCAGTGTTCAGTTTACTCGTAGTGGCATGCAACAATCCAAGGGCTAACCATTTTATACAACAACAAAAAAAAACAAGAGAATAAATAATTGAATAAATGTCTCAATTCGTTTAAAAAAAAAAAAGAGTCGCTTCCTGATCCCCTGACTGCACCTTTGGCTTTAAAATATGATTTGCGAACAGAAATCCGCGGACGCAGCGTAATCCTTGTGAAAGTTATAAAACTTAATTGATGGGAGTTGAAGTAAATGGGAGCGTTTTTCTTTTTTTAATTTTTTGTTGCAATTCAATGAAAATGAAGTACTTTATAGGTCAGAGATACTTATGGATAAAAATGCGCCATTAAGTCTTTTTGAACTTATTCTTTGGGTGAATGATTTAAGTTCTGATTTGAAACATTTAACTAAATGTTAAGAAATAGATTAATATTTTCAGGAGGTTTTTCTGGTTCGTTAGGCTAAAAAACAGTTAAAGACTTGCCCTCAAAGTAGTTCTAATGGTGGAACTTAGCTAACTTTGGCCCTGAATCTGACAACTTAGGAATTTTTAAGTTGTTTTTGGACCTCTCGTCATTTCTTTACTTAAATTCGACAATTTGGCTAGTATAATTTCTTAGGCTCCTGATATCCACATGGCTCAGCTGAGCCAAATTGCAATTTAGGTCGTTGGAATCAGTGGAATCAACAAAATTGAAAATAAAAAGTCAGATTGGTGGTCAGTTAAAAACGGAAGAAACAATATTTTAAATTAAATTTAAGAAACTTTGAAAGAATTAACAAATTTTGTTTAGAAGTTTCATTCAACTGTGGAACAGTTAACTGGCAACATCTTAAAAGGTTTTCGACAAACTTCTTCCAAACTCTTACATATTCAATAAGTTTAAAAAAAAGGACTGATATAAGCGATACATCTATGTCTCCAATTATCTTAGGAGTTCGGAATAGTTTAAATGGTTCCCTTCAAAAATTTTGTCTCAAGAGATTACCCTGTCTTCAAAATTACGTTTTTTCTGTCGCACACACAAGGATTTAAGGATTAGGTTGTCCTCAATTCGAATCTTGGTTGGAATCAGGTTTTTAAAATATGCCACTTTAAAAATGCCACGGAGAACCAAAAACGGGGTTTTCAAGACTAGATAGATAGATAGTTCTTTATTCTTATTAATGAATTCATATATATTATATTGCGCTCGAATACATGGACATAGTTAGCAATAATATTGTATAATAAGAATAGTTAGTGACATCGATTTTATTTCGTGTGGGGTTACAAAAAATATAATGGAAGAAAAAAAAATAATATAAATTATACATTGAAAATTATGCATTAGAAAAATAAAAATAGTATTAGCAAAAAGAAATTTGAAAATTAAAAATCTTTTTTAAAGTTAAGTTTCAGCAAACAAATCGTATTTGGTTATATACATAAGTTTAATTTTAGACAGTGTAACGTAGCAAAGTTTCTATTTCTTGGTGATCTACGACAAGAAGCCATAGCTTTATTTTTTTTAAAACGCGCCAATATTTCTTATTTTACGAACTTCTATAGGAAGCGTATTAAAAAGTTTGCAGGAAGCAAAAAAATAGGAGTTTCTGTAGCTTGTCGTACGGAAATATGGGATATTTACTATAAAGGTGGAACTACTTCTAAGACTCCGTATGTCGGAAATCGGACTTTCTAAATATCCAGATCTTTTAAAAAACACTTTTAAAACTTTAAAAAAATATAAATGTCTAACGGGAAGAATTTTTAAAGACCTAAAAAGTTCCATTCATGGTGTTAAACGATGTGTTTTACAAACGTTAGGTATAGCTGATTTTTGAATAACGGTGAGTTGTTGTAGTTTGTTGACATATGCACCACCCCAACAGGGTATTACATATTGCAACTTGGAATTAAAAATGCCAAAATAAACCATCTTCAACACATTTGAAGAGCAATGCTTTTTCAGGTGGTAGAAACAACGGGTGGATGAGAGAAGATAGTTGTGTTTGTCCCAGTTAAGGTTTTGATCAATATAGATGCCGAGGTACTTAAAGTCTTCAACTTTTTCAATTTCAAAACAGCTACCACTGCAGTTAACATTGGGATGGTATGATTGAGTATGGTGACCATTACATTCACCATAAAGTAACTTATGACTGAGGCAATCGTGAGAATGAAAAATGATTGGTATGTCCGGAGAGATACTACCTCTTAGTCTGAAAAACATCAACTTTGTTTTGCTGCTCACAATTAGTTCATATTTAACTATGAACATTATAGTTAATATCTGAAATTAGATTCAAAGGACTATTGCTACAGTATGCAATTCCAAGGTCATCGGCAAAGGCTCTGACTTTACCTCGGAAAGGAAGTGAAAAAAGGTAATTAATATAAACCAAAAATAAAATTGGGCCCAGCCCAAAAGACTATTTTTAAAGGAACTTATGCTGCACCCAACTTTTACATTATGTTTCGTCCAAAAATGATTCCAACAAAAAATAAAAGAAATGGTGTTTCCTCGTTGAGGTTTGACAAAGTAATAATCTTTTATTGAACAAACAATAGCAAATTTTAAGATATAATTTTAACTGTTAATTAATATATAAGACTTATGTATTTTAAACAAAGAAATTACAAAATTAAAGAAAGGAACCAAAACTTGACTTGCAATTTTATTATATATGACATTTAATATTTAGTTTAATATTTTGACTTCAGCTTGAGAAATTGTTGGAAGTATATTTATTATCTACATAGTTGAGCCGTTGTATGGTTATATCAGTTGAGCTGCTGTACATTTAAAGTTGTGTTCGCAACATTCCTCCCCGGCTGTGAACAACGTTCGCAAGTTTGTTTAATTTCCTGCAGAATGCTCATGAAACGACAAAAATAAATGTTTAGTACGTATCAAAAAATAAAAAACATATAGCACAAGATTACGGAGACATAAACAGAAAATTTCAAACAAACAGATCTGGTAGAACGTCAGCTATTACATTTCCAATGTTACTATAGTTGTCTCATTCTAGTTCGTGCATCTTGATTTTCGCGTCGTTTCGTTGTTTGTTGTTTGTTAATTTGTAAATTTGTGTTCAAGTTTGCTTTTAAGTGATTAAATTGTTTTATTTTGTTATAAATAGTAAATAAATTATTAAATATTTATCTGTGGTGTGTGCTGCTGAATAAGGGTAAGTTTTTTTTTTAAATTGTGTGTTAATATTGTTGGTAAGTTTACTATAATAGCGTAGTTTAGTTGCATTTTACTCTTCTATAAGAAATACACAGGTTTGTGTGTTTCCCATAAGAAATGCACAGGTTTGTGTGTTTCTCATAAGAAATATACGAGTGCGTGTGTTGCCCATAAGGAAAGTACATGTTCGTGTGTATTTCGTATCTCCATTGAGTAAATTTCCATTCGTTGCTAACTAAAGGTCCCTTATTGGCTTCGCAAAAAATATTTTTTTTTTTTTTTATTATGATATTAGTGGACTTTTATTTTTGTATTATTGTAAATTTTTTGTTTGTTTGATGACTTAGGCTTCCTTTCGTTTGGAAATAGGGTGTTCATTTTTTATGTGTAAAATTAATTATTTTTGATTAAATTATTTTTAGTTCGATTTCTTAGTGGACTGTAGATGATTGAAACTTGATTAATTAGATATGCTTTTTAATTAGTTTTACAGGGTGTTTCGGTTTTTCGGTCGAAAAATTAATTTTTATTCTGAGTTCGCAAATTGTTTTGAATGTTTTTGTGTATTTAAAATTATTTTACGGCGAATTAAATTAATTTGACGGTGAATTAAATGTATTTTATGTAGAATTAAAGTTGTTTTAAGTGAAATTAAAATTAATTTTCGGTGAATTACAATTGATTTTAAGTTCGTGATGACGCGCTGATTGTGATTCTTGACGTGATTCAAAATTTTTGTGACTGTGATTTAATTGATGAAATTGACTTGTTTTTGTGATAATAACATTAGTTGTGTGATAAATAAATTTTATTTGAATATTTTATTATGTGATATTTCAAAGTGATTTTATTGTGATTTACTGTGAATATTATGGAATTTTTGTGAGTGTGATATTTTTGAATATGAGTAATATCGATCGAATGTGTGTGTTATCGGTTGGTAGAGTATGAGTGCATGTGATTTGCGTGTGAGAGTGATAACGAATGTGAGTTTTGGTCGATATCGAAGATTGAGTGTTTCAAGTTAATGATTATGAGTTTGTAAGCAATAGCGAGTGTGTGAGTGTATCGATGAATGGTTTTGTGAGCGATAGCGAGTGAGTGTATCGATGATTGATTTTATGAGCGATAGCGAGTGTGTGAGTGTATCGAATAATTGATTTTGTGAGCGATAGCGAGTGAGTGTGTATCGAAGATTGATTTTGTGAGTGACTGATGTTGAATATTTTGATTTTCTGCTGACAACATCAGAGTTGAATGAATGTGATGGTATGATACATGATCGTTATTTCTTATTTTGATTGAATTAGTACGAGTGTTTTGTATGATTGCATGTTAGATTTTCGTCCCTGGTTAGATAGTTGCGGTTTCATCTGCAGTTCTATTGGACGGTAGTAGGCAAATTTTTGTAATTGGTCTTTTGAACTCTCCAGACTGCGTTTTTATGTTGACGACACGAGTTAGCCCATCTTTTCCTGGAACTAAGGATATGATGCGTGCAAGAGCCCATTGAGAAGGTGGCAAACGTTCATCCTTCAGCAAAACCAGGTCTCCGATTTGAGGCTGTGCTTCGGTTTTCAACCATTTCGGTCGTTGCTGAAGGCGAGCTAGATATTCGCTACTCCATTGCTTCCAGAACGAATGAACAGCAATTTGGATTTTTCTCCACCTATCAAGGTTGGAAACCTTTTCTGCCAAATCTGCTTCTGGAACTAGTTGGGCCGATGTTCCAAACAGGAAGTGTGCTGGCGTGAGAATGGCGAAGTCGTCTATGTTATCGGAAACTGGACAAAGAGGTCTCGAGTTTAGACATGCTTCTATTTCTGTTAGAAGCGTGCTGAGTTCCTCGAATGTAAGGGTTTCATTTCTGATGACCCTTTTCAAATGAAACTTTACGGATTTCACTCCTGCTTCCCATAATCCACCAAAATGGGGAGAAGCGGGAGGAATGAAATTCCATTTGGTTCCGACGTTAGTTGTTGTTGTTGTGATTTGCTTCCAATCGATCTTTGCAGCCTTCATCATTCTTTGGAGCTCGGTATTGGCACCAACGAAGTTCTTTCCGCAGTCGCTGTACATTTCAGTGCAGACACCTCGACGTGCCGTAAATCTTCGAAAAGCTGCCAAAAATGCCTGAGTCGTCATGTCACTTACCGCTTCCAAGTGGATTGCTTTGGTGGCTAGACAAACGAATATGGCGAAATACCCTTTATGGATTTTGCCTCCACGTCCTTTCCAGGCTTTAACCTCTATCGGTCCAGCATAATCTACACCTGTGTGTGTAAATGGCCGGGACACTCTGACTCGAGCAGCTGGTAAATTCCCCATCAACTGTTGCATGGGTTTAGCTTTGACTCGAAAGCAAATTACACATTTATGAATGTATTTTTTCACGCTTCTTTTAAGATTCAAAATCCAATATTTGGTGCGAAGATTGGTGACCATTTGCTGCAATCCACCATGGAGCGTTTTTTCGTGAGCTTCCCTGATGAGTAATTTCGAAAAGACGTGTTCTGGTTTGAGGATGACTGGATGTTGTTGCTCGAACTGTAAGTTTGAATTTTGAAGACGTCCCCCAACTCGAAGAATACCATTTCGGTCGATAAACGGATGCAGTGATCCAAAATGTTTCGATGATGATGGATGCTTGATTAAGTTTTGGATTTCTTCAGGAAACATCTCCTTTTGAGCAGCTCTGATGCAGTTAAATGTTGCTTTTTGTAACTCAGAAGTGGTAAGTGGTTCAATTAACTGGTTCATCGGAAGTTTTTTCAAGCAAATGTGAACAATCCTCCGGCAATAAGCGATGATTCGTACCAGTTTTTTCAAGTCTGAGATTTTATGAAATAATTTTGCAACTTGATTTTCAGATTCTATCGCGCAATGTAACTGGATTTGCACTGATCGCATTTCTTCTTCAGTTTCATACGTTGTTTTTGGACTTGGAAACGAGAACTTCCAAATTGATTGAAGATACTCTGGTCCTCGCCACCAAAGAGTGTTGACTTTCAATTCTGATGGCGAAATTCCTCTCGAAGCTAAGTCTGCAGGATTCAGTTTAGTGGGGACGTGATTCCAGATGTTAACGTTAGTTAATCGCTGAATTTCGGCTACTCTATTGCTGATGAAAGTCTTCCATTTTGAGGGCGGTGCAGCTATCCAACATAAAGTTATGGTGGAATCAGTCCACGCGTAAGTTTTGACTTGGCCTAGTTGCAAAACATCTCTTACATAGCACAGAAGACGAGCTAACATAACAGCCCCACATAACTCAAGTCGAGGGAGTGAAACTGTATTAAGAGGAGCGACTCTAGTTTTGGACATAACGAGGTGAGTGTGAATTTTGTTGCTTCTGTTCAGAACCCTAAGGTACACTACTGCCCCGTATGCCTTCATAGAAGCGTCACTAAAACCGTGCAATTCTAACTCCAAATTCTCTTTTTCAGTGCAAATCCATCTTGGTATTCGAATTTTTTCGAGACTTGGCAAATCTGTTCGCAGAGAAACCCATTCTTGTTGCAGATTGAGTGGAACAGGAACATCCCATGCTAAACCTTTCAACCACAATTTTTGCATGATAATTTTTGCTGAAATCACGCACGGAGAAATCCAGCCTAGTGGATCGAAAAGTTTAGCAATGGTTGACAAGATGGTTCGCTTAGTGACTTCAGTTGCTTCAGATTGAACCCACTGAAAAGTGAATGAGTCACTGGAAGGAAGCCATTTTATGCCCAAGGTTTTGATGTGCTCAGAAGAATCGAAAGGCAATAGAAAATCAACTTCACGTTCTTGGGGTGCAATATTGATCAAAGCATCTTCAGAATTGCTCGCCCATTTGCGTAAGTGAAAGCCAGCTGATGATAGAAGATGGTTGATTTCAGCTACCTTTTGTTGAGCCTCTGGTATTGAGTCCGCTCCGCTTACCAAATCATCAACGTACATATCGTGACGTATCATCTGGGCTGCTAACGGATATTTGTCCTTCTCGTCATCAGCAAGCTTGTTCAACGTGCGAGTGGCCAGATAAGGAGCGGATGCTGTTCCGAAGGTGACGGTTTTTAATCGATACAGCTGCAGAGGATTAATCTTGTTGTCTCGCCAGTAAATCAGCTGATAAAAGGTGTCTGGTTGTCTCATCTGGATCTGCCGGTACATTTTTTCGATGTCAGCCGTCAAGGTAATTTTGAATTTTCTCCATTTTAGTATGATATCCATTATATTTGATTGCGTTTTAGGTCCAACCAAAAGATGTTCATTCAACGAAGTCCCATTTGTAGTTTTAAAGGCAGCATCGAAAACTACTCGAAGCTTCGTGGTTGTGCTGGACTCCTTGAACACGGCATGATGTGGTACAACATAGTGGAATGGTGATTGGAGAATTTCACCTTGGCTGACATCTACTTTTTCCATCTGATCCAACTGAAGATACTCCGAGATGCACGCTGAGTACTCCTTTTTCAGTTGAGGATTGTTGTCGAATCTTCTTTCGAGCTGGAGAAACCTTCGTAATGCTCCTTGCTGACTTGCTCCTAGTGCTGGTCGAACACCATCTTTGAATGGTAGTGAAACTTCGAATCTTCCATCTGGCAAACGTCTGGTGTGTGTTTTGAAGTGTTCTTCACAGGCGATGTTTTCTGCTGTTTCTGGATCTTCAAATGGCGATTCTTCGATTTCCCAAAATTTTCGAAGCTGGGTATCGATGTCAACAAGCTGCAGGTGGACACGGCAAGTTTGAATTGGCGCATTGCCAAAAACAATCCACCCGAGTTGAGTATTCTGTGCAATTGGTGCTACAGGCTCATTTCCCCTTACTATTTCTGGCAAAACGACCTCGGAAAAGACACCACTACCTAGGAGCAAGTCAACACTAGAAGGCTTATAGAAAGAAGGATCAGCCAAACACAAACCCTGAATGTGACCCCATTGATCAGGCAGAATTTCCCTATTGGGAAGTAAACCAGTTATAGTTTTGAGAACAAACGCCCTAGCATCAGTTTCAAAAGAGGTATGTAGAGATTTAATTTTCAGATCGACAAAGCTTTGACAAGAACCACTTTTGTTGTTTCCCAAACCAGAGAATTCCATGAAGGTACGACATTTTTTCAACCCAAGTTGTTGTACTGCTCGTTCAGTGATAAATGTTGATTCTGAACCAGGATCTAGCAGCGCTCTCAAACTGATGAATTCTCCGTTGGCTGATTGTATTTGGATGACTGCTGTAGCAAGTAACACCATAGTACTCAAAGGATTTGAGACGTGATAATTTTGATAAATTTGCGAAGTGGCAGCTTGGCTAGTACTCGGATTGAATGGTTTCGCGTTTGGATTAATCTGGTTCGTATTTTGATTATTATTTGAATTACCAGATTGTGAACTTGTATTTGTATTTAGCGTATTCGATGTAGCTGAATTTAAACTGGAACAACTCGCTTGATTGGATTGTGAATTTTGAAAATTTTGGCTGGAATTAGAATTTTGAGCAAGCAGAGAATTGTGCAGAAGCGTGTGATGTTTTTGGTTGCAGTGAAAACACCGTTTTTCACTGGGACATTGAAACGTTTTGTGATTGTAAGCTAAACAATTTTCGCAAACGCCGATTTGTTTCACATGTTTCAACCTTGCAGGAACATCCAGCTTCAAAAATGAGTGGCACGAACGAATTGAATGCTGACCCTTGTGGCATACTGCGCAGCTATACTTCTCCTTCTTCACCGACTTCATATGCAGCACCTTTGGTTTCAGCTTCGACTGTTCCTTACTGGAACCCGAGTTAACTTTGGGTTTGGGGTTTTGCTGACAAACAACCTCTAAAGAACGAAACCTTGTTGTCAAAAAAGTTGAAAATTCTCTAAAGGTAGGTAACTCTGTACTCAAACCAAGCTTTTCTTCCCACAACTGTTGAGTTTTTGTTGGTAATTTTTGCAGGAGAGTGAAAATAACTACAACATCCCAACTATCTACAGGAACACCTAAATTCTTCAAAGCATGAAGTACCTCTGTTGACTTGTCTAAGAGGCCCTTGATGGAATCTGCTGTTTCAACACTGACTGTCGGCTGATCGAAAAATGTTTTAAGCTGAGTGGTGACCAAAATCCGCTTATGGTCGTAGCGCGTTACCAAAACTGACCATGCCTGGTCATAATTGTCATTGTTGACCTCAAGGTAATCTAACAATGAAGCTGCACTACCCTTTAAGCAAGATTTCAAATATGTTAACTTTTCTATTTTAGACAGCGATGAATTGCTATGGATTAAGGAGACGAAGAGATCGTGAAATGGACGCCAATTGTTATAATCCCCATAGAACGTTGGGGGAGTTATCGTAGGAAGTCTTATTTCACGGAAGTTTGATGATTTAGCCGCGTTATTCAAAAAAGATTCCCGCCGATCATGGGATTTGGCACCATCTTTACTTTCATCTCTGGAATTTTCACCAAATTGCAAACTATCTAACCTATCTAACTCATCTAAAATACCAGCTTTGTACGACAGGCAAGTTTCCATGGTATCATCGTAGTTTTTCTCACACTCATCTAAAACCTTTTCATCTTCTTCGGCACCTTGAAAAGCATCGTACAACTCACATACTTTTCTAAAATTTTCTTCTAGAATATTCAAACGCCCTATCAAGTAATTTTTAGTTTTCTGTTCAGGTTTCAAATTTCTGAACTTTTCGCTATTTTTTACAATTTGTGAACATGTCCTAATGAAAACTTTTAATTCCACCGAATCACTCATTGTAACACACTCAATATATATAATAAATCAATTTAATCAATATAGTTTAAGATTATTCACTCACTTTGATTTCCTTGACTAATTAATTTCTCGCTTTCAGGTACCTGGGACTCCGCCAAACTCTGAAGAATGTACGTATATGTATGTGACTGCAACAAGCGATTCCAAAAAAACGGCACAAACGACAGCTATTGACAACGGTTCTGGAAAACAGCAATGGATAACTGCTCCGGACAACTGCTCTTGATAACAGCACTCAACAACGGCACTCCGTATTTAATAGCGGCACTCAACAACGGCACTCTGGACTCAATAGCGGCACTGAACAACTGGACAATGGATACAACTCCAGCAGCAATTTCTCCAACTCACAAAAAATGATGAAAAATGCGATTGTTGGTTTATACACTCTTATTTTTTAATAAAAATGGTTATATTTACTCACACAATGACTTTTATTGGTTTTCAAAGATTTGTCTCGTTGCAGGAACTCCGCTGGACAATATCCCAGAATCAGGTACTTTGTAGGTATCACACAGATGATCCGATGGACAACAGCAATTTGCAGGAAGATGACGGCACTCCAGAAAAAGACAGCACTCAACACGTAGTATATCACAACTCGATTTTGTTTTATATCACAGTTTATATTAATTTTAAATCACAGTCTTATCACAGATTAATTAGAATATATATATGGCTCGAATGGACCAAAATGTTTCGTCCAAAAATGATTCCAACAAAAAATAAAAGAAATGGTGTTTCCTCGTTGAGGTTTGACAAAGTAATAATCCTTTATTGAACAAACAATAGCAAATTTTAAGATATAATTTTAACTGTTAATTAATATATAAGACTTATGTATTTTAAACAAAGAAATTACAAAATTAAAGAAAGGAACCAAAACTTGACTTGCAATTTTATTATATATGACATTTAATATTTAGTTTAATATTTTGACTTCAGCTTGAGAAATTGTTGGAAGTATATTTATTATCTACATAGTTGAGCCGTTGTATGGTTACATCAGTTGAGCTGCTGTACATTTAAAGTTGTGTTCGCAACACATTATGTGATCTAATTTTTAGATAAGACTTCAGCCATTTCCAGATGAATCCATGAAAACCAATTTTATACAGTTTATCCAAGAGTATGTTATGGTTCACCATGTCAAAGGCTTTAGTTATGTCTACGAAAAGTCCAGCACACTTTTTCTTAGCCTCTAAACCTTCTTGTAAAATGCAGCAAAATTCTAGAAGAGATTCCTCAGTAGAAAGCCCAGCCCTGAATCTTCTCAAACAATTTCGATATTAAAGACAACAAAATTATTGGTTTATAATTTCCTTCATCTGCTTTACTTCCTTTTTTGAATAATGGAACTATTATGCCTAAGGTAAAACATAACATATCCTTTAACTGTAGGATGATTTTCAAAGTACAAATCTTTGTTTCTGATTTTTTTTTTCAGTTGGAAGTCTTTATACGGCTCTATATGATGTTTTAAGGATTCTTAAACCGAAATTCGATTTTAAATATTGGCTCAAATTTGAAAAAATACCGATTTTCAACCTTATTTCATAAAAGTTTTGCCTATTTTGTTTTTGTTGAAAACAGTTTTTGCACAAATGGTGCAGCGTTTTTCTTAACAAACTTACATTAAGATTTTTCGAAAATTTTATGATATTCTATAATTACTGAATATTGAAGAAAAAAATTCTTGATTTTTGAAAGAATCGCGAGTTTTATTGAAAAGCTACTTCAAAAAATGAAAGTGCCTCAAAAAGCTTGATAAGTATTTTTTCGAATGTTAAAAAGAAATATCATAAACCCTATGTGATAAAGTAATTTTAAAGTTTCTCTTGGAAAATCTCAATTTGATTTTCAAAAACAAGATCAAGTTGACCATCAGTGTTACGGGAAAACCTTTAATTCTCTGTTTTCAAATTTAAGTATTACAGGTATTGCATTTGTGATTTTCTAATACTAAAAACTTCAAACGAGCTTATCTCAATACCGCATTTTTAAAGTTGGCTGGACTTATAACTTAGACAATTTTCATCAGATTGAATTGAAATTTTTAAAAAATCCTTGAAAATACAATCTCTCTGAAAGAATGCATTTTGAAATAAATCGCTTCAAATATATTTTTGTAAGCAGTCACTGATATGTGTATTTAAAAATCCCGTTTGCTTAAAATTTCGGCTTCTAAAGTGTTTTAATCCTTATCCTTCTCTTTATTAAAATACTAGCGGCCCGTCCCGGCTTCGCTCGGGTAGACATAAATAGGTACAGATAACACTGGTTGACAAAATTACACTTTTTTCCTGTTGCACAAACAAAGGAATACTGTTTAAAAGGATTAAGATGTCCTAAATTCGAATCTAAGCTTTAAATTTTTCTATCACATCAGGTTTTTAAAATATGCCCCTTTAAAAATGCTAAAAACAAACAAATACGGGTTTTTTTAAGCCTAAGTTCAAACTCAAAATATCTCTTAACAATAATTGTATGATGATTTTGAAAAGTACAAACCTTTCTGTTTGGATACAATTCAAAGGATTTTAGTATCTTACTTAGTTTCTGGAAATTCGCATTAGTTATGAGTCTTAATTTAAATCTATATGAAGTCTCGAAAAAAACTTGAATTTGATACTTTAATAGTTTTGTAAATTACGTTTTGGACTACATTTTTAGTGCTGATTTCGAATCCAAACTCATATTTTAACTATTTGCTCAAGTTTTAAAAATACCCGTTTTCAACATCAATTTTTAAATTTTTTAATATATTTCAAAAACTTGCTATAATAAAATTATTTAGACAGCAGATTCGTTACAAGAACCAAACTTACTTTCAAACCGTTTTGCCTTTTTCTGTTGAAAACTATTTTAGCAAAAGTGGTTAAGCGTTTCTTTTAGTTTTTTGTAAGACATGTGATATCTAACAAATTTTGAAGTTTTTTTCGAATATTATATGAAATAATATAAATATTTCAATTTAATATTGAATAAAGGGATTTTAGATTTGGAAAACATTCACGGATTTGATTGAAAAAAAGCTACTTAATAAATTTAGACAGCCTCAAAAAGCCGAATATATACGTGTTTTTTCGCATTTTAAAAAGTAATATCTCAAAAGCATTAATTTTAAAGTCGGATTTAAATTAAGGCCTCCAAAACCCTTTGAAAAAGTGCAATTTCAATGCCAGTAGAAAAACCTTGTCGACCAGTGTAATGTATAGCTTTCTAATGAAAAAAGAATTATTAAAATCGGTCCAGTACTTTTTGAGTTTATTCGTTATACATACAAAAATACAAATCTTACCTCTTTATAATATTAGTGTAGATAACCTTTCAACAACCTTAAAATTTCATATCACGAAGACAGTATACTTTTACGTTGAAATAATTATTACATGAGTTTCAATATGAAATCACCAGTTAGGACACTGTGGCGTATACGTAATATCTAAACCAACAGAAATCGATAAGGTAATAAATTCGTTATAGAAATCAAAAGTAAGTCAAACTAAAACTGTTCAATATCTAATTCCTATTTGGTAACAGTCGTCTTGTTTTATGTTAGCTTCGAGACTTCGAGGTATATTTTTTTATCTTCCTTCGTTAGTTTATTTTTCAATCCAATTTTAATACTATATTCAACGAGCTACTTATGTTATGCTGCCTATTATAGCCATGGAAAACAAATCTCCCTTAAAAGGAAAAAGACACCAAGCAGCAACATTATACTCGTTGAAAAAAAGTCACATGGAAGAGAGTGCGGCGCATATTAATTTTTCTTCTGCTTTTATTTTTTGGTTCATTGAGCCAGGCAAAAATCCACCATGTCAATATAATGGCAAGACACAAAGCTGAAGCATTTTGGTCCTCGCGTAGTTGGTTGTACCATGTAACACTATGAGTCGCAGCGCTGTGCTTTCAAGACTCTGGCAAAGTAGCAACACAAAACTCTATCTTACGACATAAATTAAGAGAAATGTAAAATCAATTTTAAATTGAAAACGACATCGAGCATGTAACGATTATTGGCATCGTGGCGGCGCGGCGTGGCTGCGGTATGGTGACGGTAAGCGTATGAACCGTGGAGTAAACTTTGCAACGCTCAACGGTCGTAAAAATTATCAAAATACTTTCAAATGCCGCCCAAAGAGGCCAAACAGACATGCAGACCAATTGGTTTCGGGTTATTATGACTTTCGTTGTCGATAGCTAGGAGACAAGCTCTGGCTTCTGGGACCTGAATGACGGTGCGGTGGCAACAACGACATCTGCGACGCAACGGACGTAAAGGGTGTGTGGGGCCTGGGCTTCAAAGCATTTTGTGAAGTCATAAATCTTCAACCTCAAATGGCTGGCAATGACAACTGTCATGAGCTTTGTATTACCTACGCCAAAGGTAAGCTACGAGTACACAGTTTGGGGTTTCGTTTATGAAGGCAGGATTGAAGTATCAAAAAGCGAAACCAGCATGTTACCTACAAATCCTAACGGTTATGTGACATTTTTCTACAAACTCTAAATTCACTTTTAGTATTTTTCATTTTTTTTTCAATTTTTCTGAATGTGAGCATACAAATAATACAAATAGTGTCCTAATGTTTAAGTGAAATAGTGAAATCAGTGTTGCCATCTTAGGTTTTTTTTTTACTTTTGTAAATAGCAATAAAAATGTTTTGACGTTACTGTTACGGTTTAGTTGAGAAATTAAAAAAATGCTATTAATTCAAGCAAGTTTTAAGCCTTAACTTCCGTAAACAGTGGTTTCAAATCCATTTCACTTCAAATATTTGCTTCTAGGTCCATATGTCAAAAGTCAGTTCTAAACCATTTTAGTTCTGGAGAAAATAGTAGATATTGTCCAATCTACTAACTTTCCTTAGACAGAGTTATTATTTACCGGAAATTTAAACTCTCACATTACTTAAGGCTTGCGGTCTTAACACTAAGCTAGAAAGTTGATTTTATTGAAAGTGAACTTTTTTTTTGTGAAACTTGGCATCACTTTTTATTGATTCCAGTTAAAGTCTCCGTGATATTTGACAAACAGATTAGCTTCTCTTCAAGTGGACTGAGCGGAATGGAGCAATTATGATGGCTGCTTATGGTGAACGTGAGGTCAGCAGAGACTGCTAAACACACCGCTCAGCGAGTGCTGGCAACTCTTCATCAGCTAGACAGTCTTCCTTTCGTCTTAGGTTCATTTTGTATGTATAGTTTAATTTAAAGTTATTGTACACCGGACCCGGACGACCTGAAGTATGCCAGACTAAAACTGACATAGCGAAATGAAAAGCTTCTCAGCTTCAGCTTCAGTTTCAGCGAAAGGGAAAACATTGTCAAGCCCGCTCTAGCTACAAGATTATGGTATAGATTCATTGCTCGCGAGATGACAAGAGAGGTGTATTTCTATTTAGTGTGCTGTAGAATCACGTCGTTGACGACGACTATCAACAAAAGACGGACGGGACGCGACGCGACCACCACTCTTGTCATGCTGGCTCTGAAAATTTATGAAGATGATGATCACCATTAGTTGATGCATTCAATGAATTCTTGTATGTTGGTTTGTCCAAAAGCCATAGGCTAGGCTAAGGCTTTGGAGTATTTGGAGCTAATAAGTCCTGATGTTTTGGCTTGAACAAGTGAGCGGTGCGGTGGTGGTGGAGTTCCCTTTTTGTTTAATGTTTAACGTGCAAATTGTTGTCATTCGATTGGGACGATCATTTCTGGTTACATGTTGCATGTCTTGGACATGTTGTGTTGCCTTTCGCGACATAATGACGAGTTTGAAATTTAATTTTTGTATTCAATTGAAATAGCCGCCAACCGCCAACCGTCGACCGCCACCACCACAACCGCCACGATATCTAATGCGGTGCGGTTCAATAAAATTGCCAGATGTCAGTTTTCTTGGTATCCGTATTATGAGCTTGGGAACCAAGTATGTTGAACAATTTTGTTATTTACGGATCGCAAAACAACATCTGAAAAATCAATTGTTAATTAACGTTAACATTATTCAATATAACCTGACGGAGTAAGATTATATCACCGCATAATATCGCAATAGAATGTTTTAAAGCATTTAAAGGAGAACAACTATAAATGTGGACAATTGAATGTTATTGCTTTAAGATTTGCAGAGATTTTGAGATTTCTAATGGATTTCTTGTATTTGCAAGAAATATAAAATAAAATCGAAGCATTCTACTTTTGACATGAAGAACAGATTAGATCGACAAAATTTGCTGGTATTTGAAATAAGTCAATTATTAGATCAAGGACGTGTAGTTTTAAAAAACCGAAAAACTCTTTAACCCTGTTTCGTTTAGATATTTTTCTTTAACTTAAAAAGACACGATGATTTTTGTATTATCTGGAATTTTTAAAGTTGGAATAGTCTTTGATATCTTTAACCCCATACAAGTGCGAATTCCAGTTTAAAACAATGATCTGTATACATTTTTTATTAATAATTTACAAAAGAGGCAGCCTTTCCTTTGAGCAATCCTTTTTATAGTACTTAAAGACTTACAGCGAAGAATACTTTGTAATACATCATCTCAGGGGGTTGATATCCACATCACTCACCCCGGATGCAATCGTTTGTGACACACAGCCACAAGAGAAGCGAATCAAGTTAACGCCCCATTTTGGATGTGACTTGAAAAATTTATCGTTCTCAGCCATTTGATCCTTATCTCTATAGCAAGCAAGCAAGCAATCTGATTTCCAATACAGATTAATATATATGGAAACAACAAAACGCTTGGAACACGGTCAAGATTCCAGACTCCATCCTTGCTGTAGCCGTTGCTCATCGTCGCCGCCGTCGACGTCGCTATTGCCATTGCCATCGCCATCGCCATCGCCATCGTCGTCCAAGTAGTATAGTCATCGTAGTCTTCTTAGGTATACTCGTCATCAACCTGTAGGGGATTTTTGGTCAACAAGCTGGGGATAAACGAATAATGCTTGCTGATGGTGTTCCTGGCATGTTCATCGACATCGACTTTGAAACTCTGAAACAATGATGGTGTGTGGTGGTGTCCTCCTAGATATGTTCAGTAATTATATGTTTGCACTAGGTGCTCTCTAGGAACATACTCTACTCGTTTATGCGCCTTAAACTTTACCATGCCCAAGCAGCCCCATGGAAGAATGTATATGCATGAGGTTTGATTGTATTATTCCCTGCACACGTTCGATATTATATTGGTCCACCTACCGATTATTGGCTACGACACTGGAGATTTATTGAAAGCCAGTTCTTACTTATTTTTCCTTCTTTATTGCTTTGCTCTCTCACTTGCCATACCATCATAAGATGACCAGAGCATCAGGACAAGCCAAGCCAAGCCAAGCCAAACCAAACGAAGCCAAAACCCAAGCCAGGCCATGGACAGGCGGCCGGATGCTGCTGCGTTCAACCTATTGAGGTTGTAGGTTCATTAATTGCGCCTTCGGTTACGTTTTGGAGACAAATTGGAGTAGCCTCTTTGAACCTGAAATTAATACTCGCATCCTATAATTGCAGTTACTGTGTGCGATCCGGAAAATCGTCTTTATATAACAGCAACAGTAACAGCAACAACAACCATACGCCCCACACACAGCTTGATATCGGATCGGTCGGTGTAAGTTCTAAAAGCCAAAACGATTACCATTACCATTCGCTTAAGGGTTGAATTGAGTATTAATTGCTCTGACAACGACGCACGAGACGATGCAAAACCGTATGAGCTGATGGTTGCAATATTTTGAACAATGAATTCCTATACGCAAATGGTTCTAGAATTTATCAAAGATTTGTGTGGTTTTAAAAAGGAATTTAATATAAGGTTATGCATTTGTAACTTAG
Organism: Eupeodes luniger; assembly: GCA_951509635.1. NCBI lineage: Eukaryota > Metazoa > Arthropoda > Insecta > Diptera > Syrphidae > Eupeodes > Eupeodes luniger. The sequence goes on from OX608074.1 coordinate 1,904,240, forward strand.
CAATATTCGAAATAATAAATCTAAAGTATTTTTTGTTAGAAGTCTAATCGGATCTTTATTAATCTCTTGATAGGAATTTGTTATGATACAATTTTAAAGGCCAATGTAACAATTACAGTAACAATTTATTTAAACCAGATGATAAATTATGGAAATAAAATGTGTGAGTTGTTGGTATCAGAAAGCTTAGTCAAAAACGGGTAAAGCTAAAACCGAGGTTTTTACTTCGCCGAAATATTTCATGTCTCCGTTGTCATATTGATTATTTTTAAAACAATTTTGTGTCGAAATAGTTATCATATTGTATTCCTTCACTTTAAGGATTGAAAGTTAGTTCTTCTTGAACATTTTGACGTACTTTTTATCTGAGAGATTCTTTTTTCAGCCGCACATCAAGAATGTAGAAGATTCTTCTATTCAAATCCTCTGCTTTTCTTTCTAACAATCGTAATGTTTTTTAACTTTTAACATCCTTATATTCATCCTATGAATTCCAAAATTGTCAAAAAATATATTCTAAATAAATTGGAAACATGCCTTCAAAATGGCATTAAAATTCTCATCATTGCTGATTTATTGAAATTCCTTCAAAAAAATAACTTATACCTTTCTACGTTGTCGATGGTCCATAAAATAAATTATTCCCCGTTTTAAATTCAGTATAAATCTTCAAGAGGTAATAATCACCTAACAACCAGATATGTGGAGACGTAAATTGAACATCTTTCTTGGAACATATGTTTCGACAATGTCCAACGATTCGACTAATTAACCCCCAGGGGGACTTCTTGTTCTTAAAGTTGTTGTTGTTGTTGTTGCTTTCAATTCTCTTTTTGACAATTAATAAATGCATATGTCCACACAAAAAAACACATTATTGAACAAGTGATGATCCAAAGTGACTGTGTCCTCATTTTTTCCATCTATATACAAACTTCAGAGTCGAACTTGGTCAAGAGAAGCGCAGCTAAATGCGAAGAGAACACCAGAAAATTTGATTAATCACTCTGACGGGGATAATAAATTAAAAATCTCAGCAATTTTGAAAGTCAATTAATCAACATTCCCTTCTTTAAAAGAGAAAGAAAGAGAGGTAGAGAACACAAAGTTTGTAGTGTAAAAACGAACAGTAAAGAGCGGGATCAAAAGGGTGATCCAGGGGGGGCCAAAAACCACCAAGAATGATGTATATGGTCAGTAGTGGAAAAAATCTACTTAAAGTCTTTCTGATTTATTCAAGTGACGTTTAAATTGAAATTCTGCATGTCCTGTCCATGTCCTTCTACTTCCTGCTTAGCTTAAATGATGTGTCAGATCCCCTTCCAATGTAATTTTTGGATCCGGGACTGTTGAAAGCAGAGATACAACTTACCAGAAGGAGAGTCAGGCACTGATGACCGTCTTGTAACACTTTGAAAAATCAGACTCTTAGGCTCCACCAGCAACTTTGTAACCATATAGCTAAGCAACTACGGCTTCAGGTGAAGTATAAAATGCACATTCAATGCCATTTGTCCGGTAAATGCGGTTCAAAGAACGCAGGGGGTAAACATTTGCAATTGCGCTGTTATTTCCGTTTTTACTTATTCTCCAAGTTGGTTGATAAATGAAGTGCTCGCCACAGAAGCAGAAACGTTTCTGATATCAAAAAAAGATACTTATGTGCCCCATGCGGCTCTCGTTCAGCCTTACCTTCCAAGAAGTGAAGAAGACTTACATACATATATAGAGGGCGCAGGGAGTGCGGATTGCATTGTTAGGTTATTGTGGTCACTCCGCAGTGTTGGTCAATTTTCAAACTAATGCGCAATTTTAATATAGGAACTTAAATAATAATTGGATAATTAAATGATGACTCAATTTCGTCCAGTCCAGGTGCTACCAGCTGTATCTTCATCATTGATGATTCCGTTCAGCGACTTCTTCGTATAGGTTGTTACGTGGTGCTCGAGATGATTGCGCGCTCTGATGTGTGGTGTGCATTGAATGGGCTAATTCTAATAATAATACACATTTGTGGTTTGTCTTTGAATGCGCCTCTTATGACCAACTAATGGCAGCAATTAAACACGCCGCTGGCTCTATAGCATTAGAATTAGAAGGGATAGAAGGTTAAAAAAAAAATTAAAAATTTCTATATCTCATTTTAAAACATTAGATACGGAGCTATAATTTCTTATCGACAACGAAACGGACGGAGAATTATAATTTTTAGATAAAAGTAATAATTGAATGAAGATGATGCAAGGAAGCTATTTATATTCAGACATTGATCGATATTCTACAATGGATTTATACATTTTTCTTTTCCTATATATTTCACTCTTTACCTGCGAAATTAATTAGCTGATAAGATGCGAGTTTAAAGGAAGCAAGAAGCTTTTAAATTAATATTTAAGAAAAAAAATGGCGCACAAAAGGGCTAAACAATTTACCAGCTATTCCAAAATTTAAAGCCTTGGCTAACTAGTAAAATAATCAAGTAGATTACAGAATGCTAAGAATTTTAATGTCGGCTAATCAACTCGTTTTGAATCTCCGTGAGCACAATTCTTAGAATTCTGTAATCAACATAAATGGAAATCACCTGATGAACTACACTACCGATTTCTAAGACTACCTTATCATTTCTGAACTTGCTTATCGATGCTGTCAGTTTCTGACATTTCCAAAGCATCTACGATATCCCAGATTCTCTATAAGTATAATGTTTCTGGATTCTGTTGTTTTCTAGCGACTATATGAATTTCCGTTATTGCGGTTATAAAGATACAAATTTGAATAATTTATAAACAAAATGAAAGTTCTTATGTGTATTTTAAAAGTGATTTCTATTCATTTCTACTTTTGAGTAAAAGATTTTAACCTTTCGATTTTCTTGATTTTTCCCATCATGATACAAAATTGTTAAAAACACTTAAACATTCAATATGATTTACTTAAAACTTACATTAAAATTTTCTATTGTTGTTTTGTTTATATTAAATTAAAAATTGACTTTGGATTCGTCTCAAAATTGGCGCGAATGAAGGATTATAGAAATTGTATGGAGTGCGATAAGGTAGCGTTCGCTTCCAGATAAGTTAACAAAATGTCGGTAATGCAGATCCTGGTACCGAGATTTGTTTAAATTTTTTTTTACGGATTTGGTAAAAGAAAAAGTTTGGAAAATAATTAAAAGCACCACTTTAGCTCATCCGCCGAATTTTGTAATAGGGTTGAATAATTGCTTTTTTATCAGTGTAATTGAAAACGTCATCATTCATCCTTTTAACTTACGAAATAACAAATCCCAAATACGATACAGATTTTATGTATTTATTGTTATTTTTGTCATAATACATATATGTAAATTTTAATAATTTTGTTTTAAATTAAAATGCAAGGTCAAGGAATGTACTACAGCCTCTAGCACAGCGCCATTATCAAACCCGACGGGGGGCTCGCATGTTATTTTTTGCCTATTTATTAGCTGGTTTATCAATCATATTGCAAAATCCATTTAAAAATTAGTCATATAAGCATACGGATCAGTTACAGAAATAATAACTATTTATAAAACAAAATTAAATGCAAAATAAAAAAACAAACAACAAAATAAAACTTTATATAATTTCGTTTCATGTTGTGAATGAGAAAAAGAATAAAAACTTAAGTTGAGGAGTATATTTATATCTCCTAAACCACCATGCAATATCTTTCCCATATGAGATGCAGTCCAAGATCCGCAAAAACCAATCAAGATATGTCTACCTGACAACTTGAGAGAGATTATAATAAGCCTCCTGCTGCCTCTCTATGGAAGACAAGAAGAAATCATAGTGTACCGCAGAGGTGGTGGTGGCGATATGGTGGCGCGGTGACGCGGCAGCGCAGTGCAGCGATGTGGCGCATTGCAGAAGAATCAAAAAATAAAGGTAACAACGACTCCAATCTGCACACGAATGACACACTCGCGTCTGTCCGTCTGATGAGTGTAGGTTTTTTCTCCATTAACTACGAGTTGCAATTTGAGGGACATGAAGGGTGGAAGATGGGACATGGGAGTCCTCTTTTCGAAAAATCCATGCCTCTCATGCATGGAAAGCTGAAAAATCTGAACATGCCCTCACGTATACAAGACAAGGCAGTATAGGCAATAGAGGTAACCTGGCCCGGCCCGGACGCTGACACGGACGCAGACACAGACGCAGACGCGAACCAAATCCAATGAGAATTACATTTCTATTTTGTCTTCTATCGGAGCACTTCATCGCTCCTTGTGAAGTAATTCTAGAAAAAGACACGATTCGCTTAAGATGTCGAAATGTTTCCAGAAAATGATCATCAAGACATGTGAGCCATGTCCTTAGGGGCGAAGCTGACTCCGAATGATTCTCTTCAGTTTGTCAAGAAGATGTCATCTCTATAGCTTCGTCGTCTGATGTTGCTCTTCCACCAACCATGTGTGTTTTTGTTGTGTTGTGGCCTTACTTTGGTAATTTCCGTATGAGTTCTCTTGTGTACAAGTTATTAATCCATTCAGCCTGCATGGCCTAGACACAGGCGCAGCTTGTAACGAGCCAACGATAAGGATCTTGACCTACGATGATGGAAAAGTACCTCAGCTGAGTTGAGCTTAACTGAGATGATTTGTTGAGAGGCTTAGCAAAACGGATTTGGATCTACACCCGAACGAGGGCTTACCTATATGATCGATATTGGGGCACCATAAGCGCAATTCTGTGCGATGCAAGATGCGACCGCCTGGCATTGCATAACACGCCGCGCCATAATAATTGAAGATCTTTTCAACTGCCGGCCGTCTTTTCGCAGAATTGAGCACATTTTGTGCGTAGGACCTTTAATACTTGTATATAGAATTCTTTTCTTTATTTTTGTGTTCGATGTAATTTCAGATAAAGGAAGGAAGTTCAATGGAGATCAGTGACTTGGTTGCGCAAACGATGAAAGGCATCTCCCTTCGTTGTATCTACGAGTATAAGAATAAAAGTTTATTCGATTTTCCAAACGATACTCTGATCTAAATCACTTCGTGATTCTGCTCTCAACTGCACCCGATAGTGAAAAACTATACTCAAGATCATCAATTATACCGCGACGACGCGACGACGAGCGACGTTTCGTTTACCTACCGCCAAGAATATCGAAGTCAAGTTGAAGTTCTCTGATTTGAATTCATTGTTAAATTGTGGTCTGGTTTAGCTCTACCATGAGGCAACACAAAATAACTAACAACACACAACAATTTAACAATCACCTGGCACACTGACAGGTGAATAAGAATTTAAGTGCGCGAATCTCGAAATGATAATAGGTTAACATTGATCTTCTGAAGAATTGGCTCAAAAAGTACCGCGTTGAGTTTCCAAGTGCAAAATTTTTAAAAGTGTAACTACGATTTTAGGTGGTATCATGAAAACTTATATAGTACTTATAGGTATCAAATTAGTTTCGCCTCTAGAAGCATTAAAATAAACCTTATTTTGAAAATGTTTTGCAATTCACTTCCTCTTCCAAACCTTTGCGAGAAAAATACTAACTCCCTTCTATTATCTGAACACACCTTAAAAGTGACAGTTCGTTAAACAAAAAACAAATCAAACAAACCTAAATCTGAGGATCGAAACAAACCTATTTATTTGAAATGTCATCACAAGCCTGATTTTAACTTTTGGGAAAATTTTATATCTTCCATATAAATGGCTATCAACTGTTTCCTCATAGAAGACTTAAAAGCACTAATTTAGATATAAGATGGAGACTCCTCCATTTTTATTTATGAGTGACGTGTGTCAATACGAATCAGTTTATATTGCCAAAAATTTCAAAATAGTTTTCTGCCACACAAAAATCAAACGTCATAAATGTCAAATTGCATCAAATGCTTGATAAGCTTAATATACAGAATTACTACTATAGCCGTGTTTTTTGGTAACATGTTTTAAGTGCAGTACTAATAAAACGCAATCACAAATATAACTCATTTTTAACTTAATTTTTGTAGTTGGTATCACTGCAATTATCCAACAAATAATACCTAAAATGTCAATTTTGCAGGGATGCGTTCAGAAGTTCCATTTTTGTTTCGAATTGACAAACATTCGTGGAAATTCAGGTCGTAAGATTCAGAGCTTCTCCTATTTTCTAATATTTAAGAAATCGACTTTTGATTTAGCTTGATGATTGATAACTCGTTTTATTGTGTGTGAATGACATTTTTGACATTTACTCATTATTATTGATTGAAACTGTTTAATATAAGTAAACAAACTGTCATTTATAGAATAAGTAATAAACAGTTTGCATGCGTACACGTTCTGGAAATTATATTAAGACCATAATTCTTTCAAGCTGTAAAGTTCGCTAAAAAGAGTACCAAATCGAAGTTAATTCCATTATTCGGACTGTTCTTACAACTGAATAGTAAACTTCAATGGGCTGAACTGAAATGTTGTTCTTTATTAATGTTCAAGATCTGATTGAAACTATTTGTTGCAAATCTGCGAAGGAAGCACAAAATAGAATCAGTACCAACAAACACATTCTTAATATTTCTCTCATTTTGCACCACCTAACTGCCTCCTATAGAAAAACTTAAGTATTTCTACTGACCACTGACTTATTTTTGTTCACTAATCTTTTGTTGTTGTTTTCCGTCTTATATTTTACGATTTAAAGCGTATTCACTTGCCAAAAAACACTGTTTATGATGCAATTTTAAAAAGTTATCTTTATGTGTATTCCCATGGGCCATTTCTTATACTGGGTCTCACTTGTAGATAGGAAAAGCACATCTTAAATGCAGTCCAAATTATAAAAGTTTTTCATGTCCAACAATTCTATATGGCTAGAAAATAAAATACATAAATACTTTAAATAAATTCTAAGGAATTTCGTTAAATAAACAAATAATAAACAATTCTTTTCAACACATAACCTTAACGTGTTGTACCTTTCAATTGAAATCAAATTTGTGTGATTATGACAGAGAACATTGAAAACGTGGTTTGTATTTGATTTTCAAGGAGCGGGAAAACCTTCAATTTTATTTAGACAAATAAGGCCAACACACAAATTTCAAGAAAAACAAACCTGCGGGATATCACACAAGTTACGTATAAACAACCTCCGTCAGTAGTATGACGTAGAATAATATTTATAAATAAATAAAATAAAATAAAACAATATCGTTTGCCAATTGTTATGAAAATCAATACGAGATCAAGATTTTATATTATTTCTATGAATGTAAACTTTAATGGTGAAGTATAGAAGCAAAAGGTATACTTGAAGTTATGGCGCAAAGTTGTATCAAAGGAGCGGCATAAATGTCAGGTCATTGGTTCATGAATGACAGATAAAATATTTTTTTTCTTAACATATTAAAAAAACATAAAACAATGGCATATGAACGTAAGATTTATGGTGACGAGTATTTAAATGGTATAACTTAGGCTTGTTTGGTGAAACTAATGCTCAAAGTTTAAATTCAACTTAAGAATTTTTGTTAAAAAGTTGCGGTCTTGGAATTCGTATCCCAGGCAATTGCTAACTTTGTTGGAAAAGTCGCATCACACTTAAAAATGTCCCAAGAACATAGTTTGGTTAGTTAATAGAATAGGTCCTATTACTCAACCTTGTGGTACACAGGAGATCATGTCTATGACTATTAGATGATTTAGTAGTATCTCAAAAAAAAAGTTGAAAACTTTAAAGTTTAAGTTATTAGTTCCTAATATTTTTTAGATAAAGTCTTTCGTCCTAAATACATTAAAGACTTGCATATGTCGTAAGAAAATATACAAAATCGATTTAAGTTCCGATTTTCGAAGAATTATTTGGGTTTAAGGTCCCAAACAATTAGCGATTTTCTCATTTAAAGTCTGAATTCATTTGGAATTACAGATTACTAGCAAAACAGTAAAGTGATTGCTATGGCAAGACAAAAATGTTAAAAATAAATTCTAGGATAGTCAATTTTAATTGGGATTTCTCTCTTTCTAGATCTCTGGAATAAAAAAATGTTTTGTAGTTTGTAGGAAAAATTTGTCCACTTCTCCTTTATATCGCTGTCATGCTTCGAGACATGACTTATTAAAATAGCGTGACTCTCTAATCCGAAAATCTCCCCCACGTTACACTCTCGTTCGGTCGGTCGCTCTAAGTCACATAACACATATGCGCCAAATGACAGACGGATTGGGTTTTCTTTATTTTTCGTAACTTTTTTATTCGTGTTTATTTGATTTGAAAAAAATTAAACAGACATATCCAGAAGAAACCAAATCGCGACAAAATTCTTCCTTTCGCGTCGAAAACAATCATCATCGTATAACCCCGGCCAGCAGCAGCAGCAGCACAGCGGATACATATTGCATACCGCGAATTTCAACATTTTGTCTATTTGCGCGCCGACTATGGTCTGACTCTTGGCCAGGACAGGAATAATCATCATCACGACAATCGTGTCCTTTGCGCGAAGCGAAGTCTCTCAAACAAACGGGGATTGGTCAAATTGGTTTGGAATTCAATCCTCTGCCATCATCATCATCATCATCGGGAGGAGACCGACAACGAAGGGAATCCAAGACAAATATAGTCGAACGAGAAGTGGAAAGAAGGGATGCCTCTGTGTCTGTTCCTGAATGTTGTGTGTTCGGCAACAAAAACGCGGTGACAAAACAAATCTACAAATAATTTTCGCTTTCGAAAGGCACCATCAGACTGCTGCAGACCTGCATTCCAATACCCAGCAGAAGCAGCAGCTATAGCATCACTAGTATCAAAAGCAAGCTGAAACTGAAAGAAGCTGAAGTCTTTTGCAACGAGCCTTCAATCGCCTACTGTGAACCTAATCCTCGTGTCCTGCCTTATTAGTCAGTTAGCGGCTGTTGTTGTTGTCGCCCAACAAAATGCAGATTTTGCCTGTAAAGCCAGCCCTTTGAGTTTGAATAAATTGCACTGGCAACGTGAGGATGTGCAAATATCACCTCGCACAGCATGCTGCTGACTTGTCGTATCTTTGTGCTCCAACAACAAAGCATATAATTCAATTAGCCCTGTGTCTCCATCATAGCAATAAGGTTGAGCTCAAAGGATGTGTGGTATCTTCACAGAGGCTATATGAATGTAAGAATTGGGGGAATTTCACCAGGAAAATAAGAACAATTTCTCAGTATTTAGAGATACGTTTGTTTTTAAGAAGATACTAGCGTATACCCGTTCGGGAACTCCCGCAACCAAATTGTCATGCCTTTTTAAATGTTAACAGAACTGGTTTTAATTTTTGGTCAGACATTATTTATCTATTACAAGACTAGAAATCTGAGAAAAGTTTCTTCCTATTTTTTCATCATCATTCCTCTCCTTAAACAGTTCAACGGTAATACTCGGGCGCTTATAAATTTTCATTAGTTAATCCTTGAGTCCAATGTCGGATGCACCGTGAAGTATAAAGATATTAGTTCTTTAGCCGTACTACGCGAATGTGTAACGCCTTACCACACTCTATCTTTTCCTTTAATTGCAATGTTCAAGAATCCTCTCCCTCTTTTTCTAAGCCTCACAGTGTCTCTAACATAAAAGACTTTTTGATGTGCCATAGGTCCCAGAATTTTCAAGAATTTAGCAAATTGTGTTGCTGGTGAAATTCCTTAAAAAAAATCATGGTACCAATCCTCTTCTTTCGTCTAAACTTAACGAAAGAAATAACAAGTAACAGAATGAAGGCGATGTAAGGCCTTTGAATGACAATTATGACAATTACAAGGACTGGTGAAGGCGATTCCTCTTGCCATCTCCATACTCGTATCATCACTCCTTGAGTTTTGTCTTTTTTTTTGTTGTTTGTGATGCTGTCGTGAATCTAAATGTATATTTCGTTTCTGTGAAAGAGAACTCTTTAAGTTGATTTCCCGTCAGATTGTTTTTAAGTTTATGTCTGCTTTTATCGGGCTCAAAACCAGAGCATCCCATATCATCCGGCGTTGGCTGTAGCGGTGGCGGCGATCCTGCTCTTGGCTCTTTTCCTAAAGGCGCTTTGACATCTTGTTCTCGATGGGCTGGGCTGGGCAGGGAAGAATACTTCTCGTATAAGCAAATTTTCCCGATAATTGGTTTTACTGAGTTGTGTTGAGGGATGGATGGACTGACCAGGCGAACTAAACCGAACTTAACCAAACAGACAAACAGATAGACAGACAAACGCGACGAACGCCTATCGATGCATCCGTGACCAGATTTAAAAGCTGTCAATTGTAACCAAAAGCAATGTTATATACCACAGCAGGCCCAAGCTGAATGTAACGTATAAGATCCAGATGTATATATAAATGGTACTTTACCTACTCGCTCAAAATGAAGTTGTCGACAACTGACTGCGGGCTCAAGTGTAAACATATCCATTTGATGGGAATTATGTCAAATTGTGGGTATTGTGCTGTTTGTGGAAATTTGCATATGCAGCAGTGAATTTGTCGTCACGGTCATGGACGGATCTTTTGGCATTTGACGTTCCTCTGGACCTCTATTCTCCGATGCTATGTGCCTGCTGTAGACAGTAGGTTACAGTCTTTGGATGTAGTGTAAATCAGCATTTAAGTGACTTAGGAGAAAAAATTATGTATTTTTGTTCTGTCATTAAGTTTTGGCAATACCTTCAGAAATGTATTCTGTATATGCTGGTTTAGACTTTTGACAGTGTATAAAATCAGTTCAAATGAACCTTAAATTTGTGTGGTGTTTCAAATTTTATTGTATTGGTATGACATTTATTTTATAATTCTAAAAATTAGTAAATATCGGGTGTTTTTTTTAAAGCTTCAGAAATTTAAATCATATTAGAAGACAGAATTTTTGGAATTCATTTTTGTATTATTAAAGAATGGTACTCGTAGATGATTTCATTGCATATTTTTTATTATTCATTCAATCAATAAAACTTTTCACTTCTCTTCCCATAGTTATCAATTTTGGATTGAATATTGGCTTCCAATTCTTCAATAGTTGTTAGTTCGTCGGCATAAACCAATGATTTAATTTGGTCTCTTAGAAAATAATTGAGGAGCATTTAGTTAAATTAAGTCGCTTGCCAGTTAACAGGACCACTTCAGGAAAGTAAATCAAGTTTTGACCAAATCGATTTTGGAATAAATTTATGGTTAAGCGAGTTGCATGACAAATTGCGCCTTCTTTTAAGTACCAAATGTCAATGATGTTTAACTTATTAGTTTTTGGAAGCACAAAACAGTCTTGATGGCTCTATTTATTTACCATAACGGAAGTTCCTTGTTCATTTCGAAGAAATGATGGGACATACTGTGTAATGTATGATCTTACAATGAAATGTCTGGATTTTATATAATCGGGAAGGTTAAAGTTTTGAAAAGTATACGAAAATCGAATACATTAATTGGTATGAAGATTTTAATTGTATTTTTCAATATTTGGAAAACTACCTTCTTTGAAAATCAATGTAAAAATCGCAAGAATTTCGATTTAAAAAAATGTGTCTTAATCAAAAATGTAAGTAAATAAATTGATTGATTCCATTAAAAGTAATTACTGAATTAATATCTTTACTTTTTTAAATAGCTAAACAGCAAAAATTCTGATCAGTTATATGACAAATCCATCGAGTCTTATCTAACTCGTATTTAAAAAGTGCGAAAGCGAGACAAAAATCTCACTAAATGTACAAAACTTTAACTCAAAATCTTAACGTCAGGAACATCAAAGAATGGAAGAAAGTAGAATATTTAGATTAACCATTAATAATTGTATATTCTAGTGACAGAGGTGGTTTGACCTTCACCAAAGACAAGCCGTTCGATGAAAAGCCAGGAAGTACAAGCCATTGTGTGGGGCCACTAATAGCACCAAAACTATATGCATACAGATGTCAAAATAGTGAAGTTTCTGATATTGGAGATGATCAAGACGATAGTTTTAAACGAACCTGATATGATAACAAATATAACACTTACTTGAAAACAAGTCTTTCAAATATTTTATTATATGAAAACTTTTTTTCGTTAAGATCCATTACGTTATAGAAGAGTCTCTATTCCTTCTTCCATCAATTTGCTCATTTTGTTCCTGATTTTCTTGTAAATTGCAACGCTGTCAATTTTTGTAATTATTCTTTCTACTATTTTTGTTTTTCCATAAATTTTAAGTTTCGTTTGTTTTAAGAAACATTTCGTTCAAAAATCGAACCTAACACAATTCATGATGAATTGCCAAACCTCATAGAAAAGAAATGTCAACACAGTTTGACATTCTCAACTGTCAAACCAAAGGCAACAACCACAACGAAACGTGTCGTGCAGCAAAAAAAACACCCTATAAATGAATACATTTGCTTTTGATTTATATGTACTTTGAAAAAAAAAAAATATATCAATTTCCCAAAACAATAATAAATAGTATCGAAAAAATCTTCTAAATGACACTTTAATGTTGCAAAACTATCAAATACAAACAAAAAGGAATTCACTTTGTAGCAAACTATGCATTTTCAATTGAGTCCCATTTAACATTTTTAGCTTTTGGCTAACAAAAAAAAGAAAAATTGTACATATCGTTTCCTTTATACATTCAAACTACCAAATTACACCGACCGTTTCCACCATATTGAAAATCCTGAAATCGACCTTTTCAACCAGAAATAGAAACAGAAACGGCTGGATCCGCAACACACAAAAATGAATTTGACTTACTGCCAAAAACCAATGCCACCTCGACCGCACCAAGCCACTCTTTAGTGGTCAGGATGCCACATAAACCTAAAACTGAAACTGAATAAAGGTACATCGTTTGTGGTCATTCAAAAAAAAAAGTGAAGATAAAAACACATTCAGGAATTCGTGTTTGAATAAAAGTTCGACTTTTTATTTGTTTTTTTTTTTCTGTCGGGGCATAAATATTTTTTTTGTGCGGTTCCCCACTGCATGTTGGCCATTCATAAAACAATTGGTTTAATCCAATTTTAGTTTGTTTTTTGTTTTGGTTTTGTTGCAAAGAAGATGAGTTCCATATTGAATTTGCAACCAAGCCCAACCTACTTTCTTCTTCCCCAAAATATAAAACCATAAATTGTAACAAAATGTAATGCTCCAGCTCCGGTACTCGTACTCGTACTGCAACGAAATTACCCAAATAAATCATATTCTTGACACGAGGGAAGCGCAGAGTGCGTTTCGCTTGGCCAATATAAAAAACTATAATAATAATCGATGGATGTTGTAAGGCTTTCATCGACTTTGAGGAAACATGATTTTTATCGAGTGCGCATCTCTAGATCATCGTTGTTTGGTTATTAATATGTGTTTTGCATGAGTCGATAAAAGCTGGAACTTCCAGTTTAATGTGATTTTCGCACGCGAATTTTTTCAAACCTAGTCATCATCATCATCAGGCATCAGCTTTATGTCCATAGGCCTTAATCGAAACTGGCCATAGAGTGTCATGTCTTAATCGCACCGCACCAGCACAGTCTTAAGAAAAAGTAAAGCCATTCTATAGAACTCATTATCAAAATCGATAATACATTAATACGGCGTTGGCAGCGGGGGTAAGAAAATACCAAAAAAGGAAAGAAAGGAAATGGAAGGCTATAAGGCACATCACTGAACCAGGATATCATTGTTCGTCTAGTTTTTGTTGAACGTAGTCGTCTGGAGTTCAATTGTTCGTTCCACTCACTTTAGAATCATTTCAGCGTTAATCCTTTGGAACGAGAAGCTCCAACTAAAGCATTGATTCATTCATCCTTGCTATCGTCGTCCTCATCGTCACCGTCGCGTCGTCGTTCGTCTGCTGCGTGAAACGTAATTCAATCCCGAATCGAAGGAAGACGTTAATTTCCTTTGTTTTCGTTACCTCTCTTTCTCTATCAGTATCTCCTATTTTCTCTTTCACTTTTTTGATTGGGAAAATTGGATTATGTGGTATTAGAAATGTCCTAAGGACTTAATCGGCAAAGACGCAGACAAGTGCCTTCTTTAAGAGTCAATCAGGTGGAACTAATTAATGAGAAGGGATTAGGGATTGATATTGGGCTGATGCGTTATTCAAGAAGAGCTTCGAATGGAGTGCTATTGAGATTTTGTGTTTCTTCGAGCTTGAGAACTACTGATGATTTTCGAATTAAGATTGAATTGAAGTTTGCCTTGATTGTGAGATGTTTAGTCTAAAAATGTTGAAAAGGAAAACAAGGAGAGTGACTTTACTCACAAAGAAGAAGTTGAAGGTAGAAATAATTTTGGAATCAATAATTTATTTAGCACCTCAATTCATAAGTTTCAGACGTCTTAAGTTTACATAAATTGGCGAATAGAGTGTAAGGAGTATTATGAAAAGTTGAATGAAGAATGAATTTAAAGGAAATTAATTTCAATGTCAAAACTGGATGAAAAGTTGAGGTAAAAATGAAGAAGAAATTGGCTTTAAAATAGAATTTAAAAGTACCAGCCCAAGAATAATGAGACACTTTTTGACAGTTAATATTGCTCCTATTGTCTTTTCAGAGCTTCTTTGTTTTAAGACAGTATTTTGACGTATCAAGTAAGTAAACTGACATTAGAAAGAAAGTCAAAGCCAACACAGATTAGCTCAGTTTATGTTTCCAGGATTTCTGAGAATTTTCTCTGACAAATTAACAGAATAGGAGATTTGACAACTTTGAATTTAAATTGTGAACGCACCTTTTCATTAATCATCGAAATGACATTGTCAATTTATTCAGTATGGTCAACATTTTGATAATTTGAAAGAACACGAACGAACAAAAATTTTCTACCGAAATTTGGTGTCGGTGAATGAAACTTTAAGAGCTTTAACTTCAATGATGTTCGGTCGTAATTCTCCCCCTAGCAGAAAGCCAATAACAAGTTAGTGCAAAAATTTGAGTATACATATTCGTTATGGGATGTTGCCGTGTCAGTGAGACAACGGGTTGTTTAAAATGTAGAAAAAGAATAATGGACCATTTTAAGCGACTTACTTTCTTCGATTGGGAAAGTTGTCAATTCCCTATTGGAAACACCTATATAAATAAAATTCACAGAATTTATGTTGAAATGGAGAACACTTGAGACATCGAATCATACAAATTCTATTCCCAGAGTTTTGAAAGCAAAAACGCTTAGTGTAGACGATTTTCAGTTCTAGTAACGTCAGATCAGTCAGTTCTTTGTCAATAGGACAATGAGCCAATAATAGCGAAATCAGTTTCCATTTAAAATCTTTCTGTTCACACTGTTGGGAAATGTTTTCGTCAGATCGTAAGTCTATTCGATTTCACGTAAGAGTAGAAGATTTATTTGGAGCAAATAGTCGGCAATTTTCAAGTGTCTTAAAATAACATATCTTTCAAATATTGTGCCAAAAATTTGTAAATTTAAATTTTAAGACATTTGGGACAATTTTTCTTAAAATCTTTTTTTTGCTCAGATCCCAACGCTCCTTGAAGGCTCACCTTAAGGACAGTTGATGACGAATATGTACATAAATACAATTCTATCTTAAATACCAACATTTCATATACACTTTCAAGGACTTAAAAATAAATTTTATTGACAGAGTAAATATACTTTTTCATGGAATGGAATCTATGGCCAATTAAAAACTGTCCAAACATCTATCGTCTAAAAATGGTTTCCTTTTATTTTTCACCTAAGCACACCATTTCTATACCTACGACCTACGTATATTTGACATTGTCATTGTCCAGAAAAATATAATTACAGAAACTACATTTCTTGGCATTTAGATTGGACATATATCAGCACATGATATATTTGAGTACCACCATCTGTCCCGCTGTGAGTATTATGAGCCTGACAATTTGCCCAGAAAAAAATGAAAATCATTCTCAATTTTCAATAAGCAGCAGCGATCTGCCGCCACCGTCGTCGTCGTCGTCGTCGCCGCTGCTGACCGCTGACTGCCCAAACCTTTATATTCGCACAGTCGCCGTTTCTATATACTTGTTCGGGTACTTGTAAGACCAACAGAGAAACCGAGAATTATCCCTATGAAAGCACCTGACAATGACCGATGGGATTCCTTTCTTTTGGTGTGCACTCTGGAATTGCTCCACTGTGGCGACTAGCGACTGGAGATGGCGAGTTTCCTTTACCTCTCTTTGGTTTGGTGAGATTATGGACAAGAGGAGGTCCATTCATTGCGCGCGTCTTGGTGGAAATTGTGTCGCCCGATGAATGTGAAGGAACGACGCGTGTAGGTCGATATGTTTGTACCTTCTGTAACTTCCATGGTCCCCTTGCCTCCTCTCTTCCCTCGGCATCAGGACAATCCAATGCCCAACAAGAGAGTCTCTCCAGCAAGATTATTGATGAGGTTATTAAATTTCCAAAAGGATGTTAATTTAAAATCGAGTCAGTGAACAGAGGAGAAGAAATAAGCACCGAGATGATTATCGAACATACATGCGCTTTGGAATCAGTTAGCACTCAGAGCTATAGAGCCTAGAACACAGAATGTGTCCAACTGGTAGGCTGGCTTTTATTTTGTTGGTAGGTATAGAAAAATTGCTGAATTGTTGCCCATCATACAGGACTATGACTCTGTTCATAGATTGCCAACGCTAACGTATGTTTGCCATAGCCATATCGGTTGCTCTTGCCCAGATCCCAGATCCCCTATCTCCATAGACCAGAGCACCATCAGCGAGCTAGAGAAATGAATACGAATTCCTTGGAACTTCAGCAGATAGATGTTTGTCAGCAGGTTCTGCCTAACAGTTTTCTGACAGATTTATGCTAATATCAAATGAGGTTCGGGCCTACACGCGTACAAAAATAGCAAACAAATTATTATCTAAGCCAGCTACGCATAAAGTGCTGCCCTGCCATTCGCCAATTCGGATCGGACACATACTCGGACTTGGACTCCGACAGATACCCAGACCAGACCTGAGAGCTTGGGACTGAGTCTGAGACAGCCTGATATAAATATAATCACGGAGATTTGATTGTTTGAACAGGGCCCTTCAGATTCAGATTCTGCTCGCTGAATGGTCAGCCGTGTAAGTTGTCAAATAGAACACAGACCCTGTTCGCATTGAAGGCAGTTTGTTATCCGCAAGATACTGCACAATGGTCTTGTGCGATGTGCGAGAGGTTGTCAGTTAAAATTATGCATCTATGAGATTTATCAAAAAGAAAAGATAAAATAAAAGACAAAACACAAAATGAAAAACGAAAAACGAAGAAAACAACGACTTACAGTAGTCAATGGGAAACATAATCAAAAAGGCGTTTACACGGCCGCCTGTGTGTGGTGGAAGTTTCATTTGTGCGTTAAGACCAATTTTGTGGAAGTCGTTTCCCGTAGGTGTTGGACAAGATGTACAAATAAGCGCGAATTGCAAAATTGCAATTTATCCTCTACCCTATATGCCTAGTCCTTACCTTTCAAGCCAGGATGCATTTAGAGAAAGAGGGGATTATATTACCAGACAACGCACTGAAGCTGAAGCTGATGTAGCTTTGGTTGGTTTGGTTGTAACTTGTAACACTCTGCGTAAAAAGGCAAGACTGCAATTAAAATTGAAGGTTTTATGGAAGAACGCATTATTGATTCTGATAGGATTACATGTCTTAAAAAAAAAGATTGCTATAATACAATCTAAATCAACATAGGCACAAAAACATATTTCTATGATATTTTCAAAAACACGTGGTACGAAAAGGTTTGCATGGTGCTCTGAAATATGCTTGTGTTGAGTGTTGAAGTCATTATAAATTTGAATGAAAAGAAAACTTTGCTATAGACAAATATAATAGATTGCATTTTTAAATATTATGTGTAAAACTTATTTGCTAAAGAATGCCTTAAGCCTTATCTTGTATAATAAGACTGTCAGAGGTTGTAACTTTTTCAAGTGGAAGGACCGACTAAGCCATTTGTGAATTTCTTCTGGAATTGATTATTGTCAAGGTGAGATGCATAAAAATACAAAATTGTAACTGTGAATGTGTCCTTTTTTTAACCACTAAAAGCAAACCAAAAGCAGTATGACTCCAACGTTTGGTCCTTCGAGCCGGATTTTTCCATGTTGAGGGCAGACAACCGACTATATAAGTGTGGGTTCTAAGTGTGATCTATGTGTAGGATACGGGTATGACTTTTGGGTTCCCTGGGGTTTGTCTGTGAGATGGTCCTTCAAAAGATATGAAACAGCGACGTATAAATAGTTTTGTTTAGTAACTAACCACAGTACCCGTGGCATGATGGTTAGTGCGTTGGACTGTCATGCCAGAGGTCTTGGGTTTGATCACTGCCTGTGCCATCTGAAGTTTTTTTCACGGGTACTACCTCTTGCGAGGAATTGACAAATTTTCCAAGAGTAATTCTTGTCATGAAAAGTGCTTTCTCAAAAAAGCCGTTCGGATTCGGCTTAAAACTGTAGGTCCCGTCCATTCCTGACAACAGTACTCGCACGCAGGAATGGCTGAGAGTTGTAAGTCACTAGGCCCCTGTTCTGAACGGACTGTTGCACCAACCATTTTTTTTTTTTATAAATAATTTTTTTTAACATCCTTTGTCAACATTTCAGCCCCGTTGAAAGTAGCAGAAGTAAAGGGCCTTATATTTTAAGTTTAAAAGGTGGCACAAAATCATCGGTAAAATTGATATACATATTTAGTATATAAATGAAGCTGATGAGTTGTAGAATTTTCATATTTAACAAATCTTTTATTTAACCCATAACTTTTCTTTCAGTTCATTTTTAATTTTTAAATGATGACATCGTTTTCAATGAATGAGTTTTAAAAAACTGATAATTCTTCCGTGTTTAGTTCGATTTTGTTTCGAGTGAAAGTGAAATGTAGCTCATTTTTAAGACTTCAAATCTATTTACCTCTTTTAATCAACTTACATCTTGCATAAAAGTAGGTTCTGAGTTTTAAAATTGGGGTCATTAAACCATTTGAAGTAGTTTACAGAGCCTCTTCATCTTCTTTTATTGTCTTGTTTTTAAGCTTCGCATTGCTTCGACTTCACTGAAGTCGGTGTAAAAGATTTATTATTACAAAATAAAAGTAGGTAGGTATTTCAAAAACCCAAAAGGTTTTTTTTTTTGCAGTCTTTCTGTATGTGAAGACCATATGGATGTGGCTCACTGTGTACAAGCTGCAAATCACACTCAACCCAATTAGCAAATCTGATCCTGGTCATAAGTTAGAACTCGCTACAGCGATCTCTAATAATTCCTGTTGTTGGCTTAATTAAGATGACAAGTACCCAAGCAGAATGTCACAAGAGGATGTCGTATGTTGTCCTCGCTGCCGCGGCTGCGATCGCAACCAGGCCATTTCTCCCATGCATCGTCGCGTTGGGGTCCACATCAGCAAAGCTCTCGCGGTCTCGCTAACAACGCGCCGCCGCACCGCGTCGTATTGTGTGTACATGTGCAATGTGCATTCAGCCAACTCATATTATGAGGCTGATGATGGAAGGAGCGGATAAGGGAACGGGAACCATACCTCTCATATGTAGAATTCCGCGCCAAGGGAATGAATCCTCCTTATCTACTTAAGGCGATTTATTGGTCACCATTAAGAGTGGATAAGAGCGATAAATAATTTGCGCTCGTAAAGCGCGCATTCCTTATATGAGCTGCGGTTGTGGTTTGGTTTGTGGTGCTGGTTTTTGATCTACTCCTGGGCCCGTCACTGGCTGTGTAGCGCATAGGCCCAATGCGAATGCGCTTCCCTGGACTTACGACTTAAGAACGTATTTAAATATATGTGCACTGTTTCTGCGATGGCGCACTCATCACACAGGGATGGCCGCTGGCCGCTAGCTAGTACGAGGGCTGCGGCTGACTTGGCTGATGGTTGGACCATTTTATATATGAAAACCTGTCCGAAGTTTCTTTGCCTCAATTTACGCGCACACAACTAACAAAATTTGATATGCCGCAGCCTTAGCCGCAGTATGCTCTGGAAGTCTGGAAGAGGATTTGATTACAGGGACAAGCGTGCCCTTGACTATCATCCGAAGTTATTATTATTGCGCTTTTATTTTTTGTTGTTTTTGTTCTAGGAGATAGATGGGTTTCTTCAGAGCGTTGATTAAGAAACTTTTTTGTATAGTCGATGCGTGCTCTGCAGCTCCGGCAATGTACGTTGAACATCAGACCTTCTTTGTGATGCCTAGCTTTTGTATAGATATGAACGAGAACGTTTAGGGCAATCAATTGGCGATGATGATGTCCGTATCGGCGGCGAGTCGACCGGCTAGCGAGGCAGTGGTTTGGTGCAAAGCCGAGATCAATTCAGCAGAATTAAGTCATTTCCATAATTTTTATCGGAATCCGTTGGACTCTTTATATTGTAAGCCCGCGGGAGAGAAGCGTTACGTTGGTATTATAATACTTACCTTACGTATATTCTAGACAAAGACTTGGCTTGCTTGGATAGCCTTGGTATTATATTTTCTTTTATGTTTTGTGTTTAAAATCCTCTCAAGGAGGACTTTATGAGGTGTGAAATTAAATTAGTTGGGATTTGGAAACAGATTATTATTAAGTTCGATCTTATATATGATAAGGACAAGTGCATCATATCGACATAAGACTGAGAGCAAACAAATAACTCAAAGTAAAGAATTTATTGCTGTGGGATTCTTGCAATCGATATGATACACTTCGATGTATAATATCAGTGTTAAGTGTTTACATATTTTTTAAAATGCATACATAAGCTTAAAGTAAACTGAAATAGTGGACACTACAATATGAACTCTCTTGAACATATTAAAAATGTCCACCAGCTGAAATGTCCATTCTGTACATTTTTTGAGGTTGACATAATGTGTCTTCAGGTTGACACTTAGGTCCTCTTCTTTTTATTCAAGATTTTATCAAACAAAATAGTAAAAGCAATTCTTTTCAATACTCTGGAGTATCAAAATCAAGAATTTTTAGTGGAATTTGTTTGGCCTTATTTTTTGTATGTCAAGCTCAATTTATGAAGTATAATTTCTCCAAGCCCAGTGAATAATTTTCTTGTAGAATATTTATTGTTATTTTCAAATCTCCTGCAATTCGTGTTCTAAAAGAAATAAATAAATCAAGAAAAGAAAGCAAACATCGTCGTTCCTACCTTCAGGATAACCTCATCATACATGAATAGATTAGAATCGGGAATTTTATTCAGAGAAATGCCCTAAGACAAAACTTGTTTTCCGAAATAAATATGATCTGTTAATTTAAAAATAATTGAAAGCGATACTTTCTCGTCTCGTCTCATCTCGACTCGGATAGAAATCGCTCCCTCGACATCACCATCAACTGATCCGATTGAATATCTCCCTTTAGGCTCTGCTTTAGGCTCTTATATATAAAAACAGTACAACATGCCTACTTCAAATTCACTGGTCGTCGATTGGCAATCTGTGATAAAAGCCAAGCTAAGTTAATTATAATCTCACGAGCCGATAATAGTCGCTCTTTAGTGCAAAAAACCCATTTTAGTATTTTTCAAAAACTCAAAAATCCGTCCATCAAATTGCGAGAAGAAGCATTTGCAAAGTCCTCTATACCCTATACGCATCATCAGGCAGGAGCAAAACCAGAGAAGATGGAGAGCACTCCATATCACGATTTATTATTAATTTCAACCAAAAAATCTTAAAGCAGATCAATCAGATATCAAACACTCGCAGAAAGAAATAAGAAAGACAAAAAAAAGAGAGTAAGTTGGAAAAAGGAATATGCGGGGACCAGGGAGTATAGAACTTTAGGGTTATGAGGATATCCAAAGAGGTTATCGCGCGAACCCGTCCTCAAAACGCACAATACCAATTTATCTTGACTAAAATCATATTGGCCGCAAAAGAAGCATTCCTTCAGCTCAGGTTCAGTATCTCTCAGCACTGGCACTCCCTTGGAGCCCCACCTCTTTTTCCATGCCATACCACAAGACAGCCGAAAATAATTGAAGCACTTCGCACAGGCATCAGTGCGACTGCGACTTCGACTGCGACGATCCGCACTTGGCTTGACTTCAACCGAGGAGTGGAACAGAGAAGTGAGGACGGGCGGCCGAGAGATTCACAACAATGTGGAATGAAAATTGCACCTCTAACAATGCCAAGCAACTATAGAATCTGCACAACACCTTCTCACCACCGCCGCCACCACGTTGAAATAAGATTCACTTGGAGCTTATTACAAGCCACTTGTGGGCCACCATCGCAACGCCGCCGCCGCAGCCGTCATCGTCGTTCGTCGTCGACGCTCTCTTTTGCCGCCATTCCATGATGCGAGCAGGAAACCTTATTTATGTCCAATGTACAGTTTTTTGTTATTGAGAAAATAACCTACGTGAGGTGAGGCCATTCAAATTGGGAGGGAGTGAAATCTCTTTTCCTGGGATTTCCAGGATGAGATTCTGCATCAGCGCACAGATCTTTTGATACCTTGCCAGTGTATATGATGACCATCATCATCATCATTTTCATCTTATTCTTCATCTCTGCATGGAACACAGCTTGAGTGTTCTTCCATTGTGTGTATTCTCAAGGAATTTCGGAAACAAGTGCTAAGGAAAGCGACAGAAGATGATTTACTTATAGAGTGACCAGAATATAGGTTTTTCTTTAAAGCTCTCTAAGTTTCGCAGAAGAAGAAAAACGTTGATGTTAAAATCGCACTGCGGTGTGATTGGAACTCTTAGAAATTTTAATTTCAAAATTTTTGGTCTTGAACTAGATGTTACAATCAAAATTGTGTCGAAAAACAGCAAATAGCTTTGGTTTGCTATCATTTTTTTGACAGTTGACAGTTGGAATAATGAAAGCTCAGTAGGAGTTTATATTCAAGTTTTGTGTGAAACTGAAAATTAGTTCAGTGTTCGAAGAATTAAGAGAACAAAGTCTTATTTCAAGTAAAATTCTGAAAACATTTTTCTTTCAAAATAAGGTATAAAAATTTGGAAACCTGTATGTCGAAAAGATTTAAGATATCTCAAAAAAAATTCAACTGGCCCCACTGTTTTATATGATAACTTGAACAAACTTTAGTTTAGTCCGTCAGTCAGTGTGTCTGTCTCTGTCTGATCATTGCGCCCGTGGAGAATCGCACGCCACGGTGCTCTTTTTTGACCGTAAATATGTACCTTGGCATCAAGGAGTAAATGTCTTAATTCCCGGCACTATCACTGGCAGGCAGACACTGGCAAGGCAACTGGCTCCAGTTAGTTGGTGTGTTTGGTGGGATATAACCTGCTATAACACTTTGGCATATGTAAAGACACACATTGGGCATCGGGAACAGCAACTCCATCATCATCATCATCCTCTCGACGCTTGGCTTAGCCTCTGGTGGTCCACATATAGATAGGTATATATGAGTATTGTAGCTCCTATACCTACTATCTTTTTGGCTTCAGTTCTCCATTCACGCCCGTCCCGCATCCCATTCGGTTTTATTATTCATTGGCGGTAATCATCGGTCATCCATAATATCAGAAGCTAGAGAAGTTGGTGTTTTCTACGACGACTACGACGATGATGATGATGATGACGATGAGCAAAACAGGAAAAAGGAAGAGTTATGTATATAGGTACCTAGACCTACGTATAGGCACCAATTTTATAAGATGTGGGCAACAAACAAAACAAATCCTGGACTAACGCTTGAGGGTCTTTTTTGGAATATCGGACCAATTTGCAATGGTTGGGTTCTTTTAAAAAAACATATTCGGGCAATCAAGATGAATGGGAAGCGATCGAGGGGCTATATAGATAGCACAAACTCTGGATTGAATATAAACGTTCATCTATATATTGGCTTGGCCTCGCTTGGCATGGCGATAGCGATTTTAGTCAGCTTATACTCGTAACTATGTTTTTTTTTGCTTTCTTTATGGGCGTATAGTAGATGCCCCTGGAGGTCTGGAGGATTTTTCTTGTATGCCTATTCTTGAATATAATAATTGGAAAATCAGTTGTTAGTTCTTTGTGAATTTTTATTATTTTGCGTGTTGAACTTATTAGCTATTAATTTTAATTTTAAAAACAAAGCGTTTTCTACAAGGTAAACAACTGTTAGCAGATCATCATAAATTTTACGCTACAAAATTGTAAAATCATTTAACCTTACATATGTATTCACATTTCAGTACTAATAATGCTTCAAAATAATTCTTATAAATTCATGAAATTGGAAAAGTCTTATTCTGCAAGCTGATCGGGTCTACAAAACCAATTTTGACGTAAATGTCAGGCCTACAAAACTAATTTCGAGAGAAGTGTCAAATCTAAGAAAAAAATGACAGAAATGTCATCGGGATTATAAATTTAAATGATTTAGTAAAACTTAAAGGCAATTTTATTAAGCTTTACAGATGATTTCTCTAATTGTAAGCATTCCCTTAACAGTTTACTTACTGGGTTCAAAATCACAAAATGGCTACTTTAAATTTCTGTGACTTCCAAAATTCATATGATATCTGAGTTTCGATATTTCGAGTTAACAAGCTCTTTCGCCAGATTTGGGTTGGTTCGTTTTGATTTCTTCACGAACTGTCATTTTTTTAGACGTGTTCAGATGCACTGTTTTTAATAAAAGGGAATTAGTACTTTACTAGTTAGTAAGACGAAAATGAATAAGTTATAAATAGAGAATTGCAAGCTGCTAAAATGGTCGTCCCTTAAAAAAGCTATTGGATATCAGGAGCTTCAAAAAATATTTGCTATTGCATTTACCTCATAAAGGAATTTTGACTAAGGACTTGCACCTTGCTGTCAACCACTATGCATTTCGGTAGAATTTTGTTGCTAGTTCGTGTACTTTATTATGATGAAAATGTTGAACTTTCTTAAGAAATGATTAATAAAAAAACGCGTTCACAATGAAAGGTTCAAAGTTGTCTAGTCTGTATTTGAAAATCCGATAGAATAGACAAGGACGTGGTTAAATTGACATTGAATGGACTTTTTTCTTTTACTTTTAATTTACAATTAAGTCTAAAAATGTCCTGGCCCTAAAAAAATTTAATAACACTAAGTTTTCAACTCGAAAACGGTCTTATTATTCTCTTCATATTTTATTTTAATACATTTTATCGTTAGAAGACTCGATACCACCAAAAACTCAATTTGTCAACTAAGCGACGACGTGGAGGTAATAAGGAATGAACCTTTCATAAATCATCATGCGTAGGAGAAAGAACATTCGATTAATCGATATAAAATCGATTTCAATCTATGGATGGAAGTTTTCAATTACAATCCAGCTAACTAAAGACTACGAGGAAGACGACGCCAACGCCTTCACAATTCGTTTGAACCAAGTTTAATAGATCGATACGACAGTTTACTCTAACCATGTTCAATATTTTCTAATGTAAACTTCTCCGAAGCATTCTCCAAAGACATCTTCTCATATTTCAATTGCCTAGCATTGGGTTATGTTGAAGTTTTGGTACGGGGTTTTTGGTAAGAGTGAGGGCGAGTCTGAGGGCTGTTGCTGTTCTATTCAACATGATGATGGATAAGTCCATCTGAACTCTACAGCGAAATGTCTGTCTTCCACCGCACTCCACCTTGCTTTGCCTGCCGCTTGCTGCTCTGAGTTTTACCCTCCTACCGACCGCAACAATGCCATAAATCCTCAATCAATATCCACTTCGGCATTGGGAATTCCCATTTCGAGTATTGAATGGATTGTCATCGATCATAATGTCGTACGAATTGCTTCGGCAATTTGTTCAAAACAAATGAACAAAAATTGAAAAAAAACAAGAAGACGTCCGCTGCTCCGCGCTGACCATTCCAATTCCATCCTTCTCCCAGGTCCCAGGGTAGGTATCATCTACTATATGTATATGCCAACAAAACGAATGTCATATCCAGATTCTCAATGTTGTATGATGGTGCTGGAAAAAAAGGATATTATCCTATTCGAATGCCATCAAGCTTTATAGCTCCATATGGACCTGAGAAATGTAATTTCGTTTGATTTACTGTAAGGGGTTAATAAGACTGGCTCACCCGGCAGCAGCAGCAATAGCAATGGCAATAGCCACGGTTACAGCAAAGCAACATCAACGGCAGCAGGAGCAGCTAGAAGCAGCTGTAGGCTCATTGTAGACCGCTGGCTGTGAACCGCATAATGGCTTGAGATGAGATGAGTCTTTTGCGGATGCAGGCACAAGCACCATCAGAATCCACTGTATAGGGAATATTGGATGCGCTGCAGAAATGCAACTGTGCTGCTATTCGCAATCGCAATAGCCAATGAATATTTTTCCATATTTAAAATGCGCGCCAGTGATTAATTCAGCGAATATAGAAAATCGCTCCTGTGGCTGAGACTGAAATAGTTTCTTAAGATCGTTGCTAACTTGAATCAGCATCAGTTTCAGAAGCGAGGAGGATGTTGAGAGCCAACCATAATGCATCATCATCTGGGAATGGAAATGGAAATGGAATTGGAATAAGAAGGGAATTCCAAAGTTATTCGAGTGATTTCTGGGTGCGCTCTGCGCAATTACAATTCCAAATCTTCAATATACAGCCTGGTCCTGCATACTATGTAAGCATCAGTTGCTATATTGCAGACGGACTGATTCTAGGAAGACATATTCAAATCTTAACGGCTGAATTATTCTAAACGGTTTTGGTATTGAATGCGCGCGCTTATTGAATATGAAATCAGAGTAAAACAATAGCAAAGGAAGTCATCTATAACATTTTCGAAATGGGCATTAAAAAAAACAAAGGGATCATTGATGCAGTAAGGAATCGATATCGAATAGCCTTCTCTCCGTTCGTCGCATCGTCGCGTCGTCGTCGTGGGACACAATAGACGTTGACATTCTCAGAAAGGTTTTTCATTTGAATTTGAAATGTTTATAACAAGAATATAGAGGGGCTAGTGATGGTCCTTGATGGCTGAACAGAAAAGTAACAAGCCATCAAAGTGGTTTTGAAATGATGAAACTTTTAAAGAACTTCGATTTATGTGCCAAAGGGCTTATCAAATATGGACAAGTTATGTCTTCTTGGCTTAGTTAATCCAAGTTTTCCAATCAATTGTTTTAACTTGAAGCTATACTCAGTCCAAGGTTTTGGGTTTTCAGTTTTTTAAAGGACTTCTGCTGTTAGAACATAAGTATCAACTAGTTTTTGGTACAAGTTTCAGAAGTTCGAAATACATAATTAAATTTAATTAAAAATTCTCCATATAATTTCGACTGAATGTGAAAGCTCACAGCTCACACTCTTAACTGAAATATCTCCATCATTCAAAATACAATGATCTTCTCCTCCTAGAAGATAGAACATCAAACCATCAACACGTGTTTCTGCAGCAGAAAACATTGTTGAGGTACTTCGACTTGCTGCAAGTTGCAATGCAATCAATACCTCTTTTGCTAGCATTCTAACCTCAAAATAAGAAGAACAAAAATCCACATTTGCTCACCGGTCGTTTCCCGTCTCTGTATAAGTCCGCCACCGCCGCGCTGCTGCTACGCCATTGAGAGAGAGAATGGAGGATGGCGATGGAGCACCTGGAAGTATCTGAACTATGTACAGGGGCACAGCACGTAAATAATGTTTACCTATCGGCAGTGAATATTAATTGCATTAGTTAGTTTGAGAGAATTTCAAACGGTTGTCCGATGCTTGTGTCCGTCGCGTCCGTCAGTGGCTCTGGCCAGTATTCGCAAAAAGCCTCAGTGGGCTATAAGTTTAGATGTTTTGAAAAAGGAATTTGAGAGCCTGGTGCGCCTCTTTCATACCTACAAGCTATTTGGTTTGTTCGATGAATAGCAAAATAAGATGTTTATAGTATGCAATGCGTATCGTATAGAAAAATAGAACGGCAGCGGTCTTGGCGCGGCGGCGGCGGCGGCGTAACTGTTAAAACCGATTAGAAGCATATATTTCGTAATCTTCAGCACTAGTTCATCTTAAATATCTTGAGATATCTGCATCCAACAAATTGAATAATATGTGAAGAATATTGTGGAGTTAGGAACAGGACTTCTGAATGTGAACACGATAATAACCCTGGAATTGACAGTTTAGACATGTTCATTGGTGCAGATGACACCTGACACATCTCATGTGGGTGGTAAACAAAGGAAGAACACATTTGAATATGAACCTATAAAGTGAGCAACAAAAACTTTTAAAAACCCATCAATAGATGTGACCTACATTTATCAAAAATTCCCAAATTCATTTCTCGGAAAAACCTAGAAAATATATTTTAAACTCAAACGCACTAGAAAGAAAATGTTCATTGTTGCTTTTTTTAAGTTTACTTTATTTTCACCTTCACCTCATTTTCGGCACGAAAACAACATTTGAATTTCTGATTATGTCACATATACAGTAGAATCTCTCTAAGTCGAACTCCCTCTAAGTCGATGTTTGATTTAACTCGGACATGAGTATAATACAAAATTTGAAAGTACGCTATAAGCGCCGTCTTTTCACCAAAATCTTAAGAGTTTCGGAGACCAAAAATGAGTAGTTAACAATTCTTTCAAAGAGGCTGGATTTAAGTCTGACACAAATATTTTTTATAATACGTAATTATGAATTAATGAACGACAAAAGCAATACGTTAAGTTTTATTTATTAGCTTCCCAGAGAAAGTTATTGTAATGGGTCCCATTTGTCAAATTGAAAATTTTGACATTTCTCGACATTTCAAGGTCCCTAGAGTCGAAATAAAAGATTTTCAGAAAGATGTATGTGCGTGCGTGTGTACGTACGTTCGTACGTCCGTACGTTCGCGGCGTTTTTTTCGTCATCCATAGCTCAAGAACCAGAAGAGATATCGACTTCAAATAAACTTTGTTATACAGATAATAATGCAGAAAGAGCTCTCAAAAAATTGCGTGGGTGGTTTTTTTTACCATAAATAAATAAATAAAATAAATTAGGTGACTTACAACTCTCAACCATTCCTGTGTGCGAGTAGTTGCAGGGATGGAGGGGACCTACAGTTTATATGCCGAATCCGAACGGCTAATTTGAGAAAGCACTTTTTCATGACAAGAATTACTTTTGGAGAATTTGTCAATTCCTCGCAAGAGGCAGTACCCGTGAAAAAAACTTTTAGGTGGTACAGGCAGGGATCGAACCCAAGACCTCTCGCATGACAGTCCAACGCACTAACAATCATGCATGCCACGGGTACTACTTTTTTTTTACCATAGCAGTTTAAAAAAAAGGTGGAAAATTTTGGTTAAACCTAAGTATCTCATGAACCAATGACGATAGAGACTTGAATTTAATTTTATATTATATATTGTAACGTGATACCAAAAAAGTATATTTTTTGAAAAAAAATCCAATTAACGGTTTTTTAATAAATCAAAAAATAAAAACTGAAAAAAAAATTTGTCACCTAGAAAATTTTACGAATAAAAGATGGTTTTATCTCCAAAACAATTTTGTGCAACGAATAATAATGTTTTCAACTTCTGGTAAAATTTTGAGAAAAATCGAATTGACAGTTTTTTTATAAAAAATAAAAACCTAACAAAAAACATTACTGAAAGTTGGTAAAAATTGAATTTAGACTTAAATATCTTTTCGAAAATTTGAGATTGTGGCTCCAACTTATTTCATCTTATAAGAAATATTGTTCTCAACATTCGGTAAAATTTTGAGAAAAATCGAATTGACAGTTTTTTTTATACAAAAATAAAAACCTAAAAAAAAATTAATAAAAGTTGGTAAAAATTGATTTTTGACTTAAATATCTTTTCAAAACTTTGAGATATTGGCTTTAAACTATTGAGTCTTATAAGAAATATTATTTTGAACATTCGGTAAAACTTTGAGAAAAATCAAACTGACATTTTTTTTTTAACAAAAAATAAATACGTTAAAAAAGCATTACTAAAATTTCGTAAAAATTGATTTTCGACTCCAATATTTTTTTTTTAAATTAAAAATATTGGCTTCAAACTAATTGAAATCACAGAAAATATAATTTTCGACATTCAGTAATTTTTTTATTAAAATCCAACAGTCTGTTTTGTTCATACAAAAAATAGTATGCAAATTTGGTAAAAATGGTATTCAGTTCTCGATATCTCGTGAAAAATAGACTTTAAATTTATTTCATTCATCCAATTACGAATTGTTTATTTAAGAAATAAAAACTTTTAAGAAATGCTACTAAAATTGGTAAAAATTGGTTTTCGACTAAAAATCAAAATCAAACTATGTATTTCATTATATGCAAAATATTGTTGGTATTTTTTAAATTTTTAAGAAACAAAACACGAAACCCAACAAAACTTTTAAGCAAGACAAATCGACAGATGGGATGGGAAGTTATCAGTGTGGGTCGCATCTGAGCCTCTTTTTCTTAAAAATGTTATTTGATTTATTAAATTATTAAAAAAAAAACACCTTTCGATAACTTGATTTTTTTAAATTCCCTCTAGCTCGAACTGGTTTTGATATCCCATGAAAGTTCGAATTAGAGAAAGTCGACTGTATTTTCCAGGCAAATCCAAAAGATAAATACAATGTTTTCCTATTAATGAATTTTTTAAAATCCTCTTAGGTGTAATTTTTTCACTTACCAGGACTGAAGTGAAATATTTTTTACGAAGGTAGAATTCGTTGTGAAAAATCGAAAGAAAGACTGAAACATTTAAGCGAGTTTCGTGGTATTATTACACAATTTAAACAAAAAGAATTCTTGAAAAAAAAGAATCAATCCAAAAAAAGATTTTGATGGAAAAAGTTACGGAAGGGATAATACATAAAGGGTGCATGTGTTTTTTACTGTTTTGTATACAATTTTTCTGGAAAATGTTTCTTTTGCTCAAATGTGTATGTGTTGCTCTATTAGTATTTTTCCTAATGAACATACCTTGTGAAATTAACTTTCGGGTCGAATTTTTCTCTTTCAAATTTCACTTTCACTCATCATCAAGTGAACTATTTTAATCCATGTGAATCAATGACGGTCATCACTTTTCCATTCCATTTTCACTTGCTAGGCTTTTGTGCTGAAATCTAAATAATTGCGAATAATTTCATTGCTGTGAAAAAACCGTCGTTATTAAGTGGAAATTAGATTTTCACTTGAACTGGGTATACCTTTACTATAGGCTTAAAATAATGGGGGACAAAAAAAACTAAAAACTATTAAGGGAAATTAATTGCTAAGTTCTATTTGTAAGTTAGGTAGACATGTTTCGATGTTTCCCTGAAAATATCCTGTCCTTGGATTTCCATTTATATTATACATAATTAAACACCGCCGCGCCGCCGCCGCCGTTTAAAACTCAATATCTACATACATTCCGCACACGCTATTCTGCATAATCAAGAACAATTTATTCACGAAAAACGTTTTAATCCCCGAAATCAGCATCTGATGATGATGATGCCGACGTGGAAAGTGGAATGTCCAAAATATTCATTAAAACAACTATCCACGAAATTTTGTGTCACTATAGCAATACGGACTTTAATACATAGCATCCGCCTGGGTGGCTTAATTTGGCTTGACGTTCTTGTCAATTAAATCCTCCTAATGACACATTATTTCCTCAGCTATGTGTAGCAAAACCTGAACGTATCTACATACATATATCATTAAACGCTAGAGAAGCATCAGCGAGTTAGTTCCTCCTACACTGATTTGCAATTTGAAACGCAACATTCCAGCGTCCATGGGAATGGAAATTAAATTTAATTACATTGCCGCGTAGCAGATAATATTTTATCCTTAATTACAAATCAGCTTCTCGCTCTATTTCCAACCATCATCAGAAACTGATATACAAAAGGGCTCTATCGGGGGTGAAGGCGGGGGCGTGCGTCGTTCGTCGGGCAGTGGCGATGCGACGCGACGTGGAGTGATGGCGGCAGGTAATCACATCCACGCAGTTTACACTTTGATGATGGTAGGTATGTACATATGTAGTCCATATATGTATGTAAACCTGAGCTTATACATAGCTGACTAAGTTAAGATATCACCTTCACCATTCACCTGGGCGTGAAATTCACAGCTGAATCCGGCGGTGTTGCTGGCAATGGCAAGACCAGCAAGTCCAGAATGATTGCTCTCGTATGCAAATTTCGCGCTCTAATGCGATCTATGCGTTGGCGTGTTAATACGCATTTACCGTAAGTTATTGTGTCCCATGAAAGCTAATTGTACGGCCACTATATACTATACGCAAAGTGTCATTGGGGAGACTCTTGAACTATTAGGTACCTCCTGCTCCTGCTGCCGCTTATGGGTCAGATAGGTAGTCAGAGTGTAGCCAGCAAAAAAAAAACAAACTTGTGATTTACGAACTAAGCACAACGGGTGGAATTTTTAACTTTAATTCCACTACGGCTAACTGTCAATTGCAAGGCTTGTTCTAAGGATATGAGGTCACAGCCGCACACCTCTGTCTGGTTGTATGTTCCCCGAAGCCAAAGCCAAACCAGCTGAAGCAACCGAATTGGTACCCCTATTTTTTCGATGGTTTCTTGATGAGTACACTGAAAAAAAAAGAACACCCGATATGAAGCAAGGGCGTATTTTAAACACCTTCATTAGTTTAATCGTCGTTTAGAGGAGGATTGATTGTTTGTAAGTCTTTTTTAATGGCATCTTTTGAGACAGTTATGTGTTGGAAGCTTCCTAGAGCTATGGAATTCTACATTTTTGGTTACTCAGGGAAATATACTTACGACTAGGAGGTGGTATTAAGCTTATTTCTTTTGATATACTCTCGTGATTTCTTTCTTTCAGTGTAATCAAAAAAAGTTCATTTGTAGCTGAGTCTTCACATATCTCCCGGGCTTCTCAAATAACAAATTGAGTCGATTGCAAAACATTCGGAAACACGAAACCTGCGTGCAAAAATACAAAAAAAAAGAACAACAAACCTTTTTATTTCAGCTTCATGCTTAAGCAGTTAAGCATTCTCTGTGATTTGCTTTCTACGTATGTTTCACTTGATTTGTGATCATCGCAGTTGTTCCTTGTCCCTGATTTACGAAATCGCAATAATGACAAAAGTCACCAGAGTCACACACGGCAGCAAAAGTAGATGTTTGCTTTGAGGACATGAATACCATACATGCATCAGGATCCCCTCAATCTGCGGATAAAATAAACCCCTGTTGGCAGAAATTGCCTCGGAATCAAAAAAAGTCTTAATTCAGTAACCAAAGTCTCAAAATGACCAAAAATGGTCGAATGGAATTTTATTTTGGCGCTACGTGTGCAGGATTTTGTTTAATTTTTTTTTTTTTTGCTAACTTTTCGGGACCTCTCGACTTCTCCCGGTCGGTTTGGTGATCCTTTATTTTCCTGAACTTTTTTTTTTCAACGTGGACTTTTGGAGTAGGACAATGAAGTTTATTAGTGTCTTCCTTGGATTTGAACATTTTGGCTTTTAATCGCGTATTTGAAACCAACCAAAAGAAGTACAAACCACAACAACGGACAAAAACAGCGCACTTATTTTTCTCCGCCTGATGGACTGATTGGGTCTTGTGTGGTATAGAAAGGGAACTGTTTTTGACTGTGGGGATTCGGGCTGGGGACCTTTTTCTGGATGATGATGGCCAAGAATCAGCTAAAATATTTTGTGAATTTCAGACGACAATCTTACGAATTTGGGTAGATAATTTTGTGAGGTTGAGGTTGATGTACAGTAATTACTTAAAAGACAGGTAGATAGTGTGGACTTTTTGTATAGCATCATGCATCACTCTTGAGTCTTGACCTGTTAGACCTTATCTTCGTTTGCCATTTAACTGCAATACAATTAGTTGGTTAAATATTTGTTGTCTCTGGGGTTAATCAAAGGAAGGTTTTTTTTATTTTTATTTTAAACTTATCTCATGAGACATGACATATGGAAGTTAAGGTGGCGCCTATATTATATAAGTTTCTGACATAGTTTGGCTTTCTACTATTAATTATCTGTGGTGACATAAATTATTATAACCTACTCCAAAATGCATGTATTTTACATGAAGTAATCATTAGTTTTGAAGATGAAACAATACGATGGCCGTTTCGAGCTTTATTCCAAAAACATTTCAATTATTTGAGTCTTCTTAGGATATTTCTGAGCCCCTGGTTACTGATGAAATGATATCTTAACTAGAAGCTTCTGCTTTAGCTTGAAAATCGGTTAAAAATGAAAATTTTATAAAAAATGGCGCCCGGGAAAAAAACTTGAAAGTTATGCAAAGTATTGAATAACTCGGAACCGTTTTATGTTTAAGACTGTGGTTGGGCTTAAGTTGTAGAAGGAATACTGCGCTTAAATATTTAATGAAACTTTAATCTAAGAAAATGCATTATTTGCCAGCTTTATACTTTAAAACAATTAAGTTATGTGGTTTAGATTTGAAAGTGTATTTTTTTAAACTTAAAAAAAGGATTAAAGATCTAATTTTTGGCTTCGATATTGTTGGTATTTAATGGTCAATTTTTGTGATTAGTTCTATGTGATGAATGGTTTTGGAACACAATATTTTTGATAACGGGATTCGCGTACTTTCTTCAATACCAACTTTTTGGCTCAATATTAGTTTTCTTCTAGCCGTAGAGTGGCCAAAAATTAATGGTCAACATCATGAAAATAAACAACAACAAAAGTTTTCTCAAGTTTTATACATAAGCAATCAGTCGTACCGCCATTGACGACAAAATTAAATGGAACCCAAAGATACCTGACTTACTGCGCGATCATGGTCCAATACTGAGCTCGGTGTACTCCTTGCCTTTTGACGATGGCTTTCGAACAAAAAACAAAGGGACGAAAGGTTTTACAATAAATTTGTTATCTTAAAAAGTTTCACTTTAAATGGACTCGAAGGAGCATAATTTTCACTCACCTTTAAGTAGGTAACTGAAGGCGGTTCGGTTGTATGTGGTCTAAAGAGTGCATCCAACACTGCGTGAGCCTTCTTTACCATTGGAATATTATAACAACAACATAAAGACTTGGCTTTTGATTGTTGGCAGATTTTGTAGCCGAATAAAGTTGGAGTCCTCGCAGTCTCTGAAGTCAGCTTTGTATACGTAAACTATGTTGCAAAATTGGGATTGGAACCAAACTCCCCCGAAATACGCATCATGAAGTGTGTGGGCATCTACAGTACCTATACCTATACCTATCGTGGTTGGAATGCATCTCTGGCTTTATCTTAAGGTTTTTTTTTCTTTGTGTTTGTTTTTATTCTTGACTTTTATGTGGCGATTGCAGCCGATGCGTAGCATCCGTAAATTGGTTAATTCGGTGAGGAAAAATGTATGCCTTCAATTGCCATGGTGACTACATCGACGAAAACGCAACGACGACGCGACGACGACGCACGGTGAGGTGAATATCAGTGATTATAAATTCTTCTACCATTGACAGAATGCATAATTTCGTTTTGGACTTGTTAATTTTTTGTTTTCGCTTTTTTGGTTTGTCCAATTAACTCTGGAGAAATAACGATGGTTTCTCCTTGAAGTATAGATATAATGTTGATGAATACCTTTTCGACTCAAAATAAAACTATTTAATAACAAGGTACCTTTAAGGAAGGGTTGTGATAGTACTATTAGATTTAAAGGTCCCTGTTTTATGCTTCCATCTAATACAAAATATTTGTTTAAAATTATTTATTTTGATTCAACATTATAAGTCATTAAAGATTATAATTATTTAGGAGTCAAGCTCTAGCCATTGGTGGATTTCAGAAACCATCTTATGGAAAAAGCGAAGTCTTCCCAAAGTTTACTGAATATGACATGGAGGATATACCTTTTCTCAAACCAAAATGTATTGTTGTCAACGCAATACAAAATATTTGAATGCGTTGTAAGAACAACAACTTTAACACCTTGCAAGTCTGCACAAGGTTACACAACGGTTGATTTTAAAGTAGTACAAAAAACTCCAAACAAAATTTCAATAAAAACTTTTTAGCCTAGCAAATGGAGGAAACTGGACTTGCAAGTCTGTTTTCCACCATTCTTAAACTTCAAGTAGACTATATCTGTAGTGTTGTTTGACATTCAGATACTCGTTTGACCCCGTGGACCTTAAAGTTATAGAATATTGGCGACGACTCTGGAGAAGAACAATTAAGGCTAACTAAAAAAGCATCTTTACAATATTATTCAAAAGTACGAACACTTTGTTCGAGAAATATTATTAACAGAAACTCAGCAGTCGAACTCAATCAAAACCTCTTAAACAAAGAGAGGCTGGGATGCGAACCACACTGATTTCTTCCCATCTCGTCTCTCGATTTGTCTTGCTTAAAAGTTTGTAGGTTTTCGTGTTGGGTTAAGAAAGTTGTCAATTGAATTATTCTTAAAAGTTTTAAAATTACCAACAATATTTTTCATATAAAGAAATAGTTTGGTTTGAAAATCTAATTTTGTTAAATAGATTTTCAGTCGAAAACAATTTTTTACCAATTTTAGTAGCATTTCTTAAGTTTTTACAAATTGGATGAATGAAATTAATTTGAGAGATACCTATCAAGAACCGATCAGCAATGTTTACCAAATTTGCGTACTATTTCTTGTAGATTAAATTTTTTTATGGAAAAACGGACTGTTGGATTTTTATAATAAAAACTACTGAATATCGAAAACAATATTTTCTATGAAATCAAAAAAGTTTGAAGACAATGGTTTTAATTTTTGAAAAGCTTTTTGAATGGAAAGTAAATTTTTACCAGGTTTTAGTATTGTTTTTTTAGGTTTTTATTTTTTGTAAAAAAACTGTCAATTAGGTTTTTCTCAAAATTTTACTAAATGTTGTCAACAATATTTTTAAAAGACAAAAGTAGTTTAAAGCCAATATCTCAAAGTTTTGAAAAGATATTTGAGTCGAAAATCAATTTTTACCAACTTTTATTGATTTTTTTTTAGGTTTTTATTTTTTGTAAAAAAAACCTTCAATTAGATTTTTCTCAACATTTGTCAGAATGTTTTTTTTTCAGGTTTTTATTTTTTATGAAAAAAAACTGTCAATAACATTTTTTTCAAAATTTTATCAGATGTCAAACACATTATTCTTCGTTGCACAAAATTGTTTTGGAGATGAAATCATATTTTAGTCGTAAAATTTTCGAGGTGACAAATTTTTTTTTCCAGTTTTTTTGATTTATAAAAAAAACCGTTAATTGGATTTTTTTCCAAAAATATACTTGTTTGGTATCACGTTACAATGTATAATATTAAATTTATTTCAAGTCTCTAGCGTCATTTATTCATGAGATATTTAGGGTTAGCCAAATTTTTCAGTTTTTTTTTTAAACTGCTATGGTAAAAAAACCACCCACGCAATTTTCTTGAGAGCCCTTTCTGCATCTTTCTGCCTTATTATCTGTATAACAAAATTTATTTGAAGTCGATATCTCTACTGGTTCTTGACAGGCAGACGGCAACGCCATTGCCAACTTAAATTATTATTTTTTATCATTACAAATTATATAGAATTCCAAAATGTTAAAAATTATTATTATTGTAATATTGAAGATAAATAATAAATAATTTAAATAAATTTAAAAATATATCTCTACTGGTTCTTGAGCTATGAAAACAACGAAAAAAACGTCGCGAACGTACGGACGTACAGACGTACGAACGTACATACGTACACACGCACGCACAGACATCTTTCTAAAAATCTTTTGTTTCTACTCTAGGGACCTTGAAACGTCGAGAAATGTCAAAATTTTCAATTCGACATTTTCAAGGCGCATTGAACTTTCAAGAAATATCACGTTTTTGTATTTTGTAATTTTTTCAACTTAGTAACTTACTTAAATGTTTTTAGCATTATACTGAAATGTGTAAAATTTTGAGCTATTGTCGTTAAAAGTTCTTTGGTAGAATTGAAACCATAATGTTCAACTGTTTTAAAAGTTTCAATTGGGTAACCCAATGTTCATAAGAACCATTTTATTTAAATAGCCCGCACTCTTTTTGACCACAATGAGTTCACCTTATTTGGTTAATTTTTAAATTCAGTGACAACAGCCAGCGTTTAGAGAGTAGTCAACTTTTTGTATATGAATCTCATTTCATTATAATTTTCTTACATTATTCACTTTAAAAAAGAAACCAATCGAACAAATTGTAGCAACCACCTCGGGTTGTTTTTCATCATCATTGGAATTAATGTGTTTTTCCTCAACTTCACACAGATTTGATATTGATTTCTTATCAAAAACATCTTTGTAAAATGGTTCCGGTACTTTTTAAATGACACAATTTAACCCTTTTTCGAACATTATTTATTCCAATGCAACATCAGAGAAAACATTGTGCTGATACATTTTTATTTCTGTTCTGTCTCTCTGTCTGAAGCTCTGCTGAAGCGAAGCTGAACATTATAATGTCTGGTCTGGAACAAAAACAAGAAAACCGTAAAAGAAATCCAAAATGATTTCGATAAAAAAAAAACAATAAAAACATAAAATATAAAATATAAAAGTCACTCGTTTAAACCTTCAATCGACTTCGACTATCAGGGCATATTCTCTAAGTCAACAAACTTCTGCCACTTTTAACTTGATGTTTTGTGGTTTCTTTCGGTAATGACAATGATGGCCGCCCGTCCATCGGATGACACCAGCCAGCACCAGCAACATCCGCGTCTGTGTCCGTCGACACAAAATACTGTTCCAGCACTACAAACTATAGCAAAGCATCGTCAGACATCAACTTTAGCTTCAACTTCATCAGAAGCAGAAACAGAAGTAGAAGCAGCTACAAAATAATGTCAGGATTGACGATGATGATGGTAGTTTATGGACAGTTGGACAAGAGGGCCCAATATGCTTTTTGTCACCTTGTCTTATGTTCGAGCGCTTACTAAATTTCGTGCAACGTGACGCACATACGCGATTCACAAAATGTCAAATAGTGATTTATTAACTCGGGAAACATTTTTCGGAGGCCCTCAATATAGAAGCTTCTCATTTTCTCATTTTGGTGGCGCTGTTTTTTGTTTTAGAGTTTTTGAAGATTTTCGATTCTGAACACTGTCAGTCTCAGCACTCATTCTCCAACAGCCCATAGGAAAGAAGGTGGAGATTAAGAATGCTCAAATTTATTAAATTCACCAAAAGAAATTCGAAAATCGTGTTTTATTGAATCGATCAGAGCGCAGAAAAATTCCTGAAGCTGATGATGGAAGGGTTGGGTCGGGCTGCGCCGCGCCAGCCGCCGGAACGTCAGTTTGCACCAACAACCTCAACCACGTCTTTTGTCACTCAGCTTGTTTATTAAATATTAATTAGACAGCAGAAGACGAACATTTTTGGTGGTTAAATTTGTAACGATGCTCTGGGCCGATAAGAACACGAACAACGTGAGGGGTGGTTAGCTTTTGAAAGGAGGCAAGGGTATCGAATTTTGGAGCGGATTCCCAATTCCAGAATCCAGAATTTAGAGTGATGATGGTGAGAGAGATCATATGGAATGGCATGTATGAGGCAAACTAGCCGATGAGATGCGATGCGATGGTATTTCATAAACGCGGCATTTTAATTAATTGAAAAACATTCGCATCCCAATTGGTTTCATGGGGTTTATACGTTATACACGTCTTCTGTGTATAGAACCACACTGGGTTGGGTTTTGATTTGTTAATATGGGTAGCGACTAGCGTGTACACTGATATAGGAGTCCCGCCCGCTGGCAAGTAGCAAGCACTCTCTGGATTGCTGGTGTCAGTGGCAGGTTCTTTTTTCAATTTGGTTTGAACAAAAGTTTAAATATTCATGATAATTTTATGGGGATATACTTGCAGATTCTGAACATGGACAGGAAATGCTATATTGACTGCAGATTTTTGTTTTCGTTTTAATTTTTGATTTTTTGTTTCAAATATAAATTTTGATAACCTCCCAAAACTGACAGCATCTATCAGGGGAACAAGTCAAACAGCAAAAGTCATGTTCTTTTTAATAGTGGTAGTATCTGTTGGCTGCTCTTGTTAAAGCGTTTCTTGAAGCTGAAGTTTTTGATCGTTGTCTGAAAAAAAGGCACTCGTATCCTTTTGTTTCATACCAATTTGGGGTAAAGACTTCTTAAGATGTTGCTTAAAGTTTTGGATGTCTATACAGATATTTGTCAGATCTTACAATTATCACATTAGTCAATGCTCTAAAAGTTGTATCCAAAACCCTGACAATAACTTGATACCATTCACTGAAAAAAAGATTCAAACGGTTTTAAAATGTTGTCTTAAAGTCTTAAAATTGTACTGTCACATGCTTAGCTGAATAAATTTTGAAGTCGCACAGAAGACAGTGAAGAAACTGTCGAATGTCAGATTTCTACAATGACAGCACGCAAAAGTTTGAAACGTCACTTCATTTGCAATGACTACCAATTAAATTTCTCTCAATTGCGTCAACCGGAAGCTCACACGATTCTAAGACATTTTTGACAGCATTTTAACTGACAGATCTGACAATTGTCTGTACTCAGCATTAGGCATTTAATGTTATGTACACAACGAATGCTTTCAGGTAAAATAATTTGAATACAAGAAGATGCTCCATTTTTTGGCATCATTGATAAATTATAAGAAATAAAGGTTTGGCGATAATATCAAAACAAACTTTGTCAGCTGATTAAGGACTTTTCCAATAGAATAGAGTTCCTTTTACAAAAATAAGCTTAACTAGAAGATTCCTCTCTTCTCTATTATCACAAATCACAAAATATCCGCTAACTAGATCAAATCTTAAATCAGATATGTATAGCAAAACAAAATTAGACATAAGTCCTCCTTAAGCCTATAGGCACTCCTTAACACTCCATAAATAAAATCGAAATAAGTCCGTCGTTATGTATACTTTATATGCATTGCATTTATAGAATGTGTTGATGTTGACTACGTGGCTTTAACGACAAACCTTGCCTTAAGTATGACTCCAATTATGAGCATATCCAAACAGATGGCCAATCAGCCTTAAACATACTCTTATAGGTTTTCTACAGCGTGCTCGAGAGTGGTCCTCGGTACCTACTCTACTCGGTCCTCCTCTTATTTGCTTGTGGTTTATATAC
Organism: Eupeodes luniger; assembly: GCA_951509635.1. Lineage (NCBI taxonomy): Eukaryota > Metazoa > Arthropoda > Insecta > Diptera > Syrphidae > Eupeodes > Eupeodes luniger. The sequence continues at coordinate 1,945,323 of OX608074.1, forward strand.
CATTTTATCAGCATCGTTATGGTCGACCGACGTCGAACTCATTTACGTAATACCTTAACAACACAAGATCGGCTTTACATCATCATGTTTTGAATTCCTAATCCCCATTCTGATGGGTTTACAATAAATGTGTTTGACATCTACCCGGGGACTGAACTGGACACTGGAGCTATGTTGGGATGGGACATTGTCCTAAATATGCACTTCGCGCCCGTAATGTAAGGCATCTCATCCTGACACATCCTTAAATGATTATTTGTTCAATTGAATTGCGAGGCAACAAAAGTCACTTGGCTTGGTGACATCGCACTGAGGATTGTGGTGAGGGGAGATATTTATAGGCCCCAGAGTTCATGGACGTCCGAAAAGAGGTCCGCGGCTGCGCTGTGCGGCCACCAACAAGAACACATCGTATTTCATTTTACTGGAGCTGATGTTGTGTATGGTGAGGCTGAGGAGCTGATCCCCACGAGCGTTTTTGGTTAAATGAGGACAACTCTGCACATCCCGTCCGCTCTTTCCGACCTACCGATCGACCGCAACGCACCGGACGTTGTGTTGTGATGTCGTTGTTGTCGTCGTCGTCGTTTGCATCGATTTACCTTTAATCTGGACTGGACATTGAGCAAATTATTGCAATTGAAAGGGAATAATGACTACAAAACTACACACCACCATCACCGACGACTCTCAATCGTATATAAGTGCTGCTGAAGTGCAAAGACGATGGACAGCAATACCAAGTTCGGGATCGGAATAGGGACAGACATTCGAACGGAATAATAAACCTTTAACGAACGAGACGCGACGGACGGACGACGCAAACGCTGCTGTTGGCTATTTGCTGTTTGCAGATGGTTTTCTGCATGTTTCTAGCCCCGGCCTGGTATGGAGAGTAAATTCTTTTTAGCATATTTGCCATAGGCAATGCATAACATTCCGATTCCATAGGCAAGGCAGCTTTGCCAAGGAAGGTATATTATTGAGACGCTCGCTTTCTCTAGCTTCTATACGACAAATCCAAAAACGAACGACAAAGGCTCAACTTTGCCAAGAACTGCCGAACAACGCAATGCAACAAATAGTCAAGGTTTAAGTATATACCTAGCTACGAGCAACGAGGACAACGAGGAACCAATCCATAATCCAAAAATGTACTCCAAATGACAATCGATGCGTAATGCTTGAGCCCTGGAGTGTTGTGTCTTGTGTCTTGTGTGTTTGCCTTCCGGATGGATTTCAATAAAATTTCCTGTCCTTTGGAATGGAATTGAATTCGAAAAAGAATTCAATGCCTAAGCCGACAAGTACCTACATTCAAAGATATACACCAACATAGATGTTTTTCCAGAAAGGGTTTCTTATATTTTTTTGGAATTGGAATTCAATCAAGAACAAGATGCATTTGAAACTGTGAAAGTGTATCTTTTTAATTTTCATAAAGAAAACGAGAAATATTTTTGTTTACATAACTTTGAAAAAAGAAAATAAGTGTACATCTAATCGGTTCGTATTTTTGTGTATTGAGAATTGAATAAATGGACCGTCTTGAAAACTATAAAATGGAAGGTAACATTAGAAAAGTTTGGGTTTTTAATTTTGACATTTTTAATCAAAAAATGATCCAGAAGATTCGGAGCAAAACTATGTTCCGTTTTTAATCAAAGACAAACAAAATGGGTCTCAAGCTTTTGGCCCATATTTTGCTTGAATGAGCAACTTTATAAATTAATTTAATACGTTTCTTTTTATGAAGCACTAGTAAACTTCAAGCCCTTTATATACAAATGTTTAGTTTGTTTTTTTTTTTCTCTTAATAATTTGTTTGTATATTTCGAGTTGAATCGAAAATTTAATATACATTTGATTAATAAATTCTATGTAATTTAATGAAAACGTTATGTTAAGAAACAAATGTCCCGTTTTTGGCTTGGTTCAAAAGCAAACAACCAAAAGCTGCTGAGAATTGCTGGCAATAGATTTCTGCGATTAATTTCGATCAATTTTAAGTTGCCTGCAGCTTTGTAACATGAGTTCTATTATTCTATACAAGCCAATGGTATTCAATCCCTACTTTTAGGGGCAAGTTATAAGCTGGTTTCAATGATTAAAACCAATGATTTGAAATTTTGAATAGGTTGGTTATTATAGTGATCATTGAAAAAAAATAAAAAATAATTGAAATGAAACCGTTTTAGTTAAAGTTGACTATTGAAACCAAACAAAATGGAATGTCTTCATTGGAACGATTTTGTTCGGCATTAAAAAATCACAAATCACGGGTTCGAAAACTATTTCATCATAAAAAAAACATTACCTAATACTAAAGTTCTGGTTTAAATAAGGTTTTAAGTTAAAAGCTATTTAAATTGTTTGAGGGGCAACAGCCCATATAAAAAAACAAATAGGGTGCCGCAACAGTCTGTTGAGAACTAGGGCCTAGTGACTTACAACTCTCAACCATTACTGTGTGCGAGTATTGTTGTCAGGGATGGAGGGGACCTACATTTTTAAGCCGAATCCAAACAGCTAATTTGAGAAAGCACTTTTCATGACAAGAGTTACTCTTGGAGAATTTGTGAATTCCTCGCAAGAGGCAGTACCCGTGAAAAAAACTTTAGATGGCATAGGCAGGGATTGAACCCAAGACCTCTGGCACGACAGTCCAATGCACTTTTTTTTTTTTAATTCAATTTTATTAGTTCAATCTTAAACCTATCTTAAAGGTAGACAAAAATTCATAAAACTAGCCTTATTAACCATAACTTACAACTAACTTACTGGTCCCATACGGACACTCTAAGTTAAACAATAATACTTAATACTAATGCCTTTCGGCCCTAAGATCTATTTTACTTCAATTAAATTTTGTTTATTTTTGTATTTATTAGAAAATTAAAAAAAAAAACTGATATCAATATCCTTTTTTATTTTTACTTAAAAACTACTTAAAATAAGGTCCTTAATATAAAACTTAAAGCTTACTTAAACTACCTTTCTACCTATAATCTATTTAAAACTAGAACAACCACAGCAGCAAATCTAACTATCTAACATTTTTTTTTTGTTTATTATTTTTTTTGTAATTATTTTTTTTTGTGCCACCATGCCTACCTTAAGATATATAATTCTTCTGTGAGTGTGTATGTCACTGAACTTCTCTTAAACGACTGGACCCATTTTGATGAAATTTTTTGTGTGTGTTCAAGGGGATCTGAGAATGGTTTAGATTCACAATTTTGTCCGCTAGGTACACCTGTTAAGCTTTTAAGAAATTTAAGCCCTCCCAATATATGTAATGGTACAAGACTATTGATCAAAGAATTAAGAGATAATGTGATTGTAGCAACTATCATTACAGGTCCCGTGGCTGGTCAGCTCGCACATGTTATGCAGATTCCAATGATACCAACTGATTTGCCCATATCTTTTAAAAGGTTACAGATCACTTTAAAAATATCCTTTACCCTAACAATAAATAAATCCCAGGGACAATCTTTTTCCATAGTTGGTATCGACTTCAGGAAAGAGTGCTTTTCCTACGGGAAATTGTATGTGGCACTTTCTCGAGTGCCACCAAAACTGGTTCTCCTGCTTCACCCTATCAGTTCGATCCCTTTCGGACACAGCCCTATACTGAACCGAAGGAGCTCTGCTCCGCCTTGTGCCATGACGTCCCGATTGTACAGCAGTCGCCTATCCACGGTTCGTCGTCTGACGTGGTGGATTAACGGAACTGCCAATCTATCCTGTATCAGACCGCATCTATCTAAAAAGAGGAATACCTCTGGTGGAATGAAGCCGCTCAAGCGTGCACTCTCTAAATACTCGTCGTTCGAGTATTTAAATGCGAAGGCTCCTCTAGCACTGGTCAAAGCAGCATTTATATGTCTGTCGAAATATAAATAAAATAAATAAATAAATATAGATACCGAGGTACTTGACTACACTTTTGCTCGGTAATCGCTGCCCGTGAAGATCAACGATGACCATCTTGCCCCAATTCTTGTACGTATCCCTCGTGGCCCTAGCCAACTGAGTCCGGAACAGAATTGTCTCCGACTTCTGGACATTTATTTTCACTTTCCAGTCGTCGCAATATCGCTGAATCTTGTCGAAATCACGCTGCAAGAGAATTCTTATAACCTCAACCTTTCGGGCCGTTCTGTACGCAATTAGATCGTCGGCGTACGCAATTGCCTTTGTAAGACTACCTATCAGATCGCTGGTGTAAATGCTGAAGAGAATCGGCGAATTCACCGCTCCCTGTTGAAGACCATTTTTGATTAGGAATTTTGTGGTAGAAGTTACATTGAAACTTTTGACAACAAACTTTCTACCGTTAAGCATATCATAAATTATATACAACAATGGTTTGCTTACGCCAAGCCTGCTCAGTTTTAGGTAAAGACCCTCTAACCATACGGTGTCAAAGGCCTTTTCCAAATCAACCAGAACAGCACCTGTGCATTGTTGTTTTGATTTATTCCATTGGATATCAGAAACGAGTTTAGACGCAGCATGAATTGTGTCATGAGCCGCCTTGAACCCGAACTGTTTATCCGGAATTATTTTGTTGTCCGCAGCCCACTTAGTCAGAGCCCTATTGATGATCTTCTCGAAAACTTTGCTGATGCTCGGAAGAAGACTTATCGACCGAAGATTTGACGGGTTGGTGTTGTCCTTTCATCAATAACAAATTCACACATTTTCAATAAGAGAGCTTGATGCCAAACTCTATCGCAAATGCTTTTGAAATATCAAGTGAAATAATCTTACTTTCTCCAAAAAGATGTAAAGATTTATTCCACTGCTCGGTGAGATATACCATAAGATCACGCGTAGACCTATAACTACGAAAGTCCAGTATAATCATTGGTCATTAAGAAGCTTCTGCCCTTTAAGATATATCTTATTTCTGAAAATTGAACAGCGTTTCTATGAACTTGGAAATGAGGAAGTTAATAGCAATTGGACGATAGTTAGATGAAAGGATGAAAGGTGATGTTTTTCATTCTCTGGGAAAGATACCTAAAGAGTCGGAAAGATGAAAAAGATAAGGCCGGCGTTTTGAAAGCGTTTTAGAACACCTCTTCATTTTAGGAAAAGTTTTATCTGACCCAGCGAATTTGTGTATGTCAATACTCTTTGAAAGAAGATTCGCCCCATAGAATAGTGTACGTTTTAAACTTCAGGAGGACTTATGATACTCTCTGGTAAAGTCTAATTAATCTTATTAACAACTTGTATTTTTTGCCGTAATTTCTACTCACGCTTAAATGTAATGAATCGAATAAGTCTGTTACAGGTCTTTCTAGCTTATTTGAATTTATTCCAGCTTGCCTCATTGGGGTTGGTTTTGTGAATCCAGAAACTTTCATCACTGACCAGAATTATAAGATTTCCTAAGATTTTGTAGATGTTTCCCTATTCGCGTTAAAGTTTCTCATTCCCCAAATTGTTAAGTTTTGAACAATATCTTCGCTGGGGTCCACGTCACTATCGTTTACATTGTTGTATTTGTAATGTAGACGAATTCAACGAGAAAAATTGACGTGTTTTCACGCATACATAGAATCAACTACTAAGTTTTTAGGGGAAATTTAATAAAGTTAGAGGAGAAATCACACGCATACTTAAATGAGTTTATGAGTCCGATTTCCGGTTTAGATTGTAGGCAAACCAATATGGCTACCGAGGATTTATATCTTTACTAGAGTGTTTTTGCTATTTTTGAAAAACGGAACCAGACCAAAAATGTATAGTCCAAAAAGATGGTCTATAAAGAGGACATGTTACGAGTATCAATCTAAAGTTAAGTTTTCTTATCTAAAAATTTAATAAACTTTTTGTATTTTAAAATCTTGATGAAAATAGTTTAGTCTTAATGTTTTTTTAATTTTGTATAAAAGTATTTTATTTTGAAAATTAAATAGTTCTTTAAAAAATAAAAACTTTTATTTCGTTCGTAGTGCAAATTATGTATCGTGTGTGTTTTCTGCAAACTTATATATTTAAGTTTTCTCCATATTTTTTCTCAATTGCAAAAGTAATCATAGCCTTGAACTGTAGTCATCATGACTATTATTTATTTTTCTGTTTTTCTTCAGAAGCAGAGACTTTATTTCATTAAAGAAAAACTCAATTCATTAAAAAAAAGTAAAGGTACACCTACACCACGAACTAATTTAATTCTTGATGTGAATCCATGCATATTCAAAAACTTGGAAACTCATTGAAAAAAAAAAAAAAACAAATATCAAAACTTACTGATGTAGGTACTGATGTCAGCGTAGGTAGGTACTCTAAAGCAAAAATTAATCTTTAATAAGTTGTTCTTCGTGTTTCCTTGGTAATGGCTGTATCGAACGCGCTAAACACATTCAAGTCAATTGTCTTATTCCTTTGTATTAGTAGAGTTATATATTTATTCTTGTCATTGTATGCGAGTGCAACTTGGAGAAATAAAATAAGTTCACTCATTTTTACTTTGTTGAGTTAGTTGCCTCTTAACTCTCGTACCGTACAGGCCGGCCTCGGATAGAATATAATTGTTGTAAAGAAATTAATATTGTATAGTGAAACTGACAGTACAAAGAAACCATTATTAATAAAGATAATCAATAGTCGGGTTTTTTAACCACTTTTCCCGACTCTAAAGTGCCGTGTTTTATTTTTCCTATAATTTTACAGTCCGCTTTATACATTTTGGTCCACGTCGAGACCGGATAGCGCCAGTAGAGTAAAAATATACCGGTAAAAGTGCTCCCTATTGTCAGTCACAATACACCTTATAATAATGTGTTGTGTCCGTAAACCCTTTTTTGGTGCGGTGCCGTGTAGTGCTGTACAGAAAAAGTACAGAAAACAAAAAAAAGAAAAGGAACATACTCAAACAAACTTGTCGCCTCGCCAAGCGCGCCGCCGCCGCCGTCGTGACGGGGTCTTATACATACCCATGCTAAAATAAGAGCAAAATAAAAAACACACAGCAACACGGCATATACTAAATCAGCAGCAAGCCAGTGAATCAGTTACGCAGCTGCGATGTGCCTATGTACACGTAAATACATAACAGCAACAAACTCAAATGAAAAGGAGAGAGAATTCTCCGCGCAATGCGATAGCGTCACCTTTAGTTTCAACCACCAAATAGTTGTTGTTGTATAGAAGTGAGTAAAAAAATTTAAGCGAAATCGCAAAGAAGAATCATATTTAGAAGAAAGATAAGTAAAGAAATAATAATAATAAGTTTTCAAGAATAAAATAGAAAAAATATAGAAAAGTACAGAGATTTAAAAGTGCAAAGTAAATAAAAGAAGATACAGAATAAAAACGAAAAGAAGAATTGGTACAGGTGAGTCGCTAAAATATAAAATAACCAAAATTTAAAAGTGCTCAGGGTAGTGATAGCTATGTGCAGTGCCGGGTGGTAAGACGTGCTGTTGTTCCTTTGCTACGGTTCTTTTTGTGTGGATGTTCTGTTGGCAGAAACAAGCCAAAACACAAATAAGACGAGCAAATACAAAGCCCGCGTCGCGTGCCATCGCATGTGTTGCAACGTTTTATTATTATTTATTTATTCGTCTCAACGACGACGCGCGCCGCTGAGACGGCAGCAAAAGATATAATTCTGGAAGTTTCCATGTGCATACGCGCAGAAAAATATAAATATACATAAGTAAATTCCCTTCTCTAGTATAGGTTTCGTTGGCGTATATTTTATATACCTCAACTTGAACAAACCGTCTCAGGCTTTGTATGCATACATGCATACGCAGACGGCAGCAAAAGATATAGTTCTGGAAGTTTCCATGTGCATACGCGCAGAAAAATATAAATATAAATATACATACACAAATAAATTCCCTTCTCTAGATTAGGTTTCGTTGGCGTATATCATATACCTCAACTTGAGCAAACCGTCTCAGGCTTTGTATGCATACATGCATACTCACTCGGCAGCAAATTTATTCGTAGCCAGACGACCAGCTGCAAAGAAATTGTTGGCAGGATAAAAAAGAAGGGGAGGAGAATGCTATTCCTCGATGCCGATGAGGGCATACAACCAGCGTCGGCATTGAGATGGGTATACTCTTTCTCATGTGTCCATGTGTGTGACTTACAACCACCGCTGGCACATGCACGCATGCGAAGACAAATGGCAAGTAGATAACTCCGCCCATGATGCGCAGTATAGTTATATAAAGTAGGGGATGTATTAAATGATTCTCTTATGTATGAAAAGAATATAGACAGCGCATCTGGGTGAGCGACGCGAGGCATTTAAACGAGAGCCCTGTTAAATAGGAGAAGAATCCTTATTGTACTGTGCCGTCAATTTAGTAGTATAAATAGAATTTGGTAGGACAGAGTTTTAGATACAAAGTACAGATAGGTTATTGCCAAACTTTAAAGCATCTGTTATTAATGCGTATATAAAGGGTAGTGCAGCTTAGAACATTTTTTACAATGCGATTGGCTATGGGCAGTGTTTAGTTTGAGCGCATTGAGTTACTCATGTGAACGCAAACACTTGCTTAAACCACTTGCAGATTAAGCTATCATATTCTCTTGGGTTCGTACTGGTCTTTGAACATTAGTTGCAAGTTACATGGCACCAGTTCTAAATTCAAGTGTGCGTTCGCAACGAGGATGTGAAGCGATACAGTTAGCACGATATAGAGTAGCATAGCTTAGAGAAAGTTGTGATTGACAGGGTATAGATTAGAGTATGGATGAGTAAATTAATAAAAAATATATAAGTGCAGAATGTTAACATGTTTTGAAGTACAGATGTAACATAATAGGTACAGGAATTTAACAGGGGCTCTAGTATATAATACAAAATAAAATGAAAATGTAAAGAGTAGAGCATAAAGTATACAGTAAAGACAAAAGAAATGAAAAGATTACAGAGGATAGAACATACAGTAAAGACAAAAGAAATGAAAAGATTACAGAAAATAGAATATAGAGTAAAGACAAATAGAATATAGAGTAAAGACAAATAGAGGTACAGGCTGGATCCAGATACAGATATAGATATGCAAAACAAAATTTAAAAAAAAAAAAAAATGTTAAGGCGCCACTTCGACGGGAGTAGGTAGCTAACGCCTATATGCTGGAACAGCAATAGGAGCTGTAAGTCGTATTGGAATATTAAGCGCTTTATAAGTTCTTTTTTGGCGATCAAGCAAAAAAAAAAAACAAATAATAGATATTCATACGCAAGCAAGTGAACAACCAGGTCTAAGTTCCCGTTGGTGTCTTATTTCTATCTCTTATTTCCTATCTTATATTGAAGTAGAAGAACGTCCGTTCGGGGATAGAGCGGATCAGAATGTAGGCCCTCGGTCCCTGTCGTCCGCAGCTGCAGATGCGTATTGGAGCTGTTTGGTTACACGTTAAGTGCGTACAGCGAATACAATACAGAGGCGAGCAAACCGGGAGAGCCTCTTCGTGTTTTGTTCTCCTTAGGATGGGCAGTTCACTACGATACTTTTATTTTTTATTTTTTTCAGGTTTCTGACACTAGCGGGGGAGTTGACCTGAAAAATAGCACGCACACTAGATAAAATAGGCACTGAAAAAGCACATATAGGCAGGCCCAAGATTCGAATAAAATACAAAGCCACTACTTATAACCCGAGCACTTACTGATATATATATGAATTGTGATATTTTTGTACAGATGCCTAGGATAAATACCTACAGGCTAAGATATAAATTTTGATATTTCTGGTAAAGATGCCTAGGATAAATACCTACAGGCTAAGATATAAATTTTGATATTTCTGGTACAGATGCCTAGGATAAATACCTACAGGCTAAGATATAAATTTTGATATTTTTGGTACAGATGCCTAGGATAAATACGTACAGGCTAAGATATAAATTTTGATATTTCTGGTAAAGACGCCTAGGACAGATTCCTACGGGCTTAGATATAAATTTTGATATTTCTGTACAGATGATAGAGTACATAGATTAAAATAAATTCGTACAGACGCCTAAGTATGTATGCTTACAGGCTAGTTAAGAAATAAATAGACTAATACAAGCAAAAAGGTAGACATGCCTCCGCCAAAGGTTTGTTCTATTAAATGAACACAAATGAAATTATTTTGCTTATCTCGAGGGTTTCATGCGCAGACATGATGCGAAATCGTCTCTATGACGACGGGATGTGCCGTTATTTGCCGTCTGGCTTATTTCCATGCTTTCGGGCAAATTAAATAAGTATAATAAGTATGCGCACATATACGCGCAAATGCAAAACGAGAGAAGAATGCTATTCCTTTATACTGATGGGGGCATACAACCAACATCGGTATATACTCAGTGACCTGTGTGTGACTTACAAGTTACAACCACCGCTGGCACATGCATGCGAATACAAACAAAGTATAGAGTGCCACCCATAGCGCGCAATATAGAATACACATGAAAGATAAAATTTCAAATTAAAGCCTCAATGAGAAACAATATTTCCCCTCACACATAGTGGTAGTATAGGTAGCACAGCTGCACAGCAAGCAAGCTGAGCGAGAAGACGTATAAAAGGAATTTGAAAAAGGAGGAAATATTCTCACTGTACAGAGCCGTCAAGCAAGTATCGAAAGTACGAAAGTAATACAGAAATTTAACAGATGCTTAACAGAATTTAAAGAACAGAAATTTAACAGATGCTTAACAGAATTTAAAGAACAGAAATTTAACAGATGCTTAACAGAATTTAAAGAACAAATATTTAACAGATGTTTAACAGAATTTAAACTACAGAAATTTAGCAGAAGAGATTACGTTGAAAGGCGCGCAATCTGTGCAAACTGCCTAAAGCACGGGCGCAAAGAGAACAACTGCCTTGTTTGCCGCTGCATCAGATGTGTCCAAGACGAGAAGTCAACAAGCCGGCGCTCACGGTGGTGGCAGATTACGTTGCCTCCGGATCGGTAGCCAGGCGACGCACCAAGAACAATACCGATTAACTAGCAACTAGAGGCAAACGTCTCAAACCCTCACGTACATGTCGTACAGCGTACAGGCGTAAAGTAACAAATAGAAATCGAAACCATAGTACAAAAATCCATTCAAAAACGCAGTCAAAATTCAACGTACAGATCATTCAAACCATGAAGTCCAGTAGAAAGACAACAACACAACCAGTAAAGAACTAGCTCCCGCAAGGGTAAGAAAATCATCAGGTAACACCTCATTTTCCAACAAATTGGATCTTATTAGCAGCAAAATAGATCTGCTATCAAAGAGGGAAGAGAGTCTAGAGCCACAGTTTTCGCCGTACAATAAGAGGAAATGGTCTATGGCAAAAGATGTATTTCCGAACAAAATTTCGAAAATAAATCATGAAAAATATGTACAGACTATTAATTATGTAGAGTATTATAGATTTAATACCGATTGCTATGATTAAGATATCGAGCAATGCTTGACACAGGCTCCCATCTTAATTCAATGATGGACAAACTGAGAAAGAAACTCAGAATTCAAACCAGGCAAGTATCAGATAGTCTGGTTGGTATTGATGGAGTACCATTACTAGTCAAAAGGCTAGTCATTACTAGTCAAAAGATTTTGCCATGGTCTGCTAAAGAGGCAAGTAAGCATAATGTAGCAGAATCATTCTGGTCTTTACCAGAGAATTGCCAGTGGCAGCCGAGGTTGCCACTCAGGCTTGTCAATACCCAAGGGTATTCAGACTCATACAGGTAAGCCGATCCTGAGTCTTACAAACCGGGGGAGGTGGAAATACTACTAGGCATAAGCCTCTTTGCAAAATCAATCAAATCAGTGATTGGCAAAACACTGTCTGGCACGACACTACTTGAATCCTCGTTGGGTGTATTAGTAATGGGATCGAATCGTACGATTGACCCAGAGACAAGCAATGATCGACCAGCGATAATCTATACTGCTGGAGAGCAATTAGACAAGCTTCTTAGTAGGCTTTGGCAAATGGACCAGATCGGTTCGTGCTCAAAGAGGTCAGAAGAAGAAGAACTTGTGGAGCAGCATTTTGTGTCCTCCCACTATCGTGACAATGACGTCTTTTTGTTGTCAAAATGGCGCTAAAGCCAAATTATACAAATATAGGTAGCTCGCGTGAAACGGCGTTGCGACGCTTTTTGTGCCTAGAGAAGAAGCTAGAAAAGAACGAACAGATGAGAATGGCCTATGTAGAAAAGATGCGTGAGAGCATTGAACTAGGGCATATACAGATAGTAAAGAGAAATCCTAGTACAGATAAGCTAGTATATTACATACCTCATCATTGTATAGAAAAGAAATTTCGCATCGTATACGATGCAAGCTGTTGTACAGACATGGGTATTTCGTTGAACGACATCCAAATGCTAGGCGAAAAGCTCCAGAGAGACCTACATGAGACGGTAATGCGATTTAAAAGACATCGCATAGCGATATGCGCCGATATTAAGAAAATGTTTAATCAGGTCCGTCTAAATGAAGAGCAATGGGACCTTCAGCGCATACTCTGGAGAGAGAACAGAAGCGATCCGCTTTGCGAGTATTGGCTCACAGTCGTCACCTTTGGGCTAACGTCATCAGCTCATTTAGAGGTGAGGTCAGTAGTGCAAGCCGCAATAGAAGCACAAGATAGTCTGCCAAGAGCAGCAACGGCAATCAGAAATGACTTCTATATGGACGACTGAGTAACAGGCGAAAACAATGAAACGAAAGCCATCGAATTAGCCAAAGACATGTACAGAATATTAAAAGGCGCCGGTTTTGAATTATGCCAATGGAAATCAAACTCCAACAAGTTCATGAAAGCAATGAATCCTAGTTCAGTGGATGCCTCCTTGGTGTTTTCGGGGGAGGAGAAATCATCCATTCTAGGTCTGAAATGGCTGATAGCGACAGATCAGTTTACATACGAAGTAAAAACACCAAAGTTAGCTGGCACACTCTAAGAGGAAAGTAGTAAGCTGTATAGCACAGCTATATGACCCAAATGGTTACATATCTCCAGTCACGGTCATAGGCAAAATAATGATCCAAGACATTTGGAGGCTAAGTACAGATTGGGATGAGAAAATTAATGCAAAAGTAGAAGAAAGATGGCGAGTTTATTGGGACGATATTACGTCTCTTGAAAAATTCCGTATAGACAGATGGCTAGTCACCATCAGTTCAGCAAATGTTCAGATCCATGGGTTGTCAGATGCATCCAGCGCAGCATATGGTGCAGTAATATATGTTCGTATAGAAAACTCAGATGGTACAGACACATGCAAGTTATTGATGTCAAAGTCAAGGGTGGCTCCGTTGAAGACAATAACGATTGCGAGGCTAGAGCTAGCTGCAGCCGAATAACTGGCGAGGCTGCTCGTAGAAGCAAAGAACTCCATGGAATATCTCGACACGCCCTACTTCTTGTGGTCAGACTCCACAGTAGTACGTCACTGGCTAAATAAGCTGCCATACAACCTAAAAACATATGTGGCGAATCGTGTTTCATCCATCCAGACGAACACAGAGATAAAATGCTGGCACTACGTCAACACTAAAGACAACCATGCTGACTTATTGAGCAGGGGCGTGCAGGCGTCCGCATTAGTAGACAACAGGATATGGTTAGAAGGCCCAGCAGGGTTGCAACGACCACGTACATGTTGGCCGGAATCCGGTCTTGGTACAGACGATTTGGTACAGGTACAAGATGAACTAAAAATAGTTGCGCTTACACAAGTAAAGCCAGCGTTATGTATAGGTTTAAAGAGAAAAGGGGATAATGTTCTTCTATTAGAGTATTCTAATAAAATTGAAAGATTAATTAATATTTTAAGCCATACAATGCGTTTCATAGAAAGATGGTCAGCCAATCCGACTTTCAAAATAAGAGCCAAAAGGCGTAAGCCTGAAATTCAGCAGCCAACTATAGAAGAGAGAGCCAGAGCAATGGCCTACCTCTTACGAGATTCGCAAAGACATTACTATGGTACAGAATTGAAAGCAATAAAAAAGCACAATAACCTTCCCGATAAAAGCAAATTAGAGCCGCTCAAGCCAATCCTAGATGCCAAGGGACTTCTGAGAGTAGGAGGCAGACTGGACAGAAGCAGTAATTCGTATGAGATGAATCATCCCGTGATAATACCGAATGGTTCTAGATTGGCGTGGCTAGTGATAGATCATGCACATCGTAGCACCAAACATGGTGCCGTGCAGATTATTATGCAGTTCATCAGGCAAAAATATTGGATCCCGAAGCTGCGTAGTGAGCTTAGAGGCTACCTGCACAAATGTGTAATATGTGCCAGATACAGCGCAAAGTTGGAACACCAACTAATGTCAGAGTTACCAGCAGATAGAGTACAGATCGGGAAACCGTTCCTGCATTGCGGAGTAGATTATGCGGGTCCATTACAAGTAAAGATGATAGACAAGCAAGGCGATCAAATAACCAGAAGCAAATGTTGGGTGGCAATATTTGTATGCCTGAAGACACGAGCCGTACACATTGACTTGGTCACAGATTTGACCTCCGTGGCGTTCATCGCATGTTATGAGCGTTTTATAGCCCGAAGAGGGCGATGCGAGCGAATGTACAGTGACAACAGCACGACTTTCGTCGGCACAGATAAAGAGTTAAAGAGAGCCATACAAAAATGGTCAGAAGAGCAGACTATATCTCAACAACATCTCAACAACAAGAGTACAGAATGGCGGTTCATGATACCGGCCGCACCACATCAGGGTGGCATTTACGAAGCAGCCGTGAAATCGATGAAGTATCATCTAAAGAGGATAGTTGGTATGAGAGTGCTACCATATGAACAACTCCTGACGCTTCTAGCACAAACAGAAGCCATCCTCAATTCAAGGCCAATCCATCCGCTAAGTGACGATCTGTCCGATGTACAGGCATTGACTCCAGCACATTTCCTAGTGGGCGAGCCAGCCATACTTCCAGTCCCGTTAGATATCAGCAGCCAACCGAGCACCGAATAGGACAGCTAGTTACGATTGCGAGCGAAAACTTCCCTCCAGCATCCTGGGCGTTGGGCAGAATATGCGAACTCATCACCAGCAGAGATGGCGTCGTCAGATCCGTAATTGTGCAGACAGAGACAGGAAGATTGAAGCGACCAGTGCAGAAGATTTGTATTATACCCGTAGAGGTCGAAAAATTGCATGAAAAGATTCAAGTGAATAAGATACGGCTATGTTGAGCCCAATTGAATATATATATTAAAAAATTGTTAATTTTTGCTGGCACTGTATCGAACGCGCTAAACACATTCAAGTCAATTGTCTTATTCCTTTGTATTAGTAGAGTTATATATTTATTCTTGTCATTGTATGCGAGTGCAACTTGGAGAAATAAAATAAGTTCACTCATTTTTACTTTGTTGAGTTAGTTGCCTCTTAACTCTCGTACCGTACAGGCCGGCCTCGGATAGAATATAATTGTTGTAAAGAAATTAATATTGTATAGTGAAACTGACAGTACAAAGAAACCATTATTAATAAAGATAATCAATAGTCGGGTTTTTTAACCACTTTTCCCGACTCTAAAGTGCCGTGTTTTATTTTTCCTATAATTTTACAGTCCGCTTTATACAATGGCAGAGTAAATTTTAGATACGTTTATTTGGAAAGACTTCTCTCTATTTTTTCAAATTAAATAAAATACAAATTTCATAAAACTTTTTACATATCAAGAAGTTTTGCATTTCCCGGTGATGGTCGGTGGCGGCGGCGGAGTGGCGGGTTTATGGTGCATCGACGGGGACGGCCACATTCTCAGGAATGGAAATGCACTAACCGTCCCGCCACGAAGGAATATGCAATAAATAAAACCTGGACGAAATTCAATTTCATAACACATGCATGACTAAACTCAGAAATGTCCGTGTTCAATATGACAATTCGAAGTTGCTAAAAAGTGTACATGTACAGTTTTCCCAACATGCATCTACATACATATTTGGCTATGTCCGGCTCTGTGTTCCCTGATAGCAAGACTCCTTGATGGGAGGGATATTTTCAACTGTGAAAATATCTAATTCCAAACCCAACTTTTGAATGTTCTTCAGATACTCGTTGAGGGTAGAGGGAGCTTGAAACGTTGAGATCTACCTTTGTATTATTGTAGTTCCGGATTGTGTAAGGACGAGTTATATGGTGATGGTCATCATTTAGATGGTATCATCAGTTATAACTTAATGAATGAGTTTTTGGCTATTAAAACTCATCAAACAATCTGCAGTAATCAAAATCAAAGAAAAATTATGAGATAAAACTTTTAGATGCATGCAACTTCCCCCCGTCAATCGTCATGTGAGGAAACGACTGAAGGGGCTGTGAGTCGATCCTGTGGTGGATTCCAAAAGTTGTCACATTAAAACGAATCAAAAATTTAAATTTGCGTAGTTGATGTACATTAAAAAATTTCCAGCTCTTCAAACTTCAAAAGCCAAAGAGGAGATCCAAAGTTTTGAGATTTGCTTTAGAAGGAAGGATGAGTCGGATGAGTCGGTATATAGAAAAGTTTGCTATAGCAAAACTCCAGCAAACCAACGTGGAATCTCATTGTTATTTGATTCGTTGTTCGGTCGTTGGGTATGTTAATGATGTTCGCGGTTGAGTTTTGAGATGGACTGACTTTTTATTGGTTTTGATGATGACTATGACGATGATGATGATGATGAGCTGGAGATTGGAGTTGGAGCATCAGCATGGAGTTGGAATCGAAGAAGAACAAGAATAAGTAATTAAATATCGAGGGTGCTTTAATTAAATTTTATTTTGTTTCCCTTCATTTTTTATATGCTAACAAGAGTATGGTATGTAGGTACTAAAGTTGTTGATACTCGAAGCTGGTATGAGGCTATATACGACTCCGGAGTTGTATGCTTTTGGTTTATAACAAGTTTTGTATGATATAGCGACAAGATACAGTTTTATGAAGGTAGATTCTAGAGATAGATATATTATATTGGTGAGGACCATGTTTCAATTAATTTCACATTTTACCACCAGATTCATATGACTATAAAAGGCTCAAGGAGGAAAATTTTATTAGACACTTTGTTTCGTTTATAATATCTGTGACTATAATTAAGAAAATCTCAAGGTAAACGAATAAAGCCAATTATTTTCTCTTTTTTGCCGGAACTATGGATATATATATATTTTAGCTATAAAACAATTTTATGGCTATTTTTTAGATTTGTTTATGTTCGTGCAAATTTTATTTGATCCATCAAAATGAAAGTTGGGAATTTGTTTAGCAAATTATCTCATTAGAATATACATCCGGTGGTGTTTTTTTAGTTTCTCGTAAACAATTGTTGAAACCATATGACATGAACCTTAGCATAGCTTCCTACAAAAAAAAGTTTAGTAGCAGCTAATTACGCAATTTAAATATGCGAACAATTGACCTTCCTCAAACGTGAAATACATTTTTCACCAAACTTGATGTTCAAGTAATCAATTCGTCTATTGATACCAATTGTTAAGACACAATAGCCCGAATAGCCTCCTCAAAAGGTGGATTAAACTGACCATAAAATGGAAGAAGCGCGCTGAACTTTGTTAAAAGATCACGCATTTTGATATTTCAATAATTTTCAAACGTTGTTCATTTGTAAGACTATTCATGGTTACATTATAGATCAAACTGAAGATGTTTGACACTGTCAAAACCAATATTACCAAAAAGAAATTGGCCAAAAAATCACCTATTATAAAAACCCTCCATCTGAATGCATTAAAACGTGACAATATGAGTTGAAATCAAAAACAAACCAGCCTTAATCTGGGAAACTTACTTACTTACTTAAGGTGGCGCTACAGTCCTGTGTGAACTAGGGCCTTACCCAACAAACTTCTCTATCTAGCTCGATCCCTAGCTAGATGTCTCCAGTTTCACACTCCAAGTTGGGTGAGATCACTTTCCACTTGTGCACGCCACCTGATCCGCGGTCTTCCTCTACTGCGCTGCCCTGTGGGTGTGGATTCGAAGACTTTCCGGGCCGGAGCATTGGTTTCCATGCGCTCTACGTGACCCAGCCAGCATATGCTAGTAATTGGACAGACTTTTGAAAGATAGTGCCTCTAGTGTTGACGTGTGAGCTCTACATTATTCTTTCAAGTACGATGTTAAAAAAATCACATGACAGCGCATCACCTTGTCTAAAATCTTTTTTGACATCGAAAGGTTCTGTTAAGTTGTTTCCCACCTTTATGGAGCAGCGTGAATTCTCCATAGTCATCTTGCACAAACGAACGAGTTTGGCAGGGATGCCAAAACTAGACATGGCTCTATACAGCTCGTCCCTGTAGATACTGTCATATGCGGTCTTGAAATCGATGAAAAGACGGTGGGTGTCGATTTGGTGTTCTTGGATTTTTTCCAGGATCTGCCGTAATGTGAACATTTGATCGACTGTGGACTTTCCTGGTCTAAAACCACACTGATAAGGACCTATCAGGTTGTTGACAATGGGCTTTAGACGTTCACATATAACGGCGGAGAAGATTTTGTAGGCGATCTTAAGTAGACTGATTCCTCTATAGTTGGTGCAGTTTAGAGGGTCTCCTTTTTTCAGGATCGGGCAAACAATACTGAGGTACCATTCATCGGGCATGCTTTCTTCCGACCGTATCTTACAGATAAGTTGGTACATGCTCCTCCAATTTATCTCAAGCTGCTTTAAAGAGCTCAGCATTCAAGCCATCCGCTCCAGCGGCTTTATTAGACTTCAGCTTAGATATGGCAATCTTTACTTCGTCTAAGTCGGGAGGACGGGATTGTTGGCTTGTCTATGTTGAATGGATCATCCTGCCTGACAGCGGAATTCGGTTCGTCGTCGCCGTTATACAGTCTGCAGAAGTTGTCCTTCCATATCCTCAGCATTGACTGCGGTTCCACTATGATGTTTCCACTTTCGTCTTTGCAGCCTTCGGTTCTAGGTTTATGTATACTTGTGAATTTTGTTTCACCTGTTTACTTTCGAACTGCATTCCATCTGGGAAACAGTCCTAGTAAATTGTTACGTTGGAACATAGAAGTCTTTGGAATTAAGCTTATTTCTAAAAGTTTAAGGAAACATGTTTTGATTTTACCTTCAGTAAAGTATTAAATGACAGTATTATGCTAAAATTGTTTAAAATAATGTAAAAAGCTCATTTGTTTAACTGTGGAACTTATATAAATTTTAATATGTTAGTAGTTGTCTTTTAATTTTGCTCCATCAGTGGTTTTAAAACTTTTAAAAAGATGGACTATACATACTTGAAGTACATTTTTTAAGAAACTGTGATATTGTTACGACATAGATTTTTTGTTATTTATGAAAGCTGCTATTAAGTTCTTCAAAGCACGAGTTTGCTCAAGTTTAATTTTGAAGCCTTTAAATTTTCCCCGTGGAAGTGGAATGGATTGTTAGAAGTGACCTCTTTAACTACTGGAGTAAATTAAGAAGTCTTCCTCCACGGATACCAATGCGTGATGATAAACTTCTTCAACCTGTTCACTTTTTTGTTGATGTTTTTTTTTTGTTTAATCACTTTTCACTTCCACGTAAAAATAAACCAAAAACTCGAAGGAAAAGATCATGACATGAGAAATTAATCCATGGCAAATAAAACGCGATGTTACACAAACTTCGTGCCATATTCCGATTCCTAATCGATGTGGCGGTGGCGTTGGCGTTGGATGGTCTTGTCTGGCATAAGTTGATGATGGTGGCTTGCTTATGGAACAAACTGGGAAGCTGTAAATTTGAAGCTATCCATATACATATATCCTCTATGGGGAGTTTGTTTTCTGTTCCCTTTATATCTATCCATACAAAATATTCCCTATATTGAAGGCAATATGTGCAATACTTAAGTGGCGTGCAAAAGCATCTGAAGTTTCCTTTGCATTTTTTCAATTCCTATGTCGTTATAGAGCAACAAAAACAAAATATGAACTATTTTGATGGTATTATATGGTGGCAACAGAATGCTGGTGGAATTAATCACGATTTATGTTTGGAATTTTTTATTTTCATTTCTTGCAAAATCCTAAGGTTGGTAGGTAGATACTCACACTTAAAAACGGAAAAGTCAATTTCTCAAAATTTATCGCTTCAGCGAATTTGGTTCGTTATAAGGACTCGATTTGGTTCTTCTTTTTTTGTTTTATTCATAAACACAAGTCAGACATGGGAACTACAACCGATAGGAAACTTCCCAAAAAAAATGTTTCAGACTAAGGAGCGAGAGATAAAACTACGGTAAAGTGCAATGATTTTGATGAGGAAGTAGAAGAAGTCAGAAGCTCAACAATCACAAAAGAAAATCCAAAACCAAATTCGTCAACAGATCAATTTGTTTTGTTCAAAGTAAATTTTTACCATTTGAAAGCTTTGTTCTGGTCTTAAACGATTCTTGAAGAAACCTTACTTACTTACTGAACAGAAATGTCAGCACATTTTAAGATTCCTAACTGTCAAACCATTGATCAGTAAATCAGTATCATTCCAAATATCATGTTGACATTTTGACTAATAAGTTTTGGGACACCCTTTTTTCGAAAGCAAAATATGTCTAAGTTTTCAAAAGCTTCATTTGTGTACATCGTGGGATATTGCAATACCTGAAACTAAACTATTTCTAAACAATTTTCAATTTCATATCAAAGGTCATAACTGTCTTAAGTACAAGTAAAAGAAATACTTAACCGATGGTATTTCAATTGCCTAACAATCAAACTGAGTTAAGATACAAAAAATATATCAAAAACAAAAAAACTCCAATGCATTTCCAAAAAGAACCGAAATATTTCTGAAAATACCAACATTGATCACGAATTACGACTTCGGGCTTCTGTTCTGCTTTCCGCAAACAATCGATCGAAGTCGAACCAACCAAAAACAGTTGTGCATTGTTGGAAGTCAAGACGTATGTATAAAACCAGCAAAGATTTCATTAATTTCCACTCCTGATGAATTGGTTGTGATAAAAACAAATAAGAAAAAAGAACAAACAAATTGAAATAAAAAGAAGTCGACTCTTTTATAGATTCTTTTTTCTTTTATATATGAATTTTCCTTAAAGCTTACCGAAGGTACATTATATTGCTGGTATATTATACCAGACATGATTAATGGCCAATTCACACAGTTGGACAGAAGATGCTTGTTCATCGTCAGCATTTTGGATCTCATTTCAGTTTCATTGGGTTGCATTGCAGCATCAGAATTTCTGACTTTGACTCTGACTTCGACCCGACCGATGCGATTCGATTCGATGCGATGCGAACGTCTCGTCGCTGTCGCTGTCGCTGTTGTTGGTAGTTGGTTGGTGCTGCCCTCTAGCTCAGCCCAATAGGTGATAACTATCCGTCCCAGAATTCTCGACAAGGAACACAGGTTTAAGGCAGTCTTTGGTGCTTAACGTTCTATAGAGAGGAGGGAATCATGAGATCGATTGGAATGTTCTACATGATCTTGAATATTATTAAAGGTTATGCTTTAGTATTTTCATTTTATTATTGCAAGCCAAAAAATCCAAGGCGAGGATTTGGGCCGGTGAGGTCTAATAGTATTTAAACATAATCTTCAAAGCTGGTGCAAGTGATCGAAAAATAAAATTGAATTGAATTTGAATCAGAGTTGAGCTCGATATAGGTAACAGCCAGCAATTTCGATGCCTGTCGAGTATTTTTATCCTTTGTGTATTTTTGATAAAGATCTTTTAATAGTTGTTTCGTTATTTAAAAGAAGAAAATATTGACGACTTCTCTTGATATCTTTTGAAGAGCGCGAAAAATTTGTTTTTAGTAAAAGTGAAAGCTATTTTGTAAGAATTCAACTTTTTCTTACTAAACTTGTGTTTGATTAACTTCAATGTTTGACACAAATGACGTCGATTTTTACAACTCTATCTCTTTTCACTTAATCTAATGCCGAGACCCATTTCGTAAAGAACAAGCTCCTTTTGTTTGCATATTGAAAGTCGTCTATAGTGAAACCCGTGAAGTAATGAACGAAATAATTAAGTATGTTAAAAAATCCATAAAATGTCTTTCAAGGATAGTCCATGTACGTCATATTCTTCAAGTTCATGCGTCAAGTTATAATTGTCAATATACCTATAAACAGTTACTTTGGGATAGCGAAAGGTCCTGGTAGCTATCGCTTTATCTAGTTTTAATTATTGACAATGTAATTTATTTATATATCAATAAAGTTATAATAATAATAATAAAATAACGTTGGTGAAATAAATCCGTAAGACGTGTTTCCGGTATTATCCATGTACGTCAAATCTGTCAACATCAAAATAACCTCTTGCGTTGATAGAATTTTATAGGCTACTATCATTCGTGATAGACAAGATTTGAGTCCCTTTTAGAAAGGAACTACATATAGTATTAACGTAGCTATATAAGGACTGCAAAAGTCGGCATATTGAACTGTGACTTCAACAGAAAAACGGATTTAATTTAAATTTAGTAGACCTCAGTTTTTTTTTTTGGAAAATAAGAGGCTTGAACCAGCTGTATCGTCATAGCTATGCAAAAAATGTTGATTATAAAGATATGCTACGAATGTTTTCAAAACTTCGAAGCAATAATCATGAATTCTTAAGTTTGAAGTATTTTCAACCCAGAATGGTAAACAATTTTACGATAAACTTTTACATTGTTTGCCACAAGAAAGTTGCACTCACATTTTTCATTCCAAATACAAAAAAAAAGAAAAAAGAAAATCATAGTCAAGAAGTCTATCTTGACGACTTGTGAAATGAATAGATCACGACATCATTTTAATTAAACATCATCGAGTATCTAATCGCCAGATCAATTAAGATACTCTCCGCATCTATTGGATTTAATAAATCTTTTCATTCGAACACTGGAGGCTTCTATTTTTTTTACAAGACTAAATGACTTTCCATCACAGAAACAGCTATATACTATTGACGATAAATTTAAGATGAAGACAATCTCATTGAACCCCTGACTTCATCGTCGACCCGCACCTGTTTCAAAGCCCTCACCGTAGTCAAAGCCAAAGTACACATTGACAATGCTGCTTCCTATTTCAAGCCTGCCTGCCTCAGTTGCAGCAGTTAATGATGAGAAAATTGATTGAATTTGTTGTGACTAGTCTTTGGTCTTTGGTGCAAGTAGTAAGTTGCATCAAAAAGACAGTAACAGCAAAAGCAATAGTAAACGACAAGGACAGAAGTGCAAAATAATTTATCACCTGTGGTTTTGCACTGAATGAGAAGACTCGGAAACTTGTTGCAAGGAGGCCCATTGCCTTTACGTCCAGCACCACCAGAATCACCGGAACAGAGGACTTGGACATGTTTGTTTGGTTTTTAATGAGTCTATTCAGTCAGTCATCCAGACCACACTTCGTCTATTATAAAAGGACTATTGTGACCGTTTTATGGATTTTATTCATCATGCCGCTGCTGTAAAGCCTCTTGCGACATGGCATAGGGTAGGGTTGGTTTTTAATACCTCTGATGCTATAAGACTGGTCGATCAAATTCCATTTCGCGAACATTTCCTGGTCTGTGTGATGTGATGGGACAAAGTGAAAGTGTCCCTGCAGACCAGTCTTCTGGAAGCTACTACGGTATCACGACAATGGGTGTGTCGGTTGGTTGGTCTGATGCCACTGTTTTGTCTTTGGTTTGATATTTTTGTTTAAGCCTCTGAGGCACGTAAACTCATTGATTAATACACATTTGAGTTTTCTTTCCCCTTTAGCTTCAAACTAAACTCGACTTAAAGAAACAATCTAACTTTGAAAAAGATTTATGACCAATCGTTGACAACATAAGGTTTTGTTTATCGTTCCATCTCACAACAGGCTCAGCATCATCACCGCAGCGCAGCGTAGTGGCGAGTAGCCTGGCATGTCAATTCTGATAGCAGCAACAGGATAAAGATATTCAAATTTTCTTTTCCGGCATTTTCGTCAATTAATTTCAATCGGAATCTATTCAAGAGCCCTCAGATACTTTGTAATGGTTTCTGAGGACTAAAATGTAGTTGGTAATTTTTTTAGAATAAATTAATCTTTTCTTAAGACTTATCTTCTACGTGCTTACTTACAAATTGAAATTTTTTGTAGTCAAATATCCATCAATTTAAAATTCCAAGAACCTGGAAAAAATGATTACTTCTGGTAATTAATTAAATTTTTCATTTCAATTACAAAATTGTCCGTTGTTCCATTACAATTGCACATAATTGGAATTGAAAAAATAGTGACAGGTATTAATTACTTGTAATTGGAATTGAAAAAATAATTACTTGTAATTGTAAATGAAAAAATATACATTTCAATTACTTGTAATCGTAATGGTAATGGAAGTATATAAGTTCTTGAGAGAAGGCACATTTGAAAATTAGAGTCAAGGTAATTTAAATCCTTATTTATTTGTGAATTTAAAGCAACATATAGAACAGAACTTGAAATTTCAGGAAATTAGAATTGTGTGAAATTAGTGTAGAATTTAATGAACGAAAAAAATATTTAATTAAATGTTTGTGTAACAATTACCGGAATACGAAATCATTACTCCGTTTTTAATAAATACTTTTGTTTTCAATTACGTTTATGTAAATGAATTGTTAATAATTAATTGCACGTAATTAGTAATTGAAATTCTTCCATAACAGTAATTGAAAAGTGTATGAACGTTTAAATTACAAGTAATTGTATTTAGAAGTAATTGTAATTGAATGCTTTTGTAATCATTTTTCCGAACTCTGTCTGGATTCAAGTCTTTCCTTAAGGCTCTAAAAATCAGCGTTTCTTCTACGTTTTTGTAGATATTGTGACCATAATGCGGGAAATAATTTAAGAAAAAATAATTTGCATGAGATTGTTCCAATTTGTTATTGGAAAATTTTGGTCAGGCTTATGAAGTCTTGGTAATTTTGCTAAAAATATTTTTAACATATTTCACAAACCTTTCAAGTTCAATTCATTCAAATTAATTTTGTAAATAAATATTTGTCTACTCTGTTTTACTTGGCAACAATCCAATGCTCAACTTTAAGTAGAAATTGGTCCACTGAACACAACAAAAGACTCTAGCTTCAAGAATATTGAACATTTGCTTTGAATGTCCTCATAAAACAAAAATCGATATCATCTGCAATATTCATATGCTCTGCATATCTTTCCATCGTTTGAACGCATCTG
Organism: Eupeodes luniger; assembly: GCA_951509635.1. Lineage (NCBI taxonomy): Eukaryota > Metazoa > Arthropoda > Insecta > Diptera > Syrphidae > Eupeodes > Eupeodes luniger. The sequence continues at coordinate 1,970,540 of OX608074.1, forward strand.
GACTCCTTTTAGCCATACCTAAACATCGAACTATCCCGCTTAGAGAGCCTTAAAGATGCATTTATCACCAATGAATATCGCATGCTGCTTTGCGGCTTCCTATAGTCCTTATGGTTGACACATTTCATGTGATGAGCTTAGCCATCCATATTTTATGGCCATAATGTACATATACAGATAGTAACAAAGCAACACCTGGTCTAAAAGTAGAACGAAACTCACAATACCACCCCCAAATCCATTTAGGTCTGATGAGGGTTGGGTCTGGGTGTGCTCCCTTCTGGAAAGTTTGTGTAGCTTATACCTTTCCTTCCTTCCTTTTCTATATACGTATAACGCTGTGCTCCATTGGAAGATTAGCTAGAAAAATATAGATGAAGCCCTTTTATTGCATCCACGCTCCCTTTCCTAATCAGATCTAAACTTTGCACTTTTGTAGGAAGCAATTTAAGACTTCGACTTCACACGTCGATGGTTGTTTGGCCCCGTTTCATGTTGGGAATTATTTTTATTTTTATTTTCTATTTTATTTTTTCCAGGCCAGACTAAGCTATACAGATCGAGTCTCTATAAAAGACCAGACCAGACCATCAGACGTCTCCTACCAACTCAAAATCTGATATCGGGCACAGGGTGTAGGTCTTTTTGTGGCCTTATCTATTGACTATATCTATGCCGGATGTGTGCATATATGAATTTGCAATTGAGATGCCTTTGCAGCTGCTAGTTAGCCTGATGGCTCATAGATGATGATGATGACGACTATGATGATGATGATGATGGCTTTGTTGGGCTTGATGGGTGGGTGGTGAACTGCGATGGCGATGGTAAATGGTGATATGACGATGGCGCGGTTGTGCGGTTCCAGTGTTCAGATACGTTGTTTGGCACGGTGGCATAGAGACAGAACTGACGACGTTACGTTAGAGATTCGTCGTTTCGATATTTAGGCCTTTAGGTGTGGATTGTAGATATAGTTTTGGTAAAGTAGTTCCATTTATAACTGTTTTGATTTGATTCCTTTTGAGGACAGTAGTCATCGCATGAGTAAAGTCTTCATTTTTGACGTCGCTTGTCGTAGTTGGGTTCAAAATGCAAACCTATATAGCTAAAGAATATCTACTTAAATATTCTTTCTCCTTGATAGCCTTAAGTTGAGTGTCAAATAAATGATGGAACTAGGTTTATGTATCTACTCTTTTATAAGGGAACAAGTAAAACTTTAAAGAATCCTTTATGGGATTTAGAGAAGTGCAATCAAAATAAATTGAACTTTAGAATTCGTTATTGAATTAGGGGCCAACAATAAATATGAGATCGTATGTTGGCGAGTATAGATGATTTAGACAGATGATTCATACACCAAAACAAACAAAAGGGTTGTCGAGCTTTAGACTCAAGATGTTTTTCAACAGAAATATAAAGTTCAATATGTTGCTAATTGAGTTAACTACACTTAAGAAGGTACAAATTAATTGGTAATTTAGTTGGTTCAAAGTGACAGAAATTACAAATAGCATTTCACACGACTTCGAACTGACAACTTGTCAGAATACTGGATACGTCATTTTTTCATATTTGACTAGTAGAACTAAACTCAATAATGAAAACTTGTCGCAAAATTCTACAATTCAGTAGATTTTCCGATATTTTAGTAAGTTACTGAGTTAAAAGAATGATTTTGTTAATGTACCAAATCTTTAATTTTCGAACGTTAATTTTTGTACAAGTAATGTTTTTAAAATTCTTAAATTTTTTTTTGATAATTTAACTTTATCACGGAGTTTTAAGCAATTCGACCAATCCTTAAACTATAATGTACCTATAGTAGAAGTGAAGTTTCGGAGTTTCTGGCACTTCAAATTAATAGTTACTTCTGAGCTTTTGACATTTCTAAAGAAATGGATAAACAGTTTTTTATACTTTTTATCAGGAACTGTGTTCAGTCGTGTAGGTCAAGTTATACCATCTATAATAAAAGGGAATAAGCGAGGGATTAAGGTTTTGAATTAGCTAGTAAGTTGATAACTAGTAAAATTTTAAGTTCTTACAAAACGTCAAGGTTTTGCGTCATTACGATTTATTTGTGTACTGTCAATCTTAATCAGCTGGTCAACAAAAATCTTTTTCTACAAAACGTCAAGGTTTTGCGTCATAACGATATTTGTGTACTGTTCATCTTAATCAGCTGGTCAACAAAAATCTTCTAGTCACAGTAACAGAAATGCCACACATGGAAACATCGCAGTGCTAATCTCTTCTTTCCTCCAAGAAATCTTTTGTAATCATTTTTGAAAACCCCATGATGTATTTATGTCTTGTTTACTGTTTTCAACTAGAAAAGCAATTCATTTAAGCAATTACTTGATACTCAAATATTTATAACACTTCAATTTAAATGGCAACGCTTTTCGAATGTTTCCCTTAAGAGTTAAGACATTAATTAATCTCTCCCTTCTCATATTTACTGCATAACCAAGCCATATAATTAAAATGGCTTCAATAAAATTTCTGAGCGATTTATAAGCAATCATTAACTGGAAACAGTTTGAAAACAAAAGAAAACCTAAAGCTACCAAGTACTCACAGTAAATGTCAATACCTTTGGGGAATTTCAGTTTGATCAACCATCACGCAATTTCTAATTAAAAATGTGAAGAAAAAAGAACAATCACCAAGAAGTAATAACTCTGCATAAATCTTTTGTTTGCTATAAAATTGCATGAGGTTTAATCAAAACGCATCGATTTTTTACTTTCCCTTTAGAACACAAAAACAAGAACATTTTCTAAAGGGTGTTGATAATAACACCTTTGCGTTGCAACTGCACGTGCTTTAAAGGGTTGCAATTTGCAATTACACATCAGGAGGATATAAATAAGACGAAAAGCCGCTTTCATCTTCAGATTTTATGAATATAATGTTATTGCATTATTACGCCCCTGGGCTCTAGAAGGGTAAATACAAGATAATACTAGACCCGTCACCCTAATGAGGCAACTTCTGAGCAAAGTACCACCTCTGCTGTCTGATGGATCTGGATGCAGGCACTGTCTGAGTGGCAGAACTTAAAGCCACTTATAAAATTCAGCCTAAGCTTTGATGTTTCCAATGAAAATCTGCCCATAAAAAAACAACATTGAGTTCATTCACTGCGGTGGCAGTTTCGATGTTGGTGGTAGTGGCCAAATCTACAATCTTAACCTTCACAAAACTATACACCTGGGTTAAGATAAGATTATGGCACATAGTATTGGCTTCCAGGCATTCTGGCTTCTCGCGCAGCAGTAGCAAACAAACTTGTATCAATTAAATGCCAAGTAGCCATAATAATATAACCACCCCTTGAATATGGTTTTTGTTTTGTTTTCAAATTAAATAGCTATTTAATTACCCCACCAACTCGCGCCAGCACAGCGCAGCGCGCGCCACTGCCACTACCTACTTATCATGGTTAAATGAACTTTTAGGTCAGCAGCCTTAAGCTGACATTCCAATAAATTATACCTTGCCTACAACAAGACGTATGGAACAGTGTGAGATGAATGTTTGATAAGCAACAAATTTCATCGATTGCACTAAATTATCCTTGGAGGCCGCAGCTGATTATGATTTATGGCCTCCTTGAGATATAGAATCTCCCCACATCCCGTCCTGCGCTGCCCGCTTCGATTATAGCTCACACCCTCGCTGGACCATTTGCTTTATACTAAACCTACTCTCGTTCATGAAGATGGATAACAATAGGAAAAATGTCATCTCGTCTGAACAATCAAATTTATCAAGCTGTCAGAACAAGATTATCCAGGTAATAACTTACAATGAAAGTCATTAATCCAATTGTGGAACGCGCGTCTTACTGCGCGTCCCCATTCAGGCTTAGATGAATTAATCATCATTGGAGGGAGCTCTATATATTGAGAGAGAGACCATGGAAAACTTAAGCTATGCCTACCATACCTAACCTTCACAATATAGCGAGTATAAAAGACCTCTTTCAACTTCTTAAAGAACAACAACAAAAAATAAGAAACAATCGATAAATAGATAACAAGAGCACTTTTGACAATGTTCATTCATTCTTTGAGCATTAAGGTCTATTTCTGAAGGTAAATATATGTCTATGCCTACGGGAGATTTTTATCTCTAACGCCTTTAAGGAAGGATTCAAATGGAACTGTAAATGGTCTTATATCCATAAGGATTGACAAGGCATGGCGCTATACCATCAGACTTTCTGGGTGGCCTTTGAGAAAGAAACACAAAACATATCTAACGCACTGATAGAGCAATCATCGCATCTGTCCATTGATGATAACCATGGCCATGGCACTGGCTTGACCACAACCACAATGTGTTTTCTGTGTCGATTTGAAACAAATTTGAGACTTCATGGGGGTCCATATAAAATGTCCATTATGAAATGATGAAGATTGAGATAAAGTGAAGGTCAGAAGAACAATATTTCAGAACACTTGAAAAGGAGATCAATTTTATTGGTCTCCCTTGCTCAAAAACTCAAGAAACCAAAGTTTATAAGTATTCATATAATAGGAATGGTATCTTAGGTTGGTTTTGAATTTGTATGTTGTGTTCCTTGTTGCAGATACACATGCTACACAGGATCATGATGACACCGAATATATTAGCGACAGCTAGAGGCAATTGCGAACTGTGCAGTTTGCATCATCAGGTACCAATTCTTGGCAAACTATTTTTATTTTCTTATTTTTTGTTTGTTATGTTGATGTTCCAAAAACAGCCAATCATCTCCCACCACCCCACCATATAAAATCTCATCGTCGTCGTCATCATGCTTCTATGTTTTGTATATATGGCAAGGGCAGGCTTGTTGAAATGCACAACATTCGCTGTAATAATGCAAATTTTATATGCAATTTCACAAAATACCTGCGCCATAAATCTACGCGAAAAATGGTGTGTGTTATTCAAACACGACACGAGAGCTATATTATAGAATGTATAGAAGAAGAAGAAGAAGCCTCAAGTCAGAAAATGATACTAGAATGGGTGGATTTAGTTGAAATTCTTTAAATGGGCTCTAGATAAGTGAATTAATATGAAAAGAAAATTGACATTGAGTTTGTTTGTTTGTTTGTTTGCTTGTTTGAGCGCTCTTGTCTCAGGAACTACAAGTCCGATTTGAAAAATTCCTTCAGTGTTATATATCTTATTTATTGAGGAAAGATATAGGCTATGCAAAAGCACACTAAGACTAATACAAGCAGAGTACCAATAAAGAATGTCTCAAAATCTATGTTATTTGTTCCCTTTTGATAGCTTCCACTTCGTACGCTGCGGAAATTGTTAAAATTTTCCTAAAACAATTCATAACAGAATTGTTCCCCTTTAATAGATCTTTAAAAAATGTAAAGGACAACATATTCATATCCTTAAAAGGTAGCTCAATAAAACCATTTTTGGGTATAACCAAATTACTTCTTTAAGCATATGCGAATTACGCCGCTTACCTTCGAAATAATTTACAATACATAAAATAAGTTTTTTGAAATTTTATAAAATTCTACCAAAAAGTTCTTGAAATTTGGCTTATTAACTTCCCATTGGAAGTTATTGTAATGGGCCCGATTTGTCAAATTGAAATTTTTGAATTTTTATTAAAAAATAAAAACCTAAAAAAAACATTATTCAAAGTTGGTAAAAATTGAATTTCGACTCAAATATCTTTTAAAAAGCTTCAGATTAAGGCTTCAAACTTATTTTAAATTTAAATATTGTTTTCAACATTCTGAAAAATTTTGAGAAAAATCGAATTGACAGTTTTTTTACAAAAAATAAAAACCTAAACAAAATTAATAAAAGGTGGTAAAAATTGATTTTCAACTCAAATATCTTTTCAAAACTTTGAGATATTGGCCTCAAACTAATTTTTTATTTTAAAACATATTGTTGTCAACATTCAGTAAAATTTTGAAAAAAGTAAAATTGACAGTTTTCTTACAAAAAATTAAAAACCTAAAAAAAATTTACAAAAGTTGGTAAAAATTGGTTTTCGACTCAAAAATTGTTTCAAAAATTTGAGATTATGGCTTCCAACTAGTTTTTACTAAGAATAAATATTATTTTCAACATGAGGATAAATTTTGAAAAAAATTTATAAAAGTTGGTAAAAATTGATTTTGACTCAAATATCTTTTCAAAACTTTGAGATATTCAGTAAAATGTTGAAAAAAATCGAGTTGACAGTTTTTGTACAGAAAATTAACAAAAGTTGGTAAAAATTGGTTTGCGACGTAAATATCTTTTCAAAACTTTAAAACATTGGCTTCAAATTAATTTTATCTTATAAGAAATATTGTTTTCAATATTCGATACAATTTTGAGAAAAAGGGAACTGAGTTTTTTTTACAAAAAATAAAAACCTAAAAAAAAACAATACTAAAACTTTGTTGAAATTTACTCTCAACTCAAATAGCTTTTCAAAAATTAAAAATTTTGGCTTCAAACTTATTTTATTTCACAGAAAATATTGTTTTCGATATTCAGTAATTTTCTTATAAAAATCCAACAGTCCGTTTTTTCATAAAAAAATAAAATCTACAAAAAATAGTACGCAAATTTGGTAAAAATTGATACACATATAGACAAACTTTTAAGCAAGACAAATCAACAGACGGGATGGGAAGTTATCAGTGTGGGTCGCATCCCAGCCTCTTTTTTATTATTGTATCAGCTTTAAGAATCTGAATTCATTATTTAGGCGCAAAACTATACTAATACGGACCTTATCTCTTAATAGCTACAAGCTATATGTAGGTACTTGGATTGTTATGAAAATCACCCCTACAATCCTTAGCTATCACTAGTTATAGTTACTTTCAGGCGGTGGTAGTGGTGTAGTTGTACAGCGTTGTCGTCGCAAGGATTTTCGCATATAAAACACTTCCTTTGGTGTTGCGACCATTCTATGTTCTGCAGGGCAGCTCTAGCTCCAACTCCATAGCCAAGCCATAGAATGGCCCAATGTCATGATATTCATTCCACATACTCGCCATTCGCCATCCTCGCTTGTTGTTTCTTTGGCGTTCTGTGCGCCTTCGTCGAGCGAGGCAACATTCCTCAAATAGGTGACATTAGAAGCAACATGCAAATAATTAATAGCATTATAAGATGCACTCACGAAATCTGCGAGCTATACACCAAACAACTCGCTATAGCTGCTGTTGGCTTGGCTCGGTGTTTGCACAAACGATGTCGAAGTGTAGCAAAGGTGTTTTGGTTCCGTTTTCTTAGTTTTATTTTTTTTTGTTTGTCATTTTAGATCTATGAGCTGTTACAACGAACGAGATATTTTCCCATCTTAGCTTCCTTCCAGCACCTTTTTAGATAGCTCGCTGATGTGTTCGCATAAATATTCCAACGAGAGTCGTCTATACGAGCGAGCGACACGTTGAGATGGTTGTTCGCCGTTTGCTAGTCCTAGCCAACTATAGCTATATACCGCTCTCGGGGACATTAAGTCTGGAGTCGTTTACCTACCTCTATAGTCAAGCATTCAAAAAGTCGTATATATGCGTTTGAAATGAGCCTTTATACTATCCCTATTGAGTGAGGAAGTGCAATGGTACCACATGATTTAGGTGGCGAAATATTTATTCCTGCGCATCCTGTGTACGAATAGTCCATTTACATGGCACGATGACAGTCATTTGCATTCAAGGAATGTTCCCCCAAAAATGGTAGGTATAGGTACCTACATCCACTTCAATGTTTATCTATCTACGCTTTCTATACGTGGAATGGAAACAAGGATGCACCTACCTTCAAGTTTTATTGTTCGAATAATAAAATTCAAAAAGCTCTAAATAGACGTCCAGATTTATGGGTTCCAAAGATGTCGAGACAAAAGCACATCAATTGGTGTTAACAAGACTTTAACGACACTCTTAAGAAATCTCACGTTTTTGATACCTATACACAATTTATTCATTTAAGTTAAACACTTTCAATAGTTTGAAATTTTTGTACATAAATTTAAGCATTTAAGGTAATTTTTACCATAAGTACGTAAAATCACTCATTGTTCACATCACTTGACACCTGTCAGGTTTTTAAAGTTCGGTTTACTCAAAAAAGAAAACAAACTATTTAAAGCACATTTTAAAATACTCGTAAAAAAATATGCTTGTTAAAATTATTATAGGCTATATTGACACTGCAAGTTGTTACCAGCTTTACGCTTGAATAACGTTTTGAAATATTGAAAGCTATTTTGCAAGGCAGCACTTGCCTTGTGTGCAAAAGCTCGTAAGACTAAAAAGATCACAGATTATTTGCTTACAATATCGAATTGATTTCAGCAATTAAAGACGCACTTCCATTTGCTTCGTCGATTCTCAGTTTGAGTCTTTTAGCAGCTTGACAAAATTGACACTGAAAATTGGGCTTGAAAAATCGCCAGTTTTTGTGTCGAATCCAATGCATCCATTTTGACAGTTATAGGAGTTTTGGTAAACGGTTATACAGAGACATGCTAACCAATTTTTGTATTCACTAAAATTGATTTCATGGATTTAAAAGTCCTCTAATTAAAGTCAAATAATTTCCGTGCCACAGCCGATTTCCCGAGCATCGAATTTCTCAGCCGATTTTATCAGCAATATTGGGAAGCGATGTTGATTTGGCGCCTTGCAACTACGATTGCACCAATTAGGACTTTAATAAGACCAACAATCCGGTAACGATTCTAGCACTTGGTCCAATATCATTTAAGCAATTTATGAGCTGTAGTTAGAAACCATCAACAAATGCCTTGTACAATTGGTGTGACAGAATCAGCTTTTTGGGCGAAGTTGTTTCTCATACTAAGAACGCCATTATACTTCCACAGCATGTAATTATGTTTATTTTACTGCCTTTCTTTAAAGAAAAGTTGTGTTTTTCCACACTTTACTTGCTTTAAAATTAAAATAAATTAGGTGGCGCAACAGTCCTGAAGAACCAGGACCTAGTGACTTACAACTCTCAACCATTCCTGTGTGCGAGTAATGTTGTCAGAGATGGAAGGGACCTACAATTTATATGCCGAATCCGAACGGCTAATTTGAGAAAGCACTTTTCATGACAAGAATTACTCTTGGAGAATTTGTCAATTCCTCGCAAGAGGCAGTACCCGTGAAAAAAGTTAGGTGGCACAGGCAGGGATTGAACCCAAAACCCCTTGCATGACAGTCCAACGCACTAACCATCACGCTACGGGTACTTTACTTGCTTTATGCAACAAAAATCCTCAAATCGTAGCCAATGCTTGTTTGAAGCGTAAATATTAAAATACACTTTTTTAATTTAGACTTTAATTAAACAGATATTTGATAATAAAATAATGACATTCGAAACAATTTAAACATTTTATTTCAGTTTTATGAACTGGACATTATTTAGTATCAAAAATGACAGCTCTGACTTTTTGACGAAATTTTTTTACTATCATAACGGAAGTTCAAAGTCTCACTCAATCCCTTCCATGACCAATTTGCACTCAATTTTATTCAGTATGAAAATTACAATCAATAAGTAAGACCGATAAGACAGTTTAAACAATTTTCGTGTAGTTCAATTTTTTTAAAGTTCCAATTAAACGAAATAAAAATTTCAAATAATTATAAAACAAGGTAAGAATTGAAAAGAAAAATAGGAACCTATTTTATTTTAATAATTTATTCCGCTTACCCTTTTGCTTTTGACAACAAACAAAAATTTTAAAAACATTTTTCTCTTGTGAACCTCTTTTGGTTATTTCCAATTCCAAGTCAAGTTCCAATAACTTAAACAATGACAATCATGTGAAGAAGGAGATTATTGAATATTCATTCCACATGCCATAATTTACATGATGTTTACCCACAATCAATAACTCTTGAGTCAAGAAGAGAAGTCATCGTGGCACAAGGCGGCTTAAAATCAAAGAAAAGGTTCTTCTTTGGACAGAGAACAGGTGTTTTTTTGTGTGGTTTTTAATGTAAACACTAATTACGATTCATTGTACAGATTCGTGGTATTCTCAGGGTATTGTCTCTGAGTTTCAGTAGCGAATAGGCCTTGACTTTCCCTGAAATTTGCAAAGACCTGACTTGTCACTTATGTCCACTTCCTCCTATGTTACTCGTTGTCATGATTTGCGCTGACACTTTGACAGCTAAACGTCAATTTAAAATAGGTTCTGAATAAAAACGAGCATCCATAGTTGGTACGGGTACATAACCTCACAAAAGAAAAGATAATAAAAATTAGTATTCAAAACATTCGGACTTCGAAGGAGGAGGGAGTCATTGTGGAAATTGATGATTTCGGAGGCTCTGTCCCGTCACCAACAACGCCATCATCGTCATCGTCATCGGCATCGTTATTATTTGATGCACCACAAATTCATAAAAAAACATGGTGATAGAGTTGAGAGGCGGTGGTGGTCACACCAGACACCACAATCCCATCACAAACAGTGCAGGGGATAGGGACGCGAACGGTAGGAATTTCTAATTTTTGTTTTGGGAATCATCGAACACGAAACGGTGAACTGTTGATGGAGATTCCGCTGCGATATGAACCGAATCAATCCATTGGGATCATATTTCGTTGTTGTCATTTTGGTTTGGTTTTGGTGGTTCTTGCTGCATAAGGTAATATGGTTCCTCTTTTATTTTATTTTGGTTTCGGGAATAGAGACACGTCATTAAGGTGAAGACTTCACGACATATCAAGACATATTTTATGCAATGGCGCGTTGAGACATTTCTAGATAACGATCTTGAAAGGTTCTTGTAATATTTTTTTTGTTGGTCTCTTCTGACTTTTTTATGAAGACATCAGGAGAGGTTTTATTTATCAGGGACATGTGATAAACATGTAAATTTTTAGATTCGTTCGACTTTGAAAGTCTTAGAGGAGCAGAAGACTATAGCAGAGGTCTGGCGCGGCTCGAGTTGGATTTCTATAAAAGATTGTCATGGAGTGAGTGATGGGGTTGAATTCGATATAAATAAAGAAGCTGAGATTGTGACCTACGCATATTATGTTTCGAAAATTATGGAATAAAAATGGAAATTATTATGGGTGGTGTTTTCAAAAATAAAAAAAAGGTGTTTCGTTTTTTAGGACGTTCAGGAATTTCTTCTTCAAATTTAAAAAAAAAAAAAATTCATGACGGTATTCATAGGTGCAAATAATGACTTGATCATGTGGGGCCTATATCAAGGGAACAGTAATTGACAGTAAATAACTAGGTTATATCTGCGGCTGTGATCTCTATGACGTGTGATTGAATTTAAACCATCAACTCACGCGGGATGTGTACTTATTTTAATTGGAAAAGTTTTATAATAATGCGGGTATAGTTATTTTAAGTTTTTTAAAGTTTAACGTTTAGATTGATGGAGTATTTTATTTTTTAAATGAAAACCAAAATCCTACGCTTAAGGCTGTTTTCTAAAATGAGTATGGGTACAAAGAGTTTTTAATGTGTTTTGATTTCACGGGTAATTGCTACAAAATGATTTTCTACTGTAAGACGTTAAACGTTTCAATAATCCATTGTAAGTTGTAAATTAGAAGGAAAGAGTCTATGACAACATTTTGATAGATTATTATTGACAAGTTGGTAAAAGGTTTTGGAAAAAAAAACGAACTTAAAGTCTGTGATTTTTTTTTAATTTTCTTGCAATTATAAAAAGAAAAGCTAGGATGCGTTCCATACTGAAAACTTTCATTTGGTGCCCATAGAGCTTTTTTGTCGAAGAATTCGGAAAGTCTAATAATTAATCTAGTTAACTTTCCATAGAAAGTTATTGTAATGGGTCCGATTTGTCAAATTGAAAATTTTGACATTTCTCGAAGTTTCAAGGCCCCTAGAGTCGAAATTAAAGATTTTTAGAAAGATGTCTGTGCGTGCGTGTGTACGTACGTTCGAACGTCCGTATGTCCGTACGTTCGCGACGTTTTTTTGTCGTCCATAGCTCAAGAACCAGAAGAGATATCGACTTCAAATAAATTGTGTTATACAGATAATAAGGCAGAAAGATGCAGAAAGGGCTTTCAAGAAAATTGAGTTGGTGGTTTTTTTACCATAGCATTTTAAAAAAAAGGTGAACATTTTGGTTAACCATAAATATCTCATGAACCAGTGACGCTAGAGACTTGAATTAAATTTTATATTATACATTGTAACGTGATACAAAACAAGTACATTCTAGGGAAAAAATCCAATTAACTGTTTTTTTTTATAAATCAAAAAACTGAAAAAAAAATTTGTCACCTCGAAAATTTTACGACTAAAATATGATTTTATTTCCAAAACAATTTTGTGCAGCGAAGAATGACGTTTTTGTCATCTGATAAAATTTTGAGAAACCCTAAAAAAAAATTAATAAAACTTGGTAAAAATTGACTTTCGACACAAATATCTTTTCATAACTTTGAGATATTGGCTTTAAACAACTTTTATCTTTCAAAAAATATTGTTGTTAAAATTCAGTAAAATTTTGAAAAAAATCGAATAGACAGTTTTTTTACAAAAAATTAAAAACCTAAAAAAAAATTTAACAAAAGTTGGTAAAAATTGATTTTCGACTCAAATATCTTTTAAATAATTTGAGATAATGGTTTCAAACTAATTTGTACTTATAAAAAATATTTTTGTCAACATTAGGACAAATTTTGAGAAAAATTGAATTGGCAGTTTTTTTTTACAAAAAATAAAAACAATTGATTTTCGACTCAAATATCTTTTCAAAACTTTGAGATATTGGCTTCAAACTACTTTTATCTTTCAAAATATATTATTTTCAATATTCAGTAAAATTTGGAAAAAATTGAATTGATAGTTTTTTTTACAAAAAATTAAAAACCTAAAAAAAACAACAACTCTAAAACTTGGTAAAAATGTACTTTCGACTCAAATAGCATTTCAAAAATTAAAAATATTGGCTTCAAACTTATTTTATTTCACAGAAAATGTTATTTTCGATATTCAATAAAATAAAATCTACAAAAAATAGTACGCAAATTTGGTAAAAATTGAGACATATACACAAACTTTTAAGCAAGACAAATCGACAGACGGGATGGGAAGTTATCAGTGTGGGTCGCATCCCAGCCTCTTTTTTATTTTTGTTTAGATACTAACTAAATATTCGAGACTTTTTATCAACTTAGTAATATTTTTGGTGGGATTTTAATTTACACAAAATATCACTGTTAAACGCATTTCTGAAGAAATTTTACGGAATGTTAAAGATAAAATAAGTTTAAGTCAACATTTTTGTTTATTCTAAGATTTTTGAATGTTGGAATGTTGAAGACGTAATATCATTTTTGATTCGTAAAATATTCGAGATAACAAATATTTTACTTAATTTTTTTAAGTTCACAGAAATCACTCTAAAATTAAGGATGTAGGTTCTAGAGATCTTGAAACTTCGAAAAATTTATAAATTTTCAATTTGTAAAATCGCACCCAGTGGATAGTTTCTCAAATTTGAAAAAGTTACAAAATATTCATCTCGTAAAATTTTCTGGTTTCGAATGTTAATAAAATGTTCATCTTAATTTACAAGCAATACTTTTGGCCTCTAAGAGCCTACAATATTTTTAAATTTTTCAATTTCCAAACAGGGTTTATATTATAATCAAAGAAAATGATGAAAAAATAAATGTTCCAAAAGTACTTGTTTTTTGTTTTTCAAACACATCCCGCATTCAACAGCAGACACGTCTGTAATTAAGATCAACAGATTTTCGAAATAAGGCTCTCGGTCTTGGTGTTAAGAACAAATCCCGAAACCGAGATCATGATGGAAACATGACCGAAAAAAAAGTCAGCAAGCGAAAAGTAGGGAGAACTCTTGTATGAATATTTATTTCAATCGGATCGCTCGTGCGCACCATCATCGATACATTAATTATAGCTTCCTGTGCTCAGCTCTGGCTTTGGGTTTCTCGTAGTAGGTATAAATGCTGGGTGCTTGGTCCCTTTGGGATTCACTCATGATGTTACAAGAGTAGTCACAATAATGACACGTTCCCAGCACCTGCAGTAGGTAGGTAGGGAGGTATATTTTAACCTGTATGTGTACCTACCATGGGTCTTAACTCTTTTAGCAACAACAAAAGTAAAATATAAGAACAATCCGATCACTTTGCCGGATAAAAGTAATGCTTCTGCCAAACTGTGCGTACGCAGTTCGTATAACTTCTTCATGATATCTGCATATCAGTAGCATATAAACCAGTTCGTGAATTTCATGACCGAATCGCACAGCCAGCCAACACCAAGACGTCGCGTCGCGTCGTCCGTCCTCCTATCATTCGAACTCGATCGAATCCCCCTAAGCCCAACAGCAGAAGCAACAGCAACAGCAACTTCAGATTCAAGTCAAGAACAGCAAAAGAAACAGCCACAACCACAACCACAACAGCCCAGCCGGAGCAAGCCAGCAATAAATCGTCAAATAAAAACTCAAAAAGTCTCGTCAGCGGATTGAGCTGTCAGCGCGGACGTCTCGATCTACACATGTTAATCAAAGTTGCAAGAATTGCGAGGACAGTTACGTAAACAGCAATTTATTCCATGGCTATGTCGATGGCGTTGGTGAAGACTCCTTTTCTCCTATAGCTAGAGTTCTCTTAGTAGCACATCCTGCATATCCCGATCGATCTTTCCGATTTGCGTCTGTCTTCGGTCGTCTTCTGAGAGAGAAGCTGAGAAGCGTTCCATCGCAGTTCTGTGTTCGTTTGATCGTCTGGGATGTGGCCTGTGGAGCACATTGCCAGATGGCAAATGGAAGCAGTTTGTAGGCCGCTTAATCTTCACCTGATCGGGTCACCGCAGACCAGCGAGCGTTTCCTGGGACACTTAGTACCTATCTATTCAGCTTCTCGCCTTTGAATTGTGTAGCTGTGGTGCTGACTAAAGTTGTGGCTACTAGTACTTCTGTTTCTGTAGCCTTCTCAGAGCCAACTTGGTCTATTGTCTAATCCACTACAGGAGAACACACATTGTCAATTCAATTCGTTGGCTATGTAAATTTTACTGCATTTGGTTTTATACACAACCCCTCGCACACTGCGCAAGCAGAAGCAGCAAAAGCAGAAACACATTCAGATTCAAGCCCAAGCAACAACGAAGCTGTAAAGATTCCTATCGATTGCATTTAACTGTTAATGCCCGCACTTGTCCTTTGTTATCCAGCTATGGTGCGATAGAATCGTTTTCATTGTAACCATGACTCGCAGGCATTGACCAATGTGACACTTTTGTTACGTTTCCGTTTAGCCTTGCTGATGATGGTGCTGGGTGCTTTCCTGCTGCTACTGCACCCAGCCTAACTCCTTACTATATACCAACCAACTCCCGCCCTCTTTAGGCGACTTAAATAGCTACAAATGGTCTTGGGTGAATCGGAATAACTGCAAATTCGAGTTGCATTGGCGGTTCGCGGATGGCGAAATGGTGCGGAGGCTGGCGGATGTGCACAAGGAAATTATTGTTATGATTATTGGCTATTTGCGTTGCGCTACTGTTACGGACGACCCGCCATCGCATCGCTTCGCTTCGCTTCGCCTTGCCATCGCCAGGTTCAGGACGCGGATGCGGACCGGACAGGGAATGCCAAACATGAAGCGCGCAGTAGCTACTATATGCTTCAATTATGGAATTCTTTTGAGCTTGCATAAATGGCATCATAGAACACTATCGTCCAACCCACACGTTGTTTTTTTTTACGGAATTTCGGTATCCGATATTATAGTTTGGTGGACACCTGAGATTCGGCCCGACTCTCTCTCTCTGTCCGTTAGTTGGATATTGGGGATAAGCTTTTGTGCATTCAAAATGAGCTCATATGGAATTGGTTACAAACAAAAATAAAGAGTGTATTATGGACTGTTTGGACTTATATCTGATTTCGCAGTCGAACGGTTCCCTATGATGCAGATGGCCTACAATGCGTAAAATGACTTTGAATGAAAATGGTATAAATGGGATGGAAGTGGTGGTAATAGAGGTTCTAAAATTAGTATCCTGCTATTGGAGTGTAGAAAATAGTTTCATCTTAATGTTTTTTTACCTAAAATTAATTTCTTAGATACCAGTGTGATATGACATTGCAAAAATGGCTGCCATTTTGTCAGCTGTCAATTGATTTATTTTGTGCTTGTTTTGGCATTTCAACATGAATGGACTGACATCTGAACAACGCTTCTAAGTTGTGCAAATTTATTTTGACATTTTCAGACTGTGAAAACCAACATATTTGACGCTCTATTAGTTTTCCCACAAATTAATTTCCAAACCCTCAACATACTACCTAAATCTACCTAAAAATTATCCTAAATCATTAAATTGAGCTGATACCTCAGGGATTTAGATTATTATCGAAGTATATCCACTCTAGTTGCGCCCTACGGCAGCGTTTCTCGGATGCTTTATTTAGATCAAATTTTGATTGCATAAAAAAGGATATAGTGAGCCAACTTTAAAAGATAGACATATGCTGTCCCGGACTTTTTTTAAGAACTATTAAAGGCGAAAAAATCTGCCAAACATTATTTTAGCAAAACTTTAATCATTTCCACAGTGAGAGCTCTCAAGATTGAAAAAAAATCTCTGATTTCACAACATTCTTTATTGGTAGTCCGCTCTTATTGGTCTTAACTTGATGTTATAAAGCCTTCCTTAATCTAACACTGAAAGAATTTTTCAAATCGGACCGGTAGTTCTTGAGATTAGTGCGTTCAAACAAACAAACAAGCTTTTCAGCTTTTTAATAATAGTTTAGATAAAAGTACAATCCGCTTTGTCTACAGAAAATCTTTTTTTTTGACACCTTATTTTTTAAAATTGGTTCAGCGTCAAGCACAGAAAGAATTTTTCAAATCGGACCGGTAGTTCTTGAGATAAGTGCGTTCAAACAAACAAACAAGCTCTTCAGCTTTTTAATATTAGCATAGATAAAAGTACAATTCACTTTGTCGACAGAAAATCTCTTTCTTTGGACACCTTATTTTTCAAAATTGGTTTAGCGTCAAGCACAGAAAGAATTTTTCAAATCGGACCGGTAGTTCTTGAGATTAGTGCGTTCAAACAAACAACAAACCAACAAGCTCTTCAGCTTTTTAATATTAGAATAGATAAAAGTACAATTCGCTTTGTTGACAGAAAATCTCTTCATTTTGACACCTTATTTCTTAAAATTGGTTCAATGTGAAAGACAGAAAGAGAGACTTAATAACGAAACAATATTATATGATTGTTCCTTCGTCACATGAGAAACATAAGAAAAGTTTAAGACTTTTTCTTTGAATTTCCACATTTCTGTGAGATAAAAATATCTCCCTTAGAGAAGAAATTCCCATTAAATTTTTGACATTTCACAATTCTGAGGAATTTAATTTTCGGGAAAATTCTGACATTTCCTCTTTCAGACTTTTTGACATTTGAAAACCATAATCTTCAACAGTGTTTCTATAGCATTTTCATATTATCTTAAACATTATTATAAAACTTCAAAATTGAAAACATCGTCATCTTCATCATAACTTTTGCATGTTTTATCATCGCCATCCATCGCTGGCCTGGGCATAATAATAATCTGCAATGCATAATTCAATGCAAGTGCGCGAAACCAGAACAACATCGTGTTCCTTTTTAAAGATTCACAGACACGGTTCGATGAAATTCACTGATATCGACCTGATAGATACTAGAATCGAAATATAACATAAAAGCCACAAGAACGCGCTGCCCTGGCTGTGATGTTATGATGCAGTGATGTAGGAGGCAGCGAATAGAATAATATCAGCTTATATCTTGTTTTGGGATATACGGGCATAAAATGCTAGTTTGAAATTCCTTCGTGTTTTAAAAATACGGGCACACATGTTGTACATACGGTACCTATTTTATAGCTTGACTTCGCTTACGCTAAGACTGAGTCTGAGGCTAAGGCTGAGGTAAAGTGAGGTGGTGGCACAAAACAAAACAAAAAAACAGTAGTTGTTGTTGTTTGCAATTTTTGTTCAAGAATTCGACCTGATACCTGATGCAACGGCTTCTGTTCCTGGTTGTTGGATGGTTCCGTATTCTGTATTCAGTATTCCGTTGATGGTGGTACTTTGCGATCTCTGGACACGTAACATATATTATGATAATAAAATATTATTCCTCACCATACATCATTGGGGGATTGGGATGATGATGATGGGAATAAGAATGTAGTTTTTCATCCTTCGATCATCATCGGCTACTTGGTCATGGTTCATTTGTTAAGACGTTTTGGTTCCTTGGATGACGAAGTTTTATTTTACAATTATTAAGTTGTAACGTTTTTTGTTATTTTGTTGCAAATAAATTCTTGTCTATAAGCTTCCTGAATCGAATATAAAGTGATGACTTTGATAGAACTCTATTAATCAGCGATTTCCGTCGGTTTCTAGTTTTAAGCTTATCACTCAAATTTATTCAAAATTTTATTTATTTTTATTTCTTTAAGGTCAATTAGTCTAACAAAAGAGAGAATGGCTCTTCCTTACTATCTGCCACCAACAATTCCTTTCGGAAATGGAGTTCCGACAGTATCTGCTGAGCAAATAAATCAAATTTACCAGCGACAAAATCTTCATACAATGGCGTTTATGCAAGGCTTACAATACCCTCATACTTCTCATGTCGGCTACAATTTTCAACCAGTCCCATTTAAACCCTATTACACTGCTCCGGTCAATAGCCTAAATAACATGAACTTTTCTCACGCTGCGGCTGCCGTGCCCAAAATTATGTATCCAATACCACCAGTCCCATTGAGACCAATGATTTCTCCAGTTTCTTCGCAAAGTTATCAATACCAGCTTAGACAAGTTGCGAAACGGGTAGCAGCCGCTGATTCTGAAGCTAGTATTGAATCGAAGAGACATAAGCCGTCTGAGGTCAAACCAAGTTCATCAAATATCAAGCAAGATAGATTTGTATATGAAAATAGTCAACCTCAAGATTTAAGACTCATTCCTGATGACATTCAATTGAGAGATGCTAAGAAACAAATACCTCTTTCAGGATCGAGGGTGAACCCGCTTTTTGTTGGACAGAACCCTTCTGTAGGAAATAACTTGTCTTTGAACCCAGATTCACCGTATCACCATAACCTAGTGTTGAAGCCAGGACCTGGTCAGCAATATATCACAAAAATAAGATCTCTCGTAGAGGGAATAACAAAAGATCACAAAACGCTGATTCCATCAGCAAAACCTCCGACAAAAGAGAAAAAAGTTCGTCAAAAATCAAAATCCCATCATGAAAATCCAAGTAAAAAGAAGAGAAAAATCTCCGAGATCAATGAAACTGAATTGAAATCAGTTCCAAGCAATTGGCATCCAGATCCTGAATCGTATGTCAACGATCATTTGGTCATAGGATCGAATGGCACATTTATATCGAAAAGTTTCTACGACACAATTTCATGGAAGCACTATAACAACAGTACTCGAATTTTAATTGGACATTATTTTAATAATTACACACTTGCTACACAAACCTTAGACGGGGATAATCCCTTGAATCCGATCATCATTGAAGACATCATCAGCCATGTTATGGAGAAGTGTAAGGTTGGCAGAGATTCTGTGAGGGATGTAATCTCTTCTATATGTGCTGATGAAGCCAATAGGAGAAAAAGAACTTAATTTTGAAATATTTCAAAAAAAAAACATTTCCATATTTTCGAGGTATCGTTTTAGGTTTTCAAATTCGTTTGAGAATTATTTAATAAGATAAAAATGAGCAATTGAAATTAAATTTTAAAATTAGAAAATTTTATAAAACTCGCATGAAATCAATATTTTCGAAATTAAAAAACTACATACTTTTCAGTGTAAGTAAGTGCAAAATAAGAAATGTACAAAATATATTTTCTATATTATGTAGTATTTTCCTACTTTTAATGTTAAATATTCGTTTAGAGATTGTTGTGATTTTATTTTTAAACACTTAACTGTTGTTTCAAAAATATTTATAGAAAAAAAAGATAACAAAAATTTACTGTTTCCACAGTATTCGATTTCAATATTTTATTTTCCTGGATGTATTAATATGAACATAAAAAAAACTAAAGTTTCAAAAATACGCTAATATTAAAATATAAAAGATTTCAAATAAATGTATCCAAAACTTTAATCTGTGTCTAGAATAATTTTAAATGTCATCTGCTTCCTCTGATAATTTATCATAATTTTAATATTCTCAGTTATAACAGTAAAACGTCATTAATACAAAAATATCCAATCAGCTCTTTTAATACTTGTATTTATTTGAAAACATTGTAAAAATAGATGCTTAAAAGAAGAAACAAATAATTACTATAAAATAAAAAATGGTATTAAGACGCGGATTGGGATGGTCAAAATTGACATTTAAGCACTATTCACATAAGCACGACCAACGACCAACGAATATTTGTCGATTTTGACATTTATTTCACATGAGAGTTTTTAATTCGTCACACAGCCGAACACCATTCACCACCGAAACCAAAACAAGAATGATTTTTTTTAGATTAAATACGCGCTATTATTTTATTCGTTGCGAGTGTAGATAATGTGGAACGCGAATAAAGTTTGACAGCTCGTATCAACTACAATTTTTGTTTTCTTAAATTTATTAATATATGATATTGAAAAGTAAAAGTATGCATCATAAATCAAATAGAAACTATATTGCTATCGTTTTGTTAAGAATTTGTGTGGAAATATGTCTTCAAACGTATATAAACTCACATTTTGTAATTCATTCGTCGTTCGTCGTCGAATTTCAAAAAATATTTAATCAATAAATTGATTATGAAGCAATTTTAAGTCGAGATGTCAAACCAATTGAGTGTTTCATTTTTGGTAGGATTTTTTTTTTTTTTATAATAAGCAAACACTCAAGGGGATATTACTACCCTTATTATTCAGATGCACAGTGTGAGCACTAGGAAGAGGAGAGAGGGTTTAAAAGGAGATGTCGGTGCACATTGGTTTTGAATTCCTGAATATTGCAATGACTAGGAAAGACGGCTAAAAAAACTATCAATATTTTGTAAAGAACTTATTTTGAAGTCTTTCTATGTTCTCAAAATTATCGAGTTGAGAATCGTTTTTTAACCCAATTTTAAGAAAAATATTGTTTATTTTTAATTTCTATAGTTTGTTAAAAAACTGTCATTTCGATTTTTCAATGAATTTTCTCTGTTGCATAAAATTATTCTCGAGGTATTATCAAGCGATAAATATTTTTTTTTCAGCTGTTAGTTACGTTTTGACGTTTCGAATAAAGTTTGTGTTACAGATTGGGACGTGATATATAAGTAATTTAAACTCTTAGCTTCATAATATCTCTATCGGCCAACATTTTTATCGACTCGAATGTCTTACGAAAATAACCTCCCGTTTTATTTTATCCAATATCTATTTTGACATCTAGTTAGTTACGTTTCGACGGTCCGAATAAAGTTTGTGTTACTGATTGTGACGTGATATATAAGTAATTTAAACTCTTAGCTTCATAATATCTCTATCGGCCAACATTTTTATCGACTCGAATGTCTTACGAAAATAACCTCCCGTTTTATTTTATCCAATATCGTTTTTGACATCTAGCCACATTTTTAGAAAAATCCAATTGACAGTTTTCTTGTAAAGAAATAAAAGAACTATACAAAAACAACTGTCAAAAATAGATTTTCGATTTGAATATCTTGAACACAAGACATCGACTTGAAACTAATTTTATCTTTTTGAATTTTCAAAACTGGAGATATAGAAAAGTCCAATGGAATTGTTTTTTGGATACAAATAAAAACCTAAGAAAAATACGTTTAACTTTTATGCGCTTTTCCATGGGTAAATTGGGATTTCCATCAAAAATTGATTTTTTTTCTTGGCATGGAACACGATTGGAAAAGTTTTTTTATCATTGTATTAGTGTGTTAGTACCCTTAGTGTGTAGTACTGTCATGCCAGAGGTCTCGGGTTCAATCTCTGCCTGTGTCGTCTAAAATTTTTTTCACGGGTACATGCCTCTTGCGAGGAACTGACAAATCATTTAAAAGTCATGAAAAGTGCATATCCAAATAAGCCGTTCGGATTTGGCTTAAAACTGTATGTCCAATCCAACCCACCTATTTTTTTGTATATGTGCAGCGTCGTGGACATATTAACGAGGTCTGTAGAGCTGTCAAATTTCCAGCTCAATATTTTCTTATAGGTAATTACAGGGTAAATCTGCCGAAAAATCCAGATCTGCACATTTGGTCAAGCATAAATCAATTTATTTTGCCCCATTGAATGCAAAAATAAGTTAAATTTCAGTTTAAATAGATCTAGATCAAAAATAAATTGATTTATTTTACACATGAAAAACTCCATTACTTTTCTTTTTACTTTTAAAATATCTTTAATTAATGATTGCATACTTTTCGAATCTTCTCAATTGACAATTTGTCTTACTTCAAAAATGTACTCATTTTGATTTTCATATACATATCTTGGTTTATTTTTGCTACGTTATATTTGTATTAAAACTCTCTATTTCTTTTGTCCTATTACATATTTTATATAATTGATGTCACTTACGATTCCATTTGAACTCAATCTATCATTAATTTTACAATCCAACTCAGCCATATACATACATACCTGGATCCAAATCTAAATTCGATTTCGGTTCGATTTCTCAGTTCACTCTTGTTATCGTAGTATTAGTTCACAAAAACAAAAGTAGGAATCGACGTACGCAACTATTTGCAAGTTTTTGTCTTTGCTCTTTGGTAATCTCAGAATGGCAGTGTCAGTTTAAGAAATTCTTGTCCTAACGTGTTCGCGATCGTCTCGAATCGAATTTAAAAAACAAAACAATTAATTTAAACATTTATCTTTAAAGTGTGGTGTATAAAAATTCATATAAAATGTTAACGAAGTGTTTAAGTTTAGGAGTATCTAAAGAAAATATCAGTTTATTTCGAAACTAAGTTTTCATTTTTGTGTTCGTCATGTATGTAGGTACTCGTAGCTTCATCGGCTGGGTGTTCGGTTCGGGAGAGTGATGTTAATTGGCGGTTTAATTTAAACATTTGAAATTAGTTTCTTTAGTGATTACTTTGTCTTGGTAAGAAAAAGAAAAATGTGTTATTAAAAAGTGAGTAAAATTATTAAAAGTAAATTTTTCAAGAAAAAATGAAGGGTTTAGTTTGTGAAGTGATTTTGTGTAAAATTGTTTAACTTTAATTTAATTCGCGTTTCGCGGTCGGTCTCGGTAGTGTCGGAAAAAAAGAAGAGTACATTTTTGGTTGGTTGGCAGAATAATTATAAAATTATTAATTTAAATGGGTAAGTAACTTAGGAGATAATGTCAGGTATAAAATAATTTAAGTAGAATTTTTGTTTGAGAAAAAAAAAAATATTATCAAAAATAGTAAACAATTGTTTTAACGTCTCAAATATCTCTTCAGAAAAGCTTAAATTTTAGTAATTTATTGAAATGCTTTCCAAATTCTTTATATGACAACTTTGCTAAACAAAGAAAATACCATAACATTTAAAATTAATTTGAAAATCTTATTTTGTTTAAATTAAACTTTTAATCAAACGATTATTGCAGCGTTTATTTTTCAATAAATGAGGATACTTGGAAAAAACTTTATAAAGTCGCATTGATTAAAGACCTATTATTTTTCTTGTTAACTTCCCATAGGAAGTTATTGTAATCGGTCCGATTTGTCGAATTGAAAATTTTGACATTTCTCGATGTTTCAAGGTCCCTAGAGTCTTAATAATAGATTTTTAGAGCGTTATCTATGCTTGCGTGTGTATGCACGTTCGGTAAGATTTGTTCGTCGTCCATAGCTCAAAAACCAGAAGAGATATCGACTTTTAATAAATGTTGTTATACAGATAATAATGCAGAAAGATGCAGAAAGGGCTCTCAAAAATGGTTAACCTAAAATATCTCACGAACCAATGACGCTAGCGATTTTAATTAAATTGTATATTACATTTATATTGCAACGTGATACCAAAATAATTAAATTTTCGACTTAAATATCTTTTTAAAAATTAAAAATATTGGCTTCAAACTAATTTCATCTTTCGTTCGACATTCAGTAAAATTTTTATAAAAATCCGGCAGTCAGTTTTTATCATAGGTTAGGTTAGGTTAAAGTGGCTGTCCGTGATGGAATAGGACACACTTAGGCCAGTTTAATGGCCCATTTTGATACCACATGAATCTTGAGGCTTCCTTCTAAGCTCAATGGAACCAGTTTGAGTCCCTTACGAAACGTGGGAGGCTGATTATGCGAATATGATTTAGATCGTTTAGGTCGTTATAGAAGAATTCTCCTAGGTAATTCTTGCGTTTTTGAACTAGCGCAGGGCATGTTTTTGAACCGCTTGGCATGCTATTCTATTAGACAGTGCCCGGTTATGACACCTATTATCGAGCTTATATGCGATCTGCTTAGAGATAGCAAGCCTTCTAACCGCAAGTTCGCCTTCGAGTGTTGCTGGAGGCCCGCTATCTATGATGATAGCCTCATCTGTTTTGGATTTTTATTGTTTCAAATCCATCGTTAATTGAGCCATTGGTCAGGGCTAGAGGAGCAAGGAATTCTTTATTGAGTACCACAATGGCACTCCTATAAAGACTATCCTTCACCTCCACGAGCTTGGCGATCTTCCATTTATAAATCGGCAGGGATGGATTGCACAATGCACACCTTGATCATTTCGAGAATGTCCTCGATATCAGGAGGTTTGATTGGAGTCCAAATGCGGGCTCTAGGTCTGCCTTCCTTAGCAACAACCTCCAGTTTCGCACCTGGCTAAACTTCACGTAACCGGCTGACTGCAAGCTTGTACATGTCACAAGACCTCTGATCGCCACAAAACCATGAGTTTGACATTATGTTGATGCCAAACCCCATCGCTTATGGAAGGAAGTGGTCCTAGAAGCTCTCTCAAAATGCTTAGAAAGCCACCCGAGAGCTTTACCTTGACTAACTGCCAACGATCAGCTAAAATTATGCCATCGTCATCGCTTCTTTAAATGACCGCAACCACGACATTGCCCTTCGTGACGTCACTGGGTTTGTCGATAAGATTGAGGGGAGTGCTGGTGTTGTGAACACGAGGCCGTTTTGGTGGCAGTATGGCCCCCTCAAGAGACCTTTCGCGTTTAGACGTGGGGTCTTTACTGGTCCTTGCTGCAGCAAGAATACTCTTTGCCCAATCAACGCGAGCGGTCTGCTGCGGTGTCCTTCCAACCTTCAATGATTCACCAGAGGCCTTCAGAATTCTTGCAGCTTGCCGCCTCCTTCCTACTCTCGTTGCTACCAACAGCAGAAGAGGGTCCATAGATTACCACTGTTAAATTCTTTGTGTTGGCCGCAGGAGATACGGCAACAGGCTTCAGCGCCAAACTGCCGCCCGGTCTTGAAGAGATACCGTTCTCATCATTTTTTTCGTTTGTGTTTACATTCATACTTGGTCCCACGAGTTGCGAGGAAAGAGAAGTCCGTCTGTACAGAGATTCGCATTATACAGATAAGGCTAGTTAATCCGGAGGTCGCCAGGTATCTGGATACTCCGTTAGAGACTGAGCTATTTTTTGGGCCCCCAGCCAGGCTGATCATCGGCACTTGTCGTTTAACGCCTTAGATCCAGCCCAATAGTGATAAGAGGTGGTTGGAAGGAAGAGATAGGGTAGAGAGTCAGTTGATGTTAAGAACATCATGCTGATATGTAAGGAAATGATTAGGATCGGTAAACAGCACTTGTTGAGCTATGTTACCTAGGGTGGGAAGGAGCACCGGGGAGAGGAGCGCTGTCTAGCTTTTTCGCCATTACATCGTGGGAGGTGCAATGGGAGTTGGTGACATAAGCGTTGGCTTGTATGCATTGTGAAAAGGTAGAGGATATGAACGTCCTTTAGTTTCAGAACTCAGCTGGAGAAATTTCTCGAGAATCATAGACTCAGCTTCCACAACTCGAAAAGTTCAACGTTCAAGTAGAAGTAGTTTTTATCATAAGAATTAAGATCTATAAAAATAGTACGCAAAATTGGAAAACTATGTTCGATTCTCGATATTCCTTGAATAAATAAAGGCATTGACTTCAAAATGATCTAATTCTGTGCTAAATTTTGTTCGAAGAACTTCCAAGAAATGCTACTAAAATTGATAGAAATTGATTTTCGACTAAAAATCTCGTTGACAAAAATTGATTTTGAAATCAAACTATTTGATCATATGCAAAATATTGTTGGTAATTTGTACTTATTTTTTTAAAAAAATGACAACTTTTTTTAACAAAAACAAAAAACTGATAAGAAAGGGGTTTCCACTCAAGTATTAAGAGAACAAAGAAAAATATTGACTTCAAATTATATATCTTGCCGAAAATATTGTTATATAAACATTTTGTAAAAGTTGTAAGCAAGAAAAATCGACAGACGAGATGGGAAATTTTCAGTGTGGGTCGCATCCCAGCCTTTTGTTTGAGATAAGAAAACGAAAAAGTTATAAACAAAAAACCTTGAGTCCGTATATCTCGAAATGTTTCAATTGAAACTAACCCACTTCTTTCATCCACACGCTTCATTTATGTTTAATTTCAAAAACTGGAATGGTATATAATACATAATAACATAGTTTGAAGTAACACTGCATTATTTTTGTCATAAGTAACTTATTTTCTTTTTCAATACAAAAATTCTTGCACCTTAACCTTTAAAACAAAGTCATCATTTTTTTTCAAAATAGGTAGAACTTAAGAATTCATAAAAAAAGCAATGTAATTGACTTTGAATTTATTAAGTTCACTAACCTCTTATGGTAAATCTCTATAACGTAGGTAGGTACCTAACCTCTCTTCAATATATTAAAAGTCAAGAGGTTCAAATACATAAACTATCCATTTTGAGAGCCCTTTTCTGATATGAAAAACGATAAATATGTATAGTCCTTTAAAAGTTTTCTTTCGCAACCAAAAACATTTTTTAACCCAGGCTAAAGGACAAAGAATTTTATTAAAATATTCGTCGCAAAAGTTTTTAACACCTTTCACCAACAATACAACATCAGAAGAGACAAACAAAAAATCAACCCAACCAAACCAAACCACACAAAATGGCTAACTTAATAAATATTTAATAAGTATGGCGAGGAACAATTCTCAAAAACTGTTCAAAATTGAACCCCTTATATATACAGGCTACAGGCTACGACACCACCATCATTGCTGCCACCACCACCACCGCCGCCGACCTCGACTTGTATTATAGTTCCGGACAATGACATTCAACTCGACTATATTCTCAGGTTAGGCCCCTTACCCAAAGGCACAGTCAAGTCATCGGCAAAAGGGTCTAAAAGCCATAACAACATTCATAGTCAAGAGCAAAAGTTTGAAGAACCCACTACACCATCCAACCGCACTTCTGACTTTTCTTGGTCCTTGATCCTTCCAGTTGTAGTTGTTGTACAGTTTTCGTTTTTGGTTTTGGTTTTTGGCTTTGGTTTTTGAGTTTTAAGCAGTCTGGAATATTATTTGCTAGTTTTGCTGAGTTGTGTCCTCGAACCTCAACAAAAAGAATCTTGATGCAACGATGCCATGGCGATGGAACAATACAATATTCAGGTAACTACCTAGCTAGACTATCGAAATCGCGTCTAATGGTTGTGCTGGTTTCTGGGTGGTGATGTTGAATGTGATGGGCAATTCAGTTCTGGTCCTGTGGGAGCTTTGCTTGCTATTTTTGTGGTTAAAATGTTGTACTACTTTTTTTCCAATTTAGTTTTCAGAGAGTGAATTTATTCTTGTTGAAAATTCAGTTATACAGTGGTTCGTTATTAACGTTTGTTGTGAAATCGAGTGAATGCTGAGGATACATAAATCCCACCTATTTTTTGAATTTTTGTTTTTTAAATGAAATCCTTTTATTCACGCATCACTGAATGATGGTTTTTGAGGGAAAGGATTAATTTTGATACTAAGAGCTTAGTTTGAAAAAAGTGACAGGTATTTTCTAAGCTGTGTTGATGAAATTCGTGGAAATAGGAATTATAGAGTTCACATTCTGGTGAATGATTTACTAGTGGGTATTATAAAAATGCTGAAAAATGGTGAATCACAATTAACACTATGGGATCAGCAAATCACTGGAATTACTAAGCCTCATTTTCATTTGGAAACTAAAACAAGTTAATCCCACTGGATTCCAGAATTGTTGAATTTTGAATAAATATTAAAAATCCAAAAGGAAAACGTTTTTTATTTCTTTTTGTATGTTTTTGTTTAAGCCTTTGAATGCCTTTGCAAACCTATTTACCTTTTTCATTACATTGAACTATCTGCATTAACCTTGAAGTTTTCTGACGTTAACCTCTCCTTAATCTCAATGCCTCATGATGGTATAGCTTGTGCTTATTTTGAATGGTTATTTATTTTTCCCACCCAAATCGGGGTCTTCATCAATTTGTGCCAAACACCGGATCACTATCGGACCACAGCAGCAGTGGCGGCAGAGCAAGCATCTTGATGGCCATAGCCATTCCTTAAGATTAAAATCTATCATCATCATCATCATCATCATCGAAGGCCTTAATATACCCCATCAGCATTGTTTGTATGTTTGGTCTCCATCGAGGAGGTGAACAACCTCGTTACGAGTGTAACCTAAGACGAATGACAGACTTTTCCAAATACCATTTATCCTATTCCATACAAAATGCCCCTGTAGTTAACCACAAAACATTCCACTCCGGCACTGCGGTATTTCTATTCCTCGTCTCTTCGGTTCGGTTAGGTTTGGTGCTGGCCTTCCAAGCCCCACCCGACTCATGATAAAACCTCCTATAGCAAAAGCGGCAGAAGAGCACCAGTAGAAGCAATTCGGCGCACACAAACCTTCGATCACAAGTAATTCAATGCAAAAATTAACAATTAAAAGCTGTAAATTGATATTTTCCCTTTTGTTGCGGATGAGGCGATGCGATGGTTTGCTTTTGCTAAAGCCTTTCTGGCTTGGTCATTGTAAACATTGGTATTTTCATTACACGGCTATAAAGCGCCTGTAATATGGCAACTGTGGAACTGGCAACGGCATCAGCATCGGCACCGAACTCAGAAGAAGTTCACCTCCCCATGACTTGTCCAGTCCACTCGGCTGCTGATGACGATGACGACGACGACGATGAGGACGGACCGATCGACCATGGCGACGATTCTTCAATGATGGGAAGATGTTTCGCCAGTTACTGTTTTCCCGCTGCTGTGCGGTGCAGCAGATAACTCGCTGGTAATGGTAACTGGTAACATACCGCAAAACAGCGAAACTGATTGCCGCTGAATGTTTCTTTGGGTTAGCGTCATTCCTATGACAAACAAAACATAAAACACCATTAGAATGCTTGTGTTGGGGGACTGGGAGAGTGGCCTTGGGTGCTTAGTGGTTCGTGTGACCAGACTATGGGTTTTATTCAATTTTTGCATTTTCTGAATAAATGAAAACATACATTTTTCCTTTGGTTCTCTGGCAATTGAAGAATTTCTGATTCAGTCAAATTTCACCTTCACCTTCTCCTTCATTTTATGTGCATAAAGTTCGACGAAAGGAAAAAAAAATACTGCAGTTTTGAAAAATTTGCATTTTGAAATATTCAAACTTCAAACTTCTCTAACCAAACGTTCCTTCAACATCGATTCTAAATTTTTATTTTGAGCTATCTTCAAATATTGTACAGTTTTCCGGTTTAACTGACCACTGAAAAACTGGTGTGAAGACATCATTTATCAATGGTTTAGGTTTTGAGTTCCTTAAATTGGACTGTTTTAGAATGGTCACCGTATGAAAAGTTATTGTCAACATTTTGCCTGTCTCATTTCTATCGAAATCGTCATATCATTGGATGGGCTGATGTTGCTGTTGCTGCTGCTGTTTTGCCTCGATTTTCAATTCGAACAGATGCACCTATTGGAATTGCAATTGACAGAGGACATGATTCCTATCCGTTTTCCTGATGGTGGATGGCGGGGCGGTCAGCGGTATTGTAGCAACAACAACAACAACTACAACACTAGTGACGACGACAACGAGCGACTACGTCCAGGCGGAGTGGCGACGACGAAGACGTCGACGACATCGACGTTTCGACGAAGACATTTTTTGAACGACCAGCTTCTTCAACCATCACAACACACCACCGAACAGAATAAAACAGAACAACATACAACACAACATTAAGTCGGTGCTGGCAGCGATGACAATGACAAAGAACGACGACTAGACGGATTATCTTAAATTGCCAGATTAGATGCTATAAAGCGACAATTTAATGTGACAAGCGAATCTTCTCTCCGCATTGGCTTCAGCTATGTGCGGTGGATGGACGTTTGGAGGCCGCAAAGATGACTGCGCACTGATGGCCTGGCCTATCATAGCCATAGGCGCAGCATCTATGTCGCGCGCACTATACCTTACCTTCCCTATTCAGTGATGCCGCACATCTTCTTTTCAAGTCTTTGGGCCATGGTCAGGCTATAGCCTTCAGCCATCATCAGATCACAAGGACTATACGGGGCCGAGTACTATGGAGTATTAAAGGCAATCAAATCATTTGCCAATCGCATTTGATGCTTTCGCCCCAACCTGCAACATTATACCTATGGCAACATAAGCTGCAGCTTAAGTATAGTGAAGGCAATGTCACATGTTGACAAGGCCGCAAATTGTAGGACGACCAAGACGACAATTGTCGACGACGACGATGACGATGATGATGATGATGATGATGGGGTCCTTAAAGGTGGCGCAAATGTTTGCATTGTTCCATCTCAAATGTGACATGATTGCGCCGGGGATAAAGTACAGCGTGTGTTCAAAAATACCCCCAGTCCTAGTATATAGACGACTGAAAAGCTAGATGAAATGTTTTGTGTGTGCAATTAAGGATTCCGAATACTCCATGTAATTTGACTTTGGACATTTCATTCAATTCAATTCAAAAATGAGAAAGGAAAGGAACACGCACGCAATGCACAAGGAAAAGTGATTTTTGTGCCCCAACGGCAGTGACAAGCGGCCGCGGCGACTGATCGATGAACGTAAGAAGTTTTGTATTTCTAAAAGAAATCTATTGGCTGATGGTTATGTTGTTAAGGATAGGGTTTTTCAGAGTTGTATAGGTTTTGTATTTGAGATAAGACTAAGGACAACATCTTGTTTAATGTGAGCTCTTTTAATTTCAAGACTTAATATCTATAAAATCTTTTTTTCGAAAAAAAAAATGTTTGAGGTGACAAATATTTGTTTTTAGTTCTTTGAATTATGTACATATAAAACAAAACTAATATGACTCGACGGCACAGTATGTAAAATCTAATTGAAGTCGATATCTTTACTGGTTCTTGAGATATACTTACTTACTTACTTACTTAAGGTGGCGCTACAGTCCTGTGTGAACTAGGGCCTCACCTAAATCCGTCCGTATCCAAGGCTTGTTGGTGCTTCGCAACTATGATGTTTTTACGTGTCCAGGCACAACCCCCAACCTGGAGGGCCAGATCCTTAGTATAACTCTAAGAACGGGGAGCGGATAAAAAGCTCCTTATAGGCCTGGTCTCCGAATAACTCGTAGAAGCCCTATAAGGTGTTCACTAAGTAGTTCAACCCTACTGGAACTGTAGACGCCACCGTTGATTCCATCTCGGGAATTCCTCCGCTGCCGTCTGGTTAAGGAGAGGTGCCTTAGTGGAAACACCTCTCCCCCCTCTCTCCTTTGCTGCCCCCAACAACTTTCCACTGGAGTTGGAACCCAATTTCCAGTTGAGGTACTAGGCACCCGATGTTCACTACGGGTAGGTGAGAGTAGGAGTTAAAAGACAGATGTGGGTTTTGAGAAAAACCTGTGGACGCTTGTGTCCTTTTGAATGCACATGTCTACCTTTTGAACATCGGTTCTTGAGATATGGCCGTCTAAAAAACGTGTTCCAAACGAACGACTACGGATTTACCATTTTGTTATATTCAACATCCCTTTCCAGATGCCTCATTTTAAGACAGTTTGATCCCATAAATGGTTTGCATGACACATGCTCATAGAAGCTACATTACATAGGTATGTTTTGGGATAACACTCAGTCTCCTTAATTAATGAGATACAACACCAGGTCAACATTAAATTACTTGTTAAAATATCTGTTATTTTGGTTGTAACACAAAACAACAACAACAAAAACTCCTACTGTGATAGCAATAAATAACATAGGTAAGGTATACCTTCAGGAAATTGCTCCATGATGCATATGCACAAATCCATGCTTACATCTGTAATCGTCCATGTTCACAAAGGCTAATTCTTTTTTCATTTCATTTTTGGGAAGCTTAAAAAGCAGCAATTGTAATACATCTTCCCCGAACTGAACTCTCCAAAAACCAAAATGAATTGTAGGTACCCAGCTTAGCTCGTAAATCTTCACCAAATCGGTTAATCGCATTTCAATATCCAGATATGCAAATTTTTTGCCACCTTTTACGAAAAGGGTTCCTTTTAAGCGAGCTGTAGCTGTAGCTGGAGCTCGAGCTTGAGCGCACACAGTGGCAGCAAGCCTCCTCAATTTATATATAGTATATGTAAACAGACACGTTATAGTTTGTGTCTGTATGTCTGCATTGAAAAGCCTTTAACTTGAATTCTATTGTTATTTCGGGAAGCAAGAGCAGCAGCAGAAGCAAGAGCAGAGTGTCTGTAGGTATACCTACGAGTAGATATGGCAGCCAGCAACTGAAGCCTTTTATGCAAATCGGCCAAGTCTTAGATACTGAAGCGTTGGAAATTTGTCTTAAATGTCACACCGAGTATCTGTGCCACATAACTCTTCTCAAAAACTGTGAGGTGGAAACTGGGCCTGCTGCAATGTTCCCATATAAATACGTAAATTCACAAAGTATATGCTTCTACATACTTGCAACTTGCAGCAATACAATATCTTGCAGCTAAAATTCAAATTTGATGCCGAATTGCCTTTTTTTCTTGAGGTGGAATGTTTCTATGGAATAACCTTTCGTCCTGAGTTCCTTGGGTTATTTATTTTTCTTGGGCGAGATCAAAAAGCGATTATGAACAAAAAATACAAAACTGTCAAGAAAGTATAAAATGAATGGAGTAGACACAGTTTATACAAGGAGCTATGTAGATATGTTTATTGTTTTAAACTTTTTTTTAGGAAAACCAAAAGTTTGAATTTAATTTTATTGATTTTTCGGGTTAGCTTCTTCTTCTTTTAGGTTTCTAAGGTATAAAATCTCTTAAATGTGTTATGATGAGCGAACAGTCAAAAGTAAATAGATTAACTTTTAATTGTCCTGAGTAAAAGTTTTTAAGGAGATAGATAGATAGATAATTCGATTTATTAACATTCGTTTATATACATATGTACATTGTTTACAAAAATAATTTAGTAAAACCGTTAAGGCTTGGCTATGCCGTCTGCCGATTGACTTCTGTTTGAAAATTAACAATGTTTATCTAATTGAAGTTTTTTTTGTTGGAATTAGAATTTAGAATATAAATTAAATAAATAACTGTTTTAAAAGGATTCGTTTATGATTTGATTGCGGTAAGACATTGTAGTTCGGAAATAATTAAATAATTGATTTACGTTTCCTTCACAGTTGAGGAGGGCGACTATTTCTTCTGGTGACTTCACATTGCTGCCGAGCAAATTTCTGCGTATTTCACATACAATTGGACATTTTCCTATGAAATGGATTACATCTTCCCTTACTCTTTAGTTACAAAGGCTGCAGTAGATAGGCAAATCCTCCGGATGTGGTATATAATTAAGACTTATCATTTCCCCTCTCATTTTGAAAATTGCCGATATGAGCTCCTGTTTATTCTCGTTTCGAAAGTAGTTACGTTCGCATAAATTGTGATTTAGATGGTTGTATGTACGTAGATCTATATGCACCGAGGATGTAGCTTCATTAATAGCGTTGGCTCTCAATTGTTCATCTAAATTTGAAATAAAATTCCGGAGGTCGTCATCGCAGTAGGTATTTACCATTTTCATCAACTATTCGGAAGTCCGTTCTACAGTAGCAGCATGGTCTTCTAGCTTCTTATACCACAGATTTTTCTTCTCAATTGTTTTCAATGTTAGAATTTTTGGGCGTCTTTCATCAGGTATATTAAAAACTTTTTTGATATAATCAACATGACATTTAATAGTTTTGATGAAGAGCGGTGATAGTCCTGTCTCAATTGAGATCATATAGTTTGGGGTGTTTTTCGGTAATCGAAAGCATCTTTTGATGAAGAACCTCTGAAGTTTTTCGACTGTTTTAAACTTCTCCCCTCCCCATACCTGTGCTGCATACATCATAATAGATTCCACCACTGCAACAAAGACCTTATATTTAACACTATGTGATTTTGACTGGTTTTAGAAGCATTTCTTCCATGTTGCGGATATTGCACTTTTAGATTTAATCAGCTTTTCTTTAAGGTGTGTTTCCATATTAAGATTGCTGGTTATGGTAAATCCTAGATATTTGTAGGCTTTAACAATCTCGATTGGTTCTCTGTCATAGTGCCATTTCTCATTCCTGGCTGTTCTACCAGAACCATTCCGGAATATCATCACCTTGGATTTGCTCAAATTGACTTTCAGATTCCATAACCGGCAATACACATATAGTCGGTTAATCATCAACTGTAGGGTTTCGGGCGAGTAAGCAAACAGTATGAAGTCATCTGCAAAAAGCAAGGCTTTGATAAGTGTCCTCGATATTTCAATTCCACCAGGAAGTAAATCATTCAGGTCCTCTATGAACAAAGCAAAAAGATTTGGGCTTAAATTGCATCCTTGCTTGACTCCCATTCCATCCCGCTGCCTTATTTTCGTCATAGATGCTTTCTAGTACCTGCCCAAATTTGTCTGACATCCCATAATTGTAAAGCTTGAAGAATAGTGATCGTCGTTCAACGGTTTCAAAAGCTGCCTTGAAATCGACAAAAAATATGTCCTTCAATTTCACTAATACGGTTTTAACTTCGTCCTGAGTTATGACACTATCCAAAATATCATTCGAGTACGAAGGTTTAGCGTATAAGATAGGAAGCGTAAGACTCTCTGAATTCAAAAGTAACTTGAAGTGATTATGTAATACATCGATATTTAGCTTCAAACTGATTTTTGGTTTTGCTCCATTTAATTGGTTAATCGCTATCCAGAATTCCTTGGAATCCTTGCAGTTTGTAAGTTAAAGAGCCTCTGTTTCATAAAACTTCGATTTTTTTCCTTGCATATTTCTTTGAATTCTGCGTTTGCTACTAAATACATTTTTTTGAAGGAATGGCAAAAATGGCTTTTAACCATCCGAATGATTTGTTGCGTGCTTTTTCGCAATCTATGTACGTCGAACGATTTTTCTTTAATTTTAAGAATTGTTCCCTGGCATTTTCTTGATTCCGGGCATGAAAGAGCAACTATCTAAATTCACTTTTCTACATAAAATAACGATTTTATGGATATTTTCAAAAAGACAAGTCCTTAGGGTTTTTAAGCAAGGGGATATTTTTTAAACTTATTATGCCAAGACACAGTATTTAATTTCTAAATATTACAATGACTGTTTAAGAAATAGTGTAATAAAGCATTCTGAATTTGTGTAGTATGACTAAAGAACAAATATCTGTACTTGACAATACGACCGAAGCACCGCATTTTTGAAGTATGGCTAAAAAACGAATCTTTGTCCTTGTCAGTACGACCGAATTTACACTCAAGGGTAAACTGATGAGCATTCTTAAAGGCGTGAGTATAAAGTTGAATTGCTCGAGGGTATAGAAAAATAATTGGCTCATAAAAATGTCGATTATTTTTGACATCAAACCTCAACTTAAGTTTCTTGAACTGAAATATGAAAGTGAGGAATAAAATTGTATCACTTTAAAAATTTACAAAAATAATTATGCAAGAAAATCATTGATTATACAAATATATTGGTGTCTTTGGTAAAATTGGTAAACATTGATTTTAGCTTCTTATTTTTTTTTATATTGTGCGCGCACTCAAGGGGATATGAATACCCTTGTAATGATTATACACAGTGCGAGCAATTAGGAAGGGGGATAGGATTGGAAAGAAGATTTTGAATGCCTGCACATTGTAATGAGTGCGAAATATTGTGTCTGGTAAAGCATTCCACATTCGTGTAGTGCGACTAAAAAAAGAATCTCTGTACTTTACTGTACGTCCGAAATTGGGCTCCAGGGTAAACTGATGGGCATTCCTAACAGCACGGGTATTACGGTTTGTTTGAGGGGAGGAATGCAACTGGCTATTTCACTAGAACATTGTTTATGGAAATAGCGATAAAATAATATCTTGAGAATGGAGAAAGGTATTGACTTTAAAATTATTTCTTCTTATACAAAATAGTATCATCTTGTACAAAATTTTTACATAAATTAAACTTCTTCACAAAATATTACTTCTCGAATATCTAGATAGAAAACTCTTTTTGATTGTAGACTTTTTGATGTTCTTCAAATGACATTTGAGAATTTTTAAGGGAACAAAAGGGAACTATGTGGGTTACAGCCCAAAAATCTTTTTTAAATTTAAGTCTCTTATTGCTTTTAGAAAAAATGTCACTTTTCTGTAAAAAGGAATACCAACCCCTAATATTTTAAGTGTTTCAATTTAAAGCACTACAAAACATATGTTAACATCAACAGACCAATCAAAATATCATCGGGGTTAATGTGATGCAGGAAATTAAAAATTAATTGATCTTAATTGAACATACAAAATATTTACCATAAAAGAAATTAAATCAATCTGTCTATTTATGTACTGTACACATACCAAAGTATATTAAAATAAAAATTAATTTTCTGTAATTGTTTAACAAACTTATTCAATGAATTTATGTAATAATAAATTATTATTAATTCAGTGTTAATATGAAACAGTCAATAAATTAAATAGATTTTAATAATTATTCCTCGACATGGTTGAATGAAACTATCAATTGCTTTTTAACAGCCTTGTTATATAGAGTAATTAAATTGCGCTGCCACACACTATAATTTCTTAGGAAATTGAATAAAAAACAAACTCCCAACCATTTCAGTAATCATTCAATTGTAGCTGCATAAATCAAAAATTGATTTCGGCTTTTTGTTGGACTTTAAATGTCCCAACATCGCATGCATGGGCGGTCGTGCAAAGACAATCAAAATTGTCTATACAGTCGTAGGTTTGAGAATGAGTACCTAGACCTACCTATATAATTTTGCCCCTACCATCATTTGCCCACTTTTGAAGCCAAAGAGAGTTCAATTGATTTTCCGGTAGTGGGCTATGTACATATAGACAGATGGCTATCACCGAATGCGAGTCTATTATTTGGTGGGCCAGTTCCTTCAAAACCTATAATATTGCCCAGTTAAATTAGGTATACAATATACATTACCAATATGCCGCTGCTTACATTGGATATACATACCTCACCTAGTGTTGTCTCGATGCTCAACTCACCTCAACTCAACTCAACGAGCGCAGTCTGATTTATGACATATTGATCCCTGAGTTGTCACTTCAGATTGTATTCGATATTTGTAATCGTAATTCACTTGAGAATCTTGGAAAAAAGGTTGGTTATGTTTTTCTCGGTTATCAGATAAGTGGAAGCCTTACATGATTTCGATGTCACAATGAACATCAGAAAGCTATTAATAGTTTGCTAAAGGCATTGCTATAGAAAAATCGAAGAAAAATCCTTATGTGTTTTTTGAGGCGGTCATTAATTCAGATGGATTATTTTTATCGAATAAGCTAGAAAAGATTGTTATAATTTTTAGTTCGAATTTTGAACGATAAGAAAACATTGGTTTGTGTATAATTTATTATTTTACATTTATTGGATCTGCTTTGAAAGTTGATTTAAAGATAACTTGAAGGTATGGAATCCGGCCAAACCCGTCTAAGAAGTGTTAGAAAAAAAAAACTAAAACAATCTTACTTATTTTACGTCTTCGAGTCTAAGTATACATCCCTTATTATCTTTTTTCATATATTCATATCCCCCCATATCATTCCAATTTGAATGACAAAGTAACATCTAAATTACCATCGCTCTGCCACTATTCCACTCCACTGCAAGCCTTGGTGTACCGAGTGCCGACACAATAAAATAAGTTGACACTTTTAAAAGCGTCATCAAAGCATTTCCAGGCCCCATCCGACACTCACGGACTCTCACAGACATCTCAGTCAGCAATTAGTTCGAAACTTTTTTACATATAATTAACGCAGTGTCGCAGACCATCATCTAAAGCGACTAAAGGCATCAGGTGCATTCCGCAGGTCTATATAGACTCAAGGCTACAATTTTTCTATACGTTTTTACAAAACGAACACAAAAAAATATTCAGCCTGTGACTAAATGGGATGGCGACGCGGACGAATTTACTTAACATCCATTTTAATACCACACCACTTACAATTATTACGGCTTCCCTATCATTAGAATTAGTATGGAAAAAAGCAGACTGCCTATCAAATGAGACTACCGACGACGACGACCTAGCGACGACGACGGACGAAGAACCGATGACTTAATGGATGCCATCAACTCCGCCACCGCATTCTTATAGACGTTTAGTCAAAGTAACCAAAAGAAGCAACACTTCTTCGTTTTTTCTTCGTTTTTTAATTACTAAACAGAGAGAAATGCATTGCCACCATTGAAGAGATCATTGATCTGCCTGCGCAAAGGAAATTCCTGATTCTTTTCGTCTAACCGCAGATTACATTATTGCCTTGAATGGCGTTGGTGTGGTGTGGTGGTGCTGGCGGTGGCGGTGTCAGTGTCGGTAGCAAGGTGTAATCCGCTGTTTAATCCAGTTCTAGACGAAAAATGAGGCAGGTTATATAGTTAACTAAAGAACTGACCACCTGCAAGTCGAGTTCATGAAGTCTCATCTTAATTACGTCTTAACAGCTCTCCGAAGTCCCCTTTCCAAGATTGAGTTTTTTTTTTTGTTGTCTCTTAAAGACTTAGAAAGACTGACGCACACATGACGCGCTCACATCTTCATTTGCATTTTCCAGCAAATGATGTCAATAGCGTTGCCACTTTGTTAAACTTTTTACGAACAAACAAACAAAATTATCGATGAGGCAGGAAATTCTTTGAATTAAACTAAATGTATTTTATTTAAATGTTGTAAAAATCCTTGTCTAAGCATTCTCCAAACAAACTATAGAAAAATAGGTTAATTTGTATGTTTAAAGCATTTTTA
This sequence comes from Eupeodes luniger, assembly GCA_951509635.1. Taxonomy (NCBI): domain Eukaryota; kingdom Metazoa; phylum Arthropoda; class Insecta; order Diptera; family Syrphidae; genus Eupeodes; species Eupeodes luniger. The sequence goes on from OX608074.1 coordinate 2,009,917, forward strand.
AATCCCAAATCTCGAAGACTTCGATGTGACAAAACAAGAGTGTAAGATTTTCATAAAATACAAATCTTCTTAAAAAACTACGTTTTAGTCAAAAATATTGTAGCCATTCAAAGCCTTTTTAAACGTTTTTCAATAATTAAGTTTCGTTGTTATTTAAAAAAAAAAAACACTACGGCAACACTTCTGTTGTTAAGGTGGCAGAGTCTATTAAGTTTTTGAGAGATTAAACTTTCAAATAGGAAAAATAGCTGTCGGTTCTTAAAAACAGTTGTTATCTCTTGGCGACCGAAGACTGATGATGCTATGGAAGAGAAGTACTCATAACAAACCAGAATATTAACATAAATAACCTGATGGAATAGAAAACGAAGAACTGAAGAATCTATTTACAACTTGTCCATCAACCAGATTTTTCTTGTATCATCTTTATATTTATAATGTATGTATGTACCTTAGCGCTATATCCTGACAAAAACAACAATAACAACAAATATTTGGATATAGAAATTATTGTCGACATGGAAAAGGCGTGATCCAATTTTAATTTGTTTGCCAAAAAGATCTAAGAGATGACCGCCCTGATGCAAGAAAATGCAAATAATTGCTTGGGCTATATACTTCCAAGTTAAACAAAAATAAAACAGTGAGTAGATCATTCCAAAATCCCAACTGTCAAAGTCAATCGCAAGCGGCGGCAGCGGTGTCGGTGTCGGTGGCGGTCGGTGTGGTCCAATGCCATAGTTTATTTCGATGCACACCGCACAAATTCGTTCGCAGAAAAGAATGCAATCGTCCCTCGCAGAAGAGTCTTCCAAGTAAATTTGCCAAGAATTCCAACTGTGCATACACACGAAAAAGGGAGGAATTTTTCACGAAACTTCTGCTACTGGATTCCAAATTCCGCACGCAACAATGATCATCTTCATCGTTGTTGTCGTTGTGGTCGTCTCCCAAGCTCGAAGCACTCCACTCCAATGAACAGAACGAGGATAATTGCTGAATGGATATTATCCGTCCAGTTCAAATGGACAACTCATTGAAATCGATATCAAGTTGAGAGTTAGTTTGGAAGTCCCTTTACGCCTTTAACTACAAAATGCCTTGTTGTAAGCTTCTTGCTTGATCAAGTCATTTTTGGTGGCGCTTTGCCATCAGCCACAAGAAAAGGTCCTTAAGTCCGAAATTACTTCGGGTTCGGGATAATTCCAGTTGAAATATCTAAGATTCTTCTGCCACCGAAAATAAAACGTCTCATCGGTTTCCAAACGCAGGACATGGGCATTGGGCAATGGGGATTGCAGTGCGGGCTCAATCGTGATATCCACCTGTGAACCTTGTTACTCTTCGCAAGATAATTATCTCTGCCTATACCAAACCAAACCAATGAGAACGCACCAAACGATTAGTCTGGTTGCCAGCTCCTTCACCATAACCAGGAAGGTTGATGATTGGAAACGATTTAGTGGCATGCTGGGGCCTGCCAATCTCGTTTTCTCGGTGCTTGAGGAATTCGGTGACAATTTTTGGCAAAGACTCGAGATCGTTAATCTTCTGGTTTTGTTCATTTCTTCTGGTGCTACGTTTTGGTTTCTTTTGTCTTAGGGTCATGCATGTTGGTGCTCGTTCGGGATCGGGATTCGGGAGGATGTGCGGCATCATTATTGTTGAGATACAAGGATGTGTGGAGCCTCTGCGAAGTTTTTGAAGATTTTGTTTAATTAACTCGATCTAAATAGAGGAATTTTTGGAATTGTTTTTTTTTTTCGACTCGATTTCTTTTCTTTTTAAATGACTTCGTTTTTTTTTGTGGTACCACTGTTCATTGTTATGCCTCTCAAGAATTTGAATAGATTACCCCAATTTGAACTCACATACCTACCGACAATGACGGATGGCATTACAAAAACCTACAATAACAGCAATTCCATAGACTTGGCTGATTCTGAAAGTACTCGTAACTTCTAAACTTCAAATCTAGTTCTTTGATTAATTGATAGACTCGTCATAAAATGATTTATAAATAATGACGGTTTGAGTCTTGAATTCCTTCAAAAATAAACGAAACAATCATTTAATCGAAAGCTCAATCAAAGATCGTGACGATCATGATAGAAGGGAGTAGCCATAGCCACTTCCATGATCAGAATGCGATGTTTTATGAAATGCCAACAATTTGTGTACAACTTCTGGCCAATCTCTTTTACTCAGACTTCAATGATGCTGATGAAGAATCTTCTTCGTCTTATTCTTATTCTTATTTTTGTAGTCTTCTAGTTTGAAACCATTCATGATATTTCAAAAACTCACCTAACCCAACCACTAATCTTCCTCTTCGCCCAGTTGGAGATAATCTAACCATGCCATTGAACCGATGGAAGATTTATATGGCTGCTGAATGAAGATCTCTCATTCTTGAGTTGGGGCTGGGGCTGGAAACGGAAAGCTGGACAGACCGCAGCATGCGCAGCGGCAGCAAACAGCACCATTTCTGCAGCATCACTAGCACCACCATTGGCAAACTAGGCTGAAGCTAAGGCTAAGGCTAAGGCAGAGGCACAGAGTGCGTGACTGGTTTAGGATGTGCTACATGACTAGAATAATGTTGCATAACCGCGAGTTTGCATCGTCTCTCAGATGTCGGATTGGTCTATGGTCGGGTCGGTCGCGCGGTCTCGATCGACGACGACGACGGTTGTAGTTATATTTGTATAGTCGATCGTCTTCGTCTCGCCATCATCGTCATCATCAACATTGGATTGAACGTTGTTGATCGTTCAATTGGAATTGTTGAACGCGATGTTTCTCATTCATTTACTACTGTTGCGGGCTTAGAGAGCCTAATCGCTGCGATGTAATTACCTATTGATTAAATTGAAGTTTTTCGCATGTAATTCTCTCTTTTCTGAAGTCGTGGATGTCGAGACGCGACGATGCGATGCCGCGGCTGTGGCTGTGGCGGTTGTGGCGGCAGCCATGGTGAAGTTGTTTTGATGGCATGACCGTATGCATTGCATACCTTGTTAAAATAAATGCGAATGCGAAACCCAATGCGTTGGAATGCCAAACGATATTTATGTTTGATTGCTTAACAGAACTTGACTCGATATAAGATTGTACCTATAAACGTTTAAAGGAAGATTGAAATAAGTTTATAGCTGATGCGATGCTTTTCATGGGAGTTTAATAAATTTTCAGTTTTGACGGAAGCAGAAAAAAGGAAAATTTGGATTCAACAAACAAATGGGACTAAATCACGTTTCCAATGTGGGATTGGGGTGATCCTTTAAAAATAAAACTAGAAATTAAATGTCTCACAGGCTTTTTTTGAGAGAGGATTGGTTATTTTTCGCATGCGTTGGGACGTCAAGTTCTTAAAAAACTATGCATATCAAATTGAAACCTTTTCTGGGTACAGAACTTCACCCATCTTCATCTTTTATGAACTAATCTTGTAAAGGAATGCAATCACTATAATTTAACTTAACGATTGTATTCATTAAATACGCTTCATAATTCTTGACTTCAAATTTTGCAATTAGCAATCATTTGACCTTATAAAGACTGCAATAATTTTTTATCAATCATTTAAATGCAATCAATTGATTGCAATCATTTGAGACTTCATTCAATCTTTCAAATCACTTCAAGTCATTCATTCTTTTGAAGTCGTTTTATTGTTTTGAAGTTTTGCATTATTTTAAAGTCTGTCCATTCTATTTAAGTCTTTGCATTCACTTGAAGTCTTTTCATTATTTTGAAGCCTTTTTATTAAAATCATAAAAGATTGCATTCCCAAAAGATTGCACTCTTTTACAAGCCTGCTATGAAAATGCTTTAAATTAAAATTTTTCAAGAAAACATGAACTAGTGAGTGCCTAGGATCAACGTTTCCAATTACAATCAAAACCACAAAATAAAAGTGGAACATATGACAAAAAGACTTAACTACTATATCAACTTAAAAGATAGTCTTAAATGCCAAAAAAGTTGTTTTGTACTCTTTCCAACCTAGACTCCACGGAAACAATGTAACAGCTTCTGTTAAATTGTAAAAGTAATCACTTTACCTTCCATAGGTAACTTTTAATTGCAAAAAAAGTCCTCTTTAGATTTTTAATTGTCATCCAACGATATGAGTCTGAGGGCAGGGGTGAAAACAAATTGAGATATCAGACGGGTCTATTCTGTTTGCACAGTGTTTCAAATCCAATATACTATAGATAGGGTCTCCGCCTATTGACAACCACTCGAAAATTGAATGAATATGCAGTGATACGTAGAGTATAGACTAGGTATCAATGTTTCCACTTCGGATAGGGTGACTGACTCAATTGCAAAGGATATGTAATGAATACATGTTCCGTGACCAGAGTACACAATGAAACGATAGGGAACCCCTATTCCGCAATCACCCTTTGTCAAAACGCTTCTCTCTTTTAGCCTATTCTCGGCGTTCAAATCCCACTCCCTATTCAAACCAACCAACCGACAGACAACGCCAGAGACGACGATGAATGTTTGCAGATGATTTCACCCAATGTCGCTTGAATTCGATGGATGTGAATGTGAAGTCCTCAGAAAGCTCTGCTGGTGACACTAATCACTGTCACGCTAGCGATGATAATGACGATGACTATGATGATGATGATGATGATGAAATTGTTAAGGATGCACAGTTTCTGTATCTTGTATCTGTAAGTAAATTGAATTTACATCATCATCATCATCATGACTGCTAAAGCTAATCAGAACAGCAGATTAGAGAAGCAAGCTATACAAGATACGAGCTACGATGTAGGAGCTAGGAGCAACGAGGTAACTTTAAACAATGCGATTCTTTTGAAAAGATCAACTTCAATGATTCCAACTTGCGCTGGAATGTGCAGCAATTAAAAGAAACAGGTGTCGAAACTGCAACGAATTGCATAATCCCACGACTCAATCAATTTTCATGCAAATTAGGATCTCAGATTTCACGATGTAACAGCACCAGCTTCAGCTTCAGTTGCAGTACCAGTACCAGCATCAGTCCCCAGCATCAGCATCAGAAGCAGCAAGCGCATGAAAACCAACCCAAATCCATCACACAAAATACAAATTATGCATTTGTTCGGAAAGACAACTGACATGGCGGTCGCAGTACGATTACGGATGCGGATACTGCGGAGGAGTAAGGTATATAGGAATACAACAAAGCTAGTGTCGTCGTCGTCGTATAGTAGTTATCAGCTACAGCAGCGCTGGGAATAGAGGCCCTCACGACTTTTACCAGCTCGTAGTAAGAGTTATACATACCCTCTCTTACTGCCTAGAGCAGCGCATGCTGCATGGAAGTCGTCGTAGTCATCGTCGTCATCGTATTTGCGTCAATTCGTCAGTGGAGGAATTGCACGTCATCATCACCGCATATCGCAGGAAACGAATATTGGCTTTGGGCTCGGTAGCGCATTGATGATGCGAAACTAAATCGGTAAAAAGTGAAATGGAACAAAAGCAAGCGCTTACGTTTGTATGCATTTATGAGATTCTGTTCGCTTCTGATGGTTGAAATGAAACTTGAAAGGTTCACTTCACCATTTTTGACGATTCCTCTCCTGTAACGCAACGCCAGGCTTTTAGTTTTTATTTGTATTTAACAGAGTTCGTCTCGGGTTGCATTAACATCTTTTTGACTGTGTCGTTCGTTTGCTGTAGTGCCTTATGGTGTACCTACTTGAAAGCACGATAGATGTGTTTTTGTATTTTGAAAATCTAACGAATCGTTAGTTAATTGGTTTTAAATTCATTTATTTGTTTACCGCATGGTCTAAGAGGATCAGGATATGTTTACCTAACTACTTCCAGTCTATACCTTCAACATTCTATAATATTATGTAAAGGTTCGAGTATATTGCTTTGAAATTAAGTTAGAAAGCAATATGTTGAGTTTTTGAAACACAGATTTTATATTTTAAATAAGGGGTGTAAAATTGATGTGTAAAATACATACGTGATGAGATTGTTTGTGAAGCAAATTTTGTTGCAGTCTTCAAACAGTCTGACTTTTGATTTAGCATTTGTTAGCCATCACGCTTGCACTTAATTTTGTTGACGAAATTCATCCGGAAATCCTTCAAAAAGCTTCTCACTCAAAAATTTTCCTGTTACGCAAAATCTGGTAGAAAATACCAGCCAAAAACCTGGTACAATAGTCCAGATTTCGTGGTAAATAACTCCAGATTTCCTGGTAAAAAGAAATCTGGTTTTATTTACCAAAAATCTGGTTTCCTGATAAAATTTTTGACAGAAAATTTTCTGGTAAATATTACCAGCGTCCTGGTAGAAAGTATTTTTTTTCCTGGTAAAATGAAGATTATCTGGAATCTGGTAAATAGAACCAGGAAATTTATTTTCTGGTATATTTTTTCCTGGTAGATAAAACCAGTCTTCTGGTACTTATTACCAGAAATACTGGGAGTTTAAAAATTATCTTTTTTCTGGTAAATAAAACCAGGAATTTTATTATCTAGTATATATTTTCCTCTTAGGTAAAAATCAAATTTTAGTACAGTATACCTATCAAGCCCTTCCCGCCAAATAATCGTAAACTACATGGCGCTTCCGATAATTTAGTTAAGAGAAAAATCTTTATTCCTTTATTTCTTGGACATATTAGAGACGATGTTGATCTAAATGTTTTTTTAGGAATATTACCTATATCTTATGCGTTGTTTTTAGTAGAAAGAATACAATTAAATATATGCTATGCATGATTTCATAAGGCGCTTGCCATAATTTGGCGGAAAGAGCTTAATATTCTACCAGAATTTAGCTACCTGTTATATTTTACCAGAATTCTGGTACATTTTTACCAGAAAAAAAAAATATTCCTGGTATATTCTGAAAGAATTCTGGTATATTTTTACCAGGAAAAAAAATATTCCTGGTATATTCTACCAGAATTCTGGTACATTTTTACCAGGAAAAAAAATATTCCTGGGATATTCTACCAGAATTCTGGTACATTTTACCAGGAGAAAAAAATATTCCTGGTATATTCTACCAGAATTCTGGTACATTCTTACCAGGAAAAAAAATATTCCTGGTATATTTTACCAGAATTCTGGTACATTTTTACCAGGAAAAAAAATATTCCTGGTATATTCTACCAGAATTCTAGTACATTTTTACCAGGTAAAAAAAAATATTCCTGGTATATTCTACCAGAATTCTGGTACATTTTTACCAGGAAAAAAATGGTGTATTTAACCAGAATAATTGATGTAAATTTTTACCAGGAAAAAAAATATCCTTGGTATATTCTACCAGAATTCTGGTATATTTTTACCAGGAAAAAAAATATTCCTGGTATATTCTACCACAATTCTGGTACATTTTTACCAGGAAAAAAAAATATTCCTGGTATATTCTACCAGAATACTGGGTTTATTCAAGGTATAATTTTTACCATGAAAACAAAATTCTCCTGGTATATTCTACAAGAAATCTGGTGTATTTTACCAGGAATTCTTCGAAAAATCTCCTGGTAAAATTTACCAGTATTTTCTGGAAAACTTTACCAAGTAGGAATCCAAAAACCACTTTTTCTGGGTAAATTTAGCGGGAAATCTGGTCACCGGTACCAGTTTTTTTTTTGAGTGTAGTATGATTGCTCAAAGAAATTAGTGTACCACGGAGTTGGAAAATGTTTTTTATTTTTATTCAAAAATATTCTCAAGGTTTTTTAAAAAATGGGATTAGTTAATGCTATAAGAGTGGTTTTGAGGTGTTGAAAATTAAAAGGGGCGGGGGTGAAGACATACAGGCAGGTATAGATAAAGCATTCCATATTCTTGATGTGCGAATGCAAAATAAAATCTCTATACATAAAATTACGCCAGAATTGCATGTTAAGAGTAAATTGAAGAAAATTCCTGAAGGTTCAAGTATTGCAGCAGAATTGTTTGACGTAAGGGATGCAACTGACTATTTCAATAGAATATTACTTTTATAAATATCGTTAAAACATACAAGGATAGGCATAAGACATTGAGACGTTTTATTTATTTTTATTCCTTACCGATTTCATAGATCTTTTTTTGGAATCTTTCCCAAACTTAAGATTATTAAAGGGACAGCTTTTCAAAAGGGGACTTATTTCGCTCAGATATAGATTAGTCGCCATTTGTCTTTATTCCTCATTTCAAAAAGAGAACATCGAGAAATAGTGAAAAAGTACAATTGAATCATGTTCTTCATTTAATTTGTTTTAATTTTCAATTAGCTGAAACTTAAAATTCCTGAAAGTTTCCACGATTTAACATGTTTGCATCCTCCACTATTCTATTGCAAGTCAAGACCATTAAGACGATACAAAAAGCCTTTTAAATTATTAAATCAAAAAGCTTTACATTCTACTTGCACACTCGTGTACAGAGTCTGCTGATTTTGACAGACGACTCTATCTCAACCAGTCGCCTGATGCTAGGCCAACGCCAACCATCTTATGCCAGAGTCATAGCTCAACATCGTCACTCTCATCTATCTATGGCTTAGGCTTTTATGCATTTATTCTTGTTCTCCCATAGCCAGAGAGCAGTGACAGTGGCGCATCACATTGCAAACATAGCACATATTCATTCCCTGAAATATGTATATAGAAATTGTCCTGAGCCTGGCTCACTCTCGCATAAGCAATCAGCAACATGCATTGTGGCACTATTGTTGCCAGCGAACACGCATAAATTTCAATGCGAAGCGAACAAAAAAAAAATCACTCCGCGGATGCTGATAATTTATCGTGAGAAATGTCACACAGGGTGCTGTTGTGTGTCCTCTAGTCATATAATCTCGCATCATGGTGACTATGATGGTGACGGTGAGTCCTAGAGCCTGATAGCTGGGCTACTATACTCTACACTCGTACTCCGTACTCCACAGTGATTTCCACTTAACATGTCCATTCTAATACCCATTCATAGATCAAAATAAATTAAATTCAAAGCGAAGGCGAACGAATGTGGTGGAATTTTGCGCGAAATTTATGCGCATGTAATAAACTTCAAGTTGCACGGGATAATAAATGGCATCACAATCCTGCCGCAGTCGAAAAGTCGCGTTTGCTTGAGCGTTATTCTCCTCCTCGTCCTAGTCCTCGTCTTCCACCATCGCCTGCAGTTTGCGTCCCTATATACATAGTCCCGTCATCATTCTGATATGGTTGCCTCTATTTCAGAAGAATTATTTCCTATATAATAATGCTAAGCTTCTTGTACCAGTGTTGCCAAATGTGATTGAATTCTAAACCAGTTAGATATTTTCAAAATTAAATAATTGCGAATATAATCATAATCAACACGTAATTTTTCCATACTCTATTTTAAAAAATGGGTAAAAAATTGAAATTGAATTTTTGAAAACAATAATTTTTTTTCGTGAAATAAATCCACTTAAACTTAATTGGCAACCATTTGATATTCCTGATATCTATTATTGCCTCTCTCTTTTCAAATATGGCCAGAAAAGTGTTTGGGTACAATTTTATCATATACGAGGTCGCGCCCTTCTCGCTCGTTTAGTGTGCGATTTCTAATTTATATTCTAACCAAGTATGACCCTTTAAACTGCCAGCCATCCAATCGTCGTCGAATATAGGAAATAAAATGGATTTCTTTAAGGAGCAACACATTACTAGCTCTCAATTCATGTTGCACGCGCATTAAATGGTGTGTTAGGGCCAGGAAGCTATATGGCAGGAACTACCATTCGAATCTGATTGCACAAGCATTAAAAAATAGTGTGATGACAATAAATTTTGCCCTAGACACGAACGGAACGTATAACGTATAGTATAAGAGCAGACCGCAGAACTCGACTACAACTGCAAGCAAAATGCAATGGCAATTGAGCGGTATATAATTCAAGTCGACACAAAATGTGTCCTTGTCGCGGTTTACGTTCGTTTCTGGCAAGATATCTTTCATTTGGTTTTTCTATTTCTATCCTCTCTGCTATATGAATGTGATTGGAGAAGGATGAATGGGGATATTCCGATTTGGGATATGCTTGTCCCCCATATGGGAATTTTCTGAGCTTAAATGCGCTCCAACAAAAATAAGGATGCATATTTAAATGGTAATGAAAGGTTAGTTTATAGGCATTTGAAAAAGGAAATGTTTTGTTTTTGAATGACGATGCAAATATGGCAATTAATTGACACTTTCCATATTTATGTTGCATTGATTTTAACACTTTGCATAAATGTGTATGTTCGTAGCATAACATTGGGCCACGACAATTGACCTAAGTGTTTCATACTCCATTTCGGGCATCCACTTCCTCACCTAACCTAGCATGACATGGCCTGGCAGTATTATTTTTCCAAAAACATACAAATTACCTAAATGTTCGGAACTATAAATATCAATTGAGATAACTTCAGTTATTTTCTACATAAGCCACCATGAAGGTGACAACAAGTTTAAAGTAATAGCAGCTCTTAAGCCTAGTACGCTGCTGATGCGAAACGAAAATTCCTATACAAAAATGACATGACGAAATCATAAACGAAAAATTTGGCTGTGCTTTTCGTTTTTCAGTACGCTGCTGAACGACGAAATGTGTCATTTTAGTGGATAGCTGTACTAGATTTCTTAGTACAATTCTCCACTCTTTTCGTTCTCAATTTAATTGCCCAGCATATTAATTGCTTGCGAAATTTTGACGTTTAATTTTTGTATTGAAAAAAAAAATTGTTTACTCGTGACTTTCGTTGTTTTGACTTTGATTTATATTTGATTTAAAATTTAAAATAAAATGGATTTGTCTAATGTGTTCCAACGTTGCATTTCTGAATCGGAAACTCAGGATGTTATTGGTGATTTGCAAGAAGTGATGAAGACAAGCAGTGAAATTCAACTTCCAGACAGAACTCTCCACAAATATTTTTCCGCTGTGGTTTTCGTTTTAAAGCCTAGTACATACTTCCTCGTGAAGTGAACGTTCGCCAGTGGAGAAAGTGAACTTTTGAAATTGCTCACTGGTACACACTTGTGAATACACGTTGTGAACATTTGTATTCTATTTCATATAAATGCATTTTAACTTTTTTTTAAAAACCACACGCAAAGCAGCCACAAACTTTAAATGAGGAATCAGTATCAGTATTCAGTACAAATTGAAAACTGTCCTTTTTTTTGTAACCAAATGTCAAAGCTTCACCAACAGTTCCCGTACATTTTGCACGTGAATTGCCCGTGAACGAAAACTCTCCACTTTGTTCTCCACTCAGCTTCACGAGCACGTTCACGGGTGAACCAAAAACCGAAATTTGTATGGGTTCACGAGATGGTTCACAAGTATGTACTAGGCTTAATTTCGCTCTGCACTTGGAGACCGCCGAAAAATTTCGTTTCGCATCAGCAGCGTACTAGGCTTTAGTGAGAATTTCCTACATGAATGCGAACAGTTTATCACTAAAAATTTTACGGAAAGCAGAGTTCAAAAATAATTATTACTTTTCCTTATCAATTTCACCTTTCATTTCAATTATGTACAAGTAATTAATTGAAAGTTTTACAATTAGTAATTACAATTGAAAAATTGAAATTGAATAATATACGTTTCAATTACTTGTTATTGTAATTGAAAAAATTCACATATGCTAATTACATGTAATTCAAAATTGTAATTAATACGTTCCACTTTTAAATTACAGTAAAAGTATTTGTTTCATTATTTAATTGTTGATTCGAGCAACACATAAAATTTTCCTTTCAGGAAATTTTTTTGTAATATCCCATAAAATTTAATTAACAAAAATAATATTTAATTACTTATATTTTCATGTAATGACTACATAAAAAAGGTAATTATTTCTGCTTCTTCTATCATTACTACTGTTTTCAATTACATTTATTAATTAAGTAACAGGGAATTGATGCTTTTAATTACATGTAATTGATAATTAGTAATTGAAATTCTTCAATTCAATTCTTCAAATCGTGATTAAATTGTTTTTTCATTGTGCTGAATAATAAAGGGTGATTTTTTATAAGCTATAAGAAAGTTTAAAAAAAAAAACACATACAATTCAGAAAAATGCATGAAATCTTTATTTGAATCGATAGTACGGTCCATATAATTTAATGTTTGAAGCTCTTGCATTTTGGGCAAAAAAAAGTTGGATATCATCTCATGGTAGCGTTTATCATTCACAGTTACGTTATGATTCGCATCATCTTTGAAGAAGTACGGTACAATGATGCCACCAGTCCATAAACCGCAACAAACTGTGACTTTGTCTGGATGCATTGGTAGTCTTGCAATGCTTCTGGCTGATATTCACTCCAAAATCGACAATTCTGCTTATTTACGTATCCATTGAGATAAAAATGAGCTTCGTCGCTGAACACAATTTTTCGGAAAAAAGTGAATCTTCGACCAACTTTCCAAGAGTCCATTCAACAAAAAATTTTCGTTGCAGTAGGTCGTTCGGCTTCAATTCTTGCAGACGTATGACAGCGAAACAAAACACGAAACGTGCGTCAGCTGTTTAAACCAGTGTTGCCAGAAAGATAATTGCTAAAAAATCACCCTTTTTTAGAAGCATTAACAGTTAAATGTCAAAATCACAGCTAAATAAAAGTTAAGTTAAAAGTTTAATCAAGATCAGTTGTGGTAAATTTATTGTAAAGGGTATTTTTTTTTGCGTCTGCACTTTACTCTACTATTTATCCATATGGTTCATCTGAAAATCAGAATTACGGAGGACAAGAATGTTGAAAAAACAAGCTTTGAAACAGGTGGAACATATTTGTCTGTTACCATACTAAATTAAGATATGCGATTTCCAGTGTACAGTTGTATAATATGTAAAGTAGCACTCTATCCTGTCGGTTTCATGCTAAAAGCAAACATTTTTCCAACGATTGTTGACTTTTCCGTTGAAGCTCATACATTTTTCGTTCGTATTTACTGTGGCGGAAAAACTGTCAAAAAATAAATAAAATCTAAGTACTTAAAGTTTCCTGCGGCCAATTATTGCTATAGCCCCAACGTTCTCTGTGCAAGTTGGAGGCAACTTCATCTAACTGCAGAGTGTATACTCGTATATGAAGAACAGAGCGAGGTGTTTTGACTTATTATTGCCCTGCCCCCCGAAGGCAAATTAAAATATCACCTGAGTGTTGAAATTCTCATAAATTGCATGCATGATTATACAGCAAGCAATATACGCTAGGCAAACATGAGTTGTGAAAATGGCATGAAATTGGTCCTGATGTAGCTTTTTATGTGTTCCAAAGCGCCAAGTACATATCTACATAGAGGAAAGGAACCAAACGACACACTTTGTATATGCACTCTGGATACTGGACATTGGACAGACAGCGCACTCTGGCGACAATTAATTAGTTTAAACATGCAATTAACATTGGTAATTTATTCGTTGGGTTTCTATACCAAGACTGAATTTTAAATGATGTGTTTTTCTGTTGCATTGCAATGTACAACTATACTCGTAATATGGATGTGAAATAATGAATGTGATTTCAACAACTGCAAAACAGGTACCTTTGGATCATGGAATGTGAAAAATGGAATTTGTTTGAGGTGGTAGAATAAATTTGTTCAAAGAGAATTTAGATGACTACAGAGTAGAGGAAAATCAAACAGGATTTTCTTCAGCTTTGAAATGAAAGAAATTTGAGGACAATAATTCCATAAAAAAAACGATTTAATTTTTCTATTACTTAAAAATACAAAAATTCGTATTAAAATTTTTAAATTAAGCCTTAGAAGTTTTTATTTGTTGAACCCTTGAATGATGTTGTGATGACATAGAGATCATTTTAGTCAAACATATTATTATTATCCTTTCATCAAAATATTTGAATAATATAACACACCTTCTTCCGGTGGAACAACCACTCACATCAGTAACAGTAACAGGACATGCAGTTTTGATGTATAAGCTTTCATAACTTCAATGTTGTTGTGTGTTTTTAAGAAAAACTCATTAAAACATCAAAGACGTAAATAAATCAAAATATTACACAACTTTTACATTATCCATATATGGTCCTTGTCATCCTTAAAAGCATATGAATTCTGCACCTCCGCATCCGGTTTTTATAATCACTCCTTTCTCTCTTGAATTCCCTCTGTTGCCATATGAAACCATGAAATGTTTTCCTTTTCATACATTTATAAGCCATCATCGTTACAAAATTGCGTATTGAATTACATACATTCCTTCGTCCTTAACAACAAAACATTTTTACCTCACAACTTTAATATTCACCTTCTTTTTATATCAGGTTAAGAATACGATAAGGTTAAATATATGAACATCAAGAACTGATGGTAATGCTTTAAGGACATCACAACATGGCCCAGTATGAGCTTTGCAGCACATCAAACGTATATGCTTTTTTTTAAATTATTAAATACACACATTTCGAATGAAGACGCCAAGGAACACTCTCATATAGTATAGGAAATGTATAGTAACATTTCTAAGAATTTCAAGCCCTCATCATTATAATCATCATGTGAAGGAACCTTAACTGTTGCGATCTGTTGTAATTCCGGATGTTGTAAGAGCAACAAGATAGCTATCCCAATCTTATACATAAAATAACATACAAGAAAGCTTTAAAAGAAATTGGTTCTATTGGTTTCTGAAGGGAGACAGAGGATGATGGGAAGTGGGAGTCTGTTGAGATTGATGAACAGATGGATGGGTGGTGAAAGTCACAATTTTTCCCTTCATTTACGAGTTAATCTAAAGGAAAATTTATTACCGCTGTGAATGAATGAGTTTTAATTACGTTTCCAATTTGAAACGATTTCTCGTCTCGCATCAAATACGGAGGAAGAAAATACAAAAAAGAAAATACTGACTAAAAGGAAGTTATCCGGGAAAAATGGATACCTCTCTTTTATACTTCACAGGATGTTGGAAAATTGATAGCGGTGATTCAACGGGGGGTTGAATTTTATATCATTCAATGGAATTTGAAGTTTCATTTGCTTTATGACATCAAAAAGAAAATGTATATCTTTTTCTCTATCTGATGTATAATTGTGTAGGTGACCTGTATTTGGGCCTCTTAATGTAATGGGAGTGGAAAAAAAAGTTAGTTCTGTCCATTGGGAGATTGAATCCTGTTTCTTTCGAACTTCCAGTTTAACAAAAATCCTTTAATTTTAAAACAGGTGAGCTGCAAGATAACATGGGACATTCTTTTTACTTCCTTCAAACTACTATAACGAACGCCTTACAAAATTCAAATCGAATCTCTAAAAATCGATCTTAGAAACCCTTTGGCATTTTTTGTGCATATAGGTTATACTATAGGTACAGCCGGACGGACAATTATTGAAGTTATCTTTATGAATCATTCCAGTTATTGAGACATAATAAATATTGCAATAACTTAGCCCACAGTAATATCCACACAATGATTACATGGCCAAGTGTATAAAGTGTATATAGTATGCCTAAGTTAAAACCTGATAAACGTCTATTCCCTATTAACGTCTTGTTCCACTTCCAGAACCTATGGCTATTACAAGAGTATTAGATCGCAAAAGACATGTCAGTCTTATAAAGCCACCACCAACTTAGCCAGTCTATAGGTTAGCTTTTTAAATAGAGTCGTTCGTATATTCGTCCGTCGTCGTTCGTCTTTCCCACATACTCCTATGTTATGTTTGAAGGCATGGCGGCTATGGCGACTTGGTAAAGAGTCATTTGGGTAATTGTAATAAATTTACAAATATTATTCCATTTTCTATAGAGAACATGTTACAATGCCGCACTTATTAGATTTAAAGGCGAAGGTTTTGAGGGTTGAGGAAATACTATAATAATATAGACTCTATTCGTAATAAAGGCAGCAATATCCTTATTGAGATTGGATTGTGTTGAAGAGAATGACAGCAGGAGAATAAATGGTCAAGCCATAGATTTGAGTATATTTTTCAAGAATATATTTGCGTGGATGGATGGTAATTGTATCCTTTTGTTAGTAAGATATATGATAAGTTTGTATAAATGGCTCACTGAGTCACCGGGGTTATATACACGAAAATTAAATTGATCTAGTTTTATTAAGTGGGTTTGGAAATAATGATACAAAATTCCATTGGATATTATTATATGAATGGAAAAGATTTTGAGACAATATGGTGGGCTGATTTAAACACACACAAAAATATGTAATTGGAGTTCAAAATTCAACGTGTGTTGTTAAAAACATGATATTTGAGAAATAACACGGTTAGCAAACTTTTCTTACAAATTGTGATTACTTCGTTTATTGTGTGGCACGTAATGCCGTCTTGTTGAAACAATGCATCACCCACATAGATATCTACTAATTCTGACCATACAAATCTTTAATCAAAGGTCGGTCATTCAACATAATTTGCCAATAAATGAAATCAAATCCCATCACCAGGATGAAGAGCCATTTAACTAATTTTATTTAAAAATCGGCAAACTTCTCAAAATGATTATTTTGTTAAAATACGCGATGTTGCCAAAAATGCTGCAAGAAATTTTTCTCTCCGTCTGATCTGACTACAATCTACGAAACCTATATACATACGTCCGATACTTGAATATAACTCTCTTCTTTGGGCTGGTGGTCCAGTAAATTAGCCTCTTGGATTGTAGTCAAACCAGAGCTTGTAAAATGTTTGGTGACATTAACATCATCAACTCGATTACGTCACTCGAACATCGACGCATTGTTTCTTGTCTCACCATTTTTTAGCGTTATTTTAACGGACTATGCCCTAGTGAAATAACCAGTTGCATTCCTCCCCTTAAACAATTTAACCGTAATACCCGCGCTTCTAGGAATACCCATCAATTTACCCTTGAGCCCAACTTCGGCCGTACGGGAATGTGGAATACCTTGCCACGCTCTATCTTTCCCTATCATTATTGCAATGTTCAGGAATTCAAAATCAATGTAAACCGACACCTCCTATCCAACCCTTCCCTCTTTTCTTAATGTTCACACTGTGTCTTTGGCATATTAAAGGTATACAAAACCCTTTTAGTGTTCGCTAATTATTAAAAAAAAGAGGCTGGGATGCGACCCACACTGTAAACTTCAAATCTCGTCTGTCGATTTGTCTTGCTTAAAAGTTTGTAGGGTTTCGTGTTTTGTTTCTTAAAAATTTAAAAATTACCAACAATATTTTGCAAATCTACACTAATATTATAAAGAGGAAAGATTTGTATTTTTGTAATAAACTTAAAAAGTACTGGACCGATTTTAATAATTCTTTTTTCATTAGAAAGCTGAATTATCTGTACCTATTTATGTCTACCCGTGCGAAGCCGGGACGGGCCGCTAGTACCTAATGAAATAGTTTGATTTCAAAATCAGTTTTTGTTAACGAGATTTTTAGTCGAAAACCAATTTTTACCAATTTTAGTAGCACTTCTTAAAAGTTTTTATGTATTAAATAAACAAATACAAATTGGATGAATGAAATTAATTTGAAGTCAATACCTTCTATTTTTCACGAGATACCGAGAACCGAACATCATTTTTTACCAAATTTGTGTACTATTTTTTGTAGATTTTATTTTTTTTTACGAAAAAACTAACTGTTGGATTTTAATAAAAAATTTACTGAATGTCGAAAATTATATTTTCTGTGATTTCGATTAGTTTGAAGCCAATATTTTTAATTTAAAAAAAAATATTTGAGTCGAAAATCAATTTTTACGAACTTTTAGAAATGCTCTTTTAAGGTATTTATTTTTTTTGTTAAAAACTGTCAGATTAATTTTTTTTCAAAATTTTATGGAATGTTCAAAACAATATTTCTTATGAGATTAAATTAGTTTGAAGCTAATATTTTTAATTTTAAAAAAGATAATTGAGTCGAAAATCTATTTTACCAGCTTTTAGTAATTTTTTTTAAGGTTTTTATTTTTTATAAGAGAATTGCCAATTCGATTTTTGTCAAAATTTTACTGAATGTTGAAATCAATAGTTTTTATAAGACAAAATTAGTTTGAAGCCAATATCTCAAAGTTTTGAAAAAATATTTAAGTCGAAAATCAATTTTTACCAACTTTTGTTAATTTTTTTTTTTAAACCGTCAATTCGATTTTTCTCAAAATGTTACTGAATGTTGAAAACAATATTTTTAAAAAAGTAAAATTAGTTTAAGGCCAATGTCTCAAATTTTTGAAAAGTTATTTGAGTCGAAAATCAATTTTTACCAAGTTTTAGTAATTTTTTGTTTTAGGTTTTTATTTTTTTATAAAAAAAACTGTCAATACGATTTTTACCAGATGTTGAAAACGTTATTCTTCTTTGCAAAAAATTGTTTTGGAGATAAAATAATTTTTTATTCGTAAAATTTTCGAGGTGAAAAATATTTTTTCGTCAGTTTTTTTGATTTGTAAAAAACCCTTTAATAGGATTTTTTTCCAAAAATATACTTGTTTGGTATCACGTTGCAATATATGATATAAAATTTAATTCAAGTCTCTAGGGTTATTGGTTCGTGAGATATTTAGGGTTAACCAAAATTTTCACCCACCTTTTTTTTAAACTGCTAAGGTAAAAAACCACCTACGCAATTTTTCCTGACTTATATTAACATCTCATATTTTACCACTAATTTCACTATTTGTGTCCAAAAAGGTGCCTCACGATGACCTAAATGTGTTTTGTTTTTGCAAACTGTTTAACTGAATAATGTTTACAGTGAATTTTATTAATTCCAATGCATTGTTAAAGTGTGTATCGTTCCAGTTTTCGTAATAGTGTAGTTTTCAATTTTTAAATGTCAAAATATGACACCTTCAAAATTGATATCTGTTGAAATTGCTTATAATTCACAATTAAACTTCTTATTGGAAATGCATTCCTTTTGGAGTTTTAAACTTTGCGTAAAAGGTCTTATAAGAAATCGTGAGAGCATTGTAATTTTTGGAAGGGGAAAAGTCAAAAAATTGTGCAGCATACATTTCTGTATCAAAAGTTTTTAAATGCCCTAAACAGTATCAAAACATGGACGGCTTAAAGTTCACAGCCCTTACTAGTATTTTTATTTCCTTATTATCTATTTCTTTTATTGTACACAAAAATGGTCCATACTTAATTTAGAACTTTTAGTATAAGCTGTCTTTTTAGAGGTAAAGAAATTTGAAATGGAATAAAACAAAGAAGATTTTTTTTAAATTGACTTGAAATTTGCTTTATTCGAAAGACTTACGGGTCCCGGCTTCACACGGCTAGACATAAATAGGTACAGATATTTAAGTTATAAGCATGCTAATTAAAACGACCATGAATCACTAAATTAGAAAACATTTTTCTGTCATATCATTAATACTCTTCGCGTAAGCGTAAGCGATGAAAGACATTTTATGGCTAATTTTTTTACACCTTCGGTTGGTTGTAATAGGAATTTCTAAAGATTTATATAGTAATCTAATTATGTAGTACTAAATATAGCCTATATTACTCAGTGATAATGTACTTTTTGAGTTTATTCGTTACATACAAAAATACAAATCTTTCCTCTTTGTAATATTAGTGTAGATGTAGATAATCTTCTTGCGTTATAATTTAAATATTTCTGAAAAATGACCGCCACCGCTTGGACTGAGTGTAGTTTTAAGGACCATTTTGACATTTTTTGTGGATGTAAAGGTGTCTCAACTTACACTTGAGGATTATCATCACTCCAAATACGGCAGCCTTATTTATTTACGAAATATCTTAAAATTCCTTTAAGAGCACGATTTTCAAAACTTCTTTATTTTATTTATTTATATTACTAGACCAATTACTCTCTCATTTCTTTTCGTTAATAGATTTTTTAAAATTAATTTAATCAAAGAAGACGAATTTTATTAAAATACCAAACAAATTTTGTGTAACTTACTTCTTCATAAATGTTTTAAAATTGTATTTATGACTTTAAAATATAATTTTAATTTAATTAAACAACCTTAAGGTTTTCTGTTGTTTACCAAAAGCCCAGAGCTTTGACCTTCTTTATGTCATAATTATATTATTTATGACTTGTCCTTGCTTTTGTTCTTGTTTTGTTATCTTTATATACCAAAAAGGACAACAAAACAAAATAAAATAAAATAAAAGCAAAAATCTTTAATTAGTTTGTTTTTAATTTAAAAATTTTTCTTCATAAATGCAGAGGTATCCCTTTTTCTTTGTGCCTATAAATCACTCAAGCAACCAACCATTTACCGTCTACTTGTGCCTGGAATCATAAATATTGATTCTTCCCAGCTCAACCAAGACAGCAGCTGGTCATCAGCTTATCTCTGCATTTACATCTCTCTTTTGAGTTCGGTAGTAGCCAAAGGCTATTAACAAATAACCAAAACAAAACAACAACTAGAAATACCCTTTGGGATCAATCGCAAATAAAAAATGCATAGTTTTCGTCCTTTTTTTTTTGTGTCTTATTAAATTCAAAATTGAAAGTGAATGGTTTTTCAAAACGCTCTACAAACAAAGACAATGATGTGGCATAGGAAAGGAAGGTGGGTAGATTTTGCAAATGCAAAATATTATTGGAATGATATTAATTAAGAACAAAAGGAGTAGTTATATAGAAGATCTGCTGCTGGGTGTGCATTGTATGCATTGTTCTATAGCCGAAAGCAGAACGGCTAATTGCATTTATTGGTTAATGGTTTTGAAATGTTGGAAATATATACCAAAAACAAGAAACTGAAAATTAATTAAAGAAAACGTTCATAAAAGTGTGGACAGATTCCAAAAACCTTATGTATTAATTTCAGGAAAAATGTACCTATATTATGAATTTTATATTTTGGACGTAAAAGTTTATATGATATATCATATAAGTCACTTGAAATGAAATACTTAACTCATTTCCCATAAAGGCATTAATTTTAACAATCAAAAAACTGTATTCATTGATATTGGCATTTTTAATAAATTTATAGATAATTTTATATTTTTACGTCAGTTTCTATTAATTCACTTTTGCGTGACCATCCAATACTTCAGAAATAAGCATTACGGATGATTTAAAAATTCATTTCACTTTTTCCATTGAAGTCATAAAAATGATACTCATATAATAAAAAATGGACATTACAAAAGTCTATAACGTAACGACGACTGTTTCTTCTTTTTTATTCTTCGGAAAACGCAAATCAATAAAAACAAAAATTTCATTATTACTCATATAAAAATCAAAAAAGACTGTGAATAAACCAACCCCGAAAACAATTAAACTGCACAAAAGATTTATGTCCACGCTCATGGACGTAAATAAAAATGAAAACATTTGATACCCATTGTTTTGATTGGGTCAACCCATCGACGACAGATTATTATCCAAAGTGAATCGTTTGGTCATGATATCCATAGCCATATAGCCATAGAGAAGGCCATGAACTCTGGAACTGACGACACTAAACCGTAAAATGTAATGTCATAAAACCCAAAGACATTCGCCCTGAACTGATGGCTATAATGACCATATATACACTACACATGGAAGTCTTCGTTCTCCGAGCCAAAAAGGAGTGAGGAAGAGCCTGATAGAAACACGTCTTAAATTTTTATTATTCTCGTATCTTATCGTCTTATCAGAAAAATTCTTCAATTAGTTACAAAAGACACATAGAGGAGTAAAAGTAAAACTAATATGAGAAGGAGGAGGATGTCGAAAATCCTTTCATTAGCCAAATTCCAAGGAACTATTTCCAGTAGAAGAAATAGTTTGGGGACACAAAAAGACACAAAATTAAATGAAATAAAAGTTCTAGCTGCTGTCCCTTGTTCTTCGTATATAGAGTATGGAGTAAGTCCCTCCGCAATTTGGCTTTGACCCAATTACATCCTTGGAAGCAAATTTCATGTTAAGTGTCCTGGGTGCCTTATCAACATTTAACTTTTGGTCACAAGGAAGCCGGATGGCTTACATTGTTGAAAGATAATGCTGTTCACTCCAGTTGCCACCAATTAAGATGAGTCGCCTTCGCCTCTATAAGAGCGGCTTCTTTCTATGGGAACTGTACCTAGAACCTTTATTCTTTTCTGTGAGAATAAGTAGAGCGGGGGAATTCCATTATTTGCTTTGGCGATGTTGGCGTGGAAGTGGATATTGGATACAAAAGCTAAAATTTCGCAAATCGGATTATCCTTTTTTTTCTAGTATATCCTTTTTCGTTGATGCTTTCGCCACCACTGCACCACCGTACCGCACCATGAAACATACGTAACGTAATACCAGACCATTCATAGGGCATTCTTCATGACAATTCCGTGCTTGCATTGAGTTTTCTTTGCTTATCCAATTCAATAGTCTGGGTTTTTGGACTTGGATTGAACGAACGCAGAGGGAATTTTCGATGCAGTGACACAGTAATTGAATTGCAGAATCTATTGGATTTTTGTTTCTATCTTTTTTCTCATTCAATAGGTTCTAGGAGTTTTGTGTGAAGCAAAAGTGTTGAGAGTGTTTACCATAGCTTAGTAAGCACTTGATATATTTTTGGTTGGTTTCGTTTCGTTTCACTTTTTATTTTATTTTGTTGTCCTTTTTCAAAAAGGAAGTCTGTGGTAAGAGCTGAAAATGTTGCCGTTACCTGGATGAAGATATATAAATTGAATTTCGTCAAGTGCAGAAACACAGGTGAATGTTTCGTAATTTCATGAAAAATACTCTGCATCGTAGACTCTGGAGAGAATATGTCCTGTCCTTCGTCCCTGATGATATGGTTCTCCTTTCAATTTTCACATAAGAGAGGGAATATTGGTTATTGGTCTGTAAAGGCATGTTATACCTACTCTATACTCACATGTATTTCCAAGATAATTACGTTATTTTAACCGAGATATTTCTTCAATTCAATTAAAATTATATTGATTAATTGCGTACCTTGACAAAAACAGTATTTTATGTTTCAGTAATGTTTTCCCTCTGCATTCTGATTGATTTGCTAATTCAGTTATTTAATTAAACAAAAATAGAGGAAATATGTTGTGATTGTTTGTTTTGTAAAATAACCAAATTAAAAATTTTTCCTCTCTAATTTGTTGACAGAAATGTTATTTTCTTTTTTAACTGAATTTTAAAAACTTCTATACTAACAATTTGGTCAATCCCAATACTTGGGGCATATTTTGTGATGTCTATACATTTTGTAAACTCTCCAATAAAAATGTTGGGACAGAATTGGAGACTCTACCTTTTATCGACTTAAATGACGGATAGTGACGATTTTTATAAAACCATGTCTTAAACCCAAACTGCTTTAGATCATTAATTATTTGAATGTCATATAATCGTATCGTATTATTGGCTCAGGGACGTGGGTCCTAATATTATCTTTGGGACTTATGTTTATCCCACATAGGTCATAGGTTCCTTCTTTAAATCGTTCTTGAAGCATTAACATTTACTTGATTTTGAATTCATCAAACATGTCGATATCGGTATGCTGTAAGAAGTATGTTGTAAGAATATCAGAATAAAACAAAGCTAATTGTTTGGCAAGATCTTCAAATCAATGTGCTTTTTCCTTATAAACTTCTGAAACGTCTAGGTTCTTAACCCAAAAATAAGTGTTACCTAAAAAAAATACTTATTTTCTATGCTTATTCTTTCTTCTTGGTCGTTTTTCAAGAGAAAACATTAACAATCATCCTTATTACGGTATACAACGAAGAATCACTATACAAAAGGCCATTTTGAAGAATAGTTGTTGTTTGGTGTAATTGATAGATTTTGCCGTAATTCTAACATACAAAATCCATTTGCTTACACCATAGAGACAGGCCACAAGCCACAAGCTACTACCATAACCACCATAAGAATCTAGAATCCAAAATCCAGAATCCAGAACCGATTGTGAGATTCTCCCCCGTGGACACACTAAATTTCACTCCTTATTCCACTCTTGAATTATGTTCCCACCTAATCTTGCTTTCATCCTGCTTGCTATCCCGCTTTGAAAACAAACTATTTTGCATTATTTGTTTGCTTCCTTTTTATGCTGAATGCTGCATGCTGCATTTGCAACTGCATGGCCAGGCAATTGCCGGGTTAAAGAATTGTAACACAAGCCCTGAAGAGAGCTATACAAACGAATTATGCCCATGAAAAGCCCGTGCTGCTGGCGATGGTAGTTTACCTCAGCATCCAACCGTTCCTTCGCGTTGCGCCGATTGCCCCGCGTCAGTGTTGCTCCGATCGTCCGTCCCGTAGTCGTTGGAACTGTCGTCGTCGTCGTCATCGTCCTCGGAGCACGAATATCTTTCTATTGTGTACACAAGGAGGATTTCTTTGTGGTCGCTTCTGCTTTTGGGTGCACCTCCTAAATATTTCGGCTGAGTTCAATCGCGATGCTGACTTGGCTTGGAATGTGCACCAAGAAGTCATGCCAGACCTTCTGCGAGCGCATAAATAGATATTTATTCCTAGACGTTAGATATGCAATTGATATTAATCACGCGTGTAATGCCGTGCGCCGCTGCCGCTGCTGCCGCTACCATCACCGCCGCGCCATCGTTGTATTATAGTGGTGTATATAGTAGTCATCGTTGCTGCTGCCACCAACCGCTGGGCTGATGGCACAAACCTGTGAAAAGGCCAAAGTCAAGCCACCACAATAGGAGCAGCCAGAGAAACAATCTGTGAAGGATGCAACCCCAAACGACCCTGAGGTAAAGATTCACACTGTTTGTCCATGAGCTCCATCTCCATCTGTGGAGAGCAGAACTCTAAATAGGCATCTTCTTCGTTCTTCTACATCATATGGATGGATCCCTGGGTCCTATGTGGCTGTATTCACTATGTTCCATGAAAGATGCTGGAAAATATATATTTATGGACATCAACGATCGATTATTATTGTTATTATTACCAACTTGGAGAAAAGGACTATTCATCGTTAAAAAATCTTCCCGCTGCCGCCGCCGCGCCGCTCCGTGGACGAAGGGTGTGCGGTGCAGTACGACGACAGCGGCGGCGGCAGTGACGGTGGCGGTGGCTGCTACATCGATGATTCGTTGGTTCGATTTGGTGGATTGTTATCGATTGTTTTCGTTTTTCATTGTACCCGCAAGTGGAAAGTGTTGTCTCTTGGAACGTTTTCACCTTCGATTATTTATTGGTCCTCTATTGTTGGTTGATGGTAGGTTTTTGGTCTCCCTATATACATAACTAACTATCAGTGTTTGCTTTGAAAGGGACGACTTTCATGAACTCGTTGTCGTAGTCATCCTCATCCTCATCCTCACTCGCTCATCGTCTTGCGGTCGTGAGTTTTCCCTTTTTTAGTCTAAATAGAATCACATTTAAATTGTAAAAAATCGTATCCACATCCAGACAAAGGCATACTGTCATCTAAATATGATTTTGCTTTTTGTTTTGTATGCAGAGATAAATTTATGAGACGCGATGAGATGACTGGGAACAAATGAGAGGTGAGAAAATAGAGCACGAACCCATTTTTGTTTACCGAAGGAAAAGTTACTGATTTCTGATCTGGGAAAGAGAAATTTTAATTGAAGATAAGTTCGATTAACTTTCAGCAGAGGTTTGTGATGCCACACAAAATCTTTATCGAGCTACATGCTTACTTTTACTTTAGATGATATTGGTGCAAAATTTTGAAAAATATTACAGTCATTTTTGCGAGTTCAGAAGGTGTTAGGGCTACAGATCGTGGACAATCAAGGACTTACAAAACAGACAGAGATCTGTCCTAGACTTCTGGTATGAGAGTCTTATGTACTAACCATCGCACCGCGGATACTACTTGATACTATACGAGTTCCTCAGGGTAGTCATTTAGGACCTCTACTATTTATTTAGTTATTTATTTAGTTATCAAAGAGGTAGGACCTCTTGTGTACGAATCTTCAAACGCATAGCATCTTCAAACGATTGGTTACTACTACAAGAGAATATTAACAGTTTTGGTGTTAGGTGCAACAAGATGGGCTTAATCTTAACCCGGTTAAATGTCAGACAATTAAGTTCCCTAAAAATTTGGTCTACTAGTTCGATTGATTGTAAAATATCGCAACACTTTATAAATCGCGTTCAAAGCTTTTCTAACCTTTATTTTACGGGCCAAATTGATTCCATAGTTAGATTTTCTAAATCTAGGATACATTTTGCATGAGTCTTTTAACTAATCCATATTGAAATCTCTAACCTCATGAGCTAAGTGATGATCTGCGGTCACACCAGGTTCATAAATTATTCAAGATTCTTCTTACTGATCTGACCTAAAAAATGTTTGGTCCATCTGTGCCTTTCGTAACCTCTTAACTGATGAATCTTTCTTTTATTAACATAAGAACCTACTTCTGAATGCAATCCAACTAACGGATAACTTTTACTCAACCCAAACAAAGGATCACCTGTCATCCGTTAAAATAAATATGAAATCTCTCAAATCGGACATTTCTCGACTTCGTTTCATGAATGGGCTTCCACTCTAATTCGACATTAAAACAAACAACAAAGCTGAGATTAGACTTAGAGTTCTCTGTCTTGAGCCGAATGCGCAGTTCGTATCTCACAGATAAGCGCTGATTTGCAATGCGCATTAAGATTGTTTAGACTAAGAATAAAATAGCCAACACAGAAGTTTACCTATTTTACCAGGTTAGCTGTTATATAGCCAGCCCACAAATGGATGCAACCCATTTGCCCTTCTTGGCTTATTCTTTTACTATGGTTAAGCTTCCTCTTCCTGAAGGTACATAGGTATACCATGAGTATCCCGAAACCGTGCACCGTTTGTTTCGTTCACTGACCGCAATACCCGCAAGTGGATGACGACGACGCGACGGAGACGACGCGGACACTAAGGCCTAGCTCTCTCTCCCTGTCGCTCTCTCTTTTTGTTTTTGTTTTCCATTTTTTTCATTTGATATGACTTTTCGGTTTTGGCTATCGAAATCTTGTGCAGAACCATATTTTAGGATGCGAGCGAACCTCATCTTTTTCGCGTCCTCGCTCATCCAACTAAGCGGGATCTTTATGAGGCCATCATTCTCTCGGAACAGAGGAATCTGCAGAATCACTTAGCTTCGCGTTGGGTTATCTAACATAAATTCACAGATTCGCATCCTTTTTGCGAAAGCCGCTCGCTCTGAATCATGTGAATTTATTCACCACTGCTGATTCCTTATCACAATCGCCAGTCGTATATTACCATTTTTGGGCATTTCTAAGGCTTTGCTAAGAGTTGGGACGAAGCCATAACCCTCTGCCTCTGTTTAGTCGGTTTCGGTTCTACCTATGTAGGTATAAGTACCTAACCTACCTATATCAAGTTGAAGGATACCGCGTGGCTTGTGGAAGACGTAGTGGACCGGACCGCAAGGGCGAACTTCTTGATCATCCGTTGCAGATAAGCCTGAAGGAGCAGCACCAGATGATGATGATGATGATGATGATGATGACGATGGTGGTGTGGTGGCAATGATGGCAAAGGCTTTTGTTTGCTCTTGTACGTAGGTACGTCGCGTCGGTCGTACAGTACATGGAGGATGCCCATCAAAGAGAAAATGGTCCAAGTCAGGGCAGGAGGTTGACTTTTCATCCATTTTTTTGTCTTATTCTTTGAGATTTTAAGTTGTGCAGCTGTGTAGCATCGCGCGCCACGATGTGTTGAGCAAAGTTATTAGTTTGGCCAAATTTGGAAGCCAATAATGGGTCTTGTTGAGTGTTGTACACGTTGGTTGCAATGAATGACAAGGATTTTATCGCTAAAAATAAGGAAAAACAGACAGAATTCCTCTGAGGTCATATTATGGGTTGCAATAAATGTTTTTTGATTGTTGAATGATAAGTTAAAAAAATCTAATACAATGTTATTGATATTTTAATGGATTCCAAGAGAAATTGTTTTCTTGATAAATCTTCTTGCAAGAAAAGCTCCGTAATTCTTATTTTGGAATATCATAGAAATGCTGACTTTTTATTTCTTCTTGAAAGAAACAGAATTTCGGCATCATTTCTATAATTTTCTAGGTATTTACGGCTTTGAGTCAAAATTGATTAAAATATGCTATTGAGACAAACGAAACTAGAAGACTCTTATTTTGCCACTATTTCGATTTCTATGACAGTCAGCAAGAAAAATTAAACGTGATAGTTTTTTTGTTTGGCTTCATGCCAGTACTAATACATTTTCACTGTCATAGAAAAACCACCAAGACCTCCCTCTTTAAGAAACCAGAGGCCTTAAATCTATTATAACATTCGAAATGTTTGGGCTTTTCAGAACATAATAACTGCAATATCGACCAACCAACATTTGGCAGCCATCATATGTTTTCCTAAATCTCGAATGATCATCTCATACTTCAGACTTCTTGGTTTAACCTCATAATTCATAACCTTATTTCCTACAAATGTTTACCGATAGAACTTTAAAAATGGCCTCGATTTTAAAGATACCTTTTGGGATAACTTTCCTTCATGGACTAATGAGACCTATTCAGAAATTCAAATATGCACAAAAACGATAGTGGATCAAGCCAGGCCATAGACGTCACTAGAACGAAGAAATCCTACCTTTACCTTGCCAGAGTATGACAGTATGTCACACGAATCACGACAACTTGTCTATAATATACTCGTACCTATACTGGCCATTTGTAAAAGGAAAAACTGCAAAAATTTCCATTTTCCTATCACCGCCTCCATCACATCGCAACGAATTCATGCTGTGGTGCGGCTGGCTGATGCTGATGTTGTTACCGGCTGCATTATACGAATAACGTTGTCGTCGACGTTCGTCGTGCCAATTCATAACTTCATTAGCGCATGTGCAACGTGAAAAATCCACTCTTGGCCAAACTACGTTCCAGTGACGACTTTACCGTCCAACAACGACTGCTACGACAACGACAACGATGATGACGACGTCACATCAGGTTGCTTTGCATATTAAAAAAAAAGCGATTGTTGTCGATCCACTTTAAGCCATTTCTGGGATCATGAATGTACTCTTTACATATATCTTTATTTAGGTACTTTTCCTTCTGCCCATAAGGTATAAGTTGAAATTTTTGATAACCGATATTTTTTTTGGAAAGGTGTTGGGGACTTTTAGATCAATGGTTTCGAGAACGTTTAAGTCGACATAAATCCTTATTATGGGTGAATACTTCTCTGATAAAAGTAATAATAGGGTTATTAGTGTCGATTTTTACAGCATTAATTATAACTCAATAATTCGTAGCTTAATTTAGCTTTTAAGATTGAATTTTAATGAACTTCACTCTAATTAAATAAATGGCTGGACTCTTACCTTTAACAAATATCCATTCCTTTATTTTTGATAAGTTCTATCTATCTATCACTCAATCTTAAATGTCATTTCAACTTGGTTTTGAGCAATCCGTCAAAGAAAAAAGAAAATTTTCTTTCCTGAAAGCAATTTCAATAGCTATTGACCATTTTTTTAAAACTAAATGAACTAAAAAAACATCGATTTTTGACACCCTATATTCTACCTAAAAGTTTGTATTGTGTCAAAAATTAAGTTCTGCAGAAAAGTCTCTATTTGAACACTAAATGGCAGACGGCATCTTATCAGACAATGCTTACGCTCCAGCTTTTGGTGGGCAACTGCTTTAAGTTCTTTGTTTAGCAAACGGGAGAAACTTATATAAAGCATGATCTGGATCCTGTATATCAAACCGATATGTTGATGATTTTTCTGTTTTGAAAGGCATTTAGGTAAAACGTTCCACATTCTTGATGTGTGGCTGGAGAAAGAATATCTATACTTGACAGTACATACTGAAGTGCATTGGGTCACAAGCGGGAGAGACTCGTAAGGCACAACCCGGACTCTAGTAGGTGAATCGATTGTTTTCATTTTCGTGTTTTCGAAGCATTTTAATATTCTTGATGTGCGGCTGGAAAAAAAAATAATTTCTATATCTGACATTTCGTGCTGAAGTTCGTATTTGGGACAGAAATTATGCAAAAACGTAAACTTATTATAGGGACATCTGCTCTGATACCAGTAAATATTTAATAATAATTACAAGAAGATAACAAGAATAGAGAAAGAGAATCTATCAACGTCATTATTTTGGATTAAGAAGTTTCGAGAAATATTGTGTAAAAATCGATTTCTAAAGTCACGAGTATATATAAAATGTAAAACCCTGCTATTTTTCGAAAATATAATTTTTTTAAAAGCATATGAAGGGTGTTTTTTAAGCTAAGTCAGAAGTGTCAATATAGTCATACCTATGTTTTGACAGTTGAGAAGGTCAAACTGTGTTTCGGTTTGGCAAATCATTATTATTCGTTTGAAAAACACTAACGTGTTTTGAATCACTTCGTTCATTTTACTTTGCTTGTTGATGAAACTCATACCTTGTTAAATGGTTTTCCTAATATACAAACGATGAAAACCCCTAAGTCACCATAACCATCCACACTCAAAAAATTTTCCTGGTAGATAAAATCTGTTAGAAAATACCAGCCAAAAAACTGGTACAATAGTCCAGATTTCGTGGTAAATAACTCCAGATTTCATGGTAAAAATAAAAAAAAACAGAAATCTGGTGGAATCTAACAAGTACCAGAAGAAATTTTTTTTACCAGATTTCCTGGTAGAAAAAAAAAACATAAAAAAATTTGGTAAAATACTCCAGATTTCGTGGTAAATAACTCCAGATTTCCTGGTAAAAAGAAATCTGGTTTTATTTACCAGAAATCTGGTTTCGTTGTAAAATTTTTGACAGAAAATTGTCTGGTAAATGTTACCAGCGTCCTGGTAGAAAGTATTTTTTTCCTGGTAACATGGATATTACCTGGAATCTGGTAAATAGAAAAAGGAAATTTATTTTCTGGTATATTTTTTCCTGGTAGATAAAAGCAGTCTTCTGGTACATATTACCAGAAATACTGGGAGATCAAAAATTAACTTTTTTCTGGTTAATAAAACCAGGAATTTTTTTTGTATGGTATATTTTTCCCTGGTAAATAAAACCAGTCTTTTGGTACTTATTACCAGAAATACTGGGAGTCTAAAAATTATCTTTTATCTGGAAAATAAAACCAGGAATTTTATTGTCTGGTTTATTTTTTCTTGGTAGATAAAACTAGCCTTCTGGTACTTAATACCAGAAATTCTTCTGGTACTTAATATCAGAAATTCTGGAAGCTTAAGAATTGTCTTTTTCTCTGGTAAATAAAACCAGGAATTTTATTGTCTAGTATATATTCTCCTCTTAGAAAAAACAGTCTTCTGGAGAATTTCACCATCAGTATACCTATCAAGCACTTCCCGCCAAATAATCGTAAACTACATGGCGCTTCCGATAATTTAGTTAAGAGAAAAATCTTTATTCCTTTTTTTCTTGGACATATTAGAGACGATATTGATGTGAATGTTTTATTTAGGAATATTACCTATATCTTATGCGTTCTTTTTAGTAGGAAGAATACAATTAAATATATGCTATGCATAATTCATAATTTCATAAGGCGCTTACCAAAATTTGGCGGGAAGAGCTTAATAATCTACCAGAATTCAACTTCATTTTGAGTAAAAAAGAAATATTCCTGGTATATTCTACAAGAATTCTGGTACATTTTTACCAGAAATAAAAAATATTCCTGGTATATTTAGTTTAGTATAGTTTATTCATTTATTGCATACACAGTAAGAAATAAATCTTATAAATTAGTGTTCTGCTAATTAAATACAATATAAAAAAATGAAGAAAAAGCTACATACATAGAAAGAGTTTATATTTTAATACTACATATTATTTTGAATCAAATTTAATTTTTACATACATCTCACTTATTGAAATAACAGTTGCGTAATGATTGGAAGGCAGATTTGAAATCTATGCACTTTGAAAATAACTTCGAAGATCTCTGCGAAACTTTGCTTCGGCATTTGTTCTTTTTAAATTAGTTGGAAGGAGATTCCACAGGCGAATAGCATTGACGAAGAATTGTTGTTCTGAGGTCCGACAAGAAAACCGAGGGTGTATAAGCATTAGGGATCTGCTGGAAGAGCTGAACCGTATCCTATTAAATAAACTACAAGGTTGTTGTGTTTGAATAATATTGTAGAGTAAGAGAAGTGTCCTGTACCGAAGAAGGTGGTCGAGGGAAATATTATAAATTTGAAGCGAAAATCCAGATATACGATCATATCGACGTAGACCAAATATGTAACGAGCTGTATTATTGAAAGCGACATTCAATTTTCTCCTGCTACCAGCGTCACAGTTGCAGAAGACTTCACAACCGTATGTTAAAATAGGAAC
The DNA here is from genome assembly GCA_951509635.1 of Eupeodes luniger. Lineage (NCBI taxonomy): Eukaryota > Metazoa > Arthropoda > Insecta > Diptera > Syrphidae > Eupeodes > Eupeodes luniger. Next base: position 2,042,223 of record OX608074.1, read on the forward strand.
AACTACAGTTTTGGCTAGCATAATCCGAATATTGAGCGGCGTGTAATGTTGCGAAGACCATAACATTCTAAGCACTCCATAGGCCTTACCCACGGCTGCATTTATATGGCTGTCCCAAGTTAGCGTCCTATTAAACAACATACCGAGGTTTCTTGCACTAGATGCATATGCGATTGGTGTACCATTCAAAATTATGTTTGGGAAATAATCTAAATTAAGCACTTTCCTACTAATAACGATGCATTTGGACTTAGTGGATTAAGGAAAAGTCCATTATCCTGTGACCAACTGAGAATTTTGGCAAGGTCGTTATTAATTGTACGTGCACCATCTTCAATAAGTCCGAGGGGACAGCTTTTGAATAGCTGGACGTCATCCGCATACATTTGAATTGAACATCCCGAGATCAATTCTGGAAGTTCGTTTATGTACAACGAAAATAGAAGGGGACCCAAGATGGAACCCTGCGGAACTCCTCTAAATGTGGGAAGAAAGCTTGAAATTTTATTATTTACAGAGACCGCTTGCACTCTATCTTCCAAATACGTTTTTATTAAACGAACTGCAGATGGAGATAAACCATACTTGCGAGAGAGTTTATAACATAGATTACGATGATCCACCGTGTCGAAGGCTTTTGAGAAGTCGAGCAGTACTAAAAATGTTACAAAGTCATCGTCTAATGCCGATCTAACACCTTCAACTACATTTATAATAGCTGTCGTGCAGCTATGCTGCTCACGAAAACCAAACTGCTTAGGGGACATGAGGTTTTGCGCCCTTAAGTAAGCATTGAGTTGTTTTTGGAGAACTCTCTCAAAAACTTTGGACAAATAAGGAAGAATGGAAATTGGTCTGTAATCATTTGTATTTCGACCCTTTGGAATTTACAAAATTTTCGCTTGTTTCCAAACATTTGGGAAAATACCAGTCATTATAATTGTATTGAATAAATGCGTTAGGTAAGGCAGAATATACGGTAAAATAGCCTTAACAAAAACTGGGTGTATACTATCAAAGCCAACCGCGTTCGATTTAATACTAAGTAGGCTTTCAACAATTTCAGTGCTATCCACGCCAATAAATTCAAATGTTAAGTCTGAGTGGGAAGCAATAAGTTCATGATGTTCAGATGAATATCGAGAAAGATGTGGAAAAGGAAGCGAAACAAAGTTTTGATTTAATACCTCTACATCGATATTCTCTTTACATTCCATGTTTTGTTTCCCTATCCCAGAATTCTGGTACATTTGTACAGGAAAAAAATATTCCTGGTATATTTTACCAGAATTCTGGTACATTTTTACCAGGAAAAAAAATATTCCTGGTATATTCTACCAGAATTCTGGTACATTTTTACAGGGAAAAAAATATATTCTGGTATATTCTACCAGAATTCTGCTACATTTTTACAGGAAAAAAAATATTCCTGGTGTATTTAACCAGAATTCTGGTACATTTTTACCAGGAGAAAAAAATATTCCTGGTATATTCTACCAGAACTTTGGTATATTTTTACCAGGAATACTGGGGATAATTTTACCAGAAAAATAAATATTCCTGGTATATTCTACCAGAATACTTTATTTTTACCAGGAATACTGGGGAAAATTTTACCAGTAAAAAAATATTTCTGGTATATTCTACCAGAATACTGGGTTTATTCCCGGTATAATTTTTACCAGGAAAACAAAATTCTCCTGGTATATACTAGAAATCTGGTGTATTTTACCAGGAATTCTTCGAAAAATCTCCTGTTAGAAATCTAAAAACCACTTTTTCTGAATAAATTTATCGGGAAATCTGGTCACCGGTACCAGTTTTGTTTTTGAGTGCACGTTTCTTTCGATATGAGTAAAAAGGTGCCATTCTGAGTGCAGACGTCGACGCACGGCTTGCGCTTAGCTATACTTGTAAAAGAATGCAATCTTTTAAAAACGCAGTCTTTTATGACTTCAATATTGCAATCATTGAATTCACCTAAAGATTTTGACTTCAAATTTTGTAATGATTTTTTCTCCAATCATTTGAATTGTTTGCATTCTTTTAAAGTCCTTGCATTCTTTCTGAAGTCCTTGCTCTTTTGAATTTAATGGAAGTCTTTTCAACTGCCGAATCTTTACAGCTTAATAAACACCCTCGTTTCATCAATAGTTCTGTATTGTATTATTATTTAAAGATTTTAAGCTCTTACGCTCTCAAAGAAACACCCAATACTAACCTTTAGTCCGAAATCTCAAATTCCGCTCAAGTTTTCGATTTTCAATCAACAACAAAACATGACAAATTTTTTCATAATATTTTTATTTTAAGACCATGATAAAATTGTTTTGTAGTTTTATTTTGTTTCATTTTGTTTTCTTTTATAGATTTTATCTTTTTTATCTTAATTTTATTTAACTTATTAAAATTCTATTTGTCTCTCTTTTTTTACAGAGTTTTACATTGCAAGTGGTAAGTAGTTTAACTATTTAATTTTTGTATTGAATTATTTTCTTTTTATTAGACTATCAATATTAAACTTAAATAAATAATCTTTGGCATTTGTTATAATATAGAACTTTAAAACTTACACAACTAAAGAGGAATGCAATTCTGAGTTTAACAATATTTTATTAATTTTTGTTTTATAGATTTTCTTTTAATAGATTTTCTTACAATAAAAGCAATTTTAAATTTGTATTTTCTTTCTTCTCAATATTTATAAATTATTTACAAAAAGATTTACATTTTAATATTTACAAAAATTATAAAGAGTTTTTTTAAGTAATTTTAAGTTTGTTTTTGAATATTTTTGTAAAAGCCTGGCTTTGAGTTAAGTTGTTTTGTTTTTATCTACAATTCGGATTACGTTTCTTTGAATTATGATTAATGATATGAACATTTTTGTATTCAGTTTAGTTTTTCTTGTTTTGCATGAAACTTGATTTTCTAAAATAAAATTCTTGATTATTCAAAAAGATGAGAAATTCGAACGCACAGTATAGAAATGATATAGAAGACTTCTTTGAGAATAAACTTACAATAGGGATGATAACGAACTGCAGCCCCCCAAGTATTGGATCATTGTTGCAACAAAAACAAGATGAACTTCGACCACGTTCGACGATGAGGATGAGGATGACGATGACGACGACGACGGTGACGATGATGAAGACTACGACTATACGTTGATGATGACGATGAGGATGAGGACGAGAAGGACGACGATGACGAGACTTCCAACCCCAGCTCATGATAAACTCTGACACCACAGGCATTCATCCTCAATGGCCACTCTAATTGAGGTGTCATATTTATTTTTTCTTTGCATTTTCGAAACATGATGCACACAAGTCCTCGAACCTCGGCAGCTCGAAGCGGATGGATGCCTTTGCCTTCTGCTCATTTGCCAACAACCACATCCCGTTTCTTTATTTAGGTCAGTCGGACCGCAGTAGCTTCCGGGGTGGCAAGGACAAGCCAAGTGCAAAAAGTTGAAATAACTGCGTTCACTGTTCGCTATTCTGACGTCGTCGCTGGAGCTGACGTTGGAGCTGGATGAGGATGGTATGATGCTTTAATGTTGATGTACATAGATGTAGATGTAGATGGAAATGGATGGATGAATACATGACATGGAGGAAAGATACTTCGCTGTTAGTTTGGATGGCTGCATGTCGGTTGAGCCCCTAGAGTATTCGAGGTTTTCGCTGGGCACAACGGTTTCAGCTGGGCACAACGAGGGTTGAAACGTTTGGCCAATTGCACGTATCTGCGGCGTTGGTGGGGGTCATGTTGGTGAGGCTGTTGCTGTTGTTGTTGCTGCTACTGCTGTGGTGTTGCAATTGCAGGTGATTCGGGTGCTGTTGCTGAAGCTGGGGCTGTTCCTGGTGCTGATGGTGATGGTGGTGATGCTGTTGCTGTTGCTGCTGATGCGGGGGATGGGGGTAGTGATTATGATTATGACGATTCTGCTGCTGTTGATACAGTTGCGACTCCTGGGGCTGTAGTGTGGCTTGTTGATGAAGCTGCTGCTGCTGTTGCTGTATCGGCGTTGGCAGTGGAGGCTGCTGCTGTCCGTTCAATCCTCTAATACTATCTGCAGGATGGGCCGTGTAAATGTTGCTCCGTCGTAGATGATTGTTGTTATTTGGCCGTTTGTTCCTTGACCACCATTGAACATGCGTTTCTATAAAAATGTTTTGGGTTGGGTTTGGTTTTTGTTACTATGAATTTCATTTTGTTTATTTATTATTTTGATATTATTATTGTGCGTTGTGGCTTTTTATTGCAAACAAGAGGAATGATTTTTATTCATGTTTTCCTCATTGGAGGTGGCGGTGGTGGTAGAGGGCGTGTGGTAATATGATTGGTAGTAGAGATACAAGTAGTAGTAGAAGCAGAGGTGGTGATATTATGATTCGGATTATGATTATAGTAGATGGGAAGCCGATAAATTGATGGAAGTGGAGGATGTTGTTGGGGTTTCGTGCACTTACCATTTCGATTGTTCGATGTTTTTTTTCTAAAAAAAGGAAAACGAAAAAAAGAAGAGAAAAACAAAATATTTTGTCATTATAACAATTTTCGATATGTTTGTTTTAACATTTTGTTTAGATTTAATGATTTTAAAGGGTTTGGGGAATTTTTTTAATGTTAGAAGACCCTAGGTAACGTTTTTTTTCAGTGGCAGAAAGTCCAGAATCTTCAAAAAATACGTTTATTGTTAGTGCCAACTATCAATTGATATTTGACACGTATCAATTGATAGATAATAATGAATATCAATCTGTAGTTGATACATATCAGCCTAAAATTGATACATATCAATTGATAGTTGATAAATATCAACTGATAGATGAGACATGTCAATTGATAGTTGATAACCATTAATTGATAAACATCAACTTACACTTGATAAATACCAATTGATAGTTGATTTGTTCAATATTGATAATAGTTTTGATAACTGAAAATGTTCCAGACTGTTGTGAATAACAAGAAGATATGTTTTTCTATCGATAAAAGTTGCTTAATTTCTTAATAAACGAGTCTTTGGAAAATTGGATTTCAATATTTATCAACTATCAATTGATAGCTGACAGTGATTATAGGAATGAAAGTTAAATCTACTACGTAAGAAATTAAAGAAAAATTAACTCACCTCTTGCATCTAACGACTGTGATCATAATTATTGCACCTAGTATTGCTGATAATATTGAGACTATGATAAGCGTAAGTGGCCACCCCAACTCGGATGCTTTCTCTGGAAAAAAGAAAAAAATAACATATAAACAACCATCAAAATCACATTTAAAGTCTAATATAACGATTTTTTTAAAAATGATTCGAAACAAAGTCTCTTAACTTACCTATCGTTCCTTCAAATATAAAAGTGCTCTTTGTTGGCATTGCCCATGAGCACAAATCACACGTAGTCAGTCCGTCAGTTAATACAGGTTCATCCATTAAAAATGGCGGCCTTGGTGGTGGCGGTACGAACCTTCCATTAAACAGGCCGTTTTCACTAGCATCAAATGGCAGAGGTGAATTAAAAAATTCAGCAGCATCTTCGAAGAATTCAAACGATGATAAAGACGACGAAGATGACGCAGATCCAGACATTGACGTCTCTTCATAATAGACAGCATTTGAACCTGATGCTAATAAATTACCTACACCAGGTGGACTAAACGTGGCGGGTAAATCAAATGAATCTGGCAGGAAGTTTGGTAATATTGATTCGGCAGTTTGTTCAATCAATCCGGCACTACCATCACCATCGCCATCACTATCACCTCCTCCTCCATCACTGTTAATCGATGGGAATTGAGTTCGATTTCTAAATGATGTTGTGTAATTGGACGGACTTGTAAGTACAGTTACGAGTGATGGCATTTTTCATTAAAACTATAATAAGTTATTGAGTTCGGTTGTCTTGAGATTAAGTGTTTTTTTTTTGTAGTTTTTGAAGCCAGTCTTATGTTTTCATTCTGATGGTAGTTTATCTGCATTACAAAACAAAATACAAAAAGGATTAGTTTTAACATTTCAAATTTTGTTGAAAAATATTTTTCGAAAATTAACGTAGTTTTTCAATGAAAATTATTGAGCTCGATTTTCTTAAAACTTAAATATTAACGTCAATGTTTTGTCAAAGAAAAAACGTTAAAATTATGGTACTTTAGCAAGAGCCCAAGATTTGACGTATAGATGTTTATTTCAAAATATTGGCAATTAGTAAAGTAAAATACTACTTCATTTTTATTAAAACTTAGAATGTGACACTTCTAAACCGTGACATAAAAACAAATCGAACAAACCTAAATCTGGGGAACAGAAATGTCAGAAACTTAGAAGTCAAAAAAACTTAAAGTTAAAGCGCTTTTTGTGATTTGGAAGACTTGTAAGCTTATTTCTTAAAGCTTCTAAAAACTATGAAAATTGAGTTCACATTAGGTGATCTTGATATTAAATTGTGCTTTATCCAATAAATATTGCTTAACCCAAATGATTTATTAGTCTAAATTTTTCTTTTTTTTGTCAAAACCCTAAATAAATATTTTTTTTCCCGAACAATAAATCCAATTAAGAGCAACAATTTGAACAACAAAGAAACGCATTGAATTTGAGACAATTTACAGCCTTGCGCAACCCAGCAGGGCGTAGTTTATTTTATTTTCATTTTTATTTTTGTCTGCTCATTTCATTTCTGTGTGGCACCCATTTTACCTATCTCCGGTATACGTAGCCGTGATGTCGTTGTTGAAGAAATTCCTGGCAACAAATTTGTAACAAACAATTTGTGAGCTACCTTATTATAAGACCTATAGGCCGTAGTCGTTGTGGTCGTGTCAGCCGTCTGGAGGTGGTAACGACACGTTATATTTTTTGAACGTGTAACTTCAATAGGCCTACACATAAGCTGTTGACATTTGAGAGGTAAATGATTTATGTGCGTAAATGCTTGTACACGCATTATGATGGTAACACACCCCGAATCATTTTATATCCAATCCAAGATACCATATTTTATTCTCACATATAGGTACAAAGTAATTTCTCAGTCTTGGTCTCCATAACATGCGGGTTTATCTGGATTCTTATTTATTTTTTGTTTCAATCATTTCAAATCAATAGGGTGTCAAAAGTTTTTATTGCTACTGTTTCGAGATTTCGACCAAACAAAGTGGTAACAGCAGCAGCAGCAGGAATATCTATGATTTGCTACTTGTCAATATTGTGGCACTTACATTCAGCTGTCAGCTATGTGTCAAGAAGCAATGTCATCGCAATTGATTGCCAGATCATATTTTTTTTTAAATGATTCACATTCAACAACAACACCAGCCAGCAGCGTCTAGCTCCACACCCTGTGACAAACAAAATATATATATTTATGTGAAAGAATATCAAAAATCCGTCTAATCCGATTACAACGAGAACTCACTGTGGGTGCGTGGTTTTGGCCATTCACCAAAAGTTAATCACACATTATCCAGACAGCCTAAAAAACAAAAATTCCAACCAACAGATAGAAGAATTCCCATAACAAGAAACCAAAAAAAGAAGAAAAAGGGGAAAAGGGTGACAAGGAAGGGGGGGGGGGGTTGTTGTGAAATGTCGTCAACTTTTCACAAAGCAAAATGTAAACATAGACCAGAACGGGTAGATGATGGTTTCTGGCACCAGCAGTTCTCGGAGTTCTGATGGCCTCTGGAGGAAAATGATATGACAACTCGCAAGCACCACATCCACATCCCAGTCACAGGAAAACCAAAAGGAAACACAATAATTTGAAGGCTACAAAAAAAAAAGGGAAATAATATGATCCCTGTCCTCTTGTGTTCGGTCGGAGTTCGGATGGACAGGACAATGTAATTCGACGCAACTTAGGTTTCTATAGGTTTGTATTATTGGAATGGTTTTGTTCGTTGACTGATACGCCATCCTCCCTGCTTTTAAACATTGACAAAAATATACACAAAAACTCAGGAAGAAAAAGTTTTATTTTGATAATAAAAATATTATGAGCTTCAATTTTTATAAATCTGACAAGTTCGGATTAAATTCGTCTTAATATCTTTGTATTTCATCGATAACATACATATATATGACGTGACATTGATATGGGTTCTGGTATATGCATACATTTTTGGTCGAAGGAAAGAGTGGGTTTTAAATTATTTATTAATATGACCCAACATTGAAATTCAAGGATTAGTTGTATTTGAATTGTTGGTGAATTGGGGGTGTTTGCTTTTTCTTTTCTCATATGTTTGCAAAAGTTGTTAATATTATGATTATAGCTAAGCTAGAACTGTCAGATTTATTGTACTTAATTCTTAATGGTTCCGAAATCACACTTGTCATTGTGTATTTTGCACTCATTGGTTATATGTACATATGTTTTGGGGCTGAGTCAGAAAAGTGGACGTAATTTTTAGAAGTAGGAATAAAAATGATGTCGGAAATTATAAGCTTAGTCAGTCACTATTTGTCAATCATTGATCTTATTGATGAATCATCATTTAATGTTGTTTTATATTGTTTTGTAAGAAATGTTTTTGTGATGTCTCTTGTAAATTCAAATTGTAAGAACTTCCAAATTTCTTGGATTTTTTGAAGACCTTTGTGTTTCAACTAGGAATGAATGGTTTTGTTTCGAAGGAAAAAAGTGTAGGTACCGTTTTATTTGTATAAATCGTGTTAATATAGTTGACTTTTAGTAGGTCCCCTACATCCCTGACAACAGTACTCGCACACAGGAATGGTTGAGAGTTGTAAGCCACTAGGCCTTAGTTCTCAACGGACTGTTGCGCCACCCAATTTATTTTTTTAATTGACAATTTTGGTAACATTATGAACATAAAAGCATATCGAATTACGAAAAAATGGTTTTCAAAACTCTTGGGGGCTTATAACTTATAACGCGGACACGGAGATTGTGGGTGACTTCCAACACAATGTTTAGAACACCAAAAAGAAGCTATAAACAAATTTCCGGCTTACTTTCGCTTATTAAAACTCTTATATTCCTGTATTTTTTAGCTTGGCGAAATATTTTAAAAGATTCTTTTGTTATGTTCAACTATTAATTTCAACTAGTTTTGTATTGATTGGTTTTGGAAACCTTGTCGTTACCAAAAAAAAAAAAAACTTGAGTTCTCGTATTTACTTAGGTCATCAGATCAGAACTGATAACTTCACAAGTATTGAAGCGAATATATAGTATATTAAACTTTCATAAATAAGGGTACAACATACAGTCTTTGAGAGTATAGTACATAAACTTAGTCACATCTATTGTCTCCATGTGACTTCTAAAAATACATTTTTCACAGGCTTACAAAATCTTTCCTATTAGACGTTCTGACATGGCATAAAATTGTCACCGTTGTGTCATCAAGTTGATAAGTTTACTATGCACCATATTAAACTCAATAAACCTGGTACGCAGCTTTTGGAGATTAAGGCCAATTGGTTCTTTTCTTTCTTTTATTAAAATTCCGATAAAATTTCCCAGAACATTAAGTTAAAAAATTCATAGTTCAATAAAAAAAAACTTAATTAATAACCAAAATCAATATCGTTGATAAGAGACTACGAAAACAAAAGACAATCCCAATTCCCAAACAAAAAAAAAAACAATTTCAAATTTTAATTATGAGCCAGCACATCAGAGGTTAATACACATTTCATGCATTTAACGCTCGTTTCCTTCAACTGATGCGAGCAAATCAATTTCATTCATTAACTAGCATTTATAATAGCGCATCATAATCCGGCTATTTAATATTTGTAGTTGTACTATACGGCTTTTATTAATTATTCTTTATTGCACCTGACTATCTCTGGCTCTGATGGCCTGGCCTGGCCTGGCCTGGCTTGGCATCGTTTCCTTTCCTTTCCATTTTTTTTTTTTTTTTTGATTTTTCAAGAAAACACACTCTAACCGTGTGTCGTAGTCGTCTTCTAGAACCATCAGGTTTCACAAAAAAAAGAACAAATCTCGGCCGTCGCGCTTTTGACAGGTAATAAAAACCCCTCAAGCTAACGAATCCAAATGGCATCATACCATCAGCCTAAGCTTCCAGCTGTGCACTGCACTGTGTACCGACCGATTGAATTCCCATAGACCAGGCGCATTCCTTTTGGTGATCATCTATTTTGCTTATTAGAATCCCCTGACCCTGGTGATTGACCACAGCAAGACGAATTCTAGGAGAAAGATAAACTGGAAGAAAAACAACACAAAACTCTCAAAGAAACTAATTTCGAAAACGAAAAAACAACATCTCAGCCCAAAAACCTATAAAAAGAACACAGTTGTTTGGGTGTCATTAAGGCCTGTTGCACGGTGCCAGATTAATGGCCGGCCTCGCAGAGGGGGATCAAGTTTTCTGTTAGTTCAGTCCTTTATAAGACTAACCACCTCTAATGCGAGAACAAAAGGTAGAATGTAGAAATATAGGTATCTTTTTTTTTTGTTGGTTTCCTCAAAGAGTCAAGACCATGATGCCAAGTCCAGTGGCAAATGCAATTGCGACAACGACAGCGGACAACAGAACAACAGAACACCAGAACAACTCAACCGATCGATAATCGTCATGACTTTGACAGATCATACATCACTTTTTTGTTTGCGTTGCGTTGCGTTGCCGGCCAGCACATTACGTTTCCGTTTCAATTCCGAACCAAAGACGCTACTTCGTTTGACAGGAGTTTATAGACGTCATATAACATAAGAACGCAAGTACCTAGCTACTCCTGTTAAGTTGCATTGCGCAAATTTGTATCAATTAAGCTATTAACTGCAGTTAGTCACATTCGCATCGCATCTTCTGTGCTCGGAATCGGATCTAGTTTAGTTTGTATAGTTCTGTGTGTGATCAGTGATCACGTTATGACCATAAAAGGTTGCAAAAGGAAACAACATCATGGACACATTTTGATTGGCAACATTGTTGTGATTAGTAGTTAACGTTGTTAAGTGAGGTGGTTTTTAACTTTACCATCGCAACCGTCCGGTCTGTAATGTCAGAAGGATACAGCAATTTATAGAAATTAAGTGATAAATTTTGTCTTTTGTTATGACTTGTTTTTGAAAAATTCTTTTCAAGAGCACGGTCTTCTCTTATTAAACTGGTCTAAGGCTTAGGTGTATAAAAGATGTGGGGTATTTTGCCAATCAATGAATTCTTTGAAAAATAGATAATGCAATTATTTTTAAGGAGCACAATAATTGCGAATTATGTTTCTAACTACTTTGCAGCCTTGATTTTTTCTTTGTTCTATTAAAGTGTTTCCCTAGAAATAAAATGGAATTCTAGGTAAAAACTTCACAAGATTTTTATTTTTTCAAGAACGCATGCAGGGTTTTTCGTGTCCAAAACCTTAAATGATTTAGTAAAATTAAATTAAAAGATCATACATTGTCTACTTTAAACTTTAGTTAGGTTTGTTCCCTCTTCTCGCGGAGTTATTAGAGCACTTCTTCCATTTTACGGTGTTAAGTAATGAAGCTCATTTCTAGTTGAATGGCTTCTTTACTAAGAAAAACTGCTGCATATGGAACGAAGCTCTTAAAAAATCATCCTATACAAACACTACTTATCTAAATTCGCTTCTTTGTACAACATTTTGAATTTGTTGCAATAAACTTCTTTGTTTTCTAATAAATGACATCAAGTCCTCATTTCCCAAGAAAATATCAATTTCCTCCAAAGTTATGATATTTTATTGACAATACAAAAAACAATTGACCCCACACACCTGTTTAACCCACGATCACACCATCCTTACAAGTCTCGTAAAAAAAAGAGTTTATATTTTTAACAGATGCATATTTGTGGTAACATGAGCTTATCATATGTGCCATCCGCTAAATATTTCTACATACGTGCTTCATTGAAAATCTCAATATTCAAAGACATTTTCATCGTTGGGTGTCGGCAGCAGAGGCATCGGCAGCGTTTTGCAGATATGATTTCACTTTGCATATAAGGAACAACGCAACGCTTACTCACATCAGGCAACAATCAACTTTTTAAGAAAGAAGAAGAACAACAACAACACGAAAAACTTCGTAGGCATAATGGCAAATTAAATAAATGTCTTTCATTTGAATGCGTTTACAAGTACAGAGATTACTTTGAATAAGATGGGAGTGGTTTTTGACAGGAGCGTATTTCCTCATAAAACGCCTCTAAACTTTGACATAAAATTATCGATTCTGAACAATATTTTAAACAAATGTCAAAAATGTGCACATAGTTGAAACGAATGTCTAATGTTCATTGCCTACATTTTGACACCTTAATTAAAGAAGTCCCTAAGAACCTTATAAAGGTCATTCATCTTTCGAACCTTAGTTTTGTTGATGAAATAAATTTTGTACCGACATTTTCTAAATGGTTTTGATACAATTTTATGGTTTAAAGTGTAACCTTTAAAAGTTTGTACTTTAGTCCTGAAAACCCATGCAGCTCCTTTTTTGAAAATCAATCAAGAAAAATGTATTTGGCCTTAAAAGTTTAACACTTTGCGACTTTGAAATTCCGGCTATGGTTGTTGTACTGATATAGAGCCTAAGCTCTCAAGAAGACATTGAGAATTTATATGCTTTGAGGCTGTTTTTGTTTTTTGTTTCTATCAATTTACTCGTAAGTTTGCAACTTTCCTAATCTCTCGAAGCTAAAAATCGATACATCTGATTTGCACAAGAAAAAGAAGAAGATGAGGCACCAAATTGAGGCGTATACACCACTGACACACGTTTTCTGTGTGTCTTGGATACTTTGGCTTGAAGGTGAATCTCTTTGCTCTTTATCTACAATACATACCCGATTTTCTCATTCATTTTCCAAAAGGATTTCCTCCTACTGATTTGTTTTCCGGTGTATTGTATTGAATAAACTTCCTCCTTTAGCCGTCATCATATAGCTTCACACTCGCACACGCTTCTGCCTTATCGAATTTGTCCGTCTTGGCGTCATTCTTGTTCTTCTTCGATTTGTATTGTATACCTACCTTTATATAGTACCTGCCTACCTATTTTTGTTTTGAATCAATTTTTAAGGTGTGTTACATCATCAGAGAGGGATTTCTTCTATAGTAGGTGATAGAGGGGGAGGGCTTTAAGACTCTTAGATGGTGTGTTCAGCCATTCAACGCAATCACAAATTACGATCGGCAAATTAATTTCTACCTATGATGATGCGAAATACAAGAAACAATCGCACAATCGAACCTTTTCCTATAGGTACCTATGTAAGTTCGTAAGGGGGAGTCAAGACTTATAGAAGAAGTTTCGTCAGGGATAAAGAAAAGTAAGTGGGTTTGTTTGAATGCGGAATAGGTGAAAAGTGCTCCAGGGTGCGAGAGTGAGTGCCAGATGATAAGAAAATTCGATTCCGGAAAACGGCCATATTTTTTTCTTTCGTCCTGCAGAAGACATACATAAATGCTATGCCTTATCCTGGGTCCATATTTGAACAATGAGACATTGAAAGTACCTATTTCTGATCCTTAAAATGTATATTTATGATATCATATTTGCTCAGCAAAATAGAGGGGAATGGAATATTGCTGTCTTGACTATAGACTTAGACCCACCTTCCAAAATTCTATAATGAACTGAAGACTTAAACATTTCTCTGAATATTTTGGGAACGACAAAATACCAAAATAGGAGATGTTCTCGATGTGGAAGGCTTCAATTCAATTTTATATTCTACTTTTAATGAATTTTTGCAAGTGAAAAGGGATTACATTCATGTAGACGATTGCATGTGAAGACAAATTAATTGTGAATGACAAATCTAACTTAGGAAATAGTCTGCTGGAGAAATATATATTCTACATCATCTAAGTTGTTTAAAGAAGATTTGCTATACACACACAAATAATTTTCACTTAAGCTTAAATAGAGAAGCTTATGAATCCATATTTTATCAGATTTACAATATAGAGAAGCTTGATGGTTGAATTAATTTAATGCTTCGATTTGAATTAGATTTTCAATTATAAATGCAGGCAGGGGATTACTTAAAGGGTCAGTAAGGACTGGGAAACGCAAATATGATAGGCTCTAGTATCGGAGTACATCTATCAAACACACAAATAGTTGCCATTTAAAACTGGTAAGGCATACTTTTTCGTGGAATACAATTAACATAGATGTGTAGTACACATTGTGTACAGTAAAACCCGTTTAAGGATAACAATTTTTTCATTCCCGAGTTTTTTTAAGAAATATTTTTGTTGTTAAATTGTGTTTTTATTATTTTTATTTCTTTATCTACACTAATATTATAAAGAGGAAAGATTTGTATTTTTGTATGTAACGAATAAACTCAAAAAATACTGGACCGATTTTGATAATTCTTTTTTCATTAGAAAGCTACATTATCACTGAGTAACATAAGCTATATTTAGTACTAGATTACTGTAGAAATCTTTAAAAGTTCCTATTAAAACCAACCGAAGGTGTTAACAAATTAGCCATAAAATGTCTTTCATCGCATACGCTGCGAAGAGTATTAATGATAGAACAAAAAAATGTTCGACAATCTACACTAATATACTAATGTCCCTATTTATGTCTACCCGTGAGAAACCGGGACGGGCCGCTAGTTTTATATATAATTCTTAATCAAATTTCAGATTCATAAAATTTCATAACCTTCTTTATGACATTTTTTACTTTACCGAAAAAGGAGCTAAATCTTAGCACCATCTACAGTTCCTAAAATACCTCTACCTATTTGGTTTTCCTTCTTTTTATATATAAATCATAAGTTAGGTACCTACCTACCCTATACGCCTTAATTGTATCTTCCTATAAAATCACGTATATCAGCTCAATTTTTGAAGATTCGTAAATACTTTTGAAAACAAATTAATTTTTAAATGTTTTTCATAATTTCGAAGAATCTCTTCAAAATTTGTCAATTCTAATCGATGTCACGTTCTAGATGATGATTATAACCACATCCTTATAAAGACTAATCGGACTACCTACAGCGTTTGTAAAGGTAACGCTGCGCCGGCCGGCTAGCCGCCACCGGCAACATTGCCGCCACCTAAGTGTGATGTAACGGATGAAAAAACTAATCATAAGAAATTCATGGAAAATAAAACTGTTTAGATTAGAATTACTGCGTGCCGCCGCCGCGCCGCCACCACACTAGGAAACTATCATTTTTGCCGCCACCGCTCCGACCCAACGTGTGTTAAGTCTTTCGACAACATCACCAACAAGGTGGTAAATAAAATATCTTCATTCCAACATACCTTTAGCTTTTCAGCTACTGTTGGAATACATTTTTGGCGGGCTTATGGAGATACAACATAAATACAAGTTACCAATAGGTCTAGGAAGGATTGCTGTTTCTCTTGACCATCTAAAGAAATGATGTACCTTTGCCTACCTATATCTTCTAGCCTTGGTAGTGGGCTGGTATAGAAGGTGCACACCTTAAAGGGAAACGTGATGTGAATAAATTGTACTTCGAACTTTCCAAACATACAACATACAACACAATACACAAAAAAAAAGGAAAAACCTACCTTAAGAATATCCCAGACCTTAGGTACTGGTATATGCCATATAAAATTAAAGTATAGTTACCTAGACCTATACCTACATAGTACCTATATCGTAACGTCTTCTTGGTGGGCACTTTGCACACAGGTTGATTTTGATCTTTTTTTTTTTTTTTTTCTTAACCATTTCCATCCGAAATGCAAAATACTAAAGATACCTTCTGCTTGTCTTCAGCAAATGTTGGTAATTATTTTGCCTTCAGTATAAATGACAGGAAATTTGTATAAAATAAAGTTTATTCCTTTTTTGTTGTATTTGTTGTTGTTGTTGTTGTCAAATGCGTCAAGAGGCTTTAAGGCGCGATAGAGTCTAGAATTTTGTGCGACTTGTGTGGGAGGTCTTAAGTGTGAATAATCATCATCAAATAAGTGAGTGGTGGAAAAATATATTGCACATACGTTAAGTACTGTTAGAATATTGCTTCCTCAATTCAGGAAGGGGGTAAATTAATAGCTGAGATATGGGATAGAATTTTGTATATACCTATTTTTTGAAGTCATTTTTCTAAGAACTAAGTAGGCAGTAGGCACGTGTACGCACTGTGTGCATGGATTTGTGATTTGAAAATTACAATTATTTACCTGCTAACTTAATTTTAAAAAAATTCATTAAGATTCATCAAGCATTTGATAAGAATGAAAGATGAAGATGGAGACATGAGGTAATTTGGCGTAAAAATTTCCAATTAAAAGACAACTTGTTCACGGAGAAAAATTTGATATGCATCAGTGCCTTTTGTTAAATAAATCCAGGTGGAAGTTCACTATTGAAGTCATTTTTCTAACTTTGTAAAAACGGCTTAAGTTGACTTAAGGAAATCATTTTTTTTAACTTCCCATAGGAAGTTATTGTAAGTAATGGGTCCGATTTGTCGAATTGAAAATTTTGACATTTCTCGACGTTTCAAGGTCCCTAGAGTAGAAATAAAAGATTTTTAGAAAGAAGTCTGTGCGTGCGTGAGTACGTACGTTCGTACGTCCGTGCGTTTGCGACGTTCCAGAAGAGATATCGACTTCAAATAAATTTTGTTATACAGATAATAAGGCAGAAAGATGCAGAAAGGGCTCTAAAGAAAATTGCGTGGGTGGTCTTTTTACCATAGCAGTTTAAAAACAAGGTGAACATTTTGGTTAAACCTAAATATATCATGAACCAATGACGCTAGGGACTTGAATTAAATTTAATATTATATATTGTAACGTGATACAAAATAATTTTATTTTTGGAAAAAAATCAAATTAACGTTTTTTTTTATAAATAAAAAAAAACTGAAAAAAAAAATTTGTCACCTCGAAAATTTTACGACCAAAATATGATTTCATCTCCGAAACAATTTTGTGCAACGAAGAATAATGTTTTTGACATCTGATAAAATTTTTAGAAAAATCTAATTGACAGTTTTCTTTACAAAAAATAAAAATCTAAAAAAAAAAATACTCAAAGTTGGTAAAAATTGAATTCCGACTCAAATATCTTTTCAAAAACTTGAGATAATAGCTTCTTTCTAATTTTAACTTATAAGAAATATTGTTTACAACAGTAGGAAAAATTTTGAGAAAAATCGAATTGACAGTTTTTTTATAAAAAATAAAAACCTACAAAAAACAATACTAAAACTTGGTAAAAATTTACTTTCGACTCAAATATCTTTTCAAAAATTAAAAATATTGGCTTCAAACTTATTTTATTTCACAGAAAGTATTGTTTTAGATATTCAGTAATTTTTTTATAAGAATCCAACAGTCCGTTTTTTCATAAAAAAAATAAAATCTACAAAAATAGTACGCAAATTTGGTAAAAATTGATACATAATGTCTATATTTTTTAAGCAAGACAAATCGACAGACGAGATGGGAAGTTATCAGTGTGGGTCGCATCCCAGCCTCTTTTTTCATATATATAAGGAGTCAAAAAATAAATACATTTGTTTGATGTTACCTTGATTTTATTTCATCTAAAAGACTGTTTTCAGAATTGTAAAAACGCGGAGATTAAGAGTCTCATGTCTAACTCAACCTACAAAGTTTAAAGTTTAACTTAGCCTATTTGGGAAAATTTTTATTCTAAAGGAATGCCCCCATTATTACGGACGGTTAGCGTAGAGTATTTCAGATAATAATTTAATTACTGCAGGAGTAGGATTGGTAGTAAATATCCTTATCGCTGGTACTTTGTTACTCAATGCCTCAAATAATCGGTCTATTAATTCTTCCCCATGTGCGGCTGTGTCCATCGCAATCACTAGAAAATTCTACATACTCGCACAATAAATAAATTAAACCTATCCAAACCATGTTGGAGTACGTCTTTGGTTGGTTCTGACCATGGCCAGCAAAACCAAACCAGGTTTTACATCAATTGGCTTTGTTGGTGCTGCTCTTGTTGTGTTTGAATCAAATTGTTTGTAATTAAGTAGCGTGGGCATTGTGGCTCTGGCTGATTCCCTAAATTAATTTAACCATGTTGTCCTGAAACAAGTAGACGCCTCCTATATAAACAAAGTGTAATGTTCTACTTAGCTAAAATCTCATCGGCATTGATAATAAGCTCTGGGTGTTTGTGTCAAAAAAAAGTAGTTAGAAGCAGTTTCTACCTACTCCGAATGGATGGTTTGCAGTTTTTTGTTGTATATTACTAATGAAATTTGTCTTGAAATCGTTTGAAGCTTTTCCAACCACCTTTAACATTTGACAACATGAATTTTGTATACCTATGCCTTTCTACATAACCTATATTTCAGATCAATTTAATAATCATATGTTTTCGAAAGAAACTTGACCTATTTTTGGGAAATGAATTAACCATTGTCCTTTCTATTTCACAACCCAAAATCAAAAACATAGCAAGGAAAAATCAATAAGTCTCTCAACTTTTCTTTGTTTGACCTCTTTTTCCAGATAATTGTTTGTTTTCCTTTACCTAATTTCTTCAAAGGCCTTAAATTTCATTTGAAGAAACCCTCTATTTGTTTTACTGACCGATAAATATCTTTTAGTCAACTTTAAGCTGATTTACTTCCACTAAATGTTTCAGCACAGATGATGCCAACAAAAAAAAAAACCTAAAATATGTATATCTCCCCTTTAAGATTTCAAGATTAATTCAACCCTCTATAATATTCCACCCATCACATTCACCCACCACATCACAGAAAAGAAGAAGAAGAAGAAAAAATCTTATATAATTTTCTCCCCCTAATTTTCTTATCCTTATGGCCGATTAAAACTTAAATACTTTTATCAGCTTACTGACTAGCCCATTAAAGCGAACGAAAAAGGCTTTGGAGAAGGGGTGGGGGATAATGAAAAACTTTGTTCAAAGTGTGAAAAGGGAAAACAACAACTACTCGTCCTTCCCCCAAATTTCTACACTTTCCCATCAGAACAGAACACAACAAAAAAAGAAGGAACTTTAAAGAAAGCTTAACCGCAATCGCCTGGGAAAATAAATAAGGACAAGCTAAGGAAAGAACAAACAACAAGACACAAAAAAATAGAGGACTTGAAATGTGTCACCCACTCAAAACCGATGGGAATTTTCTTAAACTGTTTTCAGTTCTTTTTTTTCCCTCGCCACCCGCGTCGTTCGGTCGGTCGTTTTCCTTATATAGTCGAGAGTAGAAATGACTTACACGGGGCAGGGTTTGGTTAGTTGGACTACCAGTTATAGCTTTTAGCCCGGACAAATGGGACAAACAACTTTTCGATGGTTCTGGCGGGGATGAAAGGTGACTTTTCCTTTCTACCATCAGTAATAGAAGATAGATATTCATCTAAGTTTTCGGTACTATATCTATTCCCATCAGGAAGATCTTTCTTAAGGGATCAGTATAAGAAGATTGGATTGTAACTGTATCGCTGTGTGGAGGACTAAGCATAAAAACAACTTCCTTTCTGTAGAAAACATAGAGACCGTTGGGACGGACGTTAGGACTGGGACTAGGGCAGAGAAAAATATAATTAAATGTTCTTTTGCGTCATGGGAATTTTCGGCTTAGCAGAAACTATTCTTTTTTTGGGACTAGAGACCTTTTTGTTTTGTTTTCAAAAGACTCAGAAGAAAGGGAAAGAGGGGGGAGAAAAAGAGCCAAGGACCAAGAAAACAAACACAAAGTTCAAAACAAAAAAAAAGAGGTGTGAATTTTATCAAAAAGTTAAAACAAAGACCAAAGGACAATGGGCAAAATGAAAAGTGACAACACTCCGACAAATAGTCGTCGTCGTCGTCGTCATCCTTTTTTGGGTTGCGGTCCTTTGCAATTTGCCACCATTACGCGTAATCATTCGTGAAACATCACACTTCCAGTTTCATTCAAAGGCAAAAAGAAAAACGAAAGAGGAAAGAGGAAGCCTAGCAGGACAGGATAGAATAATGCTATTTACAATATACACTGTACATCAGTAGGTATAGCCAGACATAAAGGCTGAAGAAGAGTTATTTGTATAGGTAGGTACATATCCAGTATGGTTTTTGAAGCCTCTCTCCACCTGCGTTTCAGCTTCTCACACTTCATTTTCGCACTTGAACACAATAAGGACACATCAACCACCTCGGCTCCTGCTCCTGCTCCTGATCCTGTGGTATATGCCAGAGTGTGAAGGTATATTTGTATGTTTTGAAATGAAGCGCGAAATGACGAAATTCCTTTATCCTGGAATTCTATGATATCACTCTCGGAGGGGGGTGTTTTGCTGTGTACTCGAGTCCGTCGAGTCAGTAGGAAGGTGGTAGGTATAAATCGGGGGGAAGAAAACAGGGTTTTGTTATATTAAAACGTATGTACATACGAGTGATTGTGTGATATAATATCTTGCATGGCTAACAACACAACAGAACATCCAGAGTGGGTATGATATTGAATTTCATTCTTTTGCTTTGCTTGAGCTGAATTGAATTCCTACCACGTTTCTTGTTTATACTCTCCCCGCGGGGGTCTTCCTCTTCTGTTCTGTCGACTTTTACAAAATCCTCTCTACACAATTCACAAAATAAAGGGTTTTTGTTTTAAAGCCAGAAAACAGAACAGACGAGACGGGTTGTATTTGTGCAAGTGTAGGGGTACATAGAAGGGTGAGCGGGCTGAAGTACTGACAATAACAACGGACAACCCTTACCCTTGTGTTAAAATAAATGAAATATTTGGCGTATTATTTTCTTTTTCTCGTTTTTTCTTTTTTTTTATTATTTTGTGAGTAAAAGTATTTTTGGGATATTTTTTTTATTACAACATACAACAAAAACAAAACCGTAGGTTTGACATTTATGTATTATACGACTTTTCAATTTGGGCTTATGTAGGTTTCAACTTCAACATAAGAGAAAATAAATATAAATGTGTAAAATGTTCGTATTGTAATTTTAGCATTTTAATGGGTTCCTTTTTTTTCGTTTCGGAAAACAAAATATATACCTATGGGTACAATCGCATTCGTTAAAAAGACCACATTTGTGTAAACATTTTTTGGTATAATTTTAAATGTTACTATTAAATCCATCAGGATGGTAAATGGTAATGGTTGAAAAGCTTAGACCAAAAATCAAATAAATGTGTTTGGTTGAAAATTTCAATTCTATAGTGATTACTGATTATCAATGTATCCTTGTTACTATTATTCATTTTCTTCTTTTACCTATTTCAAACTTGTTTTATATCCTTATTGATATTAAGGGATGTGCACATGAAACTGTACAAACAGCACAGAGCAATATTATTGTATAAATTGGCCTTGAGCAAATAATCACAAATGGTGAATTTATTTTGAATTTGCATTTTCTTCAAAGCCAAAATATCACTAAATTAAGTTTCTTTAACTACTAATTTACATATCTATAATATGTGTTTCGAAATCTTGAAAAAATACAAATTTATTGATCATCCCAAGATTGCAAAAGCTGACCTTATTCCCGAACATCTCACGAATGTTTCTAAACCATTCTTAGCAAATATGGCAGATTCTTAACAGTTTAAAGATAGTTGATGGGAGCGAAAAATTTAAATAAATTTTTTGTCATACTCAAAGAAGTGAAAAGAATGTGTCAACATAAGTTATCTAATAAAAATCACCAGTTTACGATCTTTTCACTGATCAAATATGAAAAGGAATGCCCTTGATTTGCCTTCAAAAAACTACAATTCATTAAAAACGAAACTAAGATATGTGCCACGTAATTGAAAATTGCAGAAGACATTGTTATAGAAGATAAGCCACCAACAAAAGTAATATCTTACTGACCAATATCGCTTGTACCAATCATGCCAAAAGTTTTCGAAAAACTACTACCGAAAAGGCTCAGCAAAATATTAGAAGAAAGAAGATTTATTCCGAACCATCATATCAGTTTGAATTTAGAAATAAACATTGCACGATTGACAAAGTATTTACATCGAATTACGGATCTGGTTCAAAAGGGACTTAAAAAACAAGTATGCCTAGCTATATTCTTAGATATTTACTATTAAACCTTAAGTAAAAACTTAATAGGGACATTCCTAGGAAATACTGAAATTGTAAGTAACGAAACTTATTTTTTGGAGTACGGTACAATCAAAATAACGCGGAACTAAAGAAAATAGAAGCCCTTGCACCGCAAGGAAGTGTCCTAGGACCAACCTTGTATCTTTTATATGCAAGAAATATTCCAACAACAACGTTGATGATACTGCAATATTTGTGCCAGATAGATCCGTTTAAAAGTCTACGGAAAAATTGCAAAACCCAGTCGACAGAGTAAGTAGCTACTTAGATCCAAAAATGGAGAATCATAAACTAACTGACAAAATCGAAACAAAAACAGAAATAATGTTCCAATTTCTCTAAACAGTACAGCAGTACCCTACTCCAATACTGCTGATTACCTTGGAATGACTTTGGATGCCAAGATTAAATTAAAATAAACAGTACTAAAACCCTTCTGGACTTACAGCATGGGGCAGTACAAAGAAAGCAAATGCTGAACCTAACGATCTACATCGTGATCTTCAAATTGGAATTATTACAGAAGTAGTTAAACAGAACATGCTGTATCATGTAATCAGAGACCTCAAAGTTATACCAACTCCAATATGGAGAACGTCTTAAATGTACAAAACAATGTTCGGAGGCTAAGAAGGACCAAGTCTTATAAGTTGATAGTGTAAAAGCTATGTGAAAGTATTGCAGCTATAAATTTGCCCTAAAGTGAATCTTAAATTTAAAAAAAAATCATTTGTCGATTTTGAATAACAGTACCACAATACCAACAAAATCCTCTGCCACTCTGACCCCTGCCTTGAATTTTGTTGCTCCACTCTAAATCTTTGGTATTTTTAAGAAAATGTTAAGGAAGTATAATTCAAGCACTCCACCAAAATTCATCTTTGAATTTTTCGAGGGGAATAAATATTGGATTTGCCTTTAAAATTAGTTCACCTTAAAATAAAAAAAATGTCTTAATTCTTCTTAGAATTCAACATTTACCACCACATAATTTATGCATAATGAATAATAGACAAGAACTTAACTCAATTTTTTCGACGAAATTCAAGATATTTACTGTTTTGAGTTCCTATACATCCTACACTTATATTTTTTGAAGTAATTTTTCTTAAGCAACGAGAAATTTAATGTTTACCTTGAGCCTTAATAACCTATTATTCAAAAATTCAACTTGATAACCTGGTGGGGTTCCGAAAATAAATTTTCTTATGAATTTTTCATATTTTATTATGAAACCACACATTTTTTATTGTGGTGTATAGGAAAAGCTCATGCTTTTCCTCGAAGTCATGTTTTTCTTCATTTTCTTGAAAACTTTTCTTTTTTCAATTCCTCCAACCATAAGAAGTTATGATTAATCATTTTGAATATAAGCTTTTGTTTTGTGTAATTTTATTCTCTACACACATTTTGAAATGCTTTGTTTAAGCTTCAAGAGAGATTCATTGTGTGTTTTCCTCACTTTATAATAAAGAAGTTGCGAGAATTATATTTTGCAGGAAATCTCATTCTGGAGAAGGCCATCGTACTCTCTTTCAATTGTTAAGTACAACACACCTACGACGTTGTTATAAAGTCTACATCGTTGTTAGTCTTCAGACTCCATCCCGCCTACATATAATACAGTATCATGGTGTAAAACAGTAGGCAAACGAGGATAATGGATTCTAATATCTTTACTTCCTATACTGAGATTTTCCATCCGAATCCCATCCCGCTTCCGCACCCTCACCAACCACAATCTCATAGCATTCCTTATGCCAACTGGAGCAAGAAAACGCCATCATAATGAGAAGCATAGGCAAAGTTTGCGTATCGTCTCAAGAGACCACTTGCCAACCTCCAACTCCAACCAAAGAACAATTCCCTTCGAGATTCCAGAAAACCAGAATGTTGTATTTCCCAGACACCATTTATATTCGCATTTGTTGCAGATTTTCAAAGATATGTACGTACAACCATAATATTCTGTATAAACAATTGACACCGTCATATTATGTAAGCCCTACAGAATATTCCTACATATGTATGTATATAAGAGTGGGTATATTCTGGTTCATATGTATAAAATGTATGTTGTTTCTTCAGTCTTTTGGGTTTTAAGTATATCGTGTTCTATTCAATTCATTTCATCACAAAATATCTACCTCTATGAATAAATTTTGATGCAAAATTTACGACTTATTTCGAGAAGTCTAATATTGTAGTTAATAGGAAATGTATTTCATTTCGTCAAGTGCGATTTAACAAGGATGTGCTACATCCTATAAACATATACTTATGTAGAGCATACACCTTCTTGGAAGATTTTGAGGAATTTCTCGTTAAATATTCATACGTGGCTCTTCTTTGATTATGTATATTTAGGGTACTTTTGAATAATTTTCAAATTGAAACAATACTCCAAAATGACTTTGAAAGCAATCAATCAGGCTTATATAAAAATATCAACGTAAGGATTCTTCACTTTTTGTTCATTTATTATTTCAAATGCTTGAAAAATAATATTGGAGAAGATAAAAGAATCTTAAGAGGAAAACCCACTTATCTGAAATATGTTTTCTTATTTTGATTATTTAAGTGTTTTTTCTCTTTTTTAAGGATTAGGTTGTCCTGAATACGAATCTCGCCTTATAATTTTTCTATCTTTCTATAACATCAGGTTTTTATAATATGCCTCTTTAAAAATATAAAAGAAAACCAAAAACGGTGCTTAAAAACGTTACGTAGTTCTATGATTATTTTGCAAATTTGTCTTTTAGATACAGTTAAAATAATTTCAATATCTTACTTAGTTTCTGAAAATTCTTATGATTTATGTTTGACTTTATATGAAAGTTCAAGAAACCATGTATTTAATGGTTTACGTTTTTGAAAAATACGTGTTGTCTATTCCTTATTTTAAGCCTGAATTTTGATTTAAATATCTGCTTAAACATTTAAGAAGAAATATTTGACTGTTAACAGTCGAATTGTTTTTTCCTGAACACTGTTTATTTTAATTTTAATAAATATGATTTAAAATCATCATGAAAATAAATATAAACCAGCATAAGTGTTCACATATGCGATTCGCCCCGATGTAATGGTTGGGCTCATCAGAAGATGACCATTACACCTGACCATTTTCCCGAATAAATCAAGATTCCATATAATCCGAGGTGCATAGAGCAACTGCGAATTATATAGTTGCTATACAAGTCTTCAAAGAAGATTAATTGTAGCTATTTTTATTGCCTTGCTATGGGACTATTTTAAATTAAATTTAACAGATTCTTTAAGATTAATGTTAGACAAGTGAAATCTAACAACTAATGAACATTTTTCTAACATTATATGAAATACTCTAAGTATTATAGATTTGGAAAGCTGTCACACATTTTATGTGACTTCAAGAAATTAGTAAGCATCAAAAACCCAAATACATTTTTTGAATATATTGATTTGAATTATCGAATCGGTCGCTTCCAATGACCAAAGCCTTGTCAATAATAGTGTAATCGAACAGAACATTTTCTTAATGCTCCCATTTTTTCTCACATTTATTTTTCACATTAACCACATTTTCACCATGAAAAAGAAATTTATTAACATTTTGTTGAAAAAAAAAGCTTTTACAAAAAAAAAATAGCGCAAAATTTTACGCAACTTATTGTTAAAAGCTTAGAATTGGTAAAATACTTATTTTTGTTAAAAATGTTTGATCCAGCAGGCTAGTCTCTTGTGCAAAAAGAATAACGAACAAACATAAATCTGGAAAACGAGTCTACCAATTTGAAATATCAGAAACTCAGAAGTCATATGGAATTAACATACTAATAAAGTAGCCATTTTGGGATTTAAACTTCAGCAAATTGTTAAGATATAAAATATTATATAAAATTAACTTTCTAAAATTGCTTCAAGATTTCATAAATCGTTTAAAATATTGCTGTTTTGTGTATAGCTTTCAAAATCCTGTAAATTTAATTTTAAAGTATTTTTATTTGAAATTTTGGCGTTTGTTTTAAGTGGGTTTTACTGTATTATTTCTTAAGGTGGGCCCACACCAATAAACATTTCATGAAATGTTGTTTAAAAAAATTTGTGTCTTCTTTTTTTTTTTGTTTCGTGTGGACGCTTTGAGAAACATTTCTGCAATTTATATTTTGTATTTTCGGGAAACAGAGAAACATTTCACAAACATTTTAGACATGTTTCGTGAGCGTCCAGACCAAAGAAAACTATTTAGAAATTTTTATATCTAAAACATTTTTATTTTGTTCTCAAATGTTTCTAATATGTTTCAAAAATGTTTCTTTGGTCTGGAAACACCAAACAAATTATGACAATAAATTTAAAAAAATTAAATTACAACATATTAATCTTTTTCTATCAGTTTTTCTAGATTTGCTGACATTTCTACAGAAGTCTGGGTAAGTACAATTAATTTGAATATATTTTTGAAATCAATTATTATAAATGTAAGATTTAAAGAGATCTTTCGATATTTATTTAAAAAACATTTATTGAATTCAATTCTGAAAAAGAGTGGTCTAAAATTGTAGTTGACTTGACAAAATATGATAGTTTCTGTAAGACTCTATACTAGATCCAGATAAAAGTCAGAATACAGTATACAATCATTGATTTTACTGAACGAAGAAAACAACTGAATCTGACAGTTGAACGGTTGACAGCTGTCACTATCAAAATCTTGGTTCCATAATCCGTTGTGGAGACGAATTCATGTTTGTGTTTCTGCAAACCTCAAATTAAAAAATAACTTGTTTCCTAATTTTAAAAGAACTGTATCCAGCAAATTTCATAGAAATGAAAATAAATAGATAAGGATAATAATTCATAATGATTTTTCGAAGTATACATTTTCATTTTCTGTGTCAATTCTTCTTATCATATTCTCGTACAAAATTTAATAAATAATTAATTAAAAAGAACTTAAATACTTTTCATCTTATACGAGTATTCAAAAAATTCCATACGAATCAATAACATACGAAGAATGTTGTGCCCTTTTGCAACCAATAACGAAACGACTTATACACGAGTATAGCTTCCAACCAAATGTAGAACCTATCAAATTAATAAACAAAAAAAAGTTACGGTAGAAAAATGATAAAAATTAAGTATGTTCTTAATTTGAAAATCTGAATGGAAAATAACTTTCTCAAAATGTTAATCAAGTTGGTACACAAAAAGTGTGCTGCCTTTTACACCATTAGCATACTTCAATATACGCCCCGAAAAAAAAATACGATATAAATTTAAAAAATTATATTAAATAGTTTTTTGAAAATTCCAAAAATTCCTCAAGAAGAAAAAATATAAATTACCCCACAAGGCTGAATTATTATTATTATTAAGTTGACCAATATTCATTCTTGGAATATAACAGTACATAACGTATATAAGAGCCATTGGAGTATCCTATTCTGTGTGGGGCTATGGTCTTAGGGATAGAAATATAGATGATTGATTAATTTTGTTGGATGTGTTTTTTTTATGGTGATTCCCTAGATATTTTTCCTTTTCTTAATGCTTCTTAGTTTGTCCCGTTTGCGTTTGAGCCCTGGAGATTGGAAACGTTCAAAAATGTTTATATTCATCTCTTGTGATTCCTGCCTAAGAACTGTGTTTGCTTTTGCTTTAAAAATGGATTTAAAGGTTCTTTTTTGGTTGTCTTTTTTGGAGATTATTTTCTAGCCCCTTCATGTCATTGCTTTTTTGTTATCCCTCGACATTCACTCGAGGCACAGAATGTGTAATGATAAATGATGAATTCAAACAGAAAGAGCATTAAATGCCTCAGCTTTTATTCTTCTTCCTTCCTTTTTCACCTTGTTTTTTGTTTATTTTTCGCCATGTACCTACTTCTTCATGGAATTCCATATCCTTGAGTGCTGTCTTTGGATGCTCATAATAGTCTTTTGATTTTGATACAATTGCGAGTAGCTAAGCGATTGAATTTTTTTGGTTGTATATTTTTCGTCTTCATAATAGAAGATATCCTTTTAAGGAGAAACAAAAACAAACATTTCTGAGATAAAATACCATTTATTCGCTTATCACTGATGATATCCTGGATATGAAGTTGAAAGTGAAGTGAATATTGCTGATTCCTTGTATATACTCGTATAGCGTATAGGTAGATATGTGTGTGTGTATAGGTAGATACTTTAATATCAAGGACCAAAAATTAAGTTTGCCTCATGATGATGATGGTATGTGTATATAGTGTGTGTAGGAGGTCCTTATTTGGGTTATGTTGTCATTTTCGATTTTATGAGACTTTCTCTCTCTCTTAATGCTGGTGGAAGAAGTATATTGTACCAGTACATGAAACGATGATACCTCTTGGGCGTAATAATCGTAAATATTGTATCCACTCCTTTCGGTTAGTCCTTTTTCTCTTTATGGTGGTCTTTTCCTAATCTCCAATTGCTATCTTTTATTTTTTTTTTCTTTCTATTATTACCTCTTTTTTTGTCTTTGTATTTTCTTTGTTTTTGTATCTTTTGATGCTGTTGATGGGTTTTTGTTTGATATTTTCTTGTGATTACGACAATATAGTTCGGAATATCCTTTTTTTAAGGACAAGGATGGGAAAGAGAGTAGTTGTAAGTGGTTGCCAGGATGTCCTATTATTGTCAATTATTATATATACCAACTGAGATTTGTGTGTTATTAAAAGTTGAACCACTTCTTGATATAAGAGTATATTTGTTTTTATATGTCGAGCAGTTTCTTTATTGCACATGAGTTTTATTGGTTGCTTTTAGAGAAAACCAATATTATTGGAAATGTTTGTGATAAATCAATCAGAAGTTATTTGTATTTCTGGTTGACAATGTGGAAGACGAAAGAACACAGAAAGAAAAAGGACAACTCTAATTTTAGTGATCTGTATGTGTAAAGTATTTAAAAAGAAAACAGATCTTGTTAATTCTAAGCAATTTTAGCATCCTTTATTTGACACATTTTTTAAAAGTTAAAATTAAAAAATGTCTACTTTGGCTTTTTGTATTTAATCCAGACATCTGACTTTGTGGCATTTTAAATTGGTAGACTATGTTTTCAGATTTAGATTTGTTTGCTATGTGTTATTACGTGAATTGTATCTTTAAAGACGTGTTAAGGTTCAGTTTAGTATTTTACTTTATAGAAAAACTAGCGGCCCGTCCCGGCTTCGCACGGGTAGACATAAATAGGTACAGTTATTTAAGTTATAAGCATGCTAATTAAAACGACCATGAATCACTAAATTAGAAAACACTTGTTTGTCCTATCATCAATACTCTTCGCAGCGTATGTGATCAAAGACATTTTATGACTAATTTTTTTACACCTTCGGTTGGTTTTAACAGGAATTTCTAAAGATTTCTATATTAATCTAGTACTAAATATAGCCTATGTTACTCAGTGATAATGTAGCTTTCTAATGAAAAAAAAATTATTAAAATCGGTCCAGTACTTTTTGAGTTTATTCGTTACATACAAAAATACAAATCTTTCCTCTTTATAATATTAGTGTAGAAATCGTTTGTCATTAGGACCGCGTTTTATGTCTTTTAATTTTTTACCGATATTTGCACAAACAATGTTTTCTCGAATTTTCCGGTTGCTTTCTCGACCCCAAACATCAGCCGTAATACTTGAATTTACAGGAATGCCCATCAGTTTACTCTCATATGAATTTGAGTTAAGTTAAGTATAGAAATTGTGTTTTCAACCGCATATCAAGAATGTGATATGATATTTAAAACAAGTATCTTAATAACACTAAATTTGTCCATAGGTTTCCTAATGTTTTACTGTGTTTATTCTTTAAAAATTTTGGAACCAAGAAAGTTGGATAATTTGAACAGAGAAGGTTGGTTATTTTTAACCAAGTAGATGTGCTTATTTCAACAGAGAAATTGGTTAAATTAAACCGACTAGCTTGGTAACTATAACAAAAGTATTTTTATTTATTTAAACAGAGTAAGCTGTTTAATATTAACCAAGTAGGTTGGCAAATTTAAATGCAGTATGTCGGCTATTATTAGGTTATTTCAACAAAGCCGGTTGATTAAATATAGAAGAGTACTTTGTTTTAATTTAACTAAGTTGATCAGCTAAACTCACTCAAGTTGTTTGCTATTTCATTTAGGAATGTTTAGAAATTAACTGAGCTGATTGGATGATATTAACAGGGAGGTTAGCTAAGATGAGATAAGTAAATTGCATGTAAACTGCTAAGTGAATCGGGTATTTTTTTTTGGAGAGTTAACCTGCTTGTATTAATACGAGTATGTTTTGGATGGGAAATTATCCTTAATTGTGTACTTGGTTGATTTTAACCGAGTGTCTCGCAATCGAGTTAACCCTGGTTAGTGGTCGAGTTAACAACAGTATTAGTTGATTATTATTAACCAAAATTTGGTTAATTTTAACTCTGAAAATTTTGTTTGCGTATTAGGGTAATTGTTTCTCAAACGCCTGTACAAATTATTAACAAGATGACTAGAATTTTTTTTGTGGTACCCGTGGCATGATGGTTAATTCGTTGGACTGTCATGCCAGAGGTCTTGGGTCGATCCCTGCCTATGTCATCTAAAGTTTTTTTCACGGGTACTGCCCCTTGCGAGGAATTGACAAATTTTTGATTTCTCAAATTAGCAGTTCGGATTCGGCGTAAAACTGTAGGTTTTCTCCATCCCTGACAACAGTACTCGCACACAGGAATGGTTGAGAGTTGTAAGTCACTAGGCCCTAGTTCTCAACGGACTGTTGCGCCACCCAATTTATTTATTTAACTAGAATTTTAATTTAATTAAAAACCACCTTTGAACAAAAACAAATTTGGAAATTTCGGGGGATTTTGTTAAGTTTCTGAAGGTCGACCGTTGCGTTATATTTTAGGAACTATTTTTTAACTAATAATTGAGATAATCTATAAAAATCAGAGCAACATTTTATGATAATGTTTTTATCCATGTGATTTTCAGAACTTCATGCAATCTCTATTTAGCTGCACTTCACGAATGTAGAATGCTTTATCAGGCTTAATATTTCTCACGCATTGCCATGTATGATATTCAAAACCACTGTTCAACGATATCTACTTTCTAATTGCACTATTTTTAATGATTGTAAGGACATTTATAACCCCTTGATAGTGCCTATAATATAAAAACAAAATTGTCCGGCAGTCATAAACTTTTCCCATAAAAATGTACCTAGTGGCAACACTCTGCAGTGTGTCCTTGAAAATCTTTAATATTCATAAATTATTTTTAGTTGTGTTGAGGAAAACTTTTCAATCTATAGAACATATCCACAAATGGGCTGCTAAAACTATCGACCCAATAAAATTACGGCCTTCAGCAAGAACCTAGCTTCATGGCTGTGGTTATTCTGGAAAATCTATAAATCCTTAATTTTTGCGGGGCTATGTTGATGGTGGTTAAATCAACACAACAATATAATTTCAAAAGGTTAATCAATTTTGTGGAATCTGTGGATGTTTCTGTTTTATTCTTTTTCCCTCTTTCCTAAGGTCAATAAGATGGCAACCATATCCTTATACTACATAATTGTTTGGTGTTGTTGTTGTTGTATAGTTGATTTTGTTTGTTGTAGGATATGTTGTATGAGTTGTATTTTCGACCTCTTTTGTATACATATGTGATTATCAAAACTGCTCACGATAGGAAAACAAAATTAGATTGTTTTCCACTTGAATTAGTTGTTTGGTTGTGCACGTGTCTGCCATAGACTTGATGGGATAATGTAACATTGGCGTAGGCGTGCTGAATGAATTGTGATCCTTGAAAGAATCAGATTTTGTCAAGAAAGAAAGATTCATCACCAACTTTCTTCTCCTTCTTCTTCTTCCATCTTCTCCCATAAAATTGATGATTTGATGATTTTTCTTGTGTTGTTGCAGAAACGAAGACCTAGAAGAGATTTTGACTGATAAGGAGAAGTTAATCAAATAATAATTCTTAGAGCTTCTTATACCGGACCAAAAATCTCCTAAAGGTCTTTATGTTTCCCGCAATATGGTATTCGTTATTTATCGGTTGAATTGAGAATTAGATGTCTCTTCAATATGTATGATTTGTTCCAATGACAAATTGGGATTTACATGGAGAGAAATTTTCCAAAAGAAGACCAAAAATTAACAACGAAAAATGGAAAATGATAACTTTTAGACAGCTTAAGCAATAAAAATCTCACCTTAAATGTTTTCCTATCCAATTATGGTTAATACTGGTCCGCCAACGACACACTTAGTGAGAGAAAAAAAAAAAGAAGAAATAATTATGCTCTATAGCAGCTATCTAGGGGCCATAACACTCAGAGCATCTTCTATCTATGTTATGTGTGTATATAGAGGTGAAAGAAGCTGACGAAGAAGACCTAAGGAAGGTAGCTGCTTCTTTGAGATGCTACCTGCTACTCTAAGAGTCTTTAAGAAGAAGATATTATGGTATGCAGTTAACGCACACCTCAGTCAACCTTTTGCTCGGGTGTCTAGCGATTTAATGACTTAATCAACACGCACTTAAGAAGGCCTTGGAATTTTGTAACTTATTTTTCTTCATTTTTATTATTTTCTTTATTTTCGTTTTTGGTAAGAGAGTGGTGTGGGGTGGGGAGGGGAGGAGAGGTTCAAAGGTTGGGGGATATGGGTTATAGTAAAAAGAATGCTGGTTGATGTTATTTGGTGATGGCAGTCAGTCGTTGGTTACTGAAATACATAGGCGATGACACGAAAAAGCTTTTATCTATTCGACGACTAATTAGCTCTCTCAACGAACAATGACTTAATCGGAAGAAGTCATCTTCCCAGAGTCTGGAGTAAGAGTTTCTTTTTATACATAAAATAAACCATAAGTTGTTTGATGTGGTGTTCCCGTTTAATTTTTGTTTATTTTTGTGGCTTAAGAAATTATTTTTTTTTATTTCTAAGTAACGGAGATGATTAATTTCTTGAAGGCAAAAAAGGAGATTCTAATCACAACAACAACGAACATAGTTTGGTACACATTTAGCTACGCTTGGTTCAGTTTTTGATTGATGTCACGTGTTTTGAGATATGATGAACGATTTGAACTACTTTAAATTACTTTTAGGATAATGGTAGCCATTCCATTTAAATTTCACCTTCATAGTTGTCAGAATGAGTTGAATTATTGGAATCAAAAAAATCTCACCCAAACTAGTTTCACTTTAAAGTAATTATTGTGGAAAATTGCTTCAATTTTGATTTACTCTATTGGTTTACTTCCGGATTCCAAATATCAACTGATTGAGGTGATGATGGAAAAAAAGGTGAATCTCAAATAAGAAAGTTATATTCTTTATATGTTCATAAAGAAACCGCGAAACATAATTGACGCACGATGAGAAATGTTTATGTTAAAGGAAATTTCGTACCGTTTGTTGGTTCTAAAGCATTGAACCTTTGATCATAAGAAAAAAACATTTTTTCAAAATAACTCATAAGTTAAAAACTTAATTCCCAAATTCTGTTATTTTCCAAAAGACTTTTTCCCGCAATGGCTCATGTCACACGTAACGAATTGATCAATTCATTTAAGTCTCTCCTTTTGTATAGGCATTTTAATATCTTTAATAATCTCTTCCAATACTCCATTCACACGTATAAAAATCCATGATTATTATCAAAACACAACTAAAATTAACCACACTACAACAACAACAACAAAAATACCAAACATTTTTATTGCGATCATAGTACCTCTAGGTGAATCAAAGCCTCGCTCATATAACAATAACTTCGTCTTACATGCCTCCATAATAAAGAAATAAATAAAGATTAATTTCTTGAAATCGAATAGCTTATTTGTTTACCTATTTTTAAAACCATTAAGATACTAAAAAAAAGATAATTTTCTTCTTCTCAAACAAAAATTAAACAAAACAAAAACAACAACAAACAGAAAATAAAAGAAACAAAATTAATAAAGCTTTTTATAAGCCTGTCGCTTCTGTAATATTTTATCGACACGATCAGATTATAACTTTCAAACAATTTGGTCTCGGACGACGTTTTTATTAACCTTAGTATAAATTCGTTGGAATCAATGCACGTCAATCAGATAAGACAAACTAATTAATGCTGCATTTATACCTATGTATACTTGGACTTGTACGTACATACCTCTGCCGTAGTACCATTGTAGATATAAGAGTCACAAAAGAGTAAGGAGACGCTTCGAACCATAAGTTAAGTTGATGTTGATTGGTTTACATGGGTATCAATTACATATTCTCGTAATACCCCTGTACCCTACCTAACCTATCTACCACCATATTCTTGGAAGAAATTCGAATTTTAAATACCTTTAGTCACTTTTA
This sequence comes from Eupeodes luniger, assembly GCA_951509635.1. Classification (NCBI taxonomy): domain Eukaryota; kingdom Metazoa; phylum Arthropoda; class Insecta; order Diptera; family Syrphidae; genus Eupeodes; species Eupeodes luniger. Next base: position 2,076,661 of record OX608074.1, read on the forward strand.
AAGCAATGGGAAATTAAAATAAATGCACTTGACACAAACAAAAGGACTCTTTGGGGGAATTTCAATCAATTTAAGGCTGAATAAACACTGAGGCCACACTTATTTGGTCTTACTTTAAACGTACATAAGGTACGATATGAGTTGTCTTATAGAGATTGTAGATTTTTAAATTAATTTTGTTCTACTTTTGGAAACATATCATTATGGACACTGCACACCTATTTCAGCACTGTAAGTAACAGCTTGTTAATTTCACTTCTTTGAAAGTAGCTAAGCAATTTGCAGATTGCAGACATTGACGAATGCTTATTTGAAAATGCAAGTACCATTTTTTCTATTGAATGTTTCATAATGGTCTTAAAGTTTCATATGGAATTCAAAAGAAAATTTAGGGCCAATTATTTTTATGACGCCTAATCTCAACATAACTTTCAGATTTTAAGAGACTAGTTATAGGTATCATAGGTTTTTATTATTGAACATTTTGTTCCAAGATTTAAGAGCTATTGAAAAAGTGGAATTTGTCATGTTTGGTATCAAAATGAAGGAAAAGACTGTTCCTCCAAAAATTACTTGAATTGATCCTGATCTTAAGATTTAGTTTATTTTTACTATTTTTCAGTGGGTGAATGGTTTTCAATGAACAGCTGTTTTTTCTACACTAATATGTATTATAAAGAGGAAAGATTTGTATTTTTGTATTTAACGAATAAACTCAAAAAGTACTGGACCGATTTTAATAATTCTTTTTTCATTAGAAAGCTACATTATCTGTACCTACTTCTGTCTACCCGTGCGAAGCCGGGACGGGCCGCTAGTATTTTATAATGTGAGAAAAAAAATGTTCCACTGAATGCTTTTCATTTTCCTTGTAAACCTTAGAGTTCAATAATGAACTCTTATCGAAAATGCTTTATTTCAATAAGGAACTTTTTTCAGTGATTGCTATAATCAACCTGTCAAAAAAGTTCCATTGATTGGTTTTAATGTCTAGCCTCTAACTTGTTTTAGTCCTTTACTTTTCATTTAAATGGTTTTAAATTAGACGCATTGAATTTAGAAAAGCTAAAGCTTTATCAATTATTTTCGAAAAAAAATAAACAAACACAATTTTTGTACAAACAAAATAAAGTTCTAATTCAAGTTTATTAAATCATACTTCATACCCATAAAGCAGTAAAATAAAAATTTCACCTAGATATGGGAGGAAGTAAGCTGTAAATCTATACATTGTGTTTAAAGCTTAATAAGATCTCGTGATGTCTGTGTCATAAGTTACGGAACGCTAAGGCTCTGAACAATTTTTAAACACAAATTATTTTTTTTACTAACTTCAATTTAATCTCAGACATTCCTAGCGAACTCTGCATTTTCTGCCTATTTGAAAATTTTAGTCAAGGTTTTAACGTCACTGAAAAAAAAAAAAAAAAGATTTTCGGACCTTTGGTGGTCGATAACTTAAGATGGAGACAGGAGATCTTATGTTACTTTTTACACAATGTTAAGACCACCAAAAGAAACCTTTTGCTAAGTACGTAAGTACCTACATATCATTTTTAATTTAATTGAAATTTGCAAAATTTAAAACTCTCAAAAGTTTTTGTAAATTCGGAATAATTTAGAAGCTTTAAATATGTCTACGTGTAAGTGGATTTACTCGAACTCTATATAATTTCAAGAGTTTTCATAAAAGAAGTAAAATTAATCTCTTGCACAAGTCTTTTTTAGAAAAATGGAAAAGAGTATTAACTTCTTGTTCAGAATTATCTGATATAGATAGGACTTCAAAAAGTTCATCTTTTGATACAAATTTGACATTAGTTGTGTGAGATCTCTGAATACAAATATAACGCATCAATATGAATTAGTATCAGCTTTATGTAAAACTTGGAGTTAATTTTGAAAAGGTCATCACCTTGTACAATTTCATTAACCTATATAACGTAATTTTGCACCAAAAAGTTCAGAATAGTAAGTAAAATTTCATAACATAATATAATCATATCCAGTAAAAGTACTGCGTGTGACATATTTTCCCACAAATTTGATGATTTTGTATCATTTACTACACAAACTTGTGCACCTACAATCAATTATAAATTTTCTAATCTTCAATAAAAGTTGTACTTTAAGAAAAATATCCCTCATTTTATTGTTTAAAAAATAAGAAGCAGCAGACTCGGTTAAAAAAGATTTGTGAAATGTTCCTTTTATGAACTTTACTTTTACTTTTCTTCTTTATAAAACTAAAAAGGTAGGAACCAAACTTCTTTTACCAATGAGCTTAGATTCCAAAATACCACAATATTTATCTTCTTCCTAAATTAGTGGATTAAGTATTTAGAAATGTTAAGACAATTCCATGGGAAAAGTCATTCCATGTCTTATGATAAAGTTGTAAAGATATTCTGTTCACAAATCGAACCTGAAACGTGAATTTTCTTTTCAACAAAAAATGACGTATACATATATGTATATATGTATGTATAAAATTAAGTAGACAAGACGATTTTTCAAATCTTAAAGGAACGGCAAATGTAGTTTTAAGGTGCACAATAATTATTTACATTTGAAAATTTTGACTACTCGCAAATGTTTTTAAGAAAATTACAATAAATGTTCAATTTTTTCTTTGAAAATTTAAAAAAAAACTTATAAGTTGTCAGCCTAAACACGAGAAAATTGAAAATCTTAAATACTTTTTGTATACACCTATCTTTCAATTAAAAAATATTTACACTGTAGTAAATCATATAGTATGTGATTGCCACTTTTCTTTCCGTACAATAAATGGTGCATTAAAACTAAATTTTCACTAACGTATATTACTCTTAAATGGCTCATTAAAACTAAATTTTCACTAACGTATATTACTCTCATATTTATAACAACTATCTACATCTAAATTTGTTTCACTCACCTTAATTTTTCTTTTCAAAATGGAAAGTTCTTCAACACAGAATCGAATCAAAAAATTAGATACAAATTCCAGCAGCTAATTAATCCTCAGTAGAGCACACAAAAGAAAAAGATATCAATCTCTTTGAATTGATCTTAATGGGGTGTTTGCACTTCACAGTAAATATAAACAAACCAACGCACATTCCAATCGCCTCGACCTCTACGTTGCGTTTGTCGTTCGCGTAAAATAGATAAACAAACAAGAAAATTGCTCGATTGCAATTCGTTTTTCCGATTTCTTTATAGGAAAATAAAATTCCGAAAATCAAACGTTCGTCGTCGTCGTCGCTGAACGAACGAAACGACACACCCCGCTAAGTTTTCACACTTTCCGAAAAAGAAAATTAAAATAATTTTCACTTCAAATTTGAAAACTTTAATGATTTTTCTATCTCAATATTAAATAACGGTACACAGTTTAATTCACAGATTTCACAATTATTTTTTTTTTCGTTTATGTTATTTGTAATTTTTTTTTTTTTTAATTTATAATTCAATTAAAAAATAAGTGCAGTTGTTATTTTTTTTTGTTTAAATCCGATTTTAACTGCAACGCAGTCCGTTAATTCAAAGAAATCGCCTCGTACAACTTGAACCGGTCTCAAACACTGAATCGCACTCAATGCCAAAGCCACTGCAAGGGGGGCCTATGGAACTCGGAATCGGACTCGGACTCTCGGACTGGCACTGGATGAAAATAGATGGACCTAGCGATTGACCATTACACTCCTATAGTCGTTTACTCAATCGAATGGAAAGCTCGACCAGATTGACGGAGAACCAAAATCGAATCGGACGGGAAACGCCAAAGAGCCACCAAAATGAAAAATTACCAGGCATGCGTTCTAGATACAAATTCCCGAATTGAATGCCAGGCTGTTCTGTTGGGAAGATTTAACTTAGAAAAAAAGTTATGGGTATACGACGACGTTTCCAGAGAGGTTTTAATTTTGTGGAGTCGAATCTTTTAGGGTTGGGTACGTACTACGTACGTCTACAGCAGTAGGAACGTGAAGATAAATGAAACATTGGTAAGACTCAAAGAGAAGTTGGTTACCATTCTGCACAGCATATACCTTGTCAGGTATATTTTAAGTACTGGTTTTAAAAAGAACTCAGATAACCGGTTTGTATCCAAAGATACATTCGTATCTTTTACATTTAAAAAGACTCAAACTCGAAATCCAATCAGCTCATAAAACCACTCATTCTCACCTGTGTTTATAAAACTGGAATTTGTTGATATTAAACAGGTATTTTTACTCAAACCGCTCTTAATTAAATCTGCTCAAGTATAAGCTAGGTAAGCTATATCTTTACCAGGTAAAAATGTAAATGCACTTCCCCTCTAAATTTGCTTCCAGTATTCCAATTGGAGTTTGAGATAGAGTACTTGAACTGTCACTGGAGTCTGGGCCTGGGCCTGTGCCAGTGCCTGTGCCTGGGCGGCCTGGGTTCTTCTCGTTTTCCAGTCTCAACTCCCACTCTCTTGTATCATACAAACAAAAATGTTAACTTTTAACACCTGAAAATGAGTGGAAACTCAAGAGCGAGGTTTTCATTTACTGTCGTGGATATTATAGATATAGATATTTGTATCTGTATCTTTTGGATGTGGATTTGAAATGAATGCTCGTACTCATACCACTTGTTCCTTAAGCTTGTATACAGCTTGAGTTTCTTTAAGCAATAAATGCTGAGTAGCGATAAGTGAAAGAGCCAATTAATTTACCTTTATTTCAAAGAGAATCAAACCAACTACCTACTTCAATGATTTGGTTTTGCTTATGGTATAAGATTGAGTTGAAAATTGAGATTTGCGATGCTGATGCTGTTAATTCATTAAATTTGATTGACATTATCAATTGAGACACTAATTGAGACTCTTAAGAGTTCGTTCATCTACAAATGGGAAATATTGAAAGGAGCTTATAAAAATGTTGATGCTTCAAATGCATTTGATAAACAATTAGCACATCTCGACCTGTGCCGTCAGTGGTCTAAAGTAGTGGAGTGCGTAGTGCACACGACTTCTAAGACTGAGCAAATCTGATATGCGTGGGTTCGAATCCTATGTTGTGTATAAAGTTTTTCAAATAAAATTGGATTAAAGCTCAGCACCACAAAACAAAGGAGACTGATGAGTGCAAAAGTGGCAAAGCACGAAATAGCTATATCTCCAGCCAAAAACAATGAGTGGTAGCACCTTTAAGTTGTTGTTGTTGTTCAAAAATATTCAATTAAAATTAAAAAGGAATGGTCAAGTCTAACAAGCTGACATTCTAGTACGAATAGTACAATAAAAATAATAACAATAATAACTAAATAGTCTGGTTCGTTACCGATCTTCCAACCTCTCCCCCTTTGATACGTACTACGAATTGTAAGTCTATCAAATAAGGTATGGAGAAAAATGGAGGCGGAACAAAACAGCATACTTAAAGGAGCTTATAAAAATGTTGATGCTTCAAATGCATTTGATAAACAATTAGCACATCTCGACCTGTGCCGTCAGTGGTCTAAAGTAGTGGAGTGCGTAGTGCACACGACTTCTAAGACTGAGCAAATCTGATATGCGTGGGTTCGAATCCTATGTTGTGTATAAAGTTTTTCAAATAAAATTGGATTAAAGCTCAGCACCACAAAACAAAGGAGACTGATGAGTGCAAAAGTGGCAAAGCACGAAATAGCTATATCTCCAGCCAAAAACAATGAGTGGTAGCACCTTTAAGTTGTTGTTGTTGTTCAAAAATATTCAACGAAAATCTTCTTTTCGAGGAAAGAAATATAAACCGAAGCTAATTAAAAAACTTCTGTTTTTGATGGCATTGATACAAAAGCAAGTGCTTATTGCAGATTTGTGTTAACATATGAAATCGAATCTTTGTGTCTTTTTGAAAGACAAATTTTGGTGTTTTGTTCGCTATAGCAATTTTTCAAAAATGGGACAAATTTGGCTAGCTCGAAATATCTCACGAACCAGAAAGGCTATCAAATTTTATATCATACACTAGGCCCTATTGGTATGAATTTAATTCAAATAACTGAAGAAAAATGTTTGTCACCTTGAATATTTTACAAATAAAAAAGTAATATAACCCCAAAAATAGTTGTATGTTGCAAAGAATAAACTTTAAGACATTTGGTGTAATTTTTAGAAAATAAAAACCCTTAAAAACTATTTCTAGAAATTACTAAAATATTGAATTTGGACTCAAATGAAGACATCGATTTCAAACTTTCTTGTTGTTAGCTGTCGGAAAAATTTAAAAAAAACAACTGACATTTTAGTTTCAAGAAAATAAAAATCTTAGTAAAATTCGACTGAGATTTCAAGTATTTTGACAAAAAAGGGTTATACAATTAGATTATTGATGTAAATACTTTTCGAAGTTGCTAAAATTAGTACAAGTAAGCTCATAGCGGGAAAAAAATATTTTAAAGGGTTTCAATGTCAAGTTATCAATGTGGACCTCTTTTTTTAAATAAAACGTTTGTTATTTCTAACAAGTAAATTTGTTTTTCATTTTTGGTCTCTTTAGAAACGAAAATTCAAAAATGGGTCACTTGGTCGTATACTTACTTTTTTTCTTGAATTTTGTACAAATGTCTCAATTTCAAATACACAATCTTGAAACGCATTTAGTTAAGCTTAAAGTCCTTCATATGACATTTTAAAATCAAATTTAAGGCGTTAGTAGTACTCGTGGCATGATGGTTAGGGCGTTGGACTGTCATGCCAGAGATCTTGGGTTCAATCACAGGTAGGGCCACCTTTTTTCACGGGTACTCTTGCGAGGAATTGACAAATCCTTCAAGTCCTTATTGTCATGAAAAGTGCTTTCTCAAATTAGCCGTTCGGATTCGGCTTAAAACTGTAGGTCCCTTCCATCCCTGACAACATTACTCGCACGCATGAATGGTTGAGAGTTGTAAGTCACTAGGCCCTAGTTCTCCATTAATATTTATTTAAGGCGTTAAGAAGTATTGTAACTTTTTGAAGATCCTCTGTGCAAAGTTTATACCGTGTGTTTTTTTAAACGTGTGGTTTTTAACCTGGTAAAACTTTTTAGGAGTTAGTATTTTTGACACGAATCACTTGATTTATGCTCAATTTCTTTTGCGATTTGATGATGATTGATGCTTGCAAACCATGAACATTTATTATCATCATGTGACGCAACGAAACAATTAATTTATTGAAGGGAACTTTTGGTGAGCGAATTATCTCTCGTCGTTAGCTTGTATCATTGCCTCCAAGATCGTGCGATTCAACACCGCTGGAATATTCTTTGTGGGGTTATAAGAAGTCATTTGGCTACACAGATCAGCCTGAGACGATTGACGCCTTGAAAGAGATTATTCGGCGCGTTATTGCTGTCATATGGTCCTAATTTTTGAAAAATTGGGCCTCAGCTGGATTTTATTCGAGCCAGCCAAATAGGAAGTTTAACTTTTTGCACTTATTACACAATATTTCTTCAATTTATATGGTTTACAAAAGGTCTTGCCAAATTTCTTGCAAAAAGTTTTAAGATACATGTTTCAAAACTTCTTAATATCGATTCATCTTGAACTCTGCTTTTGATGGTGCATCAGATTAAATGCATCCTGCTGTATTAGAATACAACTATCTCCTTCAAAACTAATGCCATCGTCTAATTTAAGTTGTCTTAAATTTACCTTAACAATATGAATTCAATACCATTTCCTTGTTAGTTATAGACAAATACTTTAAGGGCTAGTACGTGGTAACTGCAAGCTCGATTTTGTTTCTTTCGGCAGTTTTTCAAATTTGAAAAGCCTTTAACTCTTGACTTTTTGCTAGACTAATAATAATTGTAATCGTTAGTCATTTTATGATTTTTTTGAGAACTACAACTATCCAGGTGTAGACTTTTAATTTAATCCCTTAAACTATTAGTGTAAAAAAACTCTGTACTTTTCCAATATCAACACCCTTATTTGATTTTTGATTTCACCTTGCAAATTAAAATAAACTCACGTTAAAATACAATCCTTTATCGCAATATGGACCGAAATACAGGTACAGGATATTTCTCCACTTCACAATTCCCATCATCACCAACCATCATCACATCATTGCCTTTCTTTGGGCATTCGGGCATAGAGACGTTACAAAAACACATAAACCTTCTATGGAAAGGCGGTTAACATTTTTTAATTAAAATATCAAAGTCAGGTATTCTCTGTCTTGGCACAAAGGTATGAACCGTAAAAAGTCGTCGTATAGTAGATTATGAGTTAAAAAGGATCGATGTTGACCCAAGCATACAGACGCAGAGGTACCTTCCTTCTACCTAAAACCACCACTGCACCGCATCGCTACTCGGCACTGATGTTATTCGGAAGATATCTATAGAAATATGTATTTTTGATAGGACGATGGTTTTGTCCGCCTGCCTGCCTGCGCTGTGTCTCGCCTCACCACGCCTGCCAGGACCTTTCTGTCTTTCTGATGATGTAATTTCATGGACAAATGACAGTGAGGAGTAGGTGTAGATTACACCATTCATTCTTCTCAAATGTCCGGTGCAGCTCATCAAAAATACCTGCTTCAGAATTTACGTATATACTGATACTCGTATACCGGCCCGGGTATAACACCACCGGTCGCTCGCTCGGTGTATCCATGACAGGTTCGTGCGATGAAACTGACACCAAAACATTGCAGGTTAAATTTTTTTTCTCTCAATTTTTATAAATTTTTTCCTTATTATTTTATGTGTGCAAAGTTTTGAAATGCAAATAAGTTGCATATGGCTCCTTCGGACACTTTGTGGTTAACTTTTGTATCTACATTCTACACACACGACACGGCATCATTCAAAAGAGGTGAACGGACGAACTTTTTCGTTTAAATTTTGTTCACCTTTTCTTTTTGTTGTTGAATTTTATTTTACTTAAATTATAATTAGCTCTCGGGTGTAATTTGCAAATTAAGTCGTTAAAGGAAAAATTCACTACGAAACAGCGGTAGAAGCGGCTCGCAGCGGACGTGGTATGGAATGTTTAGCTCAGGTCCACATGTATGTTCAGTACATTGTACGAGCAGGTATTGCAGCGCAGAGTGGCAAAGCGGCTCAGCTCAGAGGAGTGAGATCGCGGACAACGTCTATAGAGATGCATGGATGGATGGATCCCAGGTCCTATGCAAAGGTGCAATCTTCTATATAGCGACGAATGGTGTATGGTGCATCACGGCAGCAGCATGCAGCAGAACAACGAGCTGCAAAGACCAAAGAGTGAGGTTTATTTTGACTGATTTTCACATAGAAACTTCAAGCCACAAGGCATTCCTTTTCAGACATTGTTTATATCGGTTTAAAAGTTCTTTTTTCATTTGGTGTTGGGTCTGGTTTTTGGTGCTTTTTCAGCTTCTCTATATAAGTTGAGGCTATCCTCAGATGATTGGTACCTACAAGTGTTGACTAGAACAAAAAGTAATTGGCTAGAAGACTTAACTAGAAAATAAAGAGGGATCATCATCGGATTGAATAAATATACTTTAAGCATGCAAAAGACTTAAGTCTACTGTAAAAGATGAAATGGAATAAATAAATGAAATGAAAAAAAAAAAATGAAAAAAAAAGGGATTAACCAAAAGCTACAGGTATGAATGAAGCTTGAACAAAGTGTTGCTAATTAAAGCCATTACAATTCTTGTTTAATAAGCTTTCATGTTAAACCATGGGAAATAAGTTCTTTAAGCATAATTAAATTATTTAATTTCATAGAAGAAAATAAGTTTTTCTCGGAACAAACTTATGAAAACCTTTACAAAGGCTAAAGTCACTGAAGGGTGAAGTTTTCTTTGGTGCTACCGGTTTTCATCACCTTTCAGACCTTCTTCTTTTATCAATCTGCCTTTGTCATTTCTATCCATCAATTATTTTGCAATTCCAAATGGACGACATATCTCATAGGATACAGCAACACGTCCGTCGTCCTTTATTTTTCATAACAATAATCTTCATCAAAATAAGGTGGCGATGACGCGACTCAACAATTCAAACCCAACCACATTGCCATCTATGAGAATGACTAACCTACGTTACTATATTGTATAGCCTCATCATCAGGAGCGATAACGAAATCAATTTATATCGCACACTGCCGGAACCCGGTGCCACATTCAAAACTCATCATTGCTCTATCATATTTCTTTCTTGGCGCACTGACTGACAATATTGATGCTGAATGGCACTACCGACCGTCAACGTGTCGTCGAGACGTCCTCTTTTGTCACTAGAAGAAGCAAACGAAGAAGAAGGGTTGGAGGCGTGAGGAGAGATCTATGAAGTGGTTTTCTATTCTTTGAGGTTTCATCTCTCATGACATCTGTTCAAATAAGAAAAAAATGAAGAAGGTGAGCTAGAGCTCAGGATCAGGGACTTTGTTGAGTGATTTTTCCCGAAGATTGGTATTAAATTTAATTTATTTTGGACTTCTCAGTGTTGGATGATGATGGGATGCTCTTACCCTATACCTTGCCTATGCTCTGTATGAACGTTGGCAAGGATTCAAAGAAAATAAATTGGCTGAGATGACTATAAAATTGCAATTGAATAGAGAAAAAATGTCAGAAGTGGGAAGAAGTTCATTTGATTGGAAAGCTGATAAAATAATTTGAGAGTATTATTCTGAGGAAGTTCTATTTCTTTATACGTCGAGAAGCGAGAGACTTTGTGAGATATTTTGATGACTTTAAGAAACTCGATAAAATCTGTCTCTTGGTTAAAATGCGAAATTAGAAAAATAAAAAAAAAAAACTATTTAAGAAATTTTCTGCATACAAAATTATTAAGTCTTGAAACATTACTATAAACGTTTCGTAAAATATTCAACAGATTCGATTTGTATTAACTCACTTAATTCATTGAAGTTTACTAAAGGATGGAGAAACAAAATTATAAAATAGCTTTAAAAAGGCATTGGTGACAGAAATTTTTGTTTTATGTGGTTAATGTCTTCTGACATTTCTGACAGTGATAAAATAGATAAAAGCACACCAGTAGGTGAACTGAAAGAACATTTATCAAGCTTTAAACTTGGATATATGTTTTAAAGTAACATGAAACGTTGGTGTGCCACAGTGCTCTATTTTGTCTCCAAAACTCTTCCTATACTTTGTTAACAATATTCTGTCTTCTAATCCACAAAATTGTTTCGTTACTGAGAAGAAGAAAAAGAAAGTTTTGGCCTAATTCAGAAACTTAAAGATAATATCATCAACAAAATCCTCAAGCTACAGCTTAAATTCATCAACAAGGGCTTGACAATTAGGATTGATAGAATGCCCTACTGCAAAGCCAGCTTCGATATCTACTTCAAAGATGTTGTGTTTTATGATTAATTGTACTCATTGCTAATAAAGCAACGTATGCATTTTTCAAAAAGGTCTAATGCTCACGATTTTGAATGAGCCTTGAAATAACACTTGAGTTTCTTGCATAGAGTTCAATAGAGCGCCTTAAAAATAAAAAGGCTGTTGTTATTCAAGCCACGCCACAATGTTTCATGTCCCTTTAAACAACTATATCATAATATCTATACTTCTAGAATTGCATCAAAAGTATTTCCAACTTTGGATATACTGTCAAGTAAAGAGATTTTTTCTTAAGCCGCACTATACGAATGTGGACTTCTTTACTCGAATCAACAGGTATGTTCAAAATTATTACTTGGAAGGGTAATTTTGTACGGAAGAAGTAAAAATGTAACAAATTTTCCCCTGCAAGGACTACTCTTATCAATCAATGTTAATAAGTGTAAACAGAGTAATATTACAATGTTCTCCATTATTGCTGACAAATAAACATTTCTCATGGACCTTCATCATTGATACGTTAACAATCAAAACTGGGATAAGCATAAATATTTGGTTATGAATTTATTGCATCACTGCTTATAAAAATTTACTAAAATTTACAAAGTAAGAACAAAAGCTATAAACAACATCCTTATTTGGTAACCGATCTGCATAAATAGTTTTATTGTTTTCCTATATAAGTTGCCAATTTATTTTGCATTGAAAACACACAAATTTTCGTAAGCAAATACTTTCTCTTGTGAAACAATAATGAAAGAAATATGAAAACCAAAAACAAAAAGCTGATGAAGCTCCCGGACAAGATTCGCAAATTTATTGAAAATATTGTTTAAAAAAAAAAAAATTCGTACAGGCAAAAATATTTATTTTGCTCGCAGGGCTTCCATTGTATCTTGAAATCATCATAGACAAAGACAACTATAAATACTAAACTGCGCGCCGGCCGCCGTCGCCGCGCCGCAGTGCATGCGCAGCAGTGCAGCTTAAAAAACCAAAACATAACAAGCAAAACAACCTTTTGCTAGAAGTGCATCATCATCATCATCATCATCATCGCGAAGAGAAGAGAGCTTCTAGATCTGCTGCAGAAGTTGCAGTAGTTACCATTACCAGGTCCACAAACTTCAATAGCTGAGCTACATGAATCCCGTACTCAATTGTAGGTACAGCTGCTATAGTAAAATTTACAATAATTTTTCGGTCTCCGACACCCTCTCTACGTTAACAAACTATAATACTCTGCTGGCAAGTTATAATGATAAATGTACTGAATTACTATGATAAATGCAGTAAATTGCTGAAAGGTATAAATCAATAATAAAATAATGTGGACGTGTGGTGCGAAAGGAGTAAGACATAGTGACTCTGTAGACTTGTCGGCTTGTCAGTTGAATTACACTTTCGAACAAGAACAGTAGCAGGAGTCCAAGGCTCAAAAAAGAAGCCAAGAAGCCATTCAAACTTTAGCAACGAGTAGCGCAATGTATGATGAAGGTAGGAGTTAGTGTATACATAGAACGGACGAGCCGAACGGTGTGAATGACTGCACCGCATCGCGCAACAACAGCAGCGGACAACAGTGCGACATACTACAACTATTCGAAAGATGAAGAAGATCGAGGATCTGGGCTCTTAAATGTCATTTGTTGCGTTCCTATTTGAATTACACTGAACGAAATAAAATTAAAGTACGACAATATGTTTAGAAGAACCGGAGACGTGTTTCTCAAAACTTCTTCCAGATAAAACTTCTTGAAAATGGCGTTATCGTAAATATGAGCTTCAATTAGCATTTCGAAGAAGTTGACTCATTTCTATTTTGACAATATCAAAGTCTCACAAAGTCTAGGAATTGTTTTCGGAGTGAAACCTTTGACGGAGCTTGCATTTTTGAGGGATAGATCTTCTAACACCTGATACTATCAATTGCATAGAAAAGAATTAGGAAATTATGGTTCTGGTAATTTTCTGACAGTGCATTATGAAGGTATAAATCTTATAGCATTATTTTTTCTTTGTAGTTGTTGTTATATGTTGTAGGTGATGATTAGTTGCACTCTGTGACTATGTCAGGCCTTAGCTTGTAGTTGAAAGATTGATGTGACAATAAGATGGCAATTGAGTTCGATTTGCTTGCACCTTCGTTTTCCTGTTAAGCAACATTAGAGCCAAAACTGATGATAGGGGAAGTGTGGTAATAAATGGTTTCTGTCAAATGGAATGGCTGCCATCATAGTTTGGTCGTAGCGTCGTCGTCGGTCGTGTCGCGACGGAGGTATACTCGTACGATACGAAAGCTGAATGCTAGATGATGCTGAGAATCTATTTGCATGCGAATCTTTAAGAAATTCAAATTTCAAAGAGTGCTATAGATATCTGCCGGATACCCATCTTGACCTCCTGTTATAAAATTTTAATATATTGGTACTCTTTAGGTGCTTCTTCCAACCTACACTGTACAGTGTACACTGCAGTACACTAGACAAGCATGGGATGATTTTTCAGCTCCAAATTGCTGGGAAGATTAGAACAATACCGCGGTGCTTTATTGTTGCCATGGTATCTGTTGTGTATGCTTTTGCAAGACATTCCTCGAGAATCGAAACTGCAGAGAGCTATAACATGTGACAGGATAAGTAGTCTGATGCTGCAGTCAGTCCTAGACACGAAATGAATGCCTTGGATGGGTGAGTAAATTAGTCCAGACCACACAATATACACAAACCATAGCAAGCTGTTCGGTTAGCAGATATCTGCAGCCACCTTTCGGGGCCAGACACTATGCAGATAACTGCCAACTGGCCTATAAGCCAGACCGGACTGAATCGAACCGAAATGCTGCACGATCGCATATCCTAACTGACTGACATCCATGACGTTACGTTCAGATACAAACGTTTTTGCGCTAGGAGACTTTTTAAACGAGCACAATTCACATTACTATGCAGTTATTTGGTCTGTGTGTCTGTGTATGTGCAATGTGCATGTGGCAAAAATGGCGGCATGGCGCGTGAGTGCTGCATAAGAAGGCGATATGAAAAGCGAGTGCACAGCATAGGCTCACGTTGTGCCCGCCATCGTCGTCGTCATCGTCCGACCATCATCTTATGGTCGTCACATTCATAAAGATTGGATTTTTATGTGTGCTGGCCGCGGTGGTGTGGAGGGGCGGCTGCGGCGCGGCGGCGGCAGAGTGGCGAGTGCAACGCGAATCGGGCATAAAAACGCGAACGGGCCGAACAGTTTTTAAAAGTGTTCCCATGTTGCGATAGGGCCTTATCAATGGCCCCATGAAATGAATGTGGCCCAGAGAGATTGCCACAAGCATCAAAAATAAAAGTGCTTTTTCAATTCGTTTTTTCTTTTATTCTTTTGGCCTTTTGTTTATTTTGTTTGGGTTTTTCCATCAAGCCATGCGAAAGTTTGAGTACCTACTCCACGGCGACTGCGGGAGAGTTTGTTGGCCCCCATCCGGAGGTAATGTTTTTTTTTTTGCAAAAATGCATATCTCTACTTATACAATGACCTATTGATGAAGCCCTGTGAGTTATAATCGAGGACATATCTAATAAAATCTAAATGAATACTTTCCACTATCATTGCGCGAGAAGATTTATGCGGCGAATTCGTTTAAAAGTAATTGGCTTCGAGTTCCTTCAGTCGAGGGAGATTCCCAGTTTCGTTACCTTAAATAAATGCAACTTCAATCACTTACCCACATCCCACGCTCATTCTGATGATGACGATGGCGATGGGATGTGCTGTGCTGTGCGCGTTCTGTGCTGCGCAGCCTACACTATAAGCATCCGCTTTTTTTTCTTTTGGTTCTTTTTAATCCTTTAGCACCGTGCATCTGCATTACACCAACTGAACCAAACTATATCCAACTGCATCACCGACAGCTCTCTACTCTTGGTTATCAGAAAAGGATTCTGATCCAATTAAGGCTTCTTGATGGTTAGAGGTGGTGGTGGTGGTTGGTTTTGGCTAAAACTGAAGGAAAAGGAAAAGCCAATCAACTGGCATTGACAATTGCTATTTAAATTTATTTACTTGAAGGTCAATTAATGAGACGGAGGTTTTATATTTACGGCTTACGGTTTTGAGAAAGGTGCGTACAAAAAGTAAAGAATATAAACAAGGTTCCTGCCTATATAACTTAAGTAGAATGCAGAATAAGATTGTATAAATATTGAATAAATAGGTAAAACTTAAATACAAAAATTTAGAACCTTTTAACAGCATCTAAAGTGATCTTGCCATTCCAGCTACAAAATCAAAAAGTGCGTATACGCCCAGGTGAACATTTTTTTTAAATTGATGTTTTCAAGCAATTTTTGTTATTTGATTTAATTGTTTGAATTCGAACAAACATTAAATAAAGTCCAAATAAACGCTTTTTATTTTAATTTGAGCTTAAAGCCGAACTGGTGTATGTAAATTTAATCAAAACGAAAAAAAGTGCGTATACGCCCAGGTGAACAATATTTTAAATTCCTGTTTTCAAGCAAATCTGTTGTTTGGCTTAATTTTTTGACTTCAAAAACCATAGAAGCCCAAATAAATATGTTTTCTTTTTATTTGAGCTTGAAACTGAACTGGTGTATGAAAAACATACTAACGTTTATTCAAAAACTTTAAAGAGAGTGTGTTTGTCTCCATTTTTAGTTTTTTTCCTTCATGAAATACAGGTTCAATTCATAGCTTAAAGCTCTTTCCTAACGACTTTTTTAAATACAAAAAACTCTGAATGAAAAACTGCACAAATCATTAAAATTAAACTTCCTATACTTGATTGTCAAATGCTAGAATTACAAAAAAAAACACAATTTTCTTTTTCTGTGATACAAAAATATAAAAAAAGGAATAAAAAAGCAATAATTAAGTACCCAACACTCATGATGCATATAAAATGCATGCATATATGCACACCAACTCTTTGCAGCAACAAGGTGATAATTACAATTGAGACTCCATCCAATTCATCAACATTCCACCTTTTAAGTGATTGATCCTTGTTGAATCAACCTCTATACTAATTACTTAAAAGCCAGTTTGTGTGCTAAGAGAAGACATTTAAACAGCCTTAGAGGCACAACAAAACACAAAGCAAACGGAATCAAGAATCGAGAATCCCGCAACATCCGATCACAATGCGTGCCATTTAACTCCTGATGATGGTCGACCAACGACCAACAACCCAACGTATAGTCATTGGCAGCAACACGAGCTTAATGAGTTTTTAATTAAACACGAGCACAACACAATATAAATCTATTCGAAGTTAAAGGTATACCTATACCCATGCTAGTGGATATATTATATGCTAAAACGCTAAAGGTGCGATGGTGCTGCGAAACCGGCCGTCCTAACGTTTTATTGCTAAGGTAAGTGCCCCTGCAGTACAAAGGTACTTCTATTCCTATATAACATGTGTTGGGGCAATTTCCAGCTCTTGGCAAGTTTATCATCTTCACAGCCTACCGGGGATAAACAAAATGTCCTGAGAAAGCTATTATGTATTTAGGGGTGCCTAGGCGAATTGCTCGCCCATCAGCATCACCATACCAATTAATTTGGCTTAAGTTCCTCTCTGTTTGCCATTAGTGTAGTTAGTATAGAGACCTCTTGCATAACGCATCAGGTTTCATATACCTACATGATGATGCTTGAAGCTAATCACTTTATAATGGAAAAGGAGCTCATTTTGAATGCGTAGTGTGAATGAATTATAAAAAATGAGGTTTTATTGTAGATTAAGTCAGCTTAATCCAAGGAAGTTTTATTGCTTTCTGCAATGTGATTTAAACCTTTATGAGCTTTTGAAAACATTTACATATAATGTGAAAGTAGATCAAGGCAATATATTCTAACACCATTAACAGGTGACACATAAACTAGTTCTCACGTTACAATTTCGTTTCTAATGTTAAAAAAGTTTTGCGCATTTTTATTACGACTTTTACTGAACCCTTCGCAAAAAAAGAAAGTCAAAAATCAATAACCTCAATCTACACCCAAGGTACTTTAGTCAAAGTTAAGAAAGTCAGAGGTAATCCCAAGTGTATTGAAAATTCACTGACTCACGTTGACAACTTGCTCCTAACAAAAAGAAACAAAAAACTGCACCCTATTTAGCCATTAAAAATGTTGTCACTGCATTTGCAAACACCTGTCACACAAACAAACGGGGGATTTCAAACAATTGTCTACTTTCAATCACATCTCCATTTTAATTGCCGTCTTCAAATCAATAAAATCGTCCCAGAAAGTTGAGGAAACTCAGCAAATAAAAGACAAGACCATCGAAGAATCCTCTCAAGCTCTCAGATAGACAAAAATTATCTGATCAATTACCAACTGGAACAATCGATCGGATTTCACAACTCTATCTCCTCGGATTGGATAATGCAGTTGTTTTGTAGGTAATGTAATCCGATGAGCAACTCATCTCCTGATCTCCTCATCGATCGGAGCGGTTCGGTGGACGTGGAGTACTGCATTTATACTATGGTGATGTTCTCTCTTTGAGACATACATGCTAATTTATTTTCAATTTCCCCGGGCGGCGGAATGAACCAATAAATTAACTTGACTTATGTCCCATGACCATGACTTTCCGCGACTCACTTCTCCTATAGCGTCTTTTAAATTGAGGTTCAGAATTAGAAGAGGGAGCTCCTCGATCAGTTGGCAAATCCCCGGAGCTTGTTGATTCCTTGAACTGTCATCAACATTGCCAACATCGCTCGCAAATTTACCACCACTCTTCAAATGGTTAGAAATCGAAGGAAATCTATATAAAACCATAGCATCATAGTTGCTGATCATCATCGTCGTTAAGTGTCCACCAAATGAAAAAGAGCTTCTAACTCAGCCTTTTGTTCCTTCTTCTTCCAATTTCCAGAAGTTTAAACGAATCTAACACATTCGAGGTAACATTATACCTAACCTCTGGCAACCATGTTTTTTTTTTTAAGGAACTCCTAGAAACGATGCCACAATTTTGCTTTTAATTGAATGCAAAAGTAAATTGCTTGATATTGCATTAGTTAGGTTCTCGGATATGTTATGGCTGCTGTGCTACCCGTCCTGCCGCAGCCACACCCCGATCGCTGTTCATCTTTTTGATGCTGCATCAGGTACCTTAGAGAGAGACCTACTCGGAATACACCTAACACTGGCTCCTTGAAAGCCATACCCCATGGAAAACGAAACTAACTCTCCTAAATGAAAATTAGGAATGCGAAATGTGTGTTTTTGCCTAGATGAGGACGATGATGATGATGATGATGTGACTCTAGGACTAGGATAGGAAAAGCGATATAACTTCGCAATGGAGGTCTTTGGGCGCTCATCAGAGACAAACCCGCGTATCTCTCGAATAGAAGATATACTTGAAAGATTCTCTAATTCCTGAAACCACCCCGAAAGCAAAGAACACGGCGGCGCGGCGGCGGTGGCGGTGGAGACACAAACTATGCTGCGAGTTCCTTTCATATACTAATTTGGTTTCCAATTCAGGTAAACATCACCAATGCGAATGGTTTGGTTGATGGTACGAGAAAGTATCGCTGCGCTGCTGCTGCTGCTTAAGCACAAAGATACCGAGATACCTTTTGAACCTACGCTTATACGCTTGAGTATGTTACCACAAACGCAAAGACAGTTGTTTGTCATTTCTTAAATTTCTAGAATTGCTGGGCGTTCTTTTGCCAAGTAGCAGCATCAGGAGCATGAGTGCAAAACACATATACAGGAAGGATTGTGTTGTGGTAGCAGTGAAATGAATCTTTTCCGATTTTCAAAGACCGAATCAAGATTCAAAGACGAGTCTTTTATGCAGCATCACTCCCTCATATAATCGTATGTATGTTCTGTACATGAGAGAGGAGGATGAAAATGAGATACCTTTGGTTTTGGGTCGAGGCGTTCTTTCTGTACCTTTGGGTTTATTTTTTTTAGTCTTAGTCTTATGTTTTTGACGTTCGCGAACTTGGTGATATCTTCATTTAGTTGGAACAGAATTGCGAGCGTAATATTTAAAATGGTAGCATGATGATGGTGGCGGGCGGTGCGATGGTTCTATGGACGCGTGGTGGTCCCTTTTTGATTTCAATGGGCTCAGCTTTCATTGAAAGAAGAATCGTGACTTCATCAACATTTTTGTTTGTCAAGTAGAACGCGAAGAAAAAGGTAAAAACAAAAATCATAACAATGTATTATTGCGAACGGGTGAAGATTCATGTTATGGATTTTTGAGAGGAACTTACATTGTTTATATTTAAGTCCTTTGGTCATGTAGACACAAAATTATCGATCAAAAAATACAATGTAGGTCAGTTTTATTTTGATTAAATAACATTCTTGATGTGCGGCTGAAAAAAAAATCTCTATGCGTCCGAAATTGAGCTCAAGAGTAAACTAATACAAATTTTTGGAATACGAGAAATATCGGCCAAATTTGTTCGCTTAAGTCTTAAGCAAAAGTTCTAGCAATTTTTACAAAGTAAATTCCTATTCCAAAAAAGATATTCAACATCATCAAAAGGAATTGACAAATCCTTCAAGAGTAATTCTTGTCATGAAAAGTGCTTTCTCAAATAAGCCGTTCGGATTCGGCTTAAAAACTGTAGGTCCCCTCCATCCCTGACAACATTACTCGCACACAGGAATGATTGAGAGTTGTAAGTCACTATAGGCCCTGGTTCTCTAAGGACTGTTGCGCCACCTAATTATTATACTTTATTTAATTAAGAAGTCCTGTTCTTCAATATAGTTCTTCAAATAATGCTTATTTTAAATTTTTAAAATCTTTTTTTGAAAAGTCCAAATATTTTGAATGTAAGAATTATCTTTAAAGCCTTAGTAAATTATTTTCGTACAAAATCGTTATATAAAATGTTCCCAATTTTTATTTAAACAGAATTTAAAAATTGTGTATAAAAGATTCGTTCAATTAATATTTCATAGACAAGACTTTCTGAAATGGATTTGTGGAAGGGCGGTACAAGCTTATGGTACATTGTTTGCTTAACGAATTTTTGTTGTATCAAGTTTTTCAACAAAAAAAAATTCTTTTGAATTTTGCCGCCCAAGGTCATAGAGTAATTTTCTAGACCCTATGAAATGTATATCTAGCTATCTGTTTACTTACCTCCTTCTACCTTCTCAACCAACATCATCGATCGACAGTCAGTATCAGTGGAGATTTGATGAGTCAGAAGATTCGCATAATACACCACCACATCTTAATTCATTATGAAGCC
Source organism: Eupeodes luniger (assembly GCA_951509635.1). Lineage (NCBI taxonomy): Eukaryota > Metazoa > Arthropoda > Insecta > Diptera > Syrphidae > Eupeodes > Eupeodes luniger. The sequence goes on from OX608074.1 coordinate 2,097,244, forward strand.
TTTATAAACTTCAACGTCCTCAAAACCGTTTTAGGTTTCACAATAGGTTACCGCGCTCTGGAACTTAACTTAATATCTTTCACTCACTTCTTGTGCGTAGCTGTCAGTCATTATTTCTGAACTCTCCCTCTCTCTCTGACACACAAACCTATGTGTACCTATGTAGCCAGCATCAAGGCAGATCAAGGCACCCTTATAGCTAGACGATTCAATTAATGAGCAAAGGCAAACAACAGATATCCCCATTTATTACTACGGCCGGCCCGGCTACAATCCTTCAGTATCTTCGGTACACATTCAGTGGCTCCTCCGCTCCGTGAGAAAATCAGATATCAATTACATGCGCTCCGCCTGCCATCAAAGAATAAAACGCGTTAAATAATCCCTTACTGTATCTTTCTTACCTACAAACGTTTGTATCTTAAGAATACGAATATATCCATTAATGATGTGAATTTTTAATTAGGGTACCCGATCCGCCATCAGCTTCAGCATCAGAACTCTGCACTGTCTTGGACAGGACAGGTACCTTACTAAATCTGCTCTCTCATTTCCCGTAGTATACCCTTTGCTTCTTCTGAACTCTCCAACAACTCTTATGTCTCATCAGGGATTGACTTTTTGCAGTAAAGGGGCTCCAACTCGTTACTCGTACCACACATAATTATATTAACACCCAAATAGGCATAAAATGTTATTCGCGCAGAGTTCTTCCGCGACCACACTAATTACAAAGCTTCTTCCTCCGCGGAGCTCTATACGAGTCTTCGATCGGCTTGTCTCCTCTTCTGGAGTGGGTATTTATTCTTAAAGCCGGGAACCTTCTGCATACAAAATCAACTCCTGGAGCACATCAAGTAGTTCGAATAAAAACTCCCCGCGTCATGTACGAATCGACAATAACTAATTTTTCCTTTCATAGACAAGTTTTTTTGCTCCACATTTTTCAGCTCTATAGCTTCTTCAGTTCGGTTAGGTTCGGTTTAGCCAAGGAGGTAATCGAAGATGTGCTGCTGTTGTTGCTGATGCTGCTGCTGCTACTCTGCTGCTGGCTAACACGCCAAGGACCACATCAAAGGTAAACTAATAGAATAGATAAAAAAAAATGAAGAAAAAGAAGAAGAGCAAGAGGAATGGGAAGAGGTATGGAAGTTGTGAGAGCGGTATACCTATGTGTGTTCAGTGTTCAGCCAGACGAATGAAAACTAGAAAAATTGCATTTTCTGGAAGAAACGTTTTTGTCCTCTAGGTTTTCGCTCACTCGCTAGCCTCGCTCACTTGGTGCATGATGATGTACAGCACGGTGAGCTGTCATGTTCGTAGTGATCCCTCCTTCCTTAAGCATTTTCAATAATTAAGCAGCTAGAGCTAGTGCTACATATTCAGCCACAAGCATCGAACAACGATGACCAAGACGACAATAAGATGGACAACCCAGGGCCGTAGGTTAGGGACAATTTAATTTTTTTGAAAACAGAAATCAGAGAAATCATATTTGTTCCTTAACTCCATTTCAGAAGTGCTTTTAAGTGTAGAGATTATTTTTTCAGCCGCACATCAAGAATGTGAGATGATTTCCTACTATTTTCCTAACGTTTCTACTGTGTTGAAACTTTATTCTAATTCAGTACATTTTTTAAAAAATTGGGCTTGGTAATGTAGAGTTCCTAGAATCCCCCAATTCCCAGCAAACAGAATCACAAATAAATTGAACTACTGCCTTGGACCAATGATAATAATTCCTAAGACGATGGCATAGATGCCCGATTGAGAGGCTGGCTAAGGAAGCGACTGTTTAAAACCTAGTGGCATGGTCATCGCACTGATACACATATATCTATCATTACAGAGCATCATCATCTTCGTTTTGGTCGTCTTGGACGTCTGTCGTTCGTCGTACGTCGTTGTTGTTTGTCGTTGTGTTCTTAGGCTGGCACAAGCAACTGGCACCATTGTAAGGCAAGGAATGGATGTGATACACAAGGCAGTGGCAACTTCCATGACGGTTGTTGGTTGTTGCTGCTGCCAATACGAACTTGAAGCAGATCTTAGGAAAACCAAATGCATTGCGGTTCATTGAGTCTACGAGAATTAAATTCCTGACCAGGATCAGGTTCCAGAGCAACGATATACGTATAGAGTGCATAGTGATGTGTCCACTTTCAGCATCTTTGTCGTCATCCAAATAGAACAGTTGTTCTTGGTGGGGTGCGGAAAAGTTGTTTGTTTTTTTTTTATTTTTTATTCGTACGCGTGTGCGGTGTTGAAGGTATGTCAACTTGGATCTCTACTCTCGTTTAATTAGGCTGCAGAAAAATAAGTCAACAGGATGGACAAACAAGCCAAATACAAGGCCTTCATCATCATCATCGTCGTCGTCGTCAGCGTCATCGTCATCTTGGTTCGTCGCTGTAAACGAATTGGAGTGAATTCCTTTGTCCCCAATCAAAAGCATGCGCCAGCGCTGCACAACTAGGCTTCAGGTATTCAAATTTTGTACTTCATATCCGTAATACAAAGTTGTCTATCTCTATGAAAGGTTCTGACTCCTGAGGTGGTGGGTTTGTGCTTTTTGTTTTTTTCTTCAAATTCAATTAATGTAGCAATAAATAACACAAGGGGACAATAAATATCCACGCTATTTGCGCACAAACGTTCACCTTGTCTGATGGAATATGTAGTCAGAATTGTATCCGCCGCAAATAGCCACACTCCCGATGGCCATAAGTTTATATTCGCGAAGATATGCTAGATGATTGCTGAGGCCAGCTAGCAGAGAGAGAGCAGACTGTACTGAACATACATTGTACCAGAGCTGATGGGAAATTGCGTTTTGCGTCCAGAATGCACGTACACAATATTGCGTGGATAAATTCCTTTTCGATATTGTCCATTTTTGAATGAAGCGGTAAACTTAAAAGGAAAACTGTGAGTGACCTAAGAGTTTGCAAGGAAATTCGGGATCAAATATTCCTAATGCAACAAAATACTTAAAGATCTAGAGTTTTTCACAAATATTTTTACGAAATACAACGACTACTCTAAGGATTCTAAAGTCATTCTTTCTACCAGAAAGGATTAAAGGATGAGATGGTTAGGAAAGACTTCGATACTACTATACCCTTACAGCGCACCGGGTTGGATATTTTCTCCGAATCCTTAAATGTCTCTAAATCCTTTCGGCTATCTGATTTTGCCAGTATATTTCTGAACTATAAACTGGTCCAATATTAACTTCCATGTAACTTTTATTTGGGACCCAGTTGAAAGTGGTATAAAGGGAAATGAAAGGACTGATGAATTGGCTCTGCAAGGATCGGCCCTTGAATGCTCACTTAAATAATCCTCTTGACGCTATGAAGGGCAAATAAAATTCAAATTTTCTGACAGAATCTAACAGTATTATCAAATGTTTTATATCTTGGAAGAAGTTCTATTGATCACTTTCGCAGACCCATACGTGATATAGCCAGGATCTCTGCAAGGAGAACATGCAGCAAAGTTGGGCATTCCTCACAATACTCATTGCCGTATATGTGAAGACGGACATTAAAAGAAAACTGCGTTTTACTTCCTTTGCAAATGTCCTTTGGAAGGGCATTCTTTGGTCAACTTAGGTAAATTTCCGAAACAAAAATCGGAGATATGATCTCTTTTTTAAACTTGACGAAATGGCTCTAGCAATTACTCCCTTTGTGAATAGTATATAAATTGGTTAAAACATCTCATTTTTAAAACATTAGTTCTCACGAGTTAAAGCCTCTAAACGGCACTTTCCAGCTCTGATTGAGTCACGAAGCAAGGTATGCTTGTATCTACCTTTCCACATGCCCTGTTTTTGAACTATCTTACTTCCGTGGGGATGCATACTTTAAAGCTTCAACGATGTAGGAATTAGTCCTCAGAGTAATTTTTTCAAGTTGCATGTATACTTCATTAGTTCTATCCCTAAACTAGAATAATCTTACAAATAATAAATAAGTTCTATGAAATTCTGCCAGGTCCTATATTTTCCAATATTTTTTCCTTCTCTCTGATATTTTATTAACTTTTTGAACAATCTAATCACCAATCTATATTAAATCATCCAATTAGCTGACCAATTACTTGTTGCATCCTAGAGATACACATACATGTTATGTGTATATATTCCCCATGCAGTGGAAGCGATTTGTTCGATTATTATCTCAATCAAAAACGTTCAACGTTCGTTCGACATATAGAACATAAAACAGCTACCATTCTTGGACTCCTTATTTGATGTTGCAATTGCACCACAAGTACGTAACATATATCTAAGTACTATCGATTTTCTTGCAACACGCAACAGTTATATTATTCCAGGCGATGAATAATCACAGCGACAGGTGCTAACTGCTTAAGATACATCAAATCACTATCACACACATGGGAATAGTTAGTTAGCTTCTATCGCTCATATAAATAATGTACTCATGCTTAGATAGAGATACAACTTATCCAATCTACTCCTCTCAGCCTATAAGCTAAAGACACCAAGTTCTTCCATAGCTCTCAAATATAATTTCCAATGGCTAATGATGTGAAGCTGATGAATCTCTCTATAAACCATTCGGAGACGTAAAGTCAACGTGGTCTTCGACTTCATCTACGTCTACTGCTACGTCTTCGTCGCAGATATCGATTTACAAAAATGGCTAAGAAATCATTGGTAAGAATACAAAAAAAAATTAAGTGCGGATAGTTGATTGGACACTTCTTATTCCAGAGGCTGATAGGATAGTTTGTTGAGAAGAAGCGACTCTTCACGAGTATGTTATGTTCAAATATTGTAAGGCTTCAATTATTTAAATAGCTGCCGGGCTTAGAGGTTAGTTTTCTTCATTTTTCATTAGTTGAAGAATTCTTTCCTTGGGATTTTTGCATGCATCAATGTTTTCTTTTTGTTGCAATTTTAAAAGAGATTGTCATGAGTTTAGTAATAAATCAAAAGACAGGATTAAGGAATGCGTAATCAAGTAACTCGAGAGAAAAGCAATGTAGAATTGCTTGTAACGACATCCTTTTCAGTTAGGTTTTGATTTTGTAATACATATGTAAGACAAATGGTGTGTGGCCGAACTCTTGGGGGGTTTTGTTTTGATTTAGATTCAAAAGCCTGAAGTCTAGCTCATGGGATACTAATGAAATGTCTTAAGGGCAAATGTTTTCCAATTTGACACTTAAAAATAAAAGAACCATTTTGATAACAACTTCTATTGAAGCTTTTACCTCTTGTGTTTAAGTGATGAGTCCAATTGTCATCTGAAGAACTTCGAGAACCATACAATAACAAAATGAAGAAAAAAGCTTTTGTAGGATTTTTGCAGCTTTTAATATTCTTGAAAAAAAAATTGTCATGGACATTTTTTCAAAAACTTCACTTGACTTCACTTCACTTCATAAAACAAGTGCGCATGAAATATAACTATGCCCAGCCAATCCCATTGTTCGTTTTCAACTTCCTTGATAGTGGAGTGCCTGGAGCATTCAAAACTGTAAAACCTCGGATTACAGTTACAGTGAATGAATTAATATGATCGATGTGGGAAATTGTTTTTTAAACCATAAATTGCAATGTTTACCCAAAATTTTTTTGTGCATTCCATTTTTTCATTGTTTAAACAAATTCTTATAAAAAATTAATGTTTGACCATATATTTTATACAGGGTGTCCCATAAGTAATGGTCCAAACTGTACATGCTGAATGGTCAAGTCATGACCTACCAGAATCTGGTAACTTGTCTATACCGCATCCTAACGGTTTTTGAGTAACGGTTGTTTTAATAAAATTTTCAAGAACACCTGTTAGAATTTTGTATTACATCATTAAAAAATTCTAACAGAAACACATTGTTTTCTGTTTATATTTGTTTTTTAAATCGTGACTTATTAAATTGAAATGCTTGTAACTTTTGAACCAAAGCTAGCTTTTTGATGTTTTATACTTTTTTGAAAAGCTAAAAAATCAAGCAAGTTTTAACCAGTAATGTGTAATATGATTTTTTTAAATAAAACTGTTTTAAAGTTCGATGTAAAAAATTAAGTTTGATAAAAATATGATTTTAACTATCAATATTTTGCAAAATAGTGCCGAAAATTGAAATTTTTAAATGCAAAAATATTAAATGTTTATTCAAAATTGTAAAATATTAACATATAGTAAAAACAAAAATCATTTGTGGACAGGGTGATTGAAAAACCGACTAAAAGTAGGTGTTCTTGAAAATTTTATTAAAACAACCGTTACTCGAAAACCGTTAGGATGCGGTATAGACAAGTTACCAAATTGTGGTAGGTCATGACTTGACCATTCAGCATGTACAGTTTGGACCATTACTTATGGGACACCCTGTATAAAATATATGGTCAAACATTAATTTTTTATAAGAATTTGTTTAAACAATGAAAAAATGGAATGCACAAAAAAATGTTGGGTAAACATTACAATTTATGGTTTAAAAAACAATTTCTCACATCGATCATATTAATTCATTCACTGTAACTGTAATCCGAGGTAAAAACCCCCAGGCGCTCCACTATGAGTAAAAACAAAATTATTTTTACCAATTTTTAGTGTGATTTTTATGTGAAGTCTTAAACTCCTTAATTGTGGTTAAAGCATTCCTCTTACTATTATACTTTTTAGTTTACAAGAATTTCTAGTCATAAACCAGATTTTAACAATTTTTAACAAAATTTCTTCAAGTATTTTTGTGTATGAAAGAACTGCAAACTAAATCTATCTGGAAATTCATATAGATTCTATCAACAATATTTCGTATGAAATCAAATAAACTTTAAGTCAACACCTTTATTTGGTCTCAAGATATTCGACTTGAAAAACAGTTTTCAATAAATGTCAGTAGTATGTGTTTTATTTTTCGTACAACGTGGATTAAATTTTTCTAATAACACTGACGTTGAAAATTTGGAAAAAACTTCCAGGTATCCATTCCATCCAGAGATGAATGGGAAGACAAAAAACTCCTGGATGACAAAAGCATTAATTTTTATACAGATGGATCCAAGACAAATGAGGGAGTTGGTAGTGGTGTGTACTCAGAAAAGCGTTATCTAAGCATCTCATTCCGCCTCCCTAATCATTGAAGCGTCTTCCAAGCGGACATTTTAGCGATCAAAGAGGTTCTCTCTTGGCTAATAGAAAACGTGATATCAACTTCTGATATCCACATCTTCTCTGACAGTCAGGCTGCTGTTAAATCTCTTGACGGTGCCTCAACCAAATCTCAAGCCGATGAACTTGCTAAAAATGGAACCGTCATTCATACCTATTTCAACTGAAAGAGAGAAGATAGGTATACCGATAGCTACATGTAAACTTCTGCTAAAAGTAACAGCTTTTACAATAACAAACTCTAGGTGGCTCAATTTACCAACGTGCGCAGCCACAAAACTCATATGGCCTTCACTGGACCTTAAGCACTCTAAGGACTTGTTATTTCAAAGCAGACTTCATATTAGCTCCCTAATAGGTGTCCTTATGGGACACTGTCTTATAGGCAGACACGCAATACGACTTGGTTTAGCCTCAAATGACTTCTGCAGGAGCTGTATGGACGAGGAAAAAGAGGAAACAATCTCTCACCTTCTCTGCACTTGCCCTGCACTTTCACTAAGACGCAAACTTCATCTGGGAGACTACTTTTTTGATAATCCCAGTTAACTAGCTAATAAGGATATCAAATATCTTCTTCGCTTTATAAAAAGCTCAAAATGGTTCGACTAGTAAGAAGTAATTCTCTAGATTCATGTGGTATCACAATGGACCTTTTCTTTTGGCCTAAGTGTGTGGATTTTGTATCCGCAGCCACTTTAACCTAACCTAACCTAACCTAACTGACGTCGACAAGGTTATGTTCTTGGAAATCAAATTGTACTACTTGCAATTAGTTTTGATTTACTTACTACAAATTCGACTTTACAATTACTCTTTGCTTTATATTTGAGTTTTTGATATATGTATGTATGTACCTATTACTTTTTAAAATTTTTAAAAATCAAATATAAAAGGCTTTTGTTATCTAAATTCGTGATTTTTAAAACTTGTGCAGATAGTTTAAATCAAAGTTCAGATCAACGCTAAAAATTAACTCAAAAACCTATTTTTCAAAATGATGATAACATTAAATTCAAGGTTTGCTCAAAACTTCATATGGAGTCAAATAAACATTTATAAAGTAGTAACTAATAAGAACTTCTAGAAACTTAGTAAAATACTAAAATGATTTAAAATGTATATACATACTTTTTAAAATGATCATATAATTTATTGTAAAGGTATATGTTGTGCATTAACGTAGCCTTAAAAAACACGTTTTTGGATTTTTTTAACATATTAGTTTGGTAAGAGCTTAATTTCGCGTTATGGACCCGTGGGATATATGATACTCTACGCCAATAAACCTGAAGCTTAGAGGACAAAATTCCCCACGCTATTGCCGATAAACGGCCACAAATGTTTCAAAAACTCTTCGAAAATTGGACCTGCAAATTAGACTGCTGCGTCCGAACGACCTACATTTAAATATTATGCCAAAAGATTACCTTTCGGTGTCAATTTAAAGAAATCATCTCTGCTTTATCTCATTCTAACAAAGTTCTAAACCTCTAAGAAAACCACCCGTTATTAATGTGCTAAATTTGTAAGAAAATTCTTGTAGAACAAAATTTTTCCTGAGATCTCAGAAGTTTATAAAGTAGTTTATTATTTTTAATTTCAAGTAAGTCGTCATAATCTTTTATGATTTAATGGATATTAAAATTCCATTTTTACCATATTTATTTTTCTTAAGTGCTCTCAAACTCCCTGAATTCTTAGAAATACGTAGGTATTTGCATAAATAATTTACGGAATATTGTCACAGAGCATCAAGAGGTAATCAAAGTCAAAAACGTGATGCATTCCACCAAAGTCATCATCACAAAATGGTAAAAGGCGGTATACAAGTACAAGAAGTAACATGGTACGCCTTTTTAACAAAAATTAGAAGTCGAAAGCAATTAATTCTCCCACATGTTCACTAACTGACAATAGTTAATCAAACTGACATAAGACCGCGCTTCATTTGCCATACAAAAAGCGAAAAAGCGCTGCTTACTGTCCAACGATTGTACTCTTCACATTCTTCACTTCATACCACATCGCATACGAGTATATACCCCTAGTTCCTGCACTCTTCGTGATGTCTGCCACTAGATGGAACATGGAACCTTTACGGTCAGTCCGGTCAGTTCCAAAGGGATTAAGCTGCACTGAACTGCATTGAATTGTGCCTTGCATTTTAAATGCCGTTCTTACAATATTTTTCTTCTCTAGTTTACCTGTTCAAGTGCTTCATGGAGAAACGGCGACAGCGGCGCGCGGTCGGTGGTGGTGCGTGTTGGTGGTGGTGGCGGTAGTTTCCATTTTAATGAGGGCAGTAACCACATATCAGTTGTTTTGTTGAACGTACTTGTAGGTTCAGATAATGTGGGAACAAAACAAAACGCATCTACAAAAAGTGACAGTGACAATGACAATTATTATTATTATTACCTTACCAACTACTCTAAGAGTACTCCTTGATGGTTCGTGGAATAAAAAGTGCGGGTGCTTTGCTATATGAGAAGAAAGAGGCGTCTTTTGTGGCGAGTCCTTTATATCTTTGTTCGTCTGCATCCCAAGGGACAACGGACAAGGTTATTAATGGAAAAATTAACTTAATAACCATAGACTCTGGCATACGGGTGCGTCTGAATCATACTTCCATCATTTGTCACAATCCTGGGACGTCATGATAATCACGAAGGAATGATATTTACTTTGTAGTTCTCCTTGTTTAACCAAACCAACCGGCACCGGCACCGTAGATTGTCCAACTATATAGTGTCGATTGTGGAGGCGGAGACAACGCCGAACGTTGCGGCGTATTGGCCAGCAGTGACTCCGTCTATAGAACAAAGTCACCTCAACCTGAACCCATGATGCGATGATCTCTCAATATTGAATGGAATTTAATGCGGGAGGGTAAATTGGTTAATTAAGCATTGTAGCACAAGGTGTTAAGTTATGCAAGTCACTTTGGATAATGCCTTATAAAATTATTATTGTTCTCCAGCATCACGAACTGTATACACCCAAAATAAATTGGACAAATTTGAGAATAAAATATGAAAATTTTTTAAAGTTCAATATTAATAAAAGTCGCATGATAGTGAAGTTTAAAATAAATATGTCTATAGGGTTTTTTGAAGTTTCCATCTTTTTACAAGTGACAAGTTGAAACTTTAATTAGCTTAAAATAGAACGATATCCTCCTAAATTACGCATTGAATATTTAAAATTCAATACGAATATGATACAAATTTTAGATATACAGTTAGCAGTTTTGGAAGAAAAGATTCTTGATAGTCTTGTCTGTTGGAAAGATGATCACAAGTGACGACCGATATCTTGCGATTTTGCACTTTCATACTCTTTACGAAAAAGTGAGAATTCAAAAAAAGGTTATGGTACTACAACTGTAGCCTTGATAGCTTATATTTTTGTTATATTGTTAAAAGCATACCTTTTTTTCTTTAATAAAATAAACATTTATTTAATTGTCTTTAAAAATACTTGTTTTTAAATATCAAAATAAAATCTCGTGTTAGAAAACGCATTACAGTGTTGAACAAATGATTTAGGTTCATAAGTATGCCAAGACAAGGATTTGATGGTTTTAATACCACTTAAAGTTTTTCAAAAAAAGAAGAATATATAAACATGGAGTACTATTCAGTTTTAAACGAAAGAATGTGGAAATTTTCAAGGTGTTGAAAATGGTACAGGAAGAACCCTTTAAGTGAAACGGAAAAGTGTCTTTGACTTAAGTGTTTCTTTCACTTTGAAACAAAATTCAATTTTTTTAAGATTTGAACATTGCTCCTTTACCTTAAGAATTGAAAAAAATGCTGAATCCATTAATAGAACAAAATTGTATCTCATGCTTTTATTAGGTGTGTTCAAAAAAAATTATTTCAATTATTTTCAAAAACGCTATATTTGAGATGTCTGAGATTGAATTTTCTTCCAATAAGTCTAGACTCTATTAAATCACCAGATTTTCTTTTCGTGTATTTCCTATTAAGCTTTTAAATGCCTTCAGGAATTGAGTCATACTTTCGGTTTTATTGTATACTTTTTTCTTTTCAAAGAACAAACAGCATGTTCTCAAAATCGAACTAAACTCAAACAAAAAAATAAATATCAGAAAAACACGATGGACGAGACTGAATTTTTGTCGAAATTTCAAGTTTTATTTTTATTCATTTTTATTTTCAACCAAAAGATAACAATCTTTTGATGAATGGGGAGGCGAGAATCTAAAGAAATATTTCATTTTTGTATTTTTCTAAACAACATTTTTTGCTTCAGCTATAGTGTCATAAATAAATCTGCAGCTCTGAATTCAACAAGGCTACAAGATGTAGTAACAAAGAATATCAAGAAGAAAAAAGTTGAAAACATACAAAAAAGATGAAAAAAAATATAAACATCTATACTATACCTTTTGGATTTATCTGCAAAATCATCAGTTGAAGTGATTGTTAGATAGAAATGATAAAACAGTTTACAAAAAGATATAAGAAAAATATTAAAAAAAAAAACTATTCACAAGTTCGGTATAACGTGATTGAAAAAGTTTGTTTTTTAGACTCTTATGTATATAAAGTTGATATTTGGTTGTTTTTAGGTATATTTGGATTTATGATTTGTGTTTTTATTCAAGTTTTGCTTACTTTAAGTATTATAGTCCACTTGTAGAACTTTTAGATGATGCCATAATTCATAATTTGTGTTTTTTCTAACACCGACCTCAAGACTGCACCTCAAGATTTATTCATACCTGATGTACAATTTCAATAGATCTCTGCAAAATAATGTCAGCAATATAAATTGTTATGGTGACAGAAATTTTGTAGATGTGTCTTACGATATTTCGTTAAGTAAAACAAGTACAATCCTTGAATTCATAGTCGTGAAAAACAGGAGGGTTTCTTTAAAGCTGGTATTGATGTTTTTGAGGCTGAAAAAAACCAGTGGAAACATTTGCATGCATATGATTTACAATGGTACACTATTACAATCATAGAAGTTGCTAATTTTGGTTTTGGTTTTGCTTTCAAAAAAGTCTATCTATGCAGGAATTATTTTAGAACTTCTTAAATGCGTAGATTCAGGCTTATTTGACAACTTTGAAATTAAAAAAAAGTTGAAGTTCCTGCTCATTTCACTTTAATTTTTCAAATATTGAAAATACATAAAATGTTATCAATTCTTCCAGTTAATTAGTACCACAGATCAAACAAATTAAGCTTGTTTCCTGAAACAAAAAAAGCAATATTTTTCCAAAGGATTGTGTTGTCCTGAATTCAAATTTGAATGTATAATTTCTTCATAGGGAGACATTTTTGAAACATACCCCTTTTATATTATAAATATAAGTAAATTTTTGGCGCTGATTTACAATCTGAACTTTAGACAACCTTCTTTGGAAAGCCGATTCTTTATCAGAACTAAAAATTATTTGTTACTTCTAGTGATTTTTATTGTTCAAAAACCGTAAATGGATCAGTGTTTCTTTTAAGATTATGCAAGATAGGTGAAGACTAGCAACTAATGACTATTTTTCAAAAATTTATAAAATACCGACAAAATTTAAGCTGAATATTGATCCGGGATTAAGTATTTGGAAAAGAATCAAATATTTTTTGAAAAATAAAAATAGTTCATGATTTTAAAAATGTATTTTTAGTTTAAGGGTATTATAACATGTACAAGTACATACATATACAACACTTAAGTTTTGGTCTAAAAGTTGAGTCAGCTTTTAAAATTGGAGCCAACGATTTTTCAAATAAAATGATTAACTTATAAAGTAAATGAGGTGTAAATTTGTAGAAAAAAAGGTTCTCCAAACGGTTCCTCGGAAACTCACTTTGATTGTCTCTGAAAATAGGTAGAAACACCTCTAGACAAGATTTTTTGACCAAAAGAACAATGTTTACAAAATTTATTCATCCAACATAGTTCTTCTGCAAGATCGAAGGGAAATGAAAATAAAAAGCTAAAAATTATGGAATTGATTCAGAAAAATATGGGCATTCTCCAGCGTGGTCGTCCGTCGTCGTCGTTTTGGTCGTCGTCGTCGCCTCGTGGCTGTTTTGTATTCAATTTGGGATTCTTGGCCGAGATTGTCATCGGCGATAACACTGCCGCCGCGCCACCGATGCTGTATAGATGCTGTTTCTGTTAGTAGAAGGTTACCAATAGCTTACCCTACCCATAGCCAACTTCCACCTTCCCTAAGCACCACCGCCGCCGCAACGCCGGCCGGCCGTGCCGTCAGGGACCAGAGGGAGTATTGTGTAAAACAAGCCTTTTGGCAAAGTGTTTTAGTGTTTTTGTGTGAAGGCGCGCGAGCCTCCGAGTTCCTTGCGGTATCTTTTAATATACCAAAAAACAACACAACCAACTCTCTCAGTGTTGTGTTAACAATCGACATCGATCCACGAACAAAATAACATAACACTGTACAATGAAGCAACAATAACAACAACAACAAAAAATAACAACAAAAACAAATAACAACAAAAATATATAAAAACAAAAATAAAAGGACAATAGAATTTTTCGGGTGTGATTTATTTGTCTACCTTTTTTACGGTTGTTTAGAGTTGTGGCCGGCCTGGATTTAGCCAGCATTTATACCCTCAGAGAGCTCAGATTCAGATTCATTGCGCGCGGAATCTGTCTTCCTCTGTCTCAAATCTCACCATTGAACGCCATCATCAGGCCCAGAGAATTGTTTACAGGTAGGTATACGGTATAACAACCGGGCAAGGCTTTAGCACAGCACAGCACAGGCACAACAGGCTGCTGGCTGCTTGGGGAATTATTGGGAACTCGTTAGGCATTTTTGATTTCAGTTTCGGTTTTGGTTTCGGTTTTCATATGAAATCGAATGTTTTCTTGTCACATACCTACCTACTTTTTCGAGCTCTAAAACCTAGTTAATCAGAATAACAAAAAGGATACAAAATAACGAAACAAATCTTCTTCCATTGCACTCGCATTCGCATCCGAATTTTTTTTTTTACTTTTTGTCCTTTAGTTTTTGTTATCTCAAGGACTGTCAATTGAATTGCGGGGGCACTCTTTAGAAGGTGTCAAACTAAAACACCATTTAAATGTCGTCCTCTTTGGTTCAAAATAAAATAAATAACTAATGGTTAAAGGTATGAAGAGGTAGAGGTATAGAGGTTATAAGTTTTAGTGTAGTGCAATTCGGAGGAGAAGAAGAAGATCGTGATTTAGGCCAATAATAACTGATGGGGCACGAAAGTGAAAGTCACTAAAGATTAATGTTTAATCTTTGAGTGTGTAGCATTTAAAGTTTAAAAAAATAATTTATGAACTAAAGTTAAGACTGTATAAGAGGATGCAACATGGGAAAATAAGCATCATATGGTGTAGAAAAAGAATGTACTGCATGCAGTGGTCCAGTATAACTAAAGACACGGCATTATGAAGAATAATATTAGTTATACGAAAAGTGAATTATGGTATAACGAACCAATATTTACATCTCAAACCGAAATAAATTAACAAAAGGAATGTGTTTGAAGCAAATCTCAATACTCGATAGTCTTCAATGCTGACCCCATTCATTTTTGTATAAAATATAAATAATGATTTTGATAGTCATATTTTGTTCTAAAATTGTAAACACTCTACAGATGTCCAAATATAACTTCATTTTTAAACATTACAAATAATCCTAATATACAAAAGATCCAATACTAAGTGACCTACAAAAATTGGACGGTTTTGTTGTATTTTACATATTTTGTTTAAATGTTTAATTGAAGTCTCGGAAACGTTGATAATCTCAGATTTGAGAAGATGGGAATATAAAATAGAAATTTCAATACGACCCAAAATGACAACTTTCAATTTAAGCCTAAAAACCGCATGTCATTTAAAGAACTCCGAAAAGCAAGCGATCAGTTGTTGAGTTTGAATTGTTTTCTGTAGGAATATTCGAAACGTTAAACTTATGAAGTTGTGCCTATTTTTGAATTTTGGGAGAATCTGACAGTTCTGTTACTGTTATTTTTTGTTTTAAAAGCATAATAGTTTTATAAAAACTGTTAGAAGCTTTTGTTTAAATCAGTGATTTACGTCGAAATTTCAATTTGATTTTCGTTTTAAATTGGTGCTAGATGTCAAAAAATTATTTTATTCGAAAAAGAAAGTTTTGGTAAGCGTAAATTTTTTTTATACTGATAATAAGGCAGAAAGATGCAGAAAGGCCTCTCAAGAAAATTGTGTGGGTGGTTTTTTTTACCATAGCAGTTTAAAAAAAAGGTGCAAATTTTGGTTAACCCTAAATATCTCATGAACCAATGACGCTAGAGACTTGAATTAAATTTTATATTATATACTGTAACGTGATACAAAATAAGTATATTTTTGGAAAAAATCCAATTAACGGTTTTTTTATAAATCAAGAAATCTGAAAAAAAAGTTGTCACCTCGAAAATTTTACGACTAAAATATGATTTCATCTCCAAAACAATTTTCTGCTTCGAAGAATAATGTTTTTAATAGTTGTCAACATTCAGTAAAATTTTGAAAATAATCGAATTGACAGTTTTTTTACAAAAAATTAAAAACCGAACAAAAATTTAACAAAAGTTGGTAAAAATTGATTTTCGAGTCAAATATCTTTTCAAAAATTTGAAATAATTGCTTCTTACTAACTTTAACTTATAAAAAATATTGTTTTCAACAATAGGAAAAATTTGGAGACAGTTTTTTGACAAAAAAAAAAACAATAAAAAAACAATTTATAAAAGTTTGTAAAAATTGATTTTCGACTCAAATATCTTTTCAAAACGTTGAGATATTGGCTTCAAACTAATTTTATCTTATAAGAAATATTGTTTTCAATATTCGATGAAATTTTGGAAAAATCGAACTCACAGTTTTTTTTACAAAAAATTAAAACCTAAAAAAAAACAATACCAAAAGTTGGTAAAAATTTACTTTTGACTCAAATAGCTTTTCAAAAATTAAAAATATTGGCTTCAAACTCATTTTATTTCACAAAAAATATTGTTTTCGATATTCAGTAATTTTATTTAAAAAATCCAACAGTCCGTTTTTTCATTAAAAAAATAAAATCTACAAAAAATGGTAGGTACGCAAATTTGGTAAAAATTGATACATATAGATAGACAAACTTTTAAGCAAGACAAATCGACAAATGGGATGGGAAGTTATCAGTGTGGGTCGCATCCCAGCCTGTTTTTTCCAATATTTTTTGATTGCAAAAAAATCTAACCGATCCGAATAACTTGGTTTCGCCAAAAATAAGCGCCTTTAGATAAGTTTCATAATGAAAACAGAGCACAAACGTGATTTTTTTTTATTTGTTGTCCGACTCAAAATGTGAATAAGTAATGTGGAGATTAATCTTACAGATTTAAAAGCATTGGACCTGCGATTTATTAATTGTCACCCCAAAACGGGGAACTGAGTTCCGCAACATGATTATGGTCAAGCTGTAAATTATGGGAAGGAGTTCCTTTCACATCAAGCTATAGTTCAAATAGTTGACAGCTTCATTCTCGTCGTTAACGCTGTCAATTTATTTGTATTAATGGAGTTCTTCCACAACTTTGACCTTAATAATAATTTTCACTCTATCGATATTTTTAGCAGTCACATTGACGAAATAAAGTCGAAAAAATACAAAATTTCGTCGACAAAAATATATCTAGTATTCCAGAATTTTTTGAGTTTTTCTTTAAAAACCTTCTACATTTCATTCGGAAATACATTCCGGATATCCAGAGAGTTCTACCAACATTTTCTTCAGGAAACTTTTCTGAATTAAATGAATTGACAGAAAAGAGGTCATCTATTCTCAACCCCTATATTTTTATATATTGACCAACAGTTACATTTTATGAGTAAAGTGTAAATAAAATTATTTCTTAATTTTTAAGATCAGTAGGTCTAAAAATGGTGGATTTATATATTAGAGACCTTGAAACATAGTGAAATGTTAACTTTTGTTTAAAAACGATAAATCGGACTCATTACTAACTAACTTACAATAGTAAGTTAATAATCTATTTTAGTTACGATAATAAGACAACTAACTTTTACAACTTCTTCAAAAAAATTAAGCGTATTTTCAAAAAATTTACTGAAAAGTAAAAAGTAGACTCAGACAAAATGATCTAAAGTAATTCATATCAAAAATTTCAAAATACAATTTAAAGAGAAATCGAATCTATTCCGAGTGTGTCAAACCATTTGCCAAAAGCCATTAAAAATCTCCACAGTCTATTTAAATTAAACGAACAAAATACTTAACAAATCATCTCATTTTCGTTGCCTAATTTAACGTCTACTTTTTGTATAGGTATTACGTATTACATAGGTACTTCAATTAAATGTGGATCCCTAGAGTCTATACAATCTCATCAGTCGACAAACCTCATCCAATTAAGTAATTTGAAAACCATGTCCAGCTAATCTATAGAAAATGTGATGAGTCTCATATAGCAAGGGTGTTTTGTTGTTAACCTAAACCTCACACACCAATTAAACTCTAAATTTTCATTCCCAAAAAATAAATTCTAAAACTATCCCAATAATTCTAGAAGCACCTTCCTTTTTTATTTCTTTTGATTTGGTTGAGCTCGTTAAATTTAATTCAAAAACTTAATTGAGAAATCAAAGAGCCGCTGCTGGCAGTCCTTTTGTTTGCGACAAACAAATTTACGACTCACACCGTACACAGGTATACACGAGTACCTTACCTGCCTAACCCTTAAAACATGTATATCAGAGTCTCCTTAGAAATTGAAACCGGTTCAAAAGAGGACAATGAAACAAACGAAAACTATGGGCAAGGTAAAACCGTCAACAAATTCACAAAGATAAAGACTTTTCTAATCCTTTTGATGTCTTCGCATGATCAAGTGAAGAGAAGTCTCTTCATAATTTTTGGATAAAACCGATCACACGAGCGAGACACGCCATGCCATCTCATCTCATCGAAAGGACCACAAACAAATTAGATTTTGTTTTTATTTACTCGTATATTTTTATTTTCTGATGGGTAAGGCCATTTGCATTTGAATTAAGCAAGTAAGGCCTTCAGTCGGGGCGTTCTCATTCTCATTCTCATTCTCATGAAGCAAAAATAAATAGCAAGAACTCGAGAAGAACAAAAGCATCAGGTATCTGCATAGTAATCAAAAGTGACTGGTAATTCGGAGAGGTACGGTGCGGTGGTTCCAGCATCATCAATGAGCTATTTTAACCTTGAACCTCTGTTGCCAGCTTTAGAAAAATTATCAGAATAAAGACTTTTTTCGACGAATTGAAATTAATCAAATGTCAATAAGGCATTGGAGGCGTGGCAGGTAGGTGAACTTAATTCAAAATAAGTTTCAAAGTTAATGGAGAACTAGAGCCTCGAAGAAGTGATCTAGTCGAAAATGCTTATATTTGCCAGATGTAAGATTTAAAGTAATGATGATTTCAGAGTTTTAAAAACCTTTTGACATGAACTTTAATAGAATACAAACAATGTTGAAATACAAAATTCCAAATCAAAGTTTTCTTTTATCAACGTTGGCAACCTCAAAATCTTCAATTTCTGCTTATTAAAGGGTAAATAAAGGTGAGAGCAAATATGATCAACTCATTGTTTACCAGGGAAGATGAAGATGAAAATGAAGATCATTCAACGATCATTGCTGGGCGTAGCCACTTTGGCACTGCTCAAACACAACAATGTAAGATCTCATTTCGAAAAGCAGAAAAAACCTGCGGAACAATGGCACTTAAATGGATTAGACGCGCAGAGGCAAACAATATTAGTGCCCATACATTGTATTCCCATTGTGGTCGCAAGAGATCACCATCAGATGAATGCCAAACAATTTGGTCATATTTGGGTCTTGTTTGCCACTTATACTCGTATTGGCATCAGAGCAGCACCCTTTCGATATATATAAATTGGTCCCTATCCCGATCCCGAACATACGTAGGTAAGGTAATCTTGATGAGATTGCTTCAACTTTGTATAGTCGTCATCGTCAGTCTTTTGCATCATTATCAAACAGGAAAGGGTGAAGAGTGAGTTGCACAGAACTGAAGAACTCGGTCAAACCTTTCATCATCATACTCGGATTCGTGTTCGACCTGATGTGGTCATGGTGATGATGGTGACGGTGAGTGCGAGAATTGAGAAACCAAAAATCTTCTCTTGTGTCGTGAAAAATTAAGAATCACCCCGCTCTTGAAGGATTTCTCAGCATGGGCATACCAAATGACTACAGTTCGGGTTCAGGTTCAGGTTCAGGTTCGGCTATGGAGTCCTCTTTTCATATCGATATAGGCACCTAAAAAGATATATAGTGGATTCTGCTGTCGTCGCCGCCTTCAGACTTCAGACTTCAGAGGAAATTAACATTTCTCGGTCGTGTTTGCATTCATAATTCTTCGTTTCCCGAGTACCTATATGTTTCTTCCCTTTACGGAATTCTACTCGTATACTTAAACTTTAGTATAAGGGGATTGATGAAGTGTATTCCTGTTTTGGTTTTGAATGAAGAAAGATCCTCACTCTCTCGCTCATATCACATTCGAAGGCAAAAAGGTAAAGGCAAACTCAAACTCAAAGACAACAAACCAAGAACCAACAACCAAAAATATTAAAGCTGTATTTGGACTTTTCGTAAAGAATTGATTTATGGAAGTACAAAGGGAAATCTTCAACGTGCCGACAAAAAACAAATAAATACACGGACGAAGGCATAACCTAACCATTCCATAAAGCCTCTGCCTATCCCTTCCCTTGGAACTGTGCGTGACAATTCAGGTTTCAGGATATTTTTTTTCTTTTTATTTGTTGGTATTTTATGTATATTTATGTGCTATTTGAAGGCTCAGAGGAAATATATTCAAAATTAATGTCTTTATTAATAAATGTTAATTCTGGGAACATTAACTCCTCATAATAGAAAAAGGTTTTTTTTAAAAAAAAAAAAAAAAAATGTAAATGGTATGGCACCCTGGGAGACAGGTGATTTGAAACCATAATGAGCATTTGGATGCGTACTTACTCATGTTAGATACATTTTAGTAGATAAAAATGAATATACACCCGAAAACACATGTTCATAAGGAACGATGAGACGCAACTATGGGCCAATTATCATGTAGAGAGGGCTGTTAACATTTGTTAGTGACTTTTAATTTTGTTTTTTGATTAAAAACGATTATATCTGTCTTCCACTTTCTCACCGTTCATGAGTTGTGAATTTTAATTAAACTGTGATTTCTTCAGATCTTCTAACAGAGGACTTACAAGATGAGGCCTTAGATACGAATCAAGAAATGTTGTTTCGTCAATTTCAGTAATTCCAAAATCTTAAGTCTTAAAGAAATGATTACCTCATAGGCGAAATTTTAATCAGTTCTTATGCAACTTCATAATTATTCAAAAAGTAGGTAATATCCTTTCCTGTATCTGATTTTAGACTTTTGGAGATCGAGGTTGAAGAAAATTCTTAGTCTCCTATTTTAGATGAAATTTAAAACAACTTACTTAAAATTGTCTCGGATTCCATCGGAAGACGAATCTTACCTTGAAGCCTCTCTCTCTTCTTCACAATTGGAACTATGTTTTTTCGATAAAATAACAAAAGAAATAAGGCATGGAAAACTTATCTGAAAACTTTGTCTCCAATCAATTTCTCTTTTTATGTTGAACTTTTTAACAAATTTAAGTCTCTTTCAAATTTTGTACATGCTAATTATGTTACTGATATGGGCACCTCTTTGAAAGAGAATCCTAAAAAAATTTGGAAACTTGTAAACTTAAAGAAAAAATCAGATGGCTTTCCAGTTAACTTCACTTACAAGAATCTTTCTTAAAATAAAACTGTTGATATCTATAACGCTTTCGCAACAAATTTCCATGAATCTTTTATTAATAGCTCTCAAGAAGTTGATGAAGTATATTTTCATAATCTTCACTCCTTTTCGCAGACTAGCTGTAGTCACATCCTTGTGCTACAGAGTACGGTCCTTGATCTTTTATCCGCGTTGAATGAAGACTGCTCAGCCGGTCCCGTCCCGATGGTATTTCCCCGATAGTATTAAAAAAGTGTAGTAATGCTTTAGTTGAACCCCTTACGTTCTTATTCAAACTTTCTCTAAAAACAGGCAAATTTCCCAGTTTATGGAAGAAGGCATTTCTTACACCAATTTTCAAGAAAGGTAACAAGGCGGATATAACAAACTACAGACCCATTGCAAAGCTTTCTTGCATACCTAAATTGTTTGAACAAGTTGTTTGTGAAAGTGTAGCATTTTTTAGTAAAAATCTCATTTGCGAACAGCAACATGGTTTTGTGAAAAAAAGATCAACCGTTACTAATCTCCTCACATTCTCAAACATATGTTCAAACGCTTTAGAACAAGGTTATGAAGTTGACTGCATATACACTGACTTTTCCAAAGCTTTTGACCAACTTAGCCACGGAATTATTTTATTTAAACTTAAAGCTCTTGGTTTTTCACCATTTTTCTTAGCTTGCAGAAAAACAGATCCTATGAGGTAAAATTTAGAAATTGTCATTCTGAACCTTTTGTTGCTCAATCTGGTGTTCCCCAGAGAAACCATCTTGGCCCTTTTCTATTCATCCTGTCTATGAACGACGTATCGTCATGGCTACGCTCAAGTGATCTTCTTATTTTTGCTGATGACATGAAAATTTTTAAGATAATAAAGTCCACCCAAGATCGCATCCTTTTACAAGCCGACATTGATAGTTTCACATTTTGGTGTGGCAAAAATAGCCTTACCCTCAACCCTTTTAAATGCCAGACGATAACTTTTACTAAAAAACGAATCGGTAGTGTATTTGATTATTGTATTTCAAAGCAAAAACTCGGTCGCGTCTCCACATTTAAAGATTTAGGTATTCATTTCTGTTCCAACTTAGAATTTACACATCACATTAATTTTATTGTAAATAAAGCAAGTTCTATGCTTGGTTTTATAAAACGCTGGGCAAAGGAGTTCAATGATCCCTATGTTACTCTTTCTTTGTATAATTGCCATGTTCGTCCTCATCTTGAATATGCTTCGCAGGTATGGACTCCGTATTACGAAATTCATAGAAAACGTATCGAAACAATTCAACATAACTTCATTCGCTTTGCCTTAAAGAGTCTTCCTTGGGATGATCCTTATGATCTGCCTCCCTATGAACATCGTATTCAGCTTCTTCAAATGCAATCTCTCTATCAAAGGCGTGTTAATAAGGACTTAGTATTTTTTCATCAACTCATTAATGGTGAAATTGATGCACCTTATTTGCTATCTTGTATACATTTAAATTACCGAGGCGGAACTCATCACCTGCGTACTTTTGACTTTATACATAAGTCAAGCTTTAAGTCGAATGAGCATTTTATATAACTTAAACTGTTCATCGATTGATTTAAATTTAAATAAGGTGGGATTAAAATCATTGTTTAGAACCAGTGCTCCACTATCGTAAACGTCTTTATTTTATTTTTTTGATGTTCTGTAATAACTCATGTTAAATGTTAATAATTATTATGGTTTGTATTTTGTGCGTGTGTTAGGCTATAATTTTATTATTTTTTTTACTAACAACTAACACATGCACTTATTGTGAGCCTCTAATCGTAGTGTGACGCTTGTTGTAAGCTAACTTCTTTCTGAAAATTCTGAAGTTTAGTGAAAATAATCACGTCAAATCCATATTTTCCCACAAGCTGTTGCCCTTTTTTCTTTTGTACCTCAATTTTAAACTGTTGAAAATCCTTCCACATCTTTAAAATAAAATACAAATTCAAAATGATGTACAATAATGCTATAAAAACCTCTGATTTGATCACATTATTTCAAATTTACAATTCGAAATATACAAAAAAACAGGTTAACGAAAATTGACAATCCAAAAATTATACGGTTTGTCCTAATCTACAATTCATAAAAGATTCTTTAAAAATCATTGAACTATGCAAAGCACAAAGAACTCGCGCATTTTGTAACAACTTCCTATACGGTTGCATTTGGTTTCCTTGGTTTTTCCCTCCCCTCTGCATCGCTCTTCCATCCCATACACTGCTGGTTGATTGTATGTTTGTTGGCTTCTTGAGTCAAGTCCCTTGCGACTCATGTCACTGTCAAAGTTTCACATTTTCATCCTTATTTCTTTGGTGCAGCTGGTAAACTCTCCTGAATCTCAGCTGTCACTCATAGCAGAGAGCAGAAAAAAGTTGTTTATAAAGTTTTTGATAGTTTTTTTTTTATTATTTGAAGAAAAGAGAATGCATCCATAATTTAGCATAAATTTTCAAGCGAAGCTCATTTTACAAAACAGTCATAGTGCACGCTACCAAAGTCAACCACCTCCGTCGTCTTCGCGATCTTGGAAGGAGTTGATTTTAGTGCGCTGATGTTGATTCTGCGATCGAGAGCAGGAGCCGAAGCAGGAGCAGGACAAACGTTTCATTTTGGTGATTAGAGGCAGCAGGAAACGGAAGCATTTTGAAGCAACATTCCTCTCTCCGTTACCATACACTGATTGGTTCCAAAAATGGCCAAGATTGCTATATGTTGTGTGTGTACAAGTTTTGCTAAGGGGACACACACAAATTGTGATGCAATCAGGTTGATGATCGCCTGAGCAACAGAAGCCACGACAGAAACACACAGTCACTCGAAACCTGGCCCGCCTGGAGGCGATGATTTATTTTGTGCTGTCAAACCAAAGCCAAGTACGCTCAGGCACAGTATATGCGGCTTAAAGTTGATTAACTATATTCGCTTGCGTATACGACCAGCTTAGACTAGACTAGACTATGCGTGTGCAATAGACTCTCGCATCAGACTTCTAGCTTAATGAAAGCCCCTTAGATCTAAACAAATATTCTAATACAAAAGGCTCAGGTTTAGAGTCAGGCTCTGTCTTAGTCTCAAACTGGGGCCAAGCCCAAGGAAGTCATCATCTTCATGTGGTGAAATGGAAATGCGCAGCGCAATACGCTTTATTCTGCAAAGACACATATACTATATGCACGTGATTCAGTGATTCACTAGTGCGCTTCTGTTGGACTCGGATGGTGGCGGTAATTTGCATGACATGAAAGCCTTACATATACGCCATCAGAGTTCTTCCGTATTGCTATATGTCAGTGACGATGATGGTGGTGGCGATGGCAATAGTTGTGCGATGGTGGTTCGGCGGATCGGTGGCGGTAACCGGCAACACATTGGCATATCAATGAAAAATGACTCTGTTATTCTTTGAAGATCCGCAAGGCATAATATATACATATGTATATACAAAAGAGGACCAAGTCTTCTTCGAGAATGTGTTGAATCCTGTCCGAGTGGCAATTAAAATCTTGTCCGACCGAATTAAGTGTGACTGATTGACTCATATCATACCATATTTTACAATTTGCATGAGGCACACCATTTGAATGTTGACGTTTTACCAGAATCACGAAAATAAGACGATTTTCTTTTGCCTTTATTCTAATTTAGGAAGAAAAATACTTTAAGACAAGCTTCGATAAAGTTTCTCTAAATAATTAAAGAAACTTTATAGAATTCAAATTTAAGCTCTCTAAACAGTTTAAGTTTGACAAATTAGAGTTCTTTTATGTAGTTAAGAACAGTGAAACAGTGAAACAGTGAGAAAGTTTGAAAATACAACTTCTTTTTTCTAGGAGATTTCAAAAGGTGAATAGTGAGTAAATACAAACAACGTTATGTGCTTATTGTCGTTCGTTGACAAAAAAATCTCATAATAAGCATCTCTATAGCTTCTTTCTACGCAACAGTTATTTTCCGGCTAATTTCGAGGATTCATTGTGATGCAATCTGCACGCGCTTTAAAATGTCAAAGACGTGCAGGCCTAAAGAAATGATATTGCCTTAATACGGGACTAAGCCGTAATATGCGCGAATATACAAAAGCCCAGCGTAAATGCCTGTCTGCCTACCTACCCACGGCATTTAATAGCATCTATTATACCAAGTGTATGTATGTATATTGTGACCCTCGCACATGAAGGAAGACGATCGAGCGGGTGGCTATTTTATTCCGCAGCACTGCATGGAGAATGAACCATATTGGTTGGTTGGTTGGTCGGTCGGAGTTCCTCTTCCAATATAATATGCACATGTGGGTAATAGACGTCGTATAACGGCCAACAATAGGACACTTCCTCGATAATAAATAAACACATTATTCCAAAACTGGCGATGTTGAGTATCTATTCCCCCAGCTGCAACAAGCGACGCGAAGGCAACAGTTTTGGACGGGGCTATAGGAACAGTATACAGTAATGGCAGCGTGGCGGTCCAAATCTCTCGGCTAAGAGGACACAAAAATTGTCAAAACACACACAAACAGTTATAGCTGATGGCCAAGAAGAGGAAATAGTATCTGCCAGTGAAAATCTCTAATGGACTATTCGCGCACCTACATGATGCTGCGCTGCATCAATGCGGTATACACAAATGTCTATGCGACTTGTCCCGCAAATGGAAAAATATGGAAAATCTAAGATCACAAACGCAGCACCTCCAGTTCTTCGCTCGGCTCCTCTCCACCCGCACCACCTAAACTGCACATGGAAGCGCTGTTGATGACTATGCGGTGCGTCGTCGTCGTCGCTCGTGTCCCAATAACGCACCACGATGCCGCATAGCTAGCACTGATTATGAACTCGGGATAACGAATACAACAACAGCAAAGTCTTCCCGCAAAACAAAAAAAAAACAAAGTTAGAGACGCGCGCAGCGTTAAAACGGTCACCCCGCTTTGGTGAAAGGGAGATAGACATCGCACTGGGGAACACATTGTCCTGCGCCGACAACAATTTTCCATACAACCTTTATGGTTATAATAATAATAATAATATTTGTGAACATGTCCAGCATTCTCATTAATGCTGCGATTTCGGTTCGCACACAAAAAGACATTGTGGCTCTTATGGCTTCGGCTTTGGCTTGTGGCCTAGGCTCGGTATTGAACAAGGCTAACAGCGAAATGCAATATTCCCTGCAATTGGCAATATATGCCTAGTGAGAGAACATCTAGAAGTCGAAGGCTTATCGGGTCGCATGAAAGAATGTCGCGGTTCTGTTGTTCTGTTGTGCCATCGGGGACATGAACGACTTGGAACAACACAACAACGTATCTACGGTCGTCCGTCGTCGTCGACGCGACTCTCTATTATAGAAGCGGGAGAGATATTATTCTCTATGGGTTCGAACGCGTTTTGTGTCCTTTTCGTCTGTTTAGGATGCGAATACGAAATTATGTAGTTCAATAATAGTGCGTGTTGTGATGGAGGACAAAATTAAATACACGTACGTGTATCTATATATTTTATATAGGTATGAAGAACAGAATTATTTTAGATTCAATAAAATACAGTAGAGGCCGTCATAAATAGGAAACTTTTTTTAAAAACGAGGAAAAAACATATTCAAGTTCGTTGCTCAGCTCTTTGGTTTTTAAAATGTTAACATTATTTTTATTTTTAAAATGTTGATTTTTGACGAAGGTTAAATTTTTAAGAGGCTTTATTTAAGATGTTTAGAAGATACATCTCAATTCTTCTCTAATAATTAATGAAAAAGTTTATACAAAGTAAAAAATATTTTTAATTTACCTACTGATTTTCTTTTATTTTTGTGATTGAAATACTGCATAAAACTTGAAAGCTATTAAACACATACAATTCTTTCAGAATTCTACCAAAAATGTATTTACATTCAAAATATTATTAAAACCGTAAATTTGAGAAAATAAAATACGCGTATTCGAATCAACATAGAAGATGTAAGTTCGATATATCTTCGTCTCTTTTTTGAAATATTGAGTCATAATGATAATTTTTAGACAGAATTAAATTACTGTTCTATTAAAATTGAAATCAATTGTTCATTTTTACAGCCGCAACTGTTTAACAAGGTTGGCCTTAGACCCTATCTATCCACAATCACCGAACACATTTCATGTCCACATTGTTGGATGAAGCAAGGCCATGGTTCTATGTACTGATTCATTTAAAGTTTTACTTATCCATTCAATTTAAAAGCCATTGTTGCTGTGAGCTCCTTGTAGGCACCCGCCTCTGTACGAACAGGCCGTGATTGTAATATTGTGAATGTCTCCGCACCGCATCATCACCACCAAAACCCAGACCATCTACAAGAGTCCACCACCATAGCATGTGATAGTCCTGATGATGAGACGGTGGTGTGTAGTTGGAGTTCTCATTCTATTCCCAAGAAAGAAGATTGCTGAATTATAAATAACTGCACCACACACAATATGGCTACTGTGGAACATCCTCTGATTCTAGCGCCTAGTTATCATATTCGTCTATGGACATTGGAGAATGGCAAAAGAGACACTGTATATTGGTTTTCCCGCAAACCATACACACTGCCATGTCAATGCGATGTTGCTTCCAACCTCAAATTGGCCAAAGACCGAGATTATGCGTAATGTATCCACGCACAGGAACATCCCAAGCTTATTAGTGTGATGAGAAATCGGTTGCGTCCATTTGGTCATGGTTTCTGCGGAGTAAAAGGGTAAAAGCATCAGAAAAGCAGCAGTAGGTAGTAAGTAGTATAGTATAGTATCATAGCAGGGACAAAGTCTGATGCAAGAGTTTCATTATTTGGTCCTGCTGCTGCTTTTGCTGATGATGCTGCTGCTACTGCTGCTGCTGGCTTCCTGCTCGTGTGTCCGTCATAAACATAAAAATGTAAACATGGGTTTCAACGACATTGTGGCCTCTTGAGAGTCTCAAGTGCGACCCTCGAGAGCGTGTTCCATTGTGTCTTGGGTGTATTTTTCTTAACAAACCGTTTCGAGTGTGTGTTGTGTATACAAGCGAGTATATTCATTCCCAGAGGAAAAACTGGCATCTCGGTCAAAACACAAAACTCCATAGCACGCAATCAATTTGATACTTTTGATTGGACACAAAGCAAAAACAAAAGCAATCGTGCCAAGCAGCACTCTTACCCATCAGGCTGGCACAGATGAATTTCTATACACCTAAACCTTTACTAAGGGTCAATTTGAATTTTCGGTCAACATACACGAAATTTGTTCTGCTTAAATTAGACGACCGACCAACCAACTAGCGACCCATCAGTAGCACAGCAGCCAGCGCAGCAAACGACGACGACGCTGATGTTGGCCAACTCGAAGGATTTTGCAAAGCGAACTTATACACAGATGGCCCAAGGATGCAACTAGGTGATTAAAAATTTATAAGGAGGTGTAATGGAATTTTAAATGCGCCATGGACTACCGTGCGCATTTGCTGATGATCCACGTGCCCTTTCTGTTTTGGTTTATAGAAATTATTATTTTTGTTTTGTGGGTTTTTGCAAAATTTCTGTTGTTCGGTTGTCAAAAGTTGCACCTGCTACTTGCTGCTCTGGACAGTCGGACGCGGACGGACGGAATGGAGGCTTGAAGTTCAATTCATTCATGAAGAAATTCTTATGATTTTTGATGGTTTCGCATCATGCAAACAGGAAATGATGTGGATATAAAATCCTTACGGCACGATATGTTCGTACTTGCAGCTTGCACGTCATTCATCAGTCAAAAGCGGCGAACATAAAACTCAAGCAACTGCTTTGGGATAAAGAATCTTGAAGCTTGGTAATGTCAAAAGGGCCGGAATAATTAAGCATAATTCGATTCATGATTTATAGACTTTGCTGTTTTATATAGTGCATCAACTTCAAAGTGCCTTTACAGTTGGGTTTTGGGGTGTCATTGGTCTTTTAACAAAATCTTAAGCTCTGTAAGGTTAATTTTTGATCGCATCTGCTTGGACAGGGAGACCTTCAAGGACTTAAGAGTCCTCCAAGGGACATTGTTAGTGGAACCGATGAATAGAGCCTACTGGGCAAAATATTAAAAAAAGTTGGTTATGGTTTCATTTATATAAGATCATCATATTTTTTTTGAATTTCCGTCAATTAATTTTCAAAAGTTTATATTAATTACTTTTGGTCTATATAAATTTTCTTTTCAATTCCAACGTTGAATATATTTTAAAAAAATAAAATTAGAGAAATTTTAATAAACATCAACCAGTTACAGCTATAAAAATAAAACAGTTTCGACATTTTGTTCAAACATAAATGTAAATGAACCCCTTCAGATGTAGAGCGATAAAAAAGAAAAAAACCAATAAAATTTTTAACAGAGGTATCCAACTATGACTCCTTAAAATACAAATTTAATATCTGGGAAAAGCTATAAACTACTTAACAACCAGTCCGCACCTCGTAAAAAAATGTAACAAATTACAATAGATTGTAACACAAAATCAACTCCCTTGTTGAGTTCTTAATTAGTTATAAACCCTGAACTAAGATAACTGCTTTAGACTCCTAAGTGCACCTATTAGTAACACTTCCGCCGGAGCGGTGGCGGCGGCATCGGCGCAATACCAAAGAACACAAAAACGATATCACAAGAAACTACCGCAGATGTGACATCAATTAAATTACCCCTATTTCCAAATATCTACATCTAATACCGAACTCACCTGCATCAACTATGTCAATGTCAATGTTATCAATTCATAATACCTTACTGTTGCGATAGAGGTTGAGGGTTCAGGGTTCTAATTTTCTAGTTTTAGACTTCGGAGTCACAGGTCGCACGCACGAATTCGAGGTATAAATTGAGTTGTCTCAATATGAAGGAACCCAAATGGATCACACTACTTTCCAAAATAAAAACAGATAAAAAAGGTCATGAAAAAATATACAAAATGTCTAAGGTGTTTAATTAGTTTAATTAAGGATATCTCGGATTGTGCTGCCAGACGGATTTCCATTCCGCACACAACATGATTCGTATGTATGTATATTGTGTATCTCTGTGAATGGACATTTGTTACAACATAACTCGCTGGCAAGGGGAGAGAAGTACAAGAAAAAAATAACATTTTAATGAGGTGTAATATGTTTGTTCAACGAGCGGGCGGGCGGTACTAGACCGACGCGGCGGCACACGAAGGAAATGTCTCAATTTCCAGACCTCTCTCTCTCTTATTAAATTGTCATAGATTTCGCGGTTTGATAAGTTTTTCATTTTAATATTTTTTTGTTTTGTAATTTGAATAAAATGAATTATGAAACAAGAGGAAACAAAAGAATGACAGAAATGGATTTCCATAATTTTGTATTTATAAAAATATGATATCTTGCGGGGGTTAATTGAAATATTTTAATTTTTTGAAAAGAATACAAAAGCGGTAAAAGCAATCCCCCACACACTCTTTTTTGTATAGACCTTGAATGATAATTAAAAAGGGGGACATTTTGTTTTTTGATGTGTAACAGACAATGGTTATCTATATTACGTTTTCTTGTTAGAAAATAATGTTTGTTCACATCATAAAGATACAAATATTCAAGTTTAACTTAGTTTAACGAGTATGTAAAAACCTCTAAGAAGTGAGAACAACATGTAAAAAATGATTTATAGATTATATCAAAGAAATTGAGATGTGAGGCTTCACTGAAAATTTCCTTTGACCATCATAAGATTATGTAAAAGATAAGAATACAAAAATGATAAAAATCAAATGAATTTTTAAGTTAGAAGAAAACTAGAACTGAGGACGAAGAATATAAAATCTAAGCTTTTCTAAGCTCTAAGTTACGGCACCTTTTTTCTCATCAAAAACGAAAAAAGATAAAATTCACCGATTTTCACAGCTTACAAACAAATATTTTCGTTAATATGAAAAAAATACCAAATTCAAGAATTTTGCGTTATTATGAAACAAGATGTTTTAAGAAATCTTGATGTTGTAATGGGTTTTACTTGTCGAGTCGTAAGTATTGACGTTTCTTGACGTTTCCCAAAGTCCCTAGAGTAGAGTCAAAACCAAAGGTTCCTAGATAGAAGCATGTATGTGCGTGTGATCCTATGTTCATACGTGATACCATTTTTCGTCTTTTTAGACTTTTAGACAAATCGAAGCAACAGTTTTGTTACAAAAAAATATTGTTCTATTCGAATATCTTGGCAACAATTATTAAAGATATTGGCTTATAATTTTGTTTTATACAAAATTGTTCATAATTAATTTTCGTCTCGAATATCTCAAAAATCAATAATGACTTAAAAATGATTTCATTTTGTTAACATAACGCAATTTTTAAATAAATCCCACCGACATTTTTGTATTTTTTTTTTAATTTTACCTAAAATTGTTAAAAATTTGTTTTGCACAAAGATATATCAAAAAAGAGGCTGGGATGCCACCCACACTGATAACTTCCCATCTCGTCTGTCGATTTGTCTTGCTTAAAAATTTGTAGGGTTTTGTGTTTTGTTTCTTAAAAAATTAAAAATTATCAACAATATTTTGCATATAATGAAATAGTTTGTTTCAAAATAAGTTTTTGTTAACGAGATTTTTAGTCGAAAACCAATTTTTTACCAATTTTAGTAGCATTTCTTAAGAGTTTTTATTTCTTAAATAAACAAATACAAATTGGATGAATGAAATTAATTTGTCAATACCTTCTATTTTTCACGAGATATCAAGAACCGAACATCATTTTTTACCAAATTTCCGTACTATTTTTTGTAGATTTTATTTTTTTATGAAAAAACAGACTGTTGGATTTTAATAAAAAATTTGAAAATTTACTGAACGTCGAAAATTATATTTCCTGTGAGTAAAATTAGTTTGAAGCCAATATTTTTAATTTTAAAAAAGATATTAGAGTCGAAAATCAATTTTAACGAACTTTTATTATTTTTTTAGGTTTTATTTTTTGTAAAAAAAACTGTCAATTCGATTTTTCTCAAAATTTTTCAGAATGTTAAAAACAATAGTTTTTATGAGATTAAATAAGTTGTAAGCCATAATCTCAAATTTTCGGAAAGATATTTAAGTCTAAATTCAGTTTTTACCAACTTTGAGTAATGTTTTTTTAGGTAGGTACTTATTTTTTATAAAAAAAAATGTCAATTTTATTTTTCTCAAAATTTTACCAGATGTTAAAAACGTTATTCTTCGTTGCACAAAATTGTTTTGGATATAAAATCATTTCTTATTCGTAAAATTTTTGAGGTGACAAATATTTTTTGTTCAGTTTTTTGATTTATAAAAAAAACGGTTAGTTGGATTTTTTTCCAAAAATAAACTTGTTTGGTATCACGTTACAATATATAATACAAAATTTAATTAAAGTCTCTAGCGTCATTGGTTCGTGAGATATTTAGGGTTAACCAAACTTTTTACCTATATGGTAAAAAAAACCACCCACGCAATTTTCTTGAGAGCCCTTTCTGCATCGTCGCCCAACGTCGCGAACGTACGGACGTACGAACGTACGTACACACGCACGCACAGACATCTTTCTAAAAATCTTTTATTTCGACTCTAGGGACCTTTAAACGTCGAAAAATGTCAAAATTTTCAATTTGACAAATCGGACCCATTACAGTAACTTCCTATAGGAAGTTAACAAAAACAGATATTGAAATCAAACTTATTTTCTTATATGTGAAATATTGCTTTTTTTCTTTTATTTAAAGTCAAAACTAATAAGAAATAGTTTTTGATTTAATTATGTATCTTGAAAACATCAAACTGGCTTTTCTTTCTAGATGCCGAATAGCGGTCTTCGTCTATGGGGGATGGTTCATTTTCTAAAGCCTCCGTGTTGCTGTCTATAAAAATTGAGTCCTCTTTAAAATCTTCCCTTATCATGTCTTGCACGGAACTCCAATTACATTCCTAGTGGAGCCTTCAGAGCCTTCTTCATTCCAGCTTTGCTTCTTCTGGCTGCAACTTTCATCCGTTGCCATTTTTCCTTCAATTTTTGTATGGTCTATTATAGCCAGAAGAATAAAAAAGAAGTCGAAATGACAAAAAAATACCTGGTTCCTTCTTTATTTTTCGAAAATGTTGGTATAATTTGGTGGACGTTTGGAGCAAACCTTTATTGATATTACAGTAATCCCCGCTTAGTTGCACCTCGCTTAATTGAACATCCCGCTTAATTGATCGAACAAATTGGCTTCGAAAATTTCTCGTATTAGTAGCAAAGCTTGTTAGACGGTTAATTGAACCCCGCTTAGTTGAATTACTCGCTTAATTGATCTTAAAAATATGCAGCAGAAAAACTAAATACATGGAAATTTTTCGGATAATTGGACGGACAAAAAAATTATTGTGATTGGGAAAACCAAAACGCCATGGTGTTTTAAAAATAAGGTAGTACCTTTGCAATATTTTTCCAACAAAAAGGCATGGTTGACCCAACATTTATGGGCCCAAATTTTATATAAATTTGACGAAGAAATGATAAAGCAGAACAGACAAATAATTCTTTTTGTCGACAATGCTGCTTTTCATAAGAAGTTGGACGATTTAAAAAATATAAACGTGCAGTTTGTACCCACAAATACAACGTCCATCATTCATTACAGTCGTCGAACGTGGCAAGACTACCGACAAATTTTCGAAGTCGATCACATCTTTGCAAGCAATGCACATAAGCAAATATTGTTTGTGGCTTCTAACACCTTCTACTATAAGAAATTGTTTTAGAAAGGTAATATTGGAAATATTTTACTACTAAACCTACATTTCCAAGTTCTATTTTTAAAGGCAGGCTTCATCTAAGAAAAAGAACAGCCGGAAAATGATCTCGTGGTTATAGATAACGTTCTTGAGGACAATGCAGATTTCAATCCTTATTTGGCATGTGATGACATAACATATCATGTAATGGCGAACTAACAGACGCCGAAATTAAGTTGACACTGAAATGTTTATAAAGTTAATTTCTGGGATGAATATTTCATTTTTTAGTTGACCTGCTCGTGCAATTATACAGGTTTCGCTTAATTACACAGATATGTCAATTAAGCGGGGTTTCGCTAATTGAACCACCCGGATAATTGACCGAAAAATCTGACAAAATGGTCAGTGCAATTAAGCGGGGAGTACTGTACTTACTAAGACGATAAAAATGAACTAGAAAAATGACATAACTACTAAAATGCCATGATTTTTGATAAAATTGGACATGAAACTTTTGAACTTTGAGCTACTATAGGAAATTGGATAGTGCCGTTTACAGAGGTACATATATATATAGGAATTTTGTGATTATTCATTGCTGTGTGATGGAGGGAGTACAATACGTCTTCTATGTTACTTGGAGCCTTCAGAGCCTTCTTCATTCCAGCTTTGCTTCTTCTGGCTGCAACTTTCATCCGTTGCCATTTTTCCTTCAATTTTTGTAGTGTGGTCTATTATAGCCAGAAGAATAAAAAAGAAGTCGAAATGACAAAAAAATACCTGGTTCCTTCTTTATTTTTCGAAAATGTTGGTATAAATTGGTGGACGTTTGGAGCAAACCTTTATTGATATTACTTACTAAGACGATAAAAATGAACTAGAAAAATGACATAACTACTAAAATGCCATGATTTTTGATAAAATTGGACATGAAACTTTTGAACTTTGAGCTACTATAGGAAATTGGATAGTGCCGTTTACAGAGGTACATATATATATAGGAATTTTGTGATTATTCATTGCTGTGTGATAGAGGGAGTACAATACGTCTTCTATGTTACTTAGTGATAATGTAGCTTTCTAATGAAAAAAGAATTATTAAAATCGGTCCAGTACTTTTTGAGTTTATTCGTTACATACAAAAATACAAATCTTTCCTCTTTATTATATTAGTGTAGATGTAGATAATACATTTCATTCAAGTTAAGCATTTGGAAAAATGACATTTTTTGTCTGAGGGCACTTTTGGGTATTTTTATATTTTTTTTATAACGAAGTGAATTGGTTTAATTTGATAAAATTTCTCGGATCATTTATTTTTATAAATTTCCAATTATATCTTATGATTCACATCGGTAGTTCGAAAATTGTAAAATCCTATGAAAATATACATTCCTTCATCGTACATATTTTTAACTTAATACAACCTTTCTCTCAATATTTTGATTAATATTTTCTTATGCCTCCTAAAAATTGCTAAAATTTGTAAACTCTATTCAAGAGTTTACAGAGTAAACAATCGATTTTCCTACATTTAAATATTCATTTTCTCATATCTTTACTTCATAATAGTTTAGAAACCATCTAAATATTAATAGGCAAAGTTTTATTTATGAAAATTTAAATTATTCTAAAAACTCAGTATACGAACGAACCTACTTGTCACAAAAGTTTCAATAGCAATTTTAGAAAACAATAACAATTATTATGAAGTCAAAACCTTTGCCTATCCAAATATACATACATAGATTCACAAAATGTTCGATCGAATGCTTTCATAAGAATTTCAATATTATAAATGTAAAAGAGATAACAACAATATCAAAACCATTGTCAAAAATAATATTTCCATGGACAATAAAATCCCTACAACAAATCAAATCTTAATTCGTTTGAATATAATTTCCAACCCCTTCCTCGATTTATTCGGCCCACCCCAAGTTTCATCACACATTTGAATGGAAAATATTTCAAAATTTAGCAAACCTTTATGTAGTTTGTTCGAAAAACAAAACATTTGTGTTTGTACGGAGTATGTTGTGTGTTAAGGGTAAAACGAGGTAAATAAATTTTCACAATTGCTCTTGTCGGACTAAAGCAAATTGGGTTTTATTCCCTGCACGACTCTCAGTCTGAGCACATGCAGAGTTTCGACCTTGGTAGGTTCATGTATGGAAAACGGATACCTATCTATATCGACAAACCAAAATGTATCGCAGTGATTAATTCCATAAAGATTTGCTCTCTGAAACACACAAAACGAATGTATCTATAAATATACACAACAAAAGATACAAGTAGTAGATACTCAACTTCATATTCATAGATGATGCGGGCCGCAATGAATTAGTTTTTCAAAAAGCCGCTAATGTGAACAAAAGTTGGGAGGATGGATATGAAAGAGAACACGACTGTGCATCGCCAGTAGGCTCATTAGCCAAACAATTCAATTCGATTCGATTCGATTGGAAGGAACTCATTATAGTGATGTAATTATCACGAATTATTATACTCATATTCCAGCTTATAATCGTATATATCCAAGCGAGTAGAAAAGACTTTTTTTTGTATAAGAATATGTAACAATAAAACGTAGAGAGGCAATATCACGTTTCGAATACGTGAGTAGCAAGTTCATCCCCTTTAAATGATCAATTTTTTTCTTGGTTTTCTGTGGTATCCTCTTCTATAAATCTGAAATCCAAAGTGAGATTTATATTCTGGGTTATGACACTGGGTGTTGAGATAATTAAATAAAATCTGTAAGAATGCGAGCGATATGTTTCTTGATTAACAGAACATAAGTTCAGTATATTCACATGTATGTACATACATATATCGAAATTGGTCTATATTTGAAATTATGTTTCAGTTCATGTGTTTGAAGTGGAGGGAAACATGTGTCACTTTTATTGAGCCCGCAGATGTATGAAGGCGAGAATGACATCAATATCAGTATTTGATTAATTTTTATGAATAAACAAACTTATGAAGATAATTGAGACTGCGTTGATTAAAAAACAATAAACAAATTTTTACCCAACTTTTATTTTAATATAGGATTTTCCATTAGGAAGTTTCATTATCACATAGAAAACAAAAGAGTATTTTTAAAAAAGAAACCATTGAATGCCAGACCTTATCCGCTAAGTAACACTTTAAGAAAAAGCCTTAAGGTGGTTTATTTATTTTTAATTAATAAAAATCACTTTTCAAAAATGTCTCTTTTTGTAGTATCTACCAAATGGTTCTGAAGGGAATATCGTTTCTTATTCGAAAAAATAATTGAATTGAAAAATGTGTTTTTGTTGTGGTTTTATTTTTGTATCTAAAAAATAAACTGTTTTTGATTTTTTAAAATTCATTCTAATTGGGTATGACTCCGTAATGTAAAAGAAGAGCAGAATACAAATATTTGGTTTAGCTGAATTTATGCTTTTTTTAAATTACTTTTGTAAGATGAAACGCACGACTTGACAGCACAATACAAAAAATACCTAATTGATCCTAAAAATTAAAATGTCATTAAATTTCGTAAAAAGCTTTTAATTCTGTATAGAAACATCTCTGCTATGTTTATAAATTTTAGTTTTTAATTTGAACTTCTTTAAAAAATGTTGACCCATTTTAAGATACCGAATTTTAAAACCAAAAAAAAATATATAATTTATTTGCACGATATATAAGCGTGTTCATCGTTATTTAAATCGGTTTATTATTTCCCGAAAAATTAAAAAAAAACAGAAGCTGCAATGCGATCCTCACTGATAACTTCCAATCCGTGCCCGTTTTTCAATTTTTCTAAAAGTCTGAATAATAAAATGTTGTGTAAGACACAAAAGTTTGAGTTTCTTTGTTCTCAAGTTATTTGAGTCGAAAAACATTTTTCATCAGTTTTTAGTTGTTTTTGTAGAATAAATTGCCAATTTAATTTATGTAAAAAATTAACGAAATGTTAAAATTAATATTTTTCACATGATAAAGCAATTTTGATTTGATAGTCTTTTTCGTTACCGAGATATTTTAGTTTAAACCACTTTTTATAAATTTTTAGTAAAATTTTTTAAAGTTTTTATTTCTTAAACAAAAACTCTGATTGAATTTTTATAAGAAAATTATTTATTTTGACAAGAATATTCTGTAAATGTAAACAATAATATTTTGTATAGAAAAATTGGAGTCAATGCCTTTTATTCTCGAGATATTTGTCGAAATCAATTTTTACCAATTTTGTATAATAGTTTTCGTAATGTTTTATGTATTAAAATATCTGTAGATTGGATTTTTTTTTAAATATTAAAAATTGCTAAAAATTATTTCTTTATATGATAAAAGGAGCTTGAAGCTTATATCTATAAATGTTTTTAAAATATTCGAGTTGAAAATCAATTTTTATCACTTCAATTTTGTTCCACATATCAGAAACGCTTTTTCGGAAGCCTACATTTGTTTTGCGGATAATATCACTTTTTTCCAAAATATTCAAGGTGACAAAAATATTTTTAACTTCCCATAGGAAGTTATTGTAATGGGTCCGATTTGTCGAATTGAAAATTTTGACATTTCTCGACGTTTCAAGGTCCCTAGAGTCGAAATAAATTTTTTTTAGAGAGATGTCTGTGCGTGCGTGTGTACGTATCTGCTTTTAGTTTTGATCTTAAAGAATGAAAAAATTGCCTAACTCAAATTTAATTTAAAACATTAATTTCTTACTTTGAACTCAATAGATCCAATAGCTTACTCTGTAAAGGCGAGGACAGACGGACGCTACAAAACACAAAATCGTATTAGTTGTTAAAAATCTTGAAAAAGTTATTCAAATGTGAAAAAATAATAAATTTTTAGAAATTGTGCTAAACCCAACATTTTTTGGCTTATTGCATTTGACTTTAGTTTTAATGAACAACTTAATATCATGAAATAGAAATGACTTTGTGTGCCAGTTCTGCTATTGCTTAAAGTCTTAAAGAACCATCTCCAAAAATTCAAATTTTATAATATCTCAAAAATCTTCCTTCGATAATTCACATCTTTTGTGCTTTTCAAGCATTTTTAAACTTGTTTGCATTTTTCCTTTCGTATTACAAAATATTTCGACTTCTCTAAAGAACATATTTTCAAGGCAGTATATTAGTTGTTTTTTTTTTTGAAGCCCTAATTGGTGGCAGTTGTTTATGGTGACAATTACGGGTCATAAATCCTAAGAACAAAAAAAAGAATAAACACATAATTTTTCGAAACACTATGAGTAAATATTTTCTCGCGAACCAGTAGCTCCTTTAGAGGTAGATACTGTTAGATAATAGCCCAACATCATCATCCGTCATCGCAGTTAACTTGAGGCAAAACTGAAACTCTCATCGCACAGCTTAAATCTTATAGGGTATATTATACATATATTTATAGCGAAGTTGAAGTGATTTATGTTCAAATAATGTTGTGATAGCTTATGACAATGATTTACCACTAATATTACAATCTTCTACCTGATCAAAGAAAACAAAACCAAAATCCCCCCCAAAAAACACCAACAAAAAAAAATTGTCACAAGAAGCTGTCAATTGACTGTCAGAGTCTTGACATGTAATTATTTTTGCCGGTTTAGTTGGTACTTTTTTTAACAAGTACCTTACGCTACGCTTACCACTTACCTTCATACATACCTCCCTCTCTCGTACTCGTACTATAGAAGTAGAAGCAACAAGCTCACGTAGCTTGTCACAAAAGATCGAATTAGCTTTTGGAGCAGTGCAGTTACCTAATCCGATTACAACCAACCAACTCATTGCAGTGGTAATAAATCGAAGAGACAGCCTCAAGCCCTCAAGTCATGAAAGCTTCTTTCGTTATACTTACAAACCCATGTTATTTGTTGTTGTTGGTTATTTGGAATAATAAAAATTAAAAAAAAATATATTAAAGAACCTTACGGGGGCGGATAAATTTCTGACATTATTATAACGCGTTCATTCATCTTTTTTGTCCTTGGGAAGGTATACCTACATAGCTAGATATTGCTAAGATTGGAGGGAGTCTTTATTTTTTGGGTTTTTTACATGACATGAATCTTGATATACAACACGCGGGAGGTTGACGTAAACTTTTCTAATAAAAGTAAATATTATGAGATGTGTCCGTTAAGATTTTCGGATATGACATTTTAATATTGAGTTTGGACACCATCAAAGATCATCAGGTAGGTAAAGTATAGGTATAAGGTATAAGGTATCTGAATTTGAATTACACCTTTGAATAACAATAAGGCAAAAGTGTCAATTCGGTGTGCATCATGTGACAGGTCAAAATGAATGATTAGATTTCAAAGTAGGTAAAGTTGTGTATGGAAATTTTATAGAGGTGTTGAGTTTCAATTCAAAATTATTTCAAAGCTTAGGGGGGTGGGTTAAAATAAAGTTATTCGTATGGTAAACATGTTTGGTGTAGTGTCAAAGTGAGAAGAGGCAGTAAATTTTGTTGCTTTACATATTATAGAGTCCGACGTGGTTAAATTCCGTAAAATAGAAAAATTCAAAACAATTATTGATGATTATAAACTTTTAATGAAGGAAAAACTTGAGTTGAGAATGTTTTGACATACAGAAAGTTTTAGTTAATCAAAAAAGTAGAACCTAAATTATAAAATATAGAAATATTTCACAGTGAATTAGGTTTTTAACAAGAAGTTTTTTTCGGAAGTTCTGGTTCAATGGAGCTAATCAATCGAGAAATTCAACCGATTTCGATTAATTTTGGGGCTCTTAAAATAAATGAGGTGGAATTACCAGGGCTTGAAAATAACTCATTGGGAACACACTAGCCTTTAGCCCAGTAACATAAGTGTTTCACCTCGGAGAATAAGCTGGAAACTCTTTAAAGCCTTTTTCTTTTGGGGTTCTAAAATTGTGTAGAAGCTTCAGAAGATAGTAATGGAAAGAAAGAAGTGGTAAAGACTATTTCTTTAGTGTTTGGAGTGGTTTCTTAGAGCTTGAGAACTTTAAAAAATAGTTCAAGATCAAAATATTGTTGTGTCGCATTTTATTATTTTAATATGGTGAATAATTTCATGTGTAGTACCCGTGGCATAATGGTTAGTGCGTTGGACTGTCATGCTAGATGTCTTGGGTTCGATCCCTGCCAAAAATTGCCAAATTCTTCAAGAGTAACTCTTGTCATGAAAAGTACTTTCTCAAATTAGCCGTTCGGATTCGGCTTTAAATTGTAGGTCCCCTCCATCCCTGACAATAGTACTCGCACGCAGGAATGGTTGAGAGTTGTATGTCACTAGGCCCTTGTTCTAAACAGACTGTTGCGCCACCCAATTTGTTTTATTTCGATAATTTCATGGCATGTAGGTTTTAAACATGATTTTTGGAACATGTTCGCCTCGGCTACGATCCATTAGGTCAGTCCAATTTTTCACATCTTTTCTCAATAAATCTGGACGTAAACCGTCAATGGTGGTTTAAATAACCATATAGCCATAACATAGCCCCATAAAAAGAAATTTAAATGCAAAAACAAGCGCGATGGGCCCCGATAACAGCTTAAACAATATTTCGAGCAAATTCATTTTCCGATAACTTGACGGTTAAGCACGTTGTACGATAAGTTGAGCCGTTTTTTTGGAACCAAATAAGTCGAATTGATTTTTAATAAAAAATTTGCATGGCTCAACAGTTTTTGACGTTCTTTTCTCATTCCGCGTTTTGACGACGAAATCGAAAAATTCGATTATTTTTTCATTGACGAAACCATTTAACTAAACATGAGGTTTATCACAAAGCTTAGTTTTTAAATTTTTCAAAGTAAATTTCCACAATTAGCTTTGATCTGGCGTTAAACTATTCATAACTGCCATAAGGCTTACTAAATAGAAATTTCAATACAGTTTGACATTCTCAACTGTTAAACTATCAAAATTTCACATGCAACTAAAAAAACACCCTATATTATGTGGACCAATTGTGTATCTATTTTCTAGAACAATCTGACATTTTCACCTATGACGTTACAACTTCCGTTGGAATTGATTTTATTTCAGTTTATTCAATAAAAAAGCTGAAAGCCACATTTACAAAGCAGAACATCATCTTAAGGTTTTGAAGACCATTTCATACTCTGACTTTCCATACTGATGTTGATCCTTTACTCATGTATCTAATTGCTCATCTCATCACCATTCAAAATTAAATGCAAGCTTAATTGTCTGTAACACACATGCTTGCAATAGTTTAATCACCTTTCAACAATTTTAAAATTCATACTTCTTGCAACATGAAGTGCGTGACATTCAAAATGGCTGAAATAATATTCTTATAATCACTTCAAACATGCATATCATTTACTTATATGCAACAATCAAAACCCACAACAACTCAAGAATTGGGAATATCCTTAAACATGCAAAAGGATGCATAAAGATGCATCAGCATATGGGAGATGTGTTGTGTAGTTTTGTGATGTGCCATATTAACCACTTATTGACAACTTGAACGGATAGGTGATTGTACCGGTTGATGAAGGCGCCCTCAGCCATCTTTGTGTTCAGCTGTCATGTTGTGTGTTATGTTGATTAGGCTAACAAGAGAGTAATGATTTAATTTTGTTATACCAAACACCATTACGATACGACCAGACCAAGGCAGAGCTTCTCTTCTGCTTTTTCTTGAACTTTTCAAGCCAGGAATGTTATGAGTCAGGGCTCCGCCGCAGCAGCAAGGATAGATTGGACATCCCAATTAATGGAAATAAGATATCATAATTGAAGGTGGGGCGCCGCCGGATAAACAGTCTTCAATCAACCACGCACATTCATTTTCATACAAAAGTTAAGTACATACATGGCTGATGCAATTCAAAAACACCCGAGAGGACAGACGACATGAATTATAGCTAATTTGCGATACCAACCGACTTCAACTTACTTCAACTATCCGATCTAGTTTCAACCATATCGTCAGGTATGTAAATGTTGACTCGACACGGTCGGTGATGGTGATGGCGATGGCGATGATGATGATGGTGACGACAAAGCTGCAAGTCGGCTGAAAGATAGGGTTGTCTGATACGATAATCGCTTGAATTAAGTTAAATGTTTTCGGTTCGTCTTTTTTTTTTGATTAAAAGCCAAGCGGCAGAGCCTTGTAATTTAGCTTCGTTGTTTGGTGGGATGTTTTTTTTTTTCTTTTGGTTTGTTCACATGAAAACGTAGGGCGATTTATTGACTGAAGGTCTTTATTAAAGATCGTTTAAAAATCGAAAATGTCTGTTTTGAAAAAAGAAAAAACCAAAGTATGTATATTCCGAGTAAATGTTCGAAATGATTAATTTGCAATCGCATTCGATTAAGACATTGGCTGATATCATTAATCTTTCGTGTGCTTAATTACCCATCAGCGATCAATGACGGATGAGTTCTGCTTAAATTGATACTTTATACAGCAATCTTTTGCAAAAATAAAATAATATTAAATGAAGATCCTTTTGTGTGTTTCATTAAAAAAAAAAATAAAATTCTCATGACTTTTGGGCGCCATTCAGACTTGAAGATATAAAAATTCCAATTTTATTTGAGTCTTCTCTAAAAATGTACACTTGTACAGTTGTTTTATTAATTAATCAAAAATATTGTAAAAAAATCAAGGCATTTCATTTATTTTGGAGCTCTTGTCAGCATTATGAGTTTTGCTTTCCGGATCACTTTTATGTTCTAAAAATAGTTTATCGCCCTTCTTGAAACCACCTACAATCATATGTAGAGCTGACCCATTGAAACTAGACCGAACGAGACTGTTGTTACTTTCGTCTCAGTTTCTTTGTAATAGAAAAATGTAAGTCTCGTCTCGGTATGGTCTTAGTCTCGACATCGTCGATTTTTCATCTGTAAGTTTAAATTTTTAAATTGTAAGTTCCAACTTTAGCTAAATATAGTAAAACATGGACAGATTTATATTTTTAACTTCCCATAGGAAGTTATTGTAATCGGTCCGATTTGTCGAATTGAAAATGTTCACCTTTCTAGACGTTTCAAGGTCACTAGAGTCGAAATAAAACATTTTTAGAAATATGTCTGTACGTACGTTCATACGTCCGTACGTTCGCGATGTTTTTTTCTTCGTCCATAGCTCAAGAACCAGTAAAGATATCGACTTCAAATACATATTGTTATATAGATAATAGTGCAGAAAGATGCGGAAAGGACTCTAAACAAAATTGCGTGGGTAGTTTTTTTACCATAGCAATTTAAAATAAAGGTGAACATTTTGGTTAACCCAAAATATCTCACGAACCAATAACTCCAGAGACTTAAATTAAAATTTATATTATGTATTGTAATGTGATACCAAACAAATATATTTTTGAAAAAAAAATCCAATTACCTATTTAATTTTATAAATAAAAAAAAAAAAACTAAAAAAAATAT
This sequence comes from Eupeodes luniger, assembly GCA_951509635.1. Taxonomy (NCBI): domain Eukaryota; kingdom Metazoa; phylum Arthropoda; class Insecta; order Diptera; family Syrphidae; genus Eupeodes; species Eupeodes luniger. Next base: position 2,141,425 of record OX608074.1, read on the forward strand.
TTGTCACATCGAAAATTTTACAAACAAAAAATGATTTTATCTCCAAAATAATTTTGTGCAACGAAGAATAACGTTTTTAATATCTGATATTGAGAAAAATCGAATTATGTTTTATTTATAAAAAATAAAAACCTAAAAAAATATTACTCAAAGTTGGTAAAAATTGATTGATCATCTCACAAAAAAAATTGCTTTCGACATTCAGTAAATTTTGTAAGTATAGAAATTCAACAGTCCGTTTTTTCATAAAAAAATATACCTAATCTATAAAAAATAAAAAGAAGGTTAGAATTGATGTATGGGTTTCGATATCTCGTGAACAATAGAAGATATTGACTTCAAATTAATTTCATTCGTCCAATTTGTATTTGTTTATATAAGAAATGATTACTTTTAAGGTTTTGAAATCAAACTATTTTATCATATGCAAAATATTGTTGCTAATTTTGAAGTTTTTTAAGAATAGTTCAATTGACAACTTTTTTAACAAATCTCGATAACCTACAAACCTTTTAAGCAAGACAAATCGACAGACGGGATGGCAAGTTATCAGTGTGGGTCGCATCACAGCCTCTTTTTTTCAATATTATCTAGTAGAATGTCATTTATTAACTTAACATATTGTAATCGGTTTGATTTCTCTTATTTATTTGACATTTCTTGAAATTTCAAAATCCCTATAATCTAAATGAAATAAAAATCTACAAAAATACTGCACAAAATTGGTAAAATCCTATTTTCGACTCAAATATCTTGAAATTAAATGAAGGTATTGGCTTAAAAATTATTAAATTTTACACAAAACATTGTTGTTATAATAAGATCATTGGTTTAGAAAATCCAATCGGCATTTTTTTTATAAGAAATTCAAATTTTTATTAAATGTTAACAAAAATTAGTAAAATTTGGTTTTTGACTTAAATATCTCAGAAAATATAAGATAACTCAAGGTAGTTCCTTTCCGACCAATGGTTTATTGCAATTGAACTTAGAACTAGACTATTGGTTTCTTAGAAAGTAAGCATGCATGAGTACAGACCTAGGAGATGATTGATGGGAGTACATTTTGAATGAATGATGAATGTCTTAAGATCATTAAAAAACAAAAATAGATAATAAAACCAAACTTATTTTATCATATGCAAAATATATTTTAAATTTTTACTTACTTTTTGGGAGCAATCTAAGTGACAACTTTTATTACAAAAACAACTAAAAACTAATAGGAAATAGTTTTCGATTCAAACATTATGAAAACAAAGAAAAATATTGACTTAAAGCTTTGTTTATCTTACACAAAATGTTGTTATTTATATTTTTAGGAATTTTAGCAATATTGACAGTGGGGTGAAAATGAAAAGTTATAAGAGTGGTTCGTATCCCAGAATCTTTTTTAATTTGTAAGTAAACCTGGTAATACAAGTCATTTTTCTTGGTGCTCAGTGCTCACCCCTGATGAACACTTACTTTAAATTAAGAAAAATTAAGTTTTTCAAAAATTCGAAATACTCGAATACGGAACAGTATTGACAAATGGTTTCATAATCTTCAACTTAAACTACAATTATTTCTTGTCTATATTCAAATTGCAAAGGAATTAGAACCTCATAATTCTTTTAACCTACCCTCTATCGCCTTGTTTTTTGTTTATTGTTTATGTCTTCAATTTAATAAACATTTTTTCGTCTTGTTTCATACTTCTTCTTCTTCTTTGCTTTCCTTAAACTGAAAACGATTTCGATTTCTCGTCAAGAGCACACACAAATCCCTCAAGCACTCTTTTCAAACCAAATAAACTAAGAAAAATAAGGAACCATCCATGTGTACCAGAGTATAGACACAGGGAGGAACACAGGAACAGGAACACACTATACGAGTATACACAAAAAAAACACAACTCCAGAACTGCACTTGACTCCGTTTGGCAATCTTTCAAATGAAACTGTCATCTTATCGGAAGCTATGACTGCTGTTTCTGCTATCTTTACTCTCTGTTGAATTGTGTCGCTTCCATATTTCAATACTGTACAGAACATGCTCGTAGTACAAGCTTCTTTCAAAATATCTATCTTAATGGTAAAAGAGAGTGGAGGGTGTCCTACTCCTACCGCCCGCCCGGCCCCATTCCTTATGCACTTTCCGCACTCATTCCCAAAACCCTTCGCTTCGCCTTCGCCTTCAGTCGCATGAAAAGCAAAGAAGATCTTGAAGCATAAATCATCTTGGCAGTCCAATGATTTCTTTTTTCTAATCTTTCCAACTTTTGCTCTGCTCTGTAATGCTCGGGGGCGTGTGTTCCTTGCATATAATATATTATTTTTGTGTACATCTCAAGCTCCGTTTTTGTTTGCAGAGGTATCTGCCACACTGCCACCTCTTGGTCGCTCTAGCTGTAGCTCCTTTTTGCTGGATTCTGGTGTAGAATGCAATTTATTTAGCAAAATGACAAGGCTGGTGCAATTGTCAGTCCATGTTCCATTAAACAAATTTGAAAAAAGCAAAAACGTCTCTTATGTTGTAGGATGATGCAGAAGAGGCCGAAGATATTGGAAAATGATTTTTTCAGTCTTTGTTTTATTGAATTTTTATTGGAGACAATTCCGGAATGATCGCGGTATAATTAATTGCAAAACTGATCCTGCACTTAATTAAAACCCACAAATGCAGTGAGGAGCTGAGGAACTGCTGCTGCTGCAGGGATGCAGCACTGCAACGCTGGCTGCTTCGGTGGCATTTTGTGGTATTTTACGACTCTACGATTGGTAACATTGATAAGATAGCCACGACAATAATTATCGCAAACGAAAAGAACATCGAATTCGAATCATCGCCATCATCATTATTACAATCAACATCATCAGACCGATGGAATTATTTCACAGTTTTGGATGTTTTAACTTCAATATGCACTTAAGAAAGTTTCATGGAGGACGTTAAGAATATTAACTTACGTTTAAACTATATACACACTCCACCCGCTGCGACAATAAACTTGCCAATAAATGTGGCGAACCGCGCTGCCGAGTCGGGTTCCTTGCTCCCTCTGTTGAGAACGATGGCGCTGCGCTGCACTGGAGGGAGTATTATATATTTTTAGATCGTAAAATTATATCGTGGATGTGAATCATAATATGCAGATTTTTAAGATTGTCTTAAGAAAAAGTCGGAGATAAGAAAATGTGAATATAAAAATTGTTTTGCTGAGAAATACACAAAAAAAAACAGAAACAACTAAAACAAACTGTCAAATTTTTATTACACTGCATTTAACTTGAATATGAACAATAAATTGTTGAAATCATTGAAATGTCCTTATGGCAGTTAAATTTAAAAGTTTAGGGTGGTTTGCGGGGTAATTTGTCACAAAATTATATCGCTTATGGAAGTCGTAAGTTTATATTTTTAACTTAAATGGACCTTGTTGCATGTAGACTGTGGTTTTCGTATCACATAAGAATTTGTAAATTATTTTAAGTGGAATCATAACAATCGACAAAACAAGATCAGGAGAAAAACGCTTTACCTTACAAAATATGCAACTTATGGCATCTTAAAATAGTTATGAGAAATTGTGACGACATTTTTTCGGAACAGTTGAATTTTGAGATCTAAAATTGACAAAAAAAATTATGGGGTTCAGGGTCTTAGTTGGAGACAAAATAAAACCTAAAAGAATTAAATAAAGAATCATGTCAGCCAATGACTAAATTCGTAAGCTTTTAAATTCCAATAATTCTTGATGGGTAAAAGCAATAAGGATTTTATGCTATAAATTCATATTTTTTTCAAAATTAAGTTTCGACAGCTCAAGCACGTTTCTTGTTTTGTGTCACTATAAAAATCCTCAGTTTGGTCTATAATTTAATCATGAATCGTCTTACATACGAACAACGCTTGGAAATTATTAGATTAAAATTGTATTGAATCAGTAATGCAAAAATTCGTATTCTGTGAAGAAAGTTCATTCCGAGTTTATTCCATACTATGGTCAGTTTAATCGACCTATTGAGGAAGCTCATTGGACTTTTGTGACTAAATTTCGAAGCAAATTTATATTTTTGGACATAAAACCAACCACACTTTAAGTAGAGTGTGAACTCTATGATGATGTTCTCTTTTATTCCACTACGTGTACAATATTGCCGTAGAATAAAGGTGTGAAAGCATTTTAAAAGACAGCTGGGTGCAAGAATTTAAGCAAATGAGCTCATTTCTGGTTGAATGGATACAACAACAAGCAAAACTGTAGAAGTTGGGGTAGAGAGCAGTTAGAATCATTGCAAAAGCTAACAAGGCATGCAATGTTTTTTTTTTTTTAATTACTTAAAATATTACTCGTTAATGTCTGAGTCGAAGCCATAAACTATAAAATGTTATTGAAAAATAGCTAGCCTAAAAACAAAAAAAAAAGGCTGGGATGCGGCCCACACTGATAACTTCCCATTCCGTCAGTCGATTAAACTTACTTAAAATGTTTGTAGGTTTTCGTGTTTTGTTAAAAAAAGTTGTTGGTTAAATTATTCCAAAAAATTAACTTAAAATAACCAACAATATTTTGAATATGATTAAATAGTTTAATTTCAAAATCTTTTTTTGTTAACAAGATTTTTAGTCGAAAACCAATCTGGACCAATTTTAATAGCATTTTTTTAAAGCTTTTATTTCTTTTATATACAAATACAGATATTTTTCTAAGAAAATTTATTAAAGAATGAAATCATTTTGAAGTCAATACATCAATTTTTACCGATTTTGCGTACTATTTTTTTGTAGATTTTAATTTTTATGAAAAAAACTGACTGTCGGATTTTTATAAAAATTTTACTGAATGTCGAAAACAATATTTATTATTTATTATTTAAGATGAAATAACAATAACAAGGTATTGACACCAATAAATTTAAATTTAAAAAAAGACATTAGAGTCAAAAGTAAATTTTTACCAAGTTTTAGTATTGTTTTCTTTTTTTTTCATTTTTTGTAAAAAAAACTGTAAATTCGATTTTTCTCAAAATTTTACTGAATGTTGACAACAATATTTTTTAAATGAAAATAGTAGTTTAAAGCCAATATCTTAAAGTTTTGAAAAGATATTTGAGTTGTCGAAAATCAATTTCTACTAACTTTTATTAATTTTTTTTTAAGTTTTTATTTTTTTTGTAAAAAAACGATCAATTCGATTTTTCTCAAAACTTTACTGAATTTTGAAAAAAAAATATTTCTTATAAGATGAAGTAAGTTGGAAGCCATAATCTTAAAGTTTTGAAGAGATATTTAAGTAGAAACTCAATTTTTACCTACTTTGAGTAATTTTTTTTTAAATTTTTTATTTTTTTATAAAAAAACTGTCAATTTGATTTTTTCCAAATTTTACCCGATGTTGAAAACGTTATTCTTAGAGGCACAAAATTATTTTGGAGATAAAATCATTTTTTGTTTGTAAAATTTTCAAGGTGACAAATTTTTTTTTGATTTATAAAAAAAACCGTTAATTTAATTTTTTTTTCCAAAAATATACTTGTTTTGTATCACGTTACAATATATTATATAAAATTTAATTCAAGTCTCTAGCGTTATTGGTTCGTGAGATATTTTGGGTTAACCAAAATGTTCACCTTTTTTTAAAACTGCTATGGTAAAAAAACCACCCACGCAATTTTGTTTAGAGCTCTTTCTGCATCTTTCTTCATTATTATCTGTATAACAACATTTATTTGAAGTCGATATCTCTACTGGTCCTTGAGCTATGGACGACGAAAAAACGTCGCGAACGTACGTACACACGCACGAACAGAAATCTCTCTAAAAATCTTTTATTTCGACTCTTGGGACCTTGAAACGTCGAGAAAAGTCAAAATTTTCAATTTGACAAATCGCACACAGTAACAACAACTTTCTATGGGAAGTTTAAAATTAATTTGGAAAATGTTTCTAAATATTTCCAAGCTCATAAAAAAAATACCCGAAGTTTGTAGAACATTCAATTTACTTTAATTTTGTAGTATACGTCTTTTTCGAAGATCAAAAATAAAATACAAGGTTTTCGACGCTATTGTTTTTGAAGTTGTTAAATTGTTTGCACTTGTTTTTTTACTCAGTCTGATTGATAACGCCAGTTAACCTTTTTTGTCGGTTTCCTTGTTTATGATTCAATAAAAGCATTTTTATACTAAGTGACTGAAAAACGCTGAAAATATTTCGCTATATACTTTTTCTTAATGTTTTTTCTTAATATTTGAAAAACTAAAATAAAAAAAAGAAAAAGAATCATCCAAAATATTTAAGACTGTTCTGAGTTCTTAGAAATCAGAGCACGGCAACTGATTTTTTTTTATTGGTGGAATACAATATTTTTACACAAGAATAGTTTTCATAAAATTATAAATAAAACAAAATTACATAGTCACATCTCAGAAACAAATCTAATGTTCACTTGTGTTATTATTTAAGTTCCTAAAATAATAACTCAAAATTAAACTTCAAATTAGAATTCTAAGATTTCGATTATTCAACAACTTTTTAAAAGATGTCTTTGCCCATAGTCCATTTGGATTTGAAATTAATCTTACTCCAAAAATAGCATTCAATGGTTTAAGATAAATCCAATAATCAAAGTAAACCTTCCGCTACTGCCTTAAGCTTCTGTGGGCATTAAGCTTTTTTTTTTCGTAAACAAAATAAAAAGATTCTTAACATCTTATCTTTATGTTTGAATAAAATAAGAAAAACAAATGCATCATGAATGAGAAGGAAAATCAGAATCAGAAAATTATAGGCGCCCTATAATCAAATACAAAAATAAATCTGTCTTAAAGCTCAACCAAAAATAAAACAAAACAAGACAAAATAACTCCTAAAGCTCTTTGCCTTTCGATTTCATTCCATATTTTATTTTATTTTCCTTATAGATGGAGGAGTACCAAAGTATCTACATCGCAAAGAAAAACAAAATTAATGTCAATTTCATGAATAATTCCAATCGAAGTGCTCTCAGCAGCATCAAGGAACATTGAAAGCCACAATCTTAAAGAATCTTCAAAACTTCTCTTGTCAACTGAATAAGTAAATATTTTTTTTTTTTAATCTCAGATCATTCACATTACTCTTATTGTTCAAAAAAGAAAAAGAAAAGTATAGGTAAGAACATAGGATTGCCCCTATAGCTAAACATTGAATTCCTCCACCACCACCAGCATCATGAGGGAGGAAGAAGAGGTTCATAGTATTATACGACAAGGAAGAGTATTATGCAAAATTTTCAATCCTCTCTAACATCATCGTAAATTCCCCAAAAATAAAATAAAATAATAAAAGAAAAAATAACACAAACAAAAATGTTTCCTCCCTCGCAATTGACATACCAGCACAAGGATTTCCGGATAACCATAGCGGCCTTCCGCATGTAAACGCGCCATTAAAATTCCACCTTCTTTTCCATCCATCGGCATGGCATGGCATCGCATCGCTAAGCTAAGCTAAATAAAGACATTAACTTCTAACCTTTTATATGGCAACTCCTTAAAATTTTACGCAACATTAAAACCCTTCTCTTTTGTGTTTTCGACTCTAAGGAAAACGGAACGAATTGTCCCCTTATATGTACAGTGTTACCAACTCAATAAAAATATTCTTCAAATTCTCTTCTAATTGAGCTAAATTTTGACATAAGTTCAGAATTTTCAAGGTTTTAATCAAAGCGTGAGGTTTTTTTTTGTTACCTTCAAAAAATCGGCTAAAAGCTTAAACTTTTGACTGAGACTGAAACAAGTTGTGGACAAAACGGCCCTAAATATCAATATCTTCCGAAGTTACGTCTGAAATTTTGTGGACTGAACCTCAGAGTTTAGTTGAGAAGTGGATTGAATGGAGCACAAGTCTAAAAATTAACGGTTCAGTTTTTAATTAGGATGAAAACTTTGAGAAAATCCAAGGACATCGTTAGAATTCCACAAAAGTGGTAACCATACCCCCATTCTGCCTGGCGTAGCCATAAAGTTAGACATATCTACAAAATAGCCACAGCCATTTGGATTTGCATGCGTGTTTTTGTCGCAAATTATTATACGTCTGTCTGTATATAACTTTGAACGTTAAAATTCCAAATATTGTTTGGGGCCGGGATATAAATTTATATGAGTGTGCTTAAAAAACCCTGAGGGGAAGTCTTGAGTATATGCTTCGCTTCGATTTGCCTTGTTTTGTGTGATGAATGCTGTGCAATATGGCAGGTGGAACCTGACCACCTTCGTTGGGATAATTCCGATAGAATCTCGACGGAATAATATATGTGGGTAGGGCTGAATAGTTTTTATTCGGCGGAGCGGCGGCGGCGCGCGCGGCGGTTCTGAACTCAATCTTCGCTAATCTGATATGATTTGCAATGTTAGGAGGTATTGTTTTGCATTTGCATCAAACTCTTATCGGAGGTTTTGGTGTATTATTGAGGAAGTGAAATTTTTTGGTAACCGTTATCGAGGAGAGTTTTAATGTTTATTTTCATTCTTTTACTTGGTAAGAAATTGAAGATTCACGGATCTTTTTTGTTGTGAGTTATTAGTCACAGAAGGTTCCATACCCATACCCCTTTGATGAATTATTTTCCTTTAAAAGAGGACACTTTCTCAAATAATGACCTTTAGAGCCTTACACAAAAAAAAGATCTAAAAGATCCAAAGCAATTATGTTCACGTTGTTGTGGAATGTCCAATAAAAATAAAAATAAAAATAAAAATCAAAAGACAAGACTGATCGCTGACCTCTAACGACTGATCGTATAGTTGATCGTCGTCGATTGTCGCATCGCGGTCGCTCGTTGATCGTTGATCGTAGCATCAAGCATGAAGCATCACATCTATTACATGGTCCAATGCAAAGAAGGCTCTCAAAGTCTGTTTTATATAGGATCTTGATCAAAATCTGTGCACGACAGGTTGAGGTGTCTGTATGGATTCTGGCCCAGGCATCCAATTGATCGTGATTTTAGATGACATCGCGATCGGTTGTAACATTGCAAATACAAGACTCTGATAGAGTTAACATCAAACTTCACAGAGAGGAGGGAGGGAGTGAAGCAGAACATTTTGTTTTTTGGAGTACTCATAGTTGCTACAGGTCTACCCGAAGCAAGCAAGTTAAACTAGTAAAAACCTATACGTACTATATTCCTCCGATATCATGATGTGATGGGGAGAGCTATGAAGGGATCGTTGAGCCGATCATTATCTCCGATATCGACAATGCAATTACATCAATTAATTAATAATGTTTGTAGACCGGAGGGTCTGTGATGGAGGTGCGGTGACGTTGATGCTGGTACCCGTGGGCACAATACCGCTCTTCGTCTGTCCAAAAGCGTTTAAAGGCACACACTGTCAGTGTGCAAGATAAATTGTTGCAACGATTTTTTGTCACGTCACGACATATACGTTACGTACACATGCCCCCAATGAAAATGAAAATGCGGATCTGTCGTGGGATATTCTTGTGCCAAGGAGTTTCTTTTTTTTGTGTCCATCAGTGGACAACCAAGTGCATTGCTTGATTGATTACACCGACCGCTCAGTGGCACACAGAATTCGCAAGCAGCAAAATGGCTTACGAGCTTCGACCAGATCTGACCATGAGTTTTATGCCGCAAAAACCACGGCAGCAGCAGTTAACAGCAGCGGGAACAGAAAGAGCGCCTTAATGTGGAACCGATTTAGTTCAGTCCATTGAATTGGGTTGTTTTTTAAGCCATCGCACAACATCGCATCGGTCGTGGGTTTGGGCCGACTTAATTTGTATTGCATAAGCAATGAGCTGGAGCACCGAGCACTGAGCAGCGCGCGAATGATTAATTAACATTCCCTACGCCATCATGAGGTGGTGTTTCATGATCGATCGTTTGCGGTCAATGGAAGTGGATGTGGATGTGGAAGTCCGACCGACCGAACCGAACCGACGAAAGAAAAATGAGTTTGGACAATCAAAGTATATAAGCGTTTTGAAATATCGCTCGCATATAATGTGGCTACTTAACTTCGTTATTGAAGCTTTAAGTGCACGCGTTTATAATAATAGGAAATAATCGTTTTTTTTTCGACTGTGCCATGGCATAGAAAATATATCGTTTCTGATTAATCGAGTAGGCGCATTATTATTTTTATAGTGAAGCATTCATTTTGGCAAAGACGGACGGTATCTTACAGTATCGAGAAATTAAAGAGTTTATATAAAAATTACCTTATAGGTATTTAAGGCAATGGGAACAAAAGCGGTGTAGCTTTTATTTCGAAGAAAACATACTGATTTTATTTCAACTTCAATTTCTATCTCCCTCGAGAAATGGTAACGCATTACGTAAAAATATATTTCTTTATTCTTTTATGATAAAAATTTTGTAGAATTTTTTAGGAATTCCTTTGAAAAGTACCGGTATTAAAAATTCATACTAATTTGTATTTTCAACTGGTTGAATTGCAAAAAAATTTTCGAATATGGCGAATTGAAAGCAGAGTTGTTAAAAAGTCAATTATAAGTACTTGTATCTCAAATTTTTTCATTTACTTTAAAATGTTATTGAAAAATCTCAATTGATTATTACATGTAATTGAAAAGTGTCAATTAATTACAATTTAATTACATTCACGTACTTGAAAACAAAAGTAATCATCAAAATTACGTTTTCCAGTAATCATTACACAGAAATGTAATTAGATATTATTTTTGTCAATTACATTTTGCGTGATACTACAGAATGAACTTGAATAAAACTTTTACAATTTTTAATTACATGTCATTAGTTATTGCTTTTCTCAATTACAAGTAACTGAAATGTATATTTTTAAAATTATAACTACAAATAATTAAAATGTATATGTTTTAACTACAATTATGTGTAATTGTAATGGAAAAAAAGTCAATTACTAATTACTCTAAAGTGAACTGAAAGTTGAAATATATTACGACAAAACTACAACACAGAAAAACAAATGACTGTTAATTTAGAAAAACAAAATTAACGGATCTAAAAATATAATTTGCCTTTGACTGTTCTATAATTAGTTGTTAATAAATTGACGACATTTGAAATTAGTGTTCATTTATTATTTGTTTGTATTGTTTGATTGAGTTTTGTGATACAAAAGAAGCAAATTATATCAATGTCACATCGTATTTTTGACGAATTTATTATTTTTAATTCATTTGGTTGTGAAAATTTCTAGTTTTCCTTTCGATGTTTTCTATGTTTTGTTGTTGTTTTGCAAATCTTCCACAAAATGAATAATTTACGTGCTTAAAATATTCCTATAATTATTGGTGAATTATTTGTGTCAATTCCGAATTCATCGTGCTATATTTTCTACGTTTTCGTAAAAAACTAGACATTTTGAGTTTCCTATTTTCTATGTTTTTATTTATATTTTTGCCAACTTAATATCAATTGGCATTATAGCAAAGCTAACTCAGATGATCAGTACAAGAGTTTTCCATTTTCCCTTTAATTGAACTTTGAATATCTTGTGAAAAATAAAATTCTATCATTCTATATTTTCTATGTTTTTTTTTCAAATTTTTAATTTTATTCAAATGAGTTAAAACGTCACAGCTGTTTAACAACTAACTACCGAAAAGTTATCCACCTTATAAATTTGAGATCGGTGAATATTATGTTGCTTTGTGGATACTCATGAATCATTTATGTATAATTTGTATGTATTTAAATTTGTTTTACTCTTATTAAATAAGTAAGTCTTTACACGAGTTAAACAGTCACCTATGGACAACAACACCAAAATATGTTTAAGGATGGATAAAGAATTAAAAGTAATCTCAAAGCCTCTCCGAAATTTCGGCAGTCAATTATAGGGCTTGGACCACATCTCAATTTGCCAACCTGACAGGGGATCATTATTTATGAAGTTGATCCCTGGAATTAAGCGTCTTAAAATAGAAGATAATTTGCTAACTCGTTTTCTTTTTTGAAGCTCTATACTAGTTGATATATTTTTACTTTGACAGGAACTTAATCAAACATTTATTCCTTTTTTTCACAAAAGGATGAGCGTGCTAAAGTGAAGATGTTAATTGAGTTAAACGTTTTTTTTTTACCTTTTAAGATTGAAATTAATATTTTCTGTTTTGTTACATAAAATGATATAAGATGAAGTTTAAAAATATATAGGAGCATAGAAAATATGATTTCTTTTCATTTTACATTAATTCTGTTACAAACAAAAAATCATAATAAAATATTCAGTTCGTACAAAATAGTTTTTTTTTTTCTTTTATGAAGTTAATAAAACAATAAAATAAAACAGCTTTAATTTAAATGTTTTAATTTTTATTCGAAAGGTATTTTTCTTTTCTTTTCAAATTCCAATAGACTCACACACATTTTTAGACTGGCCACCAATTTAAATCATGTTCCTGATAACCTCAATAGCTCAATTTTTTTTCGGATTATAATTCCCAATAAAACACCATTAAGCTGTTAACTGTATTTTTATGTCCAGAATTTAAAATGAACCAACATCATCAACCTTGTTAAAGGTGTTTTTTTTTTTCTTTCTTTATTTTATCGTCATTCAATATAAACCCGCTAACAATGTCACCTCTCTTTTATATTACATTTATTATCACCAAGCGTTCTGTTATCAATATTGCCCCATAAACACCCACCACCTTTTCTGACCATCATCATCACTGGAGCTAATGAAAACGTTCGGACCTTATTTCACTTAGGAGCGATTAGAAGAACTCTCAAGTCATAGTCCCCCTGAACCGAACCAAACTGAACTGAACTGAAACTGCGCCCTCTGCACCTAATCAAACTATTTTTTATGGCTTGTTGTCGGTCAAATAGCACAATCTGCCGTAGCTCATGGTCTTTTGGTCAAGGCCTATAGAGAAAAGAGATGCAGAGGGAGAGGCTGGGTTGGTGAAGTTGGTGCTTATACGAGTATAGAGGACATCAGAAATTTCTTATCGGTAGGTTTATCTGCAGCATCATCAGATGAAATACCTAAAGTGGATTGAAGCGCAAATGGACTTGAACCGGCAGTTGGCGGTCAAGCCCTGGCCCTATGTATGTTACCCTATCAAGGATTCAATCTATTTTATTGTTATTACGTGGTGGATGGCAGTGCGGGGTTTCAAACAATAAAACAAGAAAAAAAAATAAAAAAAAACCAGTCTTCAAATATAAAAAAGAGGAAAATATACGTGGATTGTGGGTTGCCGAAGAAGTTGAGGTATAGGTTAGGTACCTATATCTTCAGCTCTTTTAAAAGAAGACGCGAAAAGGAGTGAATGTACATATTTGCGGACGCACAAATTGTCACCGATATGCGTCCGACTTCAACGCAACGAAAACGACTACGACAAAGACGACTTGCGATGTGATGTTTGTCTTCGTTGTCGGTCTGAGGCGTAGTAAGTGCTTTTGGCCATCTTGAATGAAGTTGGCACAAACAGAAGAATCCTTTGACAAATAAAAACAAATCTTGTTTTCATAAAAGTGGATTGCAACAGCATCATAGTCACAGCACATCATCTGCACCCCATTTCAATTTGACTTTATTGCAACCATTAATTCCATCACATACATACATACATACATAGCTATGGCATCTCCATATTATGGTGAGTTATAAGTTTTGTGGTCGCAAATTTGCGAATTTCATTTACTAATTGAGACAAAGTATCTATTAGTGTGGCACTTAACACAGGATTTGGATTAAATTGTTAAAATATCCTGGCGTTAATATGCATAACTTTGAGAAAAAAAAAAAACTCGAAACGGGTTAGACGAAAGATTTATATGCGTGTGCTTTGCTTCTGACACGAAACCAGTTGAAAAAGATTATTATGGTCTATGGATTAACGCGTACGAAGTACCAAAATATTATCAATATTGACATAAGGAGAAAAGATAAAATGAATTTAAGCACTTTGAATATACACTGTGTTTCCATTATCAGTTTTGCCACAACTCGATATCTAAGACTTTAAAGACCTGACCTGACCATACAAAAGTTGAAGACATTATGTAGTTGACAGCTTTATAGACTCTTTGTTATGTGAACCATAAACAACTTATTAAACGGATGAAAGTTAAAAACTGCTAAAGTCTTAGCTTCTCTCTCCGGCAAATGCGTTGGAATTTAATGTGTTTTCCAGTAATTAAACAAAAATTTGAAATAACCCCTATAACCAACGATATTTTGAGATCAGCCCTACTAAATAAATAAAATAAATTGGGAGGTGCAACAGTCCATTGAGAACTAGGGCCTAGTGACTTACAACTCTCAACCATTCCTGTGTGCGATTACTGTTGTCAGGGATCGAGGGGACCTACAGTTTTAAGCCGATTTCGAACGGCTAATTTGAGAAAGCACTTTTCATGACAAGAATTACTCTTGGAGAATTTGTCAATTCATCGCAAGAGGCAGTACCCGTGAAAAAAAAACTTTAGATGGCATAGGCAGGGATCGAACCCAAGACCTCTGGAATGACAGTCCAACGCCTTGTACCAAGACGTACCGATTGTACAGGAGTCGCCTATCTACGGTTCGTCGTCTGACGTGGTAGATTAGCGGAACTGCCAATCTATCCTGTATCAGACCGCATCTATCTAAAAAGAGGAATGCCTCTGGTGAAATGAAGCCGCTCAAGCGTGCACTCTCAAAATACTCGTCGTTCGGATAGAACGCCCCGAAAATTAAATTGTTGGTCGAAGACATAGCTCTTGCAATGTGACCTCGAACGAGTTTTATGACTAAATTGTCAATTCTGTTGATTCGAGCCCCGTTGTATAGGACCTCGTTGGAATAGTAGTGCACGTAAGAAGATTCTGCTGTTCGATATAAGCCGGTACAGCGTCGTAAACACTGCCTCTCGAACACCCGAAACTTCTACATCTGGGAAGGGGCAACGTTGAACCACACAGGACAACCATAAACGATCATCGGCCATATAAGGGCCATGTAGCAAATTACCTTCACTCTGGGGTCAAGCCGACTGCTAAAAAACAGCCGTTTCTTCAGAGCGAAGGCTCTTCAGGCCCTGGTCAGAGCAGCATTTATATGTGTGTCGAAATATAAATATTGATCTAACCAGATACCGAGGTATTTCACTACACTTTTGCTTGCTGATCGCTGCCCGTGAAGATCAACGATGACCATCTTGCGCCATTTCTTGCACGTATCCCTCGTGGCCCTAGCCAACGGAGTCCGGAACAGAATTGTCTCCGACTTCTGGACATTTATGTTCAGTCCAACGCACTAACCATCATGAAACGGGCCCTACTGCCTGACCAATATCAAAGTATTTAGAATATAATAGTTGACGTTTTAGATATTCTGCAACCTTGAAATACTCCATATCATTTTTTTCACTGCTGCTAAATTGGCCGCAAAACATCGGAGGCAGCTGAAAAATTGCTGAGGTTTTTGGTTTTCTCCGTCGAATCCGTTGATGTCACTAGAAGTGTTTTTTCTAATAAAAATCAAACTTAAATAAGGGAAAACATGACATAATCCATTTAACAATTGTTTCCAATATTTCATTTCTTCCTGAAGTGATTCTTCAACGTATAATATGCTTCAGCAATGTATTTGACGAAACATTAAAACTAGATTCTTATAAAGCACTTTGTTTATTTGCATTTAGAATAGAAACGTTTTGAATATTCCAATAGCCTTGTGATATACTACTTATAACTTTTCGCTGGCTCTCTGTTCTATACCTTTCAGAATTATTCCACGCAAGTTCACAAGAAACTTGTAAGCTCTTCACAATATTGTAAGTTCCCGAGAAATTTATTCCCAATGACAAAAACACCCCGGAATTTCTAAAACCCAGAATTTATTACGAATCACCCAATCCAAAGTCAATTTAATACAATTTCAGCCTTCCGCAATCAATTTTGTTCTTCTAAATAATTTATTCCACTTATTTTCCATCTAATTCCTTAACAAGCCATAAATTACGAAAACAAAAAACACAAGAAAAATAAAGAGGAAAACCCTTGCGTGTAACCGGAAATAAAACACCCAAACCCATAGTACATATATAAATTTTTCTATTGGTTCACATCAAATCAAGCACCGCATCTAATTGCTTTGTGGTCAACGATTACCTTCGCTTTACCTTTCTTAATAGCCAGATTCTTTACCTTAACGACCCTATTGACGCATTTATTCGAACTGAAAAAAAAACCTAGTCTACCTTCTTATAAGCCTTTCTATCTAAGCAAACTAAAAAGTCCTAAAACCACAAAGAAACCCAAAAAGTAAATCAAAAACAAAAACAAAAATAGGAAAAATAAAGGAACAACAAGTCAGTAACGTAACATAAGTTAATGAAAAATAAAAGTTGGTATAGAAAACTTAAATCGTGACCAAATCCAATTTCGTTTGAATCTGATGAGAGTATGGTTCTTGTGCACACTTTATGTACCTACCCCCTAACCGATGTAGGTATGCCTTAAACCCGCATCATACACGACTCCAATACCTCGATATCAGCGGTGGTGGTTTCAGGATGGCCTTAAGGGATTCCGTGTAATAGAGACATTAAAATTGCTCGCCTTAAATACGTGCGGTCAGCTAGAAGGCGCAAAAACATAGCTTATGGTCTCAGGTCTGCCTCTTCTTTTTCTCTTTGTGATGGGAAAATTATTATTGATTCATCATTATTGGGCATTTGACAAGACCACTTTCACTGTTTCACGGTCTCAGTAGTTGTTTGTTATGTTCGAACCACCTTCGAACTTCCAAACGATGATGGCCAATTTAGATTTTAATCAAAATTTTTAATGTTTCTGCAACGTCACTTGATGCTGGTTAACTTAATTGATACTTCAAGAACTTAGAAACGTGAGTTTTTAGGTTGGTAGGAAGCTATAAATGCAACAAGCACTTTTGAAGAACTAAGTTTGAGTATGAGGAATGTTTGATGCAGTTTTCTTTGTCAAAACATTGTCATTAAAACTTGTTCCATTACAACAATTAAAATCGACATAAGTTGGGGGCGATGGAGGGAAGAACTTAATTATTTATGAATCATTTGAGAAAATTGGGTTCATCAAAATTATATCATTAATTTATTCATCACACTTAATTTCATTATTTCACAGGCAGGCAACAAACAAAATACGTCACGTCATTCTTCCGACTCCAACCCACAAACATACTCGAATACCAATCAATTGAAATCGACGTCAAATACAGACAAAAATATTGTTTCATCAAAATTGTTCGATGAAAAGTGGGTTGAGTGCATCATTAGCTGCTTTATTCTTCACGGGCGATTAAACCCCCCTGCTTGACACCGCAATCATCCCAATACTAAAACTCAGCCCCCAGAGCTCAGAGCCCAGGCCCCGACCAAGACCCAGAAATCATTGAATCATTATTTATAACAAAACGGATGTGCATTGTCCACATGATTAGCAGTGTGACTATAAACGAGAAGCTATAGAGATATCTTGCTGGCATGGCATGGCGTCTTGACTTTAGCTTGGCATATATATGCATGCAGTACAGTACAGCAGGCAATCACGAAAGTCAAAGCCACAACAGTAGTTTATAGGTAGATATGTCTGTAGTTGAAGTCTTGGAGTTGCAGTTGGTTGTTGTTTTATTTTGTTGACTTCCAAGAAAAAACTGGAGTAACACACACCTACTCGAAGTAGTATATTTTTTAATAGAAGCTGTGCCAGATGCCACAGCTCGTTGGCAATGATTCTGCAGTGGCTTTTTTTTTTGGTTTGTTGCCTTGGTGTCAAATCTTTGATGATCTCTTTTCTTGAGGCGCGAGTTAATTAACCTCGCGACCTTGCATGGCATTTCTTCGTTCGTCTTATAGAGTTTTCCAAGATCAACCATATGTACGTTATAAATGTTTTCTCTACTCGCTCGAAGTGTGCATATAAGTGCTATGGAACGGTTTATTAATGTATCCCAGGGGTTTTGCTTCCGGCTATATGGTTGAGTTTTTTTTGATTTAAATTAGAATGGAGCTTTTTTGTAACGGGACCAACTATGCGGAGCTATCAGTATTGGCAATCTTTTGATGAATGACCCATGATTATGTGGAGCCTTTTGAAGATTTGAAAGAATTTTAAAAGGGTTTTTACCGAAGTTTTAATTTCTCGTCTTATTTCCGTTAGATTTATTGCCTTTCTGCATTCGTCATTTTCCATACGAAACTATACTTTGTCCTCTAAAAATATAACGGGTGTTTTTTTAAAGGTAAATAACTTCCAGTTGTCAACACTACTTTAACTTGCGGCCATTTTTTCACTGTCAAGTGATTTATTGCATTTCAAAATGAATAACGGTGTGAAGGAAAAAGTCACACATTTGATTTATTTGAGAAAACATTTGCTATAGCCACATAATTTCACGTTACACAGACCCGTGAATTGTTTTCCAAAATCGCTAGATTTAACGCAACGCGGCGTGACTATTTCCTATAAAGTCGCTAACTTATTCCGATAAACACGAAACGATTGACAACTTGGAGTACAACATTCATTGCGTTATTTTTTTTTTTTTAATATGCACACACTCAAGG
This sequence comes from Eupeodes luniger, assembly GCA_951509635.1. Classification (NCBI taxonomy): domain Eukaryota; kingdom Metazoa; phylum Arthropoda; class Insecta; order Diptera; family Syrphidae; genus Eupeodes; species Eupeodes luniger. The sequence goes on from OX608074.1 coordinate 2,159,989, forward strand.
GGATATTACTACCGTTATTATGCAGGGGCACAGTGTGAGCACTAGGAAGAGGAGAGAGGGTTTAAAGGAGATGTCGGTTTAAAAGGAGATGTCGGTGCACATTGTTTTTGAATTCCTGAATATTGCAATGACAAGGAAAGACAGAGTGTGGTAAGGCATTCCACATGCGTGTAGTACGGCTAAAGAACGAATCTCTGTATTTGACAGTACGGCCGAAGTTGAACTCGAGGGTATAGTGATGAGCATTCCTAGAAGCGCGGGTATTACGGTTGAACTGTTTAAGGGGAGGAATGCAGCTGGCTATTTCTATAGAGCATAGGCTGTTAAAATAACGGTAAAAAAGGGTGAGACAAGAAACCTTACGACGATGTTCAAGCGAAGTAAATGAACTTATTATGATATTATCACCTATCATTTTAAATGCCCTACGTTCAATACTATCCATTGATAATGGCAAGGGGGGTATATCTCGCTTTAACGATTCAAGACAGCATTGCGTTTTCGAAGCATTAAATTCCACGCGGGTTTTTAATCCCCATTGTACAATGCTGTTTAATTCGGAATTTAATGAGCTTATCATATTTTCATATTTTCACATCCGAAGAAGAGGGATGTGAGTCTGAAAACGAATATGAAAATCTAAGAGTACCATCATCAGCAAAACAATGTATTGAATAAGAAGTTGCAGACAGGAGATCATTAATAAAAATGAAAAAGAGTGTTGGAGATAGAATAGAGCCCTGGGGCACACCAGCATTTATTTTATGAACTTCAGACTTGAATCCATCTAATACTACTTGTATTGAATGATCCGAAAGGTAATTACTAATCCAATGAAGCAGGGATTCTTGAAACCCGAAAGGACGTATTTTCGGTAAGAGAGCCTGATGCCAAACCCTATCAAGTGTTTTTGAAATATCAAGTGCAATAATCTTACGATATAAATATTTGCTCCACTGTTCGGTGAGATGAACCATGAGATGAACCATGAGATCACCAGTGAACCTATTGCTTCGAAAGCCGTACTGGCGGTCATTAAGAAGCTTCAAGATATTTCTTGAGCTGATAATTAATCAGCGTTTCCATGACCTTGGAAAGAAGGGACGTAAGTGCAATTGGTCGGTAATTAGAGGGTGAGGAAGATTCGCCTTTTTTAGGTATGGGCTGGACATCCTTCCATCCTCTCGAAACGAGACTTGAGGAGTAGGACAGATGAAAAAGCTTACGCAGTGGTTTTAACAGCGTTGAAGAACACCTCTTCAGAACAATAGCGGGGGCCGGGGATACCATCCGGACCAGCGGATTTATGTGTGTTTTGATCTCTAAGGGCTCTTGCCACAATACGAGTGCGAAAAAAGATTGATTGATTGATTGCATCAAATTTTGGAAAAATTCATCGAAAATTGAGCTTACAGATTAGACTATGCCCAAGCCAGTCAAAGTGGTAGTATGTCAAAAATTATATTTTAATTATAATGCCAGAATGTTAGGTTTTTTGAAAATAGTAGATTTCATGTCAATTTCAAAAATTCTTCTTTGTTTCCACATCTAGAATAAACACCCTTTGTTATACAAAAAGTCTGCTAAGGTCTTCCTCTACAACATCCATAACAGATCTAATCTTTCTTGTTTTTTCACTACTTAGCGATAGCAGCTATAATCTTGAATGTTCTTCAATATATATTTACTCGCATTTAGCCCTTCCATCATACTTAGCGTGTCCCATGGTCAAATATTTACACCATTGTCCGATCAATGCGGACAAAGTTAGCCGACAGGGTTCTTAGAACTGTCAACAAACAGGATGCAGCATATACTCGTTGCTCGTAGCGTATATAGGTACTTGAAAGGAAGACCTCTTCAAATTCCATGGACGATAGAATGTAAATTGTCACTAATCTGCGCGAGTGCGCGTGTGCGCGATCTTCTAACACAACATCACACAAAGATGCGACACAAATATTTGAATTTAAAGAAAACATAAAGAAGAAATAAAAACAAAACAACAACGGTCTCTTCCATTGCGGACTTCTTCGAACCTGGACCGACACGGCGGCCGACGTGGCAGCGTGGCGGCCGAGGCGGCAGCACTCTAGAGATCGTCTTCCAATGGACAAATATTTACCATCTTCATGGCCGGCGGCATTGAGCTTAAACCATCAAACCTCCTCTGCCTTTTGCGGTGTTCCGTCTCTCTCTTTCTCAACGGTTTCAATACCTAAATAGTATATGAGTTGGTTAAAGCATAAACTATAAAGTCCAGTAGCGCTGGTGGTAATAAGCGGGTGTCCACTGTCACAATAAATCCCATTGATCTATGGACCCAATTGGATCTCATGTTACAATTAAATTCAATAGCTAGGCGGCGCTAATTGCAGCACAGCTTCAATCGAAGCAGAATCTATACAATGGCTGACTCCATCAGCTAAATATTTTCCAGAGGATGCTGCGAGTCTGCTCTGCGATAAAGTAGAACATTTTATTACAATTTAATTCAACATAATTGTTGGCTGCCCAACCAAAGGGGTATCTTGATCCCCTCTTTTATATATAGATTTGTTTATAGTTATAAGCTAAGGAAGAATAGGCTATATAGGCAGTAGGCACCCCTTACCTTACCTTTGCTATACTTTAGCTATTTGCTTTATACGGGAAACGCGTGCGTGTGGGCAACGTCTGTGCCGGATGATTAAGATTACGTCTGCGCCGAACTCAATGAAATGCAAAGAAATAATCACAATAAATGCAATAAACCGACAACAATAACAATAAAGTCGTAATAACAACAACAAATAACAAAATTGGTGTGAGAGACTCATCTCTCTATATAGCATCATCATCAGGCTATATACTAACTTGTATAAGGTTAAAGCTGATTTTGCTATTTTCATGCCAACCAAAGCAAAGTCAAGTCAAGAGAAGGCAAGACAGCACAACACAGCGCACAAAAGGCCTGAGAATGAGTGAAGGTCTGTTGGAATGGAGGTGCATTCATTGTTGGCAGAAAATTAAATGCATCAATCGAGATAAAAGCCAGAATAAAGGTAATGATCCAATTTTGCGTCCGTTGCTAAAGTTATTATGTGACGGGAATGAGTGGGTGATAATGCACTTGGAGATACAATATGGTTTTTGATAAAAAGAATCTACCATATAATGTGCTATATAATATCGAGACTAGCTTTGGAGCTTGGACAATGGGGATAAGACCTAAGAAATTGGCTATATAAAAGGCATTATGTCAATGGTGTTAAATTATGATTTTTATAACTACGAAAATTGAAGATAGAATAAGATTCGAGTCAACTGATCAAGAACAGTTTTGATAGTATTTACCACTTTTTTCAATGGAAGGTACCATAATTAAATGGATTGGGTTTTGAACGAAAACACTTTTGAACCTAAGCCAAAGAGTTATTGAACTTATGAGGGGAAATACTTTGGAAATTTGATTTTTGGAAAGCTCTTAAAGTAAACCTTTTTAACTTTTCATAAGAAGTTATTGCAATTGATCCGATGTTCCAAATTGAAAATTTTGACACTATTTATCGAAATTTAAAGGTGTCTAGAATCTAAATCCATAGTTGTTAGAGAAAAGTTTCTGTGTGCATGAGGGCGTTAGTTCTTACGTCTGAAATTATGAAATTGTTTTGAAGTCAATACCTTAATTTATTCTCAAGATATGTCAAAAATCAGCTTTTACCAATTTTTCGTAGTTTTTGTTCTGAAATAAATGTCTTTGGGATTTGTCTTAAAACATAACCAAATGTTAATAATAATGTTTTGTATCCTTATTTGTAAACAAGGAATAATTTTAATTTTAATTATACTCATTTTTTCGCGAGGAACGTTGGGGTGGCTCAACTAGTTTCCTTACCCTATTTCTGTTTTTTTTTTTCATGTGAAGCTGAAAAAAGAGGCTAGGATGCGACCCACACTGATAACTTCCCATCCTGTCTGTCGATTTGTCTTGCTTATAAGTTTGTCTATATGTATCATTACCAAATTTGCGCATTTTTTTTTTGTAGATTTTATTTTTTTATGAAAAAACGGACTGTTGGATTTTTATAAAAAAATTACTGAATATCGAAAACAATATTTTCTGTGAAATAAAAAGAGTTTGAAGACAATATTTTTAATTTTTGAAAAGCTATTTGAGTCGTAAGTAAGTTTTTATAAAGTTTTAGTATTGTTTTTTTGTTAGGTTTTTACTTTTTGTAAAAAACTTGTCAATTCGATTTTTCTCAAAATTTTTCAAAATGTTGAAAACAATATTTCTTATAAGTTAAAATTAGTTGAAAGCCATAATCTCAAATTTTTGAAAAGATATTCGAGTCGAAAATCAATTTTTACCAACTTTTGTTAAATTTTCTTTTATGTTTTTTTTTTTTTTTTTGTAAAAAAAACTGTCAATTCGATTTTTCTCAAAATTTTACTGAATGTTGACAAAAATATTTTTTGAAAGATAAAAGTAGTTTTAAACCAATATCTCAAAGTTTTGAAAAGATATTTGAGTCGAAAATCAATTTTTAGAAACTTTTATTTATTTTTTTTATCAAGGTTTTTTATTTTTTTGTAAAAAAAAAACTGTCAATTCGATTTTTCTCAAAATTTTTCCGAATGTTGAAAACAATATTTCCTATAAGTTAAAATAAGTTGGAAGCCAAAATCTCAAATTTTACCAACTTTGAGTAATGTTTTTTTTTAGGTTTTTTATTTTTTATAAATAACTGTCAATTCAATTTTTCTCAAAACTTTACCAGATGTTGAAAACGTTATTTTTCTTTGCACAAAACTATTTTGGTGATAAAATCATTTTGTATTCGTAAAAAAACTGTTTTAAACTGATTTATAAAAAAAACTGTTAGTTGGATTTTTTTCCAAAAACATAATTCTTTTGTATCACGTTACTTGTTTGGTATCACGTTACAATATATTATATAAAATTTAATTCAAGTCTCTAGCGTTTTTTGTTCGTAAGATATTTAGGGTTAACCAAAACGTTCACCTTTTTTTAAACTGCTATGGTAAAAAACCACCCACGCAATTTTCTCGAGAGCCCTTTCTGCATCTTTCTGTCGTATTATCTGTAAAACAAAATTTATTTGAAGTCGATATCTAACAGATATTGGAATCCAATTTTGCAAAAAACTTAAACCTACAAAAGTAACTAAAAACTGATACAAACGATTTTCGACTCGTCTTAAGATAAAATATAGATAATGACTTCAAACTTTATTATCTAACACAAAAGGTTGTTATAAATATTGTGTATAAGATTTTAAAAAATATGGATAGACGGGCACGGACGGGAAGTTATCAGTGTTGGTCGAACACGGCCTCTTTTAAGAATTTTTATTAGAACTTCCGGGTTTATTCTGACACAAATAATAACGATCTTGCTTTATAATTGGAAAATATGTTTATTATGGACAAATAGGCCGTTTTCAGCAAATTTCTGAAAATACGAAAGTTTAATTTATACAAAAATAATGTCCAGTTTGTAGATTTGAAAAATCGTAAAATCCAAAATTTTAAATTAAAGGCTGGTTACATTTTAAATTATGGCTGGTCGCATTTACAAATATAAATAATATCATGTAACTTCAAGCTGGTGATAACCAGTTTCTCGTATTTCCCTCAAATTTATTTTATTAAAACTTTTCAGTGACATTGCATTCCCATCAAAATTGCAAGCTCATACAATGTTTGGGCCGATTTTTATTTCAATTGACGGTCCCTCCTTCCTTTAATTGAATTGTTGTTTCTTATAATAGAGCCAATATACAGACATATAAAATTTCCACATAAAATATTTATACTTACGTCACGTCCGTCACTATCACTATTCGTATATATAATAATCGTTTTTGATTAATGACACCATCGCCATCGATGGTGCAGTGGTTGGTGTATTAAACCAATTCGTCTTGCACTTCACAGTAATTCAAAGGTAATAAGACAATAATTTCAGTTGCATTTAGCAGTCACAGCCACCGTCACAGTCACCGTCACCTATCAAAGCTCAGTTTTGCTTGTTACTCAATTCCGTCACAATATCACGCCATCTCAAAAACCAAAAGTTTGTAATCTCCTATACATATATAAAAGTCAACCGTTGAAGAACTGTAGCTGACTCCCTGTGAGACAGCTCTCGTGGGCAAAACCCTATATACCCATACCCAATCACCAGTCACTCTAAGAGTCACTATGACACGCTTGAGTCCTCTAAATTTTGTCCCCAATTGACTGGCTGTCAATTTACGCCTTGAGTTTTTGTTGTTGTTTTCTGATTTTTATTTTTATTCAGTTTTTGTCAGTGTCATTTCATAACACCGAATCGAAATGAAAACATTCAAACATCAGAGACACCAAAAAACAAAACAAAAATATAGACGAAACGAAACGAAAAAAAAAAGAATTTAAAAACACGGGTATATACTTTTTGTTTCGTGTTTCCCTCTACGGATCCGGACAGATTGGACATATTGTCAACGACTATGAAGACTCCTAAAAGTTACCCAACAGCTGCAGTGACAAGGTTTGAAAGATTGACCACTCAACTGGAATTTGTGGAGCATAGGTTTTGGTTGCTGCTGATTGCTGACTGCTGCTGCAGCAGCACCAGAACCAGCAGTAAGCATCAACATATTATAGTGAGTCTCCTCAGACCTCAGTCTCTTTGGCTCATGGCTCAGAGCTCAGCCAACTTTAGAAAAGAAACATTTCAACTTTACGACAATTGCTACCGCATTGACATCGAGTACGACCATATAAATTGACAAGTGGACGCTACAACAGCTATTCGAGTACACCAGGAAAATTCTGTGTTTCTGCGCGAAGTCTGTCTAGTAGGTGTGTTTTGTTTCTTATTGTTTTGTTTTTGTTTTTTATGTTGAAAGAACATTTATCGACATCGTGATGTATGGATCTGTTGATTTTTTCTTGGATGTGCCACATGAGATGCGAGATGACCTTAAAATCATCTTGTTCTATGGAGGCATAACAGCTAATGGAATTTTTAGAAGGTAAATAGTGGTCATCAAAGTTGTGTAAAGACGGGTGTACCTGTTGCCTCAACATTGTATATGATGCCTTCACCTGAATACCAGACGATAAAACTTTTTTTTTTTTATCTTATAGTATTCTATCAGTTTGTAAAATCTCTACAGCTGTCTTAGGAGATATTGGGAAAATTGACAATTGACAGTAGAAAGCCTTGAAAAAAATATTCAAATTAAATGACACATTTCTTGACCTGTAGGGTCATTTGTCAATATTTCAACTTTGAATTGTAACATTTATTCCAACTCACAATACTTTGTAATTCAGATTTAAGCATAAAGATTTTCTCATAAAATATTTCAAATCCCTCGCTAATGAATCCATTAAGCCACTTAAGACACACGAAGACCAATTCAGATATCCTTTACAAAAGTCCATTTTTTCCGACAAATTGATGTCTTCTCCTGAAAGAGAGAAAATGAGATTCCATCTTCAGACTTATTATGTACAACTTTTGTACATATGTAACTATCTACGTGATTAATATTCGGTCAAGTGAAAAACATATCTCTTTCGGATATAATTTAATTGATCCTTAAGTATTACTTAATCGGGTTCAAAAAGTCCGAAGAACTTTCACCACTTCACTTCACTCTCTTTTCTCTTATGTACATATGTATATAAATACATTTTATTAAGCAACAAGAATCTGTAGAAAGGTAATCATTATGTATATGAGATGAGGATAATGGGGTTGGGGTTGGTTGACAAATCGATGTAATTAGCAAATTGATTATTGTCGATTGCCCTTTAACAACTATAAATGAATTTCAATGATATAATGAATGGATTCTTGGACGAAGAGGAGTTATCGAAGTTATTTTTAGGTAGGCATATGTTCTTTTTGGATACCCTAATGAGATGAAAAAAGATTTTTTAATAGAGCACTTTCAGTTCCTTTTACGCATAATTAATAGATTTTTGAGTGTAGGTCCTTTAATATTCGATATTGAAGGGATAGTATTGGTTTCACGGTTTGGTTGGGTTTTGTTTATAGAATCAAATGATTTTTTCTCAAATCCAACGTTTAGTAAGATTTTTGTTGAACAATCGAAATAAATTAGGTGGCGCAACAGTCCGTAAAGAACCAGGGCCTAGTGACTTACAACTCTCAACCATTCCTGTGTGCGAGTAATTGAAGGGATGGAGGGGACCTACAGTTAATATGCCGAATCTGAACGGCTAATTTGAGAAAGCACTTTTCATTACAAGAATTACTCTTGGAAAATTTGTCAATTCCTCACAGGAGGCAGTACCCGTGAAAAAAACGGGTACTGCAGGGATCGAACCCAAGACCTCTCGCATGACAGTCCAACGCACTAACCATCATGCCATGGGACCCACAACGTTAATTACTGATTTATTAATCAATACTCTGCCAAGTTCCGGAATATATACAAGTAAGGAATGAAGATCATAGGAAACAGAAGTACCACTTATTAAATTGTCCCTTGATAGTTCACAAATTTATAATTGTTAAGGAAAGCTTTTAGAAAAATAGTCTACAAATTTTAACCAAATCAGAAAATTTTGTAAGCCATTTTCGTAAGTAACTAACCTTAAACATTATTTTGTTAAGTTTAAGCCATTTTACCATCTAACTATTTTTGAACATTTTACTAGTTACGTTACCAAAATGTCTTCTTTAACATCCGTTTCGGAGTTACTGACACGACAATTTAATAGGTCTGTTCCAGATCTAAGTTTTCTTGCTTTCTTGTTTTTTTTTTTAACTGTTACTTTTTGGACTTGTTCAAGTGCAAGATTTTTAATAAAAAGGAATTCGTATTTAAAGTCCAATTTTCGATAAGCTATACAAATTGTGGACACATACAAATCTTCAACGATGACAAATCTGACTAAATACTGTAGAAAACTTAAATTTTCAATTTTGTCGTTTATAAATGTCTCAAACATAAGCAAGTTCGTAAAACGTATACTTTTTAATAACTCTCCAAGGTCCAGAAACTAATTTGACTTTGTAAATCCTTACAGTTGATGATATGCCTAGGAATCAAAATCAAACTCAAAGGCATTTAACATTGAGTTAGAGGAAAGAGATCAAGCTGTGAATTTAAATCGTTTTCGGGATTATCCATGTTTCCGGACCTGAATGACAGATTAATCTTCCTGGATGCTATTTTTGTACCATGAGAATATGAATGTATACGAGTATGTACGGTACGTGTGTCATGGTGAAATTTGTTGAACCATGCGAATGGTTGACTCTAATCAAAATGGACAGGAGCAAATTGCAAAGATGGTACGTAGGTCTTCTGATGCCACTCGTATATAGAATGGCACCACTCTCCATATTCTTGTAGAGTAGGTAAGGTACGTGGATGTTTGATGAAATGACACATAAGTTTACAGAGGACGAGCTTAATTTAAGGTATGATATGGAAATTAAACTACACAAAGATTCATGGTTGAAAGAAGGCGTCTTTCAGTGTGAAAAGAAGCTTGAGTTTTCTTAGAAGACATTACAAATCTCTTAACCGCAAGCGGTTTCGTTAGGTTTTGTTACTCATTTCTTTAAACAGCTTCTTAAAAAACAAACACTTGTCTTTATCTATTTTATGCCGTCTTAAAGAACCGTTGTTTTGAGCTCCAAATAGCCAAAAGCCATTTACTCTGAGACTGGATTGTGCATTAGGCGCGGTTCCTTTCTGCCGCTCTCGTTTTTTAAGCCTGCGGTAAAGGGTTATTTTTTTTCTAGTTGTTTTTCGTTTTAGTCTGACTTATCCCATAAATCGATTGGAATATCAAGTTCCTATCTAGCGACCACATAGAGATCATATAAATCCTTCGGAATGACTTTCGATGCAATTATCTTGAACTCCAGGCTCCATCACAGAACCAGAGAGAGGGACGATTTTTTTATATATCTAAACGTAAATTTTCCTATTGCTTATGGGAACTCCCCGTTCCGTTGCGTTTCTTCCGTTGAAATGAAATTGAGTGAGTCTGCCTAGAATCAAATGGTTATAATTTTTGCAGGCGCGCAGTATACCCTATACCTACCTTACCTACCTTCTTCTCTAGGATCTGGAGGCTGTCATAAATAACAATCATCACACAGACGTAGAATATTTAAAGAGATATGAGGCAGGGCTCAGAGGTTTAGTATGGAACAAGTTTCATTTGATGTAGTTTCATATAAGAGACTCATGCATCGCTTGTACAGAAGTTAGGCGTTTGCGTTTTTAGTTTGGTGGTAAGAAAATAATGGAAAAGTGTAGCATTGAAGAATATACAACATGTCAGAGTATATTCAAATTAATAATCAAGGAAATTAATAACAAATAAAAAAGAAGAGAAACAGAAAAGTAAGCTGGGGTTTGAAGTGAAATCACTGTGATACCTTGAACCCACGCTACGTTTTTGAGTGACAAGAAAGCATTATGTTTTCCTAATTAAATTTAATTGATATAAAAATACTTGTATGTCTATGATCTTATATTAACAATGTTGCTGAAAAGTTTATCAAAAATTAATTAACGAAAGAAAGTTTCTTATTATTAATATATAAACTGGTAGAATAAAAATTCCCAGTAAATATATTAAAAAACAAGAATTTTTAATACCAACTTTTACAATTTTTACAATTTTTACCAACATTTTAAGTAAAAAGTTGTCCCTTAAAAAGTTTTTGATTCAGTCCGAATTGACGAATTGAAAATTTGTAATAATCAAAAAACCTGAAACTAAATAATTGTCACACGTTTTCAAGTGAATGGATTATTTCGGGAAAGGTTAAATTTTTGCATACACTTAAGAAGTGTTCGAGCAAACAAAATATAACCACTCCCTTTATATATTTCGAGTGTCAATCAATTGACAGTTGATAAATATTGAAATTCGAACTCATAAAACTTAGTTTTTTGATTAAATGAGGAACTTTTTCTTGACAAATTATAAATTCTCTCCAATAAATTCCAATCTCAATTATTAAAAATCTCAACAATCGACTGATAAAACGTTTGAGTTTGATATTTATCAACTATCAATTCAAACTCGTAATATCACTACATAGTATAAAACAAAGTCGCTTTTTCTGTCATGTGTCATGTTGTATGTCCCTATGAATGCTTAAATCTTTAAAACTACGCAACGGATTTTGATGCGGTTGTTTTTAATAGATAGAGTAACTCATGAGGAAGGTTTTTATGTATAATATCATCCATTAAATAGTGGACAAATACTGTTATTTTTGAGGTTTCTAATGTGATGTCGCAAATAATTACATTTTTTCCGCTTACATTGCAAACGCAGGCTGAATCCTACGAGATTTATCAAAATAACAAGAAAGCTGTGAACGTTGTATATAAAGATATTCTGTAATATATTAATTATTGTTGTAAAATAAATAGGTAAAAATGTAAAAAAAAGTAAAAATGTAAAAAAAAGTAAAAATGTTAAAAAATTGTAAAAATGTAAAAAAAAAGTAAAAATGTAAAAAAAAGTGAAAATATTGTGTATAAAAGATATTCCAAAGATAAGGAAAGGGGAATTGTTTTAAGTACTCCAAAAACGCGTGCGGGCTACGGCCAGTAAATGAATAAATCAAATCTACTGGATTGATTTTATCATTTTTTCAGTGAGTTACATATTTTAAACCCGTGCAAAGCCGGAGCGGGCTGCTATGTTTTTTTATAAACAACGTTCACAGTTTTTCTGTAGCGTATTTAGTATATCAGCATTGCACCCGTGCGAAGCCGGGGCGGGTCGCTAGTTGATTAATATGAATGACAAAACTGCATCCTTTCTTTAAATAAAAAATGATTCTATTATGAACCTACCTATCCCCATTTAAAAAGTGGCTTCGAAAAAATGTGGAAATGGCAATTATTATTTTTTCTGCAAATAACTCGATCACGTTCCTATATAAGACGCAATTAAGTGACAATTTTTGAAATCCTGGATCGGTGGTGTGGGGATTTAAACTCATCCCGCTCGATATGTACCTATATACCTAATAATAGTTGATTTTGCTGCACCTCAAAAATGCATAGCAATCAAATCACAGCTGCACAAAGTTTTATCGAAAGTGTGCAGTGCACCAAGATTCAAGACCTTTCAAAGGGAGAACTATTTATCGGTTTTTATTTTTTGGAATTTTGCACGCAGTCGCATTTCATATATACATATACATCCACATCACAACTTGTAGTGACTCTGGTACAGTTCTGATTTTATTTTTTTCTATAGAAAATTCTTCATCCGCAGAACCACGATCTATACCTTTTGGTTCTTCTAGAAATTCAAGAAATCATTCCGCATAAAAATTCTTCAACGTCTTCGAACGTAATTGAAGAAAGATTCTCCTCTTGTCCGTTCATCGCATCGCGTCGCTCGTCGTGTCGGTCGTTTGGCAAGGTAAAAGGTATAGTATATGGAATATGTGTTGTGTAGTTGGAGGACATTCGAAGTCTTCTCTTAGGCTTAGACTATGGGTAAGGCTGGGTTGTTGGCCAACCAAATGATAACAAACAAGTTGGCGGCACGTTTTCTCTAAGGTGGTACGCGATGCATGGTAAGTAAAGTAAACGTAACGTCCTCACATACATTTGTCTACAAATATATAGATACCAAGGTAGGGTATAAATACTTCATTCTTGGGCAATATAGAATTTTTTTTTTTTTTTTTTTGTCGAACCTTTATGTGAAGCCGAACTCTATGGTCGGAGGACCAAAAATGGTAAATGGAAAAATAATATAATTTTCCAATACTTGTGGTCGTCTTTGGATACACAATTAATTACTTTAAGAAAGATTCGATATGGTGGTGTCAACATAAGGAATATACAACATTGTATTGAAGGTTATGACTTTAAATTCATCGTTTAGATTAAAAGTTTGTAATTTTTTAACAAAAATTGAGAAAAACTTATAAAGTCTGACAAGGTGACGCATTTATGTACTAAATTTAAAGAAAGCCACAAGATTCATATGGTATCACAATGTGCCATTAAACTGGCCCAGTTGTATCCGACTCCATCACGGACAGCTACTTTAACCTAACCTTAACCTATGTACTAAACTTGAGGGATGACAAATCTTGTCTTTTATTTCCTTTGCGAAAGCGGTTCCAATCAATGGAACCCTAAAATTTGCTATCAAGTAAGTTTCAAATAAAATTATAAATATAAATATAAATATAAATATAAATATAAAAAAGACGCTGGGATGCGACCCACACTGATAACTTCCCATCCCGTCTGTCGATTTGTCTTGCTTAAAAGTTTGAAGTTTTTCGTGTTGGGTTAAAAAAGTTGTTAGTTGAATTATTCTTAAAAATTTTAAAATTACCAACAATATTTTTCATATAAAGAAATAGTTTAGTTTTAAAATCTAGTTTTATTAAATAGATTTTTAGTCGAAAACAAATTTTTACCAATTTATGTAGCCTTTCTTAAATTTTTGAAAATTGGATGAATGAAATTAATTTGAGAGATATCAAGAACCGAACATCAATTTTTACCAAATTTGCGTACGATTTTTTGTAGATTTTATTTTTTTTATCTAAAAACGGACGGTTGGATTTTTATAAAGCAACTACTGAATATCGAAAACAATATTTTCTGTGAAATAAAAAGAGTTTGAAGACAATATTTTTAATTTTTGAAAAGCTATTTGAGTCGTAGGTAAATTTTTACCAAGTTTTAGTATTGTTTTTTTGTTAGATTTCATTTCAAAAACATGTCAATTAGATTTTTCTCAAAATTTTACTGAATGGTGACAACAATATTTTTTAAAAGATAAAACTAGTTTAAAGCCAATATCTCAAAGTTTTGAAAAGATATTTGAGTCGAAAATCAATTTTTACCAACTTTTATAAATTTTTTTTTAGGTTTTTATTTTTTTTTTTTTTTTTTTTTAAATTGTTAATTCGATTTTCCTCAAAATGTTTTCTAATGTTGAAAACAATATTTCTTATAAGTTTAAAGTAGTTAGAAGCTATTATCTCAAATTTTTGAAAAGATATTTGGGTCGAAAATCAATTTTTACCAACTTTTATTAATTTTTGTTTGGGTTTTTTTTTGTAAAAAAACTGTCTATTCGATTTTTCTCAACATTTTTCAGAATGTTGAAAACAATATTTCTTATACGATAAAATAAGTTTGAAGCAATAATCTTAAGTTTTGAAAAGATATTTGAGTCGAAATTCAATTTTTACCAACTTTGAGTAATGTTTTTTTAGGTTTTTATTTTTTAATAAAAAAAAAACTGTCAGTTAGATGTTTCTCAAAATTTTGCCAGATGTTCAAAACGTTATTTTTCTTTGCACAAAATTGTTTTGGTGATAAAATCATTTTGTATTCGTAAAATTTTCCAGGTGACAAATTTTTTTTCAGTTTTTTTGATTTATAAAAAACCGTTAATTGGATTTTTTTTCAAAAAATATACTTGTTTGGTATCACGTTACAATATATTATATAAAATTTAATTCAAGTCTCTAGCGTTATTGGTTCATGAGATATTAAGGGTTAACCAAAATGTTCACCTTTTTTTTAAAACTGCTATGGTAAAAAAACCACCCACGAAATTTTTTTGAGAGCCCTTTCTGCATCTTTCTGCCTTATTATTTATATAACAAAATTTATTTGAAGTCGATATCTCTTCTGGTTTTGGAGCTATGGAAGACGAAAAAATGTCGCTAACGTACGAAAGTACGGTACGGAACATCTTTCTTTCTAAAAATCTTTTATTTCGACTCTAGAGACCTTGAAACGTCGAGAAATGTCAAAATTTTCAATTTGACTAATTGGACCCATTACAATAACTTCCTATGATAAGTTAATTAATATAAATATAAAAAATGAGAACAAATGTCCGTTTTATATATTTTTGTAAGCTAAAAGCTGTTATTTTCTAAGTTTTTTTCGATTAGGGTTTTTTTAACTAATTAAATTAGTTTAGTAAAGGGTTAATCCTGACAATTCCAATTTTTTGTTTAAATGTATTAATAAAAAATGTCAAAGCAGTTGAAGGTTTTGCTATTATTAATGCCATAATTAAGGCAAACAAGTTTTTTAAACTTTTCTCGTATTGAAATTTAAAAATACAATATTCAAAGCTCAAAATTTCAGTTTTTGACACCGCCTTTGAGAAAAAAAATGAAAAAAACAACAATTTTGGAAAGCAGCATGAGAAAAAAAATGTGTACATGTTCTTGACTTTCTTTCTTACTAAACGGGCTTATGCTAATATTTTTCAGTATAAGCCATGATCTGAACCGAAGACCCTATTTATTCATCTTGAATGATTTCTAACTCTCGGTACAATCAACTTTCTCCTAGATTAAGCATACTGAAAATCACCCTGTGTTGTGACTAATTTTAAGCTATATTTGAAAAAGCAGAAAACGAAAATAACAAATTTAAAGAACAGAATTTTGAAGAAAAATATTTTTAGTGAAAAATTTTATAAGCTGAATTTGTAAAGCAGAATTTTAAGAAAATAATTTTAATCCAAGCTGAATTCACCCTAAACAATTTTTCAAACTTGTTGTGATATAAAAATATCATGGAAATAAAACATTTAAAAATATGGTAAAAATATTCCAATTTCCAAACAATGAATTAAAATAATCCTTCTTTCACTCAAAAAAACAAACAACAAACAAAACGCATTAATTATAAGAACTATGTACATAATATATTTACCACAACTTCGAAGTTGAAATGATGAAAAGGTGGGTATATTTCGTATAGTGTTGTGTAAATACCTCTAAAGCTTGAAGCTGGACCTGCCATCAAAATGTTTTCTTTTAAAACAAAACGAATCTCCCAACAACCAAAGAAACGTGTTAATTTATTTCATCCAAAGCCTCATTTATTATTCTCAGAGCCTTCAGAGTCGAGTCTGCCATCAAGAAGAATTCGCATCGGTTTTTTTTCTGACACAATTCACCCCACAGCCCTTCACACTCATCGTCATCGCGAGCCGTATTCTCATCATTGTCATATACGGCGCGCTTTTTAAAATGTAGGTATTCCCAAATTAAGAGATTAACATGTGTGTACGGCAGGATATCATCGACAATTACACCGTGAACGTGTTCCCATTCATCATTGTGTCAGTGGTAAATGCATGTCTTCTAGGGTCTTCACTGAAAACCGAAAAAGTCTGAAAAACTGAACATTTTAACGTGCATCGCAGGTACGATTTTTGGCAACTGCAAGTTGCCCCCAAGCCGCAACGGCAACCTCAATGTTCTCAGTCTTGGGCAACGCGACAGCTAAGAAGAACAAGAAGTGATTTACTTGCGAAAGGATGTTCGCTGGTTGTACGCCCTGCGTTGGTGTCAGAACTCAGAAGGCTTGGGAAACGTTGCTCTTTCGTCGTCGACGGACGTTGCACGAGATGCTTTCCAAACACTAACCATTTATAGGAGGTATATCTTCTGCTGCCGCTGCTGCAAGCAACTTATGACGCCGCCGATTGTATATTGTGTGTGCATAGTAATTAAATATTTTTCCTTCTCTCGACTCGAGCTCATCCTTAGATCCAAACAACTAAAACACAGTCTTCCCGAACCCAACCGCGAACAAACCAGGATGGTCACTCCCAATCCCAATCCCAAGACTCCAAAGACTTGCAAGTCCCAAGTCAATGGTCATTGGAGGCTTTGCGTATCTCGTTAGAAAGTTGTGAAAATTATTTGACAGCGGCACCACAGCTGACAGTTGGAATGTTCTCCAAGTTGTTATGTTGTCCTTTCCGCGATGCGATTCGATGCGATGGCGATGCGGCAAATTGCGTGTTTCAGTGTTTGCTGATGTTATGCTTATGGTGCGGTTCGATGTGGGCTTAACGTTATAATGCTATGCTATATACACTCGAACATAAGGTGTCCTCGCTCCTTGCATCAGGACGTGCAACGTGTTCGTTTGTAAACGCGGTTCTTCTTCTTGGTGGGCTATCCCGCCAATGCCAGAGTCGACAGACTGCTCATAGTTTAGTTGAGATTCGCATTTTTATTACGAGATTTTTTCTACTACGTGATTTGCATGCAAATATTTTCCAATCGATGATTCGATGAGTTGAAATTTATTTAACAATTTGTCATCGATTTGAAAAAAAAATATGTTGTAAATAACAGAATTCCAATTCAATCAATATACTTTATGCAAATTAAGGACGATACGCTTAGCATAATGAGGGGAGTTAACCTATGTCTAGGGATGTCACCTTTCGAATAATGATTTTGCTTTTTTTCGAAAATAGAAAAATGGTCTCACAAAATCTCTCTGGTTATAAACTTGTATAAGAAAACAATACCAAAACTTTGATTTCGTCCTTTGTTAAATACAAATCTTGATTTTGCTGTCGCTTTTATGTGGAAATGTTTTTAGGGGCTTTTATTAACTTCCCATAGGAAGTTATTGTAATGGGTCCGATTTGTCAAATTGAAAATTTTGACAATTCTCGACGTTTCAAGGTCCCTAGAGTCGAAATAAAAGATTTTTAGAAAGATGTCTTTGCGTGCGTGTGCACGTAAGTTCGTACGTCCGTACGTTCGCGACGTTTTTTCGTCGTCCATAGCTCAAGAACCAGTATAGATATCGGCTTCAAATAAATTTTGTTATACAGATAATAAGGCAGAAAGATGCAGAAAGGGCGCTCAAGAAATTTGCGTGGGTGTTTTTTTTTTACCATAGCAGTTTAAAAAAAAAGGTGAACATTTTGGTTAACCCTAAATATCTTACGAACCAAAAACACTAGAGACTTGAATTAAATTTTATATAATATATTGTAACTTGATACCAAACAAGTAACGTAATACCAAACAAGTATATTTTTGGAAAAAAATCCAATTAACAGTTTTTTTATAAATCAAAAAAACTGAAAAAAAATTTGTCACCTCGAAAATTTTACGAATACAAAATGATTTTATCACCAAAATAGTTTTGTGCAAAGAAAAATAACGTTTTCAACATCTGGTAAAGTTTTGAGAAAAATCGAATTGCCATTTTTTTTTTTACAAAAAAATAAAAAACCTAAACAAAAAAATTAATAAAAGTTTCTAAAAATTGATTTTCGACTCAAATATCAAAACTTTGAGGTTTAAAACTACTTTTATCTTTCAAAAAATATATTTTTGTCAACATTCAGTAAAATTTTGAGAAAAATCTTATTGACAGCTTTTTTACAAAAAATAAAAACCTAACAAAAAAATACTAAAACTGGGTAAAAATTTACTTTAGACTCAAATAGCTTTTCAAAAATTAAAAATATTGTCTTCAAACTCTTTTTATTTCACATAAAATATTGTTTTCCATATTCAGTCCTTTTTTTTTATAAAAATCCAACAGTCCGTTTTTTCATCAAAAAATAAAATCTACAAAAAATAGTATCTACCCAAATTTGGTAAAAATTGATGTTCGGTTCTTGATATCTCTCAAATTAATTTCATTCATCCAATTTTTAAGAATTTAAGAAAGGCTACTTAAATTGGTAAAAATTTGTTTTCGACTAAAAATCTATTTAATAAAACTAGATTTTAAAAGTAAACTATTTCCCAACACGAAAACCTACAAACTTTTAAGCAAGACAAATCGAAAGACGGGATGGGAAGTTATCAGTGTCGGTCGAATCCCAGCCTATTTTTTCTGATATTTAAAAAAAAATAAAATTCTGTTAACAACAATAGTTTGTAAATAGTGGAATAATTTTGAAGTCAATACCTTCAATTATACTCGAGATATTCGAATCGAAAATCAGTTTTCACCAATTTTGTGTAGATTTTCAGAAATGTTATTTTTCAATGCATACAATTATTAGGTGATTATCATTTTTGTTCGCAAAATTTTCCAGGTGGCTGATATTATTTTTCATTTTTTTGATTTTGGAAAAAGACCTTTCCCATAGAATTATTTAATTAAATAATTTAATATCCTACGACTTTTGGCAGTATCAACAACTTTGACGAACAGCGTCTAGGAATTCTAATTTTGTTTTCAAATTTGCGGTTCGCATATATTTTCAAATTCTTAGCTATCCGAAAAATTCTTTTAAAAATATTTTATTCAAAGTTTCAAAATACTGAAAGAGTTCAGCCTTTTTCCATTAGATTTGCCTCATTTAATTTAATCCTGAAAATAAATAAAACAAAAACTACCACTTTATATCCTTGACTTTGAGTTTCTTATTTGTTATTTATATCCGTTTAAGAATCCATGCCAGAACTTAAATTATTTTTGTTTTGTTATTTTGATTGAAGAGACTTTATTCAAACAAAGTTGATGTGATTTGCCTGAATGTGGAATCTGTAATCTGGAACTGAATCCTTCCTTCCTTATAAAAATGTAAATATATGACTGTGAATGCATACAATTTCCTTTTCGATTACTAGAAATGCCAATCTTAATATTTTTTCTTTAGTCTTGTCTTCCTTCGCTTTTATACTTAAGCCTTCATCAAAAAGTTTTTAAATAAACCAAATCTGGCACTTTGCTCACTTCCTCTTTTTTTTTGTGTTTTGTATTTTGTGTTGTGTTGTGTTGTGTTATCTTTTTCATCCAGACACACAGACTCTCAACATGAACATGACACATGAATCAATTAATACCACTTACAAAGTTGCATCTGTTTTTATCCTTTTTTTAGTTGTTTTTGTTGTTGTTGTTCTTTTATCGTTCTCGTCCTTGTAGTCGTCGTCATCGTCGTAGTTGGTCGTCATTTGCAGAAGAATCATCAGCAAGGGTACCTACAACTTTAGTAGCAGAAGCAGCAGGAACAGCTCGTTCCCTCCTTATTTCTTCTTCCTGTCTTAATTAATTATTTCATTCTATGGCTGAAAGGAGGGGTGGGAGTGTTTTATATGTAACCCAGTTTTATCCTGATGGCAGACATCATGCTTGTCTTCTAAATAATTCCTTATTTTTCTCGACACCACTCCACTCCAATCCAACAAACACAATCTGCAAGAACTTACTTTTGCAGCACGTTATTTATGTCGTCAGTGAAAATAGAAAACACCGAGTACCTCCATACATAATAAGGACACTTATCGGGGGAAAAAAAGAACGAACACAGAGGACACGAGCGATGAAAGGATTTAAGTTTGATTTTTGTTAAATTCCTTGCAACTTGCGACAATAATCGAGGGTGGCTTAGGAGTAGCGAGTCAGTTCGTGGAATTAGTAAAGACCCCTCTAAAATTACATGATTAGCCAATTGTAGAACCCCTTTCTTTATTAGTTAGCAAGTCCTTATTGCTAAGTCTATTAGAACACCACAAAACATGGCACTTTATAGCAAAAGGTGGCGGTGGTAGTGATGGAAGAAGTGAGAAACCTTAAAGTGTTCGATGGGAAAGCAAACGGAAATTCTTAGAAATAAACCTTTCCCCATAGGTACATTCGTATAAGAATTAACGGAAGTTAATATCCTTTATACATCAGCCCTCAACATTTTATAATGTAATTTGAATATCGCGTGCTATTTTTCATGCTAAATTGCGACATGGTCTCTGAAGTGGAAGCAATTATACTCAGATACTTACTTAGGCAAACGGTTTCATGTGCAATTCTAGGAATTTTCATCAAAAATATCCTCATGACAATTGCGTTAGCAAATTCTATGTGTGGTGTGTGTTGTTTTCTGTTTCTCCGGCGACAACACACGAAAAGGGGATGCATATTTAGCATACCAACCAAACCAAATATCCAACCGATATACAGAGACCGACTGAGGTACGTTCCGAGACTGAGACTGCGACGACGGAGTCTGAGACTGACTAACTAAACAAAGCTCGGCTCGTTTTCCGTATGTGATGCAAAAAATGTCTAATTAAGCATGTGCTTTGCTGGAAATGGAATGCTTTAGCTTTGGTTAGAGTAGAGTCTTGAAGTTGATGAAGGCAAAACCTAAAGCCCAATCCACCACCTAATATTCAATTTCAGTTGAATACCATTCACAAGTGGAATTCTATAAATCGTGAGTTATCGGAATTGTTGGTCTGTCAGGATATCCCAACAACGACTGAACAGAGGATGGACTTAAAAGACGACGACGGTGATGGTGACGGCGTCGATGGTGACGACGAGGACGGTACCTTTTACGGTTTTTTGTTTAAGAAATTTTGCGCACAAAGTATAAGTATGTACATATGTATGTACATCTACAATTTTTCCTAATTAAAACGAAAAAGAATTGTTTGGACTGGAGCACCTGCAACCAACAACGAGCAAAACACCGATCTTAACTCTTTCTTTCGTTTTGAGAAGAGATAATTACCAATTGATAGAGAAGTTCATGTGCGTACTTAGAATTTATTCACAAAGGGGAAAGGGAAGTTTCAGTGTTTTTTATGTGAATCAGATGTTATTAAAAAAGTTAGAGATTTGAGAAGCTATGATTTTCTTTAGATTTCCATTTTTTTCTCCCATTCAAAAAGTTGGAGATTTGTAAGAACTTTTTAAAAAAGTGGATGTTATGCAACCAAGACTGATAACTTCCCGTTCGTGCCCTTTAAGACAATATTTTTGGTAATAAGTCATTATTGCAGAAACTACAAAGATCAATAATAGAAGTATACTATGGTTTTGTCGAAATATTCTGGAAGGTTAACCAATTGGTTGGACTTTATTTGTTTGTTTGTTAAAAGAAATCGCTCAATTGATTTCTTCGTTTAATTATGTAAACAAAAAGTTAACAACAATATTTTGTTAAGTTGAAATAAGATTCAAGTCAACATCCTTATTTGTTATCGAGATATCGAGTCTATTTTCAATTAGTACCAACTTTTAGCAATATTTTTCATAGGTTTTAAATTTTATATAAAAAAAATTGCCAGTTGTATTTCCAAAATGTAACCAAGCGTAAACAATAAAGCTTTTACACAATTCATTATGATATTTGAGTCAAAAAACAATCTTTACCAATTTTTAGAAGTTCAATACTTTTCTAAAAATTTCAATACATGACAAAAAAATTATTCCTCGTTGCATCCAATTTTGCTGGATGTAATATGTGTCTTGCTCGTAAAATATTCCATACTCTTTAAACGTCGAGAAAAGAAAGCAAGTATAAAAAGATCCAGACTATATAATAGCCTAGGTCCCATTTCGTCAACCCTCCTCCCATACTCCGCCCATGACCAAATTACACTTGTCGTGTAATCCTTAAATTTTCTGTTCTGAATGTGTACGAAATGAAGGAATTCAATTGCGATTCAACTCTTTTAATTTATGTTTTTAATTGGATTCGAACAATTTATTGTTATTGAGGGTGGTTTCAGGAATTCCACATCCATAGATTCAAATACTCAAACTGCATGTTAAACTTTCATAAAATAAAATAAAAAATTGAATTCAAACAACTCGATGAATGATGGAACGGGTATATCGGGTATCACTGAACTATTCCAAAGCATGATGCATGAGTGCGGCACCTAAGACGACATTAAATAAATTAATTGCGCTTCCAAAAACCCACCACAAAACGACCTTTTCTTTTGAAGTGTTATGTATAGTGAGACAATGAGGTAGGGAGAAAGACAAACAAACCGTCACCGAACAACTAAAAAGGCCGACAGACTGACAATAGATCAGCAGAGGTATCATGAAGTTATGGAGGGTTTTAGAAAAATTGACACTTAAGCTGATAGCTTTAAATCAAAATGATTTATAATCAAAACGATTGTTGGACATGGAATCATGTGAGTTTGTGTTATGACCAAGAGTCGCATCGAAGTCGCAAACGAAGTTTGAAATTGTTTGGAAACGTCATCGCTCGTCGTCATCAACTTCAACATCTGTTGACAGCTCTAATTGATGTAATATACCCCGAAGGTGTTTTTCCCCCCCCCATATGCATACGAGTATACATATATGTAACTGCTTTTTCGCTGATGGTGGTTTTTTCGAATTGAATGAAACAAAAGACAAGTTGAAAAATGATGGCAATTTATTTGATTGATTGTTGTCATAGTTGAATGTTATTAACAGAAGCCAAATTAATTTCTTTTGAATAGCTGCTGTGTATTAGATTGAAGTTTGAATAAAAACAAGAAAAATGTTTTTAAATAATATGGGTGGGCATTTGAATGACATTTTGTGTGCATATTTTTGTTTTTTATTTGACAGCTAAGTTGGTTAATTAAAGGTGTGGTGACATCTAACATTAGATGAATGAGTTTTTTTTATAGGTAATAGGTAGTTAATGTGTCAATTAAAACCACTCATTAAAGTCGCGTTATAGATTATTTAAGTTAAAATAAATTAATTTTGTAAAATAGGATATCGTAGGTGCAATTTTAATTGGAGTCCAAACTACGGACGGTTATCAGATCTTACGATATTTCTAGATCGGTCAGTGGTTTGACAATAACTACCCATGTGAAAAATTCTATGTTTCCACCGTTAACAGATTTTGTGGCTGTAACGAGTGTTATTTTAGAGCTATATAACTTTAAGTTGGCAACACTATTTTAACTGGTGGCGGCCATTTTGTCAGATTTCAAGTCATTTATTCTAAGTCTGGTTTGACCTTTTATTATGAATAGAGTAACGATTGAACAACGCTTTCAATTGTGCAAAAGTATTTCTTATTTTATTTGTTTATTTTGCAATGTGCTTCACAATTTTATGGAATAATTAGTCCGTACTTTTTTAAAAAATAATAGTAACCTTCTTAGAGTCACTAATAGTGACTTTTTCGTTAATCAATTAAACAACCATGATGTCCAAAAACTGTGGTTTCAACAAGACAGCGGCGGTGTAACATATCGCAAAATCGATTTTTTGAAAAAAACGTTTTGGTAACCATATTATTTCACGTTAGGGAACCGTGAATTGTCCTCCAAGATCGTGCGATTCAAACGCCCCCGCTTAACTATTTTCTGTGGAGATATATGAAGTCGTTACTCTATGCCAATAAGTCCAAAACAATTGACCCTTTATTTATAAATCTGCATGTCAAAATTTTGAATGACAAAATTCAGAAAGAACAGTGGTGAAAATTCTATGTAAAAAAAGTCTCTATTTCAAAATGTTGTAAAGAACATTACATTATCATAACGATTTTTTAAAAATATATTGTTGTATGGGTCATCATACAGTATTTGAACCACAACCTAACGATAAAAAAATTTTCAGATGCCTTAAACTATAATTGTAAAGGTGTGTCTTCTAAAAATTAGGTTTCTATAAATATCGTTACACAAAATTATAAGTTCACACAATTGTAAGATATTTATAAACATTTTTGAACTAACAAATTTGACAATATTGTAAGATCTGACAAAAGTCTGTACCTAGCTTAACAGCAACTACTGTAATTAAGGTTAAGTCAGCAATTGAATGTTTCATAAAACAAAAGTGATACTATGAAGCTTTTATGAAACAGGAACTTGATTGATTAAACTTCATTTCGGATTTCCAAGCAAACTATTACAACTTAAATTCTTGAGTTACTTTCGTATATTTCTTAACATTTATTTTGTTTTCTTCGTCATTTATGTCCCTTTTGGGTCTTGTTTCTTGAAAAGTACTTTTCCCTGATCTTACTCCTAATTATCTGTCCTTTGAAATAAAATCTCAATTATAAAATCATAAAGTCTCTCCATTTCGCCTAATTTCAGCTTTCCATGTCTCAAGCCATCGTAAGATATTCTTGTGCAAAATTTTTCAAGTAATCAGTAGTTGCACTATAATGGCTTATTATTTCACTACAACCTGTTAATTCTTTTATGATTGGTTTCATGGTCTTGAGCAATTAGCACAGCTGACACCATGTTTTGTGAGAAAATGATCTTCACCTTAATTGGTGTGATTTCTGCAAATACTTATACAATGCCGGCGATTACTTTACTACCACACATTTTGTTCACTCTAATTACACCATATCCGACCCAAGAAATCACAACTCTAATCTACAACTCAAAAACAAAAGTCAAAAGTTTTGCTAGATTTAATCCTATCACAACCTACATACATTTCAGAAGTGGAATATACTATATCTACAATACTAAATGTGTATTGTGTTATGTTAGTTAGTAGTTTGTCATGTCATTTTCGTGGTGCAGTAATTTGTAACGATGCTAATTGAGTTTTTCATTTCGCATGTTTGGCAATTTTTACAGTGAAAATTGCACAATCAAAACAAAAGCAGAAGCCATCAGCCATCAGTTCAGCAAAAGAACGTTTGTCATCATTAACTCGCAACTTGCAACTCGGGCCTGGTCTTTTGGTCTACACTATACACCAAATGTTATATATAGTTTTTGACAATCGTTAGACTGGAACTAACTAGATGAGGCCACACCACACATATTCTCCTTAAAATACACAAAAATATATATAGAAGTGGCTTTGGCTTGAATTGTCACTTCATTTTCGATGACATCTCGGTCTGACAGTTGCACTGATGATGATGATGACATTTTCGCAGTCAACTGGCCAGGCCAACTAAACCACAATCATTTCCATTAGCCAAGGTAATTACCTACTACTGCACAATAGTTTGGGTCTGTTCTGATGGCTCCTCTTAGTCCTGATGTGAGACCTGTGATGGAGTTGGAGTCCGGACGGACTGGTGCCTGCAATTATTTAAGTTGGTTGTTGTTTTTTTTTTTTTTGATGTTGTATTTTATTTTGCGTGGAAAAATTCAATTAGTTGGGAGAAGTTGCGTTCGACGACGAATGTACTCATATACAAACTCAGTGGAAAACAATTTTTCAATTCGTGTTAGAACTCTTAGAATGAACATCTAATTGAAATGATTGAGCACCTGACCACACGGGAGACGGGGCACAACGACGACGACGGTCTCCGGTCTCCGGCCTCCGGTCTCTGTTCAGAGTCACATTGCAATCGCATGACAATTTGACTCTTGTTGTGGTTAGTTAATTTTTGAACTGAAGGTAGAATTATTTGCCAGTTGTACGAGCATATACGAGATTTACATCAAAGAGAATAACTTTGATTTCAAATATGTACCTAAAGGTGAACACGATACCAAACTAAGTTTCAATTAAACATGAATCTAATGTTTTGCATTTAATTTGATTGGATCGGTAGAATTTCAGAGGCTAGTCAAACAATAGGCATTGAGTAATTTAATTAAATCAGTAAATAGCTTTTTACCATCACATACCTCTTCGTAAATAGAAGTTAAAAAAGACTTATTTTTAATTGCCAATATAAATAGGCCTGTTTGTTAACTTCCCAATACATGCTATCAATTTTTAAATGTCAAATTGCTTTAGAGATGTTTTGGGAAGTTAAATAACATGTAGTTTAATAACATGAAAATAAATTTTAAAAAATATGTGTGGGTTTATGATTTAACGATGTTAACCTAAAATGATAGAAAAATTACCAAAATCTCCCCAAATGTTGCTTTTGTTGTGTTAAAAGTTGTAATACCGTTTTTGGAACTTACATAGAAAAATTTGATTATTTTTTATTTAAAGGCACTGTAGAGCGACGAAACATTTGAGCTCTATGAAACATTTTTCGAATTTGTACGACAAGATAAAGATATAAAGGGTTCGCCAAATAACTTCTCTTTTTTTTGAAAATGCTTGCTGTGTGGCAAGTAGCGTCGTCCTGTTGAAACTAAATGTTTAAATGTTGCCAATATCCTCCTCCTCCTTTTGTGAACAAAAATTCGTTCAACATGGCCCGATAATCGATCAATATATGCGTGCGGGTTTTCTGTGCCCCAAATGCGACAATTTTGCTTGTTTACATACCCGTCAAGATCAAAATGAGCTTCATCTGAAAAGATGATTTTTTTAGCAAAATCGGAATCTTCTCTAAGCGTTATTTCCAGCGTTATTCAAGCGTATACTTAACCATATTCATTCAGCGGAAGGATAAAACTAATTATCTGTCAAATCAGACATGAGCTAAGTGTTACCATTCACGAAATAAGCACTAGTCGACAAAAAAACGAACTTTATATTATGTTTACGTAACGTATACAGAATCAAACAAACCTTTCTAACCAAAAAATACAGTAACTTTTAAGCGATAGTAATGAATACAAATATTTGAGGTCATTTTTTGTAGAGAATTTAATTTTCCTTATTTTTTCAAAGGATACAAAATACACAAGTTATGTCGATTTATAAAAATAAAAATCCAATGAGTACAGTTTTCGATAGTATAAAATTTTTGGTGTAATAATATTTTCAGGAAGGTTTTCTGACCATGATTTATGAAAACTGTAAAACGCTCACAGTTTATTGATTCTTTGAAACTCTCCAATGTTTTTCTTCACTTAGACGACGATGCTGGAAAAAAAGAGAAGCATTAAAATCTTTCAATACAATCTTGAGTTTTTACAATTTTAACGCAGAGCTATTGATATTTTTCTTCAGGGGGAGAATTTATTAACAAATTCCCTCCTTCGTATAATACCAAACTTTTTTAGAAAACAATATTTTTGCTGAGATCAGTAATAATAAATTTTCAAGGAAAAACATTCAAATATGCCGAAAGAAAAAATTAGAGGATATTTTTCTTACTTTAGCAATTTTAATAAAAAGAACAAATTTGATCTACCTCAAATATCTATATATGACATTACGGGCTTCAAATAAGTCTTACATTGACATTGTGGTATCAAACATAATTCATATCAACTAGGCAAAAATTTAACTGACTATTTTTTTATAAACCAACTCAAAAACAACGAAGAATAATTCTTTTGACATGTAGTAAAATTTTTAGAAAAATGAAATTGATAGTTTTCTTATAAAAATAAAACCTTAAAAAACAACTGATACAAATTGGTAAAACTGATTTTCTACTTGACTTAAAGTCATTTCATCTTTTACAAAATATTGTTGTTCGTAACATTTGTTGAAATGTACATAGTAGGAAGTATTTTTACAAAAATTAAAGTCCAACCAAAAAATATTACTAAATTGATAAAAAGTCTCAAATATAATGCAAGGGAAACGCCTTGAACTTCAAATTTGTACTGCTTACTTTTTGAAGGTCTTTAAAAATAACAATCAAAATTGTTTGCATATGTTTACTGTTACCCAACTTTAGACAGTAATTGTAAGGACCCTCGAAGACTGCAGACTTTTTATCGGCCCATAGTTTAGTCGGGTTGGGCTGAAAGTGCGCACACCGATCCAACTAAACAGTTTGGTTGGTGAACAGGGCGCAGACTATCCAACAGCCGGCCGACTATTCTCGAATCAACTATTGTGATTTGGCGAGCGACGTCATATTCAAAATACACGCACACGACCTCAAATCACAGAGCGAACTGAACTATCGGCCGACTAAACAGTCGTCATGTATATGCGCAGGCGTGTATACGCCAATACTGATTAAACAGTCGGCCGATAGTTGGTCGACAGATTAGTTTGAATGTAATCGGGTAGCCCATCAAACTTTTTTATCGGCCGATACTGAATCGCTGTAGTGTGCGCATATGCATTTCCCTCCATACTGAATAAGAAGCCGACCAAACTATCGGCCGATAAAAAGTCTGCAGTCTGCGGGGCCCTAACTCTCGTGAATTTTTCTATAAGCATTGCAGTTGAGCCAACTACAGAAAGACTCGCTTAAGTGAAAAACCCGCACATCTTAAACATATTTTTAGTTAAATTTTATTTTCTCACTAAAATCAGAAATTTCTTGAGTGAGCTTAAAACATGCTGAACACTTTCATTTCTTCTTTTTTTCACCTTCACCACATATTCACCTCAAAAATGACATTTGGATTACTGATAATGTCAAAAAATGTATCCAAGCAACTCTAAGAGAAAAACAAAAAACCATCAGCGTTATTGGAAAAAAGACTGTGGAATTTTGCCCTTAATCTTACACCTGTTTTACTGTACTACAAACCAACCGTAAAGTTATTTCTTCTTACTATTTTTGTATTCATTAAAATTGTATTTAAAAAATAATAGAGTTTCTTGTATTTCTTAAATTTAACATAAATCAAAAAGTTCTTAAAAGCCCTAAGAACAATATTTTTAATTATTATTTTACATTCTCAATTTAAACAAAAAAAAATAATAATCCCTAAACCTAACAAATTAGATCTTTATTCCCGGTTATTATTTAGCCACATTCCTCAATCAAAAAAGAAGGGGTACCTTACACATCTTAATGATTACTAATTAATAAAGATCTCTCACTTTTCAATTGCTATATGAAAATTCTTTAATTTTAATATTGAACCAAAGTGACATAATGAGATTTTAAAGCCTGAAATATGACTCGTATCTGTAAACCAGATTTTAGAAGTTAGTATTCATAATTATTTGATTGTAGGTATACATTTTTTTTTCTTCGGGCGTAAACTAATAAATCAAAATTTAGTTCCGTCGAGTAGGGGAAGATATTTATTTGGATTTGAGATGCACCATAATTATGAATTCAGCTAAACAAACATTTGAGTTTTAAAACATATGAATAGAAAAAAACATACATAGAGTCGATTCTATTTAAGTGGGGGTTTTTCAGAAAAATTAAGTTGTTGGGATGTAGTCTTGTAGATATTTTAAGACATACTGTTTTTTAAATTATATACTTTAGACTGAATACCATAAAGAGCCTTTTTCTTCTAAACTCTCATGTGAAGATCTGTATTCTGCTATCCTCCTAATCCCTGAAGAAATAAAGCTATTCAAAAATCTGTAGAAACCCCAAAATTAATTAAGTTTTGACAATTCGTAAAAATTTTGAAAAATACTTTTTTTTAATATTCGAAAAAGGAAAAACTTGAAGAAAATTTCTTAGGACATTTAAATTTTTCATATTATTCATTCTGGTATTAGAAAGGGTTTGATAAAAGGCAAATACTGGTTCTTATACTTGGTCTATATATTCTGATTAAATTGTTAGTTTTATTTTTAAATGTTATCATTTCCATCTTTAAACCAAAACAAAATTGAAAAATATTCAATAAATGAAAAACTAAATTTATTCTCGCGTCAGTCGACTCTGATCCTATAACCATTAAAGATAGAATTATTTTATTTTTTCAAAAATCTAGATTATGACAAGTCAGAATTTTTTTCAACACCCATCTAATTATAATCCTATGATTTACATTTTTATAAGATTTAGTATCAGGTTATGGTGATGTGTTTTGTGCGTGTTCCCACGATTGTTGTTATTGTTGCTTTTAAAACAAACAAACATGTTCCATTGGTTGTGTGTCAAGGGTTAACACCATTTATTCTAAAATGGATGCCAATTAATTTCCCAAAAAGATCTCCTATTATTCAAAATGATGCCCCGTGGCGGAATGGTCTAGGAACACTAAAAAAAGTAAAACCCAAAATCCCCATTCATATATACATTATTTTTATATTGGGTTTCTAGGAATTTGATTCCCTTTTGCAGAACTTTTTTAACCTTCTTAAGGTATCTAATAATGGTATTCTTATAGAATCAATTTTTCGATAAAATCTTTTAAAACACTTTTAATTTTATTTTCTCAGATCATTTGACATAATAATTGGAAAAAGTTAAAAATTTAGCTAAGAGGGAAAGATTTTAATTTTTAACGATCGATATTATTTTCGCTTATAATCGCTTCCAATTTGACAATTTAATTACGAGATCAATTTGACTGAGAATTTTTGATCTCATCTTTTATAAATCCGACCCATATGCCTTGAGTGGTTTTCTTTTGCTTTGTTTTTGTTTTTTTTTATTTTTGGTAAAATGTTTGATGGCTTGAAATTATATATATTTTATCTTAAAAAATATTGATGAGGCAGGTTAAATGAGTTGGCGCGAAGGTGTGAGCTACGGCCACCACTCTACCACTCTACCATTCAGTAATCAGCGTGAAGCTCATAAATTAAATTATTTTCTTTCTTATACGATTTACGAAATTGCCCCTGGGTGTAACCATATAGTATATGTAACCATCATTCCGTCAAATTCAGGTGAGATACATTTGTTTTGCTTCGAGAGCACAATAAACAACTGCTTGGCGGATACATCACGCATCAGGCTGTCTGGAGGTAATGTCAAGGCTAAAATTTACGCAAGTAAATTTTGTTTTTTTTTTCTTTTTGATTTATTGTGAGTTATAGGGGCAATTAGACTGAGTGTGGAAATCATATAAACGTTGCGGTTGTTAATGAGAGCTTTGCGTAATTTCGACTCGCCCATCATATTCCACAATAATATAAAGGTGCAACAATCATAATTTGAAGAAGGGAAAGTAAGTCAATCTCCGGGAAGTGCACTTAATCTATTTCTTTGAAGCCAAATTTTGGAAGATTTAAAAAGATTGGATTTTTGTGTGGGTATACAACGTGTTCAAGCCAATCAAGTTGTCTAAAAGTTCCATCATCTCTTTAAACGTTATTAAAACGAAGGTGCATCACTGGTCTTTGACGAAATTGGTTTCCAGTGAAATTGATGAAAATTGAACTTCTTCTGTTTTGATGATGTTTTGGGTAAAACTAACAAAACTGTTGAAAGAACCTAAAATAATAACAGCGATTGGTATGAAAGCTAAATCATAAGTTTTAAATGAGTTTTACCTATTTTCTATACAAATCAAAGACACAAGTTAAAAAAGCTAAATAAATGCGGCAAACATTTTTTAAAAAATGGGTATAATTAAAAAAAAAAAAACCTTACAATAACTCAAAAGCATAGCAAGGGCAAGTCCTTTTCAAGTTCATTATCTAATATGTATCTCATTGTTTGTACACCTTTCTAAAAACCATTGAGTTAGATTCTAAGAATATTGAAACGTATAGGAAAATATCAACATTATCAATTTAAGAAATTTGACCGATTGCAATAACTTTCTATGGGAATAAATTTAGTTACTTTTTAAAAATTTATATTTTCCGAAAATATTAGATCATTGTATTAAAAATAACTTCTTGTTTAACAACAGTTTTGTTTTCGTTTTCAGCTAACCCATCTTCAGAAATCATGGCCGCAGTGGGAAAGACTCTTTTGGCTATTCCGAAAACAGCTAAATACTTGTATAAAGGTAATTTTTAAAAATCATTCAAATATCCAGCTATAACACTAGTATAAGCTCTAAATGATTTTATCAGTGTCATTTGATTTGTGTAGTCTACACTGAAGATTCTTTTGAAAAAAAAAGGTTTTGTATCAAAATGTCCAACGCTTCTTTAAGTAATTTAAACAAAATTTTGTAAAATGCACTTACTTTGATCACAAAAAATGTATTTAACCATGTTGTCATTAATTCCTCAGAAATGGTAAATCTAAACTCTAAATAATGAATGGACTTTCTTAAATAAACTCTTTCAGAACATCCTAAACGTTAATAGTAAAATATTTTCACATATTTCCAAAACTAAGTAAGTTCCTTTTTCAATAGCTCAGAACTTTTAAGAAATCCCATGGAAATGTTGAAATATTTCCAATACCCAACTCAAAACCCCATATTCGATTACCTTTAAATTTTTGTTTTTGTAAGTGGGCGCCGACATAGCCAAAGGTATAAATCCAAATCGAGGGAAAAATCCACACGCTGCAGAAATGCAACACGTCCCTCTTCTGCATAGGTGTCCCGCGCATCATCATCATCAGCAGCAGCATGAGATGAGGAGGCACACAAAAAACACTCGGGCACGTAATAGGTACATATACATGATACCAAAAAAAAAAATACATACAAACTAACAAAAAAACAACAACAACAACAACAACAGAAAAAAACGACAGAAATTGTCACTTAATTGCATCGCAAACGTGATCAAAGTATTTGCAGCATCTGTGATTATCTGATTTTGATTTGTACCTCGGAACACAAAGCTAATGCGCACTATAACCAACCACTACCAATGTGTGGTATAGTTGGGGGTCTCGTGCGATTTGGCCGCGTCTTGCGTTTCGCGTCTCACCTCTAACACCGCACACTGATGACAACGCGACGACGGACGATGAAGACGACGACGAGGACGACGACGACACAGAAAGCAATTCTAAGCTATTTTACAATTTATTTTTTTAAACAGATTTGCTTGCGACTCTATCTTAATGGTTGCCACTATTTTAAATTGAAAACGAAAACATGGTGTCATTCAGTGTCAAATTTTTTCAGACTACAAATTATAGGTGACTGATTTTTCAAATTTTAAAAAACTGCACTGGGACTAAGCACTTTGGGTATGAAACTATGAAGACCATATTTAATTATAGTCAAAATTTTCATAGAATATTTTCCTTGTAGACGAACTTATCTAAAAATTCATCATTTTTTTACTTTCAAAAAAGTAAATTGAAAACGTTCAAAACCTTTTGAGTGAAATTGGCTTAAGTGAAAAACACCTGAATCAACAAATAAATAAAACGAAATAAATATAACATCCGGTAAAAAAAAACGAAACTTAATCAAATTATATTACAAACCTGGCAGCCATGTTCAAAGTGTCTACAATACTTTTGTGGTCTTATCAAGCGCGCGCGTTCCAACCGCCTCCAGAGCTCTCAAGGTAACACGGAAGTCGTAAGGGATACCGATCGCTATCGCGCACATCGTATCGCTCTCTCCGACTGTGTTTTGGGGTGAAACGAAACAAAGCGAAGAAGTAGAAGCAGAAGTGAACATGAGGCGATGCTAAATGTCACAAGAGATATACAACAAAAACGTACCACCGAAGCCGACCCAGGAACAACACGCTGCCGCTGCCATCGCCGCCGCATCGTCATCATCGCCATCGCCATCGCTACCGCTTCCCAATACAGATTCGTCTAAGTAAAGTATATCTCTGTTTCTTTTGCTACCTATATAAAAACCTGGCGATGCGATGCGATGTAATGTTGGGCTCTATATACGATTCCGGCGATGTACACCTACTCGCGTGGAAACGCGTGCTTTCAGCGCTCAGCAAAGTTACGCCATGCCATCCCAAACTATATACTCATTACCATTTTTCGCAGTGGTGTACATTTTTTGGAGGAATTCACGAAGATTTGCATACATGGAGTTGTGGTGTGCTGTTGCTGTGTTGGGTGCTTTCCCAGGTGAGGGCTAGAAAAACCAACTCAACCACAGAGCAACTTAAAAACGAAAAAAAGAATTAAATTCGGGGAACATTCAAGCGTGAACAAAAAATGTGACATGCTCGATGTTAAGTGTGGTTTATTTGTAGCTTCTCCGCTCGATGCTTTTTTTCTCTTCTATACTTCTACTTTTTGAAGCAACAAATTTGTACAGGAAGTCATGAAGTTGTGCTGTGCATAACATGGCGCAGGACATGCTAAACAGTATCGGCATGTTCTGTACACTCCCCCAGGTGCGATTCGATTGCCAGCAAGTAGCCTTAAGCTTCCACAGCTACGTGAACGGTTCCAGAATGACATACAATCTCTTGATCACCATACGCCATATATACTGTGTTGAGTTGAAATCTTGAAATCTGGAAAGAAAGTTCATCTATAGTGCTCCAGTATCTCGCTGAATACTGATCCCGGGCAAAGTTCCGAACTCCTTTCTAAAAAAAAAAACAACAAATCTCCCAACACAACAGACACAAACAAAAAAACCCGCTTTACGCATTTAAAGAAGTTGCTACTTGTATTCCAAATGATTTATTCATTTGCGATGCAGCACGCGATCGTTTGCACAAATCACTTCACACGGAACTGCTATTAGAAGCTAAACAACATGATGCAGACAACAACGACGACGACAACGGACCGGACGGCTCGGCAACTACGAGCGATCGATGACGCGACGCTATGAGGACGAAACGAAGAAGACGATCGATTCAATCCGCTGTGTGGATCTTTCTCTTCCATATCTGTCAGTTAGATGCGGAATGGTGAAATTTACATGGAGATTTTGCTCATGTTAGCTGTCCACAAGCCATCACAAGTAACATCTTAATGGAGAGGTGATTTCCATCGGACAGACAGAACATAGAAGGTCATTGCGAGGGGTGTAAGCGTATGTGCATATTTTGTAACAGTTTACTCGTAATTTGTTTTCCCCCGAACTAGACGAGAATTTTGAAAAATCTGCCGGGTTTTTATGTAAGACAATATTTGCATTGAATAAATTCAATATTCAGGTTCATCATCCGCGTTTTTGACGTAATGACCAAATCTTTGTTTGTATTTTTTAGGAAATCTCTGGTATTGTTATTCTCTGAAGTTGATATGGACGTTCATTTGATTGAATCGCCTTACCAGCACGAACTTCTTAGAAAACAATTATTACAGCGCACTAGGGCGTATACTTATTTTTATTTTCTTCAATTTATTGAATTTTGTGGAAATGTTCCTCAGGCCGATGTTAAGTAAGCTAGTATCGGATGAAACAACAATATATATTTTCATTCTTCAAAGCTCTGGGTAATGATGACATTAAGGAAAGAGGTGAGACAGTGGGTGCGTAACTTGTGATTTATTTTAATGTCCCTAGCAGCAACCTAGAGAATAATCGGTTTTCCTAAGCCTTGTCCGTCATACATTTAGAATAAGTAGATGGCGGATTAAAACAGGGCCCAGATTTCTTTGTGCCGCCAGAAAACCAGAAGATAATCGGACAAAAGCTATGTTCGTGGCGCCCTTCGAAGAAAGTTGGGAGTTAGCTCTATTTCTCTAGTAACAGACTAGAGAATATGCGGGTGGCCTAAGCCTGTCTTTCATACACTTGAAAGAAGTAGATGGCGGAATAAACCTGAGACTCATAACCTACGAGAAATGGTAACTTCCCATAGGAAGTTATTGTAGGGTCCGATTTGTCAAAATTGAAAATTTTGACATTTCTCGACGTTTCAAGGTCCCTAGAGTCGAAATAAAAGATTTTTAGAAAGATGTCTGTGCGTGAGTGTGTTTTTTTCGTCGTCCATAGCTCAAGAACCACAAGAGATGTCGACTTCAAATAAATTTTATTATACAGATAATAAGGCAGAAAGATGCAGAAAGGGTTCTCAAGAAAATTGCGTGGGTGTTTTTTTAACATAGCAGTTTAAAAAAAAGGTGAACATTTTGGTTAACCCTAAATATCTCACGAACCAATAACGCTAGAGACTTGAATTAAATTTAATATTATATATTGTAACGTGATTCTAAACAAGTATATTTTTGGAAAAAAATCCAATTAACGGTTTTTTTATAAATGAAAAAAACTGAAAAAAAAATATTAAAAAATTTACGAACAAAAAACGATTTTATCTCCAAAACAATTTAGTGCAACGAAGAATAATGTTTTTAACATCTAGTAAAATGTTGAGAAAAATCGAATTGACAGTTTTTTTTAGAAAAAAATAAAAACCTAAAAAAAATATTATTAAAAGTTGGTAAAAATTTATTTTCGACTCAAATATCTTTTCAAAACTTTGAGATATTGGCCTTTAACTAATTTATATTTTAAAAAATATTGTTGTCAACATTCAGTAGAATTTTGAGAAAAATCGAAAAGACAGTTTTCTTACAAAAAATTAAAAACTAAACAAAAATTAATAAAAGATGGTAAAAATTGTTTTTGACTCAAATATCTCTTCAAGACTTTAAGATATTGGCTTTAAACTAATTTTTTGTTATAAGCAATATTGTTTTCAATATTTCGTAAAATTTTCAGAAAAATCTAATTGACAGTTTTTTTACAAAAAATAAAAACCTAAAAAAAACAATACTAAAACTTAGTAAAAACTTACTTTCGACTCAAATATCTTTTCAAAATTTAAAAATATTCTCTTCAAACTTATTTTATCTCACAGAAAATATTTTTTTTCGACGTTCAATAGATTTTTTATAAAAATCCAACAGTTAGTTTTTTCATAAAAAATTAAAATCTACAAAAAATAGTACACAAAATATCTCGTTAACAATAGGATATTGACTTCAAATTAATTTCATTCATCCAATTTGTATTTGTTTATATAAAAAATCATTTTTTTAAGAAATGCTACTAAAATTGGTACAAATTGGTTTTCGACTAAAAATCTCGTTAACAAAAAAATAATTTCGAAATCAAACTATTTCATTTTATGTTAAATATGGTTGGTAGTTTTAAAAATTTTAAGAATAATTTAACTGAGAACTTTTTTAACAAAACACGAAAATCTACAAACTTTTAAGCAAGACAAATCGACAGACGGGATGGGAAGTTATCAGTGTGGGTTGCATCCCATCCTCTTTTTCGGTTATGGTTTTGGTGCGTTTCAAGCTTTACTAAAATAATGTGTGTCAAATTAGCAAAGCAAAATTCACTGATCCGAAAAATAGGTTGTTAATAATTGTCCCTTAGTTAGTTGCCAAAATGTTGATTTTGTCGTTTTATTTTGTCTATGTTTTCTATGTCTTTTTTGCTTTTCTTACTTCGGATCAACTTTGCAAGGATACCCAGAAAACTAATTAAAGCTCCTACTTTCAATACTTTACTAGCTCATAATCTGCGCTTAATTGCCATGCAATATTTTCTATGTTTTATTAAGTCTTTTCTCTTTTCTATTCTTTTTGAAAACTTTTTGTACCGTTGATATCTTCTTAACAAGCAAACTAACAGATATATGTTACAATTTTTAAGCGAATGAAAATAAAAACATAGAAAACATCGAACAACAAAATTTAATTTCTTAAACGTAATTATCGGTTGATTAATCTTTAATTATGCCATAACTTATTTCACATATTTGTAGGGGAAGCTTTGCTAAGTTGATATCAATTGCAATGTGGCAAAAAGACTTTTAAAAAAAACATAGAAAACATAGAACGACAAATTTAAAATTATTGTTCAGCTAATTAAAGACAAATTATCCACACACTATTACTTTGATCAATAAATGTTGCTTTGCTAAAAGTAAGGTTAGTAAATTATCCACCTTAGGTTTGGTTTAGTAGGGCCTTAGGGCCTTCATGAATTAATGTTGAAAACTGATAACAAAAACTGACTAAAAAAAAAATTGTAAAATTAGTGTTAAGTGAAGTTAAGTTATTTATTAAGCTGAATCTATAAATTTAAAAAAAAATAAGATATAAGCCATAAATATGCATAAACAATTACTACCAGACAAAGCAACCTAACTTAACTTTATGTTTCACCTTCAAAGTCTGAAAATTCTAGCGAAATCTATATTAACCTTCATTATCGAAACAATTTTCATTATTATTCAAATTATTTTTAATATTTCCATTACTCTCTTCATTTAAATGCAGTCGCTTCAAGTCAAATTACTCCCCTATCACTTCGTTATTATGTATAAAGTATAACATTTTAATGACTAAATGTACCTATCTATCTACAAAATTGTCCATATTTTGAGTTAATTTTCACCCTTAGTTATAGAAGTTCTCTAAAGTTAAAGTATTTATAGGTATATGTATATAAAATTTTACCTTAAAAACCTAATTTTAGATTACACTGAATGCAAAGATTTATCCTTTATCCTCCATAAAAACGGCGAAAAAGTTTGCAATATAAAATAGGAAGAAAAAACTTTTTAACCCTAATTTTGTTCCCTTATATACGAAAGTCGTATTTGCTTGCCGGGAAACTTTTCAAAACTTTTTACACAAAAACGTTTTTGCGGTAGCATAGAAAAGTGAACATAAGATACAGCGAAACACCCTCACTTTAAAGAAAGCAATACAAAAATATGTACAACCAAAAAAACGTTACCTTCCTAAATTATGTCGACCAGTTACAAAGGACGAGAAATAAAAATAAAAAGAAAATAGGTTTAAGGATAATAAAAGAACGTGGACCTGTTCCTATATACACTATACAGCGCTAAACTAGGCACTTTTTTTTTTTCTTCTTGACGATGACGGTTCGGTGGAAGCGGGAGTTTTATTTTCAAAATATTCTTTTATACGTAGGAAGGTGTGTAGCTATATTTTAACGGAGGGTGATAGGCGATGGTGGCTCAGTATAGTTTACGAAGATTATAAGACCTGTCCCGGAGGCGTTTTATGTTTCTCTTGTCTTATTTTAGGGTGCACACGTTTTTATTCAGGTTATTTTTTTTTTTTGGTTTTGTTGTACCGAAAATTTGTGAAACTGAAAAGTGGGGGAGTTTTGTTGTATAGGTTTTTCTCTCTCAAGGGTGAAGTGTTAAAATTGCATAAATGGAGTCTTCTAGTTATGTGTACCTACGTTATCTGGAGCATAAAAGTTTTAGAATTGTATATGAAAAAGTGTAATGTAGCTTTGGGACGAGGAAATAAAAATTTATGAGTGACCTCATCAAGAAACATATTTCATGATTCTTTGACTTACAAAGATCATAAGTAGAAAGTACAATGTTTTGAAATTTAAGTATTTATAGTTCTTACATAACTCTTATACACCATTATGAATTTTAGAGTGGTTATTTTACTTTCTTTCAGAGAATAGGTTAGATCCACTTAAAAATTTAATAGTTACAATAATAAATTGGTAGCTTTGTCCATTAAAGAGACAATTTTAACTATCATTTGTTTGGATCATTGAAAGCGATTACTGGAATTTTTTTAGAGGATGATCATTGGAAATTTCTGTCATTGAACAAGTTTTTCTCCTAGAAACATTTTTCTGACAGAAATCTGTATTTTTGAAATTATATTAAATTGGAAAATAAATCAGTAAAACAATTCCACTAATTTTTTTTATAGATATGTCATAAAACTACCTTGTCAGGAATTTTTGTCAGGAAAACAAGAAAATACATTTTTATCAAAAAATATTTGTGCAGTTAAACTTTTTCGCAAACAAAAATTTCTTAAATGATATCCAATCAGAATACAATTTTGCATTTCTAATTAAAAAGAAACGCAGTAAAATCTCCATTCAAATATTTTCCTAGAAAGAATTCAATAAAAGTCAAAAGTGTAGCTCTATGGCTTGTTGAATAAATTAGTTCTGGAACTTCATTTTTAGAAATAAGACATAAATTACTTAAAAAAGTAATCATCTTGATTAGCGATCTCATATGCTATATCGCTTAAAATGCCACAAGATGTTTAGGTTATCTAAAAGGATTCAAGAAACTTGTCCTTCCTTCCAAACTAGCTTCAATCTTCAAAACCTCTTCACACTCTAGTAAAATAGCCAGATGCATTCCCCCCTAAATAGTTTAACAGTATTACTAGAAAAATTATGAGCCAAACACCGCACCTTCTGTGAAATACAGAGATTTATTCTTTAGCCGTACTTTGCGAATGTGGAGTGCTTTACCACACTCTGTATTTCCACGTCATGATAATGTTTAAGTTCATTTTGTATGTATTCAGAATTCACAAAATTGATTAAACTGATAAGATCCTCGTCTCTAGAAAACGTAAGGGTCTACATAAAGTGCCTTGTAATTAATTTTCACAAACGTAAGCATCTTCAAAACCTCCGCTCACACTCTAATAAAATATACAGACACATTCCCCCTCCCGAAATAGTTTAACCGTAATACTAGACAAATTATGAGCCCAACATTGCAATTACTGTGAAGTAAAGAGATTTATTCTTTAGCCGTACTTTACGAATGTGGAATACTTTACCACACTCTGTATTTCCAAGTCATTATAATGCTCAAGTTCATTTTATATGTATTCAGAATTCACAAAATTGCTTAAACTGATAAGAGCCTTGTCTCTAGAAAACGCAAGGTCCTGCATAAAGTGCGTTTAAATTAAT
The DNA here is from genome assembly GCA_951509635.1 of Eupeodes luniger. Classification (NCBI taxonomy): domain Eukaryota; kingdom Metazoa; phylum Arthropoda; class Insecta; order Diptera; family Syrphidae; genus Eupeodes; species Eupeodes luniger. The sequence continues at coordinate 2,200,610 of OX608074.1, forward strand.
TTTTACGAACGTAAGGGCTTTAAAAAGACTTTTAGACAACAATGCGTTCGGTAATTTGGAATCCAGCATCAAAAATACTTGAGCTAGCATAAAAATCAAGTTTTATATTGAGTCAGTCCTGCAAATCGCAAGGACAGTACAGAGTACACACGCCAAATATTTGTTTTTATCATAAATAAAACTTTCCCACTTTAAAGAAAACAATTCAAACGTTTCGAAATAATAATAAAACTCGTAAACAGCTTTCAATATTTCCATTTGCCATGTTTTTATCTTAACAAATCTAGTCGTTGATCTATGATTGCCTCCTATAACCTCTTCGATTTGTCTTAGATGAAACAAAACAAAACCTCAACACCTACCGTGGTCTGGTCTGGTCTGGTCTGGTCGTGGTGGTATGGTATTCAGTATTCACGAGCGACGAGCAATGAGCGTGTTCGAAGACCCATAGCACACAACGAACTTAACCTCTTGGGTCAATGGACATCGTCATTCATTGCCTCCTTGGTACTTGGTACTTGAAAGTTGGAACTCGGTGGTGTGGTATACCATCATAGGAACACACCATAAAGGAACACACCCAGTTTTCCATGCACTATTAAACGAATGTTTTTCACCTGGGCCTCGCTCGTACATAAAAATGATCGTACATTCCGTGGGAGTGGGTGTGGCACCATCCACATCCACAAGACTATGACTCGCGCTACATCTATCAGCAGAGAATTCCAGACGCTCGCTGCAGCGCACAATTCAAATTATCCTCTGTCTCGCAAGAGCGCTAGGATATGATGTCCGATGGTCATCCCGCGCTAATTAACAACACAAATGTTGAATGTTGTTTGTCGTTGTATACTCATCGAAGAGCGAGAGTGCTGGAGCAACAATGTGTCTACAGTTTTGGTCGTTTGTTTGCCTCTTTGTGCCAATCTCAATCTTCTATGTGGTCATCTTGGTGGTTGGACAGGCTTTTAATTACCAACTCTCTGGCGATCTCATGATCTCCGACTTGGGACTTGAACGTGGGGATTCTTTAGAGCTCTTCAACGTGCTCACTCCCGAATGACTTCTGCATGGCATTTCTATGATTTATGATGCTGCGAAAGTTCGACGCTGTGTCCTGTTGTTGACGCCAAGAGGTGGTGGATTATGTGTGCTATCTGAGGCAGTCAGTAAGGCTGGTCGCTCGTCGCCGCGCTGGTGAGCTACCGTGAACGGTTCTACCGCATCACGATGCGATAATCCGAAGGATGTCAGACTCCCTGGTTATCTACCTACACTTGAGTGTTCGAGAGTGATCAACGACTACTGTTCAGATTTTACCATATTTTGCTGCGCAGAAAGATTGTTGCAGAGATGCAGTTAGCACCTGTCGCAGGTAGATTATTTATCATGTGCACCAAACAGAGGACATGGAATTGCAAAAAATAGTCATCTATTAGATTCGAGCGAGGTATTATAGGTATATGTAGCGTCCGTCGCGTCGTCGTCGTTGTCGTTGATTGCCACCGCGCTGGCGCTGGCTGCCGCTAGTTGCTGCTGGTGCTGCGCGCATAGCCATCAGAGAAAGATTTTTGTTGTTATGGGATTTTTTTATCTTGTAGTGATTTTCGAACGGTGACTGGCGACATTAATTACGCAATGGTACCTGATGGCAGCCACAAACGAACAAACTCGAGATGAGGTGGACTATCACGCGATAAGAAAATTGTGATGATGCACTTTTCCCACAGACTTTCGAAGCAATGTTAGAGTTAAAGTTGCGTTTGTTTTGCTTGCGGCCGCGGCCGGCGCTGTATCTCTGAGGCTCAAGCTAAAGCTGACCCCGGGGGTAAAGATATGCACACACAATAATACTAATTATACAGAAATTAAAATTCATGATATTTTGTCGATAAGAAAAAGATCGTTTCTCTTTTGCGGGACAAACTGTTAAATTTTTGATAAAACTTAATTGCTTACTTACTTACCTACTTTTCAGTGAGAAATCTAGATAAATATTTGATACTTGGAAATGTGGCGGGAGAAATGCGGTAGAAGAAATTTAAGGCCTTAACTACTTTTCTTAAGATAAGCAGGATTCTATATAAGTGCTTCACTTGTAGGATTATCAAAATAATACCAATTTCTTTAATATTCATTTGAAAGAGGCTTCGGTGAAAGAATTTTGAAATAGTCTCGAAAAAAAATATCAGCTTTATATAGAAATGAAGATGGATTGAACTTTTGCCCCTTCACCAATTCTGCCATAATATTCGCATTTTCAGAAATGCTCATTTGGCTACCTTTGATCTTGATATCGGCCATACCATTAAGTACAGAGAATTTTTAAAGCCGCACATCAAGAATGTCTGAAAACTCTTATATCGATGGGTACCTATTTTCTCAACACGCAAACATTATATTTTTCCCCTCATGTATAGGTGTTTATTAGGGCTGATAATTTCAAGAAGTGATCTAAGAAAAATTAAAATTAATTTCAAGTTAATTCCCTGAGAACTTTGTAAGGAGTATTAAAAAAAATTAGAAGAAATTTTTTGAAAACCATTCAAATTCCTTTATTATTTATTTTACTAAACTGTAACCAAAAGGATGTTGTTAAGTTGAAGGTTTATAAACATTTTAGTTATTTAGAATCAATCAATCGATATAGAAAAATTATTTCATTTCTTAAACATCCCGTAAAGGCAGCTGTTCCTTCAAAAACGCATGTTCATTGTTCAATAGTCTCATATAAGTGAATTCTTATATCGAAGTTTTGTTGAAATATGATAGAAGATTACAATTTCTAGATAAATTGTATTACTTGCGAATGCATGTCCTACCCTATTCAATATCTGTGACGCAATCACAAGTTCAAAAGTAGGACAAACCAGGAAAAACCTAGACCAAGGAATCCTATTCAACATAAAACCTTCACAATCTTATATTGAACACCTTTATATTTTAAAAAAATAATCACAGAAAATATTTCTAGCACGTCTTCAAATACGCTAATTTGTATTGTGATACAAAACCACGATTCGATGCAGCCACGATCGAAAACTATAAAGTCTTTCAAGTACTTACTCTTGTACATATTCGAGAGAGTCTTCTATAATATAACCTAAACCTAACAGCTTTCCCTTATCAAAGCAAAACAATCTTTGCCGCATTCGATTCGATAACTTTTCGCACGCACATTTCTGAGGCTGATAGCTGATTTGCATAAAGGTTATGCAAGATTGGAATTGAAGCGTCGCGTCGCATGGCATCGTTGGTCGTTGTTGTCGATGTCGATGCATCGATTTTTTTAAGTCTTTTTTTTGTTTTAATATTTGAAAGGAGAAAAATGTGTGTGTGTGGTGTATGCCTTATGCAAATTATCTTGGGAACTAGGAAGTCGTTGTAATGGTGTTGTTTGTCCTCAATTGCATAATGCAGCCTTTGAATTTTAAGAAGGCACCTTTTGTACAATATTTTGTTAGAGTTTATAGTAACAATGGAGTTAAGATGCATTATCTGAAGTGAAACTAAAACCCTTGTTTCAAAAAACGTGTCATTTGAAGGTTTTTTTCTTTTTTATGTTTGTTTTATTTTTTCAAAGTTTCTCTGGGCTGGGTTGGTCAAAAAATAGGTATAAAAAAAGGGAACCATTAGAGAAGCTATTCTGTCTTTTGTGTAACTAAAACTGACCATCAGCATGACACCAGCAGCAGTGTGTAAAGTGTTACACTATAATTTAAAAAGTTCGGGTCAAACGTGTTACACTTCAAGTGGTGAGATAACAATGTTTGTGTTTCATTTTCCTTTTTTTTTTAGTTTTTTGTTCTTCACCGATGCCAGAACTAAACTTTAAGAGTTAAGTGGCCTGGGGTTAAGAGCACGTTTTACTATATATGATGTTTGTTTTGAAAAATGTTGTTTTCTTTTTTGAGTACTCCTTTATTTGAACCATTTTAGGCCTTTTTTTCGTTTTCATTCTAATATCTGGGTCACTTTTGTATTCATATACATATACATATACATACATACGTGACTTGATGTTGAGATGGACTTGAACTGGTATCGGCTGAAAGGTATTGTTCAAGATTTTCAAAAGAAAAGGATGCACTGAAAAATCTTTGGTTTCGATTTTCTCAATTTTCATTGAAGTTTCTTTTCCAACTCTTTTAACAGTTCTAAGGGAAAGTTTCATTTGAGTCTTTCAAACAATTTCATTCACACTTGAAACGGTATTTAGTTCCAAACGAAATTTCAATTATTATTGGTACAAAAAAGTCAAAACTTCTTTTGTGTACTTAATTATAAACATGGAGAACTAGGAATGAATGAAGTTCTGGAGTAGTTAAGTAGTTTAAAACTCATAGTTCGGTTTTTGTTACTTTGGTTATATAGTAGAACCAATTTCATTGAAGATTTGAAACTACATTTTTAAGTGCAATAAGTTACGTTCCTTTACTTTTTCGGACACTTTTTGGCTGAATGAAAACATTTTTATCTCAGAAATTGCAACTAATTAAATGCCAGGCTTGTAAAAGAATTCAATCTTTTAGGAAAAAGACAGGGTTCTCCAGACCCACTTTTTTCGACTTCGCTACCATCGTTTGATTAAAATCTAGATTTAAAATTTTTTTACGAATGCAATACACATTTTCCATATTTGTACATTCCTATATGTCGTTAAAAAACCTAAGATTTATGAGATAAATTTTGTTTTATTCCACCACAAAGCCTGCATCATACACTCAAAAACTTTTCAGAATTAAAATTAAACAAATCACTGTTAATAATAATCAAATTACACTGTTAATATAGAAGAGGTTGGGTTCAATATCCCGGTTTTAATATTCCCATTTCTTAAAATCCCGATTTTAAAATCCCGTCTCTTATAATCCTGCTTTTTGTAATCCCGATTTTTTATAATCCCGATCTTTGTAATCCCCTTTATTATAATCCCGTTTTTTTGCTATCCCAATTTTGCAATCAAAACTAGTTTTTAATTTGAAAAAAATGAAGCACGTATTTCGTAAAAAAAAGGTATTGTCGGGATTTAACAGGATTTTAAAAAACGGGATTGTAATTGATCGGGATTTTGAATAAGCGGGATTTTAAAAGACGGGATTTCAAAAAATCGGCATTTTATAAGAGGGTTGGGTTCGATATCCCGGTTTTTATATTCCCGTTTCTTAAAATCATGATTCTAAAATACCGTTTTTTATAATCCTGCTTTTTATAATCCCGATTTTTTATAATCCCGGTTTTTGTAATCCCGTTTCTTATAATCCCGATTTTTATTATCCCGATTTTGCAATTAAAACTTGTTGTTTAATTTTTAAAAATCGCGCGATTTTTTAAAATTAAACAACTAGTTTTGATTGAAAAATCAAAATTAGAACAAAATTAAAACAAATTAAGAAATGAGATTATTTTCTAGATTCATTTTATTGTAACCTTTAACAAATAAAACATATCAAAAAATAAAAAATATAAAGTGAGGAAGTATTCTTTTAAAACAAACTCGAATCAATTAACAAAGTCAACGATAACAGTAAAACCATTATCGAGAGGTAGATTTGCTGTAGGATGCATATTTTTTGTGCAAGAGTTAATATTGTAAACAAAACGGAATGTTTATGTACAGTAAAAACAAAACAAATTACGATATTATAATATTTTAGTCAAGTAATTTAACATAAAAACCTTTGACTCCTATTGTTATTTAAAAAACGGGATTGGCGGGATTTTACTGGATTTTAAAAAGCGGGATTGCAATTGATCGGGATTTTGAACAAGCGGGATTTAAAAAGAAGGGATTTAAAAAAATCGATATTTTAGAAGACGGGATTATAGAACTTTTTTTTCGGGATTTTTCAAAAACGGGATTTTAAAAAGCGGGATTCCGATACGCTCCCTTTAGAAGGCGGGTTTTCGGGATTTTTTAAAAACGGGATTTTAAAAAGCGAGATTCCGATACGCTTTGATATAGAACCTATCTAATTGGTTTTTAAGAGCCAATAGAAAAATGCTTTCCTTCAAGCTTACGGTTTTTTTCCGCCAAAATAAAAAAAGTCAAAGAGTTACATTCTCATGATCCTTAACCTAAAACATTTTCTCATTTTAAACAAAGACTTTTATTTAAGAAGTCTGCTCCTGAGTCCTGAATATAGGACTAAGTAAAAGTACATGAATGAAATTAAGCTGATCAAGTTCATTTATTTATTATTGTAACCTTTAACTAAATGCAATGATTATAATTCAAGGGCTCTGGTTTTCTCTCTTAAGCGAAAGTTAAAACATGGCTGTTTTTTTAGTTATAAAAGTGGTTAAAATTGCACTTGCTACAGAACTTTAAATCTTTTCTCCCCATTAAAAGGTGATTAGAGCGATGAGCCGGTCGCGGGCGGGCGGTGCGAGAAAGTGAACCTATATATTCATTGAGTTAAAAATAAAACATCTTCCTAAAATCAAAAAGTGAAAGGTAACAAATTACCAGAACCTGCAGACCCTACTCGTATATACGAACTATAGGCTATGGCTATATAAATTTTACCACTCAACAAAGTGTCTGTTGCACTGTTGCGCAAATTGATTGGACCATGTCATTGTTGAACATCTTCCCAAACACCTGTCCTAACTCGTGATCATAACTCAGCTCTGAGCTGAGGTCGCCAGCTAAAGTAATCACAGAATCACATATGTACTAAAAAGATACACCAGCATCATCAGATGGTCTTTTTCTCAGTTCATGTCAATTTGTCCTCTCATTTTTCATTTTCCACCTTGAAAATGATTAAGAAGTACCCAAAGAACCAACCAAGACATTGAGTGTGAGAGAGTCCTGATGGGCATCATGATGAGGTTCTTTCCTTCCATATATGCAATGAGTTCGGGGGTTTTATTTTATAATCACCTGAGTTTGAAGTCTAAATTCTAGAAAGAAGCGACGGACATCGAATATCCCTAGCCTTGGCTTTATTACTGTAAACTACCTTACCTTTACGCACTCTCAGTCTGAGTCTCAGTCTGAGTCTCGAGTCTCCCAAGTCTTCAATTAAAAATACATTATAGCCAGCACCAACTTCAACAGCTCGGTGCTCAGTGCTCTGATGGCTGCTTAAAGGTGGAACACGTGATGTTGAGGGGTTGGACATTGCGTTATGTCATTGCTGGAAGGCGGAATGGATTTTTATCTTCTCGCTACACCAAAAAAATAACAAAAAACAAAAATACGATGTGTGTTGTTAAAATGTTAAACAATTTGTTCAGATACCAATTGCAAGGGAGACAAACCAAAATTTATATTTATACACAGGTAGAGGTACCTTCGCCTATAAGATGGTATGCCTGGATAGGTTAGGTAGGTAGGTATATGGCGCCTTCTCATGTTACAGCCGACTTCCGGTTAGCGTGGCATTCATCTAATTAAGAGATAACGAGAGTTGTATACAACGATGTAATATTAACAGGGCCATTTCCTTATATATGTACCTTATTTATACCTACTTCAGCTAAGAGAGTCGGCTTAAGTTTATAATATAAAAGGGAATTTATAAGCCCTCTTATATAGGAATAACTTTATAATTACTAAGCGTATAGATGCTATAAAGATCCCTAAATAAAGAAGTCAAAATGTTATATTTGACAGAGTTATAAGGATGGGAGATGAATTATGGACAAAAAGTTGGGAGCGTCAAGTGAAAACAAACATCATAATTACTTTAGGGTTTTGAATTTACAAGCTGAGGAAAAACTGGAAATCTTGTTAACACAAAATATACATAGGTGTATAATCACTACTCTTGGTTAGGAATTATGCAGGTATGAATAAATCAATTAAATTGATATTACGGTAATACAAATGAAATTGGAGCATTTTAAACAGACTGTTTTAAGTTCAAGACAAGAAATAAACAAAAGTGGTTTGAGGAGATCATGCTTAGTTTTTGTGCTTAGTTTCTTAAGATTTATTGAAGAAAAATTAAGGGTTTCAAGAATAATGATAAGAAATTGGCAAAGAAAAAAAAACAATTACGATTTATTGTTATTATTTTTATTGTACTATTCGTACTAGAATGTCAGCTTGTTAGACTTGACCATTCCTTTTAATTTCATTGAATGTTTTTGAACAACAACTTAAAGGTGCTACCACTCATTGTTTTTGGCTGGAGATATAGCTATTTCGTGCTTTGCCACTTATGCACTCATCAGTCTCCTTTTTGTGGTGCTGAGCTTTAATCCAATTTTATTTGAAAAACTTTTTATGCACAACATAGGATTCGAACCCACGCATATCAGATTTGCTCAGTCTTAGAAGTCGTGTGCACTACGCACTCCACTACTTTAGACCACTGACGTCACAGGTCGAGATGTGCTAATTGTTTATCAAATGCATTTGAAGCATCAACATTTTTATAAGCTCCTTTACGATTTAAAAAGTTTGATTCTAGAGTTCTATGTTTTCTATGTTTTTTATTTTTATATTAATTTAAAAATTACAAAACAACTCTTGGAATACGAATTAAAGGTTTTATTTTGAAAACCTTATTTGCCTATGCTTAGAATTCATCGTGCAATACCCGCGTTTTGTGGCATTCTATAAATAGTATAGAAGAAAATTCCCAAGAAAACCCATCGGCAGTAGACAGATTTTTGTATTTAAAAATTGGTACAACTGAAAGAAGACCTGTCAGAATAATAATTAAAATAAAACACAAATAGAAGGAAGTTTTGTGAAAATCAAAAGTTAAAATTAACTTCAGCAAAAAAAAACTAACTAAAACTAATAAAATGGACAATTTTCAAGAAGAAATGGTAGAAAAACATCTGGAAATTGAGATTCTATATACACTTGGCAGTCCTTTTCAAAATTTTAACCAAACAATTTGACATAAAATAAAAACTTCAAGAAGGGGTTTGTTCGTAGACTACTACATTAACATGTATGTGTTGAAGCGAGCTTGAAGCGAGCCTGAATTCTTTATATACCTGAATCTAGTTCAAATGAGCTTGATTCGACTCGATTCCGATCAGGGATCGGAGTCAAGTCAAAATTTGTGAAGAAAAACCTGTGTGGAGGAGTTGGTTTTACAGATAATGCATTATGGTCTGTTTATTTGCATGTTTGTGTGAAAAAAAATAGTTTTGTTTTAATGAAATAAAAAAAAAAATTGCACATGGAGTAGGCGACATATTCTTATATGTTGCTGAACTATTCAGTTCTTCATTGTTTAACACGAATCAAACTATCTCACTTGCACTTCATAAGAAACATCGAAACACTATTTGCATTTTAGAAAGTGCTGTCAAACTTAATTATTTTTAAATCTTCTTGTGCGGTGGAAACACAAAAAATATTTATTTAATCTAAACTGAGATAAAACCTTGGTGGAAACATAGCAAAACTTAATTATCCTTTCTATTGTTTTCTCTTCCAAAATAAGCCAAGTTAGTCCATTTTCATTAACAAAACTAAATAATATCAACAGTAACAGATTGATTTCTTTTCTCTAATAGAAACACATGATTCCAAATGCACAGCTACTCAACGAACAAAGCCATCGAGATACAAATGCAATATCAATCGTACCAACATTTGAGAACGAAATCACATAAGATCCATTCGAGACTCGTATAAATGTCAAAAACCTATCCGTAGTATGATTCTACTTTAACTTTTATCGGTAGTATTCATACTGCGAATATTGTTTTTGTTATTCCTGTAAAATCCTACTATACTTTTGATAGATTTTCTAACAAAACACGGGTAATGTTTTCTATGCTTTATTTTGTAGCTTTGCTAATTCTTATCAACTTAGAAAAACCAACTTCTCTTATATTTAGTTTTTTTTATTGTGTAATAATATATCATTGATTAGCTATGAACGAGTCATTGTTTATTATTTTCGGGTTCATTTACCGTTAATTTAACATCTTAAATTTTGTATGTAAGAGATTTCGTGGTCTTAAAGATCTCCGTTATGACACCAGATTTAATTTGTTTGTTTTCTTGTACTTTTAATAGTTGGCTTCTACCCTTAGCTTCAGCTTCAAAATACTCAGTTTCAGTCACTGTTAAAATTTTAGCAATTTAATTTCACAGAAAAACTCATTTTAGTCCAAATTTCGGAATGTCTCATCCACATTTAGCAGCAACTTCAACAGATCATGCAATCATAACTCGATACAATCTCTTAATGGGTCATTAATTTCGTGCGCGCAAAGCTCTCTTTCATATACCCGCACCATACTTACCACATCAACAGCATCCGCACTCTGAACACGAAACGCCACACCATGCATCGACCTCCATACCACGCCATCCATCGCCACACAGAGTACGATGGCAGCGAAGCAATAATTTAAGTCTTAATTAAAATGAGTTAGATATTCCACTTTCCATAGTTCACTCGCCGTCGTTGTTCTTATTCCGGTGATTTATGGATTTCCAAACTCACGATGACCCATCGCCCATCGGTCGTGCACTTCAATCCCAGTCCGAGAGTCCCAGCTCGACTCGACGGCAAGAAGCCCGTACCCCCGACTATAGCATTGCATTGCACAGGCCGACCCCAAAGGTGAGTGGCAGAAATGTCAGACTAAGCTATCTCGGTTTGGAGGAGACGAAAGCAACAACTTCATCTTGTCGGAGATTGTTTTTGTGGTAGGTTGTTGTGTATATCGATGAAATTAAACGCAATTAAAAGGCCATAGATCTATCCGCCATCTGGTGATCGCGCACTGATCATTCCACTCGATGTCGAAGACGAAGCCGAAAGTAATTCCTTTGCCTTGCTCGATTGAGTACGCGACGAGGACGACCGACGATGAGGATAACGACGATGGTGATGGTGACATCAGTGACTGGTGAGTTACCATATATCCAGATCCAAGATCCCTCTCAATCTCAAGCCACATACCGCATCGCATCCTTAAAAAAAAAAGACCACCACTCCGACACACATCTGTCGAGATTTTAATAAAAGTCAAAGTGAATTTTCTTTACGACAAAGATGGAGCATCGACGACATAAAACGCATCCGCTCTTCAATTAAATTCACTTCACATTTAGTCCTCGTGATCTTGATATTGCGAGCAGCAGCGTGACATTTCGCTTAAATATAAGTCCAGTCTGATAAGACTTGAGATGTGTCTGTCTGTCTTTCTGTCTATATACCTCTATACCTCTATACCTCCGCCTATACCTCTACTTTTACCTGAATGCCATGCCGTGCGCTGCGCCACCGCCGCCGGTTGGGCCGGTGACATTGGAGGGAGGTTTTACAAGTATATCGGTCCCAATCCCAAAGACAGTAATGGCACATCACATCAGGCAAACAAAAAAACAAAAAAAAAAAAATACCCAAACTAAACCAGTATCTACACCCAAACCCGCAACTTTGTCAAAAGGATGTTTGTTGAGCTTTGCGTGAGCCTTTAAAGACGCCGGCCGGCCGACTAACCATCCACATTGCATCGAAGACTGAGACTTCGAGAGAGTGGCATGCAACGAAGGTCAACAACGGGTTCGATGGGAAGTGAATCGAAGATAAAGGGTTTTGACTGCTCCTGCTATACAAAACGGCAGCAACAAGCAACAGATGCAGCTGCATCAGCTTTAGCTATGTTAATGTAGGTCTTGGCTCAGACTAAGGCTCAGTCTCAACGTGATCGTTTATAAAAACACAAAAAAAAAAACCACAAAGGGGGAAGACTTGAGAAGCATCATCAGGAGACGATGAAAATAAAATTCTCCGTTTTGCGTAGGAAAGTCAAACGCATTCGAACTGAATCAGCTTCAAGATTTTATCTATTCATGGTGACACGCATGCAGAATGCAGATCTCTTGATGGCACATTATCCAATTAAAGGGCATCGATGCAACCTTTTCTTTTTTTATTTTCCCAATTCAAATTGTTTTTTAGATCAATTTGTGTACAGATAACTTTTGGTTTTGAAATTCAAAAACTCATTTTTGAAGAAAGGTTAAGGCAAAATTTCTGTTAGATCACACAGCTCGTGTGAGAAGCCCTAACTTTTAAACTAAGTTCGCGACTTCACCCTAGATTTGGAGGATTAAAGTATGAAAATGATTGGAGGTAACAACTAAATTTTACTACTTTGAAGCACTCTACAACGACTTCTCTTTAATGACCGAAATATCATAAATAAATTGTCAAACAATTCTTTAGAAGACTTTGACCTGCTTCAATAATCAAATCTCCGTTGAAGACATTCATAAAATCCCCCCAAGTCAAAAGCCAAACAAATATAAAATCGAAAGTCCTCGTCCTACCTTCAACAACGAGAACAACAACAATCAGCGAATGGACAATTTATAATCCCCGAGATGGTTTCACTGAAGCACAGGAACTACTTCACCTACTGTACCAACCTCAGCAGGAGAGATTGTCATGAGCGAGCTCTTCACTGTTTGTTTGCTGATGGCGCTGCGGCTGGATGGTGGTTGGCTGGCAGTGGGTCAGGATCTTAAGTGCGGGATCAGTGTATCAATGCAACTGCTGGCTATAAGGTTTGCGCTATACCAAAGACTTACTCTCCTCTGTTCCGCCATTTGCCGCCATTACCAATTTATGAAGATGACTTTCATTTGATCGTTTGTTTGGTGGAAGTTGCTCCGTGATTGTTTGGGTTGTGGGAGAATTTTCCATCAGCGACAATATTTTCCATTGCGGACTGCAGGCAGGACAGTGGAAAACAGTGCGCCCGCCAGAGCAAATTGTTTTTCCACGCGCAGTGAAGGCGCAACGAAATGGTATGACAGCGCCACAGACACAGTGGGTTCTTTTTGGTTTGGTTTCTTCAAGTCAGTCATGATGCTCTGCTCAGCTAAACTCAGCTCAGCTTTATACTCATGGTGAAAGATATTTTGAGGTTATGGTGCCTAAATAATTGACAATCGTGATCAATTTAATGTTAGATCGTTGATGGAGGCAGTGAGTCTTTGGCAAGGTTGCTCACGAGTTTTAAATGAATCAAGTGAACAATAACAAAATAAAAATTGTAAAAATTTCGTCAATGAAAGTTTTCCCGCTGCGAATGCATTTATTATAACGATGGCAATGATGACTTTGCCAGTTCTGACAGAGGAGAGGATTATTGATTAGGTAAATAGAATTTTAGTGTGAGAGTGAAATATTTGCTTTTTTATTTAATTTTATTTTTTAAGTGTTTTAAAATTTTTGATAATTGGATAATTTTCTTTCGCGTTTTCATCTAATTTTTGAAAGTTTTCTAGAAAGTTTTGTTTTAAGTTGATGAAAAATTTCAGGTTTGTTGCGTTTCAAATTGTTTTCGATTTCTTTTTGTGCTTAATTTCAGAAATATTCTTCCATAATACTCGAAGTTTCGTATTATTATAATCGGTGCGATTTTTCGTATTTAAAATGTTGACATTTCTCGACGGTTTAAGGCCCTTAGAATCTGAATCAAAGGTTTTTAGAGAGATGTTTGGATCAATACCTTTTTTTGTCGACCATATCTCAAGAATTGGTAGAAATTTTGACTCCAAATAAAAGATGCCAAAAAGGATTTTCAAAAAATCAAACTACAAAAAAAACTCAAGTTTCTAGTTTTACTCGGGTATTCATTTTCTTTAACAAATATCAGACAAAAAAAAAACAACTTTTATTTGGAAACCTTGCTGTGACGTTGAGCCAATGTGTTGATTTTTCCCATTCGTAAATCTTTTACAAACTACTAAAGAGGGTATAGGTTCTTAAAACCTTTTAAACGAAACGTGTCCCAACCACTATTTACAAGTTCATTGCATCCAGACATCTTTCTATATCATAAAACCCCACAACCCCATTTCTCTAAATGAACAATTCTTCCATTTCGAAATCATAAAAGTGGGTCACCATATCACCATTGTCCTAGATCTTTAAGCAAAGACAATTGCAAACATTTATTGACTAAAATTCTTTCACCATATAGCTCTAAAGATACCTTCCAACCTACATCATCATCAGCCCAGCAGCTACATATACGAGTATAAGTTACTTCAAAATAAAAACCCAAGGTCGAATTTATTCACATGGCACAATGGCATTAGGTACATTTCATCCACAGTTTCTGTTTCCTAAATGTCAATTCTATGTAGAAGGTATCCATTCCATTATTCCATTTGAATAGCCCCAAAAAGCTTAAACACTCAAACTCAAACCTTATACAATAGACAAACTAAACAAAAAAATAGTTCAACTAGGTCATACTCAGAATTCACCATCAGCAGTGTTAAGTGAAGTGAAGAGAAGTGAGGTGAAGTGAAGTGAACGTGAAGCCCAAATAGGCGGGTTAGGCCATCATACTGTGTAGATATTCTGATAGCATCTCTATATAATACATATTATACCTATCCATCGATATCGAGATTCCCATAAATTTTTATCTGGCAAACGGGTGCTTGATTTTGAGCTATGATTAAGGTTCTAACTTTGGACATTTGTTGTATGTAGTATTCTATCTCGTTCTCTCACTCTTTCATTCACCCTTCTTTACTGGGTTTATCTATTGTTTGATTATGACGGGAGCGAAGCCGAAACTGACACACAAAACGTGATTTAACAATCGAAAAATATGTGACCTTTGATGGTTAAAACCATGGATCGGCGCGGCGGCGGCGGGCGAGGCGCTAAAAAATGTTGTTTCATCTTTAGGAGTATAGATACTAGATACTCCTAACTCGTATCGTTTCTAAGCCAAAACAATGGTACTCCCCCATTAGATGAAGGGAAATCAATAATACATATAAAACTGCTACTTAGGGATTGGCAGAGGAACACCAGGGACGGATTTATTCTTAAAAATTATTAAATTAATAGGCGCATAATTTTTAACAACCTAAGGGCTTAACATTTTACTATGTAGCTATTTTCTAGGATACTGACAGATGACATATGCATTCAGAAAATTTTCAGAAGTTAAAGTAAAAAATAAATAAATTGGATGGCGCAACAGTCCATTGAGAACTAGGGCCTAGTCTCTTAGAACTCTCAACCATTCCTGTGTGCGAGTACTGTTGTCAGGGATGGAGAGGACCAACAGTTTTAAGCCGAATCCGAAAAGGTAAATTTGAGAAAGCACTTTTCATGCCAAGAATTTGTCAATTCCTCCCGTGAAAACTTTAGATGGCATAGGCAGGGGTCGAACCCAAGACCTCTGGCACGACAGTCCAACGCACTAACCATCATGCCACGGGTACAAAAATGGTAAAAGATATAAAAATGTTAAAATCGTTTAAAATTAGCTAAATCATCTGTTTAGCTTCGTAAATTGCTGACTAAAAATGGCTTTAACATTTTACTAAAGTATTTTAAATATTAAGCCTCAGAATCTAAACAGCATCCATTAATGTTAAAATTTGGACAGACTTTAAAAATAACTTTTCGAATCTTATTCCAATCTCATTGTTTCAATTCTTTGGACTGGAATTATAGTCATAAAACACACCCTTCTTAATTTGTCAGAAAAATTAGCAATGTGTTTCCTCCATAAACAATTCCAATTTAGAAGGGTCGCTGAATGCATTCATCCTGAAGTTTCATTCTCGTGTGTTTTCGTTCCGTCATAATGATTCATGATTGGACTTCGTATATTTTTTCCAAGGGGACAGTTATTGATGTCATTGTTGTGCTTCATTGAGACTAATCATGGGATTTGTTTTGATAGTTCGTTAATAGCGATCATGGAAAACTTCTGTCACTTAGGGGCCAGTTATAGCTATCATTGGTTTTCATCATTGAAAAAAAACATTGGAATTTTGTTGGCACGTCTTTTATAGCTATCATTAAAAATTTCTGTCATTGAAAATAATTTCCTGATTGAAAACCACCGAAAAATGTTTACTGACAGAAATCTGTCATTGGAATTGTGTGAAATTGGATCACATTTGGTTTCACTTTTGAACATAAAAGTATCAGCTGTTCAGGAAAATGAATTTCCGTCCGGAAAATAGAAAAATACATTTTTAGAGACAAATAAATGCGTAAGTACACTTTTTTTCTCAAAAAAAATTATTTGTGTGATTTCCGATCGATCAGTATATAATTTTCATTTCTAATTAAAGGGAAATACCGTCAAATATCGATTCAAAAATTTTTGCGGATCGATTTCAATGATAGCTATAACTGGTGCCTTAAAAACAATTCTGGATTGATTTAAGAGACAAACTGTACAAAAATACACTTGCCTTAGTTTTCTTAGTTTTCATCGCACCAAATCCACTCCTGAAATTAAGCAATTGTTTCATAGGTTTTGTGTGCAATTTTCAATTCAACTTACAATACCTAAGCCATATTTCCTTCAAGATTCTTTACACAAAAGAAAAGACACAGAGCTGAGAAGAGGAAGATTGTTCATGCGATAAAGTCCCAATCACTGTCAATCGTTTGAATAGTGCTCCTTTAAGTTTATTTTTCTTTGGTTTTTTGGAATGAGCTCCGCTTCCCCTTCATACAAAAATATTTCCTTCAAAATATTTTAGCTTTACACTTTCGCGAAAATGGTTGTCCTCCTTGTTTTTCAAAAAGGGCACGGAAGCTTGAGGGGAAGACATCACTAGAAACATAAAATCATAAAAGGAAAGTATAAAATCATAAAGTCATGTCTGCTTCATTTGACAAAATGATATAAATTTCAAAAATGGCTGAATTTTATGAATTGACAAAAGCCCCTTCAATTTTACTATACCTACACCAAAAAGGATTGTACGCGTACATAAGTAAAATTCAGTGAAATATTTCAAAGAACCAACGAGAGGACGACCGTCGAACGACGCGAAGCTGCTAGGAGAAGTCAGGAAGGAAGAAGTTGTTTTAGCTATAGCCATATCTTGATAGCGGTAATTTGGAAAAGTTTCCTTAAAAAAGCTAATTTGACTTGGATTTGATGGAGCTTTGGCTTCAATGGCAGTGAATATTGCTCCTATTCGCAAAAGTCGTAAATTTTCAAGATTGAATGATAAGACAGTAAAATTATGACTTTGAGGCATGAGAAATTGTCTTAAAATGAAAATTGATATTTCTTCTCATCGTCGTCGTTTTCGGTTGAAGTTGTCGTAAAAGGCTTACTTAGAGGATTTGCAAATTCAGCACATAGTATATCTTTTGTTATTTTTCGGAGATTGTCGAATAAACGCTTCTTTGGAGCTTCTATAAAGATTTGAGCCCCTAATTCGTGGTATCCTGTCCGGTTGGATTATTGCGCATAATTGGAAATAAATTGGCACTCGTTTTAGGATCGGGTCCAAATGCTCCCTTTAGGAGAAGTCCTTTGTTTTATTTTTGGTATTATAGTCTACTGTTTGAAACTGATAAAAACAAAATAATATTCTTCCTTTTGCAGGCGATGTTCGATTTTGTGCTAAGGACTGTTGTTGTGAAACAAAAACCACAAAGTCCAAGAAAACCAGAACGAGAATCCCTCTCTATTCATTAATTCTGCCTGATCGGCTACCGCAAACCTTTACGCTTGATAGAAAGCCAAATCCCAGAAACCAAATTTGAAATGATGTAGCAAAGTAAAGATTTTGACTTCTGCATAAAGGTGCTGCTAGGCTGTGGCAGTGGCACGGCGCGGCGGCAGTGGTGGGGTGTTTCAACATTTCATATAAAAATAAACAGCATCCTGGCCAGACTGCGATAGAACCATAAACATCCAACCAAACAACCAACCAACCATCAGCAGCCATAAGCTATAAGATTGAAACCATGAAACCAGAAGCAGTGCGGTCGGTGAGTACGAATATATATCAAATTACCTCTACTAGAATTAGAGAAGCATTGAATTGAAATTTAATTTAAATTGAAAGGAGTGAATGTTTGTTATGTTCTATTGTCTACCTTCTTAACCTATCCTATACCTAAGAAAAAAGGGGTCAACATTAAGATCTTTAAAATGATATAAGTTGAAATGAAAAATTTAAGCAAAAACCAGGTTATGAATTTTGTATTACTGGAAGAATTGGTTCCTAAAACTTTAATCTCATACAAAATTCGTGTGGTAGCAAATTGTTGGTATTAGACAATTTTTAATTAAAGAGTGAGCGGTTACACAGTTAAAATTGAAGAAGTTCGAACTATCTTCAGTATTGCAGAAGTTTAACAATTTTTAGAGTACCTATGTGTTCAAAATTTTAAAACCAAATAACGAGTGTTTTTAAAGAGCTTTAAGTTGACAACATTATTTTAACTGGCGCTCATTTTGCCAGCTTTATTTGATTTATTTTTAGTTTGATTTATGAGATAAAAAGACTAACCCGTTCAGGCTTCCAAATCGTTAACATTTGTTTCGAAAACCATAGATATCTTTCGAAAACCATGGAAGCTCACTGTTGGTTTAATTGTTATGTTAATAGACGAATAATCCTCAAAAAAATGTTGAGACACCGTTTCCACAAAAACTTACTTTTTTGTATGAGGTTAGGTGGTATAATGGATGCGTAATTCTTAAAAGATGATACTGGCCAGAACGTTACAGTCAATAGTGAGCGATTGTTCATCAATTGAACAACCCTGCTGTGAAGGAGCAGTGCTCGCAACAAAACGGTGCAAAATATCATACACAGCTAGTGCCACAATTGATTCGTTAAAGTAAAATTTCGGTAACTCCAAAGTTTTACTTAACTTCACTTTGTCCCTTCTTTTTAAGGTCATGGAAACGCTGATTAATTATCAGCTTAAGAAATATCTTGAGGAACGGAAGCTTCTTAATGAACGGCAATACGGCTTTCGTAGCAATAGGTCCACTGGTGATCTCATGGTTCATCTCACCGAACACTGGAACAAATCCTTACATCGTTTTGGAGAAAGTAAGATTATTGCACTTAATATTTCAAAGGAATTTGATAAAGTTTTGTTTCTCTTATCAAAAATGTGTGCCTTTGGTATTGACAAATCTTTTCTTCGTTGGATTAGAAATTTTCTTTCCAACCGTTCAATACAAGTTGTTTTGGACGGATTAAAGTCTGAAACCTATAAAATAAATGCTGGTGTTCCCCAGGGTTCCGTTTTGTCCCCGACCCTTTTAACCATTTTTATAAATGATCTCCTGCTACTTCTAATTCAATACATTGTTTCTTAGCCTTTCATATTCGTTTCTAGACTCACAACCCTCCTCTTCGGATGTGGAACTGCAACGGCAAAATATGATAAGCTTATTAAATTCCGATCTACACAGCATTGCACAATGGGGAATAAAAAATCGTGTGGAATTTAATGCTTCGAAAACCCAAAGCTGTCTTGTATCGTTAAGGCAAGATAAACCCTCTATGCCACTATCTATGAGTGGCACTTGCATCAACGAAACTGAAAATCTTGACATCCTTGGAATGTGCATCAGCAACCACCTTTTGTGGAGCTAATGTCTAATTGTCTAGGTTTTTTGAGAAGATGCAAGCAATTTTTCTCTCCGTCTGATCTGGCTACAATCTACAAAACCTATATACGTCCGAAACTTGAATAAAACTCTCATCTCTGGGCTGGTGCTCCAGTAACTTACTTAAGCCTCTTGGACAGTATTCAAAGAAGAGCTTTTAAATTGATTAGTGGCATTAACATCATCAAAACGATTACTTCACTCGAACATCGTCGTAAAGTTTCTTGTCTTACCCTTTTTTACCGTTATTTTAACGGTTTATACTCAAGAGAAATAGTCAGTTGCATTCCTCCACTTAAAAAATTTAACCGTGATACCCGCGCTTCTAGAAATGCCCATCAGTTTACCCTTGAGCCCAACTTTGGGCGTACTATGAAGTACAGAGATTCATTTTGTAGCCGTACTACTCGAATGTGGAATGCCTATCTTTCCCTATCATTGCAATGCTCAGGAATTCAAAATCATTGTACAACGGCACCTCCTATCTAACCCCTTCCTCTTTTCCTAATGCTCACACTGTGTCTTTGGCACATTAAAGGTATACAAAACCCTTTTAGTGTTCGCTAATTATTAACAAAAAAAAAGACCCCTAATTCGGTTTCAATTCCGTGTGATTTAACGCCGATTTAGTATTTTTTGTGAAGAAATGTGATATCGCTCGTCTATACTAATAAGCCCGAAACGATTCACCAATTGGACGACAACATTCCCCGGATTATTGGTGATATACCGCGACAAATATTGGAAAAAGTTATCAAACATTTTACTCGTACCTCCATATTAGACTAAGTCGCGTCCGAGCCAGCCTGTTTAGAAATAACATATAAGTTTAATATTATATTTCAAAATTCTGTACTACTAGAAAAACAACCTTTTCAAACTTTAAAAAAAAAAATGTTTATCGTAAAGTCCTGACCCGGTGCACTTCCAGTGGAGAGAATTTAAAAAAATTAGTTTTTTGCGATTTTTTTTCCCATAAATCTCAGCTTTTGAAAAAAAAAATTTCCAATTTTGAACATCAAATGGTTTTAAAATTTGTCAAGTCTTTTCGCATATAAGAAAGTTAGCTCAAAGTGACATTTCAAAATTGAACAACAAAAAATCTGATTAAGCAAACATTTTTTTTTTTCAATAATTTCTCTGAAAAATATTAAAATAGTACATTTTTTAAAAACCTGTCCATTCCAACGTCCCAGAAGAGTAAACTCTTGAATCTTAAAATTGGATCAAAAATATATTTATTTTCGCATGTTTTTTCGTTAATAATCAGTCTTGCTTTAAAAGAAAATGTTGCTATTCAAAAAACAGACGACATACAAAACTGGAATATTCGATCCGAATATTATTTTAAAAAAGTGTAACGTTCACATTTTGTACCTAATAAAAACTATTTTTTTATCATTACAATGTTTCTGATTTATAAAAATTATAGGTTCGTTATTTTGTTTTGGTTGAGTTCGTTTGGTCAATAAAAACAAAAGTTTTATTGAATAATAAAGAATAATTGAATATCACTAAAATATGTTAACGTATGAAAATTTTTTGAAACCTGAATAAAGAAACTAACTTATATCCCCACAAACAACCGGTCAGGTAGTGGCATCATTTGACAAGATGCCAATTAAATGCTTCGTATTGCCCCAAATTCGGAACATTATAGCGCCATCCATTGACCAAAGTAAGCGCCACATAAGGCACACACATCCTCGCTGCATTGCACATATGCATCTTCAATCTGCACCACCCGCTGAGTATCATCGACGTGTCGCATCTTTCCAAAGTTTCCACCTTATCGCATAATAATTTTCAATTCGATATCAAAATGTGGCATTCTTCACTGCTCCATCCCCATCTCCAAAGCGCATATACCAATAGCCACATCCTCTCTTGCATATTTCAATCCTTTATCCATTGAGCCATACTATAAAAATCTGCATGGCTATCAGCAGATTTAATCAGTTTTATTATTTTCAATATCGGATGCAGCCCGAGATTGTGGAGTTTGTGGAGATGGAACTCATCACCAGCAGGAATCCCATTTAAAAGAAGGCACAACCAGGCCAGGAAAACAAAAAAAGCACAAAACCAGTAGGGAAAGGTTGGTGACCATTCTGTTCCTTTTTTTTTCTTCTTCATCTTTTAATCACACAAAACTGTCAACTTGGATAAGTGCATTTGGCCATTTCAACGAATGCGAGAGTGTCTCACTTTATGTTCCGTCCTAGTCCCAGTACCAGTACCAGTCCCGGTTTCCTCAACATTTTCCTTTATTTTAATCGTATGTATTCTAGAAAAATGCCAGTTTCACTCTGTGTCTGCATATACAGGATATGTTGGTACATCTGCATATACTCGTATGTACCTATACATTCACAACTCTTCATAAAACGAGATGCTGGGGGTTTCACCTTCTGCGGGATGTGGATGATGTCCTCTCTCTGATAGTCCATGGCCCATTTTTATTGTGGCCATTAATGTGATGGCTTTGGTGAATTATATTTTATGGTCACAAATTTGAATTAATTGAGATAAAGTGGCCATTAAAGTGTCGTTTAACATGGTATTCGGATTAATTTTACCCCAAGTGCAACTCTGGAATCATGGATGGTATATAAGTAAAAGCTTGTGTGCTCTGCTCAGCTCATTGTGCAGAATGATGGTTCAGTACACATAGGTAATGCTCTTTATATATAAATAAGCACTTGGTAATTAATACAAGTGCAATACGATCAGATTAATATATTTATATAATATAGAAAAGCAGGAAAAGGATGAATTGGACAACCGATATGTAATGATACGATACGATACCATACCATACGAGCAAGGAAAAAGATATCAGAAAGAGAGACAAAATTATATCGAAATCAGATAAGCTCCGGTATATCGGCAGCGTTCGGCGGTATTTTAAATTTTATTTCACATTTCCATTATTAAAATGCTGAAAGGAGTATAAGACCTATAGAACAAACAAGTTGGTAAATAAATTAAAATAATGAACATCGCATCGGAAAGTTTAACAGAAGCTGGGGTATGTTTCTCAGATCATTTAACTTTGGTAAATTATGCGCTGTGTTTTACTTCCCTGAGAGAAAGAGTTATGTAAAATTAATATGAATTCAAGTGAAGTGAAATATTGGTTTAACATTAACCATAAAAAGCAAATAATGAACAGCATTACGATGGTTCAATGGAAAATAACACCATATATTTGTTGTATAGGAAATCGATTCTTAATGAGAACACTGCACGGGCGCCATTTAGGGAATTTTTTTTTTTTTAAATACAAAGCAATATTAAGAACAAGTTTAAAATAAAAAACCATAAATGTTCTCTAACGCTAAATACTAAACAAGTTTTAATATTTTTGTAGCAATTGATTGATGTTTAAAGAGGCAATACCCGGGCGCCATTTACAGATTTTTTTAATACCTAAGCACCATTATCTAGCAAATTTAAAATAAAACTAAAATTGGCTTCATAAATCGTCATACATTTGTATGTTTGCCTAGATTGAAAGTGAATACTAAACCAATTTTCAATACTTCATCGAAACTAATTTCTGATGAATATACTTCCCGGGCGCCATTTATAGACTTCTGTTTTGTAAATACCTAAGATCTCTTTTATTTGAAAATTTCTTTGAATTTGTATTTATTGTCTCAGCTTTAATACTCCATTAGTTTTTATAACCTTATGGAAAATGTTTGTTTAAAGAAGACATTGCCCGGGCGCCATTTTGACACGACTGTTTTCAATTGCCTAAGCTCTATTTTTCCATTTGAAAAAAACTCAAACTTAGCTCAATTATCAGTCTTTATTTTAATATATTAGATTGAATATTTTATTAATTTCTATAACTTTACTACAACTTATTTTTAAAGAAGACGCTCCCCGGGCGCCATTTTTAAACTTCGGTTTTTAAATAAGTAATAAACCAGCACTTCCAACAAGTTTGAAGCAAAGAAAAATCATACATTTCTCCCGTTTGGTTGAATACTGAAATACATTTTTAAAAACAACCTTCCTGACCGCCATTTTGAAATTGTTTTTTTTTTTAATAATTTTCCCAATAATTTAGAAACAAACAAAAAGTTGTCTCCATTAACCGTAATAAATATGATTCCTTACATTGAGATTAAATACTTAACTAATTTCTAAAACTTAATGATTTTATAGAATGATACTTCCCGGGCGCCATTTAAATATTAAATTGTCCATTATTTTATCTGCATTTTTTTTAAAATCATTTTGCAACAAACTTAAAGATGGCTCTTAAGCCATTTGCAATTTATTTCGTTATATTCAATACAAAATTAATGTATACAACTTCAAGGAAACTGATTTTCAAGGAAGCAACTGCCCGGGCGCCATTTACAGATTTCTTTTTAAAATACCTGCTGAATTCCATTTAAAAATAATTTTAAAGAAACTAGGTTCCGTAAACAATCATAAATTTATTCCTCAAACTAATTTCCATCGCATAAGCAAAACAAAAAGCTTTCTGATTAATTCAAAAATTTATTGCTTCTAACTACATTTTAAGAAATCTTCACATAAAACCTTAAGTTTCTTGCTAAAACATAAAATCATACATTTATCTCTTTACCGACAGACAATGAACTTCAACAAAAACAAAAAAAAAAACCCTTTGCCGCAAGTCCAAACAAAGCCAATATAATGTATGACTTTGGTTTTGAAAACAAAACAAAGCAAAAAAAAACGAAAGAACGAAGTAAAAACTTTACCTTCACAAGTTAGGCTCGTTACCCATCCATCATAAAAATAAATTCCAAATCTGAAGCTCAAACTAAAGGTTTTTGTAATACAGACAGAAAAAGAAACAAAAAAGAACCATCCGAAGAAGGGACCCATTACGGACACGGCTTTGATTTTTAGTGGTCTTTAAAGTGATTATATGGCACTGTACGCAGTGAAGAATCGTACATATTTTGCGATCTTGTTTTTCTTCAATTATTATTTGTGAGTGGTGATTTGTAGGCGTTTTTGGTCTTTACAACCCCTAAAGGGCTTTTATCGACAGGATTTCCATCTTGAAATTTGAAAACTGTCATTAGATAAACTTTTTTAGTACTTTCAGATAAAGTCCCACAATTTATCAACTATAAATTGATATTTGATACTAATTGATCTTAGAAATATTACCGATTATTTCATTTCAGTGCCAGATTAAAGTTGAACCAAATTTTGGGCTTTTGGTATTTCACCATCTGAACTTTTCTAGTATTTCCCAAAGCACTTTGTACTTTGTAAAAGTTGCTTTTTGACCTGGCTAAATGTTTCTACTCATAATTATTTTATGTTTTTATTCATTCACTCAAACTAGAGTCCTTTGAAATTTGACATATAAACTGACAGCTTGGCAACCCTATTCATTGCCTTCATCATCCTGTTGGTATGGTGCGTGGTAAAGGTGATTTTTATTATCTGGCTAAAGGTGGTTAGAAAGATGTTTTCTTTTGTTGTTAGGCTTCAAATCATATCATTTGAGTTTTGAGTTGGTTGCGAAGAGTAGAGTTGTAAATATTTGAGGATATCGTTTCGCGCGAAAGGAATCACCCAGCCCCAGAGGGCAATTAAAAAGACCGAAAATAAACCTAAGCAGACAGCTTCTCATCAAAATTGGCACTGCCATTGCCATTTTTCCAATGTTGGTCGTTGTTGGTATGGTGTTTCATCATCAGTCCTGCATACATAACAACAGAACACAGAACAGAACAGACGAGACGATAATTCCTCTTGCACTGATGATGATGGACAAGCTGCCGTAATAAAACGTGTCTCTGATGCGGCCAGAATCTGATGCAGACTATGGGATTGGACTGGGATGAACACCACCTTTAGGGATGTTCGTGCGAGAACACATTATTCGCAGTAACGCCTCGTTAATTTATGATCAGCTTTTGCCATATAGTCAGTCGGCTTTGTGTCATTGTACAAATGCGATGTACAAATGTTTGGTTGAATATGATGATGGCAATGGCCATGACCATTTCAATTGCTCTAAGAATTGAGCGCGTAAATCCTTGAAGCTGCTTTGGACGTACGCAAGGTGGATAGGGTACCTATAATGCTGATGAGTCCATATAGCAAGCTGAGAATGACACGCTGAACAACGACGACGACGACGACAACAGCGACGACTGTTGGGATGACGATGGACAGGAATGGGAAGAATTTCACCTTCATTATTGCTTGCTGCATGCAGCGAATGCGCGCAGATGAACGAACGTATGGACGAGAATGAACGTTACTGGCGGCAAGAGTCGTTAAGAATTCCACCAGCAGCGGAATGGTGACACCGCGCTGTTGTTGCAGTTACCAATGATGATTGCGAGCGGGGTGGAAACTAGTTTTTATTTTTATATATTCCGAACCGTTTGAGCTACAGCCACACCTGGAACGCACTGCACATTTAATTACCTTTTGCGTTGCGCCAGAGTTTGCTACGTTACAGTGCGCCCATGGAATTCTCTAAGCCAAAGCTGCTGCATCAACAGCAGCATCAACATCAGCATCACCATTGTGGTTATTCAATGCAGGAAGGCGGTAGGCTTAAGGCAAAACACCGATAAGCCGCCACATACCTACCCGTCCTGACAAAGGATTCCGCAATTAATCTATGAGTTTGACCATTACTATATACGCCACCATCGCCATCACCATCGCCATTGCCATAGCCATCATCTTCTGCGTCAGTGAGTTGTGTTGGATTTGTTTGTTGAAATTGCTTCCTTGTGACGAGAGGTTTCGCATTCGACGGATTCAATTATTGTTTAACACAAGTTTCTCAAATACGTTTCTGGTAGAGGAGATTGGTTTTGGTATATGAGAATAAAACTACATGGGAAATTTATTGCTAGCCACAAAAGCCGGCTCATAGGGATTAGATGAAGCTGTATTATGTTTATACTTTTGACCCCTTGTTAACGATGGAAGCAGAAAAGTTTAATACTTAAACCTTTCATTTTTGAATTGTTTAAAGACATCCCTGGGTGTCTACAATTGTAAAAAAAAAATGGATCTTATTTTCTTTTAATGATTTTCCAAACGAAAGTCTTATCAAAACAAAAAGATAGGTCCAAAAATTTTATGAAACTAAAAAAATCACTGCAAGGTGTTTAAAAGCTTTTTGAAGCGTACTTTAGTCTATGGGTAACTCTTCTTCTAAGTACCATTTTCCAATAAGTTTTAAACAAACCAAAAGTTGGCTTTATAAACCGTCATGCATTTATTTTCCTTGAGATTGAATACTAAAATATTGTCTACTAACCTAATGGAAACTGATTTTTAAAAAAGACGCTTCCCGGGCGCCATTTAGAGATTAATATTTACAATTACCTGATCTAAATGTGTCATTTAATTTTGAAAACGAACCAAAAGCTGGCTCTGAGACCATCTTTGATTTTTTCCCTACGAAAAACGAATTTTCAAAGAGGACACTGCTCGGGCGCTATTTAGAGACTCCTTTTTTAAATACCTTCTGAGTTTCATATTACAAAAAATTGGCTCCCTAAACCACCATACATTTTTGTGAAACTGAAAAATTTAAGACAGGTGGTTAGGAAACGTCTTGATGTGGCCATTTTTTGTTTGATAGCTGCCACAAACTTAGAGGGTTTAAAATACATTTAATATGCCAGTATGAGCATTATGCTAGTAGGGAGAGGTTTGAAAGGAGGTGTTGGTGTGCATAAGTTTTTTATTCTATAGAGGAAATAGAGCGTATTAAGGCATTCCATATTCGTGTAGTACGGCTAAAGAATGAATCTCTTTACTTCATAGTACAGGATAAGTAGTTGGACTCAATAGGTATTCCTAAAAGCGCGAATACAACAGTTGATCTGTTGAAGAGGAAAATTTAACTGGCTATTTCACTTGACCGTAGTCCCTAAAAATAACGTTAGAAAAGGGTGAAGCAAGAAACATTATTAAAATATTGAGTTGAAGTAATGATGTTATCTTCACGCTCGTCGTTGATTAAGTAAGTTTCGTTTCTGGGCCACTTGCTCAGATATGGTAGATAATTCTTGGATTTACACAGTGAAAAGGCATATTAGATAGTTACTATTAAATTCTTTATTTTTAAGTTTTTAAAAACCTGAGTGAAAATTCCTAGTATTTTATAACTCGTGTTTTTGATTTAGTTATTAAGCAATGTTCCAAATTGTAGAGAAATGAGCTTGGAAAAATCGAAAACATCAACATCGATTTCTTCAAAAAAAGAATGGTCTTAAAAATCTTGAAATGAAGGAATTACACGATACGATAAAAAGTACCTACTATTACGGATGGAGCCCTGCGGCTTTTCTCTTGTAAATAAATTTTCGTCTGAAATGGGACAACATCCATTTACAATTTTTTTGATAATCCTGCCATTTTTGGTAATTTACCTCCACCTTCACACTTTTTATTTATCAATCGTTTACCTCAATTTGCGCAGTTGACGGTTTTCGTTTTTATTTTTTATTTTGCTTCATCCATCCCCAAACTCGAAAGTCGCAATATGTAAACTTATAAAGGCTTGGAGACCTTTGACTAATGTATCTACTTTTTTACACATTCTCCTGATCCATAAAAGTCAATTTGTTTTGACTGGTAGTGTACTTATATGAATTGATTGAACGTGTTTTATTTTTGTGCTCAGGCTCACTTATTTTGAACTGAAAAATGCTGTAATCATCATCAATGATGAGTCTCTGGACTCTGCAGAGGCGCGAATTTAAACACACAAACAAAAAATAAAGGAAAGGTGACTTAATCCAAAATTATGCCTTCAACTTGTTGCAATGGAAATTACCTTTTGCCATCAGTGTAATGCAGTGCAGTGCAGTGCAGCAGTATGTTCATCCGTCCACAACCAGCCAAACCATCAGCTCGGCTGGCTATAAGCTGTGTTATAACCAACCATACTCTCTGGGTACTCTTGACAATATAGCAATTACCAAATTCCAAAAATGAAGGAAATTTTCGCGCAAAATCTTTCGCCAAACCATCCAAACCAATGATTTACCAGTAAATCATGTGCTCCTCGAGAGTTGTTTCGTTGGAATTTCACTCCTCGACGAGTATAGGATGAGGACGAGTGTTATAGTGCTGGACTCGGACTGCTGAAGCTGATGCTGGGTTGAATCTCAAATGTGGATGTGTTTTTTTTTTGTTTTCTCAAGATACTTTTTTTCTGTCGAATGAAGGAATACCTGACATTACCGCCAGGTCGCAAATCTGTGGCATGGCTGCGGCGTCGTCGTCAATGTGGTGGTGGCGGCAGCGGTGGTATAGCAGCAATTTACTTGTCAAGCCGGAGTAAGAATTATCGCTGCCTTACGTAACGTAACGTTTCAAAGTAACAAACATTTAATGGCTGAATCACATACACGCTTCAGCTTCGGCTTCGTCTGCGTTACGTTGGGCATGCTTCGAGGTTGCTTTGAATGACATTTCTATTATTTCATCCCTCCAAAGAGCAAATATTTTGTTTGTTGACATTTTTTTACATCTCTTGAGCTGTCAGACGAAGCAAATGTTCAGAAAATTGAACTAGAGCTTCCGTTTAGAGTCACATTACGTTACATTACGTTCTTTTCCTTACGATTGCCAAACGAAACGTGAGGTCGAAGCTCCATTGTGATAGCATGCATTGAATTCCTATGGCTGAACTCGTAAACGTCAGGCGAAGCCGAAGCTGAAGCGTGTATGTGATTCAGCCATAAGATGCATCCCTCTCTCCAAAAATATACCAACAAAAGTTACTAAAACAAGAAGAAACAAAAACAAAACTGGTCCTAAGAGTTCATCATGAGTGTCTCCACTAATCGAAGACACATCTATTGGCCAATCGAACGTGACAAATTGAGTAATGAACTGAGTCATCGCCGTTCACCACCGATGAACCTCATCAAATGCTAATTCATAATGAAATCATTAATAAACTGCGCGCGAGCGCCCCGATGATGGGGCGGGCGGCTAGACAGTGCTCCCCAAGCGGGAAACACAACGCAACAGAAAAGAGAATCATCATGGCCAAAAGAAGCTGCGCAGTTAAGTTGGAGACGGACGACGGAGTCGGAGTGGAAATTAATTAAAAGATCATTTATTCGGAAATCGTAATTAATATTCCGAGCACACGAAGACATCGGTCGCCTTAAACTCAAACTAAAAAAAAAAAGATGCTATAGCGACTGATGAGCGGTAAGGAGGACGGCGGCGGTAATAAAACGTGTTTAAACTGACCACATGCAAATCCCGATCCCGATCAAGACCCAAGACCAACCTGTCCATAAGTGTATTCAGCTGCCTGAACTCGGATGAGAGATGGACGATGAAATTGTTTTTGAATGCTGAACAACCTCCCCTATGAGCTGTGTGTTACGTCTTGTGATGCTCTATACTCGATGCCAGCTGGGCAGGGAGCAGACCATGTTTGCAAGTTGCAAATCTGAAATAGCTACAAGAATATCCTGATCTAGGAGAGAGGAATCAATTTGTTTCTGCCTAGAATAAGTTGCTGCTGCTTTTGTTAGATTCCGCAGTCACAGTCTTCGAGTTGAGTCTTGAGTCGAGAAGAGAGATATGATAGTATGAAATGCGAGAGATATACTAACTCTGATGCTTTGCTGATGGCTGCTGCTGTTGAAAGTTGCAAGTAGCAAGAAACAGGTAATTTACATTGATGGAGTCGCATGCTGAAATTGAGATTATGACCAAGCGTTGATTATTATTTGAGATGACACTTTGTCTTTTCTATTTATATGAGTAAAGTTAAGTACCTAGATACGTTACGAGAGTATTGATGCAATATATTAAGTTGCACTTCAGTCTATGGGAATTTAATTATTACATTTTATGAGCTGGAAAATTGTTTTTTTTTTTTTTTGTTTACAAAGTTGTGTGTAATGTTCATTTAGAACAATAAAACTGCCATGGAGGTGCTAGAAAGTCTAAATAATAGACATTTATACTGAATAACCTATATAGAATGTTGCAAAAATCAACTTAATGTTGAGGTTATTTATGTCAAAGAATTGAGCTTTAAAATTCTTAAATAAAATTCGAGTTTTCGAAAGATCGATTTGTTTTCTTTGAATACCTCCACAAGGATCCCAAAAATGATGTCATAAAAGATTTTGGCTGAGAAAAGCTCGGTACTCGGTTTTAGAATTTAAATACCAAAGACATCTTGATTTCTTACAAAATTTCACTAAAGCGCAATGTCATCAAAATAATTATACATAATTATTATTGTTTAAGTTTTGGTTTTCTTTCGTCCATTAAAATGAATATTACTAAATGGCTTGAATAGCTCAGTAACATTTTTGGGAAAAATTGAATTTATAAAATTAGTGCGTTATGTAAACGTATTGTAAGGGTAAGCAATAAAAATTACAATTTAAAGAATAAAGCAGAATAAGTTTGTTAATCAAAGAAACATATTTACACTTATTGTAACGAATCCCCTACCAGAGGTAAGATCAATTCAATACAAAAATATTGGGTGCTCAACCGGGATTAGCTGTAATTCAATTATTTTAATTCTCCCGTTTTGCTAGAACTCTCAAGAATTAGGCATCGCTCAGACGACATTATATATTATATTTTGCTTAAGGATCTTGGTTTACACTAGTACAACATCAAGACTTAAAAATGGAAGGAGATTAACCATTTGAAGCGACATTCTATCTTCGATTGGCCAAGTTGTCAAATTTTATTGGAAAACCCTTTATATCCAAAAAATATTGTTGAAAACACGTGTTTTTTATTTGATCATATTAAAATCTAAAACTAAAGTAAATGTATTTTTCAAAACCATGAAATCATAAGATTCCAGATGAAGATTCATAAGTCATCTCATTTAACCATTTAGAATTTATGGAAACAGAATGAAAAACTTTTACAAAATCATCATGTAATCAATTGTGGAGGACCAATCGTACGACGTTCTTTAAAAACGCCATTTAAAAAAAATATGCTGCCACTTTATTATTATAACTTTTTATGAAGGACCTCTGAGGTCTACGAAAATATGTGATGATATCAGATAAAAATACTGTTTTTCAGAATTCTGTATAACACTATTGGTTATAATTCTGAGAGTCTTAAATTTTGTATTTCAAAATACTATCCTGTATAGCAAAATTTTGTATAAACAAAAAACGAATACACTATCTTAGCAAAATAAAAAGTGAAAATATTGATTTCCACATAAAAAAGTCAACTTGAAAACTAACAACTTATTAGGGACATAATTCGTGTTTATTCACGGAATATTATTGGTTCATGTTACTGTCTTAAAATGTTTTATAAATACAAATACATCATTTTGACCAAGCAGAATGTTGTTCATATAAATTTTTTTAAATAATAATAGCAGTATTGTGACCAATACATTATTTAGATCCTAAACCACTTTGCTCCACACAATTAATTATTAGGGATTGCATTGTGCCTTAAAAACGTCCGTTTAAGACTTTAAGGAAACATTTTAAAAAACCTGAAGTGATAGTAGAATTGTGTTAATGGCGGTATTCGGAATCCGAAAACTTCTTGTCAATATCTCGACAAAATTCTAATCTCTAAATCTTGGTTTATTAAACACAAAAGAAAGGACTCCTTTGAGTTCTATCTCATTTCTTCGTCAATGTCTAAAGCCTTATTATGTAACTCTGAAATATAAATCTCAGTTTGAGATAGAACTTTGATTTATTAGAAACATGAATTGAGGGATCAAGAACATTTAAACTCTCAGGGGCATTTAATGTGCAATAATTATAAATTTTTAGAAAATTAATTTAGCAAAAAAAATAGGAATTATAATTATACAAGTGCAATATGGCATATTATAAGCGGTTATTGTGGACTTTTTTCCCAACGTGGATCGTTATTTTTCACATCAAAAGGTGAGAGGACATTCATAATGACCACGACCCTTTAGTCTGCACAAACAGAATTAACATCTCATTAAAAATGGCCAATATTCTGGGCATACATGCGTTGAAAATTATTTAAAAATACTATTTTAACCAATTCTTTCAAGAACCTCAAATTTTCAACTTTTATATTATTTTTGTATTTTTCATCTGGAAAATAATTTTCTGGTTTTAATCTACTAAACACACAATTTCTTGAAACTTTTGCAATATAATTGTTTTTATCATAAAAATTGCATTCATTATTATGAGACTCTGGGGGCTTTAATACTTTAAATCCTGAATACAATTTTGTAAATTCGGTGATTAGAGTTTTCAAGAAACAGTAGAATTTGATTTGTATATCTTTTGAAGTGCTTATGTAAATGAAATCCAACAAAACAAATAACACAATTATTATTTGGAAAAAAGTCAAGATATGAACCATAGAGGAAATATCGGGTGATTTTTTAAGAGCTTGAAAACTTTTTTTTTAAAAATGCATAAAATTTGCAAAATCTCATCTATTCTTTATTTGAAACGTTAGATTGGTCCATGACATTTACTTTTTGAAGATAATTTCATTTAAATGTTGACCGCGGCTGCGTCTTAGGTGGTCCATTCGGAAAGTCCAATTTTGGGTAACTTTTTCGAGCATTTCGGCCGGAATAGCCCGAATTTCTTCGGAAATGTTGTCTTCCAAGGCTGGAATAGTTGCTGGCTTATTTGTGTAGACTTTAGACTTGACGTAGCCCCACAAAAAATAGTCTAAAGGCGTCAAATCGCATGATCTTGGTGGCCAACTTACCGGTCCATTCCTTGAGATGAATTGTTCTCCGAAGTTTTCCCTCAAAATGGCCATAGAATCGCGAGCTGTGTGGCATGTAGCGCCATCTTGTTGAAACCACATGTCAACCAAGTTCAGTTCTTCCATTTTTGGCAACAAAAAGTTTGTTAGCATTGAACGATAGCGATCGCCATTCACCGTAACGTTGCGTCCAACAGCATCTTTGAAAAAATACGGTCCAATGATTCCACCAGCGTACAAACCACACCAAACAGTGCATTTTTCGGGATGCATGGGCAGTTCTTCAACGGCTTCTGGTTGCTCTTCACTCCAAATGCGGCAATTTTGCTTATTTACGTAGCCATTCAACCAGAAATGAGCCTCATCGCTGAACAAAATTTTTCGGACGTAAAGCGCGAAACACATTTCGAACCGAACACTGATTTTGGTAATAAAATTCAATGATTTGCAAGCGTTGCTCGTTAGTAAGTCTATTCATGATGAAATGTCAAAGCATACTGAGCATCTATCTCTTTGACACCATGTCTGAAATCCCGCGTGATCTGTCAAATACTAATGCATGAAAATCCTAACCTCAAAAAAATCACCCATTATATTATCTAGAGTCCCGACTGGTACCCGTCTTGCCTGAAACACCCTCAAATTTTATTTGAGGTAACTCTCTTAAAAGCCCGTAACAACTACATAGAGATAGAATCTGCATTTTCCCATAAGAAATGCACGGGACAACTAACACATGCTTGTGCTAATGGGCAAAATTCGCTCAATTTAGTTTGTAGGCCGAAAGAGAGCAAACCCATTAAGTCGGGAGTCGGGACTCTAGATAATATATTTCCTCTATGATATGAACGCTAAATTCTAAAATAAATATCCGCTCAAACAAAAACTAATACGTGCATAGATGTCTTCAATTTTGTTTTTAAAATGTTAGAATTTTAAATCAGAATTGACTACAGTCTGAACTCAGTTCCAATCAACTGAGGTCTAAAATTCCTAGATCTCAAAAATGATTAAAAACTAAGTTTTTCAGACATGTTTAGATGTGAAGAAATGCTCGAGTTTTAAATATTTTTATAAATTTTATTCCAAAGATAAACCAAGAATTTCAACATCGAGTTTTTAATTAACTTCCTATTGGTCCGATTATTGGTCCGATTTTTCGAATTGAAAATTTTGACATTTCTTAACGTTTCAAGGTCCCTAGAGTCGAAATAAAAGACTTTTAGAGAGATGTCTGTGCTTGCGTATGTGTACGTACGTTCGCGACGTTTTTTTCGTCTTCCATAGCTCAAGAACCAGTACAGATATCGACTTCAAATAAATTTCGTTATACAGATAAAAATACAGAAAGATGCAGTAAGGACTCTCAAAAAAATTGCGTGGGTGGTTTTTTTACCATATCAATTTAAAAAAAAAAAAAGTGAAAATTTTGGTTAACCCTAAATATCTCACGAACTAATAAAGCTAGAGACTTGAATTAAATTTTATATAATATATTGTAACGTGATACCAAACAAATATATTTTTGGAAAAAAATCCAATTAACGTTTTTTTTTATAAATCAAAAAAACTGAAAACAAAATATTTGTCACCTAGAAAATTTTACGAACAAAAAATGATTTCATCTCCAAAACAATTTTGTGCAACGAAAAATAACGTTTTCAACATTTGGTTAAATTTTGAGAGAAATCGATTTGACAATTTTTTTACAAAAAATTAAAAATCTAAAAAAAAAATTAACAAAAGTTGGTAAAAATTGATTTTCGACTCAAATATCTTTTTCAAAAATTTGAGATTATGGCTTCCAACTAATTTTAACTTATAAGAAATATTGTTTTCAACATTTGGTTAAATTTTGAGAGAAATCGAATTGACAGTTTTTTTTTACAAACAATAAAAACCGAAAAAAAAATTTTAAAGGTTTTAAAAATTTACTTTCGACTCAAATATCTTTTCAAAACTTTGAGATATTGGCCTTAAACTAATTTTATCTATTAAAAAATATTGTTGTCAACATTCAGTAAAATTTTGAAAAAAATCGAACTGACAGTTTTTTTTTTACAAAAAATGAAAACCTAAAAAAAAAATTTATAAAAATTAATTAATGAAAATATCTTTTCAAAAATTAAAAATATAGGCTTCAAAAATCTAATTGACAGTTTTTTTTACAAAAAAATAAAAACCAAAAAAAAAGCAATATCTACTAAAACTTGGTAAACATTTACTTTCTACTCAAATATCTTTTCAAAAACTAAAAATATTGGCTTCAAACTTGTTTTATCTTACAGAATATATTGTTTTCGACATTCCGTAATTTTTTTTATAAAAATCGAACAGTCCGTTTTTTCATAAAAAATTAAATCTACAAAAAATAGAGCGCAAATTTGGTAAAAAATGATGTTCGGTTCTCGATAAGTCGTGAAAAATAGAAGGTATTTGTAACATAAAAAATAAAAACTTTTAATAAATGCCACTAAAATTGGTAAAAATTGGTTTTCTACTAAAAATCTCGTTAACAAAAACTGATTTTGAAATCAAACTATTTCAAAAATATTGTTGGTAGTTTTGAAATTTTTAAGAATAAAATAATTCAAATGGCAACTTTTTTAACACAACTCGAAAACCTACAAACTTTTAAGCAAGACAAATCGACAGACGGGATGGCCTCTTTTTATTTTATTGTTTGGTTTTTGCGAAAAAATTATCTTAATTTTAATTTTTTATTGCTACCATATTTACCTAATCCGTTGTTACCTACATTTTCTATAAACAAATATGTACAAAATTCGACCATCGACATCGGAACATCACACATAAATTAAAACAAAAATAAAATACCAAACACTGAAAAGAGTAAAGATAAAGACATTAAACAATTTTTACCTACTCTTAAAACAAATTCTCTTCTTAATCTATAATATCTCTTGAGCTTTTCTCTAAAATATGAAACAAACGAAATTGAAACATGTCAAATAAAATAATTATAAAAAATAAAACCCCTGTTTTTCGGGATTCCACTAAATTCACTCAAACTCAACAAATCCAATAAGAACAGGTCTCTCTCTCTACTCTCTTCTTATGCTCTTGGCTCTCACTCAATTACCGAAAGAAACTGGAAAATGCATCTGGAATAATTGAAATTCTAAAACGAAATAGAACAGAACAACAACAAAAACTGAATACTTTAACTGAATAAGAAATGAGGGGAAGTAAAATTATTCTGATCAGATGGAAAATACCAATTTCCATTTTTGTCAAAGGAGTAAGAGAAGAAAAAGTTGTTGTTTTCAAAGAGTAAAAGGGACACAAGACACAACTTAAACTCCAACTCTACCAAAACAACAATTTCCATGAAATTGCAACTCAAACTTCCAACACTTGTTTTTCCAATAAAAACAAAAACAAAAATAAAAACAAACTCGTTCCCGTTCGTCGTTCTTGTGTTGTTTATGTTTCTTTTTATGTTGTGCTTCCTGGAAGGCCAACAGCTCTGAATTTGTTGTTGTTTTTCATGTTGGATGAAATCCAAACAACCGGCAATTTTGTTGTGGGGGGAAAACGACAACGACAACAACGGACAAAACGAAAACAGATGCAAACAACACTCAAAACTCAAACCAGTTGGATTTACCATTTTACCTACAAAGACAAAAACTCACTCATATCAAAAATTTAACTCAACTCCAATAGAAACTGGGGTCGATTCGTTTGGATTGTCGCCTTCATCGTCATCTTCGTCGTCGCCGATTGCCGCGTTCGCATTTCCCGTGGCTCCGCTTCTGGTTCAGTCGAAGTTGAGCACTTTCTGTTGTTCCTCCAACAGCAGTTAAAGAAGCCACAGAAACGAATGAATCAACTTACCGGAGTGTCAACGTAACGTTTGTTCGTCCGATACCGAAACCGATTCCGATACGAAGGAAAAGCGTGCGTGTTTTTTGAGAGCTGTCATTTTTGACATTTTGCGTAAATCGTAATTCTTGTCTCGAAGTCGATGTTTTTCAAAAATAAGACAACATGTTCTATCTTGTTTGAATTTTGAATGTTAAATTGTTGGTTAAATTTCGTTCTCGCCGGTTTTTCTGGAACCTACCTCGTACCACCAGCTGGGACCGTAATTGTCCTTCCAAAGGTAGGTGGATGAACATTTTAAAAAAATTATCACTTTTCAAAATAAAAGCCAAAAGTGTGTTTTTTCATTTTTATTGTTTTCAAAAGCGGAATATAAACAAAAATTCGGTCAATTTACCGCTAAAGTGTTATTCAAAACAAAGAATACCGTTGTTGTGTGCAAAAATAAAAATATATGTAAATAAAGCAAAAATAGTGCTCGTTGCTCGCATCTCGTGTGATATTGAGTGAGTGGCGTTTTGAATTTGTTGTGTGTTCTGTTCTGCTACCGGATATCCGGATTGGAAAATTGTGTTGTTTTGAGTGTGCTATTGCTACCATTACCATAGCGCCATAGCCATAACCATTCTCGTTCTCGTTCCCGTTCCGTGTGAATAATTTGGCGGTTAAAAAGTGCATATAGTTCATACTTCAAGTGAATTTAAAATTTAAATAAAAACAAACGATAAGGATAACAGGAAAACAAAACAAAAAAAACTAATTCCTTGCGTTTTGTTCAAAAATGACCGTTGACCAGAACAACCATAAACCGGATATCAAAAGCCCCCACATGATTGAAGACAGGTAAGTACCTATACCTACCTAGGTATAAGGATTTTCCTAACCCTACCTGTTTTGTCTACACCACAGTCTAGACGAAGACTTCTCTCAAGAGACCCGCAGAACCACTTATGTGCGCCCCCTACAATCTCTGTTAGTCTCTTCTGTAATTACAATATTTCCCTTCATCTTCATACCTTTAAGCACATAGGGTATACCGTATACCTACCATTCGAATAGGGATATGTCAAGCCTTGCTATTATTTATTTCGGAAAATAGGGAAATTCGAATTGGGTGTGAGGGCTTGAGAGTGGTACCTATATTATTTTGTGTTGTATTATGCACAATGCTCCTCCCAGCAGGTATGGCGTATGGGTCTCCTGTTGCAAGGCAAACAAAAAAAAAAACATAAGCAAGCAACAAGGAGTTAAGGGTGTAGATAACATCCTCTATACCTACTGCTGCACATACCGAAGAAGGGTGTTAGGTTGGGCTTGGTAGGTATATTCCAATATAGAACTGTAAGCAATTAGGGGGCTACCACATGTTATTTTTTTTAAAGCAATGTTGCATTCTTTTGAAGGGAAATTTCAAATAAAACCTAGGTATCTTATGGTTAGTAGTAGACATAGCTTTGGTACGTGTGTCGTGTCATGCATGGTGCATATATGATGGATACCCTATCCCTTAGGGTTCAAGGGAATGCTTATGACAGTCGTCTCAAGTGATTCCATGTGACATTGAAAAAAGAGAAAAGAAATTGTATTCAATTTTCTTTTCTCTTTGTTTTACTTTTGTAGAGTTGGAAAATATGTAGGTATTCGTTTTTTTTCTAAGGATTTTCCTCGCGTGATTGAGATGAAGATTGTATGATAATAGAGGAAGTAATACAGAACGTCTATACTCTGTACGTCTGTGAACTTTAATTGGTTTAGAAGCTTGAAAATAAAAAGATAGGTATTATGGCGTGATTGGGGATGTTCTTGAAAAATCTGTGTAGCAAGGTGTGTTGGTAATTTATGTAGGAACTTTTGTCGGTACCTAAACATTTTGATTTGAAGGATGATACCTGCATTATAAACGATTATCGTCAGCTTTTGGGATAACAATTTATATTCGTCGGCGTTGTTCACAAGAATAATGAAGGAAAAACTAAATTGGTTAATATTTAATTCAAAATAATTGTGTTAAGGAAGTTCATACAAAAAGTCTCCACTTTACTAACTTAGTTGTTATTAAGGTTAGTAGGAAAGGTCCTTAAATTTTGTAGATCTGTTTCGATATTAATGTGCCTTCTTCAGAATTTGAATTGATGTTAAGTTTTTAAATACCTACCTATTCCTAAATTTTCAAAAATATGTTTTTTTAAAGTTAATATAACTTATTTCTATTTGAAAATATTATGAATTTTCTCAAAAGTAATAATTACACGATTACAAAAACTAAGGGAAACAAATGTCAATTTTGACAATTCTGTGGTATAAAATCTGTCAAAGAATAGCTATACGAACTCATCCGCAACTTATTCATTGGATTTTGCAATCAACATGAATATCATCTACTCGTACTTCAAAAATATTGACGAAAAATAAAAATTTTAAACGATTTAGTAAAATGTTAAAGGTGTCTAAGATGAAAAGATGATGAAGAAGAAGTACATAATAGCTCTTAACATTTTACTGTATATAAAACAAAACAATAGTTATTTCAAGGAACCAGTAAAAGCTATCATTGAAATAAATCCGGAATTCTTTTTGAATAGAAATACAAAATTATCTTTTGACCGATTTGAAATCACTCAAATAAAAGTTTAATTGCACAATTATTATTTGTGTCTGCAAAATAATTTTTTTCAATTTTTTCTGACAGAAATTTTCAATTCAATTTCCTGATTTTCTGAATTTCCAGCTGATTCTTCATCATTACAAAAAATAGATCAAATCGTGCCTCTGATTCGTTTTTCAACTTTATACAAATTCAGTGATAGATTTCTGTTAGACAAAAAATTCCGGTAAATTTCAATCAGATATATTTGTTTTCGATGATAGAAATTTTCAATGATCGCTATAACCGACCCAACAGAAAAATTTCAATCATTGAATCTGAATGCAATGATGAAAACCAATGATAGCTATAACTCGGCCCCTAAGTTAAATGATTTTTTAAATTAAAATGACTTCTGAGTTTCTGACATATCAAGTCAATAGGTGCGTTGATCTAGGATCTAGGTTTGTTCATTTTGTTTTTTTTTTTCACGAACACGAACTGTCGCTGTTATAATATCGTCTTCAAATGAAATTGGTGCTGAAAGAGCTTTTAAATAAATCCGTTCAGTGGTTTTTTTGGTTATATATTTATATGTTATACCTATATTAAAAAAATGGTAAGGAATTTGGTAGATCACAAAAATTTCTAGAACAAATAAAGCTGGCGATTTCAAAAATATTTGTCACATTGACTGTTTTCCAAACAAAAAATGATATTAAACCAAAAATCATTTTATGCATCATAAAATAACGTTTTCGACATAATGGTAAATTTTTTAGAAAAATCGAAGTAATAGTTTTTTTTACAAAAAATAGAAACTAAAGCCTCGAATATCTTAGCAACAATTAATGCTATTACCTTCAAACTAATTTTATCATATTAAAAATATTATTTTCGACATTTAGTACAATTTTTAGAAAAATACAACTGTCAGTTTCTTTTACAAAAAAATAAATATCTTAACCAAATTGGTAAAAACTGGTATTGAAGTTATTGTGGTACCCGTGGTATGATGGTTAGTGCGTTGGACTGTCATGCGAGAGGTCTTGGGTTCGATCCCTCACTGCCTCATGCGAGGAATTGACAAATTCTCCAAGGGTAATTCTTTTCATGAAAAGTGCTTTCTCAATCTAGCCGTTCGGATTCGGCACACAGCAATGGTTGAAAGTTGTAAGTCATATAATAGGCCCTGGTTCGTTACGGACTGTTGCGCCACCTAATTTATTTTTTTAATAATAACAAAATAATTGTATTCTATGCAAAATTTTGTTGTTAATTTAAAATAATTGGTAAAAATTGGTATTGAAATCAAAATTATTTTATCATATACAAAATATTATTTAGAAAAACCAAATTGGAAAACATTTCTAAAAAAATATGTAAACTTAAAAAAAACAACAGAAAACTGATAAGAAATGGTTTTCGCCTCAAGTGTTATGAGAACAAAGAAAATTGCATTAAAATTGCACGAAATTTTAAAATCAATATTTTGTTAAACTTTTAGAAAAATTGACAGACGGCCACAAATGAAAAGTTATCAGTGTGAATCGCATCCCAGCCTCTTTTAATAACTTACAATGGGAAAGTATTCTATATTTGCCAACATAATTTTAAACATATGTAAATGTTAACTTTAAAAGTATGTATGTGAACCGATCAAATTTTAATTCAAACCTACCTTCTATAAGAATTTGACACAAAAACTTAACTTAGCAAGGTAAACATTCAGCAATTTTATGTCAGGATCGCCGCTTTCGTGTCCTTAATAAAATCTAAAGTCATAATACGCATATCCCCTAAAAGTAGTTTTAATAATTACATCATAGAAAATAATAACAGACATTTATAGCTTTATACACCAAACAACAAAAATGCGTATAGTTTACAATTTTAATGAGTCATACATTTGAAAATATAGAAATGTATTAAGTACTAGGTACTTAAGTACGTAGGGAAGTTGGAAGGTCCTTTAGATAGTATAATTTAGAGTTAATAAAAATGATTTAAAATCATGAAAATCATGAAAATAAATATAAACCAGCAAGTGTTCATATATGCGTGTTCAATGTTCATATATATATAATTCGCAGTTGCTCTATGTAGCTCGGATTATATGGTATCTCGATTAATTCGGGAAAATATGCGTCAAGACAAGGTGTAATGGTCATCTTCTGATGAGCCCAACCATTACACCACCGGGGCGAAACGCATATATGAACACTTGCTGGTTTATATTTATTTTCATGATTTTAAATCATTTTTATTAAAAATAAACAGTGTTCAGGAAAAAACTATTTGATTTTTAACAGTCAAATATTTCTTTTTCATATAATTTAGAGCATTAAATTAAACCACGAGTTGTATTTGTTGAAAATAATAAACAAATTATCTGCTATTAATATTAAAATTGAATACCATTTATACACGAGTCACTATCTGTTTCAAAAATGCTTTTGATTGATGGGAGTGAAAGGATTATCCAAGAACTTCTAAGAATCTAA
Organism: Eupeodes luniger; assembly: GCA_951509635.1. Classification (NCBI taxonomy): domain Eukaryota; kingdom Metazoa; phylum Arthropoda; class Insecta; order Diptera; family Syrphidae; genus Eupeodes; species Eupeodes luniger. The sequence goes on from OX608074.1 coordinate 2,242,652, forward strand.
GGTGAGACCTTTTCAGACATGAAAAATAAGGCTCTTGTCAAAACTAACCCCAAAGACATTTTCAAAATTCCAAATCAACATCAATCTCAGAAAGAAACAAAACAAAAATCATAATATTTTTCTATGTGTCTCCCAAAAGAAGAATCAAAACAAAATCTTCAAAAGTTGAACGAACTAAAAAAGACAATTTTCTTCTTCCATCATCGTCATAAAAATTATTATAAATACATTATCCTGCATAAAAACGTGCTCACAAAGAATAGAAGACAGATTTCTTCGGTTCTCTTTTAGCAACTAAATAACTAGACTTTGATCTAATTATGGTTATTTTTTCTTTTTTTAGTTTTATTGCATTTCAGGGCTTCAGAGTAAAATAAAATAAAACACAATTTTTCACTCAAAGAAAGAGGAAAAGGATAGTTTCTTTGAAGGATGTCATACAAATGCCAGAGGACGAAAGTTTCATCTTTTTCTTCTTCTTCTTCTTTTTCTTCTATGCAAGTATTAAGTTATGTTATTAATTTGATTGTGAAAGTTTAAGTACCTTTTAAGGAAAATGAAGATGAAGATGGAGTCTCTTTCTGGGAATTTAAATTTTTCATAAGAATTGTCATTTTGTAATTTGATTTTATGCTTTTTAATAATCGTGTAGAATTTAATGTATAGTCACGTTGTTCTTGGTTTCTATTGTTTTTTAAACTTTTGCGTAAGAATTCCTTAGCAGGGCTTTCTTTTAAGTTGCTTTGGCAAGAGAAGGTTTATTTTTTATATGCCTATAAAGTGTATTAAAATATTCATCAAATGAAAGAAGAGGTTGAAATGCGACCCACACTGATAACTTCAAATCCGTGCCAGTCTGGCGATTTTTCTAAAAGTTTAACAAAATTTCGTGCAATATGAATATATTGGTGACTTAACATTTTTGTCGGAAGAAATATCCACCAAGTCAAAATTTGTTGTGTTTAACAATAGTTTGCTGTCATTTTGTTAAACAGGTTCGTTAGTTAGAAGAGTTGTTAAATAAATAAATTGGGTGGCGCAACAGTCGGTTGAGAACCAGGGCCTAGTGACTTACAACTCTTAACCATCCCTGTGTGCGAGTACTGTTGTCAGGGATCAGGGACCTACAGTTTTTAAGTCGAACCCGAACGGCTAATTTAAGAAAGCACTTTTCATGACAAGAATTACTCTTGGAGAATATTTCAATTCCTCACAAGAGGCAGTACCCGTAAAAAAAACTTTAGATGACATAGGCAGGGATCGAACCCAAGATATCTGGCATGACATTCCAACACACTAACCATCATGCCACGGGTACTACTAAAATTGTTAAAGTGTTTAAAATTAAGAAAAATAAAAACAAAATAAAGAACTGCTTTAACAAGAGTTGGGTTAGATGCTTAAACCAGAAATGTTTAAAATTTTGCGCCAATATTTTGTATAAGATAAAATTACTTTGATGTTTATCAAAATTTAACAAGATGTCAAAAACGTTATTCTACCTGTTCTTTTTGTGAGTTTATGTTGCAACTGCAACGTTTCCACAACTCAGGTACCACCCTGACGAATCCTAAATAATTTAACTAAAATATTTTCTAAGACTTTTTTTTAAATACCATACTGGACTTTGGCAAATACAGATTTTCCCATGAGACAACCCTGACATTTTAGCCTTGTCATCTTCAAATTCCCAACCAATTAACTTTCACATACCTAAAACTACTGCCAAAACTTAATTATAGTCGCTTTAGTCTAAAACAGGCTTAGTTATGTGTGGGTATATGTATACAAAAACCAAATGGCAAAAATAATAAAAATGATTAAACTTAAGTACCGCCCTGCGTGCGCTAAACAACAAAAAACAAGACCGCTCTCCAAATAGCTTATTCAATTCACATTCCTATCGTAGACAAAACAAGACTTCGAAGTTCGAACCTACAAAAATAAATTAAAAAAACCGATCTGATGTGTAGAGAAGACCTTTTCAATTAGTAACTTTGTGTGATGTGGGAAATAAATTGAGGCAACTAAAACATACAAAAAAAAAGACATATCACAAAGCTAAACCGCCAGAAGTCACCCAAGTCACCAAAGGGTTCCACAAGGGAACCGTTTTCAAAACAAAATCGGAAGAAAAAGAAACTAAACAAAAATGTTTTAAAAAACACCGAGCGACAAATCGACGAATGTCATTAATTGAAATGCATAAAAATCAAATAAAATGCTGATGGATCGATCCTTTGGCAGTGCAAATTAACCAGACTGACATCGATTGACGACGACGATGAAAACAACGACGACGCGACATCGACAGTCGTCTAAAGGCTACATACGAAACACGATAACTGCGCGGCCCCGGTCACACAGCAGCGACTCGACAGCAGCACGAAACCTTTGCACTTCTCCTTTTTTTTCGTCGTCGTCGTCGAAGCTAAAGCTAAGCCACGAACCACCACTGTTAGGTTTAAGAAGCTTCTGCTGGCCTGCTGCAGTAGAAGCACCAAAAGCAGCATCAGCCTCAACAACGGCAGCGGCAGCAGCACCATCAGTATTATGATTATTATTGTTATTATTTTTATTCGACAGTTGAATTGCGTACTTAAGTTATCTTTATGGATGTGGCTTTTAATTAATTAATTATTCTCTCATTAATAAAAATGCTGCCGTCCCGTCCGTCGTTGCTTTTCCCCCTCTGCAATCTGCTCAATAGCGCACCCTTCTCAGCGTCCGCATTTTGCTCCTGTTTCTGTTGTTGTTTCTGGAAGCCTCTCGAGTGGTTTGGTGTTTTGTTTTTGGCATCAGCATCATCAGCAAAGAATAAAAGAGCCTCGAATCGACTCGACTCGTCTCGACAATAGGTAGAGGTAGTACTGCACTGAGTTTGTGCTGTTTTTTTCTGCTAATCTACTGAAGGCTGGCTGTTGCTGTTGTTGCGCCTCCATGGAAGTGGTAATGGTGCTGGTGCTGGAGTACTTCTGTTGCACGAGATACTTCTTTGGTAAAGTGCATACTTCAGTGCACTGCATGCGGTCGTTGGTCGGTCTTCGGGTCTCCGGGACCGGGACGGGGGACGGTTACGTTTTCGAGTTAGTGATCACGTCTACGTAAGAAGTCTAAATGTTGGCTACACCACCGTGAGTCGTCGTCGTCGTTGTCGTCCTCATTGGTCTCGGTTCTCGGTCGGTCTTTCGTTGGCGGCGGCGGCGGCTGTGGCGGCGGCGTTCGTCACCGTTCGTCGTCGTTTTCGGCCTCACCACCAAACCCGCTTATGGAATGACATTTTTTCACATTTTCCCTTATTCTATAGGTATTCGTAAAGTTTGTGTTGTTTTATTTTGCTAGATTGATGTTGCATTGCAAATCAAATGCAAAGAAGAGGAATGAGTGACTGTCTCGTGTGTCATCAATGTTACCAGCCCGCCTATAGGTAGGTACATCAAAATATGTTTTTTGTAGAATAATTAAACTAAACAAATGACTGCATCGCTTGACAAACTTGCTCTTACAACTAAAGACTTAAAAGTAGCTAAGGGTTGATTGAATCTAAGAAGAATTGGCTCCGGGCAAGTTTGAAAAAAGCTTAAACTAGTAAAAATGTATAACTGAATTCAAAATACACAGAACTGTTGCAATACCGCCCTTTATGGGCTAGAACTATTTAAACTTACAAAAACCTTGGAAAAAAAACTATCCTGGCAACACTAATCCTACAATTGTGGAATTCTGTCTCTGTTTCTGTTCCTCTGTGCTGTGAGCAAATGTGACGAGACTGCAGCGGCGGCGGCGGGCGGTATGTTCCTATTAAGGGTCGTCTTTTATTTTTTAATTTTCATAAATAATCAAAACAACAGTTGACAACAACGAAGACGAGGACGACGATGTCGAAACAACAGTAGAACCGTCCGTCGCCTCGTGTCCGTCGCAGTCGCATCGTCACAGTCTTTGTCGTATAGTCATTGTCGTCATCGTCTTCTACTTCTTCTTCATATGGCATTTAAATAACGTAGAAAAGTCGAGGCTGCAACAGTGCATTAACTTGGCTAGAAGCAGAATCATCATCAGCAGCGGTAGGCCCCCCTATAACTGCACACAGTGTCTGCTGCGATGCAGAAATAAGTTTTCTCATGTGCACACGCGGTGGCAGAGGACCACCTTGTCGGTCGAGGATGTGCCGCCGCCCGCCCTCACCGCCACCACCGTCGTCTTCGTCGTCGTCATTGCTGCCATCGGCCGCACCGATGAATGCCAAAGTAGGTAAATGGTGGCGCAGCCTAAAGCAACAACAGCAGCAGCAGCAGCAGCGGCTTGGCTCGGCGGCGATGAGACAGGTGATGCTGTGTTTAGCTGATGTACTACTTCATGTTGCGATTTCGTGATAATTAACGAATTTTTTTTTCTTTTTCTGTTTTTGTCCTTTTTGTTGTTGTTTTTGGTCTTGGATTTAGTTTTGGCCCCAAACAACAAAAATGTTTCGACAAAAACAAAGGAGGTCTGGAAACCTATGGTATGTGGTTAATGGTATGTAATTATCGAGAGTCGTGAGTGATGTTTTTATTAAGAGAAAGTTAATCGATCTAAATATACCTACATACCTTATATATCGAAGATTTAGAACCAAGGTCAAGTGTATAAAAACGTGGACATTGACTTGTAATAAGGTTTAAACGAGTGTGTCATGGTTCAGGGAAAAGTAATTTTATTTGTAGGTAGATACAAAAATACTGCCACTCATATCGAAATAATGAACGAATAAGATGATTTAAATAGTTTTTTTGTGGGTATGTTGTTGTTAAACGTTCTTGTGTTTGACTTTAAGACCTTCTTTCCATTGACGAAGATGAGGCAAAAACGGTTCTCTAAATTTTCCAATTCTCTGTGGACACGTTTTACTCTCTTCTATCATAGATTAAAGATCTAAGAGATTTATATAGCACTGATTTCCACAAAGAAGTAGGTTATCTACAACTGGGATTAAATGTCTTCTTAAAAGATATGAGTTAGTTTTAAAACCTATTTGCCCTCAAAAACTCTTGGAAATCTTCTAAAAGTTGGGAACATATGAATGATGTCGAAAAAAGACTTACTTTTATCAAAAATTCAGTTTCTGGGGAAATTTGGTTCTGATTTTAATAATCCAAACTCAGTGTAAAGATAAAAAGTTTTCAAATTAAAGGTCACATTTTGGTATTTAAAAAACTATTATTTTTTAAGACAAATCAAAAACTACACCAAAAAATGATACTTTGACGATAGGCAAGCTTTACAACAGTCATCATTAAATTTTCCAAGTGTCAAATGCGACGGTTCTGCTTATTAACATAGCTTTCGAGTTAAAAATCGGCTTCATCACACTGAAAATAATTTGTTTACGAAATTCCGGATTAATTTTTGTGTACTTGAAGGACCCAATCAGCGAAAATACATTTTTGGTAGTACTCGAACGCCTTAAGTTCCTGTATAAACTCAACTTTAAAAACGTTTTTCTTGCAAAGAACGGTCTAATGTCGTTTGCGAAATAACTAATTCCAAAGATTGACAAACGAGTTTGACGAGTTTTCTAAAAAAAAACTACGAGTTACATCAGCGAAGTTCACGGTTTCTATTCCTTAAATCATTTGCTTACATGCTGAAAAAGAGCTTCTACAACGACTCACAAAAGTGCTTGAGATTTGCGAACTGTGACTTCAAAATGTTCATCACTTATAAAGTAAATATTAACATCTTCAATGCATTGTTCAAGTTTATCGTTCTATTTTTTTAAAAATAGTGCAATTTGTACTTGCCAAATGTCAAAATATTAAAGTTTCAAAAGTTACATTTTTCCAAAAAGCGGGTTATTGAAAATGAAACTTCTTGTTGGAAAGCCATTTAAATCCCCTAAATTTCGTGGATAGAGAAAATTGTAATGCTTTTTACATTAAACCATAATTTTCTATCGTGATTAACGCATTTTAATTTGAAGTTTATCTTCAGGAATAAATTAAGCTTGCAGAAGTCGATCGTATTTAAAGTTCTCCAGAAACTGTTTAAACTAAAGATTTTTCAGTAATACTTCACGTCAAGTTGCAGTAACTTGAAAAATTCTAAACAACCTTTTTTTCCATGAAATCAATGTATTTGCATTTAATAAATAATTCCTCAAAGATCTTTTATTTTGAAAATATAATTAAGTAATTTATAAAAAAAAAAAAAACTAAAGAATAATTTTCCAAAATCAATCAAAGAAGAAATTCAAATTCCCAATTTGTTAAGCCTTAAGTCTTGAAAATTTTTCAAATCAAAAAGGTCAACAAAACTCACAAAACAAACCTCGCTCAATCACATTCCTCCACGCACATTTTTCTTTAATGTATCAAGGCTGTTTCTAAAATTGTGTTTTGTTTTAAATTTATTGATTTGACTTCTCGATGATTACATTCAACTTGTAACATTCCGACACCTTTGAATCTACAAATATCTATCATATTTTTGTTCAAATTACAAGCCATCAAAAAAAAAAAACCTGCTCCGCTTAGAGCAATAGATGATGTTCATCATCAAAAGCCCCACAATCCACGACCCACGAGAGTTGGTGTCTCTAATGTATCATTCCATCATAGACCCGCGAGATGTAAAAAACGTCAAGGCTATAGTACAATTAATATGTTGGACATCATTTTCTATGTTTGAATTTCTTGTACTGCTCATTTAATTTCGTATAATTATTCATTGAGGATTCCTAATCATGATTAATTTAGTCTCTCAATCATTAAGAACACATCACAACAACAACAACAAAAAACACACTCCCAGTCCAAATAGAACCCTACTAACGATATGTCTACTTAGCTTTATCACTTGATAGAGAGTCGGGTTCGGATTCGGAGTCTTCGTCTTCGTTTCTCATCACAAACCAGTCATTAACACCCACCTTTTTTTCGTTGTTGTTCTTGGAGTTTGGAGGCACGAATATAAATCAAACAATTAATCCCGCCACAAGTCTTTGAATTCGCATTAATTTGTAAATTCTTGACTTTTTTAAGTTCGTATCTTTTTTTATTCCGGACAAGGTTGTCAACCGCCAAAAATTCTGAAAACTAAGAACTTAATTAGCAGAAAGTTTGCTGCTCTTTTTTTGTTTGGGTACCTTACCTACATACATTCCTACCTACCGACTTGTGAATGCTTGTGCAAAAGCTAAAACAAAACCCCAAAAATTTAAGCCTCAAACAATGTTTCCAAATTAAGCCATGCATCATTTTGTTTGTTAATTTTTTTTTTATCTTTATTTTTATTTTGTGGTTATTTTCGAAAACCACACCAAACGCGGCATAAGAAAACAAAAGCTAGGTCTTAACACAAGCGCCTGTCACCGCCCTGAAATTTATTTGAAAAACAACCAAATAAAATCAGAAACAAAAACAAAACAAAAAATATACTAACAACAATTTTTGGAACCATGGAATATCACAGAATATCAGACAGAAATCATCCAAAGACGACAGACACTGGCAATGCTGTGTAGCTGCTGCTTCTACTTCGGCTGCTGCTTCTACTTCGGCTGCTGCTGCTGTAGTTGCTGCTATGCCTGATTTATGCCTGCAGATAAATTTGAAATTCCAATTTTTTGGATTCATTTCAATTCAATTTCTTTTCGTTTCATTCCATCACTGCAAAACATGTTAATTTCCTGCCCGATGCTTTCCTGAATTTAAACAATTGATGAATATTATCATTGGAAAACGGAAAGGGTGCATTGGAGATGGGGTTTTGTGTCAAAACCTAAAATCAAAGTAAAGTGGAGTCAATGAATACCTAATTGAACTAATTCTCACGCTTTCCAAAAGATATTGGTCATGGAAGTTATTAATAACGCAAGGATTTTTAAAATTTTATCAAATTGTATTCTTCTTGTATTTTCATTAAAATGCAATGATTTTTTAAAAATCTGACTTGATATTTAGGAAAAGTATTGTGTATGGTATCCGTACAAAAGTTTAAATATTTCGAAAATAGCAATGTTTTTGAAACTTAATTCGGGGTTTAGTTAATGTGCAACTTTTTTTTGGAGAAATACCTACTTTGCATTTTATTAAAACTTACGAAAATTGTCTGTACATTTGTAATTGTATAATTCTTAGATTATCAATTTTGCAATAAAGTAATTTTATTTAAAATCCAAAAATGTTCATCAAACAGTTTGTAAAATTGATCATTGGATGTACAAAAACTGTATTAATAAAGACACTGACACACTTCCCATTCAAAATTGTTGAATTGAAAATTTTGATATGTCTCGAAGCTTCAAAGCCTCTTTTTGGGGATTTTTTTAAAGAATACTACGAAATAAATCGAAAAATAATATTTTTTACAATTAACTTATCAGTTATTGCTTACAATAATTTTTTTGAAGCGATCTTTGATGATGTCGCCTTTTTTTCAGGATCCAAGGTTGGACTAGCGGCTTCTGTAATGTTTTAATTATAAAGAGCCATTGCATTTTTTGACTATATTGTTGCGATACATTATTTTTAATCTTACTTTTAAAGTGGTAAGTGAAAAATTAGCCTAAAATTGTTAAATTCAAAAGAAAATTGAATTGGTTGAAATTTTTTCTGAATTTAAGAAATGAAGTATTGAGGTTAAATCGTTATAATGTTTGATTAATTTTATAATACTGTTAATAGTAAATTTCGAAAACATTGCATTTAAGTAGCCTTACCGTAACCCGTGGAAAACTAGAAGATTTTCAGCATTTTTAAATACTCAATAAAATGTTTTGAATTTTTTTTTGGACGTATAAAGTGTATTATATCACCTTTATTTTAAGATTTTTTTGAATTCTGAAAAATAACCGGAGTTGCCAAAAAAAAGTTTCCCAACTGCTGACATGATTTCGGTCGAAAGAGTAAATGAAACTTAAAATCGAAAAGGTTATTAAAGTTGAAATAAATTTTTTTCTATAGAATGACCTACGATTCATAACAAAAATTAAGAAAAGAGGCTGGGATGCGACCCACACTGATAACTTCTCATCCCGTCTGTCGATTTGTCTTGCTTAAAAGGTTTGTAGGTTTTCGTGTTTTGTTAAAAAAGTTGTCAGTTGAATTATTCTTAAAAATTTAAAAATTACCAACAATATTTTACATTATAATCAAATAGTTTGTTTTCAAAATCTATTTTTGCTAACGAGATTTTTAGTCGAAAACCATTTTTTACCAATTTTAGAAGCATTTCTTAAAAGTTTTTATTTCTTATATAACCAAATACAAATTGGATAAATTAAATTAATTTGAAGTCAAAATCTTCTATTGTTTACGAGATATAGAGAACCGAACATCAATTTTTACCAAATTTGCGTACTATTTTCTGTAGATTTTATTTTTGTATGAAAAAACGGACTGTTGGATTTTTATAAAAATATAACTGAATATCGAAAACAATATTTTCTGTGAAATAAAATAAGTTTGAAGCCAATATTTGTAATTTTTGAAAAGCTATTTGGTTTGGCTATTAGGTTTTTATCTTTTGTAAAAAAAAACTGTCTATTCGATTTTTCTCAAAATTTTATCGAATGTTGAAAACAATATTTCTTATAAGTTAAAATAAGTTAGAAGCCATTATCTCAAATTTTTGAAAAGATATTTGAGTCGAAAATCAATTTTTACCAACTTTTGTACATTTTTTGTTTGTTTTTAATTTTTTGTAAAAAAAATGTCAATTCGATTTTTTTCAAAATTTTACTGAATGTTGACAACAATATTTTTTTTAAGATAAAAGTAGTTTAAAGCCAATATCTCAAAGTTTTGAAAAGTTGTTTTAGTCGAAAATCAATTTTTACCAACATTTGTTAAATTTTTTGTAGGTTTTTAATTTTTTGTACAAAAGCTGTCAATTCGATTTTTTTCAAAATTTTACTGAATGTTGACAACAATATTTTTTGAAAGATTAAAGTGGTTTAAAGCCAATATTTCAAAGTTTTGAAAAGATATTTGAGTCGAAAATCAATTTTTACCACCTTTTATACATTTTTTTTTTTAGGTTTTTATTTTTTGTAAAGAAACTGTCAGTTCGATTTTTCTCAAAATGTTTTTAATGTTGAAAACAATATTTCTTATAAGTTAAAATTAGTTAAAAGCCATTATCTCAAATTTTTGAAAAGATTTTTGAGTCGAAAATCATAATTTTTACCAACTTTTGTTAAATTTTTTTTCGGTTTTTAATTTCTTGTAAAAAAAACTGTCCATTCGATTTTTTCAAAATTTTACTGAATGTTGACAACAATATTTTTTGAAAGATAAAAGTAGTTTAAAGCCAATATCTCAAAGTTTTGAAAAGATAATATAGTCGGTAAAAATTTTTACCGACTTTTATTATTTTTTTTAGGTTGTTATTTTTTGTAAAAAAAACTGTCAATTCGATTTTTCTTAACATTTTTCAGAATGTTGAAAACAATATTTTTTATAAGTTAAAATAAGTTGGAAGCCATAATCTCAAATTTTTGAAAAGATGTTCGAGTCCAAATTCAATTTTTACCAACTTTTAGTAATGTTTTTTTTAGGTTTTTATTTTTTATAAAAAAAACAGTCACTTAGATGTTTCTCAAAATTTTATCAGATGTCAAAAACATTATTTTTCGTTGCACAAAATTGTTTTGGAGATGAAATCATATTTTAGTCTTAAAATTTTCGAAGTGACAAATTTTTTTTTAGTTTTTTTTTGATTTAGGTATAAAAAAAAAACGTTAATTGGATTTTTGTCCAAAAATGTACTTCTTTTGTATCACGTTACAATATATAATATAAAATTTAATTCAAGTCTCTAGCGTCATTGGTTCATGAGATATTTAAGTTTAACCAAAATTTGCACCTTTTTTTTAAACTGCTATAGTAAAAAACCACCCACGCAATTTTCTTGTGAGCCCTTTCTGCATCTTTCTGCCTTATTATCTGTATAACAAAATTTATTTGAAGTCGATATCTCTGCTGGTTCTTCTTGAGCTAAGGACGACGAAAAAAACGTCGCGAACGCACAGACATTTTTCTAAACATCTTTTATTTTGACTCTATGGACCTTGAAACGTCGAGAAATGTCAAAATGTTCAATTCGACAAATCGGACCCATTACAATAACTTCCTATGGGAAGTTAAAAATGGGGCTGTTCTGAAAAAAGTGTTGTTTTTTGAGACAGACTAATTTGTATTCCAATGTCAACCATTCAAAAAGATCGCAAGTTATTGTATAGAAAATATATTCGGATCTATTCAGTTATATTTTTAAGTCGATTAGTCAATTTCTCGTTAAGTTATTATGTCAGCTTTTTTGAAAAATCTCACTTCGAGAAAATTTGTTAACTCATATGCTATGCATGGCCCATAAAATACGGCTTCTTCTTCCTTGAAAAATACATATTCTTTTGCTACATAACTACTCCCATTACTCCCATTATTTCGTGTTAAAACTGATAAAAAATTAGAGAGTGCCATGCTTAGAAGCTCATTAAAAAAGCTGCCATTTAAAAACTATAAAAAGTTACGACCGGGGTACTTTTACAAGATAATTTTGAAAGAATAAAATTCCGTTTTTGACATCTGATCTGAGTCTTCAAACAAATAAATCAATCGAATATTTTTCTAACAACAAAAACAAAAGTTCAAAGAAAACTACTAAAAATTGATAAAAACTGTTTTTCAGACCGAATATTTTTATGAAATGTTAAGATATTTACTTTTCACTTCTTACGAAATATTTTAGTTACTAAACAAGGGGTAAACATTTAAAAAAAAAATCAGTCAGCAGTTTCTTGAATTTATGAGTGATTGATTCAATTTTTCGTTAACTGACGTACATACAAAAATATAAGCTCAAATGAAATACTACTGTAAAAATGTTTTAAGATCTCACTTTATTTTGTTACAGGATTTTGAGCATAATAACATTTCTTTTTTTGACAACTTATATATAGCTATCAGCTGACAATTGTTTAAAAAAAAATGCAGCTTCAAAATCCCTTAAAAAAAATTTTAAGAGTGAAATAATTTGAAAAAAAGGAGGAACAGATTTGTTTTCATTCGATTAATTTATAAACAATTCTCGAAAAGTTAATCGCATGCTCAGCTTCCTTATTTTGAGTTAATTTTAACTGTTTTTTTTTTGGTATTTGGTTTTCAAAAACTGAAATTTTTAATAGATAGAGCTTACTTCATAGACATCCTTTTTTATTAGCGGCTTTTAAAAGAATTACAAAGTAGGTAAATCTCAAAATGTTTTCTTTATATCTATAGTTTTCTGAAAGGAGCCTTAAAAAACACGTACATAGATATAAGTTAGCATATTTTTAAATTAAATTAAGCTTAAAGACTCACATAAACGGTCAGATATTTTTTTCTATAAATTCAAACAAACTAATTTCCTATTCGTTGTTTCTTTTTGTAGGTTTTTTTTTTTTAAACTCCATGATAAATAAATTATTATATGATTGCATTCATTACAAACATAAAAAAAAAATAGAACATTCACTTATTTATTATGCCTCGCTCATCTAAGTCTTTACTTACAAATTACATCTCAAGTAAGACAGTATCATGGCCAGTCACTTTTCTCCTTCATTAACATTTTTATAAGGATGCTTACCTACCGGTGGTGTTTCTGTTTCTGTTTCTGTTTCAGTTTCTGATTCTGTTTCCATCATTTTCTACATAGTTCTATAGCAAAATAGCTTCAAGCGTTTCTATTTCTACAATATCCAGAACAAAAAACAAACAAGTTTTGTTGTTACGGAATGTTCCTTTTTTCCCTTTAAGGACTTTCCTATTTAGAAAAACTATATAGATAGATACGAGTTCAAGGCATATACGAGTATATATCCATAGGAGTACGTATAGGGATAGGAAGAAAAAAGATATTTTACTGCATGGAACTGTATTTGAAAAAGTTCAATGTAAGCACAATAAGTAGCCAAGGCAAGTAGTGCCGAGCCGTTAACATAAGCATCACTCTAATGCTCTCTGAATTTCTGGATGTTGTGGATCTCTGAATTTGTGATGCTGTGATATTGTGATACTGATGCTGTTATTATGTGTAGCTATTGTATTTGTTTTCTGTTTATAAAAATGATATAAGAATCACTTCTCTTCTTATGTAGAGTCTGTTGCGCGCATCTGTAGCGCTGTTTTTTTTGTACTTCACTTCTTCTTTACCAGCTTTATACTTCAAACTGTAAGCATAAATTTTGTGAGCACCTGTGTGCCAGTGAACTTGATATAGAAGAAACTACTTCTCAATTCTCATTCTCCAGATCCAGCTCCAGCTTCAGCTCCAGCCTTGTGATGCTTTTGTCTGTCTTTAGTTTCCTAACGTTTCAATTGACACAAATGAATGTTTTTTTTAATCTTTTTTATCATTTTACAGAAACAGTACTTGTATCTGCTTTATACAGATTTTATCTTTTTAAATTGTTACCAGGCATAAATATTTATTTCGCAAAAATCATTAAAAAATTCTTATCGTTCACGAACAAATTACAAGACCAAAAATGGGCTACTATATTTTTGAAAGCAAAGAACCTTAAAACTTTTAAGATCTAAAAATGGTGTCATCGCGCTCTTAAAAAAAGACGCACACTATTGTTGACCCTCAAAATGTTTCTCCATCAACTACCTATACATTGAACCACTCATTCTTTTCAATATTTTTCGAAAGCCTATTAAAATGAAACCTATAAAGTCCAATATTATTTTAAACGCTATAAGATACTTTTGACATTAATTATCTTCACATTTAAGAAAAAAAGAAGACAAATTCGTACCCTGGAGATCTATTTCGGACAAACAATCTTGTATAGAGAATACTTTCTTAGCCGCACATCAAGAATGAGGAATGCTTTACCGAAATCTGTATTTCCCTCCCATGAGAAGTTTTATTTAAAACTTTAAGACAAATGGGCATTGGTGTCTCATCTTGAATGCCTTTTCATTAAGACTTTGCCTTAAACATGATAAAGGCTTACAAATTATAAAAACGAAAAAACAAGACCTGAAACTAGTCAAAAAATTTCAAAAATAAATTTCTTTTGAAGAATGATTTATTTGTAATTTTTCTTAGCACTTTAAAGACATTCTTTTAGCTTCTAGACACAAAAAATAAGTCCAATATATAAAACTGTTTACAGAAATTATGAGTTAAAAAATATTACAATTATTTAGGAAAAACATTAATGGTAACCCTAACCGTTTACCAGAAAAAGATATGGGGGTAGTTTAGTAAACTGCATGTTTTTTCACTTCAAGAAGAAACAAAAAGAACATAGATTCAGATTAGAAGAAGTATTAGATTCAAAATGTTAGTTGAAGGAGGAGTAAAGAGTTGCGGTTCGTAACAAAAAAAGTTAAATCAAAGGGAAATCTCAACTGTAGACAACTTTATATCAAAGAAGTGATTCCAGATTCCATGTTCTCTTTTTATGGAATCAGTCAACTTTTATGTGTTGTGTTGGCCGATGGCTGCTGCTGGTAGAAAAGTAGGCACCTATATTTTGCTGCCTTTGAAATAAAGGGAACATTTTTTCTTTCAATTTTACAAAAAGCAAAAACCTCACTAAACAGAACTGACCACATTCATTGGCACAACGCAGCTAACCAGCAGCGGTCATCAGCAGCAGGCTGTGGAAACAAGGCTCTGATGATTTCTGTTCTAGTTCTTCATCCAGTTTTTCCTTTAAGTTTTTATGAGTTTTTTTCTTGGTTTTCGAATGGCAATCCGTCGCTCGTCGACAACGACAACGAATACGACGTCGTCGTGGTCGACTAATGTTCATCTTGGACATTCCCGAGGAATCAAATCAGACTCATTATCATCATCTGTGGCTTGGTCAACACTGACCGTCGTCGCCCGCCCTCCACCTTTATTCTTCAATTGGCAATCATCATCATCATCTATATCTGTAAAGTTATCCTGATACACACCTTTACAGAGTTTGAGTTTTATAACTTACCTAAATATAAAAAGCCTGATGCGAGATCTTTGTCCATTAAATCATAGTGGCAGAAGCAACAGCGGCAGCTATCACTCCATCACCCTTAGATAGAGTGATGAGGAAGAGAAGATAATCCTTGTTGGAACGCGCGCGAGATTCCATAGCAAATGATTTCTTGTCAAAGCTAAAAAACAGATCCAGAATACATGTTTTGCTAGAAAAGTATCTACGACTATTTGCAACAAACATACAAAAAAAAAACAGAATAACAAAAACAACAAGACAAAACTCGTGGTCAACATTAAACATGAAGTTAGTATAGAAATAAAAAAGAATATGAGATAAATTGTGGATATTAATGGCGTAAGTAGAAAGAACAGCTTTTGTGTCACTACTTGACGACAAGTAACATGACACATTCTGTCTGATAACTGACAGTCATAATATCTTTGTGGATTGGTTTTTCAAACTTAACTTAGGCTTTGTATATCTTTGTATCTGAATCATGATTGAGAACGTTTAGTTTTTGGGGGGAAGTATATAGGTATATAGTTTTATGGGTATACTTTTGAGGTACCTATAGAAGTATAGAAGATTATATTTTGTCAAGCTATGATGTATAAAACATGATGTTAGGTGTCAAGTTTAACGATTATGGATGTGACTCTGTAAGAATATGTATTATGAAGTAAAGATTTGAACTAGCGATGCAATACTTGAGATGTATGAATGGTGAATTCGATGGGATGACTTGAAGATGACTCAAGGGCTATATAGTACATGAAGTCAAATAAAAGCGCCCAATCTGAAACGGTCAATATTTTAAGGGAAATAAAGACAATATCAAAGTGCAGATATACACTCAGTCCAAAAAGTCTCCATACAGCTTTTTAGTGTTTTTTTGAAAAAAGTACTAGAAAAAAATGTAAAAACCAAAGTGGTAGTATTGATAAAAAGTTAGTTTCCACCTTCACCTTTTTACAAAATTTAAAAAAATTGTGATTTTAATTTTCAAAAATCTGTTTTTAAAATATATGTATAACAAAAAGAAAGCTGCTCTACGGAGACTTTTTGGACTATGTGTATCTGTATAAAGAAACAAAACCGATATTTTTAAATGAGAAGTTTAAAATTCTGACATTTCTCTACAATTTAAGTTCCCTGCAATCTTACTCCCCGCTAATGTCTGTGATGCCTTTTTCTTTTGACGATATCATAAGAACCAGTAGTGACATCGACTTCAAATACATTTAATTTTACGTCTAATAACATCAGCTTTTGCAAGCTCCTTAAAATGGGAGTTAGGTTTACTTTAAAACAAAATTTATAACTTTAAAGGGCTCTAATGTGTAGTAATCAGTGTAGGACGCTTTCCAAGTTTTTTTTTTTTATTAAAACAATCATCAATCATAGTTAAATTACAAAGAAAATTAATAACGGTCACTGTGGCGTATACGTACTTTTTTTTAATTTTTGCTATTATCTTATTGTCTGATCTTTGCTGGTATATAACATCCATCACGGACATTAAATAAATTAGGCACAGACATAATGTCCATTTACATAAAACGGTTTTTCTTTCCTTTCTTGGCATTTTCGTCTTCTTTTTAAAAAGACATGGATATTACAAAAAATACGTAAAATCTAATAGCCTTATGCCAGTTTGTTAAGATTTGAGGTCTATGGAAACAATATTCTATTAAAAAAATTCAATTGAAGCTATTAAAAAGGAATTAAATAACTTTCCTTGTTAGGAACATGTTGTCTGATTTCAATTTCCATTGACATGGAAGCTCTCTAAGGCCCGTGGAAAAAACGTCTAGTATATTTTTTTGTCATTTTGTCTTTTAAAAAAAATGAGTTCTATGTCCGTTTAACCAATTTGAGGTCCAATGAAATTTTGACCGTATAACTAATGTCATTCCAACGAATTCTCAAAATTCCAAAATAAAATTGTCATTGCCTTGACCTGATTTAAACACTCATTGCATCCTATCATATTACATCTGACTAGGTTTCTCGTGCGGGAGCTCCAGCAGTTAAATTTTATTTCCAAATTTGTATTATCCTAAAACCACTCATAATGTGTGAAATAACTCATCCCAAAAAAATATGAAATACTGGGAAACTAACTTATTAGAAATGGTTTGTGCATTAGATTAGTTCATTCAAAAACACAAACCATTTCTTATCATGTATTAATTTCCCAGTATTCCATATTTCTATTTTAATAAAAAGTTACGTTTTTTATCAAACTATACATTAATATTTAATACAAAATTTTCATTTTCTAGAAATAGAAAATATTGGCATAATATTTTTTTTCAAATTGCTTCAGTAAGAAAGCTAGAAAAGGGGGACTTACTAACGATATATAATCATAGAGGTACATTATTTTCAATCATGAAACAAAGACATTAACGTCCCTTGACATTACATTATATCTGATTGAAACAGACGTAAGGTCCATGTTTAAAAAATTAGTTCAATTTGTTGTCGTTTTAGGTTCTTTATTTTGAAGATATTTAGTACAAAAAAGAAATGGATATTATGTCCATTTGTTCAGATTTAAAGTCCCTAACTTTATTTTATTCCACTGAATTTTTGTATACAAACTAAAAACTCTACTCTCAAAATTAAAAAAAAATGAATAATTTTCGTTGCTACGGTCATAATGTCTTATATCAAGAGACACAACGTCCATTCACATTATATATGCTTGAAAAACTCATAAAGTCCACATCCGAAAAGTTAGTATAATGTGTGCTCGCTTCATCAGTTTTTTTGAAGATATTCAATCTAGGGACATTACAAAGAAGACATAAAGAAAAAATGGATATTATTTCCCTTTTTTTTAGACTCTAGACCCATGGACAATATAGTGGCAATCCACAGAATTTATATCGACTAAAGCTATAGACTCGTCTCTCAAAATGTTTCGTTGCTTTGGCAATACTGCCATATTTCAAGAGTCATAACGTCCATTGACATTTAATCTACTTAACAGTTATGAAATCCATGGACAAAAGGTTAGATCACATTTTTGTTTCATCTTTTTTAAAAGGTTATAAATCCATGGACATCATGTTCGTCTCTCTAGATTTAAGTTCGATGGACATTATGTCCTCCCACTGAATTCAATACATCAACACTTTTTCCAAATTAAAAATATTGAAAACATTTTCTAACAAATGAGACAGTATATTTGTTAAGAAGTTAATAAATTAGAACATTTGCAGAACTACATTTCGAAACGACATTTTTATCATGCCATACCAAGTTTACTTCTACCTCTGACACAGCCGTCTTTTCTAACTCATTTTGACTATATAACAAACAAAAAATATCATTTTAAATTTATTTGTTCTTAGCATCTCATTTTGGTTGTGAGTTTTTTGGCTTGTGAAGAATTAGGCTTAAAGACATTATTCTGAATTTATGATATCAACCTTTCTCTCAGCCACTAACGATCCCTTAAATCATGTTTTAGACACATGGTGACAATATATATTTTTAAGGGAAAACAAAAAACGTATTACTCGTGTTCTTTTTTGTGGGTTCCTGTGGTTACACTAAATCAAACTAAACAATGTCACTTAGAAAAGTTTACCTGGAAAGTACATAAATATATACACACATATATAAATTATTTATATAGTATGCCTACCTACATACCTAAGTTAATGATAATGACTATCACACTTTAGCCTTTGCTAATAAATTCAGCATTTTAATGATTCAGACTATAAAATTTGACAAATCACCGACATTATTTGATTAAGTAAGATAGAGAGAAAGAAAGTGTGGGGGGGGGCTTGTGTATGGGACAAACATAATTCCCAGAAACTTTTGTGAATTTAGCTTCATCATCAGTTATGGAATTAAAGAGAAAACCTACATACAATTGAATCGATGATGATGATGATGACGATGATGGGTTTCGTTGAAATTGTTGAAAGATTTGCCATTGCTACTACGATGATGCTTCCAGGAAGAAGAAGAATAATAACAACATCCACATCAACACTGTACCATTCGCTAATGTTTACTTATACATATTGCACCAGCATCAGAATCAGAATCAGCATCAACAAGAGTACGTAGTTGAAGCTTGGAGTTCTGGACTTGGTCTTTGTCTCTGGGAGTTTGTTTGCGAAGTAAAGATTTGTTTACATTTGGATCCCGTACAACTGTGAATAGCGTATGGACTTGTGACAGTCTTTCGTCTTCAATCTTCATATCATCTTCATCGTTTTCGTCGTCATCGTCATCAGAACTTCAGAAAGTATCTTTGGCTTTTATATACGGATGTGTCAGGGGAGAGTTGCTGCTGCTGCTGTTGCTGGATTGTTTACTGTTTACTGTCACAGAGTGTCAGCATTTGGAAAACAGAAAACGGCAGTTCTTCTTCTTGGTTCAGTTTTGTTGTTTTGACCAACAGAGCGCACAAAAGACTACCGGCTGACTGAACGAACAACGACGACGGAAAGCCCCTTCGACCGACTTCTTCGTTTCGTATGTTTTCCTCTGCAGTGTGCGGAATTAATTCATTCTGATTGAATTACTACCGAAAATGCTTCGTATGCAAATTAATTTCGTTCCTCGTCGTCATCGTAAGGAACATCAATTCTGAACGCCTTACCCGACCTACCGACCGACGGAAGACCGTCCGAGCGACGACCCAAAACATAAACTTTCAGCAAGTGAGCATCTCTCCCAAATCAAAACCCATAACAACTTCTACTGTGAATCGACTTGACAGCTCTGTTCCAAGCTCCCAGTCCCAAGCACCAAGCACCAAGCTCCAAGTGTGTGCCAGATAGCTGTTTTTGTAAACACATTCCCCAAATCCAGATGGGGACCTTGCTTCAACGATGGTTTCCAGCTGACAACTTGTATTTGGAAATCTAATTAAAATCGATTCTTGTCAGTTGAGTTGGTAAACGGGTTGATAAGGGGAGTGAAGTGGGTTGGAGAACTGAGGAGCTGACGGTGACGGTGACGGACCCGAAGACAGACCAAAGTATATAATCAAAAATTGTAACAGCTTCTTTGAAGTTCTCGTTGTTTTCATCATGTTGATCGAGTATGGAATCTGTGAGTAGGTGGACTTGGGAAGTTCAGTGTAAGTAATCGAAAAATTGTGTGGGAATTCGTTTAGTTTTTATTTGTTTTTGTGTTTATTTTGTTTTTCTGAAATCTAAGCAGTTTACGAGCAAAATACACATTTTTTTGAATTCGTGAATTTGGGTTTTTATGGTTTTTATTTAAAATTCATTACGTGCATTCAACGAAACATTAAAAAGGGTGAATGTAATTCGGAGCAAGAGTGTTCTTCATTTTGATCGATCACGTAATTGCTTAATGGGTTGTATCTTTTTTTAAGTAGGTAGTGTCCGCTACGTACATATATAAGTTTAATTTCAAAAAAAGACGATAACTTTTTAAGCTTTAGACTAGATATAAAATTAATTGACAAATTCAGCCATTAACTGTTTTTGGGTACACAAAAATAATACAAAAAAAAGTTAAATCGTTAATAGATGTAAGCCATAAAGGTGTAGTGTATATTTTTTGATAGAGAGATAGCGTGAGAGATTTTTATGGTCTATTTTTGTGTTGAATTTACATGAAACAGAGTGTTTTTGAATATTACAAAATCAAATTACTCTAGTTTGAACTTTTTTGTATTTTAACGACTTACAATTTTGTTTAAATTTTATGTCTTATGGTAGGTTGTTTTTTCTTTGTTTTTTAATCGTGTCAGGTAAGGGTCAGAAAAGTAAATGAACTGCGAGGGGCATTTAACATTATTTTGAATATATCACTTTAAGTTAACGAATGAACATTTGATTTAGTTGAAAATGTATTTTACGAGTAGCGAAGTTTTTGAACTATAAAATTTTAAACACGTCGGCGTGTGTCGTGGTGGCGTTTAACAGTGGTCCGTTTGTTAAATTTTAAGTAGGAATTCTTGAGTTTAGTTACCTCAACATCAATTGGGAACTTCAAAATCAAAATAGGAAACTATATTCCAGAGTAATTTTTACGAATGCAGGAATTTATTTATTTTTTAATTTAAGTTGCAAAAAGTGATAAGACTTTGAAATTATTTATTTCAAAATTCAAAATTGCACATGTCAGCGTTTTGGTCATGACATTTCCTTTTTTTTCCAAATCCACTGACGGTCTAATAGCTTCTTTCTTTAAATTTCTACAGCTGCTCGGAATTTTATAGTATCATCTCGCCCAGTAAAAGGTTTTGCTCAAAATTGAATGTTCTTCAAGTTTTGTAGCATTGAGAATACCGTAAAACTTCAACGACTGATATCTTGAAACTTATCAATCTTAGCGGAATGGTTACAGAGACTTTTTTGTAGGAAATTCATTTTTCTATAAAACTGTATTACATTTATTTTCTAAATGTCTTTCCATTTTCAAGATATTAACAGAAAAAATAGATATTTATAAATGGGCCATTTTTTAAGTGGAAAACAAAAAAAAACTTGCCTAAGGTCAGATAATTGTAAATAACAAATAAGCTATGCAAAATAAAAAACAATCCTGAGTAACTCCGAAGTGAATGTATTTTCCAAGATATACTAAAAATTTCATCTCAATCGGTTGAAAATAGTCTGAGTTTTGAGTCCGATCAAATAAAAAAATTAGAATTAAGATAAACGCGCATAAAGTTTTGAGTAGTAGAAAATCAGAAATTCCAGGACTCAAAGTTTTTTTTGGCAATAATTTTATTGCTAATTTTCTGTTGTAGCTACGAAAGCGAAGTTATTACAACTTAAATGGAATTAAAAGACCTAAAATTTCGATAACCACCACATTTAATTTTGTAATCATTATAATTCGTTTTCATCATTGAAACCAATCATTGAACAGTTCGAAAACAACTATTATTGAAAATTTCTGTCATTGAAAAAATGTTCATTGACTTCATCATTGAATGCTTTAAAAGTCTTCAGTGAAACGATTTTGTTCCGAATTATAAAATTACAAATCAGATGTTTTTTTAAAACGATTTCGCTACTGCAAAAAGTAAAAATGACCTAAGGCTCAAGTTCTAGTTTCATTCAAATTTAAATTAAAATAAATGTACAGCTTTATAGAAAATTTTCAATTGTGAAAACCAATCATAGCTATAACTGGCTTCTTAAGATTTAGTCCGCCTGCTCTAGACTTTTTTAGGGAAATATTTAAATACTCAAAAACCATACAAGCTACAAGCTATCTGTTAAAGTAAGGGGTGCAATAATGAAAAAAAAAACAAACATTTTTTGAATGAACCGGATTCTAATTCAGCTGGTTTTGGCCGTTCCTATGAAAGCATTTATAATTTTAATATTAAAATCATCAAAATTCATATTTTTATGGTTTTTACTTCTTTGTTTGTTTGAAAAAAATTCACAAAACCAACAACCACACCTTTTGAAGATCATAAAAATGAAAATATTTCTGCATAACGCGTCAATCATCACATAAAGAGGCATATAAATACATTCGCTTATCGCTTGTGTCGCTAGTGTCTTGAGTTGTAACTTGTAAGCAATGTTGTTGCACAACATTTTCTACTGTCATGAACATCACTCGATAAACTGTCCCAATGGCAGATGGTCATTCTTATATGAGAACTGTAAGACTTTTAGAGTTGTGTCCATGTTGATTGTCGACACTAAACCAATCAGCACAACTCCATAAGTAGACGATGACTAAGGCTCTTCTTCTATATGATGACGAAGAAGACCAACGACGCGAC
Organism: Eupeodes luniger; assembly: GCA_951509635.1. Lineage (NCBI taxonomy): Eukaryota > Metazoa > Arthropoda > Insecta > Diptera > Syrphidae > Eupeodes > Eupeodes luniger. The sequence continues at coordinate 2,265,373 of OX608074.1, forward strand.
GTACGCGGACGACCGATGAGTACGAAGACGAAGACGTAGACGAATACGAGGACGACAATGACAACACGACCTCTAAGCACACATGTTTGACTCGCTGTTCACTGTTCACAAAATAGCCAACAGAGAAGTTTATACTCGTAGCCAAATTTGGAAGCCAATCAAATTTAAACTATTCCAGGGCACTGCTATGCAGCTTATAGCTAAGCTACACCAGAAAAAGCCTATCGGCCACTGCCAGACGACCGACCTGCGGACTTGGGATCTAGAATCGTCTGTTGCTGTTGCTTTTGCTGATGATGTTGCTGTTGCTGCAGCATTCCTTCATAAATGGGAGCATGTTGTTTATAGAAAGACCACTGCCCGTTCGAACGGCTGGAAACATGGCTAGTCTAGCTATACAATTGCTATTCGTTTATGATTCTATTCCTCTCTTCCTAATCCATTGGGATGAATGAATGAAAACCAGGAAAAGATACGTGTAACGCAAATTTTTGAATACTCTGCCCATCAGCGGGCCTACCGCTGCCGTCCGCTGTTGCCATCCATCGCGTCGTCGTTGTTTGCTGTTTGGTCAACGACGACGACGACGATGGAATGGAATCATAACCTTATACGGCGGCGGAGGACTCAGACTCAGCGATATAGAATTGCAACCAATTGAGTGGTGACAGTGCAGCAAAGTGGTATTCAGTGTGCAAATGTCAAAGTGTCCAATTAAATAAAATACAATTTGACAAAAAACCAAACGGCGAACACCAAATTGTCTCTAGCAAAGGAGTTTCCGTTCCTTTCCTAGACGCTTGTAGCTGCTTCTCAAATTGCTATGTTAAAATTCAAATCGATGAAAACGATGAGAGAGGCAGAGGACGAGGAGTCGAATCCAATTCGATACGATTCGAACTTCCAGTTCCAGTTCTAGTTCCATCAGAACAGAGCACACCTGGCGCGCACAGCGCAATTACTCCTCTCTTCGTTATGTAATTCAGTAATTTAGTCTTGCAGCATTGCATTACCTCAACTACTTGCTACTGACATTCACCTCAATGTGTCTCCAACTACGACTGCGACTTCGATTCCGACTACTCCAATGATGATGATACCCGATCCGACCTGCGAGTTAAATTACCGCGCTCTCTCAAGAGGTTGAAATTTAATTATGAGTGGGTACTTGCAGTACTCCACCCCATAACCGCAGCATGTTTTTATTTCTATTTCCATCTATATCGTGTGACAGGCCTTGTTGCAGTCTTCACCAGAGTCTTCGCGCAGAGCTCAGCCGCAACGCGGGTCTAGGTCAAGATTGAAATGCGAAACACTACGATCGAGATTCGATGGATTCTATAAGATTCAAACGCGTTCGATGCATCTTTTAGCGCTTCACGGTGGCTTTCATGGCGGTGGTGCAGTGGGGAAGCTGATTCAGATGGCGTTGTGCTGAGTGCTGCTGCTTCTACTATTGCGACAGTCCATTGTGGATTTATCCAAGAAACCCACAAAAAGATGGCGTTGTACGGTTTTCCTCGCGCGGCTGGCGGTTGCATAGTTTTTCGAACGGATATTGGTGTTGCATTTGATGCACGCAGAACAGCAAGCTAAAGGGGGATTTCGAAATTGCCCACTAATGGGGAATCGTAAAGTTCATTGTAACTGTAATTAAAGATCCCCTGACTGTGCAGATTTCTCCAATGTTTGCATTTTCTGTTTATGTATGTTTTGTTTTTGTTTTTTTTTTATCGTTTTGTGTTTTTGAGGTTAGAACAAGAAAGGAGGTTATTGTGCGTTACAAACGCGCGCATTTAAAGCTGCGGTTGACTACCTTATACCTATTTCCTACCCTCCCAGGGGCTATATAAAGGCTTTTTATTCGCAATCAGCACAGCCAGCGCAGCGACCGCATAGGTTAGCAATTTTTCTATTAAATGTGTTTCTTGAAAAAAAAGTATATAGCTACGTATTTTTTTGTTATTATTTCGGTCGGTCTGTTGCTGTTTTACTGTGTGTTATTTTATTGCTGAACATTGAAATGGCATTTATTTTGAATTTGTCGCAAGATCAAGTTACATAAATTCTATAGGCTAAACGAAAAGCCAATTTTTGAAATGCAATTGAACTCAATCTTTTTTTTTTTCTTTTTTTACAACTTTGCGGACAGCATGTAGTGTCAAGTCGAATTGCTTCAGGTGGTAGATACGCGAGTAGAGTACGCGGTGCTACATGGCATTTCAGAAAATATGACATTATTTTCTTGACTCAAAACAACAAACAAAACAAAAAAAAAAACAACATGATCAATCTTTTTGCATACTTTGTGTTGTTCACTGTGTTCCCATTTAAAAAACATGTACTCAATTGAAATGATCATTGTGGGAATATTGTACATTTTTGTTCTTTTTATTTTGGAAAAAAGAAGTAAGGTAAAGTAAATTTCCCACTATGCCAGAGAAGTGAAGAAAAATACCAAAATTTGTATGGACTTCGAAAAGCAAAATTTCTAACAAGTTTAATCAGTTACCTTTTCAGCCGAATTCTATAGTCTCTAAGCGGTTCTTTTGATATAAGGTTTAAAATATGCACAACATTTAAGAGTATTTCAGTGTTAATGTTCGCGGTATAATTTTTGTAGGTTGGGTTCTATATACAAATTTGTACAATACCATTTCTTGAAATCGAACTATTTAAATCCAATGTTTTGTTATCCATCTTTATTAAAATCTCGCTTTATGAAAATCCCATTCTCAAAATCCCACATTTACAATCAAAAATAATTGCTTTATTTATAAAAAATCACTTGATTTTTTAAAAAGTGGGATTATAATAGATCAGGATGTTGAAAAAGCGGGATTTAAGAAGACGGGATTAAGAAAAGAAAACAATATCCAAGCGGAAGGGATTTTAATACTTTTTTCAAAATTTCTAAAATGTTAGATTCCCATACACTGCCAAATTGTATACTTACGAAAACTTAATTTTGTATGACTGATGTGTCGGGAATCCTGAAATATTCAATATTTCTGTTAAAAGCTAAATTTTGTTTTATTTTTATGAAAATCCCAAAAAGCTGAGTCAATTTCAGACGATAGGTTTAAGATCTGCGTTTTACTGTATTTTCTGTCGTTAGAGAACTTATGTAAGGTGTTCACTTTTCGTATGACAAATTTCTTACCAACTTTTAAAAGAACGGACAAGTTGGTTTATTATTATCTTAAACTATTCTTAACCATGGAAGTTTCTTCTAATAAAAAGTCTATAGCTTTGAATACCATCAAAAGCATATTGTCTCAATTAATTCCATTCCACATGAAGCACCATTTAATATGCATGCACTTAAAAGGTACTTTTCTTCAGGAAGCTATAGATAACACTTTGCCGTTTTGAAACGAATCCCTATTATATTCTTTCTCGAAGACGACCCCCACAATCGTACTTTATTCACATGCGGCATAGTGACTAAAATAAACACAAAACACTCAGCTGCATGACACACGCTGTATAGATGTACTCAATTGTAGAGCCAGCAAAAATGCCAGTACCCAACCAGCAATAGGAAACTTTGAGGCTTCCTTCTTAAACCATGTGATGTCGATTTGAAAACAAATCCCGAAGGCGATATTTTGCGCGAAATCTGGTTTCCGTCGAAGCAGTCAGCTATATGCAGCTATACGCATTTTATAGTCCTTTATTTTTGTTATTGTTGTTGTTGGTATTGTTTTTGTTTTTTTGCTGCAATATCAATTGAGAAGGATTTTTATCGCAATGCAACAAATGGGCTTATCGCAAAGTCGCATCATTCCTCTGTTTTTTTTGTTTTTTTTTTGTGCGTATAGGTTTAAAGCATAGACGCGACGTCTGCGTCCGTCCATACAGCAACTCTAGAGGAGGAATTCTCAACTTATAGTTGGAGATGGAAACCTATTCCTTGGGAGGGAATCTCAGCCTCTCTTAACGTCTCCATCCCACATAGATGAAAACAATTAAATGTCCAAGTAGAGGCCTTTTTCGCTCGCTGCTGCGCGGATGCATCCAACCTTTCTCCCTTGCGGTGCCGTAAGAAACTGATGGACATTAAGATAGACTTGTACGACCACTTGTACGCAACCAAACATCCAAAAATCACACTGTGTCGCTTCTTCTAGCTATAAAAGCCTCCTCGGCTGAAGGAGGATCCTTCGTCATTGGCGTGGTCTTCGTCGTCTTCGAGTTTGTCGTCGTAGCGTCGTCGTCGAGCTGGTTAACAGAAAATTGCATCAAGAAAAAGAATGGTGAAATAAAATTGAATTTAATGCAAAGGTGCATCTAATTTGTACGAAGAATAATAATAAGTTGGAATGTCTAATGTAACTACGCCAAGCATATGCAGTGCACAGGCACACTGCCGCGAACCGCTATAAATGTAATAGGAGCCTTAAGGTTGACCATTTTTCCTAGTTTCCTGGATAATATTGTGTTCAGTTTGCCATATAAGTTTACTCGAATGGGAAATTGGGTGCCTCTCAATTGAGTTTCAATAAATACAAACAATTTTTTTTAAAACGATAGGCTCACGACAAGAGGTATTGATTTTGGACCATTAGCGGGGTTTTTCCCAGAAGCAAACTTTTTCTGAAGACAAGTTTTATTTTTTTTTTCAGGAAAAAAAGAGCGAAAACAATAATTACAATTCTAGACTCAGGTATTAGAGGAGGAAATTAATAGCTTGTTCAGTTTTACTTAAAATAGCAGTTCTAGAAATTCCGAAATTTGTATCAATACATCACAAAATCTTTTCATTTTCTTCAGAATCTGTAAGCACTTATTCCTATACGCTATACTTCATTAAACTCATTATAAATTTTAAGGCAAGAAGAACAAATAAACAAAGGTCACTGTGACGTATGAGTACTTTTTTTTTAATTTTAATTTTCTTTTATTTCATTGTTGCAGTTTAGTCAAAGTGACCATAAACTTAAACAATCATCTCTTAATTGTTTTTTTTTTTAAGAAGATCTTAACACATTCTTGATCAATATTACCGCACTTAACAGTTGTTCCCCTTATAAACATTAAAAAATAAAGAATGCTTAATAAATCATTCTTACAAAAAAGTATCAATAATAATTAGCAATGTTCTGTTAATTAAGTGATTGGGTTAATCCCACTTTTCAACTTTGTATGTATTTATATAACACAGCTATCCCATTAACACCTTTCTGTGTTTTCCATTCGACACCTTTCCTGAAAGCCGCAATAAAAGTTCTTAATTCAAGTTCCCAGGTTTGTGCGTTTGTGCGTATAATAAAAATCAATGTTTTCCCTTGATGATACACGCTGCATACATATGTACTCATACCTACCTTACCTACCTTTAAGATGTCTTTAATATGTAAACTTGCGCAAGATAGCAAGACCAACACCATTGCATAACTATTAAACTTTAATCCGATTAGGTGACACTCTTAAGCTTTATGAATGGCAAACCGAACAAAAAGAATCTCAAGAATGAAGTCATTATCGCTGCTCACGGAACATTTACTCGATGATGACGCTGATGACGATGACGACGACGACGACTGCGACTGCGACCAAGACGATATGCGATGCGATGTGGCACACATTTGTTTTGTGTGTCGTCTTTTTATTTTTGGTCACCTCCTCACGACATCACACGCGATGTGTGGTCAGGAAGACATTGGTGAATTTCATAATCGCGGATCACCATTACGCGGGCACAAAGCGTCATAAATAAGACATGGCGATCAAGAGATTAGCGAGCAATTCTGCGCATGCGCATCATGCACATGGTTCTGTGGAATGTGCATTCAAGAAGTGCCATCTGCGCGAAATATGATTAATCTCCTTAGTGAACTTAGACCTTGGCCAGTAATTATTCACCCGGTCCCAGGATCAAACGCATCAAGGGAGTGAGAGAGCGTTAGCCGGAAGAGTAGCGACAGCGTCAGTGACCAACACAACCGATTGGATCGAATCAGGTGTTCCAGACTGATGGTCCGCGATATACACCTGGGTCATCATCATCATCATCAGGTGCCAGTGACCGTTGTTGTTGGTTATATTTCTGTTATAATCAGGAATTAAACCAACGAACATAATTTAAATCTTTTTCTTTTTGGTTGGTTTTTAATTAAGAAACCAAATTACCATAGAACTTATGTTGTGCCACTAAATCATTGGAATCAGTCCGCGCATCTTGAGGTCGTTTACATGGTAATGATGATGATCGAGGCTGCATGGTTGAACATATGTCTCACATTCATTATGAGACTATGAATTAATTTTGATAGAATTGCTTCGCCGCCGTCTGCCGCCGCACCATCCGCCACCACCGCTCAGCACCGTGCCGTACCGTGAGCTGGCCGCGCGCCGCCGCTCGTCGCCACCGCCGCCGTTGGATGCTAATTGATTTTTGAAATGAAAACGCATTTTTAGGCAAATTTAGTGAGTGATGGTAGGGTGTGTATGTTTGGTGTGTTGTGTGGGGACGTGTAAACGTGATAAGGAGGATCCAATCGATAAGTGGGAAAAATTTATTAGATAACTTTTGAAGATGTTGTTTCTTTTTCTTATAATTTTTGTTTGATTATTTTTTTCTGGGTGGGGCATCACAGACGCAATAAACAAATCTGCTTGTCACTATTATTTATTTACATAATTTTTCATAAATTTGTTTTATTCAACCAACAAAAATATAAAAAAAAAAACAAGAAAACCAGAAATTGTATAAAATATAAGTTGAAAAAAATCTTTTGGAGTCTGAAATTTTTGATTTCCTAAGCAGAATAAGTTTAATTAATTAAAAAAGTGGTATGTGATGTCATAAAAGTCAACAAACGGTTTTATTTTAAATTGATTTTTCAAAAGATATTGGTAAAGTTTATGTAAAGGTATCGTCCCACTTTTTTGTTTTTCACATTTTGTTTTTCTATGCGTTTTGATCACTTTCATTTTAAGTGTTTGGGTTAGAGTACGTTGTTTTTTGGAAGGGCATATTAAAGTTTTCAAAAGAACTAAACAAAATGGCTAAAACGCCCACTTACTAAAATTTTTGTGTTGAATTGATTGATGCATAAGAAAATTTTAATATTACATATACTAATTAAAAACTACAAATTTCAATGCAATAGAAATTATTTAAATTTCATTGTTACTGGTATTAGTGGTATTTAAAGTAGTGAACCTATTTCTATTAAATAAAAAGCTTAAAATTTATAGTTTGTGGTACAATTTTTTAAGCTAGCAGATTTTGGTTTTTGGAAAAATTGCTTATGTCTTAGAAACTATTAATTCGCAAAAAATTTGGTGAGTGGGAAGATGTGAATCCTGGAGTTACTTTTTTTTAAATTCATAAAAACAAATACCTTATTTTTAAGGGTTTTAAAGGCACTATAAAAACATGTTATTAGCATTATTAAAAAAGCATATTTAAGATAGTTACTGTATTATTAAAAATAAATTGACGTATAATTGTCCCGAATGTCATTTTGTAGAAAATGTTATTGTTGTTTCTCAGAGCATTTTGTAAAAAATTAAGCTTTTTAGCAGTTATTTCAAAATTTGAAGAAATACAAAACTAGTTTAAATAATAACTTTTTGACTTTGACTTTGAAAAGTATGCAATCCATAATAATTTAATTTTAAGGTATTTGTCGAGACGTTAAACCAATTAAGTCATTTTCGGTATTGAATATTCACTTGCATTTTTTTCAATTTTTAAAGCTTACAACAATATTTAACTTCCCATTGGAAATTATTGTAATTGGTACGATGTCTGTGCGTGCGTGTGTACGTACGTTCGTACGTCCGTACGTTCGCGACGTTTTTTTCGTTTCGTTTTCATCCCTCCTTCAATTTATTTAGGTCCACTTAAAATTTAGTGTACTTTTGAAAAAGTGTAAAAGACGTATAATTCAATCTCTCCACCAAAATTAAGCTTTAAAAAGGATAAACATTACATTTCTCTTTGAAATTAGTTGGGCTTTAAATAAAAAAACTTTGTAATTCTTCTGAAAATTCAACATTTATCTCCACATAATTTATGCAGATTAAATTATCGACAAGAAGTTTATTCATTTTGTCCACGAAATGTACGATAGTCGTTGTTTTGAGTTTCTGCATCTTAAACCGATTAGAATAACGTTTAATGGTTAAAATCAATTTATCAGCATATTGGCATTTTCCTACTTTAATACATAAAATTTAGTTTTATTTACAACCCAAAAATGAATATGAATCAACTCAAAAAAATGATTGCATTACTTTTTGATTATTTTTCCACTCCTCATTATTTTCGAACATTTTCCGCAAAAGTTAAGAATTGTATACAAAAATGTAAGCTTCAATTTTATAATGGTTAATCTTACTATCAACCCTTCTCACCCCGTCAAAATTATTTTGCTCAACCGCCTATTATGGTTTCGCTAATGACAGTACCCTCTGCTTTTCATATTCGTTTTTAGCTTCTCATCCTTGTTCTTCGGATGTGGACTACCAACGGCAGCGTATGATAGCTCATTAAATTCTGATCTTGACAGCATTGTTCAATGGGGATTCAAAAACCGTGTAGAATTCAATGCTTCAAAAACTCAATGCTGTCTACTGTCACAAAAGGGTAACCCTCCCCAATTCCACTATCCATAGGTGGTACTTGCATCGAGGAGATTGAACAACTATCAGATAAGGTTTTCTCTGACGATGCAAGAAGTTTTTTACCCCTTCTGATCTGGCTATAATTTACAAAGCTTTTATTCGTCCTAAACTCGAGTATAACTCTCATATTTGCGCTGGAACCCCAATAACGTACTTGAGTCTTCTAGATAGAATTGAAAAAAGAGCTCTAAAGATGGTAGTAGATCGTTCATGCCTGTCATTGTTTTATCATTATTCTTATAAACAATGCTCTTTCGAAATAGCCAGTTGCATTCCTCCCCTTAACAATATAACCGTTATACCCGTACTCCTAGGAATGCCCATCAGTTTACCCTTGAGCCCAATTTCGGACGTACTGTTAAGTACAAAGATTCTTTCTTTAGCCGCACTACACGAATGTGGAATTCTTTACCAGGCTCAATATTTCCCACTCATTACAATGTGCAGACATTCAAAACCAATGTGCATCGGTTTCTCCTTTCTAATCATATCCTCCTTTCTAAATTGCTCGCACTGTGTTTAATCATTTTAAGGGTATTCATAACCCCTTTAGTGCTCGCAAAATATAAAAAAAAAATAAGGAAGTTTAAAGGATTTCAGATTATTCGGAATTTTTTTCGAAGTGAATATCCAATTTTGCAAAAGCAACATTTTATCATATGTTTTCAATTTTCTGATGATCGTGTGAAATAGAAAAAAATAAAGAAATTGTTGACTAATTATACATTTTTTTAGAGTTTGAGTTGGTTTTGTAAGCTCAACTTGAAAGTCACATTAAAAATTTCTTTTTTCTTTTTTTTTAGCAAAAGATTTCAATATTATTTGTTCCTTTCATTATAATGATGTTTGTAATTAAATTTTTCGTGTTGTATTAATTACTCTTATTATCCAGTTCCTTTGCACGTTTTTGTATTTTTACCTAGAAAAACAAATAAAACAATTACAAATTGTAAAACCTAACGAGCTACATCGTATTTGTGTTTTTCATTTGTAAAAATAGCAAAATCCCTTAACGAGGTTCGTTTGCGTTGTAAACATTTTTGATTTCAAAAAAAAAAATTAAAAAAATGAAGAAAACTACAAAAACAAAAATCGAAACAAAATTCTTGCAAAAAGGACTTTTAGCAACTCCAAACCACACATGACTCTGTGGGTGGGCAAAACATATTTATTGATAATGTTATTCAGTCATAATAAATTTGTTCGATCAAACCAAAGCTAGGAAAGTACATACGTAAGTCTAGGTAAGGTATACCTGCGCTGAATACCAACATTGTGTATGGAATATATAATGTGCGTTCGCGTTCGCCCAGCTGGATGCTTCTTCCTTTTTGTTTTTCTCTTCTCTGTTAAGGTTCTATAAAGTCTTAAGTTCTTGAGAGAATCCTCGGTTTTCAGATGTGCGTACGAGTAGGTATGTTATACATATTTATAATGTTCTATAAGTTGCTACCTTAAGATTTCGTCGACAGTACCTTACACAAGGCATCCACGGCGTATTTGCAACCTGTAATTATTAAACTCATCTAATTAAATTACATCACATAAAGAAAATAAGCTGATACTAGACGTTACTCTTATAGACTGCACTCCAAACTAAGGAAGATCCAAGTTGGTACATATACTCGTACAAGTATATACACAAAAAAAATGCCATTAGCTCTACATCTCAAGGCCTTTATCTTATAACGCGCCTCTATAGAACATAAAAAGACATTAAACTGATGCGATGCCGCGCTTGTTGTTGGATTGTTGTTTTGAATTTTTAATCATAGCTCAGTGTTTTAATTTTTATATCTAATTCTTGAGAATTTATAGCTTGTTCATGATGGGGTCGGTTGGTTTGTTGGTTGTATGGTCGGTTGGGAGGGACTTAATGGGGCGCGCACTGCGAGGGCTTTCTCTTTCTCTCAATAAACTTAGAAGCAAATGATCCATTTTAGTTGTTGTTTAGTTTCTGTGATTGTTGGCGGCAGGTGTAAAAGGTGTAAAGGAACACGAGTTGTACATTTGGCTGAAGACGCACGTTCCTGAGAATCTTTTCTTTTCTTCTCCATTTATATAGCTGTTGGAGAACTATACCTGAATTGTTTCTGTCTGTCCGCATAGAGCTGATGGCCATTTGTTTTAATGTAAAGTGGTCAAGTGACCTCTTTTGTAAGCTTGGCCGGAGACGACCGACAACGATGACAATGACTAAATATTGACAACAGCACGGCGCGGCGTGTGGCATGGAGTTCTTGAGAAAGTTTTCTGTTAGTTGTAATATGTATACAATTCATTAACCTTTTACCTACAGCAATCCCTCCCCCAAAATTGGTCTTGGAGTTTGAGTTATTTTTGTTGTTCTTACCTGCAAGCCTTGTTTTTGAAATTCTTCTTTTTAAAACAGTTTAGATCTCTATCAGGCGACATAAATCCTCGTTTTATTTTAGATCTCAAATTCTGCTAAAGAAAAAACAAACCACCAAGTTTTTTCTTAACCCATTGGATCAGATGATAGTAATCATAACTAAACTCGGCCGACCTTATTTTCATCTTTTTTCTTCTCTGACTGACTTCTCTTGTGGTTATTGCGACTGATTTCGCTTTTATTTCCTTCGTGCGCCCTGAGATCAAATTCAATTTCTCCTCCTCAGGTTGTAATGTATATTGTATATAGAAATGTGGTGGTGGCGCGCGGTGGCGGCTTCAGCTTCAGTTTCGGCGGCGTCTGTCGGTCTTCGGTGATCATTGATTTTAGATAGCTATAAGTTTTCATGTTTACGAGCGCGTTAACAAGAAACTTGTCCGTATACGTAACGCGCGCCTAATCCATTATTTTGCGAGATACGAATTCCCGGTGTAATATGTCTACCGCTGCTACCTCCTACCGCTACCGCTACCGCATAGAATCACAGTGACTTTTGTGCAATAAGAGTGGCAACTTGTCAATACGCAATTAATTGTGTGTCCTTACTAGTTGTTCGGTTGGTAAGCGGCCATAAATGGTTTAACGGCGGCGCTGTCGCTGTGCTATGCTGCGCTGCTCTCCTATACTCTAGCTGGTGAAAGTGTATCAATATCAATCAAGAGATACATTTCAGAGATAAGAGGGCTCGTTATAAGATTATTGTGTTTGTAATTCGTATAATATATCGAACGACCACCTCTACTTTTTCAAATACTTTTCATGCACTGTAAAAAAGCTTACATAAAGGAAATGATGCTTGCGTTAGAAGAATTGTTTTATAACACCTTTTTTTTACGGTGTTCATAACTCTTATTTAAATATTTCGGAGACTTGATTGACTTTTCTGACGCTCTAGAAATGCAATTTTAAAAAAGAGTTAACTTTCTGTTATGACAGTTCAGAATTGAATAAGACATTACGAGACATTTGGAAAATATCGAAACACTTGTAGTTTAAAAAAAATTGATATCACTTCTTTTTCTTTGATTCTAGAACTTCATTTGGGCTTGGTTTGGTTGGACACATTACAAAATTATAATATAAATTAACAAATTTTACGTTGAACAAAAAAAGTACTTTCCTCATTTTACAACTTTCTAAAGTGATCCAATATGATTCTATGAAATCTTGACCACGAGCTTAGCATTGGTTCAGTTCATCCAAAGTTTCAATCAAAACATACAAATTATCAAACTTTGTTGACGAAAGATACAGTCTTGTTACTTGTGTCAACTTTCAATTAATAGTTGATAAATATTGAAATTTGAAAAATTACTTATCTTTTCTTTGATAACACTAAAGATTATGTTGTTGTTTAACTCAACAGTCTGAATTATTTCCAAATAATAAAAAAAAACTTTGATCCATTGATTTGTTAAAAAATAAACTTTGATATTTATCAACTATCAATTGACAGTTGACACTTGCAATAATGTGAGTTTCAATCATCAATTGATAAATATTGAAGTTTAGCTATTTAAAAAAATAAATGGCTGTTTTATTGAAAATAATTTTTCTAAATTTTTAGAAGCTGAATCATTCTCAGCTATGAAAAATAGGTTTGTCAAATGTTAAACTTGGATAAATTGATAGATATCAGATAGTTTCAATTAGTTTTAGTTTTACTCGTAATAGAGATTATAATGTGTTAATCCTTAACAGTACTTTAAATTTCCTAAATGCTTGTTTGTACATTTATAAGTTAACAAAACACTATTGCAGATGTCTGCCTTATTTAGCGGCAGCGGCGGCGCCAGTGCTATGGTGTTGTATAAATTCCTGAATTAAATTTTCAAAACCTCGTTTGTTTTTCTTCCTCCTTCATGAACAATATACAAACATATTCTCTCTCTCAATCAATCCTCGTTGCGTTACGTTGTTTAAATGTCAAATAATTACCCATCGAGCCTTCGCCCTCTAAATAAAGTGATTTCAATTTGATTTGCGACAACTAACCGAACATGACACAGACAAGCTAATTAATTTCTCCTTTTTATCCTTTTCGAGTCGAGATCTCAAAGCAATTTTAAGCAAAAATACCAAAAACAACATCAACAAAAGCCCTTTCATTCTATATAGATATATGTTTAGGTACATACAATTTGATAGATACATCCTTAATACAATATTGCGTCTCATTTAACGGTAACGTGCGTTATTGGCTTTCAGCACAGTTCAAAAGTACATTAGTCAAAATGAGGTTTAAATAAATTACAAACACTAATGGCTGATAGGTCTCATTTCCTTTAACATATTTGGCTTCGTCAATGGGTATAGGACGTAGTTATACTCGTATATGAAATGAATGGATTTCCCACATCCCTCTCCCCTCAGCAACACTTTTTTACCCTTTTGATTTTCCATATACCCCGTAGTCGAACATTCGTGTCAACATTTTGACAGTAAATGCAAGCAAATACAACATGTCAGGTATATCCTGCTTGGCTTGGGCTTGCATTGGCAGTGCCATTGCCATAGCGTAGAATAGTACTCTGCCTGCCTGCCTGCCAGCATGTGCCTGCCTGTGTCATAGAAAAAGTTACTCTTGCTTCTTTCTGGTCTGGAGTCGTGTCTCTAATTTTAAATAATTTAAATAAATGCCACAGTCAAAGTCAAAGTGTGTTTTCATAAGGGCTGCTTCTACTACATCGCAGTCCTGATGTGACTGCAACTGTGACTCTAAACTGAACTGAATGTGCACTTATAAAATACGAAAGACAAATGGCGCGAGTGCTATTAATTTTTAATGCTCATTTCGAGGATACAACTGTCAAAGTTTTAATTTTTGACGTTTTTGGTTTAATTTTAAGTACCTACTTTGCAAATGAAATGTCAAAGTTAAAAAAAGTCAATTTAACTTTTGCCTTAAGGAAGATCGACTAGTTACAAGACCCCATATAATTTTGGGGCATTTCACAGGAAAAGGGCTGATGTGTTCGATGAGTAAACAGACCAGGAAATAGCTCCCCAATCAACTAGTTGGGATGATGATGATGATGAGGGAGTCCCCCTTTTTTTCATGTCGAGCACATTAACAAATAAAAACAATAACAAACAAACAAAATGAATAACTATGAAATGCTATGACAGCAAACAATTAAATTATTCAAAAAATAAGTCTGCGCTCAGCAAGACGCTCACGAGGTCTTTCCAAGCCAAAACTAACTCAAGTCGCATAGCTTTGCGTGCAAATTCAGCGAACCAACCACCAACAGTGGCTACTCGTTGTCTCGCTCAGTCATATGTAACTAACGATACATAAGTGACTGTGAGTGCAACTGCGAGTGCGACCCGCGCAAATCTTTTGTTTTAAATGCGTACTATCAGCGGCGGCCGGCGTGCAGCGATTCAGAGATCATCCAGGGGGAGAGTCGCTGCTTCATCTACATACATGTTGTGTGTTTGCTTAAAGATATGCATATATGTCGGGAATGAAAACCGCATTTGACTTATGCCACACGAACTGCGTCGTTGCGTGCGAAGAGTAAGTAGCTTCTTTTGGGAGCGTGCATGCAATTATGAGACTAATTTTACTGCGCGGAATGTCCATTAGACATAAGTTTACATCGCGGAAATGGACGATGAGACTATACGTGTGGATGTAGACAACGTATTTATGGATTTTTTGTGCATGTTCACATCTGGCGAGGGATTTAGCGTTTAGCCTAACTGCCGACTGCCAACTACGAACGACCCATAATGTGAACTAATTTGACGAATTGAGATGGCTTTGTATAAATAATGAACCAAATGTCTGGCTTTTATACATATACTGAAGAGCCTCCAATTAATGGAAGGCACATTTATGTACATATTTAAGGTTGTTTTATTTATCTAGTTAAAAGCTGTATACATACATTAGGAGGAACAATAGATGTCTGAGCTGAATTTTAAATTCATCAAATTCTTTGGGATTTTGATTATGTCAGTTGATTAGTTCTTATATACCTAGACATAAAATATTGTAGAGCTCTAAATATGCATGAAATACAAATGAAGCCCTACCACAGACGGAAACTTTTTGTAGTCAACAGTTGTTAAACTAATTTGTTCAAACTGAATTAAAAAAAATAAGTTTGTTGAGACTTTTGTTGGCATTGTAAAGGGTGTTTTTTTAGTTGCATGAGAAGTTTCAATGGTTGATGTCTGCATTTTGACATAGTTGAAAATAACACCGTGTTCATCATCAGTCCTTAATTCTTTCTAAGAGGCTTGTCATAGCTATCATTGGTTCTCATCATTGAAACCTATCATTGAAATCTTTTGAACTAATTGTTGAATTAAGTAAAACGAATACAAATAACCAAAATACCATACATAACAAGTTAGCTTTCCTAATCGATTTTAAATCTCTAAAAAAAATGTTCAATGACAACAACTAGAGATAGTTATAAATGGCACAAAAATGAGATGGGACTTGCCATTACGGTAAATGAACGCCTTTGACCCATGCTGACTGATTTTGTGCTTCAAAAAATTAATAAGCTAAACATCGACGACGACGTTTGGTTCCAAAAAGATGGCACAACTTGTCATACCATTAATGTATTGTAAAAGTCATTTGTTAACAGCTTTATATCCAGATAACTTTTTTTGGGACTATATTAACTAATTGCTTTATGCTAAAAAACCATCAACTCTTGAAGCATTCTAAGCCATTGAAAAAAGTAATACAACCTTAGACAGATCAAATAGACTATATAACTCGTAGTCGCGTATTTAAAAAATTAATGCCTTGAATTAACTTTTCTTGTGTCATTATTAAAACTTCTCAAGCTTAAAAAAAAAAAACGATCCATAATTAAGGTTGAGAAACCAACTTTGGGTAACATTTTTTAGTTTTCAAAAATTTAAGAAGTCCAAGCATTGTTTCTAAACATTTTGAAATTCTTTTGCACTCTGTTTCAAAAGAGTTTACTTATTATTTCAAACACAATAAAGCTCAAATATCAAAACCATCAATCATTATTAAATATTTCTAGTGAAACAAAAACAGTTAATGATTGTCAACAAAAACACGTGTTAAAATACTCTTAAACCCTTTTTCGTCTATTATGTAAAATGTTTGCCACTTAAAACAACACACAACAAAAAAACCGTCCCCCATTAGTTTCAAGTAATAAGTTTACGACTTAAGCTTCTAGTTGATTGCAATCAACATGATTATTTAAAGAAGATTCAAATTATCAACCAGTCTATCTACCCTACATATTAAAATAGGTATATACGTTATTCCTAATTGATACGTGGGGGCAAAGAAATAAACTTATTTTACGATCGGCAATAAACTTAAAAACATAAAAGTAAGGTATGTGAAACTATTTATTTTAACATCAATGTTCGATGGGCTATAAATTCTAAACTAAAAAAAAAAAAACAACTCAAATCATTCCAAATTAAGCTAAATTTTAAGTTTCTAATCCACGCAGATTTTCGAACCGAACATCACACAAAACATATAGACATAAATTTAAGCTGACATTTTTATAATAAGTTATTTTGAATCGATATCGAGATGGGTATTATTTTCACTCTTCTCTGTGATCATGATAATCACTTTGGATTCCACCATCAAATAACCACTTAATCTGGATTTCATTAATTTTCTCAGAAATATCGCTCTATAGAGCTACCATGCCTACATACCTTCTATATACAAAACTACTACTGGCTGGCACCCACTTTAAGGAATCAAAAACAAAATTTAAAAAAAAAGAACTAAATAAATATTATGTTGAACTAATTTATGAACAAGTCCAGAAATAAAACCGAAACTAATGGGTCTCTAGCGCTGTGAAAACTATTAGAGAGTGTGTCTGCTTTATGGGACAGTGGGGCAATGAATATTTTTAATTGGAATTTTGTGATTTTTTTCTTTTTTAATTTTATATTTATTTATAACTCATTCATGAAAATAGTAAATATCATAATCTTAAGGTAAATATACTCCGATTTATTCCAAATGGTTTAAAGCACAAAATCTTGATAAAATACCAAAATAAATGTTTGCCACTAAAATTCCTACTTTAAAAAAAAAATGTTTTATTGTTTAAAAGATTGTTAAAACAAGTTATACGCTTTGTTGTTTCTCTTGAATTTTTTTTTAAATATAATTTTTGCTAAAATGGTGTTAAAATTTAATTTTTGTTTGATATTCTTGTGTATAGTGCCCACTGTCATTTGATTTTTGTAAATGCCCCTCTTAACCCTTATGCTAATTAAATCGCGGAAATTTGTTAATTTGTTTGTGTTTTTCTCTTTTTTGTTCACCTTTTTTCTTTTGATTTAGTTTTATTTGGAACATCCAAAATTGAAACACTATTTTATTTATTGGAATACCTTTAATCGCAGAATGTAAATATTTATTAATGGATTAGCATTCATAAACGTGAGATGAATTGAGACGTTTCACTAAAAAGCCAATCGCGGCAGATAGAGTCTTTGAAGTTCTTAAATGTAATTTAAGGCGGTGGCGTCCGTCGTCGTTGTCGACGTTCGTCGTCGTCGTTTTTGGTCGCGGTCGTCATGAATTTTCGTGTTCCTATATATATCGTTTGGTTAGATCTTGGGTATAGGATGTGTCATAAAAGTGTATCAAGTTTTCAAGACTGCGAGAATTTTGGTGGCTGCACAAGGAGCTGGTGGCAGCGGTACGGCGGAAGAAGTGATGCGACAACGATGAAGTTAAGGTAGATATTCGCTTTGTTAGGAGTTTTTGAATTTGAATTTCAAATACATAGTTTCCAGTGGTGGAGCAATCAAAATTCCTCTGAAAAACGTTAACGAGAAGCTTATCAAGAAATGAAATGCGTTAGAGGAACTAGTAGTATAGCAATATATATATTTATGTACCTGCTACATTATCTACTCTTAGTTATGAAGATAATAACTAGCGTTATTGTGGATGAACTTTTTTCAAATAAAAGAATAGAAATGTAAATTTTCAGGTGGATAAGTTAGTATACTAAAACTTTCCTTACCAAGCTACCAGCCATAAAGTCAGCATAAGCAAGCTATATATGCATGATTATATAGTACAAGGGGGAGACTACAAAGAAAGTGACGCATCGCGGAGAAAAGTTTTGCATTATTCAGCGATGGAAGTTTATAACATTTTCTATTTGGAAAAGTTTTAACTTTAACCGCCAAATGCAAAAGTAATTGTAAAATTTTGAGTCAAAAATAAAAAAAACTTTCCATCAAATTTTATTATTAAAAAGTTTGACTTTTCTTCTTTTTTTTTTTAGTTTTGTTTGCTATTTTGAAAATGTTTGTGTACAGAAGAGACTGCAAAGATTTTGAGTTGTATGGTTTATGAATGAAGCGAATAGAGGAAGTTTACATTCATATTATAATACCATAATATAGATAAGGTTTTGAGAAAGATTTCTAAAAGTTTTAAGATTTCTATTTTAATAAAGTAATTTAATCATTTTCATTGGTTTCAAAAGTCACTTCAAATTAGTATAAACTTTGAAACTGCTTAAAATGACACTGAAGTTTTTCAATATTATTTTAAGGAAACCAATTTGAAACTTGCACTTCCGATATGTAACATAAAATACTAACCGTTGCATTGTTATTTAAAAACAATTAATTTACTCAAAATGTTGATCAATCTTTATAAACAAGATGAAAGAAGTTGTTTGTCTCGAAAAATGTCTATGACATCTGTCTTAATTGAAAAAGATTGGGAAACTAACTTTTCAAAGTATTCGGCTTTTAATGACAATATCAAAAAATGGCTCAATAGATCTTAAGACACACAAAATTAGATAATTGATTGATAATATATTTTTCACTACCGATTCTCTCAACACAAAACTTATTAAAATTTCTTAAAATTTGAAATATTATTTTAACCAAAAGTTGCATTAAAATGTTCAAAGTTTTAAGAATTCAGTATTTAAAAAACTATTGTCTATTTTGTTTTGTTTAAGTAAGTTTTTCATTATTTTATTGATAAATACGTCAAACAATTAACAACAATTTTCTCTCATTGAATTTTGTTTACTGAAACTTTTTAAAAATTAAAAAATAACGCTAAATTTTAAAATTCACGGCTGAACCTGTCTTCAATAACAATTTTAAAAATATTTAATTATCTGTACATGCAAAAAACATTGCAACTCAAAAGTGTGAGAATCAACAAGAACGAACATTCTGCTCTCTAGCAAATTTATGGTTCAGCTTCGCAGAAACAAAACTCTTGCAGTTTTTCGTCTATAAGAACATATTTGTATACACATTTTTGTGCCTATTTTTCTTTTTTGACTCAAAACTTTCCCAACAATCTTTAAACGACACAATCAAAATGTTAACAATTTCCTTAAAACCAAAAGTAAATATCATTCAATTTGCCGCAATAATCGTTTACGTTTATGGACTTTTTTGCGGTGTAACCAATCGAACGTATATATGTATACGCGTTTAAGTTAACATTGCTCACAATTGCGTGTATAGTTTCTCTGTGCACTGCGCTGTGCTACCAGAACAGCAAACAGCAGCCTCGGCATCAATAAGCAACAAGCTACAAGCTTTTAACAACTCAGCAATTCCATATTTGTTAAGTGCCGCTTGTGATTACTCCTTACGATTGATTGATTTGGAAAATTTGAATTCATTACATGCGAGTGTTTGGTTAGACGTCCGCCGCCGATTCCGCTTCTTAAGTTGAAAGTTGTAGAGTTGTGCGGTGCACCCCCAACAATATATCGAAGCATCGAATTTCTCGTGCGTTGGTTATACGTCCTGAGTCTCGCATCCCTCGTCTCGCTTCTCATTTTTAGCGTCTCGAATGAAACTAACTAATCGTGACTTCTGTCGGGGAAATCATGTGAAGATTGTGTGTCTGTCTAGATAAGAGCAGACAATCTAGCTATGCGATACACAACATGGCCTCTATAATATGTTTATAAATCGTATTGCATCAGCAAAACGATGTATTTTTATATATCCGAGCGCATTATAACAACTTCGATGCATATCACCAACTCATTTGAGTAATCGACTGCGAAAGTGGTTACAAGCTTGATTAATTATTATTATCAAGTACCTATTCGTATTTTATGAGATGCTATCTGACTAATTGAATTCCTCGATTGTTGTTTAATATTATAGAAAAGCTGCAGCAGCTTCTGTGTCTGCTGGTGCTGGCTTTAGCTGGATGAATGAATATGAAAATGATGATCGAAACTGGGATTATTAATCAAGCTTGGAAAGTGACAATATTTCCTTTTTTTTCATTTTTGTTTCCATTCAACTCGAAGAGTGAAAACTCTTAACAAAAACACAGGTGCGACTCTTTTTGAAAAGGTTTTGGAAGCTATGCACAGAGTACTTGCAGCAGCTGATGAACACTGTTGGTCTATGATTTTACTTTTCTCTATGGCTCCCCCTATATTCAAGCTCGGGCACATGAATATTCGTCTTTGACAGTCATGCTGTGTCGTCTGGGCGACTATTTTATTCGTGTAATTGAAATTTATCGCATTTGCATTTTTAATTTATTGTTTCGTGCCAATAGTTGGGGATTTTTTGTTGCTTTTTTCTAAAAAAAGTCACACTTTAATCCAGACAAAAGGATTTAATAAGATTTTCTCTATACCTAAAGAACAATTACCTGCGACCAATTCGTGGGTCTGATAAATAAAAGTAGCTTGAAACTTGTTTTGTTTTTTATTTTGGCTTCTATGTCTGATTTGTGATATGTTCACACAGAAAGTAGCCAGATACACACAAAAGATAGACGTATCTTTGAGCCCAATTGGAGCTTTGATTTTTATCGGTTCACCTTTTGTGGATTAAAAGACAAGCTGAATAAATCGTTGGTTTTACTATATCAGCCACCATTAGGCCAAACAAAAAATATACAACCAAAACCTCAGCCTATATAGCTGAGAATTATCTTTGAACCAAAAGTCAGAGGAAAAATTTGTTCAGCAATCATTTCTTACAAAAATCAACCATAAATCTTGAGTCGCATGGAACCTCGCATGCATGCAAGTGGCTTTTAAATGGTCGACGTTGAGATCAACACCATCTAGTGTATATTATTATACATTTTGACGCCGCCACCCGACAACAACTCAGCTGAGCTAAGCTAAGCTAAGACAAGTCTTAAAGCACCGCTCTGCACCGACCGTGCCGCTTCACTATAAAATAAAGCTGCCGCAGACAGATAGACAGACATATTTAGGGCGCCCCTTGCAAAAGAAGGCAAACAATTTTCCACGTTAGGTTGAAAGTTACAAGGCAAAAAAAACAAAACCCGAAACATAACAAAAACAACTCACCTCGGCTTGCCGTATAGAAGTAAATGTCTGAATTATAGCAAATTAAATCGGAAAATAATGGTAAAGTTGTATATTTAGCTAAAGCATGGGATCGCTTGATGGTTGTTTTGTGGAAAAGATAAGTGGATAAGATACTGGGAATCGTGGTAACAATGAATAATTTTAAAAAAGGAGCTCCGCGCACCACAATGTACCTACTTACAAAATTACAAAATTTGCAATAGCTTTGGCTTGTGATTATGTTTTTAGAAAAATTAAATAACTTTGCCCTAAAATAGACTTTCAAACAACACAAGAATAACAGTTTTAGTTTAAAATATGTTTCTATATCTAGAGGAAGTCCAAAAACGCTCTAAAAGCCTGTTGAGTAATAGCATTTCCGTTTTAATGTGAAAAATAAATGAATATCATTTGCTTAGTCCGATTTAATTAACTCTTTATAATTAACTCCTTCATTCCAGATTGCTTTCCGGCCTCATCATCAATTAAGATGTCAAAAAATGGTCAGTTTATGATCTCTTCACTTCGTAAAACCATTTCAACAGCATCAACTAGAACCAAGTTTAGCAAAGCATCAATTTCTCAACTTAATTATGACATAAATGTCACACTTGTTGCAGAAGATTGTAAAAAAATCTCAGCAAATCCGATGAACAATAATTATTATTTTTATCGGAATTTGTTTATTAATATAACTCGATCTAATCCCGGGATTGGTGATGTACATTGCTTTCGTCGTCGTCGTTCTCGTTGTCGGTCATAAAATCATCATTTCAATATTTACAAAAATACAAAAAAGTACTTACTTATGTATATATTGAACGAACGCGACGTGTATAATTAAAATTCAGAACGCTCGGCTGCAGCAGCCGCCGCCGGACGCTGCCAGTTCAAAATTTATGTGACAAATTTAACAGCCCACAAAAACGTTAAATGCGAATTTTACGTTTATTGAAATTCCGTGTAGTGAGAGTATATTACATGCGTGTCCCTGTCCCTTACCCTGTTTTGAATCGTTGATACCGTTCGCGTTGTATGCCGTGGTCATCGCAGTCTTCGTCGTTGTCGCCGCGTTCGGTCGTCGGGTTTATTCCTGTATTATTTTGTGTATTCCCTAAGCATACGGTGTAAAAATAAAAGAATATAGATAATAAAATCGAAATGAAAATCGCTTCTTTCATCTAGAAAAACTACATTTATAACAAGTGCCTATATATGCAAGAAATTGAAGAAAAAATTTATAAGAGTGTTAATTTTTCTTGAAGAAATTTTTAAAAGCTGACGCAGTGTTTTTGTTTGTTTTCCACATTTAACACAAGAAGGAAATTAATAGAAAAATCTTCTACAGGATTACTCGTGGATGTTGGAGAACTAATTACAAGCAAAATAAAGAGGTATGTGAAATAAGCAATATTTGATTTTCAAAAATGTATTTCTTATTCTTATTATCTTGTGGGATATACATACTAACAGAAAAAGTTTGTTGAAATATGAACGAAAGCATTTTTTCGAAAAACTTTCTTTTGTCTCCTTTTGGCATGTTTTTTAATTATTTTGAACAATTACGTAGAATTCATTTTCGATTCATTGCCCACTTTTTAGAAACTTTTTTTGATAAATTGAATCACTTTATTTGAACATTAAACCAAAACCAAGAAGAAAAACTTTTGGAAAACAGGTAGAAACTCCTATTTTTCTCGGAAACGTCTGTAAAAATGTGTTTCCGTACGGAAATAGTTCTACAAACTATAAATTTAAACTCTTTAATAACAAATTTACTTATTTCTTTATTTTTTACAGAAAATTCTAAATAAAATAATTTTCCGTCTTTAAAAGCCAAAATTGTAAAAACATGCTTGACATGTAAAGTCAAAAAATAAATAGTAAAAGTCACATTCGAAATTATTAAATATCCTGAACGATAATAAATTTTAATAATTGTTGCTAAAAAATCTTGAATAATATTAATTTTATGGTTAGAATTTACAATTGAAATGATGGAGATAGGACCTAATTATTAATCTGCAAGCACAGAATGGACTTAGTAGATAGTTTGTTAATTTTGATACAAGCATATTTTGAAATATGCTGACTGTGACTAACATTTTAAGTTTAATTTTTAATAGTGATCTATTGGATGATAAAAATTACTCTATGTGTTAAGCTCAAAGTAAATTATGATTGTTTTGTAAAATTTGGAGAAACGAGCTATAACAAGAACGCACCATCCGCTACTAATCATCAATACAAATTAATAAATCTTATAATGTTAGTCTCAGATAGAATATTCAAAAATATACTTTAAAATTTAACACAAAATACCTAAGTAGGGCCCCTTCTATGCTCGCAAATTATTATCGATGTCATACCTCGTTTCTCCAAATTGTACAAAATAACCATAATTTACTTTGAGCTTATAATAAACAACACATATTAGTGGATGATAAAAATTACATGCAATCAATTTTCTAACACAAAAGTCTGAGAATCAACAAGAACGAAGTGTCATTCGTTAACACATTTGTTTAGCTGTCATATGGAAATACCCGCCTATATTTTCCTTAAACTGAAACTCAAAATGTTAACTATTTTATAAATCAAAATTTTTAAAGATTTTTCGAAAATATTTGTCTTTTTTTTTGTTCTCCTTGGCTTGTTTTGAACAAACTTTATTGAATTCTTTTTTGGATTTTATGTTCATTTATTGTCTATTTGATTATGAATACAAAACAAAACATAAAATGTTAGTTATTTAAAAAAGTTTACGTTTTATTGCAGATACAACATTTAAAAAAGTTTAATTTTCAATATTTTGTTTGTCATTTTCACATTCAATTAAAACAATCATTGTTTAACTTTCAAATATACAATTTACCTATTGCCTGTAGGAAATTTTCATTTAATTTTATTTTATTTTCTTATGAAAGCATTCCTGACTAACGCGTTGTTTGTATTTCAAATTTTAAAATTAAATTCACATTCTCAAAAAATAGAGAAAAATACCGAACAAAAATAATCAATTACCACGCAGTTGGTTTATACACAAAACGGTGCATTGCGGTGGCGATTATTTTAATAAAATATTTTGAAAAAAAAAGTACAACGATAACAACGAAAACCCAAATCCTGTTCGGTTCCGGAAAACTTGCAAAAGTACATGCATAACGGTACAATATCAGGACTTAACTTCCTCCTGTATATATGAACCGAACGTAAAAGGCATGAAGAGGTGAGTATGTGCAGGGCGGAGAGAGGGGATTGGTTATGTAGAATTTTGTGTTAGCATAGTGGCGCCGAACCGAACACAGAATATTCTCTCTCTAACTAGTGCTAATTTATTGGTTTACTCGGTTTGTTAATTACTTCATACGAAAATTATATTACTCCTCTCTGGTTTTTGTGTAGTTTAAATATTTATGTAAGTTTTATTTTTCACTTCGTTATTTCAGCTTTATTGTAAGCAGAGTTATTTCATACATTTTTTTAGATTTGAAGTACAAAAATAAATACTGGAATTTAGTTTAATGTACATATTATGTTCAGAAAAAAAATTTCAAAAGTTTTTATCTTTGTTTTTCATGTAAA
The DNA here is from genome assembly GCA_951509635.1 of Eupeodes luniger. Classification (NCBI taxonomy): domain Eukaryota; kingdom Metazoa; phylum Arthropoda; class Insecta; order Diptera; family Syrphidae; genus Eupeodes; species Eupeodes luniger. Next base: position 2,290,345 of record OX608074.1, read on the forward strand.
ACTTTGTGATTGTTGTTTAAAATCAATTTCAATTCAAAAAGAATGTCAGATGACTTTTAAATTGTTTTTTTTTTTTTTTTTAATATAAAACGATGACATGAAATGTGTAGAGTTTAAATTCTTAGGTTGATTCTAGTTTTTATCCTAAATATTTTTTGTTTTAAGATTGAAAAGATTTAATATTTTGTTTTTAGCTCAGCTTTTGAAACTATTTTACTTGCCTAGAAAGCTTTTCAAAAAAATTGTCGAATCTTCAACTTTTTCGTCAAAAACGGCAAACAACATTTTTTTTAACTTATTTACAGCAATTTTCAAAAACTTTAAAAATTTAATAGCTATTCCAAAACTGTAATTTTTTGCACACTAGGAGAAGAATATTCTTGTATTAAAATCGTCGCGTCTAAAAACGTCTAGACATATGAAAAAAGCAAGCAAACTTAAATCTGAAGAAGATACCGATTTGGCATTCCCGAAACTCAGAAATCATATGGCTTTAGAAAATTAAGAACTAAAAAGCGAAATATTACGAGATTGTAAGAGTCTGTGAAATCATTTAAAACGAACTTACAGAAAGGCTTACAAATTGTACTGAATCATTTAAATTTTTGTTTATTGTAATTTGCTTTGCTGAAACCAGAGTTGTAAACATGATTTCTTCTATGCACAATTATTAAAAATAAATTTGAATGCAGAATAAAAATTATTTGCGTTAATAAAAGCCAAGGCACAGTTAAAAATATGCTTGAAATTATTAACATTTAAAAAAATCAATGCAAAATAAAAATGGGTTTGTCATTAGAAATTAATTTAATTTATACTTATAAATGTTTGGCATTAAAAACTTTGTATGCAAAGTTAAAATTTTATTTTATTTTTTTGTTTTAATGAAAAAAAAAACAAAAAATTTTTCCACGAACAAAATTATTAATTTTTAAAATTTGTTGAAAAAATATAAATTCACAAAAATGTGTTGCATTAAAAAAATAACAATACTTAAAATTAAAAAAAGAATACATTTTAAAACAGATGATTTTCGAAGTTACATGATATTTGTTTAGGCGATTTTTAGAAATATCGCTATCACTTTCTATTTTCCCATTTTTTTAATACTTTGTCTTTTTTAATTTTAAATTTGTTTGCTTTCTATTATATATAAAAAATATATAAAAACTAAATTAAAAATCTTCACATTGTTCGTCACTCCTTTTAGAGAAAACTTTTGGAATTAAGTTTGAATAACTTCACATCTTTTATGAAAACAATTCTATTGTCTAAAAGTGCTCTAAATTAATTCAAACATTTAATGGAGTCAACTCTTTATACATTAAAAGAACAACAAATCCTTTGTTCAATTTAACCTTATGGCTTTTGTTAACAAGCAAACATTTAATTGCAAAAATATTTCTCAAAAATTCATATTAAGGCCAGGTTATAGATGATAAAATAATGAGGACCACAAAAACTCTCACAACTCAAGTAAACCCTTTTTGAATAAAAGAAGAAGAAAACAAACTTGAATAAAAAAAAAAGGTCTTAAAGGACCTAGCAGCCAGCAGTATTTTAATTACTTTTCATTTACGTATACATATTATAAAAATCTGCGTAGACTCCTTAATTTGCAATCGTTTATTTTTTAATACCTTCATGAAGCTCGCATATTATAATTTTTTCTTTATTTTTGAATGAACCAACGACCATTTTAAGCGCCATGTTATTGTTGCTGTTGTTGGTAATTTCATAAAATTAAATTCACTCTGAATATGCATTTAGGTAGGTAATTTTTCCTTCCTCTACTTCATATTCTTGAGAAAAATATAAAAATACAAAAAATAAGGCGGTCTCATAAAATTTAATAGACCTTAATCGAAGTTGCCTTTTTTCCTGCGAGCATTTTGGTTTGTCTGCTTTTTGTTTATATGAATTCACAATATTCTCCTTTTACGATGGTTCGTTGTAAAATAAGAATAAAAATGAAGAATAAAATTTATCACAAAAAATATAAACATTTCATTTCTTTAATCAGCATTTTGTGACTTTATTTCCTCATTCGAAAGACCATTGTCTCTTGGTCTGGATTAGACTGTGAGAATAATCATAAACTTTAGACGATTAAGTTAATACAAAAGATTAGACAAATTGAGTTTTATAGAGAGAAGTTTTGTGTGGTCATCAAAATGGCTTAACTATGAAAAACTAAAACTTCTTGAAAAAGGTAAAAATAAACACCTTAAAAATTTGTAACGCCTTAAAAGTTAGTCATAGTCTGCAAACAATGACAACATGTTGCTGAAACTTGTTTCCTTTTTTATCTGTTGAAATCCTTTAGGCTAGTTATGTATTTTATAATATTATGTTAAAGAACTGACAGAAAAGATTCTATTAATACAACTTCTATAAACTATTTTAATGAAATGTAAGCTATAAAGATATGAAAGATCCTGATGAGAGAAGAAAAAATGTCCATAGATACAAAAACAAAACTTAACTAAACTGGATTTGCGTAGTTATATTATTAAGGCTCATGTCAGCCTGCAAACAGTTGTAAGTCTCACAGCAGGTCGCACAAACAGAGCTTAAGAGATACTCTTGCACTCAGCGGGCGGTATTTTGTGATGCAAATCGATTTTTGCTACACGAATGCAAACATCTCGAATAAAGTGGTTAATATTTTGTTTGTTGTTTATGTTATTTTTTCTTGTTGTTGTTGGTTTTTTGAATTTCATTGGAAGAACAATTTGTTTTGAGACTTAATTGAACCAATTCAGTATGATGATATGTAATTGGGTTATTCTTTTTTTGAAAATTTGCTATCAAAGCAGAAATCAGTATTTCATTATGCATATATGATATGGAAACTCAGCGTGTGATGGTTTTTGACTTTGGACTGCGGACACGAGTTTTGAATAAGTGGTTATGATTTCTTAAATGTTACAAGAAATGTTGATGATCTGACAGGTCAAAAATACTATCGGCTTCAATTCAATTTTTTAGTTTACATTGTTCCTTCATGAAAGTATCAGTTTTTCCCCAATGTTTCAAAATTAAAAAGTACTATTGAATAATAATTTTGAATGCTCCCATGTAAATTAAATATGTTGAAACATTTCTTACGTTTTGTTCGGAAGGAACAAAAAATTAGGTTTTTAAGGGCATTATTAACGCAGTCTGGATTCTAAGGTGACATAGAAAGGATGTAGGGCGTGGATATTGTATTTTTGTTAATTAGGTGACTGTTGGTAAGCTGAGTGTGTCCAATTCCGAACCACATTAGAGCATCAATTCATTTATTAAGACAAGAGGTTTGGTAGATAGAAGGACTTCGATTTTGATTTAGAGTAGTGATGGTGATATCGGGACCAATCCAATATTTTTGAATAATGCAAATATGACTTTTAAGACTTCTTTTTTAGTATGCTGATACTGTGAGATAGCTTGGTCGCTGTTCAAAGCAATCATTTTTATTTTATTTTAACACCGAACTGGCCTGTAAGCCGAAAATTCTTAAGTCGTTTTTCAAGTTTGATGACGTTATTTCTGATTTTAGAAATATGAAACGAGCAGTTGTTGCTGTTTTCAAAGGCAGTTTAAGCTGAAAGACTGGCTGTGCATAGCCAAGGTAGGTGATGATAAAATACTGCTAAAATTGGTAATTATTTTTTCCAAAAAATTTAAAAACCTAAACAAAATTAGTCAAAATAGTTTTAAGTCTCGAGAACTTGAGAAAACACGCTTGTGAATTCTATTTTGTGATACAAGCACACACTTACCAAATAAGATCAATTTATTTAGTGGCGTGACTGTCCGTAGAGAACTAGGGCCTAGTGACTTACAACTCTTAACCATTCCTGTGTGTGCAATTCAAGTCATAGATGGAGGAGACCTACAGTTTTATGCCGAATCCACTTTTCATGACAAGAATTACTCTTAGAGGATTTGTCAATTCGTCGCAAGAGGCAGTACCCGTGGTGGCACTGGCACCTCTAGCATGACAGTCCAACGCACTAACCATCACGACACGGGTACTACAACAAATAATTACACACTAACGTTTTTATAAAAATACTGTTTAAATGGTTTAGCATTTCGAAATATCTTGACAGAAAACAAGTTCGCAAGTTTTTTAATGAACATTTCTAATCCTCGTTAAATAATAATTTAAAAATTACTCTGATTTCTTCATGATATTCAAATTAAGTTATCATCTGTTATGCCTCTTCACCGGAAAAGTTCATTTATGTACTTTAAAAATATTTAAACCAATCAAATAGAGCACGTTTTTGCAAACGAACTGTCAAGCTATTACTTAACATCTTAAAGGCTGACATGCTCGTTATTGTGACTTAATTAGCATTTAACTTTCCCAATTTGAGTCTCAATTAACATCTGTTTCTGGTAAGACCTATTGACGGTTGAACCGAGGCATATAATAATATTATTAAATTAACTCAGGTACTTTTCGGACAGGCAAATATATCGGGTGATTTTTTAAGAGCTTAAGAACTTTTTTTAAAAAAAAAACGCATAAAATTTGCAAAATCTCATCGATTCTTTATTTGAAACGTTAGATTGGTCCATGACATTTACTTTTTGAAGATAATTTCATTTAAATGTTGACCGCGGCTGCGTCTTAGGTGGTCCATTCGGAAAGTCCAATTTTGGGTAACTTTTTCGAGCATTTCGGCCGGAATAGCCCGAATTTCTTCGGAAATGTTGTCTTCCAAAGCTGGAATAGTTGCTGGCTTATTTGTGTAGACTTTAGACTTGACGTAGCCCCACAAAAATAGTCTAAAGGCGTCAAATCAGCATGATCTTGGTGGCCAACTTACCGGTCCATTTCTTGAGATGAATTGTTCTCCGAAGTTTTCCCTCAAAATAACCATAGAATCGCGAGCTGTGTGGCATGTAGCGCCATCTTGTTGAAACCACATGTCAACCAAGTTCAGTTCTTCCATTTTTGGCAACAAAAAGTTTGTTAGCATTGAACGATAGCGATCGCCATTCACCGTAACGTTGCGTCCAACAGCATCTTTGAAAAAATACGGTCCAATGATTCCACCAGCGTACAAACCACACCAAACAGTGCATTTTTCGGGATGCATGGGCAGTTCTTGAACGGCTTCTGGTTGCTCTTCACTCCAAATGCGGCAATTTTGCTTATTTACGTAGCCATTCAACCAGAAATGAGCCTCATCGCTGAACAAAATTTGTCGATAAAAAAGCGGATTTCACATTTCGAACCGAACACTGATTTTGGTAATAAAATTCAATGATTTGCAAGCGTTGCTCGTTAGTAAGTCTATTCATGATGAAATGTCAAAGCATACTGAGCATCTTTCTCTTTGATACCATGTCTGAAATCCCGCGTGATCTGTCAAATACTAATGCATGAAAATCCTAACCTAAAAAAAATCACCCATTATATGCATTAAAATAAGTATTTTAATGTCAGAATTATGATGATGAATAAAAATCAAAAAAATAAAACAAAATCTCCAAAAATAAGTATGCCAAACAATTTTCTTTTAAGTTTAAAATACCTTGCATGCGGTCATTAAAGAATACGTTATGCATCACATTTGTGCGGCTATACATGCCGCATCCCTGATGGTACTGAAACAAAACTTTTGCAGCAGCAGCAGCAGCATGTCTACATCTACAGCAACAACACCGCACCGCTTCGTATACCTACATACATACAAAATGCCAAAAGTCGTTCGTTCCACTTTTCTGCATGGAAGCATTAATTTACGATGCATTTAATATGATTTGATGTCTTCATTATGAGAGCTCGTATTTTTTGGGAAACATTGCATCCATTACTTTTTTCGGCTGCTGCTTCTGCTGCTGATGTTATTCTCTGCATTTTCGTCGTTTTAACATCAAGGCAGGCAAATTTCGCATTATGTAGGTACAACCAAACCAACGACGCGACGAACGTACGTATACGAGGTATGTTCTTTCTTTCATGTCTAATGAGCTGCAGCTTTTTAATTATTTTATATTCCCATAAAGATACATCCGATTGCATGACGTGTTCCCGTGGGTCGGTTCGGTTTATATGCTGCGCTGCGCTGCGTCCGTTTACTCCTCAGGAATAAATTTCAAGCTAAATTTATTCAAATCAGGAGAAATAAACGAAATAAAAAAAAATTGTAAACGCAAAATGAGGAAAATGTCCGTTAACAATGAAGCTCTTATAACAATGGCCTGGACAGCCAGCGAGCCAGCCCAACAAGATGGTCGGGTTGTAACGTATATTGGTAATTCTATTATATCCATTTTCGTTCTTACAAGCTGGATTTCCTTTATGCTTAACTTACAACTAACTAACTAACCATACCTCTACTCATAGTAGTTCAGTGGTTTGTAAAAGCAATGCAATCAACCTGCCACAAATATGGAAGACTAGGCTATCCGTAAACCTAAACATACTCCTATATTATACCCAGACCACATCGAGTTCTATCTCATAGATAAATGTATAGAGTACATATTACTTTGCTTGACCACAAAAGTTACATATTCAAATGGATGCATCCGTAGACTGTATAGAGTGGCCGCTTCTGTGTCCCGTGTCTCTTGTCTCGTGTCTCGAGTCTCGAGTCCCGTTTGGTATGTTTAAGCCCGCACCAAACAGACTCACAATCAGCTCGAACTGATTTTTAGATTTCATTTCGTGATACAAATGATCTGCTTTTCTGTATTTAATTCATACATAGTATATATTCGCCCCAAGTGGATATTCCCTAAATGGACGACACGATGGATAAGTGCAGTTGTCCTCAATTTTTAAAATGGGTTTGTTTGCTTTATCTCTATGCTATGTGTTGTGTTCCTATTTTACCACCACCAAACTGAAACGTAGACCGTATACTAAACAAACTGGGAATTGAGCTGCTGTAAACATGATTTAGGAATTCCTTTGTTACCGGTAAATAATTCTGATTTGGGATTTTTAAAGAGCGATACACAATAAATAAATTCAGCTTAAAAATGGAGAATACAACGGTTTTTTGAAGGCACGAATATATATATAACCAGGAATAGAACATTACCACTTAAAAATTGATGTGAATCGGCCACACAAAGAACACAAAACTACAAAAAATTATTCCTCTTCTACTTGTTTTGTCGGTGCTTCTATTTTGGTGTTCAATAATTTTAATCTTTTGAAATATTTAAGGCGATCCAAAAAAAAAACACAGCGTTTCTCAAGACAGGGTTGTATTTTTGTATTAAAAAACGAGGCTACGTTAATGTAACCCTAAGAAAAGGTTTTCCTTAATTTTCTTATTTTTCTTAAATATTTAAAATCATTAAAATTACTTATTTATTTAAGTCATCAAGCCCTTAAATTTCGTGAGTGTTCCTTATTAAGAAATATGCCATCAACTACAGTTGGTTTGCCTGTTTTTCAATGTAATCACTACTGTATTCAATCCCTGCCAATTGGTCCTTCTTCATTTAATAGTGTCAATATGTTTCTGGCCTTTTTTCTAAATTATTGCAGGGCTGATTAAACGTTTGAGCGGAACCGTGCGTCGTAACTTTATGTCCAAGCTTAGAGAGTTGTTCCTCTAAATATTGAACAACTGCCTGAACGCAACCTTAGATTTCCCAAAACGGCTATAGTGTGCGATTATACATCATTTATTAAGATAAATAATAAAATTAATATAGTTAATCAAATTTAAAAATAAAATCAATGTAAAGTCAACTGTAAAATAGTATTGCCAACCTTTGTATCTCAAAAGAAACTCACGAAAAATTGTAAAATATTGTACACACTACTTTAGCTTTTGTAATAAACCTATAAGTAAAAACAACATCTCAACGATTTGGTTTTATCCTATTCCAGTCCTTTTTTCTTATTTTTTTATTTAAAAATTCTTGTTCAAAATATAAATTGGTCCTTCGAGCCGGATTAAGATATCATACTTCCAAGATACTGACAATTCTCTACTTTTTCTATTGGTTGTTGAGCAATGTTTACAAGAGGGGATTAGTGTTAGATTCCGAGTTTAAACATTTTAGTTTTTCTCGTGTTGATTCTCAGTCCCACTATTTTTACTTCTCCTTTAACCTTGTTGTCATTTGATAGAGATCCATGATCCTATAAGAGAGCAAGAATGCATCGTCTGCGTAGACGAGATGTTTTAAGCAAGTTGCAAGAGTCCATCTTATTTCTTCGTTTTCTGTTAAGCTGTTCACCAATAAAAGTAGAATTGGTGATAGTATGCAGCCCTGTCTGACTCCACTCTGCACTTGAAACTATTTTGACAATCTACCTTCATGTAAAACGTGACATTTGGACATGTCATAAGTTTAAAGGAGATACCCGCTCCCCGATAAGCAGACCAGATACATTCCCTGTTTACACTGTTAAAAGCCTTATCGAATAGATACAAAGGGAAAAATTAGTGACGATATTTGTTTTACTTTTCGGTTATGAATGAATTAATATGAAAGCCAAAAAATTGCTGAACAATTTTGTTCACCCCAAAATGTCAGCTGTCACATTGTACATTTTTTTGCCACTTCAAAAACTGTACTATTAAATTTTGCGTGAATTATGGGACACCTTTTAGTTGCTAGTAAAAAGTAAATTACAAACAAGTCCGCTGAATTTCTTCATTTATTAGGACAATGTCTTGGGTTTTACAGTCACCTGACAAAACAGAAACCTTATTTGTCCGAAACACTTCTTAATTCAGTTTTACTTCTTTTCGCCGCTACTTGGCATCATAAGCAAATATAACAAAAAAAAAAAAAAGAATATAACTTTCCTATAAAAAAACAAAACTTCTTTTTCGTAGTAATTTTGTATAAGTAGGTACAAAACTAGCTACTAACTAATGAGAGACAAATAAACACAAACCCACCTCAAAGTATGATGGTGCTTAAAAACGCAAAACGCGATTTTTCTCATTTCACAGATGGATAACTTTTCATCCATATATAAATATATATACGAGTTTGTTATTCGTAAAACATATTTTATAGTTGTTTCTGCCAGATGTATCTTTTATAACTATATCTACCCTGAATATAATACCTACATAAATTGTAAGGTAAGAAAAGCTAGAAAATTCCTTTCGACTAAATTCTGCGGTTATTCTGAGTTTTATTTATGTTTTTATTATTTTTGTTGGTGCTGTTGTTGTATGTTCTTTCTTTTTACTCTTCTCTCTGTTTCTGATGACTGTGAAAACGTGAAGTATAGAGGTGGGTTGTTTCCATTTTCTTCCACTTCCACTTAGAAATTCAGTCTTTTTGCCTCATTTCCTCATTTACCAAAGTACTCAGCTTAATATAAAAGCAAACAAAAAGTAGGTAGCAAAACACGAAAAAAAAGTGCAAAGAATCCAGCTAAAGACAACTAAATAATGACCAAAGTAAATTGAGTTCTTAAGTTGAGATTTGCATTTTTGTGCTTTTTTTTCTGCGTTGAGTTTGCTAAGTTTGCTGGGTTGCCATCAGTTTTTTTTTTATTAGCAGACATGGAAAACACTTTGCCTATACAATTTATCGTGAAATAATACGTGTAATCAGAAATAACGACAAGTATCGCTTAAAACAGCGAATTATATTCTTCCGACATTCAAAAGGATTTGATCTTCAAAAGTGTCTCATTCTCATGGCAATGTATCCTTAGTGTTCGAAATTTAGATAGTTATAACCAAGCTGAAGCACTGTCTGCAGTTAAAATTAATTTAATAGGATAAACCTTGATTTGATCCTTGTAAAACGGAAATAAAAGAAAAGTTCACTAAGGCGTATACGCACTTTTTTTTCCTTTTTTCCAATCTTTAAAGAAATGCTCCTAAATTTATGTAAGAGTCACTTTGTTGGTATATAATAATTAAGTATGAATGTTACACAAAATTCAAGTAATTTTTTTACATTTCAATACGAGAAAAACGGATAACGGTTACAATAAAACATTTTTGAATAAAATACTTTTAGTCATGTTAACTTTTCTAATCAAAATATAGCAGTAGTTTTCTTATAAACATAAAAGACAACTTTTCACTCGATTCGATATGAAAACCTAGTGTTGGCAACCCTTTGTGCTCATTGATATTGCTGATTATTTCTTCTGCTGTCTTACTGCAGTTTTGCAGTCAATGGTCAGTTATTTGTTGGTAAACAATCTGACTGTCCGTCTGTTTGTATCAACGCGTTTTATTGGAATTTCACTTTTTTTTCTGTGTCGATATTTTAGGTTTTAATTTTCTCGAATGCATTAAGGACGATGATGATGATAATGGGGGTTTTCTGGTTGCTGGTTAGTGGTTAGTGGAAGTTGCAAGAAGTGACCCAAAGAATTCTTACAATTTAAGAAATTCAATTGCTTTTTATCGGATTTATTTTTGTTTTTTTGCTGCGTATAATATAGTGACACATTTTTGCCAATAATGACAATCAGTTCTTATAAATATATGTGTATGCATACATTTTTATGTAATGTACTTCCCTTTTAGCCTTCCTACGTGTTATGTTTTCGAAAGCTAAGAGTAGACGAACAAAAAAAAATAAGGAAAAACAAGAATACTTTTAATGCTCAAGGGATTAATCGAGAATGTGTGGTTTTGCTTGCCATCAGAAGAACTTATGGAACTTATATATATGTATATATTATGGTTGACATAAAATTAATTAATAGCGTGCGGTTCATTTATGGAACTAATCTTATGAGGGCATAACATAGATAGGTATAGGTATATAAATTTAACATAATGGAGGTGGTGAAAGCTGCTTTGTATCAATTTGTAAATTAATGATTTGTAGTCAATCAGGCAAAGTGGTTGTCATGGTTTATTATTTGTTTTCAATTTGATGATAATTTTTTTTCTAAGATAGGTCAGTTGATGTTGGTTTGTTCTTAATCAGAAATGGTTAACAGTGGTTTAAGTGCAATTTTGAATATTGGAATATTTGGAATAGAATTCTTTTGTAAATAAAACCCATACAAAATATAACAAAAATTCAAATGTGACATTAAGTTGATCTTAACTTTGAAAACTCGAAAAAAAGAGAGCGAGTTGAATATTCAAAAAAGTCTATTAATACTAAAACTCTTGCCATACATTTTTGTCGCAAAACCACCAACCTACAGACTTCAGCCTTTGTAGGTATCTTTAGATAAGATTGCGATCAAAATCGTACGATTAAACTCTATACTGCTAGAGTCTTTGAGATTGCAGATAGGTGGTAAGACCTTAAGCCATTCTAGAGGCTGAAAAACCATTTTTTCGAGATCTTTACTGTAATAGAGATTACCGAAATAGAATTTCAGTAAGACAATTAACCATCATTATTTGAAGCGATTTATTCCAATATAATAACGTTGAGGAGTTTTTGAAATTATGTCTCCTTTTTTTCTCAAATTCTAGGGGCGGATAAACAGCTCCTGTAATTTTTATTCAAAATGAGCCAATTTATTATTGTTTTCTATACATAGTAACTGCCTTTGAAGATTTTTAACCAAATGGCGTACTTCTAAAGCTAAAAGTGAAAAATTAGCCTGATAATTGTTAATAATTGTAATATACAAAAATTGTACTTACTTCCAAATAGCAGCAGTATGACCTTCGTATAAATAGTTTCGCCGGTAATTGTATGGTTTAACTAACCAAAAAGTGGAAAAAATCCTTACATTGTTTTGTGCTAGGGTGCTTAGGATTCCTCCAACGGCTGAAGTAATTTGTTAACCCTTCCTATCTGGATGTAATTTACAAAGCCTTTATCTGCCTTAAACTTGAATATAACTTACATATACACATAGTCCAAAAAGTCTCCGTACAGCAGCTTTCTTTTTGTTGATTCTTAGACAAAATATTTACTATAACAATATATTAAAAACAAGTATTTTGAAAATCAAAATCACAATTTTTTAAAATTTGGTAAAAAGGTGAAGGTCGAATCTAACTTTTTTCAACGTCACCACTTTGGTTTTTACATTTATTCCTAGTACTTTTTTTTGTCAAAAAAAGACTAAAATTAGGCTGCTGTACGGAGACTTTTTGGACTAAGCGTATGACATGTACATACCTTAAAAACAAGTTCATGTCTTTTGCACGGAATCCAAAAAAGAGCTTTGAAAATGATAGGCAATGTTTCATGCCTTTTGTAGTTTTACTGATATTTTAATAGAAAAATGTTGTGTCGATTTATCCAGTTGCATCGCCCCTCTCCTTCAAACAATTCAGCCATGATATTCGCATATCTATGAATGCTCATCAATTCACCTTCAATTTTGGACGTACTGTCAAGTACAGAGATTCTTTTTTTACCCGCACATCTAGAATGTGGGAACCTTTAACCAATTTTGTTTTTTCCTTTGAGTTTTATATTCAAAACCTTAAGACCAATATGCATCGGTATCCCCTCTTAAATCCTTCATTATTTTCCTAACGCTCGCGAAAAAAATTGGTTGAAAATTGTTTCTATGAATCCGACCCAATTAAAAAATGAAGTTTGATGTTTTGAGTATTAAAAAATCCTGGATAATTGTGCAATACCTATAATACTGCAACCGCCTAATCGGAAACCTCCTACTTAAAGGCTTTTTCTGTCCATTATCTTATGGGACATTATTTTTTAGGTTCATTTGAAATTAATCGATACAACTTTTATTTTAATTCTTGGGCAGTCTAAGGCTTTCAGAGTAAGTAGTAAAATCGCAAAGTACTTTCTAAGGCAAAACGTCTGTAATCCGTCAACTCTGAAAAAATACACCCTCATCATTTTTTTCTTAAAATTTTACTCTTTTTCTTGGAATTATTCAAAAATACTTGTCTCTAATTTTTAAGTAAAAACAATCACGTTTTACAGATTCACAAATGTGATTCCTCCCTAAAATAAGTAACTACATACAAAATATTCCTTACTAAATTGAATTAATTTTCAGAACTGCAAGTAAATCATTGATTTCCATTTAATTTAGTTTTCTTTTCTGAATTTGATTTTAATGCTCTAGTTTCCCAGTACCTAAAGATTCATAAAAAATAACTGAACCAAAGACAAAGAATGCAAATGATTTTTTTCCATCCCCATCCCCATCCTCCTCCACCCCCTTGCCCTTCTTTTCAGAAGATTGGAACAACTAGAGAAAAAAAGGACAACACCCTAGAACAATGCTTTTTCCACAAAAAAAAAAACATCTGTGTGCATTTTAAATAATTGTATTCCATCTCAACTCATCCCGACAACTCCTCCCCTTATGCAACAAAAAAAATCAGGAAAAAAGGAAGAGAAATAAATTCAAAAACTTTTTTTTTAACATCGGCTTCTTTCTTATAAGGTAATGAACAATAAAAAAAAAAGAAGTAAATTCCAGAAAGAAGTAAGAAAAATGGCAACGTCATAGGGTCCTAGCAAAAAAACAATAACCACATCCAGAGAGATCCTCAGGATGCTCCTGCTTTTTTTATTTCAATATTTTCATCTCAGCATCCTCGTGGCTGCTCAAACTCAAGCTCACACAGCCAGCATTAGAATTCCATTGTGAAAATTTATCGCTTCGTATAACATCATATTATTTCCTCTCCTATTATTATTTTCCGCTTTTTCAATCTTTTATTTTCTTTATTTTAGTTATGAGCATGAGGTGGTTTTTCCTCTGTAAGGAAATATAATTTTATACAATTCCTACCTTCTTTTTTTTTTTGCTCTATAAGTTTTGCAATCTTTTGCTTATCTTATGAGCAATGAGCGAGTGCACTTTTTTTGCATAGTTGAAACAATTGGCCAACAATATAAAAATGCCAACCTTTGGGCTTATTTTTAGGTTTATCATTGAGAAAGATTCATGCTGCAGGACTACGAGATGAACGACGAGTGTATATACCACCGACCTATTGAATCGTTGTAATGCTTCAATAACTGCAACTCGGTGTGTCGAAGCCGAATTCAAAGCCGATACCAGCTTCAGTCAGACAAGCTACATACAATATATTAGATACACATGTTTTCTATATTTAAATCGAATGTGGAAAAGGCCAGAAGCCTATGAACTTTCCATAAGTACGTATGTATGTGTACATAGGTACAGAGTATGTTTCGCTTGGTAAATTCTAATAGAGTGGTCTGTGCATAATAAAATGAAGCTATTTGCATAAATTTATATTTTCAGAACATCATAGAAATTTATTTTATGTAGTCTAAAACATGTTCACCAAGTGTCACAAATATTTAGATTAAATTTACATAAAATTTTAGAATGTATGCAACGAATTTTATATAGATTAAAATTAATTCAGAAGGTTTACCTTTAAAAAAATACATATTTATATATATCATTAATTCACTATTAAATACATGGGTTTTAGGCTTAGAAGATAAACCCTATTTTTAGATCATACGCTCACACAGATTAACAATTGTGGGTATAAAATAATTAAATATTGATTATTATGTAGATTTGATTAATTTATTTTTAGAATAGATTTATTTTATTTTAATTTTCCGGCTCTGAACCAAAAATCTATCTTTTTTATTTCAAGTGCGTAGTATTTCTAAAAAATATAATAAATAAATAGGAGTTCAAAATCATATAACGTACAATCGTACCCAAACAGAATGTTTTCGTATAAAATTCGGTAAAATAAAAAAGGACGTATAAGCCTAAGTGTACTGATTTTGTATTTTTTTATGCACTGAATATATGTTAAAATTTTATTTTAAAAAAAATATCACCAAGAAATGAATCAAAGGACATCTGAAAAATTAGTTTGTGGTTTGAAGCAATTTAAAAAATATGTACGCAAAAATTGATTGACCCCAAATATTTAAAGGATAAATAACGAACTAGCGTTTCCGTGCGGGAATTACCGCAGCCAAATTTTTGTTCCTAAGTAAATTTATACAAAACTAATTATGTGTGTCAAGCTTTTTGTAGTTAGCCTCAGTGTTTCTTGTGTACTTTTTGAACCAACAATTTTCCACAGATCACAAAAAACCTATGCACGAATATGTATCTTCCACATTAAAACTTCCTAAACATTGATTGAAATCAATACATTCCGATTGCTACCAACTTACCTACTTCTAGTATCTTAATATTCTTAAATACCTGTCTTCATAAATTTAAACATAGGCGATATTTTTCTTTATAGTCAGAAACTTTGTTTTTCATCCTTTTTCTATATTTACCCGTAGGGAAATTTCACCACATATTCCACAACTCACGCCCATGTTCCGAATTTCGATCGAAAGTGAATTGAAATCACTTTTCAATTTCACGTCAAATGAAATCGCATGTTCTTTAATTCGATCGATTTCGAAAACTTCGAAATTGCTTCGAACTGTCAGAACTGAAGGATCATCCATTTTTATTTTGTTTCTAAAGTAACATTTTTGTTGTTTTGAAGATGGATGCAATATTATTGGCAATTTTAAGTGAAAAAAGGAAGCAGAATTCAAGAGAAAAAATAAGAAGATGAATTTTGCGAGACAAATCAAATATACTGGATTTACCTGACACCTTTTATAATACCTTCATCGATTCCTTCAATTCAAAAACTTGCTGCAACCCTCCGTATCCTAGCAGAAGAAAGCTATCAAAGACAAATTCACAGAAATAAAAAATGTGATTTGAATGCGTTCAAAAAATGGAACAATCTGAAATACAGAACATCCATTTGCATGTTTGAAAATCCAATTCACTATAACGAATTGTGGGACACCCAAATTCACTTTCGCAAAGTGTAGGTATTCACAATAAGTGAAATGCAGAACATGGGCATCAATTCTTCAATATTGAAGAAACATTTAAAAATCATTTGAATTCACCCCGCTTCGATAACATTGATAACCAGTTTTAAATTTTTTTAAGGATGAGTTTTTGAATTCGGTATGAGACATGATCTGAAATATGCTGCGTTAAGACCGCCCACAAAATAATTTCTTTCTTAGACCGCTCATAACGTAAGAAATAACTCATCCCAAAAATATAAAATACCGGTAAATGATGTTATCGATAGAAATGGTTTGTGCATTCGATTAGTTCATTCAAATACACAAACCATTTGTTTTGATATATTATTTTCCTAGTATTTGATATTTTATTGTTTTAAAAAGTTAAGTTTTTCAAGGAATTATAAACTTGTATCCAATAAAAATGCGATTCGCATAGTCTACAGAAAATTCTCTGTCTTTTTTGACACATTATTTGTTAAAATTAGGTGAATGTAAAGGCCGAAAACGGGAGACTTATTTACGATATAATGTGTAATATGACGAATTATCTACACTTATATTATAAAGAGGGAAGAAATGTATTCTTGTATGTAATAAACTCAAAAAGTACTTGACCGATTTTAATAATTGTTTTCTCATTAGAAAGCTACATTATCACTGACTAACATAGGCTATATTTAGTACTAGATTACTATAGAAATCTTTAAAAATTCCTATTAAAACCAACCGAAGGTGTACAAAAATTAGCCATAAAATGTCTTTCACCGCATACACTGCGAAGAGTATTAATTTAGTGATTCATGGTCGTTTTAATTAGCATGCTTATAACTTAAATATAAAAACATTTGTCGTCTAAAATATTTTACGAACAGATAATAATATAACCTCCAAAATGATTGTAGGCAGCGAAAAGTGACGATTTTGACTTTTTTGAAATATCGAAATAAAAACTTTAAAAAAATAGCTAAAAATCGTTAAAATTGATTTCCGACTTAAATATTTTGACAACAACGAAATGTATTGAATTCGAACTCATTTCACCCTTAACAAAATATTGTTCTTAATATTTGGTTAAGTTTCTAAAACAACCCAATGAACGTTTGTTTGTATATGAATTAAAGTCCTACTAAAAATGTTACTAAATTGATTTAACTTCTCAAATATCGCTACAGAAAACAGCTAAATTTTAATTTTTTGAGTGCATATTTTTTTGAAGATTTTTAAATAACAATAACTATCATTTCCAAATTTGTAAGGGCACCAATTTGAAGTTATCAGTGTGGGTCGCATACTAGCCTTTTTTTATCATTTTGAATACTAGAATATTTCAATTTTTCTGAAATTGATGAGAGCGGGCCGAAACATTGTTTTTTTTTTTTAAATTCTGTATGATGACGATTCTGTAATAAGACGCGCTTATTAAAAATTTAAAATATGTACACATTTTTATTAAAATCATTTACAAGATTTTTCTTTTTGTCCACCCTATTTACAAAATTCCGAACTATAGAATTTTGACTAAAAAAGATTTGAAAATACGGTATAACAATTTTTCAGCATATTAAAGTACTGTATTTTGAAACATATTTCACCTCAATCCTACTTAAAAACAAAAAAAAACTCTTAGGTATAAAAATTACTCATTGACAAATCTCTTGTTCACTCATATTTCTCATCCAATATCACATCTAAAACACACCTTTTTCCCAAGTCTAACCAACTGAAAACCATTTTGCCATCATATCATAAAACCTATAAACTGATTTAAACAAAGTCTCTTATACACGGTCCACTTGAAATATACCAATTCTCTGTCAAATAAAATATTTCTCAAAAAAGGTATTAGTCATACAAGTTCATCGAATAATCACTTGGTGTCAGTTATATTCAAATCAAGAGCCATTAATCCATTAGCTACATTCATACTTATATATTTAGTGTTCAGTACCAGAGTTTCTGAGTAATATACTCAATTCAACTCAACACTCAATGAAATGTCATTGTCGAGATGGCGATGGTGATGTGGCGATGGCGTGATGGAAATGAAAAGCCCTGAAGGTGTGTAGATTAATTTCCTAACGCGGACTGTATACAGGGTACATATGTGCGCATAAATGCAAACAAATAACCCTCCTCTTTAATTTGCATTGTTGAAAATTATTGGGCGACGAAGTGTGAACTTAAACCACATGTACATGTTCTCATTCCTAACTTCCCTTAATTTGAATTTTTATTTTAATTCGTTGAGATATTATAGATTAATTCAAGTTGCAACCGTCGAACTTAAAAACAAAATAAAAATGGCAATGGTAATTGACACCTTGTTGTAGGTACATATATAACATACGTATAGTTAGCAGCCTGCGAGCCAGCAGCAGCAGCGCGCGGTGTGAAGCTGCAACCAAGTGAAAACTGCTCTTAACAAATTGCGTCGTTCGTCGTTATACACCAAATACACCCTGTCATCGTCATGGCCGTCGTTTTCATGAATAGAACCTCGATTGAGCTTTCAATTAGTCACTTTATAGAAAAATATTTTATTGGAATTCTTGAAATAGCTCCAAAGAAAAGGAGGGAATTAAAAGTCATAGGAATTTAAAAAAAAAAAGTCAACTTGAAAACCTTGAAATCTAATTCTTATTTCTCTACATCGAGGATCATGATGCATTGACACCTGCCTGAGGTGAATTTGTAATTAAAATAAAGAAACTCTTATTTCTGAATATAAACGAGTCTACAAATATGTTAGCAAAATAGCAACTGATGGCAGGCAAATGCAAATGATATTACAAGAAGGGTTGTAGTGAAAGTTGTAAGTAATTAATCTTTTAACCACTAAAAAACCCCACTACTGTCGCGTTGCGTTGCACTTCATTGCATTCTCAATTCTCATTTTCAATTCTCAAGGCAGGGAGGCACCGCGAAGCCTTACAAACTCACCTTTTCAATCGGTAGACAATTTTTTAACCATTCTTTTTCTTCCAATTTTATATTTAAGTCCATACAACTCTGTTGCTGGGATATGGATGTTCTTGAAAAACGAACGAATTCCAAACGACCATACAACGCAACGACGGAATACAAAATATACGGATGATGTTAGTGATGATGACGCTGACGCTGACGACGAGCAAGGAAGACGGTTAACGATGAACGAGGACGAGAACGACAACGAACGATGTTATGGTACCCAAAGCCCAAAGGAATACATTTCATATATGAAATGCGTGGTTTTAGACCACAGTTGTTGTTGGTCTGGAGTTCTGGACTGGACGGAACGGATGTCATGGTGATGCCACCGCACGGCTGCCCCTATATATGTTTGTACCTACCTAATGTATGCACTGTAGAACTGAATTGCAAGGATCGCAGCAAAAACCAACGTATCAAATTTCACTGTCATTTGCATTCAATCGGTATTCCGTATTCGGTATTTGGTACTATAGCTATTCGGGAAAAGGGGTAGGGACAGGAGGTAAACAGCTCCCTTTTTGCGGTTCGAAAACAGAACTGAATGTCTGCGGCCATCCTTCCAACAACCGTGCGTCGTCGGTCGTCGATGGAAATATATTTCATATACGTACCACTGCATGAATATTCAAATGATTTGAAATTATGGAAGGGGAAAGGTTGTTTTTGAGGGGGCTCAGTTTGGTTTGGTTGTGGAATGTAATTCTATCGCTTGAAATGATTTTATTAGGTGTCACTTTTTCACATAATATATAAAAATACACATCGTCTACAAAAAGAGTTGACAGTTTGTTTAAAACGTTGATACTTAAGTCAAACGATGACATTGATCCAACTAAAGGTTCTTAGATATTTTGAAGTCCATATACAATTTTAAGGATGCAATAATTGGATTAATCGTGGTAAAAGAGAAAAAATACCTCTGCTTAATAATTCTAAGCTGCTTTAGAATGAAAATTTCGAGCTAAAGACCGAACAAAAAGGTGTGAAAAATCGTAATTACTAAAATGTTTGTAACATAAGATAAAATTTCAAAATCTCAATTTTCTGTCTGAGAAAAAAGGATTAACAAAAACATTATGTCTTCTTATTGTATTTTCGGTGTACTTATTTGTTTATATCTAGTGTTTTTTAAGAGCTTAAGAACTTTAAATGAATACCGAAAATAACGTTACTTAACATTGGTTGATCTTTTTCTTAGAAAAAAAAGTATCCTGAAATATGATCTTAAGGTTAGACATTCCTTTAAAGACGATTTATCACACCTTTTTTCGTTATTGAGCTGATTATATCCTAATTTTTAGAGAATTGGTTGTAAAGTCGATAAGAATTTCGAAGCGGAGGTTATTTTCTTAATTACAAAACAATACGGTATCAGATTTTTTTCAGCGTAATTTATCCAAAATTTGAACTGATAGTGTGAACTAAATACAAACTTCAGGTGTCTAAAAGTCTTTATTTGGATCACTGTTATCTGGAAGGTAATTAAATGGCATTTATTTTTTAAATAAGATTTCCGGTTTATGTTCGACGCAATCCTTTCGATAAGTCGAATTATTCACTACTTTTTCCACGGTTTTTTGAACAGTTTTTATTGGGTTGAATACTGTCTTCCAAAGCTTGAAAAGTTCCTAATTTGTCAGCATAAACGAGTGTAACCCAAGAAAAATTTGCCAATTTTGGGGAATTTGAATTGAAAGTACTCTACAGAAAGTTTTCAAGTTTTTTTTGGACATAATAAGGTATATTTTAAGATTTTTTAATATTGAAAATAACAGAGTTTTGTGCTGACTGATGTAATTCTGAAATGTTAATAAAGTTGAATACTCAGTTTTAATTTGAAGTTGATCAATCAATTTCTCATTGAGTTATGATGTCAGCTATTTTGAAAAATGTCGTTTCGAGAAAAACTTGGTTAAAGTTTCAACCATCCATTTTTGCTAGATTTAATTATACGAGTACTTCCTATAAAAATTGCTAATCTGCTATGGCTGGCCCATACAATACAGATTCTTTTGCCTGCTGAGAGGCAAATGTTTGTCTATGGTTTCTTCGTCCCTCTTTCGAAAATTCCGCTTGACGTATGTATGTATCTCCACCTGCTCGATTCGGCTGTATTCCATTACTTCCATGGTTTTTTAAAATACTATAAAGACCATCATTAAAAATTGAAACTTCTATCGAAAGTCAAATCCTAGTAAGCTGAATGTTTCTCCTCTCTTTAGATTGGCAATTTTTTAGGAAATTAGTGAGCTCAATCATTTTGATCCCGCTGTGAAAGTGCTTTGGAGCTCTTTAGAACACTGGCATTCAAGAAATCGGTTTTTTGAAAATCTATTTTTGGAAAGTATCACACTGGTTTAGCCACATACAATTTACTCAAAAAGCTTTAAGTCGCACAAATGAAGTTGTAGTTAAAAGGACCACTTTCTTGAAATAAAGTTCTCACCAATTGTAATCAATTATCAATTGTTAGGAGAGCTTTATGAAAAGTTGTACCTTATTGTTGGAACCAAATTTCTCCAATATTTAGCTGATTAATTCTTGGAAACAAAAATCGTTTAGCTATTTAGTAACGGAAGCTTTTTCCTCATTTTGAAAGGAATAAGAACCCATGGTGCCGCTAGTACAAAATAGCCAAATTTAATGAACATGTAACAGTGATTTATTAATGGCTTAAGAATTTATCGTCATTACTAAGCACGTTAAATTGACGAAGTGCTCTTTAAATTTCGCGAACATTGATTTTTTTCAAAACAAATTTTACCAAATTTTGAAGCGTTGTTGTGCTTGCATGATAAATGGCTTGAAATATAACTGAACAGAAATACAAAACAGTTTGACATTTTCAACTGTCCAAACATTTGACAACAACCTTTGAAGCTTCTCATGTAACCAAATCCCCATTACTTCTTTTTTTGTTGATATTCAAAACTATGGGGTATAGATTAAAAGTCTATTATACTAATGACTTTTTAAGGCTATTTCTGAAATAAAAGAAGCTTTGAGAATATCTCCGAAATCTTCTTTTATATGATTTTACTGACCAGAAAGTTCATACTTTTCAAAGTTCAGAGCAACTCATACCTTTTATATTTTCGGTTCAAAAAGGTTTACTTCTATCATATAGTTCTTTGTGAAATAAAGTTTGCTCTATAAATATAAAGATTTTCCAAAGCAATTTTACGCTTCTTAACTCAGTAGTTTAAACAAAAAAGAAAAGTAGTATAAATAAATATTCAACTTTTAAGTAATAACTAAAGACTTACGCTTTACTTTCTCACTCACATAATTTACACAAAGTAATATCCCCTATGGACATCGGACAACAGCTCTAAATTGTGAGTTTTTGCTAAACGAAAGTGCAAGGGGACATGAAAAGCATATGTACAGTACACGTATACAAACTGTACAGAGTACACATACCGTATGTCGAATATTTCATGCACCAATTCACTAATCCCTAAAACAAGTAATAAGGAAGCCCATACACATAGTCATACAAGTTTCTATACCCATTTGTGTAAGTTAAAAGCTCTCCCCCGTGCCCGTATGTTGTATACAGGTTAGGTACATATGTACTGTATGTATGTTATAACACCACATTACTGTCCCTATCATCCAGAGCATATATAATACTGCCTTAATGCTTTCTAGCTGTATGAGAGTAATGCATATACGATAAGCGCTCATCCATCCTCTCCTTTTCCACACCACGAACATTTAATAATAATTTTTTTTTCCTTTTTTGTTTAATAAAATGGCACAAAAGACTTTGTAAACAATCCTTGCTGGCAAATCCTGGTCTATTTCGTGTGAGTTTTGTTTACAAGGAGTGTACCACTGATGTTCGAGCGCAGTACAGCGCAACGTTACTGGTGTTGAGAGGACCTGCTTTTGGATTAGTGCGGTTGTGCGGTGCACATTTGTAAGAAGAACTCTGCTCTAAGTTGTTAAATTTACATGCGGTTCAAAGGATTTGCCAAGAAAAACAAAGCCTCCAAAATAACAGAAAAAAACCCACATCTTTTGTTTTGAAGATGTACAAACAATTGGCGAAACGAACGATGTTGATGCTACTATATGACTGTTGATGGTGATGGTGGTTGAGCTGCTGAACATCAAGCCATCTGCATTAGAAATTACATTCTGAAAAACATGCACTTACTGCACTAGAATACAAGGATATACGATCACGCGAAAAAACAGCCCTTTTGTAAGGAGAAGAGAATCCAACTTTTAAAAAAATAATAAAAAAAAATATAAAAGAAAACGTGTGAAAAAGCGTAGGAATTATGGAGGAGGCAATGCACGCTTAGACACTATACAAAGTTGTCTTTTTATATAAAGGACGATAAAGACGACGATGATGACGATGAAACCCATGTCTGGGGTTAAAAAGGATTGACAAAAAAAAAGGAATTCCCTTGTCCCACGCGAAAAAAAATACATATTCGGTTCGTTGGATAAACGTATTTTTACGTAGGGGAGAATTGGGTAAAATGGGACACGCAAACATGAGTTTCAATAAAAAAAAAACTCAATAATTTATCTTAGGAAAATGCTTCATGCTAAAAAGTAAGTGAAAACCCTTTTCTAATAATCACAATTCTAAAAAAATTTCATTGCATCAAAAAAATTTTAATAGAATATTCTTCCTGGGGTTACCTTAAGCGGAAGTCAATTTAACTCCAATAAAAAATAATTGTTGAAATAAAGTACCTACAATGAAACTTTTCTGTACCTGCGACTTTAAAATTTTGAAAACTCTTATCTTGATACTGAGTTTAATAATTGACCTAACAAAAATAAAGTATACATTTTCTTGTAAAACACGTTGATTAAACCAAGAATTTCAATGAGAAAATTGTCCATTTCCATTTTTTAAACACAGGGTTTTGATTTTAAGGGCCAAACTTTTATTCAGATCCAAAAAAATTAATATCGTCATTTTAAAAAATTCTGATCCCACCAACAAATTTAATGATAAAATGTTCTTTTTCACTAACCGGAGTAAATTTTAAATCCCACATAAATTTCCATCAATTTTAAATCTCTTCCATGTCTCCCATTTTTAAATAAAGGGACTTTGTGCTTTAAGGGAGTCAATTTAAATCCCCTGAAAAATCAAATACATTTTTAAGTAAAGTCCAACGGAAACTTTCTAGTGTCTAGTACGATCTCATTTTTAAGTTCAAACCTTGAAGATTTTATTTCGAATATACCTAGTAATTGCTTTCCAAATTCTTAATACAATCCCGGTCACGGTAGCTTCAGGAGAACGCAGTTTTTCTAATCTTAAAATTATTAAAAATTATCTGAAGACAACCATGACTCAAGAGAGATTGGTAGGCTTATCTATAATGTCCATTAAAAAGGAATTATTAAATTCATTAGACTTTGATGATCTCATTTTGAATTTATTTTATGGTTTAGGCCTACTGGGGATACCTCATTTAAAAAACGCATTGAAAGTCTATCTCCTGGGTAATATGGGAAAGGCTTATACTTGTGTATCAGTTTATGTGTGAAAATATAAAAAAGGGGCGCTTTCTACAAATCTTGCATAGGGTGCAAGTTTGGCTAGGGCCGGCCCTGGTCATTCTAAAACACTTCGTTTCCACAGACAAAATTAACAAGAAAATGTTCTTTTAAAATTTATTTCAACCAGAATTAAATTTAACTACAATAGAAATTTTCATCAATTTTTAAAATGGGCCCTAGTAAAACCTTTTTCTTGTACGTCTTCGCTTTTTGTGAATTTTTTGAATATTGTGAATTTTGAGCTTTAAGGTATTATCTTTATTTTGGTATTTCATCTCAATAATTGATCCAGAATAATAATCATTTTCTTAGCTTAAAAGTATAGCTGTTCCAAACCCATAGAAGACTTCATTAATTTTCAAATAAAGCTTGAGGAAAAACTATAAGTATCTTCTGTGTTTCCATTGTTTCAATACCCTTATCTTAATACTGAGATAAATAATTTATAAACATTGTAGTTCTAATACTCTTTTAATCCACCGAACAAATTTAGTTGAAATGGCTTCTTTTAACCGTGAGTAAATTTAACTCCCATCAAAACTTCCCTTAATTTTTAAATAAAGTCCAAAGAAAACTTTCTTCGACGTTTCCATTTTTAAAATACGAAGAATTTAAGCTTAAAAAGCTAATGCAGACCAATGTGTCGGCACTGAGTTAATTAACTGATCCAGAAAAATGCACACCCACATTCTAAAACACCTTGATTCCTCCGTCAAAATTTATTTAGAAAACGTTTTTTTAAGGTTACCCTAACTTGGAGTAAATTTAATTCAAATAGGTTATTTCATCACTTTTTTAATAAAAGCGTCTACATTTTTTCAAATTTTAACTTGAAGGTGTAGTTATCCAAACCCTAATCTTTTATAAGTCATCTGATAAAATAAACAGTATCATTCTTACCGACAAAATCAATGAACAAATGTTCTCTCAAGGTTACTCTAACCAGGAGTAAATTTAACTCCTATAAAGAATTTCATTAAACGTTAAATATAGTCCAAGAAAACCTTTCGTGAATCTTCGACGTTTCAAAACTACTACAAAGTCTAGCTGTTGCTTCGACGTTTCTAATTTTAAAATACTAATTTAAGCTTAAAAAGCTATTGCAGAGCAATGTGTCGGTACTGAGTTAATTTACTGATCCAGAAAAATACACATAGTCATTCAAAAATATTTTGATTAAACCGAAAAATTCAAACAGAAACTATAATTTTGTAAGATTTAAATAACCGGGGTCAATTTGACGTTTCCATTTTTGAAAAAAGTGTAGATTCGAGTTAGAAGGCATAGATTTTCCAGACTATTGTCTTGGTTCTGATTCCATTCTATTCTGATAAGCTGCAAAAATCAATTAGAAAATGTTGTTATAGAATTACTCTAACCGGTAGTAAATTTAACTCCCATTGAATATTTCATCCATTTTCAAATACATTTCTAGACAACTTTTCAAGTATCTTCTTTCAAAATACGTAAGGTGTCATTTTCTCACTGTTAACGGTAAGGTAAAAGCTCAATTCCACGAAAAAACCCTCAGCGTGAATAAATTTAACTTCAATGGAAAATTTCATCAATTTTCAATTAAAGTCTAAGGAAAACTCAAGTTCCATCTTCGTTAATAAAATGTAATGTCAATTTCAAGCTTCAAGTCTGATTTTTCCAAAAATTAAAATTTCGAACGTTGTTTTATTTAACATGTTCCCCCCTTTCCCCTATGAAAAACTAACGCTTGTACCCATGTTTAAATTTTTTTCGGGTAATATTTTTTCCAAAATCGTTTTTTTTTTCTTGTCCCGTCTGTTGTTGTTCAGCTGAGACAAAGCTTAATCCTTGGCATGGACGATACGATATACGAAATGATACAATTATCGTAGGATGAGAATACAAACGAGACAGAACAGTGATGACGACGACGATGAGGACGAATGCCCCCTTCCACAATATTAGGTACTCATAGAGCGCAAAGAATACAGGACTATACCGAATGCACTTTAGCCTGTCTGAGGCTTAAACCATGACCCGACCCGGCCTGGCCGGGTCGTGAAATATGAAGAGTGGCACTTGAAACAGACACATTAAACAAAACGTGGTCCTAGTCCGTCGTGTGGTGATGGTGGCGGTGGTGGTTGGATGGTTGGATGGTTGGATGGTTGTAGATGACTGGTGCAACCAGAATGATGAATGACAGGATATAATCCTCTTTAAGAGCTCTTCTAATTGATAACAAGTGCAGCAGTACTGGTGTGGGGACTGTTGTCGTCATCCTCGTCGTCGTCGTTGGTCGTACCCGTCTTCATCGTTCATACAAATATACCTAAATACTCGTACATATGAATTGTAGGACTATGTACATTGTACATATGTAGGTATGTGAAGATCTATTCGAGAAATCTCTTCAGGAAAATCAGCCAGACATACTTTAAAATCAGGATCGAAAAGGATGAAACAGGAGATGAGGTTGATATATATAGAAAATATGTATTGTGAGGATGTGTGATGTTATGTTATGTTGTTTTTGTTGTTGTTCAATGTTATAGTACCAATTGCTCAACGATGTATGAAATTTTATGGAGCAATGCATTGCAATGAAAGATGCAACCAATTTTCAGAACCTGGGCTAAATCTGGATGTGGATATGGATGGTGGACTGATGCTGCTGCTGATGGTGTTAAGAGTAATGGCGAAGAGTTGTCATTTATTTTGAATGCCTTTCGAAGGACATGGACAATAAATAGATTTAATGCGATGATAACTCTAGGGAAGCCATGTGAAAGGAGGACATCGTTCAATTTTCTTTTTATGTACCTATTCTTTCTATTTTTGTTATGTTATTATTATTGATAGACTTATACGAGTTGAATGCGGAGAGAACTTTTATCCATATAATAGTGATGCATAATAAATCGATACCTCTAAAGATGGAGCTTAAATGAAGCTGTACAATATTTTTTGTGAATCAACTTTTCAAATGGGATTTACTTTGTTCTGATGTATATTTCTGAATTATAGAACTAGGGCTATAGAACTATGGGTTCGATAAGGAATAAAGAAAAAACATAGGCAGTGTTTTGTCATTTTAGAACTCTTCTAATTTTGTATAGAACAAAAAGAAATACCCATTTGATATTGATGTACTCTATTTTGAATAGACCTTCCTTGAAGTATGTTTTCACAATAAATTGACACAATATTACTGTTGAAATATTCGTAAGAAAAAAAAAATAGATTTCCAACGAAGGAAAAGAACTTTAAATTCAATTTTAAAGAAGAGATTTTCTCTGTCTTCAAATCCAACCAACAACATTAAACGTCCTTGTGTCAGTTGAAGTCCAAATAAAATAAGCCAGAAGTTCATGGCACAAGCAAGCAAAAAAAAACACGAACTAATTGCATACCTATTTACTCATTAAGCTTTGAAAAGACATTTTTCTTTGCTTTAAATACACAAATTTTTTTAGGGAAAACTAAAAAACATTTAAGCATTCCCTAATTTATATACAAGAGATTTTCATTTATAAATTTTACTGCGCTTGCTATTCCCAAGAAAATATCCAGAAGAAAAACTAAATATTTTCAAATAAATGAACACAACATTTTTGTTCTTCGTCTGATGTTGTTGAAGAAGAAGCTCCTTCAGTGAAATTTCCACATGAAAAAATAAACATTTAACTTAGGTAGGTGCAGCAGAAATTTTATTTTTGTGTATCTTGTTTTCTGTCTTTGCCCGGGAATATGAACTTTTGCTCAAAATCTAACCATTGCATAAGTCCTTAGCGTCCTTATAGCAAACGCAACCTTTTTGACACTTTGCCAGACAGACGTCGTCGTCGTCGTCGTTGCATTTCTCGCTGCAATTACACAGAGTTCCGCTGCAGTCTCCCAGTCCTGATGTGGAAGCATTTTCAACTTATTTATATTTTATTTGTGTTCTTTTTAATTTTAAGGAATTATTTTGTCTTGTAAAACTGACGGATGTTTTTTAGCGTTCACACGTAAGCCCTTCTCTTTCTCTAAACATTTCATTTTTCCTCTCCAAGTTACTGCAAGGAGCAAAAGGATATTGCAGTCTATACTCGACGCGACGTTATAAAATCTCTTCACACTACTTGCTTCCAGTATGTGAACCCAAGCAGAAAAAGGAAGGGAAAAGCAAGTTCAAAGGATAAAGGATACACCAGAGCGCAGGTGGGTGTTAATGGCAACTTAAATCCTGCTGACTTTCCTCCAAAACAAGGATGTAAAATTGGGTTTAAGGGAAAGTAGAGATTAATCAAATTACATGCAGCGGTGTGTTTTGGAAATATTCATAAACCACCTAAGGAGGTGATAAGTCTTAAAAATATTTTCCACCATCGAGTAAATTAAGTTAAAAAAGAGATCCTTTAAAAGTAAATAAAACATAAAGAACTCGCTGATGGGTTACTGAACTACGAACTATAGGGAACTTTTGTTTGTTGAAGAAAATTAAGTTATTTTTCTATGGAAAAAAAGCTGAAAAGTGTTGCCTTGTATAAATCGCTGTACTTCAGCAAATTGACCCCCTATTAGTTGGTTGAACGATTTCCTGATCTGGATGTATAATGGGAAGCCCTGTACTAATTTGAATTTATATTCACAATGCTGCCAAGGGAATTCCATCACTCTTAATGTGTCAACTTTCATTTGACTTTGAAGAGCTGCAGAAAATATGCCTGCAGACCTTTTGCAATGCATACTCGATGACAGCTGCTGCTAAATTAGCCGATAAGAGTTGTCAAAACTAATCGCAAAAAATACACACCATTTCCAACAATGAAAGAATGTAGCCCTGTCTGACAAGTAGTATAAAATTCAAAAAACAAACAAACAACAACAACAACAACAACAAAAAACGTAAACATAAACGTCAACGGCAGGAAGGTCAGCAACAAAAATTGCAACATGAGGTAAACAACATCCTGACGGCCTGACGGCATGACGGCCTAACGAGACGGACGGCCTGACGATGACGGGTTCAGAAGGGTTCGTGCTGTCTGCTAATGTGTGCTGCTAACCATGTTGATTGACATTTGACGACTTTTGATGGGCACGATATGTTATGCATGTCAGTTGAAACATCAACCAAGTGAGTGAGTTCAGTTTATGTTTCAGTTTCAGTTTATTTTTTTACTCAGCCCAGAGTTTGTGTATCTTTTGCTAAAAATATGCATAACTTGATGAGTTGCAATGAGTTTTTGTTGAATTTGAACGCAGGCATTTGCTATAACGCATATCAACTCCTCGATACGAGTATAATACGCGCGAGAAGGTAAAAATAGTCACTTGCTTGCGTAACGATATCTGCAGCAGCAGTAGTTTCAGCGTTGCGTGAAATACAATTAAATTAGCAGCAAAAGATATAAATTGTAATGGCTGACATATTAACAAGCCAAGATTATGGTCGTCAACGTGTGTAAGCATTTTGTATACCTTTCGTATGTTATACCAGCTAAATTGTAGGGGAATTAATTTAAAATAATATTAGATAGATGATGGTTTATGTTGATTCCAATTTAGATTGACATCGATCGTTCAGGCAGCCTTCGTGATTCAGCTTAGTCTATATCAGTTTGAACCTTGCCATAATGTATTCTGAAAAGTTTGTTTTTATTTACTTTGTTGGGATTGTTTTTTAAAAGATCTCAAAACTGCAGACTCAGGTCCTGAAAACACTCGATTCAAGATACAGTTGAAGTCACTAAAATGTCCGGAAGCTTGGTTGTCTCTTAATTTTTTTCTTGCGGATTTATGACATTAAGGTTCGTTTCACACTACACGGTTTTGACCGTACGGCAAAAAACCGGACGGCAACATTTTGTTAGAGGCCGTGACCGTATAATATGAAAGCGTATATGCTCTTTTTCGCGCCTATAACAAAATGTCGCCGTCCGGTTTTTTTGCCGTACGGTCAAAACTGTATAGTTTGAAACGAGCCTAATAATCTAAAAAATCTCATTTTAAGAATGTTTTCTATTTATTTTCTTTTATCTCTAATGTAAACTTTTTTTCAAGAACTTTAATCTAATGAAGTCAAAACAAACTTCTAATAATAAATCAATGTCACATCTTTCTTCACTTCGTATGCTGACATTTTAGTCCCTATTTTTTGCTATATTCAGTTTTCAATGTGAAAAATATTTTTGTATGAAAAAGACTTTAAATTGATATCAACATTTTTATCAAAATTAAAAACGCCATTTTTTGGAAAATAAAATATTCAAAATGCATAAATTGTCTGAGTCTGCCTCTGTAATGTATCAAACTGAAAGGATTCATTATAACTTCAGCCAGACACATAATAATTTTACTCTCTCCGCATAGTTAAGTCTGATGATAATTAAATTTAAAGCCTTTTTCACAAAAACCTTAAATATCTACACAAACAAATTTAATCCACTGCGAAAAGTTTAAACAAAAAAAAAACATAATAATAATCATGATAGAAAAAAAAAACAAAAACTTTGTACAACAATTATCGTCTCTTATCCTTTTTCTCTTATTTTGTTGCACCCTTAGGTTGAGTTGCATGCATGCTTATGCACATTTGTACATACCTTACAGTATCCATAGGTAGGTAGATGTATGTATGTGTGTATCTTTTGTAAAACCTATGCAGCAAGAGCCTTTATGCCTTATCCTCGGCTGGCTGGTTGGCACCAACTCTTTTCGAAACGTAATTTTTACTTTATTATTTATACTCTTTTTTTTCTTATTTTGATTTTGTTAAAAATGTTTTTTTGTTGGTTATGTTTGTGTTTTTTTTTTTATTTTTATTTGTTTAAGTTAACATTTTTCAAACTTCCAGACGATGGCAGTTAACATGGTTACATAAGGATAAATCTGCCAACGACATGGTAAGGATAATATTGTGAGTAGGCAATTTTTTAGTTGCAGTTGTTTTTGTTGTTGTTGTTGTTGTTATTTTTGTTATTTCGTCATCGTAGTCGTTTCTCAAATAATTGAGGAAAAATAAAACAGCGGGAAACGAAAAATGCAGCCGAGTTGAATGGATTCAGAGTACTTTTACAAAGAAGAATTTAATTTTTCGTTGGAGAGTTCAAAATTTCTTTTTTTTTTTTTTTAATTTTATTCCTTTTTGTTGTTGGTTTTTCGTTGATATTTTCTTTGCAAAGAAACGTCAAAAGGACATTGACTGCTTTAAGAGAGAGACTTTCTACAATTTAAAAAATTGTTTGGTAGAAAATTTGATGAAGTTTAAATTTTGTTTGCCTAAAGCTATACAATAATGCTTTGAATTGAATTGAATCAGCCTACACAGACGGAAGTTGTTTAATGAGTTGTTTGGTATTCGGAAAAGTGGGGAATTTTGTGTCTTTGAGAATTAAAAAGCTCTGAAAATTTGTTTGAAAAATAAAGAATTTATAAAGATCTAACAAAGGAGCTACGGATTCCTTTATATACTTCGTTAGGAGCCATCAAACTTTTTCCCCAACCGGAAGAAAGAGTCCCGCTGCTGCATGTTGAACACTGCACTGGTGAGTTCAATCACTTTCAATTTAACTTCTTGGTCTTTTATTGACATCTTAACAACTTTAAATAACTCAAACTTGAAGGAGTTAATTAATTTAATTGCCAAATTAACAATATAATAATTTGAATTAAATAATTTGAAAACAATACCAAATATTAAACACAAATTTAACACGAGCCAAACAAATCAAAACAAATCACTTCTCATTTGACATTAACTTGACATCTCACAACTTGACACTTGATCGTTCAGGTTATCAGGACATAAGAAAAGTTTTCTTACAAGTAAGCATTAGAAAACGATAAACAACAGAAATTAACGCCTGCTTTAACCATGGACAATGAAACTGAAAAGAAATTAGACTCTATTCTTGGAGCTATACAAAACTTAAGAGTTGATCTAACTTCACAAATTAAAGAAGAAACAACTAAACTACAATCTAAACTAGACAAAATATCAGACAAACAAGATGAAATAGAGAACAAACAAAATGTATTAGAGGGAAAAATCAGACATATAGAAAGAACTCTGAAGAGGAAGAACGTTGTAGTCTACAATATTGAAGAAACGGAGACAGACAACTCATCTTTGCAAGATTATGTTTTGAAATTCTTCAATGAAATAATGGAAATCGAAACTAACATAAACGAAATTGACTTTGTTAGGAGAATAGGAAAGAAGGGAGAAAACACGAGACCACTGCTAGTTGGTTTTACAACACAAATCAAGAAAGAAATGATTATGAAGAATAAATCAAAATTAAAAGATTTTAAAGATGCAATTATTTATATAAAAGATGACCGAATAAAGGAAGATATTAACAAAGACAAGCAAACGAAGCAAAATCTTGAAAGACGACAACAAACTGACAATAGAAACATAGCTGCTCCTTCAAACTCTTACAAAAGGTCAATTAAAAACATCTTGCCACAAAATGATTTTCGACGTTCGGAGCAACAGCTTAACAACAAAAAACAAAAAAGATTTGAAACTCAATACACAGACAACACACCTCCAAAAAATCGAATTGACCAATTTTTCAAAACAACTCAAAACGAACAAACCATACAACAACAACCACAACAACAACATGCCAATAAGTAGCAACAATTGAATAGCAATCCGACATGTAATTATAATGGCAACAAAACGAAAAGCAAACTTGAAATTAATCCTTTCTCAAGCCGGCTAGCCACCGTGAGAAATGTAGGCTCAAACCCCTCAAATCAGTCACCGAAACCACTGACAAATAATATATCATCAAATAAAAACAATACTCTTAACATCTGTACATTTAACGTTAGAACTTTAATGACAGAAGAACGACAAGAGGAATTGAAACTTGCAATAAAAAACATAAACTGGGATATAATAGGACTATGCGAAACTAGATTGTTTGGACAGAAAATAATTGAATCTGACAACGGCATATTCTGTTATATTGGACAAACTAAAGGACTTTATGGAGTTGGATTTCTTGTAAAACAACATTTGAAGAAACATATTCTTGACATCAAACTATTTAACGAGAGAATTTGCTCAATAAGTCTTGACATACAAAATACAAAAATGACCATATGCACCAACAATGAATGCATCTGACGAAGAAATTGAATACTTTTACGAGAATTTAGAGAATGCCTTCAAAGAAACAAAGACAGAGGTTATGTATGTAATAGGCGATTTTAATGCAAAACTCGGGACAATGGAAGATGGAGAACAGCAGCTATTTGGACCTTTTGGATATGGACAAAGAAATATGCGTGGGAATAGGCTTATGACGTGGATGCAAGAAATGAACCTAGTTTTTGGAAACTCCTTTTTTAAGAAAAAAGATAAAAATAAATGGACATGGATAACACCTGATGGACAACATAAAAACGAATATGACCTCGCTCTTACAAATAAAATAACAACAGTGACAGATGTATCTGTAATAAATAACTTAAAATTTGAAAGCGACCATAGAATGGTAAGAATGAAAATAAAAATTGACCACAGCACATTAAGAAGAAACCACCAAAAATTATTCTTTCCCAACTCCATCTCTTCTTCATCCATCACATCCTATAATGAATCTTTGACAAGAAAAATAGAAGAAGCCATAAACTTGATGAACTTGGATGACGATCTCCTGAACATATACAACCAGCTTGAGCATATTATAAAAACCACAGCAAAAAACGAATTGATGAAACCAAAAACCAAACAAATAGACAAGCTTTCACTTGAAACCAAAGCACTTATCAACCAGAGAGAAATTCTGACACATAAGATGAATCCGACAGAAAATGACAAGGAAGAACTAAGAAATATCAGGAAAACTATAAAGAATAAAGCTAAAGACGATGTTCAAAAATATAACGAAACAAAAATCAAAGAGATTCTTAAGAACACCAAATCGATCAAAAAAAACAAAAAACTTCATTAATAGTGAAAAAGAATGGATAGTCTCACTGAAACAAAGAAATAATAATATGACAAAAAGAAAAGATATTAACGAAACAGCAACAAGTTTCTTTGAATCATTGTTCAAATCAACCAAAGACATAGCTTTTGACACTGATTCGGACATTTCATTTGACAGCTCAGAGAATGACACTATATTTCTCCTCAATGAAACTGACGTATCATCAGCTATAGACAGTTTAAAAGCCGAAAAAAGTGCAGGTTGTGACGAAATTGAAGCCGAAATGCTGAAATATGGAAAAGACTCTCTGACACCAATCCTAACAAAAATCTTCAACGCAATTTTGACAACCCAACTGATTCCCAAACAATGGCAACAAAGTAAAATAATACTGCTACATAAGAAAGGAGACAAGGATAACATAAATAATTATAGACCGATAAGCCTGATTTCTACAATTTACAAGCTTTTCTCGAAGACAGTATATAATAGAACCAAAGAAGCACTTAACGACAAACAACCAAGAGAGCAAGCAGGATTTAGAGAAGGCTTCTCAACCACTGACCATCTTCAGACAATAAACCAGCTCATCGAAAAACATAACGAATACAAAAAACCACTTTACCTTTGTTTTATTGACTTCACAAAAGCTTTTGACACCGTGGAACACAGCAGTATATGGACGGCACTAAGTAATCAAAACATTCATCCCACCCTTATCAAGACGTTTAGAAATATATACAAAAATAACACCGCCAAGGTAAAAACCGACAAGCTTGGAAGGGAATTCCATCTTAAAAGAGGAGTAAGACAGGGTGATCCTATGTCGCCGCCATTATTCTCCGCTGTCCTGGAGGACATCTTCGAAAGACTGAAATGGAGAAACAGGTATGGCATTCAAGTCTGGGGAGAATACCTAAATAACTTAAGGTTCGCAGATGATGTTGTTCTACTGTCGAACTCACCTACACAGATACAGACAATGTTGAATCAACTCTCAGCGGCCTGCAAAAAAGATGGACTATGTTTAAACTTGACAAAAACAAAAATAATGACCAACCACATAAAAGAAGACATATTCCTAGAAGATGATAAAATAGACTATGTTGAGGACTACGTGTACTTGGGACAAATAAAATCGTTTGAAAAACAAGAAGATAAAGAAGTTAATAGAAGAATAACAAATGGATGGAAACAATACTGGAGTTTGAACGAAATATTAAAATCGAACATAAGCAGTGACACAAGAAAATACGTAATCGATTCGACAATTCTACCTGTTTTGACGTACGGGCTGCAAACCATAGGACTAACTTCAAATCAACAAGAAAAACTGAGAATCTGCCAGGTAAAAATTGAAAGAAAACTTTTGAATATAAGACAAGTACAAAGAATAAGCAACGAAGAAATAAGAAGAAGAACAAACATAGTTGACGTAATACAGCGAACGAAACAATTGAAATGGAGCTGGGCAGGACATATATCCAGAACAGAAGATCAGAGATGGACGAAAATCATAACTAAATGGACTTTATTTGACGAGAGAAGACCAAGAGGGCGTCCGAAAAAGAGATGGGTTGACGATTTGAACGAATACAACAACAACTGGTATAATGATGCCAAAAACAGAGCTATATGGACAACAATGGGGGAGGCTTATGCCGGATAGAAAATAATCGAAAAAAAACGAGTATAAGAACAAATTAATTAAAACTTAAAAATATATAAATTGAAAAATGTATTTTATTTAAATCTAAATATTCAAAATAAGTAGATTTTAATTATTAACATAAATTAGTGAATAAGTATTACCTACTTCTATTAATTTAAGAACACATTTGTAAAACTTCAAAATTGGCAAATAAAGCTTCAAATAATAATAATAATAATAATACAATAATGCTATATGGAAGCTTTTTCTCTGCAGGCTCGTAGGATACTTAATGTTAAAGGGAAGTGCATAATTTTGCTTTTTTTTTGTACTCTCTCAAGTACCGAAGAATTTGTACAGGATTATTTTCCGGTTGATTTGGTTTGCTTTTACTCTCAAAGTAATTTTTTTGTTGGTAGTTTTAGTTTGACAAATGAAAATTTCTGAAAGCATATATTAAATAAAATGGCCATTGACAAAAACTCAATTTTTAAATTTTAAATGTTTTTAAAAGCAAAGACTTAATTTCTCTTTAAGGTTTATTTGTAATTTTAGGTATTTCTTGTTATACGTTGAAAATATTAAACAATATTATTCTTTTGAATAATAGAAGTAACCTAACTATTTCATCTTAAATCTTGCTATAAGTTATCTATTAATTTTATGAACTTTCAATAGAATTAAACAAAAAAAAAGAGATACTAACTTAATTTATCTAGAAGCCATATGAAATATTGTTTAATCCTTTCTTTTATTTTTGATAAAATTTTTTTAACTTAGCCTTAAGATTTTGGAATGAAATAAAGTTGATATTAAAAAAAAAAAAATCCAACTTAAACAGAACTTTGTATCATTTCCAAATTCCAGTCAAAGGACTGGCGCAACAGTCCTTTGAGAACTAGGGCCTAGTGACTTACAACTCTCAACCATTTATCTATGTGAGTACTGTTGTCAGGGATGGAAGGGAAATGCAGTTTTAAAGCCGAATCCGAACGGCTAAATAAAAAAAGCACTTTTCATGACAAGAATTACTCTTGAACGATTTGTCAATTCCTCGCAAGAGGCAGTACCTGAACAAACTTCAGATGGCACAAACAGGGATCGAATCCAAGACTTCTGGCATGACAGTCCAACGCCAGAAAGTTAATTTCTTCAAAAGATTCCAAAAATTACAAAAAAATTAACTGTTAAATTGTTACTAAAAAAAATTTTTAAACAAAAAATCAAATCACCCTCTGAAAAATTGTATAGCTTTGTTACATTTTTTAGAACAATATCATTGACATTAAATTTATTTGTTAAAAAAAAAAAACAAAATTACAAATGCTGAAAATTGATGAAAAAATTCCACAAATATTGTTAGAAAATAAATATGATTGCTTTAATTTTATAAAGTTGTCCAAGAAATTAAAATTATATTTTTTTGGAAAATAATGTCCCGAAAATTGTTAAAAACTGTTTTAAAAATGTATTATTTTTAGAAAAATGGAAGATAATGACTTCAATTTTGCTTTTATTCTTATTTTAGACAAAATTTTGATGTCAAAATTTGGTAAAATTGTCAGAAAAATTAAAGTTTTCCCCG
Organism: Eupeodes luniger; assembly: GCA_951509635.1. Classification (NCBI taxonomy): domain Eukaryota; kingdom Metazoa; phylum Arthropoda; class Insecta; order Diptera; family Syrphidae; genus Eupeodes; species Eupeodes luniger. Next base: position 2,327,711 of record OX608074.1, read on the forward strand.
CAAAAAATACTACCGTAAAATGGTAAAAATTACTTTAACGACTCAAATATTTTTATAAAAAATAAATTTTATTTCATTTAAGACACATTATTTCTGCTAAAGTTTAAGACAAATACAAAAAATTGATGTTTGAAACGAAAAAAATGTACAAAACTGCTAAAAAATTTTTTTTCCAATTCGAATATCTTTTTCTGTTTTACTATCGTCTCTACTTAAATTAATTTTTAAATTTTAACCTTTCTTACCTGAAAGCTTTTCATTGTTATAATTATTATATTATCGAAGAAAATAATTTAATGAAATATTTAAAGTAAAATTTTAAAAATAATCTTTTTTCGGAAGAGTTTTTGTGGTAAATTATTTCGAATATTATTAAGTAATTTTGTTGCAACTTTTTCCTTACAAAATACGTACTAGAGTAAGTTGTGAAATAGTGATTCATTTTTGTTATTAATTTCGACTTTCTTTTGAATTATAAGTAATTAATAAATTGACCTTGTTTCAATTACAATTACAAGTAATTGTAGCTAAGAAGATACACATTGTAATTACTTGTAATTGTAATTGAAAAATTATGCATTTCAATTGCTTGTAGTTGAATAAAAATCACTTACTAATTACATGTAATTACAAATTGTAAAAGGTTTATTTAAGTTTTTGAGAAAAAGCACTTTTAAATCACAGTTAAGGGAACTGATGGAATATAAAATTATTAACTCAAAAAAACACACATACAAGAACAAATCATTCCAGGAAATTTTCTTAGTAACTTTGCAAAAAATTTAAGTGACAAAATTGACTGGAAAAAGCAATCATTTCTGCTTTTTAATAATTATTTCTGTTTTCAATTACTAAATGTAATGTTAAAAAGTTACAAGTAATTGAAGCTTTTCAATTACACTCAATTTTTAATTGAAATTCTTCACTTTAATTTAAAGTAATTGAAAAAGTCTATTTAAATTTCAAATACAATAAAATGTAATTGGATTCCTAATAAAATCTTTTTTTCGAACTCTGGTACTAATTTTGATAATACATGTTTACTTATTCAGTTACTTAGAATTTCAAACGCAAATATTTTAGCTTTAGCAGACTTGCCTGTATTCTTCAATTTCTATTTAAAACAATTCTCTATTTATTATACTTCTTAAAAATATCTTGAATTTCTTAAATTTCTTAAATTCATTGTTTTTTGTTTTCTTTTTCTTTTCAGAAGGTAAAAATAACCACTGGAAATACTAAAACTTCTAAATCTGCTGTTTACCTATTGTTTTGACATTAATAGAAAAACGTTTTGTAAGTAGAACACACTCCACAAACATATTTTTTTAAATTTTGTTTGGCAATTTAATCGGTGAAAGGATTTGACAGATTTGGGATACCGTTTAAATCTTTATATTGACCTCCTCCGAAACCCCACAGCCTTCCAATCCAACGACCGAGACTAAGACTGAGACTGAGACCGACGACGATTGATAGTTTTGCTGACATTTTTTCAATTGTCGGTTTGATCGATTTGTTTATAACTTTATTGTGGCGTGCAACGACGACGGCCGGCGCGGCGGCGGCAGTGGCAGCGGCTACTTTTGCTGTTTTCCCAATGCTGCTGTTGTTGCTTTGGCTTTAGAGCTTGTGAAGTTGTTCTGGGTGTTTAGTTTATTTTATAATTGATTGCGAAAATGTTAAGCTGCGGCTGACCCGCTTTGATAAATCACCCTCAAGGCAAATGATTAAGAAGTCAATTATGTTGCCCATTAATTACAATTTCGTGCAGTTAAGCTTCAAAAGATACAACACAAAAATCGAATAAAGTTGCACAAAAGAACTTTGGAAAGATGTGATGATATGTATAATAAATAAAATATGGTATTGTCTTTTTTTCTTTTCTTGAATGTACAAGAATTGAAATTCAAATGGAAAGTAAAAGAAATTGGAAGGGAATTGAATTTTTAAATGAATAGTATTATCATTGTAGCCAGTGGCACTAACTGGTGCGGTGGCTGCTGCCGCGTGCGATTCATGTATTATTCGTGAGAAATATGACAAACAAAAAAATTTGGTGATAAATCATATGTACCCCTTCGAAATTGTTTATAACAATAAAGAATATAGAAAGCTAAATTCACGTAATTTGATCAGTCTTCAGCTTCTGTTGCAAAAGGTTAAGATTTATTATTTTATTTTTTTCCGAGGCTTTTGTGGTCGATGGTCTTTTTAAAAAAAAAGAATTGTAATAAAGTCTGAAAAAATAACAAAAAATTATATAATGATCTTGTTGTTTTTGAAAGCCTTAAGGTAAAGATTCAAATGTTAATGATCACACGAAATTATATTCCGCGTGATATTAAACACTATTCAAACTATCACATTTAATTTGTGTCAACTTAGTCCCAAAATATTATCTAGGGTATTGACTTAATCTTATTCATTTGAATTTGTTCTTAAAAATGTGTGATGGTAGTTTTTTGAAAACTTAATTCGTTACTCTTGTGTGCGATAAAAACAAGTTTCAACTGTTTGAGAAGTTCTTCAATAACTGTTAAATAAATTAGGTGGCGCAACATTCTGTTGAAAACTTGGGCCTAGTGACTTAGAACTCTCAACCATTGATGGGAGCGAGTACTGTTATCAGTGATGAAGTTTCAATTTCTCGCAATAGGCAGTACCCGTGAAAAATAACTTAAGATGACAGTGAACCCAAGACCTCTGTCACGATAGTCCATCATACCACGGGTACTACCATCAATAACTGTTATCTGTTGTTATTTTACAATTGTTTTTTTTAGCCAAAAAACGACCACAAAAAGATGTTTTTAAAAATCAACAGATAACCCAAATAATTAAATCTTTTAAGACCATTGTTGTATCTCTAAAAGATAGAAGCCAATTGAATTATAATCACAATTTACTTGCAATAAGCCAAAGGATGAAGGATTTTCGATAATATCATCAGTATCGGGTATTTTTTTCAATATTTTTGTTTGTAAAATAAATTTTCTTAAATTGTATTGACAGCTTTCAACATCATTTTGTAGAAGATGAAATATGTAAGTTTGGAATCCATGCCTCTTTTTGTTTCTAATATATTCAAATCGAAAGTCGTTTTCGAGATTCTGATTTGTAGGGATTTTGGGTTTGCGGGATTTCGATGTTTCGGGATTTTGATTTTTTTTTCTTTTGTACAGCAGTCTTTCTGTTCTCACTTCTACAGCCTTAGCCATTGGGACGATTGAGTTCAAATAAGTACCGGCGCACAGTGGGGCACCTTGTATGGAGAACTGGAAAAAACTCCATAAAATCTGAACTGAATTAATTTTCATGAAATTTTCAGAGAAGATTTATTAAATCAAGGAGAATCAACTCTAAAAATAACCGCCCACTGCCACGCCCACAAGAATAGGAAATGACTTTTGACCAAAACATGTTTTTTCTAAAATCCAACTTTGAAGCAAATATTAAGATTTCAAACAATTAAGAGTTTTTGTAATGACTATTTTGTTCATAATTATATAAATAAGTGTTTAGCTTCATCACTCATCAAATAGTTTTTGGACTTCGGCTCAGGCCTTAAAAATGAAATAAAGGGGTGAAGTTTTCCTGCTATTGTTGGATCGAAAAAATCGGTAATCCTTATTTCGGCTCTCTTGAGCCTCCTCTGACAAGGTACCAATGGGAAGTTCACAAGATTCTATAATTTCCTTTCCGTGTAAAAGAATCTTATGAACACTTGCTTTAAAGTAGTACCAAGGATATAATTTAACAGCAATATTCGCAGTTTCAATAGAGTATTCTCGAAACTTTCCTGCATCGATATAGTGATTACAACAAATAACCTCCAAAATAGTCGCCAAACGCTTTATTAAATTTTCATCAATTTTGGTAATTTCAGATGTGAGAGATGGGTTATCAAAAAAACGTCTTGATGTATTACCGGAGTTTGTTGTTCCACACCCTTGTTTAACAACATCAACAAGCAGACCTAATTTTTGCTGAAATTCGTTCTGTAGTTCGTTGCAGAAGTATTTGTAACAATTTGCAAGGGTTTTCCGTCTATCATTGTAAAATATAATACGTGTGTTATTTAAGTTCGAAAACCATTATGCTCTATTTCTGTGGCTCGAAGATTTTTAATTTCATTCTCAACACGATCTTTTTCCTTCCTGACTTCTTCAGGAGTCTCGTTTAAAAATGAAAATCTAATCGCTCGGCAGTAACGGGTTGAAGATGGTCGCGGATTTTTAAATAAAATGTCTTCCTTTTCTTCTTCGACGAGCTTAAGAGGCACAAGAGATGTCAAAAATATGTGTTCATCAGAAACACCTTCCTCGGAAACTCCATAATTCATGCATATATCTGCTTTGCCCACTTGCTCCATCACATCCCCATTTGGTCTGCAGAACAAGATGTCGGTGTCGATTGACGGTTAATTTTTCATCGAAAGTTTTAAAAATTCTATTGCAGGTGTGATCTAATAGATCTTGCAGTGGGACATAGGCAGACGTTTCATTAGCTGTAGAGTTATTTGGGTAGAATTTTTTTTCGCTTCTGTAACTTTCTTGTACGAAGGGTAGGTATCGTGCCCAATATCTTTAGATGCTTTCCGGATTACTTTATAATGTTCTTTAGTTAGTTTTGCCTGTACAGTTAAGGCTAAAGCTTGAGACACATTATCTTGAAGTTTTCATATCTTGCTTCTTTTGCTGAGATCGCAGCATTTTTCGAAGTCTTTACACCAAAATTGACGTGGGGTTAGTCAATATCGGTAGAGTTCTTAACATCAAACTTACCTTCAATCCAATCACTGTTTTTTTAAAGAAAACACTTTTATTGAAAGTTGATTCACGATATCGCGTATTAAATTTCGACAAAAAATATATTTAATATTTTTTTAAAATTAAGTCCGTTTCTGTTTTTAACAGCGCTTAAAGTCAAAACATTATTTGAATTTAAAAAACCTTTAAAAAAACAGTTTTTCGTTAAAATTAAAATACTATCCAATTTCAAATTTCAAAAAGAACCTATGATTTTATGTGCCTGTTCTATTTCAAACATATTTACAAAAAAAAAAACATTTTAAAGGGTACAAAACTTTCAGAAAATAAGCAATTCAAAACTATACTCTAATTTTTCCAAATTTCCTTGTTTTTAAAATTTAATCGGAAAAATCTGCTACATTTTTTTTTTAATCTATTTTCGAATTCTCCATCCTTTTTGCTTTGGAAAAATTTTTTTGAATTTTTTAAAATCCTACTTTTATAAACATAGTTTTTTTCCGCTGTTTCTCCACTGTGCGGCGGCTGGCTCGAATAAATTCCAGAAAAGAGACCCAATTTTCGACCACATTTAATAGCAACTGAAGCCCTGAGTCAGCAATAATTTCTTCTAAGGTGTCAATTTATGAAGTTTCAAAGTTTATTTATTATTATTTCTAATGTGAACTTAATAAAACACTAAACTTGAACATTTCAAAATGTTCCCTTTCAAAATCAAGTTCTACCAATTCTTAGTCAAACTGAGTCACACCTAAATTTTGAAATCAAGAATTGCTATTGATGGAAAGTGCATAATATGTTCATAGCTTAAATTTTTCAATTGTATATTTACTCTCGATACCATGTCATGCGATACTTTGTGGTTCGCGTGTGTTAATTTACGCCTAGTAATTGCTAAGCACTCTCTTTACCTATTTGTGCGTAATGTGTGACTTAAATGACTCATGAACCCATAGAATAGTTTAAGAAAACCACAATTTAACAGAAAAAATTCTTAAATTAGTTGATCAAAGAAGAATTGAAATGACAAACAAACTACAACTACTTCAACTCCTCCTTGGCATTAGCACCTTTAAAGAACTAGCAATTTAATTTATGGATGGAAAAACAACTCTTACTCAGTTCGAATGATAAATGCAAACAATGATTCACTTTAAAGACTTTGAACAAAAAGAATGCTCATCATTCTACAAAAACCATCATCATTAATCATTAATTCGCATCGCTACCAGCAAAAATTTCGTTCATTCTGAAGATTCTAGCTTTTTTAATATTTGTTTTTATTCGAGACCTCTCTTCAGTCGGTCTTCTTCTACTTTACCGAATATTTTGAATTAATTTCACTTCTTTTCGTTTTCTGTTGGAAACGAACTTAAATTAAATTCGTTTCATCCACACGAGACGAGAATACCTTTGACTGTGGATATAGGAGATATTCGGTCAGGGAATCGAAGTATTCGATATTATTTCCAATTATGTTTATGGCACCATAAACCAAGCGAATAACATTCCAATGCAATTATCGCCTTTGCCCAGCACTAAGCTAAGCGTTTTAGCCATAACATCCAGAGCCCTAAGGCAACTCTTGGTTGTTTTTTTTTTTCAGTTTGTTTTTATTTTCATATTTATATAATTCACTGGCTTCAAGCTCCAAGAAAAGTCGTTAAACGTCCTTAAGCCAATAATAGTTTTTGGATGTTATGTGTCTTAACGCGCTCTGACGGAGTTTTAATACGTATTTTCAGTTTTATTTGTATCCCACAATTCGTTCACTGGGTATCGACATTTTGTGGATGTAATTTGCAATGAAATTCAATTTACAAATGGCAGATACATTTATCTTTTGGGTTATGTATGTTCTTTGGAAGATTTGAGATTGGAGCCATCTTTAGTTTTTTTTCACACTTTAAACATTCTTATTCTCTTACTAGAGTTTCTCAAAGTATCAGTCTCAAAAATGTAATTAATTGCGATAAAAAGGTATTTTTTTTTCATTTAATGAAAACATGTAACACTTTGGATAAATATAAGTTCTTTGCCATTTTTTTCACCTACACTCAAAGAAATTTCCTGGTGACTGTTATCAAATTTCCTGTATCATTCTATCAGATTACCGGATAACTAGATTCCGTCAAGACATCTGGTACAATGTAACAGAAATCCTGGTAGCTAATACAAGGAATAAAAATTTCCCCTCCGAAATAATTTAATCAGAAATCCTGGTAGTACGTATCTCTTTCCTGGACCAATCTACAATGAAAATATATATTTTTTCTGGTACCTGTTACCAGGGCTCTGGTAGAATATGCCAGGATTTCGATGTTTTTACTGGTACCAGGAACCAGGAAAGCGGTAGTATTTACCAGGAATATTTTTTGTACTGGTTAAATGTACCAGGACTGTCAAGTGGTCAATGATTAAGTGAAGACTGAAGTGTACTTTTATTGAGTTGTCATAAAAGATAACATAATACAAATGTATGATTATAAGTATGTTTATATAATGTAGGTTTAGGCAGGGGTGTCGAACCTATATGACATCTTCCCTTTTATAGAATTTAAAGTTAATATTTAATTCAGCAAAACTATTTAAATTCAATATGATATAAACATTAGTAAGTGATTTTATAGTTAAGGAAATTCAAAAAAAAGTAAATTAATAATGTTATGAAATGCTTTGTAATAAAAATTATTTAAAGCTTGTAGATGTGTAGCGATCGGGTTGTCTTAAGACACGTCCGTATCTTGTCGTCTTAGCTGGGGAATTGGTTGAATCTGGTGATTTGTTTATTTGTGTTGATGTAGTCGGATCTGGCGTGTTTGGTATTTTGCTACGGTTGTTGGTGTGTTTCAAAGAGTCTGAATTTGAAGGTGGTATATTTGCTGTTACTGACTTTGGTGCCTGGATGATCGATTTAGTAGGCTGAATGTGGATTGTGTTTCGTCGTAGAAGTTTGCCATCATCTGTTCGTATTACAAGCGACCTTGGTCCATGTTTTGGTAACTCTTCGACGACTCCAGTTATCCAATCTCGATGGTTTCGTTGGATACGTACCCTATCTCCAGCGTGAAAGGGTTTTGATGGAGTTGCGCTGTTGTCGTAGTTTGATTTGTAGTTTTGTCGCATTTTGGTGATGTTTTCGTGTACGTCCGGTATAATCTTTGGCTTAAGTAGTTCAGGGGAAACTGGTAAAGTTGTTCTTGTGAGTCTGCTCATGAGTCGTTGGTTTGGTGATTGCAGAACCTCATTTCGTGGTGAATTTCGATAATTCAGGAGCGCAATATAAGGATCTGATTGGTCTTTGAAGCATTTTTTTAGCATTGACTTCGCTGTCTGCACGTATCGTTCGGCCAGTCCGTTGGATCGGGGATAGTAGGGACTTGATGTTTGGTGTTGGATGTCCCAATCTTTAGCAAAGTTAGCGAATTCTCTTGAAGCGAATTGTGGCCCGTTGTCTGATTCCAGGACCGATGGGATGCCATGGGTTGCAAAACAGACCTTCAGAGCCTTAATAACCTCAGTTGATGTTGTTTGTTTGAGTTCTGTGTAGTCGAAAAAACCGGAGTAGCTATCTGCAATTAATAAAAATTCATTATTATGGAAATGAAAAATATCGATTGCTACTATTTCCCATGGGAGAGTGGGAATGGTTTTTATAATTAGTGGTTCCTTGGGTTTAGATGGCTGGTAGGATTGACATATGCTGCACCGCTCTACAAAATTTTTGATGTCGCTGTGCATTCCCAACCAAAAAACTGTTGCTCGTGCACGATGTAGACATCTTTGTATTCCGAAATGGCCTTTGTGAATTAGTGTGAGGGTTTCAAGTTGGAGTGTTTTAGGAATAACAATTTTAGCAGCTTTGTAAATGATTTCGTCTTCATAGGTTAACTCTTCCCGGAAATTCCAATAATTTCTTATCAGGGGTGGTAGGTCGGTGATTTTTTCCGGCCAACCCTGTAATATAAATTTTTTAATAAGTAGAAGTTCATTGTCGTTTGATATTTCTAATTTTAATTTTTCTTTTGTAATTAAGGTAAGTTCTGTTAAAGCATGTATTTGTATGTTGTCGTCTGGCGTTTTATTAATTTCATTGTTGCAGTTTCTGCTGAGTGTATCGGCAAGTTTTATCTCGGTCCCTTTTCGGTAAATTACTTTTGGTGCGTACGGAAGCACGTAAAGGAGTATTTTTTGAAGCCGTGGTGAAGCTGAGCACAGTGGTTTTTTGAAGATCGTTTCCAACGGCTTATGGTCGGTCTCGATGGTAAGATTTTGTCCGTATACATACTCGTGGAACTTTTCGCAAGCAAAACGTATCGCTGTGGCCTCCTTTTCAATCTGAGCATAGCCTTTTTGAGTGCTCGTTAGCGCTCGGGAAGCGTAGGCTATCGGTTGATCGTTTTGAAGGAGGGCTGCTCCAAGGCTGTGTTGGCTAGCGTCCACTTGCAGCTTCACGTCAAGGTTGGAATCGTAATATCGGAGCAATGGAGTTGAAGAAAATGATTTTTTGAGAGCTTCAAATGACTCTTGTTGATTTTTAGACCAGAACCATGAAACTTCCTTTTTTAGAAGTTCTCGTAACGGATGAGTGATTTCGGATAAGTTTGTGATGAATTTCGAAAGATATGTAGCCATACCTAGAATTCTTTGGAGTTCAGTTTTATTTGTCGGTACCTTTAGTTGCTCTATGGCGATCGTTTTTTCAGGATCAGCACGAACACCTGTTGACGTTAGTATATGGCCAAGATATTTTATTTTAGTAGCGTCAAAAACGCATTTATCCCTATTGAGTTTTAGGCCAGCATTAGAAAGTACTTTGATGACTTTACCTGTGAGTTGCTGCAGTTCCTCTTGAGTTTTCGCATGGATCAATATGTCATCAATAGCGACATCAGTGTTTTGGCATCCTTCGAGAATTGTTTGCATGTAGCTCTGGTAGACTTCTGGTGCGCACGCAAGTCCAAACGGTATTCGTGTAAATGAAAATAGTCCCCAAGGAGTTGACATCGTGAGGTATTGCTGTGTTCTCTTTGATACCTCGATTTGCCAAAAGCCCCTCGTACAATCTAATAGTGTAAAGAACTTAGATCCTTTAATATTTGCAGTTATTTGTTCAATGGTTAGTAAAGGATGATAACGCCTACGTATATTTTTATTAACGTCTGTGGGATGGTGTCAGAAGTGGCTTAAACTTTTATATTAATAGAAAAGTTTATATTAAGTTCCGCATCAATTGTTAATACGAAAAAAAAAAAAAAAAAAAAAAAAAAAAAAAAATCGTTAACAATAAATAAATTAAAAATAAATATATTAAGAATGCCTCCTAAAGATGATCCACAATCTGAAACTCTGAGTGCAGCTAATTACGTGAAGCCACCAAAGCCACTCCAAATAACCGGTGGAAACCTTTCATCGGCATGGAAAAATTGGATCCAGCTTTATAAATGGTTCGAGATAGCTGCACAACTAAACAAAAAACCAGAGGAAATCCAAGTGGCAACATTTATGTCATGTATAGGAGCAGATGCAGCAAACATCTATAATTCTTTTTCCTTCACAGAAGCCGAGACTGATAAAATATCTTCTATAATTAATAAGTTTAACGAGTATTTTTCTCCTAGGGTAAGCTTAACATTTGAAAGGTACACCTTTAATACTCTAACTCAACGCGAAGGAGAAAGTTTCGAAGAATTCTTAACAAAAATTAAAAATCAATCAAAAAAATGTGCATTTGAAAATCTTGAAGACTCATTATTGCGGGACAAAATAGTAACGGGTATAAGAAATGATAGTCTGCGTGAAAAATTATTAGCAGAAGATGACATCAAACTAGATCAGGCTATAAAGGTATGCAGAGCAAGCGAGATAGCTTCCCAGCAATTGCGCGATTTACATAAGCCCGAAACAGCAGCAGTTGATGCAATAAAAAAATATAACCCACATTATTACAAAAAATCACCAAAAGCCAAATCTTCATTCACCTACACATGCAGAAATTGTGGGACAGAGCATGAAAAAAACAAATGCCCAGCATACAAACAAAAATGCCAACACTGTAAAAGAACTGGCCATTTTACCGATCTATGCTTTCAGCGAAGAAAAAAATTCGATAAGAAGAAAAAAGTATACACCCTACAAGAAGGCACACAACCTGTTAGCGAAAGTGACAATACTAGTGACGATTCAAGCGGTTTGTTCGTTCTAGCTCTCACAAAATCAGAAACAAATAAGGATGAGACAAAAAATTGGTACGAAGAAATAAAAATCGAGGAAAAAACAATCAAAGTTAAACTCGACACCGCCGCGCAGTGCAACGTGCTTCCAGTCAGTCTGATAAAGAAATCAAATTTACAAAAAATAAAACCAACAAAACAAAAGATTATAGCTTTCGGTGGAACAGAAATCGACGTGCGCGGTGAACTAAGCCTAGATTGTGTTGTGCGCAATAAAAATCGAAAAATAAAGTTCTTGATTGTGAAAGATTTTCCAGATTTTGAGCCAATATTAGGCAAAGATGACTGTGAAAAGTGTTCTCTAGTGCTGCGTGTGCAAGAAATAAACTTGGATAACGAGATTTTCCAAGGACTTGGAAAGGTCAAAGATTTTGTCTATGATATTGACCTAATCGACAATCCAAAGTTTGAACATTATGCGCCAAGAAAAATTCCTCATTCCATTCGAGATGATGTCAAAAAAGAAATTGACAATATGCTCAGACTCGGTGTTCTAATCAAAACGGACGGATTTCCCCCTGCAGTTTCACCGATGGTAGTGGTAAGAAAGAAGGACAAAATTAGGGTATGTATCGATCCCACTTCTGACACCATGTCAAGGACTCTGGTAGAATGTATCAGGATTTTTGATCAATTACTGGTACCAGGAACCAGGAAAGTGGTAGTATTTACCAAGAGTATTATTTTTTCCTGGTTAAATGTATCAGGATTCTGGTAGAATATACCAGGATTTTCGATTTTTTACTGGTACCAGGAACCAGGAAAGCGGTAGTATTTACCAAGAGTATTATTTTTTCCAGGTTAAATGTATCAGGATTCTGGTAGAATATACCAGGATTTTCGATTTTTTACTGGTACCAGGAACCAGGAAAGCGGTAGTATTTACCAAGAGTATTATTTTTTCCTGGTTAAATGTATCAGGATTCTGGTAGAATATACCAGGATTTTCGATTTTTTACTGGTACCAGGAACCAGGAAAGCGGTAGTATTTACCAAGAGTATTATTTTTTCCTGGTTAAATGTATCAGGATTCTGGTAGAATATACCAGGATTTTCGATTTTTTACTGGTACCAGGAACCAGGAAAGCGGTAGTATTTACCAGGAATATTTTTTTTCCTGGTTATATGCACCAGGACTCTGGTAGAATGTATCAGGATTTTTGATTAATTACTGGTACCAGGAACCAGGAAAGCGGTAGTATTTACCAGGAATATTTTTTGTCCTGGTGAAATTTACCAGGACTCTGTTAGAATGTATCAGGATTTTTGATTAATTACTGGTACCAGGAACCAGGAAAACGGTAGTATTTACCAGGAATATTTTTTTTCCTGGTTAAATGTATTAGGATTCTGGTAGAATATGCCAGGATTTTCAATTTTTTACTGGTACCAGGCACCAGGAAAGCGGTAGTATTTACCAGGAATATTTTTTGTCCTAGTTAAATGTACCAGGATTATGGTAGAATATGCCAGGATTTTCGATTTTTTACTGGTACCAGGAACCAGTAAAGCGGTAGTATTTACCAGGAATATTTTTTGTCCTAGTTAAATGTACCAGGATTCAGGTAGAATGTACCAGGATTTTTGATTTTTTACTGGTAGTAGGAACCAGGAAAGTGGTATTATTAACCAGAAATATTTTTTTCCTGGTAAAATGTACCAGAATTCTGGTTAAGTATACCAGGAATGACGATGGTTTTACTGGTAGTAGGTACCAGAAGAGTAGTAGTATTAAGCGGGAAAAAATATTCCTCCTTAATACTACCACTCTTCTTGTACCTACTACCAATAAAAATATGCGCATTCCTGGTGTATTTTACCAGCACTCAGGTTAAGTGTATCTGTATCTGTATAGGATTAATCAAATTATTATTATTATTATTCTATATTTCTTTTACTTACCATATTAAGTCTTTCGAGCATCCAAATCTATACAAAAAGGAAAAAAAGAAATCCACCCAAGGAAGAAACAAAACCGAACAAATGACCTTTATAAACACAAAAAATTAAGCGTAATAATTATAATTTAACATAAGTTTTTATTAATCTAAAACCTAACAGTCATGTAAATAAATGCTTTATAATTGCAAGCTTTTTATTTTGTTGCTGAAATATATACTTAAAATCTAATTCATAGGTTACCAGTTATTAAAAAGTTAAATTAAAATATATATACTGTATTTATATATATTATATATATATATATATATATATAATATTATATTATATTATATTATACATTTTTTCAGATTACCATATCTACAAAATAAAGATATGTAGGTAGGATATTTTAATAGCAGACTACGGATTATTAACTTGCATATTGCCATTTTCGGCTGATTTCAAGAATTTCAACAATGAACGAACCTTAGAGTTGGTTGCGGCTGTGTTGATTTGGTAAAAATATACGTCTATGAACTCCCAGAAGCTTTCGCATGGCTTTGGGTACGCTATGTTGAAAGTGAAAAAAGTTTTAAGGCAAACATCAACTGCACGCTCGAATGTGAAAAACTTAAAGTGGCAGTTGTCAAAATCAACATGGATTTCTTCAACTTTTTCTATCGAGCCAATTATTGTTATTACTGGTGGTTGGGATTGCGAGGCATGTATTGCATTTTGATATTCTTTGTAATCTTGTGGCTGAGCGAAGACTCTTATCGATGCTTCTTGGCTATCTGCAACCGTGAAACGCTTGTTGATTTCCCTTCCGCTTGGTGGCAAGAGATAATGCAAGTGTATAAAAACCATGGCGACTCTAGAATCTAAAATAAAATGATAGTGTTAATGAATGTAAGGCCAATTGGCATTTAAATTATAAGTTTTAACTAACTAAAAAACTAAAGTAAAAAGATATATTTGATAACTAATGAATAATATTTTATTTAATGTGGTTTGTTTTTAGTTTTTATTACAAACTTTTCGAAATAGTGCTTGATTGGGGATCGGACAGGCATTTTAAGTTGAAATCCTGTAATTTGTTCCGCAGCTCGTTGTTTGCAATTAGTTCCGGGAAAACGTTTGTCAGCATCAAATTGCAAAAATCTGTCATTCTGGTACCAGCCAAAACAGTGCCCTTATTCCCAAACATTTCGTTAAAATCTGATTCAATCTACAAAAAAAAAGCCAATTATAAAATAAATCATTCATTTTATGTTTTTATTTTTTATGTTTTTATTTTGTTGTATGTGTATACAGAATGTTACCCATACGACAAAATACTTAAATGTTAGCGACCTTGCACATACGAAAAATGTTAACGATATTGTCTTAGAAACTAAGGCAGATATCGAAAAACGGATTCATGGGGTTACAGAGAAAAATTCAAATAACAAACTGTATTTATGTAAATCTCAAAACCTCAATATTTCACATACGACAATATTTTGTCCAGGCGACGATAATTTATTTTCAGTTTTAAATCAACCTTAGAGCAAATTGCAAAACCCAACTGGATGGGTGAAAATATTGATAAAATAAAATATTACAAAGTAATATTCAAATAAAGTTTACTTTGTGTATTGCTTACGTATTCAAAGCCGTTCGAAAAGCATATGAAGTGCCATTTTTCGTAAAACTCATTCCAGGTGATTGATTTGCGGTTTGCATTTTTCAGATCTATTTGCCGAATATTAAATGTGTTCTCCCATGCGCTCTTCTTTTCTTGTGCGTTCATTGTTAGAAAATCATGTCTCATTTTCATACAGAGCTTATTTGCATCAACTGAACTTTCTGCCTCGAACTTTGTCTTTTTGATGGAATCTGACAAACACACCTGATTTATGTAGCGATATTTTCCACGAACGTTGTGAAACTTATTCGCAAGTGTACCTTTAGCATTTTTAGCACCTTTCTTGAGGTAAAAATAATCAAGCTATATATAAAAAAGAGAAATAAGGGCATACATTGAGAAATTACATGTTAATTACTTACTGGATCTTCATCGAAAGTAGTATGAATTTCATCAGCAAGCTGTATCAAGTCTTTTGTAGAGAAATGTAGGTTATTTGTGATTGAGTAATTCACAATTGTGCTCACAAGCAGGCTGCGTACTACTTTATTGTCAATATTTTTATTGTTCTTGTAATAATTTTTGATTGTTTCACCATCACTGCAGTTCAAAATATCTACCAATTTCTTACTGCAATTCGATGGAATAGGCGAAGAATGTGAAGTTGTTGGTGTTGACGAACTTTTAGATGCTGAAATGTCACCTATTAACGTTTCGTATGAAATAGCGGAAGAAAGATCATTTTTCCATTGTTGCCACATATCGAAGAAAACTATTCTACTTGCAGTGGTTATATTTAATGTGTTTAAGAATCTTTTCATAAAAAACGGATCTGCAACTTTCAAAACGGGCACAAAAAGGTTTTCATCTGTAAACACAACTTTTGGGTTAATCTCAAAATATAGAAATGAACACTATTAAAAAATTACCAATAAAATATTGGTGATAATGAACCGGAATCTTCCACGAATTCAAAAGATTTTGCAGATCTTCGGTTTCATTGGTTTTAGAATCCGAACAATAGGAATCTATTAATTCCGTAAACGAAACGTTTTCTGCAATTTTCTTTTCTGGTAGAATTTTCGCAGTGTGATCTTCAGAAACAGAGTTTTCAAATGATACGTCAGAGCTCAGTATTTTGTCGCTTTCCTCTACCAACGTATATGCAATAAGCGATGGCAGTACTTCAGTTGTTGGAATAGTGATAATTGATGGTTTTCTATTTTCAAGAGGTGATATCGTTTCCTCCTCCATGGCCACTGATGAATGAGGTTAAAAGAATTGTTATTTTATACAGAAAATAAATATCAATATATTATTTTTGGCCGTATCATCAGTAAACCTCGAGATATTTTGTAAACATTCATTGGAGGACTTTTACAATGGTCTATTCGCTGAAAATGAAACGATGTGAATTCAATTGGTGTTGTTGCATTACCTATTTCGATTGCAGCATAATGTTTTCGAACTGAATTTATTTTCACCCGCCGACACACCAAAAACGGAAGTGGTTGCTCCGAAAATTTAACTATCTCTTCAATTCGAAATACAAATGTATTTTCGCATGTATTTTCTAGTAATTGTGTTATAAAGTAACCCTTTTTGAAACATTTTCCGTAAAAAATACACTGAGAATAGGTAGTGAAATTTGAAACAATTCCCTGTTGTAATTTGAAATTATTTATCAAGTCGTAGTGGCATGTATTAACAATGTGGTTATCAGATAACGATACTGTTTCAGGAGCTCTCTCATCTAAGATCGATTGAGCGAATTTGAATTGATATTTAAATGATAATGTAATTGGAATATTGCGCCGGCTGTTTGTGATCCGGGCATATTTTTTAAATTCTTTATGTTTAGCTTCGTATTGAAAACACCAAAAATTACGAGGCACACCTGACATGCGGATTACCAAGGGGTAATGAACCATAAAATGATGCTTGGGCTTTAATGTATCGTTAAACAATCTCACATAGTCAAGATGATGCTGTCGTATAAGTTCTCTAAGGTGTTCAATTATATCATTAGAAATATTAAAATCCAGAAGAATTTCAATGATTTCTAGAAAATTCAAAAAGAAAACCCAAACCTCGTCGTTTTCAGGTATGCGATCGGCTACCATCAGAGGAAAATGATATACAAAAGCCAACATTTCACGCGCCGTTTTTTTTAAATGCATGTTTTTTAAATTATCATTCGTAATTGGTTTTAATGAAATATTTCCTATCTCAATTTCTCCATAGTTAAATGAATTAACTCTATCATTGAAAGCTTCCAAATTCGAAAAAAATTTCATGTCAAGAATGTATCGAATGATGTGACAAATGTTGTAATGACAAACACCTTCAAATATATCATGCATTACATCAATTGCATAGTTAGTAGTAACGTTAAATGATGTTATGGAATTGAAAACTGAATCGTGATGTATGCCAGTTTGTTTGTAATCATTTATTGCCACATCTTCTAAATAATTTTGCTTATTACGTAGCATATTTTCAAGCTCACATGGTGTTGTAGAAGTTTCTTTTTTCGGAAGCCTGCAAATCCGACAAAAGTAAGTACTAGAACACGAAGAAAAACCTAGCATTGCATTCAACCCAAAATTATCCCCAATTAATAAACCCAAAACAAAGTGAACCTTTTTAATTCCTTGAGACGTCAATATCTCAATACCAGTTTCTTCTAAAAATTTAATTTTTTCTATAAGTGAGTGAAGACATTTTTTATTTCCATACAATTTATAGTCCTGAGCTTTAAATAGAGCAGCTAGAAATACATCAGATCTATCCGGAATAACGGGAAATGAATAATAAATAAAAGATATGGGATCAGTATGAGAACCTAATGGATTATTGATCTCTGCATCATCCATGTATATAAAATACGGTATAACAATTTCATTAGTCGGAAATAAATTTCGCTTTTCCTGCCATGCTATTCCCTTGATGTAATGGGAAAAATTATTTCTATCATTTGAAATTTTGCTCATTTCATCAATTGTTTTAATCAAAAGATCATTTTTTTCGAAAGTTTTTCTGAATTGGAACTCGAGTGGTAGAAGCACTCCTGTCGTTATGTGTTCTTCGTGGCAATTAATCCCATTCCGATACACATTTTTCAACTCTTCATTAATCGTGAATTCAGTGGCAACGCAAAAATAATCATTTTCTTTTAGCCAATGTATTAGTTGATGATCGGTACAACATGAATCAAAGGGATTTTCCACTGCCGAAATTAATGCTGAATAGTGTAAGCGATCATCGACCGAGTTTCCGTCTTTGATGTTAAATAATTTGAATAGTTTTATAATCGGTGCATGTATGGTTTCTTTCACCATTGTAATAATTCTAACCGCATCTTTTCGTGATAAATTGTCCATGCTGTACAATTTCAAAGCAAAATCAATTCCTATCTTATTAATATCAATATCATTGGCAATACAAGAAAGATCATTTTTAGCATAAGAATGATCAGTATCAAAAGAACATGAAGGCAAATCTGCCGCGGAAGATGAAGTTGGAGGAGAATACGATTTCGAAAAATCTTGCAAACTAGTTGGTAAAAAAGAACTCACAACACTATTTGAGCTTGACGAAAATAATGTAAGTCCGTCTTTTATGTGTGATTTGCAGTGACGTGAAAAGTTTGAAAACGTGGAAGTAAATGAGGTACATTTATTGAAGGTACACCGATAAACACCTATTCCATTTAAATTATGAACAGCTTTGAAATGATTGGATATATTTTTTAAGGAAGAGCAGTGTTGATGGCATATAAAACAATCCATTTTATATTTATTTAACAATTTGTATAATTTTTCTTTATTTCCTAAAAGTCACAAAATTAATATATGTATATTCAAGTTTGACGTAGATATAGATTATAAAAAAATTTATTAATACGAAAATGTAAATAACCTGCGATTTATTTAAAATAATAATTGATAACGATAATACGGATTATTCAAGAAGTATATATGATTCGCTCATTTGCTGCAATATCGTCATAACTAAAAACACTCGATTTTTCAGGAAGTGAATTTAAAATTTTGAAGCGATGGCATTTTTGTGTGATTCACCAAAAACAAAAGAATATTTACCCTATGGCATGTCAATATGTGAATAATTTAATAAAATAATAGTTATGACGATATTGCAGCAGATGAGCGATATATATGAGTAGGTACACATTTCAAAAAAATAAATTTTAGGAATTTGATTCTCTTATGATTCTCGATAACGTGAATTTAAGCCTCTACTTACCAAACAATATTTCCACAAGAATATTTTTTAATTCTCCAGTAAATTTAAGATTGATTATTTTAATTTTATTTTTTTTTTTCAAGACTCAGAAATCTAATCGATGTGCACAAGAACAATCAAGTAATGAAAATGAAATGATTTTAATTTTAATTTTTGTAAGAGAATCAAATTCTTAAAATTTATTTTTTTGAAATGTGTACCTACATATATGTTTATATCGTTCATTTGCTGCAATATCGTCATAACTAAAAACACTCGATTTTTCAGGAACTGAATTTAAAATTTTGAAGCGATGGCATTTTTGTGTGATTCACCAAAAACAAAAGAATATTTACCTTATGGCATATTAATATGTGGATAATTCAATAAAATAATTTTCTGGTTCAATGATTTCTCTAAAAAAAAATGTTTCTAAATTATTAACTCCAAATTAATGATTTTTGAGTTATGACGATATTGCAGCAAATGAGCGATATATACTTCTTAGATAATCCTTAATATAGTTATCAATTGTTATATGTAAATTTTAAAATTTGTAAGAGAATCAAATTCTTAAAATTTATTTTTTCGAAATGTGTACCTACATACATATATCTATATATCGCTCTTTTGCTGCAATATCGTCATAACAAAAAACACTCGATTTTTCAGGAACTGAATTTAAAATTTTGAATCGATGGCATTATTGTGTGATTCACCAAAAACAAAAGAATATTTACCATATGGCAAATTAATATGTGAATAATTTAATAAAATAATAGTTATGACGATATTGCAGCACATGAGCGATATATATGTGTAGGTACCCATTTCAAAAAAATAAAATTTAGGAATTTGATTCTTTTATGATTCTCAATAACGTTAATTTTAAGCTTCTACTTACCAAACAATATTTCCGCAGGAATATTTTTTAGCTGTCCAGTAAATTTTAGACTGATTGTGTTTTAAATTGAGTTCCTGAAAAATCGAGTGTTGTTAGTTATGACGATATTGCAGCAAAAGATCGATATACATATATATGTAGGTACACTTTCAACAAAATAAATTTTAAGAATTTGATTCTCTTACAAATTTTAAAATGTACATTTAACAATTGATAACGATAGTAAGGATTATCCAAGAAGTATACATATATAATAAGCTCTTTTGCTGAATTATCGTCATAACTAAAATAATTAAATAAAATAATTTTCTGGTTCAATGATTTCTCTAAAAATTTTTTTTCTGAATTATTTACTCCAAATTAATGATTTTTGAGCTGAGCAGCAAATGAGCGAATTATATATACTTCTTAGATAATCTTACTATCGTTATCAATTGTTTAATGTAGGTACATTTTAAAATTTGTAAGAGAATCAAATTCTTAAAATTTATTTTGTTGAAATGTGTACCTACATATGTATATATATCGATCTTTCGGTGCAATATCTTCATAACTAAAAACACTCGATTTTTTAGGAAGTGAATTTAAAATTTTGAAGCGATGGCATTTTTGTGTGATTCACCAAAAACAAAAGAATATTTACCTTATGGCATATTAATATGTGAATAATTTAATAAAATAATAGTTATGCTTATGACGATATTGCAGCAGATGAGCGATATATATATGTAGGTACACATTTCGAAAAAATAAAACTTAAGAACTTGATTCGTATATGATTCTCGATAACGTTTATTTAAGCATCTACTTACCAAACAATATTTCCACAGGAATATTTTGTAATCCTCCATTAAGTTTTAGATTATTTTTGTTTTATTTTTTTTTCTCAAGACTCAGAGATCAAATCGATAACCGCACCGCACGCGCACAAGAACAACCAAGTAATGAAAATGAAATGTATTTAAAGAAATAACTAGTTGACGACGCACGGGGATATGATGAGAATGACGATGGCGATGTGAAACATGAGGCCAGGGCTGTTATAGAGGCTAATGAAACAACTTTTTAGTCGATACAAAAAAGATATTTGTACTTGTACAGTCTTATTTAATAGAATTCGACAAACAGATGAATAGTTATACAGTAAATAAGGATTTATGTAGGCTCTATGTAACGTTGCGAAAATTCCTATTTATAAAAAATTCTGCTATAAATTTTAGTTATACAATGCTTATATCAAAAAAAGGACGAAAATGTCTATAAAATCAGCTTGTTGTCATAACAACTAAAATATAACAAAATGATTCCAATTATTTGTATGATATTTTCTTTCAAAAATCAATTTTTTTTTTAATTCTTCGTTTCTTCGGCTCACGAGCTAAACTGGAGAGGCATTATTGTTTTTATTTTAATTTCAAAAAGGGAGGAGAGAAATTAAAATGACATTAACGAAATAATAATAACAATAATTTCCTTATGTAGGCTCTATTCAACCTCAAAACGCGTTTAGCTTATTATGGGACTATGCAACCTTGTATAACTTTTATAAATAGCATTTTTGCGTTTAGAGGCATTATAGAGATTACATAACTTTATGTAGGCTCTATACAGCGTTTTTAAATAAGACTGGTAATGTGTAACAATATTTTGTTTAGTGGGAAAATGTTAAAAATATTATGCAATTTAATTTAAAAAAATGCAATACATACATATATATTTTAAAACCATTTTAAAACTTTCGAATGCAGAGTTAAGAACTAAAACCAAGCAAGTTTTATAATTTTTATTCAATAAGCATTTTATGAAAGTTTGTCAACTGGGTAAAGTCTTTAAACTATGTTCAAGTATCAAAATTTTAAGAATAAGTTTCGATCACGTCAAAGAAATGTACCTTTATTTGGACATTCATGCATGTTCATTGTGCGATTTAATTGTTTATCACTTAAACTACAAATAAGTGCCAATGATTGAGTTATTAATAGTAACAATCCAACTTTTAAGTCGCATTCAAAGATGTTTTAATGGCTTTGGTATAAAAGTTTATATGAATTCCTCTAAGTATCAAAATTGTTCATATCCATCAGTTTCAATTCAACACAATACCTACATAACATATCTGTATGAACGATGTCTCTATATTTACCGTTTTCTATATTGGCGTCACTGATAGTATATACCAGGAGACTGGTATCTGTTAGGAGGAAAATGTTTTTTGTTAAGTGATGGAAAGGGAAAGATATATTAAGAGGTCAACTTCTTTCTTCCACTCGTTTGGTTTTCATGGTAATATTTATCGGGAGAATGGTACTATGTACCAGGAAAAATACAGAAGAACAGGGTTGTATAAAAGTAGAGTGCAGAAAAGTCTGCATTTTACAAATTGTAAACAAAATCAGATTTGTATATTATTAAACTCAAATAATCAGACCTATTCGTTGAAATCAATTCATCTTTTATTCTGCTAGTTTGTTATGAATTTCCAAACAAAAGTTTAAACTGTAAAGCAAACTTTTATCTATTTAGTTTGGTATTCGGCATGCCAAAATCTGTTATGAATCATAAAAGAAGGAAAAATAAATTATTTTGACTGTTATTATAAAAGATTACTTATAGACGCACAAAAATAAAATTAAATTCAATTCAACGAAAAATGGTTGTGTTAATGTTAAAAATTGTTTTTTTTTTTGTATAAAAGATCTTTTATGATTTAAACAGAATTGGCAGACCTGAGCATTTATAAATTTTTAGAAAATGCACTGATTGAGTTAATAATAGTAACAAATTAATAGTTATAAACAAACTTTTAAGATATTTTAATGGCGTTGGTATAAACGTTTATATGAATTCCTCTAACTATCAAAATTGTTCATTTTACAAATTGAAAACTAAATCAGACTTTTATATTATGATTATAATCAGGGTTCTGATACATGCAAGCAAGAGAATTTTGTATTAAAACAAATTTTATTTTAACTATTTACCATGACTCCTGGCTCGCCATATCGGAAAATTCTGATAAACTTTTCCTATAATGTTACATTTTTTATCAGGATTTTGATAATTATTACGAGGATACTGATTTGTTGTTTTCACAAAAAAAAACTGATTATATTTATCAGTTTACCAGGATTCATTTATCTCCTGGTTCCTGGTATGAGTTATCATACTCATGGTAAACGTAATGTACCAAGAAAAACACAAAATTTAACAGGAATCTGGTAGCTTTTACCGAGAAAATAATCTAATTTGAAAAGTCCCATAATATTTTAATATATCGGATATAAAAATTATATTCTTTTACTGGTAGGTAGAACCAGAAACCAAATTCCATTTACCAAATAAAACAATTTAATATTTGCCGGTAAATTAAACTAAAAATACTGGTTAATATAACCAGCAGTTTGTATACTCGTAAGTAAACAAAAATGAACAATCATTTTTATCTGAAGTCCGATAATATTTACCATTCCTTCAAATTTAATGTTAGTGGTAAATATAATCAGGCATATGATAAAATTTGTTTTTTTGTATACATTTTTTTTATATAAGTATATCATAAGTTGTGGTACCAGATACCAGGAAACTCTGATAAATCCTACCAGAAATATTTCATATTTTATCGGGGTACTGATAAAATCTACCAGGAAAAAGGTTTTTCTTTTTTTATCAGAAAAGTCTGGTAATATTCACCAGTTTACCAGGATTAATTTATTTCCTGGTTTCTGGTTGGGGTAATCAGATTCAACATTAACCTACTTTACCAGGAAATTCGATAGCACACACCAGGAATCTGATAACATCCACCAAGATTTCTTCTGGTATATTCTTACAGGAAATCTGGTAAAAAATATTTCTTCCTGGTACGTGGTACTTGGTACCAGGATACAGGTAAACGAACTTTTACCACGAAATCCGCTAGCATAGACCAGGAATCTGGTAACATCTACCACGATTTCTCCTGGTATATTCTTACAGGAAACCTGGTACAAAATATTTCTTCCTGGTACGTGGTACTGGCTACCAGGATACAGGTAAACGAACTTTTACCACGAAATCCGATAGCATAGACCAGGAATTTGATAACATTTACCACGATTTCTCCTGGTTTTATTATCCAGAAAACCAGTACCAGGAAATTTCTTTGAGTGTACAACTTAAAGACGTTCACAGGTATACCAATTACTTTATATATATGTATATAAGAATCCAAAAAAAGAACGCATGTGAAGTACTCATTTTATCCAATGAGAGTCACGTCTTTCAATTTAGCTAAATAGCTATCATAACAACAACCAATGAGTTCCTTATGGCTAACTTAGTTCAGAAATTTGGAGTACTTAGGTATACTTAATACTTACACATGATGATGTTTTCATCCTTAACGTGGCCGTCGCGTCGTCGGTTAAATTGACTTTGAAAAAATGCTCTTGTTATAATATGTAGAAAACAGTTCATATTAACTTCAATGGAAATTGCTTCCAAAAATCGTTTAGTTTCAAATTAGGTACTTCCTTGCAAAAAGATGGTTGAAAAAAACAGCTTTCCTCTCAGACGTATGCGTTTTGTGTTTTAACTGCATAAAAGTAAAGGAATATGTTAGAAAACAGTATTCTTTATTTCAAAATACAACCATATGCATTTTGTAGGGTACTTTAAAATAGAGTACAACATTTTGCGACCGTTACCCCAAAGGAATAGCAACTTTTTATTAGTCTATTAAGTCTCAATCACAATTATTGAAATTAAGTTGTTTTAAGTTAAAGGGTTGTGTTGTTGGAAAATAATTAAAAAAGTTAGAAATAAATATTTCGTATTTCACATAGAAAAAATTAATATTTCATTTGACAAAGAATAACAGAGTGATTTTAAGTTTTCCACATTCGTGTAGTTTGGCTTAAGAAAGAATATCTCCGGACATCATAGTAAATACTCGCAAAATTTAGCTCGAAAATGGGACTTAAGGAAGTTGCTGAAATACCAAATGTATCAAAACAAAAAATTAAATACATGTGGAAAATTTGTTTTTTTAGGAATTTGAATGGTAACAATTTTGTGAATCATTTTCATTCTTAGATCAAAAATTCACGAACTTATGAAAAGAAAATAATCCATCGTTTTCGGTTTTAAGATAGATAGATATTCTATATTTTCGTATTGGTAAGCTACCGCACCAAATTTAAATAAACTAACAATTCAACGAGTAATATTTATACAAATGTACGAATAATTCAAACTAACAAAAACATATCGGAAAGATAGTTAATGAATCAATTGATTTATAAGCGGATTTTCAGAGGTTTCACAATTTAAGCAAGAAGGTGTTTGTCAGTCTATTGATTCTTAATGAAATCAATTCAACATTTGCCTTTTCATGTAAGTCTATGGTGGGATGATATCGTGGAAGGTTAAGCTTCATTTTTAGAAGCTTGTTTTGTGATACTTGCAGTTTTTTAAGATGGCATTTTGCACATTTCCCCCAAACCTGGCATCCGTACAGAAGTATTGCTTGGAATACTACTTTTTGAATTATCATTTTATTGTCAGTCTATTATACGCCCGAAGATGAATGACTAATATTCGAAACGCGTCGCGTTATATCAAACAAATTCAAAGTTGTGAAAATTATTTTTTTTTCAAAAATAAAATAAAATTAAATAATAAATATAAAATTAAAATTTAATATTCGTTTTTATTTTTATTTTCATTTTTTATATATATCATTATACCACAACAGAAGACTACAACACCATGTATAAGACAGGACTTTCTATTTATAAATGGATACAAAATATTTATAGCAAACTTTTTGCAGAGTTCTGGTAATATGTTCTCTAAAAGTCAGTTTTTGATCTAAATCAATACCAAGATATTTCACACACATTTTCTTTTTCTACTGAAAAAGATGGCTTGTAGTTTGTCAGCATTCAGTTTTATTTTCCATTTAGTGTAATAGTTAGTCATCAATTCTATTGCATTTTTCAAATTTGTCTCAATCGTAGGACTAAATTCATGCCATGAAAAGATGCCTGTATCATCCGCAAATATGGCTATCTGACAACCTGGTAATCTAGGAATATCAGAAGTATAAATATTGTACAGCAAAGGACCTAGTACTGATCCTTGAGGGACACCATAGTTGACTTGGTAACAGTTAGACGAACAGTTGTTGACGAAAACACTAAAGTTACGATTTAACAAAAAACTTTGGATAATTTTTACAAGATACGAAGGAAACCTGAAATATGCCATCTTGTGCACAACTCCATCATGCCAAACTGATCAAATGCCTTTTCTATATCAAGTAGAATGAGCCCAGTCGATTTTCCAATTGATCGATTTTACTTAATATGTTCACAGACTCTAAATACCTGTTGAGTAGTACTGTAATGCGTTCTGAATCCAAATTGTTCATTGGGAAATATCTGAAGCTCATCAACGATGCGTAATATTTTAAATTTTAAATTTCAAAATTTTTTCGAAAACTTTGCTTATACAACTAAGCAAACTTATTGGTCGATAGCTTGTTGGGAGTTTTGACTGTTTTCCAGGTTTATGAATCGGCATTACCTTTGCATATTTCCATTTCAAGGGAAAATATTGCGTTTTAAGACACGCGTTTATCAAAAACGTAAGAAATTCGAGCCCTGCTTTTGGTAGTTTTTTAAGATACGAGTTTATGTTTTTTATTTTTTTGATTCTTGAATTTTGAAAGCAATTCATTTTTTTAACATGTCTTTTTAATCATCATGTGATTTGAGGGTTTGAAACTGAATACTCCGAGCAGAATTTCAATGATTTTTTTTCCGTTTTTTAAAAGCATTTTTGTAGTAATAAATTTGTATACAAAATTTTCACAATTCTTGATTTTCGACTTTTCTTCTTAGCTTCCTCTCTCTTCTCTCTTCTCTCCTGGGCTACAAAAGTGAACGGTTTTAGAAAACAAATTTATCCTCAAAGGAATACACTGGCCCTTAAGGGTATGATGCTGTTAATCAAATAATAAGATTTTGATTACTTCGTTCAAATCTGATTTCAAGGTCAATCTATCAAGACAGGTTTTTTAGGTACAACCTTTTATAATTTGACAACAAAAAACAACGTATATTAGACTTTTTGAGGCTATAAAAATTCATAAAGTATTTTTCTTATAATGTAAATAAAATTCGCGATGGTTTTCCAAATCTACAAACAATTACTTCATTGTTCCGTTTCAATATTTTGTTTATTTTTCAAAAAATCGTCCAAAACTTGAGTATAACTCTCGTATTTGGGCTTGTGCTCCAATAACGTACTTAAGTCTTCTAGATAGAATTAAATAAAAGAGCTCTTAAAATGATTGGAATCGTTCTCTTACAGAGACATTTTCTGCTCTTGAACACCGCCGCAATTGTTTTATCACTATTTTTATAAACAATGCTCAATTGAAATAGCCAGTTGCATTCCTCCCCTTAAACAATTCAACCGTAATACCCGTACTGCTGGGAATGCCCATCAGTTTACCCTTGAGCCCAATTTCAGACGAACTGTTAAGTACAGAGATTCCTTCTTTAGCCGTACTACACGAATGTGGAATGCTTTACCAGGCTCAATATTTCCCACTCATTGCAATGTGCAGACATTCAAAACTAATGTGCATCGGTTTCTCTTTTCTAATCCTATCCTCCTTTCCTAATTACTCGCACTGTGTTTAATCATTATAAGGGTATTCATAACCCCTTTAGTGCGCGCACAATATATAAAAAAAATTATTTTTAAGTCTTTTATGCTTTTATTCTCAGAAGGTCATTAACATTAAAACGCAAAAGAGAATAAAGTCAATTTTGGTTCCTATAACGAATTCGTTATTCTTGAGATTATAACATCAAGTTTTTGAAATATATCGAACAAAATATGAAATTAATGCTGACAACGAGTATTTCTGAATTTGAACACATAAGAGTGTAGTTTAAATCGGAGTTCGCAGTCAGCATTAAACATTAATTCTTAAACGAATTAGTTAAAAACATCAGGAGCTGAACTTACTTCACTGTTTTGAAAATTTCTAACGTGCCGTCAAATATTGGAGTTATTTATAGACCTTCTATAAAACGAATAGGCGTTGTACTTTTCGAAAGACTTTTTGCTATTTATTCTTAAGCTTCCATTTCTATTTGTGTCTTTTCTTCTACATCTTAAAAATAAATATCCTCTAAGAAATTATCATACATAAGATTAAGATCTAAAAACTCCATTCAATGATTTGAAAAAAAGCAGCACATTCCTAAACCAATATAATTTGAAACGGAAGCAAGGTTTAAAATTGGATTATAACCTACATTATAGCCTTTTATACCTTTGCCTCTTCTAATTAATCAATAATTTCTACCTTTTATATCAAATTACATGACGTTTCTTGAAAGAAAAAAAAACTTCATCTATAAGAGTCAATCAAATGTATATACCACATCGTCTCGTCACTCCGCCCACAAGTCTCTAATTACGACGATCATTCGCCATTACCAATTAATTTCGTCAAACACGCCAAGTGGCCAAGCGGTCCGGTTTGAAAAAATTTACCTGCAACATATACTAAAAATACTGCCCACATGTCAATAGTGTTCTTTCAATTAACGACAGACCTTGATGTTGTGTTTTAGGTGTGTAAGAATACGACACAGAAATTCCGCCTTTTTCTCTCGCTGCATGAACTGGCTGCTACATTACTTTTAAGCCGAGTAAAACTCTGCATCGCATTGCTTCGCGCCACACTATACTTCAAACGTCCAAAACCGAATGTCCAAATCGAAATCCAAAGCCAAACATCAACCAGAAGCTTGAAATTGAAAATTTGAATTTTCTACCGTCGATGGTGGCAGCGGTCGCAATAGGTCGTAGATAGAAGGAGACCTACGACTATTAGGTCCGCTCAACTGTGATTGATGGGCAAACGAACATACACCGTGTCGTCGCGTCGTGGCTGGTCGAGTACGTATTAAGCGGACAAACCTGCTGCAACACCTCAAGGCCTCACGCACTATGCACTCCTCGACGTTTTTGATGTGCTTCTTTTTTTGGGTTGAATTTTTGAATTTTTATTTTTGGTTTTCGGGGGAACACTGATTGAAGTGCAATCCTCTATTGTGATTATCTTTTGGGGCGCGTGAACACAGAACAAGTGCGCTCACACGGAGATGACAAGCTGTAGGTCGATGTCGACATGAAACACATTGCTGCTACTACAACGGCTTCGAACGACTACGAGAACGACGACGACGTGCTGTGCCTATACCCTGTGTGCGCCACGCCGCCGCCGCCGCCAGTCGCGGCCATACGACCACCCAAAATGCTACAGTTTTCATTTCTAAAGTGCTGCTGACTGACTGACGCTTTCAAAAACGAAAACAAAAAACTGAAACTCAAACTAAAATAAGAGAGAAGAGTGCTGACGCACTCGAGGCAGACATGAAGGTTTAAAAGTTGGATTCGAGTCGAGGCACAAACACCACAACAACAACAACAAAAAATCTTCATCTCATCAATGCGAGAGTTTTTGCCTCTATTTGTGCTTCCGACCATGATAATGGATTGTCGGAATGACACTTTAGGATTTTGTTTTTGTATCATCCAATTTTCAATGATGATGATTTTTTAGAAATTCATCGGAAATGAATTAATATGTTGAGTGATGCCCTAAAGGAGATTGGAAGAGTGGCCGCATATGTTTGGGAGGTCTTCTATAGACTTTTTTTTTTGTTGTTTTTTCTTAAATATTTTCGAAAAGATATGATGAGGTATTTTTGTTTTTTGTTCTTAAAGTGGATATTTATGAAGCATTTACTTTATAAATATGATAACGTTCGAATTAGGCTCATGAATATAAATATTCTCGATAATTTATGGATTTTTATTGTTTCTTCTTTTATTTTAGATTAACATTTTTATAGGTCAGAATTATTTAGAAAATCATGTAGAAAACTTCAAGAACTTTTAACAACTCCCCATCATCTACAAACTTCGGAATCATTTGGCAGCGTTTTGTTTTCGAAATTCGTAATGGTTGTTAGAATCTCTCTTGAGCCTTAAAAAACTACCAAATAACAATTTTATTTCCAAAAACTCCTTTCTAGAGAACCCCAAATTAAATCCCCACGAATTCCTCTGGCTTATATAATATTATGTGCATCAATCCAGAACCTACCACTTTTGAGAGCAATCCTAACTACCAATTGAAGAAATCCCAAGGTGAGGACATAAAGTGGTTTTACAAAACCTTGCCACTTGGTTGCATATAATCGAAAACTCGTATGTATTGCATGTATCTTCAACTGATGCACTCATCGTCAACACTGCACTGGTTAACATTTAAGCACATACCTAACCTATAGATTGCTATAAAACAAAAGAGTCATCGATTTGTTAAGTCCCTTTGGATTTTGTGCACTTATTTTTTTTTTCTTTTTGTCATCACCGAACCGATGGATGGACAAGGAATAAAGGGTACCTAACCTACCAACTATTGCTTTGGAAGCTGTAATGGGATGCATTCTTCTCTTGACTTGAAGAAATAAAACCCTTTGGACTGGTTAAGCAACCCAACCAAGACCAAAACTAGTTCGTATATAAAACGTATTTAGTTTGCACCGTAGCTGAACGACAATAAAAGGGAATATGTTGTAAGAACAAAGTGAAGAATAGGGTTGCCATCAGAGTTCAATAGAACGAATTTTAAGGGCTCTGATTTGTCATATTAGCCCGCCGCCGCCACCTGTGCCAACAACAACAAAAATAACAACGATGAAAAATGTCTGAAACTTACATTCTCATTGCAAGTGTCAATTTATCAATTGATAGTTGCTAATTTATCAAAGTCAATTGAAAAGAGTTTTTGTAACTGAATATGATCCAATTTTAATTTTTATCATTTTTTGTCTCTCAATTGACAATTAAAACTTCAGGCTCCAAGAATATCCAAATAACTAAAACAAACTTTTAAAGAAAACAACATTCCAAAAACCTCCTAAAGTTGGTAAAAATGGTATGAACATAACAGCATGATGGCAACTCTAACCAAAAAATCATTCAAAATAAATACAAAAATTGTTTAAAAAAAAAATATTTGCCAAGGAACGCGAACGACTTTAATCACTTTGAATTGTGGAATACACAAACGACATCAAAGGATTTCCCTTTATAGGAGGAGGACGACTCGATTGGATGCGAAACTCAGGAATCCATAAGCCGAAATTGTATGCAACGAGACGACCGACCGAGCGACCGACGATCGAAGACCAAAAGACCGACTACGACGACAATGAGACAACAACAAACGAAGAAAGAAGCCGACGACGACGCGCCGCGTCGCTCCGCGAATTCGTACAACCACATCATCACAACAACACCATCTCAGCAGTGAAAGACAAACAAAAGGACGCGGCAGCAGTGTAAGGCTGGCGGTATACGATATACAGCTGATGCCAAATACCGCACTATCCAAATGATGCAACTCTCCCCATTATAAAGAAGATGCAGTTGGAGAAGTATTGAAGAAGGGAGATGCTATACCGCTGGCTGTACTGCATCCCCATTGTTATTATTATTTTTGTATTTGCTTTTCATCGGCATCCGTTTTTCTTTTGGGAGTATCTTTTTGCTTTGTTTTGGTTTTTCTGTTGATGAAGAAATGAAGAAAAGGGTGTGGGGGTAGGTTCTGGGGGACGAGCACACATGTCCTTCCTTATATTTGCCTTGGCTGTAGTTCAATTTACAGAAAAATTTCTTCACGGGCCTCCCATGATAAAGAATCCCTTTTTCAGGAGCGGACTTTAAGTAATATCAGTAGAGTCACCATTTGCAGGGGGCGCTTTATAACTTTTTAACAACTTGGTCCCCCAGAATTTGTACAGACTCATATAATTGGAAACACCATAAAATAGGTTATCAAGATTGACGATACTTTCTTCATTCATCAAGAAATAAGAACTTAAGTTTTTGGTTGTTGATGAGCCCTATTAAAGAGCCAAAAGTGGTTAGATAGAAAACCGCTCCTGGATTATCATCAGCAATCTAAACGTTCGGAGGCTGCATTTGCATTTTTTGCATTCGACGAATGTTGCTGCTGTTCTTGTTTGTTTTTGAAGCAATAAAAACGAAGACTCTTGTTGTATATTTGGTTGGTTGAAGAATTGAAGAAAACTGAAGAGACAACACCACACACAATCAGCTATGTGGCTTCTGGGTGCTCATCAGGTTCACCCTTGCCACTATAAGATGAATCTTTCAATACCTACACCAAGATTTTTGCTTTTTTTATTATTTTGTTTTCTTTTTCCATCACCGTCATCTTCACATCTCGTATATCGTCTTGTTGGAAATATGTTTAACATTTGGTTTGTTTGATTCGTTTTTTAAATCTTGTTCTTTTCGTTTTGATGTGTTTTATTTCCCGCTCATATGGTCTGGTCTGATCGAACAGGTTGTGAACATTTCAATATTTGTGTATAATTTATGTAAAACAAAAAACAACTTAATGTTGTATTTTTTAAAGAAGAAGGGAAAGATGAGGCTTCAAGAATAAAATGAAGACTTGATCAAAGGACCAAAAGCATGTATACCTATGTATCATAGAAATATTCTCAAAGATATTAGACTTTTAAAATATGCAGAATGATTTTTTAAAAGAAAGGCATTCTTTTTCAAAATTTTTTAAATGAAAAATGTCAAAAAAGCATTGACCACAAATTTTTAAAAATATATAACATAAAACACTCTTAAACAATTTCATTAGTCTTTTTTCCAATATGAAAGTTTTCCAATAAGAAATTCCATTTTGAATTACCCACTATTTGGACAGCTGTCATTTTTGAAGATATCATAATTTGACACTTGTCACGTCAAAACTACCCCGTTACTAAAAAGGGAACGTTTGAACACATTGAGTTTGTTTAAATTCACTAAAAAATGGTGACAATTTTGCAGTCACAGTTCAAAAAAGTAAAGACCGTCGTTTGGGTTGATATCGTTTTCCACAAAACCTCATATCCAATAAGCAATAAGCAAACATTTTCTTAAAACCTGAAAATGCTTTCAGGCACAATTTACTTTAATTCCGTACTTTTTTAAACGATTGTCAATGAAGAAGAAGAAACAGAAACAAAAATCGAAAAGGATAAATATGAAATCCTTTTCAATACTCAACACCTTTCGATCGAATGCAATTTCGATTTCATCATTCGTGCGAAATTAATCGTTTCACATATCTTATTGAAGAGTTTTATGACATTTTGAGAACACCTCCTCGTTGTTTTTCAACAGAGACATGGGTTTTTATTTTAATTTTTGAAATTCCTCTTCCTCGACAGAAAATAAAAATATAAATATTACCCAACGTCTGGCCACAAAAACCACAAGTAAAAAAGGTGAAAAACAACGACAAGTGCCAATTAATTTCCAATCCAGCGACTTCGATTGAACGGACCCAGGCTATCATCAGGACAGGATTGTACTCGTACCTATTGACATGCATGTTCTTACTAACGAATGCCCTGAATTACCGCCCTGCGGGTGAGGCAAAGAGATGTGTGAACTTTAAGGAGCTACATATATTCTTTTTATTTTTGTTTCCTTTTAATTGTCTGGGAATTTAAATGGTCAGGAAAAGAGCAACTATGGTCATTCAGTTTATTTCTATGAAGATGACTATAGTCACTAGACGAAGGTAATACCAGTTAATAATTATAGGGTTACCATACTAGATTTTCAATGATTACAGAATCACTGATGCAACTCTTTAGTTAAGAATAAGAAAACGCTCTCAAAAAAATGGTATAATAGCTTGCTTCGTTGCAAATAACTAATAGTTAAGATTTGTGTAGATCAATTTTAGAAATATGAACACAGTTTGACATTCTCAACTGTCAAAACGTAGAAAACAACCATCAAAACTTCTCCCACAGTTGAAAAAAAACACCTTATATACATTACAATATTTTGACTTTACGCCCAACCTTAATTATCATGAAAATTTCTTCAACCCTTATGTTTGTTTTATTTTATGAGTTCCTAAATTTTAAACAGATGGTCACTCTAGTTTTTGTAGACATTTGTTTTCGTATTTCCTAGAAACTGACGCATGCATACAGAATTGATTAAATTTTAATATTGGCAATTAGAAACCTATTTATATGAGACAGACTTTAGTACCAGGAATCAGTTAATTCGCTACCCAAGAAGTCTTTGTCCGCTTTGAAAGGCTGTTTTAATAGTAAAAAGTGATAAAATGTGGTTTTATTTCATTACTGATAGACTTGAGGCAAATATTTGAATTCCTTAAGATACTTAAAAATAGAACTAATACAGCAAAAAAAAATACAACTTAATACGGGACTTTTTATATGTAGGTATACAAATATACATATCCCTTTAACGCACTTTATAAGGTATGTTCTATGGAAAAGGGAAAAACTAATTCTCCCCTTTATGATCATACAAAGGAAGCGCGCGACTACCACGGCTTTAACGACGACGACGACGACGACGACGACGACGACGATGGCGGTGGCGTCAAGTGTGCAAATATGTCTTCAGCGCACATCCTCATCCTATATAAGTCTTAACTAAATAAATCACCATGTTCATGGCTAAGCCGTAAATAACACTGTGCTGCTGCGGATCTTAGCTAAAAATCAGGATGAGTAGTGGTTCCTGCCGCAAGAGACATGTGAATCTCTCTATCGCCATCGCTATTGCCATCGCATCGTATCGCATCGTCGTCGTCGGTCGTCATCGTTCATTGCCAATGATGGAGATATCTATCTTTCATCGCTTTGGATATAGACCGCGACGAAAATTTTCATTCATTCATGCATCATGCACGCGCACTTGCAGTAACAACAACAACAACAACAACTCGCGTCGCGTTTGCATATTTTGTTGTTGTTGATTTTTCATATGAATCGATTCATTTCTAGCATCTCTTTTACACATTTCTCTTCCTTAAATAAACATTAAACATAAAAAGAAATATTAAAGAGGAAAATAGCCTTGAAAGAAATCTAGCGTGCCTATGGATTTAGATTTGTGCGCGAGCGCGATTATCATGACCCAACTGTCACATAAACAACAAAAATTGATCTGTAAATCATTGAATGGCTGTTTGGCGGCAATTTCTTGTTTCTTTTTTATTCTGCGAAATTTCCGAAGAAACAAAAAAAATCACAAAACGTCCAAAATCTAAACATCCAGTGCATCATCATCAGGGAAGTGCTAGAGAGCCTTCAAACTTCTCCATCTTCATCTCCATCTATATGCATCCTCCACCTGGTTTAGGTTCAGGTTCTGGTTCAGCCCGATTGACAGAGATAAAGCGAAATTACCTCACCTAAATGTGTTGTAATAGGTCTCTCTACACACCAGTTTTAAGGGTTACCATAATATATTTTTAATAGAAGAACTGTAGATGATGGGGACACTTTTATGAAAGCCAAACAGTTCCTTCACTATCAAGTATTGGTTACTTCTTAAGTTTATAGTTCTTATTTTAATAGATGCTTTCATAAGAAACAGTGCATTCAATAGCGTTGTTTTACTGACGCAGAACTGCAAAGGAATTGACTTATAATCGCACTGATAACTTCGAACCCTTATTTAAAATTTTCGCAAGTGTTTCTGCTAATCATATTAATAACTGAATAAAGAAAAATATTGGTTCTTTTCTGAAGTTCACTACTTTTTCGAAATAGTACTAAAAAATTACAGAAAATTGGTTGAAGCATATTTTTTCAAATATCATTAATATACCTTTGAAAAGAAAAAATACCTTAACATACAAGAATTGCATTTAAAAACTTTGGTAACCCGTGACCAAATGACGATGTCGAGAACGGCCAACTGATGGCGATGGACGGCAACGTTGATACTATTGATGATGGTGCATCGATTATTGGTGCGTCCCCATCAATATAGCAAAATAATCGTGTGTGTTCCTCCCGATGTGCCTACGACGACGACTCAACGTCCTCCTATCAAACATGCATTCCCACTAAATCATAGCACACATTATATCTATTTAGCTGCTTTCGAAAGTCCAATAGCTCCTTTCTCAGGATTGAAAGAAAAAACATTTAAAACCTCTAAGACTCCGATGATTATTTTATTTCCTTGAATAAGATTTATGAAACTTCTTGCCTCCTAAAACATGTTTGCCTCAACTTTGTATCTTTCGGTTTTTTAGACAATTGTATATATCCTTTCAGACAATTGATAGATCTGTCAAAAGGATTCCAGTCCAAGTGTTTCAATTTATATGTATATTTGTGACGTCTATTTTTCTGATTGATACAACCTCCTCTCGAAAATGAGCGAATTATTATAGCAATAATATCAAACCATACGATAAAAACAAATAAATTGAGTTATAATCCAATATTTGCCAGGTGGGAGCAATGGTGTCAGAGTTAATTCGTCAATTTGATTGACTTGATTATGCCCACACATCTGTTTATGGGCAGGCGGCAATTGTAAAATTAAATAAAAAATAAAAAAAAAAAACAAACATCAGCGCTGTCCATTGCTGTGTGGAAAAAGTATAAAACAAAAATAAAATACTCAAACATTGAAGGCGTTTGAGCTGTCATGTAAAACAAGTGGCTTTTATAATGGACCTTAATTTTCTATACATAAACTCGTACATATCAATTTTGGTTTTGTGGTTTGAAGTTGATTTGATTTGTTTTTATTTGCTTGGATAAGTAAACGGTCTGCCATTTGGACACGCGTGACGCCACCGCCGTGAGTCTTTATTTGCTTGGAGCTACGTCGCGTCGCCGTCATCGTCGTTTTTGGGTATAGAAGACAGACTGGGGTATAAAGGCTATAGACAAGTACATTGTGCATTGTAGAATGTTTAGATTTAAAAATTTAAAGGCGCTTAGAGAGGTTGTATTCAATCCATACCAGCTTCGTAGGTTTGAGATTATTCTCATTCCTTTTGAAATCAAATTTGCACACTCAGGCGTATACGCTATTTTTTGAATTACATTAAATTAAAGCAAATTGCAGTCGATTTTCGTCTGTACATAATGTTGAACTATGTCAATTGACACATTCGTATTGGATTAAAAGAAATAATTAATAGTATTATGAATTTTTGAAACCTTAAAGGTTAACATGAAATTCCTATCCATAAAAATAAACAATTGGGGTGCGGTAATTCTATATGTATTATTTATTTTTTTTCAGTCACAGTCATCTCAACATCAAGAAAAAGATAATTCAGAAAAAATTCGGATAAACTTAAGGCCTTGAGCTATGATCAATTGTACGAAAAAGTACTTGGTTTTTGTTAGTACTGAAAACATCAAATTAAATGCTTCTTAAGTTGAAAAGAAATATACTTACTTTACTTACTTAGTTTAGTTGGCGCTACAGCGCATTGTGCTCCTGGGCCTCAAGTAATAACTTTCGCCAGCTTACTCGATCTCTAGCTTGCTGCCTCCAGTTTCGAATGCCAAGTTGACGTGCGCCGGCCTCAACTTGATCACTCC
Source organism: Eupeodes luniger (assembly GCA_951509635.1). Classification (NCBI taxonomy): domain Eukaryota; kingdom Metazoa; phylum Arthropoda; class Insecta; order Diptera; family Syrphidae; genus Eupeodes; species Eupeodes luniger. The sequence continues at coordinate 2,364,892 of OX608074.1, forward strand.
ACCGGAGATGAGACCTGCCTCTGCTTCTTGTTCCCTCAGGCTTGGCGTTGAATACCTTACGGGCTGGAGCTTCGATGCTCATTCACTCGACATGACCTAGCCATCTTAAGCGTTGAACAATGAACACGCAGTTTTTTTACCAGTGGCAAGTCGCTGTACAGCTCGTATAACTACTGATTAAATCTTCTCCGCCAGATGTTACTTTGCCTGTCGACACAAACCGGACCATAGATCGTTCGCAGAACCTTCCTCTCGAAGATACCAAGAGATCGTTCATCCACCTGGGAGAGGGTCCATGCTTCTGCACCATACAGCAAGACTGGGATGATTAAAGTTTTGTACAGTGTCTCTTTGGTACTTCGCGATAGGGCCTTATTTCTCAACTGCTTGCTCAGGCCATAGAAACAGTGATTAGCAAGGATAATTCGAAGTTGTACCTGTCAATTGTCACATTTTGACCAAGTCTACGGTGTGAATCGACTCTATTTGACGACAATAAATACTTCGTTTTGTCCTCGTTAATGTCAAGACCCATTTTCTTCGCCTCAGACTCGATGTTATAGAAAGCACCCGTCACTGCTCGTTTGGTTCTTCCCATAATGTCGGTGTCATCTGCATATCCAAGATATTGTGTGGATTTTTGAAAGATGGTGCCACTTGTATTGGCGTTGGTGTTGCGCACTACTCTTTCAAGAACAATATTGAAGCAGCTACATGACAGCGCATCGCCTTGTCGAAGTCCTCTGGTGGTTTTGAAGGTTTCGGTTGAGTCTCTTCCAATTTTTACGCAGCAACGAGCATTTTCCAGCGTCATTTTGATAAGTCGTATCAGTTTGGTAGGGATACCAAAACTCAACATGGCACGGTTTAGTTCGTTCCTGTCTACACTGTCATAAGCTGCTTTAAAATCGATGAAAAGGTGGTGTATTTCGTTGTTATATTCGTGTGAAATATAACTCAGTCAAATTCAAAATGGAAAATATATCTCACGACAAATTAGCGATACAAGGTTTTTGTGTAAATAATGGTTGCCGTTCTTCAGGGCATTAAAAATACTTAACAATATAATAGATACATATTATATGGAAAATTTGTATACTATGTATTTTCGGAATCCGTTCTTTTGTCAGATATATAGCTCAAAAACCCGCAGATATGTATATCGACTTAAAATAATAATGTTATTAAAATGACGTTATCAAGATATACAGAAAGTACTTTCTTTTGAAAGCCAGTGCGATTTTTTTTTTTAACCATAAAATTCTTTAAAAAAACGTTCCAAATTTGGCTGACCCAAAATACCTGAAGAATCAATAAACACTATCGACTTCAACTAATGTATATATCATACAATTTGACGTCACACAGAGTTGATATAATTTTTTAAAAAGATCAACTATCGTTTATTTGGAAATCAAAAAACTGAACAAATATTTTGTGGCATCTCGAATATTTTACGAACAAAAACTGATAAAACCTTACAAATATTTTTGTTACGAAAAATAAAATTTCTTGTACATATGTATGTTTTCAAATTCGTACAAAAATTCAATTGACATTTCAAAAAATCCTTTAAAGAATCTTCGACCAAAAATTGATACAAATCATTTTTCGACTCAAATATCTTGAAATCAAATAAAAACACTGATTTTTAAAGTTGTTTTATTTATTTGTAAGATTTTTGTTAACATTTGGTAAAATTACTAAAAAAATGCAAACATTTTATTTTGAAAAATTATTTTAAACTCAAACTACTTGAGAATAATAAAAGTATTGATTTCAAACTTATTTCATCAAATTAAAAATATTGTTAACTTTTTGGTATAATTACAAAATTACATTTTTTTATAAAAAAAAGTCCTTGAAAAATGTCGCACTAAACATGTTCCAAATATTTCGACAAAAAACCGCTTAGATTTGATTTATTGATTGACTACTTTTTGAAGTTCCTTATTTGACAGTTTCGTTCATCTAAGCCTCTTTTTGATTTTGTAACTTTGACTTATGTTATAAAAGCAAAGTCATTCAAATTAGTGACATTCATAATTGTGACCTTTTTTATGTTAGTATAGTTGGATGGATAAATCCTTCCTGCATTTGGTTTTACTAAGAAGATCAATCCATACCTACAATGAATATCAATCAATTTCAAAACTTCCATACCGGTTAATGACACTTAAAGTGAGTGCATCTACCTACAATCTACATATAACCAACTCAACTCTACAGAAATAAAACTTCACCCTAGAACAAAAGATCTAAGTTTATTCACTATCAAACCAAAGTCACATCGTGTACCTAACAACCTTTAGAAATAAACTTCCTCTTCCGGCGGCGGTGGTGGCGTATAGTATAATGACCTTTTCCACAAAATCTCAATTCACACAAAAAACAATCTCAATTCAATCCTTTCAAAATAATAATGATAAACTTATCGAGATGTGATTTCTTTTGAAATGCAAAGAACCCCCAAATAAATAAATGTATATATGTAGAAGAAGAACTAAGAATCAACCCCTTCCTTATTATAGTAAAATAAAAAGCATTTTCAAATTTCAATATTCATTCAAAAAAGTTTTTTGCCAAAACAATCACAGTTGCAAATAAAGCACTTAATCAACTGCAAAAACAATACGAAACTTTTCCCGTTTTCACTCGATTTGTGAAGTTTTTACATCAACAAATAATTCACCATCCTAAGTATAGAAGGGTGTAAAAAGAAGGGGGTATGATGGAGGGTTCTATTCTTCTTCCTCTCACAACACTTTTTCGATTAACTTTTACACGTTCTTTCATACTTCATTCGACGAACGAGATAACAAAAACAAAACAGAAAACAGAAAACAAGTTGGAAAGTACCTACGAGATTTTTTCTTAAACCCCTACTCGTATACTTCTTACCAATGAAAAAGTTCCGGAAACCCATTCATTCAAAAATTTTCCAATGGAACCTCTGCTGTGCGGAAAGTCAACGAAAAGCACTGCCATTGCCATAATGTTACAAATTAAAACTTCCTTTCCGTTTGGTAAATGGATGCGAGCGTCTGGTATTTCAAAATTTGCTTTTCCCTTCACCCCTTCACCCCTTCACCCTCATCCTAAAAAAACCACTCCTAGTCGTTTTTGTATACTCGACTCTCTCTCGTATAGTTCCTATGTCGATTTGAGTTTTAAGTTTCAATGGAAAAAGCATTAATTATCCACGGGCTTGAAACATAACTGCCACATTTCACTTCACCAACACCCCCCACGCGCCGCCGACGCCCGCCGCCACCATCACCACACTCCTTGAAACCCATTCTGCTGCTGCTGTTGTTTTCGAATTATTGAAAACTTTTGAGCGAGTGTTCTGCGTGTGTATAGAACTCGAATCCAATCATTGCAACCACTTGACTGTTGGAAACATTGTTTACATTTGACTTAAGCTTTTTTGGGGAAATTTTATTTGAAATTTGTAAACCAAAAACCGAAAATCTGGCGTTTTAGTTAGACTAACAACAACAACAACAAAACCAACATTACTACTACTCCTCGTATTATGTGTGCCTGACAAAAGGGTAAGTTAATGGAAATCATGCTTCGAGCTTCGAGTTGCATTTAAGGAGGCACCTCTTTCGGTTTCGATTCGAAAGTGCACTTAAGATAATAGAACTTCGTTAGTTGATTCTCAAAACCTCTGCATGTAGGTATAGCTCTTCTTGTGTGTCTGATTCTGAACCTTGAATCTGAATTTGAACTAAACACAGAACTGAAATCTCTTGCCCTGTGTGCTGTGTGTCATATTAAGACACTCTCCGTCCGTCGTCGTCATCATCATCAGCATCATCTTCATCGTTCGTCGTCGTCGTCGACGTCGCCGCCGTAGTTGGATTTCTCGGAACACACAAAATATTAGTTCAAATGTTAATCGAATTGAAGTGCACACGAAGCTGTTTTCATTTCTGGAGCACCATCACATCGTCGTCGTCGGAGTTGGGGAGCACTTAACTTTACGAAAACGAAGAAGAGTTAATAGTTTGTTATGATGAGGAACTGTGCCAGTCTCAGTCCCAGTCCCAATCCCAGAGTTCCAGGGAAAGGAAGACTAAACAAAAAAAAACATATTTGAGGAAAGAAGAGAAGAAGAGCAAAATCATATCGGGGTTAATGGAACGACTTTTAGGAAGGTCAGTTGCAGAAGCACTACTTGGATATTCATGCGATGGGATGGTAAAGATTAGAATATAGGAAGTCGAATGCGTTGCGTCTTTGTCGTGTCGTTGGAGTAGAGAGTTGAGAGTGGGTGCCCGTTCTGTTAGTTCTGAGTTAAGAAAGTCATTTTTTGAGGCACCCATGATGACCCTTTTAAGGAAATGAATTATTATAGACTTTGTGTTTGACATGATAAGAATTAGATATCATTCATTATGCGGGAGGCAAAGTGCATTTAGAAATTTTCTACGACTAATAAAGCTTTAAGTAGATATTTTTGATAGAAGAAGAAGTTTACATAGGGTAAAATTTTTCTAAGGAGAATTATAGAAAATTAAAAGCATGAAGCATTTTAAATTATGAATATGCGCATTTCTAGAAGGTACCTATCTTAAAGTCCATAATTCATTCTCTTATATTGGTGCTGTCAAAAATGTTTCAGTCTTATAATTGAGACAAAGATGGGTAAAACTGAAGAGGCGATATGATCGGGTTAAATTTGTTTGTGATTTATAACAAGTTTGTTTTTAAGGAAGCTTGAAAATGCTTGCTTCACACACAACAACTTGAAGTTCAAAATTATATGCAAACATTTCAATATACTCCTTGATTAATTTAAAAGATAACTTTGTATAAAAATACACAGGAATTTTAAAGCTGTTTGAAAAAGTGTTTTTCAGCAATTGTATAAATTGATAAAAATATGTTAATAGAAATCTTTAATGGAGACAAGAATAAAAGTGCCAAAATACGTTCTACATTGTTTTACTAGACAAAAATGTTAACCAAGAAAAGAGGCTGGGATGCGACCCACACTTATAACTTCTCATCCCGTCTATCAATTTATCTTGCTTAAAAGTTTGTAGGTTTTCGTGTTGTGTTAAAAAAGTTGCCAGTTGAATTATTCTTAAAAATTTAAAACCTACCAATAATATTTTGCATATAATGAAATAGTTTGATTTCGAAAATATTTTTTTGTTAAATAGATTTTTAGTCGAAAACAAATTTTTACCAATTTTAGTAGCATTTCTTAAAAAAAATGATTTCTTATAGAAACAAATACAAATTGGATGAATTAAAATTCAATATCTTCTCTTGTTCACGAGATATCAAAAACCGAACATCAATTTTTACCAATTTTGCGTACTATTTTTTGTATATTTTATTTTTTTATGAAAAAACGGACTGTTGTATTTAAAAAAAAAATACTGAATGTCGAAAATTATATTTTCTGTGAGTAATTAGTTTGAAGCCAATATTTTTAATTTTAAAAAGGATATTTGAGTCGAAAATCAATTTTTACGAACTTTTAGTAATGCCTATTTAAGGTATTTATTTTTTGTTAAAAAACTGTAAGTTTGATTTTTATCAAAATTTTATCGAATGTTCAAAACAATATTTCTTATAAGATAAAATTAGTTTGAAGCTAATATTTCTAATTTTGAAAAAGATAATTGAGTCGAAAATCTATTTTTACCAACTTTGAATAATTTTTGTTAGGTTTTTATTTTTTGTTAGAAAATTGTCAATTCGATTTTTGTCAAAATTGTACTGAATAGCGAAAACAATATTTTTAATAAGATAAAATTAGTTTAAAGCCAATATCTCAAAGTTTTAAAAAAATATTTAAGTCAAAAATCAATTTTTACCAACTTTTGTTAATTTGTTTTAGGTTTTTAAATTTTTGTAAAAAAAAAACTGTCAATTCGATTTTTCCCAAAATGTTACTGAATTTTGAAAACAATAATTTAAAAAAATAAAATTAATTTAAGGCCAATGTCTCAAATTTTTGAAAAGGCATTTGAGTCGAAAACCAATTTTTACTAACTTTTATTCATTTTTTGTTTTAAGTTTTTATTTTTTGTAAAATCACTGTCAATTCGATTTTTTTTTTAATTTTATTGAATGTTGAAAACAATATTTCTTATAAGATTAAATAAGTTAGAAGCCATAATCTCAAATTTTCGAAAAGATATTTAAGTCTAAATTCAATTTTTAACAACTTTGAGTAATGTTTTTTTAGGTTTTTATTTTTTATAAAAAAACTGTCAATTCGATTTTTCTCAAAATTTTACCAGATGTTATAAACGTTATTTTTCGTTGCACAAAAATGTTTTGAAGATAAAATCATTTTTTATTCGTAAAATTTTCTACGTGACAAATTTTTTTTTTAGTTTTTTTGATTTATAAAAAAATCATTAATTGGATTTTTTTTCCAAAAATATACGTGTTTGGTATAACGTTAAAATATGTAATATAAAATTTAATTCAAGTCTCTAGCGTTATTGCTTCGTGAGATATTTGGGGTTAACCAACATTTTCACCTTTTTTTTTAAACTACTATGGTAAAAAAAACCACCCACGCAATTTTTTTGAGAGCCCTTTCTGCATCTTTCTGCAAGATAATAAGGCACATATAAAATATATTGTTTATTATAAAGATTGAACGTTTTATTATAAAGTTTGAATGTCGACATTATGTTTGAAACACTACACCATTTAAATGACCAAATGACGCAAATTGCCAGCATTGATTCTTTTGAGGTAATTTTCGACCACTTTTTGACACATATTGGGCGGTATCTAAGCCATAACTTGACGAATGTTAGTTTTTAATGCTCAAGAGTTAAATGTTTATCTGCATAAACCGGTCTTTCGCGTTTCCCCACAAAAAAATTCAATTGGGGTCAAATCGCATGATCTTGGTGACCAGTTGATAGCCACACGACGATAAATTACGCAGCCGTCTTGTTGATACAACATATTCTCCATATTCTTGATTGACTTTATTTGTAAGGGCACTTGTGGGAAGTTATCAGTGTATATCGCATCACACCCTCTTTTGCTTTAAATTTCTTATCAACACATGGATTCTTTATTAAATTGTAAATGACTTAATTTTACTTACAAAATTTTAACATCCCTGGTGGAAAATGAAAGTGGGAAAGCATGAAACAAAAATTAAGTAATTTTCAATTTTTTTTTTACACTAAATCCATCTTAAATCTCAAAATCGCATCACCTTAAATTTCTTCTGAAATTAATACACCATTTCCTCTCAAGCCCCCAAAACAATACCATTAAATTCTAGCTTCAAGTATACAACCAATTTCCTTAACAACTATCTACTTAAAAGTTTATTTGTTCGTTTTAAAGTCATTATTTGGTTAAAAAGTGAAAAGCACTAATCAGTTGGAAGTTTTTACGATTATTGAAAGAAATCCTCCGCTGGATTGCATAATCACTATTCCCTCTCTCTGTCTCTCTCTGCCGAACAACAAGTTCCTATGTACCTACCTATAATTTCATCAAAATCCATCCCATAACAGCTATTGACTTATTTCTTCTTTACTGATGTCTGTCCGATATGAGATGAGAGTGTCTGTCTGACTCAAAGTTGGGTGCGATGGCATGTCCGAATGTCTACGGATATAATCACTCTCTTTTTTTATTCGGCTCCGAGGAATACCATGAAAATAATCAAAAAATTAAAAAAAAAAAACCTAAAACGGCAAAACACGTAAGGAAAACATTGTCTGCAATTACATAGACCTACCTGTACATAGGATAGTAGGTAGTCAAAAAGTATCTTTTACCTCAGGAGATTTGGAAGAGTTCGAGTACACGAGTATCTAAAACTATAAACAAAAGATACTTATGGTAGAGAGGGAAAATGCCGGTTACTATGTACTGCAAATAGCAGTCTTGCCATGACACAGCAAATTACCGATTTTGTTCCTTTTTTATTCTTTGCATTTCGTAGAGTATCTACAATTTTTCAATAGGCACGATTTTTATGTTGCACATTCGCACAAATGAGTGCTAGTAATAGATCAAACTTGCAACTAATAAAAAAACAACAGCTTTGAGAGTGCCTTGAGAGATATACCTATACTGCATCCTATATATAAAATAGATACTTGTACTATACTCGTCGAGAAATTGATACATCCTCCTTTTCCCGCATCATCGGTCTATTGATGCGGCTTATTTTGTGTATGTTTCTTATTTTGTTTTGGTCTGTATAGATTCCAGTTTCTTGGCAATTTGAAACAAATCGTTGCCAGTTTTTGTTTGTTTTGGCCAAAAACACTGCAGGAGATAATGTTCCTTCCTCTATATCTTTGTATCTATGGAAACCAGATACGGTCCTTGGATACATGTCCGCCATCTAGGATCACGTTTCCACTCTTGTTTTGCCGCCACATCAGCCATATCGTCCATCATCGTTCAGATATCATGAATGAAGATGCGACTTTTTGAGAATTAAGCAATTATTTGAAATTTCCGTTTTCTGTTAGATTTTTGTTTCAATGATAATTAAAATAATTAATTTTGGTACCATATTATGTTAAGGTATATTAAATTAGAATATAGGATTATGTCACTCACTTTGAACTTATCCTGTTTTGAATATTTATGAGATATCTTCAATAAATTATCTCTCCTTAAAGTTTAGCCTATGCCGCTCCTCTATAATAGCTGCTTCCTTAATCAATTTTCCAAAAAGAGGTGTGCTTTTACAATCTATAAACTTTGTCACTTTTTTGGTTGGGAACTCGCACTTATTTAAGTTCAATCGCGACTTCATTATATCCTAAAGTACGTGATGGTGCATCTCAAACAAAAACATAACACACAAGAAAGATGCACGTTGCTTCATCACAAAAACAAGCATCTCTGCATCTGCTTTTTCGCAGTCAAAGCCCAAAATATAGGAGTATATGCATAAGCAACGCATATACATATAACGCAGATAAACCTATTAAGAGCGCACGTATCGACCAAATTGAATTAGTATATCACAGAATGATCTGAGACGCGCATAAATTTCATATTTACATGCAAATTTAATTAAAATTGATATCGCTGATGGGTGATGCTGATGCCTTTGCCACTCGATTCATGTGTCGCGATATAAAGGTGACGCGATGCAACGACACACGGTCGGTCGGTACATATAATATACCGCCTTTAAATATATGTACAAACTTCAGATACTGAGCGATATACGCGAGTATAATAAAGTGGGCTCTGCAATAGCCACATTAAAATCGTTTTAGCGAGAGTCTTTTATTTTAAAGATAAAATTAAGGTAAAGGGTGTTCTTTTGTGTACGGTAATTTTCACCGAAAATTCAATTTCAGCAACACATAACTTTGAGATTAAATGAAAAGAAATATATTATAAAGCTGAAGAGTCTGCTTGCTTGTTTGTTTGTTTGTTTGGACGCGATAATCTCAGGAACTACTGGTACGATTTTAAAAATTCTTTTAGTGCAAGATGGCCCATTTATTGAGGAAGGCTATAGGCTATATAAAATAATGCTAAGACGTCCCCTACGTGCGCTGCGGAAATAGTTAAAGTTCTTCAAACAAAATCTGACATTCTCAACTGTCAGAAAACGACCACCTTTTAAGCTCTACTGTTAAAATATTGACAGACAACTAAGAATTTTGTGGCTTATTTAAAATTCATCGTAATTTTAAAATATGTGTGTTCTTGACATAAGTTTTCAACTGCTTCCAAACAATTCAATTTTAAATTACTTTCCTCTATTCGTTCTTAAGCAAGAAATGAAAAACCTTTCACTCACATTTATTTTATTATAGAGAACCATACAAACTCCAAATCAAATCACATAAATAATGCATGACATTTGATTTTCTTCAGGTCGTCATAACCTCCACCACTAATAACAACAACAACATTAAAATACACACCCTTATGATCATAAATCGAATGAATTGCTATGTTGATTGTGCAGCACCTTGACAGGTGAAGTGTTACGACATTCCAGAGCGTGCACTCGGCTTAAGAGTAGCTTTAAATCTTCCATAATATTAATAAATACATATACATACGTACGTATTTTGATAAAATTTATTACAATCATAAATATGTTTTGAAAATGATGTGGTAAACATTTGAGCCCCTATAAACCATGCCCCTGTGGTGGCATAATGCTGTTCTGTGACTATATGCGTTGCCTTGCCGTGTGCGGTATAGTGGTCCAGTCTTCACCAACAACGACAAACGACACGACACATCAGGTTGTTCACTTAAATCGATTTTATTGACCTAAATTTATGCAAGTGTTATAGCTCTGTTAGCTAACCTAAAACAGGAGATACAAACAGCATGTTTTATTTTTTAGATAAAGTTCATGCATAATTTCTGTGATGATGATGATGATGGGACTCTGAAAATAAGCCTACAACATTCTAGAAATAATTTAAATAAAAAATTAATAGAAACAATGTGTGTGTGACAATAAATTACAAATTCAAAAATTGTTAATACATAATTTGGCAGCTAATATTTGAATATAGAATAAAAAAAAAAGTATTTTAAATATTAGTTAAATATTCATAAAAAAGGAAAAAGCGTATCGGCGAAATCCGATACGTCAAAATTACACCGAAAACAATTTATCACTTTTTTTTTTGACAGATTTATGGGAATATTTTAAGTCTTCCTCTGTCGTTCGAGGTATTCTCGTGGTACTCTAATTAACTCAAACATTGTTAAATTAATATTAAAAAATGATCTTTTTTTACCCAAGCATATACAGGGAGCTTTTATACAAATTTTCTGGTACGCACAAAATTCTTTCCAATAAATACTTTTGAAAAAAAGGCATGTGCTCTTTAAAATAAAAAATATTTAATTGAAATTTTGTCTATTGAATCAAATTTCCATTAAAAAATGCAATCAAAAGTTTAGGAGGTTTCTATCGAGGTATTCGAAACGTTTACGTTTGAGTTGAATATATTTGTTATCAGTTGTTTTAAATTCATACAATAAATCATTTTGATTTTTTGATGTTGATATTGATTTGTGTGGCATTAAATTGTATGAAATACAATTAAATTAAAATCGATAGCGTTAATGGGTTCGTAAAATATATGAGTTCATCCAAATTTTTCATCTTGTCCAATGGAAAACAAAAAGATTTGAAAAGACAAGGACATGGAACGTTGCTTGAAAACCACCGCAATTTTTCATGTCTTTCGTTATTTCATTGACATTCTTATAAGCAAAATTTATCGATTAAGTCAGTTGCATTCTCCGCGCAAATAATTCTTCCCAAAATATTGTGTATTGTGTAAATTGATTCTTTTCTTAGCCGCACATCAAGAATGTGAAATGCCAATTTGATAATAAAAACTTAGAGACGTATTTCCTCTTTAATCTTCTACTATTTTCCTAACACTCGAAGTTTTGTTTAAATTTTGAACATTGAAGTTAAGGTTATTTTGTTTTGCTGAAATTATTTATACCTGTTAATCGTGAATAATAATTCGCATCTTTAAAAGTGTTCGAAAGAATTGTTGGAAATTTGTTTATGTTCTTCAAAATCTTGCTCGGAAGGAACTGTACAGATAATTTCCTGCGTTTCCGATTTTAGTCGATAGCCAATATTCCGATTGCAATGTTTTTTGTACTTTTAAATTCTGTGTACAAACAATTCTTTATAATACTATTAAGTAATGCTGCTGCATGTCTTTAATACTGTATTTTAAAAAAACCTCCAACTGTCTTGATTTATAGTACAGACAAAATAATACTTAACATTTTTACTTCACACAATTTTGTTTAAGTTGTCAGCAATATTTTGTTGTGAGATATTTGAAGTCAACAAATTCAAAAACTTTTATTTTAGAGTTAAGGCCAATGAACATCATATAGACATCTCTTTAAAAACTATAGATAAAGCTTTTGTGCTTGATACATCGATAGTTTTTAGTTTAGTTTAGTTTTATCGACTTCAAAAGATACAAGAACAAAACATTATATTCTTAATTGTAAGATTACACAAGTCTTTAAATGGTTTGGCCGAAGGTTTATATATACGAAAAAAAGCTAATAAAATACAATTCAATAAAATAATCTTTATAATTTACAAACTTTAAAACCTTAAAAATTTGTCTTAACTATTCTGGTTCTATAGCGAAGAGCGTTCAATGAGTATTCATACAGAAGGTCTCAACCTATTTCTCCATTCAAGATGTTGATCGTTTCTTCTAAACCGAGTATATCTATCCCAAAAGAGTGCTTTCGGAACTCGTTGAGTATTGGACAAACTCCCAGAAAATGAAATACATCGCGTTCTTTGCGATTGCATAAATCGCACAATATTGGCAATTCGGTGAGGAATGTATGTAGTTCAAATTCATGAGTTCACCTCTTACTTTAAATAACAAGCTGATTTTTTGTGTACTGTTTTTGGCCAAGAAGTAGGTGTTGTAGCTCAAGAAATGGTTAACTTTACTGTAGTAAGATCTGTAAATAGATGCTTCAGCTTCACTCATAAACTTATCGTACATCATGTTGCCGACTTTTTTCAGCGAGTCATCAAAATTCAACTTAAGCACCTCGATACTTTCGTCTGCTGATATTAAAAAAGTAGTTGAGCATTCAATTGCCAGTTTCTTCCACTCTTTAACACACGAAACTTCAGAATTGATAGCTTCTGTGAGTACTATTCGCGGAATCATTTCGTCACCCATCGCCAAAACTCTTGACACGTAGTTGAAATGTAATTTAAGTTTGTCTAAAAAGAGGGGTCCTATTCCTGTTTCAGGATGTAACATATAGTTGGGCGTCGTACTTGGCAACTTGAAAGTACTTTTAATAAAAAAAAAACGGAGGAACTTTTCCACAGCTTCAAACGATCGATAACCCCATACTTGCGCTCCGTAAAACAGTATTGCAATTGCGGTAGCTCGAAATACTTTGTGTTTAGCTATGTGCGAAACGCTATTTCTTAGAATGCAACTTCTCCACACAGAACACATAGCACGCTTTGCTTCCGATAATTTGGATTTTAAATGTTTTTCTAGATTCAAGTTAGATGCAATCAAAACTCCCAGATACTTGTATTCCTTTACTATTTCTATCGGTTCCTCGTCAAACGTCTACTTCTCCCTCCTGGAATATCTCCCACCACCGTTTCTGATACGTCGATAAGTATCAACATTTTCAATTCGACAAATCGAACTGATAATAGTAGAAAATTAATGTATGTATGTCTCTGATAAAAAATTAAAAAAATCATTTCCCAAAATTATTCACACATTTAAGTCTTGACTTAAATCTTAAATTGTTAAAAAATCCTCAAATGAGGTTTTCTCTACAATGTTCGTTCTAATTCTAGGAATTTTCAAACCTTCTACAATTGTTCTGAAATAAATGGGAGATAATCGATAAAAATGATTATGCCTCACACTAATAAATAAAACCAATGTTATAGCTTATCTCCCATAATAAAAACCGATTCCTGTTTATTTATTAATTTGTATATTTATAGAAACCCAATAAAAAATTAGTCTCCTAACTGATGCATTTTAATTTCCACAAAATATGTTGGTTTTTTTCATAGTCCATAAAATCATCATCTAAACGACTCCCATTTTCTCCATGATTTAACATCGCACTCGCCTTTTTGGAAAACTCAAAAAGTGTCATCTGAATAAATTTTTTTAAATAAAATCATTTTAATATCAGAAAAAAGCCATCCACCGACGCGACGTCGCACCGCATCCACCAGATGAGATGCAAATGATAATTACCATCGTCATCATTGGCTCTGATGCTGCCGCATAAAAACAAATATCAAAGGAACATCAGCTGAACAGATGTTCCTCCTCCCCAAACCAACCAATTCTATCCGACTCCGACATCGACACAATCGCGATACTTTCCATGTTTAAATTTTGTTTGTGTGTCTTGACTTTGTGAAGGCCTCCATTTTGTTTGGACAAAAAAAGAATTATTTAAAAATATAAAAACAAAAATTTAACCCCAACATGATGCTGCTGCGGCAGAGGAATTCACAAATTTCATTCATTAATTGAATTTGCCGCAATAATTCATTAAAATTCAACACAAATGCTCGTACTTGGTGGCATCAGTGTTCATCTCTTCTCATCCTTAACCTGGGATCTGGAATCTGGGATCTGGATCTGGGATATCTGAAAATGGTGATGATGGTGTTTTTTTTTTTAATTTGCTTGCTGTATATCTGATGGTGGTAATCATCTGAATAAAGGATTATCTGCGTGGATAATTATCAATGAATTGCTGAAAAGCAATGCAAAAAAAAAGGAAAACTCAAAATTTTAAGGACGAAAATGCTTTTCAACGAACGGAAATCGCATGTGGCGCCCAAATGAATGTTGACAGAATTTAAATTACTGCTAATTAATAATCAACAACAACAAAAAAGGGTCAAAAAGGAATATTTCTTCTGGTTCTGCAGGTCTTTCTGTCTTTTTTCTGTTTTAAATAAAAGAACTCTTAAGTTTTTTAAGGAGAAGAATATAAAATTCAGTGGTAATGAAAACAATGAAATTTTAATATAAACAACAGGGGTTACCCGCGCGTTGAACTGAACATATTGCTCAAAGAATTATAATAATTACTCGTATTGTCCCCTCATTTCAGATTCATGAAAAATATTGTTGTCGTTTATAAAATGGTAAGTCGCACTTATTGAGTTTTATGAGTGTTATGTATGACCAAGAAATTTATGGACAATAAAATTTACTCGAATGTTTTCAGAGTATAAATAAGTAAGTAGTCTTTAAGTTTATGCCTTAATGGTTTTGAAAAAAAAAGACAAAAGTATGCGGGTTCTTTTAAATTTATGTCAACAAGAAAAAGAAGAAGGGTTCATCTTTTTTTTTTAAATTGTGTTTTTGGCCCTGTAGAACATTGTAATCTACCTCAATGTTGATTAATAATGTGTTGATAGATTTAGATATACATTGTTTTTAAATCAGTTTGATTCAAGTATTTATTTCTCATTAATGCTTCCACTTAAACTTATTGGCAGCCTTCATAGATGTTTCAAAATTGTGGTTTCATTCAAATACAAGTTTAAATAGCTCATCAATCACTAAGATTAAGTAGAACTGGTAAAGCTCTATGGGTCATTACATTGTATTTATATGTACAAACTATTTAAGTACTGTAATTCAAAATCCATTTTTTTTTTCAAAATTCTGGCTGTAAAACCGATATTCAGTTAAAGTTATGTAATTGACTATCAATCTATAATGCTCCTGAGATTTTTCATAGCCTTATTTGGAATCCGACTTAAAAATCAATATATCGCGTCAGATTTTTGCGATATAACCTTTTAAAATTCGAAAAAAACCTTATATTAGGCTTTTTGAGGCTATTTGAATTCATGAAGCAGATTTATTTTAAACAAAATCCGTGATAATTTTCGAAAACGTATAGTCCTTATTTTCAATATTCTGTTTAAATATTTTCAGTATCTTATTTAGTTTTCAGAAAATCAAAAACTGGTTGTCAGTCTTCACATAATGTACATGAATCTAAGAAACGCCGAAATATTAATATCTACCCGAATGTCTACAGAAAAATTAATTCGTTGTTAAATAACAACAAACTATAAAAATAATGTTGAAAACGGGTATTTTTTTAGTTTAAGCACACAACACAAATCATAGTTCGGATTCAGAATCAATACAAAAAATTATTTCTAAAATGTAATTTTAAAAACCATTAAAGCTTAAAATACAACGTTTTTCATAAAGAAGCATTTGAAGGCTTATAATCCATCTCATAACTAATGAGAGTATCCGAAAACTAAGCAAGATTCTAAAATGATATTGGCTGTACATAGATTATAAAAATGTCTACTTTCACAAAGTTTTTTACTTATAACTATGTTGTACTTTTAAAAATTTATATTTCATAAACTTGGCGTAATACAACAATCATAAGGTGACATTTCTATTAGGAATACAATCCTTTGAAAAAATAACTAAATTTTGCTAAACTGTATTTATTTACAGCATTTTGAAATTTGGCGTTTTAAATAGATTTTTTAACTTCCCATAGGAAGTTATTGTAATGGGTATGATTTGTCAAATTGAAATTGTTGATATTTCTCGACGTTTCAAGGTCCCTAGAGTCGAAATAAAAGATTTTTAGAAAGATATCTGTGCGTGCGTGTGTACGTACATTCGTACGTTCGCGACGTTTTTTTCGTCGTCCATAGCTCAAGAACCAGAAGAGATATCGACTTCAAATAAATTTTCTTATACGGATAATAAGGCAGAAAGATGTAGAAAGGGCTCTCAAAAAAATTGCGTGAGTGGTTTTTTTACCATAGCAGTTTAAAAAAAATGTGAACATTTTGGTTAAACCTAAATATCTCATGAACCAATGACGCTAGAGACTTGAATTAAATTTTGTATTGTATATTGTAACGTGATACAAAACAAGTATATTTTTGGAAAAAAATCCAATTAACGTTTTTTTTTATAAATCAAAAAAACTGAAAAAAAATATTTGTCACCTCGAAAATTTTACGACTAAAATATGATTTCATCTCCAAAACAATTTTGTGCAACGAAGAATAATGTTTTTGACATCTGATAAAATTTTGAGAAAAATCTAATTGACAGTTTTTTTTTATAAAAAATAAAAATCTAAAAAAAAAAATTAATAAAAGTTGGTCAAAATTGAATTTCGACTAAAATATATTTTCAAAAGATTAAGGCTTCGAACTTATTTCATCTTATAAAAAAATATTGTTTTCAACATTTTGAAAAATGTTGAGAAAAATCGAACTGATAGTTTTTTTACAAAAAATAAAA
Source organism: Eupeodes luniger (assembly GCA_951509635.1). Lineage (NCBI taxonomy): Eukaryota > Metazoa > Arthropoda > Insecta > Diptera > Syrphidae > Eupeodes > Eupeodes luniger. Next base: position 2,381,721 of record OX608074.1, read on the forward strand.
ACCTAAAAAAAAATTAATAAAAGTTTGTAAACATTTATTTTCGACTCAAATATCTATTCAAAAATTTGAGATTATGGCTTCCAACTAATTTTAACTTATAAGAAATATTGTTTTCAACACTATTCGGCAAAATTTTGAGAAAAATCGAATGGACAGTTTTTTTTACAAAAAATAAAAACCTAAAAAAAATGTATAAAAGTTGGTAAAAAATGATTTTCGACTCAAATATCTTTTCAAAACTTTGAGATATCGGCTTTAAACTACTTTTATCTTTCAAAAAATATTGTTGTCAACATTCAGTAAAATTTTGAAAAAAAAAATAAAGTTGATAGTTTTTGTACAAAAAATTTAAAACGTAAACCAAAATTAAAAAAATTTGCAAAAAATTGTTTTCGACGTAAATATCTATTCAAAACTTTGAAACATTGGCTTCAAACTAATTTTATCTTATAAGAAATATTGTTTTCAACATTCGATAAAATTTTGAGAAAAATCGAACTGACAGTTTCTTTTACAAAAAATAAGAACCTTAAAAAAAAACAATACTAAAACTTTGTAAAATTTTTCTCTCGACTCAAATAGCGTTTCAAAAATTAAAAATTTGGGCTTCAAACTTATTTTATTTCACAGAAAATATTTTTTTCGATATTCAGTAATTTTTTTTTTGAATCCAACAGTCCTTTCTTTCATAAAAAAATAAAATCTACAAAAAATAGTACGCAAATTTGGTAAAAATTGATGCGTATAGACAAACTTTTAAGCAAGACAAATCGACAGACGGGATGGGAAGTTATCAGTGTGGGTCGCATCCCAGCCTTTTTTTTTTTAATGATCAATACGTTTTATTTTTTTAAAGTTTGGCTTTTTTGTTTAGTTAAAAATTAAGGAACAGAAAGCACGTAAAAATGCAATTTGCAAGAATATTTGAAGTATATACCTAGTAAGTAAATTAAATCAGTAAAATTGAAAACCAATATTTGGCAGCTCACGTTAAAAATTATTCTTTTTTTTACGAACATAATGTTTTTGAACTCGGGTAAAATTTTAAATAATTTAAGTGACAGTTTAATTAGACAAAATATCAATTGTAACATTCTATATTGTTGCTAATTGTGATGTTAAATAGTCTTTCTCAATAAATGGGCTCTTTACCACTGAATGAACTTTTAAAATCGGACTTGTTCCTGAGATTAAGGCGTTCAAACAAACAAACAAACAAGCAAATTCTTCAGCTTTATAATATACATAAGTATAGATTAGTTTCATCTGTTTGGGAAGTTTGCTGACCTGTTTCAATAAAATTATTTTGTTGAATTTTTGTATAAACAGAACACTGGTAGCTCAAAACTGTATTCTTGAATAGTGTTCTTTTGTAAAGTACTGTTTTTGAACTTTCTTAAGAAAAAAGCCAAATAAACAATTTTTGTTCCACAGTTCCTACACGTTATTGTTTGCAAAGTGATTTTAAATATTGTGCTACTTTATGGTAAATTAAAAATAAAAAAAAAATATTCTGTTAAAAAATTGTATACAAAATTTTGAAATTTTGAACTACAGGATTTAGAAACACAAAACTTTAAACATACAACATTTTTTAAACCAGTATTTGACATACACTATATTTTGATAAAGTATTTCGACCACAACGAGACTTGTAAATGTATCAATAGTGATTTTTAAAAATCAATTTGAAGTTCAAATCCTTATTCTTTCTTTAATTTTTAGATTTGAAAAAAATATTATATTTTACTCGGCGAGTAAATTTCTCAAAGTATTTCAAACTGTACTTAATATTTTACTGTAGACTAGACAAATATCTTAATCTAATATCTATTACTATAAGCCTGATAAATTGATTTCACTGTCGCACTTCTTTTATATATACGAGCAAAAATCATGAACATGAATCGCATTCCGAAAATAATAATGACCCAATTACTGCACCTACTGGCATGCCATTCAATTAGATACAAATATTTTTGTATTCATATTTGCTGTCTTGAGATTTTGTGGTTTTTCGAATAAAAGTGTCAGTTTTATTTCGGTCAATCATAATTCTCCGCCGTTTATACTAAAAACATTCATGTTGAATTATTTTCATGTTTAAATTTAATTTCCTTGTGGTGGGGCTGCTTGTTGTTTAGTCAACTCGACTCGACTCGATTCGAGGGTAGTTATGTGCGGGAAAGTTAAAAGTGTACCGCTTTTTAGTCGCACTGACCATTTACTTACAGACTCAATCGAGTGGTCATAAATAATCAAAACCATGGCGGCTCGGCTCGGCGCGGCGGCTGGCGCTCAGGTTGTTATATGTACCAGAAAAAATAAATATTTCCTCGCACAAAGTATCTCACATAAAGTGTTTCAAGACTCAGTGCATGGCATGCTGCTGCAACAACGGCAAAAGCAACAGCAACAGCAGCAGAAACAGCAACATGCATGACGACGCGACGCGGACGCATGATCGACTCAATCACCCGAGTGATAAATTGCAATTGCATCCGAAAATTGTGTCCCAACTTACGATGCGTTCACTAATTAATTAAAATGCATTTATTTGAAAAATCCATATATGCGCATTCTCGCAAGTGGCGATGCGAGATTCGATGGCTATAGTGATGGCGATGGTGATGGCGAGATGGCGGCATTAATGCCAGACGTACGTTCTTCCAAACGCTTGGTCTTGGTCGTCGCCATTTGGAAGCAAAAAAGAAAAAACAAGAAATTCCTGTGTATATTAATGCGAATTCGGGTTTATTGGACTTGGACAAGTTCCACGAGAACAGAGTTTGATATGCGAGCAGGAATTTCCCCTCTCTCGCATTTCGCATATTAAGGTGCAAGGCCCTTGAAGGAGCTGATGCAGGAAAAACACTCCACTTCTTTAGAACTCCAAGAAAATATGATGCAGATGGCAAAGCGCAATGGCCAGAAAGTGTCGGATGCTAAGAATTGAGAATTTCGCAATTAATTTATTTTCCAAGTGAAGATTAGATATTATAATGGGCGATTAACAGCAGTGCGGTAGTGATTAGATGTTGAAATCTTTAAATGCGTGTTAGCCTATCAGATCCGCTTGTCTCTAATTTTCTAGGGTGTCTATTTTATGTGTGTTCTATAGCACAGTGATGATTTAGAATTGAAATACAAAAATCACGAAGTGTGTATCAAAATATTTTGGTCAGATGACCACATCATTGAATCTCTAAGATTATTCTCTAAAAAAGAAGATTCCAATAAATTCTAAATTCTAGTTTCGTCTTAATTTACAACCATGCCTATAAATAAAATTGAAATAGTTATCTTGTCTATTTTGCATTAAAAGGTTTTATTTTTTCTCATTTATGTTAGACAGGCATGTATTTTCAATTGATTTATTTTTAAAAGTTTGAATTTTAAGTAAATTTGCAGAACTTAATTATATTGATTTGTTTAAATTAGTTTACTATATATTGATGAGAGTGGGATTTTCAGTAGTAGGTAGGTTGAGGTTTATTGTAGGTAAGGTAGCTTTTTTTGAGATAAGGACCACATAACCATCATCATCATCGTCGGAGAAACACGTTTTTTATTTTTGGTTCGTAGTAAGAAACGCGTGTTTCCATAATTTATTTGATAGAATTCTTCATTAGCGAAGATAAATGGTTTTGAGCTTCTTCTTTTTTTTTTCTTTTATAAATCTTTTTAATTTGTTGTTTTAATAGTTCATTAGTGTTGAAGGTATTAATATTTATGTGTTTTTATGAAAATTAAAGCATCATCTACGGATTTTTTGAACCGTCATTGTGTACAAAATTTACTGATTTTTTTTTAAACAAAAATGTCGGTCTCATTCAACAAACATATAATATTATTACAATGATATTATGAACACAAACTTATTTAATTACAATATCAGTTACTTTGAAGATTGAAATAAAAAAAAAACACTTAAATCGTACCATTTTTACAAAAATGTATTTGTTATTTTAATGTTTCTCGATATAAGTTGGTCTTATTCCTCAAAATAAGTTGGTCTTGTTCCATTAGTTTGCATTATTTCACTTTGCCAAAGTGCAACAGAACCAACTTTTAAAAATTGGATTTATTTCGCTTTTGTAAAGAAATAAAATGATTAGACAATTATTTAAGTTGGGGACTTATTTCAATCTTTTTTGGGAATTTATTTCATTTCTGAATTTGGGGATTAATTTCATAATGGAGAGTTATGTCTTGGCGAGTTATTTCACAGAGCCCTTACAAAATACATAATTCCGACGAATTTTGTATGGAATTTTAAATGTAATTTTTTAAATTGTGAAACAAACAAAAACATTTACACTGCAAAATTTGATATTTTGTGCTTAAATTCATGAAATAAATTTATTGATAATAAATGTGTTTTTGTTAAAAAGTACATCAAATATTCCTTGCAGTTTTTTCGCACATTTTTAGTCCAAAAGAAGTTTGTTATTTTCCAAAATTGATCATAGTATTTTCCAAAATTGATCATAGTAGACTGCTGGAAAACAAACAAAATATTCTGTTGGCTCCTTTTAAAGTAGTCAATAGCATAAATAAAATCCGTATCTAGTTTTTCCATTTCAATTTTTCAAATTTTTTGGAATGTTTTAAAATATGGTTAGTTCGAAAAGGTTAAGTTGAATAGTGAATCTAATCCCCTGAAGTTTTGGCTGAATTTTTTTTGGAGAAAAAAGAACAGAAAAGTCTTTATTAAAAGTTAAATTTTTCATCGGAAGAAGAACAAAATTTTTCAGAAATGAAAAAATATTAGAAAAAATTGTTTTGAAATTTAATTTTTCTCACAACATAATTCACACAGCTCATTCCACAATTGATTTATTGATTACTAGCGGCCCGTTCGCGGCTTCGCACGGGTAGACATAAATAGGTACAGATATTTAAGTTACATATAAACATGCTAATTAAAACGACCATGAATCACTAAATTAGAAAACTTTTTTTTGTCCAATCATTAATACTCTTCGCAGTGTATGCGATGAAAGACATTTTATGGCTAATTTATTTACACCTTCGGTTGGTTTTAATAGGAATTTCTACGATTTCTATTGTAATCTAGAACTAAATATAGCCTATGTTACTCAGTGATAATGTAGCTTTCTAATGAAAAACAATTATTGAAATCGGTCCAGTACTTTTGGAGTTCATTCGTTACATACAAAAATACAAATCTTTCCTCTTTATAATATTAGTGTAGATATAGCCTATGTTACTCAGTGATAATGTAGCTTTCTAATGAAAAAGAATTATTAAAATCGGTCCAGTACTTTTTGAGTTTATTCGTTACATACAAAAATACAAATCTTTCCTATTTATAATATTAGTGTAGATAGTGTAAATAACGTTTGGTAACCGCATAGTTTAACGTTACGGATTCGTAAATTGGCCTCTTGACTATTTTCTGTGTGGGGATATGTCAAGTCGATAGTCTACGCCGATAAGCCCAAATGAAGAAAAAAATTCGCCACGGTATTGTCGATAAACTGCCACAAATGTTGCAAAAAGTCATTGAAACTTGGACTTCCAGATTAGACTACGTCTGAAACTGGAAACTTCGATCTTAACAACTTGAAACAAAAATCTCGCTTCATATTTTCTTATTTAACAATTCTTTTCAAAAATATTACAACCTGAAAAATAAATAAATTAGGTGGCGCAACAGTCCGTAGAGAACCAGGGCCGAGTGACTTACAACTCTCAACCATTCCTGTGTGCGAGTACTGTTGTCAGGGATGGAGGGGACCTACAGTTTTATGCCGAATCCGAACGGCTAATTTGAGAAAGCACTTTTTCATGACAAGCATTACTCTTGGAGAATTTGTCAATTCCTCGCAAGAGGCAGTACCCGTTTTTTTTTTTTTTTTTTAAATTAAGGTGGCACAGGCAGGGATCGAACCCAAGACCTCTCGCATGACAGTCCAACGCACTAACCATCATGCCACGGGTACTACTACAACCTGAAAGGTTAAGTTAAATGGTGAATTCGCAATCCTTTCCTCTCCAATTTAGACCCTTATAAATCACCTGCCAGAATCTAGACTAAAAAGTCTAAAATGGTGATTATTTTATCTAGGAAAGAGGCCAAAGTTGTTTGACAAAACTAGTAATACTATTTTACCGAAATAAAAACCACCCATGGCTTATAATAAAAAGCCAAAAATTTCTCACTGTTAATGTGGATGCTTAATTGTTTACTAACAATTACAAATGAGGGAGTTGGTAGTGGTGAGTACTCAGAAAAGCTTAATCTAAGCATCTCATTCCGCCTCCCTAATCATTGTAGCGTCTTCCAAGCGGACATTTTAGCGATCAAAGAGGTTCTCTCCTGGCTAAGAGAAAACGTGATATCAACTTCTGATATCCGCATCTTCACTGACATTGAGTCTGCTATTAAATCTCTTGATAGTGTCTCAACCAAATCTCAAACGGCCCTCAATTGTCGATCGTCTCTTATGGAGATGGCGCACCAACTTAACATTCAACTCTGTTGGATACCGATAGCTACATGTAAACTTCTGCTAAAAGAAACAGCTTTTGCGATAGCAAACTCTAGGTGGCACAATTTACCAACATGCGCAGCCACAAAACTCATATGGCATTCACTGAACCTAAAGCGCTCTAAAGAATTGTTATCTCAAAGCAGACTTCATATAAGCTCCCTATAATAGGTGTCCTTATGGGACACTGTCTTATAGGCAGACACGCAATACGACTTGGTGTAGCCTCAAATGACTTCTGCAGGAGCTGTATGGACGAGGAAGAAGAGGAAACAATTTCTCACCTTCTCTGCACTTGCCCTGCTCTTTACTAAGACGCAAACTTCATCTGGGAGACTACTCTTTTGATAATCCCAGTGAACTAGCTAAAATGGATATCAAATATCTTCTTCGCTTTATAGAAAGCTCAAAATGGTTCGACTAGTAAGAAGTAATTCTCTAGATTCATGTGGTATCATAATGGGCCTTTTTTTTTGGCTTAAGTGTGGATTATAAATCCGCAGCCACTTTAAGCTAACCTAACCTAACCTTACTTACAATTGTTATTCCTAGAAATGTGCAAAATTGGTCAGAATCTAAGTTTTCTAATATTTTGGCATTTTTCCTTTTCTGTCCATAATTTCCAACATTTCTGGCTTATTTTCCAAAATATATCTTGTTCTTCTTCCAATTTAAACTAGACCAATATTTCCGACGATTTTTCAAAAAAAAAAAAAAACAATTGAAGCGAATTTTCTAGGATTCATGGAATCGAAATTTTTGAAATCTTATAATAAGTTAAAACAAAAATTTGTCAGCAATTTTGTTTTAAAATCAAAATTCCGTTCTTATTTTTTTCAGTGTAACTTTTCTATAGTTATCCCTTAACACCAATAGCAATACAAAAATAAGAACTTCTCATTTCCAATATCGATTTCAATGCTTCTGTTCTTTTTGATTTTCTTTTTATTTTCATTGCTCTCGATGATCAGATGATGATGATGATGATGCTAAAGTTAATTCAGAAGAAAGGAACAAAAATCCCAGTCATTATCATTATTGAATTACCTCGTTTCATGGAAGTGTCTCAGATGAGTCTAGGAAATTCTGACCAACAGCGACGATGTTCATTTCAAAGGCCTGATCTCTCTCTCTCTTATTCTCATGGCCAATTTCTACCTAAGGGCCAAAAGATCACAGAATGCGATATTAATTTTTGTTCTTTTTTTGTATTTTTAAAGACATCAGAAAAATTCAAGAAATCGAAATGAGAATTTGATCACGAATCGAAATCGCACTGAAGACATCGCGCTCAGCGCACTCACCTTAGCATAGCGCATCTACGAAACTACGAACTACGAGTTGGTATATCTCCCAGATTCACTTTCGTGATCTTTGTTGCGAGTTTTATTGCTTTCGGGGGGAGCACAACAATTTTCAGTTGTGTTTATTTTTTTTTAAAGTCGTATATGCCTGCTGGGTTAAAGCTATAGATATTGGTACAGCTAGACCCGTGATCAGCTTTAGTATCATATCGTTGGACAACACGACAAAACAAGAAGATATTTTCGCCGCAAATGAAAATCGAAAGTCGTGTCTTCTATAAAAACGTTCCTAAAAACAACATTCACAATTACCCCGGGACCAGTACCAGTACCAATACCAGACTCTGGGACATGAACCAAGCGACCAGGCCAGAGAATCTCTGAATCGGCCTTAGCTTCAGATTCAGCTTCGGCTGGGGCACGGAGAAAAGGACCACTTTGCCACCCAAGCGTGCGATTGCGGAGATTTTTATTTGGCTTTTCGTTTTTTTTTTTTTTTCTTCGCTGAAGCACTTTACCTGGCTTGGCCTGGCCTGGACTATGCTATATTTGTTGTTGTTGCTGTTAAGCTAAGATTGTTTACCCAAAATTAAAGATGAGCGAATAAAGAAATAAAAATTCAACCAGGCAAAGATCTTTAAGAGAAGATTATGGCACCTACCGCAAACTGGGTTCAAGTTGGAGGTTAACCCACGATGACGCCATAATAACTCTATTATCTGGAGCTTAAGTGTAGTTGTTGTTTTTTATTTTGGTTGTTGTTTGATGCTCTTGCTAGTGGTTATTTGGCGCTTAGAGAGGTAGGTGGGTTTTGAGTTTAAGTTTGAGTTTGAGTTTGGCACAAAAGAGGTACAATATTTTCGCTGATTTGTGTATAGCTTTGAAAGATTTACAACATCACTTAAGTAAACATTTTTTACTGGCCCATGTCAGGTGGGATGTCGTTGTCGTTTTCGTTCTCGTTATCGTTGTCCAATGTTGATGATGTCGATGTCGCTGTCGATGGTTTTTAAGAGGGAAAGGAATGAGACTTCAGCTTAAACGTACCAGGGAATGTTTGCTAGGGTGCTTCATGGTGATTTCGAGGAGTACAAACATGAAGTGAAAAGGTTTTTGATTCATATATCGACACAAAGAAGCGATAAGTTCATCTTGATGGTGAATTTGATTGAAGTTAAGGTAGTTTGTTTTGTTGGGGTTTTGAAGAAGGTGTATAGGTATACAAGAAATGCTATTATATTGAAGGTAAATGAACTTTGATGATTTTATCGGGAAATTGTGAAAGGAGAAAAAACTTGCAACAAAATTCGTTACAGCTTCACTTTGCTAGAAAACAAATTTTGGAGAAAGATTTTATTTAGGAAATGATGGAAAAAGAGAGAAACTATGTTAATATTTCATAATGACCTTATCTCAAAATAAACTACTGTTTGGTAGATGAAGGATTCTTTTGATGATAAGCTCTTTTTTTTGTCATATTCTTAAATATTAAGAACCAAACGTTGAATGGGCCTGCTGGAGAAGAATGCATTGGATTGATGAGCTCTTAAAAACTTTAACATACAGACATCTGATACAAATTTAAAAGTGGTAAACTTCGATATAAGAAGTGCTGACATTTTTGGAATGTTTGGATATTTCTTGGAAACTTTCATCACTTTACCTGCTGCTTTATAACAGAGAAGTTTGAGAACCACTACTATACGTAACTCCCATTTTAAAGTTATTCTCCGTTGAAAAAACATTGCTTTCTTCTAAAATATCTTGAAGCACAAAAGCTTCTTAATGACCAGCAGTATCTTTTTCATACCAATGGGTCCAACAATAATTTGATGGTTTACCTAACCGAACAGTGTAACAAATATTTGCATTGCTTAAGAGAAACTAAAATGATTGCACTTGATATTTCAAAAGCGTTTTTATAGAGTTGGGCATTGAAAGCTCCATTTTCGAAAATGCGTGCTTTGGTATAAAAGAATCTCTTCTACGTTTTATTAAAAGTAATACATTTAAAAGTTTAGAACAATTCGTAAGGTTTGCAGTCTAAAACTCATAAAATTAATGTTGTTGTTCCTCAGGGCTCCGTTTATTCACTGGCTCTTTTTTTTATTCATAGACGATCTATTTTCTGTTTCTGTTTGTCTGTTTCGCTGATGAGCAACACTTGCATCGAGGAAACTTACAGCTTTTAGAACTCGATATATGTAGGTATCACATGTCGCTTCTTCTGGATCGATCACATATTCATAGTGGTCAAAGATTCTGCTAAGTGTTAAAGATTGCTGCGACAATGCAAGAAATTTATCTCTCCTTCTGATCTGGTTATTATTTACAAACAAACTTTAGTCTTATCGACAGTTGTACTGTTAGATATAGAGATTTTTTTTACAGCCGTACATCAAGAATGTAGAATACTTTACCGAACTCCGTTTTTCCCTTCGATACTGATATTCAAAACTTTGAGTCCAACCCGCAACATTATTTTCTCTTGAATCCTTTCCTAGTTTCCTTAAGCTCTCTTGAAACGTTTTAATTCAAAAATATTTTTTGAGCAAAAATATTCACGTTTCAACGAAAATCTTATGCCGTATCTTAAAGTTAGGCCAATTTGAAATTTGACACATAATTTTTGACCGACTTAAGACAACTTTAATAATACTATATGTGTGGCGAAGAAGCTTGTCTTGTTATTACATGCCTTAATTCAAAATTGGTTTATACATTTTCAGTATTAAATTTAATTTAAAAGTTAGGAAACTTTGAGCAGTGAGCAAGCGTGGTTGACTCAAAACTTCTGTCTTAAATTGTTCCCACTCAAAATTCCTCGATTTTAATTTTCTAACACTCACTTACACTCGCCTTTCTTCTAATACAACTTTGTTTATCTGAGCTCATGCCTAAAAATGCATTTCTCTTAAAGTTTAAGTCTTGACGCATGTGGACATAAATTACTTTGATAATTTTTAGCGATATTTAAGAAATTCTAAAGATAATCGTCGCCAGTAAATCAACTGCGTCCCACTAAATAGGTTAACTACTAAATATGGCTATCCTCTGCTCATAAACTTTAAACTTGATCTCGTTTCCTAAACAAAAAAAAAAACAAACCTCTTGTAGTTGTTTTATCAAAATATCAAATTAAATTCTAGAAACATGACAGGCTCGAAAAAAAACAACAAATATCCAAAACATCTTCCTAAAACAACAGATCTCGCAGCACAGCATCCCTAAGTAGCTAATATCTTATGTTGATGAAACAAGTTTTTTTTTCACCGCTCCAACCTCAAGCCCAAGTCCAAGTCCAAGTCTGGCTTCTCGCTGACTTCTAGAGAATTAGTTATTACTGACTTCCTCAATATATTCATAACAAGCTTTTTTCATGTTGAAAAAATCAAAATATCTTAATTGAAACAGAACTCAGAAAATATCGTCAAGCCTCAGATCGTAAAACAAAAGAAAACAAGACACAAAACAAAAAGAAAAGAAGAAACAAAATTTTTCGACACGAAAAGGTGATGCGTATCCAATCCAAATGAAATCAAAGAAGAAGAAGAAGCAGCAATAAGCCTTGATATTGAATTTCTAGTTTTGAATTTCGGCGAAAGGTCTCAATAATATTGTTATCTTCTCGTTGAAACCTAAACTGGAGCTCTTGCTGTGCTGTGGAGCAGGGCACCTACACGCGACAGATTACTTTAGATCGATACTTGTAACATAGATATGTAAATTTTGCATCGGAATGCAGGTGTTTTTGAAAACTCAAACAAAAAAAAAAGTAGAAAATCCACCAAAGATGTTAATGGCATAATTCGATTGTTTATTGCAGATGATTATCGATGCTTTACATGTTAGTTTTAGATTAATTAAGCCCAACACGCCTTTTTAACTCTCTCAAATCGGAAATTTATATAAAATTCGATATGGCGCTGAAGAATATAACAATCTAACCAAATATCCATTTGGGAAAATATTTATATGATAATTTGAATTCAAATCTCTTTAATTATTGCGACATTTATTGCCATCATATTTTATGCGGATGACAGTAGTGGTAATGGTAGTGGTAGTGGCCTTACCTTTATCTGGCTTGGCCTGGTCTGAAAGTGTGGGCAGCTTGATTATTGTGTAGTACACGATGGATTTACATGAATTTTTGTATTTTTTGAAAGGAATGAAAAGGCTTTAGCTTTTGGGTGTAGTGTAAAATAGAGTCTTTTGTGTGTCCACTTGTTTTGTTTTTTTGGTATTGTCTTTTGTTAAACGAGACGATTTATTTATGAGGGGGTTTTGTCACGTTAAGAATTAAAGATCGTGTTGTGGGAGATTGATTTGTTGATAAATTTTATTAATTTGTTGTTTTTTTTAATGTTTTAATTCTGTGAAGAGTATATAAGCTCCAAATTTTTCACATTTTTTAACTTTATACTATTCTATGAAATAGATCAAAATTTGTTTAAATAATTGCTTTTAATTTTAAATAACTTTGCGGATTAAAAGTCAGTATAAATGTATACGCTGGGGTTTCTGGGCAAGGAGTAATAAAACCTTGTCAATACGCAACTTTTGTTTGCGTTCAGTTCATTTTATATAAGTTTTTTGGCAAAATCTTAAACTTATAGGAGACTTAGCTTAGTAAAATACTAGTAAGCAATTTCGTTATTACTTAAGAGCTATTTCAATCTTTTATTAATTACTCAAAAAGACAGATTTAATTTAAGTATCAAGAGAAAAAAATTAAATTAAATCGGTTAAAATGTGATGCAATGATTCCAAAAACTAAAAACAGAAAGAAAGTACTGGATTTTTAAGAAATGAAGAAGTTAGAAATAGAATTTCATTTCTGATATTAATTTCATTGTTTCTAGAAAATAAAGGCTATTTTTTTTAGTTTTGTGTTCCCTTATTTTATTATTTGGCAAGAAAATAAAAATTAGTATTTGATATTTCTTTAATTGGTTATGCCACCCTAGAATTTTCGAAAAATTGTTTTTCTTTTTTAATTGAAAAGCATATTGGACCTCAAAAATGTTATCTCAAAAGATTATAGTCGGAAAAAACTTAAGTTTTATAAGTTTTCGATATTATAGTATTATGACAATACAAAATTTGTGTTTATCTCAAAACCTGTTTTTTGGTCGGACTCATAACTCAGGCAATTTCGAACCGATCGACTTGAGTTGAAGTTTTGAATACAGGCATTATTTTCTATGTCGTTTGTTTTTAACAATTTTGTAGCCATTTGACCAAAATTAAATGCACGCCTTGCTTGTATCCAAAGAGTATGTTTAAAAATACTTACTATATTTTGAGATTTAAAAACATACCAGCAAAATAAATTTGTATTCAAAAACGTTATCTTTCAACCCGTGGCATGATAGTTAGTGCATTGGACTGTCATGGCAGAGGTCTGGGGTTCAATCCCTGCTTGTGTCATCTAAAGTTTTTTTACGGGTACTGCCTCTTGCGAGGAATTGATAAATTTTCTTGTCATGAGTGCTTTCTTAAATTATCCGTTCGGATTCGGCTTAAAACTGAAGGTCCCCTCCATCCCTGAAAACATTACTCGCAGAATCGTTAAAACGGTTTTGTTTTGATTCACTTTGTGTGTACACAATTTTTCAAATTTGTTAATATGCAGTTACGTAGTGCTTATAAACATTAGTTTTACATTTTAATTTAACCCATTTTCGAGATATCGAATTTAAAAAAAAAACGAATGAAATACATATTTTAAATTAATTTTAAAAATCTAAAACAGAAAAGACATTTCTTGAGAAAAATTTGAAATAAAATAACAGTTTTTTGTGGTTATCCTTTTGGAACACTACAAAAATATATTTTTTGTATTGAAAGAAGCTAAGACCACCAATTTGTATGGAGACTACTGTTAGCTTCGGTCTTTAAAAAATGAAAAAAAAAACGAATGCTTAAAGCCGTAAAAGAAATCTTTTCAAGAAAGTTACGTTACCAACTTTTATCTGAATAATATAATCTCGTTAAATTTAGTAGTATTTCTTTAAAAAAAAATACCCGAACGTCTATTTTTTCAGCCGCTAAGATAGCCCACTGCCTTGAGTTTAAAATTACAGATTACAACATTTTTTAAAGATTTTTTAGATTTGGTTACGGGCTTACTACTTTACTAGAATTGTTAGAATTGTCAGTATTTTGTAAAATAAAGGTTTAACATTTTAGACAACTAATTGTTACAGGATATTGCTACTCCGAAATGTCCAATTAGTAAAATACTAATTCGCTATCGTTAAAAATACTGCATTGGAACAAATCTAAGACTTGGCAGTTTGTGAAAAAAGGACCAAACCTAAACAAGACACCTACTTTTTAATTGAAAATGTTAGAAGTCAGCTTAGAAAATGACGTCACTTTGTAATATTAACTTTAGTAAAATGTTAAGAGATGCATAAGTTGTTAAAAATCAGTAAAATCATCTTTTTAACTAAATGACTTACTGAAATGGCCTAAAAATTTTAAAAATCGCTTAAAATTTTGCACCAATGATTCTATAAAACCCATAAATTAAAAAGAGTAACAAAACCAGTTGAATTTTATAAAATCATTTCTCAACTAAATTTAATTTTTTCTCAAAAAAAAAGTTTTGGCAATTATTCGGAGAAAGAATACATTTTTAAATTGTATACATTCCTCGAATTTATAATTTTGCAGGTAAACAATTGATCATAGAGCAATCACTTTGCTTATGTCAAAATACTTAAAAAGGCTAACTATTTGAAATTTCATATTTTTTCATATTTCCCTCAAAACTACAGAAAAAATACTATTTTGTTGTTTTAAGGTACTCATAAAGTTTTTCGGGATATTTCTATCGCAAGTCTTTAAATTCAAAAAATAAGTAAACCTTAAATCTTCCTATTCAATTAAATATAATAGAACACAAAAATAAACATTTTATCTAAAACCAACTTTCTCCTTTATCTTTTCAGGTCTTCATAGGTCTACGCCGGAAAACCTAATAATCTTTTCATCACCCCTCAAGCGCTGATGCACACCCAGTCACACAATATCCGCCATCATCATAATACCGTCAGCGGAGTTGCAGTTGGAGTTGCAGTTGTTGCATAATATTCACCGTTGTAATCGCATTGGCAACTTCATCGGCAACGTCGTCGTTGTTGTCGTTGTCAAAATAATCACGCAATGTTTCAACGACTGTCCGGGCCGGACATATTCTCAGGTGCCACCACAACAGTGCGTCCAGTTTTTCCCAATAGTCGGCTAGCATCATTAACCCACTCATCAGGCTCATCATCTGCAGCGGACAGTAATGGTGATGATGGCAGAGACTTCAGCAATAATGGCTATGCCACACCGGGGTCTGTAGCTCATGGTTCAGCGTCCGATGCGTCGTCGTCCACAATCCAAGACATCACCTCCGATAGCAGTAGTAGTTCAATTAGTAATTTCTTCCCCGATGACGAGGACTGGTGGTCGAATGCCATCGAAGAGGATACCTTCGATTCGCCGCTGGCCTTCGATGCCAGTGAAAATGGTCTGTGGAATGGACGTTTTGTACCACCGCCTCCGCGGCCGCCATTCTTGGATGAGAGTGTTTCGGCCGATGGTCTTACCACCTGTGATTTATGCACGTGGGCATGGCAAAGAAATGCCTACTTGGGGGATGGTTCGTTGGGTAAGTAACATATTTTTAGTTTATATTTTAAATTTTGGTTTTGTTTTGCCTCAAAACCTATTTGTCACGCATCCTTAGTTGTACAAGGAATCCCCCTCCTTCTCCTTTCTTACACTCTCAACTCAAAAAACTTTTTAATTGCCAACGATTTTTCCAAACAAATTAAGCATCTGCCCACTTCTTCTTTATCGACATCGTCTTCACCGTCGCCGCCGCCGCCGCCACCTCCGTCGAGCCGCCCTCGATGAACGTCGTCGTCGCGACCGCCACGTCGATGTTTCCACGACGAGCGAGGGCATCTCAGGAATAATTTATCGAATCGATATTAGATGTCGATTCATCATCCCACTCCTCTCGATGCATGGAAATAAATTATATTGGCGAAATAGCAAAGAAGTTTTCCTAGCCTCGTCATCACCACCATTTAATGTGGTCATAGAGAAGGTACACACGATGGAAAGTCTTGAAATTCTGAAGAGGCTATGAGGCTGCGAGGATTGAAAAAAAAAGAAAATAAACACGAAAAAATAATAGGGAATGACTTCTAAGTAAACGCCCTCACTGTGGCTTGGGCTTGTGCTCGGGAAGAGTAAAAAAATATTACGTGCGGTGATGGTGAAGTAAATTGAATTCCATAGCTTCTTCACCAATATGGAGTGTCTAATTGGAGAAAAAAGTACAAAATATAAACAAGCATGTGTTTCTATAATTAAAATTCAATCGAAAGTGTAAATTTGAATATAAATGTATAGACATTGATTGTACAGTGAGAAATTCCAGGGCTTGCAACTTGCAAGTGATTTTTATACGATTCTCAGAAGTGGGAGAAAATTTATTTTGATTCAACAGATGAGAATTGTAGTTGTTCTTCAAAAATTCGATATGTTCGAAATCAGTTACATGAATTTCCCCCTTCCGCTCTATCACAGCAAAAGTTTTGCGTTAATATGTTTTTGCAAAGCTAAAAAAGTCTTAAATTCACAAAATCGGTTACAAGAATATTTCCATATTTGGCAACAAATTTTTTCGAGTTAATAAAAGAATAGACGATTTGATAACCGTGTGAACAGACCGTTTTGAAATCAATGAAAAGTAACTGGTGTCTTTTTTTAGAGGTATAGAACTTTAAGTAAGCAACACTATTTTAACTAATTAATAAATAAATTAGGTGGCGCAACAGTCCGTTGAGAAGTAGGGCCTAGTGACTTATAACTTTCAACCATTCCTGTGTGCGAGTAATGTTGTCAGTAATGGAGGGGACCTACAGTTTTAAGCGGAATTCGAACGGCTAATTTGAGAAAGCACTTTTCTTGACAAGAATTACTCTTGGAGAATTTGTCAATACCTCGCAAGAGGCAGTACCCGTGAAAAAAACACAAAAGATGGAACAGTCAGGGATCGAACCCAAGACCTCTGGCATGACAGTCCACCGCACTAACCATCACGCCACGGGTACTACACACTATTATAACTAGCTGTCATTTTATCATCTGTCAAGCGAAATGTTTGGTAATAGCAAATTTACGTTTCGGTCCCGTGAATAGGCCTTCAAGATTGTGCGTTTTAATTCCATTTGATTTGTTCCTGTTAAGATATTTAAAGTCTATAGTTTAATCAAATAAGCCGGAAACGATTGAACACTTGGATGACAACTTTTTCAGCGTTATTGCCGATATTCGGCCACAAATGGTAAAAAAACTTATCGAAAAATGAACCTCCTGATTAGACTACGTCTGAGCCAGCTGTGTTTGCTCGATAGAATAAAACAATTTGTATGTCAATTTAAAAAAAAATTATCTTCAAAGCTATATACCTCTAAAAAAACACACCTATTAACTCCATAAAAAGTTGCAAACTCCGGTTATCAAAAGCCTCTTAAACAACTTCAAACAAGCTGTAATAAATTTTGATTGAACTAATCAATCCTCCATATTTTTTCTTTAACACATTTCGAGCTCATTAGTCCACACTATTAGAAGTTTTATCTATAGCCATTAATTTTCTGGTCTTTTAATAAAACTCCTTATTTGGAAGCTTCTTCGGGTTCCTCAAGATGTTATATTATATTTGAAAAATAGCCCAATAAAATGACAAACTACATCCCTGACAAGGTGTTCTCACCCACTGCCCAGCTGTCGCAACATAACATTCAACATCTATGACATTGCGCTAACCAGTAGTCAAGTCGAGAGAGAGACAACTCGTCGAGCCTCATTAACAAGCAACTAGAAGTTGCAAATTCCTGACTCTTACAACCACGCATCTTCAAAATCTTCGTACGAGTGTCGAGTAGGCATATCCAACTTCTATAAAGAAGCACACATAATACTTGACGACATTCATAGTATTTGCTTGGCATTTGGCCCAAAGGAATATTTTCTTTCTATCCCCATCAACGCCACCATTCCACCACTTTAACGACGAGGATGACACTGCTGCTGCGCTGCGCCGCAGCCCACCGCTCTGTAAGTTTAAGAATTTTAATTTCATCCTTAATGAGGCGAGCGCCGATCTTGAATTCCTGTGTCACTCATCTTCACTCTCCGTCTAGTTTCAGTCACAGTTGGTCACATCATCTAGAGCTCAGAGCTCAGAACTCTGACTCGACTGACTCTGTACAACTATTTACTTGGGTGAATCATTTGGCACCCAGACATCATCTTGTTATATAGAGAAGACAGGGAAGGCCACAATCTACATAGCTTGCGATCCCAGACATGACACAACATCATCGGTGCATTGATCCAGCAACCCGCACAGCACGGTTTTGTGGTGTTTTGATCTTAAAATGTCAAAGAGTTTAATCCAGGAAGGATCACTCCTCTCCACAAAATGTTTACATTCTTTTCTTTTTTTCTGTTAAACTTTGCGGTGGGGCGGTTTGAGAAATAAAAAATAAACAAATTATTTTATCGGCATTAAACGTTTGATCTGCCAAAGCAGATTTTCAATCCTTTGATCTTCAGGGATGTCTTTTAAATTTTCTTGAACCAAAAACAAAATAAATTAAAAAACGAAAGCAATCGAACGGGGGAATTAGACTATTGGAATCTTACTACATTGATACTCATACTAAATTTTATGAACGGGGGAAGCTAATGAATTTATTGAAAATACTTTTTCCTCTATATTGTGGTATGGAAACGATCAACTCTGAAACGAAGACGCAACGTAAAGGGTGTTTCAAAAATATAGAAACAAATTTTAAGTCATTGTTGCATTAATATGGAAGATAAGAAAAAACTTGACATTTCAAAAAATGGAGCGCAATAAATTTAAAATGAAGGATGAAAACAATCCTGAAATTTTGAATCCAAAAAATCCAGAATCTCAAAAACTCAAAATCCAGAAAACCAAGAATCCCGAAAACTCATGATTTTAGATTTTCGGGGTTTTGGGTTTTCAGTATTTTGACTTCAACCTGTTTAAAATTAATTATTCTTTGTATATTTTAAAAAGCTAAAGTTGGCAAACTTTTTAAGTAAGGATCTTTATAAGTAAAAAGAGCATTTTTAAATTCCTTCTGAACTCACGATTCGGTACAAACTCTAAGGTTATAAAGCTTTGGAAAATTTGTTCACTTCTAATTATTTCAAGTTTAATAAAGGTTGGTTATCGTGCATAAAACTTTAATCGGATTTTTTGACTTTTTCGAAAATTGGGAACATGAATCGAATATCGAAAGTAAGCAATGAAATTTATTGCATTCGGTAATTTAGTTTTTAGAAAACATAGGATCTTATTGGAATAGATCAAATCTTAGCTTCTAAGAAAAAGGCAATACAAAAATATTAGAGCTGTCAAATTTATTCGATGGAGGAAATTCCGAGGGAAATTCTACTAACGAAAGCCGCAGAAATAAGTTTTTAACTGCCACACGAACAATAAGACTGATCAACAAAATAAAGCATGTTGTTCGAAACAAAAATAAAATAAAAAGTTTCCAAAAGATTTTGCTGTCCTGAATTCGAAATTGACCTTTTATTTTCTCCATCAGGTGAAATTTTTGAAATATACCTCCTTAAAAATGTTTAAAGATCTATAATATGGTGTCTTAAAGTTAAGGTAAACAAGAAATAGTTCCTAACAACGGGTTCTATGATGATTCTGAAAAGTACAATCATTACCTTCTAGATAAAGTTTTAATATTTTTAATATCTCACTTCGGTTCGAGGAAAGTCTCATAAATCATAAATCTTCAGTTGTCTCTGTAGGAATGAGGTTTTGAAAATCCTTAAATCTTTTGCCTTCACGATTTTGAAAAAATAAGTTTTAGAGTTGACTTTTGGTTCTGATTTCGATTCTGAACTTCGGTCTTAGCTATATGCCGAAATTTAGAAAATACACGTTTTTAACGTAATTTTTATATTTTTTTTTTAATACTTGTATTTCAAAATTTTCAATATTTTTGTTATCAAAACAAAAATTACTTTTGACCCGTTTTTGACTTTTTTTTTTGTTCAAAGACCGTTTTAACATGAATGGTTCAGTGTTTTTTAATGAGGATTTTTCAAAAATTTAATAAAATACTAAAAATATTTTAGTTAATATTGGAGGTGGAATTATATTTGATTTAGAAAACCATCCAATATTTATTTTGAACAATAATGAACTCCTTCGAAAAACCTGATGCAATGTTTTTCTCGAATTTGAAAAATTTAATATCTCATGAACCTAACGCTACTGAGTGATTTTGAAGCCGAATTGGGACTTCAGCCATCAAAGGTCTTTAGGAAAAATCTTATTTGGTTTTCAGTTAAACAATTTTGCTGTCCATTGAATTAATTAAAATTCTGTATTCCCAAAATTGCAGGTATGATCAAAAAAGTAAATATCAGTTAAGACTTGGCTAACTTGTACTAAAAGAAATAACTTTCATTTTGCTGTATCAAAACCTCTGTAGGTTTGTGTCATTCTAAGATTACTAAAAAAGTTTTGAGATAGATCAGTTTATTCAACTGCGATTTGGAATACCCTGTGAATGTGTTTTGAATTTGAAAAACGATTAGAGAGGGTGATTTTTATAATTATTTGTCCATCCGTCAGAATCAACTACTCTATAAATCTATATCTATATTAGCTCGTAAGACCTCATTATGTGGGTGTGCAATGTGCGCATTGCAAAATCTAAAACCAAAGCGAAAAAGCAAACAAAAATTCTTACATTACAAAATAATAAAATCCAAATAAAACAAAAGATTGTTCAAAGCATCATCCTGAGCCTGACGACTGAACTCAGCATTATCATCAGAGCAGAAAACAACGTCTTGCATTGTTTAGAAATCGATGAGGATAAAGAACTTCCCTATAACGTAACGCAACGTTGGTGGTCGCTTCCAAAGTCCACACGCTTTGCACAGCAAAAGATTACGTTTCATTTTCATCTCTCCGATGATGGCTGACTATAGGAGGGAGGTAGAGGGGGTGGATCATGGATATGGGTATCTCCTATATATACGACTTATAGGTATACAAAAATAATGCGAGTGCGGTGCAAGATGGATGCTTGCGCGTTTTTAATCTTTTGTTTACTCAAGATATCGAGAAGGAGGCTGATAGAACTGAAGTTGGAACTGAACTCAAATGACTCGATTTTGTGTGGTTTAGAGGCAGAGGCAAGCATCAGGCACACATGATTCAACTATATTTATTCTCTAATTTGGAGGTGTGAAGAAAATCACTTCCGTGTCGACTAACAAACGACGACGATGTGGACGCGAACGCAACGACCGACTACGCGACGATCATGGCAGCGATGATGATGATGATGATGACTATGAAGACTATGAGTCTCGTCTAATGCGATGTAGTCTAGCAAGCATATACTCTGTGTAGCATCATCTCTCTGATGCTAGATGCGCTGCTTTTCGGTTTGGGAACTCCTTTGGCGGTATTTCGTGTAATTTATGAAGGAATAACTAATTTTGTTAAAAATACAACCAAAACAAAAATCCATAAGGTGTAACCTATAACTACAAATTAGTTTAGGGTCGGTTGCTTTTAGAATGCTAATGATGGCGACATTTTCAAGGTGCGCATCATAACATCAGCATGCAGCTTCAGAGCATCGGCATCAGTTTGCTTGGATCTTGCGCTGGCTGCTTGCAGATATATGCTCGGATGTGGATTTGTCTTTTATTATTTTTTTTTTTTTTTTTTCAAAAACAATCTTTGTAAGCTGAGATAATAATTAAGGTGAAAGGCAGTGTGGCAATATGGCGACGGAACTATTTTAGATTTATTACCAATTTACCTACAAAAACCTAACCTCTGTTTATAGATACTTTTACATAGATAATTTTACTGTAGGCATCATGTGGGAAAAATTAATGAATAAATGTGAGACAAGGTGCCGCTTTAGGGTTGGTCGTTTGTGCCACACCATATAATTATAATTTTATGAATTTATGAAAATTATGAAATATTGAAATGTTCTATAGTGCCAGCAATGTGGGTTTTTGGGTGGAAAACTATAATGAAAACATATTTCTAACAGGTATATTTTAACTAAGCCACATTCATAAAGCTGAAAACTTTGGATAAATAAAAACAGCTCTGATTATCAAAATATGTAATCTAAGATCAGCAATAGAACGCTAATTTTATTCTGAAATTATTGGAACGAAAGTTCGTCAACTCATTCAACATTTTTAATTTATTCATCTAAGTCGAAATTTACTTTTTGGAATGAAAAGCTGAATACGAAGTTTCGATGATTGTTGTCTATGGTTTGACAGCTGAGAATTTCAAAATCTGTTGATATTTCTGTTCAATAAGGTTTGGTAGTTAATGAATCGTTTAACGCCATTACAACACTTTCAAATTGATACAAAATTACTTTGAATAAAATATCAGCATCTGTTTGCGAAGTTCATAAAGCACTTTGTCCGAAAAATTGTGTTTAGTGATGATGCTCATTCCTGGTTACATGGCTTCGTGAGTAAGCAACATTAAGTTTTCTATTATTTTTTAAAGTTCTCAAGGTTTAAAAAAAAAAACAACCAATAAACGTAGTTTTTCAAATATTTCCAAACCTCAAAGTACTCGTACGAACACTTAGCAGATGAAGATTACATACCCTAGAACCTTCTACCACATCATCAACGTAATTTCCCTTTTGTTTTTGTAGTCATACAAAATCCCTTACTCATTTCCCTATCAACTTGTGGACATTTTTTCTCTTATAAAACTATTATTATCTTTATTCGTGATTTCTACAAAGTCTCAAAAACTTGTGAGGCCAGTTTATATATCCACAAAAGTATTGCATGCAAACTATTTTCTCTACGAGTATATCTGCAACTCTAAAGTCACTTTTTTTACAAACCACAACAACGACGCAGAGCCAAGTCACTGACCTGACCCTGGATATAACTAATTAGGCCCAGCCCTGTCATTAGTATTACTTTATTTGCCAAAACAAAAACCAAACCAGATACATAATTCAACATGCAATTTCAAAACTAATAATATCCCTTCCAACTTTTTCCATAAGTTCCCAAAGTGCCTGCCACGCAATAAAAATCCTGGAAATCGAAATCGCTTTTTAAATGGTCCCCAGTCCTCAGTTCTTATAATCTGAGTCTTGTTGCTTGTTCTTGTTGTGTGGCGTATGGGTTAGATTAGGCTAGGTTTAGGTATAGGGTATACTATACATAGGTAAGGAATGGCATTATGGGGCAGTTGTGGTGTTTCGTTGTGGTTCTTAGATCCTAATTGCCTGAAGAATAAATCCTATACGAGTATAGCCAACCACAACAATGGACTGGCCAAAGCGGTCCAATAAAAAGTCTAAAAAATAAACGCCATCAAAAAAGCAAAAAAAGAAAACAGAACTTACCACAACCATTAATTTCGATTCAAATGTTAGAAAACCTGCGTTAACACCACATGCCGCGCTAGCCACACAGTGTCCCACTGCCTCGCCACCACCACCGTCGGTCGTCGCGTCGCGTCGCGCCTTGCTTGATTTCGTGCCGTATGTGTGTCTGAGTTCTGTTCTGTTGTACAATTCAAAACAAATTTTCATTTCGATAATTGGCAATGGCAGCAGCAAGCAGCAGCAGCGGTGGTGGCGCTTTAGTCTCGCTGCCGATCACGATGCCCTGATATGATTACCCTATGTGGCGGCCGCCTCTGCGGCCTTAATGTCTTAATTTCGCCGCGCAATGGGCATATAAAAAAAATACAAAACTTGGAATGCAAAACGACATAAAAATGAAATACAAGGCAACAAAAAGGACTACAAATTGCCCTTTAAAAAATAAAACGAGGGGGGAGAGTATAGGGCTATGGCTAAGAAGAACGAGTCTGTCCAAGCTAACTTGTGTATAGGTACTTTTCTTTTTTTTTTTTTATTTCCTGTGAAGCCTAAAGGCAGCTTTTTCGCATTTCGCCGCTGCGCTGCTGTGAGCTGTGCATTTCGGAGTGAAACGTTTAATTTAAACGCAATTAGCTTGTGTGTGTCAATTAATCACGAGTTCGCGGCAACAACAACAACAAAAACAGCAACTTGGTGGTGATATGATACCGGTTGGCGGTCTCTGACTGATGTGGGATCAGGTATAGAAGCAGCAGCACGAAACGTGAAACACGAAGAAGATTACGCGCTGTGCTCCTCGCAATCGAAGTTGAAGTTAAAGTCGAAGTCCTTCGTTCGGGGCCAATATAACGTACAGTTGCCATCATCAGCAGTGTTTTTGGAGCGATAAAAAAGGAAGTTGTAGAAAAAGATGGCCGGACATTGTGGCAAGGAGCGGCGGCGCGGCGGCAACAGCGCCAGCGGTGGGGAGTTGTTCTGAGGCTCATATAACGTGTGTATGCAGATGTCAGTCAGTCACTCGCGCAACTCAATCGAAACTCAAAACTCATTCTTGTCAATGAGTGCTGTGAGCTGTCATTCGGTGGATTTAACGTCAGCTTTGACGAAGTATTCCAGATCACTGCAGTTGTTGGGACTGGTCAACCGTCAAGATTCAAGAGACGTGGTGTGGCGGCCGGCGGCGGCGCGGCGGTCGAAATTCTGTCTCGATTCCGAATGAAGATGACTATAATGGCGATGGCCATGATTATTATCTTGACGTTATGTGCAACTTGTTTTTCATTTTTTCTTCCTTCAACTTTTTGGTCTCCTTAAATTGCTATAAATTACCCCTTTCCCCCCTGAAACTTCATCTTTTTTAGTTTTTGTTATGGTAGAGAAGATTAGGTTGTTGCTTTTCGTATATACATATGTATGTAATGTATAGTTGTGTTTGCGTCTTCTCATTTTGAAAGGTGCTCATTAGATACAAGAGTTTAATGGGGATTTTTCGCGCTCTCGCCTGTTGCTTGCGAGTAAACTCATTATCCTTGCACGCATGCATCCACTTAAGCTGAGCTTGTTATGAGTTATTAGCTTCCAAGTGATTGGTTAAATTTATAATTTTCTTTTTCTGTTTTTGAAAAATCGAGGTCATGTATTGCAATTATGAAGGTAACTTTATTCGAAGAAGGCTTAAATAAGGAAACGTTTTTTTTTTTGGTATAAAATAAGCAGAATCGTTACTTTAATATAAAGTTGATGTGTGAAGTTTTGAGCTTAAAGTGCTAAATGTATATTTTTAACACTTTCAACTACGTGTCTCATCTCTTAAAAAATGAGGACATATAGATGAGATATTATATATCATGTTATAAAGACGAAGGCTTTAAGGTTGATTATTATAAAATTCATTTAATTTGAACATTTCCGCAGAAGAAAATTATTAAAAAAAATCAATTTATCTCAAAAATTCACACAAATTTGATTGAAATCGTGCTTAAGTTAAAAAATCTTTAAATTGCACGTTACAGCAATCAGCAAGGAAAAGAAAAATTGCTAGAACTCAGGTTTCAAATTTGCTGGATAAGGGGTACTTCGTCATTTCTGAATATGTCAGCAGTCCTATGAAATGAACCGTTGACTTAACTCGAAAACTCACCGAAATTTTAACATTTTGTGTATATTGCAGTCTCTCAGAACACCCCTATTTTATTCATTTCACCGATGCACTTCTATAATAAAGGTTTTTTTGCACCTACCTTAAAAATCGATGAAGAAAAATAGTACGTATCCGCCCGAGTGTATTAATGCCTACTGTCCTTATCGTAATTTTAATATTTTTAACTTCCCATAGGAAGTTATTGTAATGGGTCCGATTTGTCTAATTGGAAATTTTGACATTTCTCGACGTTTCAAGGTCCCTAGAGTCGAAATAAAAGATTTTTAGAAAGATGTATGGCGTGCGTGTGTTGAGATATCGACTTCAAATAAATTTTGATGTACAGATAATAATGTAGAAAGATGCAGAAAGGGCTCTCAAGAAAATTGCGTGGGGGCTTTTTTACCATAGCAGTTTAAAAAAAAGGTGAACATTTTGGTTATCCCTAAATATCTCACGAACCAATGACGCTAGAGACTTGAATTAAATTTTATATTATATATTGTAACGTGATACCAAACAAGTCTATTTTTGGAAAAAAATCCAATTAACGGTTTTTTTTATAAATCAAAAAAAAACTGAAAAAAAAATTTGTCACCTCGAAAACTTTACGAATAAATAATGATTTTATCTCCAAAAAATGTTTGTGCAACGAAGAATAATGTTTTTAACATCAAATAAAATTCTGAGAAAATCGAAATGACAGTTTTTTATAAAAAATAAAAACCTGTAAAAAACTTTACTAAAAGTTGGTAAAAATTGATTTTCGACTCGAATATCTTTTTAAAAAATTTAAGATTATGGCTTCCAATTAATTCTATCTTGTAAGAAATATTATTTTCATTTGGTAAAATTTTGAAAAAAAATATTAATAAAAGTTGGTAAAAATTTATTTTCGACCCAAATATCTTTTCAAAACTTTGAGATATTGGCCTTAAACTAATTTTATATTTTAAAAAATATTGTTGTCAACATTCAGTAAAATTTTGAGAAAAATCTAATTGACAGGTTTTTCACAAAAAATAAAAACCTAAAAAAACATTACTAAAAGTTGGTAAAAATTGACTTTCTACTTAAATATCTTTTCAAGACTTTAAGGTATTGGCTTTAAACTAATTTTTTGTTATAAGCAATATTGTTTTAAATATTCGAAAAAATTTTGAGAAAAATCGAATTGACAGTTTTTTTTTTACAAAAAATAAAAACCTAAGAAAAAGCAATACTAAAGCCTCTTTCACACGAGACGGTTTCGTCCGTACGGTTAAAATCCGTACGGTTTTTATGCGTGAACCATTGATAATAAACTATTAAAATTAACTAAAGCTTTCACACTGGACGGAAACGGGTTTTTTCCGTACGGACGATTTAAAACAGCCGTCTCAACGACTGATATATACGGCGACCGTGCCGTAGCCGTCTTATCAGTGGCGTACGTGACTACGCGAACGCATTCACAAAAGACGATTTTTATTCGTCTGCCGTCCGTTTTTGTGCTCACTTGTACTAACGAAAAATATCTAAAATATAACCAAACGTAGACGATTCACGGGGAAAATACGTTATGTGGGAAAACAAAGTCCGTCCGGAAAAAATCGTACGGATTTTAACCGTACGGACGAAACCGTCTCGTGTGAAAGAGGCCTAAGACTTAGTAAAAATTTACTTTCGACTCAAATATCTTTTTAAAACTTAAAAATATTGGCTTCAAACTTATTTTATCTCACAGAAAATATTATTTTCGACGTTCAGTAAATTTTTTATAAAAATCCAATAGT
The DNA here is from genome assembly GCA_951509635.1 of Eupeodes luniger. Classification (NCBI taxonomy): domain Eukaryota; kingdom Metazoa; phylum Arthropoda; class Insecta; order Diptera; family Syrphidae; genus Eupeodes; species Eupeodes luniger. The sequence goes on from OX608074.1 coordinate 2,408,949, forward strand.
CAGTTTTTTCATAAAAAAAAAATTAAATCTACAAAAAATAGTACGCAAAATTGGTAAAAATTGATGTTCGGTTTTCGATATCTCGTGAACAATAGAAGATATTGACTTTAAATTAGTTTCATTCATCCAATTTGTACTTGTTTATACAAGAAATGCTACTAAAATTGGTAAAAATTGGTTTTCGACTAAAAATTTCGTTAACAAAAAAATAATTTCGGAATCAAACTATTTCATTATATGCAAAATATTATTGGTAGTTTTTAAATTTTTAAGAATAATTCAACTGAGAACTTTTTTAACAAAACACGAAAAGCTACAAACTATTAGGCAAGACAAATCGACAGACAGGATGGGAAGTTATCAGTGTGGGTCGCACCCCAGCCTCTTTTTTTTTTTAATTTTAACTACTTTATTTTGAATTCATTTACTTCTCAATGAAGGTTTTTGTAGTCTTATTACTCTGCTTAATTAACTTCCTATTGGAATCCGTCAAATTTTATAATTAATAATTATGAGACGTCAAGCGTTTCAGGGTCCCTAGAATCTAAATCCATGGTTTTTAAAGAGATATCTAAGTGGGTACGTTCATTTCGTTGTTACGGTCATATGTTCGAAAAAGTAAAGATATCAAAACCTGCTTGGCCCCAAATCATTATTTTTGACATCTTTTGTAGTTTTAAGGCAAATTTAATTAACAGCTTTGTTGAAAAGAATATTGCGGAGGATTAGTTTTCGACGACGAATATCTTGAGGAGAAATAAAAATATTAATTTCAATATTATTTCACTGTATACACACAAATTATTGATAACTTTTGGTAAAGTTAAAAACAAAAGAATTGAGAGTTTTCTTATTAAAAATCAAATAACCTACTACCTTTAATGTCACTTTAAATCGGTGTAACGCCCCGAATAGCTCAACAAAAAACAGCTTAAGCTTTTATTATTCATCATCATCACATATTTGGCGAAGTTCCTTAAATACAAATTTGGCTTAATTCAACAAAAATAATTTTTTCAAATGACATCAATGATTTGAGCAAATTACATATCATTCTCTAATACGTAAATTATCGTATAGCTTTGAAGTTTGGAGGGTATTTTTTATATAGGGCAAAATTTAGTTAAACCAAATATTTATTTGGAAATATTGGTGGATTTTTTCTAAGTTTGAAACATTTTACTTCCGTGCTTATTGAGATTATTATTTGTTTTCCTTCTGGCAACGCTGTTAACAATACCTTAATTAGAAACCTCTTATCTTCATCTGAGCTCAAGAATTGTCAACACCAAAGAATCAAACAACGAAAGCAATTCATAAAGGTAGCACTTGAATGAAGTCTATATTTGTCGACTTAAGTATTTATAAACATTAAACAAATTTGCATGAATCACCTTCCTTTAAAGGTTTAAAAATACATTTATTTTGAAGTTAAACAAACTGGCAGCTGCTACTGTGTCACACTAATCCGAGAATGGAAGCATATCATTGACACTATCTAGACGTTTCAGATTCTTATCTATATTCATAAAATTGATTTGAATAGAACCATATTTTTAATTAAAAACCAAACCTAGAATTAACACCGGAAAAAACACTCATTACACTGCCCTGCCTCTTTCTGTATTTCTGGTATAGTTTAAGTTAAGAAGAAAATCTTAGGTTCTTGTTGACCCAAATTGTCCACACTTATTCTTGTTATGTTCTCGCAAATCATTTCGAAACCATGCAATTATTTTTATTCTATATCCAGTTTTGAAAAAGCGTTTTTATTTTTGTATTCTATTCCTTCAAAATTAACTCGCAGACGCACATAAAACACCTTTACAATACTGCAATCCACCTAACCTAACTATAGATACCCTCCATCCCTCTCCTCAATAACACCAAACAGTCGTAGTCGTAGTCGTCGTCGACGTCGTCCTAATGCCATATAAAAATGGGTTCAGGTTCAGAAATAGAATAACATCTAACATGTGATTACCTCTGCAGTTCACAGCAGTCCGCATAAACCCGATGCTCATCCAGAATGATTAATGGGAGCAAAAAGATATAAATACATAGATAGATAGATAGATAAGCTTAAGCTATACCCCAGCTCCAGCTTCAGCTTCAACTCCAGCTGCCTGCACTGCACTGCGCGGTTGATGCGAACGCCAATGCCAATGTGAATGCGAATGTGAATGCATCCAATTTACGTATCAAATGATGTGTTATTAATATTTCTGCAGAGATATTATGTTCAAAAAGACCCATTGGACGATTGGTTTGGATGGGACGTGTTGTAAGACTCTTTCCATATAACTGGACCTGATTTTCACGCTCCACCAAACGCATCAGGCAAAGTCTCTCTCTCACGACGACCGACGACCAGCAACGCTTCAACGCTACGTGGGGCCTATATAATCAGAAAATAATAATCACCTCTGTCGGCGTGGTGCAAATTGAGATGTGAGAATTTGCTCACCCGACCCGGATAATGCGCGGCGGTGAGTTGGTTTGGTATACATTACCTTTTCATATCGAGTTATATGCATTTTCTCGCATTTGAAATTGTAAATTCCACAAAAAGCCATAAATTCTTTTACCACACTAAACCAACGCCATCGCCATTGCCACGCACCGGTCAGCTTTCCAATCTTCCGTATTTATAAAACACAAACAACTTCGGGATGTAAATATTTACCCTGATGAAGTGAACGAAAAAAAAACAAACGTTCGGTCGGTCGGTCGGTGGGTTTCCAAAATACTGACTACTCAATCAGCCATTTCTTCAGGGGAATCAAACTCAAGCCCAGTATCTGTATAGGTAAAAGTGATTCCCCTAGTGTCCCATAGATACTTATCACAAATCCGAAATACGTGCGTTTCTTTTCTTCTCCTCTTATCACGGCAAACAGAGGTTAAGAAAAAAATAATAAAATATCGAATAAGACAGTAAAAAGGTATTTCATTAAATTTCTCGATCTGGATATCCCTCATCATCCGCCTTCAGTTCCATATCACTTCGAAGAGCGAACTGGTAATACCTTTCTATATACCTTTGAACAGAGACCTAAAGTCAATCAAGAATATTTACCCAAAAGAGCTGTGGTGATGGAAAATCAAGAATCAAGGGAATCCATCCACAAGATAAGCAAAAGAGTCACTTCTCTGATTACGAGTGTATTAGAAACGAAAAAAGGGAACCGAGCAATAAAATCCGAATGATAAATAACCCATGGGATTGGTTTCCGATTTCAGAGGGAACTTTGTTTTTTGGAAAACTGGTGGATTTTTTCGTTTGTAAATAACACCAAAAAAAACAAAAACAACAATTTTTCTATTATTGACTTGTGTTTATACAACTGTATAAAAGGTATTAAAGGTATACTGAAAGTCCGATTAGGTTATTACTTTTTTGAGAGCCACTTCGTTTCCAGCGAGTGATAAGAACAGTCTCTCAAATGGTCATTTAGGTTTATTCTATTTTTTGGGTTTATTGAAATAGAAAAGTCGCTCTAAGATTATTTTTTGGGGGACATTTAAGATTTGAAAAACGCCCCGCTGCTGGTGTGAGTAAAAATTATTAAAGACACAAATTCTCAAGAAACGAAATACTTAGCTAAAAGAATAAAACATCTTCTTCCATAAGACAATCATAAGATAATTTTAATTAATTTATGTATACTTGTAGAATATACAGATGCTTTCTTCTGTGTCGGCTTCTGTTGTTAATCAAATAGGACTGATGTGATTACATATTTGATTTTATATAAAAAGCACTTTTCGCCTTTTTCCCTTCTGCTTTATTAAATATTTATGACAAAAGCTTTTAAAATTTTGGTCAAAAATGTTCTTAGCTCTCATTAGTGAGAGAGGTTAGGTGAGATTTTGAATGTTTCGGACGTCTCACTGAATGACTCAAAATCAAAGACCTTCGTAGATAGTGTTATTTGCTTTTGGTTAAAAAGAAGAAAATCTCATAATATTTGTAGTTTATGTGAATTTTTAGGTTATGCAAGTGTTTAATAAACAAATTTGGAAAAAGACCGGGCTTAGTGACTTACTATAGGAGAACAAAGTGGAGAGATCTATCTTATAACATTGTCTAAGTCTAGCTTAAGGAATACTTTTTTATGTTTTTGAAGATATTGTCATTTCCTAAAGAAAGGCAATTAATGTTCCTGTTAATAAAGCTTGAATTTTTGTTCAAGCTTATTTTTCACTTAAAGGGGTTTTGGTGCCCTTTGAATACCAAAGACAAAGTGCAAAAGAATAGGTTTGAAAGAAGGTGTCAGTGCATATTGGTCTTGAAATATCGGAAATTACAATCACAGTCAAAGAGAGAGTGTTTACATTCGTGTAGTACGGCTTATGAATGAATCTCTTTACTTAACAGTATGATCAAGGTTGGAATTGAGAGTATACTGATGAGCTTTTTTGGAGGCGATAGTATTATGCTTGAAAACTTGAACTTAAAAAGTATTCCAACATAACAGCCCTAAATGCATACCATTTCATCTCAGGTACTACAATATATTGTGGATAACTAACCTTCAAAAATGGAACAGTGTTGTGAAAATATGTTGACATGTTTTATCTTATTAAGCCAATTTTTAACTTACCATAATTCTGATTTGAAAATTTTGGCATTTCTCGAAGTTTCAAGATCCCTAGATTCTAAATCAAATGACTTAGGAGAGATTTGTGTGTGTTCGTACGTTCGAACGTGCCTTAAGAATAAAGAAAAATATTGAATTCAAATTTTGTCAATTTTCAGCTAATGTACTAGAATTTCGGGTTTTCCGCTGATTTTTTTCTTTTTATTGACACACAAAGCTTTATGAAAACCGAAGGAACAAGGTGGATTGTAAAGGATCCCGAACTCATGTTAGGAAAAAGTTCCCAGTATCTATCTGCTCTCAACTTTCCTGTATGCTAGAAATATCAATTACTTATCATTTAACAGTATAGTTAAACTCAAAAGCAATTTTCTGAACTTATAAGATTGGCTTTGACAACTCATTTCCTAGACAAGAATAAAATTATTTAATGTTCAGTCTATTTCCTTCCGTGGTAATACATCAACTTACCTACGAAAAACAAAATCGATTATTACCAAAATGCGTAGGCGTTGTTCTAAACGCCTTTCGCCAAAGAACTGACAAACAGATAAAAGAATTCATATAGAACCTCGTAGAATCATCGTCAGACATCACAAAACAAGGAAGTGATTATTCTGTGCTTTGCTGTGCTGTACTGCGTATGAGCGTCTTTTTTTAATTCCTCAAAACAACAGAGTTGTAATTGCAAGTCATAAATCAGGATCATAATCGAATTTAATCTGTCGCTGTCACCATGTTTAAAATCCATAACATCCACCTCATAGCAATGGCGCGAGCACTCATAACAAACACACCAGCGGGCCACAACTTATCAAAGTCAAAACTTTTTGAGAAGTTTCAATCTCGTCTCTGGATGAACGTCAAACATTTATATAAATACATATCCCCCGCACTGTTATACTGATGGGTACTGGTACTGGCACTAGCACTGACCTATCATCGCTCAGTTCAGCTCAGAGCTCGAAGGCTCACAAGTCAGGCCAACTCAACTACCACCTTTACAAGCACCTAACGTCGTCGTAGTCGTCGTCCGTCATCATCGTCGTCGCCGCGCGCCGTCGCCGTTGCTCGTCCCATCATCATCCCAATTGAAGAACATCTTTTGGCGATCATCGGCTTCTCCGAGCAATCAATCATCATCATCATCCTGCTGATCTCAAGTCGCACAACATCGATTACTCCACTTGCTGATAGCTAAGCCATTTGTCTTGGGCCCAGTCGGCTGTCTGTCTGTCGGATTCAGGGATCCATATAGCCCATGAGCTGAGCGCGCATTCACAGACTCTTTGTCTTTGGCATCTCTTCTCGTATAGTGACGACGACTGCGACTAGAACTACGACTACGACAGCGACAGCGACGACGATTCGTGGATTAACCAAACGACAACGTGTGGTGAAGGTGGCATGGCAATGGCGTAGTGCTTCATGCACCTATAGCCTAGGCTCACCGAGGAGGAATGACTTTCAGACAATTATCCGTCTAGGACGGAGCATGGAATACACAATGTATGAGCTATCAGCGACGGCGGCACAGCCCTCGTCCTCAGCCTCAGCCCCATCCTCATCCTCGCGCTTTGACTTTGGAATGGCAAACAAAAAGAATTTATTGCACATAATGGTCCAATAAATAATACGAGTGTGTCTAGGAGTTGCCATTAAAACAATGAGAAGTGTGCAAGCCCAGGACTGTGCGAGGAACACTTTTGTTCCACTCCTTTCACCTACTTCTATAGATATGTGTTGCACGATTTTTCTGGTGTTGATGCTAGATGCATGGATATTGCATAGATGCTGATGCTGATGCTGATGCCGATGCTTCTGCTGCTCCTGCATTTACCTCGCCCTCTTTGGTCTCGTGGTCTAGCCTGGTCTAAAAGATGGGTTTCCCTTTATTCCCCGATTTACACCTTCGCTTGCCATTTGGTAAATTTGTGTGAATTCGCTGCTGCAACTCCTCCAACTTCAACTCCAACAACTCTAACTCCAGCTTCAAGCTGCTGTTCAACATCACCACTTCGATTTGGATTTAGATTTGGATTTCATGGTATTTTGGTAAAGCGTCTCGTTCTCAGCAAGTGCGCCCAGTTGACAGGGCAGAGCGGTGCGACGTTAAGGCTTGGCTGTGTGGTGAGGTGAAGTGGAGTGGAGCGTGGTGTGGTGTCAGATGTGTGGTTTTACGATTATTACGCCAAAAAAAGTTGTAAAACAAGAAAAAACTTTGAAAAAAAAAGATGGAAATATCCCAACGAAACGGAAATCTAGTTTGATATTAGTTTTTTTTTGTTTTCTAGCCCTGCCTTAAAAAAATTGATTTACAGAGACAATTATGAGGCGGTGGCGGTGGTGGTAAGGCGATGGGTCTCAAGTTATTATCCACTATCCACATGGCTGTCTTTAGGTTTTCAATTGTTAATTTTTTTTGTCGAATTTTTGTGGTTTGTGGTTTTCATATATCAACAATTTTCAATAAATTGTGGGTGAGTTCAAATTCAGACCTTGGAAGGCTTTGATATTAATGGTATTTTGTTTACAAAACAGAAAAAAAAAAAACGTGTTTCTCCTCCTAACTAAAATTTTGTGTGTTATGTGCTTTTAATTTATTTCTATAGGCTCTTATTGAAACCTCGGTCCTGACTTACATACATGCCCTGTAAGTGCTGCTCCGAACAAAGACTACACAGAAATTACTAAGGGGTGTATATTTCAGGTTGGCGGCAAATAGCAAACTGATATTTCATAAATGTCAAATTTCTGAATATTGTAGGGTGTTTTTTGTAAATTAGTCTAGAAAAATTAGTCAAAAAATGCACTTAAACGAAACCTTTGAATGGAGTTTTTCACAGTAAATAAAATAAATTAGGTGACGCAACAGTCCGTAGAGAACCAGGGCCTAGTGACTTACAACTCTCAACCATTCCTGTGTGCGAGTACTGTTGTCAGAGATGGAGTTTTTCACAGTGCGAGATTTAAAAAAATTGGGAAGGATTTAAGAATGCACATTAGTCTTGAGGGTTTTGAATAACAAAATGGGAGAGAAAAACTGAGTTGTGCAAAGCATTCCACATTCTCGATGTGCGGTTAAAAAAAGAATCTCTATACTTGGTTGTATGTCCGAAATGAAGTTCAAGGATAAATTGATGAGCATTTCCTGAAGTCCGTGTATTACGGCTGAATTATTCGATATTCATACATACTAAAGGGCTCATTTTCAAGATTGTTAAGAATTTTAAGGTCTTCAAAAAAACTTCATTTTTAGAGGAATTTAAAAAGAGAAGTTTACTTAAAAACCTTCCATATAAATGTTTGAAGGCGAAATTTCATCAGTTCATCGAAACTTTTCATGTATATTCCCAAGTTTTTGATGATTATTCATCACGAATGCAATCATAACATTGATGAATGATTTCAACATTGATGACATTTTATGGTAATCAACATACATAATTATAAATGATTTCTTCGCAAACAAAAATTTATCAAATTGACATTAGCCGTATTCATGATTTTTTTTAATATTCCTCATAATCAATATCAAACGAGCAATCATCGTATTTATGAATGTTTTTTTGACAATTAGTTTATCACTTAGACGAATGTATTTATCGTGCATTCGTCATAATTGTAAATGATTTTGTAACAATTAGTTCATCATATTGATGAATACTTTTATCGTATTGATGAATACATTCATCATATTGATAAATATATTCATCTCATTTATGAAAAACTTCTTCACATTCAAATCATCATTTCCTTGAACTCATAACATTTTGTTCTCATATTGATGAAGTCAATCATCTTATTGATGAACTTGACTATCAATACGACAAATCCTACATTGTTTGGATAAGAAATTTTCCATGATATTGCTGAAATTTTACATTGTATTTATAATTCGATCATCAATGTAAAGAATTTAATCGTAATATTGAAGATAAATATTCACCATATAAATGAATACCTACTCACTTTGGCAATAAAAATTAGAAACAAGCACAAACATTCATTATAATTATGAACATTTTAGTCAAAATGAAGAGACACTTCAATATTTGACTTGATTTTTATTACATTATATTGACGAACCAAATTTATGATGTACAAGAATTATCAGTTCAAAATGTCGTCATATTGACGAAAAATGTTCGATGAGCTAAAATTTTCGGTTTTTACATCACAAAATTATTGTATGCCTCTTGCCAAGTTCGAGTCACTTACGAAACTAACTATTCTATTAAGACCTGTCGACTCTCATACATGGTCAATGATTCATCTGCATATCTTCCAAAAACAAGATTACAAATCAAAAAACAAGCTTTTCAACAATAACATTATCATCCCACTATAACCCCGTGGATAATAATAAAAAGAGTCAAAATAAAAACATGCCAATGTTGTGTCTTAATGTCCAAATTACCTGATTGCTGTCATTCGGATCTTTTAATGATCCTCATTTGCTTGCAATAAAAAGCGTTTCGTTTCATTGCAATAACAAAGCTCGCCGTTTAACAACATGCATTTTGCATTAAGGTCACATCACATCACGAAGAATTAAATTCCAATTCAATAAAATATCACTAAATAGCCTCTTGCTTTTTGTCGTTGCGTCTCCGTCCTCGCAATAAAAATCAATAATAAACAAATTCCTTTTCCTTATCCAAAAAATAAAGAAAACAAGAAATAACAGAAAATAACAATTAATGACTTTTGCGCTGTGATTTACAGAGTGATCCAGGAAGTTTCAATACGTACACCACTCCCATCTCGAAAAGGTTCCTGCGAAAAGTTCGAATGTTGGTATACGAGTTTAGTGTGTGGGACACTTTTATTGACCATCACCAACAATCCAACAATACGGCCACCCGTCTATAATTTCATCCAAGAACCAATTAAAGGGTTGCGAACTCCGTGATGCGTAGTACCAAATGCCAATTAAAACTCTTTTATATCCTTTACAGTTGCTTTAAGTCATAAAAAATATATTTACGAAATTTTTATTTTCCATCTGAGAAAGAGAGGCAGCTAAATTATTGTCAAAATCCAGCAACAACTGGAGAATTCCACAACTTCCCATCTTCTGGGGGTCACGCTCATACGGCTACGGCGACGGCGTTATTGCCCAGCTACCACTTTTCGCTAGTAATTGGCTTTTTGAATAAAAACAAAAAATAAACAACAACTTCTGGGACTGCGACTGGGACTGGGCTGCTCTGTGAAGCTCTGTCATTTGGATCCGGTTAATCTGCCAACGACTTGACCCCATGTGGCTGGTAAAATGACACATTGAAATATGTCCCCTGCTCCCAACATCTGACAAAGAAACATTCTTTTCCGAAATGCAACACGATATGATCGAACGAAACAGTAAAAAAAAAAATAAAAATTTTGAAAAATGAAGTGTTACGCCGCCGTCCGACGACATCCACAAAAACCTTAACCCAAAACCTCAGCAACAGCAGTGAGGTCCTCGAAAAAGGCCAAATAATTTGCCGAAATTCAGAGGAACCAATTTCCAGGTAAAATTCAGTAAATTCGCAGCCTCAGAGCTATCAAGCACCAGCACCAGTAACAGAAACAGAAACAGAAACCAACCCAGAGAGGGACCCCCAAGGGAGATTGCACATTTTTGGGTGAAACGGGTGAAACACTCGGGCTATGTTCGTTTTTGGGGTCAATTTATTTATGTTTGCTTTTTTGTTCGTCTTTTATTTATTTTATTTTATTTGAATTATTTTTTATTCGTTGTTGATTGTTAACCGCGCGCCATGCATCGCCACCACTGCACCGCGGCCGCCCCGTCCTCGTCGCGTCGTTGTCGTCATCCATCGAAAGACCAACAACGACGACGACAGATTGTTGGTGTTAGTCTTTGAATTGTGAGGTGAAAAAGGTGAGTTAAGTTGGCAATTTTGATTACGAAATTGTCTTTTGAGACATTTGTATATTTAGTTACAAAATTGAAAATATCTTAATGGATTATGTAGGCCAGGTTGACTGTGGGGTTATTTTTGTTCTGTTGCTGGCGTGTTTCAGAAATATTTGAGGCAATCGAAGAAATATAAGTTCCCAAGTGGGTTCTTAAAGAAACCAAGTGCGTTTAAGAGGCGTTAAGCAATAATCTCCTGGGTCAAAAGATACAGAGTCTATTAAGAAATAACGCAACAAAAACTTTATTAATAAACACAATTAATAATCATAGATTAGTTGCAATTGAACTTAAAAAAATACTGAAAACTTAGACTTGTATTGAACAGGACTTTTCAATGATGTAAAAATTAAAGTTTAAGGCCCCTTAGATTTGACAAAAATACGAAAAATGGTAATATTGTTCGCAGTTTTCTGAAATATTTTTAGAAGAAGTTAATTAACATATTTAAAAATTATGTTGTGACATTTAAATGCACTTAAACATTTTTGGAAATGTTAAATGAAACGTTTTTTTCCTAAGAACAATTTCTAAATGTTTATTTCATTGTAAAAAGGAAAGTGAGCCATTAATACTGGATAGCAGGCTACGGTTGCAGTACCATAACTTGTGCATGATATTTTCAATCACCAATTCGCACATTTGCGGCTTAACGTCTTCGATAACTTCAAAGATTCTATCTTTAGGGCCTTCATTCGATTGTTGAGTATGAGAATAAACCTTATTGCACTTACGTCCCTTCTTTCCAAGGTCATGGAAACGCTGATTAATTATCAGCCCAAGACCGGCAGTACGGCTTTCAAAGCAACAGGTCCACTGGTGAGAAAGTAAGATTATTGCACTTGATATTTCAACAGCATTTGATGGGGTTTGGCATCAGGCTCTCTTATCGAAAATGCATGCTTTCGGTTTTCATGAATCCCTGCTTCATTGGATTAGTAATTACCTACCTTTCGGATCGTTCAATACAAGTAGTATTGGATGGATTCAAGTCTGAAAACCATAAAATAAATGCTGGTGTGCCCCAGGACTCTGTTCTATCTCCAACACTCTTTCACTCTGTCTGCAACTTCTAATCCAATACATTGTTTCGCTGACGATAGTACTCTTAGCTTTTCATATTCGTTTTCAGACTCACATCCCTCTTCTTCGGATGTGGAACTGCAACGACAAAATATGATAAGCTCATTAAATTCCGACCTAAACAGCATTGTTCAATGGGGATTAAAAAACCGCGTGGAATTTAATGCTTCGAAAACCAAATGCTGTCTTGTATCTTTAAAGCGAGATATACCCCCATTGCCATTATCCATGGATGGCACTTGCATCAATGAGACTGAACACTTCGATATTCTCGGTATGTGTGTCACCAACCACCTCTCGTGGAATGATCACATACGCGATGTCGCCAAAAATGCGGCAAGGTGTTTGGGTTTCCTTAGAAATAGCCAGTTGCATTCCTCCCCTTAAACAGTTAAACCGTTATACTAGCGCTTCTTGGAATGCTCATCAGTATACCCTCGAGCCCAACTTCGGCCGTACTATCAAATACAGAGATTGGTTCTTTAGCCGTACTACGCGAATGTGGAATGCCTTACCACACTCTGTCTTCCCTAGTAATTGCAATATTCAGGAATTCAAAACCAATGTGCACCGACATCTCCTTTTAAACCCTCTCTCCTCTTCCTAGTGCTCACACTGTACCTCTGCATAATAAGGGTAGTATATCCCCTTGAGTGTGTGCTTATTATAAAAAAAAAATTTGTCACATGAACTTAACGAAAAAAGAGGTCTTAAATCACTATGGCTTCAAATAGGAAATTCGAGAAATTTCGTGTGTTTGGTCGACGTCTCGTCCTGGTATTAAGAAAACATTAATCGTAGCTTTGTACCGCAACCAATTCACCGTACCTGCAGGTGCACCTGCCCCATTCTTGAATAATAAAAATTGCATACCAGTCCAAAAACCGCACCAAACAACGACACGCTAATAATGGAAAGCCTTTTCAACAATCAGTCTTGGGTTTTCCTAGCCCCAAATGCGACCATTCCGCAAAACAACGTAGTCTCCGAAGTAAACATGAACCACATCACTAAAGAAGGTTTTTCAATGAAAATGCGGAAAATTTCGGATTCGTGTAAACTTAACTTTAAAAGGCTTAAGACCTAAGTGTAATATTGCTTGTAGAATGCCTGATTCCAACAATGGACAAGGAATCGACAAGCTTGGTTTTTACCAAGCCATAGCCAGTTTCGATTGTTAACGTCGTGGATTTGTCTTCACATCACAAACTTTTCCACCAGTTTAATTATTTTTGGTTAAGAAGGTGCTTCATGAAGACCTAAAAATTTTGAAGTGAATTTTAACAGTTTCAATGCTATGTCGTAGTTTTTACTCGTCAAATGCCAAAAGATCACAGCCTTAGAAGTAGCATAGCTGTTTAAATAACGACACATTCAAAACATAACCCCTTATTGGAAAGCTATTTATTTATTTTATGAATTTCACTCATATCATGATCAAAAAAATAGCAAATAGAAGTTCTGAATATTTATTTCAAGCAAATTATATTTTAATTCCATCTTGTATTTTTCTTTTGCCCAAAGTTTTATTCGATGAAACACACTGTCAAATCATTTTAAACATGATGCTAAAGGCTTTTTTCCAAACAGAACTTAACAACTAGTCCAATCGGAGATCCTTAGTTCTTTCAAATGGTCCATCAGCTTCAATTCTTGAGTAAGCTTGATCTTGTATGTATGGGTGTAAACCAAGATCCTTACGCAAAATACTCCATAATGTGGTATGTCAAAAATTGAAGCTAAAGGTCTTAAAGTTCCGGTCACCTTCTCCAAATTTCGGTAGAAATGTTCAGTAATTTGCAGAAGTTGCTCGTTCTTGTACTTTACCATTATGAAAATGTTGAGTTTCAAAACTTGTTACCTAAAGCTTTTTCAAGTCCAATTAAAACCTTTCTTTATATTTTAGCAAGGTCCTTTAGCTTCTTAAAAAAATTTACTCCATTTTAAACATTGAAACACAATACTTCAAGGTAGAATTTGCATTTCACCGAAATTTTGTTAAATTAAAATCAATCTTACATAATACTAAAATAATTTATTGTAATATATCATTAAACTTTTGCTTTAACCATCATGGGAACCGGTGCCGATGGTGTCTCTTTTCATTTAAATTATAATTTATGTGAGCTCATTATGTAAAGGATTTATTTTTATCACCGCGCCGCGCCGCGCGTTGCCGTGTCGTCCCTCGTCAAAAGCAATTCTTAAGCATATTATTGCAGCTTAACCTCCTCGAATGACAATGGCAATTGAAACATTTTGCCAACTTATTTGCATTAAATCTGACACCCAGCTGAGAGAATGCAACAAAAAAAAATTAAAAATCTGACAACTTTATGACTCAATATTCACGAATGTCCAGACCATCTCTCAAAATGTCCCATAACAACTATAAAACAACAACAACAACAATAATAATAATCCCCAATTTAATTGTCTCGTATAATATTTCGACAAATACGCGTCCAATTAATTATATGACACGAAAAGAGGAATTAATGATAACGTTGGAACGTTGAGCGGCTGAAGCTGGAACTGCGCTTTGGGGATATACTCGTATGTAGGTACGTTATAGGCTTGACAAAAAAAAAAAAAAAAACATATCAAAAGCCACAATCAAACGAGATGACAGTGAGAAACGCCAATCTTCGGTTACAAACAAAACACGAATAATTCGAAATTATTAATTTTTGTAAAAACGCGAATCTCCAAAGCTGCAATTCAAAATGCGGCTTAATATTTAAGATCCATAATCACCCCGTTGTAATCTGACACCTTTGCTCGCTGTTTGCCTTCTGTCTCTGTCCGAAATAAAATTCGATGAAATAATTCCTGGCGGGATTTCCTCTGCCATCATCCAGGAGAGGTAGCGTCATAAATTTGATGATGTTTTTTTTTATTTTTGTTTTTGTATTCATTTGTTATTGTTTAATTTCACGTTCTGTGTTTGCGTTTCCTTGGAAATTATGAGAGATTATTAAAAAAAGTCTTGAATCCGATTGGAACAAGCAGCACCAGCAGCATCAGCAGACAAAGCATCAGTGTTATTTTGAGAAGAAACAACTTCCAACACCGTAAAATTATTGTAAATTGCGAATTTCTCTCCTGCTTGGCATTCGCGTAAGGAATTTCGCCATCTTTTTTAGTGCAATCCCCATCCCAAACCCAGTCCCATCCTGTTGGCGATTAATAAATTGCAGCTGAATCACACATAGCATCATAAGAATCGAGGTATCCTTTCCACAAAATGAATTCGGGTCTCGGATGAGAATGAGAATGCCACCTCATCACTGTGGTTCCGTTCGATGATGGTTGCGGCCCTGTTTGGCCAGTGGCAGGCGGGCCACATGGACCCTGTGGCGTTAGCTAATAAATTCTTGAGAAGTGTTTCTTTATTATTTCTTCCAATATTTGAATGTCGGACAGACAGTTTAATGTGTTCCTCACGAGATGGAATTATTTTCGTTTTTTTTTTGGTTTATTTCGACACATGAAGTGTAAGTGGGTCAGAATTCGGGGGAAAAAATAAAAGTGGACAGAAGCAACGTGTGGAAAGGAACACATATTTATTTGTTTTCATTTTGAAATGCTGATTGGGCAAATTTATGAGAAAATTTAATTGCTAAGGTATTATAAAACAAGGTGTGTAAATTTGAGAAATTTAATTAGTTGCGTGATTTAATTAAACTCCAGGGAGCGGCTTAAAGAGTTAAACACTTACAAAGTAGGCTGTTGGCAATAAAATAAATTTGTTTGTGTTTTTATGCAAGAACAACATAAAAAAGAAGGTTTATTAAAATCAGAATTTCAGTATAATAGAAAAAATAATAGATATTACAAATTCTTGTAGACACTTTTGTAAGACTGTTTTGAGCTTTAGCTAGGAGAACATAGGGAGACCATGACAATTTGTGAAACCAACTTATTGTCAGTTTTCCGAAAACTTTACAACTGACATTTCAAATTTTTAATAATTTTTGCAAAAAGTTAAAATGACAAAAATTAACAATTATTGACAGTTTACAATCTTTCATAAACACCATATCACAAGCAAATCGAACTAAATTATCTACTCTAGTGATTCCTTGGAAATTGGTTAAATAAATGTTCCTGTCAACAAATTTTAAGTTAAAGAATGTTCTTTTAAAAACTTTAGGTCCTTAGTCAAAAATCTTGAAGGATTTATTGAAATGTTAAATTCCCAATTAAAAGTATGGTTTTGCTCATTTTAATAGACTTTAGCATCTAAATTCCTCTTTTACTAAAGTTGAAATCACAAAATCAGAAAAGGCTCATTTTTTGAGCACTTTTTGCAGCAATATGTCAGCAAATACATTGTAAATATAATAAATCGCCTCGAGTTTATCTACGTAGACTAGCGACTTCACATTACCTGACAAAAAATAGTCCAGCGGTGTTAAATCGTACGATCTTGGAGGCCAAGCCACAGGCCTACAAACGCTAGAAAATGAGTTTCCCAAAAGTTTCCTTAAGTAAACCATTTGGTAATACATTTGCATTATTATCAAACACTGTTCAGGGGTAAGTTTATTCATTATAAATTGGCAAACCGAACTGAGCATAAATCAAATGACAGCTGTCAAAAAAGACCAATTACGAAAAAAAGTATTGCCAGGCTAAAAACCACACGCTTAAAAAACACCCCATAGTAACTTAAACTATTAGTAATTTACATCCCTATGACTTTCTGATATTTCAAACTAAAAAAAACATAGTTTGAAACACATTGACGTTTGACAACTGTCAAACTATAAACAATATCTCTTCAAGGAAATAACTTTACTGATTAAGTTTGTTGGCTGTATATCGAAAGTCGTACTTAAATATTGAAAATTTCAAGACCTGAAGTGTGATTTAAATATCGAAACCGATTTTTATACGAATCTTACAAGTACCGACAGCTAGTTTGCAAGCAAACATTTTAGAAAAATACCATCGACCAAAGCTTCTTAGCTTAGATTCTCAACAAAAAAAAAAGATTAAAATCCGGGTTTCTTCACAGCTCTAAACGATATCATGTTCTTCAAAATTATTTACTTGCTCATACATATTCGAGAGACTACTTATAAACCTTTTATCGTTACATTTGACTGACTTTTTTCACAAGAAACGCTTAGGTGGGTTATTCGCCCCAAAAGTCAATCCATTCCGAGCAAAAAAAAGTGAGTTGGTACTTAAAAATTCAAAAATAAAATTTGAAGCTCAAACCCTCTGAAATCTCAAGTCATCATCATTTACTCAAACTTCAACATGGTCTACTACAACCTAACAAGGTAATAAATAATCGCACCTCCCAATAAGCTGTCTACAATTTTATTCCATTCTACGTCCGCTGCGGAATGCCTTCTTCACATTCAAAACCATTGCTTGCGTGCGTCGTGTGTAGGTGCGTCGCTCGTCGCGTCGCGTTCAAATTATTGACTATCAAAAAATATTTTTCATAACTGTTTCTTTTTAGTATTATTATTTTTTTTTTTTTCTTTTTATGAAGTGGCCACATCTCTTTCCATATATAAAAATTCTGTGGGGTAATTTTCGGCTTTGTGAACAAAGTTTATGAGTTAATGGTGTCACGTTGTTAACATGGACTCATATTTAGTTAACGTAGGTAAGAAGATATATCTAGAACTTGAATCCGCATTCTGCTGCTCTTCGTTCATAAATTTGTCCAACAAATCAAATTTTATGTTTTACGATGATCAGGGAAGTGACTCCCCGCCGAGCGAGCAAGTGTGTGCTTCAAGTCTGTTTTTATTTTTAATACCTATACTTTTAATATCAATGTAGCAGCAATCCGCCTAAGGCACGAGTAAGTTTAGGTATATTTATATGGAGGTAAGCTATAAAAATATTTGTGGACGGTTGAAGACATGTTCACACACAAGATTTGCTGATGGCCAGGAAACACATCCCGTAGAGCAATTTTAAACCACCCACGATATTTTATGAATGTTTTAACTAAATATGCACAAAATGTAAATAGAGCCTTGTCTTATGGATCATGAGTTTGAAATAAAATTTCGTTCTTCGAAACTAACTTCTACACAAAATTTATCAGAATTTTGAGCCAATATCCAAGGCAATCAAATTGGTAAAGAAATTTTTAACTAGACATCAACTAGCAGCTCATGGATTAGGAACTTAATGTTGAGCTGCTAAAATGAGGCAAACAACTTGTTTGTAAAATTTGTAAAGGTTTTCAAAGGCTTGACTTTCCACGAATTTTAACACAAAAACCAATAATTTCCAATAAAGCAATTCTTTGCTCGGAGGGTAAAAGCTCTTAAGTCGACTTTTAGTTTAAGTTTTAGCTATTTTTAATATATTTTGTGCAAACATAATTTTTCATTTTGAGAATTGTTGAAAAAATTTTTGAAAATAAGACAGTTATAATCATTTTAAAAAAATCTTGAGTTAAATTCTTGCCTCTTAGTCAAATTGTCATTTGATTAACTTCGACAACAATAAAGTCAGTAATTAAAGTTAAAGCTGTGTTTTGAAAATTTTTCAGGACGTATGGCATTATATTTTTCTAAAAATTACAAAAGGTGTCAAAAACGTTATTCTTCCAATTGTAAAAATTACATCCACTGCATTTTTTGAAAGTCCTTCCTTTTTGCATATTTTAATTTTGTCATTTATGAAACTAAATTTATTGGAAGTGGATATATGGAAGTTGAAAAAGGTATCAAGAACGTTCAGACAAATCAATTTAAAATTTATTAAAGAAAACATTTAAATTAATCGACCTTATAACTTGATTCAATTCTTTTTTTTTTCAAACTTGCAACTAAACTCAAAACATAAACTCTCAACGTAAACAAGTATTTTGGTCTTTAATGCTAATAAACTCAGATTTAATAGCAACTATCGATCTTTTCCGCCATCAGTTGTTCGCTTTAAGGTGACTGACATTCGATATTTCCAAAAGGTTAGATACAACAGAAACATTAAGTTTTTTTCTTTTTCATTTTTATTTTCTGAGAATATTCAACAAGACAAGAAATAGAGGATTGGAGTCTGAAGGAAGGAGAGTGTTAAAATTGCATTCATTACGTATGTAAAACTGAACATGGCCATAACGCCCATGTTTTGTGACTTTTTTGTACTTCACGTATAGCAGTTACCTGTGTTTTCCACTAAGCTGATCATATAGCAAGTTAGATAGAAAGATAGGTGTGCCCCACTAGTTGTATAGAGTTACCTGGCCAGCGTATACAGTACATGCATCAAGCACATGAGTTTCAAGTAAGCTGCAACATCAACTACGAGTAGGTACATAACAATTACGAATTTTCAGGTAAATTAAGTAATTTCATCCGGGGATGACATTTTGCCTTTTCTTGTTGTCTTCCTAACGACAAGTCGACAACATAATCAACTTCTGGCCAATAGTTTGCCTACGGCCACATCTTATCAACCTCTAGGTTTAGCTGTAGACCGACCAAAAGACCAAGTCACTAACCCGTAGACTCAGTCTTGAATTTTTGATGGGTGTCTCCACTGTCGCTCTGTTGTTTTACTCATTTCATTTAAGAGTTTTGTATCTTTTGCTTCATGATGAAGCCGTGAATAAATGGCTCTAATTAAATAAATTATGACTATTTATGGCATTTGGCGCAATGATTCAATGCCCAAAGGGGTGATCGTAGATTTATTGCTGCGGCTCAATGAGCACCATGGAAATTAAATTAATCTAATAACAGAAATCACTGCGCCAAACAATAATGCCTTACAGTAAAATTAATATAAGTTAGCTTCTGTGGGATTTAACTTATTTATAAAAATAAAATCTAATAAAGGAACAAGTTTTAGTCTCTTTTTAAAAAATACAACGCTTTTGGGCATAGAATTGCTGTGGTGTAACAGAGGTAGGCAGCTAGAAGAACTGGATTCCAGCCAAAGGCGACCTAAATGAGTGTATGTAACATGACATGCCTGCCACCGTAAGTGGACACAAAAAGGCTCGTTTTGCCGAAATGCTCAGGTGTTACCCGCTAATGACGTTGTTCAACCGCACCGTACCACCAGTTGAGTTCTAACATTGTTTTATTTTGTTTTCTTTCTTTTTTATGAACATAGCTGAACATGCTGTTTTGAAAGTGATTTTGGGACAAATTTTATTTATTTTATGTGTGGTAGGTTATAGATAAAAAGATAGATACAGGAATCCTTCAACAATTCTTGTTCTTACAATGTTGCTACATAATTATTAAAAAAATTCCATATACAGCTATCGCTGAATTTATGTATGAAAATGTGTTAATTGATTCAAACAAAATTCAACTCAACTTATTCCCAAGATTGATATCTAATCGTTAACTGCCAACTGGAACTTATTTTAATTTGTGCGATTTGTCAAATTGAGTATTTGGAAATTTCAAGATGATTCAAGGTCTCTAGAATCACGCTTCATGCCATTCCTTTTTTTGCTGGCCGCCATATCTCAAGACATGCAGATGCAGACATATTGATTTCAAATAAATTTAGTTTGACAGATAATAACATTAAGGTATACAGAAAGTATTTCCAAAAAAAATTTAATGATGAAAACGTTTTTGGCATTGAGTTAAATTTTAAGAAAAATTGAATCAGGAGTATTTTTTACAAAAAATAAAAACCTACAAAAATATTACTAAAAGTTGTTAAACATTTATTTTTGACACAAACATTTTGAATATGTGTAAAGATAATTGAGCAAACATTTTTAGCAACCTATTTTTAAGGGCTTAAAATTTTACTTAGTAACAAATTTTCTAAATATGTATTTAGAAATTTACTAGCGACTCCAAAATTTTAAAGCTTTTTTTTGCTTTTCTAAATTGTAAAATGTGTAAAATGCTTATCCCCTTTTAATAAAAAATAGACTACCGAAAATGTCTAAACAGTGACAGTTGTTGAAAATTAAAAAAGCAAACAAACTTAAACGGGCCTATTAATTGGATTTTCCAACTGTAGACGAGCCCATTCCATCCACTGCTCTTATAAGACTAAATATACAAAGGTACATCCTCGTGTTCTTTTGGGAAGTTTACCTTCCAGCATCAGCATAAAGCATTGCTCCAGAAAAAAATTTACTGATACAAGTACTTGTAATTCCGGTAAAAACTAAACCTACAATTTGTTCTTCGGTCTTAGCTGTTTGGCTATTTAACCAGGAACCGAGCTGTTACCTTGTCAAACCTATACCTAGAGTAAAATTATCCATCACCTAGCTGTTCGGAGGGACTTGCTCTGGACTTAAAGCACATAGCCAAGTCGGCAAATTTTTCGAAAAATTTTTCTTCCGAAATCTTAAACAAAAAAATTGAAGCTCAATAATTATAAAAAACACACTATTAAACTGTTTCCAAGAAATTGAATCAAATTTTAAAAGCTTTTCAGGATCAACAGAAGGTGATAACTGACCTTGTTGCACAATTGCAAATACCTTCAGGTCATTCAAATATTCAATCTTTGGAAAATTACGAAGCTGAAAAAGAAAATTTTTCAAATCATCTAGAACGTTTTCAAAACTATTGCAGCATGAAAAATGTTGCAGACGAATCCAAAAAAGCACAACTCCTATGCGTTTCTATTGGTTCACAACATTACAATAACCTAGCTGCATTTCTAAGACCTAAAAAACCTGTAAAGAACCTACATCTTAAGGACCTAATCGAAAACTTCAAAAAGATGCTAATTCAAAAGAAGAATGTGGTGGTCTCTCAAAATTACTTTCTTAATGTTTTTCAAAGAGACAATCAAAATATCACTGATTTTGTATCATCACTACAAAAAAACATTCTTGAATGTGAATTCAACATGACATGTGAATGCCAAAAATCTGTTTTCCTGTCTGAAATTTTTCTACGTTCTCAATTTATTCGTGGTCTTGGAGAAATCAAAACTAAATTGGGAAAGCGTCATTACCTCGTTACTCTTGACTCTGGTCGCACAATCAAACGACATATCAACCAACTTCTAACAATTTTGATCGAAAAGAAATCCGTTTTATGTGGTCCAAGTCAAAGTTTCAACATTTCAAGACCAAGCAATCCTAATCCTGGTTCCATTATCTCCGTTCATCCTCAAGATAATCCAGCTCAAGAAATGCCTGCTAATTCTTCAGCATTAATCAGTCATAAACCCCCAGTTCAACAAGAAGTTAGAAGATCAACCAGAGAAAGACACCCTCCAATCCGTTTTGGTGATAGTGTTCGTTCCTAAATATCCTTTACTAAGTGGGGGAGACTGTGGTGTTTGTTCTATCTAGCTACTTGTTATTATTCTACTTTGTAAATAATTGTTTTGTAGTCGATTCTCTACTTCTTTGACATTATTCAATTTTTCATTAATTATGATTATTCGACTTTTTGATTTCATTAAATAAACATCTTATAGTTTTAGTTTGTTCAATAGTTCTTTGTTTTCTTTAAATATACAATACATTCCATGATTTTAATTTAATCATCATCGTTTAAAATCGTTAAAAATTAGATAAATCATCTTTTAGCTGAGTTACTTGCTAAAAATTGATTCAAAGTTTTATTAAATTGTTCAAAATGTTACGCCCTTGAGTTCAAACTTTTTTCATCTGATAAAAAATATTGTTTTCCAAATTTGGTAATCAATTCTATAAAAAGAATAAAATCCTTCCAAAAATATCTTAATTTGTCTTGAATGTCTCGACAGAAAACAGCTTAAACTTCAATTATTTTTTGAAGTTCTTTAAATGGCAATTTTGGATAATTGTTGAAGTTAGCACTGTGGTTCGCATCCCAACCTCTTATGTTTTTAAAAACCACTATCTCCTCATCTCATAAATCATAAGACTATACCCATGTTTATGATTCCACTTAGTAAAAAGTTCATAAAGTCCACTTCCACATTGGTTATGACACAAGTGCTGATATCCATGAAAAAAAAAAGAAGAGGAACACCCTGAAAGTGGGCGGTGAATTGTCTCTTTGGCTGTTATAATCAATTTAGTAGTATAACAACAACTGCGTTCATAAAATGTAAATCCCATAAAAATCATTGTATTTAAAGTACCAACTTTTATGAAATCATCACAAACATGCGACACGACAAAGTTGTTTGAATTCCCAAACAATCGCCTTTAATCTGCCGAAGTTGTAAGATTTTATTACACCACAACCATTAAATCTTAATTAGTCATTCCATTGTAACTTGAAAACCCATCATTCTCCAGAAGAGGAACCAATATTGTTCGGTCTTCATAGTCTTCGGTCTTCGGTTATGATTTTGTGTCACAAATCTTTTCCCATCAAAATAGGATTTAGTATTTTGACATATTTTGGCTTCTTTGTTGCCGTCCATAAACTATATACTCTTGGAGAATGAAAATGTTTAACAAAAGGCGTAGGTATAATGTATCGACATTTATACCACCGAGATGTATTTTTTGTTGTTGTCTAACTTAAGAAAAAGAATAAAATTTGTTTAATTGTAAAAATAAAATATGCCGGCAGGTGGTTTTATTTCAAAAGTGAGTTATAAAAATCGATTCAACTCGTTTTTTTAATTTCTATTCAAACATAAAGAAATTGAAAAAATAGGGTCAGTCGTATTTCAAGAAAAATCCCTTGGGACCTGATGCATTTATGAATATTCAAAAAGAAATCATATGTCTCTTGTTTTTGTCTTAGAGCATATCACATTTCTTTTAAAATTGAAAACAAAATTCAAATGAAATAAATATTTCAATATCATGCAACAAATTTGTTTTAAGATCATTATCGTTTTTAGTTTTAGTTATTTTATTCTCCTCCTCATCAAATGACTCATATTCATAAATAACAATTTAATTTGAATAATATTTCCTTTAGTATTCGCACCTCGTTCGAATAAAATACCGAAATAGACAGACACTAATGGGCTTCTAAATGACCTAATCAAAACTAAACTAAACTAAAGACTGAAGAATTGTTTTTATTTTATTGTTTTTATATTCTTTTTTGAGATCTAATAAAAATGAAAAAAAGTAAACCAACTCCTTCCAAAAGTTATGGACGGTCGGTGGTGGACGGTGGTGGTGCTGCAGACCCCCGAATTTAAATTATGCAAATTACCTTAATAAGTGTACCTACATATATAGGTATGTAGTTGAATAATAGAATAATTATGTAAAGTTAGATTTTTGTATAGCGAAAAGAAATATGAATTTGCATATAAATACAATGGAATTATATGATGTTATAAATTACTTAGATTGTTTCCACGTAATAATTTGAAAAATTAAAGCTTTCGAAAGAAATGTTTTTGGGTATCCTCATCTTATCGGTAGAGTCGGTTGCCTTATTGTGGGTCTATTTTAAGGTCACTTAAGTCAAGAGGTGTTGATAAAATAATAAGTGGGTGAGCTTTATATCAGAGAACCGCACAGAAAATTGCTAGGTATTAATTTTTGTTACCCTTAATTAGCGAGTTATAATGAGGGAAGCCATGCGCAAATAATGTGTACTTTATTTTTAATTTGACCATAGATTTAATCTATTGTTGTTCATCTATGTGCAAATATTGTTTTGTTCAAAACTATGAGAAAAAAATAAAATTATGACTTATGAGCGATTCTGTAGAGATATGTACATTTATAGGCCAAGTTTTATAGTGAAACATAATTAACTAGTTAGTTTTTTTTTTATATTATGGTAGAAGTAATTACTTTTCTTTAGATGTTATCCATTAGCTTTGTAGCAACACTTGTGTTTGTACTTGTATTAAAATACGTTTTTAGGTTATTCTTAACATCAAATTTATTTTTAATGAAACTTTTTGGCTTATGGTTTTTAATTTCATCCTTGATTTTGACTTTATGTACAAATACTGATGAATCCCTTCTTCGTTGAGTTAGAAATTACCTTTCGGACCCTTCAATTCAAGTAGTATTGGACGGGTTCGAATCTGATATCCACAAATTAAACGCTGGTGTGCCCCAGGGCTCCGTTTTGTCTCCCAAGCTCTTCCTTATTTTTATAAATGATCTTTTGTCTTAAACTTCTTACCCACTAAATTGCTTCGCTGATGACAGTACCCTCAGCTTTTCATATTCGTTTTTAGATTCTCATCCTTGTTCTTCGGATGTGGACTACCAACGGCAGCGTATGATAAGCTCATTAAATTCTGATCTTGACAGCATTGTACAATGGGGAATCAAAAACCGTGTAGAATGTAATGCTTCGAAAACTCAATGCTGTCTACTGTCGCAAAAGCGTAACCCACCCCCAATGCCACTATCGATGAGTGGTACTTTCATCGAGGAGACTGAACAGCTATCAGTCCTAGGTATGTGCATTACAAACCACTTGTTGTGGAGTGATCACATATTTGACATCGCCAAAAATGCTGCTAAGTGTTTAGGTTTTCTCCGACGACGCAAGAAGTTTTTTACCCCTTCTGATCTGGCTGTAATTTATAAAGCCTATATTCGTCCAAAACTTGAGTATAATTCCCATATTTGGGCAGGTGCTCCTATAACCCACTTGAGTCTCTCGGACAGAATTCAAAAGAGAGCTCTAAAAATGATAGGTGATCGTTGTCTAACTTAAACTTTTCCATCTCTCGAGCTCCGTCGTAGGGTTTCATATCTCTCATTATTTTATCGCTACTTCCATAAGCAATTCTTTAATGAAATAGCCAGTTGCATTCCTCCCCTCAAACAATTCAACCGTAATTCTGGTTCTTTTAGGAATGCCCATGAGTTTACTCTTGAGCCCAATTTGGGACGCACAGTTAAGTACAGATATTCTTTCTTTAGCCGCACTACACGAATGTGGAATGCTTTACCAGACTCAATATTTCCCACTCATTACAATGTGCAGACATTCAAAACCAATGTGCATCGGTATCTCCTTTCAAATCCTATCCTCCCTTCCTAATTACTTGCACTGTGTATAATCATTATAAGGGTATTCATATCCCCTTAATTGCTTGAACAATATAAAAAAAAGGGTACTTCAGAGAAATATTAATCATTTAAGAAAATCATATCGCCATCTCTTTTAAGTAAAAATCCCACTAGACGTGACGGCAATCTGAAATAAAATCTTCATCACTATGATTTTAAAAAAACCCTACGTGTGTAAAGAGAAGCCTGATTAATCGTGTGCGACTTTTTGAAGTTCAAAGTGTATGAAACTACATAAACCGCAGGACTTGGAAGAACTGAAAGCTTGAATTCAATAACATTCTGCCAACATTTCAATGATTATTTTAAGAAAAATCTACGAAAATTTTGTGTTATGTTTGTGTCAATGTATAAAAAATCAGAGCAATCATCTGTATGACGTTACTTATAGAACCCACAGGCTTTTGAAATAAAAATTCGGTTTTCTAATTCTATTAAAAATCAAATTATGATTTTTTTAAATCCTTTCCATTTTCCTGATGCATTCTGCATGACTTTTATGTGAAATTTGGTGAAATTTACCATTTTTTCTAAAATTGTTTTTTAATTACCATGAGAAGTTCCGATGGTTGTTTTCTATGATTTGTCACTAAAGAATATCAAACTATGTTGAAATTTCTGTTCAGTTCATTTCTGTTCAGCCAATTCACAAGCAGTTTCTGTCAGAGTGGCACTTGCATCAACGAAACGGAAAATTTCTACATCCTCGGAATGTGCATCAGAAAGCACCTTTTGTGGAGCGATCACATACGCGATGTCTTGAGACGTTGCAAGAATTTGTTGTTGAAATTGATATTTTGAGACGTTGCAAGAAATTTTTCTCTCCGTCTGATCTGGCTACAATCTACAAAACCTATATACGTCCAAAACTTGAATATAACTCTCATCTCTGGGCTGGTGCTCCAGTAACTTATTTAAGCCTCTTGGACAGAATACAAAGAAGAGCTTTTAAAATTATTGGTGACATTAACATCAGAAACTGGATTACGTCACTCGAACATCGACGCAAGGTTTCTTGTCTCACCCTTTTTTACCGTTATGCTCTAGTGAAATAGCCAGTTGCATTCCTCCCCTTAAACAATTTAACCGTAATACCCGCGCTTCTAGGAATGCCCATCAGTTTACCATTGAGCCCAACTTCGGCCGTACTATGAAGTACAGAGATTCATTTTTTAGCCGTACTACGCGAATGTGGAATGCCTTGCCACGCTCTATCTTTCCCTGTCATTGCAATGTTCAGGAATTCAAAATCAATGTACACCGACACCTCCTATCCAACTTTTCCCTCTTTTCCTAATGCTCACACTGTGTCTTTGGCATATTAGAGGTATAAAAAAAAAACCCTTTTCGTGTTTGCTAATAATTATAAAAAAAAAAAAAAAAAAAAAAAGAGCGCTAACTGGTTTTATTTTAAAATCTGACAATCATCTTTTATTAGATCAGCATTTTGATACAAAATTTATTTCATTTATTTTAGATTGATTTGATTTTAAAAATTTCCAAAGCATAATTCATTTAAAAATATAATGATTTTTTTACGTTATACACTTAAAGCCTGCTTTACAAAGTTTAACCTACCTTTTCAAATAAAACACTTTGAATTCGGGCTGATTCGTTACTTTTTACAAAATGTTTGGAAGGAAAACTTGTTTTTCAATTAGCTAAAAGACACAAGCTTGAACTTCATCAATTATGGAACTAAAATTAGGTGGCGCAACAGTTCGTTGAGAACTAGGGTCTCGTGACTTATAACTCTCAATCACTCCTGTGTGCGAGTAATATTGTCAGGAATGGGGGGACCTATAGTTTTATGCCGAATCCGAACGGCTAATTTGAGAAAACACTTTTCATGACAAGAATTATTCTTGGAGAATGTGTCGATTCCTTGCAAGAAAGAGATGGCACAGGCAGGATTGAACCCAAGACCTCCGACATGACAGTCATACGTACTAACCATCTCCCACGGGTACTACTAATTATGGAACTAGGATTATTTCAAATTTAGAGTAGAGGATTTCTTGGTTTATTAATAAATCTTGTTTTAAGACCAACTTCTAAAACGCAAATTTCAAATTCGTAACACATGTTTTGTTTTCCTTGGAAACACTGAAAGGAATATGAGTTTCATGACAAAAATGTTGTTAAAATCAAGTTTTGCACATAATTTCGAAAATCATTAATAAATATAACAATCTTCCACCATCTTATCATTATTTTTTGTTTTGTTCTTGTTCAACAAATCACACCCCTAAACCAATAAAATAAAAGACTAAATCCCAATTCCATCTTCTTCTTTTCTCTTAACAGTCACACCCTTATCAAAGACAAAACATTCGTTGCATACAGTTTTATTTACTCACTTCAAATAATGTCCCAATCCTCTTCACATGCACCGCATCCCTCCAGCCCTCCATCCCTCCATCCGAAGCCTGTGGAACGGAACACACAATGCTGGTGTCACAAAACCATTAAATCCAAACAACCTGTACCAACAAAAGACAATTATTTTGTCGGAAAGAATAACAACATTGCGCTGTGTCATTATATTTTGTTTTATTACCTTCAAGCATGGCACGTCACACACCGCAGTCAATTGCAGTCACAGCACAACATAAATTGTCCGCCCTTCCTGAAGCCGCATCCTCCTCCGTCGTCGTCCTCGTCGGTCGTTTCGGTCGCGTCGTCGGTCTTATAGCATAGCGTAAACCTATACGATTTCTATAAAATAGAAGAGAACCCAAGATCCCTTATTTACCTTTATTACCAAGTTGTATAATTTGTATAGACGTTATACTGCAGCAAATTAATTGTTCTATTCTACAATTCACACTTCTTAGTCTTCATCTTCATAATACTTATTATACTCATAGTATCCGTACTCGTACTCGTAGTATTTATATTTATTTCATATTTTAGTGAGTCATGATGTTTATTCATTTTGTATTCTTGTCTTCTCTTTTTTCAGATCCCGCAGGCGAACTGGGATGGGCGTTTACCTTAATCATAGTTTCAATCATATCAGCTCTTATAGGTGCTATAGTAATGGTGGTAGTCCTTAGATGTAGAAGGTAAGTAAACCCTAGACAAAAGAGTTTTAAATTTACTACGACTGAAGACTTAACTCAACTGGGATTGCGACTGTGACTGCGACTGGGACTAGGATTCAGCGCGATGCGAAACGACGCGACGTTGCGTTGTGTAAAAAGTAATGTCTTGATTATGCATTTAAAGGCTTCACTTTCAATTAAAACTGATGGTGATGAGCTTTAGAATTTAGAACCTGGCAATGCTATATTTGTTCCAAGGAAGGTTTAACTATGATTGCTTATTCTTTGTGCAGTGTGTTGAAGCTATATGTGAGACCAACAAACCGTAACGTGCGTCGAATCAAACACGGAAGCAATAATATTCTTTGGAAACCATTCATCTGGATGCCTATTTGCATCCATCATAATTACTGAGTAATGTTTTGACAGCATTTTATTGGTTTCCTAAGCTATGTACATATATACGAACTTATACTCGTGCATTGGGCTTGAACATAAAGTGCTACAAGTAACTAATTAATAATCCACGCAGGTATATACGCACAAGTTATTTTTGTTTTGTATGAAAAGGACTCAGTTGAAAGGAGAACTAAGGATTTATTGGAAATTGCTACTCCGATAGATGATGGCTTGGCATGATTTACACGACTTACAGTTTTTGTCGATGAATGTGTGTTAAATATTAAAAATTGGAGTATTGAAGAAAAACCGAGTATACAGTTCAGACGAAATTCGCCACTCTAGAAATTTTTTGAGAAGTTATTGTACATTTAAGGGCAACATTTTTTGATCTTTTCAATACATGATACAAATTTGAGCAATATAAAACTTGGATAACTTGTGTTGCTTTAGTAAATTTATTTTTCAGTTTATTAAGCTTTTGAGCTATACTAGTAAAAACATGAAACTAGGTATCGGGTGTTTTTTAAGAGCCTCGGTTACTTCACTACTTGGACCATTTTGCCAAAAAATTTAGGTGCGAATCATTACAAAATGCAAAAATTTAAACCGAACGCCGAATTTTTGGAATTTTTTGAAAAGTTGCCAGAAAATTAAATTTTTAACTTCTATTTATTATTGTTATTGTAATGGGTCCGATTTGTCAAATTTAAAATTTTGACATTTCTCGACGTTTCAAGGTCCCTAGAGTCGAAATAAAAGATTTTTAGAAAGATGTCTGTGCGTGCGTGTGTACGTACGTTCGTACGTCCGTATTTCCGTACGTCTGTACGTTCGCGACGTTTTTTCGTCGTCCATAGCTCAAGAACCAGAAGAGATATCGACTTCAATTAAATTTTGTTATACAGATAATAAGGCAAAAAGATGCAGAAAGGGCTCTCTCAGTTTAAAAAAAAAGGTGAACATTTTGGTTAACCCTAAATATCTCATGAACCAATGACCTAGAGACTTGAATTAAATTTTATATTACATATATAGTGTAACGTAATACAAAACAAGTATATTTTTGGAAAACAAATAGAATTAACGGTTTTTTTTATAAATCAAAAAAAACTGAGAAAAAAAAATTTGTCACCTCGAAAATTTTACGACTAAAATATGATTTCATGTCCAAAACAATTTTGTGCAACGAAAAATAATGTTTTTGGTATCTGATAAAATTTTGAGATGTTTTTTTTATAAAAAATAAAAACCTAAAAAAACATTACCCAAAGTTGGTAAAAATTGAATTTCGACTCAAATATCTTTTCAAAAACTTGATATTAAAGCTTCAAACTTATTTTATCTTATAAGAAGTATTATTTTCAACATTCTAAAAAATGTTGAGAAAAATCGAATTGACAGTTTTTTTACAAAAAATAAAAACCTAAAACAAAAAATTAATAAAAGTTGGTATAAATTGATTTTCGACTCAAATATCTTTTCAAAACTTTAAGATATTTGCCTTAAACTAATTTTATATTTTAAAAAATATTGTTGTGCACATTCAGTAAAATTTTGAAAAAAGCCGAATTGACAGTTTTTTTTACAAAAAATTAAAAACCTAAACAAATTTTTACAAAAGTTGGTAAAAATTGATTTTCGACTCAAATATCTTTTTAAAACTTTAAGATATTGGCTTTAAACTACTTTTATCTTTCAAAAAATATTGTTGTTAACATTCAGTAAAATTTTGAAAAAAAACGAGTTGACAGTTTTTGTACAAAAAATTAAAAACCTAAACAAAAATTAACAAAAGTTGGTAAAAATTGGTTTTCGACGTAAATATCTTTTCAAAAATTTGAAACAATGACTTCAAACTAATTTTATATTACCTATAAAAAATATTGTTTTCAACATTCGATAAAATTTTGAGAAAAATCGACTCGTCAGTTTTTTTTACAAAAAAAAAAAAACCTAAACAAAATTTACTCTCGACTTAAATAGCTTTTCAAAAATTAAAAGTTTTGGCTTCAAACTTATTTTATTTCACAGAAAATATTTTTTTCGATATTCAGTAATTTTTTTATAAAAATCCAACAGTTCGTTTTTTCATAAAAAAAAAATAAAACCTACAAAAAATAGTACGCAAATTTGGTAAAAATTGATAGATACATATAGACAATCATTTAAGTAAGACAAATCGACAGACGGGATGGGAAGTTATCAGTGTGAGTCGCATCCCAGCCTCTTTTTTATCAAGATAATCAGCTTCTCCTGTGACAAAAACATATTCGTAATTTATACTGCATTTCGCATTTCAAAATTTATTTTGAATGCTTTCCTAAAAAAGGTTCAAAATTAATATTGCAGCAGCCCAAAAATATGAGTATTCCTAAGGACAGTTTAAAAGATGTGTCAATTTGACTAATCACGCCTCTCAAAATGTAATGATTATTGTTGGAAAAAAGTAATAAATCTTCCACAAGAGATGTCTTTTTCATAATGAAGTGTCTCACAACGTAGTAGAAAATTATTGCTCCCCGAAGTTCATAATTTTGTCCCCATAAGTATTGATAATATAATTAGATTCGATTGGATTATTTTTTAATTTTCACACATATTATTTTATTTTTTTCAAGCAGGTTAACCACAAATTCACTGTTTTTTTTTTTTAATTTCAAGTGCTTAGTGAGAAAATCGAAAAAATAAAAATGTCCATCAGTTTGACCCATTAAATTATAATTAATAGCTTAAAATTGGATTAAAAACCGTTTATTCAGAAAATTAATTGCTTCATAATGATATCGCTTTAAATAATGAGGTTTGATTATCGGTTTTAATTTTTGTTTTTTTTCGTTGAATTTGTATCTTTTTGTATCTTTTTTGTTGATATGCATGCGGAATATAGATACCTACTATCTACATACCTTTAGGCATTGTTATTCCTTTTTATTTTATTTTTTAATTTGAGGTATCACGAAATTGCTACTATACTTCCCATTCATTTATTATGCATATCTCATATACCTATGCATCATTTTGACCCAAAAAGAGACATTCCCATATCAATGTATACAACATTCCGATGCACTTAAGTAACAAAATATTTAAAAAAAAAAAAAAAAAAAACTAGAGCCGCATAAATTCAGATTGAAATTTTATTTTAAATTTTAAATAAATAAATGGGTTAAAAAAATATAGCATGCATACTAAAATAATATGTAGTCCCCACAGAGATGATGCATGCAGCATACTACATGGTCGGGTCTCGGTTTTCGGATCTAGGGTCTGGGGTTAGTTGGGTAGACCACGTTTTTCATGCACAATTTAAAGGACTTTTGGAACCTATAAATGAAGTTATGTTAAATAATAGATATAGACATAAAATTGACTCGCTGCTGGAATGTTTTCGTCCTCATACATACTCGTATCCTTGTCTATGTTCATACATAAGTTCGTTCGTACATATTTGGTTTTCATTTTAATTGTGTTAAATAAGCTGTTAAGGACATACTAACCAACTAAAAGTCATGTACATTATTAATATCAACATGTGGTATACATTTTATGAAAGAACTTGTTCGTTTAGCAACATTTTGTATGTTTAATTTTTATTTTATTTTTTCATTATTTTAATTTTGTTGAGTTTTTGAGTTGAATATTAAACAGTTCAATTTGTGTCGAAATTTATTCAATTACCCAGGCAGCAGCATTTTGCAAGCGATGCACAGGCACACTGAAAACTGCACAGCGATGCATAAGAATAACAATCGATAAATATTCGTTTATATGAGCCTGTTATTTTATAATTAGTTTACTTTTTAGATGGTAATCAAATAAGGTTTCATAAAACAAGTTTTGTTTTTTTTTTTATAAAAACTATGTTGGAATAACTTTTAAAGTTTATCTATTCACATAAAGATTAATGTTTAGTTAAGATTACCCACGCCTTTAAGGTAGGAATACAATAATTTTTAAGTGGAAATTAAATGATATGCTTTTAAATTTTAAACTAAAATTGATGGAGAAATTCAAAATAAGACTTTAAAGAAATGCCAACAGGATATCGAAACATGCATTTAAAAAAAGAGTAATTTTCTGCTGTATACAAAAAACTTGAGTAATTAGTCTGCCGTGAAAAGCAGTGGGTTCTAAAATGTGTGATGTTCGTAATTTTAAAATGTATAATATCAATTTATTTTTGGCAGCGTGTTATCGAATCAATTCTTAATGTTAGCAGATATTTGTTCCTAAATGATTACATTCTAAAATATTTAGTTTTCAATATTTTTCTTTCCCTGTAGTTCAAATTTCATCATTCTTCATGATTCAAGAGAGTATAAATGTAAAAAGTACAACAAATATGTGATAGAGGGTGGATACCACGCCCTGTATATTTACAGATTTCCAATTCTTACTTACGACTTGTAGGACAAATGGGAGCGGTTCGAAATGCTGTATTTCAAAATACTGTTAGGTCAAAATTCTGTATAATACTGTATGGTCATAATACTGTATGGTTAATATTCTGTATTTTAAAATACTGTATCTCAAAATTCTGTATTGTCAAAATACAGTATCTCATAATTTAATATTATATACTGGATGGTTTTGACAGATCAATTAGTTTGGTGAAATTACTTATGCAATTGTTGAAAAAGACAAAATAAGAAGATACCATTTATTTTGTTTTTATTTTTATTAGTTCATAGACTTATGAATTATCATAGGTACATACATATGTTATTGGCCAAGGGAAGTATGTTAGATCATTTTCCTAATGAAAAATTATCATGATGTTTTTTTTTTTTTAAAAAGTGTTCTGTTTTCAAAATTATTTACACATTTTGAAGTACAGAATTTTGATATACAAAATTTTAAGATACAGCATTTTGATCATGCAGTATTTTGTACATACAGTATTTTGAAATACAGTATTTTGAGATACAGTAATTAAAATACAGTATTATAATCCATACAGTATTTTGACCCCAACCCAGGAAAAATATGGTAGGTAAGTTTTTAATTCGTAAGAAATTTCAGATTCGAAATTTTAATCAAACATCACATTACCATGGTAGAGAAGTTATAAAAAGTGAGTCCCGGGATTCCGTCCATCTGTCTGTCTTTCTGCCACCAGCCTTAACCATTAGGTCGATGGAGTTCAAAATTTAAAAAATTGATGTCATGTCATTTCTTTTTTTAAAACCAAAAATTACAGTAGTCCCCATATTTTTTTTTTTTTGTCAAAAATCGAAATTCTGAAATTTTCACTTAAATGTTTTTTTTTTAACTTGGCTTCTTTAAAAAAAAATATATTTTTGTATCACTCCAGAATGGTGCCCTCCATAGAACAATTATTTATTTATTTTTTTCAATTATTTAAGGAACTAATGAACCGATTTATATAATTTTTTCTGAATAAGGAAATTTTTTGTGGCTTTTTTAAAAAGTGTTTAATTTTTTTTTAATTATTTATCACAAAACCAGTTAAATATTTTTAATGAAATTTAAATATAGAACGTATATTTATGAGTACTCAATAACTGCTTAGCAAAAAATGTACTAAACAAAAATTTTAAAATTTTATACAAATACAAAATTACTAAAAAAAACAGCTATATCGATTTTTGAAAAAGAATTTAGTAAATCAAAGTTTGGTTGATATTAATAAATGGTATTTTAATTTTTGAAGAAAAACTTATTTTTCTGGTGAATTTTTTATTCTGAAACCATACATAGGCACTTATTTTATTTTTATTTTATTTCCCTTGTATACATATTAACCCTTTTCCCTATGTCAAATTTCATCATTCTAAAAGAACCATAAACATTCTATACAAACAACGCAAAATTCATAAAAAGTGGGTGATACCACTCCTCTCAAATTGATTTCTCGATTTTTATTTTCTTTGCGCTGCCATTTTTTCGAATTTTGAAGTGGTGTATCTCAGAATCTTCTTTGATACTTTTAACTTTATTGTTTCTAAAGTTAGTTAGCTTGAGGAAGCTTAAAGCTTAAGCTTTTGTTTGAAAATCTAGTTTTGTTATTTTTTACCATTTTAAGTAGCATTTCTTAAATTTTTACAAATTGGATGAATAAAATTAGTTTGAGAAATATCAAGAACCGAACATCAATTTTTACCAAATTTGCGTACTATTTTTCGTATATTTTATTTTTTTATGAAAAAACGGACTGTTGGATTTTTATAAAAAAAAAAACTACTGAATATCGAAAACCACATTTTCTGTAAAATAAAAAAAATTTGAAGACAATATTTTTTATTTTTAAAAGCTTTTTGAGTCGTAGGTAAATTTTGACCAAGTTTTAGTATTTTTTTTTTTGTTAGGTTTTTATTTTTTGTAAAAAAATAGATTTTGCTCAAAATTTTACTCAATGTTGAAAACAATATTTTTTAAAAGATAAAAGTTGTTTGAAGCCAATATTTCAAGGTTTTGAAAAGATATTTGAGTCGAAAATGAATTCTTACCAACTTTTATTAATTTTTTTGTTTAGGTTTTTTATTTTTTGTAAAAAAACTGTCAATTTGATTTTTCTCAAAATTTTTCAGAATGTTGAAAACAATATTTCTTAAAAGATAAAATTAGTTGAAATCCATAATCTCAAATTTTTGAAAAGATATTTGAGTTGAAATTCAATTTTTACCAACTTTGAGTAATGTTTTTTTTTAGGTTTTTTTGATAAAAAAAACTCTCGATTCGATTTTTCTCAAAATTTTACCAGATGTTAAAAACTTTATTTTTCGTGGCACAAAATTGTTTTCGAGATAAAATCATTTTGTATTCGTAAAATTTTCAATTTATAAAAAAAAACTTTTAATTGGATTTTTTTTCAAAAAATATACTGGTTTGGTATCACGTTACAATATATGATATAAAATTTATTTCAAGTCTCTAGCGTTTTTGGTTCATAAGATATTTTTGGTTAACCAAAATGTTCACTTTTTTTTTAAACTGCTATGGTAAAAAAAAACAGCTCACGCAATTTTCTTTAGAGCGCTTTCTGAATCTTTCTGCCTTATTATCTGTATAACAAAATTTATTTGAAGTCGACATCTCTACTGGTTCTTGAGCTATTGACAACGAAAAAACGTCGCGAATGTACGGCGTACGGACGTACGAACGTACGTACACACGCACGCACAGACATCTTTCTAAAAATCTTTTATTTCGACTTTAGGCGCCTTGAAACGTCGAGAAATGTCAAAATTTTCTATTTGACAAATCGGACCCATTACAATAACTTCCTATGGGAAGTTAATAAAGTAGAGCGATTAACACTGAAAAACTTCAACCTAAATGCAAATGTACATAATTATGTACACCTATCTTCTCCAGAAACCAATATTGTTCACTCAGGCGTATACGTACTTTTTTGGTTTATAATAAAATCAATTTATTTTTACAAACAAAATAGGATACAGAATAACTTGACCATGCATAAACTTGCATGTTGTAAACTCAATTCCTGTTTGGAATATTTTTTTTTTTTCAAATTCAGATTGAGAATCAGATTCGAAAAGTGATTTTTCTGTGTTAAGCAAAGAAAATGTAGGATTTTATTATATACTGTAATACAAAATCCTATTTAAATTGTTAATCCCTTAATTCTGTTTTTATAAAAATTTTAAAAAACAAATCTATATTTCAGAATGTTAAGTTACGAAATCCTGTATTTCAAAATTTTGTAAATGATTTTAATTAGTTTTAAGAAAATAAAATTTCCTTATGTGGATTGGATATATGTACATATGTATGCAATATTTGGTTAAGTATTTTTAAATTATTTTTCAAAAAAGCAAATCTCGTGGCAAGTGGGCTATCGCTATGGACATGAGACAAGAATAGTCTAGAGACGTTAAATCATTAAGTTGGGGGCGGCAAATTGACTGGCCTCAAACGTAAAATAAACTGTTAAACAAACTCGCCTCAAAAACCAGTGTTGCCAAGAAGAAAATAGAAAAAAATCACCATTTCATTCAAAAGTTAAATCAACACGCTTTTTATTATTTAACTAGATTTAGATTTAGATTTTTATTGTAGCTAAAAATATTACATTATTTTTATATCTTAAATATATATTGCACAATTTACAGAGATTGGTATATAATCTACCTTACTACTGCCAAGTTTAAATGAGTTTTTAACACAAGATTAAAGGATTAAGAGTTTTGGTTGAAGGAAAAGCTACTGAAAACCTTCATTAAAGACAAAAAAAAGAATATAAATAAATACATACAATAATTATATAGAGCAGAGAGAAGGGGTGGAATGCAGTCAAAAGCTAACAATGCAAAATTTCAATTATAACTTTAACAAACCTGTATCAGTATACAAATCGGAAAAAATTAAAAGATAAATAGCAGATAAAGTGTCCAAGAACACAAATCAAAAGCATTTAGAAATGTATACATAAATAATAATTAATAAATAAACGAATGAGTAAATAAATAACTAAATAAATAAATAAATAAATAAATAAATAAATAAATAATTAAATAAATAAATAAATTAATAGATATATAAATAACAAATATATACAAAAAAATAAATAAGTAATAAAATAAAAATAAATAAAAAATAAACGAATGAATAAATAAATAACTAAATAAATAAATAAATAAATAAATAAATAAATAAATAAATAATTAAATAAATAAATTAAATAATAGATATATAAATAACAAATATATACAAAAAAATAAATAAGTAATAAAATAAATAAGTGAATAAATAAATAAATATGTATAAAAAGAATGGAATAAATAAATAAGTTTATTTTCTTACTATTTTAATGATTTTGTTAATGTACAGAACTTATAGTCTTGCGAGTTTTTATTATTTTTTTTCCAAGAAAGTTCACATAGAGCCTTAAATATAATTTATAAAATTTCAAAGGCTATAAATTCTTGAAGTTTTTTCAATCTTCATTAACAAAAGATACTTATCAAACTTTAAGTTATTCTCAAGATAATACACAATTCTCAAAACCCATTGTCTTCATTACAAATTCAAAAATGCTTCCAGAATACATCTCATAATTTGTACAAAATTATATATCTTTACTTTTACATCTTTTAGTTATGTATAGTTTTGTTTAACCAAAGAATCCATAATTCTGTTAAAATTCAAAAGAAAATAATTACACCGCGGAGCGGCGTTGCGGTGGTGTGATTTATTACTGCCTGTTTTTGAAATTATCATTTTTGCGAGCATCCCTACACTCGTAGCTCATCATAGATATTAATTACCTTGCGATGGAAAAGCCAACTCTAAATCATTACACTTTAATTCATAAAATCGCACAAACCTTTGACATTAATAAGCAATAGAATATTCATAATGACTTCATAATACGACATTAAAGGCGTATCTTATCCACGGATTTATCTAAATCGTTTCCGAAACAAAAAAGAAAACATGTTTAGCGCATAGTAATGGAGTTTCTGTCAAGTCTTAGTATTTTCGTTTCTATCTTAAAAGACAATCGGAATTTTTAATTTAATTTAACCCCAGAGTAAAAAATATAAATATACTAGCAACAGAAATTTTAATTAAAACAATTTTAGTGGAGGTATTATGGGGGAGAAAAAATTGGTATTTGAAAACAATTTGTAAGATTAATGCCATTCCCAAGATTCCAAGATATGGTTGGCTATAGCTCGATGGTTTTTTAAAGTCTTTGTGAAAAAGTCAACACTTAATCTAACACTTGATTTTTTTCCTTGTTGCATATGAACGACCGACGACAAAGACAACGACAACGACAACGACGTGCATAACAATTAAGACTTCAAGCCTAATAATTAGACGTAGAGTATATGTTTTTTCCGACGCGTCGGTCGTCCAGGCAAATAAAAACTTGGCTTTTAACATGACAGGCTAAAGGAAAGGAAACAAAAAACTAGTTAGCATAAATTTCAATAATCGATCTAGTTATCTACACACTTTTTTTCCTTCTCGCGTTGACGTCGACTTCGACTTGAACTTCGATGGCTTGGCAGTCGGTCGGTTCGTGGCTCAAAAAAATCGGCCTTCCGCATAAAATGTATCCCAACAATAACAATAACATCCAAGGCATTCTGTACGTTGGTCCATATGCTCTTATAGGAACATAGTTGAAAATGATAAAGATCAGCAACGACTACTGGAACATCATCACACACGCCACAGAAGCTTCAGAGACCGCACAGAGCATCACTATTTGAAGTGCGGGCCCGGCCATATACATATGTGGATCGTATGAAAAGTTTTAGTATTATTTTTTTATTTTTGCGGTACATTTAGGTTTTGAAGATAGGATCTTAAGTATCCATAAAGTTGTATAGTTATCGGCTGAAGAAGAATTTATTTATTTGCATTGAAATTGAAAAGGTATACAAAATAGGACAAGGCGTATCTTAATACATCAATGTTTGTTTTAGGATAAAATTTATGACACTGAGTATTTTTTTCAACTTTAATATCAGCCTAATGGAAATTCCATACAAAGTTTTGAAGTGAGAGGCTTGAATCATAAATATTCTCTGTGATCATAAAATAGAAACTAAGATTGTTAAAAGAAAGCGAATGTTTGAGTTTTATTATTGATCTAGTTTTGAATATGATAAATTGAAAGATGTTTACTTCTTTTAAAAGATTAAAAGTTCGAGATCAGGTGAAGAAAAAGGCTTTAACAATTGTACCATAACTATATCAGGCCTTTCTCTTTTGAATTAAAAATCATGACGATGATAGGCAGAGGAAAACAAGATTTGATCGATACCTTCACTTGTTAAAACTTTGTTGTCATTTAAGACGTGAGGTATTAAAGGCGTTAAGAAGAAGTCACGAACATTTTGCGACTTCTCCGAAGTTTTCGTAGAGTTGTTATTTATGAATAAAATTAACTACCTACTGAACCTTAAGTTCAAAGATTATTTATAGAATGTAATTAGCATATGTTTTCTTAGTTTAACATCCAATGTTTAAGATTTCTTCTATCATGATTTTATTTTCCTAGAACTTCTTCATTTAAAGTCTTTGGGCGTACCATGATTAGTACCAGAGTATCAGTATATTTAATTAGTAATAGTTAAAAAAGAATTTCTCTGAAGTTGATAATTTCTGCTTAATATACGAGTTAAATTTGAAAAATTTTGCAGCTAATAGAAATGTCATAAATGTCACAACTCATGTTTGATGCATAAATCCCCACACAAAAGTGACTATCGATCATTTTAACATCTGCATACACAGTGTATAATAAGGCTTCAAAAAGTCACCATCGCAACGCACATAACAATAATTGTTTCTGACACTATACCTAGCTAGGTATGCCTTAGCCTTTAGAGAAGCCTTATAGCAAAAAGCGTGTCAAACGCGTGGGCTGATCTGCATATTCCGCGTCTATTTTACAAAAGTGTCACCTCGTCTCAAGCCAGGCAGTAAATTAATCCCGGTATTACCATGTCGACGTTGTCGTTTGGTCGTCGTCGTCGTTGTCGGTTGTCATCGTCATCGATAGTTTGCGCTAACAACGAGAAATTAGCAAACGCGCCACATTGGCATGTGAATTATTGAATACTTGCGCCCGATTAGCGCGATTAGGCGTCTACAATGTACCATGGATCTTATACAGGGGCACAAGTTGATTGTGGCGAACGGTGAGCGGTTCGCGGTGCGACGTTGACAACGACGACGGGGGTTTTGGATTTTGATTTTGATTCGAACCTCTATAAGAGAGCTAGCACCTTCTAAAGGTGCAATTATGGCTTTACCGTGGCGGGCATACTGGTTGTCACACTCTCCTTTCGGTGAGGCGGTGTCGTGCGGTGGTATAGTGAAGTAGAAGTGTTGTAAATGAATTTGTTTAAAAATAAAAAACAAAATAGAAAAATCTGCATTTTCGCAATAAATAGCAACAACGAGTAGAATGCTAATGATATGCCAC
Organism: Eupeodes luniger; assembly: GCA_951509635.1. Taxonomy (NCBI): domain Eukaryota; kingdom Metazoa; phylum Arthropoda; class Insecta; order Diptera; family Syrphidae; genus Eupeodes; species Eupeodes luniger. The sequence goes on from OX608074.1 coordinate 2,449,876, forward strand.
GAAAATCTTGTAATGGGGTAATGGCTTATTGTTAAGGATTGGAAACAACATTTTCTGTCAGTGTTTATTTTTTCGCTTTAACCCTGTTGTATAGCTTTAACCCGCCTGCCCTTGCCTCCGCCTCCGCCTCCATATCCGATCTGTTATTTAGCTATTAAAGTGCAAATTAAGCATTGTCCTACAGGGAGTGTTGTTCTGGTTAAGAATTATGTTTACTTGCATTAAGTTTATTGCGTAAATTAAAGCCTCAGTGCTGCTGAGATGGGCTGATGGGCATGATGATGGTGATGGTGATGGCTCTGATGATGGCTGAGGGCTTACATAGGACTGATGGGTGGTTATTTTTATTCTGAGCGCGAACATTATTTATAGATAGCGTCAGTAAAATTAAAATACTAGGCACATCAATCACTCTGATGAGTCAGGATGTTTCACTTTGATTTGTTTATATGGAGCAGGATGAAAATGTAAATATACAACAAAAAAACAGACAACTGTGTCAAGCGTAAAACATTAACATTTTAAGTATGCGATAGAACTCTTAAAAACAAATACAAAATGTGTTTTATTGTTCTAGAACGCAAATGAATGTTGTTTATTGTTACCCTATTCTTCTACAATATATGTATAAAGAAAGAGTTGACAATGACTACCAAAGAGATGAATTTTCATTTTGAGTACAATACGAAAAACGTTCATTAAGTTTATGGGTTCATTTCATTAGATAAGTATTTTTTTTATATTTGAAATGAAAAATTTTAACTTGAATTTTAATAACACATTTTTTTAGAATTTTTGAGGTCCATATATTTATTTTCTTGTCAGAATTGTACCTTGCTCTGGCCTGTTTGGAATTTTTTAAATGCAATAAAGGACCATAAGGCTATTTTTAATATTCAAATTTTATGTAATTTAATCCACGACAATTTGTGACAATTGAAAAAAAGGTTACCCATACGCCTAAGTGAACCATACATTTTATCGAAGAGAAACAAAACGAAAAGTAACTCGTTTGCTGTACTTCTGTTCTTCATGTGTAATGTAAAAATGTCCTTCTTTTTAGAAGTCTTGGCAAATATTCCGATTTTAAAAAGTTTTTGAGTTCTGTGCATCCATTAATAAAACCATAAATGATTATAAGTTTATTTTAAAAATAAAAATTTTAACAAATTTGTTCCAGAAACCAAACAAAAATAAATTTTGTGAAAAATAAAAAAAGTACGTATACGCCTGAGTGAACCTTAAATTTAAAAATAACATTTTTTCTGTTATGCTGTTCTTCATTTGATACAACAATAATGAAAAACGTAGTTTTGTAGACATTTTTACAGCTTTTCCCGTTTATTAACATTCTTTCATAAAAAAACGAACAAAAGAAGATTTTCCCTATTTTTAGTTTGTTTAATATTTCGTTAATTTGTACCTTAGTTAAACCCTTGAACCACAAGACCTGACTTGCGTGACCGAGTCGTGCATTTTATTGCAATTAGTTGAAATTAATTTATTATAAAAGCTTGTCACATTAAATCTATTACTAATTTCTAATGTATATCCATCAATAATTTACCAATTATTATTCATCAAATTTGAATAATCAAAAACCACTTAAATTATAGCTTTTCAAAACAAAAAAAATAATATGCATCATGCATTTACTCAAATAGCTTTTATGCAATCGGAAATAAACTAATAATCGTGACATTCCCCCACAAGCGCACTGCCATTAATTTAACACAAGATCATTAATTTGCCACAATTAATAAAAAATGAAAAGCTCATTCATTCATGCTATTAGTTCAGGCCAAACGATTAGTCAATGTTCATATGGGCTTGCGCAGACCCTCCTCGGCTTGGCTAAGCAACCAATTCAAGACAGTGCCTTCAGCATTTGTGTCAGCCAAACTTCTTTCATCTGTCCGATCAAAGTAAAAAAATGAAAACAAATTCAAAAGATGAATGAGGGGAATCATTTCTGACGACGAAAATGTTTTCTCTTATTTTTGGTCACCGAACTGCATTAGGCTTCAATGACTTACCTGTCTCAATTATTTTAGTTTGATCTTGAGACACATGAAGCATGCCTAAATGATTGGATCGTTTAGCTCTAATGGAATTTGCATACACAAGTGGACTCCATATAATCTCTCAAAACCGTGTTATACGCTAAAAGGTGATCAGATTTAATTGAGATACTTAACTGTTGTTATCTTACAGACCAAACATTTTCGCACAAACAAATTTGGACTTTTACAATGACTTTGTTTTACATTTAACATTTAACATTAACAAAGATGAACGATCTGCAAAAGATTTGTTCTTCATTTAATCGACTTTTTGACCCTTGGATTAATCATTTTTTCTTTTACCTTCTCTTTTCAGAATAAAATCGGCGAATGGCAATGGTAAGTTTTGGAAATGCTCATTATTTGTCTTAATGGTATTGAAATCATCTCATTTTATAAAATGGTTTTCTTAATTTGACTAAATAAGGACAAAGTGAAAATTTGTGTTCTTTTAAGAATATGTAAAGAAGGACCATTTTTTCATTGTCAAATATATCCAAGCTTAAGGCCGAGTGGTTGAATGATATTTGTTCAACTTCTGTCTAATTGATGAATCAACAGTTTAATTATACATTACCTTTTAAAATACGATAAAACATCAAAAACATCTTCTCTTAAACTCAATTCAAAGTTCAAGAAACTGCGGGGGGAATTTAATGCTTCGAAAACACTATGTAGTCTTGTCTCGGTAAAACACTGCCGACAATGACATTAAAGATCTTGATACTATCGGTATTAACATCATCAATTTCAATCACATATCAAGCTATAACCTACAAAACCTATACAGGTCCACAACTTGAGTATAACTCCCACCTCTAGAGTGCTCCACCTTTAACATCTTGGACAGTTTTCAAAAAAAGAGCTTTCAAAATTATTAGTCACTATAACGTCACTTATTTACGTAACTCGAACATTGTCGTAACGTGTCTTCAGTTCTTCCGAGGACCAACTTCTCCTGTATTGTAAAGTAAAGAGCTTCGTTCTTTAGCCGTACTTAAAGAATGTGGACATTTCTAAACAAACAATTCTTTAAAAGCTTTCTCAAACAAATCCTATACAAAACACTTTTCCCTGAAACTAAAACATATAACCCAACATAAATAAACGGTACTTTCCTCCATTTACTAATCTCCTTTAATAAAAATAACTTTAAATTAATATCTCAACTTCAAATGCGAACATTCCATATTTTCAAATTACTTTTACGCTCTAAGACAAGCGCCATGAAAAAGACCACGACCGAGAAACGCATGGTAAACATTTCTTAATGCCATATAGTTTCCATGAAATTACTTACCTTCCGGAACTAATTTCACACCCAATGCTAGCGGGTGGAGGTCGATCACCATTTAGGAATATCAAAAACACTAACATATTCCATGCCCTCCTTAACCTAGAAAAACAAAAACATACTAAAGTCGTACACAGGCAAGGCACTAAACCAACCAACTGAGGCAGAGAATGAAACGACCATAGTTAATTTAGGAGGCTGAGGCGTGTAGGAATCGTGTGCAAAACTTTATAAAAAGAATGTGCACTCCATTTTTGGAACAGAAAACAAAATTTAAAAAAAGAAACACTGCAAAGTCATAATTTAGTGAAAGTAGCTTAGCTGACTTCCTTCTGGAAAGCCGAATGACTGAGCTACCAACCGACCGAACGACGACGAAACTATGAGTCTTTTAGCCAGAAGTATAGGTATAAGCCCCACAAACTACAGCCGTATGGTCTTGATGGTTGTTCTTCGCTTGCTTTGGTGCATCATGACGACGACGACGACATGCAGCCATCCACATCTGGCTGGGGTTCTGTTTTTGGGCGAAGGAATAAATTTCATCCACGGCTGCGAAGCCAACTGCGAAAACGAACAGATATCCAAATTGCCTCGGCCTCTCAGAGACGATTCTCCAACTCTGGGGTCTGTGTACGAACAATTTAATTAAATGGCCCGTAGAATGGAGAGTATTTGCAGAACATGAGTTTGAGATTCGAGTTGATGTTGATGCACCGCATTGAACATCGTGGATCTGATGCTAGAAGATTGAAAGAAATTGTGACTACGAGTATGTTGATGTTTGTTTTTTTTTTATTGTTCTCTAAAAACAAAAAGACTTATTTGAAACTTTTTTGTTAGGAACTCGTATATAAGAAAAAGAATTTAATTTATTTTCACGTTTCAAGATCTTTAATTATATTTTTGTCATCAAAGAAACATAAAGAAGGACAAAATTTGAAGGAGTACCTTTCAGAATTTGGCACTGTCAAGTTATTTTCTTTAAAAAAGGGCTCAAGTGATCCATATGAAACAATTCAAAAACTTTGAAAAACCTGAAAAAGTTTTGAAAATATGTATTTCTAAATATATGTACATACATAGTAAGGGTATTCATGTAACGATATAATTTTCTACTTTGTAGAAAAATATAAATTTCCACAAAGGGTTTACATGAACACCCCATTACAAATATTTGCGGAAACGTTAGAAACAAACACAAAATTTATCTGTTGTTTTTTTCTACGATTTCTACTTGAAATTTGAGAGATAAAAGTCTATATTTTGTAGAATATTTTTCCCATACAAATTTTGACAGTTGATTTCTACCGATAGAAAATTCTACAGTTTTTAAGGTTTCTATGGGTTTTCTGTGTTTGCATGAATACCCTTAATATGTTTAATGTTTCTTTTTGGTCTTAAAGGCTTTAGACTTGAAACCTTGCAGCGGTGCTCAAGAGACACAAATATTTGATTTTTAGAGCTCTCTTTTGACTTCTGTCCAAAAAAAATTAAAGGGGGTTTTTGGAACACCTGCCTAAATGTGCGAGTAGCGCTCTAGTTTCAGACAAATATAGGCTTATAGCCACATACGAAAAACAAACTTCTTGCTTCGGCGGAGAAAACTCAAACACTTAGCAGCGTTTTCGGTGACTTCAAATATGTGCTAAATCTTTTAGAGATGGTTTGCGATTCTAGAACAAAAAGCTGTGTAGCCTTTTCGATAAAAGTACCACCCATGGATATATTGGCATTGGAGGTGGGTAATCTTTTGCCACTGTAGAAGGCATTGAGTTTTCGAAGCATTAAGTTTTAAACTGTTTTTGATGTCCCTGCTGTTAAGATCAGAATTTAATAAGCTTATCATATGCTCTCGTTGGTAGTCCACCTCCGAAGGACACAGATGTGAATATCAAAATTAAAACAAAAAGCTGAAGCTACATTTTAGTCAGCGAAACAATTAGAAGTTTCGGATAAGAGATAATTTATACAGATAATGAAGAGTGTCGGGGACATAACGGAGCCCTGGGGCACACCAGCGTTTATTTTGTGGTTATTAAATTTGAACCCGTCCAATACTACTACTGTTAAAAGAACCGAAGGATAATTTTCAATCCAACGAAGAAGTAATTCATTTTGATCCAAATGCCAGTAATTTAGATAAAGAAGCTTGATTCCAAACGCTATCAAAAGCCTTTGAAATGTCAATTGAAATAATTTTATTCTTCAATCAGTCTATCAAACACTTTTGAAATATCAAGTGCAATAATCTTATTTTCCAAAACGATGCGATGTAAAAACTTGTTCGGTGGGATAAACTATTAGATCACCAGTGATCCTATTGTCAAGAAAGCAATACTGCCGGTCATTGAGAAGCTTTCGTTCTTAGCTGAAAATTAATCAGCGTTTCCATGAACTTTAAAAAAATCTCTTAAGAATCAGATGAATTTTAAAAAGATTTGGAAGTCCTATGTAGCACAACTGCTTCGGAAAACCGTAACGAGAAAAAACAGCATCACTTTGTTTTCAAAGGTCACTAATGTCTTCTTAACAAGATCCTGTTTAAGGTTTGTTGTCATTTAAATGGTGTTCGAACAAATAAAAGATTGAATTTCAGCTTTTTATAAAATATACCTTCAACCTATTTTATTCCCGCGATTCGAATGACCACCATTGAGAATTGACCCAAGTCAAGGAAGGGACACGTTAACTGTTGTGTTGCCATTAAATGACAACAAAAGTTCAGAGACTTTCGATTGTTTGACCTCGTCAATACAAAGCTCAAATCTCTTTTCGCTGTTTTCAACAATGCGCAAAACAATTGGACACGTGATAGAAAGTCTGCGACAACTATGCTGCCTCTGTCGCCGTCGATGCGCTGCCGCACAGCCGCCGCTCTGGCCACCACCGCCCGCTAGCTATTGTAATAATAAAGACTCCGATGCTGGTGGAAAAAAAAGTTCCCGCGCGACAAAGCAAGAAATTAAAAAAAAAAATAAAAAAAAAAAAAACAATTCTGTTACGACATTTCCTTGATTCTCTGCGTGTTTCCGTGATGTCAAGCCGATAGAGTCAACCTTACCTAGGCAGCCAGCCAGAAAACCACATTTTGTTTATATACGAATAGCGGCAGTTATCTGGCCAGTTAAAGTTAAACGCACATACACTCCATCTACACGCCATCATTATAACCAATTGGCGGTGCGCGCGCTCAGCATCAGCGCGCAGCGCAGAGCTCATGTCTTCGTTCATCGTCGCTCGTCGATCCGAGGATGGATGAACTATTATCGCCCTCTCGAATGACCATTGAACCAGTGAACAACATAGATATACCCGAATACTACTACTTGGCGTCTCCTTCGAGCAGCTTTTAATGCTTTTTAATTGCCGGGCCTAAACGCTCTGTTGTTTAGGCCACAGTTAGGCAAAGGCACAGGCACTGTTGCTGGGCTGGGTATTGAACACGCTTTTGTGTAAATTGGAATTTTCTTTTCGTGTTCGCACCGGGCACTCACCACAGCTCCATCTCTTGCAAAAAAAAAGCAGTAAGGAAAACAAACAAACGAAAAACTTTTACCACGAACTTTCGATAGTGGGTTGAAGAGTTTTGTTTCGTATTTGTTTTTTCTCTTCATTGTGGTCATGTCGTCGATTTGTTGTGACTTGAGTAGGAAAACCAAGTAGCTGTAGCTGTAGCTGCAGCTTGAGGAGATGTTGTGCCTCCTTGACGTTGGAATCACCTCAACTACCCACCAAGCGGTGTGTCCCTTGTTTGTCCTCGTTCACATGAGGAATGTGTTCCTACGTAGATTTACCCAGGAACAAAACAAAACAAAAAATCACTGGCTAATAGGATTAGTATAGGAAAAGAGAATTATACTTTCGACATTGTAGCCGATTGTTTGGTGACCTTTGATGACGCGCTAACTGCCAGCAGTTTGTTCGGCTGTCTGTCCTCCTGTCTGTGTCAATGGCTTCCGTGATGGCTAAGTACAGATTGAAGGTTTGCTCACGCCGCCGCCGCGCCGCCGCCACCACTGCTGGTCGAGGGGATTCTGCATGCCATACAACCACTCCGCTCCCCAACCTACCTCAAAGAAGTAACAAAATCTATACTCCAATTAGACCAAAGCTTAGAGCGACAGCTATACGAGTACAAGTACAAGTATAGCAGCTCTTTCCAGAGGGATGATAAATGACTGCGACTTTGAGATTCTGACTCAGAAGAGCGCGCCTAATTAATGACTAGTGAGAGCTTGTGACGATGACTATGACGATGACGACTACCTTCTTTACCTAGTCAACTCAAGCCAGCCATCATCAGGAGTGTCGTTGTTCGTTGCAATTAGTGGATGAGTGTTGAGTGTGGGCGTCAGCCAGATTCACGCATGCACGACTTTGCCATATGGTAATTTGTTTTTTCCTTTGCAAAAATAGTCAACTATACGGCTATACGGCCATACGGCCAAGCTAGCAAGGGATTATCCACCAATTAGTCTCGGGTAACAATCTTCTTTGCATAAATCAAATTGAGGACAAATTAAAATGTCTTCCATCTAGAGGCGAAGAGAGCTCCGAGCTGTTGTTAGCTGAATTCACCAAGATAGACGAAGTCATCATCAAGCGCTGCTCTGGCTGGAGCTGCTGCATGGCACAAAATCAAACCCGAACCCGGATACTAGGAAAAGTCAGTGATTAGGTGGAATTCTCTAAGCAGATGCACGAAATGCATCATGGAACCAAAACAACGGATTTGTTTGTTGCTTTCATCCATCTACAATTCTAGTTATATATGTACGTACATAGGTAGTATATTTAGGTGCCTACTCCGCATTGAACATGAGCTGAGCACGCCATGTGTTTAGGAGATACATGTTGTATTCTCCTCCTTTAAACGTGGTCTCTACTACACGATTATGTGTATTCGCTGCTACTTCGAAACTTTTTCCAATGCTTCCCAAAGCAATGAGCTTGGTTAATGCTGATGATGGCTGATGGTTGCGCTTTAGAGTGCTGAAGCTGGTGTAGGAGGATTTGTGTGGATGTTGGATGTTGGATGATGGCTTCTGGTCTCAGGTGCGCGCTACTATGGAGTGAGATGATTTCTAATTGCTGGCCTACAAAACTATAAAACCATCGTCTAAGCTCTCAATAAGCCAATAAACAGTAGGACAAATGTACAGCCTGACTGGTTATGGTTATGGCTACATGGCTATGGCTATGGCTTAGCTTATAGTCGAGAGGAGAATGCCATATTAGTTTTCACATTACAAGAGAGTAGAATACGAGTGAAGTAAAGACCTCTGGGTGGCTTTTCGTTCCACTTGGCACACCGGCCGTGTCGACTTGTCTGACGGTCGGTCTGTCGGTCGGACGATTAGCTTTTTCTTCGATGCCAATTGTCCTGATTTTAAGCACAGATTAGGTTCGAGTTAAATTACATTACGGAAAAAAAAACTACAAACAATCAGTATTTTTGCATACCTATTATACACTTATGTATATAGCCAAACAAAAAGCCAATGGCTTCTTGAAGTTTATAAAAGGCTAGAAGCATTTAACTCTACGAGAGTTATTGCATAGAGGTAAGGTTGGTTCAATTTATTGGACTGATTAAAAACATATGCACACTAGCGACTGATATACATATAGATACTCGTATAGATTGAAACGATTAATATTGAAAAGTTGCATTTTATAAATTATATTTTTTAAAAGTGGATACAGAAATTGAATCAAATGAAACTTGGTTAACATTCATAGATTTATAAGAACTAAAAATAATATAACCCCAAAATAAATGTATGCAGCAAAGAATAAAGTTTTTGATACACAAATGAAACTCTCAACATAAAAATATTAATAGAAATTGGTTAATTGTATTTGTGTTTCATCTTATTTTCTTACAAAAAACATGAATTTTGACTTTTGAAAAATTGATTTCAAAAAAATTCAATGACAATTAATTTAAAATTTAGATAAAGAATTTCTATTACTAGTTACATGAAATTTGAAAAGGGCCAATTACTTTTCATTTAATTACATAAATGCAATTGATAACAAAAGTAATAATCAAAAAAGCAGTAATGATTACTTTTTCCAGTAATAATTACAGAAAGATGTAATTAAATATTATTTTCGTCAATTACATTTAAGTAAATAATTTTTATATGTGTGTTGATTTGAATTAATACCCGTGTTTTGTTGGCAAATCTATCCATAGTATAGTAGGATTTTACACGAATAACAAAAACAATATCCATAGTATGAATAACACCGATAAAAGTTATAGTAAAATCTTGCTATGCATCTTATCTGATTTCGTTCTCAAATGTTGGTAGGATTGATACTGCATTTGTATCTCGATGGCTGTGTTCGTTGAGTAGTTGTGCATTTGGAATCATGTGTGTTTTCCATTGGGAAAAAAAATCAATCTATTACTGTTGATATTATTTAGTTTTGTTAGTGAAAACGGACTAACTGTTCTTATTTTGCAAGGGAAAACAATAGAAAAGATATTTATATTTTGCTATGTTTCCACCAAAGGTTTATCTCAGTTTAGTTTAAATAAATCTTTTTGGTGTTTCCACCGCACAAGAAGATTTAAAAATGATTAAGTATGACAGCACTTTCTAAAATGCAAATGGTGTTTCGATGTTTTCGATGTGTGAAGTGCAAGTGAGATAGTTTGATTCGTGTTAAACAATGAAGAACTGATTAGTTCAGCGCCATAGAAGAATATGCTACCTACTTCATGTCCATTTTTTTCGTTGTAATTTTATTAAAACAAAACTATATTTTTTGTACTCAAACATGCAAATAAACAGACCATAATGCTAATGCATTATCTGTTAAACCAACTCCTTCACACAGGTTTTTCTTCTCAAATTTTGACTCGACTCCGATCTCCCACGGGAATCGAGTCGAATCAAGCCATTTCAACTCGATTCAGGTATACATATAAAGAATTGAGGCGATCTTCAAGCTCGCTTCAACACCACATGTTAATGTAGTAGTCTACGAACAAACCCCCTCTTTGAAGCAATTGTTAAATGAATTTTTTTATAGAATCTCAATTTCCAGATATTTATTTATTTATACCATTTCTTCTTGAAAATTGTCCATTTTATTAGTTTTAGTTAGTTTTTTTTGCTAAGTTAATTTTAACATTTGATTTTTCACAAAACTTTCTTCCATTTGTGTGTTTTTTTTAATTATTATTCTGAAAGATCTTCTTTCAGCTGTACCAATTTTCAAATACAAAAATCTGGCTACTGCCAGTATTTAGTCTTTCAATTACAATAACGTTTATTTGTAATGTAATGAAATTCAATAACTAATTACTTGTAATTGAAATAAATAACGAAAAGAATTCATTATTCCACAATCATTCAAAAGTTGTAAATGTGGGTGGCACTGCATGCTCTTTTTAATTTGTCAGGCAAAGAGACTTTTAAAGACTTTAATTTATTGAGTGTGTGACTTTACTTTAAGAAGTCCTTGCAGGGGACATTTTTTTTTATGAAGTTATCTACTTGCTAAAATGATCACACTCTCATTTGCTAAGACTGAAGAATATTAATCAAAATATTGGAATTTGCGATTTTTCAACTACACTTCGTCGTTTAAAGTGACTCACTTACTAGCCTTCTTTTTGCTTCACCCTCAGCAATTTATTGCTATAAGTTAAAACTTTTAGGTCAACTATGAATCAGCTTTCTGAAAACCTCCAATAATTATAACAATTGATAGTGTGTATATGTACATACTTTGTACAAGCGAACCCTGAAAACATTACTTTGTGAGTAACTCTCTCAAAAAACCTCAAACCGTTTATCCTATTTCGAAAAAGTATCACAATTTGACATTGTTTCCCGTGAAACCTGTCAAAAACTTACAAATCCGTAGAAAAACTATCTTAAACAAACAGTTTCACAGCCTTTTTATATATTCCCTAAAAGGGGAACAAAGTTGTTTTTATTTTGCTTTGGTGTCTAGCATTCAAATGCCCTTTACTTTCAATCAAAACAAAACAAAACCCATGTTTAACTTCTCGGTAACAAACAGCGTCAGCCGTGTCCCGTCAGCACATTCCCATTATTAGCAATAAATAAAATATGCAACAGAGTGTTATTAGTAGTTGTTACCTATATCTACTTCTCAAGACTTCAATCTGCCATTCCAACTCTCTATATATGTAGCTCTGGGTAGATCTATTCGATATACGTCATTCCATATTTGGGACAGTAATAAAACCTGCAACATCACACAGCTCTCAAAGTCCCAGAGTTTGTCCGAGTCTGAGTCTGCTCTCCGCGCTATAAGAAAAAAAACAAATAGAACCTGGAAAGCGTTAGTAGTAACGAAAATTTACGATCATTGAAAATGGCCAATTCGTAGCAATGTGTCAAAAACAAGATAAGCTTTTCTGTTTCTTTTTCCGTTTTTTTTTAGTTTTGATATTTTTTTTTACATATATTATTGCGGTGGGACGGAACCTTTTTGTCCATTTTCTATTTTCTAAGAGAGATACATTAATGCGATACATTTCCTCAACCATACTCATGCTTCGAGTCCTAATGAATGCAAAGTGTGGCTGAGTTTGTAGAGATACTCGTACTTAGAGCCTTACACATTACACCATGGCTGACGGTGTTTTTCGGATTAAAGTGGCAGCTGTTGATATACATTTTTCTTAACGCAAGCTAAAGTTACATGCGAAAATGATAGCGCGGCTGTTCAAGGTATGTACAGTACATATATATATTCGTAATAAAATAGGCTAAAAGTGTGGATAAGATTTTATCTATGTGACTTAGAGGTGGTGTTATTGCCGAGATTAAACATTTACCACTGTACTTATATGAATTGCACGTGAGTAGGTAGGTTAGGTTAGGTACGAGTATGTATAATGTAAAATTCTTGACTTAATTCTTTTTCATGTTGTTGTTGTTGTTCTTTGGTTAAAATTTAAATATAGAAACACGATTTGGATACCAAAGCTTCTCAATCACCAACAAGTGAGATATTGCACAACTTTATTGGAGATTTTCATTTGACTAATTAGAAAATCTTGTTTGGCAAAGTTTTAATAGTCGTAAAGCTTTGGTAAAATCAATCTGTATATAAAGGTGTTGCATTTATTTAGAGTTAAGCGAAATGAGACATTAAACGAGGTTTGCATTTTAGTTGGTGTAATTATTATAATGCCAAAAGTTGTTAGTTAAGTAGCTAAGTCTTTAAGATTAGATTGCAGTGTGAGCTTGAGGGAGAAATGTCAATGGCTTTGACATGAATATAGCCTTGAGAAGTGAACATTGACATGTGTTAGATATTTTTTGTTTTATTTACTTTTCGATAGAAAAACTAGATTTAGTTGATTATTGATTTTTAATACAACGAAAAGATGGAAATCAATGATATAATAACGAGTTGAGATTATTTTAATCATAACAAAAATCATTGAAGGAAAAGTACGTAAAGCAGGAGAAGGTTTTTTTTTAGTGGGTGTTAAAAACAACATTCGAATGAGACCTTAGAAGTTGGTAAAAATACAATTTTTTTACTGATTTGTCATGATTAAAAATTTCAATAACTGATTTTTTTTCTACACTTTAAAGAGTCTTGAAACACATTAAAAAACAACCTTCCTTAATTCAAAATAAGCTTTATTTTCATAAAAAACAATATTTTTAGGAAAATACTTACGATGAACCAATAATATTATTTGTTTAATAAATCATCTATTTAAATTGACTTATGTACTCTTTACATAAATCTTTTTACGCATTACATTAATATTGAAATAAAACATGTATGTACTGATTTCATAACCAACAACTTAACCACAAGTTGCTTGTTTGTTTTAACTAAAATTACATAATTTATTGACTGAATACATTTCGCTTGTACTCATCACATAGTGAGCTGAGTTGAACAGTTTTTTTTTTATTTTGATAGATTGTGCACTTCAAAAACTTCGACGTTAATATATAAGCTGTTTGCAGTAGTTTGTTTTTGGTTGGATTTTGATTCAAGATTTTGTGTAGTAAATACATATTTCACTGTGGTCAGTGCATACTTACTTATTGAAATTATGTCATCTGTATTGAGTTAAGGTAAAAACGTTTTATAAACTAACTACATAGATTTTGTTTTAACTTGCTCTTATCGCTGAAAGTTTAATTTGGTGCTTAAATTGAAATGTAACCATTACACGAAAACTTTAATAACTTTTAAAGAGAGGTTTTATGAAAATCGCATACAAAATTCTATAACAACATTTTACTTTGAAGTTTATGTATTTAATTCATTCCCCTCAGTGCAAAACTATGGTTTTAAATCATTGTCTTCAATTTTGATTTAACCATTTTCATTCATTCAATTCTACTTCTTTCAGTGAAAGCAATTCCCCATACTAAAACTAGGTTCTTAACTTCATCCTCTTGCCGTGATTGTATCGTTTATTGAAATCCTCCATTATACCGATACAAATTTCTATACCACATTGACATAATGTTCATTAACTAATGACCGACGATTAAACAAATTAATAATCGTCTACAAAAAGCCTTACAAGATATTCAATGTAAAATATATAATATAATAATCCATGCAGACTGAGACTACTCCACCATAGCGTAGCACCAGTCTAGCCTGCCAAATCTATTAACAAATCCGAACAAAAAAAATTAATTATATTAAAACTGACACAATCAACAACATAATCGGCGTCTAATGAATGTTCCACTTAAAAACACTGGGCACAGACACAAAGCCATCCTAAGACGGCTTTTCGCAGATAAATATTAGTAGGTATGTTAGCCTGGGCAACAAGCTCGATTATCATAGGCAAGGCACACAGGCCAGAGACACAGTCGCAAGAGACTAGAGACTAGACAGTGTTGTGGAGGCTGCACACAAGACCTATTAATGTACATAATGAACCTGCATCTGCGCGCAGTCGCACATAAGATACCCAACAACCATAGATTAATGGCCAAAAGGTCGTTCCAATTTCGCACGAACAAGTATTTCATAGCGTTAGCGTGGTTTGGTTTTAAAGTTGCTCGGAGTCGGTGTATAGCTTCTGGCCGATTGGGCCTACTTGCTTTTGACAGCAAAACTCAGCTATTAGTTTGCGTGATAAGAGACATTTGATAAGACGAAGAGCTTGCAGCTACTTCCATGTCGTGACATGGTGTATGGCTTTGGACTAGTTGCCTGTCCGTCTGAGATAAAAAACAGTCTTCTGTCGTCTGGTATTTCCTTCTTAATCCTGTTGGCCAACATACACTCGTATTTACACTCTTTTCACCAAAAAAAAAAAAAGAAAACAAAAATCATAAAATAACTTACACTTTGAACACTCAGATTAGTCATACATAATTTAGTTTGGCGGAAAGTTTATGGCTGTGGCCCGGTTGTAGTCTGCTTTATGTTGACAACTTTTTTATGATAGATACCTCCTTTTTGCTAAGGCATACATATTATATGCATGTTATTTGTCGCGGTCCGTTGCCGTTGTTGGTCGGTTGCTGGTGAAGCACAAGAACCGCCAATTCTGTGACATTGTTTTGCTTTATATTTATGTATTTGCATGTTAAATTTATGACCACTTTGGTGGTCTATTATTCATTCCATTCAAAAAATGGGTATGTAGGTATACACAAGCGGACTGACTGTCAAAAAACAAAAACAAAAAACTGCTGTTTCATATCGCGGAGCAGGGTGAAAGGTGATATGTAAAATATTGAACTGGGTGGAATGTGTCCGCCTTAAGGACAACTTAAACTAATGGAGAATTGGAGAATATTTTTGAGAATTGTTGGGAGCAGAGATCGAAATATGAGAACAAAAAAGTTAAACAAAAAGTGTAGTTACATATTGCAAAACAATTCGAAACAGAATATTTTTGCTTTGAGAGCGTTGAGTAGGAGGCTCCTTTGTACTTGGTGAGAGCCTTTATTGTTCAAAAACTGAAACAAATTGCTCCATAAAATATAAAAAGAGGTAATTAATTCCGAGGCCTTGTTACATCATTTAATTTATTTCCAATAGCTTGGCGTTCAATTCTGTAAAAAGTCAGTTAAGGGGATAAGCAGGAAAATTGATTTTATAGTTCTAAACCCATTTTATAAAACAAAACATGAAATTAACAAAAAATAAAGTTTTAACCTCAACTCTTTTGTTTGACAAAAGCTACATAATTGTATTTATGGTTAATTTATTTGTTGTTTCCTTTTAGGAGGCCGCCCACTACCCTGGTGGTGTAGAAACAGTCGAGCTGGCACAAATGGACGTGCTTCGATGTCAGCCAAACACCCCGCAGACAGTATACGCAGGCCCACCAGCAATTCCGGTGTATGGACTTGGCTCAGCAATCGAAGATCATCGGCTGGCCCTGATCAAATTGGGCCACCTTCATCGTCACCTGCAGAAAATCACTACACCCACATGGATGATGCGTATAGTCCGGTTGGCGTCGGTGAAGCTCTTTACGCTGAATTGGACCGTGAATCAGTGCGATCAGCTAACCCATCTTATCAGAACACCGCTTACAGTCAGTGCGGTGAGGTAGGTTCATTTAAGAAAATACTTTTTCTCCAAAAAACTAACATATTCCTTTCAACTAGAAGTATAACTTCCAAGCACACGATCAGGACATTCCAATGGTTGTGTCATCAGCACCAAGCAGTGCCTATTACTCGGATCTTTCTGTGACAGCAGTTCCCGGTTCCAACGATCGGGCCTATGAAGTAGTTGGACTCACGGTAATGTCACAACCACTGCCAAATTGGGATGCGACGGGAGATTCTAGTGGTGGCAGTAGTGGAGGACTGGCCTCTGCGCGACGTATACCCCGCCTAGCGGCGATCAACGAAAGTACGACCACAGTGCCCTCGGATTATGTTTAATTTTTGAGTTAAGAAACAAATGGGTTCTTTGCTTTTTGCTCCTCTCCTGCCACACATCCTCCTAATTGATAAACTAAGTTATTTTGTACAATTTTGTTGTAAAAAAAATATATATACATACACGAGCTTAAGAAAATTTAGTATTAGTTTAAACATATGTAGTTTTGTTTAATCAATTATTTTCATTAATTCTTCTAATAAATAAAGTATAATAAGCGATGAAATCGTTGGTGATATTTATATAAATTATAATTAATAAAAAAAAAAGTTAAAACAAATAACCAATTCTGTACTGATGCTAAGTAAAACGAAATACAATTTAATATAAAAATAAAAATAAAAATAAAAATAAAAACAACAAATATAAAGAGCTTCTTTTAAAAAGAAACAGCGAATCATGAAAATAAAAAATAGTAATAGAAACAAAATTAATGGACATTTTTATTGTTAAGAAAGTAATTTTTATGTATACACAACAAACACACACGAAATATAAATTCTATATGTATACAAAAATAATTAATTATTTTAAATCAAAGAATTAAAAATATATTGTATAAAGATATATTTACATAAAAAAAAGAACATAAAATGCAGTTAAAACTAAAAAAATTATAAAACAAAACGTTTTTTGCTCATAAAGCAGTAGTAATTCTTTAGTGACATGTTGAAAATGCAATTAAAGCTGCCAATACAGGAAAAACCAATTTAAACAAACATTAATTTTGGTTTCATACATTTAAGATCTTAATTTAAATTATTGAAAATAAAAATAAAAATAAACTTCTTAGTTTTGTTCAAAAATTGTGATTGTTTTCTTTTGTATTTTAAGTTGAACGTAATCGTTTTGTCAAGATTTTAAAAGTATTGTTAAATTTGAAATTACAATTAGTTTCTGTTTAGTTGTATGATGGTCTTGTATATAGTAATTTTAATAAACATGAAAAAATCTTTTTAAACTAATATTATAAGATTAATTTGTAGTTGGTTTTATTTTGAACGAGTAACATTCTCAATTACCTTGGTTTGTGTTTCTAATATAAATGTTTTCAAGAAACAATCGATTGAAAATCTTTCCGTACCTATAATAATTCTAGTATAAAAACACCTTTCTTTTGATGTGCATCTCGACAGAATCGGAAACAATGTTGAAAAAAATATATTTTTTTGCCAAGGGGTTAGCCCACGATTTTTTTCGAAAAATTTAAAAAATTATATTTTTCGAGATACATACAATATATACATCGTTGGAAAGAAATGTTCTTGTTCTATTGGGCAGTGGAAGCCGCATCTTGTTTGAAGGCTTGGTTGCGGAACTAACGCACTCAACACAAAAAATTTCTTATGGGATGTTTCGCAATCCTTTAAGTTTACATAACCCTCATTATTTCGGAGACTAGAGTTCGCAGAAACTTTTGGTTTGCAGTTGTGGGTAGAGCATAAAAATACCTTTCTTTTGATGTGCATCTCGACGGAATCGGAAACAATGTTGAAAAAAATATATTTGTTTGCCCACGATTTTTTTCGAAAAATTTAAAAAAATATATTTTTCGAGATACATACAATACATACATCGTTGGAAAGGTATGTTCTTGTTCTATTAGGCGGTGAAAGCCGCATCCTGTTTGAAGGCTTGGTTGCGGAACTAACGCTCTCAACACAAAAAAATTCTTATGGGATGTTTCGCAATCCTGTAAGTTTACATAATCCTCATTATTTCGGAGACTAGAGTTCTATTGGGCAGTGAAAGCCGCATCCTGTTTGAAGGCTTGGTTGCGGAACTAACGCACTCAACACAAAAAATTTCTTATGGGATGTTTCGCAATCCTGTAAGTTTACATAATCCTCATTATTTCGGAGACTAGAGTTCGCAGAAACTTTTGGTTTGCAGTTGTGGGTAGAGCATAAAAATACCTTTCTTTTGATGTGCATCGCGACGGAATCGGAAACAATGTTGAAAAAAATATTTTTTTTTGCCAAGGGGTTAGCCCACGATTTTTTTCGAAAAATTGAAAAAATTATATTTTTCGAGATACATACAATACATACATCGTTGGAAAGGTATGTTCTTGTTCTATTAGGCGGTGAAAGCCGCATCCTGTTTGAAGGCTTGGTTGCGGAACTAACGCACTCAACACAAAAAATTTCTTATGGGATGTTTCGCAATCCTGTAAGTTTACATAATCCTCATTATTTCGGAGACTATAGTTCGCAGAAACTTTTGGTTTGCAGTTGTGGGTAGAGCATAAAAATACCTTTCTTTTGATGTGCATCTCGACGGAATCGGAAACAATGTTGAAAAAAATATATTTTTTTGCCAAGGGGTTAGCCCACGATTTTTTTCGAAAAATTTAAAAAATTATATTTTTCGAGATACATACAATACATACATCGTTGGAAAGGTATGTTCTTGTTGTATTAGGCTGTGAAAGCCGCATCCTGTTTGAAGGCTTGGTTGCGGAACTAACGCACTCAACACAAAAAATTTCTTATGGGATGTTTCGCAATCCTGTAAGTTTACATAATCCTCATTATTTCGGAGACTAGAGTTTTCAGAAACTTTTGGTTTGCAGTTGTGGGTAGAGCATAAAAATACCTTTCTTTTGATGTGCATCGCGACGGAATCGGAAACAATGTTGAAAAAAATATTTTTTTTTGCCAAGGGGTTAGCCCACGATTTTTTTCGAAAAATTGAAAAAATTATATTTTTCGAGATACATACAATACATACATCGTTGGAAAGGTATGTTCTTGTTCTATTAGGCGGTGAAAGCCGTATCCTGTTTGAAGGCTTGGTTGCGGAACTAACGCACTCAACACAAAAAATTTCTTATGGGATGTTTCGCAATCCTGTAAGTTTACATAATCCTCATTATTTCGGAGACTAGAGTTCGCAGAAACTTTTGGTTTGCAGTTGTGGGTAGAGCATAAAAATACCTTTCTTTTGATTTTTTTTGTCAAGGGGTTAGCCCACGATTTTTTTCGAAAAATTTAAAAAATTATATTTTTCGAGATACATACAATACATACATCGTTGGAAAGGTATGTTCTTGTTGTATTAGGCGGTGAAAGCCGCATCCTGTTTGAAGGCTTGGTTGCGGAACTAACGCACTCAACACAAAAAATTTCTTATGGGATGTTTCGCAATCCTGTAAGTTTACATAATCCTCATTATTTCGGAGACTAGAGTTCGCAGAAACTTTTGGTTTGCAGTTGTGGGTAGAGCATAAAAATACCTTTCTTTTGATGTGCATCGCGACGGAATCGGAAACAATGTTGAAAAAAATATTTTTTTTTGCCAAGGGGTTAGCCCACGATTTTTTTCGAAAAATTGAAAAAATTATATTTTTCGAGATACATACAATACATACATCGTTGGAAAGGTATGTTCTTGTTCTATTAGGCGGTGAAAGCCGTATCCTGTTTGAAGGCTTGGTTGCGGAACTAACGCACTCAACACAAAAAATTTCTTATGGGATGTTTCGCAATCCTGTAAGTTTACATAATCCTCATTATTTCGGAGACTAGAGTTCGCAGAAACTTTTGGTTTGCAGTTGTGGGTAGAGCATAAAAATACCTTTCTTTTGATGTGCATCGCGACGGAATCGGAAACAATGTTGAAAAAAATATTTTTTTTTGCCAAGGGTTAGCCCACGATTTTTTTCGAAAAATTGAAAAAATTATATTTTTCGAGATACATACAATACATACATCGTTGGAAAGGTATGTTCTTGTTCTATTAGGCGGTGAAAGCCGTATCCTGTTTGAAGGCTTGGTTGCGGAACTAACGCACTCAACACAAAAAATTTCTTATGGGATGTTTCGCAATCCTGTAAGTTTACATAATCCTCATTATTTCGGAGACTAGAGTTCGCAGAAACTTTTGGTTTGCAGTTGTGGGTAGAGCATAAAAATACCTTTCTTTTGATTTTTTTTGTCAAGGGGTTAGCCCACGATTTTTTTCGAAAAATTTAAAAAATTATATTTTTCGAGATACATACAATACATACATCGTTGGAAAGGTATGTTCTTGTTGTATTAGGCGGTGAAAGCCGCATCCTGTTTGAAGGCTTGGTTGCGGAACTAACGCACTCAACACAAAAAATTTCTTATGGGATGTTTCGCAATCCTGTAAGTTTACATAATCCTCATTATTTCGGAGACTAGAGTTCGCAGAAACTTTTGGTTTGCAGTTGTGGGTAGAGCATAAAAATACCTTTCTTTTGATGTGCATCGCGACGGAATCGGAAACAATGTTGAAAAAAATATTTTTTTTTGCCAAGGGGTTAGCCCACGATTTTTTTCGAAAAATTGAAAAAATTATATTTTTCGAGATACATACAATACATACATCGTTGGAAAGGTATGTTCTTGTTCTATTAGGCGGTGAAAGCCGTATCCTGTTTGAAGGCTTGGTTGCGGAACTAACGCACTCAACACAAAAAATTTCTTATGGGATGTTTCGCAATCCTGTAAGTTTACATAATCCTCATTATTTCGGAGACTAGAGTTCGCAGAAACTTTTGGTTTGCAGTTGTGGGTAGAGCATAAAAATACCTTTCTTTTGATGTGCATCTCGACGGAATCGGAAACAATGTTGAAAAAAATATATTTTTTTGCCAAGGGGTTAGCCCACGATTTTTTTCGAAAAATTTAAAAAATTATATTTTTCGAGATACATACAATACATACATCGTTGGAAAGGTATGTTCCTGTTCTATTAGGCGGTGAAAGCCGCATCCTGTTTGAAGGCTTGGTTGCGGAACTAACGCACTCAACACAAAAAATTTCTTATGGGATGTTTCGCAATCCTGTAAGTTTACATAATCCTCATTATTTCGGAGACTAGAGTTCGCAGAAACTTTTGGTTTGCAGTTGTGGGTAGAGCATAAAAATACCTTTCTTTTGATGTGCATCTCGACGGAATCGGAAACAATGTTGAAAAAAATATATTTTTTTGCCAAGGGAGCCCACGATTTTTTTCGAAAAATTTAAAAAATTAGATTTTTCGAGATACATACAATATATACATCGTTGGAAAGAAATGTTCTTGTTCTATTGGGCAGTGGAAGCCGCATCTTGTTTGAAGGCTTGGTTGCGGAACTAACGCACTCAACACAAAAAATTTCTTATGGGATGTTTCGCAATCCTTTAAGTTTACATAACCCTCATTATTTCGGAGACTAGAGTTCGCAGAAACTTTTGGTTTGCAGTTGTGGGTAGAGCATAAAAATACCTTTCTTTTGATGTGCATCTCGACGGAATCGGAAACAATGTTGAAAAAAATATATTTGTTTGCCCACGATTTTTTTCGAAAAATTTAAAAAAATATATTTTTCGAGATACATACAATACATACATCGTTGGAAAGGTATGTTCTTGTTCTATTAGGCGGTGAAAGCCGCATCCTGTTTGAAGGCTTGGTTGCGGAACTAACGCTCTCAACACAAAAAAATTCTTATGGGATGTTTCGCAATCCTGTAAGTTTACATAATCCTCATTATTTCGGAGACTAGAGTTCTATTGGGCAGTGAAAGCCGCATCCTGTTTGAAGGCTTGGTTGCGGAACTAACGCACTCAACACAAAAAATTTCTTATGGGATGTTTCGCAATCCTGTAAGTTTACATAATCCTCATTATTTCGGAGACTAGAGTTCGCAGAAACTTTTGGTTTGCAGTTGTGGGTAGAGCATAAAAATACCTTTCTTTTGATTTTTTTTGTCAAGGGGTTAGCCCACGATTTTTTTCGAAAAATTTAAAAAATTATATTTTTCGAGATACATACAATACATACATCGTTGGAAAGGTATGTTCTTGTTGTATTAGGCGGTGAAAGCCGCATCCTGTTTGAAGGCTTGGTTGCGGAACTAACGCACTCAACACAAAAAATTTCTTATGGGATGTTTCGCAATCCTGTAAGTTTACATAATCCTCATTATTTCGGAGACTAGAGTTCGCAGAAACTTTTGGTTTGCAGTTGTGGGTAGAGCATAAAAATACCTTTCTTTTGATGTGCATCGCGACGGAATCGGAAACAATGTTGAAAAAAATATTTTTTTTTGCCAAGGGGTTAGCCCACGATTTTTTTCGAAAAATTGAAAAAATTATATTTTTCGAGATACATACAATACATACATCGTTGGAAAGGTATGTTCTTGTTCTATTAGGCGGTGAAAGCCGTATCCTGTTTGAAGGCTTGGTTGCGGAACTAACGCACTCAACACAAAAAATTTCTTATGGGATGTTTCGCAATCCTGTAAGTTTACATAATCCTCATTATTTCGGAGACTAGAGTTCGCAGAAACTTTTGGTTTGCAGTTGTGGGTAGAGCATAAAAATACCTTTCTTTTGATGTGCATCGCGACGGAATCGGAAACAATGTTGAAAAAAATATTTTTTTTTGCCAAGGGTTAGCCCACGATTTTTTTCGAAAAATTGAAAAAATTATATTTTTCGAGATACATACAATACATACATCGTTGGAAAGGTATGTTCTTGTTCTATTAGGCGGTGAAAGCCGTATCCTGTTTGAAGGCTTGGTTGCGGAACTAACGCACTCAACACAAAAAATTTCTTATGGGATGTTTCGCAATCCTGTAAGTTTACATAATCCTCATTATTTCGGAGACTAGAGTTCGCAGAAACTTTTGGTTTGCAGTTGTGGGTAGAGCATAAAAATACCTTTCTTTTGATTTTTTTTGTCAAGGGGTTAGCCCACGATTTTTTTCGAAAAATTTAAAAAATTATATTTTTCGAGATACATACAATACATACATCGTTGGAAAGGTATGTTCTTGTTGTATTAGGCGGTGAAAGCCGCATCCTGTTTGAAGGCTTGGTTGCGGAACTAACGCACTCAACACAAAAAATTTCTTATGGGATGTTTCGCAATCCTGTAAGTTTACATAATCCTCATTATTTCGGAGACTAGAGTTCGCAGAAACTTTTGGTTTGCAGTTGTGGGTAGAGCATAAAAATACCTTTCTTTTGATGTGCATCGCGACGGAATCGGAAACAATGTTGAAAAAAATATTTTTTTTTGCCAAGGGGTTAGCCCACGATTTTTTTCGAAAAATTGAAAAAATTATATTTTTCGAGATACATACAATACATACATCGTTGGAAAGGTATGTTCTTGTTCTATTAGGCGGTGAAAGCCGTATCCTGTTTGAAGGCTTGGTTGCGGAACTAACGCACTCAACACAAAAAATTTCTTATGGGATGTTTCGCAATCCTGTAAGTTTACATAATCCTCATTATTTCGGAGACTAGAGTTCGCAGAAACTTTTGGTTTGCAGTTGTGGGTAGAGCATAAAAATACCTTTCTTTTGATGTGCATCTCGACGGAATCGGAAACAATGTTGAAAAAAATATATTTTTTTGCCAAGGGGTTAGCCCACGATTTTTTTCGAAAAATTTAAAAAATTATATTTTTCGAGATACATACAATACATACATCGTTGGAAAGGTATGTTCCTGTTCTATTAGGCGGTGAAAGCCGCATCCTGTTTGAAGGCTTGGTTGCGGAACTAACGCACTCAACACAAAAAATTTCTTATGGGATGTTTCGCAATCCTGTAAGTTTACATAATCCTCATTATTTCGGAGACTAGAGTTCGCAGAAACTTTTGGTTTGCAGTTGTGGGTAGAGCATAAAAATACCTTTCTTTTGATGTGCATCTCGACGGAATCGGAAACAATGTTGAAAAAAATATATTTTTTTGCCAAGGGAGCCCACGATTTTTTTCGAAAAATTTAAAAAATTAGATTTTTCGAGATACATACAATATATACATCGTTGGAAAGAAATGTTCTTGTTCTATTGGGCAGTGGAAGCCGCATCTTGTTTGAAGGCTTGGTTGCGGAACTAACGCACTCAACACAAAAAATTTCTTATGGGATGTTTCGCAATCCTTTAAGTTTACATAACCCTCATTATTTCGGAGACTAGAGTTCGCAGAAACTTTTGGTTTGCAGTTGTGGGTAGAGCATAAAAATACCTTTCTTTTGATGTGCATCTCGACGGAATCGGAAACAATGTTGAAAAAAATATATTTGTTTGCCCACGATTTTTTTCGAAAAATTTAAAAAAATATATTTTTCGAGATACATACAATACATACATCGTTGGAAAGGTATGTTCTTGTTCTATTAGGCGGTGAAAGCCGCATCCTGTTTGAAGGCTTGGTTGCGGAACTAACGCTCTCAACACAAAAAAATTCTTATGGGATGTTTCGCAATCCTGTAAGTTTACATAATCCTCATTATTTCGGAGACTAGAGTTCTATTGGGCAGTGAAAGCCGCATCCTGTTTGAAGGCTTGGTTGCGGAACTAACGCACTCAACACAAAAAATTTCTTATGGGATGTTTCGCAATCCTGTAAGTTTACATAATCCTCATTATTTCGGAGACTAGAGTTTTCAGAAACTTTTGGTTTGCAGTTGTGGGTAGAGCATAAAAATACCTTTCTTTTGATGTGCATCGCGACGGAATCGGAAACAATGTTGAAAAAAATATTTTTTTTTGCCAAGGGGTTAGCCCACGATTTTTTTCGAAAAATTGAAAAAATTATATTTTTCGAGATACATACAATACATACATCGTTGGAAAGGTATGTTCTTGTTCTATTAGGCGGTGAAAGCCGTATCCTGTTTGAAGGCTTGGTTGCGGAACTAACGCACTCAACACAAAAAATTTCTTATGGGATGTTTCGCAATCCTGTAAGTTTACATAATCCTCATTATTTCGGAGACTAGAGTTCGCAGAAACTTTTGGTTTGCAGTTGTGGGTAGAGCATAAAAATACCTTTCTTTTGATTTTTTTTGTCAAGGGGTTAGCCCACGATTTTTTTCGAAAAATTTAAAAAATTATATTTTTCGAGATACATACAATACATACATCGTTGGAAAGGTATGTTCTTGTTGTATTAGGCGGTGAAAGCCGCATCCTGTTTGAAGGCTTGGTTGCGGAACTAACGCACTCAACACAAAAAATTTCTTATGGGATGTTTCGCAATCCTGTAAGTTTACATAATCCTCATTATTTCGGAGACTAGAGTTCGCAGAAACTTTTGGTTTGCAGTTGTGGGTAGAGCATAAAAATACCTTTCTTTTGATGTGCATCGCGACGGAATCGGAAACAATGTTGAAAAAAATATTTTTTTTTGCCAAGGGTTAGCCCACGATTTTTTTCGAAAAATTGAAAAAATTATATTTTTCGAGATACATACAATACATACATCGTTGGAAAGGTATGTTCTTGTTCTATTAGGCGGTGAAAGCCGTATCCTGTTTGAAGGCTTGGTTGCGGAACTAACGCACTCAACACAAAAAATTTCTTATGGGATGTTTCGCAATCCTGTAAGTTTACATAATCCTCATTATTTCGGAGACTAGAGTTCGCAGAAACTTTTGGTTTGCAGTTGTGGGTAGAGCATAAAAATACCTTTCTTTTGATTTTTTTTGTCAAGGGGTTAGCCCACGATTTTTTTCGAAAAATTTAAAAAATTATATTTTTCGAGATACATACAATACATACATCGTTGGAAAGGTATGTTCTTGTTGTATTAGGCGGTGAAAGCCGCATCCTGTTTGAAGGCTTGGTTGCGGAACTAACGCACTCAACACAAAAAATTTCTTATGGGATGTTTCGCAATCCTGTAAGTTTACATAATCCTCATTATTTCGGAGACTAGAGTTCGCAGAAACTTTTGGTTTGCAGTTGTGGGTAGAGCATAAAAATACCTTTCTTTTGATGTGCATCGCGACGGAATCGGAAACAATGTTGAAAAAAATATTTTTTTTTGCCAAGGGGTTAGCCCACGATTTTTTTCGAAAAATTGAAAAAATTATATTTTTCGAGATACATACAATACATACATCGTTGGAAAGGTATGTTCTTGTTCTATTAGGCGGTGAAAGCCGTATCCTGTTTGAAGGCTTGGTTGCGGAACTAACGCACTCAACACAAAAAATTTCTTATGGGATGTTTCGCAATCCTGTAAGTTTACATAATCCTCATTATTTCGGAGACTAGAGTTCGCAGAAACTTTTGGTTTGCAGTTGTGGGTAGAGCATAAAAATACCTTTCTTTTGATGTGCATCTCGACGGAATCGGAAACAATGTTGAAAAAAATATATTTTTTTGCCAAGGGGTTAGCCCACGATTTTTTTCGAAAAATTTAAAAAATTATATTTTTCGAGATACATACAATACATACATCGTTGGAAAGGTATGTTCCTGTTCTATTAGGCGGTGAAAGCCGCATCCTGTTTGAAGGCTTGGTTGCGGAACTAACGCACTCAACACAAAAAATTTCTTATGGGATGTTTCGCAATCCTGTAAGTTTACATAATCCTCATTATTTCGGAGACTAGAGTTCGCAGAAACTTTTGGTTTGCAGTTGTGGGTAGAGCATAAAAATACCTTTCTTTTGATGTGCATCTCGACGGAATCGGAAACAATGTTGAAAAAAATATATTTTTTTGCCAAGGGAGCCCACGATTTTTTTCGAAAAATTTAAAAAATTAGATTTTTCGAGATACATACAATACATACATCGTTGGAAAGGTATGTTCTTGTTCTATTAGGCGGTGAAAGCCGCATCCTGTTTGAAGGCTTGGTTGCGGAACTAACGCACTCAACACAAAAAATTTCTTATGGGATGTTTCGCAATCCTGTAAGTTTACATAATCCTCATTATTTCGGAGACTAGAGTTCGCAGAAACTTTTGGTTTGCAGTTGTGGGTAGAGCATAAAAATACGTTTCTTTTGATGTGCATCTCGACGGAATCGGAAACAATGTTGAAAAAAATATATTTTTTTGCCAAGGGGTTAGCCCACGATTTTTTTCGAAAAATTTAAAAAATTATATTTTTCGAGATACATACAATACATACATCGTTGGAAAGGTAAGTTCTTGTTCTATTAGGCGGTGAAAGCCGCATCCTGTTTGAAGGCTTGGTTGCGGAACTAACGCACTCAACACAAAAAATTTCTTATGGGATGTTTCGCAATCCTGTAAGTTTACATAATCCTCATTATTTCGGAGGCTAGAGTTCGCAGAAACTTTTGGTTTGCAGTTGTGGGTAGAGCATAAAAATACCTTTCTTTTGATGTGCATCTCGACGGAATCGGAAACAATGTTGAAAAAAATATATTTTTTTGCCAAGGGAGCCCACGATTTTTTTCGAAAAATTTAAAAAATTAGATTTTTCGAGATACATACAATACATACATCGTTGGAAAGGTATGTTCTTGTTCTATTAGGCGGTGAAAGCCGCATCCTGTTTGAAGGCTTGGTTGCGGAACTAACGCACTCAACACAAAAAATTTCTTATGGGATGTTTCGCAATCCTGTAAGTTTACATAATCCTCATTATTTCGGAGACTAGAGTTCGCAGAAACTTTTGGTTTGCAGTTGTGGGTAGAGCATAAAAATACCTTTCTTTTGATGTGCATCTCGACGGAATCGGAAACAATGTTGAAAAAAATATATTTGTTTGCCCACGATTTTTTTCGAAAAATTTAAAAAAATATATTTTTCGAGATACATACAATACATACATCGTTGGAAAGGTATGTTCTTGTTCTATTAGGCGGTGAAAGCCGCATCCTGTTTGAAGGCTTGGTTGCGGAACTAACGCTCTCAACACAAAAAAATTCTTATGGGATGTTTCGCAATCCTGTAAGTTTACATAATCCTCATTATTTCGGAGACTAGAGTTCTATTGGGCAGTGAAAGCCGCATCCTGTTTGAAGGCTTGGTTGCGGAACTAACGCACTCAACACAAAAAATTTCTTATGGGATGTTTCGCAATCCTGTAAGTTTACATAATCCTCATTATTTCGGAGACTAGAGTTTTCAGAAACTTTTGGTTTGCAGTTGTGGGTAGAGCATAAAAATACCTTTCTTTTGATGTGCATCGCGACGGAATCGGAAACAATGTTGAAAAAAATATTTTTTTTTGCCAAGGGGTTAGCCCACGATTTTTTTCGAAAAATTGAAAAAATTATATTTTTCGAGATACATACAATACATACATCGTTGGAAAGGTATGTTCTTGTTCTATTAGGCGGTGAAAGCCGTATCCTGTTTGAAGGCTTGGTTGCGGAACTAACGCACTCAACACAAAAAATTTCTTATGGGATGTTTCGCAATCCTGTAAGTTTACATAATCCTCATTATTTCGGAGACTAGAGTTCGCAGAAACTTTTGGTTTGCAGTTGTGGGTAGAGCATAAAAATACCTTTCTTTTGATTTTTTTTGTCAAGGGGTTAGCCCACGATTTTTTTCGAAAAATTTAAAAAATTATATTTTTCGAGATACATACAATACATACATCGTTGGAAAGGTATGTTCTTGTTGTATTAGGCGGTGAAAGCCGCATCCTGTTTGAAGGCTTGGTTGCGGAACTAACGCACTCAACACAAAAAATTTCTTATGGGATGTTTCGCAATCCTGTAAGTTTACATAATCCTCATTATTTCGGAGACTAGAGTTCGCAGAAACTTTTGGTTTGCAGTTGTGGGTAGAGCATAAAAATACCTTTCTTTTGATGTGCATCGCGACGGAATCGGAAACAATGTTGAAAAAAATATTTTTTTTTGCCAAGGGTTAGCCCACGATTTTTTTCGAAAAATTGAAAAAATTATATTTTTCGAGATACATACAATACATACATCGTTGGAAAGGTATGTTCTTGTTCTATTAGGCGGTGAAAGCCGTATCCTGTTTGAAGGCTTGGTTGCGGAACTAACGCACTCAACACAAAAAATTTCTTATGGGATGTTTCGCAATCCTGTAAGTTTACATAATCCTCATTATTTCGGAGACTAGAGTTCGCAGAAACTTTTGGTTTGCAGTTGTGGGTAGAGCATAAAAATACCTTTCTTTTGATTTTTTTTGTCAAGGGGTTAGCCCACGATTTTTTTCGAAAAATTTAAAAAATTATATTTTTCGAGATACATACAATACATACATCGTTGGAAAGGTATGTTCTTGTTGTATTAGGCGGTGAAAGCCGCATCCTGTTTGAAGGCTTGGTTGCGGAACTAACGCACTCAACACAAAAAATTTCTTATGGGATGTTTCGCAATCCTGTAAGTTTACATAATCCTCATTATTTCGGAGACTAGAGTTCGCAGAAACTTTTGGTTTGCAGTTGTGGGTAGAGCATAAAAATACCTTTCTTTTGATGTGCATCGCGACGGAATCGGAAACAATGTTGAAAAAAATATTTTTTTTTGCCAAGGGGTTAGCCCACGATTTTTTTCGAAAAATTGAAAAAATTATATTTTTCGAGATACATACAATACATACATCGTTGGAAAGGTATGTTCTTGTTCTATTAGGCGGTGAAAGCCGTATCCTGTTTGAAGGCTTGGTTGCGGAACTAACGCACTCAACACAAAAAATTTCTTATGGGATGTTTCGCAATCCTGTAAGTTTACATAATCCTCATTATTTCGGAGACTAGAGTTCGCAGAAACTTTTGGTTTGCAGTTGTGGGTAGAGCATAAAAATACCTTTCTTTTGATGTGCATCTCGACGGAATCGGAAACAATGTTGAAAAAAATATATTTTTTTGCCAAGGGGTTAGCCCACGATTTTTTTCGAAAAATTTAAAAAATTATATTTTTCGAGATACATACAATACATACATCGTTGGAAAGGTATGTTCCTGTTCTATTAGGCGGTGAAAGCCGCATCCTGTTTGAAGGCTTGGTTGCGGAACTAACGCACTCAACACAAAAAATTTCTTATGGGATGTTTCGCAATCCTGTAAGTTTACATAATCCTCATTATTTCGGAGACTAGAGTTCGCAGAAACTTTTGGTTTGCAGTTGTGGGTAGAGCATAAAAATACCTTTCTTTTGATGTGCATCTCGACGGAATCGGAAACAATGTTGAAAAAAATATATTTTTTTGCCAAGGGAGCCCACGATTTTTTTCGAAAAATTTAAAAAATTAGATTTTTCGAGATACATACAATACATACATCGTTGGAAAGGTATGTTCTTGTTCTATTAGGCGGTGAAAGCCGCATCCTGTTTGAAGGCTTGGTTGCGGAACTAACGCACTCAACACAAAAAATTTCTTATGGGATGTTTCGCAATCCTGTAAGTTTACATAATCCTCATTATTTCGGAGACTAGAGTTCGCAGAAACTTTTGGTTTGCAGTTGTGGGTAGAGCATAAAAATACGTTTCTTTTGATGTGCATCTCGACGGAATCGGAAACAATGTTGAAAAAAATATATTTTTTTGCCAAGGGGTTAGCCCACGATTTTTTTCGAAAAATTTAAAAAATTATATTTTTCGAGATACATACAATACATACATCGTTGGAAAGGTAAGTTCTTGTTCTATTAGGCGGTGAAAGCCGCATCCTGTTTGAAGGCTTGGTTGCGGAACTAACGCACTCAACACAAAAAATTTCTTATGGGATGTTTCGCAATCCTGTAAGTTTACATAATCCTCATTATTTCGGAGGCTAGAGTTCGCAGAAACTTTTGGTTTGCAGTTGTGGGTAGAGCATAAAAATACCTTTCTTTTGATGTGCATCTCGACGGAATCGGAAACAATGTTGAAAAAAATATATTTTTTTGCCAAGGGAGCCCACGATTTTTTTCGAAAAATTTAAAAAATTAGATTTTTCGAGATACATACAATACATACATCGTTGGAAAGGTATGTTCTTGTTGTATTAGGCGGTGAAAGCCGCATCCTGTTTGAAGGCTTGGTTGCGGAACTAACGCACTCAACACAAAAAATTTCTTATGGGATGTTTCGCAATCCTGTAAGTTTACATAATCCTCATTATTTCGGAGACTAGAGTTCGCAGAAACTTTTGGTTTGCAGTTGTGGGTAGAGCATAAAAATACCTTTCTTTTGATGTGCATCTCGACGGAATCGGAAACAATGTTGAAAAAAATATATTTTTTTGCCAAGGGGTTAGCCCACGATTTTTTTCGAAAAATTTAAAAAATTATATTTTTCGAGATACATACAATACATACATCGTTGGAAAGGTATGTTCTTGTTCTATTAGGCGGTGAAAGCCGCATCCTGTTTGAAGGCTTGGTTGCGGAACTAACGCACTCAACACAAAAAATTTCTTATGGGATGTTTCGCAATCCTGTAAGTTTACATAATCCTCATTATTTCGGAGACTAGAGTTCGTAGAAACTTTTGGTTTGCAGTTGTGGGTAGAGCATAAAAATACCTTTCTTTTGATGTGCATCGCGACGGAATCGGAAACAATGTTGAAAAAAATATTTTTTTTTGCCAAGGGGTTAGCCCACGATTTTTTTCGAAAAATTGAAAAAATTATATTTTTCGAGATACATACAATACATACATCGTTGGAAAGGTATGTTCTTGTTCTATTAGGCGGTGAAAGCCGTATCCTGTTTGAAGGCTTGGTTGCGGAACTAACGCACTCAACACAAAAAATTTCTTATGGGATGTTTCGCAATCCTGTAAGTTTACATAATCCTCATTATTTCGGAGACTAGAGTTCGCAGAAACTTTTGGTTTGCAGTTGTGGGTAGAGCATAAAAATACCTTTCTTTTGATTTTTTTTGTCAAGGGGTTAGCCCACGATTTTTTTCGAAAAATTTAAAAAATTATATTTTTCGAGATACATACAATACATACATCGTTGGAAAGGTATGTTCTTGTTGTATTAGGCGGTGAAAGCCGCATCCTGTTTGAAGGCTTGGTTGCGGAACTAACGCACTCAACACAAAAAATTTCTTATGGGATGTTTCGCAATCCTGTAAGTTTACATAATCCTCATTATTTCGGAGACTAGAGTTCGCAGAAACTTTTGGTTTGCAGTTGTGGGTAGAGCATAAAAATACCTTTCTTTTGATGTGCATCGCGACGGAATCGGAAACAATGTTGAAAAAAATATATTTTTTTGCCAAGGGGTTAGCCCACGATTTTTTTCGAAAAATTTAAAAAATTATATTTTTCGAGATACATACAATACATACATCGTTGGAAAGGCATGTTCTTGTTCTATTAGGCGGTGAAAGCCGCATCCTGTTTGAAGGCTTGGTTGCGGAACTAACGCACTCAACACAAAAAATTTCTTATGGGATGTTTCGCAATCCTGTAAGTTTACATAATCCTCATTATTTCGGAGACTAGAGTTCGCAGAAACTTTTGGTTTGCAGTTGTGGGTAGAGCATAAAAATACCTTTCTTTTGATGTGCATCGCGACGGAATCGGAAACAATGTTGAAAAAAATATTTTTTTTTGCCAAGGGGTTAGCCCACGATTTTTTTCGAAAAATTGAAAAAATTATATTTTTCGAGATACATACAATACATACATCGTTGGAAAGGTATGTTCTTGTTCTATTAGGCGGTGAAAGCCGCATCCTGTTTGAAGGCTTGGTTGCGGAACTAACGCACTCAACACAAAAAATTTCTTATGGGATGTTTCGCAATTCTGTAAGTTTACATAATCCTCATTATTTCGTAGACTAGAGTTCGCAGAAACTTTTGGTTTGCAGTTGTGGGTAGAGCATAAAAATACCTTTCTTTTGATGTGCATCTCGACGGAATCGGAAACAATGTTGAAAAAAATATATTTTTTTGCCAAGGGGTTAGCCCACGATTTTTTTCGAAAAATTTAAAAAATTATATTTTTCGAGATACATACAATACATACATCGTTGGAAAGGTATGTTCTTGTTCTATTAGGCGGTGAAAGCCGCATCCTGTTTGAAGGCTTGGTTGCGGAACTAACGCACTCAACACAAAAAATTTCTTATGGGATGTTTCGCAATCCTGTAAGTTTACATAATCCTCATTATTTCGGAGACTAGAGTTCGTAGAAACTTTTGGTTTGCAGTTGTGGGTAGAGCATAAAAATACCTTTCTTTTGATGTGCATCGCGACGGAATCGGAAACAATGTTGAAAAAAATATTTTTTTTTGCCAAGGGGTTAGCCCACGATTTTTTTCGAAAAATTTAAAAAATTATATTTTTCGAGATACATACAATACATACATCGTTGGAAAGGTATGTTCTTGTTCTATTAGGCGGTGAAAGTCGCATCCTGTTTGAAGGCTTGGTTGCGGAACTAACGCACTCAACACAAAAAATTTCTTATGGGATGTTTCGCAATCCTGTAAGTTTACATAATCCTCATTATTTCGGAGACTAGAGTTCGCAGAAACTTTTGGTTTGCAGTTGTGGGTAGAGCATAAAAATACCTTTCTTTTGATGTGCATCGCGACGGAATCGGAAACAATGTTGAAAAAAATATATTTTTTTTGCCAAGGGGTTAGCCCACGATTTTTTTCGATAAATTGAAAAAATTATATTTTTCGAGATACATACAATACATACATCGTTGGAAAGGTATGTTCTTGTTCTATTAGGCGGTGAAAGCCGCATCCTGTTTGAAGGCTTGGTTGCGGAACTAACGCACTCAACACAAAAAATTTCTTATGGGATGTTTCGCAATCCTGTAAGTTTACATAATCCTCATTATTTCGGAGACTAGAGTTCGCAGAAACTTTTGCTTTGCAGTTGTGGGTAGAGCATAAAAATACCTTTCTTTTGATGTGCATCTCGACGGAATCGGAAACAATGTTGAAAAAAATATATTTTTTTGCCAAGGGGTTAGCCCACGATTTTTTTCGAAAAATTTAAAAAATTATATTTTTCGAGATACATACAATACATACATCGTTGGAAAGGCATGTTCTTGTTCTATTAGGCGGTGAAAGCCGCATCCTGTTTGAAGGCTTGGTTGCGGAACTAACGCACTCAACACAAAAAATTTCTTATGGGATGTTTCGCAATCCTGTAAGTTTACATAATCCTCATTATTTCGGAGACTAGAGTTCGCAGAAACTTTTGGTTTGCAGTTGTGGGTAGAGCATAAAAATACCTTTCTTTTGATGTGCATCTCGACGGAATCGGAAACAATGTTGAAAAAAATATATTTTTTTGCCAACGATTTTTTTCGAAAAATTTAAAAAATTATATTTTTCGAGATACATACAATACATACATCGTTGGAAAGGCATGTTCTTGTTCTATTAGGCGGTGAAAGCCGCATCCTGTTTGAAGGCTTGGTTGCGGAACTAACGCACTCAACACAAAAAATTTCTTATGGGATGTTTCGCAATCCTGTAAGTTTACATAATCCTCATTATTTCGGAGACTAGAGTTCGCAGAAACTTTTGGTTTGCAGTTGTGGGTAGAGCATAAAAATACCTTTCCTTTGATGTGCATCTCGACGGAATCGGAAACAATGTTGAAAAAAATATTTTTTTTTGCCAAGGGGTTAGCCCACGATTTTTTTTCGAAAGATTGAAAAAATTATACTTTTCGAGATATCGTTGGAAAGGTGTATTTAGGGCATGAAAATACGTTTCTAAGGTGTGATGTTTGTTTGGCAATCGTTTTTCTCAATAGGAAATGAATCCCTTATAAAAATAAAACAATTAATTTTATTGATTGGTACAGATTTTCTTCTTTTTTAATAACTTATTTACAAATATATTTTTAAAAGTAAAATGTAAAGATAAACTAACAAAAAAAAATATAATAAACGACAAAACATAAAACCTTACATCAATCATTTGCAGCCGCTTGGTGAAACGAGACTTAATCATTTAAGTTCAACTTAATCGCCTTCGCTCTTCTTTTTTCCAGAGTTAACTGTCTAATTGGTTGCTAGGTTGAAATTTTAATTAAGTATCGTTCCAGATATTGGGCGCGCCTTGTGTTTTCTGTAATTTTTAAATCTTCGTTTAAATATTATTACCGTTAAACTGAAAACTTAATTTAAACTCAACAAAGAAAAATAATGAATAAAGGCCGTAAGGAAAACGCAATATAAAAGAGAGTTCAAAAATGCGTACGTTCCATGCGGTGTTTCTTTTTTTACCATAAATGTTTTAAGTAATTTTTAGTTTTTATTTCGTTTAGCATTAATTTTTCTTTTCGTTATTTAATATTTGTTAAGAGTGTATATTGTTCAAAGGCCAAAATGCGTACCTATTCTAACAAAGAAAAAAAAAACGAAATAAAAACATAGACGGACATGTTTTGTTCTTGCAAAAGAACTTAATTTTGTTTGTTTTTGGTTAAGGAAAAAGAGAATAATAATTTGTTTAATAATAACTTTAACAGTCTCATTATTTAAGCTAAGAGTTGTTTTTTTTTATGAATTTTACATCTAACCACAGACTCTGCTTGGGTCGCTCGAACGCTCTTTAACAAACATTGAGCGTTTTAGTAACTAATGCCCTAAATTTGAGTGGTGCGCGTTTTAATTTGGTGATGATGGTTTCATGCATGCGTGGTGCTGTTTTGTTTGTGGTTAATATTTTTGGTAACTAACGTCCAGCAATGTGATGAGTGAAAAACAAAGTTTATTTGCAATACTCCTGGCAGCAACAGCAACTTGTTTTATTGTTGTTCAAGTTCATGTTCATGTTCATGTTGGAGCTTTATTCGTCTGCTAGCTTACTCGATGCGCCTTCAGCCGTCTTCAAGGCTAAACTACTACTGCTTGGGTTTTTTGGGGACAAATCTAAGTGAATTTTAAGTGCACGTTCTCTGCGTGGTGAATACAATGTCGTTGACGGACAGCCCAGACGGTCCAACCTGTTCTTCTCTTTCAAGTTGAATTCTCGTCGTTCTTCCATGGTCAGTACTTTGATTTGCACAGAATCATCCCTGAGATTAGGATTGTGTTTAATAACCAAATTCAAATGCAAGGTTGGTAAATAGTAAACTTACTTGTAGAAAAACACATTTCCACTAACTGTCGTTGAGAGTGGTTCTTTGTCCATGGTGGTTGGGTTAGTGTACCATCTCATTGTGGTGTTGATACTAACCATGGAGATATTTGTACATGGGAAGGAAGAGTTTACCTTAAAAAAAAAAAAAAACAATGTTTTATGTAATTTTTGATTTTAATCGAACTACAGGTTTGCTTACTTTGCCAAACGCTATGTTCTCTTCCGGAATATCAGATATTGAAGCTAGTTTTTGCTTGATATCAGTGTGTTCTGTAAAATAAGTTTAGTTTTAGATCTATGTACGCATAAACAGGAGAAATACTCACTTTCTAGTGTGATTTCTTGGAATTTATCCAATTCTAATACGTCAGGATACCAGCGTCTGACAAATATTGTCAAGCTACTATCACTTGTCGCTGGAGAAATACCGTCTTCGCATTCTTGTATTAAAAACTAAAAAATTGATCAATTAAAAGAAATCTTCTTTTACGTCAACAAAGCCTTCATTATTACCTCTGATGATATTGCGGAACTTCCTTCAGTACCCAGCAGCTCGTCGTCGTTCAAGAAATACACGGGGTTCCTGCCCCCTTTGATCCACAATCGACAATTATCCACAGTCAAAGTCTTGTATTTAGCAGCATCGATCCGATGCAATTGAGCTACCAGTTGCTTCTTCGCATCCCTTACTGTCATCCCATGCTTGAAAATCCACTCGCAAACGCATGGCAACTTCCCTGTGTTGTTGTTGAGCTCACTCAATCTCATGAAGTACACCTTAGCCTTATGCTCGTCATTTTGCAGGATTTTTCCCAACTCAGCAATCAACATCTCTCCCTCGTTCAGGAAAAGTAATGTATGCGACGGGTAAATGGGGGCGGTGGTGTCGTATTTTCTAGTGACTTTGAAGTAATTTCCTGGGACGCGGATCAGAGCCTCCAGATGCCTTTTCAACTGAGCCATTTTCATGCCCGAGTCTACAATCACTTTGTACATCACCGCAGGTTTGCGATTGCAGTCTTCCGAGTCCTCCTGATTTCCATTCAAGGCAGAAGGGGGAGGATCGGCATCGATTTTGTCTGCGAAGAAGTACAAATTCTGTGCTGCTGTTTCATCCGCCGTCGATATCCGAGGTCCATCCACAAGAATGGAGTTGATTTTGTGGAACATTTCCGGAGATTCGGATTCATCGGGACTGGATAGCTGGGGAGAGTGGCTTGTACTGGACATTGCACCATTTGTGTCTACCAAAGTACGATCACCATCGCTTAGACTGCTGTCTTCGCTGTTGCTCTCTGTGGTTGTTGGTGGCAGGGGTGATTCGCGACGGTGGTATTCGGACGAAGCGTCTCCATTCATGAGAACCGCATCCACAACATCGACACCATTCTGTGCATCGTATTGAGGAATACTCATAATTTCCAAACTGTCAGGGTCTGTGTTGGGCACCGTCAGGAAAAAGTAGGTCAACTTTGAGAACATTTTCTTCACTATGTTCCTGAAGTTGTCTTGAGCTTCCGGCGATGCATTTGGGTCTGTTGCTACATAGACTTTGTGGCCAGGTGTGGTGGCTAAGAGCACCTCATTCTCCTTCATACCCAACCGAATTGCTACCGATTTTTTCAAAGCATCACAAGCCTCAAAAGTCGAACAATACACCAAATGTGGCCCATCCACTTCCATTGAATCTAGATTTACTTTGAAAGCTTGCAGTGTTACGCCGCCAGGTTCGTACGTCTCGAACTCATCGTTTTCACCTCTCCACTCAAGTAAATAGTCCGACGAGGGATACAGTTGATGGTCGCCATCCTTTTCGTAACTACGAATGATTTTTTCGTCATAAGCCACCAATCTGCAGCGAGAAATGGGTGCGAACTGCTCAACCATCAAACTCTGGTAGGCCGACTCGAGGATGAATTTCAAATCAAATGAACGAGAAACATACACACGAGTTACTTTCAACTTCTTCAGTTTAGGATTGTAGAAGTAGACGCGTGGTTTTATTCTGCTTTCAAGAGCCAGTTCGGTGTGGCGAGAATGACGCGCTTCTTCTTCACAATTAAGCTTTGGCAATAGTGCATTTATGTACTCGGGGAAATCTTCTGTTTTGGTCGCCCGCTCATTACGCTTTGGGTCAATCTGGCGGTACATAAGCATGTAGGCGTTTGTACTTGAGCTGTACATACTCGTGTAGTATGCTTTGGTTGCGCTTCCACCGAACGATTTTTGTATATCTTCTTGGGTGACCTGCAAAACACATAAAATAATATTAAAGGATGATGTAGAGGCTTTTTTTATCAGCCACACTTACAGGCGACACTGTCTGGTCATTGAAGCAGAACCACTCGTTGTTCTCAAACTCTTTGATGTAAGCGTAGTAATGACCTCCAGATGCACTTCCTGAGTGAATCATAATTGCAAATAATTCATACAAATAAGGACCACTGTCGTTCTTCGAGGCCAGCGATACCGAAGCGTTAGTTCGATTATCCGTGCTTGTACTCATATCAATGCCTTCATCGTCCTCCTGCATATCATTCTCGTGCTGACTAGAATTCGCAGTGGTTGCTATTCCACTGCAGCTATCGTCCTCCATCGCTGAACCGCTGTCAGTTGTGCTGCAGTCATCGTTATTTGATGTCGAAGTGAAGCCATTCATGTGGACGTTGTTCAAATTGCTGAATGTCTGAGCATCAGTGGCATTTATAAACGTGTTCAAATTCAGTGTTTGTGGGAAGGTAACTCTGTAAGATTGAACAAAAAAAAATTCAGTTTAAAATAAATTATAAATGTATGTGTTTAAAAAATATTAAAACCTTACTTA
The DNA here is from genome assembly GCA_951509635.1 of Eupeodes luniger. Lineage (NCBI taxonomy): Eukaryota > Metazoa > Arthropoda > Insecta > Diptera > Syrphidae > Eupeodes > Eupeodes luniger. The sequence goes on from OX608074.1 coordinate 2,488,734, forward strand.
TCATTTAATTTAATACGATGCATTGTTTGATAGTCAAAGTCAAAACGCTTCAAATGCAACGTCAAGATGTATGGGAAGTTCTTGAACTTAAGGCCTTTGTGGGCGTCGCACTCCTTGTTGCACTTCTCACAAAAATATTGATTATTTCCGTTGAGTGTTTCTGGTTGAACAAAAGCTCGAAGGGCTTCTTCAATGCTGCCATAAGCAACTGAACTTCCGAACGGCCGGACCGGCAGGGGGATATCAAGGAAAGTGTCAGCACGTGTCTTCTCGGTGTTACATTCCAGACACTTGACATAGTCTATCATTTTCCCCTCGTACAGATTGCTTATCAAGTTTGCTTGTTTTGTATTTTTGAACTTATGTTCCAAGGCGTCGAACATGACACGACACATCTCCTGAATGTCGTGTTGTTCCCAGGCCTCTCGAGAATCCCAACCAAAGCTTCGAGTGAGATCTGTCGTTTCTACAGCTGCTTTCTTTGATGTCTAAATCCAAAAGAATATTAAAAGATTGAAGCAAACTTTTGTGTTTTTCTTTTACTTACTTGCAAATTTAGAAACAGTTTCTGTAATTGATACGGAATACTCTTCGCCTCGTTGTCGTTGTCGAATTCCCATCGATAAAGCGCGTTGCGGAACTCAGGAGTCATGTACAGAGCTTGCAACAAACTATTTAAATAGCACGTCATCGCCTGATTGACGAGCCCTACATAAGCCGCTGCCGGTGGTTGATGTTGGCTGACTAGACTTCCATATTCCATATCTGAAGGACGCGAATAGGACTTTAAGCGGTTACTCTCATTCGCTTCGAAACTTTCTTGAGTTATAGGTCCAATTTGCGTGTGATTGTTCGGACTAGATATTGGCAGAAGCATCATAGATGTACCGTTTATGGGATCTGATTCCGTGGGACTAGCCGAGGCGCCCAGAGCCAAATCGTCATCCGAAACAGGGTCCGGTGTCATGGGGCTTAAATTTAACGAATCGGTCATCGTAACCATCGAAAATTTACGCTGTTGTTGATGCACAGGACCTAAGGAGATCTCGAAACGTTCTTTTGAACTTTTCTCCCACTCACCAGGTGGCAGAATAATTAGAAAATTCTTAGCCTGTGGCACAAAGCCGGGTATTTCTTCCACTGTCTTTGATTTGATGTCGTTTAGATAAATCTAAAAAGAAATAAAGATGTTGTCTTAGTTTTTCTTTAATAAAAGTCATTCTTTTTTACCATAGAATCCTTCTCATCGATAGGTTGCATGATCAGGTCATATGAATCATATGGAAACTGTATCGATACATCGCGGAAGACCTTCTCAACTGTGTAATTTGGACGAATGACAAGATTGTATTTATTTTGTGTTGAATTTGGTGTTTTGTCGTAAACAGCAAAATTTGAACATTCTTCCGATGGGGTATCCATTTCTGAAATATGAAGATTTTCTAATAAAATTTTTAAATAGTCATTAGATAAAATAAAAATTACAAATTTATATTATATTTTTTTAAACATAGCTTTCGTAAAAAAGAAGAAGCAAAACAAGGCGATATTTAAGTTTGTGTTATGGTTTAATTGTGTGTGAAATCTTAAAAGAATCAATTTTTGGTCTCCGATAAAGTATTAAATAAAAAAATTAATTTCTCGGAACATTTTATTTTTAAATCTAAGCTTTACAAGACATTGAAAATAAACTTAAACTTAAAAACTTAATTAACGCTGGTTATCAAAATTAAGTTTGTTGACTGATGCAAAAATCAAATGATTATTTTCCAAAATTAACAAAAATGTCTTGAATTCGAATTTACAACAACATTAACCAAATATTCACAATACGGCATATCTTGCAAACACCCCAGGAACTTTAAATCGTTCCCACCATCTCTTCATCGATTTCGAGGCCGAGTATGACAGTTACTATTTAGAAGAACTTTACAGAGCATTGTCTAGTTTTAGTTTTTGAACTACGACGATGGAAATGCACTCTGCTTTATCAAGTTTGGAAAAGATCTCATCGATGCTTTTGATATAAAAGAAGGTTTTATTCAAGGCGATCAAGATTAAAAATCTTTCTGGAAAGAATTATTCAAAACTTAATCGCCAACACTAGAGGCACAATCTTCCAAAGGCATGTCCAATTATTGGGATACGCCGATGATATGGGCATAATTGGAAGATCAAAGCGTGATATTAGTGGCGCGTTTTTGCGCATTGCGACATAAGCGGAGAAGAATAGTTTAGTAGTCAATCAGGCCAAGACCAAGTATGTATATGCTGTCATCGAGAAAGGACATTGAATAACGTCGTCTTTGACCAAATGTTTAAATGCACAGCAATAACTTTGAGGTAGTTGAGGACTTTGTCTAAATAGACATCGCTATAAATTCAGACAACGACACCAGCGCTGAAATCAAATGGCGAATAACTTTTGCAAATCGATGCTTCTTTGGACTTGAAAGGCATTAGAGTAATAAAATCATCTCTCAAGCAACTAGTCAACCTTTATAAGACACTCATCATCCCGGTTCTTATTTATGGCGCTGAGACTTGGACCTTGTCAAGGCAAGCTGAAAACATCTTAGGATGCTCTGAGGGAAAAAATTCTTCGGCTTATGTAAAACAAGACAGATGACATTGCATAGTACAAATATTCTAGATTTTTGCAAACTTAGTTTTCGCAAATTCTCATTTTACTCTTTATAGGTTTTGAAAAATACGTTTAAGAGTTAATTTTTGGAATTAATTTAAAAAAATACCCAATTCTAAACGTTACACTTATATTTTTTCAGATAAGAAACTAATTTGTTATAAGAACAACAATGAAGCATAAATAAGGGGTTTTGTAAAATAGGTGAATACTGAAAATATTTAAAATCGGATTCGTACTAAGACCGTCAAAAACCCTAAGAAAAATATAATTCGATTGCAAGTTTTAGAAAATCTTATTAACCAGGGTTATCAATCAAGTTTGTGTTGAAATAATTGATACATTAAGAAAATGGGAAGTCAAGAAAATGTGCCACTGAAATTTAATACAATCAAAAAATATATCAAAGCTTTCAGACGAACTGTATTTCTGTTCTTCTCACTTCAAATTTATTAATAACGCCTACAAGTGTCAAAAATGCTGCAATAAAAAATAAAATGCATGGAAATATTTATTTCAACTCATAGCACACACATTCGAGTTTTTACGATGTGCTATATAAATATTTACCCTAAACGGAGGTAGGAACAATGAAGATGTTTTTCAATTTTAACGCATATTTTCTGATTAGTCATTATTTTCACATGCAATTGATACCGATTTAATGTAAAACAAATAAAATAATAATATTATTCAGTCCGTGGGAAATGTGTTTCTGATGTTTATGAGTTTTGTAGCAGTTTTTATTAATAACTTAAATTTTTCTTCTTGTTTTTGAAAAAAAAAATATCCAAATAATAAACTTTGGCTGTTTGCCAAGGCATTTGGGGAATCTATAAAACAAAATATATTCCTTCCTGCGTTGAATTGCAGAGCAGAGTTGGGGCAAAAGCACAAAAAAAGAACTCTCCTGTTATCGTTGGTTTATTTCTTTTTGTATTTTTAATTCACATTATGCATTCAAAAAGTAGGTGTGTGTTGAGATTTATATTTTTGTAGAAGATTCTCTTCGTCATTGAAGAAGTTTTCAGTGACAAAAACCACAAAAAAAAATAGAATCACCTCTTAATTAAGTACGAGTACACATTTAATAAATTAAAATTAAAAACAAAACAAAATTAACATGATGGACACTGGAACATGCAATCACGCAATATTTATAGAAGCACAGGCATCACAAGTTTTGAGACAGTTTATGAATTTCTTCTTCTTTAGTTGAGAACTGACTTAAAGAGTTTTATGTTTACGATTAGATTTTTTTATTGTAAAAACATGTTTGAAAATATTAAAATTTACTTGAAATCAAAAATCAAGAAAATACTTTCCAGACATCCAATGAAAAAACTGATAATTTGCCAGGGGCTAATAAAGACTACGAAAGTTTTTAAATACATTCCACGTTTTTCAATAAGTACAAATTCTTTTCAATGCAGATCTTTAATCTTTTACAATAAACCTAAACCTATAAATGTTCATACATAGATATAGGAAATAGAAAGAAAAAATAAAATTGGCATTATACTTCATGCACCACTTATTCTAGTTATCCTTTTCCGTGCATAGTGTTTCAAGGTCGATTGATTGCTTTTGTTGTCATCTTTCACTTTTTCTTACTGAAAGTAAGTCAATGTCATTTTTTAAAAAATAGTGTGCAGTACAAAGCATAGTGATTACTGATTAGATTACCCTTCGTTTTTTTTTCGTTTGATTGGTTCAAGTATATATGGCTGCCAAAAACATTGAGAAGATTGAAGCTTGGGAGTTTAATGTATTTTGTATCAGTTTGATGAAGAACACTTTTCTTTTTAATGCAGTATTACATTTTAAGCGACAGTTGATCCGTTCCCATTCGGTTTTACGACATTTTCTTACATTTTCTGACATTTTCTTCCCTTACGGACAGAATGAAGACAAATTATTTCTAATTTCAATTTCAATCATTGTGTGGTATGAATTAAAAATATTACCTACTCAAAACTTAATGTACACAGCATTAACTTTAATTGGTATGAATGAAATACTATAGAAACTGATCTCAACGATCGATAATCTACACGTTTGATGAACATCTTCTTAATTCTGCCCTTAAATCGTATGAATAAACCAAAGAAGCTATGTACTTCACTAAGAGGAACATCTTTTTCACTCTTTGTTCAACGGTGCTGTAAATAGCTTTGCTTTTAAATAATATAAGTTAATGATTTTTCAAAACAGATTGATGTGAGTTTCTTTAGAGAAATATTACTTTCAGATGTTGTTTTTGAAATATTAAGACCAAAAACATCTTAAATAAGATGTTAGGACAAATAAAAATTGAAAAAGAATAACATTCAAATTAAATGTATTGGGTGCAGTAGAACCAATTGATTGCGTTAACGTTCAAGAAAATGATTGTATTAAAAAAATTAGAAATTTAAGGAACAAGAACGCAAGGGTCACAACGAGCAGCTACTAGATTTTTGCCACTTAGACAAAAAGATGCGTTTCTAACAATTTATTTTATTGGTAACCGATGATGTATTGACTGTTGCTGTGCTGTGTTGTGTTTTTGATATGTTTGCATTCGAAAACTGTACATGGTTTAAGTCTAGCACACTTTTCAATTTTTTTTTTTTTAGCTGTATTATCAAAGTAGACACCAAGTTATGAAGAATACCATCATTTTATTTTGCCAGACAAACTAATGTTACAATTTCCTAAGTGAAAACTGTCAGTGATAGAAAAAGTTGGGTGTCAAAGTGGTTACCTTGAGGTACACCAAAGTCGATGAATACTATTATCTAATCGAAAATTACACTCGTCAATAAGTTTTTTATAACTGGTAATCAATTTTCAAAGACTTGACAACCTCAAGTCGAAACCGAATTCAGAATCATTCTTCCACTACAGGTTTTTGAAATATCACATTTTTAGATTAAAACAACCTTATATTAAGCTTTTCAAAGCTATATACATACATACATACATACATACATACGTTCAAGAAGTAGATGGTTTCAATATTTTGCAATATTTGTTCATTATTTAAATAAAATATTTTCAGTATCGCATCTACTTCTTGAAAAAAAAGAATTCATAAATTCTTAGTCTATTCTGCATAAACTTTTTGAAATATACTGACAAATTGAAAACATACAAACAATGTCGAAAATGGTTATTTTTTAATTCAAGCAGATAGTTGGGATACAAGATCAGCACCAAAAACCAACCCTTAAAATTATTTTTCAAAACTGTTATTGACAATAACTTTTAACTTTTTTCAGGTTTTTTAGCCAAAATAAATGTGATAGAAACACGGCCATCTTATATTATCAGCATTCAACGAGTAAAACATTTTAACTAAAAACAACATCCATTAACCTACAATTCTTTTGGTTATTAATTCTCGTGAGTAATTTAAAAAATGTACCCAACACATAATTTTTGTGAGAGAGTTTTTGGTAGACGTTTACCACACAAAAATAACTCTTTAACACCGGGAATTTCTATACGCTCGTTGATTAATAGGGCATCATATTTAGTTTATTAAATAAACATTATTTGCACATCCCCTTACTGGCTTCTTCTCTAAATGCGGGTTAACAATTATAAAATGTCATGAAATAATTATTTGGACCTTAGACCCTACCTATCCCAGCCTTATACAAATTCTCGATTTTGTTTAAATATAGCTTTTCCTGAAATGTTTATGTACGAGAGGGGCCCCAAAAGTAACGGGAATCGGGCTGTGGTGGGACAGAGAGTGGGGTAGTCATTGTTCGGCCAGGTATGGTTTAGGTAGGGGTCTCATGAGTTAGTGTGCGAAGTTCTGTAGCTGTAAGTGTATTGTTTCATCCGTAAGAATTTTTGCAGAGAAACGCCTTTTTCCATTTTGGCAAAAACGTGATGGCCGATTGTCGAGAGCAACGCGCGGTTATGAAATTTTGCTTCCTGTTAGGAAAATCTGCAGGGGAAACAATTGTAATGCTCAAGTCTGCTTATGGGGATGCTGTCCCTAGTAAAACTAGAGTCTACGAATGGTTTTCTCGTTTTAAAAATGGAGAAAAGTCAATTGAAGATCAACCCCGTCCAGGACGTTACGGGACGTCAAGAAATGACGAAAACGTTGACAAAATCAATGCTCTCGTACGTGAAGACCGTCGCCGAACCATTGATCGACTCACTGAAATGAGTGGAATATCATGGAGTTCAATTCAGAGGATTTTATCCGAAGATTTGCACATGGAACGAGTTGCAGCCAAATTTGTCCGTCTTCTCACAGGCGAGCAAAAGGAGCGTCGAGTTAATGCATGTTTGGAGCTTAAAAACGGCATGTCACCTATCGTTCGACCCCCTACTTACCGAATCTGGTACCCTGTAATTTCTTTATGTTCCCCAGACTTAAAAAGGACATGAGAGGAAAGCGTTTTATTACAGTAGAGGAGGTAAAACTAAAATCGCTGGAAGGCCTGAAAAGCATCCCAATAAATAAATTTGAAAAATGTTTTGAACAATGGAAGCATCGTTTGCAGAAGTCCGTTGCAGTCAAACCAGAATACTTTGAAGGTGATACAAATTTGGTGGAAAAATATTAATAAATAAAAAAGTTATGACGAAATTCATAGGTGTTTGCGAGAAAAGATTCGCTGTTGAACACCTAAAGTGGATGCAAGAAAAACCCAAAAAGTAAAACGCTTTTTCGCATTCCGCACAATTGATTTACTTAATTTATTGAACAAATTTTAAAGTTGCATTTTTGGTTTATATTCTGACAAAACTATTGAAAACCGTGTAAAAAATTGACTACGTAAATTGTTTTTATTTAGATTTTGTCAAAGTTTCGATTAATAAACACATTTATCGATATCGGTCTGATAATAATCATTGATTAGTTAGTTAGATAAGTTGAAACAATTTTGTAACATTGTCAATGTTTATGGCTTTATAAAAATAAACTAAGTACATAATGTCAACTACATACATATTTCATTTTCACGTGGAACTTCTAATTTTAACAAGTTTATTTGTAGCTTTTTCTTTTCTAATTTTAACGAATTTATTTGCAGCTTTTTTTTGTTATTTTTATACAAAAATATTTGTATTTAAAAAAAAAACAATGATTCATGTGTTATTTTTTGATCACCCTATGTATTGCAATTTGTCCAAATTAATTAACCGGCAAATTAATTCGGTGATATTTGGCTCCGCCGCCGCCGCCGTCGACTGTTGAAGCTTAAAGTCAGAGGCTGTGGGTACAACCATAAGAAGACAAATTGTATTATTTTGTTTACAAAATTGAAATGCGAATTCCATTTGCAGAAAATGCTTCGTAATCATATAACATCCCTACCGCAGTAACTAGGCCACCCAGACAGAGAACGGTTTTGGTCAGGAATGATTGAAAGACAAGCAGTTAGCCAGAATCAAAAGAGCAGTTTTTGGGTACAACAAAAAAAAAGAATCAAAAATCCTTGGGGTTAAAAAAGAGATCTGATTTAGAGACGAGACCATCGCGACAATAATGACTTCCCTACTTTTTTTATCTATTTGCTATTTTCAAGTATTTTTAGATTAATTTCGAATATCATAGAAAAATAGTTTGCACATTGTGAAACACACGCTTAATACTCAATAGAATAGCCACGCCGCTAACAAAAATACAAAACTTAAAAAATATACTATATTCATACAATACTCATGTAGTTTTTGGTCTAAAAATATCCACGCGCACTCACTTTCTGGCTCCTTCAGTATTCTCTTCTCTATCTCTCTGATCAATGTCGATGAAATAAATATTTTTAATTAGAGGGAACCAAAATAATTTCGTATTTCGTATTTTTTCAAATCCGTGTTAATTATGTCGATGAAGAAAAGAAAAGAAAAATTGAAAAAAAGTGAGTAATTATTGAAAAATTCACTGAATATTATCTAATAATATTTTTGAACGAAGAACTTAAATTCACTGAAATTATCCGTTCACGTTGGAAACGTACATTTTTGAAAATTTGTATCGATAAACACTTTCTCTTCGTGCGATGCGTAATTGAAAAATTTACATAGTTTTTAGTCGGGAAAATAGAATAGAAAATACAAAATAAATTAATGATATTAAGTGGAAATAGTGCGGCAACGACGTCGGCTCTGTTGGTGCACGGCGGCGTAATCGATTCGCTGGTATCGCTTATAGCATACTGATCGCACTTTGGTGCTGTGAAAAAGCTCTTGGCATGATCGAGATATACATTTTCTTCTTTTTCTGTTTTTGAATTATTTTTTGAGCACATTAGATATTTTCGGATTCTTAGACCGAAGGCGACAATTGCTCCTCCCTGATAGCCCGACGAAGAAGCAGATGAAGGCGACGAAAACGTCCACGACAACGAAGACGGCGACGACGACGACGACGGCTACGACCAAACCAACGCCAACGTTGTTGAGAGTAAATTAGGATGTGTGAGGAGAAGCATTTGGGATGACTCGCACTCGATACGAATGCCAGAATCAAGAGAGGAGGAGATACCAGACAAAAATACGGAAAAAAGCTTTTAGTTTCTAGTTTTCTTATTTGGATAATTCAGTTTATTTTAAGACTCACTCACTTGTTATGCACTTTGAATAAATAATAAGGTTCTATTCCCAATCCAATCGGGACGACATAGTATATCCGCCCGAATCCAAAACCAAACGCATCAAACCAACCAACTTCCTCTGCACTTCACATCTCGAAAATAGCAGAATTCAAAAGCATATAAAGACCAAAACAGATAAAAAAGAGAGAGAGAAATAGAAAACGATGGCAATCGCATGCAATTAGTTTTTAGGAGAATTTTCCTATTTTGGATGAAGCATTTCGATTTCTGTAGAAGCTCAGAACCTAGGTGATTGTGTGTACGCAGATTTTTGACCCTCGACGTTTCTGGAAAATCATCAATTTGTTTCATTGTTTTCTTCGTTCAAAAATATTCGAATTAATAATCGAATTATTATTGACGTTCTCAAAGAAGGAGCTTTTTCCTACAATGTGGGAAAGTCGGTTGAGTATAAATTTTCTTCTTATTTGTTGGTTTATTATTATTTAAGGAAAAACAGACATTCCGCATTTTTCTTGACGTGATACAGATCGAAAAGAGCGGAAATCGTGTTGGCCTAGCGATGACAAAATAAAACATCGTATTTCGAAAAAAAGTACGTTCAAGTTGAGTGCAGGTACTTAAATGTTTTGCATTTCTGTGATGTCTTGAGCGACCATTAAAAAAATTATGAAATCTTAGACAAACGATGGCGACGTCGCGTCGCGGGGAATAGGGGTTTTGTATCTTGGCAATACCACAAGGCGAGTTAAATAAGTGGGAGGATTTGTATATTGCATATAAATATATTTGAACGTGGTGGCTGGCGTCTAGCATTAGCTGCTTTTGCCACAACTAACGCCAGTCTATGTCTGTCAATTGTAATTGCATTTAGCTTTGAGTTGAAAAACCTTAACATTTTCTTCTGCCACTTGCAACAAATTAATTTTATTTATTGCATTTTATGTTTGCTTGTTTGTCCGTATGTCTATCAAATGAACTACTACTATTAGTCAAGTTGGCTTTTTATTAAAACTTTTAAGGGAAACATTCAGCCTTTCGTTTATTCTTATTAAAAATATTAATGAATAAATTAAGAATTTGAGTGTGTTGGTTGTTTGCCCGTAGGTGGTACATATTTCTAAAGCAGATGTAAATTACAAAAAAAAAAAGAATGTGAAAGTTCAATGCACATTAGGAAATGTTTTAATTTTGCTACAGATACTCGGAACATTGTATTTCTGTTGAGATTTTGAATGAATACGATAATTTGTGAAAGAATGAGGAATATCATCACGTAGGCCTTAAATTTTTCAAATTTTAGAAACGAAAAATAAGATAAATATGTAATTGAGAAACTTGTAAAAGTTTTTCGTTTTAGTATTTACCATAAAGAAAAGACTGAATATTCCGACTGGGTTTGTTAATCTATCTTTGAGGAGAAATAATTCCGTGAACTTTTTTTAATGGGTTGTTTTTAGAGTTAGTTTTCATTGATGGATTTGTAGTTTCCAGAAAACATTGACCTAATATTTTGGGGCTATGTTAATTGTTGAAAGAATTACATACATATTTGGTTAATTGTGAACAAAAATTCAATGAGAAATATATTCAATGTGTTAATTTATTCATTCGATGCACTTTAAATTTGGGAAAGATAAGTGAATAAGTAATTCATTTTATCAACATAACCTTATAAGGAATTTTTGGTAATTTAATGTTTTTGTTGAGGAATCTTTAACAAGAAAATATATATCGTGAAAATGAAGAGCAAAATTGCTCACCAAACTTTATTTAAAAACAAACACATATTCGCTTTTGAAAATGATGAATTTGTAGGTGTTTAAATTATTTATTTTCTGTTTATACAAACTTTGAGATGTTTATATCCAAAATCATTTAAGCTGCGTGGGCTGCTTTTATTTTGTTTAAGATACATAAATATCCCAACTTATATACCAGTTTTTTTTGTTCTTTTTAACAACAACTACTTAATTTTTTAAAGAACAAAAACAATTAAAGCAAAAAATAAAACAGTAAATACAAGATAATTTTAGTACAGACTTCTCTTAATGTTAAATACTCATTTTTATATTTACTAAAAAAAGCTTGCTCTATTAAAATATTATAAAATTGACAGTTTAACATGCATATGTCGCCTGCCAACTCTTTATATATATTTTTAAACAATTTCTTGACCATTTGGAACAGTGCCAAAAATGAAATAATAAATATACACAGAACTTATTGAATAATGTGTTTCTTCCTAAAGTAGCTATTCTTTTTTTCTCTTAAAGATATTATAAGCCTAGGTTGTTATTTATGTAAATTACTTATTTATTATTCAACGTTTAAAAAATATTCAATTTATTTTTGAGGAAAATCTGCTCAAAATACAATAGTGACCCTTTGAAATTTGGATTGTTAAAGTTTCCTCAAATTGGATATATTTTAAATTATTTGATATTTGGTTATATTTATAAAATGGGAGGTGTATTGGTTTTTTATTGTTGTCCTTTAAATTCAGTTTAGTTTTAATAATACAAATTCCCAGCACTGTTATAATATAACATATTATGTTCAACTAAAATATTTTATTTATATTAGTCCCATTTTGTCACTTGGTAAAATTTGACCATTTAGAAATTCGAAGATTAGTTAGATTCAAGGAAATGTACAACATTTTTGAGCTTCTTTATGTGAATAGAAAGAGCAATATACCAACTTTTCAATCTAATTGGTTCCTTTGATAGAGTTAAGCATCAGGCTATCTTATCGAAAGTGTCTGCTTCCGATTTTGAAGAATTCCTACTTCATTGGATTAGAAATGTAATTTTTGAAGGTTCAATATAATTGGTATTGGAAGGATTCAAGTCGATAAACAACAAAATAAATGCTGGTATGCCCCAGGGCTCAGTTCTGTCTCAAATACTCTTTCTCATTTTTAATATTAATCTCCCGTCTTAAACTTTTAATCCATTAACCTGCTTTTTTGACGATTGTAGATTTAGCTTTTCATTTTCATTTTTGTTTTATAGTTTCTGTTGCTATTTCGATGTGGATCTTCAACGGCAATTTATGATAAGCTCATTAAATCTGACGTAGATAGCATTGTTAAATTGGGAATCAAAAATCGAATAGAATTAAATACGTTGGAAACTTGCATCAATAAAACTGAACACTTCCAAATTCTCGGTGTGAGTATCACCAACCTTTTTTTTATAGAATAATCACATAATATGTTCCTGAGGCGATGCAGGAATTTTGTCTCCCCCTCTGATCGGGCTGTTATTTAAAAGATTTAAATATGTCATGCCAGAGATCTTGGATTCAATGACTGCCTGTACTGTCTTAAGTTTTTTTTTACGGGTACTGCCTTTTGCGAGGAATTGACATGTCATGAAAAGTGCTATCTCAAATTAGCCGTTCGGATTCGGCTGAAAACTGTAGGTCCCCTCCATCCCTGACAAAAGTACAAGTACGCACACAGTCACTAGGCCCTAGCTCTCAACGGACTGTTGCTCCACCTAATGTAATGTAATTGAACAAAGAGTATTCATATTGATTGTTAATAATATTATCGTTGAATTATTGACTTCGGTTGAATACATTCGTGAAGTTTCTAATCTCACCCTTTTATATCGTTATCTTAAGAGATTGTGCTAAATAGCCAGTTGTATTCCTCCACTCGAAAAATTCTCTCTCTCACTTTCTTAATGCTCGCACTGCTCACCGAAGTTAACTAATCACAGCTAAGGGAGACAGAGTAAACTCGGGAATTTTGAAATTATTTAATATCCTTGAGTGTTCTATGGATCTGTTGAATTTTGTTAGAAGTTAAAATCTTTAATTTTAAATGATGTTGGTGCATATACTTGAATATGGATCACTTGGTAAGTTCGGTTGTCAATCTGATAATCTATCTGAGATACTTTGGTATCGGATATGTTCGTGAAGAACAAAATTGGAGAAGATAAATTATCTGTCAAAACAAAAGTAAAAACAGCTTACGAAAGGAAACAAAATGGAACTAAATAAATAAACATTGAAAACAATTATTATTTGCATGCAAACCAGAAACTCCTATTAGGTTAAATACCAGAAATTATTCTGTTTACATTGAATCGTATCTATAAATAAAATAGAGCCAAAACTCAGCTGTGAACATAAACATACATAAGTGTTTTTCAAATTGGTTAATTGAGTACCTATACAAACAAATTTGGGGTTAGATTTGGATTGATAGCCTAACGCGATCTATGACTATTTTAAGTCAACATTCTTTAGCCTAAACTTTTTTTTATAAACTTGAAAATACTCAAAACCGTGAGTCATAAACTTCTCGAATTTCTGTAACATTCTTTTAGGACTCGAAAACAAAATAGTGAGCCCTGCTGCAGATGTATATCCTAATTCCGGTCAAAATGCAGAAAACACGAAACAATCAATCCAAACCAAACAGACCAAAATAAGTGCACAAATTAAGCTTAAACCTAACCGACCATAATTTGTTCGCTAAATTGCTGCAGCCATAAGTGTCATATTGCTGCCACTGCCGTCACCTTGTCGCTTACACACACCCGCAGTAAAAACAAAACAACAACAAACAGCCCATAATACACTAAATCACCAAGACCAAACAGCAAAGACAGAACCAGAACCTTTTCCTATATATAACAATATTTATGTAGACATATTTATGCCATTGACAGAAGAATACAGAACAAAAAATACAAAACCACCCATTCATCGTCGACGTCGTCGTTGTCGTCGACGTCGTCGTTGTCGTCGTCGTCGTCGATGACCTCAAACGAACGAACGAACGCTTCAAAGGGATGCAATTTGCAAGCAATTTACTGAAGCCCTTGCTGAATCCATCGTCCGATTCCGGATTGCGTTGGTAGGTACTACGGTTACGGCTACGGCTATGGCTAAGGCTACGGCTATTGACACATTTTTAGATCATTACAAAAGTTTTTATGGCACTTTACCAACCAAGCAAAAGCAAACCGGCTGACTCTGGCTCTGGCTACGTTTTTTCTTTTTGTATTTGACCAATAAAAGCAAACCCATACATATTTTGTTGTTTTTGGAAATGATTAATCGATGTGGGAAATAAATTTTCATGTTTTTATTTTCTATGGCACTTCACTTACCCATTGGTTCATTTACAATCGAAACAAGCATTTGAAAAATTCATCAATAGCACAGAAAACAAAAAGAGACGACGACGTAAAAGAAAGTTCAGTTTTTTGAGTTTTTGGAACACGGGAACTTTTGGACTTCTTCAGTTCAGAATTCAGATTTGAGATGGGGGCACTTTCACAGTTCACACACGAAATGCGAAGGCGATGGCGATGGTGAATGCAAACGCAAAAATGCAAAGACGAGAAAACGAAGACGAACTACGAATCGAATAAACGGAAACACTTTACGCTGGTGCTGCTACTGCAAAATGAAATTGCATCTGCGGCGGCGGCGGAACAGATGGACGAATATCCGAATACGAATTACGAATGAGTCTTATGCAATATCCGCCTAAGTTCAATTAAATATTTGGATTTACTTTTAAGCACATGCAATACTTGGGTTTTCTTTGAAGGTTTTTTCTTTTAATTTATCAACAAAACTTATTTACAGAATAAAGAAATCCAACTCCTTGCGGTTGTTTTCCGCCATAGAGGCCATAGTGAAAAATCATCGAATTTTGTGTGCGACTGTGGTAAGTGGTCAAGTGTGGTGGTGGTGGGTTGTGATTTTGAGTTGAAATTTCATTTTTTCTTATTTGACATGTCAAAAAGCCTTCAGGGTTGTTAAAATAATTTGTATTGGTTTTTGTTTGTTTAGTGTTAACACGCTGAGAGCAGAGATGGCGCTAGCAAAACACAAACTAATCTTTTGAAAGCATTGCCCCTTAATCCCGATTTAAAATTTATTTTAACAAAAATATGAAGTATACAATTATTCAAATATTGTTATGAACGTTTTCTTACATACATTTTTTTTGTTGGAAATTACAGACTGAACAATGCGCCCCACACAAATTCCACTCCTTTCCAAACTTCTGGAATGAAATACTGTCCCAAAAGTGACAAATAAAATAATACATTAGTAGAGCTAAGTACTTGAGTAAAAATCTAACTTTTGTTCGAGGACCTGATAACCTATTCATACTGTAATATTCGGCTTGGTCCGATAATTAAAACTTATTCACACTTCGTAAATAAAAACACAAATTCACTTTATTTAAATTACTAACAAAATGTCTTTATTCCACACTTTCAATTATTACTTTTAAAACACAGTCTTTACTTTTCAAACACAGTCTTTTCTTTATAGCAATTCACAATCCATAATGAACCGCTTCGCTTCCAAGCGCCTATTTATATACCTCCAATCGGTTCGAGAATCTACGAGGTTGTTCTCGATGCTTAACGAAGTTCTCCACTTTATCACTAGATGCTTACCCCTTTCGAGGTTCTTGTATGCGCTGAATGAGTTCCCCTCTAAGCCACTAGATGTTTCTCGATGCTTAACGAAGTTTTCCACTTTATCACTAGATGCTTACCCCTTTCGAGGTTCTTGTACGCGCTGAATGAGTTCCCCTCTAAGCCACTAGATGTTTCTCGATGCTTAAGAAGCGAGTTCTCCTATTAGCCACTAGATGTTTCTCGATGCTTAAAGAAGCGAGTTCTCCTATTACTACCACTAGATGTTGCCCCTTATTATTGAAAGAGATAAAGACTGTATACACATTACATTGCCCCCTCCTTAGGATTGATCGTCCCGAACAAATCCATCGTTCTCATCACCACTGTAGCGATGTAACCGGTCGCGATGTACAACTTTAGGTTTTCCTCTGACTCCCTTTTGTATCCGGTACACGACATCGTTGATTTTTGTAATGACTGTATATGGACCTTCCCAGTCCCGTTGAAGTTTCGGTGACAATCCTTTTTGTCGATGGGGATTGTAAAGCCACACCCGATCTCCTGCTTGGAACTCTGTTGTTGTCGCTCGTATATCGTAGCGTGTCTTCATTCGGTCACTGAACATCTTTATTTTCAACCTGGTATTGTCGTGGATCTGAAGGAGTCTTTCTCTGAGGTCATCAATGTAGTCATCCTCGGCTTGCAGCTCCGACGTGGGACATCCAAATTTTATTTCGCTCGGCAGTCTGATGTTCCTTCCCATCAAAATCTCGGACGGTGTATGACCAGTTGAGCTATGTCTTGCACTTCGATACGCCATCAAAAACAGTGGAATGTGTCGATCCCAATCTCGCTGGTTGTCGTCCACCACTTTGCAAAGATGTTCCTTCAGGGTTCGGTTGAATCGTTCGACCATGCCATCAGATTGTGGATGAAGTGGTGTTGTTCTTGTCTTCTTGATGTCAAGAAGCCCACAAACTTCCTGAAATATTTTTGATTCAAAATTCCTTCCCTGGTCAGAATGCAGTTCTAATGGAACGCCGAATCTGCTCACCCAGTTGAAGACAATTTGGTCTGTGACTGTTTTGGCTTCTTGGTTTGGTATGGCGTATGCTTCAGGCCACTTGCTGAAGTAATCCATGACGACCAGAATATAACGATTTCCATTATTTGTTTCCGGAAATGGACCCGCCACGTCTACTGCAATCCTTTCGAAGGGTGCTCCGACATTATACTGCTGCATTTGGCTGTGGTTCTTTTTGTTCGGGCCTTTGGTGGCAGCACAGGTATCACATTTTCTGCACCACTTCTCGACATCTTCCCTTGCATGTAGCCAGTAAAATCGTTGTCGAACCTTTTCTAGCGTCTTGTTCACTCCTAGATGGCCTCCCGAAACTCCACCATGCATCTCTCGCAGAACGTCCATAACCTTCGATCTCGGTAAGACTAGCTGCATTACATAAGACTTTCCATCTGCTGATTCCCATTTACGTCGAAGGACACCCTCTTGGACATGAAACGAGTCCCACTGTGCCCAATAGGCCTTTAGAGTCGGACTTCTATCGGAGATATCAGCCCATTCTGGTTTTTCCTGATGTTCCTTCCAAGCGAGGATGGGTTCGATATCTGAGTCTTCTTGTTGAGCCTTCCTCAACTCGTCGTTGCTCCAGCCATCAATGGGATCGGCTCTGGTTCGTTGGACAGTAATCACTTCTTTTTCTTCTTGTCGTCTGCAATGCTTACAGTCTTGCTTGCATGGTCTCCGAGACAGTGCATCTGCATTTGAGTGAAGCTTCCCCTTCCGATGTTGAATTTCGTAATCGTACGTCTGCAGCCTCTCAATCCACCTTGCCACTTGACCCTCTGGATTCTTGAAATTCAAAAGCCAGTTAAGTGCTCCATGGTCAGTTCGGAGAAGAAACTTCTGTCCATAGAGATACTTATGGAAGTGCTTTGTTGCCAAAATCAGTGCAAGAAGTTCTCTTCTGGTCACACAATAATTTCTTTCCGACTTCGAGAGTACCTTGCTGTAATAGGCAATCACCTTTTCTTCGCCATTATGCACCTGCGATAGTACAGCACCTATCCCGACGTTGCTAGCATCAGCATCAATTATGAACGGTTTTCCTGGAGTTGGGTAGGTCAGCACTGGTGCATTACACAAGCGTTGCTTGAGCTCTTGAAAGCTGCGCTCGCACTCACCTGACCATTTAAACTGCTTTCCCTTTTCCGTTAGCTGATGGAGACTCTTGGCAATTCCAGCAAAGTCCTTCACAAAGCGCCTATAGTAGGTGGCTAGACCCAGAAAGCTTCGGAGTTGGTGTTTGTCCTGTGGTGTTGGCCAATTCTTCACGGTGTCAACCTTATCAGGATCCGTCTTTACTCCTTGGGATGAGATGATATGTCCCAGATATTTCACTTCGGTTTTGAAGAGTGAACACTTTTCTGGGTTAAGCTTGAGGTGGGCTTCTCGAAGTCTTTGAAACACGGCTCTCAGATTTGTACAGTGTTCGTCAAATGTTTTCCCGTATACTATGACGTCATCCAAATAGACCAAGCAAGATTTCCATGTAAGTCCTTGCAGGACGCATTCCATTAGGCGCTCAAAAGTCGCTGGAGCATTGCAAAGTCCAAAAGGCATTACTTTGAACTGCCACAATCCGTTTCCTGTTGAGAATGCTGTCTTTTCTTTGTCTTCAGGATGGATCTCGACTTGCCAGTAGCCACTTTTCAAGTCCAAAGTTGAGAACCATTGTGCTCCTTCCATTGCGTCCAGAGTATCACTGATCCTAGGCAGAGGGTAGCTATCCTTCTTAGTCACATCATTCAACCTTCGATAGTCCACGCAAAAGCGGGTTGATCCGTCTTTCTTCTTTACCAGGACCACTGGAGACGCCCAAGGGCTTTTAGAGTTTTCGATCAGCCCTTCTTCCTTCATGGTGGTTATCAGTTCTTCAACCTCACCTTGTTTGGCTAGTGGAAGGCGTCTTGCAGGTTGACGAATCGGCCTTGCATCCCCGGTATTGATTCGATGTTGCACCAGCTGCGTTCTGCCATATTTCCCTTTCGATGACGAAAAGATGTCTGCAAATTCTTCGAGGAGACCTTCTGCAGTTCTTCGTTGTTGGTGTCCAAGATTAGATGACTTGAGAATGTTCGTCTTTATGGAGTTCAGCTCTTCGGACTTCAAGGATTGCCTTGACTCTTCTTCGTTGATCCTTGTTATCGCTGATATAGGTTCGCATTGTCCGACAATCTCACCTTTTCTAAGTTTAACTTCATACGGCTTGATATTCAGTATTCGTACCGGAACCATGTTCTTTAAAGGTCTCACAAGAGTCTTCCCAATGGTGACGTTTTGGGAGGACTTTACAGATGCTGGTTCGACCATGAGGTATCGATGGCTGCCAGGCTTACCCTTCAATTTCGTCCACACGAATACCTCTGAAGAAGCAGGCAAAGTGAGATCTTCTTTGATGACAGTTTTCACAGATGACGAGGTCTCATACGAGTTGGTCCCATAGATCATCGGAATCTCCATGTTTCGATATTTCAGGACTTGGTTCCCGATGTCCAATATCACTCCGTGATCTTTCATAAAATCGACGCCGACAATGCACTCGTCGCATATATCTGCTACCAGGAACAGATGAGAGAATTCCAACCCTGCCATCCGGATCTTAAGACGTACCTCACCATAAACTTTTGCGGCCTCTCCAGTTGCAGTCCTTAGACGATAACTGTTGGTGTTGTGAAGCCATGCCTTCTTAACGAGGTCTTGCCGTACGATGGACGCCGTGGCACCGGTGTCAATGGTAGCCACACATTTGTTGCCATTTATACTTGCTTCCACGGTCAGGCTCTTGTTGTCACGTTTCGTTTGAGAAACCTGGATGTTGTTTCTGGGGCCATCGATACCAGAAACCAGCTTCTGCCCCTCGAAGTTGGTTCTTATTCGTTTCCCGGGTGGGAAACAACTTCGGAAGCAACGTTGTTGGTGTTGCTTTGAACGGTTAAATTACTTCTATTTCCACAGTGTTGGCATGTGGTTCTTCTTCGTGGTAATCTGCACTGTCGCTGTAGATGCCCAGTCTTATTGCAGTTCCAGCATCGTGCTTGTCCGTCTCGCTGACTCCTTTCCACAGTAGCCTTCTGACAAGAACATTCTTGGACTTCTATTTCTCTTACGCGATGCACGTTTTGGGAAGCTTGTTCTGCAGCTTCCATCGTCAGAGCGAAAGCCAATGCTTCTGGTAATGTTCGCTTTCCGGCAGTGCGGATAGCCCTTTGGAGATTTATATCGCCTACAGCTCTCACAAAGGCTTCAACAGCAAGTTGATTTATTATTTCGTTACCAGCTGTT
The DNA here is from genome assembly GCA_951509635.1 of Eupeodes luniger. Lineage (NCBI taxonomy): Eukaryota > Metazoa > Arthropoda > Insecta > Diptera > Syrphidae > Eupeodes > Eupeodes luniger. The sequence goes on from OX608074.1 coordinate 2,508,720, forward strand.
GGATATGCCAGGTGAACCAATCGCTCGATATCTGCCTGAAGCTGCTGCAGAGTTTCACCTCTTTTCTGTGTCCTATTGTTAAGCTGAACTCGGAAGACTTCTGTCATGTGGCTATCCCCAAACCGCTGTTCGATTGCGTTTACCAGAACTGTGAAGTCACCACTCTTCTCTGCTGGGATGGTTTGTAGCAGTTCAGCAGCAGATCCTCTTAAAGCAAGCGTAAGAGCAATGTATTTTTCGTGATCGTCCCAGACGTTTGTTAACGCTGCTGCTTCAAACTGTTTCTTGTAGATTGACCACGGAATCTGCCCGTCAAAGCTTGGAGGATTCACTTCTCTCTTCCTTGAGCACTCACCAGAAGGTTCTCGAGCTTTCATCTTTCGCACTTTTTCTAGTTCATTTGTAATGGTTTCGATTCGTTCGTCCATTTTCTCGATACGTGCATTTTGTTTTTCGACGCGCTCGACGCGCTCGTCGAGAGTATTGATTTTTCCTTCGAAGACCGCAAACCTGCCTTCTAAAAGGTTTTTCTGTTCGTCGAATCGCTCTAGGACATCATTCCTATTTTCTTCAAATTTGGCTAAAAGAACTGACATCATGTTGGATAAGGCAACATTTGGATTTACCTCTTCCACTTTTGCTTCTAATTCGAAAGCAAACGTATCTGGATCTTCATTTTGCTGCTCCAGATATTCCTGCAGCCGTTTAACGAGTTCGGTTTTTACTCCTGTCCCACTTAAGCCACGTTTGCTTAGTTCGGCCTTTAGCTCAGGGACAGTTAAGTCTTTCAAAACTTTACTCATTTTTTATTTTTAACTTCACTACTTCACACAAAATAGTTCAATCACTGCTCACTGTTTTTATTCTCAATAAGTTTTAATCCCTTATTCTGACACCAATGTAATATTCGGCTTGGTCCGATAATTAAAACTTATTCACACTTCGTAAATAAAAACACAAATTCACTTTATTTAAATTACTAACAAAATTTCTTTATTCCACACTTTCAATTATTACTTTTAAAACACAGTCTTTACTTTTCAAACACAGTCTTTTCTTTATAGCAATTCACAATCCATAATGAACCGCTTCGCTTCCAAGCGCCTATTTATATACCTCCAATCGGTTCGAGAATCTACGAGGTTGTTCTCGATGCTTAACGAAGTTCTCCACTTTATCACTAGATGCTTACCCCTTTCGAGGTTCTTGTATGCGCTGAATGAGTTCCCCTCTAAGCCACTAGATGTTTCTCGATGCTTAACGAAGTTTTCCACTTTATCACTAGATGCTTACCCCTTTCGAGGTTCTTGTATGCGCTGAATGAGTTCCCCTCTAAGCCACTAGATGTTTCTCGATGCTTAAGAAGCGAGTTCTCCTATTAGCCACTAGATGTTTCTCGATGCTTAAAGAAGCGAGTTCTCCTATTACTACCACTAGATGTTGCCCCTTATTATTGAAAGAGATAAAGACTGTATACACATTACAATACATTAGATCTTGAAACACATTAATGCCAATTACAAAATCCGATAAATTGGTTGTAGATTTAATCAGAATGATTTTTTGACAGTTTTGACAATTGAGTTGAAATTTGATTCCTTCTTAAGACAACTCGATGAGTTCTATACTCAGTGTGATTATTTATCAAGTTTTTATGAAAGTAATTAAAGCTGTTGTGTAAATGTTTGCAAAAATGTTGGTTAAAGCCTTAACTATAGTAAAAGCATGTGGCAAAAGGTGAATATTGCACGCAAATGGTAGCGACATCTATCTCTGAAAAAACCTAAGAAAATTGTGATTAGCACTGTACAATCATTATATTTAAAAAGAGTCGTGTTAGCCAGAATTATTAGATCTGAGAGACATCTATCACTTAATTGTTTCAACTTTGTTAACATGAATTAATGTTTTGAAAAAGTAAGAAAAATGAAAGCTGGGACCGTTATAACTTTTACTTTTATTTTAAAAAGATGAGAAGTAGAAATTTCCAGTTTAAGACAAAAGATTTTTTCACTTTTGCACTTTTTACATAAGTTGAATGTTGTTAAGCCTTAGCGTTCCGCTTTACGCAATAAATTCAGGAATTAATAGGCGTTTTTTATTGGTAAATTTATACGCAGCCCAGCTAAATCTTACACACTAAACAACAACAAAGAAATAGTGCGGATAAATAGTGCAGTAAAAATAGTGCATATAAATAGTTCAGATAAAGTTTTGGAATGCTTGGAATAGAATGACGCTTCATCCAGTTCCAGAAATATTTTTTACTTAAATGTTGGCAGGATTTTAATATTTGGGGATGCGTTCGTATTTTTCTTGTGCTGTTTTCACTAGAATAAAAATAAATTGGTTTGAAATATTAATCTACGATTAGACTGTCAACGTAAATATTCAATGCGTTGACTACTTGACATCACCCAAAAATCATCAATAATCACAGTGCTATTTTTGTTATCATTGTGAATGATTCGCCCTGATTCGCTTCGCGACGGTTATCGCAGTGTAAGTTTATTTTGAGAAGAGAAAGTTTAATTGTGGCGCTGAATGTTTCGCGTTGATTTGTCCCCTTTCACCCAGGAAAACTGAGTTGCCAGCAACTGGGAGCTTGTAGGCAAGACGGGCTTACCAGGAAGGACAAAATCTCCCCTCACACCCTTCTTTTGGCTTTCAGTGCCTGTCTACATTGGAATTTTAATGCTGGGTTTTATTATGTTCGTTGTGTCCATACGATGAAGAGAAAATCAATCTGCACATCCCTATCACACACCCTTGAAATCTATCTATCTTTCACTCATACAATACAAAATCTTTCATGTTGAATCCAAGAATATTGTTTGCATTTGGGCTGTAATCTACGCATCTCTCTCTTTTTCACTCACATATAATCTACCTGTCTCACTGCTTGCACCTAACATTAAAAATTTAATGTGGACAGGCACTCTTATGTCATTTCAATCTTTCAATTCATATTCAACTCTATTCTGACTAGACCTACATGTACACATTAACTTGAACTCTTATTCAACTTTACATAAAAACAATAATACTTTTTCAAAACATCCCTTGAGTACGTATTTTCAACAGCTGATTTTGACATAAGTATGATTGCACAGATACCAACTTGGAGATTTAAAATAAAAGTGCATATAATAGTGAACATATGTTTTATTCACACTTTCCATTACTGCACTTACTTTCCATTACTTACTAGCTAATAATTACCAATAAAATACGGCTAATGTATCTTTCTGGAAACAAAAGTTCCTAAATAAATTTTACCATTTAGTTTTTTGCGTGGAAACTTGATATGGTTATCAGGTTTATCAGCAGTTGCATTAACAAATCAACTATTTTTAACGTTATTATATCAGGGTGGTATAAAATAAAGAACACATTTACTAAAAATATTCAAAGTAAATTTCTCTTCAAAAATATTACATATATAAAATCACCCTCAAAATATCTGTCAGTAAATTTTCATATTCATTCAACTGATATCTGTCAAAAAATGTACCTTTTTCACATTATAGTAGGACTATGTACGAATACATTTTTGTTTAAATAGACAAACCTATCATTTTTAGTTTAATTATCAATTTAATTTAATTAATTAATATCATTAATTCATTCTTTTAACCGATATCTGTCAAAAAATGTACCTCTTTCACTCTATAGTAGGGCTATGTTCGAATACATTTTTGTTTAAATAGACAAACCTATAATTTTCAGATGAATTAATAATTTATGCTAAAACATAATTATTTCTTATTTTGAAAATCGTTTTCCAAATTTGACAAAACCATATGCGACCCTAATCTAATATCAAAATTCTAATTTACCACGAGTTATACAAAATCTAAAAATCGGTTTTTCATCATCATGGTTTCCAAATAATAGGTCACTATAAATCTGTCAAAATCGAATTGAAGTCCGCAATTCTACATCTTTAAATAATATTTAACAATTTCAGAATCTATAAAATAAATGGTTTTCATTACAAAAATTATTTAAAATATTAACAAAAATACAGATATTTGTTGTAAATAAAGGCTTGACTACATCCAATTCATGCACTGAATCCGTTCAGTTCAAGTGTTCAGAAATTCCATAGCTTTATATTCTGAACGCATTCAAATCTCAATAATTCCATCAGCTGTTATCTGTCACTCAGCATAACGCACGTTAAATTAATTCACCAAAGAAATTGCTGGAATAATCTAGAACAAAAAGTGCATTTATAAATAGCAGTGCCCAACCCCGGAGTTAAAACATTATTAAGAGAACACTGTGAAACGAAACAACATTTTAATTTGTTGGGAAATTTTTGTGAAAAATAAGAAAATTTTAACTTTCGTATTTTAAAAATATAAAGAATAATACTCAAACAAGTGTGTGAACAATAAAAAACTAAATACAAAATATCAAAGAAATTCTAAATCAAAACAGTGAAATATCAAATCAAACTTGAAAAACATCGTAACAAGAAGAAAATCCTAATCGTAAATTCAATTAATTTGAATTTAAACCAAAAAAGTATCCTGAAACCATCTGCATTCCGTTTAGAAGGTAAGTTTATCAAATTCTAAGTGAAAACTACGTAATTTTGTTAACTTCCTCTGAAAAGTTCTTGAATTATCGATGAAATCACCTTCCATGTCGCCCTTTCTTGTTTTTCTTTTTTTTTTGCAATTGTTCATAATAAGTAAAACAAGTGCTGTACTTGCATCCATAGAAATGCCACAAGTTCGAGGGAGACAGCTAGTTGATTTCTTCTAGAAAATTCGCTTGAAAAAAAAAAAACGCCAACGTAGAAAATTCAACTTTACTAAATTTCCGTGTTTTCTTTTTCCAATTGCAGCAAATCCAATAAAACAGTAAAATGGGTAAAGACTTCTACAAGATCCTGGGCATCTCCAAAGGAGCGTCAGACGATGAGATCAAAAAGGCATACCGCAAGCTGGCCTTGAAGTACCATCCGGACAAAAACAAGACCACAGGGGCTGAGGACCGCTTCAAGGAGATAGCAGAGGCGTATGAGGTGCTGTCGGACAAGAAAAAGCGTGACATCTACGACAACGCAGGCGAGGAAGGTCTAAAAGGCGGAATTCCTGGAAATGGCGGTGAATACTTCCACGGCGACCCCAGAGCCACGTTCGCTCAGTTCTTCGGCTCCTCAGACCCATTCGGGGCATTCTTTGGCACAGATCCCAGCCGCATCTTCGAGCAGACGATGTTTATGGGCGCCGGCGACGACGACATGTACCAACAGATGGGATACGGTGGCAATGGAGGCGCCTTCCGCTCACAGTCCTTCAACGCGGCGCCCAACAGGAAGCGACAGATGCAAGACCCGCCAATCGAGCATGATTTGTATGTGGCACTCGAGGAGGTCGACCGAGGTTGTGTGAAGAAGATGAAGATCTCCCGCATGTCCATGGCCACAGGAATGCCCACAAAGGAGGAGAAAGTGCTCAACATCACGGTGAAGCCCGGCTGGAAGGCCGGCACCAAGATAACATTCCAGAAGGAGGGCGACCAGGCGCCCGGAAAGATTCCAGCCGACATCATCTTCATCATCCGGGACAAGCCACACAGTCAGTTCAAGCGTGAGGGCAGTGACATCAAGTACGCGGCGAAGATTTCACTAAAGCAGGCTCTCTGCGGCACAGTGGTGCAGGTGCCGACGCTGTCGGGCGAAAAGATAACCGTCAACACCACAGGCGAGATTGTCAAGCCAAACACAGTGAAGCGGATAAGTGGCAAGGGACTGCCGTTCCCCAAGGAGCCCTCCCGCCGCGGCGACTTGCTGGTGGCGTTCGACATCAAGTTCCCAGATTCTCTGATGAGTGGGACGAAGGACTTGCTCTCCGAGATCCTGCCCAACTAAACTAGACTGACTGAGTTAGCGCGAGGAGGAGTCTAGGCTAATTAATTAGAGATATGTTATGCCAAGAGGAAGGGAAGAAGAGTCTTCTGGAACGTTCTGACTGACAAAGTGGATGATCTCAACGACTCAAGCCGCTTTTTAGATATTAACCAGAAAGGAATGATTGATCGATCACTCTACTCTACTCGTCTACACAGACACCTAAAAATTTAATTTTAAGGTCAAGTTTGAAAGTTGCCTGTTCAGATTTTTGTTTGTAAGATATTAGATGTCGTCTTCCATTGGCATTGTAGATTGATTAGTTTCTCTTTTTCTTTTCCTTTTAACAAACAAATTACTTATCTTGTTTTTGTTTTGAGGCTAACGATGATGATAAAAGAGAAGAAACTATTTTTGTTTTTGAAAAACAAATTAAATATGGCGACTTAGAGAATGAGAAGTGTAATATGAAATGATGTACGTTTTAGTACGCGCTTGTGTATTTATATAACAACCAAATTGTATAATTTATAATTTAAGAATTAATTTAAAATGGAAGATTAATTGTACTCTACTAGAATCAACCTTGATGAAATATTTGTATAGGAAATTAAATTAAAACAAAAATTAAGTACTGTAAAATAATAAAGCAATAACCAATAGTTTGGCTAAGAAAATTGAAATGAATTGTTTTTTTTTTCTTTGGAGTGTTTTTGGAAGTTTCTAGAAATTTGTATGATCCTTGTCTTAAAGGAAGTTTCCAGATTTTTGTATGGGTCCTTGAACTTTCTGCTGAAGGCGAATTTTTGAAAGATTACTTGTGTCATGGAATAGGAAATATCAAGCACCAAATTTCGAATAAAATGAAAAAGATATTTGGATTGAATTAAGTTCGTAAGTCATTATAACGGCTTTATTGGCAGCTTAAAGTTTAAGTGGTGGAATCAGCAATCAGAAATGGTCGTAGGGAAAAATCACAATGATTTCGACACTGAGCAGATTTGGTGATTATTTTTACCATTATCGTTTCGTTGCGATTATATTTTGAAACACATATCGTTATCTCAGAACATGATTGACATACATAATTACATATGTTGTTCATTTATTAAATTGTTTTTATTTGCTTTGCGCTTCTTGTTTGTGTTGTTTACAAATATTATTTGTTTTTTTTTTTTTGGCTTGGCAGAAATCAATAAACTTATTATTATTATAAACAATAATTCGTTATTTAAATTAGACGAAAAATTTGTGCTATACCTATAGGGTGTTTTTTAAGCTGCATGCAAAGTTTCGATTGTTGTCTATGGTTTGATAATTGAAAGTTTCAAACTAAGTTAACTGTATCGTTTAATGACAGAACAATGCTTCCAAGTTGTAGGAATTAACGGCTAGATTTACAAAATTAAGTAAATTGAAATCGAGATCTTAATTGAAAATCGAGTAAAATTGTTTTCACGGTTCTATCTTTCGATTGATTTTATAACTTCGAATACTTTTCGAAATCACTTCAATTGAAATTCAAACAGCAACAATTTTGCGCATTGTCATAATTTTTGCAATTGGTCAGTTTATATTTCTAGGATCTCAGCGATTTCCGTATTCTCAAAAATATAACAAAATTTCTCACATTTGCTGTCAGAAATCTGAGAAGAGAATTTTCGGTTCGATTTCTCAAAAATTTGCTATCCCACAATTTAAAAAGGATGAACAGAAATTTGAAGTTAATTAATTGGATTGCTAGGTGAAAATAAAATAATAATGAATTGGGATTATATTTCATTTGAGAACATACTTAGAAATCGTAAAAATATAAATTGGCAAAATCTTATGTTTTGATTTGTGCTGCGCTTTTCAATAAAATATGCATTACTGCATATTTACTATCTCTACAGAACGCAATTTTTAAAAATCGTCTGAAAAATTCTACCATTGCTATGGACCGAAATACAGTAAAAAAAAAGTGTCGTGAAAGTTTTTAATTAACATTGTTTTACTCGAAATATTATAGGGAGGCCATTCGTCATGGTAAACAATATTTTTAAATGAGAAAAGAGCTGCAGTTTAAATGAATGGCGAGCGCTATCGAGAAATTAATCATTTAAACATCTAGCCAAGCTATCGTTTGTGCGACTAAGCGCCTCTCGATAATTTTTGATGGGGATATGTTAAGTTAAAGATTTATGCAGACAAATAAGAAACTCTTGAACCATTGAAAGCCAATTTTTAAGCCACCGCTGACGCCATACGACCAAATTTGTTGTACCATACAATTATTTAACAATTGGCATTATAGAATAAACTATTCAAATCGTAGCCAAAAAAATATCTAGTAAATTATATAAATAAAATATTAATTCTTAAAAATATGTAATATTGTTTTGTGTCATTACTTTAATTTCTCAACCTCTTAAAAATACACCCGATACAAAATGAATCACATGTTGTTATTATTTTTTGTTATTATTATTTGCTTTTGATCCTATTCTTAAAAAAATAAATATTTTATTCATAAATTACGTTTAAAATATTAGTACCTTATCAAGTTTTATCAAGCAGCGATTTGTCCTTCTTTATTCATTATGCTTTTACAAGTTATGAAAGCAATTTATTAAATTTTTGAAACTGGTAGTTTGCCATATCAACAATTTAATACAATGACACTGAATAATTTTTGTTAATATAAGAACATAAGTTAACTATAGTTAAAAAAGGACAAATCACTGTGAAAAAGAAAAACAAACCACCAGCTTAACAATTATTGACAGATCTTGAAAGTTGTGAAGTTGGATGCGCTTTGAAAATAATCCAATGGTTTCCTTTTATCTGGCAACATTTTTATGGACAAGATTAATTTCTTGTAATTCATAATCGGAATAACCTTATTTTTGTAAATTTAAAAGTTTCTGATATCGAAATCGAAATTGAAATTATGAATTCTATTGATTATTGCTTATACAGGTCAACAGTAGATTTTACTCTGAGATGTAACTAACAACTATGCAATTTTGATATGTTTATTAATACCTTTTAATTGAAGGAAAAAATATTTTGTGTTCCTAAAAAGTTTTGTTTAGGACATTTTTGTAGGAAATATTTACTTTAACAAATCAGAAACAGAAAACCTTATTGAATATATTGGCTGCGTTCAATCTGCGTGTTGGATAGGGTATTTTGGATAGGTGGATTTTTGGATACCTTGTTGAACGAGTTAGATAGCTGTATTGAGATAGCTGTCAAAAAATAAAAAACAACTTTCAGCTGTTCACAAAAAGCAGAGAAACATTTAAGCTTCAAAGTCAAAATTGTTGTAAGATAAAACATTTATGGATAATTCAACTGATTTGTCGGACGATGATGAATTGATAGGTGCGTAATAATTTAATAAATAAGAGATAACCTTTTTCTGTAATCTATGTTAAATTTCCTCTTAGCTCAATTAGAATTCTATAGGTACGATTAATAATTTACTTGCGAATCCTCAAATACAACTTCAAATAACATTTTGTATCTTTGTTTACCAACAAATACAAAAAGCTGAAATCAATTTTCCAGTTTCTTGAAATTCAACCATGTGTTGAATCAGCTGTTCTGTCAGATACCTACATACCCGAGAAATTCTTGGATACCTTTGGATTCCTTTTTTGACATCTCAGCTATTTTTGATCAGCTGTTATTTTACACGTAAAACACTAACAAAAAGGTATCCGAATACCCTATCTGTGTGAGATTGAACGCAGCCATTGCAACCAAACTCTTAAATCAGTTTGAGTGAACAACGAAAGGATGAAGTACTCCGAAAATCCTACTTAAACTGATATAATACAGACTGCACTCCGTATTTTTGATCCTTTGAATAAAAATGTTCCCTACAATGGCAGTAAACTAATTTGTATTCAAAATACTTACCATAATTTTTGCCTTGATAGTTTTTTTTTCTGTAAATAATGATCCTTTAAATACAAAATCATCATTACCAAAATTCAAGCTTCGAAAATGGTATTACTGCTATGAACAAGTTTTGTAAAAGAGTGCAGTCTTTTATGACTTCAATATAAAGATTATATTCATTGAATTCACCTTAAGATTGGGACTTCAAATTTTGTAATCACCAATCAATAATCATTTGACCTTAAAAAGAATGCAACAACTTTATCTTCAATCAATTGATTGCTTATATTTGAGACTTCATGTATTTCTTTGAATTCACTTGAAGTTTTTGCATTTTTAAGTCTTTGCATTTTTTTTATTTTTGAGTGAAATTTCACTTCACAAATATTGTAAACTGACAAAGACTTCAAATGAATGCATGAAGTCTCAAATTATTACAATTAATTGATTGCAGTCAAATGATTGGAGAAATAGAAAAATCGTAAAATTGAATTAAGTAAAAGTTAATTTTGTTGACTTGTGTAATCGGTCTTACCTTTTTTTTTTTAATTTTCAAAGTTTCTGATGAATTGAATTTTGGAGTTCTTGTATTGTTGATCATTGTTTTTCAATTATGAAATGTTGAGAAGCGGGTTTAAAACCTACAATCTACATGGAAAGATTATGTTTGACAAGATGACTAACTATTTGGACATTTTGCTGCTTTGGTCACCAATCCATCAGCTTATTTAGCTTTTTTCCATTTTTTAAGGTCGTCTTGTTCTTCAAATCACCCTAAGATACTCACTGTTTTGGCTGATTCTTCCGTTGACTCATTTGTTAGGAAACATCACAAAGCTGTTTTTTACCATCTAAATAAATAAAACCAACAGTCTTTCAGTCTATTTGTCTATTTCTTTTATTTTATAATTTCATTTTCATTTCTTTGACAATAAAAAATATTTCAATAAATTAATCGTAAAGTATTTGCAAAGAATTGTCTTTAAAATTTAAACAAAACACAAAACAAAAGAAACAACAATAATTATAACTATAAAGTGCTCAAATTTGAATTTATATATTATGCCTTGAAGATAAAAACACTGTTAAATAATTATTAAATAAAAATCAATAAACTGCAAAATTTAAACTTTGAACACTTAAATATTTTGTTTTTCTTTTCTTTTTATTAAAAGTTTATTTTTTTCTTATTTCTTTTGCATTGTTTTGTGGGTTTTGTTATATTTAAAAATTGTCTTTGAATATTTTTGTTTTTTCTTTACATATAACATTTAACATCGTATTTTTTTAAGTTTTCTTTTTATCTTTTATTTGTTTTACCATTCAATTGGAATCATGCTTTTTAATATAATATCTTATTTGTTTTTGTTTTTTTTTTAATATTTCGGTTAAAATCGCTGTTTACTGATTTAATGAAATGAAATAAAAAATATTATACTCAAATAAAATTGATGTAAATAAATTAATATACAATGTAAATATATAATTTGTTAATAATTATAAAAATTCTCTTAAAGTGTAATAATTCATTCTTAAACTTACTTCATAAATTTAATATTTAATTTACTTACTCATTTTATTTAGGTTTTTCTTTTATTTTTTTTTTAGTTTTATATTTTTTTCTTCATTTGTTTTAATAATAAATAACATTTTCATTTTTGTTTGCTTTTTTGGTTTTTGGTTTGTTTAAATTTAATTAACTTTGTTTTTTTTTTTTTGCTTGTTTGATACAAAAGAAACGTTTCTCTTTTGTTCATCTATTAAATATTCACTTCATTGGGGTTTAATCAATTTTTTAAAATTATTTTATCTTGTTATATTTTTTTGTTTCTTATTTCATTTATTTATTTTTTGTTTCTATATTAATTTTAAAGTTGTTTGTTATTTTTTTTTAATTCGTGTGTGATCTTTTTTTGAATTATTTTCATTTGCATTTGTGTATTTTTTCTTTTATTGTGTGATTTATGTGAAATTAACTTATGTATTGTAAATAATTATTTTTTGTTTAGTTGTTGTTTTGCTTTTATTAAATACTGATCAATTGCTATAATAAATTGTTCTAAAATTTTTCCTAGCGCAGGTTTTATTTTTATTTAAATGTTTGTTGGTTTTTCTTTGTTCGTTTATTGTTTAGTGTTGTAATTAATTTTAATAGTTAATAAGTTAAGTTTTGACAAGTAGAGTGGATTTTTCTTAAGGCTTATTGTAAAAAAAACAATATAATTTATGGTTAGAAAAATTAAAATAATTTTGCTATAGGTAATATAAATTTTGTATAATTAAAGATGGGATATATTTTTGTTTATTAACTTTTCTTTATTTAGTGTTGTGCTAATAAGTTTTTGAGTCAGATGAAACTAAAAATTTAAATGCAGGTTTGTTTGAAACTTTCATTAATGCAGATTTGTAAGAATTAAAAACTAATAAATCAAAGTTAGTATTTTTGACATATGTCATTCTTAAAAAAACTTGTCAAACTTTAAAAATAATTGGTATACCCAACGTTAAGAAGAAGTTTATTACTTATCAAATCATCAGAAGAACTTAGAGCACTCTGCACTAATTGATTAAATAACCACATACTTTCTCCGATGTTGAATAATGTTTATGGACATTTATTAAACAACAACTATTTATTTCAATTAGATGTATTTGTATTTTTAATACAAACTCAAGGAAAATTTGAATTAAAACAAGATTGAAGTCCATTCGCTCTCCTTTCTGTTGGTTAACACCTTTCCAATACAAACTTTCAAAAACTTTAAGTCAAAATAGTTTAGTACTCAGAACCACAAAATGTGAGATCTTTTGTAAGTTCGAACGATAAAAGTATAAGTCCTGGTCATTTTTTGGAGCTTAATTATTACAAAAGAGAAAAACAAAAGTTACTGACTTTAACAAGCTCCGTTTTTCTGATAGATTCAGTTTTTTTTTTGGATCAAAACCCTTCAAACTTGAGTTTTTAGGGGATATAAAACTGTAGAAGTTTGATTCAGAAGTGGACTTAATAATCGAACCATAATACTCATTAAAAAGCGTTTTACAAAATTAAAGAACATAAAGAAAGAAGTTTCTTTAAGAATTAATTATTAAACGTTTCTTTTTTTCCATTTTTATGAAACCATTTCAAGTATTCAAAAGAAAAAATTAGTAAAAAAGGAATCTAAAATATTAAAATTTGTCCAATGGAATAATTAACTCTCAAAGTAAAAGGCTTATGCAAAAAGGATACAATTTGAAAACGATTAAGATATATGTAATTAGCACAATAATACAAAATTAAGTTTTCTGACTCAAAAACAAAATGCGATTTTTTGAAAACTTAAATTTTTACTTCAGCATGAAGAATCTCTAAAGTTTTTCTTTCCTTTGAAACTTTATTTTAATAATAATGAATTTCTGTAGTATAGTATTTAATGTTGTTTGAGTTTCCATTGTTTATAAATAAGTTATACTTTTAACACTATTTTTTATTGGGGATACATTTTTGTTTTGTTATTTGTATTTGTATTTGTATTTATATTTTAATATTCTATAAGTTCTGATGTTTTCTTTTAGGTTTTTGTTTGTTTTACTTTTTAAATTTATTTTTAATAGAGAAACGTTTAATTGTGATAAAATTAAAAATTCATTTGCTATTTCATTTATTATTTTGTTGTTTTGTTTTTTGTTTAAAAAATACAATAAGTAATTGTCTTGTGTTTTTTGAGTTGTTATTTGTTTTTGTTTTTATTTCTTTGTTTATAAATTTTATTTACGTAAATTAATTTATATCATTTTAAAATGAATTAATTCATTTAATATCATCATCAAGAATTGTTTCTTTCTATTTTCGGAGAAACAATATTATTTATTTTCATTTTGCATCCAGTTTTTTTAAATTTTCGAATATGATAATTTTCTTATATATTTTTTTTGTTCGATTTATAAATATATAGACAATTTTTGTGTGTTTAAATTTTGTTTGTTTTTTTTATTACTTTATTATTAAAATTAGTTTTTCGAGTCATCTTTGCGTGATGTTGGCTGTGCATCGCCTAAACTAATCATGTCTCGTGGTTTCCACACCGGGGACCCTACAATTAAAAAAACAGGTAAAACATATAAAATAAATGTATATTCTCCTCTTGGCCAAATTAGTTTTGTTTTTTCTTTCTTAAATATGACATAAATAAAAAGGAAAGTTTTAAAGACAAACGAAAAAAGAAAACTAATGTAAATAAAATAAGTTAAGAAGACAATCGATAGCATTCCCTAATATAAAACAAATGTATCTTTTTCTAATATGAGAAATTTTTGTTTGGTTAAAATGTTGACATCGCTTGTATTTTTTTGTATCATAATTTAATTGCACATTTTTATGATTTAAATTTGTTTTAATTTTGAAAAAATTTATGCCAACATTTTCCTTTTGCCAATTTAAAAAAAAAAATAAATAAAATTATTAACTTTACAGTGCCTAAATATAGTGACTACAGAAAATATATGTTTATGAAAAGAATAAAAATAAAATGCATTTCCGTGAATATATGTTTTTTTCTAATTTTAAAGAAAACATAAAAAGAAGAACCTTCTACGAATATTTAAAATGAATTTGTTAGCATAAAAATTATGTTTCATTTTGGATCAAAACAAAATAGGGTGTGTTAACCATAAGACATATCAACCGGTAGTGCATAGCGGCCCAGACAGTACTAAATTAGTTATTTTTTTTTAAATTGGTTTTTGTATAAAACTAATTCTTTTTTTACTCAATTGAATTAAACACGTGCACGATTATATATTCCTTCGTGCAAAAATTACAATAAACTAAACTAAACAAAAAAAAATTAAATATTCATTTAATTATATATAATTATTTTTATATATAAAACTACAATCTACATTTGATTTTCTATAGATCTTGGTTAAGTGCGGGCGGTCACACTATGCACTTTGCTGTTGTTGTTGTAATATATTTATTTTTTTTTAGTTAAAAATTTAATATTCAAGCGATGCCAAGCATTTATATTATCTATAATTTATATTAGATACATATATATTATATTAAATATTATTTGCTATAGTTATACAAATATATTTATTAAAACTAAAATAAAAATATTATCAAGTAAAATTAACTTTCTAAATAAAAGTTAATATTTTGTTTATAAATATATTTACTTTTATATTTATATGTACATACATAAGTTATGTGCTTAAGTATAACTTTAAAATAAATATCACAAAAATGTTATGCAATTACATTTATTTTTAAAATGTAATTTTTAATAACAATACATAATGATTTTTATTTTATATATATTTATCTTTTTTATCTTTGTTTTTCTTTGCATTTTATATTCAACAATGATTGCTTTTAATTTGCATTATTTATTTTATTTTTAAGGAACTATATAATTAATATTTTGTTTATATTTTTTTCTGTTGTTCTATTTAAATACGCTCTATTGTAAGTAAATATAAATATTTTGTTTTTTTTGGGATGAAACAAGAACACATTTTTGGGGATTTTTTTTTGATTTATTTTTGTTTAAATATTTAACTTTAAACGACGACAACGCAATAGTATAAAAAATCGGTAAAATTAAAGTTTGTCGTATTTTGTGTTTCTTTGTTTAAGAGCGAATTCCTTGTATGCTTTTGAGTTAAACATATAAATAATTCGTATTCGTCTTTACCAAATTATATGTACTTTTTTTATAGTAAAATTATGTAAATAGCTATCACTGTGCTAATTTAAGATAACATTTTCAGGTTCTAAGGAATTTGAACTAAGGCTTTTGTGCTATAATTAAATATATAGGTAGTTACTGAAGTGTCCTTTTTTTTAACTATCAATATACGCAGCTGACGTTATTTAATTCATAAGAAAATATTTTTAATATTAATCAACAAAATTTTAACAGTGAGTCATGGTTCTATAGTTTGACAAGTTGTATAGTCATTCTAAAAAAATTGATCTAATAGTTAATTAATTTGAACAAAATATGTCAAAAAAGGATTTTTCAAAATTTCTAGATATTACAATATAATAGTTTTTAACTTAAGTTTACATCAGCTGAATATTTTTGGATTACAATTACACAAAAAACTTTAGAAAATAAAGTTTTTTTTTTTAAAGCTAAATATTCTTCAATATTACATTAATTATTTATAACTAAACAATATTCAAAACAAGCAACGAATTTGTATCCTTTACGGATTAAAATT
The DNA here is from genome assembly GCA_951509635.1 of Eupeodes luniger. NCBI lineage: Eukaryota > Metazoa > Arthropoda > Insecta > Diptera > Syrphidae > Eupeodes > Eupeodes luniger. The sequence continues at coordinate 2,524,690 of OX608074.1, forward strand.
GTTTCATTATTTTATAAATCTATCTATACATTCGATACATCGACTATATACAAAATATAACCAAATAAATACAACTAAAACTTACCTTAACTTTGGGATAACACAAAAATGGTAACTTTATTATTATTACTAATAAAATTAATTTACCAATTAAATTGTTATAAGGGGATGCAACTTTTCAGTGTATATAAACATTAATTTATTTTGTTGCTAATGGTTGTTGTTGTTTTTTTTTGAAAATTCAGAGCGAACGATCGAAAAACGAAGTCATGGATAAACATATTTTTAGAGCATGAATTACGAAAATATTTCGTTTTTAACTGACTGCGATTTGTGTTTATTTTATTTTATGTTTATTTTGGAGAATTTAAGTTATTTTATTTATTTATATAGACTGTTTTTGTATTTTTTGGTATTTTTAAATTTTATAACATCTACGCAGAAAACTATTTTCTTTCTTTTTGTATATTTAATTTTATGGATTCTTTTGATTTGATTTAAGATTACTAAAATTGTAGTTAGTTTTCTGTTTTTATTGTGGATACATTTTTAATTTTAGTTATTATACTGTTTTTTTAGTTTTAGTTGTATATATATATTTTTTGATTTATAAATTGATTTTTGTTTGTATTGTTTTTGTTTTAATTAATTTTGATTTTACTGCTATGAAGCCCATCTAACTGTGTTGAGAGGATGAATAACATGTATTTAAGTATATATGTTTTTAAAATTTAAAATTTTTAAAACACATACGAATATTGTTTATTTAGTAGTATAGGTATAATGATACTATATGTAGGTATGTTTTCTAGCTAAAGTAGGTTAGTTTTGTTTTGAATTAATTTAGTTTATTTTCACTATTTTTTGGTTTATATTTTTTTTTTAAAGGTACATTTAACAAGAAATTTTAATTATTTTTAAATATAATTATGTGTTTTTCTTCTTTTTTTTTTAAATGTAGGGTGCATTATGTTTTGATTTTAGTATTTTTGTTTTAAGGTTTTTTTTTTGTTGAAATTCCAATGGATTAGAATTGAATTTTTTCAAATGTCACTGTTGTTTTATTGATTTTATTTATAGTTAGTATAATTATTTTAAATACTTTAAATTTTTTGATTAGGATTCAGCTTTTATTTTTAATATTTTAATTTATTTTGATTAATTTTATTTCCTTTGATTAATTTTTGTAATTGTGGTATTAAAGAGATACAGAATTAAATTAAAATTTCTAATAGAGTAAAAATGCAGGTCAGGCTGGTCACTTTCAATCTATTATTTTCTTATATTTCTAATTTTCTTCAGAAATAAAGTTGAATACTTTTTAAAATGCTGATATAGCATTAAGCCAAAATATGTTTGGCTAGGTTTTTATTCTACCCCTTACCTAAAAAGTTAAAGAAAAAGTTCACACCTTTATGAGTTTTTGGTTTGAATATCAATCTATCAGTTAAGAATCAAAAACTTTAAATAAATGAATGTGCAAACAAATTGAAACATTTTCTCAAAAAGTATTCAACAAATTTCAAACTAAAGTACTCCGTCCTTTTAATTGAAAAGTTTCAATAATGCATATTTCTCGTGCATACATCAAGAAATCTTTAATGACTTAAAAAAATCCTTTTACCCTAACGAACCTTAAAAACCTTGATAGCTTCAAAAAGAATGTTAACTTCCATTTTGTTTTTCAAGCATGCATCGGATTTGTATAGCAAACTTTTAAATTTTGGTTGAGCTTTTTAAGGCATAGTTAGACGTTTTAGGGACATTTTATGAACATACAAACACTAGCCCTAACAAAAATCATACAATAATAAAAAAGATTGATTTTGATCCCTTCGATCGCAAGTCATTTTAAAAAAAACTTAGCCAAAAATGTATTTGATTTCATAAATCAAATTTGATTCGATTTTTCTTCGTTATCATTCTTAATTTTTGTTCACTTCCGGTACTTAAAATGTCAAAACAACTTTTTGTTTTAATGACTAAGCCCTAAATGAAATTTTGAATTATAAATAAAGTGGAATACTTAATTAAAAGAATCTGAATCGAACGCCAAAAGTTTAAACTATGAAGTTCAATGTGAGAAAAGATAGTAAATATTTTTAACGAAAGAATAGCTTTTCGAGGCTTTATTCGATCAAAGCTGGAGGAGAGAAAATTATAAGAGAAAACAATTTGAAAGAACCTTTAGTAATGGAAAGAATAAAATTACCAAAAGTATTTCTTTAAATTCTTTACTTTAAAAAACGTGGTGTTTTATTTAGTCTTAATTTATAAAATGTATTTCTATTTGAGCGAAGAAACCAGAATTCATAGACCTTTTTTTTAAGCCGAATTTAAATCTTAAAATATTGAAACTATTAGGAACGATTATACTAAAACAAAAGTGATTCTTTTCTATTTAATACCACATATTAAAGCATTTATATTAAATGTACTTTGTTTATTTTGCATTTGTTTTGATTTTTATCGCATTATCAGCTAACTACTATTTTTTAAAAGTTAACTCCTACATTTTGCTAACCTATAAACTTGTGGATAGATAACTTTAATATATGTTTGATTTATGTTTTACTATTTATTTAGGGGCTTTTTTGGGGGGTATTTTATTAATTAATTTCTATTATTCTTTTGCAATTGAAAGCTATCTATAGTATACATACTTTTTGTTTTAAATTCTGTTCTTAACTTGGATTAAGTTAAATTTTTTGATTTATTGACTATTTTTAAATTCTACGGTGTTTAGGTTCTCTTATTTGGTTTTCTTATTTTTTTAAGTTAGTAGTTATTTTCTTTAGCAATTCGTTTCAATATTGATTTTAGTTTTATGTAGTTTTGTGTTAATTGATTTATTTGGTGTGTTTTGTTTTTGGTTTTGTTTTTGTCTTTGTTTTCCTCGTTTTGCTTCGTTTTATTTTGTCGTCTGAAAAGTTCATTTTAGTGTCTCATGCAACTAGATTTTTGTTTTTGTTTTTGTTTGTTTTTGATTTTGTTTTTTAATAAATTTGTTGTGCTTTAAATTTAATTACTTAGCTCAATTTAGTTGATTTATGCTACGATTTTGATTTTATTTTTGTTTTGTTTTGTTTCATTTGTATACCTACATGTGTTTATGTTTTCGTTATAATTTTTGTATTCGTAATATTTGTTACTAGGTTCGTAAGGCCGTTTCATTTGTATCGCAATTTTTTACCATCGATTTTTGTTTTCTATGCTTCACACCTTAAATATTTTGTTTAATATTTTTCTACTTTTTTGTTTGTTTTGCGTCGACATTCAATCCCAGTTTTTCTTGTTTTATCTAATAGTTTTTTTTTTTTTTTTTGGATTTTTGTAATGTTTTCATTTGTATTTTTTAAATGGTGTTTTATTTAAATATGAAATTCCTGATTGTAGACTTTTTTCCTTAAATGTTTTATTCTTAAAATGTTAATTTTTTTAATCTTACTTATAAACGAAGTCAAGTGAATTCTAAAATATCTACTTATCTACACTTACGTAAATCTTAAACATTCATAAAAACTCAGTGCAATTTCATATACGGTCATACATATGTATACTCGTATGTAATTATATGCATTTTTGTTTGATTCGTTCAGTTTTTGGTTTTGTTTTTATTTAAAAAGGTCCTAAATTTACATTAATAATATCGAATAAAATTTGTAAGTTTACGTATTTACTTTGTTGTTTTATTTACAAGATCAAATTTTAATTTGCTTTTATAAAATTTGGATGTTTGTAGTATTTGATGATGAGAAATGTATCTATTTAAAAAACGGCTTTTAAAAAACAAATTGAAAGCATTGAGAATTTTAGAGCTTTGGTGTTGAAAACAAAGAAGATCATCGACCAAAAACTTATTCTAGAAAAAATATCGTATTGGGAATTAGTCTGAGAATGTTGTAAAACAAGTTTCATTTTTATTCATTTATTAATTTTAAATCTTAAGATTTACACATTTAAAAAATGAAAACGAAAAAAGACGTCAGGAAGACGAAGTTTGAAAAACATTTCTCAAGTGATTTTCGCGGTTGACAAGTTTTAAGAAGAAGATTCTGCATCTGTCACACTCTGAAAATAACTGAATGATAATTAAGACAAAATAGAGTCACTTTTTTCAAAAGTGGAAGCGTTTTCTAAAAGTAAAACAGATTTAGCTGGAAGTTTGCAGGTGCCATTCTGACTAGTTTTTGGCACACAGCTCAGACCTTAGACCAAGAATTGAATTTTCGGCTTGAGGGTATTGAAAAAATGAATTGAGTTTTAAACTTAACGAAAAATAACTTCTAATAATGATTTCAATGACATGATTGATTTTACAAATTTTATTTTTAAAGACGTTAAATTGTTTTAAAATCCCTGTTTGATTTGCTATTAGTTTAATTTTACAATATAATTTATTTTAATAATCTGCATTGTTTTTTCATTTTTTAATTATATGGATGGAAATGTGTGTGGAAAACGGAGATAGTTTTGAGTTGTCTGTCGTATAATATTTTGTTTTAAATTTTTTCAGTTTGGCAAGAAGTTCCAATTTTTGTTGTTTTGCTGTTGGTAGTTTTTGTTGTTGTTGTTGTTGTTTTTGTTTTAAGTTTTCTTTAAATGCTGAATGCGTTTTTTGATACATATAATAGAAACCTGCACTCAACTCGAGTGGAAAATTATAAATATTTATAATTATAAATTATAAATTTATAAATATTCAATAAAATAACACCCGTATTTTTATTATAATTAAAAATATCTATCATTATTTTCTACAACATTTATACGCAATGTTATTGTTTTTTATTTTTAAAGTTATATTTTTATACAAAACTTCCTCAAAGGAAGCCACATTGGATTGGTTATTCTTATTATTATTAATATTAAAAGGAGATACTTTGCTTTTTAAATGCATCTCATAGAGCTTTGTTTGTTTTAATAATTTTATCTACAAAAATTCTATCTACAGTTCTATCTCACTCACGGTTTTGTTTTTTGTTTTTTATTTTAAATCGTTTTCGTCCTTGTGCTTATATTTTAAACGTGAATTTCGTAATAGTCATGACAGTCGACACAACCACTAGCGTCAGCACTGTGCACTTCGTGTGCTTCGAAACTTCCACCTGATGAGCTAGACATGCCTCGTGGCATCTTTTTCCGCGTACGACTTTGTCGCACGCGGGCTTTTTGCTAGGAGGGTTTCTTTTGGTACATGCAATCAACGCATGTGGGGTGTTCGAGAGCCCGGTTGATGACTTCACTGGGATGCATTTGTGGAGGCATCATGCCATAGTGACCGTGTTGCGATGAGGAAGACGACTGTTCGTATATTCCCATGTCGTTCATGCCGTAGCGGGCGAACGCATTTTCAGCGGATTGTGATCGGACCGGGCCTGTGGTGTTGATGGTGTAGATCCTTTCGGGAGAGACACCATACCGATAGGAGTTGCTTGTGCTGCTCTCACGGGACGTTGAGCGCTCTAGGGACTTGCTTATCCGCCTGTGTCCTGTGGAGGTTGGCCCACTGTCTCTGCGCATAGTCGAAGCAGTGACGTAGTGATCGCTACAAGTCTGATTGTCATAAATAGGATAATAGTGGTAGTAGGGATCTTGTGCTTTTTGTGTCGCTTCAAAACTACCATGTGCACTCATGCTTCGCTTGCGACCACTGCGTTCGGGTGATCTCGAATCAAAGCTGCCACGGGGGCTCTTAAGAACACCTCGTGGGATGTCGAGATTTGGTTCCGAGCAACGGCTGTCGAAGCTGCTTCTGGGTGAATGTCTGTGGTAGCTACCACGGTCTGGGGATAAATGTTCAATGCTACTTCGAGGAGAAAGATGAGGGGATAAAGACTCGATGCTACAATTTTGAGAGGGAGCTAGTTTTTTCAAGCAACTTCGATCAGGGGACTTCGCCTTGCAGGGCGAAGAAGACGAGGGTTTTAAAATACCGCCTCCATTGCAAGGGCTAACCGATCGTTTTAGAATTCCTCCACCACCTTCGGAGCTTCGACGTGGGCTTGGAGTCCTTCGTCCAACCGAGAGCCTGTCCTGAGAACTGTCACGGCTCAAACTAACACTCAATCGTTTGTTGCCTTGGTCACTTATACTTTGCCTTGGTGACTTCACCTTGATAATTCGCACTGGACTGCTGCCTTGAGACTTGGATCGATCTGGCGATATATAAATGCTTTGACGAGGAGACTTAATACTCTTGGTTTGTTTACCACAAACGCTACTTGATGTACTGCTCGTACTGCCACTGCTGCTCTTCGACTTTGACTTGAAGATCTTGTCAACTTTCTTATCGATTACAATTACATTCGATGCGTCTTCGGAGTCATCTTCCGCCTCGGAACGTTCAGAAGTGGTAGCTGTGCCAGCTCCACTGTCACTCTCGCGGTCATTTCGTGGTGGCATAGCTATTTCTGCCACAACAATTGTGGTATTGTCGATAACAGTCTGCGGTTCGGGGGATAAGCTCGAGTCGGGTCCTTGTTGTTGTTGTTGGTTATTTTCAGTCTGCGATTCGAGAGTTTTCTCCTTTAAATTCGCCATGTAAGTGGCGATGTCACAAGTATCAGTCAGATTTTCATGCTCTAAATCACTTAAATGTTTATCCATAAAACGTATATTCGATTGTTCGTCCTCTCGTTGCTGATTATTGTTATTAATTGAAGCCGACTTGGCCAATTCATTGGAAAATATTTCAATGACTTGGATGTCCTGCTTGGGGGATTGTTTGGGGGAGGTTCGATGACTATAGCTAGAACTAATACTTAAACTACTACTTGTCCCTGGGAAGGCGTTCTTTTCACTTGTGGGTGATGTTATTTCACTTATGCTTTTAGTCTTACCTAGATCTTTCATTAGGACTGGCTGATAGCTGGATGGGGGATGGGATGATTGTATCAATCGCGCTTGACTACCTGTGCTTCCGACCGATAGGGTTGATGTAGTGCTGTGCATTTTTGGTTTTGGTTTGAAGTTAAAATTGGAAAAAAGAGGTTAAAGTTAGCTTTTAAAAAATTACTAAATTGAGGGTTTTTTCAAACTTAAACGATCTAAAGCTTCAATTTCTTGAAGCTGTCTCGTTAACTATACTTTTAAAGGGTTTTATGGTTTCTAAATCTAAATTAAAGCTTGGTTTTTAAAGAACTCACCTTAGAGTAAGATGATTGGGTGTCCTGCCCAGTGTTGCTTTGGGTTTTATTGTACCCTGTTGGGAATCTTCTTCACCTTCAGATTTGGTACCAGGGTCCGTGCTTGGATCACTTGGAATTTGTTGCTGTTGTTGATGATGTGGTGGCTTTGGTGGTGGATCTGGAGGAAGTGACACAAATTTTATAATATTAAGTCCGAATAGGAGAAATTTCTTATTAACATACCAGCAGCATCACCAACTGTCTTACTACGACTCCTGAAACCAGTTGGATGCAATTGTTGGTGCGATTGCATGGGGACATCATCAGCCTCTTGGCTACCCGATAGATTATCATAATCAATATTGCCAGCTGAATGACGTTGTGCACCCGATTTTTTCTTGGGCTTGCCAAGAGTTTGAGATCCTTGAATGATTGTTATCTAAAAAAAAAGTAAACACTTTTGTCAGACTTTGTTGTTTCATAAATTTTCATCAAAGACATGAATTACCTGCTGCTTAGGCCTTTCTAAAGTCTGTGAACTACCCGAACCACCTTGAGATGATATACCCGATACTGAGCTAGCACTACCACCAAATCCCTTCATCGGAATTGACATGTTGCGTACGCTCTCACGTATTATCTGTCTGATGGTTTTCAGGAACGCATTACGAAAATCTGCTGTACTATTCGACAGTACGTAGACTTTCTCCGAACGTCGTTGCAATTGTGAGCGTAAGTGTATCAATTCCCATAGGAAATGTGAGTCCATATCCTTAGCTGACGAGGCACGAACTTGTACCTCCGTAACTGGTATGAGAACTTGATAGCGAATGATTTCGACTTCGTTTGGAGCATTTTTATTAGAAACGCCCTAAAATTTTTTTCAATTTTTATTTTACCGTAATATTGAAAAATATTTAGAGAACTCACCATTAGTTTTTTCTTTTGTCGCAAACGCTCTTTGCAAAGGAACACAACCGCTGATTTAAATACAAAGCACATAGCATGTAGCTCAAGACCTTTTTTAATTTTTCCTAAGAAATCCGAAATATTTAGCCATTCAACGCCGCCATAGTATAAAAGATCGCCTGGAATATTTTGAAAAAGAAAACTTTGTTTGTAAGAGAATATTCGTTAACAGGAAAATATAATTGTCTCTTAGAAACCTGGACTAAGGTCTATTGGCTGTTTACAGGATTTCTGATGCTGTCGAAATAGATGATCAAATATAGCACCATATTCTTCGTGGATTCGTTGCATTTCGTTAATATGTTCGGCGACCTTCTCCATGCCCTTGAGTGCCTCTGTTTAAATAGAAAAAGAATTAAATTTTAAATCAAGACCTTCGTTAGTTAAGTAAGCCAAAGTTAAATGTACATACCAACTAAATGAAGATGCTCATCTGCACGTGAATCGGTCAAGTTTCTTAATTGTTGCAAAAGCAAGGGATACTTCAGGATACGTTGAATTGGCTTTATCAAATACGATTCCAAAGTGCTGCTGTGCTGTTGTTTAGGATTTCTTGCCGCTAGGAATTCCTGTAAAGCGTTATTACCTTCATCTGAAAAAATAAAAAAAAAAAAATGGTCCTCTTGAAATATTGAGTTCAATGCATTTTCTAAGCGAGTGTACATTGGTTATACGAGTATGTTTGCCCTAGAAGAAGATATCAAAATCACATTTCAAAATATATGAAATTCATTCAAGTCAAGACTGTAGAACTAAAATTCCCAGTTTTTAAAATGATTTAATTTATATTACATTGAAGTTGGCACAATTTGATTTGATTTCTACCCCATCATAATTAGTCCTTCAGACATTCTAGGGCTCCCTTCTAATTAAATTGGTGCTCTCGAGTTTCATTCAGGTTTGAATGAAATCGTATCCTAATTATGGATGGTAATTTCAATTAAAAAAAAAAAACAACAACAACCACAAAAACAACTTTTCAATTCTGGTCTTCGTTGCTTTCTAAAGAATATTTGACTCTAATTAAATACCTTGTGTATGTGAAACAAAAAATCCCCACCCCCATCACCCACCGCATTACTTTTTATGCAGATACATATATATGTAGTATGTATATAATATTCAATGATGTTGAAAACCATTGAATTATATTTCATTTATATATTTGCATCTAATTATGTAGTGGAAAAAAAGTATACAAAATGTAATAAGAGACAAAAATTGGGACATTTTTAAAATGTAAGTGGTTTTGAAAATTTTTTGAAAGAGTTAAAACAAAATAAAGAAAATTTAAATCAGACTTTCTGGAGGTGAATTTCGATAGATTTAAATTTCATTTCATGAAAAATAGGAAGGATTGGAAAGTTTCCCAAAACCAGGCTTTATAGAAAGACCCAAATAATAAGGCTTGGGATTATTGTTATGTTTTTCAAAGGAATATTTTTTCTTAAGCTTTATTATTCTTGTGGAAATTAATTGCATTTGTTTTATATTATGTTACATGGTCAAAGAAATTTGGTAACCCCCTGTAAATGATATTCCCACGGGACTTGAAAAGGTGAAGACACAGCGAATAAAAATGCGCAGAATACAAATAAAATGAACACAAACAAAAATTAATTACTCTAACAAGTGCTCTTAACTACCCAAAGGTAGATACTTATTTTTTTTTGTCTGCATTCAGTTATCCGTTTTATGCCACTGATGGAGCTCCATCGCCAGTCCTCTGCATCCCCCCTTACGAGAAGAATATGAATAATTTGCTCTACATGCCAAGTTCTACTCCACCATTTCTTTGGATACAATACGCAGAATAAAATTAAAGTGAGCTCTTAACTTGTGTAATAGGTATACCATCATAGCCTTTCTCTATTAAGAGCACTTTCATGAATCAGAAAACTAACTGAAGGAATGAATAATATTACCAGGACCATTTGATATAATTTCAATTCTATGTAAATCGTTTTTCTCTTCTTCTATCCCGAGAAACCCATCTTATCACAATCACTCTCTGTCACGCAATAGGTTCTAGAATGCACGGGGTTAGAGAAAGGACCTCCATCATAATAACACATATACAGTTGTGGTCAAAAAATTAGCACTGAAGTGTAATTCGATATATTTTTTAACAATACACATTTTTGTGGGATAAATGGTTTCTCGAAAGATGAAAGCAAAATTCTCTTTAATAGTGGAAGAGGTTTCTAGGCATACATTAGAAGGCCTCACAAATCCGAACTCAACCCCGAATAGATATTCTACAAAATATATTGATTAGAACCACAAATTCAAGGAATTGGCAAATAAATACCCAATATTTCTTTAAAAAGGTGTGATTTTCATTTTGTAAGATGCGATTTGGATAAGGTTCTATTTTTGTTGGCTGCTTTAAAAATTTGACATATTTCAAGATATGGATTATATTTGAAAATCGCTTTCTTGTCTGATTATTTAAAGGCTAAAAAGCTTAAGAACTTCACAGGAGGCAACTGCACTTTAAGTACCAATTCCCGGTTCTATTTTTTTGACCACAGCTGTATACCTATTCACATAAATACACCCATCCATCCACGTTGCAATTACGTGAGTTGTTTTTGTGGTTGTGATGGGATTTGTAAAAAGGATAGAAAAAAAACCTTAACAAGGATAAGACGACCATACAAAATACGATTTTTGACGTGTGTCGAGAAAAAGATTTTCATATGAATGCGATGTGACGCATGAGAGTGCTTTTAAAGTTATTCCTAAGTTAAGTTCAGAGCATCAGTCGTATGTATAGTTGCTGCTGCTGCTGCAAAAAAGCTTATAATGAAATACATTAATGATATGCGTTCCAGTTTCACATCCTAAGATATGTGTATATAATAATAGAAGAACTATGGAGGATTCGTTTTGTTGAGAACGGCAGGGGTAGAGGGCAGTGGGAGCGTGGGGTGACCATATACATATATATTACGTAATGCATATAACTTAATTATGGCCAAGGTAAAAAGAAAGTCTATTTTTAATTTAGTTTGAAGAGGTGAAAGCAAAGCAGACAGTTTGAGTCCTTGGAGGTTATACGAATAAGTTTTAATTGTCTAATGGTTTCATATCATCAAAAATTAAATTATTAATAGTAAAATAAGGTCTAACAATTGATATTGCGTTTTTATAGGTATTTAATTGAACCAAGGGCTTAAAAACCATTTTTAAATTTATTTAAAAAAAGTCCTTTAGCTAAAGTGCTGCAACAAACATTTATTAAAAGGACCTCAAGGACTTGTATAAAATACTACTCATAGAGATTGATATGTGTTCAATATATCTTTTCTTAAAGTAAAAGCATAAAGCATTCTTTCAAAACAAATTCAATCCATTGATGGGGTATGGGGCGTATACTTGTTTTTTTTTCTTCAAAATTTCGATAAATGGAAGAAGTGGCAAATTCAGGTAACAATCTCAATTATATATATTACTTCGTTCGCAAGACTCCCTTTTCCGGTCCTTACAAAAAAAACCTATTTTAACAATGAAGAATTTTTAGAAGACTATGTAAATTGTATTTTTATTGAATTTGAATAGTTTAACTTTTTATTATAATAAAAATATGAAATAATGGGAAATTAATGTATCAACACAAATGGTTTGTGTATTTGAACAAACCAATCCAATGCACAAACCGTTTCATTAAATAAGTAAGTTTCCCGGTATTTTTGTGCAGTCTTAGAGGCCAGTTATAGCTATCATTAAAAATCGATCCGGAAAAATTTTTGAATCGATATTTGACGGTGTTTTCCTCGGATTAGAAATGAAAATTATATACTGATCGATCGGAAATCGCACAAAATTTTTTTTTTTTTTAAAAAGGGTAATTTTGCCTTTATTTTTCTCTAAAAATGTATTTTTCTATTTTCCGGACGGAAATTCATTTTCCTGAACAGCTGATACTTTTATGTTCTAAAGTGAAACGAATCGTTCCACTGATTTGTGTTCCAATTTCACACAATTCCAATGACAGATTTCTGTGAGTGAAAATTTTTCGGTGGGTTCCAATCAGGAAATTTTTTTGAATGACATAAATTTTCAATAGCTATAAACGACCTGTCAAAAAAATACCAATGTTTGTTTTCAATGATAAAAACCAATGATAGCTATGACTGGTGCCTTAGGATGAGCTAAGCCAGGTAAAGAACTGTGTGGAATATTTTTATAGGCGAAGCGAACGCAGTCTGTCTCAGCCTATACTTCATTGACACCTCATACCAGAAAGAAAATTTCATCCCAAGAAAAATGTAACACTTTATAGGATGGTACAATAAGTTCAGTGTGCAAAAGGTAGAGTGGCACTAGAGAGGAACTTTTTGGGTTTGGCAGCCTGAAAATGGCTAAATGTTTGCATATTAAAGATTAATTTCTAAGCAAAGAATATAAAAGTTTCCGGTAACTGAGACTAATAACAGAAAGCTTGAGACATATAATTAATATTGAACCTGGGAACTCAATTTGGTTGTGAGAGTTCCTGTTCGGGTATGCTAGTTTCTATCTGCTCGAATACAACTAAAACACAGCAGAAATAGTTCTGAACGGTCCGTTTTGTCCTTGTCATGGAAGTAGACACAGAAGTATGACTAGCTAACCTTTCTAACTGACAAAGTTTCAAAATTTACATTATTTTCCACTTTTTCTTGTAAACCTAAACTGTATACATTAAATTGAGTGCCAAAGTCTCTTAGAAACATAAATTCCGGTATAAATAAATTCCAAGGGATTCGTTCGACATTATTCACGTTCTCAATTTTTGAAGGTGAACACATTCTGTGGAAAAATTCATTCACAATATGCCATAATCTTCATCCCCAAAAGTGTTAGTATTTAAAGAAAAATATTTTATGCTCATCACAAGTCAATAGTTGCATGAATAAATATTTCCTTCACCGGAGAAAGATCATGTGATTTTTCTGAAGTATACTTTTTTTCTTTTTCAATAATTCATTTCTCTCGAATTGAACCGAGGTGTGTAGTAGGTATGGTTTTACTTAAGAACATATCATTGTCATTCTGACGCTTACGTCTTATTCCTTATATATTCCTTAACCATCCATCTATTCATAATAAGAATAACCATCTCAATGGTTTCGTCCTTGAGCAAACAGCACACAAACAACCATTTTAATTCACGTTGCTCTCAAATCTTAGCATAACTTCCAGTTATTGCTTTTGCTTGCCTGATGCTTTAGCTTGCTACCTATATCTGCCACTTCATCCATTAGCTTGGCATTAACACTCAACAAAAACACGTAACACTTCAGGGTGTCTTTCAGATCGCCTTATTAATCCCGAACATCTGAAATTTCAATTTGTATAAAAGCATTTCAACTTTTCCAGATATCTTGATGCCTTCTCTTCCTCAATCTCACAGACCTTGGCGGATGCCGGCGTGGCGTTGGAGGCGGTGGGAGGAGAAGTCTTCTGCCTCTAGGTGTAAGAGTATGTACATTGTACATAGGTAGGTATGTATACCAATCAAAGCAAAGCATCATATACACGTGATGCACATCAATTTTGAGCGGATCCGAATATGAAAGTCCTTGATTACGAGCAATTTTAATCGAGGACATTGATGTTGGCTTGATGCGGCAGCAGAGTCGAGCAATGCGATGTTGATGGTTTTAGGTTAGGGTTCGGGTTAGGGTTTCGGGCTTGGGTTATTGGCATGTTGGTGGTGGCTGTGATTACGAGCAAAAGCTTGATGATGGCTACACGTAAGGGTACGACGTATTATGGTGAGCAGTAAGTACAAACAAACCCTTACCCCAAACCAAAGCAAACCAAACCAAACCAAACCGAACCCAAGTCCCTAAGTTGAATGCTTGTCCCATCAGCAAGCGCCAATAGTTTTCAATTAAATTAATTGCTCTCTTTTACCTGACTAATACAGAAAACCATCATTGCAAGGACAAAGTTGCATCATGTTTGTTCCTATATAGAATAGGATATTGTAGGTTTTAATAGCAAAGAACACGAAGTAGGAGGACGGATGGGCCCGGCTATATACCTTTACCTATAAGGTTATGCCAATGTCGACGACGACCGACGGCTTCGACGATGTGTAAACTTTAGAAAAAGAATTAGAAAGACACATGTCATTTCAGAACAAGTACACAGCACGTGCAGCAATACAGCAGTACAACATTTTACTGTATACAACTCGTATACTAGACGTAGCGAAAATAATTTAGAATAAATTGAATCCCTTTCGCAACATTGAAAAACTATTTTGTACTTGAACATGTCTGACATAAAGGATTTATGTGTTATTTTCTTTCGTATTTGTCTTTTTTATTCAAACGTATTTCCTTTTGTTAGGGTTGCCAAGTTATTAAGATTTCAAATACACATTGTGTAATCAAAATTTATACTCCTGTGTATAGATTTCTAAGAACTGCAGTTCCTTTCAAAAACAAACACAATTTTAATTCTAAAAACTACTTTAATGATAGTTTTACTAGAATTCGAATTTCATTATTGAAAAGTATTGAGAACTTAGAATTTGGAATTTACATTTGTTGGTAGAAGACACAAGATGATTAAAATGCTGAAGAACTTCTTAAAGTTAGAAGTTTTATAACTTTTCACATTTTCGGCTCACAATTTGAAAAGGATGATGATTCATATATTGTAAATTTATCAAAGAGCTTCTTTTTAAAGTCAAATGAAAATTGGAAGTCACGAACTCTCCTTGTTACTATTGTCAAAATTAGAGCGTCGCTTATTGATGGCTTATTGGGGGCTTCCTTTCGTATTATTATTATTTGCTTACAATCTTTTGCTTTTGGAACTAATTTGTATGTAACACTTTTTAAAGGGCTTGATTGAAGATATTCAAATCCGTGAAAGATATCCAAATTTCTATTAACGGAAGAAGTAATCAATCCAAGAATAGAAAGTTTCTTTTTCTTTTGGTTTGAGTTCGACAAAAAACACTTCGAGAAATAGTTACGGATGGTAATTTGTCTTCTGAAATAGACAGAATAGTACGTGCAATGTGGCCGAAATGATAGATTAATCGAATATCCCCTAAGAAGTCATTGGGGAAATTTTTACCATTATGGAATATTTTGGGAAAAACACCCTAAGAAATGTTTAAATGTTACACATTTTTAATTCTTTTTTTGTAATATCGCTCCATTTTGAATTGAAGAAATGACGTTAAATGAAAACGGGATTCTACCCTACATTATCAGTAACTGCTTACAAAAACTTTTGGAGCAATTTGTTTCAAAATAGGGTTTGTACAGCATTTTTAGGACAAGATCAACTTTTTCACAGTACGACCGCTGGACTAACCAGTTCTGTATTTTTTGAATCATAATAATCCAATAATTTGTTTGTTGTAATAATAACTGCTATAGAGGGACGTTCGATTTTTGAGATATGTACGTAAATCAGTATTTGAGTAAAGTAAAAAATTGGTCTACATAACAGTCAGATGATTTTTAATAACAAAATAAACTATGCAATATAAAAAAATCTTATGCACTTCTAAAGAGAATATATTTTCAGAAATATAATTGCCTGAGCTATGAATCTGACCAGATAAAAAAAAATTATTTTGAGATAAACGGGCTTGAGGTTAACAGTTGTAGCAAATCAGAAGTAATATCGCAATATCTTTAATATTTAAATTCAATATCCGAGCACTTAAAGACTTTTTCGTAGCATAATATTTTGGTACAACATTTTTGAGGTCCTAGGGGATCATTTAAAAAAAATCTAGGGTGGCCTAACCCCTTAAGAGAGGATCAAAATCAATCCTGAGACGTCATATGAGTACTTTGGGTTGAGTCCTTTATATGCTGGACATACTCGTATTTTTTTTTGAAAAATTTACACATCAATCAATCATATCCTCTGTTTATATATCTTTCTATTAAAATCTAAATTTAAAATCCTTATATTTTTTCATATCCTTCAAAGACCTTAATCTGGCAACAGTGAGTTCTATTCTATTTCCAATAATACATATTACTAAACTAGGTATCTATCCTGAAAAAATAGAAAAAGGTTACAAGGAAAAGAAACTGCTAGACAAAAACACAGAAGGAAAAGTGATTTGAAAGTTGTGCCAAAAAAGGATTTCCTTAAATCAGAAGAAAACCTCTACAAAATAAGTTATCAACTACATCCTTTTTCTAGTTTCTTTTCTTTTTGTTTTTGTTGTTGTTTTTGAAATGTGGCGTTCAAAGGCTAAAAGGACGAGTTAAAGGTGGAAGACCTTGTATACATATCTTTTGCGAAACGAAGAGAAACTGCATCCGTCTTGCAAATTAAATCGAATCTTTCGTTTAGGGATTTGTCGTAGAGTCGTTTTGTTATTTGTTTTATATCCATTTTGGTTGTTTTATCCTTTTTCCCTATTTTTGTAAATACAAACGAGTACAGTGAGAGTATTTTACTATAACAGTTTTAGTTTTGTCTGAAAAGTGGAAGTCTTGTTCTTTTTGTCCATTTTTCTCTCACCGTAGATTGGATATGTGTGCACCACCGAAACAGAAGGATGTACTTTTTCAAAAGGATTTCGATTTTATTTCACTCCTTTATCCTTTAAAATTACGAGACGTTGTAGACGTTGCTCGTCGTAGTCGTTGCATATAGTATGTTCAGTTCGTATATAGAAAAGAGATTTGTTGCATATGTACATATATGATGAATGTTTGTACTTACTTGGATGTAAAACTTTTTGGGCCTTGCTATGACTGGCACAAAACGATGAATATAACTTGAAGTGATTAACATAGTACAGGAAAGCTGAACCGATTGAAAACAGGACATTCTGAAAATAAAGGAACAAACGAGAAATTTTTAAATCAATGAAAAGTCTTAGTTTATAGTTTGAGTCTTTGTGCCTTTGTGTCTGAAATGAATTTAAATTATTTTCTTTTAATCCTTAAATTTGTTTTTGTTTAGTTTTATTTTCAATATTTTGCAAAGTCCTCGTGATTGGGCAGCATTCTTATTGCAATTAAGTAATGAAACTCAAATCTAAAGATGATGATGGATAAAAATTGAAAGGCTGAGTGGGAGGAAGAAAAAAAAAACTCCCTTAAAAACTTAAAAGGGATCGTCGAACTTTTTATATTTTTATTTCATTTTATTTGTAAATAAAAGTTGGTCAAAGAGTGGAAAAGACTACTTGTGGAAAGGTAGAATTTTTTTTAAAGTAACATAAATACTTCATACAAGAGAGGATTTAAAATTGTATGAAAGACGTGACTGTGATGGGGTCAAATAAATAGAACTTTTAGGGCAAATAAATTCAAATAAACTAATTTTGAGTTGAATATACCTATGTATAGATTTTGTTGTAAATACATAAGGCTATACATTTACGAGAATATTGTTTTATAAAGCTTGTCTAGGATTTTGAAGTTGATTCAGTTGATTTGAATGAAAAAGAAAATGATTTTGGTGAATTCTAGAAACAGAGATTTGATTGAATAGTTTTATAAAAGTGATTGACGTTGCAATTTCAGTGAAGAACTTTGTGTGTTCTTAAAGCAGCTTTTTTGTAATGCTAAATAATATCTAAAAAAAAACTATTTGTTTTGGCGAAAAAATGTTCATCTTTTGGTCTTCTTTTTGGTCAAAAGAACCTAAAACAAGATGCCATTTCCAAAATTTTAAAATTGACTATGTGTCGATAGTACCAGAAAATACATTATGAGTATAGATGAACTGGGTTTTCCAATAATGAGTTTCATTTTAAATATCAGTTTATTTGGCCATCTGTCAGTTTTGAAGCTGTCATATTTTTTGTTTTGAATTGACAGGTATAGAAACAGTTACAATTCACAACAACTAAACAGAAAATGTTGAAGCCAAAATTCTTAAAATTTAGCACTTTTCGGTCAACGTGAAGCAACTTTGTTGTTAGTCAAAAAAATTGAGCTCTAGTTGCAAGTTAGTGTTGTTAGAGGTGCTTAAGAACAACTGACAAAATTGATGCTTTAGTCCAAAGTACTGAAGAAAATCTAGTCGGTTTGTCGATTAAGAGTTGATCTTTGAAATTAGGAATTTCACAAAGGAAATTGCTTAAGGACTTCAGTATTTTAGCCTTTCAAGTTCAGCTAACAAAAGAACTCGAGCCAGTTGATCATCAGCAACATCGCATTGTATCTTTATTGATTGAGTCCTTGAAATGCATCAAAATTATCCGAAATAAAATTTTCATTGAAAAATCGTCTTCAGTGATAAGCTCATTTTCACTTTCAACAGCTTCTTAATAAGGAAAAATTTTGCATTTGAGGCTTTAAGAAATTGTAATTGTTAATGTAAAAATATACATTTTAATTACTTGCAATTGTAATTGAAAAAATACACTTACTAATTACATGTAATTGAAAATTGTAATGGGTTTATTCTAGTTCTTAGGTTAAAGCAACAAACTTTTAACTTGCAATAAAGGTAATTGTTTTCCTTATTTAATTTTTATTTATTTCACGAAATTATTTTGTAGTTTCGCGTTAAATGTAATTGACGAAAATAATATTTAATTATTTTTACCGGAAAAATGAATCATTACTTTTGTTTTCAATTACATTTTTATGTAATTATGTATGCAATGAAAAAATGATTTCAATTACAAGTAATTGTAATAGAATATTTTTATAATAATTTTCTTCCAACTCTGTGGTCCTGCACTTGTAACCACGTGTCGGCAATTTTTCGTTCTGCAATGAAATAAACATAAATACTTCCTTCTGATTTTTTTAAATATCGAAATGAATCTTCTTATTGGAAAACCTGGTATACCTATAAGAATTTCTAAAGTTCCACAAATGCCAAATTCTTGAATCGTATTGAAACAAAATAAAGAATCTTTTAAAATAAGTTCATAACCTTTTGAATTCGTGGTAGAAAATACATGGTTACATAAATATTTGTGCATTGGGTTATGATTATAAATTTGAACATGCTTTGCTTATAGAAAAAGTGCTTCATTTGAAATTCCCATCCACTCTCAAAAATATTCCCCAATTGTATATCTATAGTGCAATAATTTTTCTCACTATAAAGTTGAAAATTGGGAATTTATTTTATAACTATAGGTACCACGGAAATATAGCGAACCACACGATGATGCTTATATTGTTCTTCCGTGACCAAAAACCCAATAACCATGATTGTAGTCTATTTTGTGTTCCTCCTTTTTCTTTATATTATATTTCAATAGGATATCCTGCGATACATATACATACCTTCCTGTATATATATACATAGTTTTGTGCAGTATTTCATTGTTCTTGCAATTTTATTGCACCCAGGGTGCCAAATTGGTAGTAAATTTTCGATTTCAAAGAAAATCGAACTGGTTACTATACAATAAATTTTAACTCAAGCTTATACAAATACAATATTCTGGTTCTTCTTATTTTGGAGGGTTTTTTCATAATTCAAAGGATTCAGAGATTTATGTTATGATTAAAAAATAAAAACAAAAGATTTCAAAGGAAATGACGCAAGAAAACTTACAATAAACTTCAAAATAGTGTAATAATGTTTTAGAATAGAGTTTTTTTTTTTTTAAATATTAATTACTTACCCGAAACTGACTTGGATGTTCAAATTTATGAAAGTCTGGCTCCAATTCTAAAGCTTCCTCGAGATTTTGCAAAAATTGACGCTGGAAGGCAACAATTTCATGAATATTACCGAATAAAGCATTGATTTCAGCATTTGAGAGGAACGTTTCGCGTTTCATTGGTTCCAGATAGTGCTCTAGGAGATTATTGAGATGCTGTAAAAAAGAAATTGTTATAAGATGATTGAAAAGATGCAAATGAAGAAATTTATTAAAATAATAATTAAAATATTAATAAGTCTCATTAAATATTACAATAAAAGAAAAAAAACATAAAAACCCTTTAAAATAGTTAAGTCAATGGCCTTTCAGAGTGACCAGTTTAAAGACGGTATATAATTTGCTTGTAACTAGTAACATTGTTTCAATGTCTATCTTTTTTTTTATAAGCAATTTGCTTTCCATCCCTTAAACAGTTTTGTTTTAATACTCAGACTTCTAGCAATGCCTATAAGCTTACCCATGAGCTCAATTTCGGACGTTGCGTGAAGTATAGAGATTCTTTTTCCTGCCACACGTCAAGAATATAAAACGCTTTACCGAGCTCTGTTTTCCCCTCCTATTTTCATGTTCAGTATTCATGCCAGTATCCTTTCTTATATCCTTCTTTAACATTAGCAGTGTTTATAAATATATTAAGTGGTAGTGCTTGAATCGCTCACTTTGCTCTGATAATTTCTATTTTTCTGAGAGGATAGAAGATTTTCTGAGTAAAATAAAGCTCTGCCAACAATGCTTCACTATTTTTTTTTAAAAGTAACATGGTTTTGAGTATTATTGACAGGATTGAGATAAGTTTAGTCAAACCGTAAAGCATCAGTGAAGCCAAGGTATGGAGACATACGAATCTTAGCTTTTAACTTCTTAACTTCTTTTTTTTTTTTTAACGTTTTTAAAACTGATTTAGGGAGACACGTGTCACTTGAATCACCCTTATACTCCGTATAGGCCCCTATGTGAGCATACCGCCGGAAAACTTTCTTTTTCTAAGTTCCAAATTAGCATTTTAATTAAGTCACCAACAAGAAGGCATCAAGAATATCAATTGACACTTGAAATAAAAAAAACTTTTCCTTTTTGCGTGCTTTTTTTTTTTGAAGCATAATATTATGTATTTGAAATGTCTTATTTCTTGCATGAATGTGATTAATGTAACTTAAGTCCCTATTAAGTACTTCTTATAAAGAGAAAAAAGAAATAATAAGAAGAAAATAAAAATGGAAAGGAATATTGACAACTGGAAAAATAAAAATAAAAAATATATCAAAAAAAAAAAGTAAACCAAAGTCTTCTGCAATTAATTACACACCCTTAGCTAGCTTAAGCTTTTTGGTTGTGGTTTCTTCTTATATTCACTTCACTCTTGGTAGATGTAATTAATTTTAAGACGATTATCCTTCTCTTTTGTAATAGGACGACGACGACGACAACGATGACTACGAGGACGATGAAGGCACAGACAAAGTTTTTGCAGCATTGTACTTTATACACTTGCCACCTGAACGGTGAAATGCAAAGCGTATTTTAAACGTCACCGCAGCACGTTGCCATGTCGCCATGTCTCTCTATATATATAAATTCTATATTCCCTTATTAAGGGATGAGAATATTTAAAGAGGGGATTTTTATAAAATCCTATTTAAGCATAGAAAATAATACAAGACTGAGTGAGTGAAGGAAGAGAAAACGTTTTTGTTTTGTTTTATTTTGTATTTCTTTTTTTGTTTTTGCTTTAATGAATTTTACAAATTGGTTACGTAAGCAGTAAATAATATTTTAATACTATAAACAAAAAAAAAAAACAAATTGGAAACAACTTTTGGTCCTTTTTTTTAGAATCGTTTAAATTATTTTAGACTTGGAACAAAAAAGGATACAAAATATTGTCACCTTTAAAGTGGTTTCGTATGTTTATCGGTGTTATAAATTTTGATTTTGTGCCAAGAAGTTTTATATTAAGAAATACTATAGGTATCTTTTTTTTTATCAAAAAGGCTTTTTAAAATATAAAATACTGCAAAAAGTTCTTAGGTTTTAAAAATTTTAATTAAAATATAAATAATTTTTACAGAAAGTCTTATTTTAAGTAAATTCCTATTAGAGTAAAAAAGGTTGTGATGTAACATAACATAACACTGAAAATAGCCATTTTTCTTTTAAAGTTGATGGTACAAAATAATTCAAAGAATATGTATCCACATATGTAATGTACTTTAGTTCAAAGTAAGAAAAATAACCATTTGAAGCCTTAATTGCACCGTAAGGTATACCTACCTACACTTTTCGTATTTTTCATTTTCCTCAATTGAAAAAATCCTCAACGAAAATAAAAATAAAAGGAAAGTAACTTTGAATAATTTACTGGAAAACTTTTTCTAGTAGTTTCTTAAATTAAAACTAGAAAACCCTTAGGACAGCATTTTTTCTCTCTCTCTCTCTATATATATATATATGTACATGTCGTATATTATGTAGGATAGTCTTCGTAGGTAGAAGGTAGGTAAAGGACTCGTAACTAAAAACACTTGTAAAGTAAGATCCCAATATGAGGACATCAAATAAAAATGAAAAAATTCTACCTGAGTCACTTAAGTTGACATTGCATTTGTGTGAAATGTCAACAACAAGTACTCTTCAAGGAAAAAATAAATACAAACATGAAAAAAACCACACCACACCACAGGATATTCCTAACCCAAGGAGTGGAATCCACCATATCCATCTCCTCAAGTGATGACAGATAGCTACGTCTCCTAACGTTACGTATATCATCCGTAGCTCTAGCTACGAAGCAACGCGAATCTCAAAAGTTCTTCTTCTTCACTCAAAATATAAATAAAATTATGCTCTTCGCATTTATACGACTTCTGTACACACCACACACATATCCTTGTGATCCTCTCCCAAGGATAATTTCAAAACAAAAACAAATAAAAACAAAAAAAAAGAAAAGAAAAACAAAACAAAGAAAGAAAACATATTTTAAAACAACATTACTACTTATAGGTTAGGTTATATATTGTAGGAGAGTATAGTAGGTATAAGGTACTCACCCTGACATAAGCGCGTTCAGTGTCAACCAGCTCGAGAATAGCTTTTCGCAACTTCTCAGCATCTGTCAGCTGTCGTGAAGGTGTTAGCATTGCATTCGAAACCGATGATGTAACCGAACCGGTCGGACTTGATTTCCGTGTTTCCTGTGGGGATCTACAGAATCCAGTTACCTGCAATGGGGTGGTTATGGGAAAATTTACATATCTTCACATTCCAACACTCTCCGAGCTATGGGCTACTCGTATTCGGGAATAGAAACGGGAACGGGAACGGTATTGGGACTAAAAGCCATTATCTTAAGTATGTATGTTCACACATGGAGCACACAGGTGAGTGCTAAAGGTTGGTTTTGGGTTTGGTTTTCGGTTAAAGGTGACGTTGGGAGTTAGGAGGTTTTGAGGGTCTTTTACCTGTTCGGCTGTTTTGAGAAGATTCTCAATTTCAAAGCTACTGGTCCTCGAAGTTTGTTTGGTGCCTGGCACAGCCGTCACCTGCGGTTCTAATGATGATGGTGCTGGTGAGCTCTCCGCTTCTGGTGAGTACAAATCCTTGCCGCCTGTACCGTCAGTTGTTGTGGAAACAAAAAGAGGTTTGGAAAAACGATTAAAACGTATGTACGAGTATTGCTGTTGTAAGGGGGCGGGGTGCTGTTGCAAGGCTCTCTTGAGAAAAGGTCTTGATTTATTGGCTGCTAGATGGGAAGGGTGTTTTTGGTGTTTACATTGTGCTTCCACCTTTCTGCACTTATGGCAAAGTGGTATACAGTATAGTGATGGTGGCATGTTGTGCTGTACTTAACTATAAGAGTGGTCGTTGGTCTCCTTTTTTTTAGGGGTTTAGGGGCTTATAAGGAAACCCTACTATTGTCTTCGAAGACGTTAAGTTATAGATGACTGAGTAGTAAGGCATAAGTAACCATTTGTCTAGGCAAACTATACTCTACACTCTCTACACTTTCCCTGTCGGAAGAGTTACTTTACAGTTCAGCGTAAGGTAAATGCATTGTTTAAGTCTCATAAAACGGTAGGTGGTCTACTTAAACGAGACGATGCGATGCTATACGATACGATTCGATGCGATGCGACATGTAGCGGAATGGATATTTAAAGGTATATGCCTCTTTTTCTCTATACGTACAGTTTTCTGTTCTCTGTTCACGTTTCAAAGTGGATTTACACATAAATTTCGAGCAACTTAAGTGCACTACAGCGTAATTAGTGTAGTTATGTAGTGAAAAAGAAGAAAAAACGATAAAAAAGAAAAACAAGGAAACCTGGCAACTCTCTTTCTCTCTTCCTCTGTTATGAAGGATATTATATAGCACGACCACCGTACAAAAGCTTGACTACTGCTTGAAATATGGACTACAGGGTGCTATGATGTGGTGATATGGTGATAGGGTGGTGGTCGACACACTTAAGAGACTGCATTAAGTTTAAAAACGAACGCGCACTGATGAATGTTGTGTTCGAAACATACTTAAGCAGATGAATGGACGGGTATTATAGTTGTGACATTAAAAATAATGACGATTGCATCAAATGTGCTGCATGTAAAAAAGAAAGGATATGGAAGGAAGTGGTCTATTCATGAGTGAAAGAGAGTATAGGTACATCCATATATGTATATGCTATACTATGATGTGCTAGAGCTCTGGTAGGGCTGTAATGCTATGCAGTGTCTGTGCATACGGCGTGAAGTAGAAAGGAGTGCGTTTTACATGCGGTGTCGTGGAAATATTATGTGGAGCATTGGGGAATTTCGGTGGCATCATTACGATGTCGCATATAAAATTGTTAAAGCCTCATACATGGTTGATCCTTGTACTTTAAGGTTTAAATCAATGTTCATTAACTGCTTTTTTATGCATAATTATAAATTTTGTAGCAACATAACAGAATTCTACAATCGATTAAGTTCTTTTTGACTGATACTGAAAGTCATCTAAATATTGGGTGTTTTTTTAAGGGCTTGAAAACTTTAAATTATAACACAAGTCAACAGTGAATTTATCTCTAAGATGAGATTAGTTTAGTAGAAATTAATTTTTCTTAAAAAAATTTGCTTTTGTAGTCAGGAGAGAGTTTTTCAATATATTTTGACCTGAATAAAAAAATCAATAACCGTTTGTAAATTTTGTAATAACTCAAGATTATATCGACCATTTCATATAATTCAACTGAATATTTATTAGAATAATTTTGAACAAAATTGTAAGAAAATTTGCGAAATTCAGACCAGAAATAATTTTTGCTTAATACTCGTAAAATGGACGACTTTGGTTTCATGTTTTCCATTTTTTAAATTAAAGCTGAATGAAATAAGAACTAAAGGAATTGGGCTTCGTTCGTAGATTATTGTTTAACTGCGTGTTGATCTTTGTTTGTAACAAATTTCGCTATATTTGTTAAAACTAACTCTTTGAAAAATATCAACCAAATATTACAGCTTATGTCTGTTTTTGTATTATTAAACAACAAAGTCGAGTCAGCTTACAAAAATAAAACTACATTTTTATTAAGTTTAACAATTACATCAATACAATGTTGGATGTTGTTTTTGTTGTTCGTATAAAGTTCTACTGTTCCAAAAAAAACACTCCTATACTTAAAGTTATACAAAAATGGGACTGATTTGTGAGCGTTTTGTAGTAAAAAAAATTCTTTTAACAAATCAAGAACAGAGCCTTCCAGAAAACATTACTCGGAGTAGTTCGTATAACTCTTACATCATTTCGCTATTCCGAAAATCTTGTCAAAACTGATATTACATTACATTACACACTACTCAGCACATAAATGTACAGAGTAGAGAACACAGCACCTTGAGCGACTAGACTATGTAAGGTGATAACAACACAAGACATTAATATAAGACAGAAGGACAGAAGAGAAAGAACAGCAGACAGAAAGAACACATGACAACAGCACGCGGTAGGTTTCGAGACGGTATCCCATCTACCTATTAACCGCGCTCACTGATGCTTGATTTCGGTGATCGATGGGAACCGATGCTTTATCAGTGAATAGGCCGTTGCCTTCAAAACTGATATTTTAGATAATATCGAGTACTGCACTCGATTCATTGTTTTTTTTCGACCTTTATCTAAAAAATAATCAATTTTGTATGTAAGGTCCTAAAACGGTTTTACTGTTATCAACACAACATAAGAAAAAATTAGGGGAGTTTTTGAGAATTTGTCTATCATTTATGGATACAGACACTTTTTTTTAAATTTGTTTGATTCGGGTAACACAAGTCAAAAATATTGTTTCAATAATTTTTTGATCGTCCTTCTAAATTTCGAAAGAAAAAAAGGGTGAAGCCACCAAACTGTCAATTTGTAAACGGTGATTCTATAATGGCCTAAGAATTGTCTTAGCTCAATATTCGGCAATTTTTCTTATTGATGCGCAGCAATTTAACCAGAAATGAGCTTCAGCACTCAACACAAACAATTCGAAGTATTTATGAATTTCGCAAACAGATTTATTTTGTTCATAGTAAATTTCCAAAATTTAAAAGCGATGTTCTAGAGTTGAATGATATTTATGATGCATTAACAAACATTACTGAACAGAAACATCAACACAGTTAGACATTCTTAACTGCAACACTATAGGAGTATCGAAACTTCTCTGAAAAAAACACCCTCTATAAATAATTTTAAGTTAAGCATCTTTTGATCAAATTTTTCCCTAAATGACTTAATTCAAACCCAATAAGTTATTGCTCCAAATTTTGTGAAAAAAAAACTATCACATGCGTACTCCGTTGATATTTATCTTGAATTGTGTCTAGAAGCTAATAAATATGGCTTTAATGGAAATTGATGAGTTGTACTTTTACTAAAGCTACAATTTATTAACTTTTCGTTCTAAATCTGAATTTGTGCGAACAATTAACTCATTTTTCTCGAAACAAAAGAAAATTCCTCTAAAATGAAAAATAAAACTCTTATCCTTTGCACCCACGCATGTAAATTAAATTTTCCATTTTTAAACGCCAAAAGTCTTTATGACTAAGTGCATGCATCATTAAATTTTGGCTTAAAATATTATTTTCTAATAGTCTTGAGGTATGAAATAAATTATTCACTCTCTTTTAATCCTTCTGCATTTGTTTCAAATATATGTATGTAATTCCACAAAACTCTACCGTTGCATGCGTCGTCCTTGATGCGGTAGGTATGTATGTGATAGGTGATGCACTATACAGGACTATACGAGTATACAAGTGGCATGAAATATTGTGCCATGTAAAATTGGACTATTTACACTTCAAATAGTGCAAATTTTGAAGGGCCATTCTTTACTCTGGTCGACCACATTTGCAAATCCACACCATGTTACATATATGATATTCATTGTATACATATATACATTATCCTTGCAACATGCATCATGCTGCATGCTGCATATACATATCTATACGAGTGTACATAGTATATGAAAACCACGCTAGCATCACCATCGCCACTATATGCAGATTATTTGATTTGGGTTTTCTAGTGCACATTAAATAATACTTACTCCATCCTGGAGCTGGAACAATGAGGCCAGAAATCATTTCCTCACTCATTACCGGTGGATCCGATGGTGGCGGTGGGCAAACCAATGAATCAATCATGTCGTCGGTCACTCGCATTATTCCAACTAGATCTGGTGGTTCCGTGCGGGATGACCTGTTTGTTTGAAAAATAATAGTAAATTACAGATTAATTGGTCATGGGGACAAATTAAACAAATTAAATGTATAGTAGTTAATATAGTTTTATTATTAGAAATATAAATAAATTGTATTTCTAACAACAACAACAAAAAGCAAATAATGTTTGACTTGATTTTTTTTCAACAACAACATTTGAATATTTTTAGGTGAAATGAAAAATACTAAAGGAACCACAATCAACTCGCCTAACTTGATCTGCTCCTGAATGTGAAATTTTAGAGGTTGACTAAAGCAAACCGAAATATTTGACCAAAAACAGATGCTGAAATATGTGATTTTAACATTTCACACTTATGTGGTGTTCACAATTTTCTATTTCACGACTCGGGGCTAAAGTCCTTTATTTGAAAAATTTAAGCCTGGTATTGTGACAAATTTGACACCAAGCTCTGAATACAATGTGTTTTAACTTTAAAGGGAAAACAAATATTCACAACACAACACAAAACTTTATGACTTTAAAACATTTACAAAAAAAGGAAGCACATGAACTGCAAGCTGCACACAACTATCAACTTCTATACAGAAGTAAAAAGATGTGAAGTTCAATTTTTTGTACGAGTTAATCTGCCTCTGAATTTCCCATCAAACAAAACTAAAGAAAAACAAACCAGATGAGAATGTTGAAAGCTCTTTGCTGAAACCGAAACAGGAACCCATCAACGCAATCAAAGAGGCTTTAAGGTTCCCATCGTGATGATGGATGTATTATATAAGAGTGACACGAAGGCAACCTTTGGTAGAAGGATCTCACTTCAAAAAAAAAAAACCGCTCCAGGTAGAAACTAAGAGATTGATAGAAAACATCGATATTTTTTCATTTAGGGTTGCCAACTGCATACAAAGGATGTTAAACAGAATGTGGACTTTCTGATACAAAAATTGAATATCGAATAATTATGTTGTGTGCTTGTACCAAATAGTGCGTCTATAATACCTCTTAAATTTCATACAAAATCGCACATCTTAAGTGAAGTTATAGCACTTTTTTGACCAAAGTTAGTGCTCATGGAAAAATTTTTCACCAGAAGTCTTTTAAAACTCAGTTGGCAACCATAACAGTTCCAAAATAAACCACATAACTGCATTGGCGTACTATATGCGTACAGAATAAGCCATTGATTTTTGATTTATCCAAAGATATGACCTTTAGGCCACCAACCAACGGTGATGTTGCCTGGTTAAGATGATGATGGTGTCCATCATATGCTTTCTGGCCGCGTGTCCTTTCCAGTCTTCCTACGAGTATATACGAATATATAGGTTCTACTTGTAGGTATATTTATGTATCTCTCTAGAAGATCCACTTTGCACACAAAACAATGTTCATCACCATATCCTTTGGGGATATGCTGGGGATATACAATCTGCATGTAGAGCATATGCGTTACTTCTGCGACATCACAACATGTAGTGGATTGTGATATGAGTCACTACCACTATATACATACATGCATATATAGACCCACCATCATCAGGCATCATCAGACGACCGGGGATGAGGATTCGATATCCTCTTGTATCGATAAGACCCTTTGTGTCAGTCCCATGGTATCTGACGTAAGGATTCGTTTGGACGTAGAGTTTGATTCGGCTTTTAATCAAGTTGCCTCGCTCCTTTCCTCTCATACATACATGCATATATATGAATGTATGGTATGTATATATTTATGCACGTTTTGGTCCCTGAAGTGTTTGGCAATTCAATATTTCGATGAATATATAACGGGAATGGAGATGTTGATGGCGAATGGTGAATATATACGAAAACTTGTCACCGCAGGAGACAATCGCACATAAAATGGCGAATCTTTAGGGTGTTGCGCTCCAGGAGGTAACACGAGGTGTGTTAAAATTACAATTTTGGACATTGTGGCCGAAAAAAGAAAAAAAAAAAGAGGCTGGGATGCGACCCACACTGATAACTTCCCATCCCATCTATCGATTTGTCTTGCTTAAAAGTTTTTCTAAATGTATCAATTCTTACCAAATTTGCGTTCTATTTTTTGGAAGTTTTATTTTTTTATGAAAAAACGGACTGTTGTATTTTTATAAAAAAATTACTGAATACTAAAAACAATATTTTCTGTGAAATAAAATAAGTTTGAAGCCAATATTTTTAATTTTTGAAAAGCTATTTGAGTCGAAAGTAAATTTTTACCAAGTTTTAGTATTGTTTTTTTTTAGGTTTTTATTTTTTTTTAAAACTGTCAATCCAACATTTATTAAAATTTTACCGAATGTTGAAAACAATATTATTTATAAGATAAAATTAGCTTGAAGCCAATATCTAAAAGTTTTGAAAAGATATTTGAGCCGAAAATCAATTTTTACCAACTTTTATTAATTTTTTTGTTTAGGTTTTTATTTTTTGTAAAAAAAACTGTCAATTTGATTTTTTTCAAAATTTTTCTTAATGTTGAAAACAATATTTCTTATAAGTTAAAATTAGTTGGAAGCCATAATCTCAAATTTTTGAAAAGATATTTGAGTCGAAAATCAATTTTTACCAACTTTCGTTAAATTTTTTTTTCGGTTTTTAATTTTTTGTAAAAAAACTGTCAATTCGATTTTTTTCAAAATTTTACTGAATGTTGAAAACAAAATTTTTTGAAAGATAAAAGTAGTTTAAAGCCAATATCTCAGAGTTTTGAAAAGATATTTGAGTCAAAATTCAATTTTTACCAACTTTTATTAAGTTTTTTTTTAGGTTTTTATTTTTTGTAAAAAAACTGTCAATTCGATTTTTCTCAAAATTTTATCAGATGTCAAAAACATTATTCTTCGTTGCACAAAATTGTTTTTGAGATGAAATCATATTTTAGTCGTAAAATTTTCGAAGTGACAAATTTTTTTTTTCAGTTTTTTTGATTTATAAAAAAAACCGTTAGTTGGATTTTTTTCGAAAAATATACTTGTTTTGTATCGCGCTGCAATATATAATATAAAATTTAATTCAAGTCTCTAGCATCATTGGTTCATGAGATATTTAGGGTTAACCAAAATTTTCACCTTTTTTTTAAACTGCAATGGTAAAAAAACCACCCACGCAATTTTCTTGAGAGCCCTTTCTGCATCTTTCTGCCTTATTATCTGTATAACAAAATTTATTTGAAGTCGATATCTCTCCTGGTTCTTGAGCTATGGACGACGAAAAAAACGTCGCGAACGTACGGACGTACGGACGTACGGACGTACGGACGTACGGACGTACGGACGTACGTACACACGCACGCACAGACATCTTTCTAAAAATCTTTTATTTCGACTCTAGGGACCTTGAAACGTCGAGAAATGTCAAAATTTTCAATTTGACAAATCGGACCCATTACAATAACTTCCTATGGGAAGTTAAAAAAAGAAAATATAACGGAAAAAGGAAAGGCGTTCGTTCTTTGCTCTTTTTTTTAATTTTTCCACACGATATTTTCAAGTCGGAGCGGAGCAGCAAAAAGGCTTGCCAATGATTAATCACGTTCGTTTTGGGGCTAAAGGACAAAAGTAAGACTCTTTGGTCTTTTAAAGAATATCGAGATCGCGTTCAAAAGGTAAATGGAAACAGGCCTTTATATTACGGTTTATTTTTTTGAAAGACATAACCAGTCTATATGAGTTTCCATTCAAGACATTTTTTTTGTGAAAAAAGAATAATTTCAATGAAAATCCTTGAGAGAAGATGACTTTTTGAAAAAAAACCAACAATGTTTGTAACTCAAAAATTTTTGTTAATTAAAATTGAGGAATGTCTTTTTATAAGGTGAACCGTTTCGAAGTAAATATATATGAATGTATATGGCTCCATAAGGATGTGAAACCAAAACATTTTTTCTGTGAAGATTTCAGTAACAATGAAGGTATCGAAAAGGAATTATTCGCAGAAATAAAACTAATTATTTTGTCTATAGGTTGTTGGCTAACATATGTTGTTCTGTTATCTTGTATCATTTTATATTATGTGGTGACATTAACTAACCAATTTATCATAATCGAGCAAAATGGAGGAGGTTTTGTTTGAAAACTAATAATACAAAATTAAAAAATTGCGTATACGCCTGGGTGTACCATTATTAGTTAAAGTATCTAAAAAAGTAACTACAGGTATAAAATATGGAACTAGAGGTAGATTTTATAAAAATATGCTTGTTTTTGTTTTGCCGTTAAAATACTACATAAGTATAACTTTAAATAAACAGACCACAAAACTCGTCTGTGAAGATGAATGACTAAAATTAGGCCCAGGAAAATACAAGACATTTAAATATGATCTCTAGAATTATTTTCAAAACAATAAAGTTTTTTTTTGAAAATGTCATATTTCCAAATTAGATCGAAGTACAGCCTAGAAAAGAAAGAAGACAAAAGTACTTATACGCCTGGGTGTACCACAATCAATAAAACAAAAAAAGGAATTAAAGTAAAGAATACCACGCACTTATCACTCGATACCACGAACTGCAAAATTTGTTTGTAAGGACTGAAATGTAGTTTAATTAAGCCAAAAAAATTACGAAAGATATTAAAATATGAGCTTTGAAATCATGTTGCAATTATAAATTAATAATTTCATTCAAAAATGTCATATTTCGAAATAAAATTATTGAATCTGGTTATTAAAGCCTTAAAGTTTCTATTCTTTTACGTTAGAGTTTGTTTAACCAGAAAAAAACAAAAAAAAAACAAACATTATGTTTTTACATTCATTTATCACTTAAAAAATTCAATTGTGTTTTGGAATATTCCGCCCAACCTTTCCATCATAAATAAGTTCTAATTACAACAACATTTTCCTCACTCTCTGGTTACGATTCCTGTATATATCGTATTAGTTATTCCTATAAAATGTTTATCTTAAAAAGCCTTGTGTTGTTTGTTGGTTGCCATAAAAACAACAACATCTTGAAACCTAAGAACCCACCAATAACAACAGCATCAGTCTTCAAATTTCAAAAACAAGCTAAACATGATACTTGAAAACATTCTGACTATAGGTACATTTATATGTATATACGTAGACGAATACCTACTGCAATCACAGACAAAAGCAATCCAAAGATTTATGAGCTAAACGAAAGGATCAGCTATAAACATCAATTTGCAGTGTGCCGAATTGAATGGTCGTTTATTTTTATTTTAAGAGCTCCTCTCCTCTACTCGTTTCTTTCCCCTTTCCCCATTTGGAAAGTATTTAACGTACTCTACACAATTCTCGTTCTTGACTGGGCTATTAAATACCGAATATCTTGTATTTGTATCTGTAGAAATTTTGTGTCAATATCTTTCGGTGCATGAAGAGGGGCTCGGATCTAGGAGCTCCAGGCTCAAAGCTCTGGCAGACCATTATCGCAACCACTACACAACGTCATCACCCTTTTCCACTCCATAAAGTATCCGGTAGAGATATGGGGTCGGTCGGTCGGTCGGTCGGTTGGTTGCTTGGTGGACGTAATTTTTCCTTTAAGGATATAAACTTTCATTTGGAATGGTTATATGGCGATGGAATGGGGTATTAATGAAAACCCCATATACTCTTTTGAAATAATCTGGAAGTCGGACCCGGTGCCAGTGCGGTGTGTCATGTGTTGAGGCGTCAACAAGGAATGTGCCACTTTACTGTTCAACAATAATAATTACCCTGGACTAAGTACAAGAGGTCGCTGGCTGAGTGACTGGCTGAGAGGGTGTGACAGGATATGGGGTTAAGAATGTTTGTATTTCCATCTACCTTGTATATAACAAATACATGAACGTACAGTTGTGGTCAGAAAATAAGCATTGACGGGTAATTCGTAATATTTTTAACATTTAAAATATTTGCGGACAAATATTTTGTGAATAGATGAAAGAGTTGTGTTTTATGATGGGGGAGATTTGTGGGCATACATTATAAGGCCTCCAAATTCCTAGCTTAACCCCAAATACACATTAAACATTTATTGAACATGGTGGTAATTTTTTTGAATTTTTCACTTCACAAAGTTAATAATGCGCTACCGGTCTATTTCCTTGACTGCAGCTGTACTTCTCATGTTAATCACTGATAAATCTTTGTTTCTTGGGAAATTAATTCGATTCAAAATATATGTTTTGCCTCGTTTAAAGTCTTGTGTGTGTTTGGGTTTGTTTAAGTTTATGTGAGTGTAAAAATAATTGTGGTTTTCTTTGAGCAAGCAAGTAAGCAAGCAATTGAAGTAAAAGGAGCTACACAAGCCGAACGACCTAAAGGGCCCCCAAGTTATGTGACATGTAACACTTTTTGTGCCTAATATAGCATATTACGTAGGTAGCTATAGGTTATGTACATATGTACTGGTTACATATATTAAAAAGAAAGATGATCTCTGTCTAATTGTGGGTGATGAACGTTTTAATAAAGCTCACATCTATACAATGAAAACATATAAAGAAAACCTCAAAGCATCACACAATGGATTGCATTAAGTTTTGCGTCGTTAAACATAAAGACGACTACGACGAGTGTAATATTATGTAATAGGTACAATGTACATACATAGGATGAGTACAAGCAAATATGTCACAAGTGAGTTTTTATGAAGTGTCTGTGGTAAAGAGTTGTTTTTGTTGATTTTGTTGTGGTTTACTTTGTCAAGGATCTTCCTACTTTCTGATGGAAGATTTTTGCGTGGTCCTTATGCCAGAATTGAAGGGTAAATTATGCTGCTGTTTAATTAGGATGACGAATGTGACGGGTAATGTAAGAAATATTTTTATTAAAGGTCTTATAAAGCTTTGAGTATGCCAACATTAGAATGGACTTTAAATAATTGAATAAATTAGGTGGCCCAAAAGCTGGTATAGATCCAGGACCTAGTGACTCACAACTCTCAGTATTTATGCAGGATCCGAACGGTTTATTTAAGAAAGCACTTTTCAAGAATTACTCTTGGTGGATTTGTCAATTCCTCGCCAGAGGCAGTATCCACGGGTACTACAATTTTTTTTTTTCAAGAAGGTGATATAAAGAATTGAATTTTTCTCTAATACTTTTTGTTTTCATCTTAAAAATGAGCCTTATTTCTTGAATATCAAAACAAGCCGGAGAGTAGAAAGATGGGATTTTCAAACTAGGCGATACTTTTGCTCCGGGCCAAAGTTAGAGGAGTTTTAAGACAGCTCTAAGGTCATATTAATGTTGCGCTTCACCATCAAATTTGAGATTTGTCGGAATGTTTTCAAGGCAAGGCCATTTATGTATCTAAAACTGGTCAGTAAAATTAAGTTTACTTTTCCAAAGGATCTTGTTCTCCTGAATTGAAATCTCACCTTTTAATTTCTCTATTAGTTTACGTTTTTCAATTATACCTCTCTAATACGCTGTTTTTAAGCTTAGGGTAAAACAAAATAATATGACTTATGGGCTTTCATTTGACTCCATCTAAAATTTTGAAAAACCGGGAATGTAATTCGTGGTTTTAAATAATTCGTTCTAGAAATAGTAACACACAAAATAAATAAATCAATAAATAACAAACTAGCATTTCTTAAACGGAATATTTAAATTATTTTTTTTTTTTTTATAATAAGCACACACTCGAGGGGATATTATTACCCTTATTATGCGGAGGCACAGTGTGAGCACTAGGAAGAGGGGAGAGGGTTTAAAAGGAGATGTCGGTGCACATTGGTTTTAAATTCCTGAATATTGCAATGACTAGGAAAGATAGAGTGTGGTAAGGCATTCCACATTCGCGTAGTACGGCTAAAGAACGAATCTCTGTATTTGACAGTACAGCCGAAGTTGGGCTCGAGGTTATACCAATGAACATTCCTAGAAGCGCGAGTATTACGGTTGAACTGTTTAAGGGGAGGAATGCACCTAGCTATTTCACTAGAGCATAAGCCGTTAAAATGACGGTAAAAAAGGGTCAGACAAGAGATCTTACGACGATGTTCAAGCGAAGTAAATGAACTTATGATGATATTATCATCTATCAATTTAAATGCTCTACGTTCAATACTATCCAAAAGGCTTAAGTAAGTTGAAGGAGCACCAGCCCAGAGATGGAAGTTATACTCAAGATATGAAAACACGTCTTTTAAGTTTGACTGCTTTATTAGTTCTCAATCAACATGATAATTATTTGTCAAAATGTTCCCACACTAATGGAGCGTGGTTTCCAATGACGAGCAAATAAGTTGCTCGTGGACTGACTCAGCAGAATAGTCAGCGTCGTTTCTAACGAACAACTTAGTTGCCCGTGGGATTGGAATGTGTTATAAATATAGCAAGCACTACAGGACGTATATAAGTCTTGTAGATAACAGCCAGATCAGAGGGGGTGAAATATTGTATTGGATTAAATGTTGCAGTCAGGAGATCATTAATAAAAATGAGAATGAGTGTTGGAGATAGAACAGAGCCCTGGGGCACACCAGCATTTATTTTATGGTTTTCAGACTTGAATCCATCCAATACTACTGAAAGGTAATTACTAATCCAATGAACCAGGGATTCATGCAAACCGAAAGCACGCATTTTCGATAAGAGAGCCTGATGCCAAACCCTATCAAATGCTTTTGAATTTAAATTCGGATTTGAACTAAGGCCATTAAAAACTTTAGAAAAAGTTAAATTTTATTGCCAGCTACAAAACCTTGTTAATAATTTTCCTGAACTAATTTGTAATTGGACATTTTTTTAGTATGTAAATCCTGCGATACTTTCAGTTCCTTAAGTTTAATCTTTTTTTTATTCAAAATAATATTATCCTTTATACTGTTTAGACTTTGCTTTTTATTTTCCTTAGAGCTTCATGCTTTTTAAGAATATTTCTCTATCTCAAATATAAGCCAATTTGTTGAACGTAATGCACATCTTCTATATATTCCATACAAAAATGTATGAAATAAATTTTATTATTTCATGTGAACAGAATTTATTTCCTCTAAAGAAATAAGACTTTCTGGATTTTGGCTATTATTCAAATTAAATCCTTTTCCTTTTCTGTAGATGAAATTGAATTTTGATATTTTCTTATTTCTCAAATATTAATCGATTATATTTTCAATCTTTAGAATGAATCAAGATATAGTAAAACCTAATTTTGAATAGAAACATGTTTAGTTTATTAAATTCAGGTCTTCACTGATGTGTACCAAGTATATCCTTGCATTTTTGGCTTTGAATATATATTTTTAGAAATTTTCAACCGGAAAATACCTTCAAAGCATAGAAATTGATGTTTTCAGCATTTGAATTGTTCTATTTTTATCCTCCAAAGTATAAAGATTTTGAAACAAAGCCATCAACGAGGATTTTAAAGAAGAAACATGAATACATACACTACTTCTTATTATATAACATAGAAGAATAACTTAAATTCTTTTGAGCGTGAATGCGCACTTACCTCATCATCATGCATAGCGACTGTTCCTCCTGAAGCACGCTCTCGAGATACATCATATCCAGGTCGGATACAATTGCTCCATTGATAACAATTATTTCGTCCCCCTTGATGATGCCTAAAAAATAAAATATTAAAAGAAAAGTAGAGAAGAGAAACATTTTAGAGAACTTGCATGGTGTTCAGTTTATATAACTTCTACTGCTTATACAAATACATATAAAGAAAATGACAGGACGAAATGAACACAAAAGATAGTAGATACACTGTCTCTGTGGATTAAACAAACTATCTATGTACTTCTCGGAAGGTATAGAAAGTGTATACACGAAACTGTAAAGAGCTCACAGATGAATGGATAGATGTGTCACTTTAAGTGGTCAACCTGAAGGAGCTGCAATCTGAAAGCAAGGACTTTCTCAAGGAGAATATAGATAACATGCTACAGACACAATAAAATTGATTCCATATATGTAGGTGGGTTGGTATACCCCTGGCACCAACATCAGCACCCACAATGACGACAATGATGTGGTCGGATGCACATTGTATATCCCTTTCATATATGTGTGTTGTGTATGTTCCTATAGCGTGATAGTAAGATAGAATGTATAGTATATAACATTCAATGCAATTGTAACCTTAAGATGTATCCTTTTTTTGTCCTGCCTTATATCCACATGAGTGACAAAATAATAGATAGATCACCCTTAGATCGTGAAGAGTATTGTTTGAGATCCTTGTGCTAGTATTCTATTCCTTATTCATAATTCTTCACAAAGTGAACACACACACCCGTTTACACATACAGGTTCGCAAAAAGGATATTCACGTTTTAAGAGTTTGTCTAAAGTGCCAGATGCTCTAATGTGCTTAAAGTGCAATTGATAAGGCTTACCTACCTTAAAAAATGACAACGACAACGACAACGAGAACGAAAACGACGACAACGTATCGCAAGGTGAATAAAATCTTCTTCTTCTTTTTTTGGTTGTTGTTTTTGTACAAAAAAAGGGAGCTTTTATACGTAAATTGAAGACTGGCCTCGTTTCTGACATGGCACACACCGGCTTCTATTGTGTCTCCATCATCAGACTCGACTTGGCTCGGTTAGGTTCGGTGTATCTTTTATATTATCTCTCATCTCATGTGATGTCCTTTTTGAGTGAAAAAGATTTTCGTCTATTGAAAATCAGGCTCTTGGGATAAATCTCCACCGAAAGGATAAGTAGGAATGCAGGTTAACATAAAGTTCTTCTTTTTTTTCCACGTTTTTTTTTTTTTTTTTCGTGGAAGTGTAAGTGGATTTTTCACAGGACTGGGACGACCTTTCTCTACTTCGTATACTACGTACCTACCTACCTACTGAAGGGTTACTTACTCACTCTTAAGGTTGCATGCAAATGTCAACTTAAGTTTGTTCTTTCTTTCCTCATGAAAAGAGCTTCTTGAAAGCAGCAAGAGTGTGGATGGATGGGGATATCCTTCGCAAAGAAAAATGTAAATTATTCTTCAACATCTTTGGAGATAACATGATGGATGGAAAATTTGTTCAGG
The DNA here is from genome assembly GCA_951509635.1 of Eupeodes luniger. Lineage (NCBI taxonomy): Eukaryota > Metazoa > Arthropoda > Insecta > Diptera > Syrphidae > Eupeodes > Eupeodes luniger. The sequence goes on from OX608074.1 coordinate 2,563,116, forward strand.
GCTCGACGAAGACACATTCCACACATGAGACCTGGATCCTGAGACCACCAAGAACAAGAAGAAGGATACGGATACGATGACGACGAACGATGACGACGAAGATGAAGACGAAGACAGGCGAATCACTTGTATCCGCCCGCCTTAAGATGTTTGCACATCATCGAGTGAAACAAAAGTATCTAAGCCTCTCCGGCTGGCTGGTTTGATATTCATAGCTACATCAGCATCAGCACTACCAACTTGCTGCTCAATGGTGACATAGCATGAGTTAAACAAATGTTTCATCTTATAGTTAGGAGCAAAGAATACAAAAATAAAACACCATCATACACAAAAAATGTATATTTATCAAGACGCATAAGGAGAATCCTTATTTAGTTTGGTGTTATGATAATGACAGCCAGGTAAGTCCTAGAAGGATGTCCTTGCATGTGTCAACATATACATATCCTTACAGAAGTGCTGGAAGGATGCGGCTCAGAGGGAGGATTTTTAAACTTTTTACTTTTTCTCTTCCTTTTGCTGAAGCTGCGGTTCGCCTTTCTGAAGCTCTGTTCGGTTCGGTAAGTTGGGATATTTATAAATCGAAAAGGTAGGGGATTTTGTGTGTTTGCTTCTAATAGCTTTGTAAGTACATTGAGGATTCTTTCGCAGTTTTTTATCTTCTTTCTTTTGTGTGTGTTTCTTTAAATGTCGCAAATAAAATGTCTTTTTAATGGAATGTATCTTTGTTATGTTTTTTTCAATTTTAGTCATTCACATGTGGTTAAATTTCATGTTGATGTATTTTTGAATAAAAACGAATTTTCATTGCAAACAAAGGAGATAAGTAGTTTGTATGACAGAGTTTGAAAAGCAAGACAAAAAACAATAGAGTGTCATTATTTGGAATGACAGTCGAATTTTGAAAGTAAGATGAGTTCCTTTTTTGTGTCTGAATAGACATTATTTTTGAATTCAATGTAGACAAGAATTTAAAGCGTGATAAAACTTTATCGGTGTTATTTGTAATATACCGGAAGATACGTTTTAAATAACCTTAAGAGTGTTTTGATCCTATCCTTAGGCCATATAAATGCAGCCTAGTCTTCAAAGAAGGCTTTGAAAAACTTTCAAACTTAGTTTGTTAAATAAAAAAGAGGATGGGATACGGACCACACTGATGACTTCCGATTCGTGTCCGTCTGACTTAAAGCCCTACATATATTAATAACATATTAATAACAACATTTTGCGTTAGATCAGCAAATTTTGAAGTCAAAATCTTTCTTTGTTCTATCAATTGGATTTTTTTTACAAAATTAACTAAAAGTTAACAAAAATATTTTGCATTTGCATTTTTCAAAAAATATTGTTGTTAGTTTTATAAAAATTTAAAAAAAAAGAAATTAAAAATGAAATCAAACGGAAAATAAAATTGTGCACTTTATTACATTAAAATTAGTTCTGGACCGTATTTCACCGAAAACATTTTTCACTTTGAAACTTTGCAAATTTGCGTTTGCTGAAACGTAATTTGCAAAGTTTTAAATTGAGGAAATTATTAAATTGAAATTAAGTTTTCCTCATTGCAAAATTCTATTTACCAAAACGAAATTTGCAAAGTGCAAAGTCTTTTCTGAAATGTGAAAAGTTTTGTAATGTTTGAAAAGTGTTTGCTCCTTTTGTTTCACCAAACAATAACTTTTGCAAATTATATTTAGAATTTTAAAAAATTTTGCAGTAATATGCAAAAACAAATTTTGATTTGCAAATAAGAGTTTGTTTTGAAAACTTGTCGGAAACTAATCAAAAAATTAAATGAAACGATTTGAAAATGAAGATGTAAATAATAGTTAACAAGACAATGGACACAGACTTTATATTTTTTATTTTGACGAATTTACCAAAAAACATGAATTTTGAATTTTTAGTTTGATTTTGTAGGAGTTTTTTAATACATCCTGTTCCTGCTGTTCTCCAATGGAATTTCATAGCTTATAGCAAAAAAAACGTTTTTTTTTTTCGAAAAACTTTATGAAGAAATGAATAGTTTTGAAGAATATTTTAAAAACGAAGAATAAAGGAATGATCGAAAATGATTTTTCGACAAAAGAAAGTTTTTGATTAAGGAAAAGTACCACGGAATTTGTGTTGTCTAAAATTGGAAATAAAGTACAATTCAATACCCAAAAGAATATGTGCTTAAGTCTCCCAATATCACGGTGTTGTATCTATGCACTGAATAACCAAAGAAAGAGTAGTTCATCGAGTATCGAATATTATCATATCAACCTCCAAGAAGGTACATACAACTTTGAGTGAATATTTGATCTTTATAAACACGAATATTACTTTCCATTTTTCAAAATACTTCGACTTTTTAAAAAAATTGAAAATTGTAAGTTTGTGAAACACTTTGCACTTTTATTCTGCAGGATATTCTTTTTGCTAATTTGCAAAATGAAAAGTGAAAAATTTTTGGTAAAAAAGGTCCCTGATCTGAATTTCGCTAAGGTTCTGACAATTTTGTTTTAAATTATTCTGACGAAATGTTCGATTTCATCAACTTTTAAATATTAAAAACCAAAAAACACTGCTATTGATTTCGAATCCCAAAAAAAAAAAAAATATTGAATTGGAACATTTTCTTAAAACAACAACAATTCCAAACATATTTCTCATGTGTTATCATTCAATAAAAGAAATAAATAATAATACAAAAATAATTTAAACAAATTTAAATGTAGACCAATCTGTAGCATTCTTATAAAAATATTAAAATAAAAACCATCCCTCAGGGTTTAAAAAATACGTATTATTATTTTGTGTTTAACGGATAACTTTTCAACTGAAATGCACATATATTAAATATAATGTACTTGTTACGGAGGCAGCTAATAAAATAAAATAAAAGCAACAAATAAAATCAATTTGTAGCATTAAAAGGAACACGATGTTTTATATTATATTGCTCGTATTTATATGAAGGCATGTAATTTTTAATTTCACGCATTTTAATTATTATTTTTAATATCGAAGCCACATGGAAAGGCAAACATTTAATTATAATTAAAAATTAAAAACTATTTCAAAATAGAACAAAAAAAACCCCTTCCTCTCTTCTATAGTTACGAGCATGAAATACAGATTATAAATCCAGAATCAAATGAAAACGTAATTAATAGCATTTAATAAAAAAAAAACAACAAAATTTCCAATGCAACAAAATAATTTAAAAATGACTTTAATAAAAATAAAACCCAACCAGTAAATAAATCTACTTTAAAATGTATAATATTTAAAAACAAAAAATAAAAAACTTCTCTGGAATCAAATAAGTAGCAATTTTCCGAAAATTAAATTAAAACAACAAAAATTCAATACCAATAACAACACACAGGGAAGGGACGTGAAAAAAAACGTCGCCTTCACACGATGAATTCAACGCCATCAACCACACTATGTTCTCATACTCCTACACCTACATACATACATATATATATCTCATCCCTTACTCATTTGCATGTCATCCTTGTCCATTTTATGAAAATCAATACTAATTTGATTTTGCAACTGAAAATTAATAAAGAAAAAATTGGAATCGCTTAAAAAATCGACATCATCGCTCCCTCTGCATAAAATGTCATCTCTCCGAAAATCACATTATCCCTCGGCCGACCCATTTATCTTTTGCCCCGGGTTCCAGGTTCTACAATTCTCAATTCTGAGGGATGGCCATTCGTTCAAACTGAAATTTAACACAATTACCTTACACTCCGCTAACTATGTAGATAGAAAATGTTATATAGGGTCAACATCAACATCAACATCCCTTCGTCATCGAGTTGAAATCGTCGTCATCACCGCCGTCGTCGGCGTCGTAGTCGTCGTGGCACGGTTTCACCCTACCTGATAGTGGTTTGGTGGCTGGATAGCTTGATGGCTGGATGGTATATGGCTGATGAGGACGACAACGAGGATGATAACCTCATAAAAGTCGAGCATTTCGCTTTCGCGGGTAAGGGTCCTTGTCTCTAGTGATACTGTTGATATATAAATGCTCTCGCAAAACACCGACTCAAAGTTTCCTTTAAAACGCTTGCTCCCTTCATCAACATCGCCATATCGCCAGCCAAGCCCAACCCAGCCCTAACCAAAGGATCTAGCGCACATAATTAAAATCTCTTTGAGGTTCTCTTACTGCCAAACAAAATAATAAAAAAGAAACAAAATAAGAAAAAAAAACTAGCAACAAATTAACGTCGAATGTCCTGGAAATCCAATTAAATTTAGTAGTCAACGGGAATTAATGCAAGCAGACGCCTCGCCTCTCTCTCTGTTTATCGCGCTCTCTGTGAGACAGGACAGGGCGTAGAAAAGAAACATCCAAGTTCCAAGCCAAGCCAAGGTGTTATAATGCTTCGAAAAGGAATTGCGCTTTACCCACTCGCTTGCTCTCCTTTAGCTTGAGATTCGATGTCATCTTGCATCGTTGGCATCGTCGTCGTCTTCGCGTCTTCGGTCGCTCGCTGTGGTTGAATGCAGGAGTTGGAAAGATAGTTGTGCAGAAGTTGTAAGGATAATTGGCAAATATTATAGTATTAGAGCACCGCGGCGTAATGACGGTCAAAATGCGCACACCGCGAAAGTGCAATAAGCCATGTCTTCTACGAGTAGGGGCTGCGCTGTGGTCGGTGTGGATGCAGTGAAGCAGAATGAGTGATGAAAATTACTGATTTCTTGGCGTCAATAAATCGCTTTCTGTTGTTTCTTCTTCTTCTTTGGCAACATGATAGAATAATAAATCAGTGGAATTATAGTTTTTGGGGTTCCCCTACAAAAACTTGATATCGAATGCAAACACCTTAACTTTTCGGAATTTGTTCAAAAAGGGGAGGAAGGAAGAAAGCCTCAAAAATAAAAGTTGCTTCTTTAATAAAGGGTTTCCAATAAGTGGTTTCTTTTTGATATTGATACAATTGAATTTATTTTAAGTTTGTTCCATTGCAAAGAAAATGGTTGAAATACCATACCTCTCAGCTGTCTCTCCTCAATAATTTCATGAACTGTGTCTTAAAGATATTAAATCGGCCTCAAAGACCTGGTCGATTTCTTACCGACTTTAACATCGTTATGCATGAGAAAAAGTGGAAGTGGATTGGTCCAGTCTATATACGATGCAGTGAAGGATCTATCACGAAGATTTAGGATTGAACCATTCTGATTTCTTGGAAAGTTTAAGAATGTATATAAGTGGCAAGGACGAGTCTTCACATAAGTCGTCGAATAAATAATTTACTAATTATTTCTCTAGGAGCGCAATTGGTTAAGATCATTTAACTTGAGTTGGCAGAAGACTTTCTGGTCGCACAGAAACTGGGAGCAGAACAGAAAAGGAATTTCAGAAGCTTGCATAATGTTGGCGAGAACTCAGACGAATTTCTTTAAACAGAACAAGGTAGTGTGTAGGGTTACTTACCCTCCCCACCGCCATCTCCCCTTTACTTGTCAAAAAGATAAATAAAAAAGCAAAGATAAAATCCTAAAGGTGTTAAACTATGAAAGCTCATTGGCCAATTTTTTAATTTGGTTTGTTTTGACATTTTAACATGAACAGACTGACACCTGAACAAATCTTTTGTTGGAAAGGTCGCCTAGATTAGCGATGTAGAGCATATGACAGAACTCATATTTAAATTATAATACCGGGAGATTATTTTCCGAATTAAGTAAATTGTATGTCAAATAAAAAAATAATTATTGTTTTATTCCAAATTTTTATACCCCTAATAAAACACCCTTAACTTATCAAATGTCAAAAGATGACAGCGACTAAAATAGCATCCTATTTCCAGTAGGAACTCTTATCGGAAAATCTTTTACCTAGAACTATTTAAATAAAAATTGAACAAGTTGTTAAAAATACAAAGGTCATAGGTTGAGCACAGCTGTTAAGCAATATTTCATCTAAACTACGAAAATGTCTTGCAAATGTGTATTTCGTCCTGCATCTTCCTGCCAAACTTTGTTAAAAAAACAAGATTCAATATTCTGTTTCAAAAATAGAAAAAAAAAATATATATGTAAATACACCACCTTCAAGAATTTCTAAAGAAATTTCTTTTAATATTAAGTGTCAAGGAAGATTGAAGATACTAAAATAAGGACAAACAAAATGAAGCCCTATTTTTGTTTACTCACCATTGTGCATTGCAACGCTTTTGTCTTCAACCCGACTAACATAGCAACAGAGTTCGTCTTGGCGTTCAGCATTTTCAATGAGCTCAGCCTCCACAGAGAAACCCCACATCTGTTCCAGAGTTGTCCGCTGCAGTTCGACTTGATAAAGGATCTTCATGCAGACTTCAATGAATTCATGATTATGCAACTGAAATTAAATTAAACAAATTGTTTGCAATTTTAAGTTAGTCAATAAGTTAAAGAATATACTAATTTATTTTTTTATTTATTTTTTTTATAATTTATTTATTCAAGCTTCCATCAGAAAATGAAAATGTTTTTTTTTTGTTTTTTTTTGTTGTTTTTTAAGTTTTTGTATAATTTTATGCAATTTTAAATAAACTTAGTTGGAGGTGGAAAGTTTTTACTTTTCTTTTGTTGTATTTTGCATTTTTATTCTTTAAATTGGTTTAAATTATAAAAGTACCTATATATGTATAGGGGAGTTTCCTTTTTATTTTAAGGAATGTTTACATATATGGTAATTGTTAGGAAATTTTTCAACTTAAAAGTTGGGTCATGCATACCAAGGAGACGGTTTTGTTTTAAATGAATGCCAATGCAATATATGTAAGAGTTGAAAAAAGTTTTCAATTACAAAAACAGGTATAGTTCCTTCCTATAGATGGCTGTTTTGAAATTAAATTGACTAAGTTGCAATGGGAAAATAATTGTATTTAAAATTTAAAACACTAGCTAACAATTTTCTGTAATTCATTAATAAGTTAATTATAATTACAATGATACAACTTCAGTATTTATTTTTAGGCAAATAGTCTCAAAACTGTAATTTAGAAAAGTTTTAAATGTCATGATTTTCATGCGTCGACATCAGTTTATGAAAAGTTAGAGGTAATTTAGAAATGAAAGAATAACAAAATAATTCATCTGTAGAAATTATTTAAATTTCAGTCATAAACGGGTTGGAATTAATTTTAAAAGGGTGATCGTATGGAAATGCAGTTTTTGTAAAGTTTTTTGTAAGAAATTGTGAGACTAGACATTCAAAAATGTCTAAGGTTCTGTGATTTTTTTTTACAAATCAAAATGAAAAACTTAAAACAAATACATACTTGTCATCTCGAATAGTTTGCTAATTGAAAGTTTTTTATTTTTAAATTTGGAAAAAATTAATTAATTATTTAAGAAAAAATAAAAAAAATGGGTCCGAACTTTATTCATGTTGTTTTTACCATTTTAAATTTTCGACTCGAATTTCTTGCGAAAAAATATTGATTTAAAAGTTATTTTATCTCAAAACAAAAATTGTTATAAACTTTTCGTTAAATTAAATCAAATATTAATACAAAATAAATCCTACCAAAAGTGCAATATTAAATTGGCATTTTGTATAGAACCGGAACACAGGGTTTTCGAAACTGCGATGAAAACCTAGTCAGCGAATTAATTGTAGTGAATTAATTGTAGACGTGATTAAGCAGCACTTCCAACAGCTGCTGAATATAGCCATCATGTAGAGGAAAAATTGAAGAGCAAAGAAGCATGAGACCAGGTTATAAAGACCAAGTCCCAGCGTTCAGTATTGAAGAAGTTAAGAAGGCCATCTACAAGCTTAAGAACAGCTCATTCAAGCTATTCCACACAGAAAAAAAAAAGTTGTCATATTAACAATCTTCGATAGTCAACCTGAAATTTGGCCAATTGTCGCATTGACTACCAAAATAGTCAATATGATAACCTTTTTTTAAAAATTGACTACTGGATAGTCAGTTGAACAATTTTCGATTTTCAATTTTGGGTAATCAATATGACAACAAAAGTTGTCAATAGAATAACTTCGGTAGTCAATATGACAATTTGGTTGTCATATTGACTACCAAAATTGACTATCGAGGATTGTTATATTGACTAGACTAAGTAGTCAAATTAGATTTCGGTTTTCAACAAAAATTGTCATATTGACTACCGCAGTTGTCCTATTGACTATCGCAGTTGTCGTATTGACTACCAAAATTGACTATCGAGGATTGTTATATTGACTAGACTAAGTAGTCAAATTATATTTCGGTTTTCAACAAAAATTGTCATATTGACTACCGAAGTTGTCCTATTGACTATTTCAGTTGTCATATTGACTACCGTTGTTGTCATATTGACTTCAAAATTGAATTGTTATATTGACTATCGCAGTTGTCATATTGACTACCGTTGTTGTCATATTGACTTCAAAATTGAATTGTTATATTGACTATCGCAGTTGTCATATTGACTACCGTTGTTGTCAAATTGAATATCGAGAATTGTTATATTGACTACCGCAGTTGTCCTATTGACTACCGCATTTGTCCTATTGACTACCGCAGTTGTCATACTGACTACCGCAGTTGTAGTATTGACTACCGCAGTTGTCGTATTGATTACCGCAGTTGTCATATTGACTACCGCAGTTGTCGTATTGACTACCGCAGTTGTCGTATTGACTGCCGCTGTTGTCATATGGACTACCGCAGTTGCAATATTGACTACCGCAGTTGTCATATTGACTACCAAATTGTAAACAAATTTCGGATCCAAAAATTGACAACCGAAAATTGTTCTATTGACTACCGCGGTTATCGGCTTAAAATTGACTACCAAAATAGTCAATAGGACGACTTTTTTCGTTCTGTGCAGACATGTTTTGGGCTTAGGCAAGGAGATAAACTAGCGTGTAATTTCTTCAACATAGTCCTGGAGCAGATAGTGCGAAAGAGTAGTGTTAACTTGGAAGGCACTATCTTTAACATATTATCTTCACAACTGCTTGGCGCTGCGGACGAAATCGACAGCTGCTCAAAAGTAGCTGTTTTAGAAGCTAGGAAGAAGACGAAGAAGAAGAGGAAAAGCGAATGAGGACAAAACATAGTATATCTCCCCACTGTCTTGGACAAAACATCAGTGTTGGTACAGCAGTAATTTCGAGGTAGTCAAGGAGCTCACATACCTTGAAACATAGAATTACCCTAGCGAATCGCTACTACTTCTTTTTGGCCAAACAAATGGGTTCAAAACAACTTTCTCGAAAAAAAAGTAAGCGTTATAAAAAACTCTAGTTTTACAAGTTCTACTCGCGAAAAATAGAAGAGTGCTTGGTATCAACCACTGGAGGGAGCCTGCTACGGAACGCAAAGGATAGAACAATGCAATAACTTAGTCTGAGCACCTCCATGGATCGGGTGCTGGATAAGTAAGTAAACTACAAGTACACTGGTATTCTTTCTCGAAATCTAATTGAAATATTTCAATTTCGATAAGTTTTGATGCCCTTCATTCAAAATTGATTCCAAAACTCCAAAATTGAGATATTACTTTAAAAAATTCGAAAAAACAACATCTATTAGTCTTTTTGAGTCTATCGAAATTCATGAAGATGTTCTTCTGAAATAAAATTCGTGATGATTTTCAAAATCTATAATTCCTACCTTTAATATTCAGTTTAAATATTTAAAATTGTTTCGGGAAATAATCATAAATTGTAGGATTTTTCTTGTCTAATATAAATCGCTAAAATGGTTTCAACAGTAAAATTCAAAGCAGTTTGAAAGTAATGTTTGTTTCTGTAACAAATATTTCCTCCAAATAGTGCTACAACATTAAGTTTTTAAAATATATTGTAAACATATTAAAGTAATGTTGAAAACAGGATCAGGTAGTCACAATTCGAAACCAACACTAAAAATTAACACCAAAATGTATTTTTCAGAACCATAAAAGCTCAAATTTAAGATTTCATAAAACTTCAATTAGAGTCAAATAAAGTTACATAACTAAAGAGAATTTTCAGAAACTAAGTAAGAGACTAAAATGACAAAGATTTGTACCATTCAAATTTATCATGAACACAATGTGTTGTTTGTTAATGGATATGTTGTGTTTTGCCTAAGCCTTAAAAAATTCGTTTTTGGTTAACTTTGACAGTTTTATAAAGTGCATATTTTTAAAACCTTGTGTGAGAGAAAAGTTTTAAGGTGAGATTCGAATTCAAGACAACTGTATCCTTTGAAAAAGTAGTATTTTATTTTTAGTGCAGAAAAACACTTCGTTTTGTATGATAAATTTTGAACTTAACTACATATGTTTTTATTTTTCTTAACATTTCACTCTAACTAAGAAGTTTAAGATTTCTTCTTTTTCTTAAATGTTAAAAAAGTTTTGTGATTTACAAGAAACTTTCAAAACTTTTTTTGTAAGAAAAAAAAATAAAAGTGATATTTTTCCAATTTTATATCACACAGAAAAATCTCAAAAAAGTTGCAGTGGAAAATTAAAGTTTTTCATTTCGAAAGGACCAGATGCAAGAAAAGCAGTAATGGATAGATGATAAATATTTTCTTTCTGTAAAAACATTGGTTTAAGGACGATTAACACACAAGTATACAAGTTTGTAAAAGTTGAAGACTGCTGCAGAAAAAGAAGTTAAGTTAAGTTTTGCCATGCACAATAATTAACGGATGTAGACAAAAAGTTTATTTTTTTGTTTTTTTTTTTGAGTTTTTGAGGAAATTTAAATATTTTTCGAAAATCGATTTATGATTTTAATTTTGTTTTGTTTCGTAGTAAATGTGAAATTTTAAACTATTGAGAACTATAAATTTTATTTTTTGGGTAGTTAAAAATAAATTTGACTGCGGAATTGTGTAGCTGGGCATTGAAAGGATTCCGGATAGTCCTGACTTAAAATAAATCTCTTAAAAAGTCGATTTAATTGCAGATTTTCAAAATGAAGACATTTTACAAATTTATTACAAAATATCTTATTCATTAAATGAATCCTTGATAGTATTTATTATTTGAGGGGAAAGTCGATATATGTTTTTGTCTTTCGAGGATATTGAACAATGGGGTTTTCGTTTTTGTATTTTGTTGTTGATAAATAAGACAAAACAATAAAGGATTATATAAATAATACCTCAAAAACATTTAACTGAATACAAACTTTTAAAAAATAAAGACAACAAGAAATAAAGAAAAACAATAACACACATTTTGCACATATGACATAGTCATCTCATCAAAGTCTTCATTTTTCTTTCTATGTATGTTTGACACACAAAAATATTCATTTATGTAGGTACTAGCCATTCTTATTCAAATTCTCTTTTTCATGCAAATATTAAAAAATATTAAAAAAAAAACACTTAAAATCCTTGCATGGTTTGTTGATGATTGGAGAGTTCTGAAAGGATTCAACAGCATTGCTTTTGAAAGCAAATGATTGTTCTCTGCAATTTTGAAGGACATCCAGGATTGAAGGCATAGTGCCTACTTTATACTCGTATATTAAGTATACAAGACTTTGTGGGAATTTTATTTTCTATCGCTTGTTATTGTTTGCCAAGATGAGAGGACAACAAAGGTCCTTTTGTTGATTTGCTGAGGTGAAAAAAAGAGAAAAGAAACCTTTATTTCGTTTCTTTTAATTTTTATTTTCATTGCATATTATTTATGTTCATATACATAAAATTATACATTTTTACAATTTAGATATAAGAATAAGGATCAAAAAGTAGAAACACCATAAACGTGCTTTTTGCAAATAATTATCTTGTTTGGTGTAGCAATAAAGTTCATTATAAGATTGTTAAGGGGGGTCTATGGAGGTCTATGTTAAAAACGTGAGGATAACGAATTCGGAAGTACATAATGAAAAATAAGTTTATATGTCTTTGTACTATGAAAGTGGATAACAGAGATGAATCCAGTCCAGTATAAAGTAAAAGTTTAATTCGATTTTACAGTGAATTCATGTGAAAATGAATTAAACAAAGAGAAATAGATTTCCCTGTTGCTCCTTCTACCCTACCGACAATCGAATCGCCATCGTTGTCTGTTGTCCTTTTTGTTCGTCTTCGATGTCCTTTTTGTTTATTGAATTTTTAACATTGCTGGATTTGTGTTGGTAAGATTTTGATTTTGAAAGGCGCCTCGAAACTTGATAAAAAATACATCTTCACATTGAAATAGGACACACAAAAGATGAAGTCAATTTATAAGAAGAAAAAATTCTTATTTCTTGAGTTTATTTCGAGTTGAAAAAGGTCTGACTTTGGTAAGTTTCAAAATTTTCAACAATCTAATTCCAATTCTAACTCATTGTTACTTTTAGGAGATGAATCCTTCCCTGTACATTTTTTGTCTGTTCATGAAATAGGTGTATTTGGTATTTGACATCGATATTTTAGATTCCATGGTTACATTAAGAAGTTTAAGACTTTCAGAAATAACTAATTGGAATTTTATTGATTTTGTTATACAAAATAAAACAGACATACAGTTTTACATGCAACATTCCCTCTAGGAAATTCTTCTTCGTTCTTTTGATCATTTCTTATACATATGTATATATATTATTAGAAAACTATAAAGATACACATACATATATAAACACAAAAGATACATCTAGATAGCTGCACAAAATAATTGATACACCTAATTTGAAGGAGAAGTTTTGTTGAGCAAAAACTCTCTTTTATTTCCAAAAGAGAAAGCTCATTATAAAAGTCGAGTGAACTTGATGTTCGATTTTGTTTAAGATTTAAAATACTTTTTGTTAACAATTGAATTGCCATGTTCACTAGAATGATTTTTAGAAAGGTTTTCGTTTCGTTTCGTTTCGTTTTTCTTTTTCTTTCTGTTTCTGTTTTTGTAGTGTGTATTGTGTTTCTAGTTATTGAAAGGTATTTAAAAAGGATGCCCTTTTTATGTGTATTATTTGGAAATACCTAACTCTTACCTTTTTGATCAAAGAGACAAAAAAACAACAACAACAAAATAAACCTTCGTCTTATTTGGAATCGGATAATCCTTGAGGCATTTAAGTTGCTCGTCTTTAAATAACCCCATTATACAATATCCTGATGGCGGAAGGATTTCTTCCTCCTTTCTCTATTCTATATGTGTCTTTGTATATCTACCCCACTTCCATCGCGTCGTCATCGTCATAGTCCTCGTTGTCGTTGTCGTTGTCGTTTTCCTGACCAAAGTTAAATCTTCGTTTGAAAGATAAGAAATAGTTTCCATAGCATTTGCATGTCAACCAAATAAATTAGCTTAGAGGATAAGACGATAAGAAAATAGAGTGTTGGTTCTCCAACCTCCAACTATTTCTACTTTGGTTTCTGTTGACTGTTTCTGTTTCTGTATTTCACGTGAAATTGAATTTTATCCTGGCGTTTTGTGTATTTGTTCTGTTTCTATATTATAATTTTGTCGTTCTTTCGTTGTTGCTACTATATTGCATAATGCTTCCTGCAGGATTAAAGCAAACAAAAAATTAAAAAAAAAAAAACTAACTTAAGTGGATAAAATGCTCCTAAACAATTTACCCAAAAGAGAATGAGGTAAATATAAAAAAAAAACTATTTTGGAATCTTTCAACTAAATCTTGGTCTTGTGTTTTTAATTAAATTTGTCTAAATTAAAATGAGTCAAAAAGGACGTGCAATTAATTACAAGGACCAACTTCAGATTGTTGACTTCTTAAGAAAATTAAAACTTGAGTAACAATTTTATTATATTGTGTATATTGTACACTGTAGAGTGTACAGTGTCCTGCAGGAAATTCTTGTTGTGTTTTGAATTGTTGGCTTTGTGTTTTTAATGTTTATTGTTCATACATTATACACAAAGATGTTATGAAATGTTGTTAAAATAATCAGTTAAGCGAAATTAAAAATGTTGTGTGGTTTGGCAAATTTTTGCTTTATTTTCTGGGCAATTGATTCTTCTAATTTCAAAGATTCGAAAGGTTTTTTTTAGTATCTAAGATACGATTTTTTGAGTTCTATTTTCATACTATATTAAGAACAATTTTAGGGGCTCAACCAGGATTAGAGCGAATAAACTACTATTTCATTTCAAAGAAGTAAAAAGTTTGTATTAGATATCAATCGGGTTTTATCTTTATTTGAGAGCCCTATCAATGAAATAATTTGTAAAGTATTGCATCCTTTAAATAGCCATAGCCGTGGATTTGCTGGGTAGCATGCAATCGAAAGGTCCATTTTTCGATGATTAAGGCTCATAATTCAGGCTGAATTTGACCGATGGAATCGATTAGCTTGTCGAGGTGGTTTTCGGTTTACTCGCATAGACCTGTGACTTAAGAAAACCCCACAAGAAATAGTCAAAAGGGGTCAAATCATGCGATCTTGGTGGCCATTTCACGACGCCTCGGCGTGAAATAACCATGCTATGAAATCGCTCGTCTAGAATATCGATTGTGTCTTGAGCTGTGTGGCATACACCAAAATTGGGAATAACTTCCAACTGCTCCAAAATCCAATTAGCAAACACACGACGCTGGGTACGGTAGTCAGTTGGATTTTGTATGAGTGCAAGCCCAAATCAGGCCGCAAAATTCGTCATGTTGTGGCCTGCGACAGACCAAGTTCTTGTGGGCTGCCTTGGATTAAGCTGCACACTTTCTTGAGTTTCGGTGACGTACGGGTGTTTGCTATTTGATATTTTGACAGAAAGCAAAAGAAACAATAGCCCCTACGAGTTGTCAAAAACAACCAGACCCTACCCCGGAAACCCGTTTTTATTTAGAACAATTTTAAACAACCCGGATTTAAGTGAATAAACTACCGTTTTATTTGAAAGAATTATATGAATATGACTAAGCGTTTAAAATTGCCTTTGATGACTTGATGAATACAGAATATGTTTTAAAATTTATCAAATGAAATTCAATATTTTTCTCTTTTGACATTCTCGGCTTATAAACTTAAAAAACCAAAAAAATCGCTTCATTTCAATTATCACTTGTCATTGGAAATATTTTTACTATACGATAAATCACATCCATTTGCAAATGGAAATCCATAAAAAGGATTGATTTTTTGTCTAGCGAGGTAAAACATTAGAGAATTCAAAAAAAATAAAAGTAATTTTTTAATACACTTTGGAAGGTTTTGTTTTTTGTTCTTGTTGTGTGTAAAATCTTTTCAAATTGAAATATTTACAAAATATCGATTAAAATCCATTGAATTTGTTTTCAATTTGATAGATATCACTTTAGACACAAAATAAAAATGAAATTAAAAGAAATCCATAGACAGATTAATGGAACTGAAACCCACTGCAGACTTATTTTATACTCGGATATATTTTTTTCAATTTCGTTAAGCAAGCATCGATAAAAACACAAGTACGGAATTATTTGAAAAACATAAGGGAATCACGGTCCTACTCTTCACCGATATAAAGTCTTATAGAAAAGTTCTATACGGTGTAAAAGTATGTGTCTTTGGTTTCAATCTCGAAATTACATTTTGCCATCGTTTAACATTATGTAACGTGACGCGAGGGGGGGGGAGAAGAAAAATAAGTAAACCAAGAAAGTGGGAACATCAAAAAGAGTTCACAAAACAAAATAAAATAAAAATATTATAAACCGTGCTCCTGTTGTCTTCATTCATTAGTTGTTCCTTTTTTTCTGGCTGATCCTGGGAATTAATTTTCGGTCACTTTACAAGTCTAGAACATGGCAAGTGCAGCTGTTGAGTGCGGTGTGAAATGTATGGAAAATGTGGAACTGCCTGCCTGCTTGGGTTTTATTTTAGCCTATCCTTCTTCCTACCCCTTCCCATTGAAACCTGCTCCATCTCTAATGCTCATAAAGTTCACGCTCCAATTCACTATGATGCATCACTCATTTAGAATTCTCCACTGACAACTGCTAGGGTTGCTCTTCAACCCTACAAGAGCCCAAGAGGGGTTGAAGTGTAAAAGTTTTTTTTTTGTTGTATTTTAAAAGAACACGCTGACTATCATTTGCAAAATGAAAAACTTTTAACTTGGCCGCAGAATTAAGCTGGAAAAACTCTCTCGGATGTAAGTTGATAGCTAAGGATACCATCATTTTCAGTTATGTATTTTCTTTTTTCCTCATTTACTTTGTTGGCATCAAGTAGGAGAATAAGAAGATGAAGGGTGGTTTTGTTTTGTTTTTTTTTTTTTTTGAGCTGTAAAGTGTTTTATATCACAACGGAACATGTATTTTCACACCATATTGCGGAAATGGAAATGGGTGTTGATGTTGAAGGTAGTCGTCGTACTGTATAAACTGTTGGTATATGGACGGACGGTGCAGAAGGATTTTGGGCTCAATCGGCGGCGCAGCGGTGAAACAATTTTAATTTTCTAAAGTTTTCAGGAGGGAAATTTAAGACGAGAGCGCATACCGGAAAAGTTTAGTTGGACATGGACAGTGTTAAAAAAAAAATGTAAACTTTTAAGAAGTTTTTCTCGTTTTTTCTGCTTTTTTGTTTTTTTAATTTTTCCCCCTTTAGCAGAAGTGTCTAGAAGATGTAAGGGTCTTAAAGAAGCTTGTTGAGAAGCTAAATTTATTTGTTACTTCCAGTTTATAAGGAAATCTTATCGAATTTCATCTTCTTCGTTTTTTTCTTTTTCGGTTTTTTTCTTGTGATGGAACTCATTTAATTTTAAAGTGCAGGGCAAAGATATAAACCTGTTAAGGAAGTTAATGTTAAATGGAGACTTTATATTTTTATGAACTTGGTGAAAAAAAAAAATCTTTCGTAAAGTTGTTTTTCTGTAAAAAAAACAAAACAGGGGAATGATAGGGAATGAATTTTGGATAAAAGGTTAAGCTAAATAAAATAAAAATACATGTCGTTTCCAAACTTTTTGATATTTTTATTTTCAAAAGTTTGTTCATGGTTTGTTAAATTCGTTTAGAGTAAAAATTATTTTAGTACTTTTACCAAATAATGAGATGTAATGAGAAATTTAAAATGTATTCAGGAATGTAGTTGGTTTTTGGGAGTTAGAGTTATCATCACAATTTTTACTGGAAATGTCATCTTAAGGACTTTTTGAAGATCCTTGTTTTAAAATGAAATAATCTCAATTAATTTATATAAAAGAGGTCAAAAAAGAAGTTGAGATGAAATCCATACCAAGTTCTTCCCATTGGCGCCCTATTAAATAACTTTTGTCTTGCAATAAGCCAAAATGTTATGTAACCGACTTCGAAAACTATGCACAATTTCGAAAAGTACTAAAAAAATTTAAATTTTGTTTTTATTTAACAACAATGTTTGGAATAATTATGTTTTTGTTTAGGAGTACAGAATTTTAAGTTGGTAATACTTTTGAAACTGTCGGTAATTTTGTCAGCTGTCAAGTGATTCAGTTTAAGTTGGCTTCTGGCATTTCAACATGATCAGACTGATGCCTGAAAAATGTTCAAAGATTGCGCTCTTTTATTTTGAAAATCTAGCTAGAAGCCCTGGTAGCTATTAGCTTTTAAGTATTGTTTTGTACATTTATATATACATAGTTCAATAAGTAATAATAATAATATTTTGAAAATCTTGGTTCTGTTCAAAATACATACGTATCGCGCACTGATTCAGGAACCAGCTTTGGCGGTCATATGCCAGAAATCGTATTTAAATTAAAATTCCAGAAGATTATATTTTGAATAAAGTAAATTTCAAGTCAATTTAAAAACATCATCTTTGTTTTATTCCATTTCAAAAATATTAAGCTAGTACCGCCAGAGAGAAAAGAACTAATAGTTTAGTTTTTTCTCTCTGGTACATAGTACCTTTAGTTGTTTTCAAGATATTTGAGTCGAAAATCAATTTTTAACAATTTTTTTTGGTTTGAATTTTGGGTTAAAAAACTATCAATATTCCATTTTTCTAAATATGTCATCGTTGCATACAATTCTTGAGGTAATGTAATTTTGTTTTCGTAAATATTCCAGGTGAAAAATATTTTTTCAGTTTTTTTGGTTTGCAAAACGATTTATAAAAAGAGACTAGGACCCACACTGATTCCCATTCCGTTTTTCAATTTGTCTTGCTTAAAACTATAACAAAATATTCATAACAATATTTTGTGCGAGATAAATAATTTAAAGTCAATATCTTTCTTTGTTCTCCTAATACTTGAGTCGAAAACCTTTCTTATCAGTTGTTTGTTGTTTTGTAAGTTTTCGTGTTTTTTTTTAAAAAGATGTTAATTGAATTTAACTAAAAGATTAACTAAAAATTACCAACTATATTTTGAATATGATGAAATAGTTTGATTTCAAAACCTATTTACGTTAACGAAATTTTTTAGTCGAAACACAATTTATATCATTTCTTAAAAACTTGTATTTCTTTTATAAATGAACACAGATTGGATTTTTCTAAGAACAATATCTTTTATTAAAACAGAATTTAGCACAGAATGCAATCATTTTAAAGTGAATGCCTTCATTTATTCAAGACATTATTGAGAATCGAATATCACTTTTAACCTTAATCACTTTTGCGTACTATTTTTTGTAGATTTTAATTTTTATAAAAACATTGATTGTTGGATTTTAAAAAAAATTTTACTGAACGTCGTAAACTATATTTCTTATAACATGAGTTTATTTTGAAGCCAATATCTTAAATTTAAAAAATATATTTGAGTCGAAAATCAATTTTTACCAATTTTTCAGTAACGTTTTTTTTTTGGTTTTTATTTTGTAAGAAACTGTCCATTCGATTTTTATCAAAATTTTAGTAAGTAACGAAAACGTTATTCTTCGTCGCATAAAATTATTTTGGAGATGAGATTATTTTTTGTTCGTAAAATATTCGAGCTGACAATTATTTTTGTTCAGTCTTTTTGATTTATAAAAAAAACCGTTTTTGTTTCCAAAAATATACTAGTTTGGTATCACGTCACATTATGTAATACTAAATTTAATTGAAGTCGCTAGCATTATTGGTTCGTGAGATATTTTTTTTTTGTATTGCTTTGGTAGAGAAACCACCCACTCAATTTTTTTGAGAGTCCTTTCTGCATCTTCTTGTATTATTATCTGTACAACAAAATTTATTTGAAGTCAATCTTTCTACTGGTTTTTGAGCTATGGACGACAAAAAAAGCTTCCCGAACGTATGAACGTAAGTCCAAACGCGCACAAAGCCATCTCTCTAAAACCTTTTATTTAGATCCTAGGGACCTTGAAACATCGAGAATTGCCAAACATTTTCAATTTGACAATAAATTCCTATGGGAAATTAAAAATAAAGCGTTCGTTTTTTTTTTAAGATGAAACCAATTCAGTATGACATCATAATGACGCTCATTAGTTCGTGAGATATTTTTGGGGTCAAACTAAATTTTTGATTATTTTTTAAAATATTTCTAAAGTGAAAAAATTGGATTTTATCCAATATCTTATCGATATCTATGTCGATTCTTGTAATATTGTTGAAGAAAAAAGGTATCCTTAACTACAACTGAAGGGACCTTAAAACTTCGAGAAATGTCAAAATTTTCAATTTGGAAAATCAGGCCGATTATAATAACTTTCAATTCAAAGTTAAAGGTTACACAAATATCAACATTTTTGGTATTATTGATTTCCAAAATAATTTTACGTTAAAGCTTTAAAATTGTTCTTTTTTTAAGTGTTTAACGTTCATGAAATGAAATTATTCGACCTATGAAATAATTTGTTTAGATTAAGTGGCCAAGATATTTATTTATTTTCGGCAATATTTTTTTATTATGCTGTATTCAAAAAATTAGAAAAAAAAAGTCAATTGAAAAGTTACGCTTGACAAAGAAATTTACTCCTCTGTAATAAGTCAAGTCAGTTTTGTTTTTTTTTATTCACAAATTATTCCCCTGCTATGCTGTAAAAATAAGCAATAACAATTTATTGTCCAGAAATAACATCAAAAACAATTCACGTACTTCAAATCACACATAATCTAGCGGTTTATTTTAACTCTCCTTAATCATACCTCCCTTATAAACCATATCTCACTCGCATATATTCAAACAATTATTAACCCATCATTTATTTGAAATCAGCCATTAAATTTACCCGAGGGAAGAAACCGTGGCATTGTTATTTTTGTTGTTCCTCTTTTTTGGTGTCAAATTCATTGCTCCCCAGACAGATTAAATAAAATACGACATAAATATATGCACACTTACTTATGGCCCCAAGGACGACAAATGACGGCAGCTACCAAATTCTTCCTCTCCTCCGTTTTCCCCCCAAAAACGAAAAAATAAAAATAAAAGCCAGATGGCAAGGACGAAGAAGAATAATAATAAAGAAAAAAAAAGAAAAACTCCATCCAAAAATTATGATCATTGAGTAGCTGTTCACGACAATGCATAATAATGGCGCCTTATCTGATTTATCGTCCAAACACCAAGCTTTGTAATAAAAATAGAAATTTATTAGAATTTAACATCCACAAAAAGCACTGTGATGTTTTGCTCCTTCCAGTTTTTCTTTTTATTTATAAGGACGAAGTCTTTAAGAGCAGACGAAACTCTCACAGTTACAGTCAAAAATATATCCTATACGAGTACATGTATGAACAAGGAGTAGAGAGAAACAGAAACAGGAAAAGGAAACCCACCTGGAAATATCATAAAATCAAAAACACAACATCGAGCATAACTTTTTCAATAAACATCCGGTGGTGTGTGACACATTCCACAATTGAAGATATATTGCTCCTGCTTCAAGGATACGCCTCAATGCTGCTATTTTATGCAACTTGTACTTGTTTTTTATTTTTGTACTTTGTTTTTTTTTTTTTTTTAATAAAAGATTTCAGTGTTATTTTTTCGAAGCGGAACGTTGGTTGGCAGAAGTAACAATAAAAAGCTCGCATTTTGCGAGTGGAAAAAACGTTACAGTTACCGTTAGCGTTACTGTTACCGTTAAGGAAAAAAACAACGACAGTTCATGTCGATATATAAGACAGGCACATAATCAATGCACGCGATTGGCTGAATAAAGTGAACGAAAATATATCTAAATTCTAGAAAAATGGTCATACAAAATGGAGGAGAACAAAAATTGTAAGGTTTCCGGTCTGAACAGTCAGTGAGTGGGGTGGTTTGGTTTTGCTATACGTGTTGGGTGGAGTAAGGATGAGCAAGAAATAGAAGTATCGTGTGTAGATAGCAGTTACCGTTAGATATTTGTTTGTGAGATGCAGCAGCAGGAAGATGAGCTAGTAGCACGAACGTTAGACGTTTCAAAAGTAGCACGAATGAAAAATAGAAAACAGGAATTGAGGTGTCATGGAAAGCAATCTCGAACAACAAAAGCTTCACAATTGATAATCAGTGCTGTTGGCAATACCGCAGCTGCAGTAGTAGCTTTTGCTATAGAAGACGTCCACCTGCCACCACTGTCATGCCGTTGATGCCAGATACCAGGGATAGAGATCGTAGTTTATTGAAAAGATACTCGTGTCCTTGTTTAACCTTGCAAGTCGCAATGAAAGGTAAATGGGAGATTAAGAATCAGTTTTGTTGGAGTTGGAGGGTAGGTGGGGAGTTTGAGTAAATGAAAATGATTTAGAGAAATTTCTCTTTAAGAGCATTAAGTAAATTAACTTAAAAGTGTCATCATTGTTGTTTTTGTTTTCTTCTTCTTCTCAGGGTTGAAAGTTTCCACTTTGTTGTAAAGGTTTTTTTTTTTGTTCTAATGAAACTGTCCTTGTTTTAATGTTGTTTTGTAAGTCTTTTGCCTTAAGCTTTGATATCAATGTGCTTGAACTCAATGGGTATTTATATCTCATTAGGTTAATTTAGAATTTAATTTTTAATCAATCAAGGAAATTCATTTAAATTCAACCAAGGTAAATCACATAGACGAAAGTATTGTATATTTCTTGCTTTACTGTCGATATCGTAGTTTGAATGAATGTTTTGTTTCAGGTCTTTAATATCATATAAAAGTGTTGTTTGAACTTGTTTCCTAAGTCTTTATCTAGTTCATGAGTTTGAAGATGAGATTATTTAAACAATTACCTTAAGAGGGTCACTGTGGCGTATGTGTATTTTTTTTTATTTGATAGTAGCATTGTGTAGTAAAGGGCCCGCCAAATAACTTTTTTTCTTTTAAAAATGCTATAAAAACATCGAGTGTAGCTTCAGCTGTGTGGCACGTAGCACCGTCCTGTTGAAACCAAATGTTGGCAATATCCTCCTCTTCAATTTCTATTAACAAAAATTCGGTCAATATAGCCCGATAACTGCTTGCTCATTTTCGAAGAAAAATTGCCCAATTATGCCTCTGGACCGAAATCCGCATCAAACAGTGACTCGTTTGGGTGTATCGGCTTTTCAATGTATGCGTGTAGGTTTTCTGTGCCCCAAATGCGACAATGTTGCTTGTTTACATACCCGCCAAGATCAAAATGAGCTTCATCTGAAAAGATGATTTTTTTTGGCAAAATTGGCATCTTCTCTAAGCGTTGTTCTCAGCGTTGTTCAAGCATATACACAACCATATTCATTTAGCGGAAAGATACAACTAATTATCTGTCAGATCAGTCATGAGCTAAGTGTTACCATTCACGAAATAAGCACAAGTTGACATAAAAAAACGTTAGATGGCGGACCCTATACAATTTAAGCACAATCAAAGTGTTTTAAGTTATTTTTTTTGCGGTAAAGCTTTTTTTTCCTATGGTCAATTGATCTTGAAATATATGTTTTTGCCTATTCTTAAAGCCATCAAATAATGTGATATATTTATTGAATCATAAGACTTTCTTTTTCCTCTACCCGAGGACTTCATTCTAAACCCTTGAGGATAAAAGTTGTCACTTCCATGAAATTAAATTGAAGCTAACAAGAAACGTCAATTCTATGGAAATAACTGAAAACTATAGAAGATGTCTATAATAATTATTATTATCATCTCATAAAGCCTTGACATGGCGATATAATTGTATCGAAAGACCAAAAGCATATGTATATGTAGTATCAATATTATTCAATATTTCAAAGAATCTCGTCGCTCTCCTAAAGCATAATTTATTATATCCATTTTGCTTGAAAGACAGAAACATCCACTGTCATTACCACAAATCGTGTAACCAAAATGTCAACATTAAATCATTTAAGGATCAGCCTCAGAAGAGATTAGCCTGAATCACACTGATGCCATCCAACTTTCCAACTCTGGATGCTTTGCCATGATTCACTTGACTCTAACACCTATATTTCCTTTTGCCTACGTATATACCTACTATAAGATTAAGGACCTTCCCACAAGAATCGGAAATTACCTGATGCAAATGACAGTCAACTTAATAGCTTAGATATTATAGTAGGTACATAAATATAATATATAATATAAAGAGTTAAAGGTATTATACAATGCACTTGAATATCTATATAACTAGTAAAACAGATCCTTGCCAGCGAAATCCTTTAAATTTAATAAAAATTTTTAATTAAATTAATGCAAGCCACGCAAAGTAAGCCCTCGGCAGCAAATCAAAACTTTCCTCTGGAAACACGAACTTTGTCTTTTTGTTTCCTGGCATTTACCTTTTCAGGAGTAGTGGCTTCCCTCATTGACTCTCTAACTCTAACTCCAACTCGAACTCTATACCGGAAGACTAATAATGCAATTGCCTCCGACGACTACGACGACATCCCCCTTGGCCCCTCTTGTTGAAACCACAATATTCTTCCACCTATAACATGCTTAAGCCGAAAGAAGAGTTAAAAAGAATAGAGGGCATCCGCCTTCCGTCTTCTCTACCTTTAGTACCGTCGTCGTCGCCGCCACAGCCGCAGCCGTCGCGTCGTTTTTGTCGATTTACCAGTATAAACTCTCTCACGGATATGTCATGTGGCGAACAAGGTAAAATAAATGTGCAGAGTTCATCCGACCGAGATAAAGACGGGTCCTTGGAACTGAAGCGATGGAAAAACTGTCGACATAGCTCCCATAGGGCGACTTAATTTACCCACAAAACAAAAAAAAAACATCCACCCACACAGTTTATTAAGTTCCACAAACATACAAACTATATGTGCTCTTTGCACAGCATATAAGGACTCACTGAAAAACTCCAAAAGTTTACCTTTTATCCTTCCGCTCGTCGTCCAATCCTGTTACCATTACCGTTACCGTTACCATTACCATTACCGACCTATAGCCGACAGCTTTTGGTAGTTGATTGCACAATGGTAGATATATCAGCAGTGCAAGTGGTGGAACTTATGTGACCAAAGATATTGTTCTATCTAACTATTGCAACCGCAAATGGCCAAGCTCCATCATATCAACCCAGATCCCAAAAAACCCCAAACCCAAAACCCAGACCCTTCCCATTTTAGTCTACTTTTATAAATAAGTTTGTACTTACATAATTTTCAATCAAATCATTACGATGTGGCACAAAATAATTGTGGTCCTCCATGTCACGTCGCTTTTTCACTCGAACAAAATGCTCCATCGGATTGAGATTCCTCCGGGCACATGCATTGGCTAGGAATTCTTCAAAGGACATCGCCTCACGTAGATAAACTGTCGAATAAGCATTGTCGGGCATTGGTACTTTGAAGGTCTTCTCTGGTTCGTCACGTGAGTTCATCTGCAACAAAAAAAAAACACGAAAAATTAATCTTCTTCCTTAAGACAAAAACAAAAATCCTAAGTATAGAAAAAGATGTGGAACAACGAAGAAGAATCCTTGTGCGGTAATTATAGTGTAAATTTTTCGTTCATTATCAAAAGATAGATATTATTGGGGTATTTCTGTGTCATTAGATAGATTTTGTTGATAGGAATTTCAATTTTCCTCTCTTATTTTTATGTTCAATAGATGTTCTGTTCGTCCTTTGGCTTGGTTTAAGCTTTAAATAAAAGAGAACTAATGAATTATGTAAGATCTATAAGAACCCTTAAGAATGATAGAAATATTATAATTCAAATTAAATATAATGGACTGTGAATGATATAGAGGCTCGTATTGATGTTGATAGAAATGATGGTCAACATATAATAGGTATACATTTATCTGCAGATTCAATTCTGCAGGGAGTACATATATAACATTATTAATATTTTGTTAGGAAATTAATTTGAAATCCTAGAAAGGACTTTATTAATAGGATATTTTATAGTGTAGACGAGTATTGTGTTTGTTCTTGGAGTAACTTGGATTTGATTTTCTTTCATATTTATAACTTATATGTTTTTAAATAAGGATAGCAAAATGAGCCACAATATCAGCATAAAAGCGATGAATTAGCTATAGAAATAATTAAAGAAATAATAATGCATTATCTTATATTATCTAAAACACACTAGATTAATAAATATTGAGTGTTTTTTTTAAGAACCTTTTAATAATAATAAAAGACAGAAATAATTAATTTTCTCACTGTTGTAATCTGGTAGATACCAGTGGTTTTTCCCGCATAGTAAAAGAAAATCAAAATATCACATACTAGCGGCCCGTCCCGGCTTCGCACGTGTATACATAAATAGATACAGATATTTAAGTTATAGGCATGCTAATTAAACGACCATGAATCACTAAATTAGAAAAAAATTGTATGCTTATCTTAAAGCCTCCCTGTACACTACGTTGGCTGTGGTACTTGTAGGTGGCAACAAAACGAGAAAGTGCCACATACAATTGCCCGTGGGAAAAGCACTCTTTCCTTAAGTCGATACCAACTATGGAAAAAGTTTGTCAGTGGAATTTATTTACTGTTAGGGCAAAGAATACTTTTAAAGGGAACTGCAACCTTTTAAAAGATATGGGCAAATCAGTTGGTATCATCGGGATCCGCGGAACATGTGCGAACTGACCGGCCGCGGGACCCGTAATGATAGTTGCTACAATCACATTATCTCTTAATTCTTTGATCAATAGTCTTGTAGCATTACACATATTGGGAAAGCTTAAATTTCTTAAAAGCATAACAGGCGTACCTATTTTTAATTTTACATTCTATAATATTGTCGAACATTTTGCTGTCCTATCATTAATACTCTTCGCAGCGTATGCAATGAAAGACATTTTATGGCTAATTTTTGTATATTTTCGGTTGGTTTTAATAGGAATTTCTAAAGATTTTTATTATAATATAGTACTAAATATAGGCTATGTTACTCAGTGATAATGTAGCTTTCTAATGAAAAAAGAATTATTAAAATCGGTCCAGTACTTTTTGAGTTTATTCGTAACATACAAAAATAGAAATCTTTATAATATTAAGTGTAGATGTAGATGTAGAGACATTCCAGGAACAAGTATATGAACATGAGTTACTTGGTAAGCTTTCCACAATCAAAAGGAACAAAGAGGAACTAAAAGTACCTAAATTTAATGAAGAATTGACGCCTTTGAATTGGAATGGTAAATCAGTAGGAATTATTGGAATTCGAGGAATAAGTGTATGGAGTGCTCTGTTCTAAGTTCATGACAGTG
Organism: Eupeodes luniger; assembly: GCA_951509635.1. NCBI lineage: Eukaryota > Metazoa > Arthropoda > Insecta > Diptera > Syrphidae > Eupeodes > Eupeodes luniger. The sequence continues at coordinate 2,589,581 of OX608074.1, forward strand.
TCTGTTGACAAATCGACCTTATATCGCATGCCACTTCGACTTCATCCAACATGTTTGACTTTATTTTAAAAACAACATCGTTCCTCGATGACTTGCAATAAGATCAGAATTACTCATTACACATAGCCTTCGGCATCGGTTTTTAACCGCCCATATCCTACTTTTAATTGTGTATGAGCATAGTTTCGTGCCCTAAAGCCATTTATAGAAGCGCCTTATGATAAGCAACGATTATAGGTAGAAAAGCAGACAGCACCTAATGATATGCTACTAATTAGTATTCTATATGTTACTGGTGGATCTGATCGTATGAGCTATGAATAAGATATTTTACAGCTGTAAAAAGTAACTTTAATCACTCTTCAGCCTCGTAACTGACAGAAATTTGTGTCATAATATTGCTCAGCTGCGTCGTAAAGGACGGACAAACAAACAAACAATCCAACAAACTGCATTTCTGGCTACTTATTACATAGTTCATTCAATCAGTCTAATTTTCCACTAGTTTTTAAAATAAATCTGGTTATATAGTGTCAATGATGACTTAAATATTGGCTCACATTGCGGTCTTTAAAATGGCATTCTAAACATCGACCAACTAGTCATCTATTCCTATAGTCTAAATGAGGATTTCCAAATTTCAGTGCTCGGAATTTATGAATAAGTCCAATTATGAGAAGTACGTGAATTTTGTATTGATAAGCTTCAAAATAGAATTTTCGACGACTAAAAAATGGTTTATTCTGCATCACGAGAGTTGCCAAAATGCCTAAAACCGATGCAATATTCCATTATAAATTATTCGTACTTATTTTAGTACTACTACTGTTTGAGTATGAAAGAGGCTAAAGTCTGCATTCTATACCAAACCAAACAAGCATTGCTTGATGGAATCTTTTCTAAATACAACAAAATAGATTATAAATTGTTATGTTAGTCAATTGGGGTTTATTAAAACAAAACAATTTATGTAGTATTACGTCATGTTATTTTTTTTTATAAATTAATTAAAATCCAACCAAAAACTTAATACTAAACTACAATAACAACAAAAATAATTCTCGATACTCCCCAGGAATAAAGATCGATAATATAGAATTTTAATGCAAATGGAATACAACCATTTGGAAATATATCTACAAAAGTATATCTATGTGATATTATAGAACCAAAAACCGATGGTTATTATTTATTTGCGACTTTTTAATAAAAATGCAAAACTTTACGCTCTATTAACCATCATCGCTTCGCCCATCAGCAATATATACTATACGTACCGTAAATACGACTCGACTCGAATATCAAAAAGCTAGAATGCAAAATTAACTATCTCTATGTTCATTTCCTGTTTTCATTAGTTTTGCCAAACCATTCGAATGCACTTTTCAGCCTACCCAAAACTGTAATTCATAAATTTATATATGAGATTTTGTATTGGCAAAATAAAAAAAAAAAACGGTTTTCATGCACAAATTGGTCCAAGTGGAAATTTTATGGTAGTCGAATAAATTTTTAGATACTCATACTCGAATTTGTTTATTTTTGCAATTGGGGGTATAATGTGTGAGAGTTCTTTTTTGGGGGAGGAATTTGTATTAATTTAACGGTTCTTTAGGCTTTATTTTAATTTTATAAATAACTTTAGCAAATAATTTATAAGGTTCCCCTCAAAAATTCAAATGCCGTCATTTAAAAATTTGGAATTTAAAAACCCTTTAAAAACTCTCATGCTCATGGTAATTATTGACACATTTAGTTGAAATTGGCTCTCATGGCTTTTTTAATTAAATTTGAAAATCATAATCACCTTAATATGCTTTTAAAAATCACTCTTGCCTTTAGCAAGAACTTCAAAATTAGCTTCAAAATTAAATTCACATTCAAAAGTTATGAACCCTTATTGCCGCACTGCTGAGTGACGTTAATTTTAATTCCCAACTGAAATCACATCCTTATAACATAATGAAACTCTTAACGAAGATAATATTTATCAATAGTGAGTCATTAGTCGAGATCCTTTATATTTGGGAAGTTGACATCATCACTTAGCTACATACTTCTATGTATGTAGTATATGACTCCATCTTCATCCTAATTAAAGCAAATATTTTGAAATTATAAATGACCTATCATGCGTATGTATATATCTGTATACATTAATCAATAGGCTCTCTTCGGTTCTTTTGAGTATCAATTAAATATATTGACATAAATAATGTACATAATATACACTCCAGATGAGATTCAAAAAGCATCCCTTCTCTTCCCATCTCAGTATAAATAGAAGTGAATCTCCTTGACAAACTAAAAAAAAAGAACTCACATATCCTTTCCGAAAAGTTTGAGCTTTTTGCATAAAATACTATTCAAAAAATGTTGCATTCAATTCAGACTACATTTTTATTTTATGTAAGTTTTTTTTTTTATAAAAAATATAAAATATTTAAAAATGTTTTTTTTTTATTTAAATGAACAAGTGAGTTTTTTGTTAACAACAAAACAAAAAAAAAACAGTGAATAATTTAAATTGAACATTACATAAAATATATCACAAAATGTAGGCATTTTAAACTTTTTATATTTGTATAAAGATTTTTATCGGAGCGATGGAAACGGTGGTAAATAATTTACATAAATATTCAACATTATAAAATGTTAGCAAATTGCATATAAAATTAATAGTTTCTGTTTCGTGTTTTATGCAATAAATTAAGATTTAAATCAAATTAGTTTGGTATAATTAATTGAGTTAAATATTATTTATTACTTTTTTCACTGTATTTTGTATGTTTAAAATACATTTAATTAAATATTTGAATTCTGAAATTTAAAGGGTATATTGATTATAACTTCAGTTCTCTACGTATATCAAGTAACTGACATCTTTTATTTAAAATGCGATGTACAATTAAGTTTTTCGAAATAATTTGGTCTCAAAAAATATAAGAAATTTGCAAATTTACTTTTAATTGGGTAAACGTGTTTTCTGCTACGTAATTTTAGAAATTTTTCAAAGATTTTCAAGATATCTGAGGAACTATTTTGTATGCGTTTTTGAATTTACTTAATTTTAGTATTTTCAGTACAAAATGTTGAAATTTCAACAGTAAATCTCATGTATTTCATTTCATGTGTTTTGTTTCTGTTTACAATATTAAAAACAAAATATTATTTAACAAATTTGAATTTTTTGTTTGCTATACAACAATACAATACTTTTCTAAAAAATTTTGTCATCCTGAATTGAATGGACAAATTTAAGAAAAGCATAACACAGTGATACAAAGCGCAAAGCTTTATCTTCAAGATTATTTTAGTATCTCACTTTAGTTTTTAAAAAATCGAATTTGCTATGGAATGACTTATCCCATCCCTGGGCAATACGCTACAATCAAATGCTGCGAAGCTTTAGAAAATTGAAGTCCACATGTATTTTTAAGGAAGACTTTTGAAATTTCGAATTTATATTAAAACATGGGACCGACAGAAAAAAACGACCTAATGAACATAGCCTCAAAAACCTAATATAAAATATTTTTGAATATAAGAATCTCAAAATCCTGACCTGATAGAATGGTTTCAAAGTTGAATACGAGCTAAAATCATCAAAAACTTTAGAAACAGTACCCGTGTTTTGTTGGGAAATCTATTAATAGTATTGTAGGTTTTTACACAAATAACAAAAACAATATACTACCGATAAAAGGTCAAGTAGAATCTTACTACGGATAGGTTTTTGATATTTATACGAGTCTCGAATGCATCTTATGTGATTTTGTTCTCAAATGTTGGTACGATTGATATTGCATTTGTATCTCGATGGCTGTGTTCGTTGAGTAGTTGTGCATTTGCAATCATGTGTTTTCCATTGGGGTAAAAATAAATCTATTACTGTTGATATTATTTAGTTTTATTAATGAAAATGGACTAACAGGGCTTATTTTGCAAGAGAAAACAATAAAAAAGATAATTAAGTTTTGCTATGTTCCCACCAAAGGTTTATTTCAGTTTAGATAAAATAAATCAACTCCTCCACACAGGTTTTTCTTCACAAATTTTGACTCGACTCTGATCCCCGACCGGAATCGGGTCGAATCAAGCTCATTTCAACTCGATTCAAGTACATAAAGAATTGAGGCCAGCTTCAAGCTCGCTTCAACACCACAAGTTTATGTAGTAGTCTACGAACAAACCCCCTTCTTGAAGTTTTTATTTTATGTCAAATTGTTTGGTTAAAACTTTGAAACAGACGTATTTTCTTGATTTTTATAGTCAACTATCAAAAATCAGCTTACACGATTTCACCCCTGGTCTGAATGTCGCTATTTTTTTTTTGAATATTTTGATAAATTATTCTCGCAAATATTCAATTGTATCAACTTTCAAATATAAAAACCGGACTACTGCGGATCGTTTTTTTGGCAATTTCTCACTGTACTATATATGGAATACCAAAAAAACACGGCTAGTATAATATTTTATTGTCAGTTAAATGTTTTTTAGAGCAAATAAATGCAACTTTCTTTGATTGGTGAAATTTCGTATTAAACTTACTTATGTAATTCATAAGATATCATACTTAAGAGTATAATATCTTAACCGAAAAGTCAATATTTATGATGAAATTATAATTGGTAGCCTAAGTAGATATTTGACCTTATAGTTACACCATCATGAGGTTACTTTTTCCCAAACACTCATATAATGAAAGTAAGGTTATTTGCATAGCCAAGTCATAAGTGGAAGTGGCGTAATAAATGTATGTATAAAGTATAAGCTAGTATGTATGTATGTAGCAATTTAGTCCTTATAGAATTATTAGAGTTGTTGTATATACCTAGTTAGCAAAATTCAGTTGATTGTTGTTGCTGTTCTTCTTCTTCTTTGGTTCTAATACAACAGCATCGCAATATAAGCAAAAACACTAAACTTAAATAGAGATTTATATTGCTTCGAAATATCTGAGAGGCCTATGGTATAGTATAGTAGTAAGTAGTACACGAACACGATATGGCCTCAGAGCTGATGGTATAGGTAACATACGGGTATATGGTCCTATGGTCCTTCATTCGCTTAAACTATTCGAATTGCAAAGTTTTCTGCATATGGTGAGTGCGGTATTGGAAGAATGTGAAGTACCTAGTGTAATTCTAGGACGACTATAGGTTTATGTTACACAAACGCTAGTACTTCACATTCTCGAATATCCTTTGCACTCTCGCTCTCGTTCTTTCTCTGCAAATAAGCGAATCAGTAAATTAGTTTTTGGGGAAAATTTATTGACTGCGTCTCTATTTTTGGTATGAAATATACAAGCTAGGATATACATAGGTGGAAGTAACAATGCGAGCAGAGTAGCAGCACCTATATTTCCATGGTAAATGTGATTTCCTATTATAACGCTTCGGTTGTTATTATTAAGTAGAGTTGCAGAAATGTTTTATATGTTTGTTAAGCACTCTCAAGGATAAGTAGCGTATACTTACTCGGAGCTATAGTATGTGAAAAGGCAAAAGTAGGCATTGTTTGTCTTCCTTCTAGCTAACACGATTAAAGGTGTTAGATCCGAAAAAGCTTTAATTGAAAAAATGTATGCAAGAAATATTTGAATATTAATGAAAGTGATAAGCAAGTCAAATGGCTACCCAACAGCTTGCGAAAAATCAGGACCAGGACACTTTTATCCATTAGTCATATAGGGTGATTTTTAAGCTCCAGGAAAGTTTTGATAGTTATGTTGTTTATGAAGTGACAGCTGGGAATATCACACTGCATTGACATTTCTGTTCAGTCAGATTCCAAATTGTGAAAATTTACTTTGAATAAATAAAATCTGTTCTCGAAGTTCATAGAGCACTTTGTCCATTTTACGTCAATAGGCTAAATTGCTGCATATTAGGTGAAGACAATCTTAAAACGACTAATGAATCACTATTACATCCATTAAAATTGACTTATCATCGTCGTTATTTCTTTCAAAATGAGGAAGGATCTGCTTTAATCGTCGAATTATTAGCATTCATTTTTACGAACCTTTGGTAAGTCATTGGCTTATGTTGACATAAAATAGTAATTCTTGAATCATTGAAAGCAAATACTCGTTTATAAGCTACCATTGACGCTATACGGAAAAAGTAGTTAACAATTTGATTGATAGAATGCAATAGGTAACTCGTGGTAGCCAGAAATTATATTTAGAAAATTAATGGAATGAAATATTTTAGCAGATTGTAGTAATAAAGTTCTCAAGCACTTAAAAGGACATCCAACATGTTTTCATGTCATTCTTTTGATAAATTGAAACCATGATATTTTTAATTTACCTGTGTACATTTTTTTTTAAATTAAAAAATTATATCATAAATTAGATACTACACTCTTGTAAGAATACAGAATCATCTTTTTTTCTGAATGCTAATTTTGAATGGGTTTTACCTTTTTTGAAGAACGTAAAAATATGTCTAATGTTATCATTAATTCATCACCCCTTATGACGTGTCACTTTAATAGAAGTTGGATTAAATATCATAAAACAAATTAAAACAATAGTCCCTAATTATATACCTTCTGCCTATACTGATAGAACAATCTTGTATTACCTTGATAACCCTTATGTTTCTGGAAACTAGCACTTAACCTAAATTAACATTAAATACAATGTTTTATTATACCTTTTACACCCGTTTGACCTCAAAGAAAAACTACTACACGACTAAAAACAAAAGAAGGCGTGTGTTATGAAAACATGTTTTTTGAACCATTAATATTAAATATATTTTATAAGATAAATGACTTCACTATCAATGGGAATATGTTAAAACATCAAAAACAAAAATTCCACCCAAGGACCTCATATATAACTTCTTCCATAAGCTCTCCACGCTACAAGAAAAACAGGTAAAATTCCCATTGTATCTTCTGTTAAATGTATATGTTCGTAAATATCCTTTGTTCAGAAAGTATATTCTTAAAATAATCCACTTTTGTATCAAATAATATATATGTAATTTTTTTTTTGTTGTTTAGAAAAACAAAATTATATCCATTTAATATAATGTATAACATTGTAGGGTTACAACCAAAATATCCTTCAGGGTTCTCATAGCAACATTAGGCTTGGGCTTGGGCTTGGCCTGTGTGACACTTTTGGGATGGGCAGAAGAAGAACATCCCCTCATCAGTTAATAACCTTGTGCCATAGAGAATATGATTTGGCAGAAAACAAGGATGCGGAAAACAAGAGAAACAAGGATATATAAATTTAAACAAAAAATGCACCAAAAAAGGACATTCTCGTATAAAAAAAAAGAAGAACACAAAATAAAATTACACGAAAATTCTCAAACAATCGCTTGTTAACTGTTGCGTATTTTATTTGGAGTTGCAAAAAAAGTCCTTCTTTTTTCAACTTAACTCAACTTTGCCCTCCCCCACCCTTCTAACCCACCAAATAGTCTTCTCTCTCTCTCTCTCTCTCTCTGTTGTTTTATTATAACATTGTTATTTTTTGGAATAGATTTTGTTTTTCAAAAAAACACAGATTTATTGAGTTAAAAAAAGGAAAAGCGAATCATTACGAAGTTTTCCTTCCTTGTTTGGTCCTTGTTTTAGTGTTCTTTATCAAATTCTAAGTTTGAAACAGCAAGGAGTTCCGGTTCAGAGAGAGAGAGAGAGAGGAGAAGAAACACAAAATAAAAAAAAAAACAACATAAAACCTGTAAGAATGTAAACCACCATCAAGACATTTGTGCTGTCCACTGGCCTGAAAAAGGATAATTTGATTATAAAGGAAGAGGATGGATTCCAAATGGAGATGACAGAAAAGGACGATTCTCTGTTGGATCTCTGGATCTGAATCTGGGATATAGAGAGATAGATATAAGACAAAACAACAACATGCCAACATAAAATAAAACGTTCGAGCATGTATAAAAATGTTCCTTATTAAAAGGAATTTTTGTATCGTCTTGGTTTCTAGTCTTTTTCATGTTATTCACCCCTTACACCTTTTATGAAGAACCAATTGAATTCCTCCGTAAGGATTCTTAAAGGTGTAAAGAGCGCTTGAGAGTTTTCAGCTCCAGATATTGGAATGATGAGAACGGCGACGCTGCCGCCGCCACTGCCGAGATATGGAGAAAGTCCTGGAAGAAGAAAAAGTAGAAGTAGAAAAGAAGAAGAAGAAGGAGGAGGCTTCATTTCATAATGGATGTAGAATGAATTTCTATTTTTGTCCCCAGCAGCAAGGATACAAAATAAGAACTGTGTTCTGTTCAATGTGCCTTCCGGCAATAAAGGATATCTTTTGTGTTACGTAAATTGGTTTTAAATTGGTAACATGTTTTTTTTTGTTGTAGATATATATATTTTTTTGAGCCGTTATGGAGTTTTTCGTACGTCCGTCGTCCTCGTCCTTGTCGTCTTCGTTATTGTGTAATATATTTTTTCGTCCCTTTCTATCCCTCTCATCCGTTGGCCTCTTGGTTTGATTTTTGTTTCCCCTCTCTTGAAGATGAAAAGACTCGGATGGAATTCGATTTTGAATCTTATTATCAATGTAAACGTTTGGATATGGACTGGAGTAGGGGTATAGTGGTATATGTATGATAGGGCTTGAAGCCAGAAGCTTATTTAAAGTGAAAGGTTATCAGTTTACCTTTTTTTTTTTTCTTCTTTTTTGAAAGTGGGTACCTATGTGTGCTGTTGATGGTGAAGCTGCTATTGCTCTGCTAAATTAAGTTCTTTTACAACATTTAAAAAAGAATTATCTCTCCAAAGTAGATACTGTTGAATTTTATATTAAAAAGGGAAATTAAAATGATATACATACTATACATTTAAAAGGGCACAATATTTCCCATAAATAAAAACATATTTAAACTGAATAACAACAAAACAATATATGGTAGGGGGAGGGGTTTAAGTTGAGGATGAGAATGAGGATAAGGCAGTTCAAAACAGTTTAAAAGTTTTATTGTGTATCGAATCTGACTATATTAGATTAAACATTTCCAATTTAAAGATTTTGATTATTGAGAAGTTCATAAATTGCTGAGGAGATAGCAAAAACTTTTAATCTCCTGGTAAATTCTTATAACAATGTTTAAGGTTAAGGAGATATAAAGGTATAAGTTAATATTTGAATTTATGCAAATAATACATATTTTGATTAGTAAAATTTTCAACGAAAAATGCTTCCTTTTAAAAGGCTTTGTCCAGAGAATTCTTTTTTCTTTATTGACTAATTTTATCAATATTATCAAAATTGTTCCATTAAACAGCGTTTTGGAATGTTTAAGATTTGATAAAAGTTTTGTAGTAATTTTTAAATTAATAAATCAAATAAAGCATGAATTTATTGAACGAATAAGAGTCGGTTTTGGAAAGAGCTTCCAAGAGTTATTTATGTTAGAAGTGCAAGGATCAGCTGAAATTAGCCAATACTCAAAAAATTCAAAAACAACTTCCCATTGGTGTCTTTTAAAATGATTATTTTTTGACACAATAAATCAAGTTTTCGTTTAAGAAACTTCGAAAAGTTGAAATCAACGATTAAGGTTTGAGCTGTTTTTGAAGAGATATTCTTGACTTTTAACCAATTTAGTTATTTTTTTGGTAGAATTTAATGTTTTTGAAAAGCAACTGTCAATTATATTTTCTAAATATAATCACAAATATGAATTTAGAAAGCTTTTTATAAGTTAGTTTATTATTTTTTGTCTAGATGTTCGAGTCGTAAACCAATTATTACTAATTTTAAGTAGTATTTTTTTGTGTGTTTTTTATAACGTCCATTTCGATTTTTGTAAAGATTTAACTTGATGTCAAAAACGTTATTCTTCGTTCATTCGTACAAAATTTTGAACTGATGGTAGAGAAGTCGAAAAATTTGATTCGTCGGTTTGTTTTTTTTTTTTTTAATAAGCACCACTCAAGGGGATATTACTACCCTTATTATGCTATGCAGAGGCACAGTGTGAGCACTAGGAAGAGGAGAAAGGCGATGTCGGTGCACATTGGTTTTGAATTCCTGAATATTGCAATGGCTGGGAAAGACAGAGTGTGGCAAGGCATTCCACATTCGCGTAGTACGGCTAAAGAACGAATCTCTGTACTTGACAGTGCGACCGAAGTTGGGCTCGAGGGTATATTGATGAGCATTCCTAGAAGAGCGAGTATTACGGTTGAACTGTTTAAGGGGAGGACTGCAACTGGCTATTTCTCTAGAGAATAAACCGTTCAAATATCCGTAAAAGAGGGTAAGACAAAAAACAATTCGACGATGTTCAAGCGACGTAAATGATCTTATGATGGTAATATCACCAATCAATCTAAATGCATTACGTTCAATACTGTCCAAGAGGCTTAAGTCAGTTGCAGGAGCACCAACCCAGATATGGGAGTTATACTCAAGCTTTGGACGTATATAAGTCTTGTAGATAACAGCCAGATCAGAAGGGGAGAAAAACTTCTTGCATCGCCTTAGAAAACCCAAACATCTTGCGGCATTTTTGGCGACATCGCGTATGTGATTGTTCCACAAAAGGTGGTTGGTGATACACATACCGACAATATCGAGATGTTCAGTCTCCTTGATGCAAGTGCCATCTATGGATAATGGCAAGGGGGTATATCTCGCTTTAACGATACAAGACAGCATTGGGTTTTCGAAGCATTAAATTCCAGGCGGTTTTTTACTCCCCATTTTACAATGCTGTTTAGGTCGGAATTTAATGAGCTTATCATATTTTATCGTTGTAGTTCCACACCCGAAAAAGAGGGATGTGAGTCTGAAAAGGAATATGAAAAGCTAAGAGTACTATCGTCAGCGAAACAATGTATTAGATTAGAAGTTGCAGACAGGAGATCATTAATAAAAATAAGAAAGAGTGTTGGAGATAGAACAGAGCCCTGGGGCACACCAGCATTTATTTTATGGTTTTCAGACTTGAATCCATCCAATACTACTTGTATTGAACGATCCGAAAGGTAATTAGTAATTACTAATCCAATGAAGCAGGGATTCATGAAAACCGAAAGCACGCATTTTCGATAAGAGAGCCTGATGCCAAACCCTTTTAAATGCTTTTGAAATATCAAGTGCAATAATCTTACTTTCTCCAAAGCGATGTAAAAATTTGCTCCACTGTTCGGTGAGATGAACCATGAGATCACCAGTGGACCTATTGCTTCGAAAGCCGTACTAACGGTCATTTAGAAGCTTTCTATCTTCGAGATATTTCTTGAGCTGATAATTAATCAGCGTTTCCATGACCCTGGAAAGAAGGGACGTAAGTGCAATCGGTCGGTAGTTAGAAAATTCGCCTTTTTTGGGAATAGGCTGGACAAATGCGGTTTTCCATCCGCTCGGAACGAGACCTGAGGAGTAGGACAGATGATTTGTATCTGGAATCTTATTTTTAAACAACTCTTTGAATACAGAGTTTTGCATTTCATTAATTATGAAGGTTTGTGATTTAATTTTGAAAATAAATAGTGTATTCTTTGTAATGCCATACAATTGTTTTATTATATTGATTAGTTTGGAAATCATTTATGCATTTTTATTTATTTATTAAGTAAAACAGAATTCCTTCCTAACAAGTATAAAGAACAAAGCAAGTTGCAAAATCTTTAGGCCATATAAATTTCCAAAAACAATTTAAATTCTTTATTAACCAATTAAAATGTCTTCTGATTGTTTTCAAAAGTCTTACGAAATGAAGGTTTATTTATTTTGATTGCAGTCATCTTAAATTATGATATAAATAAATAAATGAATAATTAATTGAAGAAAATTCATTATTGTGTGACTGAAATCTTGATTGTTTTTGATGGAAATTTATTTATTGTAACTTCTTAAATAATTTTGGATTTGATTATATCTTCAAATTGATATAAATTATTACTACCAGAAATCAAGATTTATTAGATGCAAATATTGTGGTTTTATTTACTGAACATTTTCAAATCCAAAAATAATGTTTTATTCCTTTGGTAAACATTTATCTGGATATCACTGAGACAGAGATTCAATTGAATGATGAACTTAATATCTAACCCAATATATGTACATATGTATGTATATAATTGAACCCATTTTACTCTAAAATAAACAGAAACAAATCATTTAAAAGCGTCTCAAATACATTTTTAACAATGTTATGTTGTCTTCTAAATTCACCATGACATCAAATACTTGACGAAATGACGAGCCAAGAAATTCGTTCTGACAATTAAGAAAAAAGTAGAAAAAATTCTAAAAATAGAGCAATAAAACGTTGACAATTTATCTAAATCCTTTTAAGTGCTTGAAATATTTATAAGAACTCAAAAACAAATACAAGAAAAAAGGTGTTGCCTGTTTTCTGTTTTCAATTTAAAGAGGAAAAGTACCTGGCATTTAACCTTAAATACCTATGTCCTGTCCAATAAGTCCTCCATGATGCTTATGGGCATTACTGCCACAAACCGGCTTATATAACATAAAAACAGTATATATACATAGTTTAACAATATATAAAGACGAGGAGCGACACGTGAAAGTGCGATTTACATTTATAATGAAAATCCTTATCCTTGTTTCAATTTAGTCCTTTATATTGAAGTTGCACGTTTCCAATGCCATATTTATCCCGTCTTTTGTGTGTTTTTAAGCCCCTTTCCGATGTAATCGATGTCCTTGTTCATGATCCAATGTCCGAATATATATATATGTAGGTACTATATAACTTTATACTTATACTATATTACTATAGGTAGGTAGATATATAAGTATTATTGGTATATGGAGTTTATTTTCATTGGAAAACACTTCCAGTTGGTTTGTTTTTTTTTTCTCTCATTTTATCGGTTTGTTTTGGTCCCTCTCTTGTTCTTCTTTAAATATAATTTCATTTTCGTGTTTAACCAATATTGAGAACAAACATTGGGTATACATTTCATATTGGTTCATTTATTTTTTCTTATACAGTTGCGGTCAGAGAAATAGAAGCACATTGAAGTGTAACTGAAAATTGATATTTTCAACTATTTTTTGGGAAAAGTGTTTTGATGGACAGATGAAAGCGAAATTGTGTTGCATGGTGGAAGAGGTTTGTAGGCTCCAAGGAATTCAAATCCCTCCTCTTCAATTGCAAAAATCAATCTTTAATTTAGGTTTTGTTATATGGCTTGTTTTGTTTCCAGTTTTACGTCAATTTTAGATCACTATCATTTTGAGGGTGATGGGATTTTCGAACTAAGCCAGGTTTAAAAAACTTAACCATTTCTAAAATAGCTCTAGATTCCCCCGTCATTAGAATTTTAAAATTTTGTTTCGTTTAGAAAGTCTCCAAAAATTTCAGCTTTTTGGTTCAATTTTGAGATTCCTTAGACAATTAGGAGTTTCACCATTTATTGGAGTCAAAAAAAAAATAAATTTCCTAATAATTAGTTCTTAGCAAAATTGTTTGGTTAAAGTCTCCAAAAATTTCAGCTTTTTCACTTAACTTTGGTGCTTGATCTACCAATTTGAAGTTCCTCTACTTTAGGAGCACAGACTCTGAATCCTCCCATCATTATATTTTAAAAATTGTATTTGGTTTAGAAAGTCTCCAAAAATGTAAACTTTTTGACTTAATTTTGAGAGAAAGAGCTTAAGCAAACTTTCTGGAGACCCATAAACAAAGCCGGGATTATAGCACTAAATTAGCAAAAAAAAGAGTCCTAAATGTTTGTCTCATTCGAATTTCAAAATTTGATTGTGTTGTTGCCAGCATTGCAAACTTCATGACAACTTTTTAAAAAAGCCTTCAAAATTTAACATATCTTTGGAAATCGATTGAATTAGAAATCTAAAGGATTAAAAACCAAATGGTTTACCAATAGGCTAATGTTTTCAGTTCTCTCACTTCATGTTGATAACATTCTGGTGGATCTATTTAATTGACCACAACTGTATAAATGTGTACAACACATAGAATATGTATTTGTTTGTTTTAAATTTTCTTTATTTTTTTTAAATTTATTTCAAACTTTTTGACTCACATACCCATAACAACATGTTTAACAATGCCACCTCAGGCGGCTCATTCTGATCCTGTCCACTTTGTTGTTGTCGACAAGGCAAATACACTCATCCCCCACCCATACCCATCCGCACAAACCAACACATCGAATAGAGACTTTTAAGTTTAAAACATATGTGTTTGGGTGTACCAATATATACTACATACTAACCTATAGTACCACTATGATATCACTGTTCGAAATTTCTACAAGTACCATGAGATGAGTACCTATACAGTACACTAGAGTCCTTGAGTGGGATAGTATAGTTTTTTGTTTTTAATATTTTGTTCGTCCTGTAATTCCTTTTGACAGAGCGTGTTGCATGGAATTAAGATAATACTACCGATTAACTGATACACATGCAACCGCGATCCTGTCGGTGAATAAAAACTGCACTTAATAGTTGACAGTAGTTAGGTACTACACACATACACACACAAACACTATAGTAGGTATGCCACCACCTCCGCTATGCTATCAACACCACCACCGGATCCGGATATGAGTTCCATTTGCATATTTTTGTTGTTTTTTTTTTAAATTCCTTTTATTTTATTCAACTTTGTATGAATGAGTAGATCCGTGTTGTGTTTTTGTTTGTTTGCCGGATGCTCGAACACAATCACATCCTCTTGCATTAAATTATTTTTTTATTCGATCGGACTTCTGACATTATCTACACTTCGGTGAATTGTTGGTTTGTTGCTTCGACGCAACGCGACACGGTCAGTCTCAGTGTTGACGAGGTATTCGGGTTGGAAACATTGGCGCGGCGGCGGCCGGGCGGTGGGGTTGGAAACAAGTGGAAAATTATTTTGTGGGCGGTTGGTCGAAGCGTTATAAGGACACTTGAAATTTTTCACAACGACGCACACAATAAGGACTTTGGTAATGACAGGTGAAAAGTATTTAATTTGGGTCAACGAGAAAAATTTATATAATCGAAAACAAAAACAAAAACAAAAAAAAACACTCATTCTATATTCGTAAATAAAAATTAACAACAACAAAACACAAACGATTTGTGAAATTTTACGATGAGTATAAGGAGGCTCGAATTTCCAAACCAAACCAAACAAAAAAACGTATCTATTAATGTATACATAATTTTGACTGATTTTAATTATTATTATTTCCAATTGAATCTGAATATTTGAGGATATGTGTTGGATCTCGAATGCTTATGCCCCATTTTGTGGGTTTTTGTTGTGGATAGTCCGCAGCATTTGAATTGCTTGCAATTAATCAATTTAAGAATATAATAAGCATACATTGTGATAAAATATTGATTTTTGGCAGGATTTAAATGAAGAAAATAGTTGTGAGAGTAATATTACATATATTTTAAGTGGATTCTTTGAGAGTTAAGTGAAACAATTCAAGAGCAAATAAGAAATGCAAAAGGCCACTTTTAAGCATGAAGGGTAGAATTTCTATCAAAATGAAAGTGCTTTTTCAAAATTCCTCAAAAATGATTCCCACATTTTGCACACTTTTAATTTGCATTCTTTTATACATAATGGACATAAAGTGTTTTCACATAAAGACTTCATTCGCTTCAAATGTTTCATCGGCTTTAATTCTTGAGTCAGATTGATCGGGCACTACTTGTGGTCTGAGCGACTCTAAATTCCTTAGAACTCCATGGAATTTAGAGATTTGGATTGTTTTCTATGGATACCCCGACATTTCGATCAACCCGTTGTCAAATTTTTGCACTTATTGGAATTGCCGTCTACTAGAGTGAGACTTACGGCCGAAAATTGGAGTAAAAACAGTCCTAAATACCACCATCATTAGATTTTTAAAATTACAGTTTTTAGACTTAAATTTGGGGCAAGTGAGAAACTGAAAACTAGTTTCACATACTAAGGCGCTTAAAAATAGAAACAAATTCCCCCTCCCCCATTATTTGTTTTATACAGTTTTGTATTATTCTCCAAAAATTTTAGTTTTTTGACTTAATTTTCGGGTTAAAAGCTTATGAAACCAATTTGGAGATCCACAACCCAAAGAGTCAAAAAATGGTCCTAAATTTTCTCATCAAAAGTTTTTTTTTCAAATTTGTTTTGGTTTAAAAAGTCTTTCTGGAAGAGAAAAGGGATTTTTTGAACTAAGCACTTAATTATCACGTATTACCCGTGGCATGATGATTAGTGCGTTGGAACGCAGAGGTCTTGGGTTTGATCCCTGTCTATGTTATCTAAAGGTTTTTTTCACGGGTACTGCCTCTTGCAAAGAATTGACAAATTCTCAAAGAGTAATTCTTGTCATGAAAAGTGCTTTCTCAAATTAGCCGTTCGGATTCGGCTTAAAACTGTAGGTCCCTTCCATCCCTGACAACAGTAGGTACTCGCATACAGGGATGGTTGAGAGTTGTAAGTCACTAGGCCCTAGTTCTCAACGGACTGTTGCGCTACCGAATTTTGTTTGTTTTTTACTTAATTATCACGAAAAGAGTCCTAAATTCCTACATCTTTAGAACTTCGAAATTGGATTGTGGTGTTTCCATCTCCTTTTTTTTTTGACTATCTACATGTTGAAAATTTCTTGGAAATTTGACATATCTTAAGAAATGAATTATATTTGAAATCAAATTATCTATTGGTCTTTCGCCAATATCAAAAAACTACATTCGAAAGACTTACAACCGAAAATTGGAGTTAACGCTCTTAAAGTAGCTGTCACTGATTACGAAATTCGGTAGAAAATTTGATGAAAATAAAGGGTGATTTTTTTAGGAAAGTTTTTCAAAAAAAAACACATACAAAAAAAAATGCATGAAATCTTTATTTGAATCGATAGTACGTTCCATATTATTTAATGCTTGAAGATTATTTCAGGCAAATGTTGACCTTGACTTTGCCTCAAATGGTCCATCCGCTTAGTCCAATTTTGGCATACTCTTTCCAACATATCGGCCGGTATCTCGCGAATAAATGCTTCATTGTTGTCTTCCAATGCGTCAATTGAAGCGGGCTTATCTGTATGGACATGAGTTTTAACAAAGACCCACAAAAAATAGTCTAAAGGCGTTAAATCGCACGATCTAGGCGGCCAATTGACCGGTCCCGAACGTGGAATAAAATGTTCACCGAACTCGCCTCTCAATAAGTCCATTGTTGCGCGTGCTGTGTGGCATGTGGCACCGTCTTGTTGAAACCACATGTCATGCAAGTCAAGCTCTTGCATCATGGTTAAATTATAGACCAACTGAAGATGTTTGACAGTGAATCAAAACACGAAACGTGCGTCAGCTGTTTAAACCAGTGTTGCCAAAAAGACAATAGCTAAAAAATCACCCTTTATTAAGTTTATATAATAAATTGACAGTGACAGTTTGATGATTAATGAGCGGGTGTGTTCAAAAATTAAATTAAAAGTTGCCAAGTCCCTATTAATTTAAGATGTCAATAACCTTATCGTGTAAAACTGTAATTTTTGCATAATCCGAAAAATTTTGAGTTGACATTTCACATCAAAAAATTCATGCAATTCAAAGTTGTCATCCAGCACAAAGCTTTATCATATTTGAAGATGGTATAATTCCACTAAATGCCAATTCTACTACACAACAAAACACAAAATAATACAATTTTCATTATGAAAAGGTCGAATAAGTTAAAAGATTTTATGACGAAAACCAGGGTAGAGGTCAATGCTTCAGCTCGTATACAAGTTTTGTTTATATTTTTGACTACATTTTAATTAATGTTTAGCACTTAACATTAAAAATAAGTAATCTTAAATTTAAGATTAAACATTAACAAATCCTTAAAGATTCTATTACAATCTCATTTTGTTTTTAGATGAGATAATCATAAAATTTTGATAGCTTTTTTTTTGCAAGAAAATTATTTTTCTTTGAACAATTGACAACAGCAAGGAAGCAACTATAGCTATACTCTAATCACCTGCTAATGAAAGAATTCCAATTTTACCACAAACAAAAATAAAATATAAAATAAAAAAAATACAACAAAAAAAAACACATACACTCAAACAACATTCGTTTAGTACTTTGACCAACACAAATAATTAAATTCATTTCAATTAAATTCTATTGCCTTTTATTAAGCATCCAATTGAGTTTTCATTCACCATTGTTCTGCCAATAAACGTGGGGCTCGATCTTTTTCTCTATGTATAGTTGAACTTTGAGGCCAATTGTTTAATGTGGCCAACGGCTTTTACTTCCAGTCTTTTGTTCACTTTCATAAAACTTTAGCCACTCCAATGAAAATATATATATACAATACATATACAGACAAAAAATATAAAAAATAAAGCTTAAGTTAAAATAAAAATAAATACAAAATATAAAAAATAAATATCCCTTCTTTCATTTGATTTAAACTGAACGGGAAGGGACATCATTGTACAAACATACATATATACGTTCGTAATCATCATCATCATCATCAACATCATAGTCATCGTCATCGTCGCTTGGTTTAAAGCAGTTCCTCTTTTTCCTTTTTCGTTTATTCATAACGGGATCTACACTATACACAAACTCACACAATAAAATATACCTATTTTATATAAACGTATGCTCGTATAGGTATTCCTGCGTTTACACTAAAAAATACCTTATTTTTTTTATTTTTCATCATATTTTTCGTTTTCCTATTTAATTTATATTTTTCCTTGAATCCTTGTTTTATTGGTATAAACAGAAACAAAACGAAATAAATAAATTAAAAAAATAATTCTCGTATATATAATTTTATATAAAGTTAATTTTATAGCTAAATTAATGATCCGGTCCAATGAATAGGAAGTCAAGAGAAATTGTATATAAATAAACTTGCACTGATGCATAATATCAATTCGTACATAAATAAATACAAATGCATACATTATTTTTTTATTTTCTTTGCTTTAAACAAAATTAAAAAAAAACTGAAAAATTAATTAAACAAATTTCAAACATGACAAAAAAAATATTTGTCACTCTTTTTAAGTGTAATCAAACTATTCAATCAATTCAATTTGAACAAGAAATAAATTAAAACCTGATACAATTACCCTTATATAGGGAAAAAATAATTAAATACATTTTATTTTGAATTTGATTTTGTTGGAAGTTTTGCGCTTATAATCAAAATGAATGAGTCTATACTAACACTATAAAGGTGAAGAGTTTGTTTGTTTGTTTGTTTGCTTGTTTGAACACGCTTATCTCAGGAACTATTGATCCGATTTGAAAAATTCTTAGATGTGTGTTAGATAGTGTATTTTATTAGGAAGGCTATACAACATCGAGCTTACACTAATACAAACAAAGCACCAGTGGAGAATGTTTCAAAATCAGGGATTCTTGTATGTCTATCTTTTAAAGTTGGTTCACTATAGCCTATGCCAACCAAATTTGTTTTCAAATAAAGCATGCGAGTGACTCCGCCGCAGATCACACCTAGTTGTAAATATATGTGTGTTTTTGGTTTCTTATCACTTCTGGTTCAATTTTGATTAAAATCAAACATCAAAAGTAATACATTCCAACTTAAAAATAGTTTTTTTATAATAAAAAAATAAATTTGGTGAGTTTAAAATGATTTTTTTTTTCAATAAGCCAAATTTTTTATTCCAAAGAACTTCGAAAGCTTTTTTTATTTGGTTGACAGTTGACATCAAAAATTTCACAAATCAAAAACGCTTTCAACTTCAATAAAAATTTATAATACTGTAATGTGTATTGTATACACTCTTTCTCTTTTAATATCGTGTTATAGTAGAATAAAACATTTAGAATAAGGAGCAACATCTAGTGAGGAGAATTCGCTTCTTTAAGCATCGAGAAACATCTAGTGGCTAAGAGGAGAAATAGTTCGTTAAGCATCTAGTGATTAAAAGGAGAACTCGCTTCATTAAGCATCGAGAAACATCTAGTGGCTAAGAGGAGAACTCAATTCGAGAACATTCAGCGCATACAAGAACCTCGAAGGGGCAACATCTAGTGATTAAGAGGAGAAATCGCTTCGTTAAGCATCGAGAACAACCTAGTAGTTTCTTGAACCGATTTGAGGTATATAAATAGGCGCTCGGAAGCGAAGCGGATTATTATTGATTGTGAATTACGATAAAATAAAGACTGTGTTCAAAAGTAATAATAATTCAAATTGTTGAATAAGGAATTTTTGTGAGTAATTTGAATAAAGTGAATTTGTGTTTTTATCTACGAAGTGTGAATAAGTTTTAATTGTCGGACCAAGCCGAATATTACAATACTCATTGTCACTTCACACTATGAGATCAAACCAGCTTGAGCTTCTCAGGTTTTGAAAATTGTATTAATTCATAAATTTGATAATGGAATCTCAAACTGAAAAAGAGTTCTTTTTGAAAAAAGCACAGCGACAGATAGACGGACGGAATCGTGGGACCCACTTCTTCGACTTCTGAACTATCTTAATGTCATGTTTGATTAAAAGATCAAGTTTAAATTTTTTTTACGAATGCAAAACTTGACATTTTGTTCATATTTTTCGTAAGTAAGAAATTTGCTAAAAATTGTTGACATTAGTTTTCGAAGCCAATATCTTGAAAACGCTCAATAATATTTGCTTGGATTTAGTTTTAGTTTATATTATGTTATTGAAAACTGACTGACAAAAATACTTCAAAATAAGTTTTTTTTAAAGTTTTTTTTTAAATTAACAGGCACTCAAAGGGTTATTCGTACCTTTGACATTTAAATACAGTGCAAGCCTTAAGAAAACAGGAAAGGATTGAAAAGGAAATATCGGTGCACATTGGTCTTAAAGTTTGATATCAAAAGGAGAAGGAAAAACAGTGTTGGGTAAAGCATTCCACATTCTCGATGTGCGGTTAAAAAAAGAATTTCTAAACTTGACTGAAATTGCGCTCAAGGGTAAGCTGAAGAGTATTATTGGAAGTGCTAGTATTACAGCTGAATTGTTCAAGGGGGAGGGGTATGCAATTGACTAGTTCGACAGAACATTGTTTGTAAAAATATCGGTAAAACAACGAAATGATCACAAAGGCAAGAAACATTGTGACGGTGTTCGGGTGATGTAAGTGTTTCGGTACAAATTCTTTTTTGGATTTGATCCAAATGACTTGAACTTGTTTAAAGGGCACCTGCCTAAATATGCGGTTTATGTTCAAGTTGTAGACGAATGAAAGCTTTGTAAATTAGATATCATAACGTGTTGGAGAAATCCTAAGCACTTACCAGCCTTTTTGGCAATGTCAAATATGTGATCATTTCGTAATAGTGATCGGTGATACTCATACCGAACACTGAAAGTTGATTAGTTTCCTGGATGCAAGTGCCACTAATCATGGATAGCGGCATAAGTTTGAGAATATTTCTTGAGAAAACAACTATAATTAATTGAATGCCTACCTTTCTAAGTTTCCTTGAATGACAATTTATTTTATTACTCAAAAATGCTCATTACAAATATTCACGAGCATCAATGGAAAGTCATCAGTGTTTTTCGCACCCAGCCTTTTTCTAATGTATTTTTGAAATATCTAAGTAAACAAAACTTTCCCAAAAAACAAACTCTTGTTTCTATCTTTGTTAAAACTTAATAGCATACTTTTATTTCTTTTTTTTTCAAGATGTCAAGCCATATTCAAGCTGTTATCTTCTAATTAACTGTAATTGCATTTCGGAGTTTGAATTTTTTAATGTTATTTTACTAATATCTCCTTTTTGTGTGTGAAAATTTTGGTATAATGCGTAAATTAATATTTATGATTATGTTTATTTAAAAAATCATAAATGTATTTAAAAACAAAAATAAAATAGAACAGAATAGAATTAACAAACTAGAACAGAAAGCAAACATTAAAAGTCCACTCTGCCACTTACACATGTTTTTTGAAAAAGTGGACTCACAAACAGCACTCCCGTAGGTATACCTACGTACTTATATATGACTCTTGTAAAGTGGTAAGTACAGGTACTCTTTTGTTTTCCATTAAATACAACAAAAACAAAAAAAAAAAACAACATACTTATAGTTAAAACTTCCGACACAAATGACATCAAAACCTCATTATCGCGTGTTTTAAGCAAATTTAAAAACTTTTTAATTTTTATTTCCTGCTTTTTTTTCTCGTGCTCTAGCGAAAACAATTACATTTTTGTTTTTGTTAAAGAGAAACAAAATATTACTTCCTCTACCATGTCACTGGGCAGGACATAGCAGATTACCAATCCAGGATCATGCAAAACAAAAGGATAAGCTGCTCATAGGAAGGTATAAGGTATAGGACATACATATATAGATAGGAGAGTACCTGGGACATAGGAGTTCACAGAGTTAAAAAACGAAAAATGGTTGGCTTTTGTATGAGAGAACTGGAAATTCATGTCATTACATCGAATTGGGGACGAAAGTATTCTTTTGTTTAAACACCGATGTTATGTGGGTGCTATGGAGGTGCTTTGCTTGCACACACCTCGAAAAAACGTTTCAACTTTTTTTTATTTTTTTTTTGTTATTTCTGTGTTCGTCAGAAAAACGAATTAAAAGTTTTCCAATTATTCGAAAGTCGTGTTCGTGAGGATTACGAATAGATATGGATTTGGTTTGGGTTTTGGTATAGGTAGCTACTAATGTAAATGGAAATATACATAAGTATGTTGATGGTGTCCTTTATATGACCAATGGTACTAATTTGTAAAATTTTATACTTTTTTGGTTTAACCAAAGCACTGACATTTGTTAGTTAGAAGTCTTTATTTTTTTTTTTCATTCTTTGTTCGAACTTAATGATGGTGAAATTTGTATAATTTGACATCTATTTTAATATATGTACGGTACGTATCCATAAAGGAAAAGAATGATAATTAACTCTAAAAAGTAGTTTATTTTTGCTGCAAAGAGATATGGAATCTTAATTACAAATATCATGCAGTGGTTTTTATGTTAACACATGAAAATCTTTCAATAGATAAATAGAAATTTTTGTAAGCACTTAGTTGCACGCAACTTTTCAATTAGCGAATAGAATGGTATTGTTATTCTGAAACTTAATAGTATTCAAAACAAAGTACGAATATTTATAAGTAAAAATGAGCCTGAATAATTATAAGGCTTGTTTGTACGACCAAATATCTATACATTTCTACGATGAAAAATCGATCTTATATGGGGTGTTTTTTTTTAAGTTGCATGAGAAATTTCCATGGTTGTTGTCCATAGTTCGACAGCTGAGAATATCAAATTGTGTTGACATTTCTGTTCAGTAAGGTTTAGTGATTGTAAAATTGTGAAAAGTTATTTGGAAACAAACATATCTGTTCGCTAAGTTCATAGAGCACTTTGTCCATTTTATGGCGGTGTTTACTGATATGGTTTGTTGCTGGATACAAACTGATAACTTTTAATTCGTCCCTATTTAACAAAATCCTTTAAACAACATGTTGTGTGAGATAAAAAACGTTTCAAGTCAATATTTTTTTTCTACTTCAGCCGAAAACCATTTTTATCAGTTTTTGTTGGTTTTCGTTAGATGTAAGAATGTTGCTCTAAAAATCTTTTATACAGATTCAAGGGCCCTCAGGACGTAAATAAATCTCAAATTTTTCTATTCGATTAATTGGACCGATTATAATAAATTCTTAAGAGAAGTTAATACGCAAAATTTCCGTAAATAAAGCAAGGACAATAATGGCTAAATTTGGTCCTATTTCTTTTCGAAATGAGGCGTTGCTGTTATTCAAAAAGAATATGTGCTCATAGTGTCTGCTTTAGATTTGAATAACACATTGCAAGTGTAGTCATGCGACTTTACGACTCTAGCATCGAATTTATATTAGAACAAATTTGGTTAGCATAAAAAAGGTTATTGTAAGCTATCTTTTAAAGGTAATTATATGTTGTTGCGGACTTTTTTTTAAGAGCTGTTAAATGGAAATAATTCTTTCATACACTATTTTAGAAAATATTTAACCGTTTACGCAGCCCACGCAATAGAAGCTCTTAAAAAGGAATAACATCCCTGATTTTGAAACATTCTTTATTAATGTTAAATAACATAGAGATTTCTTTAATAAACTAGCTATCTAGCACTGAAAGAACTTTTCAAATCGGACCAGTAGTTCCTGAGATTAGCTCATTCAAACAAGCAAGCAAACAAACAAACAAACAAGCTCTCCAGCTGTATAATATTAGTATAGGTAGATCTAAAGCTTTTTTAAAAAAACAACCTAGGTATATGTTTGTATTATTAACTCCAAATACATCCCCCAAAAATCTGTTTTTCTAACTGATGATGTATCTTTTTTAACACACATAAAATGTTCTTATTCTAAATTCTATATAAGCAGCTTAGGGTAAAACATTTTCATTAAATATCAAATATACTCAATATACTCATCACAATCGAAAAGTTAAAAACCACCAATAAGTAGAATACTTAATATTTATTCATTTCATTTGAATTTAAAGTTCAATATGCTTTTGAATGAACATACGGAAGTGTTGCCATTGCCGTTGCTGTTGCTATTGCCATTCAAATAAAACATTTGCCCACTAATCAGCGTTAAATTGTTCAACATAATGAGTTCATTATTGACCAAAGGATGCCTATTGCATATCCGTCCAATAAAACGCTTGTAGAATTTTCACATTGTATGTATAGAGCATCAGCTCTTCTCTTAAAGGTCGTCCTTTTCCATGATTTCCCGGACTGGGTACATAATGATTCTCCCACATACTCGTACATACCTCCGTATTAAGGTTTTGGTATGTTAGATGCATAAAGGTACGAAATTATCTATACCTAATATGTACATAGCAACAACAATTCGCTATCTTCCGTTTAGGTCAGTCGGTATAGGTGGTGTGTGTTCATTTTTGAATAAACGTAACGTAGGTACATTGACGATAGACCATGGCCGCTAATTAACAAAAGCATGTTAATTAATTTCCTCGAGACCAAATGAGGAAGTGTTTTCAAATCACCTACGAATATATTCGTTGTTCGTTTTGTAGATACTCGCTTATATCCATTTAGATATTGAATGGTGGAAATTCAAACAAGGACATTTTGCTTGGTTTCTGATCGTTCGGCGGTGGCGGTGTGACGACTACGCGGCGTTATTGGTTGGGCCAGTGTAATCAAATATTAAACAATGAATACTGCAAAAGAACGTGATTGCAATATGTAATGGTATTGGAAAGCTTATTATCATCTAATAAGTTTGAGTAAACCTGGTTTTCTTTTCAATTTAAGACGATTTTCATCTTTTTTGTATTTGTTCCCTAAGGGGCAAGTATTAGAAGTTCTTATTGGCATTCATATTTTTTTTGTTGGGATATGACTAAAAGAAAAGGAGTAGTATACAGATACAAAACTTTAACAAAAACAAAAATAATAATCGTAAATGAAATAAATTTCACATATCCTTGAGGGTTCCATAAGCAGCTTTCGATACAATTATTATTGATAACGTAATTTGAAATAACTTGTTTCAGATATTTTTGTTAATATTCTTTTACTTCATCAGATCCTTGAATAGAAGCATCAGGTAAGGTAAATATGGAAAAAGGTCATTTAAGTCGATTGTGAAAAGAAAAAAGAGGCTGGGATGCGACCCACACTGATAACTTCCCATCCCGTCTGTCGATTTGTCTTGCTTAATAGTTTGTCTATATGCATCAATTTTTACCAAATTTGCGTACTATTTTGAAGATTTTATTTTTTTATGAAAAAACGGACTGTTGGATTTTTATAAAAAATTACTGAATATCGAAAACAATATTTTCTGTGAAATAAAATAAGTTTGAAGTCAATATTTGTAATTTTTGAAAAGCTATTTGAGTCGAAAGTAAATTTTTACCAAGTTTTAGGATTTTTTTTTAGGGTTTTATTTTTTGTAAAAAAAAACTGTCAATTCGATTTTCTCAAAATTGTATCGAATGTTGAAAACAATATTTCTTATAAGTTAAAATTAGTTAGAAGCCATTATCTCAAATTTTTGAAAAGATATTTGAGTTGAAAATCAATTTTTACCAACTTTTGTTAATTTTTTTTTCGGTTTTTAATTTTTTGCAAAAAACTGTCAATTCGATATTTTTCAAAATTTTACTGAATGTTGACAACAATAATTTTTGAAAGATAAAAGTTGTTTAAATCTAATATCTCAAAGTTTTGAAAAGATATTTGAGTCGAAAATCAATTTTTACCAACTTTTATTAATTTTTTTTAGGTTTTTATTTTTTGTAAAAAAACTGTCAACTCGATTTTTTTCAACATTTTTCAGAATGTTGAAAATATTTCTTATAAGAAGTATTTCTTATAAGATAAAATAGGCTTGAAGCCTTCAACTCAAATTTTTGAAAAGATATTTGAGTCGGAATTCAATTTTTAAAAACTTTGAGTAATGTTTTTTTAACGTTTTTATTTTTTATTAAAAAAACTGTCAATTAGATTTTTCTCAAAATTTTATCAGATGTCAAAAACATTATTCTTCGTTGCACACAATTGTTTTGGAGATGAAATCATATTTTAGTCGTAAAATTTTCGAGGTGACAAATTTTTCTTTTCAATTTTGTTTGATTTATAAAAAAAACCGTTAATTGGATTTTTTTTCCAAAAATATACTTGTTTGGTATCACGTTACAATATATAATATTAAATTTAATTCAAGTCTCTAGCGTCATTAGTTCATGAGATATTTAGGCTTAACCAAAATGTTCACCTTTTTTTTGAAACTGCTATAGTAAAAAAACCACCAACTCAATTTTTTTGAGAGCCCTTTCTGCATCTTTCTGCCTTATTATCTGTATAACAAAATTTATTTGAAGTCGATATCTCTTCTGGTTCTTGAGCTATGGACGACGAAAAAAACGTCGCGAACGTACGGACGTACGAACGTACGTACACACGCACGCACAGACATCTTTCTAAAAATCTTTTTTTCCGACTCAAGGGACCTTGAAACGTCGAGAAATGTCAAAAATTTCAATTCGACAAATCGGACCCATTACAAAAATATTTGGAGTTTTTCTTATACCGGGTGTTTTTTTTATAGAAGTACCTATAGAACTCAAAGT
The DNA here is from genome assembly GCA_951509635.1 of Eupeodes luniger. NCBI lineage: Eukaryota > Metazoa > Arthropoda > Insecta > Diptera > Syrphidae > Eupeodes > Eupeodes luniger. The sequence goes on from OX608074.1 coordinate 2,616,679, forward strand.
TGGCAACACTAATATAACAAGCGACCATTTTGTAGTCATCTGTCAAGTGATTTTTTTTTCGTTTGTTTTGACATTTCAAAATTAATAGATTGACAACAAAATGCTTTCAAATTGTGACAATTTATTTTGAAAATCAGGGTTCTGTTCCAAATTTTCAAAAGTAAATTCTGTTAAGTAATGAAAAAAGTCGTTTTTTATTTATATCAAAATGAAACCTCTTATTGGAAAATCCTACATTATGGTTGTGGAACTACATTCACTCGTAAAAGCTGTATTAATATCCTTTTTTTGTAAACCCTTATGGCTTAAACTTTAATTTGTTAATTGTTAAATTAAATCATCATAATACCCATCCGAAAAACTACCCCCTTGTAAGCAGCAAGCACCTACCTACAAAAAATTAACCACATACCTAATTTCACCCCAAATTTTTAAAACTATTTCAAAGAATTATCTTTTGTTGAACTCATTGAACAAAATTTAGAAATAAAAAAAACACTCGCAAAATATAAAATTCATTTTGGAATCATAATAATAATAATCATGATAAAAAAAAGCAACGTTAAACATTTAGTTTTTAAACACGCAAAGTTCTGTGGTCATCGAATTCTGACTTTGTAAAGGGCTAAGGTTTTATTTTTTATTTTTTAAACTTAAGTGTGGGATGCCAAAAAGAGTTATTTTATTTTTGTTTTTAACTAAACTAACACACATTTATGAAACAATTGCAATTAAACTTGTGGTCTTCCATGGAGTATATGTGGGCATAATATAAAATATATAATAAAAAAAGACTACACTTTAATTTTTGTTTTAATTTTGTGCGCTTTGATAAAAAATGAGCCATTTTTATTCACTCAGGGGGAAAAATTCACTTTAGATGTATGGATGTTTTTTATTTGAATTTATTTTTTCTGTTTTGTTCATAATTTATGCTCCGCTCATGCTCGTTAAGTTTTGTGATATTTAAAAAATGATTCCCATGGTATTAAAGTCAACATAAAAAGTAATATCTCATCAGATAGTAAGTATTCAATTATTGAAATAAATATTTTGATTATCAATTTTAAATTATTGAAAAGTGGAAATACAATGATTGTTTTGTATGATTCCTTTTTTCCTTTTTGCCACATCTTTTTCACTTCATAATTTAATTCACTTCAGTGAGAAAATTAATACAAAAGAATATCAAAAGCAACAACTTAATTAAACTCACCTGCATAGATCGCCTACTTGAACCGCTATTCGAGCGTGATAGTAATGGTGGTCGCCGTTTGGTAGCACCACGTCCGGCTAAGAGATTATTCAGCAAAGATGGCGATCGAGCGCAAATGAACGCATGGAACGAGGAAACCGTAAAAACGCCCAACTTGTTCAAAGTATTTTTTGTGGGCCGTGAAACATGTGTCAGAAGGGACTGCAATTAAAAAAAACAAGAGTTTATTGTTTATTTTAATATACAAGGATAAAAATAAAACATAAACAATTCAAAACAAACAAACAAACGAACAACAATCAAATGGAGAAGAGTGCTTTTTTTCTTCGTCCTGCAACTGCAACTGCTCCTAGATGCTGGATACTGGATGCTGGATGCTATAGATGATGAAAAATATCCTTTAATCTGCTTTTTCATCAGAGCAGAAAGATGTGATCCTAAACGCTTCCTCGTGTACCTTCATAAAGAATATAGTTCATCATGACGACGATGATAGAATATTATAACCAACACAAAGTACTTTCTACTATTTTTCTCTATTTTTGTATAAAAAATATAAAAACGAGTAAATTTTAAGTATGTACATATGTGGGGTATGTTTTTTGTATCTTTATTGTACCTTGCCGGTCCTTGAAAGGCACTTATGCAGATTGTGGCACTGTGAACAGAACATACATCATTCTAGACCGACCCTAGCTTTGATGGCTAGCGTATATAGAATCCTGTCGAAGTGCTCCTTTGCGGCCGACAGGAGCAATTGAAAAATTACCTTTTTTTCTATGTCGTTCGTTTTTTTTCTTTTATGTATAGGTAGCTGTTGCTTTGATTGAGAGAATTGCATCCTGCTTCCCATTCCTAGTTTTCTATCGTCCTATACACGTTCAGAAAACCACCGTCATCGTCACCGCTGCCGCCGAACGACGACGCTTGAAGCATGAATTAGGAATGAAGAGAAGAAAAATAATCAAAAGACTTAGGGTTTGTCATCATCGCATATAAAGACATCCTTGAACTTTGTTTTGTGTCAGTCATGTCAACATAGACTCTCCTCTTCGACAAAGTTCTTTTGTATATGGACTACGACGATGATGAGGACAAACAGAGCGGCGGCGGCGGTGGTGGTAGCGGGTGTATATTGTATATATATGGAGCTTTGAGTAATCGCAGCAACTGCTCAGAGGACATCAACTTAAGCCAACTTTAGCTTTGGCGATGGCGCTGCGAACGAGCATCGGCAGAGCATAATGACATTTAAATTACCATTATATGGAGCTGTAGATGCCTGCAAGCCATCTTACTCCATCATTACTCTCATATTTAATACCAACACTGCTTAAGGACATTCTTCATCATCCTGACGAGGACGACCATGGCCTCACCATCATGTGTAATAAATATATACCAAGAGCATTTTTGAACAAACAGAGTGGTGCAATTTATTATTAACGATTTATGGTTTCGGGGGTAAGGCGTAATCGTTACTACTTAGCTATACCTATACTATAGAGCTTACATAGAGGGGATGATCTACTACTTCTTTGCTTCTTCGACTTCTAGCTTTATATTATTGCTCTTTATATGTTCACATCGTCTTTTCAAATGTGGAACAATATCAAAAGTAGACCACACCATTATAGGACAAAATACAAAAGCTGTTACATACTGCGGTCGGCGCGTTGGTGGCATGGCGCGGCGGCGGAGCGGTAGGTATTGGAAGCGGCATATGTAACAGATTTCTTTGCATGTAAGTATATGACGTTTAGCAATCAATCAAGACATTAATCACTCATAAGAGAGGTGTTTTGAAAAATAGCTTATCAAGCACAGATAGCACGACTTTATCTTGCCGAAAAATAATGTTCTATGCTAATATAAAAATAAAATTGATACAAATTCGTAGCTATTTGTCAAAACTTATGAAAAAGGAAGTCTCTTACGAAGAATAATATAGTTATAAATTTGCTCAGGGATTTAGGTCACATATGGTTGAAAACATGGATCGGCATTTTTTTTTTAAAATAAACCATTTGAATACACATCTAAGATTATTTTAAAAACACTTCATAAATGGTTTTAAAAAGGTTAATCCTAAGGTTGCTAAGAACTCTAAAGGTTTTGATAGTTTTAATATTTGATTGCAAACTATTCTACCAATTTTTTTTTTTAATTTACTTTAAGCAAAAATAATGATATTCAGGATTATGTAAGAGTTTTAAATTAAACATGAACCGTACAAGCTAATGAGTTGCTATCACGCAGATCGAAAATTTAGAAATTTGAATTATCGAAAATTCAATCATGAGTTCCAAAAGAATGCAATCTCTTGTAAATGAAATCTTTTGTTAATGCATATTCAAAACTCCGTACTTGAATTTAATTAAAGCGCAATACGTCTTTAATTTCACAATAAAATGGATGTAAACATCAGGTAATCTAAAGATTTTATATATCGAAATTAAGAATACGAGGAAAAGAATTTGAAAAATAAGATAGAATGCAATGAATTGATTACTTCAAATGAAGTTAGAAAAAAGAGAATATTCTATCCTATTAATTTGAAACAAATTTTTGGAATGTATCGTGTATAGATTTTATGCTGAAGATTTTCATTTCATCCGAATATAATTTTTATTTCGATTATTTCGATTTAATTGAAGATTTCACTCAGAAAAGATTGCATTCTTTTGAATGAATCCAAAAGAGCAAGCAATTCACATTTTTAAATTACTTTTAAATAAAGTCTAAAAAAATCCTTTATTGTACTTAATTAGAATTCGACTTGGTATTATGCAACCCCTTTGCTAATTTGACATTAAAATGGTTGTAATCACTTGTCATTGAATATTGACGTAAAGAATACAAACAAATTAAAAGAATAAGAATGAAAGCAATTAATTGCTTCATTCAAATATATAATTAGAAAAAGAGAATATTCTATCCTTTTATTTCCAAATAAATTATTTGAGAATCAAGTTATTTGATCAGACTTTTCACTCACTAAAGATTGCAATCTTTTGAATAAATACAAAAGAACACAAAATTTTCATCTTTCACACTGGCAATGCTTCATAAGTTGTATGCTACTGCTCATTATGAATATAATCGTCAAAAATCTTTAAGAGTGTTTAATTAAAATTCTTGCTTTTCACTAATTTTATCTTTAAATGGTTGTAACCGCCTGTGAACTTATACATTTTAAATATTGATTTGAAGAATTCAAAATTTCAAATAATTGGTAATTTGAAGACGAAATTATTTGATTTCCACTTAATCAAAGATTTCACTCGCAAATGATTGCATTCTTTTGAATTATTAAAAAGGAGTAAAGAATATATTCACAAAAATCCAAGAAAAAAAAAAACAAACATTCTTCAAATTTAAGTTAAAATTAATAAACATAAAGATCAAACTTACTTTTGGATTAGGCAATTCACCGCTCTGCAACGATGCCATATAACATCGCAATCGAAACTGTTCGCAATGCAGACGCTCCAGATTCTCCTCCCATTGCAGGATTTGTGTTTGGATTTGATGACGTGTATCCTGATCTGTGACAACTGTTTGTTGCAATTCTGCCATATGCTTTAGTTTATGATCCTGTAAAAATAAAGACAACACATGACATCATGAACAAAAAATGTAGAAACTATGTATATATGTATATTTTGAATTTGAATTCAATATTTTAAAGTGGAAGATCATATATTTTTGTGTCGCTTTTCAAGAGTAGGTGACACATTTAAGCCCACGACGACACCGAATGTAAATTGAAGGAAAATAAAAGAAGCTTCAGAAATTCCACTATGGCTAACATTAACGATCAAAACATCAAGAACAACAACAAAAACAAAAAAAGGAGCAGAAAAAATAACAAACGAACTAGAAATGCATTTCCACTCCTTTGTTATCTCGGGTTCCATGATGGAGATGAGTATTGTCCCGCACTATCATCTCACATCACATCACACATGGATGCCGAAGGAGGTGTTTTGAAGATTACAAATGAGGATGCCATTGCTGCGCGCTCTATATCCTGGCTGTACCTATGTACAAATATGCAAAGAGGTTCACTCCCTGCGCTCGTACTTCTGCTCTCACACCATTTAAGCAGCTTTAATGCATTTGCAAGAGCTCCTACAGCTCCTGGCTCCTGCCAACTAAACATACAAATTCAGGTGGCATCCTTTTCGCGAGTATTTTTTTTTCTTTCGTCCATACGCAAACTAAAAAAAAAAAGAAAACAAGGACTTTTGAAAAAAAACATCCTCATCCTCGTCATCATGAAGTGGTATGGAGGTTCACACATAACGGTAACTTGGGTTAGAACTCCCAATTTTGTGTTCCAAAGTTGATGCGAAAAAAGCACAGCCCAGAGAGCGTGTGTGCCACTGTTTGTGCGCATCCACCTTACATGCAATTGTCAGGGATGTGCAATTATATTTTTTTCACATTATTTTCTTTTATTTATTTGTGAGCGAGGAAAAAAGCGAGAAAATGAGCAATGAGCACACGTGGTGGGTACCTACTTATTTGCATGCAAAGTCCATGTTAGGGGGTGTGATAGCTCAAGTGCTTAATGAGGGAAATGCCTTTGAAATCTATTTTTCTCCTTTAGTTTTTTTTGTATAATTTTCTTCAATTTTTTTTGAAAAAAAAAAATTATTTGCTTTGAGTTGTGGTGGTCTTGTAAGTGAGAAGTTCCTTGTTCCAGCTTTGATGACTTTTTCATCATTTTCATTTTTTTCTTGCATCCATCACAGGCACAGTGATATATGTGGAAACCTTTTTTCCGCACTTCTAAGAGTTTAAGTTTACTTTTAGGGTGTGTCCAACTTCCTATATGTTGAGTATGTGTTTATAGTTTTTACAACACTTAAACAGGCTGAAGTGTTTTATGTTTACGAATTACAAAAAAAAAATTCTAAAAAGTTGCCCCCTTTGATTGCATGCATAATGCAAAACTTTCACAATTAAGGTTTTACCTTTCCTCCTCCTTTTCTCTTTCCCCTGCTCTTCTTCTAGTTCTTCCCTTTTCTCTTCTCTTCTATATATTTTTTTTTTAATTACTTTGATGTCAGAAAACTGATGCCAAACCAAGCTTGGCCCAGTTTTTGTAGAATTTTTATTTTAAGATTTCCATTTTTAGTTACATAACAATTCTGCTCTGATGGATGCTTGAAATACGAAAGTGTTGAAATTATGTGCTAACACCGGAAGTGTTAAAGTTCAATTTTGGCCATAAAGTGGCAGGCTCTTAAAAATGACGAATTATTCTAAATTATGCTATTTTTTTTTTTTTTTCAAATATCTTGGATTTCTACAGCTTCTAAAAATACCATTTTAAGTGTTTGCACACTTTGCTGGAATATCGCTAGATTTGATTTAACGAAAATAGTTTACAGGTACTAAATTTCTTGAATTGTTATAATGAGTTTTAATTGACTTGAAACCATTTTAAAATGATCTAAAATCTTTTAACCTAAGATCTTTTCTCTTCGAGCATTTGACTCATTGCAGGAAAACAGTTAAGTTAAGTTGTAACGAAATTAAGAACAAAATATAAACCAATTTCAATTCTAAAATGAAAACACAAGAGTTTGACGAACAAAACTGACAGATATTAAATAAAGAGTGACATTTGTCACTTTCTAAAATAAATCGGTCCAATTCTGATTTTTTCTTAAATTTCTGTAAGACTTAAGACGGCTTAAAAGAAACCTTTGGAGAAAATTACGATTATTTAAAATTTGTTGTTCAAGCTCATACGTGAAACATATTTTCAGTAAATTTTACATTTATCATTAAAAAAATGTACCTAACTAGCGAAACCAAATTGAATCAAACAGAACCAAAAGTGTGTTGAACGCTTTCATTTCTTCTTTATTTTTCACCTTCATCACATATTCAACACGAAAATGACATTTTAATTTTTGAATATGTCGCTAACGTTGACTACATTTTGTAAAAAAAATTCCAAATGAGAAAATTCATTGGTATAAGTTTTCCAGGATCCCTTTTATTGAAAAACCCGTTTGAATACAAAAAAAAACTGTGGCATTTTGACGTTTCTCATAAGCGAAATTTGCTGTGGTGAAACATTAAAGGGCCTGTGACGAGTAATGTTAGGAATTGAGGGGACCTGCGACGGCCAAATGTGGATAAATTTAAGGGCAATTTTACATGACAATTACTCTTGAACGATTTGTTAATTCATCGCAACCGGCAGTGCCCGAAAACAAATAGGGATTAAGCTCAAATCACTGGCATGAGAGTCCCACGCACTAACCATTCTCTTGCATAAGGATATCTGACCATGAAAAAAATTTGCTCCTCGACTCAGTAATACAAGAGACTTCTTTTGAATCTGAATGCCTAAAGCACGTTAATACAGAAGAAAAGAGGAATAACCCCCCCCACATGTTTTCGATATGATGGATACACCCAAAATAGTATTTCAAAATAAAAAAAGACGATATGAAATAATTTAAAATGCAGTTTTCTTGAACATTTGGGTTGAAGAACGATGAAAAATTTGGCAAAAGAACAATCAATCTTATTCAACAGTATCCATTAGATATATGGATACATAACTCAAAGGTTCTATCTTCTATACCATAAACAACAGAATCAGAATTTTAAAAATGTTTTCGCTGAATTTTATTCTCCGCCCCAAAAAGAGATTTCTCAATTATTGCCTTTGGGCAAAAATGTCTTCCATCAACTCTCCCATAAACATAGCATAGCTTCAAAGCCACCATTTATTCAGGTGCTATATTGCTGTGAGCCCATTTGGATTTAGGATTTAATATCCCAAGGGATTTTCTCAATTGATCGCAATTTCAAATCGCAGCAAATGAAGGCTATACATAGTTCAAGATGATTAAAAAGCACAACATCTCTATACCCATAAATAGGTGATTCAATATACACAGCTTTAGGTATGTAGGCATGGAGGTAGTATAGTTACCTTAACAAGTGCAGAATCGCAATTAAGTTCTGAATCATCTTTGATTCACAACAAAGTATATAAGTAGCATAGAAGTAGCAACCTTCCTCATCATTCGCTGATGGGAAGAAAAATATACATCAGGACTTGGAGGCGGGTGCATAAGGGAGTCTTTTTGGGAAGTTATTCAAAAACGGAAGGTGAAGACATTTTACAAAGTTGCTACAAACCTATAGAAGGAATCAAGCAAGTAAAACTAAGGATGCTGCTCCTTGTTGTAGGACCTCAGGGGCAATCGCACCACACCGCATCATACAAACCTTAACGTTGGCATCTTCGTTATAGATATAAGAAGAAAATTGCGTAGTGCCACAAAGAGGAGCAACTTGGAATGGTTCTTAAAATGCAAATGTGGTTTGCATAAATGCATAACAGATATTCTATTCGAAAAGGTTGGTATGTATAGGTATCTTATTGGAAGATATAGACTTTTGTGCTCAAAGGGCTGAGATGTGTCTTATACCTTACCCAAAGGTACATAGACATATACCTCCTATACCACTTGGTGATGGAAGTTCTAAGAAGCTTGTATTTTAGTGCAATGTGATGGTTGTATAAAAGACTCGCATATTATATAAAAAAAGAAGAAGAATTATTATGTTTAACAAACGAGTTGGTCTGTCTTTTTTGGTTTAGTTTGGTTTGGTTTTTTCAAGGGAATTCTTAATGGCTTAAATTCTAAAGGAATATTATTTCTTTGAAGTCTTACGATTTAATACATGTATTTTGACATTATGGTATACGAATAAGACTGTAAGATTTGGAAGAAATATCAAGTTGGAATGTTGTTTAATGAAGGAGCTGCTTAGAAAATTATCTCACAAACAGAGTATCAACGAATTTTCGCTAATACTACAAAATAGTTATATTTTCTAACTTATGTGTAAAATTTCTATGAAACCATTTTGTAAACTTAGATTTTTCGTGAAAACGCTTAACCTAATTTAAATAAAGTCTTTGTATGGAAAAAGTTCTTTTGATTCAATCTCTTTTTGTTCTAAAAATTAAATGTAAAATTATCTTTTAGGAGAAAACAACGTAGGTAAGTATACTTTGATACAAAAAAGAGCTTTTCTTCAAACGTACTTAATAAGTTCTCCAATTTAAGAAGGCAATACAAAATTTTAAAGGGAGATAGATAAACAATTTTTCAAATTACTGGAAAACTATAGGTCTTTTTTTAAGAAAAAAGTTGATATATTTGGAAAATGGCCCTTAGAACGCACCTCCTCTTGCCCCGATAAGAATTGTTGGTCCACTCCAATATCCCTAGGTATTTTCCGTATTAAGTCTCGGTCAGAATTTTTAATGGACTTTGTCAATAACTAATTTTCCTGGACTAATATTGATTAAATACAAAATCTCTAAAACAATTTAAAGAGGTTATGGAACACATAAATTAGGATATCACAAACTGATAAAGTACTGATTTTAAACTGATTTGAATATTTTTTTTAAACTGTTGCAACATTAAAAATAAAATGTTGTTAAAATAGGAATTTAAATTTTCAATTTTAAACGCAAAGAAAAGGCTGCACATGAGTCAATATTTCTAAAACTTTTACAAAGTTCTTATAGCAACATTTTCTGCTAGATAAAAGAAGTTTGAAGTCAATAACTTTCCTTGTTCTCAAGATGTTAAAAAAAACCACCTACTGTATTTTTTGAGAGACATCTTTGCATTTTTTGATGTAGAACAAAATTTATTTGAGGTCGATATCTTTTTCGATTCTTGAGATATGGCCGACGAAAAAAAATCCCTAACCTACGTACAAAACACCCACAAACATCTCTCTAAAAACCTTTAATTTAGATTCTAGGAACCTTGAGACGTCGAAAAATGTCAAGCTTTTGAATTCGAAAAATCGGACCGATTACATACAATAACTTCCTGAATGGGACTTTAAAAATATATGCTTTAAGTTGTTTCAACATTTCTTAACAAATTGTTTCAATATTTTTAACTTCCCAGAGGAAGTTATTGTAATGGGTCCGATTTGTTGAATTGAAAATTTTGACATTTCTCGACGTTTCAAGGTCCCTAGAGTCGAAATAAAAGATTTTTAGAAAGATGTCTGTGCGTGCGTGTGTACGTACGTTCGCGACGTTTTTTCGTTGTCCATATCTCAAGAACCAGAAGAGATATCGACTTCAAATAAATTTTGTTACACAGATAATAAGGCAGAAAGATGCAAAAAGGGCCATCAAAAAAATTGCGTGGGTGTTTTTTTTTTACCATAGCAGTTTAAAAAAAAGGTGAACATTTTGGTTAACCCTAAAAATATCTCACGAACCAATAACGCTAGAGACTTGAATTAAATTTTATATTATATATTGTAACGTAATACCAAACAAATATGTTTTTGGAAAAAAAATTATTTTTTTATTAACAGTAGTTTTATAAATCAAAAAAACTGAAACAAAAATATTGTTCACCTCGAAAAATTTACGAACAAAAAACGATTTTATTTCCAAAACAACTTTGTGCAACGAAGAATAATGTTTTACACATCTGGTAAAATTTTGAATTGACAGCTTTAACCCAAAAATAAAAACCTAAAAAAACATTACTAAAAGTTGGTAAAAATTGACTTACAAGTCAAATATCTTTTCAAGATTTTAAGATATATACTTTAAACGAATTTTATCTTTTAAAAAATATTGTTTTCAACATTCAGTAAAATTTTGAGAAAAAACCGAATAGACAGTTTTTTTACAAAAAAATAAAAACTTAACAAAAATTAATAAAAGTTGGTAAAAATTGATTTTTTACTCAAATATCTTTTCAAGACTTTAAGATATTGGCTTTGAACTATTTTTTTGTTATAAGAAATATTGTTTTCAATATTCGGTAAAATTTTGAAAAAAAAAATCGAATGGACAGTTTTTTTTACAAAAAATAAAAACCTAAAAAAAACTAATACTAAAACTTAGTAAAAATTTACTTTCGTTTCAAATATCTTTTCAAAAATTAAAAATATTGGCTTCAAACTTATTTAATCTCATAGAAAATATTGTTTTCGACGTTCAGTGCATTTTTTAAGAAAATCCAACAGTCAGTTTTTTCATAAAAAATTAAAATCCACAAAAAATAGTACTCAATATCTATATATCTCGTGAATAATAAAAGATATTGACTTAAAATTAATTTCATTCATCCAATTTGTAATTAGGAAATAATTTTTCTTAAGAAATGCTACTAAAATATGCAAAATATTATTGGTAGTTTTTAAATTTTTAAGAATAATTCAACTGAGAACTTTTTTAACGAAACATGAAAACCTACAAACTTTTAATCAAGACAAATCGACAGACAGGATGGGAACTTATCAGTGTGGGTCGCATCCCTGCCTCTTTTTTAACAAATTGTTCGGTTAAATTAATATTGTAGCACATTTTATTTTATAAACCCACATAACATAAGATTAATATCATAATGAAGCACCCTGTATAAAATCGTATACAATTACATTTATATTTAACCTAACTTATAACTTATATAAACTTATTGAATTTATATATTATGTGGATACATTTTATTTAAAGCAGAACAATATCGAATATTAAAACAGTTTGTTCTTTAAATTAATCCATGTAATACTTTTCTTTGTTAAACCAAGGTATCATACTATGATTTTAAAGAAAATTAAATCAATTTGTAATAAATTGTCGAAACGAAAACGTCTCTTTTATTTCTTTGTCTCATTTTTTATGTTCGCGGCATCCTACAATACATATTTAGTAAATGACGAAGGTGTACATAGCCTTTTATTAGCTTCAAAATTTGCTTCTTCATTTTTTAAATCCATAACACAAATGGTAAACTCGAATTATAGGAGTAAGAACCTTTTATTTTGAAATTTCCGTAACAGTTAGATTTTAAAAAATATTACAGACACTTTAAAAATTTAGGGCATTCTACCTTGCTTTCAAACTACTTTTACCAAAAAGTGATTGCATTGCACTGTGAAAAAATAAAATAAAAATGCATCTACAAAGTTAAAATACTTAAATAAGGACCTCATTGAAACAAATCAAGGACTTCACAGGTTAACGCCTTCTAAAAGTACCATAAAATAATTACACAAAAATTTACTTTGCCCTTTTTGTTTATAATTATTATAATTTTATATAGCAATCTCCATGCTTTGGTGCATCCCATTGAGACTATTACTCTTTTAAAAAATTTACAAACAAACAACAACAAAACAAAATCCTGAAAAAAAAACTTTTAAACTTGTTAAAGAACTCTTTTTGAATAATCCTTATTTCTAATTTAATGACGTCAGCTTCAATGACACCAGTTTCATTTTATTGATATCCTTTATACCTTTGTAGCCATGTCACAGAAGTGAACTATAAATAACTAATTGCATTGAATTACTTATATCTCTTAATCGAATCCTTGCAGTCCTGTTGTAGGTACATACATACATGTGGTATATGTCATTGGGGCATCACATGCATGTGTGTATATAGTATATTTGTATATTTGTATATTATATTCACACTTAAAAACCGAATAGAGGAACTTTTAGAGCTCAAAGACATTGTATAATGTACTATGTACAATATAAACATTTAGTTTGAAAAAGCATAGGGCAAATCGGATCCTGTTACATGAAATATTCATAGTACAATAATTTGTTTCCCCACAAAACACCATCATCATAATAATCATCATCGTGATCATAGTGAGATGACAAAATATTACCATTTTAAGTACAAGAAAATGTGCCCTCTTGCTTTTCCAGGATGCACATTGCAAAATTTTCAAAGAAAAGGAGAAAGAGAAAAAACATCACAAAACTTCTCGTGTACTCGTATATCTGGAAACAGGAAATTAAACCAATCTTGCCTTGTTTAATAATAAATTTATTCTTGTCATATATTATTGCATTATGTTACCCAGGAAGACGAGAGTTAAGAAGAAGACGAAGGACGAAAGAAGAAGTTGTCCTTCATCCGTTTTCTAAGAAAGTATCTCTGTTAGTCTAGTCGTAATATAGAAGTCCTTGCATCAACTATACTGTGTAAGTGTATAGCTTGGTCAAACTATGTATATCCTTTAAACTGTGATTTTTTTCTATAGTCCTGTCCTGATTGTTTTCATTTTAAAGTAAATCCAAACTTGATTCTCGCAGCACAAACGAGAAAAGGAAGAACCACTAGGATCCTTGTTCAGAGAACATCCTGTATGCCACAGGACACATGCTAAGGACAAATTAAATTTGTAACACTTTATTATCGTTTTGATAGCGGTAAGCGCCCAGACCAAACCAAACCCAACTCGACCTGACCCGAACACCACATCCTCTATATTCTATACTCTATCCTCAATCCACATCCTCTAAGCAAAAGCAAAAGCAAAAGCCCTTTCCTTGATCCAGGATATGAGTAGAAGTGAGAGTACGTTCGGAAGGAAGTATCATTATTCTCTCAGAAAAGCGAGAACAAAACCGAGGATGACGACGACGACGAGCAGAGCAGAGTACAGTACGAGTATAACAAAAATAATAGAAACAAAAAAGAGTACGTACGTAACGTAACGTATATAGAAGTATCGCATAAGGAAGGATGTGTTATTGGATCATAAGTTAAGTGGGTAATTTTTTGTTGTTTTTTTTTTTTGAGAAAGAGGGAGAGGACAGGGGATTGGTGTTAATTTTCCTCTATACTCCCCGCCCCCGGCACTGATTAAGTTTCCTTTTAAGGACCAAGTGTTGAATATTTAATTTTTTTTTTTGGAAATCAACTTAGGATCATGTTCTCTTGATGGTAATTAAATTCTGGAGACATTGTAATCATGTCGAAATGGAATTACGTCGAAGGATACATGACGTATATGTAAATTTTTGTAATACCCTCAGTTAGTTGATGCTTTGCTCATGCTCATGCTCTGCTCATGTATACAAATTATTCGTGTTGCACTTGGAATAAATTTGAGACTACACATTCAAAAGCAGATGGTTTGCCTCGTTTGACGCTCAATGATGACGAGGACGACTGAATGAGAAGGACGATGACAAGGGGATATCATTAACAAGGACATTTGAATACATATGTTTGCCTTCGTTTTTTTTTTTTTTTTGTATGTGATTCTCATGAAATGCCAAAGATACTTTATAAGGATCCTCTTATTTGCGGTCTTCTTTATTTCAGCCGAATGATGGATGCTATTCCAAGGCTTTTAACTGTCACAGACTTTGAATGACAAGCTTTACGCGCGTGTTTGAATGAAAAAGGACAAAACGACAATTCCTATCCTTTTTCTCCATGTCAACTGTTCTGTTTCATTCTCCAATTTTTCTGTTTTTTCTTTTTTTATTTTGTCTGTTGTTTATTCTTTTCTCTATTCTTATATCGATCGCCACTACCACCGCCACCGCTACCACCACAGTATTATAGTATCTGACAAGGATGAGATGAAATTTTTGTGACTTTGAATGCCATATATGGATATTGATATTGACATATCTTGCCTTAAGGAGAAAGTTGTTAAGAGTTTAATGCGGGATATGTTCGCGGTGGTGAATGTTTTGAAGTTTCACCCGATATGCCATATTAAGGACGAATCGGTTTCATTCCACGAATCATCAAATTTATTTCTCTTTTAATAAAATGTGAGAAAGTTTTTGAGATGATGGCAGTTTCTTAGTATCAATTTTCACATAAGCTCTTCATCCCACAAAATCGTCCCAAATGTTTTTATTTTTTTTTTTTGGAAGAATTATTATTTATTAAAAGGAAAGAATCCCCCCCACCCAAAAACACATATATACACATCATGTGTGGTCGTGGCGTTGTGATTCGTGAAAAGAATGTTAATTAAATTTTCTTTCTAATTTTTTTTGTCTAAACCACAACACTAAAGCTACGAATTTTAATTAAAAATGGAAAATTGAGAGTGAAAAAAAAAAATGTCAAACGCAAAAGACGCTGATGAATGAATGGAAAAGTGAGTGAAAAAAAAAATTAAATTATGCTTCCGCCGTTAAGGGAGAGAGAAAGAGAACGAAGAAGTAGAAGAATGAACCTTTTCACAGTTGGCAGTTCGAGAAAAGTGCAGGAAAACATAGTTTCTTTCTTTTTTTCTTCATATCATTTTAATTAAAATACTAAATTAGAAAAACATGAAAGAAAAACTTCTTTCTTTTGATAAGGGCGGGAGGTAGAGGTAACATACATGTATAACATGATGACTTGAAGAACTAGATGACTTTTATATGAGTTCACAGCTAACTATACGTGAGGGACCATCATATACGGAAGGAAGATATGTATGTTAAGACTTGAGGTTTTAATCAATTTATCTGTACGAAATGAACTAAATATTTAGTTGGAATGTTTTCAACTCCTTTGTTTGGTGATATCTTATGCATCAGGTATAATTAAAATTAAGAGTTAAGACCATACACTGAGTTTTTAACTTTGGGATTTTCACATATTCTAAAAATCAATTGCCAAAAAGAAGCTGGGTTGCGATCCACATTCATAACTTCCCATTCATGTTGTGTGACAGTATTTCTAAAAGTTTGAAAAAATATTTGATAATAACATTTTGTGAAAGATAAGAAAAGTTTGAAGTCAATACCTTTCTTTATTCTTAACATACTTGAGTCGAAAACCCACTTACATATTTCATATTTATTAATTCATAATTCACATTAAGATTATACAACCTTATTATTTGTGAAGGCTTTATAAAATATGTAAGAGCGTTCGAGAATTTTAAATTTAGTAGATACAAGATTACAATATTTATTTTTTTTCCTGTTGTTTGTTTTTTATTAGTTATAATTATAACCCTAAGCATCATCGGTCAGATGCGTTGAAAGACAATATTTGAATGCCTTTATGTTAATTATTCTTCTAATTGTAATAGGTAGTGAGTTCCATAAATGAGTGGCATGGACAAAAAATGTACGTTCAGTTTGCAGGTAAGCAAATCTTGGCTGGATCAGTACAACAGTTCTTAGCGAATTTGAAAAAGTTAATCGGTTGTGCAAATAATCAGTTTGAATAGACTCTATAATACTGTGCAGCTGAATGAGAGTTCTAAATTTAATGAGGTTATTAAAAGTCAGACCCGTTATTTGTTTAGAATAATATGAAATTTGGTCGTAATATCTTATATTGAAGATGTATCTGGCAAAGTTGTTGTATATAACATTAAGTTGTCGCCTTGTATTTGAGTCAACGCTACAGCACACTTCAAATCCATACATACAGAGATCTTACAAGCAACATCTTACTACTGACAGGAACAAACCTTTGGGATGTCCACAGTAGACGTAAAGCACTATATAACTTGCCAATTATTGTAGTAGCTGCATGGTGATTCCATGTTAAAGTCTCGTTCAAAATAATACCTAGATTCCTAGCAGACGTTACAAATTCAATAACTGAGCCACCCAGCAGTGGAAAGCTTGACTTATTAAGGGCGCATTTGTAAATACACGAAGTTTTAGATTTTCTTGGATTGAGGGTGAGGTTATGCTTGAGAGTCCACTGTTGTATAACTACTAGATTCTGATTAACATAGTTAATAGCATTTCTTATGCTATCTACAGGAGTGTCCAAGTATAATTGGGCGTCATCAGCAGACATATGAACTTTACAATATTTAACCAGTCGAGGAAGCTCACTAATGTAAAGTGAAAATAATAGAGGTCAAAGAATAGAACCCTGAGGGGTTCTGCTAGGACTGTCAGAAATGAAGATGTCTGATTTCCTACAGCAACGCATTGTTGTCGATTAGATAAGTATGAGTGGAGAAGTTTCACCGCAAAACGAGAGAATTTGAAATCATACTTAAGGTTTTGGCACATCACAAAGTGATCGACTGTGTCGAACACTTTTGAACAATTTAGCAACGTTAAGAATGTAGCACGATTCATGTCCATCGCTCTGCGTATATCATCAACAACAAGTAAAAGCGCCGTTTTACAGCTTCTTTTTGCACGAAACCCTGATTGGTTTGTATTTAGCAGGCTATTGTATGTTAGGTGTCCTTGCATCTGTTTTAAAAGTAGTTTTTCAAAGACTTTAGATAAGAATGGCAGGATAGCAATAGGCCTATATTCTGGGTTAGCACAGTTTAAAGTCTTAGAGATAGGAAGTATCTTAGCATATTTCCTTATCATCGGATACTCTTTACTTCAACCAATTTTTATTAGCATTTTGTTCTAGAGATATTCGAGTCCAATATCAGTGTTTACCAATTTTGTAGGTTTTAATTTTTGCAAGAAAATTATCAATTGAATTTTTCGGCGGTGGATGCCGATTTTTGAACAAAATTTTCTTCAGCGACGAAGAACATTTCTCAGTCGTTGGGTTAATATATTAACATATTAACATACATAATTGTAGTATTTGGGGTTCTGAGAATTCTTAAGTAATTGAAGAGAGGCCACACACAAAAAGTCACTGTTTGGTGCACTGTTCAATCCGGAGGTGTGATTGGGTTTACTTCTTCGAAAAAGACGATGCGGAGCGTTATGGTCATATTATAAGCGACTTTTTTTTGCCTGCTATTGAAGAATACGACTTGGAGAATAATTGGTTTCAACAAGACGGTGCCACAAGCCACACAACTCGAGCGAAAATGGCCTTATTTAAATAGACATTTCCTGGCCACATAACATCTCGTCTCAACTGGCAACCAAGATCATGCGATTTGACACAGCTGGACATTTTTTTGTGGGGTTTTGTGAAGAACCGTGTTTATGCAGATAAACAAAAAAAAAAAAAAAAAGTGGTCGAAAATTACCTAAAAAAAATCAATATTTGCAACAATTCGCGTGGTTGTCATTGAAATGATGTTGTATTTCAAACATAATTTCAACGTTCAAACTTTAAAATAAAAAAGAAATACATATCATGAAAACCGTTTACGTTTACTTTTTAAACCGAAAAATGGATAACCCAGTATAATTTTATATAATTGAAGTCCACCGATTACAATAATTTCATAATGCAAGTTAAAAAACTTCCAAACAAAATTTTACAAATAGTTTCTATCATCGAAAATAGGAATCGAGTTAATAATGTCAAGATTTCTGGGGAACTTTGGCTCTCATTTTTAAAGTACAAATTCAAGTTGACAAGGAACAAAGGACAAATATTAGCGTTTTAAAAAAAAATTCCTTGAATAAAAAAGCGGAATTTTAATTACGGAAGAAAAACTCTATTTTGATAAACTCTCAGTTAAGAGGGTGTTTATTTTTTGTACAGCAGCATTAGATTTTTCGATGGTTGTCTATGATTTGACAGTTGAAAATATTAAAATTTTTACTCATTAGGGTTTGGCAACTTTGTCATCAATCGTTTAGCTCCTCAGCATCGCTTTCAAGTTGTGAAAATTATCTTTAAAAAAAAATCAACACTTTATCAAATTTTACTGTGCTTAGTGGCGAAGCTTATTTATGGTTAAATAGGTTCGTCCATAAGAAAAAACAGTGCATAAGAAGAGAAGAAAATCCTAAAGCTATTAACGAATCATCACTACTTACTTCCGGAGTCATTATTGGTCCTATTTCTTTTAGTTATAAGTAAGAAGCTGCCGTTATACGGTGAAGTGAATGGTGACCACAGATCTTTCATACATGTCCTTAAATCATCAATTTACTGTAAAATTGACTTGGTGACAACTTTATCTCTAGATATATGCCAATAATCGTATTTAAAAAAATGTCATGAAATTTATATGCCGGATTATAAAAATGAAAAATTCATTCCAATAATATTTCCAAGTTACAAGAATAAACACCTGTATCCAAAAATGATAGACAATACTGTCAGTTTTAAGGCCTAAGTTCTAAAACATTAAACCCAACCAGACCATACACACATTTTAATTAAATGTCACAGACTTGGACGAGGCATTTAATATACCTTGTTTTAAAAGTGGCATATTGAAGTTCCAAATCCAACAGAGAACCGAATCAATGTGACGGTCATAAAAAATCATCCATATTTTTGGGGAGTGACTGGACTTAGATATCACTTTTTGGATTTCTGTGGGTAGAATTAAAAACGACAACTTTTTTGATTAAAACAATATAAATCGTAATTTTAAAATTAAATCTATAAAAAAAATCCTTTTTACTCGTATATAGCGTTTGATGAGATCAATAAAAAACATATTTTTGTCAATATAAAGAAAAAGGATATTCCTTTTATTTGAATATCTACTTAAATTTAGAGAGTCAAACAAAAAAAAAAACACTTAATCGAATTATGTTGCTTAATTGATTCAATTCCAAGGCCATAAAATAATAAAAAATACGATTGAAGTCTTAAAAAAAAGACATTCACCCACCCACAAAACCAAGCACATCAATACAAGTGTCCTTGTACATACCATATTTTTATTTCTTTAATTTTTTTAACTGACCAATAAGTTTTTTGTTTTTATTCTTTTATCAAAGCATATAAAGTTAAGAAAATCTGCTAATATACTAAAAGCATCCCTATGGCGTCATAAAAAATTACAAACATAAAAACTGTTGCCTGTCTGCTTCTGCTTCTGTACCCAGAAGCAGATACAAAAAATAATATAAACTTCCGTTCAACTTCCAACACCAAACATAGTGACGAAGACGACGCGACGCAAGACGACGACCGGACCGCAGCAGCGCCAAAACTTGTCTTCCTTAATTTGTACTTCCGTAAACATTGCTTTTACTTATAAAATTAATTGCAACGCGATTTTTATCTTCTGACACGATGGCAAACCGCATTACAATCCTTGTTGTCGTCCTCGCGCGTCGTCTTCCTTGCTAGAATTCTTTGTAGAACCAGCAGCAGTAGCAGCGAAAAAAAAACTACAATCTCTCAGACGACATGAAGACAAGGAAAGACTAGTACTTCCCATGGCTAGCAAGAGCGTTAAAATTGTCAAATGGAAACTGAATTTTAATTGCACCACGCAGAATGTACAACAGTTATGCTATACGAGTACTCAAGAATACTATAAGTACTCGAAATAATAAAAACGAGGACGACAAAGATAAAAATTTGGACGACGCGAATGGGATGTCAAGCAGAGCAGTATCTCAGCACCACCACCATCCACCCAGAAGCCAGAAGCATCAAGCATCAACATCAGAATCAGCAGTATATTGCCCAACCACCATCTCCAGTTTAAATGCGTGTACAATTGTCCTTTTAAATATCCTTGAATATTTTATGCAATGTTTGAATGCTGGACACTTCTTTACAACACCACAACTCCTCTTCTTTTCATTTCATTTTGTTTTAAGTTTTGTCTCATTCTCATTGTTCTTGAAAAAGTTTGAGAATGGTTTTTGGCTTAAGTTTTTATTTCTGTTTGTTCAACTCTTTCTCTGGAGCTCTGGAGGTCCTTTTTTTCTTTCTTTTAATTTTGTGTTGCTTGCTGTGTTGGTGGTGTAGCTTGGTGTGAGAAATTATTTATATTCAACCTCTTTGGTGCGAAAAATGCTTTTGTTTATGTAAAATATCCTTTTTTTGTGTTGAAATTTGTATCCGTTTTTTTTTTTTTTTTTTGTCATGAGAATAACATTTTGGCTTAATTAGGACAGCAATCCCTTAAGGCATTCAGAGGCAAGATTGTTGCTATTGCTGTTGCTGTGAAGCAATTAAAGGGACATCGTCCGAAACAAAAAGCTAATTAGCAAAAAGGACGAGCAACATAATATCGAGTGGGTATTTAATTTAAATTGATTGTATCAAAATGTTTAAACTAAAATGTCGTTATAAATTATGTGTATACCTACGATTATACTCGTGTTTAATAAAAATGAGATCCTTGGTAAATTTCTAATCATTTGTTTTACAAGAGCAACCATTTTTTAAATGTAAGTTTAGCTTAACAAAAATATAAAAAAAAAAACATGAATTTAGTTTATCAGTTTTGAAATATTTTATATTCACCAATGGTTTGAGCGATTAATACTTTTGTTTGTTTTTTTTTTCCGTAACCTTTTTGGATTAATTTTTATGTTTACATGAACATTTTAAGTAAGTAGACGATTTTAAAGGGACGGGACAAGTTTTAAGAAAAAGTTAAGCAGGTAATGCTTATTAAATTTCGATTAGTTTCAAGTCTTAATGCTATAAGGAGTACAAAAATGGTAATACTACAGAAACTTAAGGGTCTTTTGTAACGGAGAAGAATTCTTGCTTTGAGTTTAGCAGGAAATTGATTAACAATTCAGACCTTTACTATTTTCTGTATGACTTCTTTTTGACAGAGTATTTAATCAAAAAGTGCATAAGACTGAAATTTTGTTTAAGATAGTAAAGCTTGATTGTTACCAGGAATATAAAATTTAAATCTCCTGCATTTAATCAAAAAAGACTTCGCTTTTTTTTCATTTTTTCGGGTAGTTTACGGATAGCACGCTTAAAAAATTTCTTCTCTACAAAAACAAATGACTCAGTGAGCCTTTTTTGTCTTCTTAAAAAGTGGTGCGCAGAGGGCGTAGACCATTGACTAATTAAGTTCGGAAACGGCTTATTCTGCAGAATTTGAGTGTCTTCAAATAGTCTTGTACCATTTTTGACAACTACGATCGTGCGTTGTCTTGGAGAAAAAAAACAACCACATTTTCAAATCATTTCAACTGCCTGTCGTTCGATTTATGCTACATCCATTTTTAGGTCTTTTAAAAATTTCCTATGACATGGTATGGTTGAACAACATCCAATTGCTCAGCAAGCATTTTCAGCATCAACCAAAAGAGCCCAGACTTAATGGTGACCAATAAGGATTTTGTAAAAAACCAGTAACAGCGAAACAAAGGTTTGGAAGAAGAATTCTTTTGGGAAGCTAAGCTTCTTTTAACTTTACTGCTTTTTAAAGAAATAAAATGTTTCATTTGACTTCTTGAGAAAATACATTATTTTATTCTGATTTTAAATTTTGTTGGTAGCATAAAAACGACATTTTTAAAAATAAATGTTTGTATGTAAGGTTTTAAACTGCTTACACTAAAGGTTGGAGAAGTTAATTTTGCTAGATTAAGCTGTTCGACAAGGTGTTTCTCCTGGCAGTAAAATTGCACTTTTCAGATCTATTTTTGAATTCATATTCAAATTCAAATCCGAAATTACTCCATTACGTCAGGTTTTTAAGATTTTATTTTTTTAAATTCGAGAAATCACATAAGGCTTTTTGAAGCTATCTCAATTAACTAAGTAGTTTTTTTTCCAATAAAATCAGTGATCTTTTGTCCTTATCTTCAATATTCTGTTAAAATATTTACAGTATTTCACAAAGTTTTAGAAAAATGTTCATAAGTCATTTTCACTTGAAGAAATGCTAGACCATTTATGTTAAAACGATTCCTAACAGAAAATTAATGAGAGTTTTCAGAAACAAAGTAAAATACTTAAATAATTTAAACTGTATCTAAAAAACACTGATTTGAACTTTGAAAAATAATCATACAATGAATTGTTAATTGATATGTTGTGTTAAAGGGGAGAAACAAATTCAGGACATGATATTGGATTATTTAAAAAATCTCTAAGAGGATCTCGGCTTTCATGTTATTATTATTTATTAAAAATAGCAGACAAAATCTTCAAAGATTTTCAAATCTTATTTAAAAGAATTTACTTTAAAAATTGTCCTTCAAAATATGACACATGTGTTCGAAGAGAGCAAAGTTTAAATACTTATATCCTTTTTGGTGCGAGTGTCCTTTCTCAAAATTTATTACCACCATTTTTTTTGTTGCTGTTTTTGCTTTCTGGCACCAAATGTTGGATACATCGTTTAAGAATGTTTATCTCATAAACGGGACATGTGAAAAGGTTAAGGACAAGGATCGCCCAGAAAAAAAAAACTAGGATAAAATTGAAATTTGAATATTTATTTATGACCTTTTTTTGTTTTCCAAAAAAAAAAAAAACAAACGGTTCCATAAAAGCCAAGGATATCTATGGAATAACTAGTATTGAAATAGTTAGGTACATGTAGTTTTGACAGTTTTGTTTTTAAGTTTTTTTAACTCTGGAAAAAGGAAGATAAGCTCTGCAAACATAAGTACAGAAGAGGCAAACAAAGTTTTTTATTTTGTTTTGTTGACGGAAGAAAGTTGAGAGGGAACAAAATTTATATTTTTAGTTTGTTTTCTTTTTGATTTTATTGTATTCAATATTATTACTATAAAACAAAGGCACACAGATGAAGGGGACAACTTATTCTGCGGAAGGAATAGAAATAACATCCTGGAGTTTACTTTTTGTTTCCTTTCAATCACTCCCTTCTTTGCTTTGAATGTTTTTGCTTTTTTCAAATTTTGTTGGATTCGTTGAGCTCGTTTACGAACTTGTTAGTTGTAGAAAAACCAACAATATTTTTCTTGGAATGCATTTTTATATTTTATTCCTTTTTTAAGCCGTAATTACTTCCTTTTGATATGATATGAGAAGACAGTTGTTGCTGCGTTTTCTCCTTTGCTGTCGCTTGTCGTCGTAGTCGTAGTCGTAGTCAGCGCTGCCGTTTCAAATTTTCGCTGGGGAGTATATCAAAGGTTTTAAGGGGAGTATTTCACGTTGGTAGGGAGTACGCACAAAAAAACACTGAATTTTTTTTTAACAATAGCACTTTATTAAAATATTTATATTTGTACTCAAATTCCAGGTACATAAAACAAAACAATAAATAATTAAAACGTAAAAAAAATATTTCCTATAACGCTAGGTAGGTGTTACAAACTTTAATTAATATCACATTATTTGTGTTATTATCACATTATTACTTTAAGCGGTAGTGAAACTTCATAAAAATTTAATTTAATTTACATACAAAAAACTCAACAAACAAACATTTTTGTATTGGCTGCGTTCAATTTCAGACAGATAGGGTATCCGGATACCTTTTTGTTAGTGTTTTACGTGTAAAATAACAGCTGATCAGAAACAGCTGAGATGTCAAAAAAGGAATCCAAAGGTATCCAAGAATTTCTGGGGTATGTAGGTATCTGACAGAACAGCTGATTCAACACATGGTTGAATTTCAAGAAACTCGAAAATTGATTTCAGCTTTTTGTATTTGTTGGTAAACAAAAAGATACAAAATGTTAGTTGAAGTTGTATTTGAGGATGTTCTGTACATAATAGACGATGAAAAAGCTATTTGCCTCCGAATTTTGACTTCGAAGCTTAAATGTTTTTCATGCTTTTTGTGAACAGCTAAAAGTTGTTTTTATTTTTTGACAGCTATCTCAATAGAGCTATCCAAGTCGTTCAACAAGGTGTCTAAAAATCCACCTATCCAAGATACCCTATCCAACACGAGATTGACCACAGCCATTGTCTCTTGCATTGCAGTTTGCACTTTCAACGAATTTTCAATTTCAATACAAATGAATTGACATTTGAGATTTCTCATTTGACAGCTTCTGTCACCAATTATGTCAATCATACTGGCAACGGTCAGGATAGAAAAAAAATTAATGCATTCAGACATTCAGAGCATTAAGAGTTTGTCATACTAGATAAAATTGTTCAGAATAATTAATAACAAATAATGAAAATTTAAAATATGATAGAATGAACTTTATAAAATAAAACATAAATACTAAACAAAATAGACTTTAAAATATTTTCGAGGGGAGTACATTTAAAGAGAGGGGAGTACGGGAGTACGGTGAAGGCAAGGGGAGTACGAATACTCCCTTAGTACTCATTCCGGCAGCGCTGGTCGTAGTCGTCCATGGCTTTGTCTATAATTCCGCGAGGACGTGGATTTGTTATCCACAGAGAGATATTAAAGTAATTGTCTTTTCTCTTAGAATCTGCGTCGGTATGGCAGTATAGTGATAGATGGAGTTGGATCATCTCCTCCCTCTCCCTTCCTTCCGTTTTGGAGTATTATTTTTGTAAGCCTTGTCAAAAGCATAAACAACAAGAAATAGCGCAATCATAATAAAAAAAAGAGGAAAAAATCTTATAATACGAGGACAAGTTTATAAAAGATTATTTTCATCTCGACATAGATCCTTGCTGTCATTATATAAGAAAAGACGAGAACTTTAATGATAAAAATTATAATTGAAACTAATTAACTGTGCAATGTGCGGTGCTGACTCAAAAATGATTGTATTTCATAAAATCAGCTTGAGTTTTTATCTATGCTATTTTGTGTGTCTAAGAAATTGTTGCAATGTTTGTTTTAGTCCTTTGCTTTTGTCTTTGTATTCATTGTAGAATTATTAGTTTCTCTTTTAGTGTTTAATTTTAGTAAGTTTTGTTTTTAAGTACTTCAACGGTTTTAATTTCATGGATTAAATCAACAAAGTAAGAAGTTGTATTTTCAAAAGAGTTATGCGCTTTTAAAAAACAAATAATTCATGTCCTTGAAAGAGTTTTCAAGTTTAAAAAATCAAGCCAAAGATCTGATTTTGTCATATTTATTCGATAATGGTTGCCATTTTATAGAAACGTGTAATTGACAAAATAAATAGTTAATACGTATAAAATCAGTTAAATAAGTCAGGTTTCTTAAAGGAATATTAAAATAGGCACTAGACAGAATTTGACTAACGAATATTTCCATTTTTTTCTATAAGACATTATCGATAAGTTTTAGGCTTTGTCGATAAAGTGTGAGATCGTGGGGATAAACTTATCCTAACCCCCATCAGCGCAAATCTTCATCTCAGGAACCTTTGTTGCACCAGTTCTAGTCCTGATTTATGAAAGGCATAATTTGGTGCCCAGATCTGACAAGTATCGAACAAATATTATAAAAAGCTGCTTTATAACAGAAGGATACCAACGTTATTTTGATTCCCATTTTATACAGTCAAGAATTGAATTAGCTTTATTAAGTATTGAGTTTATGTGTTGTGAGAATTTCAGTTTTTCATCAAATAGCACTCCAAGGACAAACATAAATCATATACTGCATATAATGATATTCCATTAAATAAATAATTAAAATAAATTGCAGAAAAATTTCTAGAAAATCTCATAGTTTTACATTTATCAACGTTAAGAAGGAGACATTTACGAACACTCCAATAAAAAAAAGACTTAAGATCACATTGCAATTCTTCACAATCACGCGTACATGAAACTTTTTTGAAAATAGTAACATCATAATTATAAATAATTCACTTAGAGTGCTTTTAACACAGATGCTAAATCATTTATAAATAAAATTAAAAGACCGAAATGACTACCTTGTGGAATATCAGAAAATTGAAAATATTAAAAAGAATGGACAAATGACTTACACAATTTTTTTAAAGTAGAAGATGGCATTCTATTAGGACCTGGTTTATATATAAGTATTGTCAAGATTAGTCATTAACTTAACAGTGTTGTCAGTATCAATATTAATGTTCATATCACTCAAGTTAATAAGAAAAAATATTTCAATAGATCAAAGTCTTGGGCTATTACGTCAGCTTTGTCACAAGTTGAAGGATCACAATTTAAGGTATCACAGTAGTAAGTATAACGATTGAAGGCACTTTTAAATAAGGCTAAGAAAAACTGAGTTATAACTTATGGATCGTGACTTGAAACGTCATTGAACTTAAGAACAGACGGGTAAAAAAAAAAAATTGCTTGAGTATTATTTTAACTACAATCACAATACGTATGTTTATTAGCCAAAAACGATGTTGGCTTAAACAGGGGTCAAGGCGCTGTGGTAATTCTCGAGGTTTGCAATGCAACAGTTTCGACAAAACAAAGAGATATTAAATTAAATTATGTGGCACAGCAGCTCGTAGAGAACCAAGGCCTAGTGACTGTGACTGTATGCGAGTAATTTCAGATATGGAGGGAACGTAGAGTTTTTAAGGCGAATAACGGGTACACCCAATCTACACACACCATCTTTTCATCGATTTCAAGGCCGCATATGACAGCATCTACAGGGATGAGCTGAATAGAACCATGTCTAGTTTTGGCATCCCTGCCAAACTCGTCCGTTTGTGCAGGATGAACATGGAGAATTCACACTGCTCCATGAAGGTTGGAAACAACTTAACAGAACTTTTTGATGTCAAAAAAGGTTTTAGACAAGGTGATGCGCTGTCATGCGATATTTTTAACATCGTACTTGAAAGAATAGTGCAGAGCTCTCACGTCGACACTAGGGGCACTATCTTTCAAAAGTCTGTCCAATTACTAGCATATGCTGATGACATTAAGTGAGTGTTGAGGCAGAGGCGGCAAAAATGGGTTTAACGGTTAATGAGGGCAAAACAAAGTACATGCTGTCATCAAGAAAGGACCTACAACACCGACCAAGAGTCAAAACGTCACCATCGACAGACGTAACTTTGAGGTAGTCAAGGACTTCGTCTACCTAGGCTCCACTGTAAACGTAGAAAACAACACCAGCGCTGAGATAAAACGAAGAATAACTCTTGCTTACCGCTGTTTCTTTGGGCTAAGAAAGCAATTCAGTGTAAAAGTCCTCTCTCGAAGGACCAAAGTGTCGCTATATAAGATCCTTATCATCCCCGTCCTGTTATACGGTGCAGAACCATGGACTTTGACAAAAGCGGGTGAAAGCACCTTGGGTCGTTTCGAGAGAAAAGTTCTTCGTGTGATCTACGGTCCCATATGCATCGAAGGGGAGTGGAAGAAAAGATGGAACGACGAGCTGTAAGGGCTCTACAGTGACGTAGACTTAGCCAGAAGGGTAAAAGTCCAACGACTAAGATGGCTAGGTCACGTAGAGCGCATGGAAACCAATGCTCCGGCCCGGAAAGTCTTCGAATCCACACCCACAGGGCAGCGCAGTAGAAGAAGACCGCGGATCAGGTGGCGCGCACAAGTGAAAAGTGACCTCACCCAACTTGGAGCGCGAAACTGGAGACATCTAGCTAGGGACCGAGAGATGGAGAAGTTTGTTGGGTGAGGCCCTAGTTCACACAGGACTGTAGCTCCACCTTAAGTAAGTAACGGGTAATTTGAGAATATAGTTTGAATGACAATTATTATAGTTGGGAGATTTGTTAATTTCTTGCAAGAGGCAGTACCTGTGAAAAAAATTGGGTGGCACAGGCAGAGAACGAACTCAAGACCTCCTTGGCACTTACTATCATGGATTCTCTCAAAACGGTGTTTTTCCAAAGTTGGTGATTGCACAATTTATGTTTTAAAAAATAAATATTTTTTCTTTTCGGAGCTACCACCAAACAAATTATTAACATTTATTTACCCTCTTGGAAAAGAACTTTTAAAATTGGGAGCACTTTAAAAAACAATATTTGTTTACCTTTTATGTTTTGGGTGATTGTGACATAAATAATTTCAAAATTTGGTTATTTTCATGGAATTTTAATATCATATTTAAGGCGCTTGTTTTTCCTTATTAGAGCATACAATTTCGGGCCTTACTTATTAGACACATCATAGTTGTAAAAGCAAAATTACAAGAAGTCATGTTAATTTAAACAAGTCGAATGGATTAACTTAACATTGGATAGTGTAGAATTAACAGACATTATAATTGATGAATATTGAAATTTGTTTTTGTGAAACTTGAAAATTTCATTTCCTAAAAATAGAAGTCAATTTTAAGTGCTTACGTAAGGAGTATACGTTTTCTAGATTTTCACAACAGTCTGAAACACTCTGATATGTTAAACTTTTGAAATTTATGGAGCTATCAATTGACACTTGCAATATGTGATACATATTTTCAAAATCTTTTTTTTTTTTAAATAAGCAAAAGTTGTAAATAACATTTATCATTTGACATTTTGAGAGGATTGTAAAATGTTAATATTTCCTTAAAAACAAACATTTTGTTACTGATAAGTTTTTCTTTAATTTACGAAAGTGTTCTCCTTCATTGGTATTTAATGGAATTTATGTGTCCTAAATAAAAAATCATACCCAAATAGTTCTAAGGAACACATTAAGCTAGGAAATCCTAGGAATTTTTATTAAAACAAATCACATCCGGAAAAAAAACAACAACAACAAAAAGTCTAACCAGTTGAATACTAAACAATCAAGTTGTCAATTTTTGTAAGAAGGGTGAATGACACATACGAAGATATTCTATACTATTAAAGCAAGCAATCTCATATAATTCTATGATCTATAAGTAGCAAAAACTGCTTTAATTTATGCCATATCCTAGAATCCTACTACACTCGTACATAACATACATATTATACTAAAACAGAGTAAGTAAACAAAAGTCTCCCCGTCGCTCGTCGTCGTCGTATTCGTAGTCATCGTTGTCGTTGATCGTTTAGCAAAAATTAATTAACATTTCTCTGACATTGATGTGAATAAAAAAAAAAAGAAATATATATACATACATTCATATAAAAATACGTACAAACACAGATACATACATATACATATATAAGCTCGTTAACGGCAACATGTACATCATGATAGTGAGTGACGGACAACGTGACGGCTTCAGCTCATTGCGCTAAGGGTGGCAGACACAAAATGTCATTGCGCCATACGATAGAAAATACAAACAAAAGAAAAACTTAAAAAAGAATCCTAAAAGAATACGAATGAATTTCTAGGAGAATCGTATTATCCTTTCGGGAAAAGGGAGACATTCGAGAATGCTATATACGAGTATTTCGCATACAAAAGTGAATATACCCTACGCTGGCTGCCGCTCGCTGCTGCTAGTGCTGGGAAGGATATGGCAATATGGGGAACATAATACGTAGTTCATTGCCGCCATTATCGTAGTCATCGTCATCGTCGATGTCATCGTCGTCGTCCTAGTCGTCATAGTCATAGCCATAGTCATAAAGCCATGGTTTGAAAATAGAAGATTTTTGAACTCTCATTTTGTTTTTGGGTTTTTCATATTTTCCTTTTTTATTATTTTTTTTGAAAATTATTTACTGCTTAATTAAAAGCTTTGGTGGGTTGTTTATTACTTTATGCATAATGAAGCTTTTATTGTGTCCTTTAATTGGGTAGTGGCGGTTCGGTTCGGCTTGGTGTTGTGTGTGTGGTGAGTGAGGGTTCGGAAGTTTACTGGTTGATAATAAAGTTTTGTTTTTATTCTTCCCTATAGTCCTTAGTCCCTATCTCCACTAATTGTGAGAGGAGACAGGAACAATAAGTTTCAGCAATGAAAAACAAAAAAAAACAAAAATTGGTGTTGTTCAACTTTCCAACTCTGACCCAGATGCGAGTTTTTCATTTTTGTTCCTCCTCCTCTTTGTGTGCTATAAGAACACAAAGATTGTCGTCATTCAATCCCACTCAGTGTTTTTTGTTGTTGTTGTTTTAATTTTTGTTCTGCTTTTTTGAGAATAAAGGCAGTTTCGAAAAAAAACAAAAACACATTGGAGGAAAACCCCAACAGTATTGTCCAGTTTTCAGACATGAAATTCAATTGTATGTCCTGCAATCCTACAATCCTTTATGTGAGGCATATTGTTTTATATATGACTGCTAGCACCACCTAGCAGATCAGATAGGTAGATACGAGGTATAACTGTATATCGTAGTTGACCTGAGCTTTTGTTCAATCTTGCCAAAATGTAGAAAAAGCGTTTGTCGGGCATGTGTCATCGCATATATGCACAAGGAGTTCTGTCGAATAAACAATTACTAACTGCAGGCTGCAGGATACCATGCCAGTAGTACTAGGACCTCGACTCTTGACTAGCTCCAATCATGGGCCACTCGCAGCAAACTACTACCACTGTACAGTACTCGACAAACCTGTATAGGTATGATATGGTGCAGCAGACTTCCGGATGATTTTTTATTCATCTCTGTATAAATGCGTTGCATTTTGTTTTTCTGTTTCGTCCTTTTTCTTGTTTATGCAGTTTTGAGTATTATTAGTTTGATGTGTGTGAATGTCATTTCATTCTGAACTGAACTGAAAGTTGTTGTGGAAATGTTTATGGTTTAAACCTTAAAAACAACAAAAATTGCTTCCTTAATTCCGCTGCTGCTGCTGTAGATGGAAAATAAACTGACTCCAGTTATCACCACACAAATAATTTACCTACTCTAGGAACTCCTCTTAACTTTGAAGGATATAATGACCTTCTTATGTTTTAACAACTAGCTGTTGACCTGTTGTCAGCAGCGCATTAATCTGCACAATTTCAAGTTTCAGTTGTGAAGAACTGTGTACCTTATTCACAATTTATTCCGTACAAGGTCTTTGGTCCTTCCTTCCTTTCGAACGGTGCGGCGCGGCGTGGTGCGGTAGTCCTGACAACTATTGCTGTTCCTGCATAATGTTAGGGCGCGGTTACATCTATGGTAAGTTTTTCTTTCTCTCTTGTGTTACTTACTCTCGTAGTGCGTCGTCGAAAGAATAAATAAAACAAGACTAGGATAATGGTAGTGGGAGGGTTTGAGTGCGGTAAATGATGTCTTCGCTTGGGAACGAAGGGTTGCCAATAAAAATAACTTTGCCCTTATTTTCCCTCTTATATATGTAGCTCTTACCATTGTTAGGATAAGAGGAAGAGAGTATGTTAGTTTGAGTTTGAGTTTGCGTTTGTATGTTTTTATGCGCTTACTAAGCTATAATGACAGTTTGATTGACTGCTATTGAAAAAGCGATAAACATAATGAAACCGATGCCCGGAATTTTATATCCGTGAAGTTATTTAAGCAAATATATAAAAGAAAAGTCCAAAGGGAGATGAAAAAAAAAAATGGTCTCTTCACTATACAGAAAGAAAGAGCGATAAAGGGATACATAAACGTTACGCATAGATATATGTATAGGATATTTACTTTGTCAAGGACATTAGTATTTTCTTTTCTTTTGGTATTTTCTTTTATTCGGACCACGAATTGGGAAGATAAACGACCTTCAAATGAGAGTTTTGGGTCAGTTAACTTGAAGTATTTTGCGCTGAGCTTGAATATTTTGTGTTGCTTGAGGGGGATGAAATGTTTTCTATCATTATTATCCTTTTTTATTTTTCAAATTCTTTGGAACGATAATTATTTGGATTTTTTTTTATCAATCAACAAAGTAATAAATTTTATTAAATTTTTATTTACATTTAATGTTTCACTAAATTATAAGTATTTCCATCACTTATATTTGGGTCTGGAAACATTTTTTGAATGAATGACATTAATTTATATTTTCATCGATCTTGAGAAATTTTGTTGAAAACAAAACAAATTACTGACAATACAAAAAAGAATTATGCCTCTTTAAGCAACATAATTTATGAGCTTTTTGTAACACTCAAGGAGGTATTTTATTTAAAATGTTAGGTATATCAATGAAATGAAGGGCTATAAAAATAAAATTTATTTATTTTTGTTTGCAGAAGAAAGTATATCAAACATTTTTTGGTGAGCTTGGGATGGAAAATGATGTATTTAGTTTTGTTAAATTAAACTTTGTGTAACACACATTCATTTAATATCAAAACTGTCACATTGAGAAATTATTAATTTTAAAATAAACAAAACCCAATAAAACATTATAAATAATTCGAAATTTGACAACTTTATGGCGACAAAACAGTTCTGGTGTTGTATGTACTTAAAGTTTAAATGGTCTATAGGACATATTACAAACATTTAACTGTCATAAGTCAAATTCACAGACTAATTTCGATATTAAATGTCACAGAAAACAACTTAATTAATGTTATTATTTTTGTATTGAAAGCCATTTGGTCATAAATAACAAGGACATCCAATTCTCAATAAATAATTCGTTGACAGAAAAAAAATTATGTATTTGCTAAAAATAAAATTTA
Organism: Eupeodes luniger; assembly: GCA_951509635.1. Classification (NCBI taxonomy): domain Eukaryota; kingdom Metazoa; phylum Arthropoda; class Insecta; order Diptera; family Syrphidae; genus Eupeodes; species Eupeodes luniger. The sequence continues at coordinate 2,649,611 of OX608074.1, forward strand.
TAGCCGAATACTTTTTACTTAGGTCCTTGGATGTTTTATACGAAACAGACCTTAGTATCTAAGTACATGGTTTTCTTAATATCTATTAATGTAACATTTTAGCTTTCGACAACATTTCTTAAATGATATTTGTCTAGTTGATTAAATTAAGTTCCTCTTAAATCGTTCCATTTTCTTGTTCATACATTTCAAAACCCATTCTACTTTTGAGCCAGACTAAGATCCTGGTCTGGATGTAACATGTTCATTCTACTCCAAATTTCACAATATTTTGAAATAAAAGATAAATATAAGATATTTTGCTGATTTTACTTAAACATACATTAAAATAGACCATATTTTCTTATGGTTTGTACAAGCAATAAAATATCTTCAGCCGTCCAAGTGGTAATAAATCAGCGAATCCAAAATTACAGAGCTAGCAAGGATATTTAAAAAAAAAACATAGAATATATTTGTATCAAAATCAAATGTCTAGACTTGAAAATTGAGAGCAACCTAGCTATTTGTTCTTTCAATTCCCTGTTATAACAAAATACATACACAGAAAAACTTAAAAAGTCGGCCTTGACTTCATCATTTCAATTTCACTTCAGGTTTTTATTTTGTTTAATTCTTTCTTTGGTTAAAATTGTGAAATAAATATTTGAAGAGAATAGAACATGATCCTTTTTGTGGAGGATACAAACAAAAAAAGGAAAATTTATGTGAGTATTATGTCTCAGAGAAAAGAAAGTAAAGTAGGTAAGCCAAAAGGCAAAAAAAGGACTCTTCAATAAAAAGACAAACAATTGCTACAAAAGAATTCAATATTTGAGTGGATGCGTCTTTCGAAATGAAATGAAGAAAGACTTTCTTGAAAAGAGTAAAAAAGAATTTGAAAAAAAAAATCAACAAGGAAGCACATACTGTACTATATACTACTTGTTTAAACCTCTTCATACCCTCTCTATATACATATATGTACTTTGTGTGACTTTGTTTAAGACTATTGAGTACTTTTTTTATTCTTTCATTTAAGTGTACACATACTCCACATTCATTTTGTTGTTGCTTAATTTTTTTTTTTGGTTAAAAGGATAGAAACTAATCATCAAGTGCTTCCCCCATCCATCGTCAACGCCGCCACCACCGTCCTGTCCCGTCCTCTCGCAAACTTGGGAATTTCAACTTACTACCTATGAACGGAGAAAGCTTTTGTGCTTAGATATATAATTTCTTCGTGGTTGTTATTGTTAGAAAGGAAGTTAAGAGGATACAGAAAAATGATTTAATTTCAATCTTCCACCTATGATATATATATGTATATAAAAACATATAACATGTCTATGGAGGTAGGTAAACTATAGGTTAGAAAAATGTTCTGTGAAATATGAAATAAAAAAAAAAAATAGTACGTATACGCCCGAGTGATCACGTCTAAAACTCATACCTGTTGCGACCAAACCACTTTTTTTCTTTTTTTTTTAAATCTTTTTTTTTTTTAATTAAAATTAAATTTTAATAAGAACTTACCGATTCAATAGCTTTATCCAAGCGGTAAATTTCCTCTTGTAGGAGATGAAGTGTACCAGTTTTTCCACGATGCCGAGCAAATGCTGCAGCACAGGCACTATGAATGCTATTTACCCAGTTCTCCAACTCAACCTAGATAATGAAGAAAATAACAAAAAAAAAATGAAGAAGAAAATTAAACTTAATTAGGATAAGAACTGCATTAGAATGAATATTGGAAATATTTCCGGAATTTTTTCCAACAATAAATTTAAGTGTTCAATAAATATGAATTTTTGTGTGTTTTTTTTTTAAATGTGTTTGTTTTATTAATGATATTGAGAAATCTATGAGCATTATAGTAACAGTATAGGTATAAGATGGAGGTAAATTATTGTATGTCTTGGAAAATCAAGGATTTATTAAATAAGATTTAAGTCATCGACTTTTATTAAAACAACAATAATAAATGAGATCGATAAAATGAAAATTGTTCCCACTTCGATGGAAGGATTAGTAACTAATATTCAAAAGAAGTTTGAAAAATTTTACTGAGTTAGATTTTAATAAAGATATTATTGTTGCCGGATAGTACGAGTATTTAAAAAGTATATGTAAGTTAAGGTAGACAATATATTTGTGTGGGAAACATTAACACGTTTCCTAATCCTTTAAAGTGTGAAGTAATAAAAAGGTTCTCAAAACTATTGACATTTTTAGCTGGATTTTTGAAACTAAAACAACTAAAACAAGTTTGATTAAACTGATTAAAAACCATGTATACAAAAGTTCTAAAAACAATTTTTGAATTAATATTTTTGTTTAATGAAATAACAAACTTGTTTTTTATAAAAAATCATAATAAAACTTTATTTCCATTTCGTGAAAGTTCGTAACCATTTTTCTTTTATAAAAATTATATGAGCTATGAAGACTTATTTAAAGGTGTTTTTATCTGTTTCGAAGGTAAATACCGCTTTAAAAATGTTGTGGAAATTTACTTTGAAGACAAAAATGTGCCCGCTAACTATTTGTTGGGGATTATACTTGTGGCGTTATCATCGGTTCTTATTTCTTTTGAAGTAAAGAACGGCCAATATCAATTTTTTGAACCAAGTTACTCGATTTATGGTTTAAAAAAATTAATCATCTAAAGATCGCAGGTATTTGATGGCCTCCTCGTTCGTGCTATATAACTTCTCCTCATCAATTTGTAATGAGGCCATATGAAATCGTTATCAAGACAACCCAACAACTTTTGAAGGACGAGAGTTATTTAACTATTGTTGGAAAAAGTAGTGAAAAACTAGACTGATCGAATGGAATATGTACATAACTTGAATGTCTGCACATTGTAAAGAGTGGGAAATATTGAGCATGGTTAAGCATTCCACATTCATGTAGTACAGCTAAAAAAAGAATTCCTGTACTTAACACTGCGTCAGAATTTGGGGTCAATTGTAAACGTATGAATATTCTCAGAAGTACGGATATAACGGTTAAATTGTTTGAAGGGAAGAATACAACTGGCTATTTCACGCGAGCATCGTTTATGAAAATATCGACAGAACAATGATACGCATGACACCTTGCCTAGAAAATGTTTCGCCAATCATTTTTAAAGCTCTCTTTTCAATTGTATCCAAAAAACTCAAATATGTTTATACTCTGAACGAGTGAAATTAAGTCTCTCATTCCGCCTTCAAAATCTTTGTAGCGTGTTCCAGGCGGAACTTTTGGCTATAAAAGAAGTCTTGTCCTGGCTTAAAGAAAACGTGATATCAACTCTGATATGGCACAACAGTTTAATATTCACCTTTGCTGGGTGCCGGGCCATAGAGACATTCCAGGTAACTGTAAGGCAGATGAACTCGCCAGGAACGGTACAGTACAACCCATTCTACCACGTTTGGCAAATGCTGGCATACCAATCGCTACTTGTAAACTGTTGCTAATGCAAAACGCTATGAAGAAGGCAAAAGCCAGGTGGAACAACATCACCACGTGTCATGTCACAAAAAACATCTGGCCAACACTAGATTTAAAAAGTTCAAGGTGCTTGCTATCTATATAAGCAGATCGCATATAAGCTCGATAATACGTGTCATAACCGGACACTGTCTAATAGGAAAGTACGCCACGCGACTAGGCGTATTCTCAAATGACTTTTGCAGAAGCTGTATGGACGAGGAAGAAGAGGAAACAATTCTTCACCTTCTTTGTACATGCCCTGCTCTAGCTCAAAAACGCAAGAATTACCTAGGGGAATTTTTCTTTAACGATCTAAATCATATCAGCATAATCAGCCTCGTTTCGTAAGGGACTCAAACTGGTTCCATTGAGCTTAGGAGGAAGCCTCAAGATTAATGTGGTATCACAATGGGCCATTAAACTGGCGTAAGTGTGTTCGTTTCCATCATGGACAGCTACTTAAATCTAACCCTAACCTAACCATCATCAGCGAACCAATAAATTGGGTTAGAAATATCAAAAAAGAGCATTTCTAAAAATAGGGAAGAGTGTGGGAGACAAAATGGAGCCATGTGGCACCCCAGCGTTTATTTTGTAGATATCAGATTTGAACCCGTCCAATTATACTTGAATTGAACAGTCTGAAAAGTTATTTCTCACCCAACAGAGAAAATTTTCATTGCTACCAAATGTACTATCGCTACCAAATTTTCGATAAGAGAGCTTGATACCTAACTCTATCAAATGACTTTGAAATATCAAGTACAAAAATCTTAATTTCTCCAAAATGATGTAGAGATTTATTCTAAGCTTTTAAAAAGTCCCTTTTAAGTTATTTTTTTAGAATTTAAACTACAGCTTTGCCAAAATTTTGCAGTCAAAGATTAATGGAAACTTCAGTTTAAGGTGAGGTAGGTTATTAAAGGAGTAATTTATTTAATTCAAATAAATCGGAGCATAATATGATGTGATAAAATCCTTTAATGCTACTTAAGGTGGTGCTACAGTCTTTTGCGAACAAGGGCATTTGAGCTTCTTTGAGCTGCCTAATTATTCCGAGAAATATTGATAATTGAAAAATATATGAGAAAAACAAAACAAAATAGTTAATCATAGACTTTTCTGGGGAAAAACATATTTTTAATTTTAAACCAAAAAATCAAGCCTTAAGTTTGTTCTTGAATTAGCTTCAAAGAAAATGGGAAGCATACCTATACATACGTAAACTAAAACATATGTAGAACAATAAAAATATGAGTAGCTTGGTTTTTATTGTCCGAAAACAAAACAAAAAAAAAAAAGAGCTGAAAGTACAAAAGCATTCAAACTTATGTGAGTCAGGGTTATTTGATGCGTTTGAAATACACTTCAGAGTCCTTGAATATCCATTTATGATGTGTTTTATTTTCCACAACTTTCCTTTGGTGTTGAAAGTACTAACTGCACACAGGATGGCGATTATTATGTGTTTCTTTTTTTGTTTGCAAACGATTCGCAGACGATCAAATATATCAACTTTTTCACATACCCTTGCATCATAAGGCTATTCATTCAATTGTACGATGACTAAAATTTTCAGAAATATGTGAATGGGAGCAAGGAAAATGCTTATATCCTTGCATTGGCAAGTATAAAACTAGAACACTCCCTGCGGTTATTAAATTGTGTATTTTTTCTCCTTTCTCTTTTCTTGTTCTTCTTTTACTAGCTAGCTAGCTAGCTGAAGAAATCTAGGAAGCAGCCAGCCCATCTAACTCGATGGGAGGTGGATCCTGGCACAAAAGATTGTTTGATTCCCCGAAGCGAAGATGACCGCTTTTGGTTAAAAAAAATAAAGAAAAAGAAAGGAAAACATGCAGAAGAAGTAAATCGGCAGAAAATCAAGGATATCTTGTTCTCTTGATGTGTTTTTCTTCCATATTTTATGTGTTTTTTTTCTTTTTGCATCTCCACACACGACACACACGTTTTTGCCTTCATCAAGGACCTTAATGTCCTTTCAGTGGCTCCAATTCATTGCATTTATAAGAGAGAGAGAGAGAGACACGACAGTGTTGTACAAGATAACGCCTAGGAAAAAATATAAATAATAGAATATAGAGACATTCAGTGAAAACTTTATTGTCTTATGGTTAAGAAGGACCTTTTCTTTTTTTTAATTTTCCTGTTTTTTTTTTTTGTTGAAACGAGAAAAACGAGTAGTATGTATGTGTCTGAGGATGTGATAGAGGGGAGGGGGGGGAGGACTAGGTGGCTAAAAATGAAGACAAGAAGCCCTTGAAACCCTTGAGCAATGCACTTTATTGTGTGAACAATATTTTTTTTATATTTTTTTTCAAAAGAAGTTTTTCTGGGTCATGAGTGTGCCTCTGCGCAATGTTTGAATGTGAATGTGAACAGGACATATAGAAGTGTCGTACAAAAACAACAACAACAAAGTAGAGAAAAAATACAAATACAAATAGTGAATCCTTTCATTTTGAAATATACACAGTTTGACTTTGTAAATGAGATTTGAAATTTGATTAAATGCAATTTGTTTAGAAATTGTATTTTTGTTGTTGTTGTTTGTTTTTGCTATTTTTGCCTTTTATTTTTTATTTTGTTGATGAGTTAGATTGAAATTTGAAAAAGTTGAAAAGGATTTTTTTTTTAAATTTTTGTTTCAGTAGGAAAACAAAAATGTCCGATGGCAGTGCAGTTGCAGGTAGGTAACACATTTTAAATGAAAAGAAAAACATGACATGTTTGGTTTTGGTACAATTCATTTTTCTGTCAATTTATCAAGTTGAACATTTTTGTATGTATTTGTTTTTATGGTTTAAATGAAAGTTTTTGAAATTTTTTTGTTCCCTGGTAAAGGTGTGGAATGAGGGTGTGGGATATGAACGTTTTATGTCCTGGATTGATTTTATTTGTTAAAAACAATTGATTCTATTCAGTTTTAAGGTTTTTTTTTTAAATTTTTCAGTTGAAAATAATTATGTTTTTAATCACTTAAAATAATTATGGAGGTTTAAAAAATAAATTGGGGTTATGTGCTTAGTTGGTGTTTGCTCCCTGATGGGAAAGATAATCCTTTGTAATTCAAACTGTTTTTTTTTCGCAATACAATAAATTTGTATGTCAAAATTCAAATCATGAAAATTAATTAGTTGAAAAAAACATTATTAAAGTCTTTTCAAAAACTAAAAAAACACACTTAACAATTAGGTGGTAGAGCAGTGAAGCTTAATTTAAAAAAATGTTTTGGGATTTGATAACTTTCTATTGGTGGCCTAAAAAATCTGAAAAATGCCTTATTTTAGTTGGTTATTTACTCACTCTATCTGCAAATGATTTTTGTTTTTAGTGTTTTTGGCATGTTAAAATGTTGGGAAAATTAGTGTTTAGTGAACAAAAATTGATGGGCATGGCCATTAGGCTAAAAATTAATTAATTTATTTATTTTCGAGTAATGTGCAAAAAAGTGTACTTAACCCCTTCGACCCTGCCTAAAAGTTATTTCTACTGGTTGAAATGAAAGGACTTTTCAGGGAGTGTTTAGAATATTTATATGAAGCTATCCACCAATATTCAGCTTTGTCGGAATTTTTTCGAAGTGAATATCTAATTTTCTTGGACTATAGGCCAAATCATTATTTAATGATTTTCAAAAACTATGTAATCAAAAATTTAACTTTAAACTGTTTTCTGTCCAGATTTTCGAGACGTTTAATCAAGTTAAAAATATTTTAGGACTTTAATTTAAGGTATTTATGAAATAAATTTGAAGTCCATGCCTTACTTTCTTTGCATTAAATTATTATTGATATAATACTTGCCTTTTTTAAAAACCATCTGTAGTACAGTAGAAATTTAAATGAATAACAAATACAACATCTGCAGTAAAATCAATGGCAATAAAAGACTAAATGAAATCCTGTTGCCGATAGAGATTTGACATTTATTCGAGTACCGAAATCAATTTCCAATTTTTTCATTTTATAAATTCCGTTGGTACGTTTGATACCTCCTTGAGGAGTAATGGAATGTTTTCGTAGAGTATTGTCTAAATATGAACTGCACAACGAAACATATAAATTTGTAAAGCAATGTGAAGAAAAATTGAACAAATTAATCTACAGAAGCTCTTTTAGACTCTTCGAGTTCCGGCAGAGCCACCAACATTTTGATTACTGCGGATGTGTTTTTTTGGCAATTTTTCACTGTGCTAGGTATGGAATTATGTTCGTAAAATATTTGAGTTAACAAATAGTTTTGTTGAACTTTCGTAAGTTCTTATAAATTTGTATGACACTAAAAACGTATTGTAATAACAAATTAAAGTCGATAGTGTGCTTGGTATGTGAGTTATATTATGATCATTAAAATGTTTCCATTTTTTCTATAAATCCTATGTTATTCTTTTGTATTTTATAAATCGAAAAGTGCTTTTAAACTGGAAAACCATTCTCTTTTCAAGGATATTTAACTCCTAAATCCTGTTATGTTTGTTAGAGATCTCATTCTTCAGTATAAATTTGTCACCTACTTTTTAACCATGTTCGGTTATCACTTTTGCAGCATTAGTTCTTGAGGATGTCATATTCCAGGTTCTTTTATAAGTTTCCATTTTGTACGAGGAAGAGGAAGAAACAGTTCTTCATCTTTTCTGCACATCCCCTGCTCTGGCTCAAAAACGCAAGAATTACCTTGGAGAATTCTTCTTTAATGATCTAAAAGATCTAAATCATATCAGTATAATCAGCCTCTCACGTTTCGTAAGGGACTCAAACTGGTTCCATTGAGCCTAGGAGGAAGCCTCAAGTTTCATGTGGTATCACAATGGGCCATTAAACTGTCCTAAGTGTGTCCGTTTCCATCTTGGACATCCACTATAACCTAACCTAACCTAACGAATTAGGGCTACTTTTGGATAGAAAAAAACTATAGAATATTGCATTTAAAGATTATACTATGCATTCAAGGATTAAAAAGGTAGCTGTCAATCTATCTATCTGTCAGACGATTACATATTACTAGTGACAGAATGTCAACAATTTTATATTTCACTCCATAAAGTAGCTCTAAAAATCACCCTTTATCAATGTGAATTAGTATTTATATGCAAATTTTAAATAAAATCTAAATTTAACATCGTTTTTCATGAAATGATAATCTTAAAATCTCTTAATCCATTTGGGGTAACATAACAAAACCACCTTTTACCATTTTGAAAACATGCTCTAAACATCACAACACATATTTACCTACATTTTTATATCATACAACAAACCAAAAACCAAAGATTATTTTTTATTTAGTGCCAGAAAATGACACACCAAACAACAACGGTGCAAAAAACACCTTTTCGTGTCCTGAGTAGATAATCCTTTGCGGATCTTGAAATCCAAATCTGTTTAACATTCCATTCTTTTTTTTTTTGAAAGCGGGTATATGTGAGCTTCTGAGTTTGCACGGAGCTCGGACATGACATCAAAAAACCCGACAGCAACAACAAAAAACACACGAAAAAAGAAGAAGGAAAAAAAAACAACAACAGAATAAAACAACATTATCCTCAAAAGGACATTAACTCTGATCCTGGATGCAAGGAGCAAGAAACCGGCATAGTGATGTTGTTTGGTTGCTGTGGGTGCTGTAGGTTTATTTTGTATTTTGTATGTTGTGTTTTTGTTTTATTTTCCGGAAATATTTATTCGTTATCTTTATCTTTGCATCCCCACAACTCAACTCCTTAAATTGTATGCATAGAATAGGATATATGTATGTACAATGGAGAGAGGGAAGTAGAGTCAGAGGTTATATTGTCTGTCAACTCACCTGACACGGTGCCTGGAATAAGTAAGCATCCCCGAATGCCGTACTCAAGCAGAATATGTAATCACGTTTCGGGTGCTCGGGTATGGGCTGCATAATCGCTCCGTCGACAATAATTAAATGCTTTGGTGCCGCCTCGACAGAACGTCCTTCGCGTGAATCGCACGGATAAAAGAGCAACGTGGTTCCTTTCAGGCAAACCCAGTATCCTTTCCAACCGCGCTTGCGGGCCAATTCGATTTGATGTTTTTTGCGTAGCAGCCATTTCTTCACCGATAGGAATCTGTCCAAAAGAAAAAAGAACAACAGAAAAACATTTAGAAGAGAATTTAGTATCAACACACACATATGATGTGATGTGAATATGTGTTTGCTGTTTGTGGATTCGAGTGTTCAAAACAATTTTAAGGATAAAACGAAAAAAAAAAAAAAACAGAAAAATGAAACGCGAATAAGATATGTATCAGGATTCAGAATACAGTATATTCAGAATTGAGGATTGAAGATATCGTCGGGAGGTGTGGGATAAGGATTTTGGTTGTTTTTTTAGGACACGTCTACTTTTACACATATCCTTGTGTGACAGGGCGCACCCAAGGATGATATGGAAATTTTGTTTCAAAAACTATCAGAATAAATAATAAATGAATGTTCATTTTTGAAAGCTCTTTCTTTCCAACAAAAACACCATCAGCATGTTTCGGGTTTTTTAGGTCAGCAAAAAGGACAAGTTGGCGTGACTTAGGCTAAATAGAGGGCATTTTACTTAAAAAGGGACTGTGATTTTGGTAATTCATGCCATGACAAGAATATTTGTTGCTTAATGAAAGACAGATTCAAATATGAGATTTTTAAGGATGAGGGTGGGGTTTTATTAGGTTGTACCTTCTTATACTCTCGTACGATTTCTATACGACTTAAATGTAAATTGTAGGTTTCTGAACGTTCTTATATATTATAGAGAATCTGTTTTTGTTGAGATTTTCTAAAACTTTGTTTTGAATAAAATACTTGAAATACGCAAAGAAAACCATTTGCGCGTCATAAGACGATTAACTTAATTGAAAATAAAAATTGTATTAGGTTGAGGGAGTGCCTATTTTTTTTGATTAATTTTAGTAATGGGATTATTATAAGACCTAATATTTAAGTGAAGTAGAATGTCTTGAAGAATTTTTAAATTCGGTAAAGTTTCCATTTGAATCTCAGATTGCCTAATGACTATCGTTTTAGCAGACGTGATAGTCCTTTAAGAAAATGTAGTGTACTAATTTTGAAATAATCAAAATAGAGAAGTGGTTGTTTTGGACTATTTTCGCTTGAGAATTAGCGCAGTAGAAAAGTGTAAAATTTTGTATAAGGTTTATTTAAACTAAGTTGAGTACAATAGGTTTTGTAATTCTTACACTACAAAAACATTAATATTGAAAAAGGAGCCAAGTTCTTCTGTATACAAAATATCTGAGTAATAAGCCTGTCGCTAAAAGTAATGAGATCAAAATATACGCCAAGTTCTATATTTAAGGTTTAGTATTAATTCTTTTTTCAAAAGTGCATATCGAACAAATTATCAATAATTACATCTTATTGTTATTGAATGGTAACTTCCAAAATTTGAATGTGTATTCCATATAAATGTTACCAAATACACGAAAAGTTTCCATTTACCACGTTTCTTGGTGTTAAAGCTCATGTTTTCGATTTTTGTAATTGTATTAGACACGATCCTTTCTATACACTGCTTAATTTTATTATCATACAAAAAACACAAGTGGTTTTTGTATATAATAACAAATACTTGAAAAGTGGGCGGATACTACACCCCTGAGTTCACAATTCTTTTGCCTAGATTTGTATAATGTGTACATACTCGTAAGCACAGTGCACACCTTCCACTATCCTGAATTTCATTATTCTTAGAAACTTAGATGTAGTATTTTTAACTCACGCCTTCTGTATTCTCGGGGTAGATACCACGCCCTCCAATTAAAAAACCACAATTTTTCGATTTTTCTTCTTTTGCACCACAAGAGCTATCTTCGTGCGAAATGTCAAGATTCGGCGGTTTCGAGAGTATTAGGGTGGTAATCAATTTTTACTAATTTTGTGTAGATATTTATTTTTCTAAAAAGAACTGTCAATCAGATTTTTCTTAAACTTTTTTTTGTTGGTAAGATAAAAAGCTTGAAGTCAATATTTTTCTTTGTTTTCAAGATACTTGAGTCGAAAACCATTTTTTATCAGTTTTTGTGGGTTCTCGTTTCTGTAAAAAAAGTTGTGCATTGATTTTTCCCAAAAATTAACTAAAAGTTAGCGAAATATTTTCCATATTATTAATGAAAAGTTTTTATTATTTAAATAACAATGCCTAGTGCAGATAAAAAAATTATTTTGAAGTTTATCAATACCTTCATTTATTTGTGAGCTTTTCCAGTAAATCGGTTTTTACCAATTTTTTGGAATATTTTTTGTGGATTTTTATTAAAAAATCTGTCGATTCGATTTTTCTGAAAACTGTACCAAATATTAAAAACAATGTCTTATATAAGACACAATTAGTTTGAAGTCAATATTTGTCTTTGTTCCTAAGATATTTGAGTCGAAAACTAATTTCTACCAACTCTTAGTCGTACTTTTCTTCTGGAATTTATATTTTGTGAAAAGAATAATACAACAATTATTTTTTTGGAAAGTCTTTTCAGCAATTTTCGATGTTAATATCTGTAAGACAAAATTTATTTTAAGTGGAAATGTTTGCTATTTCTGGAAATATGACCGACGAAAAAAGTTAACCCCATCTTTCTTAAAACCAAGGATTTGAATTCTAAGGACATTGAAACGCCGCAGAGTAGTCAAAATGTTCAATTTCACAAATCCAACCAACTTTTTGTGGCAAAAAATCTCGAAAGTGACACAATGAAGAAGATATTTTACAGGAACATAATCTTCCTTGCAATCCTTTTTTATCTATTAAAAAAAATTATTTGAAAATCTAAATTTGTTACTATCTTAAAACCACATAGAAAATCTTTTGAAAAAATTAACTTTTTTTGTCTGTGAAGTTAGGAGATTTTTTTTTAAACTAACTCAATTATTCATCCAAAAGCGAAGCGAGAATAGGAATGAACTTTGATTTTCTCAAGTAATCCTTATACCAAAAATAGAAACTATACCTTTTATCTTAAATCAAAATCTTTTTCTCTGAATCTCTTCTCGTATTTTTAGCTTTAGTATTTTTCCCTAACTTAGCACATACCGTCAATTTATTTTAATTTAAAATCTCAGCAATTTACAACCAACCAAAGAGCAATATTCTTCTAAGAAAAAGGGATTCTCATAAAAAGAAAGTTCTTATTCGTACGTTACGTACCACGCCATTGCCATACTATTTGACTTTTGATCCTTCGATTGAAGAAAATGAAATTCCATTATCGCCCTCCTGTCCCCGCAAAACACCCAAAACCACACACATCCAATCAAACTTAAGTTGATTCCGATTTGAGATTGAAATCAAAGATAAGGATAAGTGTTTTGTAAGACAGTGTGTGTGTGTAAAAGTGTATTTTGAATGTGGGTATATGTGTTTGTATGACCGTTTATGGATATTTGTATTTCAAACGAAAATGAAAGAACTTTTCCCATATCGTCCTTCGATTTCAATTTCATTACATTTGTTATTTATCAAATTGCTAACGTAATGAAACTATACGAAGTGAAACATGAGTTGGGGAAATTTTTCAAGGCTCAATAAGGATCTTTAAGGATATCGGATTGAAATATGTGTATATGAGAAAAAAGGTGTAAGAAGTGTTAAGAGATGATGGTAGCAGGGTAACTTACCCAGCCTTTCGTACAGCTCCAGTGCAATTAAATGAAGATGCTGCTGTTCCTGTTGATTTTGCTTTATATGGTGACGCCATGACACTTTCGCCATCATCTTCATCAGATACGGCCGTGGTTAAGCTCATTCGATCATCATCGGATATCTGTATAAAGCAATAAAGATAAATCAACAAAATATTATTTATTTTTATCCTTAGACGTTTATTAAACAAAAAATATGAATAAATGTTTGTTTAAATTCATATGAAAAAACATACGTAATGGTATTTCGTATTTTTCTACTACTGAATAATTAATAGAAAATTCATATAAAATTCCTCATGGGCATGGTTTGGGTAGGTATACAATCGTAAGAGAACATTTTGGTATTTTTGGTAAGACGTGCTGTTTGCTTTTATGGCATTTTTTTGTTGGATTCTCAAGGATTCTCAAATATCTAATCCAGAAAATATTCAAATGAGGATTTTTATGACATGATTTTTGAATTATGATGGTTCAGTTAGAGAGTGGAACAAAAATATCAAAAATCAAATCGTGACCAAAAAGACTCGAGTATCCTTGTTTTACTTTTTAGCATCCAGTTAACAATACAAACAGAGGGTTGAAATGTTTTTGAGTTTTTTATTATTTGAGGCCAAATTTATGTTCTTATACTTGTTTTATATTTTACGATTTTTTGAAATAAAACATTTAAAATTTTCGTTTTTATGTTGAGAGTGTAGAGAAGAATTAAATAAAGGGTAGAGCCGCATTTTATCACTAAATGAACGCATTTGAAAGTTTTAAAAAATCAATCTTTAGCAGTTAAATGTTTTTGTTTGTTTTTTTTTGTTGATGATTTCCTGGAATAATGATCGAAATTACACACATGAGTTTTCAAGAAGTTATTACCAAAATTTATTTATGTTCGCATTTTCGAATGCTTATGAATAGGAAAGAAGTTAAACTTTACATATATTGATTTGATTTTGATATCTTGAAAACAAATTTTGTGTGTTTGTTCACATGTTTACATACATTTCAAACTATATGACATCTATCTCTTCAGAGAAGTTTTTTTATTTCTTATAAGTGTCCAACGGACTTAAGCTTCCTTAGCTTGAAGGAAGTATATATTTGAAGACATTAGACTGATTCAAAATAACTAAAATATCGTAGATTTTTAATGGAACACAATTTTTAGAGAATCATTTCGGCAAAAACTTAACTTTTTAGAATTTCATCAGTTTTTTTTATTTTCAATACAAACTATTTAGGAGTTTTTTATGTTGTGCCTCTTTAGTTTTTAACTTTGATGGTGAAAAGGTTTTTAAAAAGTTCGTACATTTTCTTAAACCAAAGAGCAATATTCTTCTAAGAAAAAGGGATTCTTATAAAAAGAATTCGTAAATTTTCTAAGAATCAATGTAATTTTGGCTAGTTCGCATAAATCCGTGATTTCAAGAAATCCCAACAAAGAAGTCTAGGATGGTTTAAAGGAGCGAAATCACTAAGATTTGTGCTTACCAGTATGAAAATGTCAAATATGACTCAAGACAATATTTGTGAAACTTATAATAAAATATTTATTAAAAATTAACAAATGATTTTCAAATCAATTTTCCTAAATTCAAACGAATTTTTCACATTTTCCATAGTTTGACTGAAAGAAGAAACTTTTTTATAAGAAACTCAATTGTTAAAATTTTGATCTTTTAGTAAAAATGTTCAATAACAACGTTCAAAAAGTTGTATAACTTTTAATTGTAACCTTTAAAAACTAGCACCTGATTTTTTTTTAACTTTTCTAAGTGCCATTTTAAAAAGTATTCAATCAATAATTAAACTTTAAGCCATTTATCAAATATTCAAGACGTTAAAAACGGTTATTTGGGTATACGAACACACAAAAATTAGCTTCATCGTTAAACAAACTTCGCTTATGAATATTTGGGATCAGCGGCAATCTGGTTTTGAGACCATTCACGGTGTCTATACGCCTTGCTAGATGATCCCGTGGCTTCAATTCTTGGAATACCAAACCAAAAAAAAAAAACAAAATTCACTTGACAGCTGACAAAATGGCCGCCAGTTAAAATAGTGTTGCCAACTTAAACTTCTATACCTCTAAAAACACTTGCTATTAATTTTTATTTATTTAGAAACTGACAGTAAGCCAAAAATGGAGTCAACCTTGAAATCGAAGAATACCTTCTTTAAGGCTATCTCGTATCTGCTTCTTAAGTTATTAAAGTTCAAAGGTTTCAACTATCTCCGTTTCTGTAGCTACATTGATATTTTCAAGTTTTTAAAATGTATCATCGAATTTTGCTTTTGAATGGATTTTGATAGATGGAATTTTTAACGTCAATCAATTTTCATAAATTTAAAAGTTTTTCATATTTTCAACTTTCTTTAATTTAACAGAAAACAAGAAAAGTTTTTACATAAAACTTTTTTAAGGCTTCCAACCAGCGTTACCACTTTAATTCAATTGAAGTAGATCCATTTCTTTTTTTCAAAAAAAAAAAATCAAATCCACTTCCTACTTCGCACCATCACCAAAATATTGAGATCTACTTCACTTTTAAGGTCTGTGTTTCTACCTACTTCAATTCTAATAAAAATAGACTGAATCTACTTCTTTTTTCTCCTTATCACTCTTGTTGTAGTCTCAAAATTTTCATAAAAAATACAAGAGAATTAAAAATTGCTTGAGTCTTTGCATTTTTAGTGAGATTCATTTTTAACTATTGTATTCTAGTTTAACCCTTTTGTCATTTTTACTTGCGACATAAAGGAACTATATGGCCAGTTTTGCATTCGTAAACAAATTTCGAACTCGAGATTTTAATCAAACATGACATTACGATGGTAAAGAAGTTTGGTTACTGATTTTTTTAAAACTGAAAATAACAACAGTCCCAGTACGGTCAAAAATCGATAATTCGAATTTTCAAAAAACCAATAGATTTTTTTTTAAATCTTCCCAAAAATTTTTGTTTTTAGTTTGGCTTCTTTCAATATAAGAAAATATTTTTCTATTGCTCAGAATTATTTTGTTTTTCTCATTTTTTTTCTGCAAAAGCTCTTTTACTGTCTCAATAATAGTTGATGACCAAAAATTTAATTGTTTTTGTTTTTCATTTTTAAAAATACTGATTTTTTTTCGAAATTCGATATCTTGAAAATGGGTCATCGTTGTTTTACAACAAGACGTCTAATAACAAGTTCTAAAAAACTGCATATCAACAATATTTTAAAACTAAAATGAAAAAAATGTATACAATTTTTTTTGCAATTACATTTTAAATTTTAAAAATATAGGAAATAGTTTTGAAAAGACTTTTTGGATACATGAGCGAGTTCATGCGACCAAGTCCTGCATTTTATATCTTTTCTATTCACTATTCAGTTGTGCTCTAGTGTTATTTTGGATTTGATTATTTATTTTCAATATGAAGTTTTTTTATTTTCAAGTTGTCCAAAAAAAAGATAAAAGGAGTGTTTAGTATGTACTGAAATTGTATTATGAATTCAATAACTATTTCTTGTAGAAATCGAAAAACATTTTAAAGTAATTTTATCTGACCAGCACGAGCCCAATCTTTGCGATTTCGATTTATTTAAGAAATGTTACATTAACATATTGAGTTATATGATATGAAGGCTTAAATAATTCTAGTTTTTTGTAATTCTTTCAGTAAAATAATATAATTTAAAAATATGTAGAATAATATGAAAAAGTTCATTTTTGATTTTTGACATCTACTTCCATTTTTCTCAATCTACTTCGTTTTTTTCCTCAAATCTACTTACACTTTTTTTTGAGAAGTGGTAAAGCTGCTTCCAACTTTCAATTAGTACTTTAAAAACTAGAACGTGATATTATTTATAATTTTTAGAATTGTCAACAAATATTCAATCAATAATTTAAGTTCAAGCCATTTCTAAGATGCAACGAGACGTCAAATCAATTAACAGTGTTTTTTAGATTATAAGACAAATTTTTCCAAATGTTAAACAAAATGTTTTGTTAAAAATTAAATAAGTTTAAAGTATTAAATTGTTACCAACAAATATATGAGAAACTTAAATTTTAAATTTTAAATCAATATCTTTCAACTGTGATGTTGTCAAAATTTTCCAATTGACATACATTTTTACATGTTGCACTTTTAGATCCTTTTTCTTACTTTATTTGTCGTGAAAATCATTACCCTTTCATCCGTCTTGCGTCTTGTGTCGTCAAATTTTCATCATTTTGAAGAATTAACAAACATATGCACATCTCCGGTATATACACATCGCAATGAAAGAAAATACCATCTATCTAAGTTATACAAGAACTTTTTGCGGTAAATATAGACGTTTGCAATGAACGAGTATGTATGTATTTGTACGCCAACTCATGTGTATCTTAATAATTCTTATTTAACTTCAAAAAGTATTTTAAGTTTGATCAAAATTTAACCTTTGATATAATGTTTTATGTACCTTCCTTGAAGCAAATATTAAGAACTTAAGCACAAAATAACTGCTTTTGAACTGAAAACATCTCCTCTTTTCCAATAATCCCATTATTGTTGCAGTTTGATTTTACTTTTTGAAAATATGGTTTGTATAAGAGTTACATTTTGATTTGGAAGCTTCAAAAAAGTTCTCGAAGAACTTATAATTCCATCAAACAGAATTGAAAAAAAAAGAAACTACAAAAATTCCTGTCAGTGTAGATTCAAAGTATTTGTTATTTTTACTTCTTTGAAAGGTACTTAACTTTTTTTTTTAAAGAAAAGTTTGAAACTCCCCGACAAAAATCGTTAGTCAAACAATTTAAATGCCAAAAACAAAATACAAACAAAAATAAGTGAGTACAAAATTCTTATGTCACACGTCAAGTGAATGTAAGTTACGTGGCGGTATACGTCTACCCCGTGTCAGTCATCGTTGTCCTCATCGTCGTCGTTAGATATATAGTCCTGTCCTGATACTGACAGGGTTTTTATTATGACTCAAAAACTTCCGTCCTTTGACTTAAAAGTTCGATTAGAATGGAATTCAAATTTAAGTAGGCTCTGTGTTGTTTTTTTTTTTTTTATTATTTCAAAGTGAAACTCCGTCCGCCGAGTCGGCGTTGTCGTAGTTCCTTGGAAAACTTATAAGTACCAAGTATCATTGCGTCATTGTGTATGATATCTGAGTTTTTGAAACTTTAGTATATTTTATTTTATTTCTTCTCGTCCTTACCCATTCAACTTTGAGCGCTATATTAGTGTCACATATCGTCAGGATAACGATTTTGAAGGAAAAATTGAAAACTTTGATAGAAAGGACGATGGAGTTTTAAGTTTGAAGTCTTCCGTTTTTAGTTTTACCAAAGTTTTCTACGCGATATTGGCGTGGTGAAGATGTATCTATACAATACGCACATACGTTATATGGTATGCCACTTCGATAATATAAATGAAAAGCTTTCAATGTGCACGTTTTCACGATTTGAATGTGAAAAATGTAGACAACACAGCACAACGCGACAGTGACAGGATAAAAGAATCATCAGAACTTCTGATAAAGTGAAAATAATAAAAAAATAAAAAAAGAAAACATCACAGAACAAAATATCCTCACGTCATGCTGAAAATTGTCTGAAGTTAAATTGTCACTTTTAGGAGTGCGAAACTGCAAATTGTGGGGCGAAAGAAAGGATTTCTCAAAATCGACGAGGACTTTAAGCAAAAATACAAAAAAGGACACAAAAAGAATACGCCAGTCACGTTACATAACATTTTATGATTTCTTTCTTTGCTGGCAGAAGTTTCTTTTTTTTTTTTTTTTGGATTTTTTGTTGAGTTGAAATAATTTTTGTGCCGCTGGCAGCAGACACCTCCATTTTTTATTTTATCCTTTTCCACTTATTATGTTCTAGCTTGACGTTCCAAGGATCTTCGCGGGTTTATGATTTTTTTTTGTACATAATTTTGCTTCGTTTATGGTTATTTTTTCTCGTTCGATATACATACATATATATTTATGTACCGTTCCTATTTTTTTTTCTTATAACGGCACAGTGCCAGCTAGAAAGAAAAAAGGATTTCTCATTGTTGTACGTATATATGGTGGTTAAAAAGTTGGGTGGAGTTTGTTGGGAGACGATGGATGGCGAGAGAATTAAGCGTCATATTTTATGTTAATTTTGAACTCTTTTTAAATGAAAATATTCATTTTTTTTCAGTCTTCCTCTCTCTCTCGCTAAGGATTCCCATCGGACTTTCAAAGGTGTTTGATTGTGAAAATTTTATTTACCCTAACAATAAACCAAGGCTATATATGGTGATGATGGTGGTTGGATGGAGAGAGGGGGTTTAGGTAGGGGATGTTTGAAGGAGAAAGGAAAACACCATACAAAAAGGAAATATTCAAATGGTGTGTTGCCTCGTAAATTTTTTGTCGAAGCTACTTTATCACTTCGAAAAAGTTTTTATATTTTTATACTTAATTTTTTTTCAAAAAAAAAAAAAAGGATAGGAAACCAAAATAGGATCTGCATATTAATTTATTTTGACCTTCACTTCATCAAAATACAAAAAAAGTATCTCCGTCATAGTCTTTCTCTATCACCCTTTAACTCCTACTCTGTCTATCTTCAGGCATAATAATTAACTAAAAGTTTTTATTCGCGTTTTCTTCATTTATCGCATTAATTAAAAATTCTACAAAAAACACAAAAAAAAGGTAGGTTAGGTAGAAGAAGATATATTCAAATCTTTTGAGATGCGAAGAATCTGTAGGAAGAATTTATAAACCTCTTCTTTCCTTTAATTGGATTCCTTAATTGGACACGTATTTCTTTTGTGATATATGTGTGATGTTTTTTTGTAATGAAGATTCTCTCGAAAATCAGTATTGAAATAGAGTTTTTAACTTTTTCTTATTTTTTGTGTTATAGACATTCGGGGTTTTGGTTTATTTTGGGAGTCGTCCTAGTCGATTTCTAATGTGTGAGACAATTTTAATTTAACCCGAAGCCTGTTTAAGTCTTTATTGTATTTTATAGAAGAAGTCTACCTTACTTATAGATATGTGTTGTTGTTTATAGCCAAAGTGAAGGGCTTATATAAATATTTTGGGCAGTCCTTGAAGGACCTTCGCTTCTAAGCTCTTAAGCTGCAAATATTATTTAATACCTTTCTCGAACACAATAGACTTTAGAGATATTTTAAGGTATTAAAAAAGGTCAGAGCAGGTATAGAGAGAGTGCCAAATAAAAAGTTCTCTAAGAGAAGCCATAAAGAAGAATCTTTGCACAAATGAAACTTAATTAAAAAATTATGGAGTAATACCTAAAATAGACCTAATTTATGTGAACTTATTAAAAAAAAAAGAAGAAGAAGTGATAAAATATTAAATATACTTCATAAAGTTTGAAGGGGTAAATGGGTTAAGTTTAAGGCAAAAAAGTTAAATATCTAAACTAAGAACTTTTTAAAAAAAAGTATGAAATGGATTTCTATAAAGTTTATTTAAAGGACTTCCTCAAATACTATTAAATTTATTTTTTAACACCCTTTCTTCTTTGTTCGTTTGAAACAGATTTCTTTTGAAAGAAGATACTTTATCCTCCACTGCTACTGACTTATATAATTTTTTATATTTTTTTTTTCAGTTTTCAGCAAACAAAACAACAAAAAGAGAATCCTGGAAAACTACTTATGTCCTTTTTAGTTCCATCACAAATTGCTTATCGTTTCTTCCCACCACCCCCCTTACATCGCCCCAGCCCCTAAGCTCCTGCATCACATATAAGCTGTCGTAACTTTTAAAGAACACATCACACAGAAAATTGAATTCAGGGTGAGCTAGCTAAAAGCGGAGCAAACAAAACAAAAATATAAAGTCTCCACAAATCAACACACAACTAATGGAACACATCCCTTGTACTTTATTGTAGCACCTTCTCCTCGCTCTTGCAGTGAAAAGATTTTCCGAAAAGGACAAACCACTTCTAGATATTGGTGGTTTGTCGGATTGGGAAGCCCCTTGGTAGATTCTATTGGTTTGTTGGAAATAGTTTTGTTCGAAAAGTGAACCCAAGAGGATTCAGGATTCAGTTTCTGGTACTTTTTAGCTAGAATTGGATGCTTGGGTAATAGTAAGTGAGAAACATGAAAATGCTTTTCAGATCGCATATACAAAGCATCGAGTGTATAAACTATCTGGCCTCTGTGCAACATGAATAAATAACTGTTTAGCCTGCTTTCGACGCCCAAAGACGTCGTCCTATATGTTTATAGGTACATATGTAGATGTGAAGATGTGTTATTTGAAGGTACCTATCCATACTGGATGGTAGGTATATATCTTGGGCTACCTTCACACAATGTTCTTTTGTGTCATCTCCACGTCATAACGTTTCGTTTTTCATCCTCATCGTCGTCGTTGTTATCGTCGTCGTTGTCGTCATCATCGTCGTTGTTGTCGTTTCGACAAAACAAAGAGACAAATTTGAGTAGCAAGTGGCAGAATACTTTACGCCCCCCCATTTCTCACCCTTAACAGTCCCCAAACCCCTTTTTTGAAACACCGGGGGAGTGGTA
This sequence comes from Eupeodes luniger, assembly GCA_951509635.1. Lineage (NCBI taxonomy): Eukaryota > Metazoa > Arthropoda > Insecta > Diptera > Syrphidae > Eupeodes > Eupeodes luniger. The sequence continues at coordinate 2,671,315 of OX608074.1, forward strand.
TAGTTAGAGAGTCAGTTAGGCCAAAGAAGGAAGTATGCACAAAGCACTTACACTGATTGGCGTCGACTTCCGTCTGACCCAATTTCATTCGCAATGGGTGGGTGAATAGTTAGGTAAGAATCTTTTTCAAAGCAACCCCAATTTTTATTTTTTTGTTTTTGTATTTTATTTTCTTCTCTAAAATAATGGCTGGTGTGACGGATGCACCTTCCGTCCTACGGAACTACAAACTACCGTCTAACCTCTGCTATATAGCAATGAATAAGCGTTGAAAATTATTTTCTAGTTCTTTTTTCTCTTTCAAAAGTAAAAAAAAAAAAAATAAAAAACAAAACTATTCTATTTTTTATTTTATTTTCAAATTGAAAGAAAAAATAATATTAAAAGTTTTCTGTATATTTATCTATGGGTTTGGTTATGGTATGAACTTATGTAGGTCCTCGTATGTATATCTTCTTCGATGAAGGTGACAACATTTTGAGATGTTGAAAAAGTGTCACAATCTGTCTCGATTGGTCAGAAAAAGTTTTGAATTGAATAATTGATTATTGTGATTATTAATATTTTCCGAGTACCTACAAAATTTGCCCTTTGGGCTTAATTCAATAAAGGATTTTCGTCATCATCGACAAGTTAAATCTATTGGAGTAGAATAAAAATATGAAATTTCACATATTTTATTTTGTTTGATAAATTGTATGTCAAACAAAAGTTTTCCAACTAAATATGAACGAACAATAAATTCATAGTATTAACCCCCCATAACTTTGCTTTTGGGAATAATCTTTATTGAATTTCGTTTTGAAAGAGGATTTAAGGACGAAAATAAATGAAATGAGTAGAGTTTTAACAATTGTTTATAACTTTGATTTTATGTATTTGCGTAATTTTCCTGACTTTTTTTTTAAACTATTAAAGACCGATAACTGGTAGTATTTTTATTTAAAAAAAAAATTAATATTTGTGAATGATTTCCTGGGAATTTTTTAAAAATTAATACAAACAAATTATTTGCAAACTCAACAAGAAAAACATTTTAAAAAAAGAGGATGGGATGCGACCCACACTGATAACTTCATATCCTGTCTGTGGATTTGTCTTGCTTAAAAGTTTGTAGGTTTTCGTGTTTTGTTTAAAAAGTTCTCAGTTGAATTATTCTTAAAAATTTAAAAACTACCAATAACATTTTGCATATAATGAAATAGTTTGATTTCGAAATTATTTTTTTGTTATAACGAGATTTTTAGTCGAAAATCAATTTTTAACAATTTTAGTAGCATTTCTTAAAAAAAATTATTTCTTATATAAACAAATACAAATTGGATGAATGAAAATAATTTCAAGTCAATATCTTCTATTGTTCACGAGATATTGAAAACCGAACATCAATTTTTACCAATTTTGCGTAATATTTTTTGTAGATTTTAATTTTTTATGAAAAAAAACTGACTGTTGGATTTTTATAAAAAATGTACTGAACGTCGAAAACAATATTTTCTGTGAGATAAAATAAGTTTGAAACCAATATTTTTAATTTTTGAAAAGATATTTGAGCCGAAAGTAAATTTTTACTAAGTTGTAGTGTTGTTTTTTTTAGGTTTTTATTTTTTGTAAAAAAACTGTCAATTCGATTTTTCTCAAAATTTTACTGAATTTTGAAAATAATATTTCTTATAAGATAAAATTAGTTGCAATCCATAATCTTAAATTTTCGAAAAGATATTTAAGTCGAAAATCAATTTTTACCAACTTTGAGTAGGTAATGTTTTTTATAGGTTTTTATTTTTTATAAAAAAAACTGTCAATTCGATTTTTTCAAAATTTTATTAGATGTTAAAAACATTATTCTTCTTTTTACAATATTGTTTTAGAGATAAAATCGTTTTGTGTTCGTAAATTTTTCGAGGTAAATAATATTTTTTTGCAGTTTTTTTGATTTATAAAAAAACCGTTTATTGGATTTTTTTCAAAAAATAAATTTTTGGTATATCATGTTACAATATACATATAATATAAAATTTAATTCAAGTCTCTATCGTTATTGGTTCGTGAGATATTTAGGGTTAACCAAAATGTTCACCTTTTTTTAACCTTTTTTAAAAAAAACACCCACGCAGTTTTCTTGAGATCCCTTTCTACATCTTTCTGCCTTATTGTCTGTAGAACAAAATTTATTTGAAGTCGATATCTCTTCTGGTTCTTGAGCTATGGACGACGAGAAAACGTTGCGAACGTACGGACACGTACGAACTTACGTACACACGCACGCACAGACATCTTTCCAAAAATCTTTTATTTCGAATCTAGGGACCTTGAAACGCCAATTCGACAAATCGGACCCATTACAATAACTTCCTATGAGAAGTTAAAATTAAATAATATGGAATGTTCAAAAACTCTAGATTTTCTCTCAAAATGTTGTAATTGAACAATTAGGAAAGAAGTCACATCTCGAAACTAAAAGAATACGCAATTTATTTTTAACAGTTTTTTTAGATAACCGTTTCAGAGAAAAGTGAAATATTCCCTAAATAATTTTCTCTCTTTTATCTATTCGACAATTTATTCTTATTAAATAATTTAATTAGACTATTAAAGCATAACTATACATAATCATAACTTTTATATGTCTTTAGAAAGTCCGTGAAATCTAGTTATAGTTGTCGATTTTATTTTCTATCTACTGACCGTCAATCACCTTCTAGGATATCCTTTTTGTTCTTGAGATAATCAATTCTATAAAGAACTTTGTTGGAAAACTTCACATTCCAATTAAAGTTTGATCCCTATGTGGCTATTATTATTCCTTTATTCTTTCTTATGTTTAGTATATGGTTAAAGTTCCTATAACATAAGGTATGTGACTACCCTCCCATGTATTTATATATCCTAAAACAATAATTTAAAAACTATCTCAAAGTATGGATATTATCTTTTTGCAGGAAGTTTTGAAAAGCGATTTAGTTGTTGATTACCAACAAAGGAATTCTTAGGTATATGGGTTTTGGAAATTATTCCAAGTATGCATTTTTAAAACGAAACAAGTTTGATTATTTTTTTGTGAGGTTGTTTTTGATAAATTTTCAATGGATTTAAAATTAATTGTAGAAGACTTAAACACTTCTTCAATTATAAACTTTTCTCCTTAATCAAACAATCAATTAGAAGAGTCCATTTGTTCTGTGCTGCAACTCACTAATTAACACTTCCTTAAACTATCTTCATAGGAAAACGTCGCAAAACAATTGAAAACTGTCTTTTTAAAAAATTCTGCTTGTTCTAAAACAAAAACCAAACAACTAAACTACTAATTAAAAAGAATTCTCTAGTGAAAGGAAGAACACAAATATTAAGAAACATCCTAATTCGTTGTATGAAGACTTCATATACAAATCACATACTCTTTCATTGAGAGATAAAACTTTTGATGAAGTTATCCCATCGCGACACAGGAAGCAAAACGAATCTTAGCAATTATCCTTTCTAAGCTTTCAAAAAATTCAGCTTAAAGGAAAAACTGCTGCAGGAAAAAATGAAATAAGAAGAATTAATGAATTTTGTGTGCCATGGATATACATACATAAAAACCAAGATAGTAATGTTTTTTGTGTCGCGTTTTGTCCTTGTTTTTCTTGTTTAATTTTAAATGACATGAAAGGATTACTGCGTTCAAATGCAGTCATACCGAATAAGTTTTGAAACAACTTTTAAGTCAGACGATAAAATCTTAATTAATCGTTGAATATCTTAAAGATAGAGAGAAAGAGAGAAATATGAATCAACTAGTTGAATATCGTAATTCATTAAAAGTCAATATGAAGTTTATTTCATCGAGGACGAAGAATTTGGATCCTGTTTTAAAAGTTTTGTGCAGAATTGTATTGACATTTCTTTAACTTATTTACAAAGTGTTTTGGTTTATTTGAAGTCTTCTATGAAGAGGCAAACTTATAAGACTTAGTTATGGCTTTAAAGTTTACGATTTAAAGCGGTGCACTTTGGCGTATGCGCACTTTTTCACTTTTTGTATAATTCACTTTTTATGAAATGGTCCCTAATTTATTTGTAGCACTTGTTACTTTAGTTTATATAAGCTATGTCTTCCTCTAAGTTTCACTCAAGAAGTAGAAGATTTTTGTACTTTAATTAGTCCTATTCAACTTCATCTGTATTATTGCAATACTCTCAACTTTAAACTATAAAAGAATTATGTTGGGAAAAACTTAATCGAAGACAATTTTTTGAAGGAAGCAAGTAAATATTATGGATTATTGTTTTTGAAGTTTGAAAATAGAATAAGTGGCGCAACAGTCCATAGAGAACCATTTCTGTGTGCGAGTCATTTTAGGGATGGGGGGGGACCTACAGTTTTTATGTCGAATCCGAACCGCAAATATGAAAAAGCATTTTTCATGACGAGAATTACTTTTGGAGGATTTGTCAAATCCGTGAAAAAAAACTTTACGTGGCACAGGCAGGGATTGAATACAAGACCACAGGCTTGACAGTCCAACGCACTAACCATTACGCCACGGATGCTACTTTTAAAGTTTAAGTGGGTGAAAAATGTGGAATCTTCTTCACAATTAACTTGCTTACAAATTTGGCATTTATTCCTTTTGAGTATTTTTTTGAAAGGGCTTCAACTAATGCAACGCTTACTAAAATGTTTTTTGTTCAAACTTGGTAGCTAAAAGATTGCTTTGTAGAATCATTTTAAGAGGTCAAGATACTTAGTAAAACAACTTTATACTAAGACTTAAGTGGGGATGACAAAAAATGTTATTTCAAAGAAAACAAACTTTTGGACCTTAAGAGCATTTTAATTTTGTGAGTTGAAGTTCTTTTTTTTTATTGTTAAAATGCTTACACGTATTAAACTTTTAGCTTTGATGTTTTATTTCCGCAAAAAAAAAAGAAAAAGTTCTAAAAACAAAATACCAACCTATCCTTCTTTTAAACTTTAAAAGAAGATTAAGTTCTTATTGAAATAAAAACATTCGTTTAACTCATTTAAACAAAAATAAACATGAGTATAGGTTTAAGTATAAGGTCATTTTAAGTGAAATTTATTTTGTTGTTATAGTTTATGAGTACATCAAAGCTTGCTCCTTTCGACCCATAATTCCCTTAAAATAAATAAAAAAGGAACCCTCTCTCTTCCCACGCAAAAAAAAAGAAATACCTTCATATAGGTTGCTATAATCCTATACCCTTGGTTAAAAGACTATTAGAGACAAAATTTCATCACAACCTCTTATAAGGGACACTCACTTAACCTTACATTTTAATCTATTTGATGTTATTCCACTCAACCATTGTAATCATTTTCATTTGCCCCAAAAAAGGACAAAACAATAATAAAAGCAAAAAACATTCTCATATAAGGATTAAACATTAATTTCCTCAGCTTACACAAGGATAACCATCAATATGCAATATTTCTCTTACTCTCTCCTTCTCTCATTTTCTCTATCTTTATACATCTTTGTTGGCCTTCCCTTCAGCAAAACATAAAACAGATTATAAATTTATGCAGGCTACCAGCATCCTCATCCTCATCAGCATCATCGTCATCATCATCATCATCTGCAATGATCCTTCTTTGAAAATAAAAAAAAAGGACCTCACCAAGTTCGATGGTGGCCGATGGAAAACCAACCCAACCATGACAGCTAAATAAAATGTTAATACTTCAATAAAATCCTCGTTAACTAAATTCTAGCTCCTGCTCCTCCGTCTATTATCGTGGTGCAGTGCAGTTCATGATAGCATTGTCTTAATTCAGGGGGTTCGCAAGGGGTTTAACAATGGGCGTTGGGATTGGGATTGGGGTTAAAGTTGGGGTTGGGGTTGGATGTTTTTAGTGTTTAGTTTGCAATGGAGCAATGTGACTATCACAACATCGGACGTCATCAAGCATTCTTGATGCTGGCCATTGCCGCCAGAGGGATTCCAGGGGCATAAACCATAAGCAATAAGCATTGCTGATGCCACCAATCCAAATCCGATCTCGCGAGGACACCAAATGGAAATTTGTGCAAAATTCATTTAGCTGGAGCTGGTGAGCTGGCGAGCTGGAGCTTGTGATGGTGATGGTGTTGGGGATGAAATAAGGTCAGCACCGCACTCTGTGGCACCACCATCACAGTAATGAGAAATGCAAAGTTAGTTGGCAGTTTTGCATTTATTGCGGGGTGATTTCGGGAGCACAGGGAGGTCAACAGCAGAGCAGGACGTTGGTAGTTCAGTCGGTAGGTCGGTCGGTCGGTTGTTCGTCGTCGTTGCTATTCGTAATACAGCAGGAGCTGGTGTCTCTGGTCATGCAGTGATATCTAATGAGGGGCTTTTGTGTCAAGTGTGGTTGTGTTGTCTAACGTTTTCCTGAACCCAAATAAAAGTCCTTGACAGGAAAATGCGATCGAATTTCATTTATTGGTAGTGCGCTGCGCCTCATCAGTACCCACTGCCCACTGTCCACTGCCCAGCTCAGTGCCATCAGTGATATTCAGTATGCATCACTATATGCCATACCACTGACGACAACGCCTCTTCCACATTCGAACCTCGTACGACCAATTTCGTGATGACATTTTTCTGGGTACCAGGCACAAAAATACATTTTCGGTTTTGAGCTGGTCGAGGTTTTTGATAGAAGTATAATAGTGTAAGCATGGGGGTGGCAACGACAACGGAACCGGATGGATAAATGATGCGGCGCGCGGCATTTCTGGTTGCAGGTTAGGATTTTCAAAGGCCAGTTTGTTTTATTCAAATTTAATTCCGAATGTATTTTATTCGAGGACATCAAAAACTCTTATTTTGTTTAAGCTTATTTATTTCGTTCGTGAATTATTAGAGGCGTAATAAAATGCGAATTATATTTTTGAATGTATTGTATACGGGTATGTAAATAATAGAAGCTCTCTGTCATTTGGATGTGAAAAATTGATATGGCAAATTTATTCGTTGCATTAAAATTTATTTCATATATAAATTGTGTATAATAAAGTTATGGGTTAAAAATATGTATCATATGGGTGGGTTTCAGGAGGGTTGTGGCATTTTATAATATACCCATTTTTGAACCAGTCAGTATAGTGAGTTCAATGGTTATTTTAATGTAAGTTTTAGTTTACTTATATGGCATTTAGATGACAAATTAACATGTGGTTGGTATAATTTTGTGAACCAATTTCAACAAAATATTGTTACCGAAATATTTTAAAATATTACAGCTTTTGAACGAGTTGTGTAAGCTGCTATGTTATGTGGGTGTGTTTTATTAACCTGTTAATTTGTTTGGGTCGAAAATGCTAATATATGTTACTTATTTTTGACACATCATTTCATTTGAAAACAGATTATTACGGTGACTTTAAAATTCATAAAAGGAAAAAAAGAACGTATTGGGCTAACAGGAGAACAAGCTGCTTAAAACAATAGCGCAATATTTTGTTTTTAAGTTGACTTAAAGTTAGAGTCCGACTTGTGAATGTGGAAAGAAAAAACATTTTCACCCTGAACATTTTCCAAATACAAAATCATATTACCTCATCTCGTTTAACTTTAAGAAAAATCAAGTTGACAGCTTCTTAAAAGCAAAAAGAGACATTGACTGCAAACTTAGCTAATCCAATCCCTTGAGAAAAACTGTTTTTCACTTTCGGTAAAGTTTTTAGAAAAATAAAATCTACGGTTTTCTTGTAAGAAAAATACTAAAATTTGGTAAAAAATTGACTTGACTTGAAAAACTTGAGAATAAAAACAAATTTTGATTTTAACTTAATTCATTTTATTTAAAATATTGTTTTACCATTGATTTTACGTCTCAAATATGTCTTCAAAAAAGATTTATAACAATGGCATACTTTTTGAAGTTCCTTAAATGACAATTCGGCTTACAAAAAACTTAAACTTAACTCTTTAAGTGGAAAACTTCGCGTAACTATTTAGATGTCAAACCTTTCGAAGTACAGTTGGTGCAAGAATTGAAGCCAAATGACCTAATTGCCAACTGATGTTAAATTAATATTTATTAACTTCTTATAGGAAGTTATTGTAATGGGTCCGATTTGTCGAATTGAAATTTTTGACATTTCTCGACGTTTCAAGGTCCCTAGTCGAAATAAAAGATTTTTAGAAAGATGTATGTGCGTGCGTGCGTGTGTACGTACATTAGTACTTCCGTACGTTCGCGACGTTTTTTCTTCGTCGTCCATAGCTCAAGAACCAGTAGAGATATCGACTTCAAATAAATTTTGCTATACAGATGATGAGGCAGAAAGATGCAGAAAGGAAAGAAAGGAAGAAAATTGCGTGGGTAGTTTTTTTACTAGAGCAGTTTAAGAAAAAAGGTGAACATTTTGCTTAACCCTAAATGAACCAATAACGCTAGGGACTTGAATTAAATTTTATATTATATATTGTAACGTGATACAAAACAATTATATTTTTAGAAAAAACATCCAATTAACGGTTTTTTTTATAAATCAAAAAAACTGAAAAAAAAATTTGTAAACTCGAAAATTTTACGACTTAAATGTGATTCCATCTCCAAAACAATTTTGTGCAAGGAAAAATAATGTTTTTAACATCTGATAAAATTTTGAGAAAAATCTAATTGACAGTTTTTTTACAAAAAATAAAAACCTAAAAAAAAAATTAATAAAAGTTGCTAAAAATTGATTTTTAACTCAAATATCCTTTCAAAAAATTGAGATATTGGCTTTAATTTACTTTTATCTTTCAAAAAATATTGTTGTTAACATTGAGTAAAATTTTACAAAAATCGAATTGACAGCTTTTTAACAAAAAATTAAAAACCTAAAAAAAAATTTAATAAAAGTTGGTAAAATTGATTTTTGACTCAAATATCTTTTCAAAACATTGAGATATTGGCTTTAATTTACTTTTATCTTTCAAAAAATATTGTTTTTAACATTCAGTAAAATTTTGAGAAAAATCGAAATGACAGTTTCTTACCCAAAAATAAAAACCTAAACAAAAATTACTAAAAGTTGGTAAAAATTGACATTCAACTCAAATGTCTGTTGAAGACTTTAAGATATATGCTTTAAGCTAATTTTATTTTTAACAAAATATTGTTGTCAACATTCAGTAGAATTTTGAGAATAATAGAGTTGACAGTTTTTTTACAAAAAAAAATAAAATCTAAACAAAATTTAATAAAAGTTGTTAAAAATTGATTTTTGACTCAAATATCTTTTCAAGATATTGGTTTAAAACTAATTTTTTGTTATAAGCAATATTGCTTCAATATTCAGTAAAATTTTGAAAAAAATCGACAGTTTTTTTAAAAAGAATAAAAACCTAAAAAAAAACAATGCTTAACTTAAAAAAAATTACTTTCGACTCAAATATCTCTTCAAAAATTAAAAATATTGGCTTCAAACTTATTATAACTCACAGAAAATATTGTTTTCGACGTTCAGTATATTTTTTATAAAAATCCAACAGTCAGTTTTTTCATACAAACAATTAAAATCTACAAAAAATAGTACGCAAAATTGGTAAAAATTGATGTTTGGTTTTCGATATCTCGTGAACAATAGAAGATATTGACTTCAAATTATTTTCATTCATCCAATTTGTAATTGTTTATATAAGAAATAATTTTTTTTAAGAAATGCTGCTTAAATTGGTAAAAATTGGTTTTCGACTAAAAAACTCGTTAACAAAATAATAATTTCGAAATCAAACTATTTTATTATATGCAAAAATATTATTAATAGTTTTTAAATTTTTAAGAATAATTCAACTGAGAACTTTTTTAACAAAACACGAAAACCTACAAACTTTTAAGCAAGACAACTCGACAGACAGGATGGGAAGTTATCAGTGTGGGTCGCATCCCAGCCCCTTTTTTGTTTTAAGAATGAAATAAGTTTACTTATATTCAATATAGAATATCTCAAAAACTCAATGGAATTCAATATTACCTACATACATCAAAAGACACTTAACGGATAATTTGACATTTAAAATATTTCTGTCTTCATTACAACTAATTTCAAGGAACGATGTAATATATAAAATTTAATTTTCAACCTTTATATTTATAAGTTATTGGCCCCATATAGACGATGGCAAAAGCTTTCAAGCATAAAATGAGAACCATTTGTATCAAAAAGCATGCTTAATGAATTTATATGCCTTCATATAATTTATACTTATTCTCATGCTACAATATCTTCTCGCCTCGTTTTGGTCTTCATTCTACAAGTCGCCGGAAAATCTACCCTACTCCTACATCGTGCGTCGTCGTCGTCGTGTGTCACCTTAATGCAGTCTAAAGGATCACCAAATGTTCCTCCAATCAATCACCTGCTTAAGCTGCTCCTGGTCTTAACTTAGATTCTTTATACTTCCCGACTTCCTTTAAAGACACACATATGACCGTGAATATCATAAAATATTGAATAACCCCCTCCTCTTTGACTTGACTCGACGATGAGGAAGGAAAAAGGACACAAAAAAATCACTCCTCTAATGGTGACATATCTTAAAAGCTCTCTCGATTAAATTTATTTCTCTCGACAATAAATTAATTTATAATACTTTGAACAAACTGTACATGGTGCCATCCGCACACATCCTCTGACGCTATACAAATGGCGTGGAATTTAAGCCAGTGTACCGTGCAATGGCCCAGAGTTTTTGGAGCAACTTTAAGTCTTTTTTTTTTGTTTTGAGGGTTTATCCACCTCTACGTACATAGCCATTATCCTTGCGATATATAGGCCCATTTCATGGCACATATCAAAACAGCTGCAGATGATACTCTTTCAACTCTCTCTTTCTCTCTCTCTCTCTCTTTCTCTCTGCATCTCTATCTTGACACAAAAAATAAAAAAAACAACAAGGATTCGTTTTTTAAATTGAGTGATCATAAATTTTTATGAGGTTTGCGTGGAGCCGATATTTAGACTTAATGGACCCGAAGCAGATTTTCCTTCGTACTTCCATGCCTCAAAAAAAATGAAAACAATATTTGCCAAAATCTAGCTTATATGTCGTCGGTACCTTAACATTTTAATGGCGATGGTGATAGAAGAGCGAAGAAGTGAAAGGATAACTCGCTATAGGGGAAGCTTAATATGGCTTTTTTGTTAGGATACATTACTTCTATCCGGATCAGCGCGGGAGCCATTTAGAGTTTGCTGACCTCGAATTTTATACGGTTGTCACGTTTTGTGGATTTTTGAACGCTTTGCAGGAAGGATATTACAGTGCAGAGCTACTGTGTCAACTTCTTTTGTTTTATATGTATATATTTGTTGTTGGTAGGTATATAGTTGAGTTGGCAGTTTAAATTTAACTCTATTGTAATGTGTGGTAAAATGCTCGTACATGGTAATGGACGATTAAATAAACGACTCCTATAATAACGATACCCAATGTCAAGGCTTGCTTTTCAAGACGAGAGTTAGTTTAAGTTTTGTTTTTGCTGTTGTTGTTGTTGTTATTTTCTGATGGAGATATGGTTATTTAGTTTGATTTAGGAAACAACAAGTTAAGTCAACCATGATATCTGATGATGGAAAGTACAATTAATTATATTAAAATTTAAATCCTTCGTCCTTTTCATCTTTTTTTTCATTTTTGTTGTTGTTGTTTTGTTAATGATTTGGACGTTTAACAAAACTGAGATAGGAATACAACTCGAGGGAATACGAGAGCGACAAAAAAAAAAGGTATTAAATCTTACATCAGTAAAACAACGAACAACAACAATAACAGCACAAGGACGAAAAAGGTTACCTTGATTATAATTGACCAAATTTTGGTAACCTTTAGTGCTGCAATTACTTGATTGAAAGGAGGATAATAAACAGTTAGTCAGCGGGAAAAAAGGACCAACAACAGAATAAAATATTTCTTAGTTTGGGGAATTTATTTGTTTCTTCTTCTTTTGTTGTTGTTGTCTTTATTTGTTGATGTTTTGGGAATAAAAGGAAAAGAATATCTACCTTTTTTTTTGTTCTTTCTTATTTTGGTTGTTTTATTAATGATCAAATCCAATGAGTGGTGGCAAAAGAAAGAGAAAAAATAAGCATTTTGATTTGATTATTTTGAATTTAATTTATAAAAGTGCTTGTGCTCACTTTTGCCTTAAATAGGCCTTGAATTTTTTTTTGTTTTATTTTATTTTGTATTTAGAAAAACAAGAAAAAGACGAAGAAAAAATTCTCATTAGAGTCTTCTGAAAGTTTAAGGTTATCGTGTTTTAGAGAGATTGCTTGGATTTCTTTAAAATTGTTGAAATTGAATATTGGGGAAACAATTTGGAGTTTTATTTTGATTTCTTCAATTTTTTTAACGTTTCTTAATTTTTTTACTTCCTATTTTGATATTTATAAAATAGACATAACTTTGTAAATAAGTAAGTAAGTAATAACTCAAAGTGTTTGGATTGTCTAAACTTAATTTTTGCATTTTTCTCTAAGTAAAGGTTGATGAAAAGTCTTCGAGCATAAAAACGATGAAAAGGGGTTTGCCTTTTTTCAAAATATTGTCCTCGCAACATGATAATTTTTTTTATGGCATTTTATGATAAAAAGCTTGATTTTCTTAAATAATGATCTAGTTTGAAAAATAACCTTCGTGAAATAAAAACAGTATTCGATGCTAGTTAAAAACAAATATTTAGGAATAACTAAAAACATGAAAATCTTGCCAAAAATTGTCAAAATATTTGCAAGGTTTTAGGAAAATTAATCAGTTTTTTAAAGATTTATAAAATTTAAATGTGTCGTTGTGTTAGAGCCATCTTGACTTCACTTGATTAAAAGTAAAATTCGATTTTTGTCAACGAAAATCACATCAACTGAAAATAATATTCCAGCAGGTTCGTTCGATTTTTCATGGAAGCGATACACAGGCACAACAAATGTGATCATAAATTGTTTTAAGGTATGATCCTATACGTTAAGTGATGCCATACAAATTTTTTCGTTATGTTAAATAATACAATGCAAATTTTAAACCGCAATTAGTTAAGATTAATATTTGTATTAAAAAAGTGCGTATACGCCTAGGTGAACTACTAAGATTGAATTTTGATTTTTAAATAAAAAAGAATGAAAGTATTAAAATAAGAATAAAAATGCAACTCTTTTGAGATGGATATAAATTTTCAACTGACTTATGCATACCTCTTAAGTTAAATCGTTCCTTTCTCATTCTGCATTTCATAGCTACTTTTGAAGTTTTAGGTTTGATCCTTCGAGTATTTTTGTTTGCTTTGTCTTCAAATACTCTCGTAAACTATGCCAGGCTTAGTTTGAATTTGCTTATGACTTTTTATTTGAAGAAAACCAGATGGCAAATTCATACTCTTTGTTCAAGTCCTAAGTTCCTTTAGATCTTGCTTGCAAAACACTTTATTTGTGCATAATACAAACGCATCTGGAAAAACATGTCAACTGAATCTATCGTCAAACTACATTCATATCCTGAATATATACATTTTTACATGTACACACATACTATATTTATAGCTTTTGCTTTTTTTAATGTGCGTGTACATAGGAAAAGCAGATTAATTCTTCATTAAAATTTACTTTTCCTAGCTGTCGTGGTTGTCAGGACGTCCAAAGGATCCCATAAATATATCAGCAAACGCACATATAAAACCAAACCATACTCCTTCAAAGAGAGCGAGCTCTGTGTCTGTAGCCATTCAAGAGCAAAGCAAGTATTCACAGAGTTCCTTTCATAAATCTTTGCACATTGTTCCGTAAACAATGCAAATAGAAAAAAAAAAAAACTGAAAATAATAATTCAAGCTTCAACGCCTTTCAACTTGGTCTATACCTACTATACGACTATGACAAAATGCATATATCTATCTATGCATGCATCTATGCAGGGCCAGGCCTAGAACAACAATTCACATGGATCTATGTGTTAGCTAACTGTATGCACACTGCACATCACAGAGCCAAATCGTCCTTGGTAAGGATTGTGTAGAGTTTCTAGCGAATCGTTCACAGAATCTCTGACAAAAAAAAAATTACTATTTATCTTTACCAATGGACGAGAACGATGAGGACAAGAATGACGACGGTAACATCCTTCGAGCCGCGTCAGCAGCAGAAACTAAAATATAATAAAAAAGAAAAACGCATGAAAACCTAGAAAAATGCAATTTTCAATTTCCCTTAATAATTGTTTTTCTTGCCTTTCATTCTCTTCTTCATTTTAGTCTTCTTCATGTTGTATGCATGTATGTACATGAATGTTTCAAAACTTTATTCAATAAATTTATTTTTCCTCTGAGTGGAAATCCAATGCAAACACAACTATAATTCTTCCAAGTAGTATACTTCCTGTCTTATGTACGTTTATATCTATAGCTTCAAGGGAAGTTCATATACTATACGTTCCTATAAAACATAGTCTGGTCCTGAAAGTCCTGATTCGAAAAAATGCAGTGAACAAGAAGCGTTCATATATGTACCTATACAACAATGTCTACTAGACGCGGACACATAGTATTTCGTATCCAACCGTTCAATTCAAATGCATTCGGGAAAGATATACATATACAAAACGTACCTATTGAATTCATTTTCTTTATTTTTCTCAAATAAAGCACGCTTTAAGGGTTTCGAGGTACAAGTCTGTCCAATACACACAGCGCACGGCTATTCTCGAAATCCTACAAAGATTTTTTGTATGACATACAAATGAAGTAATGCAAATTCTTTACAATCTGAGCATGTTTTTTAAATGTTCTGAACCCATGTAATGTTGAAAACACAGTTTTTTTTCTTCTCGTAATCGAATGAGGAATGTTTTCAAGGAGTCATCGATTTGGATTTCTTGTTTTTTTTTTGTTATTCAAAACACATTACAACTTAAATATGTCAAACCATTTATGATTGAATAAATGATGAAGCATATCATCATGGCTGCCGGAACTAAAATGTACTATAAAATTAAAAAAAAGATGTAAAACTTTAAAATTGTAGAAGAAAATTTCAATAGATGAAAATGCATCCGACCAAATTGAATTGAATTATTAATATTAATAGGTTTTATAAATAATTAACTAGTGTGGAGAAATATTATGACTTCGCTCCTTTCAACCCCTGATGAAAAACAAGACAACCATCAACAACTTCTGTTTAAGGAACATTCTGTCTCGTATGGAAAGAAATAGAACTCTTTCTGTTCGAAATTTAAAACCAAGTAAAAAAATTATTCTTAAGATATGTGTTTGTCCTAAAGCTGTTATGTAGCTCTAAACCAACTTAAACAGTTTATAATTTCATATACTTCAAACTTGATGAACAAAACTAAAAAACTCATACCTTTGGAATACAAATTTCATTCTCAACTCAAAAATTTAGTAGTGTACCTGTACAGAAAAGAAATATCCTTGATGATTTTTTTTTTCTGATAATTTTCGGCAGAAAACGAAAAAAAAGTACAATATCCCAAAAGTAGGTTCCTCGTTCTTTTGTTTTCTACTTGATAAAAGTAGAGCACGATAATTAAAGTCAATTTTCGGAGTAAAAAATAAAATCCTTTCAAAATAAAAAAAGGATTGACAAAAGAAGAAAATAAAATCCTTTTATATGAATTTTTAAATGGCAAAAAGAGCAAAAAGGGCAAAAACGAACAATTATGACGTGAATAATATTTTACGCGTATCTTACAGAGCAACAGCCATTAACATTTTTGTTGTTGTTTTACTTATCTTAAGTATCACCGCTATATTGAAACGAAACGCGAAGCTTCACTACCTGACGAAAATTATGATGATTATGATGATGGTGCATAATGATGCATAATTACGATTGTATAATAAAACCTGAACTTGCTGAAGTTTTTGGATTGCTCCAAAAAAAAGGACTTGTTCATCGTATTTTGGAATGTGCTTTATATACATTATAATATAATTAACTCTCCAAAGTAGATAACAATTGAAATAAAAGAGGCTAGGATGCAAACAACACTGATATTTTTGCAATGGTGCCCTTAAAAATACTGAACTGTCATTTATAGAACTTCTAAAAGTTGAAGTTAAAGATATTTTCTGTAGAAATATTCGAAGGGTCAAATCATTATTCATATGTAATTGTATTTTTGAAGGACTTTCATTTTTCATTTCTTATTGTGATTTCTTAAGTTTATATTGTTAAAAAAACAGCCACATATTTTAGAAAACGCTTATTTCCATATTTTGGTATTTTTGTAAGTCGATCTACTGGTTCTTGAGATATTCAACAAATAAATATTTCTAAAAACCGTAGATTTTAAGGACTTTGAAACATCAATACATTTTTCAAATAGATCAATCTAACTAACTATGCCTACAAAAAAAATGTTTTAATTGATACAATACCTCCGAAGAAGTCAAAATTCTCAAAACTTATTATACTTTTTCAATAGAGGATTATTAAAATAAGATAATAGCAATACACTTAACATGCTCAGTTAACAAATTTCTTGTTTTATTCATGTTCGTTCATAAAATCTAAATCTAAAGGACTAGAGCACTCCCAAAAAAAGAAGGTATCCTAAACTATGGGATGGACGTAAGACATATCTATCTCTGAAAGCCTTAGATTCTAAGGACCTTTAAATATCCATACATTTTCAAATGCACCAATTGTCTGATTTTAATATCTTTAAATGGAAAGTTAATAATATCGACAATACCAAAAGATAAATTTTGTGTTAAAACAATAAGTAAAATATTTAAATGTCTCCAAAACATACAATTTAAATAGCATAATAATGCCTGTTAAAGGAAAACATAATAACGTTAAAAATATTAAATTTTTCCATAAATCTGACCCAAAAAATAAGTAAGTTAACATTACAATATGCTTGATAATTTCCACTTCAGTAACCATGTTTCTACACAAAAACCCAAAAACCAACATATATCCACACAAAAGTTATATTCTTGACCAAATTTCCGCTATCAACACAAGCTATTCGAATAACTTATTGCCTTATTGCTCTTTTTTTGTACTAAATAACTTAACACTCAAAAATATGTGTAATACAAAACTTCAACAATTCAGCATTTCCTCGCCAGATCACATCATTCAAAAACCCATCTAATGAAAAGTCTTTTGACTGCACGTACTGGATATAGTATTGTACCCTTTTTCCACACGACTTAACGCATAACTCTAAATTTATTTCAAAAATAAATAAATATAGAAAAAAAGAGGGAGAAAAGGAAGAGAGATAGATGATAGCAAGGGTAAAAGGCACGAAATTCATAACTCTTTCATTGGTTTCATATTATTCAGCAGGAAATAAAAATATCTCACACAATATGATGAATGAGTATGATACGAACTTTATTTGAACTGAAGTTTTATAAGCTTTTTTCCTAAACCTCTAAACCCAGTGCCAGCAGCTAGCAGCCAAATGCCCTTCTCACCCCCTTTTATCACCAACAAAAATAGAAAATAAAAAAATACTTTGAATAAAATTGAAAATTCAAAATATTTCAATACAACATTCCTTGCACTTGAAACCAGAAAATTCAAATTCCATTCCACATCTAGTCAATGTATAGTTTTCCCCTGGAAAAAGTGCTAGTGCCTCAAACCATAATACCGACCGCTTAGTCCATACCACCATCCTATTCCTCCTATTACCAATATATATGTATGTAGGTAGAATCTTTAATCTTTTAATATTTTGTCAAATTGTTTTGAGCAGGGAGTTAGTAGGTATACACATTCATGCGTTTTTTTCGTTCTAGAACATACGATAGTTTGTAGCTCACACACACAATATGTGCAACGAATGCGATAAAATATCATCTGTCATGATTACAATAACGGTATGTGCTCAACATTTGACATTAGAGCTTATCTCGTTTTACAACAGAATAGAATGCTGCACCTGTGGTAGGTGTACCTGTGCCTGTAACTGTTACATATTTTATGTGTACACTACATATGAGTATAGGTTTTGTTAGAAAGGATATGCTCGTTGTTCGTTTCTCGTTTTTCGTATGGCATAGAGATACTTTAACTGTATCTGTTACAAAAGTCATATTTTCTAGAAAAGACACGATGAGGCTACACACATATTGTGTATGTGGCACGAATGTAAATTTGATTCGACACAGGGTGAAGCATAGGTACGTAACGTATGTACCTATAAGGATGATGCTAAAGCCAAGAAGAAGGTTGCACTTCTGTGGGGTATTTATGAAAAGAAAATAATGTTTTCATTAGAACGGATGCTCTGC
This sequence comes from Eupeodes luniger, assembly GCA_951509635.1. NCBI lineage: Eukaryota > Metazoa > Arthropoda > Insecta > Diptera > Syrphidae > Eupeodes > Eupeodes luniger. Next base: position 2,689,571 of record OX608074.1, read on the forward strand.
AGACAGTTGACATACATGCAAACAGATCCCCTTTCACCCCCTCCTTCTTTCTTTTCATTTGAAATGTGCCACCTGCACCCTTCTCTTTTATTTTTACGCCAACCCTCCGCTATCGCAGTTCTTAATATTCCGATTAATGTTGCCAAAGAAGCTTTGTTTCATATTTTTTAAATGTCATTTATTTTTCGAAAAATATAAAATTATAAAAATCACAATGTTGTTTTGTTTTAATTCGAAATTTTCGGTCTGAATCAAATTATTTTTGAAAACTTAGATAACCCTTGGGGTTTTCAATTTGTCCAGTTCATTTTTCAAACACTTTTAAAAATTTCTTGAACTATGAAACTCCATTTCTAGTTTCTCTAACCCACTTGTGTTTGAAAGACCTATTTATTTATTGATCCTATAAATCCCTTGTAAGGAAAGCTTACTTGATACTTAATGCATTGAAAAATGCTATTGTATTTATTTTAATAAAGTTTCACAGAAGAAATTACAGTGATATAAAATGATAAAGCTTAAAAAAATACCTTTTAAGTTGATAAATTACAATACCTTCGAAGAAGTCGAAATTCTTGAAACTTACGATACTTTTTCATAAGAGGACTATTAAAATAAGATTATACTAACACACTCAACATGCTCAGTTAACAAATACATCGTTTCATACACGTACGTTCATTTAATTAAAATCTAAAGGACTAAATAATTCTCAAAGATTGTATTAAATTCAATATTAGAAAATGAATTAATGCGGTTAATAATTTAAATTAAAATATTGGAGAATGCTTTTGCACTCATTAAAGAGTATATTTATAAAATATTGAAATCTCTTGTAAATATTAATCCTATAACCTCTTTCTAAACTCCAGTTTCTAGGTTAAATGGGGTGTTGCCCAGAGGACACAACATCGTGCAACAAAAAACAACAAGAACTGACATCGTAATGGTGTCAAATTATAAAACTGGACGTAGACAGATTCAAAAACTTTCACGGTATTTTGAATATTAACACCAAATTGCCTCGATAAATCACTCATTTGACAGTTTAACAGAGGTTTCTATGCTCTGACAGCGGAGTTGAAAAGTCTAGCGAAATGAGTTTTGTTTGGTGCTGGTCACACTTTAACTTGAACAAAAATTGCACTCTTTAGTCTCGGTAGTCAAGGTGAGGTTGGTTGGTTGGTCGGTAGTTCGTTCTATCGTACGTTTATTCCATCGTTCGTTCGGTCGGTCGTATAACAGAACGGAATTATGTAGGTAAGCCTTAAATAATTTTTTCTCTCTCAAAAAAGGACACGTCATGAATATGTGTGTTAAGTGTATTCTTCTTCTTTGTCGTCTTCTCCTGTGTGTGCTTGTGTCAGAAGTGTTACAGTTCAGTTGAGATGGATTACTTAATCTTATTCATGGCCACAAGGCTAAAAGGGAGGTTAGCTTTGAAGGTACCTATATATATATAGATAGATGGATGTAGGTAGATAGGTAGGAAGGTAGGTATAAAGGTATAAAAATATACATTATATAGGTGGGTATAGGTGGTTTTTGTGAAGCCAAGGTGGCTTAGCAATACATCTTCTCGAAAAGATTCGTGTTCTTGTAAATCCCTAGATTCTTGCAGAAAGTTAAATCAATATATGAAGAAGAGAAGACACACAAAATTGTACGTTAAGGACTTTAAGTATTTCCAAGGCGTGGTAAATTCCTATGTACATAACACAAATGCGTAGATATATATTTATAGTCGTACAGTGTATGTATGTAACGACACTTCCGTTCGCGATGTCGTTGTCGTTGTCGTCGCCATCGCCATCGCATCGTTGTCGTTGTAGTTGTCTGTGAGCACTGAGCAGCAAGCAAACATACACTTACCGTTACATTCGTGCGCTTCCTTTAAATTGATGTAAATTTGTATCCTTGACTCAGATTTTGCATCGCAAGCTGGATGTATTTATTATTTTTCAGTTTTTCTTTATTTTATGTTTTTTTATTTTTCTTTTCATTTTTTTTTTCTGCGAAATAATTTATTCCTGGAAGCTATAAGAGTAGGTATGACTACTCTACGACAACTACGACGACGAGATGATGATGGCAAACACAGAAGCTTGGGCGTTGGCTGCCTGATACTGATGCTGAGCTGGAACTGATGCTGATGCTGCGTCTGCTTCTGCTCATGCTGCAGCAATTCTGTACAACGAACGTTCTATTAGTGGTTGAAGTGGTTTAATTTTTTAACAATATAGTGCGGTGAAGGAAAGGAGGTTTAGTAATTGATTTCTCATGATGATGAGTTGGGTAACGTATGGGTTGAGCACGAGTATAGCCAGATATAGGTGTACAGCTCTATACATATAGAATTGAAGCGTATGATGGCTTCACTTTTGTGCATAAATTAAACCATAACACAAAAACTATGTTACAAAATTGTAAATAAAGCTCAGCATAAGGAAGAAACACTAACAGAAGTGTTTTTCTTATATCCTTTTGTTTATAGGTATAGGTATCTGAGTGAGGAAAAGGAGCAAATTGAATAAAAAGTTTTCACTTCTGAATATTGTGTTTAGCATAAGTTTTTTTAAAATATTTACTTTGGTATACTTTTATAAGATAATGGCACCCATTATTTACATTTATTGTATCAGTGTAGGGCATGTTAAAAGTTTAACTTTGAAAGATTTTGAGGCTATACCATTTGAAGTGGCCTTCTTTCATATGACTTGGCTGTGCTTTTTTTTTTATTGTTTTAGTCTAGCACAGGGTTAAAATATACAAGAACTTTCAATATTTCACTGGACATAGAACAACAGAAATAGTAAAAGAAACGGTCAAGGACAATTAAGTTTCATTCAACATCAGATTGTCAGTAAATCGAATTACTACTTCTAGCATTCAAAATCTTCTTCTGCAAATTGTATGAACTGTATTTTAATAAAATCTTCAAAGGTTATAAGCTCAACTAGTCTTATCACATTATGTATAGTTCTTTTTTATAAGTTTTAAGAAGAACTTTAAGATTATTACTTGAATTACTCCGAAATTTCGTTGTTATCTAACGTATAGACAATTTATTATTTATTCATATTATAATTTCTTAGTTATTATTAAATATATATGTATGTATACAGGTATATATGTATGCACATATTTCAAAATCCGAAATCGAATAAACTAGATATTATGCCTCCTGGGGCATATTTCATGTAGATAGATATGTATACAAGTATAAATTTATAGTACCTACATACCAAACATAGTACATATTTGAAATTTCCAATTACCTTTAGTAACAACCTTCCTTCCCTCAAAATTGACTTCCAATTCGACAAATCTCTGTATGAATCACCTTTTGCCTCTATTCCAATAAAACAGATTCCAGTCCGCCTTCAGAAAATGCTCTACAAATAAACGACAGAATATTGATTGACAATATTTTCTTATTTTCTTTTCTGTTCTTATTTCTATTTTCTTTTTATGTATTGCTCATTCATTTTTTTGTATGTCGTCGGTCCTTGGTCGTCATCGGTCGTCACACTATACCTACTATGGGCCGACAACGTAACTTTTACCTGATGGTCTATTAGGTGAAATGACTTCTACCCCGTTCGGACTCCCATCATCAATCAATCGATTTGCTATTTATTTTTCTGCTTCTTCATTTCTTTCTGCCTCATTCCACATTATTGTCCTTATTTTCATTCTAGACCTCTTCTTCATCCTCGTTTTTTTGTTGTGATCCCTTTGCATCAACATCGGAGATATATCCTCTCACCATCATTTCTCTATATCTCTTGACTTTAGAGAGCTTATAGCTAGGCTAGCGCCGGTGTCATTCAGTCAAATGGAACGGGAATAGAAACTTTACTGATTGGTGCAGCACATTCAATCTGTGATGTGCTATCCTCTTGCTGAACAGTGAACAGTCTTCGAACTCCTCCTCCTTCGATCTCTGCCACCCATCCGAATATTGGATATCTATTCTGCCTTCCGCCATCCATTGCCGTCCTTAGCCATTCGAACGGAAATGATAGTTCAATGGAAAATATTACTCCATATTGAAAATGACCAGTGACAACAAACAGCCGAGGGAAAAATGGAATACAAAAAAAAGGAGCAGATTGTCAGGACGATGTCAGAAGTCAGGACAAAAACAGAACTGATGTTGTACTGGTGTACTCTGACTATAGCTGAGCTGAACGACGACGACGACGTCATTGTTGGATATGTTGGTCTTTCGCTCAGTCTTTTGTTGAAGCTTCAAACTTATGTGCAGGTAATGGAATTTGTTAGCTTTATTTTATTTCTATTGGTACTTCGGTCTATAATTTCAGTACGACTTGAACGATGTCCAGCTTGAGGCCATAGAAAATATATATACCTACGATACGGGTATATTTATTTTTTGTGACGCGTAAGTTTTGGTATATTTTTTTTCTCAAATTGCCATGTCATTAGATTTTACTGCTTGGTTTAAGTTAAAAGGATTCAGAGACATTCTTTTGCTCCCTTATTCGAGAGACACTTGTACTCTATCTGGGAAGGAAGGTTATAAAGTTCTTTATTGCATTCGGTAATGGGTGCCTTATTTTGATGTTGGTCATAATGATAACGGAAGTACCGATTAGGTGTGACAGAAGCGAGGAATGATTACACAAAACTCAACTTGAAAAAATAATATTTTGGAAAACAGTCACGATAATAAACCTGATGTTATTATTATTATTTTTTTTTTCGAGGGAAATTTTCAACATATTTTGATACCAATCAATCTATCATCAATTTGATGATTGCTTACTCAGCGTCTTGTTAAATTTTATCGATAACCAATAATTTCACTGATAGACTTGCCCAAGAGAGAGAGAGAGTATTGGTAAGTTCCAAAGCCTTAAAGGTGGTAAAAATGATACTGATGGTCTATAATATTATCCTCATCTACCAAATATTTTTCAACCATTAGTATTGGAATTTCAGACCTCTTCGTAGTGAAAGCAAATTTTAAGTGTCAGGTATTAATTCCATCTTTGCATGAAAAACCAATTTACAGGACTATTTCTATTAAAATCGAAGAATTTAGAATGTTTTTTGAAGAAGCATCAGCACTGAATCCATATATTTAAGGTATCATTTGTATGATGCTCTTCAAAGAAAAGGATCAAATGAAAAATATATTGAATATGTGTCTTAAATTGCTATTTGTCCTTGAGAACTCAATGAAATAAGATTAAACATTTTTTCCAATGAATCTTGAAGATACATATTCATCTTTTTCTTCTTTCTTGTTTTTTTAATCGAAGTTTTTGACTATGTAAACGTTTCCCGGGAAGTCGTCTTTTCTTATTTCTGTTAAATATTTACATTTTACTTTAAGAATAGGTAAACACGTTACAGCATTTTTATATATGTTGTTGTTGTTTATATTACCTATTTATCTTTCAAGTAGAAGCTTCTCTGAGGCCTATATCTAGATATACAATATTTTTAGGTGGGTATACCTTGCAAAAGTATACTTCCGACACGTGTGTTTTGCCTTAAATGAAATTACAATTTACGCCAATAAAAAAGTTCAAAAACAGAGGTGAGTGAGATATGGGAACGTTTATACGCACTCACAAGCCCAATGTTGTTGTAAGGACTTAAAAGAAACGTTTTTCTTGATTTATTACAAAAATTTGAGGAAGAAAAAATAAATAAATTCATCAAACCACGACTTTTTTCTTTTTGTCTGAATCTAACACCAAGACCAAGACCAAACTCAAAACAAATCACTTCCTTTTATAATAAATATGTCTGAAACAGATAAATTCGTTCTACTTACTGATGTGAAACATAAAAACAACAATTATAATGGTGATAATATTATCAAGGACAAAATGTGTGTTGAAAGACAAACGTAATAAATATAAAAAGATACTCCCACCACTTAATAAAAAACATTCAAATAAACACATTAATATGCTGTCAACTGTCACAACAACAACAATATTAAGACATTTAACTTTAAGAGGAGGGCGGTAGAAGGTGGCACGGTGTGGCAGGGGGTGGTGGGTGTATTCAAGCAAAATTCTGAGATTCACTTTGAAAATATCAAATATTTGCCAAACTGTCAGCAGTCTAATCATTTATATTTGTGTTTCTTTCTCTTGCATCTTCATATCCTTTTTTTATTTTTTTTACTCATAAAGGACCTTCAAGATATCCTTACAAATTTTGGTATATGTTGTACGCACCGCAAACGTCTACTAACAGGACTGTTTGAAATATAAGTAAGTATATCGATAATACGTCGGGAATTTTTTTTTCTGTCAATCACCATAAAATATTGAATCCCTTCAAAGGACATTTACGTCCTCTTAATTCTCAAAATTATATTGCTACCAAACGTCCTTAAATAAATATAAAAACAATGTTATTAAAAACTTTCAATGTTTAAATTAATTCAACAAAATCATTTTCTTCCGCAGATTTTCCACAGTCCTGTGGATAAAGAAACCCTCCTACACAATACTCGTAATTCTTAGCAAATTTTCCACATTTCAAAACCGTTCCTGAACAAAATTTACAAAAGTACAAAAGTATCATAATCATCTCATGTATATATATGTATGTATGTTTTTTAATTGCTTTCTACATTTGATGTATATCTTCGGCAGATGCTCGCAATGTTCAACTTATAGGACCTATAAGGTTGATAAAGGGATTAAGGTCTAGATGATTATTAGTTTTGAAGGGTCCTCCTAGAAACACTTGCGCTCTCGAACAAAGTGCGAGCTAATACAATGCTCTTATACATTACCTACACCCCAGGAGGGAAACCTTATTCCCTATGAGCTCTAAAGTAGTTGAAATACTCAGAGAAAAAGAAAAAAAAAAACTCTTACAACATCAAGAGTGATGCTGAAAATGAATAAAATAGAATCCTTAAGTAGATATGCCGCCCGCATTCATTTCTCATGTAATTGAGTTGCCTCTTGGTTCTGCTTCTCTATATTTCTTAACCCCCTCCCCCCCCAGCCCTCTACTTTAGTCACCCTTAAGATGTTCGGTATTATAAATTTGGTGTGGAAAATGGGGGGTTCTTCCCCTGGCTCCTGATGCTTGTCCTGTCACTTTCACTCTGTTGTCGTGACGTCAAATTTATTAGACCTATATATTCGAGGAAAGTGGTTGAATAAATTAATCAATCAATTGAAGGTATACTTCACTTACTTCTTGTTGCTTTTATATGTTTTAATGTTTCAGAGAGATGTACTATTTTCGTTATTGTTGTTGATATTAAGGACTTGAAGAAAAAGCCTCCCTTTGCTGTGATGTGTCCCTATATAGGTATGAATGTTCTAATGTTCTTTATTCTATGTTCTTATTGTTCCTAGGTACTGTTATTTTCTTACTTAATAATAAATGACTGCGGGCAATTTAATCCAATTAGTTATTTCAAAAATTTCACGCGTAACAACTGATGTTATTGTTGTTGTTGTTTCTATTACAAAAAGGACTATTTTCTGCCCGTTTTTCGGTTCCATGCCACTCGAGTTTTATGACAAATGACAATACAATGATTTATTTATCATAAAAATCATCAAAAATTATTTATGTACCTGTTTTTGAAAGATTATTTAAGATGGAGTTTTGTTTTTTAAGGTAGAGGCAGAGAAATTAATAATTATTTTATGTACATATCATCTAAAGGTTTTTGACAAAGTTTTTGATTTGTATTGTATGAGGCTGGGTGGTGGAATATTTTAAAAACTTTTGTAAAACTTAAATATTTAAAATTTATTAATTAAAATTGACTCAACTCTTTGATAAAATAATTTTAGAGCAAAAAAAGTCTTAAGGCAAAATACTTTTTTTTATAGTCGTAAAGTTCCTAAGCCAACATTTTGAACCCCACCTAATATTAAATTCCTTTCTTTTCGAAATAATTTTACTTTTTAAGATTTATCGAGTGTAAAAGAAGAAGAGGTCTTGTAAAATATTGAAATTTTTTAAGTCATGGAAGCTCAATATTTTTTGTCAAGAGATAGTATTGCATTAAAATGTCAATCAAATTTTCTTAAATGTTGCTGAAAGTTCAGAACAATCTTTTGTAACTGGTATTATCTTAGAGGTATGTATCTTAAGATTGGCAACACTATTTTAACTGGCAGCCATTTTGTCAGCTGTCAAGTGACTTAGTTTAAGTTTGGTTTGGCATTTGAACATGCGAATAAAATAACAACTGAACAACTCTTCGATTCTATTCGAAATATAATGTTTGTTCGTTTGTTTGTTCGTTTGTTTCTTTGTTTGAACACGTTAATCTCAGGAACTATTGATCCGATTTGAAAAATTCTTTCAGTTTAAGATAGTCCATTTATTGAGAAAGGATTTAAGTTATGAAGTTTTTTTTTATCATCACGCTGGAACTAATACGAGCTGAGCACCATTATAATTATAATGTTTAAAAATCAAGGATTTTGTTAAAATAATTTACGACAGAATTATACCTTTTTAATATTTATAAAGTGAGTTCACTATAACTTTTCTTATGCTTACAAAATTTGTTCTTAAATAAAGCATACAAGTAAGGCCGGGGGTGCATATAGGATAGCCTGTAAAATAAAATTTATTTGATGTAGGTAGCTCTTAGGGTTTTATAGATATGACCGATGAAAAATAACTTTCTCTGGACATACGGACAACGAGAAACGCAAAATTTACAATTTAACAAATATGAATGACTACAAATACTTTCAATGGGAAGTAAAAAAAGTTATCTTCATAACATAAAAACTTATTAAAATGACCTAAAAATTTTACTTGATCGAAGCGTAGTTAAAATACTTTTTGAAGTTAAATTCGAGATATTCCCTAGAAGTTTTTTGAAAAAAATCCAAGATTACTTATCATGCTAGTTTTTAATTGGAAAAATTCTATCGAATCCAAAATTAATCCACATCAACATTTTAATTTAGCAATTTTTTCCCAAAATCTTATTAAAATCCAAACGAGACTTTCTTCTCAAAATGAACAAATTAGTATGCAAAGGCCAATTCCATCAAAATAAAATATAAACCTTCACCAAATTTCAATTGCACTACATCACGTCCTTCGATATCATTATTCTTCCAGAAAAAAGAAAAAGAAAAAGAAAAGAAAAACTAAACTAAACTATTACAGTTTTGGCCATATGTCTTTTTCACAGCTTTCTTTTTTTTTTTTTGTATCTCAAGCTTTTCTCCAAAGGCAATTTCTATCACCAAAACAAACTGCAAATTCCTTGCCAACAGAAGACCGAGCGGAAAAAAAAACGAAACTTAACTTCTCCGCCATCAATTTCCCACAAAGGAATTCAATAAAAAAGTTTTATTTAGGAGCTATCCAAAAAATCCACATCATACATCAGCTGAGTAGAAAAAAGGAGAAGATGAGGAAAAAAGGACTTGATGGCGTTATAAGAAGAATTAATAAAATCGCAACCATTTTTCATCGCCACCTTTTTGCCGATACATTATTATTATCCTGTGGCAGAAGAAGAATGTGAATGTGAAGACTGAAGAGTTCACCCAAAAATCTAGAAAATAAACTATATCATGCCACACACATGGTATTCTTTGTTTTTTTTTCTTTTTGGTTCTGGGGTTTTTTGGTCAAGGATACTCGTATACCTTGACTTTAGAGAGAGATTGCAAAAGTTGTAGGCTTTTGGGTTATTTTTTTTTGTTGTTTTTACGAGTATATCGCTCTGCATGAACCTACTTTGCTTGACGATGTCAATGCGATGACGGACGTGATGAAGAAACTACATAGTTTCGGTGTCACGTCTGACTGATGGGCAAAAAGCCAAAATTCTCTGCTGATGCCTTGGCCTGGACGTAGGGACCTAGGGTATTGAAAACTTACGACAAACTCTCGTTTTTGGGAAACTTTTTCAGAGAAACCATTTGTACATTATCGCTTGTGGAACTTTATCTTTGTCCATCCACCACCAAAGAACTATGGAAGGGTTGGTTGAGAGAGGGCTGGATTGAGGAAGCTATGCACTGTGTCGATCTGTGTAAGGCTGTTGAAATTCCCATTAGTTCTTTTTTTCGGGTTTGTTGCGATGTAGCTGCAGACAAATGGACAACCAGCGCATTAAACATCCAACTTTTTTTTTTAAGTAAAACAGATGCCTTTTTTAAAGTTCTGATACATTGTTTTATAGTAACGAACGACGAACGGTCTGTTGCCTTCTGGTCTGCTCTGCTTTGCCATATGGGAAAGTAGAATTAGGATTCAAATTTTTGGCTGTTTTTATAATTCAAGTCATACGAACTTGATAACGATGGAACATTGCAACAGACACAAAAACAACCTAAATATGACTCGTTATGTCACACATGGGAGCGAGAAAAAATTGCTTTTTGTATTCTTTGTTCGATTTTAAAAACCAAACAGAAAAACATTATAAAAACAACTAAAATTGTTAACTGATTCCCAGGACGACATACACTGCCTGACTAGAAAACCATATAAAAGAATAAACAACAACAAAAATTGAAAAAATATAACACAAAAGAATGCAATTTAAAAAAAAAAGCAAAGTGAAAAATAAAGTTGGCAGAGATAGACTTTTCCAATTATGAGTCTTTTATGGTGTGTCTGGTTTGTTCTGCTCAGTGCATGGCTTTGGACTTTTCGGGATGTGCTCGAGCGTTGTTCACTATACAGTGTACCAATCTATACGCTTCGCATATCCGCCACCACACCGCGCCTCTGAATTCTACGAATCCCTTGAAGCTTGAATGCGGTGACTTTTTCAATTTCATTCCGAGATTAGGAAGCGCGTCTTTCTGCCCATTCCATCATATCCATCACAATTTTCGGGTTGCGAATGATACACTTTTTCATATAATGCTTTCCGGTTGCCATACCATCGACCATAACGAGGGAGCAAAGATGCCTGTGGCGTGGTGTTAAGCTTGCTTTTAATATAAAACCAGGAATTCTGAACAACGCCAATGTACCAGTGCGGCGATGATGTTGTATAGTGCAGCGCAAGTTGGTCGGAACCAAAAAATGGACAAAAATAAAAATAGTATCTTTATTCGTGTTCCTATGTGTGGTTTTGGGTTGTTTTCTTTAAGCTGAATAGGACTTTCAAAAGCTGGAAGAGGATATTGCAAAATATATACATGACTTTAAGTTAAGGTTCTTAGTTTTCTTCGAAAAAACCTTGTAGTAGAAAAAGTCTACAAATGTTTAATAATATTTTTTACATTTATTATTTTTTTTTTAAGGCAAACCAAGAACACAACATGTTAAAAACAATTATTTACTTTTTAGTATTATTTGTGTCAAAAATCTCTTAAAGTTTGTAAAAGATAAAAACATTCATCTCGATTACAGAATTCTAAAAATTTAAATCTCGGTGAGTTGACTTAATCCATTGACCTTTTGCATTCGTTGTAAAACTTTATTATGAAGTTCTCCGAATGAACTTTATTGTCGATTCCTAAGACTACCTTAGCATTTTTTATCTTGCCTATCGACGATGTCAGTTTCTGAAAATGCCCAAAGGATTTACGACACCCCAAAGGCTCTATAATTACATGTTTCTGTGTTCTGTTGTTTTCTAGGGACGGCTAATTTGCCTAAGTTTGTGGTCATTAAGATTAATTTTACGGAATAGAAAATATAAATATACAAAATATATGGATACAGAAAATATTGTTGGAATTTTTTTACATTTGAAATATAAATAATATAAAATTCTATTTATGAAATTATTCTTATTTTATATATTATTTAAAATTTTCACTTAAAAAAAGGTTATTATCTTAGTTCTTATTAAATATAAAAATTAATTGACTAAGTGGCCTGTTATAGCTATCATTGGTTTTCATCATTGGAACCAATCATTTGACATTTTTTGACAGGTCGATTATGGCTACAATTTTTCATTGAAACAATATTTCCTCGTTAGAATCATTCATTTCCTCATTGGAATTGAGTATTTGATGTTAGTGTTATTCATTGAAAGCTTAGCTGAAAGCTTGAAGCTTGAAAGCTTAGCTGAAAAGTGAAAATACAATGAAAATGAAACTCTGACAGTGGAACGGTTTTGTAACGAATTTTAAACTGACAAATCAGCTGTCCATTTAAAATGATTCCATCATTAAAAATTAAGAATGAACTCAAAGTTCTGGACTCACAATCTCCATTTTAATACCAAACATAACAAAGTCAACTTTCAACTCAATTGCTTTAAATCTCGAAACAAAATTTTCAATGATGAAAACCAATGATAGCCTTACTTGAACCCTAAGAGGTCTGTTTTCACCATAGTTATGTTACTGAATATTGGACTCAAAGACTATTGTCTTCTTATGCTTGTCCAACTTATCTCAAAATCGTACAGAACAGTAAGGAAATTATGCAACACAACCGTGTTCCAGAATTGGTCATACAAATTTTATATAAAGGAGCTTCAAAACGTAAGGATCTCGGAAGTCACTCGCAAATCATAAGCATTTTTTTTAGTGGAGCTTAAGTGATCATTAAATGAACGAATTAAACATACAAATATAAAAATATTTATTTATTTATTTAGCTTAATACAAGCGAAACTTAAAACTAAACTTATTCTATGGTGGGTTAATTTTTTTATTTTTTTTTTTTTATAAGTATAAGGCCGCATTTCCATTTTCAAGAAAACTTCTGCAATAAATGTCCAATAGTCTGTCCGACAGTGAATTGCAAGTGGAAACTACCAAGCAAGTTCTAACGTGACAGTACTTTCATAACTTCTTGCGAGTATTTGCAAGTGCAATTAATTGCTAGTTTAAACACTTTTGCATCGACTCGCCACAGTTCTTGCAGCTTATCGAAACAGTTTCGTATATCTCGCGCAAGTGGCTGGTTGATGTCGGTGATATTGACTCACGGAATCGAGTGTCTTGTTTTTTTTTATAATAGGATCCACTTTCAATATCAAAACTTCCAAATCAATTGCGGTCATGCGAGTGAAATTGAAGTATTGCTGAACATATTCTATATTTAATTCGTTTAATAAATTGTAGAAGGCACCAGCTTCCCGTCTTTTCAAAATCCAATCTCGACCCCAAGTTGATCTTTTTTTCTTTTTTAATAATAAAATTATCATCGCAGCTGCTAATCGTTGACGTTTCCTCGCCATGACTTCTCAATTTTAAGTAAACAACCAGATTTCTTGCTACATTAATTGCTCTCCTGGTGTAAATACATCTGCAATAAATTGCGACAGTATGATGCGCGAGCTTCTTGCAAGACATTTATTGCAGAAGAAATTGCAAGAATTCACATGACAATGTAAACTCGACTGCAAGAAACTTCTAAAAAACTTCCCCGAGTTGACTTGCAAATGAAAACGCAGCCTAAAGAATAAAATAAATAATATTGGACCTAAATGGCTACCCTGAGGAACACCGTTCTCCCTCATTTCCAAATGAAACACATTAAAATAAATAAATTAGGTGGCGCAACAGTCCATGAAGAACCAGGGCCTAGTGACTTACAACTCTCAACCATTCCTGTGTGCGAGTAATGTTGTCAGAAATGGAAGGGACCTACAGTTTATATGCCGAATCCAAACGGCTAATTTGAGAAAGCACTTTTTATGACAAGAATTACTCTTGGAGGATTTGTCAATTCCTCGCAAGAGGCAGTACCCGTGAAAAAAGTTAGGTGGCACAGGCAGGGATTGAACCCAAGACCCCTTGCATGACAGTCCAACGCACTAACCATCATACTACGGGTACTACAAATGAAACACATTAACATATTTTTTAAATATGGCCACTTCATTGCAGCAAAAAATATAATTAAATCCCACTTTATTTTTTGGCAAAGTTTTTCAAGTGTTTCCTGAAATCATTGGATACACAGGCAACTTGTTCTCCAAAAATAAGTTTGTAATGGTTGACTTCTTTTTAAGAAAACCAAATTAACAATAGCAAATAACTGAACTTCGATTAAAGCCAAGAACTATACGATTCCGCTTCAAACAGTTTCGGATAGTCCCTTGTTATACATTGATGTTATGAATGCACTTTTCAATATTCTGGGGAAAATTGGGCTTTTTTAAATTTGACCCATAATTTTTGAATACTTTTCGAAGTTCTTTAAATGACAATATGCTTCAAATTATCATAGCAAAGGCTACAAATGGGAAGTTATCAGTGTGGGTAGCATTTCAGCATCTTATTTTTCTAGCACGATTTATTTTTATATTAAAATTGTTTAACTTAAAATTCATAAAAGTAGCAAAATAATAGTTATCTCAGGTTTTTCTACAAAGTTTTTTTTTTGAGCTATTAAATTATACACGAGTTTGATAATTTAATCCATTCATTATTTTACAATTGTTTGTTTGACTTTAAGAGAAAATGGACTTCATTTCTTCAAAAAACCATAATAATTTATTTTTGCAAAGAACTACACACAATGCAAAATTCAAAACTGTCTTAGAATCGTATAAATCAAAGTTCAGAAAGAAAAAAAGATTTATTCTTTTTAATCAAAGCTAAATTATAATTTTATGTTAATGTTCATACTTTTCCATACCACGAAGGCGTGCATTAAGAAAATACCAAAATTCCCATTTTTCGCGGAGTTGGAAAATAAATATGAATATTGTAGTGGTACATTTATCATCAAAGCGAAAGCAACAAAAAATAGTAATTCAAGACATTATTTTCCATAACAAATTAGTACCTACATTTACCATGACTAATGTTTGTGTCCTTCTGCTTTTCACAACCAATTTCGGTTATTTTGTGTTGTATGTTTTTCCTTTTTTGTCTTTGGAATTTTTACGAGATTCGGAGTATGGGAATGCGAGAGGAAATATAGAAAATTTAATTTGAATTTTCCAAAATTTATTATTGCGGACCTAAAGCTTTAGTTTCCGACCTCGACCACGACCAAACCACATGTCCAACATTTTCTTTCCATTAAGCCCGCGAAGTTTATATGCAGCACATTATACGCGAAACTAACAAATTATTCTTGTCAGAAATTTCCAAAGCAGTGATGTTTTAGAGCACTCCTGATGTAGATTGCCACAGTGGTGGGAGGAATAAGGGTTGATGGGAGTTGGGGTGGAGATGAGAAGAGAAGAGTAGAAACACTATTTTTGGGACAACCTCAAAGACAGCAATACAAAAACGATTTTGTGTGGTTTCAGCATTTGCCGGAGGCAGCTCACCGCAAAGTAACTATGTGGCACATCCATATCATGACCATTTGACACATATGTATATTATGTAGAAGGTAAGGCACTGAGATGTGAGTTCGACCAAAAACCTCATTCCTACCAATGGATGCAGATTGCGTTTTCTGGAACACTGGTGCTGAGGTTGTTCACAATAATAATTCCATAAAGTTAATTCATATTACGACCAGCATCATCACTAGCATCAGCATCACAGGCAAATTGATATTTTGTTCAGGGTTTTCAAAATTCAAGCGGGATGAGGGACAATGCCGACGACACGCCCCATCATCACCACCACCACCACCCCAACCCAACAAAATGAGAAGAGGGTAGTAAAACGATAGAAGTTGAAGGTTGGGGTTGCTTTTGATGAACGTTCAAATGATTTTCGAATTTCAGAAACAGAAACAGAAACAGAAAACTCAACTTTTGGGATTAATTAAAGTTCATAATTTCCGTCTTTGAATCCAGCGGAATCATGAGATAATGGGATGGGAATGGTTGTATAGGATTGGATATTGGATTGGTGTATGTTCGGTTTGGTGTGCTTTGGATTTGGACGAAGCTCTGCGGTCTTGAAAGAGACATCTATCTAATTGCAAGGTGATGACATTGAGTTAGGTAGCTCGTATAAAGTTCGAAAACAATGCAACCGAATTTAAACCTCAAGGCAATTTTCATTTTCATTTTGATTAATTAAATTCTAGATAGATATTGGGTTGAACACTTTATCGGATTAAAGCCAGCGTGGCACTTCAACGATTGCTCCATTTAAGAATTATACGATCAAAAAATGGACCCCAGCTGATGAAAAAATAAAGATAAATCTCTGAATTGGTTTTCATATTTCTTTCTTTTCTTTTCTGTTTTTTTTTTATCATTTCATTTTCTCAGTTTAATAAAAATAAATCTACACAGGAAAATGGTGCTTTGCCAGGAGAATATCCGAACACAATTTGAATATATCTACACAGTCCCTATGTCTGTATATATTTCTCTGATGTTGGGGGCATTTTCGAATGTGATTTAGGGGGTCGAGAGTTGGGATAGCATTTATAAAAATCGGGAAGTAAGAACTTCAATTTGGGTTTATATTATACCCGGCAGAGCGCCAGGGGTTTGAACTTGAATACCAATACCCGTTTATATACAGATAAGAAAAAAAAACAACAATTTTTATTCGAAATAAGGGAAAATGTTAATTTTTGAAATCAATAATAAATGAATTTGAATATAAAATTTATATCTTAAGTGTAGAATAGGGAACACTTATAATTCTTTTGAGTTCAATAATTGGAAATTAAATTGAGATTATTTGAACTGTTTTATTTTGTTGAGGTCATTTTTATGACCAAAAAAAATACACCCATGGGGAACTTTTTGAATTAAAAATTTTTACGACTATGATTTTTAAAGAGGAAGATGTCTCAAGGAGTATATGTAATAATCTTAAAAAGTATTCATATCATTAGGAAAAGAAATCATAAAATGAGAAATGTGAATTATTTTAGAAATTGATTGTTGTTAGCTTAGTGCTTTAGCTGAAAAACTAGGTACTGCTTACTTGCAGCTTGCTTGTATTTCAATATATAAATATTGTATTTTCGAGCACCTTGCCCCATTCTTAAGGGTTTTAAATAAGGCCTAATAACTGAAGCTTTCGGTGAAAAATATTAATTAATTAAAATGTATTCTGAAAAAATTGCTGAGCGATGTGTATTTTCTATCTTTGAAATTTTTGAGCTTGTGAAAAAATGTTCACGAAAAAATTGTTCCGAATGGTATGCTTACCAATTTTTATAATGGGTGTTAACTTTATCTGAGCTATAGAAACGGAGATATTCGAGATTTTCTTGACATTTTAAAACTTAATAATCAATTACGAAAATTCACGAGAAGAAAGCTGTTAATTATTTCTCTAATTTAATTTTGAAACCCTTTATTTGCTTGTTTGTTTGTTTGTTTGTTTGAATGCGCCTGCTGGTCCGATTTGAAAAATTCTTTCAGTATTATACAGGCTATTTATTGAGGAAACATTTAGGCCATATAAAATCAAACTAATACGATCTGAGCAGATCATTTTTATTTAAAAATGGTTCACTTTGACTATCACTTTAAATCCTTTGAAATTAACTCTAATACAGGTTGCGTCTAAGAAATAGAAAAGGGGTTTTAAAAAATCATAGCGCCACCTCTATTTAAGTTAAAACGAATCTTTCAGTGTTGGAAACAGGAAGGACATTTTTGCAAAGACTACGACAAAGAGGTTTATTTGCAGTTGAGTGCTTTTGTCATCCACGGTTAAATCTTAGACGGGGTCATGATTAAAGAGGCCATTTTTACATGAACGGGGACGTTAATAAACAAAATCTTCGTTGCCCCTACGTGATTCAAGAGACGCCTAGAAGTAGCAACGGCCTGGGGCTTTAACGTTTCTTATTTTTTTTGACAAAACGGTAAACGAATTTAAGTGGCCAGAACGGGGTCGAAATAGGAAACTCAGACGAACTTGGTTCCAGCAAGACGATGAAACGTGTCATACCCCCGCCGAAACCGTCTAAATCGTATGGCTGCTGGGCTCACGTAATTTATCCGTGATTTTTTTGTATGGAATTTTTTAAAGCCCAAAGTGGAGTAAATAGTGGGACTTCGAAGAGCTGAAAAATATCGACAAAATTCTGCCAAAATTTCAACGGTTATGTTAAGAAAAGTCTACGAAAATGTTTTGCTGCGTTTGCGTCAATTTATACAAAATCAAGACCGACATCTGATTAAAATTATTTTTAAAATGTAGAAGCCTTTGAACAAAATTTAGACATATATTAAAAATGTTGATTTTTTTCTTATTTCAAGGACGCAAATTTCGTTGTTCTGGCTCCATTAATAAAGGAGTTATGATTTTTTTTCAAATCCTTTCCATTTCTCTGACACACTCTGTATAGTAAAATTTAAAAATAATAAATACTTTGAAATAACAACTTACCTTCGATTTTATTAAAAGTTTTATAAATTATTTTTTGAAAAACCAAACCAGCACTCACCTAAAAAGAAAAGAAAAACATTTATTTAATTAATTTTTTAGTCTATACATTGAAGTTACAAAATTTGTGTGCTCAAGGTTTTTGTATATTTTAATGTTATGCAGTTAAAAGAAATTATAATATTTTAAGATCTAACATATTGGAAAACTTAATTTACAATGAATGCGACGCAATTGAAAATTGTATATTTTCCGAAGTATTTTATCTAACTTAAATATTATTATGCACCAAAAGTACAAAGCATATCAATTCATTGATATTTTCAAAAATTCATCGTAGAATAAAAACATTTAAAAGACATAAAATCTCAATGTCAACACAAAAATATCGTCAAATTAGATAAAACCTCATTTTTATTACTTTCTTTGGTTGGGAAGGATAATATTATAGATAAGGATTCAATCCCAATATTGGACAGTGCCTCGGATCAAATGTGTTTTCTCATTTGTTTTTTTCTTCAGCTCTTCTCTTTCTTTTTCTACTTATTAATGTCAGTATATGTGTGTAGCTACAAATCCATATTATAAATCATTGGTCTGCACAAATGAGAATACATCCTATCGACTATAAAAAGAAATAAATACCATTGAGATGACATAAATTTTAATTGAGCTATAAAGCCAAATCCATAAACCAACCTCCCGCGCCAGTGCCATATCATATCAGCCCATTGTCAGAGAGAGGAGTATAGAGTATGAGGTCCTTTGGCAGTATTGCCCATGGCCAAGTCTCTGTTGATCATGATAATGAGAATTAATCTAAACATTCTCCTGCACTGTCCCCCGTAGTATCGTAACTGAAGTGGGTTCTTGAGAATATACGATATTCGTACAGACATACGAGTACAAGACCGATGAAACGCAATCATTTCTATAATGCCAAAGCCGATGTCCTCTCACATTCAGCAAGACCATTCCCCGAATGTTGGACGGTTTGTAAAGGAGTCTCCATATCCCCATCCATCACATGCTCTTACTCTATTTATAAGACATCCGGTCTCTTGCACAGAAAAGGAGTTAATATATAGAAGAGGGAATAGCAAACAAAAAATGTATGGACATAAAGAACGTGTGTTTCTGAGCTGTACACACATTCCCATTCTACACTGTGAAGTGTCCACTATATAATACAGTACACTTCATATCCACAGGACTCACTCCACTATACGCCCGCATTCAATCGCAACAAAATGAATATTTCATGGAATGTCTGCTTAATTATATCCTAAGGCAAGGACATCCGACGAAGGATTAGTATCCTCGTATCGGGTTGCAATTTCCACCGCATTCGCATTCGCATCCTCGCCTAACCCAACATCGACTCCTACTCCTACTCCTACTCTTACTCCTATTCCGACACTAAAACCTATTCCATGTTTGAAAAGTTCAAAGTAGACTAAGATTGTCCGTCCAATCGTTGTCATGTTTGCTTAGAAACTCCTTCTTATGTTTTTAATTAAGTACCGCAACGCGCAGGCGATTTATGTACATTGTACAGTATACAGTACACTTTTGAAAATTGCCAAAAGCTATTTCACTTTTTAAGCACTAAAATCAACTCCAAAAACCCCAAAAAACAAAATTTGACAAATGTTAAACTCAAAAACTTATTGTTGTTGTTTTAAACTTAATTCAAAACTTTTTTCTAGCTACAAATATACGAGTAAGTATACAAAAACACGACAATGCACCTCACACGCTTGGTACTTCTATGGAACATGAACACGTATTGTGTTTGCCTGTACAATCCTTAACAAACACAACCAATTCTGATGCCAAGGAATAAGGAAATAGGTATCCTGAATCCTGAATCCTGAATCCTCAAATCAAAAGTTAAAACATCATATAACTCGACCAAGCGAATTTCTGAATTTTGAATTTGGCAAATGAGAATTTGAAAAAGGGGGGGTTCTAGAAGCCAGAAAGAAAGCAGAAAGTTTACTCAGCAGATCCGTAATAAAAATTAATAACTCGTGTTTACACCATTTGTGGTAATTCGCCCGAGGGAGGAGAGAACAAGCTACAAGAAAAAATGAAAACAAAAAAAGACCAAAGAAAGAGGAATAAACGAAAGAAAAATGCTCCCATGAGTGGGTTTATTTTCAAGGATTCAAGGACTCCACAGAACTCATTCAAACGTACATACATATGTGTGTGGCTGATTTTAATCTTTAAGTTGAAATTCCCTTCTTCTTTGGAAATTCTGGAATGAAGAGAAGTTGAAGAAGGAGGTTCTAGTCGTTGTTCTAGCTTTCTGGATTTTATCTTTATGGATGTGCCGAAAACTTTTGTCTTCTTCTTCTTCTTCTTCGTCTACTTCTTGCCAAGGAACGAAGAAAATATTGTTTGCTTAAAATTAATCGCTTAATCTCTGGAACAACAATATTTAAAAGTTCGGGTAATCTTTAGAAGTGTTATGGTTTACTGCGTTCAGCAAAACAAAATAAAGAAAAACAAAGAAATATCATATACACGACTGAGTTGTGAAGAAGGGTAGTTTTTTGGCGCCCCAATGTATCCAAAATGTATTTTTTAACGTACCACAAATAACCACAAATTGATACGATTAAATTTGATTTTCAAAATTTTAGCGATTTCATAAAAGGGCTTGAAGTCTGTGCACGTGTATATTGAAAAGAAAGAGTAACTTAACTTTATCTTTTGTGAGTGTAGAAGAAACATAATCGTTTCTCAGATAGTATCAATTTCCACTAAAAAATTGTAGCTTATGTCATTTTCGATACAAAACAGATTGAGCGAGAAAATTTATTTATATTATGTAAGAGAAATATTCCTATAAGAGATGACTATTTAGAAGAAAAAGAGAGGAAATGGTAGATTGTTTTTTTTTTTAATGATTTCTTCTTCAACAGGATAAATCCTTACATTAAAAAATGCTGACATATTTTGGCGTAATAGAAAAATCTTTAAAAAAATAATATATACGTTACATTGAATCACACAGCCTTCTGTGTAAAAAATACTTTTGTATTCCAATTTTGTTATAGTTAAGGTCTTACAGTAAAACGTACGAGAAACAGCAAAATATCAATTGATAGTTGAAAAATATCAAAGTTGATAAATATCAAAGTTTTACATTTAGCTCGCAAATGTATACGAAATTCAATAGTTTACTATCTTTCAGACTGTTTTTAATAACATTTATTTGAATTTCATAAAAAGCAGAATTTAAATATTTATCATCGTTCTATCAATTGATTGATATTTGCTCTGGAATTAGGATTGATAGTCTTCCTTACAATTCAGAAAATTTATGACAAGCGACTTTCTTTACTTTAAAGGATAATTGAAGAAAAGTTTCACATTCTTTTAAATCTGTTATATGATAATTTTGTTCACTCTTCTCTTTATTCACTAAAGCGAAGGTTAGTTGAAGTGAAAAGTTTGCTAAATTAAAAGGAAAATACTGCCAATCTATACCATCAAGTGCTTTTATCTTCGGTAAAATTAATTTATTCACAAATACGTAAGCGATTGTAACATAAACACAAATTTCAACGATCATTTGATGGTGAAATTTTGGTGGAGGTGAAAAATAAAGCGAAAATAAAAGCATTCAAAAATTTTTTCTTTTGTTAAAATTAATTTTCTTTTCACTTAAGAGAGTTTTGCATGTCTTAAAGCACTAAAGTTTTTAATTTAAACGACAAAGGTTTTCTTTTATAATGCATTTAAAAATTGTATTAAGCGGGTATTAAGAGCCAGAAACAATAAGTCTAAGCTTTTGGTAAAATGTACTTATTTTTAAAATTTACAATAAACGTTTGAGAAATAAATAAGAAATTGTATTGACGTTTTCATGGTGATGATGAAAAATGAATAAGAATTGAAAACGTTCAGCTAATTTCCTTTTCGGTCCATTTTTCACTCAGGGAGAGTTTATTTTTGCGAATAGAAAATGTGAAATTCAACTGAAATATGTTTACAGAATTATGGATTTTTGCTTAAAAGGAAAGATTTTACGGTACATTTTTTTTTCTTTTCATGAAACAAGTCTGATAAAGTAAAATTTTACCAAAGCGGATTCTGGATATGTACAACCATGTCACTTAAGTGATATTCAAAAATGTTACTTAACGAATATTTAGCACCAGAAATAATTGCATTACTTATGCATAATAAATTCTTTTACAAAATTTGAATACAATTTTGTGACAGAAACAAAAAAATTCAACTTTCCTTTTCTAGGAGAAATTGAAGAAGAAATGAAAACATTCAGCTAATTTTCTGTTCTAAAAACTAAATTGGGTGGCGCAACAGTCCGCTGAGAACTAGGGCGTAGTGATTTATAACTCTCAACCATTCCTGTGTGCGAGTACTGTTGGCAGGGTTAGAGGGGACCCACAGTTTTAAGCCGAATCCGAACGGCTTATTTGATAAAGCACTTTTGAAACCCCAAAAATTCAAAATACTGAAAATGTAAGAATACGAAAATTTAAAATCCATAAAATCGTAAATGAAGACATTTCGAAGGGGGACAAATGTAAGAAAAGTTTTCATTCTTTCTATTTCTTCAGGAATTTCTTCAGTTCTTTCAAGATTTTGAATTTTCCGAGATTTTGGAATTTCGGGTTTTTCAGTTCGCGGGATTTTGAACTTTTGAGTTTTTCAATTTTTGTTTTTTTTTGTGGGATTTTTGATTTTCGAAATATTTGGTTTTCGTTATTTTGTTTGAAGCCTATTTCAATGAAAAATAAAAAAGTTTTACTCGTACTAAAAATATTTTTCATGTGTTATTTTTTTTTTCTTTTTATAATTTATTTATTTTTCATAAAAATATCGTTATTTTAATAAAAATATCGTTATTTAATTTTTGATTACTTAAACCTCTGAATGTTTGTTTGCAGATAATTGGATGGAATATATGAATTTTTGGTCTTAAAGGAGTTATGCTTAAGCAGCTAACTTTAAAGGTTGATAAGTGGACATACACTCAAGAATTTCAAAAGTGTTTCACTTAAATGAGTTTTATTTTTAGAGGATTCAAAATAAATAAATAAATAATAAAAATCAGAAGAACACCTACATATTTTTTAAAGTTCATTTCCATTTATTTTCATTTTCCCACTTTCAATTTGATTTGTCATTAAAGTGGATAAAGAAAAGAAATCTCATCACTAAGTGATACCGAACTGAACAAACGCAGTCAGACAGACAGACCAGCCGACCTTATGCCTCAAGACATTAGAAAAAAATAAAAAAAAAAATAAGGAATAATAAAACTCCATAAACATACCTCAACTTATAATAAAAACTGACAACAAAGAAAGGACTATAGTCGTTATGACTGAAAAGATTTATGAAAATTATGATAAAAAAGTGCCTCAACGACAAAAGAAAAAAGTGTCACTATGGGTGTCTTGTTTATATGTACCGTACGTCGCGTCGCTCGTCATCGTCGTCGTAGTACAAGGTACAACCAACACGACAAAGCCAGCCAACTTCAACACTCCTTCCTTTATTGTTTCGATTTTAGTTAGAAAAGTCTTGTTAGGTGTATATTTATAATTCCTTTCTTATTATTTAGTTTGACAGGTCCTTTTTCATTTTGATGTTGGTGTTGTTTGTTTGCCAGGAGGTGCCCTTTTACCTTTTTTATTTTTTGAATAGAGTGTGCGTGTTTAAAATTTATATCTTAACGAACTTCTGCAGCAGCAAAATTTATAAAAAAAAAATGTCGTCTACCTTGCTGTCGGGAATATGCATGGGAACGAAGAGGGTGGTACCTATACAAAACATAAAAAGGAAAGATACTTATCCTACTGGGAGTTGGGTCTGGCTCGGCTTTGGCTCTGGGACAGAGACGCAGTCAAACAAAATTTAAATTCCAACAAAAAATACAAAAATAAAAGAAAATAGATGTTTAACAATCTGGAATGCCATTAGATGACTCAATGGACTGGAGATATTGCTAAAACAATATGACACACGACCAACAAGATGAATTTAGTGTCAGTAAGCTGCTGTCATTGTCGGCAGTAGTCGCCACACCAACACATCAAAAAGATCCTTTCAATTCTATCTTCATCTTGAAGAAGTCCTGTGCTATTTTTTTTTAAATTTTGTTTTACATTTTATACTATATAAGCTATTAGGGATGATTTACTCTCTAAAATGTAGTCAAATGAAGCGGAGTTAATTTAACAAGATTTACAACAAGAAAAGAAAAAAAAATACAAAACGAGGGATTTCATTCCACTCGTAATGCGTCACTTTCGCTCTTCGTTGTCGTCCTTGACGGACGGTCGTAGTTGTTGGGAGTTATTGTGTGTGATGGAATCTTCAATAAGGATTCCATGATGCATTAAAATGAATAAAAAGTGTCCTGTAAGCATTTTTATTATGAAATTTTTGGAAAATTATTGCAGCTTTATTAAAATCTTTCAAATATATGATGTAATTGGCGTGTTTAACTGAAGCTATTTAAACAATATAAAAATAGGGGAATTGTGATCTGGAGCTGTTAAAGGGAAATCGCTTTTTTTAAAGGGAACAAGAGAAAAATTTAATGTGATTCTCTATCACTAATTAACTCTCTAATTTATTGAGTTCAAAGGTCGTAAAAAAGAGCATAATAGTTTTGTTTCAATTCTTCGATAGAAACAGTATGTTTGGCGAATTCGAAACTGCACTTTTGAGTGAACGATCCCAATAAATGAGACTACAACGTCCTATTGGTGCTCTTTAAAAGAATTACTTTTTTTCCAATAAGCCAAAATTACATTTTTTTACTATTTTTGAAAGTAAAAATTTTTTAAATGAAATTTGAGTCAGACAAACTAAACAAAGCTCTTTTTTTATTTATTTATTTATTACATCAATTAGAGTTAACTGTATACTCAAAAAGACTTAGAGGACTTTGTTGTCCTGAATTGGAATTTGACCTTATAATTTCTCTAAAAGGTCAGATTTTTTAAATATAACTCTCTGAAAATGTAAAAAATAATAAGTAATACGCAGTTTTTAAGGCTAGGGTAAACCACAACTTAGGTAGATATTAACAAAATATTGCACAATGATTTTACAAAGAACAAGTCTTTTTATATAAGGTAGATATATTTTGAAGTATTTAGTATCTCATTAAATTGTATTTAAATTTCTTGTAAAATTTTCAATGTAAATCCTTTATGGCTTTAAAAAATTCGGTTAAGAGTTAATTTTTGGTGCTGATTCCGAATCTAAACTCAGATTTAAACTTTATTTATGCTCAACTTAAGAAATACCCGTTTTCAATATTATGATTATATATATTTTTGTATGTATATTAAAAACTTGATGTTAAAAACTTAAGGGTATAAATTCCTAATAGGAACGAAAATTGCTTTTATACCTTTTCGCGTTTTTATGTTATGGACCGTTTCAGGTTAAATGCTTTAGCGTTCATTTAAGGTTTATAAAGGGAAGATGAAGAACAACAACAAAAGAAGGAATTCTTGAAAAAAAATAAGGTACAGAAAATATTTAAAAGGAATATTGAAGTAAGGGATTTAAAGTTTCAAAATCACCATGAATTTTATTCACAAAAAAAGAGGCTGGGATGCGACCCACACTGATAACTTCCCATCCCGTCTGTCGATTTGTCTTGCTTAAAAGTTTGTCTATATGTATCAATTTTTACCAAATTTGCTACTATTTTTTGTAGATTTTATTTTTTTATGAAAAAACGGACTGTTGGATTTTTATAAAAAAAAATACTGAATATCGAAAACAATATTTTCTGTGAAATAAAATAAGTTTGAAGCCAATATTTGTAATTTTTTAAAAGCTATTTGAGTCGAAAAGAAATTTTTACCAAGTTTTAGTATTGTTTGTTTTTAGGTTTTTATTTTTTGTAAAAAAAAACTGTCAATTCGATTTTTCTCAAAATTTTATCGAATGTTGAAAAAAGTATTTCTTATAACATAAAATTTAATGGAAGCCAATGTGTCAAAGTTTTGAAAAGATATTTGAGTCGAAAATCAATTTTTAACAACTTTTGTTACATTTTTTTTTCGGTTTTTAATTTTTTATAAAAAAAGTGTCAATTCGATTTTTTTCAAAATTTAAATGAATGTTGTTAAAATTAGTTAGAAGCCATTATCTCAAATTTTTTGAAAAGATATTTGAGTCGAAAATCAATTTTTAACAACTTTTGTTAAATTTTTTTTCGGTTTTTAATTTTGTATAAAAAATAACTGTCAATTCGATATTTTTCAAAATTTAAATGAATGTTGACAACAATTTTTTTTGAAAGATAAAAGTAGCTTAAAGCCAATATCTCAAAGTCTTGAAAAGATATTTGAGTCGAAAATCAATTTTTACCAACTTTTATTAAGTTTTTTTGTTAGGTTTTTATTTTTTTTTGTAAGAAAACTGTCAATTCGATTTTACTCAAAATTTTATAAGATGTCAAAAACATTATTCTTCGTTGCACAAAATTGTTTTGGAGATAAAATCATATTTTAGTCGTAAAATTTTCGAGGTGACAAATTTTTTTTTTAAGTTTTTTTGATTTATAAAAAAAACCGTTAATTGGATTTTTTTACAAAAATATATTTGTTTTGTATCACGTTACAATATATAATATACAATTTATTTCAAGTCTCTAGCGTCATTGGTTCATGAGATATTTAGGTTCAACCAAAATTTTCATCTTTTTTTTAAACTGCTATGGTAAAAAAAACCACCCTCGCAATTTTCTTGAGAGCCCTTTCTGCATCTTTCTGCCTTTTTATCTGTATAACAAAATTTATTTCTGGTTCTTGAGTTATGGATGACGAAAAAACGTCGCAAACGTACGGACGTACGTACACACGCACGCACAGACAGCTACGTAAAACCTTGTTGATTGAAGCTATGTAATTTTATTTTCTGTCGAGATACTTCGGACTTGAAATCCAATTTCATTTTTGGTATAATAAAATTGTCAAATGCATAATTTTTTAAATTTCACTTTGTATGAGATAAGTTTGGAATCAACACCTTATTTGTTCTGAGAATAATTGTGCTCAAAATTATATTTCACCAATTTTCAGTAGTTTTTTTTTTGGGTTTTCATTTATTGTGAGAGAATTTTTAATTCGTTTTTTTTTCTTAAAATGACACTAGATTTCAAAAACCTTATTCTTCGTTGCATACAAATATTTTGGAGGTACATAATATCATTTTTCCTTCATAAAATATTGGTTGTTTTTTCAGTTTTGTTTTATTCATAAAATTCTAGGATCCTTAAAAAGTCAAGGTATGTGGACATTTTTTTTATAAATCGGACCGATTACAATAACTTTTCGGGGTAGGTTAAAAATGATCAGAATTTTTTAAACGCTACTACTACAACTTAAGTGAAGCACGCAACCATTTTTCACTGAGATTTGGCATTTGGAAAAATCACTTAAAATTCCGAAAATTAGTTTGTTCCCCTAATCGTGTGCTTTATTAGTTTTTTCGACAGAACATTAATTTTCATTGAAGAATTTCGATGCATCTACGTAAACAAAAGATGTAAAGTGGGAATATTATATTTTCTAATAAATTTTCAGAAAGACAATAATGGAAGAGAATATGTACAACCATTTTAGGCCCCACAGGATCTTTTTCAAAAAGTTTGTCTTATTTATGGATTTAAGTATCAAAATAAAAAAAAAAGTTTACAAACTAAAACCATAATTCTAAC
This sequence comes from Eupeodes luniger, assembly GCA_951509635.1. Classification (NCBI taxonomy): domain Eukaryota; kingdom Metazoa; phylum Arthropoda; class Insecta; order Diptera; family Syrphidae; genus Eupeodes; species Eupeodes luniger. Next base: position 2,717,498 of record OX608074.1, read on the forward strand.
CTTAAGAAATCTTTAAAGTATTTTCTAAGAGTAAAATAATTTCAATCTAATAAAATTACATTCTTTTTGTAATCGAACAATTTTTATTTCTTAATTTGTTTCTTCGCCGCTTTTTCTTTTTTTTTTTGAAAACGTTGTTTCTTTTTTATTCTTTTTTATTCGCTTGCCTTAATTTTGTTGGGTTTCTTATACATATATATAGCATAGAATCAAAATGTAAAAGAATATAACAAACAAAAATTCAACAATATCTTCAATATATAAAAATGAAAATCTTGAATACCAAAACCAAACAATGGAGAAAATTAAATTTATGTAGATACTATCTACGAATTAATTTCGGTATTTTGGTAATCATTTCAACACAAAGCCATTTAAGATAACAAAAGATTGAACCTTTTTCTTTTCAAGAGGACCAAGAATATAAATACCTACCAACCATAAGAAGAAAAGATCCTCTCAAAAACATGGTCATGGTCGGTTTGCTATATAGCGATAGGTGGGTGGTTGATGGTGGGGTAAGTGGGGAAGGTGGGTGTAAGACGATAGGCAAGAGGTATGTATGTATAGTATATAATATGCTACAGAGAAGTAGGTAGGTATATATGTATGTATATGTAAGAATAAAAGATTTCATTGGCCTTGGTAATGCGGCTGTTAACATTTCAAGTAAGTTAAGAATTGTTTACCATTCGTTAATTATACCTCACTGTTTCGTGCTGTCCTTCAACTTTACATTTTCTATTTTTTGAATTACCCTTGAACCTTTTCGAGAATTAAAAAAAAAAAAAAAAAAAAAAAAAACAATAAAAAAGGACTTGAAAAAACGACCTTTCTGCTAGACTGATCCTAAGCAAATAAAATATAAGCACGACATGTAGCACACTGCAAAAATACACTCACACACACACACACCTACATACATATCCATGTGATGATTTGATATAGCCAACCAAAAAAAAAAGAAAAAAACCTAACCTTTTTGAGCTCAAAATTAATTTGTCATAAGACCTCTGTTCCATTATCCTCCATCATCCTTCAAAATCACACTGCTACTTGAAGTCATTCATCCCCATAAACCTAATTGTCCTTAAAATGTCGTCCCTGTTCCTCAAACTCCCCCTTCTTACCCCCCTTAACCCCTCCCAGCAATTCATCATAGGCCACCCGAACCACCAAAACCAAAAAAAAAAAAAGATGAACAAAATACAAACTAAATGAAAAGGAAGACAAATCGAATCCTGAAGGACACAACCGACACACGAAATTCAAAGAAATCTATATTTGACTGATATGTAGAACATTTCGTATTCAATTTGGGAAATTTTCGAAATTTGTTTACACAACAGGCAAAGCAAATATTTTATTGAATCGCAAATATTACGTAAGAGAGAATCGATAAACCAGCAGCAAGAAGGTTGAGACTTTAGGGTACGAGTATGGAACTCGAGGAACACATAATATCTACAACAGGATATGAGATAAAAAACGTGTCCTGGTATCTTTAGGAGACACAAGCTGCAACATCCCAGCATCTACAAGCTTACCCACATGTTTGTGTCGAAATCGAATTCGAAATGAAACTTGGAATACACAGGTAGAAGAACGATGCGATGGAGAGGAGAGGAGAGGAGATGATACATCGAACATGGCCGTGTCGTCCTAGTACAACAGCGATATGGTGAATGGTACAAGGCGGTACCAATGAGATACCACCCTGCTTTATGATAAAAGGAAATTGAAATATAAAACGAAACAGAAAAAGGAAAAGAAGCCAAACAAGAATGATTTAATAAATTATTCCTGAATTTCACAGACATATTATGATGATGATGATTATGATGTTGATGACGATGTTTGTCAGATGAATGCCGGAGGATGAAAGGTAGGTGGGTGATATGGCAACAACAGGACATACGATATATACGTTAAGGATACTCCCGTGCCCTCTCATCATTCGATTTGCGGATGGCAATTCAATTTCGGATTTAGAATTCGCGACATATTATGCAAAAGTGTTATTAATTTGGAGACCAGATTGTGTTTGTTGGTATTTATGGCAATGGCAATAGCAATAGCATCCCCCATCACCATCAGCATCACAGAAGCCGATAAGGATAACGAAAAGGGGTGAAATGTTACATATTCACATCATAAAGCTTTGCTATACTCGTATAAGGCTGCTATCATACGCATTTGATGCCGCCACATACATTGTATATAGATTGTTATGTAAGCCCGCTGTTGTAATATTATGGGTTTTGAAAATGTTTCAATTTATTTGAATTGGCACATGTGACATGAACAAATAAAATCTATCGTTAATGGGATAATTTGATTTTTTGAATTTCAATCAAAAATTGAAGCTGTTCCAAGGCAAATACTAGTAGAAGTTAAGTTCAACTATATGTTAAAACTATACTTTAAGAAAGAACATTTAAAAGGGATCAAAGAACTGGGGCTAAGCAAAATTTACTAATTTTCGTACTTTTCCTAAAGTAGTTTTTTTTTTTTAAATTAAATTAACGACGCACGATCCAATTTAAAAAAACATTACCAACCTTAAAAAGTATCGAAATTCGTCATTTTTGAAAAACAAGTCCATCAAATGACGAATTATTTCAATGGATTTGTGTATTGCAATATTGACAAAATTTTGTTAAATTATGAAAATATTAATTAGTCTATTTTAGTGAAAGTTTTGAATACTTTTTTAATTATTTATTTTAACGAAGTATTTCGTTAATACGACGACGAAAATTTTTTAAAAAGTGAATTACAATTTTACAACTCTTAAAAAATTCAAAAATTTGACGAAGAATTTTCATTCAGAGATGAAGGTGGTTTTCATGCTAAGAAAATATAACACAAATTTAAAATAAAATGTTCGTTGAGACAATTAAATATTCATTAACTCAACAAAAGTTTAGTTGATAAAACAACTTTATTATTATTTTTAAACATTGATTTTTTCAGCTTCCTAGCAAAAATTAAAAAAAAATCGGAGAGGAAATTTGTGTGCATGAATGTTTTAACTTTAATTACAAAATTGGTAATTGAAAATTTTGACATTTCTCGACGTTTTAAGAAACCTAGATATCTGTGTGCGTGTGTACATCCGTACGATCCTACGTTCGGGATACCATCTTTCATTGGAAATATTTCAAGAATTGTCAAATCGACTTTAGATATATTTTGTTTACAGGTAATATTATTAAAAGATGCAGAAATGACTTTCAAAAAAATTAAGTGGGGTGTTTTTATTTTTACTAAAGCAATTTATAAAAAAGTGAAAAATTTGGCTGACCAAAAATATTTCTCTAAACAAAAATGCAGTGACGTGATTTCAAATTGCTTTAAATTCAGAAAAAATCAACTAACTGTTTTTTAAAAATCAAAAAAACGGACAAATATAATTGTCACCTCGAATATTTCACAAAAAAAAGACATTAACTCCAAAATAATTGAATGCATAGACGAATAACTTTTTTGACATCAGATCAAACTTTTTTAAGAGTCTTTAAAAAAATGTAAAAGTATGTACGATTTTTTTGGTTAAAAATTAAATATATTGGCTTGAAATTATTTGTATCTTATACAAAACATTATTTTTAACATTTTTAAAAATTTTTAGTAAAAATGAATTGATATTTTTGTATATAAAAACGAAAATCTACAAAAAACTTTGTTTCAAAATATAATACTAAATATTGCTGTCGATCAAGATATCTCGGGAACAAATTCCGATATTGAAATCAAATCAAAATGAATTAATATTTTTGTATATAAAAACACAAATCTACAAAAAACTTTGTTTCAAAATATGATACTAAGTATTGATTTCGATCAAGATATCTCGGGAACAAATTCCGATATTGAAATCAAATCAAAATGAATTAAAATTTGTGTATATAAAAACACAAATCTACAAAAAACTTTGTTTCAAAATATGATACTAAATATTGCTTTCGATCAAGATATCTCGGAAACAAATTCAGATATTGAAACCTAAAAATGTTTTTCGACTCAAGTATCTTGAGAAAAAAAAAAAGATATTGACTTTGTTTTGATTTTATTTTGTACAAAATATTGTTAATGATATTTAGCAAAACTTTTAGTAATAATGACAGATGGGACTGACTGTTAGGTTATCAGTGTGGGTCGCATTGCAAGCCTCTTTTTTATAATGCATAAAGGTCCGAAACCAAATTCCGGATCAAATGAAAGAGAACTTCCTTTAATGAAAGTGTTTGGTAGGCCAATCTTATTGCTTTTTTGTATTCAGTTTACTTTTAAAAATTAAAAACTTGGAACACAAAGAAAATGTAATTTCTTGTTTCCAAAGAAAGTTGCAAAATTAAATCTTTTCGAATCTTTTCACTAAAATCCAAACCATGTTCGTATTTTCACGGAAATATTTTCTGTTTTCAAAGAGAACAACTAATAAAAAAAAATGTATTCAGCAAAATTTCCTCCGAAAAGAAGTTCAGATAGCAGAATTAATTAATTCTACCACGAAGTTTCCCCCCCCCCCCCCAACAACCATTTGCCATATTTTCAAATGAAATTTCAAAAAAAAAATCCACATTTTCTTCTTTGTGAATAGAAGAACCCAATCCATAAAAAGGACATGGAATAATAAATAAAATGTACAGTCGCAAAAATCAAGATGATTTTCCCGATTACACAAAAATTGTACAAATTAATCCTTCCAATGTGGTATATTATTTGCTCTATCCTATCCACATAAAAGCTTATGGGCACATTTTCAGGGGTTCGTCAGGGGTTATTGTCGGAGGAAGTGAGCGTTTGCGTTTCTGATGGGGGCCATATTACAGGAATTTTTGGAATTTCAGGGGCTCTTAACTCAGACTTTTTTTTTTCCTTTTGCTTGTCGCCAGCTTAATCCCTTAAACAACATTGATTTTTGTCGGTATTGTTTACCGAAATATCTGCTAATAGGATTAACTCAAACAATCTTCCACAAATTGAACCCGAATGAATGGAAAAAAGGAGGAGGCTCCGTCTCATGTCTCATCCTTCATAGAAGACATTATCTAAATTATAGTAAGCTAATCATTACGTGTTGGTTTATATTTTTCGTCCATGCAAATAAAAATAAAAAAGATTATGATAAAAGTGATGTTTGCACCCAATTAGGTTGAAAGTTGAAACCACTAAAAGGATTCGATTGAAACAAATTTAAGGGAGGAATGAGGCCTATCGTCCACTTAAATATGGATAAACCCTCTTTGAGAATGAAAATATTTAGTAATGTTTAGAAAAAAAGTTCAAATTCATAGCTTACCTTTCTCAAAAATCCTTCATTACACTCCTTGGCCGTGCTCCTCCAATGTCTATGCCGGTAGCGGGAATTACCGAGCTTGAGAGTTCCCCGCAATTGTGCTGCCTCCGAGACTACCCGCCGGATTGTTTGGTATCTCAGCCGATTACACCGATGAATCGGCTTCATGAGCATCTGTACTCCGTGTTCAGGTTCAGATTCGGCACCAGATCGCACTTGATCGTCATCATCGTCCACCCACGCACTCAGCACACCCTCAACAAAATTATACAACATTTGGATGTTCGATTGCATCGGAGCCGAACCGGACGGAGTATCAGCGGATGGTGGCTTTATGAGCTTTCGATTTTGGCACACCTCTCGCAGGAGGTTCTCACCGAAGTGCACAGTCTTATGACGTCTCCGCCGCGAATTGAGCGATGCTGCCGATGCTGACTTCATCAGTTTGGCCCCGTGATGGCCGCCGGTACCGTTGGTGGTGCCATTAATGGCGCCTCCAGAACCGTTTTGTTTTTTTGTCTTGCTGATCGTTCGGGGTAGCGAGGCACGTGAGTCACCGCGAGTCAGAGTGTTGGGTTGCGAGTTTGAGCGGTATTGGTGGTGGACGGTGGCCACCGTGGTAGTAGTCATAACATCTTGTGACGAGTGTCGTAGGCGATGGAAGTCCGCAGCAGATCGTGGCAGTGAGTTGCATTTCGCGGCGTTGATACACTTTTGATTTTGACACACCCTCTGAGGCCGGCACTCGCGACATGAGCGCGGACAGACAGGCGTCTGCTGGCGGACCGGTGCCGCATGATGGTCATACCATTCGTTGTAGCAGCAGTTGGGATCGGTGCAAATGGGCAGCAATGGGCAGGAAGGATCTGTACAAGGTGGCGAAGGACTTCGAGGAGCTCGTTCGGCTGACGACGATTTCCGTTTGGCAGTAGCACCGGTACTGCGAGAGCCAGTCATGTCGGACACAGTTGCGGAACGTTGGGTCTGATGGCGTCGAGAACGTTCTCGTTTTGCTTCGCGATCTTTGGGTGGTGGTGGTTGCGGCTTGGACGTCGAGATTACCTCTTTTAACGGTGGAGGCGGTTGTTGCTGGTCTTTTGGCACGTACTGGTATCGGTCCTTGTGTGGTTTGGCATAGAGCCGTTCGATATTGGGTGCAACCACTTCACTGGCAGAATGTCGGAGCTTTCGCTCACGAGAACGGTCCACATGCTTTGGCGGTGATGGTTTACGTTCCGGTTGCGGTTTTCCCATCGACTGCAACTTATTCAAAGGGTATGGAGTCCAGTCCGCCGCAGATATAATTTCATCCTCCAATTCTCGATCGGAGTGACCAAGCGAATGCCGCTTCTTTGGCGTCGCTGAAGTGTCCTCCTGCGAATGGCTTCGAGGGGCATCCCCACCACTCCCATTGCGTCTATGATGGCGGATACTGCTCTTAGGAATAGCACCAGTTTCCTCTTTTGATTTCGATGTCTGAAGCTTCGTCAGCCACTCTACTATATCGCTTTTGAGCAACGAGAACTCTCCCGGCCCAGAGTGTTGTCGTTGCAAAGGCTTCTTCAGCAATTCTGTAAGTTCTTCTTTGAGAGACTTGGCATACGATGCTGCACTTGGTTTTGGATCTGATGCTTGGCGTTCGACGGTGCTTCGTTTTCGTGGCAAGTGTTCCAGCAGCCATTCTGGCACTTCGTCTTTCATCACAGTCGTTGTGAGTTCACTGGGACCGGACGACGTTCGAGTGGGTGGTTGTTGCCGATCCAACCACTCGATTGTTTCTTCTCGAACAGGTCCACTCTCAGCCGAACGTGCAGAATGCCTCTGTTGGGCCTTCCGATCAAACCATTCCGATTCGTGGGGTGCCACAGCTGAGTTCTTGCGGGAAATGCCCGTATCCTCTTCGGCACTCTTTTGCCGACGTGGCGGTAGCTGTGGCGGTGGCAGTTGCGGCGATTTATCTTCGATATGCTTGTGATGAGGCACTGGTGGAGGAGGCAGTGGCTGCTGCTGCTGCTGTGTTAAGGGAGGGTGGGCGTGTGTGTGATGAGCATGGGGATGAACATGCTGATGAGGCGGTGGCAGTCTCACTGAACCTTTCCGCTTAATGCACTTCTGCTCGATCGTTTCCTCATCTCGTGCTCGCACTCTACGCGTTATCTCAAAAATGTCTCCATTTATCTGATGGTAGAACTTCTCCACTTCCACTCCCCGATCGAACTCCTGCTTGGCATGACTGACAGTTCGAACTAAGGCGGGTTTTGCTGGAACTGCTGGTGCTGGTACTGGTGCTTCTTCTTTCTCATCATCCCCATCATCTGAATCACCAGCTTTTCGTGCTGCTAACGCACTTGGGGGTTTTGCGGGCAATGGGGCTGGGGCAATTTCTGACGGCTTATGTTGCAGCAGTCGATCCAAGGAGCCATGATGGGTTTTAATCGTCGGACCGAGAGGTCCTTCGCCAAGCGACTGCAATCGGCACTGAGCATTACATATACACACACCACGCTGTTTGCTGCCAAAACGAAACAAACTGCTTGCCAATCCACTTACACCCCCGCTGCTGGTGCCGCCTCCGCCGGTGGTGCCACCACCCCCACCCCCGGCTACATCCCTTCCCGAGGCCGTTGTTGCCGATGTCAAATAATTCCTCCCTTGAGAAACTGGCGTTATATCGACTATCACGCAACAGCAATGCAACGAGAAGGTCTTCTTATCACCAGTGCCGCTAACGGAATTATTATTTTCACTACTGCCCTCACTGCTCTTTTGTGAGGCGGCCAGAATGAGCTACCGCCAATCTCGGCAACTGATAATTCAGATGACAATAATAACAATTTCAAATTAAAACTCGATGTCTCAAGGACTCGAATAGAAACACAAATTAGAACAACAACAACAAACACAACTAACTTCCAGTCGATCGTATTTCTATAAGAAGCTATCCTTGACAATAAAGGATGCGATATCCACACATACATTCCTTGATTATTTTCATTGATTTAAATTTTATTTTTTTAATTTTAAATATTTTTTAAATTTTTATATCACAATTTGTTTATGTTTTAAAATATACTTAAATATGTGGTTTTGAAGTTTTAAGAATAATTTTTAAAATTTTTTTGTTAAGACTAAAAGATAGAAGAGCCGATTTCAATTCGATGTTTACACGAAAAGATTCTTATTCTCATCAGCTCCCTTGGCGACTAAATTTACGTTTTGTTAACCTAAACTGTGTTTCAATAGAATTTCCCAACTCGGCGGTTGTGAAAAATCATGTTTTGTTTTTTTTTTTTTTAATTTAATTTATACCAAAAATAATATACATATACGAGTATTTAAAATTATATTTTTGTTGTATTTACAATCAAATCACACGAGTGCTCTCAATTCTTTCAAATGGATGTTTTTTTTTGGTTTATTTTTGTACACCTTAAATATTAGTTTATTTAATTTACACGAATAATTTTTAATAATATTTAAAATTTCACTAAGTGTAGATAATATATTTATTTATTTATATATATATATTTATATAGGTTTTGGAATTTAAAATAAAGCTCCTTTTTACACGCACTTGTAACACTATAACATAGAAAAACAGGACGAAATCGAAATCGAAATGTAACAAGAAGAACAAGAACCAAAAACTAATTTGCCACGCAACAGAAAACAGGTAACAGGCTTTACTTTGCTTCGACACTTCCACTTCACGTTGCTGTCGTTGTCGTTATCGTCGTCGTCGTCGTCATTTTCGTCCTTTTTGTTTTTCTTTTTTTTTTTGCTTTTTGCTTTTTGCTTTTTGCTCACTCCCTCACGCTGCGGGTTGAATGTTGAAGGATTATTTTCCAATAAAGGAAGGTACACGTGCCAATATTATTTTTACTTAACTTTCTACCATCATATTTGCTTTTTCACCTTAAAAAAAGAAAATAACAAAACACTACAACACGAGGTGGAAAAAACCATCACAACACCATCCTTCGTTTTACATGTGTTTATATTTTGTATCCTTTGTGTGTCAGGTTGCGGTGAGTGGCGCGGCGGCGACGGCGGCGGCGGTGGTGATTATGACGATGACGGTGGCGGTGATGGTTATAGCGGGCGGGCGGTTGGATGGTCGGATAGTCGGGTTTGGGCTTTGGGGGGCTCGAGAGGGTTTGAAGAATGCAAAATATGGCGGGCTGAGAACTGAGAGTTGGCTGTGGGGTTTCTGGCGGGGGCGGGGCGGTCTGTAGATGGGGGCTCGTAGTAGTTATGCCTGTTTGTGTGTTGTTTTTTGAATATATAACTGGGAAAGGATGTTGATTTAAGTGCGCTTTTAACACATATTTATTCTTTTTGCAGTGAGTGAAGCTGCTGCTCTGCTCTGCTATAGTTGTTAGTTGGCAAGCTGTGTCGCTATGTCACTATATATCGCAGTGTGTAGCTTTTTGTATACTCGTTTATATGGCTAAGAGCGAAAAGGATTTCGCTACTTGTTTTCAGATTTTTCCTCCTTTCTTCGTATATTTTCTTTTTTTATATATTTTTATTATTATTATTTCACAGTGATATCCTTTATAAATGCACACAAACACATTTCTCTAAAAAAGGAGCACATTATTCAGAGCGAAAGAAGAAAAAAAAAATCACAATAAACGAAACGTATAACAAAATTGAAGAAGATGAGACTAGAAAAAAATATCAAAATCAGCGCAAAATAAATTCCGAAGGAAATAAAACGAGCGTTATCCTGTAGGAAATTTATATAGAGTAGAAGAGTTGTAAGATATACACTTGGCTGGTGGATTTAATGCATCTATCTAGTGCACAATAAAGCGCAAACCAGCATCAGCATCAGCATCACTACCAGTACCAACATCAAGCGAAAGAAACAGGAGTTAGAGGCCAGGGCGAGAGGAGGAAGAGTATAGTAGATATAACGTCAACGACGGAAACACGGCAGCACCCCGGAATAGTGAGAGGGAAACACCGATAAATATAATAACAACGTTTTGCGGAAGACGTCACAGTAGCAGTAGTTTCGATTCAAATTTCGAACGGCTGAAGGACATTCACTATTTCAGAGTAATAAGATCAAAATCACAAGAAACGAACACAAAATATACAACAAGGACGAAACAAATCAACAATTTCTATTTTTATTTAAAAAAAAATCTCGATGTGGAAATAATTTAAGGGGAAATATGTATCCGGATAATTTTGATAGATGCGAATGTTATTCACAATTTGATTCGTTTTTGATTTAAAGGACGAAAAATTTAAGCAAAAAACAAATGAACAAAAGGAGAAAAACTCTATACACAATGATGTTTTTGTTGTTGTTTTGTTTTTCTTTTTTTTTGGTTTGATTCTATTCTTCTTTTTTATTTCTGTGTGTGTGGCGCGATTCACGAGGATTTTCCAAATGACGCACACATCGCCCGACGACGTTCTCGATATGACTGAGGCACTCTGGCAATGATATTATTAAAATCGTCCATTTTAGAGAGAGAGGACATCTTGTATGAAAAGCTCGACCAGCCAAAGAGCTTTCGAATTGTGCCAGAAGAGTACAGAAATAATGTAGTGTGGTTCTTTTCTAAAGGATCCCACCCATATCAAAAGTGTATACCAGTTTTTTGGATTCTATTCAAGTAGTAATTCTAGGACAACGAGAAAAAGAATTGGAAACAATAAAAAAAATACAAGAAGAGAGAAAGAGAGAGTGATTTACATAATCTTAGCTTTTTTTCTTCTATCGAACTGTGTTATCGACACCATGCGCATTATCCTTCAAACTTACATAAGCTCCATAGAACTGTTATATTGAAAGCTCGATTTAACTTTTCCCATATGTTCATCGGGATGAAGTGGCCATCAGGGGGAGGAGGAATGATGGAGGTGGGTAAATATATTTCGAAATTTTGGTATGTGTAATTGTAATAAAATGGCGAAAATGAAAGTGAATTCCTGTGCTTTCTCCATTTTAACATAGAAAGAGAGAGAGAGAAGGGTTTTTATGTATGCACTAACTTTCGCTCTTTTATTGCATACCCAGTTTTGTGTTATATCCGTAGTTTTTGTTTGTTTGTATTTTTCGATATTCTAAATGAGTGAGTGAGTGGTATATGAATCTCTTAATGAAGCTTTAAAGTTAATATTATTATGACCAAGGCGAATGTAAAAATTGTTGGCCTATACCTATCTGAATAACCTATGTGTGCAGAAAACTTTAACAGTGGTAAAGAGAAGTAAAATATTGATATCGGTTATCGTTAACCCTTTAAATAAAATAAGTTTACTATTTAAAGCCTACGTACGTGTTTTGATGAAATATGTTAAAATTTTTGTTGTAATACCAAACAATTAGAAATAGAATCCTACAAAGAAGGAGTTTATGAGTTTGAAATCATATTTTTTAAATATGATAAAACATATGAATGTCGTTCCAAATGTTAAAAAACTATAAGACTACAATCAGACATAATTTAAAAATGTCAATAAATACATTTTGTTCCAATAAAAAAAAAATAAAATTAGAAGCCTGAGTAATAGCAATAAATATAAGTTTTGTATTTTATGTTATTCTTATGACATCCGGGTTGAGCCCCTAGATATTTCTTTCCATAATTTTAAATAAAATAATATGTTTTTATTAAAGGAAAGAGTAAAACAATCATTTAGAATCTAAAAATATTTCACTTTAATAAAAAAAAAACAATCATTAAAGATTTGTGTTAATCTTTAATTGTGTAAAGGAGTTTAAATAAAAATGTGATAGGATTTGGTTGATGAATCAACTGAAATTGTATTTTAATAGGCCTTTGTTCAAAACCCCCTTTTTATAATTTGAATAATAAAAGTTTTACATACGTTGTATCTGTTTTTTAATTAAGTTTTTTTTTTCAATTAATTAAAAGAGTAAAAAATAAAATAAAAAAAAACAATATATGAAAATATGAATAATGTATATATTCAGACAAGATGAAACTTCAAAACACAGAATAATTATTATTTTCAGAAAAAGTTAAAAAAAAAAAATACTACCTCTGTCCTTGTTTATCGAAAACTAAAACAACAATTAGAGCAATATGACTTTGTTTTACTTGTTTCGAAACTGTTTTCAATTACACAAAATAATATTTTAAAATTTGCATCTCAATAAACAACACCTATGTTTATATGTACATATGTTATATGAGAATATGTAGCTCTAGTTTAAAAATGCACATAATACTTTCCTCTTCCTATCTATTTCTATAACCAAACCATATCAATTCTGCCCTCAGTATCCGTAGTAAGTTTCCAGTTTCAGGTCAACACGAATTAATGAAATTCAAAAGCTCCCCAGGTCACATCCCCCCAATTTTGTTGCTGATAAATTTCAATATCGTATTTCCAATTTTGTTCTCCCATATTTATACTCTTTACTCTACGTCTACACTCTACACTTTACACTCTACACTCCACACTCTATAAACTCGCATGTATGTTTGACGTATTTTTGACGACGACCTCCAACAAAGTTAAAACAAAATAAAAAAAAAAAACAACCAACACACAAAAAAAAATACAAGAAAATTTTCTGAAAATTATAAAAAAATCAACAACAAGGATGATTTTACTTCCTGCTGATGCCAACAGTCAACAAATTTTGCACAGTTCCATATCCTTCCTTATGATGATGCTCTGCCGCTGCCGCTGCTACTGCCACCCTAAGGACACTCTTGCTCATATAAACATATCGAGGGAATGTGTGTTTGTAAATATATTTTGCACACGCACACAGTCCCTGTCCCTATCCCTGTTCCTGTTCCTGTCCCTATCCTGTATGCAGTGTGATAGTACAGCCCCGAATGTGTGCTGGTACTTACAGTATCCTGCATATTGAATCAAAAACTTTGTAATTGGGTTATCCTTTTCGACATCGAAAAACGTTTTGGCAGCTTGATTTTTTTTTTTAATACTAAGTTTTTTTTTTCTCAGCTTCTTTAGGGACTGGGATTGGAGGAGTGAAAAAGGGGGGTGCAATGGGACGGGTGGGGTGGTGTGTGTGAAGAAGTGAGATACTTTTGGTCGAAATACCATCCAGGATGACACGAAGGACAACGAGAAGAGAGCATGTTAATGATAGTTTGTGCTCGAAAAGACCGAAAGTATTAACTCGTTGCTTTGGGGGAAGTTTGGTGAGAAGTTTTTTGCATAATTGAAATTATGAGGAATTTGATACCTTTCCTCAAAAATGTGATATAACAAAAACGAGAAGTAGGTTAGCTCACGAAGCTAAGGTATAAACATAAACTACAAGTTTTGAAGAATTGAAAACAGCTTCTAAATGAGATTATAAGTTATGCAGAGCGAGTGCATTATACTACTCGTATAGTATAGCAATATAATAATGTTTAGAAGAAGTGCAGCAAGTATAGGAATAACAGCATCATCACTGATACCTATAATGCCATACCATACCATACCATACCATACCATACCTTACCATAAATTGCTGCAAGGTCAATAGATGCATATAGTTCAGCTAATTCAAGATAAACGTTAAAATTAACTACATCAGTGGTTTGAGGCCATTTTTAGTAAGGAATTTGGAATGATTTTCAATATACCACACACGCACAGGTACACGAGGTTTTGAAATAAAGGTTATAGGTACTTACGAAAGGTTTAAGTACACATAACAAGCTAATTTTGTGTAGATTTTTATCTCTCTTGGAAATTGAGGGGATCTCCGATAGCATGGGTATACTAATAAAGTTTGAGTGCTATTTGTTAAATATAACCAGAACAAAAAGTAGTTAATACTTGAAGTATTTACTTAGAATTAGGAAAGTTCTTGAACAAATTCATTGGTAGTAATACAAATTAAAACAAAAAAGTAGAAGCTAACCATGCACCTTCCCAAAAGGCATGTAAATGTGAATTTTCATTAATTAAGGTTTTAATTAAAATCAACATTTATCTAATGGAGACATTAAACAGCTGTTTTTAGGGTCTATTTTTAATTGAAAAAAACATTTCTTCATATTGAAAATGGAGTCAAGGCAAGGAGTAAAGTTCTGTTTTCGATTGTTTCATGTTACTTAAAAAACGATTTCGTTCTTGAAAAACGAAAGTTTTTAAGAGACAAAGAAAAATTAATTAATTAGGGTTTTAATTAAAATTAACATTTATCTAATGGAGACATTAAACATATGTTTTTAGGGTCTATTTTTAATTGAAAAAACATTTCTTCATATTGAAAATTGAGTCAAGACAAGGAGTGAAGTTCTGTTTTCGATTGTTTCATGTTACTTAAAAAACGATTTCGTTCTTGAAAAACGAAAGTTTTTAAGAGACGAAGAAAAAAGTATGCATGTTTTGTTCTTATACTTTAGTGTAACTATTTGCTTTGCTCAAAACTATTCTTATTCAAATAAAATTAATTCAAAAAAATTAATATTAATTTTAAGCCCTAATTTAAAATTCTAAAACAAACAAAAATTATAATTCCACTTTGAATACCAATGATGATTTTTCATTTCAATTATTATCGTTTTAACAAAAACGAATTCAAGAGCATTCATCAACTCTCATCAGAAATGAAAAAACCACTTTAATTCCCTTAGAATAAAAAAATGTAAATAACGTCATAACTGCTCTACATTTTCCCTTCAAGCACATAATCCAACATTAACCGAAATGAAATAAAAAAGTAAAAAAAGAATGATTTTAAAATCTCACCACTTTCATTGAACTTAAGCTTTCATCGAATTTCAATGGCAGCAATGACGTCGTCGGTCGTAGTCATCGTGGCCTAGCGTGCGTCGTCGTCGTCAAAGGTAGGGTGGAGTTGATATTTCATATGAAAATTTTTGCCACTATACCACACCTCGTTTTATACCTCATCTCACCCCGCTGCGTATCAACCATCATTGCACACCAAATGGCTGTTAATTTTGAATTATGTGTACATAAATGAAAATTAATGTATACAGCTTGTATTTATTTTTGGAATAATTAAGTGTGACATTTTTGTATGTTACTCGTATAAAATATTTTGAACTTTTTTTTACAGTTTTTGTGTTGTGTTTTAACTCAATAAGCAACATTATATTAAACACTTTAAAAATACATATTTTACGGATTTTTCAGAGGGATGGCTTTGGCTATTACTGAAAAAAGATTAATTCACTTAATTTGTCGATAAATGAGAGAAATCAAGAATTTTGACATAGTCAAATTGGACGGATACAGGACATTCGGTTTTTTACTGTTTAAAGAGAGGATATTTAACGAGGTTTTGGTTATCAGAAGTAAGGCTAATTAATGCCTTGGGTTGGTTTAAAACTTCAAGTAGATACCCATATAGAAGGTGTAGAAATTATAGCCTTTAGAGTCTCTGATTTGTGCCCAATTTTTAAATTCAAGTTATTGAACAAATTTTTATCGAATACCAAATTAGGTTGTCTACAATTGGTCTTAACTTAATTTTATTAATTCTTTAACATATTCTTTTTTTTGAAGGTTTTTATTTGGTAAAGTTTTTGCCAGATGTCAAAAACGTTGTTCTTTGATGCATACAATTGTTTTGCAGGAATTATCATTTCTATTATTGTGCCTAAAATAAGAATTTGTTTTGAATGTATGTATTTCAATTTGGTATCACCTCACATTGCATAATATAAAATTTAATTGAAGTGGCTATCGTCATTGGTTGGAGAGATATTTAAGGTCAACCAAATTTTTCACTTTTTTAAAAAGTGCTGCAATAAAAAAAAAGCACCTTCTCAATTTTTTGAAAATTCTTTGTGCATATTTTGATGTTATTATCTTTCTAAAATTCTTTAATTTAGATTCTGTGGACCCTGAATCGTCGAGGAATGTCACAATTTCATATTCCAAAAAAGGGAAGTTAACAACACAAAAATATTGTTAGAATTATTTTTTTTTAAATAAATTTCCACAATTATTTGGAAGCGTGTTTCTGGTATTAGCGCTTTATTATGTGTTGCCAAACCTCATTGAACAAAAATGTCAACACAGTTAAACATTTTTAACTGTGAAATCAAATCATAGGCAACAAACATCGGAACTTTTCGTGCAACTGAAAAAACAAGCTATACTTAAGTCCAAAGAATAAAAATAGGGATGTTCCTATTTTAGTCCAAAGCCTCAAAATGGAGATGTTTCTATTCCTATTTTAGTGCAAAGCCTAAAAATAGTGATATTTCGAAAATTTCTAAATCAAAACTGCTTGAGTAATTATTAAAACCAAAAGATTTTTCAGCATTTGAGATCTTTGAAGAGAGAAACATTTTCTCAAAAAAACAAAACTTAAAGTTTTTCGGCTGCGAACGGTTAGCACATCCTTGATACTTGTTTTATGGTCATATAACAAAATATCCCTATGATGATTAAGTATACAAATATTTCATCCAACACCTTTATCGATTTCGAATCAATCAGAATCAGTCTGATTATTCTAATGATGATGTTGATGAACATTCCCTATATCTGAATTAAAGTTTGATAAAATAATTTACGTCTCAATATAAACACCATGTCCTATAATATTGAATTGATTAAAAGCTGTCTAGTTCTATATTCTTTCGAATTATCTTGTGCAAAATTGATTAAATATCCCAACATATCTAACTATGTAACTATATATAGGGTTATCTTCATCATTCTCTTATGTACATATAAATGAACTGGACTTTGGTTTATTGTATACATGGTTCAATGGAAAGGAAAGAAAAAAAAAAACATTGATTAAATCTCAATGAATTTGGACATACGATAAGAAAATTTACCAGAAGAAAGGCATCAATTTTGTGTTAGGGTTACGTTTTGTATAGGTTTATGTACATAGTCAGAGTTCACCTAAGAGACAATAATATTATCTTACACAGAGTTATTCATTTTCAAAATTTCTCTATCTATCATTAAACAGGATCTTAAGTTAAATTATGTTTGAGGCTTTTGAAGATTACGGTCAATGAATATATAGATAACCATTTCATCAAGTTTTAATTGAATTGATCAATTATATTGCGGCCTACTTCCAATTTTTGTCAAAAAATAAATAAAAAGATATACCTGCATCAAACCATATCTCTTTATTGGAAAGGAGAGTCCTTTTTTGATAACAGCCACCACGACCATCGACCACAACCACTATGAACAAGAAGAAGAACAGGAAAAACAAAAACAACAACAAGGACAAAATAACTCAAAACAAAACACTTCAAATAACAATCATCATCATCGTCAAACTTTTCTTACCAAAGGCTCAATCATTCGAAAATTTTCTTTGCCCCCTGTTACGGCTATACGAGTATGCCATACCCCGCAAAATTGATTTGCTTTGCTGCTGCTACTGATGCTGAAACTGATGGCTTGTGTCTATAGTGTATATAGTTGTGGTGCCGTCCTGCGATAGAATAAGGATGCTATATACAGTACGTGGTACATCCTGATGGTCTTGTTACGCGGGTTGCGGATTAAATCCGCGCTATATAGCCAAAGACCCTTTCATTTCATAACATTCCACAAAACAACTCAATAAACATTTCTGCTCCAGTTATGCCTGAAAAGGACTCTGATATAATTCATATACCATACAAACCTAATATATATGTATGTATCTACTTAGAGCTATGTGAGTGGGTAGCGCAATGGTTTGGTGTTTCATCGACAGAATAGCTGACTGACTGACAGATGAGCGCCGCCGGAAACCATCCATCGAACTAACACGCAAAAAACTTCATTTTATTTCTTCCATTATTATTTTTTTTTTTGTTGGATCCTTGAAAAGGGTGCGGCAGTGTCAGTCACTTTACTACATAACAACTACTCAATCATTGCTCTTGTCCATGCGATTATAATTAGTAAGAGACAAATAGAAACAAAAATTGATCCAAAAAGGATAAATACGATTTTCCTTTTTCCTTTTTTCCCTACATTTTCTTTTTTTTATGAATTTGGTATTTTCCTGCTTCTCTCTTTAATTAAAATCTAAAAAAAGAAAAAAATAGCATACAAACATGACATTCTGTGTATATGGATTGACCTTGGTAGGCTCAACCATCCACCCCAATATCTAGTCCTGCTTCCACCCCCAGAAACCACCCATAAAGCTGAGGAAAAATAAAGTTATATAATCAATCAAAATGTTAATGCCATATTGTGGAGAGTACAGTATTTTTTTTTTTTATTTCTGCTCCTCTTGTCATCGTAGATGGAGTAGTTGTTCAGAGTGGGCAGGCAGGGGGTGGTGGGAGGATTTCTTATTTCATTTTTAAACTTATTTGTTGCTATGTTATGCTTATGCCGTTGCTCTTAGCGAAATTAGGATGCTGCTGCAGAGTGGCCTCTTGAATATTTAGTTTATTTTTATATATTTTTTGTTTTGTTCCACCATCACCACCGCCCCTTATCAAACTATTTGAGCAACAAATTGGGGCCAACTACAACGAGTGCAAAATTAAAGAAAAATCAGGATAGCCTGATGTTGGGCTGATGGAAATGCAATAGCATTAGTATCATCATCACCGTCACAACAATAGTTCAAGCTGTACGTTGTTCGAATCAACCGCACAGACGTGTTTATGAAGGCTCGCTATGCAGCGTTTTTCAATACATACGGTACTGTTTTTCTAGCCCAAGGATAATCATCATTTTTACTACATCTTAATATTTCATCGTATTCACCACCGCCGCACCACCATGAGATGGTTTAGTATTTGCTCAGCAATTTCCAGCATCAGCTAAAGAAATTGAAGGCAAAATGTCGACGACAATGATTACTATGACGTCAACAGAGAAAAGCTTCAATAACCCTCTTCCCTTTGCTGATTTATTTACCAATTCTCGCACTCCTTCTTTATCTCTCTCTCTGTTTTTGCCTCTCTCCAAATTTTCCCGCTCTTTGTGGAAGAGTTTTTTTTTCTTTCATTTAGTTTGAATTTTGGAGACGTTGATGACGACCGGAAGCCATGTCCTTTTTTCCACATGCAAAAATCTGTAAATCTGTTTCTGTTTTTCTGTGTAGAGAAAACGGAATGCATATGCATTTGACATACAAAAATGAAAACGAGAAAAACACAAAACAACAAAGATATAGAGGACTCCCATGCGGAAGTAAGGATATTCAACATGCCATCAATGCAGTGCGAAAGCTCCCTTTCTGTTGTGTTCTGTGATGGGGCTGCATGGGTGTGTTTTTTTTTCGAACTTATATTCTGTTCAAACCAACACACCTTGTTTTAGAGAATTGTGTTTTTTGAAATCATTTTCAAGACAGGAAGATGCGAACGAGGGATGTGGTGTTGGTGAAAGGTGGTGAATAGAACGATGACACATAACCAGGATAAGTCTGTAGTAATGTGGGCAAAGCATGAACATCATTTGGTTGAATTTATCTGAAAGCTTTTTGCTGATTCCTTACTCCTTCTAGGTCAAAGCTTCGCTATTTTTTTCCTGCAATTTCTTTTACAAGTGTATAGGCGAATGTGCTGCACATCGAATTATTTTTTTTCCTTTTAATTTTCATCTGCAAGGAGCGGTTTTCTATCAATTCCCCATAGTGAGGACAACTACGACGACGACGACAGCGATAGTGACAGCGGCGAAGAAGACGACGATGTCAATATTAATTAAAAGGATGTTTATTGGATTACGTATCCCAAGCAACACAGTGGCACTTTTGATGCATTGCGTGTGCTTGTAGTATGAAGCTTGGTAGGTACTTTGAGGATGCTACTCTACTCGAGTTTTACAATTTAATGAAAAATAAAAATAAGGAAAAATAAAACATCTTAATTAAATTGGTAAAAAAGAGATAACTTGGTTACAACAGTTACAAGGGACGACATCAACGACGACACGTTTAAAAGTAAATTAAGAGTTTTCTTTTTTCCCTTTTGTTTGGTTTCTATACTTTCTTCCTTTAGGGATGTTTTATTGAGTCAGGTCTCTGTGTAACTGTTAGGTGGATTGCTTTTGCTTTTGTGAAATAGATAATATGAGTCCTTTGGAAAGCTTTCAAAACTCAAAACTGTTATAAACAACAACAATAAATTACAAAAAGAGGGGAATTCAAACTCAGTACAAAAATGACGACCGAGTATTAGTGTTAAAGAGCTTAACTCATATTGAAATGGAAATTTCGAAAGACGAAATTGACGAACGAAATAGAGAAGAACTTTATAAATGCCCGGGAGATTGGAAAAGATGTGGACATAAGAGAATCATATACGATAGGACCAACTAAAAATATTAAGAGCAAAGTTAATTAAGTTGCGATGTTCTCTTAAGATACATAAACTCGTAAGTCGTAAGTATCATAACTTTTAAAGAATGATCGAATGAGGCAAACTTAACTGTTATTTCGTATATTTAAAAAAAAAAACTTTTTGTTTTGAAATAAAGAGATATGAGACTATAGGAACAGTGGTGCTCAAAAGTTTCGTATTTATACTAATAACTATAAAGCTGAAGAGTTTGTTTGCTTGTTTGTTTGTATGATTGTTTGTTTATTTGAATGCGCTAATCTTAGGAACTACCGGTCTGATTTAAAATATTCTTTCAATGTTAAATAGCCCATATAACATCGACTTATATAAAAGAAGGACCAATAAAGAATGTTTCAAAACCAGGGATTTTATTCAATTTTGGAAGCTTCCACTAAGTGCGCTGCGAAATAGGTCAATGTGTTGCTAAACAAAATTATGACAGAATTGATTCCCTTAAATAGTCTTAAAGAAGCGACAGCGTATGTCTTTCTTTTAAAGTTGAGTCACTATAACCTTTTGTATACAAAGCAAATATCAGCCATGCTGACTGATAGCTTGTTTCCAAAAATCAATGAACTGAGCAAACGACATTTGGTTCAAACAAAAGACAACGAATTCTTAAAAAAATCAGTTTGGTGACAACTTTTTTCCCCGAAGTGCTCCTTTTCTTACCTCTGACCACTTTTCGTACGACTTATCACATTTAAATTAATTTGTATGGAGCTATCTGAAGTCATTTGTAATTGCCGACAAACCAGAAACTCTTTAAGCATTCGAAGCCAATATTCATTCAAGCCACCATTGACGCCATATGGCATGATTTATTGGAAAAAGTAGTGGAAAATTGGACTGATCGAATGGACTTGGTGACTTAGCGTGACGACGAAATATATATAAAATGAAATTATCTACCAGATTATAAAAATAAAAAAAATCATTCCAAACATATTTCTGCCTTGTTTTATTATTTAAGGTTCCAAATCTTTTAAAATACACCCGACAAAAAACAATTAGCTTTAAGATGAAATAACTGATATATGTAGCTTGAAAACTAAAAGAACCTTATTTTCGATTTATTTTGACTGACAATTGTTTTCAATGCACTCAAAATTGCTTTGCAATAACATTTATAATTCGGCTACTCGGGCGTATACTTACTTTTATTTTTGTTTCAAAGGAAATAAGAATTTAAAATAGAATTAACAATATTTGGACATTTTAAACTGTTTTTTATTCAATGCACACGTTTCTAAATGTGAAAGCTGGTTGGAAATAAACGAATTCTCTCATATAATCTCCCATTAAAGAACATGATATAGATTGGTTAACTTTTGAAAATCTAAATGTTGGCGTACTTGTCTATATCAAATCCTTAATCCCCCTGCAGCAAATTTATTCTAAGTAAACATAAAAACTATACCGTGCATAGTATACCTATGTATTATTATAAGAAGACCTATCTGTTTAAAGAAGGTTTAAATTTCAAAATCAATATAAAACAAGCTATGAAATAATTTTGAAAGGACGTACAAGTACCTAGAGATAGGTTTATTTTGTTGAACAAAAAGAAAATTAAAAAAGAAAAATTCGAAGAAAAAATCAACCCATTTTAGTTCCGTTAGCACTAAACCACGCCAAAGGAAGAACAAAATCGACATCCTCGACCTCGTTTATTTAAATCTCTTCCGCATGGCTCCTCTTACCTAACCCAACCCCCTTCTTCCCACCTCTCTAACCACCCGTATTTGTCCCCTATTTCCTCCTGGTGCAGCGATGCGATGGTCGTATCGTATAGTTTTTGGTCGTTTGTCTAAAATAAACCCTCTTTTTTCGAAACCTTAAATCAGCCTATATCTATAGGTTGGATTAGATATTCTTAACGGAGGACTTACATCCATCCAAACATGATGGCAGCCATCCATATGCAACGAAAGAAATTGTAAATCACAATGCTAAGCTTGCAGACATCGTGCTTCAAGTTAACTCATTTCCATTGTAGATGTACAAGAATGGATGGCATTAGGAGAGACTTCTCTTCTCCTATAAAAACGTATTCTTTTCTACCAAAAAAAGTAGCTTCAAACCCAAAGCAACATTTGCATCTGTCAATTTGCACGTTTTTTTTTTCTTAAGAAAGCACAACATCCCGCTGCTGGGGCAGAAGTTAAAAAAACGCACACATATACTACACACGCTCAAAATAAAAGAAAATTTCAGGCGCCAAAATCATGGTTAAAACCACTGGCTGCAAAAATCGACATGACATCTTGAAGAGTACAAATCCGAAAATGGGTGCGAGAAAAGTAAATCCTCTGACGATAACGGTATATACTGCATATAAGATCGTAGTCGAAAGTGCCCCCTATCTAAACACACAATAGCAGAAACCAAAATTCAAGGATGTTTTATTTTTCTTCTTTGCAACGGAGCAACGGAGAACAACCGAAAGCAAGAACCACGGACGAAAGGAACAAACGTCCCGTTTTAGTATGCAGTGTACACTGCACATGTACGATAGTGCATATTGTTCTTCTGCTTTCAGGACTCTGTTGGTTGTTGGCTGTTGGTTCAGGTTCTGGTTTTGACTTGGATCGGATTTGAGTTTGGTCCGGAGTCGGAGATGGAGATGGAGATGGAGACGGAGCTGAGCTTGTTGTAGCTGCCGTAACTCGTAACTAGTAACTCGCTCTCGTTCGGCTCCGTGTTTCTAATACGTTTTTGGAATATGAATATGTGTGTCATGTGCGCTTACATGCACCAATGAATGCAATGAGCAATTAGGCTACACAGGATGACGTAGACAGCAATGACGACGAGGACGACGACGAGGACGAGGACGAGAACGAGGACGACTACGATGTCAGTTGTAGTTCTTTTTGGTTGTGCTCCTGCTCATCGCCATCGTCGTCGTTGTCGTCTTGTGATGATGCATCCAAGGAAAAGGGTGTTTTTGGAAATCAGAAAAGGATTGTTATTCCATATCTCCCCACAAGTGAACCACCTATCCTATCCATATCTATCTGTGCATCACCATTACCACCACCAACACTACTCGTCCTTTCATTGTCGTTTTCTCTATGCTTGGGTTGGTTGCCAAACCGAAAAACCGCCATGCCACACCACAGCACTTCCATGCACCTTATGCCTCGGTTACATTCCTCATTCTCCATCATCTCCATCATCTCCACCAACCGCAGCCCCTTCATCAAATGCAGTTTTGCATTGCATCCTCTCACTGTACCTTTTCTACCAGAGGCTCCATCATTCTGATTGTTTTGAGGAGGTTTGTGCCGTTTGCCCAGGAGGAATTCTCTTAGAAAAACAAAAATCCACCCGTGTGTCCTTGGGTTTGAGAATAGCGTTTATATTTGTGAGGTCGCTTGGATTCTTGCGCAAAAAGGCCAAATATAGGAGGTTTTGTTTCTATTTCAATTGTAGTATGCTTTTTTTTTCTTCTTCTTTTGTTATTGTTTTTTGTTGTTGTTGTTGTTGTTGTTTTCGTCGCTGCATTCCTTCTCGTAACATGAAATGCATTTTATTTATTTAATGAAAAGGTATAAGGGTATGGCAGGCTATGAGGTTAAATGTGGAGTAAAGAGATGAAAAGCAAAAACAAAACACAGAAAAAACAAACTAAAATGAAGCATTTAAAGGACTATTGTTAACGAGGAGCAGTTTTTCGCTGGGATGCCATGGAACCATGGAAGTCATTTTCTCAAAATGAAAAACCGATTTGGGTGTGATTCTGGAAACAAGTGAAAATTTATGTCACTCTGTTGGGGGTTATTTTTCTTTTTTCTTTCTACATTTTCATTTTCTTTGTATTTTATATTTTATATTCTTTTCTTATTTTGAATTGGTTTTCATTTGTTGAGGGATTAAGAAGTATAAATGGGGCCTCCTTTATTTTTCAACACTCGGTCATCAATTTTATGCACAGAAAATCTTAAGTATTAAGGTCTGAATCTGATGGGACTGTAGTATATAGTATAAACACTGAACACTAAAGAGTTGTGTTGTGCCTTGACTTGCTAATGGATGATAGTTATAATGAGGCACTGTTATTAGAAAAGCCTCAAACTTAAGAACTTTTCGGTAACAAGGTTGGGATATGATATACGAACGAGGGTAGGTATTGGTGCACTTTTAAATTTATTTAAAGAATTTCCTTGAAAAGCTTGAATCCTTAGACAATGATTTATGAGGATTAACATTTAGGACAGGGATTTTTGTGTTTCCATGGAAACCAAACCATAAAATTAAAGTTTAAGACTTAAAGTTGATAAAAGAAATATTTCATTGTATGGATTGACACTTTTTACTTTGATGGTTTTATTTTAGATTGAAAGATTAAGATTGATTAAGAAGAAAATTAAAAATACGATATTAGAACAATAAATTATTAGTTTCCAATAGTTTGTTAGAGGATAAATAACAATTTTCAACTCTTTAATCCACTTCTTCACTTTTTCATGAAGTAACACAATCCCTTGATAAAAACTGCTTAGAAGGGAAACAGAGAAACTGCGCTTTTATGAATTGACGTTTTTAAAAGCGTGAATAGTTTTTAGTGCAAAACTATATTCAACTCATGTTATCGAATTATCCTCAAAGATTCAGTAAAAGTTTTCTCTAGTGATTTTGGTGATGTACCTTTTAACACGCTTTCTATTGAGTGGCATTTAAGGGAATGCAACACTGAATTATTTTAACGAGTGTACTTAATCGGCATGAGAAGTTTTGATGATTGTGGTCTATGGTTTGACGGTTGAGAATGTCAATATTTTTTGATATTTCTGTGCAGTAAGGTTTGAGAATTTATCATGAATTAACTCGGGAATAATGCTTCCAAAATATGGAAATTTACTATAAAAAAAAATCTTTTCGCAAAGTTTATACAATTATTGAATTTGAAGAAATGTGTTTAATGACAAAGCTTATTACTAGCCTCAAGCCATTTTTTGATGTGGTTTCTGGCGACCGGTATCAAGTCATGTAGATTTTTTCTTTTTTCCAAAAAACAAAACGCCGACATCATTTAGTTACAATAAAATGCAACTTGTCAAACACCACACTTAACCATTCATTTGTTGCAAGATCAATTTGAAGACAACTTTACTTCCAGAAGTGGTCCTGTTAATTGCATGTCGATTACATTTTATTGAGCTTTGTTCAATCATAAGCTTATGTCAAAAAGCCAGTAGCTCTTGAAGCTAATAATGGAAGCTAATATCCAAGCCACCATTGACTCCATAAGACTAAATTTACTGAAATAAGTACTGAAGAATTGAACTGATCAAATGGACTATGGATGACTTAGCCAAGCTGATATAAGCAGGAAATAATAAAAATGCCAGTTTATAGCAATATTTCTGCATTTATTTTTAAATAGCTCTTAAAAGAACAACCGAAATAAGATTTGTGAAAGTCTGTTGGCTTGATATAAAAAATGTATATAAGCCTTTAGTGTTTAACAGAATTTGTCAATCCTTTCTATTTATGCCACAGGATATATGAACAAATTTGCCTTGTTAAGTAAATATTAGTAAAAGAAGTCATATTTACCGTTAAATATTTTATTTTACCAAGAATTTGGTGTTTTATTATTACTTCTACTGAACAAAATAGTCCATAAGAATCATAGCCAAAAAATATGAAGAGGATATAATATTTTTACAGTGTAATAAAATACAAATTTTAACTTATATTTAAAACCCTAGAGCTAAAACAGTAAATTGAATTAAAGTTTTATTTTTAATAAAGTTAATTTAATTATTATATGCATGTGTATAAAGTTGGCACCTATACAAAACATGAAGCTAAACATACATCTTCCATTTTGTTTATAGCCTCTTGAATTATGAAACGGATATCCTTTTACAGTACCATCTACTTATTATGACTTCTTTTTTTTTGCCCAATATTTCAAGAACTTTAAGTGCTCGCATCAAAGTCGTGGATTCCGGAGGTCTTAAGACTAAAACTCAAGTATATATTCATTTATTTTATGAACAACCTTTAAAGTACAATCATCATAAAAAAAGGTTTTATTCGTAAAATTTTACATTCATTCTCATTACACATGCGAAATGAGTCTGAGAAAAAGTAAATTTAAATGCTTCCCTAATAAAAAGTTACTTCCTTTTTAACTTTTAAATAGATTTTGCATTTTGAAGAAGTTATAAGCTCAAGTAGTGGGTACCTAACCTATACACTTTTACTTTGTGTAGTTGTTATTTTTGTTTTTTAACCGATGTCACTGATGTCTTATTCAAATTGTGTCTTTAAAAGGCAAATGGTGGAAACATGTAGTCGTACGTGTAAATTTGAAATTTGTTTTGCATTATGAAAGGTTTACATGCTTGTAGGTACTACAAAACGCATACAGTTAGAAGTTCTCTGCATCTATAACTATGTACTCGTATATAAAACAGTTTAAATCTTCAGTCAGTCACATGTCACAGATCTTCCTCTGACATTTAGGGGTGGGGGTGGTAAGGGGTGTGAGAAATTGATTGTATGCACCGAAACTTGCATCGGAAACACATGCAGACTGACTTATATCTACGGGAATATTCTTTTTTCCACAATTGATCACACAGCAAAATAATACAAAAAAGAAGCAACAGAGAAAAAAAAAATATCCTTCACAAATCAATGCCAGTTTGCATTGCTGCTCATTTATTTGGAATTTTCTCTGTGAATGAATCTGAAAAGCCCTTATTCCAAGGACTCAATCTATCACATACTCACAAAACCAAAGCCAAGTAGCAGCAGCAGCAGAAGCAGCAGTAGCAGTAGCAGTAGAATGCAGAAGCACCACTACCACCTCCACCCCCAACCAGCAACATACTAAAACTTCAAGAACTACTCTCTTTTCATGCATTATTTTGTTCTTCATACTTGTTCCTACCATGATGATGCGTATATACCACGAAAATCCCAAAGCGCATACAACAACCCTCACAGGATATCCTACATCACTTCAGATGGAACCATATGAACAACACACAAACAAAAAAAATTGAATACAAAAATATAAGAAAAGATCCTAGAAAAACAATGGAAATTACGTAAAATGAAAACATTGAGGCCGGAAGAAGCAGGTTGGGGTAAGGGTTTTCTCGCACAAGATGAGAAATACATTGTCATTACAGCGTCCTTACATATTCTGACAACCATCACTACTAGCACTACCCCTAGCCCTAGTCCTAGTCCTTCTAGCCCCAGCCCATAGCCCAAACAACCAAACTATACGAAACGTACAAAACTATACTTTTTGACTCCTTCGTTCGTCCTAGTCGTCTTCGTATCGTCGACGACTACGAACGTAGCCTCTTTTGCAATAAATTTAGCTCCAAAACATAGTTTCACATTTGCGGAGCAGAGGTGGAACACTTCCAAGGGAAATATCCTTATAATGCACTAGTTTTAGGATTTTTTTTTTATTTTTATTTGTATTTTTATACTCGTGTGTGTTTTCAGTTTATAAGAAGATTGTATCCTTGCAGGATTTTATGGTTATGGGTCATAGGAAAAAAAATATATAGAAGCGATCTCGGGGAACGTCTTGCACTTTCGACAACGACAACGACGATGACGAAGCGAGCGACGCGCAGGAAGCAGCAGCAAAATCGGTAGTATAACATTTTTGTGGGCACTTTCAGTGGAATTAGTGTGTGTGGGTGAGGAGGGATTGAGGTGAGCGTGAGGTTGGTTGATGGGCTTACTGTGAATGCTAGATGTCTCTCCTCTCTAGGACGAGGATGAGCGAAGCGCTGAGCAATATACTCTTCCATCCACTTTGACTGACATTGGCACATTCTTAGGAGATCTTCTTCACAAGGATTTATTGAAATGGGTTTGTTCGGTTTATGGCTCCTGGTTTTCCTTTTTTTCGTCCTTTTTTTTAATAGATAGGTAAACGAAATTCCAAGTCAAAGTCTACTACGAGTATATATAATATGATGAGTGAAGAAGATAGTCCTTAGAGGCGTGAACAAAATCTCAGGCACGTTTTTTGCCTTTCTCAAGAATTTCGCAACCAACAAAAAAAAAATGAAAGAGATATTTTATCAAACTTGATTAAATTTATATAGATTAAGAAGATTCATTTGAAGTGTGAAAATCATTGGCGACAAAATTGGGTTTTACTTGGTATCAGTCTAGACGACGAATTATTATATATTTTTGATGTATGACATTATTATTTTTATACTCGTTTATTTGAGTAATTCTAACATGATGTAATGTATAGTCTGATGTTAGGTTTATGGACTGAATCTTTGACGTGGGTCATGTTTGACGAAAAGAACAAGAAGGATTAAAACCTATTATACGAGTTTTTCTTTACTCGCGATAAACCTCATTGTTTCTGGATCTGGACCAAATAAGTGATATTAAATTCGACTTCAAAAAAGTTCTCAAATTGACAGTTTTTACTATTTAGTCATTTGAAGGAATTCAATCACATGGAAACAGTTGAATAAACGTCAAGTGGCTATGTTATATCTTAGTTAAAACACTAAGTCCAGTCGAAAGCTGCAGTTCTTCATCAATATTATGGAATTTCTAAGTTTTTAATAAATATTTGAAGTGTTTGCTTTTTTGACGCTTGGAGTCTAGTTTTTTTTTAATATTGATGCTAAAACAAAAAACAAGGATAACTTTTTTAATGAATCAATTTCAAAAAAAGGTAACAGACAATTATTTCACATCTCGGTTTTTTGAAAACTACAATATGAGTAAGAATCTTCGCGGCTCAAACTAAGTTCAGTTGCTTCTTGCTTAATTTGAGTCAACAAAATTCTTATTCCATGTGTAATTTGCATTGAACACAGGAGCTGAAATAACTATTTCCTGTTTATATAAACGGATATAAGTCTTAAAACTTTTTTATCAACTTAACTTGGGATTAGAATATAATACTTACCTTATGATAATTGTTCTCTGCTAATAGTTTTAATTTGACTTACCTGTAAATAAAAGAAAATTTTATTTATTAAAAAAACAATTTTAGAAAATATTCATTAAAAGTTTTACTTTAAACTTATTTCAACTCAATCAAAAACAATATTTGGTTCAAAAATAACAAAATGGAAAATTACTCAAAGTTTTGCAATTGGTCCTTTTAATCCTAATTTCTAGTACAAGAAATAAATTTTCAGATGATAAACAACAGTTTTGAAACGTCTAAACAACGAAATAAACAAAAAGAATCAGTGAGTTCATCTGACGACAGATGCTTCTACCGAATATTTTTTATGGAAAGTAGCAAAGAGTCTAAAAAAACCCACTATTGCAAAACTCAAAACCAAAAGCTGATCTTTTTGCTCATTATCTTCCAAATGATTTTTAACTGCTCTCAGCAAATACGACTACAGGTCTTTTATAGTTTGTTAGTAACAACGACAAATGTGAAATTTCTTTTGCCAAGTTCAAAGAAGTAAGAATTACGTGTCAACATTAGTTATCTAACAAAAAACCACCAGAATACGATCCTATCACTGTTTAGGTTTTGAAAGAAATGCCCTCAATAACCTTCAAAAAATTACAATTTATAATAAATGTATGCCTTAAACTAAGGCATGTACTACACCATTGAAAAAAATAAAAAAGTCAAAAAAGAAGTAACATTTTGCAGACCATGTCAACAAATTTCGAAAAATTGCTACTGAGAAGGTTCAGCAAAATAATAGAAGAAAAGAAGACTAATTCCGAACCATCAGTTTGAATTGAGTAGTAAACATTCCACGAAAGACGAAGTACATCGAATAAAGGATGTGATTTAAAATTCCCTTGAAGAAAAACAAGTATGCTACGCTTTATTCTCAGATGTTGCTTAAGCCTTTGATAAGGTTTGGCTTTTGGGACTTGAGTACAACTGCATAGTGACCTTCCAAGGCAGTGCTACGAAGTTCTGAAATCTTATGTTACGAACCGACTCTTTACAGTACGGTATTAACACAATTATTTATAACTTAAGACAATTAAACCCAGTGTACCGCAAGGAAGTGTCGTAGGACCAAGCTTGTATTCAAGGGGTAGATATCAACGCTATTATGACCAACTTTGCTTGATGATATTGTAATATTGGTTCCGGATAGACCCGTTTTGACATATGACATACTAGCGGCCCGTTCCGGCTTCGCACGGGTAGATATAAATAGGTACAGATATTTAAGTTATAAGCATGCTAATTAAAACGACCATGAATCACTAAGTTAGAAAACATTTTTTTGTCCAATCATTAATATTCTTCGCAGTGTATTCGGTGAAAGACATTTTATGGCTATTTTTTTTTACACCTTTGGTTGGTTTTAATAGGAATTTCAAAAGATTTCTGTAGTAATCTAGTACTAAATATAGCCTATGTTACTCAGTGATAATGTAGCTTTCTAATGACAAAGGAATTATTAAAATAGGTCCAGTACTTTTTGAGTTTATTCGTTACATACAAAAATACAAATCTTTCCTCTTTGTAATATTAGTGTAGACAAATATGGGGCTGTAGATATCAAACAAATGCTCAACTCATCCAAAAATTCTAAAAACAAGTTCTTCGTAGACTCATTAATGCCCCTTGTTTTTAATAAGATATAACGATCTACATCGTGACCTACAAATTAAAATGGTTACAAAAATTTTCAAAAACATGCTGTATCACACAACCAGGAACTGCAATTGAAAAGACGGACCAAAAAAGAAATATATTACGACACACAAAATATAATGCAGAAGAGATATTTCAGTAATGATGTTTTCATAAATATAATAATTGGAATAGCTACCTTAAGTTTCGTTTTTGTTTAAAACATGCATTTAAGTTTCATTACATAAAAAGGATTTTAATTTTTGAGCTGTCAGTAAATTTTCATATCAAGAAATTAATATTAAAACTTCAAAGATTTACATACTCCAATTTGTATAAACTTGCAGCTCTAAGCTTGTAACGTATAATACCTATGAATTAATCCTTATTCATTATTTCAAAAATATTAACTTTCTTGTAGATGGAAATATTCATAGAACCATTGTGATAAGACTTCATTGTGAAACATAATTTGAATTCATGACAGTGTGTTCCTATTTTTTAAAAGTTTTTTAATTTAAGAACATCTCATTCACATTAATTCTAATCTTTTTGTAGCTTCAACTGGTGTCAGTTTCAAGTAGCTTTTCAACTTTTCTGAAAAAAAAATACTTTTGTTTCAGAGAGTAATGCAACATTTTTTGCATGAAGAATAAAACAATTTATTTTGATTTAAATTTATTAAATTTTTAAAGACTACTAACATTCTATGAATTACTCCAAGTAAAAACATACATATTTCCTAGTCTAGACAATTATTTCCTACTTTGACAGAACCATTTGAACATTTTTCCTTTCCCTCAAACTTATAAAACAAAATCATATTTATACCATAAATTTATTATAATCCCATGAAAATCGTGAGAAATTTTCCAAGCACAAAAAAAATCTGGAAAACCATTTTCCAAACATGAATGTGAAAGAAAAAATAACAGACTTGCTAATGTAACTTTATCACGTGTGTGAATTTTATTTTTTATTATTTTGTGAAAAAGGTAAACTTTTCGAAGTAAAAATCTCTCATAGGTTTTATGAGATTTCACCAAAAAATAAAATAAAAAAGGAATACAAAATGGAAAAATCAGTTAAACCACTTGAAAATTGGATATTAAGAAAAAAGGATTCCCTATGGGATGCGCACCATTATATGAGGATGGTATAATTCTTGTCGAGCTTCAAGCTATAAAACGGATGCCTTTTACTTGTATTCATAAGTCATCTAAGAGTGAAAAAGTTTTCAAAACAAAACATCTTAATATCTTCAACAAACTTTTTCTATACCTATATACCTACTTCTTCTTCTTCATCTTCATCTTCTACTTGTTTTGCTTTTGCTTTTTGGAACTTTGTGTTCGTGGTATTTGTTCTTTAAAACGGATACATCGTCTGGCTTGGGTCCCATTTAATTATAAGGATGTTGCCAAGAAACCGCACTTTCATCAAGGAGAAGAAAACTTATATACATACATACGAGTGTGGTATTTATATAGTGAGATATAGGACGAAAGAGAAACAGAGACGAGCTATTTTGTTGGCTTGAAGATAACAATAAAATGCCACTAAATGGACCTCAACTTTCTCCATCAAAATTGTCTACAAAACTGTCATAAGAAAAAAAAAACCTTTTTTTTCGTTTTTTATTGTCAGGATACACCTAAACAACACACAACAACCCCGAAAACTACTCAAAAAAAGTAAGAAAAAAAAAACATCAACACAGGACGAAAAGGACGAGAAAGTAACCTCTTGGCCTCTTTTATTTAGATTGCTTTGGAGTTTGTTTTGTATTTTTTGTTTGTATTTTTTGTTGGCCTCTTCTATTGTGACAACTATTTGTACAAGTGTGAAGACTTAAAGTGGACGACACGACATGTTTGCTTTTATCTGATAAAATCGTATTTAATGCCAAAAACTAACATTGAACAATGGAAAGTGTAAACATAAATTATTATGCCAAACTTAACCCCAGTTGACCGCAGTAAAAGTTTTCTTAAATCTCAAAATACGTACAATCGAATAGGAAGAGCATTTTGTCCTTCTTACTTTCTTCCTTATATACGTCTTGTTGTGTCCTCATTTAAAATTTTGTGTATGAGTAAATATTTTGTTTGCCTTGAAGGATTATGAAACACTTTAAAGTTAAAAGAGTGAGGAGGTCCTATGATGGGGTATTTTAATGTTACTTTCAAATCTTTTGGTAAAAATGCATATATTTTTGGGATGTCTTTAAGGCAGTCAAAATCTATAACTAGTTCATTAATTTAACTTATTATGAGGGTAGTTTATTAATTTCCTAATGGAAGTTATTGTACTAGGTTCGATTTTTATAATTGAAAATATGTATACATTATCTTAATAGCGGATGTTTTCTTTCAAGGTATGGAACTATAAGTTGGCAGCACTGTTTTAACTGGCTGCCATTTTTTCAGCGTTCAAAGGATTTCTTGGAAAAAGTCAATAAATATTGGACCCCCAAGCCCCAACCAACACTGATAACTTCCCATCCCGTCTGTCGATTTGTCTTGCTTAAAAGTTTGTAGGTTTTCGTGTTGGGTTAAAAAAGTTGTCAGTTGAATTATTCTTGAAAATTTTAAAATTACCAACAATATTTTTCACATAAAGAAATAGGTGAGCTTTAAAATTCAGTTTTCTTAAATAGATTTTTATTCGAAAAAAAAAGTTTACCAATTTTAGTAGCATTTCTTAAATTTTTACAAATTAGATGAATTAAATTAATTTTTTAATTCAATTTTTACAAAATTTGCGTACTATTTCTTGAAGATTTTATTTTTTTATTAAAAATGGACTGTTGGATTTTTATTAAAAAAAAAAAACAACTAAATATCGAAAACAACATTTTCTGTGAAATAAAAAAAGTTTGAAGACAATATTTTTAATTTTTGAAAAGCTATTTGAGTCGAAAGTAAATTTTTACCAAGTTTTAGTATTGTTTTTTTTGTTGGTTTTTATTTTTTGTTAAAAAAATTTCAATTCAATATTTCTTATAACATAAAATTAGTTTGAAGCCAAAGTCTCAAAGTTTTGAAAAGATATTAACGTCGAAAAACAATTTTTACCAACTTTTGTTAAATTTTGTTTAGGTTTTCCATTTTTTGTAAGAAAACTGCCAATTCGATTTTTTTCAAAATTGTACTGAATGTTGAAAACATCATTTTTTGAAAGATAACAGTAGTTTAAAGCCAATATCTCAAAGTTTTGAAAAGATATTTGAGTCGAAAGTCAATTTTTACCAACTTGTATTAATTTTTTTTTAGGTTTTTATTTTTTGTAAAAAAACTGCCAATTCGATTTTGTACCCGTGGCATGATGGTAAGTGCGTTGGACTGTCATGCGAGAGGTCTTGGGTTCGATCCCTGCCTGTGCCACCTTAATTTAAAAAAAAAAAAAAAAAACGGGTACTGCCTCTTGCGAGGAATTGACAAATTCTCCAAGAGTAATGCTTGTCATGAAAAAGTGCTTTCTCAAATTAGCCGTTCGGAGTCGGCATAAAACTGTAGGTCCCCTCCATCCCTGACAACAGTACTCGCACACAGGAATGGTTGAGAGTTGTAAGTCACTAGGCCCTGGTTCTCTACGGACTGTTGCGCCACCTAATTTTATTTAATTCGATTTTGCTCAACATTTTTCCGAATGTTGAAAACAATATTTCTTATAAGATAAATTAAGCTTAAAGCCATAATCTCAAGTTTTTGAAAAGATATTTGAGTCGAAATTCAATTTTTACCAACTTTGAGTAATGTTTTTTTTAGGATTTTATTTTTTATAAAAAAAACTGTCAATTAGACTTTTCTCAAAACTTTATTCGATGACAAAAAACAAAGCTGTAGTGCCTTAGCTTGAGAATCTTACGTGTTCCCAGCTTGTTAAACCCCAACGACAGAATTATAAATATAACATTTTTATAGCTACTTTAAGAGTTGTAACAATTCAATTCCAAGCTTCATTTCAACTTCTTTTGCTTGATTTTTTTTCCTTGAACAGCTTTATTAATGCGCCGGGTGTTGTGGAATGAATGAAATTCATAAATTTCTCCCTTTGCCCCTATCTGTTTGATGTAACAAAAATCAGGATCTTCCTTCTTTTTTATTTTACCTACACACACATCACAGTGACACTTTATTTCTGTTCTTCAAATACATTTACTTCTCGAT
Source organism: Eupeodes luniger (assembly GCA_951509635.1). Lineage (NCBI taxonomy): Eukaryota > Metazoa > Arthropoda > Insecta > Diptera > Syrphidae > Eupeodes > Eupeodes luniger. Next base: position 2,752,835 of record OX608074.1, read on the forward strand.
GTCACGTAACTTAATCATTTTGCCCCCAATAGAAAATTTAATAAATTATCCGCTCTTTTGTTTTCGCACTTACCTAAGCTCCTATCCTACACAAATACGGTATATGATTGGTGTCATATGCCCTCAAATGTTGACATGCAACAAAAAAATAAACTTATATTTCATTCGACTTTTTCCTACACAAGGTACCTGTCTCTGCCTATAACTAACCTCAAAAGGATGTCGAACATAAAGTGCGTTGTTGTTGTTGTTGTTAGTGTCCTGGAAAAATTGACAAATGAGTCTGTTAGCATTTTGTCCGTCGCGTCGGTTTGTGTAACACAAAAAACAATGGCAAGGACGAAAATGAAGAAAAAGAAGAAGAAAAAAAACAGTAATCAAACCATTAGTTCCAAGAAGACATCATACATAAGGCAAACAAAAGACTCCAAATGAAACATTTATTTCCACACTTATTTCTAGGACTTTAGCTTCAGCGTCGTCGTCTTCGTTGCCGTTGCCGTAGCCGTTGCGTTGTCTCTTATGTGAGTGTAGAGTCCCTTAATAGAAGGGAGGCTTTCGCACCGCACCGCCACAGGTCCAATAAAATAGAAAATTGGAAGAAATAAAAAGTAATGGGTCTTTAAGGCTTGCCTAGGCTTGATTAAGAGCAAAACTTCTCCCATATAGCAGTATATGTAGAAACACCTTGCTTGGCTCACAATGAAATAGCATTAACCCTTTTTATATCCCCATTAGGTTTCTTTTATTGTCTTTCCGTGTGTCGTCGTCATCTTTGTCGTCGTCGTCGTCGTCGTCGTCATCGTCCTTGTCGTTTTGGAAGTCTTCTAAAGGGGCTTGCGAATTGGGTCTTCCACACTACATTGTGTCGAAAAATATATGAGCAAAAGTTCGTATAATGGAATTTTCATAAGCCCCAAGAAAGAACAAGAAGAAGAAGCAGAAGAAAAATTGATGAATTAAATCTTAAGAAACATAACACACATTTCATTGCCATTCAATATTTAATTGAGTTGTATTTCACGTCATCTCATCGTCGTCCTGCCTATTCTCATGCTGATTCTTGTTTGCTTGGCGAAAATCCTTTTTCTCGGGCGTAATTCGACAAATTGCATGTCAGGACTTAGGCCAGAAGCGAATATCTCGACTGTCATAGTCCTGTATACAATACGAATAGGTACATATTCATACTCTCTCATGAGCCGAGAATTTCTTTTATATTTTTGTCTTGTGTTTTTCTGTTCTTTCATGTGCTTTCTTTTGAAATTGTGTTGACATGATTGATATTTGAGTTTTAGTCCTTGACATCTATGCGATGGGATACAAATCACAGCACACTTCCTGTTGTCATTTTGCAAAATAGACTTGGAGAGAAAGAATGACAGGAGATGGAAGATGGAGAGAAAGAGAAAGATACAGCTGAAAATGTAATTGAATGCGAGTACAAAAATATCGGGACTAAAATTGAAATTGTCTTTTTAGGTTTGTGGTGAAAGCGTCTTTGTTGATTATACTCTATGGACAAACAATTGAAATAGGGTTTTATTTTTTAGGTTTTGGATTGGGGTTGGGTTTGGTTTTGAAGAACCCCTGGTGAATTAAAGTAAAAAATAAAAAAAAAGAGAATAATTTTGGATGTGACAAAGAAATGAAAGATTCTTAATCCAAAGGGAATTCTAAATTGAATGTGACCTAGGATGCATCAATAAATAGAAAAGTACTGCATTGTTATGGAGGGAGTTTTGTCTCTGTTGACAATAATTGGAAAAGATGGATTAGTTCATCTAATAGGGGTCTTAAAATTGTTCAGAGGGGGGGGGGGGTTTGAGAAAAGCTAATGATCTGGAGATATAGAGTTTTATGGCACGAAAGCTGAAGAAAGCAAGCAAATTTGTTGTGCCACAGTTATTTTGTACAAAATTTATGTAGAAATTTGGTTTTTTAATAGGCAAAAGTTGTTGAAATTTCATCAAATATCAGCTATAGTGTTTTGATTTAAAAATTTGGACAGTTTTCAATAACTTCCAATGATCAATTAAGAACGGTTATAAAAATACAAAAAAAAAAGGTTTGATTATAAATGTTTTGGAAAAAAACTCCACAAGAAACAAATGATTGACTTTTGAAAAACCAGGCTTGTGAAAGGCTTTATTGTTTAGTAAAACTTTATAAGCCGATATATTCGGTGTGATACTTGTGATACTAAGCAAGAAGAGAAAAAGTTAGAATAAAATTAACAGGGAAGCAATTAAGGCTTGAGATGCAAGAAGTTAATATTTAGTTCGAACGTCTAGATAAAGCGAACTAGATTATATTATAAGGGTATAAAGGTATAAAGGTTGCCGCGTATGCATAGCATATAAACAAAATTAAGATAAGGGTACGAAGTCTAAGACAATTATTAAAAGAAATACCCTAAATGCTTTAGGAGAATGTTAAAATGTGAAACTAATGGCTAAGTCCGTCAATCGAACGCTGTCGAGCTTGCAGAAGATTTCACAAACATAGACCACGATTGTTACTACATGTGAATATTTATCGAAGAGCCACATACATTATGCTTTGAAAACAGATTGATTAATTGTGGTTGTTCCAGCTTAAGAGCAAATTCCGTAGTTGTTTTTACTGATTCTAGATATTTAATTCGTGATCCACTGAACTTAATAAGAGGAAAGTAACTCAAGTCCATATATCTTTTAGCTATGAAGAGAAATTTTGTTTTTAGGACTTTAAGAGTTATTGCGGACCAAAATATAATAGCTGAGAGGTCTTCATGGATCTATTGAACACACAATCATCAAACAATAAAATTAAAACAACTTTTCAGTAAAGTGAAGATCATTGGCAAAGAGGTGTTCGTGGTAATGGATTATTATTTTTGAAATCTAATTAACCTACATATAATGAGAAAAAGAAAGGACCAAGTATTGAACCTTGGGGAACTCCACAAGAAATTGATACCTGCCAACCAATTGAAACGGCTTGCAGTCTGCCAGATAGATACGATAGAATAAGTTTCACAGCTTCTGCTGGAAAGTTACACATTTATTTGTTACTAAAGACACATACATATGTATTAGTTTGATTGATAGTATTCAATAGCTTAGAAGAATCGTATTGAATTTGGTTATATCGAGACGGTTAGGGGCTCGGACGAAATTGGGCTCAAAATTAAGAAATTTCCGTTCGCTTAAAATCCTATAGAGAAACTAAACCATCAGGGTTAAAACGGCAATACCGGAGAAAAATATAGATCTTCGTGGTTTTGTCGATTTTTCTATGTTGCGTTCAGACTTCGAAGTCGAATACCTGGAATTATTACTTGACTAAAAAATAATGAAACAGATGCTATTACATATTTCCAATTTTCTCAAAAACTAAAATATATTTTTAAATTTGGCATTTTGGTGTTTAATCAATCAATAATTGACAAGGACATTTATTACTGAAAAAAAAATATATTCAATAAAAGAAAAAAAGTTACTATAAGAATATATTTCTGGGTTTGAGAAAAGTTATATCACAGTAATGAAGGTGTTTTTATTTATTTCCAATCTATAATTTTGTTTCTTTTGGCTCAATCTTCTCTTTGCAGAGTTAAGTATATCTCATGACAAATTGTCTAATTTTGTGAGTCCTAATTCTTCGATTTATTCTGAAAACCATAATATTTTTACAGACACAACTTTGGACTCAAATTTTAGTTTATTAATTTGCCTTAAGATCGTAGAAGATGATTGTTTTAAAAAGCTCCTCCTTTAGAGTAAAAAGGTAAAAAGTACTTATCAGCGAAAAAAAGCTTGAAATTTTCTTGGTTTTCCTTATTTTTGGACATCTTGCGTTCTTCACTCGAGGTTGGATATTTGGATTATTAATTAGGGCAACAAGCAAGTGCCCGTGGCATGATGATAAGTGCGTTAGACTGTCATGCCAGAGGTCTTGGGTTCGAACTGTAAGTAATCACAAATGGCTGTAGGTGATGGAGAAACTTATAAACCAGTAGATTGTCAACAGAACATGACAAGGGATTATTGATTTTGATTTGAAATAAAATATTTGTCCAGCAATAGATATCGTATACCTATGAATATATAATAAAATCAACAAAAACAACAACAAAAAAACTTTCTTCCAATCAAAAATATCATGTTTTCGGATTTGTGGGTGTTTTTTTTTTTTTGAAGAAATCATAATCATTTTATATGGTAATGGAAAATTTCATTAGAATCATCACTCTGAAGGATTGTGATGGACGAAAGAGATTGAATTCAAGGTTTTCCTCATCTCAAACCATAGAATATTCTTCTTATATAAGTTTAACACTGATATTTTTCAATATTAAATTCTTTGTTTTTATAAATCGTTTTTGATTTATGTTAATGTTAAACATAAATACAAGGCTGGCACTGGCTGTAACCAATTAATAAAGTCCAATTTACTTTGCATAAGTTCTAAATCAAACATTATTACTTCAGCAAATAAGGCATCCCACGTCCTCATGGTTGTATCATTAAATAATCAACTATTTAACTGCGAACACCGCAAATAGGCAAAATGTAACCCTACAATTATTCTGCATTTCAATAAATGTATAACGACGGTGTTACTTAACGGGCTCCTCTAACTAACCAACAATAACAAGAATAACCTCGAAGCCACAGAAGGATGCCGACCGTAATTAACATATACTATATATACAGTATAGTGTTAGTTTAGAATAGGTGGCAGGCAAAAGACATTAACACCTTCCCAAAATGACTATTCACCAAGGCAAATGCTCGTTCTCGTTTTGAACAGACATCCACCCCCTTTATACCTTTCGATACTTTCCTGCACGTTCCCTCTGTTCTTAATGGTTTAAAGGATATCTTCGTATTTCTGTATATGCTGCCAAAACTACTATAGGTATCTAGCGATAACGACGATGGCGACGACGACGCAACTTTTGGTTTTATTAAAGTAGTGTAGCGCTCAACCACTACCACCTGTACTAACCTACCTATGTATATACCTGGCTGACTTGCTGCCCTACTGCCTGCTTTCCGAAATCAGAAATTCTTTTGTCTTGGCAAAAATGAAAGGTGGTAAGTGTGTAGTGTATAGCGACAGCAAGTTTCTTATGAACCCCTCGACAGGATAGCGACAGCAGCGCCAGGACCAGCACCACTACCAGCCACGGTTGATTAAAGTTCATTCACTATTCCGCATTGAAATTCAAAAATCATAGTTAACACCCATCCTAATGCCAGGGATTTTCTACTTTTCTGCTGCTGTTGCTTTTTACCTTCAGCTGCTTCCATTGCTGTGTTAGACCTTGTTTTTTATTCGCTGCTGCCACAAATCCTGTCAACCGTAACATACGTACGTGTTTATGTAGAGTTTGAATAATAAGATGAGAAATACTCCACGGTAGCAGCGGCGGCGGGCGAAGGAAAAAAATTCCTGGCTTATACGAGAAGAATTTGAGTTTTTATTTCAACACTAGTATGCTGAATGTATAGATAGAGACATCCATGATGAGATACATATGGTTGTCTTTTAATTATATCCTGACAAATTTTGTGGAAAAAGAAAAACAACAGAAGAAGAAGAAGAAAAAGCGCTGGAAAAACCAACTGTTTGCTTTTCATCTCCATTTCTCCGAAACTGAAACGAAACGAACCGAACTGATGATGTCGCTGGTGCGCCATTTGTGAAAATTTGTGTTTTCCATCACAGATTCACAGCTTTGAACAGCGAGGATTTAAAAGAAGGGTTTCTAGTTTCTTCTTTTTTGAATAGGAACAGAAGATACAAAATTTTCTTCCAAAATGTATGTAGTTTATGCAGATACATGTATTTTGGAAATGTGTAGTGTAATCATTTATGCTAACATTATTTTAAAGGAATTTACAATTCAAATTTCTGATATTAAGTTAAAGCAGTTTTCACTTTAATTCAAATTTTCCAAATTATTTTGAAGTACAAGAATATGGTTTTAAACGGTTTCTTGTGGTTGGTTATTGTAGAAAATGTTTAAGAAAATTAAACAAATCGTAAATTCACTAATATCGAGGATAAACCAATTTTGATTCTTTTCTTTTTTTTGTTCTTAAGTCACCAAGGTCTAAAAAGACGAATGTAAAAAATTTGAAAAGCGCTATTTTTAATTTTAAATAACTATTAACATGCCACTGTATGCAGTTGGGTGGACTTTTTAAATTTTTACTAAGAACTCAATTTAATTACAGAATTCACAAAACATGAACAAAAATTGCATACATTCTTACAGCTTGGCACAGTTTTTGGTATTTTTGATAAAATTGTCGTTTTTTGAAGTAAAGTTGAAACCACAGAGATTTTTGTATTTTCCGGCATTTAGAAACTGGAAAATATGATATTTTGAATAAACAATGCCTGAGATACATTTTTTCATCGCCAATATCTCAAATACAATTTTTCAAACAGTGGGTGAGTTTCTTTACGATTCCATTTTTTTTAAAAGAGGCTGGGATGCAACTTACAAAAAACTGTAAATTTTATTTAAGTTGTACTATACCTAAAATAATGTTTTTTAAAAGATAACAAATAATTAATAGAATAATCCAACATCAATTTTTACCAACTTTTAGTAGTTTTTTTTTTTTTTAATTAGTAAGACTTGAATTTCGACGGGAATATCTTGAGAACAATTAAATTCATGTCATTTTATACAAAAGATTGTTGTTAAAAATTAATACAAATTATCAAAAAGTTCAACTGATAAAAATACCATACATTTAAGTCCTACTACCAATATTACTAAATCAATTAAGTGTCTCAAATATTTAAACAGAAGGCCGTTCAATTGTTTAAGTTCTTTAGAGAATAATTTGGCTTACAAAATATTTTATATAAAATTGTTAAGACTCTTTTTTAAAAATCAATTAATTTTCAGAGAAATAAATAAAATAAATTTTTTTTAATAAAAATTGGAGATTATTTATTTTGTCAAGAACACTTATGGAAAAATTGTATATTTGTAGAAAACTTTCTATGAATTCAATAGAAAGGATTTTAAAATTATTTTCAAATGCTCAAAGTTTTCAAAAATTACTACAGATTAATAAAGACAATGAACAAAATGAAACTACATATGTTTTAGGAATTTACGAAATAATTCTAATAATTTTCTTATTTTGGACGTTTTTGAAAAATAGTTTTGATTAAAAAATTAATTTCTAAATTCACAAAACAAAAATATTAAAGAAATTATATAAAACCTTTTTGTATATTAAAAAGACAATCCGAAAATTCTCTTGAGCAGTCTTGTTCAAGAGTTTACTATTCGTTTAATAAATTGTTAATTTCTTTAACAAGTTCTTATCTTTACTTTTCAAATATATTTTAATATTGCTAGGTTAAGGGTGATATTTTGAAAATATCTTACATAATTTATAAAGTAAATATCACAAATTTCATTCTGAGAAAGAGATTCGTACAAATTCTCTGTCTCTTGAAGCTTCTAGAAGAAGGGTCATTAAATTAAGTTTAAACAAAATCTTCTATAGGAAAAACAAAAAGTATAGATAGATAAAACCAATAATTTATTCTTCCTCATATAGAACCTACCTCTATATATAGAAGGTTTGTATGCTTAAGAAATCAAATATTTAGGTGTTCCTTACGATATCCAATCGACAAGTTTTCAAATGTTATCCTTAGCAATTTGCAAAAAGGGACATTTTCAAATAGCTTAATTCCAACACAAACCAAAAACCCGCTTCATCCATAAATCTCAGAGTCCATTCTATATCCTTAAAATTTAGGTATATATGTATATGTGAATGAGTCTCTTTCTATCTATGTACGTATATGTATTCCTTTTGCTCTATAATTTATTCCCAAGCTTAGCTATGCGGCAATATCCATATGTGTATCCTATCTGCTTGACAACACACAAATATTCTGTCTTGTTGAATGTCTTGTATGATAATAAGACATGCCAAAGCAATGAAAGATATCCTTTCTTACACCTGTTTCTATCGAAAATGCAAGACGTCTAACCTACTTTACCCACATTTTGTGAATTGTATAGTGTATGTATAGAAATTGTAGAACAACCTCAACATTTCAATTTTTGAATAAATGTAATCCGTAATCCCTTTTCAAAATTTTTTTATCGGAATATACTAAATAAAAAGTCCTGAAGCTAAAAGTGCGGGAGTTGAAGATAAAAAATGTGTTTTAAAATGGGTGGGGTGCAGCAAGCAAAGTGAAAATCTAAAATTGTTATTTCTTTTTCTATAAATTGTTACCTTTCTAGAACTTGTATTGATATTGCTACCCCCTGGTATATAGCAGATATATGGCACAATGTATAGAAAAGCAACATTGATTTATAATAATAGCACATTTTATTTTGCATTGGATGGCGTGTGACTTCATAACTTAGAAAAAATCCAACCCCCCCCCTCGACACGACAAAAATTTGTAGTTCTATGCAAATCTATTCCAAAAAATCACACCCACAAAATGTATTCACTTTCAAATAAGCTTTCGTGTCCTTTCATCGATGTTGTACCTCTGGAATGGTACTTGGCAATTTTTCTATACAATTCGGACAGAGCAAGAAAATGTATTTCTTGAAAAATGATAGGATTTTGTTATTTTTAAACGAGACACCAAGATCAGAAATAAGTATTTAAGTAAGGACATCTTTTTTAATAGGGAGAATGAACAAAAACTATTCTCTCGTATAGTAGTGAAAGCGACATTGGTTTTGAACCGTATTTACAAAATAAATAAAATGATAAAATTGTCTTCAAATGGTGGAATCAATTTTTTTAGCAATTATCAGCTTTTAAAAGTTCGCTATAGAAACCATGTGAAAGTGTTTTTGAAAGGAACCCAAAAATTGTTAATTTTGATTTTATACAACAAACAAGGATCAAGAGTTGAAAGTCTTTTCAAATTTCGAGAATATTTTTCTACAAAATACCTGCAATTTGTCTCAATACTTTTAGACACTTTAGAGAAATATTTGTTCAGAAGTGTTTGCTATATATTTAATGTATCCCTCAAGGCAATTTGAAAGTTACAAATTTCTTCCAACAGAAGTTGTAGGTAAGCCATTGGCTTGGATTTAGGAAATGTGTCAACTTAAATTTTCTCCTAAGACTTATGCACTTATAACTTTAATTGTCTGCCCGTAAAAACTTTAACTTTGAACTTCGAAAAGTAAGCAGTAAATAATTGAAGTTTAAGCTATTTTGGCGGGACGTTATAAGTCAATTCAGTATGACAATACTTTTTTTGGAAGAAAATACAGCGTAAAAATTCAAAGTTCAAACTTAGAATTTTAAGGTGATTTGAGTCAGGGTTTCGTCTCCATAGATTTTCATAATATATATTCGCTTATTTTTTAAAATAAAAAATATATTTTTCTATTGTCCCTTATTATAAAATTTTCTAAGAGGTAAAGAACGAATATAAATTATTTTTGTTCCTAACAATTTCTTACATTGTCTAAATAATATTTGATGTTCAAAAATGTCTTATTTTTTTTTTATTTAAAAAAAACATTGATTTTGTTTTTCAAAATTCGATATCTCATAAACGGGTTAACAATTTTTAACGAAATTTGAAATAAAGTGTATATTTATGGATAAATAACTGCATACCAAAAGTACTCTAAAACAAATTTTAAAAACTTTACATATTAATATATAAAAAAAAAGCTCTAAAGATCTTTGAAAAAAAAAATTAAAATAAATTAATATTTTTTGAGAAATTAAATGAAATTTACATTTTTGAAGATAAACTTTTTTAACGGGTATATTTTAAAATCTTAAAATACGAGTACTAGCTATTTCTAAACGATCCAGTTCAGTTGTGCATTTTATTTTTCAAGATATTCGAGTCGAAAGGTTTTAAAATTTAAGATTTCTGAAAAACGTCAATTGAATTTTTCTAAAAACTAAACATGATGTCAAGAACCTTATATTTTGTACCACAACATTTTTTCTGAATTAGAAATTAGTTTTTGTTCGTAAAATATTAACAATTCAATTTTTTTTTAAATTGATTTGGAATAAAATTTAATGGAAGTTTGTAATATTTTGGTTTCGTGAGATTTTTGAGACCAATCATTTTCTTTTTTTCTAACATTGCGAGTGTTTTTTTGGAAAAGCAAGTACAAATGTATTTGAATAAAAAATACAACATCCACAGTAGAATCAGAAGTAAATAAAAGTTTAAGTAAACTACTGCTGCGAGCTTTAAATTTTTAGACGTTGGTATGTTTTATAAATCCTTGAAACTTGATGGATGTGTTTGTAGAGTAATGTTCAACATAGAAAACATTTTTTGAATACATTTCAACTAAATACTTGCGTGTTTTAAAATCAACTGATGACTCAACTATTATTTTATATTTGTTGTAAATGTATGTTTTTAATTTTGTTATGGTCCTGCAAAATTTTGTCTCGACTCCGCATCAACGGTATTGCGATTATCTTTCAGAATTAAACCTAAAAAGTATATTGGCAAGTCTTCAAAAATATAATAAAGATGACGAAAAAGTTCAAATCTTACATCTCATTCAGGTTTTTTAGCATCTGCACAGAAAAAAAAAACAATCGTCGATAGTCAACCTGCAATTTGGCCAAATTGTCGCATTGACTACCAACATAGTCAATATGACAAACTGATTTTTTTAAATTGACTACTGGATAGTCAATAGAACAATTTTCGATTGTCAATTTTGGATAGTCAATATGACAACAGAAGTAGTCAATAGAACAACTTCGGTAGTCAATATGACAATTTGGTTGTAAAATTGACTACCAAAATTGACTATCGAGAATTGTTACATTGACTACCCGGGAGTCAAATTAGATTTCGGTTTTCAACAAAAATTGTTATATTGACTACCGCAGTTGTCCTATTGACTACCACATTAGTCAATATGACAACCGTAGTTTCAATTTCCTTCAACCAAAGTTTTCATATTGACTACTAAAGTTGCCATATTGACTACCAAACTATAAAAAAATGTCGGATCCCAAAATTGACAACCGAAAATTGTTCTATTGACTATCGCGGTTATCGGCTGAAAATTGACTACCAAATTGTCATATTGACTACCAAAATAGTCAATAGGATGACTTTTTTCGTTCTGTGTGTTAGTTGTGGTCTGAATTTTGCTAAAATTTTTACAATATTTTCTTAAATTCTTCTGACAAATATTAAATTGTATCAACATTCAAATGTAAAAACTGGACTACTACTTATCGTTTTTTTGATAATTCCTCCCTGTACTTTATATGAAATCCCAAAAAACACGTCCAGTAAGTTCACAACAAAATATATCGAGAGTACAGACATTTTTCTAAGAATGGATTTAGATTCTAAGGACCTTGAAACGTCGCTCGTCATCGAGGAATGTAAAATTTTGCACAAGAACTCCCAATGGAAAGTAAATAATCTGTACTAAACTAAACCCAATTAAATACAATCACAAAGGACATTGGATCAGTACCTAAATTTAAATTTTTGAATTCCAGATAAGTACACAAACGATCGTATTTAGCATTTTCTCAAATTTAAATTTGTATATACTCGTACTATAGAATCATTATTTTTAGATATAAATCATTCTGCCTTTTTAAAATTCTATTGAACAGTCTACGAGAATATACAAAATGTAGATATTCCATTGAATTTTATAGAGATATTTCCATTCACATAACTTTTCAAAATTTTCATCCTGGAGCATAAGAAAAACCTCATCCGATACATTTTCTAATTCTGATTCTGATTTGTTGTTCTTTTTGGTTTTAAGCTTTGGAGAAAACAATGAGAAAAAAAAAATATCTAACAAAAGTATAAAGGTGGATTTATATTGTTTTGAAATATATTTTGCAATTCCATCACGTTCAACGCAAATCGTTTGGCATTTTCATTTCCAGAATTGTTGGTTTTGTCGGTTGTGTCGTGTCGTCGTCGTCATTTCAAATCAGTCACGATGATGTCTCTTACTTATTTACACATTATAAATATACATATGTATATACAAAAATACAGCTTTTTCCATAGTCAAAAACTAATGCTTATGCATATACTCGTAGTACCGTACCTTTTGTATTTGTTATATATATGTACTTATGGGTGGCTAATTTTGAATTGGAACGCAAATGGTATAGTATCTCGTATCAAAAACAAATCAAATCGAATTTATTGCATTGCAGTTGGAATATCAAAATAAATAGGTAAATATTTGATATCCTTGAGTTTCCCTCTTTCAACCAACAATTATTTGTACTCAACAGAGTTTTGCACTACCCACTCGGAATGGAATCGACCTACCGACTTGTTCCTATAGTTAGTTGTAGTTATATGTATTTGTATGTTGCATCAGAATGTTATGTAGTTGCATCACAAAATACAAATAAACTAAAGTTTAAATATTCAACGTAAACATAAATACCAGCCTCATCGCTATCGTCATCACCATCGCCATCGCTATTGCTATAATGCCAGGAGGGAGAGCACAAGAAGAGTGCCGTTGAACACAGAAAATGCATTTTAAACTGGAACAGCCAAAATACATAAATTTAACACGCTTCATCTAGGACTTAAGTGTGGCGAAAACGGACCGAAAAGCTGCCAACAGCAACACAGAAACACCAAAAGCAGCTAGAGTTTGTTCTCGTTCTCGTTCTCGTTCTAGTCCTCACTTCAACAAATTCGTATTGGATCAAAAACTTTGGGTGATCGGATGAAGGACGATTGGATTTAAAGTACACCAACATCCAATATATGTATATTGGAAGGATATTTCTATACTACACTACACAACACTTGCTGGGAACATTATTGTGATTGTCCGAAGCGAAGGAAGCATTTGTAAGCAAACGAAACGAATCTAAACGAAACGCATGCAAATTTGAAGGCTTTAAGGAACAAAACATATAGACAAATAGACCATATCCTGTTGATTGCGGCCGACATCTAGCCATTTATACTATTGTCATGAGTTCCAACAAGAAGAAGGTTTCTAAAACATGAAGGTAAATATCTATACAGTACATCATGGGGATTGGTATATATTCAAGAGAGGGAGAAGGATATTACATAAAGCGGTCTATTCCTTGAAGGGATATCCAATGTGTACACAAGGATCAATCGGAATCAACTGCAACACAGTGGTGTACCGTTAATGTAATCGCAGGATGAAGCCTTGTTGTGTATGTGTCCTAAGTGATGCAACTATGGAAATCTATATGAAGACGTAACTTCAAGAGAATCATTTACAAGAAATATTTCATATTAAGGACTTCACCGAAATTCACATGGAATTTGAAATTTTTTTATAGCTTTTTTGCTGTTGGGAAGTAGAATGATTATTTTGGGGAAAAAAAACATACAAATCTTGATATTTCCAAAAAAAGTTGTGAGAGTTGAAATTTTAAACATAGTAAACATTATTCTTCTACAAAAATAAAATAGAAAAAAAAACAAATATTTATTTATAATCGAAGCCACAAATCCTTTTTAACGACTTTCACTCAGATTTATGTTTTCAAGACATACAATTTCGTTCCATTTGAATTGTCATGTCAAAAATCAAGTTGTTAGTATTTTTGGGTCAATAATTCCACATCGAAATCCCGCGAAGTAACTATAAATAGAATTTCATGATGAGGACGATTAAGTCCGATGTTAAACATCGTGTTAACGATTAAATCTAATTACCTCTGCAAAAACACCATCACTCTGCACAGTATGCCAGCAAAATGTTTATAGACCAAAGGCAACGTTCAATGAACTTTCAACGTTATCTAACTCCCAGGCAACGACGAAAATAACCTATACCTTTACTCATACCCCCCCCCCCTAAAGGTTGAAGTTGGATTATCTTATAATTGACAGATCCTTTCATCCTTAACTTTGAAATTGTGAGCTCTATTTCGATGTTTATATTGTTTATAATATGCAGAAGTTGTATAGCTTTATATCTTAATTAATGCTAAGATCTCTGCTTGTCAATCAAAAACGGTTAATACCCTAATTATTATCCTGAACAAAACTAATGCGGAATCCGAGAGAAACGCACTATAAAAGGATATTATGGTCTGCAAGGATATAAGATGGTGATATAAGTGTGTCTATTGAATGAATGTGGCTTTAATTTTAATTGCTAAATTTAAAAACATTTTTCATCACCATATGAACCGAATTTTTGTAGTTTGCCGTTTAATGAAGTTATAATTAAAACCTTAATAAAATTTCAAAACATCTTATTTTTCAACTTTATTACTATCAGTAACATACACCGCTCTACATAACTTTCATCTATCAAAAGTTTTTTAAGGATTAATTTTCAACAACTTCATCATTATTTCCAACTTAACTTAAGCAACTGATGCATGTCGATAAATCGATACTAATTAACTCCTCCCTATTTGAATGATGAAAGATGAATTAATTTAAGAAGCGAGACAATAGCAATTATGTAGCCATTTCATCAGTAGCAGAAGATAATAATAATTAATATTCGGCAATTAATTCAGTCAAGTGTTATTTTGTCAAGTTTCATTTTGTAACTTTCTACTTATATGATGATGATAAATGGACAACATTAATTTGATTTTGGTAAAAATTGACCTCAAGTTTTTTGAGATATTTAACTTGGAAGTGAAAGTAATTATTATAAATATTTTATGATGTTTGATAGGGAGAACGTGTAAAAGAAAGGAAATCGTTTTTAAAAATGAAAACTAATGTTTTCAAATAGATGCGGGTCTAGTGGGTTTTTGTAATAAAATAGATGAATTTTTTCATAATTTATAAGGCACACCCTTTTATATTTGTGTTGAATCAAAACGTTTTGCTTGATTCCACAGTCCGACAAAAAACGAAATACATCAATTATCAGTACAGCAATTACATCATATGCAAGCTTGTAAAGGAATGCAATCTATTGATTGCAATCGTTTGCATTTGATTGAATTCTTTGCATTCAAATAAGTCATATTTCACTACACACTTTTGAGATTTTGATTTTAGTGACTTACAACTCTCAACAATTCCAGTGTGCGAGTAATGTTGTCAGGGATGGAGGGGACCTACTGTTTTAAGCCGAATCCGAACGAATTACTCTTGGAGAATTTGTCAATTCCTCGCAAGAGGCAGTACCCGTGAAAAAAAAAACTTTAGATGGCATATGCAGGGATCGAACCTAAGACCTCTGGCATGACAATCCAATGCACTAACCATCACGACATTGGTACTGATTTCAATTTTAGAAATCTCAAACAATTGCAATCAATTGATTTCAGTCAAATGATAGGTCTCCAGTCTTTTTAGCTAAATTGACTACTGATTTAAAGTCCCAATCAGAGTTTTGAATGTTCTGTGTAATTTCGAGAGTAAAATTCGATGCATGCTGCTTATTATAATATTCTGCAAACAAACATTTAAATTAAAGACGAGTACTTAAAAAATCAAAAAATTGTCTATAACGGCCCTCCAAGTTCAAAAAAGTAAAATAAATGTTAAATTGTTGTAAATTTATTTATCCAAGAAATATACAAATAATTTTGACAGTTCATCCAAAAACATTGAATATTGTTATGAAAAATTGTACAATTTTTTATCAAAACCGAACAAATTTCGAAGAAGAACAAACATCAAAGCCAAAATCGAGGCTGTGATGTAATTTTAAAGCCAATATCCTTAATTGTTGTCGAGATTTTTCAGGTTTTTATTTATTTATAACAATTTGGTAAGACGTTACAATGTATAATATAAAATTTAATTGAAGGAGCTAGCGTTATGGATCTATCAAATTTTTCACTTTTTTTAAGTCTATACTAATATTATAAGGCTTAAGAGTTTGTTTGTTTGTTTGTTTGTTTGAACGTGCTTATCTCAGAAACTGATGTTCTGATTTCAAAAATTCTTTTTGTGATAGATAGCCCATTCATATAGGCTATAGGCAATATAACATTAAGCTAAGACTAATACGAGCTTAACACCAATAAGAATGCTTCAAAATTGTTGATTTTTTGCACTTTAGAGAGTTTCCAATGCGTGCGCCGCCGAGGAAACAGTTAAGGTTTTGCTAAAATAATGTATGACAAAATTTTTCATTTTTAATAGTTATAAAAAAAAGTCCACAACAGCATATGTTAATTTTTATAAGTTGGCTTACTATAACCTTTTTAATGCTAACCAAACTTTTTCTAAAATAAAGCATGTGAGTATCGCCGCAGTGCACAGCTAAAGTAATATGACTTGCATTCTAGGAACCTTGAAACGTTGAAAAATGTCAACATTTTCAGCTCGACAAATTAGACCGATTACAATATTTTTCTATAAAGGGTTGAAAGGTGTCATAGTATTTACCTCTTCTTGATAAGTTTCAGAATAATCATAGAATTGTTAACGATTTCGACACTAATGTTTTAAAGAAAATATATTTACGAACAGTTTTGTATTCCACATGAACAATTGCAAATATTTTATTCAACATATTTCAAACCATGAAACATCCCAGAAATGCAACTTTCAAAGCTGAGGTACCTTTATGCTATACGCATTTGTATACAAAATCATGAATACATATCTTCTTCCTTTTTCAGACATCGTAAACGTTAACTTTATAACAGTAAGCCCGATATAATTTGAATAATATACTACCAAGACCGATTTGTTGTGACAAGGTGCACGAATTCTTTTTTATAAGTTTTGGAAGGAAGGATACACTAGAAGCTATCTCGACCAACGACCAAGCCAAGTGTAGCATAAAATTATTAAAAGCAAAAGTAAAAGATAGAACTAAAAAAAAAGTTATATCCAAGAGATATCAATAACAGGACGAAAATTTTGCACTATCATTATAGTGAACTAAATTTATATGTATAAATACGAGTATACATTTTATAGTTTAGTTTTCATAAAGGTAAAATATGATATTTATGCATAAAAAGCTTTATACGGATGTTTTAGCGCATTTAATACTCTTCAACGATATTCGCCCCGCAGGTATAAAAATAGAATATAAATTCAAAAGAGAGGATAATGCGACAAAACTTGGCATAGACATACACAATATCAACAACAAAAAGTAAAAAATAAAAACAAGAACCAAAGAAGTGAAAGAATATTTTTTATTATTATTTTAAGTTTTCATAAAACGTCACTTTCAAATTCAAATTAATGAAAGTGTCAAGTGCACACACTTTTAAAAGTCTTTATGTCAACTCAAACGGTAAGGCAGGTATCTATATTTATACTTATATACACACACACATACAGTGTTATAAACTACATGAAACAAAGACAAAAATTCCAAACAAAAGCGGCAACCCTAGAAACAACGCCGCTTGCATTTCCGTCTTTCTTTTATGTCTCAAGAAAAGACAATTATAAAATTCTGGTAAAATCTTTCTCACCCGAAGAAGAAAGCTTTGTGTAAAATATTCAAAATACAACAAAAAAAAATGAACACCAGAAGTTGGTTGTCGGGAATTTTTTTTAAAACGAAACAAAAAGAAAATAAAGAGAACTAGGAGATGGATAACATTAATGTCACAATTTTTACGATGAGAAGGATAAAAATGTATCTATGCATATATGTATGTACATGAAGGACGAAAATGTAGCACATTATATTATCTTTTTTTATGGGGCAGAGATGAATTTAAATTTGCATTGAAGGTTTTTTGATTCTTGGCTTTTTAAGAGCCATAAAGAAGTTAGTCCTGATTTATGTAACCTCAATCTTAGTGCAATGTAACTATAAATTTTGTTTTTAATAGTTTCCACAAAATGTTTACTAAAAACACTTTAAATGCATTAATTGTTCATTAAAAATGAACAATTCTAACCAATGCATTCATCGAAGGATTTGTTAAAAATTTTAAAACATTCTCAGCTTTATTTTACTAAACGTTTTTCAAAATATTGTTTAAGATTTACATTTAGAAGAAGATTAGAGTTAATACTTTTAAATAATTTCAGGAATAGAACTGGATGTAGAACGGAGCCCTTAAGCACGCAAAAATGGTTTTCTTCAATTTTAGATATAAAGCCATTAATTAAAAAACTAACTTGTTTGATCTTAAAAATAAATTAACAAATTGAATACATTTTCTAAAAAGATATTATTATTGCGCTTTTTAATAAAGGAATTGGTGTTCGTGTTCTTTTACACATTTATAAAAGTTTGAAATTAATTATTATCTTTTTGGAAGACACTCGAAAGTAGGCAAAGTACTGAACAAGGCTTTTTAACTAACAATCAAATTTTACTTTTCTGAAGATTTTGTCTCTAGTCTAAGCGCGTCTTTACTTTTTCACTTCAAGTTTTACGTTTTAAAATTCAAAAATTAAATATAAGGATTTTTGAAGGCAATGTTAATTCATTAACTTTTTCTTTTTTTTAATCAAACGTTCAATGGTTTTATAAAGCCCATCTTAAATATTAAGTTCAAATAATTTCATCATTTCATAAAACAGTCAAAAATGATTCACAAAGGTAATATTTTGTTACTTTGCGTTAGCCTTAAAAACAGCATATATGCATATAATATATATAATATATTATAAATTTTTTAAGATTTTTTAAAGAGGTATATTTCAAAAACCTTACATTATGGAGATATTGTAAGGTCGAATTGGAAAGCTTTTACTTAATATTTGTATGAAACAGAAAGCTTAATTTGTTTCAGAACTCTTGTCTTTATAACGTTTTTAAACATTTACGTTTTTGGGTTCCAACTTCCAACATATCGTAATATTCTGAAAAATGTAATGCTTTCGTATGCTGAGGATAATCTACCACTTAGATGTCATTTTTTAGTACCCGTGGCATGATGGTTAGTGCGTTGGACTGTCATGCGAGAGGTCTTGGGTTCGATCCCTGCCTGTGCCACCTAAAGTTTTTTTCACGGGTACTGCCTCTTGCGAGTAATTGACAAATTATCCAAGTGTAATTCTTGTCATGAAAAAGTGCTTTCTCAAATCAGCCGTTCGGATTCGGCATACATATAATCTGTAGGTCCCCTCTGTCCCTGCAATGGTACGCATTTACGCAATTCTTTTAAGTAGATTTCAGAAAGGTAAGACCTTTTCCAATGTAAGAAAGAACTCATCGCAAATAATATGAAATACAGGGAAACTAACTTATCGAAAGAATTGGTTTGTGCATTGGATTAGTTTATTCAAATACACAAACCATATTTTTTGATATATAATTTTCCCATTATTTCGTATTTTATTTTAATACAAAATACATTTATATCCAGTAAAAATAAATTTGTTTTAACATCTTATTTGTTAAAATTGGTTAAGTGTGCGAGATGGGAAAAGGGAACGTTCAAATCGAAAATTGTAGGTTTATTTAAAAATTAAAAAAAATGTCCTATAATTTTCTAAAAAAATTAAAAACTAGTAGGTGCTTTGCTTTCCCTATTATTTTAAACTTCTGTGTTAATATTGAAATAATTCACCTTAATTTTTTAAACATTAACTATTGAATTTTTTATACGCTGGGCCTGTGTAACTTTGAAATTTAAAAAAATCATCATAATTTAATAATTTAAATAAGAACTAACATTTTTGTGAATAACTTACCAAATTGCATTAATTTTGGATATTTTATGAAATGAAAGCTTACCTGAAAATAGAAAAAAAGAAAATATTAATATTAAATTTTAAAGTCATTTCTTTTAAATGGGTACGAAAATAAAATTAACCTCAAACCGAATAATATAAAAATAACCCCCAAGTAATATAAAGCGAGACTGTTGCTCCTAAAAACCAATAATTTAATTGCAATAGGATTTATACCACTTTGATTCTAAAAACCAAATAGTCACACTTAATCTGCCATCTGTCATGATGCCTACAAATCCTACGAGACTATACCTAGTCCCCTCACATTCATCACTACACTAAATCTGAATTGGCTGTCGGCCGTGCTTCGGCCCCTACTCTCTCTCTCTTAACTCCATTGCTCATCTGACATTTAATACCATAAATGTCATCATTATCATCGGCCTAAATCTCTAATCATCAATTAACATTATGAACATATCCGCCCCCAGTCCCAGTCGAAGTCGCCTGCTGCCAGAGTGTCATAATTAGCAATCTAACGCAATCTAATAAATAAATAAATGTGAAATTTATTTCTCACCTATGGGCTTCTCGCAGACATACATATGTATACAGAACGTGTATGTATATCTACGAATAACAGCATATATTACATATCTATAAGCATCATATGATGGTTATTATGGTGGTAGAAAGGACTAAGCATAAATATTAAAAATAATAACGTTATACCCACTCATGAATTGTTCGGTCGGATATGTGTGTCCTTTAGAAAAAAATAATTGGAAAATGTATTTCATTCCCCTAAAGAGTGTTATATGGGATGTCAGTGCTAGGATATAGTCCTAGTGCTATATTCGAACTAACAGGACATGTTCAACATTATGATGCTCCTACAAGTGCTGCCCAATTCAGAATCTCGCAGCACAATTCTCACAACTCAAACTATACAGGACGTTGACGAGGCTATAGCTGATGGTGGTTGTCATGAAATCCAAATTCACATATAATTATGCGAATATGTCATTTTCATCAAGTACTGGTTGGTTGGTCGCATCGCAACTTAATGGAGCATCAACTATCATCAACATCATCATCAGCAACTGGAGGAACAGAAGAAGAACCAAAGTGGAACCTAGGTTGTTCAAATAAAAATAAAATAACTTCAACTCATCCTCTCGTCCTCGTCGTCGTCCCCGCCGCCGTTCGTAGTGCCACATCACCAGTTTCTGTTTCTACGATTGCTCACGCTCCCACTCCCACTCCAGGCCCTTCTCCCCTTGACAGGCTATACGAGTAATGATGTCAACATTGAATTTTTGATGAAGTACTTTTCCAATGGAAACTTGTTACACGCTCCCTGCAGAACTCAGAACCCAGCCAGACATACACATGCCGTATAAGAGCTACGACAGAGACAGTACGTTCCCCTATGTCTTACATTACACCAAGCCCCCTTCTTATCCCTTCCTTAAAAAAAAAAATAACATAAAATAATGAACAACGTTTTCGGGTATGTCAGATGCCAGACGTCTGGGGGCTGGGCTGAGTCTTCAGTTTCATCTCCATCTTCATCTTCTCAAAAACCAAAAACATCAAGAAGACGCAAGCAGGAATATTCTGTTCACAAGCGTGTAAATGAAATTGTCCTTCTAAATATCTCGTGTTTGTACAATGGCACTTATCAAAAGTCGACATTATCGGGACAACGACAAAACGATTCTTTTTATGGGTACTTTTACCCTGCTTCTCGAGACGAGTGCCAGAACATCCTGTCCAAGTCCATTTCGCGCGATGTTAACATATTTCCACCAAATAATTTGTTTCTCTTTAAATCTAATGTGAGATCATTGAACGGACAACTTTTTGGGAATTCGGTGAGGATTCGGGGTTTCTATGGGGAGACGGAGCGAAAATTCCGATAAAATTTTAAAGACCCGAATGAATCGAACGTTTTTGCTTTTTTTGTTTGAGTTCTTAAGGGAATTTTTTTATTTTTAAGTTGTTCGTGGTATAAAAAAGTCGTTAAAGTAGGTTTTTAAGTAGTTATGTATTTGTTTACCCATAAGTATTTGAAAACCCAATCAATAAACTTTTTTAAAATTCTGGATTTCCAAAAAAAGAAAATATATGTTTATTAAATGTTCAACACGTAATTTTGTTAATAGAAGTCATTAAAACAGTTTTTGAGTTTGGATGGCAGGTGTCAATATTTTAGAAACTCAGAACATCAATAAATCTAAAGAGCTATGCCATTTTTTTACGAATCCAAAACTTGTTCCCATTTATCTACGATATAAAAATGTAGAGACTGGTAAGCCCAATTCCCCATTCACTAAATTCAAATTATTTTTCTTCCCCTTCTACTGATTCCTTTTTCGGGAATTTACAGCAATTTATACTTGAAATCGGTCAACAGCCTTGATGATAATAATATACGAAGAGAATTTCAAGCAACCATATTATAAGATGTCTGGCCTTGAATTGAGGTGAACCTTGAAGTTGGCCTCTTTTGTTCAGTCGAAGAAGAGGGTGGATGCGTTGCGTATATGCGTTTTTTGTTTTGAAAAGTTGATGGTTCTGTTTCAAAAGAAATAGAATAAGGAAAAAATAGAAATAAAAATAAAACTAATTTTCTAAGTAATAGTTTAGTGGAGCTGAAAGTTAACAAGGGTTTTATGACCCATATAAAACAAGAAGCTGTTTTTCTTCTTTTTTTAAATTCTTTGTTTTGCTTGTTTTTCTTTTTTTAAAAAAAGGTAGCTAATCAAATTAAATAAATGAAATTTACATTCAAATTAGTTTTGGTGTTTTTTAAAGAAATTATATAAATTACATTTCAGGTTGGTTGATTTGAAGTTTTTAATGCATGAAAATTTCAGGTCTTTCGAAGCATAAAGGCATATTTAAATACAAGTATTTATATATTTGAAATGTTCCCTTACTTCAATTTACTCAAACATTAACTTAATATCTATGATACCATAGACCTCTTTAGTTTTAGTTGATTTAGAATTAATCCAAAAAATTAAGTACTTCATTCAACGTTTTTGTTTAAAAGACAACAAGAAAATAAATAATAATAACTTAACCTTATTAAAGTAAAATAAATTTAAATAGTATAAAATCAAATAAAATTAAATGAAATTAAATAAATTAAAATGGAATAAACAAGATAATACAAAATAAAATGGAAAAATAAATGAAATCAAATAAAACAAAATTTAAAATACATAAAATGGGATATTTTGTATTGCCCGTTGGATTTTCATAGAAACTTGATGGTATATTCAATACTTGAAAAAAAAAGACAACAGGTTACCTCAACCTTAAAAAACCCTTTTCACATATTTAAATTTGGTATTTGTAAAAAAATGTGGTTATATTTTATAGACGATTACAAATATAATTGCTCATAATTGAATTCCAGATACAAATTCCGAAAAAATGTTTGATAGCTCTTAAAATGAGCTGGAACAAATGTGAACTAAGATTAGCTGAAATGCGAGCTTTTACTTCCAGTACAGTAAAAAAGTCAAATTGTTTGTTGATATTTTTTGTATGACTATGAACACATATTTAAGCTTTTTCGAAAGAGGTATTTGAATGGAATATTTTCAAAAACTATAATTTTCCAGCTCTTTCAGTTTATATCCGAGACATCAACCTTTTGAAAAGTTGAATTAGAACTTAACTCGAAAGTTTCTATAAAAATGAATAAAGCTGACAAATTAAAATCCACAATTCATTCCTAAAAGCTTTTTAGTGGAGTTTACATTAATTTCAACCTAATAAAAATACAGTATTACGAAAAAGCTCTTGCATTATTTGGTTATACTTTTTGAGAGATTTCTTTGTTTTATTTGAAATCCATACAAAAAATATATTTTAAGTTTCATAAGCTTTCAAAGCTTTGTGTATTATAAAATAAGCTTTTAGTTTTTTTAATTTGAAGTTCTTCAATGGTATCCACATTCCACAATTCATTTTCTCCAGTCTTAAAAGCTTTCGAAAAAAAGAAAGATATTTTTATAAATCATAAACTTTTTTTTCTGTCGATGATGGATGTCATTTTTACTGAAACAAATATATTAGTTTAAAAAATTTTAAATTCTTGTTTCTTGGAAATTACATGTAAGACCGATAATTAACTTCCCATAGGAAGTTATTTTTTCTTATTTTTGTCTAGGAGAATTTAAATATATTCTATCCTTCTGAAATATGCTAAATATAAGAAAACCTGTCACCCATATTATTGCGTTTCCTTCAAACCAGTTTAGAGGAAATACAGTTTTAAAATGGTTTCAAATTTTAAGTTTTTAACACACTATATTTAAATGTTAATACATTTTTTATTATTCAACGATTTTTTCTATGACTTCTGAATCAAATTATTGAAAAACTCAAAACTCGGAATCCCTTTAAATCGACGAAAAATTCTCCTTAGAGAAACTCAATAATATGGGTGAATTCAAAGATTTGAGATATAAAGAATTAGAAGCCCATAGCACTATTATGGAGATATGAAAAAATCTTCGGTTTTTAAGAAAACGTCTTAAACAAGAACTGAACAACAAAAAATAATCTAAGTTTTACAGTGATCTTTTTACAATAATTTCTTTGGGATAATTGAAAAATTTCTTGTACCAATTTAAGGTACTTATCCTAATCTTATCACAAAAGCTTCTTTTGAAAGTTGATAAAAATGTTAAGATTTTGAAAATGACGTACTGATTAACAATAGTTTACACTTAATTTGTCTTTATTAATACGAATGCAAAAAGTTACACTATTCAAAAGAAAGTAAATCCATAAAACACCAAATCACGCCATTTCAAAAATTATATTCAGAAAACCATCACTGCATATAAGGACTGTCAAGGGGTTTGTTACTTTTCCCTTCAAAAAATTCTCAATTTAATTGATTTTATATATATACGATGACGTCACACAAATCAGGACGAATATTTTTAAAAGCCGCATAACATTAACTACTTATTCCATTTTTTCATTTTTTTTTTGTTGTTGTGTGCACTTCTTGGGATGAACCTTATATGTTAAGTGATTTCATGCATGAGAAGGACAACTTAAACACGTGCAAGGCTAAATTGCCGCAGCGTATTTGATATATGAAAATCAATAAGCTATAGTGCGAGTATAGGCTAAGCTATATAAGAGAAGGGTTATTCAATAAAATAAAACATAAAACAAAAATGAAAATGTTGCATATGCAATGCAGTTGTTGATGGTCACACAAATAAACGTGACTTTTGTATCCTTGCTGCGCTCTGCTTGCTGATTTAAGTTTTGCTTGTTTATTTTGCAAAACTCTTTCGAAAAACAGAATAAACGTCAAGTTCACTTATGGCACCGTTGCTGTTTTAATTGACCTTTATCAATAATAAACTGCTCTAAGTACTTGAGGCAAATTGAACCTTGTGTTTTTTTTTTCAAAAATAGATTATAGCGGAAAAGTCCTTAGTTATTAAAACAGCTTTTCTTTTAAGGTGTTTTATTGTTAGTACTGACACAGTTGACACATTGCCAGTAAAAGTGAGTCTTTGGAAATACATAATCCAATTTGTAAATTTACAAACATTTATTTTCTCAAGGCAATCGCATTTGAAGCTCAATTTTATTCGATAATTTTAAGATTAATTGTGAAATTCTTTTCCTATTGAAAATGTTGTGTTTAATGAAAAGATCAGAAGTCACGAAGTCCTTTTTATGTTGATGATGAATTTATACATAGAACCATTTTATTGTTGATTTAATAAGCCAAATAAATGGATTCAGGGGTTCTTAAACCACCCAGGGACTTGGCAAAACACCTCAACAATTAAGAACGTATTTGTTCAGCTTTGCACATAACTTCTTTGAACATTACTCCTTTTTGAAGGAAACAAGGACGAAACATATGGTTACAGCAATTAAAATGAAAAAATCTTGAACATTTCATGATGGCCATTTCGGTTGAAGGAATAAAGGTACCTCACACACCTCTGAGTAGTTTACGTGGATCATGCATTGGACATGTTGAAAATAAAAAAAAAAAGGAAACAAAATTCACTACTTCGTCCTTTTTTTCACTTTTTTTTTGTAAATTTACCGGACACCATACAAACCACCTCAATGAATTATTGATTTCTGTATGGTTTTACTGTTAATATTTTTCGAAACGTGCAATATATCCGTGTATAGCCGAAAAATGCAATCATTGAACCTGAGTATTATATAAGGTACACAGCAGGTGTGCGGTAGACCGATGGGATAATTCCCTATCCCTCGGAAAACCCATTGAAAGGATGCAAGCCCCTATGTGTGTTGGTAGGTAGGTACATCGTACATAGTATATCATAATTTAACTCCAACTCATGTGGAAAATGGAGATCTAACCTGCCAACTGCTGCTACTATCCTTTTCATGATTAGTATGCCACTGCCAGGCCAGGGACAGGACACTATATCTATGGGAGTTGTCGTCCTTTTTGTTGCTGTTGTTAGATATGTTATGCAATGTGGACCAACAAATATAAATTAAGCTACTGGATGATTTTATTA
Source organism: Eupeodes luniger (assembly GCA_951509635.1). Taxonomy (NCBI): domain Eukaryota; kingdom Metazoa; phylum Arthropoda; class Insecta; order Diptera; family Syrphidae; genus Eupeodes; species Eupeodes luniger. The sequence continues at coordinate 2,778,979 of OX608074.1, forward strand.
TTTTTTTTTTCCTTTTTTTTTTTGGTATATATATGTACGTATTGGACGTATGTGACTGCCTTTACTCCCAGGATATGAAAAGGACCAAATAATAGCAACTCTAAGAGATAGTGTCTACAACTTTTACAGTATACCTGTGTGTATAGTTTTGTTTGTAAATCTAGATGATATTTTTTTTAATGTTTGTCGTCTTTTATAATGGAGGCCGAAATATTTATTTATATTTATATTTATCAGTTTAAAAATGCAGTTTTCGTTGCTCGCTTGTTTGAGATTTATTTTATTATATTGTAATGCCAACACAGCGAGATGATAGGTACATATTTTTCCAATTTATTTATTTAATGTTTTTCTTTTGAAGTTGAAGTTGAAAAGAAGAGAGAATTTTTTTATAAATTGAAATTTTAACTCGATGAAAGGTATGAGCGTGTTTTATTCGTGGTTTAAAATTAAATATAAAAAATAAAATTTAACAAGTCAATTTTGTTTCAAATCTGAGAGAAAAATACTTTAAAAAGTTGTGAATTGAAAGTGACATGACCCTAGGCATGTAAATTATTAAGTAAGACTTAAACGTTCTGTTAGTCAAAATTAGGAATATTCAAGCTATTTGAAGCTGAACATTAAGCTTTTTTTTTGTGCTAATTTAGTGCTCTAATCCACGATGAGCACAAAAATCCCTTCCCCCAAACTCTTAAAAAAACAAAACTTTCTAACTTACATATAATTGATAATTATTGTGGAGATTTTCAAAAACTATCAAACTTAAAAAAAAGACGTTAAAGATGGAGACATTTCTTCTTATTTTTGAGAATAATATGTCCAATATGTCCTGTTAGGGAAATTACGCAAGCCGTAGATTGATTGTTTTCGTCAGCCCTTAATTCAAAACTTGTGGTGTTCCATACTTTTGAATCAAGTTGAAAGCACAACACCAGGTTAAACATTACAAAAAATCTAATGACAGAGGAATTAAGTTATATGTTTGTGCTTTATTTCATTAAATACTGGCGGCCCGTCTCGGCTTCGCACGGGTAGACATAATAAGAAAACATTTTTTTGTCCAATCATTAATACTCTTCTCAGTGTATGCGATGAAAGACATTCTATGGCTAATTTTTTACACCTTCGGTTGGTTTTATTAGGAATTTCTAAAGATTTCCATAGTAATCTAGTACTAAATATAGCCTATGTTACTCAGTGAAAATGTAGTTTTCTAATGAAAAAAGAATTATTAAAATCGGTCCAATACTTTTTGAGTTTATTCGTTACATACAAAAATACAAATCTATAATATTAGTGTAGAGAAAATAAAAATACAATATTTAACATTAAAAATTAGATCAAGAATTTCAAAGCTTTGGAGATTTTCTTACAAACGAATAACGCTCGCAAATTATGGAATTTTTGTTATCAAAATGCGAGCTCTGTTAAGAAAGTTCATGGCACGTTTCTTCTGTTTTATGGTCAGTTTAATTCACCCATTGAAGCAGCTATTCGGGTTATTGTAAGACATTACACCACCAACACGCTTAGGTAGAGTGCCAGTGTTAGTATTGACCGTGAATTATCAATTTGGCGCCTTTCACATCAATTCTGCATCTGTGATTCGATTACGTGGAAAATTTTCCAAAAGGAACTAAATAGATGTAAGGCCTTTTAAAATGCAGCCGGTGCAAAACTAAGCCGATCGACCTACCACAATTTTTAATGAATAGACTTTTGAAAATTTGGATGATATGAATCCCAACATTGCTGTGAATGGTTAAATTAAATAGAAGAGCTTCATTGTGATTCCAACAAGACGGTGCCACATGCAACACAGAACATGGAACAATGGACCAATTGAGAAGCTTATATCGAACGATCTAAAGTATTTTTTAAGGGAGCTCTTTTAAGATTCATGTCTATAGCGACAAGCCCGCTTGGATTGACCTATTGGAAGTCAACATTAAATCATTTAAGATAAAGACCGAAATTAAAGAAAGACTATGTCAAAATTATTGGAAGGAGTATATAAATAGACCATTTAAAACGGAGCTGTATGCAACTTTGGCATGAAATAATCTTCAAACATAAAATTATACCGACCGATTATTTTATGAGTTGTTTTTAAATATACATATATGTTTTTAGTTTACAATAACTCTTATAAATTTTCTTGTTACAATCTGCGGAAGTCATAATTGTAAATTTCAAATATAAGGTTTTGGATTTAATTCTAATTTTGAAAAATCATTATTTTTTGCTAACTTATAACCCTAAAGCATATTGTTCTCATCTCAAATTTAGACAGGAAACACACACAAGAAGCTCTAAATTAGTTCAAAAGGAGAGCTCTTAATTCCTCCATCATTGTAATTTCTAAGTTCAACAGTTAAAGTGAATAAAAGATTAATGAAACTGTTCATTAAAGAACAATTTTTTTTCGTTGCTTCAATGAATTGATTTATTAAACAAAATTAATTTACAAGATAAATCTTTATTGAGTCATTTAAAATGTTGGTACTTTGATGATAGATTTATCAAAGATTTCATGTGCGACGACACAGGGCTTCCCGAAAAACCTTAAACAAAACATTGAAGATTAGATCACTTTGACATAGTTTAATGAAAAATTCCACTTTGTTCTTATTTTTTAGTTTTGTATGGATAGCTTTTTAATATATGGTATCACTCTAAATGCAGATTATTCCTCCCAAAGGCTTAAACATTACATAAAAGATACTTTGAAGACAAAACTTGTTGAACTGGAAAAAAAAAGACTAACAGAAGGCTAAATCACATCACAATACGACCGGCCATGTATGAGCTTACAATTACAATCGTATAGGTTGACAGTAATCTTTTCTATGTACATTTGTACTTTTTTTAGAAAGGTTTGAACAGACAAACAAAATAAGAATGAACTAGGTTATGTACATTTTTATGGGAACATGAGTAAAAGACACCAATAATCGCTAAAATAAAAAAGAAAGAAGAAAAGAACAAACTTAGATGTATAGGACTAGAGTATTTCTACACGGAAAGAGACGTCCTCGAATTTATAAGGGTTGATAGTTGAAACAATGAAGTTGACGAAGATGGGTAGATTTGGTATGAGTTAGGTATGGGTACCCGTATATGTGCTCTCTCTATGCATTTGCAGTTTTGTATTGCATTTAAATCGAATAAAAAGCTAAAAGGCACACAGCAAATAACACTCACTATATAGAGTGGGTGGTAGGGTAAGGTAGGAGATGATCGCCTACCCGCCGCCTGTACCCTGCTCTGATGTTGGGTTCTGTTGATGCGACTCTGCGACAAAAATAACGAAGCAGAGAATATCGGATGAATAGGCAAATTGCTGAATAAATGTGCTAAAGTTGTTGTTTTGTTAATTGCTCGAGAATGGTCTTTTCCATTTCCAACCCCCTCCCCCTCTAATCCAAAAGAGGGTGTATAACATGACAGAACTACATATGTACGCGAACCAGGATTAATGCTCTCAATTTCGTCCTAACTTACATTAAATGAAGATAGAGATTTACCATGAGAAAAGAGAATTACACTGATGGTACATCGGGCACGCTCTGGATGAGATGAAAGAGACAGAGAGGGAGAGAAAGAGACATTATGTGGCTCAATGAGATTTTAATTGGGTAATACGTACGTATGGGCAATGACGATACCAAAAGGAAAGGCGAAATTATTTCAACGGGTCTGATCTTTGGGGACCGTTCACCTCGGAAATATACGTTGTGGTTGTGCCACAAAGTCCTCTGTCGTCGTAGTCATCGTCGTCATCGAACGTATGATAACGGATATTATGCAATTGAATGAAATTACTTGAGCTAAGGTATATCCGTTCTGCTATATGGGTTTTTAGAGTGTCAGCTAAGCTTTAGTGGGTAAGGTGAATTGCATTAATACTACATCCTTGTTACCACTGTATTATGCTTTTAAATTCCACCATTCCACTATGAGCATACAAATAATTCCAAATTATTCAATTCAAAGAGTTATTTCATGTGTTACTAATTAAATTTCTATTAAGTCTACAAAACAAAACCCCCAGGAAAGGACCTCTTACAAAAAATTACCAACCATGCACAAAAATCTAGAAAAATTCCTTTGTGAAATTAGTTTTTATGATTTCAAATTGGTTTTGCATTCTCGTTGCATTTGACTTTCTAGATTTTCAAAAGCTATTTGTTCGATTCCTCTTTAACTTGATGCTATAACTCCGCATATCCTTCAAAAAAGGGAAGAACAAAATTCCTGTTTTTGTTTCTGACAAGAACTGAACCATCAATCAAGTGAAATATTTTTAAAGCTATTTGATTTTTGTTCTACTATTTTTTTTTTGTATTGAGTATTTTCGTAATAAAACGTTTAAGCTTTTGAATTTTTAGTATTTACACCCAGGACATTATATACAATTCCTTCCAAGAAGAAACAGAAACATGTTAAAAGAATTCAATTTACATGCAACAACGACAAATCTAAATATACAAATAGCATGTTGTTTGAAAGTAGAATGGAACTACATATTTTCCTTTGTGCATCATCAGCATAGAGAGAGAGATGCGAGAGCTCCCTCCAGTCCAGGAAAATTCCGCAACTTCTGTTCTGTCTTCTGTGAGTTTTCAAATCGAGCTACAGAGCTCAGTCAACAACAATACTGATGCTGCTTACTGCTTACTGCCTCTGGGTATTCCCGTTTTTCGTTGTTACTTTAGTTCTTTTTTAACACACATATAGACATACATTTGTATATCGTCGTATCTTTATCCCGAAATGGAACTTATTCTAAAACTTGAATGTGTTGTGTACACATCATCCACACATATCCAAAAAGCCTATATGTACATGAGTTTTGTGTGAATAATGCAGGCAGGCAGGCAGGCAGGAATGAAAATATCTTTTCAATTACATATATACATTTCTTTATTTCGAGCTTTCAACTAAAAGAGGGAAGTTTTAAGTTGACACGTTCTATCAGGACGTATAGATATGTACTGCAAATACACATGTATGTATATCTATAAAGGATAACATGTTCGTGTAGTTTTTCCTTTCTTTACTTTTTTTTTTTATTAATAAATGTTTTGAAATGCCTTAATAGGATTTCCAAAAAAAAAGGAATAAATACTTTTGGCAATCTTTTGAAAGCTGGATGGGATTTAATTTTAGATATATGAAAGTACGATATTTAGGTGAATTCTGTTCTATTTAAAACAGAACTTGAAATAAAGTTCAGCATGAAAAATATTTATTTAACAGTTGTTAAGAAAATCTGGAATGGGGACAAATTTTTAAGAGACTTACATAAACCTCGAATTACATAATTCTATGAAGTTAATTTATGTATACATCAAATACGAGTACATACGAGCAGATGTGGAATAATATGGTAATTACTCGAAAAAGAAGGGAACTTTTATTTTTTGTAAAAAAAGTGATCATACGCCCAGATGTCCATTTTTAAAAATAAGAGATAAAACGACTTATTTTACGAAAAGTAAGCATATCATCCTTCAAAATACATACACATAACTCATAAACATATCAGGAGCCATCTGTAGGCTTATCGAAAAAAAGGCTGAGATGCGACCGAGACCGAGAACTTCTCATTGGTACCCTTCATACGTAAGTCTCCCTTTTCCGACTTGTAAACTCCACCAATTTTAACAAATATGTCAAAAGATGAAAATTTTCTGTAGTATATGACAAGTTTTTGTATTGAATATTAATTTATAATTTGTTGAAAACCTTAACTATTTATTATAACAAAATTAGAAAATACTGGAAAAATTATCAAAATAAATGGTTTGAGTATTTGAACAAACTAACTGAATACACAAACCATTTTTTTTTATAAGTTACCGTGAAACTATATTTCATGGTTTTTGGGATGAATTGTTTTTCACGTTATGAGCGATCTTAGGATGAGCTAAGCCAGATTATGAATAGTGCGGAATGTTTTTGGGGGCGCGGGCGGTATGAACGCAGTCCATCCCTAAGGACATTTAATACCGAAGACAAAAACTCTTTCAAGAAAAATTTAATACTGGTTATCATTTTTCTTATTTCCCTTTGAGTTTGGGGTTAATTGAAATTATTTTTTAAATGTTGAGTCAACGTAGGTGAATAATTTTTTTGTAGAATTTGTTGGGAAATTTGATTTGAAATTTCCCTGTGGGTGTGTTTTATATTAGTGAGGAACCAAAACGGAAGACAAAGTTTCTGGTGATAAGAAACAATTACCTATATCTAGAAATGAGATTGAATGTTCTTTTTATTTTACTGAAAGTCAAAAAACAAAATTTTGTGTAAAATGAAATAAGATATTCGAGTCAGAAATAAAATTGAGGTCAAACCAATGTTTTGTAGGTATTTATTTGTATAAAAAATGCCAAACATTTTTTTATTAACTAATTTTGATAACATAATATTTTTGTTCGTTAAAACCTCTAGATGACAACTTTGTGGGATATTTTGTTTCGGTTAACCTAACATTCCTTTTCTTACTTTGTATTGCGTTTAGTAAAAACTACAAACTGAAAGTTTTACCTTAACACAAACGCATACAGATATCTCTCTAAGAACTATGGATTTAGGTTTTGGGGAACTTGAAGTATAGAGAAATGTCAAATTTTGTGACAAATCGGACCGTTTACAATAACTTCTAATGGGAAGTCAAAAATTAATCTTGTTTAAAATTGATTCGTGAAGAGTATTTTAGTGCTATTTTCGAAACTCCAAAATTTAAAACTTAATACCTCATAATTTAAGAGTTACAAAAGTACATAATTTCATTCCGTTTTCGAAATAAAAACTGAGAAATGTTAATTTTCAGTGAGTTTTACCTTCCTAATGAAAGATCCGTAGATCGACATAAAGTTCTTAACATTCAGTGAAACGAAATAGAAATTCATTTTAAATATTTTTTTTTTAAATGTGTGAATAATTAAGGCTTCGTGAAAGTGGTAAATGCCCAGATATCATTTTTGAATTACAATTACAAAAAAATGGAACATTTTTTGATTTATCGTGTTCTCCTCAAAAGCTTTGCACACAATGCACCTAAATTCTTATATCAAAAGTCATTAGTACCACTTACGAGGTAATTAACGTTTATTTTCAAACGATTACCTCCTTAACAACCATCACCCTAATATTAACATACTTAATACATTTTTGTTTCTTTTATGAAGTATTGTCATGCCATATTGGAATATTCATCTAAAGCTCTTTTAAAAAGACCTTAACATGTTATTCAGATTTTTACCGGCCAATATCCTTCCCTTAAACCTAATTTACGACATGAAATTCTTAATTGTTTTAGCTTTTTAAAAATTATTACCAAACAAAATAAAAGTTTTTTCATTGCAAATTGCGATGTCAACTGATAAGAAAAATGATTTTAATTCATACTTAATTTATTGCCCTCAATTCATTGTAAAAATTAAAAATACAAAAAAAAAAAACAAATCAAAAGAATTTTTCCATCTTAGCGGTCGGTGGTGGTGGCGACGACGTAAGTCCATTCAAGAGCTTTAATTTATTACTCTTAGTCACAACACGCCCGCCCGGAAAATAACAAAAAAAAATACTCACAGAAACACAAACATCTTAGCCTTTATACATGAACATAAGCTTATTCATAATTTTCTAAATAATTTTCCAGTTTTGAATTATTATCCTCTTATCTCACGATTTCCATTACGTGCTAAAGTAAACTTATTCCATACGCGAAATAGCTTAACTTGTGTATTGTCGAGAAGGAAGAGCTGGGACTTTGCATGTGGCGTCAGAGTCACTACCGACCGTCATACCAACTCGGAGGCCTCTTAAGATGTCATTTTTCCCGAAGAACTTCCCCAATGTGAAAACCCTTTCTTAAAAATATATCTAAGACTTAGGTTTGCTGCTTGCAGGTAAGGCAGGTAAAACACACAAACACTACTTCTAGGATGTGTCGTGTGTCCTTAAGTCATGCTAAGGACTATTTCTATTTTTTTTTCTTCTTCTTATCATTCTTATGAACGAACGAACGTTAGAATATTTGTAACACACAATAGTGAAATGAAAGAGGAACAAAAGTATGAGAAATGTAAGTTCATGTGTACCAACATATTTTTTCCTGGTTAATTAGAGACTACACTTCTCAGTTCTCACTTCTCACTTCTTTTTATTTTATTTTCTTGTATGTATTTTGTGCACCCTTTCTGGCTTCTAGGTCTACTGGGGATGATTTTTTTCTTTCTTTTTTTATTAACATCAGGGTTCAAGGCTTTAAATAGGTAACTGCTGCTTCTGGGTGAAATATTTTATGGCTTCGGAAAAAAGCTTCCCATAAGCCATCATGATGGTTTTTCTCTGTTTGCTTTAGATAACAAAAACAAAAACAAAAACCAAAAATAAACATTTCATTTAGGGCCCATGTATAAATACCTTTGCCGATTATGCAATAATTTACTTTTGGTTATTCTTTATGTAATTTGTGGGCACAATTTCAATTAAAAGGGGATTTATATTTTGATATTATAAATACACAAATTGAGCTTAAGGGATTAATAGTACTTTATGTGAATTATGAACTGTTTAAAGAAACAAGCAAATTAAGAGTGGATTTTGGTAAAATTAACATTAGAAGTAAAATTCATTTTGACGGCGTTTGACTTCTTTTCAGTCTTTGTTAATGCTTTACAATAGATAATTAAGACTTACATAAGATTTTGATGGATATTGAAAAGTTAAGTATATATATTAATTCGAAAAAGGTCAACATTTCATAAAAATCAGTTTATCTTAAAAGAAAAAGAACTCTAGACGAAAAATACTATTTTTTAACAATTATTTTATTAAGTCCGATTCCTTTTAAAAAAGAGGCTGGGATGCGACCCACACTGATAACTTCCCATTCTGTCTGTCGATTTGTCTTGCTTACAAGTTTGTAGGGTTTCGTGTTTTGTTTCTTAAAAAATTAAAAATTACCAACAATATTTTGCATATAATGAAATAGTTTGATTTCAAAATCAGTTTTTGTTAACGAGATTTTTAGTCGAAAACCAACTTTTACCAATTTTAGTAGTATTTCTTAAAAGTTTTTATTTCTTAAATAAACAAATACAAATTGGATGAATGAAATTAATTTAAAGTCAATACCTTCTTTTTTTCACGAGATATCGAGAAACGAACATCATTTTTTACCAAATCTGCGTACTATTTTTTGTAGATTTAATTTTTTTTATGAAAAAGAACTGACTGTTGGATTTCAATAAAAAATTTACTGAATGTTGAAAATTATGTTTTCTGTGAGTAAAATTAGTTTGAAGCCAATATTTTTAATTTTAAAAAAGATATTTGAGTCGAAAATCAATTTTTACGAACTTTTGTTGATTTTTTTAGGTGTTTAACTTTTTGTAAAAAAACTGTCAATTCGATTTTTCTCAAAATGTTACTGAATGCTAAAAACAATATTTTTTAAAAAATAAAGTTAATTTTAAGCCAATGTCTCAAATGTTTGAAAAGTTATTTGAGTCGAAAATAAATTTTTACTAACTTTTATTAATTTTTTGTTTTAGGTTTTTATTTTTTGTAAAAAAAACTGTCAATTCGATTTTTACCGAATGTTTAAAAGAATATTTATTACAAGATAAAATTAGTTGGAAGCCATAATCTCAAAATTTTCGAAAAGATATTTAAGTCTAAATTTTTTAAGTTTTAAAATTTTCGAAAAGATATTTGAGTCGAAAATCAATTTTTACCAACTATTGTTAATTTTTTTAGGTTTTTATTTTTTTGTAAAAAAACTGTCAATTCGATTTTTCTCAAAATTTTATCAGTTGTCAAAAATAAACATTATTCTTCGTTGCAAAAAATTGTTTTGGAGATGAAATCATATTTTAGTCGTAAAATTTTCGAGGTGACAAATATTTTTTTTTTTTTTTTTTGATTTGTAAAAAAAACCGTTAATTTGACTTTTTTCCAAAAATATACTTGTTTTTTATCACATTACAATATATAATATAAAATTTAATTCAAGTCTCTAGCGTCATTGGTTCATGAGATATTTAGGGTTAACCAAAATTTTCACCTTTTTTTTAAACTGCTATGGAAAAAAAAACCACCCACGCAATTTTCTTCAGAGCCTTTTTTGCATCTTTCTGCTTATTGTCTGTATAACAAAATTTATTTGAAGTCGATATATTTTCTGGTTCTTGAGCTATGGACGACGAAAAAACGTCGCGAACGTACAGTCGTACGGACGCACGTACACACGCACGCACAGACATCTTTCTAAAAATCTTTTATCTCGACTCTAGGGGCCTTGAAACGTCGATAAATGTCAAAATTTTCAATTTGACAAATAGGACCCATTGCAATAACTTCCTATGGGAAGTTAATAATTAAAAATTCACGGTGACGAATATACAAGGCGAATAACATAGTTCGCAGCTACATATTTGTTTACTAAGTTTATCTAAAGCTGTCAGATGGATAAGGGTATCTAGTGCCGCAGATGGGGTCGTAAGAAGGATGCCGCTTATAACTTATAACGTTGAAAAAGTATTTAATATTGGGTGTATATAAAAATAAAAAAAATCCTACACCCCACTTAAGTTCTACAATTTCCATACGATTTTAATAAATTACAACTGCATTGATTCAGTAAAAAATGAACATACAATAAATAATAAAACAGTGTTTAAAAATATTATCTAAAATGGCCTCCAAAATTCAAAGCAACGAGATTTTCAAAGCTATAAGTATGAAAATTCTAAAATTAAAAATTACCGAAACGTTAACAATCAGTATTTTTTTTAGAATTTTTGAATTCTTAGAAAGTTTTCAAGACCAGTATACCTACATATCCCTCAAAAGTCAGAGCTACAATCTCTGCTAGGTTATTTGAATATTATGAAATGTTCACTGTAGCACACCAGTATTGTTAAATTATGAAGGCCTTTTTCATATAGAATTCACTCATATCACCTTCAAAAAATTCTCCGAAATTGTTCATTTAGCCGAAAAAACTAATTCTCAGTAATTTTTTAGGAAAATTTGCATTTAATTTCGATGTGTCCAGTATTATCAAAAAAAAACCTTATTTTCCGTCCTCTACAAAATTTCCAAAGAATAAATAAAAAATAAAAATATCATCTTCCCTTGACTTTAATATACACAAACTATAAGCAGGCAGGCAACCTCTATAAGAATAATAATAAAAATGATTTATCAAAGAACAACTCTATTCATATACCTCTATAATTTCTATGGCGAAGAACAAGCAATAAGCAAGGATCTACGACTCTAATAGTAATAATATACTTTCCTTCTTAGCATGACTCATGCTAAAAAATAAAAAACAAAAACAAATAATGAGCAAATAAATATAGAAAAAGAAAAATAAGATGAAAATTCAACTTCTCATTTTTATTGTTGTTTCTGCTGGAAGGTAAAATAGTGTTTTCTTTTATTCATTTATTCGTCCTTTTTTTCTACCTCACTTGTTTATCAGAGCATCCTTTAACCTAACAAAACAAAATTCAAAACTTTTCTATAGAAAAATTTGTGTATATATTTTGAACCTGAAAAAAAAGGGTTATTTGCCAATGCGACAGCGGCGACTGGTGGGATGGCAAGCAATATACAGGAGGAATGACGGTGTTTTGCAAGTTGTGCAGAAGCAACGAACAACACAACATAATACAGTTGTGGACCTGGACACAATATATAATGTCTCTTGGATTTTATTAGGAAGGATATTTACACAAATATGCACTACTACACAATATTACCGACGAGGCTTTAAGGTCCTTTTCTATAATCCTCTACATCTTCCTTCTGCCCCTCTGACACACAAACAAATATCATTATCATTCTCGGGTATTGTCATCAGGATTGTTATCATCACTAAAGTCATTATGCAGCTCTGGGAAGTCTGCTTGATTTCACTCGCTGAACAAACTATCCTACACACAAATGGATGTATATTGTATAGTATAACCTAGGATCCAGGTATCCTTCCTACACAAATCCCTATACAAATGTATATATGTTTTGTGTTTTGTTTGGGGCTCTATGTTCGCTTTCCAACATTTATGTATTTTCATCTTTTCTTGTTGTTTTTTTTTTAAATAAAAATAAAGTTGGATACAAATTTCTATTGCACTCAGTTAACAGAGCTACATCAGCCAACAAAAATGGAAATACGAAAATATTTGATCATAATCAGGATAAGCCTTTCGGCATTGTGCATATGTCATATTATTTATTTTTGTATTTTTTCAGTTTTCAATAATTTTTTGGGATTACTTTTTATTTTCTAGGTGAAATTTATGTGGAATTTGGTTTAGGTTTTAAGAACATTATTATTGTTTCAATTTATGGGTATTTGTTTTTGTTGATCAAATATACTTTGTTGAAAATTAAACTGTGCAGTTTTATTGATGTATGTATGTTTTTTCATTTGATATAATGAGTGGAAGTAAAAATATTGGAATAAGTTTGTTTTGCTTGATTAAACAGTTGAACTGAGCCGGCAAGAATTCTCAGCAGCTAGTCCTTTAGCCAGATAGTTTGAGTTGGCTTTCATGGTTGATTCATGATCTGTAACTCTGTAAAACGCATTTACTTTAAATTTTTGTAGTACCTGTACTTAAACACAAATTATCGAAATTTATTCAACTAAGAAAAGAAGAAAGTAGATCTAACTTAAGTACAATAAACTTAAAGAAGGATTAAAGAATTCGAAAGCGTAATTTGTATTCTTCTTTAAAACCAATTCAAGCTCTAGTTAAGTACAAAATAGTTGGAATAAGGAGAAAATTGATATTTAAGGTCTTCTTAATTCATTTATAGTAAAATTTCTTAAAAAGTCCAACTGATAATTTTTTTAACAAAATTAAAGACTCAAGTGTAGATACCCGTGGCATGATGGTTAGTGCGTTGGACTGTCATGCCAAAGGTTCAAACCCTACCTGTATCATCTAAAGTTTTTTTTCCTCTTGCGAGGAATTGACAAATCCATATAGAGTAATTCTTGTCATGAAAAGTGCTTTTTTAAATTGTAGGTTCCCTTCATCCCTGACAACAGTACTCGCACACAGGAAAGGTTGAGAGTTGTAAGTCACTAGGCCCTCGTTCTCAACGGACTGTTGAGACTGTTTATTTATTTATAAAGACTGAAGTAACTTGTCAAAAAGCATTTTTTATCAGTTCTTAGTTGTTTTTGTATGTTTTCATTTTGTTGTTAACAAAGCTATCAATTTAATATTTCCGAAAAATTAACTGAAAGTTAACAACAATATTTTGCATACGATAAAAGGGTTTGATTAAATTATCTATTTTTGCTCCAGAGATATTTCAGTCTAAAACGAATTTTTAAAAATGTTGACAAGTATTTTTTGAAGGTGTTTCTTTTTTAAAAATTGGATTGATATTAGAGTCGAAAGCCAATTTTCACCAATTATTCATAGGTTTTTTTATTTTTTTAAGAAAATTGTCACTTCGATTTTTTTTAATTTTACTGGATGTCAAAAACGTTATTATTCGATGAATAAAGTTGTTTTGGAGGTGAATTTTTATTTATTGACATTTTTATTTTTTTCTAATAAGTATATTAATAAAAAGCACGACTAGATTAAGATTTAAAAATATACTTGCAAAATAAGTTTTTCTTCAAAAATTCAAATGCCATTCGTTTTTTTTTAAACCTTAATTTTTTTACCAAGTTTTAGTATTGTTTTTTTTTTAGGTTTTTATTTTTTGTAAAAAAAACTGTCAATTCGATTTTTCTCAAAATTTTTCCGAATGATGAAAACAATATTTTTTATAATTTAAAACTAGTTGGAAGCCATATTTATTTTTTTGTAAAAAAAAACTGTCAGCTCAATTTTTCTCAAAATTTTTCCGAATGTTGAAAGCAATATTTCTTATAAGTTAAAATTAGTTGAAAGCCATAACCTCAAATTTTTGAAAAGATATTTGAGTCGAAAATCAATTTTTACCAACTTTTGTTAAATTTTTTATAGGTTTTTAATTTTTTGTAAAAAAGCTGTCAATTCGATTTTTTTCAAAATTTTACTGAATGTTGACAACAATATTTTTTAAAAGATAAAAGTAGTTTTAAGCCAATACCTCAAAGTTTTGAAAAGATATTTGACTCGAAAATCAATTTTTACTAACTTTTATTAATGTTTTTTTAGGTTTTTATTTTTTGTAAGAAAAACTGTCAATTCGAATTTTCTCAAAATTTTACCGAACATTGAAAACAATATGTCTTATCACATGAAATAAACTGGAAGCCATAATCTCAAAATTTGAAAAAGATATTTGAGTCGAAGTTCAATTTTTACCAACTTTGAATAATGTTTTTCTAAGGTTTTTTGTTTTTTATAAAAAAAAACTCTCAATTTGATTTTTTCTCAAAATTTTAGCAGATCTTAAAAACGTTATTCTTCGTTGCACAAAATTGTTTTGGAGATGAAATCATTTTTATTCGTAAAATTTTCGAGGTGACACATTTTTGTTTCCATTTTTGTTTATTTATAAAAAAAACCGTGGATTTGGATTTTTTTTTAAATATATTTGTTTGGTATCACATTACAATATTATAATATAAAATTTAATTCAAGTCCCTAGCATTATTGGTTCGTGAGATATTTAGGTTTAACCAAAATGTTCACCTTTTTCTTAAACTGCTATGGTAAAAAAAACCACCCACGCAATTTTTTTGAGAGCCCTTTTGGCATCTTTCTGCCCTATTATCTGTATAACAAAATTTATTTGAAGTTGATATCTCTTCTGGTTCTTGAGCTATGGACGACGAAAAAAACGCCGCGAACGTACGTACACACGCACGCACAGACATATTTCTAAAAATCTTTTATTTCGACTCTAGGGACCTTGAAACGTCGAAAAATGTCAAAATTTTCAATTCGACAAATCGATCCCATTATAATAACTTCCTATGGGAAGTTAATAACGGTTCTATGAGGGGTAACCTTCTGGAGCATATATGTAGTTCCTCTATGTCGATAGCTCTTTGAGTTATTGAGGTATGACCCACGGATAAAGGTAACCTTTTCGGACGTCCGGTCACACAGGCATCGCTCTAAAAACCTTTGATTTAAATTCTAAGGACATTGAAACGTCGTCGTCGAGAAATGTCAATGTTTTTAATTTGACAAATCAGACTCATTACAAAAACTTCATGTGGGAAGTTAATTATTTTAGCGTCTTGAATATCTTAACAAAAAAACAGCTTTAACATTAATTTTTGATTGCATATTTTTTGAAGATTGACAACTCGGCTTACAAAAAATATTAGTTGCACATTTTGGAGAGTACCAATTGGAAGCTCTCAAAGTAAATCGATTACAAGCCTCTTTTTATTTCATTTGGATTGTTCTTTCATCGGGAATTGAATTCGACTAATTTTGTTTCTGAACTGGTTTCATTCAGCAAATCATTTCTAAATCATATTTTTAAAAAGCAAATTGAAATAACGCAATTGTGCACAATAATTGACTTGAATTTTTACTTTAAGTAATAATTTTTGAAACTATACGTTATTAAATATAACACAAATATATTTTGGGTTTTTTTGGGCTTGGCTGAAGTTTATTTCACAGCTTCACAAGCCTAAGATGTGAATTTTCTATCTGATACATTTTGAACGACATACCCCCTTGATAATAAACTTCCTTTTTAAGGTACACATATGGGGAAAAGTAGATGTGGTTGGTTATCAAAGATAGAAATATACTAAAACGAATGAATTACTGCATCTTATTTGAACCACTATTATTTTTAAATGGTGTTTGTGAAAAAAAATGTACGACAAGAATATTTTTTTGACCTTTTTCCTCTGAAGCCTTAAGTTTTCCTTAGAAATATCAGATTTAGATAAATGTTTCATTCTAAAATAAAAGTAAATATACGTAGGTTTTGAAATTAATCGTATTCGAAACAATACTTGAAATTGAAAATGTTCACTCATAAATTTTAACTGAAAATCTCCTTTTCTGTAGTCAATATTGTAACCAAATAAAAAGAAAAGAGAAGAAAAGAAATCGTTATTTTTACTTTTTCTTGATTTCAAAAGAATAATAAAATTCTGGGTAGGTACCTTCGAATAAATTATCTCCACAAATCAGACATAAACCTCACTTAACCTTATACACATTTCATTGAATTTAATTTATTCTGCTATTTTCCACACTAAACATAAATAAAATGTCTCTTTATCAAAGAAAATAACATACATATACAAAAATCTATATCGGAATGGGTTAGGAGTTACAGTAGCCGTCAGAAAAAAAAACACTGAAGTGTAACTCGATTTTTTTTATGAATTTAAGATTTTTTACGGGATACAAATTTGTGGTCAGCTGTTGTAGAAAATAAAGGACACGCTACAAAATATTTATTTAAACTAAAAATATTGAGAATTGATAAATAAATTTGAAGTATTGATTAAAAAAAGGTGCAGTTTTCATTTTTTTGAAAATGCTTTGGACATATCTGAAGAATTTCAAGTCAATTTCTTGTATATACTTAATTTAAAGGCTTAAAAGTTAATAGATTTAACAGGAGAAAACTGTATTTGATTTACCAGATCATTTTTTTAGTTTCACAAAGTTGGCAATGTTTTGCGGTTCTATTTCTGACCGCTACTGTTAAGGATGAATTTGTATCCATTTCAAATGAGTATATGTATGCCAAGTAAAAAGTAAACTAAATCACTTTGTCAGAAGGGGCCGACTAAATCGATTTATTTTATTCAATTGGAAAAATGTTAATTAAATTAAGGAAACACAATAGAATTGTTCCACAAACCCACAAGAAGTATCCACGATAAACTACATCACAATGATGATGATGATGATGATGATGATGAAGTTGATGATGACGATGATGGTTGCTTTCTTTTTTGTAAGGCTTCTCATGCAAATCAAGCAGTTTTCAGTTAGAGCTTTAAAAATAAATAGGTACACATCACCAAGCCCACAACAAAGACAAACAACATTCATTTGAAACTTATTTTTGAAAACACTATAGGAAGGTATAAAGCAAAGCTTCCCCTTTCCATCATCAGATCCTTTCGTTTTTTCATCATCACCATCATCACCCCCAAAAGAGCCATGAACCAGTTTCCTGCTTAAATATTTTCCCTTTTTTATCAGAAGTTGTAGAAGAAACTACTGCCGACTACTTCTGTGCCTTCTGCTGCCTAGAAGATAGCATAGCTACTCGTATTATGTATGTGCTGCTGATGCTGGTATGACAGGACAGGAATAAAGACCATCATTTGGGTGATGGCCACTTGGTAAACAGTGACATAAATTCTCAAAGCCTTAATATTTATTCTAAGGACCCACAAATATCCTTCGATATCACGTCGCTGTCTCATCGTATGAAGTATCTACTTTGTCATTGAGATTCAGATAGAGATTGAGATTTGAGGAGTACGTTGAAATGGGCATCGGTAGGGTATGAACTAAGCCGAATTTCTGCTATGTGACAGGTAATTACAAATTTATTTAGATTGACTTTAAGGATTGATCCTTGTTGGGTGTTCAAAAGAGTATCCTTATTATTAAAAAAAAAAAAACAGAAAAAGGTTAAAATGGTATCTACGTGGTTTGGTAATGACCTGATGTTATTTCTTTCTTATCTTATTTGTGTCTTATAATTATAGTGTGACCAACATATAGAACAATACAAAAAAATATATATCATTTAAGTTTTTTTAATTTAACGAAATTAATGCATAATTTATTCAGAAAATCTTACATAAAATAAGTATGAATCCAATTTAAAGGGTGTATTTTTAGAAGTTTGGTTTTCACGAAGAAATAAAACAAATAGATATAATTCAATGTAATGCAAAAGAATTTAGCTTTGTTACAAGGATAAGGGTTTACCATTATTTTTTTTAAATAACTTCGGCCATGTTCAAATTAATTCCAGCCGAGAAACTCAATTTTGTACCACTTTTTGCATTAGTTGGGGACATATACGTCAGCAAAACTGGCACAAATATTCTCTTCTAAGGCGTCAATCTTCTCGGACTTAACTGCGTTAACAAGGGAATTCACATAACCGCTACAAAAATAGCCCAGCGGTGTTAAATCGCACGTCCGTAACCACAGGCCGATGATGACGCAAAATAAAGAACTTACCAAAATTTTCCTTTAATATTTTGATTGCTTCGGTGTATGGCGTGAACGCAATCATTATTTTGGTAAACAAATTTGAGCAATTGACATACGTTTTTTAGTTTTATGAAATGGCAAACCAAACTGACCATAGTTCAAGTTGGCATCTGTCAAAAAGACCAACTCTCAAAAAAGTATTGCCAGATTAAGAACCAAGTTTCTCAAAAAAGAAAAAAACACCCGTTATAAAAAGTGTATAAAAAGAATTTTTTGAATAACAACATTTATTTTAAATTGATATCTTCCATGAAAAAAAGTATCTCAAGAATATTTACACACGCACACATGGACATTACTCTTAAAACCATGGACTAAGATTCTTGGGACCTTGAAACGTTGAAAAATGTCGACATTTGTAATTGGACAATTCGGGCCGATTACAATGCCTTCCAATGTGAAGAAGTTAAAATTTGACAAAAGTTTTACGTTTCAGACTTTTTGTTCAACTTTTCTGCATCCTGGGTTCCTGGGTTTGTAAGCTTTCAACTACACCTATAGGCAGTCTTCGTAGAATTCTTATTTCTTTTGATAACACCTTGACATTTTTTTTTTTTTACATATTTATGGACGCTTTTTCCATTGAACTCTTTTAAGCTGATTCCTTTTTACGTTTCATTCTTTTATCTCCCTTTAATAAATAATAAAATTACAAAACGTCAAAAAGATTGCAATTTAAGCATAGATTAAATTTGAAGCATTTTTTATTAAGCTTGTGGCAAGACTTTTCTCAAATAAATCTTTCGTATTTGACAAAAGACTGTTGGTACTTTTTCTGCTTGACATGACGCTTGATAGGGACTCTAACTTAAAACTCTTTATGAGCAGTCTCTCCAGCAAATTCACTTAAAAAAGAATATGGTTACACTATGAGAAACCTGGCGATGTAAGATAAAAACTAATTTATGATATCAAGACATCTTCTTTTAACCTTACAACATTCAATAAGTTAAATTTTTCTCAAATAATCTTACGTGCATCAGCTCAACTTAAATGAAATATTACTTTAAACCATAAGCAGCAAAGCAACAACAAAACAGTTCCCCTTTTAGCTATTATAAGTAGATTTTATTTATTATTTATTCTGTCTGCAGGGCGAATTAATTTTTCACCCATTAAATAAACCAAGTGTAACAAATTTGGCAACAATACTCATTATTACTTCTTCAAAATAACAGTGAAAAAAGCAAGAAAAATTATTACAGAAAGCTGCAGAAAAGGTCGTAGAACGTCCTGGTTTTTCGAAATCCACATCAAGTTTGTTATACATTTTCGTATAAGGGATTGTTTCTGCACCCGAAGTGGGTTGGTATAGAGCTATGCATCCTTTCTGATAAACAAAAAAAAAGGAGCAAAATCCACAAACACATTGTGATGAATAATTAGCAGGGAAATAAGAAGTAACAAAGCTCTTTCTTGATACGAATATAATTCACAATTATCGTTAAAGTACAAAATGTGAAGATATCAATCACCTTTAATGGTATTTTTTTAACGTTGATTGAACGAAACAGAATATTATATTTCTCAAGGAACAAGGAAATCTAAGACGAGGAATATAATTTTATATACATACATAGGTACAAGTACACAGATATTTCGTAAATGAGAGTCTTATTTTTATATATAGTCATTTGATGGGTACCTTTTCATTGAATTATTATTTTTCTTCTATAAGGCAAAATGATGATGATGATAATGGATTTTGAGAACAAAGTGACATAAAATGCTTTTCCTTGATTTGACATGAAAAAGATTTAATTATTAAGACATTATTTATATGAAGTCAGCCTTTGTATGGAACATTTTTTAAGATCTATGTATTTGTGAAGAAAAAAAGGTTATTTTTATTTCAGTTTCTGTGTCGAAGGTAAAAGATGAAGTTAAGTTATTTCTAGTAATAAATTATTAGTGATGTTATTAAAGCCATCGTTTTCTTTGATTTTGAAGCACTGTCATTATCGTATAATTTTTCAGGAGTCCCTTCTACTTGTTGTGTGAAGCAGAAGCAGAGGAAATAGGCTCGATTGTACCGATTTATGGAATTCTTGAAACTGGATTAGCAGGCATGGCATATTTTCTAGCCTATCATTAAAGAAGTATATATTTTGATTCACTGCGAATCCAGTATTGCGAATCGTATCACCTAGAATCGAATCTTAACTTCGAAAATTTGGACGGAAAGGATAAGTACTCGTTGAACTTATTCGTAGGTACCTATTTATTCAAAAATTTGATCACTTTTCGAAAAGTCACTTTTACTAATAGTTGCTATTTTGAGTAAAAGAAGGAATTTAAGCATTAAAGTTTCATCTCAAAGCTCCTGATTTCAGCTTTAAGGGACAAAAATAAAAAAAAATATTAAGTGGCGCAACAGCGTAGAGAATCAAGGACTAGTGACTTTGAACACTCAACCATTCTTGTGTGCAAATAATTTCAGGGAGGGAACAATGCACAGGTGCTGTTCTAGTTGATTTGGAAAAGGCCTTTGACACCGTATGGTTAGAGGGTCTTTACCTAAAACTGAGCAGGCTTGGCATAAGCAAGCCATTGTTGTATATACTTTATGATATGCTTAACGGTAGAAAGTTTGTTGTCAAAAGTGGCAATGTAACTTCTACCACAACATTCTCAATTAAAAATGGTCTTCAACAGGGAGCGGTGAATTCGCCGATTCTCTTCAGCATTTACACCAGCGATCTGATAGGTAGTCTTACAAAGGCAATTGCGTACGCCGACGATCTTATTGCGTACAGAACGGCCCGAAAGGTTGAGGTTATTAGAATTCTCTTGCAGCGTGATTTCGACAAGATTCAGCGATATTGCGACGACTGGAAACTGAAAATAAATGTCCAGAAGTCGGAGACAATTCTGTTCCGGACTCCGTTGGCTAGGGCCACGAGGGATACGTGCAGGAATTGGCGCAAGATGGTTATCGTTGATCTTCACGAGCAGCGATTAGCGAGCAAAAGTGTAGTGAAGTACCTCGGTATCTGGTTAGATCAGTATTTATATTTCGATAGACATATAAATGCTGCTCTGACCAGGGCCAGAGGAGCCTTCGCTCTGACGAAACGGCTGTTTTTTAGCAGTCGGCTTGACTCCAGAGTGAAGGTAATTTGCTACATGGCCCTCATACGGCCGATGATCGTTTATGGTTGTCCTGTGTGGTTCAACGTTGCCCCTTCCCAGATGGAGAAGTTTCGGGTGTTCGAGCGGCAGTGTTTACGACGCTGTACCGGCTTATATCGAACAGCCGAATCTTCTTACGTGCATTACTATTCCAACGAGGTCCTATACAACGGGGCTCGAATCAACAGAATTGACAATTTCGTGATAAAACTCGTTCGAGGTCACATTGCAAGAGCTATGTCTTCGACCAACAATTTAATTTTCGGGGCGTTCTATCCGAACGACGAGTATTTTGAAAGTGCACGCTTGAGCGGCTTCATTCCACCAGAGGCATTCCTCTTTTTAGATAGATGCGGTCTGATACAGGATAGATTGGCAGTTCCGTTAATCTACCACGTCAGACGACGAACCGTGGATAGGCGACTCCTGTACAATCGGGACGTCATGGCACAAGGCGGAGCAGAGCTCCTTCGGTTCAGTAGGGCTGTGTCCGAACGGGACCGAACTGATAGGGTGAAGCAGGAGAACCAGTTTTGGTGGCTTCAATCGGCACTTGATAGTGGGTAGTCGGGATGGGGTTTAAAGCCTTGGCCGGCTTACATACTTGTTTTATAGTTTTAGGGTTTAGTTTTAAGTAGAATAGGCATGGTGGCACATAAAACAGAGAATACAAAAAAAATACAAAAAATACAAAAAAAATACAAAAAATACAAAAAAGAAAAATACAAAAAAAAAATAAAAAGAAAAAACATGGAATAAAAAAATAAGACAACAATATATGAAAAACAAAAAACGTTAGATAGTTAGATTTGCTGATGTGGTTGTTCTAGTTTTAAGTAGTTCATAGGTAGAATAGGTAGTTTTAGTTAGCTTTAAGTTTTATTTTAAGGACCTTATTTTAAGTAGTTTTTAAGTAAAAATAAAAAAGGACATTGATATTAGTTTTTTTTGAAATTTTCTAATGAATACAAAAATAAATAAAATGAATTAAAGTTAAATAGATCTTAGGGCCGAAAGGCATTAGCATTAAGTATTATTGTTTAACTTAGAGTGTCCGTATGGGACCAGTAAGTTAGTTGTAAGTTATGGTTAATTAGGCTAGTTTTATGAATTTTTGTCTAGCTTTAAGATAGTCTTAAGAATGAATTAATAAAAATGAATTTGGGAAAAAAAAAAAAAAAAAAAAAAAATAATTTCAGGGATAAAGGGGTCCTACAATTTGTATAGCGAACCCGAATGACTAATTTGAGACAGCACTTTTCACAACAAGAATTACTCTTGGAAGATTTGTCAATTCCTCACAAGAGGTAGTACCTGTGAAAAAAAAAACTTTAGATGGCACAGTCAGGAATTGAACTCAAGACAGTCATATGCACTAACCATCACGAAACGGGTGCTACGTATGGGGCAGAACCCAGAGTGAAAATTTACAAGGGTGCCTTTAAAGGGAGACTTCAATGTATAAATATAAAATGTTTTCCAATTAGGATTTGACAATTTTCCCAATTGGAGAGTGTACGTCGCTTCAAATGGTCCACCGGCTTCAATTTTTGAGTCAGTTTGATCTTGTATGGCTTGAAACCAAGAACTGTACGCAAAATACGTTATAATGTAGCCTGATAGATGCGAAGTTCTTGAGAACGCCATAGGTTTGATTTGTTTCACTTATATAGTTATTGTCTGTCAACTATAAGGCGAGAAGTATTACCGAAAATTGGAGTTAGTGCTCTTAAAGTTGCGGTCACCCATTCAGAACTTCAGTAGAAAATTTTGAAGACGTTACTCATTCGTGTACTCTTCCTTAATGAGTTAATAAATTAATAAATTAAATTAATTAATAAATTTATAATGATACTTTGGTGATAAGTGAAAGGATGCGTTCACAAACTAAATTGAAAGTTGTCAAATCAATATTAGAAGACACGATATAAAGAAGGAGCATGGAGAAAAAAGTCAACGAAGAGATGTATAATCATTAAAAAAATGTCAGACAAATGAAAGAATAGGGTTGTAAACAGAGTATCTTAGGGATATGATAGAATTACTGGAGATTCGGGAATACATTTTCAGTGCTACGAATTTTTTTTGCAGAATGTCTCATGTATTTAAGTATTCTATGTTATTATATCCATCTTAATACAAAACTTCAGCGTGAATGCTTACAGAGCCCTGTGTAGCCAACCCCATCTATTGAAACAATTAGCTTAAATGTCAGGAAATAAAAAATGTTGGTGAAGTTCTTGTTTTATACAAAACAAAATCTGTGAAATACATGAAATCAATCTAATTCATTTTTTAAAGGGGCTCTTTTATTTTTAAAAGGACTCGGTTTAATGCGAAGGGATTCATTTATAATTTTGGATGCTGCAAGCACTTGTGTTAGAATGCAAGAGCATTAGCCTGATGAAGTTTTGAAATGTTTTGGATGTAGAATGTTGCATAAGTTAACATCTTAGGTGAAGCATACTCTAGTGCAGAAATTCATCAAACGATTTATTTTAAAGGTTTAAGTGGCAAAAATGGCAGGAGGGGATGTTGGTTAAGGCTTTTGTTAATCCATCCCGATCTGTAAGCACAATTGTACAATGATGTGACAGTGTATACTAAAATTTAATTTTTGTCATTTCATCAAATTTTACGAATGACATATTTCATTCGCATTAAAACTGTGTTGTTTTAAGTTGAGGAAACCCGTGAATGAATTATTGATACATTTTCAATTTTTTTTAACTCTTAATTTGTTTAAATTAAAATAGTAAAATATTACTGAACATTTTGTCAATACTAACTTTCTCTAAAAACCACGTCAGGGTGGAAAACTCGGACACACTTTTTTAATGAATAAATAGAATTATTATTTCTAAACAAGTATTCATTCAGTAAATTTTTGTATAGTTTGTTCTACAAATAATGCGCTCATATTTAACTAGATTTCACAGCATTTATAACGACTTGAATTCGAAAAAAGATTTTCCCTAAAATCGAAAACCTAATTTAAATTTTGATATTAATTTCTGTTTCATGTCCGATTGACAACAATGTTAAATCGGACAAAATTATTTAACATTCTTTAAACAAATAAATGCAAAATAAAATTGACTGAAATCCTTCACGATCTGTAAGATTTTTTTCTAATTTTGAACTAAACTCAGTTTAATAGAATACATTGAAAAAAAAAAACAACTTAATTCCCATAAACATCACAAAAGTTCATTACAATAAGAATATTATTAAATTTTGATTGAAATAATACAAAACAATTATAATTTTTGTATTTCCTTTTGTCAAACAAAGCCTCAAACGATTGTTGTTTTTGGCAATGACAAACGATAATATTCATGAGAAAAAAGCAATAAACCAAAATCTAGGTTACAAGACACAAGAATAATACTAAGCTTCATACATACATATGTACATATGTATATATATTTATAATCCCTTCATTCCATTCGTATTAAAATTATTTGGCACAGAATCGTACATAAAATCTCGCTCACACATAAATTGCCGCCTGTGCCTCTGCTTCTACCGACGACGACGACGGCATTGCTCACTATGTTCACTATGGCGTATACGTAATATTTGTTCGTTCTTTAATATAACTGATTCAGAATTAAACCCTCTGCAAAAAGGAATAGACATAAAAACATCATTATCGCGGTCGAAGAGTGTGTTTCCATCAGACATTGACGACGACGATGACGACGACGACGTCTGATTTGAATTTATTACCCTTAATAATAACCTGCCATAAGAGGATAATAACATCAGGTAAAATGAACCGTGACTTCTATGGAACTTGAGGTGTAGGACGTAGGTGGTTATGCATAGGGATGTAGAGTAGGCGTGGGCAAGATGGCTTATTTATTTATTTATCATTATTATGAGCTTCGGTTTGGCAACAGGAAACAAGGCAGGAAAACCTTCTGGCCATGAAATAAATTTCAGGGAATTAAAAACCTAGAAGAACAAAATACCAACCTAATAAATTGCTTATCCATATCATCTCATGTTGTTTGTTATCATCTAAAGTTGAGTTCTGTATCCAAGTAAGGGAATAAGGGAACTTCCAAAAACAAATTCAGCCAGAGTATCCCTAAAAATCACAGGGGACAATCAATTAACGAATTCATTAGGGTCTTGGTCGTATTCGTATTCGTATCCGTATTCGAGAATCGGAATTGAAATTTGAATAGAAATCAAATTCGAAATCGATATCGAAGAGGGGAGGAGAGAAGAGAAGAGGATGATATTTTACTACTCAATTACATAAGTGCACTGCCGGCTTGGATTTAATGCACACACAAATACAATCACATATATGTATGTATGTTGTAGACACTCGCACATGCCCCAACAAATGATCGGTATCCACTCAGTACACACAACAATCAGTTCAATTGTGAAAGGACACTGCACACATCCTTTGTTGTTGATTTTCTTTTCTTCTTTTCTTATTTTTTCATATTTTTTCTATTTTAAAAAAAAAATACTTTTTTATTTTCTTTCTTTCTATTTTCCACAGCTTTTTTCTTGCCACTACTGGATTTTTATAATATCCTTTCTACAGAGAGAGTGTACCGCCACTGCATTCACTTATCCTGCGGTTTTCTTTTAATGAATTCACTGTAATACACATATCGCATATGTACACAACATACTCATATTCGCTGTAGTTGTGTATATCCTTTTTTTGCCACTCTTCACGCGCGCAATTTTTTATTTTTCTATTATTTTTTTTTTCGTTCGTTTGTATCCTCGTCGCTCACATCACTCTCCACCGAAGGATTCTTTATTTGTCGTCCTGTGTTGTTTTTCTATGTTTATTCGCCTGGCAAACTATAATATTTTTTTATTATTATTATTATTATTTTTTGTTTTATTTTTATTTTTCACTTAAAGCTCACGCGACATTTTTGTTACAATTTACTTTTGCTTTAGGCGAAAAATATAGTGCGAGGACGGTTTATTGTGATGCCAAGAATTATGTTTTCAATTTTTATGGGAGCAACCGGTTCATTTGAATAAATTAAACAAGGACATGAAATTTTAGCACACACATTTTGTGTGTTTGATGTTGATGTTAATGTTAATGTTGATGGTGATAGAGATGGTGATGAAAAAGAAATGATAAAAAGGATGCATTTCCAGGACACTACGAATAACTCGTATAATTACAAGCGAGATGCATTGAACTCTGGTACAATGATTTTTTTTATACCTGTTTCAAAAATAATTCTCGAGGAAATGACGAACCGTAGTTTTTTAAAACATTTGTTTGTAACACACATAAAACAGGACGAAAACGAAGACGACGACGTGATTTCGGAGGAAACAAGCTTTCCTATATGATGGATGTTTTGATATTATTACACATCCGATTGGACCACTTGTTTAAGTCAAGACTTAGACACGACACACGAGTATATTGGGTGCCCCGAATAAGAGGGTTTTTATAATATCAACACCGTTCCCGAATAACTAACGAAACAACGAACTCGAGAATTTTTTCCTCCACAAATAAATACAATCCGAAAAAATGCCAGCAAAGAGAGAAATTTTGCGAATGAAGAACTCTGGGATTAGGATAGTTTTCTACTTTTTTGAATTCTTGCTTTTACAGGCGATTCACCTCGCTCCAGAGGAAAGTACACAGAACACAGGAGGCGAGAGAATGAGAGGAGAGGAGTTGAATTCCAAGTTCCAATAAAACAAACTCTACTGGAGAAGCTTTGAAGTTTCCCAACCGAATGAACACCGCAATGCATGTGGTTGCAAGACAATATTGTGTAAGAGCTTTTTCGTTTCTTGTTTGAAGAACCATGTATCTCTCACACAAAAAAATTTCGAGAGAGAGGGAAAGAGAGCACAAGTTAGTGCGAGAGAAGTTTACTTAATTTTTTTTATTTTTGTTTTCCAACGTTTTTGAAAATTTCACATGCTTCAGAAACTTTCTCATGTTAAATCACACTTCTTTGTTGGGGTAGGGGTGTGTTGTTTTCTAAAGAAAAACTTTAGCTACACGGATTTTTAGCTTGCCTTCTGATAGTATCGTCTAAAAATTGGGTTACAAAAAAAACAGCAAGTCGAAATCTGTGCAGGGACAGGGAGTTCCAGAAGATTTGAAAACACACATGCGCTGGAAATTCTTTCTAAAAATTTATTTCACTCGCAGCAGCTTGTGCTGAGTGTACGACGACGGCGATACGAGTATGTCAGTGTAACACTGGAACGATTGGAACCTATCCTTAACCATCCCCAACCCTTAGATGTGGTATACGGTACACAATCATTTTGCGATGGCAAGGAGGAGGGGGAGGGGGTATTTTTCTTGCATCTGTTGTCATTTTTGCATTGATAGGAGTTCCTTTTGTGATGAAAAGGAAAACAAATATGGAAAATTAAGGTGTGGATACTTTTATTTTCGTCTTGATGGTCTTCCAAAGGCACAGGACCCACACAAGACAAAACTCTCCTTTGATGGACAAGCTAATATAAAAATAAGGATTAGAAAAAAAAAATAAGAATAAAAATAAAAATGAAATTCAAGCGGAAATGATGTGGAGCAAATGGAATTTTAAAAATGAAGCAAAAGCATTTTTTCGTTTCGTTTTAGATATTTCCCTCAAAAAACCGACACGACACGAGTGTGGTTGAGTTGTATGATGCTTTTGAAGAAGTTTAGAGACAAAATTGTTCGAAAAAAAAAAGGATTTGTAGAAGAGTTCATTGAACTTTTGAAGGATTTGCTTGATGTGCACCATAGAGAAATTTTAATATTTAGGGATTACAATGATGGATGAATGGGTTTTTGCTCGATGTTGGGTTATTATTCATGTTTGTCTTATTTTGTTTTAAAAGGTATGTCACTCTTTAAGGTGATTGCAGTGCTATTTTGGAATTATTAATGTGTACCTACGATTTTCTACAGCCAGCGCATAAGGTTTCGGGGTCCTGATGCATTTATGCAATATTGTATTTGATGAATTAGACAACTTCAATGAAACTTTATAGCAGGGTTTGTATAGGGTTCCTTTGTACTCATTGAAATATTTTGCTACCAGAGCTGACCTATAGAGCTTCAACCAACCAGATTTTATAATATCATTATTCTATTCACTTTATCTATACAGAAAGGCGGTAGGTAGGGTGAAGTCCTTTGTAGGACAGTGAACAATTCTTTGCAAGGCAATTCTTTAAGAAGATTTTAGGGTACTTCTAACTTAATTACAAGTAAGTCGTGAGTGTAAGTAGGTAGACTTGACTGTAAAATTTAAAGTTCTTGAGTTTTTCTAATTTTAAAAATACGTTTTTTTAGAAAGTACTTATAGCTTTCTAAGGGAATAGATAAAAACCTCGCCCTCGACCAATCCTAACAGATGGCAATAGCAGTAAGAAAAATGGTGTCCCAAGGCCTAATACCTCACAGGATGTTCCTTATTAAAATAGTTAAAATCTTTCTAACTTAAGAAAACTAATAACTTTAAACCGTTAATAATATTAATACAAAATGACTAATACATGCTTTATATAGATTTTAAAGGACAATCATCTGAGTTAGATTTTTGTAATGTCTCTGATTTGAGATAAAGTCAAATCAGCCACTCTTTTTCATGCTTACAACTTATTCATATTCTTTACCTTCAAAATTGAGATTTTGAAACTATGAGAGTTGAAGCATATTAATGTAAAAAAAAGAGGCTGGGATGCGACCCACACTGATAACTTCCCATCCCGTCTGTTGATTTGTCTTGCTTAAAAGTTTGTCTATAGGTATCAATTTTTAAAAAAAATTGCGTAATATTTTTTGTAGATTTTATTTTATTGAACATCGAAAACAATATTTTCTGTGAAATAAAATAAGTTTGAAGCCAATATTTTTAATTTTTGAAAAGCTATTTGAGTCGAAAGTAAATTCTTACCAAGTTTTAGTATTGTTTTTTTTTTAGGTTTTTATTTTTTGTAAACAAACTGCCAATTCGATTTTTCTCAAAATTTGATCGAAAGTTGGAAACAATATTTTTTAAAAGATAAAATTAGTTTGAAGCCAATATCTCAAATTTTTGAAAAGATATTTGAGTCGAAAATCAATTTTTACCAACTTTTGTTAAATTTTCTTTTAAGTTTTTATTTTTTGTAAAAAACTGTATATTCGTTTTTTTTTCAACATTTTACTGAATGTTATAAATAATATTTTTAAAATATAAAAGTAGTTTAAAGCTATTATCTCAAAGTTTTGAAAAGATATTTGAGTCAAAAATCAATTTTTCCCAACTTTTATTCATTTTTTTGTTTAGATTTTTATTTTTTGTAAGAAAACTATACATTCGATTTTTCTCAAAATTTTTCCGAATGTTGAAAAAATATTTTTTATAAGATGAAATTAGTTGTAAGCCATAATCTCAAACTTTGGAAAAGATATTGGAGTCGAAATTCAATTTTTAGCAACTTTGAGTAATGTTTTTTTAGGTTTTTATTTTTTATAAAAAAAACTGTCAATTCGATTTTTCTCAAAATTTGAATAAATGTTAAAAACTTTATTTTTCGTGGCAAAAAATTGTTTTGGAGATAAAATCATATTTTAGTCCTTAAATTTTCGAGGTGACAATTTTTTTTAAACTGTATAAAAAAACCGCACACGCAATTTTCTTGAGAGCCATTTCTGCATCTTTCTGACAAAATTTCTTTGAAGTCGATATCTCTGGTTCTTGAGCTATGGACGTACGTTTGGTGTTTTATTTTTGTTTCACTGTCATACATCTTCACTTTGAACTATGATTTAACCACCAACCGCCTTAAAAACGAATAACGCTTGCAAATTATTGAAATTTATTGTCAAAATGCGTGCTGTATTAAGGAAGATCATAACGTGGTTCTTGCAATTTATGGTCAGTTTAATCGAATTACTCAGGCGGCTATCAGCGCTATTGTTGGATATTAAAACACCAACACGTTTACATGTAGTGCCAGTGTTAATGATGGCCGTACGCATCAATTGGGATTCTGTTACTCCATATGTGGACAATTTTTTAGGTATGAATCCTTTCAAAATACAGCTGAGCTGCTACAAGAATTGAAGCGGAACGACCAACATTGAAGCATTTAACCATAAGATACCAGCCATATTTCTTAAAAAGACTATGCTAAAATTAGACTAAGTAAATGATGGACCATTAAAAGTGCAGCTGTGGCCAACATTTGCAGTAAATAATTTTCAAAACATTTTGTTATATTTCCCATTTCTTCAATTCAAATAAAGATTTATTGCATTTTTCTCAAATGTATGTTGGATAGCTCTTATAATCACTGGTTATTACTATCAAATACAAAAATGTCCTTTTTAATAATTGTGTTAGATAAGTTTCCATAACCAAAACATTAACTTTTATAATAGTTCAATCAATAGTATGATTTAATCGAAAATCCTTAACTCCAACTACTCCAAGGGCCTTCTTTTTAAATATTTGTATACTCAAAATAGGTCCAAAAATGTTTGTTTTATATATAAGTTGATATAAGCCAAATAAATGACCTTTTTTAATTTTATTTTTGACTCGTTTTGATTGCTTTTGATAAACACCGCCTACCAGGCTAACAACTAAATATCATTTTTCAAATCTCATCCTCATCCTTATCGAAATTATTATTTAATTAATTGTTCACAGAGTTAAACGATAAATTTGATTGTATTTCCTGCACCTTACCACATACTATTCCTACATGTTCCTAATAAATTTTAATAAATTTATAAAACTCAAAATTGAAATTGGCAATTATTATTAATTTTCGGCCTTTCAAATTTCGAGGTCAATAGTTTAATCATAAGCAAGAACCAGCAAAAATGTCCATACATTTTTGATGCTACATATTAAAAAGTGGTACCATTCTTCCTCTCGTCCTCTTTTCAGCCCTTATTCCTTCGATGAGTCCTTTCAAAATTTAATCACTTTAACTATATACATATCTACCCACGAAAACCACATCAATAAAGTTTTATAATATTATACAACGAAACGAACCACCACCCCAACCCTAACTCAGACCCAGACCCGTCCAACCAACATTGGGCAACATAATTTAACCGCGCGCTCTTCAGCAATCGACCGCACCTGCACTCGATTGCTCAAAAATATTTAAAAAATAAAAAAAAATAAAACACGAAGAAAAATTGATTTAAAATTCTGTAAACGAATATGAAGACGATGTCAAATGATGGTTCCTTGTGTCGGTCGTCCTGCCTTATGGTCATAATAATAATTTTGTGTCCCTGTCCATGATGCAGGATGATGATGGTTTTGGGTCCATATCATCTTATATTCTTATTTTCTATATAAGAGTACCTACAGAGTCATATATTGTGCTCCTCGTCCCCGCATTTCCCTCTCGGCATCAGCTCCGGCTTCGGCTTAAGCTTCAGCTTCGGAACTCACTGCATAGGGCATAGATAAAATTTGCCTTCTTTTTCATACATCATCGTCTTTTTTACATGACAGAATTTATCCCTTGTATAAACTGTATACGGTACAAACGTCCTCGTATACAACAACAAAAATGTCCTTAGTACAGAAACAGAAACCCAACTTGGAGTAATATTGTCGCAGTGCTTCATTTTGGTCCTTTCTTCTTTTGTATATATCCCCATAGGTTGAGCAGGAGGAAACAGAGTAAAGAGAGAAAGCAAAAGTGAGAGAGCGGGAGAGAGCACATCAAATAACCATCGCTCTTACAGGACTATTTTTCTTTTATAGGGTGTGTTGTGTTTGTGGGATATAAATATTTGTGGTCATAAAAATTGAGTATTTTTCTTTTCAATGTCTTCTTTTTTTTTTAAGTGAAGTGGGAACAGGAACCATTTGAGATAATGTTATTCACGAGCAGAAATAATAATAACAATCAAGGTCTTTTTTCAAATTGTGGTTAGGATAAAAAGAAAACCATTATAATTTAAAATTATTTATCCTTGAAAATAGAAATAAAAAATTGAAGGCCGTTAAATAACTTTGTGTCAGATTTGATATATTTGAAAGAGACAAAAACAGTCCAATCATTAAAAGTACCTTTTAAAAGACACTTAACGTTCGACTTATTTATCGATCAAAAGAGAGAATCAAATTGTAAATTGTTGAAGTCGCTGCACATTGGTTTTGAATTCCAGAATATTGCAATTATTAAGAAAGACAGTCTGGCAAAGCATTCCACATTCGCGTAGTACGGCTAAACAACCAATCTTTTTACTTGGAAATACAACCAAAGTTGGGTTCGAAGGTATACTGATAAGCATTCCCGATGGCGGGAATATTGCTTGCGGGGAGGAATGTAGATGACCATTTCTCTAGACCATAACCGGTTAAAATAAAGTAAAAATGGGATGAGATAAGAGACTTTACAACGGAGTTCAAGCAACGTAAATGATTCAACGTTGTTATCATCACCAATCAATTTTAATGCCCTACGTTCAATATTGACCGAGAAACTTAAGTATGTTCCAGAAACAACAGCCCAGAGATGCGAGTTATGCGTATACTCAAGCTTTGAAAGTATATAATTCAGATCAGAGGGGAGAAAACTTCATGCATCGCCTTAAGAAACCCAAACATCTTGAGACATTTTTAGCAACCGTCACATCGATTGTGTTCTTTGACAATAGGTATTTATAGATACACAAACCGCAAATTTCGTGGTTTTCAGTGGAAGAAGAGACACTTATGGATAGTGGCAAAGGTGGTGCATTATGTTTTAGTAACTGTAGTTTTTTTTTAAACAAATTTACATATATGTATGGAATAATAGCATTACTACAATTTTTGAGATTCACATTTTTTGAGGGGAACAATTCTTTTACACTTTATTTTAGCAAAACTAACCGTTTCCAAAGAACACTCTCTTTAAAGGGAAAATAATCCCAGATTTAGACAAATTCTTTATTGTTGCTCCGCTTGTATAAGTCTTAGCGTGATGTTATATAGCCTATATCCTTCCTTAATAAATGGGCTATCAAACAATCAAGGATTTTTAAAAATCTTACCAGCAGTTCCCGAGATAAGAGCCTTCAAACAAACAAACAAACAAACAAGCAAACAAATTCTTCAGTAATATAATTATTCCAAATTTGGCTCCATGTGAATAATTCAACCTGATGCTCTATAAAAGCAGCATGTTTCCATTTTTTTGACCATAACTCTAGCTAAAGAGTCAAAAACTATTTTGGAATTGTCTTTTCAAACGACGACGGCTGGCATGGCCCATGAACGAATAATTTTTGTGTGCCACTCTCGAACGAAATCAAAAAGTTTTCTCATTTCAACAACAATAATAACAACAACAACAACAACAACAACGACGACGAAAACAACAACTGGCATTTACATGAAATACCTTTCAGAATTCAGAAGTCATTTCGCCAGTGGTTTGGAATGAGTTGAGTACGGAGAAGCTAGAAAACGAGCGGTAGGATAGCATTATGACCCTGATTAATCAGGCCCATCAGCCTTTCTAGGGTATTATTACATTTTATTTATGTGACATGTGCCCGTAAGCTTTACCCTATGATGCCAACTTCTTCAAAGTACGAATACAGTGTACAAAAATACTCTCTCTTCTATTTTATGTATGCTATGTGGTTGCTGACCTAGTTGCATGCACCAGGCTGGTTATATTAATACTGTGTCGTGGTGTGGTGGCAGATAGAAACGGATAGAATGAGAGCATTCCCTGGGATCGTTTGATTACCCCACTTACCATTGGCACCTTCAACCATTCCACCATCAACCCCGTCCGTACTCCGTGCCTATACCTACTCTCTCTCTATAACCAACCTAAGAAGTTCCTTCAGTGTTGTTTTTGTTGTTGCTGATGTTTCAAAAGGACTCTATATACAGTACACTTATTTCATTTTGGTTTGTTTGAGTAACACGGTATGTTAGTCAGGTGGGTAGTAGGTAAGGTAGGCCGGTAAAGCTACTTCTATATACCTACGTAACGTCCACTATCCTATCCACTATCCTTGTTAATCCACAAACAAACAAAAAAGTAAAGTAAGGTAAAATAAAAAAAGGACTTTTAAGTAAAAATATAAAAAGCACTCATGAATTCATCAAAAGTATATGACCCAATTCAGAGCTAACGGGCAGTGATGCCATCGGATACAGACATCCTAAATTTTATTTGAACAAAAAACAAATCCTCGGGATTTTTCGAAATAGACAAAAAATTTAAGCCGGCCTGTCTCTCTAATAACCGACCGACTCAGCTGTCATCATTAGTCGCGTTCGCATTCGCGTTAGCGTTCGCTTTAAAGTCCGCGTTGGAATTAAGTTCAAAATTTATAAAGACATTTTTGTTTTATTTGTTTATTGTGTAATTAATTCCCAATGCTAAAGAATGCAATATACTAAAAATAATTTCCTTGGGGGAGTTGTGTATAGTGTGCTGTGTCGCTGGCACTGTGCATCAGGAGGAGGAAGGTGGTAGCTGGGAGTTGAAAAAAGCTTGTTTTTAACTTCCAGGATGGGGAAATGAAAGCGCTTAATTGTAGTACAATGCTCTCCGTTTAGTGTCACACATAATGGAGATGGAGACGAGCTGGTGTCACTTCCAATTCACAAGATACAAATGAATATGGTAACAGGACAATGGATGGAACTCGAACTCACTCTGGCACTGTAATATCTTTCCGCCCATCCCGTCCAGCAGCAGTAGCTCTATACCCGACCCGTACCGTAGTAGGCAGGAACACAATACGTTTTTTTCGGTTTAATGAATGCATGCGATTTTTTTGAAAACAGGTCGAGGTCGTTCATTCGCTTTTGTACCTCGCTGGACTAAAGTTATTTTAGCGTTCGTCGGGGACAATCATCAGAACAACAAAACTGCGGCCTTAGAAAACCAAAAATGATTTAAGTAAATTGTTAGGTTTATTTTGTGCATAAATGAAAAAAGGTGGTCGTTATGGGGAAAATAGCAGAAATTGATAGCAGTTGTTTTTTCTTTGTATATATGTAGGTTAAGGGAGGGGCTTTTCACATTTAAAGGTTGAAAATCATAAACAGAGAAAAATCACAATATACTCGTCGTAGTATGACAAATGATAGGGATCGATGTTAAAAATTGGCAGGCGTAGCTTTTGTGGATATAAAAGGTGATAAAAAAGATAAGAATATAGTTGGAAGTTATGGCTACAATTTTAATTATGGGTGTAATTTTTTTTTGAAATTGGTATAAAATTATAATTTCTTATAGCTCCATTTTGATCATGATACATAGGACAGTTAAATGGTTCAGAGGTTGAACAATTGATACATATTTCCGTAAATTTAAGAAAAATGGAAAACATTTGGTTTTGGAATACAATTTAATAGGAATGTATGATATAAACAAATTCAGGAAATATTAATCGGGATTAGGGCTGGCCAAGAGACGATACTACTACTTTTGAAGCTTCAAAGACAAAACCGAGACGAAACTGTAAAGCGTCTCACCGGTCTCGTCGGTTTTTAAGGTTTTATATTCTTTTTTTAAATAAATTCTTCGATTCATAAAATGAAATCAAATTAGCTACACTTATACAAACGTGTAAAAGCTTTAGAATTGAGTATATCCGTTTAAATTAAAACTTTTTAATAAGTAACAAGGTTTTTAAGAGTAGAAACTTAAATAAACCAATAAAAGATGGAAACGCCCTGAATTTCCCGCTTGATTTTGTATCTAGACAAAAAATCTTTACTACTGCTTGTAAGCATAATAATAGGTCACAACCTCCTGGGTTAACATAAAAAGAAAGGATACAGTCATAGGGAAGAACAAAAAGACACATGACATTTCTTATGCCACTGCCCAGCACCATGCCATACTAAAAACAAAAACAAAACTTTTTCAATAATCTTGAAGAATTTGAAGAGATTCCACGAAGTTCATCAAAAACTATAAATGGCTAGAAAAAGAAAAACCATATTATTATAAGTTTGATCACTCTTTTAGAAAAGTTAAATTCTTCAGAGTATCCACAATGGATCTACATCGATCTAAGTTTGACGATAATGTCATCAATCGCAAGCCCATCAAACCTAACCTAAGAGTAGCAGTTTATTGGCAAACAAACCTATTTGTGAAAAGTCGTCTGTACATACATTATGTCAAATTTAAGATCTTGAGACATTGTATGGTCCTTCGAGAAGATTTCACATTTTAGGGACAACAGTCTTGTCCATGTAAGCTTTCGGGTCATGGTTGCGGGTTCGTGACGGGTTTGATCAGTACCTTTTCCAAAATGACAATGAGACATATTTTGGCACTGACATATTCATATCGGGTAATTACAATTATTTGATTACTTATTTAGACGTAAAGTTTTGAAGTTCATGATGTTTTTGAAATGATAACTGACTGCGAACTATCAAGCAATTATTCGAGACCG
Source organism: Eupeodes luniger (assembly GCA_951509635.1). Classification (NCBI taxonomy): domain Eukaryota; kingdom Metazoa; phylum Arthropoda; class Insecta; order Diptera; family Syrphidae; genus Eupeodes; species Eupeodes luniger. The sequence continues at coordinate 2,815,735 of OX608074.1, forward strand.
ATACCGAGACCAGGCTGACATTTTTTGTATTAGTCTCGTCGGGTCCCGTCTCCAACATAAACGTAGCATTACTACTTTCCAAAAAACTTAATTTGTATTTAGAAAATATAAAAAAAATATAAATAAATTGGGTGGCGCAACAGTCCGTTGAGAATTAGGGCCTAGTGACTTACAACTCTCAACCATTCATGTGTGCGAGTACTGTTCTCAGGAATGGAGGGGACCTACAGTTTTTTAATCCGAATCCGAACGGCTCATTTGAGAAAGCACTTTTCATGACAAGAATTCCTCTTGGAGAATTTGTCAATTCCTCGCAAGAGGCAGTACCCGTGAAAACAACTTTATAAGGCACAAGCAGGGATCGAACCCAAGACCTCTGGTCTTACATAAAAATCGTTTAATATCACGGGCATACATAAGTGTGCACGATTAAGTTTGCTATGAAATGAAAGCTTGCGTAATATGAGAATTTTCAAAATCGGGTGTGAGAAATCTTAGATACTTGAAATTGAAGTCTGCAGAAATAAAACAGCGGGTTTTGGTTTATACTTTTTTTGTTATCAACGCATACCATTTTTAAGATCTTAACATTTATTTTGAATGTATAGATAACCAAATATACAGATTTAAGAACTTGACCTTCTATTCATTGCTTATTTGAATGTATTATATATTATATTATGTCCCATGTATACATTAAAATGAGTTGAGAAAGAACATTCTATTTGCTGACTTATACGCCCTTACATAATTCTAACATAAACTTAACATAAATACAGATAACTTAAAGGAGGAAATTCAAAAGTTGTTGTTGTTTTAGCAGTTTCAAAAAAAATTGGTTGACGCACGGACTTGAATTAAATTTTATTTTAGAAATTTTGAATCTAATCAAAAAACTGTAAAAAAAAATGTTACACCTTTTATATTTTTTAAATAAGAAACGACATTACTTCCAAAATATTTCTATTACCAAAGGTAATAATTTTGGAATCCAGTAAACATTTTATGAAAACCGAATTGACTTTTGAATTTTTATAAAAAAAATGAAAAACCTAAAAAAATACTACCAAAAATTTAATTTTGACTCAGACATATTTAGAACATAAAATTATATTAAATTGAAACTTATTTCATCTTACACAAAATAGAATTTTGAAAGTGTTCTAGAAATGTAAGTCCATTGACAGTTCTTATGCAAATAATAAAAACCATCAACAAAATATTACTAAATTACTGTCTACCTTTTGAACAAAGAAAGATATTGACTGGAAACAAATTGCATCCTTTAAAAAATAATATTTCCAACATTTGTTAAATATTTAAAAAAAAATACAATTGGCATTGATTTTTAAAAATAAATTTGAATCCTGCTAAATATATAACTTAATTGCTTCATTCCCCGTGGCATGATGGTTAGCGCGTTGGACTGTCATGCCAGAAGTCTTGGGTCCAATCCCTGCCTATGCCATCTAAAGTTTTTCACGGGTACTGCCTCTTGCGAGGAATTGACAAATTCTCCAAGAGTAATTCTTGTCATGAAAAGTGCTTTCTCAAATTAGCCGTTCGGATTCGGCGTAAAACTGTAGGTCCCCTCCATCCCTGAAAACATTACTCGCACACAGGAATGGTTGAGAGTTGTAAGTCACTAGGCCCTAGTTCTCAACGGACTGTTGCGTTGCGCCACCTAATTTATTTATTTATTTAATTGCTTCATTCTAAAATATCTGAACAGAAAACAGCATAAACATTAATTTGTTTACTTTTTGAAGTTATTTCAATGACGATTCTGCTTGCAAAAAACTTCATTTTTTAAATTTAAATTTCTTACGGCAGAAACTTTCAAAACTTAGCACGTGCACGACTTTGATTAAACGTCTTCAAGCCGTACCAATTTTAACATTGTATTGCTTCCATCAAACCCGATTATAATACGGATGTGGAGGAGGGTGGTGTGAACAACGAATGAAGGAATGGACGAACAAACGTGATTTTACACATTTCAAAAAGTCAATTTCAAACAAAAACACATTTAAATTATAAGAAACCAATTGACACTAATGTTAGGATAATAAAATTTGCATTTTGTTCTTTAAAACAGGAAAATTTTGTAAAAACAGCTTGGTAGTAACGAACTGCAGTGTGGTTGCTACGAACTGTCAAAATCTATTGACGTTCCGCATACCATCCACACTGCAACGAATAAATTGTTCGTGCGCAACATAACCTCAAAATTATACCACTCTTGTTTTGTTTTTGTGTGAAAGATCATGGCTGAGGAAAATATGGAGAAAAGGGTAATTTAATTCGTCACTGTCTGCGAATAAAGCCCATGTGAAAGAAAAGTCAAAATATGCGAACATCCACAGTTCGCAGTTCGTAGTTCGTAGATCATGTGCAGGATGCTTTACAGCACCATGCCACAAGACATTTCAAGTGAAGTAGGGGTGTTTTTAAGTAGTGGCAATGACTGTGACATTAAAGACGATTTAACGTATGGCACAGAATGCACACCACAAAACTTTGTGAACATTTTCTAAAATGATTCAAAAAACCATGCGCAATTAAAATACCAAAAAGCAGTCTTTTTTTGGGACAAAAAGGTAAACATGGTAGCTTACATTGGATGGAAAGTCGGAACTTGAAAATTTTAAAACTTTATTTGATAAAGAATTAGCAAATTTTTGTTGAACGGTATGGTGTTTATGTGGCACAGTCTAATGCCCACAATTTTTCATTCACTAAAACGATTTAAATGTCTTGTTAGGTGTTTTGCTTTACAACGGCTATCAATTACTGCCAAGATGAATACACTTTATATCAATTATTGCCAATAATATGTCCCAAGCCAGATTCAAATCAAAAATATCTCCAGCTTTCTCACGACAACAATTTGGTTCTCACTGACAAAATGGTAAACATAAGGCCTCTAGAAACCCGTCTAAACGAAAAATTTTACCAGTTTGGATACATAAATGAAAAGTTTTGGTTAAATCGATGGTAAAATAATACGGAAGCTTCTGTCAAGCATGTATTGTGCCATTGTACGCTTGGGTAAATATTTTAAGTTTGTTTAAAAGACATTCGAATCTAATGGGTTAAAATTGCAAAAAGTAGTTTAAGGAACAAAATTGAGTCCAAAAATAATTACCAAGAAACAGAATATTCAAGAGCAGTTGATGACTCGATTCGTGTGCTATTTTATGTTTAATCTATTTTTATTCCAAAAAATAAATTTATTTCTTTATTAAAAATTACATATGTATGTACATACTTAAAATATTTTCTGAATTATTGCAAATGTAGAAAATATTCAAATGTTCCTATTTTAGTACTCAACATTCATTTTTGGAAACTTATTTATTATAAGATCCTTTGTTTTCGTAATAAAACCCATTCTCATTTAAGTACTTTTTGTACTTCTTTTTTGATAAAGATGAGTCTACTACCTCGGGAAGATTAAGACAACTGTTTAAACTTAAACTCAATGCAAAAGTACATTTCACCGACAGTATTTAGCAGATACTAAAAGTCTCATTTTAGTTTTGATAAGATTTCCAAAAGCAACTAATCAATTAAACGTTACAACATTTATAAAAATATTAAAAAAAATATAAGTGGTTCTCTATAATTCCATCACCCATCGCCTATTTTCAATACTTTAAACATAATATAATATAAAAACAATTCACTTACCTCAGATGATGTCAAGTAGCACAGCCTGGAATCGGTGCTATCAATCGATGCTTGCTGAACGATGCCATAACGTTGCTCACGATCACTTAAATAGTCAGAACGTAAACTATCTTGACGTATAAATTCACCCCTGTAAAAGCAACAACAACAAAATTGAATATATTTTATTATTCGAACTTAAATAGTTTGCATTTTTAGAAAGAGACCTTTGCTCTAAGGAATCAGCGCGTGCACTTTTATAGCCTGAATCATTCAAGCTGCTATCCTGACGGAGTGACGGTAGAGAATCCCACGGCGAGCGCTTATGACCAGATCCAGTTGAAAGTGGTGGCATCATACCCGTACCAGACCCAGAGCCCATTGTGGAACTTCCCGAACGCCAGCCATCAGAATGGCGAAACCATTGAGCGCGAGCCGATTCCCCAATGCAAGAGGCGCAGCGGGAATTCGAAAAACTTAGCAAACCAAATGAAAAAAACAAAAACACAAACAGCAACAACGGAAAAACAAAAATGTATGAGTTAACATGTGATCTAAATTTGTATAATATGTTAATAGATATGAATTTATGAATATCAACAAGCTCTAAACTATCTTAACATACCTTGCATTATGATCACTCAAATAACCACGATCGCGTTCGCGTTCTCGTTCGCGTTCCCTGATCAATTCATTGCGATCGCTGTAGTAACCATCACGCTCACGATCACGGTCCTTGTCACGAGTTGTTAGTGGCCTATGCGGAGGTAGTGGTAAAGTTGATGACTTGGCGTTGGCTACAGATCCTTAATTAAAATGGAAAATAAAATTTGTATGAATTTGTTTTATTTTTATTTAATTTTGAGTCTTAAATTAAATAAATAAAAAATTGTGTTCTATATATTTCAAAACCAATTCTGAATTCAACTAAGAATTTAGGTAGTTAATAAAAAATATATGTATTATATAAAAACCAAACAGCAATCAGATTATTTTCGAAACTTGCAATAGTTTTTTATGCAATGATTTGGAATAAATTTTGATGACTTAATAGGTTTTTAGATTACAAAAAAAAAAAAAAAAACAATCTACTTACGACGTCTTAATGGGTATGGGCTACGCTGGTTGGATCCTGGTAAACTCTCAGCAAACTCTGATGGTTTTGTGATACATAGGGGTTTGTTGTATTTTGGTTTTTTTTTTTATAAATTTTGAAAAGGATTATAAGTTTAAAGCGGTTATAGAAAAATAAAGTGCAATGCATTACAATCATTAAAATCTACGTTTTACAAAAAACGGACAGTTTAACAATTAAATAAATAAATTAAACTAAATGCTATGTGAATGATATAAAAAAATTAAAATAAAAAGCAAAGTGATAAGAATTCAAAGAAAAATTCAGCAAGTATTCAAATTTCATAAAAAATGTGTGTTTTTGATATGCAAATAACATTGAATTGGGAACCCCGTTTTTTTGGCAGATTATCTGTCAGTTCTTGATTATATTGTTACAAATTTCCTTAAAGTGACATTTGTAATTCGTAAAGCTTTTGAAAAACATGGAGATATGGGCCAAAAACTATCATAACATACAAATCTGTGGCATTTTAAACAACCAACTAATAGAACCAGGATAAGTAAGTTCCTTAAGAGACAACGCATGCCACTGGTTTTTAAAAGGCTGATAAGCTTTTGGAAGCGATCAGAATTCTAAAAGAAAATGTATTGGTAACTAATGAAGTAAATACAAAGTACAAAATTTAAAATTGAATTCCTCGAAAAATTTGAGAAGAAGATTATTTGTTGTTAAAGAAATAATCTCAAGAAAGTCTAATGAAACATTCATGTGGATCGAAGGATTTTATTGAATGTGATAGCACAATAAGACTCTTAGTTAATTGTTCAGTCTTAAATTAGGCTTAACTTAAGGCAGTTCTCTAACTACAAAACCTACAAAACGTTTAAACAGTTCTTCTAATTAACAGAATTAAACCTTAAAATACGTTCAATGTACAAAATGGTGAATAGTTTTCTAAGGGCCGGACATAGATGTATTTCTTTTTGATTAGAAATAGAAATTATGTATTGGTGGATTTTGAAATACTTCAAAGTATGTATGAGTAGTTATTTTTCACTAAAATGTACTTGAGGCCGGGAATTCATTTTAATGAGCAGATGATTCTCTTAGTACATAATGTCGAAAAATGAAACGAATCGTTCCACTAATTTGTGTTTTGATTTCACACAATTTCAATTTTCCAGTGGATTTCAATCAGGAGGGACCTGTCAACAAAATTCCAATGAATGCTTTCAATGATGAAAAACAATGATAACTGTGTTTTTATCAAAAAACTTAAAAACGTTTATCTAACCCAAAACTTTCCTTTTAGTTAATTTTTAAAATTTTTAAAACTGCCTCCTCTAGGTTTCCCGAGAACAAAGGATTAGTAATGAAATCCTTTTTAATGAACAGCTGATTCTTCAGTTTACAATTCGGAAAAAACTGTTTCAATGGCCAGGTTCAGACAACATAAGGGACTTCATTTGCAGTCAACTTCATTCTTTGAACGTAAATTTTGACCAAGACAACTAGTTAGTTTTTCAAGTGTGATGAATTTCAAATTCAGAACTTTACTTCGCAAACCTCTAATTTAAGTTCATAGTACAAAAAGTAGCATACAAAATATTGTCTACAAAACACTCCTCAGGCAAGTTACAAGCCTGTATTTGTATTTGTAAAGATTTGTATTTTGTATTGTAAAGAAATATTAATTATTTCTTTTCCAAATTGACAAGGAACCCTTTTACAGAAAGCATTAAATGAAGTTGTGCAATAAAGTTCAGCTTTCAGTTAAATGAAAAAACATTATCAACTGTCATTTTGACAGAAGTAGGCTTGACTTGATAGTTAGGGAGATTTTTCTTGACTACCTTTCCATTAAAGTTGCCTTAATTGGAAGGCAATTTTTTGGCAGCTGGCCAATCAGATGCTAGAAACTTGCCTTACTTTCAAGCCCTTAATGTCGTCTGAACCTGCCCAATGAAACCGTTCCATGTTCTTTCTATTCCCACCTGTCAGATTTACTGAATGTTTAGAAAAAAAATTAAATTAATCAAATAAATAGAAACTACCACAATGCAAATTCTCTTCTTCCATGAAGAAGATACCAACATAAACAATAAACACTCTTTAATTGAAAATCGGACTCACCCAAATTTTCCATGCTCTGTGATAGCAAAGCTTCAAAAGTGTGAAGACTATACGACTCAGCATCCATTCCCTTGGCTAAGGTGTTGCGCAAATGCATTTCGTATTCCAGCAACAACCTTGAAGTGGGACTTCCTGGAGTTGGTGTCACATTTGGCTGACCTGGATGATGATGAGGATGACCTCTGCCGCCACCACTCCGTTGACCATAAGACTGGTCCTGATCAGAATTTCCATTACTTGAACTTGGCGTAGTGGCATAACACTGATTGTCGAACATAACGTTGTCCGATGGCGGAGAGCCTTCCAAGCAGCCGCGTTCTCTTTCCAGTTCCAAGTATAGATTTCTTTGTGGATAGCCACCACGTCCAATTTCGTGAGATGATCTGTTTCAGGAAAATCAAGATAGTTCAGCATAAAAGTGTTGATACCGGCAAATTTTCTTTAAGAATAATCAAACCAAATAAAACAACTCACCTTGATCCGGAGAAGCGTGATGCCTGACTAGATGGCCTTCCCATCGAATTATTGTTGTTCATGATGTGATGCATTCCATGCTGGTGCATGGCATGTTGTGGGCCCAGAGTATTGGCCATGTTTGCTGCATTGTAGTAGTTATAACGCCGACGTCCCATCTCTGGAGAAGTTACGGGGCTCTCGGTGCTGGGCATGGGCTTCAGCATGCGTTTCAAAGTGCTTGTGTCGGTTGCCATGTTCATGTCTTCGGTGCTCTTTGTCTTACGCCTGGTGTTGTTGTTAATTATGTTGTGGTGCATGTCGTGTGATTCGCGTGCCTGCGTAAGGAAAAGAAAAATGAAATAACAAAAGGCTTTTATTTTCCAACTTTTGTAGGCTTTGTTTTTTTTCTTTTTTTCTTCATTTTGGTGACGAAAAGGTTGAAATGACAAATAGAAAACATGTGAGGTAGTTGGAGCAGCAAATAATCCAACAAAGCTAACGTCAACGGCATTGACGATTAAATCCTTAATCGATTTTTTTTTTTTTTCCTTTTTGAATTTGTTAGTCTCGAATTAATTAGCTAAGCCTAGCAGTATTTGTTTATACAAGTTTGAATTAAAAAAAAGAGTAATACTGGGGTTAAAAATGGGGTATAATGCTAGTATTTTGAACCTTATAGTATAATCTGAAGTAATACAGAAACCTTCATTGTTAGATTTCTTCGCGAATGGCATTTTCTTCAATGAAAATTTAACAGGGGTAGTTTTAGACGAAGACCCTTATGTATCACGTTGCATGTACCTACATATGGTGGATATCAAAAAGTCTTATGTACCAAAATAAATAAAATTTAACTACTGGAAAAAGCCTATCAAATTGAGTTTGTATTTTTGGTAATGGACACGTGCAATCAGCCAAAACCGCTTTACTCTTCGAACCTATTACTGCACTGTGGATAAAAATCAGCTGCAGCACATAAGGAACAAAGGCTTAGTGACAGTGAATGATGTCTATGCTCGAATAATTTCGGGATGGCGGAAACCTACAGTTTTATGCCAAAACCCAATAACAACTAGTTGGAGAAGCACTTTTCATGACGAGGCTTACTCTTAGAGGATATGTCAGTGTTTTATTTCAGTATCGTACTTAGTTTCTGGAAATTCTCATTGGTTACTTTATAAGTCTTCTTTGAAATTTTACTCTAAATTTAGTTTTGAAAAGTCTGGAATTTAATGTCTTCTTGCTTTTGAAAAATAAGTTTTTGAATTAAGTCTGCTTTCTGTTTTTATTATTATTATTATTATATTTTTTGAATATATTTAAGGAAAATTTAGTTCCAATAACAATCATTTCTTTAAAACCGTTTTGCCTCTTTCTGTTAAAAACCGTTTTTGCATTTCCTTAATAATTTATGTCATATATGTATGTACATATGTACATATGTATGTACATATGTAGGTGAAATCTAACAACTTAGAATATTTTTAAAACATTTGATGAAATACTATAAATATTTGAACTAAATATTGAAAAAAAGCCTTACATGTAGGGTTTTCTAATTTTAAAAGTTATATCTCAAACATCTGACGGATTTGAATGGAATCCATTGAAAAATTGCAATTTGATTACCAAAAGCAAAACTTTGTCGACCAGTGTAATTTATCTTCACAAAATTGGCATCTTCACAAAAGTATAATGCCCTTTTTCTATCAAATAAGAACTGAGTAGTTGGTTGAACTCGATACTATGCTAAGTCATTAAAATGGACAGTAACAGAGAACAGGCTTGCCATATTTTTGGGTCCTAGTAACCTAAGACTTTTATTTTCTAAACATCCAATTTTGGAATTTTGAGAAGTTCAGAGATTCTTTTTTTTGTCGCACTACACGAATGTTGAAACCTTTATATGACTCAATATTTCCCATTCATTGTCATATGCCCAAGAGCACTTAGACCAAACTGACTAAACTCAAAAAATTGTTGCAATGGCATTTGATTTTGTTTGCAACTCGAGGCCAAAACTCCACAAGATTCTTGTCTGGTATTGTTTCAGGGTAAAGTTTTTCAACCTAGTTGACATTAATGAGTATTAAACTTTTCAAGATTTCCGTGACCCGAAAGCAATTCCAGCGGACAAATTTTGAGGTTTTAATGGAGCTGATTCAGACAAACTTTTAGAAACAAAAATAGCAAAATAAATAACGCAAAGTAATTGATATTTCACTAGGCTAAATTTTGTAGCAAAATTTCTAAAAAGTAAAAGCAAGCCTGGTGAAGATGGAAACAAGAAAATACTCTTTTTCCAAGATCCCAATCATATTAATCGAAAGGACGAAAGAACGCTTTGAAATTGATCTCTATACGGAGATGGACAAAGTAATTGAAAGGCTCCGAATTGTTAAAAAGAAATTGGGCGTTATCATCTTTAACCAATGTTGACTTGGTTGCATTTTTGTTGGTCCTTAAGTGCTTATGTCACGTAGAAAAACGCAATGAAATTTACAGTCGTCGTCGTCGCTCGACTTGCCAGATTTTAGTATTCTTCGCTTGACATGACTTTTAAAAGGACCAATAAAAGCTTGAATCAAAAAACTTCTACACTTTAAACTTGCACGCAACTCAAAACTCAAAGAGTCAAGAATGCAATATAGTTTTTTTTATAGACCATATAAGGACTAAGACTAAAAACTAACCATTTCATCGTTGTAGTCCTTGTTGTAATCTTTGTTGCGTGTACCGGTGCCAGTTGATTTTGTGGAAGATAATGTATTCTGCTGAAGGGTTCCACCAGCCTGTGTGCCTTCTGACTTACAAGTCTCCATATCCCCGCGCTGCCCGCCTCCCATGTTGTCGTCTTGTCCAATCTGTGATCCCACGTGATTCTGTGAATTCGAATCAACGCCACCCCCTCCACTGGAGGCATTCACTCCACCTGCTAAATTTGCATTTCCAGATATATTCTGTCCACTGGACATGGTGTTGGTTTCTTGTGTTTTAGTTTGACGTGAAAGTGTATCGCCTTCAAAAAAATAAAAATCAACAAAAATTAATTTTTATTCACCAGTTTTATCAAAGACACAAACCAAAAGCACATTTGTTTGGGGTGGTGTGCTTTTAGCCAGAAAATCATTATATTACCTTGCCCTGATTGCATAGACTGTGTTCCAGATGCAACATTATCATACAAAGATGTGCTGGATGTTGCATTCATAACCTTTTGTGATTGCGCTTCTGTGTCTGTAGCCCTAGAAGCTGTCCGAGGCAGAGTTGATGAACCTACATGAAGGCATCCTTGATTATATTCAAAAAAGTCAACCAAAAACTGAAAAAACAAAAACCAAAACCAACAAACCTCGATATCTTGGATCCTGTGCACGTAAGCGTGCATATTGTTCAGCTGTCATGCATGTACACTGGGGCTCTCGTACCCTTGATGGACTTGCCGGAGTGCTTACGGGCTTACGCTTCGCCTTAACCTTACTCTTGCCAGGTGGATCCAATTTCAGCGAATAGCTCGAGGAGGCCTTTCGTGAAAATTTGAAAGAAGGCGACTGTAAAACGTCGCACTATGTTAGGTTAGTCGGTTGGGAATCACAAGGTTCTGTTTGTGCGGCTTTTTTTGTTTTGATAATTTTTTGTATCTTGTTTTTCAATTTGTACTTTTCAAATTTTTTTTTATTTTTTGATTAAGAGAATTCAGAGAGAGAAACATTTTGCTTGTAACGTGTAAATTTTTAATTTTTTGAAAGAGAAATACGACACACACATACATACTTAGACAGGAAGAAAAATAAACATTTTAGAAAATAATTCTAGTATTTTTTTTTTTTTTTTAATTAATGTTAAATTAATTTTTAGAGAAGTATTTTATTTATTTATTTCGAATAAATGTGTCGTCTTTTTTAGTTAAAGCTTTTGTTTTTTTTTTTTTTTAAGTTATTAGTTCTGGTGGAACTTGTTTTTGAGTTTTTCTTTATCTACAAGGAAAATAATAATAATTTTAAATCCATTTCGGATAGAATGTCTAATTTTTAACCGCTTTTTAGGTATTTTGGGCAGGGTAGGTTTGGGAGAGTATTAAGGAGTTACTAGGTGTTCAAGGAATTTAAGGCGATATCAAAGGGTTTACTTCGAGCATAAGTCAAGAAATTATATTAACAAACTTTTAAATGGTTTTTTGAAAACATTTTCTTTAGGAACTTTCAGCTAAATTAGATTTATAAATATTTCATAATAATCAAGATGAACATCTTCAATTTCAGAAACACAAATTTCGTAAAGATTTATTAAAGTGTATTTTTTAAAATATCACAGTAAAAATATAACAGCTTTAACTATGTATTTGTCAATTCAAAAAATTAGCTGATATTAATAAGGACTTAATTTATTAAAATGGACAGTGAGGGCGGAATTTCTTGGAAAGAAAAAATGTTGGTTGGTAAATTATAATGCCATTTCTATCTTTCAGAATATTGCATTGAAATATCTTTCTTAAGAAAAATTTGAATTTGAGCCTTCCATTTAGGACTTATTTCTCGATGGACCTAACCACAATATCAGGACCAGAGTCTAAGATCCCAGTACAATTTCGCAGCAATTCTTAACGCATGAACTGCCCCCCTTACTGAGAAGTGAGGTCTATCTTGCACCTCATGTATTTTAGGGGTCATAAGTGGAAAACAGAACTCTTAGAATACCTTTAAGCTCCGTATAGGGCAACTACAGTCACCACGATGCTCCTACATCTCAGATAGGCTGAGCCAAAGTGCCCAGTGTCAATGAGACATAAGAACCGACAAGACCCAGAGACTTTTAATTCCCGTGGTAGTCAAATATAGCTTCAGGTCGAGCTTCGCAACCGTTGAGGTTACTTCCAGATATTGGCTCCTTACAGTCCGAGACCTGAAAGTTTCAATTGGGGTTTTCGAACAATTGAACATTTTATTTTGTTCATTAGATTTTTCTAAAAAACAGACAAAATTTAGAACGCATTTTAATAATTGCTGTAAAAGATTCGAAATTTTCTTGTATCGAACTAACAATTTGATATTTGCAACATTTAGAGTTAATCCTCAAAAATGATGCTATACAAAATTGATGCTTATCAAAAATTTAGGATAATACAAATTTAAATTGTGTCTTTTGTCTCTAAAATTCAAAAAATGTTAACTGTCGTTAAAAAAAAAAAAACAAATTGACGAAATTACAATTTTATAATTTTTGTTCATGATAACTGCATTTCTAATTCAAAACTCAAGAATTGAATTGGTTCAGGGCATCAACAAAACTTTACTTTTCCAGGTTTTTCTTAGAAATATAAATATTCTTTAACTGGAACTCCTAAATTTACTCAATTGATCTATAGTTATCTTAATTTCAAAGTTCCAAAATCGGTTTTTGAAATATGCCTTTGTGTTTTTATGTTAAGAAACGTTTAATAAAATAGGTAAAAAAACATACATTGATTGAAGTATTTATTCATCTGAGATTAAGTTATGATATAATTGGTAGCTAATTTTTCAAAAAACAATTGATAATTATATTAAAAACATTTATTTTAAATTTATTTTATTACACTTAAAAGTAAGTAATTGATTTCAAGATTTATGCTCGTCCTATATTAAAAAATTATTTATTTATTGTTTAATTTTTGTTTTATTTAAAAACAGAAGGCACAACACAATTTCAAAAATGTGTTTTTTGATAAATGTTTTTTTGTGAAAGCGAAAGGAGTGTACATAGAGATATTTTGATAAAGAAAAATGATAAGATTAAAAAACAATCCATGTTTTCTTAATTTTTTTAAGGCTCTAGATATTTTGAATAAAGAATTAAAAAAATAATGCTAATTTTGCAATATTTGAAAAAAAAAAGGTAAAACATTGACAGCCATGTTGTGTGTTTAATGAAACATACACATAAATTTTGTATCGAACCAATATAAAATGATATAGACAAAATAAAATATGCCTGAAAAAGGATGTTTTCTATATAAGAATAAAATTGCTTACAAAAAGATAGGTATAGATACACAAGGAGTTTAAGGACGAAACACAGTTATTAAAAGTTCTGTACCAAGGGAATGAAGAAATATATTATTATAATGGATGTGATGAACACAAAAATATTTTCGCTCATGCGTTAATTTTCTTTTTTTTTTAAATGAAAGAAAAATTGAAAAATAAAATATATAAATTGTTTTTTTTTTTATATTAGAAGTTATATAGAAAAAATTGTAACAAAAAGGTGGTGTGAATATTAATTTGGAATGAATTTGAAGAAAAAAAATATATATTTATATTTTATATGCAGTGTATGGGAAGACGAGAAAAACATGACACCGATATTTGCTAATTCATTGAAGGAAATACCTTATAGCTCTTTTTCCAACGAAAAATCTAGATCCCAAAGTATATATGTAAGGTTTAATGAAAATTTGGTTTTTCTTTATTTTTGAAAGTGAAATATAATTTTGTTTAAAAAATTATTTACTAGGAATGCCCAGTGAAATAGCCAATATTTTTTTTTTTAAATAAAAAATAAAATAATACCTAATAGTAATAGAAAGTTTTTAAGTGTGTGGGAAATTAAATACAAACAATAATAAATAAAATAATAAACATCAGAAGGTCTTGTTTTGTTGAAGAAAAAATAACTATAATTTATTCAAGTAAAATAAATAAGGAAAATGATTTAAACTTAATACGTTTCAAAATACTTTTCGAAAGTTCAACAAGTTCCTTAGCGGCCTTCGTCAATTATTGTCTTCGTTACATTTTAATCAATTTTAGTATCTTATAAATAAAAAAATAAATAAATTAGGTGGCGCAACAGTCCATGAACGGACTGTTGCGCCACCTAATTTATTTATTTATTTTTTATCTATTTTAACAGTCCATGAAGAACCAGAGCCTAGTGACTTACAACTCTCAACCATTCAACCATGTTGTCAGAGATAGAAGGGACCTACAGTTTATATGCCGAATCCGAACGGCTAATTTGAGAAAACACTTTTCATGAAAAGAATTACTCGCAACGCACTAACCATCACGCTACGGGTACTATTTTAGTATCTTATTAATATTTAATGTTGAAATATTTGAAGAAATTAAAAACCTTGAATGGTTAAACTAGTAACAAATTGTTAAATTTTCATTTCAAAGGAGTTTCTCAAAATCACCAAATTTATCAATAACAGGGCTTGGGTTGTAAAAGAATGAAATCTTTTCTGAACGCAATCTTTTGTGATTATAATATAAAATAGATGGCGCAACAGCTCATAGAGAATCAGGGCCTAGTGACTTACAACTCTAAATTATTTAATTCACCTAAATATAAGAATATCAAATTAAACAAGAACCAATCATTTGACCGTACAAAGATTACAATCATTTTATTCGAACTATTTGAGACTTTATCCATTCCTTTGAAGTCTTTGAAATCCATTTCGAATCTTTTGTAGTCCTTTTATTTTTTTGAAATCCTTGCATTTTTTCAAATTATTTGACTTCATTAAAAGGAAGTGATTGCACTGAAAAGAATGGTTTGAAATGATTGCAATATTTTTTGAGAAATCAATTATTGGTGATTGAAAAATCTTAAGTCTTAATCTTAAAGTTAATTCAATGAACGCAATCGTCTTACATATGTTGATTTCAATAAATGACTATTGACTCATATTTATTGCATTATGACTACTGATCTTATGAGCAATATCATTCCTAAGGTTTTGGACTAAATAGATTACCTAGCAGGAAAGCTTTCTTTTTTAAAGAAACTGTTCTTTACGTGCAGGATAAATATTTCCACATTAAACACATTTTGGTAGAAACTAAAGAGTTTTTCTATTTGGAAACTTTGAAGCCTTGTGGTGACCATTTTGTTTTGGTGACATCTTTCAAATCTTTTGTTTATTATTCAGTTGTTTTTACGAAATCATCATGGAAATTTACACGATTGAACAGCACGTTCAAATGATAAAACTTTATTATCAAAATGAATGTTCTTTAACGCAAACGTTGCGCGCATTGCGCCCATTTTACGGTAGACGTGGTGGCCCTTCACAGTCGACTCTTCAACGTTTGGCTGCCAAATTTGAGACAACCGGTTCAGTAAACAATCAGCCAACACCCGTACGCTCAAGAACTCGGCCTTTCACAGACTTCAACTTGGCGAATTTTGCGTCGGGACGTGGGCCTATGTCCGTACAAGATCCAACTGATCCAGGAGCTCAAAGTTCATGAACATACGACAACGCCGTTTATTCGCTGACTGGGCTTCGAATCGTTTGGAAGAGGACCCCAATTTTGGGCGAAAAATCATCACCAGGTGATAATGCATCCTCAAAAAGTTACCGTTTGGTGTGGATCTTGGTTCGGCGACGGCGGTGTAATTGGTCCGTACTTTTTTGAAAACGACGTTAGTGAGGCTGTCACCATCAACAGCGAGCCCTACATAACGATGATAACTAATTTCAGGCCATCCCTAAAATTTAACCGGATCTATGCGTAAGAGTCATTGAAAATTGGACCACTGGGATCCGTGCCACCGTCAGAAGCTGAGGCGGGCATTTGAATGATGTCATATTCCACACTTACTGGCATACATGCACCTTTCAAATAAAAAATAATTTTGTTAATACCTCCCACACAGCTTGTTTTATTCCATTTCAACATCTACCCGCCCTTATTTTAAAACCCTTTATAAACAAAATTAGAAGTTGCATTAAGGTAGTAAAATTGTTTTCCAAAAATATGCAAGCTGTAAATATTTTAGGAATAAATCTCAGACCACTTTTTTAAATAAGTTCGTGAAACGATATTTTGGAGACGTGGTGTGAATTTTGGGTTGAGGGTTCGTGTTATAGAACATAGAGTTGTAAAGATGAAAAAATTTGTATGATATCTCTTTACGTTCTTCTACAGTTTTGAGATCAAATTATTGAAGGTGGTCTTGATATGGAGGAGAGATAAAGGAATCATGAGAAAGTGTGATTCAAAGGCCAAATCGAAGAAAACATCGACGTTGAACGCTCTGAATCCTACACGTACTCTTTGTTAAGGGAACAATGCTTGAGAGTCGTATTCTAGGAGGATCAAAGGTGATGTAGTGTCATCGGGAAATTGTGACCCACGTTTTACAAAGCAGAGTTCTGACTTAGCTTTAAATATTAAATATAAAATTAAAATCCCGGATCTTATTATGAGGAAAGTGTTGGTTAGGGAGAACGAGTTTAAGTGAAAAATGCAATTTACTGTTTGTATTTAGATTGTTAAAAATAAGCTGTTAAAAATAAAACACCATATTCAGTTTTAAGCGTCCAACACCAACTGGCATTTTCAGGCATTTATCTTCATTTCTCATTATATTACATATGGTTAACAGGGTTTGCCACATTTCAGGGTTTACAGGGTTTACAAGATCAAAACAATTCTTTTTACAGAAAACATATAAACACCATTGAGGTGGTCTTGAATAAGGTAAGAATCATGCAACTACCTAATAGTCTTAAAAAACATTTTGTCATCAGTGTTAATTATATATAGTTTCCATATCGCTAAAGGGGAATATAAAAAGAAGAGGACCTAAATGTCTACCTTGGGGTAGGCCATATTTTGTAAGAAAATGGTAAAAGAGAACTTATCTGAAGCAAACACTACAGATGCTGTTTTCGAAATAAGACGAAATCTATTAAAATGAAACCGGTAGATAGCATTAAAGGGTAAAAATCGATGAGAACATTTTGTCAAAAGCTGTATGTTAAAATCAGTGGAGATAAAGCCAAATTCCTTTTTCTTATCTAAGTTCGAGAGCGTAAAGGACACAGAAATTCCAGAAAGGTATTGATTGTAGACTTTAATTTCTGAAAACCATGTTTTCTAGGGAAAATGAGAGACTTGGAATGAAAACACGTTTATGGCTTCAAACTAAGGCCCAACATTGCAGAATTAATTGAACTGTTTTCGAAATTTTTTTGAAAAGCTCGAATTTAAAATCATAAACAAATTAAAAATAACTCTTAAAATATTAATTTATAAAAAAAAAAACGTTTGTTTTAAAGAGACTGAAATGGATATACCTACGTTATTGTATGTACTATGTATACAAAATATATACGTGTATATCTGTTAAATATTGAAATATAGTTTTTCTTCTTAATCCTTAAAATCATAATTAAACAATTATAAAATAGACAAGTATCGACTTTAAATGTATGTTAGTTTTAAGTGAATGAATATTTTGTTCGTGAGTATTATTTTTGTTTGAATATTACAACAAAATAACTTAAATTATGATTTAATTATAAGATGAATGTGTGCGTGGTGATATATGTATGTATGTATGTTTATGAAGTTTATGTTCTTTCTCGAATTTAATTTTTTTGAATGAAATTTTTCTGGTTTTTTAATGATTTTTAATGTTCGCATGATCATTTCAATATTATTTTGATTTGATTAACTTTTCATTTTTTTTTGTGCACTGAACCTTGCTGTCGGAGATTTGTAAGAGCAAAAATGGGATAGATTTGCTCTCATAGATCCGAATAGTATACTTACACAACATTCCCGAAATTGTTTCGCATCAATGGGGGATGTAAAATTCAAACCCCATGTGTCATTTGTCATTGGGTCCTTCCAGTAGACGAAACATTCTGATGCTTGTCCAATTCTTGTGCCTATATGATGTGTTTGAATAATTTAAATTTAAAAAAATTAAAAGGAACCAAATTAAATTCAAAACTTCGTAAGAGAGTTTTAAGGAAAAACAATCCCAAAACTCTTTTCCGGATCCTTAAAACTTTACAACAAAATTCGTTTTTCTTTTTTTTTTTTTCATATAAAATTGACATTTTTAGCTCACCTGGTTGGACAAGTCGTACGTCAAGGATTTTGTCAACCTGACTGTTGTAGGCTGTTATGTGAAATACGCATTCAGGTGAATCTTGTATGCAGGTAATGTTGACAGGAACCAAATCTTCGGATACTTGTTGCCATTTTACGGTACCAGCACCGCTTGAAGATACATGGAACACCTCAGCCCACAACCTGAACGAACTTATTCGTGTTACCATTTACCAAAAGTATATGTTTTATTTTTTTTTTGTTAATTTTGTTGAATGATCGCGAATAAAATTTTATATTTTTTTCAAGTGTTTGGTGTTTTTTTTTTAATTTGTTTGTTTGTTTTAGGTACCCATGGTTTTTGTTTTGATAAAATTTTTATGTCGCGCCGATTTTGTAGTGGTTGGGGATTGTTTCATCAAAAAAGATAAAAAAAAAATATTTCTTTTTTTAATTTCCAAATTTCACTTAACGGTAAGGCATTATAAAATATTTTCCTAACCCCAAGAAAATATTTCTTGCTTTGTTTTTAGATATAACCAATTAGTAAAACAAAAAATAATATATACATTTTTGTGTTTGTGTCTTGTTTGTCGTATAGGTTAACGAGAGAAATCAATTTTTCATACCGAAATATGAAATTTGATTTCTTCCCCAAAAATATTTTTTTAAAAGTAGTTGAAACAAATTAGTCTTCATATTCTTTTTTTTAAGTATTTTAATAATATTATATTAATTTCACCTCAGGAGATGGCCGTCCCGCCGACGAGAAGTCTGCCATGGAGAGTCCTCGTATCGGTATGCTTTACGCATAAGCGGCGCACAGGAACAGCTCAGTTTATTACCCATGGCGCAGCTAGCACAACCAGCCTGACCTCCTGTTAATTTGTTTTCTTATTAATATTTATTAATTTTCAAATGTATACATTAATTTAATAAAAAAATATGTTATTCAAACCTGAGGCACCCCGGTGTCACCACATTCCGCTCACGTCTGCTTGCGAGAGTGCTTGACCTCTGTTTAGGGACTGCGAACGTTGATTATGTCGATGTCCGTGATATCTGCTTCCTCTCTAAAATTATAAAAATTAAAACAGTTTTAATTAAATAATCAAAACAACTTTTTCTAAAATAAACCTAAATATATATATTTCCTTTGACCTAAAAGTGCAACTCAATTATAATTTTCATGATCATAGTGTAAGGACAAATAGAGAAGTCCTTTTTTTTTATTAAATAAGTAATAATATAATAAATTATTACATATTTTCTAAGACTCTATAAGTCTATGTGCGACAACAGATAATGTCATCGCAGTGAGATTAATTTAATATGCAAATGAGTGTGCATCTTTCATTTTGGCATCACATCTTAATCACATCATCATCTTTGAGAAACGGTAGCAGCAAACTATGTAAATAATCTTCCTCATCCTTGACTATAAGCTAATTAAGATGCTTCTCCCACATCTCATGTTCATTCGCTGCTTTCATAATTTTCTAACCTGAGCTGAGCTCAGCATACATATACATATAGCATTATATTATTTCTAAGTGAATGTAGGTATAGTGATGTGTACTCACTCCCACATGTTGTTCTTGATTATAAGGAAGGTTTGATATTATGTAGAAGGCTAAAAAGGCTCAAGAGCAGGAGCAGGAGCAGAAGCAAAAAGCCATTATGCTTGACGAAACTGAAGTCATGCACATGCACAAGGATGTGCGACTTCAAAATGTCGCCGATATTTACACATTGCTTTTTGTTTTGCATCCTTAACCCTTTCTCGCGTTTGCATATCTATGCATGTTTATAGATACATAATATGTATCTTTATGTATTTAATATGTGTAACTATATATAAATGTATATAAATTTAATGTACATAATACGAGTATAGGAATTGAAAGGAACTTTAGAGGACAACCAACCAACCAACCACCTGCAAATTGCTCTACGATTTGCTGCCACTACCAGTGCCATAACCACCTCTAACGACTGTCAACATGGGAATGAGCTTAAGAAGAATCAGTGTGACCAGAGTAATTAAGAATAAATAAACAATTCAATATTTTGACTTGATCATAAAATTATACATATGGTCTAATTTTTAGAAAAAAAAAGTGGCTGTGATGCGACCCACACTGATAACTTTCCATCCCGTCTGTCGATTTGTCTTGCTTAAAAGTTTGTCTATATGTATCAATTTTTACCAAATTTGCGTACTATTTTTTGTACTTTTTTTTATGAAGAAACGGATTGCTGGATTTTTATAAAAAAAATTACTGAATATCGAAAACAATATTTTCTGTGAAATAAAATAAGTTTGAAGCCAATATTTGTAATTTTTGAAAAGCTACTTGAGTCGAAAGTAAATTTTTACCAAGTTTTAGTATTGATTTTTTTTAGGTTTTTATTTTTTGTAAAAAAAAACTGTCAATTCGATTTTTCTCAAAATGTTATCGAATGTTGAAAACAATATTTCTTATAAGCAAAAATTAGTTAAAACCCAATATCTCAAAGTTTTGAAAAGATATTTGAGTCGAAAATCAATTTTTACCACCTTTTATAAATTTTTTGTTTAGGTTTTTATTTTTTGTAAAAAAACTGTCAATTTTTTTTTCTCAAAACTGTTCCTAATGTTGAAAACAATATTTCTTATAAGTTAAAATTAGTTATAAGCCATTATCTCAAATTTTTGAAAAGATATTTGAGTCGAAAATCAATTTTTACCAACTTTTGTTAATTTTTTTTTTGGTTTTTAATTTTTTGTAAAAAAAACTGTCAATTCGATTTGTTTCAAAAATTGACTGAATGTTGACAACAATATTTTTTGAAAGATAAAAGTAGTTTAAAGCCAATATCTCAAAGTTTTGAAAAGATATTTGAGTCGAAAATCAATTTTTACCAACTTTTGTTAATTTTTTTTAAGGTTTTTATTTTTTGTAAAAAAACTATCAATTCGATTTTTCTCAAAATTTTACAGAATGTTGAAAACAATATTTCTTATAAGATAGAATAAGTTTGAGACCTTAATCTCAAGTTTTTGAAAAGATATTTGAGTCAAAATTCAATTTTTACCAACTTTGAGTAATATTTTTTTAGGTTTTTATTTTTATAAAAAAAACTGTCAATTAGATTTTTCTCAAAATTTTATTTTGTCAAAAACATTATTTTTCGTTGCACAAAATTGTTTTGGAGATGAAATCATATTTTAGTCGCATAATTGTGAAATTTGAATTTTTTTTCTTTTTTAAATTACATAATTTTTAATGTGATCGAATTGATTTTTTTAAGCTTTGTAAATATTCTCAAAGCTTCTGGCCACATCATCTTATAACTGATGGGGCTAAAAATGAAAAAAAAAATACACACACCTGACATTTCGTTCATATTCGACTCGACTCAATTCAACTCAGCGCGCTATCCCGAATGACACATGACGTATGTTAGTTTGTGTTTGTTCTGAAGAGTGTAATAATTATAATTCCTTGACACAGGATGTTGTGCGGTATCCGACAACGTCTTGAAGATAAAACAAAAAATCTTTCGAGTTTTGGTTTCCGTTTTTAAAAGGGAGGGTTTAAAACTTAGAAGAAGAAGAAGAAGAAAAAAGGAGGAAAAAAAGTCTCCAAAACAAAAGGCTCAACGTTTTATGTACTATATGTAGTGTATGTATATATACATTTTTGACATACATACATATATACAAACATAAGTATAAAGAGAGTGAGCTTTTCTGAATGTATTCAGTAAGGACATTTTTTGAAAGGGTTGGCTGTTTGTCGGAGGGGCTAGAGGCGATCATAATTGCAACGGTGACTTTCTTCCTTTTTGCCATTCACTCATTCAACCTCGTCATCATCACGTCTGACATCCTGACAATCCATTACATACACATTTTAACATAAACATATACAAGTATGCAAGCACACAAACACTCACACACACACAAAGTCCACATCACGATGTTGTTTCATGGTGAAAAGTAGAGGGCAGTGTATGACAAGAAGGAGGGGTAGAGGGGACCTATAGACAGGACTCTGCACACATCCACTTAGGCAAATTAAAGGATATAATGAGCTCAGAACATTGTGCATCCCTTCAATGTCAATGTAGGCAAGCAGGCAGGCAGGCAAGAAGGCTCTTCTCTCTTTTATAGGAAAAAAGGGTGAAGTGGTGGGTTCGTGCGGGTTTTGCGTGCGCTGTTGTACTACGACGACGACGACGACGACGGCACTGGGGGCTGTCATAAGGGTGTACACACAATTCTCGGTATCACATTATCATCATGAACATCAGCATCGTCATCGTCATCTTGAACGTTCAGTTATGTAGGTACGAACATAGCTAGCTAAAGCTATATATAGCTGTAACTGTAACTGGCTATACGAGTATGTCCCTTTTGAATGAATTGAAATCGGAATGATGTGTAATGCTGTATACAACAACTCGGCACATCTTTCTAGATGCTTAGATACTTGCAACATAAACTCACGTTTATACGACTCTCGCTGGCGAAATACTTTAAATGCCTATTTATTGCGTTGCCTTTCAACACAATCCACTTTAGCTTTGGAGCTTGGTTGAGCTCGAAGGTTTGCTGCGGATACCTATCTCTCTGGATATCTTCTATCTGCTAAAGAATGACTATAGCTATATGTATGTGTATATGGATGATTGCTAAGATGAGTGGGTGGAGATATTATACATGTATGGGGGTTGGGGATTGGCTTAAGAGACTTATTGTCGTCCGATTTTAATGTGCGTTAGAGTTTTATTACTTACACACTTCAAGAACATATATCTAACCATTAAAGTTATAAGCAATCAGATGGGTTATGGAAATAATAATAAAACAAACAAAAAAACGAAACAACGACCGAACGAGAAGACGCACGGCATGAAAAATATACATACAAATATATGTAGCTTCATAATGATTTACTTAAAACTTGAAAATGTAAGTGAGATGAAATGTTACCTGTGCGTTATATTTAGGAAAAGTAAAGCTAGAGATATGCAATTAACTTAGTGGCCAAATTGATATTGCAAGAAATAATAAATAAAATAATTTAAAGCTTTTTAAGAATTCTTTCTTCAACCAAATTTTTTTAAATATCTTATAGGAAAGACTAAAGTACTAAGTTCCTTAAAAAACTTAAGGACCTTGAGTTTATTATGTTTATTCAATCATTAAGAGCAACATAATCCGTATATGATACAACAATTGTTAGATTGTATTAAATCAATCAAAAAAAAAAATGTGAATGTTTCTTTTGGAAGACAATATAACATAAGGGAGCACGTATAGGTATAGGTACCTTTTTATACACTGGCATAAGCACAAAATTATCTGCACTGTACAAATAAAATGAAAGAGGGATTAAGGATTCTATTAAAGGAATTAACTACTCGACTGAAAATAAATATCTAGGGGAGATTTATTTATATGTATGTACTGTACATAATGTAAACATGTACATTTGTTACTGTACAAACATAAATATCATAATCATACAGCGTTCTAACCATCATGTAAACAAAAGTAAATTACGAAGAAACTGAGGTCAAGACCTTAAAGGGTGAGGTGGTTTCTGAGCATACATATATTTTGAATTCTATAAACTGTAAACATCATGTAGAGGAAGTCCGAACATAGACGACCTTAGATTTCGCAGTTTGTGATTAAAACTCTTTTGTTTATGAGCTTGTATTACAGCTTTAAATTCATTATGATGTTCTCCAATTTTCCTAGGTATTCATACAAAAATGTACAATTAAATTTTGTAAATCCATTGCATTTAGGATTTGCTTATTATTTTTGCAATAACTGAAATTGTTTAACTTTTGAGTACTAAAATCATGGAAAATCTTCATCTAGAATCTTGAAAAATGATGTTTTAGATTAGTTTTTTCTTTCCAGAAAATCACAGTTTTTCAATAAAAAATGGTGATTTTCAGCTGAATATGAAATTTCGCTTAATATTTTATAATGTAATATTGTGTTGACACATCTATGTATATTCAATAAGGTTTGGCAGTAACTCTTAAACGCCATATTTTTTCTCTATCGGAAAACTTAATTTTTTCTTAGACTTTTTCCACTTTATAACATTTTTCATAAAACTTCTTAATTGTTCTCTTCATAGAAATTTTGTCTGAAGAGTTGTTTTAGCCTGTGCTTATTTCTACAAACCTAAATTTTTTGTTTTTATTTGTTGGTATTTGTGTTTATCAAATTTATGCGAAACCCCAAACTTGTTATTTTTTTAAATGTCGAAGTTTTCGACGTTCAATTGAAATAAATAATTTCTTTTTCATCCCATCAACATACGTTAAAATATGACCATTTCAAAAAGATATTTATTTGCATTTTTCTATATTTCCACTATTTGACCTTTAGTTCGCCCTAAAATTTTCGATGTTTTAACTTTATTACTTAATGATTCTTTTAAGATTGTAAGTGGTTTAAGCTTAATAAAAAAAACTAAGATTCAGAATCACTGTATAGAACGCAACATAAAACACACACAAATTATACGATCTTGAACAAAAAGGATATGCACCAATAGAGCCTTAAAACTTTCAATTTTAAGTACTATAAAAGCTATGAAAACTAAAATAAATTCACAAAACTTGAATAACTTCATGTGCTAACTCGTATTTTTTTGGGACTTTCTATAGTTTATCTAAAATGATGTTTTAAACGTTTTTAAAAATGTTCATGAATATTGGATTGGAGCAAGATTGTGTTCTTTCTTCTTATTGAAAAATAAGTCGTTTTTTGTTACTTAACTAAAAACGTTTAAAAATGTATACTAAAATCAATTTAAAGTCTAAAATTTTACTGTTATATAAGCTACAAAAATATAAAATATTTATCAAAAAAGAGGCTGGGATGCGACCCACACTGATAACTTCCTATCCCGTTTATCGATTTGTCTTGCTTAAAATGTTTGTAGGTTTTCGTGTTTTGTTAACAAAGTTATCAGTTAAATAACCAAGAATATCTTGCATATGATGAAATAGTTTGATTTCAAAATCTATTTTTGTTAACGAAATTTTTAGTCGTTAACCAATTTTTACCAATTTTAGTAGCATTTGCGTACTATTTTATTTGTAGATTTAATTTTTTTATGAAAAAACTGACTGTTGGATTTTTATAAACAATTTACTGAATGTTGAAAACAACATTTTCTGTGAGATAAAATAAGTTTGAAGCCAATATATTTAAGTTTTGAAAAGATATTTGATTCGAAAATCAATTCTTACCAACTTTGAGTAATTTTGTTTAGGTTTTTATTTTTTATAAAAAAAAACTGTCAACACGATTTTTCTCAAAATTTTACCAGATGTTAAAAACGATATTTTTTGTTGCACAAAATTATTTAGAAAATAAAATCATTTTTTGTTCGTAAAGTTTTCGAGGTCACAAATATTTTTGTTCATTTTATTTGATTTATAAAAACCGTTAATTGGGTTTTTTTTCCAAAAATACATGTTACAATATAGTATAATATAAAATTTGATTCAAGTCTCTAGCGTCATTGTTTCGTGAGATATTTAGGGTTAACCAAAATTTTCACCTTTTTTTTAAATTGCTATGTTTAAAAAACCACCCACGCAATTTTTTTGAGAGTCCTTTCTCCATCTTTCTGCATTATTATCTGTATAACAACATTTATTTGAAGTCGATATCTCTACCGGTTCTTAAGCTATGGACGTACAGACGTACGGACGTACGAACATACGTACACATGCACGCACAGACATCTCTCTAAAAATCTCTTATTTCGACTCTAGGGACCTTGAAACGTAGTGAAATGTCAAAAATTTTTTATTCGACAAATCGGACCGATTACAATAACTTCCTATGGGAAGTTAAAAAGTATGTAACGCCCGAGAATACAAAACTAACTATTTATTCTTTTTATGGAGTGACCCTGTTCATCATTAGAAGTTTAAGCAGATCCGTAAAGACATTTTACATTTTTGGAAACCGCTGTAACTTCTTACCGCTTGCTCGTATATGGGCATATCCACAGTATTTTTAACTTTCATGTTACCACAATATATTAAGCCTTAGAAATGAAATTGGCACTTTATAAGTGGATAGATTTTCGTATCAAGACTTATTTCAATTATGTAACCTACTTGTGACTTGATTGGATTAAAATTTTTAATTAAAATTAATAAAAAATAGGTTTAAATATTGCAAATTTCAAGCGTACCAGATGCAAATTCATTAAGTTTTATAAACAAAAAACATTTCAACGACCTTTGAAACAACTTAACATCATTAATATATAATTATTTATAATATACACTGATAGAAAAACCTCGAAAGAAAGGTGTGCTACCATTTAAAAAATAGTACAAAGCAATTAAATTAGAGTACCTCCGTTTTTACAAATATTAAAATCTGATCTTTTTCTCTATATAACTTTCTCAACGATCGATTCTGGTAGTATTTTATAGGCTTAAATTATTCTCTATCAATCAATAAATCAATTAAAATTTAATTGGATCATGTGCCTCTATTTAAAAATAAATAATGCCATTTAAAAGTTTGAAATTGAAAACGTGATTGGTATAAAATATGTGATTTTTTTAGCGGCACACCTATCGATAAGATCTTACAGCTAAATAAATGATTGTGAGTGATAATTTTACGAATAATCAATAGTAAAAAAAGCTGTTGATCTAAATTTTGAAATTTCAAAGTTTGTACGATAGTACAAAATTAAAATGTATTATGAAATGAGGGTTTTTCATTGAATGCTTTTCATTGGTCTAACGTACCGGATATTACGTGATGGATATTAACGATGTTTCAAAATGAATCACTTAAGTATTTTCTTGTTATTTAGATGATAAACAATCAAGAAAATGTTTGTTTATAGATGTGTCTCAAAATAAAAAAAAAAAATTCAATTGTTGAAAATGAAAGATTCTGTGGATATGCCTATATAAAGAGACTAGCTGAATAACTTTTTTGTAACATTTACCTTTAAAAAATTAGAGCCTAAACTTAGACATTTTCGACAAGAAACTTTAATAACTTTTTATACTCTCATGGGGTTTTAAGGAATTTTTGTTACTTGTTAAAAATGATGTAATCAGTGTCGATTTTTACAGATATGCGAGTCATTCTTAGAATGAATATTATGTCTAATTTGACTGCACTATCTGGTTGAATTATTCCGTCAATAAAAAAAATCGTCGTATATGGATCGAAGACAATACAATACTTAGCCCTTAACATCCATTTTAAAATGACTGTTAGGTGTGGTTTAAATGCACACTGGCAAATCATCGGCCCTTAAAAAAAAAATATCATACATCTTCCAGATTAAAGTAAAACAAAATTCAATTGATTGAAAAATTCAAAATTCAAAAACTCGTATTCAAATTCAATCTTATTCTTCAAAAAACTGAATAAAATTTCATATTATTTTCCTACTACCTTATATTACTCCAGTGTTGTTTTTATATTGTTGATTGGTTTGGTGGATTAAATAATTTATATGTCAAAAAGTTACTTCTTACATGATTAAATGCATGTAACTGCAGATAAGATGCCAATTAAGCCATTAACCGTTCCGACTGCCCGCCTTTGCCTAATGCCAAGGTGCCAACTTGGTACATTATTAAACATTTCGAAATGCTTCACCTGATAACCACTACTGGAAATATTGATATAGAACTCTCTCCTACCTATGTATGTAGGTAGAGGTATATAATTACAATTAATTTGAGTATAAGTCCGTGGTCAAGCAAATTATGAAATCAGATAACTTTGCTATAATTGGGTCATTGGTTGGTAGTTTCGGTGGAGAATTTTGTTAAATTTAATTCGGTAACTCTACGAATTTCGATGTATTGATGGCATCTACCTTATTCATATCTAAAAAATGATTCAGATGGAAATTCAATACAGTATGTTTTCAATTTTTGGTATTTCAAAAGCTTTAACAAAATTGTAGGAATAAATAAGGTACGTGAGATCTAATTAACAATTTCAATTTGTAAATTCGGAATTGAAAACAGTAGAGCTATATTTTGGATCACATAGTTTGAATAAGGACTTCGATTTATGAGACCCTCAAATTGGCTAGTCTAGATAATAGGGTAAATATCAGACCAAAAGGTCATAATAAAAGAAGGTTAAAAAAAGTCATAAACAGTAATTGAATAATTTTAAATTGTTTGTTGCATTGTATCGAGAAGAAATAACATCCAATCCCAAATTTTCAATATTTGCATGAACATCATAACCAAATAAAGGTAGAGAAAACCCTATATCGCTCAAAAAAGACAAATTGTTGGTCTGTGTATTAAGTCAGATAGTAATTAGATAAGAACATGACGTGCATTATAAATAATATTTCAAAATATTATTCTTAGAACAATTTCGTCATTAATCTTACATTTTTAATATATCTTGACAATAAACTGTTGGATGAGTCTGCTGAAAACGCTTTTTTAACAACAAGAAGAATTCACGGAAAAAGTAGCCAGTACACCTAGAAGCATTAGTATCTCTTCCGTATATTTCTGTATGTAAATAACTGGGTTTCAGAGGTTCCAGGATTTTGAAATCTGAATGCATTTCAGTGAAGAAAAATTATATAGATAGTAAAAAAAAAAGGCTTTTGATTTGTGCATCTTTATAAAACATAATTTGTAATCCGAGAAAAAAACGGATAAAATATCTATAATCAATTGTAAAATAAATTTCCACTTCAATGAAATTGTTAGATATTCAACAGGAGCTAAGACTCTAGAACTCAAAAATGATATTTTAAACCGAATTGAAGAAATATCCGAGTTCTAAATATTTTCAAAACGAAGTTCCAAAAAGAAATCAAAAATTATAAGACCAAGTTTTGAATTAATTAAAATTAATCTTCCAAAAAAACACGTGAATCCGAATTTGAAACTTATTTTCTTCGTCAACTAGACGACTCAAGCTTAAAGTATTGGTGCAAAACATAGAATAACGAAACCCAATTTATCAAATTTCTCCAACAAAATGGTATCAATATTAAACAGAACATCAAGTTCTAGCAAAACCAACCAAAAGTTACCCTAAATATAACTACTCAGTATAAATAAATGTTTTTTCATTTCAAACTCAATTTTAACGATTAGTGTGCAAAAATTTATTTAGGGTGTCAAAGCTAACGATTCACCAATTAATTTTTAATTTGTATTTATATACAAAAAAAAATCTCTAGAACCCTTTATCAATTTATCATATAATTATAATTCAATTCAATTCTTTAAGCTAATTTCAATCAGGAAATTGCATTCTATTAAAAAATAAAAACCAAAAAAAAATACAAATATTTCATACATATTGTCAATGACTTAAGCTTGAAAGGAAGCTCCCCGCTTTATAATAATAAGTGTAATACTTGAGTTTTTTTTATTCACCCTATACATTTACAAAAGCACTTACAACCCCTGTGTTTTTGTAATCGATTATTATTTTTTATTTTTTTTTATACAATATACAGAAACAACCCCAAGTCTATAAAAATTTATCAATATTGCTACACGGTGTGTTAAATTTTACATTAAATGTCATGAGTAAGCGGGAAAATAGATATAATGATGGAAATATATAATATGCACGAATTCATAGGATTCTCTTTTTTTATTTTTTGTTTAATGTATCAATGGAAAAAAGAAACAATATAGTAAAAAAGTAAATGTTATTCAAGCCACCCCACATATATTCATAGGGGATAATGCCAAACAGGATATTGTACATGAAATGTCATTCATCACTATACAAAATACACAATATCCTGAATTGATTTTTTAATTATTCAATGAGAATTTGGTGAATTTTTAAATCAAATATTCTCTAGGAACTCACTTTAGACAACTCTCCCCTAACTTCAAGAGAGATGCAAAACTTTTATTATATGAAGAAAATTATTGATCTATCAATAGCTTTGCTACTTCCTTTTTTAGTGCATTTAATCTTGGCCAACAACTTTACGAGATGATGCTTCGTTCTTCATTTTTGCAACCACAACTTTTCCGCAACTTAATGTAGGCGATTTGTACGTAATTAGCGTGAGATAAAACTTTAATAAGGATGCTGCAAAGGAGTAGACTCTGTCTCTTAATAAGGACCATACTGCAGAGTATACTACCGTACCGACCTACTAAGCAAATTTCTCTATATATGTATGTACATATTTTTTTTCTGATGTACAACAATTTATTGTAACCTTATTATTTTCTTATACTTTTTGTTTTTGCTGTTGTTGTTGTTGTTGTTTTGGGTGCTTAGTGGTACTTTTTTTTTCTATCTTATTAATTTAAATACCATTAACCGATTTCACCCTTGTCGATATATAAACTGTGACAAAAGGGAAGCTAAATACACCGATTGATAGTAATTAAACTTTTAGCTTTCAACATCACCAAAGAAGGAGGACACCCGCCCCGACACGATATGCCACCATCATGACATAAGGGGTGGAATATACGACGAGTATAGCAAAAGCAAGACAACAAAAAAGAAAGTGCCTGTCGAACTCTTTTTCTCCCTATATCATTTCGTTGTCTGCAAAAACGTATATCCTCTGTCGTTCGTCCTTTAAAGGTTAGTTAAATTTTTTACTCGGGAGGATAAAAGTCATTATAGAAGATCCACTTGCAAAAATGTATGGAAAGTGAATATATAGTTAAGAATTGGATAGAAGTGGAAAAGGAAACAAGAACTCGGAATTTATGTAGCAGAAAAACGACCCACGAATATAAGTCCATGGATAGTAGAGTCCTTTAACAAATACCAATCGATTCATGGCGTGGCTTGACTTATTTAGTACTTTTACTTTTTATTTGCACTGATCTTTAGAGTGTCAGAGAAAAATTCGCTTATTTTAAGCTTTCTACATTTTGCTGATGTTGTTCCTGTAGCGGTTCTGTAACCATCCCTATTTTTTCACTTTGATTATTTTGCATTCGTTTTTTTTTTAAACAAAATCAAAAACGTATTTTTAAACATTTCTTAAGGCTTTGGTTTTTGTTTTCTAAATAACACAATACTCTATAAATATACAAACATAGAAGGAAGATTTGAAAAATAATGACAAAATAATTATAAACCCTCTTTTGCGAAAGAGGCTGTATTAAAAGAAGCTTTATCCGATGTATTAACAGGAATTCATGGGGTTATAAGTACCCTTAGAAATATAGGGAAGGATTTAGGAGGATATATCTGTGCACATTGGTCTTAAAGTTCTGAACATCAAAATGTTAGGGAAAAACAAAGAGCCAAAGCATTCCACATTCTCGATGTGCGGTTTAAGAAAGAATCTCTATACTCGACAGTAAATTGAGCTCAAGAGTAAGCTGATGAGCATTACTGGAAGTGTAAGTATTGCAGCTGAATCGTTTAAGGGTATAGAATGCAACTGGCTAAGGAATGTTCTAATGATCAGATCATGGTGGCCCTATTAAGGCGAAACGTATGAAGTTGCGTTAAACAGATTCTATTCTCCTCCCGTGGATCTCCATAGAAGGACACTCAAGATGGGGGCGGACCAAAGACCGATAGTTACATAAAGTTTATTTTTACAAACGATCGAGAGTAGAATCAAAAAATAAAGTCAAAAATCTTTAAACTATGAGCGTGATTAGAGTAAGTGCTGCGATATTTTCTAATAAATTGAATTTTTACTTGAGTTAAGGTACTACTCATTTATTTTCCACCAAATAAAAAAAATCTTAATATCCTCTTGGAGTTGTAATCTATCGTTTAAAGATTCTATGTTTCCGAAGATTTTCATATCTTCTGCATAGATTAAAAGTAGATGTATCGTACTAAGAAAGATACATCATATAAATTCGGGAGGAAACCCAAAGTTTGGTCAAAAGCTTTATAATCAATGTTTATACATGCAAGCCCTTGACTGAGTTCTAGGGTATTTGAGCACCTATTCAAAAAAAAAGCAAGTAGATTAGTAATTTTCGAACGTTTTCGCATAAAACGATGTTTTTGATTGCATTTAATTTTCTTTGCAGTTTAAATGTAAGCTATCAAAAACGAGTTGTTCAAAAAGCTTTCTAAGTAATGAAAAATTGCTGAAAGTTGTAAGTAAGCCCGTAACAAATTTCTGGAGTACCAAAAAATGTTTCCTTATTATAATAAAAATTTACTGGATAGCCAGATTTTCTTGTTTTATTAACGGATTTCCAAAAGCTTTTGGCCACAAGCGTAAGAGAACTTTCCAGATTTATAAGATCTTCAGCATATACATAATTGGAGAGTGATTTAAACTTTAGAAAGAGGATATCATATAGTTCAAGATCTTCAGACGAGTGTTTTAAGCCTTGTTTCTTTTAGCATTTTAAGTTCTTTCGTGTACCATGGATATCGAAACATAAACTTTTTTGGGACTCTCCAAAGTTAAAGGGTTACTTCAGTTGAACTCTGAAAATAGAAACTGCATAAATGACCTCTCATTTAAAACTGAGGGTATTCATAAAAAAAGTCAGCAAAATACGACATAAACATACAAACATAAAGAAAAATTGTCAACAAATCAAAATTAAATAAAAAAAGTGAGTATTCGTCAAAGTGCACCATTTTATTATTATCTAGTTTTTAATTAAAAAAGAACAGCGTGTTTTTGATTTAATTTTTGGTTTATTTCAAAAAGGATGCAGTTTTTATAATATAATCCTTGGTCAAAAGGTTTTGTAATCTATTATTATCTTCCTCAATACGAAAGTAAAAATAATTTTAAAAAATTGTCAACAATTTAAAACAACCCCAAAAAAGTGCGTATACGCCTAAGTGCACAAATTCATCGTCGTTGGCCGGAAAAAAACTAAATTTTTTTGTGATTTAATTTTAAACTCCTTTTAAAGAGAAGCCATTTTTTGATAGTATGGTGATTAGTCAAACGGTTTTGGAACTTAAAAACTTCACTTTTTAAAATACTAACATTTTGAAGAAAAATTGTAATGTTTTTTGTTCCTGTACCCGTGTGGTTTTTTCTTTACCACATTCCTTTGAAAAAATGTACATTATGTTAAAAATAAAATACTGAAACGAGTAAAAAAGGTATTCCCTATAAGTATAGGTAGAAACAAAACTCCTCAACAAGTCAACGCCTTTCCATATTTTATGTATTTACAATACAATTCTCCTAACCTATTTCTTGATCTACATATTTCCTTCTTTTTTTTTGAGTTTTTTTTTTTTGTTGTAATATCCAGGAAGAAAACAAAAACGAATAAAACAGAAAAACAACAAACAATTTTCAAGGATGCATAACTTAACTCTCTGTGTGCTTTTTTGTTTCTTTCTCTCTCTTTCCCTGTTACTTCTTCGTATGGTTTGTATAGTGATACGATTCCCAAATGACTTCTCGATATTTCCTTAAAACAAAGTGCTATATAGGTAGGTAAGGTAGTGCTAGATAACCAGGACTAGAAGCATAAGTTTGTAGAGTTCTAAAAGTGAATCTTGTAGGTACATACATACATATGCATATAGCTACCTACGTAGTCCTGCAGAGGCACACACTTCATTTGTTTTTCTATATAAAGTGTTCATACAACCGCATATATAAATTCACATCCTCTGTCATCCATCAGCGAGAGGCACGCGATATCCTTTTGCCATATACTCTCGTACCTATGTTGTATTCTAGTTATACTAGCGCTTTTCATTTTCAAAAAAGAGCTCAAATAAATATTTAACCATCATTATTTTGTATTGGAACGGCGGGCGTGGCGTTGCGTTATAGTTTCGTGTACGCGGTTTGTTTCGGAACGAAACCATCATCCAGCACCAGGATCAAAGCACAGGAGGACCAAAACACCATCATATTAGGTCTTCTTAATGCGGATGCAGGATGTGTTGAATTCTGCTTGATGCTCTGACGAGTCAAGAAACAAAAATGAATAATTTCTCATCATACCGAACGAAACGACATACGACCAATGGTGCTTTGCAAACACACGATGCACATTTCCATCATATATAAACCTCAAAATATTATCAACTTTATTCGTGGTATATCATAAACATTTATGTAGATATACAACAACACGTGTGGATTTGAGGAGAATTTCATAAACTTTTTTGCTTCCTAAATTCAACACAAACATTCTAGCTTCAGACGAAAATTGTAGTAGTAGAACAATTCAAAAGCGTAACTCAAAATTGACCACTTTTTAAATAACAGCATTCCTATAGGACAAGGAACTGCTTAGAAACAAATTGATAAAGTACACTGGTCGAGGTTTTGTTCCTAGCAATTAAATTGCACCTTTTTAATGGATTTTGATAGTTTTAGTTCAAATCTGACTCTAAAATAACTTTATCACGTCAGGTTTTTGAGATATTACTTTTAAAACTCGAAAAAATACGTTTATCAGGCTTTGTGAGGATATGTTTATTCATTTTTAATAACATTTGTGACTTTTTTCAAAATCTATAATTTAAATCTTCAGTTTAAAAATGTTTTGAACAAATCTTCCTAAGTTTTAAGATTATATCTTTCTTACATAAATCATAAGCAAACTCTAAGGGTCCCCGCAGACTTTTTATCGGCCGATATTTTGGTCGGCTTCTTAATCAGTATGGAGAGGGATGCATATGCGCACACTACAGCGATTCAGTATCGGCCGATAAAAAAGTTTGATGGGCTACCCGATTACATTTAATCTAATCTGTCGGCCAACTGTTTAATCAGTATGATGAGAGCAATAATTTTTCTGGACAATATTTTGATTGTGCGACCACTTCAACAGTCAGTTACAAACTAGTTCGAGAATAGTCGGCCGGCTGTTGGATAGTCTGCGCCTTGTTCACCAACCAAACTGTTTAGTTGGCTCGGTGTGCGCACTTTCAGCCCAACCCGACTAAACTATCGGCCGATAAAAAGTCTGCAGTCTGCGGTGGCCCTAAGCCGATTATACTAAAACAGAAAGAGGAAAACAGTTTGCAAGTACATCAAATTTTTGAAATATATTGTAAAAATAGAAAAATAATGTTAAGATTAAGAATCAGCAATAAAAACCTGCAACATTTATTTTAAAAAACCATAAAAGAATAAAAAACAAAGTTTTACAAAATTTAAAGTAGGTTGAGTAAAATGTGGACTCAGAACTTATAAGAATTTTAAGAAAGTAAACAAGATACTAATATTATTCAAACTGTATCTAGAATGATTTGTACTTTGAAAAATTATCATTCAGTTTATTGTTAGGAACTATGATGTCTTTTATTTTAGCCAAACACCTTTTTTGGTTGTCTTTAAAACGTTTCAGCCTTAGAAACACCTTTTATAGCCTTAGAAACACCGTTTTTGGTTGTTTTACCGACCAGAATCGCTTAAACACTATTGAAAAATTTGAATTTTATATTAAGGACCTTTTTTTGTAGTCTGAGATCAAAGTTTATTCTGAGTTAAGAACAACTACTTTTCAGTTAAATAAAAAGATTGTGTTACTTAAAATAAAAATTGTATTGCTTCTTCTCAATCCAATGCACTTCTTGATATTCTCATTAATTTTGTTAAGGGCTGTTGGCGTATTTTGCCTTCTTCTACAATTTCAAAACCATATAGTCTATGAGCCTTTTTCCTTATTTGTTGGACATTTTCACAGGACCCACTTGAGCCAAAACAAAGATGGAGGAATTCTCATTAGACTTTGGCGAAATTTTTTTGTTCGTAGTAGAACACTGTGTCAGATGTACATAGCCCAGGTTGGAGTTCAGTGGCGCACGGCACAGAATAGTACAACATAGCACAACACAACACTGCCTCTGCTACCACTGCGCTGCCTTTATTTCAGTGAGGTTCATTTAATCTGCAATTTGCATGCAATGCTGTTAACCTCGTAATCATCAGGATACCTCGTCGTCATCAAAACCGTAAGCAACATCATAATATTATTTTTTTTTTTCCAATTTAGGACTAGACAACTCTGGAACTAGGCAAGGATAGTTTGTGTGTTATGTGTGTGTTTTTTGCTGGCTATACACTGTAAGTTGTGCATCAGGCACACGTGTGTTCATTATAAAAAAGTGATGAAAAGTTCGCAAATGATGATGCTGCAAACGCTCCGGCTCCAACTCTGACTCTGCCTCTGCCTCTGCCTAAATAGAATGCAACTTTATTAGATCTTGTTGCTCTTCTAGGTCAGGTGGGTGAAGAAAAAAAAAAAAAGTTTTTAAAAAACCTAAATTTTCATACACAGTGATGATTGATTTATGTTAACATGAATGAGGTTTTTGCACACAAATTATATATGCAAACTTGGGAACATGCCAATAATAACTGCAAAAAAATGCATATTAAAAATGTGTATTTAGGTCGGGCATCTCCTCCAAAATTGGTCATTTGTTGCTCACCAGTTTTATGTTTTTAGGCGAAACATGTTTTTTAATGAACACGCTCCAATAAAACACAGAAGTTGCAGCAACAAACTGAAGCTAGGGGTTGGTGTCAGTTTTTCGAAACATTTATAGAATATGTAAATTATTGATTTCTAAATGAAAGGCAATACTTTTTTTCTTCTTTAGAGTACCTTCAATTCTGACACTTAGAATCGCAGCTATTTTTGGACAATATCATTATGACACAAGCATATCCTCTAAAAACCTTGAGTTTGAGTCGAACGTACATGCGGACAAAAAAAAATGGAAAAACGTAAACTACCTTATGAACTGGAAACAAGTTGCAATTTCAATGCTTGCATTGAAATTTTTTTATCGACCAAGCACAAACCAAGCACGAGAAGCACGATGACGGAACCACAAAACACAGTGAAGAGTGTCATCTCAGTCATCAAAGAGGATAAAAAGTGGTCTATGGTAAAGAGTAATTGACTCACCTACTCGAAACGTGCATCACTAGTTTGGTATATGTACTATGTACTCGTATAAAAGGGAGGAAGAAGCCTTGAGAAAACACAATATGGATAAGACAATGGGTTTTTGGGTTTGTCTGAAATAAGAATTTCAAGTTGAATTTCAAGTAGACTTTTGATGTTGTTGAAGCTTGAAGGTTAACTTAGAAGTGTATACTCTATATAGAATATAGTGATGTATGAACGATATTATATGGACCGTAGACATGATTTAATTTTTGTTCATAAACTGTTTTCTTGGCTTTTTCTGTTTAAACAAAAATGTTGCTAGAGAAAATGCTGTTTTCATATTAAGCAATATTTAATTTACTTTGATTTCATCAAGACTTCAAACCACGGTTCCAAGGAAGCATCAAGCACAGGAATAGCAAACAAAATGGAATTCCATGATTACTTTTAAATGCACTGTATCCTCGATTACCGGAATATACAAAATGTTTAGTGTTTTAACTTTATCTTTAAAATCTTAAATGACCTAAACGCATGAAATTAAATATAAAAAAGAGGCTGGGATGCGACCCACACTGATAACTTCCCATCCCGTCTGTCGATTTGTCTTGCTTAAAAATTTGTTTATATGTATCAATTTTTACCAAATTTGCGTACTATTTTTTGTAGATTTTATTTTTTTATGAAAAAACGGACTGTTGGATTTTTATATTGAATGAAATATGAATATCGAAAGCAATATTTTCTGTGAAATTAAATAAGTTTGAAGCCAATATTTGAAATTTTTGAAAAGCTATTTGAGTCGAAAGTAAATTTTTACCAAGTTTTAGTATTGTTTTTTCTTAGGTTTTTATTTTTGTAAAAAAAACTATCAATTCGATTTTTCTCAAAATGTTTCCTAATGTTGAAAACAATATATTTTATAAGTCGAAAATCAATTTTTACGAACTTTTGTTACATTTTTTTTCGGTTTTTAATTTTTTGTAAAAAAACTGTCAATAAGATTTTTTTTTAATTTTACTGAATGTTGACAACAATATTTTTTTAAAGATAAAAGTAGTTTAAAGACAATATCTCAAAACTTTTATTAATTTTTTTTTAGGTTTTTATTTTTAGTAAGAAAACTGTCAATTGATTTTTCTCAACATTTTTCAGAATGTTGAAAACAATATTTTTTATAAGATAAAATAAGTTTGAAGCCATAATCTCAAGTTTTTGAAAAGATATTTGAGTCGAAATTCAATTTTTACCAACTTTGAGTAATGTTTTTATTTTTTATAAAACAAACTGTCAATTAGCTTTTTCTCAAAATTTTATCAGATGTCAAAAACATTATTCTTCGTTGCACAAAATTGTTTTGGAGATGAAATC
Source organism: Eupeodes luniger (assembly GCA_951509635.1). NCBI lineage: Eukaryota > Metazoa > Arthropoda > Insecta > Diptera > Syrphidae > Eupeodes > Eupeodes luniger. Next base: position 2,854,150 of record OX608074.1, read on the forward strand.
ATATTTCAGTCGTTAAATTTTCGAGGTGACACATTTTTTTTTTCAGTTTTTTTGATTTATAAGAAAAACCGTTAATTGGATTTTTTCCAAAAATATAATTGTTTTGTATCACGTTACAATATATAATTTAAAATTTAATTTAAGTCTCTAGCTTCATTGGTTCATGAGATACTTAGGTTTAACCAAAATGTTCACCTTTTTTTAAACTGCTATGGTAAAAAAAACCACCCACGTAATTTTCTTAAGAGCCCTTTCTGCATCTTTCTGCTTTATTATCTATATAACAAAATTTATTTGAAGTCGATATCTCTTCAGGTTCTTGAGCAATGGACGACGAAAAAAACGTCGCGAACGTATACGTACACACGCACGCACGCACAGACATCTTTCTAAAAATCTTTTATTTCGACTATAGGGACCTTGAAACGTCGAGAAATGTCAAAATTTTCAATTCGACAAATCGGACCCATTACAATAACTTCCAATGGGAAGTTAATAATTGAATTTTGTTTGAAAAACAACACCCTTTAACTATAAATATCTGTAGGGCTTCTATTTGTTCGGTTTAAATAAACATACCACTTTTGGGAGGTGGTTTTTGGTGGAAGTTTAACAAATTTTTAGAAAAATCCAATTGACAGATTTTTTATAAAAAATACAATACAAAAAATACTAGCAATAGTTTTAAACACTGATTTTCAACTTCAATATCTCGAGAATAAATGAAGGTATTGACTTCAAAATTATTTCATTCCATACAAAATAGTGTTTTTTCAGTATTTTTTTAAAAGGAATTTAAAAGGAAAATTGGTAAACATTGGTTTTCCACTAAAATATCTTGGAAACAAAATAAAAGATTTTAATCAAATTTATTTTATCATATATACAAAATATTGTTGCAACTTTTTAGCTTTAATGAAGAGTTAGATTGTTTGTTTGTTTGTTTGTTTGTTTGTTTGAACCCATTACTCTCTGGAACTACTGTTCCGGTTTGAAAAATTATTTCAGTGTTAGTTAGTGATAGTCCATTTATTGAGAAAGAAAGAAAGACCAATACGAGCTCTATTAAAGAATGTTTCGAAATCAGAAAAAGCGTGCGCTTCGGAAACGACTAAAGTTTTGCTAGAGTAATGTATGACAGAATTGCTTCTCCTTAATGGTTTTAAAAAAAAGTCCGTGAATGCATGTTGTTAAATCACTTAGTGCATATCCTGTGTGGTGAATTTATCTTAAAACTTAGGTTAAGACTTAGTGTTAAGTTAGTCGTAATAAAGAGTGCAATGAGAAAAGATAAAGCGTGTTTTATTCCTTTCCGTAAATATAATACATGTTGTCTCACTATAATCTGTTTTTGCTAACTCAATTGACAACTTTTGTTTACAAAAAATTAATCTACTTACTACTTGTTAAAAGAAATTTTACCTTTTTTTAAAATTGCAATAAGAAATGTCACATCTTTCTTTCTTGCAAAAATATTTGTCATCAAATTCGGAGTTCAAGAAAAATAGTATCACTATTCTATTCTTGAATTAGATTGAAATATTTTCAATGACCAAGGCTTTGATACCTTTTTGTCATTCTCAGTACGAATTGTCCATCTCCTAAAGGGCCTGTGCTAGTGCTGACTATTTCATAAACAATTTTAAACATTAACAACCTAAACTGTAGACTGGCCCATTTCATTCACTGCTTTTATGAGATTAATTGCACATAGGTCAAGCTTCATTCTTATTAGGAAGTTCACTTATCAACATCAGCCTAAAGCATATTCTCCACACAAATAAGAAAATGTAGTGATATGCATAAAAACTTGTGCTTTTGGAAAAAAAATAAGCCTACGATTTGTAATTCGGTCTTAGGTGTTAAGGTGTTCAACCAAGAACCAATCTGTTGCCTTGTCAAACCCATACCTAGATTAAAAGTCTACCAACTTCTCTCCTTAAAGGGATTTGCTCGGGACATAAAACACTGTTTTGCACCGAGTCTTTTTCGAAATCTACGTCTTCCGAAAACATTTTCTAAATTAAAAACAAAACAATTGTTGCTCACGGATAATAAAAAACAAACAAATTACCTTTTTCAAGTAAAATTTGCAATAATTTGATAAATTGCTAAAATTTAAAGAAGCCATTCCGTGATTTTATCTTCAGCAAAATTTTAAGAGATAGAAAGTGATGTTAAAATCGTTTAAAACAAGTTAAATCAATTTTTAAAGCTTATTTAATTCCTAAAAATGGATTCAGCATTTTACTAAGATTGTTTAAAATGTAATGTTTATGGCGTCAAACAAATCTATGTCCATTTCAGTTTTTGTTTAAACAGTCAAGCTCATTCACAACAACCATAATCATCAGTTTATTACTCACTTGAAATAAATGACACATTCGTTGATAAAATTACACTTTTGTATAGCCAAGATGAGTACAAGTAGAATAATAATAATATTCACTCACATACTGAGTTGTGATTTTATCTATTTGCTTTAACTTGTTGTTTTAAGGTTACACATCCGTCATCATGTAAAATAAAAATTGATGTTATCACACTAAAAAAAAAACAAAGAAAAACACAAAATATGTAAATCAAATCAAAATCTCATAAACCATGAACTTTTCCATCACTGCACCAACAAGAACAAAAATAAAGTCTTTTAAATCAAACAACTGTTTACATAGCACCCACGCGTGAATCACTCACTGCATCTTTTGACTAAAAAACTTCATCTCAAGTCTATTGCCATGAAGACAAAACCTATTTAGACACCACCAACACGTTACCCATAACTTTCTACCGCCCACCCCCGACACACCAGACAAAACCCGAACAACGCGAAGTGATGGAATTTTTTAAAAAGCGGTGAAAAGGTGTAATTTTTAGTGTAAACATGCTAAATTGATCACCTGCAAAAAGGTACCGTATACAAAATTGACAAGCCGTCAGATCTTCGTTCATAAATTCTTCTTTTTTTCGATTCTTTAAAATTTATCTCGAATGAAATTTTCACAAAATAAAAAATAAATCAAAAAACCAATACAAATTTAGATCAAAAACTAAGAACGGATTTGATCATCACACCACCATCGTCGAGTGTCGCGGCCTGTCTCGGCGGCGTCGATCTTTAGTCGTCACCCAGGGTATCACAGCGATCAACGATCAACAACAACATGTGTCTAGTGTAGGGCTAATAAAATGACGGAAGTTTGTTTTATCATCTATCTAAACTTACAGTTTGTTTACAATTCAAAGTGTAAAATGGGAAATGGCACGCGACCGCGACTATTTAAGAGACCGTAAGACGGCATTTTATAAAATTGTCGTTTTTGGCAAACAAATCAGTCATTTATTTTTAGCTTGTTTGACGACTCGACGGCGATGAGACAACCGAGTTCGGCGGGTATACCAGTGAATACGATGCACGACTAAAGGTGTTTGAGAAACTACTGACAGCAATCACCTTTAGCTCTTTGGATAGACATATACACACTGATCAGTGATCATACTACAATAGAAAATTATGTTGCTGCTGCCATGCCGGTCTGGTCTGGTGATGGTGTCATAACGACAACGACAACGAGATCTGCTACCATTGCACCGAATGAGCTTATAATGTGCCACATCAACCGCCCACAATGACAAGATTAGACGACTACGCCGCCGCGTCACCGCCGACACATTAAATACTGAACTGGCTTGAGGTGTTTAACATAAGAGTGCGCGATGATGACGAAATGAAGCCAACGATTTTTTTTTTGTTTTGTTCTTCTAATATTAACAGCTTTAGCACGTGTTTCTTAGAGATTGTCCGGAAATTGTGGGAAAACGTCAGAAATCAAAGAGGGCGCGCGCATCATTAATTCTGATTAATTTATAAATAAAATCTGTTACCATATTGCACTAGGGACCGCTATATGCTTGAACAAATAAAGATTATAACATATTGTTATAGGTACAGCAGTAAATCATCACAGCCGAAAAGGGAAAAAGCTTAAAATCAACGAAAAGTTGTTTTGGTAACATTTTCTGTTTGTGTTCTAGAATAGATCAGTTTGTAGGGAACTGATTTTGCGATCAATACTTGAGTCAATAAAAGGAATAATAAATTAATCTCAGTAAAGTGTTAAAGCTTCTTTACTAATTTACTAAGCTAAAGAAATAATTTTACTAGTCTTAAGCGATTTTTCCATCTTACTATTATTTAACATAACAGTTGAAATACCAAAATGGCTTCTTTAACTTCAGTGTTTTGCATAATTGATTGGTTTAGAAAATTCTGTCATTTCAAATTAATTAGAAAATTTCCTGACTTAAGATTTAAAACTGTCAGTTTTTAGTAAATAGCCATATCAGAAATGAAAAGGTTTTTTTTTGGATTACTCTCCAAAATATCGAGAAAAAAATTTGTTAGCTCAAAGATCACGCTACGACTGTTTCTGCTCTAATGGTAAATCCATGTTGTTTAATGGAGCAGCACTTGAAGAATCGCAGACTCTGACGCAAGAGAGCTGATGCAATCGTTCGTTAATAGATGTCTTCATATCTCCAATGCTGAACTCCATGCGAGAACGGGTCAGAAACCCAAAGACTCTATTACGTGAAGACGAAAGTGGTAGTGGATTTGTCAAATACTTCGAAAAGCCGATGAATGCATTGCGGACCAAACGATGCTGGCATAGCAGTACGATATACTGCCGAACCGGAATCAGTATAACTGGGGAAGAGTTGTAGAGACCTAAAGTATATTTCCAGTAGGAGTTATTGATGCCATATTTCCGGCAAGTGGAACTTCACGGACGTAATAGGTCTGACCTAAGTAAGAAAGTATATAAACTGAACAGTATATTACAAAATGGAAATGGACAGAAATTCGGAAAAATCAAAACAATTTAATATTATGAAATACGCAAACATTAACTGAATTTTGAAAGTATCATAATATTGTGTTTCATATTCGTGATGTAGGACTTATGTTTAATACTCTTAAGGGGGTATTCTAGTGTAGAGACATGAATTTCGCCCGATTTTTGAAGCGTTGTATAAAGGGAACAACAAATATTTTTAGTATACATTTTTGTATCATTTGTTTATTGATTTGATGTTTATACATACAAAAATTAATAAAAAAAAATTAAAATTAACAAAGTTACAAGCAGTCAAAGTGGGGGGTCTAAATAAAAGAGGGTGTCTTGGCGTGCATCCTACCAACCCTCCTGGTGATCTGAAAAACAAAAACCAGACGGATTCTTAATTATTATAGATGTCGCTATCGTTTGACCCTTGGATAAGTTAAAAAAAAACTTTGTAACAAAATGGCAGCAGTTTGAAAAAAAAAATGTTCTTGTGGCATATTTTTCAACAATTCCGAATTTTTAAAAAATACTAAATGAGAAGTTCTATTTTTGGGCAAGGACCACACGATAAAGAGATGTATAAAGAACATCCTCTCCAAATTTGAAGTAAATCGGTCTATTAGAGCTCGATATATCCTTACCGCCAGCTCGAAAAAAGTAGTTTCGAGAAAAACGCGTCCAGAGTTTTGAGACAAGTTTTCGTCAATTTTACTTATAGAATGATACAAAATACGTACATATTTTTAATCCATATAAAAATCCTTCCTCTACTTCAAAATACTGATTCGATGTTCTCTGATAGAGACGAGCAGTTCTACCCTCCTTTGACGCCTCTGAACTCCGGAATTCCGAGCGCTCGACCTTCCGAGTTTATATGACCTTCAAAACCAGTTTCTATGACCTTCAATTAACTTGTGAAATAATAGGAATATTAAAAAATCCTATTAAACGCATATTCTTGAATGTCTAAACTTTGGAAATATGAAAAAAAAAATGTTTGATTTTTTCAAAATTCTACACTAGAATACCCCCTTAATAGCACTTCTAAAAAAGAAGAACTATTGTGAAGGAAAAAAAACACAAGATAATTGTTCTAACCATTTTGAAGAAAGAATTGAACTTTGGAATAACACTATCTACAATTCACATGCTACTTAAAAAATGACTATAGGTTTCAAGAAATATGGATAAAACTCCAGATAACCACCTGTTATCACCCCCTCTCCCCAAACGAAAATGTGTAATTCCCTTCAAATTTATGGTACTTTTTTGGAAGTATTAATTTTTGGAAGTGTTATATATAACCAATATTTTTCGAAGTAATTCTTTAATTCCTGAATTATATACTTATTTTAGTTTCTAAATAAAAATTGATTTGAATATCACACAAAATGTCTTCAAATACAGAGTTTTATGAAAAGTACATGAATTTCCTGTGCAGTAAAATGGTTCTTAACCACTAAACAAGTGGTTATAAGTTGGCGCATATCCTTTTCATACTTTCAAGAACTTAATCCTTCATTAACCTTCGTATGTCTTTTTACATCTTCGAAGGACCTCTTCTTCTTTTTTTCAATTTAAATTGCTTTGTATCAACCGCATTACTTTATGCCCTATTTACTGTAAAAAATGCGTTAAGTAATTAACAAAATTTTGAAAAAAATTCCCCTCACCGACCCTTATTTAATTGTGGTCTTTCCTCCGTAGGCATAGGATAAGGTACCAATACACATAATATAGTTTTTTTTTTTTTATTTTGTTCTTCATTATTTCAAGCGCAATTTCATGATGAAAACCAAGTGTATTCCCCAAATTCAGTCCAATCAAACTATGAATAAAATTTCTCTCATTAACCTAATTTAAAATTTAAACACCAGCAGGCATATCACAGGTAGGTATAGGTATAGGTATAGAAGAGAAAGAGGTCTTCGTATACACATACTTGATATATATTCAAACAAAACACACAGGTATTTTCTCCAGATGCAGAACATCCCACCAAGTTTGCCCTTAAGCTAAAGTCACTTCCGTCCACCATTAACCAATTTAAAGTGTATTCCAGGATATAAGAAAAGAATAGACCAGCAGCCCTATTTTCTATATAACTTACTCGTATACCACGTTACCCTTACTCTCGAAACATTATTCTTACCTTACCAGGACACACCGGAAAATGTTGCAGAAAATGTCTATAACATCAGTTAACCCCATTAGTAGTTAATATTTTATGTATAGCAAACATTTTAACTCGCTGCTGTGTAAGTTTTTATAAGTGCTAGTAGTGACAAGGACATGAAATAAATTTCATCTTCCTCTCTTCAGCAAAACCTATCTTGCGAACCTATGAACTAGGATACAAGAAAAAGTCATACAATCACAACAAAACTTTTTAAAATAAATTCCAAAATGTAGTAGAAAATCAAATCGGTTGAAAAAAATACTGTATCCTTCGGCTATATGCTCGTAATTCGACTGACATGGAAGCAGAGTATTTTTTCTTTAGTCAAAAAAAAAACTACAACCCCTTTCTTTTATGTTTTGCTATTTTGCGAGAAAAAGAATAGTTCCATGTTTTATGTAGGTACACATAAATGTATCTATGTACCTACGAGCTATGTATCTTAAAGATGTGTATGATGTTTATTTTGTGAACAATGTTTGTATCTATGAGTACAATAAAGTATATTGTGTATATTGTATATGAATAAGATGCAGATTTGACCTTTACTGCACTAACCCGGTATGACACGATCCATTTCACAGCAATTTTAACAGATTTCATATACTTTGGCCCCCCATACCCGATTCTTGTGGAAGTTTGGCTGGATGATGGCATTTGCACAATATCCCAAGCACTAGAGGAACTCCCGATCTCTATATAACAACCCCTTTACCGATAAACTATATAAGAACGAAGAATGACGTGCCAGGACGAAGTAAAGGATGAGGACGAATATGAGGACGAGGACAACCGACAAAATGGGAAGAGTATGTCGGTGACAATGTTGAATGTGTGTAGTAACCATTTCAGCTAGATGTCTTTTGCATTATGGATAATGTAAACATGTCATTAATAATTCGTTACGATAGAGCACACACTGAAGCTGCAAAGAAAGGGGTTGCAATGGGCGATATGACTACTCCTAACAACCCCTTGCTTTCCAACACCCACCTACCGTCGGTCGTCGTCGTCGTCGCCACCCGATAACAAATAAAAGAAAAAACATTAAGCTCCTAAAGCAAAGACAGCGTGTAGAGGGTAGAAGGTAGCAGGAGAGAATGGAAGTTTTCACATATTATAGCCAAAGCCATATCCGACTTATGGGAGGAAGCAGGAGCATTAATTATTCAGAGATGGCAGTTAGGTAACACTCAACTCATGTCCGTCTTTGAGACCGACCAACCGTTTCTATATTTCCAAGTTTAAGGTTTCAACTAGATGAAATGAAACTCAACTCAACTCAAGAGTCTGTCAAAAACTATTTTTCTATTGTCGGTGGAGAAGATATAGATATGTATGTACATTCAACAATTTACGTGAGGTCATTTAAGATAAGTTTGGATAGATGTGTATAAACTCCTCCTTCACTTGAGTGCAACAACGCCAACGTCACAGCTCCCCCAAACCGCCGCCGCCGCCGATAAAAAAGCAAAAGGGGAAATATTTATTCTTGCTAATTAACTATAAAATTATAATGCAAGTGATTATAATGGCATTTTATAAGAAAGCTTAAACAAAACAAGTGCAATTATATTTGATAGCTCAAACAAATTTCATCTTCTTCCTTAGAAGATTTTTCTTTATAGAAGAAAGCGAAAAAGCAAATTTTGAAATAATAGGTACAAAATTGATAAAGCATATAAATTGTCTTAAAAAATCAATATTTATTGCTTTTAAAAGGAAAGTTTTCTAACGAATATTGGTTTAAATTCGTCAAATTAAACTAATTTCTTAAAAATTATCTGTTTTTCATTCTTGGAAAGTTAAAAAATAACAAACAAAATTGTACAGAAATTTACACTTTCCGTACACAAAAAAAAATGATTTTCAAAAGTATACGAATTTGAAAACTTGAAAAACGTAATTGTTATTATTGCAATAATTATTGGTAAAGCAATTTGGCCAAAGGAGTAAATAATTTTAATTAATTCTTAAGTGCAGATGATTGTCATATTTATAGCAGTTAAAAGATTCTCCAAAATGTCTTACAAATACAATTGTGGGAAAATAAAATTTTGTATGACAATATTGGCAGAAACGTCATTTTCCACCATTGTTTTTTGAAATTATCAGATATTTGACTATCAATTTTTTCCTTAGGCGCCGCTAACTCTCTTATAATGAAATTTTAAGACTTTTCGACAAAATCTGCCAACCATGTGAATAGCTAATTTTTGTTTGAATAGCATTTGGCTATTGTTAGCTTATTGACAGCTATAATTAGAGCACTGACTAATCTGACAATTATTGTAAATTCTGACTGCAATCTGTACTTAGCTTAAGATTTTTTATTTTATGGTATTCGTAATATTTTCAATTATATTTCCTTTAATAAAATCGTTTGGTTTAATATAATCCTAATCATTTTTATTTCAAAAATATTTTCAAAAATGGATTTTAAGGCGATCAAAAAAAAAATTAATAAATACGGTAAAATAATTATAAATAACGGATTAGATTTTGTTGTGAACTTGATAACTTTAAAACGGCCTGCGAATATTCTGGATTTGAAAAGATCAAGGGCAACAATAAGTTGTGTTCATCCTGATTTGCTCTATTAATTCAGGCCAAGCTTTTCGATTCTCAAATATTTACATTTTATAGGTAAAACCCTTTAATTCCCAAATATTTAAGAACATTGATAATGAAAAATGTAAGCAAACAAAATTAGCAAAATAGCGAAATAGCGAAATTATCATATTTTCAGAAAGTTTTTATCTGTTTGGGGTAATTTTTCCATTTAGATAAAACTTGCTACAAGCATATTTGACATTTAATTTATAACCCAGGATTAACTGCTTAATTTGTAGATTGATTGGAAAGCCAACTTGACATTCAGCAAACCAAGGGGTCTGTTATAGCTATTATTGGTTCTTATCATTGAAATTTTTTTCAAGATTTAAACGCGAGTAAGAGAGTCAAATTTGTTATATTTGGTGTCAAAATGAAGCTGATAAATTGTCTTAAAATGCAGCTGTGAAATAATATTGCAAGTTATGTCACTTAAACGTCAAAATTATTCCTCAATGGATAGCTACAATGTCAGGAAACATTTTACAAGTTGATTTTTTTATTGCACGTTTTTTATTGAAAAATATTGAGAATTTTCTAACTACCTGAAAAAAAACTCTCAAGAACATTCCCTACAAAATTTTTTATAAAAACTCACGTTAAAAACACTTTCACTTTATTTAAACCAATACCTCTACACTAATTTCGATGAAAATTTTCATAAGAATTAAGAGGTTTTAGGAGCCAGCTTTAAAATGAATCCGTAAAAATGCTTAAATGAAGAATTTATTGTGTTTTACTTTGATTGAAAATAAAAACTGTATACTGTAGAAATCACTCAAAGAACTTTTTCAATGTTTATTTAAACAGTTATTTTACTGGCTGTAATTTATTTTCCTGAACAGCTGATTTTATTTTGTCAAAAAATGAAACGAATCGTTTCACTGGTTTGTTTTTCAATTTTAGATAATTCCATGAGAAAAACTTTTTGGGCGGTTTCCTTTCAGCAAATCAATGCTTTCAATGATTTTTAGAAAAGTGATTTCAGAAAAAATTCAATGATTGATTTCAATGATAAAAACCAATAATAGCTATACCTAAGTTTTTAAGTATCAATTTTTAAAATCTGAAGTCAACATTGTTTAAAGTTTTGGAGAAAAGAAAAGATGAAACAGCTATCACAAAATATTAAGGACACAAATTCCAATAGTTGATTTACCTAAACTATATTTGCGAATGGAATTTTTGAGCTATTAAAATAATTCGTATTGAAAAAGGTATATTCCAATAAATTGTTAATAGACAATGACCACGTCCATTATTTGTAATTTTCTGAAAAGTATATTCCTTGACCAAATGTAAACAGTGAATTTTATTTACATTAATCCAAACTACAAAAAAGAACCTAAAATTCTTGACCTACGAAACTTTTATTTTTCATTGATGGAAAAATTTGATAGTTGCAAAAATATCAGTGTACCCTAAAAATTCGAAAAAAAAAAATAATTGCAAGAATTAAGTACTGAACAATTTTGTAAAAAGTAAATATAAGTGATATTTAGAACTTGATGATGAGAGATGATGTCAGGTCTTAAAATAATACAATTATTGGACATAACTTGCCTAGAAACCAAATTAGTAGGCTAAACAGTTCACGAGAGCTTAGGTTAGTATTTTTGCACAAATTCTGTAACTTCGGCATCTGAATCTTTGGAATTTACAAAACATCAAACTGTTTCAAACTGTTTGCAAATGAAACACCTTTTTAGTAATTTGAAAACCAACAATGTGTATAGAAATAAATTTATCATAAGAACAGTATAATACTGTTTTTGACAAAAAAAAGTGTGGTTTTAAAATATACAATTTCAATATATACTTATAAATGTTTGAATATGACGTTGATCTCCTACTACTTTTTTAAGTAATAAACTTCAGAATTTCTGACATTTCAAATACGTTTAAGGCTTGCTGTCATTATTCAGACCCTTTTTTTGTTCACTAATTTTAATAATAGTTATTACATTTTTTGAATAGCAATTAAATTGATTAATATTAAGAAAAGTGGGTTGTATCAAATCTTCGGTTGTTGATATTTATACATTTGTGTTCAGGTTTGTTTTTATGTCTTCAAATTTTACGAGTAGGTTTTAGTTTTTTGTACACTAAAAATTAATAATAAGAACGCACCTCAACTTGTCCCCAACCGTCGACGTTCATTTTAGCCGCAGCTTCAACACTTTCCTTTGCTCCCATCTTGCTTGTGTTTAGTCCTTTTCAATAGTAGTATTTCAACGATATGTTCCAGATGCAATATTACAGATTACAGTTTTGTTTTTTTTTTTCAAATTAATCCTCTTTTGGAGATTTTTTGAGTATTGAGTTTGCTCAAAAATTAATTTTTAGTTTTATAAACGTGTTTCCTTTTTTTTGTTTCAATTCCGCGCACAGTCGGCACAATATTTCCCACAAATTAAAAACGAACGAAAAAACGAAAAAAACAAATGTCCTTGCCAGAACTATACGAGTATATACCTATAATGTGTGTTCACACTCTGTAAGATTGTCTTTTGTTGTATTTTCAAAAATTGTTTACAGTCCTTTTTCTAACCTAAATTACTTTGTAATTTAACTTCTTTTAAAGACGTCATGTTTTTTTTTAATTTCTATTGTATGATGGTTGTGTTTTGAATTTTTACAATATTAAATATTTTGTTCTTTCTTTAGTTTGATTAAACGTCGGTCGTCGTCTCAAGGAATATGTCTCCTCCCGTGTCGTACTTATAGATATATTAAACATACATATATATGTATGTGTGTATTAAAATTTCGGAATTATTTTGAATTTTATTCGAGGACACTCATTTGTTGTGGATCACTTTCCAATATGAGAGAATTGCTCCTTAAACATTTATTTTGCTGATGATAGTCTCTGAGGTTTCGTTAAGTTTTATGGCCTCACCAAGGCACAGCTGCCTGGAAGTGCGATGATGTCCTTTTTGAATATAGCAACTTTTTTGTGCCCCCGCCTGCAACCCGAACCTCCTTTTCGATGCTGATGCTGGTGATGCTGCTTCTGCTTCTGCTTGTGCTGTGCTGTGATGCTGGAGCTGCTGCTGCTGCTACTGCTACTACCTTGTCGACTGTGGTGCTATGCGTCAAACACACCCACCTATATTTTTAAAATTTATCTAGAATCGAAAACCGCAGATGTATCATGTATCCTTTTGAATTCTGCAAAGTTTTCTTGCACTTTTTTACACATTCACTTCAGGTTTTGGTTCTGAGTCCTTTATTTTCAAATTCAAGCTTTAAGGATTTTTATATTCGCAATTGAAAATGCAATCTTATTTTTTTATTTGTAATTTGATACACAAACACAGACACAGAAGGGGGAGGGGGGGCGACGTCAACACCCGAAATTTCACAACGGTTCGATATAATTTTTTCTACAACACCCTTCTCGCCGTGAAGGACTTTTTTAATTTTGATTTTTCTCTGCAAAAGGATGCAAACTTAATATATACTTATTTTTATCACTTAACTCGAGTTATCCTTTTAGCTATTTCTTTTGAAAAGGATTAAACTTTTTTTTCTCGTAGAATATCCGTAGAGATGTTTTTTATAGCACACAGGACACACGGAGAAGAAGTAAAGTCCTGCTGACGACGATGACGAGGATGGTGATGATGATGGTGGTGATGTGTACGGATCGATACACCGACGAAAGTAGTAGAGAAAGGACTCTGTTCGCGTGTATATAGGAGATGAATTGATGCTGCTACTGCTGCTGCTGCTGCTGCTGAATGATGGGAGGGGTGGTGCGCGAATATGCTCTTGCTCCTTCGGTTTGTGCTCCTGTTGTTCTTCTTCTTCTTGTTCTTGTTCTCGTTTTCGTTCTCGTTGTTGATGGTTGTATTTTCTATGTGTTCTGTTTCGATTCGCTCTCTTTTCGAATTTGTTTTTGAATTTTCTTTTTCAAAACTTTGTTGATAATAACGATAACGAGCGATGTGAAATTAATGACAGGCGGCTATGGCTAATTCGGCTACAGCTACGACTATGACTACGATTAAGGTTAGTTTAAATTTCAGAAAGTGTGGGTGGTGGAAGTGGTTTTCTCTTAGTTCTTGCAGCTTCTCTTGGTTAAATTCATTTGACAGGAACAATTTGAATTTCAACAAAAATAATATGGAGAATGTAAACAATATGAGAATTTGTGGATAAAGATAAAATAGCAGCACACGGGAGATAGATGCGCTCACAGTTCGCAGATGAACTCAACGAATCGTTCGAAACCTGGAAATTTTTAACGAAACTTGACGGGGGCGGGGGAATCTCAATCAGAAGGACTTGAGATTTTTTTTTTGTTTTTTTTTTCGTTCGTAGCAAAAATGTCCTTTTAATACTTAATTGATGTAGCCTCCACCACACCTAGTTTTTTTCTTTTTGCAAAAACTTATTTTTTTTAAATCAATCACAACCCGTTTTCGAGATTTAGGATTCGCAACTCAAACCTTATCTATAGTCCTTTGTGTTTTCTTGTTCGCTATAAATTGTCCTGCAAAGCATCCCATCACTCGCGAGTAACCATTTTATCTTTGGATTTTGATTTTGATTTCGTTTTCGTTTTCGATGCAAATAAAATATAAGAACTTTGGATTTTCTATTTTTGGTTGTTTGTTGTTTGTTGAGGAAATAAATTTATCTTTCTGGAAACCCTTTGGAGATTTTCAAAAAAGTTTGGGAGTTAAATATTTTTTTAAGGATAATGGAGAACTGGTGTATATTATATTAAATTTTGTTTCTAAAAAGCTACGACCACACAACCGACAACGATGAAATTCGTGAAATTTTTGCCTTTGAGGATACTTTGGTTGGAAAAAAGCCACCCTTTGGAGCAACACCCATGCGCTGGAAGGATGAAGGAACAACATCTCCCGAGGAAGAGGCTATAAAGGAGAGGATGAACATTTCATCTCACACAATTCGCACAGTGATTCGATTCTGTTTCTGGTTCTGTTTCGGATTTTAACATCCCTTAAAATTGAAAAAGAAAAAATGTCCGCTATGTTGTTGAACATGAGTGCGAGGATTGTAAGCGTGTGACTTTTTAGTTTACTATAAATATTTTATGGTTCGTTAAGTTTTTTTTTTGTTTTTCTTTATTTTATTTGGTAGAAGATTTACTATCTCTCTCTCAGCCGATACCATTGGAATGGACCTAATTTTCGTATAAGAGGTATAAGGTAAAGGTGGGTAGAGGTGGAAGTGGAGGTGGAGGTGTTGGTTGCATTGATGTGGAAGGGAATAATAATGTTGACGATGATGATAATGATGATGATGGTGATGATGATGTGCTGCTTCTGCTTCTTCTTCTGATGCTGGTGTTTTATATGTCGTTGGAATTTGTTTACATTTAGCTTAAAGAGGAACAACGAAATTGAAATCAACAAATCATAATTTGCTTTTGATGCTGGTAAAGAAGTTACCTGTACCTCCTGACTTAAGCGGTTTTAAAGATGATATTTTTTAAGATAGTTTTTTTAGATTGTTTGAGAATTGTTGGTATATTTATAATAAAGTGTGTGTTTTATTTTTGAACATTTTAATATTGACAACATGTTTAAATATTTTTCACCACTAAGAATGGGCTGTCGTAAATTATTTGAATGTTAAATTTCGATACTTTTATATCAGTGTTTTTTTTTTATTTTATAGCAGTTTTTTAAAATAGAATTGCTTATAAAATTACCGCTCTACAAGACCCTATTTATAAGTTATGCAAGTATTTACATTCTTCAATCAAAGCAACAGGCTTTTGATGCAGTAACTATGTCCATACTTAGTATGTTCTTATACAACACTTGTGGGGCTTATCGGTTTGACCCAAGTTCTAGAGTCTAGAATTTCTACTACCTGTCTGATTTTTGTTAATAGGTTATATTGTTTTGATGTTATTGAATGCAAACTTCTTTTAAAACTCTTCTTCAACATGAAATGATAAATTACAATGGTTCTTTTCTTACCAAGAATCACAAATCAGAAATAATTTTAGTTATAAAAAAGTAACTTCGCTTTGACAGTTTTAGCATCATATTTTTCAGTTTTCAGGGTTCTAGTCAAAATTCTAGAGCTTAATAAATGTACAGGTACTTAGCTTAAAAAGAGGTTTTTCAAACATGTTTCTGTTTCATTAAAATGATTTGATTTATCTGAGATAACAATCTATACAGTTGTCCATGTTATTTGACAGTTCCTGTTTTCAAAACTTGAAACAATCAACAAGATCCTTGTTCCTACAAAACCAATAGGTATACTTTGAACTCTGTAAAATAGATGATTTGTTAAGTCAATGATTTTAAAATACCTTTGCATAATATGCATAATATTACCACAGATAATCATGATTATGATATTACACATCTCGATTCAACAAATAGTAACTTGTGATAGCGAAATAAAATAATAAATTATTTATGTATTTATTATTAAAATTTCAACCTGAACACCTACCGGTTTTGAAACGGTAGAAAACTTCATAAGAACGGCAGTTTCTCGTTTTCAACACATTCACAGAATATATTTAAGTTATTGTACGTAAAATTAGGTGGTGCAACAGTCCGTTGAGAACTAGAGCCTAGTGACTTACAACTCTCAACCATTCCTCTATGTGAGTATACTGTTGTCAGGGATGGAGGGGACCTACAGTTTTAAGCCGAATCTGAACGGCGAATTTGAGAAAGCACTTTTTCATGACAAGAATTACTCTTGGAGGATTTGTCAATTCCTCGCAAGAGCCATGTACCCGTGAAAAAAACTTTTAGATGTCACAGGCAGGGATTGAACCCAAGACCTCTGGCTCTGGCATGACAGTCCAACGCAATAACCATCATGCCACGGGTACCACGGGTTATTGTACGTACTGTTTCGTTTTTCCAGAGCTATAAAATATAAAACGAAAAAGAAGTAGGGATGGGGCCTACTTTGATAGTTTTCCATTGATATCCTAAAAAATGTTTAAATGATCTTTTCTTTTAGCCAAACCGTAATTAAAATATTTTCAATCAAAAGCAACATGAATTTGAATTTTAAGCTACTTTGTATCGAAAAATTCGAGACGTCTAATCAATCTATGTACATATGTAGTTGTATTTTTAGGGTGACTTTAAGTTATGATTATGGAATCAACGGCCATCTTGCCTTGGACGCATTCACCGAATCAATTGACAGCTGACAAAATGGCCGCCATTTGAAAATGATTAAATTTTATATCAGCTTAGGCGCCAGTTATAGCTATCATTGGTTTCCATCATTGAAAACAGGTCGTTTAGAGCTGTCATTAAAATTTCTGTCATTGAAAAAAATTCCCTGATTGAAATCCACCGACAAATTTTTACTGACAGAAATCTGTCATTGAAATTGAGTGAAATTGAAATACAAATCATTGGAATGATTCGTTCCATTTTTGGACATTAAATAATCAGCTGTTCAGGAAAATTAATTTCGGTCCGGAAAATAGTAAAAAATAATTGCGCTATTTAACGTTTTTTTTTCTCAGAAAAAATTCTTTGTGTGATTTCCGATCGATCAGTACATAATTTTAATTTCTAATCAAAGGGAAACACCGTCAAATATCGATTTAAAAATTTTTCCGGATCAATTTCAAAGATATGTAGCTATAACTGGCGCCTTAGTCTATATATCATAAACTACATATATACATACATTTCTATAATGCCTAATTTTAAATATGTACATATATAGGTATATTGTTGGAAATGTGGTATTAAATATCAATCAGGATTTATGGCTTGTCAATCAATTGATGTTTGACAAAAATGAAGTGGGATATTTAAAATTTGAAGTGATATATTGATATACAAGTACTTAGAATGTTATAGAGTGGGGAAAAATAGCGACTTGTCGTTATCAATACAAAATTTAAAAAAACTAAAACGTTTGTTCGTTTGGTTCTTTGAAACTGCTAATCTCAAGAACTACTGATCCGATTTGATAAATTCTTTCAGTATAAGATAGCCCACTTATTGAGGAAAGCTAAAGGCTCTATAAAATCCCACTAAGACTAATAAAATCGGAACACCAAAAACGAATGTTTCATAACCGGGGATTTTTTCCATTTTACGAGTTTCTACTACGTGCCCTTCGAAAACAGTTAAAGTTTTGCTAAAATAATGTATGACAGAATTATTCCCCTTTAATATTTCTAAAAAAAAAAGTCCGCGACAGCATATATCTATTTTGTAAGGTTGGTTCTAGAATAAAGCATGTAAGTAACGCCGAGGAGCTGAGCTAGTGAAATGTATAAACAAAATACATTATGCGAATTTCCTCATAAGGTATGCATTTTGATTTAAACTTAGGAATGTACCTACATTCATGAAAAAAACCCGTCTATTATTATTAAAAGTGGCCAAAAAAAAGATTGTTTAGTTTTATTATAAATCAACAGGTACCTATGTAGTTTATGTAGATATACCTACATGCCTACCCATCTTTAAAATGTTCATTTTAAAGTCTTAGGGAACCTTTGTACCTCTGTATTTATATATAGGTATGTACAAAAGGTAGATATATATTCTAGATTCCATGTGGGTATATAACATAAGGCCTGGTATCTAGTAGGTTAATTCAAATGTATGTATATTTCACTTAATCAGTATTTATGTGGAGACCTAAAATGCAATTTGCCGCCAAAAATTTAAACATTCCCGCAATCAAGGGAATAAATAAATTTAATTTTCCAAACACGAATAAAAAACCCAGAAATCATAGGTATACGGTATACCATATCTTCCACAAGTTAGTAGGTATGTATTAAAATACATATGTATACGTAGATATATACATTATGTACATATACTTACAATTTCTATGACGTTATTGCTCACGTCACGAATCGGGCTTAAATTGGAAAAGTGTCCACAGCGCCACCCAACCCCAACAATGTCAATGGTTGCATACAATTCTACGCCGCAGAAGCAGATGACAGCGACAGCCTAGCCTAGTGCAAGCAAAACCAACTAGGTATATGTTTGGCTTTTGGCACGTCAAAGTTTTGCAAAACTGCGAAATCGTGTTTCAAGTGTGCCTAGAACTTTTGAACTTGACTAAGCCAAATACCAACTATACCAACGCCCAAAAAACTAAAGCCGTTCTCGTCGAAATAATCCCAAACCAAACTGTAATGAATTCCAACTGAACTTTTTTTCCAGCTTCTTGCAGTACCATCAAAATCCAATACCCATCTCAGTCATCACACCATTCCCTTAACACTTATTTTACATCAGAGTCAGAGTCCCATACCCCGGTTAAAGATGGTTGACGTGCAACTACATGCGGCAAGTTGGAGCACTTCCAACAGAAACAGCAGTAGCAGCAAAACAAAAATAAATAAACCAGGAGTTAGAGGTGCCGAATTTAGCACCGCGTCTTGCTGCTCTGCTGCACCAAATGGACCAAGTCAGTAGTCGTAGTTGAAGCGTAGTGAAGTCAAGTGGTGATGACAACAGGGATAAGGGTAAATGGTCCACAGTCCACCATCAGCATCAGCATCAACATCCCCATCCAGCAAAACAACAAGGAAAATATTTTTGCTCTTTGTGTGTCGCACAAAAGCTTAGGAATCGTTAAAAGCTTTTTTCCAATAAACGTAGATTTTGGGTTACAGAGAGGGTGTGGTTATATTCACATTTGCATGACACACTTTCGGCTTTCATTCACCCGGTTCGGTGGTCGTTCCTCGTTGCCGTTGCCGTTGCTGATGCCGGAGCCGGAGCCGGTGTCTTTATATACCTTTTTCTTTTTCATATATATAACCCTCTCTTTTTTTTGTATGATGAAAACAAATTGTTAAAGACGTCACGTGTGAACAGACCACGAAACCGGCTTTTTCTTTAACATTTTCAACAAAGAAAAGCTTCGGTTGTTGTCACAACTTCGATTAGCTAAAACACAAACCATGGTCTGTGGTAAAGTTTAGGTAGAAACATTTTTAAAGTATTTAATAGGGTAAAGTGGGAATGTTTAAATTTGTTTACATCAATAAAAAATTTGTTTCATTTTTAAATTAATACACCTGCTAGACTTTAAGTGAAATGTATACGATTGACAGATACAAAAATAGTGTCCGACATAAATGACAATCAAGTTGTTTTTAGACAGTTGGTTGGAAATATATAAATACAACATTATAGTGACAGAAGTTAGCTGTCAATTTATGGCTGAATACCAAATTATAAATAAACTCCTACCAACGAAAAAATGTAATGCATGTTCATTAGTAGATACTTGTCATTTTCTGACACAAAAATTTCGTGATGTAAAAAAATACGACAGTTTCTGCATTGTCATGCAATTTCTTCTTAGCATAAAAATTGTGTGTGCACAGGATTGTCAAAAATAGATCCCGTTTCGACCTAGGGGAAGTGAAGCGATAGCTATGTGGAAACTGAAGTCCAACAAAGCTGCTAAAGTTGACGACATCTGTTGAATTATTCAAAGCAGAATTCGATAACATGGTAAGGAGAATGCACCAACTCATCTACAAAATATGGTCGGATAAAAGCATGTCCGATTAGAGGAATCATCACTTATAAGATCCTTCCTGCTGGAACTTTACAAAACAGTCACTAGTTTCGGCATCAAAATATACTTATTTGTTTGTGCTGGATGTCAAAAAAGTTTTCAGACAAGGCTATGCACCGTCATGCGACTTCTTCAACATCGTTCTGAAAACAATTGTGCAAAACTTTATCGTCAACACTATAGAGACACAACCTTCTGAAGGTCTGTCCAATTCCTCGGATAAGCCGATGATATTGACATAATTGTAAGATGGAAGCGTGATATCAGTGGCACGTTTTTGAACATTGCGATGGAAGCAAAGAAGATGGGTTTAGTGGTGAATGAGGGCAAGACAAACGAATATGTTTTGGATAAAACGTCACCATGGACAGCTATAACTTTTAGGTATTGAAGGACCTTGTCTACCTAGGCAATGCTGTAAATACAGACAATGGCACAAGCAGCGCTTAAATAAAACGGACAATAATTCTTGCGCATCGCTGCTTCTTTGGACTTAGAAAGCAATTGAGTACTAAAGTCATCTCTTGAGCAATTTAAGTCACCCTATATAAGACACTTATCATCCCGGCTCTCATATATTGCGCTGAGGATTGGACCTTGTAAAGGCAAGAGTAGAACGTCTTAGGATGTTTCGAGAGAAAATGTATTTCGATGATTTTTGGTCTCATCTGCACAGATGGAGAGTGGAGAAAAAGATACAACAACGAACTTTACGGGCTGTACAGCAAAGATGGCTGGGTTATGCAGAGCAAATGGTCATCAACGCTCCAGTCCGGAAGGTCTTCAAATTCAAACCCCGAGGAACGGCGCGCATTAGAGAAAACCGGAAATGGATAGTTGGATAACTGCCTCTAGCTGGTTTTCCAAGAAAATTAAAAGATATTAAATTTTGAGATTCAGCTGATTTAATTTCAAGTTTAATAAAAAAAGTAATAACGAAATCAAAATGACCGGGCTTTTGATATCAAAATTTTGGGACCAAAAATTTCATGTTTACTATATACATATGTATGTACCTAAGTGCATACGAACATACATAAGTTGGTTCCTTGCAATGGCCAGCTTTTCAAACCTTTGGAATGGGAAAAAAGTTTAAAAGAAATCTGTTCATGTATGTATGTACATAAATAAAGACTAACGCTTGCGGTCAACAAACGCAACGAGAAAATGAGACGTGGCCACCCCAAACTTACATAAATCGTATTTTAAGCAATTCAAGTATGAGGAAACAAAACTGAAAATAAGACGTAACAAAAACATGTTTTTGACATTTTTTTGAAAAGTAGGAAATCAGCAAATTAAGTTGATTTTTTGGCATATTTTGAAAAGTAGGAAATCAGCAAATGAGGTACATAGAGTTTTGGATTTTTATTTGAAAATTGCTTATTTTTTGCACACTTAATTAATGATACTGTAACAGAATAATTCAATATGTACTTCTTCTCAATATTTTAAATATCACTCAAAAACATTCATGTTATTATTTATGAAACTAATTAAGTATTTCTGTGACAAATCGCATTCTAATTGAAAGGCTTAATGTTCTATCAAACTATTTGCGTCTCTATCACTAATTAAATCAAATCAAATCAAAAACAGCGAGAAAATAATAGCTTCAGTTTAGATCCTTGACCTTGTATGTACGATACGAGTATTAAATATCCTTGATAAAGTCTATGCTTTCTCTGGTACTTGTGATGGAGATGTGTATCGCAAGTCCCTATAGAAATGTATCATTTATTTAGATACACAGTCATGTACAGTACATTATGTGTATGTTTGCTATATGCATTTACTATAATTGAAGTCCTTTTTATCACCACAAGAATTGTTTTCATCTCGTTCGATTCGATATACAGTTTGCAATGTTTCATATCACCATCATCTGTCCTTTATTGAGCTATCTCTTCAATTACTTTTGGTATGTTTTATGTGTGTGTATGATGATGTGTTGTGATTGATTAGGAAAACTAAGTTATTGAGACTTCCGTCCAAACCAAACCAAAAACCCAGCAATATAAAGCCAAAAACCAAACATGATTACAAACCAACAAAACTTTGTCATCGATTTGAATTTCCCTCCATCAATATGGATCAAATTGCAAGCGTCATCTCAATGATATTCAAAGTTGCATAAGACTTTTTGTTCGGGCTTTTGTCGAACAAACTATCCCAAACATCAAATTCTTCTCCCAGAACCCCATCAGACACTCTTTTTTTAAAAGTCAGCTAATTTTTCGGTATAAAAGCAATTATAATGCAAATTTCTTCTGTTGTGTGGTCTTTTTGACGAATTCTTGGCTTTTTTACGCTGGCACTAGCTGAGCTGATGCCATAACCTCTTGGGTGTGTGGGTTTTTCGTCATAGTCGTCGTCGTCGTCATCGTCGTATGCTCCGCTCAGTTCAGCTCAAGTTGATAAATCCTTGAGCGAAATTAGATTTTTGAATGTGACACCAGAGATACACAACGACAAGAAATACGGAAAAAATTTAAATTTAAAATTTGAAGACTTTGTTGTCTGGGCTGGGAGCAGGGTTGAGGTGCTAACAAAAAAATACCCTTTTTACTCCTCTGCCTCCACCGATAAGCGCATTACATTATATCCTTTGCTGATGGTTGTTGGTTTGTGGAGGAGCTGGGAGTTTTTTCTTGGCGGTCTCTTTCGGGATGCTCCTTCTTGTTCTGTATCCTTTCTTATATTTGCATACAACTGCAAATTGCATGCAATTCCATCTTTGCCATAGTTGAATCGGAAGAGAGGTGCCTTGCTTTGCTTTGCTCTGCCTTACTTTGCTTTGCCTATTGCCTACAATTCTCAGGAATAAATGTTCATCCTTGTTTCAACATACATTTCCGTTTCCTGTATCCTGAGCTGATGGTGTGGTTATGTGGTTAGAAGCATTTGTCTGCAGTGTAATCAAATTTTATTCCAATATATAAATTTTGAAAGGACGAGAGGGTAAAAATAAAATAAAATGATTTACTTTATTGCTCTAAATTGCGAGGATTTATAGAACATATAAATATACGTACATAGTCGTATAAAATTTATCCATAGAAAGAAAATAAGAGCAAAAATGTTGAACCTCGTGCTCGATGTCGGTTGTGTGTTTGCGGTTTTGAAAATCATTGAAGAAATAGAAAAAGAGCGAGATAGAACGACTTTGAATCTTAACATCATAGGAATAAAATCTGGCAGAGGAGCAAAATTAAATTTTGATAGCTCAAGCAAAGTGGAAAATTATCACACGCACCCAGAGCTACAGGCACCATAGGCATCAGGCACAGGAATATAAATTGGGAGAGGCATAAAGAACAGCAGCAGGAGTACAGAGCAAACTGTCACAAGTAGAGTCTCTTCGTCCTTTATTAGGGCTCTGTTTTCTTATGAAGCTGAAGCGATATGATGGGATTACGAAGTTTTCGATTTCTCTTCTATGGTTTTAGGTTTTAGGTTGATGATGTTTTGGCTTGACTATATTGCCAAGACTTGATGAGATTATTAAGAGTTGGAATTGGATTTGTTCGTTTTGTTTCGAATTTGATGGCTTTGTAAAATTAAAGTCAAAAGATATATACCTAGAGAGTTTTGTGTCCTCATTCTTTAAGAAACTTTTAAGGATATTCTTGGAAGTACATTTTTTTTATTAAATGAATTAAAATTGTTATAAACTAATTTATTACAAAGAAAATACGTTTAAGCTTTAAATGCTTTATGTGAAACATTTTTAATCCGAAAATTAAAAAACAGCACGCAAGAAAATGAAACGGAAGCTGTTAAATCTTGAAATATTGTAGCTCTGTAAATTAAAAACCATTTTTTAAAGAAAAATTGTTGCAATACAACATAACCATAACATCACACTTGGTCACTGGCCCATCATTGACCCATTTTTTTTTTGGACAAGACGTAGGTATATTGTGTATAATCTGGGTGCACTGCGTTTTGGCGAATGGACAGCCAAAAAAAGTGAGAAAAATACTTTATTGTCGGAGCAGAGCATCAGAGTAGCATAACCCCCTCTGCAAATGGGTCATGATGTGGGAATTGTGGCATCTGTACTCTATATATAACTATACTAAAAGTTCAGCGAAGCGCAGCGGAAACGTATGGTTTCAGGCCAGCGATGAACTTTAACTTCAAGTGTAGGTAATATCGGTTGGCTTAAATAATCGAATGAATGATATGGTAGCTTTAGCTTTTACACTAAAAAAATATTTAATGTTATAATATGCCACCATTAGATGATAAAAAGGTTATCGGGGATAGTAGATTTTAAACATATGTTTTTCCGTGACAGTGCTTATCCTTATTGCTTTAAAAAAATATGTGTAATTATATGAATTTGTCTTTTTTTTATTTATTTTCAAACAAGTTCTGGGGAAAGCCTTATGACTTTCATTAAGGCATTTAAAGTTGTAAGCAACTTAAAATTACTATAATTTGCCGCCCATTACCCCCTAGGCAATTTAGAAAACATTTTGGATTTTTAAATTATGTTTTTTGTAAATTTGAAGTTGTTCTTTTTAAAACAGGTATTCACTTTAGTACAGAAAACATTTTAAATCAACAGATTAATAAATACGCTTTACAATTAAAAGCTTTGTTATTTGCCGAAAAGAGATTCACAAAAATAAAAAAACTCACGTAATTTAAAGTAAAATGCCAGCTTTTCATCTTTGTTTGAAATAAAACGCTGGCGATACTAAAAATTACTTCTTGTGCTATGGCATATAAAACAATAGTTGCTCAGAGTTGCTGGCAACTTAATTGCCTAGTGTGCGATAAGCCAATGGTATTATGATAAAGGGTCAGTAATACATCTTGATTATACAAAATATCAGATGGAAATTCTTCATCAGAACCCGAATTGATTTTTTAGTTTTTTGATAAACAGCTGGTTTGTAAAATAGTCGATAAGTTCGTTTAAGTTTTTTATTTGGTAAATGAACTGTCAAATTTTGTATGAGAAATGATTCACACATTTTGGTTGAAATTCTACAAGGATTTTGCTGGACACAATTATCCGAATTTGTCTGGAAAACCAAGCATAATTGTGATTGTTAATTACTAGAGTTTCACTTTTGTTAAAAAATACACAAACCATCAATTTTTTCAAATAGTTCTCAATTAAGTCAATCTTTAATTCCTTTTTGTTGCTTATTTTTTGCATTTTTGAATATTGATTTTTTACAGGGTTTACATAAAAAGTTCACTCAAACATTTATGTTAAATCATCATTTCACACAATTTTCAAACATACCATCTTGAGTGAGTAGTGTTAACAACATTTTATTAAAAAAGAAAATATTATTTTTTCTATCTTTAACGATTGTCACCTGTTAGCAAAGAACGCCACCAATGTGTTCATGCCTTAAATAGATCACAACCAATGCTGAACACTTTCATCCCTGAATGAAATCATTCAACGAATAACTGATCTTGAAGCATTCACACAACAACTTTCAAATTCAAATTTCAGATTTGACATTTCAAATCAAATTTCAAAATAAAACAAAGCCATACAAATAGAAATTGTGAAATAAATTATTTAGTATTAATGTTTTCAGAAGATTTATTTAAAAATGCATGAACATGACATATTGTCTTACACAAATTGTGCAGGATCCGATTTTAAAGGTTTTCAAGACAATTTCCCTCTTAAATATTTCCTAGCTTATTGAAATTTCTTTTTAGAATTACTTCTCAAACGTGCCAAAGACTCGTACAAAAATAAGGACAATGAAAATTCGATATTTTATCAAATAAAATCCCTATGCACAGGATTCGAATCGCGATACAATGTTTCAAGTAAGAAAATAAAACCACTTTCCCTAACAAGCTCTGCATAATGATAATGTGGCCTCATTTATTCCGTGTTTTGTTTTTCTTGCAATCAACACTAAATTAAATATTACAGCTGATGAAATCGAATTACCTGACACCAAAATCAACGTACAACAAGGGTTTATGTTCCAAGAGTGAGAATTTGAATTTTTCTCGAGGGAATTCTATTTTAAAATTGTATTATTTCCACAGTCGCCCGCTTTTCAAATACGCTGTGGAATACCTAAAGAACCGAAGCCTTTCTAAGAACAAATCTACCCTAAATAAAACAGACAAAATTAATGAAAACCACTCAATAGATTCAATGCAAAGAGTTGAAGAAATCTGTGCATCTCTGCCTCAAGGTAAATCATATTTTTGAAAAGGTTTCTTACCTAGAATATACATTGAAATATTTTCTATTTTATCAGAATGGACTGTAATTCAATTATGCAAAGAACAACGCGAAGAAACAACTTACTCCATGTTTCGAGAGATCCTTGCCTTTGATGCACCGATTTATCTTTCCATTCTAAAACATCCCCGAAGCAAAGAATACCCAAAACCTATTTGTCTTCGATTGACTGGTGATAATCAAGGTAATTAAATAATAAAATAAAATTCATAAAATGTATAACTTAGTTCTTTCTTCCACTCGTAGAAGAGCTTTTTAAGAAATTCTCCGTCCTCACAGCCTCCTTTACGGAGTATTCGACTTTACCAGCTGGTTCGGCTGGTCCGAAGACGACTCAGGAACTGGAAAACTATTGGGCTGGTATGGCAGTTCTTGAGAACCGTGTGGCGGTAAGAATACAATTGTAGTCTATGAATGTTTATGAATTTCCTAATAAAAACTAAGAAACATAATAAAACTTTTTAAATAAATTAAAATAATTTTATATTCAGGATGCAATTGCAGAGTTAAAGACTTTCATGGGACCCTGGATAAGTCTCCTGTGTGGTAATGTTAAAACACAATTTGTGCAAAAACAGCAGAATATTTTTAAAGAAGTCGATAAATTCTGCGATTCGAATGAGTACGAAAAGAAAAATTACTCCCTTTTCTGTAATTCCATTTAATTTGTTAATGTCATTATGTCTAGCATTGAATGCCAGCAGCAGCGAGTTGTCCTAAGTCTATTAGCCCAACAGCGACACCTTCTCACTGATGAACTCATAAAACAAGCTAGCATTGCTCTGGCAATGGTAGGTGACGGTGACGGCAATGGCAGTGCCAGCGAAGGTGATTGTGCAGAAGAAAACCCAACCACATCTCGGTTAATTTATGAATTTCTCATGAAATTGCCATCGGAAGACGAAATTGCATTTGGTCCTTGCATTCTCATTCTAGACGAAGTAAGTTTGTCTACCTTCTGTTTTATGTTCTGTATTATTTCTCTGTCCTTTGTTCTATTTATGCAGCAACAAAATACAAATTGGTTTTCAGTTTTCACAGTTTTTCCTGTTTTCAACTTAAATTTTGTTTGTTTTGTTTTTTTTTTTTATATTTAAGCGCATTGATCACTTTTATTGGGAAGTTTTAAATCCATGGCAGGAATTGTGTCGTATGAGCTCATTTCATATTCTCGTTCGTCTATATGAGCGCTATAAATCGAAAATCAAAAACGGATATTTGATGGTTGATGTAGAGAATGGACGTTGTGTCGTTAATCCAGGTTAGGATCGAAACGATTGAATTTTCTTAAATTCCAAAACTCATTTATCATCGTTTTTTTTTTGTTTTTCAATTATTTTAGATTCAAATTTGCCGAACATGGAAGAGCGGATGAAGAGTTTCTTTAATTACTGGTTGCCCAATTGGAAGTGTACATATAACGTTGTTCCGAAAATGGAGGATTATATGAAATTGTTTGAGGAAGCTGATTGTTATGTGTAAGTTATGGGGCGATTATTATTGATTAATAGGAAATTCAATTTGTGTGGTTTGTAGTAATAAGTTACACAATACACAAGTTAGTTGGATGTTTGTTATACATGGGGATACAGGAGTTTTGAATTTATGCATAGATTTGTCTATAAGCTGACAAATTTATTGGGGTATGCTTAGAATGTTTTAAAATACAAAATATTACTGTCAACCGTGAATGATTTTTTGATGGGAATTCCCGGGAATAAAATGTTTTTTGTCGGAACTTACCCCTTTTTCAGGCATTGGGAACATACATGATGCTCGAAAATTTCCCTGGAGTTTAATTGGGATCGAGAAACAAAGTTACAGAGAAATTGAGTTATTATTGCATAGAATTGTCAAAAAATTATATTTAAGTCAAATGTGTTTTGAAATAAGTCTTATAGTTATAATAGCCTGATCAAAAGGGGGAGGGGGAGGTAAAATTTTGTTGTTGTTTTCCCTTAATAAATAAGTAATGCTCTAAAATTTCCTTAGGGTTTAGTCGGTATCGGAGAACTATCTACAAGCTCAAAAAGAATATAAGACTATTTGCAAACGGAGTAAGTCCACATACAGCAATCAGCTTGACCTCAAAATAAGCAGTGTAAAAGACAGTAAAAAGTGGTGGAAGTTAGCAAAGGAAATACGTAACCAAGATCATCAAATTTTTCCTCAAATTTCCGATCCTGAGTTTAGAACATATTATAGTTCACTTCTTAACCCAAATCAAACGGCAAATCAGATTTTCTATGCACCTAACTTATTCAGGATCGGGATCTGTAGTATATGCCTATAACTGTAGATGAAATTATAAGTATTCTAAAAAAAAAAGTTAAACTAAACAAAACATACATGCAACAGATGACTTCTTGGAGCAACTGGCAGTAGGATTTAATAGGATGTTAAACGACTGCAAAGTAGAAGAAGCCTTTGTGAAAACAACTATCTTTCCCATATTTAAAAAAGATGATACAAATCAGCCGAATAATTCCTTTATGAATTGTGTGGCCAAGAATATGATGGGAATTCTCAACGAGAGGCTGTACTCATGGGTGGAAAATAATATACTAACAGAATTACAGGTGGGCTTTAGGAAAAAATATTCGACGGTGGATAACATTTATAATCTGGCAGCAATCGTTCATCTGAAGTTGGCACAAAAAAAGAAGGTGTATGCATTTTTTGTCAATCTGAAAGCTGCATTTGATACAATCTCAATAAAATTGCTTATCTACAAACTACACACAATAGGAGTTTCGAAAAAATTTGTAAACTTGATAGAAGCCATATACTCCAACACACAATCAGCTGTTTGGACGGGAGAAGAGCTCTCCGAATATTTTGAGACACTTTTTGGAGTCAAACAGGGATGCTTGCTATCATCGTTGCTTTTCGCAATGTATACTCGTATAAACGATTTGCATGAATCTTTAGGATGAGGACACTTTATTGACTTTTTCAACATAAGGTTGCTGCTTGATGCAGACGATATGGATGATGTCCGGTCTTGGAGCAGATGATAACGCAACTGGAATGTTACTGCATTAAATGGAGCCTAGAAGTAAATCTATCTAAATCCGAGATAATGGTGTTCAGAAATGGTGGAAGGTTATCTAGTCAAAAAAATTGGACATTAAATGGAGAAAGAATTCGAATTGTCTCCAACTATACTTACTTAGGAGTTTTACTTTCACCAAAGATGTCGTTTTCAAAGCACGTAGAAAAGAGAAGAACAGCATAAACTCGACACGTGGCAATGCTTTCTAGCAAAAAGAAATATCAACTTAAAAACCAAATGGAAACTATTTCTGGCGGTTTGTAGAGCTAATCAAATCTGCGGTGCTCAGATCTGGGGCTTTGGAATGTTCGAAGAAGTGGATAATTGGATAACTTCAACGCTATTTTTTGAAACGAATTTTAAAATTGCCTAAATTTACTCCAAACTACTCTTTGGCAATGGAAACTGGGCGGAGGACGGACATTACTATACCCTTAAAATATCACCTCAGATATATATCAAAAACAATATTCGAATACAGTGCAACAAGACTACCGCATCAGCTAACAAATATAATTTTGAGGGAAAAATTGTTCTAAGTAAAGGAATTGAACAATCTTGGATATTGTTTTGCACTGTGTTGGGATGAGAGATCTATTTCTCAAATTGATCGGATCTAAAAAGACAATGATCTAGTTGGTATCGGAAAACAAAGTTCCCATAGAAATTCGACTATAAAATTTTCGTTCGAGGGAGATTCACGATACCAGAATTATTTTCGAAAGAAAGAAATTTTCTAAATAAAACTTAAAAATTTTCAAAAATATTATTTTGTTTGAATAAGTTACTTTTTTTCAATGAGCTAGATCTTTGCATTGCCTCAAAAAATCCAAATACTTTTCGGCATCCAGATCCAATGAATAGGGTTATCACTTTAAAAACAAATATCAAACTATGAGGGCCAGCCCTCGTCGTCAGCGAAAAAGTCAGGAGACAAGACAGAGCCCTGGGGCACACCAGCGTTAATTTACTGGAAATTAGACTTGAACGTAATGAAAGGTAATTTATAATCGATCAAAGAGAAACTTGTCAAAAACGAACGCACACATTTTTGATAATAAATATTTATAAAATGGTTTTGAAATATCAAGTGTAATAATCTTAATTTCTCCGAAACGATATATAAATTTGTGGGAGTGGAATAAACCATTAGATCACCAGTGGTCCTGTCAACTGCAGTTTTTGTAACCAGACGAGTTAAAGATCCTGAAATCGTTGTTGAGAGAGCCCCAATATGTTTCCTCGTACTTTAAATGATTCTCTTAGGATCTGTATGTTTAACTTGATTCGAGAAATAAGCACATACAAGACAATGGCCGAAGTGCCTAAAAAAAATAAAACGCTAGAGAAAAAAGGCAATTTTTAACAAGATGACAAAAATTAAAACAGATATATTTTTGAATTTAAAATACATTTTTTTTTATATTTCAAAATGCAGCAAAAAAGGATTTTTCAGCTTTTACCATTTTGTAGCAATTTTATTTTGTTTCATTTATTTTTAGTGCTAAAACAGTATCTTCAGAATAGAGCCAAACAATGGGTCATATGCTAAAAGATGAGAAAGTTGTCAGAGTCAGAGCTGACGAGCTTGAACTCGCATGTAAGATCGATCGAGCAGACTTTGACTCGGACTCAGTTTCATATGCAAAAAACGAGTTAACTTTCTACAGTTTTGACTCAGTGATATGAGAACCATCTCAAAGCTCTTTGTATGCACTTGCACTAGTTAAAACAGTAGTTTCTGTGCGGTCAGTCGAGTCAAGAAGGAAGATGGCTTCTGAAAGTGAAAATGAAAGTGTAATTATTAACAATAATGCTGACCATCTTATTGGATTTCTAGTAAATGAACTGAAACTAAATAAAGTTTTACAGGAGAAGTCTGAGTTATTAGTTTTAAAGGCAAGACAAAAAAATGCTAAGCCTTGCCTTAAATCATAGAAGCATTTAAAGCAAACTTCAATACTTGAAAATTTTTCATCCGCGTTGCACGTAGCCTGTACATTTATTGAGTAGTATCCTTTGCGGTTGACGTACTCCTCGTGGTGATAGAGTGGTTTCCTTATACGCACATAAGTACAAACCAGAGCACCAATGGCGTAAGTAAACTCATACTTACTGCTCCATAACCTTTGCGCTTCTTCTATTTCTTCATAAGTGTGTGGGAATATGATCCAATCAGTTGCACGGCTTACAATTTTTGTTGCGACTTGCTGTACAACCATAGATATCGTTGATTGATTGACACCAATGTCTTCATCAACACCGCTTTGAAATCCAGGATCTCCTATATAATGCAGAAAAATCCTCATTTTTTCTTGATGAGTCAAAGCACCACCAGGGTTTGGCCCAAAAACTCATCTGTCAATAATTGCACACCTGTTTCACGAAATTTATAGAATTTTTGTAAATCTTTACCAATTGGACATCTTCAAAAAAACAAAATTATTCAGAAACTCGGCCATTTTGATCGTTGTTTATCAACTGAGTAAGAGAAAACCCATCCTCAACAATTTGTGAGATCGATCTCATGCAATCGAGCGTTTGCTCTTAGAACCAGCGTTGCAAAAGCTTAATTCACTTTTGGCTTAACTCATGGCTTTAATTCGCAATTCACCAACTGACTTATGAATTAAAAATAATTTAATTCACAAGTCGGCAAATGACTTATGATTTAAATAAATTCAATTCACAAATCACCAAATGACTTATGAATTAAATAAATTCAATTCAAAAATCACCAAATGACTTATGAATTAAATAAATTCAATTCACAAATCACCAAATGATTTAAGAATTAAATAAATTCAATTCACAAATCACCAACTGACTTATGAATTAAAAAAAATTAATTCGCAAGCTATTAACTGACTTATGAATTAAATAAATTCAATTCACAAATCATAAACTGACTTATGAATTAAAAAGAATTAAATCGCAAGCCACCAACTGACTTATGAATTAAAAAAATTTAATTCACAAGTCATCTATTAATGCAGCACTTATAAAAAATGTTAATAGAGCAAAATGGTTATCATGCTCTCTCTTTTTTTTTTACATAATATGTACATATGTACGTTTGTACGTAGATATACATATCGCTCATTTGCTGCAATATCGTCATAACTCAAAAATCATTAATTTGGAGTTAATAATTTAGAAAAAAATTTTTTTGGAGAAATCATTGAACCAGAAAATTATTTTATTGAATTATCCACATATTAATATGCCATAAGGTAAATATTCTTTTTTTTTGGTGAATCACACAAAAATGCCATCGCTTCAAAATTTTAAATTCAGTTCCTGAAAAATCGAGTGTTTTTAGTTATGACGATATTGCAGCAAATGAACGATATGTACAAGTGCACCGATCATTCACAAATCTGTTTTAATAAACTTCAAACCCAAATATCTCAAAAACGCCACCAACTTTTGACAAAAATAACCTGCTAAATCTTACCTTTTATTTGATACCACTTTCATTATTGAAAAATTTAAAAAATTGAATTGAATTCATTACTAAATCCACGCTCCATACAAAAATAGGCCACTTCCTTTTTTAATTCACAAATCAGTAGGTAGATGACTTGTGAATTAAATTTTTTTAATTCATAAGTCAGTTGGTGGCTTGCGATTTAATTCTTTTTAATTCATAAGTCAGTTTATGATTTGTGAATTGAATTTATTTAATTCATAAGTCAGTTAATAGCTTGCGAATTAATTTTTTTTAATTCATAAGTCAGTTGGTGATTTGTGAATTGAATTTATTTAATTCTTAAATCATTTGGTGATTTGTGAATTGATTTTATTTAATTCATAAGTCATTTGGTGATTTTTGAATTGAATTTATTTAATTCATAAGTCAGTTGGTGACTTGTGAATTAATTTTTTTTTAAATCATAAGACACCAACTTGCTTATGACTTAATGATTGTTCAATTCACAAACTCGCAACCTTGCTTACAACTTTCTCACATAGAGCTTTCGTCGAGAGATCGATCTCAACACTTTGAGTTCAAAATCACAGCTTGAGATCGATCTCGGTCTCTGTATTTTTTTTTGCATACCACTCTAAGAAAGTTCTCAGAAAGGTGAGTAAAGAGCTTGAACTCATCTTTTTGCATATGACCCAATGGATAGTTTGCCAAGTATATGTCGGCAAAAATAGAGGGCCTGTCTATATTATTTTAAATGAGTTGTGATTGCACTTGGACTCCGTTATTAGCAAAGGCAAAAGTTAAAAATAGGTGGTACAATATGTCCTTACCCAGTGCTTATGATCTAATTTTTACTCATTGTTGATTAGATTGTGGTTCTGATGTTGGACTGGGCATGTGTTTGCCCGGTAAAGTCCGAGTTATAATTAATCTTTTTGACATTAACCAATTTCAAGCGATATATAAAAAAAAAAGAAAAACATTACCACAGACAGATGACCTATTTTCAGGATGTGTAAATTTTGCAAATATTTACAAACGTCAAACAATCAAACACACACTCGTCTTTCATCTGATCAACTAATCAACTTCTAACTTCTAACTTATTTCATCATAAATTGCATAAAATTAATTAATTAGCCTTAACTAGGCTAACTGACCACAGTTTTTTTTTTACTTCCAATTCCCATCGAAATATCCGGTTAACCATATCAAAAACTGGCAGGCAGCATATCACATTTTTACCCAATCCAAATCTGCTAAAGTGTTAATATAATATTAAATTTTGCAATAATCCAAAAGTGACACGACGACAGTGCGGTACCGAGCCGAGCCGACACCGGTAGTAGTAGGGTTTGAAAATGCATAAATAAAATGAATAATATTTAATTGTGTATATTATGTGGTGGTATACCAAGCAAACAACTTCCGCTACAATTCACTTTTAACCCTATAAAACCTCAAACATTCACAATTGGCAATGATACAGAGATACTCGTATATGGAGTAAACAAAATATAATATTTTCAGGCTCCTCTCCACTCTTTCTCTCGATCTGAAATCACAAATAAAATACAAAAATTTAAATTTTAAATTTCAGCCCAAAATTTCATTTGGTTGTTTTTTTTTTTGTGGATTGCTTTTTAGAGTTGGAATATTTTTGCATTACAAAATAAAAATGTATCTCGAAATGCTTTGAATTCCTTTGTCGACGAACAAAAAGGAATTATAGGCAGGTATAGAAATGATATGAAAATTGCTAAAATACGCTTCGTTTGTTTTGCAAATAACTAGCCCTTTTTTTTCGTTGTTGCCATTTATGTGTCTCTGGTGGGTTAGCTTCTATGTATTATATTTGATTGTATTAAAATGTAATTTAGAAAGAGGGACCATTTTTTCTCCTCTTCGATATAATAAAAGGATAACGATGATCAGAATAAAATTATCATACATTTCGTTATTTTAAAATAGTTTCAAATAATTGATTTGCTTTGTTAGAATGGTTTTATTTTTGTTTCGTATTCACTTTCAGATATTGTGGCCATGGGTCAGGACTTCAGTATCTAAATGGTCGAAAGATAAGTAAATTCCAAATGAAATGCATTGTATTCCTCTTTGGCTGTGATTCAGTTCGTTTGAGATCTCAAGGACTGCACAGTGAAATGATTGGGTCACATTTGTTTTATCATGCTGCTTTGTGGTAATCTATTCTACACACTAAATAAAATTACTTCACTTAAAGTTTTTCTTCCTTTATTTATTTAGCCCAGCTGTTGTGGGAACTCTGCAACTAGGATTCGATTTTCAAGTAGATAAAATAGCAACAACTCTTCTTAGCGAATGGATTCCATCCAACGCGGAAGATATAGACCACTGGCATCATATTGATAAGCCAAGTTGGAAAAAGGGAACTATACAACGTGAGTTTCTTTTATTCCTATACAACCCAACTAATCCAAAAATCTTTAGCTCTTCATTCGAAAAACACTAGAATTCAATTAGACAATTATGAGGGAAGTCTCGCCAAAGCTGTGTGTGCTATTCATCAAAAAACCGAAGAGAAACTTTATAATACTGTGGGATTTGTGTATCGAGGACTACCAGCATGGAATTCGAGTAATTCCCATTTAAATTGATAATAATAAGATTTATGTATGTTTTTAGATTTAAGTGATATTAATCAATTTTCTGTAAACTTTAAATTATTAGATAAGATTCAATATTTTTAAGCCCCTATGAAAGACATCAAAAAAGGAGGAGAATATAGACTTTTTAAAATGTGAGTCAAATAAAGCTCAAAATATTCAAAACCAATAACTTAAAAACCTCCCTTTTTCTCTTTATGAAAAGTTCCTCATTAAATTCTCTCCGAATTCATATTTTATCTTTAAAAATGAATGCTTTTCTTTCTCAAGGAACTTCCCCAATAAAACAACACTTAATTATCAAGAACCTACAAACATCCAGACTAACAGACTTAAACTCAAAAACGAATTGCCTAAATTAGTTTTAAGTGAATAAAATTAAAAAAAAAAAAAAAAAACACAAGGAAGAGAATTTAATCTTAATAATTAATGACAAACAATTCTCCTAACCCCACTTCACCTCTCCCACCCTTCCACTTTATTCAGTTTGTGTTTGAAAGACACCAAATCACAATCAACAACATCTCTGATGCCAATTACAAATTCAAAACCATTTTACTAATTTCTTTTGAACATCACAAAATCTTCTTTTGACATGTTCCAAAAACAAAAAACAAACACCCATATCATCTGCTTGACATTCCTTTGGAATTTCTGTTTTCTTTTCTTTTTTTTTTCGGGAACATTGCGTATCAAGGGAGAAAATAAGAAAAACAAAATCCCAGTTCGTTTGCCCACACACAAATTCACGCCGAAAAATTGCTTTCCTCTCCATAAAACTACTCAAAATAATAAAACAAATAAAATATCCTTCTCGATGTGAAAAAATAAATAAATAAAACTCACAGACAGGGCATATCCTCTGGAAATGAATGCAAACCAGAGAAGAAATTTAGTGAAATTTCTTTTCTCTCACAGTTACATGAATCGGAGACCGACGACGCACGGCGACGCGACGATAGGATGGAAACGACGCACGATGGTGATGATGGTGGGAAAAACCCGGAAAAAGGACGAAGAAGATGGTGGCCATTCGTTGTCGGTTTATTTGGTTCCTGTGTGTTTTAACCTGGCATCCTGTTTTATGTATTTCTTTTTGTTTTAATCAATTTATATGAAGCAGCTTTAATATTTCGCTCTTTTCCTACAGATGGGATCCTTAAATAACATCAAATGAACTCAAATATTCGGACCATAAAACAGAGTAAGGCGTTTTTGTTTTCTTATTAGAAAATTCGAAATGAAAAAATGAAATACAAAAAAGTTAAAAAAAAAAAAAAAGAAATAGGTTATTCCACGACTACGTCGCGTCGTCTTCTTAGTCGGATATCCCTCCTGGATCATAATATTACAACGTAACGTCACCATCCTGCCAAGGACTAAATCCCCAACTCCTCCTCCACTTCAAATGAAAATAATTACATAATCCTATTTGAATATAATTCACGCGTTTACCAAAAAAAAAAAATAGAAGATGAAAACGAAAAATGAGAAATAGGTACAAAACAAGTCGTGAGAAAGTTCACTCTTCTCTCGTTACCATGTAAAATACCTATTATCCTGCAAAAGTTTTATTACAGGTCACGTATAAACAAGTGAAAAATATTTTTCAAAAAAAAGGGAAACAAAAAACAAAACATTAACAATATACACGCCCATAAATTACATGTTCTAGGAGATTTGAACAGGGTGTTTTGTTTAAAGAATGATTTGCAGAGTGGAATTTTTTAAACTCTTAGGTCCTAAGGTCCTTCAAATCTAATCTCAACTAGATGGCACTAATCAAAATTTTAATTGAAACAAAAGAAAGTATTTCAAAGAAAGTTTGTGAAAAGATATCCCTTTTTTAAGATTTTCCAAGTTTCCAATTAGAATTTTGGAAATTTTGTTAGAAATGTTTACTTCATGTCTAATTTAACTCAAGGCATCTTTTAGGACACAGGCTTTTTAGTGAAAATGTGTGTGGCTGTAAACATTTCAAACTTAATTTAATTCGATTTTTTTTAAATTCTGGGAACGAGTTTAAAGTTTTTAACACCCTCTATCGGTGAAGTGTCTTTTTTTGTTTCTGATGTATGTATGTAGGTGCTTGCGGGTGGATCAGGGTTTTATAATATTAAATAAGGACATTTTTGCTGCTCGCTGTTATCGCATGTGTATATCATGTTTCCCAGTTCTATGTGATGACAGGGAATGACAGCAATTAGTTCACAGGAAACAAAAGAGAATGTTATTTAAAAAAAAAAGGAAAACAAAATGCATACATTCCATACCCACATTTCGAAAACGACATTTGAATGTTTTTAAATGGTTTTGAATAGAGGAAGTTTCATAGACAATTTTAAGTACATTTCACAACTGAATTTTTGCTGCTACTTTCTGCTGCTGCTGCTTCTACACCAAACAAAAACAAAATACAAAAGTTTATGCGGGAAGCTGTTGAAAAAAAAGGACTTAAAAGAAAAACTTTAGTTCATGTTTAGCATGATTTATAATTATTATTGTCGGTAAAAGTAAAAAAAAAAATAGTTCAAGGGGAAGTTTCGAAAATTATGCGTTGAGTTAAGTCAAATTAAAAACTTTTCGACTTTGGAATCATGTTGCAGTAAAAGTCGTAGTTTTTGTCACACAAAAATTCCAAAAAATATTATAGGTGCCTACTTTGGTTCAGGTCAAACATAAAATGCACTCAACGACAAACAAATTGAAACATTGAGTGAAAGCAATGAATGGGGTTGGAAATTTGAAAAGTTGTTTCTTAAAATCAAAGTAAATGGGTTCATCTCAACCAAAAAAATTCTATCTTTTGTTTACTTTGAGGATAGTATAAAAAGCAAAGACATTATATTTTTACGTTCTTTATAAATTTGTTTTTAAATCAAAAAGACTGAATGAAAATTTTGTTGATTAGCTTGTTAGTTTTTATAGCTGTTGCACTTTGAAAAGCTGTGAATCTAGTATTTATCATCTAAATTAATTTGCTTGTGCTAAAAAAAAGGATAAAAAAGGCTACTTGGATTGAAAGAATGAGCTTTGGCATTTCGTAGAAGGTTTCTAACATACAAATAATTAAAGAAAATCTTAGTCCATGTTGTACAAGTAGTGCACGAGTATGCTTATGCTAATTACACTGCTCAAAAATATCAAGACTTTTGCTGTTATGTTAACCGAAAAATACTTTACTGAAGGATTTAGCTGTTCAAAAAATGAAAATTTTGTTTTTGAAATATGAAACATGCCATGTTAAAAAAATAACGGAATTTTAAGGGCAATAACAATAGATTGTTAATTTTGCAAAGTAATAATCTTTATCATTTATGTAGAAACCAGAGATCAAAAGTAAATCTCAACCTTTTGAAAGGTCTCTTAAATTACTCTCACTTGTTGAGATTTACAAAAATGATCACTTAATAACCAGTTTCCTCAATTTTTTTTTTTCGGTTTCTTAGAGAAACTTTTATTTTGACTTTTTTTTAGGTTTTGATTAACCGGTGACCACTTATTGCTGAGAGAAAAAAATAAATCTCATTTGGAGTGACGTCATTAATAACGAAACACTTTCAAAATTATACGTGGACATCGAAAATTTTGATTCGGTCTACCCTCGTTTGCCGTTGGATACCTACTAACATTCTTTCATTTTTTCAAAATCTCAAATTAAAATCTCCTAACATTTTTGAGATCGCTCTGGTTGTACTGGGCGTTCCAGCAACGCAAGTATTAGTGAAAAGGGCGTTTTCTTCTCTAAGTTTTATACTTAGTGAAAGAAGATATAATTTAAATCCAAAAACTCTTGAGAGTTTACTTTTAGTTAGGCTTAATAATTAAGAATTAACTTTTTTTACTTGCAAAATAAAGAAAATTATATAATTTATCATTTTAACCATTTTTGATTTATTTTCTATGGAAAAGGTTTAAGGTTAACCATTTCCATTTATTTTTAGTTAAATAAGTCAACAGATAAGAGATATTTGCGAACTTAAATGATAAATCTCACACAAAGACCTACAAAATTAATTTTTAAAAATAAATCACAGACCAAGACCAAAATGAAATTGGCGAATTAAATAAATCTCAGTGAGAAACCGATTGAAAATAAAGGTCAACGGTTATTTTGGATCTCTGGTAGAAACAATCTGATCTTTGTATCACATAAAGTTTAAGAAGATCCTCATTACTTATATAACTTTTGAGTCTTCATTTTGCAACACATGATGTTTTGAAAAACTTCTTATGCTTAAACGGTAAATTTTGTATGCTGATTTTGAACCCAAACTTTGATTTTAGCTATCTATTCAATTTAATTTAAAAAAAACACATTTTTTGGTCATTATTCTTATACTTCTTTAATATATTTAAAGAACTTAATGCGTTATCCTTCTTAAGATTTGTTATTGAAAAAAAAATACTTTAAAACCGTTTTACGAAGTGATTCAGAGTTTCGAAGGTTTATGTAGGACAATTGAAGACTAACAATTGAGGATTTTTCAAAAGTTTTTTTTTTTCGAAATACTAAAAACATTTAAAATAAACATTTAAAAAAGGAATTAAAGCTTTGGAAAATCATCACGGATTTCATTTTTCTATCCGGTGGAAATCTTCAAAAACACTTGGTAAGAATCGATACTGAGTATAGTGCGGAATCTTACTGCACTAACACCACCCATTAATCAGGACCTGTCTATGAAAGATCGATAATT
Organism: Eupeodes luniger; assembly: GCA_951509635.1. Classification (NCBI taxonomy): domain Eukaryota; kingdom Metazoa; phylum Arthropoda; class Insecta; order Diptera; family Syrphidae; genus Eupeodes; species Eupeodes luniger. The sequence goes on from OX608074.1 coordinate 2,894,414, forward strand.
GATTTTTCTTTTTTAATTTAAAATTGAATGTAGGGAAAGTTTATGGTTTTAATACTTTGCCATAGCTTTTAGACCATCATCTCTGAGAATTGTCTCGTAAATTTAAGACGGTCTCCATTTCGTAGTTGGTATGACTTTGAAGTCGATGATTAACTATATCATGCAGAGGGTTTTTTTAACCAAATCTACATTCTTCTATTATTTTTCTGAGATTTGTCAGTAGCAGTCTTTCGAATAATTTTGAAATGATTGGTACTAGCGATTTTGGTCTGTAAGATGTTACTTCAGTTGGTGGTTTTATTAGGTATGTACAATCAATAAATTCTGCGATTTTCCAATGATATGGTGCATATCTTAGTTTAAGGTATACGTTTATTATAAATTGAAGTTTTTTTTAAAGTTGTCGAGGACATTTATTTTAAAACTTGACCAGTGATAAGATCATAGGTACCCTGGTGTCATGTGTCTTGCTTTTTACATTTGTCGTTCCTATCAACTTTAAGGAATTTGTAGTTTTATTTGCTGGAAATGTTTTAAAAACATTCGCGAGATGTTCAGCAAACAGGTCACCTTTTTATTTCGGGTTTCTGATTCATTTGCCAACTTGATATTTTACTCGCGGGTTTTATGCCTGGGGTCTATCTTATCATAAGAAAATCTCGTAGCTTGCCATTTCCTTCGAAATTTACCCTGCAAAAGTTTCTCCTTCTCGAAATAGTGGAATCGTAAATGTTTCGGAAGTAATTGTAACGTAAACCAAATTTTTAGGTAAATTTGATTGGCAATGTATGCTTTCTAAGGAAATTTATTTTTCTAGGGAGATTCATTAATCACAATATCATAAAATGTTTCGAGGAAAACAAATATTTAAATATTTAATGTCTGAAAACTTTGTATCAAATTTCTACTACACGGTAGCTACCTACCTACTGAAATTTTATGTTGGGTACTTATGTAATTATTGTGTAATTTAATACAATTGTGGATATTCAGTAATAGGTTGCTTCCATTAACATAAATATTCACCTCATTGAACAAATAAAAGAATAATTTTTTCCATTTTTTTCGAGGGGGGGATAATAATTTGTAACAATATTCGATTTCCTGCCGTATTATCAATATATCATCGCCATCGGTTTTGAATATTTCAAGTCAAATTAAATTGAATATTATTTTGTAATTGTTTTCAAAATTGTCCGAATCCGAGTCGATATACAAAGGATATGGGAATAGTAATGATATTGATTGTTACAAGTTTAATTCAAATAAAATTTACAATCATCATCATCATCATCATGGACCAACTAGAGAAGGTATCTACATATTATATACATACATACATATGTATGTAAATGTTTCCACTAGGTTACAAACAGAGCGAGCTTTTGTTTAATTGCTCCGTTATGGTTGCCTTCCTCTTTCTGTGGTAATACATATATGTATTTCCGTTTTTAAATACAATTTTCCAAACATATCCCGAAACGAACTGAACCAAACCGAAACAAAGAATAAATTCCTCCATTTTTTGTTGTTTTTGGTCTACGTGACCGTAATTGTTATCATTACATTGTCATATCATAAATGTTTCAACTTCCTTTTTGATGTTGAACCTTTTGTTTTTGACTTCATTTAAATGATTGTCGATGTCAGTGTAAAAGTCAAGGAGGAACAATTTCAGTTTTCAAAGGACTCGATTGATGAAATCAGGGCAATTCATTCAACCGTTTAAGGGACCATGCTGATGTGGTTCTCTGTATCATACATAAATTTCGCTCCTTTCGTTCGATTATCGACAATAAATAACCAATTTGATGTATCGATATCGAATCGAACTGTGCGGGTGTAGAGCGATGCTGTACTCGTAGATATTTTTATATGAAAAAAGCCATTGCTTGATGAATAACACTAGAGATAGAGTAGGAGAGATGCGCGGAGACACAGTAGACGCCATCTGATGAACGATGAACGATGAACGAATCAGATGGTATCTTGCGTGGCGCGCTGCTGATGGTGGAGGGGTCGATAGGTTACTGTGACAGTGATGGGATGTAAAATGATATAAAATCCACTTTTATTGCTTCGACTGTTAGTTGGATCAATGAATAATAAGTCATTCTGAAGACATTCTCATTGGCATCATGATGGTAAATATATTTATTTTGTATCAAGTTGAGATGTATGTCTGTTTAATGTTTGGAGGGGGTGGGGGGTATTTTAGAAACACAGGATCAACAAGTAACTTAGGCACGAAAGTCATAAAGTGTAACTTAAGTTATCTTAGTTTACAATCATAATGTCTTTTAAAGCTAGTAAAAGAAAACAGATAAGAGATTTAATAAGAGATGATTTCAAAGTTAAAGTGAGTGGGAAACTGATAAATGTCTTTTCAAGACAAACACCTAAATTTAAAACCCATTAAATATTTCTAGAAGGACAATAAAAGAAGTCTAAAGCAGTAGAATCACAATTGCTTGCGTTTTAGGTAGTAACTTTCTGGTATCTAAGCCGATCAACAAAAAGGACATAGATGACGTCATCAGAACAAACCAAAAGCAGACATTACTTTCATGGAAAGTTCGGAAACTGAACCAAGTCATAAACAAGAGCCCAGGGCAAAGACATTTCTAATAATCAGAATTTGTTTTCATCTTTTAATCAATCTTTTATTTCATGGAATTGTACACAAGCAGAAACCTTGTAGGGCTTTGGCTCAGCACCAAAAATAATAATTGATTAATAACCTATTGTACATAAATTAAGAACGCCATTGAGTTCTTCCTGTAAGTTTGCCACAAGAATACTAAAGGGCTTTGAAATTGAAATTTGTACTTAAGGAATTTTTATAATTGTAGCCTAAAACAAAATCTTAAATATTATTTTAACTGAAACCAACTATTACTATTGTTCGAAATTATAAAGTATTGGTGTTCACCTCTTTTCTCATCAATCAACAACTGATTTAGTGAGTCCCAAGCTATTCAAAAATTGATGGCGAATATTGACAATTTTTTTTGTCAATATCTTAATGTTTTCTGAAGAACGTATAAATATAAAAATTTCACACTTTTGAAAAATGTTTATTATTAAGTGATGGGTTCAAGAAGTTAATTTCTCCATGTTTTCGTTATTTAAGAAAAATTGTATACAAATTTCCTTATGTTTCTACATAATCTTTAAATTTTTGGGGCTAAGCTTTATACTTGTTATTAATTTTTTAAGATTAAGCAATTTACTAACTATTCCAGAAATTTGTATCATTGTTATTAAAAACGGTATATCTGAACACGCCTAAAGACAGTTCGTGACAAAAAAAAAAATAAATAAAGCGAACAAAACTTAATCTATGGGAACTGTTCTATTAATTAAAAATGTCAGAAACTTAGAGACCTGATTAGGGAATATAAAGCGAATCGTTTTCAACTCGATAACTCCTTTTCGACAATACAAATGTCATAAACGTTTGAAACTTAAGAATTTCAAGAAAATTATTAAGAATTGCTTATTCTCCTCACGATAATTTTCTTTTGTATAAAGTGTTCACTAAGCTGTTTCAGCTTTCAAAAGACGTAATTGTGTTTTTGTCTTAAACGATTTACATTTTAATTGATTGATGTTTAAAACTAAAAAAGTGGTTCACATTCGGGCGAAAATGGAAATGTCACTTCCAATTCGCTTTTGATTTAAAAAATAAGGCGAATGTAAAAAAAAACAGGCGAAATCAAAGCAATGGTATCTACTAAACCTCGTTTTCCCCAGAGTTAAAAAAAAATTATTTAAAAAAAATCCATTACATTTACTTGCTCCATCCCTGGCAACTTTACTCGCACACAGGAATGGTTGAGAGTTGTTAGTCACTAGGCCCTAGTTCTCAATAGACTGTTGCGCCACCTAATTTATTTATATTTTTATTTACTTGTAATAACTTTTTTTAAATACTTTAAAATGTAATTGAAAAAAATTCAATTTCCAATTACATGAAAATGAAAAATTTCAATTACTTGTAATTTAATTACATAAATGTAATTGAAAACAAAAGAAATGTAAAAGGCAACAATGATGGCTTTCTCCAATAATCATTACACCAAAATGTAATCAAATATTATTTTGGTAAATTAAATTTTACGCGATATTAATAAAATAATTTCTTTCATTGTAATTTAAAAGTGGTTTCCCTCAAAAACTTGAAGAAACATTTACATTTTACAATTTTCAATTATTGTAATTAGTGAGTGCTATTTTTCAATTATGATTACAAGTAGCTAGGTGGAATCTATATTTTTTCAATTACAATTACAAGTAATTGCAGTGTATATATTTTCAATTACAATTATGTGTAATTGTAATTAAAAAAAGGTCAGTTATTAATTACTTGTAATTGAAATGACATTAGTTACCAAAAGTTGTTATTGTTTCCTAACTCCGATTTTCGCGGACTAAAAGGATACGCTTTGTATTTGCTAATTAGACCCCAGAATTGGATTTACTAACGTCGTTTTCAATTGGCAATCTGGAAGTGAAAAAAAGCATTCTGAATGCGTTCAATTGGGCAAAAGTGACAGTTCTGATTCTGAAAAGAAGAGAATTTCCCTTCTGGTTTTAAAAACAGAATCAGAAGCAGAATCACTCACACATTCATAAATTTTAAATGTCACTTCCTCCATGTTTGCAGCACAAAAACAAAATGAAATTTAGCGCGAATGCACATATATGTGACACATGTCATACTCAACCAATACATTCTCACCAAACTTCAGATTCTTCGGAATAAAAAAAAACTGTTCAATTGGGATTCCGAATCGAAGAACAATTCCAGATTGCCAATTGAAAACGACGTAAAAGTCAAAATCGCTATTTTGTGGTAGGCCTTGACATTTTACTAAAATTTAAACCTGATACTAAAATCAGATAAAATTAACAAATGTTTTAAATTAGTAATTTTCTAAAATGGCTGTTTGAGTTTTGTTTCCCTCTAACAGCATCACGTTCCAAAATAAGAAGTTCAACTTTGTCTGACTTAATAGATTGGCTTTAATCGATTTTGAAATCATTTGCTTGACAATCTTCTTATTATAACTAAATATATGTACCTTTAATTTGCATATTCCAACAAACATACCAATGGACATTAGGACAAGAGAAGCTATAAATTGGAGAGGGTCATAGTCGTTGGGTGAAGACCAAGAGACATTGCTTAAGTTTCTGGAAAATTTTCTTTTCTGCAAATGCACACAATTGAATTAGCCTCAAGCTTCACAACTAAACTATACCATAAAACTAAATATAAAACCTTTCGCAGCAAAACCACCATAAGCTTCTCATCTTGTCTTTTATCATCGAACTTGCTTCTCTTCCGCATCATTGATTAAAGTTAAGTTTATATATTTTTTTATCGCATTTTCTTACTCTCTCTCCCCATCAATCTGTCGTCCTCTTTCTCTAATCCAATTGTGAAATGAAACGTCAAACTAAAAATTGCTTTATCTTCTGTACAGTTTAGTTTTTCTTTTGCCTCTTGCACTTCATCCTTTATTTATAAGAAAAGTCAAAAAAGGATTTCCATTTTGTGAGCTTAATCTATACTTCTACATAGATACATTTTTGAAATAATAAAATAAAAACAATGTGAAATTGCGTTAGAAGTTTATAACGAAGAAGACACAGGCTAAAAAACATAGAAACAGAAATAGGCATAGGCAATCAACTTAATCCGAAATTAGACTTTTCAAAAATTAAGTCTCGCACTAAGCCCTAGCAGTTTGTGGTTTCACGTTACAAAATATACAGCCTTACATAAAATTTGGGGGGATATGATTTATCGAGATGATGAGATGATATCCTTTTTCTATTACATAATAAATAATATCTCTATCAACCGAAGTGTAAAACCCTTTGCCCGCAGTGAGGTAGCTTTATTTTTCTTTTTTAGGTCCAATCGTGTATAATATCGATTACCTTGCGCCTTTGGTCAAGGTCAAAGGTTTTTATTTCTAGAATCAACGCTTAGGATATGGACGCAGGACACATTTATATAGGTAGTAGGTAGGTAGGTAGGAATAGGTATATTAACGCGCATAATTAGCTTTGATATAACCTTCAAAAGGATATCTATGTAGATACGAGTATATAAATATATGAATATTTTAAAACACAAAGGAATTTTCCTTCGATCCTTGGAGGTCATTGTTGCGATAATAAAAATAAGGACTCAAGGACTAAACTTTGATATTAAAATATTCTGATTCATTCAATGAACTTTAAAATTAATTTATTTGATGATAGGTATAATATTCGAAAAGGGACAGTATGAATTTGGAACTATGCATAATCAGTATAAAATTATATTAATGTTAAAATACATTTGGTTAAATAAATCATTAGTAATAAGTTTAAAGGGTAAGGCTTATACCACATTTCCGTTTATAATCATCACATACATTTAAAAGTTCGTAAAAAACTGCAAGTTAAGGTAACTGATTGAACTGATTAAACTTCTCTACTCGAAAGTTGAATTGGATTAAGTCTTGTTAAGCCATTTTTCAGGAGAACGAATTTAAATATTATATTTATAAATTTTCAAGTTTTTATGAATAAAAACGGTAGTTTTTTAAGCGTCCAGGTAAAATGACTTAAGTTTATTAAATTTTGCTATTTTTTCAAATTTTTGAAAATTGACTTAATTTACAAACAAAAATAAAATTATTTTTAATTCAAAAAGGAAAAAGGTTTAGCTGTACAAATTTTGTGCATGCAGATTTTTATTTACTAAGAACAGCTTATTTAAACATAAGACTTTGCGAAATCTATTTTTTTTAAATTGATTGTTTATAAATTCTTGAAACAGAACAATATGATAAGACAGAATAGAAGCTAACTTTTCTATTTTTGGCTTAAGTTCAGTCTTAAGTCTTAAATCGGCTGTTTTTAGTCTAAAAGGCACTTCAAAAAATCTCAATCCAATCTCGAAAATTTGTCTTAAAGTGTTGTAAATACTTTGTACATTTTGTATTATTTTAAAAAGGTTGGGTCCATTATTTTAAACGCATTACATTGTCGTTTAAATTCAGTTTATTTTTTCAAATTCTTGCTAAAGTTTGTTTTATAGAATATTAGGCAATTTTCCAAGACATTCAGTTTTTTCGTTTTTTTTCTCTAATTTTATTGCTTTTTGGTGCATTCAAGTCCAAAACATATCATAATTAAATTTAGGTACAACAATAAAAATAAAGCGTTCCATATTGAAACTTTTATTGCCACCGTACCCAGGGCTGGATTGAGAGAGGGAAGGGCAACCGGGGCGGAAGCCTCGGGGCCTCCACAAACGGGGGGCCCTACAATAGAGACTTGGGAAAATTTTTGTTTCAAATTCCAACTAGTAAACACTAGTAAACATTTTTTCCTTTGATATGTATTTTTTTGTTTGCTCTTTTACCTTTACCTACAGCCTACAGTACTTTGTACATACATGATTATTTAATTATATTAATCTTAAATAACAGAAATCATTAATCTAAATTTGTTTACTCCAATTAAGCAATCAGTGAAATATCAAAATCTAAAATGGCCCTGATAAGAATTCATTAACCATCTTACCCGGATTAGCCTTTCGAGGTGACAATGAAATTGTTGGCTCACCAAGAAATGGAAATTTCCTGGGCATTTTGGAATTGCTAGCCGAGTATGAACCAATCCTGGCAACCCAGTTGAAAGAGCATGCAAACAAAGGGAGTGGTCATGTCAGTTATACCTTTCGTCCACGATTTGCGAAGAACTGATCGGTTCTATGGGTGATAAGGTACTAACTGAAATAGTATCCAGAATTAAAAAATCGAAATATTATTCCGTATCAGTGGACTCTACTCCCGACGAAGCTTACATCGATCAGCTAACTATATTTGTTCGATATATGGAAGGATCGACGCCAAAAGAAAGGTTTCTCACCTTTTTACCAAACTGCGGTCATATTTTCGAAGCCACAATAAACGCTCTGCTCAAATTTTTAGGTGACCATCAAATAGACATCATGGATTGCCGCTGCCAATCATATGACAATGCTGCAAATATGAGTGGCAAATACAAGGGGATGCAGGCTCTTATTTTGGAGAAAAATCATTTATCGGCGTTCGTACCTTGTTGTGGTCATTCTCTGAATTTAGTGGGAAAAGCAGCTGCTAACTCTTGTCTTTCGGCTGTTCAATTCCTTGATTTCGTGCAGAATTTATACATGTTTTTCACAGCCAGTACAGAGCGGCACCGAATTCTGATTTAGAAATTATCGGAGAAGAAAAGCAGCCAGTTTTTAGTCTTGAAAAAGCTCAGCGACACTCGTTGGTCTTGTCGAGCTAAAGCTACGAAAGCCTTAGTCAACGGCTATTCGGAAATCGAAGAAGCTCTAACCAGCATATCTTCCAATAAAAAGCAAAAAGACATAGAGAGGAATGAAGCAAAGCATCTTCTACAGAAGATGAGCGGTCTCGAAACCGCTTTCTTTGCAACATTTTGGAACTATATCTTGGAGCGATGCAACGCTACAAACAAGATGTTGAAAGACCCGAAAATGATTCTTGAATCGACAATGCGTGCACTAGAATCATTGAAATCATTCGTTGAATCCAAACGAAATGATTTTGATAAATACGAGAAAGCAGCCAAGAAAATATCCCATACTGATGAATATGTACAATCACGCACCCGCACCAGAACGAGAAATTTGAGGTTGAATCCGCTCTATTGCGGGAAAGCACAAGACGCAAATCTGTCACCCAAGGAAAAATACAAAGTATCCGGCTTCATCCTAGTGATTGACCAGCTATCCGTTTCTCTTACTGAAAGATTGCATGCCTATGAAGCTGTCCGTTCGAGATTTGGATTACTGAATCACATCGAGAAGATGGATGCTAAAAATTTGCACGCTGCAGCAGAGGCATTGGTGAAAGTGTATCCGGATGATTTAGAGCCCAGTCTTGGCAAAGAGGTGGTTCAATGTGTGTCTTTGATTGACTCATTCAAAAAGTAAAAGGACTATGGAACAGATCAATCGCCGGAACTATTTTACTACTAAGTATTCGAAAATCAAAATTTCAGAGCTACATTCCCAAACCTCGAAATTGCATTGAGAATATATTTGGTTTTGATGGTAACAAATTGCACTGGAGAGCGCTCATTTTCAAAAATGAAAATTATAAAAAATAGGCTTCGAACCACGACGATGGGACAAAAGCGTCTATCGAAGCTTTCTCTCCTGAGCATTGAAAGCGATTTAATCCGAGAACTGGATTTCAACGAAAAAAGGCGAAAAAAGCTCGAAAGGTTCCGTTCGTTAACCCTAAAATTTAATTTCAGATAATTCTTTATTCCGTTTATATTTATATGTATGTGTTTGTTCAATGCTAAATGAATCTACTTGGTTTCACAATAAATTATTTATTGAAAAACTCGAGTGAAAAAAAATGGTTTACTTCCGCTCCTTTATTGCCTCGAGGCCTCTGGACCTCTAAATCCGGCCCTGGCGTACCACGTGTCCAGATGGAACGATCGAAATGTATGACGTGTCAAAATGTACGGCGGCATGTAAAAGTTAGTGGCACCCTTAGATGTAAATTTACACCCTTTAAACATTAAAAAAAAAAAACACGAACAAAGATTTTATTTATAAGTGTTTTCAAGCTTTTATTATACTAAATGTTTCGATTAAATTATTAAAATCAATATTTGTATGTGCTCCTTTTCGATTAAAAGTAAAGTCAAAATAGTTAACCTGTTTTGATCTTATGAAGATAAGTCTTTATCAATTTTAATGTTGAAAAACTTCGTTCACACGATGCCACTGAGACGCAATTTGCTAAACACAATTCTCATTGCCAATGACAGACTTGGTCAAGATTGATTTTAAAAAGTCCCACTTAACAATAAAGTTTTAACATTCAAAGGCTTTCCAAATTTCTATATTTTTTTAAATTATTTTTAAGCTGCCATATGATGCCGTATTTACTCGATGTCAATATCATAATGTTGTCTGTAAATTTTAAGGTTAGCATTGGAACCACATCACGCAGTTCTTCTTCCGTTCCATACAGCAATATTTTCGGTGAAGAGCTGATAAAATGTCTTCCATGGCCTAAGACCGATGCACAAGTTTAGTGTAGAATGTTTCTTGACATTCTAATAAAATATTTTTTTTTTAAACTATCAATTGATAATAATCAGAAACTGAGAAGTACAATTCAAAAAGCAAAAGTTTTGACTTTAACTTAATTAAAACGTTAAAAGATAGTATGATGCTTTAAATTGCGAAACTCATCTTTTTAACTTAGTTTAGTATAAAAATGACTTTAACTTTCCACTAAATCGTAAAGAATATCGGCCTTGATATTGAACAAGTATTTAAAATAAAAAAAAAACTTTAACGTCTTCGTATCCAAGTTTTACACGTATTTCTCATTTAAGCTTTGTTAAGCTTTTTGACCCGTTCAATTTACTCATTTTAAATTCACTTTTCTATCCTTTTTTTTTGAAACGACTATGATAATTTTAGCATATGTATTTACAACTTAGCTATATATGTACATTATATTGTATCAACATATCTTCATATGTATAAGGAACAAAAATAAAAACAAAAATAAAAAAAACATACGGTCATATCAATTTCAGTTACAGAATGGAAAGAAAAAAATCTGATCCAGATTCCAAGGATTCTCCAGAAGCGTTACTTCACTCACATCACATTTTTTTCTTCTCTACATTATTTAATCTTTTTCTGCTGCCATATCAGTTGGCAAACGTTGGCTCGACTCTATACACTCGCTATCATACACTCCTGCATTTCTATATATATTATGTATGTGTGTGGTATAAATATCCTGGGTCTGAGGACTCTTGAAAACATCCAATTTTAATCGATTCTGTTGATGGTTTGGGGTAAACTTTCTACATATCCATATCCAAATCCTCATACCATATCGCATCTAAATAAAGGCGGTGGCGGCGAAGGGTACCAACAACAAAAACATTGAAAAAAAAAACAACCAAGGACGTCAGACACACAAGAGTAGAAAATCTAAAAATTGCACACAATTTGAATTCAACCGAGCATTTCAGATAATGAGTGACTCTGTGTATATAAAGTGTATGGAGCCAGAACCAGAACCAGAGTTATACGAGTATCTAGAACTAAACGAGAGTAAGAGGCAGGTTGACCAAATAGCTTTGGAGAGATATGAGTTTGAGTTTGATGCATTGTAACCGCATCGTCGGGCATGAATTTCCTGAAATAGAAAATTCAATTAAGTGCAATGCTTCTTCTTTTTCTCATACAAACTCGTAGCTTTATTGAACATTTAGTTCGATTTTCGTATTTGATTTTTTGGTCCTATCTGTCGACAATTTTTTTTTTCAGAATTTTATTTTGTTGGTACAAAAAAAGAGCCATTGTAGTTTCAATCGAAAGTTGAATAAAGAGAAGATCAAATTGTTAACAACTACTTCTAATTCGTATACAACTTTTTAAAAATAATCAGGCAAATTGTAACAATAACTGCTAGTTTATAAAAATGGTGCACTGGGCGTATACGTACTTTTTTATTTCATTGACATTGAAGAAAAGTGCTTACACCTTTTTCTATAAACCTTCTTTATATTTTTTTTCAAAAAGGATTACCATAATCATGAAAAAGCAAAACAAGATTGATCGGTCGAGGTAGTTCCATTAGTAAGAGTCTTAAAAAAAGATTTTTATAACATCAAACGTTATCTTTTATATTTTAAACATATTTCAAAAAAGGAATAAACCAAGGTTTATCCTAAAGTTCTTAAAATGTCTTGTTTGTTGCAGTAGCTCCCTGTCCGTCTCTTACCGAAATTTTATTATTCCTTGAATCTTATAAAATCACATTCTATCAACGTATAAGACTGTTTGTACACGTACTTATCCCTAAACTTCCTAATAAATGCGCTTTTGAACGAAAAACAAACAAATTTTATGAAAACCCAAAATATTTTCAGTTTAAGCTGCATCTTAGCTTAATTTAATCCTCGAATTCAGTTGAACACACCACCATCCTACTTTCTTTGCATACAAGTCCTAAACAACGTAACCATCAAACATCGCTCTATATATAGTTAGTCCTTAGTCCTATAACTTATATATGTATTTGCATGAATACACAAATGCACATACGCATAAATATTCGTTGTTGACATAGATTTTGTATGTACCAAAATCTGGATGCATGTCTTCCCAAATCGGTAACCGTATAATCCCATGGAACAATTTAAACCAGATGCACATGATGATAATGATGGCAAAGTTCTCGCAGAGATTGCATAGTGATTTAGAAGGGCCATTCGCGTAAGTTGCCTGCTGAACTCAAATGCAATTCTTAAAACATGCATTGCATACATACTTTAAGCCCGAAAAGGCGGAAACTACCCTTATGCATCGTTTGCATGGCCTCCGCCCGCCCGCCATATCGTCATGGACTATATTGGCGTGAGTCTTCGCTTCGTTTTGGTATTCATTGAAATTATGTATATTGGACATAAATGTTTGCGAAAGTTTGCGAAGCGGCGAAAGACAAACTTGCACACATTCATTCGAGTGTTACTTGAGAAAGTTTTTGCCCTGAGTTCTGAGTCCTCTGGAGTCCTGTGAGAGAGGCGAGACGCTGCTGACGTGATTGAATAAAATGGAGCACATAGAAGAATATAACAAGAAGAAGAAGAATACAACCAACAAAAAAAAAAAAACGTCAAAGTGAAGTGGCACATTATGGAGCGGCCCAACTTATGGAAAGTATAAATTCCTAGCAAAATGACACTTGCAAACTACTTCTTCTTCTTCTTCTGCTGCTGCTTCTTCTTCTAGTTCTGCTTCTATACTTTTATACTTGGGCATGAGCTGAACATGAGAGGAGCCAAGGATAAAGTGATGGAAATTATACATGAATGAAGGTCCTTTATCACTTACATCATTAACTAGCTTATTCAGATGGTATTTTCTATGGCAATCAAAAACGTTTTATGTCACGTGTAACTTTTTAGTTGAAAAGGCACATAACCATCCCGTATAGATACCTATTCCTGATGGATGTGTAATGAAAAGCAGTTTAATGCATTTACTAGATGAATGCTGAATGCTTAACGAATTCTTGTGCATCACAAGAGGAAGAGACACTATATTGGAATTTTTGTCTTAAAATGTAATTAGTTTTATCGAAGTTGATTTTGATTTTTGTCAACATGGTGGATGACATTTTCAATTCATATAAATAATAAGAACATTTCTTAAAAATTTGCACAGTGAAAAGATCTTAAAGTATTTTTCATATTGCAATTCAGATTACAAAACTATTTCTGAAATACTTCAATTGAATTTCAAAACTCTTCATAGAACGCACATTTCAAGTATATTTTTTTGTAATTCTTCAATTGATTTTCAAAACCTTTTTTCGAACGCACATTTCAAGTATAATCGAATTTCAATAACATAAATTTGAATTGGAGTTATCACCGCGTCAACAGAACTAAAAGATTTGTAAATTATTTACTTATACATTTAGTAACAACTTGTAGCACATTTTAATTTTAAAAATAAACAAATCTATACTTGGAGTACCTATTCAAGAGATTTGAGTGATTTTATTTTCATTATTTTATGATATTTGTAACATTATTATTTTGATACAAATCATAACGAAATTATAAGTACGAAAATTTCAGTTTTTGTAAACATTTATTTTCGAAATAATACGAATTCGAAGATTTTTGATGACTTGATTTGACCCGAACTTGAATTTCTATGAAGCCAAGGTTTTGAAACAATGCACTATGAAAATAAGGGTTATCGTTAAAGCAACAATTTTCACTCGGAGTATTTCCCCTTTCGAAAATTGGAGACGTAAATGATGTTCCAAAGCTTATCTTGGAATTGGTATCGGATACAAAAGCTGTCATTGAATTTGGTGTTTTTCTAGAGACAAATTGATTTCTAAGAAGAATACTAAAAAAAAAAGAAATTCCCTTGGAAATTTCCGATTGGACTTTTTTCGGTAGTTTTAAAATTAAAAACAAAGAATCAAACAATTCCATAACATTTATCTTAGCCTTCAATAAAATTAGGAAGCGCAACAATCCGTTAAGAACTAAGGCCTAGTGACTTACAACTCTCAACCATTCTTGTGTGCGAGTACTGTTGTCAGTAATGGAGAGGACCTACAGCCGAATCCGAACAGCTAATTTGAGAAAGCACTTTTCATGACGAGAATTACTCTTTGCATGAAATAATCTTCAAACATTAAATTATATATACTATCCATTCCTATCGATTCAAATAAAGATTTCATGAATTTTTCTGAATTGTATGTGTTTTTTTTTGAAAAACTTTCCTATAGCTTTTAAAAAATCACCCTTTATTAATCAAAGAATTCCCTAATATTAATCTTAGCCTTCAATTCTCGCTGTAAAAATTTAGATTATTTTTTTAAGTTAGGAAGCAATATTTTCTAGCTGTTAGAACTCCCTACGCATAAATTTAAAAAAATGCTAAATTACATGCTTGAACTGAATTTGAAAGGACTTCAAATTCTCCAAAATTCTTAGTACCTCAAATTTTAATAGTGTTTCCTCAGGTTCATGGTAGTTTTGGTGAGAAAAATAAGCCCAAACGCATGATGATTCAAACAGTTTTCTAAATAATTTCTTGCAGATTTGTAGTCTGGAATATTGGAACTTTCTATGAACTATGTTATTAACTTGGTTCTAAGCAAGTTGTATAACATAACTAGTTTAAAAGAGGTTAAGTTCCGATTTTTAATAAATCGTTATTTCTTAAAAGGGTGATTTTTAGCTATTATCTTTTTGGCAACACTGGTTTAAAGAGCTCACGCACGTTTCGTGTTTTGTTTCACTGTCAAACATCTTCAGTTTAGTCTAAATTTTAACCATGAATCGTCTTACAACGCTTGCAAATTACTGAATTTTATTATCAAAATGCGTGCTCTGTTAAGAAAGTTCATCGCGCGCTTCTTCCATTTTATGGTCAGTTCAAGCGACCCACTGAAGCGGCAATTCGGGCTTTTGTGACTAAACTTCGCACCAAATTTACATTGTGGGACATTAAACTATCAACACGCTTACGTAGAGTGTGAACTGAAGAAAATATCATAGCTGTATCGGCCAGTGTTAATGATGAATATCAATTTATCGATTCGTCACCGCCGTTCGCAGCAATTGGGCCTCTGTTACTCAACAACGTGGAAAATTTTGCGGAAGGATTTAGGTGTGATGCCTTTAAAAATACAGCTGGTGCAAGAATTGAAGCCGAACGACCTACTGCAACGTAAAATTTTTGGTGAATGGGCTCTTGGAAAGTTGGCCGAAGATCCACTTTTTTTTACCGAAAAATTTTGTTCAGCGACGAAGCTCATTTTTGGCTCAATGGGTATGTAAATAAGCAGAATTGTCGATTTTGGAGTGAATATCAGCCACGAAGCATTGCAAGAGCTACCAATGCATCCAGAAAAAGTCACAGTTTGATGTGGTTTATGGGCTGGTGGCATTATTGGACCGTACTTCTTCAAAGATGATGCGAATCGTAACGTAACTGTGAATGGTGGGCGCTACCGTGAGATGATATCCAACTTTTTACTTTTTTTCGCCCAAAATGCAAGAGCTTGACTTACATAACATGTGGTTTCAACAAGATGGTACCACATGCCACACAGCACACGCAACAATGGACTTATTGAGTGGCGAGTTCGGTGAACATTTTATTTTACGTTCGGGACCAGTCAATTTGCAGCCTAGATTGTGCGATTTAACACTAATCATATCAAGACTTAAATATACCTATTTCTACCATAGCGGGTCAAATGACCTGTTGTGGTAGATATCGTTATACAACAAGGATTACTCAGAATAAACAAAACAAAAATATTTTTATAATTGTACATTAATTACTTAGAAAAAGTCATGAAGTCAAAAATGTGCAAACGCAATAAAATTATACGTGTATTTTTAATGCAAAAGTTCAGAATGGGTCATTTGACCCGGTATGGTATGTTTAGTGTTAACGCCTTTAGACTATTTTTTGTGGGGTTTTTTTGTCTATACAGACAAGCCCGCTTCAATTGACGTATTGGAAGACAACATTGAAGCATTTATTCGTGAGATACCGGCCAAAATCTTGGAAAGAGTATGCCAAAATTGGACTAAGCGGATGGACCATTTGAGGCTCAGTCAAGGTCAACATTTGCATGAAATTCATGCATTTTTCTGAATTGTATGTGTTTTTTTTTAAACTTTCCTAAAAAAAATCACCCTTTATTAATCAAAGAATTCCCTAATATTAATCTTAGCCTTCAATACTCGATGTAAATATTTAGATTATTTTTTTAAGTTATGAAGCAATATTTTCGAGCTGTTAGAATTCCCTACGCATAAATTTAAAAAAATGCTAAATTACATGCTTGAACTGATTTTAAAAGGACTTCAAATTTACCAAAATGTTTAATATATAATATTTTAATAGTGTTTCCTCTGGTTCATGGTAGTTTTGATGGGAAAAATAAGCCCAAACGCATAATGATTCAAACTGTTTTCTATAATTTTGTCTCAATAATTTCTTGTAGATTTGTAGATTGGAATATTGGAAATTTCTATGGACTACGTTATTAACTTGGTTCTTAACAAGTTGTATAACAGAACTAGTTCAAAAGAGGTTTAGATCTGATTTTCAGTTAATCGTTATTTCTTATTAATATCTTGGACCCAAAGTGAATAGGTTTGTATATCTACAATTTGTGGAAAACTTAGAATTTAAAATTCTGTTAGCCTAGTTTGAAAGCAAGTCAATAATGTGGCTGTTGAATATTTAGAAGCATTCGATCAATATTTTTGGTCGTTGTTTTTTATTGATTATTTCAAGAGTAGAAGAAATATTTTCTAGTTAAAAAAAAATTGCTAAATCACTTGCTTGAACTGCTTTTGAAAAGGCTTTAAAATTACTAAAACTTTGTTTTAAAATAACTGAAACGGTTCATTGTAGTTTTGATGGAAAAATAAGCCAAACCATTGATGTTTCAAATAACTTTCCATAGTTTTGTCTAGATAAATTCTTGCAAATTTATAGGAATATTGGAACCATATTAACTTTCTACAAACCATGTTATTGACTTTGTTCTTCACAAGTTGATTAAAAAAACGCTAAGATCTTAAGGTTTTTCATAAATCCTTACTTCTTTAACATATCATGTCAAATTATGTTTCAACAACTACGATTTTCTTAGAAGTCAATAATGTTAACTATTTTAAAACATTTAGAACAATCCTCCTGATTGTTTTTTTTTTTTTTTTGATTATTTTGAGAGCAGTAATCTATTTGCTTCTAAATAAAGGAATTGAAAAAGCTTTTAAGAAGATCTTATTTAATTCGATAGATAACAATCCAGAATTCTATTCCTAAGAGCACAGGAAACAAAAATTCTTCAACGAAGTAAGGAAGTAGAAACGTTTAAATATTGAATCAGTTTGTTTAAAGAGTTCTCTACAAAACCGATGAAAAAATAAATCCTTCTTTCCCACAACAACAAAAAAAAGTTAATTTTGTTTCCCTTAGAGTTCAGGAGTTCACTCTGATAAATTTAATATCATTTCAAAAAAAAAATTATCAAATAGTGAAATAAAAAAATGACTTACCGTTATTTAATGATGTTCTTCTATATGTACACGTTCGTTGAAAAGTAACAATAAATTGAGTTTAAAATTTCCCTCGTTGTTGTTGTTGTTGTTTTCGATATTGCTGCAGTAGGTAAGTATATATGTACGAGTATGTACCTTAAATGAATCAGCTTTTCAATCAAAGGGCATCAATGTTAAGTGCATACGGCTTGGTTTTTGATTTTAAATTCTATTTCCTTCCTCCATCATCACTGCAAATGCATCACTTGTGTTGCGAAAATACAAATATCGTGGATGTGAACTTATTTTCGATGAGAGAAAGAGTTTTTTTTATTTTTTATTTTCTTGAAGTTAACGTTGCTTGAGTATTTATTGAATTGTAACACAAGGAACTTGTGTTTGATTTGAGCTTAACTATTTATTTTTCCTCATTTTCCATCTGCTTCATATCTCGAATGTAGGAAAATACTACTCGTTCACGACTGACACAATTTATAAATCCTTCAAGTCAAAGTTTATGGTTGGCAATATTTAATCTACTTAAATACTCGTATATACATACGTATATGTATTTGTATATAAATGTAGGTATGAATCCATATTACATAATGATAAATCGTCTATCTTGAAAAAAAGAACCATATACCATGTAGTATGCAGGTATTATATTGTATGTATGTAACATGAAATCAAAAACATAAGTAGAAGACATTAGCCACGACACATTTCAAATTCTTTTCTCAAGACTTTGGGGATAAGTCCACCCACACCTGCCATCCACTAAGTCTTTCAGAAAAGGATCTGTCTAATACGTTTGTACGTCGTCGTCGTCGTTGTCGGTATATAACTTTGCTAATTTCATTAATATAAAAGCCCCACACCCACACACAAACCCAAACCCAAACCCCAACCTTAAAAACCACTAATATAGTGAATATAATCACTCTTTGGTTGCGTCTACCCACCGAGGAGACTGTATAGATGAGCCCCCGGAAACCCGGAAACGGAAGGATAAGGAAGAGAGAGAAACCAACTATGAGGCGAAAACTATTAATTGAAATTGAAATATCCTTAAATTTGCATGTTGTGACTTTTGAATTTTATTAAAAAAAAAAAATAAAAAGAAAGAAGAAAAATGAAAACCTCTATCCACATAAATAAGGTTTATGGCTAAAGGTTTGGCTTTGGCTTCTTTCATTTATATAGATTCACATATATGTATATAAGTATACCATCAGAGACACAAGGGGTCTATAAAAAATATGCCAATATGGAATACTCTTTTAGTGTGTCGTTTATCATTTGAAAATCGGGAGGATATAAAAGGGGTGTGGTCAGACAACGACTGATATGTCCTCGTTTTATGAGCAGATTATTTGGTTTCGATAATGTATGCATGAAAAATGATGTATGTATATTATGATGTTCTTGCCATAGTGTCCTTTTGCGAAAGTCAAATATACTCATAGATAGATGCTGAGTTTTGCTGGTTTATATATTTCCTCGGTGTGGTGAGGTGAGGTGCGGTACGGTCGGTGGTAGAAAATAGCAATGCCAATTCAAATAGAGTTTGTAACCGCAGTCTCTTTTTGATGTGTTTTTTAAGTGGTTAGGTATGGGAAATTTTTCATCAAAAGTGAAGATGATTTTATTTTTTTTTGTTCTAAGTGAGTAATCATATGGCTTGAAATGGTATTTATTTTTTAAAATATATCTCAGATGTGTACGAAAGGAAAAATGTATAAGAAATTGTGACTACTGTTAACTTCCTAATGTAAGTTATTGTAATTAGTCAGAATTGTAAAGATACAAGTTTTAAATTTAAAATTAAAGTTTCAAGGTCTAAATCAATGGTTTTTAGACAGACTTCTGCGTACGAACGAAATACCTTTTTCTGTCGAAATACCAGATTAGAGATATCGATTTCAAATAAATTTTATTTTACAGCTGAGGGTTTTTGAACAAAATGCAGTGGGTTATATTTTTGACTCACCCCAAGAGTACCACAGGAACCAATAACACTATAGACTTAAATTGAATTTTATATTACACATTGGGTCTTGTGAGCTAAAGATAATACTTGGATTCTTTAGTCACAGCTAGGTGTAATTAAAAACAATCTTTATCTAGAAAATAAAAGATATCTTTTCAAGAATAGGTATTTTAAATATCTTAAGTTAGATTCATATGCAGCTTTAGATTGTTTTTCCAACTTGAGCTCCAAATTGTGTGATTAATTATAGTTTTAACTTGAATATTATAGTTAAAGCAATTAAAATTCCTGGTTAACTGAACTAGAAATCTTTGACTAGTTCTTATTTTAAGAAGTGCGTGCGTTTAAGTGCAAATACGACCAAGTTTATACGCGATATATTATAGAAAACGGTCAGAAATTATTGAGGATAACTTTCATAGTTTATTTCAATTTTCTAGAGAAAGAGTGCAGTAGCTTGCTGATTTAGGGGAATCGATAGAGTAGGTGCACTGGCATCTGAGCAGATGATGAGATTATTTTTTTTAGATATCTGAGTGAATCTGGATTTCAGTTCGGTGTAGGACAAGATGTTGAAGTTGAGCACTCACTACAGTGTGGAAAAATATTAAGACATTGTATTCATAAATAAATCAACCGGAAGAGTTTTGATGTACAAGCAACATGCAATGCAATTAAAGAAATCTCAACTTTGGATGGCTATTGGCCAGGCTTAATTCATGACTTGCGGGTCTTGAAAATATCAACAATATATTCATTAATGAACGAGAATATGCAATAAAATGATATTATTTTTGAAGATTCTGGATACAGAATTACACCTTGGCTTTAAACGCCTTAAAGGAAACCTGAAACGGATCTTGGTCCAAAAATAGCTCTAGCTTTTGTTTTTTTTGACAAGGCCCATTGTGACATCATGTTATGAACTTACAAAAATTATATAAAATACTTCTCGAATATTTTATGAACACAAAATTGAATAATAATTGAATAATAAACGTTTTTAAACTCTGTTAAAATTTTTATAAAAATCAAGCTGAGCGAGTTTTTTTAAAAATAAAAAAAAATATCTTGAAATCTTCTAGAAAATATTATTAAGTACGTTTTTTCGTATTCCATAGTACAGTGAAAAATTGCCAAAAAAACGATCCGCAGTAGACCGGTTTTTATATTTGAAAGTTGATACAACTGAATATTTGCCAGAATAATTTATCAAAAAATTCCAAAAAAAATAGCAAAATTCAGACCAGGGGTGAAATCGTGTAAGCTGATTTTTGATAGTTGACTATAAAAATCAAGAAAATACGTCTGTGTAAGGTGACAGTCGATTTCAAAGTTTTAACCAAACAATTTGACATAAAATAAAAACTTCAAGAAGGGGGTTTGTTCGTACACTACTACATTAACATGTGGTGTTGAAGCGATATACCTGAATCGAGTTGAAATGCGCTTGATTCGCCCTGAAACCGGTCGGGCATCGGATTCGAGTCAAAATTTGAGAAGAAAAATCTGTGTGGAGGAGTTGGTTTTATAGATAATGCGTTATGGTCTGTTTATTTGCATGTTTGTGTAATTAAAAAAAAAAAAAATTGCACATGGAGTAGGTAGCATATTCTTATATGGTGCTGAACTATTCAGTTTTTCATTGTTTAACACGAATCAAACTATCTCACTTGCACTTCATAAGAAACATCGAAACACCATTTGCATTTTGGAAAGTGCTGTCAAACTTCATCATTTTTAAATCTTCTTGTGCGGTGGAAACACCAAAAAGATTTATTTAATCTAAACTGAGATAAACCTTTAGTGGAAACTTGTTTTCTCTTGCCCAGTTAGTCCATTTCCACTAACAAAACTAAATAATATCAACAGTAATAGATTGATTTTTTCCCCAATGGAAAACACACATGATTCCAAATGCACAACTACTCAACGAACACAGCCATCGAGATACAAATGCAATATCAATCGTACCAACATCTGAGAACAAATATCTTGGCAAAAAACAGTTTGAACCTTAAGCTAATCTGGTGGTCGTCATAATTTTGCTTCTTGCACGAACGAAGGAACAAATTTTAAACATTCAACAAAAATAGTGCGTATACGCCCCAGTTCACCAATTCCATTTTCATCGCAAGAAAGAATAAAATGCTTAAATGTGTGGTTCAACTTTGCATGAAAGATGCATGGTTATAGTTTTAAGAAAATATTAAATCATTTAATTAGTTTAACGAACATTGGGTCGCCTAAGAGACTATTAAATTGTTGTCTGCCTATAATCTCATTTTAATGTGTTCCTCTTAAAAAATCTGTAAGAGAATCTCGTTACAGAGACATTCCTCCCTTAGGGGGTCACCGATACTCTATCTACCTTGGTAGTCGAATAAATGCGATGGAAAAAATCCATCTGGATATAAAATTAAATATATATTTTTGCCTGAACTTACACTTTCTCCTTCACACCAGCCTCCACTGGATGGTGCATTCTCCTCCTAGGTCAAGGAGAAGCTATAGTATACAAACTTTGCTGTATGTTGTGTTGCATAGCATTACCAAGATTACGCTTTAACCCCCTGTCACCTGTTTGCGTTTCATAAAATATATTTAAAAAATATATTCACGTACTGTATTGTAGATAGTATACGAGTACATCAAGGCTGTCTCCAACATTCTCTTGGATGCTTTTGTAAGCTAGTTAAATTTGCATGTGATAATCACCGACTGATGCTTAAGTAGGTTATCCCCCTAAAGCGCATAAGAACACACTACACTTTAAAAAAAAAAAAAAAACAAAATAAAATAAGAAAAACTCTTCAATATTCCGCTTTTCGTATTCGTATTCGTATATTTGCATCTTCTCTTCTTCTTCTTCTTCTTTTTGCCGACTTAATTTCGAGTGTAATAAAAATAATATTTCAAGGCAGATACTGTGCTTCACAGTTCGTGTCCATCCACCTTTATCTTCACCCATCCCATGGGTGTACTCGTCCGGGCATGGCTACGGTTACGGCTACGGCTACGGGTCCTGGCAAAATGCTTTATTTGTGAATATCTGATGCTCCGCGTACATATTTAATGAGAGAGAAAGATTACCTCCAGCCATATAAAATAGCTCTACAATTCTGGCTTGGCTTGGTTTGGTGCACCTATACTACACTACAGTGTACAGTGTCCTGTGTCTGAGGAGGTCAAGCTTTGTTACCTAGTTTTGTAGCAATATTCAGTACACTCTGATGTTGTTGTTTTTGTTATTTTTTGTCCATTTTGAATGTGGCCAAAACGGATGAAACAATAGAAGTCGGGAATCCCAGCTAACAATCTAGCTTCGTGCAGCAGAACAATAGTAACAACTTTTGAGACAGGGGGTTGACAGATGGATAGTAGTTGGTGGTTGGGAAGGATCCCACAAGGACACGAGATAGCTGCGAAATAGCAGTTTTAAATTTAGTGGTTGTGTGTGTGTTTTGTTTTTTTTTGTGCACTAAAACACATTATGCAACATGTAAATGAACACGTTTACATGTGCGAGAGAGGAGAAGAGATCCATATGCGGCGGCCGGCGGTAGTAGCGGTAGCAGCGGCGGTAAGCGTGGTTAAATGAACGAACATATGAAACGTTTTCTTTAGATTTAAAAAAATTAAAACAATAGATGTCATCTGCAGGATTTTGTGTATGCACTAACTTACTTTTATTTTATTTTTGTATTTATGTTGGAGGTATATGAGGGAGGTATTTGCCTCTATTCTTCTTGAAGATAAAGGCAAGTAATCACAACAAAGGTAGACTACTTCTGTGAATCACGATGGATTGTTGACATCTTTGAAATGCCCTCTAAACAAGGACACACATATACATACTTATTTATATAGCTAGGTACTTTATCAAGGTAAGAAAAGTGACTTATGAAAAGAATTTTCCTTGTGTATGTATCTAATCTATACATACATATGTATATGTGAGATACTTGTCGAAATGAAAGGATCATTCTATACAAAAAGACAAACAAGCAAAAATAAAATGTGGTACTATACTTGTACACACATAATATTTAAATGGACATAATACTCATCATGCATAATGTATGATAGAGACAGTCTCGTGTATGTCGTTTGTTGTTTTTGAAAGCTTGTGTGCTTATTCTTAGATAAATCGTTTTGTGTTTTTGTTTAGGTAAGTGATTTATGATTTATAGCTAAAATGACTATGATAATATCTATATGTTCTGTTGTGAATTATGTGTTACAAGAAGATTTCAATTTGTAACAAATTTTATCTTTATCGAACTAAATTATGTTTATTTAGATAAATGTCTTCTTTTTTTCTTAGATGGACGGATTTTAATGAAATTTGAATTTCGGAGACTACAGACTGTTGTCTGGGGAGTTTGAAATCTTAAAATGAGAATAAATGCTTATTTTTGTTTTTGTAATCTGTAAGCTTTTAACTAATTAAGAGAATTTATTTTGATATTTTTTTTTTATAATAAATGGGCACTCAAGGGGTTATTAATACCCTTAACATGTTTAAAGTTTAAACACAGTGTGAGCTTTAGGAAAATGGGGAAGGATTAAAGAGGAGATTCCGATACAGATTGGTCTTAAAGTTTTGAATATCAAAATGATAGGAAAAACAGAGCTGGGTAAAGCATTCCTTATTCTCGATGTGCGGGTAAAAAAAGAATCTCTATACTTGACAGTACGTCCGAAATTGAGCTCAAGGTTAAACTGATGTGCATTCCTAGAAGTACGAGTATTACGGCTGAATTGTTTGAGGGACAAGGATGAGAATCTAAAAACGAATATGAAAAGCTGAAGGTTCTGTCGTCAGCGAAACAGTTTAATGGATTAGAAGTTTCAGACAAAAGATCATTTATAAAAATAAGGAAGAGCGTCGGAGACAAAACGGAGCCCTGGGGCACACCAACATTTATTTTGTGAACATCAGATTTGAACCCGTCCAATACTACTTGAATCGAACGGTCTGAAAGGTAATTTCTAACCCAACGAAGAAGGGATTCACCAATACCAAATGTACCCATTTTCGATACGAGAGCTTGGTGCCAAACTCTATCAAATGCCTTTGAAATATGAAGTGCAATAATCTTACTTTCTCCAAAACGATGCAAAGATTTGTTCCACTGTTTGGTAAGATAAACTATGAGATCACCAGTGGACCTATTGCTACGAAAGCCATACTACCGGTCATTAAGAAGCTTCTGTTCTTCGAGATATTTCGTAAGTTGATAATTAATCAGCGTTTCCATGACCTTAGAAAGAAGGAACGTGAGTGCTATTGAATGATAGTTAGAGGGAGAGGATGATTCGCCTTTTTTGGGGACAGGCTGTACAAATGCTGTTTTCCATCCGCTCGGAAAGAGACCTGTAGAGTAGGAAAGATGGAAAAGCTTACGCAGTGGTTTTGTCAGCGTTGAAGAACACCTCTTCAGAACAATAGCGGGGATACAAACCGGACCAGCGGATTTTTATATGTTAAGATCTTTTAGGACTCTCGCTACAGCACGAGTACGAAAAAGATTGGCTCCATAGAATCACTAACGCGCTCGATGACAGGTGGAGTCATAACACTCACTGGCAGCGTTGAATTGTCGGCGAACTGCCTAGCAAAGAGATTAGCTTTCTCTAAAGAGCTAACAAATGGAGTGTCATTGACAACGAGCGTAGGAACCGAGGAAGAGGAAGAATTGCCCATATTTTTTACAAATGACCAAAAATTTGTACTGCCTTTGGGACATTGCAGTATTTTTTGACGTAATTTTTGGTCATGTACAAATTTGGTCTGTCGAATATGGGCGTTGAAGGCCTTCCTGGCTTGCTTTCCTTAGGTCGGATGCTTTTAACCCTATTCGGGATAAAAGTTCTCATTCTTGTGATCATATCAGCGCTGGCGTCAACATCACTATCGGGGAAGCATAGTGACCAGTTAAAGATCCTAAAATAATTATTGAGACCGTCCCAGTTGACTTTTTTGTATTGCCAAACGGTTCTCTTAGTAGCTCTTTCTTTAACTGGAGCGTTTTGACACGAGAAATTTGCTGATATGACACAATGGTCAGATGTGCCTAGAGGAGATAGAACACTAATAGTGTACTTACCAGGGTCAGAGGTAAGAAACAAGTCAAGAGTGTTTTCTGCTGGACCTACAACGTCCGATATTCGAGTGGGCTCTTTGACAATCTGAGTTAGGTGGTTCAACTCAGCGAAGATCTCAGCACACACTCCTTCTGGTGTTGTCAGGCCCGAACGTTGAAGCCATGAAGAATTGTGTACATTGAAATCACCCGTAATAACGATTTTGATGATAGGACGAAACAATTCTTTGGATGGAATCAGAAAAAGCATCAAATTCACGAGAAGTTGACACTCTGTCTAGATTGGAGCTCCGATAAAGGAAGCAATAGTGAATGATTTGCTTATTTGCGGAAAATTTAAACCACATAAAATTGAAAAAAGAATTGGTGCAGAGACCATATTGTGACAAAACTGATAAGCAACATCATTTCTAATGTATATGGCGAGACCATGGTGGGAAAAGAATAATGGCACCAAGTTATACCCTTGAATAAAGAATTCCGTGGGATCTGAATCCTCACCTACTTGGGTTTCACTTAGTGCCAATACAGCTGGCCTGTTTAAAAAGCAGGGTTTATAATGAAGTTTGAATATTTAGGAATTCATTTTAAAGTACCTATTTATTATATTCTGGTGGGCTACTGTACTTGTCAGATGAAGATTAGATAACTAGTAAATGGTTTAAAAATTCTACAAAAATTACTTATTAATTTTTCACAACCATTTTGTTCTCGAAAACTGATTAGCGTCTATTTTCTGTCTTCTATCAGTAAAACGGTTGAGAGTATACTTATAAATTTTAAAACCGAATTCGTCGAAAATAGTGTTTTTTAAAGTTGTATCGATATGTGTTGATATCTGTTTTTCGTGACCTTTGGCCTTCTAAAACTGATAACCAGTTATTAGAGATGTTATGCGATTTGTTCACAATAATATTCAGAACGCCAAAATTAAGGCATACACGATTTTCAAATTTACTATCTCTCTCTTAAAAATCGAACTATGAGAATTGAGAAACAAAGAGAAAATATCCTTAACTATCATTAATCCATTTTAGCTTTGACTTTAAATCCTTTATTTTTTGTTTAAAATTTGATATAATTCTTAGGTTTTGGTTTAGATGAGCAAAAGTCTTTCAATCAATTTCTAAATAAGATTATTTTATGCATATTTTTACATATCTCATATACTCTCAGTGGATTCCTTTTCTTGATTAAGTAAAGGAAAATTTGAAAATTAATTCTTTAAATCCACTTAAACCATAAACGAGTTTTTTTTCTTTCATTTCTCCAAAATATGATGAAGCTTATCAGACTTATTTTTTTTTGTGTTGCCAATCATCAACTCATATTTCCCTTATCTTACGACTTTCACAAACAATCAAATTCTAAAGCATCACCGCATCGCGCATCCAGTGAAAAGAGGTTATGAAAAAATTCAAAATATCCGTTCGTTCAAAACGCATATACTCGTATTCATACACACACACCGCTATTTTCAGTCGACATTCTCGCCTTTATCATCAAGGATACTCTTTTGGAACGTCCTCCTACCCCTATACCCTATATTCCAATGAAATGTTCGTTTACCTTTGAGACGATAAGCACACTAAATTTAACGAGTGCCTGGCAGCCCTATGGCAAAATACAAAATACCTATACACAATATACTGTGCATCATTATATGTGTAAGACTAGCTCTCAGTCAAAAAGGATCAAAAGGACCTCCTTTCTTTCCCCCCCTCTCCTCCCTTACCACCTTCTATAACATCATATATGTACATAAACCTATGGTGTTAAGGTGGGAGTTCCGGATGGCAGATTAAGGGGTAGAAGAATAACACAAAACAAAACTCTTTTAGCTTTTTCACACACAAAAAACACAAAAACCATTCGAATTTGTTTTACTTATGGCAGCCGAGTGGATAAAAGTGAAGTAGAGGCATTTTATTCACAACATAATATTGTCGTATGTCGTTTTTGTTGTTTTTGTTGTTGTTATTTTGGTTGTTTTTTTGTTTTTTAATTCTGATGCTGAAGTGTGTGCGGGTGAAGAGATTTTCAACCAAAAGAAAAGGATTTTCACTAGCAAAATAGTTCTTAATTCTTTTCTTGTGTGCTTATCTTGGCGTCGTCGTCGCTCGTTGTCGTCGTAGCGTATAGTCGGTATAGTTGGTAGTTGGTCGTCAGTTTGGGTAAGGGTATAAGGAGGTCTTTTAAGCTTAACTTTTTTTTTCCTTTTCCATCTGAATTCGAATCCTCCCCGGAGAAGCAGAGAAGTTACCTACTCTTCTATGGAAGTAATTTCATAACGTCATAATAATTTTATGCCTTTTCGGGCCAAGTCATTGTATATGGCTATTTGAATGTTTCAACCTCCTCGAGTGCAAGGTGGAATAAAAAAGTGAACAAAAATTATAAGGGAAACACACTGAATGGTTGAAAATGAATGGAAAAAGGAAACAGAGCAATGATAATTGAATTTCATCTGGCAAAGTGAACGAAGTAAGCGAAGTTGCCTTTTTCTGCTTACTCTTGTAATTTATTACTTTTTGCACTACTTTTGTAAAATATACTGAACAAAGTATATACATACATACATATATCTCATATTTCAGTTTTATTATATTTTTTTGTATGTCTCGGGATCTTCTTTGGAGTTCGAAATTAAAAATATAATTGTAATTAAGTAGCATTAAGCAAAAGTAATGTAGTATCTACTTCGAGAAGATATTCATGGTACATATGTTTTATTATAAAATATGTAGTGTCCGAATGTAATTAGTAATAAAATATTCTATAAAGTTTCTTTTTGTTTTGATTTAAAAATAATTGATTTCTTATTAATTGAAATCTTAAATAACTTATGGAATATAGAGGCAGAGAAGTTTGACTTTTGCTTTGCATTTATGTATTTGTTGTTTCTTCTTTGCCATTAAGGACTTAAGTTGAAAGAGCTTAAGGTTGTATCAAAAATAACGATGCGCCAAAGAAGCTTGAGTAATGGACCCAGAAATTTCAGTCTAATTTATAATTTAGTTTTCAAATCATCAAATTTTTTACTATACAGTTCACAGAAAAGTATATTTTAATCTGTCCAAGGATTTAGTTATAAACCTTTTATGCATTTCACACATTCTTAACTACAAAATATATATTTTCTGTAACAGATAATAATTTTTAAGCTCATTCATTTGTTAATTTGGAATTTCAATGGACAACAACAAGTTGAATAAGAAACTATGTATATGAGGAAGCAATTATTTTAATGTATCTAAGTTAACTATGTACTTAGACTTTCTGTGTTAGTTACATAAATGTATGTAGATAATTATAAAGCATAGTCCATTAAAGTTGATAGATATTCCAAAGAGAATAAGGCGATTTATTCGATGTGAACATTTTTGCTTTTCTTTTCTTTTCTTCCTTGAAAGCTTAAATAATAATATAATTTTCTAGTATCTGTTTCTAAAAGGGATTTTGACTCCTTAAATTGAACAAAGAATGAAGAAAAGAATTGTAACACAGAAATATAATATGTTATCTGTAATATGTAATTTGTAACCTGTAATGTGCTATCTATTATTATCTGTAACCTGTAATCTGTAATTTGTTATCTGTTATCTGTTATCTGTAATCTGTTATCTGTTATCTGTTATCTGTTATCTGTTATCTGTTATCTGTTATCTGTTATCTGTTATCTGTTATCTGTTATCTGTTATCTGTTATCTGTTATCTGTTATCTGTTATCTGTTGTCTGTTAT
This sequence comes from Eupeodes luniger, assembly GCA_951509635.1. Lineage (NCBI taxonomy): Eukaryota > Metazoa > Arthropoda > Insecta > Diptera > Syrphidae > Eupeodes > Eupeodes luniger. The sequence goes on from OX608074.1 coordinate 2,923,933, forward strand.
CTGTAATCTGTAATCTGTAATCTGTAATCTGTTATCTTTTATCTGTTATCTGTTATCTATAATTTGTAATCTGTAATATGTAATCTGTCATCTGTAACATGTAATCTGTAATCTGTAATTTGTAATGTGTAATCTGTAATCTGTAATCTGTAGTCTGTAATCTGTAATCTGTAATCTGAATTCTTTAATCTGTAATCCGTAATCTGTCATATGCAACCTGTAATCTGTTATCTGTAATCTATTCAGCCCTATCATGAATTCCATCGTAATCGGAAATTTTTACGAATCCCGAAAAACTGTATCATGAAATCCGTTCGTAATGCAAAATTGTATGAGATTTTCCACTACGAACGGATTTCATGATACAGTTTTTCGGGATTCGTAAAAATTTCCGATTACGCTGGAATTCATGATAGGGCTGATTATATATTAACTGTTAACTTTCTCTTATCTGTTATATTGAATCTTTACAAAAATTTCTCTTAAAACCATGGCTTAAGATGTTAGGGGCTTTGAAAAATAGAGAAAGTTTTAAAATTGGGCCGGTAACAATAATTACCAAATTGAAATTAAAAACTTTGTTTTAATTTATGTTTGTATTATTGTTGTCCATTGAAAAGGCATGGGGCTTCCGGGTGATAAGCCAACATTAATTTAGTCAATTCTTTCACAAACAAACGGCCATTACAATTTTACAACTTTAATAATGGGTACAATATTCTCGTATCCGATATTTTACTTTAATTAGAAATGTTTGTTTCATAAATTGAACTTTAGCTTAATTTTGTCCGATACTTTATTTTGTATGTACAAAGGAACTAATTTCCAAAAAGTTAATTGGCTTATGAGATTATTAATAGCTCCTGCTTAATTATAACTTTAGTGGCCATCTCTCCTCCTCCCAGCCCCCATATCCTTTCTTATTCCGCGAATATTATTTACTCATATAAAAAAACATTACTATTTCTTATGTGAATATTAGACACACGTTTACTAATATTATTTTCCTTGGAATTCAGCAACGTTTTGCATAATTATTTACTTAGAATTGTGTATGCAATTATTCTTGTCAAGAAAATCACTGTAAGCGAATGCAAAATTATTTGGAAAACGTGACCAAGATTCATATGTATATTCGAGTACATATGTATTCTCATATCTACATTACAAATTCTAAAATTAAATTACACAAATTTAAATGAACAATATATGTACATATATGTACACATGTATGTATCTATGCACAATGCACATATGCACTCATTTTGAGTCTCAGGCATCCTTCCATTTATTCTTGAAAACGCAACTAAGTTCTTTCTTGCAATATCCGCACCGCATATATAGTACAAGTACTCATATAGAATTTAATGAAAAACATGCAATCCTTGCCGCAAATTCATGTAAGAAATATGAACGCAGAGTATCAAATGCACATCTGGGCTGATATTTTTCATACAAAAGTTTTGAAAATGGATAGTAATTAACTTCCATAGAGTTACCTCCTTAAAGCTGTCAGAAAAGGAACAACAAGGAGCATTACAACAAAAATAAGTATTCTAACGTTTCTTCTAAAATAAATAATTTCAACAAAAGCAACATAAACTATATAGCTAAAGTTCTAAATTAGTTGAGGATCATGATACAACGTACAAGAAAGTTCTTAATTTTTTGTATCTTCCTTTCAATATTGAGAGACATGACAACTAATGGTTTTTACTCATTTTCAAGGCACATACTCGTATATGGAGCATCGTTTTTCTTGTTCATTATGTGACAATTTATGTATCGAGTGTAACTTTGATAGATGTTCTAAGATGTGTTTGACATAAATTTGATGGATTCCAAACGGCAGTCACAAAATATGTTATATTACATTTAGACATGTATCATAGGTACTTATTGTGCTATAGATACTATAATGAAAGCGATGTAGGAACTTTTATGTCATTAAGATGATTTGGTAATCACTTAACGACAACATATGAATAAATATATATTATAACAAAAATTTTTTTTTATGTAGTGTGTGAAAATTCTAGATGGAAGACATTTTGGCAGTTAATATGGAATATGTAAGGGTCTCCCAAACTAACGCCATAACGAAACTTTCATTAGAAAACCGTATTTTAGTGTCTACAATTTTGAGAGAACATAATTGGGGGTATGTTTCAACTTAAAATTTGAATAAAACTGCCCAAAACTAAATAATTTTTTTTGTAGTTGTACATAATTTCCTTAGTTATCTACCACTCAAAACAAATTTGTAATTCTGGCAATCAGAGGCGCACTATTTTTTCAAGAAGATTCTTGATAGTTTTCCAAATCTACATATAATCCCTATCTTCAATATCGTTTGATTTTCCTTATTTCACATTAATTTTAAAGAAACGCTAAACCATTTATGCTAAAGCTATTTTTGTAAGAAAAAAGCAAAACTGTTTGAAAGTATTTTTTCTTATTACACCAATTTTTTGAAATAAAAATATTATGTTGAAACCGAGTATGTTTTAATTTAAGCTGACAATTATAATTGAAGTTTGCATTTACAATTAACAAACAACTAAAAATTAAACGCTTTTTCAAAAACCATAAAAGCATTAAATTCAAGGTTTCTAAAAACTTTATCTGAAATCATTATGAAGGTTCATGTCTAATAAGAATTTGAAGAAACTGAGTAAAATACTACCATGATTTAAACTGTCTATAGGAGACAAAGTACTCTGCAGAATAATCGTGCAATTTATTGCTAAGCGATAGTTTCTGCTTTAACTTGGCCTTAAAAAAACCATTTTTTTGGTTGTCGTCAACATTTTTAAAAAGGTTTATTTAAAAAATAACTGTTGTCATATAAAAATTATAAGACAACATTTTTATTCGGGACAATTTTTAATCCTTTAAAAATGTTGTCTATTCTTTGTGAGACAATAAAAAAAAGTGTTATCAAAAAGAACTTCAAAAAATATGCAATCCATTAAAGCTTAAGCTGTTTTGAAGAGATACTCAGGACATTAAACCAATTTAGTATGGAATTTTTGGTAGAGTTTAATTTGATGGTAATAAAATGACAGTTAAACATTGTTTTTTAATTTAAACAAAAAAAAAAGAGGTTTTGATGCGACCCACACTGATAACTTCCCTTCCCGTCTGTCGATTTGTCTTGCTTAAAAGTTTGTAGGTTTTCGTGTTGGGTTAAAAAAGTTGTTAGTTGAATTATTATTAAAAATTTTAAAATTACCAACAATATTTTTCATATAAAGAAATAGTTTAGCTTGAAAATCTAGTTTTATTAAAAACATTTTTAGTCGAAAACAAATCTTTACCAATTTAAGTAGCATTTCTTAAATTTTTACAAATAGGATGAATGAAATTAATTTGGGAGATATCAAGAACCGAACATCAATTTTTACTAAATTTGTGTACTATTTTTTGTAGATTTTATTTTCTTATGAAAAAACGGACTGTTGGATTTTTATAAAAAAACTACTGAATATCGAAAACAATATTTTCTGTGAAATAAAAAGAGTTTGAAGACAATATTTTTAATTTTTGAAAAACTATTTGAGTCGTTAGTAAATTTTTATCAAGTTTTAGTATTGTTTTTTTGTTAGGTTTTTATTTTTTGTAAAAAAACTGTCAATTAGATTTTTCTCAAAATTTTTCTGAATGTTGACAAAAACATTTCTTACAAGTTAAAATTAGTTGGAAGCTTTATTCTCACATTTTTGAAAAGATATTTGAGTCGGCAATCAATTTTTACCAACTTTTGTTGATTTTTTTTTTTTAAAACTGTCAATTCGATTTTTCTCAAAATTTTACTGAATGTTGAAAACAATATTTTTAAAAGACAAAAGTAGTTTAAAGCCAATATCTCAAAGTTTTGAAAAGATATTTGAGTCGAAAATCAATTTTTACCAACTTTTATTAATTTTTTTGTTTAGGTTTTTTTTTTGTAAAAAAAACTGTCAATTCGATTTTTCTAAACATTTTTCAGAATGTTGAAGACAATATTTCTTATAAGTTAAAATAAGTTGGAAGCCAAAATCTCAAATTTTTGAAAAGATATTTGAGTCGAAATTCAATTTTTACCAACTTTGAGTAATGTTTTTTTTTAGGTTTTTATTTTTTATAAAAAAAATGTCAATTAGATTTTTCTCAAAATTTTACCAGATATTGAAAATGTTATTTTTCTTAGCACACAATTGTTTTGGTGATAAAATCATTTTGTATTTGTATTTTCGAGGTGACAAATTTTTTTTTTCAGTTTTTTTGATTTATAAAAAAAACGTTAATTTATTTTTTTTTCAAAAAATGTACTTGTTTGGTATCACGTTACAATATATGTACTATATAAAATTTAATTCAAGTCTCTAGCGTTTTTGGTTCGTAAGATATTTATGGTTAACCAAAATTTTCACCTTTTTTTTAAACTGTTATGGTAAAAAAACACCCTCGCAATTTTCTTGAGAGCCCTTTCTACATCTTTCTGTCTTACTATCTGTATAACAAAATTTATTTGAAGTCGATATCTCTTCAGGTTCTTGAGCTATGGACGACGAAAAAAGCGTCGCGAACGTACTGACGTACGGACGTACGTACACACGCACGCTCAGACATCTTTCTAAAAATCTTTTATTTCGACTCTAGGGACCTTGAAACGTCAAGAAATGTCAAAATTTTCAATTTGACAAATCGGACCCATTATCTACAATAACTCCCTATGGGAAGTTAAAAATAATGTTTTGTATAAGATGAAATACATTTGGGGTCAATATCTTTATGTATTCTCAAAAAATGTCAGTTAAACAGACATTTTTATCAATTTTCAATATAATTTTGTTAATTGAGTTTATCTGAGAATTGTACAAGATGTGACTTAAAGTATTGTTCTTCATTGAGAATTTTTTTTTAAGTTTACAAAAGTTTATGACGTCACAATGTATAGTATATAATTTGCTTTCTCTAACTATTAGAATAAAAACAACATCCTATTTTTCTTAAAGTCCTTTTTGCATAATTGCATAATATTGATGTTAATATTTGTAAAATAAAATTTACTTGTAATCGATATCTCCCCTGCTACTTGAGCTATGTCAATCCATGAAAGGTATCCTCACTGTACAGATGTATGTACGTACACACGCACTGACGACATATCTCCACAAAAAATGAATTAAGATTCTAAGGATTTGAAGGTCCAGTCATTATGAAAATTGTTTAATACGACAAAGACAATAAGTACCAATAGGAAGTTAAAAATTTTCGGTAGCAGGTACTTACTCAATTGTTTCGTTTTTTTTTTTAATTTTGTTAAATCTTTTGAAATGAAATATGAAAGTTTGAAGTCAGTTTTGTTTTCCTCAATACATTTGAAAAGAAGAAAAATGTTTCCAATTTAAGGTGCATTTTGTGAAGCTATTTTTTATTTTTGAATAACCAAAATGAGTTGAACTTTTATAAAAATTTTACAAGTTGTCAAAAATATCACAATATTAATGTAATATCAAATTTCGTTTTTCAAGTTTGTCAGCTGAAAAAAAGGAACCACTCCCTAAAACACACAGAGACTATACAATTTAATACTGATATTTTGTTTTTCTGAGTAATTTATTTAATTTTAGGATAAAAATTGTTGAAATCAAGCCAACCAATGATTTTCTGTTTTGCAATTTCAAGTGTTTGCTCAAGCAGCAAAGAAGAACATGCATTATTTATTTTTGTTCCCAAACAAACATTTTAAAAACAAAATCAATTTCCATTATTCGTTTTTGGGCACACTATGGCGTAAGAGTGTTTTTTTTTCATCGATGTGTAATAAATAGGCCATTTGTTTCTAAATGAAAATTTAAAATTTTCCCTTAAACTTAATCGAAGATTGATCTTAGTTTAATTTAATATAGAAAACCTTTTCTTTTATATCAAAGTCAAAAGACGGGTCTTATGAAATAATTAAATATTAACCAGCATCTTTTTGTTTTATTTGCCGACCCTCTTTGTTACCCTCTTCCAAAAGGCCTTTTACAAAAAATAAAAAATAAAAACAACAAAATATACCTACACACAAATATGACGATGTCTAACCTCTCCCTTTAGACTTCCACATGAAAGGACGACCAGATCCCCTTGGATTTGAACCTTTTCATCTATTAAATTAGAAAGATGAATCCATACTCTCTAAGTGGATTTCTCAACTCATTCGCTTGCGACACAACAAAACATGGCAGAGATTTAAAAATATTTCAACATCCTTATTTCGTCTGGGTTTATCTCTCCTTATTCCTTGATCTTCCCTTTTTTATTTTATGCCTTGCTTGAAGTCGAAACTGATTTCTGGCACTTGTTTTAATGTTTCACTTTCTACTAAAAAAAACAATTAAAACACGCATTTTACACACATGAATATATCATCATTAAAATTTAAAAAAAAACAAATCCAACAACAACACGTTAATTAATCCTCATCCGCTTAAAAAGGAAGTCCTCGACGCTTGTAAATGTAGAATGTTTTCCCAACAGGAATATCCCAAACGTTAAAAGGCGCTTCTCTTGTGATAATACGAGCGACGCAACTTAATAAATACGACGACTACGACTATGACGATGATGCTACAACCCAACCCAACTCAAGAACCCAACCCAGCCCAAACCAAACCCAAACCCAACCAAACACTGGATATGCACTATAAGGATACTTTTTTATTCTCTTTTTTTTTTTAAATACAAATCTACGTATGTATCCTTGCTCGCAGTTGAGATTACGTAACGCGTAACACGGACCAAGACCAAGCACATATACGAGTAATATTTTTGTCACATTTGAATTTGCCGTTTGGCATGTAATTACATTCTCGTATCTTTTTCTTCTTTTACTTCACCGTTAACACGCAAAAGGATGTACTTTTTGTTAGGCGTGTACGAATACGAAGACCGTTATTCTTATCGAATTAATTTAAATCACAATCCGGAAAGGAGATGATGTTTCCTCTCAACAAAAAAAAAAGCTTATATCATTTTTTAAATTGCGACAAAGGGGCTACGGAGCTACGGAGAAATGAAGGGAACAGAAAATTATGTTTACCGTTTTTGTCTCAAATGTCCTTGAACTTAATTTCAATGCCTACACGTTACTGCAGTGATTATGCAGCTTCACAGACAGATTTTTGTTTCTTTTCACGAACACTTTTTGTTAATTTATTTACGAGATATCGCACACTTCGAATATTTGAGTCCTCAGAGTTGTTCTCAATCACGGCATCCGTTTAGTTTTTTTTTTTTATTTTTTAATTAAGGATGTTAGAACGATAAAAAAATTATTTATCGCAATAATAATAATTTATATAGGTATTTCTATTTTATATAACACAGAGAACGGCACTATTTGACATCAGCACGCGATCTGAGAACGAGAAGCTAAAAATTCATCACGAGTCCTTCGGCTGCTTTGTAACTTTCACAGGAGGATAACAAACATTCATCTAGAGATGTTCGCATATTTGCTATTTTATTATTGTGTTGTTGTTGTTGTCCTTGTGGATTTTACGAATCGTTTGGTTTAGTTTATTCTTATCAATTGCAAGTGTAGTTGTGATATTATAACAGTTCTTTTTTGTACGATAAAAAAAGCTCTTCAAAACGTTGACAATGAAGTACGCAGACTCGAGGATTTTTGTAGGGTAAACTAGATAAAGTTTGTCAAATGAAACTCATTTGTATGCTAGCGTTGACCTACCTCAACTTAAAAATAAAGAGTTCGAAAACTGACCTTAATAAAAATGTATGGTTGTAGTTTTTATAAATTTAGAGCTCTGAAATTTTAAAGGTTGAAGTTGAAAGTTACCAACAGAATAAACATTTTTCTTGCTTGTACATTAAGGGTTTTGAATACCTTTATAGTGATTAAAAACTTAAAAGGTTTTGAATGTCTGCGCATTGAAATAAGTGGAAAATATTGATCCTTGAAAAGCATTACACATTCGTCTAGTACATTCGATATCAGGCTCAAGTGTTAACTGATGAGGTTGAATTGCTTAAGGAGAGGAATGCAACTAGCTTGTTTATGCAAATAGCTATAAAATAAAAAACGACCACTTATAATTTTTGGAGCTTTCTTTTGAAGAATTATGTCCAAGAGACTGAAGGGGTTATTGTGACACCTACCCAAATATGAGAATTTTGTTCAAGTTTTTGGACGAAACGAGGCTTTTTAGATTATAGTCAGACAAGAAGAGGTGAGGAAATTCTAACATCGTCGAAAAAAAAACTTGAAGAACTGATAGCAAGTGCCAACCATGAAAGGTTATGATATAGGGCTAGACACACTTTAACGACAATTAACAGTATTTAGCATTCTGCATGGTTAAAAGTTGCCTATTGAACAATACTGTCGAGATTGGAATAAAAGAGTTTTTCCTACTCTAATGTTAAGAGTCCACATCCAAAAGAAAAGGATTATGAAAAGTTGAGAATATTGTCATCAGCGAATCAATTAAATGGGTTAGCAGTTTCAGACAAAATATCATTAGTAAAAATAAGAACGAGTGTCGGCTACAAAACGGAACCCTGGGGCACACCAGAATTTATTTTATGGACATAAGAATTGAATTCGTCAAAAACTTTTTGTATTGAACGATAAAATAAATAATTACTAATTTAACGAACAAGAAAAAGTGTCGGTGAAAAAATGGATCCCTGTGGTACACCAGCGTTTATTTTGTGTATATTAGAATTAATTCCGTCCAATATTACGTGTACTGAACCATGCAAAAGGTAATTTCTAACCCAACGAAGAAGAGATTCGTACAAAATAAATGCAGACATTTTGATTAGAGAGCTTTGATGCCTATGGCCTCGATAAGCTTACGAATTTCGTATCTATAAGGTTTTGAATCGATTGTCAAACATTCAAATAGACCATATCTTTAAATTGAAAGAAAAGAATTTATAGGTGGTAAATCACAGGATCAAGGGGGTCATAATGATTAAATTTTGAAGAAATAACGCGATCAGGACACTTTTTATGCAAAATGTTGTTTGTTACGTGGCTTGAGTTGCACTAAGCGCCTTTTTTGCATGAATTTTGTTCTATTTTTAATTAAATGTCAAAAAATGACAGCGATGATAGCCAGCGTGTGATATTCACCATTAAAACTCTTATTGTATAACTATTTCTTAAATGCACTTAAATAACGATAGAAATATTCCAATAGTTCAATTCATATAAATTAAAGCTTGACTTAGCAATTTCGTAGCCGTAGTTTCAACTGCCCACAAACAGCATCTTATATCCTGATTAGAAAATTACAAGAATTAATTAAGGATCAAATAGTACATCCCCGTTGTATAGTTCCTGATTTCTAACTTTCCATTTTAAAAAGTTCCTGAAAAGTCATTAGAAGAAAGTTGTAACTATCTATTAGTAGTTACGAGCTACACATCTAAAAAATAACAATAATAATACAACATGCAACACACTCCCTTAATGGATTAATGACCATAAAAAGCTTTTGTTGAATGATGAATAGTTGCATTTTATTTATAAATAGAAATGAATACAAATCCAGGCCATCCTGCAAAACTCGTATCACTCTTTTATTTCTGTTGTATATGTAAAACATCAAGATAAATCTGGAAACAAAGAAACTTTCGTTTGACATGAATGTTGACATCTTTGACATCGCAGCAGTAGGTAGGTCCTGCATCTGCCTTCGCCTTTGTCACCCAATCCCAAAACACAACATTTCAATGTTCCTACAAATCCAAATGATGTCAGTAAATGTTACTCTATGTTGTTTTGTTTTGCATCTTTTTTTTCGTCCTTTTTTTATGGACCGAAAAAATGTTGCCACAATATTGTTTTCGATGTGCGAGTTGCGATAATACTATGTCCTTCAGAGAGGAGGAAAAGAGCTTTAATTATATTCAAAAAAGCTTTCGCGTCTTATTGGTAAGCCGCCAAAATTTGAATGTTTGTGCCAAAAATACTGAATATATAAAAAGGTAGTTACAATCAGTATTTTGTTGCCAAAGCCCAACGATGTGTTCTCATGCAAGGATATTCCCTGCAAAAATTATTTGCTAAGGACGATAGGAAGGAAATTAAAAAAAAGTACAGCAATATGTACACAAAAAGGATTGCAAGCAGCAGTAGTATCATACATAAAGAGAGTGTCATATATGTACTTGCTAGTGCACTTATCATCAGAAATTGACTGATGCTTTTCTTTTCGATGTAGGTACTCTAGGAGTTGCGTATCCTTTAGAGGGTTGGAATGGATATTCAAAGAGGGTGCGGTTGATTAGTGTGAATGTGAACCAAATGATAAAGGAGATGATGATGGTGGATCCTCGGTTCGGCTCCTTTTGTAAGAGAATTTCTTGCTTGGCCTAATCCCATACTTTGTGTGCTCATTTTCAAAGAACAAACTTTGGTGAGATTTTATTTTCGTTTAGCTCCTGCTCCTACACTCCTGCTTCTATGGGTTCTACTGATGCTCCTACTGATTCTGCTGATGTTGATGCTGTTGGCGTTAGGGTGGTTCTGGTTGCCGGTTCGTTCTGTGTGTTTGTATCCCCGTTTTTCTTTTTAAGGTTATTTAAGGGTGCGGCTGGCCCGAATCGACATAGAAATTGGCACAGAAGCACAGTTTTTCTCGTCATTTCACCTACATTTTTTACAACACCAACAACAGGAAAACAACCCGACACATAGTATATATACAAGTACCTAAAGAGAATGGCAAATCCTTGCTTTTGGTATTTCGTCCTTTTTCTATATGGATGCTGGTGATGATGATGGTGGTGAATTCTGTGTGTTTTTTTGCCCTCCGGTTGCCTCCCTTCGATGCTGACTTTTGTGTTGTTGATGATGTTGCTGCCGCCGATGTTGCCTTTTGTCCTTCCAATTTGGGTTTTGGCCAGTAAATTTTTGTTTTCTATTTTTTCTTCTTGTCTTCTGTATTTTGTTGTGGAAAATAACATACATTTTGTTGTCTTTCTTTGGTATCTTTATTCGGAAAAGGAGACAGTGCCATGTGTGTCCACTGTCCAGTAATAAAAACTTTTGGATGATGACCATAGTGCGAATTGGTTGTGCATTTTATTGAGTTTTCCTTCGATTTTTTGTTTGTATTAAGTGTGATCAGAAGTTTATTGTATTTTTTTTCTTCTCTAATTTGATTTTTATTTAGCTTTGTATTTTATTTATATTTCTTGCATTGAACTTAAAGGGAAGTAAGAAGTACCAGCTTGTTAAGATTTCTGTTACGCTAGTATGCATATAATTTATTCTTCAACATGCGGTTCTTAATTCTATATAATTTACTTCTTCTATTTTTGCATTAAAAAAACAGCATTTCAAAAGCGAAAAATGCAAATTTAGATTTATTTTGTTCCAAATACGGAATTAAGGAACAATCTGATTGCAGTCATGGGTACAATTTTTCGTTTTGGAAACGTAAATAATTTCGAAAGTATTTAATGGAATTTTTTAATATCAAGATTAAGTTGCTAGAAGAATATATATTTCCTTCCAATAGCCTAAACTTCAGCTTATAGTGTGAAAAACTGAAATAGAGTGTGGTAGTCCACATTCTTGTAGTACGTTCAAAAAACCATTCTCTACTCAGGACAGTATGTCCAAAATTAGATTTGATGGTACACAGAGACTTGAGGGGTTAGGCCATTGAAAAAGCCTACTTTTTTCGTCTTCTAAGGTGGCCTAACCAGTAAGTAGCCGGTTATCAGCCCAGAGATGGGAGTTATGATTAAAATGTTGATGAAAAGAAGTTTGACTGATAATACCAACAAATTTAAGATCTACAGTTTAATTGATACATGTTCCAACCATGGAGAAGATGTAGTTAGAATGGTTAAGGTGGTAAATTAAATTCTACTGAACTTTTAAGTTCCAATTTAACAATGATGTCAATATTAGAGTCTAATGAGCTTTTCGTACATTATAAATAAATAAATTAGGTGGCGCTTCAGTCCGTTGAAAACTATGGCCTAGTAACTTACAACTCTCAACCATTTCTGTGTGCGAGTAATGTTGTCAGGGATGGAGGGGACCTACAGTTTTAAGCCGAATCCGAACGGCTTATTTGAGAAAGCACTTTTCATGACAAGAATTACTCTTGGAGAATTTGTCAATTCCTCGCAAGAGGCAGTACCCGTGAAAAACTTTAGATGGCACAAACAGTGATCGAACCCAAGACCTCTCGCATGACAGTCCAACACACTAACCATCACGCCACGGGTACTACTGTTTTTACTACATTGCCGTTTCCAATTTCAAAGAACAGAGTTGTGCGTTAGGAAATGAACATGAAAAACTAATAAGTGGATTAGAAGCTTCAAAGAGGAGATCAATAATGTATATGAAAAAAAGTGTCGGAGACAGTATAGAGCCTTAGGGAACACCATTTATTTATTATTTATTTTTAAAACTTCAACCTCTTCAATACGACTTGTATAGAACGGTTCTGAAGGTAGTTTGGATCCAGTGAAGAAGGGATGCATCGAAATCGAAAACACGTAGTTTGATGCCAAATCAATCAAACGTTTTTAAACATCCCTCGAAAATTGAGAGGAAATTAAGACCAAAATTAAAACAATTTTCTGGAAAATTTTGATCTTTTTTCTAAGGAAAAGAGATAGAATTTGATTCGGAAAAAGGTATGGCTTTTTCAAGATCTTGGTTGACAGATCCTGGGTTATATATGACAACATCAGTTTGTCAAACTAATCCGTTTCTGAGACAATGACCTATTGCAGTGAAGAACTTGAATTACTTCAACAAGATCTTAATCTACTATACACCAATTTCTAAAAGAAACTTAAAAAATGTTCTCAATGATTTCAAGACCGTGGTTGACAGATTTTGGGTTATATAGGACAACATCGGTCTGCCAAACTAATCAGTTTCTGACCTTTTACAGTGAAGAACTTAAGATGCTTCCACATTATCCTAATCTACTATACACCAATTTCTTAAAGAAACTCAAATGTTTTCTTTTCCAACCGAAAAAGTTTATTGAAATTGGCAAAACGAAAAGTCGACAAAATTTATACCAAAGAAGTTTCTCTGATTAAGAATTTCAATAAAAATCAACCTGTTCTTATCTCTGCACACCCATTGAAGACAAAAAAAGTTTAAAAAAGACATATACATAAAATACTGCATCACCCTTAAAACCCACCGAAACCACATCCAAATAACTCAATCTTTCCATTCGAATGTTCACAACTCAGGACTCAATTTAAAGAACTAACTTTGATTTGTTCTCTTGCAATTCTCCACCACATGGTCATACGAAATCTATGTACACATGTATACATACTTTAGCTATATAGAAACATGAATCCAAGACTGAACATGCGACTGAACTATAAAGTCCACTAAAATGACCCCTACTCTGGATTTCGAAAGCGTTTTGGCCACTGTTGTTCTTTTATATATTTTTGTTTGTTTTTTTTTTCAGTTGAATTGAAAAACTAGGTAACAACATGCAATGAATTTCAATGAGTGCCCAATGCAATTTTTAAATTGTATACGAATCTGTGAAATGCAATATCTCCGAGTGTAGAAGGAAAGTGAGGTGGAAAGCCGAGTCAGAGGCAGTGGCAAAAGCAGAGGCAGACATGGTAAAGTCGTTCAAATCCCTTTTTCCGATTTAGATGTTTTATACTTTATAGTATATATTTTTTCTCTCTGATTTTGAAAGAGATAAATCTCTAGAATTGATGGTTGAAATTGAGGTTACACAGGGGATGATTTTGGTTATCCTTAAGGAGATTTTTTTTGTGAAAGTTTTTTTTGTCAGTTTCCTCCTTCCTGATACTAAAGTGTATGGCGCCAATCGAGTGAATTAGTTCTTTAACTAAACTTGTAATAGTTTGGTTTGAGTAGAGTTTTTACAAGAAGAAGAAGACGAGTTCAGTTTTTTCTTGCCACAAAAAAATGAGCAAATATCCTCAAAAGAAGTTTAAAAAGCTATGAAAGTGATTAAACTTTCAAAAATTTGAACAGAACCAATATATCTTAACTAAAAGCTTTCCTCGGATAATGCGGACTTAAGGCAAATTTGATTTCAACTAAGAACACTACAAGGGCTACAAGCATAAGAATGTATAAGCACATTCAAAAACAATAAAATTAATTAATAATTTTCGAGATCCAACAAGATATTACTTCTCATTGTTATAAACTTAACTTAAAGTAAGTGACTTGACGAAATATTCATGTAGAGCCTGATTTTATGGAGAATTTTCAATTATTTATTTGGGAGTAAACCCCATGTTTTTAATAACTGCAGAACATCTTCGAGGCATGGAGTCAATTAAATTGCTTATTATGCTGTTGGGATACTTTCCCTGAGGAAATTTAATTTTATCAAAGAGATCATTTTTGTTTTTACAATTGGTCCTTATAGTTCATCGATCTTCAATTTCCCATAGATTTTCTATGGGATTGAGATTTGGGGACTGTGCTGGCCATTGTAACACGTCAATCCGGTTTTCTTGAAACCACGTCTTAACCGTATTGGACGTGTTTCCTGTTTCGTTCTCCAGTTGAAATATTCATTTCCAAGGCAACTGTACCTTAGTATTATATTTTGCAAAATGCAGCGGTAAACGATCCATTGTACCATCTTTTTGGTAAATCGATCCCAGTCCATGCCCTGAAAAGCATTTCCACACCATTAAGTTACCTCCTCCGAGTTTCACAGTAGCTTTGGTGCAACGTGGATTAAGTGCCCCTTTGGCTGGTTTGTGAACACGAAGGAAACCATCGGAACCCTTGAAATTGAATTTGAACTCGTCCAAAAAGAGTAAGTTCCTTCATTTTCTAACGGTCCAGTTGATGAGGTCATGAGGAAATTTTAATCTCGCAAACTTGTTTTTGGTGGAAATAAAAAGCTTTTTACAGCTCTTAAAGGTTTTAGTCCACTATCAACAGCTCGTCTCCGAATTGTTGTCTCGCTTACTTTCAGTTCGAGTTGGGTTCGTATTTCTCTCGATGATATAAAAGGGCCTTTTTTTTAATTGATTTTATTATTGCAGAATCCTCTCGTTTTGTAGTTTTTCTTGGTCTGCCACCTCGATGAACCATTTGGAATGAATTTTTGGGATTGTAAAATTTAATAATCGGAATCGAATATTTTTCTGATGTTTTAATTTAACTCATTCCGCTTTTATATTATTTTATGATTTTTTCTTTTATTTCGTTAGAGTATTTGTTTCCGGCCATTTTTCAAAAGTTATCTAAGAACACCGATTAGGTTGCTCGTGAAATAACTGAATAACAATTAACGAACAGATTCAACTTCACCTTCAATATGAGCAATGGATTTTGTTGTAAACGGACTAACTTAGACGAAGTGAAGATAGCTATATCTAAACTGAAGTCAAACAAAGCTGCTGGAGCTGACGGCATAGCTGCCGAACTATTTAAAGCAGCAGGCGATGACTTGGTAGGGAGCATGCACCAACTCATCTGCAAAATATGGTCGGAAGAAAGCATGCCCGATGAGTGGAATCTCAGCATAGTTTGCCCGGTACATAAAAAAGGAGACCCTTTAAATTGCGCCAACTACAGAGGGATCAGTCTCCTTAACATTGCATATAAGATCCTTTCTGCCGTATTATGTGAACGTCTGAAGCCGTTCGTCAACAACCTGATAGGTCCTTATCAGTGTGGCTTCAGACCAGGAAAGTCCACTATCGACCAAATATTCACATTACGGCAGATCTTGGAAAAAACCCAGGAGCTTCAAATCGATACCCACCATCTCCTTATCGATTTTAAAGCCGCGTATGACAGCATCCATAGGGAAGAGCTCTTTAGAGCAATGTCTAGTTTTGGCATCCCTGCCAAACTTATCCGTTTGTGCAGAATGACGATGGAGAATGCACGCTGCTCCATCAAGGTCGGAAAAGATCTCACCGATGCATTTGATGTCAAAAAAGGTTTTAGACAAGGCGATGCACTGTCATGCGACTTCTTCAACATCGTTCTGGAAAGAATTGTGCAAAACTCAACCGTCAACACTAGAGGCACAATCTTCCAAAGGTCCATCCAATTAATCGGATACACAGATGATATTGACATGATTGGAAGATCAAAGCGTGATGTTAGTGGAGCGTTTTTGAGCATTGCGACGGAAGCGAAGAAGATGGGTTTAGTGGTAAATGAGGGCAAGACCAAGTATATGCTATCATCAAAAAAGGACATTGAACAACGACGTCTTGGACAAAACGTCACCATGGACAGCTACAGTGGCGAGCACAAGTGGATACATAATTCTAAAATTTTACTTTGGGATACCACAAAATGCGCAAAAATATAGTTATTACGGTCATTCTTTTTCTTAATTAGTTCTTTATGTTCCTTAGAAACTATTAAAATAAAAACTTTTTGCAAAACTTAAATCCAAAATAAACATTTAATTCAAATTATGAAAAATAAGGATGTATCCACTTTTGCACGTTTTAGGAAGTCGTTTTTTTTCTTAGCTTGCAACGCTAATTTATGAGTGTAAGAAAACAAAAATGTACAGTTATTCTTACTGTTATGCAACTCATCAATATAAACCACATTTCGTTTAAAAGTAATTAGTTTTCTAAAGTTTTGCAGAGAACACAAAAATTGGACCGCAGATGACTAGAAAAGGGTTTTTGGTCTGATGAAACCAAAATTAACCGTTTCCAGTCATCTGCAGTCCAATTTTTTTGTTCTCTGCAAAACTTTAGGCGCGCTGACACATTTTTTGCTGAAAGTGCTGCCTTTTTTTGCTTAACGGCCGATGTCAAGCCGATTCTCCGAAGTGCTCTTCGTGCGGTGCACTCACTTACGGTTTTGTTTAAAGCTGTTGCAGCTTCTTTTGGCGTTCTTACTTGCCTGGTTATCATCATCCGCTCCATAGCTCGTGCATCTCGATCGGAAAGCAATGTCGGCCGCGATTTTTTCACCTCAGGCGCGCTAATATTACGTCTTTTTCGAACTTGAAGCACTGTTCTATGACAAATTTTTAGTTTTTTTGCTGTTTTTCTAGCTGAATAACTTTTTGTTGTCATTTCAATAATTTGATTTTCCAAATTTTCCGAAATTTTCCTCATTGTTGTTAAAAAACTATTTTTTGCACTGAACCGCAGAAAATATTTACAGAAACTAATTGCTTTTAAACGAAATGTGGTTTATATTGATGAGTTGCATAACAGTAAGAATAACTGTACATTTTTGTTTTCTTACACTCATAAATTAGCGTTGCAAGCTAAGAAAAAAAACGACTTCCTAAAACGTGCAAAAGTGGATACATCCTTATTTTTCATAATTTGAATTAAATGTTTATTTTGGATTTAAGTTTTGCAAAAAGTTTTTATTTTAATAGTTTCTAAGGAACATAAAGAACTAATTAAGAAAAAGAATGACCGTAATAACTATATTTTTGCGCATTTTGTGGTATCCCAAAGTAAAATTTTAGAATTATGTATCCACTTGTGCTCGCCACTGTATAACTTCGAGGTAGTTAAGGACTTTGTCTACCTAGGGACCGCTATAAACACAGACAACGACACCAGTGCTGAAATCAAACGAAGAATAACTCTTGCAAATCGCTGCTTCTTTGGACTTAGAAGGCAATTGAGAAGTAAAGTCCTCTCTCGAGCATCTAAAATCACCATCTATAAGACACTCATCATCCCGGTTCTCATTTATGGCGCTGAGGCCTGGACCCTGTCAAAGAAAGATGAGAACGTCTTAGGATGCTTCGAGAGGAAAATTCTTCGGGTGATTTTTGGTCCCGTACGTATAGATGGAGAATGGAGGAGAAGATATAACGACGAACTGTACGGGCTGTACAGCGACACTGACCTAGTTAGCAGAATAAAAGTCCAACGGCTTAGATGGCTGGGTCATGTAGAGCGAATGGACATCAACGCTCCAGCCCGGAAGGTCTTCGAATCCAATCCCGAGGGACGGCGCAGAAGAGGAAAACCGCGACTCAGGTGGCGCACTCAGGTGGGTGATGACCTAAACCAACTTGGCGTGCGAAACTGAAGACAGCTAGCTAGGGACCGAGCTGGCTGGAGACGCATGTTGGTTGAGGCCCAGGTCCGCCCCGGAAAAAGAGAGATAGCAATAAAAAGTTTCTTTTATTTTGACCAACAAAAAATTGGGTTAATTGTCCTACTTATGTCATTTAATGAAACGTTTAGAAAACTATTTTCTCTTGTGGTCAATTCAGAAGTACATACATACATACATAATGCATTCAATTTTAGAAAAAAATGGCATGATTTGTTTAAGTTATTAATTTTTGAATGAAATAAAAATGGAGGTAGTTTTAGTTGCTAATGCTTTGGCAAACACTGTATGTATAAACAAATTATCAGATTATAAATTTAATAAAAATATTTCGAGGCACAACATTAATACTTCAAAAATACATAGTAGAATATTCCAACAGAAAACACTTTAAACTTCAATTATTATTTTTAAAGTTCCTAGCTATTTTCAAAAACATTTTTGTCAAGGTCTTAAAAGTTAAATAAGAGGACTTACCCATTTGATTAAACCACATTTTTTTAATAATACCGCCAACCGACCGTCATTAAAAATGCACTCAGAACACTAACGATACCGACTGCGAGACACGACGTGAAGCGATGAAATTTAAATAATTTTTCAAAAAATCACTACAATACTTTTTTCATAAAAATTTAACATTAATCACTTCTTACTTTTATTTACTTTCTTAGTGCTCAATGAAAAAATTAAATTAAAATAAATTTACTTTTTTGCGAGACGAATAAAACACCAAATTCAAATTTTCAAATTTAACCGCCAATTTACATTACCAATCGACACCAACGACAACCAACCAACGACGACCGAGCTACGCGATGAATGGAAAACAAAACTTAATTGAATTACAATTCGCATTTTACAAACAAGAAACATTAAACTTTACAATTTACTGATTTGTTTTTAGATACACTGAAACTTTATCACTTATTTAACACTTTGTTTAAATTTATTATACCCGTACATTGAAAATATATATTTTAAATACAAATTTACTTCTCGATTCAAGTTTCGACACGATCGGAAGTTGTTGCCGATTACCAAAGACCAAAGATAAAGAATAGAAACTTGCTGAATGAATATTGATGTCATAGCAATGGCGATTTACCTAATGCATGATAGTATTGGTAAACTATCAAATGCAAGGGAATAATTGGTTGTGGTCATCACACCTACTTTTACGTGTTGAAATACACATATGGATTACAAACTCTTTGAATTATGTTAAACTAATACCCTTATTACAAGCAGAAGTAGATTGAGAAATCGAATCAGAAAGTTAGATTTTCATTCAAGTTTTTTAAGGATTTTCTTTTTTGTTGACGTGTAGTTTTAAAGAAGAAATAAAACGCATATAATTTTATGTTATGGTACAAAATTTTGTTTTATTATAAATTTAAGGGTTTGTTTTAAATAATGTCAAGCAAGTGACAGACGCTTTTTCGAATAAACTCCAGTGGTCGAAAATAAACAATTTTCGACCTCTTTTAGCAATAATTAGAGTTGTCTGTGAGTAATGACTTTCTTTTTTAAGGCGCCAATCATCGCATAATTATCTGCGTGGACAAGCGACTTCACATAACCCTACAAAAATTAGTCCAGTAGTGTGAAATCTCACGAACTTGAAGGCCTCGTCATACCACAGGACCACGACGCGAGATAATACAAGTATGCTTACTTTTGGTTTTTATTATATGCAATAAAATGAGTATTTTGTTTGCTGTATGGCAAGCAAATCATTATTTTTGTGATAAATTTGCTCGATTTACAAATGTTGTTCATTATAAGTCCATTTATTATAAAATAACAAACCAAACTGAGCGAATTCAAGTGACAGCTGTCAAAAAGACCAACTCCGAAATACTTAAGTATTGCCAGATTAATATCAATACGTCAGAAAAAAACAACCGTGATAATTTATACCCTGGATTAAAAAATTAATGAAAGATGGAATTTAAAGGAATCTTATTGAAACGTATTTTATAAAATATTTTATGATTTTGTAAAGAAAACCGAGAGTTTTAATAAAACACAATATGCAGCAGAAATAAACCAAACGAAATGAAGATGGGATTGGGTACACCGGGCATTGATGTGCCTTAAAATTAATATTTTTGCTATAATCTACATTGTCATTAAAGGAACCAGTTTAAATTATTTTTCGAGATAAGAAAATTTAATGTAGTATTTTTTGTAGGTTTTTAAAATATTGCTGAACGCTTTCGTTTCTGAGTGTGTCATAAACTTTTTTATTTAGTTTTTGTTACCAAGTAATTCACAAAAGATAATAAATACAATTGTTTATGTCTTTAAATATTCTCTTCACGGAATTTTCAAACGAGTTAAGAAATTTTTTCCTCAGTTATTGTAATCGGTTCGATGTGCCACATTGTGACGTCATATCAAAATGGTTTTGAGGCCAAGAGTACGATAACTCAGGCGACAAGATATTAGGAAGAACAGTTAAAAACAAGCATTTTTTACTATGGGAGGGGGGGGGGCATAGAAGACATAAAATCATCTTATTTGCAGGTTTGCTTTAAAACATATAAGAGCAATGAATTCTAAAAAAAACAATAGTAGATAATGTTCAAGTTTTGAAAAATTATACCTTTAACCTTTTTTTTAACTTTTTTTGCCCAAATTTTGAGTTTAAAACAGTTTTTTTTCAAAAACTATGCATAGTTTTCAATTACTTTAAAAAAACTAATAGACAAAAGTGTTGGCTTTAAAAAAATGTATAAAACTTTGTTGTAAATATTACCAATATTTTTTAATTATTTTTTTCTATTTAATGTACATATTTTTTTAAATTGCCCCTACCACCTAAACGGGTGAGATAGACCCCCCTCCCATAATAAAAAATGCTTGTTTTTAACTGCTCTATTTAAAAAAGGTCATTAAACTTTGTCGCCTGAGTTATCGTACTATCCCCGTTTTGAGATACAAACAATTCAACAAACATTTATTTATAATTAAAACAAATGAAAAAAACGTTTAAACAGCGAGTATTTAAAAGAAAAAATGTTATAAGCTGCATGATAATCTTACCCAACAAGGTGTTTTGACATTTACGAACATTTTGAAAAATGTTTTGTCTACAAATTGTTCCAAATTGATTTTCATTTTAAATAAAATTACAACAAATAAAAGCATCAACTTATTTTATCGCATAAATTTTGTGCACTTAGGAAACTTTTATCTTTTAAACTATAAAAAAAAAAGAATTGACAGTTTTTTTTTTGAACGACAAAAACCTACCGCAAGTACCACACCAAATTGGTGAACGTCCCGAATATATTGAAAAAAACAGCCTCAACTTCAACTACTGATTGCATACTTTTCGAAGTTCCTTAAATGACAGTAAATATTATAGCAGACAAATATTAATTTTAAAAAGAAATAATGTCTCTTTTTTTAATACTTTTATTTTCTGATACATTAACATTGTGTTTCTATTTATAGCGCGCTGCTTCTTTTGAACTATAAAATATTTTGTATAATGGATGTCACTACGGTTCTATTTGAACTCAATCTTGCATTAATTTTAGAGTCCAACCCAGCCATACACCTGAATCTAAATCTTAATTCGATTTCTCAATCCACTCTTGTAATCAGGGTATGCATTTCAACCCAAAAAAGTAGGTGTGGTGTGAGCGGCCATTAATTTCCTCTTCTTTATCTTTGCTCCTTGGAAGTGGGTTTGCGAATTTGTTGAGCTCGCTATCGTGTCGAAACTTGAATCAAAAAGTAAAGATTAAATTAAAATATTAATTTTTTATGTGCGGGTATAATAAATGTAAGCAAATGTTAAATAATAAGTGATAGAGTTTCAGTTTATCTATAAAAATATCAGTTAATTGTGAAGTTTAGTGTTTTATTTGTATTAAAATGTAAATTATGATTCAATTAATTTTGTTTGCATTCATCGCATAGCTCGGTCGTCGTCGTTTGGTTGTCGTTGTTCTCGGTTTGTAATGTAAATTGGCGGTTAAGTTTAAAAATTTGAATTTAGTCTCGTCAAAAAAGGAAATTAATTTTAAATCATTGTGTATTAAAAATGTGAATAACAAGAAGAAGTGTGTTTTATTGTTAAATTTTTTAAAAGAATTAAGTATTGTCGCGTCGCGTTTCGCGGTCGGTCTCGGTAGTGTTTTAAGTTCATTTTTGATGTCGTTTGGTTGGCGGCATGTTCAAAAATTATAAATTCAAATGGGTAAGTCACTTTATTTAGCTTAAAAATGACAAAAATGTTTTTGCAAAATATCGAAATAATATTGGGAGAAATTTAACATTCTTGCTTTTATAAGAATATTTTATTTATTTGGATTTTTGTAAATTCACAAAAGAAAGGCGTTGCAGTTTAAGAATGTTAAAATTAAAACTTTCAAAAAATATATGACATCATGGAATTGTCAAAAAGTGTTATGTTAAAAAGACTGTTGGGAAAATATTTAAAATCATTCTGTAGAATGTTTAATTTCTTCTGAAACACACAAAAGTACCCAAGTATATTGTATAATCAATTCTATTCCCATCAGTTCAGTGACCATATAATCTTTTTCTAGCATATACATAGATGCTTTTTCACTCAAACAATAGAGACCAAACCCTCAAATCAAAGTGTCTTAAGCTTAAGTTTCAAAAACAATTCAAAAACAAATCTTAAGCATAAGCGTCCTAATCACTTTAACGCTCTATTTTCCAAACTAATCTAAAATCCGAATGCTTTGAACAAAAATTCAAATTGAAAGTCCTTTAGGAACACTAAAAGGCTAAATTAACTTACCTTATAGAACCCAACAAATATTTACATCAAGAGAAGATGATTCTATCATGACGAGCGTCGAATAAGGAGCAACGATGGGCAGTAAATCATTTAAGGTACATTTACATCTCCCACTTCCAGTTCTAGTTCCAGCTCAAGAATATAAGTACTTAGAATAGGTATACAGCAATGCAATAGAAAACACGGAAGGATTTTGAATAAAACAGTTTGTACAGCATATTGTCGATGCAAATCACTTATAAAATAATATCCTTGTTTCATCGGATTATTTGCTTCGAGATTCGAGTTCAGCTTATAGGGTTGAGTTTGAGTTAAGTTAAGTTCAGTTGTATGTTCCTTATGCTGTTGTTTTCCTTTAGAATTAATTTGCATACATCTTTTGAGGGAATTCCTAAATAGAATGCTAGATTTTGATTTGCATATAGTCAACATGATATGTACGTAGAATATTTATACGGCATGAAGCATATAAGTACATATATCGAAATTCAACAACCTGATGTTTCTTCACTTCGAATATGGATTTATCTAAGTGAGGAGAAGAGGCTTCATGCATGCATGTAAGTTCCGGAAGAGTCTATAGTATTGAAAATATAGTATTTTGTTTTTTGGATTTCTTAAAGTGAAATGCTTAAAAGTTTGTATCGGTAGGATTGTTTAATTGGTGTTGATGATTGGGGATACACATTTTAGAAATCATCGAACATTTCCTTAAGTAAGTGTTTTTGCCAACAAAATTCACATGATGGTTAATGTGGTACAGTAAGACCCGCATAGGAGATATGGAAAGTGGTATTAGTTTTTCCTAACTAAAACGGTTGCTAGCGAGACCTAGACAGTTTCGAAAACCTTAAATCCAAAAATAACCCAACAATCAAAGTTCCAAAAATCAAGAATCCCGAAATTCTAAAATCTCGAAAACTCTAAATCCTGAAATTTCAAAATCCCAAAAATACGTAATCATGAAAGGCCAAATCCTTAACATAAAACGAATTATTTTTGAAACTGTTTATTTCGAATGTGACTATAAAATTTAATATTTATTAGAAAATATTCGAAAAAATCTGATTTTCTTGGGGATTTTGAATGATTTCCTGATTCTGAATTTTTGAGATATTTGATTTTAGGGATTTTGGATTTTTTGGGATTAAAGTTTCTCGAAATTGAGTCCTTTTCCTAAGAACTGGCTTAAGAAAAAAAACTGTCACATTCTGCCATATCTCCCAAGCGGGTTTTACTTTACCTTATTTTCTTATATTTATTATTTTGCGAATTTGGAATTTGCGGGATATTGAGATGTCGGTTTTCGGGATTTTATCCCATTCCGGTCTATTACTTTTACGAAAATCTCTCGGTTAAATGCAAAAATTAATCACTTGCTTTGCAAAATTTCAATAAACAATTGTGAGATTCAAATGTCATTTTAGTATGGTGAATCTTAAAGGTGAAGGTGAAAAGTAAAGACGAATTTAAAGTGTTAAATTAATTTGTTGTTCTATTAAATTAGTTTTTTTTAAATTAGAGTTTTCTCTTTCAATAAAAACAGTTTGTGGTAAAATCAGTAATTAAAATGTCGTTTCCAGGTGAAAATGTAATCAAGGTGAATAAAAAGGCCAGAATGAAAGCTTTCAGCTAATTTTTCGTTTTGTGATTTATTTTTTTTTTATTGAAAAACGTTTGTGACATAATCAGAAATTCAAATGTAATTTTCGTGGTAAAAATGTAGTAAAGGTGAATAAAAAGGAGATAATGAACTGAACACGTTCAGCTAAATTTTTGTTTTGCTAAATTGGATTTTTTTTTCAATGAGTAATATTTGTGGCAGAATCAGAAATCCAGTTGTCATTTTCGTGGTTAAGGTCATAATGTTAAATAAAACAAATTCTTTTGAATTAATTTTTTGAATGAAAATGAAATGTTGTTTTCATGTTGAAAATATTTTCATGGTGAATTAATGAAATGAAAGCGTCCAGTAATTTTTTTGTTCTGTTTAATAAATTTGTTCACTAAGAATATAGTTACAGTAACTATCGAATTTAGTGAATTACCAAATTAGTTCCAGTAATAATTTTAACGTAAATTTTCTACCTTAGAACAACATTGTGCCATCCAGTCGTGAATTTAGTTTTCCTGAATGTTGCATTTTCATGTTTAAAATTATTACATACAAAAAAAAAGAAAATTCTTGCTTTATTTTCTTATCGTTTATCTTGTATAAGCCAGTTAATTTAATCAGCACAGTTTTAATCTAGCTACTTGGGAAAGTTCAACCAAAGGTGCAAACTTATTCATGCGAGACGTGATGTAAAGAGTGTGATATGGAGAAAGTTAGAAAGCTCTTGCGATTTTACCCTCCACCATGACCGCACCCTATTTTTGAACTTTCTTTTTTTCTAACTCTTGTATATTTTTTTTTTTTTTTTGTCAATAGGTTCCATGATATGTTGAGGGGAAGAAAAGGGAAAAGGATGATGGGGATAGGGGACTTTATTTACAGAAAGGAAAAATACAGATTCCGTTGCCTTTGTGAAAACAATAACAAAGTACTACACATTTTTATTCACTTATTCCTTCTATTGTTGGAATGTAATGTACATGTAAATACATATAATATTACACTTGGGTAACCTTAACTCTTTTATGTTAATTCAGGAATAAATCAAAAGCAGGGTGTTTTAACTTTGTAAATTAGATTGTTAACAACAGCATATTCATCATACTTTACATTATGTGTGTTTAAATGAATTAAATGACAAAACATCTCTTACAAAACAAGGGCCCTAAGCGCTCTTTAAGCTGTTAACAAATTCTGTGAATGAAGTGTTACGGCACTAGTAAAGTTGGACCTTTTTTATGACAGGGGACAATTTTGCATATATTTTTAATTTCTCACAAAAGACTGTTTGTCCAAGACAAATTTCAAATCTTTCGAAAACTCCACCAAAAAGTTTTTTTTTTTTTAAACTGTCTCTGTTTTAACAATACAAAAACAATAGCTGGACATGGAATGTGCGTACTTTGTTCCATACAAATTTTTAATATCTAACAATCACATGGAATTTACTTTTGAAATCAAAAACTTTGATTCAGTAAAGCGGCTCAGATCTTGTTTGTTCGATAGATTATACTCTGTAATTTTGGGATCCCACAAGGAAGTCATTTAGGTCCTCTTCTTTTTATTTTATTTAAAAATGATTTACCTTTTACTGTGGGTGATGTTATAATCTTCAAAACTGTGTATAATACTCGGTAGTCCAAGAAATTGTGTGTTCGTTGCTGTCTGCTTCTAAACGTTGATATATGTTAAACTATGAGCTTCACGTGAAAGCCTTCCATAATTATTCTAAATTGTTTATTTCAAGCTTTATCATTATATCGTGTAAATAATATTTCTGTTATTTGTGAGTCGTTTGCGGTGGCAAACTTGAGTTCGAGTCGATATTTTTCGATTTTATCAAGACCGAGTTGAAACTCCCTGTTATAGAAGGCAAGCTTTGTTCGCATTGGACTTCCATTTGATAGTAAAGTTGCATTGTACTCTAAACAGAAATGACTGGGAAGTATGCATTCAATAAAGTTAACAGACGAATACTGCAATATTAAGTGATAAGGGACCTCAAAGGACAGTACTTTGTTTAAAAGATTGTTTCTATTTGTTCGTACATAGAATAAATAAATACTATAGTTTCTTTAGTTTCAAAAATAGAGTAAAGTATATGATTTATTAAATACTTGTAATTTAAAGGAAGTTCTTCTTCCTCGCATCTCTTCTATCTTCCTTTGCTGCTCATTTTCACAACCTTAGAGCTCCGTCATCAAAAGGATGCCCAAAGTATTTTCAAAGCAATTCTAAAATTTTTAATTGCTTTTTCTTTTCCCAAAAGTAGATTGTAGCAGGGGGATTGGGAAGGGTGAGGTGCGGAAGGAGTGTAGGGAAATTGTAAATAGGGAAGAATGAAAAGAAAATCCAAAACTCAGATAAATTTCCATAGCTAACTCATTGCAGCAGTTAGTGGTGTTGATTATCACGTCGTCGACGTTCTCATTGTCGTCGTACCGTTCGTCGTCGTCAGCGTCGTCGGTACCCAGTGTCGTTGCCGTTGTCATGGGTGATGTAACCAGAACAAACTTGAATAAAAGAAAATTAGATTAACCAAGAAAAGGAGAAGAATGAGCAATTTCCCAAACCTCCCATCATCATCATCATCATCTTTAACTCTCAAGGGCTTGAAGGTACATAGCTTTTTTTCCTACTATTTCTTTTCTTGCATATTCCAAAGTTGCAACTTAAACAACAAGAAGATAGGAACGAAAAAAAAAGCTTCAAGAGAAAGAGTTATTTGTTCCCCATTTATGCAAAATGCAATGTTGTGTTCATGTGATTGTTTAAACAATTTCTCTTAAAGGATGATGTCCTTCCCTCATGTCCTACATTTTCGCATACTCGTGTCCTATGTGCTTATAACCATATTGCATTGAATAGGACTTCTCCGAGCTACGACTCATATCTGAACATCTCATGTGATGGATTTTCTCAAGAGCGGGATCATCATAATGGGACACGAAAGTGACGTGGTTCGGTATTGACTTCGTCGTCGTCAGCATCAGCGTCGTTGGCGTTGCGTCGTCGTGTCGTCGTCGTTGTTGGGAAAATAAGTAGGGAATGTTTGCCAAGCGTGCAGTGCATTCACATTCACATTTTACAGGATTTGAAAATTTGTACGTTGTATGAGAACCACATGTAGTATGTAACGTACAGTGGCTCAAAGTAATAATGGGACACATGCAAATTTGAAAAACAAAAGCCACTCTCTGGAAACCTATGCATGTAATATAACAAATAGATATTAAATTAAATTGTTTATATTATTAGTTTATTGAATAACAAAAATTGCATAGATTCATAAATTATAAGTTTGATAAAAAAAATATTACGTTAAACAACTCAGATATTTCACCTCAAAGTAATAATGGGACAAACATGTAAATATGAAAATAAAATGTATTACAAGCTTTATCTTAATAATTAAATATTTGGTGGGAAGGCCCTTCTGGCTTATTACTGCTTTCAAGCGGTTAGGCATGGATTTGACTAGTTTTTGACAGTAATCTGGCGAAATTTTGTCCCACTCGTTCTTCAAGCTGGCAATTAAGTCGTTTTTGTTTCTGATGTCCTGAATTCTTAATTTTTCTTCTAAATAGCTCCACAGATGTTCTATAGGGTTAAGGTCAGGAGATTGCGGGGGCGTTTCCAGCACGTGAGGACAGTTGTACAGCAACCAACTTCGAACATTATACGCCTTATGCTTAGGATCATTATCTTGGTAAAAATAATAATCCTCCGAAAGTCCCAGTTTATCAGCAGTTTCCGCCAGATTTGATCTTAAAATATTGAGATAATATTTGTGGTCCATTATGCCTTCAATTATGTGAAGTTTTCCGGGTCCTGCTGCTGACATTGAACCCCATACCATTACTGATCCTGAACCGTGCTTTACTGTTGGTCTCAAATTTCTTTCCCGAAGCTCTTCATTGGGTTTTCTCCAAACATATGAACGCCCATCGGAACGAAAAACATTGAATTTGCTTTCGTCCGTAAAAATTACTTTACTCCAGAAAGCAAAACCTTCGTTCTTATATGTATTGGCGAACATAACGCGTTTTTTCTTGTTAATTTTACTCACGAAAGGTTTCTTCCGCGCAACTCGACCGTTGAAGTTATGTTTTCTTAAGACATTTCTCACTGTTTCTGGGTCTGATTTTTTCCCAAGGCACTTTTCTGCTTCTGCAGCAAGTTTTGGGGCACTAAGGTGCGGCTGCTTCTTAACTTGTCTTAAAAGCCATCTCTCATCTGAATCCGAAAATATTTTTCGTTTGCTCGGTTTTGGTTTGTTGCTAAAATTATTTTCATTTTTATACCGCGTTACTATATTAAAAACTGTAGATTTGGGTTGTTTCACAATCTCGGCAATATTCCGTATAGATTTTCCAGATTTGGAATGATTAATAATTAATTCCCGTATTTTAACCGATGTTTGACGACCGCGTGGTGCCATAATTAATAAATAATAAAATTATTCCTTCCAAATGAACTCAATGCAACACAAAATAGTGAAGAATAACTGTACTGCAATCGTGATTGAAAGAAAGCGAAAAAGTACCGTTATTTCGCTCAATATGAATTAAGGTTAAAGGGTGTCCCATTATTACTTTGAGGTGAAATATCTGAGTTGTTTAACGTAATATTTTTTTTATCAAACTTATAATTTATGAATCTATGCAATTTTTGTTATTCAATAAACTAATAATATAAACAATTTAATTTAATATCTATTTGTTATATTACATGTATAGGTTTCCAGAGAATGGCTTTTGTTTTTCAAATTTGCATGTGTCCCATTATTACTTTGAGCCACTGTAGGTACAAGCTACATACATTTTGCTTGCTTTCATCTGCCCACTCAACTCAGCTCAGCTCAACTTCTCTACGGGTTTGAAGAGCAAGAAAGAAAATAATGCTTTGGAAGGAAATATGTTTGCGTTGACAGGAATTTTTTTTTCCCGGAAAATGAGCATTCAGGGAGTGGTGCTTTCTGTTGCTGTTTCTGGTGCTGGTTCTGGTGATGGTTTGTGTGATGATGGTGGAACGATTCCATTTGAAATTCATGAAACATTTTGGCCGGCAATTTACCCCTATAAGGGAAATAGCTCAGTTTTTGAATTGTTTGCGTTTTGGGAACTCGTCCATATACATACGTATACCTATGCACATTATTATATACAAAAAATGTATCTACATACTTGTGGGTATTTTTGTGGTAACTATGTTAAATTTGCGGAAGAAAGTAAATTCGCTCCATTTATACCATGGTTTTGGTTTTTTTTTAACTCTTCTTTATTTTAAAAGATACATTTAAATATGTTGCAATGTTGCTTTCAAGTGCACTAGTATATCAAATGTTTTTGTTAACTAGTTTAAGTAAGTTGTGATTTAAAAATAAGATGGTTTCCACACACTTACACTTCAAAAAGATGTTAATCTTTAGAAAGTCAACCTTTTTACCAAAGTTGCCCTTTATTATAAGTCTTTTTCGATTTATACGAAGCTTTAACTTAAAGCACCTACAGAGGTAGAAAATTTATCAGAATCGTCTTCTACAAGGCTTTCTTTTCTTCTCCCAATGTTTTCTATTTCAATATAACTTAAATTTTGTCCTTTTTTAAACCAACACCTTACTAGACGTGTAGTGTATCTTGGATCGTTGTCCTATTTTAAAAATTTAAAAAACAAGCAAATTTCCAAACGCTTAGATCTCCATTATATTTTCGAATACAGTTTTATAATGCGATTGATCCATACGTTCATCAATTCACACTATTGGACCAACACCTTGACGAGAAAACGTTCCAAAAACCATCACATTTGATTGTCTTGATCGTGTATTTCAGATTAAGCTCCTGGTTAATTTGACGTGCGTCACACATAACATTTGCTATCTGATCAAAATATGTTTACTTTAGATTCTTCACTCCGTAAGATTTTTTTTTTACAAAACGAGAGCGGTTTTTCCAAATGTTCTCGCGCAAACTACAAACGACGTGCTCAGGGTTTTTTTTTCACCAACTTATAATCCATGTCTTTTTTTTTATGCATTGGTACCTCTTGCAATGATTTTGGCTGCTTTTCACTCCAAATATGGGAGTTTTGCTTGTTCACGTGTTGATTCAACCAGTAATCAGCTTCATCGCTGAACATAGTTTTTGAAGCCTGAATTCTTCAACTAGTTATATTTTTAGGGACTTCTTACCTAAATTCTTCCGCAAACATTTTCCACTTGTGTTATTAAGAAAGCTCCAAATGCTGCGAACGGTCGGCGTTGAATCGATAATTCACGGCCATCACTAACACTGGCCGATACAGCTGCTATATTGTCCTCAGTTGGCACTCTACATAAACGGTTTAATGTAAATTTGGTGCGAAATTTCGTCAAAATAGCCCCAGGAGCCGCCTCAGAAGGTCAATTTTTTTCAGCGTTTCTTATTATTTCTATGGTTGTTGTCTATGAATTGAATGTCAAACTGTATTGACATTTTTGTTCAGTGAATTTTGTCAATTTATCGTCAATCGTTGAACACCGAAACAGTACTTCCAAGTTGTGTACATTTTCTTTTGATATTAATAAAAACTTTGTCCATTTTACAGTGTTAGTGATGAAGCTTATTTTTGGAAAAATGGCTTCGTCAATAAGCAAAATTGCCGTATATGGAGCTTCGAAAATCATCATAGGTCCTTATTTCTTTCAAAAAAAGAAAGGAATTGTTTTAAAGTTAAATGAAGCGAACACTATTGAAGAATTCTGACTGATTATGTTTCGAAAAATTGATCAGTAATAAAAATAATTAATTTTTTGCAAAACAAATTTTTTGACAACTTTGTTTCCCGAAATGGTCTTGTTAACTGTTCTCCTCGTTCGTGTGACTTAATGATTTTTTGATTTTTTTTCATGGGGTTTTGTTATGATGTTGGCTTTTGCTGACAAACCAGCAACTCTTGAAGCATTGGAAGCCAATATTGACACCATATGGCTAGATTTATTTGAAAAAGAAGAGACAAATTAGAGCTATCAAATGGGCTTGTAACGGTGAATAAAAGTCAAAAATTATGTTTAAAAAATAAATGGCAAGGAAATATCTATCACAATAAACAAAATTCTTACAAACAATTTTATTTTCTTGTATTATTATTTAAAGTTCTCTATAGCGTTTGAAAAACCACCCGACTATTTAGATTTAAAGAACAGTGTTTTCTTATAAAAAGGATCGTTAATGCTTTAAATTTTAATAACCCCTTGACGTTCAAATAACCCGTTTTTTCTGGATTATGTCTTTAAAATTTTTTTGACAGTCAACTATTTCTTACAGCGTAAATGAAAAATGAAAAAATATTAAGTTGAAGAATTTCTAACCCTTTGACCTCATTGAAATTTGCTGAATAAATAAACCTTATTAGCTAACAGTTAATGTGTATATTCGAATGATTGATATCTCTTCAAACTTTTTCCTACTTCTCATGCTTCAAGAAAGTAGTACAAAATTGTATAAAATAACTTCTATACCCATAAGAAAATCCACCATCCAAATTGATTGATGCATCGAGTGGTAAAACTTAGAAAACTTTATTTAACTTACTCTATGTACTTACATTTCCATCCTTATATTCGAATTTTGCTTAGAAAGAAGTCCTCAGAAAAAAAAACACTCCAAATCATATTTCTAACCTAATGTAATATAGTGATGCTTCCTCGCCTGTTTACGAAATTGAGTTTATTCACGAAGATACGATGGTGTACAATTTGTGTAACTATTGTCTTGCTTTGCCCTGATTTTAAGGTAACATTTCGTCCTGATGTTCTTCTTCAGAAAGTGCATCTATTTAGTCTATCTCTCTCTCTCTCTTTTTGTGTTATTTATGTTTTTGAAACAATACGAAAAAAGATGTTCGCAAAATTAATAACTATTCCTCGATGCTGTCACTTTTGTTAACTTTGCTGTTGCAAAAACACAGGCTTCTATTATATTATGTTGCAAGTTTGGAAGGAGTTTGCTTCTGGGCTGAGACTGAGTTGTATTTTATATTGTTCTTTTAAAGTAGTCCTGTGTCTCCTCCTCTTGTCAGACTGCCAAGACAAGATGATGATTTACAAAAGGACATTATTCAATAAATTTCCTTCGAGAAAGTTTTGCATGTGTTTTTTTTTTCGCGAAAGTGAAATTAATAAATGAATGAACAATTTCAAAATGAAAGCTAAGTTCTATCTTTTCTGACTCGTATTTCTTTTGGAAAACTATATATGCGCTTTGAAAGTTGGCCTAGTTGCGTTGGTTCGTTGAGAGGTGCAGAAGTTTTGATTAATCTTACTGGGTTTTCTTTTGCATCACACTAAAGGTGGTGCAGGCAGGTTTCTTGCTATGAATCAATGCCTTAATGTGTCAAACCAAAGGATCTGTTTGCTTCTCTTGTAAAAACAAAAGCTAAGGCTTTAAGCAAATGATGAGTGCGGTTCGAGGAGCTATGTTGTATATCCATAGAGAGCTAGTAATGTCGTAACATTGTCCTAGAACTCCATCCATGTCGAATGCGATTGTAAAACACAAACCAAGACGAAAAGGGAAAGAAAGAAATAAAAGAAGAAGAAATGCGAAAATGAGACTGTAACCTAAATTATACCTTGTGAGGTTTTCCTATACGAATATACGTATGCATCACGTCCTTTGCTCCTGTAACGTGCTCAATTTGTGCCCTCTGCCCTTTTTCGTCCTCTGGAGTTCAAGAAAATTGTATTTTCTTCCATTTCCAAGGTAGATGTGGCGAATGAAGTGAGCCAGGCATGGGAGACATACGCCATCAACCATATAATATAAATATATGATCCTTGCATATGCGAATGTTAGAAGTTCATTGAAAAGTTCGAGAAGCACCATTTTTCTTTGGTTCTTTCTTTTTATTTTCTTCATTGTTTTACCAAGTTCAGTTTTCTTTTTTCTGAAATGGAGAGCGAATAGCATTTTCAGGAAGAGTATCTTTTTCTTTTTTTTCTCGATTTTCTTTTGGAATTTTTAAATATTTTCAAACAATTTTTCTAACTTACCTTACACATGAAAAAAGCGAAAAACTAAAAATAAAACGAAAGAAAGAAGGAACATTGAAAAATACTCGGTTGAGTGAGTGATGATGGTGAAATGCAGAGGCAAATTTTCTGGGAATTCGATTTTGTTTGAAGTTGAAATATTTTATTTAATGTCTTTTTTGGTTGTAAATGTTTTAACTGCGAATATTCTCTATGTGTGTTGGTATTCATATAAATGTATGTAGTTTGGACTTTTGCCAAGTGATGCAAGCTTTTGATTTTATTCGGTTTTATCATATTTTTTATGACTTTATTTTGTTCTTCTTCCTGTGTTCGTTGGCAATAGTTTCAGAAATTATTTTGCATATACATATGCAATGTAGATGATGCGTAAGGAAGGATTTGTAAACATTTCTTTGTCTTCATTTTGTGTCCAAAAATTCAAGATCTTAACTCGAAAGCTGGTTTACTAGGTAAATTATAGGAAAGAGTTTTGAAACAAAACTTTAACTTTGAATGTAGTTTCACAAAATATTTTAATTTTGTAAAGGGTTTTGAATACCTTTTACATGCCAACGACAAAGTGTGAAAATTAGGAAAAGAGGGAGGGATTGCAAATGAGATGTGGGGGGTTGTGCATTGGTTTTGAATTCTTGAACTTTGAAATGACAGAGAAAGAAAGAGCGTGGCAAGGCATTCCACATTCATGTAGTACGGCTAAAGAACGAGTTCACTGTACTTCATAGCACAGCCGTAGTTGGGTTCAAAGGTATGACTTATAATGATGGGCATTGCTATAGAATAGCGAGTGTAATACTTGAATTGTTGCAACTGGCTATTCCACTAGAGCATACTCCGTTAAAACATTGAAAAAAAGGTAAGGCAAGTAATTTTAAGACTACGGTGTTCGAGTGAATTTGATAGGTTTTATAGGCTCTTCTTTGAATACTATCTAAAAGGCTTAAGTTAGTTCCTGGAGCACCAGCCCAGAGATGGGAATTAAACTTAGGAAGTGGTTGGTTATGCACATACCGGCGAGAGTATTAAGATGCTCAGTTTTATTGTACAATGCTTTGTAGGTGAATTTAATGAGCTTATCATATTTTGCATTTTGCATTTCCACATCCGAAGAGAATATATTTGAGTTTAAAATCAAATTTGTAAAGCCAGTTTTGGAATCTTAAATTTGTTTTTAATTTTCAGGATTGAATTTGAATCATATTAAGTTAGGTTAAGAACAAATACATTTTAAATGATGTATTTTGTAAATCGACTCATTATTTAAAGAGTCTCAAAAAGTATGCAATTTCTATTGAGATATTCGAGACATTTAATAAATGTAGTAGTATTTTTGTAGGCCTTTAATTTATGTAAAAAAGTTTTATCAATGTATTTTGTAATTCGAATTCCCTCAGTTTTTTTCTAGAAGTTATAAACGCCATTTTTGTTAAATAGTTAATAATTTATTCTAAGGGTTTTATTACTGATAACTTCCCACCCTTGAGCTTAACAAAATACTAATAACAACATTTTATGTGAGATACAAAAAGTTTTAAATCACTTTCTTTCTTTTTTCTCATAATTCTGGAGTCAAAAA
Source organism: Eupeodes luniger (assembly GCA_951509635.1). NCBI lineage: Eukaryota > Metazoa > Arthropoda > Insecta > Diptera > Syrphidae > Eupeodes > Eupeodes luniger. Next base: position 2,959,026 of record OX608074.1, read on the forward strand.
CCATTTCTAATCAGTTTTTAGCTGTTTTTGTAGATTTTCGTGTTTCGTTAAAAAATTTTTGAATTTGATCTTTTTAAAAAAATAATTAAAATTTAGATACAATATTTTGCATATGATAAAACAAAATAATTGGGTTATCTAACACTACAAAAAGTTGTCAAATCGGTCCAGTAGTTGCTGAGAATGCCGCATTCAAACAAACAAACAAACAAGCAAACAAACTCTTCAGCGTTATAATTAACATAGATACAAAATTATAACGATTGGGTTTTCTAAGAAAATTATGTTATGTTAACAACAATATTTTGCATTTGTAATGAAATTATTTTAAATACAATACCTTCATTTATTCTCGAGATATTCGAGTCGAACTTCAGTTTTTAGCAACTTTTAGTATTATTTTTGTAGGTCTTAGGTTTTACTTTGACAGACTTTAAAAGTTTTTGTCAGATGTAACTTTTTAAAAACCAATTAAAAATAGTCTTAAAGTAGAACACAATAAAAATCCAATTAAAAATTTTACCCTACACATTCATGAATGTATCAATAGGCAGGTAATAAAAACTTTAATTTGATTCAGCATTTTTATATTATTATGAAGTTAAAAACCAAAAATACAAAAGAATACCAGAAAAGCTTTATCATTGATTGCCCATCAAAGAATTACTATCAGACAATCCTTTTCTTTTTATTAAACTTAAACTTAAGTTATGAATTCGTAAATATATTTCTAAAGCTCTACGAGGACTCTACGAGACTTCGTAGACAAAGTTTTTACCATAAAACGAACTTTTTCTCTTTTATAACCTTGGACAACAATAATTCAACGTCAAAAAAGGAAGAACAGTGCCAAGAATCAAAAAATACGAGTACATATCTTCTCGTTGTTGGTTTCAAATAGATTTATATACAAGGAGATATACGTATGTAGGTAGCTATATAGAAGTATAAACCCCTTGATACTCTAGGTAATCGTATTACTCCCACATAATCTGTTCATCTCGTCCTCGAAATAAGTTTCCACGTATAATGTCCTTGTTTAAGTCTACATTGACCCTTATTACAGATTTGTTCACACACATGAGATGAGTTAGTTTATTTCTATACTTTCTACTCTGTGTTCTGTGTGTTTTGTTTCTGTTTCTGTTCTTTATAGTTACGTTCGCTACGAACGACGACAATTGTAGGAGCGTTAGGTATCTACTGTTCTCATCCTTTCGTCCTTTGATCCACAGTCATCTTGTAATGACTTTTTTGCTTGGCTTCCTAAACTTTTATTAAATTAAATTTTGCGATATCCTTTTACTTCTCATATCATGTGCGAGTTTGCGAGTGTAGAGTTTATTTTTATAAAGTAAAAAGGATTGTTCACATTCGGAGAAACTTACAAACAAAACAATTCTCTCGAGGACAATATATACGGTTACAATGACCTCAGACAGTTGGTAGTTGGGAGTTTTCAGTTTTCAGTTTTCACTGGAGAGGATACTTGAGAAATCCTTTAAGATAGCTCACCGACTTGTTTGTCCTTTGTCTTGGTAGTTTTTTTTTTTTTATTTTCTTGGCTCTTCTTTCTTTATTTTTTCATTCTTCTAGTGTGTTTGAACTTATCACGCTCGTCTTTGGTCTTTCCAGAACGTCAGGATGCCAGGACGTCAGAACAGAGGATGACAAGAGATCCGAACAAAAGTTTTGAGCAACTACTATCCGAGTTAAATAAGAATTAAAGGCTGTTGTCATCATTTTAGCACTTTTTAGTTGTTGTTCTTTCAGCTTTTTTTCATTTATTCTTTTTCCGACCAAACCAATTTTCTGACTTTTTTATTATTATAATTTTTGCTATTGACTCTCAAAAGAATCATAGGTCTAGAAAAAAGCTGTATATGGACGGGTATTTATTTAGGAGCGTGTCAGTGAAAGAATAGCTCTCTATATTCGGAACGTGCAGCAGATAAACGATTTATTCTTTTTCTGGGTCCTGATGCAGAGTCTTCCAGGACTAGGACTATGGCTGGGGTTATATTTTAAGTCGTTATCATTATGCTGTTGTCCTGCTTACTATTTGACTTACCCTCAGTCACTTTTGTGTGTGGATGGAGAAGTTTTTATTTTTCTTTTATTATTATGACGATGATATGATGCTCTAGAAAGTGTGTTTTGAAGTTGAAGTCAAAGTAGAGAAGAGTTAGGTACATAGTCTCAGTGTCGGTTGGTTGGTCTTGGAACGTTTTCTTTTTTTTTATATCGTCTTCTTCATCGTGTCGTTGTCGTTGTTGTTGTCGTTGTCATCGTAGTAGTCAGATCGTCATCATCATCATAAGAGTCCTTTGACACTAAACTGAGTGGATGTGCCATGAAATGTTCTTCTGAGTGATGTGAGACAATCATTTCCCAAATCATTTATATTTATGTAGGTATAGGTAGATAGGTACTTTCCTCTTCTGCTTCTTATTATGTTCTTTTTTGTTTCGTCCTGGATTCGTCCTGAAGTACAGTATACTAGGTACTGTAGTTATGATGTGAGAAAAGCGCTTCAACTAAACGGATAACTTCATGGTGTTTTATGTTTATTTTTATCCCACTATAAATATACAAGATAAGGTATTTTGAAGTCTGAAGCAGAGATATGAACATTATGATCAATAGAGGTTGATTTGGTGAAATGACGATGGAAGCGATTTGTTTTATACACAAATGTTTCAATTCGATCCTAGTAAAAAATTATGTCAACAATAAATTCTATGGAAAGATGTTAAGATGTTAATTTGTGTTTTCTTCTTCTTAACTTTGTTAAGTTTACTTCTTCCTGAATTTATCCTAAAATGCAGCGACAATAGACATAAACTTTATAGCACATAGTCAACCTTGAAATGAGATCATTTTAGCGTAAATTTAATGTACTAGCTCCCGCATGGGAACTTTATAGGACTCGCCCTCGATATGCTTGATGGAGCGAGAGTACCTTAGTCCTGGGGCCAGTATGCCAAGAGTAGATGGGAAGTGGATATGTCTTTGAAATACTGGCTTTAGTACTGCCAACTCCATCTTAGGCAGAAAAAAAACGGCTTCAAGAAGAAGCCCATACGATACCGACACCAAGCATAGAGAAAGCCGAAAAGGCTCTAAAAAGTCTCAAACAAAACAAAGTCTCGGGAATCGATAGCATATCAGCTGAGCTGTTTGAACGTATCGGAAAAGCTTTATATCGAGCAATTCGTTAAATTTAAATACCAGAAGACTGGCCAAAAAGGTATTATCTGTCCCATACACAAGAAAGGAAATTTCACACATCGTGCACCAACTATAGAGGTATCACCTTCTATAAGATAGTCTCCTCTATCCTTCAAAAATGGATGAAACTATCATCGGACAATATCAGTGCGTCTTTATCCCAGGCAAATCAAGAACCAATCAGAATTTTACCCTAAGAAAGGCGATGGAAGAAACTACTATTTGTAATAAATGTTTAAAACAATGTTGGTAATAAAATACAATATTTTAAGAAAATATCTTTGATTGAGGTCAAGATATTCAAGTCGAGAATCAATTTTTACCAATTTCTAGAAGATTTTCTTTGTAACAAAACATAACAGCCACCATATTTTTTTTTAATTTCTACGATATTTCAAAAACTTTATTTTTTGATGCATTCAATCATTGTTTAGCAACATTATTTTTGGTTTGCATTTTAGCGGAGAATTCAATTCCTCAAAAACCATGCTAGCTTAAATTTTGTATGTTGAGCAACAAATTAGCATTTAATTAGCTATAACTTCTATGATTACAAATATTTTATTACATCACAAAGTGTCTGCTGCAAAGAAGGACCCTTAAAATTATAGTTCCCTTAAGAATGCTGCTTGATGTGTTCAAAAACCTTCAAAACTTGTATAAATAAATAAATAACAACAACAGTTAATTAAATTTAGAAAAAAAAATTGAAAATGTATGTTTAATTTAAAAATGAATTTATGATATACACGTACAAAAATAGTTTACAATTCTATGTCTAAATACAAAAATAAATTTATCAGAAAAATGTATTATTTATTATAATAGTAAGTAGTATATTATATATTAAATTGCATTGCCTCTATTCTTTCATTTAAAAAATAAAAAGAAAGATTAAACATTTGCATGCATTTTACTCTCTTTTTTTCTCTCTATCTCTCTTTTTCTCTTTCGAATAAATTTAAATATATAGAATTTCAATTTTAAAATAGTTAATAAATTCCTTCTAATAATTTATTTATTTAGTTTAAAACTAAAAATTCGAATCCTTGGCCATTGTAAGTCGGGGAAATTTGTGTTTCATTTAAAATTAAAAAAAAAAGAAAAATATTGGGATATAGAGTCCTTAAGTTCGTCCAAGGATTTTTGTACTTTAAAAATGACCACCCTCTATTAGGTTGCCTCGTCTGATTCTTCTTCTTCTCTCTGTTTGCTGTCATGGGTTGTTGTCTGTGATATAATGAAATTTATTAAAATATCGAATGTTGCAACCATTTTGTTTGTTTGGAGTTATGACACTCACCTTTTTATTGGGACAGTCGGCGAATAAGTGGTCTTCGCCCTTACACAAATGACACCGCTTTGGCTGTGGTCCTAGTTGGCATTTTGAAGCGATGTGATTAGCGAATTCGCCGCAATTATAACAACGAACTCGACGGTATCGTTTCTTTGGCCTCGGGCGGAATGTACTTCCACTGCAGTCGGCACCTTCTCGTCCTGACACTCGTGTAGCCTCAAGACCACGTTCTGTAAGTTGGCATTCAAATTCAACATCTTCCTGCTCGCCCAGTGAACGAAAACCGGTCATTTGGATGATACTCTGTGAGAAATGAACGAAAACAAAACAAAACGAAAAAATTAATAAATTATCCTTTTTTTTTTCTTATATGTAAATCCTTTTTCGGTGCGTCTCTTTTATTTTACCTGATGTACAAACACTTCCTGTCCGCCGTCATTGGGCGTAATGAAACCCCATCCCTTTGCCACATTGAACCATTTGCATTTGCCATAACGAACTCCTTGGGTTTCCGATATGCTGATATCTGAAAAGAAATAAAATATTATGAGTACACGAATTGATATACTGTATACGTCTTGTCCTGGGAAATAAAGGATATACCCAGCAAATCCTTTCACCCTTCAATGATTTGCTCATAGATTTTCAAAGATGATTATACAACAACAATAAAAATTGGAAGACAGAAGACAAGACAAACTTTAATAAATGTGAAGAAGGGATCAGTCAACTATGTCAGCAATGTCAGGACTTGGGACCTTTGACCTGAGAATTGAAAATCCATTAAGAAATAAGCAAAAACCTGATTGCTGGTCTTTGTTATACAAAATTATTATACTCTTCGAAATGTTATCAATTTTTTGATATTTTTTTTTCTTGTGTCCTTAGAAAGGAACCTATACTTGAAGAAATGATCTGGCTACTTAGTGTTTGCATAGTAAATTGGATTGTTATTTAAAAAGAATTTAAATTAAAAACGGTGATATCGAGTAAGGTTATAAGGAGAAGAGGGATCTTGGGTATACATATATGTATTTATAGCAGTTATATAGGCACGTTGATTTCTGACTCTAATATCTTGTCAAATATTACAAATTTTGGGTTTTAAATAATTTTATCGTATATAAAAAATTGTTTATTACATTTTGAATTTTTGTTAAGAAAAAACCAATTCAAAGAATGTATTCACTTCAAAATTATTTCAATTTACACGTAATATTATTGTTAGCATAAAGAAGTTTTCATAGAAAGATCCAATTCATTTTTTATAAGAGAAACAAACCTTCGAAAATGTTACTAAAAATTGGTAAACATTTGTTTTCGAACAAAATATCTCCGGAACATATTTTACCGTATCCAAAATATTGTTGTTACTTTTAAGAGTTAGGTTTTTTTAGAAAAATTAAATTCACATCTTTTTTTACAACAAAAAAAAACTGATCAAAAATGGTTTTCGACTCGAGAAAAATATTGACTTCAGTAGTACCTACTGATTCCGAATCCAAACTCAAAACAATTTTAGCTATGTGTCACAAATTACCGTTTTCAATATTATTTTTTATATTTTTTTCGATATACTATAACCTTAACCTTATTATCTTAAGACTACGAATTTGTAATAAGATCAATTTGACCAGTTTTATCTTAAATGCTTCAGCGTAAAGACTTAAAGCTATTAAAGTCTTTTTGAATTAAGATAATGCATATATTTTTAAACGGAATTTTGAAGTAAGGGATTGTAGATCTCGGAAATCATCTCAGATTTTAATGAAAAAAGAAAAAACAACTTCATGAATTCTCATAACCTTAAAAAGCCTAATATAATTTTTTTTTCGAATAACAAAACCTTAGAAAAAGTATAAATTGAAACATAAAGATCAATAGTTTTGGATATACTTTTTATTTAATCCCTGTTAAACATCTAATTGTTGATGTTTAGTGAACATTTTGTAAAGAATGACTTACCAAAAATTTGAAATCCATGTCAATTTGAGTCTTATTTTTAGAATAAAACCTTTCATTGAAAAGTCTAATTATCTTTGACAGATTGTCTTTAAGATCAACAATAGTTACACAAAAGCTTAGAATCTCAACCGGAACTCAAACAACTCCTTTATCAAAATAAAATACCTAACTGATCACTTTATCATTGTTATTGCTCATCCATCCTGATGGTCGTTTACTTAATTTTTTAAACATTTATCTCTTAAGCAACCAAACAGTTGTCAAATCTTTTAACATAATTCTAACCTGTTTCCAAAATAAAAAACCAAATACATTTTTCTTACCAGCACAAGATGATGAATGTTTTTGTGGTCTTGCTTGATTATACAAATATATCCCCTAAATCCAATAAGAACCAACCCCAAACTTCTTTTTTACTTCTATATTGTATTGTCTTGTCTTCGTCTTTACCACCATGTAACATTACAAAAGTGGTCTTGTAAACGACCTTAATCAAGCAGAAACGAAAAACCGGATCAAAAAACTCAAAATAAAAAAATGTATTCTAAAAAGACATAAGAAAAGATTCTCATCAAGGTTTTGATGATGGGCAAGTTGAGAGTTGAGAGTTGAGAGGAGTATACGTATAATGTGTGCTTTCTTTTTGTCATTAACAACTCAAGTGTAACATTATTATTATGACTATATATGGGCAATGTTTTGAATTTGTCTTTCATTTCAAGACTACATCGCATTTTAATCATCTCTAAAATAATGTAGAGAGATTCCCTTTGGAATATTTCACGCCGCATTATATTTCAATATTTTCCCATACTGAACAACAAAACACAAAATAATTGTAAATCGAACTAAATTAAGTACGCATAAATACATAGATTGGGTTTTATTTGTCTGTTTTGAACCCCAATTAACTATAGCATAGCGCATTTTTATACGAGTATTCAATGAAATTTGAGAAGAACAAGTTTTGTTCACTTTTTTCGTTGTTGTGGCGTCATTGACCCAATGGAACATTACAAAGTATTAGAAACTCTAAAAGAGACAGTGATGGTACAAAAAAACTTAATCGTAGATAAAATAGTAAACGAATGAAGTTGATCTTGGAGTTTCTACTTAAAAGTGATTTTAAGAGCTTGAAAATTAAAAAAAGTATTGAAAAGTGTTCCATCAGGAACGTTAAAGAAATTGAATTAAAACTGGAATTGAAAATTAGACAATTTAATATTGAGCAAAGAATGTATAAATTAAAAGTCGCTTTTTGGAATTTCACTGACGTTTGAAAAAATACTGCTACTCTTCTATTTTTGAAGCCTAAAAGAGAGAAATTGTAGTACCCGTGGCATGATGGTTAATCTGTTGGACTGTCATGCCAGTGGTCTTGGGTTCGATCCCTGCCTATGCCATCTAAAGTTTTTTCACGGGTACTGCCTCTTGCGAGGAATTGACAAATTCTCCAAGAGTAATTCTTGTCATGAAAAAGTGCTTTCTCAAATTAGCTGTTCGGATTCGGCTTTAAACTGTAGGTCCCCTCCATACCTGACAACAGTACTCGCACACAGGAATGGTTGAGAGTTGTAAGTCACTAGGCCCTAGTTCTCAACGGACTGTTGCGTCACCCAATTTATTTTATTTATAAAAGAGAGAAATTTCTAGCTGTCAAATTTCGAAAATTAAAATTTGTTTTTCTTTAACCATCGCTGTTCATTAAATTAAACAATCATATACTACACATGTTTTCTTAGATCAACATTTCAATTGATATAGAAAACCTCTTTTTTTTCGGAGACTTCATTCCCAAGTGTTATCTTCTTCGTTCACATGTCAGCTAAAAAATTTTATGAATGGGAATCGGAATTTACAATGATTTGTAGGAGTATTATTGTATTTTTTTTTTTTCAAAAACCCAAAGAAAGTACACGCAACAAGACAACGCATTTTAATCTATGTCTATATATTGTTTTGTGTATGATTTAACTATTGTTGTAGTTGTTGTTGTTTTTTATCTTTTTCTTCTATTTTTGGGTATAGATATACCTACCTTCTATTATCTTTTCGTCTCGGTAATGTTAAAGATATCTTTGAAATTTGACATACTTTACCGTTATATGAATACTTGAATTTGTTTTTATTCTCTTCCTAGTTTAAATAAAGGTTTTGTTTTTTTTGAGACTTTTATCTCACACTTTTTAGAGTTCATGTTTTTTTTATTTGAGAGATTAAAAATTTGGATCACACTGTCTTGAAAATTGTGATTTACTTTTTTGAGTTGTATTTTCTTGTAATCATTTTATTTTTATGAGAAAATATGAAGTTTCAAATACGTACTTAAAAAGTTCTACCCTAAAATGATAGAAAAGTGTCCAAAACACTCCTAAATTTTGCGTTTGTTGTGCTGACAGGAGTAATAGCGTTTTCGTAGCTCACATATATTTTGAACCCTACAATTTGTCTACCAATTTTGTTTCAATTTGTGCTACAAGAAAAATGATATGGTAACGAATTTTAAATCAATAAACTCTTTTTAACAAAAATTTCCAATGACTTTTAAATGATATAAATGAGTGAAAAATTTCAAAGGATTATTTTGTGGAGACTTTAATTTGCTACAATTCCGTTTTACATTTTTTAAATGATCAAAAAAAGCTCTAGTTGGATCGGTCAGTTTTACTAGAATTATCGGAGTAGTTAATGATTTTGTTTTTAACTCAAAATAATGTAAGAGATTGCTACTCCGAGTAATATTTTCAGTGAGGTTTTCTGTTCCTAATTTGTTAAAAGAATTTTTCTACTAATGTTTTGTATTGAACGCCAACAATTCATCCTTCAAAATTGTTAAATTTTTTTCTTGACAATCTTAGTATTAAAATGACTATAAGCAAAAACAAAAATCATCCAAATCAGCAAATTATTATTAAGGAGCTATTCGAGTGTTTTTTTTTTTTGAGAAAGTATCTACATATATTTTGAAAAATATTTTGTGAAACATTTTAAAGCCATATTTCTAATAATATTCAAGGGACGGTGTTCTAACTGGTAGGTGTGGAATGCCCTGCGCATAAGTCGCTTCTATAACAGTTTGAATGTTAAAAAATATTGGAATAAATATTTAATATAGCTAATTATATTGCGAAATATTCAAAAAATTTCATTGCGTACTTTTCTATCAAGAAATGTTCCCACAAATTTTGTCCTATTATAGTTACTTAACTTAATATTTCACATAACTCTTTGGCATTGATCTAATAGTTAATATATTTATAATTTGTTTTCATTTGATAACATCAAAAAAGTATCATGAATACCGGACAAAGTATCACTAACTTCACTATTTGCGGTTCATCTATTTTTAAGAATTAACCGGATCTTTTCAGTATTCGTAATATTGGGATCATTTTAAAGGTTCCCAGGAGCAAACAATAAAGATATTGTCAATTATTCAAGAAAACCAAAAATATTGTGACACCATATAAAAAGTCAAAGACGAAGAATTTTACTTTGGATTTACGAACTTAAATACAAAAAAAACTTTACCACCACTTTATCTCCTCTCATCCCATCCCCAACATTTTTCAATTGTCGGTAGTTTTAAGGAAGTTTTTGGGAAATATAAATGAAACCCCTTACAAAAATTCAGCTTTATCAGATGTTTTTCGAAGAATGAGATACCTATTCAATTCTCCGGGATTAATATTCGAAGAACATACTTTTTCGAGATACATTTGTGTAACATAATAATAAACTTTGTTAAAAATAAACAATAATGAGAAAGTAATACAAATCTATGGATAATATTTATAGACGTTTGATTGTTATACACAAATTGAGTCCTTAGATTTAATCAACTGTTAAGTCCGAACAGTCAAACCTATTATTTAAAAATTGTTTTATTAATTTTTTAATAAACCGTACTTACTTCTTAACATGTGTACTATTTTAGAAGAATTGAGATTCATAATATTTTTAAATAATAATATTTAAAAAAAAAACTGTTATAGAAAATGCTGTTTTTACTATTGTTTCAAAAAAGTTATAAAATTAGATATGTACGAGAAAATTGTTTCATTCACCATTCACGAAAAAAGTTCAAAACACATTGAAGTCAAGTTTCGCCATTTTAATTTACCAACCGCTAGTTGTTATGATTCATGAGGGAGGGTGGTTCTCTTTACCAAAAGTTAGTGCAAATTGATATTTTCAGAAAAATAAGGGTAGGTCGTAGACAAACAAAGTCAAAAAAAAAACACCCAATAAAAAACACTGAATTTGCAAAAATTTACACTCGGATAATGCATCTACGCATTTTAATCTGATTGGTTCATATAAAAATCTGATCAAAGACTTCACATATATTTAAGAGACTTTGAAATTCATAGTTATTATTAAATTAATCTTTTTTTTTTTTGAAAAAGAAATCACCTTTTATATTGCTATCCTTAAATAATGCATCAATTTCGTCTACATCCTCTCTGTAACTCCTGTCACGTTGTTGTGATCCACCATCATCATCACCAGGTACTTGTTTATCACCTGTGTTACTTGAACTTGGTGATGACATATTAAACAACTTTACTTGAATATTTTTTCGTTTTCTTATTTCTACTTTGTTTCCTTTTCGTAGTCCCTTAGGATGTTTTTCTTCTTCTTATTTTTGTTTCTTCTTTAATATAACATTTGTCAACAAGACGACATTATCCTTTTGTCTATTTTTCTAACATTTTTTTCTTTCACAAACCGGACACAAAACACACTTTCCCTTTATGAAATTTTAAAGTAGGTATCAAAAACGCACTTTGTCTAGTTTTTGAAATTGACAAAATAATAGAGGAAAAACTGAAACAAAAAACAAAATATTGAATCCTTATTCGAAATGCGCGTAACAACACAACAACTGCTCTGTACTGTACCGAATTACAACACTGACACACATCCACTGCTCGGCGTTTGCAATGATCAGGCCCTAGAATCTATCAATGCCATCGGCCATCGGCACTGCGGATAGACGAGCGAGAACTACGACCTGCCCTTTGTTTTGAAATATGCGGTTCTCCGGATGTGAGAGTTTTCGATATGAAAGTGTATACTGAAGGTCCTAGTAGCTGTATCTGGTAGATATTGGTATACCCATGAGGGTTCGTTCGAGTCTCGAGTTGATATGCTCTCAGTTCTTTTGACTATTTTCTAGCATTTTTGTGTGTGTCTTTTCGACTTCGTAGATATTAGATAGCCATCAAGGATAGGAAAGCAAAGAAACAAAACGAACAACGTTAGAAAAACAAACTTCGATCGTCTTCTCTTTTCGACTAGTGAAGTTTGAGATAGCGTGGTTCTAGAAGTAGACCCTAAGAAGAAGGTTGTTTTCTTGTTTTTTTCGTTTTTCTTCGTCTCTTGTCAAACGCACGTATAGCCCTTATCTAATGAACCCTTTCTTCTGCTGTGCCACTCTCATGTCACACATTTTCATTTTCTTCTAATGCGTTTCATAAAGAAAAAGAAGAAAAGAAAATAAAAGTTAGACTCTACCATGACCTGAAAATATGGAAGCAGTATACGACTTCAAGCAAAGAAAAATGCGTAGCATTTTGGAAAATTCTTTGAATTCCATGTGTGTTTTTTTATTTTGTTGTTGTTTTTTTCTTTATTGCATTTTATTTTTTCGGCTTTGACTTGCCACTCAAATGCAGACGGATTGCATCAGGTTTTCAACTTATTCAACTATCAACTCATGGACTGCTGAGCTCTGGGAAATATGTAAACAGTTTTTTTTTTTACTGAGTTGACAAATTTTCCACTACATATCTTCTATATTCAAGCAAGTGTTAGACGCAATAATGCGTAGTTTGTTTTGGGCTTTGTTGTTGTTGTTATTGTTATTGTTTGTGTTTTTTCTTTTATAGGTATTGATGACGAGAAGATATCACTTTGAAACCATAAAGTAATTGATAAGATGAAATTTTACTTTTGTTATTGTTTTTTTTTCAAAGAAATGGTATAATGTCTTTGAGGTTATCACTTATATTTCGATAAATTTGTTTTTGAATTGATAATATCTGCAAAAGGAAGTTAATTAATTTTGACGAGAAGATATTAAGGTTAAAGTTTACCTAAAGGAATGATCCAAGAACGAGCACCGAGTTAGTATATTTATGCATTATGTTATGTTTGTAAAATATTGGCTTTTGCAAAGAAACCTTAGAGATGAATTGTTTGATATTTTTACAAGCTTTTCAGGCTTTTCAAACTTCTTAATGAAATAGGTCAATTTTTTCGAATTGAAACTTTTAGTATTCGATGTTTTAAGGTCGTAAGAATCTAGATCCATGGTTCTTAGAATTCTTTCGTCCGTCCGTAAGTTTGGAATACCTTTTTTCACTCTCCATGTTTTAAGAACCATCAACGATATTCGCTACAAATAAATATTTTCTTACAGATAATATGAATTAATATTCAAAACCTGCAGAAAGGACTTTCCATTAGAAAAGTTGATTGTTTTTCTTTTTATTACGCTGGTGGACAAAATCACGTTTTGTTTTTTAGTGCACAAACAAAGCCACACTTTTTTAAAGGATTAAGATGTCCTGAATGTCGAATCTGACCTTTAAATATTTCTACCACATAAGTTTTATAAAATATGGAATTTTTAAGGCTGAATTAAAAAACAAAACAAAAACAATAAATTGTATAATGATTTTCATACTACAATTCTTTGTCTTCTAGATACAGTTCAAATCATTGTACTATCTCACTTATTTGTTTTAATATCTCATTATTTATGAGAAGACTTATTGGCCCTCATTTGACTCTACCTGAAGTTTTGAAAAATCTTGAATGTCGTTCTTGAATAGTTCGATTTAGAGTTAATTTTAAGTGCTGATTCCAAGTCCAAATTCCGGTTTAAACTTTATGTGCTCAAACCCAGAAATACAAGTTTTCAACTTTTTTTGTATGTATTCCAAAAACATGATGTTATAATCTTAATACTACAAATTCATATTAATATCAAAAATTGTTTTTATACCGTTTTGCGTTTTTCTGCTAAGAACCGTTTTAGAATAAATGCTGCAGCATTCTTTCAAGGTTAATTTATGGCAGGTGGAGACTTACAACTAATTAGTATTTTTTGAAAAATAAGTAAAATACCGAACATATTCAAACGGAATATTGAAGTAAAAGATTGTGAGTTTGGAAAATCATTCCATATTTTATTGAAGAAAAAGCTACTTCATGAATTTACGTATAGCCTCAAAAAACCTAATTTAAGGTTTCTTTTTGAATTATAAAAGCTTGTATCTCAAAAAATTGACGTGATAGATTTATTTTTAAAGCAATCAAAAACCTAAGAAAAATTATAATTTGATTACCAATTGTACTACATTGTTGAAGTTTAGATCAATACCTTCCTTAGTTCTCAAGATACTTAATTCGGAAACCATTTTTGTTTATCAATTTTAGTTGTTTTTTGTAGATTTTTGTTTTTTGTATTCACACAAAATTAACTAAAGGTGAATAAAAATACTTGAAAACTATTTTTACCAATTTATAGCAGCATTTTTTGAAGGATTTTATTTCTTATAATAAAAATTGGGATTGGATTTTTCTAAGAAAATCATCTTTTTTTAACTACTAAAATAAGTTTAAGGCCAATTTCTTTAACTTTTGGTAAGATATTTGAGTCGAAAATCAATTTTTATCAACTTTTAGTTTTATTTTTTAAAGTTTTACTTTTCGTAAAGACAATATAACGGTTTTAAAAAAAATCATATCTAATTCAATATCCGTCCATTTTTTAGAAAATGATAACTCAATTATTTTTAGCACATAAAAAATAATCAAGTTTAAGACAAAAAAATGAATTCAGAATTGGTCTATAAAAATTCGAATAAAATTTACAACTTTTGTACTAAATTTTATATTTTTATATATTTTTAAAAGGATACACAAAATGTTGTTTTTGATACTAAAAGGAATTCTTAATTGGTTTAAAAATTAAAATGTTAGAAATCTTTTGAACGTTAAAAAAAGAAAAAAAGAAGTTATATTTTCAGAAACAAACTTAAGATTCTCGAGGACTACTAAAGATTTCAAGTGAGAAGTAACAGCAAAAAACACAACAACCTTATACTTCCGATTTGCATCAAAACTCGGAAATCCCTCAATGGCAGTGTCCAACATTTAATGTCAATGTCATCGTTACACATAGCATTCAATGCAAATTGCCACTTGAGTTGTCACAAATAAAAGAGACGTCAATCAAAAGTCCAAAAATCGGACAATTATCATGGGTTGGTTGTTTGACAGGCATACAATTAGGGCACATGCAAATTAAATATTTTTTTCTTTTTCGCTTTTGTTTGAGAGGATTATCTCACAGTTGCGTAGATACTCTATGAATGTATCGAAATATAGGACGAAAACAAATCCCCCCCTCTTTCCTATAATATTCAGAAATTCTACATAGTATCAATACATCAATGAATAAAAAGTGAGAGGATTTTTTTTATCGATAGAGGTCATCGCAGCTGGACAGCACATGCGGGGTATTAAATGAAAAAAAAAACTAACAAAAACACATAAATTGGCACGAGCTCCCTCGCGCAACCATCGATTTTTCGGAGGATTATTTTTATCCGTATCAACAAAGATTTTGTTATTCATAAAAATAGAGGCCTACACTACATATATGTATCTATTTATAATACGTGCATACAAAATAAAAATACCCAAACAATGTGAACTCGGACTGCACCATATTCTGTTATAGGTACAACATCCGGCTTTGTTCAACAAAAAATTGTTCAATGAAATTGAAAATGAAAAAGAAGCTAGTTATTGATTGTGAACGAAGATACTATGTCTTCCATGATGGAGATTCTTCTCGCACTCTTCGGTTTGTATATGATGGGATGACCTTTCTGATCCTTCTAAATTGAGGCATTTTCTTGTGATATATACGATCCTTGGCAACATGCGGTTGTGTGATCTTATGAGGATTTATTTTTTTATCACACTTATAACTTATGTGATGTTGCTAGTCACGCTGGTACCCTAAACAGGCTAAACAGGAGTGTGTCTAATTGATATCTATCTGAAATAATTAAGATTGAACAAAATTGTTTATATGTTTTTGAAATGTGTCACTTATTCAAATTTACGTATTTTATTTAACTTCCTCTACAAAAGCTGAAAATATGATATTTTTGCAATTTCTCAGGAAATTCGTTTGATATTTTTTGCAATTTCTCAGGAACTTTGGAGCAAAACTTAAGTTTCCAAGAAAGCACAAATTTTAAGTGAATACAAATTTGAAATTTGTGACCTATACAACTGTCTTAAGAAATAAAATGCACGACTGGGTCGCACGAACTTGCTCCTGTATTCAAAGAGTCTGTTTAAAAAAGTATCTATGTATATAAGACTTAAAAATATACCTGTAAAATAAGTTTGTCTTCAAAGATATAAATGCCATTTGATTCGTCGAAAAAACCTCCAATTTTCGATTTTTTTGGGAGGGGGTTACATTCAATACAGTTAAAATAATTTAAAAAAAAAACTAATTTAAGATTCAAAATTTTACCTGAAAAATAAGTTTGTCTTCAAAAATTTAAATGCCATTTTATAAATAAAAAAGCCCTTGATTTTTCAAAATTTTTTTTTCGAAAATCGTTAGAGCGGTTTTTTTTTAAATTAATTTTTTATATATAAAATTTTTCAATTTTGTTCTAAAAATATTTTTGGTATGCAGTTGTTTAGTGATTGTAAATATACGCTCTACATTTGAATTTCGTAAAAAAATATTAACCCGTTTTTGAGATATAGAATTTTGAAAAAAAAAAATTCAATATTTTTTTAAAAATCCAAACAAAAAAAAATTGCACTTTTGATAATCAAATATTGTTAAAGCAATATAAGAGCTTATTCACAAAAAAAATTATTGAAATCAGTACATAAGTTGCTGAGAAAATTAAAAAACAAAACAACGGTTCTATGAGCGGTACCTTTCCTGAGCAATACAAAAATATGTTTTTCTTATTAAAAGAAGCCAAGTTAAAAAATAAAATTTTAGAGAAAATTAAAAAAAAATCTATCGGTTTGTTTTTGAGAAAATTCGAATTATCGTTTTTTGACCAAGAAAATTGTATGGGGGCCACTGTTAGTTTTGATCTTAAAAAAAAAATGAAAAAAACGCCTAACGCGAATCTGCTCAAAACCTTAACTTCCAAGTTTGAACTCAATCGACCCAATGGTATAGGCTGTAGGAGCGTGGACAGACAGACAAAATTCTGCACGAATGCAAAACTTGCCATATAGTTCCTATATGTCGCAAGTAAAAAACATGGAAGTAATGGGTTATCCATTTTGCGGTTTCAAAAGTATAGGTCTGAAATTCGACATCTGTCAAAGTAAGTTGTTAAACCAATTTTTTTTTCAGTTGAAAGTCTGAAATTAACGAAAATGGATCGCTTAAATTGTTAAAACCTACTTCAAAAATGGTAATCCTGCCACAGACACATATCGTGCTTTAAGAGGCGATTATGGTTTACATAATCGTCCAACTATCCAAGCAATTGGCAAAGCTGTGAAGAAATTTAAAGAGAGAGAAGAGAGGTTACATATATTGTAAGGCCTGTGCATCATCGTTAGCGGTGGACGTCTATTTTTCGAACATATGTATGTTAATAAACAAAATTATCGTATTTGGGGTTCTGAGAATCCTCAAGTAATTGAAGAGAGGCCATTACATCCACAATTAGTCACTGCATGGTGCGCTCTTTGGTCCGAAGGTGTGAACGACTGTCACCGTAAATTAGAAGCAGTATGTTCATATGATTACCGACTTTTTTTGCCTGCTATTGAAGAATATGACTTGGAGAATATGTGGTTTCAACAAGACGGTGCCACATGCCACACAATTTGGCAAATATGGCTTTATTGCAAGAGACATTTCCTAGCCGCGTAATTTCTCGTCGTGGCGATATGAAGTGGTCACTAAGATAATGCTACTTGACAAGTGTTTATGCAGATAAATCTTTAACTCATGAATCGATGCTTGCAACAATTCGCGTGGTGTTTATTTAAATGAAATAGTATTTCACACAAAATGACAAATTTCCTTCAAAAAATAATAAAATTATAATAAAAAAGAAAAATCATGAAATAAAATATTTTATATGTTTTTTATTTACGTTTACTTTTGAAACCGCAAAATGGATAACCCTGTACTTTCTAGTGAGTGGGGATAGATGCTGTAGCTATGGCTCTGGACTAGACCTTAGAAATCCCAAGTTAATTCTTACAAAAAGATTTTTAGTTTTTTCCTATTTTCTGACAAATTTTTTGACTATTTAAAATTTTTCAACTACAAATCTCCATGCTTTCGAAAATTAATTTTTTTTATAACAACCTTCAAAATGAAGTGAATATTTCTTGATTTCATGAAATAATTAAAAGTTTTATAATTTCATACTTTTTTCATTTTTCGCTCCCGCAATCCTTCTACGGTATCCTACGAATCAATAACTTTAAATTTTCGAGGCCTATGAAAAGATAGAAGGTCAAAATACTATTTTTCAGAATTCTGTATAAAAATAATTCTGTATGATATTGGATATTCATATTAATGTATGTCTTAAATTTGTGTAAAAATGTATACTAATATGCTGTATGAAAAAAAACACAGTATATGTCACTCATAATATTGTATCTCCGAATATCTCATAAGAAAATACTGTATCGTTACAAAATGTGTTTTTGATAGTTGTGCTCTTTAAATATCTGTACAAAAAAAAGATAGCACTAATGTTTTATTCAGAATTCAATAAAAAGACAAGAAAGGCATGATAAATACTATAAAGCATTTTATGCAAGCAATTAATATTACAATAATTTACAAAAACACTTTCTAAAAGAAAAAAAAAAACAGTCAGAATATTGATGCTTTCATTAAAAGAATCACTTAAGATTTTCAAAATCTAACAACTTCTTAGGACGACACAAAAATTCACGTTTGTTCAAACAAAAACTAAAACATGTTTTTATTATAGAATATTTTTAAAAGTTGCTGAAAAATTGTTATGGTACCTTGTTTTTAAAACTTACTTTAAAATGTTGTAATTGGGCTAAAAATCAAAATCGTTTGAATAATGCCAAAAAAGTGCTCACTTTATATCATCGAAATCATTCTAAGCCCTCAAACGATATACAACATTTTGATAAAAAGAATTTATTGTCCTCAAAGTTTTGACCATAAATAATTTTGTTTATCCTAAATACAGAATTTTGTAAAATAGAATTTGTACATACAGTATTATGAACCATATAGGACTTCACTCCAATCTTAACGAGAGTATTGATAATCTTTAATCTTATAGGCTAATAATTGTGAAAATATTAGTGATATTTTTTGAAAACTGATTATTAAAAACTTGCTATTAACGTAGTGTATTTTTATTTAAATCTTTTTTTTTCTTACTGATATACTGTTTCTCAAATTCTTTTATTTTAATGCTTTTTTACAACTAAATTCATTAATTTTGTTACCTGACAAAAAACTAAATAAATATCTACCATTTAAATGCCATATAAATGACGTTAACTGATTGGCTAATCTTTTTCATTGGTTGGTTAAAAAACCTCCTTTTAAAAAAAAACACTAAAAAACTTCCCTAAAACATCACTAAAAAACACCACCCTTCATCGATTTCCCTACTATTTCGTTATAATATCGACGAGTCACAAAAATGTATTTCTCATAAATTTAACACAAAAGAATTGAATTCTTTGACTCAACCCCTGTTTCGATTTCGTTTTATTTGTGCCTCGTGCTACCCTTCAAAGTCAGACAAAAACGCACCCCAACATTATTTGCAATGACCAGACTAAACCACACCACCACTGCACCGTTATGCTCTATTTTTCTTTTTACATGAGTTATAGAATTCTATTCAAATTCAAACAAACAAAATCCTCAAATTTCAACCAACAAAAGGGAAAGTTTTTCTACAAAAATAAAATATAATATATAATAACGAAAAACTAAGCATTATATTCACTAAAACCTAAGACTACACATAACTGAACTTATGTGAATTGTTATATGAATGTAGGGTGCATTTGTTATGCGTGAAAGTGAGAACTGAGAACCAACCCCTGTGAGACAAGCAATTCGTGTCAGTGCATCTTGCACGAAATTTGATTGATTTATATGTGGGTTGATTTTGCAAATCTGACAAATGGTAATAGATGACTTAAAATACAAAAACTAAAAATATATGACATAAACAAAATCATTTTCTTCAAAAATCTGCAATTTGGCCTTAAGTTTAGGCCCTTAACTAGTCATGGAAAACCACTAAAGAAGAACATTTGAATTTAAAGGCTAAGGTTAGAAATACGGATTTGCCATTGTATGAGTATGACCATAAAGTCAGACAGTATTTTTTTAATAAACGAAATTGATTATAAAAATGAGAAAAACATCAAAATATTTATTTTATTAGTAGAAAACGTCATAGCCTAGCTTAGACACAAACCGGAATATGAATTCGCCCCGGAAGATATCATTACCTTTTATAGAAACCTTTTTCTTCTCCTAAGCGCCATCTAGTTTTTCATAGTTAATTCAAATATATGTAAGGACTTTGTATATAGAAACTTTTATATGCAAAGTAATGATAAGGTGAGGAAAAATAAAGAGTTTTTTCAATTAAGGCGCTTCTAAGGCGATTTTAAAATTGAATAAAACAAAGAAGCTCTTAGAAGATGAGGGACTTAAGCGACATTTTCAAACATTTGAGTTTAAAGTTTATAGTCTACAAATTTTCTTGTGAAAATATTTTAAATATTGTATGTATATAATTTAAAGTCAATAAAACTCAGGGAAGTATAGTATAGGTATTATTTTTTATTCATCGCAAATAGTTTTTGAGATTTTTACATTTTTTTGCGCATAACACCTTCATCCAGGAATTTTTTTGGATTTAATTTATTTTTTTTAAAAAAGGGTGTGACGTTTTGAAAAGCTGCAGTTTATTTTTTTTGTTTTGTTTTGTCTCTTTTCCTTCTCGAGGACCTGCTGACAGCCCCGTCGAGAGGGGGGAAAAGGGGGGATCCCGCCCTGGCCCGAGATTTTCTAGGGGCCCGTAAAATTGAAAGCAATGAGAATATGCTCTATATTTATCATCAACATACCTATTTCCACTTATTTTTAGAGGCCCGAAATTTTAAAATCATGCATGCTTTGGCAATCGGGCCCCTGTTTGCATATGTTATCTGCCAATCTATCAGTCACAAGCTTGCCGATCTGGGCTCCTGATTATTATTGGCGTACATTTTTGTTAATATTTAATGGAACTCTGAACTATTGAAAGAAAGTTATAATAAATTGTTTCGCTTTTCTTATTTAATTTAACGTAAATTTCAAATTTATTTTATTTTGAAATTTTTAAAGTCAAAATAAGGGGCCCGGCAAATTAAAACAAAACACAAATATTCATTTCGGTTTCTGTTTTTATAAAGTTTCTTTTTTTCTATTTTTGTTTCTGCTGTAAACGAATTTTTTGATTCGGTTTCGGGGGACCGGAAAATCCCACCAGGGGACTAGGAATACGAAGCGATGGCAATTTTATTGGAGAGCCAAATAATGGTAATTTTTTGGGCATTTTGGAATTAATTAGTCATTATGACCCCTTACTTCAGGAGCACTTGGAAAAAGTAAGAATTTCACAACAAGAGCACAAACGTTTGCAAGTCCACTACCTTTCCGTTGAAATTCAAAATGAGTTCATCAAAATTTGTGCCCAACATGTGAATTCATCTATTTTGAAGGAGATTGAAAACGCCAAATACTTCGCTACAATTGTCGATGCAACACCCGATTCAAGTCATGTGGAACAAAACACATTTATTTTGTGATATCTGCGATTGGAATAAAATGTGTTCACCATCTAAGAACGGTTTTTGGAATTTGTCGATTGCAACTGCGATTTGATCTGCGAAACATTGGCAAAGAACGAAATCCCTTTAGAAGACTGTTGTGCACAAGGCTTTGAAAATGGAAGCAATATGAAAGAACAGTATAATGGTGCACAAAGGCATATATTAAACAAAAATCAGAATGCCGTGTATTCACCATGTGCAGCTCACAGCCTTATCTTGTGTGGAGTCGATTCAGCGAAATGTTGTACTGCCGCAATAGCATTTTTTGGAGTTTTTCAAAAGTGTTTCAAATTATTTAGCAGCAGTGCTCAACGTTGGGAAATTCATAAGAAAAATGTGCCCGGATCCCTTCACAAACTTTCCGATACAAGATGGTCAGCTAGAATTGAGGCAGTGAAACCATCTGAAAAACCTTAGAACATCATTAGAAGCCTTAAGTGATATTAATTTAACTGAAACTGAAACTCGAAGAGATGTGAATGGCTTTTTAAAATATATGCACAAATTTGAATGCGTCCTGATGTCTTCTGATGTCGCTATAAATGAAAGAAGTATCATTCTTCAAGCCAGAAACATGACTATCGACGTTGAAATTCGAAATCTTGACAACTTGATCTCCGATTTGAACTTTATTCGAAACGAATGGGATCAAATTTATCTGAATGCAAAGTAGTTACTACATGGATTGGGGGATTTTCCAAAGTCGTTCCCATCGAACCGAAAAAGGCAATTAAAGAGACATTTTGGAGAAAATCGAGGAGCTGGAGAACATATTGAAACGGACGAAGAAATAAATTTCAAGAAAAACACCTTTTACGTCATAGTTGATTCAATTATATCTGGAATTTCTCGTCGGTTCGATACGATGAAGAATTTGAATGCTACATTTTCATTTTTATGGCAGTTTTCAACAATGGACGAAATTGAGATTAAAAACTCCAAAGTATAACTCGCATGTGTCTCAAGAGTTGAAAGAAGAAATAATTCATCTGAAAAAACAATTTTGAAGCAGAACTTCCGCCATTGTGTTTGCTCAATACTATTTATTCCCAGAACTTGGAGACGATTTTCCCCAACATTTGTGTTACTCTCCGTACCTGTAACCGTAGCTAGTACCGAAAGTTCATTTAGCATCCTTGCCAGAAAAAGAATTTTCATCGTTCGTGGCTCATCACAAGATCGTGTTTCTGGACTTGCTACACTATGTATTGAAGCACCTTTGGCAATGAAATTGAATTTCGATGTAATTATAAGTTGTTTTGCTGCTCAGAAAGCTCGTTTGCAAAAAGAAATATTTCATTGAATGCAAAATAATTCTAATGAAAACATTGTGATAATATTTTAATATAAAGAAAAACAATAAAGATTATTTAATGTAAACCTTTTAAAATACATAGTTTTTTTTAAGGAAAAATTTCAAATACTTTTACTTCGCTCTATTTTATTTTCATAGTAGGTAATAGATCTTCATGCTAATTTTTTTTTAAATAGTTAATCGACCAACCAACATGTCGTTGGCAATATCGAATTGAATGTATGATTCTGTTCGGAATCTGATCTACTCGCATGTAGAATTATTTTCTATCCATTTTCTATTTCAACTAAACTAGACTATACCCATGAGATTGATTGAAAAATTATTATTTCCGCTAATTCCAACCAATTTCATGCTATTCGTAATTGAAATTAGAACGTACCATATTAGTAGGCATGAACTTTGAAAAAAAATGGTAAATATGGGGGGGGCGAGATTTTTCGTCCCGGGCCCGGAATTCCTCTCGACGGCCCTGTAATATGTGTATACATTGTCGTTTGAGATTTGAACAAATTTTGTCTCATGTATTTTTCTAATTCAGAGTATTCAAGTTTTTCTGAAATCTGCTTTAGGTTTAAAGATACTATTGGTTAAATTTGTTGTCAACATTTATGTTTATAAGGTTTATAGAGAGACTCGTCTTTTTGAAACAAAGCCTTAAGCACCTAAGTTAAAAAATTACTTAAAAACACATGATTTTTGTAAGAGTATTAAATTATTTATTTTTCTTTCATCATTGAATATTTTTTTTTTGTTAATCATAAATATGCAAAATAAAAACAAAAAGTTATCCATCAAATTATTTTAATGCGCATTTAAGTACATTGTTTTTCTTAATTATTTTAATGTGATTTATTTATATTTTCTTTTTAAATTATTTTTTTTTATTTTGAAGAAGAAAATAAAACAAAATAACAAAATGCACATTTAATTTATGAACAACATATTTAATTTACTCATAATTTTATTGTTAATGATTTTTTTTGCTTTGTTTTGTTTTAATAATAAATAAAGTAATATAAAAAATAAATTACATTTATTTTAAGATTTATTATATTTAATAATATGTTTTTATTTTAAATTTAATTTATCACTGTTTAGGGTTGGAAAAGGGGGAATATCCATACATACATTACATTATACATACACAATATTGAAGTGAAATATATATATATTTATATTAAACAAATAATCAATTTATTAATGCATCATCTCATAATAAATATAATATTATAAACAAAACTCAAATTGAGTATTATATTAAACAATAAATATAATCGCACCGTAAGTTCCAGAGTAATAGAGATTTTGTTTTGTTTTATTTATTTATTTTTTTTTATTTGTATTCTTTAAAATATTTATATAAATAGTAGCTTAAATTTAAGAAGTTTGATTTTTAATACAGGTAATTAAATTCATTTATTATTCATATTGTTTTTTTTTGGTTTGTTTAAAATTTCCAATTGGGAATTAATGTTTCTGTTTTTTGTTTTTCTTTATAAAATCTCAATTATATTTCGATATATAATTATAATATAATTAAATTTAAAGAAGTTTTAAATTTAATTGGATTTACTTCTAATTCATAATTTTATAATTTTGAAATTGGTTTTTGAAGTACGTATTTTATTGTTTTTATTTGTTTTACTTTCGTTTTGTTTTAGTACAAAAAAAATCCAATTTTATTTGTTCTAATTTTTTTCAATAATATTATGAATTTATAACTTACAATCTAAAAAGCAGTCATTTATTTCTCCTTAATAGTTATTAGTTTTTCAATTTACATGTTTGTGTGTGGTGTGGTGAATATATGAATATTTTAATATATTGTTTAGGATAAACATTAAAATTACAATAAAACAATAATAATAATTTTAATGAAGAATTTATTTTTGTATATTTTGATACAATTATATGGGTTAATTGCAAAATATCAAAAATCGAAGAAAGAAAATGTTTGTTAATCATTTTAAAACAAATTTGAAAAACTTACTTCAACTTGAGTGATCTGCTCGACTTTCATTAGATAAATTAATTCAAAAATTAAGTAAAACTTAAATAATTTCTTTTATATTCAGTAAAAGAGATTAACACAAATAATGTTTAACTTTTCAATTGATTCCATTAAAACTTGATGAACGCTTTTTCTTTCAAGCTTTTATGTTTTGAATAAGGGCTGAAATAGATTAAGCTGTTTTTCACTCTATAAGCTGAATATTTCAATACCAAAGAAAAAAAAATTAAATTAAAAGATGATAAAAACAAAATAAATTATGGCTTAATTTAAATATTTGTGCTGTTTACTAGCTGAGAACCTGGAAATCTTACTAAAGATTTTTGAAGTTATTTTTAGTTGTTCAATATTCAAGGCAATTTTTAAAAATAAATGAACAAAAAAAAATTAAATAAACTTCTATTTTTGATTATCAAAAATTAAATGAAATCGTTTGACGTTTAATACTTAAAAACGACTTTCTTTTAGATTCTCGACTGAAATCCTATCAAATAATTTACAAATTTAATAAAACCAAAGACAATCTAAAGAAGTTTTTGGAATTATTAATTTTCGATAAAACCTTACATTAGACTTTTTGAGGCTGTGTAAATTCAAAATTCATTAAGTGTTTTTTTTTGTCAATAAAATTTATGATGATTTTCTAAATCTACAATCTCTTCTATTTTTCAAAAAAATATTAAAAGATATACTTATAACAAGTCTTCACCTGCCATACATTAACTTTAAAAGGACGCTGAAGCATTTCTTCTAAAAACGCTCTTAACAGAAAAAAAACGAAAAATGGTATAAAAGCAATTTCTGGTCTAAAATCAAGTTTTTGGAATATATTAAAAAAAAAAAAATTAAGATGAAAACTGATATTTCTGAGTTTGGGCAAATACATATAACTATAATTGAAGTTGGGATTCGGAATCAGTACTAAAAATTGACACTAAACGGAATTATTCAAAAATGTAAAGGTATTGCTTTCAAGGTTTTCAAATCTTCAGATAGATGCAAATGAAGTTCCACAATTTATTTCATAACCAATGGGAAATTGCGAAAACTAAGTGAGATACTAAAATGGCTTTTAATGTATAGCACAGAAGATGAGGATTTGTACTTTGAAAAATGTTCATACCATTTGTTGTTAAGAGATTTGTTGTGTTTTAACTAAGCCTTAAAAACCCCGTTTTTTACAGAAGTTTGACTCAAATCCTAAATTTAAAAGGTTCAACAAAATTTGGAATAAATTATTAAATATCCGCAAATAAAAAAATCACAAAAAAATAGTTAAAGTATTTTCAACCTCAAAAGTCAAAAGAGGACAAAAGGAATTCAATATGGCAGTAAATGCAATAAGGGTAATTCTTATTAGACCTCATTATTCCATATTAAGGAAAAATCATCATGAAATTGCAGACTTGTAAAAGAATGCAATCTTTTATGACTTAAATATAAAGATTGCATTTTTCGAATTCACCTTAAGATTGGGCCTTAAATTTTGCAATTAATCCAATAATTTCACTTTAAAAAGACTGCAATTAGTATTTCTCCCATCATTTGACTGCAAGCAATCGATTGAGTCTTCATGCATTTTAAGCTATCACTTGAATCCCTTGCATTCTTTTGAACTCTTTGCATTCACTTGAAGTCTTTGCATATTTAAGTGAAATGTTACACTTTTAAAATCAAAAATCGGTGTCTGGCACCGAAAATTAGTATGTGAGATGTATAAGCCACTTTGGAATATTTTGTGAAGTTTCGCTTAAGAATGTAAGGACTTCAAATGAATGCAAAAACTTCAAGTAAATGAAAAACATGCATAAGGTTTATTGCAATCAAATGATTGGAGAAAAAATGATAACACTCTGTTTAATGTGAAAAGATTGGTGATTGCAAAATTTAAAGCCCCAATCTTTAGGTGAAATTAATGAATGCAATCTTTTAGCTGAATTCCATAAATCATTTATAAGTATTGCATTCCCAAATGATTGCATACTTTTACAAGAATCTAAAAATTGCGTCTGTCCCAAATCATCTGACCAACTTAATAAAATAAAAAAAATAAAAACAAAACCAAACAAAAATAAAAAAACCAAATGAAATTAATTTAATATAATTTTTATTTTCTTCTTCTTCATTTTCTTTCTTCTTTTGCATTTTTAATTCTGAGCTTAAAAAACTAATTCTTTTACTAAAACTTAAAAAATATTCATATGTTTTTAGGCCATTTAAAAATTATAATAAAATGTAAACTTAAATTACAAAAATAAAAATATATTTATAATAGTAAAAATAAATTACACAAAAATTTTAATTAAATTGAAATTTTGTTTATGGATATTAATACTATTATAATAGAATATACATGCACATTCACATTTATACATAAAACATTTATTGATATTGCATGTGTGTTTTTTTTTTGTGTGTTTATTTTTATTTATTATTAAATCTCCAACTATATAATTTTTTCTTATTAATTTATTTGTTTATAAATATTGATAATTAGGTATGTACGTAACTAATCAGCCTCATAAATAAGCTTAAAATTTAATTATTGTTAATTTTTTTTTATATTTTTAATTTCATACTTTTTTTCTATTTTTATTAATTTGTGTTTATGTAAAAAAATAAAAGTTGTATTTATTCATTTTTGTTTAGGTTGTTTAAATATGTATAGTTAAATTTTTTTCGTATAGTTGTTTTTTTTTGTTTTTTTACAATTTTAATCAATTTCTTTTTAGAATTATTTACATAAAGAGAATCTAGTTCATGAAATGAATTTTGATTTCAAATAAAATTTATCGGTGGGATTAATTTTTTTTTTCTTTATAAATTAAAGCATAAATAATTTAGTTCAAATTAAGGAAAATAAAAACAAGACTAATAATAATCAATTGGAATAGTTTTAATCCACAACCGATATTGGTTTTTAAAATTAGAACAAACTAAAAAAAAAATAATATAGAAAACGTAAATTCTGTTAAACAATTACTGATTTTAATATTTTTAATGAATGATTGCGATATATTCTCTTTTTGTTGTAGTTTTTATATGTATCTTGTTTTTTGTTTTTGTATATTTATAGTAATGGTCGTTAAGGGGGTTTCCTTATTTAAAAATGTACAATAATAAAATTCTTAATTTTAGTTTTCTGTTCATTTTTAGACTTAGGCTAATATTTTGTTTTATTTTTCTTTTGTTGTATTTGTTAATATGTAGAAAAATTGTTTATTACCTGCTTTATTTGGCCACTGTACGTTAACAATAAATTTTTTGTTTTAAATTGTAAGTTTTGTTGTATAATGTTGATCATTTTATTTTGCTTTATTTTATGTTTTATTGATTATTGAAAATGTTGTTTTTTTTTTTGTGTGGATATTGCTGTATCAATTCACATGCATGATGATTACTATTTTATTATTATTTAACTATTTTTTATTTTTTGGAAAAAAGAAAAAGATTCTAACTGCATTTTTTTAAATATTTTGTTTTCATTTTAAAGATAAAAACGCATAAATTTAATGTTTACTAATACATCGTACAAATAGAAACAGGTCAAAAGCACCGATCTTCAGCTAAGTTTTTGTTTTGTATTTAAATGTTAATTGTAAGCCTAGTATAATTAATTTTATGTTTTGTTTTTGTTTTATGTACAATTGCATTTTACATACATATATATCGTGTTTTTGTAATTCAATTTAAAATTAATAAATATAACTTTTTTAGAGATATCATATAATAGGAATATTACAAGTCAATATATAAATTCTTGAAAATTGTATTTTTCTCTTTTTTGTTTATAGATTATTTTCTTCTCTTATATGTTTGGATTAAAAAAATGATAAATAAATTTAAAGAAAAAACACGGAAAGTAATATTATTTACAGGGATATCAATAAATGTTTTTTTTTTATTTTTAAAACAATTTTATTTAATTTTCTTTTGAAAACAAATTTGATAAATGTGAACAAAATAAGGCAACTTTTTCGTCTTAATTATTGGGACTTTTAATTTTTTGTTAAGGTACATTTTGCTAAAATGTTGGTTTTAAGATTTAGATAATAATACTTTGCTTTCTTGTTTTTTTTTTTTCTAAGAATAAAAGTGAACACAAGGAGAGTTTTGTTTTTGTTTTTGAGAGAGAGAGAGAAAAAAAGGGTATGAAATAATTTTGTTTGAGTAAAAACTACAAATAATAAGGGTTTGCCAATTTGTAATGAGATCGAAATTTTGATTATAAGATCAAGGATTTTTATATATTTTTTTTGTTTTTTTTTTTAAATTTGTGCTACACTTTCACTCAACTAATCTCAATTAAATACACAAAAAAACTCAATTGTTTTTAATGCTCATCATACACCTCTGTCAATCAATTTATTTATAAACCTATGAATGTACTTTTGTTTTTAATTTCTATTATTTACAACTTAAAAACTATACGTATATATTTTAAGGGATGTTTTGTTTTGTTTCTTTCATATTTATGTATGTTACTCAAGCCCTATTTTCATTCCATCATTTTCTGCTCAATCACTTAAGAAACATAAAAAATGCTTAGAATCATTGTTTATAAACATTTTATGTACACTCGATGATCATTGGTTGATTGGATTCGATCACGGTTGGTCGAGATTCTTGCGACTGTGAGTGCGGATGTGAGTGCTGGTGAGGGTGCGGGTGGCTTGTTGCTACCACATATTGGTCACTGGGATTCGTTGTGGCATTATTGGTTTGTACGACATGTGTCATGATATTTGGACCCTTTTGCATGGAAGCCTTGATGGCTTGATGTTGCTGTTGCTGTTGATGCTGGGGATGGGGCTGTTGTTGTTGTTGTTGGTGATGTTGCAGGTGTAGGTGATGTTGATGCTGCTGTTGGTGGTGTTGATGTGAGTGATTGTGTTGCTGCAGATGGGCTGCTGTTGTCAGCAACATTGTTGCAGGAGGTAGTAGCTGCTGCTGCGGTGGTGATTGTTGATGGTGAGCATTGGGATTAGTGAGCATCACAACCTGCTGTTGTTGCTGTTGCAGATGTTGCTGGGAATGTTGCTGGTGGTGGAGGGGTTGATGCTGGTTTTGTTGGGCTGAAGGGGCTGAGATTTGGTGATGTACCTGCTGGTGGTGGTTGTTTGATGGTGATTGTGCGTGAATTGTGATCAGTCGTGGCGGTGAGTGATGCCCGATGTGCCTCAGGTGTGGATGAGTGTGGGCATGGATTTGTTGCTGGAGTTCATATGCCTCACGAGAATCAGGTTCAGGGAGGTCTTTATCACTTGGTCCTGAGAAAAAAACATTGTGAAAATTACTATTTTTGTCTTAAACGAGGATAAATTGGAATATTCAAACAATGTAGTTAAGAAATAAAATAAAATAAGAAAACAAAAACACATACCTAAACATTCTGAAGTAGCTGCTGCCGCCATTGCCAGCTCTTCTTCCAGATTATTTGGCTTACAACTGGTCGTCTTCCAGTGTGTCCTCAAGCCCGATGCACTTATGTACTTCTTATCACATCCCTGGCATACGTACGGTCTGTCGTTTGTATGCAAACGTTTGTGTAATTTTAAATGCACGAACTGGGTAAATTTCTGTGGACACAAATCACATGCGTATGGTTTTTGTCCACTGTGCAGTCTTAAGTGTGTCTTTAAGTTCGATGTTGATGAAAATCGTTTTTTGCAAATGTCACACTGATGTGGTTTCTCGCCCGTATGCACTAAATGGTGCTTTTGGAGGTGTGCCAGCTGGGTGAATGACTTTGTGCAGACATTGCACTTAAATGGTCGTTCACCTGAATGTGTGCGAAGATGGACTTTGAGATTGGAAAGTTGGCCGAAAGTTTTGCAGCAAACATTGCATTCGTAGTGCATTTTTCCGTCTTTCTTCTTGAGCGGGTACGGCAGTGATCGGTAGCCACGAGATCCCAAGGAGTTTGGACTCAAAGGGCTTCCACTACGAGGGCACGAATTTCCGTCCGGGCTTAAGCTACTGGGTGGCGATATGCGGAGGGGAGACAATCTTTGCAAAGGAGCGAGAGGTTGCATGTGGGGATGGGTGAGCATTTGAGTACTGTTCTGGAGGAGATGCAGATTTGGTGTGGAGCCACCATGCATACTTCGATCGAATGGACTGTTACTGTGCGGTGGCGAGTACGTTGAAGTTGGGGCATGCGATATAACATTGGTTCCGTTCGAGGTGGTATAGGTGGAGTAAGTGGTGTATGGTGGTGTCTGGTGGCCGTCTTGATAGGTTTGCGTAGTGGAGTACACGATATTCGGCGGTTGGGGACTTTCACTCTTGAGACCACTTCTCGACGATGAAGACATCACAATATCTGTGTCGTGGATGTGCTGCGGGGGCTGTGCAAGATTCGAGCTTGAATCCGGACTCACGGCGTTCCCGTAGCGATGGGATTTTTTGTACGAGTAAGCCATCTCAGTTGGTGAAGTGGGCGGTGGTGTTGCATTGGGCTGTCGGCGTGACGATTGGTCAATACTGCTACAACTTGTGGCTGCAGTTCTGTTGCCCGTTAGAATATTCTCCAGAATACTTGAGCTTGGTGGGGTAAATCGCATGTAGGCCTGTGGAGGCGGCGATGAAGTCTCAGCCTCGTAGTAAGGCTTGTTTAGAGGAACAATAGTGTGCGGCTCTTGGCTGCCTTCCAGCACAATCACTGTACTTGTGGCCGGTGTCGATGTGGTTGTCGAGGCTTGCACCCTCTTCACAAGCTCTTCATCCATTGGAGCAGTTGTTAGTGTGGTCAAGACCATTTCTTCATCTGCTGACGATGTCGTCGTTGTCACTCCGGTGACAGTGCTGTCCTTATCAAATTCAGTCTTAATGCATTTGTTGTTTTTGAACTCATACTTAAGGGGCAACTTCACTTTGAACTTGCGGTACTCGTTCTTATCACAATCGTTGAGTTTTTGTGTGATTACAGTCTCTTTGGGTTCGATGGCTTTCTTCGAGCAATCCAACACGTAATTGTGTTCGCTTTCCTCGCTGTCGCTAGAATCTTCAGGCGGTGTCAATCCATCCTCGTGGTACTCATTGCTGTGATAGCCCTCATCCGATCTCACCGAACGCACTGACCCATCATTCGGAATCAGCAGTTGGTGCTCGTAGGGGACTTCACTTTTGTGAGAAATCGGCGATTGGACATCTTTGTCCTTTCCACTTCCACAATCACTCACCGATGGCGAACGATCACGCACAATCACTTGGATACGGTTCTGATCTGGCTCGGGCTTTAAATGTAGCACACTTTGATGGCTGTTGGTGTGTCGGAGATGTGGTTGCTGCTGCTGTTGCTGTTGCTGCTGCTGCTGCTGATGGGTATTGGTTTGTTGATTATGGTTATGGTGTGAACTATTTGCAGTCGAAGTGATCGGTGGTGATGGACTTGGCGTGAGGGAGCCTCGTCTCGACGGAATGTGTAAGCCCATTACGTAGGTTATGTGGTTGTAGGCAACCTCTGGGGGAATTTCCGGGGCCTGCATACAAGTGTAAGTTTTCTTTGTCGCTATCGCCGTTGAATCCTCTGGTTCCTCCTCCTTACTCTGGCAAATGGTGTAAGTTACTCGCTCAGGGTCAACATCATAACCCAACCGTTTGGCAAAATCCTTGCAATACCACACCATAAGCTCCTCATTTGGCATAATATCGCGAATGGTGTAGAAATAGATGTTATCCTGATGCTGGCACGCTACCAAATTCATAACCGATAGGCTATAAGCTGAGGCAACATAACGCATCCAGTTCGATTGTGATCGATCCGAACCGTCAAGGTAGTAGAAATCGTCATCTTTAAAGATCTGTGGATGACAAATGTGTACTTTGAGTATTTGAAGTCGAAAAATAGAAGGCTTAGAAGCAAAAAAGCAGAGGAGTTAAATTTGTAGCTTTTAGTTTTTTTTTTTTAATTTTTAGAGACAAATCTACAGCAAAGAAAAATAGTAATTAATATACCTTGATGTTTCCATAGGTAACATGACACTGTCCCTGCACCTGGAGTATTTACATGAAATGGAAGATTTGTTTAATGGAAGAAGCGCACACCAATGAGTTTTGTTATTTTTTTTTGTTTTTGTTTAATGTAGGAAAGGAAGTTGCATTAAATAAGTAACCAGCTTTAAGTTTAATTTAATATGTACATTGTACACTGGTACAGCTTAACTAAGAAAAAAAAAAAACTGACTTACCCGCCAGAAATATCTTGCGGCATTCTTATCGTTGGGATAGTTTGGAGTTGGAACGCCATCAAATGGCCCAAATCTTGTACCACGTGGTATAACACCGGTGCTCCATACTCCTTCAGTCTACAAATAAATATAAACTTCATTATATCTATAATGTGGAGAAAAATAAAATTTCAAAAACCTTACCTTAACATTTGGCGTTGATAACACCATCGATGGCTTTAAGGTCAAACTCCTTGGCAGAGTTTTGTCCGCCCTATTTGGTACACCTCGTTCACATTGTCCATCAGGCACAATATAAACTGCCAACCGCTCAAAATCTTCCTCCTTCATGCGCGTCACATCGTAATCCTGCGAGCCGTCCGGCGAGGGACTTCGGCTACTGCTAGGTGGACATATTGTGGTTGTTAGTTGTTGCGCTGATGTGGTGTCCATTATATTGTTCATATTTTTTATTGTTTATTTTAAACTAAACTATTTTTTTGTTGGTTTGTCTATCGCTGTTGGTTATTGGTAAGATGGTTGGATTGTGTGGTAGATAAGAGCATTTGCACGAGTGTCCTGTTTTTGTTTTGTATTTATGAAATTTCAAACTGTAGGACAGCATTCATTTTGTAAAATATTCTGAAAATAAAATAAAATACAAACAAAATAAGTAAAAATTTCGTTCGTTCGATATTTAAGATTATGCAATTAATTTTGACTGAAAAAAGCAGCACACTACGCAAGTTCGGCGTTAAAAGTCAAAGGCGAAGGTAAAATCATCGAAGACAAAACAAAAAAAAATGCGAAATAAAAATGTCACCCTCTTTATTTGTATATGAGTATAAAGTATATACTATAAGTATGTTTGTATATTTGCAAAAAGCAACAAAATTGGACCGCACTATTGACACACATAATTACATTAAGCCAAGGTTAGGTATATCCGCCACCTGCTTGCCACATATTCTTCTCATTAAACTGTTTTGGTTTTGGAAAAGAATTCACTTTTACTTTAGGCACTAAACTTATTATAGCAACCAACCCCTTCCGCATTTCGACCAAAAAATTGCCGACAAATCCAAGCTCTAATGCTCTACCCCAACTGCTCTATTATAGTTCTGAATATTCAATAAGTACATAGAATTTTTCTTACATGCATAAATATATACTTTCTATTTGTTGCCATTTTTAATTTTCTTGATTGCTTCATACATATTTACACACTTTTACACTTTTCTTTAAAAACAAAAAAAAAAAAAAAAACAAAAAAACCGTCCAGCTTTTGGATTTTATTTGCATGTATTTAATTTGTGTTGTTTTTGTTGTTGTTTCTTAGAGTGTGTGAGTAAATATTTCAATGGCGTCGTGTAGTTCAAGACTACAACTTAAACGACGTCGACTCGGTCAGACGCCCTCAATGGAGGTCTCGTTCATGGATTCGGTTTTGAATCTATAAGCTAAAAAACTTCCCCCTATACCGCATACATACATAAACCGATACCGCCGACCCTCCGACAATCTTCGGCGCGCGCTTAAATTATACAAAAAAAAAAATAATTCCAGCCGCCTTGAGCCAAATAAAAAGGGTACAAAAAATCCGGTATTTTTTGATATCTTAATTTTAATGAAAAAATATTAATTTTCATTAATTTTTACCTTAATTTTTGTTTTTAGTTTCATACTTTTTCTTTCGATACAAAATCACTCAAAAAATGTTACTCATACGCCACCGATGTCCATAATATTTTTTATTAATTTTCTCAAATTTAACAATTATTTTTTAAATTTACTTATTCTTTATTTTATCAACAATTCATCCCTATCGAGCAAGACCAAGATAATTTTTTGTAATTTCTTTTATTTAATTCTTTACGCTCTTTAACACACTCGTCGACAACGACAACCCTTTCTGATGCATTCTGAGATGCACTGTGTGATCGGTGGCAACCGATTTTCCAACTTACATACCGCCCAAGTTTGAGGACACAAAATATTCTCTCTCTCTCGACAAGCAAATAAGAAACAATTGTATCAAATAAAATAAGTTTGAAAAAAAAAAACCTACCTAACTTCAACACTGACATCGAATTTCCACTACTGACCCAAATCTACAAACGCCGCGCCGTGCCGTGCCGTGCTGTTGCGGTGCACAGAGAGCGCAATAGAGGAAACCGTGTCAGCAGTAGAAAATCGAAAACAGTTTCTAACATTGTGCAATAATATTTCCTCAAATACATGCTCAGTTTTCATAAAACTCATTTTCACTTGCAATTGCAATTATATGCAATATGCGAAGAAAATAAGCTTTTTGCGAAAAATAAAAGTTCCGTTCTATACGTCTACCCTTGTTGGCTTGTTGGTGTACCTATCCCGGTTCGGTGTCAATTTGAAGAGCGCAAAAAGCTTTCCAGATTCACTCACTAAGACACTCACCGGAGTGCCTAGAATATTAAGCGTTTTATAACTGAGAGCAGACAATTGTAAAAATATTGTGCAAGGTAAACACCAACACATCCACAAAGGCACACGGAAGAGACTCCTTAGAACTTTTCTGCACACTATAGCTTCATCCCTCCATGCTGCTGATTATCATCAAAGTTTGTGAGGCAGATGCAATAGGGGGGGTTGGTTGGGGGTGGCTCTTTGATGATGATGTGCTTGGTGGTGGTCGTGTTGCTTTCACATGTAGTGCTCACATTTAAAATTGAAATCGAAATTTTTTCCACTTTCACCCCCATTTGACTGCCTTTGCATTTGGAATCCCCCTTACCAACCGCCTCCCATCCCTTCCTGAATCCCATCATCCATCCCGCGCCACCGCCATTCCGTCCGTCGACTCTGGTCTATCTTCTTTTTAACTCTCGGCAGTGTGTGAGTTCTATTTTTGTGCATTTTGTGAGAGTTTTGTAGACGAGACAGAACCTATAACGACGGTAATTTTAAGGGTAGAAGAGATGAAACGGTGTGTATTTAGCGAGGGGGTAGCGATTTTGTTTTTGCTTAACCTTAAAATCAATTTCAAAATGGTCGATATGAGAAGAAACGCGGGCACCTTTTAGCTTCCGTATCTGTGCATTGTGCATTCTATAGTCGATGTATAATATATACATGTATATAGTCTATTTGGTCTTAAAATATCAGAGCTATAAGTGTTCTGTCCTTGAGGTGTGTAATTTTGTTTTTAAGGAAATTACAAATAAATATCTAAATTAGATAAAAAGTGTTTAAAAAAAAAAACAAAAGAAAGCAACGCAATAAAATGGTATTCTATACTTAAGGATCCTCTCATTTTCAACTTCGAAGCTTCGTTTCATATAAATTTTGATGAATAGGTTTTATTTTTTGACATTGCTTTAAAAAAAAAAATTAAAATCAGAAAAAAGGTTCCACATACGCCACCGATGGCTTTTGGTATTTTTTTTGTTATGACCAATAAATTTTGTTAAAATGGTTAATGGCATTTAAGATATCAAAATTAAAAAATCAAAAAAATGTTCCACATACGCCCCCGACAGCTCTTTTATTTTTTGTTAAATTATTAACTAAAAATGTTCGGTCAAAAACTTAAAATGGAATAAGGTATCTATTAAATTTAATATTTTAAAATCTTGAATATAAATAACTAAAAAAACGGAATTTTAATTAAGTTAAAGTCAAAAGTTAACCAATTTGAAATAAAAATATGGAAAAGGCCAAAAATTTGATTTCAAATAAAATTATACTTTAAAAATAATAATTAGGACGAAAAGTCTATGAAAATAATTTTTTTAAAATGTTCTATTCGGAATAGAGTTCGTTTTAACGGCTTGTTTTTATATGTTTCGTTAAAACCTTAACTATATCTAATTTTAACCTTTTCTGAATCATTTTAGGCTTCTTAAAATTGGTTTAATTAAATCAAGTTCAATAAATAAAAATATCCTCATTCACAAGAAAAGTATGCAGTTTAAGTAGGCCTTATGATGCATTCATATAAATTTTTAAGCCTTCGAAACACTTTTGAAATGACCCCTATACATTAGTTAATACTTACTTTAAGAATGTTTAAGAAAAAGGTCCTTTATTTTTGATAAGACGTTGCATATCACTCAATTTATTCAATAGGAAGCTTTTTAAAAAAAAAAAATGAAAAAAAAAATAGTAGTTATCGAAAATTCAAAACAAAACAAATCTAGAACGACACTTAAATCACACACCTTACTAGGTTAAAGCTTATAAAGTTAAAAATTCCAATTTTAGTTGCCAATTAATGTGTGTTTTTGTTTTTCTCTAAAACCCCGAATAACTTTCGATTTTTTAAAAATGTATAAATTAAAAAAGAAAATTTTCTTTTCGTCAAGTTAAATAGTGAAAACGGCGGCAGCAAGAAGAACAAAACAAAAAAAAAACAACTAAGTCGATGATTATGGCGGACAAACAGCGCTATAATACATCTGACACCACTCTTACTTCGTTAGAATATACTCGCATAGTTCGCATAAAAACGCCACCTATTTGCTGGGGCGTTGCAGCAACAAAAGCACTCTTTACAACAATACAAAAATATACAAACTAAATAAATACAAAAATTTGCATACATACATATATACGTTAAATTTATAATTTACCTAAAGCAAAAGCAAAAATGTGTGTGTGAAGTAGGAAGTGTATTATTCTTCAAGGATATTTCATGTATGATTAGAGACTGCACTTTTGTTGGTATAGGCAACATGTTGCCAGAAATAAATAAGACATTTTTTTGATATTTCTATTTGCCACACAGACATTTTTTTCAATCAGGAAAAGAAGATAGAATTTTAGTAATTTCTTCAATTGATACCGGGGGCATGCCCCGTAGCTCCTCTTTACCCCTTTCGGTGTGTTTGATGGTTGCAAATATTGCATAAGTCAAGAACTCAGACAGAGACGCATGCCTCAGTTGATCGACATACAAATCTAAGGTCGCTTAAGCCTTAACTACAACCCTTAGATTAGAAAATGAAATTTTTATTTTGAAACATAAGGAAGTATTTTTAATTTCACATTTCTTTTCTAATTTCTTTAAGTGACTGCACATTGCGCTGTAGAGGTACACATTTTGTTTCTTTGGCGAGTTGCAAAACTATTTTATTGTACGCATCACATGTTGGTTGCATGTACTATACAATAATTGCATTGTATATATGGGAAGCTTATCAAAAGAAAAATACGGGTGGTGTGTGGCAGAATTGTGGTTAAATGTTGTATTTAATTAAAAATTGTGTGCACTTGGACTTGGCACGCATTCTATTTTATTTTTGTTATTTTTAGAATCAACGTTTCTCTATAGTTTTGTTTGTTTTGTAATTATATTTGTTTATATTATGTAGCAGATGATTATTTTGAATTTAGTTTTATTTTTAAAACTGAAGTGAGATTTCTTTTTTCTATGATAAATTTTATTTCCGGGTATTACGAATTAAAAACATGAATGAATTTTGAAAACTGTTTGTTTTTGGTAAACTTTGATTTTAAAGCCTATTATTATTAAATTGTTATATACATATTGTCAAATAATATAAGATACTCAAACAATTCTGTTTAATTTGTGTCAACTATTTTTAAATATGCCTAGAGATTCTTTTCTTAACTGCACATCAAGAATGTGAAATGCCTTGTATAACTCTGTTTTTCCCTACTATGTTCATAGTAAAAACTTTAAATACAAAGTGCAACCATGTCTCTTCTCAAAACTTTTCCTTTTTTCCGTCGCAAGAAGTTTGAAAGACTGGAAATATGTTAAATTTTTAAGGGGGTATTAAATTATATATAAAAAAAGATGTTTACTCATATGACGAACATATATGATATTCTTATGAAATCCTCTCAAAAATATCCTAAATCAATTATTTTATAACTTTAAAAAATCAAAAGGATCTTGCAAAAAATCCTCAGAGTAAAGAAATGATAGTTTTCCATCAGGACCTTATTTCATACAAAAGTAAAATGAGCTCAAATACTTAGGTCTTATCAAAACCCGGAAAAATAAAAACAAAC
The DNA here is from genome assembly GCA_951509635.1 of Eupeodes luniger. Classification (NCBI taxonomy): domain Eukaryota; kingdom Metazoa; phylum Arthropoda; class Insecta; order Diptera; family Syrphidae; genus Eupeodes; species Eupeodes luniger. Next base: position 2,997,968 of record OX608074.1, read on the forward strand.
AATAAATAAATGCGATTATATACATCTGTTTAATTTAATTAATTTCACCTACGCATCATGCAATGTGAGAAATCATTGAATTAAAACATAATAAAACTATACGGAAAAGAAACTGTTTTATAGTTAATAATAATATTTGATTAGAATATCATCATAACCTTGAATATTCTTTTTTTTTTTCTGCTAAATCAAATGCAATTACAACTATATACACATTTATACCAACTTTAATTGGTATTTATGTGAACAAAATAAACACTTTAAACAATTTATTTAATTATTATATAAAAAAAAATATTACTGATTAAATATCTACAAAGCGAGTGAAATTTAATATTTGTTTTTCTATTTTTATGGTTGACAATAAAAGTTAGTCAAACCAATGAAAAAATACAAACAAATTTAATTTCTTGTTGTTGTTGTTGTTGCAGTGTAACTGATAAGGGAGATATTTATATGTATGTGACTGTTTTATACTTTTGGAATCAAGTTTGTGTTTATAATGCATCGAATGTTGCATATTGCACTTAGGAATATGATGATAGGAAAAGTATTGAGTTTCTGTATAGTTAAGTTTTCATAATTACTTCCCTTCTCTCTCTCTCTTTCTCTTTCTGGCTCAAATCACAAATAAACCCCCTATAATAGCACTTCAACTGATAAGGGGATGGGAAATAAATTTCTAATGCCGTCACATATGTATATTAGAATTGAAACAACTCATAAAAAGAAACAGTTGATTCCGCTTAACTAAGTTGAAAAGTATAGTTTATATTAACTTCCCAGCCAGTCGAAATTTGAATGTAAAAATTTACATTAGTCAACTGGATTAGCTAGTTTAAAATGTTTGCTCAGAACTAGATAGAAGACAACTTAAGGATGCAAAATTTACCCACGGGTGTCAAATTTAGTTACAGGATTGACATTTACTTAACAGATTCAAATTTGGATGTAAAATTGGTCCACGGGTATGGAATTTATTTACAGGTAAAATTTACCAACGCCATTGAAATTTACTTACCGAAGTAACATTTTTTCCACGGGTGTAAAATGTACTCATGGGAATGAAATTTACTTTCGCGTAAAAAATTTAACCATGGGTGGGAAATTTACTAGGAGTAAAATTACCTACTTGAGTAAAATCTTCCTACGGGCGTTAAACCTATAAACGGAATAAAGCCTTTACCTACGGGAGTAAACTGATAAGAGAAAGGTATTAAATGATTTACATTGAAAAAAATGAATGCTATTAGGTACTACTTGATTACGAGAATGATCAGTGAAGCGGATTTGACTGTAAAACAATAAATGATATATTATTTGCTCATACTAAAAAAAAAGGGAACCTTCAAATATTATTATGATATATTATTTTCTGACTAATTTCAATTCCTCTTCCCTGTTGATGTACAATGTTCATATTATAGTGTTGCATTTTATTGAATGCGTTTTCTGTGGCTGCTTCTAAGCTGTTTTCACTAGATTTGTTTTTTTTTTTGTTTACATTTAAAAATATAAACGTACATTATGCATACAGTATAATTGCTTGGCATGCATTTGAGAATCTACTGAGAAGAGAGCCAAGAAGACGACGACGACACGACGCAATAAGTAAGTAAAGTATATACAATACTTGGTTGGTATAAAGTATATATTGTAAAATGCACATTTTCTAATCGACAAAACACTAAGCAAATTAACGTCATTCGATTGTATGATGATGATGTCCTTGAACTGATAAAATTTAGTTCAACAAAAGAATTTTAATAAACTTTATTTTTGTAAAATAGTGTAGTATAATAATACGAATAAGAATGAAAAGTGATGTCAGGAAAATGAAACATATAGTTTGATTTATTTTGATTGACAAATGAAATAGAAATGATTAGGTTTTTTTAAATCTGTTAAGAATCTTTAAAACAGAATGTTTTGAAAACCGTCAAAATATTTCCTTTACTAAAAAATTTGTAGATTTCTTCTAATTTTAATAGCTTATTTTTGAATTCTTCTATGATGATAATTCAACTGACTAATTTTGAGTTTCTCTAATTTTGAAATATTTTCTATTGTCCTAAAATTACCAGGTGTGATGTTTTAAGAAAACAGTAATTTTTAAATTATTTGTTCTTCAAAAAGACTCCGGTAATAGTCTGCCCTATCATGAATTCCATCCTAATCTTAAACTTTTACGAATACCGAAAAAAAACTAGTACCGAATACGTTTCTTGATACAGCTTTCGGAATTCGTGAAAGTTTCCAATTACGATATAATTCGTGAAAAGCCTGAGTATTTTTATTATCTACACTAATATTATAAAGAGGAAAGATTTGTATTTTTGTATCTAACGAATAAACTCAAAAAGTACTGGACCGATTTTAATAATTCTTTTTTCATTAGAAAGCTACATTATCACTGAGTAACATAGGCTATATTCAGTTCCAGATAACTAGAAATCTTTAGAAATTCCTATTAAAACCAACCGAAGGTGTACAAAAATTAGGCATAAAATGTCTTTCATCGCATATGCCGCAAAGAGTATTAATGATAGGACAAAAAAATGTTCGACAATATCTACATCTACACTAATCTTATAAAGAGGAAAGATTTGTTATTTTGTATGCAATGAATAAACTCAAAAAGTATACTGGACCGATTACAATAATTCTTTTTTTATTAGAAAGCTACATTATCTGTACCTATTTATGTCTACCCGTGCGAAGCCGGGACGGGCCGCTAGTATTTAATATTCAAATAAAATGGATAGACTTTTTCAGTCAGTTTATGTATTTTCCACCATTTATTTATTTCCACGATCTTTGCTATCATCTTTACTTATTAATTAAATATCATTACGAACGTGTATCTCCATCTATCATCAATTAACGATAAAAACAATGCATTAAATGTGCTTATAAATAATTTACAATATCAATTGAAGGACAATAGGTTAATTTCAATAGTATATTTTTGTCTACAATTGAATTTATTCAACACAGCTATTATTTTACATTCGAAAATTTGAGATTGAGGAAATTTATAAATAAGTATGTACATTAAACATTAAGAGAGTAATAGTTAAGTTGTGTTGGAAATATAAATATGACTCAAAAATATGCTAAAACAGACTTTAACAGCCAATTCCTTGACAAAGTTCTAAAATCAATTTAAATTTCTATCTAATAATTCTCGGGGTATCTTTAAAATTCATATTCTAAAATATTTATAACTCGAGCTTTTCTTAAGTTATTATAATTTTGTTAGAACTCGGTGTAAATTTGTTCTAAAGTTTTAAGGACTTTAATCTCGTATTTTTAATTCAGTGTCTATAAATTTAATAAAACAATATTACCTATCCAAGAATCGTTGAATAAATTATAAATATTGCTAAGCCGAGTTCTAGGTCTAAAATATACTCCTTAATTTAAGAGTCAAAAAAGTTCCATCTCAAAATCTAATCAGGATCTAAATCAAAGTTCTATTTTTTTTTATAAAGCCAAGTTTTAGAGGCTAGGACTTTGTCAAGAAATTCTTACTCATATTTTTAACGTATTGTGCCCATCCCTTCATTTTGAGTCTGGAAATCTAAGTCTCATCATGTCGAATATTTCGGCAACTACATTAAACTCAGTATACCCATACAGTTCCATCACACTTCCATCAGTCTTAAACTTTAGAGGTTGTCTGTCACAAATTTGAAGGTAACTTGAATTTGGAGACAGATAAATGCAATGTATACGATCTATGCAACCCCTTTCAATTTGCATTAAATGAAAAAATACAAACAAAACTAAAGACCAGTCAAGGCCAATATTCACTCACCCGTAGAGATTCCCCATCATGAACATTGCACATTGCAATGAATAAAAATATATATTTAAAAAAAAAAAGAAATATCATCAAAAAGCAACAACTATTTATCCATATAGATAGAACTTTCATTTCTATTTTGCATATTTTGTAAGCTTTTTTATTTAAAAGTTTTTTTTTGATTGAGAGATATCATAGATAGATAAAAATAAAGAGTGAAGTGTGTGTTGGAACAGGAAACAGCAAAATAACACCCACATTCAGTCCATAGAGAGAAAACTTTATCTCGCCCTTGAGGGAGAGAAGTTTTTCAAAAAAATAAAAACGCAATAACAACAACAACAAAAACGATATGAAACCCCTATGCACTTTTTTTTCCAAAGAGTAAAAAGAGAGCCGTTGAAAAAGCTTCGCCACACGCGTGCAACAAGACTAATTAAAAAAAAAGAAATACAAAAATGCATCTGCTTTACGATAGGAAGTATCTATATGAGGGTTGTTTAGAATTTAAATTGTTGTTTATTGCAATCGCTGCGATATGATGATGGTGCTGTTGAGGGTAAGAAGCGGCAAAGCTTAGGGATGATGGGGGAGCTGAAGCGACGCCTCGAACCACCAAAAGTCAGACGTTCTTTATTGTGTGGCAAATGTGTGTTAACTATGCCCAGCCCATGTGTGTCATGAATGCAAATAAAGATTCACTGCCGCTTGGTACTAGTATATTGCGTGCAAAGAGATGTACAAGCATTCAACGAGTTGAGATATTTATTCAGTTCGTGTACTGTAATAATAATTCAAATACGATTTATGAACACACAAACTGATTTATTTGTTTTGATAATTTTTAAAATGAAAAATCTCAGCCAAATATAAAATTATGAACAACCTGTTTTCTTATTTTTAAATAGTTTTTACAAAATATTATGTTTTAAATTTTTGAAAATTGTTTTTTTTTTTTTCAACTTTCCATAGTTTAAATCTATACTAATATTGTAAAGCTGAAGAGTTTGTTTGCTTGTTTGCTTGTTTGTTCGTTTGTTTGAACGCAATTATCTCAGAAACTACTGATCCGATTTGAAAAATTTTTTCAGTGTTTCATAGCTCATTTATTGAAAAGGGTTTAGTATAGGCTATATAACATTATCTATATACAAATACGAGGGACGCACCTATGTAGAATTTTCAAAATTTAAACTCGGAATTTTGGTAATTTTTATTAGTTCAATATCATATGACCTGTTTAGTATAAGATTCTTTTTTTCAGCAGCACATCAAGAATGTGAAATGTTTTAATCAACACTGGTTTTCCTCTCAATAAGATATTCAAAACTTCTCTTTTTGAATCCATCCGTGTTTTACCAACTCTAGCACTGTTTCTAAACATGTAAATATGAGTAACTAGCTGCCCGTCCCAGCTTCGCACGGGTAGACATAAATAGGTACAGATAATGTAGCTTTCTAATGAAAAAAGAATTATTAAAATCGGTCCAGTACTTTTTGAGTTTATTCGTTACATATAAAACTACAAATCTAAACGATTTTCGGACAAATTGATCCTTAAAAAAATACACATACATATTCTGTGTTAACAATCGAACAATTAGCAAATAAAATTTTTAAAACAATAGTTTTTAAAAAGCCAATGGTCTATAATTTCAAAATGGAATTAATATATTGCAATTAACGAAATAGTTTTCATAGGATTATAAAATTTATTTATTATCAAGGCGAGACGTTTTCAATATTATGATTCTTATTCTCTTTTGTTTTTTTTTAAATAATATCCATTTCCATTATAATGAATATTTACAAACATTTTAATGTACATACACTTGTACGTCTATTATAAAACGACATACAGTAAAAACAATACAAAAATATCGCTTTCGCTTATAACGATTATAATATTTTTTTTCCAGCTGTGACCTTGAATGTTTTGTTTTATTTTATTCACATATAATTTTATTTTCTATTTGAATTTAAAACAAACCAACTGTGTGGGGTGGGGGTAGGAAAATGAGAATGGAGAATCTGCCACACATGTGTCGGGAAAAAACAGACCTAAAACAATACAATAAATAAATAATTAAAAACAAAACTTTAACAAGCAACTGGACGACGACAGTAACAACATCAACAACTATAACTTACTGTGGGGTGGGATTGTGATTTGATGATATACTCAAACCTATAAGTATGCTTGTCATGCATGCAGGAATTAAGTTTCATGTGACAGAAGCGCACATTTTTTAATACAATAAATTCTGTCAAGAGGGATGGGAAACTGGTGGTGTGGGTGGGGGTGGGTGAGAAGGGAATGTTAAGGTGTTGTGATCAGTGATGCTGGCGGATTATTACCTAACAAGTCGGAATATAACGTGACCAGTGCAGTGCAGTGGTGAAACTCGATATACAGATGTTAGACTATGGTATTTTATTACCATCATTTAAATATTGCTCTCTCTTTATCTCTTCATCCCTTTATCGTCATTTCTCAATTTGATAACCAAAATGCAAATCGACATATTAATATAACCTCACACCTTTTGAATTATTATTGGTAAAGTGCATATAGATACATATCTATACGGAAATCTAGAGTAAGGGGGATGATTGCGAGGATAATGATGATGACATACGCCTAAGCAGGTTTCGTTGCACTTTAACCTTGATTTTGTGGCGCATGTCTAAGAGCACCTACCTACATTGTCATCGTTGCTGCTTGTCAATGTGTGTTGCAGTGGCAAAAGACGACTGTTGCAACAGAGAGTCATGAGAATATCAGTGTATTGAAAATAATCGTATCCCTGTGTTAGTTTTGGTGTGCGGAAGTTTCCCTTTTGTGGCACGGGTGGCGAAGGTGAGGGTTGCAAGTTTATTAGGTAGATATTGCAACAAAAATAAAAGACAAAGAAAAACAAAAATCAGACAGTACAAAAAAAAAACAACAAACGAACCTTTAAGGGGAGGAAGGATAAAAGCTCTCAAAACGTATCCGTGTTTGTGTGTTTTCCACCCACGCACACCGCACATCACACAAACTAAGTATAAAATATTTTCCATTGTTTTAGAAAATGTTGTGGACATTCGAAGAAGAAATTGTATACGAACGACAGTATGAGGGGTTGATTGGGAATTTTCTCTTTCTGCAGCGCATAATGCGCTTTCATCATTACTTTCGCTTCTTATCCGAATCCGGCTGTGGTAGAGAACTGTACAAATTTTCCAGCAGCCGGCCAGCCGTTGAGGGTGGTTTTGGTTTGGTTTGGTTAAGTTCTCAGTCAAGGCGTAAAATATTGTACATTCGATAACTTGAAAGAGCCATGAGGGTTTTTAACGTAGGTATGTTTGAAGGTATATACCGTTTTCGAGAATGGGTTATTTGAGGTCAGTTTCTATACAAACTTGAAAGTGCCTGGATGTTCTTAAGAGAATTTGATAAATTCACATTACTGAGCTTTTGATAAAATTAGAGCTTTTCATAGATTTAATAGTTATATTTATAGCTTTATGTGGAAAATCTGTTTTTGAATTTTATCTTTGTGGTTTTGAAATAAGAAAACATGGGCAAAATGATATATTTTACAACTTTTTTTGACAACAAATCTTTAGTTTGTTTAACTGAAAAAACTAACAAAGTCCAAAGCGTTCCTGATCAACAAATTGTAGAAAAGTACATAATTTCAGTTTTACTTCTATTTGTTTAAAAAAAAAATAGAGATAACAATTCAACTAAATAAACAACAACAAATATGAAAAGTCAACAAAATTGCGCAGTGAAAGTCATTATAATTTTTAATGAAATTAGGTATTTTCCCTATATCAGTTCAGTCAGTCAGCTTTTATCAGCCCTTGTGTCGTTTAGCAAATGTGATGAGGGCTGATAAGGGTATTTTTTTGTGTTCATATGAAATTGTATTGATTATGACATCAGTGCTAAGTAAATAATGCACTTTTTCAAGGCTATACTATAAATTTTGTTTCGTTTTTATTTATATGATTTTTATTTTGTTTTTCTCTAAAGCTTATTTCAAATAAAAAGAGCTTTTTTTGATTTGAAAGTAGGTGTAGAGAACACATATGTGTCTAATGTAATGTGATTTAACAGTATTTTAAATTGTTTTTGTTGTATCTTTTTTTTTTTTTGGAAAAGCTTTCACGTCAAATGCTAGATATTGAAAGTGTATCGAAACTAAAAGCTTGACAAATTTGTATATAAGTAGATGGTTTTATAAATAACTACGAGTTCATTGCACTATTTCATTCTGTATATAAGATAGATGCTATTTTTATTCTATTATAGTTTTGAAATTTGTAAACTACACACCTAAATGTAGGAATATTAAAATATATATAAAATTTAAAAATTCCTGTTGTCACTTCTAAATATTAAAATATTGAAATTACATGTGATTAAAGAAGTAAATTCAAAGTGAAATTACTACTTTTTTGTTGTAAAAGAGCAAATAATTGTCTATATTGTTCAAAAGTAAAGACTTTAGTTGTCAAGTTGTATCTAAGACGAAAACCTTATTCTATAAAGAACCATTTTGTCAATTGTAAACATAGATAGGTAGATTGAGTTGAATAAACATTCTTTCGGAATTTTTAAAACACTTTAAGTAAAAAAGACTTCCAATATTCAATCTATGTTAAAACCTTAAGCACTTTCCAATGAGACTCCACTTTCTTTACAAACAAGTCCCATAAAATAACGAGGAACGAAAAGTTAAAAAACAGCTATAAAATTAATTCCAATTCAAAACAAAAATTGTTAAGAAAACTCAAGTCTGTATAAGGTCATTAACCCCCGACAATAATCCCCTCTATTAAGCATGCCTAAAAATATATTGTCATTCATAAAAAAACACAAGAACAATTCATTAACCCCAAAAACATATAAAAACACCTGCATTTTCTAATCCCCCTTTTTATTATTCCTCTGCGAATTCACAAAATAAAAATTGAAAATAATTCGCGAACAAAAACAAATAAAAAAAAAAACCAAACACTTTCAACTCACTTCAGCGTAACATAGGTCAGTATCCACCCCAAAACAAAATTAAAAAAAAAAAATGTGAAAAAGTCACACGTCATTATACCACAACCACAACCCTTTTTGCTCTATGCCTTTGACTTTTTGAATGTATTTTGTATTCATTCAGTTGGATTTCAAAACTCATTCATTATAATATTTAAATTGCCAAAAACAAAATACAAAAACAAATAAATACTGTTTCAAAGTAAAGAAAATAAAAAACGCCCACTTATGCAATAAAAATAATAATTTACATAATTTACTTGCACAGGGTATTATAAGAGGCGCATAAATAAATCACCACATAAGAAAGAAACGTTTCCAATTATTTGCGTCGCGGCGCGGCGTCTACTCCATCCCTGATAGTTAGCAAAAATTTCACAAACAACGCAAAAATTGAAAAAAAAAAAAACAAGCCCAGACACAATGGAAACAATTTTGGGGTAGGCCATGATTATGGATGACGACGATGATGATGTTGGCCTAAAGATATACCTCCAAACAAAAAAGAATCCAAACGATGACGATGATGACGACAGCGACAACGAGAACAACGACGACAACGATAACTACGACAAACGGAAAGCCTCGGCCATTGAACTTTTAGGTCGGCTGGTTATAAAGCTGACTGCCTGACTGATTGTCTACCATTCGCACACATTAGCACAAAAATATGGTCCTTAATAGTCTGCTAAACCCTTTTTTGCCTCTGCTTATGCTTCTGACTCTGATCCTGCCTGTCCTGTGGCTGGAGGATTTCGATGTCGATGTCGGTGTGTGTGTGGTTCGTTTTCTGCCTTGTACTTTGTGCCTTCTGCTTCTACAATCCACACAGCTGAGTTTTGCTGTTGGTAATGTTGCTGTTGTGCCTTCTAGCTACTGTGCCTACGCCTTGCTTCAATTCAGTCAGACAGGGCGGCTTAACTATATGCACGAGGGAATCGAATCGGGAATAGGTATAGAAAAATGGTCGAACAACTTCGCCGCCCGCCGCCACCGTACCGTCATCTCCACACCACACCGCCTTTGCCGCGCCCGTTCCATCCTCGTCGTCCTCATCGTCATTGCCTTTAGTCGCAGTCGTCGCGGGTCGTTCACAGAAAGGCCAAAGCCCTTTGCAGAACAAGAGAAATTTCACTTTTCATTTTTTGTACGTTCCCTCCAGCCCGACCGCCCCCTTTCCAACCCTTCGCCCAAGCCCGCACCCCCTAACATAAATCCTGCAAGAAATCCATCCCCATTCAAAGTTGGTATTTGTGAGCGAGTGGTGAGTATTTTACACAAAATACACTTAGAAGGGTGGCACCCTTTGGGTGTATTGGTGTTTTGCCAGAGCCGAGGTTAATGAACTCTGTGCATCGGCAAGGATGTGTACAGATTCGATTCTATCTATCATGGGCACGCATGATAAAACTTTGACAAAATTATTAACAAATATATAAATATACATAACTTTTTCCATAAGTTAGAACTTTTAGTTTTAGTTTTATTTAAAAAACAAAATTAAACTCACTAACCAATAATATTTGTTGGGGGTTTTTAACACTAAAAACTAAACTCACTTCAAACGCGATTTGAAAAAATTCACAGTCCTGAATAAATTGCGAAAGTACGATAGATATTTTACTAACTTTTTCCTTATTAACAGCATGTTTTTTGTTTGTTTTATTTGTTTAAACTTATATTTATTATAAAATTATGGTTTTTTTTTTGTTGGTTATTCAGTCTTTTCGTTTTCGAAGTTGTATAAATAGTTTATTTGAAAAATTATATTTATTTAAATTTATAAAAGCTACAGAGCAAAATAGGAAGCGCAGTCGACGCCATGACCTGCCTTACACGATACCATCCCGGGATAGGACTAAAACCGATAAAGCAGCAGAAATAGAAACAGAAAAGGACAGGGCACTCGGCATGGCACGGCACGGCACACGAACAAGGAATATGATTCGTTATGCACTGAGTACTGTTACTGGTACTGCACTCATACAAAAATGCCATATACTCGTACATCGATATAGCGAGAGGGTTATAGTGTATTTGTGCAGCGACGAACGACGACGACTACGATGACTACATCGACGACGTCGACGATGATGACGATGAATAAGAATATATATTGCAAAAGCTCTTTTTTCGGCTCAACTTTGTATGTTTTGCAAGGATTATTTTAAAAAATTGTTTTTGTTTTAAATTGTTGATTTTTGTTGTTGTTGTTTATATGCCCTAACGAGTCCTTGTACGGAGAGAAATTACACTCATATGTGTAGAGTTGTGGGACGACGATGTTAAGTTTGTTGTTGTCTTCGTCTTCGTCTTCGTCTTCGTCTTCGTCCTCGTCCTTTTTGTCGTTGTAGTACTCTTGTTCGTCCTCGTTGTCCTTATCGTCCTCATCTTCATCATCGTCCTTCGTATTTGTTGTTGATTTTGGTTTGTGTCTGCAATATAATATGAACGGAACGAGCGAGGTCAACAACCGGATAAAAAAGAAGAACTATAGCCCTACAACAATAACAATACAAAAACAACAACAACAACAAAATGTGTAGGTATAGAGAGCATAAAAAATGCAATCGAAAGCGCCATCGCAAATGTTGTTCCTTTTTTACACAAAAAGCAGGCAGGCAGGCCTGATGCATGTAGGAGAGCTCCCTGGTAGGTATAGTGTTGTTATTGTTTTTGGTGGTTTTTGTTGTTGTCGCATTTACGAAACGGCTGAGCTAGTGACTAGAAATATAAAATTAAAAAGCCCCCATCACCACCGGAGCCGGAGGGCGTCACGGTCGGTCGGTGGTTTGTTCTGCGAAACGAAGTACGAGTATTATACGAGTACGAGAACTTCTCCCTTTCCCTACCGCGATGTTGATGTCGATGTCGTTGAGAATGTTGACAATGAATCTCTGGTGTAAGTAGAGTGGGGTGGACAAGGACGATGCTGATTCTGAGTTTTTGTTTTTTCTGTTTCTCTCCTGCCTCAACATGAGCTTCAACTTCAACCCTTATGCACAATCGCCATGACCACAGACAAGAGAAAACGAAATGTGCAAAAGTTTTTCGCCCTTTTTTATTCATCTCCGCCGCGCCGTCAAGCTTCTGGCGGAGGGTGGATTGGCGGTAGGAATACAAATTATTATACTGGATAAGGGTGCATGGAGGAGGGCTGCCTAGTTCCCTATTGATGCAGAGAGGGAGAGGGTAATACCACAGTAGAAAGTTTTGTTTTTGTGCTTCACATAGGATGTAGGTACAGACAGAGAGAAAGGGTGTGCAGTTTGTTGGTCGGAATTGGTGTAGCAGTGCACGTAAATCACTTTAATTGCTGAGACGTGGAGACGGTATATGAAAAGAAAGGGGAGCTTTTTTGTATTTCATCATCAGTCACAACCCCAGCCAGCCTTCTAGCCAAATCGTCAGCCAGCCACCCAGCTATATAGTGTACAACTTGTTGGTAGGAAAGCGAATGAACGTCCTTGGGTGTGAATGACCCTTTATGCTGGGCGATGGGTTCAACTATAAAAGTTTTCTCTACTTGTGTTTGTGTTGGTATCTATATTTTTTTTCTGGTTGTGTGTGGGTTTTCTGAAGAAGTGGCGAGAATGTTGCCAGCATTTTGTTGGGTGCGTTGCACTTTTGTAATTCGGTAGACAGGAAAAATGTATGTTTTTTTTGTAGGTTTTCTTGTTGTTTTTTTTTAAAGAAAGGTTGAGGGGAGGTGGAAAATTTGTTTGTTTCTTAGCTTTTTTTTCTTGTTTTAAAGGTTTGATTTTATTCTTTTATAAAGCATAGTAGGTACCCACCTTGTGTAGGTACATAGGTATGCCTAGACCTACCCTACACACAAACAAGGTTTAGAATATTTTGAAACATTTTTACTCTCGCTTCTACCGCTGACAAAAGTTAAGTGATGGTGTGATGAGTATATTGATTTTTTTGTAGGTGGGTATAATATTTAAGAAGGTGTTCGTTATAAAAGATTAATTAGTTTTCAGAGGTTTTTTTTGGTTAAAAACAAAGAGAAGTTTAAAGAAATAGGTATATAGAATTTTGGCAAAGTTACGCACTTCAAATTTGAAAAAAAATTGCCAAATTCGTTAGATAATTGTTAATAACAAATGAACTATAAATATATATAAATTAAATAATACTTAAGATTTGTTCCAAATTTCAAGCCAATCGATTAAATATTGTCCGAGTTATGAGTCCGAATAACTAAAAAATCCAGTTTTGATTTCATAAAGGCGTTTGAAGCTTTGAATAGTAGAAAATCATGAATAATTTTCCAATATCTCAAATAATAAAATTCGAAAACTGAGTTTTCAAATATTTTTAAAAACCCATAATCTTTTGGAAAATATTTTTCAAAAAAATCTAAGCAAGTAAGAAACAAAATTTCGTACATTTTGGGACACCTTAATAATGTTTATGAACATTTTATTTAAAATGTGTCCGAATAGAAAAAAACATTTTTGAAAATTATAGGGTAACCTAACCCTAACCGAGTTATGAGTCCGAATAACTAAAAACATCCAGTATTGATTTTATAAACGCGTTTGAAGCTTTGAATAGTAGAAAATCATGAATAATTTTCCAATATCTTAAATAATAAAATTTGTAAACTGAGTTTCTAAATATTTTTCAAAAGCCATAATCTTTTGGAAAATATTTTCAAAAAATTCTAAAAAAGTAAGAAAAGAAATTTCATAAATTTTGAGACACCTTAATAATGTTTATAAACATTTAATTTAAAATGCGTCCGAATAGAAAAAAAAAACATTTCTGAACATTCTAGGGTAACCTAACCCCAATAATTTAAAAGCAAACAAAAATTATTAAAAATTAATTTCATAAATTTTGGAACACCTTAAAAAGTTTTTTAACTTTATTACTCAATGTTTATAAACATCAAATCATCAAAAGCACTCAAAAATAAAAACATTTTCTTTAGACAATCCATCCAAATGATCTTCATTTTATTTAATAATTTAAACCTCACGCATGCATCAAAGGGGCCTCATAGGTGCTTTATACCTATGCCTTGATTCCTAGGAGTGAAATCATTAAAAATTCAAAGCACGTTCTTAACATATTTTCGATTAATCCGTTACTTCTTTGAAATACACATCAAAGTACCTATAGCACAATATTTTTCGGCCCGCATGTAAAGAGCTTTTGCATTGAAAATATTTATTGTTAATTTTTTCTCACTCGTGTCGAAGTCATAGTCAATTATGTGTGTTTCTGCTCAGTCACCCAATGCAGCCAAATGGTGGCCAAAAAACAATGAAGCCATTTTACCAATTGAAGTACAGTGAAGTGCAGTGCAGTGTAGCGCAGCGAACCTCACACAAAAACCCTGACATTCGACAATGAGATTCGAGATTGTACCTATATTGAATGACACCGTCATTGGTGTCAGATATAGCTAAGCTATGTATGTGTTTTATTTCTCTTTTGTGCTCATTGATGTCGCTTTTGTCGCCATCGTTCGGTCATTCGGTTCGGTTGGTCATAGACTTTGTTTCCGCGTGTTCATCGATGGCACAAGATTGGTATGGTAACCCCTGAAGATGTGCATACAATTCCGTGTTGCATTCAACACTTGTCGTGTGGTATAGAAGCAGCAGCGCTTGAGTAGGTCGGTCATTCACCTTTTCTTCGTATGAATACAACATTGAGTGAGATTCTCATCATCATAAGTCCAATCGAATTATTGAGTTTTTTTTTCTTTCAATTTTAACTCATTTCAATTTTAACTCATTTCACTCTTATCATATGGGGAACGATCTTTTAATTAAAAATTCCACTCACACTCACTTCAATGGGTTTCTGCGTTTCATACACATTGCATACCAGCATTATTTACCGTTAAAATAACACAAAAGAGGGACACAACACAACAACACAGAAAAAGAATATTAATAAAAGAACAAGGAACTTGTGAGCTGTGTTAAAAGGCAGTTCATCCAAAAGGCCTTAATGACATACAACGCAACGTTATGCAAATAAAATTTATTACACACATGACAATGTTCCTTCTTTTTTTCTTTGCGTTGCACCGTTTGGTTGCAATTCTTCTTTTTCTTCTTTATTTTATTTTTTTGTATGTCATTCCCTGTCAACACGACAACAGTGGGTAAAAGGAAACATAGACAAAATTAAAATAAGAAGAAAAATAAAAAAGAATAGAATTGATGACACAATATTGATTCGGTCATCATCATCAACGTTATTGTTCGATATCGTCGGAGATTTGATCTTTTAAAAGATTTGTTCGATTCTATTTTTTGATTATAATAGAAAATAAAATAAACGTGAAAAAAGAACACAACACAAAATATTGGATAAGGGTATTAAAAAATATAGAAGAACAGGTATTGTTGTTATAGGTAGGTAATACCTATGAGGTCATTGCACTTCGGTCTTTTGAGCCTCTTTACCGAGAGTTAGCTGAGAGTGTGCGAGGAATGAAATAAAAACATGATTTTGTGGAATATAAAATGAGAGAACATAACTATAAACCTGTGAAATGATAAATGGTTTCTTGATTTGTTTTTTTTTTTGAAGATGTGAAGGGGAATCGAATTTCATTATGTTGAATTAACGGCATCAAATTGATCTAAAGGTCGAGTGTTTTGTTCGATATTGTAGGGATTATTTAAAGAAAAATGATCTTGAGTATTATTATTTTATGCCTTTGATGTCTGTAATGGTTTTGGATACTTTTGCAATAATGTAATGTAATGTAAACAGATTTAGTGCTAATTTTTCTGCATGGATAAAGTCTTTTGAAAACAAGAGTTTTAGAATTCTACAGATTAGCTAAAGTGTGATTATTGAGAGTCTTAGGTAACTGGTTTTTGACAAGATATTGCATTTCTTTTTATCTTGAAAGGATTAGATGTTATAGAGCCCATCGCATTTGGGCAGTTTTCACTTTTAAAGTGGCCATCTCTTGACACTTGATAAGTATTACCAAAAATTGTAAAAGTTCATAATTTTGCAGAAAAGATTCCTGAGCGTTTTATTCTAGAAGATGTGATCACATTTTGCCGATCACACTAAGGATGTTGTTTCTACCCTTAACGTGTTTAAACAAATTGCGAGTTTTGGACAAATACTTTTTTAAGATTTTGAATATTAGAATGGGAGTGGGAAAAAACATTTCACATTCTTGATGTGTGGCTGAAAAAGGAATCTCAATACTCAATAAATAGGGTGGGGTAATGACTACAATAAATAAACGCCATTTCTTTCAATTTCAACAAATTCCAATAGAATGATCTAAGCAAATAACTCGCCTGTATATAATTTTAATCAAAAGAATAAATTCTAAACCAATCCGTCAAGTTTTTCACAAATTTATTTCCTTAAATGTGAATTTAACTACATTTAAGAACCATTGCCTCATCATCACAGCAACAAAATAACCAAAAATGAAGAAACTAAAGAACAAACGAAAAGTTCATTGCTACAGTTCAAGGTTAAGAATATCACAATTGAAGAGTTGAAGAAAAATTGGTAAAACGAAGAATGATACCTGTCATACAAATACACTCAAAAATTTATTGACTCAAAATACAGACAAAATTTTATCCAAAAAGTTTACAAAACAAACATTAAATTCTCTTCGATTATGACCATCAGGGTAGTCTTTAGATCATCATCCCAGCTATCCCGTCATCTGCCTATAGAAGAGAATTATGTAAGCCTCCAAGAATGTTTTGAATCAACGCCTTCTTTTTTTTTTTTTTATTTAGTTTCAACGCAGAACAGATCAATTAGTTTTAAAAATCAAAGAACAACAAACAACATTTAAAAATTATTCAAATTTCTATAAAACGCCTTTGTTTAGAAACAAGAATTATATGCCCAAAAGTTTGATGGATTGGCTAACATTATATGAACTCTTCTTTAATTCGTATTGTGCGTTGTGTGGTGTGGTGTGATTTTGTTCTGTATCAAACTCGTTGTTGTTGATGGTGGGATAAAAGGGTTTTTATTATTTTAAAGGAAACTTTCAAAACAAGACGAATAAGAAAACAAGAGTGAAACAGACAGTTTTTATAATAATCCCCACACTATATTGTATAGAAGATACAAACAAACTTCAAAAAAAGGGAAGAAGAGAACTAACAATCGAATAACACGCGCGCGCATATTCTATAGTTGAACGCCCTTTTCACGGCAAGTGATTCCTTATTCCAAGTTTCAACTTCTTGGGCATAGATGTTTGTTGTTGTAATTGTTTGGTCTTGATTGTTGTATATACATACTTATAACTCAGCTGAGCTGAGCTGAGCTCAGTTAAGACCTGTGCGAGAGCAAGAGCCTTTTTAGAACTGGTTTCCCTTCATTCCAACTTCGACGAAGACTACGACGATGACGGTATACGAGTATGTTTATAAGAATAAACCAGCCTGGCGCGCATCTCTCTAACTCTAACAACCATCAAACTTATAACTGCTGGGGCTGGCTGTTGTCTTAAAGCAGACTCAACCTCTGCTGGCATGGCATGGCAAGGCATTGGCATAGCCTGGCCTGGCTTGTTCTTCTTCTTGTTCTTGTTCTTGTGCGCGCCATCACCATCACCATGATCATCATCATGATCATTTCAGTTGGGAAAAAATTCAAACGAAAATGAAACCATTTCATGGCAAAGGCTAATGCACTTTTAAGATGGGGTTCTTGGGCCGGGCTTGGGCTTATACACGAGAGTACTATACTTAGCCCACAGGATTGTCGTATATGTTAGAAAAGCGACCAAGAGAGACGTTCATTGAACTTTCAATCAAGGCGACTACAACGATGACGATGACGATGAAGACGACGACTAAGACGATGGCAATGACGATGACGATGGACGCACCTGGATGACTTTTTGCGCTCTGTTCTTTGAGAGAGTATTTGTGTTTGGGATTTTCTAGTCCGGCTTATTTCTTAAGAGCTGAGCTGGTCAATGACTATCCTTGCGCCATCACCATCGCCGTCGCCATCGCCATAGCCATCTCCAACCACACACAAACAGCAACCAGATAAAGAAGAGTGCAAGTGAATTTCTATATACGTATTGTGTTTGGCTGATGCACGAAGGGGTTATGATTGCTATAGGTTGTTACTCCTTGCGTCATATAGTTTAAGCCTGTTTCAGGGTGATGCGATGGTACAATTAAACGCTTCTTATGGCTGAGCGATCTTCAATCTCTAAGAAGTACTGATGGTGTTTGTGTTTGTTATTTATTAATTTGCCCCGTGCTCTCAGTGGTCTGAAGGCAAATGACCTAAGAATAATTGTGGACATTGTACCTAACATACTTTGATGATTTTAAATAATCCCGGCGAGAACACGCCTCTCAGAAGTGAACAAGAAAAGAATCAACATTAGAAATGGTGGCAATTTATAACAAAAAAAAAGAAACTTTATCGCCGTTTTTTCATTCGGCTTTTTACCATCAAGATACATTGACCCCAGCCTTGAAAAAACGACATGGTATGATCAGGCTCGTCTGGAAGAAGAGTATCTACATATATGGGCGACTTAGATATAACTAAATGATATGATGGGTTTGTGATCAAAAATGATGATGGTCCAATAGAAAAAATGTTTTTGTCCGCATCACGATACGATTCTATTGGTTCTTGACCAGGAGGCAACAAACTCGCCCCCCAAGAGTGTGGTAGTGGCAGTAAAATTTTCATTTTCATTTCAAGGTGTTTTTTGTACTAGATTTTGTAGAGGAGACCATAGAAGAAGGAATAGACACAAAGATTGTGTTCGTTTTTTGTTTGTATGTTCTCGTATACCTAATAAAAAGTTCTTTATTTTTTCTGCTATAAAATGCTTCTTTTATGGTTGAAAGGCGTTTATTGCGATCATCATTATCATCTTTGTATGGCAACTGGTCAACAACCTTGTCATATATATCTTGTTTATTTATTCTATTCTGCTAGTATGTATGTTTAAATGTATCTCCCTGGGGAGATAGTGAAATTAATTGTTGGCAGTTGGATTATAATGAATTTGATGTGGCTGATAGTTTGCAGCTCCATCAGAATATAATTTGCTTAATCATTTTGCCTTTGAGCTTTTTTCTTTTTTCTTCCAAGCCAGTTAGGTAAGATGATTTTAATTGGATTGAGTAATCACCACATAACTATTTCCATACATTATAAAAGATTTTTTTAAATAGAGGTGATGTGATGGTCTATTCTTTAAATTTAGTTTATGTTTTTTTTCTTAAATTTTGCCACAATTAAGTTCTTAAAAAAATTGTTTTTTTCTTCTAGAAATAGATGGAGATCAAGACATTAAATAATGATCTTTGATACTGAAATATATCATTTGATATTTTATTAAAATTTAAATAAAGTATCAAAAGTTCGAAGATCAGGTCTTTTGTTTTAAATAATAATTTGAATAATATATAAAGTAGATGTGTAGATATCAATTATATTTCTGGAGAAAAAATAGTGTAAGAAGTAAGTTTTGACAGTATTACAAACATTTAACCAAGAAGTTGCTTCTTTTTTGGACGGAGATTTTATCAAAATTTTGGTAAGTAAACATAAATATATGGTCAAAGAAATGCCGACGGCATATTGAAAATTGCCAATAGCTATTTTCAAAGAATAGAAACTTATTGAATAGAAATGTTTCCTTAAACTTAGAAAATGCGTGCAAATTGTATATTACCCAATTAATTTTTACGGAAATTTAACGAAAACTGACACTTTTTAACTAATTACCTATCTACACCATACATTATTTTTAAAAACGAACCCTCTGACGATATTTTATCTTTCATTATGTAACTGCAATTATAAATTATCACCACAATTAAACTCAACAACAACGCAGCAACACAACATCATCATCAGAAAAAAAAAAAACAAATTTTGCTACAAAGTAAGAACAAAACAATAATAATTATTCTAAATTACGTAATGTAGTGTGCTTTGTGGTGATCTCGGTTTTAAATAACCTTGATGATTTTTTCGTTAACACCTCATCCCACCCCTCCTCTCATAATAAATAAATAAAAATAAATACGAAACTTCTACTTTTTTGATTTATTAATTTTTGTGTTAAAAATCAAAAGCTTCCAAAAATAAAAAACCTATGTCATTGACACATCAAAGATTCATACTTAATTCGTTCAGTTGCCAATACATTAATCACACAACTGATCAAAAAAAATAATTACATTTTTTGTTCCATAAACGACGTAGAACTTTAACTACATATATTCAGACATTATATTCAGCCTTGATATTGAAATTGAATTCCGAGCTTAGAGTGACGTAAACGTTGTGAGAGTTAAACAAGAAAAAAAAACTCAATGTGACTCAACCAAAAAGGTGCTGTGAGAGAGAAGTCATCAAAAGTCAAAGTCAAGGACTTTATACAAAATAAAAGCTTTTGATCAACAAAACAAATCAAACAATAACAATAAATACAATAAGTTGTAATGTCTATTTATCTATGTACAACCAATTGCTTATACATTTCATTTGAAGCTATCGACAAGTGGCGATGGTAAACTTGAAAGAAAAAAAACTAATTCGAGCTTTTAAAAACTATCAGAAAGTTAAGATTTCGTTGGAAGATAATGCCTAACAGGTGCTTGTGTTAAGTAATATCATGTTGAAATTGATGCGCAATTTTTATAATTTATTATACTGCTGTTAGCAGGGTTTATTTATGCATCAGAGAATTCGATAAGAGCTTTGAAATGATCCTTCAATTATATTTTTAAAGGTGAGGCCTTATGATGATTATTTAATTGCTTTAGATAAATTTACTGTTTACATGTAATGCATTTTGTGCTAACAATTCAAAGTTACCATAATTAAAACTAACTTCAATTCTGATTATTGGTATAAAATGTCAACAAGAAAAAAAGTTTGACGCTCAACTCTTTTGTTTGGAATTTTTAATTTCCTTAAATTCGGTATAAAATACAAAATAATGCATTTGCTTCCCCTTTTTCATTAAATCTACTTTAATCCATTTAACTGCAATACAAATAAAATGAAAATAAAAATAAGTACCACTCCTTTTTCCAGTCCAAACAAAAACAGGAAAAACAAAAAAAGTTTGCACCTCAACTCTTTCGTTTCAAGTTATGCTATACCTTCCCTTGACTTACCTTTTGCAGACATTGTGGTAGTGTTTTCAATTCTTATGTAATCCTTTTTCAGTTAATCCAATCATTTTGTGAAGTTCCATTAACAGTTAATCCTTTATCTGCGGATAGCTGATGCGATGCTGCTCCGGTGATTTTTTTAAAAATTCACTTAAGAACTTTAATTATCACTTAATTTTCTAATTCATGGGTATTTTATTTTTAAATCATATTTGTCTCACTTCTCATAATCATTTATAATACACAGTTCACTCAAAAATATTTCAAAATTCACCGGGTGGTTCTATATTGGTGGGCTAAGTACCTCTTTTTTTGTTTGAATATAAATAAACAGTATCTTTTCCTTTAGATATCCAAATCCTTGTCCTTAATCTTATCCAGTCTTAAAATGTATTCTTTTCCGATTAGAAGTATTCTCCGCGTATGCT
Source organism: Eupeodes luniger (assembly GCA_951509635.1). Classification (NCBI taxonomy): domain Eukaryota; kingdom Metazoa; phylum Arthropoda; class Insecta; order Diptera; family Syrphidae; genus Eupeodes; species Eupeodes luniger. Next base: position 3,019,385 of record OX608074.1, read on the forward strand.
TTTTTTTTGTTTTTTTTTAATTATTCAATTTTAGTCAACAACAAACAATTTCGTCCAAAATAAGGCAAAGTTTAAAATGTTAAAAAAATAAAATTCAATTGGTGGTCATATAAAATATTTATAAGCGAAAAATTGTTAGAATTTTATTCCGTCTATGTCGTGTTGTTGCTTACGGAAAACTGATTCACGGATGGTTCTCAATTCCCAGTCCAGACTCATTGCTGTCGATTCGAGCGTATCATATCATCCAAAACCTCAAGCAGAAGAGTCAAAAGAATATTTTCAATATATGTGCGTTTTAACACGCACACATAAGCAACTTAAGTTAGAACCAGAAATAATAAGAGACTTTTTCTGAATTCACCTTCATCAGTTCTTCGTTTGTATATACAAAAGAATGAAAAGAGAAACAGGTAAAAATTACGATTACACTCAAATACCAACAAACAAAATGTTCTTATTCTAATGTAAGACGGAAGCAAAAATAAAGAGAGCATCTACCTGTTCGTTTAATGTTATGATGATAATGTTGATGTTGATGAATTTACCTGTTGATTGAATTTCATATATGTAAGTAAGAGAATCCAATAATATACGCTTCTCTTGACACTTTGTCTAGAAGCAAGGAATTAGTAGATCTTATCTTTATACCAATGCGCCAGTGCGGGTATATGTCGCGCAAATCTTATATCAAATGAATGTTGAAATGAAAACTATTAGAACTCTTTTTGTTTTTCTTTCTTTCTTTCTTTTATTTTTTTAATTTTGAAAGAGAAAAATTGAATAACGGTAGTTTTGCAAAAACTCTCTAAGTGTGAGTTGTAAAAATTCAAATACTCGTACAATTGCAAAACCGAAAGAAGGTAGTAATTATTGTATTCTTGATAAACCATTGTCTCTGAGGAGATAGTGAAGCCTTTTCATTCCTTATTGCAACTTTTAAAAGATGCATTCGAAGCATAATACTTGTAATCGTGTTCATAAGTTTTCTTAAATTTACCACCCGTTTCATCCACTGATGAGAATAACAAACAAAATCAAAAGAATATAAGAAATAAAAAACAAAAGTAACAACAAAATCAAAGAGAGATATATGAGCAAGATTTTATTTGGTAGGTCAATGACTTTATGAGAAAAAAGAACGGCGAGCGCGCAAAGAGTTGGATGGCTTATATTGAGCTGATGGTGCTTCATAATGGCGCTCACAGCTCAACATCAACTCAGATTTGGGTTCAATGGCTTCTTGTATATTATATCTGCTTTTCCCAAAAAATATACAGAACAATATTTTGGATTCACTCAGTTTGTTGACTTCTTGTGCTTTTGTTAGTTACTGGTTAAATTGAATATTTTATAGTGAAACTATTAATTAAAATTAAGAATAGAATAATTTATTGAATTCGATTAGTCTTTGTTAGTTAAATCATCTAACAAGGAGACAAATTACTTTTTAATTTTAATGAAATTAAGAATGATTGAGGAGTGGCTGAAAGTCAAGGAATTTTATTTCTGGAATTTATTGAAAGAAAAGTTGTTTTTGTTACTTTTTTTCAATTAAAAAAAATAAAAGTATACAAGTAAAGAGTCTTCTTTTTTAAATAACGGTTATATGAGCAACTTATTTATAGTCTGGTTAATAATATCATAGCATTTATTTTTAAGTATGATTTATAACGTATGACTAGGCGGTACAGAGATCAATGGATAAGTCTAATTATTCATTAATTTTTCCTATAAATCTGGGGGTATAAAGTTATTGGCTTCCAATGCTTCAAAAGTTTCTGGTTCCGCTAAAAAAAAAATCTCATGAATATTTAGCTGCAATTCTCGGGAGCGCTTGAAATCTATTTTAAAAATAATAAGGACCGACGATGCCAATCAATGGTGATTTTTAATAGTTTTTCAAAAAAATTGAAAACTCAACAATATTTTAAGCCTTAAATTGAAATTTGTTGAAGTTTTTTAAGACACTAATTTTCAAAGAGATATAGAAAATCAAAAAGTTTTTCTTATTCTTATTACTTTATATTTAACGAAGTTTTAAGAACTAATTCTTTAAAATTACGTTGATCGTATAATTAATTTTTAAGAATATTTTAATTGCTTATTGGTAACAAAAACAAAGAGGCTGGGATGCGACCCACACTGATAACTTCCCATCCCGTCTGTCGATTTGTCTTGCTTAAAAATTTGTCTATATGTATCAATTTTTACCAAATTTGCGTACTATTTTTTGCAGATTTTATTTTTTTATGAAAAAACGGACTGTTGGATTTTTATAAAAAAAATTACCGAATATCGAAAACAATATTTTCTAATAAGTTTGAAGCCAATATTTGTAATTTTTGAAAAGCTACTCGAGTACGAAGTTTTAGTATTGTTTTTTTTTAGGTTTTTTACTTTTTGTAAAAAAAAACTGTCAATTCGATTTTTCTCAAAATTTTATCGAATGTTGAAAACAATATTTCTTATAAGTAAAAATTAATAAGAAGCCAATATCTCAAGTTTTTGAAAAGATATTTGAGTAGAAAATCAATTTTTACCAACTTTTGTTAAATTTTTTTTTTCGGTTTTTAATTTTTTGTAAAAAAAACTGTCAATAAGATTTTTTTCAAAATTTTACTGAATGCTGACAACAATATTTTTTGAAAGATAAAAGTAGTTTAAATCCAATATCTCAAAGTTTTGAAAAGATATTTGAGTCGAAAATCAATTTTTATCAACTGTTATTAATTTTTTTTAGGTTTTTATTTTTAGTAAAAAAAACTGTCAATTCGATTTTTTTCAAAATTTTACTGAATGTTGACAACAATATTTTTTGAAAGATAAAAGTAGTTTAAGGCCAATATCTCAAATTTTTGAAAAGATATTTGTGTCGAAAGTAATTTTTTACCAAGTTTTATTAATTTTTTTTTAGGTTTTTATTTTTTGTAAGAAAACTGTCATTTCGATTTTTCTCAAAATTTTACCGAATGTTGAAAACAATATTTCTTATAAGATAAAATTTGTTGGAAGCTAAGTTGAAAATCTATTTTTACCAACTTTGAGTAATGTTTTTTATAGGTTTTTATTTAAAAAAAAAAACTGTCAATTCGATTTTTTCAAAGTCTTACCAGACGTTAAAAACACTGTTTTCCGTAGCACAAAATTGTTTTGGAGATACAATCGTTTTTTGTTCGTACATTTTTTGAGGTAAATAATATTTTTTTTTCAGTTTTTTTTGATCTATAAGTTAATTGGAATTTTTTCCAAAAATATATTTGTTTTGTATCACGTTACAATATATAATATAAAATTTAATTCAAGTCTCTAGCGTTATTGATTCGTGAGATATGTAGTCGAGAAATGTCAAAATTTTCAATTCAGCAAATCGGACCCATTGCAATAACTTCCTATTTGAAGTTAATAATAATTTAGAAGTTTTGCAAAAAAATAAGATAACATTTTAATAAGCTATAGTAAAAAAAAGTGTAATTCCTTTTAACAAATTAAGTTAATTATTTGTAAAAATTAGCCTTTAAGAAAATTTGGGAGTAGGCAGAGTTGCAAGTAGGACAGAGACGAGACCGTGACTAGACTAATACCGATTTTGACGAGACAGAGACGAAAGTAGAGAAAGTCTCATGGTGTTTCATCTTGTGACTAGCAATAGTTGTATAGACATAAGTGTCCTGATATAAATTATTTTCTAAATGTGGTGTTGAAAAAACTCGTATGTATTTTGGCAATTTTTAGAGATTACAGAAATGAAAGTGTCATGTTCTCTCTTTCAACTTTTTCCTGCCAGATACCTCCAAAGTGTCGAAAATACCCTTCTTTCAATTTGCAACCAAATTATTGGAAAACATCTTCTGACTGCAAATAATTAACTTCCAAACACTTCACTTTCTGCTTCACTAGATGTCCCCAAATATAACAAAAATGTGACCAAAGTACGATTTTGAAGTTTCCAAATGTTAGTTTCTGTATTTAGTATACCTAAAAATTACATTTCGTTAATTAGTGAACCGACTATAGATATATCATCAGAATATATTTTCTCAATTTTAGTAAGTTTTTTTCCATCAAAATATTTACACCCAAACATTAAACATCCATCTTGATAGGAATGCAGGCCGAATTAAGTAGGAGGAAATATGTACATATTAAAACAGTTAAAATATGTTTCAAATTATCTTGAATCCCCCACTCCCATATTAGAAAAGTTAACCCATATAATTCTATTAATAAATTAATAATCACTTGTCAATGAATCATTGAACCACAACCATTAAACAACTTATAACGAGGAAAAAACAACCCAGAAGAAAGTTTTTTAAACAAACAAACAAACAACAAATAACAATCTCGAACAATACCTACGTCCAAATACAATTAGCAAATGCAAAATAACCCGTTGTGTCAGTAGCAGCTTAAAGAGCTAAGCACTTTGCTGCTGCCTTATAGCAATTTCGACATCCATCAAAATGAGTTCAATGGTGATGAGTGTATCGCTATAAACACTTGTACAAACAACATGTCTTCCTGTTGCTGCCGATGATGGCCGATCGATGGTTCTGGTTCTGCTGCGAACTCTTCTAAAAACCCAATCAGAAGATGAAGATACACGAGAAGAAAGAATCTCTACTCTAAGAAGCCATTTATCTATCCAAACCCAAAGCCAACACTCTCACTGGAGCAAATAACGCCCCAAGGGACACCCCACTCAATTTTTCGCTGACAGTTAGTTTTTTGAGTTGAACTATCAACCCACACACAAAATATTGAGCTTGATCTATTCTGATGTGCGTTCAATTGAAGAATTATATTTTTACTTCGACGAGCTGTCAATCAAATTGCGCCGTTTAAGGTGAGCATTCGAAAGTTATTTCGCGTTTTGGCCATTCAACTCACCTATATTGTGAATATGCCCGCCATTTCCAACGATAAAAGACGAACGACCAACGATAGCGAAGACGTCACATCCGTTGGCTTCCGTTTCGGTGGCTTGTATCGTTGGTATGTCGTTGTCGTTATCGATGGCCGATGTCACCACACCGCTGCTGCTGCACTCTGAGCTGTCCATCATTTGGGATTAAGTTTCATTTTGTAAGCTGCCAAAGTGCCTGAAAAGTGTGTGCGCAGTCATAACTGGATATGAAATAAACATACATAATAATTTCATTCATAGACGCATGCATTGATGAAATAGTGCGTAACGCATATTAAGGAGCTAATTGCATTGCATTCAGTCGCTCACTATCATATCGCCACAACAATAAACGAACGCCCTTTGCCGTTCAACTATGACTACGACGACGAACGACGACGACTTCATTTACGTGACACGTGGAGATGTGTTACGTCGGTCGTCGGATCGGGCTTGGCTGACACGCATAAATTTAGTTTACCGTTTATTTAAAAATATGAAACAAATAAAAAAAACTTTAACTACTTGCACTTACCTAGTGGTGTTTTATTGCAATTGAATGAAATTTATGTTGTATGCACAGACAAACATATTCATAAGTTTGAAAGTGTTGCATTGGAGTAGACAAATTTATACAAGGTACAAAAATAAAGTATGACTGAATACTTTTTATAGAAAAATAAATGTAAAGTTAGCATTAGAAGAAATAATGCAACGAAATTACTTAATATTCTCTCTAAGAATAGGAAATTTGGTTTATTTAATATTTTTCGTCTTCATTCAAAGTTATCAAAAATATTTCTAGCAATTTGATGTTGAATTTGCTAACTGCGGAAATGCTTTTTTGATTTAAAACTTGTATCAGTGAATTAAAAAGAGTATTGATTAAACTTCGTAACCAAAATAGAAATAATTGCCAAAAAATAATCAAAAACGTTTCGAAACAATCAAAAATGTTTCGAAATAATCAAAAATGTTTCTTTGTGAATCATTGATTTATGATTCCTTGATGTAAGTGAAGAAAAAATCATGTTATTAATATTTACTTTTGTCCTCCCTTAAGGAAAAAATGCAAGACCTTTGATGTACTCCAGGCCGTATACGCACTTTTTTTTTAATTTTTTAAAATCTAAACGCTTTTCGTTCTGTGAATATCAAATGAGCTTATGCATCATACTTTATGCATGAAAGTTTATAAAAAATAAGTTAGGCTTGATAGTATTTTATAATAAACAAACTTGATACTAATTTTAATTCATACTTATACTAGTTTTAAGGCAAAACAGCAATCTCTCATTTAGTAAGTTGATCATCAAATTTTCAAAATTGTTCTTGTAGAAATGTATCCTCTTAAAAACCATTATTATACTTGCAACACTTCCTTGGCAATAATATATGATGATATGCATCATTATGCTACTTACCACAAGCATTTTACTATGTTATGGATTGCATATGCGCAAGATCTGAGGTAAGCGTCCCCGTCGTCAGGTAAAATTTCAAAAAAAAAAATATAGAATCTACCTACTGACTATTTCTGACTGACAGCCAAGCAAACGAACAAGGTAGTCAGCTAGCGAATATACATATGCTCAGCAGCCGATCCGACAATGAAAGGTTATTTGCGGATATTGAACTAGTTACCTAGTGCCAGCAGAGAGCGCGTAATAACCACACAAAGTCGATGTTCGAGGAGCCACGAAACAACAACAAAATGAACAACACAAAAATGCTGATTTTAAGACAGCGACGTCAAGTTAACAAAAATACCATCGGCATAGTCTTGGCCTTAGAGTTTGGCCATACCAGAGAGCCATCAGAGCTCTACAATTGAGTGGGCTTTTTGCAAAGGCCGGAAAAGGATGGTCTCCGAGAGCAAGCGAGAGGGAGTCTTGTCTCGTGTGTAGTAAATTTTTGTTTGGAATTTTCCTTTTGGAAACAAATCAATTTTACTATCCCGCAAGAGAATCTATCTCAATTTTTCATTGCAGTTTGGCCCCCAAGTTGAATATCTATACTCGAGGCCAGAAATTACTATGATTACGTATATTTTGTGATGAATGCCATCATCGCGGCTGCATCCACTCGATATTCGACTATTCTATAGTCCACCACCACTGCACTGCCGGCCATCATCGTATCGTCGCCGTGACTTTGGCCTCTATATAGCTACCTTTAGGTATATCTACTAAGTAGGATACTTCTTCGGTCGAGGAACAATTTCCACGAATTGAAATAAAAATATATTTGCAATGTTTTTCTTTTTTTGGTTTTTCAATTTCTCTTGATGGCGATGCCATTCAAAATCACTTTTGCAACAAAATAGAAAAATAAAAGTTAAACAAAACAAATTGGCAAACAACATTCTTAGAACAACGACTCGTGCAGAATTTCAATTAGAACAAATGCGCGAGGTGAGCTCTATGTGCCATTTAGTTTTTTTTTTTTCTTTTTTTGATTTTTCAATGTTTGTGCTATTTGAAAAACAAAACAACAAAAAGATCATCCAAACTGTGTTATTAGGGCTTTCTGGGGAAAAAATAATCATAATTTTATTTGCATTATAACTGGCCAAATGCGACTTGTGACTGCGATATCTCTGACCTTTATCTCTCAAGCGCAAGTTATTTGGTTATAGTTTATAGTTATTTTATGGGTTATTTGAAATAAAATGGTAAAATATTTTTAAGTTTTTCTGACAACGGTTTTATAAAAAACCCGTTGAAAAGCATTTAAGGAACTCTGATAATTTATAATTGTAGGTTTTTAAGCAGATATCTATTTATATATGAGTTTGGCTCGATCTAAAAATGTACCTTAGATTATTGGTAACTGTGATTAACACTTTCGTATGTATTTGTTTTTAGAATTTACCAACATTTTGCAAGTGAGAAATGTAGTCGACCTAATTAAATACTGATAGGGGCCAATTTGGCTATTTTCAAGAATGAGGTTCAATATTTTTGATGAATAATAGACAAAATTGTTACTTTATGTCTTTATAAAATAAGTCGAAAGAATACAAAATTTTCTGATGATCTACAATTGGTTTTGAAAAAATTACTAACTTAAAATTTAGAACAGTCTTTTGTTAAGGGCTTAATATTTTGCTGGTAAATAATTTGTTTCATATATAAAAATTTGCTAAACCATTCAAAATGGTTTAAACTAAAAAAAAAAAAAAAAAAAAGGACGCCTGCCTAATTTCACTTTGGACTTTAAAATCTTCTGGCAACCTACCTCCGCATTATACGACTTTCAGGGCCAAATTTTGCTCCCAAGTGTTCTGTTATGTTCTGTGAAAATAATTTCCACTAATATTTTGGCAACTGCATGCAAAACGCAAATACCACCACAGTTTTCGCACTTCATCATGTCTCCTTTTTTTGGAACTTGACAATAATTCCTTCTTTTATCGGTGCTTCAGGGTGATTTAGTTTTAAACATTTTTGTGTATTATTCCATTTTTAGAAATGTCAAAAGATAACAGCTTTTTAAGTGAAAACTACCCAAATATCGGTCTTTTCAAAATGAAACCTCTTATTGGAAAAACCTGTCAAGACCCTTCAAACACAAGAATTCTCTGTATAAATTGGTACATTTTTATTGAATTATTGTTGATCAAAAGTCAGATTAGTTTCAAATCGAAGACTCAGTTTCATAAAGGACTATGCACGCTTTTATAACCAATTTGTGTTATACTGACTTAATTAATGAAAGTCAATATGACAGATATTACTTCGTTAATATTGCTGCAACTATCTGACAAAATTTGGAAAAAAATAACTTTTTTATAAAAAGAATCGGATCTAGTTCACTATTTTGAAAAACTCCTAAGCTCTCATTTAAAACGAAATTTTTTATTTGATTTTATAGATTGCATTGTCGTTTTTGAAAGCTTACAGTATATATTGAAGCTGAGGATGGTAGACGAAAATTTGGTAATGTTTCTTAAACTAGAAGATTTGTGCAAAGTATGCATCATACAAAATGCTAATTTTTAATAGAGTCGAATTTTTATAATTTAAAATTTGTTTTAAATTTTCAAGGTCTCTAGAATCTAAAGCCTTCGTTTCTTAATGTTCCTTGGTACATTCGAAACTCCGTACTATTTCAAATCTTTTTTTTCCGCCTCCCATATCACAAATATTTACTTTAAGTAAATTTAGTTAATATGAACAGTGCGTTGAATATCGATTACCACTACACCTGCTGTTCATCGACTTCAAGATCATTGATCTCCATCAAATGACACAACAAGTGTGGAGAGAGAAGAAGCAGAAGTTGTAGGGCTGAAAACTAATTCCGTCAAAACAAAAATGATCAGCCTCGGAACCCGACCATCCTCTCAAATAAATATTTCCTCCTCGCAACCGGTGGAAAAAGTGGAAAGCTTTCAATACCTTGGAAGTATCGTCTCCATCGAAGGCGAAACCGAACAAGACGTCACCTGCCGCATCGACAAAGCAAAAGCGGCGTTCGGTATGCTGTCGAAAATTTGAAGAATAACTCTATCAGCTTAAGAACAAAGCTACGACTGTTTCGCACAAACGTCGAATCTGTGCTTCTTTATGGGTGCAGCACCTAGAAGGTTACTTCAGCCATTACAAGAAGGCTGAAAACCTTCGTGAATAGATGTCTTCGTAACATTCTAAGAATTTTCTGGCCAAACCGTATATCAAATGAGGTCCTTCATAGAAGGACAGGTCAGGAACCTATAGACACTATAATACGATGGCGTAAGTTCCAATGGATTGGCCATACGCTTCGAAAAGGTAACGACTGCGTTGCAGGCCAAGCAATGCAGTGGAATTCGCTCACACAAGAAGGAAGAAGAGCTGGATGACCGAGAAGCATATATAGCGCAGGACAGTCGAGGCGGAATCAGCGTCAATAGGCAAGAGTTGGAGGGAGCTGAAACACATCTCCATCTTAGGCGTAGTAAAGGCCCTTTGCCCCTTAAGAGGTTCCCAACGGACTTAACAGGTCTGAGGACCTAAGTAAATTTAGTTATACAGATAAGAACATCAAGTTTTTCAGAAAGCCTTTCAACTAAAACCAGAAAAATTAATCAAATGACATCTTCTTTTTTTTCAATTATAGAAAAATAAAGAAATTAAATATTTTCAGCTCAACATTTTTCAGAGCAAAAAATTATGTAACCATCGAAAATAAAGGGTATTTTTTGAAGACGCTTGATTTTCAAGAAGAAATAAAAAGCATATAATTTTTAATTTAATGGCAAATAATTCAGCTCTACTTAAAAAAAAAAAGGTTTGCCATTATGCCAAAAATGATTTCAGAGAACTGGCGGCCGCGGCCAATTTTAGACCACTTTTTCTAGAAATTAGGGCCAATTGTCAAAACATACTTTGAATTTTTCGATACGTTGCGTAAACCGAACCATTATTTCGGCAATAAATGTGCACGATTTTTAACGTTGTTCAGTAGTAAGTCTATTTAGTATAAAATGGTAAACCAAACTGAAACTTCCAAAATAGTATTGGCAAATGGGAAACCTTATGTCTAAAAAAAACCATTAATTGAAATTCAAATAAAGACGTTGACGTCTTGAAAAACAAAAAGGAACTTCAAACATACACATTTTTGACGATTAAATACTTTAAAAAAATACCCCAACTCCAAAATAATTCTACCAAAAAATATTAAAAATTGATATTTGACATTAGTCAGAGCAAACTAACTTCTTTTTACGTAAAATATTGTTAACATCATTCATATGAAAATCAGCTTACTAATTTTTTACCAAAAAAATACTACTTAATTGTTTTAACACCGAATAATAATAACGAATATCTCAAAAATACCTTCAAGTTCCTTAATTGACAATTTGGATTATTAAAACAAATATCAGCTGCAAGTCTTCAAGTATAGTTTCAAGGCAAATCTTGATTTTGTTGACGGTTTTAGGTGTTAAGATGAAAAATATCTTTTAATAATCTTTTCTCAAGAAAGGGACAATTTTTATATTTTTTTACTTAAAATTTATTTTTCGTTTACATTTGCTCACGTCAGAAGATTAAGCTATCTATTGTCGAAAGCAATAATCATAATATTTTTTCAAAAACAAATTTATTTTGCTATTTAATTTATTAATTTAAATATTTTTTGTATTAATTTGCTTGACTTTATCTTTTGAAATAAAGTGTTTCCACCCGCAAACTATTTAAAATTTAAAAGGTATTACAGACAACTTGTCAAGTAATCTGCATATTATTTTATCTATTGCAAGATTTTCTATTTGGGGCATTCATTAAAACCCAATTCAAGCAAATTTTTTTGAAAAATTCTTGATATCGATAATAAGCAACATTATTAACCCCATTAGCCTTTTTAATTTTCCAGCTACTCAATCATATAGAAGTGAATAAAACTCTGAAGTCCATATGTATTTAAGAACTGACAACTGAGGAAACTTTTTAAAGGTGAAATAACTTAAACAAATCAATCAACTTAAATTCGACAATCTATCGTGGTAAGTTTGACAACTAATATTTTTAGTAAAAATAATGAGAATTTCTCTTGGATTGAGTATTGATGTTCCTTGCATTTGTCCTAAATATCTGGACAATTCCCCGTCGGGATCCATATGTATCCCTCCCCTTCTTGTCGCCTCAAATCACATCTAACTCTATCTCTGGTACCATATAAATTTTCCAACTCAAGCTGACCTCCATAATTTACATAATCCATAGCATTTGTCGACATCAAATTAAAAAGAAAAAGAAATGATTTATCTACATATCTACCACCCATACCATTAGATAGACTATGCCAAACAAAAGAGTTCAAAAGCAGCAAACTTGTTTATAGAGTATAGAGATATTTGTTTGCGCATAAAAGCAGCAATTTTTTCGCAGTCTCATTTTGTTTATGGCAAAGCTTAAATGGAAAAAAATGATTTTATTCATTGATTAGATAACAGTTAAGTTTTCGAATAACCTATTTATAGAATATATACATTATTTTATTGTGCATCTACTCGTATACTCGTATATTATACACAAATGAGTTCTTTTTCCATTCAGATCATTGAACTTGAATAGAGGCGAATGCGAATAAATCGCTTTTAATTTCTTATAATCGTATTACTCGCATATACAAGTTGTATCGAATTGATTTGTATTCAATTTGATTCGTTTCTATTTTATTTTGTACGAGTACACTGTTAGATTGATAGAAGAAAATAAGCAGAAGTCTATGGTGTAGGTATAGAAGTGCCAATAATGTTGATGATGATGATGATGGTGGCAAAATAAAGCCGAGGAAACAGAAGTGACAAACCATCAACATCAACTTGACGAAGGTGAAATTTATTAACAATTTTATTTTTTCTTTCTTTTTGTCTTTTTTTTTAAGCTGGTGTTGTGCTTCTTTTTATATTTTCTAGTTGTTTGCTTCTAACTTCGTCTATTACTGTCATTTTGCCAGTTATTTTTCATTTCTATAGTTTCTAGAATTTTAGTATATATTACCAAGTCTTTCTCTTCTTTTTAACTAACCGAGTTGGTCTTGGTCTTGGTAAAGTTGGTAAAATGCTCTTGAAAGAGTGGTTTTCTTCTTCTTCTTCTTCTTCTTCTTGATTCTTCGTCGTTGTCTTCTTTTTCTTCTGCATTTGGGGCCAACTTCTGGTATTCTGTAAGTTCGACTGTCTGAATTCTGGTGTGTATATAGCTTGTTATTCGATTCTGAAATTAGGTTAGGAGCGTTGAACTCTGATGGTTATAATAAACTTGAAATGGTATGATATTGCTGATGGAAAAGATAGACTAAGTCTTAAGTATACCGACTGCTGATGGTAAGGGTAGATTTGGCACTTTTAAAATATCAATGATAGAATTATTTTAAAGAAAAACATATTTAAGTGCAAAATTGTTCAATAAAAAACGATGACCATTAAAACTGAAATTGAAGTTTCCGCAGCGGTCAATGGCTTAACATACATTGCACCGCTCTTTTCTTTTATGATGATCTCTTTATGTTGTATATGTAGCTGGGTACTTACTCTTTGGTTGACAATATTATTAACTGCTCACTTACACCGACTGACGACGACCGACGATGGACTTGGGGCGGCCGATGGCGGCGGGCAGCGCGCTGCAACGACGACGACGGTCTCAACAGGTTGTTAAAAAATTGTAGTATGAGTGTTGTAACACTCACACTAACAGCGGTGGTGTAATCAAATCGATCCAAAGCAACCAACCGCACATTCTCTTCCGGCAACCACTTGGTCGACATTCATCATCTATGAATGGGCTATGGCTTGGCTATCGTTTGCTGCTGTTGCTGTTGGTGCTGCTGGGGTTGGTAGACCGGCACTACTTTGTCTGATGCTTGATGCTCTTGGACTTGATGTGCTTCGCGACCAAGAACTTGAAACAATAGCTTATAACTTGTTGTCGCCCCCATCATCGCAGTTTCATGATTAGGTATTGTTGGAGTCGTGCAGTGATGCTGAACTATTTTGTTTTGTATTTATATTAAATGTCGAGGATAGTATTTAGTTATAGGTGCTTGAAATGTAATTAAATATATAAATTTTGATATGCATAGATGCATCAAATGGGATTAATTAAAATTATTACTAGTACCTGCACGGAATACAATTTTTGTTTTTGTGCTTTTTAAATTCAACAAAAAATATTTTTATCAAGTTTTGTTTTTCAAAACTTTTATTAAAATTGTATGCTCCAAATTTTGAGGTTAAGCCTTTACAAATCTAATTTTACTGTTTTTTTTGTAATATAGTTATATAGGTTAGGTTTCAAAAATATTTAATATTTTGGCCTTGAGGTCACATCGTAGACTCAAAAGTTCTTTATTTCACTTATTTGCAAGCTTCAAAATCAGAAATATCAGGTTTTTCAATAAGAGCGCTACAATTTTTTTTTTTTTTAAATAAAACAAAAATGGTTTTAGATATCAATGAAATGGGGCCAAAAATATTCGGTTATCATTGAAGGGTAGCGATTCCCATTCACAGTAACGTGCCAGTCTTGATCATCACGGAAGAATACGGCCCAATGACGCCGCCAGCCTATAAACCACACCAAACCGTAATTTTTTCGGGATGCAGTGCTGACTCATGGAGGACGTGTGAATTGCTGACTGACCAATACCGCATATTCTGTTTATTGACGAAGCCATTCAGCCAAAAATAAGCCTCATCGCCGAAGATGATTTTTCGATGAGAACCCGAATCGTTTTCAAGTTGTTGCTCAGCCCAATTCACGAACATACGACACTTCTGGTGGTCAAGGGGCGTCAGTTCTTTCGTCAATTTAATCTTGTAAAGATGTAGGCCAAGATCTTTTCGCAAAATTCGCCACAACGACGTCACAGAGATGTCCAACGCTTGAAAACGACGTGTGAGAGCCACATTTAGGCTTTCTGCGATTAAAGCCTTAGCCGCAGCAATATTTTTGACACTACATGCACTTCTTTATCTCACTGCCACGGGAACATTTTGTACTGTGCCTGTGGATTCAAATTTTTTCACTAGACGCTCAATTGTTGATCTGCTAGGACGATTATGACGTTGAGGCCACTGACTCCGAATTTTGGTAGTAAATTTTAATAATTTCGACTCGTTGTTGGCTCGTATATATTTCCATCTTGAAATGGCAAAAGAACGGCAAGAAATATGGTGTCGTTTAGTGTCCCTGTTGCTCTACTTTTGTAGCGTCCCTGTTGAAAAACCCTGTACTTAATTTTGACTACCTTTTCGACATTAAGTTGGGAACACCACAAGTTAAAGGGGAAAATGATTTGTTTGCTTGGGGGTGATGCTCTAATATTCTGTTTCCAGCTAAACGGACCTCCCATAACAATCTTTTAAAAAATGGACTACAAAAAGTATGGGTTTTTGAGAAAAAATTATCAGGAAATAGAAAACATGAATCATAAATCGTTTTCTGTATTCTATGAATTAAAAAGTGCTGGAGTGCGACCGATACCCATTGATGCAGTTTAAAGTGATTATTTTTTGAAAATTTGGCAAATTGTCATCCAAGAAACTTCGAAAAGTAAAAAACTAATCAATAAATTGAAGCTTAAGCTTTTTTTTTTGTAGAGGTTTATTGAGGATGCATGGTATTTTGTGTAGGTTTTTATTTTTGAATGTTTCCAAGTGCAAACAAGAAAGTATTTAAGATGAAATAAGTTTTGAGTCGATTTTGATGATATTTGGCTTCAAGATATTTAAGTCAAAAATCATTGTTTGCCAATTTTTGGTAGGAATTTTTTTAAGGTTCTAATCTTTTGTAAAAAAGCTGTCAGTTTGATTTTTAAAACAAAATTTCCGAAATGTCGAGAATGTTATTGTTTTGATCAATAAAGTTACAATATGAAATTTGAATGAATTTTCATTTTAAACAAAACACTCACCTAAATTTGTTTGAAAGTCTTTTTTGCATATTTTGATGTTATTATCTGCAAAATAAAATTCATTTAAAGTCCTTTGTTGGTTCTTGAGATATATGTACAAACGTACTGAATAACGGTCGTAAGCAAATACAGACATCTCTTTAAAAACTATGAATTTATATTCTAGGGAACTTGAAAAATCGAAAAATATCAAATGTTCAATTCGACAAATCTGACCGATTACAATAACTTGATATGCGAAGTTTTTAACAAATCTTCCGAAACTCCTAATCTGACCAAATTCAATCATATTTTATTACTATCAAAATGCAGTTTCCTCTCCCATTCATTTTTATTTCTATATTTATTTCCTTATTTCGAAAGACTTTCCAAGCATTCAAATGACAATTTATTGAATGGCCCAAAATTGTTGGCCATATGTTATGGCCCTTCAAATAGGTTCTTTTTATAAATTTTATTTCTTAATTTCTAAAAATGATCTTCAAAATCAAAAACTATCTAATTGAAGAGGAACCACTCTCACGACTTTGTCGGTTGAATCGTTTCCTGTTGCCGTTGATTCTCTAATGCTGACGCTGCCACTACCCTTTCACACCATTACGTAGTCCTTTTAACGGTATCCACACCATATGCCGTATTTTACAATGACGACTTCAAATCTTCATTTCTTTGTAATAATATTCTAATCCTTTTCCCAGACCCTTCTTACGCCTTTTCCCGTTTTGTACATACAAGATCTTCCAATAGAACGTGTGATAACTAAACAAGGAAGCGATCAATTGAGAGAATCTTGGATGAAGTAAGAAAACAGACAATAACAAAAAAAAAAGGATAAAACTCCTTTCACCTGACTTCCATACCTGCTGATGATGAGAGCTACCTGTGAACTAATGATTGAATAACGTGATTTAGGATCAAATGAATATAAAAAATGATGAACATTAATCAGACAACGATCAGACTAGATGAGGGGGATGAAGTTGTATAACAAGGATGTAAGTGGATTCACAGTTGATTTGTATTTCTCATGGGTTTTCTTTAGCTGTTTTGAATCCTTTCTTATTATTTTTTCCTGTTTAATACCGCGGAAGGGGTTCCATATGCTGTTGCTGTTGCTACTGAACTGATGCTTCTGTAAATTTTGAAATTTGAATTTCTCAAAAATTATACTCTTTGTGTATTGCGACAATCTTATGAGAGGATATACAAAAAAATACAAGCAATAGAAAGGACAGGATCTAACGGTTGTGAGAGACAGATTTTAATAATTACCTTATTACATTCAAATATACCAGACTTTCTATATGTACATATTACATAAAGGTATAGGAAAGGAACCTATTTGTTAACTTTGATGTTGGAGGGTATACTTTTTGATTAGAATCACAGCTGTGAGTGAAGGAAGAAATTATTATTTTTGTGATCAAAAAAGAAAGAAAGAAAGAAAGGCTCTATGAAACATATGTGCGGATATGCGAGTATAGAAAGGATTCAAACGGGATCTTTTACCTATACCATATTGTTAAAATTCTTTTATTTTGCTGATCGAATGCATGCATCTTATTAACTGACATCAAACTTATGACATCAAAAAAAGAACCGTTCCGTTGTTCAATATCATTTCTTGAAATTTCTTTCTGAAATAGGACCTGAAAGGTATACCAGATGGAGGAGGATGGAAAGAATATATTAACGATAGTAAGTTTACCATTATTTTCGAATTTGGTCTAGTTTTTGCTAAGACACGTGTCTATACAAAATTTTGGTTTTTGAAATTAATTCACTTTTAAAGCTATTTTTACTGAAATTTATTTGAAAAAATGATAAATTTCCGAACGTCGAAAAATTGAGAGAAATCGTCTTTTGTTTTACAGACTTCAAAAATGTTGTTTTCTTAGGAAAAAAGATCACAGTAAATATGAAATTGAACATCTGTCAAAAACACACTTCTAAGCCACATAAGTCTTCTATTTGAGCTTGTAACTTCAATCAATCAAAATTATTCCTAAACCTGCATCTGGTTTTTGTATTTTGTTGTTTTCTTCTTATCCTTTAAAGGATCATTAAACTTCAATTACACAAATTGACATATTGAACCTTGTCTTGTGCCACACCCCTAATTCAACTCAAAAGAAGAGTTAAACAAATTCTTGTGGTCAACTTTGTCCATGTTTCTTCATAATTGATAGTAAATTTTTTAGAAAGTGTCCAATATGTGTTTCTAGCTAATTTCTACAAATCCTTAGAAAAGACATTTTCAAAACAAAAGAACAAAAATACAATTTCTGTTATGATGAAAATGAAAACATCATTTATCATTCCTTATATGTACATCTCAAAATCTCAAATAAGATTTGCGAATTTCTTGAATGTCCTTTTTTGAAATTTCTCTTTTTTTGTGTGCAAAAATGTTGTTCTTAGAAAAATATCAACAGGCACGCACGATGCCAAAATTTTTGATGATGAATGGCTCTAAAAAATATGTAAGTACACGTAAACAAAAAAAAACAACAACGACAACCTTTTCCAATGTATAAATTAACCGCAAGACAGGTATAACAAACCCCTAAAAAGGACGAAAGTCAAGGACCGAGTTTGCTGATTTTTTTTTTGTAAGTCTTGTCGTCTTCGGGTGGTATTTTTACAGTTGTAAAAATGTTTGACAAAGATTTTTATGATTTATTATAACTTCGCTGAAAAGTAAAAAAAAAAAAAACTATGACCTCCAGGTTGTGTTGCATACCATATAATTAGGACTATAACGGAATTGAAATGAAACCAAGGATAAGGATATACTTTCTAAGCAATTATTTCTTGCATCATAGCAGAGCAACGTCAGCTTCAGCGTTATGTTTTATTGCACCGTGTTTATTTTTTTATGAGTTATAAGTATTTATGTCTTCGCTCTAAAAAAAGGAAAAGGAAGAAAAAGAACAAAAAGAAAATACATCTGTATAATCTGCTAAATCTAACGGCATTGCATCTCAACATTACGCAACACTTTTAACAATGATGCCTTTAACGTTGACCCACATCCTTGAGCGCTCTAAGACTGTTTCTGATGCGAACTGAGAGTATCTGCAATAGCATCTGGATTGTGTAACTTCATCTCAAAATTATCCTTTCCGCGTTACTCTCATTATTTTGGCACCCAATCTTATAATATGATCATTTGATAGTCGCATTTAAGGATCATATTACTCACCTCGAAGAGAAGAAGAATAAAGTGGAGATTCAATAAAAAAGAAAGGAATAATATAAGAACTGAAATGGTATAAGGTAAAGGGAGTAATGAAGATCCATCTCGCGGATCTCCCTCAAGCAGTAAATGAAAAGGTGCGTAGCGTAGATTTGTGTCTGTATCCTGTAACAGAGATTAAGATCTAATGATTGCAGTTTGCAGTACATTAAAAGACTTCATATGCTGTATAAAAGGTACGTATAACTGTTTCATTCGCGATGAAGATGAAGATGAGAAACAACGCAAACGATGATGATGACGTTTGGGCGTTATTTTGTTGTTAGAAGGAAAAAAATCCGTATCCCTGTCGCAGGATTCCGTGGATTTCTCACCTTTGTTAGATGAGGGAGATTATAATGTGAATCCCTGTAAGAGGGCGATGTTTTATAGCGTAAGTAGTAATTTTGGATGTTATTTGCTGCGGTTTACTGTTAGCGGCAGAAAAAGTGCATATTATGCGGGAGTTTCTTTTTTTACCTATTTGAATGTATCATTTGAGAAGTCCTTTGTTCAGGAATATTTTTTGTGTTAGTTTAAAAAAATGCCTGCATGTGGATTTCCTGTTAACGGATTTTTTCTTCACAAAGTCGCCTTTTTTATGGAGGTACTTATTTGAATTAGATTTTCCATAAGCAATTTTGTAAAAAGTCTCTTGTGTGTCCTTTAAATTTTTTTAAATAAGCCAAATTGTCATTAAGGGAACTTTAAAAATTAACAATCAATAACTGATGTTCTGCCTGATTTTAGTCCAGATTTTCTGGACGTTAAACTTTACTAAAAACTGTCAATTGATTTTTTTTTTCATTTTACCAAAAGTTGACAACATTATTTTAGTGTGAATTCTTGCAATTTCTTCTGCAATAAATGTCTTGCAAGAAGCTCGCTTATCATATTGTCGCAATTTATTGCAGATGTATTTACACCAGGAGAGCAATTAATGTCGCCAGAAATCTGGTAGTTTACTTAAAATTGTGAAGTCATGGCGAGAAAACGTCAACGATTAGCAGCTGCGATGATAATTTTATTATTAAAAAAGAAAAAAAGATCAACTTGAGTTCGAGATTGGATTTGAAAAAGACGGAAAGCTGGTGCCTTCTATAATTTATTAAACGAATTAAATATAGAAGATGCTCAGCAATACTTCAATTTCACTCGCATGACCGCAATTTATTTGGAAGTTTTGATATTGAAAGTGGGTCCTATTATAAAAAAAACAAGACACTCGATTCCGTGAGTCAATATCACCGAAGGAAAGACCCCTGTTGACTCTGCGATTCTTACCATCTGGTATGTACTTGTACATGCAATTTAACGACAATAGGTACGAATTTAGCAGGTTGAATCTTCGATAATCATTTTTCAGGTGACTCATACCATTAACTGATGTATTTATTTAGAATTCCTGTATCCACCATATCAAAAATTGTTCCGGAAGTATGCCAAAAATTTATAAAGCAAAGACGCCAACGAGCCACTTGCGCGAGATATACGAAACTGTTTCGATTAGCTGCAAGAACTGTCGCGAGTCGATGCAAAAGTGTTTAAACTAGCATTTAATTGCACTTGCAAATACTCGCAAGAAGTTATGAAAGTACTGTCGCGATAGAACTTGCTTGGTAGTTTCCACTTGCAATTCACTGCCGGACAGACTATCGGACATTTATTGCAGAAGTTTTCTTGCAAATGGAAACGCGGCCTTAATAATACTTAAAAAATTTGCAAAATTTATTTGGGAAACCATGGTCCTGTTCAAATATGCATCACGTGAATTTTGTTTAGCGCTGAAGCTCACTTTATTTTGAAGCGATATGTCAATGAACAAAACTGCCGTATTTGGAGTGATAATTATTGTCAAGTGAATGTTGAGACACCATTTAAAATAAATTACGAAGCACAACAGTCCTTAGAGAACCAAGGCCTAGTGGCTTACAAATTTCAACCATTCCTGTGTGCGAGTCATGTTAAGGATGGAGGGGACCTACAGTTTTAATGCCGAATCCGAAAGGCTTATTTGAATTACTCTTGGAGGATTGGGTAATTCCTCGGAAGAGGAAGAGACATACTTACTGACTTTTGCATTCATCAATTAAATGACCATGATGTGCAGGAGCTGTGGCTTCAACAAGACGGTGCACAGCTCGAGCCAAATTTGATTCATTGAAGGGAACGTTTGAAAACAGCAAAGTTTCACGTTACAGAATCGTTGATTGGACCCAAGACCGTGCTGATAAATGTTTTAAAAAATTAAATGAAAATGGGACCTGAAGTTTAGGTTCGGAGCCAGCTGTGGCTTTATGAGTTTGTGAAATATTCGGGCTCAACCAAATTTGTCCACTTGCGGAATATTTTTGAAACGAAATTTATTTCAAGTCCATTGATTTAAAATCTGTTGGTTCTTGAAATGTTTTACGCACATCGAAATATGTCAAAAAACTTGACTTGATAATAGTAAGTTAACAAAAAGTTCCAAATTAAATAATTTTAGCTATGAATTCAAAAACGCTATAAAACAAAGTTCATTTAAAATAGAATGGCTGAGATTCATTCATTCATTGACCCCAACTCATCTGTTCAGGTTGAACTTTAACGACACAATAGAATCAAAAACCGTTACGCGCCGGCGTCGCACATACCACTCTGATGCTCTACACTCTGCAGCGAAACATAGGCAAGACATTTAATTAAATCAACACTCTCATGATCGAGTTCAAGAACCCCAAAATGCTATAAATTTCACTAGACCCAAAAAAACAATGAAAATCCAGTTGATGACGAAGCTTCAATTCATATTACGGCTTTTATGTATATTCAAGAGCAGACTGAGGCTGAACCCAACAAAACTCTAAGCTAGACTTCTCTAACCAAAATTTCGGTTAAATTTTGTTGCGTCACAAATTTTTTTTTTTTCCATTTTCAAAAATCTTAAATCAAAGTAACTCTCCCTCTCTCTTCGTGGAACTTTAACACCAACACCAAAAAAAGAGAGTTTAAAAATTTTGATTTTATTTTTTGACATACAAAAATTCTCTTTCTTCAATTTTTACCTGTGTACGTTTTTGGGAAAGAAGATACAAAAATTTAATTCAAAATTTACACTCGAATCACTCTCTTTTTTTGAAATGTTGTTCGTTTTCTTTCATTTTTTTGGGAAGCCATGCCCCAAACTGATTCACTCTTTGGGAAAGTTATTTCGGGCTTGACGCATTCTCTGCGCGAGCTAAAAGAGGAACCCATGAAGATATTTTGGAACATTGGAACTGCCGGCCGAAAAAGCAGTTTAACAGTTATACAATTTCGCTTGTGAGTAGTATGAACACTTTTAATTTTGTTACCTGGTATAGTATATAGGGTCACTCAACTCTCCGGTCGATGGCCTGAGTCCGGTTAAATATTCGAAGCACATTGGTCAGTGTTGATGATGATGATGACGATGACGATGATATTAATGACACAGGTGATTTTGTTAGTGTGTGTTTTTTTTTCGGTGAAGGGAACCCTGATTTTTTGAGATTTAAAAAATGCATTATGATGTTTGAGAATGACCACTTGGTGTTTTGTCATCGCATCATCACTTGATATTGACCTAAGTATCACAAATCTCAAGCGTGATTGGTGTACCGGATTAATATAAAATGCCATTGAATATGACGTGGAACGTGAGCTTTGACTTGAAGTGAGATGGAAAACTGAAAGTAGTTAGGTTAGGTACGTTATCTTGTTTAATTTAACTTCTGGGATAGGATTATTGACCTTTCATGAAGTGCACTTCATATGGGACAAGCCCTCGCGGTAAGAGAATTTTTGATTTATTTATAAGAACCTTACGTCATTAGAAGATATTTTTATGATTCAGAGAAGTTAATATTTTTAAAACGATTTGAAATAAAGTTCGATGGTTATAAATAGACGGATATTTTGACACATCAATCGGGGCGTGTTTGGGGCTTTTAAAAATAGCTTTATTTAATGATATTTGGGAATGATTTTGAAAGCAGTAAAATATAAAATATTTTCACTTCAAAAAGTGCACTGCCGAGTTTTTTTAGGATTTTAATTTCTCTAAGAAAAACTTTCAAGGTTTGTTTTTAAGCTATACGAAAACTGTAGATGTTTGTTATCTATGGTTTGACTGCTGAGAACTTCAAACTGTAATTACAGAAACAACATCGCTTGGAAATTGTAGAAATTTACTTTAAACACAAAATCTGTTTGCGAACTTAATAGAGTCCTTCGTCAATCTTACGGTGATTAAGTGATTAGGTTACAATCATCAAACACTTAACGAATTACCATACAATTTCATTGAAATGGACTGTTTGGTGCAGTTTACAAGCTGGTGGCATCATTGGTTCTATAATTTCTTTCGAAATTAGGAAGGAGCTATCGAATGATTGACTCTTTGTTTCTAAAATTTAAATCGACGACATTTGGTTCCAACAAGATGGCGTAACTCGTCCTAAAGCAAACTTAACCATCAATTTATTGAAAAATCTACTTGGTACAACTTTATTTCCAAAAGTCAGACTGCTTACTGGTAGCTTATTTAAAAAATGAATGCCTAATTTTGCTGACAGAATGAACTATATTTGATTCGTAACCATTAAGAGCATTTATGTCGAAAACATGTTTAAAAACTAAATACCACTGGAACTGGAATATTTCACCACCAACATATTTTTGATTATAAGCGTTTTTTTTTAACAAAATGCTTAATTTTTTGTTTTAATGTAGTTGCACCAAACGTTGTTGATAACAATTGTGAAGTTATATTTTTTTTAAAAGGGCATTTATGGGAAAATTTCCTTTTCTGTAACAATAATTTTTAGATTTGTGACCTTTTTTATTTCACCAAAGAAAATTCATTTACAATTCTTTTCAACTTGTAAGAAAATTTGTTGCACAAAACTTTATGTGTACTTTTTCTTATAAGTTGGTTTCTTTTTCAAATGTTATAAAAATGTGCCTGTCACGAAGCCAAAGTGATGATATTTAAGTTCTTGAAAATGTCTATAGGCTGCGTATCAACAAAATTGCACTACAGCTTTTAAAATCTAAATGAAAATTTCGGGTTAGTCGGCGCAAGGCAGAAAAAATAATTTTTACAATTTGAAAACAAATATAAAATTTAACTTAAAGAACCTGTGTTAAGTTCTTTTAAGTTAAATTTTATAGAAACTGGAAAATTAGGAAAAATGCCATGGAGTTGCCGAAATCCATGAAATATCCAAGTCAACAGTGTGCATATGCGTGCATAGAGTTTGTGCCAGCCTTATCAGTTCATTTTTTTTATTGATGAAGATCCCGCAAAGAATGTAGAATTACATTGTTTTTTCATTCCCTTACTGTTTATCTCAATCATTTCAACACTAAGTTCAACAATATTGTACTAAAATTGTTGTAAATCACATGTTAATCTTTATCCCGGTTGAACGACCAGTTCGAACACTAGTGATCTACAATATTTGTTTTGTACAATTATGTCGGCCCTTATCATAAGTTTGTCAAATAAAAACTAGATCACAAATTTGAAGCTGTATAGTGGATATTTGTAGTAACAATTTGTATTATGGTTAAATAGGACACAGGTTAAAATTATAAAAAAAATTATTGCAACAAGAAAAAATATCTCTAGGTCTTAAAAAAACACCTTCACCCTTTAAATTTTATGAAATACAACTTTTTTCGAACATTTCTTCAATATCAAATTTGCTTAAAAATAGAGAAGCATCAAGAAATGGTGTCAAAACACATTAGTCTTCTGCATTATATTTTAGAATTTATGTGAGTTCACAAAAAGATTCATTCACTTTTGGAAAAACTTCGTCATATTTGTTTTACCTAAACCCTAATATCAACCCTTTCTCTTTTCAAACAGAAAATATTTATTGCAGTATATTGCTTTCCAATAATTCCTTAATTAAAACTTTCCTTTTATTTTTCAAAGAAAATCCTTTTAATTTTGTTTGACTGTTATTAATGTTTGAGTTAACTTTTTAAGTAAACTAGGCCTAAAATTGAAACCATACACAAAATTAGACCAGATTAAAAGATGATATCAAAATATGGCACACGATTTAGAAGATTAAGGCTTGCCGCAAAGGATTCAAAAAATCTGCTCTCATCCCAAAAATTCATTCTTATAATCTTAGAATCAGTAGAACCTCTAATAACTTTATCCTTCTTCCCTTGAATATGAAAACAATTAAGCACTAAATATGATTTTGTCCTTGCTCTCGAAAACAAATTATCCTTTTTAAATTTGGTGACCAAAATTGGAACACTTTCCAATCCTATTTTACAATCAGCAATAAAGTTAAGTAGCAAAAATATATGTTCGTGTATTATAAAACGAAAGAGTTTTAGTTTTATGACAGGATAATATAAAGCAAAAAGGTTTACCATCCTTAGATATACAGTTTATTGCTTATAACCAGGTAGCATGATAGACATCATAAGAAAGGGTTAAAACAAGATGATTCGTTGTACAAAAGGTATAACATGGAATTTTTATTAACTACTGTCACTTGTCAATGGACGCACTGAATGCACAAAGCCAATTTGCATGAGGACAGTAAAATAAATATTCAAATTTACTATTTTTGTCTGTATATAGTACCTACCTCTTTATATTTTTAAAATTCCTTAGAATTTCTTTTGTCTTTAATTTCGGAAATGCATATTCATAAAAGATAAATGATGTTAAGAAATGGTTTCTTTTGTCTTTTCTTCCGAACACAATACAAAATTTTGAAATATGTTTGTTTTTCTTTGAAGAATGTGTATAAGGGAGTGTTTAGGGACTTAGATGCGCTTCCTTAGGAAAGGGTATGGATTTTTCAAAATTGTTATTTTAATATCCATGGTGGGCTTAAAATATTGTATTTATAAAATAAGCAACTGTTATTTTAGGCCTTTGATTTTTTTTTTGGAAACCTCACTCAAATGCATGATATTCAAAAATTGGAATTTCCATAAAATATGAACACATCATCAAGGATTGAATCTTTCATCCTTAAAGATGCTAAATGTTGTTTTTTTTTTTTTATTATCTCAGTGGTTGTTTTTGAAAATATTTGTATCATGAAGTGTTTGAAAATAAAAACAGAGGTTCTCAATAGGGTCAAACAAGCATCGTTATGTTATCAAGAGCTATAAGATCAAAATTTAAGAATTTTACAAAAATGAGAATATTATGTTTTTTCACTTTCAATCAATGGAACGTTGGTACATAAATTTAAGATTTAATTCTTATTCTAAAATAGAGTAAATTTACAACTTAGAAACGATTCAGGTTTTTGATTTTTAATTATCGATTATTTTTTCATTAGAACTTGGACAAAAGACCAAAAGTAAAATTTACTAAGTAAGTAGTAGGAAAAAGAAAGATTTAAAAAAAGAGTTGAGTTTTTTCAATTACTGATAAGGATTTACACAGAATTAATACAATACCAATTTTTCAACTTTTTTAAATGCAAACTTCGAATTAAGGAAAGAATTATTAATGTTGACATTTTTAGTATTTATTATTCCCTGAATCTTAAGTCATGTACATATTTTTCCACTCTCTTTTATTTAAAACTTTTTTCAAAACTTCCCAACCAAATAAGAAAAAAAAAAACATTAACAAAACACTCTCTTCAGAGTCAATAACCTTAAAAGCTAAGAATGTTTTAACTAACTTGCTACTATATTATTCTTGATCGTGTGCAATCTTTTCATTTATGTATTCTTTCTTTTCCGGACTTTCCCGAAAACGAAAAACCAAAAAAAAAGATTAAATTTTTGTTTTTGTTTTGGTCTTAACCATGAGTTCATTGGCACGCACTATAGGTCTATGGCCCTCTGCTCTATACCAAGTTCGTTTTGAAAGCAAAGAAGTCATCAACCTTTTTTTTTTTCTTATAACATCTACATCATCTTAAAGAAGCTTATTTTAATTTAAGAATCAAAATTGGTAGGTATACCTACATATCATTACTAAAACAATTAGTTTCCCTAGATTTTGGTTTTTTATTGTCGGTGAGTTTTGTATAGTTTTGTTTTTTAAAGTTTATTGACTGGGATTTTGTTTTTCTTTTTTTGGTAAACTTAATGTGATAATTATGAAAAATGAGAGGACTATAAATTACTAAGAAAAAGAAGAGAAAAGTGATCGAAGAAGCATGAAAGAATACACTATGAGTATAACTATGATGAAAAGATTTATAGTAAAAACGAAAATATAACTTATTTTGGAAGAAACTTCACAATTTTTAATGATGGGTTTTTGTTTTCCGGTGGCAAGAACTTACTTAAGTCAGCCTTGTATAGTTTAGTATACTTTTAATTTATGTATCTAAATTTATAAAAGTCTTTTTGGAAAAAGCAGAAGGAAATATGAAAGATATGTCTCCAACTGCAGAGCGATAATAATATTTTTAGTTAATTAGTTAGTGCAGTCAGTAAAGTCTCATTTAATTAACCAACATTTTTAAATAGAGTTGTGGTTAAACTCTAGCTTAGCATAAGTGATTATTATTATTATTCTTATTCGATTGAAATTGAAGAATGAAGACCCTTTGAGTTTTATAGTCTTTGAAGACATTTAAGGGTCAATATAAAAGTTAACGTTATGTTAAGTTTAATGTAGTCTTTTGAAAGAGTCACTTTGGTATAAGAAAAGAGATATACTTTTCAGTTAAGAAAATAAGTTAAATGATTAAAAGAACTCAAGTGACTTTTTAAAAAGACTACAATCAAATGACTCACTGGAATATTAAAATTAATTCAAAAAAATTTAAAATTTCATATTTTTTGATTATTTAATAAAATAATTTGTTTTAGAAGTCCTAACAATAAATCTTAATCATGACTCAACTGCTTAGTAACTTTAGTCTTTAAGACTTTACTAATTTTTTGGAAAATATTATAATTTTCAAAACAAAAATACCACGCGTATGACTTTAAACCCACTATTTTTCTAGTTAAAAAAAAAATTATTTCAAAGAAAGGTATAAGCAAAATTGTTCGATGAACCTGCCCACGCTAGTTACAAATTTCTCAAACAATTTGTGTTAGCCACCCAAAGAAAATGTCATCTCTTTCAAGCCAAACCACTCATTAAGCCATGTTCAGAAGTCTTTGCAAGAATCGAATGTTGATCGGTGATCGAGAAGATAGTCGAAAGAGGTCAGGTCTGAAGAATAAGCGGAATGACGTAGCACTTCCCATTTGAGTGTCTCCAAGTACACAGAAAAAAAAAGTTGTCATATAGAACAATTTTCGATTGTCAATTTTGGGTAGTCAATATGACAACAGAAGAAGTCAATAGAACGCAACTTCGGTAGTCAATATGACAATTTGGTTGTTATATTAACTACCAAAATTGACTATCGAGGATTGTTATATTGACTACCCAGTAGTCAAATTAGATTTCGGTTTTCAACAAAAATTGTCATATTGACTACCGCAGTTGTCATATTGACTATCGAAGTTGTCATATTGACTACCGCAGTTGTCGTATTGACTACCGCAGTTGTCATACTGACTACCCTAGTTGTCGTATTGACTATTGAAGTTGTCATATTGACTACCGCAATTGTCGTATTGACTACCGCAGTTGTCGTATTGACTACCGCAGTTGTCGTATTGAATACCACATTAGTCAGTACGACAACAGTAGTTTCAATTTATTTCAACCAAAGTTGTCATATTGACTACTGCAGTTGTCATATTGACTACCGCAGTTGTCATGTTGACTACATCAGTTGTCATATTCACTACTGCAGTTGTCATATTGACTACCGCAGTTGTCATATTGACTACCGCAGTTGTCATATTGACTATCGAAGTTGTCATATTGACTATCGAAGTTGTCACATTGACTACCGCAGTTGTCGTATTGACTACCGCAGTTGTCATATTGACTACCGCAGTTGTCATGTTGACTACCGCAGTTGTCGTATTGACTACCACATTAGTTAATATGACAACCGCAGTTTCAATTTTCTTCAACCAAAGTTGTCATATTGACTACCAAATTGTAAAAAAAATTCGGATCCCAAAATTGACAACCGAAAATTGTTCTATTGACTATCGCGGTTATCGGCTAAAAATTGACTACCAAATTGTCATATTGACTACCAAAATAGTCAATAGGATGACTTTTTTCGTTCTGTGTAGTTTTCAACCATTTTTGACGTGAAAAATGGTGCGTTGTCGTTGAGACGAGTTTGTTAATAAATATAGCCTTTGATCAGTTGTGTGCGGTAATGGTGTTCGTTGATAGTTTTCTTGGGACGATTTTCATTCTTCTTGCCCCACAGGTCGCAAACAACGAAACCAATACCTTTTCATCGCTTCCGTTAGCATTGAATACGCAAAGAAAAATGAACTTTATGTTACAAAATCGGTTACAAAAAGCACTGATTAATGTTGACAGACGTCAAATACATAAAAGAAATAGTTTGGAAAGTCAATGGTAAATCATTGCGCCCATTTATGTCATTTATGAGTTAGTGGATTCATTTTTGAATACATTTCGAATAAAATAAAGAAATCGTCAACTTTTTATAATCTAACTACTTTTACAAATTTGAGTTCGGAATTAGTGTTATTGAATCTAAGCCTTTACTTACCAATGGTTTTAAAAATTAACTATACTAATAACACTGGCCAACAAGGTAATATAGGTGGCAATCAAATTATATTTTTTCTGTTTTAATTGCTTTAGTTTGAACACGACTTTAAAATCAATTTATCACGTCAGGTTTTTGAGATACAACAATTTAAAAACTCCTTTTATTAATCTTTTCGAGGTTACATAAATTAATGAAGTAGTTTTTTTTTCACTGAAATTCGTGACGATATTCCAAATTTACAATCCTTGAATTCGAATTTCCCTTTTAAAAATGTTCATTATTTTACTTACTTTATAAAAAACTCATTATTAATTGTAAGCTTCCCCTATCATACATTAACCTTAAAAGAACGCTGAAGCATTTATGCTAAAACAGTTCTTAACAGAAAAACGCAAAAAGGTATAAAAGCAATTTTTAACCTTATAACGAATTCGCAATTCTACGGTTATAATATCTAGTTTTTGGAATATATTGAAAAAATATAAAAATAATGTCGAAAACTGGTATTTTCGAGTTTGCTAAAATCGGAGTTTGCATTCGGAATCAGCACTAAAAATTAACTCTAAAACGCGTTATTCAAAAACATAGTTGATGGTTTTTCAAAACTACAGATAGAGTCAGGTGAAGGACCATCATTAGTCATCTCTTAACAAATAAGTAACTATACGAAAACCATGTGAGATACTGAAATGATTTAAAATGTAACAAGAAGAAAAAGATTAGACAATCATACAATTTTAGGGATATGTTGTGTTTTAACTGCCTTAGAAAAGCAATTCTTGATTGCCTCTAGCATTTTTAAAATGTTGTATTTAAAAAACTTGATGTGGCAAACAAAAGCAACATTCCAATTCAGGACATTTTCATCCTTTAAAAAAGTATTGTTTTGTTTGTGTACCAGAAAAAAACACGTAATTGTGTCGACCAATCTAATAGTTAGTCATTTTTACTTTCAATTCTTCACACTAACCTGACCAACTTTAATTAAATTAATACATTTTGTTACCTTTTTGAATAATGTGTTTTGTTACAAATAAGTTATCAATCTGAAATTGGGAATAACAAATTTGTATACGTCAGTAAGAAGTCTGTTATTCGAATAGAAAGTATTAAAGTTGAAAAATTTCCGTTATGACTAACTCATTTGTTTTTCTTGATTTTTGAAGGCATTCTAATTTGTTGATCCCCAATAAACAATTTTTGTTTTATAATTTGACTAGTTCAGAGGTGTTTGAATTCAATATTCAGTGTCAAGTATTTTTTCTTGAATTGTATCAATCAATATTTTTTTTGTATTAATTTTATTAATACACCTACATCAAACCTATAAAAACATTTCTACTTACTTTTCTATAAATAGTCTTTTCTTTGCATAACTCTCAATGTCAATTCTGAACTCGATGCGGTGGGGCCATTAACCTTTAACAAAAACTTAAATCTCTTAAAAAGACATAAATTATTTAAATATACTCTCTCTCTAAGAACCGAACAAAAATACAAATTTTTAGTTAAAATCAAAAATCCAGAGTATCATCCCATCCCCACATCAGTCTTCAGGTTCTTTAAGGCAATATATGTATGTATGTATGTTGACTAAATCTTTTACTGATGGTATAGTAACTCTTTTATTGTCATCTCTTTTCATTTTTCTTCCAAAAATTAAATTTAAAAAGAAATAGTTTAAAATCTTTCAAGAGTAAAATCTTGGAGTTCAGTGAACTTGGTTTTGGTGCGAAACATAAAAATGACAACTTGTAAGACAAAACAACAACAACAACAAAAATAAGTACAAGAGGAATAACCAAAAGAACATCCACACATATCGTGAGTTTAAGTTGACCGCCCGCCCGCCATATCACCACCGCTACCGCCACCACCACTTTAATGTAACAGTCACTGGAATTGTCATGTAGTCGAGTTGAATACTAATTAATGATGACGATGATATCTCTGTGGTTCGAATGGATTGGAAGTGGACTTGAAGTGTTAAGTTGAATAAATAGGTCAGAAGCTCAGAACGTACCCACTATACATATAAGCAAACACACGGATTATGTTTTTGTGTCTTATTTTACTGAATATAATATTTATATACGTACTTAAAATACATGTTTACCATATTATTGTTCTGGAAGACGTGAAATTGTAAAACCCCACAATAAAATTTGAGTCATCGAAATTACTATACAAACAAAATTTAGTTTAACGAAGAATTGGATGCAACGTCATAAATATCTTTGAATTAAATAAAAAGGCGCAATTTATTTTGCTTTATTTTTTTTTTACAAACAAGTTCAACATTTTTAACCATTTAGTAAAATTGTTAAGCTATTGTATCAAGTTAAGGAGTTAAAATAATGATTCTTCTAGCTTTGAACGACTTTAACATCTTACTATCATTCAACATTTCACTAGAGTTAAGATTGTTACGCGTATGGATTCTTTAATTTTTAGTAATTAATTTTATTACCTCTATATGACTACTGAGTTGATTAAATTTCAAAATTCTTCAGATTTTTTTTCGACGAACTGTCACTGTTTAAGTGTGTTCAGATGGACTATTTTTAATAAAAAGGAATGAGTCTTTTAGCAGTTGGCAAGTGATTATAATTTTGGAATAGAAAGTAAACTACTAAATTTTTATAAAATTGTTTCCTAGTGGAATATGCTTATCCCTTTAAATTCACGGCAGTGAAAATCATAGCTCCTAACTCATGATGAATGAAAACTATGTGAGGTAAGATTTGTCAAGGGACAAAAGTTCTATCGACTTTTTCTCTACAGCAGACTTCTGAGATATAAAATTTCAAATTTCAATTCAAATAAGAAAAATCAAAATAATTATCTTACTTATCATTAAAAGGACTTCAAGGAGTATAAATGACATAAGTTCACATTTATTCTAAGAAAATTAACTACAAATGTAGTTATTTATAATAAATTTTGAAATATTTAAGAATCGAGATTAAAATGTTTAAAATGTTTAAATATTTGACTGTGCACAATTTGCAAAGGTTTATTAAATACTCATTTGAGGAAAAATACTTTGTTTTAAAAAAAGTTAGATTTTTTAGCCCTGATGGAATTTTTCAATGTTTAAAAATGTTTCCCTCATTGCCATTTTTTAAATGTTACAGTACACTCTTTTTAAAAAGAGTTGTTTGATTCTGTTTATAGAACAAATTTTTCTCGTACAAATTCTGAAATTGTTTGACAAAATTGTTGAGTTCGAATTTGTCAAAATTTTGTGTTATACCTAGTTTTAATAGTTTTTTTTTAATTCTTCTTAAAATTTTACCAGATGTCAAAAACGTTATTCTTTGATGTATATAACTATTTTGGATGTGTTATAAATTTTTATTCGGAAAACAACTTTATACTTTTTTTGTCTTTCTAAAAACCACTTTAATTTAAATTCTAGGGACCTTACAGAGAAATGTCAAAATATTCAATTCGACAAATCGGACTGATTAGAATAACCTTCAATAGGAAATTAAAAATTAACTAAAGACATTTGAAAATTACGATATTTTATCTAAATTCATTTTGATTGTAAAAAATGATGTTATTAATATTTAATAATTTTTTTATAAAATTTTAACTTTTTTTTTTTTTTTATAAAAGCCTTAAAGTGCTACTTTAAGTTTTAAGCAGCATCAACTTCAATTATTGTTTGTATACAATTCTGTGTAATGGTAATTTAATAGACATTTGAAATTATTACTTACATACATATATGTATATTTTTAAAGGACTCTATCCTTGTTTAAAGGCTACCCTTTGTAAAAAGACTTTAAAACCAAATAAAATGGAATGACTTGATGATGGTTCGTATTTCAAGTCAAAATTGAGAGCCACGTTAGTAAAAAAGCATTTTATTTTTGTTTCTACTTATAATTTTATTGATAAATGGTATAATACATTATTTAAAAATTAAAATTTTTAGTTGTGAGAAATAATGCATAAATTGGCAGTACCTTTCTTTGCCATTTCTTTTTTTCTTTAATTTGTTTGTTTACATTCTTTCTATCAACAACAAAAACAACGCATCAATTCTTGCTTAACAAAAATAACAAACTTACTAAAAAGGTCAAAGCACTCCAGAAAAGAACTTACCCAACCCGACGATTGAAGGCTATAGGGAATGTTCTGGTCTGTTCTGCAAAGAGAATAAGAAAAATACCTCCAAAAGAAACTTTCACCAAATTATCTTTTGTTGCAAAAAAAAAGAAGAAAATAACAACAATTAACATTAAGAATGAAAAGAAACAAATAAGAAAACAACAACGAAGAATACAATAAATGTTTGAGAAACCTTCAGAAGCTTTAAGAAGTCATAATTTTGCACAGTGCTGATGTATATTTTAATTGGCCAAACAAACAAATAAAGCTATAAGAAGAGTAAAACCAAATTCAAGTTCAAGCCACAATGCGTCTTTTATAAAAGTCAGATCTTAGAGTTCATCGACCGTGCGGACACAAAAAGAGCAAAATTCTATTTTTTGAGCAAATAAATTTATGAACGGAAAACCCCCCTTTTAAATTTCGAGGTAGACACAGGAGCAATGTGGACATGGACACAATAAATATGTTTCTAGTATTATTTGCAACCTACAACAAGGCAAAGAACAATTTCCAGGAAGTGGAAATACTCGTAAAAGATAGGGCAAGCAGCAGGGACACCAGCCGCCACCCACACGGAAGTCAACGTTGTGATGCAAGGAAATATGAACCCCAGTGGGCGCGGAAAATTGTGGGAGGTGCATTTTACCTTTCGATATAAATGAAATGATGAATTTTTTTTAAGCACAAAGAATAAACAACAACAAAAATATGCAAAACAGAAGAATGTAGAAATAGAATCACAAAACTCCCCAACAACGACGAGGGACGACGGCAACCAACAGCGCAGCACTTGAAGAGAACCATCCAGAACTCTCGTAAGTCGTAACAAAATATACTGATAACGAAAAACGAAGAACATGAAAGACAAAGTGGATGACGAAGAAGAAGAGAGATGGTTCATCGAACCTTCGGCGGGAATCTAGGCTAAATGTTCCTGAGTTGCAATGAAAACGAAAAGTACCGCAAGTTTACCGCTATACACGTTCAGAACCTTCATTCGATCTTTGACTCCCCGCAAATGTATTTTACACAGCACACACTTACCAACGAGCGACGATTTGTTCTCTTCATCGTCTATTGCTTCTTAGCCTGGCATAAAGCCTGGCCTGGCCAAGTCGAAGTCAGGCCAACTCAGAACTTATTCAATGTGGGTTTTTTTTTCTTACTTGAAGAGCTTGTATAAGAATAACTAAGAACTATAAGAAGTGTCTTCTGAGGCTCGTTTCATTTACACGACGAACTTGCAACTTGCGACCAGCAGCACATTACCTTACCTTATTTTATCGATCGATCGTGGTTTGGAGATTTATATTCTAGCAACGAATCGGAGTGTTGGTTATATGCCCGACTCTATCAGTATGGTAAGTCGGTTTCGGTTTGGTCTTTGGTTACATGGGTTTTATGGTATTATACCGCAAGAGCCTCTTAAAGTCTCTAAGCGGAGCAACCTGAAAATGACCCCAAGACCATTTATTTTACTTTTGGTCATGTTTTCGTAGTTACATACAATATAGGATTTGAAATGAAAAAAAATCGAGGATCACGATCTTTGATCTTAAAGTTATTTTTAATTTAAATACTCATTTAAGGGTCTAAGTAATGATTTATTGTGTTCTAGCTCAATCACCTATTCATGTCAGTGAACACAGGATTTCTTTGTTATGTTATGTAATATTTTCTTTCCGCTTTATTTGAACTCTCATATCAAAACTTGGAAAGGAATTCACATCATGAAAAATTAGATTACAATACTTTTTTTTTTAATTTTTAACTGTTTTTAAGCCGAACAACACGAATGTTTTTGTTTTTTCATAAATATCCAGATGTATTCCTCCCCATAAGCAATTCAACCGTAGTATCCATACTTTTAGGAATTTTTATCAGTTCACCCTTGAACCCAATTTCGTACTGTGAAGTAGAGATGTTTTTTTGTCGTACTTCACGAATGTGGTATTCTTTACCTGACTCGATTTTTGAAGTCGATATCTTCCCCAGTTATTGAAATGTGGAGGGCACACAGACACCTTTCTCTAAGCCGCTAATATATATTTTAGGGACTTTAAAACGTAATGAAATGTCAAAGTTTTCAATACGAAAAATCTAACTGATTACAATTTTCTTCCTATGGAAAAACGACAATAGAAGACACTAAGATGTCGGTTCTGCAGATAGAAGCTTGTCAGTTTATTTGAATGTACAGATTTTAACATTACACAGACTTATCCCTGCTTAAGGACCTACTTAAGTCATGTACAAAATAATAGTTTTTTGAGTCAAGTTTATAATCACTTTTCAAAGATTTTTGATAACAAAATATGAAATGATAAAAGTAAAAAATAAATACTGTTTTCTAATTTAAAAACTTAAATTATTAATATTACTTTAAAGCTGAAAATAAAATAAAAATTAAAACCCAAAAAGACATTTATAACAAAAAATGGTTCGAAGGTATCAAATCAACTTCCATCCCTTTTAAAAGTGTCAATTATCAATTCAAAAGCATTAAACTTCATTTAATAAAATTGTTAGCCACTTTTAATTTATAATTATGATCATTTTTCCAATTTCCACGTACTAGACAATTTTTAATTATCAAAACTCTTATCAATTTGCTAGATAAATGTTAAACTATCATGGTTATTAATTATCAATTATCATAATTTCTTTAGTCTTATCACATTGGGCTTTTTTCAAATTTTGTACGGAAAAATATGCAGAATCAAAACAAAGCTATTGACAAAATACCTTCATATATAAGTTCATTGTCTCTTTTCTTCTCTATGAAGAAATATAGAAACAATGTTGCAAATACATGTCTCAAATTAAAATCAACTGCAATTTTGTAAGTAGGACTTACAAGACTCTAAGTTATATACCAAAACAAAAACACACTCCTTCTTTATTTTGAACTATCAAATTCTCACTCTGATGTTTCGAGCATATCTACAATAATAAAAAGCAACAAAAACAAATTGAGTTCAACATCAAGTGGAAAATTTAATTTTCTTTTACGCAGAAGTTGCAATTTTCTTTTGCAACTACCGCACCTCCGTTGTCTTGCGTCCCTTTCTATCGAATATGCGAAAATTTCTTCTATTTTATTCTACCAACTTAACACTCACACTTGTTCACTCACTATAACCCACACAAACACACAAACATGCTCGCTCATCATAGCCGCCTGCCCGCCGGCCGCAGCGTAGTCAGAATTCTAAGAAATTCATAAAGAAATGCATTGCAGTTGCAGTGCACAACTTGTTCCGCTTTCCAATGCATTTTGCAATTTCTTTTCAAACCTAACTTCTGCTGTGTGCATCATTTTTTGGTTTAGGTTTCGGGCTTAAAGTTCGTCCCAAAGCTTTGTTAGCGTCTCTAAGATTTTGGCCTGGATATAAAAAAAAAAACAAATAAAAGAACTAGAAAATTATTAAATATACATTCGGGAATATTCTGGACCTCCTCGTCTTAAACTTGTTCACCATCAGATCACTTAAACCTGCCTACACAAATAACAAAAATCTGATCAGAAGTTATTGGCGATCTGCACAAGATCGTTTTGATCGGCTGCCATCCAATAACTACCTCGTGAGCAACCAAAGTGGCTACAACTTCAAATGCAGCAACAACAACATTGACGACAAAGACGAGCGACGACGACGACGACGTCAACGTTTCCTCCAGTTAACCTCCATTGAGGTTGAGATCGTTGTACTGTTGCGTTTTCTATTACGAAACTTGGCCTGAATGTGGGCCAATGACCGAGCTTGAAACGCAAGCGCAAAAGTCACGGCTGAAGCCGAAGCTGAAGCGAAGCCTCGCGCCGCGCCGCAACCAAGAAAACATGTTTTATGATCGTTGGCAGCACTCTGCGATCGAACGAAAAGCTCAAAGTCGACGACGACTACGACGACAACAAAACCAACAACAAAAACAGCAACAAAGACGACTTTACGTCTTAACTTGATGTGATGGTGGGTTGGTGGCAAAAAGTGGAAAGTTGCCACACCGGTGAAATGGTTATTGTCGCTTGCTTGTGCTGATTGGAGGTGCGATTTTTGTATAGCTTAAGATCTTTTTTTTCTAACTTTGTACTTCCAAAGACATCAACATCAACAACAACAGCGATTTGCAAATTCTATTTATCTATGTTGGGAAGATAGAAGAAGTGTTTTGTTTGTTTGATTATTTTGTTGGTAAGAAAATGGAATGAGGAAATCAAAACGGTTAAAGAAGCCATTTAAGCAGATGCATTGAAATTGAAAATATGACATTATTTGTAGTTGTAAAAAGTGTTTGTAACATTCTTTGTCTTCAAAAAGTAATTACATCGGTAGAATTTTTAACTGATTTGGAATTCTTAAGCTCACAATGTTTAAAATATAGAACATCTTCTAGCATGAGAAAAATATTTTTAATAAGATCTTTGTGTAAAAATCTATAACTTAGTTTTAGTTAGTTGAACCGATAAATTTCGAGTGATATAACATTTCGAAAAATATTTATGAATTGACTGTATGTCTTATTTAATGAACAAACTAAAAATGTCTGCCTCACTTTGCTAACCCTTTTTAACCATCAAGTGGGAGCGAGATGCTTAGGTATACTTAAAACGTAAAAATGAGTTGACTAAAAATATCCCAATATGAATAAAGTGGGTGGCGCAACAGTCCGTTGAGAACTAGGGCCTAGTGGCTTACAACTCTCAACAATTCCTGTGTGCGAGTACTGCTGTCAGGGATGGAGGGGACCTACAGTTTTAAGCCGAATCCGAACGGCAAATTTGAGAAAGCACTTTTCATGACAAGAATTACTCTTGGAGAATTTGTCAATTCCTCGCAAGAGGCAGTAAACGTGAAAAAAACTTTAGATGGCATAGGCAGGGATCGAACTCAAGACCTCTGGCATGACAGTCCAACGCACTAACCATCATGCCACGGGTACTACTCCAATATGAATGACACGTTTAATTCTTTGTCTATGATTTCAGAACCATGTCAATTTAAAAAAAAACTGCAATTAACAGAACTTATTACTTAAAGTTGTAGAAACTCATGACGAAGAAGTAGAGTAGTCTAATGGTCTGACAATTTAACCAACGAATTGTTGAGGCCTTAGAAATGTATTAGTTATAGTAATTCTCTAAACATTTTGCAATTTACTACAAGGAAGGACACAGACTTTTAGCCAGGGGGGGATGGGACACACTTTTCATAAAATCGATTTTTTTACGAAGTGCCTTAAAATTGTATTTAATACCTTGCGAAGGCGGCTTAAGAAAACTGGACTTTTATTTAATTTAAAAGCTAAATAGTGACTATTTTCGTTCTATTCAATGACTGTTTCCCAGAAAGGCATTGTCTAAATTTTAAATTTCAAGTTTATCTTATAAAAGATCTTTAAGTTACTATATCAGCAAAACTGATATATGGTTGAGGAAAAAAAATTTGCTCAAAGAACCAAACAGAACTTGTAAACTTGCGACCGGTCGCTTTTTAGACTTTTTTAATTTGGAGAGTATTACAAATTCGGAAATATCATTTCCATAGAATTTTTTTTTAAATATATGTACGTTGTTAAAAAGGAAAAAAAATATTTTTGAAAATTCTACGCTGGTTTGGCCTTAAGTTTGAAATGTATTAAGTTTTTGGAAATAACTCACTTTCAAAAAGGCCAAAATAAAGCTTAAAAATAGTTTCAGAAACAGCAACGATGTATAAATCTTTTTTTAACCCTAGAACACTACCCACATTGAGAGCAGACTTTTCCAACCATGGGCATCAAACATTTTAATCAAATCAAACATTTTATTAAAACGTCTATTTAACCCGTTTGGCACACATTTTAATTTGATGGTCTAATCAAATATTATCAATCAAAAAAAGTATAGGGTGATACATTACCCTGGGTAGGGTTCTAGGGTTAAAGCAGCTTTAGTTCGTGTTAAGCAAGTTCCAAAATATTTTTAATTTTTCCATGATCTTGAACCAGCCTCAAATTTGTGGATCGAAAACTCTGTCTATTATAAATTTGACAGAAATAAAGACTTAAAATCACAAGAATTCTTAATAAAGGTGTGGAGGTGGACAGAACTGATCTTCTAATGTTTTAAATTCTTGTCATATTTTCTTGAACTCTACCACGCAAAATTTAATCAAATGTAATGTTAAAGCCTTAAACTTTAACTAGTTCCATCAATGTTCCAAATATTTTACAACTAACTAGCTATTCCAAAATTTTAATCCGTTGGTAACTCGTAAAATACTTGTTTTCTGTTATTAAAAAGTGTTTCAATTGAACAGTGACATTTTCTGATTTTAAATCTAGGAAAATGTTGAGTGATAAATGCTAAATTGTTTAAAATTAAAAAGGTTCTTCTTCTTAGCTTATTAATTTACTGAAATATCTTAAATATTTTACAAACATTAATACAATACTGCTTTTTTTAAGTTCGGCGCAATCCTAACTCAGACAATTTTCAATCGATTGACTTAAAATTTTGAATGTCTTGGGATATAGTATGTACGTTCTCTTTAGAATAGTTTTGTTCATGTGGTATCAGCAACTTTCTTTAGATTTTGTAGAAAACCTTATTACTTTTCATTTAGAAGTGCGTCACTTGACCAAAATTCAATATTTCGCATAAATCCTGCCTAGGTTTTATATCTGATCAAAAAAAAAATCATTGACTAATTATGATTGAAAAATTATAAAAGTTATGAGTCCGGCCGTGGGTGCTGAAAAAAAAAGTAGACTTCGGCCAAAAACACTGCATATCCATAATTTTGAAATAAACTGCGTTTCTGTCATCTTGATTAATTTTGTAGTCTTCTGCAAAAAAAAACCCTGAAAGCCTAATATCTGGCCTCTGAGTTCGCCTAAGACCGTAATCAGGTTTTCTTACTACCCCGTGTATGATGCAACTCCTGCAAAACCTATCACCAAAAACCTTTTCCTGATAAAATTTTAACCTACCAAGCCTATCACATCCACTCAATTTGCCATTTTCTACGAATATATATATAAAGCAAATCAACTTAACTCATGTTATCTAATGTCCCCCAGTGAAACACTCAACTTGAACTTACCCCAAATGCAGTTTCCGTCGTCGTCGGTCTCATCAAGATCAAGTTTTCCATTACAGACGCGTTTAAGCTTTTTTTTTCATATTTTCCAACCTCCAACCACAACCTCAAAAAATATTTTAAATTGCATTGCATTTATTAAAAAAAGCCTCAAAACGTGTGCAGTGCATAATGCAATACACACAGACCTACAAAAACCCCCCTATTTTTCAAAGCCTATTAAACTTTTACTCAAAAGCTTTCGTTTCCACCACAGAATAAAAAAGAAAGAAGAAAAACTAGAGCGCAACTGCATTTATAATAATAATTGTCAACTGCACTGCACTGCACTGCATAAATGCAACGCCAATGCCTCTGTCTGCTCCATCATCGTCGTTATCGTCGTCGTAGTCGTGTCGGCCAAAGTCAGGGCTTTTTCTGTATGGGGCCAAAGTCAAGGCGCACGGTAATGAAATAAATACGCTCTTCTAAGCGACGAATGATCATGCAATAGGCAAACCGATAAACGACAACGACGAGCGACGCAAAGACCTTCACACACATAACCGCACTGAATGCAATTTTATTTCCTGGTTTTTGATTGTATTGGTGATTGAAATTAAAAATAAAATAAGAGAGAATGCATTTTGCAGCGAATTGAGCAATTTTTCTCTTTCGATTCGATTGATTGAGAAAATTACTGCAAAAATATAATTTCTGCATAAAGAGCGCAGAAATTTGTGTCTTAAGAGCACTCAAAAGTTTGAAAAGAGTCGATCAATGTTGAAAATTATGCCGATTGCAGGAGGTCAATGGACTTCTTAAGTGGTTTTCGTCTTCCGCAATTCGTTTTTATTTTTGTTGTGTTTTTGCAACAAGTTCGCTTGTGTTTGTGTTAAGCGCATTTTGTTTAAGGTATTTGACATAAATGCAACTCTCTCTTTTGAGGCGAGTTGCTTTGATGCATTTTATTTGCAGTTAAATAGAATGATGATGCGAATGCGATTGCGATGGTTGAGCGTTGAGGTTGAAGCTGATGGCAATATAGCTATGGTAGTTTTCGGTTTGTATCTTTATGTAAAATGTAGGTATGACGTTTTTAGCTTAATGTGTAAAGCAATGTGCTGCGAATTATGTTGTTTTGAATTTTGTTTATAGGTATAGTTGAATGTTGTTTTAGATTACGAAACATTAATGGTTTTGAAGTAGGAAGAATTGTAGGTTCTGGTTTGATGTCTGACAAATCGGTTCGAGGACGAGCTATTTATGTGGGTGGCAAATGGTTGATATATTAATTTCAATTGAAATTGTTTTGAAGAAAGCATTTTTTATAAAAGAAAATAGTAATGCTGATCATATCTTTCCAAGAATGCGTTAAAGAACAAAAATATTTCAGGGAATGGATGAATAATTTAGAGAACTTCAAAAACAGATTTCAAATCAAATTTTCTGATTAAAGGAACTTCAAAAAAAGATTCCATGTTACGATTCAAATTCCAATTGATAACCTTTAAAATAATTATTTTGTTTGCAATAGGTGAAATTGTCATTTTACTAAATTCAAAACCTGGGAAATGATTTTTTAATGTCAATATTAAAAATACTAACCACTGAATTTTTTGACTAAACATAAGAAGTTTTTCTAATCGGTCCGATTTGTCGAATCGACACTAGACCCTACATCAAAGGTTTTAAGATAGATGTTTATGTGTGCGTGAATACAAGTACGTAAGTTAGTAGGTCCGTTGAACGTCGCCCATATTTCAAGAACAGTCCCAGAGATCCAAATGGACATTTGTTTTTAAGATAATAGAGACGACAGATGCAAAAAGGACTTTCAAACAAAATTTAGTGGGTGGTTTTTTTTTTTACTATAGCAATTAAAGAAAAATTAAACAATTTTGTTGGCCCCAAAATGTTTCACGAGCCAATAACGCTAGCAACTTTTATTAAATTTTATGTTATATGACTTAATACCAAAATAATATACATTTAAAAAATAAAAAAAAAAACATCATTAAAAGTTGGTAAAAATTGAGTTTCGACTCGAATATCATTGGAAAAATTAAAAAAAATTTGTCTTAAAATAATTATATCTTTTTTTTAAATTTAATAATATTTTTTATAAAAATCCAACAGTTACTTCTTAGAAAAATCCAATGGGTATTTTACTATATACAAAATAAAAACTTTAAAAAAAATACTACTAAGACTTTTTAAAAACTGGTTTTCGACTTAAAATCTCCGAAACAAAAACAGATGTTGAAATAAAACTTATTTTATCTTATTAATATAAAACATATTTATATTTTGTTTAACTTTTAGAAAAATCGACAGACTGATACGATGAGTCGCACCCATCCTCTTTTTTAAATTTTCTTCTGAAGTTTTAATTAA
Organism: Eupeodes luniger; assembly: GCA_951509635.1. Classification (NCBI taxonomy): domain Eukaryota; kingdom Metazoa; phylum Arthropoda; class Insecta; order Diptera; family Syrphidae; genus Eupeodes; species Eupeodes luniger. Next base: position 3,062,147 of record OX608074.1, read on the forward strand.
TTTTAAAGCAAATTCTATTAAAAAATAATATTTATTTTTTCTAAAAAATCAATTAAACTTTAAAAATGTCAACGTCTTAACCTTTTAAAAAATTCCCATATTTTTTGTAACAATTTTTTCCTTACAAAAGTGTAAAACATTTTTAGAGACAAATTTAAATATTGTTTTCTTAAATTTTTAAAAAGTTTTAAATTTCATTTATCAAAACGGCAAATTACAACTACAAGGTGTGGGCACAAATCACCAAAATAATACAAATTTCATGTCATTGTTCACAATATTTCTTCTTTTTTTTTTAAATTTAGGTTGAAATCAATTTTGTTTGTCCCACGATTTCCCTTTGTATTGCTCCATTTATGGTTGAGCAGTCACCAATTATGACCTCTCCAGCTGGGCTAGCTGATGATAGTTAAAGGTACCAACTTAGTTGGATATTGGTACCAACCTATTTCATGACGTGTTTTTTTTATAAGATCGCGCAGGTCCATTCGAATGCGCTCTCCGATGCTCGTTAGCACTTTTATAGCATCCTTCCATCAAATAATTTCTTACATTGGGTTAGACTCCGCAGCAAAGACTCTCCAAAGATGAAGCGCTGTGGAGTTGCATATAGATGGAACAATTTCCCGGAAAACCCATGGCGAAAATCCACAATTACCCCAAGAACCCTAGGGACCTCAAGACCAGCATCGATATACAATATAATATGTGTATACATATAGCTGGAACACATCCAAAATATAGTAATATAATGATAGGACACATACGCTGAGCTCTGCTCAGTTTGAGCCAATTATAAACTGTTCTTCAGACTTCACCTACATTATTTTCTATCGCACGAAAAACAGTTACGCCACAAAACTTAACTATACACAAAACCATCGGGCGCCTTCTTAGGCCAATGTGGCGTGGTGGCAATGCAATGTGTGTCGGTTGACGGATAAGGGGGGTTTCACAGAAGAAAGGGGAAAAGCATCAGTAAGCTGCAGAATTTCAAATGCAGTTATGTGCATGGAAAACGCTTGTAATTCACCTTTGCTTCAAGTCTCTTTTCACACGGCCGCACAATGCTTCTATTTCTTTTTCGACCCTCTTGCTTCCATCTCGCTCTCTCACTGTCTTTGGTTTTCTATCTCTTTTTCTATTGCTGCCCATCTATTTCATATCAAAGACACTTTACGGTACTTTGAGCATATAATGTGCTAAAATTTCCCCGTGCCTCGCCTGCGCGCACAATGCTTTTCTTCTATACTATTCTGCACAGAGATCGCCTTTCTTTTTCGCTTTTCCAGGAAAAAATAGCGCACACTACTCCTCGTGCATAACAAAAACTCCGTTCAACGGGTTTTCATTGAAATCGTCTTTCCAATGCTGCACTGCACTTTGCTGCACCGCACCACCCACCGCTCCATTCTCAGCCACCCCTTCTGCGAGAAAGCACACTAATGACGAAGAAGAAATTCTTTCTCCTGTCGTTATCATCGTCATTATCATCTTGTGAAAGAAAGAAAGAAGAAAGAAAGACCACGAAGAAATGCAAAAAGTCCACGAAGAACCAACTGCTGCAGCAGTATACTGCAATGCAGCAAGCAACAGAAGTTGCGAATGTAAGTTACTTGCGGTCATTGGCATTGCTATATGCCACTAGTTGCCTGTTGCCAATTTCCAGAGTGCTGTCTTCTCTGTTGCCAATGCAACATTTTGCTTTTTAACAAAACTTATCTTCAACTTCAACAACTAAGAGAGCTCAAGCGCATATAACATCAGATGCATTTTCTAAGGTGATCCGAGGCCATTGGTCTGGTTTTGCGCAGTCATTCGTTGCTGAAGTTCTGTTGCTGCTAATTCTTCTTCTTCTTCCTCCTTTTCTTCGTACATATATTTTTTTGATAGAGTCTTAGTACAAGTATAGATTATGGCTGCATGCTAAAAAAATGATTTCTTTGTTAAGAGTTTAAGACTCTCTTATAGCGAGCGATCAATCACTTTTGCAGCAAAAATAAAAATTTTGCTGGCGAATGTTGTCTCATACTAGTTTTCTAATGGCTGCTATTTCGTAGAATTTGATTGATAAGTCCAACGGGTTTTAAAATGCATTCATATACTAGATACAGACAAAGATGGCGGAAATTGCAACAACCTAACGAAGAGAGGGAGAGAGAAGAGATGTCGTTTATTTGTTCGTAATTTAATTTTATTTTAGTAATTGACGTGACGCTAAGTCAAAGAACAGAAACTTAAAATTCTACCAAAAGAAGTAACCTAACCTACTAAAAGATTTTTAAGGCTTATGAGTTTGGTATAAAAACTTAATTTTATACATTAAAACAAACATTAAAATTTAATGGTGCAAAATTTTAACGATTTAGTAAAATTTTAGAACCTTTTTTTATTTTTGACATTTTACTGAAGTTAAAATCACAAAAAGTCTGTTTTAATTTTTAGTAAAAATAACTTTTTCTAAATACGTTATGATTTTTGAGTTTTTGACATTTGTTACAAATTTTCTTTCGCGAACTCTCTATTTTAGTTAGGGAAACGAATATTACTGTGGCGAGGCGTTAGAAAGAGGAAGAATGCACAAATTGTTTAATACTACCACGAACCACGATGGGGGATTGGTTCATTTGGCACATTTTCAGTTTTTAGTGGTTTTTTCGCACAAAGTGATAGTAACACGGTTACAGTTTGAGAGCTTCGTCAACTTTTTAACAGATGATGCTCCTTTTTACCTGAAGAAGTGTAATAAAATTCCCTACGAGTGTTTCAAGAGAATCCACTTCATTAACCGAAGGTTACTTTTTGAAAGTGAGTAGCAACGTGGGGCATCATCGGTCCTTATTTTTACAGACAGCTGTTAAATTAATTTGTGATGTCAGAATTTGGTTGAAAGAGAAAGATGAAAATGGTTCCAGCGAGACGGTGCAACGTGTCGGACTTCAGCCGAAAACATGGATTGTTAAGGCAAAACGTTTGGTAACCCACTTATTTTGCGTATCACAGAAAACATATGGCCATTACGGTCATTTTTCTTTCTCCATGTCCGAATTTTGAAGTCCAAAGTATGTGAATCTAAACCCGAAAGGCTTCAAAATAAATCTAAACTCTTTTATCAAAAAAGTTGTTCTTCTGTTTATTTCCACCGCTGCAAGATTCGTTTCCTTTACTCAATTAAAGATGGCGCTATAATTTTTTTTTTAATTCTTTTCGTTTTTCTGACACACTTTATAGTTTTCAAACCGTTCCGTTTCTATGACACACTTTGTAGTTTTCAAACGGATACAATATAAGAATGGCTCATAAATTGCTAAACATTTGAGAAATAAGTAACCAGTGAAAATGCTTAGACCTTAATAATGGGTTGCTTAAAATCAACAGCCAATAACTATTGAAAAAATGGATCTATAAGCTTTTTATTTTAAGTCGAAATTTACTTTTGGGGTGACCTAGCAGAGGTTGTATGATTTCTTAGATCTCTAAAATCTCAATATAAGAAATTGTTTTGTTTTTCCTTTTTTTATGTTTGAACAATTTGTCTTTTTTTAACCGATTTGATAATTTCTTCCAATTTTAAAAAGATTTTTCAAAAATATAAACTTGTCGAAAAAAGTTGTTCGTGTTTTTTATTTAAATATCAAGACGCTTTTCGGATATATTTTTAATGTTTTGTATTTTCAAATTACTTTGAATTTAATTGTTCTTTTCATTTTAAAATAATTGAGTTATAATTTTTCAAAATTGAATAGAAGATTTTTAGATTGTTATTTTGTTAGAATCTTAGGAGTTTGATGAATGAAACTTAAAATATTTTGAAACACATTTTTAAAAAAAATCGAATTTAATCACATGAACATGGAAATAGCTTCAATCGCGGCCTGTCAAAAAAATTACACTGATTCTCTTCAAAGATTAAAACCAATGATAGTTAAAACTGGTCCTTTAGAAATCAGTAAAATATAATATAAATATAAGGCTTGATGTAGAATCCTTAAACCAAAAAATGAATCATGTCTTTTATTTCTAAAAAAAAATTTCAAGTTATTTTTAGAAGAATAAACATCAATAAATTTAAAAGATTTTTTTATTTTTTTGTTGACTTAAAAAATAGTTGCTTTTCAAATAAGACGAAATCCACACAATTCTTATAAAGAATCTCAAAAACTAGAACCAGTATTGAAATGACCAATCCAACTGCTAAACAAATCCAAGCAAACTGCAAATGATTTATGGTCAGTGAAATACTCTCTACATCGTCAACATCTGTGTAGACTCCATTTCGAAAACTCATCGAACGTGCCTGATGAAACACATTCAAATCCCACTTCTGCATCAAACCCGTCTGTGCTATTTCAATGATGAAATCATCTAGAATTCCCTTAAATATGGAATTATTTGGTAGCAGAAATCCAGTTGGAAAGCTGTTAAGAACCTCCTTAGCCTGCCGAAACAAGCTCTTTCTGAATAACGATTGAAACCCGATATAAAATGTACATCGATCTTCTTCAATGATAAAAGCTAAGCTTGTTTCACGCATGGAAATAAAGAGAGGGAACATCTTCAAAAGCTCAGTTGGTTTGATTATCTTTTCCAAGCCTTCTGGATGATTTTTATTTTTTAAGCTTTTCCAATGTGATACTAAAGTCATGACGGTAATATTTTTATCCACAAGATCTTGGACAGAATCATATTGTTTGATTTTGATGTAAACTGTCAGAAACGATTGAAAAAATGATGAAAACAGTTTTCCAATTATAAATGCGAATAATAGAACTGCAAAGTTAAAACGGTAGTTGGAAGTTATTGGTCTTTCGGTGGGCAGATTAAGCAACATTAAGTAGACATCACTAAAACAAGACCAAATATTCATTTCTGCTGTATTGAGAAGTTGAAGAATGATTTTAGCAGATGTGAGAAGAACAACCGAAATTCCAATGCAAAGCCATGTTGTTGGTGTAAATGGTTTCAGAAAGTAATCCTTTGGAGAAACAAAGCCATTGCGAGGCACCATTAGAACCAAATTTTCAATTTTGACTGGATAACTAATGTCGAGATCGTTTTGTGGAATAAACCCATGCATACTTATATCAATTTCATCACTTAAAGTTTTATTTATTCCTTCCTGAATGAAATTATTCCATCCGTAGGGAGGTGATTCCTTTATGGTTGCATTATGCCTCTTCAAGAAATTGACAAATAATTGACCAAATCTTCCACCAATACGTTTTTCTCCATTTCTATTTATATAGGAAAAAGTTCTAGGTAATTCTTTTCTTATAATCGTCCGAAACGGGTAACCATTTAGATCTTTCATAGCATCAGGAAGATATTGGTTGTTTTCAAAAATTTGTTGAATTGGATTTTCGGCGAAAGGAAGGTATGCATAGGATTTTGTGTTTCCAACAATTCCAAAGATTCTCGTAAACTTCTGTTTGAAGAAGAAGACAAAATATTCACTCAAAACATCAAGAGTTTTGGTTGATATTACAGCAAACTTTCTAATTTTAAGGTTGGAGATAACTCTCTTTAAAAATTTCGTATGATTGCGGTTTTTGTCAGGAACTTGAAAAACAATAAGAGCATTGTAACACTGTCTAAATTCTTCGTTGGAATCAGTGTTAAAAATTGAAATTGGAATAAAAACTTCTGTTTTCATAAAATCGATCAAAAGTTCTTCCTCAATTCCGATGAAATAAACATTTTCTGAATCACTTTTATGATAAATTTTGAGAATGAGTTCCCGAACTTTATTTCCATTTATAAGAAAATTTGTGCAAGTGAGTATTATTAATATGATTATCTTTAAATTTGTCATTTTGTTGTACGTGTTATTAAATTGAAATGTAAGACCGGACTGTGTAAAGTTTTTAGTTTTACAATATTTCCCCCATCGAGTTCGAGGTGTCGAAAAATTGATTTTGATAAATCAAATAAAAATTGCGTTGTAATAGCGAGTTGGTGAAGTTTATCTTGATGAAAGTAAATGGTAATTTTTTAAAAATCAATCAGTAAAGTAAGCGAGTACTTTTATTTACTGAAAAGAAAGGCATATAATCAGTCCATGTTTTGTTGGGTATAGAAGTAAACTCAATTTATTAATTTTCCGATTAATGAAAATGGTCATAAAATTGATATGTATGTGATTTGATGAAATTAAATGAAATGGAAATTTGTTAATTTAAGTTCCCAGGAAAATTATACATTAATTTCGAAAAATGTTTGATAAGGCAGAAGTTTAGGGGTTAGCTTAATATATACGTCCTGTAAATTATACTCTTTAAAAATACCTTAAAATTAAGTTGTTGAGAGTTCAAGTTTAGATTTGGCCCCCTTGGACATTTTCTATGCAAATAAGCCACAAATTTAGATTATGACATCGTTCAAGAGTAAGCCTGATTTATGCTCCAAAGCCTAGCAACTGGACCTTTTTAATGTGCCCCACCCAACTAAGCCGTGATAAAAAGCGTTAAACAATTATGATGAATTTCCAAACCTCACTTGACAGATATGTCAACACACTGCCGACACATAGACAACATCAAAACATCTCATACAGCTAAAACAAAACACCCTTTAAAAACGATAAACAAATTTACAATACGTGCAAAGGCTTGAATTATCTGTTAGCCTGAGAAATCAATGTGGTAGTAACCTCCAGAAAACAAACCTTAAGAAAACAACCTTTTTCCAATTTGCGTCCACCCAGAAATACATTTTTAAAAAATCAAAATCAACAATTAGCATTAATTACTCTCACATATTCATCGATCAATTTGTCTTCTCAAAATCGGGGACAATGACCGCCAGGCAAGTGAACGAGTTTGAGCTTTGGTTACACTTATACTCTCTATTATATGCGAGCATCGAAAACAAAAATCAAAAATTGAATCTGAAAAAATCACACGCACTTCGAGGCATCCATATAATCTTCCGAGCAGGCAATACACCTGATGATGACTCCAGAAGAGAACCGTCATCATTATAAAAGCAAGATACTTTTGCCTCCGAGCGTAATCCGACCGTACCCAAAAGCGACGAAGACGACGACGCCGACGTCGAAGACCGTCTTGAGTCTCACTCTCGATCGATGGCATGAAGCATGAATGGCCATTGCACTGTGTACAGAAACTGACTCAAATAATCTCGCTGCTCATCCTCCTCCGCCGCCACTATTCTTCCTCCTGCGCGCGACAGCCATTCAATATAATGAAACGACGACCTACAGAAAAAGGAGAAATTAATTGCTTCTTAGCGCAAAAAAAATAATATAATGTAAGTACGGCACTAACATAGATAAGACCGCGGCCGGGCGGCGGCGGCGGTTGTGACGAAGACGTCGCTCGTCGTTGTTGTTTGAGACGTGACGTGGTTGTTTGTGCAAAAAAGAAGAAAAGTAGATCCACTGCGATAGAAATCGAGATCACATTTGCTTTACGCGAAACTTAAACATCAGCCTTAGCCTCATATATCTATCGGCAATGAAGTCGAAAATATTTGACAAACAAGTAGCTGCGATAATAGTTTCCATCCATCACTTACTCATCAAATTATAAGAACCTACATGATCATAACGAATCTTTTTATAGCTCTGTCAAAAAGCCCTAAATCTCATTCTGTTGCCGACTTAAGGTCCCAATCAGGTAGTTCGGATTATGGGTTTAGAAGGTAAATGAAGGAAAAACCAGGGCGCTTGTAGGAGGAAGATCACTTCTTTTCTTGACTTTTGGTGCCAGTGCTGTTATACTTCGACTTCGATGGATTAATAAAGAGATTTTGATGAATGACAGGAGTATTTGTTTGTGGTGACAAGACGAAGACGTTATATAGAAGCAAACATTTCGCTTTCGATGTTTCATCGGAAAATTGGTACACGAATTGATGTTGAAGAAAGTCGCAACTCGCGAGCACTTGCGATTGCCACTTCTGCTTCCATTCGCAGTCACACATTCAGCTTATAAGTTTGAATTATTTATCTTATACATATTTTGCTACAGAGAGTGAGTTTTATCTTTTATGTCAGCCAACCAAACCAACTTAGCTAAAAAGCAACGAAAGGCTTTTTAAATATGGAACAAAAATATTTTCGAAATCATATTCTCACTTTTTATTTTTATATATACTTCAATGCAGTGGCGGACGATGGTGATGTATGATGAAGTGAGTCATGTAACATATTAGCAGTGGACTGATGGTAATTTTTATATCGAAAGGACGAGCATTATACGAGGTCCGAAATGAGATGACTCAGAATCAGAGATATTAAATTGACGTTTATTATTATTTTTAATAGGTACTTTAAATAATTCAGTGCAGTGGTTGTTGGTAAAATTTACAACCAGGAAGTTAAAAATTTTGATTAAGAAATAACCGATAATTTTAAAGGAACAAACAGAACAGTGGAAAGACCAGCACACTTAGGAAATTGAATTACCAAATGAATCTCATTTATAGGAGGATAAAAATCAATTATAAGTTAATTTGAAAAAATGGAATTTTGATGATAAGAATATGTACTACTGGGCGTAATAAAAAATAATGCACCGAGTTCCCTAGAATTACAAAAATTTAGAACTTTACCAACGTTAATTCTAATTTTGGAAATAATTCCGCGTATAGCTATTACTCAGAAAGAAGTTTTTGATGACAATTGATCCCCTTATTTCTTGGACACCTCATCTTATGGCGAATGAAAAGATTGACTTGACTCCATTTTGCACTATTATGAAGTAAAGTTCATTATGCTTGATAAAAAGGTTCAATAAGATCTGGTAAAATTTTTAAAAATACCTATAATATACAGTAAAAAATGGCCAAAAATCGAATTGTGCTTTATTTGAATCACTCACCAAATAGAGGATGTTTTTTGGTTGCATTGGAAGTTTCGATTGTTTTCTGTCTACATTTCTGATTAATATGGTTTGGCAATTCATCATGAATCGTTTGACATCAGAAAAACGCTTTGAAATTGTCGAAGAAGTTCATAGATCACTTCGTCCGAAAAATGTTATTTATGGATGAAGCTCAGTTTTGGTTAATAAGTAAGATTGCAGTATTTTAACCGATAACACTCCTTAAGTTATTTAAGGATTAATGGTCCTTTAAAATTGTCTATTTCGTACGGTTAAACTTTAGAGAAATTATCGATCCTTATTTCGAAACGAGAATGGTGAGCACTATTGAATAAATCCGACTGATTTTTTGGGCCCAACAATCAATCAGCTAATCATCGAATACATTATTGCTTCTAACATAAAACAGCGCAACTTGACTTGACTATAAATGTATTGCAAAATCAATTTGGTGAAAACTTTATTTTCGTTTAATAAAATGGGTTTTGAACAAAATGCCTGAGAATTAAATTAAGGGCCGTTGTGCTACAAACTACAATATTCCAGGGCTTACCAATCTTCCCCTTAAAATATTTTCATTAAATCTACGCTATTAAGAAAATGTACAACAAGTTTGAAGGCTATACAGCTCGAAGATGGTGCACTAAGAGTTTACTTCAAATTTTGTGACCCTGCTTTAGAAAAATAACGACCCACATTAAGATCAACTCATTAGATTTATATTCAATTTATTCAAACTAAATTTAATCACCCTACAAATCGTGCCTCACAGTTCACGTGAATTTATTTTTCCGAATTCCCGAAAAAATTAAAATAATTCGATTGGAAATTCCTAATTCTTGTCAATCATATAAGAACTCCATTTTGACAATAGTTCCAATAGGAAATAGATCTCTGGCATAACCCAAATGTCATCTGTCCATGTCCATATGCATACAATTGTCAAACAACTTTCCCCTACGAGTATATAGCAAAGTTAGGCCCTCTTATGAGAAGAGGACACCCCATCTGCAAAATACTCGTAATACATTCTTTTTAATTCTTGTTTTTATATTTTTTCTGTGCCAAATGCGTGCCGATTATAAACGTCAATGTAGACGTCAAATGTCAATGTCTCAATCTTTTTGTCATTGACAATAGTACATTGCCTATGCAACTTTTTTTCTAAGGAAAAGACTTAAACTCCAGAATGTTAAACAAACAAGTTGTACAGTATAGTGTGTACTCGTATAGTCGTATTTGTCATTTCTTCATCTTCGTTTTGTTGTTGTTGTTGTTCACTTTAAAGTTCTTTTGAAGCTCCTTCTCGTCATCGTCATTAATAGTTAACAGCAAAAATTGTGAAAGTCATAGGAGGCACTAATCCTGCGCACCTGTAACCTTACCTTATACCTATTGATGTTATTGCTAAAAGAACACTGTCATGAATTCTAATTCTAGGTAAATTGAGGAACGTTTAACAACTTACTGACGATGACGGTAAATTATAAAGAAACTATACAACCGATGACGACGATGAGAAGATTAGGTGTCTTTGTTGACGTAGGTTAGGTATTAAAGTTGTGTCTGCGTGTTCAGCAGTGTAGCCACTATAGGAAAAAAGTTATTATTTTTATTTGATCATTTTTGAAGGTTATAATAAAATTAATAATAAGCCCAAAATATGAGCAAATATTAAGATTCACTTCATTTTTAAATAAAGAATATTTTTAAATCATGTCTTTAGAGTAAAATCTCAGTTGTATGCCATACAATTTTGCATTCCAAATTTTTGCTTTATTTTTGAACAAATTTGGTTAGCATAAAATTTAAAAGAAAGACATATGCTGTAGAGGATGTTTTTTAGAACCATTATAACGGAACAATTCTGTCAAACATTGTTTTAGCAAAACCTAAACCGTTTTCTTAGCGCACGCAGTGGAAACTCTCAAAAGGGAACAAAATGTCTGATTTTTTGCGTTATATTGCCTAAAGCCATCCTTAATAAATGGGCTATATAACAATGAAAGAATTGTTCAAATCAGACCTGTAGTTTCTGAAATGAATGCGTTCAAACAAACAAACAAACAAGATGGAGTTAAGAAAAATGCATTAAGTTCTAATACATACAATTGATATTTTTGTAATGTATGCCCAAGTAAACTTAAAACATAAACAATGTTTATATAATTCACATGAGAATTGTCAATGAAAAAATTGAAACAAATAGTAAGCACATTTAGTATTAAATTTCCAAACTATGTTTCACATTTCTTAAACTTTACTAAACAAAGATTACTTTTAAAAAAAATTGGTACTCTCAGAAAAAAAAAATGGAAAATAAATGAAAATTTAGCACATTTTTATTTATTTTATTTATTTTACACTTTTTGTTAGAAATTTTGTTTATAAAGACATTTGGTAATATTATAATTATGCATTTGTTTGTTCTTCAAAGCTGTCTGGAACATTCTCAACGATGAAAATCTTTATTAATTCGCTGGTTAAATGTCAAATGTTAAATGTCAAATTTTTATATTTATCAGCTATCATTTTATTGAGTACTCATTAACAGAGTGAAATCGTTAACACAAAAACCCGACTTAATTTGGGGGGAATTCTTTTGTCATAAGTTTGCCTATAATTTCTATTTTCTAGGAATGTGCTAACAAATGACCCCTACTACGAATCCCAGGATACATTGCCAAGGATAAATTGCATTTTAAAGCCATCCAACAAATAAAATGTCATTGCTGTTTGTGATGTGGCCGCATATATGCAGCATATACATATACATATATCTCCTATTCAAGTTCATCTTCTAGCAACAACCGACGACGCGGACGGTCTAACTATTATATCTACTCTACGTTTTGTCGTGTACTTCAAAAGAGACCACATACTCAACATACAACTTAACCACCAATGCATAACCTAACCTGGAAGAAGCTTCAGCTCCAAAGGTACATTATAATCGAATGCATCGAGGAAAGTTGCAAAGCAAATAAAAAGAAAAGAAAGAACCAAGAAAAAAAAGAAGGAAAAAATAAATCTCTGGGTAAAAAGCAAACGAACTGGCTAAAACCAGGAAGACATTCGCCGCTGCATAACATAACATCTTACTATACTATCCACAAAAGTGTGCCAATAAACTCTGACGACCGAGTGAACGGAGGAGCGCGTTCGTTTCGCGTTAAGAGTGAAAAAAACCCCTTTGCCAGAAGAATCAAGTCCAAAACATTGTATGCCCATGCAGCCACACTGCAATCGAAGAAGTTCTTCAGTTTTTCTTTGTTAATTTGTATAATTAATGTAATTTAAAAGATGAAATAAACATTTTAATATTTTTGGCTTAGTTAAAAAAATATATCTTATAAATTAAATTAACAGTTGTTTGTTTTTTAAGACACTGATGCTAAATTTTATTTCTTCAATTTCTTAATATATGAAAAAAAATTGTTATTGTCATATAAAAGTGTTGAGTTTTTAAAAATAGTTGAATTACTCTCGAAAACGGCATACAAAAAATTCATAAAAAATTAGTTTGTGCAAAATTTCATGCATTAAATGTTAACATTTCAATTTTAAACACATACACACAGCATATATTTTCATGTTACTTGTAAATTGCTAGATTTTCTGGCCAAAAACAAAAAATATTACGGGGCGTATACTTACTATTTATAATTTTTATTTTAAACAAATACAGACGGTGATTGGTATAATAATAAGGTACTCCAAAAACCAAGAGCAAGTAGGTTGGGTTATTATAAGACACAAATTATATGGAAGGGTGGTCTATTTCATACCGTTTTGGTGGGTGGGGCAATTTTCCAAAACAAATTACTTAAAACACAAAAAATTAGGCTGGGATGCGAGCCATACTGATAACTTTTCATAAGTACACGTTTGTCAATATTTCTAAAAGTAAGATTTGTGTAAGATACAAAGAGTTTGAAGCCAATGTCTTTCTTGGTTCTCAAGACTTTTGAGTCGAAAACAATTTCTTATGGTTTTTTTTTTTGTTTTGTCAGGTTTTTGTGTTTTGTAAAAAAAAGTTTTCATTTGGATAATTCTAGAATTAAGTGAAAAGTTTACAACAATATCCGTCTTTGTTTCCAAAATTTTTAGTCGAAAACCAATTTTAGAAGCACTTTTTAAAAATAATTATTTCTCACAAAAGAACTACCGATTAGATTTTTCTAAGAACATAGGCTTACGTCAACAACACAATTATTTTGAACTCAGTGCCTTTATTTATTCTCGAAATATTTGAATCGAACATTTTTGTAGATTCTTATTTTTGTAAGAAAATCGATAATTGGATTTTTCTATAAAAAAATTATATTTTTGATAATATGAAATTTGTTTGAAGCCAATTTAAAATTTGTTGTTGCCAAGATATTAGAATTTTTAAAAAAATTTTAGGGAGGTTTTTATTTAAAAAAAAAAAAACTGTCACTGATTTTTCTTAAAAATTTACTAAATGTCAAAAACGTGTGTTTACTTTTGTTTTGAGAGATATTTGGGGTTAACCAAATTTTTCACTACTTGTTTAGTTAACATAGAAGAAAAAAAGAGGGTGGGATGCGACCCACACTGATAACTTCCCATCCCGATATGTCTTGTTTAAAAGTTTGTCTATATGTATCAATTTTTACCAAATTTGCGTTCTATTTTTTGTAGATTTTATTTTTTTATGAAAAAACGGACAGTTGGATTTTTATAAAAAAATTACTGAATATCGAAAATAATATTTTCTGTGAAATAAAATAAGTTTGAAGCCAATAGCTATTTGTAATTTTTGAAAAGCTATTTGAGTCGAAAGTAAATTTTTACCAAGTTTTAGTATTGTTTTTTTTTAGGTTTGTATTTAAAAAAAAAATGTCGATTCGATTTTTCTCAAAATTTTTCCTAGTGTTGAAAACGATATTTCTTAAGTTAAAATTACCAGTAGCCAAAAACCATTATCTCAAATTTTTGAAAAGATATTTGATTCAAAAATCAATTTTTACCAACTTTTATTAATTTTTTTTTTGGTGTTCATTTTTTGTAAAAAAACTGTCAATTCGATTTTTCTCAAAATTTTATCAGATGTCAAAAACATTATTCATCGTTGCACAAAATTATTTTTTTGGAGATGAAATTATATTTTAGTCGTAAAATTTTCGAGGTGACAAATTTTTTTTTTTCAGTTTTTTTGATTTATAAAAAAAACCGTTGATTGGATTTTTTTCCAAAAATATATTTGTTTGGTATCACGTTATTATTGGTTCATGAGATATTTAGGTTTAACCAAAATTTTCACCTTTTTTTAAACTGCTATAGTAAAAAAAACCACCCTCGCAATTTTCTTGAGAGCCCTTTCTGCCTTATTATCTGTAGAACAAAATTTATTTGAAGTCGATATCTCTTCTGGTTCTTGAGCTATGGACGACGAAAAAAACGTCGCGAACGCACGGACGTACGAACGTACGTACACATGCACGCACAGTCATCTTTCTAAAAATCTTTTATATCTACTCTAGGGACCTTGAAACGTCGAGAAATGTCAAAATTTTCAATTCGACAAATCGGACCCATTACAATAACTTCCTATTGGAAGTTTTAAAACACCCACACAATATTTTCAAATCTGCAAAAAAAATGTACATATTTGAATTCGATATTTTGAAATATGGCTGAGAAAAAAATGTTTCTGAGCAGATGCACACACACAAATAAAATACAAATGTCTTAAAACATTTTATTTAGGTTCTAGGGGCCTTTAAATATTCGAACGATTACAATAACTTCCTATGAGGAGTTTAAAATATAAAAAAAAATAACTGTAAAACTTACAAAGTCATGCTATAGCATCTTGAAAGGCTAGAAACCCATTCTTTTATTTTGTTTTCAAATAAAGTTGTTTGAGTAGCGTTTTAAGATAATTTAATTTTTAAAGCTAACAAAAATCAATAAAAGTACTGTTTTCCAAGAACACTACTTTTTGTGGTTTTGACAAGTTTGATCTGCTCAGGTTATTAATTATCAAATAAGCGGCGTATCGGTTTTCTCATTTTTATTTCATCGAATAAAATGAAAATTTTACGGGGCGAATACTTATTTTTTTTTTCTTTAAGTTTAATTTGTTGCGTATACTTAATTTACTTTAAATTTCATTTTTCTGCCCACTCAACTCACTTTATCCCTTTCAAAAAATTAATGTTCCCATCTTTTACTGTGCATAAGGAGGAAGAGAAATATAATTGACTTACCCCAAATTAGAAGATCCATTCACCTTCAACTTTTTACCCAACTTAGAAGATGCAATATTTTTTGTTCACCTAGAAACTGATGCACAGAGATAGCCATGTCTTCTATTTACATCTCTTTGAACTGCGACATATTCTATCGCATTTAATTCACCTGTTGACCTAATTCATGTGCGTTGCTCCCGGAATGAAAAACAACAAAAACAAACCAAAAAATAGAATAAATAAAATTCATGGAATGTGCATCAGATGCAAACTAACTAATGATTTTGCACGCTACAATTTTTTGTGGCGCTTATCCATCACAAAAATGCAAAAATTTTAGCCGCATTTGAATCTTTTTCCCATTTTTTCTGTTTTCTGTTTTTCCTGCCCCAACACACACCAAACGAATATGTAATGGTTGCATTTGGTAAACTAAAAATTATTGTGTGTCTATTGTATGGTTGCAGTTGCAAAGTCTAATCTCGTAAATTACCCCACAATGTTGCCAAAAACACCCACAGACCTCTTGTATGTAGAAGACTGCTTAAAGTTCTAACCATGTTCTAACCGTCATCAACTAAAAACCACCACCTTTTTCTGTTTTTTTTATTTTTCACTGCCTCGCCGGGAACATGGAACATTATCTACCGTTATCTCACATTCCCCTTTCATACTCCCCTCCTCCCCCAACCGTTCTGTAGCGTTGCAGATCCATGCATCTATAGTTAACTGTTTTTCCAGGTGAAAAATCTGTGGACAAGAAAATAAGTAAAATAAGAGAAAATCGCACCGCGCGATCACTGATCAGCAAAATGATGATGAAGCAGGGGGTGGATCGCGACGTGCGGTGAATATGGCTTGAGAGATGGAGTGACATGCAACGTGAAAAAGACTTTCCTACATGTCGGTCGACCAATGACGCCGTCGCCGACGACGACAACGACAACGACGACGAACGAAGAGATGGTCGGCGGCGGCGCTCGCAGTGACGAAGCTATTGCAGTAAAGTCAAGAATATAATATGGGCGAAAAGTGGGTGAATGTACAGTAAACAGTGTTTGGGTTTTCCATTTCCTCATTTCTCCGTTAACAGCGGCAATTCTTTTTGCAGAAAATGCAGCGAAAACTGCATCAACATCAACAAACTCTCCTGTTGGATGTGGAATCAGCGAGTGTCAGCGTTGCCAAATGATGAAGATTTATAGTTTGTTGGAATTTTTGATTGAGTAATTTTTCTGCAGAAAAAAGGATTTGAAAGCCCTCCGCGATCACATTTTGTGTGAATAGTGTGAAAACTCGTGAAAATATGACGACTTGTTAATATTTTTAGTTTTTGAAATATCTTGTTTTTTAACTTCCTCATTTATTTTATGAACATTTTAAATTTTGGTTTTTTAAAGTCGTGAACAATAATGCAACTTTTGAACAAATCTTCCTAAGAAAATAGTCTAGTTTGTGGCAATACCATGCATTTTGTTGTTGTTGTTTTTATTTAAAGTTCTTTATGCGCGCGCGTGCTATTCACCGTTCTCTGTTGCATAACTTTCATCATCAACATTAATAAGATCGACGACGCGGACGGCGACGATGCCAGAGCGGAGAAGATCATGAGCGGTATGTATGGTGGTGGTAGTTGCCTTCCAGTATTGGTCTTGATGATGGTATTGGCCTGGCCTGGTAGGCTACAGAGTTCATTCGCCTTTTGCACTCCATTCTCTTCTTGATGATGATGATGATGGTGGAGTCTTTTCAACTCTGGTTCATGTTATATACTCACAGTTGGATTAAAGCCTTTCTTTTTCTTCTTTTTATTTGTATTCTTTTGTTCTATAATTCTGTGGTTGGTTTTGGTTCTAAGTTCTGAGAAGATAGATTTGATAGTAACGATGTTGATGATGGTAAACATTTCTTTGTTCGATTTTATGTTCAATTTAAGTCTCAATTGTTTGTGGTAATAAAATACAGCCTTTTTAAAGTTAACAAAAGTCTTTAAATTTTTTGTCTAAAGAATCTTTCAGAAAATAGCTTAAAACTATTATCTGAAATGTATTTTTAAATATTAGTAAATAAAATTCTTTTAAACTTTCCATAGGAAGTTATTGTAATCGCTCCGATTTGTGGAATTGAAAATTTTGACATTTTTCGCCGTTTCAAGGTCAATATTATATAAATCCAATATTTTTAAAAACATCGTTTTAAAATTTAGTAAAATCTTATAAAAAATCCAACTGTCAGAATTTTTTTATAAAAAATAAGAATCTGCAAAAAATAGTACAAACATTTTTTAAAAACTGATGTTAGATTCGATACCTCGAGAATAAAGGAATGTATTGACTTCAAAATAATTGCATCCAAAACTTTCTTGTTAACGTAAAATAAAGTTCTAAAAAAATCGAATCACATTTTTTTTTGAAAGAAATAAAAACTTTTAAAAAGTTCTACTAAAATTTGTTTCCAACTTAAAATCTCATCAACAAAAGCAGATATTGAAATCAAACTCATTTTATCATATGCAAAATATTGTTGCTAACAATCCGAAATTTTTTTAGAAAAAATTTAATTGACAACTTTTTTTTACATAACACGTAAAAAACAAAACTGATAAAAATGGTTTTTGACTACAATTCCTTAAAAACAAAGAAATGCACCATAATCAGACTGATTTTTTGAACTTAAACAAATGGACAAGGTATAAATGAATGACTTAAGAAAGGTACAAAGGCTTACATATTAACCTTTTTTAACAATTACTACTCTTTTATCAACAGATCAAGTTCAGACTTTATACTAAGTTTTTCATAATAGCTTGAGATTTTTTAGTATTGATTGAAGACAAAAACATTGTTGGAATTATTTTTGATGTTACTAATTTGATAGATAGTTTGATGGCATTTATATTTCTAAATATAATTTCCAGGATATGTCCACCGCAGCTAAGAGTTACTAAGTCCATGTGACCAGTCCAATTTTACATTATTCCTTCCAATTATAAATCTGGCCTTATGGTATCAATGGTGGCTTAATGATTGTCACTGTAATACGGATAGAGTGGTTCTTTGAACTTCGTTAAAATAATATTTTTTTTTTCAAACTAAATTTCCTTTATTTGGAAGCCTTACTCAACAGAAATTTCAACACAGTTTGATATTCTCAACTTCTAAACCATAGCCAACTACTATAAAAATTTCTCATGTAGCTTAAAGAACACCCTATACTCGTATATTTTAAAAATAACACCTTCCTTCAAATTGCTTTAGTTTTCATATGTTTGTTTCTAAAACTGCGTACATTTTAGATGAATTATTCTTTGAATCCTTTTATATTTAAGTTTTGAAGGTTTTAGTCTAAAATCTCATGAGTACAAAACAAATAATGCAAAATCATAGAAAATCAAATCAAAACTTATACAAAATTTTTACCTTGCGCCTAGAGTGTCCAAAATAGCAGGGTAGCTTTAATAGTTTCAGCGAAGGTAGAATTAAAAAGCTAAAAATCTTCAAAGAACATTATTAAAATAGGAGCCGAATAATTTGACATGTTGAATTTTAAATAAAAGATTATAAGCATTAATACACCTGGGTGTATGGGCAATTTTATATGTGTTCGTTGACTAACAAAATTGTATCATATTTTTTTGGTCAATCCGAAACAGGTGAATTAGATAACAAAAACCCTATTTAAAAATTGATAACATTATTCCATTCTCCTATGAATAAGTCCATTATACATTTTTCTTAAACACTGCCTACTACTTATCTCTAGATCTTTCAAAATTCCTGCTTTCAAACGCAATAACCAGATGTTTCTTGGTGAGTTTGATATACATTTGTGCATTTTTGCTAGATAAACCTTTAATAATTATGTAAATTCCAAAAGCTGTGTCAAATGTCAAATACCATCGAAATCTTCATCCTCACTATCATCGTCAGTAAGGTCAACATCTCGAAGATCATATAATAATGGCAATACCATCGTCATTGTGGTTCCATCGTCATCACCATACCAAGAGTTGAATGAACTTCTTTTATGCCATCGTCATCGAGCAAAATGATTATTCGCCAATTTATTGAATGTAAGTACCTACGCCCGCTGCAAAGTTGTCGTTCTGTTGTCGTTGGTCGAATTGAAACTTTCGAATTCCCAACTAATTTCAAGGAATGAGTAGCTGTTCTTGTACTTCTTTTGAGCTCCACGAATTTGAAGCTAAGAAAAAGACCATTGCTACCCGGTTCCAATTCCAATTCCAAAGAAACAAATAAACATAAACCTTTTTCTTCATGGTTAATGGTGATATAACATATTAAGCAAGAGAGCTTTAACCTTTGCTGCCATCAGAAAAGAATAAAAGAAAAGAGAATCCAATCATTGTTCTCTTTAATCCAAATATTTACTCACTCACACATTCAAAAAAAAAAAATTTGGGGATTTTTGGCAGGTTTCAGGTGTCCAATTTGCTCTTAATAGGTTAAAAAAGTGAAATGCTCTCTGTCGATCAGCAGAGAAGTTTATTTTACATGCTGCCGGCCGCGGCCATACCATTTTTGGAAGTCAATCACCTTTCATTTCATACTCGGATACAAAGAGTTTCATTTTCCATCATCGCGCGCATAATGGTGTTGGAGTTGGAATTGGAGATGGAGTTGAAGATGGAAAAAAGAGGAGTGCGTTAAAATTGAGTATAAAAATAGTTTGGGGCTCTATAGAGTCACAGAGTCAAGCAGCCTTGAGATTCATTTACACAGATACATAATTCAGAGCCAAGCACTGGGTCAATGATCGCGAAGAGGTATTTGCACCTTCTTTCAGTATCTTATTTTTTCGGCTTTGTTGGTTTGATTAAATAGAATTCTTATTTTTGTATAGACCTGACTATACGCTTTACAATTTTGAACCGATCCATCATAATTTCTGAAGGAATACATGTGTTTTTTGTTGTAAGAAAATAAAGAAATAACTTGGAAAGATTGGATATGTTAAATTAGATGAAATAATGGGTTTATGTGGTCATCACAGGTGAGGTGGTTCCCAAATCAAACACTTGAACCAAAATTACTAGTATTTGATCGGAATTTAATTGCTTGTTTAGAACTTGAAGGATAATTGGTGAATTGGGGGCCTCTATTAATTATTGGAACCCAAATATAATAGGGTTTCAGTTCTAAAAGGGATTTGATGCTTTATATTATATAGCATTGATGTAGGTAAGACCTAAGGAGCTACATTTGTTACCAGAAGCCACATATTACCAATTCAAAAATGAAGATTAAATATCAATCATTCTATATCTACAAGACTTATATACATTCAAAGCTTGAGTATAACTCCCATATCAAGGCCTGGTGCTCCTGCTACATACTTAAGCCTCTTGGACAGTATTGAACGTAGAGCATTTAAATTGATTGTTGATAATATCATAATTTGTTCATTAACGTCGCTTGAACATCGTCGTAGAGCTTCTTGTCTCACCGTTTTTACCACCGTTATTTTAACGGTGTATATGCTCTAAAGAAATACTCCCTCCTTAAACAGTTCAACTGTAATACTTGTGCTTCTAAGAATGCTCGTCAGTATACCCTCGAGTCCAACTTCGGTTGAACTGTCAACTACAGATATTCGTTCTTTAGCCATACTACGCGAATGTTGAATTGCTTACCACACTCTATTTTTTCCAGTCATTTAAATATTCGGGAACTCATAACAAATTTGCTGCGACACATTCTTTCAAATCCTTTCTACCTTTCCTAATGCTAACACTGTGTCTCTGTGGTGTAAGGGTAGTAATCTCCCCTTAAGTGTGTGCTTATTATAAAAAAAAAAGTATTTACTTATTTGACTTAAACTCCGGCAAGTAAAAGGTACTATCAACTTTGTGTACTAACTTTATATTGTAATTTTTAATTTTATAAACTTAAAAATTGTAATCTGTCCGGTTTGTGTGACGTTTCAATCCAAACTCATCTAGGTCGAAGTAATAATTTCTTGAATTTGTTTTTGATTGTATTCGATGCAGCGGTTAACCCAAAATAGCTTGTCAGAAGTACCCTAAAATCCCCCTCTATCAAAACGCATTTAAAAAGGATGAGAGTAAGGCTCGTTTCACACTACACGGTTTTGACCGTACGGCAAAAAAACGGACGGCGACATTTTGTTAGAGGCGCAAAGAAGAGCATATACGCTTTCATATTATACGGTCACGGCAAAATGCCGGCGCCGGCGGCCGCGCCATGTAGCAACCGTCTACTGCCACTACAGTATACGGCAGCCGGACGGCCGGCGGCGCGACGTGGCGCGATAAGCTTAGTGGCGTACGTGACGAAATGCGTGTTTTCACATCATACGATTTTTTTCGTGTGGCAGAGTTCGATCAGCCACTTCAAAACCTGTGGAAAAGTATACTAAGCACAGGAACCCTGCATATATCATGTTTTACCGTACGGTTAAAACCGTATAATGTGTAATTAGCCATTGATCCAATTTATGCCGTCCGGTTTTTTGCCGTACGGTCAAAACCGTGTAGTGTGAAACGAGCCTAAGGGAAGCTGCAAGTATGATCAGATTATTTTAAGGTAGTTTTTGTTTTATAGTCTAATGAAACAAAGCTCACAACATAGGGTTATTATTCGAAACTTCGTATTTTGAAAAACCCATTTAAATAAAGTTCAGTTTTTGAAACTTGCATTATGAGTTAAATTTGTCGTATAAAATAATTATTATCAGAAGAATCTTTGAGAATATTTTATGTAATAACCAGAAACCCTCTTCCAATATTAGTATGTTTATGAAAATTAGATACAAATGTTGTATTTATGAGAACAAAGGCCCAAGAGAAGTTACATTCAAAAATTTTAGAATCAAAAACAAGATTACTTTCAGAATAATTTTATACAACAAAGAATGATGTTTTTGACATTGGTAACATTTTCAGAAAAAAATCATATACATCTTAAACAAACTGAAAAACTTTTTTAAAACTTGATACAAATTGATTTTCAACTCAATCCCTACAAAAAAAATTAAGTTACGAGTATCAATTTCAAACTTATTGCATTTTATACAAAATAGTTATAAACGGCTAGTTAATGATCAAATAGAGGTTTTAAAAAAAGACGTTGATAAAGGCAGAACTTAAGAAACAAACAATATGGAAGATCAAAAATATTATACTGAAAGTCACTTACTCAGGCCTCAAAAATTAAGCTGAAGTTTTATAAAGGGAAATATATAGAAGGTAAATTATTCCGTAGTTAGATTAAGGATCTTCTAAAGCTTCAAACCTTCCAAGTGGTGAAAGTGAAAAATGCGTGTTAGTCTTGGAAAATAATGGTGGTGCCCTGTCATTACCATAAATCCGTCCGTTTCCGAAGCTTGTTTGTGCTTTGCAACTGTGTTTTCTTTATGTGGTCAGGAAGTCACCCTGACGCAGGACCTTCAACCTGAAGGACCAGGTCCTTGATTTAACTCCAAGGGCGAGAGCCGGCATACCCGCTCCTTACAGGGCTGGCTTCGAATATGTCGTAGTAGCCCTATAAGGTGTTCGCTAAGTAGTTCAACCTAACTGGAACTGTAGACGCCACCGTTGATTCCATCTTGGGAATTCCTCCACTGCCGTTTGGATGAAGGGAGAGGTGCCTTAGTGGAAACACCTCTCCCCCCCTCTCTCGTTTGCTACACCCCAACAACTTTTCACTGGGGTCGGAACCCAATCTCCAGTTGAGGTACTATAGGCACCCGATGTTCATCACGGGGAGGTGAGAGTAATAGTTGATAGACAGAAGTGGGTTTTGAGAAAAACCTGTGGACGCTTGTGTCCTCTTGAATGCACATGTCTACCATTTGAACATCCATTACCATAAGTCAAAGTATTTATTTTTTTTGGGTGGGGGGAATTATGTACTTTCTTGACCAATGCCTTCTATTTATTAGGTCAAGACCTTATAGAACCTACAATTTTTTGAAACATCACATCGTGGAAGGTAGGAGAAATTCATCACTGTTAAAACAGTATTTCATTTAAAGGGAAATACTAAAATTAAATAAATAAGGTGGCGCAACAGTCCATGAAGAACCAGGGCCTAGTCACTTACAACTCTCAACCATCCCTGTGTGCGAGTAATGTTGTC
This sequence comes from Eupeodes luniger, assembly GCA_951509635.1. Lineage (NCBI taxonomy): Eukaryota > Metazoa > Arthropoda > Insecta > Diptera > Syrphidae > Eupeodes > Eupeodes luniger. The sequence goes on from OX608074.1 coordinate 3,085,331, forward strand.
AGAGATTGAGAGGGACCTACAGTTTATATGCCGAATCCGAACGGCTAGTTTGAGAAAGCACTTTTCATGACAAGAATTACTCTTGAAGGATTTGTCAATTCCTCGCAAGAGGCATTACCCGTGAAAAAAGTTAGGTGGCACAGGCAGGGATTGAGCCCAAGACCCCTTGCATTACAGTCCAACGCACTAACCATCACGCTACGAGTACTACAAAAAAAGGGAAATACTAGCACTTAAAATAAAAGATTTTGATAGCTTCAATTTAGGTGGTAAGTAAAATTGCTGAAGGACGGTTAACGGTTAACAGCCGATGAATTACACTAAAATATTTACTTTAGCAAATTAACTTAAAAAAAGTAAAAGAAATGTATGTTTCTTAATTATTTATTTTATGAATCTAAACAATTAAGAACTCCTAAATAATTGAATTAAATTTTTTAAAAATTAACTGAAATCAAAAATTTTTCAGCTCGAATATCTTGCAAAAAAAAATTATATTATTTTTAGAATAATTTTATTCAACCAAGAATGACATCTAATTGACAGCTTAAAAAATTGATAAAAATTCATTTTTGACTCGATCAAACTTATTGAATTTTATAGAAAATATGTTTTTAACGCTTCAACTTTAAACTTAAATTTTGCATTGCTTACTGTTCGAAGTTCTTTATAAAAGAATGACAAGAAAATATGTTTAAGTTTTTTAAGAGCATCAATTATAAGTTATCATTTTTGTAATTGGTCTTGATGATTTTTTAAAACATTTTTAGGTAACCGAGTTTTATAAACAGGAATCCTGCCAAAAATTATTCTTGGCAAAGGGTTTCATGACAAGGGGTTATATAGGAGATACCAGGTGCACGTTTTTCTTAAGTTTTTGAATATTAAAATAGGAGACAAAACAGAGTTGGATAAATCATTCCACATTCTTTACGTGCGGTTAAATAAGAATCTCCATACTTCACATTATGACTGAAATAGAGCTCAAGTGTAAACTGATGACTATTCTTGGAAGTGCAAATTTTTAAGCAAAATTGTTTGGATTGAGGGAGTTGCGGAGGTTTGGTAAAGCAGTTGACTTATTTGACAGAATATTTTAAAAATATCGATAACACAACAAAAAACATGATACATTGGTGTTCGAGCTATGTAAAAGTTTTTATTTTAGTTCTATAGCCCATAATTTTCAAAGATCTTATTTAGATTCCGTCCAAAAGACTTAAACTTGATTAAGTGTAGAGGGTTTGTGAATTACAGCCATATCAAAAAAATGTTTTGATTAATTTGTGTTGTCAAATACTGCGGAAAAAAAAATGATGAACGTAAAGATTTCTTTGAAAGTTCTTATTTTGGACACACATTTTAAAATTTCGTCTTGATCCCAAAAAATGGTTTATAAATCTAAAAAATATGCAAATATCAGTTTTTATTTTTTAACGGACAAATTGGAAAGGGATAATGTCATAGGACAACAAAATGAGTCGCCTCCAAAAAGTCCAATGTGCACAAAGTGCGTCATTTTTTCTGTCATCTATTGTGTGTGTATAACCTTTTCAAAGTCAAACTTTTGATCGAAAACAAAATAGTAAAACAATTTTTAAAAACCTATTTCATAGCAATTTGTTAAATTATCCTTTACATTATGTGGTTCGTTTTTTCATAAAGAAAACAAAATAATTGCCTTAGAGCCTCTATAAATTTTGTACATATGAATTACCCTGTCAAAAACAACTCAATTCTGTTCATTTAGAAATATCTAAAATCTCTAACAATTCACACATCATCTCTACTCATTTCGATGTTCTAATTGATTTTCAAATAATATTTTATACCTTTATTGCGCTGTGTTTGTGCGTTCCTTTCAAACTAGACCATAAATCAAACAAAACAAAAAGTGACTGTGAAATATTATAACAAAACCATAATAGAAAAGGTTCATTGAACATTATTTCATAATTCAAGGTTAAAAATCCAAAAAATTAAAAAAAAAAAAAAAAAAGCTTCGGCAATCTTCACAAAACTTTGCCAAAAGAATCTTTCACAAAATCAAAAAAAAGATTCACTTATTATGGACATATGTAGTTATAAATTACATCATCACGCACCGCCAAAATATAAAAAATTCGACTGATGATGGCGTGTCTATTAAAAAAAAGAACAATTATAATTTATTGATCGTATATGAAATTGATGGGTTTTAGAATAAAATGATATATTCTAAGCTTTAGCTCTTCCCTTAAAATTTAAAAACAACTTTACCTATATGAACATGGTGGCAGGCGGGTGTTTTTAGCCATCCTAGTATAGTCCATGTTGGGAATTCTAAAAGTCGATACCCCCATTAGTGATAGCGAGTCATGATGGTTAGCTCGTAGCTATTTTCAGGGGTAACATCATCTAATTGCTGCTTGCGCGTGGTCATGGTCATCGCCCCTTCCCTTTTTTTTATCAAAAAAAAATATATCTTCCTTTTGTTTAATTCTGCTGGTGATGATACCCAAGCCCAACTATAGCAAGCTTGCTTTTCGTCATATCTCAAATGTAATGAAGAGTGCTTTAGTAGTATACTCATAGATATTCGAATTCGTGTTAAAACTCTCGTTCTCAGTTTAGCTTTTAATATAGAAACCCCTAAAATATTCTATTCTAGTATAGAGTTGCTGGTGCTTGGGCTGGAGGAGGCCATTGGCCTTTTCCCAAGAATTAGCATAATGGAAATTAAGTTTTTTACTTTTTTTTTTTATTTTCGTTGAGTAAGCGTAGCGTGAATTTAGAAAAAGTGATGATAATGGTAATAGGTTTGGTATGAAGGCTTTTGCGATGAGAGTGAATTTGAATTTTTCGCTTAAATAGATGTTTAGAGTGGGTCAATGTCCGGTATTATAGTTTGTATATACTTTTTTTTTCGTTTTTGATAGTTAGGTACGTGAAATATGATAGCTACATTTTAGTGATAATTTACATAAGTATTATGTGCGGGTGTTAAGACCATAAAAATTCTTAGCTAAAAATAAAAATTTTAATTTTTTTTGTTATGTGTCGTCGACCTAACTAAATTTTTATTTTAATTATTTGGAAGAACGTAGCTCCAAAAATACATAAAATTATAAAGATTAAAATAGTTCTGCTCGATTTTGTTAAGGTAAATGTTTTATAAACATTAAAATGAGAATTTCATAGGTTTGGGTAAAAACACTGTGTGGGTCTTAATACTACGAGTATATTTATAATTAAGTTTATCACAATTCTGTGTTACAAAATTGTGTATGATAAAAATACTGCATTGTAGAAATACTGTAGGACAAAATTCTGTACTTAAAAATACTGTTCATGGACCAGTTCTGTATTTCAAAATTCTGTAAATAGGGTGTAAAAAAAACCTATTAACAGCATTTTGAAGAACAGAAATTTTAAAGACATCATTTTTGGACAATAAGATATCATACCATTTTTTTAGGAACTATGCTTTCTGATCCTAAAAAGTTGTTAGTGGCTCTTTTGTCTTTTTGGCAATCATAGTAATGTTGCTCAGTATTTATCATCTTCTATATGTCTTTTTATTAAATTCTGGCACGTATAAAATTTGCTCTGATTTTCAAAAAATAATAAATCAAATTAGATGCTGGCTTCTTTTTTATACATTGTTAAAGATAGAGTTATGCAAAAATATACTTTTAAAGGATTCAGTATTTTGTGATTACAAAATGAAGTAACAGAATTATGACGTTAACTGGGTCTGTTTCTTATTCAGCATTTTGATAAACAGTTTTAAGTTATTTAAGACAGAATTTAAGACAACGACATTGGGAGCAAACAGAATTGCATAGAGTTTTGAAAGCAGTATTTCCAAATATGCCACTCTAAAAATGCTAAAGACAACCAAAAACAACTCACACATTATACCTTAACAACAAATTGTATGACGATTTTGCAAACCACAAATCCTTATCTCTTAGATAGAGTTTAAATTATTTTAGTATCGCACTTCTTAGAACTAGAACTACATATATTGCAAAATTTACAGAGATTAAGGGGGTATTCTAGTGTAGAGACATGAATTTCGCCCGGCTTTTGAAGCGTTGTATAAAGGAAACAAAAAATATGTTTTGTATCAATTTTTTATCATTTGTTTATTGATTTGTTGTTCATACATACAAAAATTAATACAAAAAAAAAATTAAAATTAACAAAGTTACAAGCAGTCAAAGTGGGGGGTCTAAATAAAAGAGGGTGTCCTGGCGTGCATCCTACCAACCCTCCTGGTAATTTAAAAAACAAAAACCAGACGGATTCTTAATTATTATAGATGTCGCTATTGTTTCACCCTTAGATAAGTTAAAAAAAAAACTTTTTAACAAAATGCCAGCAGTTTGAAAAAAAAATGTTCTTGTTGCATATTTTTCAACAATTCCGAATTTTTAAAAAATACTAAATGAGAAGTTATATTTTTGGGCAAGGACCACACGATAAAGAGATGTATAAAGAACATCCTCTCCAAATTTGAAGTACCTAAATCGGTCTATTAGAACTCGATATATCCTTACCGCCAGCTCGAAAAAAGTAGTTTCGAGAAAAACGCGTTCAGAGTTTTGAGACAAGTTTTCGACAATTTTACTTATAGAATGATACAGAATACGTATGTGCATATTTTTAATCAGCGATTCCTGCCGACACGTTGTCAGAGCTAGCACTTCCACTCAGTATAAAGGTTGCCACAAAAGTAACTTAAAATGAAACTAAAAGGACAAAACAGTTTCTATGACCTTCAAAACCAGTTTCTATGACCTTCAATCAACTTGTGAAATAATAGGAATATTAAAAAATCCTTTTAAACGCATATTCTTGAATGTCTAAACTTTGGAAATATGAAAAAAAAAATTTTTGATTTTTTCAAAATTCTACACTAGAATACCCCCTTAAGTATAAAGATTTACTTCTGGAAAAAAAAAACAAGATTTGTATACAAATTATCACAATTTATTGTAATGAGAACAAATCGAAGAAAAGCTGCAAGAAAAACCTTCTTTAAATTGTCATGTTTTCAAAGATTGGAGAGAATAGTAGAATTCCTCCTAAAGCACCGAAAAGTGCCAATCTCAAATATGTTTTACAATACAAAATAAAAGTATGTTACTAAGCGACTACACCGATAAATATAAATATTTTCTTATTAGTTATAAAATGACTAATGTGTTTTCATTTCCTACTAAGTGAAGTTTTGAAAAACTTTGAACGTCATTCCGTTTAAAGTCAGTTTTTAATACTTATTCGAATATGTGCTCAAACTCAAAAATACCTGTTTTTAACGTTATTTTTATATATTTTTTAATATATTCCAAAAACTTGATGTTATAACCTTAAGACTACTAATTTGTAATACGACCAATTATTGCTTTTATATAGTTTTCAAATTTTCTATTTAGAACAGTTTTTCCATAAATGTTTCACAGTGTTTTTTTAAGGTTGATTTTTTTGTAGATTGTAGATCTGGAAAATCATCACGAGTTTCACTGCAAAAAACTATTTTGAATTTACATGTCCTCAAAAAGCCTAATACAAGGAATATCGAATACGGTTGGATTAGGCTAAGGTAAATTGCTATAAATGACAATAAAAAAACATGTGTTACAATTTGTGACGATTACTTATGGCTTGCTAAAAAATGAGATATATAATTTACCAGACGTCAATAAACATCTTACAACATTTTATTCAAAAACACTCTTTCTTTGAACTGAAAATTGTTTGGTTATCAAAATATGTAATTAAAAAAATATCAACATTTAAAAAAAAAAGTCAGTTTTGTAGTTTTCTGAATATTTCTGGAATCTCTTGAAAAAATCGACTTGGTAACTACTGGAAATTGTTCAACTAAACTGAGGAAATTCAAAACGGAAGAGCTTAGTGATTCAAATTTTACTATCAAAAATGCAATTATCACTTATTGTTTAAACCCCATGGCATTGACAACCACTTGTTTATGCTCCCGGGCACTTTGGTCCTAAGTGAAAAAACGATTAAGGAAAAGCATTCACATTCTTGATGCGCGGCTGAAAAAAATCATGCAAAAAAAAAATGCAATAATAATTTGTTGACGAAAATATCTGGAGGTAACTTTTGAAAAACAATTTAATGCTCAGGGACCTAAGCCACAGCAACCAATTAAAATTATTAACTTTTTGGTACAAACTAAGTTAATTAAAACATTCATATTTAATGATTTTCGTTAAATTATTCTGGTTTCACAAGAATTACAATTTTGTCTCAGAAGAAAACACTAAAGGTCATTTCAATTCAGTTACATATTTCAAATATATGTATTACTCTAAAAAGTATGTTATTTTGTGTATCCATTTTTACAATCATTTAAAATCCTAATTGTAGGCAATATTTTTTAATGATCTTACAAGCAAATACAGAAACCATAATAATTAGACAACAACTATTTTTAAGAACCGGAAATGGAGGACTGCTGTTTTGTTATTGAAAAATATTAAAATCCACAGTCAAGTCACGATTTAATGAACTGATTGATGTTGAATATAGAGAAAAGCCTACAAAAATAGTAGAAATCATTAGTTGAACATTACTCAGGCCAACAAGACCATGTTGTCTGGGCTTTATTGGACTTTATATTGCTTTCTACCTGATGCGGCTGAAACATATGTTGTATTTTGATACAAATTTGAAACTTAACAAAATTGATTTGTGGAAAATATATCAAAACGGACATTTTTTGGTTATTACGACCTAAAGATGGCAGCTTTTGCATTTATTAGCATGCTCTAAACAATTTTTGAAAATGGTATACGCAGAATTATATCGTCAAGACTTCTCATACTAATTTTATGTTGCTGATCATTTTTAATAAACAAATCTGGATGTGTATCAAAGCGCAATACAAATTTCTTCTTCTTATACATATTTGCTACAATTTTTTTTTTAATTTTTCGAATTGTCAGGGAATGAAATTTACATTGTTTGTTCTTTTAAAACTTCAGCAGAAACTTTTCTAATAACATAACCTATACAAAATCCTTGATGTGTTTGTTTTATTGCATCTAGTAGCTTAGAATTCTTTCTATGAGAAGATGTTTCCAAATAATAACATCCAAATTCCAGATTATCATCAGCATGAAAAGCTTAAAATAAGTGACATAATAATTCTGAAACGTTTATTTCAACTTTTTCTTGAAGTTAAAGGTTTCATTTTGGACACTTCAAAAAGAATGTGTTAAAAAATACAAACCTTTAACGCTCTTGACCAAAATTATATCAATATTCCAAAAATTGAATAAATTGAAACAACTTGAATCCTTAATATTTTAATAAAAAGCAATACTTTTAAATTTCATTATATTTTATTTTTTTTTAATTCTATAATTAAGTCGAAAAAATATATTTCTAAATAAATTTATTACTAACATTATCAAATAATTATTTTCTAATGGAAATATATAAAAATATTCATCACATTGATACAAATCATGCCTAAACTTCATGCTGCATCTTCTTTACTCAATCCAATCATTCATTTTTACGAAACATTGAACTACGTGCTAAGGGAATTTAATTTAGAGATCCTAGGGGTTTTTTGTTTTTTTTTTTCTGTAAAATTTTCTTACTTAAAAAAAGCCTTAAATTTAAAAAATGTCCTAAACTCTAAAACCCTAACGCCTTTTAAATGTACGATGTCTTTGATAGAATTCCTCCATAGCTCTGTACTCAGGTTCATAAACATCAGGAACCTCACGATCCAATGATTCAACGTAAATCATCTTCACCGAACAACTGCCTCGAAGTTCCTCTTCATATTGCCTCAGCTGTTGGAAGAATCCACTGTTTGGTCGGATTTGTGGACGGATGGCTTTCACGTGATAAAATGCTTCACGAAGTGTCATTCCTCGATGTTTCATGAGATATGCAAGGCAAAGAGATGCTGACCGACTTACACCGGCCACGCAGTGAACCACTGACTTTCCACCTAACTGATGGACTTCTTCGATCATATCAGCAACTTCGTCAAAATGACACTTGAGGTCAATTTCTGGCCTATCCAAGGCATTTATACGGAGATACATGGGCTTGGTATCGGACAGTGGTGTATCGGGCAGTTCAGGGGCAACATTGACAATGAATTTGATATCGAGTTTGTCCAGAATGTTAGGTACGGCTACTCCAGCTCCGCAGAGATAGAGTGTTGGCAGTAGTTCTGATATTCCAGGAAATGGCGTTTGCTGAATTTGTCTGTAAAAAATACCAAAAAAAAAATAAATTTTAGAAAGTTTTGATTTATGTTCTGCAAAAAAGTGTTAAATTTATCATTTCTATATTTTCTACGTTTTATATTTTTTTGCCTGGGCGCCATTCTCAAAATAACACATTATTTGTTAAAAAATTTGTTTTGAAAAAGAAATTGCCATCATGTGATGATTTGAAAAATATCTAAATTTGTCATAAACATTTCAACCACCTGAGTTCTCATAAAATTACCCACAACCATTCCTACTTCCTACGCACACTTTTAGTTCAAAAAAACAAAAATCCAAACCAAAATTTAGTTTTAAAAAACAACCAAAACCAAGACAAATATGACGTCACTCATGAAAACAAAGCAGTTTGTCATTCTGACAGAACAAAAACTTTGTTTTTATTTTTGAAAAATAAAATACTGAAATCAAGTTAATCACGCATCCGTTTTTTTGATTGGACGTCCGAAAACATAACCAAATCAGTGGCGTATTTTATGCAGTCACTGATTTTTGTGTTTTTTCATTTTCTAATAATAGGTGAAGATTGAAGATTAAAAATAAATTCATGATTTTGGTTTATTAATAGAGAAATTAAATTTGTTCATACATAATCGCATCTTGTGGTTAAGTTCTTTGCTCGTGTATAGAAAACGAAGCACATTGACATTGAACGCAGCCAAGAGTTCAAATTTTTGACAAGTATACATTTAATGCTTTTAAACGGTATTTTTTTCGTAGATTTATGGTTCATTAAAATTAAAGAAATAAATTATACAATTTAATTTGTTGTGTATTTACCTCGTTTTAAAAATAATTTAAATTGAGTAGGTAAAATCAAATTCCAAAATAGAAATGTCATCCTATAAGAGAATGCGTTTTTAATTTTTGAACTGAATTCTTAAAATGAATACATTTTATTGATTTCATTAGGTGTTTATTAAGATGATGCCATCGGAATGGAATCTTGTCATTTTCAAAAATGTCCTTCCATTTATTTTTCAAAAGTATATTTTATTATATTTTCTTTGTTTTATTTTTGGAACAGATGCGAGGTGGAGGACAAAAATATTCATGAAATGGCTCCACGGTGGTGGCGCAAAGGTGATAATAAGACCATGTTTTGAACTATTTTCGGAAATTCGACAAAGAAAATTCTGGTTGTCTTATGATATAAAAAAATATCTTCAATGCATTTCTTAAGCTTTATAAAATTATTTTTTTTTTTTAACCCATTAACGGATTTTTGTGTTAATTTTAAGAAAATACTAGATCTTAGTTTAGTTTTTCACTTATTTTTGCCTTAAATTAGTACAAATTAGAAAACCCGTGCCGACGTTATTTAGAATTTTCAATTCCCCATTGGAAGTTATTTGATTGTAATCAGTCCATTTTATAAAATTAAACAATTTTGACATTTATCGCCATGTCAAAGTTCGTAAATCCAAATCTTTGGTTTTTAGAATTATGTCTATAAGTTTCTGAATGTTTCTTAGTCAGCTATATCTCAAGAACCAGCAAAGATATCGATTTCGAATAAATACGTGATAACATCGTATTTTGACCATTTAAAATAAAAGCTTTAAATACTGATAAACATGATTTTCTATTTAAATACTAAAAAAAATATTATTGTTTACGTTTTACTATTTTTTTTAGAAAAACTTAACAGACAGTTTTTTATTTGTGACATAAAGAATTTATATGGCAAGTATTGCATCTTGAACTCGAGATTTTTATCAAACAAGACATTTCGACGTAAGAGAATTCTAAAAGATGGGTCCGGTGATTTCGTTTGTCTATCTATCTGTCCTCGCCCCTACAGCCTACTTGAAAACTAAGGTTAACATATATAAACATTTTTTTTAAGAACATACACATTTTTTTGTCAAAAATCAAAATTTCGAATTTTCTCAAAAATGGACCGAAAGATTTTTTAAATAAATAAATTAAAATTTGTTCGTCTTAACCTGGCTTCTTCCCTCTCCCGTAGAACCGTTATTAACTTCCCATAGAAAGTTATTGTAATGGGTCCGATTTGTCGAATAGAGATTTTGACATTTCTCGAAGTTTCAGAGTCTCTAGAGTCGAAATAAAAGATTTTTAGAAAGATGTCTGTGCGTGCGTGTGTACGTATGTACGATCGTGCTTCCGTACGTCCGTAGTTACGTTCGTTCGCGACGTTTTTTTCGTCATCCATATTTCAAGAACCAATAGAGATATCGACTTAAAATAATTTTTGTTATACAGGTAATAATGCAAAAAAGGGCTCTCAAAAAAAATGGGTGGGTGGCTTTTTACCATAGCAGTTTAAAAAAAAAAACGTGAACATTTTGGTTAACCCTAAATAACTCATGAACCAATAACGCGAGAGACTTGAATTGAATTTGATATTATATATTGTAACGCGATACCAAACAAATATATTTTTGGAAAAAAATCCAATTAACGGTTTTTTTATAAATCAAAAAAAACTGAAAAAAAAAATTGTCACCTTGAAAATTTTACGAATAAAAAATGATTTTATCTCCAAAACAATTTTGTGTAACAAAGAATAACGTTTTCAAAATATGGTAACATTTTTAGAAAAATCGAATTGACAGTTTTTTTTTATACAAAAAAAAACCTAAAACTTTACTCAAAGTTGGTAAAAAATGATTTTCGACTCAAATATCTTTTCGAAAATATGATATTATGGCTTCAAACTAATTTTAGCCTAAAAAAAATATTGTTTTCTAAATGTTGAAAAATTTTGAGAAAAATCGAATCGACAGTTTTTTTACAAAAAATAAAAACCCAAACAAAAATTAATAAAAGTTGGTAAAAATTGATTTTCGACTCAAATATCTTTTCAAAACTCTGAGATATTGGCTTTTAATTATTTTTATGTTATAAGAAATATTGTTGTCAACATTCAGTAAAATTTTGAAAAATATCGAACTAACATTTTTTTTTACAAAAAATTAAAAACCGAAACAAAAATTTAACAAAAGTTGGTAAACATTGATTTTCGACTCAAATATCTTTTCAAAAATTTGAGATAATGGCTTCTAACTAATTTTTACTTAAAATAAATATTGTTTTCAACATTCGGAAAAATTTTGAGAAAAATCGAATTGACAGTTTTTTTTACAAAAAATAAAAACCTAAAAAAAAATTATAAAAGATTGTAAAAATTGTTTTTTTGATGTAATTATCTTTTCAAAAATTTGAGACATTGGCTTCAAACTAATTTTATCTAATAAGAAATATTGTTTTCAACATTCGATAAAATTTTGAGAAAAATCGAATTGACAGTTATTTTTACAAAAAATAAAAACCTAAAATAAAACAATACTAAAACAGTAATTTTTTTTATAAAAATCCAACAGTCCGTTTTTTCATAAAAAAATAAAATCTACAAAAAATAGTACGCAAATTTGGAAAAATTGATGCATATAGACAAACTTTTAAGCAAGACAAATCAACAAACGGGATGGGAAGTTATCAGTGTGGGTCGCATCCCAGCCTCTTTTTTTAATTTAAATGACATTTACATTGTTGAACAGAGAGAAGATAAAGATTTTGCAGATATAAAGGGTAATTTTTTAGCTATTATCTTTTTGGCAACACTGGTTTAGACAGCTGACGCACGTTTCGTGTTTGTTTCACCTTTAAACATCTTCAGTTTAGTCTATAATTCAATCATGAATCGTCTTACAAACGAACAACGCTTGCAAATTATTGAGTTTTATTATCAAAATGCGTGCTCTGTTAAGAAAGTTCATCGCGCGCTTCTTCCACCGAGCGATGAAGCTCAGTTTTTGCTCAATGGGTACGTAAATAATCAGAATTGTCGATTTTGGAGTGAATATCAGCCAGAAGCATTGCAAGAGCTACCAATGCATCCAGAAAAAGTCACAGTTTGGTGCGGTTTATGGGCTGGTGGCATCATTAGACCGTACTTCTTCAAAGATGATGCGAATCGTTACGTAACTGTGAATGGTGAGCGCTACCGTGAGATAATATTCAACTTTTGTTTGCCCAAAATGCTAGAGCTTGACTTGCATGTATGTAAGTCTTAAAATATATGTACAGACTCTCTGAATTCATCGGCACTTTTCCGCAATTTTATCGAAAGCGAGCGACAATTTCAATAAAAAAAGAATAATTATTATAAAAAATTGTTCGTAATATTTAAAGTCATTAATTAAACCTATTGCCAAGTTTTAGCTTAAGTGAATTTTATAATTCCCAATAATGACTCTAGTCATAAACGGTTTCGTAAACCAGCAGTAAACTTTTCATTTGTCGTTTACGATAAAAGCTTTTTTGTCACTTACTATATTTTTTTGGTGGAAAGGGTTTAACATGAGTTTTATGTTATTAAAAAAAAACCTTAATTTACTTTACTTTGAATTTCAAATTTCTTTCGACTAAGACAAAAATTGACTTTAAAATTATTTCATTAAGTATGATTTTAAAAATCAATTGAAAAATAAAATCCTGGCACTACCACCAGGCAAAAAAATGCCTATCCAACGATATTTTTTGCACGGAAGAAAATTTGTATATCATATTGAAGAATTTTCAAAAATGTCCTAACACATCATGTGTGCTATAAATATAAAAATAATGGGAACAAATACTTATGTATTCGTATGTGTAAAATATTTATTCCAAATTTTCATCCAGATGTCCAGGAATCTCTTTTAACTTATTACTCATTTCTCGTTTGTGTTTATAAATTCTTCTTAGGTGACTAACGCAGCACGATAAACAACACCGCGCCACTTACCATGACGCAAGAGGCAGCAATTCCAAATATCCCCACTATCCCCATGTTTTATTGTTCCCGTGTTGAGTATCAAAAGAATTTCCAGCTTCTTAGTCTATATAAATACTAAAAAAAAAAGCTATTCATCCATCTGAGTAAGAATTTTCAATTCATAAATATTTATAAATCTTTCAATACACTTTTCCCATTTCAAATACATTTTCCGTACATAGCTACTATTTTTATTTTTTGAATTTGCAAAAAAAGATGATTCCAAAAAAAAAACTATTTTCTAAATTGAATGCACTTTCAAAGAGATTTTCACATCTTTTCACATCTTCCAAATAAAATATCTATAAGCATCACATCTATCTCAGATGAGTGACAATTATTTCTTAGTGGGCAATAATAAAATTTTTGCTCCGTCATATCTTTACTTTATGATGTTGAAATTTATTTTCTTATTCTAAGTAAATTTGATTTGTACGACGACGACGGACGGTGTTACCGCTTTAAATATGGATGAGGAAGATGATGGTATGTACGATGATTTTCAAATTTATTTGTAAGGAAGGAGGTGGTGTATTTTATAATAATAATATAGTAAAGAATTTGATGGCAATGATCCAAGTTAATCATCATCACTTTCGCTAGACCGAAGAACCATAATTCCTCAGCACAGAAAAACACAACAACAACAACAACAAAAATGACATGGAAATAAATCTCATTGGAGCGGGACACTCATCGCATAAGAACGACCAACTTAGAAAACTACGACGACACGAACGACGACGACGCGAGAGACGCATGGTAAAAAATCTTATAAAATTTTTGATGTTTTATAAAAGCATTTCAAATTTATTCTAACATTCTAAGTCTAACACCGAGCTATGATGTATTAAGGTAAACAGAAAAATATAGTTTATTATTAAACTTTGAATATTTAAGATTTTTAAATTTAAGTGAGATCTTGTGCGGTTCCGCTAATTATGGTTTTATATGATGAGGAGACGATGAGAGATTATGCGTTTTATTGCTTCATAATTGCCTAGGGGAGGACATTGGGGGTTGTTTTTCTTTTTAATTTATTGCAATTCTTATCAAAAAATATATTTATGTAGATTTTTGAAGGATATTTTGACAAACTGAAATAAATTTATGAAATTCTGACAGTTGAAAAATACTACTATTTCAAATACATACTTAATTTGTCAAAATATTTCTTTATACTTCTTTATTACTATTAATTTTAAACTGAATTATTATTTTTCCTCAATGTTTTCAAAATATCACCTTACCACTTCGATGTTTCAAAAGTCTTGACAATTGGCTTAAATCATGTCACTTTTTGAAGCAACCACTATTAATTATTCAACACTTGATCAAATGCCATTTAACATTCTTAAAACAAAAATTAAATAACAAAAATAAAAACAAATGCCAAAATGTCAAGTTTTTCGGTACTTGAGTTTTTGGTGAAATCAAAACAATTTTTTTGAAGAAAAAAAAAACAATTATTTTCATGACCATCACTTGCCAAAGAATAATAAATAATTATTATTATTTTGTCTGAATGTTAAGTCCAAGGAGAAAGTGGCAAAATCCTTGAGTGACAATAACAAGAATTTGACATTTGAAATTGATTGATGATCAAAAAATACGCTTTCTTTTTGTAAAAAAAAAAGAAAATCATCAGCAGTCAGCACTTATTAAGCAATATTCATGAATGGATTGTTTTACCTTTGTTTCCTCGATTTCGATAAAGACGAAGATGTATTGTAGCCTTGAGTATTTTCAAAAAAAAATGAAAAAAAAAGAAAATATTTCAACACAATTTGTTGTTAAATTTTTTTGAAAAATTCTTTTCATATTTTTACTCAGGTAGGTATGTATGAAAATTAAAAACTTTGTGTGAACACAAAAGATTTTGCCGCCATCACACGAGTGTCCTTGAATAAACACATTTTTACCACTCAAAAATAGTATTTTGAAAAACAAAAATTTTACGAGTGTTTTGCATTTCCTGAATTTTGTTTTTCATCACTTTAACGGAACAAAATTAAACATTTGGTATTTAAATTTACATTTTTCTGCTAGTGTTTAATGAAAATATGCACAATAAGGTAGATATTAATAAATAATAAGTTAGAAGACTGCCAAAAGCAATTAACAAATAAAAACAGGTATTTGAAATGCATTTGCTTTCTCGTTTTTGTTCTTGAAATAAAATAAATCTGTATTTGGATAGACACTCGTATACAATTTTCAGGTTTAAAATTAAATAATATGCTTGTTCTTAAATTTAATTGATTTAAATTAAAACATTTTGTTCTTTGGATCGAAATTTGTTTATTAAAAAAAAGGCAACTTTTTTTAGACGAATTTATAGAAAATTAAATTTGAATAAACTTTAAAAAACTAGAAAAAGTATTATAAGATAATAAATATTTCAAAATTGTTTAAATTAAATTTTAAATAAAATTTAGTATAAATAAAAACATATTTTCTGCATTCTTTTTTATATATTTTATTAGTAATTAAACTAATAAAAACATTGACATTAAATTCAAAATATATAAAATCTATTTCATAAATCTTTTTTAATTTAGTTAAATTTTGTTTATTATATATTGAAATTTATAATTTTAATAATAATTTAAATTTAAACGATTAATTCAATTTTTATCTTATTTTTTACAAACATTCCTACTGAAAGTTAACAATTAAATACTTAAAAAATTAATTTCCAAAAACTTAAAAAAATATAAAATTGCTAAAAAGAAAAAATCCAACAAGTGAATTATGTTATTTACAATAAATTTGGACAATTTCAGAATTTATTTTAATTTTCTAAAACATTCATTATAATAAAAACAATGAATTGATTTATTTAATTCTATTAAAAATTCTAAAAGAAATTCTAAATTTATTATACTCGTCTCATCAGTTTTTGTATTTTAAAAATAAACATAAAATAAATAGTTTAGAAGAAATATAAACCATAATAAAATAAATAAGGAAGAAAACATAAATTTACTTTTTATTTATTTCCCAGGTTAATATCCACATATTTTCTATTGCAAAAATTTCCTTATTGTTTTATTTACTTTTTTTTTGAAAATTTGTTGACCTCATAAATATTTTATTCGTCAAACCTTGGAGGTAGATAATTTTCTAGTCCGCCCCCTAAAAATTATGTGCGTTTTTCATGTTTTTTAAGTATCAATCGACTCTAGGACTCCACATCAAACAAAATAAGTCACCTTCAAGAAAATATTTACGTCGTAGTAAAATAAAGTACAAAATTTGAAAAAAAAAACTAATTTATGTTTTTTTCCTTTGTTTTTGTTTTTCTTTTTTTTAATTTTCAAAAATGTAAAAAATTCTCAAGGAACAATAAATTGGAATTTTTTGAATAAAATAAGAGAAGAGGAGATATTTTTAGAATTTTTCACGTCTGGCGCCAAAAACAGAAAAACTATATGAAACATTAAGAAATCAATTTTATTTTCTTTCATTTGAAAATATCAACAACTTAAATTTGACGTAGAAACGTACAAAAATGTTTTTCTAACGTTTTCCGTTTGGCATTAGTAACAAAAGAAGAAGAAAAAACACGAAAACAAAAATTTCATTCAAGAAAACGTAAAAATAATTAAATTTGTTTATTTAAGAAAATTCCTTAGATGGACTTTGAGTATGAAAAGATTGATAGTAATGGTTGGAAAATGGAAATACGGCGGTATAACAATGTTTTTGAATTCTTAAAAGGTGTCGCAATTTCAATATGAATAAATTGTACACGAATTTAGTGTTGTTTATGTTGGCATATTTAAAATGTAGGTCTTTAATACTCCTTCAAGTGGGTGGGTGGGTGCAGGCTTAAGGCGTCTTTTTCAAATAGACTTTTAAATGGAAATTCACAAAAAAATAAACAACTAAAAAGTTTTTGTTAGTAGAGGTTTGTCATTTGTGATGCAATTCACGAGGGAGAATTCTTAGACGCCTGCTGTGCCTGCTTTGCCTATGCCTCCTTCAACGCCAACGCAACGTCTAGGAATGCAAGCTATGAGCACAGCACAGTATGGTTGTGATTACGGGCTGATGCGTTATAAGCAGATTTATTATTTTATGGTGAGTCAAAATGTTAAAATAGGAGCGAATATTTCTGATTCTGACGTTTAAAATAATAAAGTTTGTTTATTTTTAAGAAATTTCAATTTTCTTGGTTACCTGTGAATTTTGTTGGTTTAACTCAATAATTAACAAATAATTGAAAAATTTTCAAAAGTTTTTATAAAAATTACGAACAACTTTTATTGTGGAAACCTAATAACTGTCATCTATACCTACGTCCTACACCTCAATCAAGCCGTATTCTTTTTTTGAAATACTATACCCGGGACCCAGTTCATCAAACAATACCTATTCAATTTCACACTCAGTGAGGTGACACTTAACCAACCCCATTCAATTACAAACAAAACTAGTATTGATGCCAATTTGTTATTGTATCGTTAAAGTACAGTCTGTTCTGCTTAACTGACATACGCCAGCAAAATCAAAACAAAACTTTTTATTAAAGGATTATCATTTTCTAAGTTAAAAATCTGCTAGTAATAGGTAGTTATTTATTTTTTTTTGTTTTGAAATATGATTACTTTTCATAATTAAATTCATTTCAATTATAAGTAATTAATTTTTTCCAACTCTGTTGGAAATGGTGAATTTGCTGAACATGACCAAAAAGTGTCAGTTGGGAAAAAATACAAAGCAAACCTAGGTCTTTTAAAGAATCTTATAATTTGAAATATCGGAAATTCAAAAGTCAAGTGAATTTAACAAACTTCTAAAACATTAAGTATCCATTTTGTGATTTTAACTTTAGTAAGATCTTAAAAAAATGTAAAATCACTATTTTTCGTAAATCTTTTCAAATTTTCGCCTAACTTATTTGTAGTTCAAGAAGAAGATGGGATCATGCAATTAGAATAGTTATAAAAAAAGTCTGATTAATTTTGAGTAAAAGTTCAACATTAAAAAAAAAAAGAAATCAACATTTAAGTGGATTTGACTGTTTTATTTGATTTTATATTAACCTCAATTTGGAATCCAATTTCACAATACATTTATGTGCATTGTTTTTCTTTTGAAATTTCATCACCCTAAGCAATATAATGTTCTGGTCAGTAATTATAGAAAAGTCATGATATGACTATATGCAGTTATTTTATGTTCTAACATTCGTATTTTAAACCCACTCTATCTATATTATGTCATCCTCATTTAAAATGCTTTAATTAACTAAAAACAAACTAATTTAAAACTTTATTGGAAATTGAATTCAAAACAAACAAACAAGAACAAAAAATGAAATAACATTAAATATACCACAAGTTTGAATATATATTCGCGTGCCTGGCGCCATTCACCTGGGTTTGACATTATATGTATATTGACGTAAGGAATAACCTTGAAGTATCATATCAAACCACTATGTACATTCCTAACCTAGGTAACTTATAATATAAATAAGTCTTTTCGAAAGAGTTCATATCATATTAACTGCAATTATATAGCTCTTGTGTTTTGTATTTAAAATAATGTTCTGAAAATCGATTTACTGTTGTTAATGTCTTGAAAAAAAAACTAATAGCACAACTAAAAAACGACTTAACTAAGGCAGGGCTTGAAATGTCCAGTCCACGGGTTTTAATGTGATTCTCTTGGTCAAATGTTAATTGGAGTAGTAGGAGTGTTATTTACATAATTGTTATTGTTTGTGCTTAGTAATTTCAGAGTTAAAAAGGTTTTATGAATAAATTGTTTTTTTTTTTGTCAGGAAAGTAAATTAAATAAATTCTGGAGGTGTGTCAATAAAATGTTCTTTAACCTTTGCCCCAAGCAAAACATGCACTTATACACTTAAACACAACAAAGAAAAAATGAGTAAAGGGTGTTTTCTTAGATGCGTGCGAAGTTTGACAGTTGAGAATGTCAAACTTCGCTGACATTAGTACTTCGTAAGTTTGGAACTTCATCATAATTCATTAGGAGTCATAAAAATGCTTAAAATTGTAGAAATTTACCTTGAAAAAATCAGCTAAACATCAACAAAATTGTATTGCAAAATAAATTTGGTGACAACCTTATTTCTACAACTGGTCCTGTTAACAGACACCCTCTTTTGAACTATTTTAAGTCACTGTAAACTCTTGAGTTATTGGAGGCATTGGACCACATTGAACAGATTGAATAAAATATATTGCTGCAGAGGACATCATTAATATTTAAAAGAATACAATATTTTAAAAATAAGTTTCCAACAATATTTCTGTCTCTTATTATTAATTAAAGTTCACAAACTTTAATTTGGCAACAATATTTCAACTATAGGCCAGCTGTCAAGTGATTTATTTCTAACTTGGTTTGGAATTTTGTCATGAATGGACTTTCAGTCCATAAAAACGCCTTCGAATCGTGCCCAAAACAAGATTCTCGTTGATCCCAATTTTTCAGAAGTGAATTTTTTTCAGCGATTAAGCTTAACTTTGGTTGAACAGATAATCACAATCAACAAAACTGACGTATATGTTGTTGGAATAATTATTCCGTACTTCTTCAAAGACGATGCTAGCCTGAACGTCACTGTCATTGGTGACCGCTAAAGAACCATTATATACAGGAGGAACACAGCTCGAGCCACAGCTGATTTATTGAAGAAAACGTTTGGTAACCACATAATTTCACGTAACAAACCCGAGAAATGTCCTCTAAGATCGTGAGGATATTTTAATTCACTGATTTTATGATTCCTAAGCAATAGAGCCACTTGGAGGACAACTTTGGCCACGTTATTGTCGATATACCAAAACAAATGTCAGAAAAAGTTTTCGAACATTGGACCTCCAAATTATACTACGTCCGAGTATATTTTGAATAAGTTCAATTTCATGTCAATTTGAAAAATTATCATTGTTTTATTCCATTTCAAAGTTCAATATTTCTAAAAAGCCACCCTTTATTATTAATACAACTTTCTGAGAAAGCACCCATAATATCAACAATAAATTTATCAATCAAAATTTTGTTTTCAACAAATTTCTTATCAGCAGAAGATTGATTTTGGTTAATTCAAGATAAACCTAGAGAAACGTTAAAATAATGATTTCGTATTGTAGAAATGAGCTATTACCAATTATAGAAACCTTTTAAACTACAATTTCACTGTGGAAATTATCATCATCATATTTATTTTACCTCTGTAGGTATTCTAATCGCTGATATTTTTCTAAATGCAAATATATTTGCCTAAGCTTGTTCTTTAAAACGACTGACCATTTCATCAACTTATATGAAAAAATAACTATGTTCCTTTGTACTAAACCAACTTATCTAATTTTTGTACATTTATTGTATGCGATTGTACTTTGCTTAATTTTGTTTTATTTTTCACCCCGTTTAGCAATTTACATATACGTCAAACCGCTATTTAAGTTTAACTTCGATACTTAGATGTTTTTAAACTTTTATCATTTTGAAGATATGACATACATACATACTTTTTAATTTAAAGAAATAAATTTGCACAAGATAAAAAAAACATAGAATTAAGTTAATTCTTCAAATAACTTCAATATTATATTTTAATCCTTCAACTATTCAACTATTCAACTTTTCCAAATTCCATCTTTATTTACAACCATATAACAAAATATAATAATTGTAATCTTATAGATTAATGATAATTACCTTTGAATACAATCCTTCTTCTCGACATCATGATTTCCTCCTAATATATCTTGAATTTCTGTAGATTTTCCTTTTTCCGGATTTTCACCTACGCAAATTTCTTCCGAAAGATTACCGCCACCACCAACACCGCCACTGACTAGCACTTTCATGTTTTCTTTTCTGTTTTAATATATTTTTGCTATAAATTTATTTCAAAAAGTTCTAAAATAAGATTTTGTGTAAATTCTTTGAATTCCAAATCTTCGCACTATTTTTTTTCTTTTTTGTTGTATATTTTTGTTTTGTTTATTTCTCGTTGAAAATTTGAAAAAATTGTTGTTTTTACCGAATTTAAATTTTTTAAAAAAATTTCTATCATTCGACTTTTCAGCTTAGCGTCTACCTTTCGACTGAAACAAGAGGCCAACGTTGTGTAGCTTGCAACCAACCATCCATCGGTCGATTTGATATTGCTTAGCGCCAAGATACATAAAAGACTCTGGTGGTGAACAGAAAACTAAAAAGTAGATACACGATGTTCAACAACAACAAAAAAGTTAGTGTTTCTTTTCCATTTTCCGATGTCGATCCAATGGATTCAAATTGAAAAACAGAGAAAAATAAGATACAAAACTGAGATTTTTCTTGTGTTTTTTGGAACACACCGGTAGCGGTGTCGGTAGTGGGGGTTGCACCATATGAATTTAAAGAATTCCAATGGATAGAAGGAAAAGTGTAAGGAAGGGCTGATGGTGGATGGTGGGGTTTTTGGGGTGATTATCTTTGTTTTCTTTATTTTGTGGCTTTATTGTGGGAAAGTGAAAAAAACAGGTGGACGTCAACTGAAAACGATACATTTTAACATTCCATTAAAAAAATCAATTTATTTCATGGGGTTTTTTGCATGCAATGTAGTTAAGTTTCAATTTCATAATAATCTGTAATTTTAAATATTGAATACATTCCAAAACAATAATGAATTTTTCCTTGTTTTTTTTAAATGATTTTAAGAGTTATTTTCCAAAGTCAGAGGTAAGTTGGTAACAACCATACTAAAATTCCAGAAATTAAGATATTAACTTCAAACAAATTTCGAATTTTAGTTAAGAGCTTTCTTTTTACGTCCTTAATTTTGAACTTAAATACAAATGTAAGGGGTATGAGAGAGAATCAAGTAGGTACCTACACTTTTTTGTAAATTACCCGAAAACTTAAGTTTTTAACTTCCCATAGGAAGTTATTGTAATCGGTCCGATTTGTCTAATTGAAAATTTTGACATTTCTCGACGTTTCAAGGTCCCTAGACTCTAAATAAAAGATTTTTAGAGAGATGTATGTATGTGTGTGCATGTGTACGTACGTTCGTATGTCCGTACGTTCGGAAAGATTTTTTTCGTCGTCCATATAGCTCGAAACCAGGAGAGATATGGACTTCAAATAAATTGTGTTATACAGATACTAATGAAGAAAGATGCAGAAAGGACTCTCAAAAATATTGAGTAAGTGGTGTTTTTACCATAATAATTTAAAAAAGTGAACATTTTGGTTAACCCACAATATATCATGAACCAATTACCCTAGGCCTAGGGGCTTGATTTAAATTTTATATTATATATTGTTACGTGGTACCAAACGAGTATATTTTTGGAAAAAAATTCATTTGACGGTTTTTTTTTAATTAAAAAAAAACTAAAAAAAAATAATTGTCACCTCGAATATTTTACAAACAAAACTGATTTTATCTCCAAAATAATTGTATACAGCGAAAAATAACGTTTTTGACATCTGGTACAATTTTGAGAAAAATCGAATTGACAATTTGTTTACAAAAAATAAAAACCCAAATAAACATTACTATAAAAGTTGGTAAGAATTGATCTTAGACTCAAATATCTTTTTAAAAATTTGAGATATTGGCTTCAAATCAATTTTGTCTTATAAAAAATATTGCTTTTAACATTCAGTCAAATTTTGAGAAAAATCGAATCGACACTTTTTTACAAAAAATAAAAACCTTAAAAAAAAACATTACTAAAAATGTATTTTTGACTCAAATACTTTTTCAAAAATTTCAGAAATTGGTTTCAAACTATCGAACTAAAACTTGGTAAAAATGTTCTTTCGACTAATATATCTTTTCAAAAATTAAAAATATTAGCGTTAAACTTATTTTACTCACAGAAATTATTGTTTTCGACATTCAGTAATTTTTGTATAACAATCCAACAGTAAGTTTTTTCATACAAATGTTCGGTTCTCGATATCTCGTGAATAATAGAAGATATTGACTTCAAATTAATTTCATTCGTCCAATTTGTATTTGGTCATATACGAAATAAGAACTTTTAAAAAATGCTACTAAAATTGGTAAAAATAGGTTTTCGGCTAAAATTCTCGTTAACAAAAAAAGATTTTGAAATCAAAACATTTCATCATATGCAAAATATTGTTGGTAATTTTTAAATTTTTTAGAATAATTCAACTGAAAACTTTTTTAACAAAACACGATAACCTATAAATATTTTAAGCAAGACAAATGACAGACGGGATTTGAAGTTATCAGTTTTTATTAGAAAACTAAAATTCAGCACTGTCAATATCTTTGTTTCTATTTATCCTGAACTAAAATTATGATAAGGAAAATTACTTCAAATGTTCCTGACTCTAATTTGTTTTTTTTTTTTTTTAAATAAAAATTTGGCATTATTTTGAATTCGTAACAATAGGTGTCATGCAAAATGTATTTGTTCAGTCTCATAAGACAGAGCTTTGAGAATGAGCTTGTACTCAATCCCTACCTTTCGATGAATTGACAAATCTTCCAAGAATAATTATTCTTGTCATGAAAAGTGCTTTCTAAAAATAGCCATTCAGATTTGTCTTAAAATTGTAGTTCCTCCCATTCCTGACAGCATTACTCGCACACAGAAATGGTTGACAGTTGTAAGTCACTAGGCCCTAGTTTTCAATGGACTATTGGACCACCCAATTTATTTATTTTTTAAAATAAAAAAATCATAAGTTTTTAAAATTTCTTCTACAGTCGAAACCAGTGTTTGTGACGACCCTACAGAAAAATAGGGAACACGAATATTTTTTGTGTTGGATTTATTAATTTTTGTTTGGCTTCTATTTCTTTACCGTATTTGTAATCTTCTTTATTATTTACACTTTAAAAAAAAAACTTTGATTATGATCATTGAAACTGAACTTTGATTGATTTCGAAACCTTCACCAACTCCACTTAAAAAACCAACATATCGTCCTATCATCATTCTAGTTTTTTTAGTCAAATTACTATCACGAAAAGCATCACTTTTTTATGTTTCTAGTTTCCATATTCAGTCATTGTGATTTCTAAGACAACAAGTTTTCAGTCTCAAGATTACCAGCTTTGAATAAGATAAAATAATCTTTTTTTTCTCAAATCAAAAAGATATCTAAAATCAGATCGATTTCATTTTTGTCTGAACACTATTTTGCATACGAATGCAAGCAAAAGTTCAAAATAATGCGATTTGAGATTGAGATAAAGTATTTCGCAAACCACCCAATAACTCAGTTATTAATTTGTGAATTTATACTTCCTTTGATTCTTAAGGAAGAACACTGATAATTTAATCAAAACCATTCAAATTTTTCAAAAAACCACCACAGTGTTTCGTTTGAATTACAAAATGAGAGAGAAAACACATTCGTGATGTGCGGCTGAAAAAAAGAATATCTATAGTCAATCTCATGGGTCAATTGATAGGCATTCCTAAAAGTTCCAGTGTTTGGGAAGAATTTGTTTAAAGGGTCGAATGCAACTTTCTATTTCGATAGAACATTGCTTATAAAAAAACATCATCAAAACAACGAAAGACATAAGACAATGCGTTGATGCTCAAGCAATGTAAAGTTAATTAAATTCTAACCTATTGATCTCTTTTTTACAAGGTCTAAACAGATAATAATGTTGAAATTTTCCACTCTAAACCACAAAATTGTGTACTTGACCAATAATGTCTAAACAATGCCCCCAATATAAAACAGATTTCTGACCCACTTTCAATTTCAAATTTACTCCCATTTTTCTATATTTTTCATTTTTATTAATTTTCAAAACTAAATCCAAATATATCTTCTTGTTCTTGTACAAAAATGTGTCTGATGTATGTGTTGCATAAAATAAGCTTCAATAATCCTAACTAGCTAATTGCTCATAATTGTAAATTATATTATGAGGAGTTCTTATGAAACTGTTTGGCGCCAAAAACATCTGCGCTGTGTAGTCTATAATACTGGAAATAATATACTACAACATATTATTCAAAAAGAACTATATACATATTTATGAGTTTTTGAAATTCTTTGATGCATCATTAGAAAACATTACCCAGCTAAAATTTGTGAAAAGATTTTCCTTGGATTTAGGTTTGTATGAAAAATGTTTACATACATTAAATTTATGACACTAAGTATGTACTAAGAGGCTTGTTTAAATTGTTTTAATGATCTTAGAAAATATTTTCTAATTATTGAATTAAGAAGATAAAGTGTATATTTTGTAACATTAATAGAGTGATTTTTAATTGAGATCAAATTAAAAGATTTATATAAAGAAATCGAAAAGAAGTTAAATGGATAATTTGATGATAAGTTGCAATTAAACATTTGTTTTTGAAGCGATAATTTAATTTCTTAGAAGAGTAAAATCATAGTTACAGAAGTCTGATTTTTTAGTTAAAATTCATTGACTAAAAGGAAGGTGTTTTTGTTCCTAACAGACAATGTACAAAAAAAAAAAGTAAACAAACCTAAATATTTGGAACGGATCAAAGAATTTTTAAATGTCCGAATATTCTGTATTTTTAAAGATATATTCAATTAAAAATATGCCGGAATTTGTTTTGAAAATTCAAACAACGTATTGTTAAAGATGTTTCGCTTAAAGGTAACACTTTTCAAGATATTTTTAAATTTACTTACTACTCCAAACATTTTCATTCTTTGCTTACTGATAAAATACTGTTAATTTCTATAAAAACGCTGCATCTGAACGAGTCTAAGAAGTGACAGTTCGTGAAAAAATAAACACATTAAACGAACCTAAACCTAAACCTAAACCTGGAGAACAGATCAAATAATTTCAAATGTCAGAAACTCAAAAGTCATATTAATTTGGCAAATTACTATAAGAAAATGTGACAATTTTTGTAATTTTCGCTTTAGAAAAACGTTCAGAGATTTGAAGATTCTAAAATTTGGTATTTTATTATTTTCAATTTATTCTATACCCATATGTTTATTTTGAAAAAATTTAAGTCAACACAAAATAAGTCATCGCAAAAATATTTAAGTTCACTGCGAGGAAATTGACAGGTTTTCAACATTATTTGATATTTTTAGAAAAACGTGTCCACCTTTGAACACGAGTAAAAACGAACAAACAATTTTGTTTGTCTTGTTTTCAATTTTGAACAAAACAAAATTACATATTTACTTTGCGTTAAGTTCGCAGACCAGACAGAGCTATCAATAGAAACTAATTATTTTGTTCAACAATTTTTCGGTTAAAAATTCTTTTGTACAAAGTAATTATTTATTTTTGAAATAGACCAACAAAAACGACGACGCAAGTAGGTGTTTAGCATAAAATAAATATTTACAAACTATGTTTGCGTTGTTTTGGAAACAAATAATAGGCATTTGGAATTTAAAGAATTTTCTTAAAAAGGTTCCCTGGGAATCAGCTTTATTTAGGTTTTTTACAGAACTGTTTCAATTTTACTATATCAAAAATCCCACTTATCATCACCTTTATATATTTCAAATAGATGGCGATGGCGCCTTGTTGATTTGTCGCTTTTGCAATATTGCAAGCCAATGCCCCAGACAACAATCTATAAAACGCCGGAAAGTTTGCCAGATTCCAAAGCTATCCTGCCACATTCGTTATTAATTTCATTGCACGAAATTAATCAGAAAATGCATTAGAGTAGAACGACGGACGACGGACGACGCACGATGCGATACAGCAGAATTCCGAAGCATGGAATTCACTTTTGAGATGAGGACGACGACAACGCAACGCACGATGAAAACGCACAAAGCCACCGACCGGGACGCCAAGGTACTTTGCTGTGCTGCTGCTGTTGATGGTATCTAATTCTGGACACATTCATATGTTGTGTGTGTTGCAACCACTTTTATTTCTTTCTTCAACCAAAAACAGTCGAATACTCCTTGGGGCACCATCACATCTCACT
Source organism: Eupeodes luniger (assembly GCA_951509635.1). Classification (NCBI taxonomy): domain Eukaryota; kingdom Metazoa; phylum Arthropoda; class Insecta; order Diptera; family Syrphidae; genus Eupeodes; species Eupeodes luniger. The sequence goes on from OX608074.1 coordinate 3,112,324, forward strand.
CAAGACCTCTCGGATCGTATATAGAATCTTTAATATGAATGGCACACTGCAGACTTTCACCGCCCCTATACAATTTTGATAATAAACACAGTCCACAATTCGAATATGTGATGGAGCTGGCACAAGTGGGGCGAGGAGGGTTCTCAATGAGGTTTATTGGCTCATAAATTTCGGACAACTTCCTCGGTATTAAATTGCCTACCAAGTGAATCTTTCTTCTTCTTTTATGACGACGATAACGACGACATTTTTGAGTTAATGACACTTTATATCTTAATGGACATTGGACAAGCCTCTTACAAAAGCATGCAAATTCTATGATCAAAACTATTTTCTTCCATTTAACCTACCCCTCTTCTACTGATGCCGAAAAATTAGGAATTTTCCCACTTTTATTAAGGAATTTTTGTGTTGTAACTTTTTGGCCAGTTGCCCAATATGAAAAATTCACACAAAAATCGAGATTAATTGCACATTTTTGGAATTCCTGAGAGTCATGTTGGAAATGGTCGATTGCGGGCGAATGGAGGGAAGGGGAAATATCGTGCGATTTTATGACGACGACGACGCACAGTGGTGGAGGTAGATTGCTTTGTCGGCTGCAGGCAGAAAGTTTATTTTTTTTTTGTTTTTCAAAAACAAAACAGCACAAAAATAAAACTGAGTCGAATTTTACAACAAAACGCTTAACAAAAAAGTGAAAAATTCCTTCGGTCCGATTTCAATACTTGTAGCATTTGGTTGTTGTAAATTTATGAATTTATCATCGTGTCTGTTTTTCTTTTGTTATAAGAAATTCTTATAGAAAAAAAGGATAAGCGTGTCGAGGGGCTTTAGAAGATTAGGAATCCGATTGATACTAGGTTAAATTCAATAAGAATTTCTGCAGGACTTTATTAACATGTCTTTTGGAAAATATTCCTTTTATTCCTCTTAATATTGACAACTTACATAACAATGCAAATTGTTTGTTAGTTTTATTTTAATATCTTTGAAACAGCAATAATTGTTCAAGAATATAACTTGACTAAGTGGTGTAGAAATAAAGACGCAATAGCTTATAAGTAATACAATTGATTTGCAGAGCCGGATTTAGGGTGGGGCAACCGGGGCGGATGCGCTGGGCCTCCACAAACGGGGGGCCCCCACAAAGAGACTTCGGAAAATTTTTGTTTCGATTTCGATTGTCATACAAAATCAACCTCATTGTGACAAGGAGTCAAACGCTAATATTAATAATCGACGCGTGAATCATGATCGAGGAAAGAATGTGTCTGTTTATTGTTTAGGCACGTTTAGGCACGGCTCAAGCTCTGCCTAAACGCCCTCTGCCTGTCCACGTTAATCCACAGTAGAATAAAAATTGGCAGTTCGGATGGGGAATTTGTAGTATATTCTGCGGATTTTACTAGCCTATTCAGCCCATTTTTCGTATTTGCGTGTCGATACGAGATACGACGGCATCGACGGGACCTGTTTCGCCCGTTTTTTTGTCTGTACGAGTGTACGACCCGTCGCAGCGTTGACAAGTGTCCGCTGAGTGGCGTGCTTGTAGCAGAGAATCCCAGAATTTGATACGTTCTCGTGCGTCTGAAAAGCTACGAACTTGCGAACATTGTGCAACAAATGTAAATCATTCCTAATTTTTACGGACAGACCACAGACGTTAAGACGTGAATATTTTCATCATTATCTTGTAATCTACAATATAAACCAAATGTCATGTTTGATTGTGCAATTACGAAAACGTGTTTTTTTCTTAACATACAGGGTGTCCCGTAAGTAATGGATAACCCTGAAATGCCGCATAGTAGACTTTATGACCGTCCTGAAAACTGATTAAAAAAGTTCTATCCCAACCACAAGAAAAGTCATATGCATTTTTTTGTGTTCGTCGTGGTCTTAATCTTATGAATTAAGATCAAATTACAAAAACTTTAATTCAAAATTTAAAAAACTTACGATTTTATGCGTTCTCACTTTCTCAGGATCTTACAATTTACTATTCAAAAAACCCAATTAAAATTGAATCAGAAGACTTTTTGTTTGGAGAAAATAACAAATAAACTAATAGCAACCAACAAAATATTTGGTGGGTTTGTTAAAGCCCAATAGAACAGGTAAAATTCAAAACAAGCTCGGAAATGTAACCGTTTGTTGCACTTTTTTGACAATTTTATCATTAATGCATTCGGCCCTAGGAGTTGAAAGCTTTGATTTATCAATAGGACAACATCGTAGAAACAGCCAATAAATCAAAAATCTGCTATGTTCAACGCTTGGTATTATTTTCACGTTTACTGTGCTAATTTTGAAAACTTTTCTTTTTGCTAAATTTACTCTAGTATTGCATATTTTTACCAATAACTTGCTTTTGACTCTAGATATAATAATAAGTAATACCATTTTGAAATCTGCATTTAACGCTCATATTTTTAAAATAGTTGGCCACTCAGGTTTTTAACTTTTTCAAAAACTATTTGTTTTCACATTTTGCATTGAAATTCAATGTTAAATAATTTTTTTCTCTAAGAAGTCCAACAGTTATAATAATTTTCTTCTACTTATGTGTTGGCACAAGTAATGTAAAATATTCCTGCAAAAAAAAATGATGGAACATATTCACTTGTAGTAGTGGTATTCAAAAATGTAAAGTAAGAAAAAAAATAATGCACTGAACAAAAAAATGCATATAACTTTTCTTGTGGTTGGGATAGAACTTTTTTTTATCAGTTTTCAGGACGGTCATAAAGTCTACTATGTGGCATTTCAGGGTTATCCATTACTTACGGGACACCCTGTATAATAGAATAAATGAAATATATGCAGAGAACAAAAGAACATAAAAAAACGGTTACGGAAAGGTTATGATTTATTGTTCATCATGCGTTTGCTTGGTTCTGCGTAAGTTAATTATTTTTATTAAGGGAACTGAAATTTCGTGATCACATCCTAATATTTAATAGGTAAATTGACGTTTCCTAGTTCAATTTTAAAACAGTTTTTTCTCAATTCACTTCTGTCTCTTATTTTTTGAGTGCATGAACATAACTCGACAGGTTTCAGTACATTGCTTGCAGCTTCTCTATTCTTTTCATTTTCCAAGTGTACTGCATGTACATTTTTTGTATTTGATTGATTCATACAAAAAGGAAAAGGACTATGGAACAGGTCAATCGCCGGAACTATTTTACTACCAAATTCTCGAAAATCAAAATTTCAGAGCTACATTCCCAAACCTCGAAATTGCATTGAGAATATATTTGGTTTTGATGGTGACAAATTGCACTGGAGAGCGCTCATTTTCAAAAATGAAAATTATAAAAAATAGGCTTCGAACCACGATGGGACAAAACGGTCTATCGAAGCTTTCTCTTCTAAGCATTGAAAGCGATTTACTCAGAGAATTGGATTTCAACGAAATCATCAACGATTTTTCGGCGAAAAAAGCTCGAAAGGTTCCGTTTGTTAACCCTAAAATTTAATTTTAGGTAATTCTTTTTTCGGTTTATATTTATATGTGTTTGTTCAATACTAAATGAATCTATGTACTTAGTTTCACAATACCTAAATTATTTATTGAAAAAAAAATGGTTTACTTTATTTTGAAAATAATTTGGGGCGAGGGGGCCTCCACTCCTTTATTGCCCGAGGCCTCTGGACTTCTAAATCCGGCCCTGTTGATTTGTTATGTCTAACAAGAAATAATAAATATTGGAAAAAAAGAAATCCGTGTTTTCAAAAGTCTACATCCTATTTTAAATATTGGAATTACAATTTTTAATTTTCAAAATCATATTTTTTACAAGTTTTGTCATAAGTTTAATATAGATTTTAAGTGCAATCAAATTTAAAATTAACACATTTATTAGTTTTTTTTATAAATTTGTCAATCGTAAACATTTTAGTTCAATCTTGTAGTTTTTCAATCATTCTTTAAAAATTTCGAACTTAAGATTCAAATAAAACATGACTTTTTGCTGGTAGATAAGTCGAAAAAAGTGGCTCCGACGATTCCGTCTAAGGTTTTAAGCAGATTCACGTTAGTCTTTTTTCACGATTTTTTAAGACCAACAATTACAGCAGTCTCCATACAATTTGTTTGGTCAAAAATCGAAAATTGAAATTTTCTCAAAAGCGGCCCAATAGATTTGTATGAAATTTTCTCTAAAATTTTTTTTCTTAACTTGGCTTCTTTCAATCTAAAAAATGTGTTTGTTTATTTTTTCCAGAAGGGTATCCCCTGTTATTTCGTTATCAAATGTTCTGAGGAACTAATGAACCGATTTAAATATTTTTTTTGAACAAGGAGTTATACTGTCTAAATAATATTTGATGATTAAAAATGTCTATTTTTTTTGGCATTTTGAGATATATTTATTTTGTTTTTCTTCTAAATTTGATGTCTCAAAAACGAGACAATGTTTTTTAACAAAATTTAAATGCAAGAAAATGAACACCAAGTAACTGCATATAAAAAATATTTCTAACATAAATTGAAACATTTTATGTACAAAAAAAGTGTACGAAAAATTATTTTAAAAAGAAAACAGTGTAACGATTTTTGACGAAACAAATGTTAGAATTTGTTTTTTTTTTTTGAGATACTAAGTTACACTTAAATTTTTGATGGTAAACTTAGTTGCAGGAGTATGTTTGGATATAGGAGCGACCAGTCGTGCATTTTATTTCAAAACATATTTGAGTCTGACTCAAGTTTTTACCAATTTTAAGAAGTATTTTGTTGTTATTATTATTATTCTAAAGTTATCATCATTTACTTATTCCTTTTTTCAGTTGAATAGTTATTTTCTACACATTTTTTAACTTTCTATTAAAAAATACTATTCTAGACCTGATTGATCAATTTAAATTTTTTCCAATATCATGGTTAGTTTTCTAGGTCCGAAACTCTAAAATTTAAAAAAAACTCGAATGCAGCGATATTCAGCTTCATAAAATTTTATATTATGCATTAATGATATCATACCAAGTTTTTAAAAACCTTAAACATAAATTCATCTCAACAAAACATCAAAAAAAAAAATTTGTCAACACTAATATTTTATATGATGATATACATATGTATATGATGATATACATACATCTACAGCTGTATCCCAGCTCCTTTTCTTAAATTGCTTTCATAAAAGTCTCTCTTTCAGCAAATCTTGATGTTTTTATCTGAAAACCGAAATTTATTTTATGCCGATATTAATCTTCCTAGCAACCTTAGAAATGTCAAAATTGTCAATCGGACCAATTACAATTACTTTAAATGAACATTACAAAAGTTTTGAATTAAATTTGAAAAATATTTTTGCAGTTAATGTTACACTCAAAAACCCACCGCAAAGAAAAATGAGTCATTACACTTTGTTGTTCCTTGTTCCAACCTCTTAGCGCAGATGCGTCAAACAGAGCTAATATACATATATAATAAAAATACCTACCTTCCTCTTGGCTCTTTAACGCATTCTAAGCCAATTGCATTCAATGACTACGAGTACATTGTTTTTGAGGTACATATCTAAATATAAATAACAAAAACCACCTGTATAAACACACATTAAAAATATACTTTTACATTTTAGTTTTATTTAAGAGCGCACTTTAGTTTCACTGCCAAAAATCACACAACCATATGCCAAACTATTTTTAAGGCTTCTTTGTTTAAATTCCCATTACCCAATTACTTTATTTTACATCTATAAAATTATATTTTATTGAGGTTTTGTTCGATTTAATTTGATTGTTGAAGGACAACGCCGCCGAAGAAAAGTCCCAAAATAAAGTTAATCGATTTTAAATTATCTTAAAATGTTTAATAGACTAGTATAATGTCTAAGACACTATATTCTTTAATGATAAATATTGGGAAACCAACATTTTGGCGAGACGATTAGGTTTTGATAGAAATAGATTGGTTTGGATTTTGTAGATATTTGTAAACTATCATGTAAGTCATTAAAAATTATAAAGATGCAATACATTTTTATAGAGACTCTCAGAATAGATCATTGAACTTTTTGATAAAAATAAATAATATAAGATGATTCGAAAATAATGTTAAATATTTTATGGAAGGTGATATACAATTTTATTTTATTTAATTTCTGTTGTGTCCGTCTCTTATGTGAGAGAAAAACACCTCAGAAATTATGATGACAATTTAATCGGGTTATTTTTTTTTTGGTTTTGTTGCGTTCTTGATTATTAATTTAAAAAATAGGTCAAATCGATGAAGGCTTGGGCTGGCTAAATGGAATGCGAAAATTAAAAATTAAACATCACAACGAATATTGCGACGAACTATTTGAGGAAATTTTTAATTCTGTTTATTTTTATAAAATTTATTTGAAAACAAAAAAAAACTAAAAGTTTTAAAAACAGCTACTATGCGGAACTTAATGTAGCTGTTTTTGAATTTTTATTGTGTTTTTGTTAAAAATAAAACAGCCTTCATGAGTCACAAGAAAAAGTGTAAGATAGTCTCTCAGTATTATGCCGAGACTTTTTTCTACACAAGAAAACAAAAATGAAAAAAGGTTTTTGATGGATTTGCTTAGATCCCTATATCAAAATTAATCAATTTCTAAAGTTTTTGAGATATAACTTTATAAGTTTTATACTAGGCTTCTTGAGGCTATGTAAATTCTTGAAGTTGTTCTTTTTCAATAAAATATGTAATCATTTTCAAAATAAATACTTCGTTACTTCAATATCCACTTTAGAAGGCATTTTTAAGAACCATGGAAGCATAGTATTCAAGTATTTTAAAAACTTCATATAGAATCAAATTAAGGCTCATAAGTCATAGCCTAACTAGTAAGAAGTTCCAAAGACTAAGTGAAATGCTAAAATGATTTGAACTGCATTAGTCCAGTTAATAAAGGTTTTCACCATTGCAGGCAATGGGCCATATAGTGGGCCAACGAGTTTCAGAAGTAAGAAGGGACATACAAATTGAAACTACAGTTTTTTTTTTTGTGGACAATTACAGACACGAAAAAATGCATAGGTACCATATTTTTTAGGAAATTTAATAAGCTTTCTTTTCGTGTGAACAAACAAAATGCCGATACTTATTTTACAAACTAAAACAAGTACAAACAAATTAATATCATATTTCTTTAGGAAATTTAATAAGCTTTAATTATGTAGAAGAGTATTTTTTGATACGACAAATAGTTTTCAAGATAAACCCGAAAAACCGAAAAAACCGTTTGTTTCTCTTCACTGCCGCTAGAGTTATTTTAAAAACTATAAGAAATACGAAAAAATTCATTTAAACTTTTGTTTATAAAATTTAATGAGCTTTAATTTTGTGAAACAAAGTTTTTTGACACGACAAATAGTTTTCTAGATAAACCTGAAAAACTGAAACAAACTCCATGTTTCTCTTAACTGCCGCTAGAGATCACATCGAATTCTTGGGGACTTTTTTTGGGTCATCACCAGACATTCCTTAGTAAGTGTGCCAAGTTTCAAAACTGTTGGATTTTTTTTAAGGTGAAGGCAATTTTTTTCTTGGCGAGTTGGTTTTTGTATTCGAACAAACTTATCGAATGCACAGATCATTTTTTTCCATAACTTAGTTTCCCGGTATTTCATATTTCTTGGGATGAGTTGTTTCTAACTTTAAGGGTGGTTTTACGGTGAGCTAACCCGAGTCGAAATTTTGGCCCTATTTTCGTCCCCAAAATTCAGGTTCTCTGAGGTTCAAAGAGATTCAAAAGAGGATCACTTACCTACTGTTAAAATGTTGCTCCTCATTTGAACCTAATAGTGGCAGTTATCGGACAAAATACGATGTTTAGGATCAAATGAGGACGACAGCAAAAAGCCTCAAATGAACCTTTTTCATCTTGACCATAGCTTTTTTTCGTCTTCGTTGGCGTTCGTCTTCGTGTTTGTTGTCCTCGTCGTTGGTGTCGTCGACTGTACCATCTCCATCGTTACTATTTGTATTATCACCAGCTCCATCCTTGTCATTTCCACCATCATTGTTGTCATTGTCATCATCTTCAACAGTGACAACAAAAAAAATGCAAGTAAACGACCAGGTAGGCTTATTAAGTATGAAAAAAGGACGATATCTATTTTCTATGTTGGTAAACCTTCATTTAGGGCGAAATGAGGTTCACAAAATATGAGTAGAAAAACGGAAAGAATTCTAAAGATTCATGTAGGACGAAATGAGGACGATGAAAATTCGTTTAGGATGATATGAGGTTCATTTTGCTGTATGTAGGAGCAAATGAGGAGAAAAGATCCTTTTTTAGGATCAGAATAGGGCCAAAATTTCAACTCGGGAAGCCATTGGATGAACCATTTAATCGTGTGAAATGATTTTGATAATGGTTTGAACGCAGCTCATCTCAGCTTATGCCTCAGGCACACCTCATACCGGAAACAACATTATGTTAGGTACATATGTAATCACGATTGAATTCGGGGGTGGAACAAAACCAATTGATTTTCAAAGCCTAAAAATGACAAAAACGAAAGGTATTTGTGTGTTACAGATTAATTTTTGGTCGTCAAAAAAAGGTGATGCTAACTTTATAAAAGGCAAGAAAAAACTATGAGTTATTTTAGAAAGCTTGATGCATTAGTTAATTTTTAACTTTGAATCAAAATGTGGTTTCGGGAGTTCCCGCAAAATTTAAAAGCTATAAAAACACTGAGTATATAACATTAACCTCTTCCATTTAAACGCCTTTTGTTTTGTTAATGTCATCATTGCAAACAAAAATTCAATACAATACATAACCTTGGCATATTTTAATGGCATTTTGACGGATTTTTATCACCACCTCATTGAAAAAATCTGTGTGTAATTTTAGCATTTTCATATTTCACAATCCATATGGCTTCACATTTTCTTGAGAAAAAAAACAGAAGCTATTTATTAAAATGGAACATTGAACTCATTTCAAGATCTGCAAATTATTGTATTGTATGGGGCGAAATGTATATTTTATTTTTTATCTTTTGTATTGCACTTTCGGGCTTAAATAAACTTTTAACAACATAACATATAAGGAATCAAATGTGAATTATCATTAATCTAACCTATCACAAAGGAATTTTTAATACATCTACATAAATAATATTGGCAAGTTTATTATTCTTTTAATTCTACAGCCTCGTTCGTATAACCAACTACTGGTTGTTCTGCCCTTAGAACGGCTCTAGCTTCAGCTTCAGCTGCAAGCTGATCGGGAGTTTTGGCCCAATCTTGAAGTTCACCAGAGGCAAATAGCCAATAAATAACACAGCCTACGCAGTATATTCCCGCAGATATGAAGAAGACTATACGCCATTCATCGGTGCTCTGAAAGAAACCCTTTTAGGAACACTTAAAAACCTATCGAAATATTAAAAATCAAACCTGTTCTTGGACTATATATCCTGTAAGCAGAGGACTAACAATTCCTGGAATTGTAGCTATAGTGTTTCCGATTCCCATCAAAACACTGGCGTGCTGTGGAGCAATATCCAAGTGATTAACTCTGAAATAAGAAAACAAAATTGATATAAAAGGCTAATCGTTTAAAGCTCGAAGAACTTACGCAAATCCAGACCAAGCAAAAGCTCCTAGTCCCACAGCTATGGTTATATAGACAACACTCCACAAAGGATCCGGGAAGTAGGCTGTCAAAATCATAAAGACGGTTTGTGCGAGGAAAGCACCACAATTGAAGTAGCGCCGTACTTGAGTTGTAGTCAGATAGCCTTTGACTTGTACCCAATCTGCAAGGTATCCTGAAACACCAAGCAAAATGCCCATAGCGAGATATGGAACAGCAGAGAGGAACCCAGTCTTGTCCAAATTGAAATTCAAAGCATCTAGGAAAGAAACAAAAATAATGAATTATTATAAGCTCACAAAATGTGTCTATTAATTAAGATAACATGTGTAACATTTTTTTTCAATATTTGTTAGATTTTTCTCTTTTGTGCTTGAGGATTAAGTTTAAATGAATGCAACTTCCTTTTGTTTTTTTTTGTGCCTAGGTTTAATATTTTTGACATGTTTTAAATGAACTACAAGCCTAACTCACCCCTTAAGAAAGTCGGTAACTGAGTCAACAACGTGTAGAATCCCCAATTCTCTGAAAAATGTGAAGCTATTATAGCGTACACTGGTGGTGATTTGAAAATCTCCTTCCAAGGATGTTTGACATTGGTACGACCGACAGTTCCAAGTTTCTTCTCAATGAACTCTCTTTCCTCCATCGAACAATGTGGATCCTTTTCGGGACCTTCTTTGACAATAATCACCCACAAAACAAACCAAATGCATCCAATCGTCCCAAAAATATAGAACACACTCTCCCAACCATATTTTGTAGCAAATATACCAGACAGTGGCATTGCAACAACTGTGCCAGCATAATTTCCAGCAAAAGCTATTGAAGCCATTCGAGATCTTTCTAAAGGTGGTGACCAACGGGACCAAACTGCATGGATGCATGGGAACGTTACACCCTCAAAGATTCCTTCAACGATTCTCACAGCAAGGAACATCCCAAGACTGTGTGATGCAGCTAAAGGTGTGAGCAATGTCAAAATCGCTGTGCTGCCTATACCAATTCCAAATACCTGATTTTAAAAAGAATAATTTTACATTTTTCTTCAAATATTTTGAAACTAATTCTTACGAGATTTCCTCCAATACGTCCCCCGATCAAACCACCCAAAAATTGTGTCAGAATGTATCCATAGAAGAATGAGCTCAATATCAAACCCTTCTGCTTCGAGTCCCAAGGAAAATCTTGTTCATAGTAAATCGAACCGTTTTCAGCTGTCATCGTTCGATTTTCTGTCATGGCTACAATCGCAACACTCAAATTCACACGCAACGAGTAGACATTGAAAAATCCAAAAAATGCCATCAGGACAACGATGTAACGACGTTTCCTCCAAAACCGCCATGTTAACGGTTCAGTTTCCTCAATATTGCTGCTGTAATTAAATGCAAAGCAAAAAGTTCAAATAAAAATGAAAACAAGAAAAACTTATTTATGTAAATTAAGAAATCGATTGAAAGCGAATGTAATCATAATGGATTGTTTTGAATAAGTCCCAAGCTCTCAAGGTCTAGCCAGGCTAGGTAGTAGAGTGCCGGTGAACTGTATGTCGTCGTCGTACCGTTCGATTGCAAACCAGCAAAGACTCTCACTTTTGTTTAAGATCAATGAGCTGAACGCTATTTTGATACGGAAACAAGTTATTTATCTTTTTTCAGGTATTTACTTGGAAAAAGGTGTCGTGTAAACAAGAAAGAAAAAAATGCATATGGAACAAAACTTAAAAGACTGAATTATAAAATGTATGGTGTATTTCGGACAACTTTTTCATTCTATGTTTTATCCCAGGGTTAGAAATACTTGGGAGTTGTAGGAGTGGTATATAGCAGAAACAAGTTAAGTGAGTGAGTTTCTGTTTCTGCACGTGGTGGTAGAATGGTTAACAAAAGCTCGAAGACTGGTAATTTTTGTAACCAGGGTTGGATTAAGTAAAAAAGAAGTTTGAAGGTATTTTGAGCTTTGAACATTATCATAAATACCTGCGGATTTTTTTGCAGGAGATCAGACTAAATGTAAACAAAATTGTGAAACATTTTATAGATTGAAAAAGCTACTAAGCCAAAAGATGATTTTTTTTTTATTTTTAATGGATCCTAGCGTATAAACTTACTAAACCTTAAATAACAAAATAGCTTAAAAATGTTCAAAATCCATATAGCCTCTAATTTTCTGACATTTCAAATCTATAGTTCCTTTCCCTAGATTAAAGTTTTTTTTTTGTTTATTTTAAGGAATCAATATCCCATAAATTTAAAGCTCAAAACCCCAAAATCACGAAAACACAAAACCAAAACATTATTATAAATTGTGACCTCTGAATTTCTACCGCTTTTAATTAATAGTTCCGTTTCCCCGACTATATGGTTGGTGGAAAAGTCAAAATCCCTAAAGTTCAAACACAAAATCCCGAAAATACAGAACCCCGAAAACTAACCATAAAGAATTATTCTATTTTATTTTCTGGATTTTGGGTTTTTGGGCTTCAGGATTTTCGGAATTATTGGTTTTCTGAATTCATAATTTCGGGAGCCCGGTGTTTAAAATAACATTATTTTTATTTTTATTTGAAAAGTGAGATAACATAAATTATAAAAGTTACTACCTAGGCCCATTCAAGACAAATTCCAACCTGAGAAAAGTTATGAATCGAATCTTATTGCTTCCTACAACTACATAAACTACAAAAAAAAAACTGGAAACTTGTTAAATTGTTGAGATACATTTTGTTGTTTAAATTACTTAAGCTTGTTAATGCAACACAAAAGAACAATCAAGTCAAGGTTTCTCCACATGGAAATAAAACAAAATATTAAGTACTGAAATTAAAATACTTATTCGAAGGCAAAGATTCAAAAATATACTCGTAAATCTTGTATAATTTTTTTTGAAAATATTGAAATAAATATCGTATAATGGAACCGGAACCTTGAGTCATTCGGCTATAACTTGTCTTATTTTTGTACTGTATTTTTTCGGAACTCCGTTAAAAGGAAAATTTAAGATTGAGCTATTGTAATAACTTTATGATTATTAAAAATCGACAAAAATATTATTTAATAAATAAATAAAATTTCAAAACTACAAGGAAATCAGTATAGGTAAGACATGTTTTTCCTATCTAATTTTGCTTATGAAGTTTTAAAATAAAAATATTTTTATCGACTAAGCATTGTTTTTAGTAAGATTAAGTCATAAGTGATTCTATGGGACCAATTTTTTTTCGCACTCGTACTGTGGCGAGAGTCCTTAAAGATCTTAACATACACAAATCCACTAGTCTGGATGGTATCCCCGCTATTGTTCTCAAGAGGTGTTCTTCAACGCTGGCAAAATCACTGCGTAAGCTTTTTCATCTGTCCTAATCCTCAGGTCTCGTTCCGAGTGGATGGAAAACCGCATTTGTCCAACCTATTCCCAAAAAAGGCGAATCTTCCTCACCCTCTAATTACCGACCGATTGCACTTACGTCCCTTCTTTCCAAGGTCACGGAAACGCTGATTAATTATCAGATTAAGAAATATCTTGAGGAACGGAAGCTTCTTAATGATCGGTAATACGGCTTTCGTAGCAATAGGTCTACTGGTGATCTCATGGTTCATCTCACCGAACAGTGGAACAAATCTTTACATCGCTTTGGAGAAAGTAAGATTATTGTACTTGATATTTCAAAGGCATTTAATAAAGTCTGGCATCTTGCTCCCTTATCGAAAATGCGTGCTTTCGGTATCGACGAATCTCTTCTTCGTTGGATTAGAAATTTTCTTTCGAACCGTTCAATACAAGTTGTTTTGGACGGATTCAAGTCTGAAACCCATAAAATAAATGCTGGTATGTAGCAGGGCTCCGTTTTGTCTCCGACCCTTTTCCTCATTTTTATAAATGATCTCCTGTCTGCTACTTCTAATCCAATACATTGTTTCGTTGACGATAGCACTCTTAGCTTTTCATATTCGTTTCCAGACTCACAACCCTCCTCTTAAGATGTGGAACTGCAACGGCAAAATATTATTAGCTCATTAAATTCCGACTTACACAGCATTGTACAATTGGGAATAAAAAACCGCGTGGAATTTAATGCTTCGAAAACCCAATGCTGTCTTGTATCGTTAAAGCGAGATAAACCCTCTTTGCCATTATCTATAAGTGGCACTTGCATCAACGAAACGAAAAATCTCGACATCCTCGGAATGTGCATCAGCAACCACCTTTTGTGGAGCGATTACATACGCGATGTTGCCAAAAATGCCGCAAGATGTGTAGGTTTTTTGAGACGTTGCAAGAAATTTTTCTCTCCGTCTGATCTTGCTACAATTTACAAAACCTATATACGTCCAAAACTTGAATATAACACCCATCCCTGGGCTGGTGCTCCAGTAACTTATTTAAGCCTCTTGGACAGTATTCAAAGAAGAGCTTTTAATATGATTGGTGACATTAACATCATCAACTCGATTAAGTCACTCGAACATCGACACAAGGTTTCTTGTCTCACCCTTTTTTACCGTTATTTTAACGGACTACGCTCTAGTGAAATAGCCAGTTGCATTTCTCCCCTTAAAAAACTCAACCGTAATACCCGCGCTTCTAGGAATGCCCATCAGTTTACCCCTGAGCCAAACACCGACACCTCCTATCCAACCCTTCCCTCTTTTCCTGATGCTCACACTATGTCTTTCGCATATTAAAGGTATTTACCCTTTTAGTGTTTGCTAATTATAAAAAAATAACAGTTATTAAAATAACTTTCTAACAAACATGGAGTATTTACTTAAAAACTTGTATGACATTATTTTGAATTGTTTACTACAAGTTCCCATGAAACAATAGATAATTAAAAAAATACTTCTCTATTATTTTAATATTCCTCCCTTAATTATTCTTTAAATCAATAAAAGTCTTATGTCGACGATCAGAGTAAAATATTACTCGTAATTCTTAAAATGCATTTTTGAAGATCTAGAAGAATCACTTAAGAAGGATATTTTAATTTTAAAAATAAAATATATAGATAAATAAGTACTCACCTGTCAATAGCTTTCGACTCGAACTGAAGACCGCTCTGTTTTTCTTTGTCATACACTACTGTCATCTTGATTAATGTTGGTTTTCAGTCAAATAATTTGCACGTCAAAACATTCCCTAAAAAATAAATAATATTCAGTGTTTTCAAAATAAACATTTCAGCTGTGTATGTCTGCATTTAACTTTATTAAAATTAAAGTGGAAACAAATTAAGAGACCGTTTCTTAAAAATGGTGAAAGCTCTTATTGATTTGGGAGATTTTTTTTTAAACCGATCGATATTTGAAACTCTAAAAACCCAAATTTCCTTTTTTTCAATTACACTTGATCGAACCTATATCTGTATGTCTTGAAAAATAGACTAACTAAAACACTCCCTCCCCCTTCATACGGGTCTGACTTTCAATTTTACTATAAAGCTATCAAAGTCAAATAAATATTTAAAAGATAAATACCAAAATAGTTTAGTATTTACGCTCATCTTTCATGTTTATCAAATTAAAATTATTATAAACTTATACGAGCCCTTTATTGTTATACTATTAAATTGTACGAATGAAAATTCAAGTTCAACATTTAAGTTGATAAATAATATTAGTAAATAGAATAGAATAGAGCTACTCACAATCAGTTTTGTTTAACGAGTTCTCTGTCAATAGTTTATTTTATTTTTTCACAATGACAATAGAATTGAAAACAAAATTACTATCCACATGCAAACATCCAATAAAGATGCAAATTTAATCTCTTTTAAACTGCGATTATATTTTTCGTAATGCATGAAAATACTTGCTTTTATGCTCTAGAGGAAATTATTTTGATGACGAAATTAATCAAATGGCATAAAACTCGATTTGATTCAAAAACAAAAAAATAACATTTTCAATTCCACAAATCGGACCCATTACAATAAGTTCCTATGGGAAGTTAACAAGAACTTAAAACAAATATGTTCTAGAAGCTTATTTTGCAATCAAATCACGTACATGGAGAGTTCGAGTACCTTATGAATTTTCAAAATGAAATGTCTTCAACCTTATGAGAAAGTTTGGGACTCAGGCGAAACGTTTCCCTAAAAATATATTTAAATTTTTTTACTAACAATATCTAAGTAGTGGAAAAATATATTTGTAATACTCAAAACTTCAGTAATACGTAACACTGGGGAGATCATCAAAAAGCTTTCTCATTTATTTTAAACGTTATCATCCGCCAAAACGTAATTAAATTAACTCCAATTTAGCGGAACGACAACTTTATTATATTTTTGGCACTTACTTTTAATTACTTAACAAGAATTTCACAAGGCTTAAAAATTGAGAAAATTCTTCCCAAATATTGTTTTAAGGTTTTCGTATTGCACAAAAAAAAAGATTTTGAATATCGAAATCAATTGTACTTTCCATAAAGAGATTTCATTTTGACGAGTTTGAAATTTGTGCAGCTGTCACTTTTAAAACTGTTGCCTTTTGACGTATAGCAATTAAAACCAACAATTACTAAAAATGAAAACTTATCCGCCTTAAATATGCATTGAAAGTGTTAAAATTCACTTAAAAAATGGTGAATATTTTGCAGACACAGTTTAGAAACGAATGCAATTTGGATTGCCGTCTTAACTCACTGGCTAGCAATAGAGAAATTAGTGAAAAATTTTGAGCTTTGAAATATTAATGTGAAAACACCCATAGTGTTGAATAGAACCCAGACTACTTGTCGATTCTGGGTCGATCTTTGGAATAAGCAATTCAAAAATGATTACGCGCCGTATTTTGTATAAAGGTTAAGGCATTTATTGTTCGGATAAAACAAGAATTTAGGACCGGTATATCACCAATGGTTCGGAACTTTTAATAATCGCAATTATCTGGACTCTCATCGAAACACATCTTAGATGATAAAACCAATTATCGGTGCAGAGACATAGGGCCCAGGGACATAACGCCAAACTTTTTTTTTGGGGCTTATGTCTCACTTCGGTGGGACATAAAACCGAAATCTAATTTGGGCCCTAAGTCCCACTCAAGTAAGACCGAAGCCCCAATTATCACCATAGAGACTACGTAAATAAGCACTTTGTCACTGCTTGCTGCGGTTGTTATTAAACCTTACTTATTCAAAAATGGTCTGGTGAAACTTTTACGGTGAATATTGGAATTGGAAGATATTGACGTGGATGGCGTTTATTATCAACAAGACGGCACTTCGTGCAACACAAATGACGAAGAAATCACAGTTTTGAAATGGAAGTTTTTTGACTGTGTTATTTATCGATGATGATTTAACAACTTAAGACTTTTATTGGGCCAAAGGGAAAAGGGGGGTCTATGCCACAATCGATTTAAGGCCGTTGAAAATCACGGAATATCGTGGAGTTATCGCAGACATAAAACCGCAAATCTGTGAATTATAGTGATGGAAAATGTCTCATTGTATCAAGGCCAAAAACTTCTGCACGTTATGGTGAGATTTGTTTAATGTCTATATTTCTTAATTGAGTTTCATGAAACTTTGATGGAAGTGAATCTCACGGAAAATGGACTGAAACGTTTTCACTAATATTTGTTCTTATTAACAAAAAGAAATCAGTACTATTTGTACTTCATTTTTTATATGATACTTTAAGCCATAAGAACTTCCACTATTAACTGAGAAATAAATACGATCAATGTTATTCATTAATTCACAAAGTAAATATTTTTTTAAATGTTTTTTTTTAGAAGCAACGAAAGAACGTGAACGCTAGTTTTTATTATTAATAATGTCACATGTCAAACCTTTGTGGTATTTTTATTTTCTTTTAAGTGTGAAGAATGATTAAAGCGATGTATGATAGCCGGTTTTCAGGGACATCAAAAGTTATACTGTGTTAACCAACGTTAAGGTCTTTACTTTTTGCACTTAGTTTTATTTTTAAGTTTTTTGGAGGCTACAAGATTTAATGAACTTTAAAATCCTTTAACGACAGTGATCCAAAACTGACAGTGACATTAGACAATAATGCAACACGACAATATTTTCATTTCATCAGAAACAAATTTACATTTAAAAACAAGAAATAAATTATAAAACCTTTTTTGTATAGAAACAATATTTTATCCAAAAACCAGTTGTGGTTTTTCTGCTGGCAAAATTCGAACTAATCCAAACTTTTTACAAATATTTTTAATATTTTCAGTCAACAAATTTGATTAATCTTTTGTTTTGTTTTGCAAAATTTCTTTTTTAGTTTTTTTTTAAAGAGAAGATATATGAAGTTTTGATTGCACTTTCACTTCGAATACACAAGAAAAATAACCATAAGACTCAGTAGTTAACCAACATTCACTTTATAAAAGACGTGTTTCTAATGAGACTTGCGACTTTCCATTGTGATAACTTTGCGAAGCGCGATTACAACTGTGCGACGCACTTATCAAGACTCAACTGAGCTCCAGGTGAGCTGAGAAGTGAGATTTCTGTATAACCGTAGCCGCAGTCGTATAGCCGTAGGTAAGACAGTCCGGGTTTCATTATAGCCCACCTAAAGTCTGACAGTGAGAATATTGAAAACAAACAAGTTGGGGGAGAAAATAACTGTTTATAAACTATACACAGACATGCACTAAAAAAGAAACAGTAAACAAGTTACTGATTTTATTGGTTAAGCTTATAAGAAGCCTCATTCTCATTTAAGCCAACAAAGCCTGCGTGTTCATAATACGATAGGCTTCTATGTGTCTTAAGACATTCTAAGCTTGGTAAAGGGGGTGATTTCGTCGTCTTTGAGACAATAGGGTAGGTATATACTATAAAATTTTATCTTGCCATAATAATAACAAATCGTAAAACGTGTTCTTGCTTCGAAGTTTCTTAATAAGTTCATCGAGATTAAAGTTTATGGCTTGACAGAGAGAAAATATTATGCCAATTGAGTTGTTGTCAATCGGGCCAGGTAAACGATCTAGAAGAAACGAGGTTGATATATTGGGTTGTCAAAAATATGTGTTAATTAGCTTAATTTTAAATTAAATATTAAGATTGTGACAAGAGGTTTTTTTTTAGTATGTATACTCTTATGATTATCTTGGCTTATTTATAGGACCTATTGTGCCTTGAAATTTTTTGGTAATTGATGTATTAATGTATGTAAACTTTGTGTGCATAATTTTATTGTTTTTGAGATAACTATTTTATCAGTTTGTTTATCAAAATAACAAAATTATTGATGCAATAAAAATGTTCGTCAGATATAAGACCACACATTTTTTGGGATTACCAACAAAAATAGTTGAAAACATGATAATTTTTGACTACTTTGCATATTATAAATTATGTCAATCATACCTCTCACAGCTTCTATTTGAAAGAGATAGTTTTTACAATTATGCTTTTATTTTTTCCTTGTGAGCTTACGTACAAAATGACCATTTAAATACTGCATTTAAAAATATGGCACATTATTTCTCCCTTTAAGTGAAGGTGCGTGCAAGCTTTGATTAAAAACGAGGTTATGAGTAAAGTATACAATATTTACATACATAGGTTAATTTGTTATTACAACTGTGTTAAAAAGGTTTCATGTAAAATAAAACTTTGAATTGACAGACAGATTTTATTTTTCTCTCAAAATTTTTCATCTGATATTTCTGTAGTCAAGTTTTCGAACAATATTTTTGATCATGGGTAATAACTTGGATAAACAAACTACCCTCGAAGAAGATGATTCCATTAAAAAGAAGAAAAAACCCAAGATCAGCAAAGCAGAAAAAAAACGATTTAGGCTTTTAGCAGCTGTGGATCTTAAAAAACGTTTAATGAAAGTTCGTTTTTTAAAAGTTCATAACCTTGAAATTTTGAATTTGGTTTTTGTTGGGTTGGGTTATTTTTTCAGGAACAACTTATTCGAGAATTAGAAATGACAAAAAAGTCCATGAAACTGGTAAAAATTGAGTGGGAGAAAATATGCAGTGATATAAAAGTCGAAGAGTTTCGTGAAGAAATCCAAGAATTGAGTGCAAAAACCGAAAGAATTTTAGAAAAGAAAGATGAAAAAATTGAAATGTTGATAAAAAATATCGACGAAACACAAGAAATGCATTCGAGAAGTTTTAGTCAGCATCTAGACCAACTTGAGTATTTGACAAGTAAGTTCAACCTTCAAGATAATTTGTCCATAAGTATGACTTTTACGACTTTTTGTGGACTGTCATATTTGTATTCCATCATTTTGATAAAGAATAAAAACTGGTCAAAAGTCTGTAAAACCCTAACAAATGCTTTTGAGAAATTCCTCACATACCTATCAATACTTTTTTAAGATTGCCATCAAACTCTTCGTAAAACAGCAACAGAACTTTACAACAATCAAGCTTCAGACTTAATTGAAGACTTTTTTGACGAACTTAGTGTCATGCAAGATGTTCCAGAGAAAATCAAGCTAAACAATGAAAATATTATACACAATACAAATAACATATGGAAGCAAAGAATTAAGGAAAACCATGAACTCTATATTGAACGAAAATTTGATGAAACCTCCATTGAAATAGAAAATCGTTATATTATTCGTGATAGAACTGTAAAAAAGATGAATCTTTTGCAGAAACAATTATTGAATTTTATGAAAGAACTACAAGGCAACTTGACAGATGTTCGGAAAACAGAAAATTACTTAAATTTTATGCAAAGACAGAAAACTTATGTCGTTCAAACAAAAAAACTTAACGAAATGGAACGGGTATGTCAAAAAACAATTGCACAATTACGTCAGGAGCTATTGCATATCGAGGCAGAATTGAACCGGAAACTATGTGAATTAAAATCGGAGCGGGATCATTGTTTAAAAATTAAATCGAATATCAAGGCTTCCATTGAATGGGATAGGCAGTTGATATATGAAAAGATCCTTAAAGTTTCCACTGAGAGTTATGAAGTGATAAAGGTAAAATGAGAACAATCAATCAGCATTTATTTCAACTATATCAACAAATGTAAATGATATAATTTTTAGAAACTTAAAGAATTTGTTAAGCAAGGAGAACTTTTATTAAGTTTGGCAGCTTGTTGTCGTAAATATCAGACAGAAAAGGAAAAAGTTATTCCATTTCAAACATCTAATGAAGACTTAATAACATCCCAAGAGCTTGACCAAGAAAGGGAGAGAATTAAGGTGGACATTGCCAATCCTTTGGACGTATCAGAGGAGGTATCTCTATGATTTTTTGTTTGGATTTTTTGATAAAATCATATAAATTTGGAAGAAGAAGGTTTTAATGTTTGTCTTCATTTTCAGCTATCTGATGAAATTAATCTGTTTAGGAATTTCTGGCGTCTTTGTTCAGATGTCAGGTACCACAATCTTCTTTTGGAGAAGGAGAAACTCAAACTTACCGAAGAAAATGAAAAATATCGTAACATCATTCGTTCTATGAATAAATCTGAAAATGCTGAAGACATTTTAGAAGCTCTCAAAATAAAGAAGATTTAAATTCATAAGATCTTTGTTTTATTTATTTTTTTATTAACTATTTAAAGTTCCAAACATCAAAAGAAACAATTTTGTAAAATGAAACTGACCAATCTCCAGGAACTCTTGAAGTATAGTTTCTGAAAAATCTCATATAAATCTCAGCAAATATTATTCTGTGTTTAGCAGGAATTACATCTGGTGGAACATTCATTTGTCTTTCAAGTTGATCGAGAGTTCTACTAATAACTTGACGCTCTTCGGAATTCTGAAAGTCCTTTGTATTTCGCATTCCCACAAATAACATATCAATAAAACAATTTATATTACCTTAAATGTAAGAAACGGTAACAAAAATTTTGAGAACTCCTCAAAGAATTTATGTACTTACTTCCTCTGTTGAAGAAGACAACTTTTACAGGAACTGCTCGATGAATGTCTTCAAATCTGAAGTGAAGAAGTTTCATACGTGCATCGTTTTTGGAAAAATTCATATCACTTGTAATTTGTTGATATCCAACAGGTGTTGTGAAATGTCCGATAGCAGGATGGTCTTGCTTTCGAATGAAGTCTGTCATTATAGATGCTGCCTATAATTGAAAAAAAAATTTTAAATGTACAAAATGAATTCAAAATTTATTTGAAAATACACGCAATAAAAACTATTGCATAGTTGTAGGGCGACACTTCCGTCTTTATACCAATTACAGGTAAAGCTTCGAGTTTATAGCTTTCTGGTATATTATGAAAGCTTTTCTCTTAAATCAAAGATTTAAACCCAAATAGTTTGCAATCTAACAAGACCAAGCTTTCAATACAGTACAACCTGCTTAACAGAACTTTAAACCAACGAAAATCATACAAATAATTTTTAAAAATCCCGAAAATTGAAGATGGAAGGAAATAGTGCTGAATTAAAAATGAATTACTGCAAAGATAAATAGTATCTAAAAAAAATTGTTTTCCCGCTCTGCAACTAATCTTCAGTTTGTTACTTTTGGAAGCCTATTACGAAGATCGGGACAAGATTTTCTTCTAATATAAACAATTTTGTATTCAATTCTTTTTCTGGCAGTTTAAGTGCAAAAATGAGAAGTTTGACTTAAAAGTTCAACTTTACAACCAGCCATACAATAGCCTTAAATTTGTTTTGATGGAAACATAGTTTCTTACTTCAAAAATTTTCCGCGAATTTTGGAAAATCGGAAATTTTTGTAGAGATTGAAAATATGAGGTTAAATCCCGATTTGCATGCTAGGCTTAATGATATGGAAAGGTCGGTGTTAATCGTAAGTAGAGAAAGATAACACTGGTCGACAAGGTTTTGTTAATGTTTTAATTGCCTTAATTCGAATACAACTTTATCACGATAGGTTCTTGAGATACATATAACCTTTTAGAATTCGAAAAAAAACACATGTTTAATAGGCTTTTAAAGGCTATCTAAATTCATGAAGTTGTTTTTTCTTTACAATAAAGTTTTTGATGGTTTTCCAAATCTGTAATCTCTATCTTCAATATTCAAATGAAATATTTATAGTACTAAAAACCTTCATAAGTTGTTAAATTTTACCTTTATCACTTAAATATTTTAAATAAAACTGAAATAATTTTGCTAAAAAGGTTCTTAACAGAAAGACGGGTTGTAAGTAATTTTTATTTTTGTAACGAATCCGTTCTCTTTAAAAATTATTTTTACAAACAGGTATTTTTAAAATTTGTTCAAATAGTTACAAATTAAATTCGGTTTCAAAATAAGCACTACAAATTATTTGCAAAACGTATTTGATCATCAAATGAAGACCCATAACTAATTACAACTTCCAGAAACCAAGTAAAATACTTAATTTATTTAAACGGGTTTCTAGAAGGCAAAGATTTATACTCCAAAATTTAATCATGTTTTAAGAACGCCGTTTTCAGTTGCTTTTTAGCATTTTTAAAGGGTCATATTTCAAAAAAACTGATATTGTAGAAAAACTATAAGGCTAGATTCGAATTTATTTTGCAAATTCAAGGACATTTTTGTGACTTTTAGTCCTTTCTAGCTGATTTTTGTTTGACTCGAATATAGAAATGTTGCGGTCTTACATAATACTTATGTCTGAAGTATCAACAGTAACATTATTGAGCTGTTTTCGAAAACGTTACTTTTCTTTAGGAATATTATTTTTATCTCAATATGGAATATGGAGGAACGTGATTTTAGTATTAGAATTTCAATATTTCTTCGAGTGAAAACTTTTCGCTTCACTGATTTCTTAATAAAATGACAAAACTTTTATTTTTCAAGTAATTAAACGTTAATACTAACCTGTTTGGTTCCTTTGTAAAACTCATTCAAATCGAATTCTCGATCCCACAGAAGACGCATTCGAGCAAGTTGAAATCGTGTCCAAAGAAATGTAAACGGATTATGTACATAAAAAAGCTTGGGAATCGTTTTTGAAAAGTTTCCGCCTCCATTATGACCTTTGACACATAATTTTCTGGATAGATCAAAGGATTTTTGTAATAATTTTCGAGTTAAACAATAATTTTGATACTTCACTGCCAACATTACTAATTTAAATTTTATACGAGTATGTGTATATATTTTTATACGTCAAAATGGTGTAGAAATTTAAAAGGATAACGCCTTAATAAATTTAAAAATACACAAGGTAATCGAGCGTGTAGGAGTATTCGGCCGTACCGTCATCGTCGGTCGTTTGGTTTTTAATTCCGATGCGATGCGATGAACAAAGCAATGGAACACTCTGACTCTATCTATACTCGTCGTCGTGGAACCTTTAAGAACAAGTTAACTGTTGCCCACATTCTGGAGGGTCCAAGTTATTCTCCTTATTTGAGTTCCTTTATTTTTTGTTCTTTTAAATGTGCCTTTTTTGTTCTGATCACTGCTTTTGTTACCTTTATGTGGCTTAGTTCCTTTTTTCAGCATCTCTTTTTTGTGTTTTGTGGACGCATCAGAAGTAATGTCCGTTCGGCCTTTCGTTGGCGGCAGTGGCTGCGGCGGCGGCGGCGCAAACACAGACAGACGATTCCCTTGATTATTCCACCAAATTAGAAAACTTGTGTTGTGGTTCAAGCATTCCACATCGTTCGCTTGAATGAATGTTCAATATTCCCTCGGAGCCCATCGCCATCGTCATCAGAGTTCTGGGACTGGGACTGGGACTGGGGCTGGGAGACTGACTCTGCTTTGCGTCGAGGATGAAAAAAGATCTCTGAGTTAAGAACACGAAATCGAACTTTCCTCCTCCTGCAGCTAAACAAAGATCCGTCCATTTGTATGAAAATCGCTAGAGTTCGATGGGGCATGGTTTCGGATGTCCCGGATGACGATGACGACGATGATGATGATGATGATGCTGAAGCTGATGATGGTAGGATACTCTTGGTTTTAGGTGTGCTATGGCCGACGGCGATTTTTGCGATCGCACCGTTCGCGTTTGCTCTATTCTCATCTCTTCCTTTTTTTTCAGTACCAATATAGGTATTCGGATTTCGGATCACATCGAATTTATTGGGAGAACAGGTCCTTCTAGATCCCAGGGCAAGGAGTCAAAGAAGGGAGAAATCATCAAGCGATCGGCGGATCCTGTGAATCTGCTATGAAGGAATTTTGCGCGTCGATGTCTGTCTGGGACTTTTAATGCATCGATGGATTTTTGTCGTGGTTCTGGGTTGTTACTTGTTACAGTCGTTCTGATTGTATGTAGGTACATCATCGTATATCGACGCGAGTTGTGTTTTGTAGGTCTCGCAGTTCTCAGGTTCAGGAATCTTTTTATGTTTATCGCGCGTCCGCCGCCGAGCCGCAAGGGTTCTTGGGTTCTGATGTGCATTCTATTTTTGTAACTCTGATGTAGGAATATCCGAGACTATAATACGAGTACTGTGATCCAGAGCCAGGCAATTTGACATGGTAAAAAATAAAATATCTGGTGTGTGTGGTCTCTGGTCTTCGAAGGCTTTAGGCGACATTTTACAGTGCAAGTCGTTGTGTACTTTTATATATTGAATGCATTTTGTCATGTAAATTTAAAAGAGTATCAAAAAAGGAAAACTAAAAAAATCTTCACTTAACATTCGCAAGGTGTTATGCGGTATTGAGATCTCTTATCAAAGGGGACTCACTCTTTCGACAAGTACAGCCAAGTAAGTTTAGCTTCAGCGATGGGCATTATTCAAGATTCTCTGTCCATATCGATTAAAACGTGATATGGGGCACATAATTTGTATTCTTATGTAGGGACCTGCCGTGCTTAAAAGTAGGTACCTCCTTCAATAAAAAAATGTGATGATATTCAGTCATGTAAGAGTTTGATAGGTATTGCTAAATTTTGAGAGGTTTCATAAAAACATTAAACATGATGACAGAAGAATAAACAATCAAAAGTGCATTCAAAATTAATATAATGTTTTCATTTTATTCAATACGCAAATTTTCCACGTATTTTTTTATTAAATAAATGAAACCGAAAAATTGCCTGACATAAGGTATTTTGTTCAAAATTTTGTATGGTAACACAGTGTTATAAGTGTTCAAAAAAACACCTATGTTATATATAAAGACAGCATTGTTTTTAACTGGAAGGAAGGAAGGACCAAAAATACATGATAATTATAAGATAAGTCGAACATATTTCTAAATCTACAAAAAAGATTGGTTGGAAATGAAATTGTACTGTCTCAATAAATTTAAATTGAACTTGAAGGGATGTAACTTCCAAATATTGTACAATTCAAATTCGGTTGATAATATCGGGTGATTTTTTAAGAGCTTGAAAACTTAAAAAAAAAAAAACGCATAAAATTTGCAAAATCTCATCGATTCTTTATTTGAAACGTTAGATTGGTCCATGACATTTACTTTTTGAAGATAATTTCATTTAAATGTTGACCGCGGCTGCGTCTTAGGTGGTCCATTCGGAAAGTCCAATTTTGGGTAACTTTTTCGAGCATTTCGGCCGGAATAGCCCGAATTTCTTCGGAAATGTTGTCTTCCAAAGCTGGAATAGTTGCTGGCTTATTTGTGTAGACTTTAGACTTGACGTAGCCCCACAAAAAATAGTCTAAAGGCGTCAAATCGCATGATCTTGGTGGCCAACTTACCGGTCCATTCCTTGAGATGAATTGTTCTCCGAAGTTTTCCCTCAAAATGGCCATAGAATCGCGAGCTGTGTGGCATGTAGCGCCATCTTGTTGAAACCACATGTCAACCAAGTTCAGTTCTTCCATTTTTGGCAACAAAAAGTTTGTTAGCATTGAACGATAGCGATCGCCATTCACCGTAACGTTGCGTCCAACAGCATCTTTGAAAAAATACGGTCCAATGATTCCACCAGCGTACAAACCACACCAAACAGTGCATTTTTCGGGATGCATGGGCAGTTCTTGAACGGCTTCTGGTTGCTCTTCACTCCAAATGCGGCAATTTTGCTTATTTACGTAGCCATTCAACCAGAAATGAGCCTCATCACTGAACAAAATTTGTCGATAAAAAAGCGCGAAACACATTTCGAACCGAACACTGATTTTGGTAATAAAATTCAATGATTTGCAAGCGTTGCTTGTTAGTAAGTCTATTCATGATGAAATGTCAAAGCATACTGAGCATCTTTCTCTTTGACACCATGTCTGAAATCCCGCCTGATCTGTCAAATACTAATGCATGAAAATCCTAACCTCAAAAAAATCACCCATTATAATACAATATTTTGGCATTTTACATCTTTTTAAGGTCCCTAAAATCTGAAATCTATACGTTCGGGATATGTTTTTCCGTCAGCAATATCTCAAGAACCATAAGAGATATCCACTTTATTTAAAATTTGTTTAACAGAAAAAAACATGGATAAAGGACTTAAGAAAAAATCAGAGGTGAGGAATTAATTTTCTATATATATACAAATATTCCATTGTGTGAACATTGGACAAATTATTTAAAAAAAAATATTTAATTCAGCTTCTTACTTCCTGAGATAATGTAAGAACTAAATAACTGTTCTTTATAGGGTTACACTTCTGGAGCAATAAGAAATGATTTGTTTGTATTGAAAGAAAGTGAACAAAATAAGTTACAGAAAATTTTATAAAAATCTATCGGCCCGTTTTTGAGATCATCATATATTTAGTAACAAGATATTTGTATGAGGACTACTCTTAATTTTAATGTCTATTAAAAACGCCGAAAGGGAATCTGTTCAAAACCTTATTTCCATGTTTGTTGGGGCGAAAATAGACAGACAGACGATGGAATCGCCCGACCATAATCGTAACGTCATGTCATGATTGATTGAGATATCTTAAAATGAAGAAATAAAGCATTGAAAAGACGTCCTAGTACTTTGATGATTCAAAAGAGAAGAAAGTTTATTATTTGACATAAGTTTAAATGACATTTGTAATGAGCTTTTATTATTGTTATCCGGATAGTGCTATTAGATTAAGATAAAAGAGTTGTTCAATGATAAATGAGAACAGAACTAAATGGAACACTATTATATTAAAATTATAAAATTATTAAAAAAAAATAGAATTTGACTTAAATAATAGAGAACGATATACAACATGAAAACATCTCGTTTTCAGTTATGTGGAATTAATTCAAAAACTATTGAATACAAATTTGATTCGAATTTCAAATAATAGAATGGATTTCTGGCTTTTAAAACATGTATAGCATTTTATGGTATGAATCGCGTTATTTTTCAATAATTTTTTTTTTGATTTAACTAATTTATTTACCTCTTGAACGGTGTGTCCCCTCTACAAATTTAATCTTTGAGGCCTAGTTCTCGTACTCACCCCCTTTTTTTATCTCATAAAGAACTTTCTTGCCCGCACATGAAAAAATTTTAATAATAACCCAGTCGACCAAACTAAATTGGTTTGAAGTCAAAAACAACTTAAGCTTCAATTCCTCAACAGTTTTGTCAACACTACCAATTTAGTAATATGTAAATATTTAAAAATGTTAATGGTGTCCCTACTAGTAAAATATAAATTCCCTTTTATAAAAATGGTGAATCTGCACACTTTTAATTTTTGACTTATTATTTATTTCGTGTTTGTAAAAACAAAAGTTTTGAATAGAGTGGTTATTTAGAAAGACTAATTCGCTTTGAGCAGTTTAAACAATTCTTTAATTCAATTTGATTGGGATTTGGATTGGGAAATTTTTTAAACGAAAGGTAAACATTTTCTTATTTCAATTATATTTTAAAAACAATTTTTAACAATAATTTTAGTGGAAATAAAAATAGTTAGAGGTTTAACTTTAGAATTTTTTGGTGCGCATTTATTGATTACTAGCGGCCCGTCGCGGCTTCGCACGGGTAGACATAAATAGGTACAGATATTTAAGTTATAGGCATGCTAATTTAAACGACCATGAATCACTAAATTAGAAAACATTTTTTTGTCCTATCATTAATACTCTTCGCAGCGTATGCGATGAAAGACATTTTATGGCTAATTTTTTTACAACTTCGGTTGGTTTTAATAGGAATTTCTAAAGATTTCTATAGTAATCTAGTACTAAATATACCCTATGTTACTCAGTGATAATGTAGCTTTCTAATGAAAAAAGAATTATCGGTCCAGTACTTTTTGAGTTTATTCGTTACATACAAAAATACAAATCTTTTATCTTTATAATATTAGTGTAGATGTAGAGTTCATTCTTCGATTAATTGATGGTTGTGTTTAAAGCATCATTTTATTTTCAAAGGTACATATTTTTATTTCAATATTTTGATCTGAAACTTTATTTCGGGCTTCCTTGAAGATATGAAAATTCATGAAGTAGTTTTTATTAAAAAAAAAATATTCCGTTAAAATATTTTAAAATTTTAAGTATCTTATACTTTCCAAAAATCGTTATAAGTTTTTAATCCTTTCTTTAAAGGCACAATGAAGGAATTTTGCTTCAATGATTTTAAATAGAAAAACGCAATAACGATTTAAATTTAATTTTTCATTATTCAAGTTTTTGAAAAATATATATTAAAAAATTCTCCATAAAGGTTGGAAACAACTTAACAGAAGATTTCAATGTCAAAAAAGGCTTTATAGAAGGTGATGCGATGTCATGCGATTTCTTTAATATTGTACTTGAAAGAATAGTGCAGAGCTCCCACGTCAACACTAGAGGCACTATCTTTCAAAAGTCTGTCCAATTACTGGAACATGCTAATGATATTATCATAATCGGAAAACTCAGCGTGATATCAATACGTCTTTTGTGAATATTGAAGCAGAGGAAGCAAATATGGGTTTAACGGGGCAAAACAAAGTACATGCTTTCATAAAGAAAGGGCTTACGACACCAACGTCTCGAACAAAACGTTATCATCGATAGACGTAACTTTGAGGTAGTCAATGACTTCGTCTACCTAGGCTCCGCTATGAACACAGAAAACAACACCAGCGCTGAGATCAAACGAAGAATTACTCTTGCTAACCGCTGTTTCTTTAAGCTAAGAAATCAATTGAGTAGCAAAGCCCCGTCCTGGCTCAGAAGCACGTACTATGACAAAAGCGGATGAAAGCACCATGGGTCGTTTCGAGATAAAAATTCTTCGTGTGATCTACGGTCCGGTATGCATAGACGGTGAGTGGAGGAGAAGATGGAACGACGAGCTCTTCGGGCTGTACAGCCACGTAGACTTAGCCAGAAGGATAAAAGTCCAACGACTGAGATGGGTGGGTCACGTAGAGCACATGCAAACCAATGCTCCGGCCCGGAAATCCTTGAATTTACGCCCGCAGAACAGCGCCGAAGAGGAAAACCTCGGATAAAGTGGCTGGATTTGTCTACAAATTTAACTAAAAATAAGCAACAATATTTGTTTTTGTTCCCAAGGTTTGTAGTCGAAAACCAATTTTAGTAGATTTTTTTGAGAGTTGATTGTAAATGCTTATTTTTAATAAAACAAACCTGGGAATTCGATTTATCTATAAATTTACCAATTGTTAAAACCAATTTTTTGTAAAAGCTTAAATTAGTTTGAAGGGAATTGTTGCCAAGATATTCAAGTCAAAAAACATTTTTATTTTTTGGTAGTGTTTTCTTAGGTTTTTTTTTCTTTTAAAAAAAATCTAAATGTCAAAAACGTTATTGTTTGTAGCATACAATTATCTTAGATGTAATATCATTTGATTTTCGTTAAATATTCGAGGTGCAAATTATTATTTTTTTCAGTTTTTTTGATTTAAAAAAAAAAATTCAAATATATTTTTTAAGAATTCATACCAATTTGATATCACGTCACGATGTAAAATTTAAAATTAAATTAAAGTCACTAGCGCTATTGATTCTTGAGATATTTTGTTTCACTTTTTTTAAGTTGTTATTATAACAAAAAGCATTCACACAATTTGTTTAATAGTTGTTCTTTCTGCATTTTTGCGTTTGTTGGAAGTCGATATCATTGACGGTTCTTGAGATATGACCATGGAAAAAGGTTCTTGAAATTACGGATGTTCAGATTCACATCTCTCTAAATAGCTTTGATTTATATTAAAAGGACCTTGAAACGTCGAAAAATGTCAATTCCACAGATCGGACCGATTACAATAACTACCTATGGTTATCGAGTGTATTCAAACAATCTGTGAACTCTCGACTTTTCTGTTGCGTTTTTAGTCTAAGCTACTCAAACTTAATACAAAACTTAAGTTAGTTTTATATGAGTAAATTATCTATTTTTAAGATGAAGTAAGTTCTATAGATTTCTGGCATCGAACTAAATTTTCATAAAAACTGCTAATTTATTCTTCCATAAATACCTATCTTAAAATAAGGTACATTTTTATTTTATTACTCTCATCAAGTCCCATTTAGTAGGGCTTTAAAAGTTAAATGTTATGTAAAGGATGAGAATCTCACTCAGTATACTTTTATTATTGAATCAAGCCCTCTTAATCTCCTTAATTTAAATTCCATAAAACATATATAAGCACAACAACAACTTCCAATCATCATTCAAAAGAGGATAATTTCAAAATATCATCTTTTGCATGTTACTTTATGTAAGTAAGTACCTATGAAGTACTTTGTCTATATGAATCTTTCATCTGGAAAGCTGTTTGCATTTGCAGACGGAAAATTGAAATTCTCTCATCCAACGTTATGAAAAATTGGTTAAAATTTAGAGAGAGAGAGAGAGAGAGAGTGATAATTTTCTACTCTCTGCTCTTTCTCTTTTCCATTAAAATTTCCAATGATGGAAATGGAAATGCGAATTTATGCTTTCTTCGCAAATCGCCACAACTTACCACCAGAGCACCATCACCATTACCATCACCAACCACCAATTCCAAATCCAAGTCCATCTCCAACATCATCCAGAAAGAAAATAGAAAAACAAACAAACGTGCAGAACCAGAAACGTTCTTTACGCAAACAAATCTCATGGACCATAACAGCAACAACAACAACAAAAAGGTCAAAACGACTCCGACTCCCGTCACAAGTCATACATAAAAATAAAAACAAAACCAGTGAAAAAGGCAAGAAGAAAAAAAGTTCCCCAACTCCCAACAAAACTGAAATCCCGATTTCAGAGTTCTGATAAATTGGCCAAAGTGGCTGTTATGTGGTGGCGGCACTATTTACTGCACATGTTTCACAGAACAAACTTGGTCTCCACATCCACGGTCCAGCATCAACAGCACCACCAGGAACAGAAGTTCTTCGTTCTTCGCTCGTTTGGCTTAATAGAACGGTCTTCGTTGTCGTCGTCGGTTAGAACGTTTATGGACTCGAAGGTGTATGGAAAGTGAGGGAACCGCACAAAAATGCAGATCGGAACGGGTTTTTGGCGAAGATCAAGTTCTCTCTAACTGATGCCATGGCAGGAAGGGGATACGCTGCGGTCGATAGTGAGAACGACAAACTAGTGGTATACCCATACTTCCCCAAACAGCAAGTCAAAGTGGTTTTTAGTTTTAGTTTTGGTTTTTTGGGATATCGAACTTAGATTCATGCTGCGCATGCTCAGCACACTCGTGGGGTACCATGGTACACCCCAAAGTGCTGAACAATGGATGCTGGACAGATACTTTGTCGTTCTTTGGTTTAAATTGTTCTGTGGCGAGGAGACGCAAAGAGGGAACACGACAAAGGCAGTCGTTGTTCGGGCACGATTCATTATTCCTGAATGGTTGAATCAACTTTAAGTCGCAGGAAAAGGTATTACATAAATGCTGCGAAATCCCAAAAAAATCGCGCATGAAAGGAAGAACTGGAAAGAACTGGTTGACTGGTCAGGTAGGAGGTAGGGCCACCGCGCCGCCGGCCGCCGCCGCCACTGCCACCGCTCCAGCTCAAGTTTGAGGTCCATCTCCATCCACATTATACGACTAACCATACTTATAGGTACTTGTTCGGAAGGAGATTAATGTGCGAAAAATTATTGGAAATGAGCGACGCGGCGCGCAACAGGAATCGCGGATAATGTGTCTTCTCTTTGTGGTGTTTTTGGTAACATTTTTTTCCCTCTTTTATTTATTTTTGACTTCAATTATTATTTTCATTTTATACTTGTGCATTTTCTGAAGCATTTTCATCTTTGAAAACCTCCAGCATCCAACAAGAGATATGAGTTTTGTTAGCATCTTCAGCACACATTCAGAAATGTCTGTCTCTCATATGCTAGTGTGGTTGAAGTCTGTCACTTGAAATTATCAAATAATTTGCTACAAAGGCGGTCTTGAGAAAAAATTCATGAAAATTAATTATTGTTATGTGATACTTGAAGATTGTAAGACGTCCATTGGTTTTGTGTTTTTTTTTTTAGTACCATGTTTTAACAGTAAAAAAGGTGTAAAAAAAGTTCAACCTTAAAACTGTTTTTTTCTGACTTAGTTTTGAATCTGAAAATTGTATTCACAATTGAACTTGATGTTTATGCAGATCGTCCGTAAGATGACAACTCAAACAATTTATTTTATTATAATCTGGCAGGTTTATATAAACCTTTTAACAAGCTCAATAAATTAACAATGTTTTTCTTAAAAAATTAATAAAAATGCTAACATTTTTATTACTTGTCAAACAGAAGTAAGAAGCCACAAAATCAAGATATGAGTTTACTTCTTCTTATCTTTCCAAGTGCTCTTATCTTTATCTTTTTATCTTTTCATTGCCTTGTTTATTTACCTTTTCCGTGACTACAACAACAATTTTTAATATGATTTTCTTGGCTTTTCAAATAATTTTAATAAATGGCGCCCAACGCCAGACTCTAGAATTATTTTGCTTACAGTGTCGAAAATTTCTTAGCATTCTGTTGATAAGAGCTTTAAAAATGTATTTCCATTTAACATTTTTTAACTCGTCACACATACAAATCTGCAATACACCTCTTTCCACTCCCTCAACGTCTGTATTAAGTTTTCTTTTACAAGAGAACCAAGAGTCTTAAACTTAATCTCTAAATAAATACTGTTTCCATTTCCAAAAATTCCAGCTGATTTTCGCACTAAGAATCACCTGAATTCCAATCAGCTGCTTTGCTGCAACATCACACCACACCACTGCAAGTCCACCACACACCATACTTCATAAAACTACAATGGACCGGCAAAATATTTATGTGCAGTGCATACACCACACACCGTACGGTGAATCATTTCCAGCATCATTTCCAGTGAGCGCAGCAGTCTTATTTTTATTTACACTTTGCTCTCCAAACTCCACCCCCGCAATACCCAAACAACCCACTACAACACAACTCACCCTGGCCTGGCAGACGCATTGCAGAACTGCAAAGTAAACTCACG
The DNA here is from genome assembly GCA_951509635.1 of Eupeodes luniger. Taxonomy (NCBI): domain Eukaryota; kingdom Metazoa; phylum Arthropoda; class Insecta; order Diptera; family Syrphidae; genus Eupeodes; species Eupeodes luniger. Next base: position 3,146,191 of record OX608074.1, read on the forward strand.
TCACGACACGACATCCACAGCACTCACGAGTCATTTTCCAATTTTCCATTCCATGAATGAATGGAACGAATGGTGTTGGTTTGGTAGTGTGTACTGTCTTGACTGTCGGCAGAGTGGTGTAGCCGTGTAGCACAAGCATAGACTCAAGACTGCCTGTGGTTTGCTTGCACATTGACATTACTCCAACGTCCAACTCCAGTGACTCTCGCAGTCTAATTGGAAATGTTCAGTTTACTTTTGGCTTTCAATCGGTATAGTAGAGCCGCGTCGTGGATAGCTGTATCTTTCCCAATTTGGGTTGTGGTTATTTTGTTTTCTTAATAAAATTTATTCAAGTGTGTGCTCTGTTTTGATTTTTAAAAATACGAGTATATAAAAATATTAACCTCGTTGCGGTGTGTCCGGTGTTATACCTACTTGAGTGGGGTTTGACACTTCACCAAGGAAATAAATACGTCAACACTCTTAAACCCGCATTTTTGCGTAGATAAAATATTTCGGGGGTGATTTTCCGTCTAAATTTTTGAAAAATATTCTCCCAAAATAGATTGTTTTTAATTACATAGTTTCTCAATCTCAATCTTAAAAAAGATATCAACCTGTTTCGTGAAAATAAAGGAAGAGAATATAAAAATAAAATTATAAATTAAAAAAGAAAAAAGTGAAACCATTTTTTTATGACTTCACTGTGAATGTGTCCCCACGGCCAAAAATATAGTGTGTCACACTTACGATTCCCTGTGTTTTGATAAAAATAATTATTTAAAAAAGTGTTAAACTCAATAATAATAATTTTATTGTCTTCTTTTTTTCTGTTCGTGTTAGAAAATTTAATGCGAAACATTTTTAACTTGTTTTGCACAAATTACAAATTAACGGAATTTATGTCAACTTGAAGTTTTTTAAACTGCAGCACTCGCACTCGTCTTAACTTGACTGGGCGACTTATTGAAAAAAGTAAGTCTGTTTTCCTTTAAAACCAGTTGGGAATTTTATTTCTTATTTTTGTTGTTCTTGTTTTGGTTTATTTTGATGTAAATATTAAAAAAGGAAAATAAGTGTAATGCATAAAATATACTTGTTTTACTGCAATCAGAAAAACACACTGTCATCAGCGAATTTTTGCGGAGAACATGTACAAAATGACAGTTGTAAGTTGACGTATGTAGGTAGTTATACGGTAAATAATGTACGTTTGGTTCAATGAAAATATGTAGAAGGACACGACAGCCTTAAAGATTGACCTTTAAAAAAAAAATAATACGAAGGTATTCGAAAGTTCACAACATTTAAAAAATAAAAAACTATATTGTTTTTGAATATACTTTTTATTGATATTCAAGATTCTTCAAAATATTTTGAAAAGAAGATAAGCAACAACAAATGTGTCTTTTATCTGCGATACAATCCGCTGTTCTTGTCATTTTTTTTGCTCAGAAGTCTTCTTCCATTGTTTGTTATTGCTTTTTGATTTTTTTCCACCTGGGGGACCGTTGCCGAAAATGCGTTCATGGCTTTTAATAATCCACTTAATCCGCTAACATCTATTTTAAATTTAAACTTGACTTCTGTGCAAAAATGCAATGGGTAAAAATAGCATTAAAACTGGTACCTACTTCAACACCTGCTGAAATTTTTATTTAAAAATGTTGTTAAATGAGAAATAAATGGTGTGGCTGCAATTTTTTTTTTTCTATAAACTTCCTGATTTTTCATAAACAATCAACAAATTACATGGTTTTAGCTTTTCCACTAAGTAATGTCTATCAGTTAACCTCTGAATCTATTTTCAGACGTACTTCTAAGAATAGAGATTCTTTATTTAAGGCACGCATCGAAAATGTGGAATGATTTAAATAACTTTGATTTTAATTCTAATTATTGTATTAAAAATGCGCCAAATATAAAAACCAATCAACCTATAAAAATACTATCAGTAAAATTACAGTAAGCTGAACTGATGCGGACTTTTAAGTAGAATTCTTTTCCTTCCAGCCTAGTTACTCGTCTCCAGTCTAGTATTTCAATTATTCTTAAGCTCTAAAGCAAAGAACTAGTTAACCATTGAACATCATTTTTATTCTTACTGCATAATTAATTTACATCAGCAAATTTTTCTACGATTTTCTTTGCTTTTCAAATAATTTTACTAAATGGCGCCCAAAGCCTGACCCTTCAGAATAGAGTTATTTCCAATGTCAAAATATCTCAGTGCTGGTATTCATTTTGTAAAGAGCTTTAATAAAAATACAACAAAATATAAAATAAAAAACATCAATCTATAAAAATACTATCAGTAAAATCAAAGTAAGCTGAACTGATGAGGACTTTTCCTTCCAGCCTAATTACTCGTCTCCAGTCTCGTATTTTAAGTCTTCTCTTAAGCTCTATAGCAAAGAACTAGATTACCATTGATCATCATTTATCTTTTTACTGTATAATTAATTTACATATGTAAATTTTTCTATGAATTTGTTTGCCTTATAAATGGCGCCCAACGTCAGGCCCTTCAGAATAGAGTTATTTTCAATGCCGAAATATCTCAGCTTTGGTGTTCATTTTGTAAAGAGCTTTAATACAAAATAAAACATAGTGCAAACGTTACGAAAATAGGAGATAATTTAAGAGGAAATAGCTCAAAGAGATGGGTATAATCTTCCACATTCGTGATGTGCGGTTGAAAAAGCATATCTTCACCATAAAAGCTCAACTAATGTAACGCAATTTTTTCAATGTGTGTGTTGTAGAATGGTATATCAAAAAATATAGTTCGAAATATTAAATTGTGGATTTATGGAAGCACAGTAAATTGTTTTGTGATTTCATAAACTTTTTCATTCATGAATGAGAAGTCGGTATTTTCGGGATTTCACGAGAAATGAATGCCTTTCAAAAACCTTAAATCAACGTTTGTTAATATACTCGTACTTCCTTATGTATCAAAAAATCATAACTGCCGTATTAATCATATTCTACCCTATCCCAGAATCAATAAGAAGTTTAACAAAAAATAAAACTAGGTACTCAAAGAAATAAAAAATAAATAAATTAAACAGGTTGGTTATTACTTATTATTATTTGTATTTTTTGTTGTTGTTGTTATTGCTTCTTGTGCTTTTGCTGTTGTCGACGAGCGAAGAGGAGAAACGTCGCGTCGTCGTAAGTACAGCAGCACGAAACTCACCTGTTTAAGAAAGAAAACTCACCGTTGTTGCACCGGAATCAAATACATGATGCTGAGATGACGGACACGGACAACAGACAACAGACACATGTGTACATACGCAATTCACAAACACAAACATATCTGTTGTCAAGAAAAATAAAAATTAAAAAAAAAGAATTAACTAAAAAGAAAGAAAATACGGTGTGATTTTTTTGTTCCATCGCATCGCCCTCGGGAAAAATAAACCTGAAATACGAGTGTACTCAGCTCATCTCTCACCAGGCTTACACCACACTTCGTCTTCTTCTTCCGACTTCGACTTCGACTTTAAACCCGACTCCCAATCTGAATCTGAATGCGAGTCCCGTAGTCCGTAGGTTAAGATCCGTTCCCTGGTTCCTTCACTCCTCCGTTGCAAAAAACGCACTTCGCAAACAGAAAGCAGCACTATCATCGTCTTCGTCTTCGCCGTTGTCGTCATTACAATCCAAGGCATCATCCACCATCACGATACACACCGCACCGGCTCGGCCGCGCAAACGTACTAAAAATCTACAAGATTTTTCTTATTTGTTTCTTCGTTTGTTTGTTTGTTTGTTTGTTTGTTTAGAGAGATGCATCTAGTATCTGTATCTTTTAGGTAGACCTTGTCAACTTTACGTTTCAACGTCGTCATCATCGTCATCGACAACAACGACATTGACATCGTCGTCGACGTCAACGTAGCATGGAAACTAGGTAAGTGTTACACACTAAAACCCTAGACCACCTCGACCAACCAACTATATCAGACGTACTGACTGACTGACAGACAGAAAGATAGAGATACACAGATACAATATATAGATTCCCATCCCGTCAGTCGTCATCTTCATCTTCATCGTCGTCATCATCATCTTCAATGGATACAAGATGGGATACAAAAATTGGACAAGATGATGAAGACGATCATCGTTGCTTCAGATCAGATCGGAAGTCAATAGTTTGTTGGTTCTAGATACTCGCACATGTATCTGTCTTCAGAGCTGTGTCAATAAAAATGATAACTAGATAGAATGACAGACTGATGGCGGGATGGTGGTTTAATATACCAAAGCCAATGATGATTATATGATGAGATGAGATTATACACTTCTTAATGTGCCATCTCTGCAATAGGTGATGGGATCGGGATCGGGATGTGATGTTTTGACTTTGCCTTTGTCAGTGCCTTTGCGTGCACGATCTTAGTGCCATCAGTGAAACTACTTCAGAGGGACACATTATATGCACATCACAACTCCTCAGGATTGAATTTCATTGGATATTGCAGAGCAAAATACACATCATCATCAATATTAAGATGCATAACATAACATCAGAGCTGAGACCATCATAAGGGAGCAAAGTGCAATAATTCTTATGATGGATTTATTTGCATGTTCCATGTGATTCATTAGGAGACGGAAGTACTTAGAGCCATTTTTGCTGTGATGGAGTCATGAATTCTAGAGCAGACCATCAGAGAGTTATGTTTAGTGGAGATGGGAGATGGAGACGACGACGAGCTAAATGAATGTAATTAGGGGAAATATTTCAAAAATTATACCAATTCATTATTTTCTTCTATTTTTGTTTTATTTCTTTGTGGCAAAATAAGTTTTTTAATGGCTTGTTTTTGTTTTTGTTTTTGCTTTTTTAAAAGTGCGGGTGATACTGCGCAAAAGATGATGTTATGATGCTGGAGTGAGTGATTAATAGGGCTTATGTGTGGGGCGATCATTTCCGAGAGTACCTATTATACCTATAGTACCATCTTCTTTGATATTTATACAATTTAATCTTTTTTGATTTATTGGAACAGAATTTATTTAAACTTATAATTTAACTAAGAAATGTGTTTTTAATTAATAATACTTACTATAGGCTTAATGTTTATATAAGTATTGCTTTTTTAGTTGGACCTTGTATTTTTAGACAGGCAAATTCTTCCGGTAAGTTTCGATGATACTAGATACAAAAATTGTATGAGTAAAATTATCTGAGCCAAATTTTACGTCAAATTCTATATAATTTAACAGTGTAAAAGTGATGTATTCGATAAAATGACGCATTAATCACAGCATTAATAAAATAAGCGTGACTGTGCATTCTACTGAAAATAAGAAGTTTTATTGAGGAAATCAGAAATAAAGCTTACCAACTGATATTTCGAAGGATTTGTAAGTTCGTGGAAAAAAAGGAAACAAATCTAAATCTGGCAAACGGAACTATTGAATTGAAATGTCACACGCTCAAAAGTCAGTGGAATAGTAGTCTAATCTGGAGGTCCAATTTTCCATGACTTTTTCCAAAGTTTGTGGCAATATATCAGCAATAACGCGGCGAATGTTGTCCTCTAAGTGGTAATTGTTTCGGGCTTATCGGTGTAGACTGGTTACTTTACATATCCTCATAGAAAATGTTCAAGCGGCATGAAATCGCCTGACTTTGGAAGCCAATTTATTGGTTGAAACCACAACTCCTGTATATCAAAGTCAGTAATCATGGCTCTATAGCGGTCAACATTGAATGTAATGTTCTAGCCCGCATCGTTCTTTAAAAATCACGGACTTATTATTCAACTATGGTTGCAGTATCGTATCCTTATTAATAATATTTTCCATGACCAATTCGTACATTTGGAGCTGTATGTCCTCAATAAGTTCATGAATTCCATTTTTAAAGTCTTAAGACGAGCATAAGTACCTATGCATAGCATATACCATTTCTTTACCAGGCTACAAATAAAAGTCCTTAAATTAATAAATCGCAAGACCTTGGTAGCTGATTATCTTTTCGTGAAAAAGCACGTCGTTAAACTACAAAATCTTTACCACTTTTACCAATTTCAGTGGGCTGTTGAATGGTTTTTTTATGATGGTATTGTTTTTATTATTCAAAAGTCAAAAGATTGCAGCTTCAAAAGTAACAGCTTACAAATAGTGGACTATTAAAATGAAACCTCTTATTGGAAAACCATTTATTTATAAGCACTCTGTTTTGTTTTGTGTGTGACGTAGTTTAAGTGTCACCTAAGTCCTTAAGTCCAAGCTTTTATTTTCACCTTCAAATGATTCCTTACCTCCTAAAGTATCTAAGCCTTAGTTTAATTATTTATACAAATTTTGTGCAAAAATTAAAATTTTTCATATTCATTGATTTATTCAAAGAATACAACAAAGAAAAATATTGAACTTTTTTACTGATTCTTTCATCTTCAAATAACCAAACAACCATGAAAAAGAGATATTTTTCAAGTTTATTTGAAGTACAGATGTCCCTTCGAATATCCATCGGTCCCCATTGCATTTCATTTTCTATTCAAAAATATTTTTCCATCCGCATAAGTAGGTAAGGTAGATAGATACAATATCAGGTATGGACTGGACGTATGGTATACCTATATTTGCAACTCTATTTAAAATATGTTTCCTTTGATAGATATTTTTGTTTGAGCAAGGATTTTCCTGATGAGCAAACATTTTCAATGCCGCAACATGTCTGTCAAAAAACACCATAGTGAGCAAATTTTTGTTTGTGTCCCAAAGTAAATAAATGAGGTCCTTCCTCGTGGACGTGGTCGTGTCGTCCTCATTGGACGTCCAGCATCCACTCTTGTAGAATGTTATGAAAAAATTGGTATTTTTTTTTTTCATACCTTCTCGAGGAGGGAAATTAATTTGAAATCTACTCGTCCTATTCTAAAAATATATGTTACTAAAGTATACGTTGCATGTTTCCTTAACCGCCCTTGACACACACCCCATAAACTTAAACCAAACCAAAGCAAAGCACCTTTACGTATATCGTTGTCATCTCCTTGAATGGAATCGTTCAACAGTAATGTTAACGTCCAGCAAAGTCATCAACTTATTTGCCATCAGAATTAGAGGGGTGTGAGTTTCATGAGGTATATGTAGGTACATTTTTGCAATTGCAACCCTTATTTCTTAAAGTCGATAAATAATTCGCTGTGCTATGCCCCTTATGCCCTAGACATCATAGTTGTCGTCTTCATCTTTGTACTTGGGTGAACTCAATTTTAGTTTCCAGTTCTTCTAAGTTTTTCCACGCATAGACATCATCTCATATTTCCCCTTAGGCGTTTCTACTCTACGATTTTTGCGCTCTTACGACACACACGCTAGAAATCTAGACTAAAATTGATGACCTATGTGCGCATTTTATGTCATAATTAGGTTGATTTAGCTTTCATCAAAAAGACATACATTGATCTACTTTCATTTTCAGACATCCTGTCACCTCCAAATCGAGACATAAAGACTTTGTACAGCTTCGAAAAAAGATGGAATTTTTCAATTAGATTCCATTCAAGCTTGAGTGAGTAAGGTTTTTTTTTCGTCCGTCTTCTTCAGCTTCAGCTTCAGCGTCGGCGTCCTCGTTATATTGTGCCCCACCTGATGCTGATGTTTTGTCTGCATTGCAATTAAGAACAGCAAAAAGAATAAAATAAAACATTTCTGAAAACCTCCCTGTTTGTGAGTGAGTGAAAAACCGCCGACATCGTTATCATCTTTTGCTGTCATGTCATTTCCTATGTACACCTCTACGACTTTTCCTATAGTTCGTCTGATAGTTGTTTTTGTTTGGATAAGAGGAAAAATGATGATAGAAAATTTAATTTTATTTGAAATGTTCTACCTTCGGGCTTTGAGAAAGTTTTCATCATGGTAAAAGTCAAAATGTCTGGGTTGGAGTTGTAGTTGGTCTTCTTTAAAAAGGGTTTGCCACACATTTGCATATACACGAAAGACGAAACTTTTATTAAGTAAAAGTATATTCAGAACATTTTTCAGTCATGAATATTCATTTGAGTTCGTTCAGAATGCCAATTATTGAACATTTAACAGAGTTAAATCTTCAGTGATCCAATTAGCTTTATGTCTCTTTTAACATGAGTTTTAGAAATAAAAGTAAAATTGATACATTTCCAATTAAAAATTAACTTGATATTAAAGAACGACAGATTTTTGTTCGGAATATGTCAACCAATCCCTTGGATATTAGCTTCAAGTTAGATAAACCAATTTGTAATAGTATTGAAAAAAAGCAAGAACTGATAATACAAAATTTGAGCAAAACCATTTAAAAGTCGAGTTTTACGTCAACAAAATTTTCGCAGGACATTCCATTCCTCTTAAATCTTTTACCACTTTAAAGTTCATTTTACTGAGAACTGTCTTTTATATCATAAATTAGCCTCTAAAATTTGGCATAAAATTGTAGGTCCCCTCCATAGGGATTTTTAAATTGTCAACCTGTTTTTGTTCCTATTGTTTCTTAATACCAAGTGAGACCACCATGAAATGCATAAACGTCAATTTGAGTTTTGCGGATTAAGTTGAGTATGAATAACGTCAAGTAACTTAAGAAATTGAAAGTTCCCATTTTTCTTATTTGAGGAGACAAATTTTGACATTTCTTCATTGCATCTGGGTCGTACTTATTTTGTTTAAATGCCTGACTCATTTTTCTATCTCTTCACACGTCAAAACGAATCACAATCGTGAACACCTTCATTGACACTATGTCAATCATAAAAGTCAATTATAGTGTGTAACATCATAATGACAGTTTTAATGGTATATAAATGTCAATTTTGCTATCATGGTTGTAAACATTTATTTTCTTAGAGATATTTTTCTTATCATTCTTTCAATCGCAAATGAAAGGTGTACTGTCAACAACTTCGAGGAAGATTCAAGCAATTATTGGAACAATGTGAAATTATTTATAATTGGCTTTGAACAAAAAAAAATATATAATTCCTGAGATCACAACTTTTATTATTGCTCTACAAATAAGGAGAGCCCACCTTTATACTAGTAAAATACAATAAAGTTGTAAAAACTTAATCATCAAAGAGAAACATAATAATTTTCCTAATAATTAAACCATTGTAGGTAATTGTAAAAGTTTCACTTATTTTATATTGTACTCTGATTATGATCGCAAAAAGCAAACAAAACTAGATCTTCTATCACAATAACCATAGCGGATTAAAAATTAACAATATTGTGTGTCTTCTTCAAATGGAAGTTCCCATGAAATTTTTTTGTTCACTATCATCACCATTGCCATAAACAGAAAGTAAATAATTTAGCTTCCGTTTCTTGAATTAATTCAAGACTCGTACAGCAACAACAAAAAAAGAAGGAGTATCTCGTTTTGATGATAAAAGTGTGAGATACAAGACTTTTTAAATAATTACTATTGCAAACTACTTTTACTTGCTCTAATTTTTGTTTTTATTGGAAGGTATTGTTTGTATACATATAAACTTTTACTTTGGAGTGCTCAAAACATAAAAATTAATCATTTGCATATTTTCAAATTAGTTTAAATTAAAAAAAAAATGTATTGTGTCTGAGAAAGGAAAAACTTTTACACTTCACTCTATGGATGCATTATTCAAGTCACAAGAGATTGTTTTTTTTTTTTAAATCATTTTTCAGATAATTTTGAATATAATTTATTTTATTCGGAGCCAAATTGTCAATCATCAATAAAATATTCAGTAAGATATTCGAGATATTAATAGGAGCAGGTTTTGGTTTTTACTGAAGAAGAGATAATTGTACTTGTATAAATGTTATAAATGTCAATATTTTAAATAACTTAAGGGCTTAGCTAGTTCACAGTTTTCTATATAAAAGAAAGGGCAACAATTTCCAAATTTTTAATTGTCTTTCTAAGTATTATACTCCCTTTTATAAAACACTAGCAGCCCGTCCCGGCTTCGCACGGGTAGACATAAATAGGTACAGATATTTAAGTTATAAGCATGCTAATTAAAACGACCATGAATCACTAAATTAGAAAACATTTGTTTGTCCTATCATTAATACTCTTCGCAGCGTATGCGATGAAAGACATTTTATGGCTAATTTTTTTACACCTTCGGTTGGTTTTAATAGAAATTTCTAAAGATTTCTATAGTAATCTAGTACTAAATATAGCCTATGTTACTCAGTGATAATGTAGCTTTCTAATGAAAACGAAAAAAGAATTATTAAAATCGGTCCAGTACTTTTTGAGTTTATTGGTTAAATACAAAAATACAAATCTTTCCTCTTTATAATATAAGTGTAGATAATAGTAAATCTGAATTCTGAACTCATCTAAACCGTGACATTTCGTGAAAAACACCAATGCAAACAAACCTTAATCTGCTAAACAGCCCTATATTTTTAAATTTCAGAAGCTCTGAAAACATGCGTATTTATAAAACTACTAAAATTTAAAGCAGCCATTTGAGATTTGAACTTCAGTAAAATTCTAAGAGATGGTCAAATTCTAAAAACGTTTGTAAATTAGCAAAATTTTATTTTTCACTTAGCAACTTACAGAAATTACTTTTCAATGTTACTGAAGTGCTCAAAAATTTGCGCCTATAATCTTGAACTGAAGTTTAAATTTCATTCAAAAATAATTGAAAATAATCTTGATTTTTTTTTTCAGGAGTTTGAGAACTTTTAAAAATTGTACAAGACAGAAATGCTGTTATAATAATTTTTGTATTATTATAACCTCGTACAAATTTGGATGACATTTATTACTACGATTACATAGTCAATCCGATCAGTCGAATTTTTCACTACATTTTCCAATAAATCTGTTATGTTTTATTTATAATGCATACAATTTAAATTGAAAGAAAATACATATTATTATTCAATATTCGAGAAAATTCTTTATGGAAAATATTCTAATTGAAAAAACGGCCACCCTCTTTCACAGACGACGATGAACTGAAAAACTAGCAATAATGAGTGTACGTCGTATGTGTAATTTATATAACAGAGGTCAGAGCAATTAAGAAAGCACCGGACCGGACACGTCCACAACAATGTCTCTTCTAGAGGACATATTTTCCTTTCACGGTTATCCAAATTTCTTGGTATCCGACAATGCAACGATTTTCAAAAATCAGATATTCGATAAATACTGCAAGGACTGGCGCAATGAATATCTGAGTGATGCCTCGGTCCCTGCAGTATTTATCGAATATCTGATTTTTGAAAATCGTTGCATTGTCGGATACCAAGAAATTTGGATAACCGTGAAAGGAAAATATGTCCTCTCAGTTTAAATATTGGCTTCCAATAAAGCATTGGAAGAGCTTCTGGTTTGACGGAATATACCAATGACTTAACAAAGTGTAATCAAATTTAATCGAAAGGCGTTAGGTAGCGGGAATTTAAGTTGTCAAAAATCGATTGTTCAAAATCGATTGTTAAACCTACTGTATGACAACTGTCTTTAGATATATAATACAAAATCAGTTGGCATTTCTTGAATAGTGCTCGGCTTTTACCATACCAGCAGTGCCTTCCTCATTTCGAAAAAAATTGGACAGATAACGGCTCCAGAAAAATATCAAAACAATTTGACATTTAAAGCTGTCAAACTACTGAAGAAAACCATCGGATATTTAAATGCAGTTAAGAAAACACCCGTTATTATAAAATACACTGCAACAGTCGATTTAGTAAAAATATATTTCTATTGTTTTCCTACTTTGAAAATAATAACTGGTGCTTTTTAAAAGGCTTAGAACTTTAAGTTGGCAACACTTTTTTAACTTGATGCTATTTTGTTATCTTTCAAATGGTTTATTTTTAGTTTGGTTTGGCATTTTAACTTAAATAGAATGAGTTTTGAACAGCGGTTCTAAATTGTGGTAATTTGTTTTGGAAATATTGGTAATGTTCGAAATACGTATCGCACACTACGTCATTACGTTATTTAGCCATGAAGTTCACTTTTGGATCAATGAATACTTCAATAACCTAAACTGCCGTATTTCGAATGATGATAATCTTTAAGTGCATTTTGAGCCATTGAACCATTACTTTCCCAAAAACTGACTGTTTGTTGGGCTTTTTGAGTTGATGTAATAATTGGTCCGTACTTCTTTTAAAATGATTCTGGCCAGAAAGTTACATTGACTTTTTCATTCATTCATTCATTCATTAAAAAACCATGATAAGCAGAAGCTTATCAACAAGACGAAGCGGCGCAACAAGCCAAAATGTATATATTGAAGGAAACGTTTCGTAACCTCATATAGTCTTACGTTACGGACCCTTGAATGACTCTCCAAGGTCGTGTGATCTAACATTACTTAACTATTTTCTATGGCGATATGGGAAGTCGCTAGTAGTCTAAGGCTCGTTTCACACTACACGGTTTTGACCGTACGGCAAAAAACCGAACGGTGGCATTTTGCTAGAAACCATGACCGTATAATATGAAAGCGTATATGCTCTTCTTCGCGCCTCTAACAAAATTTCGCCGTCCGGTTTTTTTGCCGTACGGTCAAAACCGTATAGTGTGAAACAAGCCTATACGCTTTCATATTATACGGTCACGGCAAAATGCCTGCGCCGCGCCGTGTTGCAACCGTCTACTGCCACTATAATATACGGCAGCCGGACGGCGCGATAAGCTTAGTGGCGTACGTGACGAAATACATGTTTTCACATCATACGATTTTATTCATGCGGCAGAGTTCGATCAGCCACTTTAAAACCTGTGAAAAAGTATACTAAGCACAGGAACTCTGCATATATCATGTTTTACCGTGCGGTTAAAACCGTATAATGTGTAATTAGCCATTGATCCGGTTTATGCCGTCCGGTTTTTTGCCGTGCGGTTAAAACCGTGTAGTGTGAAACGAGGCTAAGTCGATAAGTCCGAAACTTGGAGGAAAACATTCTTCACGTTGTTGCCAATATACGGCAACAATTGTTGGAAAAAGTCATCGAATATTGGACCAGATTCGACTACAAACAAGCCAGCCTTGAAATTATCCAAAAATCATATTTAAATTATAATTTCAGAAGATTATCTTTCGAATAAAGTTAATTTCATGTCAATTTAAAAAAATCATTCCATTTAAAAGTTCTATAACTCTCAAAAACACCCTTTATAATTTACATTGAAAGCTTCAAATCATTTAGTATTGGTAACATAGATTTCTCATTAAGGAATTAATTTAAAAAAAATGTTTTCAACATTTTTAAAGCTACTTTATAAATCCGCTTAAGCTTTATAAACAAAAACATATTTTAAATTTCATGTAAGCAATTCTGCAATTAATTTAAGATTTAAAATTTGTATTGCAATCGAACCCAAACAAATAACGATATTAAAACGTCACACTCAAGTCCATATTATCCAAACTTTATTTTTATTACTCATCGTTTGTACTTTTTGCTGTCACCTTAATGTCATATGGATTTCAGATTTACATAATTTTATGATGATATCGTCATTATCAATATACGAAGGTACTTAAAACAATATTACATGGTATTTTTTTAAGACTCTTTCCGACTTCATGCTGCTTCCGCCAGCAGAAATTTTTTCAGGTATACAAAAATTTTGCCAAAATGGACAGACAATCAAAATGAAAAAAAGAAGAAAGAAGAAGCAAAAAAACACGAATTAAAATGCTATAAGAAAAAATAAGTTAATTATACACAACTGCAATTGAGGTTTCTGGTTTTATTATTAAAATAAAAAAAATATTAAGTAATTTTAGTCAAGACATTAAAAATAAGATACACAACACATAAGTTGACATGGAATGAGAATCTGTGGAGTGTGGACTCCATCATCAAAATAAAATTAAATTACGTAAACAAAGAAATAACAACAAAATATAAACATTGCATGTAATGACCATGATGATAATAACTAATTAACTTGGCTTTTTTCTTTTTTTTTTTTAATTTTATATAGAAATGCTTTCAATTTAAACGATAAACGATTGTTTTCGAAAGGGGCGAGAATTCCGTTGCCAAATTTAATTTTAAATTATTTCCAATTTTAATAACATGAAACTTAATTCTGCGATTATTTTTGATAAAATTACCTCATATATGATAAATATGGATAAACGTTAATTAATAAAGAAGATGTGTTAAGCATTGTTCATATTTAAGTTAAACGTAAAATAAATAAATGGGTTTTTTTAACACCACCAATCCCATTTCTTGGTTATTTAAAAGCAATTATTTGAAGAACAAAGATTTAAGCACAATTACAAAACAATTGTCGGCAATTTAAAATTTTTGACTTGACCTTGTACTTGTGTAATTTCCGTGTTGTTAATTTGTGTTACTTAAAATTTATTCTAAGAAACTTTAAAAAGAATTATATTTACATTTTCGGTTTTGTTTTTTTAATGTTTAACTTTGTGGTGCGGTATTAAAAACCACTTAGACCATGAGATGCTATATACTAATTATATTTACGTGTACTTGCAAAGTCAATTTTTTAATGGATTTTAAAATGTGCGTACACACAACGAAACACATTGACTTTTAAACTTGACCAAGCTTTTAGGACGGATATAGGCATAGGGTGGTTCAGAATAAGTTAAGTTAAGTAAAGTAAACAGTTTTCCGTGTTTGTCTTGTATGGCCTATAATATTTATCCTTTATGAAACAAAAAATGTTTATTGTCTTAAGCTCAGAGTTCGTTTGACGAATAAATTTATTTAAAATTATTTTTAAAATTCTGTGTTCTTAAATTTGTTCCATTTGCTTAAGACTGGGTTTTCGACTTTTTTTCATAAAAACATGTACTTTTTTTTATTTACATAGACGATTATACGCTTAAAAGAAAAGTAAACATATTTTCATTATCTTTTAAAAATGTATAACTTTAAGTTTAAAGCAAACATAACACCTTGTGTGTTTAGGAATTTAAAAGGCTATGGCGTCATTTATTTTGTTAGATCTTTTTTAAAGGTAAAACAATAAAGTCAAAAAACTATATTTAACAAAAAAAGCTTATTTTATCATTATTATCATTATCCCAAAGTAATAAGTTGACTTACGGTTTTCTTAAAACTCAATGTTATTTTACTACAAACTCTCTCTCAAAAAAATAGAAAAACAAAAATTCTCTACTTCAAAAACGTTTTAGAAAAGTTTTTTTTTTTTTAATTTTTAGAACAGCTCACTACTTCTAACTGTGTTATTTAAACATTTTTTTCGAATTTATTTGTCGTTGAAAATAGACTTACGTTAATTTCAGAAATTGTCTAGTAAATATTTTGACGCTGTGGAAATAAAGTATTTAGGGGGCGTTTAAGTTCTTAAAAAATTCATTTTAAAGACACGGTGGCGTATGCGAAACATTCTTTTGTTGAATATAGGAAATGAAAGAATTGTTTTATTTGTAATTAATATTTCATTATTTATAGTTCTAGTTTTTTGGCAATTATACTTATGGGAGTACACCTTACTAATCTCCATTCAAATTTATTCAGAATAGATCAACTTTTGCTTAAGAATAAAAGCTCAAACAAAAAGCAACCCACCCAATCAAAAATTGTAACAGTGGTGTTTTCGACACTTAAAATTTTGTCTCTGGGGATGTTTGGGACGGTATTTTTTTCCTATTTTCTTGGAGCTTTATTAAGAAAAGAGTATGAACACACAACAAATGTTTCAGAATCATGTATATTGAATAATTGTACAGATACAATAGTTAAATAACTATAATTGAATTCGGGTATTCGACATTTTAAAGTAGGTCTGTTAAGATTTTCAAAAAATGTTGGTTTACCTTTTATGCTTTCATATATCACATTTTAAATAACACTCCAAAAAAACATAATCTTAAATGAAAAGGAAAAAGTGGGATTAATTGTGAGCAGTATTATAAGAAACAAAAATATATTCCATTAAAATTAAATACTTTTTTGGACAAAAAGTAAATTTTGTTTCAATTCTAGTCAAAATCATAAGAGCTTTTCTATCAATGGGTTTGTCAAGGAATATCGGTCTGTTTTTTTGCATTAAGATATGTGGGGCAGCCTTAAAACGAACGGAGGTAGAATTGACATTTTTTATAAAACACTTGACTTTGGTAATTTCGTTCATACTTTTTTAATCATTTTAATGATGAGCTCACATTCAAGGTATTTTTGATACCCATATAATCTCAAGACACAGTGTGAGCATTAGGAAAGGGAGAGAGTGTTTGAAAGAAGGTGTCGATGCACATTTGTTTTGAATTCCAGAACCTTGCAATGAATTGGAAGGATAGAGCGTATTAAAGCGTTCCACATTCGCGTGGTACGGCTTAAGAACGGATCTCTGTACCTAACAATACGACTGAAGTTGATGAGCATTTCCGTAGACGCGAGTATTTCGTTTGAATTTCTTGAGGGTATAAATGCAACTGGGTATTTCCCTAGAGCATAATCTGTTAAAATATTGATACAAAATGGTGAGAAAATAAACTTTTATTCTACTTTAATGATTCAAAGATGATATCATCACAAATCAATTTGAATACTTTATAAGTTCAATACTGTCCCAGAGACTTACAAAAAGTTGCATGAGATTCAGCCCAGATATGGGAGTTACACTCAAGCTTTGGACATATTTAAGTCTAACAAATAATAAGCCATCTTGCATCCCCTAAGAGAATCCAAATATTGAAATTTTTGGCAAGATTGCGTATGTGATCCTTCCACAAAGGTGATTGGTGATACGTATTCCAAGAATTTTGAAGGTTTCAGTCTCCTTGATGCAAGTGCAATACTCAAGGATAGTAGCGCTTTAAATTGTACTCGAATTTTAATTCCCCATTTAACAATTCTGTCTAGGTCAGAATATAGTATTTTACCATTGAAGATCCATATCCAAAGAGCAGGGTTGTGAATCAAAAATGAATATGAAAAGCTGAGAGTGCTATCGTTTCAGAAGTTGCAGACAGGAGATCATTAATAAAAATGAGAAAAAGTGTCGTTGACAGAAAAGACCCCTGTGCATTTGTATTGTGTTTCTCAGACTTAAATCCATTGAATACTACATCTATTGAACGTTTCGAAAGGTAATTTCTAATTCATAAAGGAGGGCTTCGTCAAAAGTAAAATTTAAACCATATTAGACATGTCTACACCGTGAGATTTATTTGTTGATATGTCTCAGGAAACTTTGAAAATAACTTAAATTTTTTGTTGCTGACTCTTAAGGTAGCTCTTAAGCTACTTAAGATGTCATTATAGTACTCTAACAACAGCTGCCAATGAGCAGGAGATAGCCATATACCTTTTACAATTTCACTGTCAGATGCTTAACTGATCCTTTCTTTCATATATGACAATGAAGAAATTATTGGAAGCATTAACTGCCAAGTTTAAGCTTCTTGCGTTTAAATTCTTCAACAAACCAATTTAAATTTAGTACTTAAATTTCTCTTGCTCAATTACATTGTTAAACGACAATATTTTTGGCAATTTATTGGAAATACCTCATCATGTTTTTAAAAGTTTGCCTTCCAATCACCAGATGCCTTGTTAATAAATTGGCCCTTAACAATTAAGTAAAATTGCCATCTGATTATTATTTATTTTATATTTCAAAAACCATTTTCAACAAAGCCCAATCCATTTTTAAATTCATAATCTTTAAAAAGGTTAAAACAAATAACAATTTACCAATTGCAGCTAACTGGTAGTTAATAATACGTTCCAAATAATTGGAAATATACGAGTAAATACAAAAAAGAAACAAAGCTCCCAAGAGATTCAAAAGTGCTCCAATTAATTTTTTTCTTTTTGTATTTCAATTTTTAATCAAAGTTTATTCTTGATTATTTTAAGTTTAATAACAAAAAAAAAATGTTTTAATCAAAATTAAGTGCATTTAATTTTATACCCTGTGTAGCATTTTGTATTATTTTTTCTCATTCCACTTTTTGTTAAAATTTTTGTACGTCGTCGTTGTTGTCGTTGGCGACTTTATTTAGTTTTAGTTGATGACGATTTTTATTTTCAGTCACTCACTATAAATATCGCGCTTGAATAAACTTAGCAATATTGCAAGTTGCATAATAAAAGAAAAACAGTGAATTATCGCTGACCGATACAAAAATAACAATCTTTATGATGCTGTTCAGTTCAGTTCAGTTCAATACGCGAAGCGGCGGGAAAATGGTGTCAATGCAGCTGGGTAAATATTTTTGCAGCAAATTATCTGTTGACCGACAGACGACGCTACGACAACGACGCCAACTACGTATTATAACAGTTTGTTGCAATAAAAGATGTTGATTCTAACGGTTGAAGGGATATAAGTACGTATGATGTTTTATTGAGAAAAGTGCATGGCTAATGAGTTTGCGTTTCTGTATTAAACGAGACAACAATAGGCCATAGATCATAATAACGTCTTTATACACGTATGTTGATACATCAAGTGCTGTTACGTCAATAGTCATTTTCATTAAGACTTAATACATATGTCCTGGTTAATGACTTTTGTACCTGTAGCATTGCTAAAAGGTAGCTTACATAAAATAAAATTGTTTGATTAAATGTTAGTTTAATATCTCTTTTGATAGATGCTGTCACTGTTTCCTGAATATTGGTCATACAAATTAACGAATAACGAATTTCTGTACCATTTTACGATAAATTAAGCAATCTTTAAAACAAGAACTTGATTTTTGCATCTGTATATATGTATAACATTGTATGTTGCAGAGACCCAACTGCAGCCCCATCGAGAGGGAGGGGTAAAGGGGGGTAAACCTCCTGGACCCGGGATTTTCTAGGAGCCCTTAAAATTGAAAGCAATGAGATGAGTTTTTTTTTTCAATACACTCTATATTCATCATCAACATACCTATTCCCGCTTAGTTTTAGGGTCCCGAAAATTTAAAATCATTCATGCTTTCGCAATCGGGCCCCTGTTTGCATGATATCTACCAATGTATCAGTCACAAGCTTGCTGATCTGGGCCCCTGATTATTATTGGCGTACATTTTTGTTAATATTTAGTGAAAAATTGGACAACTCTGAACTATTGAAGGAAAGTTATAATAAATAAATTCTTTCGCTTTTCTTATTTAATTTAACGTAAATTTCAAATTTATTTTATTTTGAAAATTTTTAAAGTCAAAATAAGGTACCATATCAGTAAGTATGAACTTTTGAAAAAAATGGTTAATATGAGATTTGTCCGTTCCAGGCCCGAAATTCCTCTCGACGGCCCTGCCCAACTGCTGCAACAAATGAAGAATGCAATAACTTCGAATCAATGATAATATTTGTGGGGTTTTGCTGTGTCACTTTAAAATCATATTAATCCTAGCCATAAAATTGATATTTAAAACAAGTTTCTGCCTCAAAAGTCATTTGAAAATTTTTTTCAAAGCATTGAAAAACTTTCAAGAAAATTCCTTTTGAGAAAAATGTTTATCATAGATGAAGTGTAAATTTACAAATATTACATACTAGGGGCCCGTCCTGGTTTCGCACGGGTAGACATAAATAGGTACAGATACTTAAGTTATAAGCATGCTAATTAAAATGACCATGAATCACTAAATTAGAAAACATTTGTTTGTCCTATTATTAATACTCTTCGCAGCGTTTGCGATGAAAGACATTTTATGGCTATTTTTTTTACACCTTCGGTTGGTTTTAATAGGAATTTCTAAAGATTTCTATAGTAATCTAGTACTAAATATAGCCTATGTTACTCAGTGATAATGTAGCTTTCTAATGAAAAAAGAATTATTAAAATCGGTCCAGTACTTTTTGAGTTTATTCGTTACATACAAAAATACAAATCTTTCCTCTTTATAACATTAAGTGTAGAAGTGTAGATAGTGCTTTTAGATATTGAACCACTTAAAAATTGATATGTTCGACAAAATACAGTTTAAGAAAACGCTGTAACTCCTAATGCTTACTTGTGATAAACAAAATATTTTCTAAAGTATAACATAATCTACAAAGTTTGGCTAACAAAGTTCTTAGTAGCATTTATTTTTCAATTAATAAGCAAAGAAATGGAGCTTTTGAAAAAGAAATTTGAAGTAAATTCTTTCTTGTAGACGTTTCGTCGTTTCTTGACTTTGTTTTCAAAAATTGTCCTGATGAAGTTATGAAACTCGAATTTCAAAAGTTTTGAAAAAAATTTGAGCTTAAAGTTAAAATTTAAGGCCAGTGCTGGTGTTAAGAAAATATTGAAGAATTTAAATGGTGATGCCATTGCTCTGGTCTTCAAGCTTTGAATATCAAAATGCAAGGAAAAAACAGAATTGGCTTAGACATTTTAAGTTCTTGATGTGCGGCTGAAAAAAGAATCTCTATACCAAAAAGTTTGTTAAAGATCAAGGTGGTTGAATATTTGTTGCTAAATTAAAGTCACCAAATCATAATTTAATACTTCTTAAAAAGGTGTTTATATGTGTGGAAAGCTATGATCTTAACATCACCGACTAAAAAAAAACACTTCATTAAATGCTCCATTTCACACAGCAATTTCAAGACCGCAACAAAATTAAAAATCAAAAGCCACATTAATATCACAAAAGAATTTTACGTATTTTCAAAATCAACGTCAATTTATGGTTTTCATTAAAAACATCCCATAGAAACCATCATTTATACCTACTTTATTTATTATTCTTCTATTCTTCCACTAAAATGGTTATTTTTCTCATTTATTTCCATCCTTATCACAGAATCAAAGAAAGAAGAATCCATTTCATGTGCAATTAATTACTTTCTGTTTTCAACTTGAAGTGATGATTATTTTCATTATTGTTTATATTATTTGTGACAGAATAGAAATATTAAAAAATATTTGTATATTTTTTAAAGAAATTCTGTATACATTAAAGTTGCTGCAAATGAATTTCTTTAGAAAGATGATTTTTGTACTTCATAAGAGTCAGAGCACTACTGCTCTCATTTACGTCAAGCAGTCAATGGAAAATGTGATGCCTTTCTAGGTAGGTAGGTAGGTAGGTTTAATATACAAAACATGTCACCTACCTACCCTCTTTACACCCCCTTTTGAATCTTGACTATTGAAAAAAAAAAAACACAGATCATGTTACCTCCTTTATGTACATATGCTCCAGTTGCAACCTCGCGTCACCACACCATATAAACTCAAAGTACCTACTACACTACACATTCTATACTATGAAAAAGCAAAGTAAAACTTAACGAACCATAAGCTTAAAGTGGCAGTCGACAGTGGCAGTGGCATGACATGACATCAAAGCATATTACATAGCCAGCATAGAACGAACACACTTTGTTGCAAGCTTCCAAAGTTGAAATGAATTACACTTAATGCTTGTTACTTTTTTGTTTTGTTGTTGTTGTTGTGCTATGACTTGCCTTATATTACATAGAACACGACGACAACGGAGATGACGGATGAACGGCGACGACAACGATAAGGTAGCTTCTTCCAGTTTATTGACTCATATGTTGAGTGTTGCTAGAACAACCGCCTTCTGATGATGCCCTTTTTCTTTTTAATATACTAAAACTAATTTCACATTGATTTTGATTAAGTTGAAGTCCGGACTTTTGCCGCGTGCCGGAAGTCTGGGCAGAGAACACACACACAGTAAAATATAAAATAAAAGTGAAACCGAAATTATTTGGAAATTTTTTAGAAAGACGGAGGAAATTTGAAGATCTTGTTGAAAGAAGAAGAAGAAATTCCAATAAATTTAATTTAAGAGCCAAATTTATATTCTACTTGGTCCAATTTCTTCAAAATGATTATGGGCCTAGAGAGAGGTCATAAAACCAACGCTCCATCGCCATTGCCATCGCCATAGTCGCCACCACCACCAACAATTAAAACATAATTTGTATCTTCAGTGATCAAGCTATAAAATCTCACTCTCTTATGGAGCAGAGATATAGATACCAGACCATCAGCAGCAAGTCAGCAACGCCAGCGCCACCGCCATCGCGGCTGCCCCGCCGCCGCCGCCGCCGGAGGTGACGGCGATGTGGTGGCTGGACTTCTGAATCTTTGCTTAAAAAAGCGTGAAAGGCGAACAACCTGCCATTATCTTCCCTCACCACCATCACCTCCACCGCTATCATGACTTTTTATTTTTGCGGTCTTGACTTGAAGCTTATGTAATTATTCTCGGTTCGATTTAGTTATGCCACGGAAGCGAAGCCAAAGTAAACCTTCACTAAAATTAAACGCAAAAACCGTCTTAGCTGTTGTTGTTTTGGTCCCGGAGAATATGGCAAGTGCATTTATCGTCATCGTCATCGTCGTCGTAGGTTGGTTATACGAGTATAATATCTAGGGCTTGACTTTGGGAGACACTTTGTTGCAAGTCACTCGCCCGGCACTGCGGTACTGGTGATGCGACGTAGTCATCTTAATAGAGTCATGGTCATTATCTAAAATAATTTAAATAATTTTTTTTTTGTTCTTTTGGTTAAACTTAACATGTCTTCGAGAAGGTTGGGTTTTGGGGTTAATGCCTGGCGATTATGATCTGCACGGTTCTAGATACTGGTCCCAAAAAAATCCAACGGGAATAGAGGTGCTGGACGTGAAAGAATGAGAAGTTTGTCTCGGTTTGATGTACTTTTTAAATGGAATCTTAAAGCATCACATAAATGTAGGCCAATAGCCCAAGAAGAAGAATTGTCATAATTGTTTTTCAAAAAATGTCATTCAGTCATTTAACGGGACAACACTTTTCGTGGGCTTGAAGTGGAATATTTTAATGACTGTTTAATTGTTTTAAGAGATATACATACATACAATGAACAAAGTTCTTAAAAAATGAATCTTATGCTCAATGCATAGAAACAAAACGAATTTTTATTAAAAATGGTCTTCTTTTAGACCTTGTTTGTTAAGCCTTGAACGTTCATAGCTCTTGCACTTCAAAAATGATATATGGCGTCAAACTTAGTTAATCTTTGTTAACGACCTCTGAAAGGTGTGTTTTATTACTTTCCAAATGAGTAGAGACAATAAATTTTAAAGGTTTATTGTAAATATTTTATGTACTGTGAAAATTTCATTTGAAACTATTCAAATAATAAATGCGTACCTATTTCGAATCTTATTTCAACACCTTTTGGTGTCTAAAATGTGTGTAAGTAACCTCGTTGCCAAGGATAGAATAAGAAATTTCGAACAAATTTATTTGCAATAATTTAAATTATAATTTTTTTTATTATTTAATTCTTTAACATCATTTACAAAAACTATCACAACAGCTATTTCAGCAATAAAGAATTTTATTTTTACTAATAAATGTTAATATGTCTCAATATATTTTAGTAAGGCCTCTTCAATCTTTTTTGGTTTCATTGTCTTATCGCAAACAATTTTTGACTTGAGTTTATGGATAAAATTACTTATTTTATATTTTTTTAAAATACAAATTTGTCCACAAAGAAAAAAACATTTTGAAGAGCCCGCTATTTGTCCAACAGTTAATTTTGAAAATTTCACTTTTTGACATTTGACAGCTAAAAACTCCGCCATTACTGAAATGGAACGATACACGCTTTAATAACGCAGTACAATTGCTAAAATTCACTTCATAGATGCCACCTTCTTCTAAATATTTGAATATTTTATTTTATTTCTAAAATATTAAAATTGGTGAAACAATTTGAGCTATTGAGACAAAGTAAGTCTTAAGAACAACAAAGAATATTGTAACTGTAGACCAAATAGTAGTGTTAACGAAGACCCTGGATTCCTATCGTTACTCTTTGGAATTAGGCGTTCCAAAAACGGCAATATACCGTAATTTGTATAAATACTTAGGTCTTATAGCTTTTACAGTTGAGTAAACACATGAACTCAAGCCTATCGATAACCAATATCGTCGTTTATTCTCTAATTCGGTTCCTGAAGTGCATCGGAATGATCCGGATTTTTTTTTTTAGAGGAAGTTAATTAGAGGCCACTAATAGCTATCATTAAAGTCAAACCTGAACATGTTTGAATGAAGATCTCACTGATCTATTAGAAAATATTTGTATATTGACAAAAAGTAATTTTTCTGTCAAAAAAGGAACCGCATCATTGTTACCGAATTTTACACAACTAAAATATCATATTTCGGTTGGAAAAAATTTTTCAGCTGAATTTCAATTATGAATAATAATAGAAATGTTCAATGATGGCTATAACTGATCCTTCCAAAAAATTCCAACGATCGGTTTCTTTGAAAATAACTAGCTTTAAATGAAGAACTTAAAGATTGAATTAATGAAGTTATCGAAGGATATAAAGGCAAGTTTGATGAAAAGGGAAATTTTTAAAAAGCATATTTATAAAACTCAAAATTTTAAGTTTAAATTTTTGGCATAAACGCCACGGAAATAGTACCTGCTGACTCCTTGCCATTTTAAAAAATTTAGTACGTGAGAGACGCAACCTAAATTACTTGTTGATCTTGTTAAGAATCAGTTCGGTTCACTCATAATCGGCTTTCTCCACGACTTGTTCCAAAAAAATAATAAGAAACGATCACTTTGCAATATAACATATACTATACATACATAGTATACGTTCGTACATATTTTTATGAACATTTTAATGTATACATAAAACCCAAAGAAACATTCCAAATCTAGGTTATCAAGACAACTTGCGCACAAAAACAACCCACGATGCCAAGTAATTTGTTAACATCCAAGTGAAGTTTGCCGCAACAGCACTAAATCAACGCAACCATCTCGTGGGTAATATGTTTTATCTGCAAAATTTCAAAAAATAAGAAAAATAACAACAACAACAACAACACACATTTCCGCACTTGTTCATTATTCGCATCTTGTCCATGATGTAGCATCTACACTACATACAAATATATAAGAATCCATCAACACTATGCCGACTACGAGGGTATAACCCAACAATAAGTTGCATTCTTATGCCTGCCAAAAGTTTAGTTTTATTATATTTTTTTTTTTTCAATTTAAATTTGCATTTTGCGGAATAAAGATTGTTATCAACATCGCATAAAAAATTGTATAAGATGGTGAATGCGTTTTCGTGTATCTGATCTCAAAACAAACTCTGGATACGGATCCAAGAATACAAAAAAAAAAAAAAAAAGAAGCTGGATGCAATTTAGCGTAAATTGGAGTACTGAAGGGTTTCGTCCAACTTAACCAGCAACAAAAATAACCATCAACAATAATGAAATAAACATGTGCATGCGAATGCATTGTGCAACATTTTTTCTTCTTAAAAGTCCATAAGGAAGTTCGGATATAATCTTTGAAAAGATTTGTTTCTCAATTTCTTATGGTTGTGACTTTATTTGGGTCAGTCTCTGTCAGATCAATTGATTTATTGTATGAATTTGCCTTATTGTTGACCCTTTTATTTTGTTTCGAGAGCGATTGAAATAAAAGAAGGAATTACTTAATGTTGACAACAATTTGAGGTTAATTGAAGTGTATCGTTGTTTTTTTTTTTTTTGGGATAGAGTTCAATGGTTTGTTAAATTTTGTAGTTGGAATGCGTACTTCGATGCTGGCTTGAAGGTATTGCGCTACATATCATCCTTATTTCGGAGCAAACTAAGATTTCAATCATATACATTATATTGTTCAAATAAAATTCTTCTGAGGAAGTTCTTTTGTGCGATACTAAAATAGAAATTAAAATAGGTAGTCATATCACAAAAGTTCAGTATCATCAGTTTTGTTATCGGGTGAATTCTTAAATCTTGTGTAATTGAGAACTATAAATAATAATACAAGTCAAAAATATTACTATTGTCCTTAAAATAGAAGAATTTCTCTGTATAAAGGGTGATTTTTTAGCAACACTGGTTTAAACAGTTGACACACGTTCCGTGTTTTGTTTCACTGTCAAACATCTTCAGTTTGGTCTATAATTTAACCATGAATCGTCTTACAAACAAACAACGCTTGAAAATTATTGAATTTTATTATCAAAATGAGTTCTCTGTTAAGAAAGTTCATCGCGCGCTTCTTCCATTTTTAAGTCAGTTTAATCGACCCACTGAAGCGGCTATTGTGACTAAATTTCGTAGAGTGCGAACTGAAGAAAATATTGGCCAGTGTTAATGATGATCATCAATTATCGATTCGTCACCGTTTGCAGCAATTGGACCTCTGTTATTTAACAATGTGAACAATTTTGCGGAAGGATTTAGATGTGATGCGTTTCAAAATACAGCTGGTGCAAGAATTGAAGCCGAACGACCTACTGCAACGTAAAATTTTTGGTGAATGGGCTCTTGGAAAGTTGGCCGAAGATCCACTTTTTTTACCGAAAAATTGTGCTCAGCGACGAAGCTCATTTTTGTCTCAATGGGTATGTAAATAAGCAGAATTGTCGATTTTGGAGTGACTATCAGCCAAAAGCATTGCAAGCGCTACCAATGCATCCAGAAAAAAATACAGTTTGGTGCTGTTTATGGGCTGGTGGCATCATTGGACCGTACTTCTTCAAAGATGATAGGAATCGTAACGTAACTGTGCGCTGATGATATCCAACTTTTTTTTTGCCCAAAATGCAAGAGCTTGACTTGCATGACATGTGGTTTCAACAAGACGGTGACATGCCACCCAGCACGCGCAACAATGGACTTATTGAGAGGCGAGTTCGTTGAACATTTTATTTCACTTTCGGGACCGGTCAATTGGCGATTAAACGCCTTTAGACTATTTTTTGTGGGGCTTTGTTAAAGCTCATGTTTATACAGACAAGCCCGCTTCAATTGACGCCTTAGAAGCCAACATTGAAGTATTCGTGAGATACCGGCCAAAATGTTGGAAAGAGTATGCCAAAATTGGACTAAGCGGATGGACCATTTGAGGCGCAGTCAAGGTCAACATTTGCATGAAATAATCTTCAAACATTAGATTATATGGACCTTACTATCGATTCAAATAAAGATTTCATGAATTTTTCTGAATTTTATTTTTTTTTTTTTAATTTATTAATAACCCTTTATACAAGACAAAAATATTACTTTTGGCCTTTAAATGGACGAATTTCTCTGTAAGAAAAAAAAGAAAACTTCAAGAAAAGATTTGTTCCAAAGTAAATTTCCACAATTTGAAACCGTTTATGATAAATTTTCAAATCTTACTGAACAGAAACGTCGAACTATAGACTTAACTTATTATGGTATTAAAAGCACCCTAAGGATGCATTTCAGACTTCCAGATTTCTAAGTAATAAGAAAAATTTCGACATGTGAGCAAAAATTGCCATGATCTCCAAAAATTCTTTTCAATATGTTCTATAAATTTGTCTAGGACTTAAAATCATTTTGCCTTTTTAATTCTTCCTTCTTTAATTTTTTCCTAAGTACCACCAAACGAACGTTGTCAAGTTGTGAATGTTTAAAACAAAAATGTGTAACAAATTTGAAACATATGTTTGCTCATCGCTCCATAAGGTACTTATAAACCAACACCAAATAGAGTAAAAATATTGTAAAATCAAAAAGTATCAAAAGCGATATACGACATCCGTTCTATCTAGAACATCTTGTATCAAATGTTTCATATTTCACATCATGAAACTTGATCTTAGAGTCAAAGTTTAAGTATGGAAACGCCAGCAACCAGTGAACAAACACAAACTACAAAAGTGTAACATGCAACTATACCTTTAAAGCTGATCTTCAAAAGGCTTAGGCTTAGACTTATGGATTGGATCGGAGCATATAGAAACCCTCATTCATCAACAAGTTATATGTATATACAAACATATGCGTATATCTAGATACACCTGTGTTTTGTGAGGCTTAAGCCCTCTGATACAATATAACACCATGTGAACCTTTCCTATTACAACTCACATCACTCAGGGTGTTGACATCTTTTGTGTAGATTGCGGACATTAAGACCTTGGAACAGACGAACTACGTACGTTAATTTTTGAATGATTAGCGCGAAATTAAATATCACCCAAGTTTGACCGTTAGGCAAACCGAGGTGTCAGAGTACCTCACACCCATTATACCGCACCCTACTACATAGGGGCTTCCCATCATTAACCAGCCCGCTGCTGTAGCGCTACTCTAGGAGCTACTTTTTAATTTTTGAAAACACGAAGTCGAGGGGAAAAAATTACTGCGCAACCGATATGACACTTCATGTACTAATTGGAGCGCATCGGGTTCTGGAGGGTTCGAGACGTGTGCGAGTTGGTATCTGCTGAAACAAGAGCGTTATGTGTACAAAGTCGGGAAAATATTTTTTTATTCCTCCTTCACCTCCACCTTCACCACCACTAACACCACATCATCAGCTTTTATATTGCTTAAGGTGTTGAAATTTTAGGACCCCAATCTGGAAGTCATAGAGTATTAAAAAAGGTATTTGCGGCCTACGCGAATTTTTTTAAAGATTTTTTTTTTTCACTTTGACGGCTCAACCGGCGATGTGTGGTATTCGTGTTTCGAGCTGGGGCTAGAGATATAGGTACATTGGTTTTTTCATATGCAAATTTGTGTCCAATTGGGTCTTTTCATTTTGCACAACAATATACTTTATGCAACTTAAGCTGGGGGAATTCAAGTGGCTTTTCTGCTGATACAAGATATGTGCGGCTGGCTGGCTGGCTGGATGCATTGGATATGCGCTATGCACCTCAACCCCAAGTAACTTTATTAGAGCGAGTGTAGGAAGGAACGGGTTCTCTTTTTCGAAGCAAAATTCCTCCGATTCGCGAAAAAACGGACCGTGCTGAAAGGGAAAAGAATAAGTCAATCCATATAATGCAAGTGGCTTGACGTGGCTTGGCGTGGTGCGGCGGTGGCTTGTTGTCTTATCTCTGAAGGCCTGCAAATGGTTGTGGAGACTTAAGAAAAAATACAATACATTGGAAATATTAGAGCGAGGAAAAACATAATTTCAATCGATCTGGCAAAGTGCAGGTATAATTTCGAAAGAATTATTCTATTGCAAAAATGCAACTACTGAAGTTTTGAAGTTGGTCAATGATGTGGAATGGTATGTTGCATATAGAGTTGTGCAGTAGTTGCAGTGGCAAATTTATTATATTTGTTTGAATAATTCATTCATTGTTGAACTGAAAATTGTTGACCAAGTGAGACAAATGAGATTGGTCTCTGTTGGGCTGAATGATTGAATAATTTTATTGGCAACATGAAAGAAACACAAACAAAAAACGGGTTAAACATTTTTATGCGAGATCAAAGATCAGATATTTTGAGAAACTGAAAGTGATTTTTAAGTTCTTTTTTTTTAATGTGTCTTTACTCTGAAGCCCACTTGAATTGTTAAATGTTGTTCTTGACCGAATAGACTAGTTTTACATCTGGCGTTTCAAGGTGTTGTGTATTGATATTGCATAGTTTGAAGTCTTAAAAGATTTTGTGGATTTTATTGATTTAGGACTATGCTCTAAAGGGATTAGTTATAGCATTAATAAGCTTAAGTACAGTGCAAGAGTTACGTAAAAAGGTAAGAATGTAAGCTTAAAAGTTTTGAATATTAAAATTTGAAAGAAAAACAAAGTTCAGTAAGGAAAACAACATTCTTGGTGTACGCCTGAAAAAAGAATCTCAATGCTTGTAACGAAATCGAGTTCAAGGGTTAGCTGATTGGTATTTCTGAAAGTGCCAGTATTTACTTTGGATTTTTCAAGGGAGGGAGTGAAATTGGATAATTTGATAGAACATTGTTTGAAAAAATGTCGGTAAAACAACGAAAGACATAAATCATTCGGACAATACAGTTCTATAGCATATCATATTCAAAGCTCTCTTTTGGATTCTCTCCAACAGAATTAAAATTTGCCGTTAAAATTCCACATCTGAAGAACAAGGGTGTTAATATATAAACGAACCCGAAAATCCGAGGTTACTGTCATTAGCGAAACAATTCAATGGATTAGAAGTTGCAGACTAGAGGTCGTTTATGAAAAAGAGTTGGAGACAAAACGGAGCCCTGAGGAACACCAACTTTAATTCAGTTCAGACTTGAAACTTGAAACCATCCAATACACGGTTAAAATGGTTCGAATAAAAATAAAATAGGTGGAGCAACAGTCCGTTGAGAACTAGGGCCTAGTGACTTACATCTCTCAACCATTTCTGTGTGCGAGTAATGTTTTAAGGGATGGAGGGGACCTACAATTTAAAGCCGAATCCGAAAGGCTAATTTGAGAAAGCACTTTTCATGACAAGAATTACTTTTGGAGGATTTGTCAATTCCTCGCAAGACGCAGTACCCATGAAAAAAAAACTTTAGGTGACACAGGCGGGAATATAACCAAAGACCTCTCGCATGACAGTCCAACGCACTAACCATCACGCTACGAGTACTGTTCGAAAGGTAGTTTTAATTTCAACGGAGACGGGATTAATCAACATCAAAAGTATGCATTTTTGAAAAGATAATTTTCTGAATTACTTTTTAACTGTTCATCAAAACTTCTGCTTGGTGTAACTCATATTTAAGACAACATTTGCATCAAATCTTCCGTGTCTTGTGCTTTGTCTAATTTGACCAAATTCCGTTTCATTAAAGAATAGATTAGTGCCATCAAGTTCTAATTCGAGAATTATCAGGGATATATTCCATTTGAGATGTTTTAATCCGCTTCCAGAAGTCAATTGGTCGTCTTTATGTCTGAGTTCTCTAGACAGATAAACCATATCAATCATTGTGATATAATTTTCGTAGATATCAAGTTTTTACCCACCGTCATTGTGTCTAAATAAGAAGTGTTAAAATTACGTCAAATTAAATTGCTACCTATTTTAAAAAATACCTACCACAACGCGAACTTAATCAAAAACACTCTAAATGAACCCGGATGTGCAACAAAAACCTAAAACCAATAAAACTCGGTTATAATGAAAAACGTCATAGACATAGATCACAATATGTAATACCCCCTATACGTTTGGGTATATTTCAACCCTCTTTTTCACCTTTACTCATATCATATACGACAACTCACATCAATTCAGTTGTCTCTATTATAAACTCTATAACGGGGAAAACATTCTGACTTATCCATCGATCACTGATCGTAATGTTTTCACTTCTGTCTCACCAACAACTACAACAAAAAAAACCTATTTGACGTAACCTAAGCTTTCTGTATAAGTAAAAAACGAACTTAAATAAAAAGTAGATAGATATTTATCAGCGCAAACACTCTACTCTACACTCATCCCGATCTTGCAACAAACCTATTAACTATAAATACAGTTCTTCTCTCTTATGCGACTGCAACGCCATCTCATCTTCTATATCTTTGGTTTTCCAATGAGGGTCTAATGTGATGTGATGTGCAGTGGTTGTGTTTCAATCCATTCAATGGTGCTGTGGTGGTTAGCTCCTGACTGGTAAAGCCTAGAAACCGCAGACTAGCTTACGTATACGAGTACCTACGAGACGACGCACAGTTTTCATACGTTTGACGTTTGTCAATACTTCTGCCCGATTACGGTGACATTTTCTTTCCGCTTTCTCCTTCAACCGACCGACGACGACGCATGGTTTTATTGCGTACCTCCTCTTCGAGTCATCATCATTGAGTTGATTTTATTCTTTTGTTGGACTTTTTGTTCGAAAAAATGCATTTCCTTGTCTTGATGGCTATAAGACGCGCGTTAACTCAAACTCAACGCGTCTATGTCCGTCCAGTTCCAGTCTACATCTCCACTCACTACATCTAGTCTGCGCCTCCAAACTCCAATACCTTCTGTTTAAGCTGGCTTTTGCTTTCATTGTAGGTACAAGGTAGGTACTACACTCGCGTAGTCGTAGTCGTATCGTTGTTGGTCTTCCTGCAGCTTATACCACCAAGTAATTTCTTAAAACGTGTAGGTTTTCCTATTGGCACGCAATTTGTCCGTTATGTGTACACTTACCGTGTCACTGAAGTGGCTATAGCACTTAAGAACTCGATCGCCATGCCTTTGTAGACTTTTAATCATTTCGTAGGTACACAAGACTCTAACAGAGTACAGTGCTGTATCTGCGTGATGTCCGCGTTAGGTAGGTACACACAACACAGGTGCCTTAAATTCATCGTATACAATTGACTTCACAGGGACACAAGAAGAGATAGGAAGGGTCTTTATATATGTATCTACTGCAGCAGAGACCAGTGATGTTGCAATGCAGTCAAATAGAGTGTCAGTGACATGGTTCGAATTTCAGATCTGCTGATGTGTACCTTCCTCAAAACCTATAGCTGGTATACGTTTTATATTGATCAGAAGGGGGTAGGTTGGTTGGTTGAATTTGATACGAATGGCTGCCGTTACGTTACAGAATTTTTATGTTTAACATTATGTGCAACGGTAATAAGTTCACGTTAAAGTATGACATTAATTTATTTTTTTATTGCGTTAAGTAAGCGTGGGAGAGATTTTATAAATTGTTGCTAACTTCTACTTTAATGACTTTCTGAGATTTTATATGCACACCGTTTATTAGCAAGCTTAAAGTAAGTTTGAAAAAAAAAAGAAGAAACTTGAACACCTGGCCATGATGCTAAAAAGATTTTAACACACACAAAACATAAAAAAAAACATTAAAATTCGAAAAGTACCTGTCTTAATATTTTAAGTATATTTTTATCAAGTAGTCAAGTAGCTACAGCCGTATTGCGAGTTACAAAGTATCAATTGGTAAGTGATAAGTTTCAAAGTCTGACATTTAAGAACTTAATGGGTAAGAGTTTTGAAAATAAAAAAAAATATCCAAACAAAACTTTCAAGAAAAAGTTGTTTGGTATTGATTAAATTAAACTTTTGGAAAACCAACAATTTCAATATTTATTATCCTATTAATTCAAAATTGACACTCACAACACCAAAACTATGAATCAAAAATAATTAAGAAACCAAACCACACATGAAATATTTCAGGAGCTCACCAGAAATTCTTCCTGGATTTAATTGAAAAAAACATTTAAGTTTAAATTTTGGCATTACTTACTTACTTAAGGTGACGCTACAGTCCTGTGTGAACTAGGGCCTCACCCAACAAACTTCTCCATTTAGCTCGGTCCCTAGCTAAATGTCTCCAGTTTCACGCTCCAAGTTGGGTGAAGTCACTTTCCACTTGTGCGCGCCACCTGATCCGCGGTCTTCCTCTACTGCGCTGTCCTGTGGGTGTCGATTCGAAGACTTTCCGGTCCTTCGAGACACTTTAGTCCTTCGAGAGAGGACTTTTCCACTCAATTGCTTTCTTAGCCCAAAGAAACAGTGGTTAGCAAGAGTTATCCTTCGTTTGATCTCAGCGCTGGTGTTGTTTTCTGCGTTAAAAGCGGAGCCTAGGTCGACGAAGTCCTTATAACTACCTCAAAGTTACGTTTGTCGATGGTGAAATTTTAGCGAGACGTCGGTGTTGTAGGTTCTTTCTTGATGACAGCATGTACTTTGTTTTGTCCTCATTAACCGGTTAACCCATTTTTGCCGCCTCTGCCTTAATACTCACAAAAGCTCCATTCACATCACTCTGAGTTCTTCCGATTATGTCAATGTCATCAGCATATGCTAGTAATTGGACAAACTTTTGAAAGATAGTGCCTCTAGTGTTGACGTGGGCGCTCTGTACTATTGTTTCAAGTACGATGTTAAAGAAATTGCATGGCAGCGCATCACCTTGTCTAAAGCCTTTTTTGACTTCGAAAGGTTCTGTTAAGTTGTTTCCAACCTTAATGGAGCAGCGTGAATTCTGCATGGTCATCCTGCTCAAACGGACAAGTTAGGCAGGGAAGCCAAAACTAGGCATGGCTCTATACAGCTCGTTCCTGTAGATGATGTCTTATGCGGCCTTAAAATCGATGAAAAGATGGTGGGTGTCGATTTGGTGTTCCTGGGTTTTTTCCAGGATCTGCCGTAATGTGAGTATTTGATCAACTGTGGACTTTCCTGGTCTAAAACCACACTGATAAGGACCTATCAGGTTGTTGACGATGGGCTTTAGACGTTCACATATTATTACGGCAGAAAAGATTTTGTAGGCGATGTTAAGTAGACTGATTCCTCTATAATTGGTGCAGTTTAGAGGGTCTCCTTTTTTCAGGATCGGGCAAACAATACTGAGGTTCCATTCATCGGGCATGCTTTCTTCCGACCATATCTTACAGATAAGTTGGTGCATGCTCCGAACCAACTTATCTCCAGCTGCTTTAAAGAGCTCGGCATTTAAGCCATCCACTCCAGTGGCTTTATTAGACTTCAGCTTAGATATGGCAATATTTACTTCGTCTAAGTCGGGAGGACGGGATTGTTGGCTTTCGTCATCTATGTTGAATGGATCATCCTACCTGACAGCGGAATTCGGTTCGTCGTCGCCGTTATACAGTCTGCAGAAGTGGTCCTTCTATATCCTCAGCATTGACTGCGGTTCCACTATGATGTCTTTGCACTTTTGTCTTTGCAGCCTTCGGTTCTAGGTTTATGTATGTACATGTTCATAAAACTTTCGAACTTCATTCCTGCTTTAAAGCCTCTCAACATCTTCGACCGCACGCTTTTCATTCCCTCTCTTTTTCCTTCTGAGAAGTCGGTGTTCCTCTCGCCTCTTCTGCTCGTAGAGCTCATGAGCAGCTCTCGTCCTTTTATGCAGCGCCGCTTTGTTGTTTGGCTGCATTTGCCTGCCGACATTCCTCATCAATCGAGGGGTTCCTTGTTGGTGGTTTCAGAGACGGTTTCTCTGATTGCATCTTGGCAAGGTTGCCACTGGTTTTCGATAAATTGTGTTGGTGGTAGAGAACTTCGAGAGAGGTTACTTGTAACTCGGTCGGAAAAGAATTTGGGGATCTCGGTAGCCGTTCAACGTTGTATCTTCTCCCAGCATCTCCCTGTTTTGGCATTGTAAATGACAAATTAGTCATAAAATAAAAAAGTTCTCCAGAAAATTTTGGTCATCTTCGAAGAAATAATTTACAATTTTTTGGTCTTTTCCCAAAAAACACCTTGCGGTGTATCTCCTAGTGCAATCGCCAGGAGCCTGTTTGATAAAAATTACTCAGAAATATTGACACCGTTAGTAAAAAAAACCCTGAAAATTTAGTGAAAAACCATAAAATTAGCAAGTTTTCCAGAAAATTATGCCTTTCTTCGTAAGAACATTAAGATTTAAGATTTTTTTAAAGAAAAATTCTTGCGTAATTTCTTTAAGTGCAATTTTCCAGGAGATTGTTAGAGGTTAAAAAATCATTAAAAGTTAAAAAATTAACGTAAGATAAGAAATACAAGTTTCAGTCACATCATAAGGTTCGATAACATGGTTGAATTTCCAAGGAAGAAGAAAAAGACCAAATGAAGTCTCAATTATGCTTTTGCATTATCATTGACGATGAATTTCCGTCACTAATAAACTTGCAATATTTATGACATTTTAGTGGCAAAAGAAAAGACACACTATATAATTAACATACATTATTTTTGCATTTCCGGTACAAATTGCTTTGAAAATTACTAACCAAAGGTATCGTAAAGTTCAGAAAATCTTGTTGCTAAATTATGTAACATTTTCCACCTTAATTTCCAAACAATCCATTCCAATTTGAAGAGTATCTTTAAATTTCTTCTGTAAAATAGTAAATGTACTCAAGACTAAGAGTCTCTTCTTCTTTTCTTTTCTTTGAAATTTTTATATTTTTATTTCATCGCACAATATATACTTTCACTTTCATCGTTCGTTTCATAAATTAGGATCTTGTCTGTTCGAAGTAATTTATTTGTTTATTGTTTAATATATAAGCGAACGTCGAATGAGACACTTTAACTTGGCATTTAAAATGCATATCGACGTGAAACGTCGCGTCGTCGTCGTCAAAGATCCCAACTCTCGAAGCGATATGTCGTGTGGACTGTCGTCAGCTTTGAATACTACTTTGTTGCACTTTAAACATCATTTCACATGGTTATAAAAAGGAGTCACTGTTAATGCTTCATTTGTCAGGACTGCGGTACATTTAAGGATTTATTGAGTTATTCCACTTAAAGTCTTTTGAATAAATCTCTTTCTGCTTTGATGGTGGCCAACACATCTTTCAAAACTTCTTCAGCTCGTCGTTAATCTGATCGAGTTGACAATTCCCCACAATATCACGGATGTCCAAATTACAATTCAACAAATTACTGACGTATTCTCTCTCATTGAAGAAGTTAACCATCCAGAAGTGGTTTTGCTAATATATGACCTGTCAATAGTGTAGGTGGTCCAATTGTTAACTTGTTTGGACTTAATCTTGAAGACCGGTACTAATTTGGAAGGTTTATTTTTGTCAGTATTCTTTGGTCTAATTAATTCGATTTGTCACATTAACAATCAATTTACCGGTAAAGAGTATGTTTCAAAAACAAAATCAAACAAACACCTAACGCCCCCTTTCATTTATATTCCAGTAAACCAATAATTAGGTTAATTGGATTAAACGGTTTGTACTATGTTATTTCTACCGCCCGCACCCCTAAAGATTATGTAGTTTTGCACATACCTACGAGTTTAAAATAAAAAAGAAACATACCTATTGACGATTAAATGTTGGACTAGCTTAAAGTTTATGCTCAAATGCTTGCATGCAAACGGTTTATATGGATTATTGCATGTGTGGAATATTGTTTTTACATCGATTTAATTTAATTTATAGCTGTTATGTTTTTGCTTCCATTTCAGTTAAAAGTTGTAGGTATAATGCCAATCGGATTTGTTTTTATAAGGTTCCACTCAATTGTAGGTTCATATATGTACATAATGTCATGTGATTGTTTTTAGTAACAAGTTTTGTTGATACGAAAAAAAGGTGTAGGTAAAAGGTCGAAAATTTGCATATTTTGTAAGTGTTTCGAAGTAAATATTTTTTTACAACTCTAGGAAACTCAGGAAATAAAAGAAAATACAACAACGTTGGATATTTTTGTCAAACTTCAATTATTGTCAATAAAGGCGGCTTTTGGCTGCTTTTTTCAACTTTTTACTCATTTTAACAGAATTCCTTAAACTTGTTCTTGACCCACTTTGAACTTCCAGATTCAATCAAAACTTTTTAGACCTATCAAGGACCTTGTCAATTATCAATAGATTTTCATTGTTTTTGAATTCGTGAATATTTCGCAATCGTGTTGTACGGTTAAAGAACGAATCTGTACTTTCTAGTTGCACTCAAAGCTATACTGATAGCCATTCCCAGAAGCACGAGAATTACAGTTGAATTGTGTAAGGAAAGGAATGCAACTGGCTATTTCACTTGGGTATAGTCCTTTAAAATAACTTTAGAAAAGGGTAAGACAAGAAAACCTTGCGACGATTTCGGGTAGCGTAATTGAGTTAATGATGTAATTGTCACTAATCATTTTAAAGTTCTTCTCCGAATACTGTCCAACAGTCTTTAGTAAGTTTGTTACTGACTTGAGAATTTGTGAAACAGAAATGTTGCTTATTGACTAAGCCACTCAACCAAGAATAAGATCCACCATTTAACATCGTAAAATGGCCGAATAACTTAATGAACCTAACCAACAATTCTTTTCTTTTTTTTTGAAAGCTTTGTTCAAGAGTTAAACAATTCATGATGAATTGCCAAATCTTATAGAATCAGAAATGAAAAAACACTTTGACCGTCAAGACGTCAAAACCATAGACATAAACTTCTTATGCATCAGCTATACAAAACACGTTAAGCTAATTACTGAAACGTAGACAAGAAGACACGAGACTATAAATCAAACAATTAAGGAGTAAATAAATTAGTCCAAGACGATAACGAAACTGGCCTAATAAGTTCCTCTTGAATAGGCTGTGAATCCAAAAAATTGTGTTGGAACTTCAGTTTAAGTTTAAGTCTTCTAATTCACCATTGCCTAATTAATTTACGAAGCAGTTGAGCTACTAATAATTAACATTTTTTCATTGAAACATACAAATTGTCAACGAATTTCAGCAAATTTTTAATATCAACATAATTTTCTTCTTTTATTTTCAGATAAAAGTCGTGTGGAGCCTATATACAACAAAGAAAGGTAAGTGATGTCTTGTCTATACCTCTTACATATAAAACCCTTTGAAATTCTAGATTCCTCTTGTAAAAAATCTTATTTTGTATACATCGTCTTTGAAACCCCTCGTAGAACTTATTGAAACATGCGTGCACTTCAATCTTCTTCTTAAGTACTCGCACTGTAAAACATATAACACACCTATAAAACAATAAAAAGCAGAACTGCCTCCACCTCCTTAAGGAGATCTTCAAAAGGTAATAATCAGCTTCTCGCAGTTCATTGTCTGAAATAATGCGAATGTTATTTCTTTTTTCTTTTCTCTCAGTTTTGAAGCTTATAAGAACAATCATCACTCTCAAAAAAAAAACTCATCATTCAATTTTGAAATAACACTTTGCACGCCACCATATACCGCCCATTAAAATAAAAATACGAACTTTTAACACACAAATCGGAATTAACGACTATACGTGGATTCTTTTAAACCGAGAGGGAGACTCCTCTGAATCTGTCCATCGTAAGTGTTGAAGTCGTGTCGTTGTCGTCATCGTCACCACTGCTTCTGCTGTCGTCGTTGCTGTCAACGCCACTGCAGATATAAAACTCCTTTATTTTACTCCTATATCCCGGTTTTCATCCAGATCCAGTAGGGACAAGGAGAGTCGCCTTTTTTGTCTTATTTGCTTTATGCGGTTTTAGCGGTTTGGAGTATATTCTTTTTTCTGCCACCATAAAACGGTAGCTATTTCTTTTTGTTGTCTTCTTTTAAAGCCTTAAACTAACCCAACAAATTTAAGAGACAGAGAGGGGTTAGGGATAAAGAAAGGCGGTGGAGGTTTGCGGCAAAGTGAAATTACGTCTTGTGGTCGATTAAACGAGGCGAGCTTCTTGTAGCAGATATTATTAAAATTCCGCAAATACGCCGGGTGACTAAGAAACAATAGCAACAAAAATAAAAGAAAAACATAATCCAATTGGTATATCTTACAAATTGTCTAACAACAGATCAAACAAATGAAAAAGATACTCACCATTTTCAAGACATAGATACATAGATAGGTTAGGTGGTATATAAGTATCTTTTTGTCTACCTATCTAATTAGTATCATGGGTGGTTGTGAGTCTTTTTGGTTGTCGTGTTATTGTTGGTAACAGACACAAAACAAAAACAAAAACAATCTCAACAATTTGGTTCAAAAAATAGTTCAACTGTGCTCCATTCTCCATTCCATGGATAGCTCAGTTAGTTAAGGCATCAGCAATTTCACACTCATTAGCTTGATGTAACCTCTATTCCATTCCAGCTTCATTCAGCATTCAGCAGTCGAGTCGTGGCTAATTTGTTGCGGTAGGCTGTCTTAAAGTAGTTAAATTGGAAGGTACGTGGAAAAAGGTTTGCAGACTTAGCGATAGTTGCTGATTTTTTTCTGTTACATAAAAATTCTGTCGTAAGTGATGGAAATCTTGATCTTTTTGTTTTATTATTTTTTTTTTGATTTATGATATTATTTTTTGATACGTAGATAAAAAAATTATCGTGCACAAAATTAAATCTCTGTGGCAGATTATAAAGAAGCTTTTAAAGTTAAATAATTCATTTTGTAATTTGATCAAACTTTTTTATTGCCAATTAAGTTTTAAGAAAATTTGAGAAATAAATATTTAAAACCACTTAGTGTAGCCATTTGTATATATGGACTTCTTTAAGGCTTATGATACAAAAGAATATCACTTATTATATAAAATATGATAACCGAAATAAGTTTAGATTGTAAGATTTTTCTTTTGAGGATTAAATTCACTCTTCTAACACTAAGCTCAGAAGTTCGGTTTAAGCTCACTGGCGTTCAATCAAAGAAAAAATACAAATTTAAGGGACTACATATTTCTAACTAGTTTGAAACTTTCCCAGATTTGTCGAATTGGCACTGGTGAAATGTCTCAACGTTTCAAGATCCCTAGAATCTAAATCATAAGTTTTTAGAGAGATGTAGGTTTGGAATACCTTTTTTCTTCTTCCAAAATATCTCAAGAACAAGCAATTATAACAATATGTGCTAAAAGGGATTTTGAGTAAATCAGTTTAATAGTTTTTTAATATTTTGAGCACAATTAATGATAATACCTCTTAAATAAAGTTTTTGACATACGTCAATTTTATTATAAAAATCGATGTGAATTTCAAAAACTTTCTATTAAAAGTTTGTAAAAATTGATTTTTCACTCGATTATCTTAGAAATAAATGAAGATATTGACTTTAAATTTTTTAACAAATCTATACATTTCTAGAAAAATTTAATTGACAATTTTTTCTAAAAAATATTAATCTACAAAAATTGGTTTCCGACCAAATTTATGTCTGGAACAAAAATAGATATTGAGTGCTTGCTCAATTTTTCCGTTCGGATTTGATATAAAAAATGTAGGTCCCCTCCATCCCTTTCATCCCTTCCATCCCCTCCAGTCTCTTTTCCTTGGTAACTTTTAAAATTATTTCTCATATTTTGTTTTTAATTAGCAACAAAATAAACATAAACTTCATTTAAATCATGTATCAACAAGTCAAACACAAGATACCTACGCACATTGATAATCCCTATGTTTTTTCTTATCATATTTCAATCCAATGATATTTAAAGCATTTCAAAATTTATGATTTATTCCTACCCTAAACACATAATCCCCCTCAATTAAAAATAAGTGCACTTCAAGTATATGAGCAACCACACATAAGATCCAATAAATTAAATCTATGAAATTATGAACTACTTAATCCTCAGCAAAGATTAAATAAAAATTTATGAGATCTCGAAGGCATTTCATATAAATTAATTTATGATAATAATTCAAAATAGAGTTTTGTAGCAATTTTATGAAACGATATTATTTGAACACTTTCTAGGATAAACATAGTTTGAAGTTTTTCAACATAGGAAACTTTTTGATAGCTTTTAAGTATTCTGGTTTAAAGAAAAGTCAGAACTGCGAGATAAGTTCCAAATGTCTTAAAACCGTATGAATTAACATTTTTGTGTGAAATTTCATTGACAACAGATTGCGGAAATCATTAGATTTGTTCAAGATTAACACAAAATTCATTCTGTAGTATAAACAAAAATAAAAAAAGTACGTATACGCCACATAACACACTTTTAAAACTAAATTGCCAATTGAGAAAAATAAACAACATTCCTTCTATTTTTTGAGCTACATGTAAAAACATCAAATTGAAATGAATTTCCTACATTTTGCAAAAATAAATAAAGAGTGAATTGGCAGAATGAGTATTTAAGTTGCCAATGATAATAAATTATTATGCAATAAGAACTAAGAGAATAATATACTTTTTCGCCCACATCATGTCTTGCTCGCTATCGCATAACTAATTTCACATGACTCCCCCATAAAATGTCTTCACTTTTCCACTATACACTCAGGTTGTTTAAAGTTTCATTTGCAAAAACCTAAATGTTCAAAGTCTATTATAACTCTTCTTGTCAAATCGTCGTCGTCAAACACACATCGCATCGACTATGCTCTACTTTTTTCAAAAAACATTTGCATATGACCCATTTATTCCTTTATCGGTTGTTATACCTTACAGTGTAGTGAATCCAATGTTTTGTTTTTTTTCCCGCTCACCTAAACGTGTTAGTCTTCCGTTGAAAATTTTTCATTTTAAGAATAAAAGTGCATTACGAAAAATTTAACTGCTTCGATAGGCAAAACAACGTTCGTGTATATTGAATTACTGCATCACTGTCACTGTCATTCATGTCATATCAAAGCATAGAACTGTGTCAGTATGACAACTCAAAATGAAAATAAAATAAACCACAAACACAAAATTCAAACTGCGTTTGAACTAAAAAACAGAGTTCAATTTTTCACTGTAGGTTGATATACCTTTAGAAAAAAAATTTGCTTTGATTTAAATTTGTTTACAAGTGGAACTGATGAGGTAAGAATAAACACAACAACATGTACTCAAAAAGGTAAACTTCATTCTAACATAGATTCCGAGACGAATTGACAATGAAATTAGAAACAGTTTATGGTTCCTTGAGCTGCCTTAACATTGACTATGGTTAAGTTATGTTTTCCAAATGTGTTTTTTAATTCAACTCCAAATCAAATCGAAATGAATCGAAACAATGACTACCTATCTGATTGATACAACAGAATATGATTAAATTGGTTTCCTTGTCTTCCTTCCTGCAACTCCAAACATGGCATATGTACGAGTATGATGTCAAACATATGCAATATAGGAAGTAGCTATAGAAATTCATCATATTTTTTAGTTAAGTGGGAAGGTAGGTCTATTCACTATGCAACAGAATCTGCTGATGTACACCTGTTGATTTGGTTTTGTATAAAAAGAAGAAAAACAACGAATTGCAAGAATACAAAGTCTACACAAATCATCTTCATACTCGTATTTTTATAATATCAACGTACACAGTGGCAACGGGTTCAAGTACTTTGTGCCTCATGTAAATTCTAAACATGTTCATGTGCAACCAGCTGGGCTTATGGTTGCCAAGGTTTCTTGGTTTTTTAATTCCAATATCAATTCACTAAAAATTACATCTAAAAATGTTTCCTTCAAAACAAAACACTTTTGTCATAATAGAAACACAGAGAACTTCAAAAACTTTTATTAAAGAACAACTTCTACTTTCCTCAAGAAACAAGCAGATATTTTTTGATATAATTCTTGTAGCACAGGTATGTAGCGCAATCCGTCAAACTTAACTGTCAAAATTCTTGTAATCAAACTAAAATAGGGTTTTTTTGTAGTTGCTTGATAAATTTCAATTTTTTGACAGTTGAGAATTATGTTGAAAGTTCTGTTTACTAAGGTTTGGCAATGCATCATAAATCATTTAAGACCAGAACAACGCTTCAAAATTTTGGAAATTTATCATAGATCACTTAGTCCATTTTTCGGTGTTTAATGACGTAGCTTATTGCTGTTTCAATATGCAAAATTGCAGTATTCGGAGCGAAGACAATCCTCAAGTCATTGACGAGTCACAATTGCATCCATTCAAATTTACTGTTTGATGTGGCTTACACGCTGCTGGTGGTATCATCGATCTTTATTTCTTTTAAACTCTTTTGAAAAGTTCTCAAGTACCATGGCAACTCTATATTTATTGTTTATTGAACGCACGCGTGTCATGGATGGCGTCGTCGTCATCGTCCTCGTCTTCTTTATAGTCGTCGTTGTTGTTGTTGTTCCTAGTTCCCAGCAACTTTATTTTTATGATCATCCTCCTCACCATAAACACGGCTTCATCGTCATCGACACTGTTTGTGCTTCAGAGTGTCACTGCTGCAATGCAATGCAAGCCAAATGCAATCTGAATGTAAATCGAATGCAC
Organism: Eupeodes luniger; assembly: GCA_951509635.1. Classification (NCBI taxonomy): domain Eukaryota; kingdom Metazoa; phylum Arthropoda; class Insecta; order Diptera; family Syrphidae; genus Eupeodes; species Eupeodes luniger. The sequence continues at coordinate 3,189,570 of OX608074.1, forward strand.
ATCACACAAGGTACAATCAAATTGCATAATTGAATTTGGAAGAGGGTGTTGAAAAATTCATCACTCCAACAGTTACATGCATCGGTCGGATCGGAGTGGTATATGGGGAGAGGAGTACCCACTGCTTCGACGAGACTCCAGGTTTTCATTTTCGTTTTCCATTTCGATTAGCATCGACTTTGATTGCTGTTTGAATCTCAATCAATTGATTGATTCAAATTCGTATTTGTATTTAGATTCCAATTCGGATTCTATATTTATACCATTTTCAAACCTATGAGTGACTACGAGTAGATATGATGATGAGGATGATAGGTGGGAAATTAATTACTTTGTCGGTGCTGCTTCTACCTTTGACTGCTGTTGGTGCTTATTGCCTGGTTTATTGCGATGCAATTAGATGATGGCGTCTATACAGTCGTACACATATTCGTGTAACCTACGCAGGAAATGATATCATCAATTGGGATGAAATTGGCCTGCCTTTGTGTTCTTTCGACTTGATATGGAGTTAAATGTGTAACGAATTTGCATATTTGAAGAGCTTCTCTTTTTTAGATGATATTTCCAAATATTGGTTGGAATTATTTTTTTAGATGTTAACATTTTACATAAGTGGTAGAATTTTGACGAAAAAGGGTGATTAGATAGTTTGAAATAAAGACTTAAAGTCTTAGCTTAGAAATATTAATATCAAGTCAAATGAAAAACAAGTGATATGTATGTGCACTTCGTCACAGCAAAAACTAAAATTTTGGTTAATTTAGAAAACATTTAAACTTCTTACAGATTGTTTTGAATTATTTATATAATGCAAAAACACGCTTAATAGCTTAAAAATCAATCAGGATCAAAAAACAAACGAAAATTTGACTTCTTCGACATGTTTAAATTCTTGATAAGGTTTCGTTGTGAAGTGAAAGCAAAAGTAGAAATTTACTTTCATCCATTATTTCACTCACATTAGATTTTGAAGACATTTTTCAAGCAATTACCCTAATGTTTCCATTCGAAGAAAATTGTTGAAAAATTGGTAGAAAATTTAAAGTTGCAGCCAAATTTAACGCACAATATGAGAATTTTAATTTGTTGAGTTGAATAACCTTCGGTTGTGCATCTGCAATACTTTTGCTTGGCATGATACTGAATCATGAATAAAATTTCAGTTTGATTAACAAATCTTACAAAAGGAAAGGGGAAATAGAAGATCGTGATAAATGTTTTGGTATTTCGAAATAGCAAACACAAAAGAAGAAAATAGCGTTGATTTACCTTCACTGATACTGCCTCTTTCGATAAACTGACAAATCCTGTAAGAGCAATTCTTGTCCTGTAAAGGTGCTTTTTAACTGAGCCGTTTGGTTTCGTAACAATAATTGACCTCCTCACACACCGGAATGGTACAGAGTCTATTGTAAATCAATAGGCCCTGGATGAACTTTTGAATTATTATAATTGTTTCCACAAACCTAAACTTTCTAAAAAAAAAATTAATTTAATTTATTTTTAACTTAGGTTCAAGGACGAAATAAAGTAATTGTTTCCATTAATTTCCTTTAAAAAATTGCATTCTTAAGTCCATAGCTCTTCGTTAACCCCTTACATTTTTTTTCGTCACAAAACCACGAAGGAAGGAATCATCAATTATGTAATTTTAAACAATACAAATCCTTTCCTTTTATTTCCTTTCTTTCTTATGCAATACTCAAATTCACTTATAAATGGCAGTAAAATGAATTAATGAAGAAAGCAGATAAAGAGTCGTCATTGTGAATATATTCCCTTTTGGGTTTCTTTTGTCTTATCTTTCCTTCCTCAAGCAGAAGGATTTTAGTAACTTTTGATCTTATATTGTTTTTCATTTTGCACAAAATGAAAGAAGGACGAACAAAAATAAATATTGTTCAGGTTTTTGGTTTTACAACTCAGCTTTTATGAAAAGTAATGAGGTTTCACAGAGCTACATTTAATCTTCGTTCCTTCGAAAACATGCATATGTATGATTGCAAAGTCCTTTAGATATTCTAGAAGAACTGCATTTTCACTAACTAAAAACAAAAAGAAAACGTATTCCTGATGGACTACAACAAGCTTGTGAGTTGCATAAATTCCATTGAATTCCTCGCTTGGTTAGGTTAGGTTTAAAAAGAAAGAAAAAACAACATTTTTTATCCATCGTCGCGTCGGTCGTCGTCGTTGTTAGTCGAAGCCCTTTTTCTTGGTTTTCTTATCATCAGATCGAGGAACACATTTTGCAAGGAATTTAGGTTAATTGAAGTCATCCATTGATCGATATTATGGATTATTACTACGGACTGCATTAATGGCATGGTTTCAAGTTTCATAACACTTTGCTTTAAGGGTGTACCTAAGGACCTACATCAGTCAATGCAATTAACTTCCCGAAAATTCATATGAAAACGTAAACCTTTATATAAAAGCTCCTTTCTTAAGGATTCAATTATAATTTTGATTCTGACCCAATTATATAATGCACAGTACACATAGGTGAAGGTGATGTCTTGAATGATGTACAATGCGCACAATTAGGTCATTATTTTCGTTTATAAAGTCTTTTGGAAAGTGTCTTATGCATGCAATCTATAAATAATTATTATTGGATTTGTTGCTTTTGTATTTTTAAAACTTCTCCTCCTTGAGACATTTTTAAAAGTTTTTTTTATTTTCTTCCGTTTCGTTTCTTTTCGATCCTTAAGTTGTCTGCTGCAGGTAGTTGGAAAAAAAAAGATAGCATAATAGATTTATATAGACTTATTATAATGAAATGAAGACATTGAACACATGATGGCCTCAGGCCAAACGTGCTTTTAAATCTTAGCCTAGCTAAGCTATGTGTCTCTTTGGCGAGATATTTAAGGAATTTTCTTAGTAAGAAAAAAAAATTACTTTTATTTTCGTGACAGCCACAGCAGCTCTAGAAACTTTATTGACAAATCTATTATAGCCAGAGGCTGACTGCATCGATATAATTAAAATTTCCAAGGCGATAGAGAAAATTTGATATTTATTCGATGGTCTCAATTTTACAAGTGAAATTTTTGCTCTCAATCTTAATTAAATGCACAATTATGACACAAAATGTAGATAATAATGTATTTTCTTTGAAGAAAATGTCAAAACAGCTTCAAGAAATAGTGACACAAAAACTCCAATTTTGCGAAAAAAGAACTACAAGGAAATTGGAGACATTCAAATTATTTATGTTCGAAACAAAAAGATTTTCTTAAGTTCCTATATGAACTTCCGCTGTTCTTTAAGACCGCTTTGTGAATTTTGCATTTATTTGAAGTTATCTATAAATGATAACTAAACATTTTGAACAAAACTGAAATTAATGTTTTTAGTTTATATGTTACAACTATAATGACCTTATACATGGAAAGTATCAAGCGATATTTGATGAATTCAGTCGTTTCAAAATTCGTTACTGGTCTACAAATTTATACTTTTTTCTGTTCCACAAACAAAACAATACCTTTTGAAGAATTAAGTTACCCTGAATTCGAATTACACTTTGAAATTTGTCTATCACATCAGGTTTGATGTGAAAAAAAATTCTAACAATAAATTGTATGATCATTTTGCAAAGTACAAAACTTGGCCTTTTAGATATAGTTTCGAAAACGAGATAGAGAAATCGAAAACGATAAATATCAATTGATATTTGGTAAATATTGGAACTCACTTTTTTAATATCTAACCAACTTCAAATTGATAAATTGAAATTTTATTGATATTCATAACAATCTAGGCCCGTATTGCATAAAATGAAAGAATCGTTCCATTAATTGATACTCTTTTCACAAAAGGTTGTTCTATCTTGTTTATAGAATAAAATAGAAAGTAGAAAAGTCAAAACGACTATCGAGAAATTGATAATTAACTATCATTTTAACTGATTTCATCCCTGAATCATCCTCAACTAAATGAGCCAATTTCTCAAATTTTGTTTTCCTTTGATCTTCAGCAATTACCAATTAATGAACGACTTCGATACTCACAACAAAACTGAAAGTCACTTTGATCATGTTCATAGAATAAATAAGAAAGACCAACAATAAAAACAACCATTCAAAAATAATTGACAATCACCAATCACCTTAGCCAATTCCATCTCTGGATCATCTTCAACTATCAAAATTATTATCCCTTAATTTTTATTTGATCTTTGTCAACCATCAATTGATAAATGAAATTCATACTTGCAATAAAACTGATAATCTTCCAAAGTTTTTTCTTCTTCGTGGTGATATTTGAGTTGGGTTAGTCAGACAGAAGTTATGAATTAAATCGTTTCACCAGTTTCTAAGAACAACAATATAATCCAAAACGTCAAACATCAATTGATATTTGATGCATATTAAAATTCGGTCATTTAAAACTTCATCGTCTTAGCCGATTCTATCCCTGAATGATCCTCTACTATCAAAACTACTATCAACTAATTTATCAAATGATAAACTTTGATCGTTATCAACTATCAATTGATAATTTTTCTTTTGAGTGATATAGAAGTGCAACAAATTAGAGATTTTTTAAGAGAAAACGCCATTTCCTTGATTCAAGAAAACTTAAAAAATTACGGACGTGTCTTAACTTTTAAAAGCAAATCCAACCATGTTTTAGTATTTTTTCCTCAGAACCAATGACATTATCCATCACGACTTTGTGTACACCAAAAACCATTTTCCCATGAAGTTCTAGAGTTTTACCAAAAAAAAAACAAAGCTCAATTTTACTCTGTCTCATAAATCTTAACCTCTCTTGGGATTGGGATTGGAAAAGATATTCCAAAACGATAATTCTAAAAATTCACATGTAATTAGACATCATAGAGGTAGGCAGGCAGGCTAGCAGGCAAAACCATTCACATTCATTCAATTTCAAAACTTCACAACTTCAACTTCAACTCGAGAAAGAACAAGAGGTTCTTTTTGCACAAAACAGATTCACAAAGATTATACAAAAGTCATAAAGGTAAAAATAAAATAAAAACATAAAACTTCTATCTAGTTACTTGCAGAGGTCTAAGTTTGCTCAATAAATCAGTCTTCTTCTTCTTGGTGCAGCAGTTATTGCATGTGTGTCAACAATAAATTAAATAAATTGAAGGTATTGTGAAATAGCAGGTTGCATTGCATTGATTTACAACAACAAAAATCCAACAGCATCATAGTTCATTCAAATCCATTGGAAACTATATTTAGATGCAGTCGGGTTAGCATTTTTTCAAGTGCCTCAATCCCAATCCCAAGCCTTAGCTCATGTCACATCTTAAATAAGACATATTTTTGTTTTTAAATTAATTTTGTCATCATCTCAAAAGGGCTTAAGTGCCAAATGACCCAAAAACTACAAAATAAACAAAACAAAACGTATTTTTCTATGATGCACCCGCTTATTAGTGTCAACTCACAAAAAGAGGCACAACCGAAACAATCCACACACCAAAATAAGTCGCTTGACATTTTGGCCTTCTTTTTGAAATTTCAAAGAACAACAAAATTGTATTCTTTTTCGTCTTTTTTCAAGATATCACACATAAGTTCGTTGAAATGTGCACTTTGTTCGGTGGTTCTGGTTCTGGTTCTGGTTCAGATTTCGGAATTGTTGCTGCCACATCCGGAGCTTGACACCATCATCACCATCGCATCGTCTAAAAATATTTTCAAATAGATACGAGAAGGGCAATGAAATTGAAATACCCAGAGGTACAATATTAATTGGGGTATATCTTCAGCTTCTTCTTTGGCTTTTGCTACTGCTTGTGCTTCAAATTCCGATGTGGGTGGTTGGTGAGGAACTCGGCATTCTAAATGCATGGCTAATAAGTTGCAAGTTCTATTCTCGGATTCCGATACTGATTCCGAGGAGAATCTTTATTTATTGGTGACATGGCTGCAGCTAGAAGAGATTTGTAAATCGGTGCAACGATGATTTATTCGCTAACATTTTATGAGAGTTCGAGACTCTGAAGTGGTTCTTAGCTATAAGTCTGACGGCATCGGCAACGGCATCGGCTACGGCCTCGTCATCATTGCATCTTAAAGAATCTAAGGCCAGGGGCAGGGGAACCAGGGCAGTGACGACTTCTATTAAGTGCAAGAGTGAATGGTAAGCCATTAAACAATTTGGAACGCGCGGTTTTTAAATATCAAAATTGGTGCTGCTGATGGCGTTAAGGTCGTAAAATTTGTAATGGAAACGGATCTGGATGGAAATTAATAAAGACATCTTTTTCGACACGCAGTTGTTGTTATATTATGAGGTTTCTTTAATTAATGGTGAATTCGTTAGCCTCTTCTAAAAGGCTATTGACTATTAAGATCCAGGGGAGTTTTTTTGTTTTTTTTTTTAATTCCTCTTATCGTATTCGAAGAATGGAAGTCGTGTTCTGGAATTTCTTTCTCGTTTAGTTCTTACAAGTTGCGCAATTTTGATGTTTTTTTTTCATTCATTTCATTTAAAAAATATATATTTTTGTTTTTGAAAAAATATGTGTAATGTCTGGCAGATATTTGTTTTTAGATTGAAGACGACGCCAGACATTCTTTTGATTATGAGTGGAAATAGATGAACATATTTTATTTTTTTGGACACTTTGTGAGGTGAAATTAATTTTAAAATGCGTTGATGAAGTTCAGTGAGGGGAAAATTAAGAGAACTTTAAAAAAAATATACGAGTTTTTTGCAATTCTAAAAAGATTTATGAACAATGTATTGAGTAAAAAATGTTTTAACAGGAAGTTTTTGTGATTTAGAACTTATCCAAATGATGAATTTGAAAAAATTGTGTAATTTTTTAAAAATTGTGTTAATGACTGACAACTTTTTTTTTTTGTTTGTTTTTGTTTGGTTAAGTGGTGAAGACATTTTTGGATTGTTGAGTAAATTACAGCTTAGGGCTTGTGTCACATAATATAGTATAATAATATGAATTGTTGGTTTTTTGAAAAATGCGAAATAAAAATTTATTTTATTACCCACATAAACAAGCTTTTAAGATTTTAACATACCTTTTGTTTATGTGAAATCGTATTTTAATTTTGTTTTTAATAATTCATATAAATAAATTTTACGAAAAGAATTTGACCGAATTTACAGGTCATTAAAAATATAATAAAAATGAATAAAAAGAAATCACGATTTTCTGTATTTTCAACATTAGTGTAGTGTTCATAGTAGGGTTTAAATTTATTTGTACAAAAAAGTATCAATTGGATTTTTTAAATGTTAACAACATTATTTTGTATAAGCTGAAATAATTTTGATGTTTAAACCTTTATTTCTTCTAAAGACATTCTAGTCGAAAATTAATTTTCAAAAAGAGGCTGAGATGCGACCCACACTGATAACTTCCCATTCGTAACCGTCTGTACATTTTTCTAAAATTTTAACAAAATATTAATAACATTATTTTGTTGGAGGTAAAATAAATTTGAAGTCAATATCTTTCTCTGTGTTTATAATACTTTAGTCGAAAAAAAATGTTTACCAATTTTTAGATGTTTTTGTTGGGTGTCTTGTTTTCTAAAAAATTAGTCAATTGAATTTTTGTAAAAAATTATTAAAAAGCAAGCAACGATATTTTCTGTATGATAAAATTAGTTTTGGTCCAATACCTGTTTTTGTTACCGAGATTTTTAGTCTTAAACCTATTTTTATCAATTTTAAAAGTATTTTTGAAAACTTTTTATTTCTTATAAAATTTCAAGAACATTATTTTACATTTGCAACAAAATTTTATCAATACCTTCATCTATTCTCGAAATATTCGAATCAAACTTCAGTTTTTACTAATTTTGTGTAGATTATTATTTTTTTTTTAAAACTGACTGTTTAATTTTTCTAAAAATTTTAATAAATGTTAAAAACAATATTTTTTGTAAGATAAAATAGTTTGAAAGAAAAATCCTGAAGAGATATTTGAGTGTAAATCGAATTTTTACCAAGTAGGTTTTTGAATTGTTTTGTAAAAAAGACGTTACATCGAGTTTTCTGAAAATTTAACCAGATGTCAAAACATTCTTCTTTTTTGCATTCAATTATTCTGGAAGTTATAATATTTTTTGTTCGTATAATATTTGCAATGAAAAATAGATTTTGTTTCAATATTTTTGATTTAAAAAAACAACCGGTAAATAATTTTGTATCACGTCACATTATGGAATACAAAAATTTAATTGAAGTCGCTAGCGTTATTGATTCATAAAATATTTGGGATGAACCAAAATGTGTACCTACTTCTTCTTAAAATTGCTATAGTATAAAAGCACTTACTCAACTTTTTTGAAAGTCCTTTCTGCACCTTGCGATGTTATTATCTGTAAATAAAAAATTATTTGAAGTCGATATCTCTACTAGTTCTTGAGATATCGACAGCAGACAATTGTATCCGGAACGTAGATACAGACATTTCTGAAAAATTCTTTGATTTAGATTCTTGAGATTCTTTCAATTCGAAAAATCGGACCCATTTAAAGACTTCCAATAGTTACAAATTTAATGCAATTGAATTTAGCTATTTCCTTAAGTCTTATCAGTTTAACAGTTAATCCAAAATGTAAGTCCTGAACTTCTTCACCAAAAACCGTAAAATGCTTGATTTGCTTTGTGAAAACAGATTTATTTTTTTAAATGTAAATTTCCACAAATTTGGAAACGTTGTTTTGCAGTTAAATGACTTTGATAAATCCGCAAACCTTACTGAACAGAAAAGTCAAAACAGTTTCACATTCTTAACTGTCAAACCACAGATAACATCCACCGCAACTTTTCATGCAGCTAGAAAAACATACTGTACTTTCACTATAGTCTCAACATATTAAGCCTTGAATCACATACACAAGAAAATTTGTACGATTAAATCAGAGAACTTTTAGTTTCCTGAAAGAAAAATGTTGACTAGGCGCATTGTTTTCTTATTTCTAGAGACATTTCTAGTCTGTAGGTATTTTATTGATACCAGTCTTATCATCTTACGCAATGAAAAGAGTCTTTAAATTCAAACTTTAAAAGTCTTGAATTCAAAAGTAAAAACATTCCAGATCTTTAACTCTTAAATAAATGAGTTAACAGTTTTATTTATTATAAATATTCATTTTCTTAGAATTCAATTGAATTTTTGTTTGGCAAACGCCTTCAGAGGTTTTGTTAACCAATTCAACCTCCAATATAATGATATCATTCATAAAAATTCCCTTCTCAATTGAATGCGAAAGAAAATTCAATGAAATTCTGTACAGGTACCTAAATCTCTGTGGGCAACTATATACTCCCCCAGGCGTCTGCTAGATTGTCCCCCTTTTGAAAATATGTTTTATATTATTTTTACTGGTGATGTTGTTTTTTATTTTGATTTGATTGCTTTGCTGTATCGAGATCGAGACCTCAACGACACTGACCACAATATCCACGAACAACTTTCAATTGAATTCATTAATAAATCATTTCACCTGATTTATTTGCCAGTCTAGTTACGATTTTTTTCATTTTTGCGGATTTTATGTATTTTTTCTTTTGGCTTCTTTTTATCGCACAATCCAACTTCCTTTCGATATCGATAAGAGGAATGTGCCATGGACAAACGTCGTCGTTGTAGTCGTCAGACAGTAGCTACTTTTAAGACTTGCAACTTCCAAGACCGGTAGATAGATAGATACCTACTCATATTGGACACTTGGACGACGACAGTCCACCACAGTTTTGAAGAAAAAAGACAAGAAGAAATAGAAGAAACATGCCAATTGTCGCCTAGGAGTCTCTTATTGCTACCGGCCCGGCCACAGGCACATTGGCAGTAGCACTGCTGATGCTCTGATTGCATGACAATTCTTCTCACCTTGTTCAAAACGTTTTCATTTCTTTTCATTTTTAAGTGTCCGTTCGAGTTTATCTGCACAAATCACTTATAAATTGAATTAAAAAGCAAAAAACGACATCATCTTAATTAATTCGAACGAGAAAATAATTTACAATCGAAAAACGAATTGTGATTTCTAATTAAGTAAGTGCAACAACAAAAACAACAACAACAAACAAAACGAGACTCAAGAAATGAAAAGACTCGCATAGTGTAGGTAACATCAAACAGAAAACTGATAAAGTAATTTTCAATTTCCTTTTGTTGGATAAAATTGCCACTTTTATAGTTGTTACCAATTTAACTTTATTTAGTCTAACTAACTAAATGCCGACAAAAATAATTTACTCGTATCTTTTGGATTGGATTTAGAAATTTGTTCGAAATGACAATTCACAAGAGTGCCACTTGCTTTTACGGTGGATTGGGGAAACGTTTGTGAGAGACTGTTGATAGAAATCACTCTTTCTGACGAATTTTATGGGTTTTCTTTGAAAATCTGGTCTCAAAGGTTTACCTCTCAAGTTGAGAGTGTAAAATTGGTTTGGACTTTTCTATTTTTTAGAAGTAGTGAAGAAGTGCGCCTAAATTCTCAGAAGATCATTATTTGTTCTAACAATTGTTCTTTACGACGAATTTCAGCTTTTGAGTTCTTGTTGTTCAAGGCCTTTATAGAGTTATTTGTCTAAATACTACATATTTATGTAATATTCCAACTTCACACTTAGCTAAGTTCTATGTTCTAGCTATGTTGTATTTAAAAAGTAAAAACAACCAAAATATTTCCACATATCTGTTTCACAATTTATTGAAAATGTAAATTTAAGCTTATTTTTTCATAGTTTTACACCCCAAGCATAAAATTAGCATACAATGTGTAATGAGTAATACTACAAAACTTTTACATAAACTAAATATACATAATAATATGTGAACAACCCTTTGGCCTTCGTTTTTAAAGCCACGTGTGAAGCTTATACAAAAAAACGAAGGTGAAATAATAATAACAGGGCAGGGAAATAATAATAGCTGGGCGTTTGAAACATAGCATTTCCGGAATATTTGCAAGCGACCTAGTGCAAAATTTTATCTGATTTTAAGAAAATTTATTCAAATAAGATTATACGGTAGGGTAACGATAACGACGTTTAGCACTGATATTATTTAAAAAAGATCCCTTAAATGGGGTTAAAGTTAAAGAAATATTTATGAAGCATAACGTGTCTGGTGTACAGGGTTGCCAATAGTCCAGATTTATGTGTATTTTACACATTCTTTTTCGACCAACAAGCTTTTGAAGTCTATAGATCTGTGATTCGAATTTTGAATATTATAATTTTAACCTAAGTAAATTGTTTTCCTTTAAAGCTAGGTTGAATTTAAAATTGAATTAAACAAGTTGTATATGAGATATCAATAAGGTTTTATCATTATTTTTGAGCCATACCAATGACATTAGGTGTGAAATACAACGTCGTTGGAATGCCTTATTCGCTTCGCTGGGTGGCGCACATTCAAAAGGTGCAGTTTTTGATGAGAGAGCGCATAAATCAGGCTGAATTTGACCTATGGCATTGCTTATTTTTTCTTTGACAGCCGCGGTGGTTTGCGGCTTATTCGCATAGGCTTGTGACTTAAGAAAGCCCCACAAGAAAAATTCAAAAGGGGTCAATAAGACAATCTTGATGGGCAATTTGCGTTGCCTCTGCGGCTCAACATAACCATGCCATGAAACGAAACAATATCCTGTTGAAACCATATGCCTTTGGTGTTCATATCATATAATAATAGTAATCGCCGTTGACGGTGGTGAACAGGCCAAGATCATTTTTGAAGAAATTCGGACCGATATGATGACCTCTGCCCAAAATCTACACCAAACATCAACTTTAATTCGATGCATTGCCACTTCGTGAATCTTGCGTGGATTGGCGCCATCCCAAATTCGACAATTTTGCTTTTTCAAGTACCCATTCATCCAAAAATGGGCCTTATAGCTAAAGATGATTATTCGACCATCATCTTTGTTATCAACTTCCAATTGTTCCAAATTTCAATTAGCGAGCACACGATGCTGCGTGTATGGTCGTTTCGTTCCAGCTTTTATTACAATTGGACTTTGTATGGGTGTATGCCCAAATCACTACAATGTTGTGGTCTGCAACAGGCCAAACTCTTGTTAGCTATGAGGAACTCACTGCGACCGATTCTGCTGCATACTTTCACGAACAGCGCCGATTTGTTTGGCAGATCTTGCGTTTCATTGACGTACTGGTGTTGACTGGTTGTTCACTGAGCCAGTGTACTCGAATTTGTCCACTAAACGTCTCCTTGATGATTTTTCTTTAGTGACTAAAAGAAGAAGATAATTAGACGGAATATTAAAAGAGACAATATGGCCGCCACGAGCTGTCAAAATCAACTCATCCCTATAGAGAAACTCTTAACAATTTGAAAGAATTTTTATACTTAAAATAAATCACTTGATAGCTGACCTCTAAAAAACACCCTTTAGAAGTGCAAATTTAACCTCTGTCTGTTTAGGCTTAAGCTCTATAGACAAACAAAAAATATCAAATACAAATCTATCATTCCCTTAAACCAAAAATAATTTCTACCTAAAAGTCGATTCAAGCCGACGGTGACATTGTCTCTGCACGAATTACTCAAAACTTCAATTCTGTCTATCTAAACGCTGCAACTCGGCGGGTAATGTTAAAACAAAAGCACCTTTCATCTCTGATCTTCTCTTTTTCTTTGCTAATAGTTTATCATCTTTTTTTTCAAATCAAAATGCACCAAGTCTCTCGTTAAAAAATATACTAGTAGAAAAAACTGAATTATGTCACTACTTTCATCATTACCGGAAACGTGCCATAACTTCACTTTATTCACAAACACCACATAAAGAGTCTCTGAATGAAAATTAGCATCTGAAAACCTCCAACTCTCCATCAACTTCTATTTCAACTTCAGCTTTAGCTTCAGTAGATAAAAGCTAAAAACACTACCGAGTATGACTCTATTCGGTTGGAACACTTAACGTCTATCTCTTAGCGTCAGCATAAGCGTCTCAGCATCAGCACAGCGCAGAGCTGTGTTGAATGAAGCTTCTTCTTCTTTTTCTTTATACACAAGAAACCGCAAAAACCGTTTATTTTCATCTTTTCTAGCTGTTTACAATTTCATTAATAGCTCGAGTGCGGGCCTCTTTAGCACATTTATTGTACTACTTCGAAAAAATGATTAAAAATAAAACAAGAAGTGTGTTTTCTCGTTTTGTATTTTATTTGTTTTTATTTTTCTGTGGTGTTGTTTTTATTTAATTTTTTTTTTGTATTGTTTTTTATTTTGCGGCTCAACCAGAGATCATGACGAAATGATCAAACCACATACAGCAGATTGTTTTCGCGGTTACCCCGCATTGCATTGCAGCAGTAGAAGCAGCAGAAGCACCAACGGAATGAGGACGAGAAGCAGCAGATCTCTAAGGGGGCAATGTGCCCCCCTAATCAAATAATCACACCAAAGTGATTGACTCCATATATTAACTAGGGTTGTTTACCTAGATATAGATGCTCTGGCGCGTCTATACGGAAACTGGAATTTGTATCTGCTATTCTTCTATCATGCTTATAATGACGTACTCGTAGAAAGTAAAACTCAATTTTAATTGTGTATCTTTGAATCTTTGAGTAAAAGTATCTGAAAGATTAAACAAAAATTAAACATGTTGCGTGGATGGGTCGTAGATAGATACTCTTCGAACATTTTATAGAAGTGGGTTACTAAGACACATTTCGATATGCAGGCCCGTTTACGTCACAATAAATTCAAGACATCGACATTTCAACAGCTAAATTCTTGTGTATCTGCAACTTTTCATCCACTTGCTCGCGAAGGAAGATCAATAGTTTCAAAACTTTTTTAAAAAATGTAGGCTCTGTGGATTATTGAGATAAATCTTTGACCCGCAGAAAGATATCATTCGGTTGGATTTTAATTTAAAGCAGGGTTATGAATCACGCAAATGAAATTATAGACTCATTAGATGCGATTAGTTGATGTTGCAAGTTATTTTTCTTGTATGGACATAGACAGATACCAGCTGAAGCATGATGTTAACTAAAAATCGATTTACAATATTGTTGATTTACACACAAGAGAGAAGTTGCAATAAGATATTTTATCTCTAGAGGCATAGAATGAAATAAAACGAAGTGTGTATAGCAATAAAAAGTTAATTAGAGCAAAATCTTTGTTTAAGGTATGACAAAAGCTCTAACGCTTTGAAGAATGACCTTGATTAGGATTTAATTTTCTATATACACTTCTTTGTCATATAGCTAAGTACGTAAACTTGTGATACCTATACAAAATATACACACATAAGATTCTATTTATATTGGAAAAATTGAAAGCTGAATTTTCCAAAAAGTAAATTTAGTTCACGACTAATTAATCAATAAGAGTGAAGTCTTAATTTGAAAAACTAAAGAGGTTCTTAAGTTCTTTTTGATACTAATCAACATTTTTGTTAGCTTTTTGGGTAGTGGGCCTACGATTTTATGGTAAAACTGATTGGGTAAGAGCTATACTATTTGATGATTTGACAGTTTAAATAGATAGTTGTTACCATTCAATGTTAGGAAGCATTTATTTCGGAAAGACTGCATTCCGAAATTATGTTTTTCATTTAATGCCTAACTCCCCTCCAAATTGTATTACTTTAAAATGTTGTCTAGATGTTTGACTTATTCAGATTTAGGTTTACGAGCATAATAACTGCTAATTTACCTTTTGTTACTTGATGAAGAATACGAATTTGGCAGAAAATAAACTCATTAAACAAAAATTGGCCAATTCTACAAATTTAAGAAGTTACTTAAAAACGATTTAAGCATGTACTACACTTAAAACAATTTGCTACTTTAACGTTAAGTAATACGCAAAATCCATTTGACTTCAGTATTTCTGACCTTTTAGTTAATAGGTCTGTTCGCCAGATTTAAGCTTGTTTACTTTGTATTTATGTTTGTCACGAAGTATCACTGTTAAAACGTGTTCAGTTGCTACGTTTTTAATAAAAGCTTAGTGGTTCATATAATTAGTAGTACCCATGGCATGATGGTTAGTGCGTAGGACTATCATGCTAGAGGTCTTTAGTTCGATCCCTGCCTATACTATTTGAAGTTTTTTTCACGGGTACCGACCAATTCTCCAAGAGTAATTCTTGTCATGAAATGTGCTTCCTCCAATTAACCAATATAATTCCAATCGAATTTTTGCTCAAAGCTCAATTTTTCAGAGCAGGATCTCCTTCTAATATTAATAAAATAACAATAATTTACAGCAATTGTCATAGCAACTGTTGTTTGTTATGTACAGGGACCAATTTTGAGTATCTGCTCCGTATTTTTCAAACAGCACATTAGTTTGCGAATTAGAAAACTGAAAAACTAATTGAAATTCTGGAATAACTAGTAAATTGCTTAGTATTGGATGTTTTCGTAGCTGCATCAGAAGTTTTTATGGTTGTGGCCATTTCTGTACGATAAGATTTACCAATTTATCATAAATCTTTAAACAATAAAACAACGTGTTGAAATTGCCAAAACTTACTTTAAAACAAATATTTCTGCTAAGTTCATCCAACATTTTAATTGAAGAATTGTGTTAAGTGATATACAAAGTGTCCATTCATATATCGAAGAAAATTGACATTTTATCATCGGTCCTTTTTTCTTTACAAATGATGAAAGAACTGCTGATACAGTAAAACGTCAGCGCTATCGAAATTTTGCTGAATATCTTTTTGTGGCCTTTTATTACTCTAGATTCTAGAATGTTCTCAACCTCTTAAAAAGGAACCGAAATTAGTTAAATTGATGCTAGGAAATTGATAAGTCCTTAAAGGTTATAGTAATTCAGAAAACTTAAGTGAATATTTATTGAGTCAATAAAATAAAAATATTATGTGTGGTCTTCCTACGACAAATAGTATTAATGATTTTAAGCACTTGCTCAATAGAAATTGATGTAATCAAAACTAGTGATACAGAAAACTACTAGGAGTTCTGTCAATATCTTCTGTTAAAAGATAAAGAACCTTCGATCGCAATCAATAGACTATCATTTTTTTGTCTTTCTGTTTTAATGAAATTTCGCCTTGAATTAAAGCTTGTTCGACCTAAAAAAAAAAACAAAACAAGACGAAAGACAAAACATAAATTCACATTTGTGAATTTCTGTATTTCTAGTATAACAAATTGGAGACACACTTCTTATATTGTTTTGTCTCAAATACCTGCTATGCAATTCATGATGTCGAAAGAATTTATATTTATTTACCAAGAACCAACATTACAAGAGCGATTATGATTTTCCTATTGGCCCAATTTCTTTGATATTCCGATACCGATACCGAAACCAGGTCGTGTTCATTTTGTTAGCAAGTAACGTAGATACCTATATAACATAGTTCACCAATAATAATGTTTTGACTTATAGATAGAAACCTAGAAGTTTGTAGAAACAACATATAAACAGATACTTGTGATAGGTAATGCTCAAGAAGAACAAATATTTATTATTCATTGCTTCATTTTATATTTCTTCGTCTTCTAAAAGGTATCACAACAGTTTGCTATAAACAAGTCGTAAAAAAAACTAAGCCAATTTGATGGGATGTGGATCCAAGGCATCGTATACAGAAATGAAAATATATCTCGGTACTTGGGATTTAAAGTCTTGAACGAATAAAAAGCTTACGAAATAAAAACACTGTGATGTGCTTACCTACCCCACTTTTTTATTTCGATACGGATGTGAGTCAAACAACTGTCAGAGGAACGTCACGATATGTCATAAATTAACGCGCAACATCGCTGAAATATGTTGATATTTTTGTTTTTTTTTTTGTTTCATTTGTATAAATAATTTTTGATTAATATTAATTAATCAACAGCAATTACTTTGCAGTACAAAAAAGAACCTTTGTTATGAATCTTTCTCACTATAAAAGTATAAGACGTCGTCGTCGTCGTCGGCGGGCTGCGCTGCGCTGCTGAGATGCTAAGAGCAATGAACTACAGCGATAACAATGATGATGATTCGTCTTCTATGTATACCATCACTCGTCTTGAGAATTCGTCATTGCCAGACAATCCGTAAGGAAAAGAATAAATTATTCGCACGCGATGTTGGTTTTCAATTTAACTGTCTTCGTGGTGTTTTTCTTTTTTTTTAAGGTTAGGTAAATTGTAGTTTTGTTTCTGTCTTCAAGGCGATCAATATCTCGCTTGAAGTGCTTCCAATGTTTTTCTTTTAAATCGACCGGCAGCTAAACCCAAAGCGACAACAACGACAACGATGAGCGACGTCGAAGACGAAAACGAAGACGATGACGGTCAACCAAAAGTCGAAGAACTTAAAAAGCTCGATTGTGTCTCGTGTGACAGCAAACACGCCTTTTTCGAAACCAAATAAACACTCAGGTGACACTCTCATTACCTAGACCCAATATTACTCACATACAGTTTCAATATACCTACAAGACATTGTTTGTTTAGCCTCTTTATGCTGTTGCTATAATATAGTGTTGTAGTTTAATTCAAGGTGAGGTCGAACAACGAACAACGATGTCAACGATTCCAAACTGGGTTGTCAATTGTTTTTGAAATGGCTGTGGCTATTTTTAAAATAAGACAAACTATTGTTGTCTTCTAAACATAATGGAAAAAAAATAAATATCCAATTTTAGACAGCAGCTTCCGTTTAACAACTTCTATTGTTATTAAGGCGAAAAATCATTATCGGACGATAATTACGGGCATTTATAAGACATTGCCAAAAAAGTGAAATCCAAATTGCAAGTGTTCGCTTTCGACTTGAGATTTTTGTTAATAATAATAATAAATTCTTTTTAATGAAATTAAGCTTCTCAGGTGGGTTGATGTTGCTTTGATTGATTAGTCTGCAAGGCCTCAAGACATATAACTAGATAGTTCTTTTTTCTTTTGTTGCTTTTTGAAGAGAAAGCCAAAAATTAGACTGTCCATCTTACATATATTAATCGCATGTCTGAAATACTATACTATACTTTCGACACGCACAAAAGCTTGGATGTTTTATAAGAATAATATAAATCATAGAAATGGGTGTTTTTTTTCTTTATTGCCAATTTTATAGTTTATAAAAATTTGTTCATTATAAGATTTTTTTTTTGTCGAAAAGGATTAGAAAATTGGCAATGATGTACCTATGTAATTCCCTAATTTATAAGTAGTGAAAGTGATAGTTAGGAGGTGGAGATGAGTAATTGGTTGGGAAAAAAATGATATACTACCTTAATTATGAACAATTTTGCACCAACTTTAATGCTATAAATGCTTGAATTCCATCCGCCTTAATTATTTAATTGATTTAATATATATGTAATTCAAGCGCAGAAATTCATAGGTATTTTATTTTCTTACATCATTTTTGAATCATGATAAGTAATGATCAATTATGGTCTTAAGATAAATGTAATTCTTGAATTATGAAATGGAAATGGAATTTTTAAATTCTGAGTTAAAATTGAAGTACAGGTATGTTGCCTCCTTAATTAAGGTTTTTGGTGAATAGAATTTGTTTTGCTTTTGAAGTGTTAAAAGCCTGCTAGATTTCCACATTACATATGCACAATGTTTAAAAGACGCTATCCTCAAACGCCAGAATTTTGAACTTCATATAGGAAGATATTGTAATGGGTCCGATTTGTCAAATTGAAAATTTCGACATTTCTCGACGTTTCAAGGCCCTAGAGTCGAAATAAAAGATTTTTAGAAAGATGTCTGTGCGTGCGTGTGTACGTACGTTCCTACGTCCGTACGTTCGCTACGTTTTTTCGACATCCATAGCTTAAGAACCAGAAGAGATATTGACTTCAAATAAATTTTGTTAGGTATACAGATATTAATGCAGAAATATGCAGAAAGGGCTATCAAGAAAATTGCGTGGGTGGTTATTCACCATAGCAGTTTAAAAAAAAGGTGAACATTTTGGTAAACCCTAAATATCTCACGAACCAATAACGCTAGAGACTTGAATTATATTTTTAATTATATATTATAACGTAATACCAAACAAATATATTTTTGGAAAAAATTCCAATTAACGATTTTTTTATAATTCAAAAAAACTGAAAAAGAATATTATTTACCTCGGAAAATTTACGAACAAAAAACGATTTTATCTCCAAAACAATTTTGTGCAATGAAGAATTATGTTTTTAACATCTGGTAATTTTGATAAAAATCGAAGTGACAGTTTTTTTTACAAAAAATAAAAACCTAAAAAAAACAATACTAAAACTTAGTAAAAATTTTCTTTCGACTCAAATATAAAAAAATTACAATTTTCAAAAATTAAAAATATTGGCTTCAAACTTATTTTATCTCACAGAAAATATTGTTTTCGACGTAGTCCCTTTTTAATAAAAATCCAACAGTCAGTTTTTTCATAAAAAATTAAAATCTACAAAAAATAGTACGGAAATTTGGTAAAAAATGATGTTCGGTTCTCGATATCTCGTGAAAAATAGAAGATATTGACTTTAAATGCATTTCATTCATCCAATTTGTATTTGTTTATTTAAGAAATACAAATTTTTAAGAAATGCTACTAAAATTGGTAAAAATTGGTTTTCGACTAAAAATCTCGTTAACAAAAACAGATTTTGAAATCAAACTATTTCATTATATGGTAAATATTGTTGGTAATTTTTAAATTTTTAAGAAACAAAACACGAAACGCTATAAACTTTTAAGCAAGACAATTCGACAGACGGGATGGGAAGTTATCAGTGTGGTTCTCATCCAAACCTCTTTTTTATTGTTTTTATTTGACAAATTATGATTTTAAATCATCAGCTAAGGATTTCCAAAAACATGTGAATTATTTGAAATTTGAATGAAATGCCACCTATCGAGTGAAAATTTGAATAGCTCTTAAAAAGTCAAGACAGCAGAGAATTTCAACAGTTCAATTGATCTGCAAGAAGATTGAAAAATACTTGATGTGTGTTTTAGAATAATTTCATTTCCAAAACTAAACAAAAGTCTGTCACAAAAAAGTTTGTGAATTAGAGCTCGTTCCTGTGTTCCAATTGATGAAATAGATAGTAGGAAAAAATCTATACAAAATTTAATTTAGACATTTGTATTTCTTTCATGTCGTCAGCTTTCATTTTTCATGCAAATAATAGAAAAGAAGACATTCACTCTAAACATTTACCTACCTGTCTCACCTGCTGCTAAACTAATCACTTTCCATACATTTAACCAGAGCAATTGAAAAAAATTTAAATTTGTCACATTCGCTACCGTCCGTCCGTCGTCGTCCCTCATGCAGTCGTAGTCAATATAAAAACAAAAACAAAAAAGTAAAAAATAAGAAAAATATCTAAAAGAACAACAACATGCCCCATAGTTGGAATGGAATTATCTATGGACTAGATCTAGTCCAATTTTAATTGCAATTGAAGAGAACCAGCTAACAACTGCTCTCAATCTCAAGTCGTCGAAGTTGTCGCCACCGCAACATTCCGTTCGCACACCACCCACATATCGCTTGGACGCCGCGCCGGCCGCTCCGTGGTCTCCCACCGGACTACCAGCAAGAAAAGAAAAAAAAACAACGCCACCACAAGAATTTATGTGTCGCGTATCTCGGTTGGCGCCCACATTCGCACGCTATAGATATATAAAATACACCTTGGAACGCATCGTCAATGATTCAGTTCCCTCCCGTATCTATCTTCCACATAGAGCGCAGCCCCTGTTTTGTTTTTATTTTATTTTATTTTATTTTATTTTATTTTATTTTTCAAGAACCAAGCGGAAACATTTCGACAAAAATGCAATAAATTAGATCCGCCACCACCATCCTAAAGATCCAACTGCTATGACCGGCGGCGGGCGGGCAGCGCGCGGTGCAGCGGTGTAGGAAGAAGGAGGTGGAGGAAAGTACATGTCCAAAGATGCAGGTCTCACGATCCGTTCATGATAACTCCACTCTAACTATTGTGGAACTAGATACTTTGACTTCAACCTTATTCCATGTTCCATGTTATTAGGCAAGGTGCAGAGTTGCATGCAGCATAACCAACTAAACCAACTATTGTACTTACCTCCTTGCGAATCGAATTGCATGGAAATTGCTGCAAGTACTCTACGTTCTTCGTAATAAAGCGATCAGACATTATTTGGCTCAGAATCCACTTGTCGGATTTGGTTCGTTGGTCCGTCCGTCTGTCTGTTTTCGTTTTGGTTTTGGTTTTTCTGATGATGTTCTGGAGTAGGAGTCTAACAATTCAAATCAACCTTAAAAAATGAAGGGGAAGACTTTGGAAACAAAGACGAGCCATTATTTTGCTTCTGCAAACGTAAATTCGACCTTTTCGATGATAACTATAGTCTGTCTTTCTGTCAGTAGTCTTTTTGGTCGTTCCACAGTCGGGATAAGTGGTCTAAATGTGAAATGTTATAGGTAATAGGTGGATTTTTATTGCACAAATATCTTTGATTAAGTTCGGAATTGGCTTGGAATGAATTTTGATTTCCCACACAAATATTTTTGGGTGGAGATTTAATAACTATGTTCTTAAAGTTTTTTTAAATTTAATTAATTTTGTAATTTGAGACTAACTTATTGAAAATTTAATACAATTTGTTTTGTAGCTAAGTTCTTTTTACAAAAGAAACTTTTAAGCACAGCACAGACTTTACTAGAGCTTTATAGGAGCAGTAAGATATCAATTTCGAATGTCTGGTATTTCATAACAAAAAATACATATTTTTTAATTATTGCTTAAGGAAATATGAGGTAATATGATAGAATTGAAAATAAGACCAAACTACTCCGAAAATATGTTTTAATGGTTGAGAATATTTTAATTCATACTTTTCATAGGGTATCAGTTTTCGGGACTTGAACTTGAATAGGGGTTTTATTCAAAAAGCTTTTAAGATTTTTGTAACAATTTGAGTTTTCATTATTAAAATATAAATATTACGGACATTTTTAAAAAAACAAACATTTTAAAACCCAATTCCTTAAAAATTGTTCTAGCGGAAAGTTTTGAACGATTTAGTAAAATGGAAAAGTGATTTTAGAAAGTAACTGAGTTAAAAAGATGATTTTGATAATTTAGAAGTATTTTAGAATGTACTTTTTTTTAAAATAATTTTCAGACATCCAAGGGGTTATTACTGCTCTTAATATGTTTAAAGTTAAAACTCAGTTTTAGCGATGTTGAGGGGTTTTAGAGGAGTTTGGTCTTAAAGTTTTGAATATAAAAAAAAACGGAGTTGGGTAAAGCATTTCACATTCTTGATGTGCGGTTAAAAAAAGATTCTCTATTTTTGACAGCATTTCTGAAATTGAGTTCAAGGGTAAACGGATCAGTATTCCTAGAAGTGCGAGTGTTACGGCAATTTTTTTTTTGTGGTTGAATCTAACGCGCAGACTATTGTTTGTAAAAATATCTTCAAAACAATGAAACCATGACATTTTTCGACCCCTTTCGCGCGATGTAAAAATATCGGTAAAAGTTCTATCGCTTATCGTTTTCAAAGCTATTTTTAATATTCTATCTGAAAGACTTAAATTTGACTAAGGGGCACCTGCCCAAATATTGGAGTTTAAGTTCAAGTTGTTTTGTCTTGCACTGTTGAAAAAATCCTAAGCACCTAGTAGAATTTTTGGCAATTTCGAATATGTGATCATTCCATAAAAGGTGAAAATTAATTTCCTCGATGTAAGTTTTTGGAAGTAACTTTTCATTGGAAATGCTATTGAGATCGGAATTAAATGAGCTTATCAAACAACCGAAGGACAAGGATATAAATCTAGAATCTAGCAACGATTTTGAAAAGCTGAGGATTCTTTTGTAAGTTAAACAGTTAAATGGCCTAGAAATTGCAGATAAGAGATCGTTTATCAATCAATATAAGAAAGAGAGTTGGAAAATGGAGAACTTGAAAACACCAGAATTTGTTTTGTGAATTTGAGACTTGAAACCATACAATACAACTCATATTGAACTATTAGAAAGGTGGTTTCTAATCCACCTAAGAAGATCTATCTATCAATTTTCTACTAAAGTGTAAATGGCTACTTTGACTTTTAGTAATTTGATACATCTATATTACTCTTGAGTTTTTAATAATTCAAATTAGTTATTTCGTTTCCACATCTTTGTTCCACGAATTGTCACTGTTAAGATGTCTTCAGATTTTTTAGAATAATTAGTTAATTGCTTAATATTAAGAAAATTGTTAACAAGTAAAATGTTAAGTCCTTAGTAAAAGATTGGTAAAATTGTGCATCCAATAATTTGTAAGGACTTACAAAAATCGTAACAAAGAGCTAGTGTAAGGCACTTGTTTCGATTCCGGAAGCTAGCTTATTCAAAAAGTCTATTCCTAGTGACCTTATAGGTAGCGCAACAGTCTATTGAGAACTAGGGCCTATTGACTTATAACTCTCAACCATTCCTGTTGTGCTAGTAAAGTTGTCAGGGATGGAGGGGACCTACAGTTTTAAGCCGAATCCGAACGGCTAATTTGAGAAAGCACTTTTCAAGACAAGAATTACTCTTGGAGGATTTGTCAATTCCTCACAAGAGGCAATACTCGTGAAAACTTTTTTTTTTACACAGGCACAGGCAGGGATTGAACCCAAGACCTCCGGCGTGACAACCAGCATGCCACGGGTAGGTACTACTAGTGACTTAACATGACAAAAAAAGAATCTGTAACTGGAGTCAAAGTGGAGGAACAATCCACATATGAACTTTATTCAACAGCAAATCATTTTACCACAAATTGTTTAAAAAATTGTTTTGGGCATACTTATGTTCAATTCGAACATTTAATTACTTTTTCTTACTAAAACTTTAAAAGAGTCAGTTTTGCCTCTCTCAATTAAGTTTAAAATCATGTCCGTTAAGTAAACACTACCATTTAAAAAATTTCGGAACTTAGTTGTACGTACCTTTTAAAAATGGTTGAAATAATTCCAAATTGAAAATTTAATTTATCGTAAATAAACGACGAACAACACAAATTTACAAATTCACAGCAATTCCTAGTTTCCTAAGATTTTAAAGTGGTTGTGCTAAATTGATGGACACTTTAAAATCGCAATTAAAAATTTATAATATTCCATTAAAAAATTGCGAATAACTTTATCTAAGGTTTAAGGTAGAAAAAGATGCATTTCTCAATTCATTTTTGAAAAATATATTAAGATGCATGTTCCTCAATATAAATTCTTAATTATTTGATCCAATAACTATTTTTATTTAAATCATATTACCTCATGCTGAATTTATTTTTTGTCTCTGTATCTTTTTCTTTCCAGGTAAATTCATTTACAAAAATACAAAATGACGTAAGTAGCAAAATCATTTTCAAACAAAATACATGCATACGAAAATGTATGTATAAATAATTAAATATCAATGAGTTAAAAAAAAAACAAGACACTGGCTGGCTGGTTCGGTCAACGTGACGCCTTTTTTCAAAAGATATATAAATATTGTATCTTTAGGATTCTGTCAGTTATGTGTCATATAAAATTATATTATAAATCTGTATCTCGCCATGGGTTGCATTTATTAGCTTCTGAGTCTGACACAATTCTGTCATGAAGTTATATTGTGCAATAAAGGTGACACATTCAATCCAGCTTTCAACAACAAGACTAATTTTTATTTATTTAAAAAAAAATACTAACAATTTTTGAAAAACAATTTTAATTTTATTTGAATTTGTTGGCAAAATTGAGATATTGAATAAATAAATGCAATGGACTTACATCTTTTGTTATTTAGTTTTTGTGCTGAAGATACGAATATTTGTTATGTTGTTAAATTTTATTTTATTTCCTTCACACTTCAAGAAACGTTAGAAGTTTTATTTTCAATCAGACACTTTTTCAATATTTTTAAGAATATGTCGATGTCAAACCTACTTCCAATTTTGCTGATTTAATATTAAATTTTATGAAATTTGGGTTGGGAAACAGCTTTTAGCTCCTAATATCAATTTAGTTCATTGTGGCGTATACGTAACCTTTTTAAAGATAAATGCATTTTCCACATAATTTAACAGTGGATTTAACTATAGAAAAATTTTATTAATTTTGCACTATTTGTGTCATAAGTTTTTTATATTCAACCAAAATTTAATGATTCAAAACTATGTGATTTTTCAAAAACCATACCTTTTAAAATTTAACTAGTTTTCAGAAAACTTAGAAATTGTTTGAAAATTCTCCATCAATGAAATAAGTTTATGAACGAAGAAACTCATTCAATCCCATTTTCAGACTTAAAATAAATGACTGTTAGAATTTAGTGCTGCAAAGTGGTAATTTTCACACGCAAACTTTAAGGTAATCTTTTAATAACTTTCTGTGTAAGGAATATAGGAACGGTGGAACTTCTCAGTTCAATAAAAGTGTTTCCGTCTTTGTACAATCATCTGACTCATGTGGCTTATTTTTGTTTTTGTTTTTTGTATTATTATATGGTTTTCTTTTTTAAGAACCACCGCATGTTGATAGCTTTGCGTGTTTAGAGAATGAAGAGGTAATTTCAATATTCTTAGGATCCGTCTAGACGTCATTTAGTACAATAAAAGAAACACGTCAAACTGCATGTGGGCAGCATAAACAGAAACAAAAGATTTACCAACAAGGACCATCGACCCTGGGATCTGAATCTGAGCCATGAGAAAGATGATATCACTTCGTGTAAGGTTTCGGTTTCACCATGACCAGAGACAAACATTTATACAAAGTCGCGAAATTTAATTGAACAAGCTAAAATTGTTTATTTTTCGGATTCTTCTCACCCAAAAGAAACGCCGCCATCCATTGCCGCCACCTCGGACGCTGATCTGCGGATTAATTTCGCTTTTTTTTTGTTGACTTGGTGTTAGTCCCGTCGCGTCGTCGTGGAAGAGATAATAAGTTGCACTCTCTTGAAGTTGAAATTCCATTAAATTGTTTCTTTTTTGTTTTCTTAGTGAAGTATCTTGCTGTGAAGGTTTCACATTGATCTTTTTTTTTTTTGCAATTTTTATCTCATGTATTTCGCCTTAGGAATCCTTTCAATGGCTTGAGGGATCCATTAAATTCAAGGTGATATATGTTTAAATAGAGAAGAAAACTTGACCAAGGGGTCAATATTCATAATTCACACGGAATTCCTTTTGTTTAAATTTGAGGCTCTCAAATTAAACAAATAAAAAAAAACAAAGCGTGATTTGTCTGACCGTCATCATTTCCAAACGAAAAAAAAAAATTAATTATAAAATAACCAAATTATCAATCAAGGCCAAAGGCCTTGTACACAAAATTAAGAAAGGAAAAAGTACACAAGATTAAGAAAGGAAATTAATTGGATTAAAATATGCGATAATCAATAAATTAACCCAACACGAGATATGAGGTAATAAAAATGAAGAAGGTGTCTATGTTTTTTTAGGACCATTGTATAAGCTATGAGAGTCAACCTAATCCTCATACCTCATTTGTAAGCTTCATTTGTCGAAAGGTTTATTTATTTTTTTAGGTGAATTGAAGAAGGCAGAACTCAAATGATTGGAGTTGCCCGGTTACATTATCAGAACACCCTCACATAACTTTGTAATAATATTAAGCACCCTATCATAACAAAGTATCTTTATATAAACAAAATGTAATGCTCACACATTGATTCATAATTTCATCTCATAGCGGATGATGATATCCGATATTATAAATATCTTTATATAAACAAAATGTAATGCTCACACATTGATTCATAATTTCATTTCATAAGCGGATGATGATATCCGATATTATAAATACCATATCAGCACTTTTTGCCTTCAGTAACTTGTGTGCCCAAAGCATCTTAAATAATTCTAAAAGAATTCTTGTGTCAGCAATAATAAAAGACAAAGGAAAGCAAACGATCTTCAGCCGAAGATAGATTTGCTTAAGTAAACATTTTACAAGTATAAAAAGGGTTTCATCGATCAATGAGAGTTCAGTTCACAGTTGTCATTCTACGTATAGCCTAAGATTTCCCCCCACCAGTGGTAAGGGATCTGAAGCTTTGATTTAATAAATAATATTAAGTTTAATATACATTGAATGCGTTTTATTTAATTGTTGATTGTGATCTTCTGCGATCACAAAAATATATTTTTTATTGAAATAAAGAATCGGAAACGAAATTGGCGCAGTCGGTAGGATCTCGAAAGATCGAAATATATTGAATCTTACTTTATTAAAAGTTTAATTCGGGATCGTCCTAAAACTAAATAAAATAGTTAGTACCGGTAAAGTAAAATTACTAAATGGTGCTATAGGACAGTGAAAAATAAAAATATATATTTTGTTCAGTGAAAAGCATCGTAAATCAAGATCCGAAAGGACAATTTTACAAAGTCTCATAGAGAGAATGCTTGACTAATAAAACAATTAAAATTAACAAAAAGTGCTACTAAATGCAACCAGAAGGAAATCTTCAAATGGAAGCATACAGAAAGTGAACTCAGTGTTAAATTAAAATTAACAAAAAGTGCTACTAAATGCAACCAGAAGGAAATCTTCAAAAGGAAGCATACAGAAAGTGAACTCAGTGTTAAATTAAAATTAACAAAAAGTGCTACTAAATGCAACCAGAAGGAAATCTTCAAAAGGAAGCATACAGAAAGTGAACTCAGTGTTAAATTAAAATTAACAAAAAGTGCTACTTAATGCAACCAGAAAAAATAAATCTTCAAAAGGGAGCAGAGGCCCCGCAAGTAAAGGAACCACATATAGATCAATTCAGCAAAAGTTGAGAAGAAAACAACTTCAACAAAATAAAATTAAAGACAAATAAAAAGTTAAAAGTGCTACTAAAAAATATATATATGACATTACTTTAAAAAGTGTAAATTAATAAAAAGAAGGAAGAACAACTGTACGTGGCAAAATTATCCAAGTCGAAAGCCCCAACGTGTTCGATAAATGAAGAAATATACACCATACAACAAACCAGCTGCGTTAACATATAATACCGAGGAAGAAAAAACTTCAAAATCAACAGATCCTGCAGCAATCCAGCAATCAAAAGAAATTGAGCAAGCAGAAGAAAAAATTGAAAATAAGGTAAAAATGGCTACAATAAATATCGACCCCTTAAAATTAGTAAAGAATTTACCAAATTTTAATGGTAAATCATGTAATATTATTATATTTATTAAAAAAGCAGAATTTGTAATAAATTCATGTAGTTTGTATAACGAAGGTTCACAAGAATTTATATTGAGTGAAATAAAATCAAAAATAACAGATTTCGCCCTAGAGGTAGTATTAAGGAGTGGCGACCCTAATAATTGGCAAGATATAAAAAATATTCTAGTAAAGAATTTTGGTGAGAAAGAATCTTTTCTAAAATTAAAAGAACTAGCAGATAAAGTTTATTCAAAAAACATTTCTCAACTATATAATACATTCTCAGAAATCCTCTGTAGACTAAATAATAAATATTATTTATCTGAAAATAAACCGGAAGAATACAATCCTTTCAATAATGAAGCGTCATTATTATCTAAATTTTGTGAAAGAATACCCCCTAACGCAAGTTCAATAATAATCAA
The DNA here is from genome assembly GCA_951509635.1 of Eupeodes luniger. Classification (NCBI taxonomy): domain Eukaryota; kingdom Metazoa; phylum Arthropoda; class Insecta; order Diptera; family Syrphidae; genus Eupeodes; species Eupeodes luniger. The sequence continues at coordinate 3,218,142 of OX608074.1, forward strand.
TCATAACATAACAACCCTTAGTGAAGCTTTTTATAAATTAGAATCTTGTCATTGGACAAAAGAAGAAAATAATTATAATGATAGAAATACTCGAAACTATAGAACTGGAAATAACAATAATAATTTTAACGACAAAAACTATAAAAAATATAATAATTACAATACAAATCAAAGACTTGATAGAAATTACAAAAACGAATCAGGAAATTCAAATAACTATAGGAATTTCAATAATAAAGGTCAAAACTTTTATAGAAACAATAATCAAAACTATAGAAACCAAAATGAACGAAATTATAGGCAACCAAATAGAAGTGGAAATTATTCTAATAATAATCGTAATCCATTTGCTACACAAAATAAAAAAAATGATCTAGAACCAATGGAAATAGATCACCTTACTCAAAATACAGCAAATTTTCAAACACCCGCCTCAACAGACCATTACCCTGCATAGATGTTCATATTCTTAATAAAAAACTTAGATTTTTAGTAGACACAGGAGCAGCTACATCTATTTTAAAAGAAAATATATTTCCAAGACATTATGAAAGTAAATTAGACAAACCAGTTATAATTAAAGCATTATATAATGAAAATCAAATAAATTCAAAAATAATTTTACCATTACCAATCGAATTTAATAAAAAAGAATCAACCATGGAATTTTTAATTACACCAATTACAAACAGTTCGTTTGACGGAATTTTAGGAAATAATGTCCTTATACCATTAGAAGCTGAAATATCATATTATACACATACTTTGAAAATAAAAAATACTATTATCCCATTAATGACAAAACCAAAGGAATACCCTTTAGATAGATACATTCAGGAATTATCAAATACACAAATAGATTTATGTGGTATTGATGTAGTTTTACAAGATTTAACTGATAAACTAACTGAACATTATATGAACAAAGAAGAAAAGAAAGCTCTGAATCAAATATTAAAAAATAATAAACAATTATTCTATAGCGAAGGAGATATCTTAACTAACGTAAAAGAAGTAACACACAACATTGAAACTAAAAGTGATAAACCAATATATTCACGACTATATAGATATCCAGAAGTACATACAAAAGAAGTCGATAAACAAATAATCGAAATGTTAGATCAAGGCATAATAAAAGAAAGCAACAGTCCATATAATGCTCCTATCTGGGTTGTACCCAAAAAGATAGACAATTCAGGACTTAAGAAATGGCGAATTGTTATAGATTATAGAAAACTTAACGAAGTAACCGTGGAAGACAAGTTTCCTATTCCAAACATTGAAGACATTTTTAGTAAATTGGGAAGATCCCAATATTTTACCACATTAGATTTAGCGAAAGGTTTCCATCAGATATTGGTGAATCCTAAAGATAGGTATAAAACAGCTTTCTCAACAGCAAACGGTCATTACGAATTTAATCGGATGCCATTTGGATTAAAAAATGCCCCCGCAACTTTTCAACGAATGATTAATCACGTATTAGAAGGACTTGTAGGAAAAATATGTGTGGTCTATTTAGACGACATTCTCATATTTAGTACATCATTTGAGGAACATATTTGCTCAATTAACAAAGTATTTAAAAAACTTAACAATCACAATTTAAAAATACAAATAGATAAATGTAAATTTTTTAGCAAGGAAACCGAATATTTAGGGCACGTTATTACTACAAACGGAATTAAGCCAAATCCAGAAAAAATAAGAACAATTGAAAAAATACCTATTCCTGGTACAACAAAACAAATAAAATCTTTTCTAGGTCTAACAGGTTATTACAGGAAATTTATTAAAGATTATTCAAAGGTAGCAGTACCTATGACCAAATATCTTAAGAAAGGAGCAAAGATAAATATTAAAGACCCAGAATATATAACAGCTTTTGAAGAACTTAAATTGCTCATATCTAATGACCCCGTTTTAAAATATCCTGATTATACAAAGGAATTCGTGTTAACAACTGATGCATCAAATTATGCGATCGGATCAGTCCTTTCACAATCAAATCACCCATTATGCTATGCATCTCGCACCCTCAATGAACATGAACGCAGATATAGCACTATTGAAAAAGAATTATTAAGTATTGTTTGGTCAACAAAATATTTTAGACCATACCTTTACGGTCGCAAATTTAAAATACAAACTGATCATAGACCTTTAATTTGGTTAAGTAACCTTAAAGAACCAAACTCAAAACTCCAAAGATGGAAAATAAGTTTAAACGAATATGATTTTGATATTGAATATTTAAAAGGAAAAGAAAATCGCGTAGCAGATTATCTTAGTAGACTCGAAGTAAACGCAGTCAATAGAAATGAAGATTCAACATTAGCCACAATTCATAGTGGAACAGAGGAAAGAAATGATCACATAGGAATTTCAGAATTACCTACAAATATGTTTAAGCATCAAATAGAAATTATAGAGTCAGACAATGAAGGTAAAGATATAAAATATATATATAAAGGTATAAGAAGACTCACTATTAAATCAAAAGATATAGGTGAATATTTTACTGAAGCATTAAGGGAATTTTTACCTGATCACGGAAATGTGGCAGTATATTGTCCAAGTGATACTTTATTTTGCAAAATTCAGGAAAAATATGTTGAGCTTTACAGCAATCAAAGTAAGCTAAAATTACTGAGATGCATTACTCTTTTAAAAGATTTAAGTAATACAGACGATGCGTTGAATCTCATTCAAAGGATTCATGAACAATTTAATCACAGAGGAATACAAGAAACATATCTTGAAATTAAAAATGAATATTATTTTCCAAAATTAAGAGAAATAATAAGAAGATACATTAACAATTGTACTGTATGTCAAACAGCAAAACATGATAGAAGTCCAAAAAAAATAAAATTTGAAATGAGCAAAACTGCACTTAAGCCAAACGAGCTAATACACATGGACATTTATATTCCAAGTAAAGATATTTACTTTTTAACAATTATAGACAAATTTACTAAGCATTTGACAGCCTTTCCCATAGCTAGTAGAAACACTCATAAAATTATCGAGCAACTTAAACTTAGAAATTCTATATTAGGCAAACCCCAAGAAATAGTTTGCGACAATGAGTTTAATAGCCTAGCATTTAAAGAATATTGCAATGAAGAAGGAATTAAAATAAAACTCATAACCCCAAATCATAAGACAGGAAATTCAGATGTAGAAAGAGTGCATGGTACACTTAATGAACATATAAGAATATATAATGCACAAGAAGAGAAAAAGAACATATTAAACCTAAGAGAAAAAGTAATAAAAGCAGTTAGTATATATAATTGTACAATCCATTCAACAATATTAAGAAAACCTATAGATTTTATTCAAAACAAAATAAAAGTAGAAGATTTAGAAGAGATAGGAAAAAGGATCCAAACAGTTAAAGAAAATAATATTAATAAAAGAAATCAAAATAAAGCAGATTTTATTGAACCAGATTTAAAAAAAGACGTTTACGTAAAAGCTGACGTAGTAAGAACAGCAAAGAAGATAGCTGCAAAATATAAGAAGACCAAGGTAGAAAAAATTGATAATAAATATTATGCAAATAATAAAAAATTACATAAAACCCATTTCAAAAGAAAATATAAATATCAAAGTAGTGATAATAATAATTTAATCTCTTTACAGCCAAAATGAAAACCATAATTATAATTGTATTATTCACTTTTACCATAGTGAAATCAGAATTTTTATTACAAGAAATTCATAATCAAGCAGGATATATAATTATAAAACAAGAACCCATTGAATTAATCGAAAAATATGATAAAATACTCCATATTATTAATTTAGAAACTTACAATGAAATTATTAAACAAATTGAATTTTCTATAGAAACAGGCTATAACAATTTTCAAGACTTAAGATTAAAAAGATTAATGACAGAAGCTTTAGGAGATTCTAAATCCAAATTACACAGCATACTTCCTTATTCAAGACAAAGGAGAGGATTAACAAACATGGGAGGTAACGCACTCCATTTTCTTTTTGGAGTGATGGATAATGATGAAAGATTAGAGATTGAGAATCATTTAAAAATAATTGAAGAAAACAATATGAATGCTATGACAGAACTAAATAAACAAATAGGTATAAATACGCAATTCCAAACAGAATTAGAAACAATGGCAGACCGTATAAACAAACACCAGTATATATTAAGAAACTTTATTAATTCCACAGAAATAAAACAAGAAAATCTAGCTAAAAGCATATTATCATTACAAATAAATACAGATATAATGCTGTTAAACAATGAAATAGAAAAATTACAAGACAATGTAGTCTTTTCAAGATTAGGAATTCTAGGGAGAAATATCCTAACTAAAGAAGAAAATGAACGATTCAATATAACCATTAATAAATTAAAATATATTGAGAGCAGCCTATTAACTAGAAATAACAAATTAGTTTTTGCTTTAAAAATACCAGTATTTACAAATAAATGTGAAAACATAATGATTCTACCTATACCAAACGATCAAGGACTTGAAGTCGAAATATCAAAATACAACTATATAATTTGTAACAAAACATTATATGAAAACAATGAAATTAAATATCTTAAACATTTAAAGAAAAGTCCAATATGTATTCAAAACCTATATAAAACAAAATATGAAAACTGTAAGATAAGATCAAATAAAGATCAAGAATTAATAGAATTAGAAGATGGACTTGTATTAACAAAAAACTTAGTAGAAACAAGTCTAAATGAATATTGTAACAATATTGAATATAAAATTATTAAGAATAACCTTTTACATTTTAAAGATTGTAACATTAAAATAAATGCAACTTTATATATAAATCGAAAAGAAACTTTTAAACAAAATATTATAATTCCATTATATAAAACATTAAACATTACAAAAATTAATGTTACATTAGAAGATATACATATAAATCAAATTGAAAATTTGAAAGAATTGCAAGCAATAAGATACCAAAACAATATAAAACATGTTATATCATATACTAGTATAGCAATCATAATTATTATAATTGCAATTTTATTATTATATTTTAAACGTCGAGAAACCCATAAATTTAAAATTGAAAATAGAATTATAGATACTCAGGAGAGCATCAAACTTAAGGGGGGAGGGGTTACATTATCAGAACACCCTCACATAACTTTGTAATAATATTAAGCACCCTATCATAACAAAGTATCTTTATATAAACAAAATGTAATGCTCACACATTGATTCATAATTTCATCTCATAGCGGATGATGATATCCGATATTATAAATATCTTTATATAAACAAAATGTAATGCTCACACATTGATTCATAATTTCATTTCATAAGCGGATGATGATATCCGATATTATAAATACCATATCAGCACTTTTTGCCTTCAGTAACTTGTGTGCCCAAAGCATCTTAAATAATTCTAAAAGAATTCTTGTGTCAGCAATAATAAAAGACAAAGGAAAGCAAACGATCTTCAGCCGAAGATAGATTTGCTTAAGTAAACATTTTACAAGTATAAAAAGGGTTTCATCGATCAATGAGAGTTCAGTTCACAGTTGTCATTCTACGTATAGCCTAAGATTTCCCCCCACCAGTGGTAAGGGATCTGAAGCTTTGATTTAATAAATAATATTAAGTTTAATATACATTGAATGCGTTTTATTTAATTGTTGATTGTGATCTTCTGCGATCACAAAAATATATTTTTTATTGAAATAAAGAATCGGAAACGAAATTGCCCGTCTCATCGTCTTCAGTGTCACCGGGTTGACGTCGCAATGAAGGTTTCTATACCTTGTTCTTGTTGTCGATCGTGTTCTGCTTTTATTGTGGGCGATATCAACACTCTTGGAACCCACTCAATGATTTATTTTTTCGTATTGTAGATGAATTGGTTAATAGGAAAAACTTTAGCAAAAGCCTTTATTTTTTATTGAATTGAATTTGAAGCTTGCAGCTTGTTTGTTTTAGTGGATTTTGACAATATGTTTATTTGATAAATTTGGTACAAACATTTATCCCTTGAAAAAAAAATAGATTTCTTTGTCTGCTCCAAAAATCTACCAAAACTTTATTAAAGAATAGACTCTTAACAATTAAAAAAATTGCCCTTACAATTTTTCGATATTTAAAATTGAGTCTATAAAAATGTTAAGAAACGCAGTTTTTAAGACGCAATATATATGTACTTCGTTAAAATAAATTGTATGATGAATTTGAAAAGTTCAAACCTTCACCTTCTAGTCACTTGCTGAGTTATTCACTGAAGTTAACATTTATCAAAAATTAGTTCTAAACCGTATTACTTTTAAAATAGAAAGTTAAAAATTATAAAATAGTTTTAAAATCCTTCTTTAAATACTTATATTTTAATAAATCAAGAACCAAGCGTTTTTTGAAAAAAATAAAAACAAAAATAATTTAAGACAAAATTAATGTAAATGAACTCACGTTGGGCGCCATTTTGTTATCTGAAAAAATTATTGAGCATAGTCATCCATCCCGTACGTCCGTGCGACCGTACGTCTGTACGCTCGCGACGTTTTTTTTCGTCTTCCATAGCTCAAGAACCAAAAGAGATATCGACTTCAAATAAATTTTTTTATACAGATAATAAGGCAAAAAAATGCAGAAAGGGCTCTCAAGAAAATTGCGTGGGTGGTTTTTTTACCATAGCAGTTTAAAAAAAGAAGAACATTTTGGTTAACCCTAAATATCTCATGAACCAATTTTGCTAGAGACTTGAATTAAATTTTATATGTATAATATATTGTAACGTGATACAAAACAAATATATTTTTTGAAAAAAATCCAATTAACGGTTTTTTTTATAAATCAAAAAAACTAAAAAAAAAATTTGTCACCTCGAAAATTTTACGACTTAAATATGATTTCATCTCCAAAATAATTTTGTGCAACGAAGAATAATGTTTTTGACATCTGATAAAATTTTGAGAAAAATCTAATTGATAGTTTTTTTTATAAAAAATAAAATAATTACTAAAAGTTGGGAAAAATTGAATTTCGACTCAAATATCTTTTTAAAAACTTGAGACTAAGGCTTCCAACTTATTTTATCTTATAAAAAATATTGTTTTCAACATTCAGTAAAATTTGGAAAAAAAATTGAATTGACAGTTTTTTTACAAAAAAATAAAAACCGAAAAAAAATTAACAAAAGTTTGTAAAAATTGATTTTCGACTCAAATATCTTTTTATAAATTTGAGATAATGGCTTCTAACTAATTTTAACATATAAGAAATATTGTTTTGAATATTTGGAAAAATGTTAAGAAAAATCAAATTGACAGTTTTTTTAAAAAAAATAAAACCCTAAAAAAAATGTATAAAAGATGGTAAAAATTGATTTTCCACTCAAATATCTTTTCAAAACTTTGAGATACATAATGGCTTTAAACTACTTTAACCTTTAAAAAAATATTGTTGTCAACATTCAGTAAAATTTTGAAAAAAAACGAATTGACAGTTTTTGTACAAAAAATAAAAACCTAAAAAAAAATTCACAAAAGTTGGTAAAAATAGTTTTTCGACTCAAATATCTTTTCAAAAATTTGAGATAATGGCTTCGAACTAATTTTTACTTATAAGAAATATTGGTTTCAACATTCGATACAATTTTGAGGAAAATCGAATTGACAGTTTTTTTACAAAAATTAAAAACCTAAAAAAAAACAATACTAAAACTTGGTAAAAATTTACTTTCGACTCAAAAAGCTTTTCAAAAATTACAAATATTGGCTTCAAACTTATTTATTTAATTTCACAGAAAATATTGTTTTCGATATTCAGTAATTTTTTTTATAAATCCAACAGTCCGTTTTTTCATAAAAAATAAAATCTAGAAAAAATTGTACGCAAATTTGGTAAAAATTGATACATATAGACAAACTTTTAAGCAGGACAAATCTTCAGAATGGATGGGAAGTTATCAGTGTGGGTCGCATCCTAGCCTCTTTTTTATTTTTTATAGTCAAGAGTTTTCCTCCTCATTAATTATGAGATGACTCATGAGTCTTCGTTTGAATCTATTTCAAAATTTGAGAAACGTTTAAGATACAATTTTCCGTGTTGGTTTTGAATCCCGTCGAGTTTTTAAAAATGTATACATTTTCTTTCTTTTCATTTAATTTTTCAATACTCGTAAATGTATTTCTTAAACTTGATCTGATAGCCTTGTTTAGCCAAAAGATTTGTTATAAAAGCAAACACTTACTGTAAAACCGTTCTTCGTTTTTTAAGATATCTTTTGAGCACAAATGTTTCTATAGGTTTCTAAAAGTTTTATATAGGGTGAAGGCTAAAAATGTGAAAAACCTATGAAATAATATTCAAACTGAATATTGAAGAACGGGATTGTAAATTTTGGAAAACTATGTCAAATTTTATTGAAAAAACAAACTAAATACTTCAAGAATTTACACAGCTTTTTAAATGTGATTTTTCAAAAACCTGACGTGATATAGTTTAGATTCAACATAAGGCTATAAAACTTTTTGGCAAAGAAAACAGAGTTCAGCAAGAATTTCATATCATATCATTCAAAGTGAAATATTTTCCATGAGTCACTGGTCGAAAGTGCACCGCGCTTTTGCGGTGGACCAATATTTGAAGTGCGATAATTCATTGGTATATTTTTTGATTTTATTTCAAGATGATGGGTCGAGCACTCAAATTATCTAGTCGTGGGTATAGAGATTCGGGCAGGAAAGCACAATTGTCAATAGACATATTCCTGGAGCACCAACTTCAGCAACAGCACCAGAACATGTGTCTCAAGTTCGGTCACCAGACATTACACCTTGCGATTTCTTTTTATAGGGATACCTTTTTTAATTTAAAAGAAATGGAATGGCTATACTTTTTACAAATACCAATACAATTAAGCCCATTTTGTTCTTCACGAAATATGACATTAATTTTTACTTTAAATAAGAATTAAAACCCTCAGTCAGTAAGTCTCTAATTTTCTGAGATTTCTATCTTGATCAGAAACAATTAATATTGTTAAATTCTACAAAATTATTTATTTCCAACTTGTGAGTCAGTTTTAATTCAAATATTAAATCATCGATGAAGTCGTAAATAATTTTCATTCATAAAAAAACATACTTAACAAGTTATATATACCTCAAACTCTCAACAGGTTTAGCTTTTTCTTGTGCATTATAAAAAAAAAGTCTTTCCAGCCATTATAATTATTGTAATTACTCAGTCTGATGTCCAAGTTGATAGTTAAGTAGGTAGGTAGACGTTTTATTGAAAATTATTTATCTATTATATTTTTAAACAAGTCACTTTACCTATATAATGAGTCCGAACCGGCTTTCGGCATCGGCATCGGCACCGCACAAATGACCGGTACAAAACCTCTGAAACGTTTTGTGTGACTATTGTGATGATGATGGTGTGATTGACTTGAAGACAAAAGCTATAACTAATAGAAAAGACCTCATTATTTTGTTCAGTATATCTTTTTATTATTTTCTTTATGCAATTTTTTTTTTAAGTCTTCTAACTCAAACGACGCGGACAACCGACCCCCCTATAAACCTATATGAACCTCATCAAAATTTCTCTCAAGACATTCCCACGATAATTTTTGTACTATTATTAGTTATTGTTGTTGTTCTTTTTAAGTGACCGAGCTTTATTTGTTAACGTCTGAGGCACGGCTTTATGATGTCTTTTAAAAAGATAATAACAATCATTTGGTCGCTGACCGCTTTGTCATACTAATAACTTAATAACGGTAATATTGTTTATTATTAGTGTAACTATACTTATTTATTTTTCTAGGACGGCTATAGAGACTGCAATAGTCTACAGAGACTATATGCATATCTTATATATGTTGAAATAGGCACCTAAAATAGTTTAAGATATTAATATTAATTTTTTGAATTGTTTCTTAAATAACCTTTAAGAATTTTGTAGTTTTCACAATTCGGAAGTGATGTTTTTGAATACAAATGTCAACACAGTATGAAGTTCTCAAATGTCAAACCACAGACAACAACCATCGAAACTTCTCCCCCCAAAAACTTACTTTCGGTTCCTATACTATATTTCTTTTTAAATAAGTTCTTGATTCTAATAAACACAATCCAAAATAAAAATATCTCGAAAACCACCTTCATTGACATATTGCAGTCTGTATACCATCAAATCTCAGGCATCATATTCAGAAAGCACATAATATGGCCACTTTAGCTCATTCACCTTAAAATTCCAGAATTGCATCCGAAAATAGACATCAAAAGATGTGAATAACTCTATATATCGAGTTTTATATATTTTGATGGATATTATACGATTGTATATTTGTATGTAAGAACGCCCCTCTTTGGCTAGGCCATCAGACGATAAGTCGCTTTTAATTAGCCTCATATGATCTATTAATTATGAACACGCAACATCATTCAATGTTGAATTTATATGCCTATGAAGTAAAACTTTTATAGGGTGTTCAATAAATGAAAATATCTCTTTATTAAAAAAAAAATTACAACTTGTTGCTTAAACCTTATTAGGAAACAGCTTTTGTCAATACCGATTAAACATCAAGAATTGACGAATTTTTTAGAGACAGATGTAGAAATGGGGTTAAATATGTACTTCGAAGTTTCAAACCTTGGTATTCACACATTTACACAACTTGTAAAAAATTTTGACGTTTCTACTTAACTGTCAAATGTATTTGAATTAATTTCCTATCTTTAAAGCCTGTTCCACGAACAAAATTTAAATTCTTACACCTGGATACATTCAGTTTAAGCTTCTCCCATATCAACTCTTATGAGAAAATTTTTCGAAATTTCTTTAAAAACAAAAATTTCTAATCCAATCGATTTCTTTGAGTAAATAAAATTCTAACCACCCTGTATGCAATTCCTTTATATCATTTTAAAAGTTAAACTAGGCTTCTGTCAAACCCCTGCTGATGAGCTGCTGGCTGGTGCTGCGGGTGAAGATTGACCATTCGTTTTTACGATTCGATCGTATACCTATAGTCTCCCTCATTACTGTGTGTCGTGTCGTATGTCGTTAAAGACAAAATAGACCCAAGCAAAGCCAGAAAGCCTCTTGATCCACAGAAGAGACGTAGAGCTCTTAAAGCTTGTTATTTAGTTTGGTTACATTTTCTTTAAAGTAGCTTAGCTACATAGTTGTGGATATTTCTGTTATTCTATTCGCATTCGCATTTTGCGATGTGATTATGATGCTATTTCACACTCGGTTTCACGGATTGAATTTTGCGCCAGCACAGCTCAGCTCAGCTCAGCGATGTCAACCGCAAGGAAAGTGAAATTTATAGTTGGCTTTGCCATATTAAGCAGGGAACTCTATGTACACTGCACACATAGTACCAAGTAGCTTTCGTTATCACTTCTAGGTCACACACTTCCATGGAAAAATAACATCATAGCTAGTTTTCAGGAACCGTGAACATATTGGAATTTGTAATTCGCGGTGTTGGAAAAGTTTAAAGACTGAAACTATATAAAATCGGTGATGTTTTGATTGTTCACCATGAATACAATATTGTGACTGTGAAGAGTGAAGTCTCAAGTCTCTATGATGCTGATGATAATGATGGAAATGGTGTCTCTACTCAATAAGATGGTTGTTTTGTGGTGCCTTGGGAATTTTAACCAATATGGTTTTATAATAATGTATTTCTCGAGTCTTCATTCGTCTACTTCATCGTCATATGTGAATAGAAGTAAAGAAAGTTGTTTAAATATCACCGAAGACATAAATACTGTCAGTCCTCAAGTCGAGAGTAATTAGTTATAGTAGGTTATGTCGATGTGATTGCCTACTCAAATCATTGATTAACCGACTTTAAACAAGTTCACAGAAATAAGTAGATAAGTTGATAAGTTGTCTCTTTAACACAACATGAGTTTTGATAAAATAAAAAAAATTATTGAAATTTCAGAAATTATTGAAGCTCAAAGGTAAATTGTTATTTTTGGTATAAAAAGTGATCGGTTAAATTTATATTAAGGAATATGTCACTTCAAGTGTTGATTGTAGGATTCCGTACTTTTGAGAACACTAGTTCTCAGTTCTTCGAACATATCAGAAGTAGTGTCTAACGTTACTAGAAGCGATTAGTCTTCTACTGACAGTCAATTTTCTTGTTCTGCTGTTGAAATAATTCAGAAACACTGTTAACTTGATATAAATATTGTACACCATGAACTGTATTTCTCCTCCCACCGGGAAATCTTTATTTCTGTTAAAAATGTAGTCTTTAGCTCTGTAAGAAATGTAATAAAATAGGCTGAAAAGTTTTAGAACATTGCAATTAACTTCCAAAAAATTACTCTAAATAAAAACTAATAAATTTCTTCGAAAATAAATCCATTTTGACACAACATACATATTTCAAACAAAAATGACAAAACGAAATTTCTTTTTATATTTATTAAATTTATTTTCTTTTGATTTGAAGAAACACAACATTTTAAAATTAAAAAGCAATACTTTCTTAAATAAAACACTATTTCTAACGCACTACGTTTAATTTCTTGAAAATACTTCCACCCTACTACATACATACATCAAACTCAAAAACAACTATTTATTGTATTTTCCAGCAGTTTTTAGACGATAGAACAACAAAAATTCACCAATAAAAATCAATGTTGAAATTGACAATCCAATTGTCAAACTAATCCAAGCAAATTGCAAAGTATGCACTGTCAATGGAATATTCCCGAAACCAGTTTCATTGAATTTGTCATTTCTCATTCGAAAACCAGCGGCATTTGTTTGAAAAATTGCATCCGAATCCCATTTTTGAGTTAGACCAGTTTGTTTGATTTCAATTATAAAATTATTTAAAATTTCCTTAAACGGAGAATGAAAGGGAAGCAAATATCCAGTGTAATCGACTTTTAAGTATTCACGAGCAATTCGAAATAAACACTTTTGATAAAATGAATGAAAAGCTATAAAAAATTGACATCTGTCTTCTTCCGAGACAAAGGCATAGCTCGTGTTTCGCATAGAGTTAATCTGAGTAACGAATTCCAAATGAGGAGCCGGCCTGATGATTTTTCTTAACTCCTCGGGGAAAGAATTATTCTTAATGATGTTCCATCTAAAACTTGACACCATTACGAGAATATTGTTCTTTGCTAGGTCTTGAATAGTATCGAACTGTTTGATTTTGATGAAAACTGTCAAAAATGATTGAAAATAAGTTCCATAAAACATTCCAATGATAAATGCAAATAATGACACAACACAGTAAAAACGATAGTTTGAAGAAGGTGTTGGTGCAGGCAAATTCAACAGCATTAAATAAATTACACAAAAACTCGACCAAACGTCTACCCTTGAACTTGATAGTGAATCAAGGATGATCTTAGCAATTATCATCAAGATAACCGATAGAAAAATGCACAACCAAACCCCAGTTGTAAAAGGCCTCCAGAAGTATTGATGCGGTGAAAGGAGGCCATTGTATGGAACCATTAGAACTAGCTTGTTCAATGTAACTGGATAACTAAAGTCCAGGTTTTTTTGTTGGAAATATGGGTTTGTGCTTATATCTATCTCCTGATTTAATGTGGCATTTACCATAGCTTCTATATTGGGACTTCTCGAATTACCAATACATATTTCCTTAAATGTTGCATTATGTCTCCTCAAGAATTGCAGAAATGTTTGACCAAACCGTCCACCAATACTTTCTTGTCCATTAGAATTTGGATACCAAAAACTTCTTGGTGATTCCATCTGAACTGTTGTTCGAATAGCAAATCCATTAAGATCCTTCAACGCATTCGGAATAATATCTTCTTCGGAAAGTTCTTGCAATGGATTATTAGCAAACGGGAGAAAGGCATACGTTGAAGTATTCCAAAGCATTCCGAAGATCCTTGTAAAGTTTTTACCAGCAAAAAAATAAAAGTATTCATTCAAATTTCCAAACGTTTTGGTTGAAATTAAAACAAACTTCCGAACTAAAAGCTTTTCAATTAAGTTTTCCAGTAACTTCCAATTTGCTTGGTTATTCTCAGGAACAAGAAAAACAATAAAAGCATTGTAACACTGTCTAAAATTTTCACTGAAACTGTCGTCAAAAAACGATATTGGTATGTCGACTTCAGTTTTCACAAAGTCAGATAAAAAATCTTCATCTGTTCCAAGGAAAAACACATCCGCTGAATCAGTCCTTTTATAGATCTTCACAATAAACTCTCGAAGTTTAGTGTTTTTAGCAAGGACTGTCAATAAGAGCGAAACTACTAGCACGAATGGGGACAGAAACATTTTTTCTGTCTGATAAAATAGAAGAGCAAAGCAAGACTGCCAATTTATTTATCGCATGCATTTTTATGAAATTTCCATCAATATACGGTTTGAATAAAGTATTGATTTTTAAATAACTTGATGTTTTTATTTATAAAAATACCTCAAACAAATATTAAATACGTGCAAGTTGGTAATTATAGCTTTTAAATTATATAAAAACAACATTGGAACTTCTTTTTGAAAAAAGTGGCAGGTATTCAAACTATTTATTTAGCTAAAAGTTAATTCAAAGCATAAAGTAAAAGCTAGACATTGAGAAACTATTGGAATTAATCGATAAATAAAAAATATGCTACGAGTATGTACATATATGATTCTTTCACTATTTTATTTCTGGATGATACTGCTTTAGGTTTTGATTGAACCACTTCTAGCTTTATCGTCTTAAATTTTTCTAATGTTATTTTACGTGAAAGCATCTTGTTTCAATCCCTTAAATCCCAAGACTTCACTTAGAAACATTAGATAGACATTTTGCAAACATTGCACTTCTTCTTACCGCTCGTCCAAAAAGTAATTATTTCGGTGGATGTAGGAATTTAAGCCTCTGTGGATTTTGCTTATGCAATGCAAGTGGATAACTAAAGTCGAGGTTTTTTTGTTGGAAATATGAGTTTGTGCTTATATCTATCTCCTGATTTAATGTGGCATTTACCACAGCTTCTATACTGAGACTTCTCGAATTACCAATACATATTTCCTTAAATGTTGCATTATGCCTCCTCAAGAATTGCAGAAATAACCGTCCACCAATACTTTTTTGTCCATGAGGATTTGGATACCAAAAACTTCTTGGTGATTCCATCTGAACTGTTGTTCTGTCTTCTTCGGAAAGTGCTTGCACTGGATTATTAGCAAACGGGAGAAAGGCATGCTATGAAGTATTCCAAAGCATTCCAAAAATTCTTGTGAAGTTTCTTTCAGCGAAAAAATAAAAGTATTTATTCAAACTATAAAAGGTACTGGCGAATATTAAAACAAACTTCCGTACTAGAAGGCTGTGAATTAAGTTGTTTAACATTTTCCAATTAGCATGGTTATTCTCAGGAACAAAAAAAACAATAAACGCATTGTTACACTGTCTAAAGTTTCCACTGAAACTAGCGTCAAAAAACCAAATTTGTATGTCCACTTCGGTTTTCATTAATTCCGAAAGAAAATCTTCATCAGTTTGAAGGAAATACACAGTCGCCGAATCTGTTTTATTGCATATCTTGACTATAAGCTCCCGAAGTTTAGTAGTTTTAGCAAGAACTGTTAATATGAGCGGGAGTATTATTACGTATCGAGAAATAAACATTTTTTCTGTCTGATAAAATAAAGGTCAAAAACAAGACTGCAAATATTTTATCCTATGTATTTTAAATCAGTTGTCATATATAAAATATTGATTTTTAAAATTGCGTGATTTATTTATTTATATAAATTCATTTAACACACGAGATATAAAAATGCAACTTAATAAAAAGCATTTAATTTCAATCACTACTTCTCAATAAGTGTTCATATTTCAATTCTTTTAGAAAAAGAAAGAAGTGAAATAAAATATCGAAATTACTTTTCCATTAATTCTCCATCTGCCTAGCGTGATTTTAGTGTTCAAACTTTAGTTTTTTAAAAATATTGATAGTTATTTTCAAACATAGCAGATTTTACCTAAAATTTTAATATTGACTTATGAACTAAGAACGTATACGCCCTGGAAAACCATTTTATTAATTAAAAGATAATAAATGAAACATAGCTTTGGAATTTGATTTATAAGAAATTAGCATGATCACGTGTTCTTATTTTGTTCATTTTACACTCTTAAACAGGCCCCACCTTCCAAATCAGGATACAAATTTCATTATTTGCTTTGCGAATTAAATTTCAATTAAGTCATACTAAACAATTTCATTACACATCCATAAACATAAAAACACACTAATAAGTGATAATTTCTTAAAATAGCAAAACACTACAATATTAAGAATGCTCAAGAATTAAGAGGAGACGTTTTGTCATTAAGAGGTTCTTCACATGAGCTTTATTTAAGCTTCATTGTTGGATCATTTAAAAAAAAGAATCAAAATCAAATTAGATTTCAATATTCATATCCGGGATGAAAACTTAAGAATAAAAATAAAACAAAATAAAAATAAGAATAAGAATTAAATGATGGATCCTCAAGGGCATAAAAGATTGGGCTTGAAAACTGTAAGAAAAAGAAGGAACTTTTGCAAGTTAAAATATCAAAATTAACTTAATCGAGATTAAATTTTTGTTTTGTTTTTGACGTAAAGTGATTTTAAATTACCGCAGTTACCACTTTTAGGTTACGAGTAGGTATTTGAGGAAAACGATTTAAGTAGTGACTAATTTTTATATTTTTAAATGATTATTTTGAAGTTTTATGTTGTGTTTTGTTTTTGAGCAGAGCATATTCCTCAGAAAGTGACCTTGTGTCATATAATGACACGTTTTGTATAAACAAAAAAGCTTAAAGAACATAGCTTCATTAAATAAGGAACTATATACAACAGCTGTTTGCCTGTTTTTCTTTTATTCTTTTCTAATTTATGAATCCGGATTAACTTAAACAGCCTTAAATTATTATCAATGGGTATATCTTCAAGCCCACACGCAACTATCTTGAACCACAACAATTTTCTATGATAGTAATTTATTGCGGAAATGCCCTGTCTCGCTGCTGGTTCAAGAAAAGACCATTGTCTACAAATTGACACAATTTCTTCCAATGAAAGTGAAAAGAATAGAAGATTGTTTCCATTTGATTAAGAAGTTAAAATTTGAATTTGAAGAGAATCTTATGTGGGATGCAACCTAAATCTTTTGATGGTTCTAAATGTAAATGTTCAACCACCCGCAAAAGAAACAACTTTAACATTTTTATAATTCTGCAATTTGGACTTTTGTCTATAGTGTCTCTATGAAAAATGCATTGCTTTGTCATTTTAAATTTATTCGATATTCTATAGAAACAACATCTAACAAAAGAATGCACATTTGAATGAATGTTTTTGATATGCAAATTATGCGGTATCTGCGCACTGAACCATGATGAAGTCTCCTTTTATGATATTTAAATTTATTAGCTAAGTTTTAATAAAAACATACGTAAATGAAAAAGAATATTCTGTGACTTTGAATAGACAAATATTTTTGGATTATCAATTGAAAGAAAAAACAAGAGATAAAGCAGAAGATCCGAAATGGGTTGGTTAAGAATTATTGAGGTTATACTTTCATTTTCAATAAAAGAGCAAGGTTCTAACTTTAAACTACCATTTTTTGAAAATGAATCTCCCAATGTTTGCCTTCAATATTTTGTTTGAGCTGATTACCAGATACTTGCTCGATCTTACAATATTATCAAATCAATCAGTTCAATTACTGCAGCTATCAATGACCTTACAATAGCCAAATATCTTTAAATGAAATATTGGCTTTTCACACAGTTTTCAACTTTTGTCAATAGTCTAACAATTTCAGACTGTCTAATGTTAAGGTGATTCGATTTTTCGTCGATTTTTCAAAATACGAGTTTTCAACATTATTTTTATATTTTTTGTCAAGATATTACAAGAACTTGATGTTGTAGCCTAGCTTAGTGCACAGATTCGTTACAAAAATTAAATTTCAAACCATTTGCCTTTTTCTATTAAGAACCATTCTAGCATATATGCTTAAGCTTTAATAGTTTATGAAGATTTTTCAAACATTTCATGAAATACTATAAATATTTCAATAACTGAATATTAAAGTTAGAGATAAAATATTTGTAAGACCTTCACTTCATGAATTTATGTAGCTTCTAAAGGCCTTATGTAATGTGTTTTTTTTTCTAATTTTTATAATCAATATCTATTTCAAAAACCTGACATGATAGAGTTATTTTGAATTTAAATGAAGCCATCATCATAAATCCATTGGAAAACTTTTTTTTGTTTGCCAGGAATCATGAATCATTTAGTAGAATGTTAAAACCATTTTGCCAAGTTACGAACCTTACTATCTCTTAACGTGGTTTCCTTAACCTTAAGAAGCTATATCCACACGAATTTCTGACAAGTCAAGTCAAGTCAAGTTAGCAGTACATTTTTCGAAATTAAAGAAAACTGAGTATTAAAGTTAACTAAAGCTTATTTGTTGTTAATTAGTTGTGGATAGAAAAATACCAACATTTTATTTTAACTAGATTAAAAAAAAGGTTATGTAGTGGTAGCATGAAACGGTGGATCCGTTTTATTGTTACTTCGTTGAATCGTTAAAATTTTAAATATCCTTGTTTTATGCCTGGATTCACCGTGTTAAGTTAGCAATACATACTCACTTTTTTTAAATCTATAAATAAATTAATTAGGTGGCGCAACAGTCCGTAGAGAACCAGGGCCTAGTGACTTACAACTCTCAACCATTCCTTTGTGCGAGTAATTGCAGGGATGGAGGGGACCTACAGTTTATATGCCAAATCCGAACGGCTAATTTGAGAAAGCACTTTTTCATGACAAGAATTACTCTTGGAGAATTTGTCAATTCCTCGCAAGAGGCAGTACCCATGAAAAAAAACTTTAGGTGGCACAGGCAGGTATTGAACCCAAGACCTCTCGCATGACAGTCCAACGCACTAACCATCATGCCACGGGTACTACTTTTTTTTAAATCTAAGTAAAACAAAATTTGGGAAGATTTTCTTTCCACAAACTACTTACAACAAATAATCTTCTACTAATTGCAAACATAGTTTTAATAATTTCATAAAATATTGTGCTAATTTGACAGTCATGAGTTTCTGACATACAAAATTGGGTCCGTTTAACAGATTTTTGTTTTTCTCATATCAGAAACTGTCACTGATTGACTGTGTTTACATGCACCGATTTGAATGAATATTGTAGCATTTTACTAGTTTAGAAAAGTTTGAAATTTTAAAAGAGGTTATAGATAGTTAAATGTTAAGTTAAGATTGCTAAAAATTTAACAACATGTTGTTCCTAAAACCAAAAAAAAATATTTTAAAACTAAATTAATCCTTGACAACACTTTTACCATTCGCATCACAAAATCAGTTTATCATGAGTTGATTTTATTTCATGTTGCAATTTCATGCTATGAACTTCCGTATCCAAAATAATTGTTGAACTTGACATTCACGGTTTATCAATTATTCAAAACTTTAAACAAAAGATTAACTATTCATGTAAAGTACATTTATATAAATTCTAAATTTAATGTAAATGAATTCACGCGACAATGCATTTATAAACTTGTGTGTCATGTTGGAAAAATGCCTTAGACTAGAAAAATTCTCACGACTTTTTATATACTTGCTAACGACTCCACTCAGGGATGACGAAAAAAAAATGGAAAAACTGACCATGACAGTGGCAACAATAATAATTATTCAATATACCATACAAAAATAGCAACTCTTATTGAATAAAGTCGTATTTTGTGTACACTTTATTGAAAGTCACAATGATTTTTCAAATGTGTCAACTAGGTAACATTTTTATGGACATATTTATACAAACAAATTATTATAATCAAGGTTACGATAATGGCTTGAAAATTAAAATCATAACACATACAATTCCCGAGAGGCGCCCATAAAAACAACTTAAGTTAGTGTCCAGAGACCAAAAGGCACTTCACACACCCAGAAGTGGCCAATAAAAACCAACTTTTTACGACCCTTTGCTTCCAAAAGGGGAACAATAAAAAGATTCAAAAATAATACAAAGTGATGGGTGGCTGTTGTGTTGTTGTTGAAGTTTGGAAAATATGTAGTTTTTTTTTTAACGAGTCTTTGTTTCTGCATTGAATTTTGAGTTCAAGGATCTCTTGTTTAGAGCCTTACTATAGAAATAATACGACTTGTCCTTGAGACTTGGCTTGCAATTTATGTACTCCAAGTATCATTACATAAAGATATTGTTATGGTAACTTGTTGACTAAGGCGTGTGAAGTGTTTTTATCATTTTATTATATCCAAGAACCAGAAGAGCAGAAATTAAGTACAAGACATAAAAACAATAATCGAGCAATCATCAGAGCCATAAAGTGTATTATGGCTCCCATCCAACATCACTCACTATAAAATTTATCATACGAGGAAATCCAATGACTTTAAAAATCTAATAAAATTCTTTTTTACAACAAAAACTTTAACGCTTGAGAGGAATTTCGTTGCACTTGCAAGCTTGAAAACCGCTCTGCTGCGTGATGGTTTTCGCATATCTCATTCTTTTATATTGAATAACTTTTATTAGATTAATTAACACTTTCGTTACGCTTGCAGTTCGTTTTGTTAAGTTTGTTGTTAGCGTGAGTCTTTAGATACTAGTATAGTAATCGCAGTATAATAGTTACGTAATCACATTCGTTTTCATTTTTTCACTTTGATGATTCTTTTGAGTTAAAAAAAAGAAAAACCATAGACACCAGTCAAAAAACCTGCTGAGATAATAAATTTTGCTAGAAATTTTGTTGAAGTTTGAAGAGAAGAGTAAATTACCGGAAGTAGTTTTGTTTATGTTATTTTTTTGGTGCAAGTGGTGAACATAATGAATAAATCAAAAAGTCTTCATTCCGAATTCTAGTGATAATAAATGCAACTCACAGTACCTATGAAAACATAACTTTAAAATGGATATTTATTATTAATGTTTAAATGTTGGAGGGAAATAACATCCAAAGTGGAAATAACCCTCTTTTAGCTTAAGTTGATTTTTATTCCCACTGTCAGCAATTTCAAAACTGTTGTTTATGGCTATATCACGTCACGTTGTAATAAAGTTATATAGTTAGTTAGTTTGAAAAATCCAGAGACCGAATATCGATATGATCGATAACAGATGTGATCTTAATTCCATTTTTTTAAGCAATGGCAGCATTTTTGTAACGCTAAATAAGAAAACCAACACGTTCGTAAAACTTATGTCATAATTTGTATTGATAATTCTTCTGTGCGACAGTAAAAAGTTATTGGTCAAGTCTAAAAGTTTTAAGAGTCTTAGAGAGAAAGTACGTTCGGGATGCGTTCGTAAGCCATATCTAAAGAACCTGTTTAAGCATCTATTTCAAATAATTTTAGTGTAACAGAAAATAACATCAACAATTTATTACAAAATTTGATTGTCTCCAAATTTAACATCCATGCGTCAATAACCAAAATTTGCCGTATTATTACTGGGTGAAAATCCGAATTTGCTAAACGAATCGCATTGCATTATTTTGCCATATTTTTTGTCAACAATAACGATCTTCATGTGACTATGAATGGCCCGCGTTATCACACCATGATTTCCAATTGTTTTTGAGCTGGATTAGAAGATATGGACTTGAATGACATTTGGTTTCAAGAAAATGATACCACAAGTCACACAAGATACGTAATCTTGATGAGTGTGTTATCTCAAGAAATGGGCCATTCAATTGGCGCCTTGTTCGTATGATTTAACGTCTTTAGAATATTTTTTTGAGGCTACGATGACGTTACAAGAGCTCAGAGCTAACATTGACCACAAAATGGAGGTCTTTACGGCCCAAATGTGTGACCGAGTCATCGAAATCTATATCAACCGAATTTACCGCTACAAACATGCCCACAATTAGAATGAAGTCAAGTTCCATTCAATAATGTTTTGATTGTATAATAAGTCAATAGTAAAATTTTAAAACTATCTCAAATACTTTGTATTTTATTTTTAAAAAAGTTGTCAAGCCCTTATTGGAAAACCTGATACTACCAAAAATGCAACACTTAAATTGTTAACCGTCCCAAATACCCCGAAAAAAGCCAGCTTA
This sequence comes from Eupeodes luniger, assembly GCA_951509635.1. Taxonomy (NCBI): domain Eukaryota; kingdom Metazoa; phylum Arthropoda; class Insecta; order Diptera; family Syrphidae; genus Eupeodes; species Eupeodes luniger. Next base: position 3,240,314 of record OX608074.1, read on the forward strand.
ATCTTTAATATAATCACATGCTTTTTGTCATTCTTTAAATGACATTTTGGGTTATTGCAAATAAATTGACATTTTAAAGGGTTCCAAATGGCAGTCTCCTTTTTGGTTGTTCTTTTGACTCTACTTTTGACTAATGTCCAATGAAGCCATAATTAAGGCCTAGTGACTTGTGAGATGTTTTGTTTTCCAATTCTGAGCAATTACAAGAAAATTTAAATTCTTTCTGAATTTTTTCTTTTAAGAAGTTCTCAAACTTAAAACCTCAATACTTAAATTTTCCACTGAGACACAGCATTTTTACGATTCACAAAAAATTCCGAAAATTTTTCTATTTCTTTAATTTTGATCTATTGGGTATTGTGGGATATAAAACCCTTCCAATAAATATGAACGAAGCAATGACTTAGTACTTCATATAGAAGCATCTGATGTTGTCAATGTTGTTAAGCAATACAATTATTGTTCTTTGAATTTATTTCTATAGTGTGACAAACAGTACCAAAGAAGAAAGAGTCTTCTAAGCGTTTTCGACTAAATAAATCCAAAATTTCAAAAAATTGTTTTACGGATTTTTTTTTTTTTTGGGTGGCGCAACAGTCCGTTGAGAACTAGGGCTTAGTGACTTACAACTCTCAACCATTCCTGCGTGCGAGTACTGTTGTCAGGGATGGTGGGGACCTACAGTTTTATGCCGAATCCGAACGGCTAATTTGAGAAAGCACTTTTCATGACAAGAGTTACTCTTGGAGAATTTGTCAAATCCTCGCAAGAGGCAGTACCCGTGAAAAAAACTTTAGATGGCATAGGCGTGGATCGAACCCAAGATCTCTGGCATGACAGTCCAACGCACTAACCATCATGCCACGGGACTACTTCACGGAAATCACTTAAGTAATTAGATAAAAAAAAATCTCACGAAAGAAAAAAGACGTCTTATTCTTGTACGTGAGAGTCTTAAATTTTTTCTTAGTTAGTTGTTTGATCTTATTCCTCAAGTATCGGATGCATTTCTGAATGAATTTTTCCCATCGTAAGAAACAGTTAGATAAGTCTACAATTTCCCAAGTTTTAATCAATAACAAAATAAAAACCCCAAATGTTTTACTACCGTTTTTAAGTCAATATATGTATCTCCCAAAGCCATTATCTAAATCATTCCAAAACAATCTTAATGATTTGTTATCAAATTAAATTAACATTTTATTTGTTTACCACCCATCATGATCAATAAATTTTATAAATCAACTCTAATTTAAATTTGTTGTTATAGCAACGCACAACTTTATGTGTGGTGTAAGTCATATAAAAGAAAAAACAAATAAATGTCTCAGGTATCATAATAAAATTATATAAAATGCATTAAGTCAAATTGACAGCACTTTCTCCCTTTATAATCATTTGTATACTTAAAAAAACAAAACAGAAAAAAGACACACGAATAAAAACTATCTCAAGGGTCATTCAAACAAATGGCCACAAATTTTAAATATCTAAGTTTGTTACTTGAACTTCTAGAGCGAGGCTATCAAAACTCACTTTCTTCGAGGGCTACATTACGTTTACGTTCCATTGCACCAAATTATTTTTTTTTTTAATTTTCAAGACTTCAAGACTTCCCATGGGGTCTCATTTCGAATGTCCACACACAATACAAAAATACTGCTCCACAAATCTACATGCATCCATCCACTTAAAATGTGCCTTTGATTATTTATCTAATAGCTATTTAAAGAGCTTAGGCATTATTTACATCGACAGTCATTTATTTGGAGGGCATTACTACATCTCAACGGTTTCGGCGTTCGGCCACTTTACGGCCAAATTGAAATTGAAAGTAAAGTTAAGGTCCCGATTGTTTCATGGAGTCCAAAAACCCAACCTCCAAAGAAAAAAATAAAAGAAGTGGACAGTACCCAGATGAAGTATTGCCTACGCTATACGGTGGTGCGGCGACCAGAGCCCGAAGGTTTAATCTCGGAAAAGGTTTGAAACGGAGGGGATTGGAAGGGAGCCGGTGCCGGAGCTTTGAAAAGCCGCTGTTCAGCTCAGTCAGTGTTATGGTCGTCGCACGTAGCATCGCGTCGTCGTTGTCGTCGTCGCATACTCGCAATAAAAACAAAGCAAATAAACTACGCTGTTGCCGTTGCGTTGTCTTTTCTGTGGGCTTAAGTGCGTTTGCGAGAAAGTTGCACGCGGTATTATTCGGCAATTACAATGATGATTATAATTTATCTAGATACAAAGGTAACTTGTCGCTGAGGCCTCTTAATGTCCTCATACACTACACATACACGCTGGGCATTCACTGAACAGTAAAAAACAAAGCAAACAACTCGCAAAAGCATATGAGCTTATAGCTACTACGTATATCCGGAAGATGGCGCAAATGAAATTGATTGAGAGAGATGCATGATTGCAATGTACATATATAAGAGAGAGATTTCAAGTTAATTATTGGTATTAATATTTTTTCAAGGTGCTAAGATATGATGATTTAAACCAGCAGCACCGGCAGCTATAGGCATACCATAAGATTTGCCATTACAGTACCATCATACCAGCATGTTCCTCAGACGACAGCTCATAAATAAGGGATTACATAGTCTTGGCATGGAGATGGGGAATGACCACGTTTTTGAACCTCTCGTTAATCCTCTTAATGAGAATCTTTCGAAAGTATTTCATAGCTGAATAAGTAATTTTGAAAGTTTTCCCTTACCGTGCGAGATGACCAACGCAACGGTCGACTTCAAAATTGATATCTTTGTTTTAAAATTTAGTTGTATTGAAAGTAAAAATTTGGAAAATGAATTATAATAGGCCCTAAAATTGAAAGTGAAGTGAAGATACGATTTAGTGTTTTGGAGCTTAAATCGTGTTATAAAATCTGTTTATTCCTTTAGATTGATTCTTTAATCTAATATTTAAATGTGACTCACCTTTAAAAGACTGTCTCAAATTTTAGAGGGTTTAATCAAGTGATAAGCTAATCTGTTTTGTATGGGTTTAGTTGTTAGAAGTTATAAAGTTTTGCTTAGTCAAGCCTCATAAATAACAATAGGAACGAAATTTGTTAATTGCTATTGATATAATATCGTGGAAACCTTATGAATGAACTTCTATAAATTTAGATGGAATGTGAATGTTTTAACTTAATTCCCAGGTAACATGAATGAAACTTAAAACATAGTCACAAGCACCTTTCGGAGAAGATTGGTACTAGGAATGCCAACAAATTTTCAAAAGACACAAGATATTTTGTTTCAGAAATTGCAGTGGAATCTCAATAGTTTTTGCTATTTTAAACCAGATTTAGAACCAGATTTGGGACATAATGATAACTTTTCGTAATTATTTTCAACATTGATGTCAACTAAAAGTAATTAGTAACTGCTTCTTTTTTTGCATTATAATTACACGTAAAATTAATTGAACATTTCAATTACTTGTAATTGTGATTGAAAAAATGCTTTTACCAATTACGTGTTATTGAACATTGTAATGAGTTTATTCAATTACAGTCCAAGTAATTGATTTTCTAATTTATTTACTAATTTAAAGCAACACTCATAAAAGAACTGAACATTTCAAGAACACATTTTGTAACATTTTTATGTATTTCATAATCACTTTTATTTTCAATTACATTTATGTAATTAAATAATTAAAAGTAATTGTTGCTTTTCAACAACATGTAATTAGTAATTGAATTCCTTCAATTACATTGAAATCGAAAAAGTGTATGGTGATTTCAATTACAAATAATTGTAACTGAATTTTTTTGTAATCATTCTTTCCCAACTCTGATTACAACATAACCAATTAAACTAAAAAACTAAACGCAGAAAATATTCTCAAAGCTCCAACTTTTATATGTACGAGCAATTTTTAATTGGAAATGCTTCGAATTAATTACAACTTTTTAAATGTGCAATAATATATAGTTTTCTGTCTTAAATATTTAATATGAATTTTTTTATGATATTGGTTTATTAAGAAATAAAAATAAATTTATATTTTATTTAATTTTCAGTTTTTGAAATATTCTTTGTTTTGATTTGATGGTATTTTGGGTAAAAGAAAAATAAATTGCGATTTTACCTCACAAAAATCTGATAGGACGTATTTTTTTTGGCAGGTCTTGCACTACATCTCGGGAGAAACTTGAAAATTCATTTAAATGCTGTCCTCAGGTTTGATTTCAAGGTCTTGTTCTCCTCTTTTACTTTAGTTTTAAAATTCAACTTTAAAATATGAACTAAGTTGCGTGCAACTTAACAATACTGGAATTAGCTCAAAGTTGTTTTGACACTAAAATAATTACAATCTTTCTATTATTCATTTATTTTACACCAATAAACAAATTACAAATTGTTGTTATGTCTTGGTGCATGAAACTACATTCTAACAATCCTGACATGATCTATTCACGGAGGGAGTTATATATTAAATTTAAGTGGAATACTTCTGGCATTGACTTAAAAAACAATTTCCTGTTCTTAAAAATAAAAACAAACAAAAGTGTTGGCAAATTGAATATTAATTAATTTTTTACTGCATAATCTCCCCATATCCCAAGATATGTGAACTTTTCAATAATAAATATTTTTCTGTGGGTTTAACTTTTTATTGTTATTTCTTTTTAAAATCCAATTAAACTCACATTTAAGTAAACCCCACATTAAGTCTAAACACTTAATCATCTTATACACATCAAGAACAACCCATAAACAATAGTTTGGCAAAGTAAAAATTAAATTACCTTCCCACAGTCATTTTTCATATCTCCACCTGAATATCGGTCAATTAACGAAGTTAATAGCTTTGTAAGGCTAACAAGCATTGAATGCTTAATGCTTATACCAACTCCAACCTCAACCAACCTCACATCAAATAAGGCTAACAAAACCGCATGCAATTGCAGCAACATAAAAACATCAAAAACCAAACAGAAGAAACAAAATCACTGCATTAACTAGAAAATATGATCTCATAGCTAACTCCATTATAATACTAGAAATTTGCCAGCTTATGGTGTATAGGTATACAGTTATTCGGCCTTGTAGGTCGAGTGCAGTGGAATTACACTCTGCTCAGGTTCAACTCCATCGCCATCGATCGGACTTTGAGTGTGACGTTCCTCATCCATTGCACTATAATCCAGTAGCAATAAAGCAATGATAGGTGCACACGGTACACGTTACTCTGTACAACATAGCGACTCTCGTGCTGGTCATTTTAATTTTCAATTAACCACAACTTACCACCTACAGGTGTGAGCAGAGCCTTATACAGAATTTGCCCGTAAAGCACCACTACACCATCCACCGTATTAACTCCGTAAACACCCGCACTCAAGCGTCGCGTCGCTTGTTGTTGAACGTCGAGCTTGTTTATTTGCTTGAGTTCACAGCCACTGCCGCTGCCGTTACCGTTACCGCTGACGATGCCGCTGGGCGGTTTTATTATTGAACTACCATTAGTTTCATTTGGCAGGGATTTTTTATGCTGTGGTCGGTTTTTGTTTGCTTCTTGCTTCGACATCCAACCCAGTTCCATACCAGTCTGGGCGACCAAAAAATAAATAATGAGTGCGGCAAAAAGCCTCTGAAGAAGGTGGCAATTTTCCGGTTGGCCGGCGCGGACTTATGGTTGGAGTGTGGCCAATTCGGCTCCAAATTGTGGTGAGCATTACAAACATTGCCAGAAGCGGTATTTCAAATGGAAGAACATATAAATCCATAGATTTCATGAGCTTAGCACTTTTCAATATCAAGATTCCAATTTGTTTTTGAAAATCTCATCTCTTGAACCATGACCTTTGGTTTGTATTTTCGGTCGGTCATGGCTAAAACATAATACTTGATTCGATGTCGTGTATATAGTTGCCAAACTTCCTCTCCCAGTGCCAAAACCAAAAGTTTCATAATCCGCAGTTGTTGGCACTCAAAAAGCTCCCATATCAAATAACCAAACGAAACAAAACGAACAAATCCCGTCAAAAAACAGCCCCCGCATCTTCTCGGATGTGATTGGATTACAAAATTACCTGTGATTATTGACAGCCCCGGTGGATTTGATGACGAGACGAAGACAAAAGTGATTGCAGTTATTATGTACACAAAAAGGTACTTACAATCAAATAAATGTAAACAGAACCTAAAATTATCGTCGTCGTCGTCGGCAATGAGGTGCTGTTCGATGTATGATGTTGTTTGATGTCGATATGGACGTGCGTGGGTGGTATAAGGCAATGATTGTAAATTTATAAAAACAAAAAGTAGGTCAGGTGGGCAACGAACGAATGTGGGCCAATTATTCGAAGGAGGAATTCAAGTGCGCGGTGCTATGGAGGTTCGTTCGTCTCTTCGGAATGCGTCAATCCAGTCAACGAGCCACCCTCGCTTTAAGTGAAAGTGGATAGCACAATTGGTATAACCTTGAAAGTTTAGTAAAATATACCTTCTTTGTTTTTATTTCTGTTGTTTTCATTTTTGTTTTTTTTTAAAGAGAGTGGGTGTGTTATAAGTTTTTTAAAAAACAAGTACATTTTATTTTCAAGGTGGGTGTTATGTAGGTAATGATGAGCTCTGTCTTTGATTGGATTATAAACTCACACGAGCAATTTAACACAAAAACGTTTGAAGTTCAAAAAGACCAGGCTTAGTAATACTTTAGCATTTTATAATTCGCAAAAAGACTTGAGCTTTTGGAGAATTAAGTCACATGGAGTGAATTAAATTGAACAATATTCACCATTAATACAATTTTTAGTTTAAGTCAGTCTCTGGCAATAGCTTTAAAATTTAGTGCTAAAGTCTAAGATGAAATATTTAAAATTTAAATTATCCTAAGCATTTCACAAGTCCTATTATTTCCTAAGTATCCATCTATGTATTATAGTCATTCCAAAATTTAAAACCTAAACTAATAACGAACAATTTCTTTCAGAAAGAATGCATTCTTTTTTGAATGCAATCATATATGACTTTAATATAAAGATTGTATTCATTGAATTTATCTAGAGATTGTGACTTCAAATTTTGAAAACGCCAATCATTGACCCTAAAAAGATTGCAATCAATCAGTTGCAATCATCTGCGACTTCATGCATTCTTCACTCAATTCAATACTTTTCATTTTTTTTGCATTCTCAAGTAAAATTTCATTACACTTCTAAAAGTTTGATTTTTATTTCTTGTAATTTCTTAAGTGTGAAAATTGTATGGGTCACTTTAAAATCTTTTCATAAATTGTCGTTGTGTATGTAAATATTTGAATAGGGTGTCTCAGGAATTTTTAAATAATGATAACAAAGCAAAGGGTTTTGGAACTATCCTTCAGCCTTAAAGATATCTGCTTTGTTTCGTTTGAACTATCATAATTTATGTAATATTATTTGAGCTTATTACCTATATATGAGGGAGGGAGGGAAACATAACATCAGTTCAAGTAAATTCAAAGACTTCAAAAGAAAGCAAAGACTTCAAGTAATTACAAAGAATGCATGAAGTCTCAAATCATTGCAATCAATTGATTGCAGTCAAATGATTGAGAAGAAAAATGATTACAGTCTCAGATTTTTTAAATGATTACTTATTACAAAATTTAAAGTCCTAATCCTTAGGTGAATTCAATGAACGCAAGCCTTAAATTGTTTTGAGTAAATAATGTATTATGATTTGATTGCATTCAAAAAAGATTGCATTCTTTAACAAAAGATTCATTTGAACAGTTTTAAATAGTGACAATTCGTAAGAAAACAAAACAAAGCAAAAAAGCTCAAATCTGAGAACCGGCCATATCAATTTTAAATGTCACAAACTCAGAAGTCGTTGTAGATTTTATAAAATACTAAAAGTAAAAGTTGCCATTTTGTGATTTTAAGATCGATAGGTAAAATTTTTTTGAGTGCATTAACCGAAAAATCATCTTTTTGGTTCAGTAAATGAGTCAGCTCCTAAACCATTTATATGCTTCATATGCAAATAGTGGACAAAATTGGCGGTAACGAATAATTCCTGCCCGACTTTAAATGTTCAAACAGTACTAAATCCGCATAATATAGTAAAACAGAAGGAACCTACAATTTTATGTCAACTATTGAAGGCTTCCTAAAAACGCATGAAAACAGTAAAGCTAAAATTGTCATATTGTACAGAATTGTTGGATCATTCAGTGCTATGTCAATAGCTGCTATAATGAGCTGACAATGACCTTTCAATGCAAAATGGGTTATAATACGGTCGGCAGATTTTTTCGCAAAAAGTCTTACAACTTGTGTGTCAGATGGTTGGCTGATTTTATATGCCTACCGCTTAAAAAAAAAACTATACGTAACTGATAATTGAGAAATTTTCAGGAATCGCTGTTTAAGACATCTGACAACTTCTGTCTGATAATGACTTTTCTTGTAACATTATCGAACAAAATTGTAAGTTCACATAATTGTAAGAAATGTTGGTCAATTTTTGCACTGACAGTTCTGGCAATCACCTAAACTTATATATATCATCAATTTTAGATGGTTGAAAGTTCCCAGGCTTAGATTGAATCAACATTTCTTTCATGACAGTTCTAAGCCATAATTAGCATAAAATATAACTTCTATATAAAATTGTCTGTATGTGTGCCTAACTCAAATTCATCAGTATTTAAGCTACGGTAAGCGCTTATTACTAACACGTTTATTTACTTTATTTAAAATTTAAATGTTCATATTTTGTAGTTCACGTTTTTATACAACTTGAAGTCAAATTAAAATATCCAAAATTGATCACATAATCTTACCGGTCTTACAACAATAAGGAAGCATTATTTCGCATTTTATCTAGAAAAGACTTAAACAAAACATTATTTATGCTAATAGCATTATTTCAAATGAACCGGAGATAAAGACCCAAGACAGAGATACGGATATTGTGTGCCTTTTATAAGTTTGTTATAAATCAAAACTAACCGACAATTGAGTCTTGAATGAGTTTTTGTATTCGTGAGGACATTTAAGTGCACTTGCCGTCGTCGGTCGTCCACTACTGTAGCTCGTACAACTCTATCTGCACTTGTCTCATTTTTTTTTGTCTTCAACTACTGCACGTTTTTATTTTGCATTTTTACATTTTATTTATTTTTAGATGAGAATTTTTATTGTTTATAAAAATGAGAATGAAAGTAAGTCAAGACGCAATTATGCAATCCAATGCCATGACAACAACTACCTAGTAAATACTTGAGATCGTGATTTTGGTGTCGAAAGAATAAGAAGAATTTACTTTTAATGTCACTAAAGTGGTGACTTAAGTGACATTTGACCAACTTAACTTAATAATAAACTGTCACAATTGACAAGTGGTTATATATGAACAATGTTATTGTTTGTTTAATGAATCATGAGATCAGCAGTTAACTTCTTTCTTAGAAGAAATAAACTGAATTATAACTTGAAGAACGTGGGCCGACCTTCGTCGTCGTCGTACAAATCGTATTAAGTACTTTGAAAATAATTGACATCATGCTTCATTTATAAATATTGATTGATTTGTTTTCTTTTATTTTTTTAAACATATGATATCATGATTGTCTTTAAGCTAGAGGGCTTTATTCCACTTGTGTTTGGCAAGGTTGTTGGCATTCTACAAATGAGCAAGAATTATAACACTAATTACCTTTGACGTTAATATGTCTTTGAAAACAATTTTTAGAATCTTTATGTTTTTGCCATCAAGAATTAAGCATAACTTAATTTGTGATTTTTAATCCAGTAAAATAAGGATAAGGACCTCGAAAAGGTAGGTAGAAAGCTGATGGAAATTTCTTCATTTTGGTTTTCTAAAATGCATATTTTTGAGGACAGAATTGTCCCAAATCGTATGCTTGTTAATATTGATAATAGGTGTTAACGGCATTGCATCTATAGAAATAACGAAAAAGTGATTTCTGCAAGCTTTCATCTTCCATACCTTACGAAGCAGACACTATATTTTATTAGACTTTTTTGACAATGTTTAGAACGACACAAATGAGGTATACGCGAGTTTTCAGCTTACTATCTCTCATTCCGAGATTGACCCCTTTTATTGCGGCATATGTGGGAAGCTCATAAAAAGTGGACTCTTGTTTTCACTTTGTGAAATTTTTACATTATAAAAATGCATAGGTGCAGCTTCAAAGGCCTTCTGCAAACGATAGGTGGTTTTCTATTTCTTCTATATTAAGTTCAATAGAATCTTTTGATCTTCTTTTTTTTTAAACGACCAGGTTTTCATTCTTATCAAAATAAAAAGGGTGTTTCAAAAGACATTTAAATCACTTTGACTATTAAAAAAATACATGTGGGCAATTTTCAAAAAAAAATCTAAGTTTGACTTTAAAATGCTTATACCATTGTAAATAAGCTCCTAAGTACATATTTTATATGCGAAAGCCATATTTTATGAATAGATCCATAGTGAAGAAAAAATAATAAAGAATGAAGACTTCAACCAACCAAACAGAAGGTAGTTGGTATTAAGTTCGCACCATGAATCATTTCCATTCATTAAACTCGTCTTCATCTTTTCCACAACCACGCACACGCATAGCAAAGCCATAAATATTTGTAGAACATATCTTCAAACAACACACACATCGAGCACAAAAGCTAAAGCCCCGGCCCGATTATATGGAGGTCATGATACCTAACATCATCTCTCTAAAGATATCAATGGTCACAATCATACAATACACAACATTCAAGAGACCATAGGTAAGGAACATAGCAGATTCCAGGTCTCAAAGAATCTAATGGAGCCATCAAAAAAAGCCACACACTGAGGAACATAATAATATGTACATAGTTAGATATAAAAGTTACTATAATAGATACGCAGTCAGCCATTTACTTATGTGTTCTGGAAAGTGTTTACTTTCGCTGGATGTTTGTTCCTGGATATAAATGTCTTTGATTAATATTCAACTCTTTTTTCTTAAAGATTTGTTAGATTTTCGTGGGTTACTGGTTATCTACAGACTGAATTGCTGCTACTTTCTGCCTCAGCCTGCTGCCTACTGTATGCTGCCTTCTGCTTTTGTTGTTGAAAAGAAGAAGAAACCCGATTCAAATGAGCACACATCAGTCAGTCAGTCAGTTATTTGATGCAGATCACGAGAATTCAAAGCAGCAGGTGGAAAGTTGGTTTTAAGTTTCATTCATCATCATTTGGAGGAGCTTATTAGTAAAACATCAAATAGTAAAGATACTTAGATACGAACGTGAAATATCTATAAAAAAACAACAAATGAACAAAAAGATATATTATTCTATTGATTCGGACCTTATGACGGTGTGTTAAGTGATATGTTAACCTTTTGTTATAGCAACGCCTTTATCGACAAGATTTTTTTATAATAAATGAATACTGTGTACTTATTTGAAGTTATTAATTATTATGTGGTTAAATTTAAATTTAATTATGTAGATTTGGCGATGAATATTCAAAACGTTTAACTCTAGACTCCCCCATATCTTTTTTTATTGTAGTTAATCAAATTCTATAGTGGAAAAATGGACCAATTTCAATACAAAAATTCTTTAGGTTAAACATTCGCTAAAATAATCGATAATTAATACAAAATTGTTAAAAAAAAAAGATTTTTAAAACATGTTTCTAAAATCACATTCTGCGATTATATTGACATCATTTTCAATAATTGAAAATCTGAATCTAAAATTTGCCTTTCTTCTATTCAACTTCTTCGGAGGAGCTTTTATATAATATTTACTAGTCAGAATTCGATGATTTTTAGAAACATTTCAATTTTATTTTTTTTAGCAAGAGAGATTTGAAGAAGCTTGTAGTTAGGATCAGACCATGTTAGCCCTCTTAGACAGACTCTATCTTATTCTTCTGGATTTCGCAAAAATGAATGTATGCTTTGGATACGTACACAAGATAGGGGCGGACTAAAGTGTTATAAAAAGTGAGCAGGAGTAACACAGGATCCTGAAATTGTTTAGAACAGCGTTCTAAACAATTCCTAACATAGTTGACTTTACTTACGACCGAATTAATATGCTCAGTTAAATCAAGATTAGAATTGAATAGCAGTCCGAAATCTTTAAAACTATATACTTACGTGATTTATAGAAAGCTGCGATATTTTAAAATAAATCTAACAAGGACTAGGTTTTTTAGAGAATATCATTGCCTGATATTTAATTTTTGTAAATATTCTTTTGGAGTAGAAAATTATCGTTTAGAGAATTTATACTTTTGAAGATTTTCATATTATCCACATAAATTAGAATGTTACTTTTTCGTACACAAAGGAGTACATCATTGATAGCTAAGATAAAAATAGTGGTCTTAAAGGACTACCCTGCGGAACTTCTGATTTGGCAATAAAATGATTGGATAAAGGACTTCTGATCTTGATCTTGACCTATTTTGAAGGTAAGAAGAAATCCATTTTGAGAAAGCGTTAAGGAAGAAAACCAATTGCCTTCAAATTAAATGTAAAGATACCATGAGAAAGTTGGTCAAGAGTTTAAAAATTATCAGTGTAAATAAATTGAAACAGAATTTTTGGGTATTGGAGGATTTATGTAGAAATGCAAGTACATTAATAATTGTCAATCATTTTCGCAAAAGACAAAGTTGTTGATTACATAAAATGTTCTTCCACTTGAAATTCTGACTATCACAAACAACTTGTTCAAAGGGCTTGAGAATAAAGGACAATTTTGAAGATTGGTCTTTAGTAACTAATGTCAGAGATTTATTCCATGAAGATTTTCATTTTGGAATTAATAGCGAGTTGGATTACTTTTTCTTAAGATTTAGTCCAATGGTATGATTTTATTTTTTGGAGATTTCGTAGAGCTTCCTAAAATAAATTATTATATCATAATGTTCTAAGATATAAAAATTCTATGAAATCATTATAAAACATTATTTTCCATTCAAGTATTATTGAACTACTAATCCCATTTTTAAATCAAATAAATATCATCATTAGGCTTTTTTTGGGATCAAGAAAACCCCATACCTCAAAATAAGTTAGGTAATCATTAATAATTCTAATCTTGTTAATAATTATGAAAGCCGGATACACACTAAGCCATTAATCCCTTTAACGGATACGAGAAGTCAAGTGTTATCATAATTCTATAAATCTTCAATACAAAAATAAAAGAACGTGTTAATAATAAAGAATAAAGATTTTTGCTATTAATAAAAACTGATATAAATTATTTCTTTTCATTTGTTCTTTTTTGATTCCATTTGCTTCAAGAGGGTTTAACGATAAATGAGGATTTAATTATCTCGACTATGACATTAAGAACACTTTATGAAAATAAATATAATTTTTAAGATTCGTTTATTGATTTATATTTTTCTTTTTTCACCCACGATGGTGCTTCTGGTGCTAGCAGAAATAATAAAAGCAATCACAAAACAATAAACTTAAACGAATAAAGAACTTATGTACACACAACCAATGTAATCAAAAGTGTTTTACAGGTGAATAAACAATGAAAAGTGTACGTATAGTGTATACCTGTTAAAAAATATGACCGTGCCATATGAATACAAAATAATATATAATTAATCAATTTGTAGTCCGATAGCTCGATGCAGTTTTAATGTGGATTAGTGAACCTAAAGACTAACAATCCAATGGTTAAGTGGTTATTTATGCTGCTCATACTTTGTTGTAATTATGTGCAATTAATACCAAACAGTAATGCCCGGTTAAGTACTAATTCTTTTTCTTTCTTAACAATGACAATTAATTCAAACTTAAAAATTAAAACTGAGATTTCATTGTTAAAAATGAACAGCAATCATCTTTAGTATTTTTAATACAAAGTAAGTAGATGACGTTTGTCAGATCTTGCTTTGACAGTAGCTACCAATGAGATGACAATAGTTAAACAAATGTTTAAAAATGAAAATTTATCTGTTCACACAGTTGGTGGAATTGTCTGAAAGTCTAACAAATTTTAAAATTATCAGTAAATGTCAAATTTCTGAAACAACGACATCTGACAAATTCTAACGTTGCGTCATAGGACAATGGCCGAAAATGACGATTCTCGTAAGACTGTAACACAAAATTGTAAGTTCACACGATGTTAACAAATTTTTGACAATTTTCCTATTGAAAAGTCTGACAATCGTCTGTACTTAGCTTTAATGTATTTTGTGATATTGAAACATTGAATCAAAATCGAATGAACGGACAACATTTAGAAGCCTACCCTTTTAACCGGGAACTACTGTTTTATACTTTTTATACTATGGAAATTATGGGTATGAACATCGGATAAATTTAATGCCATAAATGGGTAATTTATGGATAATTAATTATAATTCATTTACCCCACTTAAACTGAAGTGAGTAATAGTAGATTAAACATTGAACAGTGAGGGCATCCCTCGTAACGATTTGTATCACTTAAAGTTGGTGTCCTTGATTATATTAAATGTATTGAAATGTAAATGTTTTTTGCTGCGTAATCAAATGTTAAGTAAATTTATTTATAAAATCATTTAGTTTAAGAAAGAAGAAACCTGTTTGAAGTTACAAACGTTTAAACTATGACAGAATAATAAATAAAATGCAAATTTTTCTAGTGAGTTAGTTCAAATGTGATCAGTCTCATTTCTAGACTGATTATTTCTTTTTAAAGATAATATAGACAAAAATAAGATCAAACGTTCACACGCTTAGAACGTTAATTTGTTTTTATAATTAACGGTGAATCAGATATACATAAGCTTGTTTTGCATTTAATGACCTTTTAGATAAAATTGTGGTTAAATCAAAAATGGCATGTTTTATAGCGAAGACAATAAAACAAACTAAAGAATAGTTTTGGATTTCAAAATTAAGTCACTATTTAAATTTATAACATACATATAACATCATATGTTGTTTTGTTCTTATAAATTTAAGTCATTAAAAATGTTAAGTTTTTGATAAAATATGTGTTTGATTTATAAAAACTTATTTACTTATTTCGATTTATTCAATATTTAAAAGGAGCGATTGCCGAATCTTTTCCTAGTATAGAAAAATATATGCCAATAACAATGAAAATCGAAATAAATGCTAAGTGTCTACCGTGGTTACCGTGGCTACGGTTGCAGCATCATACCCTTTATTGAAAAATTTCCATAATCCATCCCCAAATTTGTTAATGTTTAATTTTTGTTTAAAAATTTCTTTCGGAATGCAGTTACTTAGTACATATAAATAAATATACGTATTACATTTGAATAGTCGATCCGTTATTTAACCTATTGAATTTTGAAAAATAATTGGACACTTTTGATCATCGAATTCTTGAGAAAATTTAGAAACAAAATATCGATTAAAAATTTACTTTTTCTATTGAAAGAAGAATAGTTTAGGAAATAAAATGTAAACAAGATTTTATAACAATTTTTTTTGCAGTTCTTGAGACAGTTCAAATTTTCGATTTTTGTCCAAAATATTTGTATGAAAAAAATAAGGCAAACTCGAATGTGCTTAAAACCTGTATTTCTGAGTTTGAACTTAATTTCCCCTAAAGCCTAAATCATTGTCTCAGCCTGAAGGAATAGCAGGAACCAATTTGTTCGACTTCGTTATGTCATGTTTGATTACAACCTCGAGTTCGGAATTTTGTTTGAATGTAATATTTGCCATATAGTTTCTTTAAGGGGTCAGGTAAAACTAACATAGAAATCAATCCAGAAATTTATTTACATAACGTATCTCTGATTGTTTCGTTTTGCTTAGAAATTAATATTATGTACTGATCAATACTTTCGCTTAAAATATATTTTTCTATTTTCCAGACGGAAATTAATTTTCCTGAAC
Source organism: Eupeodes luniger (assembly GCA_951509635.1). Classification (NCBI taxonomy): domain Eukaryota; kingdom Metazoa; phylum Arthropoda; class Insecta; order Diptera; family Syrphidae; genus Eupeodes; species Eupeodes luniger. The sequence continues at coordinate 3,256,163 of OX608074.1, forward strand.
TGCTGATAATTTGTCCAAAAATGAAACAAATCGTTCCACTGTTTCAATTTCACAATATTACAGATTTCTGTCAAACTTTTCGGTTGCATATCAACCAGCGCATTTTTTCCAATGATAGAAATTTTCAATGATCGCTATAAACGAGATGTCGAAAAACATTCAGTGATTGGTTTTGATGATGAAAACCAATGATAGCTATAACTAACCCATAAGTCGCAATCAAAAATTTCGTTAAGATATTGGTGGACAATTGTCATCTTGGAGAAATAAAGCGCCCATTAACATTTTTTTCGAAAATTGCGATTGTTTCGTTGCTTAAATGACACTTAACATTGTCGACGTCTTGTTAATGATAAAAGTTGATGTCCACATAGCTTGATATCCACAATAGCTTCCACTTCTAGCCCTAAATACTAAAATCATAGGTCGGAACCCCAATGTCTTCCTACCTTAAGAGTCACATAAGCCTTATTTCCGAATACATAAGATCCAAAAGTGAGAAGTTCATGATGGAGATGGGCTTTTGATAAAAGATTCCTGGATTTTCCTAGCTCCAAATGCAACAGATCTGCTTTAAAACGTATTATCTAAAGTTAAAGACGTTTTCATCATCATGAAGGGTATTTTCCGATGAAAATCGGTTTTTACTTTTGAGGAACTTCAGCTATAAGATATGAATTCAAGGACTCAACCAGCTAAGATACGGTGGTGATCGAATAGGATGGTTACAATTCTTGTGTTAAATGAATCTTAAAAAACCCGAAAATAAAGTCTTACCATACGATAAGGTTTAATGTCACACAATGCCCCAAAGGCTGAAGTTTTTCCACCAGTTTCGTCACGACAACGACGTACGATCCAAAAGTGGTTAATTTTTATCATTCCATTTTTAGTAATTACGTAGTTTTAACTTGGCGAATATCAAAAGACAAAAGCTTTTAAGTTATAGAGCTGTCTAAATGGAGAAACATTCAAAATGAAACACTTTTAAAGCTTTTTTTAAATGAAATTCAACTTCAAGCTACTTTTGCCTCAAATAAAATAATGTCAATAGAACATGGAAAAATATGTAACCCTTTCTTTAAATGTTTTGGATAACAGATTCTCAAACAATAACAAATAAAAGACTGATGAACCGCTACTAATTAAAAACCAAAAAATATATTAAAACAATTTCCATAAACCCATTTTGAAAAAGATTTAGAAAAATATGTCTCAATAATTCACTTTCATTTATTTTCGTTATGACCTAAGTTCAAAGAAAATCAAAAAAAAACTTCGTTCGTTTTTATTCCAATTAATCCCATAAAATTCATAATATTTTAAAAGATTAAAATAAGTATAAAAATACTTAACTTTTACTTCTCACTCTCACGAAATGTCAAAAAAGTTAGATCTTAAAATTTATTTCAAAATTGATCTATTGTTTTTTTTTCCTTGGGTGATGGAACTTTATTGTTATGTCAATTTAATATTCAGAGGGAATACCTTTTGTTATAACGACTTGTTAACATTAATTTGACATTAACATAACTGTATAATTAAATATGAGAAAAAAAAAACTTTTTCGCACAAATAGCTGCTACATAGTAATAACAATAATAGTAAGCTGCTCCCATTTATGTTCATGTATAGCCCACCTAAATCATATTAATTCCCACGACCTATGCGCTCCTTATGAAAACTCATGTTATATGTTAAGTCTTTAGTCTAAAGATCAACAAACCAAAGACTTGAAGCTTTGAACTTAAAACAAAAAAAAAGTGGGAGTAGTCTGGTAACACACTAATTCGCCATTAAATATGGACCAAGCTTTTATAGCTAAATTAGAATCTGGTTCGCACGCGCAAAAACTCAACTATAACGGATGGACGCTACGAACGGACGGCTATGAATCACCTGTAAAGATGTTAATGTAATATACATCTACATATCTACTCATTATCTAAGTGAATAACTTTTTGAGATTTCCATTGGGATTTGGAAAAGCGTGAGCTTGCTATTTATAGAGCAGCAACAAGCCAAGTCCCTCTCCCTCTCCCTCGACTTCTGATCTAAGTGCTAGCTATAAAACTAATTCCAAAAGCCAGTTCAAGCTCCTATTAGGGGTGATCAATTTGAAATGTCATTCACTGACGTTTAAATAATGTTATACTCGTACTGCGAGTGGTGGCGCGACGACGGCCATGTTGGATAGAATGGACGTTAGTGCGCTCTTTATGGAAATGTTTTGTGGTTGCGCAAATATTCTGTTTTGAGTTTTAGTATTTTTTTTTAATTTGGCAATACCTGTGCATTTATCTGTGAGTGCTGATGTCGAGTATAATAAATCTTGTAAGATATTTTGCAATTAAATTGTAGGTAAGCAATGATTGTTAACTAATTTATAGCTGTCATTATAGGAGATTGAAACTTTTTGGAAAATGTACTTCATTTCAATTCTTTACAATGCTTTTTCTTCTGAAAGTTCATTTTCATAAAGTTTACCCTTTTTTTAATAAATTCCAATTTATTTTCATAACTTCCAATTCTTATTTAATGAACAGAATCATTTTTCTCCTATATGTATCGCAATAAAATGGTGTTTTTTGTGGTGATTTTTAAGTGTTTAAGTTTCGTTTTGAGTACTGTGAGTATGATTACCTCATGACACAACCAAAAATGTCGCGTGCTGTTTTTTTTTAATGTTTTCTTATTTAACTTTTTATTTAATTCAGTTACAAAACTGAAGGTTGTTTGTTATATCGACACTTTTACTCCCACTTTTTCTCTTGCTACTTTACTTTTTCGTGATCGATCATCATTCCTTAGATGGTAATGTCATTCGATCGATCGATTGTTTTTTGATTTTCAATGATGACGATGAACGCGATCCAAGTCGAGATATGTATATGTATAAGTTTATAAATTGAAGTAGCAAATCATGTCAATTAAAACAGAATAGAAGTGACAATTGATATATCGAACAGTTCCGGGTGTGTCAGTCAATTAGTTGGATTACAAAATGGGGTTTAGATGATGATGATGACGATGAAGAAGAATCGAAGGATGCTAATTTCTGCTATACAAACGCGGAAGAACAACTTTGTATATTTTTTTAAACATGGGACTATAACCTAGTGCCTCATATTTTCTTCAAATTAGCAGTCTATTTGTTTATGAAAGAATGTCTTTTGCTTATCAGATGACGCACTGGTACTCTATTGAGTTTATTCAAAGCTAGATCTAAAGAAAAAGTAAGTTGAAAAGGAGTTTCGAGTTTCTCAGAAATTTGTTCAAGATCTCAACAAAATTATTAATATTTAAGCTTTATTTTGTTTCAATTGGTATGTTGATCAAAATTTTGGAAAAGCTTATAATTCAAAGTCTCGTATTGACGTAAATTTAATAATATTGGTGTAGTTTAGGGATCTGCAAATGTAATTGAGCTGATTTTTTTTTTGAAGCTATATAAATTCATCAAACAGTTTTTTTTTTACCTAAAATTCGTGACGGTTTTTCAATCAATGATTGATGTCTGCATTATTCAGTTTAAATATTGAAAGTATTTCAAATAGCTTTCGAAAATCTTAAAAAATTTTTAAATTTCAACTGTCTCTGTCTCTCATAAATATTTAAGAAACTTTAAAATATTATGCTAAAAGTGTTTTTAATTTTAAAAAATCCCAAAACACTTTAAAGGTTATTTTAGTTTTTGTAACAAATCTGCCTGTTGAAATCTTATTTAGAACTTCAATATCAAGTTTTTGAAATATATGTATTGCAAAAATATAAAAATAATGGTTAAAACCAGTAGTTTTAAAATTTGAGCAGATAGTAAAAGTAAAAATCAAAGTTCAGCTTCGTAATAAACAATAAAAATTAACTCAAAAAGGTATTTTTCAAAACTATGAATGTATTAAATTAAATTCAAGATTTCTCAAAACTTTAATTAGGGGCATATGAAGACTCATAACTTATGAGAATTTTTAGAAACTAAGTAAAATTAAATTTATTGTTAAGTGATGTGTTGCGTTTTAACTTAGCCTTAAAAACTCTGTTTTTGGTTTTTTTTTTAACATTTGTATAGTGCCATATTTTAAAAACCTGATATAATATAAAAATTTGAAGGTGATTTTCGAAATTGGGACAACTTAATCATTTGAAAAAGTATTGTTTTGTTTGGGACACAGAAACTTCAGCATTTTGAAATACAACATTTTTCAAAAGAAAGTAAACTGTTCGGAAAAATTTTAAGGATACTACATTTTTTTGCTGGAGAGTTTTGAGATATATTTTACTGAAATAGATGAAAACTTTCTTATGCATCATTTTGGTATATTTTGAAATTTAGAATTTAAGAAAAAACAGCATTATGGCCGAAAAATATCGAAGAGTATAATACAAAATTTTAATCATACAGAATTTTAAAATATCAACAATATTTCGAAAAGCATCACATAAGAACGGATGGATCATATGAGCTAATTCTTTTTTTGTACTGTTTGTACTATTAGTAAAAAGTTTTATTTAAAAAATAGGTAGGCTTACGATAAACAAAGTCCTAAAAATTCAAAATCTCGAAATAAAAATCCCTAAAAATTATATAAAATGAAAAGTTTGGGCAAATTTGTATCATCAATTTTTATCACAAAACAGCGAACCAACCTTTTAATAAAAGTCTCGACAACAAATTTTTATAATACTGTAAGAAACAAAGTTTTGAATAGATACATTTTATTTTGTATGTTGTATTTAATTTCTAAAAAGTTGAGAATGTTTACTTCAAGGAAATATTCTTATTTATTTTCGGGATTTTAGTCTTTCTGGAATATGGGTTTTGTGATCTTGAAATTTCGGGGTTTTAAGTTTCCGAAATTTTGGATTTTCGGAATTCTGTAATTTCTGAATTCTGGGTTTTAAGGTCTAAATTCAAAATGTCGTCTCCCTAAAATAAAAATTTAAAAAGTTGAGCAAAACACAATAAAAGTTCCTAGAAGTTAAAACATTTCTTTTGTCCTATCTCAATCACGTTTTTCTGCTTAGCTGTAGTTTGGCAATTCTATTTTATGTCTGGTTAAATAACAGACTCTATGTTTCGTAGTTATTTCCAAAAATATGTATTGTTGATAAGTAATTCATTAGCTGAGAAAGATTTAGTTATTTGAAATGAAATGTTTCGTATGAAAAAGTAAGCAATATTATTGGAAAATTCCGGAAAATAAAATTTTGTTCATACAATTTTGTATTGTATCGCATAATGTGATGATTTTAAGAAGTGAAGGTGAAAATTTGTTGTGAATTTTGGAAAATGTTGGATACTGTTGTGTTGTTGTTGTGATAAAAGACGACTGCACAGCGATGCCGTTTAGTTGGCTATTACGATGACAGTCAGTAAATTGCAGGATGTTAGTTGAACTAATCTAGAATTTTTGTTTTTTTCGCAAGTACATTCGCTGTTAACCTTTTTCTTTGTTTATTTTTCTCCAGGAAAAAGTAATAACATATCACGCTCTAGTGTTTTCGATTGCATTCAAATAAATCTCATCAAAATTTGAATTTTCTGTGTTTTAGAATGACTGGAATTTATTTGAAAGCGTTAAAGGGCGAGACAAAGTTCAACGGGTCCACTAGAATTGTATACAAATTATATTTGTCTTGAACTTATGTTAAAAAACTTTTCCCATTTTCAAATCAAATATTTGTGTGAATGTGAAATACGCGTGTTAATTCCCTGTAATACAATTGTTATGAATACATTAAATAATTAATTCCATATCTGTTCTCATTTCCTTCAGTACACTGCACTCTTTTTTACCTTAGTTTGAAATTAATTGAATAAAAAATAATGACAATATATTACTGCCTATAACACCACCCCAACAAAATCATATATGGCACTCCTTACGCGCCACCATTTCAGACACAAAGTCAACTTTCTAATCAGTCTAAAGGTTCCGTCGTCGTCTATTCCATTGCCATTACCACCGCCACTGTTACCGCTGCCGTAGCGTCGCGTCTCTAAACCGCCACTAAATTTACAATTGTCTATTTTAGCCTACCGCCATACAGTCACCGCACCCCCACCACCACCGCTACCGTCACTTATATGCTATATGCTGCTTAAAAGAATCGAGTGTTGTTACTTACAACAGCTAACCGTGCAACTATAGGCACCTTTTGACAAGGTGTAAAAATGCTCGCGCACATCCCGTCCATATTTATGTTCGCAGTTCGATGATTAATGAACCTTTAAAGTGCCAAATATGTCTCGCAAACATCATGTTCGCCAACTAACAAACCATTGTATCCGTTCGGATCGGATGTTGGGCTGGTTTTTAGATGAAATGGCAAAAAGGCTCGCAATTCAACAACAATAATAACAACAACAACAAAAAGAAAAACAATAATAACGAAAAAACAACTTAAACAACAACAACAACAATAACAAATAATAGTTATAGTATCTTATGCCAGAGGAGGAGGTATCTTCCCAGGAGATCACCACTGTTGTTTTAGTTTCTGTTTCTGTTTGTTTTGTGGTTGGCTTTAGCTTTGGCTTTGAAGTTGTTGTTTGTTAGTAAGATAGGTCTATAGGTCTATATATTGTCATCTCTCAGTACGGCCCGGCAGGCGGCGGCGCGGCGCGGTGGTGGTGTTGTATCCCAAAGTGCAGTTTCGATCGAAAGTGCGCGGTGCCACTCTTCGCCATTTACGGTCTTACAAGACGCTTAAGAGAAAAACTTTCTTCCATTGCGCTGCCTTTTCTTAAAACAGTCATACCTCGTCCTCATCTCAAGCCTCACTGCCACAGCATCGCATCCCATCGCATATAGAGAGGAGTAACTCCTCAAAGACTGCCATGGCCATAACCATATCTAAAGCCAATTGAATTAGGTTGGCTTGCATGTGCGAGATATGCCCAATAGATAGACTTACTTTTGTTTACAGATACAACTGCTTGCATGTAAGTACTTTGCAGTGGCTAAACGAGATTTCTGGCATTTTCTATAAATATGCTCCTCAAATTTTCATCCTCATCCTCATCGTCGTCGTCGTTTTCGTCTTCTTCGTCGTTGCTCCTCGTTGGGTCTTCGTGGATACTCCGACTCCGAGCTCTAAGCTCCGATACTCCAAAGTGGTTCTAATGGTTTTGTTTTTCTATATTATTTTGGCAAAAATAGTGAAATAGATAGATATTTATTTTGTTTATAGCCATAGCCATAGTCAAGCCAAGGGTCTTGATGTGGAACTCTTGTGCAAAAGTTGTAAGTTAAGTATCTGAGTCTGAGATTGCTGCAAGGAAAGTGGGTTGTGTTATTGTTTTTGTTGTTGTGGTATTTTGTAGATGATGTTCGCGATGTCAAAGTTCAACATGTTTTGTGTAGGTGGTTGGTGGTTATTTTTAGTGTCGCTTTTTTTGTTGTTACATGGATTTGCAATGCCTTGAAGCAGGAACCTCAAAAAACAAAGCACTTGGGTCTGTTAAAAGTTTGGTTAGATTGTTAATAGTACCAAAGGCACTATGTACCTACAATGCTCCCGAATGGACTCCGATGGCAGAGATGTCACACCACAACGAGCGACTACGACGACAACAACGGGCGCTAGATATTTTGTGTGGCGAAATGATTTATTGAGAAAAGTTTTCTGTCACGAAAAGAAAATATATAATAAAAGCCAACCTCATTTTTGTCTACTGTTTTTTCTTTAGTGTTGTTTTTGGAAATTCAGAAAATTTTCTTTTATTTTTCGGTTGGTAAAAATGATCTCGGACTTGAAATGGATATGCAGTTGAGATAAGAGATGGGCATTTTTCAATAATCTTTTAGTATTTCTAACAGCTGAGTTTTCAACTACTAGACAAGGTCTTAAGGAGGGTTTTGTATTTAGACTTTTAACGATAAAAAATAATTAAGTTAAAACAAAAGATTATGTAAATATAAAGAACAATTCTAAACAGTAACAGTTTGTGAAAAAAGAGCAAACCAAACTAACATAAATTTGAAACGTCAGAAATTCAGAAGAATAGTAAATTAAAATTAAATTTCCTGGCGCAACAGTCCATTTAGGACTAGAACCTAGTGACAACTCTCAACCATTCCTGTCTGCAAGTACTATTGTCAGCAATGGAGGGTACCTACAGTTTTAAGCCAAATCCGAACGGCTAATTTGAGAGAGCACTTTTCATGACAAGAATTATTCTTGGAGTATTTGTCATTTTCTCGCCCAAGGTAGAACCCGTAAAAACAGACTGACTGGAACACGCTACAATGATTGGGAAGGTGGAATGAGAGACCTAATTTCAGTCGTTCAGAGTACACACCTCCACCAAGCCCTTCTTTTGCTTTTGATCCATCTTTAAAATCTTGCGCCAGTATTTTTATAATTTAATTGCATACTAAGAGTTATGTAATATTTTAATAAATTTTAATATTAGACACAAATAACAACTTATAAGTTGGGATTGTCATCATTAAATCCACATAGCTAACCTGCTAATTTTAATTTTAGTTGTGTTTTTTTTTTTTTGTAATCACATCACTGAGCACAAGGTAGCATCAAATCTATCCGTCATTACCCCTGTGATATATGTTTAGTTGCTGCTATTACTGAAGACCTAACTACATATATGATCTAAAAGTTAACTTTTTCGCAGTATTATACTTCATAATAGATATGATGCAAATGCATATAGCAAAAATTCATCAACAACAATAAAAACAAAAAAACTTGACATATTATTGTTCGAAATCCTTCTACCGGAACATTCACATGTCCAGAGTCCAGACATACTTTACTCTTCGTATATTTTGTATGATGATGCTAACTTTTGATGCTAATGTTATAATGAATATATGAAACCATATAATATAGATACATGTTGAAAAGAAGACTATATTATGTATGTTTTTTAATGGATGAGAGCAGAAAACATTCATATGTATCGCAGTTTATGTACTATCGAGATTATTTATGATTAAGTTTTTACATTAGCAAAATTTAAAATATGCTTTTAAGTAAATTAAATTCTCTAGTTTTTCTGTTTTTATATCACTCAATACTTTATTTCTGAAATAAATGTCTTAACATATGAATAACAGAATTGAAATGTTCTATAATTTCAGATTAGAACAGAATCTTTGGAAAGCAAACGCGATGTGAAAATGGTAAGTGTACAATTTTTTTATTTAGTTACAATAATACTTACAATACTTATGTATTGGTAAATAAAAAATTAACTAAGACCAAGTTTTAAATGCAACTGGTTCGAAATATAATACTGTATTTCAAAATTTGGTGTTCCAAAAATTCTGTACAATTGATATTATGTATCAGACTACTTGGGCATGATGTAGTATTTAAATATCAAATTCGTATTTAAAAATAATATAACCTTAGGCATTTTGTTTTCAGATAGTTCTGTTTGTTTAAAGTATCCAGTTTTATTTAATAAAAATCAGAACAAACCATAAACCAAAATACATTACAAAGTTATAAATTTGTTAGTTTTACATAATTTGAAAGAATAGTAACAAAAAATAAAATATTCAAGATTTTCAAAATACTACGTTCTTTCCAAAAATGCTTTGAAAATTCTGTAATTGAAAATGCCGTGAAAAAACTGAAGAGAATAATCTTTTAAGTAAGACAAATCTTAATATATATAATTCTTCTGTGAGTGTGTATGTCACTGAACTTCTCTTAAACGAATGGACCGATTTTGATGAAATTTTTTGTGTGTGTTCAAGGGGATCTGAGAATGGTTTAGATTCACAATTTTGTCCGCTGGACGTTCGCGACGTCAAAAAAACTGAAAAAAAAATTTGTCACCTCGAAATTTTTACGACTAGAATATGATTTCATCTCCAAAACAATTTTGTGCAACGAAGAATAATGTTTTTGACATCTGATAAAATTTTGAGAAAAATCCAATTGATAGTTTTTGTTATCTACACTACTATTATAAAGAGGAAAGATTCGATTTTTGTATGTAACGAATAAACTCAAAAAGTACTGGACCGATTTCAATAATTCTTTTTTCATTAGAAAGTTACATTATCACTAAGTAACATAGGTTATATTAAGTACTAGATTACTATGGAAATCTTTAGAAATTCCTAATAAAACCAACCGAAGGTGTAAAAAAATTAGCCATAAAATGTCTTTCATCGCATACGCTTCGAAGAGTATTATTTATAGGACAAACAAATGTTTTCTAATTTAGTGATTTATGGTCGTTTTAATTAGCATGCTTATAACTTAAATATCTGTACTTATTTATGTCTACCCGTGCGGAGCCGGGACGGGCCACTAGTTACATTATAAAAACGTAATAGTGTAGTTTCCATAATTTCCAGTATCCATAAATTCGGTGACTCTGACAATTTTTGGTGAACTGTTTATGGATTTTTTTGCGGAGTAGTTTTTTTCACCATAAATACAGTTTACTTATTTGCCAATAAAGTTTTTCAAATGTTACTTTTCTAATCTTTGCAAAATTAAATTTTAATAAAAATAAAGTCTCCACTTTTATTCAACACGGTTATAAAATAAAAGATTAAAAGAGATGGTTGATGTTCGTTTTGGAGTAATTTTAGTCAGCTTGAATTTTTGAGGAAAGTTTTATGAATAAATTAGTCTACCAATATGACAACAATTGAAAAAAGAGCGAATTTTGTGATTTTGAAGGTTAAAGGTAGTAAAAAAAAGCACTACAAAAAAGAACATATTTAAAAAAGAAGGATATTTAAGATCCTAATGAAAAATCCCCAGTCTTTTTACCCCTATATTGACATAATTGACAAATAGCAAAAAATAATTGTGCAATCAATATTTTAATTTCAAAAAAAGCTCCTTCATTTCCAATTGATCAATATATAGTTTGTTATTCAAACCAAAAGGAAACACAGTAAAATATCAATTGAAACATTTTCCGGATTTATTTCAATGATAGCTATAGCTCTCAGCAAATTCTTGCACAGGAATTATATTTCGAATATTGAGCTTAATTTGAAGAGTGATCCGAAATGATTGTGGAGTTTTATTAATTCTAAAAGGAAATCAATTGGCATTTGAACTACGATGAACTTTAGAGGGGATAATTCGACTGACATTAATAAAACTCTTGATCTTTTTGCTCAATTTTTTGAATCAGTTTACTCAACTTCACAAGGAAACTTGGTTTTTCTTTCAGATATTACCCCAAAGATAGATATTGGCTCAATACACAATCCGCAATTACTAAATTGCTCAAAAGTTTAGTAAAGACCAAACTGAATTTTTTCATAAAAGAACATGTAAGTGATGCCCAGCATGTGTTTATTTCGGGTAGATCAACTGTCACTAATCTCACATGTTTTTCCTCTTTCGTTATTAATTGTATAGAAATTCAAATTCAAGTAGACGCTATCTACACGGATTTTAGTAAGGCATTTGATTCTGTCTGTCACACCATACTGCTTCGTAAGCTTCGTAACTTTGGGATTCACTCTAATCTCCTTCAGTGGATTTAATCTTTTTTAAGTGATAGGGTACAAAAAGTAAAACTTAACAATCAAACCTCGAGATATATTAAATGTACCTCAGGAGTTCCTCAGGGTAGTCATCTTGGCCCACTTTTATTTATAATCTTTATCGGTGATATTTTCAAAAACATAAAGTTCAGCCAATGTCTCATATATGCTGATGATCTTAAATTATTTAAAAAAAAAATCCATTTATGATTGCTTTAATCTCCAAATAGACCTTGATCATTTATCAAACTGGTGTTTGGTTAACTGTCTTAAACTTAATGTCAAGAAATGCTTCGCTATTTCTGTCTCTAGGAAACTCACAGTTTATGAGTTTGCGTATTCTCTTGATCGTATCCGTCTTCAGGAAACTGCTACTGTAAAGGATTTGGGTGTCTCCTTTGATTCCAAGTTTACATTTGTTCCGCACATGGATGCTATTGTCGCTAAAGCCAACTCTATGATTGGTTTCATTAAAAGAAACTCGACTGATTGTTCGGATCCCTATACGCTTACATCTTTATATAACTCATTAGTTAGATCATCACTTGAGTATGATGATGTCATATGGAATCCTTTCCAACAAACGTTTTCGGGTAGAATTGAGAAAATTCAGAATCGTTTCACAAAATTTGTGTTTTGTAAAATGCGCTGGAATTTTTGTCCAGATTCTCAAGCTCGACGTCATCTTCTGGGTCTGAAATCTCTCAAATCTCGAAGAACTATTCATGATATAGTATTTGTGCGAGATATTTTATGGTCGAGGTCGAAAATTTAGTCAAAATTGATTAGGCCAATATCATAACCAAGTCAGCAAGAATCATAATTACTGGATTTAAGGACAGTTCTCCTTCTAATCAAATGACAAAGTTACTGTACTAAAAAGTTTGGACTTCAGAATTTTGATAATACAATATTTTGTATATGTTTTGACCTTGTGACCTAAGTTGGACTTTTTTGACTGAAGTCATAAATCAATATTGGTACAATTAACTTAAAAAGATCTTTTTCATTGAAGTTTTTAATATGAAAAATATGATAAAATTAAATAATAAATATCACACCTATTTGTTCAATATTCTTACAATTAATTCACGAAATTTGGTGAGTTAATCTAACTTCAAGTTTAACCCTTCACTAAAAAATTTAGCACCAATTATTACTTTTGATGCCCTATTTCATTATGAAGCTGTGTACAACAAAAACCGTTTAGGGTAAGCTGGGGTACATTTGGCTTTGTGATTTTCAATGTAAACGCAGGCTTTAAGGAGAAAATCTTGGATAGCAAACGAAGCCATCTTAACTCTACTTTGAGTAACAAGTGCTTATGAGATTTCTATATTGTTGATGGAATTATTGACCACCGGTATATGTAAGAGGTTAGTGAATTAAAATTTAATTATTTTTTATTATGAAGTAATATTATGGAACCACTTAAAAATGTGATATTTTGAAGACAGTTTTAATAATGGAAAAATTATGCACATTTTAATAAAAAAGTAGGTTTCAAATGTGCCCCAGTTTCCCCTAAAATTATAAAGTTCGATAAGAAAGCACAATTAAATTAAATTGTGTCCATTTTAAAGTTGTTATGTAAAATATTTGTGTCTATTTGAACCAACTATTTTCCAAGTACTTTAACCATAACCATCCGCAACCACAAATATACCAAAACAAAAACTCAGACCAAATTTTCCTTATATATACTTTTCTCATCATGTTTCGTACAAATTGGTCCCCTTAATTGCTTGTCTGCACTTTCAAAAAACATTTCATTCACAATCGATGTGACATGCCATAAGATTGCACCAAATGAAGGTGCAACAATGCCTTTAAATGTCACAGCCAGCCAGCCAGGCAGAGTGAAAATCCATATGAAAACATTCCACAAATGCCATTGTTTGACTCCTTTTTCAAACTACAGAGACGGTGGTGGAGGCAGAGTGTTTATTTTGTATTTGGATATGAAAAGAAATCACAAAATAAAAGTTTCATTACAAGCGAATCAAAAAATAAAAGAAGAAAAGGTCGGACTTTTACATCAAAATCGGTCTAACAATAACCTCCTCTCTTTTCCGACACCGAGAGAGGGTGTGCAAAACAAAAACACCAACAACATCACCATTTCTGTTTTCAGGTGAGCTGTTTGTGGTTCAGCAATAAAAGTGATGGTAAAGCCCACCTACCCCTCACCAGGCCCCAGCATTTTTTTTTTGTTCAAATCACCTTTGATGAGGTGCAATTAAAATTTGTTTCCACCTTCACTCGGCTCGTCATGGAAATTCAAGAAAACAATGGCAAAACAATGGAGCGCGTTCGAAAATCGAAAAACTCCAAAAAGCTTCTTTGGTTGGAGCTCAAGACAACCACGAAACCGAACGATGACGCCAAAATTATGAGCCTCCGAAGCAATGTGCAGTGCAGTACCTTCAGCAACAGGTGGGATGAAAAACATTGTGGCATTGCAAATCTCGAAAGGTTCCTCCAGTTACGATGATACACCGACGAAGAAGACGACGAGCTACGATGAAGATGGTAGAATGATGTGGGAAGATGTTTTCGACCCCACCCTCGTTTTGTTAAACTTAATTTTTTTTTCGTTTGGTGTTCATCTGGATTTCTTCTGCCTTTGCAGATGAAGACGATGCTAATGCACCAGAAGATGAAGACTTTCAAGGCTACACCTTAATAGAGTGCAGCAGTCTTGGGATGCTGCTGCTGATGCTAATGCCACTGCTTCGGCTGAGCTGCAGCAGATGATGATGTTTTGGAACTGCGCTGCGCTACGAGCGCCCGATGTTATAATATGGAAGTTGGTTGTTATAATATGTTGAGCTTGAGACTTCATTTCACTCTTTGGTGAATGACTTAATTATATACATTGGGATGAGGAGTTGTTTAATGAATAATTTACTGCTGCTGGTTAAATGTGTCTTGGCAAATGTGATTGAATGTAAAATTAATGGATTTTGCTGTGAGAACTGACAGCAAGATGAGGTGTAAATTATGTTCACTCTTGTGATGGAAGGCAAATGAGTTTTGTTGTTGTACATAAAATTTGTTGTACAATGACTTTTGGATAAAGAGTTTAAAATTTTTTAAAAGTTAGTTGTTTACATTATGAACGTGTAATTTAGTTTTGTGTCTTATTTTTGGAAGCATTTAACTTAATTAAACGAACTTGGTAAATGGAAAACTTGTAACTTTTTTGTTTAAGGAACTTTTTTTATGGTAACATTTTGAACGAATGAGATGGGTCCTCGAAATAGAAGTACATAAATGTGCTTTCAGTTAAAACAACAAAATAGAGTGACCCTTAATAGAACATTGGAGGTATGTTAACTAAAATGAGATTGCAGAAATGTATCAAACGTCTAAAAATCAATATTAAGTCGAAGTTCAAAAATGATATTATTATTCAGTTTTTAAAGGACTAACTCTTTCAGTTAAATTCATATTTTAATCGAACAGATCGAAAAATTTGCTGAACGCTTTCATTTCTTCTTGATTATTTACCTTCACTATATTTCTACCACGAGAATGATTATTTTTGGGTTGGGGTTGAAATACTGCATGGAACATAATACTGTAAATAAATAACTGTTTGTTAAAATTCTGTAGAACGAAATTCTATGTTTCAAAATTCTTCTTCGTCAAAATGTGCGCACACACTTTTTAAGAATACAGTATTTTGTGGTAAGAAAATCCTATACAGCATACAAAAAATACAGCATTTTGTTCATAGACGTTTTGATATATGTACATTATAATAAGTTTACATACTAAATATAGAATTTAAGACTAACAGCATTATTAAAAACAGTATTCCACAATATCACCCAGAATTTTGATCATATAGCATTTTAAAAACTATATTTCCACCCGCTCCCAATTTGTTTTCACCTTCGACACATTTACTTACTTAAGGTGGCGCTACAGTCCGGGCGGACCTGAGCCTCAACCAACATGCGTCTCCAGCCAGCTCGGTCCCTAGCTAGCTGTCTCCAGTTTCGCACGCCTATACGTACGGGACCGAAAATCACCCGACGAATTTTTCTCTCGAAGCATCCTAAGACGTTCTCATCTTTCTTTGACAGGGTCCAGGCCTCAGCGCCATAAATAAGAAACGGGATGATGAGTGTCTTATAGATGGTGATTTTAGATGCTCGAGAGAGGACTTTACTTCTCAATTGCCTTCTGAGTCCAAAGAAGCAGCGATTTGCAAGAGTTATTCTTCGTTTGATTTCAGCGCTGGTGTCGTTGTCTGTGTTTATAGCGATGCCTATTTAGACAAAGTCCTTAACTACCTCAAAGTTATAGCTGTCCATGGTGACGTTTTGTCCAAGACGTCGTTGTCCAATGTCCTTTTTCGATGACAGCATATACTTGGTCTTGCCCTCATTGACCACTAAACCTATCTTCTTCGCTTCCGTCGCAATGCTCAAAAACGCTTCACTAACATCACGCTTTAATCTTCCAATTATGTCAATATCATCTGCGTATCCGAGTAATTGGATGGACCTTTGGAAGATTGTGCCTCTAGTGTTGACGGTTGAGTTTTGCACAATTCTTTCCAGAACGATGTTGAAGAAGTCGCATGACAGTGCATCGCCTTGTCTAAAACCTTTTTTGACATCAAATGCATCGGTGAGATCTTTTCCGACCTTGATAGAGCAGCGTGCATTCTCCATCGTCATTCTGCACAAACGGATAAGTTTGACAGGGATGCCAAAACTAGACATTGCTCTGTAGAGCTCTTCCCTATAGATGCTGTCATACGCGGCTTTAAAATCGATAAAGAGATGGTGGGTATCGATTTGAAGTTCCTGGGTTTTTTCCAAGATCTGCCGTAGTGTGAATATTTGGTCGATAGTGGACTTTCCTCATCCGAAGCCACACTGATAAGGACCTATCAGGTTGTTGACGAACGGCTTCAGACGTTCACATAATACGGCAGAGAGGATCTTATATGCAATGTTAAGGAGACTGATGCCTCTGTAGTTGGCGCAATTTAGATGGTCTCGTTTCTTATGTATCGGGCACACTATGCTGAGATTCCACTCATGGGGCATGCTTTCTTCCAACCATATTTTACAGATGAGTTGGTGCATGCTCCCTACCAAGTCATCGCCTGTTGCTTTAAATAGTTCGGCAGCGATGCCGTCAGCTCCAGCAGCTTTGTTTGACTTCAGTTAAGATATAGCTATCTTCACTTCATCTTGGTCGGGTAGGTGGAATTGTTGATCTGCGTCGCCTAGGTTGAGTGGTTCTATCTCCCTTACAGCGGAATTCGGTTCGTCATCGCCGTTATATAATTTGGAGAAGTGGTCTTTCCATATTCTCAACATAGACACATTTATAATACAATAATGACATGACTGTTTACTTTCACCACGTTTTTACCATGAGAATGACATTTTTTAACCCTCTTAACATTTTTACTAAGGGAATAAAGCTTTCAATTTCTTAGATTCGAGAGAATAGCATTTACTGACCTTAACCTCATTTTACCATGAGAATCTATTTTTTCACATTAAACACGTTCTTAACACAAGAATGATATTTTTGAATTTCTGGTTATGCCAGAAACTTTTATTGATTTTTTTAAAGAAAATTGCTTTTTCGTCAAAAAGGTAAATTAAAGTTTTCAACAAATTTTTAAATCCATTCGTTTAAAATTGTTGTCAGCTAAATGAAGTTCGTCAAAGTGAAAAACCGGCTTAGGCGAAAGAATGAATATTGCATTCTGCCGCCCTCTTAAGTGGGTTTTACTGTATCTGAGCTACGTTAAATAACCTCTAGCCAAAAGGCAATTCCAATACTCCCTTAAGTTAGGAATAGTCAGCCTTCTGTTCAATCTGAAACCTCCAAAGTCATAGTTGATTGGAAAAAATAGGAAGAAACGCAGAAAATTAAAATATTCTAACTGGTACTTAAAAATGACCATAATTAATGTAAGAACCAAAAACCGGATTAAAATGAGTATTTTCCCATATTTTATATTTACCACTTCTCTTCCACTTCTCTACACAACATACCGCCCTATAACTTGGCTCCTTTTTCTCCAGATGTTATCTCGATTACTATGCGCATAGAAGATTCAAATTAAAAACGCACAATCCACGCCACCGCATTTCGACATCCAACCATCGACCATCATCGGAACAGACCAAGACCAAGACCATACGTTCCAAAATAATTAACTAGCAATAACAAAACCAGCATGATGGAGCAACAAGTCCAAACAAAATATTAATATTATGCCTGAGCATTTGCTGCATCCACCACCATACACCACTTTCCGTTCCGCCCAAAGCAAAGCCTCTCTGTCTGTCCATCGTTCATCATTAGCCATAAATAAGATTTAACTGGTCGTATATATATACAATACACCAAAGGCTAATGGAACCATCATCAATCGTCCTAGCTAATATTGAAATAGCAAACAACTTTACGAGCGTCATTAAGTGCCAAACCCAAACTCATTAGCGCTGGAATGTTGTCCGTTTATTCAATAGCTTCAAGGATCGCATGCATATGCTCAGCTCACTTGTTCACTGCGCTCCTCAGCATGTCCGTTCCGCTGCTGTTGCTGGAGCTGAAGTTGGATCTGGTCATGGTACTGCTACATAGTCACACAGAGCACAGAGCCATCTATTTCCTTCCTTCTAATCGCCTCGCCAGATAGCTCAGTCAGTACCATGTTCCAAATAAATTAACCAACCGAGCCTCTAACAAGTACGGATCATAAAACTGGATTATATGGTGTATGCGAACAGACGACCAGACATACCGACCAAAAAGCGTATAATTCCCGAAGCTGCGGGTGGACTTGGAAGTGGACGTGGACGTGGACATGAATGTGGACGGACGACGAGGAACTCGCAGTGCTGTTTGTTGGCTCCACAGACAGAGCCAGATCCAAAGCCATGCCATGTAACGACATCTTATTATTTCCATTCGACGTGTCTGTCATTCGAAAACGAGTGAAGAGCGGATTTCAATTTCAATTTCAATTGTGCCGCACATCATGAGCGAACGCGGAAAGTCCGCGTAAAGTGGATTATTGTGGACATAGGAAAGTTTCGCTTCTCGTTAAGAGTCCAATTTTGAGTGCACTCATTAAAAAAGCGAAACGTTGCCATTTTGCTAACAATATGAAATCACTGTCTGATGCATGCTGAGCACGCTGGCTGTCAAGCTGGTCGCTCCGGGGTCTTAGTGGGTGCCCACTGCCCATCA
The DNA here is from genome assembly GCA_951509635.1 of Eupeodes luniger. Taxonomy (NCBI): domain Eukaryota; kingdom Metazoa; phylum Arthropoda; class Insecta; order Diptera; family Syrphidae; genus Eupeodes; species Eupeodes luniger. The sequence goes on from OX608074.1 coordinate 3,274,897, forward strand.
GTACCATCAGGCATGTGTAAACATATTTGCCTGGAAAATCCACTTTCGATTGTCTCTTTAAAGCTTATATCTGTCTCCAACGAATGCGCATGGCTGCACTTGCGCACTGCCAAACCGCGATTCATTCCTAAGCTGATTACTTTCGAGTCTTCAATTTTTATTGACACATTTCTTCATCACCTGTTTCACTGTTGCTGTTGTTGTTATTAATTAATTATTTGTACACAAAGCCATCAGCAGATTGTGTAAATTGATAAGCTGCAGTGGTTTATTTCCGCAAGCCACAGGGGTGGGCATTTGGGCCACATCTATTCATTTAATGTTTTAACATGAAAAATGTAGGATACCGAGAAGTTTATTGGTTTTTTGGGATGATATTCTTTTGCAGCAAACGTGCTTTAGGTGCTAAAATGTACACCTGAGGCACCTCCGTTGCCACCGCCCGGCCGCCGCCCGCCGCCCGCCGCCGCATTATCAAAATAAACGATCCGGATAACGAAGACTACGTGGTCTAGCGAGCGATGTGTGTACGAGGTTTTGGAATTGAAATTTATTTACCAATTTTATTCGCCCATGCTCGCTTTGGCACTCGCGTTGAAAACACGTAGATTAATGTGAGATTTGATTTTGTGTGCGCTCTGAGTGCATACCGCGCGTTGCACTGAGAAGGTTAATATAAATCGAGTGTTACGGTTAAATAGATTTAATGGCGTGCAATTTGGTTACACTTTAAGTTATTGGCCATTTATATGCTCTTTGGTCTATATATTGTTGGAGTTGCAACATCAGCAGCGTAGGTACTTTTAGCCAGTTAGAAAAACCGCAGAAATTAGAAATGTATGCCGATGAGATGTTTTATGGAAGAGCGATATAAAAAGTTGTGAGGAGCCTGTTTTAATGGGTTGGGCTCTGTCTGTATCCTCTCCATTGAAATTGATTTTTGTTCAAATTTAACAATTGATTAATACGATTTTGGGGAAATTGGTGAATGTTGAGATTGATTTTTTAATTTTATTTTCATGATAAAAAAAAGGACATTAGAGGTGTTTTGTGTGCGCAGGGAATAAAATAGAAATAAAATATGAGCTGAAAGCTCTGATGTATAGTACTTCACGTTATGTAAAAGTGTTTAATGTTTATGGAATATTTTTGTATATGCTTACATAAGTCACCAAGATATTAGGGCTTTAAATGGATTTAATAAAATAACTGAAACTGAACTGAAACACGTCAAACCAATTTTGTTTGATAATGAAATGAGGCAAATAATAGGCCTCAAAATATGAGAAACTTGTTAGATTAGAGGGTGAAAAAAAACTTGGGAAACCCAAACATCTGGCAACATCGCATATGTGATCGTTGTAAATTCCGTTTTAGCAACAATAAGCAGCATTGAATTTTCAACGCATTAAATTCTACACGACTTCCTAATCCACAATTCACAATGCTGTCAAGATGAGAACTGAATAAGCTTATCATAGATACACTGCCGTTGCAGATCAAAATTTGAAGAGCAGGGTTTTGAATCAAAAAACGAACATGAAAATCTCGAGTACTGTAGTCAGCGAATCAGGTTAGTGTATAAGAATTTTCAATTAACACAATTGAGAAAGAGTTGCGGGCAAAGGACAGAGCTCTGAGGGACACCATTTATTTATTTGGTGAGTAGATTAGAAGTTTCAAACTGGAGATCATTCATAATAATGATAAAGAGTGCAGGAGACATGACGGAGCCCTGAGGCAGTCCAATTATTTTATGGTGTCCAGACCTGTACCTGGTCAAGAAAGGCGAAAGCAAGAATTTATCAAATAAGATAAGAGAGCCCGAAATTGAAATTAGAAACTACTAAATTGAACACCACTTTTAAAGCCAAACTCTTCAAACTCCCACTTTCTCATACAAAATTAACAGTATTCAATTAATTTATGGCCTTCCAGAAATTAAATCCAACTTAGTTGTGAAGTTGAAAATAAATGAGTTTCATCTCTCAGAAAAAAAGAAGCATTTTAACGACTTAGGAAAAGCCCCCGAATAAACCAGGATCTAAGTAACCAAAATAGTATAAACGATGCAATTAAATCGAACTATTTTACTTGCTTTATACCATAAAATGTCTAAACAACACAAAAATGTCCATCATTTTGGCCATTGCTAATTTGACTCCAACATTCAGTTCTCTTCAATTTAATTTAATTTCCCTCCATAATAGTTCTTCAACTGCACATAACTGCAGTTCAAATTATATTTATTTAAACGGTTTTTCATTGCCTTTTAACTACCTATACCTTACATCGCATCGTATACCTAACCTATCAAGTCGTATAATTATATGTATAGTCGACGAATTGCGAATATAGAGTTTAACTTTTACTTATTCACCAAACGTTATACACACGAAACATCCAAACATTTATCACCATAATTCCGTTCATCTGAAAAGTACATTTATTTGCCAAATGTGCCCATCAATTTGACCAAAATAAGACAGACGTCTATGAGATAGCTTGCGATAGCTCATGGCATGGCTCATGGCATATACCTAGGCAAAACAGACTCTATCACATACGTGGTTCCCAAATGTAGCAGTAATATGCCCATCAGGCAACTTCGCTGTGGGCCTTTTACCACACTAAAGAGGTATAGATGACACTGAACATTCATCTTGACCAAAAGTGGCAAAGAATTTCGCGCACGAATCCGGACGAAATAGCCAAACTGTTAAATTGAAAAACTTCAAAACAGCCACCGCCATCGCGTATATGACACGCGGTCAGTCGAGCCATGGCGTAGCGTTCATCTGAGGTCCGTCGCGTCGCCACTGCTGCTGCCGTCATTGTCAGTTATAGTTATATGGGAAAATATACATAATTTCCGAATACCCGTTCCGAACGCCTTTCGCCATTTTTTAAATGATAAAACACGAAGGAAGGAAGGATTTCCATTTAATTTTTGTTGTTGTTGTTTTTTCATTTCTGTTCATTTTGTTTAATGACATTATTGGTATTTAATTTCCCTAAGTCATGATTTTACGACCGTACAACATAATCCGGGGAAATTGTAGCTTTTCACTTTAATTTACGCATAAAAACTGATTTATGCTACATGTGGATTGTGTTAACGTTTGCAATTTATTTTATGCGATAGTTTGTGTGGAAAAAGGCCTTGAAACAAGCAGCAAGCTTTTCAAAATCTAATGAGATAGTTGCTATTTTCATATATTATTTCTACCACTGCACTGCACAAGCCACATATTCGTACAGTTAATGCCAAACGTGCAATCAAAAACAAAAAACAACAGAAGAGGTGTAATTTGTCGATGATTTTATTTGTCTTATTGTAATTTTTGAAGACGAGTTTCTTGTGCACACCGAGCAAGCGAGGTTCACGTCTTCGTGGCGAGTTGTCGTTGCCGTTGTGTCGTGAGGTAAATATCATTGATTATGGAAAGAGTTTCATAATTTTATAATCACGGGTAATAAATTTATTTGATTAGATTCTAAAAGGCAATCAATATATTGACAATGGACAAATATGCTTATAAAGAAACTAAGACTTATTTAACGTTTGTATTTTTTTTCAGCTTCTTAGGGGTTGCTTGGGAACGTCTTAGAAATGTCTTAAGAATGTACATAGATGGTGGTGGCTGGTAATTGATGGTGGGTGGTGTCAGGTGTTGATTATGAATTTGTTGCGTAAGCAGCGGGTAGTTGGTTATAGCCATCAATGAACACCTTTGAAAAGAAGCCATTGATTGCATTTCGATGGTGGCATGGCGGTACCTTTGGAAAGCTTAGTGAAGCAATATATTTAACATTTTTGAAATCACAAAAATTAATTTAAGTGCTTAAAAGAAAGGAATAAATCTTAAAGTCGGTTTTTAAAGTGCTGACTTAGGTCTAAAAAGTATTCAGTGACAAACGAAATATTCTCGACTCCCGGTTTTCTGTTGCAAAAGTGTTAAGTGGTTTCTAGTTTTTCATTTGAAAAAAAAGTCGCCTAAATTATTTATGTTTTTTTCGCATAAATTTTGTTTTGAATTCAAAGTATTCTTCAGTAGTATTGACTTAAATTATCAGCTGGTATATTAACATAAAGCAATTATAACATAGGCACTACTAAAGCCATCTTTACAAATTGTACTGAATTTTTGAAAAAATAATAAAATATCTCAACTAAAGAACCATATAACATCCATCGAGACAAACATTTTTGTGAGACGTCACGAAAATCACATTTTTGTCCACCAATTTTCAAAAATTCTGCAAACTGTAGTCTGCTGCGTGCAAAATTTTGAATGAAAAGCTCATATCAAGATTTAAACGTTAAGAACAATCTTCTCTAAAATCTTTTAAACTTTTCCAAGCTTGTTTTATTTTTTAATAAAATAAAACCCTTTTCAAAAATAAATTTTAAAAAGAGGCTGGGATGCGACCCACACTGATAACTTCCCATCCTGTCTGTCGATTTATCTTGTTTAAAAGTTTGTCTATATGGTACCAATTTTTACCAAATTTGCGTACTATTTTTTGTAGATTTTATTTTTCTATGAAAAAACGGACTGTTGGATTTTTATAAAAAAATTACTGAATATCGAAGACAATATTTTCTGTGAAATAAAATAAGTTTGAAGCCAATATTTTTAATTTTTGAAAAGCTATTTCAGTCGAAAGTAAATTTTTACCAAGGTTTAGTATTGTTTTTTTTTTTAGGTTTTTATTTTGAGTAATGTTTTTTTTTTAGGTTTTTATTTTTTATAAAAAAAAACTGTCAGTTAGATTTTTCTCAAAATTTTGTCAGATGTCAAAAACATTATTATTCGTTGCACAAAATTGTTTTGGAGATGAAATCATATTTAAGTCGTAAAATTTTGGAGGTGACAATTTTTTTTTCAGTTTTTTTGATGTATAAAAAAAACCGTTAATTGGATTTTTTTCTAAAAATATACTTGTTTGGTATCACGTTACAATATATAATATACAATTTAGTTCAAGTCTCTAGCGTTATTGGTTCATGAGATATTTAGGGTTGACCAAAATTTTCCCCTATTTTTAAACTGCTATGGTAAAAAAAACCACCGACGCAATTTTCTTGAGAGCCCTTTCTGCCGTATTATCTGTATAACAAAATTTATTTGAAGTCGATATCTCTTCTGGTTCTTGAGCTATGGACCACGAAAAAAACGTCGCGAACTCACGGACGTACGAACGTACGTTCACACGCACGCACAGACATCTTTCTAAAAATCTTTTATTTCGACTCTAGGGACCTTGAAACGTCGAGAAATGTCAAAAATTTCAATTCGACAAATCGGACCCATTACAATAACTTCCTATGGGAAGTTAAAAATGACAAATTTTAGAATTCAAAAACAATTTCATAACAAATATGCAGATTTATGATTTCATTAAGTTGTATTTTTTAACATTTCTGCAGACATTTTTATTTTTTTCACAAAATCTTATTTTCAAATGAAAGAGCTGAGGTTCGAACTTGAAATACAAACAAATCCGAATGGTTCAACGAACTTTGTGTTTTTTTCAACAATGTATTGATTTGAATGTTATGTTGAATATAAATATATATTATTCGATATGTGTGAAGCATTCATTGTCGTTTATATCCGGGATTTAACAGTATCCTGTGCTACATGTAAAAATATTCAAACCTACAAAACTTAACATTCTTTTGTTTGAAAACAGAAAATATTTCCCACTAATCTCTCTCCCCCCTCTCTATTTAGAATAAAAAATATACATTGACTTCATTGAAACAGAAATTATTTTCATAGGCATATATATACATATATGTATGTAAATCTACCCTGGTCTGGTGTAATCACAAAATAAAGTAAAAAAAAGTGTATTTCCTATAATTGCACCCGCAATGCAACAATTATGGAATAGAAAGAAAAGCACTGACTGGCAGCAACCATAACAACATCTTTAAACATTCTCCTCTTTATTAAAAAATAAAAAATAGAAAAAACTAAGCCATGCAACATCCGCAGCATCATTACTTTCGAAACTCACGGAAACCGAAAGCATCCTCGCTCGTTGCAAATGGGAAGCAAGTTGAATTGCAGTCATTCAGAGTTATAGAGCTTAGATATCGTATAGATGTACATATATTTTATCTACGTCTCTATATATTTATCTAGGGAGTGGAATAAATCTGAAATGGAAATTAATTGTTGGCAGATTGTTTGGGAGTTTTGTTTTGTTTTATTTCTTTATTGCAGCGTGAACCTTCATTCAAACCAAGAAAACAAAACAATTCAATCTCATTGCGAGTTGCAAAAGCAAACAAAAAAATCATGTAATCCAAAGATAGGAATTCAAATTAGCCATTTCTGCCACACCACCAGACAATGAGAGAAATTTTTTGTTTTTCTTTTTTGTTGTTCCAATAAGTTGCAGCCTTTCGTTCCCAGTTCATGCATCATATGCTTTGAGCCAGCCTAAGAGAGGGACTGTATTGCTCCTAAGAGCTTAAAGATACTTTCTTCGGTACAAATTTAAACAGTCAAACAATGCATGCTGTTTGACAGGTGAACCTCTGTGTGACTCTAATCTGCCGTGTTTGTGTCTTAATTTAAAATTCAGGAAAATCTAGTGACGTGCAACATGAAACCCTGCCACTGTTATCGGTCGTAGTCCGTTGTCGTCGTCGTTGTCGGTGGTACAATACAGGTGCGTGTTGCAGGTTACAGGTACAAAAAAAAAACACATATTAGTTCCGGGAAAAAGGGTAAGCTGTGTAAATATCACGACCGTCACGCACAAAAGATATCGATAAAGTAAAAAGATTAATCCCCAAGGGCTCAGCCCAGGTATCATAAGCAACAAATGAGCTCCAATTAACACTCTTTATGATGGCCGATCGATTTTCTGATAAATTTAATATTAATTAATCAAAAATTACCTTCTTGTAGGTCTGCCAGTTTTCTGTCAGCACAATCAGGGCTTTTTTGTTTCTGTTGAGTTAAGAACGATGATGTCACTTTTGTACAGATTCAATATTTTAAACCATGCTACACGCCTTGAGGTCGAAAAGCTGTCAATGATGCTGCGATAACTTATGTTAATTTATTTTTTTTTTCTTAACTTTTTCTGTTTAAAGAATATAGCAGAACGGTTTTCCGCTTTCAGAATTCTTGGCTCCTGTGCTATATTGTTTTTTTTTTAACATTAAAGATCTTTGATTTGGAGCAAAATTTGAATTTACTGCTTTGGTCTTTATCCAATTGTTTATTGATGATGACAATAAGGAATATCGGTTTTACTATACTATTTTATGAGACTTAAACGTGGAATACATTTTTATATAAAGATGATGTGATTTAAAAAGAATTACTTAACATAACAGTTGTTTTGCTTATAGCTTTATTTTTATTGTTAGTAAAGTTGGTCATAAATATTTGATTGCAAAATAAGTTGAAACAATCCGATGAACTTTGTGGTCGATGGATGCTTTTTATTGCGGCCTTCGGGTAAATTGTTTTGTATGCTTTTATATTTTTTGTTGTGTGATATTGGGGTCTGGAGAAGGTTAAGTTAATTGATTAATTATTATGGTGCTTTTAGTGTCTTTGTTTTTTAGTTTGTTTCATTTAGTATCGAAGCGTGATACTTTATCTTTTTAATTTAAACTCTTTTAAACAATAAAGATGAAAGTAAAAACATACTTCAGTTATTTTATTGAAACATTAAGAAGATAATATAAAATGATATGATAACGGACCCCAGATTGCAAATTAAACTTTTTAGTGAACTTTTAGTGATTTTGCGGTTGTTTGGGACTCCGGCTGTAAAACACTAAAAGCTTACAAAATCATTTCTCTCAAGGTCAACATTTTATATTTGCATTGCATTTCAAAATAAAAAATATAAGAAGTTAAGACACATATCAGAAACAACAATAAAAGTTACTTAACAACGAATTGAAAATTCAAGCAAAATTTCCTCAACTAAGAAAAAAGCTTTTGAAAAACTCAAAAGATCTACTTAATCAATAATTGATTTTTAACACATTGATAGTTCGAAAATATGGTGTTTAAATGTTAAGAACTGCGTAAAATGTCAAATCAAAGTTGTATGTGATATTAATGGTGGAAGTCCTTTAAGACACATATCAGAAACAACAATAAAAGTTCCTTAACAACGAATTGAAAATTCAAGCAAAATTTCCTCAACTAAGAAAAAAGCTTTTGAAAAACTCAAAAGATCTACTTAATCAATAATTGATTTTTAACACATTGATAGTTCGAAAATATGGTGTTTAAATGTTAAGAACTGCGTAAAATGTCAAATCAAAGTTGTATGTGATATTAATGGTGGAAGTCCTTTAAGACTCTAAAAGGCTTTTATTATTTTTGCAATTTGCTCAACAATAAAATACTTCACTTATCGTGTAATGGTCTAATTCACACTCACCCAAAACTGTCAACTGTCAAAATGCTATATTTTTTCAGTTTGATGGAAAATGCATTTGAAGTGTTATAGGATCTTATTGATTCTCTGTTTTTTTGCAATAAATATTAAATATAAGGTCAGCGTGAAATTATGCATTCTAAGCAAAAACTTACAACAAAATACAAGTCTTATGGATTGAGTTTTAAAATATTACAATTATTAATCAAAACATGATTCCATAGCATTAAATTGTTCAACTGCTTTGAGGTGCGTGTACAAAACTGACAACAAAAAAAAATCATTTGACAAAAATAGCAACATTTTGTCTTTCTTAATCTCTATACCAATTAACTTCTTAAACTCAAATTTTTCATTTGTTTTAATGGAATAACAGTCTTATAAATAATGTTATTCCAAAGCAAAACTTGAAGGCTATAAAATAATATCATTTTCTCCTCCCGAAATTTGAAACCTTAAATTATCTTAGTGAATGTTGAATGGCTCCAAGCCAACTCTTTTAAGTCTTTCCTTTACAAATCTTGAAATTCCATTCATAAAAAGGTAACCATTAAATTACTACTTACCTGCTTAAAAAAAAATATATAATAATTATTCTCACCTACATCTTGATAGAGAAATATAATTGTTCATTGAACCCAATTCTTAGAGTTGCAATGACCTTAAGTGCATATTTATTAAGAAAAGTCTAAACCCACTTATTATCTTTTTTATGATCTTTGTTTTGTTTCTTATGAATACCAAAACCAAAATGAATTTCAAAGAAAAACGTCTCTAAGAGTGATGTCAAGTCCAAAATTACTCTTTGAAAGTAAAGTAACACCCTATCCGGTCATTAGTGACCCATTATTTAAGAATAGAATGAGAAAAATATGCAAATTACTTCTTCCCATTGCCGCCGTCGTCTTAGCCATAGCCATCATCATAGCTTTGGAACGAAGAAGAATCTTCTTCAAAAATTTAACTTGGTTTTACCTTTGTCCGCATGCGGCTAATCTTTGTTTTTTGCAAAGTCACGAAAAGTCTCCAAAGAAACAAACAAAAGAAACCACTACTCATTTATCTCTCCACTATCGAATTTCAAACCAACAAATAAAAAAATCGTATCTCATAGACCTCTCTAAGACACTTCGCACTGTTAAGTTGAAAGCTTTTTAGCTTCGTCTACATACATAATATAGAGCTGGTTAAGTCAGCTTAAAGAAGAAGAAGAAGACAGAAAAAAAAGATTAAAAACAGGGGGCGGGTGGATGCCGCCAGAATGCCGGTGTTGATCGTGAATTTGTTGAACTTTTTCGCGCCACTCTTTTGTATGTGTATCTTTGTATACATATATTTATTGTGTATCTTTGAGATACTTTTTACATATATTTTTATTCTTAACACCAAACCGACCTTTTTCTCATTTGGACTTCTTTTTGGCTTTCAGATACGCGGTGAAGATGATGGCACAAGCAACGTAAAAACATCGAGCGGACGTTAACCGGTTGATCTGAGCAAATTTTTATATTAATATACATAATATTTTTTTCTTTTTTTGTGTAAATTTACAAAATCTATAAATTCCCCTCTCGCACGATCAATATTAATTAAAATTCTTGTGAAGTGATTTAAATTGTATTTTTGTTCAAAAAATAAATTTCGTTGTTCGTTGTCGATGGAAAAAATATCAATAAATTCCCAAAAAATGGATGCGATCAAATGATATGAATTAAATGGTAAAAAAGAAAAAGAAAAGCTCAGTCCCGCCGCAGTGAGAAAAGTGAGCCGGATAGTGTTTAAAGTGTTTGGTTTCAAAAAAATTCAAAAGAATTCCTGCGAAATTACCGCTATCGAGCAAACAGGATTATTTCAGCTCAACAAAATGGGAACCAAATCACCGGGAGCTCCGCAACGATGCCGGCTCATATTACAACAATGTCTGGCAATTCAGCTGAGTAAGCCGGGTCACACACCAGAGGACTTTTGGATGTACGATTCTGGATATATGATTTTTCAGGTAAGTTTTTTAATATACAAGAACATAATATGAACACCTACCTTTCCAAAGGAATCAACAAAATAAGATTAACCTTATTCGTTTGAAATCAAAAAGAATAAAAGAAGATTGTCTTTAGTGTAGGCGAAGATAAATATCAATTTGGAGAAATTTCATCGCTTCCATTTCCATTATAATTGACATCTTAATTTTTAAAACGAATTTAATGATCCATTATATGACCGAGGAGGGTTATGTAATTTTTCCATCGAGCCTTTTGAGGAAAATCGGTCTATAACTTTGTTTTTCGTTTTTGGTGGTATTACATTGCAAAAGATAATTGTAGGTACATCCGGTATATTGACCAATATTTTTGCTAAATCTTTTATCCAAATCAGTTAATAAGCTTCGTTTAAGTTTACCAAGTCTCTATTAAAAAAACAAATAAGTTAAAAATATGACTCAATGTTGAATTTATTACTGAATTCGTCTAGATTTGTTTCCTTGCTATAATAATCAAGACCTAAAAGCTTTGTTAACCCTATAGGCATATGTACATTTTTCTATATAAACTAATAATAGGTTTGATTGTACATAATATATTCACATAAAATTTTATCTGTTTGATGAACAAATGAGGTTAGCAAATATATATTAATGTATAAGCTTTTAAAAAATGTAAATTTTTATGGGAATATGCTAATTTTTTTTTTCAGCAATAAACCAAAACAAATTCAAAATACTGACGTCAATATTAGATGAAACAAAGTGTGTAAATATAGCAAAATGCTTCTGTTTGTCAAAAAAGGAATACATATTAATTAATTTAAGTCTTTAATAGTCCAAATAATTAATTTTGTTTTTAAGTTTTTATGTTGCAAAAAAAACACTTTTCGATGTTGCCATTTTTGAAAATGCTTTTTCAATCTTTGTACTAAAGGTTACAACATTTATTTTATGCTAATTTTGATCCACATAAGCTCGAAATGTATTTTGTTCGTCTTTGGTTAATAAACCTAACTTACTTTTCAATTGTATTAGCGTATTTTTTTTTAAATTGTGCAAACAAAAATTTAAGGACAAGTGGCCAATTTCTTGACAAAGTTCAAAAATAAATTAAATACTCGATGTAGTAATTTTCGGTTAATCTTTGGAAATTAATTTTAAAAATAATAACAACTCAAGCATTTCTTCAAATCTTATCATATGTGTAGAATTCAGTTTAAAATTATTTTTGAGCTAAGAAAAATTTAGATCTCGGTTAAATGGAACTGAGTTCTAACGTGTTTTGTGATATTTTTGTAGCACCCCAAAATCAATTCTGATTTCAAAATTCTTACATTTTTGTTTCACATTTAGTGGTAAAATTGTTTTATCTCAAAAAATAAAGATTGTGTTAGATTTCATTTAATTTAATTGATATAAAAATCAAAAGCAATGGATTTCAATTCTTTTTTTTTTTAAACTGGCTCTTGAAAACTCTAATCTAGAATCGCATTTGATACATAAAACTTTTATGATAATGACAATATTATATAGACAACGTGTCAATAAACGTTTGAGAAATTTTTTGTCGAATTGAAAAATGGAGCAATATAAATTAAATTTTAAAATTTAACGTCTTTTGAAAGGATTAAAATAGTATTTTGAAATAATTCTTCAGGTGCACATAATCTTATCTTAAATTTTAAATTTTATAAAAAGACAAAAGTCTACTAACATCTTCCATTTCAAAATTCTTCATCAGTGCTCAATGACATTTAAGTTCGACCTTTGTGGCGCTGTGTACACTTAGTGTGAAGAGTGATATTGAAAGCAATCTTCGATAGTATGAGCCCTTTAATTTCGATCGTTATCTTGCTGAAAAAGACCAAGATTTTAAGCATGGACTGATTCTCTAAAATTTTGTTCCAAAACAGATTTATGCTAATAACGATCCATGATACTTTCAATAAATACTAACTTACTCTAGTAAGGCGCAAAATGAATACAGCACTGGATCCAAAGAATTTTGCGGCTATACCAGTATTGTAAAACATAGTGGAGGCAGAGTAATAACTTGGGGTGCTGTCGCAGCCTTTGGAGTGGATAAGTTGATATTTATTGAAGAAGTTATGGTGTTATGTTATTATTTATTCGTCTTTCAAGTTACAATACTTTATGAAGACTACATTAAAAACAAACATTATATTTACAAATAGTGTTGCAACAAATTCAACACATCTTTCTTAATATCTAATCTATTTTTATTAAAATCAATTACAAACTCAAATTCGTTAAAAACAATGCAAGAAGCAAATATTGGATTATGTTTCGCATAATTTTTGCTATGAAAAGGAACATGTAGAAAATTACCATTTCTAGGACGCAAATTTCGAGATGGAACATACATATTAAACTGAGACAACAAAAATATACAATTTATGTTAGAATTGAGCACATCGTAAGCAAAGAGTACTGAATACAATTTTCTTCTAGAAACTAAAAGTTTTAAGTCAATTAAAGCACATCTGGTCTCATAAGGTGGCATATTTGAATTATTATAAAGCTTTCGTAAAGCAAATTTTGTAAATCTCTTCTGAACCTTTTCAATCCTTAAAATACTTGATTGTGTAAAAGGATTCCATATTATGCAACAATATTCAAGTAAAGGTCTTACAAGGGATACAAAAAGAGTTTTTAAAGTATAAGGATCTTCGAATGACTTAGAAGTTCTTGAAATAAATCCCAACATGGCGTTAGCTTTTGAAATAACATTATCAATTTGGAGAGAAAAATTCATATTCGAGTCAAAAATCACACCAAGATCCTTTTAAACCTCATTAAGAACTGATTTTCAATTCTATAATTAAAACATATCGGATCCTTTATTTTAGAAAACGTAACAATACTACACTTTTTTACATTAAAATTTAAACCATTTATGAAACACCACTTGGTAATATTGTCAATATCCAATTGAATTTTACTAGCATCTGATGAAGAACTTACAGAACTAAAAATCTTGAGATCATCAGCATATCATAAAAGACATCTAGAACTTTTAATACAATTCGGTAAATCATTTATAAATACAATGAAAAGGAGTGGGCCAAGATGACTACCTTGTGGTACACCGGAAAAATTTTGTATTTCATTGGAAAGAATATCACCAATTTTAACATATTGTAGACATATGTCTAACCAAATAGCTGCTGATCCATTTTAGGAGATTCGAGTGGAAGCCAAGCAATTCAAGTTTTTTTAAGAGAACATTATGTTGTACCCGATCAAACGCCTTGGAAAAATCGGTGTAGATTACATCCACTTGAGTACAATTTTCTAAACAACCAAGACAGTAATTTGTAAAAATTGCTAAATTTGTAGCAGTAGGCCTACCACTCATAAAGTAATGCTGATGCAGAGAAATATGGTTTTGAACTAAACTATAAAGTTTAATTTTAACAATTGATTCAAATAATTTTTAATATTAGTCATTTTAAATGGGATTTCTATGAGTCTTATTTACGTTTGCAAAACCGTTTATAATAATTCCTTATAATACACGTCTCTCTCTCTCACATTGTGCATTCATGTTTATTTTTCCTATTTTTTTGGGAAATTAATTTTCTTAAAATGAATTGTCATTTCACATTAAATTCTCCTTTGATATGAAATTTATTCCAAAATCAATTTTAATCTAAAAATCAGGAGTAAAAACATTTCTAAACCGAGTTCTGATATTCTAGACCTCCAGTTCTATCCCAAACTAAAATATAAATCGGAGCTCTTTTGCTTTAGAACTTGATAAAGAAATGAGTTAGAATTCAACCAAGTTCTATTCTTCCAATAAACCGAGTGTTAGACATTCGAAATTTGTCTAAGAATTGTCAGTAAGAATCTCACAGAAAATGGAGGCTTTGAATACATTTGGTTTATCTTGTTTACAAATTCTTTTCACAAAAAATTGTTTTTCAAAAACTTAGTACCTAAACTATAATGGGTTATAATGAATTAAAACGAAGAAACTTCGTGGAATTATAGTGGCTGTAGTTTTTTTTTAAACATTTTATTTAAGAAATGCATTCTGTTGTTAACATTGAATCTAAAAGTTTTGTCTGAAAAAAGATATATTTTTGTTAAAAGGTACTTTTTCAGGAGAAATTCGAAATTTGACACTGATTTCTAGAAGACTGAAGGGTATTTAGTAATTTATGAATAATTTTCGCCATTGTTTCTATGATAGAGTAACTTTTTATTGCAGCAAATCCAGAATATTTCACCTGCATAGACAAAAGAATTTATAGCGTTTTTCCGTTTATTAAACTATTATCTACGTCCTTATATCTCAAACGTTTCTTAACCCATTGAAAAACACTCAGATTATTAAAGTGAGGACGGTATCTTCTCTCTCATCCATCAAATCAAATCCTTTTTTACTAAAACGAGAAAAACACCCAAAACATATTCAAGCACTCAGCTGTAAAATTGAAAAACAATTTTCTTCAAGCTTCTTCCGATACTGAATACCAAAACAAAAATATACAAAATTTAAAATTATGATAAATCATGTGCCAGTGAACATATCCTGCATAACAACGAACTACACTACAAAAAGAACATCACACGTACATTTACGGCTCTTTTTTGAACTTTCTTATCTTTTCAACCGACAGACGCGACGCGACGTGGCGGAGTACAAGAATCTCATACTCCCTTTTTGGAGGTTAAAATTGCATTCCGGAAATGTCGGAGACGACGACGATCACGACGATGACGACGATGCACATACAAAATATGCTGCGATTCTCGTGTGTGTCTAGTCTTTGTGACGCCCTTGATTCAATAAATCCTGCAATAGTTTTTTGTATTTGGTGCTAGAATTTTCCAAAAGGGTTATATACCATCATTCTACAAAAAGGGTGAAGTTACAAAAAAAGTTAGCACTGCAATTGGCATCTGACTTAAGAATTCCAAATGCATTGTGTAAAGTATTTATAAATTGCAGTTTGTAGAACCCCATTTTTTGTGTTTTCGATACTTTTCACCCTCATGTATGTTTCAAAACAAATTATATCCTTTTTTGGAGATTTAAATCAAAAACAAAATAACCACGTGAATGTTTATTTTTTTAAGTTTAATTCCAAATTACACTTATTATCAGTTTCGTTCATCATAATAAACTAAATGCATATAGATATTGTATCTTTTGCCTATATGTAAAATGTATTATTTGCTTAAAAAAGGGGTGTTGTTTGTTTGTTATAAATTTTCTACTCCAAAAACAAGGGGATCTTAAAAGTAATATCTCAAATAATCTCTCTCCAAGCTTTAGCTACTACAATACAAAAGCTTGTTAGAGTATAAATAATCCTAAAAGCAATATCAAAATTGAGCCTTTGGCTAAGTCTAGACTTTGGCATTGTGCTCGTGTCCGCATATAAAATAGAGAAAAGATACCTTCCTGATATAGCCTAATATATTTCGTTAAAGGTTATATCCATATATTGGGGGAGAGCTTCGTAAAATTCGACACAACAGACCATTTTACAGGCAACATTCCTATAGCATGGGGTTGAGAGGGAGAAGTCTTTGGTATTTTTTTGGTAGAATTTATTTTTTTGAATATGGTACAAAAGCATTGTCCTGTTAGGTTTCATTAAAAAGAAATATCCACATTTATTTATGGAGAGAGTTAAAGTTTTTTTTTTTATATAGCACATCCTTCCGATTTTTAAACAATGTATAGAATTTATGTCATAAATATTCAACAAAAGCTCTTTGAAACATGGAAACTATAAATCCTATTAAATACACTTTTTTTGAACATGTTTTTAACAAAAGATTTCAAAATATTGGTGGAAAAACTACATTTAACTCTATTTATCCTTTCATAGGTAGCAGTTGCATAATTTAAAAAAGTTATAATAATTCATGACAGTTTTTGGAGCTTAACAAAGTCGAGTTTTGAATTTAATCACCTCTAGAACTTGCTGTCAAAAGAAAGATTATAATCTAGTGCAAATTTTTTCTAGTGGATACCTACATTTTTTTCTTAAGTACAAAATTTAAGCACATTTAAATTAAATTTAAATGTGTGAAGCCTTTGTCTAAAAATACTGACATAAAATCGACATATTAAACTATTTTATAAATTTTCAACTTATCGTCCAAGTGTTTAACAATGTTCTTATGGTTCAAAGATTATGTGCTTATATTTTTTAATTTGGGGAATTTATAAAAGTCCAAGTTATGCTTTAGGAGCGAAGTGAGGTTCGTAATAAGAAAAACGGTAAAAACGTACCACCTCTGAAAGTCCCCTTAAGATTTTGCTATATTTTATTGTTCTTTCTAAGACTAAATAGTTAATTTCTTAAGTTTATGTTGTTTTCTGTCAAAATTTTCGTGATGTTGAATCATTTCAGAAGTGTTTTTGAAGTTTTTTTTTAGAATAAAAAATCCAAATGTCAACAATATATTTCTTCGTATTTTGAAAGTAATATGACTTGAACAACGGACTATGCTGTATTGAAATAGACAATACCATTCCTACTCATTAGTAATTCAATCGTATTAGTTTGGCTTCTAGAAGTTCTAGTTAACATACCCTCGGTCGTACTGTCAGAGTACCTACATAGATTTCTTCTTTAGCCGTACTACGCGAATGTGGAAAGCTTATAGATACATTCTAATGTAAAATTGCAAAGTGAAACTTTTTTATTAATTAATACATATTTTCTGCTTAAACATCGACTTAAAATTTATATTTTCACCAAAGTTATTTGAGCTTAAGCAGCCCACACGCTAAGAATAAGAAGATCCAAGTCAACAATTTTTATGTAAGAAAAATAATTAAATAATTAAAAGAAAAAGAAAAATGCAAACTTGAGAATTTATTTATTGTTTATTTCTTCCTCCAAACAAAAGTGAAAATATGCATATTTCACTTTTTAAGTTGACAGTTAAATTAATTAACCTCTAATCTACACCTGTCATCAGTATATCCATAATTATTATTAATGAATACTAATTATTATTAACTAGTCACAAATTTGTTAACTTATAGATAATACTGATTTAATTAATCAGCTTTTACAGATATTCTCCCATCAGCTTTATACTTTATTTGGTGGAACAATATCCAAAACAAATTTTCTCATTTCGATGGTAACCCAAATTTAAAGCGGACCACATAAGATGAAGAATAATAAAATGCAGTTTCACATAAATCACTCAATTGGAATAAATTGCAACCAATTTGCATGTTATGTTCGATTTCGATCTCTCCGGTGCGATAACTAAGCTTTGTTTTATGTTCAAGACAGTAGTGGGTTAGTCTGAAGAAATTGAAAGATCCGGAAATGCAGCTGCTGCTGGTTTGGTCAAAATGCATATACATTGCGTCTACACTGAGATACGCATGTCTTATGCTTTGGATACAGCAGTTGTCAAGTCTTGAAAATAATGTTCTGCTTTTTTTTTGAAGTCAGAAAACGAAACACTTATAGTTTCAACATATCACACAGCTTTTGATTGTCAGTCTTTCTGTATGTCTGTCACGTAAGATTTGTATGGTTTTATCAGGATTGATCTAGAGACACACCAGTTTCTCAAACAATAACCTCAAGGCTCTGCTGACAGACCTGCAACAAACGAACAGTTAGTATGAAAGAAAAGCAAGGCAAAAAAGCCATCAAGGAATCCCATGACACAGAATATCTATTTCTTGAGAAACATTTGATATGCAAATACCTTTTAAATAATTTATCTAAATTTGCATTTTTATGAACTCGTAGTGTTTCTGCGAATTGACACTGAAACCTTGATTTGTCTTCTCAGATATAATTAATGGCATTTCTAAACAAAGAAAAATTCTTCTGATATTCTTGTTGTTTCAGATTTAAAGCTCAGCGGATTTTGTTCAGGTTTCTAATTTCTTTTTGTAAAAATAAAATTTTACGTATTGAAAATCTGTAGAACTTCGTCTTCTAACATCGAATGAAATACGAGTACAAACAAAAACTCATAGGAATGGAATTTAGAGAGGACTAATAAATTTAGAAAGGAGTTTTTATTTTGTCGATTTTTAGTATAATTTATTTTAATTTTTCAGGTTAGTATGTTAATTTTAAAGACAAAGAATTAAAATTGTTAACTTGTTTAGTAGTAGAACGCAAAACATAATAAGAACGCTTTTGTTGCTAGTTTGACAAGATTATAAAAAGTTTTAGAAGAGAAAACTTAATCAAAATCAGAATTGTCACCCTTTTTATGTTTTTGTTTGCTAAATTTAATTCAAAACCGAACTTAAATCATCATTTTGATAATGATCATAATAAATTGGCAATCAAAGATTAGTTTTCGAAACAAATGGAGAGAAACAAGGTCAAGCGTAGAATTTACCGCATTAGATTTTTAATTCTGTCAATTTGAAGAAATAAGCAGGAAATCAATAGAATCAAAATTTAATAAGTTAGATCAATTTGAATTTTAGATCATTAAACTCAGATTAGTGTTTATTTTTAGCAAACACACGCTTTTTGTTTCTTGTTTGAAACCGGTGGTGGTGTCATTTTGTTCTTTGAGACATGAATAAATTATTATTAATCATCATGGAATTACACATTCTGATTAGATGGTGTTACTTTTTAAAGAGGTATTGAATTTAAATTTGTAATAATTCAGAAGGTGTGTATGACTGATGTCACATTTCTAAGCACCCATTGGGCATTGTTAAAATCGTTCCGATTTGTTATAATGAACATTTTGACATTTCTCGACGTTTCAAGATCCTTCTAAATACATTTTTCTTATATACATCGCAAATACTCAACAAAAACATTTAACACCTTGAACATTTTCGAAACGAAAAATTATATTAACAACAGATAAATTGCATGGAACGACATCTGGTATAATTTTAAGGAAAATCGAATTGACAGCTTTCTAACGATAAAAATAGTACTCAAAATTGGGAAAAACACATGTTTGACTAAAATATGTTGGAAAAGAATAACGACATCGACTTATTTATTTATTCAGCTTAATACAAGTTATAACTTACCTCATTGAAAACATTTCAACATTTGATAATGTTTTTAAAAAAGAGGCCTACACTGACAACTTCCCATGTTTCTAAAAGCTTATCAAAATAATAATAACAACATTTTCTTTAAGATTAAAAAAAGGTTTCAAGTCAATATCTTACTCTTATACTTTATTCAAAACCATTTTTTACCAGTTTTTAGTTGTTTTTTTTGTCAAAAAAGTTGTCAATCGGATTTTTCTAAAACATTAACTTAAAGTTAATAAAAATATCTTGCAAACCATAAAATAACTTTATTTCAATATTCGTTTTTGTTCCCGAGATATTTTAGTCGAAAACTAATTTTTTACCAATTTGTTTTAGTTGTGGTCTACCTTCGCGTTCAAATTTCGGACCTATTATTCAATAACGGAACCTTGAAACAACAAACAAATTTTTTTTAACTTAATTTTTTAGAACGTTAATTTGGGTTAGACACAAGCTTTTTTGAATATTTGAAAATTTCACAAAATGGCAGCAATTTGAAAAAAAATTGCATTTTTGAAAAAAGCTTGTGTCTAGACCTAGCTGTTTTGTGAAAAAGTAACGCTTTATAGATTTAGGATATCTTCTATAGTTTCGTCAAAATCGTGCCAACAGTTTTGAAAAGCACTACTTTTAGGAAAACGCGTTTAAAGATAAATGTTACAATTAAACACGATTGGCAGAACTTTGTTTGAGGCTCGATATCTCGTAAGCCAGCATGCTTTCGATCAAATCCTTCACAGAGCATGTTTTTAGTTAGGTCTACATTAGAAATATTTAAAAAAAAATGATTTTTTCAAACCGCGAAGGTAGACGGCTCCTTAAGAATGGATTTTTTAATGAAAATAACCTTACTTTCACAGCAATGTTTTGCTTAGAATCAATTAGTTTTTAAATCAATATCTCTAGATATTTATTATTTTGAAATTCAAGTCGGAAATCATTTTTAAGCGAATTTGTGAAATTTGTATGTTTTCTAAAATTGTCAATTGGATTTTTCTAAAAATTAAAAAAAAAATATTTAAAATAATGCTTTTTTAAGATAAAATTAATTTAAAGCCAATATCTCTAATTGTTGCCAAGATATTCGACTCAAAAATCAATTTTTAGCAACTTTTAGTAGTATTTTTTTTTGTTTTGTAATTGTTTTGCAAAAACATTGTAATATCGATTTTCTAAGAATTTTACCAGATGTCAAAAGGTTATTTTTCGATGAAAGTGATATAGTCTTGTGTTTGCAAAATATCCTAGATGACAAATATATTTTCCAGCTTTTTGATTTATAACTAAACGTGATTTGAATTTTGTCCGAATTTATACCAATTTGATATCACATCACAGTGTACCATATACATTTTAATTGAAGCCGCTAGCTTTATTGGTTCTAGACATATTCTTGGCAACCAAATTTTTCACTTTTTTTCAAAATTGCTTCCAAAAATGTGTTCCTTTCCTTTTTGCATCTTTTGATGTAAAACGAAATGTATTTGACATCTCTGCCGGTTCTTAAGATATATCCGACAAAAAGGTATTCTAAAAACATATACGCACTCTCAGACATCTTTTTAAAAACCTTTGAAATAGATTCTAAGGACCTTAAAACGTCAAGAAATTTAAAAACTTTCAACTCGACAAACCGGATCGATAACAATAAATAAATTTAGAAAAAAAAACCTTTGACAGTTTTCTTTAACAAACAAATCGTAGGACACATTAGTGCCCAGCCAAATTCCGGCAATACTACCTATTTACAGGAACAATCTTAGCCGGTTCTACTTCTGAATCTTGTCGAGTGATGAAATTAAATAGAGTGGAAGTAATTGATATGTATTGAAAGAAGGAAATAAAACGTTTGAAAATATACCCTCTGGAGGCGTGGTACCCGCCCACTTCTACTGTGTATGTTATCATTTACAAGAAACACTTCTGCTGCTTGTATATTGATGACATTTAACAGAGTGGTATTGATCCATGTATATGGAAAGATAAAAATAAATATTTGAAGGAAATAAAATCAGGAGGCGTGGTATCCACCAACTTTCTTAAATACAATTTAAATTCAAAGAAAATTCTTTTACTACGGCAGGATTAGAGAGAACAATTGTTATACAAATTGGTGTGACTGTTATGCTAAGCAGAAATATAGATCTAAGTCTACGTTTGGTTTTGTGGGATATACATAGATGATAATGAAAGAGTCAAGGAGGTAACTATTAAACTCAGCCATGGAACTATTCATTCAAAAACAATTATTTTTCATTATTAGAAAGATGCTTCGTTATAACTTTTCGAGAAATAAATTCATATTAAACCTTTGTATATTAAGAACTTGGCGTAATTTTAGATCTCATTACTTTTCGAGGTGAACTTTTTGATAAGGTTTTTTTATACAGCAGAAGTTGGCTACTTTTTCAACATTTATGTTTTTGTTGTGGTTATATTTTACTCAAAAATTTTACACTAAATTTTGTTTAACGACAGCTTAAAATTAATCATTTCTTACATACTTTTCGAAGTTCCTTAAATGACAATATGGTTTAGTAACAAATTAAATATATATTTAAAGGGTATCATTGGGAAGTTATCACTGTGAATCTCATTCCAGCCTGTTCTATTGTGAATTTTAAAAAATGCCATTTGGTTGTCATTACTAACAAAATTTAGACATTATAAAATTTACATCGTTAGTATATTATAAATTTATGATTTTTACATTGCACATAAAATTCAAAATGTACATGTTTAAATCTCTCGGGTGGGTGAATATAATGTGACAGTAAATAAAAAAAAAAACAGGTTAAATAAAAATTACAACTCGAAATTAAGTGGAATCCATGGCTCCTTTCCAGAGAAAAATTCCTAAAAAACAACAGAAATACAATAAAATATCCAACAATCCAAATCCGCATATTTATTCGAATATTCTATTTATATACGACGACAACAATACCGGGTTCATTTAATTATCCAGAATTTATTTGCAATTAAAATTCACACAGCATTTTGTGTCAGTTTTATTTGCCTCGTTGGGTTGTCATGTCTGGCTCTGAGTCTCTGGAAATGGACCTGAACCTGGACTGGATGGACATTATGTTGGACAATGTTGTTTGTTTGCCGCCACAAAAGCAAAATTAATTGAAATGCATTTCATGCCAATGCCAACCCAACACACATAGTGTCTGTCTGCACTTTTTGTCCAAAGTTGGTGCCGACGGAATAACACACAGCACATCAGCCCCTCTCTTTTCTGGTCCAAAATTTCAATTTACCTGATGATGGTGAATAAGAATACCTGCAGAGTTTTAAGCGATTTACAGAAACTCGATAAATTGAATCAAAATTTAATTTAATTTTAACTCGGCAAATAATACTATCATCATCAAAGCCTGCACCTCACTCTTGTTTGCATCGACTTTACTCTCCTATAGTCGTAGCCTCAAACATAGGTACATACATAAGTTGAGTGATAATGGAGCCAAGACAGTAATTGCAGCTATCATGGAGTATCGTGTTTTGACTGTCAAGTAGACAGCTCTGGCTTGGTGGTATATATCAGGGTAATCAATCATTGCATAGACTTCCCGCCCGCCTGGTTCGTTGCGTCCGTCCATCCTAGTCTCAGCTCGAGTACACAACGCGGCGCGCATAAGGTAATTACTTCCACAGAAGACTCGGGCAGCGCCGCCGTACTTACAAAAAAAAATCTGGAAGTACTTAATCCGATTATGTTGCTGGGGAGACATAAAGCACATCTAATTGAGTTGTAAATTCAAAACGAATAACCAAGTTCAAGGGATTACTCCTAAGATAAATAATGGCAATTCTTGAAGATAAGTCTAGAGATAAAGTTGTATGTGTTTCATTATTGAAAAAAGCCGCCATCGACGCCGTTCGAAGAAGACGGCTGCCGCTGACTTTGTAATCCTCATTGGTTTTGGCTTACATTTGTTGTTTTTGTAAATTAATTTATTCTTTGTTTTTGTTTCGGTATCTTTGGCAAAAATCAATAGTTTTAATTTGTTAGCTTTAAAAATGTATACAACTTCATTTTTCTATCGCAATCTTTATCAAAAAAAAAACTAATTGATCAGGTGTATATTGGGTATAAGATTGACCATTTCAAAAGACCTGTACCCGAAAACTCAGCTTTAAAATTTATTGAGAATTTTAAGTTTTGAATGAAAAGCGTTTAAAGCGGAATTTCATTAAATCTTCTAAGAAAATATGACTTGTGTAAATGGAAGAATTGGGATTTTCTGGAGATCCATATTATGAAGCCTTTGACTTTGATGAATGAAACGTCTACCTTCATCTATTTATAAAAACGTTGAAATGAAACACCGTTCGGAATTTTATTGGTTAATTTCACCCGAAAAATGTTTCACTCCGAAAAATTTAATTTCATTGTTCACCCTACAGTTTTTATTAACTTTTAATTATTTCATTAAAACATTAATACATTTTATTTTAAATCTTAATAAACTTTGAAACTGTATGATTGCAATTTTTTTTATATTTATGGTCATTTTCTCTTTTTCGCTTAAAGCTGATAGATTTTCCATAAATATTAATTTTTGAGCTAATATTTCGTTGGAAATTTAGTTTTTTTTCGAGACTGTTCGGAATCGTAATAATCAAAGTGAAATGTTGTTCTGGTGAAACGGATATTAACTTGAAAATTTCAGGAGAACAAAATTGTTTCCGGTGAAATATTTTACAGGTAAAACTCACAATAAGGCTAAATAAGCTGATCTGCCAAAAAAGGATGAGTACTTTACTTTACTTTAGAAGTTCTTTGAAGAATGGGCATGAAAAGGGTTTGACAGTTGAGAATGTCAGACTGTATTTAGATTTCTGTTTAGTTAGCTAAGCTTCTAAATTGTGGTAATTTATTTTTTAAATAAATCGATTAGCGAAGTTAATAGAGAACTACGTCACAGCTGATTTTTTATCAAATGGCTTTGTCACTAAGCTAAACTACAGTACAAAGAACGATGTCAATCCTCAAGCCATTACGGATTACCATTAAATTCATTAATATGAACTGTTGGTTTGGTTTATACGTTGGCTTTTTTTTTCGAGAAAGTTGCCGTTACGGTGGAAGGCCAGGGCTTTCGAGAAAAGCTTAAAATGAAGTAAACCTGTTAGCTCGTTTGTGCGACTTATTGCATCTCGATTACGTTTAATGGGGCTATGTTTAGTCATTGGCTTATGCTGGCTAACCAGGATACCTTAAAACATTGAAATCAATATTCAAGGAAAAAGTTGTTAAACATCGCGAGGATTGTTGAACCACACTATTTCCAACGCTACTCTAAGAACTTAAAAAATTCTATAATATATGTCAAATTGCAAATAATAAAAAAAACTAAGCAAGTCTTATTAGACAAAATTTTCAGCTTTTAACTTTTTCTGGAACAATTCTCATCCAAGTAATGTTGCCAAGTGCCCATCTTGCTCTCTTCATTATGACAATCGAACCACATCACTTAAACACTACTTTAAGCAAGTAATCTTTGTCCATGCAATCGTGCAAAGAAAAAACAAGTCGACACAAACAACCGTTCATAGCACTCTATACTGCCTAGTGGACAAAGTGACATGCACTTTGGTAAACTCTAGTTGCCGCCACCACCAATAACAGCAACAAAATAAAACACCACCATTATTGGCAAAGACGACCGAAGAAACGGACGACTATGACTACGACAACAACGTAAACGACGAACGATGAGGAGGACAAAAATAAAGGAGCAGACCCATACCGCTCAAGAAAAATCAAACAAAAAAAAGTTAAAAAATAGAAAAATCAACTAACGCTCAAACAAACAGTAATAAAACGTGCAAAATTCTCAGTTTATAATACCAGGAAGCATGCCATATAGTCACGCTAACAAATTGAATCCATTCCAAAGCAAATGGAATGTCTTTCTTGCAGTTTGTTTCGCAGATCCCAACACCAACACTTAGCCCACCCCACCACCGACCGCAACCGCCGTCACGTCTTAGCCTTCGTCTTCGTCTTCGTCAGACAGACAAACAATGTGAGGTTGCACTTTGGTTTCCATCCTTCTCCATATACCTTACCTACCTAACCAACAACGAATCCATCCAGCGGAATGTGAGATACAGTCATTTGGACCTCATGAAGACGAATAATCCTCTCATTTAAGTAAGGCCCAAGAGTTATTTATCAATGAAACAATTCATAATCAGTCTGTGAAGATCTTTGTTTTGCACCCCATAACAACCTATGTATACACTCTAAGTACTCGAAGATGTATCTTTTGGATACGAATGTATCTATACTACGCGAGGATTAACCGCATCGCATAGTGTAAATTACAAACTGAAAACTTCCATTCTCGGATTGATTAATTATACTATAGTTGCCGTTAGCAATATGTATAGGAATCTGTGGCCGAACGAATGGCAAATGGCAACCGAAAAAATAAAAGAAGAAACGTTCAATTGTGAAAGATACTCTTGGTTGGATGACAAGATAAATCGACGAGCAATGGTAGCACCATCTTCTCCGTCAATAGATGAAAACAAAAACTCATGAAAATAGGAAGTTTGATAAATAAACTAAACACCTTAACATGACACTAATTAGCGACCATGAGCTAGAAGAATTTTCTATACCAACATAATGCTATCTCTTTGGTATAGATATTTATTCGTATGGGATACCAGAGGGTTGACATCATGGGCCACTTTTAGTTCTTTCTGAATTTAAATTGATACGAAACGACTTTTATACAATGTAAAAACTCTAAACCTAAACCTTGACTTGAGTTGTTATGTTGTTATGCAAAATGCCAGTCAATATGAGATCATTCGACACTGAAAACGCATATCATAAGTCGCTCTTAACAAACAGCCAAGTCAACCACCTTTATCAAGTCAAGTCAGCCCGCAGCCTAGCCGGTCGGTAGGTATAATCGTGGACAGGTTTGTTTCTCATATTACATATATATTTTAAATAATGCAAAACAAAACAAACATGAGAAAGCAAAAAACACTTAAAAAACGTAGATATCTCAAGGAATACAAAAATAACCAAGAGAAGTCTCAGAATACGAGATAAAAATAAAAACTATGAATTACTTAATGTATGGTACGTATGTGCATAAACTTGTTTGTTTAACAACCTTATAAGAGTTGCCTATACTATACTATCACTAGATTGAGCTTGCTTTTAAAGCCCGACTGCCTTCCTTGCCTTAAGCCTCTGACCTGTTGAAATGTACCTATATGCTTTCGGTAAAGAACTGCTGATACTGAAGACGATGAAATGGCATGCGGCGAGTTGTGTGTAGATAGGGTAATAATATATCTTAATGAGTTTTTACCTCAGAGATGTGCGTTCTTCTTCTTTTTTTTTCTTCTGCGTGGCGTTGTCATTAGCGATATGATCAAGGCTATACTGTTGTCTGGTCTTCATTTATGTAGCCTGGTCAAATTGCGACATTTTAAAAACATAAAATTCTTTCGACTACGGCTCAGAAAACTAGATAAAGATGTAAAATCTGTTTGACAATCTCAGGCACATTCTATAGGTAAGGTGGACAATCAAGTTCACTGATCTTAATCAAGATTATTTGATATATGTAGTTTGTTAATTTAAGCGCCTTCACGTAAAAGACTGATAAATTTAATGATAAGACAAAGATAAACAGAGATATACATTATACATACATAATTGAGTTTACATTTTTATTGTTTTGCTATGTCTTGTTTAAAGGTTTTTAATGTCAACAAATGACATGATTATGTGAGGCTGTTCTGTTAAAAAAAAATTCATGAAATTAAAATACATTTTCAAGAATCGGAAGACTGAAGACACTTAAACGGCTAAGTAAAAAAGACAACTTTGCCAGCTTTTACTGATTCTACTATCTTTCCATCCCTTAACAAAGTTAAAATAACAAAATGGCTGTTTTGACTTTTAGTAATTTGTCAAATCCATATTTTTTTTTTTTTGACAGGAGGAAATCTTCAAAAGACACTTGGCAATATGCGACACCAAATAGTGTGGGACTCTTAACCACTAAAACCACCTCTTCATCCGGACCAATCTTGAAGGATCGACATCAGATTTTTCTTTCTTAACTTTTTACAATCACTTTGGGGGGAGTTTAAACTTTTAATACTTTCCCATGTTTTTTTAGACCATAAGCTCATGAGGCTTGGTTCTTCTTAATCTCCGAACATGGTTTCATTCATTATATTCAAGACGGACTCCATTTCAGAATTAGTATGACTTTGCAGTCTCTGGTTGTGCGATACAGCGTATTTTTTAACAACTTCTGTAACCATTTCTATTTGTAAGTCACGATGTAGATCGGTAGTTTTTATGTACCAAGGTGCATTAACTATTCCACGAAGGACTTTGTTTTGGAATTTTTGGATGATTTCGGTATTTGTTTTCTTTGTACAACCCCATAATTGGATTCCATAGGTCCATACAAGCTTTAGTACTTGATTATACAGCATTATTTTGTTTGGATTGATAAATCAGAGTTGTTACCAAGTAACTAGTACATTTTTCTATATTTCAAGTTTAGTTCTTCTCTTTTCTTTTTGATGTGCTCTCTCCACTTTAGCTTTGCATCGAAAGTCATTCCAAGGTATTTGGCCGTATTGGCGTAAGGTACAGCTTGATTATTAATGAAAATTGGAATATTGTTTATCTTTTTATTTGTAAAGTTTATATGTGAAGATTTTGTTTCATTAAGTTTGATACGCCATTTTTCGGTCCAAGCTCTCACTGTGTCGACGGCATTTTGTAGTTTTACTGCTGCCTTAGAGACACATTTGTCGGGTACTAAAATTGCGGTATCATCTGCAAAAGTAGCCATTATGGTGTGATTACCAACTGGAATATCCCTTGTGTATAGCAAATACAGGGTAGGACCTAGGACACTTCCTTGTGGTACACCGGCTTCTATTTTCTTCAATTCCGAGTATTGTTGATCGTACCTTGCTCTAAACAATCGGTCTGAGATGTACGATTTTAATATTTCAAAGTACTGCCTGGGAAGATCCCTTTGCAGTTTGTACTCAAGTCCCTCATGCCAAACCTTGTCAAAAGCTTGAGCAACATCTAAAAAAATAGCTGAACATACTTGTTTTTCTTCTAATGCTTTTTCTATTACATCCGATATTCTGTAACGAAGCGTTACAAATTATTATTCCGACCGACCGAAACCGAACCTAATTAATTCTATTTTTATTAATCCTACCCGTCCCCCCCCAAGCCTGGGACACATAAATACCACACTTTTCCGACCGACCGAAACCGAACCTAATATATACTCGATTTTCATTAACCCTAACCGTCCCCCCCAAGCCTGGAACACATAAATACCACACCACATACGATACCCAAGCTCCATCAAAACAATATGAAACATTTTCATTCACCGTACATATAATTCACACTACGTTTGGACAGTAGACTCCATAAGGGGAAGCCAAATTGAGATGAGAAGGGGTCTTCTGCCTTTCCCAGTCGTAATACCAATCTTGTGTATAGGAGGTAGAATTCCTGAAACAATCTTAAAGGTCACTTATTGTAACCATAAAGAAGTTTCTAGAAAATTTTGTCCTAAAAGGTTATTTTTGTAATCCCCTTTCTTCCAAAGGGTATTACAAACAGAGGTATCCTCAATTCCCCGTTTTGTCTTCTAGTCTTAAGCTAGACGCACCAGTCGCATCAACCTGCTTATTCTCACGTTACACTTCGTACGTGGGCAAAGAGTTAGCCGTCGCGGGCTACTCGCCGTTTATTCCTCGATAGAGGCAATTGCCGTATCAAAACAGATTATTCTCTTGCATTCTCCAAAGTGTGCATGAGCAGAGTTAGCTGCCGCGAGCCGCTCACCGGTTATTTCTTTAGACTTTCTAAAGACAAAAGTAGACCTTATTGGTTGTCTGCTGCTTATTCCCTCGTTTCACTTCTTCTAAGTGCAACTTGGGCCGAGGTGACCCCTTGAGGGCAGCTCATTGATTGTTTCGCTAGAGTTGTTCTAGTGACAGGAGAAATCGCTCCAACTGCTTATTCCCGCACTTACACGGGCAAAATTGGTCATCGCGGACCACTTTCCGTTTATTCTTCTATCTAGCCGATAGAAGCATAGCCTACATAAGTTATATGAAGTATTATGTTATTTATGTTAAGCAATGACAATGTAAACTCTGTAAAACCTAAAACTTTATGAATAAATAAAAATCGTTTGAACCTAATCACTCCTAAGTTTTTTTTTTGCTTTCTTTGGGATTTACCCTGGACATCCACGAGCTTTCCTCGGCCTCGATAAAAAAAAGCATCACAATTCTATGAACTTGGTCTATCGTGGAATTTTTATTTCTAAAGCCAAACTGATGGTTTGGGATTACCCTTCTTTCTTCTATGATTTTGCTAAGTCTCTTCAGAAGCAGTTTTTTAAAAACTTTTGCCATAATTGGTATAAGCGATATTGGTCCAATCCATATGACTTTCGATTTTCTGAGTTTTTAACTAATAACAGACCGTTCGAACGGTCCCGTTTGATTTGCTTTTTTTCACCTACTGCCATTTTCAATTAAAGGCAACTATTTTTATAGTAGTGTGCAAAAGATAAGATTGATATTTTGAATTTTCTTACTAACAGTGTACATTGGTTTTTCAAAATTTGGCACCATTTTCATTCAAACTTAAATAATGTCACAATAAAAAATGTCACCACCTTAAAATAAATATAATATTTTAAATACACTAAAAAACTAAGTTGCGGACAACTTAAATTTGTTAGAATTGTCCAGAGTTGCTTCAAATTCTTAGTAGGTAACGACTTAATTGAATTCCATTGATTAGTAGGCAAATTTTTAGCATTTCTAATTTACGTTTTTTTTTTAATTTTGTCAAACAATATCTTCTGCATTCCATAATTTAAGTTTTTATTCGACAATATCCTTGTTTTGTTGGGATTAAATAAAAAATACAGTGAGAAATTGCAAAACAAATTTGTTTAAAATTTTGTGAAATTCAGACCAAAACTAATTTTAACTTAATAAACTGAACAATTTTTAGGTGGATACGAGTATGTTAAAGAAATATCAGGAATATAATTTATATTGATTTTTATTTTCATGTTTTCCATTTTATAAATTAAATCTGAATGAAATAAGAAAAAGGGTTCGTTCGAAGACTATGGTCTAAGTATAATGGTTTTTTCTCGTGAAACAGATGGCGCTTTATAGTATATAAATTGTAATCATTTCTGTTGATACTAACTTTTTGCAAAATAAGAAAGAATATTAATAGCTTATCGTATAATTAAGAAACTTAGCTGACTCAGCTTCCAAAAATAAAATGTTGTTTATATATTTTTGTAAACAATAAATAATTTTTTTATAAGTATCTTTTTCGAAGGACTTAACAAGGTACTCTTAAGGTTTTGTTCTGATAGGTTGTGAAGCAAAAGGCCATACGGAGTCTTCGCAAAATTTTATAGGGCAACAAATATTAGACAAAAGTTTATACGTCAGCTGATTGAAAAAACACACAAGTAATTAAATTATAAAAAATAAGTTTAAATACCTTTAAAATAAGTTCTGTCAAAATATCAGTTATCTTCAGTGGTGGTAGTCATATTTTTCTGTAAGTCAGACACGACTCTAACATCACAGCTATCAAGTGTCAAACGTACCAACCAACGTCTAACAATGAAAAGTTCAAAAATTGCTTTTGAACTCCTTCGCAGCAGGATTTCACTTCAATTTTAAAGGATGTTATATTTGTTATTTATATAATCCTTATCAAGGATTCATTTAGTGAAGAAATTAATATTGTAGTATATCGAACATAAAATTTTCCGGAAAACTTCGGTACTAAATTTTTTCAATTTACTTAAAGGCTTTTATAAAAATAATGCTCAAATTTTGCTGTTGAAGTTCTATAAGTTCCCAAAGAGAATTCAATGAATTTAAAATATTAGTTAAATTTACTATGTAAATTAATGGTCCCTTAGATTTTGTTAACTATAATCCTGTCACTTGTTTGCTTCTTCCACAAATAAATTTAAATTCAGTAGCACATAAATAAATATTTCAAATAGGCAGAACTCAAATATTATGCTGCACCTGCAACTGTCGTTCGTTGCTTCGGAGTGTTGAGTCATAATTCAAAAGTTAATGGTCAACTTAATCCAATACTAGCCCGACACATACCCACTGCCAAATGAAATATTTATGCAAAATCACAAACTAAAGGGTCCTTTCTGAAGCATAACAGGGTGTTCAAATTTAAGTATCGTTTATAAAATGCAGAATGTCATCATTTTTAGTGAGTTGCAATTTTGTTTGTCGATGAAAAAGTTTCATCAAATGAGGCGTTTGTAAATGCTAAGGGCTCTTAAATCTCCAAATCAATTGAGATTCACAAATTTCGGACAAACTTTTGTATTGGCAACAAAAGGAGCAGGAATGCATTTTTTCATTTGGGAGCAGATTTATGAAACCGGAAATTGCAGAACAACTTCCGCCGGGTAATTAATAAATGTTTTCCACTTAGAGTTATAACTTGAATAAACTGAAAACACCCTTTTTTGATTTCATGCAACACTCCATTGGGTCGTGGCTCGTCCTTTTGATCAAACAATGAAATGTGCAAATTTCCAAATGAATTATTTTGCCTGCATTGACAGCATAAACAAAATTCACTTGCTTTTGCCTATACGCCGCCGTTGTTATATGTATGTTCGCCCGGTCCAAAATATTTTGCCCCTAAGATAACACAGCATCCTGATAGTCCTGTGTTTTTGTTCGTTGACAGAGGCAGAAGAAAGGTTTGGAAATTAAATTCCATAATTTGCAAACAAACCTTTATATATGAAACAGAGAGAGAAGGACTAACCACGCCGCCCGTGCTAAACTTAAACTCGTTGAAGCAAAATAGATGTTTCGCATAGATTTCATAGCAAGGACCATCAACTCGTTTGCAGTCCTCTTTGCATTCAAAAATGCTGCTTCTACTATACTCTTCAAAGTTATGTGTCCTAGCAAAAATAATGTTTACCCGCTTCGTCCTTTTTGATTTTTTTTTTGGCAAGCAACAAATTTCGCAAAAAGGGTTTGGTTTTTCTTCCTTTCTATTGTTGCTCTGTCAAAAGCAGATTTTTGGGGATGTTTCCGGAGCTTCAACTTACCACTCTCTCTCTTTTCCATTTCACCAACATATGTACTATATAGAAACTATACGAGAATGGCCACCACTATACCGTATTGTTCCGCTCAAAAAGTCCGCCGCCAAAAAAGGATGTTGTTTTTGTTCGCATCCTTTACGTTTGAGGTAAAATGCGAAATCAATAAATCAACCCTGTTGTGGGATAAACGGTTTTTTGTGCTGTTTTTGTGTTTTTAATTGCAGACACTCGGGCGCTGCTGGATGCTGTTTGTCTCTATATATGTAACTGGTCAGGGGGATGTTCATTAGGGTGATATATTGATGATGGGGTTGGGAATGGGAATGGGAGTGGGAGTTGAACACTTCTGCCTGCAAATCACACAACGACATCTGTCCGTTGGGAAAACTTCAGCTGAATACGACAATGTGCACGTAATTTTTTCGTTTAAAGTGAACGCTAGATAAATATTATGACCAGTTTGGGAAAAGGACCATTTTCACTATGATACCCATCTCACGCAGAGAAGATATGTACATAGTTAACTTAAAGCACCCAAAATGTATAATAAAATTAAACTTTACTATTATTACTTCATCTTGGGTCATTGCATGCATTGCATGCACTTGGAACTATATAGAAGTTGAGGGTGGAAGCGAAGCGGTGTATTATGGGAAAACAAACCATAAAAGGAATTCTCTCTAATCGTAAGGGGGTGTACATGGATTGTTCAAATGAAATAAGATACTTTCATCCAAAAGGATAAGAGATCCTTTAGTTTATTTTCAGGTTTGGTTTTGCTGTGGATATAGGGATGAAACATTATCTATTGGATTTTGATATCCAAAAATATATACGTATCTTTTGCCACTTACATATGAATGCTGTGTCGTGTCGTGTCGTGACCTTTTCGTTTTGAGGATGAAGACATGTTATTGATGGATTTGTGACAGGGGGATGTTTGGTTTCGAGAGGAAATGTGTTGGGAATCATAACACATTTTCAAAGTGATGTTGAATCAAGCAGTGTCTGAATTGTTTTTATTTATATTTTTATAAACTGGTGAACGTTACACAAAGTGGTAAAATATGCTTTGAAGTATAATACTCCTATGTTTCGGTATACCCTGGTTATGGAGTCTTATATAAACGATAAACTCACTGAGTTTCGGTCTTAAAACAAATGGATATAAAATTGCAAGGTCCTTGGAAATAGAGTGAAACATATGTTTGGCATTTCAGAAGGATGAAGTGTTTTCAAAACGCTCAATATTTGTTCAGTTAAGCTCTGTCAGAATCATCAAAATGATATGAGTATTGTGGAAATGAAAACAAAAGTTATGTGTTATTTCAGAAACTATGTCCAATAAAGAAATAATTGGCCTGTAGAAATATGGACTTCAAAAAAACGGTTTAAACTTCAATATGTTGATATCATACTTAGGTATACCTAGAACTCTAAATTGGCAAAACTATTTTCAATAAACAGAACTGCAATATTGGAAGTGAGGCGAGACAACCTTACATCCACAAATACGAATTGTTTGGTGTGCTTTATGGGCTTTTGGAATAATTTATCAGTAATTCTTTAAAAACGACGCTGGCCAGAACGTTTCTGACTTTTTCGTTCATCAATTGAACAACCATGATGTGCAAGAGATGTTATTTCAATAAGACAGATCACACAGCTCGTGACAAAATTGATTTATTGAAGGAAATGCTTGGTAGCCGCATAGTTTCACATTACGGACCCGTGAACTGGCTCAAAGATCGTCCGATTTAAAGCCGCTTGACTATTTTCTATGCGGGTATGTGGAATCGCCGATAACTGACCGGTAGGAGGAATACATTCACCACGTTATTGCCGATATATAGACACAAATGTTGGGAAAAGTCTTCCAAAAAATTGGACCTCCAGATTAAACTACATCCAAGTCAACCTTTGTTTTAATATGTCGAAATAATAAATCAATCTATAATGCTAGAAATTTATCTTTCGAATAACGTAAACTTCATGTCAATTTAAGAAAATCATCTTTGTCTTATTTCATTTCAAAGTTTTATACCTCTAAAAAAAATCACCCTTAATATAGTTTTTTTAGTTTCTTGAATTTTTTCAATATTTTCTTAAAATTTGTAAAGATTTTTCGTTGGAAGA
Organism: Eupeodes luniger; assembly: GCA_951509635.1. NCBI lineage: Eukaryota > Metazoa > Arthropoda > Insecta > Diptera > Syrphidae > Eupeodes > Eupeodes luniger. Next base: position 3,309,680 of record OX608074.1, read on the forward strand.
AATCGAACAAAATTACTTGCATTTAGCTGTCAAAAACTTAACAAAAAATGCACTTAGTTTGGATGTGTTCGAAAAGTATCGCAGACAAATCCCGAAAAACTGTCTCCGAAAAAAAGCCCTCCCAATAGTGTAATCCAAAAATTTTCAGTTACGAACTTATACCTCGGTAGAGCCAAAAATCCTGCTTTCTATAGATACAATTTGTTGTTAAAAAAAGTTTACTTTTACTTTAATTATTTGAAATAAATTTTTAATAAAGAACACTTCAAAAACACTAAAGAAATCCCACTCACAGGAAATCTTTGCAAAGTGTTGTATTTTCCTATGTACATTATTCTTCACCCACAAAAAACTTAGCTTCAGGGGAAGCCAAATCCTCATGGCATAAGGACCTATAGAAGTCCAAAATGAAATCATTCTAACAAGAACTATGCCATTGAACGAATAAATAAAGAAACGGATCACTTTTTTTTGGCAAAGGACAATACTCCTGCACTTTGAACTCATAAAATAAAAATATCATGTCCAGTGCAGTGCCAAATTTCAACTACTCCTCTATATAAAACAGTCAATGTTCATCCGCTCATTCAAAACTGATTTAGCCTCAGGAGATGGTGACGTTATTTATGTAGGTCTCTGAGTCCTTCTATAGAGATATTTGCCTTCTACCCAAACTTCTACCAACCTTAACGTAAATTTTGACTGAATATATTCTTTTATGTATACCAAAAGATTTTGGGGAGTTTTTATTCCATTCATTTGTAATATAATGAAAATTTCTAATCTCTAATGATGAGTATGAGGAAAACATAAAGCATTTCAATGAATATACATGTCTTCAAGGACTCACAGGACCCTTCTTTTATTAAGAGAGAGGAAAAGTAATTAAAATGTTCAATTTTCTATAAATAAACTAAGGGTTATATCGTTGTTTGTCGTTCGTCATAATCTTCATCTTTATTCGATGAAAATTAAAAACCTTGAGGAAACAATGCAATCAACACAATTTCCTCGAATTGTTAATCGAAACATGCAACACATACAATACATATATATACAAATAAACACACGCCCATATTTTAGCAAATATTTTCCAATTTTGCGACTCTCTCAACAAACTAGAAGTAGACACTCTCTGACACTCGGAAATTGGATTTCTGTTTGCACCATATCACAAATAGTGCATAGTGGCGAAACACTATCCCCAGCAATGTATACACAAGCGTCGTCGACGGCTAGCGACGCGACGGTGACGCCCGGGCCTTACCGCCTGACATCAACTTGTCAACAAGGAAAACAAGCCGAACACCACAAGCAAAGCACCAGTAGTGGCATCGGCATGGCAGTCAGGCAAGCAGGCAGGCATATGGAAAATGGATTTTCAGTTCATAATAATCTACGAACTATGTACGAGTATACGAAATATCGTTTAATCCGCCATGATGAATTCTGGGTTGAACTCTTCCTTAAAATTTGAAATCTCGTTACTGAACTGTGTCTGTACTATATGCTTTATGCATCAGTCATAGAAGGAAGTGGGAATTATTATCAATGTCAGCTTGATTTAGAGTTGTAACAGTCTTGAGGTCAAGAAATGATTCAGGATGATGTTGAGGAAGTAATAATCACAAAATATGCTGTAAAATTATTGAGAAACTGACTTGAAGAAACTTTATTGATATCAATAACAAGTCTCTAGACTTCAACAGAAAAACTATTCAAAATGTTTGGATCGTTTATTTTCGTAAATAAAGTTCTTGAGATTTCTTTAAAATACAGTCGCTCTTCTTGCATGAAACTCTCGAATATTGTAGGGTGTTTTTTAACTGCATGAGAAATTTCGATGGTTGTTGTCTATGCTTTGACAGTTAAAAATGTCAAACTGTTTGTTGAACACTTCGTGTTCAGTGGTTAAGCTTATTTCTGGCTAAATTGCATTGTCAATATGCAAAACTACCATACAAAAAGCAAAGATACCCCTTAAATCATTAATGAATCACCATTTTATGAATTTGGTGGGAATAGCGTGAATGGCAAACTCTATCGAGCCATGCTGACTGATTTTTTCTTTCCAAAAATTAATCAGCTTAACATTGGCGACATTTGGCTGTACTCCACTTTTTTGTTAAGAAACAACTCCTGAACGCATCCAATAATTCTTTAAGCTTGAACCACCGGATTTTAGGTGCAAGTTATAGCTATCATTGGTTTTCATCTCTGAATGATTAAAAATGGTTAAGAAAACAAGTTTGCTATATTTGACAATCCATAATGACAGAAATTTTAAATGGAAGCTATGACCAACCTGTCGAAAAAATTACAATGATTGGTTTCAATGATGAAATAACTGTCCCCTAGGCCGGCCTAAAATAGTTTGGAATCAAATCGCTTGAAAGGGAAATAAAGTTGCAGTTCAAGGCAGTTCAATTAAATGCAACAAAGTTGTATATATTTTAGATTAATTTATACAAAATTTTTAGCACTTTTGGTGTTGCAAATAAGTGAAGTCGAATGTAAATGTGAAACCTGGTTTAACTAAATCAATCGAAATTTCCAGCTCCTAGCAAGCATTTGTTCAGATTGATTTCTTTTCTTGTTTGACATACTTTTCATCATCATCATCATCAGCACTGTCATACACACCATCAGTGTCACAGCCACTGCCACTATTCATCATCAGATAAACTCCACTTCTGTCGACGAGTTGTGAACTATTTTACAACAAAGTTGTTTTCAAGCCGCGACTTTGAATAAGAAACAAAAAAAAAATAAAAAGATTGCAATCGATTAGTTCTTTTACCCCTCAACAATCCCCTCCCCCCCTTCAACTTAACAATATAAATTGATGTGAAGGAACTCGAACGTGAGACTGAAGTTGGCATAATAAAATAAAATGTTCGATTAGTAAACATATCGTCACAATAGACGATTTCAATCGCTTTCAATAAAGCTTAGGAGGTATGTACAGTACATAGCTGAAGTTGACTCAATTCTCAACTAGTCGGGCCTCTCGGGCTTGTACTTCGTGAATTGAAATAATTGTTGACACTAGCAAAGTCACAAAAGTCGCAATGTTTTGCAATACCCCTTATCCATAACCGATAGTAACCTTTTCGTGTACAATAGCACAACTTTTTTTCTGTTTGTGGTCTGACCTGGTGATCTTAAATCAATCATAAAACGTATGCCGCAGCAGACCAAGTTATTCCTTGTGCCTAGTACCTTGTATCTTACCCAGACCCAGGACAGGAGCTCCTTTTTTTGTTTGTAACAAAACTCCTGGATGCTGATACCACAACTTAGTTCCACAGTACTTCATATTGTATGGTCTAAAATGCTGTCGTAGTCGATATCTCTAATGAAGTTTTTTCAAAACCTCCTTTTTTGTTCCTATTTGTGTTTTGTCTAGCAAGTAAACGACTTCCGTCTTCGGGTGAGCAGAGCACCAAGCACAAGGAAAGTGCAACTGCCACCACACTCTCGGTTGGTCGTTTGGTCGGTGGGTCGATCAGGCAGGGCGTTTGGTCGGTTTGTCGGTCGGTAATGGCAGTGTGGTGTTGCTCGGCATGGCGGTGGTAGTGTTCAGTGTGCATGGTAATACAACTTGAAATTAATTGGATTTGACAGGCACAGAGATTAATTGTCCTGTGTACCGCCATCAAGTGGTGGATACGTGTACTGTATATCGCTGAATGTACAGTACATTATACCATTGTACGTACAACAGATACCTACCTATTTGGCATGGGCCGCCATGGATTAGTTGCGGGCCCTTGTTAGCTTAAATTATTGAGTACATCGATGAAACATAAATACATATAGAGCAAGCTAAGTTATATATATTGTGCGACTTGGTCAGCTATAAGTCTCTTATAAACCTTACCTATAGTCTCTTTTTATGTGACCAGTGAAAACTTGTGTAAGTAACATGTTAAGTGGCGCCAAGTAGGAGTGGTTTATAGAGGTGAGAAGAAAGATTAAATTTTCTTTGCGTCAAATAATTTAGATAAGTCTTTAAAGAATTGATTTAGACATGCATGAGCTGAGTTTTTTTTGTTAAAAAAGCTTTAAGTCGATTGTAGAATGACAAATAATAAAGCAGAAACACAGACATCAGACAGGGAATAATTTTTGAATTTCGTAATACGTTACAAACTAAGATTTTGCCGTGAGAATGTACATTTTAAATATGCTCTCAGCATTAAACTAAATTTACAGCCTTTGAAAAATGTGTAGTTAATTTTTTTGAAATTTTGTTCGACATCCGTTTTACAATTACAAAAATTATAATTTTGAAAGAAAACATCACAATAAGTTTCCTGAAATAATTGATTTACCTAAAACAAAAGTTTTTAAAACGTGTTTTAACTTTTTTTTTAATTGACACACAGAACTTGATTCACTATGGCCTTTCGCAATTGTTGTAAAACTTAATTATGAAATTTTTCCAGATTAACTACATTGTCATGCCCTAAGACTACCTTATCATTTCTGAACTTACCTATCGACGCTGCTGTCAATTTCTGATATCTAAAGGCATGTCAATTTGTGACATCTAAACGTCATTTAATTCAATAAATAAAGAAAACAAAATACAAAAACAAAGTTATCAAGCGAAATAATTTAATTTATTTATGTATATTCAATGATTTTAAAAATAAACAAAAACGGATGCCATTGCTTTTTGAACTTCTTCATCTGTCTCGAAATCGGTGCAAATGGTAGATTATAGAATTTGTATGAATAGAAAAAGGGTTGAGATTCAAGATAAGTTGAACTAAAAACGTCGGTGGTGTAGTTGGTACATGTTACCGACATTCGATCAACTTTTTTCGTCGTATTCGATAATAGCAACATTTGTTTAGAATTCTGATGACGAACTCTTTTGTTTTAAATTATTAAATTTCAAAATTTTAAATGGGCAAACTGTGGATATTCTCTGTGATGGCTTGTTGTTTCTATTTTGCAAATTTCGAATCTTTAGTCATACCTTTAAGCCATTAGATCATCTTTATTGAAGCAAGTACACAAATTTACAAAAACATGGAAGCAAAATATCATTCCGTCAAAACAACAAATTTTCATCCGTCAAAGATGATCAAGCGTCATTGAATTTCAATAGATTAATTTCATCATTATTTCAAATCAACTTACTCGGGGGTTCTTTAATCTTAAATTTTTATATGTATAAAGAACTTGAGAAAAAAAATCAAAAACAAATCATTTTTAAAATAAAAATCGATAAAAAACTAAAGATTATTCTATAGTTACATAGTTTAGATACATCTACACTCGTTTATGTTCATACTTTAAATCCTTGTGGCTCTTTTCCTCTTTCAGAGCAATTACGTGCTTCATCGAGTTATTTCTCATCACTTTTATTCTATTCCTATATGTAGTCCTAGGCCACAAGGATTCATTTATCATGTGGACTTATACAAACTGCAAGCCATAAACATTGTGTTCTCTTTTAGTGAAAGATTGAAGGCAACAAAATACAGATTGGTTCTTCGTACCAATTAATCATTCCGTCAACGTTCTTCTAGAATATCTCAATCAAAGGGCCACGTTTTTGTTTCTTTATAGGTTTTTATTTGATGCGTCTTAAAATAGATTTTCACTTTTAATTCACCAATAAAAATAATAATAAAAATAAAAATGTTATCCTAGAGTGAGGACCGAACAGTGGGTCAAGCGATGAAGAATTATTGGAAGATTTACAAAAAAAATATTATTGAGCATTTTTAAGCAATATCCAAAAAATTGGACTGAAATGCTCAATTTTGTTAAAAGTCGTCCAGATGTTTAAGATGTTCATGAGCTTAAAAACGTTTTTATCTGTGAATTTTTAAGTAATTGGATTTTCGGTCCATTTTCTGTCTTATTGTGTTCCATATTTTCTTGAATGTTTTAAAGTAGATAATCAAATTGTTCACTTAACGTCGCTCTGTGAATTGTGCGGCGCATTACAATTAAAGAAGACCGAAGACGAGATTCCCTTTCAGCTCTAGATAAGCTTATTGTTGATTGAATTATGCACTTTTATTAGAACGCTGTGCTCTTTTGAAAACTCACGTCGCGTCGTTCGCTCGTCATTGTCGTTGAACAACTTCAAAATGATGACAAGTCTTTCTCAACTGAAGAGTTTTATTAATTCACTTTGCAAATATGTGTTTACTTTGAGAATTCAGGTCATAATTTTTAATTGCCTCAAATTGTTTGTTGTTCTATTTTTATAGTATTCTTTATTTTGTTTAAACAAAAATGCGGATTCTTCCATTTATGGACAGAGAATTCCCTATATAAATACTACGCCACGAATTCTATTCCGGGTTCGTTGATATTTGCTCACGATTGAGGGCTTTTTCACAGGAAAACGATTTATTTTTAGTTGATCCCTGATAATACTCTTCCGTTGCCACCGCTGGCTGCAACCGCTCCATTTGTCTTCGCAGTCGGTGGTGGGTTGGTAAAAAAAGGGAAGAATTCAGATCACACGCACATTGTCCTTAAAAAGAAACGCTCACTATAATATTCAACCCCTGGAGGACTGAATGTTCGTTGCTCTCTCACTAGACTCCCTTCCTAAGGCATCTTTTTGGTGTGGAGCGATAATCCTTTGCAGGGGTGAACAATTGAACATGTGGAAGGCATTTCCTGTGCGTTTACCTCTATAAGGATATTTTTGAACTCCCTGCTTCATCAAAAACTATAGGAGAAACTTTTCTTCGAAATGCATTATGTTCTAAAATGGATTGTTAATAATGTTTTATGGGCTTTAAGAGAGGTGTAGCTTTAAGGTTATCCTGAATTGGATTTTCCTCTGAGGCACAGGCAGAATATTACCTATATTTTTTTCTCATTCTGTGACAAATTGAAGACATCCCGCCAACGCCACTACCGCCCCATGAGATGAATCAGTATATATGGGAAATCCATTTGACTAAATGCGGTTGAAGCGTTCAAGTGTAAATATCAATCTTATAAGGGGAGGCATACAATTTAGTATCTTGCAGTAGCTGATGTGACTCACGAAAAAATTTAGCTAAACACAACCTCTTTTTACGGTTTCATCAGTTCGACTACGAATATAAATTGTATTGCCCCCTCGAGCGGAATAAAGTGATGGGTGGCTGTGGAATCACCTATGATTACACATTGCTGCTATTTTTTGGTATTGGGGTCTTGGGGAGCTTGAAATTGACAATCCAGCTCGTTGAATGTCTCAATTTTTTCGATAACTTGAGTTTATGTGATTTTTATGAAAATGTGGATAAATATAGAATTGATTTGAACAGTTTCTTTGTAGGAAAGAGTAAAGTTTCAGGAAATCTTGGATTAAGGTAATTTTTAAACGAACTAATGAAATTTGGAACTTTTAGGTCTTTGAGCGTTTTTTCTTTGTCGCGGAAAAACTTAGACCAATTCAAAATTAGTTGACTGAAGTTGTCAAACACTATTACAGGAATTCGTTGACAAAATATCCAATCCGCTCTTTAAATTTGAAATATGTTGCCAAAGCGATAATCATCATCAGACATAAGTTCCCTCGTATACCTACCTCGCAACCTCACTCATTAAGTTCAAAAGACTCAACTATTTGTTTGATTGATTGGTGGTAAAACATAAAAACTTAATACCACCCAAGCAACATTGTATCTGAATCGACACATTTAATAACACAGTGGCATCGGGTTTGGCTTTGACTTGGGGTCCACAAATCACACATTACACCGTTACTGATAGGGTATTCAATTGCAATGTTTAACGCCATTATAATGTGCTTATTTTCGCTTTTGTATGTGCGTTTTAATGGCTCCCCGATCATTGCTACTTCTCTTTTGGACTGGGGTTTGGTTTTGGGTCTTTCAATCTTTGTTGGTATGCTTGACTCTAAAGTCCTCAAAGCTCGACCACGCCAAGTGCATGAGAATTAGTGTAAATGAACATCGTTTTGGTATTGCTCTGATGCAGATGAACTACAGCAGCGGCAGCCTTAGCGTTAGCACTCAGCAACACTACCTTGCCTATAAAGTCTGGTGTCTGGTCTGGTATGGTTGGTGTGTTGCACAAGTTGCAACATTAAAAACAGAAGAAAAAAAATGGGAAAACCGCTGCAGTGGCAGGCTGCGGCCAACCAATAAATCATGTAGAATGCAAATGGTGCACAACCTGAAGCTGCAGAATGCAATGCCACTACTGCACAGCACTGAACCAGCCCCAGTCGTACCACCACTGGAGTCGTTTTGCTGCTGTCGTAATCGTCGTTGTTGGACAGTTTGCCATTTTCTATATAGTCCCCATCAGTTTTGGCCCCACAGAAAAAAATATAATATTGCACAAACCGGGTGTTTTCTACTGCACGGCCGACGCTACAACACGACGGACGCTGCAGCATACAACAATTGGAATTTTTGAAATATTCTTTTTTAAGTTGCATTTTTGTTTCTCGGGTGGGTATGCTGTTTTTTTGAATGGAGGGGAGGAACTGACAAATTATTACCTAAGTAAATGGACTTAATATTTTTTTTCTGGGGAGTCTGTGGCCTGATGCTGTGTTAAGACTTTAACTGTAACCGAATGAGACTAATTGGTTGACTGCCATTAACGAGATTCTGGTGTCTGTAATTATTTTATGGAGATACATACCTATAAAAGTACTGCTGTGCAACATGGTAATATGATAGGGTAAACGTAGTAGCTGGTTGTTAAACACCATGCACATTAGGGTGGTCATTTAATATTTACTTTTTAATTCACCTTTTTTCTTAAACTATAAAATACATTTGCTCAAGCTTTCATATATTTTTTTAAATATTACTAACTGTAGGTCCCCTCCATCCCTGACAACATTACTCGCACACAGGTATGGTTGAGAGTTGTAAGCCACTAGGCCCTAGTTCTCAAAGGACTGTTGCGCCACCTAATTTAATTTTAATTTTTTTCAAGAATAACGCCAATTTGTATGGAAAAATAGGCTTAAAGTCTAGAAGTCACGTGGCAAATTCAAGAAAGTGACTTAAAACTGAAGACTTTTTTCAAGCTAAACATTTTAAAAATAAAACCATGACCACCCTATTACCAGATAACACATGATTTTGAAAGAATTTTCTGGGACAAGAACTCATTAGAAAGACTTATTAGCTCATAATAAGAGCAACACACATTGTGTCCATAACTCTTCGAAAATAAAGTTTATTAAACTACTTGACTTTAGTTTAAAATAAAATGATAATTGTACACATTTTAATTCTAATGTGTTCTATTTATAAACTCGTTAAACAATATTTATAAACTTAACAAAATTGTTAAGGATTACGATGAAGAAATGGGTGTTTTTTAAGCTGCATGAGAAGTTTTGATTTTTGACGGTCTGTGGTTTAATAGTTGAGAATGTCAAACTTTTTACCAATTCATCATGAGCCGTTAAACACTAGAAGAATGCTTCCGAATTGTGGAAATTAACCTCGAAAAAGAATAAGATTGTGAAGTTCATAGAGCACTTCATCATTCCTGGTTAAATTACTTCTATTCGTCAATAAGCAATATTACAAAATTATCAATTTGGTTACAACTTTATTCCTAGAAGTGGTCCTGTTAGTTATTAGGTCATCTCATTCATGTGACTTAACACCTCTTGATTACTTTTTATTGGAGTATGTTAAGTCATTGACGTACACCGAAAAATCAGCTCTTGAAGCATTGGAACCCATACGGCCATATTTTTTGGGAAAAAAAGTACATAATGAAAAATTGGACCGATACATAGAAAAGACTATGATACCTACAGTCCCTGCTAACATAGGCCAGAAATCAAAATGCATTCCCATAATATTTCTTTTTTTAGTATGATTTAAAGTTTCCAAGCTATCAGTATCTTCACATCTTCAGTCTTAATTTATTATTTCTCCTAAAAGTTCAATAATGTGCAATATTTTTGTACAATTAATTCTTATAAACTAAAGGATCGGATTCTTATTTTGCAATTGAATGTGAATAAAAAGTACTGGATTTAGAACAACTTTACTTTAACTTAATCTGCTTCCATTATTGAAAACAAGCAAAATTGAAACCCATGGAAGGGTCATGGCCTATTCGACGAAAATTATCGGCAGTAATTACTCGTTTGATGTACAAAGGTAAACTTCTTTTGTTCACTGAAATTCCATGACACTGTTATTGTTAATAATTTCTTAGGTCATAAAATATTGAAAATGAAAACCAACCGACTTTAGACTTTCCAACTCTTGATTGACTTTGCTAACCTCGATCAAAGCAACTTCTTCTATAGAAACTTCACCAAAACAAACACACATTTACAAAACTAAGGTCAAACCTTGTATACTTGCGGTTTTGTACGAATCTTATGGTTTTCCATTACTTACAACTTAGGTATACTTTGCAGCACGGGTATACAATTAAACAACTTAATTTTTCCCGGCCGGCGCATTTAGCAATGCAACATAATTATTCCTCTAACATTTATTTGCTGAGAGACTTGTTACAATAAAATGCTTGTACATTGCAACTTTCAACTGTTGGTTTGTTGCACTTTTTGAGCCCAGCTATACACATGCTCTATAGCTTTTCTCTAGAGGTTTTGGAAGTAGTCTGTTTTGGCTCGTAGTAGTAGATGCGGAACGCGCCATGCGTGTTTTATGTGGTTTCTTAATATACTCCTTTATGTAGATGTACCTACTTATAGCTTGTCAAATGAAGATTTGTTAGCTGATTATGAAACTTGTGTTTTTTGCGGTAACCAGATATCCTCCAGAACTTAGCATTTGTATAATATATTCGGATTTCAGATTCTTAAAAGATATGGAGTTAAGATAAAGTTGTATACGTTGTGAAATGCTGATGGTAAAGAATTTTTGTTTATGGTTTCTGATTTAGCTAAGAACTTATTAAATAGAAATGGCTTAGTGTGTGCCTCTGTGGATATGGATAGGTACATATGTAGGTGCATTTGGAAATATAACATGGTAATTATAAAAGACTATATGGTAGCTTAAGAGGTCTTGAATAAAGAGGTAGATTAGACTTGCACCACCCATTTACTCCTAGAAGATTTTGAGCCACAAAAATTGAGCTGCAAAATGAAGTGACTATTATTGTTTATAGATCCCATGTTTTCTTACAATTTTAAGAGGCCTTATTCCCTGATATAAGGAAAATACGAAAAGTGGGTTATAAGGATCGAAATTTCATCTTGTTGATCTTACATATCTTATACATTGTGACGTCAAAACGAAATTAGTATACTTTCGAAAAAATTACAGTTTTTCTTATGACTCTAAAAAACTGAAAAAACTATTTGTAAACAAAATTTATAAAAATATCGTTTAGACTAAAATATCTCGGGAACAAAAAACTTATTTCATCAAATTCAAAATATTGTTTTTACTTTTAGTTATTTTTTTTATGAAAAATCCCATTGATAATTTTTCCTTTTAGGAAAAATGAAAACCTTGAAGAACAACTCTAAACTGATAAAAATTGTTTTTGACTCAAGTATCTTGAGAATAAAGAAAGATGTTGACTTCGTACTTTTTGTATATTATCAAAAACATGACGCGATACTCTCTGATTGATTTTAAAGTTAAGTTTAAACTTAGGTCAAACGATTTTCAAAGTATAATTTGATTGCCAGTATTGCAAGACCTTGCAAACCAATACTCGTATAGTGAAAGATTTTGATCAACTTTCAAGAACATACCATTTTTGTTTTGGGGAGCAAACACATGCTCCAAGTACCTTAACATCAATTTTTGTATAGTGTTGATTTTTATCTCATTCAACTTAGAATTGGTAAGACTTCCTCAAAAAATAACATTTCCAGAAATTTGCTTAGACACAAATTATTGGATTCTTTTTGTTCGACAAAACGACAGGAGTTTAAACTATTGTACGAGTAATCAGCAATTTATTCCAATGGTCACTAAAAGGGTCTACTATTTAGCTAGATAGTCTTTAAAAAGCTTTGACTCAAAAGTAATAAAAAATACTGTTTTTGAACACTGACTTAGAGAGAGATTTTTTTTTTTTTCTTAAATAGAGTCTAGAGTCTATGAGGGACAATGAGGGAAAATTTAAGACAAACATAATTGCAATTAGGTTTAATAATTCTGCACAACTATGTATAGCAAGTAAAATGAACCGGACCAAGCTATACGATATGAAATCCACCAATCGAAAGTGAAACCTTTCCTGACTTCTAGCGTATGGGCAAAAGTAGATACGTATATATCTACGACTCCCAGTCTTAATGGGCACGTAAAGGTATGAGCTTGAGCTTGAGACCATGAGTATGAGCTGAGCATGGCATGATGCATGCATAGCTGCATGTGCTCACTATTGGTATTCACATTAGCTAAACATCTAACTCTAACTAATAGGCACACCACACTCACAAAATCTCTATATGATGGCGATGCAGCACGCTTGCTACTGCTGCAGCAACTCCACTGCAACCCCATCAGGCATCGGAGCCAAATTAATTTCCACTTATGGGCATTATTACACTAAATCATGCCGCAAAAAGCGGCTACATCGTATTCGTATCGTATATTGGTATCGTCAATGCGGTAGCTGCGATGCACATAAAAAGGAGACAACTCAAATGGGGATCTTTTTTCTGACATCTAATGCCACTTTTTGTGTGCTATCTCTGCTATCCAGTTCAGCAGTGGCAATCGAAGTCCATTGGTTTCCGTTTTTAAGTCTGCCGGCAAAAAGAAAAATCGAATATGCTGCTCTATATGACTATACGTGAATAGCTTCCTGAATGGCTTAGAAGAAAGAAATCCAGCATCAGCACCACACATAAGAGGGGAACCTTAACCTTTTAGTTTACCAAAGACTTACCATAAAGACTCGGATATCGTTTATAAAAGAGGAGACACACACTTGCACCGCGCCGCCACCACTGGAATATGCATAAATTAATCCGCAGAGAAATAACTCCTCCTATGCAGTGAAAAATAAAGAAACAAAAATACTTCCAAACGTAAACATTTTCTATTTTCATAGCAACTGGCCATAATTCCAATGATGCTTATAATGCGCGCAGCAATAGTTTACATCGGTAAACCCATTGATTAGAGGAACTTTGTGCTTGAAACGTGCTTCCATATAGCTTAAGTGAGTTAAAGACTCGTGATAAACGTCTCGAGTTAAGCAAAAGTTGCCGCTACGACCGACGCGCTGCTGTACCGTTTTGCATGCCAAACGAGCCCCCAGATGCAGCGGCATCGTCATCATCATCATCATCCTAAAGGCTTATCCACACATACCACAGTACACTACCTGCCGCTTTTAAGCTCCGGAACAAGTTGAAGACTTCAATTTGCTTAATAAATAGCGGACTTTTGTGTGAACCTGCTATTACTATTATGCAAGAGAAAAGCCGTTTGCATATGAGTCTACAGCAAGAGAGGAGTACCTTACCTACCTTATAACCATATAACAAAAGAGCACACTATATGGTCATAATGATCATCCTATAGTTTGCTTACTTATGATGCCAGTTTGGTAATAATTTCTCTTCTTAAATTATAGGTTTTTAAACAATGAGTGGAAATGCAATTTGTTGAATGAGTGTGAAGAAAATAGTGAGCAGAAGAAGGAAGCTTGATGAAGTTCGGAATTTATTCTACTTGATATCAAGAAGTTCTGGAACATTATTACCAGAGCGTTTTCCGGTTTCTTAGAATTCGAAAGGAACAGAACCTTAATAATTCGCAATTATTCCAATTGAATTTAAAAACTGAATAACCCTTTAATAAATAAATTAGGTGGCAATCAAGCTCATAAAGGACCAGGGTCTAGTGACTTACATTACAACTGTCACCCAATGTGCGAGTAATGTCAGGGATGGAGGTGACCTACAGTGTTTAAGATAATTCCAAACCACTAATTTGAGAAAGCACTTCTTTTCTTGACAAGAATACTCTTTGAAGATTTGTCAAGTAATCAGAAGATTCAACGCCCGTGAAAAAAAACTTTAAAGTGTCACAAGAAGGGATTTAACTCAGATCACTGGCATGACAGTCCAACAAACCAATTAACAACCCATGGCTAAAGTTTTTGAAATCACTTTCTTAACCTTGAATGAGTTCAAAATTCCTCGAAGTGAAAAAAAACTTTGAAATAAGCCGTACTAATACTTTTAACGGGTGTAACTTTTAAAGGGTATATTAGTTTAGGTTGGCAACACTATTTTAACAGGTGGCCATTTTGTCAACTGTCAAGTGATTTATATAAACTTTGTTTAAGCATTTCAACATGAATGGGCTGACGCCTGAACTACGCTTGCAAATAGTGCAAATTTGTTTTGAAAATCAATGTTTTGTTTGAAATACATATCACGCGAATTTGATTTTGCGATGAAGCTCACTTTTGGTGAAAAAAGAAAACAATTTGTAACCGCATAGTTACAATCTTTCGATTTAAAAACGCTTGACTATTTTCTGTGGAAATAGTGAAGTTACTATAGTGAAAAGTTTGACCACTTGGAGGATATCATTTCCAACTTTATCCCCGATATACGGCCAAAAATGTTGAGAAGAAAAACAGAATGAGATAAAGAAATCCACATTCTTTATGTGCGGCTAAGGAAAGAATCTCCTTATTATGTATAAGTTCAAATATTAATTTTAAAGATTTTGCATCAAAAGATTTATCTTAGCTGAAAACTTATACGATTGAAGTTAAGAAGGCCAAAAGTTCTTCCGAATAGCCTTCTGTCCCACCTCTTGGAAAAAGAAGGACATGTCACAATGAAGAACTAACCACTTTTCCAACAACAGGCACTATTAACTACTAACAATTTAAAAATAAAAAACAAAATTATTCGTAAGTTATTTCAGAAAACTAATTTTGTAGCTTTAGAATTCCGAAGAAATCTAAATGGCTCACTTTATTTTACGCACTTAGATTTTCTTTTACTTTTGTTCAAATTTTAAGATGAGTAATGGACAGAAGAAAATGTTCACAGTCTCCATCGACACATGCTATTTGACTCCTAGAACCAGTCACCATCATCGTCATAGTATTATATTTTGTGGGATATTTTTATGACTACGTCTAGTCGGCATGTCAATGACGAAGACCAAGACCAAGTCGATGAATTTCTAGAACAATGAATAGCTCTTCAAGTCAACAAGATGTTACTATGAGTAAAATGAAATTACTTCCAAGAGCAGTACCATATTGCCACCCATCAATATTCGCTTATAACCGCACACAAAACAATTTTGCACCCTCGAGATGTGAGTCTTCGTCGCCGTCGGACGTCAGTCGGTCGGAGACGACGACGCTCACTATACAATACCTTATACTTAGACTTTACCTAGAACATACAAGACGAGCATAAAGAACAAGCCAATCACTCATCCCTTTAAGTGCGCCTTGAGCGGCTGACGCCGGCGCCAGTATGATTTCATGTCGTATATCATTTTTCACATGAACCCTGCGATAGCTTCCTTGCCATGCCACAAAGCGACAGCCCCGGGGAAGCCATGATGTGAGTTATGGGCATATGTGCCTTCAAGCGCCCAAAGTAACAAAATCTATAAGCAACAAATACAAAAAAAAAAAAACAGAACTGAAACTGCAGTCTTTGCGATACCGGGTACGAGTTACATACGCTACGCAGTTTGCACTTCTTTAGCATAGAGCGATTGGTGCTGCTATGGGTGCTATGGTGCTACCCACGTCGTGATCGTACATCACATCACACTGTCAAGCGGCAGCACAGAACAGCACAACTCTGTCTCAGAACAGAACTGAAGAACAGAAAACATTACCAAGGGAACAAGTCAAGCACCCATTAACATTCCACTGGGCGAGGCGAGGAGGAGCCGGATAAGTCACAACAAATCTTATGCGTCTGGCAAAAAAGATTTAAATGCGCAAAAATTCCACAGAGGACTCTGCCCGAGCTCGTTGTCTAAATTGAAGTCACTCCTTTATTGGCATGTGTCACTCTTATGTCTACACAAACAGTGGTTATTGAGGAAGTGTCAGAGTGGATCCATATGGACGGACGCCGGACGGTAGGCATATTCTGCCCACAACATCGCATTGACAGGGCGACATGCGAACTGATGATGAGAAACTGGATGAGTGATTAGTGCTTTTTTGTTCGATGCACAGATTGGACGCAACGTACGAACGACGCGACGCAATGGACGATGGATGATGATGTGATGGTTTGTTTGATCACATCAAAAGATGCTTGCAGCTGAAGACAAAAACGCGTTGATTGATGCATGCGGCAATATGCTAATTAGGTGCATCGAAATGTGTGGAGTGCTGGTGGTCACGGCAATCATCTTTTTATTCATTCTTCATAGCGAACGCAGCGCCAGCAGCGGTAGAAACAGCCGGTGAATGCGATGATGCAGTCACTTGAGAAGAGATAAGTGTGAGACCATCAGTTTTCGCTATACGGTGTCAATTGGCTATAAACCCAAGACTGAGACCAAGACCCGATGAAACGAATAAAGCTTGCGGAAGTCAGCCGCTAAAACTGAGACTCACTTACTCGTACTTCCCAAGAGAAATAAAAACAAAGATCTTTGAAGAATTTCCTGGTCGGCCGTCTCGCGTTGTCGTTGTCGTCGTCGCGCAGATTGTCGATGAGATTATTCAAGATGGCTCAAGAGGTCAGAGAGTTGCAGCTATACCTATATGCGCTGCGCAATGCATGCGAAAGTGGCATGCAAATTGATATTAAACATAGCTATACAAATTAGATATTGACTGAAAAAAAAATTGGAAGCAGGAGAAATGTGGAAGAAGTATTAAATGCCAAAGTTTGGCAGCACTGACAATTTTTTAGAATCCTACGGTGTTCATTGAAAAAGGGAAAGTTGCATGGTAGAATTAAAATGTTCATGATTTTCAAATGAATTTAAAAAGAATCAACTGCATTAAATTTGAATTTCACTTAGAAAATAGCCATCTTCTGGAATCTTCCAATACCTCATAGAGGTAGGCATTTAAATCCGTAATAACATTTTAACTAGGACAATATGCTTATATACAAATCGCCGCCGCCGCCGTACCGCCACCATGATAGTCTTCGTCTTTTATAAAATCTTACAATAGCACCTCGAGCGGATATTAAAGTCATATTCCCAGCCGGACCGTACCGGACGTTCGTTCATGCGAAAGCCATTTTCGCATAAGCCGCGCGCATATAGCCAATCATCAACTGCATTTCCATTGAAACCACCATCGCACGACTTAGGCCCAGATCCCATCTCAAACTGGTGTCCATTTTTTCTTGGTAACTCCTCCAACCGTCCAACATCCATAGCCATACGTCCAACGTCTAACATCCAACGGGCGAGACATGGTTATGGGCTTATCACGTATCGCCCCAAAATGCATATCCATCGATACGCTAATAATATTTAGTTTTGTTTTTTGCTTATTTGGGTCTAGTGAAACAAACTTGTGGGGCTTGGGAGAGGAAAGGTGGATGGAGTGAGGAAGCCAAGGTATACGATGTACGTTCTCACTATCATGTACTAGTCATCATCGTTGTCGTCGGATCGGCAATAATGCGCCATCCTTAATCCACCTTCAAGCCCATTTGTATATAATATGTACACAGAGGCTATGGGCTAATAGTTTGCTGAATATGCATTTTTTCTTCTTTTTTTTAAATGAAGCCTCTAACTCTCTGGAGGAAATATGAGTCCAAATAAGTACCTATATTTTATACTTTGGCTATACATATAACAAGAAGCCTATGAGTGAAATTTTCATTTTGACGTTATAACTAAACCAAACGAAGTCAAGATATTGTACAATGTACATAGGTCGTCGTCGTCGTCTCCACCATCCCATCACTGCACGCTCCTGCCGGGATCGAGATCCATTAAACTTATTGATTTCTTTGTTAGCGATGAATCTTATCATTTCGTGGCGCTTGTGGTGCTAACGCCTCATAGCAAGACACGATGTGCAATGAGGTCCATCCAAAAGCTGGATAAACGGATGGATGACATAGAAAATTTAAATTAACTCTCTTCCCTTGGTTTCTTGGGGTTGCCATATGGAATGTTTTTTTTTTTAAATTAGCTTACAAATTTTTTGAGTTTACCAACTTTAATCATTTACGAAAAGTGACAATTTTGTAAGTTTTCTTAAATTCATGAATTTTTATTATATTTGGTGGAAAGTAAACTTAAATCAGTTGAAAAACTACCGGGTCCAAACAAACTACAAGTGGAGAGATTTGTTCTAATAATTTATATCCGATATAGTTTTTTCCTAAGCCCATCTGTATGCTGCAGACAAAAAAATCAATTTGACAAAATTAAATATTAAACGTCTCAAAAACAACACAATCGATAGTTTTAGCAAATTATTTAGAAAAGTCTCCACTCATCTCACTTACCAATACATCGATACAGAAAAATTACTTATGCATTCATTTCGTTATTGGTTCTTTTATTATATGTCTTTGATACTAATCTATACAAGTAACCCTGTGCTAAGCCAAGTGGAGACTTTTTTAAGTTTTCTCCTATTTTCAAAGTATGAAACTGTCTAAGGAGAAACATTTACAATACGCTATCAAAACCTATCAGAAAAATACTCAAATTTTTAACAAAGCTTGCTTATTATTTAAAATTATTCAACAGGCATACAAAAGTCTCCACTTAGTTTTTCGAGAAAAAAAAACATATTTTGCTGGACAAATTTTGACAGGTAGCACTACAAACACGATCAAATATCTGAATTATATCTACGAGCAATTCAAAAATATTTCTATTTATCTCTCCAATCTTAAATATTTGGTGGATTTGGTTAATTTGTGTTTAGATCTGTATACTAGGCCAAGCTTAAGTGTGATTAGCTGCTAAGTAAAATCAATAGAAAGAATTGCAAAAAAAAACATACAAACTCAAATTCCAATCAAAAATGGCGGAAAAATGCAGAAGTCTCCACTAACTGAGTTGAAAAACTTACCGCTGAGTAATAGTCGTTGATTAACGTTTTTGTTACTTCCATACATATGCTCATTCGAGTAATTCTGGGCTAAAAAAAGAGTGGAGACTTTTCCATTATATCAAGACACTTTATTTACCTAAGATTGAAATCGCCTCTTGTGGATTTTTATCATTTTGTTAATGTCCATAATTTTTGAATTTGCATTACTAGTGGAAACAAAATTGTTTGGAGAGTTTAAAGCTTCCCATATAACCGCCTTTTAGATTTCCTGTCCTTGAAATAACTCTGGAAACTCTGTTTGACTTTTTCATTTTCTGTATGACATTTCAGACACTAGACCCTTCCATTTCAACAGAAGAAAAATATCAATCCTTGCCCTGGTTTTAGTCCCACGCAGAGTTCTACTATTTATTTCAAATACAAATAGTACCTAAGTTCATGAGTGTACGATTGTTACCACTTTTATTTGGTTCAGTTCAGTACTGGGCATTAATTTTTTTAGCGACATAAGTTGTGCACTGCTTTCACTTTTCCTTGTGCGGCTGCAAGCAAAAGAGTTTGTCGCTCATCAGCTTTGTATTATATGCTAGTTTAAAAGGCTTGCATAGGGTCCACGAAAATCATAGAGTACCAGTACCGGTATATATTTATGCCCAGGCGATATTTTGCCTTATCGCAATTAAAAGCTGATCTGGAAGTCGTGCTGCATACATCCCAAAACCCAAACCAATACCCAAAGCAAAGGCGAGAATGTAGATGATGACTTTTATCTTAAATGGTTTGAGAGGGTGGCAAAAAAAACATAAAAGGTTGCTCTATGGCTCGTTGATGGTACCTACATAGGTAGGTATGTATAGCCTAGCCATGAGCATCATATAAGCAGACGGCCGGCGAAAACGACAACAAGAAAATCGTATATTTTCTCTCTTGTTTCAAGTTTCAATTAACCTAGCTTTTTCGATACTATAGACACTCGCCCATGTCCCAAAAACAGAAAGTCCTGAGTTTTTGTTTGCTTCTTCTATTTTTGTTTTTTTTCGTAATTCGAAACAAAGGAAGCAACATTGATTTTGTGTATTTTGGTGTTGGCTCTGGTTGGTGGCATCCTCTGGAAAGGATTTCGTATCTATATATTTAAGTTCGTTTGGTTTCCTTGTCGTTGACTTTGGAACTTTTGGTAATAATTTGGCTTACGGTGTTTTGGCTGTTTGCCCAAAAAAGACCCAACCACAGTGTTTTGTTTCTAGATGGCAGAAGGACTTTGTTGAAATACTTTGTTTTTTGTGTCTACTATCTTTTAAATTAGTTGAAAATCAATGGAGTTTGAAAAGCGGATTAAAAGATGCGTCTTCGTTTTAATGTTGTTGGAAATTCGAGTTAAGTTAGAGTAAGGAGAAAACTATTGGTGTGGAATCAAAGTTTATTGCCGACATGTACGAATATACTGTAAAGGTATAACTTATATAACACAGTTTTGTCTTTCTGTGATCACCTATTTTTATGGTTTATTTATTGGCAACTCATTTAAGAACAAATCAACCAAATTGTGGTGTCTACCTTTAGCAAAAGTTTTATATTGTTTTTACTGTTTTGCTTTTATTTACATCAAAGAGGAGGTTTGAAAATTTTTCAAAACATTTTTTGTATCAAAGATAAGAAAACATGTTTGTATGAATTGTTAGACTCGGAAGAAGAGGATTTTCAAAAGCATACTAAGTGGAAAATATTAAGCTTTTAAACAATTTTGTCCTCGGAAAATCAGTCAATCAACAAATTTCAAACATAAAACTTAAAGATTTAAGGAAAAGAGTAAAATCAAAAACATTCCAAAGTCCTGCTTTTCACAATCCCATTTTACAAATTCCAAAGAAAAAAAAGTATGTCCAGCTTATGAGATCTTTTAGAATTATTTTCTAAAACCAGGAATATATGAGACAGAACTATAAAAACCAGGTTTTAAAAAACGGATTTATGAAAACTTGAAAAACAAAAGATTAAGGTCTTAGGACACCCCTTCAAGTTTTCGAAAAATGGCCTTCTAAGACCCCAAAAATGACATCACAGAAAAATATGTCCTCGAATTTTAGTATTGGAGGTTTTGAAAGAATATTCATGATTTTCTACAACTCAAATTTTTAAACACGTTTATTTTAATGCTGCATTTTTTAGTTGGTCAGACTCATAACTCAGACATTTTTCAACCGATATTTTGGAAAATGCTTTGTATTTGAAAGTACGTAGAATTTTGGTATATTACTTAATTAATTTGTTATGAAAAATAATCTGGTGATATTTTAGACAAGTTTTTTATTTTCTACCTTTGAATTGCACCATTTTGCCCAAAAATCTATACATTGAAAAATCTACAATGAAAAAATTTCGTTGCCGTATTATTATTAAAAAATCAAATCGTTTTTAAAAATTATTGCAAGCAGTCAGTGTTGTATATAATCCCCGTTTCTGTAACCTCGATTTATTTTGTAATATTTCTGAAAACAAAAATTCAGAAAAAAGTAAATTGTTTCTAACTCTTTCATGGGGGAAAAGGCTTTCAACGCCTTAAAATATACGCTTAAGCAAAAAGCATGCTATAGAACCCAACTCAGGAAATTCTTTGCTTCGAAAAAATCAAAGCACGATACTATCTAAAAATGTATCAATTTCTAATTTGAAAAATGTCTTAAGCGTGATTGTAACTTGTTCACCACGTTATCTATACAAACCATGATTAACGTTTAATTTTGTATCTAATTTTTTTATTTTCAGAACTTTCTAGCAGCGAATGCCCAATGCTGGTGGAATGCCCCCTTAACAGCTGCCACACGTGCTCTCAAATACGCTGGCCATGTTGCACCCGGTATGCTTCTGGTCACAGCTGAACCTTGTGCTCTGGAGGTACTCCGTGGTGCATATGCACGTAGCGTGCTCAAACCCCCGGCGACTTATGTCATCTGTTCGGTCGGTAAGTTAAATCGAAAAAAAAATAATACACGCCTTATTTGACTTTAAATTTTATTAAGTTGTAACTTTTACTCTCTGTCTTCTGATGTATCTTTCACTTCTGCACAAGGGACGGAATAATGTTACTCCACTTTTATGGATGACGAATGATTTGATTGCGATATTTTCCAATCTTTGATTTTCATCATTCTGGAAAAATTCACTTTAATTGGACGAATGACGACGCTACTCTACGCGACGCGACGAGACTAACAACGACGACGACGACGCTCAGCAATAATAAATGATTGTGTGTCAATAAATTCGTCAAAGTCGGCCTAAAGGTAGCTCGTCTGTGTGTGGATGCACGTTCACACGCCACCAACACTTAGTGTCGGTACTCTGTGCACTTATGCTCCAAATCCTAATCCAAATCCAAATCCGGAGATGCTTGATGAGTACTCTATGCGCACAGTGCACACACCACTTATGATCCTGAAGAAGAAATATTTAAGCTTTAACTTTCCTTCATCAATTTTTCATATCTTTGGGTGATTTGGAATTATGTTTTGTTTTCTATTTTTTCATCCAATCAATCGCAAAATTGTATCGAGATTTCGAGTCTACGTTTGAACGAATAAGGAAAATGTTAATAATAATCACGCCTTGAGGTGACAATAATTTTCCATTTCGGTCTCCTTTTCTAATAGTTATTTTTGTTTGGATCTTCGATCATTCAATGTGGCAATGACTGAGTGGCGCGGCGCGGAGCGTTGCGGCAGCGCCTAAGAGTATTGGCACATTCGATTTACGGATGGATTTATGATTTTTAATTGAACATGCAACGCCTCAAGTGCCAAACTCGTATCGTAATCAACTTGCAAAAGGATTAATGAATCTGTCCATTGAAGTGAGATCTGAGAAGTGAGAAGTTCATGAGCTCTCCAACTGCCAATTGCAGCATTCAGCATTCCTTCCATACAGCTCAGCTAAAAGCTGTTACATTGAGTAATTTACTCCTTTGGGAGAGGCTGAAAGAAAGTCGTTTGATATCTTATGTGATTATCGATTACTTGAGTGATTTATATGTACAACAATGTACAATGTACTGTTATGTTAGAAAAGAAGGACCCACCCGCAATGTGTACATAGGACAGAGGTGTATAGAAGGAACTTCAGTGAAAAGCTATAGGCGAGTATAAATGCATAAATGTTTAAGGATTTGTTTTAAGATAGACAAGAAGATAGTTTCCGCAAGATTTCTATACAATATATAGGGTATTTTTTTTTCAAATGTATGAGAAGTTTTAATGGTTGTTATCTATGGTTTGAGAGTTGAGAATGTCAAATCGTTTTTGACAATTCATCATGAGTCGTTTAGCGCAAGAACAACTCTTCAAAATAGAGGACATTTAATTTGAAAAAAAAAGATCTGTTGGCGAAGTTAATAGAGCACTTCTTCCATTTTACGGCGTTTAGTGATGAAGCTCATTTTTGGTTGAATAATTTTGAAAACAAGCTAAATTTTCATAAAAGATACAAAGACAAAACTGAAGCCATCTTAGAATCACCAATACATCAATAGAAATTGATTGTTTGGCCTGGAGTACAAGCTGGTAGAATTATTGGTCCTTATACTTCTTTGAAAATGAGTGAGTAGCTGTCAAATTAAAATAGTACAGAATTTATTTCAGCAATATTTCTGTTTTGTATTATTGAGCTTCTCAAAAGACAACCGATCTATGGAGTTATTTTAAATTATCTAAAAATTACCATTCAATTTGAAGATTACAAAGTCTTCTTATAGTTTATCAATCCTAATTAAGATTTCAAAAATGTTTTGAAAATTTAGAATTTTTTAAAGAGTAGGTAAGTTTCTAAAACTCAACACTTCATGATTAATCTTCATGTTTATTTCGGTAATTTTTATCACTTTGTTTGATTTGTTCCATAAACATTTGTTAATCAATTGTTTCTTACTATCAAAAGCGCCACATTATATGTTCTGCTCATTTCAAACGAAATTTCTTTGTTGAATGATATCGACTTCGACAAGTCTGTCCAATATTAATTCAACACGTTTCATTGAATTGGCGTTTACTTTGTTTCGTTTTTTTTTCTATTTAATTTTCTTTTATTAATAGAAAATAACTACTGATGTTGGTTGAGGCACACTTTTTTAATCGATTAATTTATTTTGTTCGTTTGTGTCACATTTAATTGATCTCAATCGACATCCATGGAACAATGAAAAGCAATGCTTTATTGTATCTTTTTTTTTGTTGTATCATAATTTAATTAATTAAATGGGTTATGTTTGTTTTGATACTTAATAATGAATTAATTCTTTTTTATGTTGTTATATACAATATTGATTAATTGATGCGGTGAACAACAAACAATAGATTGATTATATTTTCTATAAAATTGAAACTTAATCAATAGGTGTGTTGAGACAGTTTTAAACTGGAACAATTATTATTGTTTAAGTTTTATTTTCATTTTTTTGGTGGGATGAAATTTAAATTTTTTACAAGATCATGGGATTTGGTTTAAAATTCAATAAAATTTAAAAATACGTGTACGGCTCGGTGTTTTTTTTTTGTATACGATGAGCTTGCAGCTTAGGTCTATCTCTAAGATGAATATTAGGTCTTGACATTTGTTGGTTTATTATAATTGAAGCATTTGAATGGAGATTGGGATAAGTGACATTTGTAACATATCGAGATAAAAGGACTCAAAGTTTATTGTTCGTAACTTTTTCTGTTTTCCAATCTCAGAAAACGTTGATAAGCAAATTAGACAAGAGAAATTATAACAATTTTAGCAATGTGACTTTTAAGTTTTCGATAGACAGAAAAGCGAAAAACCCCTTCTTCATCCAAACGTTTCACTTAATTGTACGTTCAATAAAAAAAACTTTAAGTCTTTACAAAATTTTTACTAGCAAAAAGTCTGAGCTAAACTTAAAGTCGTAGTTTTCAACTGAAATTACCACCAAAAGTGTACAAACAATTTAGAAACAAACCACAACATTTGGCCGTTGAATTGATGATATGTCTTAACGGCGGCGGCGGCGGCCTCAACATGCAAATCAATAAATACGTGGTCTTGTCTAACTCTATACACCTACATAGTGCCTATGCCAAAAGTAGGAAATCAATTTCTTTCCATCTTTCTTCATGAACTCCTAAAGGCCATGATGCCTCTGGCATGGGCAATGGGCATTGGGCATCATAGGCATCATAGGGCTGACTCTTTGGCCAGCTGGGAAAATGATTGAAAAGCGCTTAACATCCGATTATTGCCACCTATTATATCTGGTATCTCTTTTCATAGGAACAGGGCAAACATCAGAAAGAGTTGCAACGTTCGGTCGGTCGTCGGCGTCATCGTCGTCACGTCGATAATGTAGACTGGACGTTCGTTGGCTGCTGTTGATGTTACTGTTGCCCTCACTACACTGCATTGGTGCAATTTGCATACAGTATAGAGTGTATATGCCAAAGACCGCGCGCTTGATCTCTCACCAATTCGAATCGAATTAAAGCAATCAATAACCGGGCATAACAATTATTGCTTTGTTGAACTGGACGCAGCAGAGCTTCCAGCTAAGAGGAATGTGCAGTGCAGACCATTGGTATACGTACTAGGCACTCGCCTAGTCAGTGCAGCAGGAAGCCCATGAGGGAAATTTACGTCTTTCGTATATTCCTCTTTGAAATCAAAAAAAAAAACAAGAAAACCTTTTAGCAGTAGGTCGGTCGTTGTACCAAGTGATCGGCTTTTGTGTGAGGCATCAAAGTTATCACTGATTGAAGGCTGTAAAGTGAAGCTCTATCATTCCAAATACAGGCGGAAGGCGAAAACGAAATTTTGAAGATTCAATGTTGTAAAAAGAAGAAAAGAAAAAAAACTCACTTAAGTGGCTACAAAACAAAGTTTTGTTTTTGACTTTAATTTGAAAATGTTTACGTTTCGCAAGCTTATTACATAATATACGCGAAGGTTGAGACACTTAAGGCTGAGTCTTGTTGTAGTTGCAACTCGCCCATTTAGGGTTTTCGTGAGTTTGATTCAAACGTCTTTGAACTCGGCTTGTCTTAGCATCGTTTCTGACTATTTTTGGAAGAGACGATTGAGTTGATTGTGAATAAGATTGATGTCCAGTACCATTTGCTGAATTTGAGTATTCCATAGAAGGGTCGGTATAGTTTCTAAATGGAGGCGTTTGTGCACCTCTTTTTGGCGTCGACGCTAATGCTGGATTTGGATAAAACGAATTTCTTTCCTCTGAATCATCTAATTGATGATTATCAACTTCGGATTTATTTAAGATGAAAGTCCCATTTGAGAAAGTTCTATTCGTTGGTAAGTGAGAAAAATCATCTTCGAAGTTTGTATCGAAATTATCATCTTCCACGTCGTCGTACGTTTGGTTTTGGTTTTGAATTGACTTTTGAGAACACATATTGCAACCTTGAGGTCTCTCATTGATATTGTATGTTTCATTGGGGCTGCGTGATTGCTCATGTGCCCTTAAAACTTGGCCATAAGTACCCTTTCTAGGAAAGGGTTGTTCACATCTTTCAAATCGGATGTTATTTCTGTTTCTCGAAAGTGGAGTTTCCGAATAAGAAGCTCCGTTTTCGGGACTTGAAATATTATGTGTTTGAACATTTTCAGGATATCTGCAGGTTGTCATAGGTGAAGAAAACGTTATATTTCGTCTACAAGGGTTTGTTCGTTGATCATTAACTTCCTGAGGTACAAAACGTCTTGAATTTCCACATTTGCCAGTTTTGCTTAAAGAACTTTCATAAAATTCTCTAATTGAAGGACAAGTATCATAATAAGTTCCATTGGAAATTGTGTTGGTATTTCGAATTTCGTTGGAAGGACGAGTATCAAAGGATCGCCCTCTGCCTCCATTACCACAGGTCTTAAATGTGTCTTCTGTTGTCTTTGATGGCAGCGTTCGGTATGAATTTGTACAATTACTATCACAAAATGTCTGATACCTTGACAATGAAGGTGCTGAACTTTCCTTGATGTCATTACTACGATTGACATTAGATCTTTCTCTTGATGTATTTGAATTGATACTTTGGCAATGATTTTCATATAAACCCTCGATTTCTACTCCTGCTTGTGCCAATATATCCCACACATCACGACCTAAAGTCCCACCACCTTGAATTCGAAGAACTTGATTGACATTTGATTTAGCAAAGGAGTTAAAAGGTTTTTCAAATTTTCGATCATCGAACAATGAATTGGATTCTGATGGAGGGTAACTTATACTTTGGATTTCTTCTTCTGAATTTTTACATACACGATTTTGTGCTTCGGTCTTTGGCATTTTTTTTATTTTTTATTTTCAAATTAAATTTAGACAACCAATAAATTAGCAAAATGAGTTTTAAATATTTTTTAAAGTTGATTTGTTGTGAAAGGCATATTCTTTTTTATCTTATTTCATAAATATTTAAGTGATAATTTGTTAGAGAGACATTTCTTTTGAGTATATTTCTGTCTAAAAACAATAAGAATTATTGTTTGCGGTCCTGGAAATTCTGTACTAAAAACTGTAACAAAGCTTTTAGTGATTCCAAAACTAGAATAATGGTTGAAAACAATAAACCTTAAAGCCTTCTCAAAAATCCACAGATCAATTATAACTCTTAAACAGTGTTCAAAAATATAAACGTTGAAAATGAGTGCCTCTTTACTTTGAAATCAAACCCGCACATTTGGTATCAAACCGTTTCAAGACATTGCAACTTTAATTTTAAAACATGTGCATATATTTCAAAAATTGTTTTCCTGTCATTTATTTGGAGCCATTAAAATGCCAAAGTTGGAAGTGCTTACGCCTTCACCCAACACGTCAGAAAATTGTGTCTAAAGGTCTGAGGGTTTTCCAAAAACTGTTATTGCAAAATTTTTACAAATTCTTGTTGCAAACCAAAATGACTCGTACGCTGGGGGTCTTAGAATTCTACTAAACCCTCAATCAAAAACACATTTCCTGAATGTTTTCATTGGTAATACGCCTGCAGTTTTATTGCTTGATGATGAATGATGAATTGCAAGCCTCACGACAGCACAATAATCATCATCTCACATATTTACGATGTTGATGATCGATTTTACGATTTGTTTATGTTTTTTTTATTGTTGTTGTTGTTCCTATATCTGCAGGTCTTCACAGACAATACTATACATAACTGCAATTGAACGTACATATTTGATTCCCTTAAGCCAGCACTGCACCAGATGGTGTCCTCCAAAGAAACAGGAAGTCAATCCATGCGAGTGGTGCACCTTAAGAAATGTTTATACCTTCACTCTCAACATCATCAATACTTGACTCGCGTTTTGTAAATACGAATCACAGCCTTGAGACTTGCAACAAATTTCAACTGCGCAAAGATCGTTACCCTGACAAAATAATTGATAATATTTCCATTGATTTAATGTCATGACTTGACTATGGAATGGCGATTGCAATTGCGATGGCGCATCATCAGAGCGCTTATAAAATGTTCCTTCTTTCGAATGTCATTCCAATGAAAGCAAGCGCCTAGGCGATGACATACGTGTGAGAGCCGATTGCTTAAAAAATGTGGAAAACGCTTCTGCTGCAAGCGTTGTCAATCAGCGCGAGTCACTCGCTGCAAAGAAGAAGATTTGCATATTTGTCGAAAGGATCAAGATGGACATAAATCAAAGATTTTTCCTTCAATTTTATCTCTGACGATTGTTTTTTCTGATGAGGCTCGATGTTTTCTTCTTTTATAAGGTTTTCCAACAATTTGCATATTTATGCCACAAAAGGAGTTGGCTTTTGCTTCGGGAGTTGGTTTTGCAGCAGCATCAGCTACTCGTATAAAAATAAGCTTCACCACTTGTTGACGTGCTGTTTTACTGCGCATTCGTAATTTGATGCCATGCGACCGATCCGATCTGAACCGACCGACGATGAAGAAATTATACCTCTAGGTGCACTACCCGCCGCCGCTGCTTGAAGATGGTAATTTATTGAGATTTCGAAGAAGCTAGTTAAAGAAACTCTATGACTCTGACTCTGACTATGACTTGAGCTCCAATCCGCAACGGCCGGCGCAGCGGCGGCGTGATGAGCTTTATTGCCCAAGACCAAAAGAGTGTTTAGTAAGTGTTGATTATTATTTGGTTTCTCCAGTAGTTAACACTAATTGGTAATTTGTTAGTGATGAAGCAAATGTTTCTGATGTCGTCTTGTTGGTCTTTGAGTGTCTTTTCGCGATGGTTAAAATGAAGGCAGTAATTTTAAAAAACACCTTGCTCAAACTTCAATCAAATGCTGCGGTGTCTATTGGAAATAATTATTGTAAGTTTTGTGGTTTTACACGTAATGAGGAGGATAAATTGTATTGTTTGTAAGTTTCACAATTAATTTTTGTTGTTTTTGTTAAAAATTGAAAGAGGAGGAGGAATGTAATGGATCTTCTTGTAATTAGCATAGTAAAATACTTGTAATTAGTAAACATAGAATATGGAAATGGATCACTGTAATCTTCTATTTTATAAATTATAACTATTAAAGTTCCTGTAGATTTGATAGAAGAATGAGGGGTTCTATTAACTCCGCAGTGAAGTGCAACACAGTATGTACACGACTCAATGGCTCCTAAAATGAAGCGTGTTTTTTTAGAAATGGAATAAAACAAAGATTTTTGAAATTGACATGATTCAATGTATTTTATTTGAAAGATAATCTTTCGAAATTATAATTTAAACATGATTCTAACGTGGAGGTCCAATTTCAAAAAACTTTTTCAAAATTGTGGCCGTACATCTCCATTAACGTTTCAGGCTCATTGGCGGCGTAGACATTTCATATGGTCCTTCAGTAAATATTCAAGCGGCTGATAGTAGGACATGCTGCGTCATCGTCTTGTCGAAACCACAGCTTGTTGTTGTTCAATTGATGACCGAAAAAGTCACCATTGACTGTAATGTTCTGGTCAACTTCGTTTTTAAGGAAGTATGTATGTTCTAATTCTTCCGCTAACCTATAAAGCACACCAAACAGTCAGTTTCTGGAGATTTAACGGTGTCTCAACATTCACTTGAGGATTATCATCAATTCAAATATGGAAGTTTTGTTTATTGACATATCCATTCAATCAAAAGTGAAATCTCAAAAACATGACGTGATGAAGTCTTTTAGAAGTCAGATTGGGACTTAGACTACCAACAATTGTCGCTAAAATATAATTTTATAACAAATAATTCAAGCTTAAAAATGTTAGATCAAAAAATTAAGTTTAGTAATTAAAACCTGCGTCACTTGAGCTTATAGAAACAAGTGTCATTTTGGCTACACCAAAACCACTGTTTTCTTACCTATGTATGTATGTACGTGTTATTTCGGACGTACTGTAAAGTACAGAGATTCTTTCTTTAGTCGCACTACACGAATGTGGAATGCTTTACCAGACTCAATGTTTCCCACTCATTACAATGTGCAGACATTCAAAACCAATGTGCATCGGTATCTCCTTTCTAATCCTATCCTCCCTTCCTAATTGCTCGCACTGTGTTCAATCATCATAAGGGTATTCATATCCCCTTGAGTGCGCGTATAATATAAAAAAAAAAAAAAAAAAAAAAAAATTGTAATATTTTGTAAACACAACTGTTACAAGAATTAGTCAAAATTAAAGTTTGAATTTAAAGAACAAGAAAGACGGCAGCGCTCGTCGCCTCAGAATTTCTTCTTGAAAAGATACACAATGTTCATCTTGCTTAATTTCTGACAAGGTCATGCTGATTCCTTCTTTCATTCTGTGCCTATTTAAATATCATTAATTTTTCATTCTGAAAATGTCATTTCGTGATAAAATCTACACCATAGTACAATGACCTGAATTCATGAATAAAGAAAAACTCATTAAGCTCATAAAAAATAAAAAAAGTAAAACATACTTAACCCTGAAAATTGTCTATAGACGAGTGTTAAATTTTCCAACAATTTTTCCCAAAATAAATCGTTTTGGTTTTGGCCATCTCAAAAACATCTCAAGCGGAAAGAAACTTTAAGCAATTTACAATGGAATAAAAGACCAACTTTATACTTAAGAACAAGAACCATCAAAGATCTAAGAAATAAAAAAAAAAAACATCATATAATTTGAGTCATGGTTAGTTGAACAACAGACTTTTCAGTTCTGAATGGAACACCCACCCGACTCCAAAAATCAGCTTTGAGAATTCCCGTTCTAAAGATCAAATCTAAAAAATAGAAGACGTTCCTGGATGTGAATAGGTTAAGTAGGTTAACCACACGCAAAGTTATATCATCTGAAGAGCAATCAGACCGCGTTGCTTATTTGATGTGGAACTAACTTAAATATAATTAATTTCACAGAAACTTCCAGGAAGGAACTAAAATCATAGGAGGTCCTAGCTCATAGTTATTGCAGGAGAGGAGATCCTTTTGTGGTGAATCAATTTATTGGAAAGCCATTTTAATTGCTTTAAAGAAAAAAAGTGCTAAAAATTGTGTCTGCGTACACCTGCTTCGATTTTTGTTTGCGTGATGCTAAACATCACCTGATGCAAACCTCTAAGCCAAATGAATTTAAATATTAACCTGCCTAAACCGACAGTCTTCTTAATTAATGCGGTGTGGGCGACTCTCTATAAACAACGCACCGTACAGTAAATGCATATATGAGCAACTTTCTATCTAAAGCCACAACTCCGGACTTCAACTACCAAAATAGATTTCTATGCTTTGGCTTGGCTAGTGTCGTCGAACGTCGTCGTCGTCGTCGTCCATTTGACCATATATCTCAGATTGGTCTGCCGAAATGCCATTCAATTATATGGTGCCAGTGCAGCCACATTGCCATCGCCCGCCACCGCTTTGGGGTATGCCCCAGCTTCTTTGCTTTAATTTGTTCACTGATTTAACACAGAAGTGTAAGGGGTCTTCATTTTTACACTTTTCATTCAACTATGGACGTCTATGGATACCGAATTTAAATATTGCATCGGATCGGAGTTTATAGTTGCAATTTCAGTGTCTGAAAGACACACGCCAAGATTTATACCTCCAAGAGGTGTACCTATTTTCTGGTAGACATGGAGTAAGCATTAACTAAGTAAACACCATATGAACGCGCACATTGAGCAGCTCCTCTACGAGTATGTTCGGTTCGTCTACAAAACTATGATGGCGACGGATTCAGGTGTAATACGAGATTTTATCTAAAGTTTCTGATCTTGAAATAAAATTATATGTAGGTATATGCACCGAAAGACTTTTTGTCATCGTTTTGTTTATAAAGAGTCAGTAAAAAAAAAGCTGAAGATTTGGTTCAGCTATTTTGTGGAGTTGCGAACTTATTTATATGGGGACAATAGTCAATTTAGAGCTGGCACGAGTTAAATGCTGAAATATTATCTTTTGAAAATGTTGAACTTTGAAATATTGAATCGATCTTTTTATTTAGAGTAAGAGTATAGCGATCTTTTGCCACACGAGAGGAAGTCAAATTGTAGGAAGTGAAATACATACATTTTTAGCAGAGTTATGGTGACTTAAAGTTATTTACATCTCTTGAATAGACATCAAAAAGAAAAAGGAGGTTAAACGAGGCATGGAAATAATTTAAGTTGCACGAAACTTAGTTCAATAGATCGGAGAAAACTTTTTACTAAAATGCGACAAAAATCCCGGACATTTTCAAAAAAAACATTGTCAAAGTTGAGTTTTACTATCTCCGTCATCAATTCTGCCAAAACCTACCTCTTACCGCCTTCAAAACCATCATCAAGTTGGTGAAGACAAAATTTGTGTGGCAATTATAAATTGTAACTTTGTATGAAATATTTTAGTCGGAATCAAAACACAGGAAGAGGCTGGGAAACTTGCCCTTAACAGACGTGCACCAGATTTTGTATTGCAATAATTCAGACTGAAATTAGAAGAAAAAATGTTTTCATGACAAAAAGTCACCTGATGACATCAATTTCATTATTTTTTCTCAAGATATTTGAGTCAAAACACATTTTAAAATTGAAATTTTCGAAAAATGTTGCCAAACGCTAATAATAATATTGTTTGCAAACTTGAATGATTATGTTGTTTGTTTTCGAGATATTTGAATCAAAAACAAATTTTACCAAATTTTCTTACATACCTAATTCTAAAAGCTTTTTATTGTAAGAATACTGTGAGTTAAATTTCACTAAAAATGTTACCAGATGTAAGAAGTATCTTTCCAGTATTTTTAGTTCTTGAAATTTTTGTTCAGAAAAACGATTTAAAAAAATGCTGGTATAGTACACAAAATGATAATAAGTCAAAATTTCATTTAAGGAACTTTGAAAAATATGACTGCATAATTGAAGTTCATGCAGTTCTCCGTCAAGACATATTCAAGCTGTTAAATCAATTTGGTAGTATTTTTAGTAGTACTTTAATTTATTTAAAAAAAAACACTGTTAATTTGATAAATGAAATAAGTCTTAAGTCAATATTGTTTTTGTTTACAAGACAGTTGAAAAACTACATGGCAATTATTGCATTCGTTAAAAATTTCGAACTCTATATTTCAGTCAAAAACAATTGCGTTGATTGAGTTCAAACTTGGAAATAAAGGATTAAAGCAGATTATTTAGTTATTTATTTTTTTTAATACATTTTCCTAAAAACTCAACTATAATTTTGTATTCAATTTTTCCTCACATTTTTTTTGTGAACTTGGCTGCTCTCAATATATTAAATGTCCCGAAGGGTACTCCCCATAGAGTTATTTTGTTTTCAAATTTTCTCAGGAACTAATGATTCGATTTAAGTAAATAATCCTTTTTCTAAACAAGCTCTAAGATTAATTTATGACTAAAAATTAAAAACAGTCCTACCAATTGTATAAACGGCAAGAAAAACTTTGACTACGTAAATACAGAAAGCTTGAGACTCAATTTTGAACTTTGAAAATACTCACGTGGCATAAATATTGTCAAATGCCATTATTGTTTTTAATTTATTTTATTGTTTTCTTATTTATTATAAATACATTTAGACGTACATTCCTGCTGTTTTCATCGTTCAATTTATCAATCGCTTTTAAATATTTCACTAGTTCTTCTATAAAATGTTCTCAAAAACGGAATTCGAAAAACTAATTAATGGTACAAATTCCTCCGATTGAACGATTAAAAACTAAATTTGTGTATTTTTCCCTTTTCTGCCCTTAATCAAGTTTTAGAGTCGCTCTTTAATGTTAATTTAATTGCCATACAAAATTCACCAAAATAGCCTCCCTTTGCCTACATCTGGCTGTCACTGACTATTTTCTCATTGAGGCGTTTTTTGAAAAAAGAAAGCATTACCATCCAAATGTATGTACATAGTTTTAAAATTCTAAGTTCAAATTTGTATTAATCTTTCAAAACAAGCGTTTTTGTATTTTCGAAAATAAATCACATCGTCAAACTGCAAACCGCAGTCATTCAGAGTAATTGGTTGTTCTCGTCTCCATCTGTCGCAGCATCATTGCTATAAAATTATGTTCATCTGCAACACTGTTGCAATATTGCACCAAAAACAAACAAACCCAACTGAATGTCAGAATTTTGAAACATTATGATCTGGGAGCACAGGGGCGTGTTAGCAATAATATAATTAACAAGGTGATGCCAAAAATATTCAGTGACACGCAGCTCTTGCTCGCTGTTCCTGTTTTATATTCTTATTTTTGGTTTTGAGTTTTTGGCAAATTTAAAATAACTACATAACGTTAGAAATATGACATGATTTTACTAAACTGCCAACTTTCATGTTAAAATATTAAAATCGTGTCAAACACATTTGCCTGACGATGACTGTGAGTTTAATAAAACTGGACATTCTCTCGTCCGCCGCGCCGCAGCTGCTGCGGCTCACACTTATTTCGTCTTGGATAAAATGGCAATGGGATGAAAAACCGCCTCATTCGTTTCGTTTCTTGGTCTCTTGGAAATTGATCTTGGTTTTTTAGGATCTTGTTTTTTTTTTTTATTTGGATTCGGAATATTTTTCTATATGTTTGCTAACGATTATTTTATGAGTACCATCCACTTAATCACTCGATGCCCATCATATCATTGTAACCCTCGCCGCCGCCGCCATCACCACTGAGTCACACGGATATGGAATATGGCAAGAGGTTTCGGCGGCTAGATAATGGTTTCGAAGTTGGAGAACTCTGTGAGACACCCAAACGACACGACGGACTCGAACTCGACAGTCGACAACCATCAGACGGTGCGAAGATATACTTGGCAATCAGCTCGCCCAAGGAAGCATGACATTCGATTGGGCGGTTGGCGGGCGGATGCTGCGCGGTGGGAGCACCGGTCGGTGGGTAGATGTATAACGACTTTCAGTGTCGCTGTCGGTAGAGGATGAGGATGAGGGCATAGAGTATGCTCGTCCATAGGTAAGTATAGGAACGGGAACCTCTATAGTACTCAAGAGTAAAGCGCACTCGATTATGTTCGAGAGACCTTTGACTTTGAAGCACTTTTTTGGCGAAGCGGAACAGTCCTTGGATTGTGTTTTCTTTTCTATTTTTCTCTACTTGCTTTTCATAGATATATGTAAAATGTAAAATAAGGAAAAAAGTACGGCAACGGAAAAACGATGACGACGACCATTATACCTAATGCTCTCATGACTGCGCAGCGCAGCGCACTAGATCTGCTCTAGAGAATAATTTTTTTTAAATGACGGAAGCAATTAACAAAGTCGTAGTGTTGATGTCAATTGCACCACACTCCAGGCCATTCGTGGCCTATTCATTTTTGGATTACTAAAAAAGAGTGCTAGAAATCAATTTGTTTTTTTTTTTTGTGCGGCAAGGAGACAATAATTATTTTTCATTTATAGAGAATTTGATATTTTTGTCGTGAATGGAAAATTATGTACATCAATAAGTTTTAACGTGCTTGAGAATTGGAGAACTTAAATTTGTCTCAGTTTTTTTTTTAATTCGGCTCTTTGTCTGTCTGTTTGAGAAGTTTAATGATTGAACTCTCGAAGGAACCCTTCTACCTACAAAAGTCAAAAGTAAAACAAAAATTTAAATAGTTTTCTTGTTTAACAAAACTTAGCATATTTTAAAAAATAAAAATATTTCCTAGAATTGTTTTAAAATTGACAAATAAAATTGAAACAATTATTTTAGCCATTATTATAATTTTCGAAAAATCGTTTTTTTGATTTTGTTTCAAACTGTCCTCTAGGACCTACAAAATAATGCCCGAAAAGTCAGTCTTCAAATATTGGTATTTCCAATCTTTAAATATGTTTATGTCAAAAGTGAATTTTTAAAAAGGCCGAACTCATAACTCAGACAATTTTCAACAGGTTGAGTTGAAGTTTTGAATACATTTTAGAAAACACATTCTTTTCGAATGTTCGTAGGATTTTTTTAAATCGCTCAGTTTATTTGCTTTTAACAATTATGTATATGATAATTTTTAGGCAAGTAAAACTTTTCATTTAAGACGTACAGACATAAGTCATTTGACCAAAAATCAATCTATCGAAAAAATGCGTTTCTGTAATCTTGGTTTATTTTGTTGTATTTGTAAAAAAATATACAAAAAGACTATTTTGTCGGTCTCAAGGATCATCTAATTATGGCCCTAAAAGCCCTGAGCATGTTAATAGCGAAAAAGTTTGCTCAAAGTGGAAGATTTTGAAATTATATATACTTTATCTCATATTCATTATCCAGAACACATTTTCAAGGTTATTAAGAGCATAACAAAAAATGTTTGAGTATTATTAAAAGCAAGAATAACTATTTGAGAACAACAGAAAAAGTCAAAGTTTCAACCATTTCGACGAAAGAATTTTTTTGCACGGCTACAACTTAAGCACAAAATGAAGACCAAGCACCGTTAATATAATATTTGGAATGGACTTCAACAAGGTTTTGTTCCTGTCCTAGCAATCAATTGCACTTTTTTTAATGGTTTTTGATGGATGTAATTCAATTCCGGCTACATAATTGTTCTATCACGTAAATTTTTTAAAATATCTAAAATCCTTTAAAACTTCAAAAACAAACCTATATAAGGGTTTTTGAGGCTATCTTAATGATTTTCCAAATCTATAAACACTTTCTTTAATATTCACTTGAAGTACCTATTTATAATATTTCGTTTCAAAAATATTCGTAAGTTGTAAGATTTTATCTTTTTGACAAAAATATTAATTAAACGTTGAACCAATTATGCTAGAACGCTTTTCAACAGACAAAAGGCAGAACGGTTTGAAAGTTATATTTATTTTTGTGACGAATCGGTCCTCTAAATAAAGCAACATCAAGTTTTTCTTAAATATATTGCAAGCATATAAAAATAATGTTGAAAATGAGTATTTTTAAATTTGAGCAAATATAAATTTAACCCAAAATGTATTTTTCAAAGCAACCCAAATTGTAAATTTATAATTTTCAAAATTTCATAAAGAGTCAGAAATTAAGCAAGTTACTAAAATGATTCAAACTGTATCTGGAGGACAACATTTTTGACTTTGCAAAATCATCACAAAATTAATTTATAAGGGAATATTATTGTGTTTTAACTAATCCTTAATAACCCCGTTTTTGAAAGTGTACAGCATTTTTAAAAAACCTAATGTGATAGGTTGAGATAAAAAAAAAAATTAGGTGGCGCAACAGTCCATTGAGAACTAGGGCCTAGTGACTTACAACTCTCAACCATTCATGTGTGCGAGTAAAGCTGTCAGGGATGGAGGGGACCTACAGTTTTTAAGCCGAATCCGAACGGCTAATTTGAGAAAGCACTTTTCATGACAAGAATTACTCTTGGCAACGCTGGCTTGAAAGAGTACGGTTGACATTTATAAGAAGTTCTGTGAAATTGTGCGAAAATATTGTGAAAAAGTAGTATTTACAACATAAAAAATTGAAAAAAAATCAAATAAAATCCCAAATAATCGTTTGCCAAGAGGTGAGCTATCATCTGATTATTATTAAGTATATTAAGCTTGTAAAATGAATGGGCTACAAAGAACCCCGCCAAATAATAACAACAACACCCCCATCTGCAACAATACAAAAGTGTATGGCGCTCAATCGCAAAAACGACAGTGTCGTTCTCCCATAAACTCCATCATGCAAGATCGTGAATCGGGCAATATGCAAGTGGTGGATGTTAAGACTTTAGAACGATCACTAGCAACGTTACTTGATGAACGTATGAAAAACTTGGCTACCAAATCTGACTTGGTTGAAGTCAAGACAAAGATGGATAGCCTAGAAAGGAGTAATGTTTTTCTTCAATCGAAACTTCAACAGGTAGAGAATAGATGTCAAGTGCTTGAACGGCAAATCGATTTCTTAGAAAAAAAATCCAACGAAAAGAATCTGGTACTGCATATTCCAACTCAGGACGACGATCAGCATGTTATTGAAAAAACGAAAAGTGTGTGCTTAGATCTGCTACAGGAAAATAATCCTTCAAAAATCGTCAAAACCAAAGTTATACGCTCCAGAAACAAAAGAGTAGCGAACGTCATCGTCGAAATGCAACACAGCGAAGATGTATCACGTATATTGAGATCAGCCATCAAGTTGCGGGATACTGGAATCTCTATCCACCGAGATTATACTCGAGCTGCTCGTGATAAAAGAAGACGCCTTTTGCAAATTAAAACAAACATTCAGACATATAACAAAAATATGAAAGTGACGATTCGAGGACAAACACTTATTTGTGAAAACAAATCTTTTTATCTGGACCATAACAACATGCTTAAATGTGAAACAGATGATGAAATTGGTATGACATTAACAGGCCGACTCCACTTGATATCTGTATCGCCAACCAGATCTCTGACATTAAAATTAGAAGTTTTTTTTTTTTTCTTCGCTGGGCAGTTTATGTCTTGACATCTCATTTGAGCAAGAGAGGTTAAAGTGAATACATCTCTGAAAAACGCCAAACGTCAAACAATAAAAAAATTCTTCCCATAATTTTTCGTACGCATTTCGTATAAAAATGTGTTATTACCTGATTTAATCCTTTTAAATATATGAATCTAATAAAAAAAAACTGCAAATGCCGACTTTTTTTAACACAGTAATTTTTTTTTGTTCGCGCCAAATGAATACTTGTCGGTTTGAGACACACAAAATAATGAAATTGCGATGTCATCCACACACAAAAAAGGAAAAAAAACTCAAACGTCAAATTTGATATCAGACATCGATGTCAAGACAAAATAGCAGAGAGAGATCGCTAACATCATATCATAAGATGAAACAACGCGACTCCATTAGACTTTTCATGTCATGATGAGTATTCTGAGAGAAATTATCTCTAGTGGAGACGGCCTGTAATGAACAAAATTCTGACAGCATGCAGTGACAGCAACAACTTGACAGAAACTGCACAAACAACCAACAACGTCGGTAATACAGTTCATGTGCCTACAACCAGTGCTGCAGTTGGGAGTGTAAATTGTAGTATTTAGTATTAATGCCGTCTGCCGTAGTTTAAATAATTCAATCTCAAGTAATTTAGACAGTATCCAAAAATATTTAAGCATTTTATCTTATAATGTGTCAGGTTTGACCAATAAAGCGCTATTTAGTGATTTTTATAAATTTGTTAACACTTTTGACATAATATTTTTATTTGAAACTTTTGTAACAGAGAACAATTACACAAGTATAGATAATAAACTAATAGATTATAAGTTTATGTGGATCCCGGCAATACGAAGTCAAACAAGAGGAAGAGCAAGTGGAGGATGTTACTTTGGTTACAAAAAAGAGTTAGTAAACTTGAAGTGTGAGTTTCTCAATCAAAATCACCTAACGTACGTTAAATTGCAAATCAACAACAAAACCCTTTTGATACTCCCCCTGTACTTGAATTGCAACAACTGGGTTGAGGACTTTGATAATCTCGGCGAGATATTTAATACGATTAGTTCATCGAAAATAATGCTGATTGGGGATCTGAACGGGAGAATCGGTCAAGTTGCAGGAACAATTAACGAAGCAAAAGGAATTAATAGGCAGACTAAAGATGTAGTGTGCAATACAAGAGGAAAACGAATAATTGAACTGTGTGACTCGTTTGGATTGAGAATTCTAAATGGAACAATGCCCAGTGACGTTTCTGGTGATTTTACTTTTGTTGGTGGTCAAGGTTCATCAACTATTGATTATTCAATGATAGGCGAAGATTGGGAACCCTTTGTGACTGATTTCGAGGTGCGAGAACTTCCATACTCAGACCATCTGCCGATAGTCGTTACCTTACGGATGACTGGAAATTCAACTGTAGTAAATAACATCGACCAATTACTTCCTAGACTCAACTGGAAATTCTCAAAAGCCCCATTATACAGACAACGTTTGGACACGAATCTACACAACCGCCAAAATACGGACTTTCGCTTGCTAGATCAAATCGTTAAGGCATCTTATCCACAGCAGCATATTAGTACTACACGAAACAAAATAAGGGTAGAGCCTTGGTTTGACGAAGAATGCCAGAAGGCACGCAGAATTTCATTCGAATGGCTCAGGAATTTCAGAAACTCACCCCAAGGTCAATTTAGAAACATATACATCGAAGCTAATGCGACATATAAAAAACTGTGCAAAAGCAAAAAGCGAGAGTATGAGGAACAACAAGCGGCCAGGTTGGCCTCCTGTAAGAATGCATCAACGTTTTGGAAACTTGCATGGGAGCTAAATGGTAAAAAACCGTCGATACACAAATATCTGTGTGCAAATATGCTAGCCGAACACTTTCGGCAACTCCTTAACCCAGAAATGATGCCATCTATCTGGCAATATGCAACACCTGGTATAACCAATGAAATATTGGACTCGCAGTTTACTGCACAAGAATTGGAGCAAGCGTTATGTACTCTGAAAGATGGGAAAGCAGCAGGCGCAAACGGTATCCCAGCCGAATTTTACAAATATGGCACTTCTGCACTTAATGATCGACTTTTAACGATGTTCAATAAAGTCATAGAGGGGAATTTGGTAGTGAATGAATTTCAAGAAGCTGTTATATTCCCAATACATAAGAAAGGATCATACTCGGATGCTTCAAACTATCGGGGCATTTCCTTCTTGAATGCAACATATAAAATTCTTACAACGATGATGCAGAAAAGGCTCAACAAGTGGATTAAGTCTCAGAACATACTGAAAGAGTTTCAAGCAGGTTTTAGAGCAGGCTACTCTACAATGGACAATATTTTTGTACTCCGAAGTCTTGCAGAAAGCTTTATCGCTCAAAAAAAGAAATTATATGTATTTTTCATCGACTTTCAAGCGGCTTTCGATACAATAAATAGAGGTGCCTTATTCTATAAGCTATATAACGCGGGGTTATCGATGAAATTTGGACGTGCGCTAGAGAATCTCTATAGAGGAACTCGAGCGGCTGTATGGAATGGTGCAGAGTTGTCAGATTGGTTTGTGACCTCATCGGGAGTAAGGCAAGGCTGCACATTGAGCCCCACTTTGTTCTCACTTTTTATAAATGACCTGATTGATTATCTTCCTGGTGGCGTGGATTTCGCAGGAACACATATGAAGGCCTTATTATTTGCAGATGATATTGTCATGTTTGCGTATTCGCCGGAAGCGTTACAGCTCATGATAAACAGGTTATATAATTACTGTTGCTTATGGAACTTAATCGTTAATACGCAAAAGTCTAAAGTGATGATATTTAAAAACGGTGGTGGAAGAAATGCTTCTAACGAGAAATGGTCATTTAACGGAGAAGCCTTAGAATGTGTAACCGAATACAAATACCTAGGGGTAATTTTTACGAGAAGTTTGAGCATGCAGAAGCATTTAACTGAGAAGTTAGAAAAGGCGAAAACAGCCATTAACATATCATGGAAAAGATGCTTCATGAACAGAAACATTGCGCATAGCAGTAAGCACAAGGTATTTGAAGCTGTATCGGAGAGCATACTTTTATATGGCGCACAAGTTTGGGGATGTATGAGATTTCAAACGGTGGAAAAACTCTTGACACACTATATTAAAAGGATATTTAGCTTACCA
Source organism: Eupeodes luniger (assembly GCA_951509635.1). Lineage (NCBI taxonomy): Eukaryota > Metazoa > Arthropoda > Insecta > Diptera > Syrphidae > Eupeodes > Eupeodes luniger. The sequence continues at coordinate 3,351,721 of OX608074.1, forward strand.
GTCAACACACCAAATTACGTGGTAATGCTCGAAACAGGACTATCACCTTTACACATAAAGACCTTGAAGTTGCAAGCCGATTTTCTTCAGTACATATTCAATTTATCAGAATCCAGATTAGTCAAGAAGGTAGCTATCAGTGCCATACACGAACGAAACAGCTGGTATAGAGAGTGGTCAAAACTTGCTGAAGAATGCAATTTAAGCTTTGATTTAAACCTGGAAAACATTGATAGTTGCAAGACTCTCTTCTACAATGTAATCTCGAAGGTGGATGAGAAATATAGAGCTGAATATATAGCTGAAGCCTCCAGTTCCATCTACAGAACAGTTTACAGTAGATTAAATCACAATTTGGCAGAGAAAAACTATTTTCGTGACTCTAATAAGGTTAATGTTATCGCTACAATAGTCAGACTTCGCAGCGAGCTTATCAATCTGAACTTCATGCCTCACAGACCTGATCTACCATTAGAATGCAGCATTTGCAACATGAGAGAAAGAGAAGACGTCATTTACTTTTTGGGAAGATGCCCAACTCTGAAAGAAACCAGAAGAAGCGTTCTTGGGAGCGATGTTTTATCTGAAGAGCAAGTTCTGGACGAATTGAATCATATGAACGTTAATAGACTTTATGAATATTGTGTAATTGCGCTCAGATATAGAGCAAGAATAATTAACGAAGATTTTTGATTAAACAAACCTTTAACTGTATCTTATTTGAATTTTTAAATTTTATTGATTTCCATATAATACCTTATTTTAAACACATATGTTATGTAAAACGGTTATATCTTTGTAATTAAATTAATATATTATAGTTGTCAATCTGGCAGACGGCAAATGCCATGTCATAATTATTTTTGTAAATGTAAAAACGTATCTATTGTTAAATTCAAATGTTGATCCAATAAAATCCAAATTATCTATCTATCTATCTATCTAGTTATAAGCAAATTAAATGCAATTGAACTCTTTTTTGACGAAGATGAAGAGTTTAATGAAACTGTTTTAGTGGAAATGGATACATTTCTGGAAGCCTATCGGAGCCATCATCTTTCATCTTTTTAATGTTAGAATTTAGATTGATCTCTGTGCCATTTTTCTAATGTTTGTTCTATGGAGAACCTAAGTTCTGAAATCTGTTCTCCTAGTAACTATACCAATCAGCTTTGGTTTTTATTAATGACTTCTTTCTGATTCCTTTGAAAATAAAATATTTAACAATAATTGTAGACTTACTTTAATTATTTCAAAACTAACTGACACTTTTGTATCATGTATTTCTTTTTTGTAACAAACTCATGCAAAAATTACTCCTACCGACAACGTTGACCGTTTTTCTCCAAATCCAACAATATTAAAAGGGACATAATATGAAACACTTCTTCAAAGTTTACATTTGTCTATTTTTTGAATACACATCCAAGAAAAACTCCCTTCATCAGTCCGTCTTGAAAGGAAAAAAGTCTTTCTCAATCCTCACATTGTGCAACATTCCGACGATTTGAAACAAAAAACCCCACCGAACAAAACCAACAAACTGTCTGACTATTGCAACATTGAAACAACAAAATAAAACGCTGCTGCTAAGACTCATTAAAGTCATTTTTCAGGAAAACAAATCATTTGGTAGCAAGAAAGCAATCAATCAGCTGCAATTGGTAGCTCAATTATGCATCTCATTGATCTCGCATATATCACGATTTCATTTCTTCTCGAATCATCATCAACCATCATCATCATCTTCCTCCGATGAAATTAAGATGATGATGCTTTCGATGATGATGATGATTATGTTCATCCAAATCCAATCCAAGGAAAATGCTTTCTTGCTCCTTTCCTAAACTCCTATATGCACTGTCGCATAACAAATGATATTGTTGTTGATTGGTTAGTAATCAAAAGCAAACAACAAAGGGAGTCTTCGTTCGGATTTGTATTTGGATTTGGATTCAGATTCCGCCAAAGCTAAATAAATGCGGTAGAAAAAACAGTTCACCCAAGACACGATCAATCAATATAGACTGTTGCTGGTCGAAGTCGAACAGCGAGCACATCAGTTCCAGAAAAGAAAGAAGAAATCCATCAGAGAAAGAGCCTGATCTCTGAGTCCGTCTCCGTCTCTATATCTATGGATGGAACTGCATGGTGATGTTGGTGCTGGCGCTGAGCTAGCAGTTGCTAGCTATGTTGGGAATGGGATGTGATGTGATGTGCGCTGCGCAGTGCACTCTTCGTCAGAGGTGATTAATGCTCTTATCGCTTCTCCGCACAATATCTTTGTGGGCTATGTTAAGGAAGGCAGATATAGATCACGTCTTGGAAAAGGTATTTTCGCTGGCTGCCTGACTGGCTAATGGCAGTCGGATGGTTGTTGATGCAACTGCAACTGGAACTGCAAACTGCAACCAGTAGCACACGATCGTGATGGAAATGGAGAATGAAAACGAAAATAAAAATTCACTTTTGCAACAACGGATTTTTGCGTGCCGCTTCCATGCCTCCTCTTGCTCGAAATACATATATAGGAAAACATAGGCTGATGCGATGATGATGGCGCAGGATAAATGGATAAATCTGTTGCACCAATGTGACAAGCGCATCGAGTCATGTTACTCCATTGGGGGACATAACTTTGTGCGACATTGCATTGAAATTGTACGAGCTTATAGGAAGAGTAAAAGTGGCTTCTCCTTCGCCTGTCTTAGACCTGGCGACTACACTGCGCCAGCACCGCCAGCTTAAGATGGGTCATTTCACATTCGATGCAATCAAATCGTGATTAAACCGTTTGTTTTGATTGTGTTAGCTTAGGGGTTATCTGCATAAGAATCGATTTTATTTCTCTGTCATGTCGAATTAATTATAAGACGTGCCACACATAAAAATCTATTGCGAGAAAAGGACTCAAGGGGTCATCCAAAGGGTTGATAGTTCGTCTATATGGCAGTTCAAAAAGCCTTCCATAGTTTAATCGATGACTCTTTGCACGACTTTTTTTGTTGAAAATTTGTTGTGCTGGACTTCTTCTATACCTTCCAATACTATTTTGAAAATGGCACATAAGTACTATAAACTATATAAACAAGGAGCTGAATCACGTTCCTTATTTTTGTGGAAAAGTTGTGTTCGAGTAAATAAGGAAGTTGTAGTTAGTTTTTTTATCGCTAATTGTGACTTATTTGGAAGCATTTCGGTCAGAGTTCGATGAAAGAAATTGCTGCTAACAGAGCCCCCTTAAATATTTTGTCTACATATATTTAAACGATATTCGAAGCGTTCGAGTATAATTGAGTGGAGTCTGGAGTCGAAATACTGATGTATGTGAAAATTCGGTCTTGGGTACAAAATTCTGTATGGTCGAAAATCTATACTTCAAAATTCTGCTTGGTAAAAACTCTGTATTTCAAAATGCTGTAAATAGCCTGCAAACACGATTTTAATTTATTTAGAGCATTTAAGCCAGTATACAGAATTTTTAAAATAAAATATTTTTTAAAAATAAGGTACTATAACAATTTTTGATTATGGACCCAGTTATAGCTATCATTGGTTTTCATTATTGAAAATTTTGTTTAAAGATTTTAAAGTGGTTAAGAAAGTCAAATTCGTCATATTTAATATAAAAATGAAGCTAATAAGCAGTAGAATTTTTCTACTAAACAAAAAATTTATTATTTAACCCAAAACTTTTCTTTTAGTTAATTTTTGATTTTTCAATGATAAAAACGTTTTCAATGAACACCTGATTGTTCATTTCACATTACGGAACATAATCATTCCATTGAGAGCTTTCCATTTTCTTTGCATTTCCACCTGTCAGTTTTTCTTTCTATGATCAACTTTAACCTCCTCAAATGCTTGATTTCAATCAGGAAATTTATGTCCAATGACAATAAGAACTATAACCAACCTATTACATAAAATTCCAATGATTGGTTTCAATGATGAAAACCAATGATAGCTTTAACTGGCCCCTAAGTCTGCTTTACAAAATATAAATAGATAATAAAACGTATTAATTTTCTTTGAATAAACGTGAATTTTGGGTGTTCCTAAAAATAATTCAGTTTTCAAGTATGTTAAGTGTTTTTTCGTGAACATGTATTTTGACTTTTTGATTCGCATTTTATTGAATTCACCATTTTGGTATACAGAACTCTTCGTATGTTTACAGTGTTTTAAAATACAAAATTGAAGACTTACAGAATTTTGATCTTATAGAATTCTGAAAAAAGATATTTTGACCAATTCTCTTCTAGCAACCTTGAAACAGCGAGAAATTGCAAAACTTGAAATCGTTTCAATTGCAATAACTTCCCATTATAATAGTTAAAAATTAACGTTTGTAACTATACGAGGTTTAAGAGAGGAAACGGGTGACGAAACGCCGCCGCGCCGCCGCCACCCGCCCGCCATTGCATCATGCGTTCCAATCTAAACGCGGAAAAAGAAATATTTTTAGCAATTATTAAGGCTTTCCGAAGTCATCTTCCTAACTTCAGTGTGTGTCTCGTATCGCTTAAACCTTACGTAAATACCTAATTTGACTTCCTCCAACAAACCACGCTAATTTTTTTCACTTCAAAACAATCAAAACACAATAATCAATAAGGCCCATACTGCAAAGGACTATTATTTAAAATCTATATTGCTGATAAGGAGCTGTTAAAAACCCACCATACTAATTCGACGACGGCGGCGGCGGCCGCGGCGGCGGCGTTATTGGAGTGGCCATAAGCCCCAAAGAAAAAAACTTACAATAAATAGAAGGAAGTGCCTACCACATTACCACAGCAACTACGGCAAACTCCAGCGTTATCATGATTGCCATGGAAATGCAATCGAATCTTTTAAATTCGAAGTGTGTCTTGCTCTTGAGTCTGGCTCATAGACAAAGTCTGCCGCTGGCCAGTTCTTCTTCCATATAGGAGTTAGGAGTACTATATGATTGTTCAAAATACCGACTCCGGCACGGCATGGTCGGTATCGGAATTAGAAGAGAGTGTTTGCACTTGCAAATTGATTTCTCCTCCCACAAGTGGCTCACTCTCTCCCACTTTCTTTATCTCGATTATTAGCGTTTTTATATTATTAAAACAATCGTATAATTAATCTAAATGTTGTTTCCTATTACAAAGTTGCTTGGGTTCAGGTATACTCGTATAGGATCCATGGAGAACTGCTAACGAGCAAAACTCTTGAAAAGATACCCATCTTCTCTTTGGCGCTGCGCTACGCTACACTGGCATGTTGCAAGCAGGCAGCTTTGCGATGTTGGCCGACAAATATGATGCGTGTTTCTGTTTCTGTATACAAAAAGATACAAAGATAGAAACATACCTGCAACATTCGATATGATATCATTTTTGTTGGCTGATTGTTGCTTTGGAGATTCTTTTATAGGACGTCCCAGCTATTGGATAAATGTAGCATTCATTATTAAGTGTGTTTTTATGTTTTTAATTTTTAGCTGGAACAAGGATTTCATTTATCTACATCGCACTTTCACCAAAAAACTGGAGTAAGGAAAAAAGGGAAATTAACACAATATGCATTCAAGGTGAAGTGGATAATGGAGTTCCTTAGCATGTGGAGTCGGAATTCTTTGAGCTGTTGCTTTTGCGTGGATAACTTGTCAGATTTTTTGGCAGGTGATTTTGGGTTTTCAAAAATGTTTATGTAACGAATTTAATATAAGTTGCGTTGGTATATGACTTGATTATGCCATTTATGCTGTTACATGATATGTAAAAGATTTAAATGAGGGAATATGTAATTATAATACGAAACGAAAATCGTGTTCCCTTTAAGAATGCAAACTGGAATGGGTTGGGTAACCTTAAAGCTTAATCATTATGAAGTTATCATTATTGTTCAGTTCTGTAAATTTTCGGGAATTACAAAATGACGGATCAATTTTGTCATATTTCAGTTTTTAGTTCTGCCAATTATACAACTTCCTGTGGTTTTTGTACAATGGACTAAGGTCCTGATTAGAGACTAAATAGTTTTAAAGATATTCACAATTTTCTGAAAAGTGTATAAACTTATTTTTTTAAATAAGGGTTTGGTGAGAAGTGCACACTTTCATTTCTTCTTTCCAGCAACACGATTTCGATAACCGCTAAACAAAAGAGGTGTTCTTAGCTGCATGAGGAGTTTCTATGATTGGGGTCTATAGTTTGACAGTTGAGAATGTCAAGGTGTGTTGATATTTCTATTAAGTATCATGAATAGATTAATGCCAAACTAGAAAAACACTTCTAAATCGCTGAAACTTAATTTGTACAAAATAAATCTGTTTGTGAAGTTCATACAGCATTTTGTCCAAAGAATTGAATTGAAAATTAGTAAATTTCCACATATGGAGTGAAGACGAATCTCAAGCCATTAAAGACTGAGAACTTTTTTAAAAGAAGGTTGACAACTTGACAAATTGTTTCAAACTGTCGTAAAATTAAATTCAAGATATTTCTGAGGACACAGAAATCTGTCAGATCTGATTTAAAAATATTTTAAGACCTGACCTTAAATACGGGATGACATAAAACGCAAGCACGAATAGTTCCCATCAGTTTTAAACTAATAGGAAAACGTGGGAATTTATCAGATCATTGGGATCATTCTAGAAGAAAACGTGTTCTAAGTTGAACCTTCGTAATGGACTTTAAATCTCAACATAATTTTCAAACTTAACCAAAATAAAAACCTTTTAAAGAAACCGTTATATTTGTTCCTCCTTAAATAAGTGATCTTAATTGGACTAATCAACCTCAACGCCAACGACGTGTTCTTGTTTATGCTTATCTAAAATGACCATATTTCAAGCTGATGGCCTAGTTTTCATTAACCAAGCGCTTGAATAGTAAACAGTTAGCGTTAACGTTCTATTGAGTAGGAAGATACCTTTACAGAAACATACATAACATATATGTATGTACTTACGTTAAAATCAAAACCAATGCCATAAACTGAATAACCATAAGTCAATTTCAGCTTTGAGGTTGAAAGCCATTAACACAAATCGGCGAGTCGATCGTTTTTCAAAATTTGCCAGCGATTAATCAATTGCTATATTTTTCTTTAACTTCTTTTTTATACATTATGGGTACAGAAATGTAGAGTCTTAGCATGAGATGGTGAATGGTGCGGAGCTGAATCGTATTCGTGGGAGTTGTGAAAAATCAACGCCATCACCACAAAGGTCTGGGTCAAGCTCGAACGTGAATGCGAATGCGCCTTGGAGGAGGCATAACATACATTATATACACTTTAGCGCGAAAATACAATCATTTGTATTTTATTTGTTTAAACTTTTGTGTGTGAATCGATGAAGGATCACGTTGTATCTTCAAGCTTAAGGGCATCCACTTGAAGATCTGTAAGGAGGCGGATCTGCTGACACAGAACTTGTATGTTGAGTAATGAAACACTATAAATATTTGTTTATTCAAGGGAATATTTGTTGTATTTGTTTGCTGTCAAAAATTTATAATTTTTGTGTAAACAGAGAAGGCTTTTCAAAGAGGCCCCTTTTAAAAATTCAGGAAAAATTGAAATACTAGGTTTTTGGTAGTTCTTTTACATTAATTACACTGGTCAAACAAGGTTTTTTAATAGCAATCGAAGTATAGTTTTGAGAAGATTTTTGGTGTCTCAATTCCAAGACAACCTTCAAAATCACTCTTTCAAGCCAGGTTTTTGAGAAATTACCTTTAAAAATTCGAAACAAAAATTTGTGATGGCTTTTCCAAACTACTAATGTCATCTTCAATATTCAGTTAAGATATTATCAGTGTTTACTTGAGTATTATCATCATTCCAAATACTGTACAAAATTTTCGCTATAAGTATTTCGAACAGAACCATGATTGTCAAAATAAATTTGCACAATTTAGAAGCGTTGTTCAGGCATCAGTCTAATGTCTAATGTTTAAATGCCAAAGCCAAACTTAAAATAAAAGTTTAAAGTATCAGTACAAAAAAAACACCGTTTCTTATGAATTTTAAAAGCTTTTAAAAAGAAGAAGAGGGGAAGAATAATAGTAGCGCTGTAATTTTTAAACTGCTATAGGATGCATGGATGGCATAGTACTTTAATAATACATTTACCTCATCACGCCTTAGGAACTTATTCACTGTACCTTATTTATAAAATGTCAAGGTTTTTCAAAGTGGTTTTGATACTTCAAATACCTTTGAAAAGTGCCCTATTTAAAAGTCCAAAAACTCGGTCATGTTTGACACGAAACAGAATCAAGGAATATGGTTCAAATTGTTACGTAAAATATTGGGTTAAACGTGTATTCTTTTATTTCTCAAGAATTCAACATTACTCATTTCATTATTTTTATGGTGAGGCTAACAAAAATCAGCGAAAAAGCCATAACACGCTAACCTTCTTCCCAGAAAATCATGATGTACCTACTCAAGCACATATTCATTACGAGCATGCAAAATTTATTCCCATACAATAGATTCGTCCTTGCGCTCATATATCTAGCCATCATCGTTGAGAGAATGAAAAACATTTCAAACACGCTGTAATCATTAACACCAGAGCTTTGCATACATTACGGTATGGTATGGTAGAGTAGTGCGGTCGTTGAAATCACCATCAAAACAAAACGATTTCAAAAACTATTATTAAATACGAAAAAAAACAACAACTTCTCAACCAAACTGATACCAAACCTGAGTAATTATCTTACAAAACAAGACATTTTATGTTTGGTTGTTGCTCTGTGCTCGGCTGACAAATTTTATCGCTTGTCACTTAATTATGGCTGGGGAATAGGAATAGGAGCTGGGGCTCTTGTGGACGGAAGAAAAGACTGTATCAGCGTAAACATATATAAAACACTAGGGGTATCACGGATTGGTACATAATAAAGATCATGACAACATCAGAGGAAGAGAAGGAAACACACAGTCTCTTCAGATTCCAATTCAGAGTGCAGTCTAATCAACTCGTTAAATGCTAAATGGTGGAAACGTGGCTTAACTTTTGGTGTGGTTAATGCGGCTTGTGAGAAAATCTATTTTTTCTATTGCTAGAGCTAATTTAAATGATTTTGAAACATCTACGAGAATGTTGTTAGTTGTTGTTTTTTTTAAGTGTTGGAAGTTGTTAGTTAATATCTTTTGCGATGGTGGCAAGATTAACTGATAAACTTTTGAGGTTGATTATTTTTAAACTATAAGATGATTTTTAAAATTATTTCATTCAAATCTTTATAGTTTTAACTAGCTGACCCGACAAACGTTGTTTTGTCATATAAATAATTTCTAGAGAATATTTTGCTAGAAATAAATAACTTATTGTAAGTGTGTAAGGATGTGGGAGAGGTATAGATCACTGTAAACGGTGATAAAATATTAAAATAACAAATCACCAAACACATTTTTTTAGTTTGTTAAAATTAATTAAATATACAACATATCGCTTACTATGACAGCACTACAAAAAAACAATATCAATCCCTTAATGCAAAAGAGTGAACAATATTTGTTGTGATCCCATCTTTCCCCAATACAAACAAAATGGATGGTTTGCCCACTCGAGAGCACGCCACGTATAGTTGTCCATGTGAAAAACATGAAGTGCTCAAATCTAAGCCGCAGACAGACATCGTTTGGCCTTGAGAATTATTGATAGTCATTGCTTTTGAATTGAATTGAATTGGCACATCTGTGGGAATAATAGGGATTCGCGGTAATAATATACTATCACCTCGGAATTTGCCATTTAGAATTATGGCTTGTATAACATTTTTCATCAATTTTTTAATACTAACCGCGTGCCGTTGCACAACGGTGGTGGGTTCAAATTACGAAGCAAAATTTCCGGAGATTCAATATTCAGTTGTGGTGGCATGCCGCATGCCTGGTTAATCCAATAAGTTCAAAAACTCAGTTGGATAATTTAAAGCTTCGGTAGCATCACAAACTGTATCAATAGATTTATATGACACCAAGTCTCTTGGTAACAAATGTTGTGTCTTGAGATTTAATTCGTTGACATCCACATTTTTTGCTGTTAAAATTGCTATTTCTGCCGGCGACTCATGATTTGTATATTGTCTGTGTACATCGGGTAATATCTGGTCAATGAGAGCATCTAGTGAATCAATAATAGTGCAGAAATATACCGGTAATTTTATGCATCTAGTTTCATCTGTAGTAACTTTTTCGTCGCCTATATCTAATGTTTCAGCGGATGGATCTTGAAGCATTTGAACACACATATTTACTTTTAGTTCTACCTTTTCAACATTACGCCGCATTGGCGATGATTTTAAGCACTCGTTGATCTCATCATGGTATACGTTGAACGCGTAATAACGGCAAAACTTTTTCTGAAATCACCTGAAAGGAGTAACAGAGTGCCGCCAAATAGTCTGTCGTTGTTTTTTAGATCTTTCAATATCCTGTTCAACGCCTCAAGCGAATGTTTGTGTGGCAAAGTGTATTCATCCCAGATGATAATTTTACACTGTTTCGGCACTGTGGCCATGGATGATTGTTTTTTTTATATTGCACACCGCGTCTGGGTTGTTTTGAATACATAGTGGCAGTTCAAATACTGAATGAGCTGTTCTGCCTCCATCCAATAAAGTTGCCGCAATGCCAGAAGATGCAACAGCCAATGCAGTACCATTATTTGATCGTATTTATGCAAGAATAAAATATCGTCAAAGTGTAGTTGATTCATTTTTAGAAACATAAAATCACTCACTATGACTCCATAAGCGCTTGACATTTAACGTAACAGCAACTCCAACCAATGTTGCCGCCAGCGTGTAAACCATACCAAATGATTTTTTAATGGCTTTAGGATTATTTTCACTCCAATTTTACTCATCGACGAAGGCATTTAAACAGAAATATGTATGCTCTATATTTAAATAGAAGAAAAGCTCCATGAACTTCAGGACCATATTTATTTATTTCTAGGCCAATTTCTACAATTTGGAAGTGTTGTCTTGTCTTCATGGTGAATTGTCAAACTATATTAAACTGATATATCAATACAGTTTGACATTCTCAACTGTTAAACAATAGACAATATCGATCGAAAATTCTCATACAACTTAAAAAAAAACACCCTATGCTATCTTAAACTTGAAAGCGTTTTCTCAGGCGTTTATCAATTTGGTCATAAAGAATGCAACAATGGCTATTCAAAGTCTTAGATCTACATAAGTGAGAGGATAAATACTCTCAGGAACATCGTCTTCAAAATGCATCAATATTTTGGAATAATCGAACTGCTTTTGTTTTCTTTTTTCATTCTGATGAAAGAAGAAACAAAAACGAAAACAAAAATATTTTGTATGCACAATCTTTACCCCATGAAAATGCAATCCCACTCGTACTTTCAGTGTCATTGGCTTGCAAAATAAAGAAAATCAAAAATCCTAAAGCAGCAAATTCCAAGAAGAAGTATTCACTCTACGCTGCCAATGACTGCCGTCGCCATATTGTATTGAAACAGCACCATAACAACGGAAAGTCTTTAAAAGAATTTCATTCAACTTCTAAAAACAGAACTTGTATATAGCCATTTTCTTACACTTGACACCCAAACCTAACCAAAGCTAAAAGTGCTCTTCTCATTCTCATTTGCCATTCCTCCGGCTTGAGATGGATGCGCTGCATGTTGAAAACCAGTGCTGGAGCTGGAATTCCCGTTCCGAAGCAAGAATTTTTCCTCTTCTGTATATGTAATCATCGCTTAATGGCGTGAGAGTGACGCGGAAAAACGAAGAAACGGGTATAGGAAAATATTTTCGAAGCAACTTCAGCACCAGCACCCCATAACCAAGAACAGCAACATGGCCAAGCCAGATCAAGCCGTAGTCGTAGTCCAAGTTGAAGCTATCCATTCTCCTCAAGGAAAGAAAAATCAATCATTTTGGTTTATTTTCTTTTTTTTTTTTTGGTTGGTTTACAAGGAAACTCATGCCATAGAGAGAAACACTCTCCTGCTGCTCCAGCCAAGAAAAGAACGAACCAAACCAATGTCAATGGCAAGTGGAAGATTGTGGATGGACGGGACGTCCGGTTTATGGATGGCAATCATGTACTCCAGTATACGAGTAACTGTAAAACAAAGAAAAAACATCACCATCGCCGTTTGTTGTCCCACCATTTATGGGATACGGAAGTGCTTTGATTTTCACTCGGCGGGGACTGGGACTGGGACCTAGTCCAACGGGCTATGTGAGAACTCAGAGAGTTGCAACTCAAGGTTTCAAGCAGACATTCTGGTATTTCCAACGTCATAACAAGTTCCGTTGGAATGATAGGACATTGTATATGGATGAAGTTGTAACGTATAGTCGTACTTTAAACGTTGGATTGTTGGAGTCTTTTTGAAATACGATATTATAAGTGCAAGAAAGCCCTGAAACTTTTGTCTGACCAAAGGTGTCTGTTCTAGCAGATAAAGTTTTTGTCGACATAGACGCGACGCGATGCGATAGGGATGATGATGACGATGAACACAACTGACGGATAAACTCCCATTTCCGCAGAAAATCCGATTATGAATTCAGCAAAACTTTTTACATTTCACTTAGCTGGATTTTAAAAATGCATGAGGTGACATAATGGGATGATCTCTTTGGTGGTAGTGGCTTACAACAAAAGCACATAAATTCAATTAATTTTTCTATCTCTTATTTGGGGAGAATATATATGTACATATGTACGTGGATTTTTGCAACATCATAGATATGTATGTCATGTTCACATAATAATTTTGTATTTTATTTTCACCAGTCTTAGCTTAGCTAAACAAAAACTTTCATCTTTTGTATAGTGGATTATATTTACTCAGACATATTCGATTGCCTGCACGTACTTGAAGAATCTTTTCAGAATGTTTAAGGATATTTAAGGAGTTGACTGACTGTATGCGCACCGCGCCGCGCCATGCCTGTCCTGTGCGTGACATAAATGACGATAGAATTCAACTTGAAAATACTTTATGCTGCGATTGCGATTTTTTTCTTTGAAAACTTTTCATTTTCAATTTAAATGAAAAGTTAACTTATATATCCATAAAGTTTGGCTTTATTTTTGAAGTTAAATAGACTGTTATGAAAAATGTTTTGACGCAAACTTTAGACAAAAAAAACTTCTTTATTTGGTTCACAAAAAGCTTTATGTTGAAAAGGTTGGCAGGAACAACGTCTAACACTGCATTGCAGAGGAACTTATCTAAAAATGCAAATTGCATTGTTTTTTTTCTAAACAAACAAATTGATGTAGCTTTAAAATAAATTGGAAACAAGTATCTTATCAACATAAATTCTTAACGAGTCTTATTTAATTAAGAATTCCAATCGAATTGAATGTTTTCCAATAAGAGGTTTCATTTTTATATTTAAAAAAAACGAGTATTTCCTTAAGGATATCAAATGATATTTATTTCTTGTAATAGTATTTTTTACTATAAACTGTAGGCACCACTAATTGCGTCTTTAAGAGGTCCAAACAGACATCCATCACAACAACAAAAAACAACACCAAATAGTAACATATTGATACTTATTAAAGTAGTGTCTGAAATAAAAATGGACCTCATCATAAAGATGATTCGCAATGAAAACTTGGATCCAAGAGACATCATTTTGCGGTGATCGACTTGAGTTGAGTTCTAATTTGTGTTAACTACACTTTATAAACATTAAAACCATTTGTAAAACCCTTTTTTTATGAACGACGTGGAATCGAAAAACCAAAACTACCGTTTACAGAACCACAGTTTGGCGAACTTTGACTTTTCAAATTTTTTCTCCTCTTTGTATTGAATTTAAACAATTTCAGTGCGTTGTTGAAGCGTGTATCATTCAATTTTTATTAATGGTGTGGTTTTTACTTATCAAATGCCAAAAGATGATAGCTTCAAAAGTAACTGCTGCCGAAATAATGAGATATTCCAAATGAAACTTTTTATTGGAAAAAAGTACGTATACGCCTCAGTTCACAATTGTGGATTTATGTTTTTATCTTTGTGTATATGGGAATAAAACTTCAAATTTTCAGGTCTTAATTTTTTAGTTTAAAATTGTTTTGAGTAATGATGTAAGTTAAAATTTTCTTCTCACTTTTTAAATGCGACACATCTCATGAGATGAGAATAGCATATCTCATGGAAAATGTGTCGGAAATTGTTATCCCTCGGGTGGATATATTTTATTCGCAACCAACAATTATCAATTGGAATTTGTAAATAATGTTTTTACATAGATGTTTACTTGTTTAATGTGTACCATATTGGTTGCGGTACCAAGGAAGTCTATGATTTCCTCAAAATTTAATTTTTGATATTTACCCAACAATTTGTTCTTCATGTACGTACATATTTATAATCAAGGTCCAGATCGTGTTGTGCAAATTGTTCACAAATCAAAAAACAAGGAAACTTATAACAGCATCTAGCATCAGGATCAGGAAAACCAATCGCAAAACGCCTACAATACTACAACTCAAATATTTATGACACTTGTTGGCTTGATGCTTTTACCATTCATTCATCCATAGTTGTTGTAGTTTTTGCTGTTGTTTTTATCTTCTAAAGTAAAAGTTTACAAAAACAGCATCAGTAGGCGGCGGCGGCGGTGTAGCGATCCAAGAAAGATTGAGATTCCCATTTTTGTATGACTTAATTTAAAAAGTGCCTCAACACAACACACTATGAGGCTGGATGCTGGCTGACGCTGAAGTCGACCCATAGACGCGACGATGATCTACGAATGAAATCAAATCGTTACAACGTGCCTCTATTTTCATTAGGTGTAGCAGGAGAGTTTGAATATGTACATTTACTACTCGTGTAGTCGTAGGTATATCGCTATAATGGAAGACACCATCCAAAGCAACATTTTTCCCGACCTCCAATGATGATGGATGCATATTGCATGCTGGTGCCATAGATACTCGACGAACAAATATTCCCATCACGTCTTATGTCAAGAGATCGATGATCGATCAATCATAATTTTACTATCGCGAACCTCGCGTTCGCGTTAGCGTTCGCGTATCATGTACATATTATGGTATCGCCTATCGATCGGCATCAATTACCAAAACAAGTTGAGAATGATGGTGAACTCGGGGTTGTACAAGAGTAAAATGTTTATGAGTCTGGTCATGGTTCATGCATTTTCTAGGAAGCGTAGATAATTTACATTTTTTTTTTTTGTTCAAAGATCATTCATGCAACATTCCGAATGCCGATCATGGTCGACCTCTTTTATCCACCAGAAGTTTGTGGCAACAAATATTGTAAATGAGGATGCAACATACCAAAACAAAAACAAATGGCTATTTTAAGTTGATATTTTTTCACAAGCAGACGGAAGCCGCACATTGACCAATTATGTCAAAAACTCTCTTTTGCATTGTACCAGTGGAGTTGTATAAAGTTGAAGCCGCACTGGGTCATCGATCGGTTTATGATCGTGTGAAATTCTTCTTTTGATATTATTGCTGACGCTCATCTTAGTTAATGGTAAAACATTCGCTAACTTAATTGATTATTTTCGGTTTCGGGTCAATGGCTTAAGAAGTTATAATTATGTATGTGAGGAAGCCCTAAATTATTCTCTAAATTATCATTTCATTTTTCACAAAAAACAAGTAATTAAGGTATGGATTTTTATTTTAGGGTCATTTATGTTCACTTCGATCTTCTACTGTATTTTATAAGTTTTGATATAAAAATGTGCTACATGTTAAGTTGTCCTAATTGCAAACATTCTATCGTGGTTTTGACACTGGAGTGGTGGATAATATAAGGTAAAATTGCACCTTTTGTTTCTATTTTTAAGATTCTTAAAACAGAGGCACGAATTGGCTAGTTTATATTTCTAAGATTTCTGAAAATTTTCTCAGTCAGATTGAGAATTTATCACAATATGACCTCCGAAATTTCACTCAGTTCAAATGTCGTTTGTCTTTTTTGTTAAATTTATTCTCTCGTGGTTTTGACACTAGCATGGTGAATAAAATCGAGTATAATTAAACCTGCTTTTTAAATTCGACGTTTCTTATAATAGAGGAAAATATTTATTTTGAGAGGAATTAAGTCGATTTTCTTCTAAAATCTAAATCCTTTTATCGCATTTGACACATCAAAACTGTAAAATTGGCCCCACCTCTAACCAAATTCCAAAGATAGAAAATTTAACGGCATTATTCAGTAACACAAGAAACATCTGCCTCATTTAATTTCACCTACATTTGTCTCTTTCGATTTGGTTCATTACCTAAAAAACGCATTACTAGCAAAACAAAAAGAAAGAAGACCTTTGGAAATATTATAAAAGGCATTTCGATCTTCAAAAATGTAAGGTTTTTAAAAGGCCTCTAAACGATAGCAAATAAAATGAAAATTATCTCATTGTACACCTGATTCTGTACTTTTAAATAGTGACTAAAAGCTTTGAACCATAATTTCAGGTTATAATGTCAATACTTTACCGCGTGATCGTTAAACGATCGTTCCTGTCATGAATCCAATACTGACTGCAACTAAATCGCCTTAAAGCTGACCATCAAGCTGAACACGAACAAATTTCAATTAGTTGAATTTATTTGACACTTGAACCAGGAAAACCGTATTGACGGCCATTAGCACGATATCCGTCAACCTTGTGAGGGGTTTTGTTTATTGAATTTATTTAGTGTGGCTCTTTGCTTGAGCGCGTGCAAATGCTCACAACAAAACCGACCTATCTATTTGTCAGACCACAAAAAGTCTCGTCTTCTTCTTTTAAAGCTCCCTGGACAGAAACTATTTATCATAACGTTGTTATGGTCGTTTGACTTTGCGAATGCCATCTCTTTAAATTTTACCCCAGCAATATTAAAAGATCAACCTTAACCTGCAGGGTGCATAACATTTGCACGAATCGCACAGTGAAACGGTCTTTTTAAGTACAACACCACTACTTGAGTTTCCCGAGACTATATAGGAGTAGGAGTTGCAGCAGGCCACCAACAATCAAAATCCATTCAAACGTTCAAATGAAGCGTGGAGCTGCAGCAGCGGTTGCGCGTGAGCAGGGCTTTCCCTGGCGATCGCAAATTTCAAGCTCTGTGGATTGATTATGAGGTGCCGGTGTTGCCGATTCACTGATTATAGTAATTTCATAAACAAGTGGTGCAGTCGTTGAAGATGGAGTAGAGTTTTAGTGCGAAGGATTTCATTCGGTTGAAATGTTAGTTTTATTTGATATGGTTCACTAGCAACTCTTTTGTTGTTGTAGTTATAGTCACTTCACTATGCAGATGAATAAATCTTTATCCTTAAGGCTAAAGTATTTGCTAGGTAATTTAAAAGATCAAGTAGATACTTAAGATAATCGCATAAACTTAGAGCGTAGGTTTGTCACAGAACTTTCAAGCGAAAGTTAAAAGTTTCATGAAGAAATTATTGTTGTAAATTCTTATGAATAAACAAGAAAAGCCGTGATATTGTTTGTATATTTTCTTTATTTTGGATTATGTACTGGTACTGTAACGAAGCGTAACGCTTCTCCTCTATCAGCCCCCTAATAACTAAAGACAATACAACGTTACCCCAACTGACGCACGAAGACGAACGACGCAGTGGGCGGGACCATACGCATGCACGTACATAGAAAGATGCCGTGGTTTGTCATTCACCTGCTTTCAATTCACAATGACTTTTGACACGATATTTGGTATAATATGTCGCTCTTCTTTCTGTTCATTCAGACGTCCACTTCTTCTTAGTCTACGAAGGACAACCGTAGCGTAGCAGCTATAGCTTCGCCTACCATTTTCTAAACTCTTATAATGGGGCCTATCCGTACTGCTAACAGAAATATAGATTAGGTTATATAAAATACCGTGTTATCTTATTTTTATAATAGCTTGTGAAATATAAGCAATGACTTGATAGTCTTAACCTTAGGGAATAGAAAATTAATATAACAATTCTAAAAATTTTTTGATTAACGATGTAAAAGAAATAAATTTGGTTAAAAATCAGAGTTTAAAAACTCAAATTCCAAGTTTTGGAAATAAGCCTCTACACAGCGACGAGTTCACATTAGCCTCGTACAAAAAGAATCATAGTAAAGATTAAGGCGCCAGTTGTAGCTATCATTGAAATCGATCTGGACAAATTTTTGAATCGATATTTGACGGTGTTTCCCTTTGATTAGAAATGAAAATTATAAGAAAAAAAGTGTACTTACGCATTTATTTTTCTATAAAAATGTTTTTTTTTTATTTTCCGGACGGAAATTCATTATCCCGAACAGCTGATACTTTTATGTTCAAGAGTGAAACAAATCGTTCCACTGATTTGTGTTCCACTTTCACACAATTCCAATGACACATTTCTGTCAGTTAAAATTTTCCGGTAGATTTCAATCAGGAAACTTTTTTCAATGATAGAAATTTTAAATGATAGCTATAAATGACCTGCCAACAAAATTCCAATGTTTGTTTTCAATGAAGAAAACCAATGATAGCTATAACTGGCGCCTAAAGGTTAAGAAACCTTAAGGGCATGTGGCATGTAAAAAAATTGATTGGTGCTTTGCGCTTAGCTTTGTAGCGTTCACATTTTTTTAAATATTTAAACGAAATAAACGGATTTTGATTGAAAATATATTGGGCTAAATATTTATAAAGGAATCCAAAATTAAAAATAATTTTTTGTTCCTTAACAGCACTAGAATCACTAAAAAATCATTAAATTCAGGTAGTTACTTGGGAAAATCAATGGGGCAGTGTGTTAAATATAATTTTTTATTTTTTTTATATTTTTTTCCAAAAAACAATACATTTTTATTCATAGTGTCGATCTTTTTTTTTTTTTAATTTATTTATTTATTCCAAGAAAAATTCTAGAAAACTATGAAAAATAGGGCAAATTTGCATTGTGGCATAGGTGCAATAATTGATAGAACTTCCAAAGTATAACAGCCAGCTAAGTCAATTCAACTTTTTTTCAAATTCTAAATATATGTGCAGATATTTGCTTTTTAATTTTTTTTTTTTTAAATAGTTATAGTAACTTTTTTAGACAAAAAATCCAAAATGCTTTCTTTTTTTCCCAATTTTTTTTGGTAATTCATGGGGCGAACTCATTTTTTTTTTTTAGTTTTAACTTTTTTTTTTAAAAAAAGGTCCATATATATTACACATAGCGTGGATTTTGAAAAAAAAAAATATTTGTCGCAACATAATTAAAAATGCATTTCAAAATAACAACATTTGTGGTGCAATTGTGAGGGATTGGGAGCTTATATAATTCCAAAATATTTTTTTTATTTTTTTTTGGCATTTTGTTTATTCTATTTAAAAAAGTAAAAAGTTCTTGCGCCCACTATTTATTTAATTTAATTTTTATAAAAGAGGTCTATTTTGCATTTTTTAACAACAAATTTCTTTGTAAACGCACACAATGAAGTTTCCAGTTCCCAAGAATGCCGCTGCAATACACAGCGCTTAGGAAGAGAATTCTTTGCAAAAGAATTTCGCCCGCCCATTCTCTCTCAGATTTTTTTTGTTGTTGTTGGTCTCATGGCTCATTTAGTTTTTTATTCTTTGTTTTGTAGGCTTGCGGTACACAATAACAGAAAATATCAAAAAAAACTTTTCTTAGACATATTTTTTTATTTCTAGTATGTGCTATGATGTAAGGTCATGGAATCGTGATTTGGGTGTTACGTAGTCAATCGTATAAGCAGAATTTGATTTTTGGTTCAACTTTCGGCAAGTTTTGTTGTTGCACATTGTAGTGTAGGTATAAAAAAGGGTAAATAGGTATTGTAGTGTAGGTATCGTGAATTCGCTGTCATATATTTTGTTTTCTTGATTTTTTTGCGTACTATCACTCCTGGATATTGCTTTTTTTTGTGATTTTGTTCATGGTCAGCTGCTTTCCTTAGATAAAGGAAAAAGGCAGAAGTCATATAAAAAAGGAAGGCAGCTAAGTAGGTATGTACACAATATGTCCTTTTTTTCCAACGCGTATGTAATACACCTACCTACTTGATGGAATTTGGTAATTTTCAATTTTCTCAAGAACTAGAAGACATAAAGACATCTAGTTTTCAGTTTTTGATCAAAAACAAATAAAAGCAATAATTTCTAAAAAAAATAGTAGATAATCTGAAAGTTTTGAAAAATTACTCTTTAAACCTTTTTTTTAACTTTTTTTTGCACAAATTTTGACTTTAAAACAATTTTTTTCAAAAACTATGCATAGCTTTGACTTGATTTAAAAACAAGCTAATAGACAAAAGTGTTGGCTTTAAAAAAAGGTATAATACTTAATTGAGGGTATTACCGTTATTTTTAATTATTTTTTTTTCCATTTAATGTACATATTTTTTTAAACTGCCCCTACCGCCTAAACGGGGGGAGATAGACCCCCCCTCCCATAGTAAAAAAATGCTTGTTTTTAACTGTTCTATACAAATCCGTCATTAAACTTTGTCGCCAAAGTTATCGTACTCTCCCCGTAGATTGTGTTTTTTTTATGAAAAAACTGACTGTTGGATTTTTATAAAAAAATTACTGAATATCGAAAACAATATTTTCTGTGAAATAAAATAAGTTTGAAGCCAATATTTTTAATTTTTGAAAAGCTATTTGAGTCGAAAGTATATTTTTACCAAGCTTTAGTATTAATGTTTTTTTAGGTTTTTAGTTTTTGTAAAAAAACTGTCAAATCGATTTTTCTCAAAATTTTATCGAATGTTGAAAAGAATATTCCTTATAACATAAAATTAGTTTAAAGCAAATATCTCAAATTTTTGAAAAGATATTTGAGTCGAAAATCAATTTTTACCAACTTTTATTAATTTTTTTTTTTAGGTTTTTATTTTTTGTAAAGAAACCGTCACTTAGATTTTTCTCAAAATTTTATCAGATGTCAAAAACATTATTCTTCGTTGCACAAAATTATTTTGGAGGTGAAATCATATTTTAGTCGTAAAATTTTCGAGGTGACAATTTTTTTTTCAGTTTTTTTGATTTATAAAAAAAACCGTTAATTGTATTTTTTTCCAAAAATATATTTGTTTTGTATCACATTGCAATATATAACATAAAATTTAATTCAAGTCTCTAGCGTCATTGGTTCATGAGATATTTAGGGTTAACCAAAATTTTCACCTTTTTTTTAAACTGCTATGCAAAATGTCCATCAGAAAGGAATGAAATGACAACAGAACATTAGCCTCGTTTATTAACAAGATCTAAAATCATCACTTTATTCAAGATCTCTTTTTAAACAAACATCTTATCATCAGGCAATAAACATACCTGCCTTGCGGTGCACTGACCACAGCAATGAATTAAACAATAATACGCATGAAATTCCATCTAAAAGACACTCAAATAACTTTTGCCTTTTATTAAATCCACCACCAAGTCGACGTGGTCTTTCCATAAAAAGTATATATTCATCTATACCAAGCTAAACCAAACATATGTAGGTCCAAACGCTTTTTTTAGATAAAGCAACCGCCTTGCCACTACGACACACACGCAGCATGAATGCCACACGCATTTTAAATTAGAAAGATCATTCCAAACCAATGTAATATCAAACAAACCATTTTGGGAGGAATTCAACCTCCTCGGTCCACATAAGGGTCAGATTACAAGAACTTGCCCCTGATGTTGTTTTTGTTGTTATTGTTGTTAAAAAAATCCATTGATTAACCATTTTTGGCGTAGCTTCTCCTTCTCTTCAATTAGTTGTTAATTAGTCCAGAAATAGAAAGAAACCGAGAGTATAGTATGAATCTTGCTTTGGCCAAAAACGTATTTATTGTTGTTGTATTTTTCTTATTTCACCGCATCCACCACGTCTTTACTTCCATTTCAGGTGACATCGATGACTGCATCGTTACACCGACAGTTCAAGGACAATTTACACCATTGCCTGAGGCATTATGTGATGTGATAATGGACCTCACCGCGGAGGGACATTCAGCCACAATTGAAAACATTCGAACGAAACTTGGCCTGCGATTCCCTCACATGACCTCGCCAGCGACTGAGGTTATTTATGATACATTGGCACAACTAATGCAGGAGCAAAAGATCTATCAAACATCGAAAGGATATTTTATATTCACACCTGAGTAAGTCCTGATCCTGAGACTCTGAGGATATCCTTATTCTTTTGATTATTTAATTTTGTTTGTATTTTTTAGACGAAGAAGAAGTCGATCGAGACCGCGAAATCACCGCACTTATCAAGAATTTGATGAAGATGAAGATGAAGAGCCTCATGAGCCTCGAACTATGCTCATGACAAACTCTGAGGCACTTCATTCGTTTTATGGTGAAATATCGACTGAACGAGATGGAGATTTGACGCATCAATGTATACAAACGAATTTAGCCGATGTTATATGTGGAGGTTTGTTCGTTGTTGAAAATTGTATTTATATCATTTGCTCATGGAAATGTCTTGTTTTTAAGGTAATCCCAATGACAAAATCCTATACCCACGGGCAGCAAAGCGGCGAAGTGCATCATTTCCAACGCCACGCAGCTTAGAAAGAAGACATAGCTTACGACTATTTGGATCTTCAAAAAGATTACAACGTTGCGCGTCGACAAGAAGCCTATCGAAAACATACGCACAAACTTTAGCCACAGACAGCAGCAGCTCGGAATATCAAAGTACAGATTCGTCATCACCAAGTAAGTTGGAAATGTCTCACCTTTACCGATAAGATTTATAGGTTTGAGTTTCTAAGAGCGGGTTAAATTTAAAATCAGAATCAACTCTCCAAATACTCATTTACTTCTCGGCTTTTAAAAGTCCTTTCATATGCATTCTCAACTTAAGGCCGTGTGTGAATTGCGTTAAAATTTGCGTTAAAACTTCTACCACGATTAAAATTTGACGTCTTCTTTGAGATGGGATCAAATTTAGCCATTTGCTGTGTGAATTGCGTTAAAACAATTATTTTAACCAAGATTTCTGCGCAGGTTAAAAAAATTTCCCTCGATAATTTAAGAAATTTCCCTGAACAAAAATTGGTTTTCTTTTTCGCGGAAAAATAATTTCTCTTACAAAACATGTTTTTAAGAAAACAGGGTTAATAGAAAGTCTCTGAAACTAAAAAAAAATCTTTTTTATTTATTGTTCTCGATTCTAATGTCATATTTTAAAACGTAACAGTCAAAAATATTCAAACAAAATTCCCATTTTGATTAATTGATTTATTCGGTGTGGTAACACTGAAAAATTGAATGCAAAAGCAAGAGCAAATTTCTCTATCAATAGAAACGTCAAATTTTAACACACTTTAACCTGCTCCACAGCTCAATAAATTTTAACCCATTTTATTCACCTCATTAGTGTCAAATTTTAACGCTGGTTAAATTTTAACACACATTTTAACGTGTGTGAATTGCGTTAAAATTTGCCTTAAAACTTCTACCACGATTAAAATTTGACGTCTTCTTTGAGGTGGGATCAAATTTAGCCATTTGCTGTGTGAATTGCATTAAAACAATTATTTTAACCAAGATTTCTGCGCAGGTTAAAAAAATTTCCCTCGATAATTTAAGAAATTTCCCTGGACAAAAATTGGTTTTCTTTTTCGCGGAAAAATAATTTCTCTTACAAAACATATTTTTAAGAAAACAGGGTTAATAAAAAGTCTCTAAAACTAAAAAAAATCTTTTTTATTTATTGTTCTCGATTCTAATGTCATATTTTAAAACAACAGTCAAAAATATTCAAACAAAATTCCCATTTTCATTAATTGAATTATTCGGTGTGGTAACACTAAAAAATTGAATGCAAAAGCAAGAGCAAATTTCTATATCAATAGAAACGTCAAATTTTAACACACTTTAACCTGCTCCACAGCTCAATAAATTTTAACCCATTTTATTCACCTCATTAGTGTCAAATTTTAACGCTGGTTAAATTTTAACACACATTTTAACGCAATTCACACACGACCTTAGATTTAAATCAGAAAAGACTAAATTCTGTTTCATCTCAAAATTTTGAAGTTGGAGAGAACTCCGGTTTTTACGCACGTTGATAAAATCACGACTTACAGTTAATGGCGTCTGTTCTCTAATCTGTCAAAACATTCTTCGAAAATTACTTCGAACTTTATTTTTCCGAAAAAAAAATGTTGGAGACTTTTATATCCCTGTTTGGTAACTTGAACTTTCAAGCGAGACGTCACACTTTCGTGAAAATGCCTACTCTCTTATTTTCACGAAACTGTGATGTTTCCCTGAAAAACCTTGCTATTTTTTCGGCGAGTTTTTTAAACCTTGATTAACAAAAAGCTTACACAAATTTTATCAATCCACGTTTATTTTCATTTCTTTTTTCTTTCACAGAAAAAGGATCTCTTCTATCTCGATTATTTCGTCGCAGCGGTAGAACAAAACAGCGACAAATCGAAACATATTCAGCGCAGTTTCCACCAGCTGAGTGGTTCAATTCAAGAGCTGTTCACTTGCACAGCATTGGCACTCAAACTGCTGATCATGTAAGTAACATGATATTCACCTCAATTTTTAAGCACTATACCGTTTTGAAAATCTCCACTTCACAGGATATTCCAGTTTCACACACTCTCTCCAATTCAACCTTTTACGATGGCTCTGAACTGAGCCAACGATCATCAACCTTACCCAGACGTCATCGACGACATATGTCCAGTGAGTCAACTTTTGTGATATCTTCACGTGACTGTTCGCCAATTCGTCGACGTTCTCCAGTTTATTGCAGTAGTAGTTTGCCCCGGTCCACACAATCGATACCTGCAACAGCGTCAAGCAAAACCACACCCAATCGTTTGTCATCGTCACAGCTTCAGGCACCAGCTGTGCAGATACCGTCAACGCCGGCACAGCCGAGTGTACCACCTCCTTCCAATAACCCAACAAAATCAACAACAAAGTCCGTTTTAGGGAAGTACATATTTGAGAAGACCCCGTCACATAAACGGCTTGATAACCCACTAGCAGTCGACAACAAAGCGACGTACCGAAGTGTTCAGAGTGGCCCATCGAGTTTAGAGAGTGGAAAGGCATCTTCAATGTTCACCACATCGGGCCCGTCGAGCATCGATAGCGGAAAAGTTTCATTTAGCAAAACAAGTGGCCATTCTAGTCTTGAATCGCAAATATCAACGAATACCATGCAGCAGCATGGATCACCATCACGTTCGATACTTGTGTTGAACGGGTCACCGCGAGGAACTCCTCGACATCAGGCAATGAAAGCTCGTGCGGAGCAAAACCAGCGCAATCGCTCCTCCACCCCTTCCAGGATCCTCGAAGAAATAACATCACAAATGGGTCCTAATACAAGAATTCCGGGCAAGTCTCAATCGATATCCACCTCGAATTCCAATAACTCCATTACCCTTCAAGTGACAACCTCCAATGGAAGCCAGAGTAGTATTCCCAGCACAAAGATCTTCGTGCAAAACTCCCCAGTACGAAGTGTAATCACTTTGGAGAATGGAAAACTAATGGAGAATTCCAATGTGTTTATCATCAACAACGAGACAACCACCAATGAAAAGGGTGAAATATTGAGAAAGACCCTTTCGAAGCAGCACCATGCTGCTGGAGCGGCATCCTCCGCTGCGCACCTGAAAAAAGAAAGCTCGATCAGTGAGACTGACATCAATTCGGAGACTTGTGATTCAATTTCTTTTATCAGCGAAACGTCCCCAGATCCAGGCGAAGAGCTCGACGATGTCAATTGCAAGTACACTAAAAATGTTAACAACGATGCAACAATGAACAACAGTCGCAAGCTGTGTCTGCAACTTCCTCAAAATGGCTCCTCGAGCATTGTCTATAAGAACGTTTTGAAAAATGATGCTTCAAATCCAACCTCTCCCACAGACAACACCGCCGCAGCTGCAGCCGCAGCCGCATCAAAGCAGGACTTTGAAATCGCCGGCTCTGTGGGCAATTTACGCAGTTGCTTTGAGAAAAACACCAAAGGGTCACAAAATAAGCTCAACTCAAACTGCGACCTAAAGAATTTGCGCTTCGAGTCCGCGGGAAACTTGAATCTCCAAAAGGGCGGAAATCTGCTCAATTCAAACCCGGCTATCAACAGTGATTCCTTGGCGCACATTCTTCATAAAAGCATTATCGCCGTTGGCAGTGAACCCAATTTGGCCATTAAAAACTGCGATCAGAGATTCAAGACGAACTGCGATAAATCCGTCGAAAAGGAGTCATTGCTCGATAGGCGTTTCAGTTTATCGAAAGAAAGTACCGCCGAGGAATTGTACAACTTTCCAAGTCTTACCGACCTTAGCTTTAATTTTACGTCACTAGCAGCGCAAAAGATTCTACAAGGTGTTAGCCTAAACAGCATCGATACTCTTGTAGAGTTAAACATGGCCGCCAATAATAAGGAAAAACAAAAGCAGCAGAATAACCAACCCACGCCAGTTGCATGCACAGATTATGGGATGGTTTAAAAAACAAAATTAAATGATAAATACTGAGAAGAGATGTGAAATAATGCTTTTGGAATAACTCAAGACACAACGCAAGACTTAAAAAAAATCAGTGGCCATTTGCGGTGCATTACGGATTTCTTTTACTTGTTCGAAGCAAAAGCTATCATAGTCATCATTATGCTGAAAACGTTTTGAAAATATTTCCATACTAAACAATGCGGATGATTTTTTAATTAATAAAAATACTTAAAGCCGATCTTTTCGGAGCCCAGTTAAGCTTGAGATATAAAATAAATTGTGGTTCTAAAAAAAAGTCAACAACTAACCTTTAAATTCTGTAACCCTATTTAATATTAAAATATATCTAAATTTAAGCATGAAAACAAAATTTAATCCATTTCCTTTAACTGGGTTTCGATTGCACTCATCATTTAGAATATTCATCAATTTTCAGAAGTTAAATTAGTCATTTTATTAAGATCCTTATTATGATACTTTCGAATAGTATCCGTGCAGCTGGCCAATTTTCTGGTCAAGTCTCCAAAAACTTGCAGTGGTGCTTTTGACAGATAACTAAGGTTATGATTTATTAAACGTCAAATGTCAATTGTCGGGAGATGGTACTTCTATCTATAATCATGTTCCCATCACTGTCAAATGTCAAAAGTAAAAAAATCACTTAGGTCATCCGCATTTTTAAAGTATAAACTTAACAATATTGAAATTATTTCAAATATATTTAAGAATTGCAATCGTCCTGCAACAATTATGATAACAAAAAAGTATCAAATGAGCTTCAAAATAGACTTTAAAACAATTTGTATGCCACGGAGAGCATTTTTGAACTAAATATTATACAATTTCCTAAATTATTAGTCTAAAACAAACCCAAAGCAAATAATATAATGACAATACACAAAATACATACCTAAAATACTTGTCTTTAAAAACAAATCAAGCAGAAGCATATTTTTCGTCTTTACTTTTTTCTTTGTTAATAAATTGTGCGTAAAGGTTTGATTTTATTCTAATTCTAATTCCAAAACAAAAACAAATAATCCAAATTCTTAATTTTGTATTAATTTATGTTTTTAAGTGCCAAATTGACCGTAAATTTAACTAACAAGCATAATAAATTATTATTGAACTGCTTCTCAAACTGTTTGTTGTACTTCTTTTGTACGAATTATGTTGTTTTAATTTTGTATTTTATACATGTAATATATTTATATTTTTTTTTAAGTTTAAGCCGTAAAACTACATATATTGTTTGTACATTGAAATAAAAGTAAAATTTACAGGAAAAAGTCGGTTTTCAACTAATAATGTAGACAACACACACAAAACAAGAACAGTGAAAATCTGGTAAATTATTGTTTGTTTTATTTTTTTTTTGTTTTTAATTTAAATTAAAGCTTAAAAATAGTTTCAGTAAATAATCAAAACTTATGGAATACATGTACATGAATCAAGTTAGGTTAACATTTGTAATTATTTTTTATCAACATTATAATCTATTATATACGAACTAAACAAGGCCTTATAGCTTGTGGAAAAATAAAACGAAATAAATAAAATTAAAAATAAATATTGGTGTTGGCATTTATTTTAAAAGCTTAAATCCATAAATACAGCTTAAATGTACTAAGTATGTATTTTAATCACGTCTTTTAATGTGACGTTGGCAGCACTGGTATTTGACACCTGTCAAACTCGGTTTTTATTTAAAATTCCAAACTAGGCGTTCTTTATTTGTATAAGAAACACACTGGGCAACTGAACCGTCAATAGTTTAAGATTTTGACATCTATTTCTTTCATACCACACAAAACAAACGTAAAGTCATCCAAGCTAAGCTTTCAACTCCATTAGCTCAGCCATTTTTATTTCAGAGCTTAAAAAGAAAAACCCCTTCTATTAGTAGAATGTTTTTCATTTACGATAATGGATCGCTAAGTACATTCGACCAACGCGTTATAAATATTCAAACTTGCTGAGAAAATCGTGGTGATTCAATCGTAGTGGAATATGCGTGATTTGTTCGTCATAATTCACCGACTTTATAAGCAATTTGGTAAATTTACAAGAATTTTAAAGAGAGTGGAAGCGTTACTGTTCTAGTAAGGCATATTTTAAGATCATGACTTGGACGGTGAATAATTCCACCAAGACGTTAGAAGTTTACTTCAGTCATCTTTTCTGTTGATCACCTTAACGATCGACGCGTCTTGACGTGAGCTAAACGGCTTTCAATAATATTTTTGAACTGAATCTTAAACAGCTTAGAAGTATGCAATATAAAATTGTGTTCAAAGCACTTCTTACTCAAGTCGCTAAGAAGTATCCAATACAAAATGTTTAACAATTAAAACAATGTACATACATTGCGGAGTATATTTGACAGCTTTGGGTTAGTTATCTACAGCTATCCAGAGCAAAAGATCTTCATGAATGCGAATTAAAGAGACAGGGAGTGCCATAAAGCAGATAAGACAAACAAATTCACCATCGGTGTCAATTTTTGTCAAATACATATACATATATACCGCTTTAATTTGCTTCAAAATTTTAGATGTACAATTCACCATTAAGATAACTTCAATAAAAGACAGAACAGCTCATGCTTTAAAATCGTACATTTGCACCGCTTTCGTCAATTCTATCACGAAAATCAAACCGATTACAGACTAAACTTTAGATCAATTCAAATGCCAATTAGAAACTTTTTAACCATAGTAAAAATGTCAAAAAATTCTTTCGAATTCATACGCAACTCATTAATCGGATTCTCTGTTGTCATCATAAAAATATAAAACAAATTTTATTCTCTATAAACTTTTATTTTTAAATAATTATGAAAGCCTTATTAATTTAAAACCTTCAACCAGCTGTTCCAGATTATGATATTTCAAAATTCACCTCTATGTGGTGAGTTTCGTTATGACATTTGCTGTGAGGAGAGGATACTTTATTCATTTAAAATAACCCTCATAATTAATTATGACAAGGTTTTGTAATTCCACACGTTCCAAAGAATCGGGCCATACGAACGCGGCAAATATATAAAAATTGTGATGCCAAATCATTTTACTATCGATACAATAGAAAAAACAACAAATCTTCACTGCCATAATTATTTGATTATTTGTATTTACGTTCAAGTCTATATTATCTTGATGTGGCATACTGATGTGGCATGTTTAAAACAACAAAAGATGCTAAATTGATGGTGAAATTATGATAGGGGTAGGCTTAACTGATAAGATAATTTACTTACAAGGGCAAAATGATAATTTAGGTTTATTTTAAATTTAAATTCCTTAGTCATACAAAATTGTTAAAAGCTTATAGCTTCAAAAATCAAATTAAGTCAATAATTTCAAAATATTTTTGTTGAATACTGACTTTTACCATCATTAATAAAATTAAAAAAAAAAAACAAGTTTCATAAATTTTGTTGTGAAATCAAAACAATTTCACCAATACATTTTAATTTTTCAATCGAAATCGTCATCACAAACACTTTCGATTTCAATAAATTATTGATTCCTTGTGGAGTCGCCCTTAAGAACTCTTGGCAAGACAGCGTCAGCTGCTGCAAGTGCAAATGTCATAAAATTTGACACATGAAATGAACTCGTGCATTTTATTCCTGTGAAGAAAAGAAATACCTACCAAGTTGTTATTTTACTTTGTTATTGGCTATCGCTATTGTTATTAACAGAAATTAAGTCAATTAAAGTAACTCATAGACTCAAAATAGCTGACAAAATGTGCAACGGTGCAAGTAGCTCGGCGTCGGAGGACGAGAGTGAATATGGCACCAATCTGAAGATACTGCCACGCAATCCGCAAGTCGCCGAATTGCAGACCATCATTAGAGACAAGTTAGTTTTAGTTTTCTGTCTTTTATTTGAAATCAAAATAAATGGAATAATTTGTTATTGTGCACATGATACCAACCATGATACTATCATTTCAGGAACACATCCCGGAGCGATTTTAAATTCTATGCTGACCGATTGATTCGTCTGGTGATTGAGGAGAGCCTCAACCAATTGCCATACTCTGATTGCTCGGTAGAAACTCCTACCGGTGCCGTCTATGAAGGACTAAAATATCGATCTGGCAATTGTGGAGTGTCGATTATTCGGTCTGGTGAAGCGATGGAACAGGGACTCCGTGATTGCTGCCGTTCAATACGAATCGGAAAGATTCTGGTGGAATCCGATGCCGAGACTCACGTTGCTAGAGTTGTTTATGCTAGATTTCCGGATGACATTGCCCGAAGACAAGTGCTGTTGATGTATCCTATCATGTCGACAGGAAATACTGTCCTCCAGGTATAAATAGTTATTCAATTGCGATAATAATTTTGTTTGTTACTAATTTGTTAACATAAATTCTAGGCTGTGAATGTCCTCAAGGAGCACGGTGTACCAGAGGACTGCATAATCCTCTCGAATCTCTTTTGCACACCAGTGGCAGCCAAAACAGTAGTGAGTGCATTTCCCGAAATGAAAATCCTCACATCAGAACTCCATGCAGTTGCTCCCAATCATTTTGGCCAAAAATACTTCGGTACTGATTGAATTTAACTACTTCCTACAGTTATTCACTGCATCCTACACAACAAAATTTACATATTTATTATTATCTTCTTTCTCCAGAAAATGTCCTTTGATTTCCGCTATCAGATATCTTGAAAAATGTACTTAACCTCTAAACAAGCCTTTCTCTTACTCTGTCGTCTGTCGTCTATTCTGATTCTCCATTAATCATATCGATCGAAACTCTTGGTATTCTTGGATTAAATTGGTTTCTCTGTTTACCCGTTCTTCTTTGTTTTCTTTTTTTAGATTGCTTTTGATTTGTACTTGAGGCGTTATTTTTGTTACTAACTGAATTTGTATTTATAAGATTTATAAAATGTATGCTTGTTTAGTAAATGAAAATATAAATTGTTTATAATAAATTAAATAAAAAGTATTTGTATTGATTTTAGTTCTTCAATCAATGTGGATGTGTATCATCAACATCTAAAATAGAAATTGGAAGTAGTCGTTTTCTATTCAATTAAGCTTTTGCAAAGTTATGGTTGCCGTTGTCATTGGGCGCAAAAACAAATTAAGAGGATAAGACATTTTAGCTTAACTACAATTCAATTTATTCTTAAAGAAAAGCCTGTAAGATCTTAGAGAGAACATAGAGTCCAGGTCGAGTCGGCTCAGCTCCGACGCTACACGGGACTAAGATGCAACATTACATTGAAATTTATTAGGCCAGGCTTGCTGGCATTCATACATTTCGGCAAATCCCTCGTTCCAGCATTACCATAAACTTTCGCTTTTTTCAAGGTGAGGATCTGGATAACTCCATATTCCTCACCAATTTTATAATTTTCACTTAGAAATAAGAAAATTGTATATTCATTTAAGACTTATTTTCTCAAGAATAAGAGTTCAAAATTTTAAAACATTACGTTCCCCAAAAACTCATTTGATTTCTTGAGAATTGTCAATCAACTGAAATCAATTAAAATTGAAAAATTAATTTGTCAGACATATGTATGTACAAATTATGCTTCATCTGGTAACACTTAGATCCTGAACGTTATCTGTCGTATTTAAGATTTCCGAATGGTTGATGTACCAGGCGAACATGCTTACCAACAAGGCACTCCCACTAAATTCTTTGTTTTGTTGCACATTTCATATGACAACACGCCCTGTGGGTGTAGTAGTGCTTTAATATGGCTTTTTCATATTTATATTATTTTCTCCTCTCAAACGTGTTAAAATACTGCAACAAATTGAGGTTAGTGGGCGTGGTCAAACATTTAGTAGTGTTGGAGATTATTTTTCCATAAATGTGTAGTTGAAATAAAGAGAAAAAAGGAATTAAAAAAAGGGAAAAAGATATAAAGGGTGACCCAACACACGATATTATTCGCAAGTGACACTTAAACGTCAATTTTATTTGTCCAAATTTGTTGACATTTCTGTTTTAATTTTTGACAAATTAAATGCTGTAGATGTTGAGGGTACACAATAATTAAGCAGAGTTCTATCATATTACATTCGTGCCTCTATGTGAGTAATTGTTCTTTTAAACTTTCTTCTGCTGTAAGGGTGACTTCAAATATGTGAAGCAAGTTGGACAATCCCGAATAAACATACAACATAAATGCAAATAAGTGTTTTTTCTTTTATTAATTCAAAACAGAATCAAATACAAATGTAGTACTTATTATTTGGATTTTCATTTTTGGCCACTCCAATAATCCTGAAAATAGGAAGCACCCACTTTTCTTCCATATCCCACACCCAGATAACCCAATACAATGGCTCCTACCACTGGTCCAACACCTGGTAGGAGGAATGATCCAACTGTTTGTCCAACAAGAGCACCTAGAATTATAAAAAAAACCATCATAACTTAAATACATACATATCTTCATTATCATTAAGAGAATTGTACAAAACTTAGCCCAACGTACCAGTAAATCCTCCAACATATTGACCGGTCTTAGCAGCAGCACACTCAGCAGTATTTTCCATTGTTCCATTGCCATTTTGGTGATCCTTGTAGATTGCTTGGCCTAATTGAATTCCATCATATATTAGGGTTGCATAACAAAGCCAATCTAAAGCCTTGGCTATATATGCCCCCCCTTGAGCCACCTGTAAAGAGTAACAGCATAAAATGAGTGGCGTAACTACATGGAATAAACTTACGGTAATCGCTCCTGGTGGAAGTCTTAAATGAGGATCCCGAATGCCTGTATATTTATGCCTGATATTGATGTGTGGGAAAAGGGCTCCTTTATGCGGATTGTCAAATCGAAGTAACCAATTGTTGATATTTTTACCTTTCTATAGGCTTCGCATAACAATCACCGCAGTTGTTTTCGAGTGACTTACTTGCAAAGAATATTTGTAGCCTTCCATCAGTTTGAAGATCAGCGCTGATTTCAAAATAGAAGCGACGCCTCCGTTTGCTTTTCTATCATTTCCCATTGTCAATCAATATAATGTACCAAAATCTTCTCCCAAAGTTGGACGTGTAATTTTCCCTCCTTATTGTTTCTAGGTGTTGGATCTACCGTCCGAAATGTGAAATAAAGTGTGGCTACTAAAAAATTTAGATTAATTTTTATTATCCTATCTTTACTTCAACATCAGGTACATACAAATGAAGTAGGTATATCTGTTTTAACTTTGGCGAATTATTTGTTTGCAAATGCAAATTGGAAATGGAACTGGTTAAGTTGAAACTGTGCAAGAAACAGCAATTTGCGGAATGCAAATCTGCAACAGCCAATTGATATGAAAATCCAAGTACTACAAAAAGGGGATTTCCCATATAATTTTCCAGGCGAAGGCTGTGCAGTGTTGCCGCTGACCTTCCCACTTGTCAATAGATTCTTGACTACAACCAAAAAGCAATTCGACCGGAAGCATTTTGAAGTCGTACAAACTTTTTGGAAGACAAAAAAACTACCACCTACAGTTTTTTTTTCACGGGCAATGCCTCTTGCGATGAATTGTCAAATCCTCCATGAGTACCTAATTCTTGTCATGAAAAAACCTTTATCAAATTATCATCGGGATTTTATTTATTACAAGCACATGCTTTAATGAAACTCAAAAGATTTATTTTCAACCTGGAACCACTGCATCTTTTTTCTCTGTCCGATTATGAAATTACGAAAAGTGTATGTACGATGTACCAGGCGAACATGCTGTCCAACAAGGCACTTAGATTTATTATTGCATTTCATCATTAACATATGACCTGTAGATGTAGTTGTGCACTAAACACATACATATATGTTTTACATTTATTGAAAGAAGGCGTGCTCACTCATTTAGTACTGTTAGGAATTATATTTGCATTTGAAAATTAGTGACTTTTTGGAGACTTCTAGTATGAAAATATGTGAAGCAAGTTGGGCAATCCCGAAGAAACATACAACAAAAATGTTTTTGAACAACAACAACTTAAAGGTGCTACCACTCATTGTTTTTGGCTGGAGATATAGCTATTTCGTGCTTTGCGACCTCATCAGTCTCCTTTTTGTGGTGCTGAGCTTTAATCCAATTTTATTTGAAAAACTTTTTATGCACAACATAGGATTCGAACCCATGCATATCAGATAAGTGTTTTTTCTTTTATTAATTCAAAACATTATCAAATACAAATTTAACGCTTATAATTTAGATTTCAATTTTTGGCCACTCCAATAATCCTGAAAATAGGAAGCAGCAACTCCTCTTCCATATCCCACGCCCAGATAACCCAAACCAAGGGCTCCTACCAGAGGTCCAACACCGGGTAGGAGGAACGATCCAACTGTTTGTCCAACAAGAGCACCTAGAATTATAAAAAAAAAGACATCATAATACTTATAAATCTTCATAATCATTAACAGAGTTGTACAAAACTTAGCCCAACGTACCAGTAAATCCTCCAACATATTGACCGGTCTTATCAGCAGCACACTCAGCAGTATTTTCCATTGTTCCATTGCCATTTTGGTGGTCCTTGTAGATTGCTTGGCCTAATTGAATTCCATCATATATTATGGTTGCATAACAAAGCCAATCTAAAGCCTTGGCTATATATGCCCCCCCTTGAGCCACCTGTAAAGAGTAACAGCATAAAATGAGTGGCGTAACTACATGGAATAAACTTACGGTAATCGCTCCTGGTGGAAGTTTTAAATGAGGATCCTGAATGCCTGTATATTTATGCCTGATATTGATGTGTGGGAAAAGGGCTCCTTTATGCGGATTGTCAAATCGAAGTAACCAATTGTTGATATTTTTACCTTTCTCTAGGCTACGCATAATATTCACCGCAGTTGTTTTCGAGTGACTTACTCCCAGAGAATATTTGTAGCCTTCCATCAGTTTGAAGACCAGCGCTGATTTCAAAATAGAATCGACGCCTCCGTTTGCTTCTCTATCATTTGCCATTGTCAATCAAAATCAATATAATATATCAAGATCTTCTCCCAAGGTTGGACGTATTGTTTCTGATTCTGAGTGTTGGATCTTCCGTCCGAAATGTGAAATAAAGTGTGGCTATTAAGAAATATGGATTAATTTTTATTGTATTATCTTTATTTCAATATCAGTTACATAGGTATATATGTAGTATTTAATTAACTGGCGAATTATTTGTTTGCAAATGCACAATTGGAAATGGAACTGGTTAAGTTAAAACAGCACGGAATACTGAATACTACACTGAGTCAACAATACAAGAAAGCAAATTGCGGAATGCAAAACTGCAACAACCAATTGATATGAAAGTCCATGTCCAAGTACTACAAAAAGGGGATTTCCCATATAATTTTCCAGGCATAGGCTGTACAGTGTTGCCGCTGACCTTCCAACTCAAAAACACTATATGGAGATATAAATCTTTCGTACGTATCACCCTCTAAAACCTATTTGTTTACATTGTTGTATTGTAGTGTTTTTGTTCCAACTTGTCAAGAGATTCTTGACGACAACCAAAAAGCAATTTGAGTGGAAGCATTTTGAAGTCGTACAAACTTTTTGGAAGAAGAAAAAAAAACTACCACCTATAGTTCTTTTTTCACGGGCAATGCCTCTTGCGAGGAATTGACAAATCCTCCATGAGTAATTCTTGTCATGAATATAAACCTTTATCAAATTATGAGCAGGATTTTATTTATCACATGCACATGCTTTCAATAAAAATCAAAAGATTTATTTTCAACCTGAAAACACTGCATCTTTTTTCTCTGTCCGATTATGAAATTACGAAGAGCGATTTACCAGGCGAACATGCTGCCCAACAAGGCACTTCACTTAGATTTATTATTGCGTTTCGCATTTCATCATTCAAATATGACCTGTAGATGTAGTTGTGCAATAAACACATATATGTTTTACTTTTATTGAAGGTATAGGCTTGGTCACTCATTTCGTACTGTTAGGAATTATATTCTTATATTTGTATTTGGAATAAAGGAGAAAAAGGAATTGAATAATGGGAAAAAGAAAAAAAGGGTGGCCCAACCATAACACACAATATTATATGCAAGTGACACTTTAAGGTCAATTTTGTGTGTCAAACTTTAGTTGACACTTGTGTGTTTCAATTTTTGACAGTAATTAAGCAATGTAAATAAATTTAGAGTTACACAATGGGGTAGCACGTAAAGATTAGTGTTTTTTGAAAATGAGCGTTCTAATCAAAATGGGATTTTCTGGAAGTGCTGCAATTGGGCAAATAAGAAAAACGTCGAGAGTAATTTAAGTGCTAAGGAATAATGTAGGTTAGCACATTAACTACATTTAACCCCAATTATACTATACGTTAGCATCATTGAAAATATCGGATAGAAATATGCCACCGAAGCTGCGCCGAGCTGATTTTGTCCACGTATAGTAATTGTCATATATATTTCTAAAACAAACAAAGATTGTCATCCGAAAACCTTTTTGTTGTATGTATCATTTATGGTTGTGGTTAAACCACCCTTTAAAAATCAATATGCCACCAAAAATATTGTAGTTTCTTTATTCTACGATCCCCTTTCCTTCCCCTCTTTCCGAAACAAGAGAAACATTTTTGGTTTATTGTAAACAACACTACTAATGATGTGAAGAAGGCAATGTGGAAACAAATCATCTCAAATTAATAGAAAAATTCCTTTGAGTTACTAGGCGAACATGTTTAGAAGCAGGTACACCTACATTGTGCATCGCCAAAGAAGTGTTTAGTTCTTCTTATTCTTGCATACGATCTTTATTCCCACCTTTCCCTTCATTTGCATTTCTCCCCTCTACCAATACCCATTTATGAAGGAGGGTTAATAGATACATATGTAGGTTCCCCGTTAGGCTATGGAAGTATTTTATTTGATCTTTTGTATAAGTCACAAATACGTTAGCAATAAACGATAGTGGGAGTGGCGTTGCGATCGTGTTTGGAACTGTTTCCTTGTCTGGCATTAACCAAAGTATACCTGCTTCGTAGCCTGTTATCCTAATACTTTAGATTTATTTGTCTATGAATTTGAGCTGAGAAACCAAATTGTATTTGTTTTGAGTTTTTTCTCTGTGTCCTTTCTACTTTTCTATTTTGCTGTAACGGCTACATGAACAAAACAAAAATTGGTGCTTGTTGAGCATTCTACTTGTTTCGTTATAGAAAAATATTCTTCTGTGTGGGGGATTTTTAAAGGGTGTTTCAACAAAAAAAAAAAAAGATCTTTAGGGAACAATGTTTATTTTTTGTTATTATAGATAAATTTATGACAATTATGCGTGGACCAAAACAGCGACGCTGACGTATAGTATATTAAAACTATGTACTTAAATTCTTCTTGAGGTATTGGAGTACAGTTTTTCTTTTAAATCTCTTCAAAGATTCACTCTTCCCGGAGGCATCGGCTTTTTAACAATCATTCGTGGATTCTTATTTTCCAAAATGCAGCACCTCCAAAAAATCCCATTTTTATTAGAACGCTCATTTTCATAAAATACTTCAATAATCTGTACGTGCTTCCCCATTGTGTAACTCTACATTGCATAAGTACTGTCAAAGATTAAAACACACAAGTGTCAAATAAAGTCTGACAAACAAAATTGACCTTAAAGTTTCACTTGCATATAATATTGTGACTTATGGTTGGGGTACCCTTTTTTCTTTTTCCCATTATTCAATTCCTTTTTCTCCTTTATTCCAAATACAAAAAATATAAGAATATAATTCCTAACAGTACTAAATAAGTGACCAGGCCTACCTTCAATAAAATGTAAAACATATATGAAGGTATGTGTTTATTGCACAACTACACCTACAGTTCATATTTTTATGATGAAAATGTGAAACGAAATAATAAATCTGAGTGCCTTGTTGGTGAGCATGGTCGCCTGGTACATCTGCCTTTCGGAATTTCTTAATCGGACAGAGAAAAATAATGCAGTGTTTCCAGGTTGAAAATAAATCTTTTTACTTTTATTGAAAGCATGTGTATGTGATGGTTGTCATTTTGTCAATCTCTTGACAAGAAGTGGGAAGGTCAGCGGCAACACTGCACATCCTACTGGAAAATTATACGGGAAATCCCCTTTTTGTAGTACTTGGACTTTTATATCAGTTGGCTGTGCTGTTGCTGTAGAAGTTTTTCATATCCGCTATTTGCTTAATGCTTTTGCTTTCAGTGTAGTGTAGTGATCAGTATTTTTAGTGTTGTTTCTTATTCTTGCACAGTTTCAACTTAACCAGTACCATTTCCTATTTTGCATTTGCAAACAA
This sequence comes from Eupeodes luniger, assembly GCA_951509635.1. Lineage (NCBI taxonomy): Eukaryota > Metazoa > Arthropoda > Insecta > Diptera > Syrphidae > Eupeodes > Eupeodes luniger. The sequence goes on from OX608074.1 coordinate 3,390,516, forward strand.
ATAATTCGCCAGAGTTAATAAAATATATGTAAATATATATTGAAATAAAGAAAGGACAATAAAAAAAGTAATCTAAATTTCTGAGTAGCCACGCCACACTTTATTTCACATTTCGGACTTCAAAATGATGGAAGACTACAAATATAAAACAACTGCGGTGAAGGATATGCGCCTAGAGAAAGGGAATAATACCAATAATAGGTTAAAACCTACAGAATCAGGGATTATCGTAAGTTTATTCCAAGTAGTTGCGCCACTCTTTAAATGCTGGTATGTACTATTTGCAGGTGGAGATGTCGGAGAGGACTTTTTTGGGCAAGGCTTTAGGTTGGCTTAGTTTTGGAAAAATAGTAATTGATGTAATTCAATTAGGCCGAGCAATCTACAAGGACCTACGAGATAAAACAATGACAAATACTGCTGAGTGTGCTGGAGGATTAACTGGTACGTTGGGCTAAGTTTTGTACAATTCTGTTAATGATTATGAAGATTTGTAAGTTATGATGGTTTTTTTCATAATTCTAGGTGCTCTTATTGGAGAAACAGTTGGATCATTCCTCCTACCCGGTATTGGACCTTTAGTAGGATCTATTGTTTTGGGTTATCTGGGCATGAAATATGGAAGAGTTGCTGCTTCCTATTTTAAGGATTATTTGCGTTTTATTTTGGCTTGATTCTAGTTTAAATTAATAAAACAACCACTTATTTGCATTTTTGTTTTATGTTTCTTTGTCACAACTTTTCAAATGCAAATGCAGTCGAGTTTAAGAAGTAACTGTGTTTTTATTGTAAAGGGAAAAGTGTACCCACTTAAACGCTGGAATATACAGACCTGAAGTTATTACTGTTATTTCTTAAAACAGCTCCTAAAATTATTGGATCAATTGAAGCAGGATGGACCTTCGTGTGGTGTGGGGACTTATGCATACATTTTTTAATATCAAAAAAAGAATTCACAAACACATTATAATAATTTATTTAATAATTTTAAAACAGAAAAAGATTCAACGACTGCCATTTGTTTCTAAGTCATTATTTTGGTTTTTATTCAACTAATACGCTCTTCTTCCTGCTTTATCCAAGAAGCTAGAAGTCGAGTATTAGAGGACCAACCAGAAGACAATGGTCAAAATTTAGCAGTCATAAAATCGTAGGCACTTTTTCACATGACTTCACGACATTTTGTAGTTGACAACAGTGTCGACCTTGTGCAAGCCCGTAGAAAACGACCGCAATTGAACTGCCTGGGAATTTTGTATGAAAACAGCTCCGGTTTCATCCCAACTCTCTGGAATATCACAGTTTTGGAGTGTATGTATCATCACGTCGAATGTGCAAATGCAGTCGAGCAGAGGAAGGTAGCTAACAGTAGCTGAAATCTGGCGCATAACATCGCGGATTTCCTGCTGGATGCGTTTCGTCTCTTTGCTGGAGGTTAGTTTCATTGGATCCGAGGTATCGCCGTCGCCTAGCTCTGCTTGCAACTTAAAGTCCCAACATTCGAGCACTTCTTTGGTGTGTGCATTTGTGATGACCATCGAGATTTTACTGACCATGTTCCTTGAAAGCCATTCTTAAGGTGATGATTAGTATTTCAATTCTACTCTACGATCTAAGTATTATGTACCTTCAGTTTGGACAAGAATATTCTTGAGGAATTCTTCGATTTTGGGATCGGTGGACATTAGAATTGGAACGCCATATTGTTGGGTGTTGATAAAAGTCTCTGGTGGGTAGATGCCCCGTTGGAATAGAATCGAATTGATGCCGTATTCTGAAACAAAAGAAAAAGGCGCACTCTGCACTCAAGCCGGCTCAGCTCAATGGGACAAACAAAACTTACTCAAGTATTCAGCTATGATTTGAGCGGACCCCTTCAGAGTAATGCAGTTTTTAGTTGCTTGCGTTGTACTATTCATAATTGGAATTTAATGTTTTATTCTTGAATTAATTAATAAAATATGTGAGATTAAAGGAAAAATGTTTCTTTTTGGCGACCGTTAAATTTTACTTTTTTATTCACTTTGTTTTGTGTGTTGCTTTTGTTTTGTTTGACAAGTTTGACGTTTATTGTTTCCCTTGTCTCTCTAGGTTTGAAAATGGGAACTATTTCATCCGCCATTTATTGGAAAAAGCTGCATTATTTCTAAGGCCTTGCTGACACTGAAGTTTTTAAATATATATTAGGGGGATCAAAAAAGGGTGTTTGCAAATCGTCTAAGCGGTGTCATTCGGAAAAAAATATAAAATGCAATACTATTATGTGTGTAATTTACCAAAAGAGAGCGCACATTCTCAAATATTTTTCACCAACGAGGTGCTATAAACTTGAATTAGAAAATGTGAATGTTATGGGGCCAGTTACTATAATTGAAATTAATCCGGTAAAATGTTTGAGTTTATACTTCTTACTGTATTACCTTTGAAACAAAACATTAAAAATCACTGCAGATACTTTATTTTTTCAAAGAAACAATTGCACGGTAATGTTTTGCTATACATTTTTCCAATGATGCAAGTTTTCAATTAATGTTAAAACGACTCGGGAAAAAACTGATTCCTCATTCAAACACATTGTCAAATATGGTGAATTTGAAACAAAATATTTTAATATTTTTATAAACCTATTTCACCCCATTTTTTTAAAATTTGAGTTGATGTTTGAAGTAGGTCTGTATCGGTTTAAATTCAAAGTGAAAATGATAGGCGTATTTTATTGGTAAATTATTAGCTAGTGCAGTAATGGAAAGTAAGTGCAGTAATGGAAAGTGTGAATAAAACATATGTTCACTATTATATGCACTTTTATTTTAAATCTTCAAGTTGGTATCTGTGCAATCATACTTATGTCAAGATCAGCTGTTGAAAATACGTACTCAAGGGATGTGTTGACAAACTATTATTGTTTTTATGTAAAGTTGAATAAGAGTTCAAGTTAATGTGTACATGCAGGTCCAGTCAGAATAGAGTTGAGTATGAATTGAAAGATTGAAATGACATAAGAGTGCCTGTCCACATTTAATTTTTAATGTAAGGTGCAAGCAGTGAGACAGGTAGATTATGTGAGTGAAAAAGAGAGAGATGGGTAGATTACAGCCCAAATGCAAACAATATTCTTGGATTCAACATGAAAGATTTTGTATTGTATGAGTGAAAGATAGATAGATTTCAAGGGTGTGCGATAGGGATGTGCAGATTGATTTTCTCTTCATCGTATGTACACAACGAACATAATAAAACCCAGCATTAAAAATCCAATGTAGACAGGCACTAAAAGCCAAAAGAAGGGTGTGAGGCGAGATTTTGTCCTTCCCCGTAAGCCCGTCTTGCCTACAAGCTCCCAGTTGCTGGCAACTCAGTTTTCCTGGGTGAAAGGGGACAAATCAACGCGAAACATTGAGCGCCACGATTAAACTTTCTCTTCTCAAAATAAACTTACACTGTGATAACTGACGCGAAGCGAATCCGGGCGAATCCTTCACAATGATAACAAAAATGACAAATAAACAATGCCGCGTCGGCGAATGTGCCACTTTCGCGTTGGTTTGGGAGAGCCTTTAAACCCGACCAATGACGAAAGTTTTGTTTTCGCATCAAATGTTTCGCTTTGGTTTTGGGCGAGTCCTAACACACATCATACGTCAATAAATTTAGAGCTAGCACTGTGATTATTGATGATTTTTGGGTGATGTCAAGTAGTCAACGCATTGAATATTTACGTTGACAGTCTAATCGTAGATTAATATTTCAAACCAATTTATTTTTATTCTAGTGAAAACAGAGCACAAGAAAAATACGAACGCATCCCCAAATAATAAAATCCTGCCAACCTTTAAGTAAAAAATATTTCTGGAACTGGATGAAGTGTCATTCTATTCCAACATTCCAAAACTTTATCTGAACTATTTATATGCACTATTTTTGCTGCCTTATTTATCCGCACTATTTCTTTGTTGTTGTTTAGTGTGTAAGATTTTGCTGCGCTGCGTATAAATTTACCAATAAAAAACGGCTGATGTTTCACATCATGTCCGACGAATGTGACACAAACGCTAGACTTATATACATTGATCTGCATTACATATTTGAAGAAAAGTATATATACATATGTGTTTCATAAAACCCAAAATCAAAAGAGTACACAACAAACTCTTTGTTTTGAGTTCCCATAATTTGCTATAAAGTCATGACAGCAGTTTACCATACCCCTTTTCCTTCAAAGTTAATTTTTGTTTGTTAACAAAATTAATCTTAAATCTAATCAAATTTTGAAACTCTCAATCTGTTTCGTATTTTATCTTTATTTCTTGATAACAAATAAATTCTAAATCCGATTTCCTATAAACTGGATTTTTGACTAATGTTTCTGTCAAGACAAATTCAGTTTGAAGTATTATTTGGCGGAATAAATTTGACAGACAACAATCGTAAAACGTGATTATTTCTAAGATCATTAAATAAACATTAATGCTTATACATATCCCCAACTCCAAAATTAGAGATTAAAATAGTCTTCTTATCCAATCTGAAGCGAAATAGCTTAAGGTTGGTTGTCTATTTTTTGATAGTCGTTTTGAATATATTGCTTTCTCTCTCTCTCTAACTTTATCTATAAAATTGACAGAGACAGCAATTGTCAAAAGGACTTAAATTTAGTGAAGCAATCAACCGAAAAAATAAAGGTCCTTTATACTAGCCTTATTAAAACAAATTAGTTGATTAATCTAACCCTTAAATAAGTAAGTGACATGAATTGCGGTTAATAATAAAATGCGTCAATAGTGCTATGTTTAACTGACAGCAGCACATCAGAATAAACCAAAAACAGGCTTAACAAATGCTTTTAATTGTTTAAAAAGACATTTTCGTTATATTTTTATTTATATGCTTGAATTTAAAGCCTTAGCATTATATTATATTTCTTTTTTTGTTTTGCTTATTTTATTTTCAACAAAATATATAAACATTTACCTAAAAAAGAAAACATTGTACTGGTATAACAATTTAGAAACAAAAATATATATCGTCTTCATTTACTTAACATTTGAACTTGGAAGTCCTTTTTGTTTTGCAATGTATTTCGTTTATTAAATTATTTTATCAATTAAAGTGATCTTAAAATTAATACAAAAAAAATTATAATTAAATGTTTCTATTTAAATAAAAACAATTATTTTATACATAAAGAACAAGATAAATGTCATGTAAGTTTAAAACATTTAAATAAAAATTAAATGTTTGATGTTTTTTTTTGTATCGATTAATTTATATTACATCTTTGGTATCTATTTTGTTTATAAATATATTTATATTATATTATATCTAATTAAGTACGATTATTAACATATATTTATTCTTTTTTAAGTTTTAGTTTTAGTTTTTTGTTTTTTACATGGAATTCGTTTAATTAACTGCATTAGATAAATAACTTTAAATTTTTCGTTAACTTTAAGTTAGTTTATTAAAAAAATGATCATTCGAGAGTGGATTATGAAAATCGTCGTCTTCTTCTTCATCTTCATGATTATCTTCATTATCGTCTTCGTTAGTTTCGTCGGAATCGTTGCTAGTAATGTCATCGTCGAAAGAATTCGGGTCATCTGCCATGAAACCGTCAGCATTAAACTGTGTTCTTGGAACTAAAAAATACAAAATATATAAGAAATTAAATTTATAACTTTTCATTATATCAATTTTAAATTTCAATTTAAGAAAAATACATTGTTCTTTTTTTAATTGTATGTTTATGCGAAGCAAAATATTTATTTTCTATCTTGTTTTTGTCTACTTTTTTGAAGCAACCTTCATTGTTGAAGTCTGTGCAGTTTACACATGGAAGCGGATTACAATGTTTTTAAATAAAAACTTCACTTCTTTCGATTTGTAGGTTTAAATGTTTATCCCAAAATGCTCATAATCGCAGTCTTAAAGGATCAAAACATAGGTTTTAAAGGATATACTTCCATTATACGCATTTTTGCTTTTGATGGTAGGAGGAACGCTCCAAATGTTGATGTTTTTTTTTTTAAATGCATATTAACAATAAATAACTTCCATTTATTTGAAGTCTTTGAATTGTCTTTGCACATTCACTTGAAGCCATTTGCATACATTAGCAATCACGTACATAAAATGATTGCAAAGACTTCTAAAGAATAAGACTACAAAAGAATGTAATTAATTCAATTGAATTAGAAAAATTATTTAAGTATTATTCATAATAGATGAATTTAAAGAATAAAAGATTGTATTCGCAAAAGATTGCATTCTTTTACAAGCCTGGTAAGTGCATATTTTATTATATGTCACTTCATCGACAAATCTTTCAAAGGATTCGAGTCCCAACATAAAGGATTTTCTTATTTTGGATCCATAATTCTATCGAAAAATCTGATTCAATATGAATGAGTTTGATTCAAAATGAATGAGTTGAAATTGGTTCACAATGCATTTTGAAATTGTATTTTCATATCAGTTTTTTCCTATTTTTTTTTACATAAAATTTTCAGTTTTCAAAAAAATCTTTACAAGTAAGACTTTCGAAGAAAAAATTAGCAAAGAATAAATTCCAACACAAAATTTATATAAACTGTGTAGAGTTGAAAAGTAGAAGCAAAGAATTTGATTGAAATTTGACATTTTAAATAACGTAGCCTTGAAGAATTGTAGCCATAATTGAAGGCTTCAATTTATGTGAATTTCATATACTCGTAGTTTGAAATAAAAAAATAGACAAATCAGTAAATAAAATTTACTACTCTAAGCTATTTGTGTATTATTATTGTTATTATCACCCCTTGCCACCAAATTAAATAATACCAAAAGTTTAATGTAAGATCATTAATAAATATACGATACGATTATTTCATGCAACTCAACGTTAGTACTCAAAAATTTCAATTTTAACAACAACAACAAATCAAATTAAATAAATAAAACAAACCATACGAATTAAAGTAAACAAAAAAATTAATTTATTTTGCAAGCATTATAAATTATTTTTATAGTAAAAATATTTTACACAAACAAAAAAGTATAATATACTTTTCTACAAGTTTTTTTTAAATTTTATGTAAATAATTTTAGTAATAGGTAAAATAGGTAAACAAAACTCATATCAGCTTTTTAGTTAATTTCAAAAAATAAATTTTTGTTTAGTTCTAAGTTTTAGCACTGTTAATTTCAAATTGCAAATATTAATCAGGAAATAAAATATAAGGACACATAGTTATTTTTCTTTTTTTGTTTTTGTTTTTGTTTTTGTTTTTTTCTCTCAATATTTTGACAGTTAATGTGTTTTTTATTTTGTTTTAAGATCTTAAACTTTTTATTGTTTTTTTTTCTCTATATAAATGCATTATTTGTAAGCTACAGCAGCAAGACGTCTCACAACATATATTATTTATTAACATTTATTCATTTGCATGTCAGTAAACAAATTAAAAAAAAAAAATAAAAATTAGGACATCAAATTATTCGCAATATTTATTCGAGTGCAAAATTATAAATTTAAAAAAAAAAAATCACAACAGAAAAATAGGGAAAAATAAAAAATTAAATTCAAATTATGTGTCAATAATTGTTTAAATAGTAAATTGTTTTATATTTTATTTCATGACTCGCATTCAATAGCATGGTTTTGAATATTAAAACTTGACACAGTACTTTGATTACAATATACAAATCAGAGTTGTTAATGTTATTAAAAAAATAAATAAATATCTAATTATCATTATTATTATTATTATTATTAAACTAAAACATTTAAAATTTTAATATAAATAAATATAAATTAAATCAGTCTTACCTCAAAACATCGTATTTGTTATGTAAATTAATTGAATATTGAACATAAAGCGTAAACAAATTTGATCGATCAGCAAACAACAAAATTTTAGAAGTTGAGTAGAAAATAAGTAAAATAAAAATAAAATAAAAATAATATTAAATTCAAATATACATTTTTATTTGATGTTTTTCATTTTCATTTTCATTTTTGTTTTTCGTGTTTTGTTTGATTTCTTTTTGATTGATTATTCAATTCTTTCAATTTATGTCTCGGCTTACAAATTAAATAGGTAACTACAATACAAAAAATATTTAAATTTAAATATAATTTACACATAAATTAAATAAATATAAATAGTTTGTGGCTTCTTTCAGTTAATTTTTTTATTATACAAATTAAAATAGTAGTATGTAATAATTAACAGCAGTAATTTTGATGAATAAATATTTTTTGTTTTTATTTTTTGTTTAAGTACAATAAACTAATTTTAATTAAATAAGTTTGAATTTTTTATTTGGTATGAAGTTCGTGTTTTTTTTTCTTTCTTTCTTTCTTACAATTTATTTTATTATTATATATTGTTTGTTTTTGTTTTAAACTTTCTTAAGTTATTTTATTCAAAATGATAAAAAGAATGTGTAATTTTTTTTATTTAATTTAATATTTATGTAATAATATATTGTATATATATATTTATATATATATTGTGAGGCGATTCGTCTAATGTTTTTATTTTTATTGTTTAATTTTATTTTTTACTTAAAGTTTTATTTACAAGTGATTTTTGCGAAATTCAATATAAAATAATATAAATTATTATTTAGTAAAAAGAAAAATACTGTCATTTTTTTGTTTCGTTTTTTAAAATTAATTTTAATCTTTGATTGATAGAAAAAAGTATCAATTTTCTTCCAGTCCTTATAAAAACGATGAAGAATATAGGAGGAGAAGGGACATGAGTGTTGAGGGTTAAGTCGTGAGGATATAAGGAAAAAGGGAGGGTTATTATATAAATAAAAAATATGAGGGAAATTATTAAATAATTTAACAAAATTCAACAACCATTTTCCAAAACTAAATTTCCATATTTTAGTTATTTAATTATTAATAGTAGTAAAAATATTTTTTAAACAAAATTAAATTTCTCTTTCGCTATATACACATTATTTAAAAACAAATGAGATAAAGTATCTAATTGCTAAAGGAGAGAGAGAGAGAGAGAGAGAGAGAGTGGGATGACTGTTTTGTTGGAAAACAGCAAAATAATTATAATTTAAATTTAACAAAATAAAAATCAGCTTCACGGTATTTTTTATCCATAAACGATTTTTCTTTTTTATTTTTTAAAGATTTGAAAAAATATTTATGAAAATAAATAAAATAATAAATAATGAGTTAAAAAATAAAGAAAAGGAAAGTGCGTGAGAGAGAGAGAAAAATAGATAGATAAAAAAGGAGAGTGCATGGGAGGCTTATTTTTTTTGCATCTAGTATATAAGAGAGGAGATAAAGAGAGATAAATTAACGCCTCGAACGCGAACGTGAAGCCTTTTTTTCTTTTTTTAATTTTTTGTTTAAATTAATCTTCTAAATTAAAATATTTCTTCAATGGAAATAATTCTTAAAAAATTAAATATTATAGACAAAAAATCATAAAGCAAAAACTATATATTTTGGAACAACATAAGGCAAAAATAAACTTTCTATAGCACCTTTGTTTAAAAAGTAAACGATTTCTGTTTGCGTAGGCGGATGATTTTAGGCTACAATTTTGTGTGTTTTTTAATTTTAATTTACTCGTTTTCTTCTTTATTAATGGAATGTGTTTAAAATATATTTAAATATTTATATTTTTTTTTTTCATATAAAAATAAATTTAAAAGTACATTTATCAAGGATTAGATTTAAGAAAAAAAAAAAAAAATTATAAAGTTACTCGTATAATGCAATTTAATTTAAAGCCAATATTTTTTGTTTTGTTTTTAGAAAACTTTGATTTGGTTTTGTTTTATAGCTATTTTTTTTTATTTTTTTATTTTTAAATTAATAAATGGAATTTGTACTGTTAATTCGGGGGTATTTGTTAACTTAAAATGAGTTGAGCTCTTTTTGGATTCTAGTTGCACACTAATTTCTATTTATTATATTTTTGTTTGTGTTTGTTTTGCGTTTGGTGAAAGTACTGGACTTAATAAATTCTGTAATTTCTTAATCGGTTCTATAACTTTTTTTGTTTGAAATTAATATTTGGAAACAATCGATGCTATAGAATAGCCTATTTTAGCAGTAATAACTTCCTAAATACTTTTTGTCGCCACATTCTTGCTCATTGCTGTACGTACTGGGTGGCATGTTGTTGACTTCCTTACGATCGCAGCGCTCTCCGATGAAACCTTCAGGGCAACTATAAGAAATAGAATTTTAAATAGCAATTAGCTTATTTTAAATTAATTGGATTGTTAAATATATTTGTTAAAATATATTTGGAAATCACATAATTAAATACATCCCTTTATTATTATATTTTTTAAAAAGATTAAGATGTCCTGAATTCGAATATCGCCATTAAAATTTTGTATCACATCAAGATTTAAAAACATATATACATACATACAACCGAAAAAGTATTTTTCAAAGGTTAGGTAAAGCACAATATTATATCCCTTTCTTTATTTTCTAAAGACAACAACTTGTGTATGAGTTATAAATAAGGTTTTATCAATATTTGAGAGCCCTATCAATGACATTAAGTGTGAAATATAATATCGGCGCCATTCGAAAGGTCCAGTTTTCGATGACTTTGGCGCAGAAATGAGGCTGATTTGATTGATGGCATTGATTATGTTGTCCGCGGCGGTTTGAGGCTTATACGTTTAGATAAATCCCACGATCTTGGTGGCCAATTCACGTCGCCGTGAGATAACCATGCCATGAGATAACCACGCTCATTCGTGTGACACGTAGCGCCAGCCATATGTTTTCAGTATCCAATACAGGCCACAAGAGGGTTGGTGATCATAGACTTATAGCGATCGCAGTTGACAGTGATAGCCTGGCCAGTATCATTTTCGAAGAAGTACGACCGACCACCGCTAAAGATGATTTCTCGACCAAAATATGGGATCAACTTCAAACTGCTGCAAAATTAAATTAGCGAACACACGACGGACGCTGAGTATGATCGTTCGGTCTTAGCTTCTAGGTCAGCTGGATTTTGTATTGGTGATGGCCGAGATCGCGACGCAGAATTCATCATGTTGTGGTCTGCAATAGGCCAAGTTCTAGTGAGCGACGCGGATTTGGCTACCTCAGATTCTGCTGCACACTTTCACGAATAGAGACGATCTTGCGTTTTGTTGACGTACGGATGTTGGTTGATTGTCGATTGTCTGGTGGACTCGAATTTGGCCACCAAACGTTGAATAGTCGATTTGGAAGGAAGACTATGTATCCCATAAAAAGGGCGCAAAAGAGAACACCCACTTTGGTAATAAAGTTTTATCATTTGCACGTGTTACTTGTCATGATGCTTTGTTTTATGTAAGTGATTGAATAAAAGAAGATATTTTGACAGTAAAATAAACAATATGGCCACCACGAGCTGTCAAAATCAACCCACCCTTATTGGAAAACCCTTTATAAGATTTTTTTGAGTTATAAAATAATGTATCTGAAAGACTTGACCTGATAGATTAGTTTTGAAGCTAGATTCGAACCAAAGCCTTAGAAAATGTTCAATTTTGTATTGCCACCTAAAAAAACCTTGTTGCACAGTGTATTCGAAAGGTTTTTAAAGCTGGTAAAAATGATAAAATTGAAAAAAATATTGTTCCATAAAAAAACTGAAACCTAATACCAAAAACAAAATATATTTTCCTTAAAATTTAGGTACTAGATGTCTTTTAACATCTTTCTTATCCTTATCACATTACAAAATTGAAATCGATTTGAAGAACGACGACGATGTATCGTTTTTAAGATCAACAAACCCGCATTTTGAAAAACACCAAAAACAGAACCCTGATGAGCGCCATCAAGCAATATTTTATGGTAAGGAAGAGGAAAACAAAATGCTATGTAATAGGGATGCAACATGTGTCCCTTGGGATTATAGTTTTATGTATGTACTCGTAAGTCCTACGAAAACTCTGTTGTCACCAAAATCTTGTACATGTCAATGGCTGACTGAGTGACTGGAACTGCAATACAAGAGGCAACACCACAAGGCAATCATTATCTTATTCTTTTCTCAACTTTTTGTTTTCAACATCTGCACTAAATGATCTGTGTTTTTTAAATTGAGTGATAATATTCCTGTCTTCCAGGGAGCGCCTTTTTTAATTTTCAGAACTTGCTGTCTTGAAGTTAAAAAATCGTCAAAATTCAGGGATGTAGTCATACAATATTATTAACCGAAATTTGCAATTCGAATATTGAACAAAAATGCTTACATTGTAGGAATATTTTTTCAAAACTCGAAAATTAATTGCAACAAAAAAAATTAAAAATTCCCCGGTTTTTAAACATTTTGATTTTTTGATATTTTCTTTGTGATTGTTTATTTTTCCCCTATCGATCGTTTGCTTTCGCATCAGTCTTGTTTATTCGAGAAGAGTTTTCATTTTTAAGGAAAATTGTGGAAATTTCGTTGCACCCACTTAGAGGCAAGTGCGATGAATGCGGGTGTGTCGGTTGGTCTGTCTGTCTGTCTGTCTGTCGGGTCGGTATGTCGGGCGGTTGATGTATTTCCGCGGGAGAAGATCTTTTCCCAATCATGTTTTGGGATTGTTTTTGTTGTTGTTGAATCATTTTATTTTGAGGGGCAATTAATAGTTGGCTCTGGTTTCTAAGAAAAAATATTGACTCGAAATAGTAAACAATATACTATTTTTGAAAATAGGAAAATATAACATTTACGACGTATGGATTAGGTTTTTGGTCTATTTTTGGGATATAAACGAGTAAATGTTTGACTCATAAGGGGATTTTTACAACACGATGACATTGTATGATTGAGATTATGTTTTGTATACATACATGTTTTAGTAAAATTTAACGAGAAATTTAGGCCAAAATCATTTTTAAAGGTTCGATTTATTTATGCAAATTAATTATATTATTCAGCAATCTTATTATAAGTTTCGAAGATGTGTGTTTTTGGTTTGGATAAAAAAGGTAGATACCTTAAAAAAAGTTGATTCTATAGATAAAAATGGGAAACAGAAACTGTTTTGCAGCTATTTAAAAAATTAAATATACTACTTTCTCAAAAAGGCAATAGTCTGGAGTGTAGAGTTTAATCCTTAAATGTCAAATGTTCACAGCTTCAAAAGTGACAGCTGAACAGATACGGGGCTAATCAAACCTCATATTGGAAAATCCTTTATGGCTGAATCACGAACACGCTTCAGCTTCGGCTTCGCCTGACGTTTACGAGTTCAGCCATAGGAATTCAATGCATGCTATCACAATGGAGCTTCGACCTCACGTTTCGTTTGACAATCGTAAGGAAAAGAACGTAATGTAACGTAATGTGACTCCAAACGGAAGCTCTAGTTCAATTATCTGAACATTTGCTTTGTCTGACAGCCCAACAGCTGTCAACAAACAAAATATTTGCTCTTTGGAGGGATGAAATAATAGAAATGTCACTCAAAGCAACCTCGAAGCAGGCACACCGTAACGCAGACGAAGCTGAAGCGTGTTTGTGATTCAGCTATTATTCCAAAAACTCTGAATTTGTATCAAGTTGCATTTTATCAGCATTTAATAACAAAAAATAATTTACACTTTGGGGGAATTTTAAAAATGTATAAAAATGAAGTTTCTTACAGCATTCAATGTAAAGTCAAACATTTTATTAATTATGCAACGAGATAAGTTTGCATGAATGGAATTTTGAATCTGCTGCTTGTTAAGTGTTTCGTTTTGAACGCTCAAAAAACAAAAATATTTCACAGATCAATTGTGTGACAGATTAGATGTATGTATATGTTGTTGATTTTTTAAAATGGGAACCCTTCCTGAACCAAATAGAAATCGGAACAGGAAACCAACGGAAATGAGCGTCTTTTTTTTTACTCTAAGTAAGTCACAATGGGGCGTTTTAACTTTGACGTGTCATATAGTTAAGTTTTTGGCCAGTTTGTAATTCATAAAATATCAGAAATTCCTTTCGTATTCTCAGAAATATAAACAAACTTTCTCAAAACTGTCACTTTTCATGTGAGTAATCTGAGAAGGAGAAAAGAATTGATATGATTCGATTTTTCAAGAATACTCTATTGCACAATTCAAAAAGGTGAGTATGAATAGTGATCTGTCAATCCGTCTGAGACAATTTTCAGAAACCATAGAAATATAAACTGACCAAATCATCAATAAATAAGAATTAAATTTTAAGATTATCGACATATCAATGAAATTTATTAATCTATCGAATTTAAGATAATAGATAGATTAATAGATTAATAATTTCAAAAAATGAGTTGTTCAAAAACATTAAGGTCGTTTTTGTGGGAAGAATAATAGTTTTCGTGATAATTTTAACGTTAATATCTATCGTTATTTTTTAGTATTAACATTTTATTTGAAAAAAAGAGAAATTGGTTCATTAAAATTGTGAGTTGCAGTCATACATGTCAATTTTCTGAATCCTATATTTAAGTTTTTCTATAGAAAATGTTTGATTTTTAACTTCACTCACTTGAATCACAGTTCTTATTCATAACTAAGTGTAAGATTTATTCTTTCAAATCGAAAGTCATATTTTTCATATTTAAAAATGATTCAATATTTTAATAGGTATGTTATGTATATTCCCAAAACTCAAAACTAACGTACTATAAACAATATAGTTTTCTCTAGAACTCAAATGACAGCTATCATCCTACAACTATGAGTCTATTTTGTATTTCAACTTAAAACTGATAAATCAATTTTAAGCCATGCGCCTTAGACGCAACGCATTTTAATTTAAAAAATAAGTGACGGCGCACTTGTACCGCGTCGCGTCGCGTCGTAGCTCGTGTCGGTCGATAATGTAGATGGTTTGTTTTTACTTCTTATTTTTTGGGTAAAGATACACGTGCTCTATGTCTTTCAGCAAATGCATTAATTAAAACCAAAAAAAGAAAGAAATAAGAAGTATTAAACAGAAGAGTAAATAAAAACAAAAGTACGTACCATCCACACATCGTGAAGGTAGGGGGTAGGTAGGCACATGGAGGGATTGAAAAGAATGATTGCACCCCATGCGCCATGCCCCAAAAGATTTTTATTTTTTGAAGGAAGCAAGGAAGGAAGGTAGGTAGGTATATATGTAGGTACCTTTAAAATTTCGTCTAAAATTTTGGGCATGTTTTATTTGATTATTTTTCTTAACATTGAAAAATTGAGTGTTAAATTGTGATTTTTTAATACAACACCATTTGTCAAAAACAAAAAAGAAACATTGAAATAATTGATACAAAAAATCTTTCCAATTTTATCTTAAGTTGCAGGATAGAAGACGTTAATTGTTCTTTAAAAAATAAATTCAAAGGCTCATACAGTAGACGTCCAGTATAACGAATGATTTAATGTACAAGGTCATTTCTTATACGTATAACGTTCGTTGTATCAATAAACTTTTAACTTTAGAGATGGTATAATTGTATTTCATTACTAGAAACTAATTGTACTGAAAGTCCACTGGATTTTGATATAGAGGGCGTTTTTTTTTTTAAGAGAGGTATAAAACTTTGAAATGGAATAAAGCAAATACGATTTCTGGCTCGGCTCGGACGTAGTCTTATCTGGAGGTTCAATTTCGATGAGTTTTTCCGACAATTGGGCGTATGTATATCGACAGAAACGGGCGAATGTTATTCTCCAAAAGGTCAAATTTTATTTTTCGGATTTATCAATTCACGGTCAGTAAGTTTTTGTGGAAGTGATGTGGTGTTTCAACATGCAATTAAGGCTTGTCAGCAATCAGAAAACGACAGTTTTGGTTGCTGGCGTATCCATTCAATTAAAAGTGAGCTTTATTGCTAAGCAAAATTTTCTCGATATATATTTCGAACAACAAAACCATGATTTTCAAAACAATCTTGCGCAGTTTTTAAGCGTTGTTCATGTTAATTTGATAGCCAGTTAAAATAGTATTGCCAACTTATAGTCATATAGGTACCTCTATTACAAAAGAAAACTTGTTATGTTGACAGAAATAAAACTTACACGCATGAGTAGGAACCAATTTCCTTGAAAAACATGCAAGTGCCTCCGTTAAAACAAAACTCATATGCATCTTCTGGACACTTTCCACCGGACAGCTGCGTTGGTGTATTATATCGTGGCACTGTAAAGAAAAAAAGGAAAATATATGTAGTTTTTTTTTTTTTTATAATTCTCGCTTTTTTTTACCAAAGTATGAGAATATTGTTTAATCATCAAGCAAAAGCTCATGTAAGATGAATACAGACGATTGTCAGATCTATTAGTAAATACAAAATAAAATTGTCCCAGATGTCTGAACGATCGTGTAAATTTAAAATGTTGTGTGACAATATTACTACTGAAAACGTCATTGTCAGCCATCTCAGATGAAATTGTCAGGTATCGTTGCTTAAGACGTCTGACAGTTGGTGACAATTTTCCCTCTTACATACAATTATAATAATAATCAATTTTCTGCGCAAACGCAAAATCAAGTGAGCGCAAGCCATGTGACAATGAAATTGTCTTTAGGGCTATATCTGTCAATCGTATTTGGTTAATGGCAGCTCATTGACAGATATAATTGTCAGACCACTGACAGATCTCACAATCGTCTGTACAAAGCTAAAGATAGAGAGAAATAATAAAGATGAAATGAATATTGAAAAATCGGAATAACATTTTTGTTTACAATTTTCAATAAGCTCAATCACGAGTTTCACTTGGTTTCACTTTTGTCCTGCTGTCATTTTCACCACCTGCAAGTTGACTGATTTTCCAAACAGTTACCCTTAATTAACTACCACTTTTCTTGAAATTTAAATCTCTGTAATAGGGTTTTCCATGGTTGAATTCGGATTTCCTTCAAAAATTGATTTTTTTCGTGGCGCATGAAACACGATTGGAATTGTTTTTTGTTAACGGTAGAGCTGTCAAATACCCAGGTAAACATTTTTCAAAAAATCAGATCTGGAGATTTGATCTTAAATCAAAAACAAATCAATTTATTTTGCCCCATGAAATGCGAAAACAGGGTAAATTTGTGTTTTGACAGATTTAGATCAAGAATAAGTTGATTTATCTTACCCATGGAAAACCAACCTCATAAGACTGAAATATTTGCTCAGTTTTGTTGTTACATATTTGAAATCGTGTTTTTTCTAATTTGAAGTGAAATAATAAAAATAATATTTCGGGTGAAAAGAGATTGATTAGAATTTGAAATAATAATGGCTGATTATAGCCGTGTTATGCAATGTTTTTTTTTACAAAGCGTAATACAATCCTCAATAAAACACGTTTACCTATAATCTTATTCAAAAACAACCTTAAAATTGGATTACTCAGCCTCAAAAATATTTCATTTCGAATTCATTAGATACAAATTCAAAAATTAGCATTATTGCATTATTTACATGCATTGTTTTTCATTTATTTAAAAAATTCCAATAAATAAATAAATTGTTTTACTCCCACGCTATATAAACAAAATAACATATCGAATCGGTGTATGTTTTTTGGTTGAATCAATTTGAATAAATTTCATCAATATGCAAATTAAAAATCGTAAATTTTGTGTGTGAATATTTGTCACTAAGTTTTCAAATTTCATTTTGTGACATTTTGTTCGATGTGCATCATCCATACAAATTGTGACTCATTGCCATTTTATTTATGGTATATTTATAATTAAAAAAAAGAGGCCTGAGGGAGTATAGGTAATTTATCAATTAAGTTAATTAAATGACAATTCGATACAAGCACCACGTGAAATTAAAACAAAAAATAAACAATAATATTGAAAAAAAACAAGATGGATTTTTATCATCATATTAGTTAGCATTTAATTTATTGATTTACGCCTAATTAAATCATTATTATTTTTTAAAGCTGTTATGAATGAGAGACAGTGAAGAATGCGTTACATAAAAAGGTGCATAAGAAATGCAAATGCGACAAAATTAGGAAGCCCGACTGATCGCACGCACTTGCTCTTTTAAATTAGACCTGTTTGTTTTTATATTCTCTTATAGTTCTTTGATGAATATATTCATCGCCATATTTCATTTTCGTTAGTGGATTTACTTCCATACAAATACTTGCATCAATATTTCACATTATTAAAAGCACATAATTTATAAATAGATTTATTAAATGTTTTATTTTTCTTTAAATAAAAATTAACTTACTGGGATAAGCCTTTATCACTAAACTTCTCTTCTCCAGATTTTGATTAACCTTGTTCTTCGCTCGGCATTCGTATGTCCCAGCATCTGAACTATTAAAAGATCTTATAATCAGTTCCGATCTCCTCCTGTTGAGATGAAAAACAAAAGAAAAAAATTGAGTTAAAGAAAATTAAAACAAATTTACAAAAAGATATATGTAAAAGAAATTTTACAAACTGTACGAAGCAATGAAAAATTTCCAAAATTTAAAATTAAGCCATGAATATTTATGAATTCAAAATAACAGCAACAACAGAAATTGTGATGAGTTTATGTATGACCAAACACCACTTTTCTTTTGATAAAGAGTGTTTTTTTAGAGGTATAGAAATGTAAGGTGGCAACACCATTCCAACTGGCCGCCATTTTTTCAGCTGTCAAGTGGTTTATTTTAAGTTTGGTTTTTCATTTCAAAACGTGAATAGGCTTACGCCTGAACGACACTTCCAAGATGTGCTTTATGGGATTGGTCCGTACTTCTTTAAAAATAATGCTGGTCAGAACGGTACAGGCAATTTCGACCGCTATATAGTCATAATTACTAGGATTTTAAAAGAATGCAATCTTTTGGGAATGCAATCATTAGAAATCACCAATCATTTGACCTTAAAAAATGAAATCATTATATCTTCATCAATTGATTGCAATCATATGAGACTTCATGTATTCTTTACATTCACTTGAAGTCTTTGCGATCTTAATTGAAATAAATACATTTTTGGTGTGTTTTCAAAAATGTGTAGTAAAATTTCACTTAAGAATGCAAATGACTTCAAGTGAATACAAAGACTTCAAAAACTTCAAAAGAATGCAAGGGCTTCAAGTGATTACAAAGACTTCAAGTGAATACAAAGACTTTAAGTGAATGTAAAGAATGCATGATTGGAGAATACACAATTTGTAGTCCCAATCTTAAGGGGAATTCAATGAATGCAATCTTTATACTGAAGTAAGTATTTAAAGATTACATTCTCAAAAGATTGCATTCTTTAACAAGCCTGATTATTAATGCCAAAAATATTAAAACAAATCATCGGGAATTGGACCTCCAGATAAGACTACGTTCAAGAAAACCGAGGCAGTCATATACCAAAAATCATATTTAAAATATAATCACAGAAGATTATATTTTGATTAAAGTAAATTTTATGTCAATTTATAAAAATAGTCTCTATACCTCTAAAAGAAACACCTTTTTAATTATTTGGTTATTTTATTTTGGATAAGAAATAATAAGCAAAATTAATTTAATAAATAAAATTAATTAATTAGTCAACCAACATGACTGACGGATTTTCACAGGTTTTTAGACAGAAATGGTTGGACAATATTTAGACTTTAATTAATGGTTTTTTAATTTGTTAAAACATGATGATGATTACGCATTTGTTAAGTGAATAAAGAAGACAAAAAAAAAACTTCAAAAAGGTGTATCTGTAATCTTTGAATATAACTTCCATCTTCGATTGATTTGATAAGATAGTTTTCTTCAGATAATATAATTGTTCACAGTTAATATAGGTTTAATTTGGAAAATTTTATTCAAAACTTTCGCTTATGGATTTAATTTATGCAGGTATCTTTTTAATAGGCATACTTAAAATTTGGAAATATTTGCCTTTAAAATTTGTTTTGGTTTGGTTTTTGGGAAAGATTTGTCATAAAGATGCATTAATTCCGGTTATATGGTTTTGGTTTTGAGATTTGTGTATACAAAATACAATTTGGATACCATATGCATTATTATATCAAATTCGAAAAGGAACATGGTTTTTCACTTTTAGTTTAAATGCAATTTAGACATTCACAATAGATTGAATTGATCTAAATTTAATATGAAATTGAAAACAGAATCGCAAGAATAAATTAATTAAATTAATAGTTATACAAAAACCTATTTTTACAAAACTTAGTCTTTAATTGGTTATTTGTTCGATAATGATTTGTTCAAAAATTCACAATCTTTCAAATTTAATTTTGTTAAAAATTAAGCAACCCAAGAATTTAATTTTGTGTGAACATACATAGGTAGTTCAAAATTGTATACAAAAACTCTTAACTTTTAATCTGCATGACAAATTTGGGTTTGACAGTTGAGAATGTCACATTCGTTGACATTTCTGTTTAGTAGGGTTTGGCATTTCATTATGAATCGTTTGAAATGAAACAACGCTTAGAAATTGTGGAAATTTCATAGAGAACTTCGTCTAAAGTCTTGTGTTTAGTGATTAAGTTCATTTTAGATTAAATGGCTTCTTCAAAAAGCAAAATAAGAAAAAAATGGAGTGAAAACAGTCCTCAAGCCATTAACGAATCACGATAACATGACTGTTTGGTACCGTTTACAGGCTATTTCTATTTCTTTCGAAATGTAAACATCGAAGACATTTCGTTGTAACAAGATGGCGCAGCTTGTCATACAGCGCGCATAACCATCAATGTATTGCAAAATTAATTTTGCGACAATTATATTTCCAAAAGTGGCGCTCTCAACTGACTCCTCGTTCTTGTGACTTAACGAAATATAGTTTTTATGGTGCTATGTTTAGTCATGAGCTTATACGGAAAAACCATCAACTATTGAAGCACTGAATAATATTCAAACTAGCAGATTTATTGGAAAAGAGTATGTTTAATAATAGAACCTGTATTTAAAGACCAAGTTAAGAACAAACATTTTTGAAGATAGAATTTCATAAAAATCTACTGTGCCATTTTTGATAAAATACGAATTTTCGAGTTCTGACCGAAAAATTTGTATGGGGGTTGCTATTATTTTAGGTCTTGAAAAAATGAAAAAGAAAACACCCAACGGGAATATGCTTAAAATCCTAATTTCCAACTTTGAACTCAACCAACCCAATGGATTAGGGTGTAGGGGCGAGAACAGACAGACGGAAGAAATCGCCGGGCACACTTTTCGGCTTTTATACCATTCGAATACAATACTTTCCATATAGTTCTTATAAATGATTGTTTTTTCCGACGAGTGGTCTTCAATCTGGGAAATACTTTTCGCAGTTGGTCTTTTTGACAGCTGTCACGTGATTTGAATTCAGATTGATTTGCATTTCATAATGAATAGACTTACTCTTGAACAACATTTGCAAGTCGTGCAAATTTATTACCAACATAATGGTTCGGTTTGCCGTACGACATAACGAAAAAATCAATTTATTAAAGGAAACTTTTGATAGTGAGCGCTTTATCTCAATCGGTCGATTTAACATCGTTGGGTTGGCCCGAGACGATCGATGCATTGGAAGAGAATATTCGGCGCTCTGTTGTTGACAATTTCTGCAAAAAGTGGTCGAAAATTCAGACTCTCAGCTCTGCGGCCATTTGAAATCATGGAATCATTTTTAAAACATAATGGCAAGCCCTTATCTCTTTATACCAAATGTAAATTCTTGGCCATAACATTAAATTATGTGTGGTTTATTTCGTCTTGGAAACGACAAGGACTAAAAAAAAACACCCTTTATGGACTGATCGAATGGAATACGATACTGCGTAACTACCAGTTGCGGTAGACATACCAATATG
Source organism: Eupeodes luniger (assembly GCA_951509635.1). NCBI lineage: Eukaryota > Metazoa > Arthropoda > Insecta > Diptera > Syrphidae > Eupeodes > Eupeodes luniger. The sequence continues at coordinate 3,412,278 of OX608074.1, forward strand.
TCGAAAATCATTTTTACAACATAATACAAAATTAATTCCAACAATATTTCTGTCTTGTATTATTGCTTTAAATTTAGTTATTTACTAGCGGCCCGTCCCGGCTTCGCACGGGTAGACATAAATAGGTACAGATATTTAAGTTATAAGCATGCTAATTAAAACAACCATGAATCACTAAATTAGAAAACATTTGTTTGTCATATCATTAATAGGTACTCTTCGCAGCGTATATGCGATGAAAGACATCTTATGGCTAATTTTTTTACACCTTCGGTTGGTTTTAATAGGAATTTCTAAAGATTTCTATAGTAATCTAGTACTAAATATAGCCTATGTTACTCAGTGATAATGTAGCTTTCTAATGAGAAAAGAATTATTAAAATCGGTCCAGTACTTTTTGAGTTTATTCGTTACATACAAAAATACAAATCTTTCCTCTTTATAATATTAGTGTAGATGTAGAAAGTGTAGATGATGCTGGGATTGTTAAAAATCTATTTCTGAAGAGTATTTCACTTAAAAACATCAATAATGTAAATTTTGTTAAACAAATTTAAAAATATTAAAACTAAATGACAACTTACTTATAATGAATGAATTGATACAGTCTCCTATTTCGATTTATCGATTTGTGATCCTTAAACCATGTGACCTTTGGCGGGGGCTGTCCTTGCACTTTGCACACAATTCGCAATTCCTTGCCATTTTCCACGGTTTGATTGCTGGCTGTTATTGACTTTATCGATGCGAGCTGTGCTGTAAAAAAATTAGAATATAAACAATGAATTGTTTTTTTCGTTTAACTAAAATAGAAAATATGTTTATACAGATTTCAAAGAAACATAAAATAAGTAAACTAAAACATGAACAAAATTTCCAAAATTCAAAAAAAAAGAAAACATTTGCTACTTTTTTTTGCAATAAACAAATTAGAGAGACACGTTGGCTATAAACAAATTGAGAATATCCGAAGACGAAGAAATATATTTGAAACACAAAACCAATTTTGAAAATTAAAATTCAAAAACAACAACAACAATATTTCGAAAGCGAAAAACAAGAGACGATAGAGACGCAGACGGAAAGTGCACCTGAGGTAAACGTAAACGAAATTGGAATGATGCCAAACATCCTTTTCTTTGCATAGCACATTCGACCAGTATTATGTGTTTCATTTTTAATATAAATGGTTACAGATACGCTCCAAGGACTTTTTCTAAAAATACGAAATAAGAAAAAATCAAAAAAGAAGAATATATGGAAAAATATACGTATTCGTATTAAAAAGACTTTTTGCTACAAAGAGTCAATAAACTCATAAGTTCGATTCCAATTATATTCTGACATGGCGCAGTGAGTCACTGTATATGTAGATTTGTTGTGCGATATTGTTATATAGATATAAATTCATACATTCATAGCTCAGAGCAATTGCAGAGCAGCCAAACTGACGGATTATTATGCAAAATGAGACTCCTTCCGGGTGCCATTGCCACCATTGCTGCCGGTCTGCTCCACTCCGCCCACCGCCCGCGCCACCGCTGGCACTGTTGATGACAAAGATGGCATAGCAGCAGCAGCCGCCGCAGGCCGCCGGAATGAGATGATGATGATGCGGCGACATATTTTCTTTGGATTTGCACCAAGGTGACGTTGGCTGTTGTTTCTATGGGCAGAATGTGAATGAAATGCTATTACGGTATTATAATTCTTTAAGTGGTTGTCATGAGCGGGATACTTAATTCGCAGACACGGCACTAAATGACTTGGCACATGGACGTATTTTTAGATATTTTCGTAAAAATGTATAGAGAAGCGCGATAGACAAGAGACTCTATTAATAAATTTAATTTCAGTTCGTATATCAATACAAAAATATTACTATCAATTTCCAAAAGTAAGGAATTAGCTACACTGAACTTAACTTAATTTTGTTACCTTAATTTTTAATCAAAAATTTAAATTTCTTTTTAATAAAATTATATTATTTTTTTTCGTTAATTTAGGTTGGTATAATTTTACAAAAACATCCTGTAAAAATGAAAAGAATTATTTTGTCAACCCACGAAAAATGTTCCTTTAATATTGAGCACAACACGTGTACCACATATGAAAAGGGTGTTTTTTTTAGTAGTATATAACAATACAATGGAATAAAAAAAAGATGTTTTTTTTTAAATTAACATGAAATGAAAATGTACTTTATTCGAGAATATTAAAACAAATAAATCACTTCACAGCTGATAAAATGTCCGCCAGTTGAAATAATGTTGCCAACTTAAAGTTCTATGCCTCTAAAAAAACATCTGATATTTACGCTAATTATTTTAGTAAGGTTGAGCGAATTACCACCATTTTTTAAGGTGTTTTTTCAAAAATCTATAGAGTTCTTGTCTGTAAGAAATTTAAGTAGTTTTTGTACGCCTAATAAATATGAATCCAGAGTTGGAAAATAATGAAAACTTTTTGTAGTTGATTTAAACTTTCGTTTTAATTATTAATAATAAGTAATTGACCTTATTTTTCCATTACAATTACATTTAATTGTAATTGTTAATAATAAGTAATTGACCTAATTTTTCCATTACAATTAAATTTAATTGTAATTGAAAGAATACACATTTTTAGTACTTGTAGTTGTAATTAAAAAAAAGAAATAATTTTCAATAACTTTAAATTATAATTGACAAATAATCTTTCTACGTAAATACATGTAATTGTATATTTTAATGGGTTTGTTTAAGTTCTTGAGATAAAGGCCTTTTAAATTAAAGTTAACTCAATTGATTTGTCTATGTATTTAATAATTCAAAGCAACACATATGAAGGAACTTAGTATTTGAGGGAATTATTTTTTTAATATCGCCTAAAATGTAATTGACGAAAATAATATTCAATAACGTGTTTCTGTAATGTAGTTGATGCTTTTCAATTACATTTAATTAGTAATTGAAGTTTAAGTTAATTGTAATTGTATTTGTTTTCATTTTTTCCAACTCTTTGGGTGTTTAATTTAAAAAATAAAATTTTGACTTCTGAGGGGTCAAATAATAAAACTTTTAGGGGGTAAGAGGGGGAAATAACGCAATCTTGAAATGATCTTAAAACAACACTTGTTGCCAATACAATCATCTACAAATTGACACACGAAATTTGTACTTCATATCAAATTTACGAAATCTGTTCTTCAAATCCTTAATTAATTTCTAGCGGTCTTAAGCTAATTCTTCGACACAATTGGGATTAAGAACTTTGAACTTTTTCTGTTATGTCTCAGATAACTATCATTTTATTTGGATTAAACTCATCATAACCAATTTTATAGTGTTCTTAAAAACCTTAAAATGTGCCCTGAATATGGGAGAAAGTATCACCTAGTTCCAGACCAACCACTTCCACCAAACTTTTTAGCGATTCAGTATTTTTTTTAATAAAATAAGCAAACATTCTGTATAACTTTTATATGAAAGAGTTTTGAGCATTAGTAAAAAAAGGAAAGGTTTAGAAAGGGGCTGTCAATGTTTATGAACGAATCTCTGTACTTTACAGTATACGGCCGAGCGGCATTCCAAATTCACGCAGTACGGCCAAAGAACAAATTTCTGTACTTTCCAGTATACGACCGCGCGGCAGCGTTGGACTCAAGGGTAGATAAACTGATGGTTATTCCTAGAAACGCGAGTTTTACTGTTGAACTTGTTAAGGGGGGAATTTAGGTGACTATTTCACTATAATATCACCGTTGAAATAACGGTAAAAAAGGTTAAGACAAGACACATTACAACGATGTTATCTTCACCAATCATTTTAAGAGCTCTTCTTTCAATATTTCACAAAATTTAAACGAATTGAGCGATAATTTTAATTTAAGAAAATGTCGGGACGTATAAATAAATCTCTCCACAATACTTCACCCGTTTCAAATTTTTCGAAGTGAATATCTAATTTTCGAAAAAGTCATATGAAATAAAAACTCTTATTCAAAAAACTATGAATCTTCGCATTGAAATTATGAGCCAGTGAGCTCTAATTCCAAAAACTAGTATCCTGAAAAAAAAAAAAAATAGTTTTAGTACAAAAATGAACAAAATTATGTCTACATAATGTTCCTTCATTTTTCAATGCAAAAGGGCAACCTCTTGTGTTCTTATGTGCTCGCGCGCGACATAACTGCACTCACATATGTGTAAGATTTCAAAAATAGCACTTTTGACATAAGAAACAATATTTGAAATTGATTATGATTAATTTGTACCATGCTCTTTACTTTTATAAATTTGTGAATAATGAATTTTGAGCCTTTGCCAAAAAATATACATAAATGCGCTAGAACTATGAAAATGCCCTTAGCGCGGCCGCCATCACCATCGCCAACGCCATCCATCGCATCGCCATGTTTACAAATAGAAATAACTTACCCAATAAAACAAAGGAAAAAAAAAGAAACCGTTAATAAAGTGTGTTTATATACATTTAATTTATTTGACAATTCTTCGTCACACCTCATACTGAACGGGACGGGACCGCCTACATAATGTATCATAGCTTAAATTCCATAAAATATAATAAATTCTAATAGACGTCCAATAGTGTCACTTAAATTAATCCATACGTTTTAATAATTGAGTTAGAGCTAAAAGTTTTTTTCATTTGATTAAACTTTAAAGAAAATCATTTGGACATCAAACTAATATTTTATATTACGGCAAATTTTTAGAATAAAACACTCACAGGTGAATATTATATCGAAATTTATGTGTAATTTCTTTTTATCATCATCAGTCGAAATTTTGTATTTGTAAATTTATTATTTAAAAGAATAACAAAATGTATATTAAACAAAATAAAGAATTAAGTTTATTGGTCTAGTGGATTTATTTATTGAATACAAAAACAAAACGTATTCTTAAGTTGAAATAATTCTTTATTTTTCAATGCGTCATTATTGGGTCGAGAAAAATAAGAATTCAAAAACAAATACTCAAAAAACATACAAAACCAGGGATGTTATAAGAAGACCATTTTTCTTTTATTTTTTAGAGAGTGATAATAGAAGGCTCGCATGGCCAAGCAATCGAGAGAAGAAAAGAAAGCTTGTTTCCATTCTGTCTAAGATTTGTTTGGGGTATTTTTAGAAGATTATATTGTCACCTAACTACATAGATGAGATCGGGTGTTTGTTTTTTAAATGGACACTTATTTGATAGCTCATTTTTATATTTTAACATTCTTCTGCTAAAACAGATTCCAAAAATAAAAAGAAGACAAAACTACTGTTGGAAAAATTGGGAATGAGTCTTATTTTGGCAACTTTGATTAGAAAAAATGATATGAACTGAGTTAAACTCATTTTATTTCGAAAACTCGATCCTGATTTTGGTCACGTATTCTTAGTGGTATTCCAATACCTACTTCTGAATCAGATTTCGATCTTACAAATGAATTTGTCAATTTTTTAAATGACACGATTTCAAACTGTTTTTGGAATGAAAAGTAATAAATATTCGCTTTTGGAAAATTTAACTTTTGAAATAAAATTCAGAGCAACATTCCGCGTTATCTTTTTTTTTATAACTAAGTTTCTAAAAGATTCAAAAATAACTGTCATACTAGAACTGTTGAATTTCAAACCAAAATCTATAATCAAGTTATAAAGGTGAAAAGTTTGCTTGTTTGATTGTTTCTTTGTTTGAACTCTCTTATCTCAGGAACTACTGGTCGGATTTGAAAAATTGTTTCAGTTTTAGGTAGACCATTTATAGGCTACATAACATCAATGTAAGACTAAAACGAACGGGTGACTAATAAAGAATGTTTCAAAGTCGGGGATTTTTGATCTTTTGGACATGATTAAAGTTAAAGAATTCTCTAAGACAGCGTTTTAAATTTTTAATGTTGTTAACAGTTTTGTTTTTGAAAGTAAAAACCAAACTTCTTATATTTGTTTTTAATCCAGAATTGCTCAATCAAAATTAAGAAGAAACCTGAAATTAAAGATAATTCTCTTTTGTTTTTATTTTTAATATAGCAATTTTGACAATATTTTTCAGGTGCACCATTTGAGCATACCCTATTTTTCAACATTGAATAACTTTGCTATTTTTCAGACGATTTTTACAGATAAACTTAATTCTGAAACGTCAATCAGCAAAGATCGTAGCCTTATTTCTATAAACTGGAGAGACCACGCGTCGGCACACTGAAACTATGTATTTTGCCGCTTTTGTCTACCGCAAATATAAATGAAAAACAAGACGAGCACCTTGCCACACCAAAGCCCCCGGGATCAAGTTTTTGTAGAGCAAGTTCTCAGGACGCGTTGTCTAAAAAAATAGTGTTTTGGATTGGCTGATGAAAAGGGGTTATTTAAAAAGTATAGATTATGCCAGGAACCCAATGAACATTGACGAACTCAAACCTCAATTAAGAGCTGAAATAGCTGATATAATGCCAGAAATGTTGGCCGATGTTGAGCAGAATTCCTGTAAAATAGGAGGGGTTCATTTAATCAACAGTTTATTCTTAAAGTAGTTCGAAATAAATAGGCATAGAATATCATACAAATTTCGTCTTCACTTGTGAAAATCGGTTGGAAAATGAGGGAGTTTGTTAACTCTTGAAATAGTCTACCTTCAGGTGGCACACCTTGGAAGGCCACCTATCATTTTCCTACGAAAGCCATACTGCCGATCATTAAGAAGCTTTCGCTCTTCATGAAAAGCTGAATTTACCTCAACTGAATTGGAAAAAGCAGAATTTCGAAAAACAAAACAATAACTGTCTCGGGTTTTTAAAGCCTCACGTTACGGATCACTAAACACGTTATTAGTTAATTCATTAATTGATTAATTGATTATAATTCAATCGTTTTTGAAACAGAAATATTGATGAAGGAAAGTAACAAATTTCAGACTTTGAAAAGTAAATCCAAGAAGTAAAATGCACGAAGAAAATAAAAGACACAAATTGATTCACTTATAGATCACAAATCATTGAGCTATTTCTCACACTCATGCGCTTGGCAAGCGGATCACATAGTAATCCTGATGTAAGAAAAATTATGTTGACACATTTATATTACTTATTTTTTTTTCTTAAATACATGTAATTAAGATAACAAATTGATAGAAATAAACTTCCTATTTAAAAAAAAAAAACAAAGATATAATTTTAAACTTAGTGTTGAAAAAAAAAATTCAAAACTGTTGATTATTTTGAAAACAAATTGTTAATGATTTGCCTTTGCTACTGAAATGAGAAAATCGGGTAAAACTAAAGTTCCTCTCAGTGCATTACATGCAACATAGGGTTTTCCATTTTGCGGTTTCAAAAGTATAGGGCTGGAATTCCACATCTGCCGAACTAAGTTTTTGAATCAATTTGTTTTTTTTTTTAGTTCAGTCTGAAAATATCGCTGCTGTATGTGAAAGTGAAAGAAAGATCCGAATGTGTCAATTCCAGGAATTAGGACTGTCTTACGGCGCATTATCGCGTATTTTGCGTTTGGATTTAGAAATATGTACATCTATATAACGTCCAGCTTATAATACAAAAATTGAAGCCAGCTGACCATTAACAACGTCGTAGATACGTCGAATGGGTGCTTGAACAACAGGTGGTGGACGGCGATTTTTCGAACCAAATTTTCTTCAGTGACGAAGCACATTTCTCAATAGGTTAATAAACAAAACTGGGGTATTTGGGGTTCTGAGAATCTTCAAGTAATTGAAGAGAGGCCATTACATCCACAAAAAGTCACTGTTTGGTGCGTTCTTTGGTCCGAAATGAAATTAGACCTTACTTTTCCGAAAACGGCGATGGAATGACTGTCACCGTCGAATCGGAGCGTTGTGGTTATATGATAATCGATACCAATTGGAGAATATGTGGCTTCAACAAGACGATGCCACATGCCACACAGTTCGAGCGAATATGGCTTTATTGCAAGAGACATTTCCTGGCCTCGTAATTTCTCGTGGCGATTTCAACTGGCCACCAAGATCATGCGATTTGACACCGCTGGACTTTTTCTGTGGGACTACGCTAAGGACCGTTTTTATGCAGATAAACCTTTAACTCTTGAAAACTTAAAAACCAACATTCGTCAAGTTATGGCCCAATATGTGTCAAAAAGTGGGTGAAAATTACCTCAAAAGAATCGATGCTTGCAACAATTAGCCTGGTGTTTCAGAAATATCAAGAAAACAAATATTTTGTATGCGTTTTATTTACGTTTACTTTTGAAACCGCAAAATGGATTACCCTGTATCTTTATCTATTTTTTGTCGCGTGAAATTGTACTAAAATTATTCGTTTTATTTTTCTAATTTGTTTTTCTTATATTAACACAGCAAGATATTTAAGATAGTCTATTCGTCGCCACCGCCGCCGGCCGCCGGCCGCAGCCGCCCGTCTGACTTTGAGAGGAGCAGAGTGTGCTAAATTAAGTTTCACGAGTTCTTTTTAATTTCATTTAAGATACTTTTTATATATACTTTTTTTTCGAACATATTTTTTTAATTTATTTAGAAATTTTATGAGTCACTTTTTTCTCCTTCATTATGTGTAGCAGCAACAGCAACAGCAGCAGCAGCAGCAAGAGCGGTAGCGTTTTGTTTTTCTTATATTTTCATATTTATTTCTTAAACGTACACTAATTTTTCTTTTCAAGTCCTTTTGTCATTTTGAGTGATTTTTTTGCGAATTCAAAAAATAAAAATTAGAGGAATTAACTTGGTTTTGAAATTAATGTGACTTTTAGTGGAAACATTAGTATTTTATTTTGAGTTTTCTTGATTTCATAAATTTAGATACGCTGATGAATCAGATTTCCTATTTTTGTATTGAATATGTTTTTATTATTGTTTTATTATTTTTTTTTGTTGTTGTTGCTATATGTCAAAGATTGCATACAATTTTATTTGTGTTTTAACAACGACGATAATTTTATATTGCAATGCTTCAATAAGTAGCCTATCATGCATGAAATTACTTAGCAGACTTGTAAGAAGATCTGTGGTCATGAGTGCGTTCAATTGTCTTAAAAAAAAGGGGGAATTTATCATTGGGAATGTTGTTAACATCATTTTGACTGTGAAATAAAAACTGAAGAAAAAAAGTTACACATACGCCACAGTGTCCCATATCAATTGTGTAATCAAAAGGATGGGAACTATTACCTATATGAAGTCAAATTAAATATTCTAGTATGTATTTTCTGGGATTTGAAATTCTCCATGTAGAAAACATTGAAATCTCTGGTTTAAAACACTCATTACAGAATCTTTTAAAGGGTTCACGGTACCCTATAGGCTAAAAGAAATAGACTTTTTGGGGATAATATCTCGATATAATAGAAACAAGGTTTTAACATATTAATTACTGCTTACAATTTTTTTTAAGTGATTTATTTAAAAATGACCACTGTGCAGGCTTTTTGCGATGACGTCTCCTTTTTTAAAGGGTCTACAGCTAGAATAATAGCTCCTTTAACACAGGTCAACAATATTAAGTTTTTATCTGCCACACAAGCGAAACAATATTTTTTAAAAGGGATTTGTTGTCCTGAGTTTGAATCCCACTTCAAAATTTTTCTATTAGGTCACTTTTTTGTAAAACTCTTCTCTGAAAATGTAAAAAAAATCATAATACTCTGTTTTTAAGGCTAGGGCAAAACGCAACGTAGTACTTAACAAAATATTGTTAGTCGAAATGTATCTTCTACATTTTATTACTTATTTTGAAAAATCTTGAATGTTTTGTTTTCATGGTTTTGAAAAATAAGTTTTTAAATACATTTTTGTTGCTGATACCAAATCTCAAGTCTGTTTTGAGCTACAAATATGTGCTCAAATTCAGAAGTACTCTTTTTCAATTTCAAAATACACTACGAATTCGTTATAAGAACAAAATTAGCTTCTATACGGTTTTCATTTTTATGTTAAGGACCAGTTTAGGATAAATGCTTTAGCTTTTCTTTAAAGTTTGTGTAGGACAGATGAAGAATTACAAATTATTAGGAATTTTGAAATGTAAATAAGATATTGAAAAGATTTAAATGGAAAATTGAAGAAAGGGATCGTAGATTTAAAATATCATTACGAATTATATTGAAAAAATACTACATCAGTTATTTACATAGGATTTTTAATTCTTACTAAAGTTTTATACGAACTATAAAAGGTTGTATCTAAGAAATAGATTTCATAGATTGATATTGAAGTAAAGAATTCGAACAGAGGCCATCAAAAACCTTATTGAATGTAATTTTCTAAATTTTTAACCAAATGTTGCACTCGTAAAGTGAGAAGTGAAAAATTTGCCACGTTTACAAAATTGCCGTTTAATTGTTAAAAACAAACGAATTATTCGATATAACAAGAAAGAGAATGTTATTTTGCAAGATATATTCAAAATTTCAAGTCCCTAGGTTAAAAATTTTCTGAGTTACAAGTCCAGCCAACTCAAAAAATGCATTTGAAGTTTTGAGTAGTAGAAAATGGGGAATAATTTAACAATACTTTAAATACTTTCACACAATATTTTTAAAGACCTTATTTAATAAAATAAACGATTTTTAAAAAAAATATTTTGTATGATAAAAGTTAAAAAAAAAGATTTATTTCTGTCTTTTGTTGATGCCACTTTCGATGGTCTAGCTTTCAAAACTTCCGTTTTCAACCTTGGAAAAGCAAAATGCTAACATTTCCAGTGAATCTAGGAAAAATCAAGCTTAATAGCTTTTTACGTAACACAAAATTATAAACCTCAAAAGAAAACAATAATTACTATTTTATGGGCCTTAAAAACGAACATTAATTAATTAAAAATTACAAAAAACATAATAGCCTAGATAAAATGACAGGTTTAAGTATAAAGTATGAAATCTCAATAAATATTTGAATTCTGAAGAACACAAAAATGATAAATTCATATAAAAAAATTATTAAAAATTAAATAAAGGCGATTTATTTGTATTTTCTAATATTGGACATTAATTTTGTTTTTTTGAAACTTGCATTGCAAATTTATTAACAAAATAAAATGACTGAATTAATAGTCATTTTAAATTGATATAGAAAATAAATTGTCGTTACAGATCATCAAAAATATCCATTAATTAACAATAAAACAACTAAAAACCACTATAAAAATGTACAGAAAATAAATGTATAACTTTTTAAGATACCTATTCCGCTTTAAATCATAAATTTTTAATGTGAAATAAAAATCTAAATAAACGACAAAAATTAAAAATTTGTTTGTGATATTTTTTTTTTGTAAATCTTCGTGGATAAATACAACCTTTGAAGCATTTTTAATATTTTTGTTTTGTGTCACCCGCGCACCATCAAGTCCTAAAATCTTGGAGCAAAATGTCATCGGAGGGGAACTGTACAGTGTACAGGTCTACAGATGATGGAGGCCAACTGCGTTGGCAGCAACAACAGAAACAGAAACATAATCATCATCATCATCTTCAACATCATCAAAATCATCATTAATGAGTATGACCTATATATTTCTTGGAGAAGTGATGACAAAAATAGATGTCAATACCTTTGGGCTTTGGCAAATGATATTATATGCTTCACGTAGCGTTTATATATCAAAATGCATGTTTCAGTTTCAATTTTGGAGGACAAAATTTTAATAATTATTGTGCGTAGCACACACAGTTCAGGTGGATTTTAAAATAATAATAATCCATTTAAATTGTCAGAAGAAGTGTGAAGAGATTTGATTTTAATAAAGATAATAATAATTCTTAAATGAAATATTAAGTATAGTTTTATTGAGAGAATTAATTTTAATGATTGATGATGACGAGTGGTATCGAGGCCACACGCATTTTGATTTCACTTTGCGATCTTTAAAATTTTCCTTTTAATTTTGTGAAGGATGGTGAATTCAATTCTGATTCTATTTTTTTTCATTTAAATTGACCCCAATAATTGTAATTTTTCTTACAGGATTTTCCAATAGAAGGTTTCATTTTGACCTCCAAGTATTTTTTAAGAGATATGGATGGATGTTTATGGCACTAAGGAGAAAACTATGAAATTGACAGTGAAAAATAACAACAGGCAAGTAGTGACTACGGCGGCTACTGTTGCAGAACAGTACCAATGACGAATTCGCTTACTTTCGGCTGTTTATCCTTGATAACTTCGCTGATTCCATCTTAAATTTCTTGAATCAATTGTGGACCTTATTTTTCACGTGCGTCGCTCTAAAGAAAAAAGTCTAAAAGTATTAAATGACAAGATCTCGGTGACCAATTGTGATCACCTCATCTCTTCGTTTGACAAATAACATGTTAAGAAAACTTTACGTACACGCAGTCTTTTTATCACATAAATATTTTCTACTTCCAACTTTATGAGAAATCAATAATTATAGCTCCAGTCTTGAAATGGCACCAAAGAGTGACACTTTAGGAAACATGAGGCTTTTCAACAATTGCTCTTGAAATTTATGGTCCTTTATACGGCAATTCTGTTTATTAACGTAGTCTCTAAGGTGAAAATGGGCCTCATCACTGAAGGTGATTTTTAACTTCCCATAGGAAGTTATTGTAATGGGTCCGATTTGTCAAATTGAAAATTTTGACATTTCTCGACGTTTCAAGGTAACTAGAGTCGAAAAAAAAGATTTTTAGAAAGATGTCTGTGCGTGCGTGTGTACGTACGTTCGTACGTCCGTACGTCAGTACGTTCGCGACGTTTTTCTCGTTGTCCATAGCTCAAGAACCAGAAGAGATATCGACTTCAAATAAATTTTGTTATACAGATAATAAGGCAGAAAGATGCAGAAAGGACTCTCAAGAAAATTGCGCGGGTGGTTTTTTTACCATAGCAGTTTAAAAAAAAGGTGAACATTTTGCTTAACCCTAAATATCTCATGAACCAATGACGCTAGAGACTTGAATTAAATTTTATATTATATATTGTAACAAAATACAAAATAAGTATATTTTTGGAAAAAAATCCAATTAACAGTTTTTTTTATAAATCAAAAAAACTGAAAAAAAAAATTGTCACCTCGAAAATTTTACGACCAAAATATGATTTCATCTCCAAAACAATTTTGTGCAACGAAGAATAATGTTTTTGACATCTTATAAAATTTTGAGAAAAATCGAATTGACAGTTTTTTTTATAAAAAATAAAAACCTAAAAAAAAACATTACTCAAAGTTGGGAAAAATTGAATTTCGACTCAAATATATTTTCAAAACCTTGAGATATTGGCTTGAAACTTATTTTATCTTATAAGAAATATTGTTTTCAACATTCAGTAAAATTTTGAAAAAAATCGAACTGACAGTTTTTGTACAAAAAATTAAAAACCTACAAAAGATTTAACAAAAGTTGGTAAAAAAAAAATTGGGCTCAAATGTCCCAACAGTTTTCCTAAATCTTTCCACCACTTTAACACTATTGCCTGCTGAGTAGTTGCTTCATGACGACCAAAAAGTGCTTTAGATTTTTGAGCACTGTGACCACAAAATTTTCATCAATTTTTTTTTAGAGAATTTTATAAATTTCATAGCGTTGTTAAAGCAAATCGTTCGTTGAGTAATGGCCTAATTTTTACCTGCCAAATGTCAAATTATGACAGTTTTAAAAGTGACAGCTGCCCAAATAGCGGGCTATTCAAAATGAACCCTCTTTTTTATGTATATGTCCACAATTTCATCCGAAGAATTCATCGAAATAAAGGAGGATCTTAAATGTAAAAAAAATTTTCTTCTTTAATTAATTAATTAATTAATTTTAAATTCGTGTCTGCAACTTTCAAACAAACATTTAGAACTAACCGCCAAAGGAAATGTATGTAAGGTCATAAAAAGATTTATTAGACCATAAATACTTAAGTTAAATTTTGTATTTTTATATAAAAATTCCAACAAACTTAATGCCAAGCCTTTTTCGAATCAAATATTAATACAAAATAAAATTATGTTCTATAACTTAATAAATTTCTAAAACACGCATGTGATTAGGTATATTTTTGAATGTTTTATGTTGAATTTGTTTTGAAATTGTTTTATTTTATTTTATTTAATTTTTTTGTTTTCTATAAAAAATCAAAAAATATTCATGAGAAAAATATGTATAAGCTTAAAAGTGAGGAAGGGCGGTACGGCGGCGGTGGATGGTGAGGAGCGGACAGTGCCAGAGTAGACCTCTTTACCACCCACTCAAATTCAGTTGCCACTACTATTTTTATTGATATTCTAATTTAAAAGTATCTGATGATGAGCACGAGGGAACTAATCTTTACTTTAGTGCCCACTATAACGAAAACGACGATGAAGACCGACGCGACGTAGTCCACCATCTCAAGTACATATAGAAATTCTCTTAAGACGATTCATCCAAATCAGCTGATGAAATGCGTTTTTTTAATTCTTTGGTGTTTCATCTTTTTGATCTCTTACATACTCGTACCTCCTCATTTGAATTTATATACAATTCCTGCCCCTAAAACTTAAGTTCCCTTGGCTAGCCTCAAGGTTATCAATTCGCCAGTCACACGATACACGATTTGATAGTTTTTGAACTCCCAAAGTGTATCAATACAAAATAGAAATACAAAAATGAAGCTATAAGTAAAATTCTAATTCTAGAATTCGCATGAATCATACACTGCGAATCACATTGTATCTATATATTATATCTTTTGTTGGTTTGGTATGGTTTGGTTTGGCTAGGGTTGAGGATGATGACTGATCGATCGCACAAAGTGGACGATAATATCTCTCTCAACGAAATTGTTCTTCTTATAAAATTAAATAAAATAAAAAAGAAATTTATGCTTAAAAAATAAACAGACACATGGTGGACAGCGGTGGCGCGGCCGGCGCGGCGGTGGTGTAGTATTTTTAACCTGATTTATTCAAAGATATTATAAAATAAAGAAAACAAAAAATAGATAAAAATGACTAGACGACCTTCGATTTTGCACGTTATCAAGAGCAAATGAGGTATTTTTGTTTTGTTTTTTTTTTTGGTGGCTAAATACTTTACACTAATTTATAATAATTTAAATTGAAAGTCTTTGCTTTGGATCGATTGGAGTGAAACTTCAACTTCAACTTTAACTTCATCGATATTTGTTTTCGTGTGGTGTGGTGTGGTAGCAAGTCATTACTCGTAAAGTGCAAGATAAAGTATTTGGCCTTCGTGTTATAAGCTTCTACTTCTACTTATATAATTTACCTCGAAGACTTGTAGAGTGCTTTATGGTTTTTTAATTTTGTTTCTCACGCCCGGGTTGTATTTCATTTGAGTGCATTAACTGATTTATTAGCTTTAAATGAGATACATAGGTGCATTAAATATAAAAAACTTGTCAAATTTTAGACCAGCAAACATAGGGTCAAGTCTTGGGGTGAAATAGTTTGATGAATTAAGATTCTTCACTATATCATTATCATTTCCTCTGAAGAACAAACATTCCCGTCTACATAGCAATAGTTGTCAATTTTGAAGCTGTGGTCTTTTGTTATTTTTTATTTTTTGTTTAAAGTTATTGTAATCGTAAGGTAATTCTCTTAGAATAATTTAATCAGCATGTTTGTATCTATACTAATTATATAAAGCATAAGGGTTTGTTTGTTTGTGTGTTTGAACACGGTAATGTCAGAAACTACTGGTCTGATTTAAAAAATTCTTTCAGTGTTAGATAGCCCATTTATTGAGGAAAGCTATAGACTATAATAACATCACGCTAAGACTTATACGAGCCGAGTATTTATAAAGAATGTTTCAAGATCGGCAATATCATATATTATCTATCTTTTAAAATGGCTCACTTTAAGGATTTTTATGCTACGAACTGAATTTTGGCTAAAACAAAGCATGCAAGTATGACCGCTGGCGTAGTCAGAAATATATACAAATCTTCAAATAATGTTACTAAAAATTGCTTTTCGACAAAAAATTCTCGAAAACAAAAGCAAATAGTGAAATCAAACTTATTTTATCATTTACAAAATATTTTTGTATACTTTTAATTTTTATAGAAAAATCCAAATGACAAATGTCATGATCGCATTATTTCTTAAAGAGGTGATTACAATTAGTAACAGAGATCTTGTGATCATGTCGAAGGCCTTAAATATGGAATTTGTAAAGTTTATGACGGAGATATGGTAGTGCAACCTTAGATGGCGGCTTACTTTTTGATACGAATATTGCAAATATCAATCGATAATTGATACACGTTGAACGTAATTTATTTAAAATTTAAGTAATTTTTTATTGTTTACAAAAGTCTGGTCCAATTATCAAACCTCTTTTCAATTGAGTCGTTAAATTTCCAGCTTTAATATTTATCAATCATCAATTGGAAAGACCAACTTTTTGGTCTGATTCACTATTTCTTGTAAGCTTGCGTTAGGCTATTAAAATTCTGTAAGAGACTTATTGAACTAATAAAATCATAAACAAATTTATCAACGGACGATGACGTGAAAAATTCCAATACCATTTATGTTTTACTCTCAAAAGTGTTAGAATTCAGATTTTGAAATACTTCCGGAATAAGGTATTTTGAACCTAAATACATTTTTTGAGAACTAAAAGAGAAAAATATTTTCATAGCACAATTTAAATGGGTGCTTTTCAAAATTCTGTGTAATACACATAGATTAATGTTTCTTTTTATTATAAGATAATTAAAGTAAAATAAAAAGTTTACTTATAAAACATTCTCTTGGGTTACGTTCATACGAGGAGGACGTACATATCGTATCTCAAATTCGATGATGATCATGAAAACATTTTAATCAAAACTGAATTTTCACCCGAATGCGCTCACCTCATATCCAAACCAATTGCAAATCAAATTAATCATGGCTTAACGACGACGTAGAACGATGCGACGTAAGGCGACCGAACTGACGACGCGAAGCGACGCGACGAAGTTGAAGACGGAGATGGAAACGGAGATGAAGTCAACGTTGCGCGGGAACTCGCGTTTTTTAAAGTCCCACCAACACGAAAATTAATTTTCCACCTTGGCAAACGTAAACGCAATCGTCTGTCTGTCTGTGTGTCCATTTTGTTATATATCCACGGAGTCACAAACGACGAGACGCGACGTCGAGCGACCAGAGTAAGTTATATAGGTACATGCAAGACAAGACACAACCCCACCTCAATAATTCGATCGCTTATCGCTTTGGCCGAGGCTTTATTTTTATTCCACTCATTTTTATAGCAGGATCTTTCGGAGTTTCTTGTGGCTGATGACGATGATGAGGCGCTATGGGCTAACATCATTACAACCAGGAACCAGGTGGCAGAAGGGAAAAACGAAAGAGACCAAGGGCAATATCAACCACCAGCACCATCTACCATCAGCAGTTCAGTATTACCAGAACCGCACCGAGAGACGCGGATGCGGACGCGTTGCGATGACTCCCATATGCTCCAAACGATCGATTAAAATGTTAAGTGATTGCAACATGATTCACAGTTATTAAATGAACCTTAGAGCTAGCCAGGCGAATGGTAGTGCGTTGCTCGCGGTCGTACTTCCCAAAAATGTAAAATAAACAAAAGCAAGACTCGTCCTGGAAAGTGGCCCGGCATACCATGCCATACCATGCTATTGCATTACTATGAGAGAGGTCTGATGATGATGATGATGATGATGGGAACTTGCGAGCATGTAGTCCCAATCCAAATCCCAACTACGGCTAAAGCGGCTCGGGTTCTTTTGGCACCGCGGCAGGCACAAAAAATGCTTATAGCTTATACGAGTAGTGCCTGCTCTGGCCCACATTATCTGAATTCAAGATCACCGAACCGCTGCCGCCACTGCCGCCGTTAAGCCGTCACATTTACCTTAGGCTAACTTTTAGAGCCTATCTTTTGAACACCGTCCTCTCGCGGTAAGTTCTCTGGTCTCTGGTGCTGCTGCAGTCGGCCTGCGGCACAGTGAAGCTGGGTGTGCGGCCAGGCCAGGCCAGCCTGTAACAGGCTGCTACAGGTTTTATATGCCTCTTTTTGCGTCTTTTTGTGCTGTGTGCTGTGGGCTGTGGGGTCTGGGAGAGTGCGCACGAGCACTGCATCTGGTTAGCTGAAATTATAATGGCCTTTCTCGAGGAATGCGCATTGCAGCGCCAATTATGTGTCACCAATCATAAAGTTCCCACAGTATACTTTTCGTTCGTTGGCCTCGTCCGGGCTGGACGCGTGATGGTGATGGTAATGGTGGCGGTAGCGGTGACGGTGGCGGTGGCAGAACGGCCGTCGCTCGTCGTTTTCGTCGTCGTCGTCGTCGTTGCTGAAGTGTGGTTTTGTGCGGTGGCGTGCAGATTTAAAGCTTGGCTTGCTCAAGAAGAGGACAACCTGGTTTGGGATTTCGTTTTTATATAAGTAGTTTTTGTTTTGTTTATTGGAAGCAGTATGTGAGAGTCATGGCATAGCAAGAGCACAGGATACGTGTAGGATGATGATGAAGGTGCAGTTACAGCTTTGATGTTTGCCATTGGCAATCAGGGAGGTTATAATATCATCTGTTATGAAGCATGTGCTGTTCATACTCGTATATGCGCATAAAATATTACAAAAAATTGTATTTATTCAAAACGTTGGTAGAAGTTGTTGAAGAATCAAATAACGATTTAATTTGAAAAATGTCGAAATTGTCTGTAAGTATTTACGTCTCTTTTTTATATTGACGCCGGAACTGTACAACTTAATAGTCTAAGGAACATAGAAGTCATTGGATGCACCCTTAACTAACTTTTTCTGGATCATCAAGAGTGCTTGATACTAATACTAACTAATTAGTACTTATTTTCAAATAGGATAAACGTTTCCTATTTTTGAAGCATTTTAGTAAAATACTTGGACAACTCTCTGTTGTGTCAGACGAAGAAAAAGAGAAACGATTTACTATTGACAGCTCGGAGATTAAAAAATTGTACTAGAAGATGACAGTTAGGAAGTAAAAAAATGTTGTACTAGATTCTAAGTAAATTGTGCTGCGGTCGGTTCAAAGGTAGTGTAGAAACAATTGGTCTAAATAAATGAAAAAAATGTAGTAGATGATGACTGTTCGGTGATAAAAATTATTGTATTAGATGATAGTTAAATCTTGTGTTTGTCTGAAGGTTAATAGAAAAATGTGGGTACAACATCGTTTAAACATACCCAAACAATTGTACTAGATAAGGAAAGTTCAGTAATAAAAAATAATGTATTAGATGATAATCTTGCGTTTGTCTAAAGCTGGTGTGGAAAAAATAGGGTACATCATCGTCTAACTACTACGAACAAATTGTACTATGTCATGTCAGTTTGGTGATAAAAATATTGTACTAGATGACAACCAATATATCATTTACGTCAGTGCAAATTTGGAAAGTGAAATGCCCGTCTACTGAGTTTAATGCACATTGCCTTGCATTACGTTTCGCATTATCCACGCGCATATAACATATACGAATCCCATGCCCAGACCAAGCCAGACCAAGCCAGACAAACAGACAAACGGACAAACAGACAAACTGTTCGACTTGTCCGAGATTTTTAGAGAAAAGAGTTTCAGAAACAAAACCAAAACCAAAACAAAAACGAAAAGAAAAACAAAAACTTAAACCAACAACATATAAACAACACCGCTGTACCGTGAGAACTTTTCTCAGATCAACACTCCACAGTGCAACCAGTACCTACCTTACCTAACTGCAATGCAATGCAACCAGGCTGCAGCAGCTGACTACTCACTGACCATGGCACTCAACAGTGCACATTTATTTACCTATTTACTGGTGGCAACTGCAACAACAGGCATGGCATCGGCTATGGCTTCGGCCTGGCACTGGCACTAGCACCACACTACCGACTACTGACTACCGCCGCGTCGCGTCGCGTCGGTCGCTGCTGCTGCAGCCAAAGTGAAGCCATTTTGCTTTCTTTTTGTGTTTTTGGTGGAAACGGAGTCAACGGAGGAGTGCAGAGTTAGTACTCGTCGTCGTCGTATTCTTAAGTCGGAGCTGCTGCTGCCACTGCCGCTGCCTCTGAAGCTGGAGCTGCCACTGCTGCCTGTTAGGCTGGCTGGTTGTTTGGTTGGTTTGTGGCTGAGGTTTGTTTACGTTGTTTGTTTGTTATGGCGGTGGCGTCGGTGGAAGCAGCAGCAGCAGCAGCAGCAGCAGCAATAGCAACAACAGCAGTTATAGCTAGTGTTGTCGTTGTCGGCATGGCTAAGAGCAGCAACTATGAGCATGACACACGGTATCAGTGGAGGAGATCACATGGTGGTCCTGGGAGAATATTTTCCCTTTCACTTTGTGCTCAAAACTTGGCGACCGTTTTCGTTGTTGTTGTTGTTGTTATTATTTTATTGAACAGTATACAAAATAAGCTTTTAAATGATAAAAAGAAAAACAAGTTAACAAAAATCTACTGCCGATGCTGCTTCAACCCGGAACGACCACGACATCGGCATCAGCATCAGCATCAGCAACGAAAATGTCGGCAACGACGAGCGACGGATACGGCAGCGATGGCGATGGCGCGATGACGATGAATTGTTATGTGCTGGCGGTGATGGTGGCGCTGTTATCTGTTAATTTTTTTGGAATTGATTTATGTGACTTCAAGTGTCGGATGGTTTTCGTTTTTATTTTTGGTTTGGATGAATTGTTTTACGGCTTTTAAAGTTAAATAAATATTTATGGATTTCTAATTTCTGACAGTTGTAGTCATTATCAGTAGGTATGTGGTGTTATATTTTGACGATGATGATGATTTTGATTGCCTTTACTTATGATTACTACTCGTATACATTTAGATGATATCTTCGTGTGAAATTATACAAGTTGATAAAGTATAGGCAATAGATGGCAGGGTTATACCTTTGTCGATATATTAAGAAATCTTATCTCATTTTGATACAAATTTATGTAATTTAAAAATCTTAAAATTTGTCATGCTCGTTATATTTAGACATATAAATCAGTTCAATTAGGAACTGTTTTTTTAATTAAATTGAAAACCCTAATTAATGTGGCACAATTAGTTTGACAGTCTTTTGTATTGGAAATAAACTAACTGTAGGTCTTCTTAGGTTCCAAGAACCACTGGAAGTGAAGTATGCGCAAAATCTATTCATGACCCGAGCTTAAAGTCTGTTTCATTCGCACTAACTGCAAATGAAAACCAAGCAGTTGGAAGTTGATAAACATCAAATGAAAAGAAAAGTGTTTTGATAAGAAGAAAATGTATTATTATCATTGAAAAGTTGCTCAAATAAAATAGTAAAACACAGTTGTTCTAGAGTGTATTTCAGTACTTATCAATTATCAATTTCTGTTTGATAATCGCAACAAGGATAAAGATTACAAGGGATACAAATAACATATTGAGCTTACAAGCCTAACTAAACGTGTATGTAATTATCCTTTGAGTTAAGAAGACGAACCGGAGATAAATGTGGAATATATAATTCGACCATTAAAACTCTTTCCAACAATAACTGAAAACATTCAAACAAAATTCTTGGGAAGCTTAATGTATTTTTATTGATGGTTGATTTTCCAATAAATCCACA
Source organism: Eupeodes luniger (assembly GCA_951509635.1). Classification (NCBI taxonomy): domain Eukaryota; kingdom Metazoa; phylum Arthropoda; class Insecta; order Diptera; family Syrphidae; genus Eupeodes; species Eupeodes luniger. The sequence continues at coordinate 3,433,853 of OX608074.1, forward strand.
AAATATCAAATTTATCAAGTTGCGTCATTTACAAAAGTGAATAAGGCCAATTCTTGAAATTTGGCCTTATTTCACTTGGCTTTATTTCACGGCACCAAGTCATTTCTGTTTATCAAAGCCTACTAAGCCAAAAGGTCAAAGTTAGTGTGATCTATAGTCGTGAATTTTATTTGTAGGGAAGGAAGAAAATATAGTGTTTACTAATTCACATTTGTAGAAACTAAATTCAATCTCGAACTTTTTTCTTTCTAAATCAGTTGTTGTGAAAAATAATTGATCAATGGATCACAATTTTAACAAACGTTCTTTAAGTGGCTGATAGGCTTTATATTTATTATATTTTTTAACCTTTAATTCACTCACGGAAATTAAATAGATTCAAATATCGTTTATTTTACAAAACATTTATTTGAGTGTGCCAAAATGATGTTTAAAAAACTGATCATTTTTGTTGAATGTGTCAATTATCAATTGGTCAATATCAGTTCAATCTTTATCTGCCCAATTAATAAGAGACTGTTTTGAATATGAAGAAAAGATGTAGTCCACAATCAAAAAAGGATAATTTTTGTATTAAGTGATATTTTCAAAGAACGAATTTCAGCATTTATGAACTATCAGTTGATATTTGATAATCGCACCAAGGTTGAATTTCAACGTTTACTCAAGAATTTTCTTTTTAACTAGAATCCCCATATTGATTACTATAACCTAGAATGAGGTTTAAGAAATAAATCACCCTTGTTTGAAGTGTCAATTTATCAATTCACTTTAATATTAAACTATTCAATTGATAAGAGTTTTGATAAATGATAATATTTTCAGACTATTGTGAATATCAATGAGTAGACAATATTATAAATGGCTTATTTTGTATGTTGAATGAAGCTTTAAAAGAATATTTATCAGCTTTCCATTGATATTTGACAATTGAAAAAGGGATGAAATTCAAATATTTTATCGAACATTTTTTTTCTAGCAACTCCACGTTGATAACTTTGTTCTAAAATAAGGTTTAAAAATAATCACTTGTTTTTCAAGTAACAATTATCAATTGATAAATAATATCAATTTAAAAATAAAAAGTTTTCATAATTTAAAACAAGTGTGAAATTATCACTTGATAAATTGATAAGTGTTTTGATAATTGAAAACGTCTTAGACTATTGCGAAAATTAAGGAAATGTGAAGTCAACAATTCAAACAACTTTTGAAAGAAAGAATTTCAATATTAATAAACTATCAATTGATATTTGACATTTGAAATTTCAGTGAGTATTAACTATTTCCACAGTTTACTACAATTTTTTTACAAAAATTAAAAAATAATAAAACAGATATTTATCAATTGATAAATATCTGTTTTATTATATTATATATTTATCAATTGATAAATATCTGTTTTATTAAGAGAAAACTAATTGAAATTTTTGACAGTTGAGAACGTCTGAATATCAATAAAAAATATGCTGTCACCATTTGGTGAAAGAAATTTTCAAATGTCGAATTGCAAAATTTATCAGCTATCAATTGATATTTGACACTCGCAATATGGGTTAATATCAATTATGTCCAACGTCGTCGTCGTCGTTTAAACCAGAATTTTCTCTACTGTCAGAATATCAAGATTGATAAGTATTTTTAGAGTTTTAACAGTTTTCCGCATGAGAAGCGATTATTTGAAAATTTTCTTATTAATGTGTGAATATGAAAAAACATATGTATCTTGTCTGCAGGGAACAAAACAAAAAGTGAGCTTTGGCTGCAAGTCAAGCATTAAATTTATTTTATTACACTATACAATAATTAATTGATGTTCTATTTTTTAACATAGGTATACACATTGTGACGCCACAATTTTATCGAGCGTGAAATTGAAGCGCCAAAATAATGACCAATTTGAACTAACAATAAATTGGGGCGGCCATAAGGCCTTGAACATGTGAGGCATTAGTAACAAACAGAAACGGATAACGATTGATTTATATTGATAAGTTGTTTCGTGTTTTGTGTTAATTTGTGCTCTTAAAACCTTCTGACACAAAGACTGCAGAGACTGACCGAAACGATTGACACGATATCAGTCTTTTCCTAATTTGAATGAGATAATTTTGTACGCCTTCCCATTTCTTGATTTAGAAGAATAATGCGCTCTCGCAGTTATAAACGTCATTCATTTGAAAAATGCGCAAATTCATTGCAATAGCGTTTGATGATCATGATGATGAAAATGATAATGATGGCAGGCAGGAAGTCAGGTATACGAGCAGCGTAAGCGTTCTTATAATATTATGCATGTGGAGTTGAGTTGAGGAGTATTTCTGGAAATATCTTGATTTGCACTGAATGATAAACATTCGGTTAAATTAATTGAAATAAATGTATCTTTTCCTTTTTTTTTGCAGATGCAGAACAGAATTAAAAAAATAAAAAAACAACCTGAGAATTACATCAATCAACTGAGAAAGAAAAATTTACAATTTAAATTCTATGTGAATCAAGACCTCTGTTAAAAAGCAGAGCAAACAAAATATCAATTGCTTTTAGATTGTATGTTTTAAGAGTAAGTACTTTGCGTGCCAAGGCACTGATTTTCTGTCCTATTTTCTTGTTGTTGTTGCTGTTTTTGTAAAAATTTGTTGGTAAAATGATAATATGGAGTCGGTTTGTTGTAAGTCTAAAAAGTCTGAGGCTATTCCTCCTCCTGGTCGGGTTGGTGTAATCTTCATCTCTCTTATTTGTTATAACGTCGTCGTCGTTGGGATATATTAATTAAATCAAGAATGAATGTGCATTCAGCGTGTACGCTATAAGAACAAAACAAGACATTCATGCGAAAAGAAAAAGCAGGAGATCGACCTCCTCGTGCTAAAGATAGAGATACGGAAAATAGAATTCCGAAAATGCCAACACCTTGATCAGAGAGTGATACACCGGCATCATCGGTGGCAATGTAGTCGACGTCGACGGAAGACGGACTACGGACAATGGACGACGGAGGGTATTTCAAAATGTATAGCAACTTTTGTATTTTATTTTATTGTTGTTGCTATTTTTATACCTTTATATACATACAAGTTTCCTCCTTCATTCTGTACACCTTGGCTTGGCCAGTCTTAGAGCTATACTAGCCTAGCCAATCAGTAGACACAACCAGATGGTTACTTAGAGTGTAAATAGTGGAGAATTAGCATTTAGTTATTCCACCTATTTCGATTGTAAAGTTGTGCATCATTATTGCAAACGCAACAAAAACCCAAAGCTGATACGATACGGTGTATAGATACATTTTGAATACCTTGATATACATGTAGGAGAGGCAGATGGTATTTTTTAAATGTTCTGGCAAGATACCCATCTAAAAATCTGTAACAGATACACAGGTGGCTTGGCCATGTGTGCATTATAAATTATAGTTGAACTTTTAAATATATTTTGATTTTATACCAACATTGAATTAAATTATGCAATTTGGCCTTTGTTTTTGATGTGGGAAGAAGGTTTTGTTTTTTTTTATATGTATTGTCATTCACAGGTAACTTGTAAAATGATTAAATCAAAAAAAATATGTAAAGCTTTGAAGGTCTATTTAAATTGATATCAAAGAGATTTTCGTTTTTTTCTTGACACTATAAATAATATTGGAATTGTGTAAATTTTAATAAAGTGTTGAAAAATTTATGTTAATTTCTTAAAGTCGAAAAAATGCCAAAGTCGTGTTGTAACATAAGAAAAATGTCCGAACGAATTAGCTCCCAAGCGTCAGCCTAAGATACCCTGCAGTTATTTTTTCATTCAATTCATTATAGGTAAATTAGTTTCTTGTTATTTTCAAGTAAATAAAATAAATTGGGTGGCGCAACAGTCCGTTGAGAACTAGGGCCTAGTGACTTAAAACTATCAACCATTCCTGTGTGCGAGTACTATGTTGTCAGGGATGGAGGGGACCTACAGTTTTAAGCCGAATCCCAACGGCCATTTTGAGAAAGAACTTTTCATGACAAGAATTAAACTTAAGATGTCATAGGCAGGGATCGAACCCAAGACCTCTGGCATGACAGTCCAACGCACTAACCATCATGCCACGGGTACAACTAACTTATTTTCAAGTATTACTTTAAAACTTAGCTATTAAGTTCTAGATTAAATCAGAATTAATTTACTGCTTACTCAAAGATAGGGCAGGCCACGAGAGGAGACCCACTGTTAACTCTGGTTTAACTAATTTTGACAGTGGCAGCCATATTGTTTCTTTTAATTTCTGTCAAAATATCTCCTTTTAATCAGTCACTTAAGATAAATTATCATGGAAAGTTATAGCGCCGAGGAACATGTGCAACACGACATGTGTTGCACATGTTCCTCGGCGACCGTCAACGTCGATCGCTATAGGTCGATGATCACCAATTTCTTGTGGCCTGAATTTGATGATAAGGACACCGAAGATATATAATTTCAACAAGATGGCGCTACGTGCCACACAACTCAAGACACAATCGATGTTCTGCGCGAGTTTGGCATGGTTATCTAGCGCTGAAACGACGACGTGAATTGGTTATGGCCACCAAGATCGTGTTACTTTTAGACTTAAGTCGTAGGTCTTTGCGAAAAAGCCGCAAGCCATTGCAGATGGCATTGGTCAAATTCAGCCTGATTTATGCGCAAAAGTTGTCGAAGAAGAAATAAGAAATAAATCTCATATACACAACATGTTTTATTTAATTTTAAAATCGATCCATCTTTAAAAGCAAAAATAAATTATATAATATTTGTAGTACAGAATTTTGAGTTAGAATATTTTGATTAAAAAAACAGTATTTTATTAAAAGCAGACCAGAATTTAATCCGAAAATCAACCAACCAAATACATAACCTAAAATCGGCTATTTTCTCGTACCATGGACTGGACATTATGTCAGCTGAATCCATTTTTCCTTGCATTTCCATTTCTAGCAAGAAAATAAGCTGATACGGAAAGCTCTCCATTTTAGATTCAATTTGAAAGAACTCAGCTGTCAAATCGCTTCGAATGCTTGTTCAGGTCTAGGAATTAGATCCCTCCCGTCCGTCGCTCGGTTGAAAGACGAAAACTTTGACCGGCCGAGGGGCAAGGAGCGAGAAAAACAGCTCAACAAGTTTGGAGACGTTGAACACTGTGAAGATGTTAAGGCCCACAGCTACTACCATCGACAACTTATCAAATTGCACTGCGAAAAATAGTCGGATTATGAACAAAGACATACAAATCTGACTTTTCTTCACGACAACGCATCATCACACTCGTTAAAAATGGACCAAAACTATTGGGAAATACTCAACCGGGAGGTGCTATCCCGCTTGTTCTCTAGACCTGGCTCTTTCCAACTACCACCTCTCCTTGACAATGGGCCACGAGTTAGCCACCGCGGCGTATTGCACTTTGATCTTACCAAGACGTCCGAAAATGGCTTGATGAGTAGTTTGCCTCGAAAAAAGAGAAGGAGTTTTTTTTGGTGTAATGTCCACAAATTTCTTGAGAGACTTAAAATATGTGTACCTAACGAGGGAAAGTACTTTGGAAAAAATTGTATTGAGATCAAGCTCACTTATGCATCCATAAGCATTGTAATTCAGTTCAATACAATTCCTTAATTTTCGATAAAAAATTTTGTTGAAAGATTGATTGATTATTTGAATTTGACAGTTCAATGAAAAATTAAGAAAAAAGTACAATAAAAAGTTAAACGAAAAATTCTAAAGCAAACTAAACTAAACTTTTATTTATGTGACCGGAACCGACCTAATTTATCTAAAACAAAAATATTATTATGTATTATAATTTTGACAGGTATCAAATTTTTGTTGGGTTTTCAATATAAGTTTATGTTTGCTTGATCTCTTCTAGTCGGACCTTATAGTGTGGTGCAAGTTTCGTTAGGATTTTTAATGTCAAATTGACAGTTTGTGAACCCAGAAATGGATCAAGTTAAGTTTGATATCCTATGAATTGTGTGTTCAGTCTTCTACTTAAAACCATTTCAAACCCATTTTGTGCATTTCTTTTTTTCAATTCAAGTCCAATTAAATTTGTATTTATTTTCAATGTAATGTCAAATGGAACTATCTTGTTAACATCAATCTTTTTATTGTTTTTGTTTTTTCTTAACAATTTGTTTTGTCTTAATTAAAACAAACTGCAGACAATTTTGATATAGTAATAAAAATGTAAACACCTCCTTGACAAACGAACATTACTAATGAGGTTTTTGCGAGTTTGTCATGGAATCGAATTCTCGAGATAATCTTTGTGAGATTTTTGTTACTCATGTTAAATTTCTGCTTTAACAAGAACCCAACAACTAATAATGGGTACGTGTGATTACTGCTTAACTTAGCAATAATTGTAATTTGTTAATTATGTTTAACGAACTAAAACGCGGCCGTATAACAGCCGTTGTTGTTTTTGTTCATATCAAGAGTGCATTCAGTTGTCATTAGTTTAAACAAAACGAAATAAAAGAAGTCTTTTAACTTAAGATTTGGTCTATAGCGTGGAATTATTTGATGAGGGGAGGAAGGAATATATGTAAAGGCATGGGTATAGTTAGAGAGATAAATATCTTTTGGCTGTGGGTGGATGATTTAATTATTATTTGCTTGAAACTTTGGTTTATAACTTAATGATAATTGTTATGTTCTTTTGTCTAGTTTTTGAACACACTCACACATACAAAAAAAAACAATAACAATAAAAGAACTAAATTGGTAAGTTAAGGTATAGTTGAAAGTATGATTTTACCACTGATAGTGACTGAGAAACGCTGCGTTCGCGCACTTGAGGGGAGAAAAGAGAAGGAGAAGGCTACTGATTAATTAGTCTTGGGACAATTCAGTTAATGGTTGCATGGTCTACTATTATTGTTGGTTGTTATAAAGCTTTCTTTTTTTTGTTTTTTTTTTTGTGATATGTTGTAAAAAGATGTGTATTATAAAATATGACCTTTAATGATGAAATTTAATGACAGCAATTTTTTTTAAGATTTTTAAGAAAACGCGGGTGCATTTCATTTTCGAAAATTACCCATTTAGAATATCAGTAATTTGTTTAAAATTTAAAACAGCAATAATTTGGGATCCTGGTTCATATGTGAGCCGATTTCAAAACACACTAAAAAATAGTTATCATTCTGGCAGGTAGATGTCTATTTTATATTACAGATGGTAAGGTAGTGTGAACTCTAGTTGAAAGAAAAGAGACATATCATATTTGAAAAGTAAACAAACATAAGGAAAAAAGAGATAGCTGTATCAGACTTTGAGACTTGATCTACATTCCTTTCTTTTAGCTGAGAAAGCTATATGTTTTATTTACAATGGCGATGGCGATTATAGAAAATTAGATTGGCAACACTATTTTAAATAGCGGCCATTTTGTCTGCTGTCAAGTAATTTATTTCTAGTTTTCTGGCATGTCAAAAATCGAAGTCACAGGTTCACCTACCAGGATCTGTAGTTTCAACAAGACAGCGCGCGGCAACGCAAAATGTCTCACAGCTTGTGCCGCAATTTATTTATCGAAGGAACGTTTGGTAACCGAAACACTTCACGTTACGGGCCCGTTAATTGACAGCTTGTCTATTTTCTGTGTTGATATGTGAAGTCGCTTATCTTCACCGATAAACCCAAAACGATTGACCACTTGCAACTGGAGGACAGCATCCGCCGCGTTATTGCCAATATACGGTCACAAATGTTGGAAAAAGTTATAGAAAATTGGACCTCTAGATTGAACTACGTCCAACCTAGTCGTGGCGGTCACATGCCAGAAATCATATTTAAATTATAACGTCAGAACATCATCTTCCGAAAAAAAGTAAATTTCATGTCAATTTATAAAAATCGTCAAAATTGTAATCTTTTGCTAAGTAATACAAAATTCTCTTTTGCATTTGAACACGTCTTTATAGTGACAGTTCATGTACAAAATAAACAAATCAAACAAATCTAAATCTGAGGAAGGGAACTGTTGAATTTAAATGTCAAAAACTCAGATGTCAAATGAATCTAGCAAATTAATCTAAAAGGAGCCATTTTGTGACTTTAAAATTAGTAAAATTTGAAGGGATGTAGAAAGATGTCATTTAAAATCAGAAAGTTCATCTATTGACGGGTAACTTAAATTATTGTGAGATTAAATACTGTGAGATTTTTGAAAGTAGCCTTGTAATTTAAAGATTACAAGAGTTGTGGTAAAATTTTAAAAACACCTTTTATACCTCATCTATAAATATATGAATCACAATATTATTTTACTATCTTTTTAATCTTCTTTAAATACAATAACAATTACAACTTATCTTCTTAAATAAATTCAAATAATAATGTGTGCAGTTTAATTAAACGACGATGCGACGATATGTACATCTTATAAATTTCTCAAGTGATAGTGATTTATTAGTTCCCGTATTATCACTTTTATTCTACTAACATTCTTCTTCCTGTATTTATGACTTTTCTCCCTGAACTGTATTTATATCAATTCTATGACTATGGAAATTTTGTAAATATACAAACTATTTTAAAAAAATTATTTCTTACTAAGAGGTGGAAAATTTTTGACAGCAAAAATAATCAATCCATTTTTCCGAACTTAGATCTTTTCAAGTTAAAGCTGTGAGACATTAAGGTGAACAAATTAAGATCTCATCTTCTTTAAATTAATAAATATTTTTCATTGTAATTCACAATAATAATTAAGTTCTCAAAAGTCCTCTTAGTCGGGCATTCATTTCAACATTAAATTTGCACTCGATCACGGATTTTATTTTTGGCAAAGAATACTTAAAAAAAAAATAAATAAAAAAACAAAAATAAAACGATGAGGGTTCTTATTAATTTCATTCATTTATCCGGGACGTGTATAAAATAAATATAAATGAAATGTGCAACTACCACAGAAATTATATACGAGTATTATTATTATTTTTACAAACGAAACAATAACACTCAACTCAATATTGATGGCGATGGGGTGTACTGTACACGTATCATCAGTGTGTTGCAAGTCATCGTCAAAATTAATATTGCAGCACCTCCATTTTTTGAGCAACCATCATCAAAGAGGGAAGAAAAATTAATTCGATGATCAATCAGAATTAATTTACAGTGAAAACTCTCACAACCGGTGCTCATGCAAGTACTTTCGTAAAAGGACCTATAAATATCGTAAGTTCAACATTAAACTGTATATAAAAAAGAGAGTAAGAAATGTTGGGGTAGTTCAAGAATTTACTCGTTTTGCTTTAAGAAAATGCTTCATCTTAAAACCTCACTTTTGATGGAATTGAATGTCCTACCTTTAATTTTAAGAACCTGAATTTATATTTTTGTTTTGAAAATTTGTTTCAGTTCGTTGCACCTCTTATCAGATACTTTTTGAACAACCCTCCCTTCCCCTTATCCTCCTTCTAAGAATTCAAGGTCACGTCAGCTTCTCAAGACTTGTGGGTACAACAAACTTAGTGTTTATTTAAACCAAAAAAAAAAAAAACACAAAACGTAAATATACAAAATCTTTGTCTTATTTCTTTAAGTTGTTATGTAGGTATGTACAAGTACAAAAAGATTAAATATAAATTAAATGTTAATACCTTTTATGTGACAAACCACTCAACTTCATTGTTATGCAAACAGGGTTGCACTACTTACCCAAAGATGGGATTAACTAATGATCTCCCTCTGCCAGATATCTACTGGCAAAAATATAGTGGCCTGCATCAGCGCTGCGCCGCTGCTGGCGGCTGGAGGTTGGAGGCTGGCGGTTAGCAGTTGGCAGTTGGCGATGGCGGTGGTGGCGGCACCATCAACAAACCAACAAGCCAAACAATTTTGCCAAGTATACATATGAACTATAGTTTATACTGAAGCTGATGCTGTATGCGGTTTTTGATTTGTGGGTTTTCTCGCAGGCTGTGCGCGATTCTTATCTGCGTGAGAGATGGAGATATGAAATGTGAGGTTCAGGTTGGTTTTTGCGAAATTAAATGCATTCCAATTGAATTTTTTTTAATTGAATAGTGATTTATAGTAATAGAATGTCGATTTGGGGTTATTTACGAGTACATATTTGGTACCGCGCGACCGAGCGTTCGGCTGTCGTCCATGGGTCGTCGTTGTCGACTACGGTGTGTTTCTTTTTGTTTTTAGTTTGAAGGTGGTTCATATTTTTATATTTATATTAACTTGTTTTATATAATCATACGATTAAAGGAGTATTTTTTTTTTTAAAGTTAGATGGCTAAATACTAACGATTAAGTCAATTCAAATATGATTGATGACTTCGGTCAAATTTTGGAAAGTTGGTAATATTATTTTGTATCAAAAGAAGCCAACAGCAAATTAAAAATTCCAAAAGTTAAAAAGAAATACAGTTTTATAACCATTTTAAATAAATTGGCTCCACACTTAAGTGACTTCCAATCTTATCCTACATTCAAGAATTAATTGCTTGCAAAAATCAACTGATCACATAGAAATCCTATCACTTAATTTCTTAGCTGGCGCCCAACTTGGGACTGTTTTAATTTGCTGAATTTATTCAAAAAATGTACTGTAAAGAAACTGATGACATCGAAAACATTCTCACAGAAATATGTGAATTGGGAGAAAAAAAATCAACTTGCGCCCAACTTGGGATTTTTTTAAATTGAATTTACTGGAATTTCTTTAAATAATTTTAAAATAATTTGTTATAACAAGCATAAATCAACTGCTTACTAAGAAAACAGAGAAATAATTTAAAATAAGTTTGGGAATTGGGAGTAAAAAACTAAATTATTTTTTAAAATGGCGCCCAACTTGGGATGTTTTGCTCAATTTCTCTAAATAATTTTAATATACATTTTTCTCTCAAGTATAAATCAACTAATCACTACGAAAACTCTCTCAGAGAAATAATTTGGAATAAATTTGTAAAATGGGTAGAAAAACAAACAAAAAGTTTCTGAAGTGGCGCCCAACTTGGGATTTTGTATTTCCTGAATTTTTTGAAATTATTTAAATGCAATTTAAACTATCTGATCATTACGAAAATTATTGCACAGAAAAGAATCAAAATAAATTTGAGATATGGAAGACAAAAACCTCCTTAATTGGCGCCCAACTTGGGATTTTGTATTTGCGGAATTTCTTAATATAAATACAAGTCATTCACACAAACAAAAACGAAAATCATGACACAAAAATAATTTCAAATAAATGTATGGATTGTGAAAAGAAAACAAGAAGTTTCATAGCTGGCGCCCAACAAGAGATTTTTTTTGGTTTACTGATTTTTTTTTTAAATAATTTAAATGTTATCTTTTTACACCAGCATAAACCAACTCACAAAATAACTCAAAATATATTTGAAATTTGGGTGAAAACAAAAAAGTTTCTTAACTGGCGCCCAGCTTGGGACGTTTTTTTTTGCTGACAATGTTTGAATAAATGAAACTAAATTTTCTTAAACAAACTTAAATCAACTAATGACTTTAAAAACCCTCCTCCAAAAAATTCAAAATAATTTGAGAAAATTTAGAGAAAAACAAAAAAATCTTAATTGGCGCCCAACTTAGGATTATTTAATTTATTGTAATTTCGTTCACAGAATCATAAAAGATTCTCAAAAACATCAAATCAAATATGGAAACACAATTATTCATTAAAAACTTAAGAAAACTCTTCAAGATTAGTCGACAAAAAAAACCATACCGACAACTCCGATAGAAAAAAACCTACTTAATTATATCGATAGTTATACGTTTAATAAACTATCTCGTTAGTTCAATTTTAGCATTAAGACATCGATTTTTGTTTTCAATCTAGCTTCACATGATGAATATCTACTCCTTCCGACAAAGGAATATCACCTTTTCTAGGATTTCATTAAGTCAATAACGAAATAACAATATGAGGCATTTCTATCCTTAAATGGCGCCCAACTAATGCCCAACTATGCCTAAATACGCCATATTTAAGTACAAAATCTCCATAAAATTTACCTCTGTATAGCTCCTTGCAAGCTATTTTACGTATAATTAACAATCATAGTCAAGCAGTGTCATTTTTAAAAGATGATAAATCTTCCCATAGGTATTTGCGCGCATTGTTTTGTATAGCCCACACGCACTTAAATAAATGGGGAGTATGCGATCAGGCGGTCAAGCCTTGTTGTTATTGCTCGGCTGCCGACCCATATAGCCCCGTCTGGTCCCGGCCCGGGGAGAACAATTAAAATAAACTACATTGGTCATCATCTCCTCCTTCCCATCATCACATTGACAGTGCAACATAATAGTCGTCGACAGCAACATCGTCATCATCATCGTCATCTGATCCTGATGCTGTTGCTGATGCTGCTGTCGCAACCGCTGCGCTACCATGCCGACAATGCGAGATGATGATGAGATGACAATTGTTGTGGTGGTCTTAGCAAATGTTCAGTTTATGACCAGAAGCAGAATCAACGCGCAACGCGGGCTTATTACTGATTTGTTTTTGTATTTTTGTATATTTTTGTTCTTCATATATTCCTGTCTCTTGTTTTTCTGCATTTGTTTTTATTTATTTTCTTTATTATTTTATTTATACTTTTTTGTTTTATGGAGTTTGCAATTTTCATCCCAAATTTGGAATTGTAGAAAGCTATTTGCCTCAATCTCTTTTAGATTATCATTTGTTATTATTTACTACGACTGCTCTTTGTTTTATTTACAACAATTTTTATTTATGCAGCAGCAACATCAGCAGCAGCGTCAGCGGCACCACAACTACTACCAATAGTACGTCGCGTCGGTCGTCGCTCGTCGCTGTCGACGACGACGACGGGCTATTAGTTGGCATAGCTTTATTGGGAACATGAAACCGGAGCCACTGCCGAAACCGAAACAGCCAACAGCCAGCAGAGTTGGGCTCTGATGGTGCGCAGGTAAAACGTAAAACCGCTGCTTTTGCTTTATGCCTGCCTTGGCTTGGATGCACTTATAGAGAGAAAGAGACTAAACAGACAGACCTGAAGCTGTTGCTTGTGCTACCGCTGCGCTGCTGCAGCTCGCTGGTGGTGGTGCTGCTGCATGCCGTTGCTTTAGTTTGAAGTGTTTCTTATGCTGGAAGCTGGAGGTACCTAGTAGTATCTCGTAGGTGAAGAGATTTCGATATAAATAGATAGATCAAGTGCCTCTGGCATCTCTCTGAATATATGTACTTGAAGTTGGTTTGGTCAACTTGCTGATTGCACCGCGCCGTGAGAGTTAATGTAACACTGTGCGAACGCGTTGGACTTAACAATAACAACAACAACCAACAAACAACAACAAGTTGGTGGCTTTGTTAGTGCTTCGAAATGTGGTCTTTTCGGAATAGCTTTTGAATTACCACATTTGGCATGTCTTTAGTTGGTCATGGTTGCATCCTGAAAGTACCTCTTATGTTTTGCCGGTGTTACTGTATACTATATATAACTTAAGATAAAGAAGAAGCTGAAGAAAAGGAGGATAGGAAATCATATGGGAAAAATGTGATCAGGTTGCTCTTAGTATTATTATTATTTTTTGTTTTGTAGTTTTCGTTATGAGAAATTTTATTTTCTTTGATTCTGTTCTATTTGGTCGAAATGATATATAGAACTGCCAAATGGATTTTTCCATAGTAAGCCAAAATTGAAAAATGTCTTCAATTCAAATTCCTATACCTACGACACTTTAGGAAATGCGTAGATAAAATGGCTTTGCCTAAGGAAAGAATTGAGGAAGTTTGGTAGTTTTGTCGCAAAGACAAAGGTGGAAACTAAGAAGATATTAAATACGAGTGTCCCCGCTCTGAATCATCTGGAAAAATAGTTTATATATGTTATCTAGTTCATTGGAAATGCACCTGTCATTAGTGGATTTCAAGACATCATTCTGTTTTTGACTCTGAAATTATGATCCTATGTGGCTTGATAGGCAGCGACATTCTCAACAAATAAAATTATTTAAATTTCATGTCAATTAAAAAGAAACCCTTTTTAGTTTATTCCATTTGAAATTTCTAAATCTAAAAAAAAACACCCTTTATATAGTATTATGTAGTACATTTTTACTAACCATAATTTGGGGGAAAAGGCTCAAAATTCTGAAAATGTTTGTAAGAAAAATTGATGCTATAATTTATAATACAAATTTCAATTTTATGGTACAGCATTCCACATTCCCGCCGTACGGCAAAAGAGCTAATCTCTGTACTTTACTATAACCGAATTTAAGCTCAGGGGTAAACTGCTGGCCATTCCTAGAACTGCGAGTATTCCGGAAGCACTTTTTTTTAATGCTCAATTTTATAGTACAGCATTCCACATTCCCGCCGCCGTACAGCTATAGAGCTAATCTCTGTACTTTACTATAACCGAATTTAAGCTCAAGGGTAAACTGTTGGCCATTCCTAGAACTGCGAGTATTCCGGAAGCACTTTTAATGCTCAATTTTATGGTACAGCATTCCACATTCCCGCCGTACAGCTATAGAGCTAATCTCTGTACTTTACTATAACCGAATTTAAGCTCAAGGGTAAACTGTTGGCCATTCCTAGAACTGCGAGTATTCCGGAAGCACTTTTAATGCTCAATTTTATGGTACAGCATTCCACATTCCCGCCGTACGGCTAAGAACTAATCTCTGTATTTAAGCTCAAGGAAAAATTGTTGGCCATTCCTAGAAGTGCGAGTATTCCGGAAGCACTTTTAATGCTCAATTTTATGGTACAGCATTCCACATTCCCGCCGTACAGCTATAGAGCTAATCTCTGTACTTTACTATAACCGAATTTAAGCTCAAGGGTAAACTGTTGGCCATTCCTAGAACTGCGAGTATTCCGGAAGCACTTTTAATGCTCAATTTTATGGTACAGCATTCCACATTCCCGCCGTACGGCTAAGAACTAATCTCTGTATTTAAGCTCAAGGAAAAATTGTTGGCCATTCCTAGAAGTGCGAGTATTCCGGAAGCACTTTTAATGCTCAATTTTATGGTACAGCATTCCACATTCCCGCCGTACAGCTATAGAGCTAATCTCTGTACTTTACTATAACCGAATTTAAGCTCAAGGGTAAACTGTTGGCCATTCCTAGAACTGCGAGTATTCCGGAAGCACTTTTAATGCTCAATTTTATGGTACAGCATTCCACATTCCCGCCGTACAGCTATAGAGCTAATCTCTGTACTTTACTATAACCGAATTTAAGCTCAAGGGTAAACTGTTGGCCATTCCTAGAACTGCGAGTATTCCGGAAGCACTTTTAATGCTCAATTTTATGGTACAGCATTCCACATTCCCGCCGTACGGCTAAGAACTAATCTCTGTATTTAAGCTCAAGGAAAAATTGTTGGCCATTCCTAGAAGTGCGAGTATTCCGGAAGCACTTTTAATGCTCAATTTTATGGTACAGCATTCCACATTCCCGCCGTACAGCTATAGAGCTAATCTCTGTACTTTACTATAACCGAATTTAAGCTCAAGGGTAAACTGTTGGCCATTCCTAGAACTGCGAGTATTCCGGAAGCACTTTTAATGCTCAATTTTATGGTACAGCATTCCACATTCCCGCCGTACGGCTAAGAACTAATCTCTGTATTTAAGCTCAAGGAAAAATTGTTGGCCATTCCTAGAAGTGCGAGTATTCCGGAAGCACTTTTAAAGCTCTTCGTAATGTCCAAGAAGCTAAAGTAAGTTTCTGGAGCACTATTCCAGAAATGGGAGTTATACTAAAAGGAGAGAAAAAATTTCGTGAATCGTCTCAGAAAACCAAAATAGTCCACCGTTTTACATCCGAAGAAGAGGGGAAACTATCGCTATCGTCAGAAAAACAATTAAAAAACTGTTGGAGACAAAGCAGAGTCCTAGGGCACACCTGCTTGTATGTTGTGCTTTTCAGACCTGCACCCTTTAATTGGACGGTCCAAAAGGGAATTTCTTATCCAACAAAGTAGGCATTCATGACGGCATGTATTTTCAATAATAGGACCTGATGCCATATGCTTCTGAAATACCAATCTTCGAGATATTTCTTAAGCTGGCAATTTATCAGCGTTTCTTTGGCCTTGGAAAGAAGCAATCATTCGATAATTAGAGGGGAAAAGGATTGCTCTTTTTTTGGGTATGGGCTGGACAAACTCTGTTTTCCATCAACTCGGCTCAACTAGACCTGAAGCAGTAGTTTTGCCATCATTGAAGAACAACCCGGGGATACCATCCGGCACGCCGAACTTATGAGTGTTCAACGACTGAAAGTGACCATGTTTAAATCACTCATTTTACGTCTTCTATTTTTATGTTCATTTCAAAAGGCCAACGAAGATGTTGCTCCATTTGAACTTCAAAGTTCACTATTTTAAATCTTGAATTTCAGGAACTCTCATTTTAAATGGACTGTTATATTCCTAAACTTGCTTCTTTGGCAACTTATTTTATTATTCAAATTACTCAAAAAAGTTTCACTCTACATTCTATAGCCAAACCAAAAAGTAGAAAGACAACTTGAAAGTACGTCATTCAAAAACCGAACAACGTCATAAAAGGTCCAGCAAAAAGACCTCATAAATGTAATTGCTGAACATCAAAAAGCTGCACGTTTCTTTGAATTTCGTCAACCCAAATTGTTCTTTTGTGATGATGAGCCCCAAAAACAAAATAAAAATGTGACCCGTTTTCAAGAAGAATATTTAAAGTTTGTGTTCCCATAGTGAGTTTTTGTTGTTGTCATTTTAGAAACAATAATAAACTAATCACCGTAATAAACTTGTAATGGCTTAAAATGCGTACATTTATTTTATTATAGGCCTAACCACTTAAAGCTTGGTTTAAATTGAGCTATTAGGATCTTAACGCACGGACAGTCAAATCTCAACAAAAAAAAAAAAAAGAACCAGAGATCGGTAAGTTGTGATAAAGTAAAGTTTATGAGGGCACTGCTAGAATTAGACGTCATGTGAATCTTTTTTAGGGCGCAGCTTTTTTTCGTCTACGTCAACGAAGAACAATAACACATGTTTGAAGCGCTATATACATATATTTTACATGATTTGCAAATTTGTATGAGAAGCATACATATGTATGACAGTTTTTAATGAATTAAAGTTTATAAACAACTGTCAGGAATGTTATTACAATTTCAGGAAATGTGGGAGTACGTTTAATGAGATCTTTTATAGAATAACAATTAATTAATTGCCAATAAATGCAACTTATATTATTTTAACTTGACAATATTCTTCGATTAGGTATCTTGTAAGTTAAAAAGATACATGTCGCTACGTACAATGTTATTAGTATAGCCTTCGATAGCCCCTATCGATTTATAACCATATTTAGTCATCAACCCGGATTTCGTCATCACGCAGGTGATTTAAAACAGGGAGGAAAATAATAAAAAGATGATGTCAAAACAAGGTGTGGTAAGTAGAGCATTTGATTAAAGGTAATTTTAAAGACTGAAGAATTCATCAGCACATGTAAGAAAAATAAACAACTAACATTATTTTGTCTAGACGAAGCATTTGTTGTCAGTTTACAAATTTTCAAATCTAATTGCTAAATAGAATGATGTCAGGAGAGTGGCTTTTGTTTCTATTTTATCTATCAATTATACATGTAAATTAAACGGCTTTTAACATTCGATGAGCTATTAATTATTTAAAGAACGAGGTAAGATCGAAATATTGGAGTCAATATGCAAACTGGTCACTATGGCGTATGTGGAACATAAACAATGTGTTTTCTTAGAGGTTTAGAACTTTGAAATGGAATAAAGCAAAGATGACTTTCATGGAATTTACTTTATTCGAGAATTTTAATTTAAGAATGATTTCTGGTAAATAATGTTGATAGCTGAAAGTTCTATAGCTTTAAAAAACCATCCTTTACAAACTGGTCACTGTGGCGTATGTGAAACAAATTTTGTTTTGCTCCAAATAAGTTTGATCTTTTGATCTTAAATCAGATATGATTCCATGTTCTTATTTATTTTTATAAATCTTAAATATTTGTATGTTTTCTTTTTTTCATGTTCTATTTGAAGATCATTCTTCCTATTTCAACACTGATAAACCGTGGGAGGATATTTAAAAATACTTCTTCTCCATAGTTTTAGTGATTTAAGTTTTTGTTTTATATTCCTCAGTGGGTAATAATCCGGTTCGATTCGGTATAGAATTTATGGAGTAGAAAATAAATATTAATATGAATTTGGCGCCAGAGGTTTCGAAAAAAAGAAAAGAAATTGTTTTCCCCTAATTCTAGGAAGTCCCGCTGGTTTCAGATATAAAACTTTATTTTGCAGCCAGATTTTGTTTTCCTTCGCATACCAATTATGAATAAAGCTTGGCGCTGTGTGGTTTTTGGTAGATTTTTTTGTTGTTGTTTTTCTTTAAAGTGATAAAAAAATATTGCCATATTCTTGAAATTGACACTAAAATAGGAAAAATGGATAAAATTTCAAAGAGTTGGAAGATTTTTCTCTTATAATACTTTCTTCACTTTATTTGTAAAAACCACTCAAATGACGCGTTGACTGATTCAATGGAAGAGCGTTTCTGTTCGCTAACCGCTAACTCTCCACTTAAACTCTTTTTTTTTTTTAATGCAATGCAATGGTTTGCTTTAAACTTTTGTTTATGCCATCAAATGAATTTCTGGCAGGCATATCGTCAGAAAATTGACTTTAAGATGAGATCTCTGATCATTTACTCCAAGGAAAGAACCACCAGAACCAAAACTAATTGCTTGCCGATGAGAGATTAATATGATCGTTTAAATTTCACCCCCTGCGCAATAACTATAACGAGCTTTCTTCTCCCATCAAGATCAAAGGGGGCTTGCAACAAAGTTTAAAGTGATATGAACCTGAGTGGGTGGCGGGAGGGTGGTGTATTTCACATGCTTTTTTTTTTTCATAATTAACAAAACGATGGACACCCACGTTAAGACGAAGTTGCCATATTGATGTTAGAATTGAGTAGTTTCAAAAATTTATTAACACTCAATATATGAGTGAAACTCTGGGTCCGCAGTAAACAGATGTTACACTGAAAAATATTGATAAATCTGTCATGATGAAGATGAAGAAGATCCGAAAAAAGGTGAGTGAGGGTGAGAGATGGTGAATGTTTTTGGAACAAACACACGCCACAGGTTACACAATCTTGTGTAGGTATATAGAAGAATCTTTGATCTGCCCTTAGCAGCTTCATGGTGTTGTAGGTATGTAGTTCCACCGCATGGCGCCGTCATCGTCGGTCGTCAGCAGTTGTTGCTTTAAAGAAAATGAAGATGTGGTCTCTTTTCGGTATGGCACGAGCAAGAAAAACCAACAACCAACAACAAAAATTCTTATATAGCACAAGTTGTGGAAAACTAAGAAAATAAACATGATTATCGAGGAAAGAAAAATATACTGAAAGTGAAATCTATACATATCAACATCACCTATAGGGAGCGCCTGCGGTATACTCGTAGTCCGCCCGTCGTAGCACACCGCGCTGCCGTTTAATCTGTCTGCTGCTGCTTAAAGAGGACGCATCACGCACCAAAGACCAAAAAAATATCTCACGAACAACTTGAAAGAATTATATACGTTCATTGTCGGTTGTTTTTTGGACGATGTCGTCAGTGTTCCTGATGCCTATGAAGACTCGTTAACGTGGTACACAATGGTTCAGGTGACAAACAAAAAAGACTTCAGATTAGAATTTCAGTAAAACATTATATTTTTTTTTCATTCCAACAAAAAGATAACAATTTTTGAAACAGAGAATGATTTTTTTTTAATTTTAAAGTTTTTGAAAACCTTCAATCATAATTATGGCATCAACAATTAAAATTCTATTAATTTAAATTTGTATGAAAATGATTTATTAAATTTAAAACTTTTTCAAAGAAATGTCCATATTTTTGTCAAGTGGGTGTGTCATCATAGTCTTTACCTTGTTTATGAGATTGACTTTAGTCTAATTTTTTCATACAACTCGAACCACTGTATTCCTATATCAATGGCTTCCTTTTCTTCTTCACGCTTACACCCAACAATCTAAACCACAGGCCCATCATAGACGACCGACCGGCGGAGCGGCGCACGCGGACGGTTCATATATGAACTCCTAAAATACTAAAAATATCAAAAAACATAAATTAGATGAAAAATATTTCGTCATGTCCTATGGGGAGACGGATGTCAAAATATGTGTACGCACTGCGGCTAGATGCTCGATCATCAGAGGGAGCGATATTTGGTGTCCTATTAATAGCTCTCGCGCGACTTTCTTCTTCTTGGCGCGATATAAATATTTTTGTTTTGGAATATTATATTCATATCTTTCTTCTAACGTATAGAACATATTTTTATTTTCTTTTAACTGGAGGTTGGAAAAAGAAGAAAACAAAATGGGAAGGAGAGTTGTGGAGATGGGATTTTGATTTGATTTGGGACATTTTTGTTTTTGAAAGAACCGCAGAAATGTCATAAGAAAACAAGAGACAAATGAACTGCTGTAACCTACAAACTTAAAGAGCATTGATCATCGAGCCAATAAGGCTTAAAAAGCGTAGAAACTTGGAAGTTTTAAAGTGTAACTTCAATTTGTTTTTTTTCCCCCAATTGTGGCAATTCCCTCAGATTCAATATTTCTGTACAGAAAATTGATGTTGAAATAAGTACTCTACGTTCTGAACAATAAAATCACAAAATTATTATGTTTATACACTGATTTTCTATCAAAACCTCTATAAAACACGATTGGGACATCTAGGCGTATACGCACTTTTTTTTTAATTATATTTTTTTCTAGGAAATTGTGACGAGAGTCTCTTTCATGCAGATTCTCTTTTTGGTAATAATAAATTATTAATTTACACGGATTTTCATAGAGACCGTTTAGGACCTCCTCCTTTTAATTCATAAGGTCCTTTATGCCCGCATTTTTCCACTCAAATATTTAACTAATTTCCAAATTAAATTCTCAACTATGCAAAGACCTTTAGGGCAATTGCGACTATAGCATACAAATTGCTACCATTACCGGAAGCTTACAAAAATAAAATCCTTCTGATAAATTTTACCTCCTCTTGCTGATTTTTTCTCTCTCTCTTTCTTATGTTTTTTTTTTGTTTTCATTTATAAGCGCGTAACATAATTGGAATACCTAAACATCCCCTGAAGGCTTCTTCCTTAATACTCTCGTTCGACGATCGATGACGATGAATTTCAATCGAAGATCATATCCATAAAAGTCCACCTGTTCGAGAAGGCTGCTTTGAAAGTTTCTTCATCATTCTTTGAGAAGAGAAGATCGTCGCAAAGATCGAGCATCATGCAGCGCTTAATCGATCTTGCTCGTTGATTTGCATGCAATCGATGGGTGATGGTAAAAATAGTATAGGCACGTATATAGTGCGAGGTGAGTTGGAATTTATTGATGAGCGCAGATCAGCATGCCAAAACAGAAAATCTCCCCGACCCACTATACCCCGAGGGTGCCACTACCTGTACTCAGGAATTCAGAGGAATGTTATTCCTGGAAAGCCTTCGCACCAGATTTCTGCGGACTCTCTAGTTTTGTTTTTGTCCAGAGAGGTGGACATCCAGGAGTTGTTCTGATGGTTATCGCCTGGAGGTAAAATTGCTGTCCACCGTGTACACATAGAAGATGAGCACGCAAGGCTGATAGCATAATAAAGGTACTATAGTCAGCGGGAGAGTGGCGTTGACGAAGGTTTCGTTTGCGAAGGCGATCGATGCATGGTACATGGCGGCACTCGAGGAGAACCACCACCATCACCAATATAATTTTAATAATTACTTTGAGTAAGATCAAGAGTATACAGCAATGACGATCGATGGAAGCAGGATGCGGGGAGTCCGGAGGGAATTGCTCTCGACCACCAGAACTGTTCATATATACAGTGTGCGGAAGGCTATACTCTAAATATGAGTACAGGCCATAGTGCATGTGCATATTCGGGCCACCCAGGGGTTTATTAGTTTTTTTTTTTATTTGAAAGAAGCTGTTTTTATATATTTTCATTTGAATCTAAATTTTGACACTTCGAAAATGTAACGTAAGAAGTTTGGCGTCGTAACTTGATTCTTATGAAATGTCAAACACACAATAACGTGTGTTTGTCACTTGACAGCTTTCAAATTAAAAATCGGTGTTACCTATTCGATATTATTTTCAAAGCAATACAAAAACTACAATATTGGGTCGAAGCACACATGGTGTTTCGAAAAGGTGTGAATTTACCGCCCATAACGCAACATTTTATCTACGGTACAATTTGAATATTCCAATAAATTGAAATCAATAAATTTCTCTTCTCCATCAACGCTGTCAACATTGATGCCAAAAAAAATTTAAATTTCCTCACAAAAAAATTAGCAAAACCGTGCAAATAATTTTATTTTTGTATCTAAAAAGTTTATTTTATGTTTATTTGTTTGCTGAATTTTGTTTTATTCTGCTCGTAATTCGCACGTACGGGAACGCATGTTTCTCATTATACTTTCCTTTCAAAATCAAAATAGTCGCGGAGAAGATGACGAAAAAAAAATAAAACGTCTCACCAACGACAACGACGATGAGGATGACGAAGACACGCGCCTTAAAGTCGTCGTGCTGACCAAACGATACTACATGACCGACCGACACGACGACGACATGTGATATTATATCGACGCTATGGTCTTTTTGACAAACATAGAATTGACGATCGGATGATGATTTATCACAAGAATATTGTGTAGATAGCGCATAGTACATTGATCTGATCTGTTTACATGCTTTTGGGATTCGATGTAGCGCGTGAAATCAATTTCGAAGATGAAAGTGAAAGCTTTTTCTATAAATTTTTGCAAAAACGTGATGGTACATTAGCATTAGATGTGACTTGGTTGTCAGATTTTGTGGTGATTCATATTCTGGTAAGCAATAAAAGAATATAAAGGTGGATACACACTAGCGTCTATCACTTCCTACCTGACACCTAAAGGATGAACAAACAGTTCAGTTTACGAAAATAGATTTTAGACACAAGTGTCATTGTGACATTTGACGTGACATTTGAAAACGCATCATTACGTATTTCGTAACAAAATGTCATCTAGGTAATTGAATTTTGTCTTTTTGAGTGCGGTAAAACCAAAATAATGAACACACAAAATATTGTCATACTGCGACTGACCTTAAAACAAAAATTAAGAGACTTTTGAGACTTTTTTTTTGTAAACGTTGTCCTGATTTATGATTAAAAAAAAAAAATTCATAAAAATAAACCTATAATATGAGTACGTAAATAAATACAAAATTTTAGTGTACGTGCTACTTAACGAAAAAATCGTCACCCATTTTAAAATGACCACACCAATGACATATCAATGATCATCTCTTATCCACGTATCCGTTTGCTCCACTTTATGGACCTGAATTTTCAATTAACTTAACCCACAGAGACACAGAGAATAGTGATATTCGCATTTAAACCTCCGCCGGCCGCCGTCGCTGCCGCCGACCACCGATATAACATTTATACAGTACTATGAGTTGTGTACACGTTCGTCTGTCAGATATTGTCTGTGTGATGAGATTATATCATACACGACGACGACGCGGGACGAGTGCGCTGCGCTGCGCTACGCTGTGCCGTGGCGCGCAGTGCCATATGGTGGCGCGATTTATTTATTGCAAGGTGAAATTTTGTATGATCTATACGCTGCGCTGCATTGCCTACTGCATTGCACTGCAATGGAAAAATTTCACTTTATCGGAATATTCAAGGTAAAAAATACAAAGTAGTTTTTGTAAAATGATCAAAAATTACAGTTACTTTGCTTTTTGATCATAAACAAATATTATGTTAACATCGGGCTTCTATCAATCTTATAGTTGATCGATCACTTGCACAATGCACAAGCGGCGGCGCACATCCCATCCACCCAAAACAAAAATTGCACTCACATTTTACGTTTTACGTCGCGTCGTTGGTCGTTCGTCGTCCGCCGTTTTAAGATGAATGCACAGCACAGTGACAAACGAGGGTGAAACATGGGAAAATGAAAATGAATGCTCTATGAATACCCTATCCATACACTATATGCAGCCAACCAAGCCAACTGCATTGCCGATGTTGATGTCGACGTCGATTCTCATGCCGAGGCTGATGCTGATGCCGTACCGTACCGTAACGTAAAGTACGGATGACCTTCATTGAAACGCGTTTTAGCCCCAGACACCACACAGCGCAGCGCAGCGCTGCACTGCGCTGAGCTCGCACAGGAGCATTTCACATCTCTAACAGTATCTCTATCTGGTATAAGTTGGTTGTATGAGATACTACGTCTTCTTGTCGCCGCCAACTGGAGCTCAACAAAAACATACAACTAACTAAAGAGATCGTTTAGATTTCACTCAGGGTTACCATTTTACGTGAATACAAAAATTTTACAATTTTACCCGATGTTTTGATATAAAAAGAAGAAAAAACGTGAATTCTATGTTTTTTGCGATGTTTTAAAATAAAAGAAGACAAATCGTGAATTCTTTGTTTGTTGACGCTCATAAGCGTCCAAAAGATTATCAAGTCACTTAATTAACCCGATCGAAGGAAGGTGGATCTGTTTATATCAAGAAAAAGATCTGCACGCATTATCGGTCTGCAGTTTCGACGCATTCAAAGTTCTTTTACTGCTGCGTCAGAGAAGATAGTAAATACTTGTTAAGATTTCAATGATGGTCGTCACTTTAACTTAATTCAAGTGGCAACCCTGATTTTTACTATATATACTTGTAAAACGCTATTCTCAAACCAAACAAGCTGCACGCTGCTGCAAGCAATACTCGCGTATACCTTAGCAGCAATACTTCAAAAGCATGTGAAGAGAAATAAT
Organism: Eupeodes luniger; assembly: GCA_951509635.1. Taxonomy (NCBI): domain Eukaryota; kingdom Metazoa; phylum Arthropoda; class Insecta; order Diptera; family Syrphidae; genus Eupeodes; species Eupeodes luniger. The sequence continues at coordinate 3,458,779 of OX608074.1, forward strand.
ATCTCTACTCTGCCACCAACCAAGTAACAAGCTATCAACCGGTAATTGTGTGGCGGTTGGGTTTTATTACCCCAGCTGCTCAGGCTGATGCTTAGGCTGGTGCATTAAAAGTATCTGATGTAAGAAATCATGACATAAGCGCAAAAGACGGTTCTGCATGAGAGATGCATGTATTCAAGGTGTCAGATTAATGCAAAAGTAGTGACCAAAACAAACGACGCGACGACTACAACTACGACTACAACGACGATGGACGATCTAGGCATGGAAGTTGTTTGGACTTGGAATACCTATACAACATTTTTTCTTCCAGATTCTCTCCCATATGACCATGATGAACATTGAGCATCCTTAAGAACGCCCAGGATAGCAACGCCACGCCACGCAACGAACAGGACAGGAGTATTCTCCAAGCAATGCCAAGAATGTTGCACAAAATTTCCCATGGCGCGTAATTAGCATATGTTAACTTCATCTTATCCATACCAACCCGATACCCCCTTTCCCAAATTATAAAAGGAGTCAGACACACGGCAATGGTAAAGTGGAATTCCAATGGAGTTACACGGTGTCTAGATGCAGTATCACATGTCGCCAAATAAAACGAAAATAAAAACAAACATACGACGACGAAGCCCCCAAAACAAGATCTTTATCATTTTGATTATTGATTACGCTGCCATTAGAGTGCAGGGTAATGTTTGCTGTAGCCCTGGGTGATCTTACATGGTTTGATCACACGGCCGGCGGAATGTAATTTAAAGAATAAAAAAGAAATAAAATAATCGAAATCGTAAAATCCATACACATGTGTACGAGTATAAACGACAAACGAATGATTTAAAAAAGCTGAAGCTGAATCTGAGTGAATTTTTTCAGCTCGCTCTGAAAAGAAAATCGGGCTACATTTTCATGGTGAGAATGAGAAATGGTTGTGAGTAATGTTGCGTTTTGGTGATAGGTTTTTTTTTTTTTTTGAATTTACATACAGAAACTTTATCGCGTCTAGCCAATTGGTGAAATGATTGTCATTAAATAACGGTGGGAATTTATAAAATGCAGTTTAAATGCCACGATTTGTTGAACAAATTTTGCGAATGTCAACTATCAATTGATAAATATCGGCATTCAGAATCTTGAAACTTCATTTATTATACACATTCTCCTCTTTTTTTAGAACAGACTAAATCATTCTCAATTTATTAAAACTTTTATCAATTGACAGTCATCAATTAAGGAGTGATTGAGATTCTTGTTTTGATTCCATCTGCTTTGCGTAGACTTTATCTTTATGTTGATAACAAACACATTCCAAAGTAAAAAATAAATCCTCTTCAATTGATTCAAACATAAACGCTAAAAAAAATAGTCACACTTTTATTATAGTATTGCTTAAAAGACATTTTGTTAGTTGACAACACAGTTTGATATATCAATATCAACTGATTATTTGACACTTGTCAAACTATTTTAACTACTTATTCGACTATAGCCGATTCTGCTCAGCTCATAAACCCAACAATTCATGTTAACAAATTCACTTTCACATAAATTATTATAGTTATGTTAATAAATTATGTTGTTGATTAGTATTTGACAGCACTTTAGTTTGACAGGTGACAGAATTGCAATGTGAGATAAATGCTTAAAAGTAAAAATTTTTGATCTGAAGAAGTTAAACTTTTGACTGTCAAAGCAATTAGAGCATTTTTCTTGCTCAATGGGGATAATTGCAAATGTAAGCAAAGTAATTTTACGAAATTTTATAGTTCAGTACTGCCAACGTAAAAAAAATATATACAAATCTGACAGCTAATAGTTCGGAGTTCGTTAAACAAAACAGCAATATTTTGCAAGGAAGCTGATTTTTCCTATAAAAACATGTTCAGTGATAGTAAATAGTTGGCTTTGTTAACCGTCAAAATTATCGAATTAAGGTTCACCAAAAAACACATTGCTGGGAAACAAATTTATCCACATTGCATGATTGGTTAGTGTAAATTTTTGGCTTGAAGCACTATAGGATCATTATCACCATCGAAACAAACAATCAAATTCGACAACAAATTGAAGGTTTTTTTTCTAAGACGTATGTATATAACATTAAGTTGACAACACTATTTTAAAAGTCGGCCATTTTGTCAAGTGTCAAGTGATTTATTTTTAGTTTTCTTTGGCATTTCAACATTTGGAGCCATAGAATCACCTAGCAGGGCGTAGATTAAGTAAAAGAGACCGAACAAAACAAGATTGACGTCGAAGATTTAACCTCCACATTAGACTACGTCCGAGCCATCTTTTTAAATTATTTAAATTATAATGTCAGAAGATTTTTTTTCGAATAAAGTAAATTTCATAACAATTTTTAAAAATCGCATCACACCCTATACAAAAGAATTGTCGTTCTTTTAAATTCTTAAACGTTTCCTTCAAGTTTGCAAAACTTAACTAAAACATAAAAAATTGTTCACATGACAAATGTACAATATTGGGCTATCTGCACTTTTGTTTCCAATTCCAAAAATAAACCAAATCTAATAAAACGCGTTGAAAAAAAGGTTCCAGAACTCATAAAGAACCAAACCATAGGTATGCAGTCTTACTTAGCTTGTAGTCACTTTTAAAACCCGTTATATACATTTAATTTAAAACAACACACCCACTAATATCCCATTAAATATACCATAAACTTGATATTTCAATAATATTGAAACAAAAACAAAATATTTGATATCCTAAATACCATCGAAGCTTAGAAATTCTAAGCACATGATTCATATTCATATAAATAACTCATCTTCATTATCAAAACGCAATTTAAATATACAATAAACAAAATATTATAAACATCCCAAAATAAAAATAACTCGTAGCTTATTTAATTTAATGAATTTCCAATCAAATTTTCCAAATAGCAAACTGGCAGCTAATTTCGTAATTTGTAATCATGGAATCTGTCATCGTAAATTAACAAACACCCCCGAAAATGGAACAGTCAATAACTTACGAAGCACGTTTTTCTCACTTGCCAGTTGCTTGCAAGTTGCCAGTTGCCAATACTGTAGCCTTTTCATCAGAATGGTGCACAAATTTAGTTGCAATGCAATTTAATGGCAATGGGACTTAGGCTCAGAGTCTCGGAAAGTCAGAGTCACTTCTCACTGCCCTGTGTCTTGCAATGCTTGCTTCTTTTGGCCAAAATGTTTGTTGCTTCAATTGCCAATGCCACAAAACCATTTGCAACCAGCAGCAGCAGCAGCAGCAATCCAAGATAACTCAGTTTGTGTCAAGTTGTATCTGCGCGCACAGCACAAAGTTCCCATGGATGTTTTTTTGCATGATGGACGTTTTTCAGGTCTTTGTTTTGTTTGTTTGTTTGGTTGCTTTTTGTATTTTTTGTCTCATGGCGGATTCTTTGAATTGAAACAAATTTTAAGTCATGACAGACTCGACCGCGGCGGTGAAGTTGAGATACATGTTTATATGCATAAGCTCCCAAATAAGTATTTAAATGTGAATTATGTTTCGAGGCCTTTTGTGTTGTTGAATGTTGGTGTTGTCTTGCTTGGTATCGACGAGTGTGAAGCCGGCTCTATGGCGTCTAGTATGCATTAAGCCTAAAATGCTAGCAATTTGCCGCAATGCATAGCGCACTTTGTCCATTGTTATTGAAGTTTGCGTGATATTGCGACTGAGCTGCGGTCAAAACGCAGCGCAGTGAATAAAATGTGCGCTGAGAAAATTCACACACTCAACTTGTCAGGTATTCGACTTACGATGCTGTGGCTTAGCTATGTCCAGGTCCACGCAGTCGAAGTCGCAGACGCAGACGTATAGAGTGTGTGACTTACGCGGTCTTAACTAGATTTGCATGTTAAGACGTCAGTCAGAGTCAGCACATAGTCAGTTATTAAACACTTTTTCTTTCTTTTTAGATATTTTGTTATATGTTGGGGAATATAGTTAAGTGACTTGGAGAAGTGTCTTGACTTTAAGTTGTGGATAAAGCGAGCTATTATACTATACACATTGCCGGTGGAACGGCAAACGGCATTAGCATTGACAATCAGTATGTCTTGAATGCCAAAGTAATGTATGTCTTGATTGGTATAGTAGCTAGAAAATTGAGTGATTAAACGTGTAACGATAGAGTGTAAAATATAATGAATTGGGTCATTTGTTTATTTTTTTAAGTTGATACTGTTTTGAAAAAAAATAAAAATGAAGGCTGAAATACTTGTACTCATTTATATAATTTGACCAATTGTCATAACAGGAATAATTCATATATCATAAGGAAGTAAGGTTTTGAAATTTTTGTATGAGAACTTATAGAACCATATTTTTGATAGATTGACTAGTTTCAACTTATATTTAGAATAAAACTAGAACTTTTTTTGAGAACATAAATTCAAGTGACACTGAATCGTAAGATTTAAAAATATTGACACATCTGTCAGTTAAAAAAGTCTCAGATGTCTAACAATTGTGTACATTTTTACGTTTTAGAAATCAGTTTCAACACTTGTCAGACGACGCACTTTTGAAACTAGCGATGCCATTGTTTAACAGATCTAACAGCTCACTGTTCTTTATAATAAACAAACCATCTGTCATCGAAATTTCAATTTGGGACATAATCTAGCAAACATAGTTAGTTGTGTTACCAAACAATTTTCCATTGAAAGACAGATGGCACTTATCACCTGATTGATAGCTCTTGATTTGACAATATTGTAAGCTCTGACAGTCGTTTGTGTTAAGCTTAGGTTTGACAGGGGCTGTCACATGATTTATGAATAGAAATTTACAATTTACATACAAACTTGTCAACAAATTTTAGAACTCTCTTTTTCCAAATTACAAAAATTGCTATGTTAGTTAAACAAATGTCTCAAATGTCTTAAGGTTATGTAAACTTGCAATTTTTTGTGACTATATTGCGAGAAGTCATCATAAACACTATCAGATGACATTTGAAATGTCATATGTTGCTGGCATTTCAGATTTACTGATGACATTCACTGTCATAAATAATACATTTTCTGTTCAGCCATTAAATCTTAAATCATTTTAAGACTTTGAAACAGAATCTCAGCTGATTGGCAGGTGCTTTCAAAGCAATGACTAATTTGACAACATTGTAGTAGGATATGACAATAGTTGTTTGTATTTAGCTTAAGTTTGACAGCTATCAAGCGATTTGTAAAAAGATTGTTTTTAATTTGTTTGTCCTATAATCGTGCGAATTTACAATTTTATGTGAAAATATTGCTAGAAGACACTGTCAGCGTTTATTAGGTGACATTTCAAATTTTTAGAAGGCATTCATAAGACAATTTTGACAATTAATTTCATTTTTCATTTTTACTTATATTAGTTGACAATAAATTGCAATATTTTATAAATACTTTGTGAAGACTTAAACTCGAATTATCTGACAGTGAGTTTGGGACAAAATCTTCTATCAAACGTGTGAACAAATATGTAATTTTTCATTGACAGGTACTTGGCTACTGTCAGTTGATTGACAGATTTTTTTAGAGAACTGAAGCTTAAGTTTGGCAGACACAAACTGAGAATATGTATTTAAGTTCTTCTTGTGTACGTTACTTGTAAGCAATTGCATCTTTCTCCAACCAAATTACAAAAATTAATCCGTGCATTTTTTTGTTTTTGGGTACTTTGAGAAATTACATACTTTGCATAATTAAAATAAGCAAGAATAACTTTTAGTAATGCCAATCACTTTACCATTGAGATCAATTTCGAAAGGATTTTTAAGTATAGATATTCTTTTTCAGCCGCACATCAAGAATGTAGAATAACTTTTAGTAATGCCAATCACTTTATCAATGAGATCAATTTCGGAAGGATTTTTAAGTATAGAGATTCTTTTTCAGCCGCACATCAAGAATGTAGAAAGTTTTTCCTCCCATTTACGTATCAAATCCCTCCCTATTTTAAAATAATGCTCGCCCTGTGTTAAGACATGTTAAGGGTAGTAATAACCCTTTAAGTTCGTGTGAATTATTAAAAAAAGAAAGGGAAAGTCTTTACTCAAATTTTGAATTGAAAGAAAAGCCAAATATTGAACTACACTTATCTAAACAATACAAGACAAGAGGTGAATTAAACAAATTATTTGTTTTCAGATAAAAAAAGTATTGTTATTTGACCTCAAATTTACTCCAGGAAGCAAAACAAGTTAGTTTAAAACACTCAAAAGAAAGCGCACCCGTCTTCGTCTCCGTATTCTCCGTCGTCTCCGTCATCGCTGTCTTCTCCGTCCGTCGCGTCACCGTGCGTCCCCCACTGCCATAAAGCCATATGAAAATAATAAAAACGAATGTCTCTAGAAATCATGTGTACAATATGGAGCTATTTAACCAGACCTAGCCTCCAGTTATGTACCCGATTGTCGGACAGTCAATCACCCCGTGTGCCGTTGTAGTTCTCGTTGTTGTCGTCCGTCGCCCGTCATCCGTCGTCGTCGTCGACGCTCATCGCTCGTCGCTCGTCGTTGTCAGCGTCACACATTCAGACTTTTATATTTTCGCAGCAATTAACAATAAACAATCGAGTCCATTGATTCCAATATACAGCATCTCATCATCAGCACCATCGCCATCACATATCTTTCCAAACCCAGAAAGCACGGGCTTTGAGTATCGTACTCGATCAAGTGCTGCTGCTGCTGTATATTTATGTCGTCTATAAACATACAAACGTTATATACATATGTACGTACATAGGTACACCAAGTAAAGTGTAAATACAAAAACAAAAATAAGAAATATCAACAACAAAAACAAAAACCCCACCCCCTCAATTACAACGCTCGTCAAAATACGGATCAAATAAATCGACATGTTAGCCGAGCCGCTTCGCAACTTGCAACTTGCAGCACGTCTGCCAAAGTCATTAATAAGTTAACACTTTTCACTTCACTTCACTATATGAGAGTACGTACCGTACCGACCTACCGACCGTACAGCACCACTATGAAGCGTTTATGGTGATCTCAATTTTACCGTCCGTATCGAATCGGATCGAATAGGATGGGATCGGAAGCTGTGTGAAAAATGAAAATCCCTGAAATTGAAATATTTTTACGACCAATAAGTGTTGCCAACTCTTCCGTATAGCGGATAACTTTATCAGTGAAGGTGTAAAAAAATTACGTAAAATTCAAAATCAAATATTGGAATATTAATTGAAGCTTCTTGAAAACAGATAAAGAGAAATAAGACTTTTTGACCATGTTCAAATATTTATCAAGCCGATTATTGAATTCGCAAAACTTGATTTATGGCAATATGATTTCTTTCTTATACACTGACTTTTTGTCAAAAGAAAGGAGACAACTGCATTCTATTTTCACTGCGGTTTCAATATTTCGAATACGACACTTATGAATATTTAATTTTATGAGAACGTTTTTAAAAAAATTATTTAACTTTAAAAAAAGTTTTCTTAAGTCTTATACCTTAATTATTGAGTTTCTTAAAAACAATTTTTACGGCAAAACTATTTAGATCAGGATTTGTAATTGTCGAGTTATTCAGAATAAGTTTAAACCAAAATATTCAAATATTAATTTGTTTGACATTGACTGTCAGAGCTAACTATATTTTCAGATCGGTACGTGCTACGAAGTAACTGTCAATCAGGAAAATGTCTGTTCACACGTTTGACAGATTTTATCCCAAACTCCCGGTCAGATAATTCGAAGTTACGTCTGCAAAGAAGATTTATTATGATAATGAATATCAATGAATATAAATGAAAACTGCAAGTGACAGCAAATGACACTGACAGTTTGAAGTGTCAAAAACAGATTTAGCTTTGAAGAAACTCAATTATATGAGATTGTGAGTTATAACATGTCTGTAAAATAAAAAAACACATTGTTTCTCAACTTTAAGAAAGTGCAGTGAAATAATTTGTACGTTGAGCTTACTTTTTAGTATCTCCACAATCGAGAATTAGAACTCAGTTGATAACCATGGACAGTACAAAGTAAACAACTATTCCACCTAAGAAAGACACCCATCAAATCGTTTGTGAAAATCTGCCGAGAAAATCAAATAAAATTTGAAATTCGTCGTTTCGATTCTTGGCTGTAATATTTATATAACAAGTATATTTTGCGGCGTCTTGTTATTTCTGCAACATTATACTTTAAATAAACATTTTGCTAATGAAGATATATTCTTTATTTTTGGGGTGGTGCTGGTTTGGCATAAGGAGGATTTTTGGACATCTAGAAGATTTTTCATGAAGTTTCCAAAAAAACAACAAAATTACTAACGTATTTCTTCATATTCCTTGAAGAACTAATCGGATTGTCGATGCCGGTACCGGTGCCGGTGTCATTGCCAAAGCCGGTGATGCCTCGAGGTATAGGTAAAAGTGACAAATTGCAATCTAATGGAATTACACCAGCTTGGACTTTTTGCTTCCTATATTTTCATTGTAAGAAAAGGTTCCTACTCTTTTATATGCACCTCTCTATACTCGTAGTAGAATGTAAGGCTTTGTTTATGCTTTTTGTTTTGCTGTGGCGGACATTATATTCATCAAAGCTGAAGTTGAATGCATTGTGTTGCATGCAACAAAACCGTCACTGATGGTATTATGGAGAATGCAAATCGTTACCGGTATAGAAGGCAGCAGCGTATATAGAAGCATGTGAAATAGAAATTGAGACGTGAGAAAGGTTTCGCTTAAGGTTAGAGAAATTAAAATTAAAACACAGCCAGCGAGAGAAAACCGTCCCGGTATACTTCTTTTATAAGTTTAGTTTGAACCAGTTGAATACTACCAACCAGGTTAGTGACTCTTTTGTTGATGGTGTTGTTTTTTTTCTTTTGGAAAAAGAACAAAGATACTTAAGTAATACAGAATCAGAAGTGGAAGAAACATCAAGATTATTAACTCGTAATAACATTAACAGCTTTTTTATTTTGTTGACAAATAAAAAATATTGTACAAAAGTTGGATGAAGTAAGAAAAACAAGTTACATTGGCGTTACTTTGAGAACTATGTGTGATTCAAGGTCAAGAAATGGAGGGCTGAATTCTGGGGTGCTGTTGTTACGACTAAGCTAATGTCATTTTGATTCAATTGAAGAAGCTGTCAATATTATAAACGCTTTTTACATATTGTATGAACTTTTTCCTTTATACCAAGCTATCAAAACAATTACTCATAATATTAGTTTATATCAAAACTAGATTTGAAGGCGTTTCAAGTTTTAAATTTTCCAGGAGTCAACAAATTGAAAAAAGTCTTTAAACAATAACATTTCTATTGAGATTCAAATAAAATATTTGAACTAAAGAATCAAAACTATTTTAAAACTAGATTTGAAGATACTCAAAAATATGCACGTTAGTATAAAATATTACGAGCAGCGTAATAAATTTGACATTTGACAAGTAAAAGTTGCGCCATTACTAAAAATAGTACGTTACACCTTTCAACAACACATTTAAGCTATTAAATACTTTTTTTTTTTCAAAAATGGTGGAAATTTTGTAGTCAAAATGCATTTTTTTTCTCTAAATTAAGACAGGAGCCTGAACTGTCAAACAAAAAAATGTGTTTATTTTTTACCCCTGAATGTTCAGAGCTTCTAATTTGTGCTTCTTTTTAAGAGCACTCTATGAAGTCAGCATAAAATTACTGAGCATCGAGTCGAACGCTGAACACACAAGTATCAGAATCTTTATCTTCACTTTCTTCAAAAAATTGAAAGCTTATATTTGAATGTAATTAGTTCTGCATTTTTAATTCAAATTTTGAATCTTAGTTCTTGTTTCTGTAGAAGAAAATGAAAAATGTCAAATAGTGACATCTAAGTATTTAAGTACGTTTCAAAAATAATTTTGAACGCTTTGAGGATGCTCGATGTTCTCGGACTCTGTTTTTGTAACTTTTTTCTGAGCCAAAAAAGAAAAACGCCAATAATTCGAAAACTTAAGAGCTTTTGAGTTCTTCAGAAGCATCTTTCCTGTGGAAAATAGTGAAACTCCTGGGAAAGTTTGAGCTGTTGGGACAAGGAACTGATGGGAAGAATTGAAACTGTGTGCGTTGATCGAGTTCAACTGAAAAGAGGGAATATTTCCGATGTATCTCTTAGTGTTGATGAAAATCCAGGTTTGTCGATTCTTCTTCGATTTTTTTAAATCCCATTTTGCGTTAAGGCTTAGGTTTTTAAAGTTCAGTGAACACAAAAATTCAAACAGTTTGAACGCCTGCAACGTAGTATCTTCTTAAATGCATCAAGATTAAACGTATTTTCATCGAAAAATCGGCTTCAGTGATGAATAAGTAGAATTGTTTCATGAAGGGTTCGAAAAATCCAAGAACTATTTTTGAAAAAAATGTTCATCCTAAACGTTGTACTTTTATGGTGCTGTTTTTGGACTGGTGATGTGATTGGACATTACTTATTCCAAAATGAGGCCGGTCAGTCACAAAAGCAACGAAAAATTTGTCGAAGTGTTATTTCTCGAAGAGTTGTTCACAATTAGCCTTGGAAATGTTGTGATTTAACACCTTACAACATTTTGTTTTGGGGTTCCGTTCATGTTTTTTAAGATGGAAATCGCAAAGTCGAGTTCATTGAGTAGTGATTTCTTGAATCGGTCATGGAATAGGTGCGTAGCCCTCACGGACACAGGCTTGATATCGATTTCTTCTAAAAATACTATTTTTTTTAAACATTGAAATGAAACTGTTATTGCACACTTATTAATAGTTTCATTTTCTACTGTCTTACTCAGGTGAGTTTTATGCCTAAACATAACGTAAAGTTTATAATTAGCAAGTTACAAACATTTCCATGAGAACTCTAATGTTTTTCAAAAAAAAAACATTACTGAAAATTCTGAGTAAATTCATGCTAAAAGAAGACGCCGCGGTCCGTCATCGTCACCGCACGCCAGTCACACCACCCAAAGACCGAATCATCACCGACCGACATCACCTCAACGACGACGACGACGCGTCATTCACTATGATGAAGACCACTCTATATCAACGCAGGGAAAAGATAAAAAGAAATTCGAATCCCACCGTCATTCAGTGAAAATTGAAAAACTGAAAAATGAGCAAAAGATATGCTTCGTTTTCAATTATTTACACACCCTCAAAGTCGAAGAAAAGCACGAGTATAGTGAAAGATTCTTGCAAAAACAGAAAAATTATTAATTTTGTCTCAAGATGTCTGGTGGCCCATTTCGACCAAAAAACCGCCGCCGCCGCCAGACGCATCAGGTGAGAATATACATCATCCAAAATTCTGATGAGGTGTTGGTTTGTCATTAGTTTTTCTTCTTTTTTTTTTGAAATGTTTCCAAAAAATTATCTCAACCCAGTAAACATGAAAAATAGCTTTTTCTACTTTATTACCGCACAAAATGTATACAAAATAATTTTAATGTCAACAATGTTGCGGCTATGCGCCTGGCATAGGTTTATTTTGAGGTTTTGAAGTACCTGTCATATACTCGTATTTATTTTCGTATTCAAATCATTTTTTCGAATTGATTGCGTAATAATAATATAATTGATCTTTTTCATGTCTTCAAGGATTGTATTATAATTTTGGGACGGAACACAAATCTAATTTAATTACAGAAAAATCAGATGTGGGTTTACATACGCTATAGTGACTTTGGAATGCAAACCGCACACATTTTTTGAAATGCACTTCACATATACCTACTGCATTCTAAACTATCTATCAAGTGCGATCGAAGAAAAATATATTCAACGATTTGCTTGATCATATTTGGCTAATCGACTTAAAGCAATCTTTGGAGCTTGTTTCTAAATTCAACGCCCTCATTTTCCAGAGATAGCTAAAGCAGGAGGTGGACATGGACATCAATGTATCAGTTGTTGGCTATCAGCGCCATATAATAGATGTGTGATCGGTAATCAAGATTTTTGTTGCCTGCCAATTTAGTCAATAATTGAATTGATAGATTGGTAAGGTTTTTTTTTTGTTTTTGTTAAGAGACGCAATTTATCTTCAAGAATGTGCAAACATTTGTTAACAAAATAAGAAGTCAAACTTATGCACGAATTTTTTTTCTTGAAATAAATCTCAAAGGTTCAAATAAAAGTTCATGATTCATTCAAGATCCAAATTATGTTACAGTCATGAAAATACAGCGAATGGTAAAGTTTTCCGCATTCATGTAGTACGGCTAAAGAACTAATTTCTGTTCATAACAGACAACGATAGATTCTGGGATCGAGGGTATACTGATAGAAATTCCTGGAGAAACAAGTACGGTTGAATTGCTTAAAGGAAGTTTGTTCAGGCTTCAGTTTAGGCACAAGTTTTATAGAAAGTAGCTAAATCAGCGTTTGGGAAAAAATGAACGCTTCTTATTTGCCTCAGAAACAAACATTTTGTAGTTTTCTTGGAGACATCGCTTATGATCGTGGCACAAGAGGTTGTTTGTGATTTTTTATTCTGTATTCCTCGTTCATCATTCATCGCTGTTAAAGATCTTCATCCGAAGCACAGGGTTGTGAATCAATGTACCAATATAAAAAGCTAGGGTAGTGAGGCTGCTATCGTCAGCGTAGCAGGTAAATGCTTTAGAAGTTTTAGACAGAAGATATTTAATTAAAAAAAGGAATAGTGACGGTGACAAGACAGAGCCCTGCGGCACACGAGCGTTAATTTTGTGGTTTTCCGACTTGAATAAATCCAATACTACTTGTATTAACCGATCTGAAGGAGGAATTCATCAAAACCGAATGTCCGTATTTTCGATAAGAGTCTGATGCCAAACACTTTCTAACCTTACATTCTAGATCGGCCTTAAAGAATAGTCTTAAGGTTACTAGGATATCATGGCATCTCATTTCTTTTAATGGACAAAGTGGAAATAAATATTTTAAAATTTGATATGGCATCATTTTAAAATAATTCGTAAGTATTCGTAAAGATACATTTTTTTAAGAAACTAAAAATAAATAAATGGCTTCCAACTAAAGATTTTTTAACTAAAGCCAAACTTTTAATCAGCATTCCTTACTTTATAAGCAAATGTTATGATGAGAAAATACAAAAATGGCAATCAGATGCAATAACAATATCATAAAGAGTAAATTATGGATTGTCGTCTTCTATCTAGAAACTATATCGATTAACGCTCTCTCATATTTTACCCCAGCGATTAGTACAAATGCTAGAGCCTAGAAGTTTAAAACTTACTGTAGATACAAATAAATGGTTAAACTTCATCAACGTTTGAAAGTAAAAAACAAAACTAGTTATACGTTAGTCAATTTATATATTTACAATGTATCAAAGATAGACCGAAGCATTATGGAGCAGGTAGGTATATTGTATATATACATTTTTACATATATAATGCACATATGGAACGCCTATATCTGGGAAAAGCTGATCTTTTTAATATCTAACTAATGTAATAGCAGAGCACTTGGACAGATGGGCTGTGAAGTACATAAAATATAAGCAACAAGTATACGGCCTGATTACATCGCATCGCAACGAGGCGAAAAAAAAGAAGACTCCTTTTTCCTGAATTCACCAGTTTCTAAACAAAAAAATAAATATCTTTTATGACGTTGACGATATAAGACATTTTTTGTTTTGTCTGAAGCTCAACGCTGATTCTGATTCTGATGCTGCTGCTGATGATGATGATGATGCCCTGGAAATGCATCTAGATACGAATATAGTCAAGCAAAAAGCATCCATATTATATAAAACAGGGTGCTTACACTTGATGCAGATGCAAAAGATCAGTGTTCATGAATCATGATTATAATTATGATGTTTGATGCACGAGATGGGACAACTGCCTGTCGAGATTGTTGTAAGCGATAAAATGTGTTTTGCTTCAAGCTATCGCAGAATATTAATTTGTTTTACAAAATATTATTAAATGCAATGGAATGTGTTTGATTCAAAAGTTTACTCGTATATGAAATGTGATGTGAGTATATATGTAGTTGCTTTTATAAACTGAGTTAAAAAATATTGAGTATTGTTGCCTTAGATTTAAATGGAAGCAAATGAGTGTCAGAATTATAAAGCTATAAATGTACATCAATTGAAATGACTTATGGGGTGAAATAATATAATGGTTGTAAGTGAAGTGACGCCTCGTAAATTGGTACCGTTTAAGCAATGTATAGACAAATGTTTAAGTTTATGATATCGATATGTTATAGAAATGAGTAGATTAGTTTTATGATTTTAACCTGGGCGGGAATTGTTATACGAATAACATGGTCTTCGAAGATTTCGTTGCTGACCCTAGAACATAAAATATATTTTGAATTTGTTGAATTTCCCTCTGAAGACTTCTACTTTTTCTTCCTTACCTAGTACACATATTGAAAACTGTATTTACACTTGCCAGTTCCCTGAAAAATGGAATAATGATAAAGTTATTCCTTAAAACATTAAACCTAAGTACTTTGGAATTCAGGTCCATCAGTCTTTTATCATTTTTAACAAATACAAGAAAGTCTGAACAAACAAATCAGCAGTTTTAAAGTAGCTTCTGATTTAAGAAGATGGACCGTAACGAAATCAGAGTAATGATTTTGTTTGATTTTTCAAAAGCCTTTGGTTGACTACTTAACTCTTATGTAGAAGCCTAAAAATAGCTCTTAATTCTCGTGCTCCACCCTTCATCTTATCTCTTCTTATTTACAAAATCGCTCATTCCAACAGAACTTTGATTGTCTAATCCAATTCTTGTCAACACTGGTGTCCCACAGGGATCTGTTTTAGGCCCTCCTCTATTTTGAATTTTTAAAAACGATCTCCCAGATGTTATTGCAAATTGTAATGTGATGATGTAATAATGTAAATGGAGGCCAATTTACATATTCAGGGGTGGCCTGGTTTAATAAAATAATATATTGAACCCGTTGAAATCATTTATACAACAAATATTCAGATGTAGTCTAGGGGCTTAAAACTAATTATTCAATTGGTCTTAATGAACTGGCTGTATATTAGTTGATAAAAATAATGGCGCAAAATTTCAAACGATTTAGTAAAATGTTTAATCCATTTTCAGCAATTTACTAGGCTATAAAGGTGATTGATGTAATTTTAAGCGATTTATTCTTCTAACTATCTCTTAACAATTTGCTGAAGTAGAAATCACCGAACAGCTACTTTAACTTTTAGAAATTTGTTAAATCCATGACATCTGTACAATTATTACAATAAGAGCAGTGGATGGAATGGTCAAGTCGAGAGTTGGGAATTCCAATTAAAAGGTCCGTTTAAGCGTAGTTGCTTTGCTTCTTTTCACGAACTGTCACTTTTTAGACATGTTTGGATGATCGCTTTTTAAACAAAAAGCAATAAGCATTTTACTAGTTAGCAAAGGCTTACAATTTTTAACTCCCTTAGTAAACCCTTAACAATAGGTTTTACGGATTATTATAAGTAATAAGCACTTCACAAGGTAGCAGTTTACTACCTTTTCTTAAATGTTTTCTTTTTCAAAGTAATACATGTCTTAAAAGTGACAGTTCTTGAAGAAATAAAAAGCAAAACAAACAAACCTTAATCTGGGGAACTTAACTATTATTCTTAAAATCTGTCAGTGATGCTTTAAAGACAAGTATCAATATTTGAACAAGTAATGTCGGTGGTGTAGTGCAAGATATCGACTTTCGCTCAACTTTCTTTCGACGAATTTGGTAATAAGAAAGGCTTGGAAAATTCGACGAATTCTGTAACAGGGGTGTAGGTTTTAAAAGAAACTGCTTAATTTATTTATGATATTTTACACAAAAAAATACACCTTTTTATCAAATATATTTTTTAATTTTGATAGCTTCTCACTTTCCAAAGGTTATGGTTTGCTGATTCGATTTGACGACTATAGAAGATTTGTTATATAGAGCATATTGAAAAGTTTTTTGGTCTATGACAGTTGACAGTTGAGAATAACAAACTGTGTTGAAACTTCTGTTCGGTTCAGCAATTCATCATGAATCATTTTTAATAAAATAAATCTATCGGAAAATTTCTTAGCACTTTGTTCATATTACGGACTTTTCAAACATTTCAAGCCAATATTCAAGCCATTTATTGGAATCGAATATATTCTGAATTGTATTTGCGGTGTACATACTCGATGTCATATTTAAAAGATGAATGCTGTAAAATAATCTTACAGATTATAGCAATAAATGTAACTCGTGTAATGTTCTGTAGTAGTGACAAAACTGTCAGCAACTGTCAGACGTCGCAACGCCATCTCTCTTCAAACGTCATATGTCAGTGGCGGAAAATGACGTTTCTCGCAACATTGTCACACAGAATAGTAAAGTTCACACGATTTTATGAAATTTGACACACTTTTTTGATAAATTTTAATGTTGTCGAGTTTTAATTTCAACTTTTGTGACTATTTCACCCTTCATTTCTTTTATAAGGTTCTCCATTAAAGGTTGATTTAGCTGATTTCCGACTGTCAGACTTGATATCTTTTCGGCCTTCTATATGCAAAGCAATTGTCCAATATATCTTAAAACCCATGCAAAGACATTAAGACACCAATTGAAAGAAAAACAAAAAACAATCACTCGAAAATAGTAGGTAAATGGTTATGTTTTATAGTTTGGTTACAGGTTGATTTAAAGTCTCCTTTTAACATCTGGATAACATGTGTGGCTTGGCTACATGTTTGTTAATTCTTTTAATGTTGGGAAAATACGTGCCACTGACTTGTAATTTTTAAAGGCACGTAATTTTATTTTATTTTATTATTACTTTATTTTTTTATTGTTGTTTAAGTTTGGTTATTGTTGGCGTTGTCGGCAGCAATTTAAAGGTCAGGTAGAGTATAGTGGGCGCGTGGGAATGTTTATTGTTGAATTTTGTGCGCCATTGCAGGGCGACTTGAAACCAGATACAGAATTAAAAAAAAAAAAAACCTCTTTTCGGAGACCGAGAATATTGTATTTAATTGGAGGTGTTTTTCTTTTGGGAATGGCTTTTCAACAGGTTTAGATATTATGGTAGGTATATGATGTTGATCTCTTTATGAAAAGTAACAAGCCGCAGGATGTTTATGATCGATCACGCCTCCGGAACACATTTTTATGTTGAAGAAACGTGTTGGTCACAAAAGATCTAAGTCAGTTGCAGGTTACACGGGAAATTCCCAGTTGGAGAAGTGGTGTTGTTTTTAAAGAGAGTGTGATTTGGGAGTTTCGTGCTTGGAGAATGATAATTTTGCATGAGTCCTTTAGACAAAGATGTCGGAAAAACGATAAACACAAGAGATCTTTTCATGGGAAGTTAATGAAAATTTATTAGTGTTAAAAGTAAGCATGAAGAGTTTTTAAAGTTCTGGATTTTGAAATTGAAGGAATTTCAAAACATACGAAAGAAAAGAGATTGAATTCAAAAAGTGCTACGATTATTTCCAAAAACAACAGAAAAGTGCCTATATTTAAAATTAGCAATCGTCTGCAAAAAAAAAAGAAGTACACAAAAGTACAAAATAATTCATTTGCATAAAATATACGTTTTCGAGTTCAAAAATAGCCCATCATCAGCACAGCACAGAATCCAGCCAGCAAGAGCGAATAGATTACTTCAGCCAACAAAAGCAACCATCAGAATCAGCATCATCTATCCAGATCCAGAGATCCAGTCAAACCATCAGCCAACCAGCAAAACGAGGGAAAATAGTCCAATGTTTCGAAAATGCTTTAATGTTTTCGTTTTTTTTTTGTCTGACTGGAAAATACTCGTACATTAAATTTTCATCTTGGCCATTTTCGAAAGAGTGCCTACAGCCAGCAGCAGCGTTCAGCCAACATCAGCTTCGAATAAAGTGACAAAGAAAACGAAGAAACCATAAGTCGAAAGCATTTTTAATCGTTTCTTTTTGTATCATCTGTCGTCTAGTCATTCTTAAGATGTTTAATTTTTATTTTTTCACATCTCGCTCGGTGAAATTGTGTTTTTTATTTATATACGCGTTTTGAACGTGGATGTTTTTGCTTTTGGGAAATTTTCCAGCAAGCAAAACATGCAAAAAGAAAAACCGTCCATTCGAATGATGTGTTCTCGAAATACAATATTCTTGGAAGTACTGAAAGAGTTAGTAAACTGAATCCGCCGCCTTATAGTAGCGCTTGCTGATGCTGAAAAAGACTTGGAACGCATCGAGTTTTTGTACATATTTTGAAGCAAATCGAATCCGTTCTATACCTGAAATAGATACACGCGAACAAATTTAGAACGCAAGTTTTGTATCGTTGGTTGTTGCGTTGCGCAAGGAGTAGTAAGGTATACATATATCGTCAAAGGAACAGACGAAGCGGGCTTTGCTCTGTGAAGAGCTGCCAAATGTGCGCTATAGAAGATGATAATGGTGCTCAGATGCTGATTGCTATATACTTTTGTCTAGAAGATGCTTTTGCAACTACTGTTGATTATGTGGATCTATAAGTTTGAAGTGTATTATGATATGATTCGAAAGAGTTCAGCAGTCTTCACTCTGTCAGACTGAATGGAATTCATAAGGGGTATATACATCTGATTTGTTGAAAATTGTTTTTGAAAATAAATATCAACAGATAAAAATAGAAGCGCATATTTTATCACGAATAAAAAAAGGAAAATTCAAAAATCAATCGAACCATCAACGAAGTCAATTAGAGGTCGATCTTGATGGAGAAAGTTTTTTTTTGCGATTTTTAATGCAAGTACATAATTTAACATCTGTCAGGTGGTTTTAAATTTCAGTGTCAATCACAGTGTCAATTTCAGTGTCAATCACACAATCTAACTAAATTTGACAGTTGTCCAGTGAATTCTTATGAAGTTTACATTGTCAATGCTGTTTTTAATAACAGCTGTCAGATGAGTTTTAATGAAGTGCCTAGTGTCAATGCTGTGTGGAATTATAACATCTATTTACTTTTGACAGATGTCAAGTGAATTTAAATAAAGTTAAAGGTGTCAATGCTATTTGTGTTGATAACACCAAACCGAGTACACATTTGTTAGTGAAGTGAACGAACATCCGTGGAGAAAGTGAATTTTCCTATTTTTTTTTATTGGTACAAACTTCTGGTAAACTTTTGGCGTTTGCAACTTTATAACCTTACATGTTTTATACAAAATAAGTAATCGAAATGAAAGACTATACCATAACTTCAATATTTTTCGACAGTAACTAAGAAGCACCCTGGAAACTGCAAACTATTGGTATTGGTTAAAAATTCCTGAACGAAAACTCTCCACTTTTTGTCTACACAAAGCTACTTGAGCGTATTCTAGGGGAAACAAACATAGATTCAAGACATGATTCAGAAGTAGGCTTTACCATAAATACACCAACTTGGAGGCTCAAAATGTTTTCTACATAATCTCAAATTTTGGTTGAATAAACATAGTATTAGTTTAGAAGAGATTTCAGCAGTTTTCGAATACAACTTAAGATTGGAAAATTAACACTTCTTATGGAAAATTCTCTTTTTCCATTAGAATTCTTGAAAATTAGGACCAAAGTTAATTCTCATTGTATGTTAATGCAGACTAAAACATTATTGTTTGAGATTAAGGAGCCATTCAACCAATTTTCAACCGGTTTAATATTTTCGTGTTCTGCTCTTATTTTCAATTAGTCATAAATCAACGCCTAATTTGCAATAATCATCAATCTATTTTAATTTGTCTAAACAAATTTTCCAAAGTATTTATTATTGTTCTTCTAAAATGCAATTCTACCAAAAATTTTAACTGATTCATCATTCTTAAAACCACATGAATCCGTGCGTAGGTTGGACGATTGGGAGTCGGATTGATCTTCTTTGGTTTTTACTTGATGAAGATTTTATAGATACATAATAATTCTGTACACATATTATAAGAGTAGTAATCAAAGGTCAATCGAAAAGGAGATGAAATTGAAAAATACCGCACATAAATTTATTCATTCTCGAAATCGCGGGTGTGTGGAATAAATTATTTCGGTCTGGTGAGTACTATCGGAGCGTGAAGTTAGCGAAATCGAAACAAAAATGTACCTACCTATGAACACAGAAACAAAAAGCGAAGAAGAAGAAGAAAAGCCTCTATTTTACCTAAAAGTGCTTTTACAATACAGTGGTAGTCAAAATAATAGGACCACAACTTAATTTTTGGTAATTTGGTATTTAACAGTCGTGTAAAGGCAAGAACCTTAGTATTTAAATACTTAAATTGAAATGGTTAAAATATTGTTAATGTTTCTTAATTTTTTGATTTAAGAAAAGTAATAGTGGCTGTCAAGATTTTGAAGTCCATTTACTGGAAGGCTTGATAAAAGACTGGCTTAAAAATTAGGAACACATGGTTTAAACTTCAAAAAATTATAAATTTCGAATTTTGTTTGTTGGTTTCTGACATTTTTCTTTAGAAGTTGTATGTCACATTTCAGTGACAGTTCTTTAAAAATTCGAGTTAATTTGTGACAGTTCTCCAAAAATTCGAATTATTTTGAGAAAGCTTTTGTCAACTATTTTTAAACTTGTGGTCAATGGAACGGTTCTTAATCAGATTTAAACTCGTTTATTGAGAAAACCACTTTAAAACATAAATACATATTGTATCTTTGAAGTCAGAACTACCAAAAGTTAGACTCTTGCAACCAATCAAGGCTATTTTATGAGATTTTTCTTCAAGTGTCCCTATTATTTTGGCCATAAGTGTATGTATGTTCCGTGATGTGTATACAATAGACTTTACAAGAGTGCACATATATTCACATACGTTTTTATTCATAACACAATAAATAAAAAAAAAAAAAAAGAATTAAAAGAAAAATGCGTTTTTACATTTTGTAATTTTGTCCATCTTTTTCACGTTGTGGTTCTGTTGTTGGTTCATTGTAAAACATTATCACAACGTAAGGATCTTATAAGCGTTTCTGGCCTTCATACCTATTCTTTTGATTTTTGTTGTTTTAGTTGAAACATAAAAAGTTGTAATTCTGCATGAATTACAACAACAACAAAAAATCTGGGTTTGTTTTTATTTTTATTTTTATTTATTGTAGTTTTTCTTTCTTATTCTCATTCTAATTGCATATTAATTAAGGAAGTGCAGGGTGATCAAATTAAACAATTCATTTTATTATTCACCTCTCTTATGAGACTAGACTATGAGTGCTTTGCCTATACCTATTGTATAGAAATATTTATATTTTTAATGTAGGGACAAAGTACCTTGCTACGTTTTCTTAATTATGTACAAATTATGAAGGGAATATAATTTTACTAAATATTTATGGTTTAAACTTTAATAAGTTAACTATAAAAAGTATTTAGGTTGATTTTAGGGTTACGAAAAGTTTATTTTTTAGTACTTTATCTTCTAGTAGTCTTTGGTATTTATTAGGTGACTCCTAATTAGTTTTATTTGAATTATTTGAACAAAATTGTAAAGGAGTTAACATTTATACTCAAAATTAAGAAAAGTGGTCCAAAAGCGTAGCCTTGTGGTACATCGATTATCTTAGCTAATTAAGCTTGGTTCTGAAACTACTGCTTACTATGAAGTGAAAACCTGAATATTTTTCGAAATCAGGAAAATATTGGGCTGAAAAAAGGGATAACATCTATTTGTACTGTTTAAGTGATTTATTGCTTCATTTTGAAGAGAGAAAGGAGTATTTGAGAAAATATAAACATTAAGAGCGTGTGTACTTCATCATCAGAATATTGAGTTCGGGTTTTTTTTTAAGGGAAAAATATCCAAAACCCCAACAAAATTTGATTTTGTTTTGTTTTGTTGATAGCAGTTATACCAATTTTCACTTAGAGTGAGGACCATTATTTAAAGAAAAAAACCATGACGACAACAAATTGGGACATTTTAAGCTCTGATGTTTGTTTTACAATGTTTTCAAAATTGCGCGAGAAGAAAAAAGATATGATTCATATACAGAATAAAACTGCCCTTTTTTAACCAAAATGTATTGTAACTTTTAATAAATAGCAATAAGTAAAGTGAAATTTTGAACATAATTTATTTTCTACAATTTTGTGGTATATTTTTTTTTAATGCCCAAAATACAATCCATGGAGTACAGTATTCGATAGAATCTATAATTTGAGTTTCACTAGGAATTTCGTAGTAGTCAATCCTTTTGTTTGCAAGAGTTTCGTTGAATATTTAGAGTAAAATTTTCAGGAAGTTTTTTCGTTTTTGATCTGTCCAAACTATCTTTTTTGCTTCTTTTTCAAATTTGTCCGATTTTTTGCATTGATGGTCAAAAAAAGAATCTTCCAAGTTCTGAGGTTTGTATGAAACTAACACTTAATTATTGACTTTTTTTTTAGAGGAAGAATATATCGAAAAAGTCCCTGCTGGCTAAAAAAGCATACTTTTTTCGAAAAAATTGATTTTCCTCAAATGAAAATTTATAAACCAATTGACCATTAAACTCAGGCTCACTTGTTCTTTTCACCTAAGTTATTGGAAATAAGAAATCAGTCAGCATTTCGAAAGAAATCAGGGCTGATATGCCGCCAGCAAGTAAGCCTCTTGGGGATTGTCTTCACTATATTCAGGTTCATTTTGTTTTTTACAAGAGCCATTTAACCAGAAATGAGCTGAACATAATTCTTCTGTAAAAGTGCTCTATTAACTTCGCGAACAGAATTTTTTGCTCTGGGGTTAAATAATTGATGATAAATTGCTAAATTTCAATGAACAGAAATGTCAAAACAGTTAAGAACCAAAGAAACTTCAAATGCAGCTTAAAAAAACACTCTATATTATTATTTGTATGCAATAAAATGATTTTCGACTGAAATAACTTAAGAACAAAGAAAGATATCAATATTTTTTTAAGCTTTTAGAAAAATCAACAGACGGGAAACTTAGTAATAAAAAGCTTAACAAACTAAGCTCAAGAACCTTCAAATCTTACCCTCTCTAGAATTACCCATTTTGTAAACAAAAAATTGCATCTCACTGCGTCATCTACTAAAATGCACCATAATACTCATTCTGCTTTGAAATGGTCACACTTTAATCTAATGAAGTAATAAAAAGTATATAACAAAACAATAAAACAATACGAAAAAAAGGAAAACAATTTAAACAATTTAATTTATCTCTCTGTTCCGACCCAAATAATTTGAACTCATAAAAATTATAAAACCACAAACTTGGCGTTCCCACACTTAAGCCATCATTTATGCCTTTCTATTATCTCTTGAATTGAATGTTTTATAAGCCCTCA
The DNA here is from genome assembly GCA_951509635.1 of Eupeodes luniger. Classification (NCBI taxonomy): domain Eukaryota; kingdom Metazoa; phylum Arthropoda; class Insecta; order Diptera; family Syrphidae; genus Eupeodes; species Eupeodes luniger. The sequence goes on from OX608074.1 coordinate 3,482,065, forward strand.
CTTCACTATCGTTGTTGCGTTTTGCTTATGCGTCTGCATCCACAGTGCCAGCGCCTCCACCGACCGCATTGCTATCTCTTTAATTGTCAATAATATTCAACAAATCAATAAACGTCAAATCAAATGCATCTCAATCCATCCAATTCGACGTTCATTTCATCTGCCATATTGATGTTGAAGCTGAAGCTGATGCCACTTGCTTTTTAGCTTCTGTCTTATTCTTGGCTGATGCTGGGATAGCGATAGATCGTTGGATGGATGGATGGACCGATGGATTGGATGGATGTGTGTGCCCCCTTAAATGATTGCACGCTGCTGTCCATGTCTAATGCCTAAAGCCCAATGCCCATATGTTGTTGCTCATCTCATCTCAACTCAGGTCAGCCTTTAAACCTTCTTCATTCTTCTTAGCTCGCAAATGCAGTAAGAAAAATTTCAAGTCGATGGAGACGGGCAAGCGGTACGGCGACAGACGCGGCAATCGGTGGAACGCGACCGGCAGAAAGCACCCATCTCATATCCACGTTTCTTTAACAAGAAGCGTTCGTTCTTTTACCCAAACGAAAGAAGAAGAAATTGATTGCCACTTGAACTGCACTGGCCGCAGTGTTAATGTGTGGCAAATTGATCGCTTATGTTTTCATTTTCGATAAATTTCAACATACTCGCGTAACATCGCGCATCAAAAGCGTTTTATTATTATTTTTATTTTACTTTTCCATTTTCATTCTTTTTTAATTTTATTTTATTTTATTTATTTATTTATTTTGAGTCCGACATTTGTGGTTGGTTATAGAATACGATCAACAACAACAAAAATAAAAACTATGACTGTATGACCGACGCAACGTAACGACGACGACGCTTTGTGCTTGATGATGGCTGAAAGGTGACGGAGACGAAAACGGAGAAAACGGAGGCGGGCAGTTGCGGCTGTGGCACAAATGTGTTAGCCAAGTGGCGCTTTGCCATGATAGATAAGACAAGCGTTCATTCATAGTTTCGATTGGAGTAGGTTTTTTCCGCATAGAGAATGACCGTTTTACGTCAATTCACATATCAAGGGTGTGTACTGTATTGAATATACGAGTATGTTCTCTGATGGTGCACTGTACGTACAAGGATGCGGTATACGGCAAGATACGGGGATAAGGGTGCGGGTGGTGTGTTTTTTAGTGCGTGTTCTACGTTGTGACATTCTATATCTGTGTTTTTCTATGTTCACTTTGTTTTTCAATTATTTCAAATTGATGTTATAATTTTTTTTTACGTTAAGTTAAAATACGGATGGAATATAAGGGTGTCCTTAAGTGATAAGGGTATATAAGGGCGTCAGGGTATTATTGAGTGCTTTTCTTTAAGTTATCTATACCTTTTTAGAGTAACACGAAGATAAGTTTTAAAGTGAAAATGGAACCCAATGTCGAAAGAATCAATGAAAATTTGGAATTTAAAAATCAAGTCCACAAATTTTGTAAATAGACAAGTTTTCGAAAAAGTTTGCTGCAAGAACTAACTTTTTGGATAACTAAATCAGCTGTTCCTTACAAGTCTTCGTTTTAACCTTTTTCTTTTAAATAACAAACAACTATTTGATAGATAAGGTATATTTGACAGATTAGACGTGTTTAGATTTCTGAGTTATTTTTTAAGGGAGAACCTCTCCTGAACCACTTGGTATCAGAATGATATAAACACGTTAACAAAACAAATACGATAACAGAAGCGTGTTAAGCAGAAATATGACAAACGCAGGCTCACATTTTAAGGCCCCAGGATACTCTAGAATTTTCGAATATAAATAAATAAGATGGCGCAACAGCCTGCTGAGAACTGGGGCCTAGTTACTTACAACTCTTAACCATTACTGTGTGCAAATAATTTTGTCAAGGATGGAGGGGACCTACAGTTTTAAGTCTAATCCGGACGGCTAATTTGAGAAAGCACTTTACATGACAAGAATTACTTATGGAGGATTTGTCAATTCCTCGAAAGAGGCAGCATCCGTGAAAAAAAACCTTTAGATATCATAGGCAGGGATTGAAGACAAGACCTCTGGGATGACAGTCATGTGACTATCTATCACGCCACGGGTACTAATAGAGTCATAAACAAACTCAATTAGAGGTCGATCTTTTGAGAGAAAGGAAAAAGTGTTTTGAATGAAATTCAAAGTGTCAGTGCTGTTTTTAATGATATACCAAACTTAGTTGAACAGCTGTCAGGTGAATTTTTATGAAGCTCAGCTCAATGTGGCAATGTTTGTAATGGTAACACCTAGTTAATATTTGACACCTGTCAGGTAAAATTACAATAAATGAAGTTTAAAATGTCAATGGCTGCGTTCAATTTCGTGTGGGTTGAGCTTTCCTGATCGATATTTGATTTGATTGAACGAGGTGGATAGCTAAATTAAGATAGCTGTCAAAAAATGAAAATAAATTTCATCTATTCACAAAAAAGGAGACAAACAACAAATATTTCATTATTATAATTTCAAATAACATCTTTTGGTTTTTTTTTAACCTATCTGTGTGAGACTGAACCTAGTCAATAATTTTTCTATCGTGTTTTAAGGCCACTACAAAATTTTTGAAAAAATACATTTTTGTTTAAATTTTAAATAGTCCTTAAGGCCTCAAAAATAATATCCCAAATGATTATGACGAAAAAAGGTAAAGAATTTAAGGTATTGCTAATTATTCATGATATTTTACTATTCATAACTTAGTCAATCGTCAGCCGATTGACATGACGTTTTGAAAGAACGTTAAATTTTAGCTTGCATTTTTTATTTGTTACTAACAATTATTCGACAATTTTTTAGGCAAATTTTTACCACTTACATTCTTTAAAGTGCGGTGCCCTACTTGTCCAAAAACGATTAAATCGCGAAAATTTTACCGACTTTTAAAGCCTACCATTTAAAAAAAAAAAGTAAAAAAATGATTGCAAGCGGTCACGCGTAATAAAATTCCGTTTATAAAATCTCGTTTTATTTTGCAGTATTTTTGGAAAAAACTGCCTTAAAATCATGGAGCTATAATTTCTTGTAAAGCATTTATCGCAACTAATCGATATGTGACAGTTACAGAACTAGACCATTTTTTTATATCGATATCGTATGTATCATAGTACTGAACACACCTAATTCTTAGAGTCACAATGACGTTTGACAGTTACAGAACTAGACCATTTTTTTAGATCGATATCGTATGTATCATAGTACTGAACACACCTAATTCTAAGAGTCACAATGACGTTTGAACACAGTTATTTTATTGTTATGTTCCACATGAAAGTTAAAGTATTCATTAGTTTTAATCATTGAAATCAATCATTGCAATATTATTGACAGGTCGTTTTTAGCAGTTATTGACAATTTCTGGACTCTTAAAAAATGTACCCGATTGAAATCGAGCATTTTAGGTTAGGTTTGAACTGAACGTGAACGTAAAGGTGAAAACTGAACGATGGGAACTCAAGAAAAATCAGATAATAAAATCAAAAATTTGTATTTGGAAAAGTATATTTCAATTGTACTTGTTATTGTAATTGAAGAAAAGCACTTACAAATTACAAGTAATTGAAAGTTGTTAGGTTTTTTAGGGAAGGCAATTTAAAGTTACATTTAGCGAAGGTAATTGATTTCTGGTATTTATTTATTAATTCAAGGCAAGACACAAAAAAGAACTTAGCATTTCAGGAAATCATTTTGTAATAGAACGTAAAACGTAATTGACAAACCAAATTTTCAATCACATTTTTGTGTAATGATTATTGGAAAAAGCAATCATTACTTTTGTTTTGAATTTCGAGTACATTTATGTAATTGAATTAAAAGTAATTGACGCTTTTCAATTCCTTAAAATTCGTAATTGAAGTTTTCAATTACATTTTAAAGTATTTGAAGAATTAGTCTTCTTTAAGAATATCTTAGACCCAGAATACTACGGAACCTTAAGATTTACACTCCAAGTATAAGCGTCCTGCTGAAATCTACTGTTTATGTCTCATTTCAAAATTAACTATACTCTCTTTGTACCAGAATTATAAGAACTCAGAAGCTTTGAAAGTATATTGATAAGTTTTTAGGCCTTTTCAATACAGTATATATTGAGGCTAGTGCAATTAGCTTATAAGATCTATTTTCTTTAAAATTATGCAAATAAACCAAAAGAGGACTAATTTTAATTTACAGCCTAAAATTAAGATATCAAAGAGTAGACATTATAATTTTTCAAAATTCAACCAGAAATCACTTTAGCTTTCTAAACAAATACTTAATAATCATTAAATTATAATAAAAATTGTGTAAGAGTCGTAAAAACAAAGCTACAAAAACATTTCCTAAACTTAAATATTGATGAAGTTTTTGTTTTGTTATATTTTAAACAAGGTCGTGAGAATATAATTAAAACAAATAAAACAACAAAACCAATCGCCATAAAATAAAAATTTGCAAAAGTCTCGTGATGAAAAGCCTACAATTTATAAGATTGCTTGATCTCCTGATGATTTGCAGTAATAAAATAAAAATTATGATTGCAATAAAAACTTTTTACGATATCAGGTGATGTAAGAATTAGCAAGTTTATGCTACCGATCACCTTCATAGAAATTGACACATCATTCAGGGAAAACAATTATTATAGTATAGATTTTTATAGAATTTTTCAACTCACCATATTTATCGCTCACAGCTTTTTTAACCGCTTGAATAACGTGCTGTGTCTTTCGAATTGGTTGGCCCAAAATTGTGAAATTACTCGAATCTATTTGCCGCACAAACATCACATAAATCCGTCCCTGTTCTAGTTCATCGCCGCGAACTAGACCGCGCGGCCGCAAGAATTCGCGGTAGATGTCGCATTCGGCGCTCGAATTGCGATACGCGAATTTCAGCCGTAGATACTTCTGCAGCCGAAATCCGATTTGCTTCTTGAAGACCTCCTTTACTTCGACGGTGGCCGAGAAGTTCGCTCGACGATCGCGAGTCATCGAGATGATTTTGCCTTCGAAGACGGTCGGCGCTTCGAAAGCCAACTGCGCGGGATCTCGAGCTGAACAATAGCGACGCGGTCGTTTGCGATTGTTGTTGTTGTGATGATAATTGTTGTTATTGTTGTTACCGTTAGCGTTGTTGTTGTTGTTCCTGTTGTGATGATGTTTTTTGTGATTGTTATTGTAGTTCGAGTAGCTGCCGATAGGTCCGCTTCGAAGGTACCCAAGCGGTACCCCGGAAGTTGCGGAATCCCGTCGACTGCGAGCTGCCAGCATCATTGTCCGGTTGCGGGCTTGTTGCCGCAACAGAAGTCGCCGTCTCCGATGCTGATCGAACTCCATCACTGCTGGTGGCGAGGATTCCGGTGGCACATGATAGGCTGTGATTGCGTATCGCTGCACTGTCGAATGGTGTGGCAAAAGGGTATAGGGAACTACAGGACTTTGACTGGGACTAAGACTGTGGCTGATGGGAATCTGAGTTTGAGTCTGAGCCTGACTGTCTGTCGTCGTAAACGACTCCGGCAGCGGTAGTGGCACCGACTGTGACCCCACCCGGACTGGACTGTGGTAATTCGCATTTGGTTGAGTGTTGGTATGTCTTCTTAATTTATTGCTTCTCCTACTATTTCTACTACTAAAGTCGTATGCATTCTTAGTTAAACTATTTGACGCATAGGAGTTAAAATTTATTTGACTATTTGCATTTGGAACATTGTGGTTTTTGATGTGATTATTGTGGATGCTATCTGTGGCTGCGGCTACAGCTGTGGCGGCAGCGGCGGTGGCTTCGTTAACAGGAGCTCTAGCTCTGGCATTGTGATTTCTTAAATCACTAAATACTGCTAACGGATGATTATTATTATTATCATTATTATTATTATTATTTTTATAACTATTAGTATTTAAAATATTGTTATTTTTATTGCTTATGATGCTACTACTTAGATTACTACTGCTGTCGATGTTTGAATTAAATTGAAATTGTTGTCTATTGCTATTACTGGGGCTGCTGCTTGAGCTCAGTCTGTCCATCATCAGCCACCAGTTATAGCCGGTGCTATCTGTTGGAATAGAAGGTATCCGCAAGGCTGGATCTCTCGTCTTTGTATTTATTGGCAGATGCATGGTTGTAGCATTTGGGCAGTAGATTATTAAGAGTAGCATTGTGACTATAGCCGACAGCCACAAATAGGACATGTGATACTTTAGACTCCATTTGCGCAATTCTCGCGCATACATGGCGTCCCGTGTGAAGCCACCCCCCGTTTCAAAGTTAAAATACAAAGAGTCCACGGTTTTATCTTCTATTTTTTTTCAATTAAATATTCTTTTTGTGTCCCAAAACCAATTGGTTTTTGAACTTTTTTTTAATTGACTTTTTTAATTTAAGTTGTTGTTTTTAGTTTGAGGTTTTTCTGTCTCGGTGTAATCCTTTTAACAAGCTGTGACCTTGTGCCACTTTGTGATGTCTCCTAGAGGGCGCTCCAAATGTATATCACGGGTGTGTGTAAATTGTCGCAGAATATAATTGGAATCGTGCCGATAGATGATCTTCATTGTTACAATTTAACAATTTTTATGAAAATAAAAATTTGTTTTTTTATCTGAGTTTTTTTGGGGTATTTTTGAAAGAGTGTTTTCTGTTTTTCAATTGAAATTTTGACAGTTGAGTAGTCTTCGCTTGGATGACATTTTTTTTTCAAGGGAGGATTTTTAATTGACAAATTTTTAGTTGATTTTTTAAAGATTGTTTTTTTTTAATGAACTAAAATCGATTTTCACTTATTTTGACACAATTTGCGCGTGAAAAGGTATTTTCAAGTATTTTTTAAAGGATTTTCGAATAGTATTTTGGGGTTTTTGACCTATTTCAACACACTAAAAACTTGTGGTCTTAAAAATACTTTATCATAAAACGTTTTTCTAAATAGTTTTGACAGTTTTTGAGTGGTTTTTTTTTGAAAATATTCTGATCGGTTTTTGCTTTTTAACAATACGGACAGTCCATGGGGAAAAATGAAACACTTTTTACTCTATTTTCGAAACACACAGTTTTCTCGATGCACTTTTGAAGAAAATAAAAGAAAGATTTTTTTTAGAATTTTCTTCACAACTTTTCAAAAACAAATTGAAATTGGTATTTTTCCTTTCAAATTTTTCTTCACTTTATCACTTGAGATGATTTTCTTTTTCAGATTTTTTTGAATTCGTTAAGAAAAAATAAATTATTCTTATCTTCTCTCACACGCGATGGGAAAGATCTGTAAATCGACGGCGGAAAATATTAAGTACTCGATGCGCGGATGCGTTTGAGTTTGAGTTTGCGTTGAGCGAGCGCGTATTTCGTTACTATAAGAGAAGTCGTTTGTTTTTCAAAAAAAAAAAAAAAAAAGAATTTAAAAAAAAAAGAAAGAAGAAGAAAATCTTTCGCTCTCTCTCTCTATCTCTTTCTTACATCTATTCTAGGTACACACAGAAGATGTAAATGCTGCCTCATAGATATATCTACTTCTTCTTGATGATGGGTGATGCGCGCGGTACAATTTTTACAATTTTTGTGTTGTATTTTGTTGTTGTTTTTGTTTTGGGGCTGCTACTGTCTGTTGGTTACCGTAGCTGCTGCTCCGGCGGATTGCTACTATTTGACTATATGTCTTGGACTCTTTGCCAGACACACTCGTTTTCTAAATTTAGCCGGGAGTAATTATAAATCGACACAAAACGACGATGACTACGACTACGAAAACGACGACGGCGGAGACGGTAAAGTATAGAAAACTCAACACGACGACGACTGACTCGACTATATGTGAGAACTCTGCTCTGCTGAAATTGAGAAAAGCACCGTTCGTTGATTTTCAATCTAATTATTTTTTTTTTGGTTTTTTAATGATAAAAAGTCAAAGAAGTACTTTTTAATGAAAAATGAATGCGTTCGGTTTTTGAGTTTTGAATATTTTTTTAATTTTTCAAAATTATTGTTTTTTTTTTGTATTTCTTCGATTTTTCAAAGTTTCAAAGAACAGAAGAAGAATCAGAATCAGACGTTCGTAAATTTAAAAATTTTAAAATTAAAAATATTAAAATATATTTTATTTCGCTCGTCTATTCGTCTGCGATATAAATTTGATGTTGTTGTTGTTTTTTAGGTTTTTTGGGGGGTTTTTGGGGAGAGATAAATAAATAAATAGAACGGCCGTCGGGTGTTTGTTCTATTGGATGATTTAGAATTTGAATTAGAACTAGAGAATAAAAAGGTGACGGTGTCAGCTTCTTTATCTTAGTTGCTGCTTCTGATGATGGAGTATCCGAATGTGATTGTTTGAATGTAGACACAAAATTTGCCAGTAGACTTATCTTGCTTTGAAAGTCTATACTCGTATCTAAATTCTAGATACTTGTCATAATCTCATAAATATTTCTTGGGTTATCAGTTTTTGTTTTGGTTTTAAATATTTTTGAAGACAATTTTTTCTAACCGAATTTTCAAAATATAAAAATTTTCAAATAAATGTTCTTCTTAGTTGAAAATAAGATTGGTTTCACGAGTGACGAGAATTATATACTTTTTGACAGATGCGATGAGAAGCCTTTTCTAGCCGACGACGACGACGAAAAAGAATACGACGACGACGAAACAACGATGGAGAGCAACCAACATGCGACCAGAACGATTGACGTTTATAAACTAAATTGTGAAATTATATACAGTCATTTCAAGTATCTCAGGCCTCAGCTTGAAGAGGAATCCCATCGAACCGAAAAGCAGTATCACTTCATACAACAGAGCGGTTCGAATGCGACAACAGAGAGCTGTAAGGGCAGCAAAAGATAAAGATACTTTTGTTTTTAGTTGGAAGTTTGAAGTTGGAATACCGGCATTAGAGGAACTAGAAGATACTTTTTGGGGGAAGTTTGGATTTGGATGGGAATGGGGATTGGAATGTTTTTTTTTTGTTGTTGTGAGATTTTGATTCACCGTGATATCGTGAGACAGCTCTAGGACAGGTTGTGTTTATAGTTGGAAGTTGGATGGGGTGTCGAAAAACTGAACGGTATGAGTTCGATTGAGACTGAGAGTGTGCTACTATACTACATCAGAAATACTCTTGGATTTTGGATACCATAATAACCATAGTTGCGCAGTGCGTACTCGTTTCGTTCTCGAGTTTTTGTATATTTTTATTTTTATGACTTGCGTTTGCGGTTGTATTTGAATTCGACTTCGACTTCGAGTACGATTTCTGTCGACTGTCATTGTCATATGAGAAATTTTTAAAAAACTGCGGATGCATTGTTGTTGGTTGTGCATGATCGCGCACGTCGCGTTTGAGTTTGCGTTCGCATCGCGTTTCGCGTTGTATCTTTCTATTCTGTAGATATTTTATCTCTGTATACAGCTATGCTGTGTTGTTGTTTTTTGAAGTTTAAGTTGAATTTGAATTGAGGAGGGTGCTAGAATTTTGATTCTTGTTTCTGTTCTTTTGCTATTAAGTGAATATCTAATTTGGGTTGTGGAGTATTGTATATGGGAAAAAAAGATTTGTCATTGTGGCGTTTGTAAGTGGGAATTATGTAGATAATATCTATCACCTTTTGAATGATCGTAATCCAATTAAAGTTAAGAATGGACAATTAGCAGATGAATTAGTTGTTTGGGCAGTATTTTTGAATAGAGAGGTGAGGAGTGGTATTTGAAAAGAAAGATGGGTTAGGTTGAAATATTTTTTTTCACAATTTAAATAAAAATAAATATTACACTGCAATTGTTGACAACATTAAGTGTTTTTTTAAATTTCACAATTAAGATAAGTTGTCCTGAATTCGAATCTCGCATTATAATTTTTTTAGAACATCAAATTTTTAAAATTTGCCCTTTTTGGAAATGTTAAGATGACCAAGGCATAAGGCATAAGGCAAAGGTAAAACACAACATAGTTCTTAACAATAAATTGATCGTCTTCTAGATTTTGTTTAGTAATCAACAGGCACTATAGGCACTTTAACTTTAACATGTTAAAAGTTGAAGCACAGTGCGAGCTTAAGGAAATTAGGAAAGGAATGAAGCGGAGTTACTGATGCACATTGGTCTTAAAGTTTTGTCAATCAAAATGAGAGGGAAAAACAGAGTCCATATTCTCGATATGCGGTTAAAAAAAGAATCTGTAACCTTGACAGTACGTCTTAAATTGAACTCAAGGGTAAACTGATGCAGTTTGATTAATATAAGTATCTTACTTACTTTCACTTTCTTGAAGTATGAACTATTTAGAAATATTGAATTTAATGCTTCATCGCTTTGAAAAATACGTTTTGGAGTAAGATATTTAGTGCTGATTTAGATCCTTTAATTTTAACTTACTGATTTTATTTTGAGAATAAACATTTTTAACACTATTTTTGTCAATATATGTCTATGTATATTTACAAAAACTTAATGTGACAGACTTTTTAAGACGATGGATTTGAATTTTTCTTGTAGAAACCGTTTAAGCAAAAATGGTCAAAATTTCCTCTAAGATTTATGAAAGACTGGTGAAATCCTTAACAGGTAAATTTCAAAAGTATACGTTTTTGAAAGTATTTTTTAATATATGTACACATTTCAAAAACTTAATGCAAAATACACCTTTTTCTGATTAAAAAAAAAACCGTTTAAGCATGAATGGTCAAAATTTTCTCTAAGATTATGAAGATTTTTCGAAAATGTTATAAAAAACTGTAACTATAAGAACTGAATGTTGAAGAAATGAGTTATGGATATAGAAAACAACAATAAATTTTATTTGGATACAAAAACGACTTCATAAATTTAGATAGTCTCAAAAAACTTTATACGATTTTTAAAAAGTAATATATATTGAAAAATTCACGTGATAGGCGTGATTTTTGAGTCGGATTTGATGTGTGTTTATGTAAAAAAATAGGGAGACGGACATAATCCCGAAAATCAAAATCCCGAAAACCCACAATACCGAAAACCTAAAATCCCGAAAACCCACAATCCCGAAAACCCAAAATCCCGAAAACCCAAAATTCCGAAAACCCAAAATCCCGAAAACCCACATTCCCGAAAACCCAAAATCCAGAAAACCCAAAATCTCGAATGGCCAAAATCCAGACATTTTCTTAAATTTCTGATATTTATTTTTGCAATTCCCGATCTTATATAAAAAACAGTTTGATTTGATGCTATTATGCTTTTGCAAAGCATTTCGAAATCAAAGTCCCGAAAAATTATATAAAATGAAAAATTTGCGCAAATTTGTAGGTTGTCTTTGCAATTCCCGATCTTATATAAAAAACAGTTTGATTTGATGCTATTATGCTTTTGCAAAGCATTTCGGGATTTCGGGATTTTGGGTTTTCGGGATTTTGGGTTTTCGGGATTTTGGCTTTTCGGGATTGTGGGATTGTGGGTTTTCGGGATTTTGGGTTTTCGGGATTTTGGGTTTTCGGTATTTTGGGTTTTCGGGATTTTGGCCTTTCGGGATTTTGATTTTCGGAATTTTGACCCCAACCCAAAAAAATAACACTGAACTAAACCACTTAGATTCTTTGCCTGGCTGCTGCCATACTTTGCCAATCTTGGTAAGCCATTTTTTTATTTTATGTTTTCTTCAATGCATTTCTGGATTTTTCGACGAGAAGACCGCACCGGCACAATATCGAAGAAAAGAATTAAATTTTTTTAAAGAAATTAATTTAATCTGTTGAATTGTAAAGTCAAACGAAAATTTAAGCCAACTAAAGTGGCAATAAAGGTTGTATGAGCTTAATTTGCGATAAAGTATTTAATTTCTTCACAGTTTACTTAAATAGAAATGATGTTTATATTTAATTTGATTGAAAAAAGAAAAATCGAACTTTACTATAAGAACTGAAGTTTTAATAAAACGAAAACTAATCTTATAAGCTTTGAAAAATTGGTATACAGAGGTTTCATCATTTTGATATTCAATTAATTTTTATTTCATTGTTAAGAAAAAGGTGCTCCATTATTATTAAACAACATCAGCCAAATGAGCACCATGGCTAAAATTCCAGAACTGTATTCTTTTTTAGAATAAAACTTTTCATTACCAATTTACACATTTATGTGCTCCATAATATCACGAATTCCAACTTTAAAGTCTAGAATCGATTGCATCAAATGTGACAATTCTGCTTCTAACATTGCCTCCATGTGAAAATTAAGGTAAATCACTGAAAATGATCTATGAAAACCTGAATCATTTCGATTTCATTTCATGAACTTAACTTTAAAAACCTTAAGACTAAAGACATTATTTGGAATAAATAACACCAAAGATTAATGAAAAATCGACAAACCTAGGTTTTCGTCGGCGCTGTGGCTACAGCAGCAATATTCTTACTTGCTCTTAAGCTACGCAAACGGTTTAGGTGCTTTCACATCACTTACTCGTGCTTTAAGACGATAACCTAAAAGTTCTTTTATGTTGAGAACCGTGACTTCAATATGTTCACCATTTTTCTAGTGAATTTTAAAAATTCCAATGCGTTGTTAAAGTGTGTATTGTTCAATTTTTAGTAATATTATTGTTTTGTATTGTAAAGTGTCAAAATATGACAGCTGCACGAATAACGGGCTCAAAATTACACCTTTTATTGGAAGACTTTTTTTCGTAGACTTTTAAGTTCGAAAATATTAATCTTAGACCAAAAGATTTTCTTATAAAATCCGGAGAGTATACAATTTTAACCAACTTAAAAACATGTAGAACATTTTTAACTACACAATAGAGAACGGCTAAAAAATAAATTTTGCCAGTGAAAAAAGTTACACTTTTTTGTTTATAATGACGCTTACATTGGGCTTCAACTGTTTTAACTATTAGGGGCTATAACACTTATAGCTATTTTCAATTTCCATCATTGAAACCAATCACTGGTTTTTTTGACAGGCTGTTTATAGCGATCATTGAAAGTTACTATCATTGGAATTGCCTTAAATTGAAACACAAATCAGTGGAACGATTCGTTTCATTTTTCAACAGAAAAGAATTAACTGTTCAGGAAAATAACCTTCCTTCAGGAAAATAAAAAAATACATTTTAAGCATTTAACTTTTATTTAAAAGTAACACTTTAAAATATCCATTAAAACATTTTTCCGGATTTATTTCAATAATAGCTAACTGGCTCCTTTAACTCACTTTCAGTAATTCAGGTTTTCAAAAAGCTTTGAGCAGTCATCATAGTTTTAAAACTTATTAGAAAATTTAAAGAATTTTCGTACGAATACAACGTCGGTCGATTTCCATTCGAAATTTTTAAGAACCTATAAATAATGCCCCTATTTTTATAAATGATGACTGTGGGAATGGGAGTAATTAATCCGTGGACAAAAATGACAACCAAATCACCAACCGCACATAAACAAAGAATAAGAACAATTTTAAATTGTCAATTGTTTTAAAAAAAAACCTACTTAAAGCCTAATGGGCAAGAAGGTCTGTGTTTTGTTTTCTACTTCTATTTAAAGAAATAAACTTTTAAGTTTTGATTGTTGTCATTACGCCGAAGAGTGCGGACAGACTTGAGCACGAATTTATTCATTTTTGTTTTAAATGTTTGCAAGCTTTCCTACATAGGTACCTCCAATTACCTATAAACACTTTTATAATGCTCAAGCCTATGAGCATTTCACAGGTGAACCATTGTTGACAGTTGTCCACCTGAGCTGAGTTATTGTTTACTATCATCAGGTAACCAAAAAGTAAATAACCATGGGAAAATGCCTTCTCGAACTTGGTTTTGGAAATTATCATTAGAATGGAAATGGTCAGTAGCTATAAGACTACGACCCACGATGAGGTTGACGATGGTGATGGCGTTGATGATGACTATGGACAACGGACCTCGGAGACGACGACGACACCATGAAGGTGATGGGAAAAAAAAGAGTCATCTGATTTTTAGAGAGTGGGGGGTCACAAAAAGATGACGGGAATTTTATTTCGGTGGTCGAGCGCTGCTGTGGTTCTGCTGGTGGCTTTTGGTGATGTTGATGTTGATGGCGATGACGATGGCGATGGCGGGCCATCAACTTATCACAGATCGGGTTAATGTTGTTACATTTTCTCGCTGATTGGTATCTCCCGCTGTCGCTGCGCTTCTGCTGCTGCGCTGATGGCGAGTTTATATCCATCTTTGGGTGGAGTTGCTTGCTGTTTGGATGAAGCTATATAACTTCGGTCCGGAGCGGTGGCACTTCTTGTGTCTTGGGCATTGTTAATCCATGGGAGAGTGTCATCGTGAAGTGGCCACTTATCTTTTTTAAGATATTTTTTTTTCTTGTATTCTCTTCAGTGTACGAGTATACGACTTGAGTCGGCTATTTTGAGGTTTACGAGTATGTATGTTGTTTGCTGGAAGGCAACTTGATGTCTTGTGCTAATCAAACTAAACTTCAAGTAGGTAGGTCTACAAAATATACAGCCAGAGTCATGTCTGGTTTAATGTAAATCTCTATATGCGTATGTTTGAACTATGAAGCTTGTTTTATTAGATCGACAACGAAGACAACGACAACGACGACGATGACGATGACAGAGAACAGAACTTGGATTTATGAGAGTTTTGTTTATGACAATTTAATGAAGCTTTATCAAAAACTATGAGTTTGCTTATAGACTATAACTTTATATACATAAAAATAAACGTATAGGCAGTCATGAATGTTTAGCATATAAGAATTTTTATGTAGTTTTTATGTCAGGGAACAATAAGTAACAATTTTTTTAATAATAGTTTCATGGAATATATTCTAGACAAAATTGTTGTACATACAACCAGTTTTTTCTATTAATTCAAAAGCTTGAAACGGTTATACAAAAATAAATAAATGCGGCACGGCACTCTTTAGGCCTTCGACAACTGGAGAATTTTCTAAAAAATCGATTTTTAATTTTGTAAGCAGTCCTCGTTTCTGTAGCCTCAATTTTGTTTGTAATGCAAAATCATATTTTATTCAGCCTCTCGGCCCTTAGGCCTTAAATATCCAAATTCTAGTAACCTACAACTCTCAGTCATTTTTGTGTAAGTATTTTCTATGAAGGGGCCTACATATATGTTAAATTGGAACCTCATGACACTGGGACTCGAAGCAAGGGAAAGGGACTTATAGGTGGTAAGGACTTAATGTGGGATTGAATCCAGATTTTTGACGCGACAGTCTAACGCACTAATCGCCACGGAAATAAAATGTGTTATTATATTTCTCCTTGCGTATCCCAAAATATTAACTTAGTTGAATGGGAATACTTCCTTGAAGACATAATCCCATATCAAAACTGGGTCAGAAGTGCATCTAATTTTTATTCAAAAAGCCAGATGTTTTCAATCAATGCACAACTAATAGAAAATTTAAAATTATACTTAACTCCGAATAAGCGAGTTCATGATTCTCACATTGCATGGTTTAGTTTTGAAGGAGATATTTCTGTGTTATATGTAAGTTATTTATTATGTATGTATAGATTATTACATTTTATTTATTTTTTTGGTTTTATAACTGAAAGATTGTAAGAACTTAAAATGGTTTTAAGAGTCACAAAAAATGACTCCTTGAACAAATTACCTAAATTGGCATTTTTCCAATTTCCAGAGTATTATAAGACTTGAAGAAGACACTTAAATTTTGTATTGTCAAAGTTAACTAAGTTTTGAATCTCTTTTAAAATGTTCCCTTAACTTTTTAGAATTCCTAGTGCCTATAAAGCTTGTAAAAGAATGCATTTATTTATGAATGAAATCATTTAGTGAATTCAACTAACAAATTCCATTATTTCCTTCACCTAGAGATTGGGGCTTACAATTTCGCAATCACGAATCTATTCCTATTAAAAATACTTTAAAAGATTGCAGTCATTTTTTCCCTAATCATTTGATTGGAATCAATTGATTGCAATCATTTTAAGCTTATGCATTCTTATGCATTCACTTGAAGTGTTTGGAATAATTATTTTTACTAACTTGCATATACGAGGTATGTTCAAAAAGTACCCGGAATTTTTAAATTTCTCGGGTCTGGAGAGTTGGAAGGTCAATATTTTTTTTTATTATGTTGGTATACATGCCCCTAAAGTATGATGCAATTTTCAGCTATTCACTGTTTACTTTGTCTGTGGTAGTTGCTAGGGTTCGACGTGTTTTTATGAGCTCGGCGATTTTTGCTGAAACTGCTGAATTTTGACCAAAAAAACAATCGCATGAACATCGCTCAAGAGCTGTTCAATGACGTCAACGACGATCCAAGTTTGCTTGAAAGGGTCATAACTGGTTATGAAACATGGGTGTACGGTTATGATGTCGAAACCAAAGCACAATCGTCCACCTGGAAGCATCCAACGTCAAGAGCGAAAAAAGCACGTCAAGTTCGATCAAATGTGAAGGTTTTGCTTACTGTTTTCTTCGATTATAATGGCATAGTGCATCAAGAGTTCTTACCACAAGGTGTTGAAAAAACGAAAATCCGGGTACTTTTTGAACACACCTCGTAGTCACCGCAAAGACTTCAAAAGATTACGTTAAGTTTTAAATTCTTGAAATGAATTGATTTCAGTGTCAAATGATTAGGGAAGAATTATTTAAATTTGTTTTTTCAAGTCAAATTGGTGATAGCAAAATTTTAAGCCCTGACTCAAGGTAGATAAATTCCAAGACTGCAACCTTTAAATTTAAGTCTTTGCGTTCTTTAACAACATTTAAATTTTGTTTTGATTGATGTATGATATGCCAGATTGATATTCCAATTGAAAATACTTCCATATTTAAGGAAAAATCATTACAAAAATATATTTAACACACTTTTCAAAGTCTACAATAAACCACATAAGGCAAACTTACGAACATACGTCAAGAAGGGTAAATAATTTGTATTAACTCAATGAAACACGTTCAAGGGTAAATTCGTCGCTTTGACAGATTTGATTAAAAATGAAAATTGATTGATTCTACCAATCGAAAATATCATAAATGAAATAAGATCAGTCCTGTCTACCTATAGTACCGAATTTTATAATTTGTTATAAGTTCTATTCGAATTTTTTTGAAGTATTTAGTACTGTTTGACCTTTCAACCAAACTTAAACGTCAAATAGCTCTATTTTTCTAAAAATAAACTTATGCATTTGAAGTTTTGGAGGAAGTGTATAAGCAACGAAGTAGATTGGATTTTTATAAAGTTTAATTACTTTTATTTTATAAATTACCTTTATGAAGCCCATATCCTATATAAAATTCCTCCAAATAGTGGAGCGCCTGGGGGTTTTTACCTCGGATTACAGTTACAGTGAATGAATTAATATGATCGATGTGAGAAATTGTTTTTTAAACCATAAATTGCAATGTTTACCCAAAATTTTTTTGTGCATTCCATTTTTTCATTGTTTAAACAAATTCTTATAAAAAATTAATGTTTGACCATATATTTTATACAGGGTGTCCCATAAGTAATGGTCCAAACTGTACATGCTGAATGGTCAAGTTATGACCTACCAGAATTTGGTAACTTGTCTATACCGCATCCTAACGGTTTTCGAGTAACGGTTGTTTTAATAAAATTTTAAAGAACACCTACTTTTAGTCGGTTTTTCAATCACCCTGTCCACAAATGATTTTTGTTTTTACTATATGTTAATATTTTACAATTTTGAATAAACATTTAATATTTTTGCATTTAAAAATTTCAATTTTCGGCACTATTTTGCAAAATATTGATAGTTAAAATCATATTTTTATCAAACTTAATTTTTTACATCGAACTTTAAAATAGTTTTATTTAAAAAAATCATATTACACAATACTGGTTATCGTTTTCAAAAACTTGCTTGATTTTTTAGCTTTTCAAAAAAGTATAAAACATCAAAAAGCTAGCTTTGGTTCAAAAGTTATAAGCATTTCAATTTAATAAGTCACGATTTAAAAAACAAATATAAACAGAAAAAAATGTGTTTCTGTTAGAATTTTTTAATGATGTAATACAAAATTCTAACAGAAACACATTTTTTTCTGTTTATATTTGTTTTTTAAATCGTGACTTATTAAATTGAAATGCTTATAACTTTTGAACCAAAGCTAGCTTTTTGATGTTTTATACTTTTTTGAAAAGCTAAAAAATCAAGCAAGTTTTTGAAAACGATAACCAGTATTGTGTAATATGATTTTTTTAAATAAAACTATTTTAAAGTTCGATGTAAAAAATTAAGTTTGATAAAAATATGATTTTAACTATCAATATTTTGCAAAATAGTGCCGAAAATTGAAATTTTTAAATGCAAAAATATTAAATGTTTATTCAAAATTGTAAAATATTAACATATAGTAAAAACAAAAATCATTTGTGGACAGGGTGATTGAAAAACCGACTAAAAGTAGGTGTTCTTTAAAATTTTATTAAAACAACCGTTACTCGAAAACCGTTAGGATGCGGTATAGACAAGTTACCAAATTCTGGTAGGTCATAACTTGACCATTCAGCATGTACAGTTTGGACCATTACTTATGGGACACCCTGTATAAAATATATGGTCAAACATTAATTTTTTATAAGAATTTGTTTAAACAATGAAAAAATGGAATGCACAAAAAAATTTTGGGTAAACATTGCAATTTATGGTTTAAAAAACAATTTCCCACATCGATCATATTAATTCATTCACTGTAACTGTAATCCGAGGTTTTACAGTTTTGAATGCTCCAGGCACTCCACTAAAAGCTCCGTCCATATTTTGTTTGAAGAGACTTTAAACTCTGTATGTACTATTGTGTATATTCTTATAGATATGTCATAAAGAAATCAATTTTATAAAAGTCAAATTTCGAGCATGATGATACATGTCTCTTTTTAATGATTCAACGTTGTTCACCATATACACCACATTCACTTTACACCAAACCTAATGTTGACACTTCACGTCATTTGTAAACACAAATATATACTAACTTCTCATATTTCCTTCAACACACACACATTTCAGAAAAAAGAAAAAGAAAAAAACAACAACAATTTCGTATTCTCGTCTCGTCATCTGAAACTTGGTAGATGTCGTTGTTGTTCTACAACAATGATAACAGCTGACATCGGAATTGAAAACGCAATCGGAATCGGAATCGGAAGCCACTATCGCTTCCTTTACACAAAAAAAGAAATGCCTTATGTCTTTCTGTCTGCCTCTGCAGAAGTTCATATCCCTGTCCAAATAACAGGGGAAGTTATTCCCTCTTGTTGTTTTTTGTATTCATACAAAATAAATAAAAAGAAGAAACAAAAATTATTGACAAAGGGGACGCTACGACTGTGGACTGACGCGTCTGATAGTGAGTGGCCTGCAGCCTGCTAATGGATGATCAGAGATTCAACATTCAACACACTAATTTAATTTTAATTATTTACGATTATTGTGCATTTTTCTTCATTGGATATTTTTTTTAATTTATTTGTCTTTAAAACAGACCTTGTTGATTTGTTTTGTTGATGTCCCTGATGTGAATCCTCTTTATAGAGTCACATAGTCTCAAAACTCAAGACACTTGTCATATTATTTTGTCTCTGTCTCTCTCTCTGTCTCTATCTCCCTGTGTAAACACTAACAATTCGGAGTCATCCTCACGAAGAGTTTCTTCAACCATCATCACAAACGTCATCCCCAGTCAATGTGACGTGACCCTTGGTCTGCCACAAGTGCATAAAATTAAGAGGTGCCAGGAGATTAAATTAATTAGGTTTATTAATAAAATGTCAAAATGTATGTAACGTCAAAAAACACGCCTTATATAAAATGTAGTGGAAAATCCTGCAAAAATATTAAATCTTTGTTTGGTGGTTTCAGAAATGAAGGGACCCACAATGTTCTGTCCACTTAGAAAGCAGCGCAACAGCAATCTAATGGAAAAAACTAAATAGAGTAAGCGACAAAATATCAATGAATTACGTTGGCAACTCTGGATAAATATGATGTTGCCAATGATTATATGTTGAGTTGAGACGTGTAGCTAAATCTCAAGGTTTACTTCCCTTAGGCGAAATTAAGCTTGTTCGTATAGGAACACCACAGGTGCAACACCGCACAGCACATGTAAAAATGAAAGGAACGGAAGGAAGGCTTGAAAAAAGTATCTTTGTCATCATTGCGCTCCAGTAATATAGAAGTCGGTAGTACAGTTTCGATGCGATAGTCATCATACCCCGATGTCACCCTCGCCCTCGCTTTCGCCTCTGTCCTAGCAGACAGAAACATGTGAGATTCCAGAGTGAAGAAGCGTTGTCTCTGCCGCCACGCACCGACGATATGATGACCCTTTCACAATTTGATGACTGTGCGAAGCGAACTTGGTCTGGTAACTGTTTAAGTTTTCTTACATAGAGAGAGAGAGATAGAACTTTATGTTAACCCTTGTGATAAAACAAGACAGACCTTCATGATCTTCACGCGTGGGTGAACTTTGCGGCCGTACTGACATCCACCACCTTACCATGTGGTTAACATTGTGGTTTCAAATTGTTAAACCTTTTTCTTAAGCCCTTTTTACCTTTATAAACAAAAAAAAAACAACTCAAAAAACAGAAAAGGAGGGTGACGAGTAATTACTTGGATTTAACCCATTTTGAAGGGAAGGGAGTATTGTATGTAGGTAAGGTACTTATGGTGGAAGAAAACGGTGTGTCCATAAATATTATTATTTAAAAAAAAAAAACTTAACGCAGTGATGCATCTTAAAGGTTGGTCAACCAGGTTTTGTGCGTGATAATTATACAGTTCAGTTGATAATCAACTAGGCATGAATGAAAAATTATGCTAAGTTGACGACGCATTTTTGTTAAGATTACTAATTTTTACTTAGTTTAGGTCTTGACTTGTCTTGTTTTTTTTTTTTTTTTAGTTCAAAATAAGAAAGTATATAGTAGATAATGAGTGGGGAGTTCTTTATTTTCAATTTGAGGATTTAAATAGTAATTTCGAAAATAAAAAAAAGAAAAACTGTTGGAAAATTAAGACACATGTAGAAATAAATTAGGGACAAAAATAGAAAACTTGCATATTTCACGGAGAACAAGGTTTCATTGTGTCTAGCTAGATCAACAATTGGTTAATATACATACAAATATTTAATTGAGCACAGTGAATTTTTACGACTTTTTGTAAAGTTAAGTGAGTTCAATTGAACCCTGGCTCAACTTCTACATATTCCGCCATTTTGTTACACAATGCCTGTGATAATTTTCAATTTCTTCAAGCAATATTTTATGCTTTTTTAATGATGTCACTAACTTTTTGTTAAGGCCAAAGCATTTTACTAGTTGGAATTATTCAAAACTTTTAGCCGTTCCAAATTTTAAAAATTCCAAAATTTTAATCCTCGCACAACAGTGTCGTGATAACAAAAAAAAACAAAGCACACAAGCCTAACTGTGGGAAACGGGAACGGCTCTAATTTAAATTCACGAATTTCTTATTTTTTTTTGATAAAATCCGAAATGGTTAATAAAAGTTCGGATTCAAAACCAGCACTAAAAATTAACTCCAAAATGTATTTTTAAAACTATGAAAGCATCAATTTGAAGGTTTGCTCAAAACTTCATATACATACATATGTAGATTCAAATGAAGACTCATAACTAGTGAGAATTTTCAGAAACAAAGTAAGATACTCGCCCATGTTCCGAATTTCCATCGAAAGTGAATTAAAATCACTTTTCAATTTCACGTGAAATAAAATTGCATGTTCTTCAATTCGCTCGAATTCGAAAACTTCGAAATTGCTTCGAACTGTCAGAACTGAAGGATCATCCATTTTTATTTTGTTTCTGAAGTAAAATGTTTGCTGTTTTGAAGATGGATGCAATATTATCGGCAATTTTAAGTGAAAAAAGGAAGCAGAATTCAAGAGAAAAAATAAGAAGACGAGTTTTGCTAGACAAATCAAATATATTGGATTTACCTGAAAAAATGCGCGTGTGAAAATTATGTAGAATTGTTCTGATAAATAAAATAAATTCTTGATTTTCCCTTTTAAGCTTTTATTGTAATTTTAGATTGAGCAAAGACGCTTTTTTATATGAACCTTTTATAATACCTATATCGATTCCTTTTATTCAAAAACTTGCTGCAACCCTCCGATTCCTAGCAGAAGGAAGCTATCAAAGATCAATTCACAGAAAAAAAATGTGATTTGAATGCGTTCAAAAAATGGAACAAACCGAAATATAGAACATCCATTTGCATGTTCGAAAATCCAATTCACGATAACGAATTGTGGGATACCCAAATTCACTTTCGCAAAGTGTATTCACAAGAAGTGAAATGCAGAACATGGGCAGCTAAAATGTTTTAAACTGTTTCTAGAAGACAAACATTTTTACTTTGCAAAATTATCATATACAAATTATTGTTCAGGGATATGCTGTGCTTTGACTAAGCTTTAAAAACACCATTTTAGGTTGTCTGTTGTAGTCATTTTAAGTTGCATATTTTAAAAATCTGATGTGATAGAAAAATTGTACGGCGAGATTCGAATTCAGAACAACTTATGGCTGAAACACAAACACGCTTCAGCTTCGGCTTCGTCTGCGTTACGTTTGGCTTGCTTCGAGGTTGCTTTGAATGACATTTCTTAAATGACACTTCTGTCATTAGCAGCTGGTATTTTTTCTAAAAAGTTTGTTTTGATTTTTCGTGCAGTAAAAGATATGAATTTTGAAATAAAAAAAAAGAGTTAACTTTTTCTAATAAACAATGGTTATCCCTCTAAATGCAAATGTATTTTGTTTGTTGACTTTTTTTTATAGCTTTTGAGCTTTCAGACAAAGCAAATGTTCAGCAAATTTGAACTAGAGCTTCCGTTTGGAGTGACATTACGAAACGTTACGTTCTTTTCCTTACGATTGTCAAACGAAATGTGAGGTCAAATCTTCATTGTGATAGCATGCATTGAATTCCTATGGCTGAACTCGTAAACGTCAGGCGAAGCCGAAGTTGAAGCGTGTTTGTGTTTCAGCCATTAATCCTTTCACGAAGCTTCCAAACTGTGCAAATTTATTTCAAAAATCATGGTTCTGTTCCAAATACGTATCGCACGAATTTTGTTTAGCGATGGAGCTCACTTTTGGTAGAATACAAACGTCAATAAACAAAACTAACGTTGAAATTGAGACACCGTTACATTCACAAAAACTGAACCTTTTGTGTGTCTTATGGGTTGGTCCGTACTTTTTTAAAATGATGCTGGCTAGAACGTTATAGTCAATAAAGCCATGATTACTGACTTTTTCTTACTGAACAACCATGATTTGCAGGAGCTGTTGTTCTAAACAAGATGGCGGAGCACATGTTCCACAGCTCGTGTTTTACAATTGATTAATTGAAGGACACGTTTGGTAACCGCATAGTTTCTTGCTACGGACCCGTGAGTTGGCCTCTAAGACCGAGCGATTTAACGCCGTTTGACTATTTTTTGTCTGAATAAGTGAAAACACATTTAAACACCAATTCTAAAGAGCTTGGCATTTTCACACATCATTAGAAACGGTACATCTGAACACTTTTAAAGAATGACAGACAGTTCGTTTGAAAGAAAATCATAGCAAACAAACCTAATTCTAGGTAACGAACGGATCTAATAATTTGAAATGTCATAAACTCCAAAGTCATATGGATTCAGCAAATTACTAAAAAAAAATTGAAGAAGTAATTTTATGGATTTAACTTTATGAAACTGTGAAGAAACAGTAAGATGTTGGAAATCGTTTAAAATAAGCCATATCTTCTGTTAAGCTCAATAACTTTCTTAAACGTCTTTGACAGTTTACTAAATAATTTAAAACATTTTGAGCCAATATTTTTTCGAGCTAAATATTGTTTTCCAAGTCTAACATTTAACATTTAACATTTAACAATTTTTAAATCATTCTATAAACAAATTATACAAGAAATATTAATTCACATTAAAACTTTCCACTCTTCAACCATATACAAAAATAAACACATAACCAAAATGAATACTTCTTAAGAAAGTCGCCAAGCATTTTAAATCCCCAGAGACAATCATTATATCAAAAGAAACGTTTCCATTACAATTTGGATGAGGACAATGATTATGGGAACGGATTGGTATTCCCATCAGTTTAAACTACTATATACCTATTCGTATGTACTCAGCTCAGTGTATCCCCATAAGCATCAAAAGACAATTGAAAAGGGCTCTTGCATCATGGCCATCATTATCATCATCATCATCATGGAACTTGTGCAACCACCCACAGAAGTTTAAGCATCTTTCATGATAACGATGATCGTCTTCATCATCATCATCATTCCAAATCAATTTCTGGCATTTAAAATCCAAGGCAACTCTCTTCGACATTTTGTCCAAGCATCAGTCCAGGACAACTTTAAGTCCAGCCGAGCCATAGCTATGTAGCGTTTTATACCTAAAATCAAGTCTTTCTATAAACTTTGAGGAGTTTATTCCATATTGACGGTGTCTCCAGAGAGTTTATATGGCAGGCCACAAGCAGCACAAGGCAGCAAAACAGCAATTGTCACACGCACGCACGCACGATATGAAAAATCCACGTCCAAGCGAAACTAAAAATGCAGTCAATCTTCCCGAACTCCATAAATATTGGCCAAAGTCGCTGTCGCTATCGCTGTCCAGGAGTACGTATATAGTAGAGAAATGATGTTTCAAGTGATGACAGTGATGACGATGGGAAAACAATCGACAGTCCCATGGCCCATGGAACAGGCCAAGGCACCAGCCACCAAGCACCAAACAAAAGTCACCATAACTTGACTTGACAATATACGAAGACAAAACAAAACGGTTCTAAACTTCAAGAATGTCAGTCCTTGCCAAATCGAGCAGATGATTTTATTTGGTTAAGGTCCTGGCCTGGCCTATGGTCTTGCCTATAGAACATCGGAGAACTCTATAGAGCACAGTGCATCAGAATGCACATGCACATTGCACATCAGTAGTACACAACTTCATACTTGATTGCATCTCTTCAGTCCTCCGAGCTCTAAACTCCGAGCTCCGGGCTCCGACCATCCTCCATTGTATCGTCCGGAGTATCATTATCAACGTGTACCTAATCTAGGCCGTAGAGGAATCAAACGAGACAGATAGGTGCCTAGGCACGACAAGGCGGGTGGCGACGACGACTAAGACTAAGACGACTACGATGACGGCGACGACGAACGGCAGCGACTACGAGGAACCCGTTTCCGTTTGTGGTTGTTGGTTGTTGGATGGAGACTATGATGATGCTTGCAATCGCAATCGCAAGCAGCCAGGAACAGCTGAGTGAATCTGGATAGATGGTAGATGGATGACCGCATTGCTGAGCTGACAGTCAGACAAGCTGGCTGGCAATATATGCGAGCACCAAATGGGTTTTGGTTCTGGAATTTTAAAGACTTCTTCTCTCCGCCGATTAATTGAAGAGGCCCCCGATTTGTCGCCATTTATGTTGTATAGCTGTTGGTTGTTCGGTCGATCTATGATGTTGTAAATGGTAGTGGACGTGGACGAGTTTTTGCTCCATCAAACCGGCCTTGAGAGTGCAAACTGGCAAAGCTGTTTGCTTTTTGCTTTTTGCCCGATAGCAATGCGGCTATGGTTATGGCTATTACTATGGCTGTGGCTACACCAACGGCGACGAAGACAACGACGATGGCAGACAGCGCGACGTCATGCGGACACAGCTCGCTTGCGTATAGAACAGAACTAAGTGTAGGTACTCGTAACTCGTACAGAAACTTGTTACTTGTTGTGATGCAAAGGCTAAATAACATATACACGACGAACAAACGACGACATTTTGTACGGAAGCAGTGTAGTCGCAGTTGCAGTTGCAGTCGAGTCGGTAAGGTGGTGCGGTGGCGCGCTGAAATTACTGAATCCAATTTGGGAGGACTTGCAATTAATCAGAATGCACGGTCGGGTCGCAAAAATTACCATTCCCTTCCGAAAATGAAAATGAAGAGCACGGAACAATCTAGATGGAATCTGTTGGCTCGCTTGGACGCTTTTGCGCTTCCTTTTTGCCACTCCGACCACCGACCACCAAATGAGAATTCATTTCATTGTTTTGTTTTTGCATACAAAATATACTCAGATAGAATATATAGAAAAACCGTCAAACCCCAACCGTCAAGCAACAGCGTCAGTGTTAGCGTCAATGACAGCAACAGAGCTAACATCAGGGACAGGCGAAATGCTTGACGACACGGAGAGTCGAGTTGGAGTCTCGAGAGTCTCGGAACTCGGAATAATGTTGCTTTGACTTTAATTTTAATGTGTGTTTGAGGGAGCGGAAATCTTCTTCTGCTTCTTTTTGTTTTTGGTCAATTTTATGTTGTTTTATCGTAACGTCAGTATTTTTACATCGCGTCGATTCCGATTCCGAAGTCGATGCAATGTTTTGTGGTTGTGGAAATCGCCCCTCTAACCAGAAGTTGTTGTACGTTTGTCTTTTTTTCAGTTATAGTTTTAATTTTATTTTTACTACTCTTTGGCTGCAACAGCAGCAGCGCAAGTCCGCATACGAAATTCGTTTCGTTCTGGTCTCTTGAACACCGCCGCACAAAAGTTAATAAGTCATTCTTCAACAGTCATCTCCACCTTTTTTGTTATAGGTATAAGTACTTCTGGTCTGTCCTATGGCCTGATGTGATGTCTTGGCCAACTCTGGGATACTTTCGGTTTGTTCGGATGCTTCATCTTTCCGTCTACCAGTTTAACTATACTTAGTGTGTCTCTTCGTATAGTTACATTTAGTCGGACTCCGGACTCCCGTCTTTGGAAAAATATGGCTTGGACTACTTTACAAATAGACTTTGGATTCGGTTTAAGGTTTTTTCAGACAACAACAACAACAACAATTGTTCGAAATGAAAAACGACCGACGTCTTCTTTTGGCCGTCTTCATCGTAGTCATTGTTGTCGTCGTTTCGTTTCGTTTTGTTGCAATGCATTACAAAAGCGGACGCACTTGCAGTGGGATGTTTCAATCTTGAATTAAGATCTTAGTTAATGCCGATGCCAAACGCCGCGCCAAAGGCATGTCGTTGTTGTTAAGTTCAACGAAATCAGTGAAACATTGGGGGAGTCAAGCATGCTTTAGGGCTAGCTACCAACTTATTCCCACAACTTTAATAGCATAGGTTGAGTTGAGTCATATGTGTGCTTAAAATTGTCTGTTTTTACGAAGGGAATAAGGCAATGGATGATGGTGATTACAGCGAATGGGTTAAGGTCAAAAGGTTGTGGTTAACAGTGTATTTCCTCATGCAACAAGTTTGAAGGCGCCACAGCAGTACAATAATACCTGCCGATAGCTTTCGACTTTCCCTTATCATCAGATATCATTCATTAATTGACATTCTCAAAACGTGACGTTCTTCTAAAAATTTCACCAATCCCTCTTCCTCAAGCAAGCACTAAAAAAGCTGCCCCAATACTGATATGGGGAATCACCATTGCAATCATTTCTATTTCTTGAAAACACTTTCTTATCGAAACCTCATGGCGAATTGATAGCGATAGGTACATATATGTATAATTGTTTCTTATTATACATATAGGAGTGGTGTTTAATAATTCTTGATAAAAACAATGAAATTCTAAAAATAGGCAGCAACACTTCTAGCGGAAACTATTGGCTTATCTTAACAATCTTGCGAAAAATTTTATCTTTGATTTGACATACTGATTATAACTTTAAACATATACAAATTGGTTACAGTGCAGTGTTGCTAAATGAACAAAATTGTTTAACTATGAGAAAATGTTTCTTTTCTAAAAATAAAATATTTTAAAATTGTAGATTAATTTGTTGTTCAATAAAATTACGAACAAAATACAATAAACTAAAATAAATTTAAATAATACAACGATATAGCAAAATTCAGTGATTGGTCTTCCAATCCATTGATTTCGTGGTTTCAAATTGGCAACGCTGGCTGGTATTTGACACCTGTCTTATTTGAAATGTCATATTATTTGAATGTTTGACATTTACTATAAAACTGTTGATTCAAACGTAGCCACTTTTCACGATGTTTATATTCGTCATAATCGACCGATTAGGCTTAAGATGTATTTTTATGTTAAGCTCGAACGGCTTACGATAAGTCTTCTAAGGTTAAGCTCGGGCGGCGTACAATGTCTTCTAACATTTAGCTCGGGCTGCTTACAATATCTACTAGGTTTAAGCTTTGAGCGGTTCAGGAGTCTTATAATTATAAGGCTTATGTATTTTAAGGTTAAATGTTTTCTATTTTGGATTTGGAATTACATCTTCATTCATCATCAATTGAAGCCTCCTGATGAATGTTTACAACGTTATTGGTATATGTTTCTTGGACTTTGAAACAACAAACAAATAATGTAGATCTTACAAAAGGCATTTTCTTTGGTGATGACAAACATTTGTGATCGATTGTCGAAAGGTATAATTGCTAATGAGTAGACTCTGAAGAAGGAACGAAATGGTCGAATAGAATTCGATTGAAGATCATGAATTGCAACAATACTTCGAGAAACATAAAATCAACAATTATGGGACGTTTTGGGGATATCAATAAACCGCTAAGATCAAGTGATTCGAAATCGTTAGATTTTTTTTCCTGTTTGGCTCTGAAGAAGACTGTGTATCCTCTAGACGCATTAATAACCAATCTTACTCGAAATATGGTCGAAATAACTCCCAAAATGTGCAAAAAAGTGGTAAACTCAAAAGAATCGCATGCTACGAAAATTCTCGAGTTGGATTTTGTTTTTCTTAGCGGAAAAGTCCAAGCTTTATAATGAAATAAAATTTGTTTTTCTTTTAGCTTAACTTTTAAAGTGAAAACTGAATGACCCTGCAATACTAAATAGGTAGAAACGAGAACATTGACATACTTCGAATAAGAGGCGCCAAATTCATACGATGGAAATCTTTTTTGAAATAACTTTTTTCTTAAGAACTTTGTGTATTCAAAGAATTCTATGGTTTGGTTTTTTACTTTGACCCCCTAGAAATAATTCTACGGACGCCTATGCTTCTTTTTCCATGTCATTTCTATAAATTTTTCTTTATCTTTTTACTATCATTTTCAACAGTTCTTTTTTTGCAAATAAAATCTATAACAACATGATTCAGAAATCGGAAATTTCCAAGAAATTTCAATCAGTGTGAAATGTTAAAGGAAAAATATCATCTCATCGCATCGAACCAAACAAAACCAAACCAGACCAGGCGAAACGAGACGAGAGACCCAAGCAATACTGCAAATAAAACCTAATGGAAACACTTAATCATTTGGCAACTGATCTGCGAATCAGTGAGAGGCGCCTTTAATCTGAAGCATAAATCTATCAGGTGTGATGCCCCCCACTGGGCCAAACCACTACCATATATACAATAACCGGAAACCAAAGACCGTGATCCGACTTAAAACTATGCAAAGCAGCCCTAATGGAATTCCTTATGATGCCTTGCTGCCGGCCGACCAAAAAGTCGCTGTAGTCACCGCCGCTGCCGCTGCCGCTTCTGCTACAGCCACCGCCACCGCCAGAGAAGAAAAGAAAAACAAATCCCAAAACATTTTCAAAACAAAGTCGAGAAATCATCCTCGTAAACTGGCCAATAAAACTGTCAGAGCGCCTCACAAGATCGAAATAAGATTCTCGATCAAGATGGGGTCGCTGATAAAAAAGAAACTCTTCATTTTTTCGTTTTTTGGGTAAATACCAAAATACCAAAACCTAATCTGGAAGGCGTTTGTTTTCGACTTCACACATGAATCACTTGTCTCCTTTCGCGCACCCTATAAGAGTATAACATCTCGCACCAAAGCTTGTCGTCAGCAGCGGTAGTGGCGGCTGCGGCGCGGCGGCTGTTCTTTGGCTCCAAAAGTCCATTGCCGAAACCGCACCGATCGACGACGCGACGCCACCGCACCGCACCCGTCCAGCCGACCAACCGGACTCAACAACAAGAGCCCCCAATAACATCGCACGAAAAATTCAATCAAATTAAAAACTGGCGTCTACCATTTTATCATCGCCTTATCAGATCTTAAAATCGTATAATAAGATCTTTGTCACATCCTTAAGTATCGTATGTGGTCCATATATCAATGGAATTTGTGATGCTGTGTGAAAGAGTGTTGTGCCAGTTTTCTGTCCCGCCGCAGTTCAAAAAATTAACATAGTGCAACGCAAAATAAAATACCTCTGACTCTGCTTTTGACGCTACCTTTGCCTCTAACCCTCCCAAAAATCTGACGAAAAAAAAAAACGTTTCCCTGTCAATTTTATAAATTAATTGGCTCTTCGGAATTTTGAAATGGGGCAACCTCCCATGGAAAGATAGAAATCGGCGGCAAACTTAACAGACCCGAATCCTGGCTGCAACACGATCAACCTGGAACCTGGAACACGAGACCGCAGAACCGTAAGGAATTAAAAAATGTCCTTTCATCGAACGAATGTCCAGTCCATCCACTAACGAAGGAAGATAAAGGAGGGAAGGAGGACTACATTTTGCGGTTGTTAGGTGTTAATGAAATCATTTTTGGCCACCCAATCCTTCGAGGTTACCCGACGTAATCAGGCACGCACACCGCCTCGCGCGCCTCCCGCCTCTTATATGCTCCTGTCTGTTGTTGTTGTTAGTTTTGACTCACCGGTAGAATAAACCTTGAGATTGGGATCAGAATCGGGATGTGATGTAGATGGAGAACATAATCTTTTGGAAATCAGTCCCGTTTGCAGTCCTTCTGTTACCGTTCCCGTCTACCGTTTTCCCTCACATAATTAGTTTTATCGGTGGTGATGCGGTTCGAGCGGTCAATGAGGCGCGGCGACGGCGGTGGCGGCGCAGCGGTCCAATAAAGTGTTTTATCGATTGTAAATGATTTCCTAGAATTTCGATCTTCGTCGTTCTTTTCGTCGTCATTGTCGTGTCGTTTTTCGCTGTTGTTGTCTTTCTGAAAATTCCAATTTACAAGATATTTGGGCGCTCCGGTGTCTTTTTGTGTCCTTTATTAAATTTGTTCTTGTTTTTGTTTTTATCTTTAATTTTGGGAGCATTTTCGGTTTGCTTTCTTCTCAATATTTTCGGAACACTGTTTTGTTATTCAAATATATTTTTGTAATTACTTAATTTATTTCGGATTCGTACAAAAACCATACTCAAGGATACATTCAGATAAGGGTGCTTTTTTTGGGCTACTATTTGTTTGTGCAGGTCCCATGATAGTCATTTGCTGGAAACAAAAGTCCCTGCAAATTTCAATCTTTAAGCTGAATATTTAGTACTTGCCTTAGTACAAGTAAAGTATACCTGCCCGGCATTTTATGGTATCATCTAGCCTCAAAATTTAACGCTTTAAAAAGTGTTCATTACGGTCTACTAAACCTTTTTTCACAAAATTATCATTCTTTTGGCTTTATCTCGAAAATGATAGGACTCACAGAAAAATTGTTTTAACCTTTTTTATAGAAAACTTAATTAAGTACGAAAAAGTCTTGAACACCTTACCGCTAAAATGTATAGTTTTCGAGATATTAGTCGTTAAAGTTTGAGTAGCATTTAATTCACACTTTTTTTTTCAAACCAAATTTAAGAAAATTTTGTTAACATTATCAACTAACATCTCAAAAGCTATAAATCCAAGCGATGTGGTGCTAAGGACTTTTATTTGAGAAATTGAATTTCCTATAAAACTGTATGGCACTTCTTTTCTGAAAGCCTTTCCATTTTCAAGATATTGGCAGAAAATACAGAAATTTATAAAAAAAACGGTTTAGCTGTCCGTACTACCTCGTTGGTAAAAGTAAAATCGAAAATCACAATGGACACTTTTGTAGAGTGTAAAAAAACACGTTCTAATTTAAACCTTTTTGCAAGGTTACCGTGGCACGATGATTAGTGCGTTAGACTGTCATGCCAGAGGTCTTGGGTACGATCCCTGCTTATGCCATCTTAATTTTTTTTTCACGGGTACTGCCTCTTGCGAGAAATTGACAAATTCTCCAAGAGTAATTCTTGTCATCGAATCTCAGATTTGCAAATTCTTTCTTTAAAAAGAGAGAAACACGAAAATGGACCTGGATTCACCCGAATGGGATAACAAAGAACGAAATTGACTTAGTTCTAACAAATAAACTGAAAACTATTAATGACATCTCCGTATTGAATAATTTTAAATTTGATAGTGACCATAGGCTAGTAAGAGCAAATATAAAAGTGGACCATAATGCGTTGAAAAGAAACAAACAAACACTCAGTATTCCTAGAATGATACCAACCGAAAATATTGAAAAATATAATGACATACTTAAGAAAGAAATAAGACTTAATATAACTACAAACAGAATAAACGAAAACTTTCAAAATACATATGATTCATTAGAACAGATAATAAAGAACTCGGCGAAAGTTTCAATCATGACTACTGTTACTTCAAAACCTGATAAATTAACGGATGACACTAAAGCGCTGATAACCAGAAGAGATAACCTACGAAACAAGGACAACTTATCAGACCAGGAAAAAAATGAACTAAGATACCTTCGGAAAACCATAAAAGAAGATGCGAAAAATGATATCCAAACATATAACGAAACAATGATAAAAGATATATTAAGCAACACAAAATCTATTAAAAAGACAAAATCATTTCTTGACGACGGAAAAGAGTGGATAACATCAATTAAGAACAAAAATAGCAACGCTATTAATAGAAGAGATATAAATGAGTCTGCTACCAAATTTTTCGAAGAACTCTTCAAATCGACAAAAGAAATAAAAGATGATAATATATCGATGGCGGACAGTTACTCCAATTTAAATACTGTTACACTTTTTACAAAAACAGATATTGAACAAGCAATTGACGATCTAAAGACAGATAAGTGTACAGGAAATGACGGTATTGTAACAGAAATGCTCAAATATGGAAAACAACCAATTTCTACAGTCTTGACCACGATTTTTAATGACATACTTATAACACAGCAGATTCCAAAACAATGGAAACAAGCTACAATTACGCTTATCCACAAAAAAGGAAATAAAGATGACATAAATAACTACAGACCAATAAGCAACATTTCTATGATATATAAACTGTTCTCCAAAGTAATGTATACAAAAATTAAGGACACCTTAAACAAAAATCAGCCAAGAGAACAAGCAGGATTCCGAGAAGGTTTTTCAACAACAGACCATCTACAAACAATAAACCAACTCATTGAAAAAACTAACGAATTTGAAAAACCTTTGTATCTTCTATATATTGACTTCAGCAAAGCATTTGACTCAGTAGAACATGACGAAATATGGACAGCGCTGACAAACCAAGGCATTCATCCTATCTTTATAAGGACATTGAAAAATATATATACAGACAGCGTGGCGAAAATAAAAACCGAAAGAATAGGAAGAGAAATAAAAATAAAGAGAGGCGTAAGACAGGGGGATCCAATGTCACCACCATTATTCTCTGCCGTACTGGAAGAAATATTCAAGAAACTAAACTGGGACAATAGATATGGAATAAATATTTGGGGACAATATTTGAGCAACCTTAGATTCGCTGATGACATAGTTCTCATTTCATCAACTTCCGGACAAATACAAAATATGCTCATCGAATTGACAAATGAATGCAAGAAAGTTGGACTTCATATCAATAAGTCAAAAACTAAGATAATGACTAACCATATTAAAGATGACATAATGCTGGATAACGAACACATAGAATATGTAGAAGACTATACTTATCTAGGACAGACTAAGTCATTCATTAACCAGGAGAAAAAAGAAGTTTCTAGACGCATTACCAATAGTTGGAAACAATTTTGGAGTCTAAAACAAATATTACAATCAAATCTAAGGGACGAAACACGAAAATATATACTAGACTCTGCTATTCTACCTGTTATGACGTATGGGTTACAGACTATATCCTTGACTTCAAGTTTACTTGACAAAATAAGAATATGCCAAACCAAGATGGAAAGAAAACTACTTAACCTACGAATTAGCCAGAGAGTGAGAAATAGAGAAATAAGACGAAGAACTGGTTTAACGGACGTGGTTGAACGAGCAAAACTCCTTAAATGGAATTGGGCAGGACATATATCTAGAATACAGGACCAAAGATGGACAAAAATCACTACAAAATGGACACCACCAGAAAGCAGAAGACCAGTTGGACGACCGAAGAAAAGATGGGCAGACGATTTGCTTAAAGAAAGACAAAGTTGGTACAATGACGCAAAAGATAGAGATCTTTGGGCAACATTGGGGGAGGCTTATGCCAGATCATAGAATTTTGATACGCATCCATTTATTTATTCAAACTTTGCTTACATATTAAAATTAATTTGATTAAAAAAAATATGTTAATTTTATAAAGTAATTATAGTAATTAATTCAAAAGAAACAGAAAATGTAAACAAAAATGTAAATAAATATTGTAAAAAATATCAATAATGGCAAATAAAAGCTTATAATAATAATAATAATAATAATAATTCTTGTCATGAAAAGTGCTTTCTCAAATTAGCCGTTTGGATTCGGCTTAAAACTGTAGGTCCCCTCCATCCCTGACAATAGTACTCGCACACAGGAATGGTTGAGAGTTGTAAGTCACTAGGCCCTAGTTCTCAAGGGACTGTTGCGCCACCCAATTTATTTTTTATTTAATTTAAACCTGTTTTTTGGGTGATAGATGATCAGAAAAAAGTTGGTCCCACAATTCTATCTGTCACGGTCGTAACACTGAGAATGTACTTTGAATTTTTCTATCAAACATCTTAATGCCAGAAATCACTTAACACCTATTTAAGAAAAAAAAATATTTTGGACGTAAACTTTCATTTGGCAACACTATTATAGCTAGCTCCCATTTTGTCAGTGATTTATTTTCAATTTGGGTTGACATTCCAATATGAATAAATTGGCGCCTGAACACCGCTTCTAAATTGTGCAAATTTATTTTGAAAGTCATGGTCATGTTCGAAATACACGTCCAATACAGTAAACAAAACAAAACTTCCGTATTTGACGACAGTATTTTAAGACACCGTAACATCCACAAAAGTTTTACTATCGGATAAAATGAATTTCATGCTAATTTTAAATAATCACTTTTGTTATATTACATTTATTTAACTTTAAAAAACACCCTTTATTTAAGAATGTACTAGCTGACCCGGCGGACGTTGTTCTATTTTTTTTTAAGTTTTGGTTGTGCTTTGTTTGCATAAACAAACTCAGCGAAGCATAATCAGAAACAAAGCAATTTTTTCCAAAATTCAATAAAATAATTACGTATACGCCCCAGTTGACCGTTTTCTTTGAATTTTAAAGTAGATCCTAAGGAAGCTAAATGATTATGATTTCTATCCAAACTGCATTCCTTTTCTTGAAAAAGAAAAAAAATAGGAACTAGGAAACTCAGTTCTTTCATACCTTAAGCGCAGTTTCAATATTTATTCTCACTTTGCTACGTCAAAATTTTCTTCTCCTCGTCCTTTCAAATCCTTTTTGAAATTAACAAAAAATAAAAAGTATTTTCGTTTAACCTTCCTTTGTCCGAGATTCGTATTGCTTTTTGTTATATTTGCAACATTTTCGAGGGTGTCCAAAATTGGACAACACCAATGTGTATTATGCCACAAAATTTATTCTGTAAAGCCAAACATATCCTCGATTCGATGTGTGTCTCAGGTCTGACTCTGACTCCTCCATTTAGAAAAGACCAATCCAATGACTTGCTCTGAAGCTGTAACATTGTATAATCTGTCTCATAAGACCGTATAGTAGGTACTGGGTATGGGTTTCGGTACAGTGGCGGCATTTCTTTTTCGACTCCAAAAAGGGTCCCAGGTTATTGAAGTTATTGTTTTTTTTCGAAGCTAAAGAGGAGCAGAGGAGCCAGCAGCAAAAACATTGATGGTATATAGTATGGAGTTAACCAAGTTTTGCAATGGAATGCGGACAGGCGACACATAATACCTTATGCCAAAAGGTGTTGGAGATTGTCTTTAAAAGCGGCGCTTCATTGCTTCATCGCAAAGATGGAATGTGAATTCAGGACAAGACAACGAATACAAAAAAAAAAATGCGCCAGACAATCGATTTTTTTATTTTGTTGGTTTGGAATAATTCAGCGAGAGCAGGACCCTATATTCAACATCACAGGCTCTATCAAGTCTTTTCAAACGAAAAAAAAAAGAACAAAAACCTTTACGAAATTCCAGCGAGTGCACAGAAAGAATTCTTATTTGGGATTGAAAGGTTGAAAAGTTCGTTGCTATATGATGTTGGATTGAATTTTAAAGAACTAAAGACATTTATTTTTTCCAATACTGTAGTATACAACGCCCACAATAAAAATTGTATTTTTGAAAACCAAGAAGACTTTGTTGCTAAAGTCTTGAACTTTGTATTTAATTTGATAAAAAATATTTTAAATTGGAAATAAGGTTCCGAATTTTGCTTTGGGTTGAATCTGAATTTATTTCAATAATTTTGTCCCTATTCCTTTAAGTAGCTAAGCTACCTATGTACATACAAGTCCTTTGGTGATTTGATATTACAACAAATCCGCATGCAACCCAAATAATAGAAACATCTCTCATCTTATCTGAAACCCAAAAAAAGACATAAACAGACATAATTCGGATGAAAATCCTAGATACAAATAATTGTGCCTAATAGGATTTTAAGTGCACTGCACAAATCCATAAATTCACAAAAATCTATTTAGCTACCACCTCCGGTGCAAATTTAACGTCAAACCAGGACGAACATCACGTCAGTTGTATCCTCAAATGCAATGCAAAAATAAAAACAAAAAACAAAATGTCAAAAGGTATAAGATAATGAATGAACCTCAAAATCCATGACCTCACAGGGAGTAAGCGTATCTTTTTTCCCTTCGACTGATGTACGCACACAATATCTGGAATCAGGAATCTGGAAGTGCTAATACGTTCCGGTGATTAGTTTTCATTCAAAAAAATGTCCTCCCATTTTATTTTTATGAATGAATGAATCAATTGAAAGGAAAGACGTTACCTGTGTCCCTAAAATCTCTCACGGTACAGGACAAATTAGGTTTTTGTTGATGTTTTGAGGAAGGTTAATTGAATATATGGAATTTGGTTTTTGGTCTCAGCAGCAGTTTAAGAAGAGTTACATACTTTCAAAGGTAAGGTACCTGTTCTTTTTTAACAATGGGTTTTTTAGAGGCCTAGATGTTTGTTTTCCGGTTCTTAATTAAAATGTTTTTATTTCCGACTTGTTCATTTTTGTTTTCTTAGGAAAATGACTGGTTTGAATTATGTAAGTAAAAATTTCTGAAATTTAATTTAAAACATATAAAAATGAGTTGTTTTTAAAATATTACAGCAAATGAAACAAGCAAGAGTTTTGATTAAATACTCTTTAAAAGGTGTTTTTTAAATCCATAAAAAATTTAATTGGTTGCTGTCTTTGGTTTGACAGTTGGAAATGTCAAACTAAGTTTACGTTTCTGTTCAGTAAGATATTGCATTGAACTTTATGGCTGAAACACAAACAAGCTTCAGCTTCGGCTTCGTCTGCGTTACGTTGGGCCTGCTTCGAGGTGACTTTGAATGACACTTCTAATATGACATTTCTAAAATGGCACTTCTGTCATTAGCAGCTGTTATTTTTTCTCAAAATAAAAACAAAATATGAGTTTTGAAATCGAAAAAATTAAATTTATCGCGAAAGTAGCTTACACAGCCTACAATAACCAATGGGAATCCCTCCAAAAGCAAATGTATTTTGTTTGTTGACTTTTTTACAGCTGTTGAGCTGTCAGACAAAGCAAATGTTCAGCAAATTTGAACTAGAGCTTCCGTTTGAAGTCACATTACGTAACATTACGTCATTTCCTTACGATTGTCAAATGAAACGTAAGGTCGAAGCTTCATTGTGATAGCATGCATTGAATTCCTATGGCTGAACTCGTAAAAGTCAGGCGAAGCTGAAGCTGAAGCGTGTTTGTGTTTCAGCCATTAATGTAAGATCAAAGCTTAATATGTATATCGCAAGTATAATGTTCCTAATTACTTGATCAGTACATTCAAGTACTTGATATGCACTTTTAAATTTGACACTGTTATTTGTAAATTTGTGATTTTTAAGTTTGCCGTGCAATTTTTTCTACGTGTTGCTAACTTCGTGTCAATTTAGGACAACACCCCAGAAAACGCTTTAAAAGACGAAATTCAGCCTAAGAAAATGTTGAACTTGTATGTTTTTACTATGCGTCATAATGAAATCTAAACTTAAGAACATGAAGTTGTGAACTTCAACCACAAAAACTTCGATAAAAACAAAGTTTACAGTGAATTGTTCAATACACAATCTACCCCTTACTCCCCTCATAGCTTCCATTATCATTGTTTGTCTGTTTGTCTGTTTTTAAGTTTTTATTTTTTTCAAAAATTTGAATTGGAAATCAAGTGAAAACATTGGCACGGACTTTTCTGAAGCAGCAGCACAGCGCCAGTAAAAGCAAATATCATTCTCTTTGGACAATATGTGATGTGTGCGCGCATCCTTTGAAGGTGGAATAATAACCTGCACGAGTATGCTGATGCACTTCTTTTTAACATGGAGCACATTCCAACGCCACCACCACAACCATCCAGCATCAACGTTCCCACCACCTTAACCGCTTACGAAAAGTGTCTTTACTCCACATAGCATTCTTTATTCGTCGCAGCGCAGCTTCATTCGAAGCGCAGGGTAGGGCAAGGCGGCAGCCAGCGCCTTCTCCAACTTCAATTCCAATTCCAATTCCAACTGCAAATCCAAACTCCGCCACCTCGCTGAGGCAGGAGAACATTGAGTTCGAGTCCGACAGCGACAGCGACAGCGACAGCTAAGCGAAAACAACACATATCGGAGGGAACAGTGCTTCTCTCAATTTTATTGGGCATTGATACGACACACCATTGATCTTATCTCTAACATCTTGACGCCATACATCCACCTCCAGTGACCAAAGCCCAAGTCCAAGTCTAGACCCAAAGAAGGGCTATGAGATTCTGACGCAGAGTGCAGACACTTTACCTTTGGTTTTGCTGCTGTTCTTGTTGGTGTTACTGCCGGCCGGCTGCTGCCGCAGGATGGGCTTATGGTGTATGATGGCGGGGCTGCAGCATTTGTCTTGTGTCTCTTGGAATTTTTGCGCTTTTTCGCCTTTCTCATGTAAATGATTTTTATGGGAATCCTTTGAGACGATGGATTATTATAATGTTGGCATCAGAGTGCGGTCCAGCAAACAAAAACAGCACGAAAAAAATAAACTGGACGAGAACATAAGCTGCCAGAAGAGTTCTCACGTATACACTCCACTCTGATATGCATTTGACCATTGTCTTCATGTAGGGTTACTGCCAACCAAAGCCAAGATGTCTCTGCTTCAATTCCATACCCGCAAAAGCCCGAACTGGACTAAATTCAAGAAAAAGGACTCCCTTCTTCGTTCTCCGTTTGTCCGATTCAAATTCGGAGGGATTTTTTGAGAACGATTCTGCTTGTTTTTTGTTTTGCTTCACGGGATGCATTTGTGGAGTGTTTTTGGAGACTGACCTCCAGTCTCTTGTTATTGTGTTCAATTTCGTAATTTATAGGTGTCAATAAATTCCTTCTCGCGCAGACGATCGCCCTGTTCCTGTCCCTGTCCCAGTCCCATGGGTTCCTTTTTTTCTCGTAGCTATTTCTTTTTGGCTTTTGGCGGCATTTCGAAATCGACCAAAGTAAATTAGAATTTTTGAATTCTGTTTGTAATTGTTTGGGTTTTCTGCTTTATTTTTATGCCATCAACCAAGGGTACTGACCGAAGATT
The DNA here is from genome assembly GCA_951509635.1 of Eupeodes luniger. NCBI lineage: Eukaryota > Metazoa > Arthropoda > Insecta > Diptera > Syrphidae > Eupeodes > Eupeodes luniger. Next base: position 3,521,993 of record OX608074.1, read on the forward strand.
TTGGGAATTTTTCGGAATGCATTCTGTTTTACCCAAAAAACCAAAAGAAACAAAAAACTAAAATAACAAGAAACTTTTTTGCACCATGGGGATAGTTGTGATCAGAGTTTACGGCTGATCATATTTTACGCTGTGATTTCGAACTTTAGGTTGCAGAATTTTTCTGTAGATAATTCTAATGACAGTCATTAATTAGATGTTTTATGGTATAATCGGTGGTTTTTTATTTCTTGGGGAGATTCGGACAAACTGAGAAGCATTCTGGATTATCGACTTAAGATATAAATCAAAATTAAGTTGGCAGTGGGAAGTTCTTAGAATTTTTTTAAAGAGCAATCTTATTTCAATCCCTCCCATTCTCACCGAAATGAAAACATTGTATGAACATTTGTAAGCATAAAGCCTTTATTTTTAATAGTGTCTTTATTGTTAACTATGTTAATATGTTTTTTTAGTGAACTTTCGAAAACAATTTTCAGAAAATTAGAAAACAATTAACCTTTTGGTAATATAGGCACAAAATTCGAGAAAAAATTGATGGTGTAATTCATGGAAATCCGACAGGCAGCAATTAGAGCGACAAGAGGAATTAACAGGTTTTACTATTGTCAAAATTAGATATTCCTTCGAAAAAAAAAACAACTTCCTTAGAACTTCCCATAAAAAGTCTGGAGCAAAGCATTTTAGCGGGTATGAAAGTTCTCGAGTATAAGTTTTTAGAAGTTACTCAAAAAGTATAGGTTCTTTTTAAAAAAATGTTTAGATACATATTGTATAGCTAATTTAATTCTACACAAAAAAGATGTTGACACATTTTTTCGTCAAGCTGATAGTTTTGAAGGAAAAAGCGGTTGCAAAATATTCATACTTTTTCGTTAAGATGGAGGAAATAAAACTTGGTATCTCAAATACTCGTACCTTTGATTTATTTTTGGATAATACTCCTAGGCTATACATAGGTCAAGTACTGTTTCAAAATTTGACTTCCTTAAAACTATGATCAAAGAAACAGAAAAACAAAATTCCTAGACAAATCAATCATAAAAACAAAACAAAAACTCACAACATTTTTTACGTTTTTAGCAGCTGTCAAAATATCTTCTTTTAATCAGTCACTAAAGCTACAGCGTCTAGCAACACTTGCAAATGCTTAAATTTTATTTATTATATTTATTCTCTTGTAGCAACGATGCGTGCGTTGCACCCTTTTTATTGGGTAAATTTTTTCAATGTTCAATGTTTAATGGCCAAATTCGAGTCCACCCGTTTGTGAAGAATCAGATAACACCTTTACGTCAACAAAACGCAAAATCTGCCAAAAATATCGCCACTTCGTGAAAGTGTCGTCAGAATTCAGGAGTTAAAACCTTAGCACCATACGTGATACGTGATTCAGCAAAATTGCCGGATTTAAGACGACACCAATGCACTCGAGATTCATGAGGTGTCAATGAATCCGAATAAAGTTACTGTTTGAAAATGATGCTCTCATACACAACATGCTCTATTTAATTTTAAAATCGGCCCATTTGTGATAGAAAACCCTTTACAGACGTTTTAAAGTCTTATGAATCAATCACTAGTCAAGTACTTAGAAGTGCTTTCGTACTTTAGTCCATGATATTTGTGATACTTGAAAAATACTGGTGTTTGGCATGTTCAAGTACTGGAACCAGGGTATAGCAAAGTAACCATAAGATTACATTACAGAAAGAGTCCGAGTATCTGAGATTTGAGAGGTATGGTTATATATTTCGACAATATTTAGTCTTTATTTTCACACTCTTAACTGTTTCTGACGTTTTTACGAAAACAATACGCATACTTGAATTTTCGTTTTATAGAAATATGCACTTGTTTAGTCAATGCCAAGTTCTAAATAAAATCCAATACATTTGAAAATCTATATCCACCATTAGCTGTCATTAAAATCGTTCGCGGTCGCAAAATTTAGCATATTTGTGGCTTGGCCAGTCAATGTCATTCTCTCTGTCACTGGCACCGTGCACCGCCATAGCCATCGCCATATCGACTTCGTCATTCACCAACCAACCAACCGGTAACCTTTTTACTACTCATTTCGGAGTGTTAATTGGCATCGCTTCGGACGAGTTTTGTGCGGGATTGGTCGTTAATCGATTGAATGATAAGGAAGAGCGGGGGCGGAGAAGGTGTCTGGTGGTGTGGCATACGAAGGAGCTATACGCAACCGAATTAAGTGTTGTTCGCCACGATACTTAAAGATATCTTTCATTTGTCGCGCTGCATATATTGCGACGACAACGAACGACGAACGACACGATGACATTGGCATCATCAGCAACGGCAGCGGCAGCGGCTGCGACTGCGGCAGCAAATGAATTTTAATTAGAAATTTATCGTGAACATTTAACTTAATGCGTGTTTATTGTTTATTAGCCCGTTGTGTGAGGATAAAGACGATGACAAGGTATATTTTTCGTTCCATAAGTCGTGTCGGCATAAAAACAAAAAACCCCATCGAAAAAAGGAGCTGTCGTCCATAATATTTAAAAATATAATAATGAAGAGTTTATATAGAAATAAGATTGTGATTTTGGTGATATTGGAATGGATGGGGGAATATAATTAATATATAAACAAATGACGTGTCGATATTCAGAACAAAAGAATTGAAGCGATTAATGTTGTCTAAATGAATCTTCTTTATAATCATTGTAAACTTTTTTTTAGACCTACCACAAAAAAAAAGAAGAAAAACTGAAGAAATTGTTGGTTCTTAAGAAAAATGTATTTATAAAACATATGTTTAGTGACAATGAAACGAATACAAAAACGGATAGAGGTCCTTCCGTGAACAAGTTAACAGTACATTGACATTTCAGTAACTTAAGCTACGTTTACATGAAGTGCTGATGAGAATAACTTGAAGCTCGACTATTTGTAAATTTACGTTGAGTTGAAATGAGCTTGACTCAACTTCATGGCATTCAGGGAACTTCTATAAATTCGGGTCGCATAGCTGGTTTGACAGATCCCTCCAAAGTTGTGTTTTTTCTATGAATTGATAGTGGAGAATGTCAAAATGTGTTGACAGTTCTGTTTAATTTATCATTCATTTCTTAACGCCATAACAAAATTTAAAGATCATTTCGTCCATTGTCGGAAGTTGGTTGATTGATCACTAAATTTGTGGACTGGAATTTGGCCACCAAACGTTGAATAGTTGACTTAGAAGGACAACTATGCACCCCATGAAAAGTTTGCATCTAGAGAACACCTATTTTGGTAATAAAGTTTTACCATTTTCACGTGTTGCTCGACGCCGTAACTTGATGAGATGATTTTTCTTTAGTTACTGATTCACAGAAGATATTTTGACAGAAAGTTAAAGAAATAATATGGCAGCTACGAACTGTCAAAATCAACTCGTCCATATTGAAAAACCTTTTATTAATCATTAAGCTGAAACTCCTAGAAAAAACTCCTCATTTATCCTTTTTTAAATTGTGTTCTTTGTTTTCATAATGAAATGAAAGTCAACGTGAGTTATCAAATGTCATCTAACAGCTACGAGCTGTCAAAATTAACATGTCCATATTGAAAAACCTTTTATTCATTATTAAGCTGAAGCTCCTAGAAAAAACTCCGCATTTATACTTTTTAAATGTTGTTCTTTGTTTTTATAATGAAATGAAAGTCAACGTGAGTTGTCAAATGTCATTTCAACTCAATTCCAATTCAAACTCTCAACTAAAATTTTGAAAAACCGGGGTAGAAAATTTAACCATATTTCTACTCGAGCTGTCGGTTATGTTTGTAAACTTAGATTTAATGTGTAACATACATTTTCGAATGTCATCGCGTATCTAAGATTAGAAGTCCGAAATGTCAGAAATTTAAATGGAACAAATGTGACAAGTTTGCCATATTAATTTGACATAAGACTCGCGGGACTTTATTTAGACTTATCTATAAAAAGGTAAAACAAAATCTTCAAAAATACCGGATTAACCCTAACAGAAGTGAAAAAAACACCTTTTAACCCTCAATTAACAAAGAAGAAGAACTCTATTCGGATTGTAGAGTATACCAAACCAAAAAACATATCCTAACAGAAATTGAAACCCTCTCTGTTACTAAACATTCTTGCCAAATGACTGATCACAAACAAAAGCAACCAAACGTATAGAAACAAAACAAGAACAACCAAAGATCATTCTTTAACTTAAACTCCAAAGCTACACCCATCATAGTCCGTATAGTTGCTCCGCGCCGCTGACAAGAGATCTAATCAAACACACCAGATTCAGATTTGGTCGACCTTCATCAAACGTCCGCGTCCGCATCCGCATCCCCACGATATTGTATTTCATTCAAATTGCTGATCGCTCATCGCTGATGATGATGACCGTCTCGTTCGGTAGTCAAAGTCAAGTCGCAGAATCAACATCCAACTTGCCCTTGTGGAAGCCCATATCGATTGGGCATAGAAGATATAGGCTACATCAACAGCAGCACCAGGAGGAACAGCAACAGCAGCACCCATCAGCTACCTTCAGTTCTACTTCTATCTCCTCCCAGCTTATAGTAGACGTAGTTTTTGTGTGTTTTTCTGTTTCGTTGATCGGTTTTCGTGTAATTCTATGCTGATGATCTTGTTTCTACTGCCTACTGACGTGCGATGTCTTAATAAGTCAACGCCGCGCCACACCGCTCCGCACCGACTTGGGTCTGTTCTGTTTCTGTCCAGGCAACCAGGCCGCCAAGTAACGCAACTTTTATCGAATGATGTGCGCCATGGTCAGATGGGCACCACAAAGAACCAACGATCAAAGAAAAATGATAAATGAAGTCAGTGGCACAAGGGACAAGATTGTGCGAGACAAGGAGTTTTATAAGGAAGATCATTCTAATAAGGCTTAAATTTCGGTTGATTGGTAGCTAGCAGCTAGGAGCTATACCTATACCAGGGATCGGTAAGTTACTCCTTTATTTAATTTCATTTCGTTTAGCTCGTTCTTTATTTTGTCTGCCCAATAAAAAAAAGACTATACGATGGGCATTTTGGGCGGGCGTAAATGTCTCATAAGCAGATCAAGCGGAACGTTTGGGTTTGTTCGATTGGATTTAGTTTTCGGTGAGATAATTTGTTTAGACGGTGCGGTAACTTTTATGATAGGATTATAACGGTAAAAATCGTAAAACTATTTGATTTTGTTTAAAGTCGGATGATTTTTTCGAATGAGATACATACGCAAAATAAAAAAGAAGAAACGACAAGATATGCAAAATTTGATAGTTTTGTTTTTTTCGGAATAAAGTGTTAATCAGATATTTTATGGAAGATTGCTGAAAAGAAAAGAATTTGTGTGTTTTCATAAACTTCGAAAACCTGCGTTAGTAAAAGCGTCTTTCTGCTTTGTTGCATTTTTGAACACACCAATTCCGCAGAACGTATTCAGGTCGGTTTAAGTAAAATTTTAAATAGTCACTCAATTTTCGTAAACGTCCATCAAATGTGCAGAATGGATTGACTTTCTGAACTTCAAATAAAAGCATCCTCTTAAATGATCTTTTTTATTGAATTGAACTCTTTTCTTTGAATTTAATTCTTCTTCCCTTCAAAAAAATAAATTTAATTGCAAGCAAGAAATGTTTTAAAAAATACCAATTTAAACTCTCCCACGCTTTCTGCCCCGGCGCTGATGTCATTTTTGACGTTTATAAACATATCTAATGCAAATCATTTGCGTTTGTTCGATTACAAATCTGACTTTATGAACACGTCTAACGCAGGTCTTAATTATGTATAGACGTTTGTGAAAACACACTTTTGTATTTATTCTTATCGATTTCGATTGAATGGCCCAAAATTTTTAATGATGTAATAAAATGTCAAAGCCTAAAGCCAAACTAAATTACTAAAATGAAAAGGTGGTTTTTAAAGTTACAAACATTAAAGCATCTTACAATCTTCTAATATTTTACTTTACTCAAAATCACAAAATTGCTGCTTTACGAGTACTTTAGGGAATTTGATGAATCCATTTGACTTCTATTTTTCTGACATTTCAAGTAAATGGGTTCTTTCAACAGATAAGGTTTGTTTACTATATTCTATTTTACGAACTGTCACAATTTAGACGTGTTCATATGCATCGATTTTGAAAGGAAATTCATATTTTAACAAGTTAGCAAAGAATTAAAACTTAAGAAAGTTGATTACTAATAAAATGCTAACTTCATTTCCAAAGGCTGTTTACAATTCTTCGCTATTACCTTTTATGTTGTCCTTAAGGCAGGACAACATTAAACTCACGAAGAAATGCTTTATTAAAACATTTTGGCTGAAAGACTCGTTTTGAGTTTGAAAAAAAATGCCGAAATCATACATCTGTGCACTCCTTTTTTGACTGAATACAAAAGAGTTTTGCAGGTGGCCACAGCTGATCTAGCTGTCAAATGTGACATATGTGTTTCCTCCCAACAACGCAAATGTACAGATTTCTATCAGGAACATAAACTTTTATCAGTAGCTTTGGAAAGTGCTTAAACTTAGTAACAATTTCTTAGTATACTTTCATCAATTTGGAAATTGACTTTGACAGATCGGGACGAGACCGCTTTCTTGAAACGCTAGTTGACGACCTTATTGAACCTTAAACTAAGTTCAGACGAATCAGTACTCTGAAAATATAGCTACCACTAAACTGACAATATACAAATGCCTCTCAGTGAAAAATTGTTTGTTCACAAAGTTGACAGATTTTGTTCCAATTTCATGGACAGATTAGCTGAATCCATTTTACGCCAGTGTCGGAGATTTATATGTATATCTGACAATAAGAAAATTGACAGCAACTGTCAGAAATCTTGAATAATGACATTTGAATAAAAAGTCGTGCGTCGTGTCAAAATGGCTCACAATGACGTTTTTGTCAATATTGTCACACGAAATTGTAATTTCACATGTAGACATTTGAAATAATGTTTTTGCTGTCATCAGGTCTTAAAATATTCTTATGTCTGATGTAGAAATCACAGTTTGTTATTTCTAATTAAAGGCTCCTTAATTTTGTATCGAAACCAATACTTTCCCCATAAAAATATTAAGTGCAAACGTCATATGCATAACATTCTTCCACAAAACATTCAGAAATAAAAGATCGTGTGATGCACGTACATTCACTGTTTCCCACGGCTATGTTTGTCACCAATTTTGTTCACTTCACCAGCTTGTACACTTTGTGCGCAAAATTCAGTTGCAGAAGACACGTTTAGGTTGTTGCGTGGTTATGTGCTCAGCTCGCACGTAATAAGCGAGTTCTTTTTTGATACTATAAACAAAAGTGCATTATGGTGCGTGGATGCAAGGTGAATCCTTTTAAAGTGACGACAAAAAGATTCTGCTTCAAGATAAAAAGACCAAAATGAAACCGACAACTTACTTTATGGGAGGCAAGGTTGTTGCTTGATTTATTGGAACTGGCCTTTCAATTTAGTTATCATATTTTTCTTGATCCACATAATTTCAATATGGCCGCCTTGACATTTTATTTCAGACGGTTTGAGAAAAATTGATTCTCTATCCTTTCAAAACGTCATCCAATTGACAACATTACATTTCACTTACATATTTCTCTAACCCTTGTGAAAAGGTACGTTTGACAAATTTGAATCTTTTTTTCAAGATCAATTTCGAACTGGATTCTAAATAATTATATTATACCTTAAGTAGACAAACAACAACAAAAACTCATATAAGGTTTTTAAATAGATTTGTCAGTCAAATTTATCACCTAAGTTAAAGTTATACAAAATCCCTGACAGGAAATAAAATTACGCATCTAACATTCAAAAAGGAACCAAATGCAAAGAAGAGAGATAGAAAAAGGTTAAGACAGAGAGATCAACAAGGAAGACGAAGGAACAACAGAAAAAAAAAAACAATTTCTAAATTAGGGAAGATGCAGGCGGCCCGGCCCGGCCGGAAGAAACGATCACAAACAAATAGAAAAATTAATTCCTGCTAGCATATTCCCTAAGGATGAGGATGACGATGAGGACACGAGCAGAATGTTCGTCGTCTGATGCAGACTTAGGTTATATTTTTCTTGCTCATTGAATAACCAACAACGTTGTCGTCGTCTTCGTCTTCGTTTTCGTCTTCGTCGTCGTGGTCCTTCCCTCATTGTTCCCCCAAATTAAGGTTCCATTATTGTATTACCTGAAGTTAATAGAAGAGAGATTCCCGTTTCCCTGTTATATATTATAGGGATTGTGTGACAATGGGCACACGTAAAACTAAAAGAAGAAGAAAAAACAAATGGAATTAAGAAGCCAGCAAATTGTACTGTCAAACCTTTAAAATATATGTAGAAAAACTCAGGACTCTTGTCTTGGATTAAGACAGAGGTCCTTAGTGTTAAGTGATAGTGTTAGACTGATGCCAACAAACTGGGGAGGAAATAAAAAAAATTATGTACAAAGTAGAAAAGAAATCCTGTGTCCTGTGTCCTGTGTGAGTGGGATAAACGAAATTATGAACAAAAATACGGGAGCAGATGTTTCTAAGACGAGATTGGTGTACGAGTATGTGTGTGATGTCTTGAGCCAAGCTAAATAATAATAAATTTTGTTGTTTGTTTGTTTTTTTTTTTCTTTTTTCTTTTTCTTAGGAGTGATTTTGATGTCAATTTTTTAAAAAGGAACCTAAGTTAAATAGGGATTAGATTTCGATTGTATAATATAAAGTTGCGTTGAATTTTTGAGAAAACAAATACAAAAGGAATCACTTTACCAAATTGGTTTATAAGTCAATGACTTTGGTCCAGTTCTGTTCTGTTCGGTTTTTGTGACCAGGTGTTTTTCGGGTACGAAAGACAAATTTGTCCATAAAAAATTGAAATATTCATAGCCACGTGCTACTTTTTTTCCGACAGTCAGATGGTTATATTTTTAAAATCCTAACAATTGCTTAAAAGTGCTAGGGGTTACGGCACTTTTATGGTTGAAAACAATATCCTTTTCAGAAATACTACAAAATAAAACGAGTCATATCAGTGACTAATTTCAATATTTTGTTGAAGCGATTTATTAACAAATGGTGTCTGTGGAGCATTCTCCAAGTCTCCCTTTTGTAAGTATCAACATCCAGACTAACAGCTCCTGTAATTTTGTAATCCAAGGATCTAATGAATTTGTTGATTGATTATTTATAATAATAATAACTGCTGCAGAAGTATGTGTTAATAAAATATAAACTACGAAATAATAAAAAAAATACTAAGTACTTCCAAAAAGATATTTTCCAAAATACTACATTAAAAAAATGAAAATCAATCGGTTAAAAATTATCTGAGTTATCTGAGTCCGACGACCTTAAAAAATGCAGTATTGAGACAAACGCGTTTGAATTCTCCAGTAGTAGCAAATAATTTCGAAATTCCTTCAATGCTTAAATTCTAAGACCGAGTATTTATAGATTTTTCTTTTTTATAATTTGCCTTGTTGAAATTTAAGTGCAATCATTTTTCAACAATTTTGGGGTGGCCTAGCCCCTGACAAGTTTCAAAAGGTGAGAGTTGAGTTGAATGGTTCATTAAATCACTTAAGGTATGAAATACTAAATGTCACTTATAAACAAAATGTGCAATTAAATTAACAGAGATGACGTAATAATTTTCCTAGAAGTTTAAAAATCCTAAAACCTTCTTCAACCCAGAAGAACATTTTTCGTCCTAGAAAGGATTTTCGAGTTGATGAATCACAACAATTCTTTTCTATTTGCCGATTCCTGATTTCTCAAACAACAATCATCATCGCAAAAACTTGATTTTAAAATTCTATGACACAGAAGGAAGCCAATTACTCACCATCATCATTATCATTTTTCTATCCTTTTTATGTTACCTCTGTATCCAAATCCCAAAAACCCAATCTAATCCATGTGCCACCTATATCTTTCATCTGAATCACATCTATTAATTATGTGCGTATCCTCTCATCCTATGTTAATGTTCGCCGAGCCGAGCCGATCGGGAATACGGGAATTCTCTCTCCGTGCGTCGCCACAGTCAAAGTGAATTTCATGCATTTCAACAACTTTCCCAAAACATCCTGTGCGACCATCCGATAAACAAACTGTTAACATTTCAATAATATTTTTGATCCTGATGAGAAAGTAGCAAGAAGTATAAATTGAAATTGAAATAATGAGAGTGAGGGAGAAAAAACAAAAATTATAACCGAACCGAAGGCCTTTAAAGGGAAGAAGGAAGAGAAAAAAAAAATATATACAATTCGGGCAGATGGTCATAAATTATTGAAATGTCAAAATAAAAGAACCGCCTACATCAATGGTCAATTACTGTCAGACTGCCGCACACATACCTATACGCATACACGCACACAATCCTATACAAGAACGAACATATGTACAGGCATATAGTTTCTTTGTTTTGGGATCAGGGTTGCCATGTCCTAAACTACCTCAACAGTCTATTCCGTTAAAAAAAAATATTAGTAGCCCAAAATTAGCTCAATAAATAGCCCAGTTTTATTAAATGAATTATTTTCATTGAAACGTTTCTGTGGTTAATCGTTCGTTATTGGTTATGTCCGAACACAGTTCATGAAAGAAAATGTCTTCCGAGTACAACGTTTATAACATTTATTTGTGGGAAGAAAAATATCATGCAAGATTAGATTTGGGCTATTTGTAGCCCACTTATGATTGGGCTGCCACACCAACTTTGTTTGAAAAAAGATAGCCCAGTTCCTGATAAATATTAATATTCCAATCTGGCAATCCTGTTTGGGACTTCTTTAACTTCCTTTCCTTCCTTGATACGATGGCAATGGATTCGCTTCTGTCGTCTTTCTCTCTTGCTGTTGCTATGAATTAACGAGTTCTACCTTTTTTATTTTAGTTATTGTCCTGTGGAGGTTATTTTGTGTCTGCAGCTTTCTGACCATTACAAATGAGGTTCAATTTATTTTGTATTCTACTTTTTGTTGTCCTATACAATAAATTAGTATTCCCATAGTTGATTGTCCTTGGAATCATTTATTTTTTCTAGGTTTGTTATTTTTGCTTTTAAAGTCCATGTAGCATGCTCAATTGCTCGGAATCGGGATATATGACAGAAAAAGTTAACTTAAGTGGATTTAAAAAATATTGTTATGGGGATTTAAGGAAGAAAATAATTGTATTGAAAGTTTTCTGGACATTATCAGAAATTTAAACTTGAATTTTGGAAATAAAGAAGAAATGAAAGCGTTTGTTTTCAATAAAAAAATAAAGATAACGGGTGATTTTTTAAAACTTGTGGTTTTCAGTTTATTTCACAAATATATTTTCCGGAGTTGGTCTTTTGGACAGCTGTTGCTTAATTTATGCTCAGTTGGGTTTTCCATTTCATAATGAATAGATTCTAGACTCTAGAACAATGTAAGCAAATTGTGCATACGTAGTTCGGTTCGAGCGAAGCATCACTTTCCATTGGAACTATAGCCACCGACTTTATGGAACACTAGCTGCGCCCCGTGGCGTTACTTTAGAATAAATTTGGCTGGCAAAAAAAAGGTTATAGTAAAAAACTTTAAAAGGGGAGCGTATCGGAATCCCGCTTTTTAAAATCCCGTTTTTAAAAAATCCCGAAAAAAAAAGTTTTATAATCCCGTCTTCTAAAATACCGATTTTTTTAAATCCCGTCTTTTAAAATCCCGCTTATTCAAAATCCTGATCAATTACAATCCCGCTTTTTAAAATCCCGCCAAATCCCGACAGTCCCGTTTTTTTACAAAATACGTGCATTAAACTGAATAACAATAGGAGTCAAAGGTTTGAATGTTAAATTACTTGACTAATATATAATAATTACAAAAAAATACTAATGTATAATAATATCGTAATTTGTTTTGTTTTTACTGTACATAAACAATAATTTTTGTTTACAATATAAATTCTTGCACAAACAAAATACATCCTACAGCAAATTTACCTCTCGATAACGGTCTTACCACCATCGTTGACTTTCTTAATTTTTAATTTGAGTTTGTTGTTTTGTTTTAAAAGAATACTACTTTACTTTATATTTTTATTTTAATCAATTTAATGAATCAAGAAAAATACCTCATTTTTTAATTTGTTTTAATTTTTTATAATTTCGGTTTTGCAATCAAAACTAATTGTTTAATTTTAAAAAATAGCGCGATTTTTGAAAAATTAAAGAACTAGTTTTGTTTTCGAAATCGGGATGATAAAAAACGGGATTACAAAAAGCGGGATTATAAAAAGACGGGATTTTAATTAACGGGAATATAAAAACCGGGATATCCAAGCCAACCCCTTTAAAATATAGACATATTCTGTCGCGGAACTATTAAAATAGAACAATTTTGTCATACATTATTTTAGTAAAACTTTAACCGTCTATTATATTGTCGAGAGCTTTTCTCAATAAATAGGCTATCTAACATTGAAATCATTTTTCAAATCGGACAAGTAGTTCTTGAGATAAGTACGTTCAAACAAACAAACAAACAAACACACTCTTCAGCATTATAATATTAGTATAGATTTCGCGGAAGGATTTTGGTTTGCGGGTTTACAAAATCCAACTCATCCAAGAATTGAAGCCGAACTAGTTTCAAGAGCGTAACACATTCAGTGAATGGACCCAAAAAGAAATCGCCATAGATCCCGATTTTTATAAGAAAATTTTGTTAAACGAATCTCATTTTAACTCAATGGTTAAGTTAATAAGCTCAAATGTAGTGTTTCAAGCAATTTACCCGAAATAGTTTTTGAAACATTTAAAATGAAGTTAAATTCTTGGCCATAACATTAAATTACATGCGTTTTATTTCTTCTTAAAACCATAAGTCTAAAAAATACCCTTTATAAAATGTATCATGTATCCGCGTTTTTCACTTAGAGGTAAACGGTCGACAAATACTTGTTAAAAAAAAAGAGTATTTCAGGCAAGTGGGTTTTCTATTCAGCGGGTTAAATTAATTAAAAAAAGAGTTTAACTAATTGGTCATCTAAAGATTTTAAAGCAATAAATTTGTAATGTTAAGATTCAAAATAAGCAATAAATTGATAATGTGACCCATTGAAATTTCATGTTGATTTCTCATAAAACTTGATAAAAAGTAATTCAAATTACATACGATTTATTCGAATAATGATCATAAAGAATCATTATCATAAAAATGTATTTAAAAGATATACATTCTCACACCTTCCACTTTCTACAGAAACGAAGAAAAAAAGCCACAAACTAACCACAACAGCAGCAAAAAGAACAGAAACCCGACAGGATCAAAGATTCTCCACAATTTTCATCCATCCTATGCCAATGCCAAAAGACCATCAAGAGTGATGTGTGCGATGTGGGTGAGCTGCTTACCCAACGTCCAGCCCTCCCATCTCTCTTTTGAAATGGACTTCAAATATGATATCAATAAGATTCAAAAGGAACTTTACTTCACTCTGGCTCTATACGAGGTACGCGGAATGAGGATAATATACCAAACCATAACAGAGACCGATCGACAGACCTCGACAGTCCAAGATCAAAGTATAAAACAAATCGAAGAAAACAAGAACCCAGACAAAAATTCAAAAAACCAATCGGAACTCTGTCTGCGCATCCAACGTCCAGCGTCCAGCGACCAGCGACCAGGGGCTTAGGCGCTTTGCTGTTTCTGATTCTGTGGCAAGGCAAATAACAAGCGTCTGGTTTAGTGTCGTTATTTTTGTTGGTGTACTACACATGATCAGAGGCTGCCGTGGATTTATTTTTATGACCCATCGTTAAGACGACCTGATGAGATTTTATGTTTATTGATTAAGATATCATACAATGGAGATATTGTTTCTTATTTTTTGTATCTTTACTTGAGTTTCCATTCGTTTGAGATATTGATGTGATACTTTGGATAATTTCATACAGCAACAACGATGTTGTAGTGTTAACGCCGCCGGCCGCCGGCCGCCGCCGCCGATGCTGCCACCACCGCTGGCTGCTGTGATAAAGTTTTAAATTATGTTATGGATTTACTCATTTACGATTATCAAAACTACTTTTTTTAAAGGATTGGGTTGTAGTTGATTGATTAAAAGACTGATAATGATGATACGATAAGTAAGTAATGGCTTAAGACCAATGGATTGCATTTGCGAAGGAGTAAAAGTGAATTGGTATCAAATCTAAGTTGTAAGTTTGAATTACATAAATTTATATCATGAAAACTAACGGAACATAAAATAATGAACAAATTTCAGAGAGTAAGAAAAACATTCAAAAAATGATCCAAAACAAAAGAGCTGAGGTTCGAACGTTTTCATTGTTGTTTTCAAATGTATAACAATGTTTCTCAAAGTTTTGGTCGTTTATTCCTGGGCGTATGTGATAAATTTTGAGGGGCTATTATTAAGGTATTATTGTCCTTACAGGATATTGTATATTATTCACTTTCTGGCTATAATTGAGGAGTTTTAAGATATAGAGGAACGTTCTAGAAGGGGAAAGTTATTTCGTGTAAGAGGAATAATAAAAATAATGGAAATAATCTAGTTCCCAAAAACTTTCGAAACGAATCTATACAAATAATTCTGAAGATTTGACATAGTTTTGAAGTCCGAATCCTTATCCCTGAACAAGTTTTTCATTTTTTCCATGACATCATCCCCCACCCAAAAAACTTAAACCAGTTCAGGCAAAACTGTCCTTCGACCTTTCCCAATTTATTCTCACAGTCCACATCAAAAAATCAAAAGAAGAAAAACCAAAACAAGTACCAACATACTCCCAAAATCATACCAATCCCACGGTAATTATTTGAATCTTTTTTGTTTTTCTTTTTGTTTGGTTGTCCAAAAAGAGATTCACTTTATCAGATCCAACTCATCTTTTGCTGGGCCAACAATTCCGTAAATAATTTTCTCCATATATCTATACAAACGAGTATACAAATGTATTATATATGTACTTACCTTCATTTTGTTGTTGTTTTTTGGGAATATGTCCGATTACGACAGACATTTAGCCTCGAACTTATTTATTGTGCACATGAATAGATTCCGACAAGATTCTGAAAACGGAGAAACTCCTTATCGTACATTTATATACATATGATGTCACCCCCAAGCCTTATCCCACTTCTGGTTGGTTCGTGCGTCGTCCGCGTATTTTTCAACTTTGGGAAAAAATATAAACGAAAATGATTGGAAAATCAAAAAATAAAGTATAAATAAATACGAAACCTGCTGGAGACGAAAATGTTCCACTGATGCGGATCACACACGAAATTCGAAATTCTTTGGCAATCGACGACGCGACGATGAAGTTAAAGCGCATGCATCAGGA
The DNA here is from genome assembly GCA_951509635.1 of Eupeodes luniger. Taxonomy (NCBI): domain Eukaryota; kingdom Metazoa; phylum Arthropoda; class Insecta; order Diptera; family Syrphidae; genus Eupeodes; species Eupeodes luniger. The sequence continues at coordinate 3,537,355 of OX608074.1, forward strand.
GACAGAAGGGCTACACTGCACTGCACTATCGGAGAGCTGAAGCTGGAGCATCACAATCGGGCCAAAAGAGATGAACGACTTATAAAGTCACAACTTCATCTGATATAAATGACTTCTGTGTGGTCTGGTAAAAAATTAAGACAACTTCGGTGGCGCGGCGGCGGCGGCGCGCGTTCCCTTTCCGCCTGCTTAAATTTGGCGCTCTCTGCTACCGCTCTGCTGTTGTTGCAGCATCATACGGGTGGTACCTGTATTGAGTCCATCGTTTACTCGTATTTATGACCGAAAAAGGGTTCTCCATTGTTTGGAGCATTTGTTACCAAACCAATTTTGTTGTTGATCTTATAAGTCCTTCTTTTCTTTTTTTTCATTTCAGTTATTCATCCACGAGCTGGCGCGGCTCGGCGATCTAAATTTAATTAATATCTGAAAGGAAATTGAGATAAACATTGAATTCCCATCGTAAATAGCTAGATTCTAGAAATTGAGTTAAATATGAGATAAACGAATGAATTTGATTTCAATGTTTCATAGATTTTGATCATCAACTTTTATTTTACTTTAATTAATTTGCTTTTAACTGTAAAAAAAACTCATATCATCATAACTTTTCCAGAATTCAAACCATAACAAGCATTTCAAGTTGGACTGTCCTTTTACGCTTGTCTAGAACCCTATAACTTCCACAAGGCATTCTAATTATCAATTTTTACGGTCGGTCTTTGTCGAGTTTAAAGATTTTTCTGTCTACTACGTGTTTCTCAGCTTCCCTCGAAAGAATACTTAACTTTGGTATAATTTGGTTTCCACCTTGCAACCAGAATTCAAAGACGTAGACCCTAACTACACCGTCAGCATCTTCCACCCAACATCAAAAGACCGTGGTGCCTCTTTGGAAATTACACTTTGTCTGATGGTGCAATTGGTCCGTCTGCCTATCTCATATCCGTCTGTTTGTCTGTTAGTTTAAGCGTTGAAAGTACACACACCTTGTGCAACATGAGTTTGAGTTCGCAAACTGCTCTGGCACTGGCACTGGCTCAGCTCAGACGCGTGCGCAAATATTTAACATGACCCCTGTTCCTGATGTTCCTGATGTTTTTGTTTGTTTGTTTTCTGTGGATGATGTGAATATGGAAGGTACTTGGTTCTTCTGCCTCAGCTGGTCCAATGATTGGCAGTCCCGTCTGCGGCCCAGCGGCGGCGCGGCGCACCACACAGTCTCGAAATGGAGCTTGGAAAAGTTTACATAACACAACAGAACAAAAGAAGCGCCTTTAACAACACACAATAATACAACACAACTACTTCATGTTGCGGATCCGTATCCTTGGCGTCTGCTGTGTACTTTATGCGCAGCAATGTGCATTTGTTTTGCCAGGCTGTCATAGGAATACATCGAGGTAGCTGCAAGGCCGGATAGTGCATTAAAGCGAGGAAGCTGCGGAAAGATGAATCCTCCTTATAGTCCAGACAAGCAAAGACCGACGACGACGAAGACGATGCAAGTTGATGTTGACAGTAAGTGGTGTTGCTCTGGTATGGTGCAATTGATGCTCAAGCTGTGCTAATAGAGTGTTAAGTATAGAGACACAGGCTCATTTCATGGCAGATTGTGTAGACTTAAGAGCGTCTATTGAGGTAGAGATATGTATTTTCTTTGTTGGTGCGGTTTAGCACCTTTAGTTTTGAAAATGTACTAATACTGAATCGGCACCTTTTTCCTTCTAAACAAACCTTCTTCGTAATATGTAATTGCTCTGTTAGAAAAATAATATTTGAATTAGCAATGTGATCTCAAATTTGGTTTAGAAATGAGTCATTTTAAAACCAAATATTTCATCGGTGTAGGCTGAACCCTAATTTTAATATTTTTTTTTTTGAGGTAGGAGAGACATCAGCTTTATGGATTTTACTTGTTACAAATCCGATTAAATCATTTTCTTAGTTAATCAAAACGTTTTTGATTCATAAGGCAAATTTGTTTCATGATTGTTATTTTTTCGATGTGTGACGGGAGAAAATAAAACTCTGAAAACAACAACATGATTTAATTCCTGGAAAAAAAGTTTTAGATTTTTTACTTTTCCTTCGTGTAATTTTTTTAAAACAAAATTGTTTCATACATTTTGTGTTTACATGCAGTGTTAAAACGAGTTTTATGCACGCTTTAAACCTTTTTAAAGTCAAGTTCAAATAGGGGCTCACTGGACTGGATTGCACTTGGGAAGCGGAGTCGAACCGAGTCGAAATTTAGGACTAAAAACCTGCGTCGAAGAGTTGGTTTGACAGATAGATCTCCAGGTCTCTGTTTTTGAATATTTTGTCCCTTAACACTTGCCATTGCTATTAAATTTCGTATTTGTAATGAAATATGAAATCAATGCAATAAAATTCAATTTCAAAATCAATTCAACCCAACTCTTCAATTCGTTCAATTCAATTCAACTTCAATTCGATCTTTTATCCCAAATGCCCAACTAACGGGATCAAAAATTCGACCATATTTCAACTTGATCTCAATTCTGCTTTTAAATGTTATATACATAAATGTGTGCTAGTCAAAATTCAAGACGATGCATTTTCTTTTGGAGAGTTATCCAGTAGAACGTTGGGATTGTAAATGATGTTCAAAAATGTCCCTAATAGCAATTAATTGGTATGGGAAATTTTCACTGGCAACTTTGTTTCCCTGGACATTTTTATCTACATCGTGAATTTCCCCAGAAATAAATTTCCCTCAATGACAACCAAAATTCGGAATTATTTGGTATTGGGAAAAAAACTCCTAGGAAAACTTGGTTGTCTTTTTATTGGGTTTTTGTTTGAGGGACATTTATTTCTGGGGCATCATTTAAGTTTTTGTAGTTGAAGAGTTAAAGAGAAGGAAACATATTGATATATTTCGAGAAAAAAGGAAATTTTCCGGATGTTCAATAAAGGCGGTTTTCAACTTGAGTTTTTCTATGGAAATTATTTCACCCGAAACACTTTTTTTCACTCGGAACTCTTACAGTTTGAAAAGCTTCCTAAGAGTTGAGTAAATTTCGAAAGAAATACTTATGAGGTTTTTATTGCAAATCAATTATATTTCGGGTGAAATTCACAATAGGGAAAAAGTGAAATTAATGGGTGAATCATGTTTCAGGTGAAAATCATAGTTTAGGCGGATTTGTTCATGTTTTAAACAGAATATTGGATTCGGTGTGTTTTCGGATTCACTTGAAGCGCACTTCGACTTAATATATTTATATATCTGCGTCAAGTTGAAATGGGATTGACTTGCCTCGATTGCACTCAGGAAGGGGATTTCAAAAAAAAAGTAGAAGAGTTGGCTTGACAGTGTATTTTGAAAGTGTTATATTTGAAATGTCAAATGGCATATTTCAACATCATTTCAACTCAACTCCAATTAAAGCCTTTAACTGAAATCACGAAAAACAGGTGACAAAATTCGACACTATTTCAATATGAAGTCAATTGTGGTTGTAAACTTTGTTGCAATCCTGTGTTGGTCAGATTCAAAGATTATATTGGGAATTTCTGAAAGTTTTCTCAGAATGTTTCAATACAAACACTGGAATTGTAAATGAAACACACAAATTTAATTGGTTTGTGAAAACTGGCAGGTAAATTTGTAATGTCATCTTTTTAATTTTACATTTTTATATGTGTCGTGAATTTCCCTCAAGCTAAAATCTAACGCAATGAGAACCAAATTTCCCTACAATAAAAAAATAAATTGTTTTCCCGGTAAAATTTTTAGGACTATTAGAGCCCCCGCAGACTGCAGACTTTTTATCGGCCGATAGTTTGGTCGGGTTGGGCTGAAAGTGCGCACACCGAGCCAATTAAACAGTTTGGTTGGTGAACAGGGCGCAGACTATCCAACAGTCGGCCGACTATTCTATTGTGATTTGGGCGACGCCATAATGCAAAATACACGCACACGACGCCAAATCACAGAGAGAACTGAACTATTGGCCGACTAAACAATCGTCATGTATGCGCAGGTGTGTATGCACCAATACTGATTAAACAGTCGGCCGACAGATTAGTTTGAATGTAATCGGGTAGCCCATCAAACTTTTTTATTGGCCGATACTGAATCGCTGTAGTGTGCGCATACTATCTCCATACTGATTAAGAAGCCGACCAAACTATCGGCCGATAAAAAGTCTGCAGTCTGTGGGGGCTCTTAAACTACAACTCTTTTCGTTTTATTTTAATAATTTTTATTTCTTGCCGGTTCTTCTCTGGCTCAAAAAATGAATAAGAATGACAAAAAGAAGAAAAACTCTATGTCCCAAACGTCAAACAGCATCGATCATTCGTCGATGACGTTTTACTATTCGAACATAAGTCGATGATGTTTGACGTTTCGAACATTGAGGGGTAGCTTACATTTAGAACAAAAAATTTATAATAGCACAATTTTTTTTCAGAAAATATTTCACCCGAAACATTTTTGCTTCCCTGGAATTCTTAAAGCCAATATGACTTTTGCTAAAAGAATTATAATTAAGATATTGGCCAGCTTAAATTAAGCAAATATTTCAGTCTTGACAACAGTAAAATTATCCCTTAGGCCAAAAGTCAAGTGAAATTTTTCCGGGTGACGTACTTTTCATGTAAGACTTATATTAGGACTAAATATGTTCATGATTTAAAGAAAACGAAAAATATTCAATCGAATGTGTTTTTGGATTCACTTGAATCTCACTTCAAGTGAGTATTATAAAACTGCGTCGAGTTGAAATAAGCTTGACATGACTCGGAGAGAAGAGTCAATTCGAAATTGAATTGATTTTAATTGTTCAATTATAATGAAGTGGATGCTATGAAATTATACCCAAGCGTCAAATGTCATTTCAACAGCATTTTAACTCAAGTCAACCCAACTTCGATTCAGGCTCTGAACTCAAATGTCAAAAAACCTGGTTCAATGATAAACAGCACATAAAGAGGAATTTATTAGCAGAAGGGCAAAAATATATTCATGGTTCAAAGGGCAAACACAAAATTTGATCCCGTTTGTTCTGGGATTTACACTCACTACCTTGTTTTTTGTACACGTGCCTGTTTCGCTAATTTAAAAAGACATTTTTTCAAAAACAAAATCACAGCAAATATCAAAAAACAACTTCTTCATAGTTTCCCATCTCAACTAAATATATTTATGACTTTTGGATTGAATAGTCAAATGGTTCGCTAACGGTAATGTCATCAGAAGTCAAAAAAGCCTATTATTTTACAAGCCTTAAATTATAATATTTTTCTCATATTCCAAAAAAAAGATTAAAGCAAATAATTTAAGGAAGGTATTAGTAAAACTTATTGATAACTGAAAAATAAACATTATTTCTTCTCTCTCACGACGAACTTTATTTGTTTTTTTTTTTTTTTAAAGAAACATCCTGGAGCCTGACGAAGTGAATATTTATCCTTTTCTCCACGATCTACGACGACGACGGTACGATATGAAGTAAGAATCAAAAACAAAATAAAAGAAATCACTATTACTTAAAGCTGGCATGTGAAAATTTATTTTTCTTCTGGGAGTATAGTCGTACCTAGACCTACCCACCATCAGACTCGCCCGCATTTTTATTTCCTAAATATCCAAGGATCCAAAAACAAAGCTATCAAAAGCTACAAACCACCCATAATAGTTTATCCATTTTTGTTTTCTTCCTTTGCTTTCGAAGTTTTATCAGTTTTATTCTTTTGTTTTCTTGTTTTTTTTTCTCTTCTATCAAAACCTTTCTATGCGCGCAACCACCCTCTTTACCACCTCCTCCTCCTCTTCAATCTGATTTTAACGGGATGATAAGTATTTTTTGGCGCCACATTTCTTTACAGCAACACAAGCGTCAAGACGGCGGCTTCTTCGTCCTTTTGTGTATATGAACAGATTTATAACTTTCTCGTCCTTTTTTTTGTTTTGTTGTTGTCGCGGTTGTCGATGTCCTTCTAGTCGTCGTTCTATAGTCGTCCCTCCGGATAGAGTGCATAAATTCGAAGCTGGCGTAAAAGTTCCCGAAGGAAGACATCGAGAAAAGGACGATTATTTGGTTTGTTGAGCATTTTGTTGAAAAGGGACATAGGAGCTAGAAAAATTGGATATAAACTAAAAGAAGGAGAATAGTTATGGCTATGTGTATATTCTTTGAAAAATCATAAATACTCGCTGTGGGAATTTTTGCTGCTGCTGCTGCGGCTGCTGTTGGTTTGGTTTGGTTCTGTGCTTCCTGACATTGACGACAACTTGGAAAAAAAGGACACACACCCAGATTGCATCATCACTTTGAACCACATATATCCAGTCCCATCAACGTGCCCCTGGAGGAAGCTGATGCGGAGGCGCTGAAAGTTTGTTTGTGGTCTTTCTATGGTTCTATACTTAATCTCGTGTCATGTCGTCTGGCTGGCTCTTGGGTTCATGGTAAGAATTTATTTACTAAGTAAAGATTTAAGTGTTTTTATTTGTGTCGGTCGTGTTTTTGTATATATGTAGATTCTTTCAGTGGGTTTAATGGAGGAGGAGGTCTTTGAACTTTTATACAACTTACTTGGTTAATTTTTGATCTCGTTTATAATGTGGGTTCATTATAAAACTCACAAAATGTTGGCTTGTGGCCATTTGGCGATATTCTGTGGTTTTATTATTCTTAATTAAGGAATCCAGAACATTTAGCGACAGTGGGCAGCATTGTATAGTAAAGTTTTAGGTATTGGCTTAGAAATATTGGTTAAGTCTTGCAGATTGTGTGTGAGTTAGGTCATTGACAGGGGAGTTCCAATTATGTAAGTCGTAACTAAAGCATTTGACTTTTGATAAACTGATGCATTTAATACTTGACTAAGGTTATCGGAGTTGGGAAGAAATGAGTACAACAAACTTCTTCATACACCTTTTCAATTACTTTAGAATGTGATTGAAAAATTTCAATTAGTAATTACATTTAATTGAATTTTTTAATTGATAATTGAAAACAAAAGTAATGATAAGAGGGAAGTAATGATTGAATTTTCCATTACAATTAGAATTCGTTTTTTAATTACAATTACAAGTAATTAAAATCTATTTATTTTTCAATTGCAATTACTTTTAATTAGTTCAATTATTTATTAGTCGTTCAAATCAATGACGAAAAGTGATCATAATTTCCGAACTCAGGAAAATAAGTTGATGGCAGCATCTTAAAAAAGCTATATTTTTAAATGTTTAAAAATCTATAAGCAATAGTATGTTTTATTCCCTACAAGTCTTTTTGTCACATTTATCAAAAACTTAAATAAGGTCCAAACTTTTTTCAAGAAACAATAACAAATCTTTTGATTTCTTTGGCAACAACATCAAAGCCTCGTTGGTATATGAATCATAACGTAATCAACATCAAGATGTCGGCACGACCGCACACTGTTATTATTGGCCACAAATTTTACAACCACACTCTGATTAGATTTTATAGCCATGTTTGCCGCCACGTCTCTGAATCGAGCCGATCATCTTCTTGTCGAAGCTGCGAGGGACTGGCGGGTTGGCTGGGCAGGCGGCTGGCCAAAGATCTGAGCATCATCAGGAGCCACAGGATCGGGGCTATATAGCTTAATGTGGGTATGTGAAAATAACCGGCATCATAATAACACATCACAATCACCAAAGTGATGCAACTTTTCGTTGATATGTTAGCTGATGATGATGGTGCTGAACGAGTGGGGGGTGACCAGCTCGGAGGCATTTTGGCAAAATTTTAAATCACCCAGCGGCTTCATCACATCCAGATTGCCCCAATTGGCACCAATTTAAAAGGTACACAGACGATTTTCGGAATGATGCGGCACACAACAAAGTTCCTTCCTCACAAGAAGGCGGAGTAAAAAACAGAAAAAAGATGCGGCCTGCCAATTTACAAAATTCGCCCAGATGCCCCATGGGATATTTGCGTCCTCGTCCGTCGCGTCGCGTCGTTCTCATCGTTGTTCGGATGTGGAGAAGAGATTAAACAGGATTAACCGACTGTAATTTGAAACGCCTTCATTTCGCGATGTCTGATGCTTGAAGGTGGATAACAAGACATCAGGTGGTGAGAGTGCCTCAAGATAGTGATAAGAGAATTGAATAAAAGATTTTTACCTATCTATGATTTCTTAAGATCTGAAGTTTTGATTTATTTATAATAACTCCGATGATGAACAAAGCTCTACTTTAGCTTAGTCCAGATCGACACCTCATATCATCCACAAAATAAACTAACATTTATAACCACAACAGAGGTTGGCCAATGCCATCCGAAATGACCATAAGCAAGCGCCTTATAATTATCAATTAATAAATTAGAAAGAATACCGGCGGCGCGGCGGCGCAGAAAAGTTAATTGGGGTTTAATCTTGTCGCTGAAATGGTCGTTATTAAAAACATTATAAAATTCCAAAAACCCGAACCCAAATCAAAGGAATAAAAAGTGGTTGAAATAACTCCTTTTTCTTTTACTGTTTTAATTTTTTGTTTTATAAACTGACAGATTGTCAGATCAGTTAGTGCTCTCAAACAGGTCAAAGTCTTAACATTTTAAATTTCAGAAAATTTGTTTGCTGATTCAATTTTTTGTTACGCAGCATAAACAATGACATCTGAAAACTTCAAACGTCAACTGACAGTTGCTGACATTCCTGTCAGAGTTGTCATACAAAATTGTAAGTTTATATGATGGTAATAACGGGTGGAGGTAGAGAACTTTAAGTTAGCAGCCATTTTGTCAGCTGTCAAGTGACATTTGGCATGTCTCACCTAATAATTTTCCCTAAAGTCATTGAAAAATATATGTACTCGTAAGTTGGCAATTGGCGTTTTTCTTTTTTAGTTCAGAGCAGAGCTCGAACTGTCAAAAAAATAATTGTGTTTCTTTTTGAGCTCTGATCGTTCAGAGCTTCAAATTCGTGTTTCTTTTTTAGTTCTGAACAAGTTCAGAGCGCGCTCTGTGAGCTCAGAATAAAATAACAGAGTAAACCAAGTAAAATGCTGAACACAAACAATTTGATGTTTGAAAGCCGGGAAATTAAAAAAAATCATCGTCAAAACAATAAAAATGGTGGAGGAGGCTGGTCGCTCTAGTGCGGAAGGAAAGATAATTTAGAAAAAATTAATTGCATATAGCATTTTTATGAATCAAATTTATTTCAGGCGTCAAATGGACCAACGCTATGACTGTTTTTTTTTTTTAATTAATTTGATTAAAGAACATCTTAAACGCCTTCAAACAGACGACATTTCAAATATGACAGTTTTAGTGTTCAAGTTGTTTCATAATTAAATCAGACAGCTGTGAACATACTCTGCTCAGAACTCTACTCTACTCTACTCTGTTCGCTCAGACTCTGCTCAGTGCTCAGCTCTGAACTAAAAAAGAAAAACGCCAAATGCTGATTGTTTCTTTTATTAGACCCCTTCCACACTTTCTGACAGTTGACATATTAACAAAAAAAAACACATGTCAAAAAAGTGTGAATTGTATCGTTTTTGTTTTGAATCAGTGATAATGTTGTGAAAATCATTTAATGGAAATCAAATGAAACTCTTTTATTTTTTTGACAGCTGTCAGTAGCCTTTTTCAACTTTGTGAGTCTTATAAGCTTTTTTTTTGTACTCAGAATTCAAAAGATCTAACTTTCCCTTAGCTTAACTCACCCAATATATGTTTCCATTCCCCAAAAGATTCAAAACTGTTTAAGTTGTCAAAATGTGATAACCTATCAACTAACACACAAAATAACTTAACTTTTGTGTGTATATGATCGTAAAGTTATCGAATATATATGTGTAAACTATAAGAACTCGTCAAAGCGAATTATGTATTCGAAAGCATGTGATGCGCGCGGAGTTCCCAAAGGACTTCTTCACAAGCTGCATCATGCACTAACCAAAAATGGTCACTCAGTCCCGCAATTTTGGTGTCCCAAAGCCGCTTCAGAAGTTCCCTTTTATGGAATGATTAAATGCCACTATTACCAACATTATCCCCAAAAAGAGTGAAATGGTTTATTAGCAAGTCTTCAGAGTGCGGCGCGGCGGCGCACCGGCCCCGTTGCCGCTCTTCGCGTCGTCGTCGTTGTCGTCATTGTCGGTTCATGTGAACCTATTCTGGAAAAATTCAAGACACACTAGCCAAAAGAGCTGAGATCTTAAAGAGTCTACAATTACTACAATGCGGGCGGTAGTCGCGTAGTCATATATGAACAGAACATACATATACAAGCTGAATATAATTTCACTTTTGATGGGTCCCCCATAAAAATGTACAGTCTGGTAGTCAGTGGAGTGCACCCTCCTCCCCCATTTGGCGATGTCCTTAATTTATTCAGCACAACGAGACCCAACAATGACGCAAGGAACGAGGATGGATGGGAATGGAAATGGAAATGGGAAAGGGCTCTGGCTATACGTATATGTTCCATGTACGTCTACTTACCGAACTCGAACTCGAACCCACCGACCGACCGAAGTACATACATACAAACTACAAAATGTGTATAGAGCTATAAAAATCTCGTGTGTAAATTCGGGCAATCTGGAGTTCTCATGATTGGGCACATTTAAGGGGCTTGAGAATGTCTTTTATCCCCCTTTACTTATGTCCGTTGGATATCTGCCATGAACCGAAGCCGAAGTCGAGGTAAGTACACAGCATAACAGAAACAGAAACAGCAACCTGGTATATAAAGAAGACGATGATGATGATGATGATGATGACGAAGACCAAGTCAACGAGGACAACAACGAAGTGATCATATTCCTGTAAGGAATAATTTCCAGGCTGCCCTGGAGCGAATACTTTGATCTTGCGGAATTTCGCGGATGGTTAGCTAACCCAATTAAAAAGTTAGATTTTTGATGCTGCTGATCTGTGGTGTGCATGGCTCTTGGGCTGCTGGGCTAAGATGAGATGAGTTAAGGTAAAGTAAAGTAAGGTGAGGTAAGGTGAACCGAAGTGGAGTATGGGGGTCGAATGCCGGTGCTCTTGCTGTTGTTACTGATGATGCTGATGCTGATGCTGGTGTGAGCCTGGCAGAATGAGGTTTGGTGTTGGGATGAATTCGCTGAGAGGTGGACAAGGAATGCGTACCACACATGGCGATATTTGATTGGAATTGATTTTTTTTTTCACTCTTTAGTTGGCTCTCTCTCTTTCTCTCTTTTGCTCTTCGTCTTTGGATTTTGTAGAGCATTTGCATAAGAATCCCATATAAGAAATTGGGCCCGCCGCGTTTGGTATAAGTCTGAATCTCAAGGAACCAAAGCATTTTTATAATTAAATTTATATCAGAAGGAAGAAGGAATGCGCGGCCACTGGGGAGTTTTTGTTTTTGTATTTTAATTTTTTGTATCGAGTTTCTTGTAGGACAATAACAAAACATTGTATGTTTTGTTGAAAACTTGGACTTGAAGCTTTTTCAAAATTGGTGTAAATAAGTTCTAAAGCAGAACGTTGTCACGTACTTACGTAACATACTAACTAAACTGTTTTTACGTTCTTAAATTTGTAGTAAAACCATCGATAAAGCTAAAAAAAACTCTATACGACGAAGCAACGGAGTCCGTCAAATACGTTGACAGCAACTCAAATCCTCTTGTCTATTTTGAATTTAAGTTGAATTCTATTTTTGTAAGTAAAAAAAAAACCTTATGACATTGTCGGATTCCAACACCAACACAAAGTCATGAATCTTCAAAAAAGCCTAACACGACGAAGTAAGTCATATGCGTTGGTAAAATTTTAAAGCTTTAGTCTTAATCAATTAATTTCAATTTCGTCAAATATAAAAAAAAAATTCTTATTATAACGGGTTATCCATTTTTTGGTTTCAAAAGCATAGGGCTGGAATTCGACATCTGCCAAACTAACTTGTTGACCTTTACTAAAAATGGATGGCTTAACTATCGCACAACGCATACAAATTATTAAAACCTACTACAAAAATGGTGATTCTGCCACAGCCCCATATGGTGCTCTAAGAGTCACTGTTTGGTGTGCTCTTTGGTCCGAATGTTTGATTGGACCTTACTTCTTCGAAAACACCGATGAAACGACTGTCACTGTCAGTTCGGAGTGTTATGGTCATATAATAACCGACTTTTTTTGCCTGCTACTGAGGAATACGATTTAGAAAGTATGTGATTTCAACAAGACGGTTCCACATGCCACACAACTCGAGCGAATATGGCTTTATTGCAAGATATATTTCCTGGCCACTTAATTTCTCGTCGTGGCGAAATCAACTGGCCTCGTCGTGGCGAAATCAACTGGATCATGCTATTTGACACCACTGGACTTTTTTGTGATGCTTCGCGAAAGGTCGTGTTTATGCAGATAAACTTTTATGGCTGAAACACAAACACGCTTCAGCTTCGGCTTCGTCTGCGTTACGATGGGCCTGCTTCGAGGTTGCTTTGAATGACATTTCTAAAATGACACTTCTGTCATTAGCAACTGTTATTTTTTCTCAAACATTTGTTTTGATTTTTCGTGCAGTAAAAAATATGAATTTTGAAATCAAAAAAATTGAATTTATCGCCGAAGTAGCTTACACAACCTATAGTGGGTATGTTCAGCTCATGGAGCAAGAAAAAGCGCAGACTCAGAGACGTTGGTGAGTCCGGGAGCTCAATCTACGGAGTTCTTTAATCTATGAGAAGTTCTTCGAAGCTCATTTTCTGTTCTTTCAAAATAAAACGTTTTTAATAAAAAATTGTATTGTTATTCTACGTATATCTCAATAACTTACTTTTTAACTTTTCCCAATAACCAATGGGAATCCCTCCAAAAGCAATTGTATTTTGTTTGTTGACTTTTTTACAGCTGTTGAGCTGTCAGACGAAGCAAATGTTCAGTAAATTTGAACTAGAGCTTCCGTTTGGAGTCACATTACGTAACATTACGTTCTTTTCCTTACGATTGTCAAACGAAACGTGAAGTCAAAGCTTCATTGTGATAGCATGCATTGAATTCATATGACTGAACTCGTAAAAGTCAGTCGAAGCCGAAGCTGAAGTCAAATCCGTTGAAAGCGTTCAAAGCCTTTCGTTTGAAAAAAAAATTATTTTATTTTAGTTAAATTTAAAAAAAATACTTATTATGTCGTTGGATTTCAACGCCAAAATATAAATTGAGAATATAATTCAATAAAAAGCGTGGAATATATGTTGCGTCATATGCGTCAAGTCTGATACTTAACATATGGTAAGGAAGCTTAAGAAGTGTCAACTGGTTAAAATGTAAATTTGACAATAGGAAATTATTGAAATATTATATCTTGTATAAAATCACCCAAAAACATACAAAAAAAGCGTGATTGCGGGACCGAAATCAGTTAAGCCAGAAATAGCAACATCAAGTATGACTGTTGCGCTTAATGTTAGACGGTAAAAAAATGTTTTTAAGTCCTAGGACCACTGTCTACAATTTTGTTTGTCTTATTCAGCTGGACTTTTTAAGTACTTTGCACGGGTTCCGTAATTTCAAACAAAATTGGAGATTTAAAGATATTTCGTCTAGGACCTCATAAACCTTGAAATAAGTTCGTTAATTTCCAAGTTAACTTGTAAAAATTAACTATATTTCGATTGCTATCCCTTCCAAAAATATAAAGAAATGTTCCTGAGTTTTAAGTCATTAGCATTGCCAACAAAATCAAAAAACCAAAAATAATATTAAAAAAAAATAATGTGAAAGTAGAAATCGTCACTTTATACAAAATTGCCGAAACAAGCTCATTACTTATTCTCAGCTAACCGCATTAAATTTACCACAGAGACTCGAACCCTTTGCACTTTCTCACGAGGAGTCCATCGCGTCGCTCTGCGTCGTCGTGGAAAAAAGATCACCTAACCAAACCGAAAATCCAAAAACAAAAAATAAAGTTGCAAAGATCATTCCGCAGCGCCTGTAATTTCCATAAATAAAACCAAAGATCCCAACCCAACCAAGAAACGTCAGGAAAAGAACAAGTCGCAAGTTGAAGAAAATAAAAAATTACAAAAAAATAATATGCATTCCATTTTTTTTTTGTGGACCCTACTAAAGGAAACGCCGACTAACAAGATCCCATTTATTTAAATTGCATTGGCCACAGAATTGGACCGTGCTCTGCACCAGCAACAGCAACCGCACCACCACCAGATCCAAGCTACAGCTCCAACACCAGCACCTTCACCGCTACCGCTACCAAGCTGCTCGACCATCATCACTTTTGTCTTTGACGATCGTAATTAATGCAGCACAGCCAGCGCAGCGCACCGTACCGCAGCAAGACAGTGGGAAAGTACGAAAAAAGCGCTTGCGACCTGTGATCCGAACGCAAAAGATACCAACAAAAAAGAATCAGCAACCAAAACAACTGAGACATTGCCCAAAAGTTGGGAAACAAGGCGCTAAAGCTCTGTGCGTCCTCGCGCATTGCACGCATCAAAGACCAATTTCGAATTCAAATAAATCATCGCAGGAAATTTGATTTTCCCGCAACCGCCTCATCCTCCTGAGAGAGAGAGGGAGTCCGTGTATATCCCAAAAACGACGAAACACAATTTCTCGCCGAGCGGCGAACGCAAAATCCAACACATACAAAAAGAGAATATGAATCCCAAGGACCACAAATCACAATTCTCTTTCACAGATCAACAGTTCTGTCGGTCTTGCCGCTGCCGCTGCCGTTGTTGCTGCTCCCGCTCCCACTGCCACTGCCAATGCCACTGGAGCATCTGATTGAATGAAGTGCGCGGCATAATCGATAATCATACACTTTGACCAGGCGTCAACCGCAGGAACCGCAATAATTTATCTCAATTTTGTGTCGGTTCCAGGTTACAAGTTCCCGTCCCGCGCGAAGACCGAAGAGGCGAAAAGTCGTCTCGTCGCGGTCGGGCAAGAGTCAATATGATGAACATTTGAACGCTGTGCTGCGCTGAGCTGTGATCATCACTTTTTGAGCGGGATGGAGTGATTTTCAGAGGTGCGAATGGTGCAATTGATGCCCAGACGCCGGCCGTCGTCGTCGTCGTCCAATAACCAAAACCACCACCACCGACTGTAACCTTGTTGTTGTTGCTGCTGTCCATTCTGTCTGCACAAAAATTGCTCTCACAATTTTGTGCTAAATCATCGGGGAATGGCTTTAACAACAACAACAATAAAGGAAAAGTAAAAATGAAATCACTTATTGTGTCCTTTGTTTGTGGCATGTCTGAAGTTTTGTTGTTGTTGTTGTTGTTGTTCTTACCGTCCGTCATCGTCTGTCTGGGCTCCGAAGTTTATAGAGGTTAATGTTGGTCTTATGGGTTCTGAACTGAATGTGCTAAATAGGTTCAACTAGATGCGATCGATAATGACGGGTAGGACAACTTTAATATCGTGGGCCTCAGTCTCTGCCCAGCATTAGTCTGTTGTCTGTCCTAACATGGGAAATCTGCAAATCCGGCTCGAAGGACCAAAATGTTTTGAGTTAAATTCTAAAAAGTTAGTTTAATTTTGAAATAAAATTCTAAATGCAAAAATGAAAATGGAAGACAAAGAAACACACTCTTAGATCTTTTGAATAGAAGTAAAATATATTTTATTCGTGACCTTTTTGTCACCTTCAATTTCTTGACATTCTTTATAAAACATATTATGTACATATAATTAAATGACATAAAATATTTGACGAAAAACATCGGGTAGCGTTCTGAGCTATTTGTGGCGGCAGCATCCAACACCTTTAAAAGGCATTAATAATTCATCAATAAGCTTTGAGTTTGAGTCAAATTTGCTTTTCTAATTTCTTAAATTTATTGTCGCGCTTTTCACGAATACAGATGCTTCGTTCGAAGCCCACCAGGGGTCTCTGATGATTACTTCTCAACAAACGTTGAGCATATTACTCTACAATTTATTTGTCTGTAGGTTTGTTGGATATATCTAAAGGTTGTTTATTTAAAAGACATAGAACTTTAAGTTGGCAACACTATTTTAATTGGATGACATTTTGACAGCTGTCAAATTAACTACTTTTAGACAACTTGACAGAAAACTGCCTTATTTGACAGATATAGATTCCATGATTGTACTAACTTATTCGTTCATCAATCGAATAAATATGAGCTGTAGTTTCAAACAAAATGGCGGCCTAAACAGGTCACATAGCTCGTGCCACAATTGATTTCTAATTGAAGAAAACGTTTGGTATCCGCATAGTTTCTCGTTACAGACCCGTGAATTGGTCTCCAGTGCCGTGTGATTTAAAGCCTTTTGATTATTTTCTGTGGGGATAAGTGAAGTCGCTAGTCTACGTGCGTCGCCGCTAAGCCTGAAACAAGTGACAACCAGTGAGGATAAAACGGGACGCATTACTGCCGATGATAAAAGTCATCAGGCGTGGCGGACATAAGCCAGAAATCATATTTAAATTATAAAGCCAGAAGATTATCTTACGAAAAAAAATAAATTTCATGTCAATTTAAAATACTGATCTTTGTTTTATTCCATTTCAATAAGTTCTATACCTTCAAAGAACACTTTTTATTTATAGTGCCGTACTTTCCACCAACCAGGTGTTTCCTGTGAAGCTCCCCACCAGAAGTGTCTGATAATTTCGTTACAACATTTCGCAAATTACTCTACTATTTATTTATCTGTTGGTTGGATTCAAAACAGAGTTACAAATAAAGGAGATGCGTCAATATAAACATAAGTACATTTAATTAAAAATATAAAAGCCCAAAAGTGACAAGAAGGTATTTTGCACTGCACCTTCAGCCAAACTTATCACCTGCAGCACCTTTCACACTTTCCACACCGAGTCCCGTACAAATTGTTCCTTTAAGCTGAATCGGCATACTCCAGAAAAGCCATCAGTATCGAAAACTCTTGCGATAGCCGCTATACGATTGTGCTGTGGTGAACCGATGAAAAATTACCTATTCAAGCAGGTGGTAGCTTGAAGGAAAAGACGACGACGTCTGTCCTGGCTTTGTACATATTCATTTTTGACCAAAAAACAACTTTAAAATCATAAATCCAAAGGACAAAAGAGAGCCGCAATACACGACGTCCGAGGACGGAGGACGGAGGACCAAGGACCGACATGACAACCAACGCAACGCACAACATGGCATTGCCATTGCTTTTTGGATGAAACTGCTTCTTTCTGGAGTAATCGTAGTCAGCGCATGCCCACAGGACAATGAGTCGGAAGAATTTGAATTTTGCAAAGGATTCGGTATATTCGGCTGAGCCAAAATGGTGCGACTTTTGTTCCAATATAAGTTTTGGTAGCAACATATTATAAATATAGTACAGGTGTGTTTTGGCTTAAGAAAGTGCGCCGTGCTTCGTGCTTCGTGCTCCATGCATGATGATCAGACCAAAGGGAAACATCTGCTTTCACTCCAGGAACGAGCGAGTTGCTTTTATTTATTTATTTTCTTTATTCACAATCAAATGTGTTAAATCTTTATTCGCAAAGAAAATTATGTATGAAAGGATAACAAGGCATAGCACGTGTCAGGTCCTTCAGGCGAGCAGGCGAGAGGCCCGAAAAAAAACATGTGGGATCCTAGAGCCACATCAAGATTGAATATTTTTTGTTTTTTCTTTTTTAAAACCTAAATTAGGTTAATAACCTCCACCTTCAAGACCAGACATACTTTTTAAAGCAGATCTGTTTCTTTACTTTTTTACATAGTTGCGAAAATAAAAGAACGCAGGTGATTATGTGCATCATAAACATTTCTATTCGCCCATGCTCCCAGGCGAGGTCCTCAATTTCCAAACAAACCTTTAACACAACCGAAAACAAGACGTTAAGACTCAAAATATTGTTTTATTTTATGACTTTTAGGTTCGTTGTTGTTGTTGTTGTTCTTTAACTCGCAAATCTTCAACCTAATGTGCAAAATGACGAATGGACGTTTTGTTTTGAAGAATGTCTTGAGCGCGCTCGTTGGTTCTGAACATTTATGAAATATGCCATTTACTTATATATAAAAATAAAAAACAAGCTTTAAGATGAAATGGAGAATATAACGAGGCGTATATATGGGATGTTTGAAGAGAAAAAATACGAAAAAGAAAACCAACCAACAAAAGTTCATAAATATTTTGAAGCGCCATCGCTAACGCCGCCGCCCTTCTTCAACTCAACGCACGGTGCGACACATACGAGCGAGTTCCTACGAAAAAAATCTTTTGTAGGTTGCGCCAAAAAGTAACAAAACCCAGAATTCCAGGAGTGTGAGAAACCAAAGAATTTTAAAGTAATTTCGAACAGTGTGTTTGGCATGTAAGGAAATATTTTTTTCACATGAGATTGAATATTCAGTTCAATTATGAATTAGAAACACTATCGAACAGATCTAATTTACAAATGTCAGAGTGACATAATGTGGTGTTTGGATCAAGCAAAAAAGGCGTTTGGAGGTTCGTTTACTAAATATTTAAAGCGTGTTTAGTTGGCGGAGAAAATTTCTTTAATATGACATTAGCAAGAAAAAACATTTAGAAATGAACATGATTTTAGAAAATCGTTAGTTAGCACTATGCAAATAATTAACCATCAGGATCGATAATATTTTCGCCAATATCATAAGCATTTTTGTTCAGCTTTCATCAAAAACGAAAAAATGAAAGATGCAATGCACTTTTACTTGACTTACTTCAATATCTTTTATATTTATCGGCTGTCAAAGTCCGAGTCACTTTTAAAGTCATCATTCACTTCACTTCACTGACACTTTTAATTTTGACAGTTTGATCAACTTATGTGGGATTTGGTAGCGAAATTAACGTCAGACTACGTATTTAATACATAAACAATCAATACTAGGGTTTTCCATGTGTAAATTCAGATTTCTTCAAAAACAGATTTTTTTTTCGTAGCGCATGGAACACGATAAGATTTTTTTTTCTGTACGTGTTAATTCCCAGCTTGACATTTTTTTTTAAATTGTATTATTATTGGTGCAAAGAAGGGTAAATCTGCAGAATTGATCTTAAATCAAAAATAAATCAATTTATTTTGCTCTATGGAATGCAAAAACAAGGGAAATTTGTGTTTTGACAGATCTGAATTAAAAATAAATTGATTTATTTTACCAATGGAAAGCCCCCTTAACTTTATGGCAGATTTTTAGCGTATTTTTGAATACTAAATAATTCTTAACACAGGAGGCGTCAGAATATTGGAAAGTATTTAAAAATAATCATAACGACGTTGAGAAGAGAAAAGAAGCTTAATTTTGTATTGAAGCTTCCAAGTACTGCGCTTTAGTTTTAAATACTTTCGACATTTGCACTTACGATTTCTGTGCAAAATTAATTGGTTCCCACTTGGAAAATATTGGGATCTTTTTCAATAAAATAAATATTTCTACACCTTGTCATATAAGTCACAGAATCTTACTTGCTATTCAGAGTGTTAAGACATAACATGATAAAGATAAAGCGATACAGTACCAAGGATAATAACAATTCTCAGGCGATGGGCACACAATAAACTGATGGTAGCTTGGATGGTAAGTACCAGAAGCAAACAGCAGTCGAGTTTGCAGAAGCAGCAATTCTCAGCTTCAGCTTCAGCTTTAGCATCAACATCAGCTTCAGAATCAGGCAATAGCAGCAGAACAGAATCCAATCCAGCAGCAGATGGTGAAGAAGCAGAAGACGGGCACAATCGCAGAAGCGCTGACCTGAAGGAATGAAATGTGAAGCACGTGCTTAACCCTTTGCACCTCATGAATTCTTTGCTCTTCAGTTTTTCGTCTTCTTTTTCTTTGGTACCGGCAGATTCCAATGTGCGTTGGTTGTATGATAGCGTTGGAGGCGGCGTCGCGGTGCGGTGGCGCAAAGGGATTTCGAAGCCATCCGAACCCGAAGACTTTAACAACGAGACGATGCGAAGAAGATTGCTCGAGGAGGTCTCTCTTCACATGCGCACATTGGATCGTTAAGTGTCTGGTAACAATTTCAAGAATTATTACCCTTTGAGCCGACCGGTCGGATGGTCGGTCGGCACTCGGCACTCGGCACTCGGCACATTGCGCAACGCACACCACCAGTGTGATCATCCTGATGCTGGACCGCCGCGCCATAGCCATAACCATAGTCATAGCCATCGCCAGCAGCCCGCAGTCTTATCTTGAGGGCTGAACACTTGATTAGGTGTAGAAGTGCTTGAGCTGTTTGAAGTGGTGTTCCGCACTCACTGTCTCGGATCTTGGGTATCGGGTCTCGCTGGTGCCGCCCAAATGATACTCTCTTGGAGGAATGTTTGGAATTTTGGGCCAAAATTACCATTACCATTGCTAAGGCTCATCGTGCCTTGCTTATTGCCCGTTGCCTCTGCCTCTTTAGAAGCTACTAAGTACAACTGATTGTCGTTTTTCTGACACCGTATAAGCGTTTACTTTGTTGCTTTTGTTGTGTCTGTTAATTTCGTAATTCGTCCAAAATAATTGCAATACCTGGTGAAAGAATTTGAAACTACATTTACACGCACCCAGCATCGCAGGAGAATCTCAAAAAGGGGGACGAGTCAACGCCATACGACGACGTTGGGTAAATGTTTAACTTTTATTTTATGACAGCGATGATGAATTGGCAAAAATCATAGTGCAATGCAAAAGTTATGTGCAATTTAAGCGACGATGATGATGATGAAAAATGTTTGGACTTGGCAATTGATGGCGCGGCGCGTCGCGTCATGGATCATGATGGTTTGCATGTAAGACGATAGTTTGATTTAAAAGCGTTAATAGCTACAACTATTAAGAAGTCCAAAATTAAAACACATTTAAGCATGAAACTGACACGAGTATTATTGAACATCTGCCGTGGTAAAGGGTTTCAATCAAATCGTTGACATTTTTAAAGTCAAAGCGCTGGTTTTTTATATTTCATGCTTACTACAGGGGTTCATAATACCCTTAATATGTTTAAACACAGTGCGAGTGTTAGGAAAATAGGGAAGGATTTAAGAGGAAATACCGTTGTACTTTGGTGTTTATGTTTTGATTATCAAATCAGGACGAAATTAGAGTTGGGTAAAGATTCTACATTCTTGATGTACGGCTTGAAAACAATCTTTATACTTAACAGTAACAGTAAAAGGTGATGTCTAATACAAGTTTCTTTTTTCAATCCTTGTTTGTTTCCGCTGTTCTTAGAGGACAGGCCATTAAGAAGAGACTTTTGAACACACAAAAAGTCTACTTATTCCAATGGATTCCAAAGGTAGTGAAAATTTGACACTGACATACTAATTTAGGGGTAACACCGAGACAGATTTTTAGTTCCCGACAGACTGTCAAAGTACGGCATTCTTTAAATATTCTCTGAAAATTTTATTTCGAACCTTTCAAAACGGCCATTTGTAATATTTTTAATAACGTCTGACGACCGCAAATTCTTAAAGCGTGTTTTTCTTTCTCAAAACGTCTTTTCTCTTGATCTAAGAATTGTTTTTCTATTAATACTTTTTTTATTTCCCTACTGAAAGCCGTTTTTTTGGCCGCTGACAAAATTAAATCCTTAAAGAAATTTTGAAATAATACAATATTTGCCAACTTGAAAGTTCATAGCTTTAAAATGAACATTCCACAAAGTTGTTAAAAACTTTAGACTTCATAATCGGAATACGGAAGTTGACATATAAAGCTGTTTAAGTTTTAATTATCTAAGACAACAACCATTTGGGAAAGTGTCTAATTTCGTACCGGAACCACTATCAAATTCATTGAAAGCTGTTTGTAATGCCATCTTTTGAATAATAGTTGTACTTTGATTCCGAAATTGTCTTTATTTCGGAATAATACGGTAAATGAACAAATATGAATTAAGAGGGATGAAAAATAGGGATTTCGGAGCAACTTCTGATTTTCAAGACACAGGTGACAGGACGTTAAAATTTGAATTTTATATCACGTTTAATTGGTTTGTTTATGTTTATAAATGTTTGATATGTAAAATGGTCTCCAGTGTCCGAAAGGCTGTAACCCCGGGTATAAATATTATTCATGCAAGAATTCATGTGGGAGTGAAACAATTTCAAATGTGCCTCAACTAAGTTTTGACTCCAAATGGATTGTGTTTTTATTCATTGCAACTTTACGTTGCTCTAATTTAAATTAAATTCTAGAAAAAAAGTGTATTTGACATTATTCTTCTTTCAAATGCTTACGGCTAACTGAATAAATTAAAGTCAAAACACCTACATCATCATTATGGGGTTGATGTCTTTTCTTCGTCAAAAAGTCTAAACAAAAAAAATAACAGCAGTTTAGCCTGATGCTCCTGTTAGTTATCCCTCCAGCCCCATTACCATTAAGTCCACACCACAAAATCCGAAAATCACTTTACTCAATTTCGTTCTATGAATATGAGATGAGCTTATTTAACTTGTTATCCTTGTTTTCTGTTTCGTTGCGTTTTTTATTACATCGACAGATTGATGGGAAATTATTGTGTATGTATATTTGGTCTTAGTGATGATGGTGGTTTCAAAAACGATAAGAAGTTTAAAATATTATGGGATATATTTTCATTGAAGGACTTGTTCTTTCTTTTAAACGGTGGTGAAACTTTCCCTAAAAAACAAACTCTATGTATTAGTCCTTCGCGGAAAAATGGCATTTTGGTTTCGATTGACAAATGTATTGGGGGTTTTTTAAGGGCTTGAGATTTTTCAATAATAATTGAAGACTGTATAATATTATTGGAATGTATATCTAACTTCTCATAGGAAGTTATCGTAATTGGTCCTTTTTGTCGAATTGTAAACTTTGACATTTCTCGACGTTTCAAAGTACCTAGAATGTAAATAAAAGGTTTTAAGAGAGATGTCTGTGTCTACGTATGTACGTTCGAAATACCAATTTTCGTCGGCCTCTAAAGAACCCCAAATATATCGGCTTAAATTACTTTTTGTGTTACAGATATTAACATAAAAAGATGCAGAAAACACTATTAAAAACATTACTTAGGTGGCTTTTTTATTATAGCTAAAATTAAAGACATAGGCTTAAAACTATTTTATTCTTAAAACATTTGAAATTACAATACACATAATTGGTAAAAATTTGATTCTCAACTCAAATATCTCAAAAATAAACGAAGATTTTAAAATGATTTCTCTCTAAACAAAAAAAAACAATTTTAATTTTGTAAATTTGAAAAATTCAATCGACATTTTTTTTAAAGAATTAAAAACCTTCCAAGAATTGGTAAAAATTTTTCTTTTTTTGTTCAAACATCTCGGGTACAAAAAGAGATATTGTAATTAAACTTGTTTTATCATATGCAAAATGTTGTTGTTAACTTTTGCTTAATTTTTAAGAAAAAATGTAATTTCAAGTTTTAAAAAACAAAAACCTAATAAAATGGTTTTCGACTCAAGATGTATCTTCAGAACAAAGAAGGATATTGACTTCAAACTTTCACTCAATTTAGAATTTGAAAAAACTTTAGTCATGCTTTAAATTATTTTCATAAAATTTGTTTCTAAGAAAAAGAGCAAATATTCAGGTTCTTAAGAAGAAACCTTGAAAAGAGATCGTCAATTTTATAAATTAAGTTGCCTTTAAATTCCTAAAACTAGCCTTCAATTTCATTATTAAATTTTTTTGACACATAAAATAACAGTGAACATTGAACCAGAGCTTTTAATCAAACATGACATTACAGTGGTAGAGAAGTCGAAAAAAGTGGGTCCCCGATTCCGTCCGTCTGTCTGTCTGCCTGTCTGTCCTGGCCCCTACAGTCCAAACAACTGTTGTTGATTGAAATTAAGGTTTTCAGCCGATTAGCGTAAGGCGTTTTTGTTTTTTTGATTTTAATAATCATAACAGCAGTCCCCATACAAATTTTTTGTTAAAATATGTGATTTTTTTTAAAACTTTCTACAAATTTTGTATTCTTCATTTGGCTTCTTTCTACAAGAAAAACATATTTTGGTATTACTCCAGAAGGGCCCCTGATAAAACCTTAAATTTGTTTTTAAGTTTTCTCAAGAACTAATGGACCGATTTCAATAATGTCTTTTTGTGCAAGTTGATCTCATAAAGGGGTCAACATTTTTTAACGAAATTTAAATATAAAATAAATATTTATAAACACTTTATTTAATGCTAACCAAAAATATTTTTAAGACAAAATTTAAAATTAAAATAATTTTCGAAAAAAAATAAGTTAATCGAGATTTTTTGAGAAATGAAATGGCATTTAAATTTTTGAGAAAAACTTATTTTGCAGGTACATTTGTAAATTTGAAAATATAGAAAATATTTTTAAACAGACTTTTTGGAAGAAATTAGCATGTTCTAGTGACCCAGTCGTGATTTTACTTCTTTCAAAATTGATTTTTTGTTGAATACAAAAGATCTTAAAAAATTAAATAAATTCACTTGTGCAGTGAATTTGCTTTGGATGCTCTAGAACTGAGATTTAAACACGAATTTCAAAAATATAAATGTCCCAAAAACAGCAAGTGACACTTTTGTTAAACTTATGGCTAATTGAAAAACATAATAAACGTTTCATATCTATTGATATAAAAGCTTTGAATCTCTTGAGATTTGAAGTGAAAAGAGATTCTGAAACGTGGAATTTGTGAGTACCTCACAAAAGTTTTTTCCAAACTTATTTGTTTACCTTATTTTGTTTTAGTTTAATTTTTTAGACAAAGTATGTACTTAAATGCACCTATTTCCTTCAATTCAAGAACCAAACATTAGACTCCCGAAATTTGAGTCTGAAAAAACTATGTACTTACGTCAAAAAAAGCCAGAAAATTCTTGATACCAGATTCTTTTTCATTTTCTGGGTTTTTTAATTTTTGTAGCGTTAATATTTCTAACAAAAAAGAATATAAATTCTTATTGAAAAAAAGGTAAGTTTTAAAACAATTTCTTACATTTCTGCGTGAAATGCACCAAAAACCCTCTAAAATATTGTGTTTTAGCTCTGAAATATGGCATACTTAGAAAACTGTTGGAATCTTGGAATGCTTTCATATGTAGGGAGTCATCCAAATTAAATAGTTAGACCATACCTTGCTGTGTTCTATAATAATTTGATAACTAAAGTTGTCACTTTAACCCTTGAAATGTGTAAACGTAAGGTTAAGATGCACAATATGTTTCTTAAATTTTGTTAGCCTCCTTTACAAAACATTAAAGAACATTTTTAATCGTGTGAGTAAAAACTTATCTAATTGTGTGATCCCCCCCTGATTAAAAGTCTGGATCCGCCCTTGCAGCTGACGCACGTTTCGTGTTTTGTTTTACTGTCAAACATCTTCAGTTTGGTCTATAATTTAACCATGAATCGTCTTATAAACGAACAATGCTTGCAAATTATTGAATCTTATCATCAAAATGCGTGCTCTGTTAAAAAAGTTTATCGCGCGCTTTTTACAGAAAAATTGTGTTCAGCGACGAAACTTATTTTGGGCTCAATGGGTACGTAAATAAGCAGAACTGTCGAATTTGGAGTGAATATCAGCCAGAAGCATTGCAAGAGCTACCAATGCATCCAGAAAAAGTCAGCTGGTGGTATCATTGGACCGTACTTCTTCAAAGATGATGCGAATCGTAACGTAACTGTGAATGGTGAGATGATATCCAACTTTTTTTTTGCCCAAAATGCAAGAGCTTGACTTGCATGACATGTGGTTTAAACAAGACGGTGCCACATGCCATACAGCACGCCAACAATGGACTTATTGAGATGTGAGTTCGGTAAAAATTTTATTTCACGTTCGGGACCGGTCAATTGGCCTCCTAGATCGTGCGATTTAACGCCTTTAGACTATTTTTTGTGGGGCAATGTTAAAGCTAATGTCTATACAGACAAGCCCGCTTTAATTGACGCATTGGAAGACAACATTGAAGCATTTATTCGTGAGATACCTGCAAAATGTTGGAAAGAGTATGTCAAAATTGGACTAATTAAATTATATGGACCGTACTATCGATTCAAATAAAGATTTCATGCATTTTTCTGAATTGTATGTGTTTTTTTTGAAAAACTTTCCTATAGCCTTTAAAAAATCACTTTATTATAAAACTTTTAGAAATGGAGCAAACGCACAAAAATAATCTCCTGAAAAGTAAGATAGCATTTTTCATGATTTAAATCTAAAGTAAAATGTAAATACGATGTTAAATTTTAGTTTTTATTGAGTTCAATTTTGGAAATTAAGGTTTTAAGTAGATTTGTGTTTGGTGTTTTTTTTTCAATTTTTTTTTAAGCCGATACAAATTTTTAGGGCAAAAATCGAATATTCAAAGTTTCTCAAAAATGACCCTCGACAGATTTTTATAAAGTTGTCTGCAATTTTTTTTTTTCAGAAGAAGTCAAGTCTTCAAAATATATTTTTATATTGCTCAAGATGCAAGTGTACCACTGAACCATTTTCTCTTAGAAACTATAGTAAACCGATTTAAATATTTTTCTATGAACAAGCGCTTATATTGTCTAAAATAATATTTAAAATGGTTTTTAAAAAAATAATTAAAATTAAAATGTTTGGACTCTTTCAATTTGATTGTAATTAAAAAATATCCCATATGTGATGTAAGATCATAAAATTATTATTGTTGCCATATTTTACTGAGTTGCTGTATTTAAAATGAATATTTTGAAATCTTTATCCCGCCTCCATCGAATTTCTTGGTTTGCTTCAGACTTTACAAAATTGGACATATTTCCTTAATGTCTAACCAGACTTCCTTCTGTCAATATTCAATTCATTATATAAATGAATTATGAAAATTTACAAAACTAATATCGAATCACTTAACACCAAAAACTTTAATATTGCTGATGCTAATGTAATTAAAATGGTCTTCTATTTATACTTTTATCGCAATCTTTATTTATATTGTACGTATTCAATTGCAAATATGTATTTTCATTCGCATCGGAAATTCATTAGCAAGTGATTCGACAAATAGCATTCAATATGACAAAAGCGCCACCCACCCTGAAAAAATCCGTTTATCCCAAATACGAGTAGTAACAAATCCTTGCATTACAATCAATAAATTAAAATAAAACCATCCATACAAATACATATAACAACCCCTAATAGCATTATAATATCATTCGCACAGTAGGTTTAATATTCGCAAATATTTCAAATGCACTTAGTTGCGAAAACATCCCACTGTTTCCGCTTCCATATATACACGAATTTACGAAGAGTGCATAATGTTTTTCGAAGTCTTGAACATGTGGCACATTTCGATAAATTTAATATTTTAGCGAATATTTTTCGATATATTTTCAATTCAATTTATCCTAAAACAACCCCCAATCCAGTACAATACAATATTCGACCTCTATGTACGGTTGATAATGTGAAAAATTTACATTTATGGCTCGCATATGACAGAAGTACATATTTGGCTGAACGCTTAATGAATCATTCTGAGCGATTCGGTGGCGCGGCGGAGAGTGGGTTTGGGCGCTATAGCTGCCCCACTGTGTTTGATTCGATTTGTACAACTAACGAAATGAGATATGATGACATAGCGATTAGGACTGCCATAAATATCCACCGAGGATGACAATTCGAACAAACAAAAGCCAGGATCCGAAGCCAAAGCCAAAGACAACCCCTTTTAAATAATCATAAAATATCGTGCGAAATGAAATGTTCATTAGGGGTCGATTTACGAGCGCAGTACTTAGCAGTGACTTCTGTCTCTCTGTGAGTCTGAACAAAAATGAATCCTGCGAATCCTTCGGTGAATGAGTCCATATAGCCGACGACGACGACGACGACGACGTATCCACGATGCGAGAGACAAGTGTTTTCGAGTCATCCGCATCCCTTCACTCTCGTCTATGTAGAGTATGTTTTATGGGGTGGTAACGAAGGCGATGGTGATGGTGATGGCTCTTCGCCTGATCCTGATGCTGAAGCTGGAAAAGAAGTTTGAGTGTTGAAAAAGAATATGCGTTGGAGTTTTGTATCCTCATAAATTATTGTTTTTATCGCAGTTGTTGTTTAGTTATGAGTGCGATTGTGAAACAGAAACAGAAGGAAGCACCACACCATCCTCCGAGGACATCTACATCTCGTTTCTAATAAGGAAAATGTGTTTCTGCTCAAATGAGTTGCTGTTCCTAATCAAATCAGTGCTGGGTCCTTTAACTTGATTTTGTTTCTTCTTTTTCTGTATTTTGTCTAAATGTTAATAATGATTTGAAGAATACACTACACACATATAAATACGTGTAAGAGATGGATTATCGGGCTCTGAGATGAATTAAGTGGACAGGTACAAATATTTTGATTCTGTCCATGATCCAAAAATCGGACAATATAGTGTCACATTTGTTTGAGGAGCAAAGACTTAGATAGATAAATTAAAATGTAAATTTTTGAAAAATAGCTTATAATTTTAGTTGGTTGTTTAAGACATTTGATTATATTAAGTATGTTAGTATGAAAATACTACGAACAACTGAGTCGTACGAATTTCCTCCAATATTCAAAGAATCTGTTTAAAACTAGGGCACGAGTACGATAGCTCAGGCGCCAAAAATTATAAACGGTCCTTTTAAAGTGGTCAAAATCAAAAACAAGAACTTTTTACCATAGATGGATGTGTATGTCTATCTCCTCCCGTTTACGAGGTAGGGGCAGTTTAAGAAATTATTAAAAAATAACGGCAACACTTACAATCAGGTACCTTCTATACGGATTTTGAAAGCCAGAAGTCCATTCTATATGTCCAAAATTTAATTTAAACTATTATATGCCAATAGTTTTTGAAAAATTTGTAAACTCAAAAAATTAATTTAAAAAAAATGCCCTCATTATGAGTAGCGAAGCGAACGTTCGCTAAAGTTCGAATGTAAAAGCGAATTTCTTTTTTGATAGTATTATCGTTAGCGAGCTTAGCAATTCGCTTCAAACATCAATGGTGCCAACATTATTTCATTGAAAAAAACACAAATGAAACGTCAAATAATGACTTTCAATTAGTATTGTATTTCTTAGATTGTGTTTATATCTTCTAAATTATTTATTAAAAAAACAATGATAATAATGTTAAGCAACGTTGATTTCTTTTTTGAAAACAGAAAACAGAAAGAGAGAAGTAAGGATAAAGATACATCTAAAAGATTTGCCTGGGTCCCAGTCTGTGTTTGCAACAACTTGAATCGTTCAGATTCCCTTGCATTGGAATTGTTGATCTGCTCCGACTTGGCAAGGAACTTTGTTGTGCAGATGATTCTTTTGGCTTGGTCGCCCTCCGTTGCAATGAGTTTTGTTGAAAAGATCCTTCAACCAGTTCACATGGCTCAAGGTTGATACTAATATCAATTGTTGAAGTTTTTCAGAATAAGTCGTCAAATCGGTTGAAAGTAAATCCTGTGAATGTGTGCCAAAGCAATTGCCTTGTGGATTAACTGCCTGGCTCACACTAAGAATACTGTCTACAGCTTGCTCCAAAGGATACAAAGACGCCTGGCAGTATGGTTCTCCACCAGTAGCAGTGGTTTTTTTTTATTTTGAGCAATTTTTTGTTTGAGTTTTACATAGTAGTCCAACCAAACCTATTTGCAAATAAAAACTTCCTTTAATAGAAACTACACATTTTTATCAACAAACCTTATGCCAATCTTTTCCTTCACGAAATGGAGTGGTCCAAGAGTCTTTAGTTCTTCTGCAAAACTCTGCCAATAATCCTTTTGGTTCCTTTTTGATGAACCGGATACTCCTATGGCGCTAGCCGTATCGGGAATCGGGATTCGTTTCCATCAATTGCACCAGCCTAGCAAATTGATTTGCATTTGTCCGAACATGTAATTTTTCATTTTCTTTTTTTGATATAATAATATACAAATTATTTGCAAATACCTTTTTCTTTTATCACTTATTTTAACAAACAAACGGAAAACTCTGAATTCGTTAGAATTATCACTGAATATTTTGATTCGATAGAATTTGACGTTTTGAGCCGTTAAATTAGCGAACATTCGCTAATGATAATTTAGCGATAATCAAGTTCGATAATGTTTTGACATTTGAAGCGAATTTAATTTAAGCGAATCGATACTCAAAATAATGGGTGATTTTTTTGAGGTTAGGATTTTCATGCATTAGTATTTGACAGATCACGCGGGATTTCAGACATGGTGTCAAAGAGAAAGATGCTCAGTATGCTTTGACATTTCATCATGAATAGACTTACTAACGAGCAACGCTTGCAAATCATTGAATTTTATTACCAAAATCAGTGTTCGGTTCGAAATGTTTTTATCGACAAATTTTGTTCAGCGATGAGGCTCATTTCTGGTTGAATGGCTACGTAAATAAGCAAAATTGCCGCATTTGGAGTGAAGAGCAACCAGAAGCCGTTCAAGAACTGCCCATGCATCCCGAAAAATGCACTGTTTGGTGTGGTTTGTACGCTGGTGGAATCATTGGACCGTATTTTTTCAAAGATGCTGTTGGACACAACGTTACGGTGAATGGCGATCGCTATCGTTCAATGCTAACAAACTTTTTGTTGCCAAAAATGGAAGAACTGAACTTGGTTGACATGTGGTTTCAACAAGATGGCGCTACGTGCCACACAGCTTTTTTGTGGGGCTACGTCAAGTCTAAAGTCTACACAAATAAGCCAGCAACTATTCCAGCTTTGGAAGACAACATTTCCGAAGAAATTCGGGCTATTCCGGCCGAAATGCTCGAAAAAGTTACCCAAAATTGGGCTTTCCGAACGGACCACCTAAGACGCAGCCGCGGTCAACATTTAAATGAAATTATCTTCAAAAAGTAAATGTCATGGACCAATCTAACGTTTCAAATAAAGAATCGATGAGATTTTGCAAATTTTATGCGTTTTTTTTTTTAAAAAAGTTCTCAAGCTCTTAAAAAATCACCCGATACAAAGTTATCGAATTCTCAAGTTTTTAATCTCGCTTCGCTACTCATAATGAAGGCCTAAAAGTTTAAGTTTAGTTTTTTTAAATTGTAAAATTAAGTTTTAAATTGGCTTTAGATTTTTGATACTCCTTTTAATTTTCAATCAAACACTGAAAACTATATGATTTTATGTTGTCTAGTTTATGAGAAAATTCAAAATTACCAAAATTTCTTTTCTATTAAATTTAAATTTGTTGGGTATTTATGTCAGCTTGGATACCCCCAACAAATTTAAACCACAAACAAAATTTTAATTTCGACTTATCTAATATTGTTATTTTATTTTTGGTAAGGATTTCGAGTTCGAAATTTTGTAACTAATGCAATAATGCAATCAAATCTTACACTTTTCCAGGATTTATTTAAGATTTTTCTAGGATTTATACATGTTTTCTGAGTTATGAATCTGGCCAACTTTAAAAATTCATTACTGAGATTAACGCGTTTGAATTTTTTAGTAATAGAAAAGCATGAATAGTTTTGTTATACTAAATAATAAAAAAGAGGCTGGGATGCGACCCACACCGATAACTTCTCATCCCTTCTGTCGATTTGTCTTGCTAAAAAGTTTGTAGGTTTTCAGGTTTTGTTAAAAAAGTTGTCATTTGAATTGTTCTTAAAAATTGAAAAATTACCAACAATATTTTGCATATAATGAAATAGTTTGATTTAAAAAATTCATTCTTGTTAACGAGATTTTTAGTCGAAAACCAATTTTTACCAATTTTAGTAGCATTTCTTAAAAGTTTTTATTTCTTAAATACAAATACAAATTGGATGAATGAAATTAATTTGAAGTCAATATCTTCTATTGTTCACGAGATATCGAGAACCGAACATTAATTTTTACCAAATTTGAGTACTATTTTTTGGAGATTTTTTTTTTTATAAAAAAAAACGGACTGTTGAATTTTTATACAAAATTTACTGAATATCGAAAACAATATTTGCTGTGAGATAAAATAGGTTTGAAACCAATCTTTTTAATTTTTGAAAAGATATTTGAGTAGAAGTAAATTTTTCCCAAGTGTATGTGTTGTTTTTTTTTGTTTGGTTTTTATTTTTTGTAAGAAAATTGTCCATTCGATTTTTCTCAAAATTTTACCGAATGTTTAAAACATTATTTTTTATAGGACAAAATTAGGTTGAAGCCAATATTTTTAATTTTTGAAAAGTTTTTTGAGTCAAAAATCTATTTTTACCAACTTTTATTATTTTTTTTTAGGTTTTCATTTTTTGTAAAAAAAAACTATCAATTCCATTTTTTTCAAAATTTGTCCGAATATTGAAAACAATATTTCTTATAAGATAAAATAAGATGGAAGCCATAATCTCAAATTTTTGAAAAGATATTTGAGTCAAAAATTAATTTTTACCAACTTTTATTATTTTTGTTTAGGTTTTCATTTTTTGTAAAAAAAACTGTTGGTTCGATTTTTCTCAAAATTTTACCAGATGTTAAAAACGTTATTTTTCGTTGCACAAAATTATTTTGGAGATAAAATCATATTTTGTTCATAAAATTTTCGAGGTGACAAACATTTTTGTTCAGTTTTTTGATTTATAAAAAAACTGTTATTTGTAAATTTTTCCAAAAATATATTTGTTTGGTATCGCGTTACAATATATAATATAAAATTTAATTCAAGTCTCTAGCGTCATTGGTTCGTGAGATATTTAGGATTAACCAAAATGTTCACCTTTTTTAAATTGCTATGGTAAAAAAACCATCCACGCAATTTTTTTGAGAATCCTTTCGGCTTTATTATCTGTATAACAAAATTTATTTGAAGTCGATATCTTTACTGGTTCTTGAGCTATGGACGACGAAAAAAACGTCGCGGACGTACGAACGTACGTACACACGCACGCACAGACATCTCTCTAAAAAGCTTATATTTCGACTCTAGGGACCTTGAGACGTCGAGAAATGTCAAAATTTTTCATTCGACAAATCGAACCGATTACAATAACATCCTATGGGAAGTTAATAAAATTCAAAAACCGAATTTTAAAATATTTTTGATGGCCACAATCTTTTGGGTGATCAGAGAAGGAATCATGATTTCTTCACAAATGTATCATTACTTCACATGAATGAATATTTGACTATGGAGTGTTTTCAAACATTTCTGGATAAACACAATAACGAAAAGTTTTGATGTTGACAATTTTCACGAAAAATGAGCAGTTAATTGTTTAAGATGATAGAAGAGAGATCATGAAAGTTTAACATTAGTGAAGATATGTAGGGAATTAGACAACTTTTACTAGGAGATATCAACACATTTGATCCAGTATCTAGTGCTAACCTAAATGAGATATCATTACGATAAATTTCTACTTATGGAGAGATGATTCTCAAGTTTTTGAAAACAAAATCAAAAATATTTTCTTTCTTCGTTTAACATCAAGAAATGTAAAAATATTTGCTATCGAGAAACCAAGTCAAGTTCTAGATTGGCACTGAAAAGAAAATTCCAAAATCTTACATATTGTTTCATAATTACCCAGAAATTTCTTTTTCATCAAGAAAGTACAAATATCTTCAATATAAATATCGTCTGTATTTCAATTAATTTTTAAGTAACACCTGTTTCAAATTCCAGTTTTTCGTCGATATATTTGTTATCCAAAATATTTTCATTTATTGGTAAGGCTTATAAACTTTTTTGACAACTTTCAAATGAGGCTCATGTCATGAATATCGGAGAAAGAAAAAATGTAATTGTTAATTTTGTTCTCATAAATCTTTTTCACCTAATTTTTAACTAAGTTTAATGGATTTCTACGAGCTTGTCTAGTCAATAAATTCTGACGACAATGGCTAAGCAACATTTCAACACACAATCGCATATGAATATGAACTAAATTCATGACCATGTGGCTAACCTACGGTAATCATTGTTTTCAAATCAAACTATAAAATATCTTCAAATTCATGAGCTAGCAACCTAAACCCTTTATCGCACATCAAATCAACAAAAATCTTTTCTGTCATCATATAAGTAGTATAACTTAAGAGCCCAATGCCCTGCCCAACTCTCAGCAATCCTCACATAAGCTTCTGTTAATTAAATTCAATCATTAAACGAAGATTAGGCTATATGAGAAGAAGAACGCTCGACCACATAAGGATACGCCGAATGGTTCTATGTGTGAAAATGATGATATCCCTCCTTCCCTGTTGATTCAAGAAAAAGGGTTGTTTTTCTATGATGATGATGAAGATGATTAAAGCACAAAACATTCCAATTTACATTTCATTGGCAACCAACAACAACAACACCTCGTCTACCACTACTCACATCCTTTCTCTGTACATATATGTAAAATTATCATCTTAAACATACCACTTGATTAGGTTAGGAGAAAAGGTCCTTGAATCAGATTGGATACGTAAATGATGTTACCAATAATCACAGACACACAAAACTAAGCTCCTTTTGCTGGCAACCGGAATTGCAATCTCCTTAAGGTCCGTTCCACACCCGGATGTAGCCGCCATCACCCACAAAACACACCATAAATTTTACCCCATCTAAAGGAGAGAAGAGAAAAGCAAAGCAAAGCAGAGCAACTCGTATGGATTTTCTGATCCTTATGGGAAAAGGACATCTTGCCAGAAAACACAATGAACGACTAACAGTTGACATATACTTTAACGCTTCAGTTGGTTTTTTGCTGAAGCTCTCAAGAAATAGGGGAGTCTTGTTCTCGGTTGGGTCGGCGATGTTTGTGTATGCAAAGGGGGGTTTGAGACTTTCTGGTACAAGGACATGAGCTAAGCATGAACATGGACATGGACACTTCTGCAGGAAGTTTTGCAAGTTTTTTCTTTTTTATTTTTATTTAGTGAAAATGTTGACACATTAGAATACATTATGTGTTTTTCTTTTTCACAGACTGATGGACTCGCTGGACATTCCGGACACGTCCAACGAAGACATCTTTGCCAATGGATTAATTGAAAAGAAGATGGCGAGAAGTGTTAAGAATAAAGAAAAAAAGAAACTTTATTCAATTATCCTTGCAGAGTTCATATCCAGCTCTCAGTACATACTCGTATACTCAACTCACTCCGTAAATCCCTCTTCTACACAATCGATCGAGAGGAGATTTCAATTTATTCCGCATGATTAGTTGCACAGGATTTACAGAATTATTTTTTGGTATGCCACAAGGAAGTGAAGAAAAGGAAAAACAAGGAATTTTTTGAATCCTTAATGTCCCTTTATGCTACATTTATTTACAAATCGAAGTGAATTACATATGATAATGAGTCGATATTCTTGAAGTGGAACAAGGAATATATTTATTATCTTCTTGAGAAGAATATCGCGCATAAGAAAAAAGAAATCAAAAATAAAATATTAAAACCATGAGAATGGAAAGAATCTCGCGGGAGTGTCTTAACGACCTTTGTGCTTCTTTGCTCTGCTCTGTTCTGTTCTGTTTTGCAAGTTGAAGCCTTTTGATCCTGATAACACCAAAGACCCCAGACGTTGGAGGTCGGAGTTGTGTCGTCTCTGAATTTTTTTTGAATATCGTAATTCTTCTTGAATGTTATCAATTCAATTATTTATTCACGATTGTGGAAAAGAAATCATCGATATTCAGAATCAATATGATTATTTTTTAGTGAGCTTAATTTATTCTTTGTGGGAGTTATTGTGGGTGCAGAGGGAGAAATTCACTGAATTTAAGAAGGTTAATGATGTTTGTACTTTTAAAGAACAAAAAATATATTCAAATAAAGTGAAAAGTTTGAATTCATAAGAAGGTATGTAGGTGATGCAAAGTTAATAAGCCATGTTACTTTTTAAGATAGGTAAATATTTATAATGGAATTGGAATAATAAGACATAAAAATAATTCAAATTTAATGGACAATGAGTTATTTCAATATTTCTAAAGCAAAACATTTTTTTGTAGTGTAGTAAAGTGAATGGTGGGGTTTTGTCAGAATTGAAGACTCTACAAAAATGTTCATTGCAGTTTATCATCAACTTTCATTATTTTTCTACGTGAAACAACCTTATATTATAAGAAATTCAATTTCTTACCCAAAAGTCTTAAGCACCATAACACTAAAATGTATAGTTTTATTTGTCTTAGAAATTTAAAGAAAAAAGCTCAAAACTTACGTGTGTTTTAAATGGACAGGCTTAATCAATTTTAAGGGCTCAAATTTTCAGGGAGTAGCTTTGTTGTGATTTTGACAAAAAATTTCACCATAGGACCGAAAAAAAATAGCAGTAAAAAAAGCTCCTTAGTGTGTAGTCTTAAATTTCACCTTCTTTGTTTTTACTTTTAACTACATTTTGATTTTTTAACAACTTCTGTAATGACTCCGATTTGTCAAATTAAAAATTTTAGCTTTTCGCGTACCCTTAGATCGAAATCCATTATTTTACGCTCGGGATTTCATTTTTCGTCGGTCATATCTCAAGAACGGCTCAAGACCAGGACATCGATTTCAAAAAATTTTCTTTAAAAGATAGTAGCGCCCAGATGTTAAACAAATTCCTTATGTTATAACTATTTAAAAATAGAAAAAAGTTAGTTGACCCCCAAAATCTCATGAACTAATAGCGCTTTGACTTAGATTACAATTTATTAACTTCCCATAGGAAGTTATTTAATGGGTCCGATTTTTCGAATTGAAAATCTTGACACTTCTCGACGTTTCAAAATCCCTAGAGTTAAAATAAAAGATTTTTAGAGAGATGTCTGTGCGTGCGTGTGTACGTACGTTCGTACGTCCGTACGTTCACGACGTTTTTTTCGTCCTCCATAGCTCAAGAACCAGAAGAGATATCGACTTCAAATAAATTTTGTTATACAGATAATAAAGCAAAAAAATTCAGAAAGGGCTCTCAATAAAATTGCGTGGGAGGTTTTTTTTACCATAGCAATTTAAAACAAAGGTGAAAATTTTGGTTAACCCTAAATATCTCACGAACCAATGACGCTAGAGACTTGAATTAAATTTTATATTATGTATTGTAACGTGATACCAAACAAATATATTTTTTGGAAAAAAAACCAATTAACAATTTTTTTAATTTTTTATAAAAAACAAACTGAAAAAAAAATTTGTCACCTCGAAAATTTTACGAATAAAATATAATTTCATCTCCAAAACAATTTTGTGCAACGAAGAATAATGTTTTTGACATCTGGTAAAATTTTGAGAAAAATCAAATTGAAAGTTTTTTTTATAAAAAATAAAAACCTAAAAAAAACATTACTCAAAGTTGGTAAAAATTGAATTTCGACTCAAATATCTTTTCAAAAACTTGAGATTATTGCTTCAAACTTATTTTATCTTACAAGAAATATTGCTTTCAACATTTAGAAAAATTTTGAAAAAAATCGAATTGACAGTTTTTTTTACAAAAAATTAAAAACCTAAACAAAATTTAACAAAAGTTGGTAAAAATTGATTTTCGAATCAAATATCTTATCAAAACTTTGAGATAATAGCTTGAATCTACTTTTATCTTACAAAAAAT
This sequence comes from Eupeodes luniger, assembly GCA_951509635.1. Lineage (NCBI taxonomy): Eukaryota > Metazoa > Arthropoda > Insecta > Diptera > Syrphidae > Eupeodes > Eupeodes luniger. The sequence continues at coordinate 3,574,848 of OX608074.1, forward strand.
ATTGTTGTCAACATTCAGTAAAATTTTGAAAAAAATCAAATTAATAGTTTTTTTACAAAAAAATAAAAACCTAAAAAAAATTAACAAAAGTTGGTAAAAATTGTTTTCGACGTAAATATCTTGTCAAAACTTTGAGATATTGGCTCCAAACTAATTTTATCTTATAAGAAATATTGCTTTCAACATTCGAAAAAATTTTGAGGAAAATCGAATTGACAGTTTTTTTACAAAAAATAAAAACCTAAAAAAAAATACTAAAACTTGGTAAAAATTTACTTTCGACTCAAATAGCTTTTCAAAAATTAAAAATATTGGCTTCATACCTATTTTATTTCACAGAAAATATTGTTTTCGATATTCAGTAATGTTTTATAAAAATCCAACAGTCCGCTTTTTCATAAAAATCTAAAAAAAATAGTACGCAAATTTGGTAAAAACTGATGTTCGGTTCTCGATATCTCTCAAATTAATTTCATTCATTCAATTTGTATTTGGTTATATAAGAAATACAATTTTTAAAAAATGCTTCTGAAATTGGTAAAATTTTGTTTTCGACTAAAAATCTATTTAACAAAACTAGACTTTGAAACTAAACTATTTCTTTATATGAAAAATATTGTTGGTTATTTTGAAATTTTTAAGAATAATCTAAGTGACAACTTTTTTAACCCAACACGAAAACCTACAAACTTTTAAGCAAGACAAATCGACAGACGGGATGGGAAGTTATCAGTGTGGGTCGCATCCCAGCCTCTTTTTTTATACGTTATGACGTCATGTGTGATATGAATTAAAAATTAAATCAAGAAACTTATAAAAAAATATTTATCATTTCGTTGTTCATTAGTATCTAAGTACTTAATTATTAAAATGGCAAACCAAACTGAGCATAAATCAAGTGACAAGTCGAAAAGATCAACTCCAAAAAAAGTATTGCCAGATTGAAAACAACACGTTTAAAAAAAACATCCGTTACTACGAATTATGACGTATTGATTTTTGTTGAGAAAAACCCAAATTGACAGTAATTTTTACAAAAAGAACAAAAATATACTAAAGTTGGTAAAAATTAAATTTCAACTCGAATATTTTGAAAACAAATGTATGTATAGGTATTAGCTTTGAACTTATTATAGAAAATATTGCCGCAAAATTTTAAACAATTCAGTAAAATTTTAAAGCCATTTTTAGGAATTTACTCAACAACCTGATAGTTCCTTATCAGTGGGGTTTTTAGACCAGGAAAGTCTACAGTCGATCAAATATTCACATTACGGCAGATCCTGGAAAAAACCCAAGAACATCAAATCTACACCCACTATCTCTCCATTGATTTCAAGGCCGCATATGACAGCATCTACAGGGACGAGCTGTATATAGAGCCATGTCTAGTTTTAACATCCCTGCCAAACTCGACCGTTTGCGCAGGATGACCATGTACAATTCGTGCTGCTCCATTAAGGTTCGAAACAACTTAACAGAACATTTGATAGTCAAAAAAGGCTTTAGACAAGGTGATGCGCTGCCATGCGATTTCTTTTACATCATCCTTGAAAGAATAGTACAGAGCTCCCACGTCAACACTAGAGGCACTATCTTTCACAAGTCTATCCAATTATTAGCATATTCTGATGACATTGACATAATGGGAAGAACTCAGAGTGATGTCAATGGGGCTTTTGTGAGTATTGAGGCAGAGGCGGCAAAAATGGGTTTAACGGTTAATGAAGACAAAACAAAGTACATGCTGTCATCAAGAAAGGACTTACAACACCGACTTCACGGTCAAAACGTCACCATCGACAGACGTAACTTTGAGGTAGTTAAGGACTTCGTCTACCTAGGCTCCGCTATAAACGCAGAAAATATTACCAGCGCTGAGATCAAACGAAGAATAACTCTTGCTAACCGCTGTTTCTTTGGGCTAAGGAAGCAATTGAGTAGCAAAGTCCTCTCTCGAGGGACCAAAGTGTCGCTATATAAGACCCTCATCATCAACCTTCTTGCTATACGATGCAGAAGAATGGACTATGATAAAAGCGAATGAAAGCACCTTGGGTCGTTTCAAGAGAAAAGTTCTTCGCGTGATCTACGGTCCCGTGTGCATAAAAGGTGAGCGGATGAGAAAATGGAACGACAAGCTGTACGGGCTGTACAGCGACGTTTGTATACTTAGCCAGAAGTCCAACGACTAAGAAGGCTGGGTCACGTAGAGCGCATGGAAACCAATGCTCGGGCTCGGAAAGTCTTCGAATCCACACCCACAGGACATCGCAGTAGAAGAAGACCGCGGATCAGGTGTAGCACCACCTAAATAAAATAAAATACGTTGAAAATAAGTTTTATAGAAATATCAAAGTTCATCTTGAGTGACGGCATAGTGTCAAAAGTACTGAAGTTTTAGAATAAAAACCTCGAAAATTGCTTCTGATACACGAATTAAAGTTAAATCTCTTTCCGCAGCAGGATTTCACTTAACCTTATTTCGACAATGTTGTTTTACAAAAGAATACTACTAAATTTGGTAAACGTCTCGAGTTATTGATTGCCATTATATACTTTATAATTATTTTTAAATGAAAATTTAGCTCCTTTAAAAAAAAAACTTTTCATAAATATTTTTTGAATAAAATGTTGCGCCTTTTAAAAAAAAACTTGTACTCACATCAAAATTGATGGAGTCGTTTTTGTAATAGCTAAACCGAGAATTTTTTTTTACAAAAAATAAACATTTTTTTAAAATTATTATTTATATGAAAATAACAAATTTAGTAGTTCCCTTAAAATTATTTTTTTTATAATCAAAGTAAAAGGATGTAATATTAATTATTATTGTTGCTATTACTTCCAATTGAATTAATCCTTTCTACTTCAAACAAAAAGAACAAAATTCATAATTTCAAAAAATCACCCCAAAAAAACCACTTCAACCCACGAGTATATTTACAAAAAGATCCTTTGAAGTATTTCTCTATATCATTTCTTCATAGTATTTGCAAGAATTTTTCATGGCATAAGAATTAAATTGACCATATTTAATGTGACAGCAAAACCACATTGCACCGCATCAAAACCAGAGCAAACATAAGTCAACATAATGTCAAGAGACGCAACTACATACGACCCGAATCCAATCCCCTTCAGTTCTTTTGTTTTTCAACCATTAAAATCAAACCACCAGCTATGGTCCTTGTGTTTTAAGCAGACTTGTATACCTAAGTTCGCCTGTCGCATCCCTTATTCAATTTTTGCCGTAACAGGTTTCAATATGCATTGGCTAAATCACTTGTCGAACACTGTGCACTTTGGTCCCTCTGCTATTTTGCTCGTGGAACGAGAGTATATATCAAAAATCTGACAATACGTTTCTAGTTGCAAGATCGAGAACAGAGCACCGAAAACATTTACCACACATATTGCTTCGATTTTGCAAACGCAATATTACGTACGACCCTTATCTGAAACTTATCAAAGTCCACTGATACTATACTTGTATTTTGCATCCCTCTACGAGCTACTAGCATTCCAAAGACCCATTTGTGGAAATGGCAACTAAGGCAGTTTCCGCCCGACTGTGAATTGTGAACACTACAATCAAATGAAAACTACCCTCTAATAGAGTGATATTCTAGTACCATCTGTGCACTTTTTTTTGAACTTGCAGTCGTACTCGATTCGAATAAGAATCGGAATCTTTACAAGCCCATCATATACACTTTTGTTCGTCAGTCTTAAAACCATTTAGTTTATTGTGGATGATGGCTATGTTAACTCTGGACGAAAAAAAAAAGATTGGAATGGGATTTGGAATCGGAATTGGCAGGAACCAGCAGCATATTGAAGTTCGTTGTCATTGTCACTGGTGGTAGATTTTAAACTCTGAAACTGTCTTTAATTATGTTCGCGACCACATCTAAATAGGGCGACTTGAATAGAGAATAGAATATCTTGACATATGCGAGATAAGTGGAGTGAAGACCTCCCTAAGGGCTTCGATGGTCTTCTCTTTGATTACCTTTTTTCTATCCCTGTAAATAGTTATTTTGTTGTATTGAAAACTGTGAAAAAGGGATGAGCAAGACGAATGAATGTTGCATTTAATGTGGCATCAACATATGGTTCAGTAAAATCTATTATCGAAAAATATTAACTAAGCTCGTGCATATAGTCAACTTGGTTTTGGTATTTTTTGGATAAATTCTTTTGTGGGACGGGACGGGACCATTGTTAAATGTAAAACGGGTGGAAAAGAGTTTAGGATTAGTTGAAAATGAATACTTATAGATATTCTTTTTGTTTGCTTGGGGATTAATTTAGAAAATGTTGAAATTTTGTATCTTTTTTTAATATAGTATAGTTGGTTTCGGTGGGTTAAGTGAGGTTTAACCGTGGTTCAAAATCGTTTATGCAAGAAACTTAAGGGGGCCGCCTACCTTCGCGGTTTGAAAAAATTGATTTTTTTTGCATATTTCTAATGTAGACATAACTAAAAACATGCTCAGTGAAAGATTTGATCGAAAGCGTGGTTAACGAGGTATCGAGGCCCAAACAAATTTCTGCCAATCGTGTTTAATTGTAACATTTATCTTTAAACGTGTTTTCATAAAAGTAGTGTTTTTCAAAAATGTTGACATGATTTTGACAAAACTATAGAAGATATCCTAAATCTGTAAAGCGTTACTTATTCACAAAACATTTCGCTAGGTCTATAGACAAGCTTTTTTCGATTTTTTACAGTCTTTTTTAGATTGGAAAACATGGTCAAACAATGCAGTTTTTTTCAAATCGCTGCCATTTTTTTGAAATTTTCAAATATTCAAAAAAGCTTGTGTCGAGACCTAATCAACGTTCTAAAAATTAAGTTACAAATTTGTTTTTGTTTTTTCAAGGTTCTGAAGCTGAGATATCGGGTCAGCCGTTATACTCCGTCGCACCGGCAGTATAGTGCTTTCAACGACGCGTGGAGGCAAATTTTATTAAAAAAAATCATTATTTTTTTGGTTTTCATTAAAGCTCAAGAATTGAACTGTCATATCATGTGTAGTTTTTTTTTACAATCCATCCTTGAATACTAGGCCCGAAATTTGAGCGCAAAGGTAGACGACTGAATGATGGTTCAACTGAATTGAAAAAAAAAAATCGATATAAGAATATCTTTTCTGGTAGATAGAGCAAGGCATTCCAAATTCGTGTAGTACGGCTAAAGAACGAATATCTGTACTTCACAGTTCGACCAAAGTTAGGCTCAAAGGTGAACTTATGAGGCACGAGTATTATGGTTAAATTGTTTAAGGGGATGAATGCAACTGGCTATTTCACAAGAAAAAGTTAGATGTTCGAGTGGCATAATAGATAATGTTAATCTCACAAATAATTTTAAAAGCTCTTCCTTGAATACTGTCCAATACGCTAAAGTAAATTACATAAGCACCAAGACAGAGATAGGAGTTATATTCCAGTTTTGGACTTTGTATAGGTTTTGTAGAATGAAGCCAGATCAGGAGAGACAAATTTCTTGCATTGTCTCAGAAAACTCAAACATCTTGCGGCATTTTTGGCTACACCGCGTATGTGATCGTTCCACACAAGAGGTGGTTGCTGATGCACACACCGAGAATATCGAGATGTTCAGCTTCATTGATGCAAGTGCCACCCATGGATAATGCCAAGTGTACTCTTGTATCTTGTTTAAACGATAGAAGACCAATATTAGGTTTTCGAAGCATTAAATTCCACTCGGTTTCTTATTCCCCATCGAACTATGCTGTGTAGGTCGGAAGTCAATAAGCTTATCATATTCATATTGTTGCCGTCTGGAAACTAATCTGAAAAGCTAAGAATTTTATCGTCAGCAAAACAATTGATTGAATTAGAAGTTGCAGACCGGAGATCTTTTTAAAAAAAGAGGCTTGGATGCGACTCACACTGATAACTTCCCATCGCGTCTGTAGATTTGTCATGCTAACTGTAAAATTAAAAATAACCAACAATATTTTGCATATGATGAAATAGTTTGATTTAAAAATCAATTTTTGTTAAAGAGATTTTTAGTCGTTAACCAATTTTTATCAATTTTAGTAGCATTTGCGTACTATGTTTTGTAGATTTTAGTTTTTTTAAAACTGACTGTTGGATTTTTATAAAAAAAATTACTGAATGTCGAAAACAATATTTTCTGTGAGATAAAATATGTTTGAAGGCAATATTTTTAATTTTTGAAAAGATATTTGAGTCGAAAGTAAATTTTTACCAGGTTTTTAGGTTTTTATTTATAAGAAACTGTCAATTCGATTTTTCTCAAAATTTTACTGAATGTTCAAAAGAACATTTTTTAAAAGATACAATAAGTTTGAAGCCAATATTTCAAAATTTTGAAAAGATATTTAAGTGGAAAATCATTTTTTACCAACATTTGTTGATTTTTTTTAGATTTTAAATTTTTTGTAAGAAAACTGTCAATTCATTTTTCTCAAAATGTTATTGAATGTTGATAACAATATTTTTTAAAAGATAAAATTAGTTTAAAGTCCATATCTCAAGTTTTGAAAAGATATTTGAGTCGAAAATCAATTTTTACTAACTTTGAGTACCTAATGTTTTTTTTTAGGTTTTTATTTTTTATAAAAAAAAAAAGTGTTCGATTTTTCTCAAAATTTTACCAGATGTTAAAAACGTTATTCTTCGTTACACAAAATTGTTTTGGAGATAAAATCATTTTTTGTTTGTAAAATTTTAGAGGTGACAGATATTTTTTTTCAGTTTTTTTTTAATTATAAAAAAAAAACCGTTAATTGGATTTTTTCCAAAAATATATTTTTTCGGTACCGCAAGTTTTTTGAGAGTCCTTTCTGCATCTTTCTGCATTATTATCTGTATAACAAAATTTATTTGAAGTCGATATCTCTAATGGTTTTTGAGCTAAGGACGACGAAAAAAACGTCGCGAACGTACGTACACACGCCCGCACAGACATCTCTCTAAAAAAAATTTATTTCGACTCTAGGGACCTTGAAACGTCGAGAAATGTCAAAATTTTTAATTTGACAAATCAAACCCATTACAATATGGGAAGATATGTTAAGTTAAAAATGAGGAAAAGCTTCGGAGACAAAACAGAGCCAGGGGCATTTATATTGTGGATTTCAGGCTTAAACAACTTCTATTGAACGGTTTGTCTACTTTTACCAGATTTGTCGATACCATACCTCTTCTTTTATTTTCACTATCTTTGTAGTTGTATTTATCAGCATTTTAGTATTTTCCAGATCAAAAGCTAACACAAATAATAATTTGTCAAAGAATTTTGTTGTCTTTAATTTAAATTTTACCTTGTAATTTCGCGATCAGCTCAAATTTTGAAATATACCTTTTTTAATTTTTTTTATAAATCCATAGCACGATGATTTTCGAGTTTAGGAAATAATTCAAAACTTTGACTTTGTAAAGTATAATTCTTACATTTTAGACACAAGTTTAATCTTTTCAGTGCCCCATTTAGATTCAGAAAATTCTCATTAGTTAAACATAAGTCTTCCTTACAATGTTTCTGCTTTCAAGTTAAAATTTTTTTTTAATAAATTTCAGAAAGTGGATTTTAACTGGTTTAGAAACTGATTCGTTATCAGAAAATTAAATTACTAGTAATCCGTTTTTATTTCTATTTTTTTGGTCAAAAACGGTTTTAGCTCTTCGGTCATAATTATGCTGAGGAATAAAAATACGATCCTTTTTTTAAATTTAATAAAATTCTAAAATATTTATATCTACTGAACATTGCAAATGGGATTACAATTTATTAAAAAAGAAACTAAATTATGATTTTAAATTGCTTTACCAATCCTAATACGGTGTTTTTTTTACGAATTTGAAAATATTACTAAAAATTAGTAAAAACTGTTTTGTACTCTAATATTTGGAAAAATTATTGAATCACATACAATAAAACGAACAGAAGATGCCTGAATACGAATTTTTCTTCCAAATATTCTTGAACATAATCATAAGAATCCTCTGAATTAAGTGGCTTAAATACATGTGTTTCAATATTTTTCCAAATTATTCTAATTTCTATTTGCTTTGTCTTATTCCATCCAAAAAACCTAACATCCAACTAAGAAACAATCCAAACAAAATGGAATTCTTTTTTGCATTTCTAATCCTTCCGATTATGTGATCAACCCAAAATAACCAAAAACCAACAATGAATGTATCTATTAGAATCAAAGAATTGTCAAACCCTCACTCACGACGCGTCGGTCGTGGTTAGCCTCGGGGCTTGTTAAGAGTTGCAAAAAAAAGAAACAATCCAACTTAACCAACATTGCGAAGCGAACAAGATCTTTTCTAATCCAGTTAAATGAATGACAGAGTCCTAATTGGAACCAAAGGAGACCAGAGATAGATGTATGCATCGCACCGCGCTGCGCTGCGCATCAATGAACAATACGAAAAGCGGAACAAGTCCTTGCCATATGCTCTACAAAAACCACATGTTATGCACGGTCTTTAAACACGAACGCAACACAATACCGCAGAAATTGTATTGAAGAACAAGCGCCTCAGGTCTGCTAAACTCGATACCCAATAAGAAAAATCATCCCGAGGGCATGAACTCTGGAATATTCGGCTATACGAAGCTTCAAGTCGAACGAAAAATCCAATTCGAATTTTGTTTTAATAGGAATAAGAATGCTATAAATTCGAGAGTCTTCATCATCATCCGCATCATCATCATCACCGTCATCCCTTAGTTCGTTCGAGCTAAAGCTGAGCTGAAAATCCCTCTGATACCACTTGAACAGGTGTTGGTTTAACTTAAGCCATTTAAAGGAATTGCGTTCGAATATAAATGAGGGTTACTATTTAGTGCTGTTTGTTATTTACAGTGCATACAGGTTGCGGTTCAACCTACCCTTCTAAATCAAATGTTGAATAATGCCAAGGAAATGAAAGGAAGAAACATCCCTTGTCAGTAGAGCTAGAGCCCCGTGCACAGTGTACCGAGGATTGTTGACTGACATTTTTTGATAGGGCGACCCATTTTAAAACATTTAGGCGAATTCACTGTGAATGTGTTGTTGTGCAAGGTCACCCTGTATTTAATAGTCACTGATTGAGCAGGGATTAAAAAGGATTTCGATTCAAATTCAACCAAACAATACACAAAGAACCTGCTAGCCGACCACTAGTCCATATGCTCGTTTAAAATTCATAGCAATCTTCGTTTGGATTGACAATATGGTTCTTTGAGTTTACACGTATTCCTCGAACCTATATGCAATATGCAGCCTTGAAAGGGATGTTTTTTCCGTTTTGTTTGATGAGGGACAGAAGACTTTTTTATTACGAACGAATCGTCCTAATGAGTGAATTGAAAGTTACCCGTATAGCAGCGAAAACCATATTTAGCCAAAACACACCCCCATTTTTGTTTTGTTCGAAAATTGAAAGACCTGCTTTATTCGAAAATAAATTAAAGGTACCTATAACAAGAATTGAATTCAAAAGTCGCGAAGAGGCAAATTTATATGTATTTGAAATGGATTCACATACAATACAATAGCTTTATGATATATTTTACGAGTATGTGCTGTGTTATGATTTGGGGAGGTAAGAGTTGTTATCTAAAATGCTTCCAGATGGATACACTTATTTCACTTATTCAATGAAAATCATTGAAATTTACAATTCGATGATCGGTACAAGTTTGAAATAAAATCAGAAGGAATCAGTTTTAAGGGTACATAAAAAAGTCTCTGAACTTTTTTTTGATAAGAAAATAAAAAGTTCTAAATTTTTTTTTAAACTGCGAAATTAAAAAAATGTATGTCTCGGAAATGAAAGTAATGTAACAGCTTTCAGTTCTAGGTATGTGCGTGCATTACAAACCATCTCTTGCGGAGTGAGCACATATTTGAAGTCGCCAAAAACGCTGCTAAGTCCAGGGTGGGCCATATTTAACACAATGTTTTTGGAGTAACTTTAACAGCAAAATTCGCATACACATTTTTTTTTTCATTTCCTGAGCAATCTTCATGTGCCCACATTGTACACACAACACATTGTACCCAAGTTTCACCTCCCTTATCTTCCGAGAATAAGCTCAAGCAATAGATGCATTTAGCATCTTCCTTTACTTCTATCGGGACTTGGATCGGAACCATCGTCTCGAATAAAATTACTTTCATTGCTTTCTGATGAAGAAGACTTTTTTCGAACTCGTTTCGTTTTGATCGGTATGATTTCTTCGCCTCCCAAACTCAGATTCTTAAGAGTCTTCTGAAATTAAAGTTTAAGATCCATTAAAATAATTAAGGTCGTAAAAATATTACTATACCTTCTTCTTAAGTTTCTTTTCCTTTTGATCCTTTAACTGAATTGATTCTTCCAGAGACAATTTGTAAGGTGACGAAGTAATTATCTCCGATTTCTCTCGTTTTCGTCCACGATTCGAAGTTTTTTTTAATACGGACAGGAATAGGGGAAATTTCAAGTGGAGTATAAAAGGTAGTTAATGGTTTTAAAGAAATAGTTCCCGAGGCTTGCGATTCCGGTTCATCTGTAGGTTTTGGTCTGGATTTCATTATTTCCATGATAGATCTTATTCCAGCTGAAGTTGATGGCTCTATCTGAATCTCACCGTCAATATATGACATGGTTTGTTAGGTGCAGGATTGTCCACATTGAGATTCTGTTACATCAATTTCTTCTGATGCCAAAAAATCTTGGTCTTCAAAGACATTTCTATTAAATGGGCATATTTCTGTCGACGAAAAACCATTAACTGCAATCTCTCCAGTTTGGGTCTTAAGAAAGGCTAGACCGAATAGCTCAATTATGACGAAGTGTGTTAAGGCTTTTGCGTTATTGATAACCCATCGTCGAATTTTCTCATCAGTCAAGTACTTTTTTAGGGGTCCCATAAAGGTCTTGTCAAGCGGCTGTATTTTATGGCTTGAATGCGGAGGAATCGATAGAATGTGCACATGATTTGTTCTTGCAAGGTCCACAATCTCTATGTTTCTGGTATGACTTGCATGTCCATATATTATAAGCAGCACCGGTGATGAAGAGGATGGTTTGACCGATTCCAAAAAGTGTTTGAACCATCTAGTAAATAAGCTAGTTTGCACCCATCGGGATAGATGATTTGCATATAATGGCGCCTGGTGGCACACCTTTCATTAACTGGGGGTTATCTCTTTTTCTTCGGAAAGATAAACATAGGAGGAACAAATTAACCTCCTGCACTCATGCACGATATTGAAGTTATTAAAGAACCTCTTTCAGCTGGAAGTTAATGCTCCAACTTGTTTTCGGCCCTTCAACGCAAGTACTTTTTGCATTTTTGATGAGACAATAGAAATGCCCGTTTCATCCACGTTATATATATTATTTTGAGCCAAATGGTACTTGTTCATAAGCAATTCCAGGTTGTAGAAAAAAATGGCCACGTTTTCCTTCGAAAATCCGGAAGCTCGCGCTAAGGATGTTCCAGTCGGCTGACGGAACGACAATGATGGATGGCGTTGAAGGAACAAACGAAGCCAGTCCCTGCCTGCAACTTCTTTGGCAATAGAACATGGATTTGGAGTCCCATTCTTAATGGCAAGCTGGAAAGCGAAGGACATCATGTCGTTTCTTTTCTCCATTTCTAAACAGTAATCCACTAGGGACTCTTCCAATTCAGATGGAAAAATAGTCTTTCTTCCTAGTTTCGAACTTACCACTTCTTCTAACGGTACTTCTTTTTTTGCCGCCAATCGCCTCAGTGTGGTTCTCGGAACATTATAAGTTTTAGACGCCTTCAAAGAACCCATTATTTTGTTGTTGATTGCCGGTATGGCTTCCACCATGTTTTCCTTCCGCCAAGTCTTCCGTGGTTTTGGACTTTAGACATTTTAACCTTCAAAATAAAAAAAATAAAACAAAAAAAATGCAATCGAGAAAACGTGTCAAATATGGTCTACTGGGCATATTACCAACACATAGGGTAGGACATATTAACTCAATTTAATTTTCAACAAACTTAATAAACTTTTTTTAAATCATAATATCACACAATGTTAAGAAAATATTAAACACAATTTAATTTAAAAAAGAGGTTACTAATTTAACTCAAAATTTAATGTTCAAACACTTAAGAAAACTTATCAAAAAATGACAACTAAAGTAAAAAAAATGCCCCGTATATCTTTCACAACCTTCGCGCCACATTAACCACGAAAGACTGAGGCTAAACCGGTTAGAACGTGTTCGTAATGCAACATTTTTTTTTCGCTCTGGCTTCCGTTTTGGAAAATACCGTTATATATAGGCCATATTACCCACGTAGGCCACATTTGCCGCACTTACTCTATATTCGTCCAAAACTTGAGTATGACTCCCATATCTGGGCCACTGCTGTCGTTTTTGCTACTATTGTAGTATTTTACTCCTTTCGAGAGTCAACTGCTACTCTACTACGCACGGACGATAACTACTCCCCAAAATAAAACGCAAAAGAATTTTTTTTTTGGTTTACAATAAAAACCAAAATTTAAAATATAATTCCAAAACTTGCACATCTGTGATTGCATTTACCTACTCCATTCCAAATATTCGTTCCATTCTTTCCAGATTGCGATAGCGAAATATTTCAAATAAAAAACGCAGGTCGTTTATAGCTATCCTTAAAAATGTCTGTTGGTATTGAAAAAAATTTCCTGATTGAAAACCACCCAAACATTTTTACTGACAGAAATCTGTCATTGGAACTGTGTAAAATTGGAACACAAATCAGTGGAATGATTCATTTCAGTTTTGAACATAAAAGTATCAGCTGTTCAGGAAAATTAATTTCCGTCCGAAAAAAGAAAAATGCATTTTTAGCAATAAATGCGCAACTAAACTTTTTTTCTCAAAAAAAATTCTTGATGTGATTTCTGATCGATCAATATATGATTTTCATTTCTAATCAAAGGGTGTGTCAAATATCGATTCAAAAATTTGTCGGGATCGATTTCAATGATAGCTATAATAAATATGAAACAAATCTTTTTTATTTAAAATCTTTTTTAATCATTTTAACTATATTATTTTAAAATGTTGGCCTTTTAGCAGTGAAAGCAAAAATATGCCATGACATTAGATCCTTTTATTTGTCTGTTTTCGGAACATTTACCTTCGCAGTAGGTTAATTAACTTTGAATTTGGACATTATCGTTTTCAGTTTTTAATTTTGTTCATGGGCCAAGAATGTGTTTGTTGTTTTTTGTTTTACTCCTCAATTTAAGAAAATATTCCCCAAAATGAGAGAAAAATATTACTCTTGAAATTTTTAAAACGACAGCACTGATCTGGGCAGGTGCTCCAGCCTCCATTTTTTAAGAGAATTTTATGAAAAGTGTGCAATTTAAAGAATAAATATTTTTGAATGTTGCCAGCTTTAAGGAATTTCTCAACGTAAAAATGACACCTCAGTTTCGGGCATATAGATAATATTATCGACAACTTTTCGGTAAAAGAAAGTTAAACATCAATTTCAAAAATTCGACTTTATAAAACTGTTAGACGTGAATTTACGTAAAAAAAATCTACCTTCCAATTGATAGTGAACAAGTAAAAATAAGAGTTCCAAAGTAAAATGTTTCCTTTTTTTCCATCTCCCGTACTGACACAAAACTTAACAATGACATACTGCCACATGAATAATAAATTAAAACATTTTTCTGGAACTCTTGTTTCACTTTAAATAAAACCACAAAAGTATATTTGGAACAAAATTCTTAATTCATTTTCATGAACTTATTCAAAATGTCCAACACAAAAGATGTGCATTTTTATATTTTTTAATTATAATGTATATCTCCAAAAACAATCTGAAAGCTTACGTATTCATTCTCTCAACTCCTCCAGACCTCCTCCCTTCTTTCTTTTACATAACGACAACGAAGGTTGTCCTACATATAGCTAGCTAGAAACATTTCACAATTATACAAATTAGATTCAATAATTACACCTGAAACATATCCTTATTTCCGTGTTGTGAGTCGAAACATAATTTCGAAATAATATTAAATTTTCCCAGACCTTTGGTATAATTTTGAAATTTATTCATAGAAAAGATGCAATCTTCATGTGATGGCGGAAAATCTGCATAAACTGGGTGAACAAAAGGATCTTATGCCAAAGAGAAAGAGAGAATTCTTGCATAATAGGATACAACAACAAATATGATGATATACACAATTGTCCTTTTGGAGAGAAGATGGCTCAAGTTTAAGTTCCTTGGTTTTATCACTTTCAAGGAGAATCTTGAGACTTTCAAAGGACTCAAAAGTGATTCTCTCGGAAGAAGAAATGGCATACGCCAACGTTTAATTGGCGGCTCAGCGCTCAGGATCAAGATAGTGATGAAAATTACTCCAACCTTTACTTCGTACCAAATGAACAAATGAAAAAATAGAAGGAACAAACTTGATGCTTATCTTGATTGAAACCAATTCCGGTATAAAAGATATCTTCTAGAATATAGATACGGAGGGTTAAACGCAATTTCACGCCTTTTGAGCAAACATAGTCAAGGAATAAGTTTTTGTTTTGTCAATGTCATACATCCCTCATAGTCCTTAGTGTAAAAGACCACAACCCCATAAGTCTGATCTGATGCTGTTATGTTATGTTTACTTTTCCACATGTAATTCATCAAAAAGTGTAAGATGTTAAGGGGTAGATTTTGGACAATCGGATTGTGTCAATTGATATTGAGTGATTGGTTTTAGAAGAATTAGTTTTTTGTTTTGGAGATATAGAACACAGAAAATGGTAGCTAAGTCGATATCAGGAAACGAATGAAGACTGCAAGAAGTCAAATTTTTTAAATCTGAATGAAACGACCTAAAGTGAATAGGAAAAGCGAGGGATTACGGGAGGTAAGAATCTCGAAAACTATTACCGTGAATTTTCTTTATTAATGAACAATAATTACATTAAGAATATTCTTCAGAGGCATAACCGAGATAAGTTCTCCTCATTCTAATATACTCGCTTAAAGTCGAAAGTATTGAGGGCGCCTAGGCACAATGTTGACCATAAATGCGGTTTGTAATGAGGTTCGCTTTACTCAAGTAAAAGTCTGGACATTATGAAAGCTTGGAAACTGAGATTGTGAGGAAACTTCAGAGCGTAAACAGTTTAAGATTAAGGTTTGGTAGAAAAGCACTTGTTTTGACTGATTGGTATTTTGTTTTAGGTTCATTAAAGCCTTAGACCACCTTTAAGATAAAAAAAACTAGTCTTTTTGTGGATTTTTTTTTCAGAAATGCTTTTGATTGAGTCCAGTTTAAAGAAAAAAGCTATTTTTATGATGGGTGTTTTTTTGTTCAGATGCATAGAACTTTAAGTTGTCAAGATTGTTCTTTAATTGGCGTCTATTTTGTCAGCTGTCAAGTCATTTATTTTTAATTTGGTTTGGCATTTTAAGAATTGAAGCCACAGGATTTTGCTTAGCGATGAAGTTAACTTTTTGTTGTATGGATACGTCAATAAACGAAACTGCCTTATTTGGAGTAACGATAATCCTCAAGTGTATGTTAAGACACAGCTAAATCCTCAAAAACTTATTGAATTCAAAGCCCGGAATGAGTGGATTTGGATGACTTGTGGTTAATGCAAAATGTCACATCGTTTCACGCACCAAATTCTTAAATCATGTTATCAGCCATCTTGGCTAAGTAATTTTTCCCTCTCGGTAATCCGATTTGTCCTTTTGGGTTCATTTATTGTGGGAAAACGTTAAGAACCAAATATCCGAAAACTATTCAAGCACTTCAGCCCCCAAAAACCATCAACAAAGTATTGTGAAATTGCGATGACAGATTTAAAATAAAAATGATTAAAATCCATCACAAATTTCCTTGGGAATATTTTAGAAACTTCAAGCAGTTCAATTTTCAAATTCTAACTTTTGTGTAAAGTAAAAACTAGGGTTCATCAACTGCGAAGTTTTGAAAAAGTTGAAAAAAGAAAAGAAATTGTATCTTAATGTGCTTGAAGAATTCGAAAAGTATTCCTGTATTGTGCACAAGTTGAGCCTTGTTCTAACTTAACACTTAAAAGCTAAGAATTTTTATAATTTCTTTTACATTTGGTAGTCTTCTTTAAACTCAAATAGCCCAAGAAACAATATTCTTTAGAAAGCCAAGAACTTTCTACCGAATTCTGAATTCTGTACGAAATTCACGCTTCTGATTTCTGTTCGATTTTTCACTAATTTCATTCTGTTTTCTGCCCTCTAAAATTTACTTTCAAGAAACAAAGGTTGATCAAAAACCGTTAAACAGCAATAAATTGCCAACGGAAACTAACTATAACCGTTCACATAGCCAACTTTAAGGTTTGAGGACATTTAAAAAATGTTGGCAGCTTTGCAACGTATTTTTAAATGCCATCTTATTTTTTAAGAGTTTACAGCGTTCTTGTTTTTAATTAAACTAAATTCTAATCGGTCTAAAAATTCGTCAGTTAATTCTTAATAACAAATAAACGTACTACGAATTACGTACCTCTTAAGACAATATATATTTTCCAAGATATATTGAAAATTTCAAAACAATCGGTTGAAAATTGTCAGAATTATTAACGTTGTTTCCTTAAGCTCCAAGGGCGTCATAAATTCATAGACTAAAGTTTTGTCCCCATAAGCAATATTTACAATGTGCACATCTTATTTTGAAGTCTCGAAACTAGAAAATTTGTTTAGAACCTTTTTGTAATGACTTTCAAAAAAAGTCACGAGTTGATGCAACTTGACATAAGAACTTTAACATTTTCCAATATGTTTTTATATGAAATTGCTTCAAATAATTGTACGTTTTCAACTATCAATTGATATTTGATAAATATAAAAGTTTAACATTCAACCAGAAAACTGATGAAATTTTTGGTAATTTAATCCATACAAGAAAAAAAAATCAAGTGATAAAGTTTTAAAAAGATGAATTTGATTATTTATCAACTATCAATTGATAGGTTGTGTTTTTTACCATATTTTAAATATTTAAATACCAAAAGTTCTTTACTGGTCAACATTTTCAAAAACAAAAAAATAAAACCTCATATTGAAAATGCATGCAAGTTACTATCTGAGATATATCCAATAAATAATATAATCCACCTCAATAACCACCTTGCAATACTCCTACAACAATCCCTACTTCAGGTACCTTCCTCCTCTACTATACTACAAAAATACAAGAAAAACAAAATCGAAAACAAAGCAAAAATAAAAATAAAAATAAAAATAAAAATAAAAGTATGAAAAAGAAAAAAAACAACAAACGCTAGATTATGTTTCATTTAAAAAATCATACATTGAAAATCTTTTACCATTCAACATAGACAGCATGTTATCCTTTTATGTGCTGCTGATGCTGATACTGATGCTGCTTCTACTTCTACTTCGGCTGTTTTGTGGGAAGAATCAGCCCATAAAACACATACGAAAACCCCAGCAGCGCAGCTTCAATACTCTACTCAAATCGCGGACGGAGAGTCACTCTGTGAGAGGCAGAATCAACCTGTTTCCAGTTTTCGAAGATGAAAACAGAAGGCTCACAGTAGTTGAAGCCCCCGTAAAACAATGGCTGCAAAAGGACCGCCTCCTTTCCTTTGATATTTCACACCGGGGGATGATGAAGTACAGACTAGTATCCATGGGATATAGAGAGCTCCACCCCCTGTGCCAGATGTAGAGCGACATTATGCCGATACTTCTAAAATATTGGATACCTTAAATGTTCGAAAACAACCCCCGGAACAACAATGGGGGAGCACGAACAAAAAAAAAAGAAACCAGGTCTGCTCGGAAAGCAAATATGTTGGGAACTTCGAAACCAGCTTCTCGAGGGTAGTAGAATGAAGCATGTGTGCGTTAAAATAAGGGATGAGGATGTACGAGTATTGTTGCTTGAGTGCAACAATATTCTAGTTGGGAAAAAACAAGAGGGTTGTTGGGAAAAAATCTACTTAAGGGAAGACAGATGGAAGCTGGGCGACAGTTCGCATTTAGATTCCGGCCGAGTAGCAAGCATCTCCGTAAAAAGCAGTGAAGTAAAAATCCGTGAGTCCGTGAGTGTGTTTTATATAGTTGGAATCTAATCAGAGAAAGACATTCAGTGAGTGCAAAGTGCAACCATGATAATGGATAACCATCAACGTTCAGATTTGATCATCTCTGATAACCATTCGGCCACCGCCGCTGCAACAAACGTTAAGTCTACGTCGTTGAAACGGTCCTTCGATGTGGCGTTTCTAATGATGCCAGATGACCGAATCAAGCAGAGGCAGCAATTGGAGAAACAACCTCGTCTTGGGGATCGCCACTACCCGACGGATTTATCGCCACGGCAGCAGCATGTCGATACCGGAGAACTTTTCAATAATAACACTGAAGTATCCCGTCGGTATTCAGGACCGCAGGTGATGGTTAGATCTCCACCGAGAGTGTATGATGACCCGACAATAATAGTCACCCCTGATGTGCCCGAGAACCCAAAGAGTGCGTTCACCAAAGTCAATCGCCTGGAGTCACCAGTGCCGCCGCCACTTAGTCCCGACCAGCTTAGCTGTCCGTCGATGAGTCCTCCGATCTCCACAACGCCCCCGCGTCCAAACTCAGGACTCTACCAAAACTTCCGGCCAGAGTACCAGTTCAACGGGGCTTTCCAGTCGGTAAATCAGGTCCAAGCACTTGCGGTTCAGAACCAGCGAATCAAGCAGCAACTGATGTACCGTCGTCCAGTGAGTGTTTCGCCCGATGGATTTGTGTCGGCTTACCCAGGCTTCCCGTTCCCGAATCCCGCAGCACATTCTTTCGCTCCCCAAGGCGACATCGGTGGAATCGTTCGAAGCCCTGCCGCAGCAGCCATTCTGTCTACCCTCATCCCGCCCACACTCGCATCCACCTTCTCCCTGACCGCACAAAACGTCTGTGCCAAGTGTAACATCAGCTTCCGCATGACCAGCGATTTGGTCTATCACATGCGGTCTCATCACAAAAGCGAAGTTGCCTGTGACCCCAATCGCAGGAAACGCGAAGAAAAGCTCAAGTGTCCCGTTTGCAATGAATCCTTCCGGGAACGACACCATCTCACCCGACACATGACCGCTCACCAGGACAAGGAGAGCGATCAAACCGCATCAGTACCAGCAGCCACATCATCCGCAGATGACTTCAACAACCGGCGAAACTCCAAGTGATCCAAACCCTTCTTCGGATACTTTTAAGTTAGCAGTTAAAGTTAAAGTTAGTTATTCTGATTCGTGTCCCATTTGTGATATTTATTTTATTAACGCGGACAAATATTGATGGTCAAGCGGGTGGACAGAGTGCAATTATTGTTTAAAAAAAATATATTATATTTTATTTTCATTTATTTTTAAAAACATGTACAGCCTTCCAAAGGTACTTAAAATGTGGATTTTTACAAAGTTCACACGAGTAGATAGATATAAAATAAAACATTATGTAAATTGTATTGTATTTTAAAGTTAATTAATTTAAATTAAGTGTTAAGGCGAAAACTTAAACAACAAATCTTATAGAATATTATATTAAAGGAAAAAAATATAACACAAATCATGTAAATATTAAAGAATTTATAATATAAGAAATAAATTTAATTCCATATAAATGTTAAAAAAAAGAACATAATCTTTTTATTTGAAAACTCAGTGAGTAACACAATAAGAATTCATGAGTAAAGTGTAAGTATTCGTAATTAGGGAAGTTTTCCAAGTTTCAGCTCAATATTCTTTTGATTCTTTAAGAAAATCTATTAAGATTGTTTGCTGATCAACTCACCTTTTTGTTTGTTAGCAGCTGAACCTAGCAATATTATTGGTCAGAGATTTTGTCTGACACTTACAGTTGCTCCGAAAAGTCCGAAGCAATTATAATTTTGCAAGGAAAAAGGCCAATACTACTCTTGCTTCGGTAAGAAAGAATATCAATGAACTCTTGAGTCGAAATTTTGCTCGAAATTCTGCTCCATTTGATTTCTTCATCTTATTAAAAGCGTTAAACAATAATCTTAGGGAACACAAACTTAAACTATCGCGAATGTTTTACAAGTTTTGTTAACCAATACTGAGATTTTTTGTGCCCAGTAAAATAATTCAAGATTTGAACTTCGAGGTGTATTTAAAAAAAGTCAACGTGCCAAAAATCATCAGTAAACTTATATCGAAAACTATATTTTGCTTCTTGATGCAGACAACTTATAATATGTAAGTAGTTAAATCAACGATCATAGGAAACAGAAATTTAAGCTTTCCTGAGTGTTTTAGCAATTCTGTTAAACAAAACTGGATGTTTTTGGACCAAATAGAATGATACCCATTTGGGCCTTTATAATGTAGTTCGAAAAGACAACATACCAAAAAGCTGATCCATATAATTCTAATATTGAGACTCTTAATTTGAACACAACCTATGCAGAGGAGACGTAAGCCAGCCAATAGTTTAACGTATCATTTGAACCTTTTTATAATTCGTAAATCTATGAAATTATTTAGCAAGCTGCTAAAAATAAGCCCTCATAAGCTGTACCACCCCTCATATTCAACATTATTATACATAATCTTCGAAAATTGTATTCTTTGCGAAGTCATCGCAATGGGGTTTCCCTATTTTGATGTCATCCTTCGATATTTTACTGCAACTTCAACACGTATTGTCATAATATTTCACAGAAAGCCGAAAATTGATTTATATCTCAAAGAAATATTTTTGTATGTTATAAGTTTTTAGTGGTTTTGAAGGTTTTCGGTTTTTGTAAAAAAAAAATATTATGGATTGTTTTTTTCTAGAAATTTAAAAAGTTAACAGCAATTTTCTGCATATGATAAAATAAGTTTGAGTTCAATATCTTTTTTATTCCCGAGACATTTTATTTGAAAACAAATCTTTGGACGTACTTTTTTTTAGGTTTAATAAAGTCAATACGTTAATTAATTCTTCAGATATACGAGTTAAGAAAAAATCAAAATTTTCACCAGTTTTCAGTTTGCAAAAATACTGTCACTTCGGTTTTTTCCAAAAAAATTAACCAGATGTCAAAAAGGTGACAAGCATAATTTTTTCTTTTTTTTTTGTTATAATACAAAACAATTGTTTAATTATAAAAAACAATATTTATAAAATGTAATTAAGGTCGCGAGCTTTTTTGGTTCGTCAAATTTTTGTTATCAACCAAATTTTTCACTTTTTTTAAATTGCTATACTAAGAGAACCACCAAGTAATTTTTTAAACGTTTTCTGCATCTTTTGATGTTATGATCTTTAAAAAAATTTAAGTCGATATCTTGGTTCTAGAGACATGGCCGACATAAAAGGGTATCTCGAACACTGTTCACTGTTCTGTTCACTTGATTAGACGCACACATTTCTTTTTACATAAATTTGATTTTTTTATAAGTGTGTGCAAGAATTATCAAGCAATTGCATTTTTTAGAAAGCTTATTAAGTTCTCAACAAAAAATGGTAGGTGAGTGGAAGATAACGGATATTTTTTCTCTTTTTTGTATATGCTGTAAGAAAAAGTGAAGTTTTTTTTTTGTTCACATGATTAGACGCACCTGTAAAATGGTAGTAAAAATGAAACACAGACTTTTTGATTTACTTTTTTCTCATTTATTTTTTTTTTGTATGTTTCTTTTATATTTTTAGTACTTTGTAGAACCACCATGTGTTAAAATCACATCAAAAATTCTATTTTTTAGTGAATCGTACAATTCTTCTAAATACTTTAAGGAAATCTTCTTCCAGGCTTCTTTGATGGCGACAATTAGTTCTTCACAGGTCTCATACTGCCTACCTCCTTCGTAAATTTGACGCGTGAGCCATCCCCAAACATTTTCAATTATATTGAGGTCAGGTGAATAAGGTGGCCATGACAACAATTCCACATTTTCGGCGGCCAGAAAGGTTTTGACAACACGAGCGTTGTGGATTGGCGCATTATCTTGTTGAAAAATCCAAGGTATAGGTCCAAACAGTTCTTTCATAGCGGGAAAGGCTGATTCCAAAAGAGCTTTGTAGGAAAGTCCCGTGATTTTGTTGGAAACAAACACCAAATCGAACGCCCCATAGTACGAAATGGCTCCCCAAACCATTACTCCTCCTTGCCTCGAATGGTGACGTGTCAGAAACTTTTCCTCTTTTCTTACATCATGGAAATAGTAGTTATACCCATCAGGGCCATCCAAATTAATTTTTTTTTCATCTGAAAAAACGACATTTCGCCAATTCAGCACCCTTCCAAGCTCGGTATCCCACGTCATGTGAAGGCGTGCGAATTCCAACCGCTGTTCTTTTCGTACGGCGGTTAGTGGAGGTTTTTTTTAAGTTTTTTTAATTTCAGATGGTCTGCGCTCAAAATAGCTCGCCGAACAGTGGATATGCTTGCAGTTATCCCCGCTTTTTCCTTTATTTTGCTGGTGGAGGCAGCTGAATTTGACGCAATTCTTAGAAGTTTTTTTTTGTCCTGAGGAGTTAAAGCGGTTTTTGTCCGTCCCTTGTAATTAGTTCCATATGAAGCACTGTTTTTTATATAATTCCTTATAACATGATCACTTCGGCCTATTTTTTTTGTAATACTTCTCATGGCAAACCCTTCGGAATGGAACGCGTCAATTTTTCCTTTTTCTTCCGCGGTTAAAACTTTTTTTTTCCCCATTTTTTATTAAAAATAATATTATATGCTCTTAAATGCTTAAACTTTGAAGCGAACTCAAATCCACGTATTAGATCGCGACCAAATAAATAATTTAAAGTGTGCGTCTAATCAAGTGAACAAAAAAAAACTTCACTTTTTCTTACAGCATATACAAAAAAGAGAAAAAATATCCGTTATCTTCCACTCACCTACCATTTTTTGGTGTTTTTTTGTTGAGAACTTAATAAGCTTTCTAAAAAATGCAATTGCTTGATAATTCTTGCACACACTTATAAAAAAATCAAATTTATGTAAAAAAAAAAAAGTGTGCGTCTAATCAAGTGAACAGAACTGTACAAACCCTCACACAGAAATGTCTATAAAAACTATTTTTTAGATTCTAAGGACCTTGAAACGTTTAGAAATGTTAAAATTTTCAATTCGACAAACGGACAGTTGGAAAATCCTAATTTAACTTTAAATTTTATTATATCCATTTTGCATCATATTTCATAAAACTTAACAACTTTGAATAATTTTCATGTTTATATTATTCGAGCTTATCATATGGCGTTGAAAAGTTCATTTGTTCTCATGTATGTTAACATTGATTTTTACTAAGAAATTTTTGGAGCAGCAACTTATTTTTCTTTAACCAAGGGTCTAGAAATCAAAAACGTTTCAAAAAGCATTAAATTTGAAAAATATTGATTTTTGACATATTTTGACAAGAAGAACTTTAAGTTATGTCTTCAGATTTAGTGTTTCTCTACAAAAATTATTATTTTCTTCAAACGTCATGTTTTTAAAGTCAAACATATTTTTTAATCTATGTAATTTACTACTTCCACATACGTTTTTGTAAACAAGACACAAAACTTAAGAATACCAGTTTCCTTTAAAAATACTGTACAGCCTTATCTGTATGTGGAACTTTTAAAAATGTAACAATTGTACATATCATCATCTTAAAAATAAATTTCAAGAAATTGAAAATGAATTTAAAAATTGATAACAGATTTTTTAACTAATGATCTAATTATAATAATTTGTATTAATTATTCCTTAGGTTTTTGATGGATTTAGTTCAAATCCCATTTTAAAATCAATCAATCACACTCAGTTTTTAAGTTATGACTTTTTAAATTCGAAAAACCTTATCTTAGGCTTTTAAGCAATTTTCATCTTCGATGATGCGCTTAAATAGTTTTAGAATCTTATTTAAATTTTAAAAAATCGTCATTAGTTGTTAGTCTTCATGAAACTGCATAAACCTTTAAGGAACGCTGAAGTATTTGTGCTAAAACATTTATAATTTAAAATAGCTTTACGGTCTAAAAGTCCATACAAAATTTGTATTTTATTGTTTCGTCCCGGTTTATGAGATGGAAAAACTTGTTAATACGCAACTTTTATTTAATCATAAAAACTGAAGAAAAGTAAACCCAGGGCCAGGCTGATTTTTTAGTAATAAAGAAATATGTAAATATGTATATAATATATGCATATAAAATCTACTTTAAAAAAATGTCCTTATTATAAATAAATAAAACATATTTACACAAAAACGGAATGAAATTATTTTATGCGTGCGTGTGTAAGTACTTTTGTACGTCCGTACGTTCGCGACGTTTTTTCGTCGTCCATAGCTCAAGAACCAGTAGAGATATCGACTTCAAATACATTTTGTTATACAGATAATAATGCAGAAAGGAATCTCAAAAAAATTGCGTAGTTGGTTTTTTACCATAGCAATTTAAAAAAAAGATGTATTTTGGTTAACACCAAACATAACGCTAGAGACTTGAATTAAATTTAATATTAAGTATATATTGTACTATACCTAACAAATATATTATTGGAAATTCCAATTAACGGTTTTTTTTATAAATCAAAAAAACTGAAAAAAAAATTTGTCACCTCGAAAATTTTACGAACAAAAAATGATTTTATCTTCAAAACAATTTTTTGCAACGAAGAATAACGTTTTCAACATTTGTAAAATTTTAAGAAAAATCGAATAGACAGTTTTTTTTAATAAAAACCTAAAAAAAAAACATTACTCAAAGTTGGTAAAAATTGATTTTCGACTTAAATATCTTTTCAAAAATTTGAGATTATTTAATAAAAAATATTGTTTTCAAAAAATAAAAACCTAAAAAAAAATTATTAAAAGTTAGTTAAAATTGATTTTCGACTCAAATATCTTTTCAAAAATTAAAAATGTTGGCTTCAAACTAATTTTATCTTATAAGAAATTTTGTTTTCAAAATTCGGAAAAATTTTTAGAAAATTCGAATTGACAGTTTTTTAACAAAAAATAAAAACCTAAAAAAAGGCTATTGTAAAAGTTCGTAAAAATTGATTTTCGACTTAAATATCTTTTCAAAAATGTGAGATATAGGCTTCAAATTAATTTTATTTAATAAAAAATATTATTTTCAACATTCAGTAGAATTTTGAGAAAAATCGATTTGACAGTTTTTCTACAAAAAATAAAAACCTAAAAAAAGCATTACTAAAAGTTGGTAAGCAATTATTTTCGACTCAAATATCTTTTCAAAAATTAGAGATTATAGCTTCAAACTAATTTTGTCTTATAAAAAAATATTGTTTTCAACATTCGGTAAAATTTTGAGAAAAATCGAATTGACAATTTTCTCACAAAAAATAAAAACCAAACAAAAAAACAACACATACACTTGGGAAAAATCTACTTCTACTCAAATATCTTTTCAAAAATTTAAAAGATTGGTTTCAAACTTAGTTTATCTCACAGAAAATATTGTTTTCGATATTCGGTAATTTTTTTATAAAAAAAATAGCACGCAAATTTGGTAAAAATTTATGTTCGCTTCTCAATAGCTATCTCATGAACAATAGAAGAAATTGACTTCAAATTAATTTCATTCATCCAATTTGTATTTGTTTATAGAAGAAATACAAATTTTTAAGAAATGCTACTAAAATTTGTACAAATTGGTTTTCGACTAAAAATCTCGTCAACAAAAACAGATTTTGAAATCAAACAATTTCACTATATGCAAAATATTGTTGGTAATTTTTAAGAATATTTCAACTTTCAACTTTTTTAACAAAACACGAAAACCTACAAACTTTTAAGCAAGACAAATCGACAGACGGGATGGGAAGTTATCAGTGTGGGTCGCATCCCAGACTCTTTTTAAATTTTAGCATATTATCAAAAATCAGAAATAGCAACATTCAAAGTTGTTTAAAATTTCATATAGAATAAGAATATAGAAAAATGCAGTATTACCTATATTTTTTACTTTCCATTTTTAAAGAGGTCCATGTATATATTTAAAACGCATATTTTTTTGTTTATCAAAGTCGGTAGAATGGTTTTGGGGTGATTTATTTTGCATAATGCATTGATATTACTTTTAATGCTCACAAATTAATTAAAATTTCCTTTTTTAAAACTAATACTTTCACAAAAATACAGGAATAAAAGTCAAGTCTCATAATACTAAAATCAGAAATAAAAATTTTGCGGAAAGAATTATATCAATATCAATTTATTTTAAATGTACTTAACACTAATAATAGTTTCGGGAAAAATACAATACTCACAGTATTTATCTACACTTCTACACTAATATTATAAAGAGGAAAGATTTGTATTTTTGTATGTAACGAATAAACTCAAAAAATACTGGACCGATTTTAATAATTCTTTTTTCATTAGAAAGCTACATTATCTTTCACCTCATACGCTGCGAAGAGTATTAATGATGGGACAAACAAATGTTTTCTAATTTAGTGATTCATGGTCGTTTTAATTAGCATGCTTATAACTTTAATATGTGTACCTATTTATGTCTACCCGTGCGAAGCCGGGACGGGCCGCTAGTCGCTTATAAGAAAATATCGCTTTATGTTGAATTGTGTTTATAAGAAACACGATTATAAGAAAAACACTGATAAAAGGAACATGTCTCAACCCACTAGCTTTATTTCTCCAATGTAAAGTTGGATGGATTAAGGAACTTGCAAATAAATCACGAAACTAAAAAAACATGAACAGACCCTTAAGAAAACTTCAAAGCAACCGAAGAGAATTTCAGTTTACTGTTCTTTTGATATTTGACATTTTTTGTGTTACTGTTATTTTTTGTGTTTGTGTTCTGTCCGCTGTGTCTACCTTTGCTCAAAATTGTGTGTGTTAATAGCCGTGCGTTTATTGGGTTGAATATTGAGCTGAAGATACTTTTTTGACACTCCTGTGCAATTTTTAAGTTTATTATAAGCGTTATGTACTGTAATAGAGAAACAAAAATTCACTGGACTCAAAATAGTTACTGAAAACAGTTTTCACCGGTACAAAAAAAAAAGAACGGAGACAAATTAATATGGATTGATTTATTAAAACATTGATTTGAACTTAGTTTGAAGGTAAATTTGAATTCCTTCAAATTTTTGATTGATTCGGAACAACCGTCAAATGATGTTTATAAACAACGTGAAGCATTTAAGAAAATCCGGGGTTAGTTTCTATGCGAAGTTTTATTTCTTTAATCGCCTTATTTAATGTAAAGTTCGATTTACTTCAACCTGGGCCCAGATTTTATAAAAAGCGAAAAGTAAACATCCTTTGTTTTTCAAAAACGAAAAAATTTGTTCGATTAAGACATGCATTAATGTTTTGATAACCTAAAATGACTTCAAAATTGTCATGTCAACCGACATTCAATTATTACTTCTCCCACGATTATAAAATAAAAATAAGTTAAAAAACATTGAAAACAGATTTTCACACGAAAATCTGTTTCTGCCCCTAATTACATTGGCCAAATGGCTAAATTATCACAAGTCTTCCATCACAGCAAGTCATTTTCGAATGTGGAAAAAAGTAACTTTTATTTTTCAAGAAAAAAAAAATCTAGATCGCGTGTGGAAATATGTTTCACCTTGTTAGCCAACTGAAGCAAAAGCAGTTGCAAACGTATGCAGCCTTTAGTTCCGCCTCGTATGAGACTCCCTGACTCACATCCATATCCACTGCACTAATGAGCTTTCCAATGTTCGCACCATGTACAAAATCTTTGGCAGAGATATGATGAGCCGTATGCTAGAACCAAAAACGAAAGCGTTAACAATCGGAACATAGGACGATGGGCCGCAAGTTGTTATTTTTCGTTTTTATTTCGGCAAAATACGGGAAGGATGATGCGGGAACACAAAAACACCCTAAGTGAAAATCTTGTTGACTCTATTACGCTCGCGGTTCCCATGAGAATCCCACAGTCAAAAATGGTTTTGCAAGTTCCATCGGAATAGCGTCACTAATTTTACTGAGCGTAGCAAATTCCTTCAGGCGAACTATATGCTCGTTCCCGTCTCGTCTCGTTTCCAAAACAAGGGAAGGATGTCAAGGGTGAATCTCATTTCGAAATGAGCCAAATCGAATTGCTTGGGTGTTGTTGTTGCTGCTGCACAGGAGCACATAGGGATGATTCAAAAATCACTAAATTCACAGATGATATGTCAATTGGAAAGAGATGTCTTTTTACAAGAGGAAGCATTAGTGGCCAGGCCAAGGCGCTATTCAACAAACAAAAATGTAAATATGTTTGTCAGGGATTTGGTCGTGTCGGCCGATTTATTATCTTGTCTCATATGATTATGGAGATATTCTATGATATTGACACCCGATTAGAACGCGTGGCCCATTGTTGGATTCCCAACTTATTGAAAAAAGAACAATGGAGCAATATAATAAATTAACTATGTCGAATTGGTGTCGAATTTCTTGTATTTTTTTTTTAAATATACTCGAACATATCTGTGATTTATTATCATTTTTGTGACCGTAATAACATATTTAAATTTATGCGTTTTAAACTATCGCTTTTTTAAATTTTGACACAAAATATTAGCATATTTGCGTAGGTTTTTGTTGTCATACCAGTTTGATATATGTACTTGTTTTCTTTTTTCTTTTAATAATCCGAGCAAGTCCCAAAAACTGGTAAAATTTTGTACCATTATTAATAGGTGGCTAAATAATTTTATAAAGATGCATATTGGTATTGATATTAAGATATTTCGATAATTATACATTTAAGATAAATTTTTATATTATTATATAAAAAGTGTTTGAAAAATTGCAAATAATAATGAAATTGAAGAACCATGTAACATAAAAATAAATAATTTTAAGAAGAATTTTCAGTAAGTGTTTTAAGATAACAAATTTAAGATTTTAAAAAGTTTTTTTTTATTATTTCAGTTTCATAGTATAGAGTGTGATATCATTCCATAAGGATAACTAATGAATAAGCTTGACTAGAATAGTCAACACTCAAAATTTGCATAATCTTACACATAGTCATATCTGCGAAGATTAAACACAAATCGTATCGAAGCGTTATGGCTGAAATACAAACACGCTTCAGCTTCGGCTTCGCCTGACGTTTACGAGTTCAGCCATAGGAATTCAATGCATGCTATCACAATGAAGCTTTGACCCCACGTTTCGTTTGACAATCGTAAGGAAAGGAACGTAATGTTACGTAATGTGACTCCAAACGGAAGCTCTAGTTCAAATTTGCTGAATATTTGCTTTGTCTGACAGCTCAACAGCTGTAAAAAAGTCAACAACCAAAATACATTTGCTTTTGGAGGGATTCCCATTGGTTATTATAGGCTGTGTAAGCTACTTCCGCGATAAATTAAATTTTTTCGATTTCAAAACTCATATTTTGTTTTTATTTTGAGAAAAAATAACAGCTGCTAATGACAAAAGTGCCATTTTAGAAATGTCACATTGGAAGTGTCATTCAAAGCAACATCGAAGCAGGCCCAACGTAACGCAGACGAAGCCGAAGCTGAAGCGTGTTTGTGTTTCAGCCAATAAGGGCAACTTTAAGATTTCGATGACTCCCAGCATCTTAATTGGCAAGTATTTCACATCCATAAGATATAGTTGAACCATTTGAATATCATTTATAAATACTGGAAACAGCAAAGGGCCTAACAAGGAACCTTGAAGAACGCACGTTTTTTAAGATTCAAGAATGACGACATCTTACAATATTAAGAGATTTGTTCATTAAAAAAAGAAGAAGACTTACAGCCCTATTATGGTTATCAAATATCAACACGATATTTGATAATAGTTGTTAATTATCAACAAAATTAATGAATCGGTATTATGGTGATCAATTATCAATATTTTTGATAAATAGTGAATTAAAAGATCTATTGTGAATAGCTTTATTGATAAACTCGGTATTACGGCTATCAAATATATTGATACCCATCAAATATTCTATCAGCTACAAAATCTTCGTTGACAAATGTATCAAATATTCGTAAATGGTAAAGAATTGTAATTTAAATACGATTTATAAAAGTTTTTTTTGTAGTTTTTATTAAATATACAAATTGAAGAACGAAATGCCTTGACTATAATTGTTGTGTTAAGGCAATTGTCCTGAGGAACGAAGTTTTATCTTGCAAGCTAAAATAAACAGTATTACGAGCTAACTATTCTACTCCTAAATAAACAAAATATTATTAAGAAAAAAGAGAAATTTATTTAATGAAAACAACTTACATTATTCCGCCGAAATTATTTATAGACCAAAACAAAAGAACTCAACACAAATGACAAACGTCCAAAAACAAAACAAAACCTATTCACAATCGTATATTGATTAGTATTCACAATGGGTGAAAAATTATCATTTGATACTCATAATACCAAATTATCAATAAATTAATAGAAGTTATCAGTTATCAAATAATTGATAGTTGATAGCCATAATAGGGCTGTTAGTTAATTTGTTAGTCAACAACTCCAATATTAAAAGTTAGACCACTTTTTAGCTCCAAAATACAATTTTTTTGATATTTTTGAAGTTAGACGACTTTCTTAAATTTTATAAATACATTAGACTGCGTATTTCTACTATTTTTAGGCCTAGTACGTTCACTAATAAAATTTGAATCAAATACAAAAGTTTCAGAATATTTGATTTTGATAAAAAGTCAATTTTCATATTTGAAGCTTTCAATGTTTAAAAATGGAACGATAAACACTTCAAAAATGTATTGAAATTTATAAATTTCACTACAAAAAAGTAAAAAATCACAATTAATCAGTAATCACCCCTATTACCGATGTCGTAAACGACAGTAAAATATACGACACGACACAATCTGCATTCCTTAAGTCGTTTTCAGCTTTTGTCACTCGTTTTGTTGTCGTGTGTAAACGTCAAGTGTGTTGAACGCTCTAATTCAGCATTCTGTAAGACGAAAAGAAACGACGACAATGAAAAAAAACGACGGTATCTCTCGTTTGAAAATTTGCTCACGACGAAGAAATGGAAGTTCGCAAAACAGTAAGTTTCCTTGTTAAATAATTTATTTTATGGAATTTATTAGTTCTTTATTTGCGATAAATAAAAAATAAATATTTTTACACATTTTCGGTTAAAATTAACAAAGCAAAACCAATTTGAGGCGCTTGTCCAGCTGATGGAAAGCAACGAGCAGTTGGCTAGGGGATTTTTGAAATGTATGAACAAAGCCGATTTTAAAAAAGAATGGAATGTAATAGCTGATAAACTCAACAGCAAAGGTCCTCCAATAAGAGATGGCTTTTTCAGGTTTGGGCTGACTTTGAATTTAAAGTAAAAAAAAATTGTTCAGAACAACAAAAAAGAAGTGAAAGGAAATGGAGGAGGGTCAAACCAATTGCACATCCTATCTGCGCTGTTGCAAATCTACTTAAATATAAACAGATGGTTAAGCCCGAGTGGAAATGCAATTGGTGTATCGCAGCTCCCAACCACTTCAACGTCTTCATCATCCGGACATACATAAGTCAAAGCAAACTCAGGCTACAAATGCAGATGCCGCGCTTCACCGTCCTATTTGTACAATTAATTGTCCCTTTGCAATATTTCGCTCTCTACTTTCTTCACCATTGTCACTATCGCTGCTTGTGTTGTAATACATTTCAACACTTATCATTTTAATAATGTATTTATATTTGGTAATAATTTAATAAAAACACATTTGTTGAATATCGAGTAATGAAATGATTTAGAATTTGATTTCAGTTTGACAGATCACTGATACATTTTCATCGTTTAAAAATCTGCTACAAAATAGTCGCGTCGAAAAAGTTATAGAATGCCACTTAAAAAACGACACGACAAAGAATACGAGAGTCGTCGAAAAAACGAGACGACATCGGTAATAGGCATGAATATAAAGCAATTTTGAGTTTTCTTGAAGAACTTTGGGACAGCAATAGTACCACTGGTTGTTGGGACAAATAAATGAAAAATGCAAATCCATTTAGTCGCTCAAGAAAAACAGAAAATGTTACTGCTGTAGCCCGCAGTTTTGTCGATTCCTAATCGTCGATCTACAGAAAAAATATAAATTTCACAATCGACATTAGTTGCATAAAGTTCCGTTAAGTTAACACAAGAACTCTAGCATCGATGACCACTACGGACGTTTTGACATGCAAACAAATGATTCGGATTTTCATTGAAAAATCATCAGTCAGTCTTATTTTTACTACTTACTACTTTAATAAGCAGAATTGTATCATTTGGGACGGAATATCCAAGAATGATTGTCCAAGAGCATTTCCATCCTATAGAAGTGCGATTGGACATTACTTATTCAAAATTAAGGCTGATGTATAATAGTTACAGTGAATGAAGTGTGCTACCGAGCATTGGAAGATATTCATGCGGGTGGCGAAACCGCTTCGTAGTGGGCCAGGAGAACGATAAGGTCTACGCCAATACTCCACAATCGATTCTCAAACCCTTGAAGATGGAATTCGTTAAGTTGTTGAGAACATAAGGCTTCAATGGATAATTTCATAAAAACGATATGATGAATGATGATGCAACTGTAGCAACTGCGGCCATATGGCTGATATCATTTTCCATTGGAAGGTATAAATATGAAATTACTATTACTCTTTACAATAAAATAAACAATCATGGATTTCTCTTAAAAAAAACACTCGTTTTTTAAATATCAAAATGAAACTTCTAATTAGAAACCCTCCCATTAAGCAGAATACAAAGAAGAAGGAGAAAATTGAATATATGATAACTAATTAACTATTTCAAGACTTTAAACATAAGAAACATTTATTTTCGTTTCTTGTTTCCAATGAAACGCTTCAAAATCAATTTTTAAATAATGAAATAGGTATACAAAATGTTTCCATGTTGTACTCGTAACCTAGGCAATTTTTTGTATTGCTATTTTTGCTAGGGTAGAAAACTTAAACACAATACGCTCTGCCTACCCATCAAAAAATCCCTTTTTACAACTAAAATAAAATCGATATAAAACTATTGAAATTAAAAATCGTTACCCACCCCTTTTAATAACCCATCTTCTGGATAAAAAAAAAATGCTGACCAAAGTGGTAGTGGATGCCAAAACGAGTAGAGTTGGAATTTAACAGACTAAAAGAATTCAAAAAATAAAAAAAATATGTATTTACTGGCAGCTGGAATTATAGTGGCGGCTATATGTTGGCTCTTTCCAAGCAATATGCATTTTGCATATTTCAAAAGGAAGCAAAACATAAATTCACATATTCCGGAAAATTAGAGCAACAATAAAATTTAATTTATCGCATTTTCAAATATTCACAAATTTTGTACGAGAGTATACACACAGTACACACCTATTCGGGAGCTTTTTCCAAAAACTGGTCATGTCATTGATTCAGCATTTGCCACAAAATTGCGGTAGATACTCGTGTACGTTATATACTACGTGCAACCAACAACAGAACAAAGGACCACTGTGCTGTGCATCTTCCGGCCATATTCGAAAGAGTCGTCCACAAGGACTTTTTTGCTTTTTCTCATTCAACGTCCAATTCCAAGGTATCTTTCTATACTCGTATTTGTCTATCTCTCCAAACCTAGAGAAGAAGAGAAAAGTTCCATGTTCCATCCCCGAGGTTGTGTGCCATCTCGTGGCAGTGACACAAAAAATGATATACGAACGCTTCCTGGTCGGAAAGTCAAATGACAGGAAGTGTCATGCAAGTCTGTTCTGTCGTGGAGTAGAATCGGTTAGAGGTGAATCTGCCAGCCAGCTAACCAACGAACGCAACGAGCTACGACGATGTACGACGACTGACTATCTCCACTCTTAGCTTCTGAACTTTGTCATTTTAATTTTCTAGCGGGCCATCACTGCTCCCTCTTTCTCTGGGTCTCTGTATAGTGTATAGGTATGCTCGATGAGGACCTGTCCTACAGCGCTTTTGTTTTGATTCGAGGCAAAAATATGCAATTCCAAGGACTAACTTAAGGGTAATAAAATTTTGCAACTTCCCGCTGCCAAAAAAGACCCCAAAAAGTTGATCTGCAGCAAGGTAAGTGTAAATGCGAAAGGTGGACTGAGAACTGAGGACTGAGAACTAAGGGCTGTAAGAAGGCCTCCTGAGCTATGTAGTGTGTGTCTAACAAACGACTGGCAGCAGTGAACATTTCTCGAGCTAATGGAGAATTATTATGACTTTCAGGATGTTAAGCATAGTTCTTTTTTTCGGCAAAGTGTTGAAGTAGATTTATCAAGGCTTCCTTTTTCATATATACACAGCGGGTATGGTAGGAGTACTGTTGCAAGGTTTATTAAAGGAAATGGGAAATGCGCGGTGGAATGTTTGGTGGATTTTTGTTTTCATAATAATTCAAGCAGAAAAGTTGACAATTTCGTAATGAAATTGTTAGTTTCACTAAAATTTCGAGAAAATCGCGAAGGACAAAATAATTTTGTCATCATCATCATCAGCATAGCAGCAAAGGAGGAAGTTTCTTGTTCACTCAATTACCGCCACCGCAAATACAGGTATTTAATTACAACCACGGTTTGGCTTTGGTCACGGGAAAGTTTTTCAAATGTCCTCTTGAATCCTTAAAGTTGGTTCAGGGTTTTGTGTAGTAAGTTATAGTTAGTTTCCGGTGGCAATTTACTGCTGTTTAACTGCTTTGTTGTTCGAAAGTAAACTTTTGAGGGCAGAAAACAGAACGAAATTAGTGAAAAATCAAACAGAAATCAGAAGTGTGAACTACAAACAGAGAGATGGAAATTGTTTAACTCATCATTGGTTCTTGGACTATTTAAGTTTCATTTAGACTTTTAAATGTGAATGAAATAAGAAAAATTACAAAATTTTAAGTTTTAAGTTTTAAGTTAGAAAAACACTCAATTTCTGCGAATTTTACGAGCATAGTTAAAGTCAATCTTTTACTTTTTTCAACTTTTTCAAAAAGTTAAGTTGATGAACTCTAAAGTTAATATAAAACTTGAAGTTGAAAATCAAGTTCAGAATTATTAGTCTTTACTTGTTAAGCTTTTCACTCAGTTGTTAGAATTTGAAAGTCGAAATGCTTGAAGCGTCTAAAATATTTCCTAGTAAATGTATGACAAATTTTTATAAGTTTTTTTTTTAAATTCTGCTATTCTAATTTTACCAGGCTTTGCTGATGGTCTCAGGCTGAAGTGATTTAAAAGATTTCAGATATTTGGCATATCCTTCACGATTCTCACAAAAAGGAGTCCAAAGAAGCAAATCAGATTAACCAAGGTGCCTATTTGACGTAGCCAAATTGGCAGGCTTATCGACGTAGGCTAGCGACTTCACACATCCAGACAGAAAATAGTGAAGGGGCGATCCGATCGATCGCATGATGTTGTGTTCCGTAATGTGAAGCTATGCGCTTACCAAGCGTTTCCTTCAATAAATTAATTGTGGCACGACCCGTGTGCCTGTGTCCTATGGCTCAATTTCTGTAATGGCAAACCTAACTAAAAAAAAAAATCACTCACAAAACGGCCGCTACACAGTGGCCCGTTTTGACTTTTTTGGTTGCAAAAATCATTTCTTTTAAACGAATAAAGATATTGCTCAAATTTTTTTTTTATCTTGAAGGAAATTTCCAAGGCTATAAAAATTGTGACTTTCAAAAAAAAACTGTTAACAGGGTGTTTCAGAAATTTGTGTTCAAATAAGAAGTTTTAACAAAGGTGAAAAACATAGCGGTATTTTAATATGCAATCGTCAAAATCAATTTTTTAAGTAATCTAAGTGAATTGAAACAGTAGAGCAAAAATAAAAAGTACCAATTCGAGTGAAACAGTGGGAAAAAAGTATTTTTTTTTTAATTTTAAGGCATTTTTTTTATTTTCCAGTATTCAAGAGTACATAATATATTTTGGTATTATATCAAAAGTCAAACAGTGTAAAAAGAAATGAAGACAAAACAAATTAATATATAATTACTAAATTTCTTGAAAACTATCATCTAAGTCCGGGGAAATGTGTAATAAACTCATAATTTCTGGAGAGTATCGTTTTTTCTGCCGAATCCTTGAAACTTTACACGTATTCTGATATCGATATTTCTTGTAGTCTTTATTTTTGCATTCCTGGGCTTCTTCTGACAGTTCTCCAAGTGGTAGTGATTAATATTCAATGATATTTTGACTATGAACCAATATTTTGTGTAGAGTAGGTGTGAGTAGTTTTTCAGGATACTTTTGTTTTAAAAGCTCTGCTCTCCCAAATTAAACTGCATTCACTACTTCCCTGCAGTTCAAAACGTTCAATATTTCTTTCAGCCTCATTATAACTTCTTCATTGACTCCAGTTATTCGAGCGGTTGCATAAAAAAATAAAAAAAAAATG
This sequence comes from Eupeodes luniger, assembly GCA_951509635.1. Taxonomy (NCBI): domain Eukaryota; kingdom Metazoa; phylum Arthropoda; class Insecta; order Diptera; family Syrphidae; genus Eupeodes; species Eupeodes luniger. The sequence goes on from OX608074.1 coordinate 3,611,268, forward strand.
GTCATCATAAAAAATCTTCAACTTGGGCCTGCTCTATAAGGCACACCAATAACCCAAATTGAACAATTTTTTCGATTACTCGAGCTTCAAATATTTGTGAATCCAGTGAACTAAAAAGTTTTGCATTATAGACCCACTCGAAAAATGAATATTGCAAGCAGTTTTGTATAAACGGGCCACTGTGCGCCAGTTAAAAGAGTGTTGCCAACTTAAAGTTGTAAACTTCTAAAAAAAATAGCCTTTAGTTCAAAAAGTATTTTTTTAAATGCAGATACAAGCCTTGTATCTGGAAATTTAAGGCTAAGTTGAGTTGATTTTAACTTCGAATGAAGAAAATCGCTCTAAAAATATTTTTAGAGAATCAAAAGTTTGTCGGTTTGTCTCTTAAAAACTTTATCCCCTAAGGTTTTATTTCGTTCAAACACCTTAAACGATGATCCTGCTTACATCTTCTTCTAACTTCATCCCGAAATGTCCCCTCTTAGATCTTTCGCTTTTATTGTACTCGAACTTCATCCGAAACAAATTAACGCATTTCCACTTAAATAACCAAGCCACATCATACCTTTTTTTCCTCCTATAAAATAAAAGGTGTCAATTTAAAATCACCACCGCAACATGCAGAACCAGAAACAGAAACAGAATCACATTGAAAATAAACCAACTGATGTTTATTTAGTGTCATCCCTGATGGCACGACAGGCACCACATAAATAGCCCAAGTGAAAACAATCGCTTAACATCCCATTTAAAAGGTTAAAGTGTTTAAGCTAATAAAAATCATCCCCCAGTCGATTCCCATAAAAGGCTCTCATCTATCTCGGCCTCCATTGTATTATGTACTCATATACCTTTTTTGCTCGGAGGCAGGTCCTGATGTTTATTCTGATGCTGTGCTGCTTCTGTGTTGCAAAATATTGTTGACGGTTGGTTGAGTGAAAGCCATTCGTGGTATTGTTTACATATTTTAGCCTCCAAAAAGGATTTACATTTGACGTTGCTGAGCATTGATGGCGGTGGATGGCGGCAGTGGCAATGGCAGTGGCAGCATTGTTCTTGATGGTTTTCGTCGAATGGGGGGACTCTGAGGCGGCATACGCATTCTGGTTAAATGAGTTCTCCGGGTAATAAACCTGAAACAGAGGAGTGGATCAACCCTTGCACAGTAATAGAGCAACACCAGCCAACAATATATTCATAACTTGGATACAGATTGGGGTGAATTTTATGAAAACGGAGAAATTGGTTTTAGGGCCTGAGGCAGCTATATAGCTAAATATTGTATAAGAATAGAATAGCTCCATCAATCTGCATACCTGCTCCTTCAACCCAGCACAGCAACCGCCACCACCACCGCCTTCTCCTCCTCCTCTGCCGCCGCTCCGCCGCCGTAGCCTTAAGCTATACGAATGAGTTGGAAAACATTTAGGATTATGTTGTTTATTGAACAAGCGGAAATTCATAATAATTATTTAAAACATTATGGGATTTAAGGCTGTTGGCGAACAATTGAATTGTGGGATAAGCCAATAAGCTACTTTGGAATGTCATTAACAGGATAAGTATTCTTTCGAATTTTGTTATGATGAGATTACCAAAAACACATAAATTAGGAATTTTTTAAAAAGGAAGAAAAAGTTTTGCGATTTTTATTAAGTCTTGCAAGACGGAGATATTCGACTAACAAAAATATATTTTGTAAGAAAAATCAATAAATGTTTGAATAAATCATTGATCATAACTCAGTAGAGCATTCCATTCGTTGTAACAAATAAACAGCCTCATTTTCGAATAAGTAAAGTCCAATAACAGTTCCATATCTTTCTCAACCCAAAATCGCACCAAAAGCCAAATACAACATTTCTGTGATCAAAATACACGACGATCGAAAAATGCTTTAGCGATCCAAACTGCGACTGCAAACGCACAGTGGTTTCGTTTGTATGGGAAGGGCGGTCAAAACTCAAAAAATAATTTTAAATGATAGAAAATAAAACCAGCGATTTACATACAATTTTCTTTTCAGAATTAGAACTCTCTTGCGAAAAAACTTGAATCGGAACATAAGATGTTATAAACCTAACCGCATCACTAAATTCACCAGACGTTCTTTGTTTATATTCGGACTGTCCACTGCTTCCATCAAATCCCCATTTCACAATTAAAGTCAGATCACCTAAATCAATAGTTTATTTAGTCACACTGAAATTTTCTACCTCCTGTGATTAAGACTAGAGACACTGTTAGAAGCTATAGTGGCTGTAACAAACACGAGACATTTTTACCACAAACACACACAAGAGAAAAAGTAGACAAGTTTTACAATAAAACACAAAACCTGGTTGGTAAGATATTTTAATTATTACCGAAATTAGTCTCCGAATTTTCAAAAATGTCCCGTTGGGATTCTACAATGCGTTGGGCAGTATGGTTAAGGAGGGCTTGAAGGGTAACCTCGGCTGAAGAATTGGAAATGTTGATTGTATCCAGCTCTGGGTAACATTCTTGTTTCGCTTGAAGAACCTTGGCATAGCTTGGAAAAATATCAACCTCAGTTTTTTGGTTTACCAAGTTCCTGATAACTTGGTACTGATATTTTGACAATTTTGCTTCGACCAAAATGTTCAAAGCATCATTTGAATCGAGTTGTCTTACTTTGCCTGTAGATTGGCAATGTTTCAAAGCACAAGCAATGTCTTCATCGACTTCAACGCCAAATACTGTTTTTAGATAAAAACACATTTTTTTCGGGAACAATCCTCGCACCTTCTATGAAAAGACTTACATAGCGTATTTATCTTTTTCTTATCGTCTAAGCTTTCAATTTGATAAGTTTCTTTGAAAATGGTCCATGTTTCATTAATTTTGGCATCACTTCTACTTTTCTACGCCGCATGCCATATGCTAAAAATATCAATTCGCTTGATCACATTGCTAGAATCTAAAAAAAAAAGTGGAAAACAGTCGGGTCGAAATTTTAGGGCTTGCGCAAATTGCGCAAAAAAAAATCGTACGTATTTTAAAAGAGAAAAAATAAAAATAAATAAAATAAGAATCATTGTGGGATTTTATGGGAATTTGATGTCTTGGCTCTTCAGAAAAACACGAAATATGAAAAAATTCAAATTATGCACCATTTTCAATAGGGGTCAACACATTAACTATATACGAGTATATTTTTTAAAGAAAATTATTAAAAAGCTATTAGTATACATTATTTTAATATTCTCATCACCTTTTTTCTAAAATTTACTTTGAACAACCGACGAAAAATGGGTAAACCGCAATGTCGTATTTTCGGACAAAAGTTTTTTTTTATAAAACCGCGAAAAACACTGATCTTTGTGACGCGACTGATTGCCCACAACTAATTTTAGAGAAGAAACCTTACTGCTACATAATTGTCCCGTTATCATAGATAATTATTGCATTAAAAAAAATTAGTTTGTTCAACCTTGAAATTTTGACTTTTGGTCTATGGACTATGGGACAAACCACTGTGAAACGGTTTGCCATTTTTGAAGTGAATTTTAACAATTTCAATAGGTTTTTGAAGCGTGTATTTTTTTTGTCAATGGTCAGAAAATGGCAACTTCAAAAGTGACAGCTGCCCAAATAGTGATATATTCATCAAAATGAAACCTCTTATCGGACAACCCTTCAGTACAGGAAAGCTTAAAAAAATAAACGGAAATTCGAGTTAATAATTTCATCATCTCATAAAATTTCAGATTTTTCAAGAAAAAAATGTTCGTAAAATATAAATTCAAATCTACCTTTTCCTGTTTAGAAAATAATGAAAAACTCATTAAAAAAAACTCCAGTAGTTAAATTTCTTTTCTCTCTGTTTCGATTAAGGTCAAAATAAAAAATACATATTTTACATAAACTGCTCATAAAATAAAAGAACCGCAGCATGCTACACAACCACTACTACTGTTAAAACTTTAAACCGGAAGTACGAAAAGAACCACATTGTAAATTTGTTAACATTCGAAATCAAACCGAATCGAATCGTAAATAAATTTTTGTTTTATGACGATTTTAAGTAAAGGAAACAGCGACATCTTCTATACACACGCACATATTTCAAACCTCTCGTTTGTTTTAAGAGCCTCTTCGTTTTCTAAGTTGACATTCCTTTGTAGTATAAATTCCATACGCAAACACACTTCCACTTCACCCCGTTTATCCTGTGTTGATGTTTTTTCTTCAACGTCTATTAGAAGTCCCCGTATGCCAAGGGTCGTCTCCATCTCCATCTCTATCATATTTGCATAATCAAATGATAAAAGTCTGAAATTTTCTTATAATTTTCAACTGAATACCGTTATAAAAATTGATATACGGTTAACCATAAAAACAACTTTAGAAAACAGAAGTAAGTTAAGAGCTTGGAATGATGTTATGTACTCGTATATATAGGTACCCCCGTTTTTATATTTCATATGAAAGAAGTGAGTCTTGTCGTTACAAGAGTTTAAAGAATAGAAATACCACCCAAATATTCAGAATCAATTCCAAAATTATTTCGTATGCTGGAAAAGAAAGAGAAATTGATAAATAATTGTCGTTATTTATGCAAACTGACTTGGAGAGCCCAATCCGCGACTAGAACAAAAACAAGAACATAAAATATTATGAAGTTCATATTTTAGAATTTGTTTGCATTTAATAAGAATAGAACTTTCCACTTCGAAGAAATATTCTTAAGGGGTTCAAATAATAACTTATGTACTTATTTTTAGCTGTTTAAGCTGTCATGAGAACACTTCGCATATTACAGAGGAATAAGGTATTGACGTTAAAAATTCTAAAACTAAAATTAAAACAGACTCATAGCCCGAAAAATGTCATACAGCCCAAAGAACTGCAACATATGAAATTAAATTAGGGAAATTAGATACATAACCACTTCGTAAAAATTCCGACAAATTTGAACTTTGATTAAAAGCTCGATATATTGATCCTTAATAGTTCCTAAAATGAACTTTAAATTCGGAGTGAAGCAAACAATCGTTGAAGGGTTAATATCTACATGAATATTGGACAAAGTTCCTAGTTCCAAATGTCCTTCCTCTCAGCAGACTTTTTGACGGTTCAGTAATTTTTAACTTCCCATAGGAACTTATTGGAATGGGTCCGATTTGTCGAATTGAAAATTTTGACATTCCTCGACGTTTCAAGGTCCCTAGAGTCGAAATAATGGCTGAAACATAAACACGCTTCAGCTTCGGCTTCGCCTGACGTTTACGAGTTCAGCCATAGGAATTCAATGCATGCTATCACAATGGAGCTTCGACCTCACGTCTCGTTTGACAATCGTAAGGAAAAGAACGTAATGTAACGTAATGTGACTCCAAACGGAAGCTCTAGTTCAATTATCTGAATATTTGCTTTGTCTGACAGCTCAACAGCTGTAAAAAAAAGTCAACAAACAAAATATTTGCTCCTTGGAGGGATGAAATAATAGAAATGTCATTCAAAGCAACCTCGAATCAGGCCCATCGTAACGCAGACGCAGACGAAGCTGAAGCGTGTTTGTGATTCAGCCATAAAAGATTTTTAGAAAGATGTCTGAGCGTCCGTGTGTACGTACGTTTTTTTCGTCCTCCATAGCTCAAGAACCAGAAGCGATATCGACTTCAAATAAATTTTGTTATACAGATAATAGGGCAGAAAGATACAGAAAGGGCTCTCAAGAAAATTGCGTGGGTGGTTTTTTTTACCATAGCAGTTTAAAAAAAAGGTAAAAATTTTGGTTAACCCTAAATATCTCACGAACCAATAACGTTAGAGACATGAATTAAATTTTAAATTGTATGTATATTGTAACGTGATTCCAAACAAGTATATTTTTGGAAAAAAAAATCCAATTAACGGTTTTTTATAAATCAAAAAAACTGAAAAAAAATTTGTCACCTCGAAAATTTTACGAATAAAAAATTATTTTATCTCCAAAACAATTTTGTGCAACGAAGAATAACGTTTTTGACATCTGGTAAAATTTTGAGAAAAATTTAACTGACAGTTTTTTTATAAAAATAAAAACCTAAAAAAAAAACAGTACCCAGAGTTGGTAAAAATTTAATTTCGCCTCAAATATCTTTTCAAAACTTTGAGATATCGGCTTTAAACTACTTTTATCTTTCAAAATATATTGTTTTCAACATTCAGTAAAATTTTGAGAAAAATCCAATTGACATTTTTTTAACAAAAAAATAAAAACCAAAAAAAACCTACAACTTGGTAAAAATGTACTTTCGACTCAAATAGCTTTTCAAAAATTAAAAATATTGGCTTCAATTTTATTTCACAGAAAATATTGGTTTTCGATATTCAGTAAATTTTTGTATAAGAATCTAACAGTCCGTTTTTAAAAAAATAAAATCTGCAAAAAATAATACGCAAATTTGGTAAAAATTGATGTTCGCTTCTCGATATCTCTCAAATTAATTTCATTCATCCAATTTGTATTTGTTTATATGAGAAATAAATACAAATAAAATTTAAGAAATGCTACTAAAACTGGTAAAAAATTGTTTTCGACTAAAAATCTATTTAACCAAACTAGATTTTGAAATAAAACTATTTCATTAAATGAAAAATATTGGTGGTAATTTTGAAATTTTTAAGAATAATTCAACTGACAACTTTTTTAACAAAACACGAAAACCAACGAATCTTTTAAGCAAGACAAATCGACCGACGGGATGGGAAGTTATCAGTGTGGGTGGTATCCTAGCCTCTGGTTTTCTGTTTTTTTTATTGAAAATTAATAAGAGCATTGCATTTTTTAAAACAGAAATTAATCTTGATTACATAAAATTTTGAAAAAAAAAATAATATTTCAAAGTAAAAACCAAATGTTTTTTTTATGTCAAGTTGGAAAAATAATTTTTTCCAAAACTGTTTACGCAAACAACTTAAAATTAAATAATGGGTTTCTGTCTTTAAAAATTTGGAACATGTTTCTGTTCTGTTGCTGTTATTTTTTAATATTTTGTTTCTCTTTTAAATCAATTTTTAGAAAATTGCATGCTATACGATTTTTGACCGAAACTACTCGCGATAACTTTTTGGTGCACCTTGTAAGTATAAGTCTTGGAAAATTCGTGAACGTTGATACCGAAAAAATATATGCCATCACGATTTTTTAAAGATATTGGCTTACAAGAGGCAGCACAAGAAATATACTTTATTAAAGAACTAAAATTAAAATATCTCAAAACCTGTACACTGGAGAAGAAAAATTAGGCTTATATTTTATTCCCTTTCATTGGATATCGAAATAATTTGTTTTACTTTTCTATCTCGGAAGATATAAACAGCAGTTTCGGGTAAAAACAGATATGATATTTTTACCACTGCACTCCTTCAAATTTATATATATATCAGCATTTTCATAAACGCTATATGGCTAAACGTCACCTTTCTTTTGATAGTACAATAGACATTCCCTTTGGACGTTAAGGTTTTGAGCTACAACTTTCCAATATTGACTTCGTTGGTATTGAGTGTATTTGAATGCTCCTAAGCAGATTTTGTTCTTAAACAAACTCCAATAAAAATTCTTTCTCACAAGGATAATAATAATAAAATCAATTTATCAAACCAAGAAAGAAAACAGTATACAAAAATTCGAAAACCAAAACAAAAAATACGATATGACATTTCGGTCTTAAAATAACAGATCCCATCAATTCATTGGACTGACTTCTTATACACAATACACATTTAAATACAGTCCAACAATTCAGCATCCCTTTTATACCCAGAGTTATTAAGTTTTATTCTTTTCATTCATTCTAGCTGATAACTAAATTATCTCCATAAATTTTTATGAATCCGCTTAAAAATTCACCCCACGACCGACGACGCGACGCGACGCTCGCATACTTCTTCTTCAAAAGTCTTTGCGGTCGTACTTTTACAGCATAACTAGAGACTGTGCTCGTGGTGCTTCTATTGCTTATCGCAATTACAAACCGGTAAGCAATTGTACACGACGACGCGGGAGAAGGATTTTACTTCGCTATAAGATTCTTTTCAACTCTCATAACCCCCCGAACTACCCTTCCTTCCTCTTAAAACCATCCCCTTAAACTTAAACAGGGTTAACTCCGTCAAATAAATTCAACCGCAAGTCGTAGAATATGAGTTATATAAATTTCTCTTCAACTTGTGATACTGTAATTATAGAAGAATTAGACTTACCCTGTAAGCTGTTAAAAAGGTTTGTTCGAGGCAAGAATTATTCTCAAACCACATAAGGACCATGGAACCTCAAAAGGAAGCCGGAGAATATGAAGCAAAAATACAGGCTTATGAATAACTAGCAGACGCGGAGTGAGCATTTCGGAGTAATACTAATCGCGAGCACGTATTCGCTTTATGTTTCACGCGACTATTTGAAATATGAGTTCGCTGGTAAATTCACCTGGCAAAGGCAACAAAAATGTTGAACTATAACCAAAAGAGAATAAAAACATACAATTGCAGATAAATTCGTGATTTTTGTACAGAATGTGAACAATCGTGAGATACATATTGAATTAGTTAATTTCGACACGAAAGGACGTTTGAAAAAATAAGAGGACCAATTCTGTTTAATTTGCAGACGTTATATTGTTCGCCGGGAAAAAATCCATACTTTATTTCATTACATTATAATTTCAAAGATATGTTTTACTGACTCAGTTTTATACATACGTAAAGCTGGAAACCTCAACAAAAAATTTCGGAATTTAAACGATACAAAAATTTAAGATTCTTTTTGTGCTAACTCAGTGATCTAATCTCGGCCTTGGGCAATCCCAACTTGACGTCCAGCTAGAAACACCACAAATTGATGCTCAAAATCTTAAAAAATTAATGATGAGGGATAATTTATGACTATTTTTAGTCTTTTTAGTTTGCGGAACTCCAGATAAGTCGAAAAGCTGAAGCTTTTGGAGACTTTATAAACCAAACAAAATTTTAAAAATTAAATGATGAGGGCATTTAGGGTTATTTTTGGACACCTCAGTTCGCACAACTCCAAATTGATTTCTCAAACTTTCACTACCAAACTTAAGTCGAACAGCTGAAACTTTTGTAGACTTTCTAAACCAAACACAATTTTTAAAATCTAATTATAAGGAAATTAAGAGCTATTTTTGGGCTTCTTAATTCACGGAATTCCAAATTTGTTTCTCAAACTTGTATACCCATACTTTAACCGAAAAGTTAAATCTTTTGGAGACTTACTTAACTAAACAAAATTTTAAAAATTTTATCATGAACTTAGGAATATTTTTGGACAAATTAGTTTCTCAAGCACTTACCCCCAGGCTTACGTATGTCGGAAAATTGACTGGAATATTTTTGGGCTTCTTAGTTCGCAGAACTCCAAATTAGTTTCTCAAGCCCTTACCAGACGTATGTATGTCGAAAAGCTGGCACTTTTGGAGACTTTCTATTCTAAAGAAAATAATGAAAATCTTATTATGGGGGAAATTAGGGATATTTTTGGGCTAATTACTATTCCCGGCTTTGTTCCAAAATCTTTTATCAGTTTGATGAAAAACTAAATTCTTAAGGTTTGTTGACGCAATAAGGACCTTTTCCAAAACAAAATTCAGAGAAAAAAAATCAATTTGTTATCGGAGTTGTTGTTTTTCAGTTTATCAGGATAAGATCAACACAAGTTTGAGGAGGTTGGGATTTTGGAACTAAGCAGAAATTAGCACAAAAAGAGCCTTACATTTTTGCATCTTTAGAATCAGTGCGTTAAGTTAGCCCCCTTTTTTTTTGATATTCCTATTTTGGAAAGTTGTTCCAGGTTGTTCCTGATTTGTTCCGCATTTCGAAATTCGAGTGCGGTGTTTCCAGCTTTACGGAGCTCATTTTTGCTTTAAACAAATTTAAATGTTCCGTCATGATAATATTCTTTAACTTTCATTTTTTTTTCAGTGAAAAAATAAAAACGAAATTCCATCTATTGCCAACCAAAATTTTTGTCACAAACATAATTGCATAACATTGAAAGTAAATTCATAGCCAGACGATTCCGGAAGAATTATGACCTTGGCAAATGTGAATTGGCACAGATTTATTACGCGTAAAAAAAGAAGCCTTAACCTTTCATGTGTAATGAATTCGTCTCTCAAACACGGCACAGAAGCAGCGTGGCGCGACTATTTGCAGAAATCAGCCAAAAAATTGTGCCAACATCCTTTGCTACTCGTATATCTTCAACTTCTATAGTGGCGGCGCGACGCGTACCTTTCGTTCCTACCTTTCAAACAGGCTTCCAAGTTAGGCATATGTAACAGTTCAGCCCCACCATACATCATATGTAATGTAAAAGGATGTGATTTTTTTTTCATTTTTCCAGGATCAGGACATCCTGATGGTTTGACTGTTTTTGCCCCCCTCAAAATATTTAAAAATATTTTTGCCGCGAAGTTAGAAAAGTGATGTATGATTCAAGGGTTTCCCATCTACATATCTATATAGACATGTTTGTATATCTGAAAAACAGCAGGAAGTTGCATACATTATTTAAGGATATGAATGTGGCGAATGTCCGTCGCTCGTCGCGCAACGCAACGCATCGTACATATCGGTCCAGATTGTAATTTGGCTAAGTGGTCATTCTTCATTTTAATATTTTCGAGGGGTAAAATCATAATGGATGAGGTCGCGTTGATTAAATGGCCGCTGAATAGGTAAATATTCAACTTTTATGCTTATTCAATGTTTTATTGTTTTATTCTTTTTGGTTGTTTGAATATTTTTATAGAATCATATAAAGGTCACCGAAATGATAAAGAAATTCAGCTATAACTTACATCTGGTTATTTATAATAGTGCTGAAGAAGCAAAGGGTCAATATAGTATTTGATTTGTGAGGCAGTTAAAATTATAGGCTAATGTCGATGCTATATGAACACGCATCATTATCATTCATATAAAACTCCAAAGTCCAAAAATGTTTAGAGGCTGAATGAGAACGTAGGTATTTTGAATTAATAAACAAGAAATCATGCACATTAAGAAAGAAAATTAATTTTTGTTTAATTAAAGAAAACAATTATTTAAGATTTATGTATGAAGAAAAACTTAAAGCCATACTTTGTTTTGAAAATTAACATTTAGCAGTATTTTGTATCTACGTCCAAGAAAAATAAAATCAAGAGTCAAAATTAATTATTTGCCTGGACAAAAACGCCAAACAAAAAATCATCTATGAACGATATGAAACGGTGAAGTTTCGATGGTTGTTTACCATGGTTTGACAGTTGAGTATGTCAAACTGTGTTGACATTTCTGTTCAGTAAGGTTTTACAATGCAACATGAATTATTATTTGCCAGAACAATGCTTTCAAAGCCCTTTGTACATTTAACAATGTTAAGTGACGATTAAATGACATTCTTGAAGTGTGGTTGAAAAAACAATCTCTACACTTAACAGTATGTTAATGTCTATCAGACATTTCTGGCAATGCGGATATTACTAAAGAATTGCTTAGGGGGGAAACTCTCCTTATTGTTCAAAACTATAGATTGTACTGGAGCAAATATAGGGTGTTTTTTAGCTGCATGAACATTTTCGATAATTGTTGTCACTGGTTTGACATTTCTGTTCAGTAAGGTTTGGAAATTCATCATAAATCGTTTAACACCAGAACAACGCTTCCAATTGTGAAAATTTACTTTGAGAAAAAATAAATCTGTTCGCGAACTTCTTTAACAGCTTTTAGTAAAGATAGTCATTTCTTGGTTAATATAGATTCGTCATTAAGTGAAATCGCCGTAAATGAAGCGAAGGCAATTTTCATACCATTCATAACCTTTCCATCAATTCAATTTGACTATTTTATGCGTTTTACAAGCTTGTGGTATCATCGGTCCTTATTTCTTTTGACCGCTATCGAGCTATGCTGACTGTGTTTTTATTTTTAAAAATTAATACACTAAATATAGACGATATTTGGTTTCAAAAAGATGGTGCAATTAATCATATAGCGCGTTTAACCAGTCATTTATTGGAAAAATAATTTGGTGACAACTTTATTTCCAGAAGTGGAAGAAATAGAAAAAAGTCCCTCTTTCGTACGACTTAAGGCCTTTAGATAATTTTGTATGGGACAACTTTAAGTCATTGGTCATGCCGACAAATTAGCAGTTCTTGAGGCATGGATGTCAATTTTTAAGTTACCATTAACGCCACAAGGATAGATTTATTAAACAAAAAAGTAGTGAAAAATTGTACTAATGAATAGGCTATGTAATTCGTATCTGTGGCAAATAAAATAAATAAAAAATAAATTAGGTGGCGCAACAGTCCGTAGAGAACCAGGGCCTAGTGACTTACAACTCTCAACCATTCCTGTGTACGAGTACTGTTGTCAGGGATGGAGGGGACCTACAGTTTAATGCCGAATCCGAAGCATTACTCTTGGAGAATTTGTCAATTCCTCGCAAGAGGCAGTACCCGTTTTTTTTTTTTTTTTTTTTTTTTTTTTTGAAATTAAGGTGGCACAGGCAGGGATCGAACCCAAGACCTCTCGCATGACAGTCCAACTTTTTTTTTTTTTTTTTTTTTAATTCATTTTTATTAATTCAATCTTAAATCTATCTTAAAGCTAGACAAAAATTCATAAAACTAGCCTAATTAACCATAATTTACAACTAACTTACTGGTCCCATACGGACACTCTAAGTTAAACAATAATACTTAATGCTAATGCCTTTCGGCCCTAAGATCTATTTAACTTCAATTCATTTTATTTATTTTTGTATTCATTAGAAAATTTAGAAAAAAACTAATGTCAATATCCTTTTTTATTTTTACTTAAAAACTACTTAAAATAAGGTCCTTAATATAAAACTTAAAGCTAACTAAAACTACCTATTCTACCTATAAACTACTTAAAACTAGAACAACCACAGCAGCAAATCTAACTATCTAACGTTTTTTGTTTTTCATATTTTGTCTTTTTTTTTTTTTTTTTTTTTTATTATTCCATTTTTTTTTAATTTTTCAACGTCCAACGCACTAACCATCATGCCACGGGTACTACATCTGTGGCAAATATATTCCGTAAATCATATTTAAAAAATAAATGCCATGAAATTATGTACCAAATTGTAATAATAAAAAATTAAATCGAGCAATATTTATTTCCTGTGTTATTATTTAAAGTTCTCAAGCTCTTAAAGAAGTAACCGATATTAATACATTTAATATAAAATAAGGCCTGTCAAATCTTGTCTCATAAATTTGGCTCCATTGATAACTATCCATGGAATCCAATCCAAACCTGGGAAAATTACTACTGAGATCTTCGTGATTTTTTCAACATTTTTAGAAGTCTCCCTAACTCAAAAAACAAGATAATGTCAAATGTCACAATTTGGACGTACTTTAATTTTTGCAAATGGCGTCCAAATGTCATTACACCTCCTTAATAAAACATTTCTTGGAGTTTCCAAACAAAAATGAAAAACCAATATCATATGTCACAATTGAAAATAGATTTTAATATGATTACACCAACTTAATAAAATATTTTTAAGGGGCAACCAAAATGGAAAAAGTATTTACATTTGGCACAATGTAAACGTGCCTTAGAATGTCGTGCGTCAAATGTCATTAAAATTTTGTTTCAATTTAATTTTAAGATTTAAATCTTAACTTATAACTAAGAGTATCTATAATTAATTTTAAAGTTAAGGAATTTAATGTTTTTCATAATAAATATAATAAAGTTTTAGTTATAAAAATCATAACTCTAATGAAAATGAAAACGTATTGTCATATATATCACAATAAGAGCACACCTTAATGTTTGCAAATGGCGTCAAATGACATTACACCAACTAAATACAAAGTTTCAAAATCCTGTCAACAACTTTATTCATGGAAATAAACTATTCTTAGAAAAAGAAAATTCACACAAAATGGTAGGAAAAACAGAAGATAAAGTTTTATTTTCACAAAATAGTAAGAGAATTTCAGGCTTAGTATAAATATACATTTTATCCAAGACCAAATTGTGAACTGCTACTACGAGTATGAATACTTAATCCCTAAGAAATTAGTAATTAGAACATTTTCAGGGCTATCCTTGAACAAACTGTTTACTGACAGCTTTTAAATTTTTAGAACAGTGGTCTTTAATCTTAATCTTAAACAACATTTAGCTGGGTGCATTGATGTATTCTAGTTTCTACAACAAGAACAAGGAAACACTCATTCAAATAAATCTTAACTCATATATACCTTTCTCTCTAATCTATGAAACAATTCATCACTTCCAAAAACCTATCCAATATTCAAGTAAGCAATCATCCAATTGACTTTAATCTCTCGTTAGTTCAAATCCAAAACCATGATGATGAATATAACACAAGAAAACTGTTTAAGAAAAACAAACAATATTCATTAATATCTAGATTGATTTTCCTTTATTCTTTTTCATCATTCGAAACAAACGACACTGGACTTAAATATTCACCCCTTGCTACATTCATCATATCAAAGACCGAAAACAAAAATCATCTATATCCTTGATTTCTTCATTTATGGAAATATACCTCGCAGCTAAAAACACATTCGGTCCATCAATCATATGAAAACCAAAAGAAAGAACAACGACAACATAAATCATAAGTCCGATCATCATCAGTCGACAAAACATCACCATTACGTACAAAACCACATCGACCGACCATCATCATCATCAAATCTCATCCCATCCCCCAAAGGCAAAACCAAAAGGAAGTCCTTCCTGACAAAAAACAACAACCCCAAAAAAAAAAGGAAAAACCCCAACAAAAAACTATACACGCCAACAAAGTCTCAAACCCCAACTTTTTGGTACGAAAGTGTTAACTAAGAAATGTGCAAAACCAACTCCATAAAGATGGAGGAGATAATTGTTGAATTTTTTTCCAAAACGAAAACCATCTCAAGGACTCTATATCCCAAGCCCAACTCTGCATATTCAAGGCATCTCTCGATTACATGTACTGGTTGTACTCTTGTGGTAATGGGGAACAAAGAATCAAGATATTCCCGAAAAGCAACATGTTCGCCGCCGCCTTAGTCCTCCTTTTTTACCCGTGCCAAAAGCGGCAGCTGCGAGGAACGGGGAGACCGAGAACCCACTGCAGCAGCACAGGCAGCAGTACGGGGACTGGGAGTTGTTTATATGCCATCATATGTGTCTTCTCTCGAAGTCCATACGGATTCTCACACATCACACATGTTTCTCTACACAAGATATAAAGGCTCTATGTACAACCCCCATTGGAGGGTGGTTGGTCGTTGGTGGTTAAATGGGATTTATGTACTATCCGTGGGCATATGTGCATCTTTAGGAGAGGGCTCCATTTTCACCGAGCTACAAAAAAGACTCCATTTCGATTTTTCGATAGGACAACGACAGGGATACGCCTCCAAAGTCAAACAAAGATGAGTAAAATTCGTATTTGGTCGTTTTGGGGGGTTGTTTTCGAACTCGATTCGATATTTCGAAATTCGAAAATGAGAGAGCAAGAAGTCAGAGAGCAGAAGCGAAAAAATTATATCTCTTTTTCTTTATTTCTTTTTATCTTGAAAATACAACGGAACCTATTTTCAGTTCAATCCCGGTAATAAGTTCATACTTTCCAAGTGTGAATTTTATAGATGATTTTATGTTTTTGCCATAAGAAGTAGATATAGAGGCCGAAATGGCCATCACATCCTTTAGCAGGACAATCAAAAAGTTTATACCGCTTTGGCCAAAAATAAGTTCATCAAAGTACCAGCCAACCAGCCAGCCAGCTAGGAGGATAGCGTTTTAAGGAACTCATGCGGTTTTGGCGTTGGAGTCATAAAAATAATATGGTGGTAGTGAAAATTAAGTGCAATAAGAGTTTTTTTATTCGTTGTCAAAAGTTTATACTGACACAAGAGTGATAACATTTATTGAACAAACATATATTAGGGGTGTTCTTTATTGAAACCATGTGAAAAATAATAATCAAAGATTGTTGCAAATAAGTAATTTTGTTTGTACAAATATTCAACATTTTAATTCATACAAAATAACTAAATCATGTAAAAATTCTGTATCGATAGTTTTAAGTTTATCGGAGAACAAAATGTTCAATGTAAAAAATAAAGCCTAAGAAGAAAATGGTTAGCTGCGAGGAAAAACAGTAAGCAACGACGAGTTTAACCTTAAACATTCGCTTTTGATTACACTGGTGGTTAAAGGATTAAGATGTTCTGAATTCGAATTTCACCTTTTAATTTTTCTACTACATTAGGTTTTTAAAATATGCCATCCTCTCAAAATGCTGAAGATAACCAAAAACGTGCCTTTTAGACTAAATCTTCTAGACACAGTTTAAATTATTTTAGTATCTCTTTCATTAGTTATGAGATGACTTATGGGCCCTCATTTGGAGTTAATTCCGAATCTAAACTCCAATTTGAGCTATATGTGTTCAAATGCGGAAATATAAATTAATAATACCAGATCTCAACATTATTTTCTTATTTTGTTTTAATATATTACAAAAGTTTTAACCTTAAGACTACGAATTCGGTATAAGATCAAAAATTGCTTTTATACAGCTTTGCGTTTTTCTGTAAGGAACCGTTTTAGCATAAATGATTTAGCGTTCTTTTAAGAAGGTTAATGTATGGCAGGTGAAGACTTACAACTAATGCGGATTTCATTGGATTAGATATGGAAAATCATTAGCCGAAAAGCCTAATAAAGGTTTTTTTTCGAATTTTTAAAGTTTGTATCTCAAAGACATAAAGAAATAGATTGATTTATAAGTCGGATACTAACTAACGCAATCAAAACTCTTAGAAAAACTATAATTTTATTACCACCTACATTAGCTTGCCCACCCATTGTAAAAAGTACCAAAGTAAATTTTAAAAAAATACGTTTTTGTTCCTTTTATTTATATTTTCAAACATATTCTGTTAAAATTATAAGGCCGTATATCTGATGTTCTCCGAATTGACGCCTCATAAAAAGCAACTGCTTTCAGGTATAACATGTTCCACCTACCTGCCTCAATGAAATCTATGAACGCGTTATTTCTCGAAATGAGATTTTTTAATTTAGCTGTTCATGTAACTTAAAAACTTAAGGAGTAACTCTTGAATATATTTACGTAGGACATTTTACGTTGGAAGAAAATTGACGAAACAATTGATTATTTTATAGGCAGTAACATTTTTTTTTAAACGAAAACATTTTGTTAGATATTAATATTTTCCGAAAACTTTATGAGTTACCATTTAGAAGAAAAGCTCCCCATTTTGTTTTATGTGCCCAGAATCATGGCTATGGAACTTCGTTTTAAAAATATTTAGAACTCGAGGATTTCTTCCCATTTAATCATATGTGTAGAACTCGGTTTAAAATCATTTCTGAGTTCTAGTAATTTTAGATCTCGGTTGAATGGAACTGAGTTGAGTTCTCACGTGCTTTTCGCTATTTTTGTAGCACCCCGTAGATAGTTCTGACACAAAATTCTAAAATGTATAACGAATAAACTCAAAAAGTACTATACCGATTTTAATAATTCTTTTTTGATTAGAAAGCTACATTGAGTAACATAGGCTATATTTAGTACTAAATTACTATAGAAATCTTTAGAAATTCCTATTAAAACCCACCGAAAGTTTAAAAAAATTAGCCATAAAATGTCTTTCATCGCATACGCTGCGATGAAAATTTAGTGATTCATGGTCGTTTTAATTAGCATGCGTATAACTTAAATATCTGTACCTATTTATGTCTACCCGTGCGAAGCCGGGACGGGCCGCTAGTTCTACATAAACAGAAAAATAGTGAATAAATTTAACTCAACGCGATTTTATTAATCATCGTTTAAGACACACGAAAGAAACTTCTATTGATTTGTCTTTAATGATTTTGGGAAGTTTTTTAATATTAATCGAAATGTGTAACAGAACAAAATTTTCTCCGTTTTTAAGTTTCGATCCCACTCGATTTTTAAAACTTAGCTTAAAGTTTAGAAAAAAAAAACACTGAATCATTTGACTATAGGTATGGTTTTTCACAGAAAATGACGAAAACTTTTTTAAATTCTAATTTTGATTTGGCAATAAATCCTAATCTTTAAAAAGACTTTCACTTCCAAGTTTAAGAAATAATTGGAAATAACTTCAATTTTTTAACTTATCAACTTATAAATATTTTGGGAAATGTCATGGAGTTGTAAGCGTTTGAAAATTTGCCTTTCTCTAAAATTGTTCAACAAGTCAACGATCTAAAAGTAATGTGTTGGTTTGAAAAAGATTGGTCAGCTCTAAGTCCGGACCTTAATCCAATAAAAAGAGGTATGTAAAGAGAGCTTTAGATAAAACACAAACCGTAAATGCCTCGGAATTTTTCCAAAAATGTTAAGGAATCATGAACAAAATTTTCGGTCAGGAAACAAAGAAATATTTTCCCAATTACTTCAACGAATTTATGCATATTAAGATAATTTTCCACCACTGTATGTACCAATCATGAATCAATTATCAATAAAGTTAAGAAATTAAGATGAAAGAAAGGATATTTCTACTTTTAAAGGTTAAAAAATTTTCCTCCGAAATTTTTTTAAATTAAGAAAAAAAATGTGTTTATTAAATTAATTAAATTAAATCGAGATTCTGGGTCAGAAGAACTTGATTTTGATGGTTTTATAGGTAATATATTAAAACAGTTACAGTACATTTTGATCAAAAATTTCTTCTACACAAGGTTAAACTCTATCAACCTTAAGTGAAAACCAACTAAAATGTTTATTTAGACAAACATTGTTTTGGAAACTTAGATGTAAACTTATCAAATATGAAACTTTTTTAAAAACCATGTTACTTTCCCAACACGGCTCAAAAATGTGTATACCTATCCTTAATTTTCGTTTTAGGGTGCATGTTCGTTCTCAACATCTATGTATGTACATAAAAAGGTTGGACAACTACCACCGACCCAGTGTTTTATATCCAGATATTGACAGTTTAATTCGTCAATAATTTTGATGGTAAAAACTGATTTTTTATCTGAACTCATAAAAATGGGTTTAACAAGCAAGCATTATCTTTTTAAAAAGACGAAAAACAACCAAAGCTGAAATTTGGACATAAATATTTCTTCACCAAGCTCTCATCATCATCATCAGGTCCTCTAACCCCGTACGGGGCATAGGGCGTCAACAAAACGTCTCCATCCTTCTCGATCTGCAGCTAGATACCTTAACTGTGTCCACGTCTTTCTCTGGGAGTTAGCTTCCGATAGCACTGTAGATTTCCATGTTGTTCTTGGTCTTCCAACCCGCCGTGACCCCTGAGGATTCCATTCAAAGGACTGCTTCGCAATATCATCGTTTGGTTTCCTCAGTGTGTGACCAATCCATTGCCATTTGCGCTTTCTGATGTCGATGTCCAAGCGCCTCTGACCTGTCCTACGCCACAATTCCTGGTTAGATATTGTTTGTGACCAGCGAATTTTAAGGATGTGACGCAGACAGCGGTTCACAAAAGCCTGCGATTTTCTCGGTTGGTGGCCGAGACTTTCCATGTTTCACAAGCATCTAATAGCACGGACTTCACATTGGATTCGAAGAATCTCAGTTTAGTGCGTAAGGAGACTTGACTGGATTTCCAAATTTGGGACAGAGCACCAAAGGCAACGCGAGCTTTATTTATTCTGGTTTTTACGTCCAGATCCGTACCACCATTTGCTGATACAATACTTCCGAGGTAATTAAATTGCTCGACCTCTTCAACAGGCGTGTCATGCAGAATAATACGATGTTGTGTTGGGGGGCCTGTTAGCATTATTTGTGTCTTTTTGCTATTTATTTTAAGACCGCACGATTCTCCTTTCACCCGTAAAGTTTGACACATCTCGTTCAGCCCACTGATGTTATTTGCCATGAGACATATATCGTCGGCATAGTCTAAATGGCTAAGCCTTTCAAACGTTCTCCATTGAATACCTTGCCTCTCAGCTGTACCGACGCTGGCCGTCAGAACATCATCTATCGCCAGCAGAAAAAGAATTGGCGATAAAACATCCCCTTGTCTCACACCCTGCCGCACTTCGAAAGAGTCGGATAGCTTGCCATTATGCAACACGAAACACCTTGCATTAATGTAGGACTCCTTTATAATGGCAACAATTTTTAGCGGAATTCCTCTCCTAAGAAGTGATCTCCATATACATTCTCGGTTAACTCGGTCAAAGGCCTTCTCAAAATCTACAAACATGAGGTTTAGCGGTGTTTGAAATTCTGCAGTCTGCCCGAGAACAATGCGTAAGGTGTTGATATGGTCAACGCACGACCGACCGCTGCGGAAGCCAGCCTGATTCCTCTTGAGTGTAGTCTCAATTCTAGCCTTTATCTGTTCGAGGATTAAAGTTGCCATTAGCTTTGGGAAAATGGACAAAACGGTAATACCACGCCAATTGTTGCAGTTCTTGAGATCACCTTTTTTTGGCACCTTAACAATCACTCCATCCCTCCATTCCCTGGGATAGGTCTCGTTTTCCCAAACAGTTTGTATAAGCGGATGCAAGATACTAGCTGCTGTGGTGGGATCAACTTTCAGGAATTCCGCTGGTACTCCGTCAAGCCCGGCTGCTTTGTTGTTTTTGAGGAGATTAATCGATGTTTCAATTTCCGCTACTGAAGGGGGTTCGATGTCAATACCCCTGCAGGATCTGCGCATCTCGTTAAGTTGGGGCACTTCAGCACTCTGTTTAACGGGATTCTCATTTAACAGGGCACAAAAGTAATCCTTCCACCTACGAAGTTGATCTTCAATTGATACCAATAATGTCCCATCCACATCCATTACAGGATGATTGTTGTTGCTTTTTTTCCCGACAACTTCTTTGGCTATTTGGTACAATTCTCGGATATCTCCTCTTCTTGCAGAGTTTTCAGCATTATCAGCGTGTCCATCTATCCTCACCCTCCTGTCACGTCTCACACAACGATAGACCATCACCAAGCTCTACACAAAAATAATTACATTTTTCAATCTGTGAAATGTATGGACAATGTATAAACCCACGTACTTTTAAAAGTTACTTAGGAATTAAACTTGGTTAAAATTAATTTGTATGATCAATAATTATTTATCTATATATAAGACATAGAACTTGATTTCTGATAAATAAATCCTTAACGATAATTTTTTATCTAAATTGCAGCTTAAAGAAAATTGGTAGTTGGAACCGAAATAATAAAACTCTTTCATTTTAATACTTCCTTTATCTAAACTTCTTAAATTATCTTCAATAACCATTAGAATATCAGTTATAAAATATGTATAATGTCTATCGCATATTGCCTCTTCCTTCAAAATATTCACATTTCAACCCCTTATAGTTATGAACAAAAATGTAATTTGTATTATTTTTGTCTGTTTATTGCAGATGTCTCAGTAATTTAAAATGCAATGTGTTAATCCGATTTGGCCGCTTCATATCTAAATCTTCTTCCTCACACATTTACCTAAATGGTCCAAACCAATGATACCTACATATATAATAACATAAGCTCACAAAATTGACTTCAGACTGACACACTGCATACGTAACTTAAGAATATTCTATGTGTTAATTCAAATATTTTATTAATACAAGGTGTCCTTTGGTGCCATTAAAAAACAAAAAAAAGTGCAAACAACTCAATCACTGCAAAAGGGACACGTGGCGCCCATTAATTCTCACCCAACACACACGCCAACTTCTGTTATCAGTTTCGTAAACACTACAAGATGGCGGCACGTGTCACAGTTTGGGTGGTCGGCTTTTGTGACGCAAATTCTAATTTCAAACATCCGCCAACAAATAAAATCCTATTAATTGAATGATTATCCCACTGGGAGTGGCCACACTTGATTTGACATTGGAATCATATGGGAACTTACTCCAGCAATAATCAGACAGCAATAAGAAAGTCATTTATTTTGTTCGAATGGATTACTCGTAGTTTCTGGCAATGTGGAGCGAAATCCTTTTTCACACAACCTTCGGCTCCGTCGGTCGTCATCGCCGCCGATAGTGTTGCTCTTCACAGATGGAGATCCGGTATCTCGAAAGAGCGATTAATCAAAGTGTCCACAATTGGCGTTGCTCGTATAATCCGCTCAGAGCACCTTTTCCCACACAAGATAACTTTCGAACCATAAGTAATTGAGTTCCGATTTTGATATCCTGTCAGGAAATTAATTGAATGGGATAAAGTGTCCTCTCATTCGAGACATGTCATTTATTATCTGATTGTTTGGTTTGGTTTGGTTTGGAGCTTGAGCTTGAACTTGAACTTCTTTTGCTTTGCTTGGCTAACAAAGTAATCAAGAGAAAACTTCAAAGACGGACTCACGGATGTGCGATGTGATGTGATGTGATGTGTTGTACAATGGAAGGGGTTTGTGATTACACATCAACCCTTTTGTATTTTTCGTGCTTTATACGCCACCACCACCACCACCGCATGAATATCCTGGGGTTGTTTGAAAATAGGCTGGCTTTGAATTCTTTTCTAGGAGACCATATGCCATGTGACGGAATACACCGAGATTGGTATAGAAATGATATCGTCATAATATAGGCTTTTGGTTCGTTTCAAAAAGGAAGGTATGTGGTGTAGAAGATGAAGCCAGGTTGCAATTTGTTGCGCATATGGTCAAAGTGTTTATTCAAATGAAAAGGATTCGGTTTCACTTTTTTTGATTTGTTTTTTTTTTTTTTTTTTTCTTCCTTGAAATATTTTTGTTGTGTGAGAGATTGGCAGTAATCTAGACACGAAGCGCCTTAGGGAGTTTTTGACGTGAGGCTTTTTCACTTGATTTTTCAAGTGTAAATTAGTTGATTTTGTTGTTTGACTGAATGGAATATTTAAATATGATCCTTATTGTGGAGGTTTTTTCTGTTTTTCAGTCTTTGAAGTAGGTTCGTGGTGTGTAAGAAAGAAAGAAAAAAAGAAAGAAAGGATGTTTTTATGTTGTTGATGTTAAAAAAAAGACATTTTCTATGGAAAATATGTTGCCACATGCATACGACTTAAGGTGCTTATTTATTGATAAAGATTTTAATGGAAATTTAAGCCTTTATAGAATACAGTTTGAATGAAAGTGAAACAACTTAAGACAATTTTGAACATACATTTAATAGCTTATTAACACTAAAATATCGGCATTTGAATATTAGAACCTAAATAGGTGGACTGATTTGTTTTCAATTTGGTGCAGACCAATTACGGATAATTTAATCTTGAGAATATGTTTTGTTTAACTTATGTTTGGCAATGGCAAGTACTTCTATGTTACTAATATATAAAACAATAATTGAAACAAAATTGCTTTACAGTACGATGTTTACTTTAAATTAGATATGCTCATAGATGGCGTTAGTGTGCCTATTGATCTACCACGGACACGCCATTTTGTTTTTTCATGAATTTGACGTCTGTCAAGTACATTTTTAGCAATTTAATAACAGAAAGTCAATTTTTCCTTTTGTAATCATGTCCAGTATTGTGCTAGAAAAAAAGCATACTATGTGCGGGAAACTCTGCTTTTTTACTCTAATTAAAAGAAATCAGCTAGAGAATCACATCAAATGATTGTGTAGGCCTTGCAAACGAGTATCGATTTCGTCGGTTCAAAAACGGCATTTTGACTTGGGGGAAACTTAAAAATCGGTACAAGAAGGTTCAAGGCCATCAGGCAGGCTTCTTGAAAAGGTATACGATACACAATCGCAGAAAGTGCTTGCTAAGTAATTGGTTGCTACTCAAACAGCCATTTCTAAGCTTTTTCGTACTTTGAAAAATTTTAAAAAGGCCGGAAAATAAGTGCTGACAAAACACATACGAAATCTTGCTTTCCAGACGAAAAAGAAAGTTGTTTTTGCATTGGATGGTGAAGACGACAACGCACAATTGAAATTGTCAAAAATGGCCCAAAATTGCTTGGATAAAGTTGACCTCTTCCTCTTACCACCTGTTTTCGACAATGTACTACACGCTCACCCAGCAAAACTTTGATTCTTACGGAAAAGTCCAAAAACACATATTTGGAAGTCTTCCTCGTCGTCTTCTATTCTTACAAAAAAGTCTAAAAAGACATTTTGGGAAGTCTTCCTCCAAAGGAATTTTTTAGGCATGGTATCCACAAATTACCCGAGAAATTGAAAAAATGTATAGTTAGCGAGGGCAAATCCTTTGGATAAATTTGCTTTTGCTTTATTTCGAAAAAACAATTTATTTAAGGTTATACTTCTGATATTTAAGAAGTCTTACATTTACATTACGGGGACATTTTTTCGAAGCTATTTTAAAATCTTCTAATTTTTTAATAATACAGTGATAATATTTTATTAACCAATGAAACAAATTCTGTGCTTTTTTTGGTTTTGAAAATTACAAATATTTTCTAGATTTTATATTTAAAATTTTTGTTTACACTTTTTCAACTTCTTTACCACTGAACTTAAAGCTATTAAAAGCAATTCCGTACAATATAATGACGCATTTTATTTATTTTTAAAATAAATAAATTGTAATTAAAACGGTTTTGTCTTATATTTTCATTCGCATTTTGTTTTTTTTTTGTTTGCCTTAAATAATAATTAGAACCCTAAAGTTCCGATCTTAAGAAATAAAGTTATCAATACTCCTGCATCTTTGGTTCTTATTTTATTTAACATTTCGACAGAGAAATTCCTTATCAATACCAGAACATTAAAAAATAATATTAAATTTACGATTTTCTATAAGTACACATAAAACCATAAACTAAAGAAAATATTTTGAAATCATTTTAGAGATCTTTACACAAAAAGAATACAAATAATGTCAGAAGTAATTAGTAACTCGCGGTTTAAGCCACGTCGGGAAATAATAAAAGAATTTTCTCATCACAGTTATCAAGATCAATTAGAGAATTAATGACACACCACCGTGCGTCGTCGTAGCTTTATAGAGATGATGATGTTTTTTAGGACGTCTTAAAGGAAAAACAGTATTTCCACCCTTCGTAGAATAGAAAAAAAAAACAAAACAAACCAAGGAAATAAAATACTTAAAAAATCAAACCACGACGTCAAGACGAGCGACGTCTTTCTTATCAGTTTCTTAAGGAAGGAACAATAAAATAAGTATCAACTCCCTTCCAAAACATACCTTGAAAACGTACATATATATAGATACACTACAGTTAAAAAGTACTCCTTCGAATTCAATTATTTATCATGCAAACGGTGCTCCACCGTTTAGCGAAATCAATTACAACCCCTAATCGTATTTACCATTTTGCCAAGAGAATTTGACAATCAAAACCGCTAGAATTTGACTTCTTCTTTTTTGTTGTTGTACAGTTGGGGGGAAGGGGTATAGGTATTCATATTCATGACTCTTGTTTAAAAAAGGAGGAAATAATATAACAACAACAAAGGGTGTCGATTTCAACCCTCGCCTCGGGGCATATCGCAATCGCAATGGAAACACGAATAAATGAAGGGGTGTGTCGTTGTCCTTGTTGTCGTCGTCGTAGTCGGTATCCTCGTCGTCGTCGTCCTCATTGTCGTTTCGTCCTTGTGCTTCCTTATATAGTTCCCTTGGTGCTTCTGATTTTTATTATGAAACAGAATGACTTGAGTAATACAAGTTTCTTTCTTTCTACGAAGTACTATTGAGCTTCCGGAAAGAAAGACAAAAACCATGTCGCGAAGACAAATGGGTAGTTGTGGGTTTGGTTGGCAGTTTAAATATTTTATTTTTGTTTTAATCATTTGACATGATCTTCGTTACGGTACTGAATACATTATTACATATACAGAGCATTGTTTTAAGCGATGATATATCGGATATGGCAACAAAACTCCTCAGAAAATGAATTTTTCAAATGAAATGAACCAGAATCCAAGATTGTTGTGAATTGATGTGGAGCGAGGACATACATAAATGAGCAATCTGCTGTGATTATTTATAAATCTGTTTTCCTTAAAGTCGTTGTTGAATTTTTTTAGTAAAATTTAAATACCAACATTTGAAATTGTACCAGAAAATCAGATTTTTGGTAGAAACGAAAAATTGTTTTCTAAACACAAATCATCTTACAATAATTTTTCCATATTAGAAGTGAGTTTCAGAAAATAAAAATTATAACAAATACAAATTTTAAATAACGAAAATATGAATAACAAATCAACATACTGTACTCAAAATTTAATTGAATTAAAAAAAAGAACAGGGCACTGCTTGCAGGGGATTGGGCTGGTTTTGCCGAATTTGTACCATGTTGCACAAAAAATGTTGACATTTTTGATCATAAAATATTATTAAGACAATGTAAAGGGTGATTTTTTAGTTATTATATTTTTGGCAACACTGGTTTAAACAGCTGACGCACGTACGTTTCTTGTTTTGTCTTTGTTTTTTGGTCTATAATTTAACCATGAATCGTCTTACAAACGAACAACGCTTGCAAATTATTGAATTTACTATCAAAATGCGTGCTCTGTTAAGAAAGTTCATCGCGCGCTTCTTCCAGCGAGCGACGAAGCTCATTTTTGGCTCAATAGGTACGTAAATAACTAGAATTGTCGATTTTGGAGTGAATATCAGCCAGAATGCATCCAGAAAAAGTCACAGTTTGGTGCGGTTTATGGGCTGGTGGCATCATTGGACCGTACTTTTTCAAAGATGATGTGAAACGTAACGTAACTGTGAATGAGATGATATGCAACTTTTTTTTGCCCAAAATGCAAGAGCTTGGCTTGCATGATATGTAGTTTCAACAAGACGGTGCCACATGCCACACAGCACGCGCAACACTAAACTTTTGAGAGGCGAGTTCGGTGAACATTTTATTTCACGTTCGGGACCGGTCAATTGGCCGCCTAGATCGTGCAATTTAACGCCTTTAGACTATTGTTTGTGGGGCTATGTTAAAGCTCATGCCTATACAGACAAGCCCTCTTCAATTGATGCATTGGAAGACAACATTGAAGCATTTATCCGTGAGATACCGGCCGAAATGTTGGAAAGAGTATGCCAAAATTGGACTAAGCGGATGGAACATTTTAGGCGCAGTCAAGGTCAACATTTGCATGAAATAATCTTCAAACATTAAATTATATGGACAGTACTATCGATTCAAATTAAGATTTCATGCATTTTTTTGAATTGTATGTTTTTTTTTTAAACTTTCCTATAGCTTTTAAAAAATCACGCTTTATAAGAAAAAAAAATTATTAAAATCGGTACATCAGTTTCTGAGAAAATTTAAAAACAAAAAAGGGTACAAATCTATGGGTTCGTTTTTGAGAAAATTCCAATTTTTGATTTTTGACCAACAAATTTGTAAAAGGACTACACACATTTTTAAGGGGCGGTGATAGGCCGACAGACAGACAGGTGGACAGAATCGCGAGACCCAGTTTTTTAAATTTCCCTACCATCGTAATGAATTAAATCTCGAGTTCGAAATGTTTCACGAATGCAAAACTTACCGTAAAATTTCTAAATGTCGCAAGTAAAAATAGTATAATAGATTTATTTATTTCCAGTTTTATTTAAAAAAAAAAACATCATGTTTTTATATTTAACTTTTGAGTTTAATCAATAATTGACAAGGACATTGATTTCTATTTTTTTAAACTTTGAGACTCAATATTTGTTTCTTACACTTTGGACAAAGGCTTCTTTCCCTAAAATTTACTCTAAGAATGCGTTTCTAGATTTTCCAATCTTTTATATTGTTTCTTAAGTATTAATTCGTTATTTTTTAAATAATTTTTGAAAAATTTTATTCTGAAAACCGATCTATACAGATACAGTTGTTGACTCAAATTGAAGTTAATATATTAATAATTCAAAAAATTCTCCTTTAGGGTATGAAATACCAATAAGCGATATTTTCGCTGTTTTTCTAATTTTTGGACGTGTTAAGTTCGACGCTCTAGGTCGAAACCTTAGATTTATTATTAATAAGGCTTAAATTATATTCAAGTCCATACAAAATCTAAACTACCGGATTTAATGCAAGGTCGCCTTCTATTCAAATGACAAAGTTAATGGACTATATTATACATTTTAAACGTTAACTTAGCTTCAAATTCTTCACTTTCCATTAAACATGATGTGGCCAAGATGGATGGATTAAATTGTAATTTAACTGTAATTGTTTCTTTATTAACTTCCCATAGGAACTTATTGTAATCGTTCCGATTTGTCAAATTGAAAATATTGACATTTCTCGACGTTTCAAGGTCCCTAGGATCTAAATAAAAGATTTTTAAGTTTTTTTTTATAAATCAAAAAAAAAACGATTAAAAATAATGGTCACCTCCAATATTTTGCGAACAAAAAATGATTTTATCTCCAAAACAATTTCATGCAACGAAAAATAACGTTTTTGACATCTGGACATCTGATTTTGAGAAAATTCGAACTAACAGTTTTCTTACAAAAATAAAAAACCAAAAGAAAAAATTACTTAAAGTTGGTAAAAATTGATTTTCAACTCAAATATATTTTCAAAAATCTAAGATATTAACTTCAAACTAATTTCATCTTATTAAAACTATTGTTTTAAACATTTAGTTAAATTTTGACAGAAATCTAAGTGAACATTTTTTTTACAGACAATAAAACCCTAAAAAACATTACTAAAAGTTGGTAAAAATTGATTTTCGACTAAAGTATCTTTTCAAAATAAAAATATTGGATTCAAACTAATTTCATCGTATAGAAAATATTGTTTTCGACATTGAGTACATTTTTATAAAAATCCGACTCAGTTTTTTTATAAAAATTAAAATCTACAAACAATGGTACGCAAAATTGAAAATTCGATTATCTCGTCAATAAATGAAGGTATTGACTTCGAAATGATTTCATTCTATGTTAAATTTTATTAGAAAAATCGAATTTGTTTTTGTATGTATAAGAAATAAAAACATTCAAGAAATGCTACTAAAATTGGTAAGAATTGGTTTTCGACTAATGCAAAATATTGTTTTTAATTTATAGTTATTGTTTTAGAAAAATTCAACTGACAACTTTTTTAACAAAATACGAAAACCTAAAAAACAAGCAAAAATCTGATAAGAAATGGTTTTCGACTTAAGTATTAGGAGAACAAAGAAAGATATTGACACCCTATTACTTATCTCACACAAAATATTATTATTAATATTTTATTAAAGTTTTAAGCAAGACAAATCGATAGACGGGATGGGAAGTTATCAGTATGATACAACCCATACTCCTTTTTTTTAATATTTCTTTTTCATACGAATTGTTAATTTAATTAAACTTAAGAACATTAAATTATATGTGACTATTTTTGACTATGGTTGTCAATATTTTATTTTCGAAAAAAGTGCGGAAAACAAGGAAAAGTGTTAGTCTATACAAAATAATTACAGATCTATCAAAAGAAGCAAAAGAAGTGGACAAAATTAAAAATGAACAACTAACCTAAAATCATGAAAAATTGAAGAAAATAGTAAAAAAGTTTTTTTTTATCATATCAAAAAAAAGAACACATATCAAATACGTCATTCTTTGAAGTAAAAAGTTATTATTTAGTTAATATTGTTTTTTGTTGGTAGAATATTCGATATGCCATTTATTATTTTATATTTATAAAAAAAACGTTATTGATTTATTTTGTAATTAGTAATAATTGCGTATGACGCCATATTGTACATAATTTATTTATTTATTCATATAATATCAATTAGAGTTTACAATCTTAAATAGACTAACGAAATTTTTAAAATATACATTGAATCATTATAAAATTAAAGCTATATACAAAAAAAATACAATTATTTAATTACATTATTTAATTTGCTAAAAAATACAAGTTTAACATATTTTTAAATGAGTTTCTACTCAAATGAAAATTAAAATCTATATTATTTGACACATTATTAATCTCCCTAACACTGCGAGATTTCATTTAATTGAAGACGAAAGTGATATAATGAAACGTTGCTTTTTGTACACTTGGGGGCGTATACGCATTTTTTTTCATCACCAACAAAAATATCTAATAAATTTCTCACTCCTAAAGAAGACGTAAAACCAAAAATAATTAAGGACCCCGGATCACATAATCTACCGAAAAGACCAACATATACCTTTACAAGTAACAAGTTAAAAAAATAATATAAAATCGTATGAAAAGGACAACTTAATTTATAGCCAAAAAGTAATCTTGTAATAGTTTGACTAAAAGAAATGAACAATTTATTTTTTCCAATTTCCAATTTTCCAATGCCCTGATTTGTATTTAATGTATCGAATGAGAAGTTTGCACTTAGACTATTGGCTGGCTTATATCTTTCTTCAATAGCTGACTTATGAACTACATTAAATTAATAAACAAATAATTATTTTATATAAAATATATTTCCAGTCAAGGGTATACTTATTTTGTCTGTCCTTGAAAAATCAATGACTGAGTAATTTTGTTTTCTGATTCTGAATGTTTGTTTTCTATGATTCAAGAATATATGTAATATTGTCGCTGTTAAAGTTCAAAAGCAAAATATACCATTTAACCTTATTACTACACTACACATATATCATTTTTGCTCTACACGATAAAAATACAATATGATTTACTGATATCAAATAATATCCAAGTCCACCCCATCATTTTTGGACTTAAAAAAGTTATAATAAAATCTACGAGTATTGTAAATACTTCTTTTCTATAACATAATAACATACCTAAATATAAATATATAATAAGCCATCACCATCAAATAGCCAATTCACCCTATGCTTTTTTATAGAAAACTCCAGAGCTCAATTCAATTTAGTTGACTTTTATGAAATTGACACTTTCTTTCCAATTTCGATTAATAAATCTCTCCCGTCCCGACAACACACACAAGGACACAAATAAAGACACAAAAGTGTAAAAATTCGCAAAAAATGAAGCTCCACTTTGTAGCTTAAGGGCAATACTATTATCAACTACTGTATATATTTATTGGTTCGAACCTTAAGAGGGATGAAAGACCAACTCAAAATACTCATCTGTTCAGAAATACATACTATAAAAAACAATTCAACGATAAGTCGAAGGACCTTCAGGTCATTCTGAAACAGCACAAAGAGGATAATGTGAAATATAAGTGAAATATAATAATAAGATATTGGACCGAAAATTCTTTGGGTGGATGTTTTGTCATCGATAAGGGGCTTTAAGCCCCGAAAAATATATATGTATGTAGTACTTTTATATAAAAATGATAACGATGAAAAGTGCACTTTCTCAACAACAAGGGATTTATTCAATTGACTGAGGATGGAATTGGTATAAAATTATTTCATAAATGCATTTTGGATCTTCGATATAAAAGTTTCAGAGAAAAATGGTCGAATGATGAACAAATGTATGACATTTTATTTTTTGGTCGAGAGCTGGGCGATAGGAGAACACAACTTCTCTTAATATATCATGAGTTTCTGAAGAATAAAAATTTTACCAAAATTTGCTATTCCAACACAAATATAATGGGAATTAGACATTTTTAATAAATGTCGTGTATAGTATTGTGAAAAGTGTTTTCCTTTAATAGGGTTTTCCAAATCAATACAAAAAAATTGATTTTTTTCATAGCGAATGGAACACTTATGAAAATTGTATTTTTTTTTTCTTTTGGAATATTTATTCTTAATTGCCGGTGGAACCAATATTGGAGCACTTGTCAAATTATCATTAAAATTTGTATACGATTAATCAATACAAATAAATTAATTTATTATGTACAATGAAACGCAAAAAAGGGTAAACAAAATTTTGACAGATCCAGATCAAAATAAAATTGATTTTTTTCTATAATAAAAAAAAACATTAATTTCTCTCTTGTTGGATAATGTAGATTGGACATTTGGCACAAATTGTGAATGATCATGAATTTTGACATTTTTTTGACTTTAATGATAGCTGTCGTGACACAATTTTAAGTTTGAAGTAAAATTCAAACGAATTTTGTTTATATACATATGTACAGTACATACATAGATTTTTCAAACGTATTGTTCCAAAACCAAATTATTAAAAATTGTCTATAGCTATCCTTTTCAAAAATTTAAGACTAAAAAATCAATAATTTCTCGCATGTTGGTAAATGTCGATTGCACGTGAAGCACGAATTTAGAATGGCCATCAATTTTGATACTTTTTAAATGACAGCTGTCACAACACAACTTTAAGTTTGAGGTTAAATTCAAATGAAATTTGTTTTTGTCAAAGGCATTGTTTCAAAACCCAAATTATTTAAAATTTTGAATAGCTATTGTTTTTAAAAATTTAAGACTTTTAAGTCTTAGATTAAAAATCGTTTCAAAATCCAAGTAACCTATGCCTATAGTTCTTTGTAAAATTCAAGTATATTACGAAGTTTCGCTTTTTCTACAGAATTCAAGAAAAATATTTTGAAAGTAGAACATTATAAAAATCTTTCCATTCGATTGACCATGACAAAAACTCTCAAATAAGAGAAAAAGGGAAGAGTAACGAATATTTACCATCTTATTTCGACTATAGAATTATGAAGGGCCATATTTTTAATCTCATTCAATGGCTGTCAATAAAAATGAATTGACACCATAAAATCATTGATTCTCTTTTTCCCCGTTGCGTTGTCGCCACAAACTGTCGCTATTTCTGTCTAGGTACATTCGAGCACAAAAATAACAGCTTCATTTCATCCGTCAGCAAAGAAAATAAAATGATACAAAAATAAGAAATCTCTACCAAAATAAAAGTCATCATCCTGACATCAAATAGGATTTTGTGTTTCACACCAAACGAAAGTTTTGAAAAAAAAAAGAAAAAAAACATCAAAAATAATGACTTCACGCATAAGGACTCGCCTCGGGTTTTTCTTCTTTTTTTTTGTATCATCTTTTATGGAAACCATTTTCTTTTTTTCTTGTTAGACGAGAAAATGTGTTATTCCGTGATGGGAAATATGCCAAGAGATGGAGTGTATTTACAGAAAAATAAAATGTCTCTAAATCCCTACCACCCCATTCTCCATATTCTCGCACTTGCCAAAGGAAATCTCTGTAAAAAGATGGCATCATAGCCTCTCACATCCCCATACACCATTAACACCATCCAAATTTTAAGGACGAGTGTGGCGAACTGATAAGCGAAAGTCCCCCAATATGTGTTCCCAAACAGTATGTGAATTTTTTTTTCCGAGCGAGAATAGGTTCCCCATGTATGAATTGTATATTTTCAGCTCCAAGATCAAGTCGAAAGGGGGAAGGCGGCTCTCTGCAAGGATCCTTGCTGCTCCTGTTTGTTTGGCAAGATGGAAGGAACATAAAATATATTTTTCGTTAACACAAAGCCGATTTCGGAAAATATTGTTTCGAACACCCTCGCCCATGTGTTGTTGGTATGTTACTTTTTATTTATATTTTTATTTTTATTTTGTTGGTGTATTATTTTATATTTCGAAAAGCCTGTCAAGCGGAATGTGGCAAAAAAGCTGTAAAAAAGGATAACAGCTTGAATTTCATTTCGGCTGCTGAATGTCAACGGGTTAATAATTCCTTTGGTTACATTTTTGTTCACGACAAGGACGAGAACGAGAACGAGGACGACAACGACTACAAAACTCCTCATTGCTGGAGTCTTCCCCAGTTCCAGTCTTGTAGTTTAGTAAACAACAATCTGCTCTGGTTCTGACGCGTAAAAGCTCTCACTCAGATGAAAATATGTTATCCTTCGGAAAAGTATTTTTGAACAAGTGAGAATTAGATAAGGACTCTGCGGATAGGAGGTGGTATACGTTAAATGTGTTAGGTATAGTTTTTGTATGTCATTTAAGTGGATATAAATGATAGTGATGTGGATGTGGAAGGTTTTTCTTCTAATTAAACTTATGAATTTAGTAAGGATATAATGAATCCAGCATTAATCGACTCGACCATCTGTATTTTTCGAGGACAGGTGGTCAAACATGTGGATGCAATTAAAAGGGATTTCGAGGAGAAATTGGTTTTAATTTAAACTGCTACAACACTAGACAGAAGGTTTTTTTCGAAACAGTCTTTTAAGGGTCAGGTTTAATTTTTTGAATCATCTTTTTCATAATATTAAGACTTAGATGAGACCAAACTTAACCATTTTTTTTAGCCAAGCAATTTTATATGTAAAATTATTATGTTTCCATCACAAACTTTCAAACTTAGAAGTGACAGCATAATATTTAAGAGTCTTTTGGGTGACCGTGTGTAGAATTTTTGTTATGGAAGACAAATTTTGGAAAAATTCTTAAATTTTGACATACTACAGAAAGTTTCCTATACAGAACTTTCTGTAGTATGAACATTAGATGGCATTTTTAACAAGATAACGAATCCAAAAATACTGTAATGTTAACGATTTCAAAGGAACAAAACTAATATTTTTTAGTGGTACTATTACTTTTTGGATCTGAATATCATTGAAAACCAACCATTTCATTGAACGCAAGATTAAAGAGTAGACATAGCAAAACGAATCTTTGGAGAATTGACACTGAAATGTGGTAATCAAATCCTCAAAAAAAAATGTTAGTACTTCTATTCTTTGAAAAATAGAATTAATTTAATTAAATTACAGTAAATTTTTTGACATAAATCTAATCTCTAAAACTCAGTTTATTGAAAAATTAGAACTGGATTGAGTTTTATCTCATTTTTTCATCAATTTCTCAACCGTTTAAACTCTGATTTACATAGATCTCAGTTTAAGATAGAACTTCGATTTATTAGAAATTTCAGAGCCTAGGAAATTAGATCTCGGTTTGCAATGTAAATTTGTCTACTTCTTTAAAGTACCTCGCCTCAGCGCCCCCTTTACCCCTGGCTTCCCGTCACAGCGATTATAGAAACAATAAGCTCATGAAAAGATAGAAGGTCCAGGGAACCTATGTATGTCAATTTGTAAAACCGCTCACATTATGTAACCGAACAACGTTAGAGACCTTGTCAAAATAAAAAATAACAAAAATGAAATTAAAAATGAATATGAAAATTATTTCAAATCAGTAATTTTAAGATTATTGATTAAGGACTGACAAAGCAAGATAATGAAATATAAACACAATATAAACCCAGTCACTATTTGAATTGTGCGAGAGAGAATTCTTGAGAAATCGAATCATAAAAAATTCTGTTCTCAGGTTTCTGATAGCAAAAGTGAGAGATTTGTATGAGAACTTTTCTGAGAACACGGAAGCATCTGAGTTCTTAGAAAAATAAATTGGCCATATT
The DNA here is from genome assembly GCA_951509635.1 of Eupeodes luniger. Classification (NCBI taxonomy): domain Eukaryota; kingdom Metazoa; phylum Arthropoda; class Insecta; order Diptera; family Syrphidae; genus Eupeodes; species Eupeodes luniger. The sequence continues at coordinate 3,646,606 of OX608074.1, forward strand.
TTAGAATTTTAGAATTTAGAATTTTAATTCAAAAAATCCTACCGGTTTCTACAAAAGTAGCAAATTAGTCGTTTTATAAAACCAAGATTCAACTCCTTAAACTCAATAATAAATTTACACAAGGTTCTTATCAAATTATAGAAAGTGAAAAAATCCTTGAGTTTTAAATATTTCAAAAACAAAGTTTCAAAAATAAACCAAGAATTATTAGATCGATTTTCAAATTGATTTTTAAACTTTGTCAAGAAATTGGCCGTTAGAATAACGATTTTTCAACTAAATATCAAATACATGCATGTCGAAATATATTGTTTAAATATTTTGTTATTGTTTAGGTATTGCTGGATCTACAATAGCAACATTTTTTTGCAATAATTTAAACAACTGAAGACTCAGGAAAAAACAAGATATTTTATTTCGATTTACTCATTAATTTCAAATAAAACAATGTTTTAAACATTGTTGAATTTTAAATCTTCTAGTAAAATATACACATTTGTCGATTTAAGGTGTTGCGTCTTAGAAAGGTACACAAAATTGTGAAGAAATTTGAAGAGACTGGATTTGTTACAGATATTATAAGGCCTGTGCTTCATCGTTTCGCTCGTACCACTGAAAATATCGCCGCTGTAAGTGAAAGTGTTGCCGAAGACCCAAATGTGTCGATTCCTCGTCGTTCTCAGGAATTAGGACTGTCTTGCGGCACATTTATGGCGTATTTTGCATTTGGATCTACACCTACATCCATATAAAGTCCAGCTCACAAAAACAACTGAAGGCAGCTGACCATTCACAACGTCATAGATACGTCGAATGGGTGCTTGAACAACAGGCGGTGGAAGGCGATTTTTCGAACAACATTCTCAGCGACGAAGCCCATTTCTCACTCGGTGGGCCTGTTAATAAACAAAATTGTAGTATTTGGGGTTCTGAGAATCCTCAAGAAATTGAAGAGAGGCCATTACATCAACAAAAAGTCACTGTTTGGTGCGCTCTTTGGTTCGGAGGTGTGATTGGACCTTACTTCTTCGAAAACGACGATGGAACGACTGTCACCGTCAATTCGGAGCGACTTTTTTTTTGAAGCATACGACTAAGAGAATATGTGGTTTTAACAAGACGGTGCCACATGCCACACAACTCGAGCGAATATGGCTTTTTTTGCAAGAGACATTTCCTGGCCGCGTAATTTTTCGTCATGGCGATATCAACTGGCCACCAAGATCATGTGATTTGACACCGCTGGACTTTTTTGTGGGGCTACGCGAAAGACCGTGTTTATGCAGATAAACCTTTAAGCTTAATGTCAACGTTCAAACTTTATAACAAAAAAGAAATATGAAAACAAATATTTTATATTTATATTTATTTACGTTTACTTTTGAAACCCCAAAATGGATAACCCTGTATATAACTTTACATATAGTTTGGTCATAGCTGCATGTAACATTACCCTTACAAAAATTAACTCAGACCGTGTGAAAATTGGCAGACTATTGTAACATATTATAAAATCTTGATATACCTTAAAGTCAAGTACACCAGAGTCCGTATTAAAAAAAAATCCGACTTCAATAATAAACAAAATTACTTACAAGTTACCTAAATACAAAAATACCATAAATTGGCCGTTACCACCCTCACGAGAAGGAGAAGTATATTAATCGGCTTTGTTCTTGATGTGTCTTTCTTTTGAAAACCATTCAAGGCAACAAAAAGCAAAAGCAATCTGTAAAACTCATCCTTTGTTTATTTTTTTAAGCCAAACAGATGAGCAAAAAACAATTATACTTTGTTTATGAAAACAGAAACAGAAAAATAAAAAGAAAAAACAAAAATAATAGCAACTGCAGATACCACATTCTCCGATGACGAAACGAACCATTAATCAAAAATGTCCGCGAGTTATCAGATTAATCCGGGATTTAAAAAAATCCAACACAACCGTTTCAGATATAAGTATACAAAAATTCTCGGCATTCTGAGCATTACTATGGTTTGCCTAGGCACGGGCTGCCCTGCCCAGCTGTATTGAGCCCACATAAATGGTGGTGGGTTGGGTCCTGGTTATCCTCTTAGCGTGGTGTTTGGTGTAAAAGCGGACAACGACGACGATTTAGCCAACCACTGTCAACACGGTAGAAAGATAATAAATGTTGGAGTGTGTCGGTGTGGTTGGTACATATATAAAAGCTTGAATCCTCTGATGAAAATCCGGTCGACAACAACGACGACGGACGACGACGAGAGACGCCCGCGCCCTTGCCTCCTGGTTTTGATGGTTCTGGTATCGCAGCATAACGCGAAACCGGGTGCTGGCTGCTATGTTGTTTGGTCGGCACGATTGCAATTATTTCCCACAGATAGACACCAATCGCCATTGGAGACATAAGCCGATTTTCCGATTTGGGTCCTTCAGCTGGCAAAATGTTTTAACCACACCAACAACCCACCGAAGCGATCGACCATTCCACCATAAAAGAGTGTGCTTAAATATGGAGGAACATCATCAACATCGCCAACCAACCAATAAACCAAACCCACGCAGTTATCTTATTTTATAAGTCCAGGGTTTTGTGTGAGTGAACAAAAGCAGGCAGGCAGAACTTTCGAGGACGAACGAAAATCTGGTATTACGGTGAAATTTCGGATTGTGTCCTTGCCTGGGGGTCACAAGCTCACAAGTGCCATATAAATTCGACTTTGTGTAATTGTGAAATTTATTGTGTTTTTGCTGGGCATTGTTCCTTCATTTTGTTAGGATTGTGTTTGTGTTTTGTTCTTGCTTCTTGCTTCTTGTTCGTCCTGATAGGCTATTATCCTTTCATTCTGTAGGCTGATTAAAATATTGTCTGTTAAGTGGTCGAAAAATATCATAGATAGAATGGGGATGGAGTTGGGAAGGGTTAGCAGTGACAACGAGTACGACAAGTTCAAGAACTGGCAATGGTGACAAGAGATTTATTATACATATACCTATATATACGAAAAGAGAAGGATGTAGAAAATATTTTGATCCTGTCAGTGTCCTCAATTTAATTAATATCCACAAATGCGGAAAATTTTAAGTACATTAAAAGAAAACAAACTTCCGGGTTAGATGCAGCAAAATTAAGGACATAACAAACAAAAAAAAACACTGTAAACTTGTCCACAACAGACAAGAGAGTGTCCTGTTTGTTCCTTTGGCTTTGAATGATTCCCAGTAAGGGTAGGTGAAGGGAGAGAGCGAGAGTCGGTGTAGGTTTAAATGAAATCTGCGGAAAAGCCTTGATTCAATTTTACGCGATCGTGAACTCGTTAACACGATTTCTCTCGAATGCATTTCAACATTTTTTACCGCATGTTTGGTTTACTTACATTTGTTTCTATATATTTTTTTATTTAATGCAAGCAATTCTAAGGACGACGACGACGACGAGGGTAAGTTGAATCCTATAATGTGTGCAAATAAGGGATGAAAAGATGAAATTATCTTCATCATTCTTCTTAATAGATAAAAAAATGAAGTAACCATCTAATGTGTGGTGTCGTCGTATTGAGTGTTAAAATGTCCTTTTTTATGGGTTTATCTTTTAGGATGATTGTGTCCCAATACAATAAGGACTAAGTCCTTATGAAGGGCAACAAATGTTGTTGACATTTTTGATGAGCGAATAATTGGCAAAGAGAGAAACAGCCGGATTTTTTATGGGATTCTTTTGAGCTTTGTATGTTACAAGCTGGATGATGTCACAATAAAATTCAATTAAAATTTTGAGAATTTAGTGTTGTTAAATTCTCAGCTTTACTAAGGTAGGTAAATTACTTAAGAGTAAAGGGATATTTCATATTGGAATTATCTTATATTTTAATAGCTTAAGTGAATTTGAAACAAAAATCTTTGAGTCAACTTTACGTTTATTTATGTTAGTCGTTTTTTTGTTTTTGAAATATATGTATTTGAAAACCAAAGAATTAGGATACGATCCATGAGAATGAATTTTTCACTGAAATGAAGTTAATTATTTAGTAGAAAAGTTGATACCAATCGACTGTCAAATTGTCGGTTTAGCTGAAACTTTGTTTATGTGATCTGTGTAGAGAATAATTTCCGTCAAATATTACATAAATAAGTGTTTTAAAAAAATATGATAATAATTATTATTATTATTTAATTTTTTACTATAGTTAAAACATACTTTATATATGTAGCACTTCACGTGAAAAAAAATAAAAACAACAACAAAAAAGTTGTAAATAATAAGAAGATTTTAAAATAAAAAATGCTAAAAATCACTTTTCTTGAATACAACTAAAATGAAAAACTAGTTGCTACCAAGTGGGAGTCGTTTTTAAATTGCTTTTAATTACTAAAAATGAATTTCCGAGCGAAGTAAACTCGACATTTAAAATTTAAAATCACTTGTATTATGGAAATATATAGAAAATACTAGCTGACCCGACACACGTTGTTTTGTCATATAAATAATTTCTAGAGAATATTTTGCTAGAATTAAATAACTGATTGTAAGTGTGTTAGGATGTGTATATAAATGGGAGATATAGAGCACTGTAAACGTTGACAAAATATTAAAATAACAAATCCCCAAACAATTTTTTTTAATTTATTAAAATTAATTCTTTAAAATTTTAAACATATCGCTTATTATAACAATACTACAAAAAAAACAATATCAATCCCTTAATGCAACAGAGTGTACAATATTTTTTGTGATACCATCTTTCCCCAATACAAGCAAACTAGATGGTTTGCCCACTCGAGAGCACGCCACGTATAGTTGTCGGTGTGAAAAACATAAAGTGCTCAAATCTTAGCCGCAGACAAGCATCGTTTGGCCTTATTGATGGTCATTGCAAATGCCAATCCAATTGGAAATTGAAGACGCAGTAATAATATATTTTCACCTCGAAATTTGCCATTTAGAATTATTGCTTCGATAACATTTTTCATCAATTTTTTAATTATTAATCGCGTGCCGTTGCACAACCGTTGGTGGGTTCAAATAACGAAGCAAAATTACCGGAGATCCAACCTTCAGTTGTAACTTATGCGGTGGCATGCCTGGTAAATTCAATGAGTTCAAAAATTCAGTTGGATAATTTACAGCTTCGGTAGCATCTTAAACTATATCAAAAGATTTGTATGACACCAAGTCTCCTGGTAACTAATGTTGTATCTTGAGATTTAATTCGTTGACATCCACATTTTTTGCTGCTAAAATTGCTCTTTCTGCCGCCCACTCATGATTTGTATATTCTCTGTGTACATCGGGAAATATCTGATCAATAAGAGCATCTAGTGAATCAATAATCGTGCAGAAATCGACCGGTAATTTCATGCATCCAGTTTCATGTGAAGTAACTTTTCCGTCGCCTTTATCGTCGCCTTGTTTTGATAATGTTTTAGCAAATGGATCTTGAAGCATTTGAACACGCATATTTACTTTCAGTTGTACTTTTTCAACATTACGCCGCAGTGGCGATGATTTTAAGCACTTGTTGGTCTCATCAGCGTACGTTGAACGTACGTTATGTTGCACACCGCGTCTGGGTTATTTTGAATATTTGGTGGCAGTTTAAATACTGAATGAGCTGTTCTGCCTCCATCCAATGCCGCAATCTCAGAAGACGCAACAGCCAATGCGATACCATTATTTGATCGTATTTTAGCGAAGTAAGAAATGTTTTGCAAGTTCCACCTGGTGCATCCAAAAAAAAAATCCATTTTGTCCTTCCGAAATTGTGAGCATGATGTGGTCATAAATGGTTCTTTGTTCTTCATTCATTAGTGGGACATTGCGAGCGACAATCACTGCCATTTCAACAATATTGTATTGTAGTTCACGATTCAATTAGTTGTTTATTAAATAAAACGCATTTCGATTTGGTAATTGCATACCGAAATGACTGAGTTGGCAATGATAATTCAAAGATCCTCAATAGCAATCAATGCTTCATTGTACATAGCGACACTGAATACTATCGTAAGATCGTTGCACCGTGTACGATGTTGATGCAATTAAACCATAGCACTTAGGAATATAAAAAAATAATAAAAATCTATTTTCAGATCTACCGAATGTATATGCAAAATTTCATTGAAATTGGTTAAGGGGCCAGTTATAGCTATCATTGAAATCGATCCAGAAAAATGTTTGAATCGATATTTGACGGTGTTTCCCTTTGATTAGAAATGAAAATTATATACTGATCGATCGGAAATCACACAAAGAATTTTTGTTGAGAGAAAAAAGTGTAATTTCGCATTTATTTTTCTCTAAAAATGTATTTTTCTATTTTCCGGACGGAAATTCATTTTCCTGAACAGCTGATACTTTTATGTTCAAAAGTGAAACAACAGATTTCTGTCAGTAAAAGTTTTTCGGTGGCTTTCAATCAGGAAATTTTTTTCAAAATAGGCGTGTACCATCAACTGAGCGCTCAGTGAGCGCTCTATGTCAGATTGACGGAGGCAGAATCGTTTTGTGGGACAAGAATCTCCGTACAAACATATGCTGTCAAAAACATATGTTGTCAATTGTAGTTTTTGATGTGAATTTATTATTTTTTTCTATTGATAATTCTTTGTTACTTTTGGAAAAAAAACTATTAAAATGGATAACAAACAAGAACAAGTTTTGCGTCAAATTTTAAGTAGTTCATCAGATAAAATAAGAAATAAAAAAAGGAATGAGGAGCATGAAAAGATTTTGATGGAACTCCTAAAATTAAAATTATTTAAATTACGCGCCACACCAGACAAATGACAACTGAACAGCTGTTTTAGGTGAGCAAGCAAATTGAGAAATGAATCCATGAATTTTTTGTCTCAGAGATCTCCGCAAAAAATCTCAGTGCTCAGCTGAGATTTTTTGTCTCACTTAAAAAAATAGTTGAGCGCTCGGAGCGCTCAGTTGATGGTACACGCCTAATGACAGAAATTTTTAATGAAAGCTATAAACGACCTGCCAGCAAAATTTCAATGTTTGTTTTCAATGATGAAAACTAATGATAGCTATAACTGACGCCTAAAGATTTTTGTGAGATCGAGCCACAATTTTTGTTTTTTTTTTTTTTTTTTTTTAACGGAACTGAAACTCCTTCCTTCCATAGTCAGGCTCAAAAAGGTTTATTTTTGTTTCATCACTTCTAAGAATGTTGCGAAACATAGTTTGCCTTGTTAAAGTAGTTCCCTATAATTTTGAGTAGCTGTGTATTTGTTTGTAGAACTCATTTTTAAAGTTAAATTGTTTTAAAAATCATTTTTTTGTGTGCCTATTTTGTGAATAGATGTAGAGCGAAAAGCAAAGACTTTATAACCATATTCAACAAAATTATAACATTGCTAAGATCTTTTAGGGCTTTTGTTAAACCCAAAACCTTATTTTCTAATTACTAAGCAAAGTTAAAAAGAATTTAATTAACATTTTCGACCAAACACAACGAACCGATATTGGTCAGCAAAATTAATTTTTGTTTCTGCCACACAAACTAAACAAAACTTTTGCAAAGGTTTTTCTTTTCCTGAATTGGAACCTCATAGAAAAAGAAAAACATAATACTGTGTTTTTAAAAAATTGATAACGATTTTGCACTGTACACATCTGTATGTCTTTCGGACATAGTTTAAAAAATGTTGGTATCTCAATTAGTTTTCGGAAATTCTCATAAGTGAGACGATTATTTTATTCTTCATTTGAATCTTTATAAAATATTGAATTGAAAAATTCTGAAAGAAAGAGCCTCAACGGTTTTAACAAAACTTCGATTAAGAGTTAGCTTTTGGTGATTCCGAACTACGATTCTAGCTACGTACATTTCAAAAACATTTTTCTTATTTTATTTGTAGGAAAGGGCTCTCGTTAATAAGTTTGATGCCTGAAAAAGACAGAGCTTAACTCTCGTTACACAACTAAGACCTTAAAATATGGAGGATGCAGTCTTATGGTATGGAGATTGTTTTTCTTGCTATGGAGTTGGCCCTATACCTTGCCTCTAAAATATCATGGGTCAGCTCCCAAATTAAAAAAAAAAAAACTACAAAACATTATGCGTCGATATGTGGTTGAAAAATTATGGAAGGTAATGCCTTAAAAACGATGCTAGCTACTTGACGACTCTATGCAACGCCACTGAAGGAATCACAACAAAATATAACTAACTAACTTACTTTAAGTTTTTATTTATTTCTTATGTTTAAAATATTTTCCTATAAAACCAATGTAAACTACTATTTTTTGTTCCCTTTATTAGGATAATATTTTATCATTTCACTACTTTTTCATTGCTCGCAGCTTAAATTTAAAAATAGTCGTTTTTAACATAATTTTTATATTTTGTTCAAAATATTTCAAACTTGATGTACAAATTTTGTATTCACGACGAATAAGTTATAAGAATGAATTGTTAATAAATAAATCAGAATTCCTTTACGGTTTATGTGGGACAGCTGAAGCCTAACAACTAATAAGGATTTTTTTTTAAAGTAAATAAGATACTAAACATTTATAAACGGAATATTGAAGAAAACAACGATTTATAGATTTGAAAAATGATCACGAATTTTATTGAAAAAAAAAAATAGTTCATGAATTTTAAAAGCATAATAGATAAAAGTTTTTGTGTAGTATTTTTCAAAAGGTTATATTTCAAAAAACTGATGCGATAGATTGATTTTCAAGTGGAATTCGGACAAAGGACATTAAAACCTTAGGAAAAGTATAAATTGCGTGCCGAATATACTATTTTTTTATTCCATTAAAACATTTTACTTAATTTTGAAGGTTGTTTCAAAAAAATATATTTTTTTAAAGATCAGGCATATGTACTTCTTTTCAAAACTAAAAGAAATGTTAAAATTATTAAGAAACTAAACAAATTAATATGTTCTATAAAAGTTTTCGAATAGAATCAGACAATATACACAGTCATAATTAAGGCCTCTTTTCGGTCATTCAAAAAGAAGTTTTTTTTTATTTTTAACTTATTCTTCAAACGATGTCACACTTAATTGGTTAAACGTCCCGCATATTGTGGCACAATACAGCTCAAACTCCAATTACTCATTGCATACTTTCCGAAGTTCCTTAAATTATAATGTAAATTATTGCCAAGATAATAATTATTTTAAAATGCTTCAATCGGAAGTTATCTTGGGACAAAAACAAATTATTACTTTTCTTACAAGTTTAAAAAAAGATGTGCCACAGTCAATGTTGTTATGATCTTTCAATTATTCTTCCCTAATGCAATTATGTTGATACTGATCAATTTTAAGCCACGTCCCTAACTGTACTTTAATTATGAGATAATCATATTAATTTTATAAATATGTATATGTATCTTGATAAACGTCAATTAAATCAAAAACTGAAAATCAAAAATTCCTCTCTTTTGTTGCAGTACATTTTGAAAATAGATTTAACAAATTCATGGACTTACCATTCTTATATCTTCTTATTCCTATTTTTATTCTTCTTTTTTCTTCAGTTTTCTTAATCTGAAAAGAAAGAAAAACCCTTCATTTTCTTGCATTTTCATAACTCAAAAAGGACCTACCACCTTCAGATATGGAATCATTGAAATATTCACTATTTTGCAGAGTCATCACCAGAATCTGATTTTGGGCAACTTGTTTAATTTATTGGACTCATTTCAATTCATTCATCGATAAGACAAAAATTAATTATTTTATTTTTCTGAGTAAAAAGTAAATGAAATATCAAAAAATTTGTTTAACAAAAATAAATTTATTTTACTTTACACGTTCTTTTTCTTCTTCTTTTTTCAGCAACTTCTAACCTAAAAGCCTTTTAACATTAAAACAAATTCATCAATCTGAATCGGAATCCAGTTCCAATTCTTGAACCATTCTTATTTGTGCTTCTTCCTCTTCTGTAAGGGCACCAGGAATCTGGTGTTTTTTCAACCCAGAAACTGATGGAAGTTCATCATAGGGATCGGGTTCTATTTCTGTTTCTCTTTCTAGATTTTCCAGATGAGAAACAGTTGCAATCTCTGAATCCTCTATATCAACTACTTCACTATCGGCCAATTCTTCTACATCTTCCTCCACCAATTGTTGATCTAAAACATTTTCTTCTTCTTCCACCTCCTCTTCGCTGCTGCTGGCAGGTGCAACATTGTCTTCAGGAAATCCGTCTGGAATCTCAGAATCCTCGATGGTTTTTGTAGAAGGAATGTACATCTTGAATGAGAAGCCTGACTTCGGAAACGATCCTGTGTTCAGAATCGTGCAACCATGCTGCGTAATACTGAACGACTGGCATGAATCCCCGATAACTACCAAGTCGGGTAGAGGATACAGCCACATAGAAGTATCATAGTCCCAGAGAATGGGATTTATAAACCGTCCGAATGGCGTCAAATGACCCTGGCAGATGAGAGTCCGAGCGAAGTGATTGTCTATGTCCTTGTTTTCCGGGTAGTGGATGGCGTTTCGAGCCATGCGCGCCATCAGATCCATCCGAAAGACCAGAATCTGTTGAGTGCAATACTGCAATCGACATGGATTTGAGACCAACTTGGTGCGGGGCCATGCTTTGAGCAAATCGGTACACAAGGGCGGTGGGATGCCATGACGAGGAAATATGTCCGTCTCAATCGGGTCACGGGGATGAGGGACGAGAATCAGATCGGTTTCTTTCTTAAGCTGGTCACAGCCACTGGCAGCTTCGGCTAGCTGCTTAAACAGTGGCACCAATTGGAAGAAGTTATTGGCTTTCGTTGAAAAAGGCCCCATCAGCACAATGCACACTGGTGGACAGGAGTCATATCCGATGAAGAGTTTCTTAAGCTTTTTAAGGACTTCTGCATCATCAAGGTGCACATCGGAGAGGAAGACCATCGTAGCGTCTGTGTTTGTTCGCTCAGCCTCCTGAAGAGCAACCGAGTACTTGAGCAGTTTTTCCGATTTACCACCCCAGCTGTTAGCCGTCCCGAAGAATGCACGACTGCTCGTAGCCGGTTCCGCTGGCGGGAATCCCATGCCTTCGACTTTGAACACCTTATTCTCGTATGAACCCTCGGCCAAAACGAACGAACCCTCGCAAAAGAATCCAGCGTGATACCGCGTAGAGCTGAGATCTACCCTAACGTATCCCGTGAGATCTTCAAGAAACATCTTACCTTCCTCGATCTGGTTGAGCTGACCCAATACCACGCATTCCTTTAACTCAGTCGAAGCCAGCAGATTCTCCACATTAAGCAGCTTGAACTTCTTCACCTCCTCACCGCTGGTCTTCTCAATAATCGACGGGGAGAAGAGTTCGTGGCGAATCGTCTTCTGGTATAGCATATTGTACCGCTGCTCAAGGTACCCCACCTGCATATCGGGGTCGGCCAGCACCGAGCGGGGTTTCTTATCGTATTCGAACTTCTTGCTCTGCAAATTATAGACGAATCTTGGGGCCTTGAATGCATCAATGACGTCAAAAACTGTCTCATGCTCCTGCAAGCCCACTCGATTAATCTCACCGATGGCTTTGTCAATAACCTCTCGATCAATGTTTGTGGAAGTTATTTTGAGATTTTGAATGTTTTCGATTACCGTCGTTAACCATTTGTCGTGCTCTGAGGCTTCGAAGGGAAGCAATTGTTCGGCGAGGTAATTGGAATTTTCTGAACGGATGACGTAGCCACTCAGTTTGAATGCTGTTGTGATTTTTCTCTTTAGTTTGTCCATGGTTTGTATTTAAATAGTTTCTTTTTAATACTTTTAAACAATAATAAATAAAAATAAACAAAGTCACCGCAAGGTTTTGCTTGTTGCACACTTTGAGTTTGAATTCCCCTTTCTTGTTAAACGTCAATTTACAAATTTGGCGCTCAAAACCGAAATGGAAGTGTTCAGTGATAATGAAACTTTTTTAGGGTACAGTAGTATTGAAAAAAATAGTAAAAGTTATAGTAATGTCATTTTTATATAAAAAGATGTCACTGATTTTGATTTATGGTTGCTTTCTGCAAAAAAGGATGTTACATAAATAATGTTTCCAAGATGCGGATAAGAAACTAAAATATATATTATATTCATTTCTGTATTATAGGAAATTTAAGAAATACAAAAGTCAAGATTACATCTTTATTATAGCATCTGCGTTAGTAGTGTCTTCTTTACTTTTAATTCTATTACTATGTTACATTTTGTACGCTTTGTTACATATTTTTTCCAGCTGAGAGACCCAATATGTGATCAATTTAGCAATTGAGGCTGTATGTCAGCAATAACGCACTAAATATTCTCTTCCAAGGCGTCAATCGTAGACAAGTGACTTCACATAATCACACACAAAATAGTCCAGTGGTGTTAAATCGCACTATCTTGTTGGTCACACCACATTTGCATCCACAACGATATGATTCAGGTTTTGATCAGATGTTAAAGATCACCTTTAAAGGGTAAACCTTCACCTTTAGTAAAATCGAAGCTGCTTCTTTCCTATTACCACATAAATCATTGTATATATATATACAATGCATAAATATTAACAACATTTTCTTTTTATTAATAATCATTTTTTTATTAATATAATGTTAAATAAAATAATACCTCTTTAATTGCAAAGATAATAAATTTCGTTTGTGTTTTTGGAATGTGAGTAAAGTTTCGTAAATAATACAAAACAAAGATTTTAAAAAACAGTACAAATTAATATTATTAAGTACTTGGACATGGACATAAACATTAAACAAAAAAAAAACAGTTATCAAAGGAAAAAGTTGACGGAGACAAACAAAAATTAAGTAAACTTCGATTCGAGTGCCATGTTGATTGTTTAAAGTTTAATTTTCCTATTCTAACTAACGACGACGATAACGACGGTAAATTGATCTATCTGTAAATATAATCAACTCAATCGTAGACAAGTGACTTCACATAATCACACACAAAATAGTCCAGTGGTGTTAAATCACACTATCTTGTTGGTCACGCCACATGGCCACCATACTAATTTATGTGTTCACCAGTAGTTTCCTTCAATAAATTGATTGTTTGGTTGTGTCACGCAAACCGATCCATTATTTTGATAATAATTTTTGCACAATTTTCGAACGTTGTTCAGGTTTAAGTCTATTGATTATAAAATGGCAAAACAACACCGAAAAAAGTATTGCCTGATTGAAAATCATACATCTAAGAAAACACCAGTAATTTAAGGCCTCAGACCATCAGAGTCCGGAAAATAGAATTTGGTTGTAACCACTGCAAAATAATTAGGATTTTATTGAACATACCTGTCAGTAATCCACTTACAATAATTTTTTAAGCGCAGTCTTTCCGATGACTTCAATTTTTCAGGGTCAACGTATAAATTTTCAAGAATTTAAACCTAAAGTTACTTTCATTTACAATTAAATTTAAAAAAAATATTGGTGTACTTCATCAACCTATAATTGAAACTCTTTTCATGCAAACAAAAAATAAATGCGAATTGGCATCACTTACTTTTCTTTGACGTTTTCAAATTGTCAAACAGCTGTTTTGTTTTTGACAGGACATTTGAGTGACGACTGTTTTCAATAGATTTTGATAAATATGTTTAAATTTTATTTTAATTAGTTATTTCTTTAAACTTAATGCAAAACATACTAAATAGCCTCAACCCTAAATCGAAAAACCAATTTACCATCCTAACTCTGTGCATTTAATCCCAAAATTTTAGTCGGAAAGAAAAAAGAACCAAAAACAAAAATGCTCGAAGGCTATCCCCGAAATCGAATGTTTATGGTATTGGGCATCCTTGTAGCCTGCACCATAATTATAATCATCATCGAATCGAATATCAGTGAGCGGGAAGAAAATTTCCAGCCTCAAGTAGTCATCGAAAATAATTCCACCTGCTGGCTGCGAGAAGACTACGTAGTTATCGAAGAATGTCATCCGTGTACAGAATTCGAAGTCGTTAGCAAGAGTTTAGGAGTTTGCATCAACACTCATTACAAAGAACTTCTGCGTTGTAGAAGCGGCGAAATTGTCACTCGGAGTTGTGATCATGTGGCGGCAATCGAACGAAGAAACCTCATTATTTTTACAGTCGTTACTGGTGCTATTGGCTTTATATTTTACTTGCTTGTCTGTTGGAGGGAAAGGGTTCTCTATAGGCGGGTGCAGATGAAAATTGAAAGACAATTAAATCGACCACTATTGCTTTAGAAACTCTAAATCAAGAGAGAGAGAGGGAAAGTCAAGAGCTTCGATATAGTTTAAGTAATAGTGTTGTAAGTTTAAAAGAATTAATCATGACTTCAGAAGTTAGTTCATTTGTTTATCTTTTTTTTCAGAAACACTCCAAATGGACTCACAAAGGCACTGAATAAATCTTAAGGATTCCCACTGTATAAAGTTTTTAAAATAAAATTATTTATATCCAAGATAAAAGTTTAAAGATTTTTTTTTATGACCTAGACGACGACGTTTTAGTTGTTGAGTCATCTTTTAAGGCTTGTATCTTGACTTTTTTTTTACTTATCAACCCAATTCATAGGAGCAGTCAGATGACGAATGTCTCCGTTTCATTTCTATGTCTAGTGATAAACTCGATGTTCCGCAATTCAAATCGGGTTTGCACTTATTTAGATTTAAAAACAATCAAAGGGTTTTGAATACTTGCAATATACCAGAGACAGGCTGGAAACGAGATGTCGGTGTACATGGGTTTTGAATTCTAGAACATGGCAGGCTTTCCATTCCACATTCGCGTAGTAGGGCTAAAGAATGAATATCAGCTCGACCGAAGTTGGACACAAGGGTAAACTGATGGGCATATCTAGAAGCGCGAGTATTACAGTTGAACTGTTTAAGGGGAGGAATGCAACTGGCTATTTCACTAAAGCATAGGCCATTAAAATAACGGTGCAAAAGGTGAGGCAAGAAACATTTCGACGATGTTCTAGTGACGTGATTGAATTAATGATGTTATTGCATATCTGCAATCATTTTAAAAGCTCTTCGTTGAAGACTGTCCAAGAGGCTTAAGTAGGTTACTTGGGCACCGGCCCTAAGATGGGAGTTAAACTCAAACTTTGGAGTTATATAACGTTTTATCGATTGTAGCCAGAGAAAGAAAAATTTGTTTGTCTCAGAAAACTCAAACATCTGGCTGGAACTTTTGACTTGCTCTATATACCGCTTTCTTGATGCCTCATCTAGACAAACAATCAAATGGTATAACATTGGTTTGCATGAAACATTGTTAGCTTAGATTAGCCTCCAACTGATCAGCGAGTTTGCTTCAAGCTTTGAACCCTAATTTTCGCTATTGAAAGGCTTGCAAAGCCACTTTCATTGGGGGACGATGGATGGTTAATTGCTTTAAGCATATAATCCAGCAGTTTTAATGTTTGAGGCCGTATACGCTAAAAGCACAATTTAGTCAACAAAAGGAAGAACTCTTATGTAAGCACCTGCATATTCAATTCCTGTTCGTAGTCCCAAAGGTAATTTCTTATCCAACGAAAGAAGAATTTGTTTAAATCGAAGGCACGCATTTGGCCCTAAGCCAAGCCGTAAAAATTGCTGTTGAAATATAAATCCCAATAAACTTACTTTTTCCAAAACGATGTAAAGATTTGTTCCATTGTTCGGTGAGATGAATCATGACATCACCAGAGGGTCTATTGCTGCGAAAGTCGTACTACCGATTTTTTAAAAGCTTTCAATCTTCAAGGTATGTATTTCTTGAGCTGATAATTATTCACCGTTTCCATGTTCTTGGAAAGAAAGGAGGTTGGGTAAGTTATAGTAATTCCAGTTGATTCAAGGTGTCTTACTTTTGGTGTTTTTTTGTTTGCGTCCACAACGATATGATTCAGGTTTTGATCAGATGTTAAAGATCACCTTTAGAGGGAGAACCTTCACCTTTCGTAAAATCGAAGCTGCTTCTTTCCTATTACCACATAAATATTAACACCATTTCCTTTTTATTAATAATCATTTTTTTATTAATATAATGTTAAATAAAATAATACCTCTTTAATTGCAAAGATAATAAATTTCGTTTGTGTTTTTGGAATGTGAGTAAAGTTTCGTAAATAATACAAAACAAAGATTTTAAAAAACAGTACAAATTAATATTATTAAGTACTTGGACATGGACATAAACATTAAAACAAAAAAAAAACAGTTATCAAAGGAAAAAATTGACGGAGACAAACAAAAATTAAGTAAATTTCGTTTCGAGTGCCATGTTGATTGTTTAAAGTTTAATTTTCCTATTCTAACTAACGACGACGATAACGACGGTAAATTGATCTATCTGTAAATATAATCAACTCTCTTTTTAGTCATTCCATCCAGGGATTAAATCGGGATCGGAGGCGGCGGTGGAGGCATTACTGAAGTTCGATATATTCGCATCATTGATTATGATATTTGCTGATTTGAGAGAGTTTTCGGACAGTGGGAGAGGTTTGGCTACGCCGATACGTACGGTGCCCTTGGGAGCACCCTTGAGAGCTTGAACTGCCTGATCGAGAGAGGCGTTTTCCAAGTTAATTGAGTTGACGAAAAGCAGACGGTCGCCGGGTATCAATCGGCCATCTAGCTGAGCCACTCCTCCGGGAACTAATGACCGGATAACAATCAATGTGTCATTAGGATCGATGGGATCCTGATAGTCGAGAATAGAGAAGCCAAGTCCACGATCACCCTTCACCAGCTCAATAACCTGTGGTTCTGAACTCCACATAGCGAGTCCTGTAAGTGGCTCAAGAGATCTGGATTTGAGTTTGGTGAAGGACTCGTCGGGTCCATTGCCGACGGTGGCAAGACTTCCGTCGGACTTGGCCTTCACTAGACGATCAGAGGATGGAAGCAGATTCTCCAGATTGTTGCTCAGCTTCTTAAGAGTGTCATCGGAGAAGGGTATCAATGTGTTCTTTCCCCGGCCACAAACCATGCGAACATCTTGGGGCAGTTCCTTGAGAATCGCAACAACCTCAAGATGATTCATTCCAAGCAAACGTTCGCCATTAACTTCCAACAATTCATCGCCTGATTTGAGGACTCCATTGATTCCCACCGGCCCATCGTTAAGAATCGATCGGATGTAGTGATGTGGACGAACTTCTCGGCCACCCTCCACATCTACGGTTCCCTCCAGGGATATACCCAGTCCCCCGGCTGCGAATTTCTTTATCTGAGCCACAATCACTTCAACATCAGGACCGACGATTTTCCTCCATTTCTTCAGAATATCCTGCTCTGCTTCGGGCGTTAGTTCGGCTTCAGTGAAGTATTTGTGACGGGAAATGATGGCGGTGTTTTTAGCATGAAGAATATCCGATTCCTACGAAAAACAACAAAACATTTGTTAGCAATTTTTTAAATAATCTTTTTGAAAGGTATGATTCTTTTCAATAAAATGACCTAAGTTTTTATTTAAGAGACTTTAAGGAGGGGACAGAACGATGACATACAAAATGGTTCTGATTGTGTCTTTGGTATGTTCCTAAATGCAATTAAATTGGATTTGTTTTGTTTTTTTTTTTTGGTGGTTAGCTCTTCAAGATGAATGTATCTACATTATGAGCGGTTAAAGTACCTTTTTTTGAAAATAGAATATCAGCGTTTGATAGTCAAAATTTTTAATATCTCCGAGCCAGTTCTTTGTTATCTTCCATGTGATCTGCAGGTTATTATTCAGTCGTCAAATTAAATCTTTCGCAATTACATATGTTTGTTAATCTTAATTAGAGATCGGAGCATGGTTTAAAAGCTACAAATTTTAATTTTAATTTTTTGGTTAATGAGATTTTGTTTTGTTTTGCCACATGAATCATGTAGTAAGTAGATACATTTTTTTTTTGTTAAAGGAACAAAAGTTTAGTAATTCTGCTAGGAATTCAAAAACAAAAACAAAAGCAATTTAGAAAAATTTTGAAGAAAGAGATAATTTAAATTTTTATAGAGAAAAACTTTCATGCTATCGGTTTTAAAAATTTAAAACTTCTTCTAGATTTTTAAGGGTAAGGCTAATACAAAAATCTATTGAGTTAAATAGGAGGGTTTCTACTGCAGCTAGGGGGAAATGTAATAAAAGTCGATTAGAAAAAAGAATTTAAGAAGCTTCTATTTCTAGGCGATGGGAATAGAAACGAAAGAAAATAACATGGAAGCCATTTAGAGGCCAGAGCCCGCTCTCGTTGAATGCGATTTAACACAACAAAAACAAAAACGCTTCAGAGGCTTTAATGAATACGTCTCAGTAAGTAAATAAATAAATAAATTGGGTGGCGCAACAGTCCGTTGAGAACTAGGGCCTAGTGACTTACAACTCTCAACCATTCCTGTGTGCGAGAACTGTTGTCAGGAATGGAGGGGACCTACAGTTTTAAGCCGAATCCGAACGGCCAATTTGAGAAAGCACTTTTCATGACAAGATTTACTCTTGGAGAATTTGTCAATTCCTCGCAAGAGGCACTACCCGTGAAACAAACTTTAGATGGCATAGGCAGGGATCGAACCCAAGACCTCTGGCATGACAGTCCAACGCACTAACCATCATGCCACGGGTACACGCACGTCAGTAAGTAACCATTTAAATTTTCAGTGTTTTTGTCTTTACTTCTGGTTTTGGAGGTTAAGAGTGTGATAAAACAAAGGATCATATTTTTATAAAAATGCGAACGTCATATTAAGTCAAGTTAGGAAAACAATCTTAGTCTCATTTAAAAAAGAAACAATTCTTTGTATGTCTTCAACAGGGAATTTCGTTTCACTCGATTTTATCTTACATCAATTGACTTAAACCGCTTCTTGCGGCACATTCAGTAGTAAATTTTTTTAAAAGGATGATATTAAAGATATTTGTGGAGTATTGGTCTTGACGTTTGGTCTGCGAAGTCCATACCCTCTTCGGCAGGTCAGAAGGTCTTTCGAACGTTTTGTACAAAGGTTCGCAATGTTTTTTTGGTAAAAATGCGATCAGCCATGATGATTTTTTATGGTAAAAAACAAAATTTCCTTTTTTAAACAAGACTTGTTTCGTTTTCATAACCTCACCATAGATGGCTCTATGTTTTATGTAAATACGATTTATTTAACTGTCGTAAGTAACATACATACATGTTTCACATTCAGTAATAAGCCTAGTACACGTACGTGTTTGACACAAATGTCTTGCGGATGTTTCAACGTTTTTCAAAATGATATTTGGAATAAATATTTGAAAATATACTCCTAAATCACTTGACTTTTTTGTCGCTGACTAGACTATAAACAAACCACACACAAATTAGGACATAGGGTTTAAAAAAAAAGCCTGAAGATGGATGAATAAGAGAACAAAATTTTACAGAATTCTGGACCAGAAATATTTCTGTACATCGAATACTTATCTGATCTGACTCTTGCTAAATAATAATAGATTTTTAGATGTGAAGTAAAAAAAGAGTATTTTTAAGTATCGTTTTTAATATTTTTTAGATACAGTGCTCCACAAAAGTCTGCGTACAACAATGAATTATTGAAAAAAAACCCTGTTATTCACAAACGATGAGTGATAAAAATTTTTGAAAATATATAAATAAACAAAATATTCTTTATTCAGAAATAAAAAAATTAAACAAAAAAAAGTTTGAAAACTATCCACAAAAGTTTGCGTACTGCTGTAAAAGATATGACAAAAACGTTAGAAAAAAAGAAAAATAATTATTCTTTTTTATTACTTTTGGTGTCAATATTTCGTGGGATATCCTTTCAGCCTTATGACCACTCTTAAGCGGTTTTGCATAGACCCTACTAGTTTCTCTGTATAAGAACTGCTTATATTATTCCATTCAGATAATAAGGCTTCTTTTAACTGAGGTTTATTTCGTATATCGTGGATGTGGATCATCTTTTCTAAAGCATCCCATAGGTGCTCAATGGTGTTTATATATGAACTCTATGTGGGGTTCGTAGCAAGTGGGGAGTGTTGTATGCCAGCCACTGTAGGTGTGTTATGTGTGGTATGTTGTCTTGTTGGAAATAGTAATCGTTTGCAATACCCAGAACTTCGGCACTTGTTTTAAATTTCGTCTGAGGATGTCAATATAAACATATTGATCCATGATCCCTTCGATTATTTCCAGCTTTCCGACCCCTGAAGATGCCATACAGCCCCATACCATAACACCTCCACCACCGTGCTTTACAGTCTTGATAGTGCACTTAGGATTAAGGGCATCGTTTGGTTTTCGACACAAATGACAAATGGTTTTTTCCTGGGTGTGCATGACTTCAACCCCCCTTGAACTATTACTCTTACCGTTTTTGGATGCACTTTGATGTTGTTATGTTTTTCAAGTTGTATGCTTACCGAGTAAGGCGTTGTGAAGGGATCTTGGTCCACCATCCGCTTTGTTATACGCTTGTCTCTTACAGAGAGTTTCGGTCAGATCTTAATTTTGATTCAATTTTTCCACTGTTTTTGTAGCGATTTATGGTCTTTTGGATCGTTGACCGGCTTCTTAAAGTTATTTTTGATATTTCCGAGTATGACATTTTTTGTTTTAAGTTCAAATCAATAATTAACTGCCGCTCACTTAAACTTAACTCTTTATTAGCCATTTTATAGATTTTCACAGCTTTTTCGTTATTTTTATTTTTTTTATTTTAATAGAGAATATTTAGTTTATTTATATTAGTATATATCAAAACCTTGAACATTGTTTTATTGAAATGTACCTTCCAAAAAAATGTATCACTCATCGTTTGTGAATAACAGCTATTTTTTTCAATGTGTCATCGTTGTACGCAGACTTTTGTGGAGCACTGTAAATATTTCAGTTTTTTTTTAGAAAAAGGAGTGACCTAAATGAGACCTTTTAAAAATGATTCGGTACTATGGAGTGAACCAACCGCAACGTACGACACCTTGAAAATTCAAATAAACAAAGACGAAATGTTTTATACATATTTTATATTTGTATGTGAATGTTTTGTTAAGAAAAACTATTTTCATATTGTTAGCCAGGGGTATGAACTTGTTTTGATGTCAGTCCCAACATAAATACCACATTGATCCTCTTCATCTTTGTCTTGATCAAAAAGCACAAATTGTCGTATCTATTTTGCAACTTAACCCTAAAATTATTTTTGAAAAGAAGTAGGTACTTTGGACAATTTTGTTTATTTCATACTATTTGGGAAGTTTGAAATAAACTATCAATACAAAGACATTTCGCTAAGTTGGAAAAACAAACAAATATGCTGTCTTAGCAGGTAGCCCATTGGTTTACAATTCTATGTCCATAATTCAAATGATGTTCTTGAACTGAGCTTTTTGAATCGACTAAATAAATAAAAATATTAATTTTGGAGCCATTACATTCACTTAAGCGATTCAAAAAACGAGAATATTCATATTGTTAGTTTGATTGTTATTATTATTATTATTATTATGTTATTCGCTATGATTGGCAAGTAGTATAAAAGTTTGGGGTTTATTGAGTTCTATGGAACACTGTTGCAATTAATTTTAGCTCTTGTTGAAACCTTTGTTACCATATACTGCCTAAACACCATGGTTTACAGCTTTATGTGCTAAGCTTTAAAACATCCTATATTTCAATTGTGGGCAAAAGGTATTCTAAAATGTCCATTCTACTTTGCATAATTTTATTATTGAGTTTCTTTTTATTTCTCTGAGAATTATTGTTCAAGGCCTTAAACATGGATTGGTTTTCTATCTGAAATAAAGCTATGACCAAAATAATAGGAATAAAAGGAGAAGTCTGATTTATTTTGTTTTTAAGTTATAAACAGGAAATGAAATCAACAAACAATTCTACTGAGTCGAAATAAATGATTGGTTCTCAATATTTAATTTAAAAACTGTATAACGTTTTTCAGGGTAATTAAAAGAACTAAGAGATGGTGAAAAATAACCATAGAAACTTTGAGACACAAAATTAGAAATTCAAAGATGAGTCGAAACATAAAATAAGAACCATCAACCAAAAAAGCAATCTGAAAAAAAATCTTTACATACCTCATCTAATTCATCAACTTTGCTTTCTGGCAAATTAACAATGGGCACCTCGGTGGGAATGATCTTCATCGTGTCCAGAGAGTCCCGAGCTGTCATCAATTTCTTTCCGCTTCCAAAACTACTCAGGGTTAAAGATTCATCGGTGGTCTTTTTTATTTGGATTGGTAAAGGAGCATCTGTAATATCCTCAGGGGGTTCCTCAGGAGCAGCAACAACAGGAGCAATAGTAACAGGAGGAGGTGGTGGAAGAGCTGCTGGCTTATTTGGTATCGACACCGTTCTCTGGGGCGTTGCTGGCAACGCTCTCGAGGGTGTTGAGGGAATACTACTTGGAACTTGATCATTTGCAGCGATTGCTTGCTGTAGTTGATCGTATTTCGGCCCACGTAGGTATCTCTCCAAACGCAAATTGACAACTTGTCCACTCTTCTTTAACAACTCTACCGCCTGGTGATTGGAGAAGCCCTGTAGACTTTGCCCATCGACCTCGATGATTCGATCGTTCACACGTATTCTGCCACTCATGTCGGCGGCACTGCCGGGCGAAACGCTCTTCACAAAAATTCCCGATAGCTCCTCCTTTTCGCATACATAGCCTGCAATAGTGATACCGAGACCATTAGCATCCTTGGTCAATTGAACTTGAAGTTTCTCTGTCTCGGGCAATTCTAAGTCGTCCAAATCGATGGGAGTGGCCATTGGTGGGCGTTTGGACATGTCCACCTCGCTGCGATAGACAAATCGCTCATCTTCTGTGGTTGTTTGTGGAGTGGAGGCAGTGGAGCTCTCACCGAAGATCTCGGGATATCCAGCGGCAATCAAAAAACGCTCCAATTCAATTGGATCGACCAGAACTCTCGATGGGACTGTGGCACACCCAGGTTCAACTTCATACTTGGGCTGAACCTGCTCAATAGGCCGAGCCACCACTAATCGGACATGGGTTCCAGATTGACGGAGTACGGAAGCAACTTGCTCCGAGACCATGTCATGCAAATTAACGTCTCCAATTTGAAGAATATGATCGCCACTTCGAAGACGGCCATCACGGTCGGCGACTCCACCAGGGAGGATGGTCTTAACGATGACTCCTGATGTACGAGCTCCGATTATACCAAAACCCAGACCAGTTCCATCGTTAACCAGCTCGATGGCCTGAATCTGGGCATAGTCGGAGCTGAATAGATCGACGGCATGTTTTGAGGAGTCTGAAACCACCGATTGAGGACGTTCTTCATCGGCACTGCGTGAGAGATCCGAATAGCCACGTGTCTTCTTCATAAACGTTCCATGATCTTCTGTTAGGCTGTGTTCTGCAAAAAGACAAAAACCAATGAATTGTCAAATTTTAGCAAACAAAAAAAAAAACACTTTGCTTACCTGCTGAGCTCACAATGGGGTAGTTGTTGCTGGTGGGACTACCTAAGCTCCTGGGAGACATCTGTGCCGATGACACCCGTGGTGTGTCGTCCCCAAAATCGTACACAACATCGCTGGGAACGCTGAGAACCAGATTCCCACTCACATCAATGTCAAAGTCGTTTGGCAACATCGAAGGATGTTGCACTAACTGAGTGTTCAACTCCGACAGAGAGTCCTGTACATGCACTATTGTCCTGAACACTGGATCCTGCAGAATGTCCAAAATAGTCTTAAGACTCTCCGCCGTGTTCATTTGAAGCTTTGGGTCATCGGACTCGTCTATGCCCTGCTTTACAGCTTCGATTTGCTGCAATGCACTCGATATGTCAGCACTTAGATGCATTTTGAAGCGACCCTCCGAAGTGCTCCGCCCCTTTTGTGTATTGTTTTGGGATTCGTTTCACTAATTCAATTAGCGAGAAAAATATTTCAATGGTGAAGTCTTTCTCGATGCACGACAAAAGACACGATTTTTGTGGTGGAATTTTTATTTAAATGATTAATTTTATATTTTGGTTTTGTTAATAATTCGAAAAGTTTACATTTTATTTACCAAAAATGTAATAACAAAACTTTTTCTTTTGTAAATTTTGGAACTAATCAACTTCAACTTAATCGAGTGAGTATTTTTCCTAAAGATGACACATGACAAATAAGTTTGGGGAGTTTCTTATGACACTTGTTCGTGTGGTGAATTATAATAATACAGTGTGTACAATAATTTTGTATGATATAACGAAATTCAATGGTTGTCATATTGAGTTGAGATTTTTGATATTAAATTTTTAAACTTTTACAAAATAACGCTGCGAGCAAAAGTTGAAACATATTGAGGTAGAAAACATATTCGTAATATATAGGGCTTTCCAATAGTGGGTTTCATTTCGATATTCACAAAAAAAAGAGTAATCTTTAATAACCCAACCACAAACTAGCGTTAGGCATTGACATTTAGAATAAAAACAATTATGAGGCAATCTGAAATGTTACCTCAGCTTTGTGCTCGCTTTATTTAGGTCGTAAATATCGTAGGCTAGAGCTCAACACTCGAACAGATCTATTTTCTATTTTGTCGCGCTTTGACAACTGAACACCCCAAGCAACAATTTGTTTGCTTTGTTTTAAAATGGTTTGAAATAGGTTATCTTTTAACTGAGGGAAATTTTCGGTAAAAACAAACCCTGAAATGAACCCAAAGTTAACCCAGGTTTAAAATTGGCTTTAAAAAATCCTAATTGAAACCTGGTGATAAATCAGGTTTATATTTACCAATTATTTACTTTTTTTTTAATTTTCACTATTCAAAAATGAAACCTATTATTGGAAAACCTTAATGTTGAGTTTTTCGACATTTGCGTTAACTTCTTCTGATCTACATACATTTTTTCAAACGTCAAGGTTTAGAAAATTCGATTGGTAAATCGTGTTGGAGAAATTTATCATCTGTCGCTTAACAAAAATATCACACACATTTAAGCAAATTAAGAAATAGGCATCAACCATATGTAGCGTGTTAATGCCTATATGTTTGAGAATTTTCAATGGTTGTCTATGGTTTGACAGTTGAGAATGTTAAACTGTGTTAACACTTCTGTTCAAAAGGGTTTGAAAAAGTCCTTCTTCTGGTGTTTGTGTTCTCAAACATTGCATTCATTTTCTCAAAACTTTAAGCATTTATATACTTTATAAATTAATTAAAGTATAAAAACTTAAAACAATTTAAACATTATTTAAAATAAAACTTACAATGCCCTCTCTTGGATTAAAATAGAAACTAATAAAAGAATTATTCAATGCGCATATCCAACAAAAATCTAATTTTCTAAAAAAAAATCAATATTTTCCGATTGCATTTTCGCAAGTGGGCGGATGTTTGTAAACAATTATTTTACTTAAAATCAAATTTGTTTTGTGTAAACAGAGTTTTCTAAAATCAACTTTCCAACCAAAAAAACAAACACAAAAATGGTTATTCAACGAAGTTGGAAAATACAAACTGAAAACGGAAAAACCACAAGTATTCTGCAAATGAGTGCAACATCCTCATCTGAAGACTCAAATGGATCCAATCAAACAAATAATTCAGTAGCAAATTCAATGACAAACAATTCTTTATTAAAAATGGATCAAACTGTAAGTTTTTGAATTAGGGAAAAGAAAATAGTTTTAGGTTCGTCTTTTGACACACAAAAAAAGTTAGTTTCGAAAAATGTATTTAGGCGCCAAAAATCGTGAACCTTATTTAAATTTTATCCCTAATATTAGAAATACGTGACAACTCCACAAATGGCAGAAAATGTCCTTGGCAGGCTTAAACAGCGTCTTGGGAGTCATGTCAGTGGTCGGAAATCGTCTTCAGATGCTGCTATGCGCTCGCTGGAACTTTTACGTATTACAATTCAAATAGCTTTTGACAAGGAAGTGGATGCAATAGCTAAGAAGTTTATAGACGTACGTATTCTTTTAAAGTTATGTAAATATTCCTATGTCTACAGTTTAATTTTTTTTTATAAAGATGTACTTCAAGCCAGCATTTAAAAACATCAAAGAAAACTTGGGAGATCACGCTGTTACAGAGGAAATGGTAAGAAAGTGAAATTATGAGTCAAAGATACTTACATTTTTGTTTCTTTTAGGGACAAAAAATGATTTGCGCTCTTTTGGAAAATTCAAAAACTCAGTATAATCCTCATCGCAATAAGCCAACCGCTTCAATTCCACAAGCTCCCTTGGTGGCAGTCCAAACCTCAGCCGATCAAAGTAATATTAAACCTGAAAGTTCAACCCAAACCACAGTAGCTGTCAAACGCGCTGCGCCCAAGCCCTCAATACCTGAACCCCCAGCTCAAACTCCGAAAAAACCTGCACTCAGCGCCACCGCCGCCGTCACCATCGGACAGCAGCAATCTTCCCAACCAAGTCAGCCAGCATCACTCGTTCAGCAGCAACAACAACCACAACAGCAACAACTGGCAAACCGACCTCCTACTGTTGCTCCTCCAAGAAGGCAAATATTTTGGAACACTGCCGCCATTTCCACTGAGACAAATTTCGTTCTCGATGTTCAGGCCAATCAGGCATTTGGATTTGGAACTGACGGAAAGGAACGTTTAGCCAGCAAACATCCCGAGCTTATTCGATACCTCCCCGATGGCCAAGACCGTGACTGGTTGGTTGAGCAAAAAATTATTCCCGCACAAAATCGAAATTCTAGATTTTTGTTTTTAATTCATGATGAAGTCAAGACACTTGGAGAAACTGCCCTCTATAAGGATCGAGATAATTTGAATCTCTCGATTTTGCATATCTTTAAAATTCCAAACTTCATAATTCAAAAAATGAAATTATTCTTCATCGATTTGAACATCAAGAGTCGAGGATTGATAACAAATTCATATTCAAATATTGCCAATAGTAGTCATCTGAGAAACGCCCTACTTCAGGGAAGCAGTCAAGCTGTAGTTTCAGCGTCGTCGGTATCGGGGGGAACGACAACTTCGGTAGCAAGTAGTATTAATTCTTCGAATAGTGTATCAACTTCGACTGATACAGTGACTAGCCAACCAAAGCCAAAGAGCTCCTTAAGTTCATCTCATGCTACTTTGACAGCTCTACTTACCAACAATAATAATGGCGGCGGCGGCGTTGGAAACTCAAAAATGGTGACGCAAAGTGAATCAAAATCAAATGACAGCTGTCAAAATGTAGGTAACTCGATTGGATCTTTGAGAAATGACAATGTCAAAAAGGAATAAAAAAAATTCAATGTTTGTAAAACTTCTACGAACACTTATGTATCTCATCATTATGAATAAGGAGAAAAATGTCTTTTGATTCATACTTTACCTCTATGAAAAATTAATAACAATAGTATATAGTTGATACCTTTATTGATAATTTTAAATAAATCAGTAAGGTAAAATATAAAATATTACAAATGTTTATGTTTGGTCTTGTTCTTCTTGTTGGTCGGTGTTACAATGAGAGGATCTTTTCAGGCAACTCCATTTTGACGTCTCCATGCCTTAGGATTGAGTAGTTAGACAGACATTTTAGTATTTTTTTAAGGTAGAGATATATTGATGAAACGTCAAGTGAGTCTTCTCAATATCGTCTTAAAAATGTTGTAAACCCTAAATAAATATTCTATGGAATAACAGACTAGGGCTGGATAATCTTAATGTCTGTCAGAAAAAGTGACAAAAATGGAAATCAATTTCATATCTATGTTGGCTTTAAGAGACTTCTAAACGTTACATAACTTTTATAAGGAACTTTTTGACATTTAGAAGCAGTGTAAGTTTACCCAGGTTCTATAAAGTGTTTATAAATAAGAATGTAGACGAGCGAATTGTGCGTTAATTATCGTTATTTTAATAAGAACAAAAAAATAAGCATACGCCCCAGTGAACGATTACACAGGGGTGCCAGCACGTAACTTGATACAATCGAGGATTGTCGATCGTTGATCAACTCGAAACAAATTATTTCTGACAGCACGTAATTTGAGACGAGTTCCATTGTGACTTTTACTTAAAAAAGTCATTGTGAACTATAAAATGAAATGTCAAATTAGTTTTCTTTGAAATTATTTCATTCTAGTTTCAATTTTAAGTTTTTTTCGAAATGTTTTTCTTTGATTCGCAGAGTGAAAGTGAAGGCGAAGAAGTGTCCTGTACTGTACTTTTTTTCCAATCTTTAAGATCTTTTTGTGGAGGACCCTCTGTGTTTAGGGATTCAATCAGTTTTCCCCACAGCATATTGCTATTTTTCCTCCCTTGGGCAGTTTTAAGAATTCCCCTCGCTAAATCAACGTGAGAACTCATAAAATTGGTCAAAATCTCAGTCTGTTTTTTATTTATTAACATATTATTTTGTTTTTCCATTTTTCTCATACAAAAATCACTGCCGACGATAACTAATTTCTGTCGAGTGAAAACTTTTGTTTCAAACGTCAATTTGAAGTTTGTATGCTGCCGAATCTGGCGAAACAATCGAGGACACTCGATTGAACCAAAATGTGTGCTGGCAATGCTCGATTGTATCGACTAAACTCGGTTGTATCAAGTTACGTGCTGGCACCCCAGGGTTATCTATTTTGCGGTTTCAAAAGTAAAAGTCTGTAAGTAAAATACATATAAAATATTTTTTTTATGATATTTTTTTTTATAAAGTTTGAGTGTTAATATTGTGTGGAAACACTGCATCATTTAAATGACCACGCGAATTGTTGCAAGCATCGATACTTTTTAGGTAATTTTTGATCACTTGGGCGGTATCTCAGCCATAACTTGACCAATGTTGGTTTTTAAGTGCTCAAGAGTTAAAGGCTTATCTGCATAAACACGGTATTTCGCGTAGCTCCACAAAAAAAATCCAGCGGTGTGAAGTCGCATCATCTTGGTGGTGGAGAAATTACGCGGCCAAGAAATGTCTCTTGCAATAAAGCCATATTCGCTCGAGTTGTGTGGCATGTGGCACCGTCTTCTTCAAAAAAAAAAGTCGCTCCGAATTGACGTGATAGTCATTCCATCGTCGTTTTTGAAGAAGTAAGGTCCAATCACATCTACGAACCAAAGAGTGCACCAAACAGTGACTTTTTGTGGATGTAATGGCCTCTCTGCAATTTCTTGAGGATTCTCAGAACCCCAAATATGACAATTTTGTTTATTAACAGACCCACCGAGTGAGAAATGCGCTTCGTCGCTGAAGAAAATTTTTTTCGCCGTTCACTACCCACTCGACGTATCTAAGAGACGTTTTGAATGGTCAGCTGCTTCAGTTGTTGTGTGAGCTGTCCGATTGCTGTATGCGTTGTCCGATAGTTAAACGATCCATTTTCGAAAATGTCAGACTTTCAACTGAAAAAAAAATTGGCTTTACAACTTAGTTTGACAGATGTCGAATTCCAGCCCTATACCTTTGAAACCGCAAAATGGATAACATAAGTCAGACATATGAAACTTTCGAGAAATGTCATTCTTAAAATTTCTTCATGATCAAACCGCACATTTATTTGTTAAAATTGAAATTGGATACCTGTTCGATTCCTTTGACTGTACCAGAAGTAAAATAGTAAAAACTAAATTTTTTCTATTTTGCATGAAGTATTTAAATTTTTAAATACTTACAAAAAACTTTTGTTTTTATTAAAGAACTAAAACTATGTTTATGAAAACTTATAAGCTAAGAAATGCACAATCATCTGAACAACTATAATCTAACATTTTTGTGTTTAATAATATTTTGTTTTGTTTATTACAAATTTATGTTTCTAAGGTTTTAAAATGTTTACTTTTTTGTGTGAGAACAAATTGGGCCCACATGAAACCTGCCATTATATACACAACAATAATATTTTCTATTCGTTCTCTTTATTTTAAAATCAAAACTCGATTATTTTTTCATAACAAATTAATTAATTAACAATAAAAACCAATGAAAACAAAAAACAAAAATTATCGACATTTTATTTTCCAATGCAAAATTAATAGATATAAATTATACAAAAACTGTTAACTTATAAGGCACTGTATTGTAAAGATAATTTTATAATTTTTTTGAAAAAAAATTTGATAAAGATTAAAGGAAAAAACCATTGAAATAAAATAATTTATAATTTTAACTTTGACACATTTTAAAAAATCCCTAAACTTATCAGCTTTGTTTTTTATTTTCCATTTCTTTGTAAATTCAAACTTATTTTGTTTTGTTCATCTCATCAACTCAATGGCACAGTATTAATTTATTCTAATTGTTTGTATATATATTTATTTTTAATCTTAACATTATTTCCTTGGAATATATAAATAATAACTTTTAAAAGTACAAAGTGTCTTTTTATTTGTTTTGATTATTCAATATTTTGATTTTATTATATTTACCATTTTTTACGAACTAAATACAGTAAATAAATGTTCTTGTACTTTCACTTACATTGAATTATTTAAATTTGTTTTATTGTTAATATTTGTTTTAAATCTGTGGTGCAAGTAGTTTTCAAGAAACTTGAGTTTTAAGTATTTTAATATGGAGCTAAGAGTGGAATTTTATGAGAACAGAATAAATAAAATGACGAGGAAGACAACTTCAAATTTAAGCTGTGTTTTTGTATTCTTTTATGTTTTAATACGAGTATTGAAAAAATTAGATAGATTTAATTTAAATTTAATTTAATTAACAAACATTTCAAACAAAGTTTGTGCAGCAAATACAAAAATTTGGTGAAAAAGAGCTTAGTATGTTTTGAAATTTAAGTGTTTAGAGAATAATCTTTTAAACTTGCACTAAATCGTTTCTATTCTTGTAAATTTATTTAATTTATTTATTTAAATTTAAATATTTTATTATAATAATAATTCTGTCCAAAAAAGGCACGTACCAAGGGCTATAGAAAATTGTATTTTATATTATTTGCATGTTTTATATAACAATAACACTTAGGTTTTATTCACAAACAAAATAAATACAAAAATTATTTTATTTTTCTTTAAAAAAAATGATTTGGCATCACTGCTCACATTACAAATTTTTGATTTTATTTTTGGACTTTTCATTTCGATGCTGAGTTTTTTACTAATTTATCTTTTGTTTTTTAATACCCATTACATCGAATACCATTTAAATATTTCTTATCTCCTAGCGGACTTTTGTACATTGTCTGTAAGGATGCACTGATTTGTACATCGTATTGGGATCCTTCGGCAGAATTTTCTATTTCCCAAGGCTGTGGACTCATATTATCTAATTCAAAGTCATAGGCATATGGACTTGAGGGAATATTTTGAAATGTTTCAAAAAACCGTCCGATTTCTGTCGACCCAAAAGCCTGCTGAAATCCTGGGAGAGGTTTGATATTCTACAAATAAAAGCACATATTTTGAGCTTTAGATATTTTAGAATTTCCAAATGAAAACAAAACTTACCCGAATACTCTCTCGAATATCCTCAGCTTCAAGGGTTTTTCGTTTGGACTTTTTACTGGGAATTAGGTCACATTCGACTACGCGATTTTTCTTCTCCTCGAATATTTTACTTGGTGTACATTCAGGATGATAGTTGCGTTTGATGTTTGGAATTGGGCTAGAAGATTGAGGACTAAATGGCTTAGGACTATTAGAGGGTGCTTCATTTGTATCACATAGATTTTGTGATCGGTTGTTTTGAGCATATGGATATCGATGTGGTGAATGGAAGTTCGATAAAGGATGGCTGCCGGAAACGAATGGAGTTCCACAGCGTTCTGGTGTTGAAAGCTTTAAGGAAAAAATTAAATCATATTCAATATTTCAAAAACAAAATGGACTTTAATCAGTATTATAAATTTTAATGCTGACTTAAGATGGTGTGACTTATTCTAACATTTCTTGATTTAATCACGTTTGTCAATCAAGTATGTGTTGGTTTGAAAATGATAGAAAAGTGAGTTTGAATTCTTTGAAAAATTAGGGCGAGTTGAATTAAGTGATGAAACGTCAAAATGAAATATTTTGAGTTTCTGGAAACCAAAATAAAAAAAAATTGCTAACTGATCTATTGGAAAACACTCAAAGAATTTTTTTTGGCAAAAAAGGAGAAAGTCATTTTCCTGAACTCTGATTCTATTTTGTCAAAATATGGGCATGTTCATACGATATAAGAAACTTGAAGGAAAGGCAAGTTTCTACTATCTGAGTTGGCAGCTGTCAAAAAATCGCCATCCAATTAAAGCAACCTTATTGGAAAGTGGACTAGAAAGTTAATCAAGAAAAATCTCCCATATTATCAAGTCAAGTAAACTTATGTCAAAATGACAGTTGACCATGTTTTTTGATTCACCTGAAAGCTGAACTTTATAACTCTGTGATTTATGTTAAGTGCACAATTTTACTTTAAATTTTGTGTAAAATAATTACTTGTTATATTGGAAAAGGACTAATGACTTTTTCATTACAACACAAAACACAACTTATGATGGAATTGTAACCTGTTTAAGAAATTGTTTGTAGATAATAATGTTATTGGCACATTCTTCAAGTAAAAGATAGTCAAGTAAAGTTCCCAGTTTAAAATAAAAATGACATCTGAAAAATTAACTAGCTGCGTTCGTAAAATGTAGTTTATTACAAATAAAGTAAATTATTTCGTCTGTCAAAAAATTGAAATTATTGGTTTTAATGATGAAAACCAATGAAATACAATTTTGTCTCACTTAAGCATTTTCAGTTTTTGTCTAAAATCCTACATTTATAGTTTTAAAAAGCTGAGAAAACTCATTTCGGCCAAATAAAATTGTATTTTTTCAATAATTCGGTTTCAACGTTCAATTAAAACAAAAACACAACTTCACAAGCTCATCATCAATTAATGTTAGCTAAGACCTTTATTATTTTAAAACCAACTTATTTTTGCTTTAAAATCTAGTAAATGAGTAAATTGTACTGTATGTACACATATGACCATAAATTACTTAATTTTTAACTGTCCTCAGTAAAAAAATCATATTTTAAATTTTACATATCTCAGTAAGTTCCATGAAATCAATATGGTTAAGCTTATCAGTTGCTTTTTTTTCATTTCAGCCTTTCAGCTGAGCTTTTTTATCAAAGGCTCTATGATCGACCCGGTCTTTTCTTATTATTTTACATCAAGAAAAAGCTTACAGTACACTGAAGTGTTATCAAAAAGGTTTATACCTCTGCCTCTGCATAAAGAAATGCTATTTCAAAATTCTACCATCAAACTGGAAAAAAAGCCGGTCGATGAATGTCTCCCTTATAATAGGTATGCGAGTATGTGAGCTGTGCGGGAGTAAATTTAACATCGTATCGTCGTCGACGTTCGTCTGTCCTAGATTTCCAAGGCACATGCGTTATATTTTTTCTCTTCGATTTTTATGTTGTAGATATTCGATAAATTCTATATCGTGTCACCCTTGCTACGGTTGGGGGTTGCTAAAAGTTGACGGCATAAAATAGCTTGAGTAAAAGACTTTGCAATAGCCCGCGTAATTGGGAATGGGATGGGTTTTTGGTTGTGCCGATACTTCAAGTCTTCACCAGTAACGAAAATATATACAAAACAAAACTGCACATTGCAAAGTTCGTCCCGATTGGAGAAATTTGCAATATTTTTGTCGTGCTGATTTTTCCTTCATCAACTGAGTTGGGAGTTTGAGAAGTGATTGCTTAATTTACCCTGGTTTAGCAGGTTAAATAAAAGAATAAGAACTCGACCAACTAGAAACATTTTTTTAAAATTTACTTTTGAACAGGGTTTTGAAACAAAAATGTCAAATTACTGCTCCAAAACAAGACGGCAAATATCACTGAAGTTTTTTGGCTGATTATTGAACCAAAATAAAGCAATTTATATTGGCCAATGGAATATGTCATTTTGACAGATTAACATCAACAACAAATTGATTTATTTTTACTAATGAAAAAGAAAAACACTTTATTTAGTTGCTCTAAAATGTTGAAAAATAAAAATCTATTGTTGGATGCAAGCTTCAAAAGTTCAAACTCAAATCTTTTGTCCAAAAAGTGAACACAATTTTAAAAGTAATCCTTTTATTCAACACTTGTTCTACCCCAAACATTTCAAAAGCTGACCTTAAAGAAAAACAATGTATTTCAATTATTTCCAAAACATTTCCCCTTTTCTGTCCATTTCGTTATTGGATAAACGGTGACAGCAAAACTTCAGCCATAAGTAAGTTAGTTAGTTTTTCTCATTAACAAATTTCCTAGAACATGCAAATTTAATTTTGTCCCCAACTTTAATTGAAGCTACAATATCCCTAACGCCTGTGTGAAGGTTTAGCTTGTTGCTTTTAATGTAATTCATATTTTTATACAGTCAAGTTTTGAAGGACAGAAGCTTTTGCTTATAATTTAGAGGGAAGTGTTTTTTTTTTAAGTAACTTTACTTACAGACAGAGGGCTATAAAGGGTATTTAAAATATAACTTGTATAGTACATTTAGGAGATATATAGTTTTGCTATAAACGAAAAACTAAGAGGTAAACGCAATATCTATAACTTTGAACTAGAAAGGAGTAGGTAGGTTCTTGAAGTGGAATATAGGGGTCAAGTTTGGGCATAAACTATGAGTAAGTAGGATGGTTTTAGTAAAATAAAGTTCTCGTATAAAATATGTACTTACCAATGGAGTTGAACAGTCTGTCCTTCGACTGGAAGCACACTGAGTTTCACAAAATGTCCTTTCACTTTCACGATTATGGTTGGATGATGGGGATTTGATGTTCAATGGATTAGGACTTAGTTGCTGATCTGTAGGGAAGAGTGAAAACAAATTGGCAGTGATTAATAATAATTAATATTTAACCTTATTATTTTAGATTTGTATTCAAGATTAAGAGAAGATTGAAATAACAATTTAGCATGTACGTTTTTGTACTTGTTTTATACTTTTAACAAAAAAGCCTTTTAAACAGAAGATGTGTGTTTACAAGGTTTTTCTCACTCGTTAACTGATGAGTAGCTTTTTTGAATCAAAAATGACTGTATTTGGTAGGAAATACCACATAATTTTGACAACACGAAATTTATCAAAAACACCTTTCTAATACGGACTTGACAACTTTGAATTTAATTTGCGAACGCACCCTTTTTCTAATCATCGAACTGTCATTGACAATTTATTTAAACTCAACATTTTTATCATGGTAAAGTACACGAACAAGTAACGTCTGCAAATTGTACCGAAATTCGGAGTCGGCAACTGCAACTATAGTAGACATAAAGACATTTTATTCACATGGGCACAACCAACGACCAACGAATGAACGAATATTCGTCGATTTTGACATTTCTTTCACATGAGAGTTTTTAATTCGTCGCGAATGAAGTTTGACATTCACCACCGAAACCAAAACAAGAATGATTTTTTTAGGTTAAGTACGCGCGATTATTTTATTCATTGCGAGTGTGGATGATGTGGAACGCGAATAAAGTTTGACAGTTCGTATCAACTAAAATTTTTTTCGCGAAATAAATTTGTTTTCTTAAATGTATTAATATATGATATTGAAAAGTAAAAGTATGCATCATACATCAAATAGAAACTGTATTGCTATCGTTTTGTAAAGATTTTTTTGTGGAAATATGTCTTTAAACGTACATAAACTCACATTTTGTAATTCATTCGTCGTTCGTTGGTCGCGCTCATGTGAATGCTGCTTTAGACAAGCAATAACAAATTTGAGTTTACATAATCGTTGTACAATGTGGCCATGTCGCCGCCATTTAGCCGTCCGTTCAAACAATCTAAATCAGTCATTGGAAAATCGAATCAGGAAATCTGTTTTCAATTACATATATTTTTATTTGGCGGCCATTTTGTCAGCTGTCAAGAGATTTATTTGAAATTTGGTTTGACATTTCAACATGATAAAACTGACGCCTGAACAACGCTGCCAAATTATGATCATTTATTTTGAAAAGCATGGTTATGTTCGAAAGTTTCCTAAGCGAATTTTGTTAAGCGATGAAGGTAGTCAAAACTGTAGTACTTGAAGTGATGATAATCTTCAAGTATATATATGTACATATGTCGAGACACCGTAGCATCCACATTGGCTTCCGATATCGTGTAGTTTAACAGAGCTTGATTATTTTCTATTGGGATATGTGAGGTTGCTAGTCAATGCAGCGAAAAGTCCGAAACGGTTGACCATTTGAAGGACAACATTCCCTGAATTGTTGCCGATATATGGCCGCAAATGTTTGGAAAAGCTACCGAAAATCAGACCTCAACTACGTCCGAGCCAGTCGTGGCGGTCATATATGCCAGAAATCATACTTAAATTATGTTGCCAGAAGATTTTTCTTCGAGTTCGAATAAAGTAAATTTCATTTCATTCATTGTGAGGTTGCTAGTCAACGCCGCGATAAGTCCGAAACGGTTGACCAATTGAAGGACAAGATTCGCTGAATTGTTGCCGATACATGGCCGCAAATGTTTGGAAAAGTTACCGAAAATTAGATCTCAACTACGTCCAAGCCAGTCGTGGCGGTCATATGCCAGAAATCATACTTAAAGTATGGTGCCAGAAGATTTTTCTTCGAGTTCGAATAAAGTAAATTTCATTTTATTCAAAAAAAACATACCTACTTGTTTTATTTCATTTCAAAGTTCTATACCACTAAAAAAAAAACACCTTTTTTAAAACATTGCCGTCTCTACAAAATGCAGAAAATTTATTCCTAAATAAAAGAATTTAGTGTAAAGTTTAAGTGGTAGCTTGAGGCTTATATTTTTTTAATTCTACTTTTATTTTTAATAGTTAAGTAAATAAGTAAATAAGTATTCCTTTAACTACCCAAGAATATTCCATCATCAATTAGTCATAAAAGTCTGTTATCAGTAGACAGTCAACTTTACAACAAGAAAAAAGCTTATATAAATTTCTACAGAGGCTAAAAATATTCAAATTCTTCCTTCTTCCTTATATAATGTCACAATTGGCTTTGGAAAACAGAGAATGTTTATTATCCTTTCTAGCCTATAATAATATCTCTCAACTTTTCTCATCATCAAACTATAAGAGAATACAGAAGACACCAAAGGAATGAGATGCACATTCACTTTTCATATTCAAAGCTCATCGTCGTCATCTCATCATCATCATCATCACAAAAATAAAGAACCAAGTTAAATGAGTATCAAAATTAACCCCTAAATACTTATGCTCTCTTCACGTTTTCTGACATAATACGGTATACGAACAACGAATACGAATATAAGGGATGACTCCAAAGCCTTCCACTCATGAGATTTGTATAGAAACTGTTAGAAATAATAAATGAAGAAAACAGAAACAGAAAACACAGAAAAAAACGACATCAACCCTTATATACCTACGATAGAGAACTACCCCAAACGACTACGCAACTTGTTGAATGTCCATCGCGCAATCAGCCATTCAACCTACCCCATGCACAGCACAGTACAGCACACACAACAACATAAATCCTCAAAGCATTGGAATGTCTTGAAACAGTTTTTCATATATGAAAACATTTATGTTGCTGGTGAGAGGGCCGGCCGCGTCTTCTATAGCTCTTCAACCAACCTTCCCTTTTTTTGGACTTTAAGGACACGAAAGCTTATTTTCATATCCGCAAACTTATTTTTTGTTTCTTCTTTATATTAGTTGGTTCTAGGTTTGTTTCGTGTTCATGCATTCTCTTATTCGTCTCGTTTGTCACTATCTAGAAAAGTTGAAATTTAAGCTTACAGTAGTTATGTACAGGCTTGCCATGTTCGGGTCTTTATTGGGGATTTTTTTATCTTTCTCCTACATTTCCAACATAAGATTTAGAATGACAGGCCACCCAATTATAATTGGGCTAAAAATAGCTAAAAAATAGCCTAAACCTAATCTTGGAGGAACGTTCTTCTTTACACATTTTTTTGGCTCTGATTTTGGGCTACAAATATTTTTAAATTGGGCTATATCGAACTAGTTTCGGACATGCGGCAACCCTGTTTATGTAGGGATGTTTGTTTATTGCATATTCTTTTCTATTTCATTTCTCCTCTCTTCGTTCACTGTACAGAATACACTGTACAGGAACACGGATACTTGTTGAAGATATATAAAGTTATTAAATTCTGTCCATGACGCCTTTTTTTGCCACCTTAACTCTCACCCTTTTTGTTGGTTTCCCCAATATTAGCAGCGTAGTGGCCGGTACTGCGGCCGACGGGCGCGCTGTGGGGATTATGTGGATATGTGTTCATTTGTTAGGGTGGTTGCACGATTGCACCCCCAATCTGAGTAGATTTTTGCCATTCTCAAATTATTGATTACGTGAACATAGAGATGTTTTTCTTTTGTTAAGGCTTAGATGGGTGTATGACGTCAATCAATCGAATACATAGATTTATTCGTTTGAAAAATTCTCAGTAGGGGTTTGCAGATTTGATGATACTAATAAAATAAAAATACATTGACCTTTATATCAAAGAGGGCTATGGGAATGACATTTTTAAAATGAAGATATATGTATGCAGGTGTTTTCCAAAAATCTTATATCGACATACGATACGTAGGAAATTTTTTTTTTTTAAATACGAGTTAAGGTTTTTTATAACTGAAATAAAAAGGGTGCAAGAATAAAAAATAATAATAATATTTGGGTAATAAATTTGAACGGTTTGAAAACGTTGTTAAAAAGTAAGTCATGGCAAACCAAACTGATAGCTGTCAAAAACACTAACTCCGAGAAAAGAATTGCTAGATTAAAAACCAACATTTAAAAGTACAAATAATAAATTTAATAACTACTTTCCAATTTTCTTTAATTGAAAACAATGCATCTGAACACGCCTAAACAGTGACAGCTTATGAACAAAATATCAAAGCAAACAAACCTTAATCTGCAGAACTGGCATTTTAATTTGAAATGTCAGAAACTCAGGAGTCATATTATTTTGTAATTTTAAGGAATGCTTAAATCTATTAAATAAGATTTAGAATTTAATTAGAAAACGATGAGTTTTAAAACTCAAAAATGGAGTTTGTTTTTATAAATCAAAAAAACACGGAACAATTTTTGGCACGTATGAAATATTTTACGAACAAAAAATATTATTACATTCAAAATAATTGTATGCAACAAAAAATTAGGTTTTTTGACGTATTTTTTTTGACAAAAATAAACTCCACCAAAAATGTCACACTAAATTGGTTCAACGTCCCAAATATCTCTCCAAAACTTAGCTTAAACTTCAATTGCTGCAGAGTATGCAAGGTTTTGAAGTTCCTTAAGTGAAAATTTGGCTTGTTACAAAAATGGCACCAACGGGAAGTCAT
Source organism: Eupeodes luniger (assembly GCA_951509635.1). Taxonomy (NCBI): domain Eukaryota; kingdom Metazoa; phylum Arthropoda; class Insecta; order Diptera; family Syrphidae; genus Eupeodes; species Eupeodes luniger. The sequence goes on from OX608074.1 coordinate 3,685,849, forward strand.
TTGTGTGGGTCACATAAACGTGAATAAACATCAGCTAGAAATCAATTTTTATTAAAATAACACGTAAATAGAAAATAATTTTAAAAGAAAACTGCTCTAGTGATTTTGTGATTTTTTTAAATTAATTTTTCCTTAAATGGTGCCCAATTTTCAAGTTTAAACAATGATTTTATTTACTGGTTATCCTTTTTAGATTGTAAATATGAGGGACTAAATTTTGGAATTTTATGTTGTAGGTGTTAAAACTCAGTATTCAAACTCATAAGACCCTAATCCTCTTTTTGAAAATGTTAGGTTTATAATCATTTGTAGTAAAATTGATGCTCAAAATAAATGCCATAATGTTTAAACTAAAAGTCATGTACCTTTACTTTCCTTTTAAAATCCAAAAAAGTAGTGTTTAAAAAAAGGATCTGGCAAGGCTATGTCTACTATGTAAACTATGTTCCCCACAATTCTCAATCCTTATAATAAATTCCATTCATCCCCACAATAAATCTCAAAAGCAACAAGTTCAAGTCAGATTAAGTTTAGGTTCATTGTAGCCAAAAATAATTCCGAATAACTTTTGACAACACCAACCGTACAAATAGCTCATTCTGTTAGTTAATTTATCCTTCACACAAAAGAATGTCTATCTCCAACCTCAAATCCCACAAATTGATGAAAAGAGGAAAAGCCTCTCCAACTCCCAGTCCTCGTTGCATTTAAAATGCGGTTGCAATAATACGTAGAACTATATTTATTTCCCATTGTTATTGTACCATTGAGGGTCCTGGGAAATAGATTGCGGTTTATTAGAGGTTCACTTTCATTTAAAAAGTATTTTCAATTCTATATAGAAATGTGTATATTATACTCGTCCATAGGTATGTATGTATGTATATAAAATTTTGACTGTTGCGCAAATTTGTATAGTTTGTTAAATGATTTTGATTAATGACAGGAAATGAGCATTCAGAGGCTTCAGAGGAATAATTTATTAATATTTTGTCCGATTGTGAGAGCACATTAATATGATTATGTCAACATTCTCGCCATAGTCGCTCTAACTCATTGTCGATGATAACTCATTTAAAATGTAAATTTATTCCAATATTCATTTAACAATTTTCCGGCATGTCGGTCGACACGATTAGAATTCAACAGCTAAGACAAGGATGCGATGGCGGACGATGTGAGGGGTTGTTAATTAAGTTGACAAATTTATCAATAAATTTATATGAAGTTTATTAATGTTGAATCAGTGATTTAAGACAAATTCAAGGAAAGTTAATGTTTTCTTTCTAAACTGGTGGCATTTCAATGGAAATATTAAGTTTTTGAAAAAGAGAGAAGAAACATTTTTTGGAATTTTAAGAATTGCAGCAGGATCTGAGGAAACTAACAATCATAACTTACCAACGATTTCTCCAAGATAAAATATAAAAATTTAAATACTTAAAATGCTTTTTAATGGAGTCACGTTGTTCTTAGAAATTACTTACTTACTTAAGGTGGCGCTACAGTCCTGTGTGAACTAGGGCCTCACCCAACAAACTTCTCCATCTAGCTCGGTCCCTAGCTAGATGTCTCCAGTTTCGCGCTCCAAGTTGGGTGAGGTAATTTTCCACTTGAGCGCGCCACCTGATCCGCGGTCTTCGTCTACTGCGCTGTACTGTGGATGTGGATTCGAAGACTTTCCGGGCCGGAGAATTGGTTTAAATGCGCTCTAGGTGACCCAGCCATCTTAGTCGTTGGACTTTTACCCTTCTGGCTAAGTCTACGTCGCTGTACAGCCCGTACAGCTCGTCGTTCCATCTTCTCCACCACTCCCCTTCGATACATACGGGACCGTAGATCACACGAAGAACTTTTCTCTCGAAAGGTGCTTTCATCCGCTTTTGTCATAGTCCATGCTTCTGCACCGTATAGCAGGACGGGGATGATAAGGGTCTTATATAGCGACACTTTGGTCCTTCGAGAGAGGACTTTTCCACTCAATTGCTCTCTTAGCCCAAAGAAACAGCGGTTAGCAAGAGTTATTCTTCGTTTGATCACAGCGCTGGTGTTGTTTTCTGCGTTTACAGCGGAGCCTAAGTAGACGAAGTCCTTGACTACCTCAAAGTTACGTCTGTCGATGGTGACGTTTTGACCAAAACGTCGGTGTTGTAGGTCCTTTCTTGACGACAGCATGTACTTTGTTTTGCCCTCATTAACCGTTAAACCCATTTTCGTCGCCTCTGCCTCAATACTCACAAAAGCCCCATTGACATAACTCTGAGTTCTTCCCATTATGTCAATGTCATCAGCATATGCTAGTAATTGGACAGACTTTTGAAAGATAATGCCTATAGTGTTGACGTGTGAGCTCTGCACTATTCTTTCAAGTACGATGTTAAAAAAAATCGCATGACAGCTTATCACCTTGTCTAAAACCTTTTTTGACATCGAAAGGTTTTGTTAAGTTGTGTCCAACCTTCATGGAGCTGCGTGAATTCTATATGGTCATCCTGCACAAACGGATGAGTTTGGCAATGAGTTTGGCAGAGATGCCAAAACTAGGCATAGCTCTATACAATTTGTCCCTGTAGATGCTGTCATATGCAGCCTTGAAATCGATGAAAAGATGGTGGATGTCGATTTGGTGTTCTTGGGTTTTTTCCAGGATCTGCCGTAATGTGAATATTTGATCGACTGTGGACGTCTAAAACCACACTGATAAGGACCTATCAGGTTGTTGACGATGGGCTTTAGACGTTCACATATTACGGCAGAGAAGATTTTGTAGGCAATGTTAAGTAGACTGATTCCTCTATAGTTGGTGCAGTTTAGAGGGTCTCCTTTTTTCAGGATCTAGCAAACAATACTGAGGTTCCATTCATCGTTCTTAGAAATTAGATGATGAAAATATCTAGCGCTTCCGAAACTGTCCCTCACACGAAAACATAGAACGTCAACTTATTAACGATTAATTTATGAAAGTTAATAAATTGAGTTAAGGTTTCAATATAAAAACCTTTAATAGATTTCTGAGAAGTGCTTTGCTAAGTTTAAATCAATAAAAAGCAACAGCACTAAAAAAACATAGAAAACATGGAAACACTAAATTCAAATTGTCACAAGTTATTAACGACCGATTAGCCACAAATTATAAGACAGACTATATTAAAAATGTGACCTTTAAACCGTTTGCTATGAAGTTGTCTATCATATAGAAAAGACTTAAAAAACATAGAAAACAATAAACGACTAACTTGGAAGTGCCTCAACATAAAATTGTATTCCAGTTAAGTATTCAATGTTAAAGACCATTAAACTCGTTTTTAGGGCGTGTTTGGCCTAGTTGACATCCATGTAGCAAAAGGATTCACAAACATAGTAACCATCGAAAGACTAAATTAACGAAAAATTATAAGACGGTTCAATTTTTAAAGATATGATCTTAAAACCCGTTTTCTATTAGTTTATTTTTAAAATTGACATACATGTAGAAAAAGAACCGAAAAACATAGAAAACGTTGCACGATTAACTTGGATGTTTCTCAACGATAAATTATAATTAAATTAAATATTTAAGGTCTAACCTAGTTTGACAAGGGGTACTTTTCTAAGTTGAAATTTGTGTAGCAAAAGGACTTAAAAACATAGGAAACATAGAAAGACAAAATTGAAATCGTTGCAACTAATTTGAGACTAATTAACATCAAAATATAAGCTAAATATTCAAGATGTGACATTTAAATTTGTTTCGCGAATAACCAACGGAAAGTTCTGAGCCAGTAAAATATTCAACATAAGAACCTTAAACCCGTATTCTGAGGAGTTCTTGGCGAAGTTGACAACCTTGAAAGAAAAGACTTAAACAAAAACATAGAAATTTAAGTCCACGAGCACTTAACGGTTAATAATCCGACAACTATCTTTTCGATCAGTGGATTTTGTTTTAATATGTTGACTCATAAAGCTGAGAAGTTTTATTTTTTTAAAGTTGTGAATTACTAAGTTGAAAAATATATATTTTAAAGTGATATTTTTGAAAATAGTTTAGTATCCTTGTCAAAACAACTATCATCTACATTATGTAATTCTTCAAAATTTTATCTCAAAAACAGTCTAAATTTAAAGCTTTTGAAAACTTCCTTTTATACTTCTTTAAATGGTAGAAAAGATAAGTTTTTAAAAAAAGAAAGTAAAATGATAAATGAAATTAAGACTTCTTAACTTACCTTTTGTACTCGAAACTCCATTCTCGATTTCCTCATTTCTTTCGGATATACTCTCCTGATCATCCTTAGTGTAGTCCTTCGGTGGGCCGCAATTTTCTTCTGTTCCTCCACTATTCGAGGAATTCAATGAATACTCGCCGCCAGAAAATCCTGCACTCGTTGTAACCATGCTAATTGGTGTGCTTCCGCAACGCGAACTTCCACTTATTCCACTATCCGTAGTGGTGCTACCACTGGTCAATGGCGAAGCAATCATTGTATTTCCCATCGACGACGACGACATAGACGACGATGATAAGTTCTGGAGTTGTTGGTGCTGTTGTTGTTGTTGTTGTTGTTGTTGCTGTTGCTGTTGGTGATGGTGGACATAAGAAGCTTCTGATTCTGTGATATGTTGGCCATTCCTTTTAGTCGTTCGTCCATCATCCTTGGGGCTTTGAACTTGCAAGCCATTAATTGAATGAAGATTATGTTGGGCATAACGTTGCTCTGCGGACGCAAAGGTTGAAGGATGGTATGGATAAAAATGCAAATAGTCCCGTTGCTGTTGTGATGCTGCAGCAGTAGCCGAATGCCCATACTGAAAAGCGCTGTTTCTTGCAGCAGTGTAGTGTAGAATGCTAGATGGTGCACCTACTTGCTGATGGTCGTATCCTTCTCGATAAGGATGGTATGGCAGGGCTGATGGACCTGTCCCACCACCTCCAATCATCCGGCCACTGTACGTGCTGTCGTAATGGGCGGGATGATAGAGATGGTGTGACATGGGTGAGTGCGGATTCAGGTATGGTGATGCTAAACTTCTCCTTCCCAATGCTCCATAGCCGAGTCCAGTAGCAGCTCCAAAAGAGTTTTGGTGATACTCGGCTGGGTAGCCTACTGACGGAATGTACCTATCGAAGCAATGCTGCTGCTGCTGCTGATGCTGATAAAGCCCTTCAGAAGAATGCATTGCTGCCAATCTATGCTGATGCTCTTGATACCGAAGCAATTGCTGGTGTCTGTGATGGCCAGCCACCACAGTTACGTTCGGTGCCATCCGATTAGGAGGGCCACCTGAAAGGACAGCGTCCACGCCAACACGGCTCGTCATGGGGTGGGTCGAGCCAGCGTATTCCGAATACTTGCGAGTACTGCAGTAATCCATGCAGTCAAGAGAGGCTTATAATATATTAACGAGAATTGATTTTTTACTTTGTATTTGTTCTCTTCGCCCTAATTCCACACCGCATAAAATTGGCCTTGTAAGTCCGAAATACAGAGATTCGGACAAAGTCCCTTGGGGGTGGTCTCCCTTTTATAATATGACTTTTTGTGTGTGCACCGTGACACTCCCGTTTTACACATTCATTCCACTCATTGTTTATTGATTTTCCACCCCTTTTTCCCTGAACTCACTCCCAATTCCATTCCAAGCCCAATGTACCAGGCCAGAGGGATGGTGGCATGTTTCCGCAACACTGGGATATTGAAATTGATTTTCTTTCTTTGTGTGGCACCACTTTTCTGCTCTGTGCTCTGCTCTGCTCTGCTGCTATGTTCTGCTCAGTGCTGATGGAGTTCTATTTGATTTCCCCAATAGACTTTGTCCAAGTCAATGGATATCTGGAGAAGATTTCAAATTAAGTTGGACTCATGTTGATATTCGCCTAAAAATATACAACAAGAAAAAAAGAACTTTTGAATTCGAAGCCAATCTGTATCTCTAAAGGATGTTTAAATATTTGAGGATGACGATGATGATGGGATCGGGCATCGAGCACCGGGCATCTGGATGGATGTCAGGTTGAATTACTCTCATCTGGTGGAGAGGGTGATTAATTAAATATTATATGCTTTGTTTATTTAGGGAACAAATATTTGCTGACATGGAATTTCGATTGTGATCGCAGACATGAGCCAATCCTCAAAAAACTTAAATATTTATAGTGAACATTTTTTGTGATTGACTTCCAGGACGATTGAACTGAATGTGCCCTTATCACCTCTCACTTAACAATACCAACATAATATAGTGTACTGACCCGTTTGCCATCAGGATTTTAATTGAATGAAGTATTATGTTTGCTTTATTTTTGAATGAGTCAATTCAATAAAATATTATAAAATGATTCCAGACGAAAGGACCATCAATTAACTTTGTGATATTTCACAAATTTTCGATGAATATTTATATAAATGGTGAAGGTGACGGTGCGGTAGATGACGCGGGAGTCCTTTTATGTTAAGGAACGCAAAAGTTACCGATTTTCCAGATGAAATTATTTTATAATGAAATAATGCAGAGCAAATTTAATTTAAAGCTGGAACCTAAAGCGCTGCTGGTGATGGTGCTGGGAGAAAGTTTTTGGTTAACTCTTATAAAATGCTGTGGGCATCAGGATATGGCAAATTGTTGCCAGCATCATCATCATCATGATTGACTTGATTTTATTGCTGATGGGTATCAGAGGAGAAAATTGAATTAAAATACATTTGCAACCTAGAGTTAAGTTGGTTGCGGTTGATATGGTTTTTTGGTGTAGAAACTAATAGAGCTCTAACCGAAGTGATGTCTGGGCTTCGGTTTTTTCATTTAAAAATGAATGTGGTTGAGAGCTTTATGAGGTTTTCAGTTAATTTTGTTTTGTGCTTGAATAATATTTTGATATCTTGTCCCGTACACATTTGTTTTATAAAATTGTCCTTGTCTATAAAAATTTATGTTTTGTTGTTTTTACTGACTGAACAAAATTGCCGGAAATGGCACTACATATGCTGTCAAAGAGAAGTAGAAAAGGTTTTGGAAAGAAAGTGCCAATATGAAAAAACACACTTTGAATACAAAAACAATTGATTGAAATTTTAAAAGATCCTAAAACATTTTTCTTATATTTGGTTTTTACTTATAGTGAATTTAGAACTTTGAATATAATTTGTGAACGCACCCTTTCACTAATCATCGAACTGTCACTGTCGTTTTATTCAGTAAACTCAACATTTTTATCATGATAAAAACCACGAACGAACAACGTCTGCAAAAGCTTCCAACCGAATTTCGGAGTCGATGACCGCAACTTTAAGAGTGTTAACTCCATTTTTCGGTCGAAATTATCACCCTAGTAGACAGCTAATAAAAAGTTTAGTACACACATATGAGTCTACATAATCGTTGAGTGATGTGGCCGTGGCAGTGAGACAACGGGTCCGTAGCAAAATAACAAATCGGTCAATGCTATGAGGCTTTAAATAGTTGGGCATTTCCCGACGCTCGTACCCCATTATGGCGTATTTTGGGTAAGGATCTTTGTTTACATCCATGAATTGAAGCTGACAGAACATATTGTTGTTGTTTTCAAGTTTTTATTGAAAAACTCTTCATTTCTGATGTTAATGGCGTTTTTAAGCTGTATTAAAAATCTGGAAGTCTATAATTTCACAGTTGAGTATGTCAAACTTTTTTGTTCAGCAAACGTTATAAATCATTGATCGGCAGAACAGCGCTTTCGAACTCTGGAAATTAACTTTGAAAAAAAGCAAATCTTACTGTAAAGTTTAAAGATTAAATGGCTTTGACTTGACAGCTTGCAAATTGTCAGTATATGAAGCAAAGACAACCATCAAGCCATTAGCGAATCGAATCTTCTTTAAGTATTTAAAGCTCCCAAGTTCTTAAAGAAAAAACACCCAAAACAAAACCAATTCGTTAAAATTTTATAAGATGCTAAAAATGTTTTGATAGTATGTATGTATTTGCGTATTCTATTTTCGTTTTGATTAAATTATTCCTGTGTATCATTTCCATTACTAATAAAAATTTCCTAACATAAAGCTTCTCAATTATATTTGACAACACCCTTAGGAATTTCCTAAACAGTCTTTCAAAAACTTATAGCCTACTCCTACAACTCTCTAAAACCTTTTTGCAGCTCTATTACCAAACGCAAAAACTCGTAATATTGCTGTTGTTACTCTTTCTGGTCTGATATTCATATATGAACCAGAAATCTTAAATGAAAAGGGTTAGGAAATAATTACAGCTCATCAATAATTTGAAAACTTTTCTCACCGCAAAATATTTAATTATCAAGAGACTACTCAAGCTACATTCTTTAGTGGTAACCGTTAATAATATTTATAGTTTGAAGAGTATATCCAAAAAGTTACGACTTTTAGGGGAGGGACCCTACCCATCGACCCTCAGTACGTCTACCCCCCACCCCACATAACATACATTTTCCAGTTAATTAGAAGAAGAATCCTTCTTGAAAGCAAGGAAAATACCTTGAATTGGCAGCCAGCGTAAAGGTACATGTTCACACATCCTATTCACATTTTTGGCAAGTTTGAATATGCGCATATCAAATGAAGGTACTTTATCATTTGAATACGTCTTCATTCGTCTCACTATAAAATTCCACAGACTTTGAGAACAAAGTCATATTCATTTGCCGACGACGACGACGTAATAATTCTAAATGGAATGACGTATCCACGGAAGTATTATACCAATCAGCACCTTTTGTATTTTCGCTGATTTTGCTATTGTCATTTCAACAGGGATTTCAGCTTCAGGGAAATGCAACATCTCAAAGAAACCAACTTTTCATGTTCAATTAGGAACAAAGTATTTATTTTCTCGAGACCCGACTTCCACGTGAGTGCAATAACTCAAACTTTGGTCAAAATTCAGAATCCGAAAAAAATCTCTCTTTGTATTCGTACTTCTAGCCAAAAACAAACTATGTACAAGTACTCCATTTCAAAACCACAAAAAGTACAAAATCACTGTGGAAAAGGAAAATTATCAACAAAAATAGAAAGAAAAAACATCAAAATAAATGAATACAATTTCCTACAGAAGTGCGGCGAAAAAAGTTTTTCCCCCAAACAATTCCAATTCACTCAAAGAGAACTTAACAATCTAAATTCAATCTCCTCGTCTTCTTCAAACACCCTAAATTGGCCACTTGTTGCTAAGACTTTTCTTGTGGATATTTTTCTTTTTGTTATTGTTATTGTTGTTTGATTTGTTAAGTTAAAATATTGGTCAAAGAGGAAATCTACTACCCTCTCTTCCTGGTGCATATACATATAGAATATTGTTGATGGTTTAAAAAGAACAAAGAGCGTCGAGGAAAGTCGATTGGAGGAAGCTTATAATAATTAGGGCTTATTCGTATCGTTGAAGAGAGAGAAGAAGTCAAGTATGTTTTTGTTATTTGAGGAAAAGTGGCCTACATTTTCATATCATTATCAAAAATGATCTATTCTACGAATCAAAATGGGGAATTAGTACACTAAAATAAGGGTTGCACCTTTTGAAAGAGAGAAAGTAAGCTGGAAATGTTGTATTTCTTCCTGTTGGTGTTTTAAACATATTTTAAAAGTCACATAAAATCTGGTGTCTGCTTCGAAAGTTATGGACAGCCAAAAGTCGCGATGTTACACAGTTTGCTAAAATGTTTGTTTCCATCATTTCTTCATACTCAATCTTTACTTAACTTATCTTAGCTGATCTAAAGCGTGTCTATTATCAAATACAATAATGGTAAGGGCTAATGAAAAAAATTATCACTAGCTTTAGATAGATGACTAAAATTACGCCCATATGTATTTATAAGTTTTTTCAAAGCTAGTTTACGGCTTGAGTGTGTTTTTAGTTTTAAGTTTTTCAAAAATTTGATTTAAGCATATAATATAAAGTTTTAATTATAACAGTTTTATTGACATTTAAATCAAATTTTTAGAATACTTAAAACTCGAAACTCTTATAAAATCAGTTTTGTCCTTAACTAATTTTGAAAAAAAAAAACGGTCCAGGATGTAGTCACAGAAAAAATCGTTTGCAAAGCATGTTAGGTGTTTAGGAATTCGTTTTGGAGTAAAAATAAATAAATAAATTAGTTGGTGCAACCATTCCTGTGTCCGAGTAATGCTGTCAAGGATGGAGGGGACCTATAGTTTAAAGCCGAATCCGAACGGCTAATTTGAGAAAGCACTTTTCATTTTCGTTTTGGAATACCGTGTTCTATTTCTGGGGTTCTTAATCATGTTTAAGTCATTCTTATTTTTGAAAATAGAAAGGGGGTAATTATGCTGAAGGGATGCTGCAATTATCGGTGGAAGAGTAGACAACGCAGGAAAAAGCTTACACACCAACAATTTTATTAAAATAAATCTGATCTCTATGTTTGGAACGGTGGACCGTATTAAAAAATGTGTGAGATAAAAATGCTAGCAAATTTTATACTTGATCATTTTTTAAAAGTGTTGTTTTCGATAACTTTGGCAGTCCATAACTTACGAAGGCGAAGACACCAAGATTTTGCTTAGACCAATAAAATAAATTAAAGACTGACAATAAACAGAAGATGACCTTATTTGAAACATCAGCATACTCATTAAAATGTTGTTTCACAATGAAGAAGCATTAGGTTTTTATATGTGGCGCTTAGTTTTCAATAAATTCTGAAGTGTCAACTGTCACACTGCTAAATGCTGTTGAACCAAAATTCAATTTTTTGCGTGAATAATGGGAAACTTTTATTTATTTGAAATTTAAAATGTAGTATGTTTATTTGTTAGCTTTGTTTCATTTAAAAACTAACGTGTGTTTTTTAGAGGTATATAACTTTGAGTTGGTAATACTATTTTAACTAACCCCCATTTTTTTAGCTATCAAATGATTTATTTACAGTTTTAGATTTAAGATTATTTTAGAATTAAAGCCACAGGGTAACTTGCCAGAGCGTAGATTCGGTAAATGGGCCCAAACAACAAATTGCAGTTGATGCCACTTTTGGTTGAATGGATACATCAATAAACAAAAAAGTGAGTAATGATAATCCTCAAGTGTATGTTGAGACACCTTTACATCCACAAAAATTGACTGTTTGGTATGCTTTATGGGTTGGTGGAATCAGAACCGTTGAGAGGAATTCTGGGCCCGGGACGGAAAAATTTCGCCCCCCCCCCATATTTTGAATTTTTTCAAATGTCATGCCTACAGATATGGTACGTTCTAACTTCCATTACGAATAGGATGAAATTGGTTGGAATTAACGGAAATAATAATTTTAATAATTAGTTGAAATGGAGGATGGATAGAAAATAATTCTACATGCGAGTAATTCAGATTCCGAACAGAATCATACATTCAATTCGATTTTGCCAACGACATGTTAGTAACTGAAAATACGATCGATTAACAATTAAAAAAGAAATTAGCAATTTTATATGTAATCTATTGAATTTCTGTATGGCTGGTTTTATATACACACTTTGAAGTGATTTCATATCCTTCAAATCTCCTGTTAACATCTTATTCAAAATATTAATTAATTAATGTTATGGAAACCAAAATTGAAAAACGTTTGCCTGTGATTTTCCGGTCCCCCGAAACCGAATCAAAAATTTCTTTCCCAGTAGAAACAAAAATAGAAGAAAAGAAACTTTATAAAAACAGAAATCGAAATAAATATTTGTTTTTTGTTTTAAGTTGCCGGGCCCCTTATTTTGACTTTAAGAATTTTCAAAATAAAATAAATTTGAAATGTACGTTAAATTAAATAAGAAAAGCGAAACATATAACTGTCTTTCAATAGTTCAGGGTTCCCCAATTTTTCATTAAATATTAACAAAAATGTACGCCAATAATAATAAGGGGCCCAGATCGGCAAGCTTGTGACTGATAGATTGGTAGATAACATGCAAACAGGGGCCCGATTGCGAAAGCATGAATGGTTTTAAATTTTCGGGCCCCTAAAAATAAGTAGGAATAGGTATGTTGATAAATATAGAGTATATTGAAAAAAAAACACTCTCCTCATTGCTTTCAATTGTATGGGCTCCTAGCAAATTCCCGGGCCCGGGGGGTTTCCCCCTTCTCCCCCCTCTCGACGGGGCTGGGTGGAATAATTGGTCCGAACTTCTTTAAAAACGACGCTGATCATAACATTATTGTAAATGGTGACTGCGCTTTGGAGCCACGATTACTGACTTTTTAGTTCATCAACTGGCTGATGTGATTTTCAACAAGATGGCGCAACATGTCACACACAATTGATTATTGAAACGTTTGTTCACCGTTAAGTTAGTAGTTTTACGTTTTACGACACGTACTCGTGAATTGGCCTCCTAGATCGTGCCATTTAACGTCGCTCGTTTGAATATTTTCTTTGTGATTATCTGAAGCCACTAGCTAGAAGATTATCTTTCGAATAAAGTAAATTTTATGTCAATTTAAAAAAAAAAACATTTTCCATTTCAAAGTAATATACCTATAAAAAGAACACCCTTCACATGCAATAAAATCTGCACTTCACAAGTAATAACAAATATCCTACAAAGTGCTATAATTCCTAGTACAAACTTTAATATTATAAACACTTTTTGGGAGTTAACCTCACGTACTTTCAAAATGTCTGTTATTTATTTTATATTAAAATTTGTATATGTAGTCTCTTTTACAACTAATTTTGTTTAATTTTTTATTTTTCGTTTTTTCGTATGATTGGTTTTATATATTTTCTATTATTTTGAAAGTTATGCTTTTAAAATAGCAAAGAAATTATAGTAAACATTCATAAAGCTTCACTTTTGTCAATTCACACTGCAAATGCAACCTCTTTACCTTCTAATCCAGTAGCCATATAGCCAACAATAATAACTCATAAAGTGCAGTAATAAATCAATAAAAAGAAAACTCTTCTTGTGGCTTGGTTGTTTTTTTTACACCAATGTGCAAGTGCATTGAGGTCAAAGGAATATAGCCACTTTACACCCTTTACAATACAAGTATCAAGAAGGTAATATTTGCATGTTCTAAACTCCTGGGGGTTGCTGGAGTTTAATAGAAAAAAGAGAATCCCACGGTATTGGGGTTGCTTTAGACGACACTATGACGAAATAGAGGAAATCGTGGTAGGAATAGGAAAAACAATAGGCAAATAAGCTCTGCGTCTAATGGACTAAAGAATTTATTACTAATAAATACTTTGCCGAAGGTTTTGATATAGTTATAGTAATTTCAAATGGTGAGTGCTTTTTTGTGCATGGACTGTCCTCGTGTTTAGGTTATGGTTGTCATATTTTCTATTTCCTTTATAGTTTTTAAATGTATCGATTGCAAATATAGGCAGTGAAAACTGCGATAGGTTCTTTCTTTAATCACTTTCCGAGAGTCATTCACAGTTAATTTAATTTACTCTTGGAAGAGTCGCGTGTTTTTCTTTAACTAAACTATGTAAATATGAACATGCCTAAAACAGGTCTATAAACGAAGATTTTCTGGCATTTATTTATGTCAAAGTGACATTCGTCATTAAGAAAAAAAAGGAGGCTAAGATGCGACCCACAACTATAACGTCTAATCGGTGACCATTAAAATGTTTATTTTTTGGCAATAATCCAAATAGTCACTTAAGGATTTTTGAAAATTTGAAAAGTATGCAATCAATAATTAAAACTTAAGCTGTTTTCTGTTGAGTTATTTGAAATGTAAAAACAATAAAGTACTATTTTTAATAGGAATATAATTATTGTAAATAAAACTGTCAATTGAGTTTTTCTAAAAATGTTACCAAATGTCAAAAAAAAATTCTTGAATAAGATTAAATAAGTTTGAAAATAATATCAGTCTTTGTTCTTAAAAAATTTGATTCGAGAATACATTTTTACATGTTTTTAGTTTTTGTAAAAATAACTGTCAATTGTATTTTTGTTAACAATAAACTACATATCAAAAATGTTATATTGTTTTACATAAAGTTTATTGAAGTCAATAGTAATTTTAGTTTTATTGAAACGTAAGATATTTGAGGTTAACCAAAATATTTTTTTACTTTTATTAACTTCCAAAAGGAAGTTATTGTAATCGATTCAATTTATCAAATTGAAAATTTTGACATTTCCCGACGTGCTAAGGTCCTTAAAATCTAAAAAGAAGTTTTTCAGAGAGATTTCCGTATGTGAGTTCGCGAACCATTTTTTTTTGAATACACTCAAAAATCATCAGAGATATCAATTTGAAAAAAAAAAAAATTTTCCAGATAATAACATCAACTGATGAAAAAAGGATTTTCAAAATAATTGAGAGGTTGGTTTTATGCTATATAGCAATTTAAAAAAAAAGGTTGACCCTACAGATATCTCAAACGAATAACGCTAGCGATTTAAATTAAATCTTATTTTATACATTGCAACGTAATACAAATGGGTATAAATTCTAAAAAAATTCAACTGACTTTTGAGAAAAGTTTTTAACTTAAAAAGTAACTGTTTTATAAATCAAAAAAAAATTCACCTCGAACATTTTGCGAACAAAAACTGAATGTATGCTTCGAATAATATAGTTTTTGACACCTGGTAATACCTTAAGAAAAATCAAAGACACAATTTTTTGTTTTAAAAGAAACCTAGAAAAATACTACTAAAAGTAGGTAAAAATTGATTTTCGGTTCGAAAATCTTGACAACCATTGAAGGCATTGCCTTCAAAATAATTAAATATAATTTGAAGTATTGCTTATAACATTTGGTAAAATTTATAGAAAAATCGAATTGTCAAGACTATTTCAAGAATAAATGCAGATATTGCCTTCAAAATGATTTCATTATATGCAAAATTTTGTTGTTAACATACGAAATTCATGAGAAATGAAAACATTCCAAAAATTGTACTAAAATTGGTTTTCGACTAAAAATCTCGGGAACAAGAAAAGGTATTGAAATCAAACTTATTTTATCATATGCAAAATATTGCTGTTAAATTTAACTTAATTTAAGAAAAAATCCAACTGACAACTTTTTAAAAAAAAAAAACAAAAACCTACTAAAACAAGAAAAGGTTTTCGACTCAAGTATTATGCGAACTTCAAACTTTTGTTTTATTCCAAACAAAATATTGTTATTATTTTGTTAAACTTTAAGAAATAAAGACAGACGGAAATGAATAGTTATTTGTGTTGGTTGCATCACAGCCTCTTTTTCAACCATTTACATTATTTTATTAATAAATTTGCACAACTTTCAAACCTTGTTCAGAAGTACGTCTATTTATTTTAAAATGGAAAACCAAACTTGAGCATAAATCAATTGACAGCTGTCAAAAAGATGAACTTCGAAAAAAGTATTACCAGATTGAAAATAACACCTCTAAAAAAAATACCCGTTTATCTAAAAAACGAATGCCTACTTTTTTTTTTTTTAATTTAGTTAGTTATAGTTTCACTTGAAAAATAGGACAAAAAAAGCCGTCTTTTAGCATAAAGTGCATCAACAATACCATCTCCATTTTTACCTATAGCAATAATAACAATAGTTTAAATAATTTCACAATAAATTATTATAGTTTACTGCCTCTAACCAAGTAAAGTTTTTGTTGTTATTTTTAGAGCAGGTACACTTCGACTAGTTTTGAAAAAATTTAAAATACTCTTGTTTAAATTTGTATATTTTTGAAATAATTCATCTAAACCAAAACCGAAATCGAACAATTTAAAATTCCTCCAATTTTTAAAACTGAACGAAAATTTACACTTACAAAATTCTAACAACGGTCTACTTCAAAAACCACCCACAGCCAGTACGAATAATCCGTTTAAATAAATCTATAAAGGACATTTTTTTCAAACCCTGCTCTCTGGCTAGAACGACAGTAGGTAGGAAGGTACTTGTATAAGTATGTGCAGAAAACACATTCCAACAAGGAGTAATCCTTTTCTGTTTTTGTATTTTTGTTTTACAACGCGCGTGGCTAGCGTCATTGCCAAAATTAATCAATAAAAATGAGTAACGTAAAAATCTGTGGAAAAATTTCACACTTCCTTTCCTGATGGCTCAACCCTCAACGCCAAAAAGCTGTACTAAGGAATTTCATTTTTAAAATTTCAAACTTACATCAATTTTTAGATTCTTCTGTTGAAGATGATGATGTTCATGAGGATGATGAAGATTTGTGATAGGTAAGCATATGGGATGTTTTTGAATGCTGCCAAGAAATAAACTATCACAGTAAACTAAGAAAACGCGCGCACTAAGGATACGCGCCCGAAATTTATCGATGTGCTATGGGTATTAACTTTTTTTTTGTTGTATATTAACACTCGAGATGTTTTATCGATTTTATTTATAAAGTTTAAGTTTGTATTTTGTAAGTTAAGTTAAGATACATTTTTCAATTTTAAAAGTTTTAACTTTAGAGTGTGTTTAACTGTGAAGAACCGCTCTTTGAAAATACGACGCGAAGCGAACACTGAAGTGAAGACTGAGAAAAAGTCACCATACGCGTATTTTCCGTAAACATGGGTTTTCTCTATGGGCAACACCGAAAGGCGAACGGAAAAATGAAGCCTTTGGTGTTCTTGATTATTTTTCTTAGCTCTGCTAAACCTAACGTTCGTCGCGTTGTTCGTCGACTGCAAATGAAACCGCACAATAAAACTTCGATCGGGTATAGTGAGTTTTTAGATTTCGGGTCAAAATAACGAAGCTTTCTTGCTTTTCCTATACTCTCGTCGACTCGAGTGCCTCAAGCGGTGAATCTTCTATATTGTATTCCGTTATTTCGTATACCGCGGCTAGCAAAGGACACTAGCTGGAAGGAAAATTGGCAGAACTGAAGAGAGCGAGAGAGAGCTTTTATGCTCACACTGCTCTACGAATTAGGACTGAAAGAAGAACTCACATCAAAACAGAGAGAATTGATACAAAAACGAAAGACATTTCAAAGAAAAAGAGAGCAAAATTTGAGACGCATTTTGATTATTTGATGTGCATTGATAAGAAAAACATCCACTTTTTCTGTTTTTCAAATGCGGTCAAGAGAGATATTTGCTATATCTCCAAATAAAGAGAGAGAAAGTTATAGTGAAGTGCACATTTTAAGCTTAATTTACCCGACGCTCTCACTTAATACAATAAGCAAGAAAAACAAAAAAATCGTATTCAACCGCTCTTTTGTTTCAAGGAAAACGGAATTCCCACAAGGACAATGTTAGTATGATGATGGATATACAGCCGTAAATAGGAATAGGGAGGTGGTGAACACGCTTTTCTCATTTTTGTTCACCATCGCTGCCGTTCGTCTATTTCAGGACTGTACTTCACTTCTTGATGTACGCGAGTAAATGTAAGAAAAACAAAAAAAAAAGACGAATATCGATTAATATCCACGGGTGGTGGACCGATTTCATCAAATTTTAACTTTCAGCAAATTCTGTTAGATAAATAAATATAATAAAATTATAAAGCCCTGAAAATGACGTATACAAAATTATTTTATTTAAAATACCTACCTCCTGGGGTTAATATTTAAATAACCGTTATTTTTTAACTTTTCAAAGCTTTCAAAAACTCGCTTTTAATAACTTAGCATGAAAAATAAATTGATATATAAGTTAATACGATTCCAAATGAAAACTAAACTATATAGTTTTCATTTGGAATCGAAAAGAAGAAATTAAGGATTAGAAAAATCCAAACAGTTAATATTGTTAAAGATGTTTATCAATTTGTTTTTGGGGTTTTGGTATCATTATTTTTATATTTGCATATACAGCCGTTTAAGTATTCAATGTGTGTTCACAAGGAGCGTTCAAAATTATAAGATGTTTCTTAAGGAGTTTCGATAACTGTTATCTTTGATTTGACAGTTGCGATTGTCAAACTGTGTTCACATTTCTATTCAGCAAGGTTTAGCAATTTATTAGGAATCTTTTAATGTCAGAACAATACTTCAAAATTGTGGAAATTTTCTTTGAAAAAAATAAATCTGTTCGCGGAGTTCATAGAGCACTTCATCCGTTCTAAGGTTCATCCATGTTAAGTTATTCATTTATACCGACTAATCTAATCAGCAACGCTTTAAGAATTGAAGCCAAAATTATCGCAACGGCCATATTTATTGGAAAAAGTAGTGACTAATTGGACTAAGCAAACAAATACATTTTCTGCCATTCTTGCCCTGTCTCTTTTTATAAAAGTTTAAAAAAATATTAAAAACAACATTTTGTGTAAGATTAAATTTAAAGTCAATATATTTCTTTGTTTTCATAATACTTTCTTTTTCTTTTTTGTTTTCTTGATATTTCTTATCAATTTTTTGTTGTTTTTGTAGGTTGTCGTGTTTTGTAAAAATAGTTGTCTATTGGATTTTTTTAAATCATCTAAAAGTTAGCAACAATATTTTTCATAATTTTTATTTCTTATCAAAAAATACCGGTAGGAGAACATTATTTTACGTTAACAATAAAATTGTTCATAGAATCAAATAATTTTGAACTCAACATCTTCATGCATTTTCGAAATATTCGAATCAAACATCAGTTTATAATATTGCCACCGGTATGTCCCGCACCATTGGAAAATTGCTGAAGTAATTGTCATACCAAAGCAAGGTAAACCACCTACCAGAAGTGACGTCTTACAGACCAATATCGCTTATACCAATTATGGCAAAAGTTTTTGAAAAACTGCTTCTGAAGAGACTCAGCAAAATCATAGAAGAAAGAAGGTTAATCCCAAACCATCAGTTTGGCTTTAGAAATAAACATTCCACGATAGACCATGGATAGGACTATGACAAAAGCGGATGAAAGCACCTTGGGTCGTTTCGAGAGAAAGATTCTCCGTGTGATCTATGGTCCCGTATGCATCGAAGGGGAGTGGAGGAGAAGATGGAACGACGAGCTGTACGGGCTATACAGCGACGTAGACTTAGCCAGAAGGGTAAAAGTCCAACGACTAAGATGGCTGGGTCACGTAGAGCGCATGGAAACCAATGCTCCGGCCCGGAAAGTCTTCGAATCCACAACTACAGGACAGCGCAGTAGAGGAAGACCGCGAATCAGGTGGCGCGCACAAGTGGAAGGTGACCTCACCCAACTCGGAGCGCGAAACTGGAGACATCTAGCTAGGGACCGAGCTAGATGGAGAAGTTTGTTGGGTGAGGCCCTAGTTCACACAGGACTGTAGCGCCACCTTAAGTAAGTAAGTAAGTAAGTAGATAGACCAAGTTCATAGAATATCGGATGTAATAGAAAAAGCATTAGAAGAAAAACAAGTATGTTCAGCTATTTTCTTAGATGTTGCTCAAGCTTTTGACAAGGTTTGGCATGAGGGACTTGAGTACAAACTGCAAAGGGATCTTCCCAGGCAGTACTTTGAAATATTAAAATCGTACATCTCAGACCGATTGTTTAGAGTAAGGTACGATCAAGAATACTGGGAATTGAAGAAAATAGAAGCCGGTGTACCACAAGGAAGTGTCCTAGGTCCTACGCCTACCCTGTATTTACTATACACAAGGGATATTCCAGTTGGTAATCACACCATAATGGCTACTTTTGCAGATGATACCCCAATTTTGGTACCCGACAAATGTGTCTCTAAGGCAGCAGCAAATCTACAACATGCCGTCGACACAGTGAGAGATTGGACCGAAAAATGGCGTATCAAACTCAATGAAGCAAAATCTTCACATATAAACTTTACAAATAAAAAGATAAACAATATTCCAATATTCATTAATAATCAAGCTGTACCTTACGCCAATACGGCCAAATACCTTGGAATGACTTTGGATGCAAAGCTAAAGTGGAAAGAGCACATCAAAAAGAAAAGAGAAGAACTAAACTTGAAATATAGAAAAATGTACTGGTTACTTGGTAACAACTCTGACTTATCAATCCAAAACAAAATAATGCTGTATAATCAAGTACTAAAGCCTGTTTGGACCTATGGAATCCAATTATGGGGATGTACAAAGAAAACAAATACCAAAATCATCCAAAAATTCCAAAACAAAGTCCTTCGTGGAATAGTTAATGCACCTTGGTACTTAAGAAATACCGATCTACATCGTGACTTACAAATAGAAATGGTTACAGAAGTTGTTAAAAAATACGCTGTATCGCACAACCAGAGACTGCAAAGTCATACTAATTCTGAAATGGAGTCCGTCTTGAATATAAAAAACCATGTTCGGAGATTAAGAAGAACCAAGCCTCATGAGCTTATGGTCTAAAAAAACATGGGAAAGTATTAAAAGTTTAAACTTCCCCCAAAGTGATTGTACAAAGTTAAGAAAGAAAAATCTGTAGTCGATCCTTCAAGATTGGTCCTGATGAAGAGGTGGTTTTAGTGGTTAAGAGTCCCACACTACTTGGTGTCGAATACTGCCAAGTGTCTTTTGAAGATTTCCTCCTGTCAAAAAAAAAAAAAATCTTTTGTTTCCAAAATATTCAAGGTGAAAAATATTTTGTTTCAGTTTTTTTTTTAATTTATAAAATAAAATCTTAATTGAACTTTTCTAACTTATACCAATAAATTAAAATTTAATTGAAGTCGCTTAAGTTATTGGTTCAAAGTATATTAGGGTTTAGCCAAATTTTTCACTCAATTTTCTCGAAAGTGCTTTCTACATCTTTTGACGTTTATCTGTAAAACAGAATTTATTTGAAGTCCATGTTTCTACTTGTTATTCAGATACAGGCGAAGAAAAATGGTATCCCGAACGTAAGGAAGTACGGACATACAGTCGTACGAACGGAAGTACACACATACATACGGACATGTCTCTAAAAATCTATTATTTAGATTCTAGGGACCTTGAAATGTCGAGAAATGTCAGAATTTTCAATTCGAAAATCCAAAATGCTCAAGCTCTTGATTCCTGATGTTATTTTTCAGACGAAAATTATTATAAGGCTTGTTTCTTCAAATATACATATGTATGTATCTAGAAAAGTATATTTTTAAATGTATTTCGCAATTACCCCAAAAATTGAAAACTAAAAACTCCCAAGATCCAAGATCCAATCAAGATTAAATAACTCATGTACTCGAATTTTTTACTATAGTCAAAGCTTCTCAAGTTTATATGTTTAACCATACTGTAAATTGAAGTCAATATAATTTAGTCAGTGGAGGAACATAAAATACGAAAATTATTTAGTCATCGCTAATGACCAAAAACGGTTTTTTTTTTTAGTTTCGAAGTTTAGTGGAATATTCTTTAGCAGTGTTTTCTAGAAACTCTTACTTTCTTAACATTATGGATGAGTTGCTACAACTTGAGACCGATTTATTACTCCAGCACCATCAATTTATGATGTAAAAAACTGACCGAAATGAAATTCCCTCGTCTTATCCAATAGAAATCCTTACGTTCAAAAATGAGCTAAATGCGGTGAAGTTTTGAAATAATTTCGAATTTAAATAGACTCCTTCAAGTAATTTTCACCAACCACCCACGCACCGGTTCCAATTTTGCGTGTATCTATCAAATTAATGTAAATGGAATGAATTAACCTATAAGTAATCTCAGAGAAGCACAACAACGTTCCCGTGTTACTGTATGGCTATGAAGGAAAGATCTTAGCTAGAGAAAGTACCTAATTCTCCGCTCTTTAATTCAAGTAAAAGAAAATTGTAAACAACTTGTACCAAGCTTAAGCTTTAGTTAATTTTCAGTTAAAATTCAAATTTTGCAAAAGTAGAAAAATTATATGTACATGGAATTTTTCGCAAAAAAATAAAATAACAACACAAAAAAAAGAACTCAATCGATATTTTTGTAGTTAGGCTTCCCCATATACAGCAAACGCATACCTATAATGTCCTTTGGTCAATTTTCGTTTCAGTGACTTTTCTCAAACCAAAACCGCCTAAAGTTTGTATAGTCTTTTTAATGTGTTCTCTGCGTTTCCAGTTCTTTTTTTTTTGTATGTTTTTGTTGTTTTTTATTTGTTGTCATATGTGTGCACTCTTTTATGGTATGTCTTGAGTTCTCAAAAGTTCAACTTCATTCATTTAATTTTTATAAATATTGATTTCTGCACATTTTATGTTATGAGAGACAAACATTCCAAGAGGATTTTTGATACGTTCTCTTTGGGTACTCATTCTTTATAGAAAGAAAGCTCAAAACAACCACGTGGTGTGTGATATATGTACTGGAGTACATGAACACATAAGCAAAATGAACTGAGTTCTTTATTAAAATAATAACCTCATAAAAAATAACGTTACTCTTTAGATTCAAAAAAAAACATAAAAAAAGCTTCTCTGTTTGTTTGTCTGTTTGTGCAGACTCAGAGATACAAACATTAATACGGAAACGCTACTGCTAAGTGGATTCTCTGTGATATTGGAATGTTATCATCAAAGTTGATGCAAGCTATAAGCGGCGAGCTCCTATCAGATATGGATGTACTTCAAAACGGAACCGGAAATTGAAGTCGTAACGGAAATTGCCAGAGTTCACTATGAGATTCATTTTATTTTTGTTGCTTTATTTAAAAAAAAAATACATTTACAAATTGGGATGGTTAATTTTCATACATATGTGCAAAAGAAAAATGAAAATTAATGGAGAGTCAGTTACACGCAGGTGCCATGTCAGTGACTGCGGACAGCGGCGTCAGAGCCAAACAAAGAGCTTTCGCAATTTTTGCATTTCAAAAAACAAAACAAAAAATGATATGAAAAAATAATCAATCAAATATGGGCTGCTCTTCTATTTTTTGTTTTGTTAACATTTTTTTCATCCCTTAAACTGGGAAAGTGAATAGATTCTTTTTTCTAGCTTTACACGCTTTTAAATTATTTTGGAATGTGCAAAAAGAGCTTTTAGCATGATTCCTTTTTGAAAGTTTGTCCCTATACAAAAAAACAGAACCAAATTCAGATAAGGTACAATTTTGAAACAAGGTTTGGTTTCTAGTTATTACTTGGACAAAGTCCTAAGGATTCATCTGGTATTCAATGAAATTCAATAGGTTTAGGAAATATGGAACTTATAATAAGTTTGGTTTTGCTATTTTCAATTGTTGTCAAAAAAAAACTTCTCGCTTACTTGCAAAATATAATCATTAGTTTACCATCAGACTCAATTATGGTTAAGAGGGCAAGGCTTTTGTTTTAAATAAATATTTTAAAATAGATTTTTGTTTTTATAACTATTATATCCAAAGATACAGGGTTATCCATTTTGCGGTTTCATATTGGGCGGTATCTCAACCATAACTTGACGAATGTTGGTTTTTATGTATTCAAGAGTTAAAGGTTTATCTGCATAAACACGGTCTTTCGCGTAGCCCCACAATAAAAGGCCAGTGGTGTCAAATGGCATCATCTTGGCGGCCAGTTGATATCGCCAGGACGAGAAATTACGCGGCCAAGAAATGTCTCTTGCAATAAAGCCATATTCGCTTGAGTTGTGTGGCATGTGTCACCGTCTTGTTGAAACCACATATTAGTCGAATTCTTCAAAAGCAGGCAAAAGAAGAAGTAAGGTCCAAACACAACTTTGGACCAAAGAGCCCACCAAACTGTGGCTTTTTGTAGATGTAATGGCCTCTCTTCAATTACTTAAGGATTATCAGAACCCCAAATACGACAATTTTGTTTATTAGCATACCCACCGAGTGAGAAATGTGCTTCGTCGCTGAAGTAAATTTTGTTCGAAAAATCGCCGTCCACCACCTGTTGTGCAAGCACCGATTCGACGTATCTAAGAGACGTTGTGAATGGTCAGCTGGCTTCAGTTGTTGTGTGAGCTGGACTTTATATGTAGGTGTAGATCCACATTAAAAATACGCCATAATGTGCCGTAAGACAGTCCTAATTCCTGAGAATGTCAGGACACATTCGGGTCTTCGGCAACACTTTTACTTACAGCAGCGATATTTTCAGTAGTACGAGCGAAACGATCCTTACAATATCTGTAACCAATCCAGTCTCTTCAAATTTCTTCACAATTTTTCCAATTGCTTGCGTAGTTGGACGATTAAGTATGTAAGCCATAATCTTCTCTTAAAGCACGATATGTGTCTGTGACAGAATCACCATTTTTGTAGTAGGTTTTAAGAATTTGTATGCGTTGTGCGACAGTTAAACGATCCATTTTCGTAAATGTCAGACTTTCAACTGACAAAAAAAATTGGCTTTACAACTTAGTTTGACCTTTATTTTTGGAACCGCGAAATGGATAACCCGTTACATACTACAAGTTTTTATTGGATTGGTACACTGTGGCATATATGTACATACGTACTTTTTTATTAAATTTTTAAGCTGTCACTTAATAATTCCTTTTTTAAAATATGATTATTTTTATATTTTATGTACATAATGTTTCTTAATTTCGTTATTCTATATGTTTCTACAGTGCGGTTCACATGGTTAGCCGCACTATTTTTTTCCTCAATAAATTGTAGTTTTTCTGTTTGTTTTTCTCATGAACTACCAAAAAATGCATTTATTTGAAAGGTTATTAAATTCTCTTGGAAAAAAACCTAAATTCAAGAATATTGAGAGACACCTAACGGTTATTTTGATCTCTTTCTTCCCACAAGTTCAAAAAAAGCTCAAATAAATCGGTTCACTTGGTTAGACGCACCTGTTAAAAGTTTGAAAAAAAAAGAAGTTGATCGATTTCTAAAAATTTTTTTTGCGTTTTTATTATTATTATATTATTTTTAACAGTTTCAGTACTTTGTACAACCTCCACGACTTGAAATGACATCAAAAATTCTACTTTTAAGAGATTCATATAACTTTTTTAAATAATTTATAAATCTTAGACCAGGCATCTTTTATCGCGGCAGTAAGCTCCTCACAGCTTTCATACTGTTTGCCTCCTTCATAAATTTGACGGGTCAGCCATCCCCAAACGTTTTCTATAATGTTTAGATCTGGTGAGTATGGTGGCCACGGCAACAATTCCACATTTTCACCAGCGAGAAATGCTTTTACTACGCACGCGTTGTGGATCGGAGCATTGTCTTGTTGTAAGATCCATTGGATTGGTCCAAAAAGCTCTCTTATTGCTGGAAAAGCTGTTTCCAAAAGAGCTTTATAAGAAACTCCTGTCATTTTGTGAGAGACAAAAACCAATTCAAAGGTGCCGTAGTATGAAATGGCCCCCCATACCATTACTCCTCCTTTCTTGGAATGATTTCGATTCAAAAAGCATTCGTCTTTGCGGATGTCATGGAAATAAAAATTATACCCATCAGGACCATCTAGGTTGAACTTTTTCTCATCAGAAAACACCACATTTCTCCAATTTAAAACGTTCCCAATCTGAGTATCCCATGTCATGTGAAGACGCGCGAATTCTAACCGAAGTTCCTTTCTTGCAGCGTTTAGTGGTGGTTTTTTTTTAGCTTTTTGAATTTCAAGTGTGGAGCACTTAAAATAGCTCGACGAACCGTTGATTTGCTGGCACTTACCCCCGCTAATTGTCTGATTTTCATTGTGGAGTGTGCTGAATTTGAGGCAATTCTTATTATTTTTCGTTTCTCGTTCGGTGTTAAGGCTGTTTTTGTCCTTCCTTTATTATTTTTTCCGTAGGTAGCAGGGTTTGATAAAAAATTTCGAACTGCTTTATCACTTCGTCCTATTTTATTGGCAATTTTCCGCATAGAATACCCTTCTGAGTGGTAGGCCTCAATTTTTGCTTTTTCCGCCACCGTCAACATTTTTTTTTTACCCATTTTCACTTTAAATACTCGGAAAAACTTTTAAAACGTACACTCATTAACCAAATTTAATTTGCATTACCCAGAATTAAGAAAATAACTGAATAAATTCGTGCGTCTAACCAAGTGAACCGATTTATTTGAGCTTTTTTTGAACTTGTGGGAAGAAAGAGATCAAAATAACCGTTAGGTGTCTCTCAATATTCTTGAATTTAGGTTTTTTTCCAAGAGAATTTAATAACCTTTCAAATAAATGCATTTTTTGGTAGTTCATGAGAAAAACAAACAGAAAAACTACAATTTATTGAGGAAAAAAATAGTGCGGCTAACCATGTGAACCGCACTGTATATCCCAGATGATGTTTGATTCCTTCTGTCCTATGATTTTTATGTAAATATGTATATTTATAATATATCCTCAAACAGAGTTGTTCCTGGCTTCCGTTTCCGTTGTCAAAGTTGTTTAAGCACATCTTATATTGTATATATGTATTTATACTTGTATTCTTTCAAAGAGTATAAACTCAAAAAATCAATTTTCATTTCCGCTCTCTTCAGGTTCATAACGTGTCCTTTATATCCGAGTTGGAAGTTAGAGCCAGTATATTTAAAAGAGTTTAGGGATTCAAAAAAAGGCATATGTATGGATGTGCATTAAAATATAAGATGTCTATTTTTGAATTCTCAAAGCTATGTTTTTTGACTTTCCGGATCTTACATTTAAACATATAAAAACAACTTAAAAAGAAATCTTAAAGGTTTTATGTTATTTTGTTTTTTAATTGATTTGTTTTAATACTCGTAAATTGATTGTTATCCAAATCCAAAGATAGATAAACTTTCTCAGTTTTCTTTTTACGAACGACAGAAAAAATTAAACATAAATAAATATGACTCCTTGAATGGAATATGTATGCACATACATAGGTTAATTTAGAAGACTCTTCTTGCAATTTCAAATCATATTATAGCTTAACTCAAATATAATCCTTCGATTCAATAATCCAGTAATGTGCATTTAGATGGTAGTAAAATAATACTAGAAATATGTTTTCAAGAATTTATTTTAAATGTACCATAAGGACATTTTCGTTCAAAATATTATCAAAATTGTTTTATTTGAGAGAGGTTCATGATATGGGCTATAGTTTCAAGGCTTTCAAATTCCGAATGCAACTCCAAGGATACATTTATTAAACATAGGAAATTTATCGTAATAATCTGGGGAAATTTTTCATGTATCGGTGTAAAAAACATTTATGAAAAAATATTGAGGAAATGTCTTTCAACAGGACAACGACTCAATGCATACCAGAAAACTACCCAAGAAATGTTTCTGGATAGCAAAGTTGACATTATTTAATGGCTGACGTAATGGTTATGACGGAAGTGTTCCAGTGTAAGCAAAGTTACGATAAAGAACTCTGGTCTATCGTTAAAAGCTGCTGGGAATCTATTCCTGTTGAAAGATGTCATTGGCTTGTAAATTGTATGCAAAGGCGCTGTACAGCTGCTATATTAAATAAGGACATATTACCAAATATTGATTTGAAACACAAATTTAAAAATGAATACCCAATATTAACTAAAAATAAGTGTAATTTTAGCTTTGTTGAATTACGTTGGATTTTAGTGTCAAACATTTTAAGGATGCCTTGAAATATTGACAAAATATTAAGAACATGGCTGAACTAAAAATTTTGTTGTTGTACTCGTATAGGTATTAAAGGCTTAGCAGTAAATTCACTTAATAGAAAGCAACGGTATTCAAAGTTGAAAATAGATTTTTTAACTTCATAAAATTGGCGATATTCTGTTGTAGTATGTTTTAAACGCAGCTTTTTGTAGCTACATATTCCAAACATCTCCTGAAATGGGTTTTATCTATGTATACAAAATCAGAAGTTACATTCAATTATTTAAACTACTAGCGGACACGGTGAACTTCGTCGCGCCAAAATTTAACGCCTTCAGATAAAGTCTAGATTGATCATAAAACAAATTTGCTAATTATCCAGAAGAATTAAATGTTTACTTTGAAAAAATTTCGACAAAGCTGGATTTTGGTGGTAAGCTTTATTTACATGTCCTTAACACTCTCTTTAAAAATTCCTCTAATTTTGGACAGAAGACAAAAATGTTTGGAGGTGGAAGAGGATCAAGCACACTTTTTTTGCATATTACTGGACAACTAAAGTTTTCTTTATTTTGAGAAAAGTTGAAATTACACTTTGTAGCTCATCTAATTTTACACAACAAGGAGCGCAACACTTTTTTTCGTACAGTTTATAGATTTTGATAGATAAGCTACGAAGTGTACCAAGAACTTTTTGAGTACTTTACAAAAAAGTGTTTGACCCCATAAAATGTTTTGATCACATTTAAAATGAAAATGAGAGGACTTTTTATAAGAAAACTTTAAAGGAATTACAAATAAAGATTTTAATCAAAAGTTAGCTTAGTCGAAGTTTTTGTAAAGTAAGAAAATTTACTTTGTTGAAATATTGATCACAGCGCCATCTATCAATTTAAATTGCACCCAAAACTTCTTTAATTTCACAACACTATCCGAAACATTCAAGGTTTCACAACTAATTTCTTTCATACAAACATTCTCCTTGCAATTAGGAAAGGTTCTCAATTCATGAATTTCTATAAAATTTTCTTATCATTTTTTTATAAATATATTGTGTGTTTTTTTTATAAAAATAAAACTTTTTAGTAAGCAACACAATTTTACTCTATCGGTCATTTTGTCAGCTGTCAAGTGATTTTTTTAGTTTGGTTTGACATAACAAGAATTCAAGCCACATGATGATGATCATCTAACAAGGCTTACATTCAGTGAACATAAGCCAATTTTGTGTCGCAATGAAACTAACTTTTGGTTGAATGGATACGTCAATGAAAAAAAAAAACTGCCGTATTTGGGGTCATGATAATCCTCAAGTGTATTCTACGACACATAAGACACGTTAGGCCCCTTTCACACCAAACGAATCCGAATCAATCAGAATCACTCCGAATCAAGTTGAATCTGATTGACCAAGATTCGGCTTCGAGCGCTCCGTTTAAATGTGAAGGGATTCTTTTCCCGCCTTCAGACCGGACGAATCTGGTTCAATCAGGTTTGATTCGAGGTCGCACTTGATTCAACCTGTCAGATTCCTCGTCCGGTCAGTCTTGAATCAACAACCATACGAGAGAGAGAGCAACTAAAAGAAGGAAAACAAAAAGAAGATGAAAGGATTTTTATAGATTCAGGTTCATTCAGCTGGTGTGAAAGAGTGGAGATGACGAATCAGATTCAACTTGATTCGGAGTGATTCTGATTGATTCGGATTCGTTTGGTGTGAAAGGGGCCTTACATCCACAAAAACTGACTGTTCTGTGATATAATTCATCTGTACCAACGTATAGTTTCACACGCAACGGACCGTAAAGTTGGCCTCCAAGATGGTGGGATTTAACGTGCATCGGTTGTCTGTTTTCTGTGGAAATATGTAAAGTCTACGACGATAAGACAAAAAAGCTTGACATCTTGCACTTGCCGTATAAAATTCGCGGCGTTATTGCCGATATACGCCACAAATGTTTGAAAAAGTAATCGAAAGTTGGACTTCTAGTTTAGACTACGTCCGACCCAGCCGTGGTGGTCATGCCAGAAAATTACCTTTCCAATAAAGCAAATGTAATGTCAATTTAAAAAAGCCCTCTTTGTTTTATTCCATCTCATCAACCTGTGAAAAAACGGCCTTTAGAATATAAAGGGTTTTTCAATAAGTGCGGGTAGATGTTGAAATGGAATAAAACAAGCTGTGTGTGAGGTATTAACAAAATTATTTTTTTATTTGAAAGGCGCATGTATGCCATTAAGTGTGGAATTGGAATGTGACATCATTCAAATGCCCGCCTCGGCTGTGGCACGGATCCGAGTGGTCCAATTTTCAATGACTCTTCCGCATAGATACGGCTGAATTTGAGCGATGGCCTGTGTTACGTCACCTTTAGGGCATCGTCGATTGTGGTTTTTTTGCATAGACCTGCGGCTTCAAGAAACCCCACATTAAAAGGTCTAGCAGGGCCAAATCGTATGACCTTGGTGGCCAATTCACATCACCCCTGCGAGAGATAACCTTACCCTCAAATCGTTCATGCAAAATGTCAATCGTGGAGTTTGCTGTGTGGTACGTAGCGCCGTCCTGCTGGAACAACATATCGTCTAGGTCCATATGGTTCAATTGTGGCCATAAGAAATGAGTTATCATCGTTATGTAGCGCTCGCTGTTGAGGGTGAGTGGCTCACTAACGTCGTTTTCAAAAAAGTACGGAACAATTACGATGCCTGCCCAAAATCCACACCAAACAGTAACTTTTAGAGGAAACAAAATATAAAATTCATACACAATTTAAAAAAAATTAATCAGCTGGTTCCATCCAGGATCGAACTGGAGACCTTCTGCGTGTAAAGCAGACGTGATAACCGCTACACTATGGAACCACATGAAATTTTTAATGCTGATTTTTCTATTTATTCTTGCTAGCATGACATACCATTCAAAATTACTCTAAAACTCACCTCATGATAAGTAATGCAATCTCATGAAATCAGCTGGACATTTTGACATTTCGATAGTAATTTCACCACAGTCAAGAAATCGAAAGCAAAATAGGAGAACTTTTCTGCATAAAGAAAATAATAATTGATCAAATTAGATTACAATAAAAAGGAGCACATGTATATTTTATAAAAATTTACCTAGAAAATAATCCATCGGGATTATGAGTTTCCTCCTTAACTTGATACGTGCCATAATCGATAAGATGTTGCAAATACTTTCGATAGGTCAAAAAACCATCAAGAATACTTTGAGTATTTATGTTAAGACAAACACCGGGAATACCCTAACTGTTGACTTGGATCCCAAATGGGATATAAAGAATGTAAAGGAATTGGTTGCCCCACAACTTGGCCTCCAACCCGACGAAGTGAAGATCATTTTTGCTGGCAAGGAGCTTTGTGATTCCACAACTATTGAGGTAGGTACCTAAATGAGATGATTTGTTTTTCCATAGTGAACCAGAGGATTCTTTGTTGTTATAGGAATGTGATTTAGGTCAGCAGAGTATTCTGCATGCCATCAAAACCCGACCTCGTCAGAGTATAATCGATAAGAAGCAGACTGAATCAATTTTGACAGAGGAGGAGCCTCAAGAAGAACCCTCTAAGCCCTTGTGTGAGACGCTAGTTGATTTACAGCTTCAGAGTGATGAACGGGTCAATATCAGCGAAGAGAGTGGGTACACACGTTGTATTTATATATTCCTTCATTGAGTGTCTTTTATGTTTGTAGACCGAGAACGGACAAGAGCTCATTTCTTTGTTCATTGCTCACAGTGCTCCAAATTGTGCCGAGGTAAGCTAAGAGTTCGATGTTCCTTGTGCAAGGGAGGTGCCTTTACTGTCCACAGAGATCCAGAATGCTGGGATGACGTCTTACAACCAAAACGAATCACAGGCCATTGTGAGAGTAAAGAGATTGCTTGTGTGGTAAGCTGAAGAGTAAAGAATCCCGATGAGATGAATTTATTAAGCATTTGTTTTGTTTTCATTTAACAGGACAACGAAATGGGTGACCCACCATTTGCAGAATTCTATTTCAAGTGTGCTGAACATCCATCGCGAGGTGAGGCTGACTTTGCTGCTCCTCTAAATCTCATCCAAGTCAATATTAAAGATGTCCCTTGTCTGGCTTGCACTGATATCAGGTAAGTGCTATCTTTTCTTTTGATCTTTCTCTTTCGATTTCTAAATACTTTTCATTAGCGAGACTGTTCTTATTTTCCCTTGCGAATCGAAACACGTCACATGCATCGATTGTTTTCAGCATTATACAAGATCTCGATTAATGGAGCGTCAGCTTATGCTTCATCCTGAATACGGTTACACTCTACCATGTCCAGCGGGCTGCACTGGATCTTTTATATCAGAAATCCATCATTTTAAATTGCTTTCAAAAGACGAATATGAAAGATACCAACGATTCGGAGCCGAAGAGTATGTCTTGCAAGCTGGTGGGGTATTCTGTCCACAACCTGGATGTGGAATGGGACTTCTAATCGAACCAGAATGCAAAAAAGTCACTTGTGAAGGTGGCTGTGGAGTAAGTTTAGCAATTTTTGAATATTTTCGAGACGAAGTATTTTAATACGAAGAACCGTTTTCAGTATGTTTTTTGTAGGAACTGTAGACAAGGATATCATATTGGAGATTGTCTTCCTGAGAACTCCACTATTCTGAATAGTGGAAATTGTGAATATCCCGTCGATCCAAATGTTGGTTTTTATCTTTTGATTTTCAATTATGCTTTAACTAAACAATTATTTTCTAAAGAGAGCTGCTGATGCACGATGGGAAGATGCCTCTTCTGTAACTATTAAAGTTTCAACTAAACCATGTCCAAAATGTCGTACACCAACAGAAAGAGATGGTAATTCTAAGCTAATCATTAGATGAATCAATTTTAAATTGAATTAAATCAAAATTCTAGGTGGTTGCATGCACATGGTGTGCACTCGGGCAGGATGTGGCTTTGAATGGTGCTGGATTTGTCAAACCGAATGGACCAGGGATTGTATGGGGGCTCATTGGTTTGGTTAGAAAAATGTGTGACTCAAAGAAGATATTAAGTTATTTTTCAAGAGATAAAAAAAGATTTAGCGTTGGAATTAATTTGACTTCAGTGAAAGATTAAACATATTAATGATGTAGCGGAAATGCAATTTAAGGAGAGAAACTAATTAATTTATTTTGATAATACACGTATATAAATTCAAACAAAGGTTGAGCAGTCTTTTATTATTTAAATTGAACCGAATAATTGAACCCGGATAAAAATGAAGCATATCTGAGTAGTCTAGCCGATGTCATCTGGTCTTATCTTTTGTGGGGATCAAGAATTCTGGAAAATGGTTGATCTTGCTCGCTGAATATCTTAACTAAGTAGGGGTATCGTTTGCATGAACTACTTCCGATTCTTGTAAAATGATGAAGGGTGGAAGTGGTAAATGTGTATCTGAAAATATGTGTATGTTATTATTCACAAGAAACACTTCCGAGTTAGTTTTTGGAAAAAGCTTAAAACTACGTATTTGTACAGACTTTAAGAAATTCCCTTCCAAATCCTCAAATCAAAGAAAGAAAGAAAATGAAACAAAATAATAGAATAGATTTTATCTATTTATTATAATATACTGCTTACTTAAATTGAATTATAAAACTAAGCATTGTCAACTATATCTTCATCTACACCTTCATCTAGTTCCAAATTCTTTTCAGATTCTAAAAGTGCATTTAGCGATGCGTCGTCATCAAGTTCGATAGCTTCAATCTTGTCTCTGCTCATCTCATCATCGTCCATTTTGCCGACTTTACGAATTTTATATTTCTTCTTTGCCATTGCTTCATCAAAGTCTATAATGTATCGAAGGTAATTAGAGTAACCTTCGGGCTTTTGTGTCATATACTCTGAATTAACTGTGTAATTAAGGACTTCTGGTACCATAAATGCAAATAACCATCCAACTAGTGGAGTGGTTCCAAATGTGTAGCTGGCTTCTTTGTGATAGAATAGAAAACCATCCAACTCGGGAGAGTTGTTCTCCCAAAGTGGGAACTGCTGCAGACCTATTGAGACACTTTTCGTGTTTTCAAAATCAAAGAATTTTATACACTCGAAGGCGTAAGGATTCCTCTCGCTGATTTCATCGTAGCTATTTTCCAAAAACTTCGAAGTCAGCCAAAAGAACCTGAACTGGGCTTCGCAGTTAATTAGATCCTGATTTCCGAATGCCAGGGCGTCAAGTATGTAAAACGTAGATTTATCATCGACATAGACACAATCCAGCATTGTTACATCGTTTTTGGAGCCAACATTGCCTGGCAACAGCGATTGGAAGGTATCAAGCAAGCGTCCAGCCTTCGAATACATCTCTGTGTAACCATTGCATGCTATTACCATGCAACGTTGTCCTTTCGGACAAGGAACCAAAAACCAATCGTTGATGTTTTCCGGTTTCTCTCGAAGCCATTCGGAAAGCTGTAGTTTTGCATCGATTTGATACTTCTTTTTGAATGTTCTTACCTTGTGTCTGCCGCCTTTGCTTTCATTTTTGACGGTTTTGGTAACGATCTCTTGGAGATTCCTTGATTCATCTTGGAATAAGGAACGATGGAGTTTTTGTTCTTTGAGAAGTTGTTTGCGACGATTTTCTTGTATATCAGATCGATTGTTAAATTTGTAAAGATCTGCGAATTTGGATTCGCAATTTTCCATTTAAAATCGGGTAAATTTTTGATTTTTATGCAGAGAAAAAAATAAATAAAAATAAATAAACAAAACGTCAAGACAAGACACAATTAACGAAAAATTACAGTGATGCCAATATGCTCTTTCATAAATATTCCCAACACCATGTTTAGATGCAGCCCTGGGAGTCGGCCTAAGTTCAGATTGTTGGCTGAAGTTAAGTTGATATGATTATAAAATTAGCGAAAAAGAAATAAGCGTTTTATTTCGCAAAGAATAATCAAATGCATATTAAATAAAAGGAAGTGAACTTTGAAATCATTGACCTACTAGATTAGATATGCTAGTATAGTACCCAACTTCACGTTGGTGTCATCGATTCCTCTATAGCGCTACTAGCCCTTCACTAGGTTCAGCGGAAATATGGAGAAACTTTTGGATTTATCAAACTTTATAGTGTAAGTAATTTTTTGGTGTCACTCCAATGTTAATTCACCGATTTCTATTTATTAACTGAAAATCAATAATTGACTTCAAAATAAATCTACCTTAAAAATTTGGCATACGTAGAATTAACAACTGAGTTTGTATGGGAAATGTCATAATTTTGGGGGGAAATGTCACGCCTACTTCAATTACTTTTTGAATCAGCTGTTCGACCCAGCTTGTAGGCAAATCAAGGTGGCTACCAAGAATTTATGTCCTTATTAGTGTTTTTGATTAAAATGATTAATTTTCATATTAAGGCGTTTTTCCTTTTTAGTCCAAAGAACAAAGTTTGAACTGTCAAATTAAAAATGTTTCTTTTTGTTTATTCTGTGTGTTAAGAGATTGAAAGTTTTGTTAATTTTTTCGTTCTTAGGTCGATTTTTGAATGTTCAGTTCATAGCACCATGAACGATCTCATTTTAAAGTCTAAATGCAACTAATGTCAAGCGAATTTAAATTTTTTTGATTAATAATTAAATAAATATTCTTTAAAAAACTTATTTTAGAATCAACATAATCCATAATTTTTATTTTTAAAACTAAATACGTACCTAAGAATTTTTGTTTGTCAAAAATCACAAAATGTCAATTTTTTGAGAGCTTAAAGCTTAAATGTATTCCAAAAAGAAATCAAACAACGTTCAGAGTATACTTTATTCAAAGTGGAATATGGAAACTAATAAAGAAAAACTCTTATTGTGCATCCTATTAATCGCATGAAAGGCACATTACCTTTGTTAAAAAAACTTATAGTACCATCAAACAGCAATTAGTTTAACTCACGTGCGCCGCCGTAGCCGCAATTGGCATTGGAGGTTTTATATACATAAGTTAAATCAAAACATTCTGTACGAATTCATGTCGCCATAGGTACTAGCACTAGGTGTCACCTCCGTAGAGTCTCCCTAGTCTAAACTATAGGTTTTACATATTATATACAAAAGACGTCACTCCTTTGCGTTCTAATCAAAAATATTTGAAGACCTGTATTGAACTTTTGAATCAGCATATAAAGGCGGTTAATAAGATTTTGTTGGTTCAAATACCACCCCTGTATTTTTAGAATGCCACACTTTTTTCGCAGGGTTTATTTTCTATTGTCCATTCCTGTTTTCGTATTCCCCTTCATACCATCATTTTGGCAAATTGCAAATGTGAATTGTAGTGTGTAGAATTTAGCTAATTTAAATACGTTCTGCGCGTAGATAATTATTGCTTTTGCTTTTATTGTCCCAAGTTAAATAACTTCCACCATATTTCCCTTAAGAAGGTAAGCTCCCGGAAATCTTAACACAAAATCCAATCTCCTTAAACATCTAAAGACACAAATAGAAATTCTGCTTGCGGTTTGAGCTGTGTGTTTGTATTGCGATTTCCGAAGGCATGAGTTACCCGCGCAATTTCGATACGGAGCTAAGTAAAAGTCTTTCGTGGCTTCTGCGACACGGTGCTATTAAAGAGGGACTTCCCATAGCGTCCAATGGATTCATTCCTTTGGATGCTATTTTGTCGCATCGCAATCTTAGCAATCGCTACACTGCCGAGGACATCATGAGGATAGTGGAAGCGGATTCGAAAAATCGATACACTGTCACCACCTGTCCCAGCAGCACTAGAATCCTCATCAAAGCCAACCAGGGCCATTCGATTTCCGAGGTTTCAGAGCTGACTTTGACAAAAGTTCGCCACGCATCCGAAGTTCCAATTGTTGTGCATGGAACTTTTTACAAGAATCTGCCCGCCATAAGGAGACTCGGACTGAAGCGAATGAATCGCAACCACATCCACTTCTCTGCATCGGACAAACTTAAACCGGGCACCGAGAGAGTCAGTGGAATTCGACATAATTGTGAAGTTCTGATCTACTTGAACACAGATCTTGCCATTAGCAAAGGCATAGAACTCTACCGCTCCGAAAACAATGTGATATTGAGTCCTGGCTTGAATGGTGTCATAAGCACAGAGTTTTTCGAAAAGGTTGTCGACAGAAAAACCGGGCAACTTATCCCTATTTAAAAAAACAAAAACTATACACAAACTCTATATTCATTACATAAACAATGTGCAATCAACTGTGCCAAAATAAAAATACCAAACATTTCTTTAGTGTTACTAAATATTTAGAAAATAAGACATGATATTTAAGAAGCCACTTAGAAACATCCAAAGGAGATACAAATGTAGATTGTTCGAAAAATGAAATTTCTCCATGACTATTTATTATTTGTTTCGTTCACTTATAGCAGACTTAAACACAGAGATGGAAGATTCCAAGGCTGCTGAAGAAGGATCAACTGTCACGGAAAGCTCTGAGATAAATTCAAGTCTAACGGACGCCGAACGGGAGAATCTGGAATGTAAAGTTTGCCATCAACCATTTGAGAACCTTCAAGATGTGCTCAAGCACGAATTGCTTAATCATTCGGCGACGAAAAGTGCAAAGAAACGTCCCATGAATCAGTTGAAGCGGAGGGTGAATGCTGTCCTTAAGACTGTAAATGCCGAAGAGGAAAAGAAATTTAGAAAAAAATTGGCCGAGGCAATTTTAGACTGTGGTCATGGGACGGAACTGAGTGTCATATTCAAGAAGTACCTAATCGATGATGAGGATCTTTTGTGCATCTATTCACGCATCCATAGCAGCTTGCAGAAGGAATTGGACAGAATCGGCCCGTACAAAATTCAGCCGTATGGATCGGTGGCGAATGGATTGGCACTGAAATGTAAGTATGCTTTGAGATGCTTATCCCACTCAGCTAACATTCAAAACACTTTTCTCTCATTTCAGCAAGCGACATCGATTTACACATTTCGTGTTCGAATTCGCGCGCTGACCCTAACGTCACCTACAAGGTCATCACTAAGATGCTCTATCGTAGCAAGCAGTTTTCCGACATTGTACCCATTCGAAAAGCACGAGTGCCGATCATAAAGTGTGTTCATCTTGCCACCGGATTCAACCTTGACATCAACACCACCGAGCCCTATGGCATCCATAATAGCGAATTCATAAACGAACTCAATCAGACAGACAACAGGATCTATGAACTGATGTTGTTTTTGAAGATCTGGTTCAAGAATATGCACATCTATGGAGCCTTCAATATGACCAACTACTGCCTCATGACTCTGATAATATTTTATCTGCAAAACAGCGATCCCCCGGTTCTCGCTTCCATAAAGATCCTGCAGCGCAATGCGAAAAAAAATATAGTAAATGGTGTTAATTTTGGTCTGAACGCGAGAGGCGTCCCATTGGACTCCAGCAAAGACGTCCATCAGCTGATAAAGGGATTCTTCGAATTCTACAGCACTTTGGATTTCCAAAAAGTAATCATTGCACCGTATCTGGGAAGGGTGATCAAGAAGGTAGATTTCCAGAACAAGGTCTTCAAATATCCCGAATATGAGGCACAGTTGCGAATGTTGGCCGCACAAACTGGCGAACCAGCGGAAGAGCTCAAAACAGAATGTGCAGTGTGTGTCCAGGACATGTTCTGTCTCAATATAAACATAGCTAAGGGCCTCTCCGAGATAAATGTTCAATATCTGAAAAAATGCATAACTATGGCTCACAAAAAGTGCTGCGAGCCAAAAATATCCTTAAAAAATCTTTACAAATCACTGCTCGTCAATATCATCGAGGAACTTAGTCAGATGTTTCCGGTAGCTGAAACCACCACCCTAGTTGCTGGAGATCCCCTGACATTCGACGTAATTCCTCGAAAGAACGAACTGAAAATGCTGGCCAAATTCGCCGACCAACCACTCAACCTTAAGAAGCTATGGGCCAAAGAATACATTGCCGCAATTGAGCAAATAATGACTGAAGTTTATAAAATCGATATGACCCTTCTGTCGCCAACGGAAAACAGTAAATTCAAGAAAATTGACGAAACCGAAGAACTGCCATTGCCATTGAAATGGTCAGTTAGCTCGTCGGTGGATTTATGGACGGGGCGTCAGATGCCAAAGAGTAATGTAACATTCATGGAATACCAAATCGCCCAAACGAAGAAGCTTCATGCCGAGAGAAGACAAAAGTCTAATTTTGCGGTACAATTTAAGGGATTCATTACGATAACCATAACGAAGAATTTCAATTCGCTGCATATTGAGGCGAGTAGTAATGAAACACTGTGCAAAAAGAATCCAATGCGTAAGTTTTTCGGAGCACTCAAATGTTCCATGCAAAATTACAATCTCAAAAATAGAATCCATCAACTTGAAAGTCAGCTGCAGGCAAAAGCAGAAGATGTGTGATAAGATGAACTATTTCGGACTTGAATTATTCTTTTTTACAGATATTTTTACGTATACATATTTTAATCTTAGAGTATTTTTCCGTCTTAAGACGATTGACTGTCATTTTCTCAAGATACAATGGGTTTTAGGTTCATTAAAGTGTTGGAGCAGTCCTCTCCGATTTAACGATACCTTCTTGATACGAGGAAATATTCCTTAAAAAAAGAAGAAACAATTGAGAGAGCGATTGATTTTTGTGCTTGAATATTTTATCATCAAGAAAATCAACTGGCATCTTCTTACGTTTTTGATTTTAATATCACTCATTTTTTGAGATCTCAGATTATTGCGAAATCAAAATAAAAGGGGGGGTCAAACATTTTTTTAGCTCTGCAATTTTGTTCTATGAAATATAATTAAGAAATAATTAGAGCTTTTGTTTTGAAAAAAAACACCAACCCAGATCGTGGCTTTTCTAAGTGTTTCCATGACGAGGTTTCTGCTGAAAATATTTTGAGTTTTTAAGCAAAAACTTCTCTTGTTCAATCCAAAGCTGAATGAAAACTTGTGGGAAGGAGTTAGGTAATGCTTCCATGAAGTTTCCCCTGAAAATATTTTGAGTTTTCAAGCAAATCCTTAAATGCAATTCTCACATTTGTACATAGTAAATTTCTTTACTTAACTTCAGAAAATTAATTTACAAAAACGCAACAATTTTTAAAGTATACAAATTTACTATGTTCAAAATTGCTTGACACAAATCTTATTCGATTTGGATGATATTTGAATCGAATACAATTTGTGTCGATTAATTTAGATGACAGCTCTAATTTTCAGACACCTTTTTTATCTGGGTTAAGGACTTGAAAAATAGACACAATTATACAAATTTGTTTGGTCCTGCTTTAAAAGCTTTTCACGTAAAAAATTTAAACAAACACAACATAACCAAATTGTAACAATGAGGGTTTTAGCTATAACAATCATGTTGTCGATACAGAAGTCAGAAGGTTTGAAATCTTCAGGCCAATGTTTCAATGATTTTTAAAACTTTAATTTTATCGATCAAGGAGATTTTTGGTTTTATTTTCAGATCGATAAAAGTTTTAGGCCCTTATTACGAAACGCGAACTGAATATTCGACTTAAAGCGATCCTTTGAGAAATACAATATGTGACCAAATTAAGATGGGTAAACTTGGACTTTTTTCAAATAGAACAACGTTTCTTATTCCAACAAAAATGAGGATTTTGAAATGGAATTATCGAAATGAGTGATATCAAAAATGTTCCCCTTCATTCAAACCTTCGGTTCACTTTTTATAACAAGGACCTTAAAAATTGCAAATTAAAAAAAGAAGCTTTGTTCATGATATTTTCAACACCTCGCCATTTCCAGAGTCGTAGTAAAAAATCCCGTCGAACTTTTTATAGGGAAATCAAACCGCTATAAACTCTAAAAAACTTGGGTTTTACATTTATAATTCAAATTGATCTCAATTTACATCACCAAATTTAAATTTTGAACAGGAAATTGTATGAACCATGTCACAAAAATGGTTTTATGATATTTGTTTTAAGGATTTATAAACAGTTAGCGATTATTATAATACATATTATCTAGTAAGAATATGTAAGCGTATGAATTTCATTTCAACAAACGGAAAGAGAACATAAAATAAAATATTCATAACATTTAAATTAATTTGTGTCTTGAGAAAATGACTTGAAATAAAAACTTAACGTCTTAAGGTACGATAATAATACTAAAAATTTAATGTTACATGAAAATGTTACTTATAACGTGTTTGTTATTATTAAATTAGATTTTAAGAAAATTAAATTGAACATGGCCTTTTTTTTATTGAAAAAAAAATATTTAAAAAAAAAAACAACTTGTTTCTACCGAATCTTGGTAAAACTAACTTTTATAAGCCATTTCTTTTTAGTTTTCTTTTGTAAATAGATAAATCAACTAACCTGCTAAGACTAATTTACATTTATGTATGTATATGAAGTTTATTTTTTCTATATATAATTAAAATATATTTCACTACTATTGAAAATTATTCTTTTGGTGATTGTATCAACATATTTTGCTTTTCAATCATTTTATATTCTTTAAAACAAAAATAGTGAACATTTTTTACTTATCTATATGTATTTGTCTTTAAAATATTTCTATACTACTACATATTTAATTTATGTAATTAAAACAAATTTCTTCTTAATATTCAAATT
Organism: Eupeodes luniger; assembly: GCA_951509635.1. NCBI lineage: Eukaryota > Metazoa > Arthropoda > Insecta > Diptera > Syrphidae > Eupeodes > Eupeodes luniger. The sequence continues at coordinate 3,726,806 of OX608074.1, forward strand.
AAAAATTATTTTAAAACCATATGTATTTTTTTTTGTTTCATTTGATAAAATGGCATAGAAAATATAAATTTTACTTATAAAACTACAACTATACAATGTATTTATCTAACTTAACGAGTTCAAATAAAATTAATTTGGCACAAAGAAAAACTAATGTTTTATTTTAATTGAATAATTGATACATTTTATAGTAACCTTTCATCTTTTGATAGTCTTCTTTGGTATCAGTAAAAGATGTTAAAATTATTACGGCTAAATGTACTGTATGGAAACCCATAATCCAAATCTTTCGCGCCCGGAGATTTGACAAAGCGAATTTCGGTGACACAATTTAGTTTGGGACTCTCATTCTTATGTTGCTCTATTTGAACATCGAATTTCATGTTTCACATTTGGTGACCCCAAACGTTTATTTTGAATTGAATGTTTAATTCGGTATTCTTAAGGAGAACCACCATTTTTATCGTTTGATGATCAGTGTGCTCAAAAAGTAGATGCCAACTATTGATATTACATTTTTTGAATAGAGACGGACGAAATCTTTATAAGAAGATGCAGATTATAGGAAGTGCCATAATGACAGTACGAAGACAAATATTACAAGACGAATCAATAACAAATAAAATTTTACAAAAGAGATTCTACACGAGCGAGAAATCCACAGCAAACGGTCTACATATTAACTGCATCTGCATATCATGTTTTAAAATTACTCGTTGCTTAACTGGTTGCGAAAAATTATAACGAGTTAGCTATGTGAAGTCAAAACTTTTACTTCAAATTTATTTTCTAGGGGTATTTGCCATTCGTTTGTCTATCATTTGTCCACTCCCAAGAAAAAAGGTTTTTTTTTATAGGAACACTTCCAAAGTCGCTTACTTACAATTAATTACTTTTAAAACATCGTCTAGAAACCCAAAAAAACGAACTAAGAGCATCAAGCGGGGCTCAATCGTATGTCCATAGGCTTATCTTTGTAATCAACCAATAAAATTTATCTGATCAACCTTATTTCAAAAATTATTCAACAATTTTTTTATAGCAACTTTTTAAAACTTAGTCGAACTAAGCTTTTATTTTAAAGAACATTTTTCTTTTGTTTGGTTGGACAGACGTGAACACGATAATGAAGAAGAGTAGTGCGGGATAGATGTACGCCGAAACCGAAAGTGTCAAAAAAGAAAAGATAAACATGCACCTCTTCTTATCTGCATTATGGCACTTCCTATAATCTGTATTCATAAAGAGCTCTGCATTTTGGTCTATTGTCTCCACAGAACTTAATTGATTCCAATGATTTGCATCCTCTTTCTCAATAGATATTAAAGTCCAAAACAATGTAAATCCACCATACTATTCGAATGTAACGCGTGTTTCTTTAAGACGTGTGTTTTTCAATCTGTTAAAAAATTTTTGGGAGTTTTTCTTTTTGACAGCTCAGTTTAGTTTGCCATTTTAAATTGAATAGACTTAACTCCAGAAAAATTTGCATATCGTGCAAACATATTACCAAAATAATGGTTCGGTTCGAGCGACGCAACCAAACAATCAAATAACTGAAAGAAACTTTTGGTCAGCGTATTATCTCGCATCGTAGAGGACTTGTGACGTGGCTTCCAAGATCGTGCTATTTAGAACCACTGAACTAATTTGTGAGAGGTTATGTTAAGTCCCTTGTCTACGCAGATAGCCCGAGAAGATTGATGACATTAAAGAGAACATTCGGCGCGTTGCTGCTGACACTTTGGGCAAAAAGTAGTTGAAAATTGGGCCTCGTAGATAAAATTTACTCGAGGGGGCCACTTCTTAGAAACCGCACGTCTAAAAAACACCCTTTGTTAAATGGAATTTTCGTTGAACTTCAACTTGACTTACTCGCTGAGTGCGGTCGAGTCGAATCAATCTCATTTCAACAGAAATCAATTTACGAAAGGTTTGTTGAACACATCCCACCGTTTCTATTAAATTTCCATCTGTCATCATTTTCCACGATGTCAATTGTCAAATAATTCAATTCAGTTCACTGGTAGTAAATAAAACAACAACATTTGAAAAAAGGTAAGATTTTAAAACTTTAAACATTATTTTAATAGACAACATTTTAATGTACACTCAACTTGTAAAATACATTCTTTATTTGAGCTTTGGTTTTCTTTAAAACATCTGTTTCATGTTTATTTCACTGTCGATCTAACTCAAGGCCTCATTGGTATTCGGACATGGTGCCAGTGAGGGAATGAGAGACTTTTTAAATCAACAAATGGTTTTCTAGCTATCAAATATATCTCATAAACCTAATTCAAGCCCTTGATAGAGGAGCAGTCAATGCTTTAAAGGTGTCTGGCATTCCATAGCAGAAATATCTTCATAGTCATGAAATGACCTGTGTACATTTTAAGCCACTGAACTCTCTTAATTCAGCAAAACCTAAACCTAAACGCTTGACTCGATTTCAGAGGCGTATTCTGAACTTGAGATCTATTATTTGCATATGTGATAGCTTGAATACTTATAGTTAAAGAAAGCCTTGAATTGACAAAGCTGTAATAGGTATAACGATTGTTTCGGTTTAAGTTTCTACTACTTGAATCATAAATTCCCTATGTCTTGTATCTTATATCTGACCATTCGAAAGAGGGAGTCATTAGATGCGATAATCGCATTAGCATGATCCCACTTGGATCTCTGTTGATTTTCCATATCTTTGCAACATTGGAGAGAATTGGTGAAGGCTATCTCCTTGCAGTAAGATAGATATCAGTTGTTTAGATTTAAATAATTCAGAAATTGAAGAAAGTCTCTTGAGTTTAAATGATGACGAAAAACTAGGTCCACATGAAATCCTACCTATTGTTCTTAAAAAATGTGGTTCTTCTCTTGCTGATCCTCTTTTCTTTATTTTTAAGAGCTGTCTCAGGAATGGCGATTCTTGAAAGTTTTTTTCAATGTATAAAATCTATTGCCGAATGCCATCTTTTACAAAAAGAAATTTAGAAATAATTATCCCAGTGGTGGACGAAAATCCAATTATATTTAAATGTCAACGTATTTCTTTTTGTTGCAACTTTTCTAAAATTATCTTTGACAACACAATAAATAACCAATTTCTTGAAAGAGTTAGGAAGAAGAAAGATCTTGATGTAATTTTTTACCCTAAACTTATCTTCCTAGGTTTTATTAAACGTAATAGCATTTACTTAAAAGACTCTTTTTCTCTTGAAATACTGCTGTGTAGTCTGGAACCCTCTTCTATAAAATGTATTATAATAGAATTAAAATAGTTCAAATAAAAATGTACACTATTAACAATTCAGACATTTGGCTAGAATCATACTCCATCATATAATACCAAACTTTTAGGAATTCAATAACTTGAAAACAGACGCAAAATGTATTATGTGATTTTTATAAGTGATATTTTATCTTATCACATCAAATGTCCTTTTTACGACAACTCCGAGTACGTTGTTTGTTTAGAGAAGGTGTACACATACTTAACTAAAATGAGAAAATAACTCGCTATTTCAAACAAACAAACCTCATTTTAAATTTTAATGATTTTGATTTTTACTCGAGTAGATCTTATTTAAGAAATAAACTATTAATGTATTTTCATTTCAATTGATTATTAAATTTAGATTATCTTCTTTTTCAAATTATATTTTTAGTATTAATATTAAACTTAAGAGTTATTCAATAAATATATAAAAATTCTTGTTCCAACTATTCTAAGGCATTCACTAAAAATGGAAGGACACATTATTATTTTTTTCGGTTAAATTAAGTTCGGACATGATCATCTAAAAAAGAATATTCGAAGAAAAAAGATTTAAAAAAAGAAAGTGTTCTTTTCTTAAAAAAGAAAATGTTGGTTAGTTTAAAATTAAAGAATTGTTAATGTACTTATAGAGTGGAAAAAGATGAAAACTATTTAATGAAATATGTATGTGGGACCCAATTTCTATAGAAGAATGCTCATCATTTAGATTGTGATATTACTTCCTTTCTTTTTGTGTAATTTAAGGACTCTTTTTTCAATGCGTTATCTTCAAAACCAACTTATAGAAAAGTTTCTATTTTTCCTCTTCATTTAAAATGTAAACATGTTTAGCTGACAATAATCATGATGGACACTTCAGGAGATGAAGAAGAAGAAAGACCAATGGAAACAGACCTGCATGATTATGTGGAAGGAAAAACGCTAGAAGTTTTAAGTAGGATTAATTCCAAAAATAATAAGATATTTAATCATTATTTGGCCGAAGCTATTTCTAATTGTGATGATGGAAAGGAATTAAGTGTTGTATTCAAGGAGTATCTTCCCGATGAACACCATCTTTCATCTATTTACCATCAAATTATAAACAATATAAAAGAAAACTTGCCCAGAACCGCATTCTATAATTTTGAACCGTATGCATCCTTTGTTAATGGATTGTGGGTAAAACGTGAGTTTCAAAAAAAAAAAAATATGCTGGTATTTCCCTTTGATAAATTCTTTTCATTATGATTTTCAGAAAATAACATCACCTTACATATTTATAATTCAAACTCAAAAGCTGTCCCTAAGATAAACAAAATTTCACACTTGCTTAGGCGCAGACACTTTGAAGAAGTAATTCCCCTAACGAAATATTCAGCAATAAAATGTTATCACCTTGGTACTAAAACACATGTTCGAATTGAAATGTCTCAACCGGTTGATCTTCACAACAGTGAATTCGTTAATCAACTGAAGCAAGCGGATGAAAGAATTAATGAATTAATGCTGTTTTTAAAAGTTTGGTTTGCAAATATGGGAATTCTTGATGAACATTTTATGACTAAGTACTGTCTGATGACTTTGATTGTGTTCTATCTGCAAAATACTGATCCACCGGTCCTACCAGCTTTTAAAATAATCCAAGAAAACGCACAACAAAGTAAAAATGGTACTAATTATTTATTGAACTCAGGACGCATCAACATGAACGTGAACACAAACGTACATGAGTTGATAAAAGGATTCTTTGAGTTTTATAATTCGCTAGATTTTGAAAGTGTAATAATTTCGCCATACTTGGGTACAACTATCAATAAACTCGAATTTCATAACAAAACGTTTCAATATCCCGAGTATGATTCACAAATGAAAACGTTATCTGCATCCTCTAATGAGCCCGTAGAAGAATTGGAAACACAACAAACATTATGTGTTCAGGACATGTTTTATCTTAATAGAAACATTGCTTTTGACATAGTACCAAAGCATATAAAGGCAATTCCGTTTGAATATTTTAAACTATGTATCTGCCAAGCTCATAAGAAATGTTCAGAACCAGGGATATCTTTGAAAAATATGTACAAATCATTACTTATCAATATAGTTGATGAACTGAGTGATAAGCCAACAAAGTTTTCTTTTAAAATAGTTGGAAAAGGTTATGAAGTGAAATCATTATCCATGTTCTCAAAAAATCTTTTAATCCTCAGGAAGTTATGGACTAAGGCATACATTGCAGCTATCCCACAAATAATCAAATCAATTTATAAAATCAATATAGAACTACTGCCTCCAACGGAGAACTGTACATTTAAAAATTTTGACGAAACCGAAGATGTGCCATTGCCTTTTAAATGGTCAATACGATCGTCTGTTAATTTGTGGTCAGAACGCGGGAAATTTAGAGATAGTCCAACTTTTATGGACGAACAACTTGCAGTTACGGAAAAGCTCTACTCTGAAAGAAAGGACATACCGGAATTCCGTGCACAATTTGAGGCTTCCCTTTCACTAACTGTAGCTGAGGATTTTGGGTCTCTAATCATTGAAGCAACAAATAATAAGAGTACTGAATTAATTGATGAACTGCGTATATTTGTACGCTCACTTAAAAATTTCCTTCGGGCCTATAATATTAGACATAGAATTCATCTATTAAGAAGTGTGATGTGGAAAGCCTGAAATATAAGAACGTCTGCATTTGCGGTGCGCGTTAGGAACTAACAAACTCAGCCCATTTCGCGTATTTGATTATAAGTTTTTAATTCGATTGATATTTGATAAGATTGATAATATTATTTTTGAAACCATTTTAAGAATCTTTGCAACTTTTAAAATTGAATATTTGTTGAATTGTTGTATTCGATGTAATGTTACATTTTATTTAAATATTAAAAAAATGTATTAAAAACTAATGTTTTGTTTTGTTCTTACTCAAGCAAAAAAAGCTGGGGCTTTTAATTTACATTAAAAGATTTGTTGTGCATTGCAATACAACTTGCTAATGAACTGGAAACACCACAATCAGTAGTCAACAGCTTGATTGAACATTTAAAAAATAATTTGGATAATCTTTTCATCTAATACGTAAAATTAACTATACAAATCGTTGTTAATTTTGATTTTAAGGTCAAGTATTTTCCTTCAATTTTTTTGCTATATGTCCAGAAAAAGGCGTAGGCCATTGCATTAACCCACCCAGAACTCTTCTTTTAACCTTTCTACTCAGATGTGAGATTGTGAAACTCCCTAAAATTGTGTTCAATGCCGACAAGTAGACGCACATTCCCCATTATTATTATCTCAACAAAAACTTTTTTACGTATAACACTAACTCAAGACCTCGTTGGTATTCGGCCATGGTGCCAATGGGGGAATGAGGGACTTTGCAAATCAACAAATAGTTTTCTAACTATCAAATATATCTCATGAACCTTATTCGAGGCCTTGATCGAAGAGCAGTCAATGCTTCAAAGGTTTCAAGCATTCCATAACAGAAATATCTTCATAGTCATATTAATAGATCTGGGTACATTATAAGTCTTTGAACTGTCTTAATTCAGCAAAACCCAAACCCTTGACTTGATTTCATTGGCGTGTTTAGATCTGTTCTAGCATATGTGATAGTTTGAGGACCTAATGTTAAAGAAAGCCTTGAAATGACAAAGCTGTAATACAACGATTGTATTGGTTAAAGTTTCTACTACTTGAATAATAAGTTCCCTATGTCTTCTATCTTATACATGACCATTTGAAAAAGAGAGTCATTAGATGCGAGAATGGCAATAAGATGATCCCGCTTGGATCTCCGCTGATTTAAGTCGCAAAAATATTCCATACCTTTGCAACATTGGAGAGAATTGGTGGGGGCTTTCGCCTTGCAGTAAGATTGATATTAGTTGTTTAGAGTTAAATATTTCAGAAATTGAAGAAAGTCTCTTGAATTTAAATGACGACAACAAACTAGGTCCAAATAAAATCCTACCTGTTGTTCTTAAAAACTATGCTTCTTCTCTTGCTGATCCGCTTTTCTTTATTGTTAAAAGCTGTTTCGAGAATGGCAAAATTTCTTAAAGTATTTTCAATGTATAAAATCCATTGATGCTTTTACAAAACGAAATTTAGAAATAATTATTCCAGTGGTGGACGAAAATCCAATTATGTATATTTAAATGTCTTTAAATGTCAACGTATTTCCTTTTGTTGCAACTTTTCTGAAATTATCTTTTACTACACAATAAAGAACCAATTTCTTGAAAGAGTTAGGAAGAAGAAAGATTGTAATAGCATTTACTTTAAGGAATGTTTATTCTCTTGAAATACTGCTGTGTAGTCTGGAACCCTCTTCTAATAATAATAAAATTAATAAAATTGAAATGGTCCAAATAAAAATGTACACTATTAAGAATTCAGAAAATTGGCTACACTAGACTAGATGCCAACTTTTAGGAATTCAATAACTTGAAAACAGACGCAAAATGTATTATGTGATTTTTATAAAAGATATTTTATCTTATCACATCAAACGTTGTTTGCTTAGAGAAGATGTACACATAATTAACTAAAATGAGAAAATAACTCGCTGTGTCAAAGAAACAAACCTCATTTTCAATGTAAATGATTTTGATTTTTAATCGAGTAGATCTTATTTGAGAAATAAACTATTAATGTATTTTCATTTCAATTGATTATTAAATTTATATTATCTTCTTTTTTTAAATTATATTTTTAGTATTAATATTAAACTTTATTTAATAAATACATAATATTCTTGTTCCAACTATCTTGAGGCATTCACTAAAAATGGACGGACACATTATTATTTTTTCGGTTAAATTAAGTGCGGACATGATCATCTAAAATAGAATATTCGAAGAAAAAAGATTTAAAAAAAGAAAGTGTTCTTTTCTTAAAAAAGAAAATTTTGGTTAGTTTAAAATTAAAGAATTGTTAATGTACTTATAGAGTGGAAAAAGATGAAAACTATTTAATGATACATGTATGTGGGACCCAATTTCTATAGAAGAATGCTCATCATTTAGATTGTGATATTACTTCCTTTCTTTTTGTGTAATTAAAGGACTTCGACACTCTTTTTTCAATGCGTTATCTTCAAAACCAACTTATAGAAAAGTTTCTTTTTTCCTCTACATTTAAAATGTAAATATGTTTAGCTGACAATAATCATGATGGACACTTCAGGAGATGAAGAAGAAGAAAGACCAATGGAAACAGACCTGCATGATTATGTGGAAGGAAAAACGCTAAAAGTTTTAAGTAGGATTAATTCCAAAAATAAGAAGATATTTAATCATTATTTGGCCGAAGCTATTTCTAATTGTGATGATGGGGAGGAATTAAGTGTTATATTCAAGGAGTATCTTCCCGATGAACACCAACTTTCAACTATTTACCATGAAATAATAAACAATATAAAAGAAAACTTGCCCAAAACCGCATTCTATAATTTTGAACCGTATGCATCCTTTGTTAATGGATTGTGGGTAAAACGTGAGTTTAAAAAAAAAATATCTGGTATTTCCCTTTGATAAATTCTTTTCATTATGATTTTCAGGAAATAACATCACCTTATATATTTATAATTCAAACTCAAAAGCTGACCCTATGATACAAAAAATTTCGCAATTGCTTAGGAGCAGTGGACACTTTAAAGAAGTAATTCCCCTAACGAAATATTCAGCAATAAAATGTTATCACTTGGCTACTGGAAAACAAGTTCGAATTGAAATGTCTCAACCGGTTGATCTTCACAACAGTGAATTCGTTAATCAACTGAAGCAAGCGGATGAAAGAATTAATGAATTAATGCTGTTTTTAAAAGTTTGGTTTGCAAATATGGGAATTCTTGATGAACATTTTATGACTAAGTACTGTCTGATGACTTTGATTGTGTTCTATCTGCAAAATACTGATCCACCGGTCCTACCAGCTTTTAAAATAATCCAAGAAAACGCACAACAAAGTAAAAACGGCACTAATTATTTATTGAATTCAGGACGCATCAACATGAACGTGAACACAAACGTACATGAGCTGATAAAAGGATTTTTTGAGTTTTATAGTTCGTTAGATTTTGAAAGTGTAATAATTTCGCCATACTTGGGTAAAACTATTAATAAACTCGAATTCCATAACAAAACGTTTCAAAATCCCGAGTATGATTCACAAATGAGAACGTTAGCTGCATCCTCTAATGAGCCCGTAGAAGAATTGGAAACACAACAAACATTATGTGTTCAGGACATGTTTTATCTTAATAGAAACATTGCTATTGACATAGTACCAAAGCATAAAAATGCAATTCCGTTTGAATATTTTAAACTATGTATCTGCCAAGCTCATAAGAAGTGTTCAGAACCAGGGATATCTTTGAAAAATATGTACAAATCATTACTTGTCAATATATTCGATGAACTGAGTGATAAGCCAGCAAAGCTTTCTTTTAGATTAGTTGGAAGAGATTATGAAGTAAATTCATTATCCATGTTCTCAAAAAATCCTTTAAACCTCAGGAAGTTATGGACTAAGGCATACATTGCAGCTATCCCACAAATAATTAAATCAATTTATAAAATCGATATAGAATTACTGCCTCCAACGGAGAACTGTACATTTAAAAATTTTGACGAAACCGAAGAGGTGCCATTGCCTTTTAAATGGTCAATACGGTCGTCTGTTAATTTGTGGTCAGGACGCGGGAAATTTAGAGATAGCCCAACTTTTATGGACGAACAACTTGCAGTAACGGAAAAGCTCTACGCTGAAAGAAAGGACATACCGGAATTCCGTGCACAATTTGAGGCTTCCCTTTCACTAACTGTAGCTGAGGATTTTGGGTTTCTAATCATTGAAGCAACAAATAATAAGAGTATTGAATTAAATGATGAACTGCGTAGATTTTTAGGCTCACTTAATAATTTCCTTCGGGACTATAATATTAGACATAGAATTCATCTATTAAGAAGTGTGATGTGGAAAGCCTGAAATATAAGAACGTCTGCATTTGCGGTGCGCGTTAGGAACTAAAAAACTCAGCCCATTTCGCGTATTTTATTATAAGTTTTTAATTCGATTGATATTTGATAAGATTGATAATATTATTTTTGAAACCATTTTAAGAATCTTTGCAACTTTTAAAATTGAATATTTGTTGAATTGTTGTATTCGATGTAATGTTACATTTTATTTAAATATTAAAAAATGTATTAAAAACTAATGTTTTGTTTTGTTCTTACTCAAACAAAAAAAATGGGCTTTAAATTTACATTAAAAGATTTGATGTGCATTGCAATACTGCTTGCATAATGAACTGGAAACACCACAATCATTAGTCAACAGCTTGATTGAACATTTAAGAAATAATTGAGATAATCTTTTCAAATTCAACCATTTTATCTAATACCTACATAAAATGAACTAAACAAATGTTAGTTGTTTTTTAATTTTAAAGTCAAGCTTTTTCTTTTGTAGGCTGTTCTATTAACCCCTCCAGGACTCTACTTTTAACTTTTCTGCTCAGATGTGAGATTGTCTTACTTTCCTTCTTAACATTTTGTTCAATGCTGGCAATTGGACGCACTTTCCTCAATACATTATCATTATCTCTAAACAAACTCCTTAACGTATAACAAACTTTTTGATAGAAACATATTTTTCTCTTTTCCTATTTAAAAATTTCCTGCAGGTGCATTTCTTCTATAAAATCGTAACTGATAGAAACCATAATGGAAGATTTAGATGAAGAAAATTTAAAATTGAAACGCAAAATGCGTTACGTTCTAGATAGAATAGATTCCGAAAAAAAGAAGAAATTTCACCACAACTTGATCGACGCCATTTCTGAATGTGAGGATGGCAAGGAGTTAAGTGTTATATTCAAGACGTACCTTACCGATGAGATTTATTTTTCATCAATTTACTCTCGAATTTCTACCGATTTGCAAGAAGAGTTGGACAAGATTGGATTGTTTAATATTGAGCCGTTTGATTCCGTTGCAAATGGATTGAATTTAAAAAGTGAGTTAAAAATAAAAAAAAAAAAAAACAATTTGATAAATAAATTTATGGTACAAATTTTAAATTTTTCTCTCAATTATATGATTTTCAGAAAGTGCCATCGCCTTGCATATTTATAGTTCAACCTCCAAAACTGATCCCAACATAGACATTAAATTAACAGAAGTGCTACAAAAGAGTCTGCACTTTACTAAAGTTAGCTCCTTTGAAGAATATTCGTTAGTAAAATGTACTCACGTTTATACTAAAACCGCTCTTCAAATTGACGTTTCTGAGCCGTATGACCTTCACAATAGTGAATTTGTTAATCAACTTAAACAAGCGGATAACAAAATTAACGAATTGGTTATGTTTCTTAAAATTTGGTTTGTCAATATCGGAATTGTTGATGAAAATGCTATGACCAAGTACTGCTTCACGACTCTTTTAGTCTTCTATCTGCAAAACACTAATCCACCAATTCTGCCCTCGTTTAAGATTATCCAACAAACTGCACAGAAAGGTATTAACGGCACTAATTATGGACTTAACTCGGGACGCATCAACATGAACGTGAACAAAAATATACATGAGCTGATAAAGGGATTCTTTGAATTCTATGGTTCCTTAGATTTTGGGAGTGTAATAATAGCGCCATATCTGGGTAAAACCATTAATAGGCTCGATTTTCAAAACAAAGTTTTTCAGTATCCCGAATATGAGTCCCAAAGGAGATTGTTAGCTGCATCTTCTAATGAGCCTGTAGAAGAATTGGATACACAACAAACATTATGTGTTCAGGACATGTTCTTTCTAAACAGAAACATTGCGAATAGTATAAAACCCAAAGTTGTAGCTCAGACAACTTTCGAATATTTTAAAATATGCATTTCTTTGGCTCGAAAAAAGTGTTCGGACCCAGGAATATCTTTGAAAAATATTTACAAATCATTACTTGTCAATATCATCAACGAACTGGATGACTTGCAAAAAACGTTGTCGTTTAATATAATACCTCAACAGAATGAGCTGACATCGCTATCCAAATTCTGCAATGAAGTTTTAAACACCAGGAAGCTATGGACTAAAGCATACATTTCAGCTATTCCACAAATAATAAATTCAATTTATAAAATCGATATGAAATTTTTGCCTCCGACGGGGAATTGTGCATTTAAAAATTTTGACAAAACCGAAGAGCTGCCATTGCCTTTTAAATGGTCAATAAGCTCCCAAGTGGATTTGTGGACAGGACGTGAAATGCATCGAAGTAGCGCAAGCTTTATGGAAAATCAACTTGCACTAACGAAAAATCTCTTCGCCGATAGAAGCGATAAAAAGGAATTCAGTGTACAATTTTTTGCAACATTTTCAATAACTATAGCTAAGGATTTTGAAGGTCTAATAATTGAAGCAACAAATAACGAGACCTATGAATCTAAAAGTGATCTGCGTAAATTTTTCAATTCCCTAAGATGGTTCATTCGGACTTATAATCTTAGACATAGAATACGTGAATTAGAAAGTGAGATGCAGAAAAGCATGCAATGTTAGATGGATTTTTAAAAACCTGCTTAAATACTTAAAGATATTTATTTAAGCTTTTTATTCGATTAAAATTGATGGACAACTATTTGTTTTTTCTTATTTGTGTACTTTATTAAAATTGAATAAAGAAACTAAATAATAACTAATGTTTTATTAAAATGCAAAAATTCACTTACCCAGTTTTTCAAAGATAAAAACAAGTAAGATCCAAGAACCAATAATGTCTACTCTTCTAGCTACCCACTTCATAACGGTATTGTGGAAGAAATAATCGAATGGTCAGGTCAAAAATGTCAACAACTCAACCTTAACACATCACTATGAGCAGGTTCAGACGACATAAGGGACTTGAAAGTAAGTCAAGTTTCTAGTATCTGATTGGCCAGCTGCCAAAAAATTACATTCCAATTAAGGCAACTTTAATGGAAAATTGACTGGAAAGTTAGCCAAGAAAAATCTCCCTAACTATCAAGTCAAGTCAACTTATGTCAAAATGACAATTAATCATTTTTTTTCATTCAACGGAAATCTGAACTTTATTACTCTATGATTTATTTATTTTCTGCACAACTTCATTTAATGCTTTCTGTAAAAAGGTTTCTTGTAAATTTGGAAAAGAAATAAGTAATATTTCTTTACAATACATACAAAATACAAGTCGTGATGGACTTCTTGCTTGCCTGAGGAGTGTTTTGTATTTGCAGTTGACTGCAAATGAAGCGCTTATTTTGTCAGAACCTGCTCATTTTATGAAAATAAATAGTGTCAGTTTTGATGATATTTAATATTTTCGGCAAGAAGACATCACACATTTTTAACTAAGCAATTAATAGGTGCAGAAGAAAACAGAATTTTTTCAATGGTTTGCACACTTTCAACACAAAGAGAGCAACGGTCCCTAAAGAAGTTTTTGGAAAATATATCCTTTATGGAAAGAGTCCCGTTCCGCTTACTATAAATGTTTTAGAGCACTGAAATCTTTTAGTAGGAAGAAAGCCTTTTAAGAAAGCTATTACGTAGGTACAGTTCTTGCAGCTCCAGCAACTAAAGTCTCTGTGAAACGGGACTTTAGAACTCTTCCAGTCATTATTACGAAAAATAGGAGAACACTTTCAGAAGTAACAATAAATAATAGTTAAGCTAAACAGCGATTTAATTGAAAACGTTAAATAATACTTGAATATTGAAAATCACATACAAATATTGAAATATATTTTTTTTATAAAAATGTAATTTTCCAGTTCACAAAAAAATTAATTCGTTCGTGAATACAAATTTTATTTTCAAAGATCCGAAAAATAAAACTCGCGAACGAATTAAAAACCATTTTGATCGCGAATGAATTAAATTTTATCTTTCTCCGAACCCTGGTAGAAAAGAAGTCCTTCGTAAATAAAATGTATATAATATTTTATATTAATAATTATCACTCGGCAATATTTGTTGTGTAATACAAGAAAATACAAACCTCATAAATAATTCTTTAGAAATTCAAATCTTCAAATGCATCATTTACTATTCAAAATAATTTATTGTAGATTTATTTCGGTAATAATTCTGCTTAAAGCACAAGTTACAAATAGTTGTATTTTTCTAAATTATTAGGTAACTAAAAACAAGAGAAATATATATTCCACTCATCTGAACTATATAACTGACTGAGAAATTTAATTAATTTTTGTTTAACTTTTTTAAGTCTATGGAAATTGTGTGAAAAGATGCACCTCCTCTTCAAACAACAAAAAGGCACACGAAACTATACAATTTGTTTTAATTATAATTATTATACTAAGCAAAATACTTTATGTTTATTAATTACCATACATATAAATATGTAAATTAACTAAAAAATGTAACCGTTAACATTTGAAAGGACAAAAAGTGAAAGAGAGAGAGTTCGTACATATATACTTGTTTTGTTTTTTTCTTTTTGTTAAATGGTAATCACAGATTGTGCCAGTTTTTAGGCTTGCTCTTTATTAGCGTCTTTAAAACTTTTATATTCTCTCCAAGGAGACTGGCCTTATATGATAGTTTTGTTAACTTATAATTTATACTGTACAATTTGGTTTTGAATTTTATATTTGGCAAGCTTGTTACGTTTATGTATATTATGAATTAAAATTTGTTTTAATTTGTAACTTTAACCTTTTTTGGACCACTTTTTACGAAAGGGTGAGTATAATTTTTATTATAGGTATGGTTGGTTTGACAACTCGCTTAGATACTCCGATCTTGTTGTCTTAATTGATTTGAAATAAAAGAAAGCGCAAAGCTTTACATAATTGCAAGTACAAATGGAAAGGCTTTTAAAAGAGTTATTTATATCATAAATAAATACAAAATAAAATTCACTATTATGTTAAAAATAAATTTCTATGCGTATCCTAACCAGCAGGAGCACGTGCGGCTGTATGACGATTCTTCGAACTCTTACCACAAGAACAATATTTCTTGGCCCCACCATCCGAAACACAACTTGAGTCCGAAGCATACGAGTTTAAACGACTTATACTTCCGGTTACTTCCATGTTTTCCGTTTCTATGGTATAACGAACTGTTGCTTCAAAAAGTCCGTAATTTGGCTTTGTTATGAAAATTATTCGATAAGTTTCCGTTGTAACATTCGTCGATGCGTCCACTCCGTGCAAGGCTCGATAGGCACTCTGTACCTCACTTAAGCTCAGCAAGGCGCATCTATCAGCAACGCTTCCATTTTTGAAGTCTGCAACGTAGTCATTGATGTAATTGATTGAGTATTTGGCTATTTTGGTGACCACATTCGAACCCTTGTAGATGCTAGTGTAGGGAATACACGTGCACCAGTGGTCCTCAATTGCAGCATCATCACAAGACCGGCTGTGTGGCACAGGTTTCAATAAGGTTTGGCACTTGGGGCAGCCCTGACTAGGTTCCGAATTATTAACTCTACCCGATAGCTCTAGAATATGTTTCAGGGTCATATGGAGATCGTAGGGATTGGTTAATCGATTTTTATTCACACTCAGGGCATTAACGAACTCAGTGTGAGAATTTTTCAATCCCGGAGGTAACCAAATGAACATAAACGGCAAACGTTCTTCCAGATGGCCAGAGAGAAATTTCCTCGTTGGCCCAAAACGCATTCCATGATCGCTAAAAAATATCACAATAGACCGATCGAGGATGCCACGTTTTTGTAATTGTTTTAAGTAATCCTGCATTTTGTCATCCATCGATGAGCAATCACTTATGTCATTGTGACTGAAAGTGTTGGCCCAGAAAAGTCCAAAAAACGGATCATCTCGATATCGTGTGGCCAATTCGAGGGCATAGTCGTAAATGTAATCAGCTGAATGCTGATAGCCAAGGCAAAATATTAGTCCAGATTTTAATTTATTAACAAGATTGTGTTCGGCACTTATTAGAAATGGTCGTAGGTAATAGTCTACTGGTGGCTTTTCGAAGCCTAGTTTAAGATAGTTGAAGGTGTTGATTGAGGATTCGTCTTCAGCGTAGGCTGTAACATAGCCATGTTCGCGAAAACTTTTCCAAATAAATGGACATCGGTCGAGAGCACCTAATTTAGTTGGAGCACATTTATCAAAAGCTACAGTTTGATTGTAGCCAGTGAGAATAGCCATTAAGTTCGGAAATGTGTTATCACCCATCTGAAAAATATTATCATTTAATAATTTCATATTATTTGAACATATGTATAGTTAGTTACCTTATTATATCCACTCATTTCAAACCATTCGTTGTCGTACAGGTACTGTGCAGTCTTTGGCATCGCTCGTATGAGATTGACTCTTGAGATACTATCGATTCCTATCATAAGGACACTCACGGGCTTTTTTGTTTCTGAATTAGATTTTTTCCAGTCTTGCAATCTTTTTCGGATCTCCGCTCGTTCTGGCATCATCGGATGACCATTGATGTAAGTTTGCTTCTTTTTGCTCTTGCATTTAACTAAAATATTGTCAGCGGTATTGGGAATCTGAGCTGAGTTCCGAAAACTCAAACATTCACTGAGACTGAAATTAATGAAATTTAAAAATTAAAAAAAACTTAGATGTTATAGGAATAATTACATACCCAACTTCTTGGTCTGCTTTTTCGCCTCCAGTTTTGCGCTCTATCACTTGGTAACAACAGTCCAGCTGTCCTCCAGATTTAGTATAGTACTTGACTTGGTCTTGAATTATAAGCAAGTTGTATTTGCCCGTTGTTGAATTAAAGGCCACCTTGGTTAGAGGCTTACTCGTTGAACACGGTTCGTACTTTTCCCGTTTAAAATATTGCATAACCTCCGCCGTATATGGATCTATACTAGGCATTTTGCACTTGTCACTCCATACCAAGTATCCTGATGGAGGAGGAGGTAGAATAGTTGAATTATTTGAAAAGGTTGAATTTGAGATGGGAGTAGCTGATGAAGCAGTGGTTGCAACAATTTTAGGTTTTGTATTTTTATCTAATCTGGGCATGGCAGTTGATTTAAGTGGTATCAAATTTCCACCAACTGCTGCGGCTCCCGTCGAGCGGGATTGCCTAGTGCTAGTGATTTTATCCGGACTCTTTGTAACATCGACGACGACCGTTGGCCCTAGAGTCGATTGTTGCTGTTCTGGACTTGCATTTTGCGCAAATATATTTAAGACTGTTTGACGTTCAATTATTTTGTTTTATAATTTTGATCAAATTTATAAATTATAGATTAAAAAAAAATTTTATTATTTTTGTTTTGTTTAGAAGAAGAAATCCATTGCAACGATAATTCAGTGTGGGCAAGCATTGCAAAAACATGCGAAAAAATAACAAAGAAAATCATAAAATTTGTAAAACAATAATAAAATTTTAGAAAAATATAACATTTAAAAAAACTTTTGTGAAAGCATTAAAAACGATACAGAGCTGATTTGAAAAATTATTCTAAAGAAAGCAATTTGTACATGAATTACATATTAGCAATGTTGGCATTGATTAAGCATATTCTATACAAAAGAAGCAAAAGCTTGAAATAATTTGATGTATGTTTTTATTGTGATTGGTGAATGAAGGTAAAAAAATAAGTTTGTATAAACAAATGTCTGAAGGAACTAAACTGCCCATACATAGGTCAAACTTAATGTGCTGTTTAAGGTAAGACTATCCAAGCAAGCAATCGACCTTATTGCAGAATATAACTTCAATTTCAATTACTTTAAGGATTATAAAAAAACAATATTAAAATCACTTTAAAATCATTTTAGTAAAAGTGAATATAATGTATAGAAATAAAGCTTAAAGGAGATTGTAATGTTGCTAGAGCCCCTCAATTGGCTTTCCACTAGCTCTTGTTCTTATTAATCGAGATCGAAAAGCTACGAAGCAACTATTTTTTTCTTCTTAAATAAAAAAAATTAATTAAAAATCCTACACAATTTTCAAAACCTTTAAAACAATATGCTTTTTATCTACGCATGTAATGTTAAAAACAATAACTTAAAAAGAAGATATCAAAACCTACACATTGGTTTTGAATGTTTGAAAAATGCAAATAGTGGGAAATATTTAGCCAGATAAAGCAATCTACATTCGTGTAGTGCGCCCAAAGACAGACTCTCTGCACTCGATATCTTAGAAACATAAACTGGCCAAATACCTAACTAAAGCGAAAGTTGTTCTGATAGAACAAATTATTTGTTAGAAAATAAAAAAAGCTATTATTTTTATCTCGTTAATTTTGAGAATAGTTTTTGCTATACAGAATGAGTAAATTAAGCTACATACATACATATATGAATAGAAAAGATTTGTATTTAAAAAAAGAACAATTGAATTGTAAATAAAGAGAAACATGCTGAAAACATAAATAAAATAGATTAATAAATAAGTCAGCAAAGTTTGTTTCGGGAATTCATTGCATTTATATTATTTGTGAGCATTAATGTCTAAAACCAAGGTGATTTTATTGAATTTCCTCAATACAGAGCTCGGAATTTAAATTCAAATACCAATGGCGCAAAATTTTAAACAAAAATACTCCATTTAAAGGAGTATTTTTGATTTTAAACAACACATTGTTAAGGGTTTATTATTTTATGGTCATTCGAACATGTCTAAACTGAAACGGACCTAATGATTGGAATTCCCAGTTGTCCACTGGACCATTCTCTTACGCTCTTATAAGACATTGGGCCCATTTTGTCTAGGATAATGACAGGTGCCATATGAATTTAACAAATTGCTAAAAGTAACGTTATTTTAACTTTAGCAAAATGTTAAGAGGTTAAAATCGTTTAAAATTAGATAAATCATCTTTTTAGCTTAACAAAGAGCTAAAAATTGCTTTTTTTTAAATACTTGTTTGTTTAAAATTTTGTGCCAATATCTTTACGTCATTAATAATTACAAAATAAAAGTGAACAAAGATGTTTTTGCCTTCAATAGAGGGCGTGAGCTTCGCAAACTCCGTAACTGACAGATTTATTCTTGTTTATTTTTGTAAGTTGCTATAAGAGTGAATGTTTTGTTAAGTACTATACATAAATAATAACATTTTTAAAATGTAAACATATTTAAAAACTAAATAAATATTGACGAAATATTGTCATGGCTATTTATATAAGATATTCATTTGAAAGTGGTTATGGCGCACAAAAATCCTAAATAATATTTGTTGGTTTCTGTATTGCCCAACACATCTATTTGAGAATTCGTTACCACTTTTATTTACAAATGTAGGGTGTTTTTTACGAGTTATAAAACATAAAGTTGGAAAGAATAATTTAACTTGCGCTCATTTTGTTAGCTGTCAAGAGATTTATTTTTCGTTTGGTTTGACATTTCATCATTAATAGACTGATGCCTGAAAAACGCTTCAAAATTGACCAATTAATCAAGGTTCTGTTCGCAAAACGTATTGCGAGGAATTTGTTTAGCGATGAAGCTCACTTTTGGTTGAATGGATAAATTAACAAACAAAACTGCCGCATTTGGAGCGATCATAATCCTCAAATGTATGTTCATAAAAATGTTATGTGTTTTAGGTTGGTTAAATAATTGGTCGGTACTTCTTTTGAAAATGATGACCACTAAAAAGCCATGATTACTGACTTTTTCGTTCATCAATTGAACGACCAAGATTTGCTGAAGCTGTGGTTGTGGTTTTAACAAAACGACGCAACATGTCACACAGCTCGTGCCATTATAGATTTATTGAAGGACACTTCTCTTAACTGCATAATTTCAAGTTACGGACCCATGAATTGGCTTTCATTATTTAAAAAGCTCTAGACTATTTTCTGTAGGAATGTAAAGTAAGCCCGAAAAATTGACTACTTGAAGGAAAAAATTCGAATTTTGTTGGTAAGCGAAAATAAATGTTGGAAATAGTCATACAAAATCGGACCTTCAGATTAGACTACGTCCTAGTCCACCGTGGGGGTCATATGCTAGAAATCATATATTTAAAATTTATTGCAAGAAAATTATTTTTCGAATAAATTAAACTACATACATAGCAATTAAAAAAAAAATCGTCTTTGTTTATTACTTCTAAAAAAACACCCTTTATTTATATTTTTTCAATGGCTTAAAGCAAACTTGTACTTTATACAACTAAAAAATATACTTTCTCGATTTGCAACATTGACCCTTTTTCCAGATGAGCTCAACCAATTATCCGGAAACAACTTGTAAGGTTCATAAAAACCTTACATATTTTTGGTGTAATCAATCATTAATTTGAAGACCACCAAAAAAAGCAACTTCGAGGTTAAAATAAAAAAAAAAGAAGAAAAAAAAAAAAAGCCAAGGTCTTTCAGAGATGTCTATTGTTATATAAGATTTATTTGATTACAATCCACGAAGATCTCGGATACCCGCATTATTAATAATTTCTTGTATATAATTATGGTAATACGTTAACAATAAAAACAAATTACTCATCAATTAGGTACTTGGGATTATAGCAAGATCCAAGATGAACACCAACAACCCTGTGATTGTTCGTTTTATTATCAGATTGTCTAACCACACTCAGCACGACCGAAATTGATGATTTCATATTATGATATCAATTTTAGGAAGTATAGTTAAGTAAATATAAACAAAATAATTAATTATTATTATACCCATTGGCCACTTACTCGTGTATATTAGAAATATGTCATCTAATCAAAGCTGCAATTTTTAAATTGAAAATGTACCTAAATTATAAAAATCAAAAACATAAACGTATAAAAATGTCGTTAGTAGATAAAAGTTTTGATGGAAATAAAGTTAGTATTTTGTGATGTTTATTATTTTTTCAAGAATTTTCAAATCAACGCAACCAACTCAACTTTCAACCAGCTACAGTATTCAGCTGTCTCCCACTCTCTCTCAACTACATTCGAAAATAATATTATATTTTTGTATGTTTTTAATTTTTTGAAGGCATGTATAGGTATAAAGATATACAAAAGTTTATATTTATGAACAATAAAACCTTCAACCACTAAAAACTAGGTTTATATGAGAAAAAGCAAAACGGGGGGCTCCTATAAAACTGCTACTTACCCTTCATTCCGGGCACAGTCGAATGATGAGTCACAGGAATCATTTGATTGGAGTTCCTGTTTATTATCATGGAATTTATATAGAATAGAAATAGGAACGTTCCGCCTAGCAGCACAAAAGCCCGCTTTCGCCGGGTAAATATGCTGCTAATTGATTGACCAATCGATGATGGCTTCTTACAATGTCGGAGTAGGTTTTTGTTGGTGTAACGACTTTTGACGGATGCGGAATCTGTTTTGAGATTAGGTTTATTCTTTGAAGTTGAAGTACAGTGATTGGTGGGTGACACCAACCAGGTGTCATTGGCGTCTTCGTTTTTCCTGCTGCTGGTGAGGGGTGTCTTGTTCTCGTCGTCATCATCGTCGTCGTGTTGTTGCAGTAACGGCTCGAGTACACTATCGTTACTGCCGCTGGAACTTAAGTTGCTCATATTTGCTGGTCATTATTTTTAGTCTAATGAAGGTACGTAAATGGAAATAAAGGAGATATTGGATTACACGTGTCAACAAGAATATGTCAAAAAATATGTCTGGATTTATTTTACGTTATACCTTAAGCCTAGTACATACTTGTGAACCATCTCGTGAACCCATACAAATTTCGGTTTTTGGTTCACCCGTGAACGTGCTCGTGAAGCTGAGTGGAGAACAAAGTGGAGAGTTTTCGTTCACGGGCAATTCACGTGCAAAATGTACGGGAACTGTTGGTGAAGCTTTGACATTTGGTTACAAAAAAAAGGACAGTTTTCAATTTGTACTGAATACTGATGCATTGATATGAAATAGAATACAAATGTTCACAACGTGTATTCACAAGTGTGTACCAGTGAGCAATTTCAAAAGTTCACTTTCTCCACTGGCGAACGTTCACTTCACGAGGAAGTATGTACTAGGCTTTAAATACAAAATATTCAAATTGTTCTATGTAAGTTCCGTAAACGGTATTACTTTAGAGCGGTTTTAGATATTTTCTATAATTTTAAAATGTCTAAAACCCCTCTAAAGCCATACTGTTTTCGAAACATTTCATTATTTTGTATTTAAAGTCACTATAGAGCGAGGAATGTTATTTACAGAAAAAAACAATCAAGACAAAATATTTCGGATATTTTGAACTCTACAATTTTATTTACATACATTTTCGAATTTGGGCGACGAGAAAAGCAACTCTTTTCACCCAAAATGTACCATAACTTTAAAAAGATACCAATAAGTGCAAAATTGTAAAGTTTTTATTTTTAGAGAATTTAACTAACAATAATTTAGTAGTGTATTTTTCTTCAAAAAACATAATCGTTGAACAAAATGGTTGAAGGGCAACTCCGCTCTAAACGTCAAATATTATAACTTAATGGGGATTGGAATTGTTTTCTCTTTATTTGTGATTGTATGAGTGTAATTTGTAATTTAGTGTACGTGTAAACAAGTGACACCTGTCAAATTCCCAGTTAAATGTTTTTTAAAAATTGTATAAGTATTGTTAAAAAGATGGGTGGGTACATATGCAGATCTCTAGATTTGATCTTACATTAAAAATAAATCAATTTTGTTTTACCCATAAAATGCAAAAACAGGGTAAAATTGTGTTTTGATAAATCTAGATCAAGAATAAATTGATTTATTTCACCCATGGGAAACCCCATAAATAAGATGATCCGAGCTGATTTATTTTCTTGGTCTGATTTAGATTTGATCATTGTGTTTTTTAAATGTGTTTTTTACTCAAAATGTTTTAGGAGTTTGATTGATTATTCCGATCAATATTTTCAAGAAGGTTTTCTGTTCCTGATTTGTTAAAGGTATTGTTCTAGTAATGTCCCATACAAAACGATCACAATTCATTGATCTTTTGACTTCTCCTTCAAATTCGTCCCAATTTTCTTCCTAACTATTAAGTTATATTGAGATTACTAGATAAAAAAGAATCATCCAAATAGTTTTAGAAAATGTTGAGTTTTTTACGAAATTAATACATAGTTATTGATTGTTTCTTTCAGGGGAAGAATATATTGAACATTTTAGGACCGAGCATCAAAAGGGGGGCAAATCTTTAACTTTAACAAGTCTTTAACTTGCCTCCCTTTGGATGCAAAGTCCTTAATTGCAAAGTCATATCTCAAACACAATTATATTATTGTTGACCTGTGTCATTTATAAATTTTTTTAAATGGAACAAGAATTTAAATAAGTGTTTTAAGCATATTGTAGTATATTTTCCAGCAGATAAAAAATATCATAACGTTGTGAAAGTAAGAAACAAAAATTTCGAACAAAAAATGTGTTCTTATCTCATATCTTATGGTTTTGTTTGCTTAAAGAATAAAATAAGAAAAAACATACAAATGTGCGTATATCTTTACTGACTGATATCTTGACCGGAAATACATCGACCATGACATATGTTTGAGATAACCTTTAAATTCTGTGTATCCGGCGGAAAACAAAGGCCTAGTTTTTTCTTTAATTACCATTTTAAAGAAAAGATAATTGTTGCGTTATGTTGGATTTCTTGTGCATACTCGAAAACTCTAAACAAATTAATTGGGAATCAGAAAATTTAGGAGTTCGGCCACGTCGTTACAACAACGTTCATATTATTAATAAGTATTATTGTTTTTCTTCTACTCTATTCAATACAATTTTTGTCAATATAACTTAATAAGTCTTAAGTGGCACCCATTGAAAAATGAGATTAATTTTCTTAAAATAGTCTTAGAGCTGACAACAAAAAAGTCAAGCCATTTGCAAACTTTTCTGAAGCATATTAGAAGATAGGTCTAACGTCTAAGGGTGTAGAGCAAAGAACAGCAGTCTGTCTAACTTCACTTGTGACGAAGATAATAAAAATTGGACTCAAAGATGTGAAAAATTCGACCCTAGTCAAGTCATTTGAAAACATTTCATACTTAGATAGATCTTGATGAGCTTATAAGTCTATCACCATTCGTCTTGAGAATGTCATACTTTTATAAATGAAGACGTTTTTTCCTTGACGAACCCATGGACAGAAGCCCCTTTTACTAAGATTGATACGTTTGCTTCTTTTACGTGTTAAATTCTATAATTAATACTTAAAAAACAAAACAAAATTTGGAGAAACTGAGTGCATTTCAGATTTTCCAAGGGGTTTTGAACAAAGGTCTAAAAATGGCTAAAATTGATTCCAATTGTTTTTCATTTCAATGTCTTAATCTAAGGTGTTATTTGCAGGATTTTTCTTACAAAAATAAAATGCCAAATCCGCGGTAGATTTATTTTCAGTGTCAAAAATACAGCGTCAATCGCCAACATTTCTATTGAAATAGGGTGTGTTTTTAGCTGCATAAGAAGTTTCGATGGATGTTATCTACGGTTTTTTTTTCACAATGGCCTTTTCTTCCGGCCTAAGTGTGTGGTTTTTGTATCCGCAGCCACTTTAACTTATCTACGGTTTGACAGTTGAGAATTTTCATACATTTGACATTTCTAAATCTATAAAGATTGTCAAAGCAACGCATCCAAATTCGAAAAATTGACTCACAAAAAACATCTTTTAAAGAGTTAGAAGACAATATTGGAAAACGTAGTGAAAAATTAAATTAACCAATAGACAGAAACCAGAAATCACATTTAAAGTAAAAATAAAATATACATATATGTAGTTATAGAAAAATCATTTCAACAATAATTACATATGTATATGTCTTAAATTATTATGAAAAGTTCTCAATCTCTTAAAAAAAACCCATATCCCAAATCTACACAAAGAAATTGAACTTCCCAAATTATATGCAACAAAGTTATCAGATATCCCATTAAATGAATCACATATGAAAAGAACAAAGCATCACAGATTCACTTATTTAACTGTGAGATCAACTAAAGACATAAATTAACTACCTAACTGCCCATAAAAAAAAGCAATTACAAAAAATTATTAAAATTGATTTATTGTTGTTTCAAAAAAGTTATTCAAAATCAGAAAAATCAATGATTAAGGAAACATCAGATTATAATTTTTGTCTATACACATACTAAAGTTGTCAGATTTTGACAGATGAATTGACCATAAAAAAGTTGTACTTTTCTGTCACGATGATGACGTTGTGATGTGAGACGGTATCACAACACGAGATATAATTATTATTGATATAAATAATTAAGGGGTTCCCTATAATTTATAGGAAACTAAAACTTATTTAATAATAACGTGTTTTTTGTTTGCTTATAATTCCAATCTGATAGTCTAGATAACATAGGGAGTTAGATAGTCACGCTAACCTTGGTCTCTGTAATGCATTTTAGTGAATTTCTTATTTCTGTAATTATTGTTATTTTAAATTATTTCTTTTATTTTCAACCCACATTTCAAACCAGCTAAAGTTGTCTTTGCTTTAATTTAATTCAATGCCAATCCAAAACAACTATAAACATACCTAAGTGAGAAAAGTTAACCTAGCTTACATCGCGTGTAGAGCGTTTTGTTGTTATTTTTTAAGTAATATTTTGTTTGTGTTATAACAACTGTTTCAGTATAAATAAATAAATTAAATTTTATATATGTACATTGTACATACATGTTCTTTTATGCTATAATTACCTTTCTATGGCAAAGTCACCTACTGCCCCCAAGTGCAGAAATATTTTGTAAATTTTTATGCAACTCAAAGAAATGATCTGATTTGTTAATATATATTTCATTTGAACTAATCAAGCGCGTTGATTGAAAATATAGTTGCCGTTGCTTTTGTTTGCATACAAAACAAAAGTTGAAATGTAAACTTTGCACTGTCAAACTTTTTTGTTTTTTTAAATGAAATTAAACACTTGTTTCAATACTAAGAATCACAAATTCCTTCGTGTGGAAATAAACATAAATAAAATTCCTTTCTTTTATTTGGTCTATCAATAAGTTGACAGTACATTTTAATAAAATATATCCAAAACTGTCACAAAATTCCGGTCATTCACTTTCTTTATTTTTATGCGGGAAAAAATTAAGAACAAAAATATTTATAAATAAATCAAAATAGGGGAGGTTTTTATTTTTATTTGCGAGTCAAGGTCGTTATGATCTTGTCATAATCGCAATACGCCCTTCTTTTTGTTTTGCTTTTTTGTTTTTGAACAACTTAAATTAGCACAAAATTATTTTATTTTTAAAATCTCTCAAGAATAAATCAACCGCGCATGGGGTCGCTATATTACACTGCGCTGCGCCGCCAAGCCGAGTCGTACCGCACCACATCTATTTTAGTACAAAAATGAAAATACATCAAATCAACTCTGGGTAGTGCCGGCCGGTTGGCGTTGTTGGGTTCGGTTGGTGGACTGAACTGAACGCTGAAGACTCTGAATGGTTGTTTGAGTTTAGTGGGGTACTAATTTCGCTAAAAAGCTTTGACAGCTGACAGGCCCTGATGTTGTAGTAAATTTGAGAGGGGTGGGATTTTAGTTGTCTCTAAGCCTGTAAGTTGCTGTGTCTGAGCATCTGAATGGTTATGAATGAGCTTAAATTATAATACCTAACGAGACTTATAGTAATTCTTCTTCCAAATTAGGTTGCTTAGTTCACTCCTGACCAAAAAGTCCAAAAAGCAAAACAAAATTAATAAAATACTGCGTTTTTGTTGACAAATTTAAATGAAGACTTTGCAGATGATTGATTTCTTTTATATAAAAAAATCCTATCTTTAGCCCTGTGCAATTAGATTTTGTCACTTGTCAAAAATTGTTATTAGTTGGAATTTTGTAATTTTTCTGTAGACTAGTTTATTCTATTAAATACATCCGAAAGCTGTCAAACAATTAAAGTTGCAATTTGGCAGCCAACTTGTTTTTGGCCGTAGGGGTGAAATCTTGATAACTTATTGTCCTATAATTGATATAGTCAGATGTCATTTTAAGTTTTGATTCTCAAAATAAATATATAACATAATAATGCATAAAATACAAAAAGTAAAGTCAGCGGTTTTGATTCATTTCCTGAATCAAACCGTGATGACGCCATATTGTTACAAATCGTAACTATCTTAATGTTTAGGAACGAAAGTAGTTTACGATTATTAACAATAGTTAATAAATAGTTAGAAAAAGAAGAGAATTTAGATATGCGAAAAGTTTGATTTTGACAGGTGCGTTACTTTGACCGTAACTCCATGACATCGCAAGTAACCGTAAATAGAAAATGTAAGGCTTCTGGAACCCAATGAAATTATCAAAGAAAAAAAACTTCTATAAGTATATTTGTTTAACCCCACTTTCCCCAAGAGGAAGGCTGAAGACTTTTGACCCGGACCTGGAAAATTGTGGAAGTTGCGTTACATACTCGGCAACGTTTGTGATGGGCATGGGACATGAGCAAGAGATGCTTTATTATATAGAGATAAAAACAAATTAGTGCCGAAGCCGATACCTTCTTAAGCAATAATTCTCTTTCAGCATCTTTTTTACAGGCGACAATAATTAGGAATAAGGCAGATTGCCTTTTCTCAAAACAAATCATCCAAACAAAGGCGTATTAATCGTTTAGCGTATTTTGTCTTTAATTATTATTATTGTATGCAATCTGCAATTTGAAATTGCAAATGTCCATTATGAGCTCGGTATACGGTAGGGTACCTACGTATGACCGAGTATGTTTCTGAAGGAAAATGGAAATGCTTGGATTTATTTTCATTTTGCGAAATTTGCATTTTTTTGTTTTCATTATTTCGATAAACTTTTAGCAACGATCGTATAAATATGTACATAGATATGTTTGCATAGAATATAAACAAAAAATTATCGGTATGTTTATGTCAGGGCTATGAGAGAGTGAATACATTTCGAGATTATTGTTATGCTAATAAAATTAAATAATATAAATTGGTGTTTGATTGATGTTTGACCGTATGATGCTTTAAATGAGCCTTGGGAATTATTTCTCGTGTTTGTTTCTCTGGGCAAGAGGATGCGAATCAATAAGATCGTAATGAAATGGAAGAAAAAATAATGCTTAAATTAATTAAAAAAATGTGTACCTAAAGAACACTACTGTACTTGAGTTTATACATAAATCCCTATAGGGTGTTTTTTATTAGCACCGTGAGAAGTTTCGAAGTTTTTTTCTATGGTTTGACAGTTGAGAATGTCAAACTTTGATTTGGCATTTTGTCATAAATTGCCTAATGCCAGAATTCCACGATTTCAAATTGTGAAAATTTACTTAAAAAAACATAAATCCCTTACCGAAATTCACTAAGTACTTCGTCCCAAGAATTTTGTTAAGTAATGAAGCTCATTTTTGCTTAAATGGCTTCGTCAATAAATAAAATTGCCTTATATGGAGCAAAAGCGAAGCTAATCAATCCTTAATCCATTAACGTACATTCAAAATTGACTGTTATAACTTTCAATATGAGGAAGGAACTGTAGTTAGAGGCCGGTAATAGCTATCATTGGACTTCATTATTGAAACCATTCATTGGAGTATTTTGGCCGTTTTTATATATAGCTATCATTGAAATCAATCTACAATAATATTGAATGGATTTTTGACACATGCAAATAATTTACTGATCGATTGGAAATCACTGAAAGAACAGTTTATTAGGATAGTTATATTTCGTTCGCTAAAAACGTAGTTTTTAATTTTCCGGACGGAAATTCATATTCCTGAACAAATGATTCTGTTATATAACGTGTCGTTCCACTGATTTGTGTTCCAATTTTACACAATTTCAATGATGGATTTCTGTCAGAAAAAATTGTGGATTTTAATTAAAAAATTCAAAAGATTGGTTTCAATTACAAAACCCAGTGATAGATTAGATATAACTCGCCCCTTAGGATGAATAGCGAATGATTTCGAGCCATGCTGATTGATATTTTGTTTCCAAGTAATCAGCTAAAAACAACTTAATTTTCAGAAGTTTTCCTGTCAACTGGCCCCCCCGTTTTTATAGGTCTATATTTGTTAAGTTATTGGTTAATACCAAAAAAAACAGAATATTTTTGGCAGCGATTATTCAAGCCACTCTACACACCCAGATTTTTTGGAAAAAGTAGTGAAAAATTCGACTAAGTATGTTAAAAAATTAAATAAAATTAGGTGGTGCAACAGGCAGTTGAGAACTAGGGCCTAGTGACTTAACCATTCCTGCGCGTGGCTACTGTTGTCAAGGATGGAGGGGACCTACAGTTTTAAGCCGAATCCGAACGGTTATTTTGAGAAAGTACTTTTCATGACAAGAATTAGTCTTGGAGGATTTGTCAATTAATCGCAAGAAGCAGTACCCGTGGAAAAAAGAATTTAGGTGACACAGGTAGGGATGGAACCCAAGACCTCTGGCAAGATGGTTCAACGCACTAACTATTATACTACTGGTACTTCAACTAAGTATCTTAATCATATCGATTATAACCATACAAAATTAATTCCAACAATATTTTTATCTTATTATTGAAATCTCTTAAAATAGTAACTTTATAAGGTTTAGGTAATACAATTGAAAAAAAATGCGGGCCCTTCTGGACTAAGGGCCGTGGTTCATGGTACCCTGTTGCTCCGCTACTGAACACGCAAAATGTCGATCAAATCACAAAATCTGCAGTACTTCCTGCGTTCAGGTTAATTATTTTAAACTGCAACCAATGCTCTTTTGTAGCTTTGATATGATTTGTACTATAGTAACAAAAACATACATTTGGGCCCCCAAAACGAAATGATCCTGTTGGAGGACTCTGCCTCAGTGCCCAGCCTTGTTTACGAATTTTTAACATAATCAAGTAATTTATTTTGTATATCAATAAAAGGTATAGTTATAGCCATGGTATAGATATAATAAAAATATATGTAGCTTAATATGCTAATGACGTATAGTAGGTGTGTTTTAATTTGTTAATAGAATATAGATGAAAGAACTTGATAATGATGATAAGAATCGCAGCTGGCATAAAGACCACAGACCATTGATACTCTTGTTTATATACTTTTGACACCCCACTGAAGCACATTAATCTTGTATGAAAAGGTATTTCGAAAAATGTACCTATATGGATATACAAAGATAGATATGTCATGAAGGGAGGTTTATCAATTTCCGCGAAAACTAATTGAAGATGTATTTACACTTTTTCCACCAAACACCTTAAGGTACACAAAAACCGTAATTTGACCAATAAAACCTAAAACACCTTATCTACTTGTAATTTCAATAAAATATCTTATCATTATCACCTTTATCAAACAAATTGAAAACTTTGTGTAATGCTCTCATCAAAATACTATTTTTATATACAAATTTACATATACAGTGTGCGAAATAATATAGGTACAGTAAATACATCATGCATTACATAAAATCATTTTTGCGTACACTTTATTTTTTGCAATAAGTCTCCTTACTCATTCACTTTATATTATTTTTGAATCAGCCATATTGTTCTGCTTTTATCCTTTTTATCACACTATTGATAAGTTATTAATTTTTCTTTAAATTATTTATGGGAAGTTTGTTTTTTATTTATTTTGAAAAATATTATAATACAAGAAATTATTTTCGTTTTATTGTTTTAAGTTTATCAAATCGCACTTCCTCTCCTATCCGAATGTGTTTATAATCTAAAATTCTTAAAGGACACTCAAATTTGAGTAGTTCAGTGCGAGTGACGATGACGAGTATGAGAGAACTTTGCAAAGAAGAGATGTCCTAGTCAGCGTTGCCGATGTGGCACGATCGTGCCATTTTGACACGGAAATTTTCTCGTGGCACGGTGGCACGAAAAGTTTAAATATGGCACGTTTTTTTTATTTTAATTTTTTTACATAAATTTAAACTCATAGTGTAAACGCAGTGTCAATATTCATCAAAAGAACTGGACGTATCTACTTTATCACCTTAACAGATTTGGATGCATCCATTCTTACTCATAGTATGAACACACTCATTTCATTATTATAAATTATAAAAAATTTTAAAGGAAGATTATGTAAATTCTTTAAAAAACAAAGATGATATTTGCTATGAAATCGAAAACTGCAAAGAAGAGCTTCAAAATTTAGAGACTGACGAAAAATTGAATGTTTTAAAAGATTGTCAAATATTCTATAAAAAACTTTCACAAGAATTTGAAAGAAAACTTAATTTGAAGGACAATGTTCTAGATGCGTTTAAGATAATTGATCCAACCTTTATAAAAATAATCCAAACATACAAAGTATTTTGCCACACTTCAATATTTTGGTATCAGAATTTTCTCATCTATTAGAGTGCGAGAAAGATGTTCTTTTTGGTGCAATAAGAAAAATTTTTGAGATTGGGCTAGCCGAAAGCGTTTTTCTTGAAGATTCAAAAACGTTTTGGCTTAAGTTGTATAAATTAAAAATATAAATGATGAAGGAATGTTCATTAATATTTCCAAATTTATGTTGATTCTCCTTAGTTTGCCTCACGGAAGTGCATCAGCAGAACGAGTGTTTTCAAGGCTAAATAATATTAAAACAAACAACAAAAACAGACTGTCGTACAAAACAATTAATGCTATAATGTCATATAATGAAATTATTAAGCCTAATAATTGTCAAAATTTCAAACCTCCAGCTAATTTATTTATTTAACTTACTAAAACAAACCTTTATTACGTCTTTATATTTGTATATATTTTTAATAAAAATACCTACTCAAAATGTGATGTGAAATAGGTAGTTATGAACTTGCCAAAAACTCCTGTTTCTGGACAATGCCTACACGAAGTGATTTTTTTTGTAATAGTAATAGTATTGAATTAAAATTTATTTTTAAAGAACAACTTGAGTTTTTTTTTCATATGGCACGAAAATTTCATAAATGGCACGTTTTTTCAAAAAATATGGCACGACAATTTTTTTTTTGGCGGCAACGCTGGTCCTAGTCCTTTGATGTTTACAGTTATAGCTTATAGTTCATATAGTACAAGAAGTACAAGGAAGAGAAGGGACGAAGGACTCTCTGAGTCATATTTTTTTAAGTACTTTCAATACAAACCAGGGATGTCTTACAGTGTATTATCTAAGGACGAGCAGAAGACTTGGACTTTATAACGTATAACCGAGTGTCAACTAAACATTGATAGTTGATAAATATTGACATTCTGTCTTTTAATATTTCATTAACAAAAATATAAAACAACTTTTTATTTTGATTTTAAATTTGCAAAACTTTTATCAGTTCGTTTGTAAAATATTAAACTTTGATATTTATCAACTATCAATTCATATATTTAGATGAGACTAACAATGAGGTTGTATTTATCACTGGTTGACAAAATTACGCCAATTTTTCTACTATAACTATTTAATATTAAAGAATGGAATTAAAGATTTGAAAAACCATCACAAATTTTATTGAAAAAAGCTACTTAATGAATTTAGATAGCCATAAACCTTACATACGTGATAGCATAGTTTTGAAGTCGGATTTGAATTAAGGCCATTTAAATCCATCGGAAAATTGCAATTTATTGCCAGGAAGAAGAACTTGTTGACCATTGATTCAAGGATTTTTTTTTAAGGTCGTTGTTTTTTACGAAATGTAGTGGTTGAAGAAAACCATGAACTTTTTCAAAGTCTTCTTCGTAACTCGTAAGTTTTAAACAAGATTTATTGTGGAATATATTGAGGCCACCCTAAAAGCCGAAAAAATAATCTTTTTGTTGATTTTTTTTCGAGAAATACGTTGAAATAAGTTGAGGTTATAGAAACTGGATTTCATTATAAATATTGGTAACCGCTTACAATATATTTTTTTAAGCATTTTATTTCAAAATGACGTCTTTTTTTTAAGTCCACGGCCGGGCTATCGGCTCCTATAATTTTTTAATCATAAGGCTTTCCGTGAGATTTTCGTGATGCATATATGTATATTGGTTTTTGGTCAAATAGCGAATTTCTAAGTGAAAAGTTAAAAATCCTATGTAATTTGAAAAGAATTCTTTTTCCAAGATATATTCAAAATTTCAAGTTTATCGATTCAAAATTGTCTGAGTTACGATATGAGTCCAGCCAAGTAAAGAAAATTCAGTATTGAGATAAATGTGTTTGATATTTTGAGTAGTAGCAAATCAGAATAATTTTGCAATGCCATAATATTTAAGGACAAAATTTTAGAGGTCCAGCGGGACCTAGAGTTTTTATTTTGAAATTTTTGAATTGAGTTCACCTTACTGAACATTTTCCTCGAAAATAAATTTTTATTTATGAATCATGGTTCTGATATTTTAAGTTGGTGAAGAAATTACTACTCAAACAGTTTTGAGGGATATCTTCATTTATATGTCCAACGGCAACACCTATTTATAGTATTTATGATTGCTAGACTTACAAAGTCTTCTTCCTTTCCACCCTTACAACCGTTGAACTGATCAATTCAATACAAATCAATTTTGTGTTTTATTGAACCTTACTATTTACAATTGGCTGGAAACAATACATTATCCTTGTTTGATAGGTACATTGAAAGCTAGATTGTTGGTGCCTTATGGGAACGAAGGATATAAAAGGTGAATAATTAAAAGTCTGTTTGACTTCAAGTTGTTTATTTCCAGCTATCCCGTGGGGAAGTATAAAGATATGAGAAACCTACGCTACGTGAGTTTAAAAATTGCAACGAATATTCCCATTTCCACCCCTTAGACGGAAGACTCACAATAATCAGCCCTTTCTTCATTGAGAAAATGTACGTTATTGTAATGTTTAGTTTCTCGTTTTGTTATTGTAACGATTTCTTTGAAAAAACACTCAAAATGTAGTAAAACATCATATGCCTTATAGACAATCATCCATATGGACGACACGAGTGAAAATATAAATCCTTATATTTCTGTTTTTGATTCTGCGTATTGGAACGAGGACGAAAACATGCGAAATCCTCTCTCACAAAAATAATGTGTGTATTTTTTTTAGATTGCATTGCAGTTGGTGGTGCAATTTAAAAATTGTTGTTGTCACGCTACGCCGCATATGTTTCCGTGTTTTTTGAGGGATGTATATACATACATTTTAAAAGTATCTATAAACATATAGATATCCATATGTATACATATGTATTACAAAAATCGAATAAAAGAGTATGTTTGTATGTATGTATGTATGTATGTATGTATGTACATATGTTTGTTTGTAGATATATGTAGCATTTTTATTTATCGCGAAAGGACTCTTGTAATAATTGAGGTCATGCCCTTGTAGGCGGACAAATGAAAATTAAATATTTATAACGGACTATCCTTAATGGTGTATCTCACTATATGACAACTAAACCTAGAATTAAAAGCATGCGAAGCATACATAGATATTAAATATGGCCTTTAATTATTAATTTTTAATTGACATTTTTATCAAGAGCTTCTATTTATGAGCTAATGAATGACATACCTAATATGTATGTATGTAGGTAAGTAGCAGCCTAATTCTCAAAGGGGTAATAGCCAAATGCTTTTGAGGGCCTGTGGCATGGCAGATCGGGTAGTTGGTGATTGCCTAAAACTTTGTTTAGTCCAGCAATGCAACTTTCTTGCCATGTCGAAGTTCTTGCTTTAACTCCTCGTGGTGCCCCCCGGGTAATGATTTGTGTATATCTATATACATAAGTTAGCTAAAATTGCAAGGGCGAAGTTTCCTGACTCTTCAGGATAGGTTACGGAGATTAGCACTCTTCGTAACTGAACTCCATCCCGCTATGGAAACCGAAATTACGCCTCGAATAATTAATGATAATTCATTGACGACTTTTGGCTATTGTACCCGGACAAAGATTGGTTTCTGGAATGTGAGGACGCTTCTGGACGCAGGAAGTGAAGGTCCGCATAATGCCAGATTCCTCCAATTAGAGAGAGAATTTATGCGGTACAGGATAGATATCTTAGGGGTTAAGCTACAGCTACAGTTCGAAGATCCAACGGAATAACACGAGCCCCCAAATTCAACATCACTATACTAAAGGATCCCACGACCCGTCAATAATTCAGGGACCACCTCACGAAATAAGAACAATTAGCAGCACAGTACATAACGACATGGAACACCAACACCTGCCTTTCAAAAGAATCTTGGGCAAGGATCAACGAACGCAAACAGTTAAGGGCTCGAATAACTGCTGCACAAGGGGAAGAAAAAATTGAGCTGGAGTCCTCGTACCACATGAAAAAGAGAGAGGTTCAGCGCAGTGTGCGCGCGCCGTGACAAGCGTAACTACATCAACGCATCGGCGCAAAAAGCAGAACATGCTGCAAACAGGTGCGACAGCAGGACCGTTTACAGAATAACCAAAGAGCTGACCGGTGCACATAGCTCAAATGCCTTCTGAAGCGCCCGAACAAACTAATCCCCGAATCTACACCGCACCTCCCAGTAAAGATGAGATCGTTGCCGCAATTAAAGCACTTAAGAACAAAAAATTAGTAGGACTTGATGGAACTCCCGCAGAGCTTTTACAAGCAGCGCCAACGTCATCAAGCGAACTGCTTCATCCGCTCATAAAAGAAGCCTAGACCACCGAAAGCTTCCCCGATGAGTGGAAGAAGGGAATTATCATCAAGCTTCCAAAAAAGGAGATCTTACAAACTGCGAGAACTGGAGAGGAATTTGCGTTCTACCTGCCGTAGCCGTAGCAAAGCAAAGCAAATAGTAGCAAAAGTCATACTGGAACGCATCAGAGAACACTTTGAGGCCACACTCGATGCCGAACAAGCAGGATTCCGCGCTGGATCCTCCTGTATTGATCATATCAACACCCTGTGGATCATTATTGAACAGTGCGTTGAATATCGATCAACACTAGAGAAGGCCTTTGATAGCGTTAACAGGGAGTACATCTGGTAAGCTTTGCGGAGGAGAGGCATCCCAGAAAAACTAATTGCTATTATTAAAGCAACATATGATGGATCCAAGTGTCACGTTTTGCACGATGGTAGGTTGTCAGATGATTTTGAAATCCGTAGCGGAGTCAGACAGGGCTGTATTCTGTCGCCAATATTGTTTTTGTTGTAGATAAGCGATGTACTGCACGAGTTAAGTATTGGTCCTAAACCATACTTATAATCAAATTGCTGCCATCGTAAATTACACAATTATTGCTTCACAATAAATGACATCGAAAATAATGCATTTTATGCAAACTAAAATCAAACCAATGTATTCAGTTGACCTATTGAGAAACTAAAGGCAAAACACTTGAAAAATTAAAAACAAGCAATATTAATTGTGGGTCATAATTTTGCACAATAAGTATTGCTTAGGTATGCCATATGTTCCCACTAGGAGGTAAATGCATTGGTTCGGTTAAGAATAAGAAAAAGAAGAAGAAGAAGGTAAACAAAGAATATCGATATATGTATGTATATTCGATATCGATATTCTTCGGATATAGTTTTCGCCCCTCCGACATTTTCACGTTAACTCAT
Organism: Eupeodes luniger; assembly: GCA_951509635.1. Classification (NCBI taxonomy): domain Eukaryota; kingdom Metazoa; phylum Arthropoda; class Insecta; order Diptera; family Syrphidae; genus Eupeodes; species Eupeodes luniger. Next base: position 3,763,556 of record OX608074.1, read on the forward strand.
TCTTAAATTAAAAAAAAAAACGGGATAAAATATAAAAAAAAATAAGAATCTTTTGTTTTATTTGATCGAAAAAAAAATCCCCGAAAATGAGAATTTTTCTCGCGCAGCTTTGTCGGGTCCATTGGAGAGATCCAATGGACTTTGACATCCTATTTAAAGCCTAGTACATACTTCCTCGTGAAGTGAACGTTCGCCAGTGGAGAAAGTGAACTTTTGAAATTGCTCACTGGTACACACTTGTGAATACACGTTGTGAACATTTGTATTCTATTTCATATAAATGCATTTTAACTTTTTTTTTAAAACCACACGCAAAGCAGCCACAAACTTTAAATGAGGAATCAGTATCAGTATTCAGTACAAATTGAAAACTGTCCTTTTTTTTGTAACCAAATGTCAAAGCTTCACCAACAGTTCCCGTACATTTTGCACGTGAATTGCCCGTGAACGAAAACTCTCCACTTTGTTCTCCACTCAACTTCACGAGCACGTTCACGGGTGAACCAAAAACCGAAATTTGTATGGGTTCACGAGATGGTTCACAAGTATGTACTAAACTTAAAGCACTTGGATTACGCGGACGATGTTTGCTTACTCTCTGATAGGATCATGGATCTCCATCAAATGACAAAAAGTGTGGAGAGAGTAGCAGTAGGTTCCTCGCAACCGGTGGAAAAAGTGCAGAGCTTTTAATACTTTGGAAGTATCGTCTCCATCGAAGGCGGAACTGAACCAGACGTCATCTGAACAAAGAACAAAGTAATTACGACTGTTTCGCACAAACGTGGAATCAGTGCTTCTTTATGGGTGCATCACTTGAAAGGTTACTTCAGCCATTACAAGAAAGCTGCAAACCTTTGTGAATAGATGTCTTCGTAATATCCTAAGAATTTTCTGGCCAAACCGTATATCAAATGAGTTCCTTCATAGAAGGACAGGCGTAAGTGGCAAATGGATTTGACATACGCTTCGAAAAGGGCGTATGGCATCAATGGTTTCTTTAATATTTTCTTCCAAGTTGCTGGTTTGCCGGCATAAATCAATGACTTAACATAGCTGTACGAAAAGTAATCGAGAGGTGTTAAGCCCTTGAAGCCACGAACGTGGGCCCAGTTTACAGAACCACTTCTAGGAATAAGGTCTTCACAATATTAATTTTGTAATGGCTAAGAGCGTTGTATGACAAGTTGCGTCGTATTAATGAAACCAAATGTCGTCATTGTTCAGCTGATTCATTTTTGAAAACCAAAAATCAGCCATCGCAACAACAGCTTACATATGTCGCATTTGACGAAATCACTAAAAAAAAAATATTTCCAGATCCAGAAGGGGGCAAAGATTGCTACCAAATAAAAGCTGTGATCAAACAACAGTCTATAATTTAATTGAGGTATAAGCACGATGTAGAAATGTTTTACAATGACATTAAGTCATAATGTAAACATTTTGTAGAAGTTCATAATTTAATTATATTTAAAAGTTGATAATTTTTATAAACTACTCTAAAATCACATTATACAAACCGCTTACTATGCATACAGTACTTTATTTGAAGAGCAATTTCTTGAGCACCTATCTGCTATCTACGTTATTTTGTATTTAAAAAAACACACAAATGTTTGTTTTGTTAAAATTTGTTTATCGAAATACTTTAAAGTAGACGATGTGCAGACAAAAGACGGTACAGTACACGACGCTTATAAAAAAACTCAAATAGTTCACTGTGCACATTCATTTTTTATAATTAATTTGACTTTTATCCTAAGAACGGATAAGTTTTTATACAAAAATAAATTATTGAAATTCATTTATTTAAGTTTCTTGTATTCCAAAATATAATTATCAATTTCATATAAATTTTAAATCCAAAGAACTGTACACGAAAAATATAAATTCTGTGTATAAACGTATCACATAGTTTTTCTAAACGAGATTTCCTTCTAAGCGTTAAGTACTGTAATAATTTTAATCTACTTTTAATTCATTTATTTTTATTACTAATAGTTTTATTTGGCTTAGATTTTTTATCACAGATACAATACTTTTTAGCATCTCCATCTTCTATGCACTCGGATGTCTCTTTGTAGGCATCCAAACGACTTACACTATCAATAATTTCATAAGTTTTCAAAGTTTTTGAATACGAAACACTAGCTTCAAATTTTCCTTGCGGTACAGTAAATCGTACGCGATAGTGGTCCAAAGTAGAACCCGTGCTATTCGATAATGAATTATCAAAATCATATCTCTTTCGAGCAATATCAACGGATTTCAGTTTGAGCTTTGTGCATCGTGGGAAGAATTTTCCTTTCACCAAATATGTGTTCAAATTATCGAGAACAGCACTAATGGCCCCCAAAACAATTTTATCCTTTTTATTAACATCCTCGAATGGAATACAAGTGCACCAATGTTCATCAATGGCTATGTCTTGGCATGCACGTTCTTCTGGAACCGGATAGAAGAGACTTTGGCAGTTTGGACAGTCTTCGGCTTGTGGAAGTTTTCCAGTTCTTCCTGTTAATTCGAGAATGTGTTTTAGAGTCATGTGTAGATCGTAGGCATTTGTTAGTCGGTGTTTATTTGCCTCCAAGGCCTTGGCAAAGTGTGGATATTTTGCTCGAAACCAGTAAGGAAGCCAGATGAATATAAACGGCAGACGTTCCTCAAGAAATCCCTGTCTCAGACTTCTCAATGGTCCAAATCTCATTCCATGATCGCTAAGTAGAACCACAATGGATTCATCGAGTATACCATTCGTCTTCAATTCATCGATATACTTTTCAACTCGAGTGTCCATGCTGGATGGGTCACTGAACGAGTTATGGCTAAAAGTGTTAGCCCAAAACAATCCAAAGTAAGGCTCACTCTTGTATCTAGTTGCGAGTTCGATAGCCAAGTCAAAGATATACTCAGCTGAATGACGTCGTCCCACGCAAAATGACATTCCTGATTGTTTCTTTGTGCGAAGGGTCTTTTCTATGGCAAGCATAAATGGTCGCAGGTAGTAGTCTACAGGAGTCTTATTGAAGCCTATTTTGTTATAATTGAAAGTGCTCATCCAGGTTTCATCCTCAGCGTAACTGGTTACATAACCGTTGTCCCGAAATAAATTCCATATCATGGTGCAATTGCTTAAGCCATTTATTGTTTTTGGCTTACACTTGGAATAAGCATTGGGTTGATTGTAACCAGTGAGAAATGCCATCAAATTCGGAAAAGTATTATCGTCAACCTGGTGGTAAAGATAAAAATATATGCAATTAAAATGTTTGAGTGGTTGAAGCAACTTGAATATTTAAAAAAATGATAAAAATCTAATTCAATTGGTTCTTTGAAATTTGATAGCCTGTCGGAGATGGACAATTTGCTTTTACTGATATCAAGGACGTAATCAACTCAAGCAAATCAAAGACGAGTTTTTAAACGTTAAATAATTGCCCTAGGTATTTTTCCTTCAGGCCAATAAAGTTAAAAGGTTTTCCAATAACGTATTTAATTTTCTGTATATATTTGTCACTGTCACTGTCACTGTCATCTTTTGACAGTTCGCAAATAAAAAACTACTTCATCACTTATTTCGATTTCCTTCAAAAATTGATTGTTTCGTGGGGCATGGAACTCGCGTCGTTGTGAAACACAACTGTTGGACAAATTTGAGCTCTTTTAACAAGTTAGTGATGTGAAGAATCGGAACCGTGTGCGCCGCTCATAAACACCTGCAAATTTTGCTGCTGTATCCCATAGTGTTGACGAAACCCTAGAGTTGTTGATTTCGCGTCGAAGTGGAATAAGCATTGTACAACCTATATTACACTGTATTTTGCAACAAGACAATCCTTTTAAGGCTCAAGAAGCTATAGTAATAAGCAAAAATATCGCTGAAGGAACTCGGTTAAAACAAAAATGATTATTTAAAAACCCTCTCTATCCTCAAAGACTTATTTTTTGGTGCCGGTTCTGGGCTTGCGGTGTAATATGACCTTATATATTCGGAAATGAGGCTTGTACAACAGTTACGTTGAATGGATTGCTCTACCGATTTATGAGTATTGATATTTTGTGTTCGGAATTAGTTATTAATGTGGACAACGTCTACGTTTCGCACAAGCAACGAAACAATCGCAATTCTGCAAGCAAACTTTCATCACCGCTCTATTTCTTAAGGAAGTGATCTACATATCTAAATTGAGAACGGATAATTTATTTCATGAAAAAGATATAATGCCGCAACATTAGCCAAGACAGACATTTGACTGATATCTAATTACTTCAACTTGAGCTAAAATTTTAGTTCGAAATAACAATATGAATTATCGTTTTTCAAAACTATTTTGCACTCAAGTGCCAATTTAAATTGGTCATTCATCTAGATCTCTTCTAATTTGTTTTCCTACTCTGTTAAAAAAAAATGTAGTTTCCTTCAAGAGATTGAAAAATATTCAAAATATTCAAGAAACAAATTATATGTACCTTGTTGTAACCTTTTAGTTCAAACCATCCGTCTTTTATTAGTCGATCCGTTGTTTCTGGCATCACTCTTCGTAGATTAAATTTTGACACACTATCGATTCCCAACATTAGCACACTAACAGGTCGACTAGGAAAACTTCCATTTCGATAGGTCTCCAGCCTTTGCCTCACCTCTTGCTTTTCACGTACCAAATAAAATGCATCTTGCTGAATATTTTTCTTCGTTTTCTCATCTTTACACGTAATAATTAAACCCTCGACGTCATCAGGTATCACATCGCCACTTTCAAAACCCACACAGTCTTTTAGCCTGGAGAAAACATACAGATAGTAAACCGTTTTAGACGATTTTTTAAAAACGTGTGTTTCGGATATATTCGTACTTGAAATCTTTGTCAACACGATTACCAGAACCAGATCGTAAAATCGATTGATAACAGCAACTTATACTCGTACTTATATTCTTATAAATTAATTTAGATTTAGCAATTTCGTCTATGTGAATGCTATAAGATCGAAGATTCATGTCGTATTGCATTTTCGTCAAGGGTACTTCATCAGAACATGATGAATATTTCTTCTTCTGGAATATCTTCATGGCATCCGGGGTAAAAGGATCGACATCCGGAATGCGGCAATGTTTGTTCCATACCAAATATCCAGCAGGAGGTAAGTTCGAATATTCCGTTGGAGTTGATGAGTTCTTCCGCAAATCGATATTAACAACTGCAGTACTTTCGAGAATACTTTGATTTACTGTCTGAATTTCTATCAATGAGAATTACGTTCATAATTACAATTAATTTGATTTAAACAAATTGTTTTATTTATTCATTACCTTCTTTTAGGTATAAAGATGACTGAAATACGGAAACACTATTATTGAGGACCAGAACCACGCATCCGAAAATTGTTATTATTTTTAAATAATGCAGAAATGTATGTTTTGATTGTTTCGACATTGTTTTTTGAAAATTATGGTGCTACATATGTTCAGTTTATAGCATTGAACTTATATAATAATTTCGCATAAGACAATTTTTCACAACTGATAGATGTACACTTTGAAATGAATATGAATGAACACATTAGCTTGATTATCAAAATAGCTTATTTCTTTCTTCTTTTTTTTTTAATTTCAAACTTTTTTATCAATCATTTATTTTATCTTATCAACAGACATACATACATATAAATATTTATAACTTTTTCTAAGTAAAATGTTTACTAAACAATTAAGTGGGATTGCATATTTATAGTGAAGAACAAAGCACTTGAAATTTATTTCCCTTAAGATGGGGAGTTTTTTGAAAGAGCAAATATTTATATTAGAAGTATTTGGTGCAATTAACTTTAAGACGTTTATTTCTTCAAAACGGTTGCAATTTATTTTGTTCATTTTTAAAATATCCATAACAATTCAGCAGCGTCCTTCTTATAACGAATTCTTCTTTAAAATTACGTTTCATTTAAACTTTCAATTATTATATTACAAAAGAAGTAAACAATACCTGTCTGCTGATATTATAAGCCGTGGGGTAAACTTAAATGTTTTAGAAATCGGTTTACAAAGTCAAGGGATTATTGAATTAAATCAGGCAGGTATTAAAGTTCTGATTTTTAAAAAATAACTTCTGTTAGATTTCCAGCACATTTCACTTTTACAACTTTCAAATTTTTCTTTTTTTTGAAGTTCAAATTCCGTTAAAATATTTTAAAAAGAAATGCATATTGTAATCAAAACTGTAACAATTTCGAACGGTGAGTAACTATTTTATCTAGACATTTAAATTTTAGCGTAAAAATTGGAATTGCACAAAATTTGATAAAATAGAAACCTAATCTAGCTCAACTGATTTGAAGTTAAGAATTAACGGTTATGGATATCAGAATATTTGTAATCGTAAATTGTTGTTGTATCTTTGACACTTCGTGGTATTTCGTATCTTATCATCAACAATTGTTTGTGATGTATTAAGAATTATCTAATTCAATTAAGGAAAATATCTATTTAATTAAAATAATAAACAAAAGCTACAAATAAAATATAATATATTTTGTGTAGAAGAATTTTACCGTTCAAAGTTGTTTTCGTTTCAACGCAACGTTCGAAAGACTCATTTTGAGTTTTATTAAAAATAATAAATAGTAAGTCTTAGGTATGTACACTGTACAGTACATAGAACAAACGTACTATAATCACAGTACAGTTATTAAACTTATAACCACTCTATATTGTTCATTTATTTTTCTTTAAAGTTTAAGGTTTCACTTTGAAAAGCCCGTAATTTGATCAACTGTCACTTTTGAAATTGTCATTTCGTGACATTTGACAAGTAAAAACTGTACCATTACTAAAAATGACATAATACATTGAAATTGTTAAAATTCACAATTCGCTGTTTTGACCAAAAACTTTATTGATCGTTATTTTTATCAAAGAGGTGATCACAATCAGCCACCGAGACCTTGTGATTTTATACCTAAAGACTTTTTTTGTCTCCCCAATCAATTCAATCTATTCAAGACCTTAAAGATGAAAATAAGTCATGATTGTATTTAAGAACTTTCTTGATTTTTTAATGTGTTAGTTTTTTAATAGAAATGCAAATTATGTAATGTACAGATCGATCGAAAATCACTAATTGCACAATTATTTTCCCTTATTTTTCGGACGGAAGTTCATTCTCCTGAACAGCTGATTCTTTTATGTTCAAAAAGGAAACGACTTGTCCAACTGATTTTGTTTCAATTTCACACAATTCCAATGACAGATTTTTGTCAGATGCCAGACAATTTTTTTTGAATGACAGAAATTTTCAATGATCGCTATTGACGTTCTTTAAAAAAATTACAATGATTAGTTTTCATTAATGAACATTTTGTGTTGAGGCCTAAAAGCGGTTTAGAAGGTTAAATTTGTTATGTTTGGTGGCAAAATAAAACTGTTGATTTCATTTGTAGTTTGTATTTTACTAAAAAAAATACTTTATTTAACCCAGAACTCTTCTTTTAGTTTATATTTAATTTTTCAATAATTTAATATTTAGCATTGAACAGCTGACTTTAGAATTAGAAACAAAATTGTTACATTTTCTTTGTATTCCCACACCTGTCAGTTTTACAATGATTAACTCTAACCTAAAATTCTTGTTTAAAATCAGGAAATTTGTGTCAAATATCAGAAATTTTCAATGATAGCTATAACCAACCTGTCAAGAAATTTCAATGATTGGTTTCAACGATGAAAACCAAAGCTAGCTATAACTAATCAAATTTCCAATTACAATTATTCAAGTTTTTGTTTTTTGACGCTATTAAAAAATATTTATGTTAAAGTGTCTTATATTGATAGGAAATGTTATTTCCAAAAAAACATATTATACACAAAATTGTGGCATTACTCAAATTACCCGGGATGTAATCTGAAACGTATTTATCAAGAGCATAAAAGCTTCAATTAACAAAGGCGAATAATAAAATTTCCTTAGTGTACCTAATAGATTATTATTTTCTTTTTTTAATTTTAAGCCACTCGACGCGACGTTCGACACGCTGCCGGCCGCGCGCCGCCGCCGACACATTTATCCGTCCTCGACTCACTATGTACAAAAATCTACTATAAGAATGCTAACATCCGGATAGAATGGTTTACATTTCCTTTAATATATTTTGATTTTAAATGCGATCTATAAAATGATTTTTTTTGTGGAAAAAAAATTGGAAGTTATTTTTACACTCGTATTGTTCCAAATTGTATAAATTGAAAAAGTTGATAAAATCTTCCTGTTTCGGGGTTTTTGAATGTGTATCTGAGTGCGTACTTTAGGAATTATTTATTTTCTTCACCATACCACGAAAATTTATAAATACATCGTTATTTAATACATTTAATTTTACATAAAAGTGCAATAAAATTAATAAATTTGTCTTAAGAAAGTGTAAAAAACATTTATTTGGTTTTTTGTTTATGAAAAATTAGTTTTGTTAAAATTTTCAAAAGAAAAGGTTGACCATGTTTTATAAATCTTTTGTGATTTTTAAAATTTTTTGAAGATAACAGGTACAAATAAATTACATCTAAGTTGTTAGAGTGGTTATTAAGCTACCAATTCAAGATGAGGCAAACAAAACATTTGAATATTCAACTAGAACCGTAGCAAAATGCATTTTTTCGAAGTTTTTGAAAGGTAACATAATGCTTAAAATGACTCAAAACAAAACTTTGCTCTTCACTCTTATTTGCAATTTTGAACACCTTAAGCATTCTTCAAACACCGTAAATCGACGAAATGTTTATTATTTAATAAAATTACATCGGGTTCCATAATACCGAAAGACGACAAAACTTTTCACACTTAATCCACTAGGCTCTGCTGAGATACGAAAGTTCTATCTTGTGGGTTTAATTTAAAAGCGACTGTTCTTGACTATGGCTGAAATACTAGTGTAATGATAGATAAGGCATAAAAGTAATGCTTAAAAATATCCAAACATAATGTGTGGGCAATTAAATAATTAAATTAGTTTATAGATTAAACAATCGTCTCGTTCGTCGTCGTTTTATAGATCTTATTATTTTTATTATATTCTTGTTACTTTGTTCAAATATTTGCTTTCTGTTTTATTTGTAAGTTTTTTGTTTAATGTTTATAATTCTAATTGATTAATTAATAAAACAAATATAAATTAAGTCTTTGTTGAAATAAAACACTTGTGCAAAATGTTTATCTGGCGTCCATTTTTGAACAAAATAAATATAATAAACAATATCTACGGTGCATATTTTATTTCGTAAGCACCGGAGATGGTAAGAAATTTAAAAAAATAGGCTATGATACTACCGAAGTAGACTGATAATTTCCTATTGGTGCTTTTAAGATTTAAAACAGTTATTTTTTCAAGATTTTCGAGTCAAAAATCATTTCTTACCAATTTTTATTAGGTTATTTTTTCTAATTTTTAAATTTAAAACGAACCGATAGATATTTTTTTTTAATTTCCTTTAAATTTTTTATATTTTACTTTTGAATATCGTTAAAAAATGTGGACATGTTTTTAAGACATCAAATTTAAAAAAAATAGACATTTTTGAATATCTAATATTCTCTCTCTTCTTCTCTTCGTTTCCGGCTGATAGTAGCAGCACTTTCTCTATGTTTCTCTTGGCCTTTCAGGCCGCCTTCTACCTTGAGGATTCCATTGAAAGCACTGCTTTGCTATGTTGTCGTCCGGCTTCCTCAATGTATGGCCAATCCAGCGCCACTTTCTCTGCGCGATGTCAACATCCACTTTTGTTTGCCCAGTCTTCAGCCACAGTTCATCGTTAGATATGGTTTGTGGCCATCGGATGTTCAGGATGTTACGTAGACATCGGTTGACAAAAGTTTGCAACCTTCTCGAGATGTCAGCAGAGCACTTCCACGTTTCGCAGGCATATAGCAGCACGGATTTTGCGTTGGACTCAAACAACTTTACCTTGGTACGGAGCGCTATTTTCCTGGAGTTCCACACTTTAGAAAGCATTCCGAATGCACTACGGGCTTTATTTATTCTATTGGTGACATTCAGGTCCGTTCCACCATCGAGTGCCAAATCTAGTGACCTCTTCTACTGCCACTTGTCTCACAATAACCTGTTGTTGTTGATTTCGGCTGGTGTGAATTAACTTAGTCTTACTGGCATTAATACTTAAGCCAGCCACCTCCCCATTTTGTTGCAGAGAGTGGCACATTGGGCTGAGGTCTCCATTTCTGCTTGCCATTAAGCATAATGTCGTCAGCATAGTCCAAATGGCTTAATGTTTCCTTCAGGCGCCATTGGATACCCAGTCTCTCGTGTTCACCCACCGTAGCAGTCATAACATCATCAATAGCAAGCAAGAACAGAATCGGTGACAATACATCACCCTATCTCACTCCCTGTCGCACTTAAAATGCGTCGGAAAGCTGTCCATTGTGCAAAACGAAACACCTTGCGTTATTGTAAGAATCTTTTTTTATAGCAACAATTTTATCAGGAATGCCTGTAGCAACAAGCGATCTCCAGATAACATCACGACTAATGCGATCGAAGGCCTTTTCAAAATCGACGAACATGAGGTAAAGCGGCGATTGGTACTCCGACGATTGTTCATGAATAATTCGCAAGGTGTTAATGTGGTCGACACATGATCGACCGCTGCCAAATTCCGCTTGATGCCTATTGAGCGTAGACTCGATCTTAGATTTTATCCTCTCGAGAATGATGGTTGCCATTAACTTTGGAAATACGGACAGAATGGTTCAGTTTTTAAGATCACCTTTTTTTGGTAGCTTGACGATTACCCCGTCCTTCCATTCCCTAATATTATTTAGAGAATATAAGAGCTTTTTCAGGAAAAAAATATGCAAAGGACAATAGCCATTTTTGGGACCATTTGCGACCATCGCGTACATCCATTAGATTGAAAAGAGCCAAGTTAAAAAATACATTTTGGAGAAAATTTCATAACACTTTATCAGACTTACAAATTTGTATATAGGCTAATGTTATTTTTGGTCTTAAAAAAAAATTTAAATAAAACATTAACTCAATCTACCCGATGGTTTCTCTACGATCGTAATGTCAAATTTGATTAAACCCTCGTGTTCGAAATTTTGTACGAATGCAATACTTGCCAAGTAAAAGACTACCCCATGATTTTTTTTAAAGATCCTTTTATGATTATATTCATGTTATCTGTAAAACTAAATTAATTTGAAATCGGATCTCTTCCAGTTCTTGAGATATATCCCACAGATTCTAGAGCCGTTAAACTATCGATGACAAATTGAACTGGTTACAATAACATCAAATGAAAACCCGAAAAATATGTACGACCATTTTTAAAAGTTTATTAGAATTTATAAGCCATTTCCATTGAAAAAGAAATAGTTTATTTTTAAAACTTTAATGATAACTCCGAAAAAAAATGAAGACCAAAAATAATAATGAACGCCATCTAAATGTAAGATTAACAAGTTTTAAGAAATTATTTTGTATAAAAACTTCAATAGGTCATTAGTAGTAGTTGTAAGTAAGTAATTCATTTATTTACATTAATTTACAAAATTGTATACAATATTTTGAATTTAGATGCTATGGCTATGCTATACAATAGGTCATTATTTTGATTACAAAATTCTAGCAGTTTCTCATAAATGTCTTGTAAATGGAGTTGAAACAAAATTTCCATTGCATTTTAAAATCATTAGCAGAATTTTACAATTTTTCTGTAGCCTTTGCAACGGATATATCATCAGCAAAGGTGGTCAAGATATCTAGGATATCCGCACTTGAGTATTCCTTCTATATAAAAGATACAGAGTTGGACCTCATACTCTTCCTTGTGGTACACCGGGTTCTATTTTCTTTAGTTGCAAAATATTTGTGGAACCGAACTCTTCAGAGCCGGTTCGTAAATTTAAAATTGAGGACCTTGAACCAAAAGGGGGACAAGTCCAACTGTAACCATTTGCAGAAAATAAAAGAAAAACTCTTTGAACATTAATTATTTTACAAATATTTTTAAATGTAACGGAATTGAAGAACTAGCATTCATTACTACTTGATGGAAGGCCCTCAATTTAGTAATTTGTAGGACTGTCTGGGAAGGTCTAAATACAGTTTGTACTCAAGTCCCAAATACCAAACCTTGTCAAAGGCTTGAGCAACATCTAGCAATATAACCGAGAATATTTATTTTTCTTTAAAGGCCCTTTCCACCTCATCCGTAATTCGATGTACTTGGTCTATCGTGAAATTTGTATTTTCAAATCAAAACTGATGCTTCGAAATAAGTCTTCTTTTTTCAATTATTTTATTAAGCCATTTTAGCAACAATTTTCGTTTTGTAATGATTGGTTTAAGCGATATTGGTCTGTAAGATGTTACTTCTGTTTGGTTTACCTTGTTAATAACGTCTTCTATAATTTTTCAATGATGTGGTTTATTAAAATTTGTAGTTTTTTTCAAGATTATCAAAAGCATTTTTTTTAAAACTTGAGCATGAGCAGTGATAAGATCCTACTTTGACAACAAATTGTCAAAGCAGTTGAGCTTTAAGCTTTAACCATTTCAGCCTATTGGCCTATTATAAGAATGAAACAATTATGCCATTCTGTTAACGTTAATTAAAGATTAATTTAAGCCTAAGTGAATTGAGTATTGTACATTTTAATTTTATCGGATACACCGTGTACCAGAGTCGCTAATTGAACACATATTTTTAAAATATTTCAATGTTTCTGAATAATAGTTATAGTAACTCTTATCAATAAATAATTGTTTACTATCGAACAATTATTCTGAATATTTAAAAAATTGGCGGGTTCACTGTAGCGTATAAGTACTTTTTGTTTACTTTAGCTAAGCCGATGCACAATGGTAAATCAGGTGTTGTTATATTTCTTCTATAAATAAGTCACATTGTAATAATAAACACCATTTTAGACTTTAACAAAACTCAAAGAGATCGAAAGTCTTTCTACAGCCGTGTTGAGCTAAATTTTTCATCTAAATTACAACATATTTAAAAAACAAAAAATAAAATAATTTTGATTAAAATAATTCATTTTATTTACTCCATTACATACATAAATTCAATTGTTTGTGATTTATTTCTTTTGTCTAACAATTTATAACTTCTATTCTATTTTATTTTATTTTATTTTATTCTTAATTGTTTTTAATATTTGATGAAAAAAGAAAATTTTAAAATTTCATTACATTAGGAGAACATTTCAACGTGTACCTATATACATACATAGAATTTTTAATGGTAAATTTAAATAAAAAGAAAACAAAAATAAAAATACATTTTAGATAGATATTAAATAATATGAAATAACATTAAGAAAATGTCTTAAGAATTAATGAAAAGAGCCACAAACAAAAATTAAATAAGTTAAATAAAATTACATTCAATTGCAATTGTCTGCATCACTAGATCAAAGGACAGAAAACGAGAATCAACTTCCAACTAACTTCGAAGTCAAAGTCGTATTGTTTTTTATTTTGTTTAAATATTTGTTTTTGTTTACCAAAAATGTGTTTACTTTAAAATAATTAAATAAGAGAATAAATTATTCGTTTCAATTTGAATATAAAATTAAAATGTCCTTTGCTAGCAAGGCGTCAATTGACAATTTGAGTCTAGAATTTTACTTATAGAATTAACACAACACAAAACTTAAATTTGTAACGAAATGTAACAAACAAAACGACCGCCTAGATGGAGCTCGTGTGCTGGTTAATGTTGTTATTATTTTGTTTGTGTGTTTTAATGACGTTGACTTGTGTTACAGGAAAGTTTCTATTCATTTCCATAATGGCATGGAGGGTTGCTGCGCTAGAGTCTCGGCAGGGGTACTGGCATGAGCTGGGGCGGGACAACCTTTGTAAATTTCAAATAAAAAAACGTTAGTCTGAAAACAAGTCTGATATTTCAATATGCATTAACTTACGACAAACAGAACAGGTCTCTTCATCTGTTCCATCACCGCAGCCGTCACGACCTGAACAAACAATGGCTGTCGATCTGCATCGCCCGTTGCTGCACCTGTGCGGGCAATAGGCATTGATTCCGCTGCGGCTGTTCTTAGCGCTAGCACCATCATCAACCACAGCAGCGGTGAGCAACCTGAGGAAGATATTTGGCACAGATCGTGATCCGCAGAGATGTGGCGGCTCGTCACTGCCATCCTTGCACGAGATAATTGCATTGCAGTACTCATATTCGGGCAGGCATTCGCCACTGTTGCAGCGGAACGTGTGCGGTGGGCATTGGCCACCTTCGGTCCTTAAGGAGTCGCATTCGATTTCGTCCTCTCCGTGTGGGCATTGTTTTTTGCCATCACAAAGTGCGGCACGACTTATGCACCGTCCACTGTGCTCACAGCGGAATGATTCTGTCGGGCATGTTTGGTTTAGTCGTGCATTAAAAGTGCATTCCTCATCGGAGGCATCTGTGCAGTCTGGGCGGCCGTCGCATACGAAGAACCACGAAATACAAACTCCACTCGAGCGGCACTGTTTGGAAATTGAAATCATTTATTTATAATTTGACAAATAGCTGCTTGAACAGGGGACTTACCTGGAATGTTCCTGCACTGCAACCAGTACGTTCGGCACTGCATTTGGCTGCCGTTTTAGAGGCACAATCGCATATTCCTTGGTCAGAGCAGACGGTATTTGGGTCAGCCAGTTGGCACTGTTTGTCGTTGTTACAACTCAAACCCAAAGAAACCGGACCATTTCCAAGTTCTACACGCTTGCGAACTGAATAATAAAACAAAACTGATATCAATTTATTGCTAAAACAATTAAAAATTCCAACTCACCTGGCTTCGAAGTTATCAAAGAATCAATATTCATCGAGGATGAAGTTGTCGAGAAATCTTCGTCCATTGTCATGAAAGGTTTCAAAGTTGTGGCGACTGGAGCAGCTGGTTCCATTAAAGTTACCCGACTAGCTAAGCCAAGCATTGTTTGAGTTGTAATCTCCAAAATATCAGGTACTTCAGTTGTAACGCTTTCTTCGCTACTGCTATCTGAGGCAAAGCCTGGGGTTGTTTCAACGACCAAATTATCGGACATCAGTTCTTCATGGTCGCTTGGAGATACAAACGATAGATCGAAAGGAAGCTCTTCAGGTGCGATCTCTTCGTCTTCCGATTTATCACTTAGTGGACCTGATGTTGTGAGTTTGTTATCTGCTTGCTCTTCAGCCTTTGTACTCATAAGCAAGTCGGACAGCACAGATGGATAGTATGAACCTGTAGCTGGGGTCTGCTCACTGTGTACGGTTTCTTCAGCTTTGAGATCGTCGATTGAACTCAATGGCAGTGGAGTTCCTCCAGAACCTTCTTCGTCGTTTTCTAATAGACCACTCAAAATGCTTAAAACTGATTCGTTTTCATTGAAGCTTGAGACGTCTCCTGAACCTTTCAAATCACTATCAATGCTTTCCTCAGAGCCGATGGGAGATGAGTGGAGTTCGAGAGGACTATTAGTGGTGACGGCAGCTTCTTCAGCCAAATTCTCCTCGTTATCATTGCCAACCTCTGAGGGTTCATTGATCAAGTGATGATCTTCAAATTGTTCAAACTTTTCAATTTCACTGAACTCGGGTTCAACATCAGCCACAGGTGTGGCCAATGTTTCACTCTCTGCAGCTGCCAAAGGCACGTATTCAGTTGTGTCAGGTTCACTTTCATTGGCATTCGCTCCAGTTTGCGTTTCGTTTGCTTCTTCAATGGCGTCCGTTGGTGTTTTGTCATTAACATTAGCATGAACATTTTCCATCACTTTTTGTGTTTCTTCCAATTCGAAAGTTGGGTGGACAAGTGGTTCGTGATCAGAATTTTGCTCAGATTCGGAACGAACAGTTGTCGCTTGATCGTTTTCTAATACATCATCGTTGTCTTCTTTGATCTTTTCTGCTTCAGTATCGATCTCTTTCACCTCATTGAATGGATGGACTCCAAGTGTATTATCACTTTCAGTTTTCTCATTTGACTCGCTAATAGTGTTTTCATCGCTGGAAATTGGATTCTCATCTAGTGCCAAAGTTTCGTCACCTGAGTTGGTCTCTACTGTCTCTGTGGACATTTTGCTTGGCAATGTTTCAACGGAGCTAACTAGGTTATTGTCATTTGCGTCATTTGAAGGTTCAGCGCCTTCGATAATGTTTTCTAAATCATGTTCTTCTTGGATAGCTTCGTTTGAACTTTCATTTTCCAACACTGTTTCTTTTGTATCTTCTTCTTTCTCTGGTGCGTTTGGAGTTTCTTCGGATTCGAGTAGTTTATTTTCATGAGATAAAGCTTCATCGGAACTAATGCCTTGAGGGACACCTATTGAAGCCGTGAGATCTGGTTTTGATTCGAATGCATGCTCATCGAGATTTGAAGTTTCAGCATTTACAAAAGATTGTGTTGCATGTTCAGCTTCCTGTGTTTCTAGATTATCTTGAGGAATTTCACTTTCTGCTTCGCTAGCTGAATTTTGGACATTGTTCTGGGGTACTTCTTGTGCTCCACCTTGTAAGAGGTCTTGCAAAGTTATTGGGACTATTTCTTTTTCCACAACCTCTTGATCAGAGCCTTTGTTAAAAACTTCCCCTGTAACAACTTCAGCTGGAAGTGCTTCTAAAGGTTCGTTTTGTAAAATACTTTCTGTCGATTGATCAATTTCCTGTGTTTGATCTTGAACTTCATCCGAAGATATTGGGATTACTTTTTCGGACAACGATTCGGGCAACGATTCTATTTCAACAGCTTCAGTGTTAATTTCAGGTATTTCGGCTTCAATAATTGGATTTATTTGTACTTTTGAATCTGATTCTTCTTCATTCGATTGTGGCTTAGATTCTTCTTTTTCTTCAGATGCTTCTGATGGGTTTTCTGGCAAGTAGATTAAATCATCTAGAGCAGCTTGTTGTATTGTTTCTTCCTGAAGAGTTTGAAGACCTTCATCTTCACTCTCGATCACTGGTTTCTCAGTTACACTCTGGATTTCTTCTTTGTTCTGTTCTTCAGCATCTTTTTCAGCAAGAGCTTGAGCAGCTTCTTGAAGCAATTCTTCTATTGTTTCTTGAACAGCTGTAGGAGGTGGTGCTACTTCTTGTTGATCTTCACTTGCTATTTGTTGGTGCTGCTCCAACGAAGGTGTCTCTTCATGAGCTTCAGCTAAATCTACATCTTCGCTTATATCTGAATTAATTTGTTCTTTTTCAAGTGTGTTCACTTTATTATCCTCTTCAGAAACAGTTTGGGAATCTTCTTTAATTATTTCAAAAATTTCGTCTTTCTTAATTTCTTCGCTGATAGGTTGCTCTGTAGGTGTTTTTTCTGCATCTTCATACTCGTGTGGCTTATCAGTAATTTCTTCTTCAATAATTTTTTCTTCTTCAGTTGATTGCTCTGAGATTGGTTTTTGAGGAACTTCTTCTTGGATATTTTCTTCTTGAGCAGAGTCTTCAGCCACATGTTCTTCTTCATTTGATTGTTCTAAAATTGATTCTTGTGGAATTATTTCTTGAATACTTTCAGTTATTGCAGCTACTTCTGCTTCTACTTCTTCAACTGATTTTTCTGAGCTAGCCTCCTGTGGTACTTGTTCATCCAAATTTTCTTCCTGAACAACTACTTTTTGATCTTCATCAATTGATTGTTCTGAGTTTGGTTCTTGAGGAACTTCTTCGTGCATATTTTCTTCTTGAATATGTTCTTCAATTTTGTCTTGAACAACTTCTTCAATTAGAGCTGGTATTTCTAGACTTTCAAGGCCTGTTTGTTGAATATCAACAACTGAAACCTTTTCACCTTCCTCCTTATTTGATTCGATATCTTCGTTTTCCTTTTCGACATTGGAAGTAATTACCAAATTATCCTGGACATGTTCTTGAGAACTTGTGGGATATGAATCTAGAATAGCTTCTGTATGTGCTTCAACTTCTTCATCAACAACTGTAGCTTCTTCTTGACCATGTACATCTGAACTGGGTCTATAGTGTGATTCTTCCATTTGTCCTCCTGTGCTGCCAGTCTGTTCTTCAAGAGAGTTCTTATTCTTTTCTTCAGAACTGAGCTGGGAATGTTCTTGCTCCAAATCATTATTCATTTCAATTGGTTGCTTAAGGTCATTCTGAACAACTTCGTTAGCGTTTTCTTCTTGGGATTCTAAGTTTAATGGTTCTGAAATATCTAAATTTTCTTGAGACACATGTTCTTCTATCAGTTCGCTTTCTGGTAAAGGTGAACTTTGTGGTGAAGAAAGATTTTCTTCTTGTGGTAGCTCCTCTTCTAAAGACTCTTCAATGGGTTTTGATGTCTGTACATTATCCACTTCAGGTGCATGTTCAGTTTGTGTTTCTTCCTCTTTTTCTTCTTCTGGCAAATTAATAATTTCTTCGGTTTTTTCTGGACTCGATGCTGATTCCTCGGACTGATTAATATTATCCTGTAATTCGGTTTTTTCTGGGCTATCTTCATGTTCTTCAACTTCTTCCGAGATATGTGACAATGGTTCAATTGTGTTTGCTGCATCCAAAATTTCTTCTGGTGCATTACTAATGTCCAAATGTTCCTCTGGCTTCTCAGCTTCGGAATTCACAGAATTTAACTCTTCTTCAGCTTCATTTTGTTGAATAGTTTCAGTTTTTTGTTCGACTTCAGCTGAAATTTCTGTTGCTGTTTCTTGTTCAGGTTGTAACTCATCTGCTGGTTTTTCTTGTTCTATTTCGGAATGTTGATTCTCGTTTGATTCTTGTTCAACATTAGCCAAAGTAACTGTTTCTTCGGGCTTAATTTCAGGCCTTTGCTCGGTTTGTACGTCTTCGTTAGGTTTTTGTTCTAACTCGGTTTCCTCATGAACTAAAATAGTACTTTCCAATTTTGTAATTTCATTTGTTTCTTCATGTGGCGTTATTACAACTTCATCCGCTGAAACCACAGGCACGTGTGGATTTTCTTCAACCTGTTCTGCATCTTCTTCATTGATACTTGTTGGTTCTTCGATGTCAATTTTATAAGGATAATCATCACTCGTAACAGCTTGCTGTGCAACTTCTACTTCCATACCTGGTGTCGAACTTGTTGTGTGATAAGTATTAAGAATATCTAAGGCTTCAGTATCAGCTGTCAAATCCTCACCACCTGCCTGTTCACTTGAAGAACTTACAGAAAATTCAGGTAGTTTTGTAAATTCAACTTGATTTTCTGTAGATGAAGGTTGGTTGATGATTTCGTCATTATTGACCAATAAAGGTTTGCCTTGCGTCGACAGCTCATAGTGCGATATCAGATCAATAGGCCGGAAGACAGTTGGAGGTGGAGTAATCAATGGTGCATAGGTTGTAGTTTGACTCAAAACAACATCGGCTTCAACAGAACTATCATCTGCAATACACATGCCTCCATATTGTTTAGCAGGTGAGGTACATTGACAACGTCCAAACAAATTGGGAATCAGAAAATCACAATGGCTTCTTTTGTCATTCATTTGGCAATGGGCGTGGCTGTAGCAAACAGCTCCTGGGTGGGCAGCTAGAAATAAAAAAAAAAAAATACATTAATTTCAATTTAAAAAAAAAACGAAAAAGTTAAAATCAAAAGGGGGAGAGTACGATAACTTAGGCGACAAAGTTTAATGATGGATTTGTATAGAACAGTTAAAAACAAGCATTTTTTACTACGGGAGGAGGGGGGTCTATCTCCCCCCGTTTAGGCGGTAGGGGCAATTTAAAAAGTATGTACATTAAATGGAAAAAAAATAATTAAAAAATAACGGTAATACTTACAATTAAGTATTATACCTTTTTTTAAAGCCAACACTTTTGTCTATTAGCCTGTTTTTAAATCAAGTCAAAACTATGCATAGTTTTTGAAAAAAACAGTTTTAAATTCAAAATTTGGACAAAAAAAAGTTAAAAATAAGGTTTAAAGTGTAATTTTTCAAAACCTTACGATTATCTACTACTGTTTTTTTTTAGAATTCATTGCTCTTATTTGTTTTTGATTAAAAACTGAAAACTAGATGATTTTATGTCTTCTAGTTCTTGAGAAAATTGAAAATTAGCAACAAAAAAATCTTTTAATTAAATTATTTTTTCCTTGCTTGAGTATTTACGTAGTCTTATTTTGATAGTAATAATCGAATATGGATTAAGATATACCAAGGATAAATTAATTTTTCTTAAATCCAGCTTATTTAAATGCAAAAGAAACTTTGCATGCACCCCATCTTGCACCCACCGCACCTTTCACCCACCCAACCTTGCACCCAGTCCACCTCGCACCCACCCCAAATCCTATAGTGTGCCCAAGCAGGGGGGTTGCAGGAGGGCAGCATGCCCCCCCTTACAGATCCCACTGTTGCATACACCCAAACTCGCACACACCTTACTGTTGCATACACCCAAACTCGCACCTACCATATTGTTACTATCAAAATAAGACCACTCAAGCAAAAAAAAAAGAATTAAATTAAAATAGTAGTTGTGGTTATTTTCAATTTTCTCAAAAACTAAAAGACATACAATCATCTAGTTTTCAGTTTTTGATCAAAAACAAATAAGAGCAATAAATTCTGAAATAAGAACAATGGTAGATAATCTTGAAGTATTGAAAAATTACACTTTAAACCTTTTTTTTAAATTTTTTTACTCAAATTTTGAGTTTAAAATTAAATTTTTCAAAAACTACGCATAGTTTTAACTTGAATTAAAAACTGGCTAATAAAACAGAATGTTGGCTTTAAAAAAAGGTATGATACTTAATTGTAAGTATTACCGTTATTTTTTAATTATTTTTTTTCATTTTAAATAACAATTTTTTTAAATTGCCCCTACCGCCTAAACGGGGGGAGATAGACCCCCCCCTCCCATAGTAAAAAATGCTTGTATTAAGCCCCTCTACCAAAAACCGTTATTATATCTTGTCGCCTAAGTTATCGTACTCGTGCCATCAAAAGAAATGTAAAGTTGAAGAAATATCAAATGCGGACAAAATGACGGTAATTACTCTCCGATTCTTCAGCAATAATAAGTTCGTGAAAGACCTCATTGAATTACACACTTAAAATTAAAAAGAAGCACAGTTTGCAGATAGAAGTGTTTCAAAGATTGAAGATTATCAAATTACATTTATGTAAATATATCTCACTCCACCGAACGTGTAATAACCGCTTAAGACACTTATCATCTTTTTGTAATAGAACATGATTTTCTTCGACAGTGGTCAACCAGCAATCAAAGTATAAGACTTTAAATATCAAAATACACTGCACTGAAAAGCTACATTTTAACATTAACAAGACATTTGTGCAATCAGCCGAATAAAGTATCGAATTTCTTCAACATCCACTTATTGGCATCAGCATATCATCCAAAAAAACTCATCCAACGATTAATCTTCTTTTTTTATACCGGCCCTGTACCTTACTCAAATTCAAAACCTAGCAAACAAAAAGAAGTCTTTAGCTAATGAAGCTTTCTGGCCACATATTTTTCAACTTCAACTTCATCTTCACTCTAAAAATAGCAACATACCTGTCAAAAAATAAAAGAAGAAAAACGTAAAGAAGACCCGCAGCGAAATAGGCAATAAAGAAAAATCTCTTGCGGTTACGTCGGGCGTCTTATTATAGAAACAAAAATTCGAAAGAAGAAGAAACGCAAAATAAAACGTCTCACATTCCACTTCTGAATAGTTTAGGCCTTGCATAGACCAAGACTAATACCAAGACTAAGACCTGATTGTGGCTAAGGCATCTCTGATATGTGTGCTATGCAGTGCACCTGTGCGAAGTTTTTTTTTTTCCTGACCCACATTCGTTTGGATGGAGATGATGGTGCTCCCAAAGCTATACTCCTTAGTTTACTAAGTTCACTTCATTGCACTTGATGCCTTCAATAGCACTGTCTCTTCCTGGGCTCTACGCTGCGGGAATGAATCTACAAAATATCTAAGAAAAATTCCCATAAGGTGCTATGCCCGTGCGCCATCGCCATCGCCATCCATATCATCTTGTCCCCTATTCCCCTGTGTGAGGCTGTGCGCTGTTCACTTGGATGGAATCTTTAAAAGAAAAGATTTAAGACGCTTGATCAACCTAAACATTCGTCTATTGAGAAGACTCCCCAGACTCAATGCGTACTTATAAGTCAAGTCAGTCGGTGTACAAGATCAGCAGAAAAGCAGAAAAAAAAACTTACACCGTGTACCGTTTCATAGTTTTCGATATATTCGAGAAGCCAGCAGCAACAAGTGAAGCATCAGAGACTATCTAACGTAAAAAAAAGAAAGAAAATCAGGCCAGACAATCTGACGTGCACGCTGAAGCGCACCATTGACGCGAGACGGGATTCCTTCCGACTTGGTAACCTAGTCGATCAATCGTCGTCGTCGCTAGTCGGTCGGTCGTGTATCGGATCGTTCACTCCACCTTATTCAATCAAGGCGCATAGACGATGATCATATTCCCATGGTTACTATGGTTACAGAGTGCACGTCAGTGGAATTGCGATGTCGATGGTGATGGCAGCGGGCTGGATCCAGAAACAGAATCCGAAACAGAGCTTGCTATATACATAGCTAAGCCTGATTGACGATTTTCAATTTAATGAGAATAGTTCTTGTGAATCTCAATTGGAAAGCAATGCGTCTCCATCGTCCGCGTCGATCGTTCGGTGAAGATCGGTAATGGGATGTGATCGATCCGACAATGTGATGATTGGTGCTCTGGTGGGAGAAAGGGAGAATCCATGTGCACTACACACAAGACACAACACAATTTCCTAATTGACGTTCAATAATTACTTAGTGAGGACGGACCCGACCGACGGTGGCGACGCACGGACAGAGTCTGGTTTTCCATTGGGATAATCCAACAATGGAGGCATAGCACGCAAGTGATCCCCAAATATAGTCAATGGGGTCGCGCTTTTCAAGCGGACAAGAACGGAACGACTAAAGCTGCAACTGCACCATCGAACGGTTGAAATCAAAGCCAATCAACGACTTTAAATTGCGGATTTCGGGTTGCGGGTTGGAAGATAGGATACAAAATTGTGGTGTGGTTATACTTTATAGTATAGATCCTCAGACACATGCATCAGCATCAGCGTGTCCCGTTGTTATCCCGGAATTGAACACTTACCGCTGTAATATGGACTTTTATCCTACGCGAGTGGGCCTGAGTCTGGGTCTGGTCTTGGGCTTGGGCACATGGCGCACGGCACAATCGTCCGCGTCAAGAGAACAAAGAGCACCTTGTTGAAGTCTCAGTTTAATCATGTGTAGTTTTCCTGGACATGTGCACTTTTCAAGCGCGCAATTTGGCCAATGACTGCAGGATAAATTATACCACACCACCGTGAAAATATCGTAAGATTTATCCAACAAAATATATTGTAGTACTTTCACAGAAGACAGAAGGTTCATGGCATTCGCGTTTCGCGTTTCGCCCAGCTCTAAAAAGCTACTTTCACAAAATTGATCATTATGTTATGCCATTATGAGGATGAGCGCACTTTTGCAACTCTCCAACAACAAACGCAACAAAACGCCTTGCTTTGCCTTGCCTTGAGGAATATCTTTATTGGATGATCATGGTGATGATGATGCTGATCTAAGTGAATATGGATAGTCTATTCGTATGATGATGGTATCCCTTAAATGGCATGGAGTTTTGTATTTACAAATAATCAGTCCGTGCTTGGGAATTTCCATTAAACTGCCGTTAAAGATTTAACCAACAAAGAATTATTGCAATCAATCTTGATGAAACTATGGGAAAATATTACTGATTGTGATGTGAGATGATGATGAGCTGCTATAGCTAGTTGTTTTGTTATGACCTGAAAGCTGAAGAACAACGAGCTTGATATAGCTATGAACAAATTATTGTGATAATATGGGTCTTGAAAAAGCCACAGGAGTGATAGTGACTTATTAACGTTCCAAACGGTTGAAGTTTTCATTATTCTAAGAAAAAATAAACGTTGACGGAACAATCGATATTAGCATCACTAAAAATATTTAGTGGCGCACTGGGGTTAATTAATCGGTGGAAAATGAAGCTTGTGTACGGGGGTTCAAGTATTATCTGACCTCATACGATGTTAAATCTGAAAACACACTTGGTTTAATCTGATTCGAAATAAAGTGGGTATGTGGTGGTCTAAGATTTAGAGCTTATTTTATTCTTTTCTGTCAAAAGCATAGACATCATTATTTAAATAATTTGACGTCGAATCATGTGCGAAATATCAATCATATCCGCGTTTTACTATCAGAATGATCCAATCTGGATCAGATCAAGAAAATAAGACACCTGGGACCATCAAATTTAAATTATATTATTTGACGTTAAGAGCGCAGTTGCCCTTCGATCATTTTGTTCAACAATGATTTTGTTGTTCTTTTGTTTTGGGGAAAACTGAAACCTGCATATGTATGTTGTATGTATTTTTAACTTCCCATAGGAAGTTATTGTAATTGGTCCGATTTGTCAAATTGAAAATTTTTACATTTCTCAACGTTTCAACAAAAGATTTTTAGAAAGATGTCTGTGCGTGCGTGTGTACGTACATTCGTACGTTCGCGACGTTTTTTTCGTCGGCTATAGCTCAAGAACCAGAAGAGATTTCGACTTCAAATAAATTTTGTTATGCAGATAATAATGCAGAAAGATGCAGAAAGGACTCTCAAGAAAATTGCGTGGGTGTTTTTTTTACCATAGCAGTTTAAAAAAAAAAAAAAAATTTTTAATTATTTTAATTTCAAAATAATTTTGTGCAACGAAGAATAACATTTTTAACATCTGGTAAAATCTTGAGAAAAATCGAATTGACAGTTTTTTTTCATAAAAAATAAAAACCTGAAAAAAACATTGCTCAAAGTTAGTAAAAATTGAATTTCGACTCAAATATCTTTTCAAAAATTTGAGATTACGGCTTTGATTTTGTCTTATAAGAAATATTGTTTTCAACATTCGATAAAATTTTGGGAAAAATCGAATTGACAGTTTTTTTTACAAAAAATTAAAAACCTAAAAAAAAACAGTACTAAAAGTTCGTCAAAATTGATTTTCGACTCAAATATCTTTTCAAAATTTAAATATGTTAGCTTCAAACTAATTTTATCTCATAAGAAATATTGTTCTGAACATTCGATACAATTTTGAGAAAAATCTAATTGACAATTTATTAACACAAAATAAAAACCTAAAACAAGCATTACTAAAAGTTCGTAAAAATTTATTTCGACTCAAATATCTTTTCAAAAATTTGAAATATAGGCTTCAAATTAATTTTATTTTATAAAAAATATTGTTTTCAACATTCAGTAATTTTTTTAGAAAAATCTAACAGTCAGTTTTTTCATAAAAAAAAATTAAAATCTACAAAAAATAGTACGCACAATTGGTAAAAATTGATGTTCGGTTCTCGATATCTCGTGAATAATAGAAAACATTGAATTCAAATTAATTTCGTTCATCCAATTTGTATTTGTTTATATAAGAAATAAAAACTTTTAAGAAATGCTACTAAAATTGGTAAAAATTGGTTAACGACTAAAAATTTCGTGAACAAAAATAGATTTTGAAATAAAACTATTTCATCATATCCAAAATATTGTTGGTTATTTTAAAATTTTTTAGAATAATATCACTGATAACTTTTTTAACAAAACACGAAAGCCTTCGGGATGGAAAGTTATCTGTGTGGGTCGCATCCCAGCCTTTTTTTTCAAATATAAATTTGTTCATTCATTTTAATTGCACAAAATTATGTTTTGTTTTGTTAAACATTTCCCTTATTTTATCGATTACACACAAAATAAAAAAAAATACTAAGCTGTGATTAAAAAATATTTCGTTTCCAGATAAATGATAAATTTATTGAAATAATTGGAAGTGATACCAAACTTTACAAGACAAAATTTCACCTGGTGTGAAATAGAGAAACTAATTTTTGGATCACAAGAATAGATTTAAGCAGGATTTTGCTTTGTTGTTGCAACGAAAATAAAAATATAATCTGATGTGGATCACGGGGAAAATAAAACACGGCTTATAAAACAAAATTGCTTTTAACTGACGTTTAAAGTGAAGTAACAATTAGTAGATGCGTCAAATTTGTTTTGAAATTGCGAAATCATTTTTACGGCAAAACTAGTTTACATATGTATGTATTTCTTTTCTAAAGTGAATTTTATTCAAAGTTGTTTTATGAAACGTATTTTTGCCAGAACACTCAGGATTTAAAAATTTAAAAAAAAATTATAATTAATCCTTTTACGAAAAATATAGGCGAGAATTTCAACTCAACCCATCGTTACATCATTTTAACTGAACTTTGATAACTTGAGCTTATTTAAGATATAAGTAGATTGTTTAGTATAAGAAACAAAAACACCTTCCTAATTTAAATTTATCAGCAATGTCTTGTTTTGTTTTTTGAAGTTGCTTGTATTTGTAGCAATTGCTCAAAAAACAGAAACTAATAATAAATTTATGATTCATTACACTGAAAAGGCATCAGCAATAATTTGTTGATAAATGAGATCAGTTTTTATTCATTTTTTCATACAACAATTTTTAAATTTCGTTAAGTTTTTAAAAGTATGTGTCATGGTTTCCAACCTACCACATTTCTAAAGCCCAGCGTATAGCTATTGGCGTTTTTTTCTTTAAGGAGCACATAACTGAGCTTTCAGAAATAGATCTGGATCGCCTTTTAAGCTTGTTCTGTTCATTTATTTTTGTTATATAATTTATATACTTTTATTTTTAATAAAGAAAATGCTTAACATGTAGAGTACATAATTTGTATTATTTTTTAATTTTTAAAGATTATAGTTTTTCACCGAAAAAGCTTCACACACTTAAGTTTGTTTCAATAAATTTTAAGTGTGACACTTGCTTAAGTAACCAGAATCCATTATGGTTACCTACTTTTTGTTTCAACGATAGCTTTTAAAAACTTTTCGTTCGATTTTGACATTAGCTTAAGCTCGGCTTACACTATTATAGTTTGATCTTTAGCTTATTGACCGGACAAATGGAGTAAAAAAGCTTATCGAGGCTGTCTTCACGTTTTTTTCGTGTTGCATGTAAGAGACAAAAAGCAAATTCTAAAACATTTGACAGTTCAGTTCTTTAATGTGTGTGTGGGAGATCTCTGATGAAACTCTGCTCAGAGTTAACTATAACTCAGCGCACTAGAGCTTTTCTATTCACGGTTTCAGCACCAATATATAGCAACATCAGAAAAAATGAGCAAAATTTGCAATTCCCAAAAAATTCGACGCATCGCTGCGTTGTATGGAATAAATCTGTTGGGTTGTATGCCTTAAGATAAACAAATGCCTTCTTCCATCGAATTTTGTTTGCGTAAACCAAATTAGAATCTATTGCAATTGAAGAACGAAATATCTAAACAAAAAAGTTATTATGGCCGGTAATATCTGTGAATTATACCCAATCCATTATGTTATTAAAAATCTTTCTAATAATTTCTTTATGCAGATCTCCAAAGATAATAAAATTTGCAATCAATAAACAAGAAAGATCTAATAATTGTTGAAAATTTATCGTTCATATTTTCATTACTTTGAAATCAACAGGTTTTATCTTCACATGAGATCTTCACAGACGATATTGAAGATTTGATTTTTACCTTAAGGTATACTTTTGAAGAAATTAGAAACGGTATTTTTGTCGGTTTTGAATTGATGAAACGCACATCAAATTATTCATAACAATAACCATCTCATAAATTGTTTGAAGCAAAGCATATAGATAAAAAAGTTATAATATCCTTCCAAAAGATATTCCCGCCCATTTTCTCCTTGCATATTATATCCAATCCATTATGCATTTTTGTGCAACACATAAAACATTCCAAATGTGCTGATTTCTCTCTCTCTCCTTAAAATGCATTTAAAGCTGTTAACAACACCAAATTCCTGTATACAAAATTGGTAAACAAATTTTATGATCTTTCAGCTTTGCAACAAGCCATAAAAATTATAAAAAGAGAAAGAAATTATAGAAAACTATGAAAACTGAAAACAGAAAACAACCTTTTCCACAACTTTTCTTCAATGAATCCATAATAATAAATGTGGAGGATACTTTTACAGGTTGTGTGTGCAGCCCTCCTAAATGGGAACTCACCTGTAGGTACTCACAATAGATCGGATTCCGTTATAAATTTATGTTTCTAACGACCAACGGACGCAACGGATTTACGGTCGTACCGACGACGAGCGACGTACGGTGATACGGATATAGGGACGGACTATCGAGTATCGACTATCGACCAACTTATAGGTGGTTATGGGCTGAGCTCTGAATAGGTTTGGAATTCCTGTAGGCGAAATGACGACCACGATAAATCAATTCGCTTGCGGCCCTCTTGGCCGCCTTGAACAACTCTGCTGATGCTGAATAGCTTAATTGTGAATGTGCTCACAATATATACATATATAGCTTAGCTATAACTGTCGAAAGGAGTTCAGTATATATAAAAATGTTATCTTTTATATGGCTCTTAATGCTGCATTAGTGTCCAATTATACGAAGAACCTATACTACACCTATAGAATTGCCAGGTGATTATTATTTTAAAACTGTATATAAGAATTTCAATCACCATACTATGTATGTACCTTTCCATCTAGACTATGTAGACACCATTAGATTGTTATAAGGTTTTTTTTGTTGTTGTTGGCGTTATTGTATCGTTCCAACTAAACCCATCATTAGCGAATACTAAAGAACAAGCTCTAAGTACAGACCATCATCACATCAGCAGGTCTCCCGCAATGCAACTTCTTTCCTCTCATTAATTATTAATTCGGAAAAGACGAAATTAAAGCCTTTATCCATGGAGATGGAGAGTAACATCCGTATCCATAGTTTAAACCAGAGCAGATGCCTTCCTAAGATATGTATGCTATCTTCTTATTTTTCTTTCCATATGAAATGATCTTCGCAATAGAGACTGTGAGGACGCTTTAGCACAGTGGGGCAGATGAATATCTTAAGTAAATTAACATAAAACTACATAAGCAACATTTGATACATAAAATTATACCTGAACTTAATTTTATATATTAATTTATATCTCTTAAAAGGTTTTGAACAAAATTGAAATAGTTTTTCCAAAACCTTTTATAAAATGAAAGTACAAATTGAGACGATAGGGTATATCGTGAATAACGTTTCCAACAGAATATTTTCCTTCTACGAAAAGGGAAAGTGAATAATTTCCAATAATATCCATTCAAATTTATTTTTAACGGAAATTAAATCTTATTATGCGCATTTCCAAGTATCGTTTGGTGGGAAAAATTGTCCTCGAAATTTTATTTCCGATAGCCCCAAATAAAAGAAAATAATAACTCTATTAAGGTTCCATAAGACGAAACAAGGTCATGCATTTTTCCGGTATTACATTTTTGATGGAAATTTTATTTTATTATAGAGTTCGTGATTCTTTAGAGTTTATTTTAACCATTTTTTCGTATATTTTCGTTCAGTATCTCGGTCATAACTTGAAAAACGTGGGTTTTAAATGCGTCTTAGACGAAAATCTAACGGTGTCAAATCTTATGATCTGTTGCCTAATTGACAATTGCCAAGACCAATAAAACCATTATCATTCGACAACATGGAGAAATCCATACATTAGGATCTCATTAACAGACTAAGCACCTTTGCATCAGCTGTTCTTTTGCATTTTAACCACTTTTTCGCACATTTTCGTTCAGTATCTATATTGTACTTCAAATGGTAAGGTAGTGTGAACTGTATTTAAAATAAAAGAGGTAGAAAATGTTTGAAAAAGTAAACAAACATAATAAAAAAAAGAGATAGCTGTAGAAAAGTTTTATGCCTTGGATCTATGTACATCGTTTTCTTTTCGCACGAAAACCTATGTATAACTGATGGCGATAATAAAACGCAGCTAATATCTATCTGAAATTGAACACAGTCAACTAAGTCAACAGTCAACTTACACCTTAAATGACAGCTGAGTTTGACAGGTGTCAAATGCTAGGTTATCGTGTAAACAAACTAAAAGTTATTAGCTGATTAGTGAAACAACTTAGGTATTCTTAAAGTAAACAAAGTAAATTTGTATAACAAATTTTTTTGGAAGTATATTAAAGTACTGATTAAATTCACTAAAAAATAGCTTAAAACTAGATATTTTCAAGATTAAAACTTTTACTTTGAAAGACCTTGCTATAGGTGTAGTTGACTTTCTTAACTACCCCACAGTGTACCTACGATGACGACGAACGTGATGCACAAAACAAAAACGTGCAGTAACTTATGAACATTAAAGATCCGAAATCCCTCACTATATAGTTTCATTAGATTCTAACTTCTAAGTTTCACAACCAGAGAATTGCATATAGAGTGTCTTATTTATGTGAGGTATAAGGCATAACAATTGTGGATACTGTGAAAAGAACTCGCTGAAAAAGTCTCATAAAACCTGTGCTGCTCCAGCTATCCCCTACCCTAATCTTCTCTAATTACGATCTGGTATATATTGCTCGCCTAATAGAAACAGTAAAGCAGTGAAACAGTAATGTGGTGTGATGGAAGTATGGACGCGTGCTTTAACTGCAAATATTTTGAAAACGAAATTCAAAACCATTTTTGACTTCAACTATGCATAAAAGTATCTATCTACTTGGACAAGTTGTACAAGATGGTTTCTGTGTAGTAAAATTCTCCAAATGGTTCATGGTTGATGACTTAAAATAAGAATCGCAGAAGGTTTGTCGACCTATGGCGTGATTTACCATTCCAATTATATATCACATGGACATTGGGCACAGAGCATGGGCAGGGCAAAGTATCGGCAGACAAAATGAGAGCACGAATTTCAATTTAAAGAAATTGCAAATGAGTTCCTATAAAGTTTTTACCAATCGCACTTAAATCAAGATTTTGATAAAAGAATCTCACTTTGAAAACAACAGCCAAACAAAAATATACTTTCTTTCTGAAGCAAGAATAATTAAAGGGACAAGATCAGTGAGTGGAGAAATCGCAGTTCTTCTATGTTTTATAATTGGTCACAAGTTCTTTTAGGAACTGTGTGGGACTGCCTGTCTAACTTATTTTAAGTAGAGCTTTCAATTTCAAACTTTAATAATGTGATCTCGAAATGTATCTCTTAATTAAATAAAGGTTAACCTAAATGTTTATAAGTTCTTGTTATATTTCTGATTTTACATTTTTAATAAGATGCTAATTTCCCCAATTATGGATACATTCGAATGTGGGATTAAGTTACTTTCGTTTGAGGAATTTTTGGTCGATCATTTATTTTTACATCTTCTACTCGTATATTTTAGATAAAAAATGACATAATTTGTGACTACCGAAATTTCTCAAAATGATAATTAGAAGAATTTTATAGATTAATTAAATTTCTTGTATAAAATTTATCATATGTTTAACTGGAAAAGCTCATAAATCATACAAAACAATGATAAATGTTTTATTTGTTTTTGATTTATAGTTTATAGAAGACAAGTATTTTTGATAGTAGAAGATAAGGCCCTGCAGCAAAAAGCAATAATTAACAGTGTAATATCTTCAAAGCAGGTTTTTGTTTGAAAAAAAAGACAATTTTGAGATGTTACAAAATTGTGACTGATCTCAGCACAAATACTCTGTCACTGTCCACTTTACAAATACGAACAGTAAGAACTTATTTGCAATCGAAGATGGTTCGACAACGATTTTGTACCGTTTTTATATTACTTGATTCAAAATTGGTCACAAGATAAGAACTGGTTCGAAGATCGTATTGAAGAAAAAAAAGATCGAAACCTACTCCAAGTGTCGCCTCATCATTTATCTATAAGTATAACCCGACTAACATAAATATCTTCACTTTCAAATGAATATGTAAATAAATACACGCTTGTAAAGATAAAAACCTACCTTTAGCCAAAGGTACAACATGCATCCATCTTTAAGTAGACCAAAGTCGCTTCGATCAATAGAGTACCGCCTCGTCGTGGGTCTGTCGATGTACAACTACGATGAAGACGACCAAGACCAAGTCGACTACGACGACGACGACACGATGGACTATGTTGGTGATTCATCTGCCTAAGGTGACGGGTATAAGAGGCTGGAGCACTTTGGCGCCATTAGCTTATCTGATCAAATGTTATGGCATGAATCTTAACACGCCTGATGAATGCACTGCATTGCCGATACAAGAAACTATAGTATCCAGGATGAATGTACATTTGTATATATGGTTGCAGTAAAAAATGCGCTCATCTTTATTACCCCGTAGGCAAAACATTTATAGGTAGGTAGGTAGGTAGTCTGTGGCCAGTTTTAGGATCTTAGAAACTTTTAATGAACATTCCGTACCATAATAATAGATCAAGTCCAAGTTGGCATACAAAGTAGCACAACAATATCTTGCTTTACTTTTTCAAATTCCAAACAAACATTCCTACCTTCCTATACATCGCATTCGTACCTTTAACAAACAAATGGAGAGTTAAATGCTAAAGGTGCAATAATGTGACTCATTCTCCCATCATCAGAGTCAAAGTCGCACAGCCTGAGCCAGAGTCATAGCAAGAGTTGCAAAGGAATTACCATTCCAAGCACATCTTGTCGCTGACACACTTTCATTTCATCCAGTTCTTGTGCCGATAGTGGTTTTAAAAAAAGCAAATAAAAACAGCGAGGGAAAAAATAATGAAAGCAGAAATATCGCAGAATAATCAAATTCTACACGAAGCAACTCTCATAAAACCAAACAAAAAAATAAATAAATATTATACATCTCGCATCGCTCAACTCAATCACACCACATTGGCTCATTTCCGGGAAAACATGCTCGGAATGCCAACTATATTTATACGATACGACTACAAGTAGGTACACCAAATGGGAGTCATAAAATCTGAAGCTGAACTGAACCAAGACCAAGAACGTGGCACAGCCTCATTATAACCCCTGGTGAGAAAACTGCGAAGCATAATTTGCAGAAACGTCATCTTTTCAGGTTTTGGCGTTTTGCCCATATGCACAATGTGCATTGGGCTGTGGCGCTGCCGGCGGCGCGTAGATTAAAACAATTCGGACAGAATATTATCTACATTTGTGAGGAGCTTAACAATCAAGCAGCGCTAGCGTCTTTTTAAGCAAATCCTTAAATTGCTACGACGAGTTTATTATCAACTGAAAAATAAGTTTCAATGCAATTAAACGAGGAATCAGTCGGCCTCAGACACAACATCAACATCCTGAAGGGACGAAGGGGATGGATAGTTTTATTTCTCAGACGTTTAATTAAAAAGTCTGTTGGTGGAGGAAGTCTTAGATCTAATCAAGAGCTTGTATAAGAACGTAACGTAGTCTAAAAAAAGTTGTTTTTCAAAGGAAAGACTCTAGCAAAAAGATGTCTAACTGATTTTAAAGAGTGTTTTCTTGCTACAGATTTGTGAAAAACTTCAAACAGAATTCAACGATGGAATTTATTGGACCGATGGTTTCTATCTTGAAGAACTCAAGCGATATCGAAGAACTTTGTTAATATTTCAATTTCACACTCTACAGAGGTTGGACATCTCTTTTGTAAATAGATTGCTAGTGAAAAGCCAAAATGAAATCAATGATGATAAATCATCTGTCATCTGTAAAATTTGTACGCACAAAAAAAAACCAGTGCAACTAAATTCTTTGTCGAACAACTTGAAGTTCTTTGTCAATAAGTATGAGGCACCTTGTTTCTCTCTGTCATATTTTCGATAAAATTGACACATTAACTGTCCACTTAATAAATGCCACTTTCAATCTTTATTGTTGGTACGTAGGTTGGAAACTTTACCCACTTACCAACATAGTTAACATTCTTCTGGAGTTGTTTTAAGAACTGAATCAAAAGAATTCAACGTAAATGACACATTGCGAAAAGCGACACGAGCGGTATTTGTAAGAAACAAAAAACTGACTACATTTTTTCAAGATCACACTTCGATAGCAAGTGTGAAACAACAACATATTACAAAATAACTTTCATTAGTCGACAAGGCGCAAGCAATTCAATTAAGAAGCTGCATACTTCGTGCAGCCTACAACCAATTTTTTTTTTGTAATACCCGTCCACACTCAATCCTATATAAATTCATATCTATAGGAATATATATGTAGCCTCTTATTCTGATCTGTTCGGTCAGTCATCTAAAGTGTTGTCCAGTCCAGTTCAGTTCAGTAATATGCGTCCATATGTCCAACAACAATGCCAGTGAATTACGTTCCATCCGCGCCATCTACTATCCGCTGAGAATCCAAAAGCCAGACTAGACAAACTGGACGCGAATGTGATCGGATTGTTGTTGGCATTTTGTTCTTTGTGGCATTGCGTGTGGTGACAGTAATCGCATTTGTACGATTTGTCAACGATTAATCACCACCGCACAACCGGGCCTAACAATGTTTTGTTAGTTGGAATTATCTGTTTCGCGGTTGAATTGAGAATACAATAAGAAGTATAGTCATTTGTTTGATAATTGAATTTTAATTGATTGACATTACCTACATGACATAAAGTAATTATGCCACACTCGACTTCTAGAGTGTTGCTTTATTGGTTGAATGTTGATAGGAAATATCGTTATGTCTTGACAACTCTTGACAATGTTAACACAAAACATGCTAATTAGTGTTCAGTGTAAGTATAGGTACATTATACTTTTTTTTAGAATCTTCAAGACTTGTTGAGTACCTTCATGTAATGACTACTGAAACCCTTATATACATATGTAATGTATGTATGTGGTGCCTACATATGTGGAGTATTGATTGTTTTTATGGGAATAGAGCGATCAAAGTATAATATTTTTATTTTATCTTGATTTCGTCGCGTATAACACTTGTAAGCATTCTTTGTCGTTGCCAATAAAACATGATTAAAAATCGATTTATTTGTCATTCCATTGTTATTGACAAGCAGTCAATAGAAAAAGTATCGGGGAAGCTGACAAATTCACATTCGCATTTGTTTAAGCACTTAGGAGAGAAATACGAGCTGAATGCTCCGTAATAACTAATTTATTTTAAACTGCTTTAAGTTTTGAAGAAGAAATATTCGTAAGATAGAAACCAAACTAACCACATCTGTCAAACAGACAGGTATATATTGCATTGTTGAAGGAGAGCTAAATCTCTGAAAAAAAAATTGATCTATAAGTTTGATTTTAAATCTAAATTAACCAACTCAAAAATAAATTGATTTATTTTGCAAATGAAAAATTGCATAAGAAAGTCTTGTCTTCAAATCAATCTGCCATCAATCATAAAGACGCACTTTTAATTGTTTGAAATATGACAAGCGACATTTGGTGTTATTTTGTGATCTTCGTAAGGGTTTTGGACTTTGCACAGCAATAACGTTTTTAGTAATAGAAATCTAAATTAATAATCCCATTTTTCTCTGATACAAAAATAATTAAGTCGAATGATCTGCTTAAGATTTTGAAATGTTTAGGGGCCACATGTAGCTAATATTAACCATTCAATCTGTAAACTAAAAAAGTGTTTGAATGTATATAATTTACTGTGTTTTTTTAGTTTAGAAATCCAAATGATGTACTGATCAAATGAAAATCATTCAAAGAGAATTTTTTGAGAAAAAAAATTTAACTTTGACGAAAATTCATTTTTCTGTCTCCCTCACTTAAATTAATTTTCCTGAACTGCTGATTCTATTATGAAACATATAATGAAACAAATCGGTACGCTGATTCGTTTTTCAATTTTGTACAATTCCGATGACAGATTTCTGTCAGAAAAAAATGTCGCTGGATTTTTTTCAATGACCGCTAAAAACGACCTGTCAAACATTTTTTTCAATTATAAAAACCATATACATATGTAACAAAATCGTTCCACTGAAGGCGTTTCATTTTCTTATACCTACCATCTGTCATTTTTTCTGTCAATCATCAACTATAACCTAAAATGGTTTCCTGGATTGGTTTACTTCACAAAATATTAAGTGCAATTGAAATTTCGATAAAGTAAAATATTCAAAACTTAAAAATACTGCCCTGTATGTGCATACATATTTTTGTAAAGAACTCCCGGTTTTTATAGGAACTTTAATCCCAATGTATTTTATAGTGAATGTATTCAAATGACTCCAAGTGTAGACCTTAAACCTACCACAGCACAACATTAACTGCATTGACACCATTTTTTCTCACTAAGTACATCAACCTACAGCATTACTCTTTTTATTGATTTCTTATTGACTTAACCGTACAATAGTTTAAGTTATGTCAACATTTTCAATTCTCATCTCATCATATCTCAAAGCGCAACTTTGTTGTCACATCCATTGGACATAGATAGATCTGAAAAGTATATATTTACACAAATGATTGATGATCATCGTTTTGAAAAATAAAAAAGGGGCGAGGACGTGTGCGATGTTAATAAATAAGCATGCGCGCAGCACAGCACAGCACAGCGCATTGCAACGCAACCAAATGTTAATAGAAATTGAATCACTTACGTCCAAGACATGTATGCTTCCGGAACTGCAAGAATCCTTCCACACAACGACAAGCTCCATCCAAGCAACTGCTGTTGGCCACTTTCATCGTGCACTGATCGGCCAAAGTGCAGTCCCCTCCAAGTAGTTGCGCTATAAGTTAAAAAAAGAAAAGAATTCATTGTGTAAGCAGACATTTAGACATATTCTTAAAAGTCACAGGGTTCCACTATGTTTGTCTAACAATATACAATAATGTGGACGAAACAAATATTGAACGAAATGGACGGATGAATGGTATCTACCGGCTTAGCTGGGTGTGCGGAGCGGATGATGGTGCACATAAGAACATTCCGAGGAATGCATTTCCAGTTACGGCAAGATCAGTATGGCAAACATCGATTTACCGATGGCCTGGTTACCGGGCATCCAACTCGAAAAATTTCGGGAAACAGACACCCGACTCCAACAACTGCACAACCACTGCACCGATCGCACAATCATAGGAGGACACGCCCATCGCCTTCACCAGTCTAATTACCACTGCAAACATATATGCATGTATGAATTGCCATATAGGCGGATGCTAGAGATGGACATGGAGCTATAGAGCTGTGGAGCTGGTATAATTCAAATGTGGGATCCCAACTTATCGTGGTTATCGTTATACACATAAATATTACGACATTTTACGAGAGTGCACGAAGGTGCCACTTGGAGCATTTATTGTATGGCAAAACGAGGACACCAACTCATGCCATGCCATATACTTTATCAGTAAACGGAAAACCTCACAATAACATCACAAGACGGACAAACGGACAAACGGAATGGCCGGACAACCTAGAATTATAACGTTCTACTCCGTTGCATCCACTCCACAAATCCACATCCATTCCAAAGCTATTGTATTATTTTGTTATGCGGCATAGTGGAATTAAAAATAAGAAATAATAAAACGTTCTTCTTTACTTACATGACAAACAAGTCGTTACGTTGTACTGGACAAAATATGGCGCGCACTCACAATATCCATTCATCGAACACGTACTGCCTTTTATGAAATCTGTGCAGTCCATGTCATGTTGGCATTTAGATCCCAAGCTGCTCGCTAGACACTGTTCGAGTAGGGCGACAAATATGACGAACAGGATCTGGAAATAAAATAAAATGAATGCACACATGTAGTGAAATAAAAATACTTATATTAAAGTGAGGTATTATTATATTTGCAGCGATATTTAATTGATTTATTATTGATGAGAGTTATGACTATAGGTGGTGAGAAACATGTTCTGACCACGAAGCTACCCACTTATTATCAAAAATAAAATGTTTGTGTTAAAATTATTTATAATTAAGATACTGATGAGTGACACAAATTAGAGTGAGGAATGTACGTGACGAAACTTCTTTTTTTTTTTAAACGACTGGACTGATATTAATAAAATGTTGTATGTGCCAAAGTACTGTTTACTTACACAATTGCAATCCATAACAGTTTTAATGTAAATCAAACTAAACAAACCCAAAAAATTCTAAGCTGTCAAAATTTGATTGTACTTTTATAGTTATCAACAAATTGATTGTCTTACTTGAAACTTTTCATATAAATTTTTGTGATAAGTTCCAAAAAAAATGGCAGTTTACTGTTTATTTGAAAAGTTTGAAAATATTAAAAGTTTTAACGGAATAACTTCCGTTGGACGCAAGATATCAAATCGGAGCGTAAAGTTGTGCGCAACGCATATTTTGCCGGAGATTTAAGTTGCATTTGAGTTATTTATCATCTAGTGTGTTTTTTAATAGTTTTGTTTCCTAAAGCTTTTAACATTACAACACTTTATTAATAATTGTTTGCTTGGTTTCCAGAATAAGTCGTATGGAAAACAATGCACTTATCTGTCAAAATGTTTACACGAAAATTCACTTCCGCATTTTATAATCACGCTTCTTAAAATATCGCTACTAAATACCACCTTTTATAATTCCGCCTTTTGAAAATACCGCTTTTTAAAATTCCGTATCTTTTATGTAATAGGATTTTTTAATAATCTCGTTTCTTACTATCCCGCTTTTGTAATTAAAACTAATTATTGTTTTATTTAAAAAACATTAAACAAATAGTGTAAAATTGTTTCAATTTTAAAGCGCATTAATTGGAAAATAGAAAAATATGACATCTGTCATTTTTATATATTTTAAATAATTCTTGTTTTGTTTTGTTTTAAATTAAGAAAGACGAAGATTTCGAATTATTTGAAGACTAGGCTTTGTGCAGAAAGTACGATGTATGACTTCGAAGAGCTGTATGATGGAGAATTTTATAAATACTTGTATCACTATACCAGTGATGATTGTGGAGAAATATGCTTTAAG
Organism: Eupeodes luniger; assembly: GCA_951509635.1. NCBI lineage: Eukaryota > Metazoa > Arthropoda > Insecta > Diptera > Syrphidae > Eupeodes > Eupeodes luniger. The sequence goes on from OX608074.1 coordinate 3,802,494, forward strand.
CTGATATTGAAAAGTAAAGTTCCTAATGGAGCACTAGGTTGTACCTACAAGTATGTACAATTAACCTTATAATAGCTGTGGATAGAATGGCCCAGTCTACAGTTGGGAATTCCAATTAATAGGTCCGTTTAAGTTTTTTTGCTTTGTTTATTTCTACGAACTGTCACTAATTAGGCATGTTCGGATACACGTTTTTTAATAGAAGGGAATTAGCAACGTACTAGTTAGCAAAACGAAAAGAAAGGTAAATATTAATCTCTTAACGGTAAGTTGTTTGAAATTTTTCACCACTGTATTTCAACAGACGGAATGCTAAAACTCTTTTTTCGGGACAATTGGAAAACGGTATTCCGATACGCTACCCCGTGTAATAACTAAAAAAAGTTGAAAAACCGTGTTTGGATAGTTTTTATGTTGTGGAAAGGAAAAATTGTACAGGAAAAGACGATTTTATTAATTTATAAACATTGAGAGCTAAATAAAGGTCAGGTCCTACTTAAGCTTTGTTTTACATGAAATGCTCATGAAAGTCATAATTCCGAATTTCAGATCGTTTAGATTTTGCTTTAAAATCTAAGCTTTTTTGTCTTATTTACAAAAACTATTATTTATCTTCATAAACTTAACTTTATTTTTCTCTACTTTAAAACAGCAAAGTGGTTTTAAAGTCTGCTTAAAATTTTTGGCTTGCGATAATCTTCTATGGTAAAATGCTCATCCTAAGTTTCTGCATCCAATAATAATGTAAAATTAACGGCCACAAAGTCAGTTAACATTTTGTATGTACAAATCTAAGCCTTAATTGAAAAATAAATCTCAATCCAATTTGTTTTTTGAAACAGGAACAAAGAGATTCACATAAGATAAGGTAGGTATACCTTTACCTACCAAGTACCAAGAGATGCCATTAACTTTAATTTAAATAGCTTACTACACATACATATACTAAAAGACAATCCAATTAAAAATTTTAAATTTGTGTTAATTGAGTGGAACGAATTAATTCAAGCGACAATGACAAGACTTTTTCCAACAACCGACACGACGACGACGATGAGCAACAACCTATACCTCTATCCAAAGGTGGTATAATCTACAAAATTGCAAGTTGAATAAACCATCATCATTAATTTCACCTGCAAACTGTTGCAGCACTGCTTCAGAAGCAGATTTAGCTGCAAGCTACAAGCTGCTAGCAGTGGAATAAGAAGTGAATGGCTGTGGTATTATAGAGAACTAGGAAGGCTTTATGTTCTAAATAGTAGTATAAATAGTACATTGTTGATGTTGTCTTTATAGGGTGTAGTGTAAGGTTTGCCTGGTTTAGCTTCAGCTTCAGCTTCAGCTTCAGCTTCTTCCTTCCCTTATCTGATCCTTATCGTAACTCACGAAACAATTTCGCTTCATTTCTCCATTCTCTTCACCGTTGCCAACACCCCGCACCATCGCCGCGCCCACCCCAACCGTCCCATCGTCTTCTGTCTTTTGCATCCACCCAGATAAAAGGCGCACAAAATAGAAAAGGAAAGATAGATAGATATGCATCTTTAAATATGAAGTTTAGAACTTGTGACTGGGTTTGGGGAATGCCAAAGCCAATGCTATAGTGCCAACGATTGCCAGAATGCCTTGCCTTATTTTGCTTTTTCCTACGAATGCTGCCAATGCACTCTCTGTCATCTAAAGTGAACCTCTAAATCTTCCACTAGAGTAAACAATAGGAAGAGAAAGATCATGTTACATTCACACTTCAGGTGCACACGGTGTGGTTTATAGTCCTCTACCGCTCCGCCTATTCCTATAGCATCCAAAAGAACCTCACTTATGTCTGTATCATCAGCATCACCCACCTGTATAGCTGAAGTTGACCGCAGCGCTGCTGTGCATACTGCATGCTGCTATCTCACGGAATCGTATTCATTGCCCTACATGGCATATAGATGGGGATGGAATTGCTGCAAACTGATTTACCGTAAAAATATTCCCATGGTTAAGCTATTGGCTTGGCGTTTGGCAGTTGGCATCTACCTATATTGAGATGTGGTCTTGAAAGTTGCAATGAAGGTTTTGTTTCATTTAGCTCGCTTGATTTGTCAAAGGCAGGGATTATATTTCAAAGCCAAGTGTGTTGTGCTTTTGTGCAATTGGTGATGTGAGACCATTGCTCTCGTGAAAGTTGTTTAGGACAGCACAACAAAATTCATTTATGTATCTTATAACAACTGTCAAACTCCTATTTAGAATTTTTTGGAAGTGCAATAAAGTTTCAGATTGTGAAAACTAGGTGGCAGCTAAGTGATGCCAAAAGAAATAAATACTAAGGCTTTGTCTGCACTAGACTCAATATATTATGGTTCCCCAAAGACTTGTTTGTTGTCAACACATTAATTAACAACGAATACATTTAATGAGATTATTTATTATTATTTAGACTTGGAGCTTTTTTAACTACGATTAAACAGTTCTTATGCCTTAGAGTGAATACCAGCGATAAAAAGTAACCCGTGTTCTTTTGAATGTTGAGTATTTTTGAATTTTAAATCAATGCAGATAATTGCTTCTATGTTATTCCTCTAATCTTAAACCTCAATTAAAATGATCAATTAAAATTGGTGAAAATGTTGCGATTCTATCTCTAACTCCCCTCTCTCTACCTTGGGTACATTAAAATAATCATCAGGATGGAATCTTTCTGCCAATATGGCTATATACTGCACAAATGTGTCAACTATCAAAAAGAGTGGAGACTTTTAAACACATGCGTGTGCCATTAAATACGAGTACTTATATCCAAATAAAAAAGGAGAAATTAAATTTCAAAAATGAAGACCCAAGAAGACAACGCGACATACCTTGGCCTGGCCATTCCTCTTCACTAAGGCGATATGGACAACAGGTAAGGTAGTCACTTTTATTAAATAGCCATTGAGTATGCTGACAATTTCCCAAGGATATTGACTATTTAGTTGTTATTGCAGCTTCTTCTTTATGCTATAACCACCACCACCCCGCTGTCCAAACTCCCAAAGAAACCAAGAACATTGACCAAGACCAAGAGTGGCACAAAGAACTGTTATATTGCTGCCGCATTCTTTGCGTATTTGCTTTTTGAATCATCTCTGAAAATGGACACCAGCACCATGAGGAATATCATTTGGCTTGGCTTGGCATGCTGAAGCTGATGGCCTAATGCTTGCTCAGCCTTAAACTCCATGCTGCATGCTGGGTGCTACTACTTCTGTGGTGGCCAATTGCAGTAGTCACATGACAGCATGCTAAATATGAATTTGGCATCTATTGAATCTTGAATGGCACAAATGCAACCAAAAGGAACATAAACGCTTTCCGCTTTTTCTATATTTTCATCTGTCCTATGTCCTATCACGAAAATTCGTGCGTTCCTACTGACAATGTGGCAGGTTTAGCTGGAAAGACATCGCGGACAATCTTTTTCTACTTCTGGCTTCTTCTGGATTCACCACACATATTCTCGAGCAAGGCCACCGCAGTCATGTGTGGCATGTCCAATGAATTATAATGCAAGGCTTTTTAAGTGTGTCTCCAATAAATCAATAAAAACAAAATCAATTTTGTTTTTTGTTTCTTAAAAAAAGGAAGCAAAAGCAATTAACTCATAGAATTTGAATAAATAATGCTTAATTGGATGTCTTCGTGCATAAAATATTAAAAAACCAAAAACAAATCTGATTTGTTGGCGCGCTGCGGGGCTATGCGACTCTATGGATTGGCACGCACAGCATATGGTATATGTTCGAAAAAAAAGTGCCGTTGGAGGCATTGACATTGAACACCAATTAATTAGGAACTCAACATGATTTTTGCACGTCACATGCTGCACGTCATTAATTGAAATTTAAGCTTCAACGCGATGATAATATGCGGAACGGACGAATTAAAGTGGTCGTTCATATGTCATAATATATGAAATATGACATAATAAATTTTTATTGACAGTTCAAGAAATTGAACTCAAGTTATTGGAGTAGACATTTTTTGTTTTTTAAGTTTGATGGTAAAATTGAGAGACATAAGGCGTTTTTCTTTTTTTTAGTTCAGACCAGAGCATTAACTGTCAAACAAAAAATTGTGTTTTTTTTTTACATCTGAACGTTCAGAGCTACAAACGTGTGTTTCTTTTTTCGTTCTGAACGTCTTCGAGAATTTTCAGAGCGCCCTCTATGAACTTAGAACAAAATAGTTGAGCAGAACAAGTTGAATGGTGAACACAAGCATTTGACAGGAGAATTGATAAAAAAAAACTCAATTAAAATGCCGTAAGATTGATTTATAATTAGTTGTTCCATTTTAATTTGAGTGTTAAATCGTATTTCTTGCATCTGTAGGAGAAAATGACAAGCAAATTGTCAAAAGTCAAAAAGTGACAATTAAGTTTTCAGGAATGTTTCAAAAATATTTCTGAGCGCTTAGAACATGCTTTGTTCAGAGCATGCTTAATATGCTCGTCTCGGACTCTGTTCTGACTGAGCTATAGGAGTCTGCTGAAACTATTTATACGAAAAAGAATTTTCAAAATCTGTGGAACGTCATTAGGGATTTTTTTTTCTTTTTAGCTCAGGGCAGAGCACTGAGCAAAGCCAGAGCAGTGAGCACATTGAACAGAGTTTGTTCAGAGCTGGAGAACTAAATTTTGAAAAGTTTTTGAATTTTTTATCTGTCTCTTTCATACCACGCGAAAAAAAACATGAAGTCAGCCACGATGAACATTTTCTGCCATGTTTATTCTGAGCTCATAGAGCGCTAGGTTAGAAAAAAGAAACAAAAACATCCAAGCGCTTTGACATGCCTGAGCTTAAACACAAACACAGATCTTTTTATTGACAGCTATAAACTTAAAAAGGAAAATGCTTATTAGCTTCTTCATGCCTTTGGAGAAGATTTCTCTTAACCTGTCAACCGAAGGGTCATTAAAGTCATGATTTGGAACGATCTTTTTTAAAAATTAATAAATACATTTTTTTGTGGAAGAAGTAGTTAAAAACCTTTTGTTCTATTTAAAAACCACACAACAAAAATACATTTACATGCAGCAAAAATTTGTCCAAAAACAAGAGTAATTTGTGACGTTGCTTCTGCTTAAAATTATTATAAAATACGTACAGTGGCTCACTAAACCAAGAATTTAATCTTAATCTTGTAGTCGGTGAACAACATGTACATTCTGTTTGCGTTTTTTGTGTGCTTCAAAAACTATTTCTCTATAATCTAGTTTCATGTTTTAAATTAACATTAAAATACAAACAAAATAATTGCTTACAGTATTTCTGAAGATAATTAAATTACATCTTAAAAAAGACCCTTAACACATCATTATCCAAAGTTGCATTCCGTGCAAGAAAAGATAACATACTTCAACACTTTGATAACCTTTCTTCTTTTTTCAATTTGTTCCATAATATTACTTTTGAGTAACTGTATACCTGATCGTTCCGTCAAAAAACAAAACCAAAGTAAAACAAAGCCATGCGTTGATCTTGAATTGGATTGCATGTCTTGCGTTTGCGTTTGAGTTGCAATGTTGTGTGCTTATAAAAACGAAAAAAAAAAATAATCACTTCCTCGCATTAAATCATTTTTTGATTATACAGTATCCGCCGTCGACGTCGTCGTTGTCGTAGCATATATAAAAATAAAATAAAACTTGAAAATAAAAAGGGTATATTCTGAGAACAGTTCGCACTAATGCGTTTGTTGACCCGAAACATTGCACCAGATTCTTCTCCTCATATACATTTTATATACATCATCCAATCGACATTAATTGCAGACCTCCGTTGGGCTGGTTAATCCTACCGTCTGAACGACCGACCGACTGACGAACGACGCACGACGACGACGACGGCACGATAATCCTTCGAGGGGATTATTTATGAATAACCCTATAACGCAACGCAACGCAACCCAACCAACTGTCTTTGGGTCTTTTGAAGTCTCGTCTCGGCCATATTGTGAAGACGTTCACTTCTGTTTATACAATGGATCTTTTTTGTCCAAACGCAAAAATAAAATAAAATCACCTGTAACTTTTCAAGAGATTCTCTAAGGGCGGTGAAGATCAATGGGATATTATCCTTTGCTTCTATGTTTGGTGCTACAACAATATAAAGCATTTTCCACATCCACGTGTGGAATTTTTCACCTGTTTCGCTTGGAGTGTGTCTAAAAATCAATTCAATACAAAAGAATTTTAAGTGGTAATGCGTAGCGATCCTGCAAAATCTGATGGGATGGATTCAAAATGCATCATGATAAACATTTTTAATATTATGAAGCACAACTTTCTTAAAGTGACGTTATCTGTTTTTTGGTCTTGATGCATGCAAACTTAAAAAACAATAAAATCCTTTTGTTTGCAATTTTTGAAAAAGAAAATAAAAGTTTTAAGTGGCAGGGTTACAAGGTTTTGACATTGCATCGCAAAGAACAGCTTTTTAATGGCTTGATCATTAAAGTACGCCATCAGAATCTTAAAGACTCGTAACTATTCTAACGTCCAAAACTGGGTAAGTCAGATTTTAGAACATTAGTAGCGTTAAGAACACAGTTTCGTCAAACTGCATGATATCTTCAATTCCATGTTATCCAACCAACATTGTAATCAACAAAATCCACTCATTTCAGTTTTTGATTCTGGATTTTGCTACTTTTGACTAAAACCTGTGGAAATTATAATTAAAAGATTTTATTCACTGTGAACAAGGAGCCCAAAAGCTTATACAAAATCTGCTTAGGCGTGTTTCTATTTCATTTGTATAAAAAATTATCCACCGCAAATCAAAAAGATCACCTTTTTTAATGTGCCTTGCAAAATTCTTAAAAGTCTATACCTTTATGAATTACGTTATAGCAAACCGTCTTCTATATAGCCACTTGCTTATTTTCTAACGTGATTCATGGTAACGCACATTCCATGCCATTAAACGTAATCAATACCTTCTATAGCGCTTCTATAGAGAAGCTAGAAAACGCTATCCTTATAACCAGAAAGATATTCATATACATGGGATAACAGTACAAGCACGCAAAATAAATAGACGTTGCAGCGGAATTAAATAATAAACACTCCACAACTCCAACCACCATCATCTCAAATAAGGCTGGGGTTTGAAGAAATTAAAAAAAAAAAAAACTGACTACAGGTAATGAAATCTCTTTGGGAATAAAGACGGCGAAGAAATTTTAACTCTAAAGCCGCGAAAGAAACATCATCACCATCGCCATCGCAATCGCATCGCCACGCACGAGATAGATGCAAATGCTGTCATTCTGCATCACGCGGCGGCCGGCGCACTGCCACACTGCACTGCAGTGCTTGTTGGTTAAGACTTACGAAGCAAAGTTGACAGTGAATTTCACTGCCATACCAGTTTTACCTTCACCTTGCAGTGTAAACTACAATCCAGTGAAGGAAGATGAAAAGTAGTTGTTATTCAATGGCGCGCAATTATGGTCGCAACTCGCAATATAAGCGCTTGAACTTCAATAAAAATGTAATAACAAAACTAACCAATCCACTGTGGGGTTTCAAAGTATAAAACGAGGCGATAGTGACATTTTAAGAGGTACTGATTATTTTTAACTGTTACTATTTTAGTCGATTTCAAATTATTAAACTGAGTGCAAACACAAGGATTTGTTAAAAGTCAGTATTTGCGAACTGTTTGACAGTTGCAAATTTTTTTGACAGTTGCGATTTGAAGATCACAGATGGAAATTGTTGGTAGTCTAATTTAAAGGCAGCTAGTCCGAAAGGCTAACAACACTTAGCTAACTCTTTAGGCCCCACTGTTCTTTATTTGAAATAAGCAACAAGATTTGATTTGGAGATGCACAGGTGCATAAAACACTTACTAAGCAGACTATCATACTCGTATTAGTCAGAATGTAAACAAGATTTGTATTTCAATGGTTGATTTGATTGCTTTAATAGAATATTTATTCAAAAAAGAAAAACAATAAAACTACCATACATTTTTAAGTGTTCACCTTAAATGGGACACACCGGCTTAAAGACGCAGTAAAAAATGGTTCTTCTGTGTCACAGTCACAGTCTTGTGGTTTGCGTCATCATGATGGGTAATGTGTTGATGATCATAATGACGACTAGAGACATGATGATCGGATTAGAGAAACATTGTAGTTTGAGTAGAATCACTTAATATTAGTGGTTAAGTACCTTATAGCGCAAGACCTACTTTCATCACGGACCGATGACATACGACATTCGAGAAATGTTTATACGAGAATGTGTCATTTTTTGTTGTGATAGTGAAACTCTAATAACAAGCTTATTTCACCTATAGACCAGCCTTCATATTCATCAGCACGAAGAATGAAGTCTTAAACTCTCATTTGGATTTGTTTTTGAAGCGAACAGAGAACTTTTATAAGAAAGTTTATTTTTTCAATAATTTAGAGCATCGACTTTGCTTATTTCAGCAATCATGTTTAATTGAAACGCCAATATTTGTTTTAATTTTCGCATAAATATGTACTTGTGCTGTTCGATTGAACTTAAATTTATTTATAAAGAGACAGAAATTCAAAAACAAAAATATCAGTTTAGACCTTTGACACAACATCAATCTCGAAAGTTATATACCGGTTCAAGAAAATATAACACAGCAACAAACAAACCAAGACATTTCAGAAAATCTTTGGTTAAACCATTTCTGATTGGTGTCTTTTTAGCAGCAGTAGTAGTTTTGATATTTGTTATGTTTAATTTAACAGTTTAGAATGTCAAAATGGTTTGACATTTCTGTTCATCGTGAATCATGAATCTTTGAACGATAGAACAACGCTTCCCAATTGAGACCATTTAATTTGAAAAGAATGAGTTTATAAACGTCTTTGTATATTTTACACTGTTTTGTGATGAGGCTCATTTCTAGGTAAATGTTAAGCATCATATTATCTTTTAACACCTAACCAAAATTAAAAACACAAAATGGCTACTTTAGGTTTGTTCAGCCAGAAAAATGTCAGTGTAGCTGTAGGGTAGCGTACGTAGTGCAGTTCAGGTTCATGAAATCTGTCAGAGCGAATTCAAACAAAAATATCATAAGTGTCAGATGTAAAAAAGAAGAAAACAACTTTAATAGGGCCCAAGGTAAATTGGAGAAATAATTAAAAATACAATTAGAATATTGGATTAATATTTCTTTTTTTAATTTTCTACATTTTTTAATTTGGAGTTTGGAAAAATATTTAATGAATCATCGAAGATTATCTTTTACTAAAAGTTAGCTCGAATCTATTCTTAAATAATAAAAGTTAAATTTTAAAAAAACAAAGAGTGAAAAAAATTCAACGTAACTGTTTACCAAAATATAATCGAATATTTAGACCTAAAGTACACTAGTTCAGATCAATGAACGCAAACAGTGTAAGTCAGTGCAGGCATTTCCTCAAGAAACCCCAAAAATCTACAATTCTTTGCCCCCAAGTAGTCTAGTGCAGCTGGTTGAACATAGCTTTTAACTTTTAGAAATTTGACAAATCCATCTGACTTCTGAGTTTCTGACATTTCAAATTAGTAGATCCCTTTCCCAGATGTAGGTTTGTTTGCTTTGGGTTTTTTTACGAACTGTCATTATTTGGATGTGTTCAGATGCAGCGTTTGTAGAAAATTGGAGTTCAATTAGTAACGAAAGAATAGGTACTAATTTGGTTAATATTTAGGAAATTTCTAAAGCATCAATAAATACATAATATTGTTTTAAATTGTGTATGCAATTTTTTTTGGAAAAAATAAAAAAAAAGTCCGAATTTTCGGACTGAAGTTCAAAAGCAGTTGAAACCTAATAAATTCAAATTTAAAATAATAAATGTACCTCTAACATTCCGTTCTCATAAATTTAAGGTAATTAAATTAGTATTAACACCCCGTTGAAAGGAATTACCCTCATAAATAACATTTTAAAGCGTAGGCAATGCGTTGAGAGTAAAAGAATATCAAATTCACTCCATATCCGTATAATAAAGTGTCTAATTTTGTTTAATGCCCGTGGGAAATTCACCATATATTTTGGGTTTTTGCCATTATTTGCGATTATGATTTTTTTGACCTGTAATAATATTTTCAATTCTAACCGTAGCAGCGGGTGGCAACGACTTAAGAATATTAATTTATTCTCTATTTAGCAGTTAGAAAGAATAAATAAAATGATAGCTTGCCAAAATGATAGGATTGTATCATAAATTTCTTGCGATTCATGAACTATTTTAGCTCATAATTATTTGAAAAAGTTTAATGGCCTAGTTTATATTATATTTTTTATATGGGTAAAATTCTTTTCTTCTTGAACTTTTAACAACTTTAAAAGACTGCCTAATAAATGGGTAATGTATATACATACATAAAGAATTTGAATAAAATTTAGAATTTTTTTACGAGTTTTTATTTTCCCATATTATTTTCCCATATATTTTGTTTGCTAATAATTTAAATTTCACCAACTTTCAACAGCTAATGAATATTAAGTGGCAATTAACAATAAAATAACTATGTGCATGAGTTTATAATGAAAATTAAACTATACCTACAACAATTAATTTGTTTAAGCAAATAAATTTTGTAAATCATTTTGAAAAGTTTGCAACTATGTCAGCGCCAATCAACATGATTTTATTTAAATGATGAATAAAAATTAATCTTCAATAAATTAGCATTTTTATCGAGCAAACATTTATAAACGCATCAAATTAATGGTTTAACATATTTAGATCAAAGACAACCGAATTTTTGTAGAAAATAAAAAGAAGAAATATTCATAACTATTTTATTAACTTTCTTTAATTGGAGAGATACAAATTTGTATAAGTTGATGAGTGTCGTGTCTTTTATTTTGATTACTATCACTCTTTTGCGAACAATAAAAACTTCAATTAAGTGGGAGTTCTTCGGTGGACAATATTAACAAGTTAAGGTATTATTTTAAGTTTTATACCTCAACTTTCTTTCATAAGCGAAAGTTACAAAATGTTATACAAATGCTTAATGGACTGCTTAGAGTAAGTATAGCAATTTTTTTTAGTTTTGTTTGGTTAAAAAATGAAATTCAATAAACCATTAAGTTTAAATTGATAACAGTGACTTAAATTAATGGGGCCTATCGTGAGTGTATTTTCTTTTAGAACGAAAGTTGAAAACCGGCGATCAAGTTTCTATTAGACTCCGACTCTCAAATTAATAGACCTAATCGGAATCTAAAATAAACAGATGAGAAGTGTTAGTGGTTTTCAAATTTTATCTTTGGGGAAATATTCTGTCAGCAGGCTTTATAAACGATAAACCTTTAAATAAAATAGAACTCAAAAAGCAGTAATCTTCGAATCTTAAAAAACCTTTACAGAAAAATGTTGATGTTTTTAAGATATACCTCTTAAAAAGTGCAAAAACGGAGTTCTTAGAGTACAACAAAACATAAAGAGTATTCACGCAATGAAGTAAAGCACTGCATAAGTTTACCATTTGGTTTAGTTTGACATTTCGTAAATGAACTGTCATATTTTGTATGAGAAATGATTTATACAATTTGGTTAAAATTCTCCAAGGATTTTGGTGGAAAGAATTATCCAAATTTTTGTGGTAAGCTTACCGAATGTCATTGTGACTTTTAATTACTAGAATTTCACTGTTGTTAAAGCAATTACTAAAACCATAACTTTTTCGAATAGTTCTTAAATTATTATATTTGTTCATATAATTAAATAAATTCCTTTTTGTTGCTTATTTTTAAATTTTTGTGAGTACAGAAAATTATTTTTGATTTTTAATATTTGACGTTTATGACGAACAGCTGATTTAACTACACATTGAACCAAATACGTTCATGAAACGTAAACTTATCATTTAACACAATTTGTTAACTTACCACGTTACGTGAATACCATTTATTATAGTTTTCAAATTTTGTTTATGAGAAATATTTCGATTGAAAAATTTTATTAACGATAGAACTCAAAACCGTTCTGTAAAGATTCACAATTTTCAACGAAAAAATGAGTTCTAATAAAAAATTAGGGATAGTCGCGAATTTCGAAATAACATGCCCATTTAGCTAAAAGCCAAATGTCTGCAATTATTTTGATTTTATAGTGAATTAAAATAAAATAAAACCCGAAAAGCAGTTCGGAAATCTTTGAATCTTCAATAACTTTGTCAGAATTTGTAATCAAACAATTCTTTTCTAAAATGGAATCTTACGTTTTAATTTCGCTCTAGTTTAGGCTTTCGAAATATACTTCTTTAAAAAATTAAAAAAAAAAAAACATAAAACTTTGATCCCGAAGGTGTCAAAATTACATTTGGCACAAATGAATTTGGTGTTCGTCATGAAACCTTTACTAAAATATCAGAAAAGTATCAATTTTGTGATAGTTTGTGAAATAGTTCTTAACAAAAAATTGAATAATGATTTTGCAACGTATACTAGTCTTCATTTTCTGGATACAGTTTAAATCATTTTTAGTATCTCACTTAGTTTTTGGAAATTCTCATTAGCTTTTGAGACTTCATTTGACTCAATGTGTAGTTTTGATAAGCCTAGAATGTTATTTTTTAAGGGGTTTTGTATGAAATTTTATACTCGCAGGTTAAGGCAGCTGCTTGCCGACTTTACAATTGAAAATCCAGCCTATGAACTTGGTGGTAGCACACACAAGTTGTTGTTGTTTCATTCTAAATTTTCAATACTAGAATGTTATGATTTTATGGTTTTGGAAAATAAGTTTGAGAATTCATTTAAAAATACATACATATATATAATTCTATATTTTTGAATATATTTTAAAAACTGGATGTGGCTATTCAGAAGGCTTTTAAACTGTGTCATGTTTTTCTGTTAAAATCCGTTTTAACATAGATGTTTCATGGTTTCTTTGAGAATTTATTAGGACAGGAAAAGACTAAGAATTAGAAATATTGAAACAGATTATTGAAGATAGGAATTATTGGTCTAGAAAATCATCACTTTTTTTTTAATTGCAAAATATTGTATTTCAAAACCTTACGGTTTTTTTTTTAAACCGAACTCGAACTAAAGCCATCAAACATTTTAGGAAAAGAATATCTAGTTTTCATTGCTCGCAAGAAAACCTTGTTAGCCAGTGTACATTTTAAAGAAATTTTCTTTGAAGGTGCCTTAAAAAAGAGGATTTGGTTGTTAATTCTCACAACGGTGCAGGAAAAAGATTGTCCTACAGACGAAATAATTTATTTTCAAGTTTTTAAAAACCCCTTGAAGAACAAGAGTATAGGTTCTTTTCGAATTTCATATTTTAAATAGAAAATATGTTGAGATTTCTTCTGTAGTTGAGCAGTATTCTTAGAAAACCAATCTATGAATCAAAGGACATATTATCTGTACTTGTGTTTTTTACACTTTTAAACCTTATAAAAAGAAAAACCTATTTTTATGGGGAGAATCGTATTCTTCCTTTGATTTAACAATTTAAAAAACATTTCCCCTCTTAGCAACAAGCTGCAATTTCCAGAATCAAATCAATTAGTTCAAACTAAATTGTATCGTTATTTTTTGCTCAAGAATCTCGCTCAAACTATTTAACATATGAAAAAAGCTTGATCAAAGCCTTGAACCTTAAATTGAAATACTCTTCAACAAAAAAAAAAGAAGAAATGAAGAAGATTGCACTCTTATGGTTCTTGTTAAAATATTCCCTCCTCTTATAATAAAGAACACACATTCTCATTGAAAAAGATCACGGTACGTTTTCACTATATATGACACACATATTACCGCTAAACTTGTGTCTTACTGGTACAACAACAAAAATATAATAAATTAACCAAACAATTTATTTCAATATACCGCAGTTTACATCGTTAAAAGAACTTTAATCATCTCTTCAACTTAAGACATACAAGACACAAACAAAAATGAAGAAACAAAAATAAAATAATAAAAAAGTATCCATCAGATACTTACCATCACACGATTAGCCGCAAAGAAGGTCTTCTTGACAAGTCTTATTCTCGTCATATTTTCACACAAAATTTATAGTACTCTCTGTCTTCAAACTCTCGTTGAGTCTTACTTTTTAATAAGAATTAAAACAGAAAAAAAGGAGGTCTTGCAAGTTCAAAAAACCGTCCCAGAACAGACAAAAAAAAAGAAGATTTTTATGAGTTCACACACGGTAAAATCCAAAAGCCAAAAATAAACTAAAACTTATTTAGAATTATGTAGGTAGAACCTGATGCTGTTGCTTTTTTATAGCTTATAGCGAGACCAACAACTTTAAAGCCGGCTTTTCTTATCGAAACTATGAAAGTTATAACTTTCTGTCATTCAGTTATGTTGGGTTTTTCAACTTTTTGTTTTAACGGAACACATTTGGTATATGAACATAAGAAGGTTGTGATTTTTATTTTTGCTGATGGTTTTTGTTCTTTTGAGTTAAAACACACACCGTTTTTTCAAAAAGTTTAACTTTCCCAAAAATAGTTTTGTTTTGGGAGGAGTTGAAGAAGAAGAACTGCGAAATTTAAAACCGATATATGGTACACTCGCGACGACACGTAGAATAGGACAGGACAGGACGAGAGGACCAAACGACCAAGAGACCAACTGAGACTCACAAGTCCAACAAAACCGCTAAAGGTATAAATTCTAGACTCGTTGTGGAAATAGATGCGGCTGCTGCTGCTGCTGCTGGAATTGCATCCAACGGATACACATCAAGAAGTGACACTAGAATGGATCGTGTGTGTACAAGTAGCCTCTCAAAAAGGTTCGTTCTTCGTTCCAATAAGAGGAGTTTTCTGCACCGTTATACGAAGAATATGGTTTGGTAATGCCGCAAAAGTCTCTGTTCAAAAAACCAACAACAACAAGCTTTCTTTAATGCTTCAGTAGATGATGTTGACAAATGCTTCAGTTGTATTACTTAACGAACAATTTCAGAACAATCTGTTAGTAATTTTTCAATTGATTAATTTTTATTTTTGTTGCTTAATTTTATCACTAATAATTGAAGATGCGATTTTTGTTCTTCTTTGATTCAAAAAAATGAAGCAGCAGGAACCTGCTCCCTATAGTCGATTGATGAATGAAGTATATTAAGTATGTTGGGAACGAGCTGCTCGTGCGATCGAATTGATGGTCAGAAACCAACTGAAGAGGACCAGACCATCAACGGACTTAAGAACTTACTGAGCTGAAGAATCGAAATAGCATGTTAACATATATACACCTCTCTAATATTGTGCTGGTAAATTGAAGAGACCGTCCCCATACACCATATGAATGTTATGTATGCGCGCACAACTTGCTGCTTGCGCCTGGCCCCATCTCCATCTCTAAAGTCAAAGTCAAAGCCAAAGCCAAAGACGAAGCCGCAATCGTTGCCGCTGCCGCTGCTTCAGCCACTTCTACAGCCGCAGTGCAGAGTTAAGTATAGTCAATATAAGTACCCTTCTTCGCCACCAACTTGCTGCTTTTGTGCGCTTCTGTGGCTCTTCGTTTTCGTCTTCGTGCTTCTGCAGTGGTCTGGTCTGTCTTCAACCGAAATTGAGAGACCTCAAGGCGAAATGGAAAAAGTAATAGAAGAAGTGAATATACCAAATGTAAACGAAGATGACGGCAACGAAAACGAAGAAGAGGTTTGCACTGGCTCTAGCCACAGACGAAGCACAGTGCAAAGCTGCGATTGGGATTCGGATTGGGATTGGGACTCACTCTCACATTTGGTCACTCCACATCCACATCCAACAGAGTAGGTACAAAACAGCCCAAAGCAAACATAATATTCAGAAAGAAAGAAAGATTTAAGAAAGTCGTTGGTTCTTTCTTTTTTATTTGACTTTAAGTTGTTGGATATTTTTCTTTTTCTTTATTTTGCTTTGTTTTATGGATTTTGTGTTGCCTCTTCATCTCAATTTTATTTTCGCCGCTTTGCTGATTTTTGTGTAGTTTTTTTTTAACCAATTTCCGCCTTCTCCTGGGAGATGTATAAGATGATGTTGCTGCTCTTGGATACATATTCCAGAGGCTGTTCCATACTAAGTAGGCATTTTTAAGTAGGTACTGATGGTACATACTTTCATTCTAACTCACTGCTGCTGCTGCTTCAATGGTATGTCGTTTTTTGAAATTGGACGTCATTGTAGTTCCTGATCAATTTTTGGGGCGGATCCAATCTACCACCCTAATTAAGATGACCCCATATAAATATTTTTGTAAACTAATTGTAAAATGTACAAGCAATTTTAAGTTGAAGAAGGTCTCAATTTTAAATCAGATATGATGAGTCGATTTTTAGTAGTTTTTGAATCTCCCCATTCTCATAAATATTTAAATAATCTCTTAGTGCAGTCTTGAAGAAGGCCAAAAGAATACCCCTGGAACAATTAAACGGCATGCATCGCCAATATAGTGAGCCATTTACATGAAGAGTGGAGAATATTGTAGTGAAAGGAAGTTTGTCTATGCAGAAGGAAAAAAGCAAGGGACCAAAAGTAGATCCTTGAGGAACTCCTTTTAGTTCCGTAAAAATGCCTTAATTATTTAATTTGACTGTAGGAATATGTCCAATAATAGTTAAATAAGATGTGTAGCTTATGATACCAGAATCCGTACAAATCTTGTCGAACAATTAAGCTTTGTCAATATTTTAAGCAATTTACACGGATATCAGAAAATTCAGTAATTGAAGTAAGGGAAAAAAGTAAGGGGCCAGATGTATTTCCTTGAGGAACTCCTTTCACTGTCGTCAAAAAGCCTTAATCATTTTATTTCACTATTGGAATAAGTTAAATTATGGTCAAAACAGATGTGTAGATTATCGTAGCAGAATCCATGAAAATCTGTTGAACAGTTGCAACATCGTCAATATAATAAGGAATTTACATGAAAAGTAGAGATGAGAGTAGTTAAAGAAAGTTTTTTGTACAGAGGAAAAAAAGTAAAGGACCAAGAAAAGATCCTTGAGGGACTCCTTGCACTGTCGTCAAATGCATGAATTATTTTATTTGACAATAGGAATACATCAAATAATGGTCAAAACAGATATCTGTCATAAATGACATTCAGAGTATCTATGTATTTGTGACAGAACTATTTATCATTAATGTCGGAAAGTGTGGTGCAGGCGTGTTTTGGATGTTAGTTGATTGCAGGGAAGTCTGCAGAAATGCCGCAAATCTGAATTTTCCAGTTCAGAAAAGTTCTAAAATATTGTGTACTAATTCTTTGTTTGCGGTATCAAAAACGCATATGCAACTTCATCCATCATACTTACCTTTAGAATCTGAAGTTGACAAAGAACTTATCCACGCAGTTATGTATATCTACCTTTGATCTGAAGCAAATCGTTTTTGGTTGTGGTTGCGGCAAATTTTATGTTATTGCATTCATCTCACCAACAAAATAGGTTGCTTTCATCAAAAAAAATTAAGAAAACAAAAACCTTTGCAAATCAGCGAAGAATAATACAGACACACATATATCTACCTGTACTCTTTGGTCAAAGATAAGATGTCCGAGTCCAAGTAGAAAGTTTATCACATCGCACTCCACTGAGAGTCGACTTTTTACAGATTTTTTTTGCATTTGTATCTTCTTTTTTTTTAAATTTTTATGCAGCCACAAGATGACCATGAAGAGGAAGATGTTCCTCTTCATTCATCATCGACAGTTTATCTTCTTCTTAAGCACAAAACATTAAAGTCGATACTACGAGCAAATGTCATGCGGCACTAACAGAGTACGCAAGTGAGTACACACGGATTTTATAAGTTCCACAGTTCCATTTCGGTCTGCGGCAAATTGCTGTTGATTAGGATTGTCATGAGACATCACACAACATATTACAACAATTTCACTAAACATTTGTGAATATCTTCACTTTGATTGGAATTGGGATATGTGTGGTTTTGTTTAGCTGTTTTGGTATTTGATGGGGCACTTCTTCTAAGTTCTAACCCATGACTGACCGACCGACCATAAAGACTGAGCATTCTTTTTTTTAATATATAAATGAGTGGATAAAAGATGCGACCTAATTCCTGTGCCGCGCGAATATAGCTGGAGCTGCCTGCGCACTGTCAGTCTGAAGGACCATGAATCTCAAATTCAATCTAAGAACAAACACCACAAGTCCAACACTAGGTCAAACACCATATCTCTTCTCTGATGGAGGAGCTTAAAATAACATTGATTGTTTTTATGCTATTTTGCTATTTTGCGGGATGACTGAATGACCCTTGTATATTTGAATAACAGTTTTGCATACTTACAATTGACGTATGTAAAATGTTTATAACTTTGTGAAAAGCATAAAAGTAGGCTTCGTTGTCTTGTCTCTTGGAGCTGGAGATTCAAGTGGACATTTTTGTTCGTGTGATTTTTGTGTTGTCTTTAAGTGAAACTTTCTTTTGAGGCACGAAAAAGCAAAGGGATATAAAATCCATATACACGACTCTACATAGGTGGCGAACGCACCTACTTTAAGACCTCTCAATGCTTTGAACTTTGAAGTGTCTTTGAGTTTAAAACCTTAAGATTGTTTATGCCTACTCGTACACCCGGATTTTGAATTTATAAAAAAGAACAAGATTCATTACACTACAAATATGTTTAACATCGAATCACAGCAATATTGATTCATTCAATTAAGAGTTCAAAAAAGACGTTAAAGATCTTTTTCTTCAGTGTGAGCAGAGTTGTGTTTTTTGTATCCATGTTTCGATCTGGATCAATTTTTTTAAAACCACATCAAACAGCACTTGGGTGACAGTGACAGCAGCGATACATCACCTCTCATTTTTTCTTGCAATTATTTTTTGAATTGTACATACTGAAAACCGATTTTACTTTGCTGTCAAAAATCAATATTAAACCACTAACTGGTTTAAATGAGTGATGACAATTAGAGGTAAAAATCAATGTTGGTGCCTAATTCGTTGACCATGAATGACAGTCAAACATGACCACTGTCATTGGTAGTCTGTTCAATCGGTCAATTGTGTAGGAAAATATTATTTGACAACTTGCACTTCACTCATCTGGGATAATAACTTTTATTTTCTATGCATTTTGTCAAAAATAAATATGACGTTCATTACCGAAAGTGAGTAAATGTTCAAGAGATTGACAAAAAGAACTCTCACATTTTTATTTGAGCAATTATTTTTTGACAGACTTAACCCCAGTGCACACGCTGTTGTCGGCTCAATGCACACATGCGGGTTTATTGGAATCAATCTGCAGTTCAGGTTTGGCTTGCAGCACTTAGAAGAAAGAGAAAAAGATCAAAGTGTCGTAGTGTAACAGAAGCCTAGTAGCCAAACCACGTTCGGTCGGTTGGGCTTTGACATTTCGAATAACACAATGGACTGTTATGAAACAATCTGAAATTTAACCTCAGACGTTGCGACCGCTTTATACCGTTATATCGTAAACGTCAGATCAACGCCAATCCTAAGCAAAGCAAAAGTAGACCTATTTTCTATTCGGTTGGGCGTTTGACATTTCTTTGCCAGTCATTTTGTTTTAGTGATTAAGAATTTAAGTAAAATAAGAAGTAAGTTATTCAAGTTATTCTTTTTTATAATATCAAAGATATACATAGAAATGTCAGTCAACACTCGAGGTTTGAGGCTAATTTTCGTTTTACAAAAACTAGGGTAGCTTTTTTGACACATAAGATCGTAAATACGATCAAACGGTTATAAACGCTGGACCGACCAAACCTGAAGTTGTGGTTTTATTATAAATATGCCGGTTAAAAAATCTGATGAATGAGCTGCGGATGGATTTGGTCTTTTTTTTGACATTTTAAGTATGGGACAAATGTCAAAACTGACATTTGATCTCCTGTGTGATCTACTCATCGATTTAGTGATCAGTGTGAGTGTCTTAACTTTGAACAGCATCCGAACCAGTAAAAAATGCTAACGTATCATAAACTAACCGCTTTGGATTAGCACTAAAATTTTAAAAGTTAATCACAATTAGTATTAAAAATACCTTTCAAACATACGATTGCATTAATATCCATTTATGACATGCTTTAAATTTAAAATATGCACTTAAAAAAGGTTATTATTATAGGAAGCATCCAATTTGTGATCATCGTGAATCGTGAGCGTGACTCATATCTATTAATTCAGTAAACTGGCTTCATTCATGCCGAAATTATCAATGAAACCGTTAAAATGGAAAGCAAATATTGAAAAGTAAACACAATTTCAAAGTAAATTTACATAGCTCTAATCTTAATCCAAAAACTAACCAACCAAACTCACTCAAGATTCTTCTAAAGGCTTCTTCTTTGACTTTAACGACGAAGTCGACGACGATGACGATGACGCCGAGACGGACGAACGCACGGTGATCGTGTTATGACATTTTTTTTTCTCTCCAAACAACCAACAAGATAATGAGATACACTCATATCAATTTTTCACACCCATCGCTATCGCATCGTGTAGATTGTGTATGTAGATAGAGATGAATATATGTATGTTTAATAATAATAACACATAATGACCGCTGGGGATTCGTTTCATATAGAAAATGAGACAGCCACTTTGTTTGGGTGCATCAAACTTGTGCACTAGCATCACTTCCTCTCATTTTTGTTTCTTTTGTAACTTCATGTGTTAAGTTAGACCAATTTTCCACTTGATTCTCCCTCCTGATGCCTGATGATGGGAGATGGTTTAACAAAACAAACAAAAACTGCCTCAACAATAACCATCGCATCTTATTTAGCTTCAATATGACAAACGACAACAACAAAAAAGAATAGAACCTAAGCGGTAACGCGAGCGGGAACGCAAAGAAAAGAAAAACGAAAACCAAAAAATGACGACAGAACAGAACGATTGGAAAGAAAGAAGTTGTGAAAGCTGAATTCTCAAAGAGGTCACAATTTCCAACTTCCAAGTTTTCCCCCAAAAATTTCACCTTATTATGCTTGCATAAATGCGTTTATGTCCTACACCACGCCACCATAGCCATCTCACCATCGCTATGCCATTTGATGGCCGGCCACAATGCATTCCACGCATAAACCAAAAACCAAGAACCTTCATCTTGGCATATGCCATGGACGCGCAGTCCCAGAACCTCTCAACGAACGGCAAGGTATCATCTTGCAGCATGCGGATACGGACGCGGGGACTATGCACACAATGTTCCTTAGACGACGACGACGACGCGACGATGGCGACGTCCGAACTTCTTTACACGTTATGTAAATTGTAAATGTAATCTGTGCCTGTCTTATCTGTCTTATGTTCGGATTCTTTGGCTTCGGTGGGTAAGTTCGTCGGTGCAACCTGGAACTTCCGCGTTATTATTTCGACGCGAGTTGCTGGCAAGTTGATATTTTTGGTTGGTTTATTCTTTTTCTGCGTTTGGCATGTCGGCCTCGGCATATCGGCAGCAGCCGGCGAAGCGCAGCGTGTTAATTTTATTATGAGAAAGGTATTTATAAGGTTATACCTACAAATTGAATCGAAGAAGTGTGAGCGGAGGTTTAATAATTGATGATGGCAAGTTACTGAAATTATAACGGGATTTAAGGAGTATAAATTGAGTTTTAGCCGGTTCCTAAAATCAGGTCAGCGTCAGCATATACATATGTACAATGTACAGTACATACAAACATAATGTTGATTATTATTATTTAACACACATTTTTAATGGAGACATTCTGAAAACAATTTTCGATTGGATTTTAGGAGAAGACCAAGGTTCATTAAATTTGTGGTTGGGAATTTTCAGGATTCTCATGATAAAGGTAGTAAAGTATGTAATGTACTTCTAAACAATTTCGGTCTTAAACTTAAAATATCTATCAATACAAAATTTTCTTTCCAAAGTAAAGACGATTTTCAGATTGGACTTTTTTGAGTCGAATGATTTTGAAGTCTCACCATTTAAACTCGTTAAAGTCAAGAAGAGAAATGAAGGTGAGGCAAACAACTTTTAATTTCTAACAAAAATGTATGGGAATGTCAAAATTAAATCACTTCAAAAGAGGACAATGTGAACACCGTCTAACATAAGCCCCAATGCACATTGCCATTTAAAGTTACTTGTAAAACTTATGACACGTTCACATTTTTCCAAACTTTATATAAAACTGTCAAAATAATTTTAAAAAATCAATTCATTTCTCTCACTGTCGCTGAATATTTCAAGAGTCTGATATAAAAAGAAAATATCTTAATAAATAAATGCTCGTAACTTATGAATTCTAATACCTATAACATAATTTAAAATTTGCTAAGCAAAATGTATAAATTGTTAACGAAAGTGAAACTATAGAATGTGGTTGTTGATATGAGGAGCATGATTTTTGCGTTCATTGACTTTCTTTCAAGTTTCTCTATTTTTGAGTTATTCTCTATTAGTTTTCTACTAAAGCTGGTTTCACATACATATACTTTTTAGTGAAAAACCCACCTAATAATAATATAAATCTGAGCCCAGATCACGTAACACAAGTCAATCGAACTACTATTGTTTTGACGCTTGCTCATCTTGGCTCTCCAAATGCTTTTTGATCGAATCGTTTTGCGTGATCTGGGCCAAAAACACTCTAGTAAAGATATAAATCCTCGGTAGCCATATTGGTTTGCCTACAAGCTAAACCGGAAACGGACCTCATAAAGTATGACTTAGTGTGCGTGTAATTTCTCCTCTAATTCACTACCGGAACTCAGGAATTGTGTCTATGTATGCGGGAAAACACGTCAATTTTTCTCGTTGAATTCGTCCACATTACAAATACAACAATGTAAACAAATGGGTTTTGGAGGGTGATACGTACGAAAGATTTATATCTTCATATAGAGTGTTTTTGATCTGGGCTTTAGTTTATATTTTCCTATTTCATAAATAAATAAATGATTATCACCGCTTGCTAAAGCTGAATTTACACTACTTACAAATTTGCAGTAATCTATCAATTATCTTTCAAAAACCTAGCACAAAACAGCTTTAATAATGCTATTAGTAAGTCTGGTACATATAGCACCGTATACGCGGATCTATTTTACATGAACAAAATTATTTTCATAGGAGAATGGTTGCACAAAAACCACACCTTACCTTTGAGCGCTACCGTGCTAGAAGCTTATAGCCAATTACTAGCGCATTAAAAACTAACTAGCGAGTTACACATGACCCTTTAAAGAAAGTTGAATTTTAAGAAAGAACATAATACGATTTTTAAATGGTTTAAAGCTAAGTGCACACGATTGGTGGATTTTTATCTTTATTTACAATTATTTTTCAATAAACATTTAATAATCGCGTACAAACACGATGACTTATTGCTATGTTGCATCATTGTCTGACATTTCTGAAAATGAAAACAAAATGTCATATGTTCTACCAATTATCTGACAGTAAGATTTGTTATAGCAAATCTAACAATAACAAAACATTACAATTTATTTGAAGGTATGTCGTATCAGCTATCTGACATTTAGTCGTTAGTTAACTTCTGTCTATACATATGCTTAGAGCATCCATAGTAATAAAAAAAAATGGCGGATTTTTTCTGCTTAGCTGTCAAATTGAGACACATGAGCAGTCATATTTAATTTCTTGTACCTACTTTCAGTTTTGACAACCAACCCAATAAATTAGGTGGGTGTGAAAAAATGTGTTTTCGTGTAAGACATACTTATTGTGAGATTTGAATCAAATAAAACATTCACTCAATAAAATTACCCAAAAAGAGTTCTTGTTGTTAAACCTTTTACCCACCTGTTTTTGTTTATTTTTGCGACTGTGTGTGTTATGGGAGAGAGTTAAAAATGTGAACATCTCGAGAATCATAGATTGATACTTCCACGTTTCGAGAAAGCGAAATTCGCTGCTTCTATACCTTCCAATAAACTTTTGCTTTCAAAAATAATTAAAGGGTCTAGAACTGTTTGTGTTGTAAAAAAAATCTGATGAATGAAATTAAGAGCCGCAAATAGTAACACGTACTATTACGACTAACTTACATTCAAACACTTACTGAATACAAAAAACCTTATAACCTCAACTAAAATATCGACTGGAATTTATTTATAATGTAAAAACTAAGTCTGCTGATTTTCTAACAATTAAAGTTTTTTTTATCGATTTAAGAAGATAACAATACAAAAAACTACGAACGACAAGCTATGTGTAGACGACCGACGCGACGCGACGAAGAAGACGACAGTAAAAATTTCTCTTCTCCGTTATTATCATAAACATAATCAAAGACTTTTATATACCCTACCCAATAGTCTACATTTAAATTTTCACTTTTGCTCAAAGCAATTTATCATTGTCCATCCATCAACATCTTGTTTTTCTCTTAGAATAGGAAATAAATGGAAATTAAAATTACAATACCGCATATTCAAATACCTGTAGCTATAGCTACCATATCAGCATTTTATCAAAGCTTCTTCTCACTTTCCTTTGAACAACGTTCCGCAAATTGATGGTTAACTTATATTTTATTAATTGTCATCATTTTTATACCAACTTATCACTTTTATTTTTGTTAATATTCCACTAAAACAAGTCGTTAAAAAAAACAAAAACTATAAAGCTACATTAAAGTGTTGATAATATCACTTTTGTGGACCATCAAAAGTCTTTGAACATAGTCCAACTGACATTAGTTAAAAGTTAATGATCATCATTGATCATTATAATTCAGAAAAACTTCACTTTTCATTGCCTATGATCGCGTATCTAGGAAATCTTATCAAAAATATATAGGTACCTAAGAATAGAGCCATAAAAACTGTCATAGGGCTATGTCCCATTAGAAAGTAAAACAGGGCCGTAACTTGGAGGATATTGAACCGGAGTTAACTCGGGGTAATCAATTGGTTGAAATTTTTGAACCACTAGAATGTCATTTATGATTATGAAACTTTGAATTTTGTAAATTTTCTACCGAAATTCGGAGTCGAACGCAACTTTAAAGAGCGTTAACACCTCCGGTCGTAAATATTTCCCTTGTTGACATTCAATAACGAGTTTAATCCAAAAATTGTAGTCTACATATTTGTTCTGTGATCTTGCCGTGTCACTGAGACAACGGGTTATTCGAAGTGTTAAAAATATTGTTGCCGTTCAGGCGAATGAGGCAAACGATGCAGATCAGTCAATTCCACGACGATCGCTCAGACCACCAAAAATTAAATTCTCAAAGCTTCTTTTTTCACCTTCCTTATTTTATCCGAGAAACGCCCTTGCTTCTGAAAACCTATCGAATAAGTAAGACACTTTGTAGAACGAGGAGAAAAAGCTAGCACCTGTATATCTAGTCTAGGTTTATAGTCTTCAGATAAAGTCGGTTACAATATTCTTCTGTCTGCTGATCTACAATATGGAGAGAGGGCAAAATGTAGACCATGCTCTGTAGACAAAGTAGGCAGTCACAAAACCATGCCATACCTTATACTACTGCTTCAGATATAGACTAAAAATTGTGCTGGCTATGGCGATGATGGTGAAGTACTGTTCCACAGCACGATATAATGCAGGGCAAGTTCAAGAGTTGCCCATCATAGCTTCGAAGAAGGTCAAAGCGTAATGCGATGGATGGACAAACGAAGTAGGTTTAGGTATAACTTTAGTTAGAGACTATCTCTATAACAACTTTATGACCATCACAATCAACACCGCCTTGCCTTTGGCTACTCTCGGCTTCCTAAGCTACATCGGCTTCATGGGCTTCAGAGCGATTTAAATAAGTATGGAAAAGAGAATTTCCGCCTGTGTCTGAGTATCTATGAGTAGGGAATCAAATATTTCACAAGAAAGTGACTTGTAAATATGCGCTTGCAGGTTTTTGACAGTGGGTTATAGACAAGTTTTTTTTTATGTTTTCCATGCTTTTACATAATAAACAATATAATTTATGTTTTTTTGGTGTATTAAAAACTTGCCTTCAAGAAGTTCAAACCAGATAGCGCACCTATAGCAGAGCTTCCATATTGATTCCGAGAAAATATAAGAAGAGAAGTTTTCTCCCTATTTAAGTTTGGAACTCCCCCACTGTAGGTATATTAAAATCCAGCGAAACGTTAAGCTAAATCAAGAAGTGCGACATGGACATGTGCGCGATGCAAAATTTATGATAAGCCTTCTACTTAACGTAGATTTAACTTAATTTTGAAAGCACAAACTCTTGTTAAGCAGATTTTACTTTCGAA
Organism: Eupeodes luniger; assembly: GCA_951509635.1. Classification (NCBI taxonomy): domain Eukaryota; kingdom Metazoa; phylum Arthropoda; class Insecta; order Diptera; family Syrphidae; genus Eupeodes; species Eupeodes luniger. The sequence goes on from OX608074.1 coordinate 3,828,730, forward strand.
TTTAAAATTTTCTTTTTGCTTTTGTGCCTTTTGTCAACCGCCAACTAAATAATGCAAGGAATGCAAATTTTATTTGTTTTATTTTTTCGAAATCGGATTAATTAAAAAAATAAAAGAAATGATGATTTGATGAAAGTGCTGATTCTACAAACGGCCCACTACTTTTTCTTATCTAAATTCCCTCATTGAAGCTGAAGGTAAGGTAAGGTAAGGTAAGGTAAAGTAAACGTAGTGAGTGGGGTTATGTCTTATGTGCGGTTGCGGTGATTGTGTTCTTTATTTATCGGGGTTTGAATTCGGTGAAAGGCAAAAATAAAATAGTTTTTCCATCTTATACTGTCTTGAACGTCATTTCTCAACCTACCACATATTGAACAAAGTTCTTATGCTAAAAATTTACCAAACATAGTTTTTTGTTTGTTAATTTAACAGTCCAGTCACTTTGTTGTCAAGTAAGTGTCAGCCATCAGCGCCAGCGCAGCGCCATGCGTGCCTTCCGCCTGGTGTCTGATGTCTGTACTGTTTTTAGGTACATTATATTATGTATATTGCACGACTTTCGTTTATGGCTGTAGCCGTTACAGTTTCAACTTCTTCTTTATGGGTCAATCGTTTGATATAGACAACAAGTGGTGGCTAAATACGCCTTCCCTAACTTCGTTGCATTTCAAATTTTGACTCTATTTGGGAATCCGCATAAAGTATATATTTTTGTTTGCTTTTTTGCGACTAGCATTATAAACGAGATTGAACTTTGAAGTAAAAGGTCTGTCGCAAAAAGAAAAAAATATATAATGTATAATAGCAAGGCTATTTTTGAAACCAGGCCACCGGAACAAGATTATTGTGCAGAAATTTCTCGAGCCATAGTGTGTGTGTGGGGTAATGTGAGGAATTCTTATTATTTTTTTTTCCAAGTTAAAGTTAAAGTAATCGACGCATTTCCTTTTTTGTCTTTGGGAGAATAAGATCATGGAATGAAATAAAATAAGTAGGTAATTGTTTTCGTTTTTGGAATAATCTCTATGTTTTGCTTTCATTTAAAGTTGTATTTCATTAATTGCTAATTTCTGTCAACTTTAGTCCAAACTTATGTCAAAGTCAAATAATTTAAATTAAATTAGTAAACAAACATACCTTCAGATGGTGTTTACATTTGGTTTTTCCTTTGTCAGTGTTGTGTTCTTTAACTTTAAACTGTATATGTCAAAAACTAATGCTGATGTGTCATTGGTGAGAATGTTAAACAAGTTGCGTTTATCATAGAGTTGTAACAAGATGTTAAAGTGATTCTCTAATTTTTATATTTACATATTTTTAACTATGAAACTTATTGTTTATGAAATATACTCTCTTTTTACTCAAATATTGTATTTTTTGTATTTAATTAGTTTTTTTTTCCGGCAGACGGCTTATAAAGCCATGCTTTGTATATCTTTTATTATGAAATATTGTACTTATAAGAAAATTGAAAAAATAAAGAACTTATCTATCTATCTATCTATCTATCTATCTATCTATCTATCTATCTATCTGTCTATCTATCTATCTATCTATCTATCTATCTTATCATAGAAAATAAACTGTATGGGTTTTCGAATCGGGATTTGGGTTATTTTTTTAACTTGTAATAGAAGAACAGTTTTCGATCCTTATTTCTTTCTGGGTAAATTACCGAACTTCAATAGTTTTCGTATAATGTCGGGTAGATGGGTATTTTGTGTCACAAATGGTAAGGTAGTGTAAAATGTAGTGGAAAGAAGAGAGAGAAAATGTTTGAAAAGTAACAAGTATATTATAAGAAGAGATAGCCTTATAAGACTTTTATGACTAAGATCTTCATCGTTTTACTTTTGAAGGGACAAAATCAATATTAGAAATTATTAATTTGTCAAAGAAAAGAAGTTATTCCAGAATGTAAAGTTAAAAAACCAATCTTGACTCCACTGCAAGTTAAATCGTTGAATTTAATTGTTATAAAGACAACATACATAAAAAACTGTCAAAATTATAATACGAATTAAAAAAATCGTGAATTTAAAACTTTAGATTTATATTCCTTTTCTGAATAAAGAATACTTGAGAAATCGAATCATAAAAACCAAAAACACTCTATATGAAGATATAAATCCTTCGTATGTGTCACTTTCCAAAATACATTTGTTTACATTGTTGTATTTGTTATGTGGACGAATTCAACGAGAAAAATTGACTTATTTTCAGGCATACATAGAATCAACTACTGAGTTTTTAGGGGAAATTTCATAAATTAGAGGAGAAATCACACGCATACTGAAATGAGTTTATGAGTCCGATTTCCGGTTTAGCTTGTAGGCAAACCAATATGGCTACCGAGGATTTATATCTTTACTAGAGTGTTTTTTTATAAAAACTCTATTTTCAGAAAGTTTGTATCAGAAATTATTTTACTTATGAGAATAATATTCTATACAATAATAGGTCCGTTCGCGTACCCTCCTAAAACAGTTAAATTTTACTAAAAAATACGAAATTTAACCAAATCCTGTTCGCGTACTCAAAAATTTCGTAGTTTTTCGTAAAAGAGAGCGCTCACGAGAGAGTAAAATATTTCCCCAACCTACGAATTTTAGCCCAAGAAATGTCTTTGGGCTGATTTGTGAAAATTTCAAATTTAATAGAAATTCAAATAAATTAAATAAATTGCTCGCTTTTGCTGTCAGTTATAAAATTTAAAAACAAATTTTCAAAGAACAGTAACAAGACAGTAATATTGTGTGAAAAATTTGTTGTTTTCCCGTTCGCTTACTTTTTTGTGTTTTTTTTTTGTGAGAGAATTTTACCCCCACTCTTTAAAATATTTCTTTTTACGAATTTTAGTGCAGAAAGTACGCGAACGGACCTAATATTTTATATTTTAAGAATATTTGATATTTTAGAAACATAAACTGTACAAATCAAGCAGTGTTGAAAAGAAGTAAGAATAACAATCTGACACTTAAAACAGGATTTATAAACTTTTTTAGATTGTCAAAATGTTGGCCAGTTTTACACTTTTTGAATTAAGGGTTAATGCTATGTTTGAATGCGGGTTAAAAAAGTTTACATAATTAAGTAAAATTCGTCTTGTCTTTGCCCTTAAGTCACATGAGGAAAAAAGTAACAGGAAGACTAAATAAAAAAGTAGATGTCAAGATGTCAAAATAAAGTGAAAGGCTACATTTTTGAATACTGTCGGACGTCCATGCTAAATAAATTAGGTGGCACAACAGTCCGTTGAGAACTAGGGCCTAATGACTTACAACTTTCAACCGTTCTTGTGTGCGAGTAATGTTGTCAGGGATGGAAGGGACCTATAGTTTTAAGCTGAATCCAAACGGCTGACATAAGAAAAATAAGAATTACTCTTGGAGGATTTGTCAATTCCTTGCAAGAGGCAATACCCGTACAAAAAACTATATAGATGGAGGGTTCAAACCGAAGACCTCTAGCATGACAGTCCTACGCACTAACCATCACGCCACGGGTACTACCGTGCCTACTAAAGGGTGTTTTCTTAGACATGCTGTTTTCAATTTGGAAATACTTTTTTCAAAGTTGTTCTTATTGACAGCTGTCACTTGATTTATGCTTAGTTTGGTTTGCCATTTCATATTAAAGGGGTTTACTCCTGAACATAGTTTGCAAATCGTGCAAATTCGGTTCGGTTTGAGGGAAACAACAAAACAATTCATTTATTGAAGGAAACTTTTGGTGAGCGCATTATCTCACGTCGTGGCTTCCTATTTCATCTTGAAAACAAGACGTCAAACGTATGTGAAGCAAAGCGGATCTGGGGTAATCGTATATCGCCTGAAGAAAAGTTCGTTAGTGTAAGTATTTTTATCAATGAACAAAAATGCGCTTAAGAGCAAGCTGCCCAAATATTTACCCAAGTGATGTCAAGTCCCAAACTATATAATTTAGCAGAATTGAATAGAATTCTTCTCAGCACTTAAAAATATAATGACTAACTTTCTCCCACAAAACCTTTATTAAAATCGTAAATACATCAAAACACAAACAAAATTAAAAAAAAAAAACATATAAATGGGTTCAGAAAACAAGTTTTATAGTTTTTCTATTCAAAAAATATTTAAATCCGCCAAAATAGAATCTCAACTGGAATTTTGCAGAAAACATGTAAAATCTAAAACTTAACAAACCCAAAAAATGGAAAAAAAAATAATTGTAAGCCACCAAACCAAACCACAGACATTTACTTTCTTTTCACAATTATCCAGCTCTCTGGGGCAAAAAATGAAAATAAAAGTGTGTACAAGTGGGATGCGTGCAGGCAGGCCCGAGCCCCGACTATACATGATCTAAGCTTACAACTACGACTTTAGTTTGTTTGCCCATTCTTTGCCATTTTAGGATCAATTTGGCACCTCTGGGCATTTTTTCGCTATTTGGTGGTGAAACAAATTAGAAAGGCATTATAGTTAGTAAAAGGTACACACTCATTGTTTGGATCTCAACCTAACCTAAATCCCGTCCCAGTCCCGACGCGACGACTCGACTGCGGCAAGACCGACGACGACGACGATACCTAAGTCAAGTGGGAGGTGTAAAGTGCTCAATTTAATTCTTTTCACTATGTTCTCTTCGTTTTCATGGTTTTGGATTCCTTAACTTATAATGGTTTAAGCTTGCTTTGGTTTGGTTATCCACCTGATGAAGATTTATTTCATGTGATTTTTGATATGTAGGATAGATAATATAGAGAATGCGGGACGTTAAAGATTGTTCTTTATATTATATTAACAAACAAAAAATAAGTTTCTTTTGACTAAAAATCAATTATGTGAAATTGTTGGTTGACAAATGACGATGTCTCAATCGCTCAATAGATGAACTAAATCTATTTATGATTCTTTGTCATGTCATGTAAGATGAGCTTATAGCACTTTTACAATTTTAGAAATTGATTGACGTTTTGTGTGGTGTTTTTTTTTTTTTTAAATGACAATCATTTCGATTTATATGAGTGGTAATAAATTTAACTTTTGTTAGTTTTTGGAGTTCATGTTGATTTTTTGGCGATGAGCAGAAAAAAAGAAGCAGGAAAGAAAACTTTCATTTAAAAAAAAAAGAAAATATCTCGGAATTTTAGATTGTAAGATTGAAACTTGCTAATTTTGAGGCTTCTTCAATTGGCTCTTTTAGTTCTTATGAGTTGTTAGGATATTAATTCTTCTATCCTCACATATGTACTTTAAAATGTAAAATATAAGGCAGTATTTCGTTCATAAACAAACATTTTAGGAGTCTTCAAAAAATTCGTCAATTAGTTGATTTCGATTGGTACATTATTTGTTTTCACTTCAATCTCTGATATCACTGTCCTTAAATCTAACAATCACGACACTGAATTATACAATCAAATTAGGTATTATTTCTTGATCAAATTCATTTTTGGTTGGTGATAACATCATTGCTGAATCATTTACGTTGCTTGAACACCGTCGTAAAGTATCTTATCTCACCTTTATTTAAATGGTTTCTGCTCTAGAAAAAAAGCCAGTTGCGTTCCCCCTCAGCAATTCAACCGTAATACTCACACCTCCAGGAATGCTCATCAGTACAATCTCGAGCATAATTTCGGCCGTACTGCCAAGTACAGAAATTCGTTCTTTTGCCATACTGCACGAATGTGGAAATGCTTCACAACACTTTATCTTCCGTGCCTTTTGCTGTCACTTCCTTTGTGAATACGTGCACTGGACATGGACATCACATATGTGATCCTTCACAAGAGGTGATTGGCGATAAGCATGTCGAGAATTTCGAGGTTTTGAGTCTCCTTGATGTAAGTGCCACTCATGGCTAGTCAGCAAATGTAGTTAATTATTTTTTGACGACAATAGGTAGCATTAAGTTTTCGACGCATTAAATTCTACTTGATTTTTGATTCCCCATTTTACAATGCTGTCTAGGTTAGAATTTAATAACTCATCATACATTTCCGTTAAATATCTACATCCGAAGAGCAGGGTTATGAATTTAAAAACGAATATGAAAACTGAGGGTGCGCTAAAGTCAGCGAAGCAGGTAAGTGAAGATGAAGTTTTAGACAGGAGATCATTAATACAAATGAGAAAAAAGGTGTGGGAGACAGAACAGAGCCCTGCCAGCACAACAGAGTTTATTTTCTGGTTTTCAGACATAAACCCATCCAAAACTACTTGTATTGAACGGTCCGAAAAATAATTTCTTATCCAACGAAGGACGTATTTGTCAAAAACGAAGGGACCTTTATTCGATAAGAGAGCCTGATGCCAAATTCTTTCAAAAGCTTTTTGAAATATCAAGTACAATAATCTTACTTTCTTCCAAAAGATGTATTGATTTCTTCCACTTATCAGTGAATTAAACCATGAGATCACCAGTGGGCCTACATTCGAGGTTGAGGATGATTCACTTTTTTTGAGTATCGGAACGAGGCCTGCAGACTAGGGTAGATGAAAAAGCGTAAACAATAAGCTTAGGTAGTAGACTGTTTGTACGTCTAAGAATACTTTCCTGTTTATAGCTTTTTTAAAGTAAAAAATATTCCTGGCTTTCTTTTTTAAATAAAACAAAATTACGTATACGCCACCGAACACATTCAATAATATTTAACCCTTTTTCAAACAGAGGCTACCTCCAGTGGAAGAAAGATTCAAGATATTAAGGTAGTTGACAGGCACCATTATTTTATTAACATTGCGCAACCATTTTTGTTTTCAAAATAAACCTTATAGGTTAGGTTAGGTTAGGTTAAAGTGGCTGCGGATTCAGAATCCACACACCTAAGCCAAAAGAAAAGGCCCATTGTAATACCACATGAATCTAGAGAATTACTCCTTACTAGTCAAACCATTTTGAGCTTTTTATAAAGCAAAGAAGATATTTGATATCTTTTTTAGCTTGTTTACTGGGATTATCAAAAGAGTAGTCTCCCAGATGAAGTTTGCGTCTTAGTGAAAGAGCAGGGCAAGTGCAGAGAAGGTGAGAGATTGTTTCCTCTTTTTCCTCGTCCATACAGCTCCTGCAGAAGTCATTTGCGGCTATACCAAGTCGTATTGCGTGTCTGCCTATAAGACAGTGTCCCGTAAGGACACCTATTAGGGAGCTAATATGAAGTCTGCTTTGAGATAACAAGTCTTTAGAGTGCTTTAGGTCCAGTGAAGACCATATGAGTTTTGTGGCTGCGCACGTTTTTCAATTGTGCCAGCTAGAGTTTGTTATCGTAAAAGCTGTTTCTTTTAGCAGAAGTTTACATGTAGCTTTCGGTATACCTATCTTCTCCCTTTCAGGTGAAATAGGTATGACGGTTCCATTTTTAGCGAGTTCAACGGCTCTACAATTTCCTGTGATGTATCTGTGGCCCGGCACCCAACAGAGTTGAATGTTAAATTGCTGCGCCATCTCCATAAGAGACGATCGACAATCGAGGGCCGTTTGAGATTTGGTTGAGAGACCGTCAAGAGATTTAATAGCAGCCTGACTGTCAGAGAAGATGCGGATACCAGAAGTTGATATCACGTTTTCTCTTAGCCAGGAGAGAACCTCTTTGATCGGTAAAATTTCCGCTTGGAAGACGCTACAATGATTAGGGAGGCGGAATGAAATGCTTAGATTGAGCTTTTCTGAGTACACACCACTACCAACTCCCTCATTTGTCTTGGATCCATCTGTATAAAAATGAATGCTTTTGTCATCCAGGAGTTTTTTGTCTTCCCATTCATCTCGGGATGGAATGGATACCCGGAAGTTTTTTCCAAATTGGAGTTTTGGAATAGTGTAGTCTATGTACTTTGGTAAAGAACCGAAGAGGCTCAAAATGATGCGAGTGCCCCACATTGTTGTTGGTCCATTGAGATGAGGCGTTGAGTCTTATACATAGCTGTACTCGCTGCCACTTGTTTGTTGAAGATGTCGAGGGGTGTCAGATGGAGGAGAGTGTCTAACGCTGCTGAGGGTGTGGTTCTCATAAATAAACCTTATAAAAGCTCGATAAATACCGCCCTAAATGAATATGAGTATTTGACGTTTTATTCCTCCTCAACATATGCCACTGATTTGTATCGTAAAATGACATAAAACCTAAGACACAAACCATTCCACGAAAGCTCAAATTTCTTGAAAGTATCTTAGACATCAAACCTTTATGATGGCACTGGAATATTTAAAGGCTTTAAAACAAAATACCTATTTTCATTTCAACGAAAAATACCGGCACCTAAAGCAAAACAAAAACAAATCGTAATCCTCTTCCTCACTTCACTTCACTTTATTCTGTTTACCCAGTCTAGCCCCCTGCCCTACACTAAACACATATTACCCAGCTAAGAGCTTATACTAGTTGACTTGAATATGAAATTTCTATTTTAATTTTATTTCAGTCTCACTCAGTTTCGGCATTTATTTTAATTTGTCAGTCGAGTCAGTTCATTCAGTCTTCAGTGTGTCGTTTTGTTCGTTTGGGAGTGGTTGGTTATTCTTTGCGTGCTCGTCGAAAGTGTGTATAATTTTTGAAACTCATCCAAATACCATTTTGTTTACTAAACTACCGGTGTTTGCATTTTATTGTTATTTAAGAGAAATTCATAATAAAAAAACAAGGTAAGTTAAATTGTCAGCCAATCAACGAGAAACGTCAATACTCGTAAAATAGATATCTTAGCCTTTAGGATTTCACCAATATGATTACATCGAAAGCGTAAGCGCTAAGCGGTATTCTGGTCAGCGACTGAGACTGCATTGCTTTGCATACCTACATACATATACGCTCGATTAAAATGTATGCAGGAAAATTGACTTTCGCTATGAACTCTAGCTTTACCTTCGCAGTTCAGTATACCTACCTACAAGACGTAGGTATAGCACCTACATAATGTAGGTGCCTATATTATCCATGCAAAAATGGTTTTGGCTTTTTGATTTTTCTTTGATTTATATCGAAGTCATGAATTTGTAAATACTGAAAATTCTTGTTTGCTTTTTCGGTTTTCGATTTTCGTGGAATAATTTTTTAATTTTTTTTTTTTTTTTGGTCTTTGGTCTTTGGACTTGACTTGATTATTTTATTTTGACTTAACAGTCAAAGTTCGTATTCCATTCTCTCTTTTGGAATTTTTATTGTGTTTACTGTTTTTATTTAAGCTGCTTAAGAAATCACTTCTCCGTCTGGGTTTGGGTTATGAAGAAAGAACTTGTTTCATAATAACAATAACTAGTTCATAACAAATTTATAAAAAAAAAAAGAAGATTAGCGTTTGTTAGGATGAGGAGGTGGGGTTGTCAAACAGGTAGGTAGTATTGTAGTTAGCTTTATTTTATTATTTTCATTGAGCTTTTGAATGCATTTATATCGTGCGCAGTGTAAATTATTCCAGTCGATAAAAATGGAATATCGTAATTAAAAGCTCTTTTAAGTCAAACAAAAATTCAAGTAACATCGGTTTGGCAAAACGATTATTAATCTTTTTTGATAGATGTAGGTACATGCATATGGAATAACTAGGTAAATATGTACATTTTCTGTCACTGTATACAATTTAATAAACAATATCTAAAAAAACACAAATGTATACCTTTTGTCTCTAAACACTTCAAAGATTTGCTTGATAAGATAAAAACAAAACGATCACGTTAAAGAGAACAAAATTAATAAAATGTTACTGCTTTTATTATTCGTTATAAAAAAATAATAATTGGACTTTGAAATTTAGCATATGAAATACTATTCAGCTACAATTTTGTTTTCTTAATAATTAAAAATTGATAATAAGATAAAATAATTGGTTTTACCTAATTCACTTTAATAATTCTGAGTGAAAGAAATAATGTTTTTCATATTTTTTCATATTCGTTTAATGGGGCGTATACGTATTATTTTTTGTTTGTAATCTTAGCTCTAATTGTTTATTTTATACTTATTTGCAATTAAATTGTTTTTGATGAGGCAGATTTAAAGCCTCAAGATTATTCTGCGCCTGTTAAAATAAAGCCATACCTATGTACGTAAATACAGAAGATAAAGGCTGTTTGGTCGCATCCGAAAAAAATGTTGAACTTTTGATATGAAGTTGGCTGCATTTCAGATTTTTATAATTTTTAAAAATTACAGTCAATTCCTAAGACTTCTTAAGCAGGATTTTGCTTCTTCATTATTTGTTCTGATGCAGAACGCTCTTAGTGGGATTTTTATTTTGTAAAAAGTGTAAAAAGAGTATAGAGATGTTTTTGTGTTGAAAAATGTTTTATTTTAATTAGTATCCTTATTTATTTTCTCTCAAAATATTAAGTTCTACAAGTTTTTTGTCAAATTAATTTCAGGTAGCACTTGTACTGATATTTTCCCGCCGCTCACTGAATCATTTATTTTATACATACATACATAATGTACATATAGCAACAGACAATAATAAATAAATTGAAGCATTCTATTAATTTTATTTCGTCTGCTTTAAGCTGAAGACCTTATCTCAAAACATATTCTCGAATTTTGATTATCTATCTGTCTGTTTGGCACTGCGATTCATTAAACGTATATTGTCAAAATTGTGGGTGTTTTGCTATCACGATTTAAATGGAAAACACGTCATTTGTTATCACAATTGTACATATGTATGTAAATCTTTTTAGTAGATTTTTCATATGATAATAGAATTATTAATTTTATATATTTTTTTTAATATACTTATAGCCGTAATAAACCATAGTTCATAGGCAAACATCAATTCACTTTCATTCAAAATCCGATAGCTAATTGAATTGATATTTTTTTTTCTACTCTGTTGGTGATTTTGATTCTCGGTAGAATTAGTGTTTACGTAGTTGGCAAATATTTATTCAAATTTGTTTTAGCTTTATTCCCCTTAGAAAAAAAAACAATGAGATTGATATTTCAATGAATTCGTTTTAAAGCAGTTCCATACTTGAATCAAAATTATTTCTAGATCACAAATTTTCAAAAAACACAATTTCCATAATTAATGTAACTAACTAAACAAATCAAAATCAATTTCATCAAACTGACATATAACAATTGTTGTTGAAAATCCCTTGTAAAATTTATATCACGAAATTTGATTTTAAATCAACAACATACATAATACATACATATATCAATTTATTTTGCCGAATTTTTCGTACAAAAAAAAAGAGAACAATCAACGTTTTAGAATTGAATTAATTTTACCTGATAAAAGTCCACTTCATTTTCTCACAGCGGATTTCGTTCTTATAAGTTGTTCAAAAATCTAGCATTGGTTTTCATCATTAAAATCATTATTTAAGTATCAAAATGAAGCTAGGAGTTACAGATTTGTTTAAACAAAAACAAAATGCATATTTCTTTTAACACACAAAATTGTTCTTACTTTATTTTTACTTATTTTGTTTTTTAATGACAATCATTTTTAATGTTTGCTATAACTAACCGGTCAAAAAACTTCCAATGATTGGTTTCAATGATGGAAGTCAATGGGCAGGTTCAGACAATATAAAGGTCTTCCTTTGCATTCAACTGCATTTTTTGAATAGATGTCATTAATTTCAAACGTGGAAATTTAATTGACTATCTTTTACTTGCAGAAAGTACCAATATCATTATTATTTACAAACAAAAATCCTCCCAAAAGTTACAAGCATATCATAAACGGTGTTTTGTATCATAAAGGAAATTTATTTATTTCTGTTCCAATATGCCTATTAATTTTGTACATAAATCTTTAATTAAAATTGTGTGATAAATAAATAAATCACAGAGTTATAAAGTTCAGCTTTGAGTTGAATATATAAACATGATCAGCTGACATTTTGACATAAGTAGACTGAATTTGATAGTAAAAGATATTTTTCTTGACTAACTTTCCAGTCAACTTTCTATTAAAGTTGCCTTTATTGGAAGACCTTTATGGCGTCTAAATCTGCCCAATAAAAGCTATAAGTGGCCCCTCAGAAAAATAAATGATTTTAACGCTTACAAAATAATTTCATGCGGAAATTCATATTTTTCATCATAAAATTCGAATCTGCATTAAAGTTGAAATACTTTTCTTCAGCCATCAGCTATCAACCTACTCCAAACTACACTCTTAATCTTAATATATTATTTTAATAAAACAACAAACATTTGTATAAGTACACATAACTTTCACAACACACTGTTTTATTATTTTAAAGAAGGCTTTTCAAAAGCTTAATTTTATATTTTATCGTAAAAATAAGCAAAACAAAGACAAAGCTATAGAACTGCTCTTCAATATAAATACGATAGAAAGGGAAAACCAATTGAATTTATTTATTGCCTTGCATAACAAAAATGATAAAGAATGACAGCACATATGATTGTGTGTAGCTTGATTTGATAACAACAAATTCCGGAGCAATTCCATAATCCATAGTTCAGAATTTAGAAGCATTTAAACGTTCACGACCGGCGGAACGTGCATTTACATTAATTTTTAAAATTAATATTAATTAATTTGCAATAACTTAGTTAGATAGTTAGTAAAACAGTTTTCGTAATGTCGAAATTCTTTTCAACATTTCAGATGGCGTCCAAGATCAAGAGTGGTCCGGTTGTTGATATGCTGGGCGATGAGATGACTCGCATCATTTGGAGTTCAATCAAGGAGAAACTCATTTTGCCTTTCCTCAGCATCGATTTGCATACCTACGATTTGGGAATGGAAAATCGTGATCTGACCAACGACCAAGTGACCATTGATTGTGCTGAAGCAATCAAGAAGTACAACGTTGGCATCAAGTGCGCAACAATTACCCCCGACGAGAAGCGAGTCGAGGAGTTTAAGTTGAAGAAAATGTGGAAATCCCCCAATGGAACCATTCGTAACATTCTCGGAGGCACTGTTTTCCGTGAGGCTATTATCTGTAAGAACATTCCACGTCTGGTGACCGGTTGGGAGAAGCCCATTATCATTGGTCGTCATGCTCACGCCGATCAGTACAAGGCCACAGATTTCGTTGTCCCAGAAGCTGGAACCTTGACAATGGTATTCACCCCCACCAACGGCGGTAGTAAGGTAATCAAGGAAGTCGTACATGAATACAAATCCCCCGGAGTTGCTCTAGCTATGTACAACACTGATGAATCAATCGTTGACTTTGCACACTCATCCATGAAATTTGCCCTGGCCAGAAAGTTCCCATTGTATCTCAGCACCAAGAACACCATTCTAAAGAAGTACGATGGACGTTTCAAAGACATCTTCGAGGAAATCTACCAAAAGGACTACAAGAAGCAATACGAGGAAGCCGGCATCTGGTATGAACATCGCTTAATTGACGACATGGTTGCCTATTGCATGAAGTCCGAGGGAGGATTTGTTTGGGCCTGCAAGAATTATGATGGTGACGTACAATCTGACTCCGTGGCTCAAGGTTATGGTTCGCTCGGTCTGATGACATCGGTGCTACTCTGTCCAGACGGCAAGACTGTCGAATCAGAGGCTGCTCACGGAACTGTTACTCGCCACTACAGAATGTACCAACAAGGCAAGGAAACCTCAACCAACCCTATTGCTTCGATCTTTGCCTGGACTCGCGGTCTTCTCCATCGTGCCAAGTTGGACAACAACGCCGAACTAACCAAATTCGCTGAAACTCTTGAAAAGGTCTGCATCGACACCATCGAATCCGGATTCATGACCAAAGATTTGGCCATTTGCATTAAGGGAATGAACAACGTTCAACGCAAGGACTACATGGAGACATTTGAGTTCATGGACAAGTTGGCTGACAATTTGAAGGCTGCCCTCAAGCAATGACTCGTATCGAGTAAAAATAATAAATCCCATTTATAAGGCAGCACTAGCGCTGGCGCGAAGAAGTTCACTACGATGTTAGTATTTTATTAGACTGCTCGAAGGTAACTCTTCACTTTTTTTATACCAATACCAATCAGAGAAATATTTTTGTGCAAGAAAAACAAAACAAACAAACAATAAAACGTTATTTTATAAATCTTATTTGAAGGTTGTTAGAATTTAATTGAATTTGAATTTGAAAAAGCCTGCAAATGGCAAAGCGAAGGTGAGTAAAGTAAAGAGAAAATTAATTAAATGGGCTTTTTTTGATCGATTCAGTGTCATTGAATAAAATATAGTTCTCGGACAAATCATGTAAACGTATCGAGGTGATGATTACGAACGTTGTTAAAGATAACGATGACTGGCGTCAAAGTGAATTTGATGCGTAGAACAACTAATAGACAGGGAGATAAGAAATATAACTAGAAATGTAAGAGTAAAATTGCTTTATTTCTTTTAAACAGTTTCAACGGTACATGTGCAGAAAATCGTGTGTAAATGTCGGGACTTTATTTGAAATTTTGAGTTTTATAAAAAGGAAAAGTAAAAATTATGATGTTCAATAATAACATAATCTATTTAAGTAATCAAACTCATGGCGTTATCAAAAAGCAAAACGAGAAAAAGCAAAACCAAAGTCTGTAAATGCAATAATTAGGAGAATATAATAATGCATAGGAACTGCAATCAAGAAGTCAATGTCATCACGCAACCTTTCGGAGAAAGGGCAGAAAAACGTTTGCTCTTAATACTCGTGGAAATTAGGTAAGCTTTGAATCTAAAATCTAGAGGGCAACATGGATAATCCTATTTTTGGGGTAAGGAAATATTCCCAGGGTGCATTTTACTAACTACAGTGGCCCACAAAAGTCTATGTACGATGACTTTTTTACCATTCTACAAAATAAATTGTTTTTATTTAAATAATGATGCACTATTTTTCTTCTATTTTATTCTTATTACTCTGCATAAGTAGGTACTCACAATGTTCTAACGATGCAATTTTTAGAAATTCAAAAAAGTTTACAAACGATAAGCGTTTATTTTTGGCTCAGTATTGGTGATTCATAAAAGGTTTGTTCAGCACCGCCTTGAGAATGACGATGAAATAAATGTTGAGACTGTAATATTCATACATTTTTATCGGGTAAACAATTAAAGGGCAGTGCAAACTTATCCCTTGGCATTGTCAAGAACTTGTATCCTGAACCACCAAATCTTCGTAAAAGTCATTGCTTGACTTTTCGTTTTGGTTTAAGTCTTTTTAGGCTAAATTGGAGTTGTCAAGAACTTGTCCCTTGAACCACAAAATCTTCGCAATAGTAATTGCTTGACTTATCGTTTTATTTAAGTCATTTTGGGCTAAATATTAATTATATTCGTTAAGGGGACATAATATGAAACAAAATTTACCCACATTTAATATTATACGGAAAGAAAATCGTACACATTAATGAATGCAAAAACCGCAAACGTGTCAATGAATCCCTGGAAGTGTGCATTACCGTTTGACATGATCTACCTACTCAAAATAACAAAGTATACTATCATCTTCTAAGGTGTATTTTATTTTAGCTGTGTAGAACTAGAACCACCAATTGGGGACGAGATATCTACACTGACCAAAAACGTGGAAAATATTCAGCAATGAAATGTTAAGTTTTGAAAATTGAAAATAATAACAGTTCAAAGGTCAATAGTATTCATTAAGTATTTGAATTTCTCAAACAAAAAAAGGTAGTTTTCTTAAATAATTATATTGTGGACAAGGTTTTTCTAAAAATCAAACTTGATATAAAAACGAGATGGATACAAAGAGCATGGGGTTTTTAGTATCGAAGGTTGAAAGTTAATTAAGTGTTTAAAAATGTTTCTTATTTCATTTTTTGTTTACGAAACGTGTGTATTCTTCGTTTTTTAAAAGGCTACATTTTTTTTAGTGTATATAGAGAAAAGTCAGCTTGTAGCATGTAGCCTGACCATTTTCCAATAAATGGTCTCCCCATTCTGAATGTTTTCCATACACCATACACTACCAGTATGAGTTACGAAACATTTTTTGTTTTGCTAAAAATTCTATGGCTTCGTTAAAAGAAAAAAGCAAAAATACAGACCAGGTAGTAGCAGGTAAATATTTATAATAAGGTTTAACGTACGTACCTCTTACGTTTTGCTCGTATTTTGGGGTTGGTTTAGTTTTTCTGAAGAATTGCAATTTTACTTGTGGGGTCAGAACTATCGGTTTAGTTGAAATTCATATAGAGTCGCGAACGGTTGGACTTATGGTATCCTTTCGCAAACATATCATTCAGCTTTTATTAGTAGATCCTAGACCCTTTATTTTAAAGCCAATTTTTTAAATATGAAACAGTTTTATATTAATATTAGTACTTACTCACTAGAGATAGTTGTGTTTATCGGGATCGTGTTTGTAGCAGTCCTTAAGGACGCTAACTCAGCTTACTCGGGAAACAGTCATCGGGAATTGGATATTTGCAGTCATTGGAATGGCCGGAGACATTTTCTCGAACTTGGAGAAAGGGGCGATTTACATGCCCGTAATGTTACTACTTCAGCATATCGGGTGTGTGAAAACTGATAAAATAATTTAAATAAAAAGTTTTAAAAATATATGATTAACGGTTTATGTATATATAATTTTAGAGTACACTCTATACACCTCTTAATATAAGGAATCGCACAAATGACATCTGGTACCAATGTAATTTAGAATTGGTTACTTGTGCGGAATGTGTAATTCGCATAACTTTCACATACGTGAATTTTTCCAAAGTATGTGAAAGAATCACCAATAATGGCGTAGGTGGAAAATCGCCCACAATGTGTCCTTGCGAGCATATTCATTTTTCGGAACCACCTTATGATGCAACCATATCGGGACAGGAGTTTTGTGGTGATGGCAAGGTGTTTCGCAGCAAGACTCGAACTCTTCTATTAAAGTTCTTCTATCGTGCCACTAACAGTCATATCTTCACACTGCAATATTTTTCAGAAAGTAAGTTTTAGAAATTATGTATAATAATTTGTAAAATGTAGTGTAAGCTCAGGAATTTTGTAGCAAGGATGTTGTTAAGCTCCTATTTTCACCATTTTTCATGATACCCAAAAATTATAACATTTTGACAAAATAATAACTTTTCAACGATCACGTAGTTAAATATTTGTGTTTCTTGTCTGTGTCGAATTCTTCCGGTCGAAAAGATAGTAGCGCATCGATAAAAGTCACATCAATTAAGTTTCAAAATATTTATATATTCGACAGCAATAGGAAGAGACAAGCAATTCACTTATTCGGAGGTTCAAAATTCCATTGGATGCTCTCCAACAACGATAAGAAATGCTGTAAAATACTTGCCAGAGACAGAAACTCGCGGGCGAAAGCCAGTTAGGTAGCCAGTAAAGGTTGTACATACATCGGGTTGTAAAGCATTTAAAATTTAATCCTTTTTCGCCCACAACGTATATAAAAGACATGTTTTCCATTCGGGCTAGTGTTCTCTAAATCCCAAAAAATATGTTGACCAAAGATTGAAATTTTCAAAAGAACATCTTGACTGGCCTGTATCAAAGTGGGGGGTATTCTGTGACCAGGCGAGTCGAAGATTGTATTTTATGGTGGAAAATGGTCTCGTCAATATGTCAGACGGCCCCCGAACACAGAATCGAAATGGACCTGACCAGTATCTGTATATGTAAAGATCTTGGAAAGAAATTATTTTACCCCATGCTGAAGATGAAATTTCGCTAAAATGGTTCATTCAGCAAGGCAACAACCCAAAGGACACAAGTGAAATTGCGAAGCAGTGGATCCAGACAAAAAAGATTGATGTTACTCAACCCGATTGAGAACCTTTTGGAAGCGGAACAGCATTTATGGCTGTCGATATCTGTCGAATGATGCGAAAATTGGATTCGTTGAATAACCGTTATCAAACTCAGATATACCCGTTTTCAAATTTATTTTTATATTTCTTTCAACATATTCTAAAAACTTTATATTATAACCTTAAGACTACGAATTTGTAATAAGATCAAAAATGTTTTATACTGTTTTGCGTTTTTCTGTTAAGAACCGTTTTAGCATACATAAATGCTTCAGCTTTCTTTTAAGTTTAATGTGTGGCAGGTGAAGAGCTACAACTAATGACGATTTTTTTGAAAAATAAATAAGATAATGAAAATTTTTAAATGAAATATTGAAGTAAGAGATTGTAGATTTGAAAAATCTTTACGTATTGAATTTTGTATGCCTCAAAAAGCCTAATATAAGCTTTTTGAATTATAAAAGGTGACGTGATAGATTTATTTTGAGTCCGACTTCAAAATCAAAGCTTTATAGAAAAAAGGCAATTTTATTACAACCTACATACATAACTTAAAAACCCAAGTGGAAAATTATTGAATATTTCAAATCTTACACGGCAAATAATTCATATCGAAGTGAAGATATTCTCATGTGGTTTCGATTTATCATCTTCAATTTCTTTTTTCCATAAATATAAAAGTTTGGAAATTTTCAAAACAAATTTCAAGTGCAAAAAGTTCGTTAAAATACATATGAAACATCTGAAAGGGTTAAAATCGTTGTCAAGAACACCAAAGACGTTAAAGGTCTTTTATTTCTGAAAATGCACCACGCATAAGAATTGATATTTGAAAAATTAGATTAGTTAGTCTTTGTTTTGTAAAAAAAAAAAAAAACATACCACCTCTGATATTCGTGCGTACTTCTAGGCTGGTGCTTCAAATAAATACCCTATTTTCCTAATTCTGTTGCACCATCACCAAATCGATAAGTTTATTCTCTGTAATCCTATTTCAAAAGTTCAAGAACAAACAAAAGAAGTATTTGTCTTAATTGGAAAATATTATAAAAACAATTTTATTGTTTACTAATTCTATTTTAAGTTGAGTTTTTTATTATGTGTTGTTTGTTTTAAAATCTATTTTAAGGAAACGTTAAAATAATAAGTGGTTCGCCAACACAATCCATTGTTAGTAACTATTCGCAGTTCATGCCACAAATCATATCAACACCCTACTTCCCTATGTCATATCCACGTGACTATGGAATTGAGCATATTCTAACATGTGAAGCAGACAATTGTCAAGTTCGTTTGGAGTTCACAGACTTCCAACTGGGATTATCGTCGACTCTAGAGGTCAATAACTAATGGTTTTATATGATGCCTTATTCAGATTATACCTTGATTTGTTGTTTTATGACATTTTAAGGTTTTCGACTCAAATGGCCAAATGCTAGACTCATATGCTGGTGAGCATTTTCGTCCGCCGATTATCATAAGCAGTGGGAAATCGTTGCTGCTGCAATTTCGTGGTAATGGTGTTACAGGATCCGGTTTTAGAGCGGAAGTTTCATTTGTCTCAGCTAAACAGCTCAAGGATCAACAATTGATACCTAATACTGGTGAGATTTGATCACTTAAGGAAAAGACTTTCATGGGGAATACTTACCAATTTTATGGCTTCTAGATTGCGGTGGAATGGTTTCTGGACCAGGAGGTGCAATAACAATGATGAATATGATAGATAATTCCACGGACGTACGACTGTATGATTGCATTTGGATAATTAAGCCCGGAAATAACTACATGATGATGAAGACGCATATATCGTTGAGATTGGAATCATTCTATGGAATGGCATCACGCTCCGAGCTCACAATTCGCCAAGGGACCACTTCAGATGCTTCGGCCATTGAAAGTGTCGTTTGGCCAAATAATGGAATGAGCAAGGAAAATCATATTGTTCCAATTCTAACTGGCTATTACATCCGGTTGAGGGGTGTCTTCGGAATGTCTTCCAAGCTTGCAATAGTTTACAGTGTCTTCAATTATCTAAGTAAGTTAAAATCTCCATAAAAACAAAAACTTTAAACTTTAAATCGATGTACTATTTGTAGATTGCTATATTGGATCCGAGTTCTTGTGTAACAATAATCATTGTATTTCCATTCGTTTACATTGTGATGGATTTGATCATTGTGGAGATGGGAGTGATGAGCCCGAATCGTGTGAAGAGGACTGGGCTCATCTGCAGAGCGATCGTCGATGGTATTCTCACAAACCTAACTATTATTTTCCCAAAATGGAGCAATACCCAGATCTGAAGACCGCAACAGGAATATTCGTAATGAGCACTTTGGGAATTTTTGCAGTCCTTTCTGGATGGATGGTGATTCTTTATCGAATGGGTGTACGGGCGAGACATCAGCGAGAGTTACAAAATCATTTGCAAACAATCAGTGAGCTGTTAGGTAAAACTCTCGCATCAGTCACCCCAAGAAATTAATGTTTTTTCTTTCTCTTTTCGTTTCTCAAAAAGATCGACAAGAAGAACTGACGACAGATGAGCCACCAGATTATGAGGCACCGCCAGACTATGAGGAAGTTATTAAAATTGGAATGGAGCAGGAGATAAGTCATGAGTCACGCCAAAGGCAGAGAAGACACCGACGGCATCACCATGACCAGTCAAGGTTTATTGAATATTGTCAAAGATGTTCCTTAACTAAAACATTTCCTATTTACAGATCAAGAAGTCGAGGCAGAACTAGCAGCAACCTTCCTCAGCCGGCTGTGCATGTGTACGGTCCTTCAACTTCTTCAGCAGCAACTTCAGCTGTAACATCAGCAGCATCAACATTAAATCCAATGGAAAATCCTATACAAGAGCTAGCCTCGCGTGTATTACAGGCAACTGCGGCTTGTGGTAAGCACTAGCAGAATGCATGATTACTTTCACAATCGCATTTTAATTAATTTTAAATAAGATTACCATTTGCAGACCTTGCAGAACCGGGCTCAGAGAGGCAATGCATCAGGTGCTCGGCGAGCAGTCAACCCATGGGGAATGCAACGAGCGCAACATCGATTTCCATTGGGGGTGAATTACCCACAACCTGTTCGGAGCTCCAGGTTTCCAATCAGCAACGCCAGCCACAACCAAGCTCTTCGGGCTCGCCAACGCAGTTTGAGGAATGCTCTAATGAGTTTAGAGACGAATCCCTTAACATTTCCTTTACCTTAGCTATACCACAAACATTAACGGGAAGTGATACAAGTAAGTTGTACATATAAACTGTTGGGCGCCACTTAAAAACAACTCTCATTTTATATATAAATCTTTGTGTGTGTTTTACTTTAACAGAATCACAACGTCCCAAGAGCAACATTTGTACTGAAAATACTTATCTAAAGCGATCGTGGGTTGTTTTCAACAATGGTAATCAAAATTTTAGAGTTCAACGACTAAGGCATACGTTTTCGTCTCCTGAAACATTTTTGAATGATTTTCTTCCACCGGAGTCCTTAAATTATGGCACCAATTTGCCAATTGACAGGTAAGTAATTACTTTCATGAAATAATATATCCTTTCCTTGACACGTAATCGTGTATAAAACATTTTAATATCTTCTTCTATTCTTTTTTAAGAAACTCATACATTAGCAATGCCAGTATTTTCGGTTCTGAACTTTCCAGAGATCCCTCGCCAATAACTGATCATCGTCAAATTCTATCTACGCCTTCAAATCCACTAGATATGTTCAACCAAGTCATCAAGTCAAGAAGCAACTCCCACACCCAATCGGATTCAGAAAGAGATGTCAATTTCGATTCGAATTCTTCTGCCCATGGCGGCTCTGAGAGAACAGAAAAGCCATCTTGCAGTCATTACAAACATCGTCCAACGCATAGCAGCGGAAGTATTTGTTATGACTTTGAATTGGAACCAATTAAGCAAAGTGAAATAAACATTTTGGAAAATTCAACTTCAGCATCATGTTTTGGAAATGTTAATAATCCATTCCGAGTAAGCAATAATAAAAAGCGAAATACCCACTTTAGACGTCACGTTCGTAGTAAATCATTTACGAACGATGCTGGCAGTCGAAAGCGGTCAACACGACTAAGAAGAACTTCATCGGCAGATTTGCTGCTGCAGCGTTTATCGCCGAAAAAGGAACGTTCAAGAATTTACGTAATATAAATTTTTGTGTAATTTTTTTAGTCATATAGTATTTCTTTTTCTTCTTCATCATCAAAAAAGAAAATGGCAGTCTAGTCTTATTTAAGAATGTACAATGTGAATAAAACAGCCATTCGGATAGTATAAATGTAGGTAGATTTTATGCGTTATAAGGGAATTATATAGTGTTTATATATTTTATAAGTAAATCGTTTATTTTAATAAATAATATTGAAATATGCATGAATGAGTGTAAAATATATATATTGAAAACGGTTTAAAAAGATTTTATGTTTTCTTTTTAAATGCAACTTCTTTCGAAATTCATCATCATCCAAAAATGTATTAGTTTCCTCTTTTTCGTCCTGCTCACCTTCTTTTACGGAATATTTAAATTGTCATAAAAAGTTGGGCCAAATGTGAGTTACGCTAAGATGTTGGTTAAATTTTGACACTGGCGTGGTGAATAAAATGGATTAAAATGTATCGTGCTGCGGAGCAGGCTCAAGGGGAATCGATTTCGTTCCTTCCATCTATTTGGAGTAGATGCTCCTTAAGATTGGATTCAGTGTTTTTGGTGACTATATAACCATCAGTTTTATATTTCTCTTCAGATGCATAGAAGTACACTTTGGTTATCCAAAATTCGGGTATTTGACTTTTCAAACTGTATTGCTGGATTGACAGCCACAGATTAAGCCTTCTCTAATCGTGATTTGGAAAAGGTTAAAATTTGATTGTTTGATTGTATATTGAATGTGAAATTAACTGTATTTTAAGAGGCTTAGCATCTAAACTCTTCCACAAAATTTTCCACGTAGTGGAGTAACAGACACTCAATTAATGCGAACGGTGCCGAATCGATAGCTCACGGTTATCACCTATGGTTACCATTATCACTAATTGAGTTGGTGATTTTATGTATGTCAGACAATGTAAATTTGCCACCTCAGTAAGTCGAATAAACTGACCATAAAATGGAAGAAGCAAGCAATAAACTTTCTTAACAAAGCACGCATATTGATAATAAAATTTAATAATTTGCAAGCGTTGCTCATTTGTAAGACGGTTCATGGTTAAATTAAATTAGATTGAATATGTTTGACAGTGACACAAAACACGAATCGTACGTGAGCTGTCAAAACAAGTGTAGTCAAAAATAAAATAGCAAAAAAATATGACCGATCATTTTTACGAATTTCTTGCATTTTCAAGTCGAATTTTATCTTCAAATTTTGTCAGCTAAATTTTGAACAAAAGGACTTTACTTGAAGAACTATTTTTTAGGGTAATTCTTGAGCGATTTTTAATCCAAGTGGTGTTTTTAAGTTATATTTAACACAATTCACACAGCAAAAAGTAAAATTCGATTACATTTTTACTCAAATGTCAAAATTTACTCGTGGCATTAATGACAATTACTCGTGTTTTTTTTTTCTGATTTTAAAGCTGAAAATATTCAAGAAATTTCGAATTTCCAAACTCACCATTTTCTTTTTGTGCCATGTGTGTACAACACCTCACGTGTAGATCATTACATTACTTTACGTAACATTTTCCACATGCACGTTGTGGATCGTATTTAACCCAAACTGTCATCAAGAAAAAACGAACAATTTTTATTTTAATACACAAATGTCAGCCGCACGGAAAATTTGATTTGGAGGTACAAACTAGAAATTTGTGAATTGAATTGGCATAGGTATCGCGTGTGAGGTTATAAACATTTTCTCTGCTTGCTTAAATATTCCATCAATTATAAAATACACAAAGAAAAAACAATCATAAAATATGTGGCCAAGATTTGGAATTAAAATCGGCAACAGCACACTTTGCATTGCCACCGTAAAAGCAGATGGAAATCCCGAGGTGATAGCCAACAAGCAGGGTGACCGCGTCTCGCAAGCTTGCCTTCTTGCCGAAGGCAACGAAATAGAGTGCGGCTTGACTGCCAAGCAGAAGATGTCCTCGAAACCGGCCTCCTGTGTCTCGAACAGTTTGCAATTCTTTCTTTCACAATCAACCCTGACCCCGGAGAAAATCAAGGACGCATGTAAGTACATCACTTGCTACTATAACGACACCACCAAGGAGTTTGAGCTGAAGTCAAAGGGTGAGGGAGACAAGGAAATCATAACGAAAATATCGCCGCACGCAGTATGTGTGAAATTCTTCCAAGCGGAGTTTGAGTTGGCGCGGCAATCGTACTTGCAGGAAATTCCGAAGCCGTCCGTGGTGCTCTCGATACCAAACTACTACCCACTCGAATCTTGGCCAAGCCTCGCTGCTGCAGCAGAAGAAGCTGGTTTCCATGTGGCGCAGGTTGTCTCTGAGATGACGGCTGCCGCTCTCGCATACGGCATCGGAGAGGCCCAAGCCGATGACTCAGAGCGCAAGGTCGTTCTCTGTATTAAGAGTGGCGGTATCTACAGCCACTTCACCTTGTACGAGGTCACTGGGGGACTGTATACACTGATAGAGGAAGTCGGTCCATTCACAATCGGAGGCAACCAATACACGGAGGCTTTGGTGGAGTTTGTCTGCCAGGAATTCTTCAAAAAGTATCGTCTGGATCCAAAGGAGAGTCGCCGTTCAATAGCCAAGATATACACAGCTGCGACCAACTCTAAGCACATCCTCACCTCCTTGCCGACGACACAAATATACATTGACTCTCTTATGGATGGCGTGGACTTCAGCATGCAGATGTCTCGGGCTCGCTTTGAGAGTCTCATTCAGCCAGTCATAAACAAATTCATGGCCGTCCTCAATGAAGCCGTGGAGAAGCTCTTTGCCGACAACCAGAATACGGTTACCAAAATCGACGAGATTGTTCTTCTCGGCGCCACCATGAAGATCCCCAAGATTCAATCGGCCATCACCAGCCGCTTCCCCGAAGCAAAGATCCACTCAAGTTATGCAGCCGATGAAGTTGTTGCCATTGGATGCGCTCGCCAGGCGACGTTCTTGCTCGATGCCGAGGGACAAGATTTAACTGACAAAGAAGTCTGTCTCTTCACTCCGAGCGATTTACACATCTGGCACAATGACGCCGAAGACAAATTGAAAGTTTTCCTTAAGAAAGGTTCCCTCCTGCCAAGGGTTGTTGTTGTGGAAGTTGAGAAATCAAAGAAGGAAGCCAATAACGACGAAGGTGAACAAACAGAGATTTTCCATGTTAAATGCGGGGATACCATATTGGATTTCAGTTTGAAAGCTGCTGCTACTCCCGAGGGACTTTTCAAAATCGAAGCTAACGTAGACCTAAACGAGGACGGTGTGACGAGTTCAATAAAGCTTAAATGTTTGTAAATACGTTTCACATAACTTTTTTTTTTGTTTAAGATTTAAATAAATGTATTTAAAATTTAGTTGATTAGAAATTGAATTTTATTTGTTTATATTTATCAAAAAATTAAATTGGTACTGCCACTGGGAGTTCTTCGGATGAATAGAATTAGATGGGGGAATTCTAAGTTTAAATAGGAGTAGAGTTTGGTAAACGTTTTGAATTCGGTGATTCTAATTTATTCTGGATTTTTGAAAGAAGGTTATTTTAATATTTTACAATGCCAAGAAATCAAAGAAGGGGATTGGCAGTTCTTTCTATTAAGCCCATGACTTGTGGCTACAATTGGCCAATTTTATTAATATACAAACTGATGTTTTGCGTCGAGAAGAAAAAGTGCAGATTATTATAGCTACTAGGAATATAAAAGAATTTTGGACAGTTCGGCACATAGATGATATAGAATTACACATAAAACAGAATTGGTATAAATATTTCAGCATCCGACCTAAAAATACATTTCCAATCCAATTTGGACGTAGAACGCACAGCGTTACCCTTCCAGTATTGACTAAATGATGTTGAAGGAATCTAAAGCACCAGGAGAAAATCTAATTTCACGTGAACTCTTTAAGTAGTTACTGCACCAAAGAATTCACCTGCTGCTTACTGAAACTTTTCAACCACCTTGATGAGAACGATTTTTCCCCTTCATGTTTTTATTCAGCTGTTATACTCCCAATATTCAAAAAAGGGGACCATGACATGATGGAAAACTAATAGAAGCATTTCATTGCTCAACGCTGTTCGAAAGATTTTTGGAGAACTCCTTTTTGAATGGCTGACTAAATGGGTAGATAGAAACGACATACTGAGCGAATGTCTGGCCGTTTCCGTCAAGGATACTCAACTGTAGCCCACTTATTTATGCACTATAGTTGATATCTATCGTTCAGAAGCAATGAATATTCATGCTTCCTTTGTAGACTTTAAATCTGCATTCGACAGCGTAGATAGAGAATTATTTTTCTACAAACTATCGACACTGGTTATATCTACAAAAATGTTGAACAAATTAAGAAAATTACATGAGAATTGTGCAACGCCAAAACGATTACGTAAAACTATTGCTCCAATTTTTCCTCAAAAAATCACACCAACCTATATGCTTCACATAGATACAGGCAGCTTCACTACGACTGCGAAAAAATATGTACCCCCCCTTCAAAACGCGTGGAGAATTAATTTACCTGAACTACATACCTCATCGCCCAGATCTGCATCAATCTAAAAACTGATTAGGGCTATTTTTATGTAGACATTTATTTATTTTTTATTCAATACAAAATTTATATCATTTTATATTATTAAAATTTGTCTTGCTTTGTATTATCACAATCACAAATGTTACCGCTCACAGCAAGAAAAGCAAATGCTCCTTCAGTAGGATGTGGGACATCTTTCAAAAATCTCATCGCTCTCGGATGAGACGGATCAATTATCATATGATTATTCATATCGACAATTTCAACCAAATCCCCTAAAGGAACAAGTTTTTCAATTGGTGGTTGCAAAAAAGGTCCCAAAAGTTCATCATTCAAAATATATCCAGACAAAAGCATAGCATAGTCATTACGAACTCCTTTCATATGAAAACACTCTGTATCAATTGATGAAAGAAATTTAATCCAATCACGTCCTCTGCGACTATCGGACAAATGCAACAATTTCACAACATTCTGCATAGCCAAATTCATGAGAAACGTGAACTGCTCATCCAAAACCTAAATTTATTGAGATGCTTGGAGAATGTTAGGACAATTATTAACTTCTTTGTACCTTTGAAATGTTATCCTCATCAATGGGACAACCGAGTTCATGGAAATCACATGCTTTTGAAGCGTTTTGGTTAGGACAACTAGATTTGCAATTTGATTTTATTTTGTTTGGATTCTGAATAGAATGCAAGTCTTCTAGAACTCCGCTTGGAGGAAGACGATCGAAAGGGTGTTTCAATTCTTTTAAATTCAAACAAATTGTAAGCATTAGCAAATAGTGATTTCTCTTTTCCCTTAAGGGTTCTGCATTGTAAATGGGATCAGTAAGCTTATGATTCCATTTGTTGGCAATGAATTGCTGACATCGATTTGGAAGCAAACAAACCAATTCTTCCAACAATGAACTGAAAGCAAAAGTCATACACAAAGTTTTAAAACAGAGATAGAGATAGAGGAGACGTTACCAATAGTACTGAAATTCCAAATCAAGTGAATCTATTTCCTTTGACATTTTCAATTTTTCTCAAAAAAAAAAAAACAAATTAAAATAACAAATATTTAATTTAATAATGAAGGTATAACTTTTAAAACTCCAGAGTTGTATCGCTTACTTCGATTGCCCTTGACTTGTAACTCTTCTCAAGTTTTCGCAGGAATTCTTCAAAAACCACCACAGGTTTGAACATGCCAGTCTTTTTAAAATCTTTAATACGACTTTTGTCTTGAGGAGCATCTTCGTCCTTGTTCTTTTCATCGTAGACATTGATTTCCTCCATCAGAGAAACTATTGTGGGCACTGCTGTAGGATCGAATTTCGACGCCAAATTTGAGTTGAACGGAACGCACAACTTTCCAGTGCTTGGGTGAATACAAAAAGGAGCTTTCAGCAAATGGTTGAATCCCTTGGTGACATTTATGTCCAAACGTGGATACATCACCGCCAATTGAATCTCTTCCACGATATTTCTCATTTTTCTAGTCCAAACAGTTGATGTCGATTGACTGCGCATCGAGTTCGCGAATCGGGTGAAGGTTGTCCAAATAGTCTTCGAGTTGGCTCCTTCGAACTTTTTCAAATGGGCTTCAACTTCTTTGCGAGCATTCTCTTCTGGAATCATCTGTAAAAGCTTCCCAATACCCTTCGCACTCCCAAAGAGATTCTGATCTTCAAGGACAACCTCTTCGAACATTGGTTCAATAATTTTCATGGCACGTTTAATACTGTGATGCATTCGTTCGCCAATTACAGCTCGAACGCTACTGTTATTGTCTCCACTCACGGCATGGCTAACTATTTGCATATACTCGGCGACTGCAGAGCGCCCTTTCGAATCCAAATGACGAGCACTATGATCACATACCCAACAATGAATACCACGACGACCAGAGAATACCCATAAAATATGTTCGAAGCCGAAGTCTTCTCGCAGTGCCAAATCCAAGATCTTACATGCCACAGTCATGAATTTCCAGCATTTAAGACATACTGCAGCACCTTCGCAGCACGTTCGCACATCATCGTAGTCAGTCATATCGATATCGAAGACCAATTCACGTTGCACTGGGACCATGGACTTTGAAGACATTCGCAAGACAGCTGGTCTAAAATTAATAACATACATGCGGGTTATAAAATTTGTAAAGATTGCACCTCTGCCTTCTTCACTTCTCCACATTTGGTAATTAATGAGGTAAAAATGAGTTAAGAGCTTAAGTTGTTTGAAAAACAGATGTTAATAGATTTTGAAACTAACGATGTGCAATTATTTTTAGACTTCAGAGAACATATCAAAAATATAAAGACATTCAAAAAAAGGGAAGCAAATGCGTTTGATATGAAATAACAGCCTACGTCGTAGAAAATTCGTACTACTTCGAAACTAGGGATGCTACTTTTCAGGAACTTAAATTTTGGGATACAAATATTTTTAAGATTAAATCCTATGAAACTTTTTTGTTGCCAATCGTAAAAAAAAAGGCGGGACCTGTGATAAGTCCGAATTAGTTTCGCGTAAAATTCATACAATTGGACAGGTACTCCAATAAACCACTTGAGTCTCTTGGGGTAGAACTCAAAAGAGAGTTCTAAAAATGATAGGAGACGGTTTTATAACTGCAACATTTTCAACTCTCCAATAGTTATTCGATGTTCCTAATTACTCGCATTCAATGACGGATGCCCCCTGAGCCACAAAGTTCATAAGGTTTATTTGCATGATTGACATCATGCGTAGATTTGTAGGTTATTTTACGGTAATCTTCAAAAAATCGGTTTGTTTTCAAATGGAAAAGAACAAACATTTTTAGAGTACATTAAAAGTTTGAGGCTTTTTGAAAGTTTGTAATTTCCTAAATTGATCAAATATCAAATAGTTCCTTTTCAGGCAGCGTATATTTGTAATACTCTCCAAATGAAATAAGTAAAAAAGCCGACCGCTCGCAGGCCGTATTTCGGTCTTTAACTGCGTTTTTCATGGAGTGTGCAACAATAGACTTCTAGCTACAAACCGATCTAGATAAAGAAGTTTGTTGGGTTGACACAGGACTGAAGTTAGTTGGAATGCTTTCATAATTTAGAAATTGTCGAAATATTTAGAACTGAAAAACGGTTATCTAATTAAAAAAAAAACAAGAACTGTCACTGTTTAGCTTTTGAAATTGGTAATATTCACATTTTCTGAAGCACCTAAAGACCTTTTATACCACAACTTGATAAACAAAAATATAGATATATTTATTGAAAGCCAAGGCCATATACGCCACTGTCAAAAAGTCAAAATTGGTAAAACAGTGCCGAATGGATAAAAAGTTTACTCAGTGAAGCCAATACAGTTACCCTATTGGTTGGGTCCCATCCCATGGCGCTGTTTAATTTACGGAAATGAGAGAGCAGACAAATTGGCCAAAAACACATCAATGCTTCATCCGAGCTAAAAATCATTATGCCTTTCAACTTTCCTACACATTACCAAATCCTAACCATTTAGATGCACAATGGATCCACAGTGCATATAAAAATAATACATAAAAGAAAATTAGATGCAATACTTAGTTTAAACCCTTTCAGTTCCTACTAAATGACCAGGCGAGATTTTGTTTTAACACAAATTTGTACATCCAAATGCTATCAATGGAAACTTACTTATTTTGCATCACAGCTCCAATATCAATCTTCATGGGATTCCTAGCACAAATATCCTTTTCCATCTGAGATTCTGTGTCATAGCAAAGGTAACGTATATAAATATCATCTCCCAATGTGAAGGAAATTTCTCGATTTGAAAAAATCCCTGGTTCCGCTGAAAACAAAAATAAAACAATTCCAATCATCATAAAACAAATCGTACAAAAACATCTCATCTCGACACATACACAAGCCATATGAAAGCCATCGATAAAACGGTTTGTGTGGAAACAAACGTTTGTAATAAACAGGAAGCATATCCGGTAAGCTGCTAGGATCATACTTAGGCAACTCTTTGGCATCTCCATTCTCCATGGTCATGGTTTCCTTCATTGCGTCGTCGTGTCGTCGGCTTATTTAAGTTTTCTAAACAGAAGAAACCGTCCAGAAAATTGAAAAGAAAAATAAACAAAACTAAAAATAAGAACAAAAATGGACACCACCACTTGCTTGGCAAAATTGTTGTTTTTCATATGTACAGAAGTTTACTTTATTAATTATTACTTTCTATTGTATATGAACATCTAAACATAACACTACTTAATACACAACTTCTTCACATAAAATCGGAAAATAAAAATACAAAAACACAGTTAAATTTATTTTTTAATTGTTTTTCTTTTTACTTTTTTTGTTTTTTTGTTTTTTGTTTTTTGTTTTTAAGGACTTAAGTATAGGAAATTGTTTAAAAAATAGATCATCATTATCATATGTATGTTATGTGGGTTTGTGTAGAAACAATATATATAATATTTTATATATATATATAATGTATTTTATATAAGAGTTAGTTTTGCCTATATTTGGCCATGTTTACTGTGTCACGTCAGGGTCGTTCGAATTTCTTTTCGATTTTGAGTGCAATTGAGTTTTGAAATTTCACGCTACTGTAAGCCGAATGTCCTGCATTTTGTTGTTCTGCCAGAGGTACTCCTTTTGCTTGGACGGTGACGTGTTGTACAACGTCACCGATGCGATGTGTTTGTTGGGCATGACCTCGAATATGATGTCTTGGTAGCCATAGCAAAATGTCGACCCGAATGGATTTGCTGTGTTGGTTGAGCTGGCACGATGCAACACAACTGGCCTTTCCGATGGCACCAGCGACGAGCTGATGTCGTCCCACTTCGAATAAGCTGTAATGGGAACTGATTGTGACGACATTTGTTTGTCTCCATCCAAAACTTTGTCCGGCTTCAATTGGAACTGGAACTCACAGCGATGGTACATGTTGAAGTTGAAATGGCCAGGGTAGTTTGTGTGCAGGATGAATTTCTTGCAGGTCTGAGTGCGTGCATCGAAGAGTATGTCAATGCCGAGTGTGAAATAGTTGAAGAAAATGTCACTGCGTTTGCTCTGCGCCTGGCGATTAACATTCGACGAGTGAATCTTCATTTTGTCCTCGCTCTTGAAAAAAATTCGGTTGGGGGCGCCCAGGTTCATGGCCACATCTTGACAACTATCGCCGAATATTATTTCCTTGGTGAAGCATTGTCTGCGGGGTTCTAGAGCCCGGCCAGAGCCTTCTGTGAATAGCTTAAGCTTTAGCCCACGCGTCATACCCAGCGGATTGCGCAACACAGAAGCCGATTCAAGGTGCAGCTGACGATTGTAGCAAGACAAGGGCAGAGGCGGAGGTCTATTCTCGGCCACATTACTGCCCGAGTACAGTGACATCTTTGAAACCACGGGCGAAGCACCATTGAGAAACACCAACGAGCCCATCCCGTGAGCATGGCCAGCCTGCAATTTACTGTCCACCGGAAAGTAGAAGCTCAAGCCTCTAAAATGCAGGGCAAATAGCTGCTTGGCTGCATCGTACACACCTGGGTGTGTGGCTCCAAAGGAATGCTCGATCTGTTCGATTGAGGGAAGCACTTCGGGGCTGTTGAAGAACACTCCACCGTATTTTAGCTTCACTAGCTTCATGCTAAACACCTCGATGGTCTTCAGTCGCTGCACTACAGGATCAAAGATCAATCGAATCCCGTCTTGGGGTAAATTTATGATGATATCCACGCCCAGTGGATTTGTGTCCGAATACAGTACTTGCACGCCCTTGATTATCCCCACCTGGGACTGAATTATGGCAATGGCTTGAGAGAAATGCATGCCCAGGACAAATTCCCAGCTATCACATCCTAGTGACTTTTCGGGAACAACTTCCAAGTCTAGCATTTTCTCAGCCGAGTATTATTTAGTCTTAGTCAAGGTAAAAATTCGTCGTTTGTTATCTGAAAATTGTATATATTTCAAGATTATTACCAACAAAAGAAAAACAACAGAACAGAACAGAACGAGAAAAATATAATCATCGACTATGAAGACGGACAAACGGACTACGAACGACGGACGGGACGAAGAAAGATGACTTACCCAGTGAGCGCCCCTGTCTCTGCTTAGCTCTGAGTACTGAGTTAAAGAAGAAAATTTCTTTGTTTAAAAACAACCACTGCAAATCCACAACCAAAACAAAATAATAATTCTCTGCGACGCAAATTCGCTTCTTTTCTTTCGTTTTCTTTTTGGAGAGCGCTTATGAAACTTGGGATGGGAATTTATTCGTTTTTGGCTAAATTCTGATAGCACTTTGTGTTTTAATTGATTTAATTGGAAAATCAGAATTTTATGAAGTTATTTTTTGGGAATATTTGTGGAGGCGAATTTTTGGAGTTTACAAAAAAAATATTAATTATTTGCACTTTTTCTTGTTTTTCTTTGTCTTCTCTGTAGAAATGAATATTTGAGAGCCAAATGACAGCCAGGTGACGGTACAGATTCCACAAAATGTGATCCACTGCACAGATGCAATCCACAAACAAAAGTTTTTGTTTTGTTGTTGTTTTATTATTTTTGCCTTAACCTTTTTATTTGTTTGGATTTTGTTACCTTCAAGTTATTTCTTTTGTGTTTCTTAAATTTTAAATTGAATCTACCTTAACTTAACTAAAATAACAGCATGATTATTGTTTTACAAATAGTTCATATTGATAAGAATAAACGCAGTAAATAAGATGCATGGCTAAGTTTAACATGAATACCACTTTTCCTATGCAAGTGGTGGTGTTATAAAGGGCTTAATGATATATTTGATTTACCTGCTTTATTGGAATGCTTTTATTATTATTATGGATGATCAGTTGTATAATTTTGGCTTTTAAAAAGTAAGTTTTTGTATTTAAGACGATGTAAAAAGCCCGCGCTTTAAAAATACTGCTTGACATTTGAGATTGTGGGATGTGAGGTTCTCTTTGCCTATACTATCGCCACCTACCGTTCAGTTTTTAAGATGGTTATTTGCACTTTATTAAGCTACAAACAGAATTATATGTAAATAATATAAATTATTTTTATATTTTGTTTATTTGTATTATATAATTTTAAACAAAGTAATGCTAAACACTGGATCTCGGTACTTATACCTGGTTCTTCAAACACATTACATTTTTTCCTTAAAATGCCTTGAAATTTTGTACATGTTTATTAGGTGCCAGTTATAGCTATCATTGGTTTTCATAATTGAAAACAAACTTGGAATTTTGTTGACAGGTCGTTTATAGCAATTATTAAAAATTTCTGTCATTAAAAAAAAATGTCTTGATTGAAATCCACGACAGAAATCTGTTATTGGGAATTGTGTGAAATTGGAACACAAATCAGTGGAACGATTCGTTTCACTTTTGAACATAAAAGTATCAGCTGTTCAGGAAAATGAATTTCCGTTCGGAAAATAGAAAAATACATTTTTAGAGAAAAATAAATGCAGTTGCAGTTTTTTTTACTCAAAAAAAATCTTTGTGTGATTTTCGATCAATCAGTATAAAATTTTCATTTCTAATCAAAGGGAAACACCGTCAAATATCGATTCAAAAATTTGTCCGGATCGATTTCAATGATAGCTATAACTGGCCCCTTAATTTGTTGACAGTTGACAGTGACTATAAAGTCTGCAACTTTCTCGAAACTATAAACAATAATTTATCAGACAATTAATTATTATTGAGGCAGGTTTACTGCTTATCACTTACCACTTTCTCGGAATGTTTATTTACAACATCCTTTACAAAAAGTCTGGAATCCAACTTTTGTTTTTAGAGGCAGTCCCCGTGAAAAAAAAAATTAGGTCGCACAGGAAGGGATTGACCTCTAGCATGACAGTCCAACGCACTAACCATCATGCCATGGATACCACAGTTGATGAATCTACCAATTATTTTAAAATTGTTTCCAAATTTTGTTATTTTGTTCGTTCAATGGCAAACTCTTTCCCACCTAAATAAATTACAAATAATAACGAAAAACCTGTGTCCGTTAAGCTGACAGCTGAAAATTGTATTAGCATTAGTGCAAAGAGGGGTAAATCTGTCGAAAATTCCAGACCTGCATATTTGATCTTAAATCAAAAATAAATCAATTTATTTTGCCCCATGAAATGCAAAAACAGGAAAAATTTGTATTTTGATAGTTTTAGATCAAAAATAAATTAATTTATTTTGCCCGTGGGAAACCTAATTATTGGGCAGGTTCAGCCGACATAAGGGACTTGAAAGTAAGGCAAGTTTCTTGCATCTGATTGGCCAGCTGCCAAAATATTGCCTTCCAATTAAGGCAACGTTGACTGGAAAGTTAGGCAAGAAAAATCTCCCTTACTATCAAGTCAAGTCAACTTATGTCAAAATGACAATTGATCATGTTTTTTAATTCAACTAAAAGCTGAACTTTATTACTCAATGATTTATTTATTTTCTGCACAACTTCATTTAATGCTTTCTGTAAAAAGGTTCCTTGTAAATTTGGAAAAGAAATAAGTAATATTTCTTTAAATTACAAAATACAAATCATGATGGACTTGTAGCATGCCTGAGGAGTGTTTTGTAGAAAATAATGATTTTGGTAATTTTTGTACTATGAACTTGAAGTAGAGGTTTGTGAAGTAAAGTTCTGAATTTTATTTTCATGACACTTGAAAAACTAACTAGTTGCCTTGGTCAAAATTTACGTTCAAAGAATGAAGTTGACTGCAAATGAAGTCCCTTATGTTGTCTGAACCTGCCCATTGTCTTATTTTATTAAGACTGACTTAGCCACGCGGAACTATTTATTTAAAATTTGCAATTTATTTAAAAACCCAACTAGATAATGGCTGGATGGAGATATTTCGAATTTTGGATTTCCAGATAGTCAGAAATCCACAAACCCAAATTTGCATGTGTCCTTACCTTATGCCTTTAAGTTAGTTTGTAATTACAAGGAAAACTGAAAAATTCAAACAAAAGCTAGAGAATTTGCTGTCACAAAAACTGTCAAAAAACGTTCGAGCTAAAAGGAGACTATGTAGAGTCCCATGCCAGACATTTATTTGGAATGGTTGGAACCAATTTAAGCCCTTAACTCAACCATGACATTTTTTAATTTCACATGTAAACCACACGGAAACTTATTTATTTTTCCATAATTTTAGAAAATATCGTTAACTGCAACAGAAAATATATCGGAAAATATAAATCTTAATGGTTTGGTGCTAGATATCCTACGGTTTTTCGAAAGGACTTGCCATTGGCAGAAAAGTAGAATTTTATGTTAACCGTCCTATATTACCCTGTTGGTGACAGTTAGAGAAAAGCCGGGATGGACACTTTTGCAGTGTTTAAATCTGAGAAAATACCTTAACTGGGAGAGATGATAATTTAAAATGAAGCTGAGTTATATCATGGATAAAAGTGTACGTGTATTTTTGACATTACCAACAAATTTCAGCACGGGAACGAAAAAAAGCAGCCTAGTCTATGTACAGGGTACCATCTTACAAAGTACAGGGGCCCTACTATGTAACTCGATTCTACAATGAAATTGCTCGAATTCGAAAAATTGGTACTATGTATCTATTTGACTACTTTCGAACAAACGAGAATCGAATAGTTCTGGTAGTGCCAACTATATTCTTATGAACTTTCGAATAAACGAGGAACTACGTAACTCGAAAGTAGAATTCAAAACAAGGCAAAATTGAAAATAATCACTCTACATCAAATGTGTTTGCGAACGAATTTTTTTTTGTCAAAGTGTAAGTAAAATGTTATAAATTATTAATATGCAATTCGAATTTGAAAGTTTTTCTTTCAACTTTTTGTGTTTTATTATTTTACCACCCCAATTACACCGGGAATTCGTGATTTTTGCCAAAATTAGCGTTTGGACTTTCGTTTCTCTTCCTCATTCATTTCAAAATTCATCATCAGCGGGCACATGACTCTTTCGATTGAAGTCAAAACTTCGGCAGGTATTTTTGACATGGTTTACTGTGCATTTCCAGCGTTCTTGTCACCACCGATTTGGTTTTCTGTGCCTCAAATGCGACAATTTTGCTTGTTTACATACCCACCAAGATCAAAATGAGCTTCATCTGAAAAGATGACGAAGCGTATACACAACCATATTCGTTCATCGGAAAGATAAAACTAATTATCTGTGAAATCAGACATGAGCTAAGTGTAACCATTCACGAAATAAGCACTAGTTGAAAAAAAAACGTTCAATGGCGGTGCGGACCCTATATGTGAAAACCTTTTCTCATTCAGCTCCATTATTTTAGAATTATCTCTTATTCTTCTGCTTTCAATTTGCTCGTACCGTTCTTCATTTCCTTGCAAATTAAACCAAATTCCGACGGTGTCCATTTTTGTTATTAAAATTTAAATTTGTTTGCCTATTAAAATTTATCTATAGTCGTCGTTACTTTGTTCTCTCATTTGATAAAAGATATTTTTGAATAGCCTTTTAAGAATTTTCATATTCAACTGCTTTTGATAAATGTTATACCCATAAAACCTCTAAATTCAGAAAAGAACCGCACTTAACACTGGGGTCATAGGTGTTTTAAGAAAAAGAATGTAAACATTACGAAAATAGATTATTAACCTTTCCGCCAATTCGTTGTCAAAGCTCTTGTTATTGAGATAAAACTTCGATTTAGTAGACCTTCAAATTTAGAGGTCTACGATATTAGAACTCTGTTTTACAATATTTTTTACTTTTTCAAACGATTTGATTTTTGGCCATTATATTTTAAAACATATCGTTTAAGGAATTGAAAGACTATAAAAGTCTACACTTAACTAATTAGATACAAGTAAAAGATGGTCCTTGTTCTACTAAACTTAAGGTATAAAGGTATTAAGCTATATTACCACTTTAATATAAAATATCACCTTAAATCTGAATTTACAATAATTATTAACCAATAACTCTACATTTTTTTATACATATTATCCCCTGTCTACTTATATTACATTGACCACCTTAAGCGGTATGGCTAACTGGAAAAACACCATCGGAGCACTCTCTATCACAGATTGTACAGCAAAACCTTGAGTCAGTCAGAGTATTCGCTTGAATACAATAGAAACAGTAAACGTGTCCACATCCGATATGATGCGGCAATGTTGGCCGTTCGCCACAATAAGCACACATTGTATTCACATCAAGTTTTGGAGCCTTGAGAACTCCCTTAGTAGAACGAACTGAAGATCCATACAAGGTTTTGCGAATCATTCGTTGAAGTTTTTGAAAATTGATAACAGGCAAAACAAGTCCAAGAAGTTCCTTTACACGAATATAAAGAAAAACAATGTCTTCATGCTAGAAGAGGTAACAGAAACGGAATAAGAACTTACCATAAATCCACCCCAAACCAATTCACGCGTCAGATACTTATAGCCTATTTCTCTCCTGTGATTGGCCCGGATGCTGATGAAATCCAGACCAAGCATAAAATCAATCAGTGATGGTTTTCTTCCAGTTTTTAAAAATCGAAAGAAATTCACAACCGAAAGTACCAAAGCTATGTTTTCTCCCCATTCGATTGCTTTGCGAACCCAGTCTCTGCTGGCGAGTCTGTATTCGGCGTTATTCTTCGCATACTTCGGCAGAACAGTCAATGCAAAGTGCAATCCCAAACGAGTCATAGTCAAACACTCAGGTTCATATGAAAGAGCAAGAAGCTGTTGACCAAACGAAGAACAATGTTTGCCTACAGATCCAAGCCATATTGCAGACTGAACAAGTAAGTCTAGCTCTGGTTGAATTTTAGAAAACAATATAGGCTATATAATATAGTGAATTCGTTAGCTTTGGGCTTTTATTCGGTATTTTTTAGACAGTCTTACCGATATGGCCTGGAGATTTCCCAAGAGATTCTCTGTAATTTGGCGATTGATGTCTTTGTTCAGGTAAATTGCATCCAACTAGGAAACAAATAAAGTTCTTCAAAAACGAAAATAATACCAATTTTGCAAATATACCTGATTTACTCTTGGAAGAAAGTATTTTTTATTAGAATCAGTCATGTTTTTTGATAACACGAAACGAAAGAAATAATAGAAAATTATTTTTGGAAAGAAAACATAAACAAAATGCTAATGCTGTCATTGGACATAGTTATGCCAAAGTATCTCAGAAAGTTTTGGAAATACCAATAAACTAGTCGATATTCGTTTGTTTAAAAAAGAATAAGAACTAGGCGCCTATTTTGAAAATATACGAAAATTAATTAAGAGATAATTAGTTTTAATTGGAATTTTCAACTACCTGGCAAAAGAGTTTCCTGTAGATAATGAGCAAATGGTCTTGTGGTTTCTTCTGCAGTCAGCCACCTTATCGATCGGTTAAGTTTCAGAAGACTTGCCGTTCCCAAGAATGATTTTGGAAATATTTGCAATGGAAACGTCAAGTCTTTCCACAATCGATCTAACAGACGAAAGATGAATTGAGATCATAATTGGATATCTGGATTTCCTAAATACCACAAAGTTACACAATGTTGCTTGACGGAAAACTTCGACACAGCTTCCTCTGCATAGTGTTAATCTTTTAATTTGCGTCTCGATCGATTTTGATCATCATATTCTTCTTTATCATCATTAAAAATTAAATCAAAAACGCCTCTCAAAATGACTGCCGTATCTATGTATAATTGTCTTTTCTGTTTATCATGAGAAGTCAGCAACAATTTCTCTAATTTAACAGCTTGTCAAATTCTAAATCTTTCGAGAGTTCAGTGCTCCGCTCCTTTTTATATCTGAGCAGAGCTTGAGTTTGACAACTATGCTGTGAGCAGAATTTTATCAGAGCGCTTTGATTTATTCATATTATTTTAAAGCTCAGAGCAAAGCCTGTGTAGTGACTACTTCGAGTACGTTCTGAGCAGAGTTTGATATTTACGACACTCTGAAAAAATGAACTGTCCATCTGTCATACGAAACAAACGTGAAGTAAGCCACGCTCAGCTCCATTAGCTCGACTATTTTATTCAGAGCTCATGCAGCGAGCACCCGGTTAGAAAAGAAACAGATCATTTTTTTAGTTCCCTGCTCTGAGCTTAAAAAGAAAAACATCAAAAAATAAATCGAAGCGCTCTCAAAAATGTTCATTTTGGCAGCACTTTTTCTGACAAAACATCAATCACAAAATGTCACTTTGACAGAAATTCGCTGAGTTCGAAGGAAAAGCTAAAGAATTGTTTATGCAAAAACAAACAGAGAGCACTAAAAAGACTTCCAAAAAGAAAATTATTAAACAATTTTTTATCAATACTTAAATTATTGTTCAAATGAGTTCGCCAACAACAAAAAACAACAGCGCCGATGTTAGTGCTACGAAGCAGCGAAAGTCATCAAAAGCCAGCATGACTGCTAAATCATCAAATCTCGATACCCGCGCCGAGTTAGCAGATTTAATAAAAAAGAAAGCTGAAACATCAGTAAAATAATATTATTTTAAAACATATTCATTTCGAAAAAATTACTAATAATATTATTTAACTCAATAGGAACAATTAGCTAACCTGGAAAGACAAATTTATGCTTTTGAAGGTTCATACCTTGAAGACACTCAGTTGTATGGAAACATCATCCGAGGTTGGGAGCGCTATTTGGTCACAAATAAGGCAACAAATTCAAAAGCTGATAAGCGCAATCGAAAGTTCAAAGAAGCTGAACGCTTATTCTCAAAATCGAGCATCACATCGTTGGCCATATGCAACCGTAAGTAGAGATGATACATCGAAGGAAGAATCATTCATTAAAAAACACAAAAAAAAACACTTTTAGCTGAACAACGACAAAGTGAATCAGATTCAATAACAAACGAAGATTCAAGTGACAATCAGATTACAAACCACAACACCACAACTGCTCACGATGGTGCGACGTCCATAAAAAGCGCAGGAAAGGATGAAAATGATGGTAAGTTCAATAACCTTGGGTTGTAAATTTTATTTTCTTCAAATATTCTCTTGCGGTTTGAACAGCTGAAGGAGGGACAACCACACCGATAAGAGATGGAAACAACAAGGACCCTGCCACACCCAGCGGGAGCGCCAAACACAAACTCAACTCTAGCAACTCAAATTCCGCTTCCAAAGTTGCCAGGATCATCAAAAAGGCGAGACATCGTTAAGACAAAAGATCAAACTCAAATTTATGGAAAAATAATAATTATATTAGCGTTGGAATAAGCCACATTTTTCGACTTGTGTCAATTTTTAAGAGAAAACATTTTAAAAAACAATAAAGTATATCACTAACATGATTACAAGCAATGTTACTATCATGCCTCCAATCAAGACATATTTATCCTCGACAAATCGTCGCTCGATCAGCTTCATCGTGTGATTCGAAAGGCCTAAGGTACTGCCTATGGCTAGAATTCTTCGGTGGGCGCCTTTCAGAGTTTCGCGTTGATTTATAAGACTACCCAGAATGTTCGCTCCGGTTGAAATCATTTCATCCACTCCGGTATGGGCATTATTCAGTGAGGTGTTCTGTTGAAGGGCGAAGTCGATGTCGAGACAGGTTTCTTGATTTGAGGTGAATCTATGGTTTAACAGCTGTTCCCTTTCATCTATCTCTACTTGCCGTCGTTGTTTCTTTTGTCTGTAGACTTCCAAAGCATTCTGTTTGTTTGGAGAAATAAGATCAATATTATAGTTAAATCAACTTTTGCTTCCTATGGATCAATTCTACAGAACCTGTAAATGCCTTATATCGTATTTTAACTGATCTATCCTCATTTTTGCACTTGGTCTTTGGGTAACTGGAACTTTGTACAACAGCACATCCAATCGATCACAATTTCTAAGAAATTATTAGGTTTTCAATAAATTAGTGGCCAAAACATTCTATTAAAAGCTTACGAATTAACTGTTGTTATTTTCATGTGAATATCATTTTCAATAGTTGAAAAATCATTTGGTGGAGCGCTGGCAAGGGTTTGGAAACTTCGTTCGATTTCTTGGAGAACTCTATTCGTCTGGTGATAGAGAGCTTCCATTTTATTTTTGCTTTTAACTTTTTTTTAATTCTAAAAATCAAAAATCAAAGATTTCACGGAATCGGAATGAACTTATAGACTGCAGTTTAAGGATTTTTATTTAATTTTTCTGTGACGTGTTTCCAACGTCGTTTCTGTTTTCTTTTATTTTGGGTGGGTTTTCGTTTGGCATTTGGCTCTTTTCTCTTCAGTTTGCAAAATGCACAAGAAATGTCAACTTGTCAAATGATAAAAAGTTCACAATAGTAAATGTTTTATGTTGGATAATGCTCCGTTTCACAAATTGTTTAAACT
Source organism: Eupeodes luniger (assembly GCA_951509635.1). NCBI lineage: Eukaryota > Metazoa > Arthropoda > Insecta > Diptera > Syrphidae > Eupeodes > Eupeodes luniger. The sequence goes on from OX608074.1 coordinate 3,870,458, forward strand.
TCGGATTGGGATCAAATTCCATGAAGACGTTTTCTTTTAAGAATTACAAAATTTGATGTGTACACGGATTTATGTTTTCCACAACCTGAATAGTAGGGAAACTATTTTTCATTCACTGGTTCATTGGTAATCTTTTATTCACTGGAAACCTTTACTTATCTACTAGAATCAAAAATCCGGGAAAAAAGGTTTTATGCATTTTGCAAAGATGGATTTTGTTAACTATTAAAAACATCAATTGTTAAATTTTTGAGTTGTATATAAGTTTAGGATTTGCAAAAACTAAGAGCGTAGCCTATACTTCCCAAAAATACTCTAATTTCTGTTAGTTCCGGAATTTTGTGAGGAATGCAGAAATTAAAGGGTTAAAATTGGGGACTAAATAAACTACTCGTGTAACTTTCGACTTAATTTATTCTAAAACACAAAAACAAATTCATTGTGAATGTTCTATACAAATTTAATGTCAAAATTTCATTCACAATGAGTCAAAATAATTTCTTAAGAGCAAAATGTGTGGGTGTATATTATGACTGTACTCTCTTAAAACAGAAAGGAAAAATTCCATCAACATCATACATCGCGAGTAAAACGATCTCAGTACTTGATCGATTTTATTTGTCATTTTTCGATCGTAGTTTTTCTTCACACACAAAAAAGAAAAGTAAAATTATATTTCGTATTTTGGAATTTTCCTTGAAGTGTTATCGATCTGACGGGTCCTCAATTAAAGAAAATATGACGGAAATTGAAATGGAAAAAAAGTGTGAGTTTGTAATGGAATCGGTTCCTTCACTCACTTCGTGCTCGTATCTCGTGGAAAGAATAAAGGCTGAAGAAGGCCCCATATCGACCGCTGATTCTGCTCTTCGTCCCTCCTCCGCCCAAGATTCGCTATCATTTCTTCTAAATGACGATGAAGTTAATTTGGAGAATATCGAGAATTTGGAAAATTCTGATGTGATCAGCAGCAGTAACACCAGTGATGTACATTCAAGCGATTCAGCATTTGAGAGTTTCCAGCTTAGCGGTGCAGACAACGGCCTGATGGTATTGAACGTTGCCGATCTCGATCACGATCAGCAGCAACTGTCACAGGTGCCACATATTTTTAGCTTAGATGATTTAGGTTCCTCAACAGACACCTATCATAGAAAAACCACGGAGCCCCTCTATCAGTTCGTAGCATCCCCTTCGTCATATATGACTAACACCGATAGTGGCATTTGCCTGAATTTCGAATACGAGTTCCAAGATCACCAACTGGTACAAGTTCAACCTCCTATTGTAGCACCATCCAACATTAACATCAACACCATCGACAACGACAACAACAACAACAACACTACCGTCACGAACAGTGGCCAAATACCTGGGATTTCGAACGCCTTATCCCCCCTTAACAGCCACTCCACCGCCGCCACCGGTGGTGACCCACAGTCGACGACGGCAAGATTCAATAGTGGCAATAGGCATAATAGAATCGATAGTTGGGACTACAGGTACCACACACCGTGTGCGCTTGCATTTCGCATAACTATCTCCCTGTTCCCAGAGTTTTGTCTTTGTTGCATTGCTTGCGCAAGCTCCCCCACCTCCTGCTCCTGCTCCTACAGCTGACCGTATATATAGAAAATAACACAAACAACAAGATTCTATAATTAAAAAGTCTTTGTAGTGGATGATGCGAAAGAGATTGTGTCGTTTTGTCCTTAGAAATTATTGTACACCTAATAATAATCTTGATGATGAAGAAGATGCCATGTTTAATGTGTATCCATCAGGTGGGAATCGCTGCCGCTGCTGCTGCTGCTACCGCACCCAACCCGCAGCCCCGCCTACGCAACATGTTTGCTTGCCACTTGCCACTAACGAACGAAGAGCATTTTTGTGTTTTTTTTTTTACTTTTGCTTCATCATAATTTTAATAAGCAAATTTCTAGCTTACGCTTCAGCCTAAGCATAGACACACAGGGGCAATCGACGACGATCATTTTTGTCCAAATTGATCGGAAGATATATAATTTTTATTATAATTTATTCGCTACGTTGCTTAAGCCGCTCGTGAGGCAAACTAATAATACTTTGAAAGCGGTCGATCCGATACTTCTATTTTAAGCGGATTGAAAGAAATGCATCCTATTTTTAACTCTATTCACGGTTTTTATTTTGTTTTTATTTCTAATTCTTCCCTTAAATGATTTTAATTAATTTTTTCTAAACAATTAAGTGTGTTGCTGCCAAATTAAATAAAACATGTTTTGCGATCTGTTACAATTTTATAGTTTGCTTTCAAGGGGTACTCGTACATGATTCATTCGAACCCCCTTTAAGCTATTAAAGCTTTTGATGGCTCTTGCTTCTGCTGTTGTTTTTTTTTCTTTTGTTGTTGCCTCGCCTGTATCTATTTTGTTTAAAAATTAAAAATGTATTATTTTATTTATGATTGAAATTTATAAAACTTCGATGATTTTTAGTTGCATCGAACTTGATATTCAGCCTGATGAAATTTCATTATGCATACACCCTGGTGCACTTCACAAGTTTAATGCGGAACCACCAACTCACGCAACTCTTACAATTGAGGTACAAAACACAAAAAGAGTTTCTCTCTCTCTCACTCTATCTCTCACTTTTTCTCTCTTTTACTTTTTCTAACCACTCGTAGATGGTGTTGTGTGCATTTTATTTTTAAAGATTTTAATTATTTTTTTTTAACTAAAATCTACTAAAAGGTCCTTAATATTTCACTAGCGATAATTATAAATAAATACTGTACAATTTTAATCAAACTTTACTTAAATTACTTTAAAATTTGAAATCAAAATCATTAATTTTGTTAAATGCTGTAAATATAATATTAGCTTATTAAATATTATTATTAATTATTGGGGAGGGGGGAATGGAATTTTTCCAATCTTCAAAAATTGGAAAGGTGAATTGTTTATATCAAGTACTTAGTTTGTTTGGGGATCTGAGCTGTTATTTGAATATTTTACATTTAAGCTTAAAAAGAAATTTGTTGCTTGGTCATATCAATAAATTCTATATTACCAACTTCTGTAGCTGACATTTAGGCCAAAACCATTACGCTGCCGCCAGCGTGCTTTACTGTAGACTTAATGTTTTCTTTTTTGAGCTCGGTGTTAGGCTTACCCCATATGTAAGAAATGTCATCAGATCCAAAAATATTAAACTGGAATCGTCTGGGAAATTAACAAAGTTCCAAAAGTTGGAGTCCTTAGAAAGATGTTCCTTGGCGAAGCTAAGATGACTTTGTTTTTATTTTTCGAGCTACACGATCATAAAGGTCGTGGTTAAAAAGCACGCAGACTATTGGGAAGCTATTTTTTGAGCAACGAAATTTTTTCCTTTAAATAAAAAAATATGGGAAATTGTTTTCAAAACGGTTATGATTATGTAGTTTTGACTGAGTGGATATCTCATTTAGGTTCGAAGCTACTAAGCTCTAAATTTTTCAAAATGAACTGGATCATTTAAGCTCTGACCCACTGTAGATCTGAAGTATTTTTTCATTTCGATTTAATCTTCTTTTAATTTCAGTCTTTCAAAACAGTTAAGAAAACTGTTTTACTATAACTAGGTAAAGGTCGATACAGAAACATACTAAACCTATAAATAGGAGAAATATACTAAATGTGACACACATGGTATGGTTTTTATTTTTAGAACTGACTCAAGATCCACTCTGACTCTCAAAATAAATTTAAAAATGTCTTAGTGAATAATCTAAATAACCTTTCTAACCTCAAATTTGTTTCTAATTTTTACTTTTAATAAAGATTACCTTAAATATTCTACTTTCATCCATCTTTTGATATTCCCCCACAACAAGTTTTTGGGATAAAATTTTCTGTTTGGCTTCTGGTCTTTTTTAATACCCCTTAGATAAGTCCCGATGATTTTTCATTACATACATACATATGAAATTGACCACAAATTCAAATTTTGATGGCTTGTTATATTTAATATTTTTGTTATACCATTAAAATATTTGCATAACTCGACTTGCGTATGTTCGAATTTTTTGAAAAACTTTCATAGTATGTTGTAAAATCGAATTACATAGCAGGGCCCCTGTATTTCACTTTCTCCGGAAATGGCATTGAATTTGAAAAATGTTGGACAAATAACTCGATACAATTTTAAACTGTTTTGAATTGAATAACTTGAGGTAGTTCGCAAAACCAATTGAAGTAAGGCAGACTAAAAACAAATTAACTCGTTTTTTAAATTTGATTTCAAGCGACCTAGCTGAATACGTTATAACACTTGTACAAACCAGTTTTTTGAGGTAAACAAGTACATTGAAATTAGCCAATACTTTTTGAAAATGTCACCCACGGCTGACAAAGGAACTCGCAAAACTTAAAACTCAATTAATCAGCACTTTGAACTTTAAATTTTCCTCAAAAATAATAATTGCTCAATGAAAATTCCTTTATTTAACTTCATACGCAACGATTTTGAATTTAATTTTTTGGCATGTAATCGAATTGGTTTGGTCTTGCATGAATTTTTACAAAACAATTGTAATTTTAATTTTCATTAAAAACATAAAAACACTTTTATTACTTAAGTTATGTAATTTTTTTGTTTTTGCAACGATTAATACACTAGATACTCTTTTAAAAGCTCATTTAAACGAATATTAACAATTAATTTAATTTTGTAGAGTAATAGTGAGCCATCGGAGCTTCTAGGGCGCTATAGATGTAATTATGAAAATTGTACAAGGAGCTATAGTACGATCGGAAACTTACGTACACATCTTAAGACCCATCGAGGTGGGTTAAATAATATTTTTAATAGAATTCTCAGTTTATATATTTTATTTTTATTAATTTAGGAGATTATCGATTTAAATGTAACGAGGAAGGGTGTGGAAAAGCTTTCCTAACTTCGTATAGCTTAAAGATTCACATCCGTGTGCATACTAAAATCAAGCCATACGAATGCGAAGTTGTCGGATGCGATAAAGCATTCAATACAAGATACAGGTAAGTTATTTTTATGAAATAGAAGTGTCTGATCGAAGTACTGATTATTTATTAAATATTTTAGATTACACGCTCACTTACGTCTTCATAATGGGAAGACTTTTAACTGTGAACAGTGTCAGAAGTGCTTCACAACTCTGAGCGATTTAAAGAAGCACATGCGAACCCACACTCAAGAGCGTCCATATCGGTGTCCCGAGGATAGTTGTGGAAAGGCCTTTACAGCTTCGCATCATTTGAAAACTCACATTCGAACTCACACCGGAGAAAGACCATATCCTTGTCAGGAGAACAGTTGCCAAAAATCATTCAGTACCTCGCACAGTTTAAAGTCACACAAGAAAACCCATCAAAGGCAGTCCGATCCCCGGAAGATGAGGAAACGCAAGTCAAAGCGTTGCAATAGCCCCAATAGCCTAACTCATTCGTGTTCACAAAGTGAGAACGAGAGCAGTGGCTTCGTGGATGATAATCCTAGCCTCACAAACGAGTCTAGGGAAGGATTTTTTAATAGCTTAGAAACTGATTTGACTATTTTTCAACAGCCTCATTCAAAAGAGGAAGAGGCAACTAAACTCCAACCAATAGAATCAATGTTTGCTTCAAAGAAAACCTCACAAGCACTTCAATTGGCTTATGCATCCGAGGAGGAGATTCCAATGCCATGGTTTGACACAGGAGTGCTTGCTTCAAAGCCAATAGTTCCAATGGCCAGAGTTACCCCGGCATGTGTTGCTCTTCCAACAGCACTGCCCAGTTTTGTTGATCTACCGATATCGAATTCGAACACTGGTTCTTCTCAAGTTCTTCCTCCAGAGAAATTAGATATCATGCGAATGGAATCACAATTGCCATGTCAATCATCGTCCAATGCAATGGAAGATATAAAAATGGAGACGAATGCAATGGCCAATTTTGAAATGAACATGCAGTGCCAAGTAGGACAGTCTTCATTTATGGATGCCCCTACAAGTTATGTTGCAATTAACAACAACCACGATAACCAATCTACCAATATGGACATTGACTCTTACTTTGTTCAGTTTGATCATTCCAACAATAATACAAATGCAACGCTCACCGCCGAAGCAAATGGATATACAAACTCGACGGACAATCTTGAGTCTCTCTTGAAGGAAACTGTGCCAAACGAAACATCGTACCCAGGCCCAGATCTTGAAACCGAATCACTTCTCAATGACATTTTGATGGCAATCGAAGGTAACCAAAAAGTATTTCCACCTGAAGAAGAGCTTAGTCCTCCTGAGAAACCAACGACTCTAAAACAAATAACAGCCGATGCGGGGATTTGTAGCTGCACAAATTGCAAATGCGATCAAACTCTAGGGTGCCAGGGTGGTTGTTCAAATGAGAAGGCTTGTCATCGCAAAAAGTCTACAAAATGCCAGTCAGACAAAATACAGACAGCTGGTTCAAATTGTTGTCAAAAGAAACAACCACAGCCACCTCCAATAAAAACTTGTTGCAATGAGAAAAAAACTGAAACACATACACCTCCGCCTGTAAGTGCTGGATGCTGTGGCGATAAGAAATCCCAAGTCAATCAAAACATCGAAGATGTTGCAATGTTGATTCAAAACCTCGCATCAATGGGAACTGGTGGAGGTGGGGGTTGTTGCTCTTCAAAACCAACACCGCCACCGCAGCAGAAATGCGGAGGAGGAGCTTCAACTTGCACTCCAATGTCTCCACCAACGGCTTTGAAACCTTCTTCAAGCTGTTGCTCCAAAGAAATTCCGAAGGCCACTGCTAACGCTAAGTTGGCAGAGGTTCCCAAGAATTCATCATGCACATGCAAATCCCCAGCCGAAGGAGTCGCCAATGGCTGTTGCGTTGTTATATGCATGAAAACGCTCCAAGCACTTCGTAGATTACTCACGCGCAAGAATATTAACCTTATGCTGTGTCCCAATCAAGGTCAAGCAAGTGGAGTAGCATCGAATTGATGTTTCCATCGACCCTTAATTTCGAAAACCAAAGAAAAAAGTGCATACCTATTTTCAATCAATCATTTTGAATGATTACTTGAATAAAATAACCAAATATGTGCATTTTAATTCTACTTTACTATGTCTACATGAAAATATGCCTCTTTATTAATTTGTTTGTTTTTTACCCAGTTTTTGTTTTTGTTTTTATTTTATTTTTTGTTTGTTTTAACTAAAATATATATATTTTTATTTGCTGTTATGCTGTAAAGCCAAATTACATAAATAGTTTAAATATGCTGTTATTATGCTTTAAAATGTATAAGCTTTATAAACGTATTAACTGCGCTGGATCAAATTTTATTATGTGCAATAAATGTATTAGAGTAAACAAATGATTGTTTTTATTGGATAAGAAGTAACGACTACCCATAATAAAAACAAAACGACGACAAAATTAAATCAGATGAAAAATTGTACAGTTGATAATTTATTAAGATCAAAATCATTATGAGAGCTCAAGCGTCAATCGTTCATAATTAAATTTAAAGTAAATACAAAGAAAGATAAAAAGTAACCTTCTCTTTTATGATTTCATTTTGAAATGAACGCCCTCCAATTAAGGTAAAAAATGTTATGTCAAGTCTTAGATGATTTGAAGGTCAATACATTTTTATGTATACAAAATATGCACATCATTTGTTTTATCTACAAGCTCGAAAAATCGAACTCATTGCAAAAGTTAAGGAAAACATTTCCGTACTTTGATTTTTGATATCACGACTTATGCGCCTATGGAGCCTAATTTTTAAGTTCAACTACCAGCTATTAGTTTTAAATGTTTCCTATACCTTTACTTACTTACTTACTTAAGGGCCTAAGCGCCATAACTATGCTGAAATTTCACTCACCGACCATATTTTGCTGATGAATTTGTGCATACTCCTTACCAAGTCATCGTCTTCTACTGCTTTGAATAATTCGGCAGCGACGCCGCCCGCCGTCAGCTCCAATAGATTTGTTGGACTTCAGATTCGTAGAAGTCGGAATTGTTGTTCTACAGTGCTTAAGTTGAATGGCGTTATATAAATTTCAGCGGAATGCGATTCGTCATCGCCGTTATATAGTTTGAAAAAGTCATTTTTTCATATTCTTAGCATAGACTGCGGTTCTGCTACGGTGTTCTTCAGATCGTCTTTACAGCCTTCAGTTAGCTGTTGGTACCCATTTCATGGTTTTTGTTACCTTTTGATACAATTTACGAACCTCATTCCTGTTGTGACATCTCTCTTATTCCTCGATTGCAAGCTTCTCATACTTTCTTTTGTTCCTCCTGACAAGTCTGTGTTTCTTTCATAACTACCTGATCAAAAATTTTAATGACCAAAAGAATAAGTCTAAATGTCCTTAAAATCAATTCTTCAACATAAAACAAAACTAAGTATTTCTTGCATTAGAAATAAAAAAATAATTTTTAAATGGTAACTCAATTTAAATTTAATTTTATTCATTTTTATCAAAATCATTGTCATTTGATAGAAAGGAATGCCTAACAAAGTATGTATCTACTTATTATATTATTGTAATGGTATAACTTTTGGTTTTAGTCCTCTCCAGCCGGGATTGCATCTTCTAGACGACGAATAAATTTAACTCGAATTTCTGTGAGATTGTCTCCTTTCAGTTGATCCTTAAATTTCATTTCAATTAATAGTTAGACAAATAAAAACAAAAACTCCAATAGGAAATTCTTATCACAAACCTGCACAAACCAACATTGCACTTCAAGTTGGACCATTTCGAGTGCACCTCGAATGCAGCCACACAAGATCGCACTGTACCTCAAATTTGTTAAATCTGGTGGTAATTCCACGAATTCTGTCAGAGGATTGGTTTCGAAAATCAACGAAAACTCATCCGAGGCTGCTGACCAATTAGATATTGTTGGCTGAACACCGAGATAGATGCGGAATGCAAACTGAATCCGATCAGCTGTTTCACGCATCTCTAGACACCGAGGAGCTGAGGTGCGAGCGAGGAAGTCCTCGATCAGACGCATACCCATGTTGTAGCCAATTCTTTCGAGGTGTTTGTTAACATCGTCCACGTTCTCATAGTCGCGCAGCATTTGCGTGACAAAAGCCCCATAAGTGAGCGTGAGGAACTCGGCGTTCTGTCAAAAGGTAATGAACGGATAAGGAGGAGAAAAGCAGTATGAAACACACAAAAATAAGGAAAAACAATAATTCTTTTACACAAAAAATGATACAAACTAGGACACATTTTTATTCTTAAAGCTATAATTGGTTATAAAAGTCGATTTTTGTTTTAAATTTAAGTTTCCCTATTTTATAACGGTAATCGTGATGGTGGGCGATTGATGTTGATGTGGTGCAATTAGCTTCGGTTGTGTGACCGGACGACTGGGCATCGAACGAGAGTTGTGATGAGACTGGGAGCTGCTGTGTTTCTCGGGAACCCCAGGTGTAGAATGAAACCGGCCACCCTCACCCCTTACACGATTCATGGCGTGTCTGTGTCGCGACTCATGAAGGTATTTCGAACGTTCCTTTGGTATTCGGCTCTCAAGTTTGGCCCGAGCCTGTCTGCGTATAAGAATCCGCTTGTATTGCTTGGCATTCACATAAAGAGGTTCCTCCTCTGCGTCCGGTTTGCTCTCTTCGTCGGCGGAGTTAGTTATAGTGCCAACGCATGAAGTGTTCGTAGTTTGTTGTGTTTCAACGACAGGCTGAGAGCTGGTGTTGGTGTTGGTCGAGGCCGTGGTCGATTGAGGCACATTATTCGAGGTGACAGGTGTCGCAGCCGATTGGGGCATTACTATGATCTGTGGCTGAGCGTTTGAAATATTTTGTGTATTCGCAGCTGGAATTTGTATCAACTGTCCGTTAATGTTAATGATTTGCGGTTGGTTGGAAGCTGCCGCCGATTGATTCGTGTCCACAGACATTGCTGGTTGATAGAGGAAGGTTTGTCCATCGGGAAGTTGAACCAATTGGACCGGTTGTGACGACTGTTGGGGCGCTGATTGTAGCATAATTTGACCTCCTTGCAATGGTATGAGTTGCTGTTGTCCCTGGTGCACTTGCTGTCCCAGAATCAACTGTCCACCATTATTAGGCATTACTGGGATGACCTGCAACTGTGCAGTCTGTCCACCTTGGGTTAGTTGCCTAATTTGTTGCTGTTGTTGTGATTGATTACTTTGCGATTGATCGTTGTTGTTTGAGCTCTCCATTTCTGATTTCAACTGGGTTTTGTTTTTATTTATATTACAATACGAATGATTATCCAAGAATGTAGGAGGAGGCAGTACAGTTCACTAGAAAATCGAAGTAAGCCGATGAGGGTGACCAGTCTTTTCTTCATTTTTATATATATTACAAAATACCAAATGCTATCTATGACTAAAGAAATCTTCGGAACACTTACCACTTTTTTCGTATCCAACCGAGATGTTTGACGGGACATTTTTTAACAAAATATAAAAGAAGTATATTATTTTTTTAATAAATTTATAAAGGCTTTTTGTTTTTCCTGACGAACAGAGTTTCAGTGCAGTGATGTTGACGTATGACAAAATAAAAATGGAGGTGGATAAGCTGCAAAAACGAATAAATCTTAAGCGAATGTAGAGCCATCTAGATTTTATATTTAGCATTAAATATAAATAAACGCATTTCAAGTGTCTTTCACATTCAACATCTACGAATTGCGAAAATTGGACATGAACGAGCGAACTTAAATGGTTCATGAACAAACGACAGGCTAAAAAACTCAGGCTTGGTCTTTTATAATTATTAAAACGGGCGTTTTCTTAGACATGTGGTTTTCAATCTAGTAGATATACATCCATTCGAAGTATGCTGGAAATGCTAAATTGGTTAAATGTAAAACAAAGAATAGTTTTAGGTACACTTATTTTTATATTTAAAATTAAAAACAATATGTTGCCCAGTTACTTAAGTAGAAGAATAACAACCAGAGCCAATGTTCAACCATATAACTTAAGAAATAATAATAACTTAAATGTGCAATTGTTCAGAAATTCAAGGACTCAAAATATGTTATTTTACAAAGGAATACAAATTTTCAATGAACTGCCTAATAATGTGAAAACTAAAAGTAACTTAATAAAATTTAAAAGAGGGGTACCTACTATTTTTTGTAAAAAATAATTATTAAATTTAAGTAATTTTAAGATAAATATGTAATGAAATTGTAAAAAATAGCTAATTTGCTAAATAAACTACATCTAATCTAATCTAATCTGGAAATAAATTGGTCTTTTTGAAGGAAATTTTTGGTGAGTGCATTGTCTCACGTACACGACAAAATATGCAGATTATGGGAATCGCCAGTGTGTTGGGTGATTCGTATGGCCTTTATGCGTTTGGTTATTTTATGGGTCAGTTTTTTCAAGTATTTTATGTCATCACCTAAGTCCTTGGCATTGCATTTGCCACCTTCGATGGTCTCAATCTACCTAATCAACCATCATGAAACTTTCTTTCACGCATTGAAAATCGTTGCGTTGAAATCATTGAAATAAAAAATTTTCCAAAATCAAATTTCAAATAAAATAGTGATGCTCTTAAAAAACAAAGAAAACTGATACATGAGTGGAAGCACAGCATTATAACTTCAAGACATTTGTTTTAACATTTCTCTGCTTGGAAGCAGCACTGTAGTTAGGTAACTGTCAGAAGTAAAAAGCTGTTTGTAAACAAAAATGTACATTCGATGAACCAATATTATATCTGCTGATATTTAAATTGAAAAAGATAAGTTATTAACTATGTAATTCAAAGCAGCACAGGAAAATGTTGCTGCCCAAATTTGAGACATATTTTTACCTCGGCGTTTATCTGCTGTTTCTTGCCCACGGACTATTTAAGCTCTATAACAAAAAGGACCAACTCTTATCAATTGCCAATGTAGAATTCCAACAAGGATGGACATGGATTGGCCGGCCGCAGGATAACACCAACGAAGAATTTGAATACTTTAAGGACTTCCTCTGGAAAAATGGACATTGGTATTTAATTCATCTGTTGGTTTGTGAAGGCTTTCGATTTCTTAAACCAAGCAGACGGCGCATTGCTCACGCTTGTGTTGGAATCGCCTTTTTAGTTGCCACTTTTAAAGTTCATTCATTTCTAGTGATAGTTCTTGAGCTCTTGTCCTTCTATGCGGTTTCAAATATTAGATCGAAATCTATTACATGGGTTTTGGCAATAAGCTGGATGTGCGGGATTAATTTCATCAAAAACAGCAACGAACTCTACGAGTTTCTTGGCTATCGAGAATACTACGAATTAATCATATCTCTGGCGTGGTGTGTTCTCAAATGCCTCAGTTTTACTCTTGGCAAGATCAAAGATGAGCACAACAAGATCTACAATTTGAGTAACTTTCTTGGGTATACAGTGTACTTTCCGGCGTTTGTCCATGGACCTTTCATGATCTTCGATCGTTACATTGCTTTTGCAGAACATCCTCCCCAAGGAAGACGCTACATGCTCCTTTTGAAGAGACTGATCAGAGTGTTTTTTTGGCTATTTGCCCTCGACTTTAGTTTGCATTTTATTTACATTCATTACATGGAGAAGGACATAGATGCGGTGAAGCTGTTGGGTGATTCGTATGGACTTTATGCGTTTGGTTATTTTATGGGTCAGTTTTTTCACGTATTTTATGTCATCACCTACGGCCTTGGCATTGCATTTGCCACCTTCGATGGTCTCAATCCACCTAATCAACCAAAATGTATTGGTTACATAAACTTCTACTCGGATATGTGGAAGTTTTTCGATCAAGGACTTTATGAGTTCCTATTTAAACACATTTACGCTGAACTCTGCACAAAAAATTCAACGTCTTTGAGGAAGGTCTTTTCGGCGTTGGGTACCTTTTTCTTTGTCTACATCTGGCATGGTTATTATTTGAATATTTTGATATGGAGTATTTTGAATGTAGCATGCTTGATATTGGAGAAACTATTGAAGTATACCATTGATTCGAGTTGGTATAAGGAAAACGTGATAAAAGGGCTAAGTCCTCAAAACCAGCAGCGACTTTATGCCATTTTGGGAACACAGATATTTATTCCGTCGGCATTTTCGAATTTCTATTTCTTTAGTGGACTGGAAATTGGAAATTATTTTATGCAGCTTACGTACTGCAACGGTGTTTTGTATTATATTTCGATAAGTTTTTATTGTTATTGTCTCTTTCAGTCCTCTGAATATTTTATTAGTAAAAGAAATTCTAGAGCTACGGAAATTTAATGCTTTAAGCTAAATGGGTCTATGCCAAATTCTTGTCAATTTATATTTTTGAGATTACGTATTTTGTTGTAGTTGAGGCGTTTCGTACAAATTATACATTTATATTTTTGTATTTTTCAAATGGACTAAAATAAAAAATATTCAAAAACAAGGCGAGTTATAATTTTATTAATAAACTAGGAATAAGCTGATTTGGAGTTTTTTAGGCATTTTTTTAAGATTAAATGAGGATTTGGAGCGTTATGTACATACACTCATTAGGATAATTTTCATTCTATTTCTCACAAACTTTTTTTTATCAGACAAGCTTACAATCGCAATATCAGTGGTGGTACATGTCATACATATAGATACCAAGATGCAGGTTTCCATGTTATGACTTACTTTGAAAACTTTAAAACAAAAACAAAGATAAATTTTGATGGAGATCTTAATTTATACGTTCTTACCACGCCCTAAAAAAATCCTCTTATTTTAGACTGGAGAAACAAAAAATGGTTCAATTAGGTAGGTACACTTTTTTGTAAATTAAAGCTGAGTTTTCTTTTTAAAAAAAGGTCTACATCTTTTAAATAAAACCTATAGCATGAATATCGGACGAAGTATCGCGAATTAAACGATACTTTTTCTCGGTATATTATAATTTATGATGGCTTTCGTTCAAATTCGACTTCAAAATCATCTATCACTTCAGGTTTTTGAGACAAAACCTTTTATAATTCGAAAAAAAACTTTTGTTAGACTTTTTTTAGGCGTTGTAAATTCATAAGGTATTTTTTTGCAATAAATTTCGTGATGATTTTTCAAATCTTTGAACACTCACTTCAATATTCCGTTTAAAAATATTCACTACCTTACATGTTTTACAAAAATCCTTATTAGTTGTAATCTTCACATTCCATACATTTACATTAAAAGAACGCTAAAGTATTTATGCTAAAACAGTTCTTAAAACGTTTGTAATCATAAGGTTATTACATCAAGTTTGTGAAATATAGATATGTATGTATTTAAAAAAATTTAAAAATAATGTTAAAAACGAGTATTTCTGAGCTTCAGCAAACACAATAAATTCGAATTGTGGATTCGGAATCAGCACCAAAAATTAACTCTAAAACAAATTATTCAAAAAAACGAAAGTTTTTCAAAACTTCAGATAGTCAAATGAAGAATAATAATGAGGAATTACAAAAAAAAATGAGATAATAAAATGATTTAAAATGTACATAATATCTAGAAGATAAAGTTGTCTACTTGGAAAATTCATCATACAATTTATTGTTAAGGGATATGTTGTGTTTTAACATAGCCAAAAAAATCCCGTTTTTAGTTGTCTTTACCATTTTTAAAAGGGCATATTTTAAAAATTTAATGTGATAGAAAAATTTAAAAGCGAGATTCTAATTCAAGATAGGTATATTGTCTACAGGTTGTCTCAGATCATAATCTCTTTTATAAAGAATTACATGACCTAGATCCTATAGTTTTCGAGTAATTAACAAAACAGTGTACTTGATCCCCTATCAGCCTCTAAAATGTATTATTATTGTTATTATGTATATATTTATTAAACAAGTAATAAATTACATGCTAATATAAAATTATTGAGCTTCTAGCTGCAAAGGCCTACCGCTCTATACCTAATACTTAATTTGGTTTCAATTTCTAGAAGAATGGCATTGATCTTAATTATAATTGACAAACTTGGGTATTTCAGCGTTTCGATGATGTCGCTTCCATTTAGAATTTTGTCAATGATTGGCTTAATTCTGTTGCAGTTTTGGAGCAGGTGTTGGAGTTCAGATGTAGTATTGCAGGTAGGCCAGATGGGAGGAGATTTTTTTTTGAGGATGTAGAGGTATTTCTCCTTAAATGAAGCTCTCTACCAAAATTCAGTTTTGTCAGAATTTTGTCAAAGTTAATGTCCACTTTTCCTGGACTAAGTTAGGTTTATTAAAATACAATAAATCGATCAAATTGCAATTGTAAACGTCTCAGGCCGGTTTGACGTTCAAAAAAGAATTAATTCTGGCATTTGTTAGATTCAAAGATGGGGACCTAAATTGTTAAACAAATTTTGAGTTCGTCTACTATTGTGTCTAAAATTTAGTTTCAAAATTTTAGTTTACACTTGAAGTAGTGATACGTTTATGCTCCTATTCGACTGTAAAAACGAAAAAGATAAATAAATAAATAAAAAAAAAAAAAAAAGAATCTTCTCCGACGGGGCCTGTAAGAGCTCTATATATAAAGGTATGTCTAATTTATAATTCTTATGATATGAGTATCAATTTTGTTCCTAGATTTCATACGATGGAATCTGGCCCAGACGACTTTATAACAGTACATGCTAAAATGCATTATGAACGTACCCCTATCATCAATGGTATTTTAATGTTTATTTATGCAATATATAAAAAGAAAACACTTACCATTTACTGTAACATTTTGCACAAAATTACACTTTATTATTAACACTATAAACCACATATTAACTTCAATAAATCACTAATTCGTATCGCATTTTATATCCAAAACCATATTGGGTATCCCCTAGCTCGGTTTTTGAATTTTTGTTTTGAAACTTTAGTTTTGTTCATGTCAAATAATGTTTGTTTGATAACTTGAATGTAACATTTTAAAAGGTATGTTTAGTACGTAAGTTTTAAAGCTTACAACCACCTCACCTAAGGTCACGCCTCCACTAGAAATCTTCATTTGGAGCATTTATCACTATGAGATTGTATGTAAAAATTAAGTTCCTTTTCATGATCTCTCTGAAAAAAAACTACTTTGTTTAAGTATTGATTTTTTTTAGAAAAGTTGAAAATGACACATTTCTTTCTTCTATTTATTTCAGGTACGTTATCAGGGCAGTAAACTATTGGAATAATACAATTATATCATAAAATCAGCATAAAAAGAGGATTCAAAATACTTTAACCCCGTTTATTTGGATAGAGATATTGAATTAAAAATGAAGAGATCTTTATAAATGTAAATTATAGGAAGTCCAAAAATGCAGATAATAAAGGCGGACATAATAAAATCTACTTAAATTCATTCTTTCAAATATTATTATTTTGGGATACCATTAATATATTTGCTCTACTCTTATTCACAAGTGCAGAAATAGGAATATGTAAATCCTTCATATGTCATAAACTAAATTTAGTTTCCTATAAAAACTATATAAAACACTTTGACTCTGAACACAGCCATTCAATTTGTACCGCTTTAACAAAAATGGCGAATTTTCCCATAATTAAAATGTCAATTTTGACGTGTAAACAAAGCACGTGTGTTCCATATTCCAATGCTAAAGCGAATTTTCTCGCTTGGAAGTTGTGTAGATTTTATAAAAATATTTTAAATTAAATAAAATTTAAAAGAGATTTAAACACAAAAATGGATATCGTAAAAGAAGTTCTTGAGAAACAACAGCGTGAATTAGACAAATACAAACCTATAAATGTTGAAAAACATTTAGAAGTTCGATTGGATGTAGGAATGATGTTGTGCTCCGATCCAAATGATTTGGACGAAGAAGATTTAAAGTAAGTTTTAAAAATACTTATTGCTTGAAAATATCCTTACTTAATTAATTCATATCTTCCAAAATTTAGAAACAATAAAGAAAACTATTTAAAAGACCTGACAAGAGATAATACACAAATATTGATCAATGCAATTTGGGAATTACCGACAGAACGTGTTGATGAATGTATAGTTGCCAAGCTGCCGGCTCCCACAACAATATTGCCGCGTCTGCGAAAGCCTCCTGGTCCTAAACCACTTACCAAATGGGAGAAGTTTGCAAAGGAAAAGGGTATCAAGAAAAAGAAGAAGGACAAGAAGGTCTTCGATGAAGTTTTGGACGTAAGTTTAACTTATTTTTATCGTCCACACGTTTCAATCAATTTTAACCGCTGCCTTTTATTTAGAAATGGGTGCCGACATACGGTTTCAAACGAGCTGATGCGGAAAAACAAAGAGATTGGGTCTTGGAGGTACCCAAAAATGTCGACCCCGACTCAGATATGTTCCAGAAAAAGATTGATTTGCGCAGCGAGAAGGTGGCCAAAAATGAAATTCAGCGTATGAAGAATATTGTTCGCGCGAGGAAACAAGAAGTACCTCGTTCTGGGTATCTTGGTGCCGAAGCAGCCTCGTCCAGCCAGCTACTGACAGCCGTTACAGTGGCAAAATCATCTACAGCATCAGTTGGTAAATTCCAAAATAAGTTACCTAAAGAGAAAGAAGCCCGTGGCATTGGTGTCAAAGAGCTTATTCCTGGGGCTAAGCGAAAGGCTTCACATTTGAGTGACGTACCTGAAAAAGAAGCCAACTTAGATCTTATTAAGAGTGTTCTTAATAAGAAGCCCAAGTTCGATATTGAAAAAGCTATTTCGTTACAAAAGAACGAAGCTAGAGCTGAGTAAGTTAAACAAAAAAATTGTAGACATTTAAAGTTAAATCTTAATAAATTCTTTATTCATGTTTTTTGTAGAAGAAACAACCAAGAAGCTGAAGAAGGTGGTAAAAGGAGCAAAAAAAGGAAAGGAGGTGGTAAGGGAAGTCGTAAAGCGGCTAAGAAACCCAAAAGCAATCAAGGTCAGAGAGCGCCCAGCAAAAAAGCATCGATGGGTAAAAAGAGGCGTTAAATATTTTCCGAAATACAAATCTTGTTTTTAATAATTAACATAAGTTGTAAAGATATAATAAAACATTTTCACTTTAAAAAAACTCAAAAAAAAAACAACAATTCTCTACACTCTGTAATTCACTCCCTCTGTGTGTCTGTTAAGGTATTCGTAAACAAAAACCCTTAAGATCTTGTTGAAATTACGTATCGATGGCCAATGTAAATTTTCAGCATTATCATCAGCGGTGTGCCATTGTTTTGGGAATGGTGTTGAGATCACATGAAGAATTGGAACGTCTAAAATATTAAAAATATAGAAATGTATTAATCATCGTCTGGTTTTTAAGCAAGAAATTTGAATACTTTGTTGTAAGAATGGACGGTGGTCATCGTCAACATAACCGGATGCGTATTTCCTCATAAACATCAAATTGTGACCTTCAAGTTGCTTTTGTTTGTTCAGTGAGTGTTCAATTGCACTCAACGAACTGTGGAGACTTTGTGTGTTTGGGTAGAAATTGTAGAATTTCGAATTTGCAGCACCAATCAGATCCAAAAGCACAAGAACTTCCTGGGAATTAAAAAGAAAAGAAAATCGTAAACAAATGTGACTCGCCAATGAATGAATTTGTTATTAAAGTAAATAAATAAGGATACTAAAGGCACTTACGATTTTGTCAATATTTCGAATCTGCTGATTGCTTCGAAGCATTGAAGTCGATTCACTAAGTTTTCTAGCTAAATGCCTAGAACCATAGACGGAGTCTTGATCATTCCAATCTAAAAAAGCTTCCTCACCATCGAAAAATATTAACTGAAATCAAAGTTTTGCTACCCTTAGTAAATCATTTTTAAAATAAGAAAAAACTTGTGTGTTTACCATCAAACCAATATCTTTGCGTCCTTTAATATTTGTACTTAGATATGAGGAAAGAGTTTTAGCCATATTAATCATTATTGCACATGGAACTGCTGAGTCAATGGCGCCCAGGAAATTTGGTATGTCTTTAAAATATTTACTATCATAATGACAGGCTAGTGTAAGAAATGAATCAGCGTCTGAGTTGTAGGTTGCTATCAAATTGTAAAATGTCAAATTTCCAAATATTGGAACACTGGATGTAAATTTGTCTGTTTCAATGTTAAAGCCTAGAGATTGCATTTCTCTACAAAGTAAACAAAAAATATAAAATAAAAGATAAATAAAAATGCAGAGATTTTACTTTGCAATAAATTCACGAACTGCAGTATGACCTGGACTGCCCACTACTCTTGGAACCAAGATTTGAGATAATACTTCGTTAAGATGGGGATTGTCATCGTTATAATTTTGCTGAAAAGAGTTTGTTGACTAAGAATAAAATACAAATTATTATATAGAAGTAGTGCAAAATGTTAAAGAGAATTTATAATACTTTAGTTTTTTTTTTATGAAGGTACCTATTTTAAACAATTTTAAAATTCCTTGTTTCGTCACGTTCTTGGCGTAATATACCGTAATATAATATAAGATCCGGTTTACTTATAATGAAGATAGTCATGTATATTATAAATTCACAACAGAGCGAAGACTCCACAAGTGAAAAACATAAACCTACTTGCGAAATTATAATCGAAGTGTGATGAAAATAAGTTAAAATAAGCCATAACTCAAAGGGCTATATTTCAGTACAGAATAATCTGTTGAAATAACGGTAAAAAAGGTTGAGGCAAGAAACGAAGATGTTCGAGTGACGTATGTAATGTAATTGATTTAATGATGTTATTATCATTAATCATTTTAAAAGCTTCTTTGAATACTGTACAAGAGGCCTAAGTAAGTTACTGAGCACTAGCCCAGAGATGGGAGTTATACTCAAGTTTTAGACGAAGATACATATTATATAGGTTTTGTTGATTGTAGCCAGATCAGTAGTTGAGAAAAATTTGTTTCACAAGAGGTGGTTGTTGATGAACATAAAGAGAATATAGAGATGTTCAGTATCGTAAAGGAAGAGAATCGGAGACAATACAGAGCTTTGGGACACACTATCATCTTGTATTGAATGGTTCAAAATAAAATTTCAAATCCAAAGAAGAAGAGATACCAAAAAACAAGCAATATTAAGAGAGCAATATTTTTCTTTCTCAACGGATATTGCTACCCTTATTATAAAATATTATTATAGTTTTGTAAGATGATAGACTTTATAAAAAGTCTTTGAAATATGAAGGTCAATAATGTTACTTTCTCTAAAACGATGTAAAGATTTGTACCAGTGCTCGGTGAGTTAAACTATGAGACCACCAGTTTACATATTGCCACGAAAACCGCACACGGTCATTCGGAAGCTTTCGCTGCTGAAGATATTTCTTAAGTTGATAATTAATCAGCGTTTCGACCATAGAGGAAATATATTATCTAGAGTCCCGACTTAATGGGTTTGCTCTCTTTCGGCCTACAAACTAAATTGATCGAATTTTGCCCATTAGCATAAGCATGTGTTAGTTGTCCCGTGCATTTCTTATGGGAAAATGCAGATTCTATGTAGTTGTTACGGGCTTTTAAGAGAGTTACCTCAAATTAAATTTGAGGGTGTTTCAGGCAAGACGGGTACCACTCGGGACTCTAGATAAATAAATAAATAAATAAATAAAAGGTACGTTAGTGCTCCCAGTCGATAATTTGAGGGAGAAGCAGATTCGCCTTTTTTTGGGATTGGCTGAACAAATTCTGTTTTCCAACTACTTGGAACGAGACCTGAAGAATAGCATAAATGGAAAAGCTTACGCAGAGGCTTTGCCTTGCTGAATAGCATCCACACTAGCGAATTTATGTATGTTGAGATCTTTAAGGACTTTCGCCACTCTACGACTGATTTTTCCCATAGTAACATTCCGCACTCTAAAAACTGGGTACGCCATGACAGTTCAGTTGGAATTTTTGGTGAACTTTTTTTGATACGATATTTAAAAATACATAATACATTTTTCTCAAACATAATAACGGGTTATCCATTTTGCGGTTTCAAAAGTATTGGTCTGGAATTCGAAATCTGTCAAACTAAGTTGTTGAACAAATTTTTTTTGTCAGTTGAAAGTCTGACATTTACGAAAATGAATCGCTTAACTATCGCACAACGCATACAAATTGTTAAAACCAACTACAAAAATGGTGATTCTGCCACTCCCACATATCGCACTTTAAGAGGAGATTATGGTTTACATAATCGTCCAACCACGCAAGCAATTGGCAACATTTTAAAGAAATTTGAAGAGACTGAATTGGTTACACATATTGTAAGGCCTGTGCATCATTGTTTCGCTCGTACCACTGAAAATATCGCTGCTGTAAGTGAAAGTGTTGCCGAAGACTCGAATGTGTCGATTATTCGTCGTTTTTAGGAATTAGGACTGTCTTACGGCACATTATGGCGTATTTTGCATTTGGATCTACACCTATACATACATATAAATTCCAGTTCACACAAAAACTAAAGCCAGCTGACCATTCACAACGTCGTAGATACGTCGAATGGGTGCTTTGACAATAGGCGGTTGACGGTGATTTTTCGAACCAAATTTTCTTAAGCGACGAAGCATCTCTTATGTCGTATTTTGGGTATGTCGTATTTGGGGTTCTGAGAATCCTCAAGAAATTGAAGAGAGGCCATTACATCCACAAAAAGTCACTGTTTGGTGCGCTCTTTGGTTCGGCTGTGTGATCATCGAAAACGTTCCATCATCGAAAACGATGTCACCGTCAATACGGAGCGTTATGGTCATATGATATCAGACTATTTTGCCTGCTATTGAAGAATACGACTTAGAGAATATGTGGTTTCAACAAGACGGTGCGCACAGGCCGCACAACTCGAGCGAATATGGCTTTATTGCAAGAGAAATTTCGTGGCCGCATAATTTCTCGTCGTAGCTATATAAACTGGCCACCAAGATCATGTGATTTGACACCGCTGGACTTTTTTTTGTAGGGCTGTGCGAAAGACCGTGTTTATGCAGATAAACCTTCATGTCCTGAGCACTTAAAAACCAACATTCGTCAAGTTATGGCTGAGATACCGCACGATATGTGTCAAAAAGTAGTCGAAAATTACCCCAAAAGAATCGATGCTAGCAACAATTCGCGTGGTGGCCATTTTAATGATGTATTATTTCACACATAATGTCAACATTCAAACTTTATAATAAAAAAGAAATATCATGAAATAAAATATTTTATATGTGTTTTATTTACGCTTACTTTTGAAATCGCAAAATGGATATACCTTTATCTTGACTCATAAAGCTAAAAGATATTACAAGGACTTATCGAAATTAAAACTAATTTAAATTAATTTATTGTCTTTTAATTTTTTTAGGGCACATTTTAGATTTTAAAAGGTATGCCAAAAAGGCATTGGATATAATTGCTCGTTTAAAAAACTTCAAAATTAAATGGAATTATGATTAAGAGTTATGGGAACAATTTTTAAGTATAAAACATACATAACGTATACACCTCTTTCCCATCGTCATAAAAGGTGACCCTTTAGTCTTATCTAGGCAAATATTATATTTATTAATAATCATCTTTTTGTTTCTAACTTTCTAATTTCCGCTATTTAATTATTATTACAAATAAAAAGCACCTCATTTATAATACAAACGTCTGAATGATTATATTCATGTACTTATGTATGTACAAATGTATCTTAATTCTGTGCTATTTAGAAAATCATTCAATTTTAAAGTGCGATAAATTGAATAGAAAATGAGTTCGATTTAATTTGTAACTACTTAGCAGGTGTGTTTCTGAATCTATCTGACTTGCCCACTTGCATAAACCATAAAGGCCAGGCCAAGCAAACGATAACACCAACTAAAAAGAAAAAAACATATACCGGATTCACACTTTGTGGAATTTTTAATAAATTTAATTTACATACTTAGGTATACACTATAGTTATTTTGAATTCATTCAAACACCCATCAATTCACATTAAAAAAAAAAACAAAAAAAAACAATTGTTTTGCTTGAAAATTAAAGGTTTATCTGTTAATCTTTGGCTTTTGATTTTCTTTGTTGAGAGTAATTTTATTGCAGCCACTTTAAAAGCCCCCTAAAAACTACACGACATTGTATAATCATCATCGCTTTCAAATCTTTTTATATGAAAATTCACAAACTCGAATTATTGGTTGGCAAAAATAAAACATTAGTTATATTTACATCAATAATGTGTGTTAAACAATAAAATGTTAGTTATTTTTTTATTTTTGATTTGTGCAAATTATATGTATGTATATAAATATCTGAATAATGAATGCGTGTATAACCCAACCTGAGCATTAGAGAACGACGAGAAGTAGCAGCTTCCAGCGAAGGCCAACAGTGTCAACAGTGAACTTGTTGAGATTTTCATTTTAGAGTTTGTTGTTTTCAAAAAAAATAGGAGTTTAAGTTAAACAAATAAACATTCAATCGAACAAAACAAAAAAAACAAAATAAATATCACAAAAATAAAAACATTTAAAAAGTTTGTGTTAAATGGTCAATGGAACACAACACTACAGACTATATGCACGCGAGCAAATTAAAAGACTCTGGAGTGACAGAGAGAACTCGCAACACAATTAACCAAGACCAACCAACCAACTACCGGAAAATATTGCCACTAACTGAACTATGAAAATCATCATTCTTCGATGTAGCTTACGGTCAAGACTCAGTTGAAGCAATACCCATTTTATACGTTACTTAACCACAAGCCCACATAAGAGCTTAACCATGACGCAGGCATTCAGTTTCAGTATTCGTATTTATATTTATATTCGTAGCGTACGTACAATGAAACTGAAAGTCAATGTGCGGTTTTTGAAAGCTTTCCTCTTTGCCGGTATACCAAAGTACATATTTATAATATGTGGACTGCAGAGTACAAAATTCGAGGTATAGTTCAAATCATTCTTGGGGTTTCTTGGAGAAGTGACTCATTACAGATTTTTTTGAAAACAAGTAAGATGTGCCTCCGCGTCTTCATCCTTCCTAAATTATATGATGTTGTGAGATGGTACTAGGGATGGCATGTTTAAAGTTGAAATATATCTAGCACTAAACTAACGTATCTTAGAGCCAAGAATCAAAATCAGAGCATTTACATATTTTGTACTCGTTTACAACATTATTACAGTCGATTATTCTTGTTTTTAATTAACAAACATTTCTATTTCTCTTTTAAATGTTTATTCGGGCATAATTGTAGGTCAGCTATAGATTAAGTATTTATGAAAACATTAAATAAATATATGTAAAAAGGTGTTTATGTTTTTCCTCATTTTCTCTGTCCATCGAAAACAAAAATGGAACACAGATGTTATTTTCCAAATGGTCATCAGACTCGGAAACAGTCAACAAACGCCCTCAAATTACAAAATCACGAAACCAGAAACCATAGCGATAAATGTGTTAATGTGGCGTATACTTACTTTTTTTTTGTGAAAATAGTAAAATAATAAGGGCAATTATATTTACTTTAAAACTTGAAATTTACCAAGTCTATTTAAAAATGTATGCTTGAAAAGCGTTGGGTTGGAAATAGGGAGCACGTAGAAGTACTGATTTTTAAAATCCTATATGATCAAAATTCTGTATGACACTGATGGTTGCCCATAATGCTGTATATCTTAAGTTCTGTATTTAAAAACACTGTAAACTTAGAATACTGTATACCAAAATGCTGTATTTCTTGTACTATAAATACAATATCCTTAAAAAGTGTGTTTTTAATAGTTCTGTTTTTTAACTAAAAACAGCCAGCACTTGATTTAATGTACTATTTCAAATCAAATGTTGTATCAGAGTTCGTTAGAAAGGTGATAACTCTTACGCAATATTAAATGCATGTACATAGGTAACAAATTTACAAAAACACTACCTAAAAGAAACTCAAAAAATCAAAAAGTTGATATGTTCAAAAATAAAAAGTTACTTAAAACTTGAAAACTAACATCTTTTTAGGAACCTTTTTCTTAAAAATATTATGTTTTAAAAATTCTGTACTTCATAATGCTTTAAATAGTCTTAAATAAAACATTTTGATATTCAGAATTTTGACCAAGGAGAATTTTGGGCATACAGAATTGTTATTCATACAAAATTTTGTAATACAAAATTTTGACATAGAGTATTTTAGTTACAGTATTTTGACGCTGAAATATTGTATGGATCATAATATTTTATGACAAAAATTGTACTTTGAAATTCTATTTGAAAAAAATACTGTACATTTGTCAAGAAATAGCAGGTCAGAATTCTGCATTTAAAAATTCTGCAAATAGGCTGAAAAAGGAAAATCAATTTGATAAAGAAAAAAAGTACACACCTATTCTTTTGTTTAAGCCTAGTACGCTGCTGATGCGAAACGAAATTTCCCATACAAAAATGACATGACGAAATCGTAAACGAAAAATTTCGCTGTGCTTTTCGTTTTTCAGTACGCTGCGGAACGACGAAATGTGACATTTTAGTGGATAGCTGTACTAGATTTCTTAGTACAATTCTCCACTCTTTTCGTTCTCAATTTAATTGCCCAGCACATTAATTGCTTGCGAAATTTGTACGTTTAATTTTTTTATTGAAAAAAAAATTGTTTACTCGTGACTTTCGGTGTTATGACTTTGATTTATATTTGATTTAAAGTTTAAAATAAAATGGATTTGTCTAATGTGTTCCAACAACATTGCATTTCTGAATCGGAAACTCAGGATGTTATTGGTGATGTGCAACAAGTGATGAAGACAAGCAGTGAAATTCAACTTCCAGACAGAACTCTCCACAAATATTTTTCCGCTGTGGTTTTCGTTTTCATTTCGCTCTGCACTTGGAGACCACCGAAAAATTTCGTTTCGCATCAGCAGCGTACTAGGCTTTAGTACGGAATATTTAAAACAGAATCGCATCTATTACAGAATCCGATAAGCAGGCTGCGAAGGGAGTCAAATGTCAGTTTTGACATTTCTATCACATTACAAATATCAAAATCTCGCTCCATATTCATTCGCGACTGATTCGTAGGATTCTGTAATCAGCATCAATATTTTTATCAAAATAAGGTATCATAATAATTTTTTATAAGGACATAAGACTGGTCAGTCTTTGAATGATCGCTTTGTACCTATTTGATGATTTTGAAATGTCAATTTGTATGTGTTAAATGACTTTGATTTCCCTCTGAAGAAACATATTGATTTTATAAACAAGACTTTCTTGAAGTTTCGTAAATATTTTTGTAAGCATTAATAATATAGTGTTATTAATCGTTTATAATGAGTTTTGACTATTTTTCTACAGAAAGTTGAAAAACAGAACTATAATGCAAAAATGCACTTTTTAATGGAAACGGTATCTTAACCCGCTCCTGTTTAAAAGTCAAGTAAAATTTCCACTCATGTTATAGGAATACATTTGATAAAATGTTCAATTGTCAAATATTGGTTATCCACTATATTTTTCTTGTATGAATCAATAATTTTATTTAATTAGAGTTACCTAAAAGTATACTAGCTACTTGTTTCTTTATATTATTGCTTAAGCTTAAAGCTTGATAGATTATTCAATGTTACACGTTAAGTTTTAAACCTGACTGTTACATATTTGTTTAGAGGGTAACTATTACAAAAATATTTGGTTTCTTAAAGAAATTTAAGAAAACTACTTTTTTTAACCTGAAACTTGAGAAATCAGTTTTTGAAACTGTAACCATACTAAAAAGAGAATATTTAAAGAAATTAGAGTAGAAAAATAAATACCTATATTTTTTTTTAGTATTCACTGGTTTATTTTGACTGGTGGGAAGTATTTTCAAGAATATACAGTTGGTACTTAAGAGTAAAATATTTCTAGAAATTCTTGTAAATAAAAGTTCATTCAGTCTTCATTGAATTTGGTTAAAACCTTTCATTTTCTATATTAATGTGTAGAACAAAAGAGTTAAGAGTTTTTCTAAGAACCTATGAAGAAACCTCAAACAACTGAACAAATTAATTTAAATTAATATGACGTATTAGATTTTGTAGTATTTTTGAATGCTGACTTCAATGGCACCAAAGCCAAATCCATACCACTTCCTATAAAAGTTCTAAAGGATTTTTCAATAAGGACTTGACAACGTGCCCAATCGGAGATCGTACATACGTCACCGTCACTTCAAATGGTCCATCGGTTTCAATTTATGAGTCAGCTTGATCTTTAATGGGTGTAAACCAAGATCCTTATACAAAATACGAAAAAAGAGATGCGACCCACACTGATAACTTCCCATCCCGTCGTTTAAGATATTATTTTTTTATGAAAAAACGGACTGTTGGATTTTTATAAAAAAAATACTGAATATCGAAAACAATCTTTTCTGTAAAATAAAATCAGTTTGAAGCCAATATTTTTAATTTTTGAAAAGATATATGAGTCGAAAGTAAATGTTTACCAAGTTTTGGTATTGTTTTTTTTTGGTTTTTATTTTTTGTAAAAAAAAAACTATCAATTCGATTTTTCTCAAAATTTTATCGAATGTTGAAAACAATATTTCTTATAAGATAAAATTAGTTTGAATCGAATGTCTCAAATTTTTGAAAAGATGTTTACGTCGAAAAACAATTTTTAGAGTCGAAAGTAAATTTTTCCAACTTTGAGAAATGTTTTTTTAGGTTTTTATTTTTTATAAAAAAACTGTAAATTTTTTTCAAAATTTTATCAGATGTCAAAAACGTTATTCTTCGTTGCACAAAATTGTTTTGGAGATGAAATCATATTTTAGTCGTAAAATTTTCGAGGTGACAAATTTTTTTTTCAGTTTGTTTGATTTATAAAAAAAACCGTTAATTGGATTTTTTTCCAAAAATATACTTGTTTTGTATCATGTTACAATATATAATATATATTTAATTCAAGTCTCTAGCGTTATTGGTTCGTGAGATATTTAGGGTTAACCAAAATTTTCACCTTTTTTTTAAACTGCTATGGTAAAAAAACCACCCACGTAATTTTCTTGAGAGCCCTTTCTGCATCTTTCTGCCTTATTATCTGTATAACAAAATTTATTTGAAGTCGATATCACTTCTGGTTCTTGAGCTATGGACGACGAAAAAAACGTCGCGAACGTACGGACATACGGACGTACGGACGTACGAACGTACGAACGTACGTACACACGCACGCACAGACATCTTTCTAAAAATATTTTATTTCTACTCTAGGGACCTTTTTTTTTTTTTTTTTTTTTTTAAATTCATTTTTATTATTATTCAATCTTAAAACTATCTTAAAGCTAGACAAAAATTCATAAAACTAGCCTAACTAACCATAACTTACAACTAACTTACTGGTCCCATACGGACACTCTAAGTTAAACTATAACACTTAATATTAATGCCTTTCGGCCCTAAGATCTATTTTACTTCAGTTAAGTTTTATTTATTTTGTATTTATTAGAAAATTTGAAAAAAAACTAATATCGATATCCTTTTTTTATTTTTACTTAAAAACTACTTAAAATAAGGTCCTTAATATAAAACTTAAAGCTAACTAAAACTACCTATTCTACCTATAAACTACTTAAAACTAGAACAACCACAGCAGCAAATCTAACTATCTAACGTTTTTTGTTTTTCATATTTTGTTGTCTTTTCTTTTTTTTTTTATTTTTTTTCTTTTTATTCCATATTTTTTTTTAATTTTTTTTTGTATTTTTTTGTATTTTTCTTTTTTGTATTTTTTGTATTTTGTTTTTTGTGCCACCATGCCTATTCTACTTAAAACTAAACCCTAAAACTATAAAACAAGTATGTAAGCCGGCCAAGGCTTAAAACCCCATCCCGACTACCCACTATCCAGTGCCAATTGAAGCCACCAAAACTGGCTCTCCTGCTTCACCCTATCAGTTCGGTCCCGTTCGGACACAGCCCTACTGAACCGAAGGAGCTCTGCTCCGCCTTGTGCCATGACGTCCCGATTGTACAGGAGTCGCCTATCCACGGTTCGTCGTCTGACGTGGTAGATTAACGGAACTGCCAATCTATCCTGTATCAGACCGCATCTATCTAAAAAGAGGAATGCCTCTGGTGGAATGAAGCCGCTCAAGCGTGCACTTTCAAAATACTCGTCGTTCGGATAGAACGCCCCGAAAATTAAATTGTTGGTCGAAGACATAGCTCTTGCAATGTGACCTCGAACGAGTTTTATCACGAAATTGTCAATTCTGTTGATTCGAGCCCCGTTGTATAGGACCTCGTTGGAATAGTAGTGCACGTAAGAAGATTCGGCTGTTCGATATAAGCCGGTACAGCGTCGTAAACACTGCCGCTCGAACACCCGAAACTTCTCCATCTGGGAAGGGGCAACGTTGAACCACACAGGACAACCATAAACGATCATCGGCCGTATGAGGGCCATGTAGCAAATTACCTTCACTCTGGGGTCAAGCCGACTGCTAAAAAACAGCCGTTTCGTCAGAGCGAAGGCTCCTCTGGCCCTGGTCAGAGCAGCATTTATATGTCTGTCGAAATACAAATACTGATCTAACCAGATACCGAGGTACTTCACTACACTTTTGCTCGCTAATGGGTGCCCGTGAAGATCAACGATAACCATCTTGCGCCAATTCTTGCACGTATCCCTCGTGGCCCTAGCCAACGGAGTCCGGAACAGAATTGTCTCCGACTTATGGACATTTATTTTCAGTTTCCAGTCGTCGCAATATCGCTGAATCTTGTCGAAATCACGCTGCAAGAGAATTCTAATAACCTCAACCTTTCGGGCCGTTCTGTACGCAATAAGATCGTCGGCGTACGCAATTGCCTTTGTAAGACTACCTATCAGATCGCTGGTGTAAATGCTGAAGAGAATCGGCGAATTCACCGCTCCCTGTTGAAGACCATTTTTAATTAAGAATGTTGTGGTAGAGGTTACATTGCCACTTTTGACAACAAACTTTCTACCGTTAAGCATATCATAAAGTATATACAACAATGGCCTGCTTATGCCAAGCCTGTTCAGTTTTAGGTAAAGACCCTCTAACCATACGGTGTCAAAGGCCTTTTCCAAATCAACCAGAACAGCACCTGTGCATTGTTGTTTTGTTTTATTCCATTGGATATCAGAAACGAGTTTAGACGCAGCATGAATTGTGTCATGACCCGCCTTGAACCCGAATTGTTTATCCGGAATTATTTTGTTGTCCGCAGCCCACTTAGTCAGAGCCCTATTGATTATTTTTTCGAAAACTTTGCTGATGCTCGGAAGAAGACTTATCGACCGAAGATTTGACGGGTTGGAGTTGTCCTTTCCCTTTTTCGGGAGAGGATGAACCACAGCGGTCTTCCAATGCCCTGGATAATATGCATTATTCAGTGCATCATTGAAGAGTGTGGTGTAAATGTCAATTGCCTCCATCGGTAAATGTCTTAGTACAACGTTGGATATACCATCGACACCTGCTGACTTTTTATTTTTTATTGAGTTGAAGATGAGCTGAAGCTCAACCTTCGTTACTAACAAGGGACTTGGTCCCGTTTGCTCGGCGATTATGGCATTTGCCAAGGAATCGTCATTGAACCGCATGAAACCGCGGTTCTCAGATCGCCATTGTGTTATATCATTTCGAAGGCAAAAGTGATTAAGTAGGGCTCTGTTTTCCAGGTCGTGGTTGGGGCGAATGCAAGCATTCACCTTGTACACTTGCTGGAAAGCAGCTCCCACCGCCTCCACTTTTTCCTTCGGATCTTCAATTATAAAAAAGTCATCGTCAAAGATGGCTTCTTCTGGATCTATTTGCGCTGTCCTGAGTACGTTTGCGTTCTCTTCAGTTCTTTGGAGTTTCAGACACGGAAGGTCATTGTCGTTCTTTTTCCTAAATATCTTGTTGATTTTAGGGAACATACCAGGGTCACTGGAATTAACTGACCGGATCTTGCGGTCCCAGTACTTGTTAATTGATAACCTGTAGTTCTCCTTAATCAACAGATTGACATTTTTTATTGACGACTTCAGTGTCCTAACCTCCAAGTCGTGTGGGTCTGTGAGTCGTCTGTACAAGTTTTTGAGTCTTGTCAGTAAGCCACTCTTGTGCCTACGTAGTGCGTCAATAGTCGCGTTTCTGTAAGCGTCCATTTGGTCCCGTTCTTTGTACTTTGGTATTGTCCGTTCCATTGTTCGTTTTATTGTTTCGTCCATCTGTTGTAAATGTTGGTCAATTTCTGTATTTGTCAGGTTTCTGTTGTTTGGTGGGGCTATGTCACTCGAACGAAGTTCTCTCGCTAGGGCGTTGGTGAAACGAGGCCAGCGCATCTTACTGTAGTTGTAAGAATGCGTTGCAACGTATTCCTCCAACTCCACGCGTTCGTTCGGAATCTGCATTACAGCAGCCAGTCCGCAGTGATCACTGTCGTACTCGACTGTCTGTAAGCAGTTTCGAGGGTGATTACCCACTTTGTCCGTAACTGTCAGTCTTGTGTCGTACAGCAAAAGATCCAGAAAGGACCCGCTTCTTGGATACGATGGCTTTTCAGTAGCCAGCAGGTCGACGCCATATTCAACGCTGTAAAGATCCATCAAATTAAAAAGATGGTTACCTCTGGGATTACTATGTTGGTTTCCCCAATCTTCATGTTTTGCGTTCAAATCACCGGCCAAGATGAAATAGTTTTCTTCCAAGCTCAGTTTCAGTTCCCTAAAAAGAATCTCGAGTTCTGAAGCAAAGTAAGTAACCTGCGGAGCTCCAGCCGCATAAGCCGCAATCATATACATCCGTTTCCCTTGAGTGAGAGAGATGCATACAACGCAAACTTCTAGCGTCTTGAGCTTTCGCAATTCATTGTTGTATACGACTTTATAATTAATGCCTTTTCGTATAAAGAGAGCGACACCGCCCCCTTGAGTGGAGTCGGGCCGGTCTCTTCTTACGATATTGTAATTTTTATGAGTCAATTTGTGTTTGTGGTTTAGCTTAGTTTCGCTAGCCATAAACACATCGGGACTGTAGTCTTTCAACAATTGGAACATATTGGCTCTTCGTTCAATCCTAATCAGTGAATTTACATTCACAGCTAGGACTTTTAGGCGCGTCTCCGGCAGCGCGCCCATTATGGTCTAAATTGCGCCAGGCCAGGCAACAAAGAGTAGAGATGGTCTACCCTTTTGCCTTGCTCCTTTATCTGACTTTGCAGTCCTGTTAGTTGACCTTGAATGTTCAACAACAAGGCTACAATGTCAGGCTGCACCTCTGGTGCCTTAGGCACAGGGGCCTTTGGGGCAACCGTTGGTGGAGCCTGTCTCGTTTTCCCATTCCCTGACACCATTTGGGCGTAGGAAAATTTGGGATCCACGAATTTTTGTGTAGGAGCCTGTCGAACTGTTCGACTTTCTTCGGCTTTTTGACTGGCCTGTTTTTGTTTGATTTGTTGGACCTTAGGGCAACCCCTATAGCTAGCCGGGTGCCCTTGGTTTCCACAAAGGACACACTTGAGCTGGGTCAAATCCTCAACCCGCTCATTCCCCAGCTTGCACTCTCCCTTGATGTGGGTTTCGGAGCACCTGACGCAGCGCAACTGCATATTGCAGTTGGCTCCGGCATGGCCGAACCTCTGGCACTTCGTACATTGTAAAATGTCGTCGTGCCTTTTTAATGTCTCCCAGTGTATGGCTTGATAGTCGAGGCATTTGATTTCCCTCAGACTCTCAAACCTACTTTGGGGCGATAATGTTACGAGGAACATTGGCAGCCTGTAACCCCCTCGCCTGGACTTCACCGTAGTGAAAGGCTTGACCCCGATGAAATCGAGATCGTCGATGGCTTTTTGGCGGAGCTCAGCTAAGAGCGCCTCCGGTTCCGTGCAGGAACTTATGCCCTTCAGTAGGACCGTCTTTAATTTTTCGCTTTTAGGCGTGAAGCTGAAGAACTCAGCTGTGGCCTCCTTAAGCACTTCTTTAACTATTTTGTATTCGGCCAGTGAGAAGCACTGTACCGAATACCGCTTTTCTTTTTCATTTAATATATTTATAACAAAATTGTTTTTGGTGGCCGACTTACATACCTGTTTTAAGTCCTCAAGGTCAACCCGGTAGGTCCTAATTGGTGGCACCTTCTCCTTCTTGGGCTGTGGTTGTTTCTGGTGTTGCTGCTGTTTCTGCTGTTGCTGTTTCTGCTGCTGTTGTTTCTGCTGCTGCTGCTGTTGCTGTTGCTGCTGCTGCTGGATTTGTCGTGGCTGTTGTTGTTGCTGCTGCATTGTTTTCGCTGAATTCGATGGGCCCTCAGAGCTTGGGCCTGTCACTGCTGATGGAACCTTTCTATTTTGCTCCGCTCCTGTGTTTTTGGTTGCGGGCTTGGGTTGTGGTTGTTTTTGCTGCTGTGGTTGTTGTTGCTGCTGTTGTTTTTGTTGCCGTTGAGCTGCCTCATGTTGTCGGCGCGCCTCTTGTTTTAGTTTTAGCTGACTCAGGAGGGGCTTCATGTCCTCCTTGAGTTTTTTGAGGTCTGCCTCGAACTGGTTGATGACTGCCTGTTTGGCTTGCAGTTCCTTCACCAGTTCTCTTTCATCTTGGAGGTCCGCCACTACCTCCAAAGCCTTCGTTGTCGCCGGGACTGGCTCAACCTCCGATAGGATTAGATCCATATTCGGAGGCCTGAAGAGCCCCTCTCCACCTTCGGACACATATTCTGTTTTCTCAGACTCGACGTAGTCTGAGAATTCACTTTCAGTGGTCATTTCTCCCTTGCCCTTTTCCATGTCTTGCCGCATATCACGCCGCTTAGCGGCGTTGGCTCTCTCAACTTTATTTGGGCTGTGCTTCTTCAGCCTCCTCTTCTTGCCAGTTGTTGCAGCTATCCATTGGTCAGATGCCTGACCTGATGTTGTTGCTGTTATTTCCGGTACCGCTGCTGGCGCCACCGTGACATCACCTGATGTGTTGGCAGAGGTATCTTTCGATACCCCTGCTTTTCTCTCCTTCTCCATTTGCTTTTTTTCCCAACAGATAAAATCAACAATTTCTCTGTTGTGAAAAAAAGCAATTAAATTTTTGGTAGACTCCGGCTGGGACTCGAACCCACGACCCTTCGATCTATCTTCTGACGCCACCTCCACTGGGCTATCGCTTGTTAATTTTGATGGTGGCAAACTGCCAACTTTACTCTTTACTTATCACTTGCACTGTTTTAACTTTGAAATAAATATGAAAACACTTCTTCTCACTTTGGAAGTCAAAGAACGACTGACTCTAGGGACCTTGAACCGTCGAGAAATGTCAAAATTTTCAATTTGACAAATCGGACCCATTACAATAACTTCCTATGGGAAGTTAATAATGTGGTCTGAGCTATGCCCAATTTTTTGAAAATGCCATAAAATTGACTGATTTGGATCGTTTGTTGTGGTAGCGCCTGCACAGCAGAAATATTTTCGACACTTCGACTAATCCGTTATTTAACTGAGACTAAACTTATTATTGCCTGTTTACTAGATCGAGAATAACGCCCAAAAAACATTGGAGTTAAGGCTCTTCAAGTTGTATTCACCGATTTCGAATTTCGGTTGCATATTTGTATAATTTGCAGACGTTTCTCGTTTGTGTACTTTACCACGATAAAAATATTGAGTTTGCTAAATAAATGGACAATGACAGTTCAACGAGTAGTAAAAGGGTGCGTTCACAAATTAAATCTAAAATTGCCAATTCCTTCTTAGAAAATATTTACAGAGATCAAATCCACAATGATGGTGATGAGTGTCTGCCATACCAAGGCCAACTAAAGTTACGTATACCAGACTTGGACAAGGATGCAGTCTTATAAATCATTTATTGAATTCAACTCAAAGATTGCATTCCTTGAATGAAATCAAGGATTGAGACTTAAAATTGGGTAATCACCAATCACTTGACCTTAAAAATATTGCAATCATTTGCCTGCAAATAATTCAAAACAAGGTTTTAAGATACAAGAAAATACATGAAGTCTTAAACTACGAGTATTGAAATCAAATGAATGTATAGTAAAAGAATTTGGGAAAAAAATGATTGCAATCTTTTTAAGGTCAAAAGATTAGTGATTGGAGATTTTTAAGTTTCAGTCTCTTGGTGAATTCAAATAATACAACCGTTAAATTAGAGTCATAAAATATTGCTTTTGTTTTAAATACGTGTGCGATTGTGGGTGATTTATTTTAAGTTAACAGTAAGTTGACATTGAAAATTGTTAAAATAACAGATGCTATGGTAACGATGCAAATTTAAAGTTCTTCAAATAAAATGTCAAAATCGAAGATCCAAATTGACCTCTTTGTTTATTGCATTATTTCACAAGTTTAAAATATTGTTTATTTCAGCTGAAAAAAGGAGACTTTAAAAAATAGTAAATAATTTTTGTATAATTCTGGGTACTTACTCATAAAGGCACATACGTCGAATTTTTAAAGAATTAAAGCCACATTTTTGTTAGCTAATTATCACTTTGCCCACCTGTCTAATTGGTCTGATTTTAATTGTCGATTAAAGCAAATCACCTTAACCTAGATAGATAGTCAAAAAATAAATATCATTCAATCAAAACAAAGTGATATGTTTTACATTTGTTTATATTTCGGTTTCTTTTAAAATTATAGTAGTGTAATTTATAATAACAACAAAATTATTATGTTACTTATCAATATCACATCAAGTCTTAGGAATTATTTTATATTAATCTTAAATCTAAATTGATATATTTATTTGCATGATTGAACGTTACACTCAAGTGTATATTTATGCATTCATATGAATATGACCTTTCTGTCTGTCACATACTACATATTTGCTACACCAAATATAACTTATCTATCAAGCAATTTTCTTTACATTTTATATTAACTACATTATTGAGATTTACTTTGTATCTACGCAAAAATTGGTTTTACACTTGAAGAGCTGTTTTTCCATATGAATTGCGGCACATTCGAGGACATACTACTTAAATTGAATTTATTTACATTCTGTACAGAAGTTCTGAGACTAGTTGATGGCTAAGTGAATTAACCTACTTTATAGCGTAGCTTGCTAGCAAACAAGTCCAAAAATAAAATGGACAAAATACACTTTGTGAGTGAATGTTATTTTTTTTTTTTTTCAAATTTTTGTTTGCTTACAGCCTTGAAGAAAGTCTAGAATTTACAGATCGACGGAGAATACTTGATTGGGCTTCGCCTCGCGTCGAGGCCCGCAAAGATGCCCCAGTTTGTGTTGATCTAACGAAATGTTGCACTTTACTCCTCTCAATGTCTGTGATTTCGTCATCGATTTTCTTGGCCAGACATGGGAAATCCCAAATTCGCTGTCCTCGACCGAATTCTTCACCATCGGCCATGGTCTGGGGTAATTCGTGTCCAAGGGTTTCCGGGAGAAGAAGACATAAGGAGCCACCAACAATGCCCAAGACTCCAAGAATAAGCAGTGGTAACATTGGACTTATTACAGCCAAATAGACCACAAATGGAGCGATGATGCTTGCAACGTATCCCATAATGTGAATAAAGGCAACACCTTGGGCTCGAACCACTGTTGGCAATAACTCAGCTGCATATTGTAGTCCAATGTTATAAGAAATGTTAACAAAGAATCGACCAGCAATAGCAAGTGCTGCAGAATATGGTCCAATTGGGACGGTTGTTGCTAAGAGGCTGAAAATTCCACTGAGTATCATGGTTCCACAAGCCAACCATCTTCGTCCCCATCGGTCCAAAGTCAAAGTCAACATAGTATCGGCGGGGAATTCGGTGAATGATGCAACGGTGAATGTGAAGAAAATATTAAGACCCAGAGATCCAACGTTTCGCACGTGTCCATCAAATACCAAAGAAATTGCCATCCAAATGACAATCAATAATAGAGTGATGCGTCGTAGTCTTGGGGTCTTGAAGAGATCCAAAACGGAGTAGGAATTGTGAGAAGTTTCCTCTTGTTGCATCTTATGGCAGCTACTACGAAAATCTTCATAAACTTGAGGTGACAGTTTTTTTCCATTTACACGCTCGAGTTTCTTGAGGATAGTAATGGACTCTTCAAATCGACCTTGAGATACAAGCCACCTTTAAAAAAAAAAATCATAAAATAAAGTTCAAAAATGCATCTAGTCTTACAAGTTTTAGTTAAGCTTACCTAGCAGATTCGGGAACCAAGAATGGTGTCAACACAGCCAAGACCAGAGGTGCAGATGTCACGATTGCCAGCAGTCTCCAATCGGCTAAGAAATATGCGATCCATGGAAGTGCACAAGCGGCACCTGTGAAGAATAGAGCGATCGACATGTTGGCAACAAAAGTTCTCCATTTTGGTCCAACATATTCCAGAACTGAAATAAAAATTAATTTGGTTAAAATATTTTGTAGAGCTCCAAAGTTTCTTAAATCTTTAAAGAGAAAGTGTGTCTTGTGTTTGATTTTATGTCAAAAAAAACTTTATGTACAATGTTTACATTCTCAAGAATGTTGCTACCAATGATAACCACATCGATTAAAGAATCCGATTAGTAGTAAAGAATCCGATTTTGACAGTACTACCATAGTTGAAATGTCAAAAAATTACTCCGAATCCATCCGCAACTAATTTATGGATTCTGTAATCGACATGAATGATTTGAAGTTATAAGACGCTGTTTATATTTTACGGGAATCATTTTGACGTTTTATCAATTAAATGGAATTTAAGTGTAAATAGATCAGTCCGAAATCCAAATCCACTCGCAACTCATTTTTCGGAGTCTATAATCGACATAAATGATTTAAGACGGTGTTTCCATTGAATTCTTTTAATGCGATTCGATTTGACGTTTCATCTTATCTCGCTTCGACTAATTTAAATGTCCTACCATGAAAAAAGAACGAAATAAAATGACGGAACAAACGTCACAATGAGTCACCTCAAAAGAGTCTACTGTAAACACAGTCTAAGATCTTTGTTGGAAATTTCCAGGAACAAGTTCATCTAAATGAAGGCTAACTTTAGCGCCATACATATGTCTAATCAATTATTATTGAACTCTTAACCTTGGTTTTAACAAGCCAACCACCTGAGTCTTATTAACAATTTGTTTATGTTTACTTAGGATAAAACATTCATAGATAGCTGATTGGCAGGCGGAAGCTAAGACCCATTCAATATTAACGTGGAACTGAGAGTGCCGTGCAACGAAGTCGTTGAACTTCGACACCTAAGCTTAAATATAAAAAACGCACAAAATCAATCTTGCTTGAAAAGTTGTATACGTCCAAATAAATACAAACAATGAGTGTATTTAGTTAAAAATTCACAATATAATTAGCTTGGGTAACCTATAGTTGATATTTTTAAAAAAATTGTCTGTCTATTAAAATTCCTATTTAAATAGGGGGGTTAATCTCTGTAATTATACCAAAACGTGTCTGATCTATCCACAATTTTGTAAATTTCTAAAAAATACTACCTAAAGCTGAGTACCCATAACACACCCAAATTCTGTGTTGTTACTGTTTAAGTTCCCAGAGTGCTAATGAAAGGCAATGTACTGTATTTCAATGAATCAACAAAGAGTTTAATGTGCTTTTAAACAACAATAGTTAACTTAGGCATATTAAACTTTGATTTGACGTCGAATTTCTAATTAAAAATAAAAACAAAGAAAAAAAACAAATCAAACAGAGAAACAAGTCCAATGTCAATCCTAATAACTGCATCGGCATCGGTTGTCAATGGCCATAATGTATGACATTTGCAAACTTTGTGGGATGTTTGCATTGGTGCTGTCATTTAATAGTGAATATTTAACGAAAAAATCATCAATCTGACGAGTGACACTCCGAATCCACACCACACTCATCACAAGTTCAACATTGATTGCAATAATAGCAACTATAGCCAATAGTAGCAGCGCCTAACAGCAGCGGTTGAATTGCGTGCTAATTAAAGAACATTAACATTGAGTATATATATTTTCGTTCTTTTTTTTATATTTACCTTTTATCGTTAAAAGTTTAAACGGTTGAGAGGTGGCCTTAAGAACATTTTTTCAACAACAACAACTACTATAAAAAAAGTAATAGCTAAATCTTATGTTTTATAACCGACATACAACAAACGTCAAAGTCAACGTCAACCGACAATGTTCTGAACTAATTGTACTATATCAACTTAATTAATATTTTGTATTTAATGCTTCACGAGTAGGTAGGAACTTTTATCACTATAACACATCTGGTGAACAAGTTCAACTTGTCTATAAAATAAAATCAGTGCATTCATCTGTTGAAACATTATTAAAAATGCAAGAATTTTCTAAAGAAAAAAAAAGATATTTAACTACCAACTAATTCATTCTATGTATATGCACATACAATATATGTACATATAATATTTATTTTGTATAGATTTTTTGTAAATACAAACTTATTGAAATATATAATTTTTCTATGGTTTATTAGGTTCAATAACGACATGAAGCTATAGAGGGAGAAAAGTTATTAAACTATCTACAATTCTATAACTTATTATCAACTAAGTAATTTTAATTTGCATGTGAATTCATAAGGGATTTCCAAGGTTGGCAGTTAGTTTGTATATAATTGCCTGAATTTAAAAACTTATTTGAATAATTTAAGTGTTAATTTGTAACTAACTTTTGTATGAACAAGCAAAGCTGGTAATGACAACTGTGTGAAATAATAAACAAGATGCATTAGAAAGGATTATGGGAGTGTTATGTGACAAAGATGGGCCATTTTGAGGCATAATAAAGTTGAATTAAAAGTGAGAAGTTTTGCGAAAACGGTTTTTATTTTGAGGCTTTCTTTTATTTTAAGATCATTAAAGTTAACATTAACCTTAACCAAGAACATGGGCCTGAAATTGTTTACTCGATTTTAATTGGAGTACGAAACTTAGCAAAAGACTAGTTTTGTACTAAGTTCAATTGCAGCTTTAAGAAAAGGAGTGGTCTAACTGGTTTTTACACTTATTTAAAAACTAAAAGTTTCATAGCCTTAGATTTAAAAAACAAAAAATAATTTCAACCAATTATCCAATTAACACTTGATTTCTTGAAATTAAATGCAAACTTATTTCACAAAACTGATTCAATTAATTAAAAACAAACAAATAGGTATTCGATCATTAATCTACAGACCTTTTCAATAAGAACATTTTTTTAAGTAACTATTTTTATTGCAACAACTGACACTTTTGAGACTGTCATCTTTTGGCACTTTAAAAGTGAAAACAACGGACAGGTTCAGACGACATAAAAGACTTGATGCTGCCACAAAATTCATTGGAAAATTGACTGGAAAATTATGCAAGAAAAATCTCCCTATCAAGTCAAATCTACTTATGCTTATGTCAAAATGACGGCTGATTATGTTTTCTCTTTCAACTGAAAGCTGATCTTTATTGCTCTGTGATTTATGTATGTATTTTTTGCAGGGTTTCATTCAATGGTTTGTGTAAAAAGGTTCCTTGTCAAATTTGAAAACGAATATTTATTTAAAACTAGCTGACCCGGCAGACTTCGTACTGCCTAAATCGATAGATAAAAGACCTAAACTTTAGTATAAATTAATTTCAAAACAAACAAAACGTATTGAATAAAAAAGCATTTTTTTAATGAAGCATGAAGTTTTATTATTATTTTCGACACATCATGTTGCTTACTTAAAAAAACAGAGTTTTCCTGAAATACTGACTATTTATAAGGTTTAAATTTTTATTAACAGACACACACTGTTATGATACAGTTTGTTTAATCAATTTGAAGCTTTCTCATAAACTGTATTTTTTGTTTTGTTTTGTGGTGCGTTAATAAACAAAGAAGACGGTTTTCCGAAGCGCGAACACTCGACGTATAATTATCCATGCGCGAAACAGGGAAACTCCAAGTTGATTCCGCAAACTTCTACAGACTGTCCTTGCGATTTGTTTATTGTCATCGCAAAGGCCAGACGTACCTACTGGAAATTGTAAGCGTTTAAAATCGAATGGTAAATCCGTTGGAATCATCGGTATTCGCGGGATCAAGACATCCTCTCCTTTGTATTTTCCTTTTATGATTGTTGCCTCAATGACGTTATTCATCAGCAGCAGCAGCATGATGACAACTGATCCTAGTTTTAACTGCAAATTGTGAGGTGGTAATCCAGGCAATTCCAGTGAATTTAAAAACTCCGTATGATAGTTGACGACGTCATCCTGGTTCATATCGGTGTCGACTGATTTGAAGGAAACCAACTGTCCGGGAAGAAAATTCTGAATGGTCGCATTGAGATCCTCGACATCTTTATTTTTCGCTGCCAATATTGCTCGTTCACCCAACACATTTGCAGTTGCATCATGTTGCAAAAATACTCGCATGTTAGTTGTTAATTGGAGTGCTTTACGTACTGCCACAAATTCGATGATTTTAGGCATGCATTTAGTTCATCAGCAACACTTGATCGGGGAATAACTGGAAGAGTATGACGAAAATCACCTGACAACAGAATCATGGCCCCACCAAAAATATTATGGTTGTCACGAAGATCTTTCAATGTTCTGTCCAGCACCTCTAGTGACCTCTTATGTGCCATTGTGCATTCATCCTAAACAATTAATTTGCATACATGTAGGATCTTGGCCATTGCGCTATTTTTGGCGAAGTTGCAAATTGGTGTTTCGGTGATTTGCATCTTTAATGGTAATTTCAAGGCAGAATACGCAGTTCGTCCGCCTTCTATCAGAGTCGCAGCTATTCCAAATGAAGCCAACGCTAGAGCAACATCATTTCGCGATCTGATCCTCGCCAAAAACAATGAAATTAAGAACGTTTTTACTGTTCCTCCGGGAGCATCAAGGAAATAAATTCCACCAGGTCCACTGTTCACAGCTTCTATCAAAGTGTCGTACGCAATTCTTTGTTGTTGATTTAATTGTTTAACATTTGTACGAACTGTTTCGGCCAACGCTTCAGGTCGTCTTCTTCTCGGCATCGTAACGTAATTAATCAAAGTGAGAAAATTTCTCGCTCACTTAACAGTAAAGTGTCACTATCACAAAATATCAACAAAAAAAGAGCACACTACTTGGAATCACAAAGGATCACAAAAGTAAAGAAAGTTCTCGCTCAAGCAGCGGTAATCGTCACTCACAAAGATAGAAGGATGCACTCATGGAATACCGTACCATGATCGTAAGACAATATCGTCAATCGTAATACTTTTTTCCGTGTTCTGATTTTTTTATTTTTTATTTTTTTTGGGAGTTTACATTTAAGCCATAAATCTCCGTGTTCTGAGGTAAGACAGAATGATTGACATATTAGTTGGTTGTCAAATCTAATGTCAAATATTATGGTTGTGTTCAGAAACTTTTGTGACAAAACTTAAAATTTATCAAACTTAAAAAAATAATCTGATACAGTTACAACTGAAACTGATTAAGTTTCGCGAAGCCGACCAAATTAATTGGAAAACAGTACTACTAATAGTTTATTAAATTTTTTGTCGCGTTCGCGATTCACTTTTGTTTATTTTCGGAACGCGACATTAGATCCTCCAAAGCGCACGCGAAGACTATTTTCATAGATATGATTGAATTTGAACTTTATGCAGCTGTAATAAATGGCAAATTGACTCTTTGACGTTAGGAGCACACCTAAATTGCTTAGACAACAGTGAGTGATTATAATTTAATATGAACTTTATTGAATAGCAATAAAGTTCAAATTGACTCTAGAAAACGTTTGTATGGGAAATAGAAAAGGGTTGTTTTTAGGGTTTTCCCGGAAATTATTCGATTTTTTCTCGCCTTTTAAACCTTCCCTAGACCTCCACGAATATTTCAAGCCTAAGATAAGATAAATCCGTTCAGCCGTTCTCGAGTTTTAGTGAGACTAACGAACAGCAATTCATTTTTATATATATAGAAGAAGAAGATAGATAAAAATATTTATTTACAACACAAAATACAAGTCTTGGTAAAAGTTAGTGCAGTAAAGTCCCATGTTTGAAATGATC
The DNA here is from genome assembly GCA_951509635.1 of Eupeodes luniger. Taxonomy (NCBI): domain Eukaryota; kingdom Metazoa; phylum Arthropoda; class Insecta; order Diptera; family Syrphidae; genus Eupeodes; species Eupeodes luniger. The sequence goes on from OX608074.1 coordinate 3,913,392, forward strand.
GACACCTATAAAACTAGCTTATTGCTTTGGTCTGAATTTAAGTTCAAAGAATGCAATAGATTGCAAATGAAGACTCTTATATTGTATAGAGCTGCCAAAAGCCATTACTAAGAATGGAACTATCCGTACTTTAACAACGCATTGAAATTATTGTTTAAATTCAGTAAAATTGGTGGAAAAAATTAAGCTGTTGATATAAATTAATATTGGGATAATTTTAATCGTTTGCTTTGCACAATAAGTACTGAAAATTTTGAAACCGTAAAACCCAGCTCATAGTCGGTTTTTTATTTCACAAACGACATAACGAGGTTTTTTGAAAACTTAAGTCTTTAAAGTTCAATTAACACATAAACACATACCGGTCAATCACCAATTAACGTCATGGGTTCTTGACATGCATAAAACTGATTTAGATTGGCATCAAAAAATCATATTTTGTGGTGAGGCCCATTTTCACCTCGAAGGTTTTTTTAATAAGCAGAATTGTTGATTTCAATGGGGTTTTCTATGGGTAAAATAAATTAATTTATTCTTGATCCAGAACTGTCAAAACACAAATTTCTCCTGTTCTTGCGTTCCATAGGGCAAAATAAATTGATTTATTTTTGACTTAAGATCAAATCTGCAGATCTGGATTTTTCGGTTTTTCGATTTACATTTATTTATACCAATACTAATAAAATTTTTAAAAACTGTTTAGCTAGGAGTTTGACAGCTCTACCTCACTCGTTACACGTACACGAAGTTGCGCTAATGTAATGACAACAAAATAAAACGTGTTCCATGCGCCACGAAAAAAATCTGTTCTTGAAGGAAATCTAAATTTATTCATGGAAAACCCCATAAGACTCGGATAATCTAAGAATGATTGTTAAAAAGTATCTCCACGCTCAACGTGTAACTGTGCGCTTTGTGGGCTGCAACCGTAGCCTTGGTTTCCATTTGGCTGACATCGTTTTCTATTGTTTGCCTCTTTACAATGAAATAAACTTCTTTTGATCTCTTTTTAAAAATACTAGTTTTTTAACATAAAAATGAAACATCTTGTTGGAAAAGCCCTTTTTAAGTAGCTTTTAATTATTTTATCATGTCAATTTCATTTTAACGGGTGTAAGTTTTTCCTTCTTTTATATTCGATTGGCAAAATTAGCATCTGTAACCCTAAGATAATGTACCGTTTTAGAATATTTAAACTACTTAAACGATATGTAGTTCAAATTATTCCAAATTCTTTTGAAATCAATTGATGGTTGATAAACATAAATATTTAATATTAAACCAGTCAATTGATAAAAGTTTTGATCCAGACGGCTAAATTGCGATATTTATCAACTATCAATGATTGAAATATTTTGGATCACGCTTTCAATAAGTGAGAAACTCTTTTTTTTTCGATTGATGCTTTTTCCAAGATTTCTCAAAAATGAGTCATCGGATTTTTTAAGAACTTCTTTAAGTTTTTTAAAACTGCTTTTTGTATGTTGGACAACGAAATCCATACTTTTAACTTTTGTTTTGTATAAAAATCATTTTCAATGCAATTTTACAAGTTCCTCCATTTTAAATACTTTGAATTAATTTTTTAAACTAACAAACTTCTTAGATGGCGCTTAAGTTTATCTTAAGTATTAATTTCCTAATGGTACGTCTAATAGAAATTAATCAATCCAACTCACAAAATTATACCAATCTGATGCATAAATCATCTGAATATTGTAAATGTATATATTTTTAATATCAAGCCAACTCGATAACTGATTTAAGTTACAATGATTAAATTAATTGAAACTAATTAAAATACCATTTGAAAGACACTTTACTTGTAACTCGCCGTCACATCATTACTCTTCTTTGCTTATGAATAATGAAAAGCTTTTATCGTGTAAGATTAATTTCAATTCAAACATGCACATATTGTATAGTAATTAATGTACAATGTATGTATAGGATTAAGTTAGGTTATTCAATATAGAATAATCACAAAAACAAATAATAATTAAATTCTATATTGGCAATTAAAAGTTATTCTATTATTAAATTAACTTACCTAATATGTACATCATAGTGAAGCAGTTATCAAATGCAAATCCAACTAAGAACCTAAGAAGTGCAAATTGCCAAAAGTTTCCAGCAAAAGCTGTTCCAACGCCAGCTGCAAATCCAATTAAATTACACCCAATCAATGCTGGAATCCGGCCAAATCTATCAGCGATCCATCCGAACAACAATCCACCAACAATTGCGCCAACAAAGAATATCGATTGGGCATATGTTGGCAGAGCCGCTTGATCGCAGACCCAGTTCTGTTCGGTGGCCACTGTTTCGTAGGGTACTTCTGTAAAATCATATGACCAACCTTGTTGGCAAGGCACAACTGGCCATGATGGATCGGCAACCTTGATCCCTTTGGCAAGCATTTCGGTGAAGTTCACAGCGTACATGGAACACTTACTGTGTCCATTGGCCTCACGTGGTATTGCCAATGCTAATCTGTAAGAAAGAAAATTAAAATAATTATCACATAATTCTATGGTATTATTTTTTCACATTTCTGCATAAATGAAAAACATCGACAATTAAATATTTGTTCTCACTTTGTTCAACAAAAGCAGACCATAAAGAATAAATGACAGATTGGGTTAGCAACTGAGGAAATGTTAGAAATTCAAATTAAGCTCGTTCATTTGTTTAAGCAGGTTATTGAATTTCATTATATTTTTACAATGTTCATAAAAGAATTTATGGATTCTAAAATTTATTTATTATTGATATGACATAGAACTTCGTAAAGATTTCAATAGCAATAACAAATTCGTAATAAAAGAGTCTTGTTAACACCTTTGAGATAATGTTTGTAGGTCGTGATTTTCCCTGAGTTTTGGAAAAACAATTTGTTAAAGTGGTACAAAGTCTAGAAAAATAATATTTTTTAATAAAGGAAATTGAAATTGTTTATTTAAAATAATATTTGTATTTGCTTAAAATGTATCACAGACTTATGATAATTTAATTGATCTTGCATTTTTTTTTAAAGTCTATGGCGTGTTAAAATTTGCGCACACGTTATCAAATTTTGGTGTGGTCTTGGTTATGAAAGAGTGAGGTTTCTAAGTTAAAAAATACATTTTTATCTTTCAAAGGATGAGACTTTATTTGCATTTTTATTTAGCTTTTTGCTCACTTGCCTGGAATTTTAAATTTCTATGTACATATTATGTAAGGGGTTTTTCAATAAGAGGTTTCTTAAAGAGAAATCAATTGATATTTATTTCATTATAAAGAAGAAGATATGCCATAAAAAATGGATATGACCGCCGCGCCGGGCCACAGACACCATATTATTTTCATGGAATTTTCTATGGCCAGTTCACACATTTGCAGCTTTATCTCTTCAATAACTTCACAAATTCCATCTTTAAGATCTTAAAATGATTGTGGAGCATTAGCATAGTATACTTGCCAATCTTATGACCTCTTCGAAAATTTGCACTATCAATAAACATTTTTTGCGAAACTGCAACTGCACAATGTACACCATTTTTGGGCTGAATTTTAAAATTTGAATGTGCTGTTCAAAAGTGTTTCGTTCTATTTTTTTTAATATGCACTTTCAGACAACATAAGGGACTTCATTTGCAGTCAACTGCATTTTTTTAACATAAATTTTGATCAAGTCAACTAGCTATAGTTCTCAATAATTTCAAACATGAAACTTTACTTCCCTAACCTCTAAATCCGGTTTCTTCGTGCAAAAACTACCAAAAACATTATTGTCTAAAAAACACTCCTCAGGCAAGCTACAACTTCATCACGATTTGTATTTTGTATTAAATAGAAATATTACTTATTTCTTTTCCACTTTGACGAGGAACTCTTTTCCACAAAACATTGAAGAAAATAAAATAACTCACAAAGCAATAAAGTTCAGCTTTCAGTTGAAAAAAAAAACATGATCAGCTGTCATTAACTTGATTGTTATGGAGATTTTTCTTGAATAACTTTCCCGTCAACTTTCCAATAAGGTTGCGACTGACCAATAAGAAACCTGATTAATTCTCTTTTGTTCCAAACCTGACAAAAGGCATAGTTTTCACTTCTCAAATGTCAAAAAAGTGCCAGTTTAAAGCTGGCTTTTCAAAAAAAAAACTAGAACAAATATAGAATTATGTATGATTTTGTTTGAAGGATCAATATTTTACAATTATATTAACCGTTATTTCTAGTCTTCAATATTAGTGTTTTAGTATACATGTTAAAGGGTACACTTTTGTACTCGGAATATTTTAATACACCATTATAGGATGTGTTCAAAAATTTCGGTTTTGAATTACTGGCCATATCCATTTTTCTCACTAGAAAGAATAATATAATCCAAGTTGATTGACTTTTTGTATATACAATGCAGAACTTGCAGTTTCCATAAATAGTTTACAAAATACATCTCATAAGTTTGTTCTTATATACATATCCAAAACTATTTGGGTTAATTTCTCATGTACAAAACAAGCCTAATGTTCTTATTCTTATTGCATCAATAATGTAAAAGATCTGAAAAAGCTAGATTACCTAAACGATAAGAATTCGAGCATTTATAAATGAATAATCATTAAATTACGATTTTTTCCAAACAACATCAAACTCGCATATGTTGGAAAAAAAAAACTTCTAGGTCTACAAGTTAAGTTCGACTAACTATGTATATAATAAGCCTTTAACAAAAGTTCTGCTAAATCAAACACTCAAGCCTTGAAATCAACTCTCGAACAAGAAAAAGTAAACCACTAACAATAAATTTAGTCCGCAAAATCTTGTATGCAGTACATAGTCTACGCTACAATTCACTTTATAAGCTAAGCTATAGACTAAACTAGAACAAGCTCTATCTACTTAAGCTACCGCCCAATTCATGTTTTAACTATAATACTGTTGCACTACTATATTCAACTGTTTTTAAAATTCTTTCGAATTAATGTTGAATCGATTAAATTTGATAAATGAAACGACTTATTCTAGCATTTATAGAAGTTAACAATAGATTTACCATTCATGAGATCGGGTCAGATGTATTTTTACGGTACTTACACGCTGCTTTATTTCAATTATTCTTTTTTTAAATTTGCTTTTAACCTTTTCATATATATGAATTCTTTTAGACCTTGGTCAAGAAGGCATCCAAAGAAAAAAATAATGTACATACAAGTTAGTGTTATAGACCCATAACAAGATTTAGTTCTTTTGTTTAAGTTGCGAGAACAAGATTTAAAGTAAACTTACAATCGGAAAGACTTATAGGTTAGGTTTGACTATAAGCTAGCTTAAGCTCTATACAGGTATTTTTGTATACGATAGATTGCTAATTGAGAATCCTTGAAGTCAAAAAGGCATTTAATTGTTGTTTTAATGACCACAATTACACATGAAGTGATTGAGATATTACTCATTACATATTTTAGCAAATAGTAGAAAAGATTCAAGCTTCCGTGGTAAAGGTACCTTACCTACTGATAGTTTTTATTTGTTATGTGATATCTTTTTGTTTTCTTACAAACTTTGGTTAATTTTTGTTTATGAATGGATTGGTTGAGTTGATAAAAATAGCAATATCTGAAATTCAATTTTGAATGAAGTGGAAAGATATATCATTTTTTCGTTTTGGTTTTAGGTTAAGTTTTAGACTAAACTAGTTTAAATGTTATTTTGTTGTTGCTATACATTGTAGATACATTTTTAAAGCAATCATTTCGATTATGTAGGTATTTCTTTGTAAATTTAAGATATTAATAGCTTGGGTGCAACGAAAAATATTGACCTAAGGCTTTGACTCTAACAAAAATAAATCAATTTATGTTGCTCAATGAAACGTAAAAACGGGAAATTCATCATTTTGACAGACTAAAAGAAAACATTATTTGATTTATTTTACCAATGAAAAATTGCATATAAATGACTGAAAAAAGAAATATAAATCGGTTAAATTCTGAAGATGATAAAGTTTGATTTAAAAAAAAAATAAATCAATTTATATAGTGGAATGACATCCGTGAAAAGTTTTGACAGATTAATATTTAATACAAATCGATCTATCTATCCTACTAATGTGAATGCCTGTAAAAAGAAATGTCAATTGGTTAAATTCTGATTTGGATGTAAGATGTTTACAAAAATTAATCAAATTATTTTATCCAATGGCATAATTCAAAAATGGAGCAAGTCTTGACAGATTAAAGTGCAATCAAAATTGATTTATTTTTCTAATGGAAAAGCTTCTATGAATGACTGAAAAAAAATGTCAACTGGTTAAATGTAAATTTGAATTCATCTTTTTTTGGTTTATAAAATAAAAATCAATGCTTGACAAAAATCAACTTTAAGAATTTAATCTGGAATATGAGACTGGAGAACGATAAGAACTTATAAAAATAAAATTGTATATATAAATATAGCTATCATTGGTTTACATCATTGAAAACAATCATTGGAATTTTTTTGACAGGTTGTTTATAGCTATCCTTAAAAATTTCTGTCATTGAAAAAAATTTCCTGATTGAAAGCCACCGAAAAATTTTAACTGACAGAAATCTGTCATTGGAATTGTGTGAAATTGGAACACAAATCAGTGGAACGATTAGTTTCACTTTTGAACATAAAAGTATCAGCTGTTCAGGAAAATGAATTTCCGTCCGGAAAATAGAAAAATACATTTTTAGAGAAAAATAAATGTGCAAATAACTTTTTTTTTCTCAAAAACAAATTCTTTGTGTGATTTCCGATCGATCGGTATATAATTTTCATTTCTAATCAAAGGGAAACACATTCAAATATCGATTCAAAAATTTTTCCGGATCGATTTCAATGATAGCTATAACTGGCGCCTAAGTCATCAAAATGTCATCAAAATGAACCAGTTTCATCTGCTTAAGGTAATAGTTTCAAGTGATGGATAGATCGAAAAAAATTCTTGTAACCGAAGAAGCTCACAACTTTGAAAAAAAAGAAATAAGAAAACGTTATAATATTATCGCAAGAGAGCAAATAGTTCATTCAAATTAAATATAGGAGAAACACGGCAACTTCAACATCAACTTTAACAGCAACGGAATCTTCGACTTCAAATGTAATGTGAAATAGATTATAACGTCTAAAGCGCTTTTGACAGCATAAGAACGAATAAACAAAATAGTTGAAATTTGCAAATGTATGTAAATGCATTTTACTTTTTATTGCTTGGCGTCAAATTTTGTATAAGACTCGCTTTTTGTCAAAAACGAATAGACAAAACAAAAAGATGGTTGTCACATTTTCTCGTTCTCGCTTTACACAGATAAAAAGCTCAGTGATGGTCATATTTGACTATGACAATCACTTATAACCTTAGCCGATTCTATCCAAGGACAGAAGTGGATGTAAACCAAAATAAGGAGTGTGCAAGATTACATTTTCGTAGCCCTTTCCAAAATATTTTCAGCCTACATCATTATGAAAAGGTATATCAACAACTGTCATAGAAACTTACTTACTTACATTTGTCATTAAATTTTCCAAAATAATAACAATGTACATTAATTAAAAATTGTAAATACAGGACACTATTTGATTTTAAACTTTAAACATTTTTTTATCTGATAGACGATATTTTTATTTTTTAAAACTTCTATAAAAACTATACAAAATGTTTGAGTGAATCAAAATGGCTGACTTTTAAAAAAACAATAGTAACAGAAAATTTTGTATGAGTTGCAAGAATAAGGAATTCAAAGCCATAAGAAAATCAATTGAAAATTAAACAAAGAAATATCTTATTTCATAAATACATACATACATACATACATACATATGTAATAGATTTATTATATTATTTAATTTTTAAAATCATCTTGTCATTTCACATTTGAAGCTTACCTCGAATTTTAATTTGTATCGAATAATTCATTTCGTAATGTTGAGGGGTAAGACCTTAGGCACTTTTTTGTAAATCATTTATAAAAACTTTTCTACCCATCTTTATCTACATATCTTAAATTAGTCTTACAAACTTTTTATCAACGCAAATGATTTTTAAATTCTGATTTGGAATCAGAAAGAAATTCCTTCGATGTCATCGGATCCAGATCCTTTAGGTCGCCGTTTGAGAAATAAGCATCGTTGAACTTAATTCTTGAAAAGACTAAGAATGTAAAAAATCTATTGTAGTCGATTATAAAAGTTATCTCTGTTTGCATCCATATTGCGTATAAGATAAAGTTTAATAAGTGAAAGAAGAAATGGACACATTTGAACTTAATTTTCACTACGTCAGCAAACTCAATTAAAACTTAATTTTTACTTAACTTATTAAAAATGAAGGAAATAAACATGGTTTGAAAGATTGTATGTTTTCAAGACACGCTGAAATTTTTTAATGCGGTCCCCTTGAAGCGCACTGGTACACTTAACAATGGTTCTGCTCAAAGGTTCGAGATTTTGACCCCTAACTATATACAAGTTGGTTCTTCTTCGAAAGCTCTCCAATACTTACATTTTGGAAAGATATATTTAAACTAAATTTGTTGTAGAGCTTGAACATCGGAGTCAAGTACGTATGATCGTACAAATATTAGCATTTCTGTTGCTTATTTTTTCTTGGGGTTTTGAGATAGTGATTGTATTAGTTGTTATTTTTAGACTTTTTAACCAGTTGGAGTCTCATTACATCAGTTATTGTTACAAGAATAAATAAATAAAAATTAAATTATAAAAACTTGCAAAATTACACAACGGAATTATATGAATTCAATGAATTTTAAACTGATATCTTTTTTATTGCTTTTTGATTGCAATTAAGAAAAACGAAAAAAAAAAAAACTAAAACGTAACTTAAGGCATAGAATTTAAACAAAAATGTATCTGTCCATTCTAAATATTTTTAGTGGTTATAATTTATTATAACACACCTTTGAACAATTAACCATAGAAGTAAATATAGCTCCTAAAGCATTACAATCGAATTCTTTGAACTTCCAATCACAAACATAAAAAGTTCGCAACCGCAGGTATGACCATTGTCAATCTAGATGTGATTTCTTGCAAAAATCCTCAAGTTCACTCTTTGTAAAGTGGTAATGTACATACATTTATATCTATTACAATCAAAGAATAAAAATAAACAAAAACTCTTTTGTTAAGTAATTAATCATTAGTCATTCGAGTAAGAACAATTAAATGCCTCCATGAGACGGTTGCCATTGAATTAACAGCTGTAAAAATAACGTACATATATCAGTGTAGTTTTAATATTAAAGGCTTAAAACAAGTTTGTAGCTTCTCTTAAATAAAGCCGACGAACGCTTTCGGCATTCAATTCAATTGAATGGAATTGAATATAGTAAGGTACGACAAAAGATCGGATGTAAGCTAATAAATTATATACATACATACGTGCACAGCAAGTGCTGTCTGCAGCAGCGGAGGCCCAAAGCTATTTTTGTTTGTTTCTTTTGGAATGGATTAATGGAACAGTTTAGTTTTGGATAGGTTGTCTTTTTAACTGCTCTATAGGGTAATTATTGGATTCATGTCAAAAAATACTTTACAAAATTTAATCAAAACGAATATTTGGTTCGAAATAATGGTGCTTTGAATCAAGATTGAATTAAATTGATTATTATTGAACTTTAAAATCAACTATACTTTATTTTCTAAACTATTGCGAAAAAGTCGAAATATTTGTTGGAAAAAATATGCTCAAATACTTTTTAAATTCGAAATGAACGACTCAGAAGAAAAAATGGACCCACATGACTACCCTGAAGTACACTTGAAATGGAGAAGGCTTAGTTTAAACATATTCGGTTTTTTTTTTTAACTTTCGACAAATGTGACTTGGGGTTTTTGGTGGCTTGTCTTTTACTTTGTTAATTTTTTAACATTTTAAAAATAACAAAATCAAATAAAAATTAATGAATTTCTTTCACACTTTTCTGTAACAAATTCTTCGAGGGGCATAATTTCAAAATTCTTCTTTTTACTTTTAAGAATTTTGAGTAACACGAAAAAAGCTGTTACAGGTTAAACATATATTGGTTTGAAGGCTTAATTATGAGTTTTTAATAATCTGCAACTATTTTATATGGATTTAAACCTTTAAGACAGACAAACGAATTATGGATAAAATTATTTTAATTTGGAAAAAAAAAACAGTTTTGAAAATAACGACGGGAATTGTTGAATTTTGATTCATCTTGTTAAGGAATAAAGCAGCTTTGAAAGACAAAAAAAAATGTTAATGATTTATTAATTAATTAAAGTTCAACAACAATAAAATTTTAAAATTAAGAAAACATGAAACCAATCTTAAGAAAGATCACAAAAATGTCCTTCTGCGAGCTTACCAAAGTTGTTTCTTCTAAAGAATTTAAGCTAAATAGTATAACCCATGAAATTCTCAAAAAAATACAAATTCCCTCGTTTTTCTATCGTTGCAATACACGAGTTCTCAAAGCGGCTATACTTTGATTTGCAGAAGAAGTTTCTTGCTAAACTGAATTTGTATGTGAAGAGATGAGTTTTGAATAAAACGAGATACTGGAATAGTATGCATATTCTTGAAAAAAGCTTAACTTTTGAAGTTCTCAAAAATGTAAACAAAATAACAAGTTTTGGTGAATCAGAGCTAAAAAATTAGATCGGGGCTTTTCCAATGAACACTTTCTCATACTTAACTTAGTTTAAAAAAAAGTCGAATAAAAGAGTTTTAAAATTATACTCCTCTACTGACAAGTACATACTTCTCTTCACTCTTATACCACAGTATAATGTTTTAATCTATTAATTTGCTTACTTCATCATATACTTGAACCACTTAAGCAAGTTCGTACGATCCATAGGTGCATTACATTTTATTATAATTCAATGTATGCCTATATACCTTTATAATTAAATCGATACAAGAGACAATAAATAAATTTAATACGATCATATTTGTTGACAACAATTTCTTAAATAGATTCGGTTATATGAATACTCGTATTATTATTATTCTTGCCTCAAAGACAAGAGGCTAAACACTTAAAGCCGCGACTTTGGACATTTCCCATATTGTTTCCGGTATAAATCAAAGCGGAACTACATACATATATTCATTTAAATCATTAATATGGAAGATGCTATGATGAGATTATGCACAAATAGAAACAATAAAAATTACACTCTTGTGGAAAGTTACAATTATTATAAATCATATCTAAACAATGGGAAAATTAAAAAATACACATTACATACGTCATTATTTTAAATTGTTTTTTTTTTATTAGTACGTATTTTAAAAAATGCAAATCTCAGAAAAGGTTTAGGTAAGAGTTCCTCCGACAATATTCCTAACTTTGCGTCTCAAATATTCGTCTAAGGGTGACGTTCAGAACTTCTCTAAAATAAAAAATGTTCACAGATTGTTTAATTCTATTCTTCCAAATTTTTCCTCATTATAGAATCCGCACTTATGGATCATCAGTGCCTTAATTTTGTTATTATTTGCCTGCTTAAATAAAAAACACTAGTCATCTTGTAACGTGTCGCGTAGTTATAATTTTACTCCAATTAAAATTTAATTAACTAGATATTGGTTTAATTATCATTGAATCATAAAGCGGGAATACCTATTTTTTGTATTTTATTTTTATAACAGATTTCACAGAGATATTATATTTATAAAACCAATTCAACTACAAGCTAACAACTTTTTTTAAAAAAATATTAACTTACCTTTCTGAGACATTCAAATGTTCCAATTCAGGAACACTACACCAATGCTCCTCCGGCACCAAAGTAATGAAAATTTGTGCGAAATATACAAATGCAACAAAAAACGCAAAGGGAATCATGCACAGGAAGAGGAATTTCTGATATAAACCAAATTCACCAACCATTGGCAGCAAATCATCAAAATCTATCAATGGCTTTTCTTCGCCGTCGTTTCCAGTTGTGGTTGGTATAATTCCAACCACTTGTAACGTAAGACAACCATCATCGGCGGCGGCGGCACTTTTTCCCTTTTCTTTTTCAAATGCACCGTTAATAAAGGCCGATCCACCGCCACAAGTATTATTATCATTGTTTCCTATGATAACTGTTGAAGCTGAACATTTGGCCTTGACGTTTTCAGGCGTCAAACCACTATTCATTTCCTGATGCGGTTTCGGTGTCATATTTCGATTTAAAACAAACTTTTTAAAAATCAGTTAATTTGAGCACTTTTTAAATATTTGAAAATCTTCACTTTGTCTTTTTATTTTGTTTGTATTTTAGGACTATCCACTCAAGGTTGATGTATAAAACAAGCAATGGCTAATTCCTAAATTGATTGCGAAAGAAGATTTATTATAGCGTTGTCCTCGTTCTTATAACTAGATGCAGACAAACGGACGCACTTCACTTAACTAAGTCTTTTCAACGCTTTCCTTGCCAATTTATGTAAGTTGCATATAGCTTCTTGCTTTACTAAACTATGTGCTTGTGCTAGCTTGGACGTAAGCCTCAATAATACAGAAACAGAGTCAACCAGTCAACACTCAAGAATTGCTAACAGCTCTCCATAGAATATTATCAATCAGCTGTTAAAAGTTGAGGCTGATAGTGTGCACGAGCACGGGCACGCTCAAGCTAATAGCTGTTTGCCTAGGTTCGAATCACTTCGGACAACACGAAGTTCAAAGCAAAGCTTAATACCGTTCAAAGCGATAGAATAAAAGCTGCTGCAACATTTGTATCTATAATATGGGTATTCCATTGAAGCATGTTAAGTACACTCTTAACTATAAGAGTTATTCTTATTAGCAACAAGACCCATATCAATTGCAAAGGCCAGTCAAAGATCTCAATGAACTGGTGAGTCACTTATGGCAACTTATTTTCTTTCAAAGAGTAATAATAAGCTTTGAAACTTAGCTGAGATATTTACGGTGTGCGGTGGTTTTCATCTTGGAATTTTGTATCTTAAATAATTGAACCTTATAATTATTACTCTTTGGGAATCTCAAGTGGATGAGTCTATTATTAAGTTCATTAAACAAGTAGTAACGATTATTATTATCGGTAGTAATCAGTCGTTGCCACCCAATGTGAAGTTGTTCATCTTTTCATTCTATAAAGTGTCTGTGAAGATTTGCGGTTTTAAGATTGTGCTTGAAAATCAACATTGACATCGGAAATCGGATGTTGTGGTGTCTGGGTTGATTTTTAAAATTACATTGCCTTAGGAGAAGTTCTTGAAGTTAATCAATTGTAAACAACGGAAACCCAGGGTTCAAGTGATGTACACTCATACGTAACATGTTCTATCTACTTATAAGAATTATGAATAAATATTTATAATATCTACGCATGAAATTAATCTATGTGACTAAATGAAAGAATATATATATGTACGAAGTTATTGAAAACCAATTTTATCATGTGATACTGTTTTTGTTTTTAGTTCAAATGCACTTTAAGATACAAATTAAAAACAGCCTTCAGCTTAGACATCAGACGCATTTTAGCATAACAGACATCTTAAATAATATAAATCGAACTAGTTTTTGTGAACAACATTAAACTCGACCATATAAAATACTAACTTGTATCCAAAATGTATAAATTTGATGAATTGATTTAATTGATAATTTCCTCTTCCGGCAAAACGATCCAAATACTAACTTGTCCACTATAATCGTAAATGTCTATTTACGTATAAAATATTCAATATATTTTTATTTATCGGTTATTTTAATTATTTAACTAATTAAGAATTTAATTGCAAAGTTAAGGCAAAGGAAAGGTGTGAAAGCTATTCATACTTTCACATAAATGGTGATCACACGTGTCAAGGAATTCTATAATGTACAAACATGGCAACATAATTAAAAATTAAATAAATTAAATTGGGTGGCGCAACAGTCCGTTGAGAACTAGGGCCTAGTGACTTACAACTCTCAACCATTCCTGTGTGCGAGTTCTATTGTCATGGATGGAGGGGACCTACAGTTTATAGCCGAATCCGAACGGCTAGTTTAAGAAAGCACTTTTCATGACAAGAATTACTATTGAAGAATTTGTCAATTCCTCGCAAGAGGCAGTACCCGTGAAAAAAACTTAGATGGCATAGGCAGGGATTGAACCCAAGACCTACATAATTATTGAGAGGATTTTGGGCCTTGCATAAATTCGAGAGTTGAGAAGCAAGACTCGGTCGTAGAGCCTTTTACATTATCGGCTAAAAGGAATATATTTCTTTGCCAGTATACATCCATAGAGGTGAGGGTGTAAGAGATGAATCATTTTCAGGTGTAAGCTTTCATTAAAATACAGACGTCACTTAAAATTATCAATTAACAATTAAAACCTCCAAGATTTTGAATTTTAATGAAAAATATAAGTGGTACTTAAGGGATGTATGCAAGTACATTTCATAGTTAAACAGGGAACTTGACATTATTATTCAAACAATTATCAGCTATTCTATAAACAAAAGTTCTATCTTACATGCAACCGATTATGGAGAGCTTCGCGATACAAGTTCTATTAATGGATAGGATAGTGATAATAATTTAACAACTACATATTTTTATTCTACAAGTGTATAGTTTTAGAGTTTATTTTACTTGGCGCTCGATAAATAATTTGGATAACAAATCAATGAACTGCATCGATAGAATATACGATCAAATGGAGCCACAAGATGGCCTACTAGTCTAAGTAGAATTCAATAATCCAAAACTGATCTAAACCTACATTTAAGAACTATTTACCTCCAACGAATTATTGACATTTGATGGTCTTGCCTAATGTAAACTTAGCTAATTTACTGGAATTGTCAACAACTTTAACAAAATATTGGATCCATTAGTCGATGAAGACCGACATTACCCAGCGTTAGAGTTATCACTTAATTTAAATTTATATAATACTCCTATTTGGTCCAATGGAAAACTAGAATTTTAATTTTTAAAAATTAAGACTAAATTAACTTTTTAATTTTTGTAATGTAGAGAATCATTTGTTTATGCTATGTGATCTAAATTCTACAAAATTATCTTTAACTTTTTTATGAGACTATACCATTTTAGACATGGTTTTAATCTTGCCAAGGACTGCATTAAATATAATAAAAAAAAACCAATGTTGACTTACTAATCTATAACGAGTTGAAAAACTTTATTTTAAATACTAAAACCGAGTTAAAAAATAATTCGTAAAACTTTTGAAACTACATACGTTATGAGTAGAAGAAATACTGATAATTATCCAAATTTCATGTCTTTCTATAACAAACTTAGCCATGACATCTGAATACAATCAGTATTTTGATCTTTAAAGATGAAATCGTTAACAAAGTTTCAGAGCTTGATATAGCTGTGGTCCAGATGGTGTACCTTATTATATTAAAGAAAAATGCGTGACCTATTTATCCTCTTCATATTCTTTTCAATGAATCGCTTAGATCCTTAATTTTTCAAGAACTTACATAACTCCAATCCATAAAAAAGGTAGTACAAATGAAATACAAAACTTTCATCATATTGCAAAGCTCTCCTTTGTTCCTAGCAATTTGAGTACATTTTAACTCTCTGTCACGATTCCTTCGAAAAAAAGAAAAAAAGTTGACTGTATATTCAGTAAGGCATTTGATTAATCGTTCCATAAGACATTATCTACCAAACTGAAAGCCCTAGGTTTGAACGATAAATGTGTTATATGGGTTTCATCTTACTTATCTACACCAATATTATAAAGAGGAAAGATTTGTATTTTTGTATGTAACGAATAAACTCAAAAAGTACTGAACCGATTTTAATAATTCTTTTTTCATTAGAAAGCTACATTACCACTGAGTAACATAGGCTATATTTAGTACTAGATTACTATATAAATCTTTAGAAATTCCTATTAAAACCAACCGAAGGTGTAAAAAAATTAGCCATAAAATGTACGTGTATGCGATACGCTACGAAGAGTATTAATGATAGGACAAAAAAATGTTTTCTAATTTAGTGATTCATGGTCGTTTTAATTAGCATATAACAACTTATAACTTAAATATCTGTACCTATTTATGTCTACCCGTGCGAAGCCGGGACGGGCCGCTAGTGTACCTATATAACAGATTGTAAAGCGTCATATTTAGGAATGTGCGGTCAATATATTTTAAAATCAACTTTGACGTTCCACAAGAAAACCATTAAGGACCTTATTTATTTTAAACATTTCAAATGTATAAGCCCTATTGAAGACTGTTTAAAGTTTATGTTTGCATAATGATCTTAATATTTTTTGCGATTGGTGTAATATAAATAAGCTTTAACTTAACATAGACAAATGTAAGGAGGTTTTTGTATGAAATTTTATACTCGCAGTTTAGGCAGCTGCTTGCCGAATTTACAATTGATAATTTAGAATGAATTTGACAAATGTTATTTACACGCAGACATAGCTATTTGTTTGGACTATCAATTATGAATTAGACTCCTCTTACTTGGCTAAACTCTCTGTTTTCTCTGACCTAAGTATTATTCTTGACTCAAGAGTTTAGAAGGGATATTTATACCTATTGCCGTTTAGATACAAGATCCAGTCCGACTATGCATACTTACAGTAATACTCCTTGTTGACAATAAGTCTTTCAATTGTTGAAAAAATAAAATAAAATAAAAAAGAAAAGAAACTTTATCTTGTTTTTGTTGTTTGTTTTTTTGTTTTTATGTTTGTTTTATAAAGAAAACTTATAGTTTATTGGCTTCTCATTAATGAAAATTGAATTGAACGATTCTACGAACTAATATTTACAGTATTTCTTATCGTTTTTGTTTTATTCTTGTTTTTTAAATACATTTTTGTTTTTTTTTTTAAATATGTACCTATATAAATTTATAAGTAAATAAAAAAGAAAGCGTGGCAGAACAATAGTCATGTTGCAATGATAATGCTTACCATATCTGTGTTTCAACCAAACATAATATGTAATAATAATAATCATAATAATATATTTTAAATGTTAACAATTCAAATAAAAAATATGTATGCTGGTGATTGTGTATTTACTAATAGTAATCTATATATATTGAATTAGTTAATTAAATAGGTTCTTCTTTTTGTTTTTTTAATTTATTTTGTTATTCTTATATATAATGACAAAAAATATGAATACATTTTTAATTTTATGTATATTTATTATATATTTTTCAACATCCGTCACAACAAATATGTGATCAACATTGTTTATTATTTTATTATATTTGTTTTTTTTTTTAATATATAACTTCAGGCATAATCACACATTCACATCATTTATAATAATTATATTGATTTTGCAATTTATTTTAAATGTATGTTTAGTTAAATAAGAAATTTAAAATAATAATAATCATAATAGTTTGACATAATTAGTGTTTTGTGTTAACTTATTTATATTGCTCTTGATATTTTGTTGTATATATATATATATATGTACATATATATGTATTATTTATTATATTGTTTTCGAAAAAGAAATTCATTTTTTCATTTTCATTTCATTTTCGTTTTCGGTAGTATTTCATGAGTTTTTGCTTTAGTAATTTCAACTGAAAAATATTTTATATAATTAGACTTATAAATTGGTTTTAATTGTATTAGAAACTAAAAAAATAAATTTAAACTAAACAATATCTTAATTAATTTGTTTTTGTTTTTTGTTTTGTTTTGATTTTTCTTTTTCTTAACAAGTTCTCTCGAAAACGTGAAAACATCTATTTGTAGGTACTTTCTTCTTTTATTTCTCTAAAGATAATAACAATTTGTTGATCTAATCTGTTTTTATTTGGATTATTTATATAATGTAATATAAATTTGTTACAATATCTAATTATATATATATATATATATATGTTTTTTTATTTTTATATGTTCAGCATGGTTTTTGTTTTTATTTATTTAAATCTGTTAATTAATTTCAATTGTTTTGTGTGTTTTGTTTCTTTTTATTTTTAATAAATTAAAATGCTTTATCAGCTGGCGTTTTTTGGATTTTCTTTTGTTTATTTTTATATATGTAGATAAATTATATATTTTAGCATACAATTATTTTAAGGCGTAAATAAATATACATATTTTTTTTATATATTGTAATGTTTTGAATATAGGGTGATTGTTTTATGCAAAACTCTCTGTTCAATCATAAATAGGAATTACATTTAATGTAACCTTATATATTGGACAATATAGGAGATACGTTATTAAATATGTTTCTATATTATATCTTAATAACTACATGATCTTAAGATAAGATAGACAAGGAGAAGAAAGAGAGATGATTAGTAAGGTATGAGAATATAAGATGAAGAGAGATGTGAGCGTGTTGTATGTAATATATTATTTATTTTTTTGACTTTTTTCTATTTATTTTATTCAGTTAGATTTAAATTTGATCAATTATTATTATTTTTGTTGTTTATAATTTTACTGATATTTATTTATGTTTTTATTTATTAAACGCTGTATTTCCGAAATTAAATGAAAACGAAAATGAATAAAGCAACAGTGCATATTCTTCTTCCTATATAACCAAATTCAAAGATACCTAACGAAAATGTTCTAAAGCTTTCCATTCTGACAAACAAGTAATTATTCTTTTTATATAATGTTGAAGAGTGAAATTTAAATTCTTAAACAAAAATAAACTTGCTCGGAAATGAGGGTTAACATATTTTTATTTTAAGTACATGTACTACTGTTGTGTTGAGTCCCTTTAAGAAAGATATTTGATTGTAAGCAGATTTCTTTGGATAAGTCCGAAGGTGTTTTTTAATATTACCGGCTTTTATGATTGCTAAGGAATAAGATCGATATTGCAATATCAAGTTTATATTAAGTTCATCTTTTTATAAATAATTTGGATGTCAAAGCCAAGCTTTGTTTAAATGCACTTAATAAGTCACAAAGAAAGAAAAATGAAATCGAGTTATGTGACTTTCCAATACAAAAAAGACGTTTTAATTTTTGTTTTGTTTTACGGTTCATATAAGAATTTTAGTTAAAAAATAAAAATTACACTTTATTTTTGTTCGATATTATAGAATGGATAGCTTCATGGAGAAGTGTCTAATGATTAATCGACAACAATTATCCACAAAGAATGTTTGCATTACAGGACCAAAACAATCAAAATAGAAATAATTCATAAAGGAAAGAAATTTTATTGAGTATTTTTTTATTTATTGTTGTAATTTATAAAATATTAAGTGCATAAATATAAGAAATATTGCTCTAAAGCACAATATCCTATATTGAGGCTTATGACCCATAATTTGGTTCGAAAATTTAGTCAGTTATTCAACGTAATAATTAGCGTCATATTTGTATGTACTGTATTTGCACAATAATTTATTTTTCATAATTAAGTGAATAACAACAGTCAGTTTTTGAATAAAGGGTTTCAAAATTGAGAGAACCTGCTAGACATTTGGTTTTATTTTTAAATGATCAAAACTACTTATCCTACCTAAGGTTGAGTAGAATATAGTAGCATGAAAATCAAGTGTTGCTTTTTCGACGCAAGAAATTAATTATTCAATATCTTATTTTAATTGTTTTTTATCACAAAACAACAAATAAAACATTTTTATAAAATGTTTCTTTCTTAAACTATTGAACCAAATTAATAACTCAAAACGCTTCTTTCATGCTAAAACCCCATTATTAAGATATCTGATTATATCCATAGAAGCTTACTAAACTCATGTTCTAAGGTATAAAATAAAAAACAACTCCTTTTTTATAACCAAATGCGTTCTGTTTACGAAAATCTAAGTTCACTAATTGTCCTCGTATGTTGAAACATTTATTTTCTAAAACTTACTATTTACTAAGAAGATTTCAAACTTGACTCACTCAAAACATACCCCATTATAAAGATAAGACTTTTGTAGAACCATATTCGAAACTTAAAAAGACATTTTCGTCTTAAATTATTTGTCAAAAATATATTTAAAACAAATTTTTAAATTTTTTTTGTTCTAAAATGTTGTTTATCGAAGCATTTTCGTTATAGTGTTGCTGTTTAACTTTCACTATTTTTAAATTTCTAAATCTTTGTTGAACAATTAAGAACTAACAGGATCGAATAATTCAGCTTTCTTCAAATTTATCGTTGCTATCGACGATTTCCCATAGAGCCTTTTTTCTTTGTTTGTCCAATAATAAAGAATAAATCAACAAAATGAAGAAAACATTGCACTCTTGAACATTCTTTTCATGTATACTTATTTTTTTAATAAAGTTTTATAATTTATTTCCTATTTACAAAAAGAAGAAACAGTAAAATAAAAACTAAAATTTTATTTTTCTCTTTAAAAAAAATTATATATACGTAATTTCTTTCTTAAAAGGCAAATAAAGCAGTAAAAATTAATTTTAATTTAGCTTTTATACAGTTTATATTATATTATGTTATATTATATTATTTTAAATGTATATATTTTTTTGTTTGTTAATGTAATTTTTAAACATGGAATGAAGGAACATTCTTTTTTTTCATTATTAACAATTTTACTACTTATGAATATTGTTTTGTGTTAAATATAGTGTTTTTTTCTTTCATCATATCATCATGTTAATTAAAAAATAAAAACAACAGCTTAAGCGTTGAACAATTAATTAATTAAAAAAAAAATAAAAAATCTACTTAGATTAGAAACGCACAACTCTTTAGATCCACTGAAGAGGGCATGCGTATTCATCGAATATTGTTACATGTTTTTTTTTTGTTGTTTTTTTTTTAATGAAATTTTATGTTTTTTATTTGTTTTTGTTTCATTTTTTTATTTTAAAACTGCGCTGCATGAAACTGAAAATTAAATAAGAACAAATTTTGTTTTGTTTATAAGCTATATATGTATTTTGTGTTTACATTATATGTTAAGTTTATCTATATTTATGTGTAATATATAAATTTTGAAGAACACTTTCAAGATACATAAATGCAAGCTATAATAAAATTGCAATCGATTAAATTAAATTTAAAATAAAAATGCATGCAGTGGAAACCACACATAAAATTTCAGCCTCTGTAGCGGGTTTTTAGAACTTCTGTATTTTTTTTTTGACCACCAGCAGAAGAGGTGAAGTGAAATCTCTGCTTGGCAGAACTTAACATAATAACAACTACCAATTATTATTATTGTTACTTTTTTGATAGGACGAAGACGAAGAGGACTGACGTCGATGTTGGGAGAATTTCTGCTGCATATTCGCGCCACTACTACTATTATTACTACTGTACCTATTGTCGGCAGAAGAATATCGAGAGGATCCGTGCGAAGATTTTGATTTATGATGCGAGGAGGACGAGGAAGAGGATGATGATGCTGGCGGAAGTTTGTGTGAAGAACCGATGTCATCCTTGTCAGAGTCATCATCATCATCGTCGTCGTCATCGTCGTCATTTGACTCTCCAAACAAATGGCTCATATCACTGCTGTTGAAATGATGGTGGATCTGTAAGATTTGGTGGTGCGTTTTGTTTTTTTTTTTTGCACACAGGTTTTGTTTGAAAGTTTTTGTTTTTGTTTTAGATGAGTTGTTCAATGTAAGGGGGTGTAAACGTTTCTTAAAACTTTAAAATTGTTTTAGCCATATCCCGAAGCAACTTTGTGGAGTTAAGAATTCAAAAATAAAAAAAAAAATAAAATAATAACACGACCCCGGGTTTTATTTGCCAATTTGAAATGTAATTACGAGCAAGTGTGAATATGTTCTGTGTACAATAATGTTCAGTAACCTACATATATCAATGAGCTTGGTTTTAGTTTTGTTTTCTTTTTATTTCTAACAAACAGAATTTTATGATAAAAGGTGGTAAATTAAATGTATGGGTATTTACAAAATCAAAAATGAAACAAGAAATGGTTGCCAACGATTGTGTATCCAGTAACCGCCCTTTGTTTTAACTTAATAAAAATCCCTTTTGAACTCCTTTAAGGTAAATATTGAAGTTTTTGTTAATACAAATTTAGTTCTGAAAATTACCCTTTTCCATAAAAAAAAAAAAAAAAAACAAAAGTAAAGTGTGTTATCGAGTTTGTTACTAACAAATTTAATGAATTTTTTATTTTTCTTTATTATGTGTTTTTAGTTAGCCTTAACTCATCTATAATTTTGAAATTCCAAATCACCTTAATTGACCCATTAAGTAGAAAGTAATCCCCGTCCCTCATGTGTTTGATTGTCATAAGTTTAAACAACATAAATAACAACTAATAAATGTTTTATTCTTTTTGCTTTGCATTTAATTTAAAAACCGGTTGTTAATAAAGTGTTTTCTCGGAGCTGAAAGAGGGTTTGAATAAAGTTTTTGGTTTGATACGTGGTATATCAAATACAGAAGCCTCCATTTTTCGCTGTTTTAGTTTGTCAGAAGCTTAAAACAATGACATTTTAAACCTTTTGTTTTAAACTAACTTATGATGTTATATTTTCGTGGAGAGTATTTTAATATTTTTAAATGAGCCCTAAAAACGTAGGTCAGCAGAAATAGAAAGTTTCCAATTTTCCAACAAATTCCTTTTCATGGTTTTTCAAGTTTAAAAGTGTTCAATACATGCGGACCGAATTTTTTTATTTTTATAATATTCATATTTTCATAAAATAATCTTTTTCATTTTTAAACTTTGATAGCAATTTAATGTCAGAGTAATGTGTGTTTTTTAGTGGAAAAAAAAGTAAAAGAAAATATCAATCCGATTTGATTTACCATACGCGCGCCGCAATAGTTGAACAAAAATTTTATATAATATTCCTCGGCTGTTGGTGTAGTGATATGTAAGAGCCATTTTCTTCGATTTTATTTTTCTTCACTGGGAGCTGCGATTTGACCCGTTTGACCGATGTTATATCAATAATCCGGAAGCGATTCAAGCATTTACGGGAATGAGTAATAGCCCGAAATTGGATTGACAAAAAGCTCTACTGCAATATTTTTTTCCTCTATAAGCCGTTTTTGTATAGGTTCAAGTGAAATTGTACTAGAATTGGAGTAGTATATACCTTAGAACTGTTTCTAACTAGACATAACTGCCAAATTCTTTATGAATAGCAGCTGTGTCTAACGTGGAAGTTAAATTAGACTCGGGTTAAACATATGACTATGGATATGCCCCAATAACTTCAAATTTATAACAACATTATTTAAATCTTCCATACATTTTCCGCGATATTTTAAAAAAACTTGAAACAGATCAACTTTTAAATTCTGACTCCTGAGTTGAAAGCTACGCAAGTGAAGAAAAACCATCCTCAACTTGATTTCCAACTTAAAGTTTGATATCAACTATGGAGTTGAAGACAAGTTGACGAAAAAAAGTGAAGAAAACGGCTCTAAAACTGTTACAAATCGCATTTAATGAAAAGAATGACAAAACATTAATTTAAAAATTTGACAATACTTGAAACTGGTTTATTAATATACAACATAAAGCTTTTACAAAAATGTATTTACATGGACGACATAAAATTCTGAAAATTTTGCAAAACAAAGGAAATGATTAGAAAAAAAAAAATGTTATTTTTCACAATTAAGTGATGCGGAATGTTGTCGTGAATTTAATCAAACCACCAAATGTTATGTTTATACGAAATGATACCATATTTACAGGTCTATCTTTGCTTTTGATAAAAAACAGTTACATGCACAAAACTAAGATACTTCTATCATAATAACAAAATAGAACACAGACAAAAAAACGAAACTAGATGCTCACCTTATTTGATGTCTGTCCCTTTGATGACGAATTCGTCGAATTGCTAGCCGACGAAGTCATTGATGCTGTGGGGTATGCAGGTGCCATGGCATTGCCGCCAGCACCTCCATTACTGCTGTTGCCGTTCATTTTACTGTGATCATGACTACTGCGTTTCTTTTCTTTTTCTCGGTCACGATCACGATCTCGGTCCTTCTTTTTACTGCTGCTACTACTACCACCGCTGGTGCTATTACTACCACTGCTTCCATGATGCTGGTGATAACCACTCATGCCTTGAATTCCAGTTCCCGTTGTCTTCTGCTGATCCATGTTGCCCACACTTGAGTAGCTACTGTCGAGTTTATCTTTGGAAATTTTGATTTTGAGTGGTGGAGCCGCAGATCCGGCCGATCCATCATAGTTAACTCCGCCTACTCCTCCTGCACCCGCACCTGCACCGCCACTCATAGGTGCACTTATATCACCTAAGATCCTATCTTTAGGAATTTTTATTTTGAATCCCAGCGGTGGTGGAACACCACTCACACTGGATTCGTTCGATGAATTTGATAAATTGATCTTTATCTTAACCGGTTCCGAGGATTCAGATGCTTCTGCTCCCCGTTCACGATCCTTGTGACGATCTTTGTCTTTTTTATGTTTTTTACGTTCCTCTTTGTCTTTGGACTTGTCTTTCTCTTTGTGCTTGTGTTTGTCCTTTTTCTTCTTTTTCTCAAGCTTCACAGAATCACCACTTTGGTCTTCCATTTTGATAACCTCGGAGATAACTTGCTCTTCCTTGATAGCTGCAGGTGGATTACTCTGGAGAATTTGTTCGGGCAGAGTTGTCATAGTGGGATCGAAAAGTTGCATTGGATCCTGATATTCGGACTTAATGAGTGTGTCAGTCTTGATGAAGCCACTCGTCGAGCACAAACTCTCCTTGAGAAGGCTACTCACTAAGTCGGGATTCGTTTCGATTCCATTCACAGTTCCACCAGGGAACGCTGACGAGGACGTTTTGAGTGATGACGGCGGGGAAACAGGATTCATTTCAATTTTACGAATCTTAGAGTCACGAAGCATAAGGTCTTCTTCTTGTTTCATGTCCATACTGCTGGATGGACGTTTAACAACTCCGTAGTTAGTTGCTCCATATGGCGGTGGTATCACAGAGGCTTGTTCTTGCTTCGGCTGTTTGCAATATCCAGGTGGTGGTTGGCGTGATGACATTGTGGCATTCACATCCACCATCGAGGACGAGGAGCGACTCTTATCCTTTTTGGGTGTACTGCGTTCCGACTTCTTCGGACTATCCCGACTCGAAGTCTTATGACCTCCCATCTTACTGCCACCATTGTTTGTCGCACTCTGAGGTACCTTTTCTATGTATTCAGGACTAAAGATCGATGATTGCTTTGACGCAAGCTGTTGCTGTTGTTGTTGTTGCTGCTGCTGTTGTTGTTGTTGAGCATTAGGAATGAAGCCCTGCGAAGTGTATTGAGAATACTTGGGTGGCGAGCAGAGCTCCATTTGGTCACCTTGTTGTTGTAGTTGTGGAGGTTGCTGTTTGCTGTAATTATCCTCCACTTGTTGCCTTGAATACTGCTGCGGGTGCTGCTGCATCGAGGAGGACTGAGTGAGTTGTTGTTGCTGTTGCTGTTGCTGTGGATTGTAGGAAGACTCGATTATTGGTTGTTGTTGCTGCTGCTTTTGGTGCTGCTGGTGGATTATTTGTTGTTGCTGTTGCATTTGGACGGATAATTGTTGATCATATTTGCTGTTGCTTATGCTAGTAGTTCTATTCGGGTATGCTGTGGGATGAATTGAAGACGACGGAGGTGCTTGTGTATTATTTGGAGCTTGAGTATTATAAGGCCTAAGCTGCTGCTGTGGTTGAGGCATAATGCTCTGTTGCAGCATGCTGCGAGTCATATCCACTCCCACGTTTTGTGTAGACGTCGGGGGATAAGCTTTGCCAGAAGAAATTTTATTAGGATCTACCAATCTGCTGTTTGGATCCTTGTGTAGCATTCTACTGCTGCTGCTCGACTCAGACTTCGACATCATCTTATGGTTGGGAACTGCAACAGGCGGATTGAGTTGAGGAGGAGCCGGTATACTCGATCGACCTGACGGCTTGTGGTAGTTGGGATCGTGTGCTTGAGGCGGTGGTCGTTGGGGTATTTGCGAGATAGCTGCTATAGGCGGACGGTTCTGAGAACTTGACGAACGTGAAGAGCCTGCTGGCGGCTGAACTGGTGGCTGCATTTGTTTGATGCTGCTATGACCAGAAACTGGTGGATATGGTTGGGAGGGATCTCGCTGTCGACCAACTGTAGGATACGGTTGTTTGTGTATGACCGGTTTGTGTTCTACTGAAATAATATTTTATTATTATTATTATTAAATTTGAATCCGAAGATTAAAAATTATTAACAAACCTCCTATTTCGCTAGGTGGCAAGATTTGCTTGGAATGATGATGCGATGAGGAGGAATGATGCGGTCGATGGTGACTAGAATGCGATTCTGATCGTCTTGGCTGCTGTGACGAAGACGATGGAGGCGGCGGCAGCTGCTGTTGCTGTTGTTGCTGGAGCTGTTCTTGTTGATATTGTTGCACTTGTTGATCCATTGTCATGCCGCCACCATTAGACGATGTGTCAGTTGGAATAGAGGAATGATATAGCTTCAGCATATCACCCATCTTCCAATCTTCACCTTGAGATTTTTTATCTTTACTCACGGCCCTATTGCTCGCACCCTGTGCCAGAGCTTTAATTGAATTCAATTTTGACTTCAGTCGAGCTGGACTCTTTTCATAAATTGCAATAAACTCATCTGTTAGCTGCTTCAATAGGTCCATCGTTACCGATTTATCGACATAATGAAACCAGTGTTTACCTTCTGTCGATTGAGGTATCTAAATGGGGAACATACAAAATATTTGTGTTTTCTCATGTTCAAAAAGAAATTAACAAACTTGTATATTTACCTCCCATCTTGACCATTTGCAAGCTAAGTAAATGCAAAAACAAGCAACTACCGTTGGCCTATACTGTAAGCACATTGACGTTAAATGTAAACTATTCGACGCAAGGAAGTACGATGTTTGAGCCAAATCTTTGCAGGCTGTAATTATGAGAAGAAACAAAAAACAAATGAAGAAAGCTGATTTAACTTTTGAATTATAATTTAAGTTCTTAATTGATATTGATTTAACATAAACTAGAAAAAATTGTTATGAAATATTGTAAAATAAGTTGTTAGTTCATTGGCAATTCCGAACGTGGTTAAAGTGTTTCAGTTTTGGGACATTTTCTTCAAAATCTACTGAAATCTATATTTGGCGTGATTTGTTCAAAAATTTAAGTTAAAAAGAAACTGGTTTCAATATTCATCTATAAAATGGATATTTTTGGGAATGATTGTGATGAAGCTTTACTGAGTAAAGGACCTTAGCTTATTTTAATTTATCAAACAGAATGCATACAGTAATCCCACAAATCGACGATTTCTAAGGATTTATGTTATGTTTTGGAGTCTCGATAGTTAATTGCCCAAACGATCGACATTTTTGTATAATTTTTTCTTAGTTTTATTTTGATGTGATGTAAGGTAACTCAGATAATAACGGGTACAAGTAAAAATCCCTTTAGAATTTTTTGGTGAACAACAAAATATCGGCCCGGTATTTCATGATGACCTTAGAGTCAATAAAACACCTAGCAGAAAAAAATCTCACGAACTGTCTTTTATTGCTCTTGGACATCATTACCGGGACTTTTCTCAAAATTTCCTACCTGCACCCCATCTGCATTCAGGATTCTTAACATGTGTAAAAATCACCACTCATGAAGTGACAAACAATCTTAAGTTTTATTGCATTGACGTTATTGTTACGTAGGTTAGGTATATGGATGGAAAAATTGTGGGCGAGGCAATGAGAGATTAGAGAAAATATTAAATCCTTCTTTATACCTACTAAGAAATTAGTTTAAAGGTACTTAACAACTGTCTGACTAGTTAATTATTTCCAAGAAATAAAAATAATATAAAATTTTGAATAAATTAAGAAAAATGTTCGCGACTGGCGAATGCGACGACCATGCGATGCACGTCTATTCAAACCTAATTTTATGATAAATTCATGCAATACAATTCAAAAACAACAATTATTCTACTATAAAATATACATAAGAAAGAAAAATCGAAAAATTAACATACATTTACCTTTTACTAGGTGACATGTTTTCACAACATGCGTATGAGGATGATCGATGGCCACATCGAAGCCCAAAGTCTGCAAAAGAACATTCTCGTTGAAGACCAAGTCTTGAGCTTGCTCATTGTAATTGGCATCCGGTGGTACTGTTGGGGGCTGTGTTTGGCATTTTTGTGAAGCTTTAATCACATGCTCCAATTTGCGAGGTTGTTCTTCGACTTTGGCTGCTAGAAACAAACTCGCCGACGCAATGCCATTGCGAGAGAAGTGCGTAAACGAGTGAAATGCATAGAATCTATGCATATAAACAATTGCTGTGTTGATACAAAGTTGTGATCTGTAAGTTGATTAGAAGAGATTTTGATATAGATACCGCGATTATTTGATAGACAAACAAAGAATTGTCTTACACTTGTAATCGTTGGCCCATTTCTTGTATAAGATAGGCAGTCATCTGCCGATAGGAGAGTTCCTGGTCGGGACTGATGCCATGTCGTCGGCTGGGCGAATTTGCCAGCTGCTCCGATGTGAAATACCAAATGCTGTCTTTCTCCTTGACCTCGTTGGGTGCGCCGCCGGTATTGCTGCTGATGCTGCTAGAGGACGACGATTGCGGCGGAATTCCACTGCTGATATTGCCACTTCCCGATGATGCATTGCTTATGGCAGCCATTTAGCCCCAGTTATCAACTGTCGCGTTAAAGCACTATTGTTGTGATTATACAATAGCCGCGATTATGAAAAATCGGAAAAACAAAACGAAAATTGAGTTCATTCAGAGAAAGAAAAACAATAACAAATGCGACGACGAGGTCCAATGTTCACTTTCGTCTAAGTAAAATATTATTTTTATTTTTGTGTGATATCACGCAAAATTGCAATCAAAACAAATTAAACGATTGATGATAGAAAATTATAACTTTCTTTTTTGTCTGGGTTCTTTTGGGACAATTGTTGGGATGGTTGTCAGTTGTTGTCTTATGTTTTATTTTCTTATAAATTCTTTTTGTTTTTAACTTCAACTTTCAACTGCTCTGCTGGACAGGCCAGACACAAAAACACTAGATAGATAATAAATAGACAAGAAGACACGCGGCGAAGGGTTTTTGTCTTCGTCACTTCTTGTCTTGTTTTGGTTTTATGTTTTTGGTGTTTTATTAATTATTTTTTTATTATTATTATTTTACGAGTGCTCACTTTCCCCTTCGAAGCGATTGCAGCGCCAATTTTTCAACAGGCAATTAGCAGGTCTCTACACCAAAACAAAAATGTGGGATTTTTCACTTTTGCTTTCTCCGTCAAATTCTTTTGCTGCACAAGGGTGAGAAAGAGACAATAATAGTGTTTTGTGATTATGGATGGGAAATGGGATTTGGGAGATAGAAATAGGGGAAAATTATTGGGATTCGTTTCCTTTCTTTTCTTTTGGGTTCACAGCAAAAATTGAAAAAAGCAAATATGTCAAGAAACTTAATGCGATCTACTGCATAACAATTTTTTTTTTAAAAGATACCTAAATTAAATAGAAAAACAAAAGTTTTGCATACATGTTTTGGAGTAGGTGAAAAAATATCGAAAGATTCTTTCTTTTCGGATTTTCCCTTCTCTGTAGAGCGAGCATTTATACACACGGAATTTCTTTATTTTTCGTCTTTATTCTTGCAATGAATGATGATGATGATGGGCAGAGGCAGACGCCATTTATATGAAAAAATTTCACGTAAGCTGCGAGTTTTTGGTTGGTCGCGGGGATTGGCTCCGAAGTTTTTCACTTTTTTTAGCGATTCAGCGGCGGTTTTAATTGGTAAATGTATATTAACTTGTTAATATCGCATTAGAGCGTTCGGTTTTTAATTGAATTTAAACAATTAGTGTGAGTTTAATGTGAGAAATTTAATAAAAAATTAGCACTTCACAGAAAATGATGTTGTATCCGCAAGAATGGCCGACCCACAACATGAAGGGAAATTTGTTTACGTCAGATTTGCTATAATTTTTGGTGATTTCTAGAACATGGCGTTAGTAGGGAAATTTTGTTTTGTATTATTGACATTTTTGCTTTCTCAATGTTTTTGCTCTAAAAATATGTAAATAATGTAATATAATTTACTATTTATGATGATTTTGGTAGTTTTTTTGAGTGAAAAACAGTAATTTTGTTTATATTTAGATCTTTTTGAATATGTTTTGAAAGGATTTACATCGTAATATATTTTGGGAAATTTTTACTCAATGCATAAGGTCACCCACTCACTTTAAAATTTAGGCGGTTTGTATACTACATACAAATTGATTTAAAACTAGTTTTCGATTTTTTTGTTTGTTTCCCCTTTTTGTTCATTTCTCACTTTTGCTCATTGTGACGGGCTATTTTGTGTTTCAAATGGTTCAAATGGAACACATTTTTGGAAAGTAAACAGACATAAAAAAAGAGATAGATCTATGAACGTTTTATGTCTTGGATCAACAACGTTTTATTTTTGTAGGATGATCCATATGGATTATTGGCCATAGTAAAACGCAGCTCTTGTTAGGTTTAAAACTGGTTTAATGGTCTTTTATTTGAGAATGAAAGTATTGACAAAACTGTTTATCGAGTGTAATCATCTATACGAAAAGTATTTTTGGGTAATTTACATGTATCTGCATCTGTAATTATAAACAAATGTAGATTGCAAAATATGAATTTAAAAAAAATCAATGAGTGACAGAATAACTCCACGAAAATGAACGCGTTCTCCTTCTTCTTCTTTGCATCATTGTACCTTCTATAATCTGCATTTTTGGTCTTCTATCTCTATCCAGGTAATGTGGTTTTAATATTTTGCATCCATATTTTCTGCAGATTTGAAAGAGCAGATCAACGTAAATGCATCATCATCGCCAAATGCACAATCTTGGTTCATTATTTAACTCGGGGTTCATTATAGGTGTAAGTGTCTCATGAAACTCGAAAAGATAAAATTCATATATCATCAGTTCAAAATATTCCCTCTGATTGTGAAACTGAGCAATATATTGAAGTTTTATGCATACAAAATGCTCTATCATTTAATTTATAAATTTTTATCGGGAAATTATTATTGTTGTTGTTGATTTTTCACTGCCCTATTTTGTAGTTTTCATAATTTTTACTGAAAAATTAAGATTTGCGGGAACAAAATACGTAGGCGAAGACCCTTAAAATTAGGCCTTATGAAAAATTATAGGAAAAAGTCCTCTTTACTTGAATTGTATCTGGCAGTGCTCAAGCCGAGTTGATATTGAACACATCCCTCGAAGTGAAATCCCACACAAATTTTTCTCAAAATCAAATCACAACAAAAATCAAACTGGGAAAGTCGTCTCGCTTATTATCGCTCGCGTGTGTTTTTGGTGTGTTGTGTCGCCATTTCATGCGCTCTTGGTGTTTATAAAATTTTTGAACATTATTTTACTATTTTAGTGAACCACAAACCCACAATAGGATGGAAAAAATCACAGTTCTCCAAACTCGTGAGTTACCTTCCAAACACAATTTATTCGATCAAGAGAAAGAATTGCGCGAACAACTTCACGTAGAGATTGAAAAGAAATCCAAAGCTTGC
Organism: Eupeodes luniger; assembly: GCA_951509635.1. Classification (NCBI taxonomy): domain Eukaryota; kingdom Metazoa; phylum Arthropoda; class Insecta; order Diptera; family Syrphidae; genus Eupeodes; species Eupeodes luniger. The sequence goes on from OX608074.1 coordinate 3,944,932, forward strand.
TCGAACCCCACATACGAGTGTTCAATACCGCGATTAGATGGATATGAATTTTGCATCCGTCATATATTAAAAGATCCCCGCGCACCATTCCGACCATGTGCCTTCACCTTTCCCAATGGCAAGAAATGCCCTCAGGCAACGCCAAAGCACGACAGAAAGAAGGATCCTTCTATGACTGTTTACTGTTTTGAACATAGTCGTCTATCGCAATTGACAACGACTCGTAATTCAATTGGTAAGCTAAAGCAGGTCGATACCAATGAAGTGCTTTTGAATGGCTTGTCCCATCATTTGAGCATCGAACCATCCTCCCCACCACCGCCACCGAGCTGTGAAGTCGACGAAGAGATCGACGTTGTTTCTCCAAATATTCAACAATTTGGTAAATGATACTGGAAACATTTTACTAAAAAACAATTAATTTTAAACTTTATTTTGTATGTTTTTAGTAAATTATGAACAAATCTCTGACTTGAACACTATTAATAGTTTGATAAAAAAGAAACGACGAATTCTCGACTATGCCTCGGACAGTTCAACGGACGTTGAACCAATTACTTTGCAAAACACGTCCAAAGGACACGAGTGGGATATTTCGGATGACGAGAGTGTCGATTCGCAGGATGAGGATTTGCTTAAGTGAGTTTTTCTTTATAAACAACTAATTAAAGGAATAATTTTGTATGTTGATTTTTATTTTGTATCAACAGACATGCTGGCATTTATACAAACGAAGAAGCTCTTGCTATATCAAAGAAGAAACTGATAAACCTACAAAATCTGTATATGGAGCAGATTAATCGATTGCATCATATTTTAAAAGAAAAGCGCCGAAGGTACTTGCATTCGATTCGCAAAGAAAGAGAAACATTGTGTAAGTTTTTGTTTTTTTTTTTTGTCCACCAAATGTGGGTTAGTCAATTTTTGTTTTCTTATTTGAGCTTTTAGTTTAGAAAACATTTCTTCTTCTTTTAACTTGGTTTACAAGTTGAAACAAATCGTGCATTAATTAAAACCTTCATGATAAACTTATCGATTAAAATTTGTTTGCATACCTAAATACCCCCTTCTTTACCTTGAGTAGTAGTTCCAACAATTTTAATAGACAAAATACCTTCCTATACTAGTTAGAATTTCATTAAAATATTGTTGTTGTAGGTTGAAAACATGATTTTTCAGAAGGAACAAAACAAGTAAAATTTGAACTGCTTTAGTTCTTTTTTTTTAATAAATTATAAGCATTAGAAAAAAAGGGAGGAGGTATCGGTGTACATTGGTTATGAATTCTTGAACATTACAATAACGGAGAAAAACAAGACATGTTAAGGCATTCCACATTCGCGTGGACGGCTAAAGAACAAATCTCTCTACCATGAAAGTACGAACGAAGCTGGGCCCTAGGGTAAGCTGATGGGAACTCCTAGAGGTGTGAGTATTATGGTTAAACTATGTACTAATAGAAATGCAACTGACTAATGAGATTTGCAAATGAAGACATTTCTTGTATGTTTAAAATAGTTTGGAGCAGTAAGGTTTGCTTAGGTTAGGTTTTATTCAATAAGTCTAAAATGAGTTTTTATACCTTTTAAAATCATATCTACACTAACTTGAGAAAAAAGTGACACATTATTTAAGTTATACAATTTTATGTAATTCATGAGTCCAGCTTTGGTCTGCTCATATAAATTATGTAGGTGAGTGTTACTTTTTCCATAACAGTTGCAAAGTGGTTATATGTGAATATGGAATAAGTGAATTTATTTACACTGCTCATATATTTGCGTTAACAAGTATTGCCAAGAAATGTATTGATAAAAAGAAAAAATTATACGCTTGTTTCGTTGACTTCAAAGCTGCATTTGACAAGGTGAATAGACAAGCATTGTTGTACAAGCTTTCAATGCTTGGAATCTCTCGGAAATCCTTGCAGCTATACTTCAACTTCCTTATTTCGTCGACTGCTTCGGTATGGGATGGGTCGCATCTATCAGATTGGTTTGAAACGACAGCAGGTGTCCCACAAGGCTGCATTTTAAGCCCAATCCTCTTCGCTTTATTTATTGATGATATTTCCGATGTTCTTCCAGGAGGAATATCTTTTGCCGACATACAAGTAAAATTTTTACTCTATGCTGATGACCTAGTATTGCTGGCGGAAAACCCTTTCACTCTACAGCTGCAAATAAACAGGTTAAATACATTCTGCGAGAAATGGGGGTTAGCTATCAATACTAGCAAAACTAAGGTGATGATATTTGAGACTCGTCAAAGAAGAAGGCTTCCCGAAGAGAATTGGCAACTAAATAATATTGCTATTGAAGTGGTGCAGGAATTTAAGTATCTGGGAGTTTTAATCACACACAACCTTAACTTCGCAAAGCATGTTAAGAATAAAAGTAATGAGGCTAAATTAGCTTTGAGCATAATGTGGCCCAAGTTCTTTGCGAACCAAGAAATTGATCTGTTGTCAAAATACCGTGTGTTTCGCGCGACTGTGAATACATGCATGTGCTATGGTACCCCGGTTTTCGGACATACATACTTATATAGAGGCGTTCGAAGCAGTACAAAGATATTTCTTCAAGCGCTTATTTAGATTGCCAAATTCAACGCCAAATTATGCCATCTACGTTGAATCTGGATTATCGCCTCTTTACCTTGAAAATCTAAAATCAAACTCCGACTATTTAATAAGAGTTATGAGAAAAAGTGGAAGAAGTCTTCATAAATCAATCATGGTAAGATTGTTGCAAACGAGGGCTTCACCATTCAAGGGTTGGAACGAGTTAACCATAGCCCACGGAACTAATCTTCCCCTAAGTGAAACAAACGTTGATGAATGGCCGGGGTTTTTTGCTAATGTCATCGCTAAAATAGATGCAAAAATTTACACCCAGCATCCATCTAGAGCAAATGAAACTACATCTAGAAATATGTATAAGAACCTCAATCACCAGTTACCCTCGGAAGCGAATTATTTCTGTACTGAATTTTCGGCCGAAGCTATAAGCTACATATTCAGAGCACGTGTCGAATTGTTAAACTTAAACTTTATGCCCCACCGAGCTGACTTGTCACAAATTTGCGAGCTTTGCAACAGAAGAGAGAATGAAGATACAATCCATTTTATTGCGATCTGTCCAATGCTGCAGGAAATCCGACGATTGTATTTCGAATCAAATCATCTCACCCTAAACCGACTCTATAAAATACTCAATGGAGCGCTAGGATGGTCTACCCTCTATAAGTACTGCAAACACGCCTTAGCATATCGCAATAGTTATGTAACTTAAAACAGCAGTTGTTGCAGTTCAAGCACCAAAATTTTTGTTGATATCTTTTGTGTTTCAAATCACTTTAAAATTGAAAACGTATAAATATATTTGTGCTTCAAATCATTTCAAAATTGGTATCTTTTTGTGTTTCAAATCATATTAAAATTGTTAAATTTCTCAATTGAATTGTGTAAATCTAATTTTGAGTTACTTTATGCTTTTTTGAATTTGTAAACACTTTAATTTCGTATTTGAAAAAAAAAAAAAAAAACTTGTTACTTTTATTTATTTTATTTCATTTTTATTCTTTATAACACTAAATGGAATGTCATATCAGGCAGACGGCAGAATAAGCCATGTCATTATTCTTAAGAAAAGAAATATTGTTAATCAAAATTTTTTGTTAATAAAGAAGTTATCTATCTATCTATCTATCTACACTGCTCAGTGGAAAAACTTTTTGCTCGAGAACGGGACAACTAGTCTAACGGCGGCGCCAGGTGCGCAATCGAGTCCTTAATTTGTCCTTAACTATTCTGATACTGTTACGAAAATCATTCAATAAGTACTCATAAGGAAGGTCCCATCCTCGTTCTCCATTCAAATTGTTGATAATTTCTATAAAATTAAGTATTTTAACCCTAGATCAGCGCTTTCGGAACTCCTTGAGTATTGCCAAACATCCAGGAAATGAAATACATCTTCTTGCGTTGCATAGATCGGTTTAAGCCGATGAGTTCACCTCTTACTTTAAATAATATGCTGATTTGTTGAGAAGTGTTTTTAGATAAGAAGTATGTCTTGTGGTTTAAGAAGTGATTCACTTTATTATAAATGGACGCTTCCCTCACAAATGTATCATACATCATATTTCCAGCTTTTTCGGCAAGTCATCAAATTTTAGCTTAGGTACATCGAAATTTTCGTCTTCTGATACTGGCAACGTAGATTAACATTCCATTGCCAGTTTTTTCCCTACTCTGTTACATACGTTCCTTCGGAACTAATAACTTGTGTGAGTACACTAGTCGCGGAATCCTTTCGTTGCCCATTGCCATAATTTGTTCACAGGAAAAATGTAATTTAAGTGTGTTAAAAAAGAGTGGTCCTATTCCTGTTTCGAGATTTAGCATAAAATTGGGCGACGAACTTGGAAGACTGAAGGTACGTTTAATAAAAAGGCGGAGAAACTTTCCCACAGCTTCAAACGAACGATATCCCCATGCTTGTGCGCTTGAAAATAGAGTTGCGATTGCAGTAGTTTGAAAGACTTTGTATTTAGAATGGAGCTTCTTCACACAGAACTCATTCATAGGACGTTTTGTTTGTGTCTTTGTGAAGGAAGTTAAAAAAATATATTAAATTAATCAGTTCTTATTTATTTAGAAATCATAAATTAAAACAATTGAATACAAAATAAGTATAAGTCATGTTTTATAATTTTAGGCAGTATTCATGAACAACAAAAGCGATCACCAGGCGAACGTAGTTTGTACGAGAAACTTAAAGCTCTTAATCACTACCATCGACGTCATGGCATCGAAGCTGTGTTGCATAGAAAATTTAAAGAAAAACGTGCTAAAACAAACGATGGCAACGTTCCCAAAGGTCTGCCCTTTGTTAAGTGCATTTTTACTGAAGGTGGTGTGAAATGCGGCGAAAGAACCATGCCCAGTTGCAAGTACTGCAGGAAACACATTCTCGAAGACAAAAAACAAATACTCTTTCGTGCGTGCGGAGTTGAAAAGAGTGGCGTAGTGTGTCAGGAACCAGTGCCAAATATTTTTGAAGATGCTACATGTGTCCTTCACATAAGCTTACCAACCAAAAAACAATACATTCAGAAGGTAAGTTGAATTGTTGAATTCCAATCATGTATAAAAATGTATCTTTAAAATATTTTGTTGTTGGTGTTGTTTGTTAGCTGAGAAGCGTGAAGCAAATCAATTTCGATCAAATTGAATAAAATAACAGATTTTTATAATATACATAAATAGTATGCTTTATTCGAACTAATAACAGAGTTAAAAATGTTAAAGAAAATATCAAAATAACAAATAGTTGTTCACGTTTCAAAGGAGGTAAAGCGTTTGCGCGAATGGTTTTTATTTTAAAGAGTATGTTTTTCTTCACACTTTTATTTTCAGAAATACGAGTCAGAGACCGAAGAGGACGATGAAGACACTTCCGCTGCAGCTATCGTGGAGGCAGCAACAACAGGAGTTAATTCGTTGTTTATCAAATCGACCGATGGTAGCGCAATTGCCAAGAAGGAAGAGCCAAACTCGAACAAATTGGACACTTCTATGGAAATAGATGTAGTTGAGGAACCAAATAAAAATGTCACCATATCTCACGATGAAAAACCTTCTGAAGTAGAAATAAAACAAGAGCCATCAACGGCGGCAGGTGCGGTGGCGCCGACATCTGAACAAAGTGCTAAAGATGAGACCGTGGCAGTTGTTGAGTCAAAAGTTGCCATTGAACCGACTCCAATTGGTTGATGAAGCTGAAGGCAGTGTCTTAAATGCATATTTAAATAAGTTTTAAGTCTTAGTTTGAATTTCCTTAATATGTAATGTACTTTTTTCTCTTGTGTTCAAGTTAGCGCAAATAAAATATTCAACATTTGTTGTTCCTTTCGAATGTTAGTATTAAATGTATTGCAAAATAATATGTTAAGTTGACCGATGCGGAAGTTCTACAGATGAGTAAAAAAGAAAACATTAGCATGGAAGGAAATACCATAGTGGAGACGAAGTTGATGCTTAAAATATGGATTATTTCACCCATCTGCTTAACGGGGGCTCTTAGAAATTAGGCCCCAAACAATAAAATGAAATAAAGCCCCAAAAATTGGGTGATTTTTCATAATGAAATAAAGCACCATTTTTAATGTGGAAAGAAAGCCCCAACAAAATGAAAAAAGGCCCCAAGAAATAAATGAAATAAAGCCCCAATATTTTGTTTCCTAGTGTTTTAATTTTTAGAAATGAAATAACACCCCAAACTCATACAAATACTTGCATAGTGTCCTGCACAGCCTGTCTGCAGCAAGATCATTTGAAGCTGTTTTCATTATTTGCAATCGATTCTGCTTGTAATTTCAAACTACAAATTGAACATGTTTTTAAATGTTTGCATGGCAAAAACACTATGTTGCTTCTTTGATCTTTGCAAATGACGCAAACGCTGTCCTCAGGAATCGGCACTTGTTCTTCGTTTGTTTCACCATCAGCGAGTAACAGAATAGCTGAAAAAAATCGCGCCATTTTGTCAGCTTGATGGTTTTCAACACGATCCTTATATTGAAAAGCATCAGTAAGTAACAGAATAGCTGAAAAAAATCGCGCGATTTTGTCAGCTATTCTGTTACTTACTGATGCTTTTCAATATAAGGATCGTGTTGAATAGCTGAAAAAATCGCGCGATTTTGTAAGCTATTCTGTTACTTACTGATGCTTTTCAATATAAGGATCGTGTTGAAAACCATCAGCGAGTAACAGAATAGCTGAAAAAAATCGCGCGATTTTACTAATCCGTTAAACACTTGGAAGGGTTTAAATCAAAAATACGATTTTTTATGTATAGCTCTGGGTCCTCGATTAGCGGATTTTCTCAATACTTTTTGTGAAAACAATGTTGTTTTGGCAATTTTAAGTAAATTATGCAAAATGAAATAAGGCCCCAAATTGTTTTTCAAAATAAAATGAAATTAAGCCCCAAATTTAATATTTAATTAAAAAAAAATGAAATAAGGCCCCAAAAAATGAAATAGCACCCCAAAATTCAAGAATTTTCATTGTTGTTGTTTTGTATGCCTTTTTTGGGGCCTTATTTCATTTTTTCTTTTGGGGCCTAATTTCCTGGGGCCTAATTTCTAAGAGCCCTTAACGGGTATGAAGTCCAGTATCCCGCCAACGAGCAGGCTTAACATATCAAACATTTAATAAGATCAACATAGTTATCACCCGGCCTGTGGTAATGGGCTACCAGGTGGAGCTTTTTCAAGTTAAGAGGATAAAAGAAGCAGAGGCAGACCTCGGTGGAGCGACTAAGTGTAGGATGATGCTCGCTGATTTGGTATTCAAAACAGCAAGCTAGAGATCAAGTAAGCTTGTGGAATCTTTTACTTAAGGCCCAGGAGCACCCCGCGCTGTAGCGCCATTAAAGTAAAGTTAAAGCAAGTTTATTTGTTATAAACATTTGCCTGGAAAGTAAAAACTTGTTGAAAAAAGTATCTACTTTCTAATTAAGACGTGTGCCATTTAACCAAAAATCAAATGGATCCTGAAAATAAGAGACCTCATCGCGCAGAACTGCTGCACAGCCGCCAATTTGAAATAAATTGAATCAATACAAATATTTTAAGTTGCCAAAAAAATGGTGTTTGTGTAATCTTGATTTATTTTGTAGTAGTCCTGAAAATAAATGCAAAAAGCCTACCTTTTTATGAAATAATGGAAAAAGTTCCATCCTTCATCTTTATTTCAATCCCTACAAAACTATAACGAAGTCTAAGTGTAACAGCAGCTTAAACCATTTTATCCTGTGAACTGCCTCATAACGTAAGTATTTCATAAAATGTTGAGTCGGCAGTGTACGAATGTTGATGACGAATTAAATGAAAACATGGATTTAAAATTATTTAGAAATGCAAATAGCTCAGCCAAGTCATTTCATAATTTGGGAATCAAACTAGAAATTCTTGGTCCTTCACAAACGAAAACGAACAAAATACCAAAAGAAAGATCTTACCTCAGAGTCATGAACACGTCTATTTTCAAACGTGGCTTCATTTCTTATCAACAAAACACGCAATTTCCAATTGTCAAAATGACAATTGCCTGGAAGCAGAGAGAGAAACTTCATTTCACTTTAAGAAAATTTATAAACAAGCAAAGCACGTGTGTCATTTCGCGGCGTTTATTCTTTTTCAAGTTATAAAATATAAATTTTCTAAAAGACAAAAATCTAAAGAAGCCATGACTAAATTCATAGCATATTACAGTTTGTGTCCCATACATGATACTAAAGAATTTCTGGGCCTGTCACCCGATAGCGATAGTGGCAATATTATTGCAACACTTGGTCGGAACATAGCCATCGTGATAAAAGTAAATTAAATGATAAATTTTAAAAGGAAAGTGCTAATTCAAGAGTTTTGTTTATTGTCTCATTCAAGATATCAACTCAGAAGCAAATCCGAAGCTGGTCTATGCTTGAAAAATTCTCCAGCAAAGTGGTGTACGATCACAAGAGTCAACAGTATGTTGGAGTGATTGCCAATCGCTTTCTTAGGCTATGGGACGAAAGTGTCAGTGATATTAACAAGTGCAAGAAACTTAAGGTAATTCGATGGATTATGCTAAAAACAAGAAGATTTCTTATAAACCTATTATTTTGCAGTTCCACAAGAATATAGCGGAACTGGTGTATAGTTTGGATGAAACATTAGTTGTGTATGCTGATGGGTCATGCGAATCGCTATCTTCTGCTATACAATCAAGAAAAGAACACACCGCAGACAATCTTCAAATGGAAATGCTGTCCACAGTACCCATAATTGATCCAAAATTAGTCGAATCCAACGATGGACGCAAGTTCTTGACTTATTTCCAAAAAGATGAATCCAAACCATTGGAACTGGTAACAGTGGAAGTAAGTTCCACTGATCTTAAACCAATTGAAAGCAGCAAGAAATTAATTCTTAATCGAACTGGACAAGGTGTTTCTGTTTCTGGATACTCGGTAATCGAAGGAGAAAGCTCGCCAGCTTTGCTCACCATTTGTAAGTTATATGTTCAATTCTTATATTTGAAGCTTCTTTTTGGGATATTGAAATCTCAGTTATGGCTTTCACTGAAAGCAAGTTTTCAGAACCTTTAAAAAACTAATCTTACTCATAGTGATCCACAAAAATATTACAATGATCAATGATTAAGAATACGAAAATTTGTACTTGAGAACGTTTGGTCCGAAACTAATTTTTCTGTTAAAATAAAATAACTTAGTTACTAAGATTAATCTGCCAGCAAAAGAATCACAAATTAAGTTTTCAAAATGCCTCTAGATTAAGTCCGTTCCGTTAAGTAACCCTTGAAGATATATCTCAGCTCTATCTCTAACTCTTCCCCAGTAGTCCTGATTTTTGGACTCTTTCGTTTTCGTTTAATAGAGCGTCTATAAGTTCCTGACCCGTACTTGCATGAAGGTCAGTATTGGAGATCCTTCCAGAAAATCCTCAAGATTTTTTTTTCTGATACGGCTGTTTACGTCCAGTTAAATTCCTCCACTCTACTATCTCTATCGGTTGTCCAAAAATATTTACTTGGATTGATGTAGAAATTCCAAGCCTCATCCTTTTAGTGTTTGCCCAGTCGATCTTTAGCCTCACGATTTCTGCCTCTCTCTCAAACCTTCTTGTCATTTGATGAAGATCCATGATCCTATGAGAGAGTAAGCATAAGTTTCATAGATGATTATATCCCATCATAAATATTATAAATAAATTTGATGCCGCTTCAATTCGTAAAGGTCCAACGCCTAGTGACTTACAACTCTTAACCATTTCTGTGGTTTTTATGTCTAATTCCAAAGGCTAATTTAAGAGCACTTTTCATGAAAAGAATTACTCTTGCCAAAGGTACCCCTAAAAAATACTTGTAGTTGGCTTGAGCAGGGATTGAACAATTACAGGAAAAATTATATTTTCATTTATTTATAACTTTGCCTTCGAATTTATTCCAGGGTCTGATGGAAGAGTCTTTCTGGGAAATTTTCTGGTCGATGACTTTCTGTACAGCCGTAATTCTCCGGGACAGTTCGTTTCAATGTTCAACGACCTCAAAGTCGATACACCTCTCACCATTCTCGGACTATCAAAACATTGTGTAGCCATTTATGGCGCCAATAGCACACAAGAAGGTGGTTCGCTTCTCCTCTACAACACTCAATTCAAAGTCATCAAAGCCAAACAATTTTTCAAAATTTACTTCAACTATTCTCGTTTGTGGTTGGTTGGATCGAGTATACTCCTGGCAATGGGACAGAACCTATCAGTTGTATCATATCAAATGAGCAAAGAAACTCTCTCGGACTTGGTCGGTTCACAAATATCCAATGACTTTTCGGCAAGTGTTGCTGCTGAGTTTGTAAATGAAGAAGAAGATCTTGAAGAGCATCTGTGCTTAGCTGAAAATCAAACACCATTCAAAAAACCTTTAAAAACTCTCAAACAAAAAGAAGAAAACAACAAGAAGAAGGAAGGAATTGTTAAGTTTGAGAAAGTTGCAGATGGTAAAACAGTTCCCTTTCAAGATGATCAAAAGTTCTATAAGGAACTAAATAGGCTTATCAATCAAGATGTTCAAGTTGAACTAGTGCAAATAGAATCAGCCTGTCAAGACGTTGAGATTAATCTTATGGCCAATTTTAGTGATACTGGATTTGTCAGCGAAGAAGTACAAATTATAGCCAAACAGCTTGAGCTTTGTGGTGCAAGTGAGCATGAAATAACCGAGAAGCTCCTGTCGGTGCTAATTCAGGCGGACATGGTTGAAGATATAGCAGTATGCCTTCGAAGGTACACCAGTATATCGGAGAGAATTTTAGTTAAAACTTTAAAGTATGTCCTGGAAGATTTCAAAATAACGCCAAATGAGAATCAAGAAGATTCTGAAAAACCCTTAACCAATGGTGACCATATGGAGGTTGATATCCCCAATGATGATAACGAATTGCCCAATATTGACCTTCTGGAAAGCACATACGCAACTAAGAGTGTTAAAAATCGAAGCGATTTGATGAACATCATTCTTTCCTGTTCCTTTGATAGTAAAATTATTTGCTCACATATTTCGCGAGAAGTCGAGTATGAGGAAGCATTGATAATGTTGGAATATCTTTACACACTAATCACGAGTGAAAATCAATGTCTAGAGGAAAGACCTGATTGTCCAGATAAAATTGATGATGATTTGCGAATTCTTAGATGGTTTGGAGTTTTTTTAAATACTCATTTTCAAAAAATGACCCTTTCCAAAGATCCAAAGCTGGCTGACCTGTTAACTAAGTGGGACGATGTCTTCCTGGGATATAGAAAGCAAATTTTTCAACTCCAACGGATTTCGGCTCTTTTATATAATATTGTTGGAAAGAAATTAATTAGCAAAGAGAAGAACTATTCGAAATGGTATTCAATTGAAGAAGTTCGGCTGTTTTGAGAGAGCAGGGGTTAGATACTAAGTAATAGTTTTAATATAAATATATTGTTATTTAATTGTAAAGTAAAGTGCATGATAATAAATCATGTAGACCAATTAAAATGTGTGCTTCTATTATACAACTTTTATTGACTCATGCATTTATTCAAATTTAAAAAAAAAATAATTTATAACATGTCACACAGCAGCGTTCTACAACTCGGGCTGAATCGCGTCCTCAATTCTTTCGTGAATGGATTACAAGGGTTAACGTATGAACGTATTAGAACCGCGACCTTGGGCGAAGAAATGTAATTTATAAAATGTAAACCCAAAAAAACTACAAACAGTGTAGTAAATCGTCAAAATTGTAACAAATCGTCATTTTCCATATTTCGGTCTGAATCATCAGAGTAAAGAAAAATAAATTAATAATTTACAATATATGGATGGAAATTGTTTGGCTTACGTTTGGGTGGAAGGAAAATGAAAGGATAAAGGGTAAGCAGTCTGCTTTCCTTACTTACAGAAGGCGTAATGGAAACATAACAATACCCTTTTAGTCTGGGAATTCTTGCTAAAATATAACCATGACCTCCATATAATAAGTTCAAAATTGTATGGATGGAATCAACGAAAGATATCATACTAAGCAACACGTCAAAAGTTCCCTAAAATCCCACTGTTGGCTTTTTGTAAAATGACATTTTACAGAGAAGAGGGGAGGGGGGCGTTAAAACAAACGGACAAATTAAATTTAAAACAACCAAAACATAATGATGCATGGTATCATGTAATCTTAATTTAATTTAGAGCAGATGTATTATTTGTCATAAACTCATAAGCATTAAAAATAAAAAGAGTCCACAAATATTTAGGGAGAAAGGTAAGTGTGGCATAATTGCCATAATGTTTTCCAATGAATTGATAGAAACATAAAATTTGCTTAAAATGTTTAAGTTGTCATGACTTCTTTCGATAAAAATAACAAAATTCAAAGGGTCCTTTTTTGGGCGATAAGGACAAAGATGAGGGTTTTTAAAGTAAACAAATTGTCTTAGTTAAATGTGTATGTTGGGTATTTTTTGTAAACATTAACTTTCATTATTTTTATCAACTATCATTGATATTGATACTTGCATTAAAGTTCTCTTTCTTTTAAATTTCAACAATTTAATTCCCAGAATAGAAAACTGATTTTAGAACCATTTTAAGTATTTTTTTTTATTGAATTATAATAATTAATTTAAGCACTGGAGTTCGGTTTAGTTTCAAAGTGGTAATTTTCAAAGACTTCTCTATTAGAAATTATTTATATCGGAAATTAAAGTATAGAGATCATTTAAGGATATCAAAATAAAATACTTGTAAGTCCACTATAAATGGGTATTTCATTACATTTTGTTTTTTTTTTTATGGTTTTCTTTTTTAACAAATATGATAAATTTAAAAAAACTGTGTAGAATTTAATGCTTCAAAATCTCAATGCTGTCTTTTGTGATCAAAACGTAAACCACGAGAACGCCGCTTTTAATAAGCAACACTTGCCTTGAGGAAACTAATCCAGCTTACAGTACTCAATATGTGTATCACAGATCACCTTTTTTATGGAATTATCACATATTCGACGTTTTTAAAAATGATGATGAGTGTTTTCGATTTCTCCGTTGATGCAAGAAATTTTTCAGCACTTCTGATCTGGCCTCCATTCGTCGCAAACTTGAGTATGCAACTTTCATACCTATGTATTTGGACAAGTACTCCTATAATGGGCTTTACATTTTAAGTTTGAGTTCAAAAAAGAGCTTTAAAAATAATAGGACGTAAAACTATAACCGAGACTTTTACATCGCTTGAATGTTTATGTCTTTCGTTGTTTTATAAATATTTGTAAAGGCATTGTTCTTATAGCCAGTTACGTTCCACGGGTTGGGTTCAGAATACTGTATGTCAAAATTGTGTACGGTCAAAATTCCGTAGACAAAAAATCTGTGTTTCAAAATTCTAGTTGGTCAAAATCCTGTATTTTAAAATGCTGTAAATAGTCTGAAAAAGAAAAATCGCTTTGATAATGTAAAAAAGTATCAAAACGATTTTTCTTTTTATCCCATTTATAGCGTTTCGAAGTACAAATTTTTTAAAACAAAATATTTTTGATAATAAGATATCATACAAATTTTTCAGTATAACACTACTGTGCAAAACATTTCCAGACAATAACATTTATAATTTTTTCTTTGAATAAACGTGAATTGTTTGTGTTCCTTAAAAGTTATTAATTGAGTTAATTTATTGAACAATTTGTGTAATTATTGTGATTAGTGGAAATATAGTTTTCCGTCGGCTTTTTTGGTCGCTGTAGTTTTTGCAATGAAACAATTAAGTTACATTAACTTTCCCAAGCTTTATTTCCACTAATCACAATAAAAAGTTATTAGTTTTCAAGTTTAAACTGACTTTTTTGCTGGCCAAAAAAATAGCAACATTTGAATAAAAGTCAAAAAAAAATTGTTATTAGCTTGAAAAAGTCAAAATTTTGGTCAGATTTGTTAATATGAGAATAATTTTGAAATTTTAGGCTAATTTTTTTTTTTAATATGGCACATAGAAATGGGAAGAGCGAAGCATGGCACTAAAGACCAACGAGAAGCCATTTTAGCTCTGCATAACAGCGGTGGATCCATGAGAGAGATAGCAAAAGTCATTGGGCGCTCTGCCAGAATGGTGTGGAATGCTATAAACTCCAAAAATGTTAAAGAGACAAAACTACATTGGTGAGAAAAGCTAAAACGAATCCGTTTAAAAGATCTGCAGCGAGAAATACGAACGTCAGTTAGTTCTAGAACTGTTCGTCGTATCTTGCAAGATGCCCTTACTAAGAAAAATACACACCCAGAAGCGGATCTGTTTTGCAAAAAGGCATCAGATGAAAGACGACCCACTTCAGGCCAAGAATCAGTGGAGGAATGTGCTTTGGAGCGACGAAACGAAAATAAATTTATTCGGAATGGATGGAAAACAGTTTTTTCGTCGCCCAAAGTGCGAGGCCTACAATCCGCGGTACACAAAACTAACCGTGAAGCATGGAGGTGGCAGCATAATGTTATGGCGTTGTTTTTCTTGGTGGGGCGTTGGTCTAATATTCGTAATAGATGGCATAATGACAAAGGAGTCGTATGTGGACATACTGCAAAATAGTATGCTTCCGTGGGCTGACGAAAATATGCCACGTAAATGGCGTGTTCAGCAAGACAACGACCCTAAGCATACGGCAAAATCAACAAAGCTCTGGTGTCAGCGAAACAAATTGGGCGTAATGGAGTGGCCTTCTCAATCATCGGATCTAAATCCTATTGAGAACCTCTGGAATGAACTGAAGATTGAGGTTAGTAAGCATAAACCTATCAACAAAGTGGATATATGGAGAATTGTCCAAGAAGTGTGGTATTCGATTCCACAAGAAAAGTGCAAGAACTTGGTAGACTCTATGCGAAATCGAATGGATGCAGTGTTGAAAAATAAAGGGTTTTCAACGAAATATTAAATATTCATTACTAATAAATAAAAAAAAAATTCATTGGTTATCAAAGTGTGTTGTTTTTTGTTAAATTAATCAAGTGTTGCTACTATTATGACCAACTTGTTGGGAAGCCTAAAGTAAATGGACTACGAAATTTTGCACACCTCTTTTAGTTTGAAAAAAATTTTATATAAAATAGATACAGAACATACTTACCACTAATATATAACAATAATATTTTTTAATATTTGCCTACTGTAAGTACTCCACACAATATTAGAAAAATTAGAGAGTGTTGCTATTATTTTGGCCATAGCTGTACATATGGCCAAACAGTATCAATTAAAATTTTGATAACCCTCGTTCTCCCAAAAAATGTCGTTATTATAGGTACTCGAGTTTCTAGGAATGCCTATCAGTTTACCCTTGAGTTCAATTTCAAGTATAGATATTTTTTTACTAAACCGACCATAAAGAATGTGAAATGCATTACCAAACTCTATTTTTGCCTCTCATTTTAAAATCATTCTATTTTTTGCCCTTATTTAAAATATGAATTTTTGTCACTTTAGCTGTAATATTTATGCTTTATTTTTTGTTTAGTTTATTAAAAATGAGTAAGTTATGAATATAAATCAAAAATACATATCGTTTATTATTTCAATTTGACAAAAACCTGCTTTAAATTAAGCGGGGAGTGGAGGAACCCCATAGGTTAATGTAACAAAATACAAGGTATGGGTCGTAGGGTTTATATTCAAAAATAGCATATGTACCCGTATGTCCTCTGTAATCCTAACAGATTTTTCTAACGCTCGCACTGTGTTTATAAACGTAAAGAGTAGTAATAGTCCCTTGAACCATTCAAAAATTGTAAATTATTTATTGCGAAATTAAAAATGGTCCAAAATACTCCACTAAGTGACCCCTACGCGTTTTTGAGTAAAACAAAACACACAACCCGAGTGCTTTGATATTTCTAACGTAAGTTAAAAAATAAATACAGATGCTTTTTTGAAAGCTCAGTTCTCTGCTCTGAGTATAAAAGAAAAACGCCTATAGGGTCATTCATTTCGTAATTTGACATCTGTCAAACTTAACTGTCACTTAAAGTGTCACAAAACTATTTAAATATTTGCCATTTATGATAACATGTATATAGCTTAACAATCTAACAACTCGTTAAAATTCGTAATATTCTACCGACTACGAATAAATCCCCTAATTTTAGACGCATTAAAATTCTTACATAAGTGACGTCTAAGACACCGACTCAAATTTGTGAAAAGTTGGTTTAAAATTACCTTAAAATAATTGCGTGATAACGAATCTTCCTGAGGCGATCATTTGATAGATATTGCATCTCTCATTTAATAGTAAAGTCCAAACCTTATAATAAAATAAAATAAATATCAAAAATGTATCGCTGTGTATGTTTTATTTAGCTCTACTGTCGAAATCTTGAAAATTTAATAACTCTACAAAAAATAAAAATGTTATTTTAATGCAGACAAATAAATAATAAATTAATATTTCTAAGGGATTTCTGGGATACACATTTCAAAAACTTTTTCACTATTTTAAGAAGTTGTATTTTTCATCAGAATATTTAAGCTTAAAGATCTTATTTTTTATCAAAATAAAACACTTGATTAGGATTTGTACCAATAATGGTTCAGTGACATAATAACTATAACAATTTATAAATACCGTTATAAATTATAACTTACTTTACTTTACTTACTTTACGAGTAACCACAATGAACCAAAATAAATAATTCAACTATCAAAATCTATAAACAAAAATGTAAATATACATACATACCAGTGGCGATTCCTGGTCATAATTTTAGGGTTAGCTACTGGTCTTCTAGAAAATCAAAATACTTTTTCAAGAATAATAATTCATTTTATTCAAAACGATAGTTCAATAAATATTGATTTTCGCTAAAGGTTCGAGTATACTCTCTGTGTCTTTCCTTATGTGTTTTTTTAAATCTGTAAGCTTTGGACATGGACGCCCATTATTGACTACTATTAGCTTCTCCGAAAACGATCTTGTTCTAAATGGTTTTTCTAGTAATTGTTCAATTATGGTCTTTGCTTGATAAGTATTGGATTCCATTTCAATTCCTATCAAAATAAAAGTTCCTATTTTTAAACCAATATCATTAAAATAAAGTATCTATTTTTAAACATACAAAGAAGAATCTGTTTAAAACTACTTAGTATAGCCTAAAACTGGATATAATGTGTCCATACACAAGTTATAAAAATTGAAAATTATGATGGTATAGTTATGTATATTGATTGATACATTATTTTATAAATGCCCAAAATTGTTTAAATAATTGTTTTTTAATATATAATTATTTAAATCGAAAATATCCAAAATCCAAAAAAAAATAACAAAAAATAATCTGAATCACCGTCCTTAAGTCGTACAGTGTACCGATTCATACATGCTAAAAGTAAAACAGTCGATTGGAATTCACTGCTCTTTATACTTACAGTGGTTAATAATTCCAACCAGCTAGATGGCCAAAGAATTACAATTCCATGGCTTCAAAGTGAAATAGAAGTTTGTATAGAATATAATTATTTGCAAATTAAACTTCATACAATTTTTATTATACTTTTTAATTGAAAAAGAATTGAATTTGATCCTATGCAGGTACATAATGTAAGTCGTTATGTTCTCTTAATTTGTTATTTTTTCGTTCTGGTAATGTTAAATTTATCATATAGTTTTCAGTGTTTCTTAAAGAATAAATAAGCAACGAATTAAATTTTCATAAAAATCCAAAAAAATGTTGACATTATTGATCATCAAATATTATAAAGACATTATAAGAACTTGTGACGAAAAAAATTATTGATATTGGTTCATTAGTTCTTGAGTACCCTTCTGAAACAATACCAAGCAATTATTTTTCTATAGAAAGAAATTAAGTTAAGAAAAAAATTAAGGTAAAATTTAGTAAAAATCTTTCGGTTGGTTATTCGATTTTTGGCATTTGTATGGAACTACTGTTATTTTTACTCTTAGAAAAAAAATAAAAAAACGCCTAAAGCGAATCTGCTTAAAACCTTAAGTTTCCTTTTTGAACTCAATCGACCCAATAGTTTGGAATGTAGAGATGAGGGCAGACAGACAGATGGACGCAAGTAGGGGACCCACCCTCTACCATTCTAATGCCTTGTTTGATTAAAATTTCTACCATTCTAATGCCTTGTTTGATTAAAATTTCGAGTTCGAATTTTTTTACGGAACCAATACTCGCCATATATGTACATAGTTCTTATATGTCGCAAGTAAAAATGTAAATTAAAACTTTGAAAAATTACACTTCAAACTGATTTTTATTCATTTGTTTCCAAATTTTGACTTAATAGTTTCACTTGAGCCCGCTTATAATTCTTAGTTGTAAGTAGGTACTACTGTTATTTAAAAAAATGTCTTCCATTAAAAATTAAATGCTTGTTTTGATTTGAGCTGTTCTAAAAAAATCAAGTAGCCTACCCTCTAGCATGTATGAATTGGTATGGAACTATATTAATAATAATTGCAATAAGAAATATAAACATAAAAATCATACCGATCATAACACATCCAATATTCAACTAATAAAACACTATTTATAATAAAATGCACTTGCTTCCTTTCAAGATAAAAAACGCTTTCACACAAAAACTATTTCTTATTAAACTTTTGAAAAATCCACCTATTAAACTCAAACACCACCTGTGTTCCATTTTCTCCTTCCCCACACATCGACACCAAAAATCAGTATTATCTCTAAAAAGAGCGCTAAACAACGAACATAATTCCTGTCGTAGTACTGGTCAAGTTCGCTAGCAAACCTCATTTTCACACAAATTAAAATAGATAACACAATTTTCTTCTTTTAAAAACGAATATGATATGATATGAATTTCGACGATCATGTTCGATTCGTCGTCGGTCTTGTTTTTCCTCACATAGTCCATACGATGTATAAAGAAAGGAGACATCAAACTCATGGTTGCGACTCGTGCAACTTGTCTTTTGTGTCAGTTGTGTGCCTTTAATGTGTCGTATACTTCGCCGGGTTATCGCTTTTATTTGCGCTCACCCTTCTGTTTATTTTTATAGGGTTTTTTTCGAATGTGTGCATAAATCTGTGTGTGTGGAATGTATGAAATTTGGTAGCGCAAATTTTTGCGCTGCCCAAAGCCCAATGCTTTAAGATAAATTATTGTATGCGAGTTTTATTTCATGAAATGAATGTATGAAATTTGGTAGCGCAAATTTTTGCGATGCCCAAAGCCCAATGCTTTAAGATAAATTATTGTATGCGAGTTTTATTTCATAAAATGAAGATTTGTAGAAAAGTTGCATATAATGTAACTACAACTGAATTTTTTAACATTATAGTCAGCTGTTGAGTAATTCAATTACCAAATAATATACATATTAGAAAATTATATTTATTCTAAAATTCTTGGTTTAGCGCCGCTAAACCAGCTAACTATGAGGAATCGCCCCTGATACATACATATGTATCTGTTTTGAAAAAAAAAGCTTCAATTAAAGGAATGTTTTGGTTTTTTGTTTTGTATAATATCAATAAACGGATTCTTAATTCTTTCAACTACATAATAGCTATTAATTCAATTTAATTTCCGGTGTGACAACTAAATCATACCTAAAGTAAAAAAGACTCGAAACCTTAACTAGATAATCAAAATAATAATAAAACAAAAAAAAACATTCACTCTAGACATAAAGTGGTTGGTGAAGAATGTGCTGTGCATCCAGCATCCCAATGGAATGTAGTTTTTGTACACGCGCGAAACTGTACCCTTTTATTGAGCACAGCACTGAGCACACCAACAGCGCGCAGCAGCAGCGCAGCGCGCGTTCCGCCAAACCAAAACCAATTCCAAAACCAAACCGAAGCAATACAAACCGCAGCATTCCCCAGAAAAGAAAAAGAAGGACCTGGGACCTGCCTGGCAACATCAAGTTTTTTAACATTTATAAATCTAAAAATAAAACCGACAGTTTAAAAGATATAAATAAAATTTTCCCAAAAGCAAATAAAATGCCAGATACAAAAAAGGTAAAGATACACAGGCGCGCGAAATATAACAACAACCATCCATGATGGTTGCAATAAAAGTTACATTCTGAGATGCTGATGCTGATGCTGGGTTGCATAAAAGCCGTCTTCTGGGGACGCTACCTAAAGGAGTAAGTTGTTCTTCCCTCACCAATAACTATCTAACCATTCAGCCAACCAATACTCTTCCCGCACCCATATAGGACATTATCTGCCCACCCTACCCCGTTCCTCTAACCCTCGGCGTCCGGCGACCGGCTCGAGGAACCTCCTTTTTTTTTTATATTGAACATGACAACAGCCGAGCCGAGCCGGACCGGAGAAGCCCGCGTGCACAAAATCCGATTCGCATAATGGCTGTCGTCTTCGTCGTCTCCTATAGCCCCGGTCAGGCTTAGGTAGAGGAAGAGGTTAGGAGAAGGTTTCTCCTATAAGCCATGAGTCGAAGAAGAGATTGTTAGCGAGGCCGCGGCCGGTTTCCTCCTTCCACCAACGCGCGGGATGTGTGTTCGCCTATCCAAATATATGTATACCCTCTTAACAAAGCACCACGTCTTAAGGCCACAACATCATCTAAGAAATACCAATTTATTTAACTTTTTTTCATTCATTCAAAATTAAAAAAAAAAAAAACAAAACTTCCTTAACGACGGATTGTGTCGGATGATGTTGGACCCCTGTTCCAACTCCAAGGTGTAGGTTAGTCACCAAGTTCAAATGCACATATACCGGATTGTGTGGGGGCACTTACATGGGACATGGGACTTTGGGATGCTGATGCTGATGCTGATGCTGATGCTGTGCTATGCTGGGCTTGATGTCCTATAGCACGCAAATGCATACAGAAACAGATATCCGATTATATCTCCGTAGGGATCGAGTCGAGAAGTTGACTCCGTGTCTTTCGTTTGCCTTTGGTTGCCCAATGAACCAAACCAAAAAACGAAGAGTTCAACCATCAAGACAACAAAAATAATGGAATAAAATAAAATAAAAAGAAAAGAAAAGAAAAGAAACAATAAACAATCTAAAATCTCTTAAAGAACAAGATTCTTGTTTCGGTTACATTTTCTTTTTGGTCTTCCAATTCAGATTCAGATTCAGACTCAGAGGTTGGTTTCATGTACACGATCGACTACGACCAAGATGACGACGACGACGACGATGACGACGTCAACGACAACGAGAAAGGCAGAGCAGAGCACGAGTATAAGACGAAGATGATGAGGACTGGATAAAAGGAGGCCCCTTGGCTTGGCAGCAGCAGCAATAGCAACAGCAACAGCAGAGTCGACGTGTCTTCAATATAAATGGCTTGAACTTAAGAACTTTTAACGATCTTTAGAGCTACAAAATTAAACTGGTTTCCATAGTTTCGATGATAAAACCGAGAGGAGAAAGATACATTACATAGCTTGGCCATAAAGAAAAAGTGAGGCAGATAAATGATCTGAGCCAGAGTGGCTTTTATGTTCTATAGGTACATATATACGGCTACGGCTATACGGCCCGGCCACATATACATAATTCATCGATCTGATGCTTGCGAGGTGAAATTACTCGGAATGGGGTGATTGGGTTCAATGATACCAAACTTATAGCTGACAAAGTTCGTGAAATAAAAAAGTTCGCCCCCTAAAAAAGTCAGCAGTTCGAGTATCTACAGATTTTCTCTGATTTAACTGAAACGTGGATGATTTTCTCTCAACTTTATTTAAATTTAATTCGGAAGATTGAATCGGAATTAATGTGACTTTGCATTACATTTTCGAAATTTAAGTCTGAACTCCGCTTGGAGACAAGGGCGTCTATGACGTACAGGAAAGTCGCAGCCACAGCCACAGCCACTACGCCATCGTCTAACAGCGCCAGCAGCCAACAATGGTGGCGTTGGTGGTGGCCGGTGGCGGTAGAGCTGACGCAATCACTGTGAGCTCGAACTTGATTTGATCGATCCCCCGCACAATGACGAATTCACTTCAGGCGGAAATAATATGACAAATGAGGCCAACTGTTGATCGATTGTTGTTTTTAGAAAAATTATATACGAATAGTAAAAGGTGATCAAGAATAACGGAGAAATCATAAATATGTAAGTACTTCAACTTGTTTTAAAATTCGATCTTAAAAACCGAATATTTAAACATTTATGGTGCCTCATTTAAATTAAAGTCACCCACATTAACTGAATTGCGAATAAGGTTAATAGTATGCTTGGTTTTAACTTAAACATTGTCTTTTTTGTTAGTACTGTTAGTTCGTAAGACTGTTAAATCATAGCTATTCAAGTTCGACATAAAACTTTCCAATTATTGAGAGAGTTCACTAAGAATTGTTCCTTTATGATTTTTTATGCATTTTAG
Source organism: Eupeodes luniger (assembly GCA_951509635.1). Lineage (NCBI taxonomy): Eukaryota > Metazoa > Arthropoda > Insecta > Diptera > Syrphidae > Eupeodes > Eupeodes luniger. The sequence goes on from OX608074.1 coordinate 3,967,399, forward strand.
GTCAGTAAATTTTTGTTTAACATTTTTGAAGCAAAATTTATTTCTTAAGGGGCTAGATGAAATCAACAGCAAAAATGAGGTGGTTAACTCCTGGTTATTTAGGGGCCAGTTATATCATTGCAACGAATCATTGACATTTTTTTCTGACAGGTCGGTTATAGCTATTATTGAAAATTTCTGTCACTGAAACAAAACTTCAAAGAAAATGCAACTGGAACATGGAACTGGAAATGGAACATATATTTATGTGTTTAAGGCGCCAGTTATAGCTATCATTGGTTTTCATCATTGAAAACAAACATTGGAATTTTTTGGCAGGTCGTTTATAGCTATCATTTAAAATTTCTGTCATTAAAAAATATTTCCTGATTGAAATCCGCCGAAAAATGTTTACTGACAGAAATCTGTCATTGGAATTGTGTGAAATTGGAACACAAATCAGTGGAACGATTCGTTTCACTTTTGAACATAAAAGTATCAGCTGTTCAGGAAAATAAATTTCCGTCCGGAAAATAGAAAAATACATTTTTAGAAAAAAAATAAATGTGCAACCAAATTTAAAAAAAAAAAAAATTCTTTGTGTAATTTCCGATCGATCGGTATATAATTTTCATTTCTAATCAAAGGGAAACACCGTCAAATATCGATTCAAAAATTTTTCCGGATCGATTTCAATGATAGCTATAACTGGCCCCTAAGTCAGAAAATTATTTTTTTAATAAATAAACTAAACTGGAACTAAAAACAAGAATAATCAAAAATAAAAATCAATTTTCTATACATTTAAAAAATAAAAGAAATTATCGAAAAACAAAAGTAAATAAAAGGCAGTTAAGCAATAATTTTACCATCATCACGACTCGACAACTGGGATCCGGACTTGGCGTAGTTTAACAAATCGCTCCATTTATCCCGATCGCGAGTCGACGCCGCGCCATTCTATTGCGCAACCCAAGTCCCAAGGCTTCAGTCGTCCTGGTCTACGCCCATCTCTCCTCCGTAAGCATGGTCTGCTACTTTGTCGTTTCCATTAGGTGTACTGTGCGAGCTACGTGTACAGCCCACCGGACTTTCCCGATCGCAATTTTTGTAACAATATTTGCTTCGAAGTAGGCTTGCATGCAGTTCATGATTGTAATGTCTCCGGAATCGTCCTTCCTTACATAAGGTTTCAACAATTCTCCGTAAGACTTTCCTCTCGAACTCGGCGAAAACGTCGAAATGCCTTTTACTAAGCACTTAGGTATTGAATGCATACGTCAGTACTGACAGAACCATATTGTTTTGTAAAGCAGCAGCTTAGAAGATATGTAAATTATCCTGGATAATAGACTTTGTTAGCTTCGAGCAAATGCCCGCATATTTCTCCATCTAGGTTTTTATCGACTGCTACTACTGATTCAAGGAATTTGAAGGATTGGCCTACTTCAAATGCATGCTCCGCTACCTTGATTGTTTGGCCAACCGTTCTTCTTGCAAACGACCGACGCACGCGACACCACCATATACTTTGTTTTTGCTTTATTAATGTGCAGGCCTATAGTTTTGTGGAGTCTGCTCGATCTGAATGAAGGAATCGTTGTTACAGCTTGTTCGGTTCTTCCAATGTTGTCTGCGTAAGCTAGTATCTGGCAGTCCTTTCTAAATGTCGAGTGGTCTGGATAGCAATCTAGATCTAGCTATTTTAACTTTTAATTTGTTATATTGATCAAAGTCTGCAACCTACATATCCGTGTCAATTTATTTGGAATGCCGAATTCTCTCATGAATTTGTAAAGTTCTATCCTGGCTATAGTATCGCAGGCGGCCTTAAAGTCCACAAACAGGTGATAAGTTGAAATATTAAATTCGAGACATTTTTTAATATATAATAATACTTTTACACAATTCGTTATCATAAATCTATAAGTAAACTCATTCAAATTTTTAAATAGCTTGATATCTAGTCCACAAAGTATTTACATATTGATTTTCTAACGACCTTCTCTGTCTTTATAAACCCGAATTTGTTTCTACATTATAATTAAGCTTCTTTTCTTCACATAATAAAATATGTACAAGTACATACATATGTATCTTATAGATAACTCGTATTCTATAAATGTAGAATGTAGCTATCAAACGTTCTTCAGACGACCATCATCATTACCTAAATGTAAATTTCTCTCGTTAAGAACTCGCAGTCAAACTGCAAATTGGTTTTATTTATATTTTATTTTCGTCAATCTTCGCAGTTTGTCGTCTTCGTTTTTGTCTCCATCTTCGATTGTATCTGATGCAATTTCCCATGTTTTTTTCGCACTCTCATACACGTTACAGTTTTAGAAACCACAAAAGGAATCGCAATAAGTACTCAACTCAGTGATGAATAGGCCGATTGTGTCTTATACTTGAGTACCGAGTACCGACATACAAGTACTACCTACATATATAAAAATAAAATGCTCTTCCTCATTGTCATTCAAGTCAGGGACTATCACAATCAGATCTGAATTTCCAAAAGAGTATTATTACCTACATAAAACTGTGCGACTGTTGGTTGCTGTTCACTCATAATTCATGAATTTCGGTTAATTTAAATTCACTGTTTAAGCCCCCATGCTCATCATCATTGTCCATACAGCTACTCTATACTCGTTCTATATGACCATATCACGATCATGCGAAACTGGCCGAAATAAAAATACCAATCAGGAAAAAATTTAAATTCTGTTGAGGGCGTTCTGACACTACTCTGTCCATTTTTAGTACAGGTGCGTTTGCGTTTGTGTAGTGCTGTCAGTTCAGTTGGTGCTCGGGACTGGGGACTGGGATTTGGGGCTGAGGACTGGGGATACTATAAAACACTATAAAAGAAAAAGTCCAAAAGCCATTTTAAGCTGTAAAACAAATTAGATCCTTATCCAGCATAAAGTATGTGTCAGAGAACTATGTGACATATGTAAATCATTTTATAGGCTCAGCTAGCACGTATACCTACCTAAGTTGGGTACCTACAAAGCAGCCCAAATATGCAAAGTATTTATTGAACAATGATCGGAGAACGCTGGCTATAGTTCTGCTGTCAGATATAAGATACATATGTACATACATACTGATCGTATAGTGAAAACGAGGAAGGAGAAAGATCTTTTATACCTATATGTACAAAGAAAAAAGTTGACTTTTACCATATCCATCCACTCTAGATTTTTGGTACATGCGTTGTCGACGTCGACGTTAAAGTTGACGTCGCGTCGTCGTCGTTGTCATGTTGTTCGATCACTGAATACCTGTATTCTTTCTCTTATATACCTCACAGTCGCATATACATACATTATGCACATCTACTTGTAGGTAGGTAAGGTATATAAAATGTATGTCCGTTTATTCGATATTTTGTGAGCCCCCGAAGTGTATAAATAAACAGAAAATAAGAATTTAAATGAACGCAGCGGCAATCGACAACGATGATGGTGGTGATCATTTTTGTTTAAGCCATCCTCGGCTATTACCGGTTAAAATATAAAAAAAAAAAATAATAAAATACAAAATAACCCCGAGATACAGGTTCAGGTATGCACACGGATTTGGACAACACACCACTCAGAGAAAGACTCCAGTCACCATCGTCACCATCACCACCGCCACTGATTTACCAGTATAAATATGGTTGCCACATTTTGAAGAAGTCAATGATCTTCTCCTTTTACATTTCTTTAATGTTGATTAAGTTTTTAACATACTTAAATCAGTACAACCAGAAAAAATGATTTCAAAAAAATTAATTACAATTACTTTTAATGGAAATCTCAAAACAACTATTCCATTACTTTGAATTGCAATTTAAGAGTTTCAAATACTTATTATAATACTTAGCATAAATCAAGTGACAGCTGTCAAAAAGGCCAACAGCTCAACTTTCAATTACCGCAGCACGAATTTCGACATGCGGTTTTTTTTATTTGATAGATATGTGCAAATAAATAAAATAATTATAGCAATTTTAGAGCGAGGAAACATTTATTTCTATTTTAAATTAATTTTTAATGTTCACTTTTTCACATACAAAACACGCAAAAATGGTTGATTTTGACATATTTTTCCCTGTTTTTTGCTCAAATGCAAAAAGTACTTTGCATATACCCAAACTAGCACCCACCCCAAATCCTATAGTGATCCAAGCAGGGGGGTTGCAGGGGGACAACATGCCCTCCCTTACATACCTAGCTGTTAGTACGCCGACGTACTATCAATTCAAAAAAACTTGTTTTAGGCTCAAAAAACGGAATACAAAAAAAGTAGGGTTAAGTCCGAAAATGAAAATGTTTTTTTTTATGACTTATAGGTGTTTCCTCGCCTTAATATTTAAACATGTATTGAGACCTCTACTTAACTGTAAAAAAAATCAGAAGGAAATTCGTCCTGCAGTAATGGAAAGTCGCCCCAGGCCAACTCCTAGAAAAGTATTGCCAGATTGAAAACCACCTGTTATATAAAACTCTATCTTTGGGGAGACTCTATGGAGGCGATATCTATAGGCTATGACAACATTAACTCATGCAGTTTTATGTGACTTAACGTTTATCAAAAAATTGTTCCATGATAGTAACCTATATTTCAGTTATTGGCGATAGCCGCACCTTTTAGAACACCATAAACCCACGCAATGGTCCCAAACAAAAGAATCTGTCAAATGCGTTAATCGGACTGCCGTTGGTAAGTTTGAGGAAGTTAAAAGAGACCAGCGTATTCTTAAATCTTCTTAAAATCCACCTAGATCTTATTAATATAGTCAGTTAAAATATTTACCCTACAAAATTTGCACTCAATAAGACTTCAATTTACTTAGCTTTTAGTATGTAATCAAAATTCGGATCTTGGTTTCTATGTGGGTTGGTTTCAGAGTTTAAAAACGTATTCTGCAATCTGGCGGGTAGATGGCTATTTTGTGTTGCAAATGGTAAGGTAGTGTGAATTGTAGATGTAAGAAAAGAAACAGATAATGTTTGAAAATTTAACAAAAAAGGAGATAGCTGTATGAAAGTCTTGGCTTTGCCTTCAAGATCATGCGATTTAACACCGCTGAAGTAATTTATGCGAAGTCTCTTGTCTACACAGATAAGCCGGAGACAATTCGCGCCTTGTATAAGAATATTCACCGCTTTTTGCTGACGTATGATCCTAATTGCTTCAAAAAGTGGTAGAAAATTGGGCCTAGACTAGAATTTATTTGAGACAGCCGCGACTGCCACGTGCCTGATATAATTTTTAAAACATAATGAAAACCCCTTAAATTTATATTTAAGCTAAATTCTTGGCCGTATCATTAAATTATATGCATTTTATTTCTCCTTGAAAACCGCACGTCTAAAATAATACCGTTTATAAGTCATAAAAGTCTTATAAGGCTATCTCTTTTGTTTACATCACAAATATTTTCTGTCTCATTTTTCATTTTTCAAATACAGTTTACACCATCTTACCATTTGCAGTAGACGTCAACTCATCATAATAAAAAGTAATATTTTTGTTCTTGACATTAACCCATGTTTGTATCTCAACTCAATCTTAAGCTGTTTATATATGTCGAGCTTAACAATATCCCATGTGAGTTATAAATAAAAATTGGGTGGCGCAACAGTCCGTTGAGAACTAGTGCCTAGTGACTTACAACTCTCGACCATTCCTGTGTGCGAGTACTGTTGTCATGGATGGAGGGGACCTACAGTTTTAAGCCGAATCCGAACGGATAATTTGAGAAAGCACTTTTCATGACAAGAATTACTCTTGGAGAATTTGTCAATTCCTCGCAAGAGGCAGTACCCGTGAAAAAAAACTTTAGATGGCATAGGCAGGGATCGAACCCAAGACCTCTGGCATGACAGTCCAACACCCTTTTTTTTTCAAATTCATTTTTATTAATTCAATCTTAAGACTGTATTAAAGCTAGACAAAAATTCATAAAACTAGCCTAATTATCCATAACTTACACAGTCCGACGCACTAACCTTCATGCCACGGGTACTACTCCCATGTGAGTTGTTTTCGTTAATAAAATGCAGATTTTGCAACCTTATTCAGGCAAGATAAAACATTCTTATTTAGCTTTTAATACTAGAAATGCAAATTGTAGCTTAACTTTTCTACTCTAAATCAAAATGCGATTTTTTTTAAAACATCTCATTTTTAAATGGCGCCCAAGAGAGAACTTTCTGCTTCTTTGCGTTTGTAAACTATTTTGTATCAGTGTTTTTTATCACTCTTGGCAATCATAGAACATCAACGTAGTTATAACTGTCGGTTGGGAGAAAATTATTCGTATCTCTTGGAAGCAATTTAAAGAAAACCAGTTCTAAATGTTTCAGCCATATAGGAATACCAAATTTTCTGTACTGCCTGTTTTCCCTCTTTGCTGAATTATAGCCAGGACTGCCAAGCAACATCATTGACTTTTTAAATCCACAGACTATATACCTCCCTAGGGAGCATATACCTATAATCTTATACATATATGCCTCTGTAAAAATATATATACTTCTCTCTTACCCGATGAAGTAAAAAACGATACGAAGAAAATAAAATAAAAATTAAATAAACGTCCAATCGATTCGAATCGGAAAGACAATGTTTTTAACCTTCATTGAGATGCTTTGCTGGTGCTCTTGTTCTTTGTTTTTTAACTTAATGATCAATCGAATGCGAACAAGTTCTATAATATATTTATTTGTAGTATACGTATAATACGTGTGTACTCTGCCTACAATTATAGTTATAGTTATTTCAAAAGTATTTACACATTTTCTACAATTTAAATTTACCGACTAATCGTTAATGATTCAATTAGATCACCGTTTATAACGACGATGTGATAGAGTAAGTGACGATGAAGTCGCTGAAAATATTATACTGGAATAGGTGCAGTTAGAAACGAATACAGGGAGTGATATTATTTTAAACATTAAAATACAATTAAAAGTCTTTGACATGATGTTATTATTTTATTTTATTAAAAAGTTTGATCTTGATTGGAGCTTTTTTAAAGCCTAGTTTATACTATTGGACAAAATGATACTTCTATGTAAAAAAAATTCCAGTACGCACAGAGTATAGTACCTCTGGTGTTATGATTAGTGCGTAGTGGGCTCAATCCCTGCCTGAGCCGATTACAGCTTCTTTAACCGATAATTATTCTTGTCGTCAAAACTGCTTTTTTTAAATTAACCTTTGTAGATCCCTCTATCCCTGACATAACTTGCACGCACAGAATAAGAGTAGTAAGTCAATAGTCCCTGGTTCTCTACGAACTTATGCGCCACTGTGCAACTGTATATGGACAGGTTCAGAAAACATTCGGGACTTCGTTTGCAGTTAACTGCGTTCTCTGGACGTACATTTTGACCAAGGCAACTCGTTAGTTTTTCAAGTGTCATAAACTTCAAACTCGGAACTTAACTTCGCTAACCTCTACCTTCAGTTGATCGTGCAAAAACTACCAAAAACACGATTGTCTACAAAATGCTCCTCAGGCAAGCTACAATTTCATCTCGTCCTGTAATTTGTATTTTTTAAAAATATTACTTATTTCTTTTCCAATTTGACAAGGAACCCTTCTACACAAAACATTAAATATAATTGTGTAGAAAATAAATAAAGCACAGAGTAATAAAGTTCAGCTTATAGTTGAATGAAAAAGCACGACCAACTGTCATTTTGACATAAGTAGCCCTTACTAAATAGTTAGGAAGATTTTTCTTGGCTAACTTTCCATTCAACTTCCCAATAAAGTGGCCATAGTTGGAAGACAATTTTGTTGGCAGCTGGTCAATCAGTTACTAAAAACTTGACTTACTTTCAAGTCCCTTATGTCGCCTGAACCTGCCCTATGTCTTCGAAAACTTCACGAAAGAAGACTAAATGTCTAATCTCGTTGGAGATTTGTGATCACCTATTCGACAAATAAAACAGTCAGGAAATCATTTTTGTAGTGAATTTTAACAGTTGTCAAATTTGGAAAGATGACATATTCAAAGTGACAGCTGCCAAATCGCAGACTATTCAAAATGATACCTCTTTTTGGAAAAACCTATATAAAATTAGGTTTAAAAAAATATTGAGAACATTGATGATTTTTCCTCTTCTGAAAGAGAAATTTAGTTCGATATTGTCAACTTCTCTTAGTTTACAGGTTTTTGCTTTAGAAAATGTTGTAAAAACTTTAACCGTGAAAGAATAAAGTCTTGGCAAAATACGTTTCCAAAATGACACTGTTGAAATTTAAATATTCAGAAAATAACTCATCTTCTGGTTTCAGCAAATTGATCTACGAAGTGATCTACATTGACATTCAAAAGCGTACTAAAATACCAGTATTTCTTCTATTAAGGATTATCCATTATCCAGGTCTTATCGATGCAAAGGAAGAACTTTTCTACAAAAAGAGATTCGCAAGATACATTTGTTTAGTCCTAAAAACGTGATGTGAAAAATATTATTTCAGAGATATTCCCTACGATCATGACTCCATGATTGCATCGTTAAAATTCGGTGTTTAAAAAGTTGTTATTGATTGGCTTTGATTTGATGTATTTTAAGAACTTAGATTGAAGGTTAAATTACTGAATAAAGTCATTAATAAATATGATCAAAATTAAAGCCTAAAGATGCCATTGCAGCACTTAAGGCGAACTTAATACTTGTTTTACTGCAGCCAAATTTCGATGAAGTAAATTCGGATGGTATAATGTACACCTTCTTTTCAAAATATCTTTATTTAACTGATTTTTCATTATAACTATAATTCTCCATCTTTTTCTTTTCAACAATATATCTAAGATGGTGTGATGATTTTTCCTATTTTATTAATGTGGAACTACATTTCTTTTGAGTTAATTAATTGTTTTGATGAGGAAAAAGTCCCTTTTTAAAAAACTCTAACCCCTCGTAAAAAAAATGCAAGAAAAAATGATTAATGAAGCAATTGGAAAGGTACAATGATTTGATTTTATTTTATTTTTTTTTTTTGAAACTCTGAATAGAATTATGATTAAGACGAAAATACCTTTAGCCTATACATAAATCTGATGTTTATTTTTCTTAAATTCATTTAACAAATTGACTTAAAATGAATCTTTCTTAAAGGAACATACATATATATTCCAGCAGTTTATGTACTTTGAAAGATCAGGTAAATTTAAACCCTATATAGTAACATAAAAACTCGAACTACCTGTTTCTTTGTCAATAAATACAAAGGGTGCAAACACTTTCAAAATACGAGAATATCCTATCCTGTGTGGGAATGGTTCTTTTTTTTCTGATGTTTTTCTTTTTTGGTTTTTCAAAGAAGGGTGCACATGATTTAATGTTATAATGTGAGGTTTACCATGTTAAGTTAGAGCTGGCGATATAAAATATATGGATGCAAGAATTTTACTTCTCAGTTAAGTTTTTTAAGTTAAAATTCTGTTCACGCAATCAAATTGGGTTTTTTTGGTCTCCTCAAAATATTTCGTTTTCGCAGCGTTTTTTGGAACAAGGTGCGCAGCCATTTTGGTCTCCAAATTCATATCGAAATATTTCGTTTTCGCAGAATGTTTATAGAGCCTTAAATTATTTTCAGAAAACAACGCATTTTCCTCTTTACGAAATCTTTGATTTTTTGTAATTACGTGATAGGAAAACTCACCTTTTATTGGTATACAATATACTTTGTTCAGGTACATACATTTCTTGTAGGACAATAAACAATATTATAAATTATATAGGTATAAGGACCTATTTTTTAAATACTTAAGGCTAACATTTTCCAAAGTAAAATGCATCATCTATACCTCAAGACGCAATAAAAACAAATACGAAGCTTAAACTTTCTTTTTATTTCCTTTTTATTATGCTCGTAATATCTACAATAAAGATCCTGAGCAACAAACCACAAAGATTGATGTTTTTCAAGGTGTTATTCGTTAAATTAACTGTCCATAAATTGTCAAATCAAATTTAAAAAAAAATCATAACTTTGGTAGAGAATTAAGTTCTGAAAAAAAATCCCTTCACTAGGCATTGTGATACTATCGGGTTTTCCAATAGGGATTTTATAACTTTAAATTTAATTTGAGAACTCACTCTTTTATTAATCATCAATCTGTGATTGTCTTCATCAAAAAACTCCAACGAAATTCTCCAATTTATGGTCGTAATTCTCGCTCTAGAAGACTGGCCATAACATATTCGGTGAGTGATGTTGCCGTGTCAATGAGACAACGGGTTGTTCGAAGTTTTGAACAAAATTGGGCATTGCTCAGACCACATTATGGCATATTTTGCGTAATTATCGTGGTTAACACCCCTGAAAGATCAAGCTGCCTCAAAAATGCGTTATTGGTAGGTTGAAAATTAGTACTTAATTCAATAATCACCACTTCACAAAAAACAACTTAGCATTATTAGGCAATATTTTTTCATCGACGATAACGATTTCACGTTACTGTGTCCTTATCTCTCCATTATAAAAAATAAATTGGCTAACGCAACTGTCCGTTAAGAACTATGGCCTAGTGACTTACAACTCTCAACCATTCCTGCGTACGAGTACTGTTGTCAGGGATGGAAGGGTCCTACAGTTTTAAGCCGAATCCGAACGGCTAATTTGTGTTTAGTAATGAATCTCATATCTGATTAAATAATGGAGCTTTTTTTTGTATATAATAAACGGGCACTCAAGGGGTTATTAATACCCTTAACATGTTTAAAGTTTAAACATAGTGCGAGCGTTAGGAAAATAGGGAAGGATTAAAGAGGAGATACCGATGTGCGGTTAAAAAAAGAATCTCTTTAGGTACTTGACAGTACCTACGTCCGAAATTGAGCTCAAGGTTAAACTGATGTGCATTCCTGGAAGTACGAGTATTACGGCTGAATTGTTTGAGGGGGGAAATGCAAACTGGCTAATTCGAAAGAACACTGTTTATACAAATATCGGTGGAACAACGAAAGGCATGAAACATTGCGGCGGTTTTCCAGTGAGGTAATTTTATCGGTTATAGTTCTATCGCCTATCATTTTCAAAGCTCTTGTTTGGATCCTGTCCAAAATAATGGGTGATTTTTTGAGGTAAGGATTTTTATGCATTAGTATTTGACAGATCACGCGGGATTTCAGACATGGTGTCAAAGAGAAAGATGCTCAGTATGCTTTGACATTTCATCATGAATAGACTTACTAACGAGCAACGCTTGCAAATCATTGAATTTTATTACCAAAATCAGTGTTCGGTTCGAAATGTTTTTATCGACAAATTTTGTTCAGCGATGAGGCTCATTTCTGGTTGAATTGGCTACGTAAATAAGCAAAATTGCCGCATTTGGAGTGGAGAGCAACCAGAAGCCGTTCAAGAACTGCCCATGCATCCCGAAAAATGCACTGTTTGGTGTGGTTTGTACGCTGGTGGAATCATTGGACCGTATTTTTTCAAAGATGCTGTTGGACGCAACGTTACGGTGAATGGCGATCGCTATCGTTCAATGCTAACAAACTTTTTGTTGCCAAAAATGGAAGAACTGAACTTGGTTGACATGTGGTTTCAACATGATGGCGCTACATGCCACACAGCTCGCGATTCTATGGCCATTTTGAGGGAAAACTTCGGAGAACAATTCATCTCAAGGAATGGACCGGTAAGTTGGCCACCAAGATCATGCGATTTGACGCCTTTAGACTATTTTTTGTGGGGCTACGTCAAGTCTAAAGTCTACACAAATAAGCCAGCAACTATTCCAGCTTTGGAAGACAACATTTCCGAAGAAATTCGGGCTATTCCGGCCGAAATGCTCGAAAAAGTTACCCAAAATTGGACTTTCCAAATGGACCACCTAAGACGCAGCCGCGGTCAACATTTAAATGAAATTATCTTCAAAAAATAAATGTCATGGACCAATCTAACGTTTCAAATAAAGAATCGATGAGATTTTGCAAATTTTATGCGTTTTTTTTTTAAAAAAGTTCTCAAGCTCTTAAAAAATCACCCGATACTTAAACTTGTTTTAGGAGCACCTGCCCAAATATGCGAGTTATATTCAAGTTTTGGAAGAAGGCTTTGTAAATTACAGCCAGGTCAGAAGGGGTGAAAAATGTCTTCCACCGTCGGAGAAATCCTAAGCACCTAGAAGCATTTTTGGCAATATCGAATATGTGATCATTCCATAATAGGTGATCTGTGATACACATACCGAGTACTGATAGTTGATTTGTTTCCTGGATGCAAGTGCCGCTCATGGATAGCGGCATCGGGGGTGGGTTACGCCTTAACGACAGGAGACAGCATTGAGTTTTCGAAGCATTAAATTCTACACGGTTTCTGATTCCCCATTGTACAATGCTGTCGAGATCAGAATTTAAAGAGCTGCTGTTGAAGTTCCTCATCAGAAGGACAAGGATGTGAATCAAAAAAAATTGGACTCATTGAATCATAAAACAAAAATGCCATGAAATTAACAACCAGTAATAATAACACAATTCAATTCCAACAATATTTCTTTCTAGCGTTATTACATATGTACTTAAAGTTCTTGAGCTCATAAAAAAACACCCAATAGGTACATAATATGTTGCAAAATATAAATAATTATTACAATTCTAGATACATATCCATAAAATCCATAAAAGTGATTAATTCAACATTATATGGAACTGAAAAACTCTTGTCTACTATATTCAGTAAGTATATCCTAACATCTCTATATTTTTAAACGATACTTATTACTAAACTAACAATACATAGCTATGTATATTACTAAGTCATCACTTTTGTGATCAAGATATCATCTGATTAGGCATCTGAAAATAAAATATGACATCACCGCACTATCGAACAACGTCCGTTCTGTGAAAAGTGAAATCAATATAATAATATATAGAGATCCAATAATGATTCAACGATTTTGATTATAATATAATATACCATAATATATTTCAGAGATCAGAGAGTTATAAGAAAAATCACACATCTTGTGATTTATGTTTTCACACCTGGCACTGGCACTGGCACTCTGACACCTGCCACCTTTTCAACCCACATAAAGTAAGGCTGTGAAATGCAATGTTTTTGTATTTATATTAATTTAAATTTTTTGAAAGGAGTAACATTTCTTCATCGTCTTTGCATCCATTATATGCGATCACCGGTCAAGATCACTGATGACGGACCGGACGACCGAACGTCGATGGACGCGACCGACCGACGCACGGTTCGGTTCGATTACATTAGTATGTGCATTTTGTATGAGATTCTTATTCTTTTTTTTTGTTCTCCTTCTTTTAAGATATTGTTTCAAAAAATTACCCCTCCTCTTCCACCCTCTCTTTTAAAACCCAAAAAAACAAAAGGAACCACCAAAAATCCAAAAACCTAACAAAATATCAAGAAGAAAAATCATTATACCCAAAAAACCTAACTCCTTTTAATTTTGTTTCTTTATCTTTTTTTGTTGTTCTGATTCTTCACAGTTCATCCGCATTTCACATTTTTTAAAAAAATTTAAATTTCAAAAAAAAAAGTTGAAAAAAAATCTCAAGAAATGTACACCGAAAAATGCCTCCACAGAGTCCACATCAATCCAATCCATATACAAACGATTATCATTCACCATCTTCTTCATCGCAAAGGTATACAAGATCCATTCGAGAGGTTTTTGCTGTACATAGTTGCTTAGATACTTTACCTACGTTTTTTTTTTTTTACCTTTATATACATATGTACCTACCTGTATATGAAGTATCCATCAGATACTCTCACATTTATTTATTTAGATGGGAGTAGGTAGTAGGTAGAGGTACCTCAAAAATAATAAAAATAAAAATTAAAAGAAAAAATCTCTACGTTCAAACTGATTTTTTGTCTTTTATACATTGCCGCTCTTACAGCGCTGCTCTGCTGCTGCTGCTGCTAACTTTGCTGTCCATTCTCTGCTTTGAATCTTTGAGATATTGTTGTTGTATTATTCTATCTTACCTTTAGTCTTTTGCTTTTCATTTGAAAAATTGTGTTTAATGCTGAAAACTGGTTTCTCTCCTTCTCTCTTATTCTCTTAACTCCCGCATTTATTGAAGAAAAGAAAAAAATCAATAAAGGTAAGATAGAAATTATATTACGACCAAGACTTCACCTTTTTTCCATCCATTGTATATTCATACCTGTAGCTAGGTATAACAGGTAACAAAATACACGATCCACGAAACACACGAACTTAAAACAACAACACTAACAACACCAACTCAGAATGAGAAATCCAACAACAAAAATATCTTTGCCGTGTCGTCGGCGTCGTCGTTCGCTGTCGTTGTCGTTGTCGTCGCACAGCACAGCACAGGTATGGAATCACTTCGAGAATTGATCTGGAGCCCGATCGAAGTCTTAAAACCGAAACTAAAATTAGTCTAGAAGTGTTTGGCGTTGAAGGAAATACCAAATTAAGTGAATCCGAGCATATTGCCAAGTTTATTTATTTTCTGAGCCCGGATCTTTTTACAATTTTTATACCTACATACATTATTTGACTTTGCACGGTATTTTCTTCTTCTTCATGATCGAGCTATTTTTTTGTTAAAAAAAGTAATACATACGTAATACTTTCGAAATATAAAAGTTTTTTCTCTCGTTAAAAATATTTTTCAAAATTTTATCCTAAATTAACTAAAATAAACCCATGACGTTATCATAATTGATTCGTGTGAACACAAAATTCGTATACCTACATCCGGCTTCTGAAATTTTTTGAATTCAAAATATCCTAAATATTAGAAAACAAACCTGATGATGATAAAACAAACTAACTTACCTCTGATTTTTAAATGTGTTACAATGCGAGTAATTTTAACGAATTTAAGTTTATAATTATACTCGTATATATTTTTTGAATATTGTGTGATGATGGGACACTTTTCAAAAAGAGAGTGACCTCGTGGAAGGTAAGCAACATAATTTAATTTAATTAAATATATATAATACAATTTTTATTAGCGCAATAATAGTAGTTGTTAAATAAATATCACACCACCACGTGGTATTTAAATAACTTATGAAAATTTCCCGATGCGATGATGGGAAAAAACGTTGACGTTCGATGGCCGCAAGTATAGAAGCTCGCGCTTAGCCGGAGTTAACGTGTTTTTGTAGTGGGGTTGTTGGACTTCCTTATTAGCTTGGCCGCTTTATATGCTTTACGGCGCTGTAGGTATGATTATTGCGATGATCATAATGTAACTACACTACACGATCAGTCATACTTACATAGTAGTTGTTTTTGTTAATAAAAATAATGGAATGAAAATAGTTTTGCAATTCTTGTTTTTTTTTTACTTTATTTGTCATATTTTCACATAAATGTACGGATGTTTGCATGCGAGAATTTAAGATGCGTCACTATCTTTATAGGTATACGTTTTTTTTTTTTAATTATAATTCAAATAATCGTGTTAGTTTTAAGCGGTAAAAGCAAGCTAAAGGTCGCATTAAATAATATAATATAAATCAATTTGCACCAATTCTGGTGAAATTTAAATGAGTGAGTCAATATTGCTAGTTATTGACTTTTATAACTACTTGAAAGTTTCTATTTAGACATAACTAAAAGTACATATGTATAAACTTGTTTAAAACGTTATGAAACTAAATTAAATATATTAACTAGTTTTTTGTGGCAGAAGTAGTGTTGAATTTTTATTTGTTGAATTGAACATTTTTACATTTAAATTTTTTACTAGATCAAGCTCAGATTAAAAATAAAAACGAGTTTTAAAACTATCTTCAAAATTCAGATAAGCATCCCGATATTTTTTAACTGCGGGAGACTTTTTATCATTACATAATCGTATGTAATGTTGAGGCTTTGCCGCCAAATTTCCCTACCTATACGATACATTTTCAATATCTCCCATCAGAAAACAAATTACTTAAAACATATTTTCGTGGTAATCAAATGTTTTGTTGACTTAACATCTATTAACAATAATCGAACATTTTTCATTATTACTTTAAACTTTTTTTCACTTAAGAAATTAACTAAAAACGTGGACCACCATCAACAGAAATCAGAGAGAGTATTTTGGAAGTTTGTAAACGAAAACTTCTAACTTTCACGAAATTTTGTAGATGACATCCACCTACAAAACCGAGAACATAACTTACTTTACTTTAAGTGGCACTATAGTCTGATAAACCAACATACTTCTGGAGACAGCTCGTTCCCAGGCTAGCTGTCTCCAGAACATAAAGAAAAACTTAGATTTAAATATTTTGTCTTGTTGTTTTAAAGTATATCAAAGAAGTGAAATTTTGAATGAATTCAAATTTGTATTTGAAGCTAGAAAGTTCCTATAATTTCTACCAATTTTGTATACGTGTTGTAATTATCGACATCCTTCCGCCATTTTATCGTAAGGCACATTCTCAAGAAATATACAATACAAAAATAAAACTAAATTTATTAATTGTACTTAAGCTAAAATATGACAAAAGGTTAAATGGCTTCATGTGTTACAATAGCAAATTTAATTTCCAATACTTACTAAAAGCATAAGTGGTTTCTCCGACTAGCATTAAGTTTTTGATTTGTCGTCTACGATATACAATTTTTTGGAGCTTATGACAATTTGGCGGAAAGGGCTCAACTCGATATGTTGTATTAACTAGCAGCGATAATTTTTGTTATTAAATATCCAAGCGGAAAGCAAGAAGTTCCATTGAAAGAGATTTTAATAACCCTAAAGAAATATACGGATATTTAAAATGTATGTCTGTGTATAATAAATTCAAAACTTCTAAAATCCATTAAACTCAAATAAATATATGAAACGTTCGAACAAAAAGATAATAGCAAGGTTTTTCCATGATTGTCTTAGAGGAGATATTGAAATTTGTTAAAGAATTTTAGTGGCAAGAGTTTGGAATAGAAAAAATTGTATTTGCTTTTAATAAGTGCTTCTTATCAGTATTTAAATATTTAACCATGTTTTTCAAAGCAGGATTGTTTTAAAAAATTTAATTTTAAATATTATTTAGTTTATGATATTTTTTAGAAAGTTGCATGCTTACTCCTTAAATTATGACGATTTTTAGGTAAACACATAAAAATCGGCTTCTTAATTTTTGTTGTATCAACTCTCTTTGGTAATACTTTATACAATACAGGCATCTTCTTTATTTATGATTTAAAATTTTGTAACATTTAAAAATCCATTTTCAGTTTGGTTTAATTTGTGTTGCTTATGCACTTTTAAATTATTTTGTTCTCAGTGTTCATTTCCTCAAAATTCAATATAATTTCGTTTAACATTTAATGAAGATTTTTTCAGAATCGCGTTTTTTCTTCAAATTGTTTTTTGTTCTTTGAAAATAGCTAAAATTTCTAATTTAACTTTTTGTCTTAAATCCTATAATTCTTATTGTTTTAAATAGAATCAATGACTCGTATTCATTATAAAAGTTTTCCTTATTCCCACGGAAGTTCATTAACTCGAGTAGAGCAAGACGATGCAATGCATTCGAACTAAATAAGCGCGTCTTTGATTTCTAAAGAACTTTGTGGTTTTGCTTTTGTTTTATGTTAGCGTACATATAACATTTCTACATCTTGATTTCGCTTAAAAGATTCTATCATTTTCTTTTGTTTTCCGATTCATTAAATTAAAGAACAATCAACAGTTAAAGTACCCACGCAGTTGAATGTACGCATTCAACCCACAATTTTTTAACAATGAAAAAATTATAAATACAATTCAGATTTTGTTGTTTTTTTTTCCATAAATATATTCTTAGTTCATCTTCATTCGAAATGACCCTTGAAGATTTTGAAAAAGTTTTTTTTTTATAATAAAAAACGCCCAAAGTGTAATTTTTTATGATAATAGCAAAAATATCAACAACAACAACAACTTGCAAGCTATAAGACTTAGTGAGTATAAGACCAATGCCCTTTATGATGAGAACTCTATCTTTAATTTGACTTTTGTTTGTTTTTTTTTGTTTTTATTTTAATGAAACTGAAAACAGAAATTCATGGTTGACCAAAAAGTAAAACTGAATTATTCCATCGTTCCAGTCACTTGACCAACCGAAACACGTTAAGAATGCAAACTTACTTAACCATCAGGAAGCAAAGTGTATTTTTCTTTTCACTTTGTAAAAAACCGAAGAATTATTTAGTCTTCAGTGGAGTTTTGTCCTCCAGTCTAGAACTAATTGTATATAATTGCTTCTTTATTTAAAAACTTCTTTCTGCTTTTTGATACCAAAAATTACGTTAATATATTACAAAAAAGAAATGTGTTACTTTTCACAGCACATTTTGTGCATACAGTGTATTATTTAGTTAAGTTTGTACATACATATTTAAAAATTATGTGAATTATATTAAAATTATATTGATACAAATATAAGAAATTTTATTTTCAGATCACAAAATAAAAATATATTTAATTTGTGCTATGGTTCTCTTTGGTTATCTAGCTGTATGAGTGAAATATAACGTCATAAAGCTAGCTTACCGAAGTTAATATTAGCGCTAAGCCCACAAAATATAAAAAAAAATATTTAAATAAGATTGATTTTGAAATATGGAAAATGTGTTTTAAAAATTTGAAAATAAAGTGATAAAATCAAGGTAAGATGTTTTATTCATAATTTATAGATCCAAGTGAATACTAATCGAAATCTAGATAAAGTTTTAAAAATAAATAAATTTGGAAAATACATTCTGTTTCCGTTAAAATTGTAATAATTTTTTCCTTCTTTTGCATTATAAAATATGCAATTATTTCCATTAACTTTACCAAACGAATCCTGATAAAGTGGGTGATGTAAACACAAGAAGTTATATTTTACACATATTTGGTCAAAGTAGCTTTAATTGTATTTTCAAAAGGCAACCAACATTTTCAAAGTAGCAATGTCACAAAACTTTGATTTAATTCCAATTTCTGAAATTAGTTAAAGAAATATTTTCTGGCAATTTAAAAAAAAAAAAAAATATGAAATTCAACCAAATTTAGCAGAAGAAATATTTTAGAGTTCGCTAGTCAGCTCTTTCGTTTGTTAAATCAAATATTACTCAAAAATGGAAATATTTTCTTTATTGTATCCAAGCGTTTTAGTTTTATGTGACATCGTTATAATTATTTCAGACCACTTAAATTCAGTAAAGTTGGAAGTGTAAAATATGTACTACTAAGGAAAGTTGAAAATAAGTTGTGTAAAATATCTAAATTTAGATATATGGTGTGGAAGTCGAGTATCTTTAATGCTTTAAAATAATCTGTCAAGCCTAAAAGGCACATCGACTTTACACCGGTACGCAGTATACTCACTTCATATTTTTTTATTTATATATAAATAAAATTAGTTTGGTATGTTTACTTGAAAAATAATATCTACAATTCTTTAAATTTTTTCTATAAATTTGGACATAATATAAGTGAAAAAGAATTAAGCTTACAAAAATATATAGGGCTTGGGTTATTGGTTAAGGTGTTTCCATATGAAAGAAACATTAAAAAAAACACATTTAAGAAACAGAGCAACATTACTGAAATATTTTCTTTCGTCTTTACGCTCGTAAAACATTCCTGAAATGTTTTTCTTTATTTTATTAGTTTTTCAAGATTTACCTAGAAGTAGAACGTGCGTCAGGAATTATTAAATAAATATAAAATGTCGCGAAAATTTTGGAGCAACGAGAATGATACAAATTTATGAAATAAAAAATATTTTTTGAGATTCACTTGATGAAAATTTTAAAAACAAAATCAATAAACCCAATAATTTGTCTGAAATGTACGAAAATATAAATTCTGAAAAAGATGAGGTAGAAATAAAAAATGAATGATGATAAAACACGACACTATCAGTGCTACTTCTTCTTAAACAGTCCATTTTCACGCAAAAAACTGGATACGTGTGTACATGGGAATAAAAGAAATATTGAATTGTTTCTCAAAGCGTCTACACTAAAACAAATCAGAAACATTCCTAAAATGTGTTTGGAATTTTCTAAAATGTTTTTTTTTTTTTTGAACAAATGTAAAACACTTCAGAAACGTTTTTTAAACAATGTTTCTTTGGTATGGATGCTCTTAAATTTTACATAATTAAGTGAGGTTCTTTATTCTGTTAATCTTGATTTTCAAAATTCTGAGTATTTTATTATTTTAAGTTATTTTGTTTCTTGCGCTAAGCTCAATTAAAAATATCGTGTTTTTGTTTTCAAACAAAACATATACATATAAACGTATTAATTTCTGAGATGTTTAAACGATAAGTTATATGTTCAGTATTTAAAAAGAGATAAAAACCTATTCGTTCTTTTTTTATGAATGTCCAGTTTTTTTTTACAATTTTAGACAGAAATTAAGACAATAACTTCTTTGCTTATTGATTGCAAACTAATAGCTAAGAAAGTATTGGAGTTATTTATTCGCATTAACGTCAATTTGCAGGAAAAATAAAAATGTTTTTTTTTGAAAATATTGAACACTCATGAAAAGCACGGCATGAATTTTTTGTTTCCAATTTACAAAAATAAAAGTTTAATTTTGTATAACAGTTCTTTGATAGATTAAGAGAAAAAATTAAACTAAAAAAAAACATGACAGTTCGGAATTCAATAAATTTTTACATTACTTTAAACATTTTTAAGACGTTTTTTAGTGGCGTTTCCCTTTTCGTTCATATATCTTTTAGGCTTTCAACCACTACAAAGATTTGAACTACAAAATCAAAGGCATTTGGGATTGTACCAGAGGACATGCGGCAGAGGACCCAACGCACAATGGAAAAAATATTATAAAACACCGGTTATGAACTTAGTTTTATTAATTTAAACATACTTTCTTTGTTAATTTCTGAAAACTTTACTTTCCTCCAACATTTTTTATTTTTAAAATAAAATTTATATTAGGCTCCATTTTATTTTTTAATTTTCACTTAATAATTTTGATCTAAAGAAGATTGGGTCAGCTAAGCAAGGTAAGTTTATATCCTCAAATTCTATTCAAATGCTTATTCTATTAAATGAATTTTTTTAGATTGTTGTACATATAAATGATAAACCAAATTTTTCTTGAATTAAAAATCTATAAATAAATAAAGATTTTTTTAACAAAAATGGAGTAAGACAAAAAAAAAATATGTATTGATGCTAAAATATATTTAAATATGATTAAAATTTGTGTTTTTGTTATAATAATTAAAATCGTCGAATATGTTTTCCAGGGTCTTTATTTATCTCAAAATTAACCCAATTCTAAAATTAAAGTCGTCTTCAGCTATGAAAGATATAATGGACAAATTTGAAAAAACTAAAGAATTTTAAATTAACAAACATTATTTCGTAAATACATATTTATTTAAACGTTTTTATTTTTAATTTTTATACAAACAAATAAAAAATGCTAATGTTCCCTACAAAAAGGCAGAAGCTTAAATTTTATGACTCAAACTAGACTTTTCTGATATGCTAATACAAGTATTTTGGCTTAAAAGAACTGCGACTATCTTTATTTTTAATCATCCAAAAAAGGATTATGTAAGCTCTTATAAGGTTATAAACCTTAAATTTAAATGGAAATACGAATCTTTTAAATAAACTTATGGTTAAAAATAATTATAAACCATTAAACGCGCCAAAACTTGACTTTTCTAACAGAGTTGTTTATCTTCCTTCATTTAAAAAAGCTAATTAATTTACAAATAGGTAAAAACATTTACATGCTTTGTAAGATATTCATAGAACTTAAACCCTTAATTATGACTTCGTCGGCACGCGGCGGCGGCATCGATACAAAACTTCAACCACTTTAAAGAAATGCCACACCTAGTTGTAAGTTGTTTAAATTTGTATATATATACTTTTGTATCTTTCAATCAAAACTATTTTAAGTTCCAATTTCTCAATGTGCAATATTTTTTTGCACGACCAAACGATTTTATTTATACACATATCTGCGTGTGTACAAAACTACGTACATTTATATATGTATATCTACATGAAATGAGAAACTTATGTATTTTGTCTTTATGTAAGACAAAAATCATAAAAAAAAAACAAGTTATCTTCGAGCGCAAAATAAAAAGGCGAAATGAATTTTTAACTTCAGGTTATTGTGCTGTTAGTTACGTCTACGTGTAGCCTTTCCAATCTCTAGAGATATGCATAAATATTTTGTATTTGAATATTATGGACTCATGCTCTGAAGTGGCAACCCACTTAATTTTATTTTAAAAGTATTTTTATTCTGTTTCTCTCTCCTTTCTCAAGATTTCACAAAAACAACAAAATAAGAAACAATTTACCTACATCTACATACATACATATATATTCTTTTCATGGCGCGATATAGAGTAGAAATGTTTAACCATAGAAAATTAATGAAAGACTTAATTTTTATACACGCATTTTCTATGAATAATTGTCTATTTGATTATCAAGAGTTTTGACTTTCTTAAAAATACTATTTAAAAGGCACGAACATTTCATTTAAACCCTTGACTTGATAAACCTGATTCAAAAACCAAATTCAAAAATTAATCAATCTTACCGTTCTACATTAGAGCAGAGAGGAGTCAAGTATGGATGGTTCCTCTGGAATATCGTGTGTGCCGGTGCCCAGTAAGTTACTTTAAAATTAAACTTCTTGGCTGCCACAGGTAGAATGGAGCATGCATTACCATCACGAGAGCGTTATGAACCAACCGTGCCCATCACGTCATCATCATCATGATCAACATCAATTGGGACTGGGAGGCAGGATAATAAATTGTGTTTAAAAAAGAATTTGAACTCTGGATCTGGATTTGGAAATGGACGAAAGATTGAAGTAAAATAAAATGAAAAAAAAAACAAAATAAATAAAAAAAGAAGAGAAGATAATATTGAGTAGGTACATTATGTGAAAAATAGCGACCCACGTAAAATTTTTGACAACCTGTAATCATACAAATTCCATTTGTCGGACATACACGCGTACATATGTACCATGTACTGTGTAGGTAGGTATAAAGTGGACAAATAAAATAACAAATTATTACAAATTCAAGAGAGAAAATAAATTAGTTATCATTAAGAACACCATTTTAAGTTTTTAATATCGCATTTTTACATAAAAATGCACTTAAATTCGAGTATGTTGGGTTTTTAAGTAGTGAACCCACTGGGAAATAATATAATACAAAAAGTCATATCATTTGACATTTTGAACGATTGTCTTTTTGCAAAAATAAAAGTTATCATTAAAAGAAAAGAAGTTCAATATTCATAAAGTTTGTTGTTCTAAAAAAGTGTAGCTTTTCCCTAATAAGTTTTTTTTTTTAAATAAGTGAAATAGCTAAAAAAGATATTTCAACACTTTTTCTTCTCATCATCAGCATAGATTATACCAGCAAAGCTTCTAAAGGGTTATCAAACCAGTCTTTTTATAGGCTAAGGGTTCTTCAAGGCAATCCAAAAGTGCTTTCGTTTTGCCTACTTTGACTGAAAAATGTTCACTATTAGTGACTTTTAAGAATTAGTTTTTGAAGATTGTATCTTCATTCATGTTTGATAAGTTTTCATTTGTCAAATATTAAAATATTACTGCTTAAAAATAAAACCCCTTTATTTGGGACTATCGTAAATTGAATATTCTCTTCAAATGTTTCCGTCTTTCAAACATTGGGAATGTAAAGGATGTTTAAAATGTTTCCTCTCAATTATTTTCAACTGGGAAAAAGATTTCCAGGGAAATATTGAGCTTGAATTTTTGCTCGAGGAAAATTTATCTCCAGGATTTATGATTGAGGAAACAATTCAGTGGAAACAAAAATTTCCGAGGGAAACAAAATTTCCAGGAGACTCACGATTTTTGTTTTAGAAGTTTTCGATTTACTTTCCAGTTTTTCATTTTTTTCGAACAGCTTTTTAAATATACCGCTCGTAGAATTATTCTATGAATTCTTTCTTTTTCATCAATTTTAATATATAGAGTTTATTATTTAATTTATTTAATTTTAATATTGTGTATTGTATAACTTAGCAATAAAGAAAAAATAATTTTAATAAAATAAATTTATTTGTAGCAGCAAAAAGATATACAATGGTTTTTAAAATGAGTTTAATTTACAAGGTTTCTAAGCTTTGGCTTTTACATGAGAAGCTTATTTTTATCTGTTAAATCATAATAATAAAGATCGTTTCAAAAATCACTTTTTAACTTGTAACATTTATATCAACAAACAAATCTGATTCTTTCAATAAAACAACAATATCACCCCTCGTTGATTCTGCAAAAACAAAAAAGTTATTCTTTCTTTTCAATTGATTTATTGTATTCCTTGTGCCAATCCAAGTTCATTTTCGCTACGCTTTCACCTCGCTTGGCAGCTTGTTTACCACTATATACCATAACTATACATCCTACAATTGTTAATCCCATCATAATATTTGCTAAACGAATTCGAATACGATTGCGGCAACGTTCCATCTCATCAAAGCTGGAAAAAAATAAAATATTATAATTTTAGTTTCAGGTTTACCAAATAAATTCCTTAATTTAACGGAAATAATTTTTGAATGTTTTCCTTTTGGTTTCTGATTTTTCTGAGATGATAAATTTAAATGGAATATGATCAAAAGAGATGTCAAAAGTTGCATTCCTGAGAAACCAAAGGAAAAATAAATATAAAATTTTTAGGGTCGACAAAAAAGATCCTTTTTTCGAAGAACCATTACCAGAAATTTGTATTTATATTTGTTTTTGTTTTCAAAAGAGAAACAAAAGGGTGTTTATTTTCTTACATTAACCTACAAATTTAATCAATTTTTGTTAAGGTGCTAATGGCAAAATGTAGCCTTTTGGCAGGTTTAAACCTAAAATAACTATATTATTTTTTAAAACATACAAAATAAAGAACTTATTGTGTTTTGCTAAGATTTAATTATCAACGTTAAACATATTTTATTGATTTCTTATAACAGTTGACCTTTTTATTGAAATACCTATTCGGCCTTATCACAGCCCATGTGGAAGGAAATTCGTAACCTATGTAGGTATATCACTTCCGATCAGGTCTGAGATAAGGCTGGTTAATATTTCTATGGTTAGGATTTTTGACAACGAATTTAAAACTTCCTCTTTAGTCTAATCTATAATAATCTGATCTTAATAAGTTTTCCTGAGATCTAAGAACCAAGCAATAAAATTAGAAGTTAACTTATTAATCTTGACCATGTTTTTCATAAATTCTACATGATTTAATTATATGTTTAAAATTGTTGCAAAAAAAAACATGAACAAATGTATTTTTCAATGTCAAGGACAGAGTTCATTTGAAAAATACCAGACTCTCGTTTTATTGAAAACAGACGCTGCCCTTCAATTTATTTATATCTGACATGCATTCGCAATGTTTTTCTTTTGTCTTTTTGTGCATCTCCTCTCTACAAATCGCCCTAGTAAAATAAAGAATAATAAAGAAAATAACCAACAAAAAGTATTTCACAACTAAAAGTGAGTTGGAACTTCTTTTTTTCTTCTTTAAATTAGTGTGTACCTACTAATTTTTGAAAATTACCTCACATGGCTGGGAACTTCTTCGATTGACTTATATTTGCCAGTCCACACAAGGAACCTTCTTTCCCAGTTATCGGGACTATGATTCTTGGCTTGTTGAAATCGGGTCGAATTCAATGAGAAGTATCTCTGGGCAAGGAATCCTCTAGTTCTTGTTAGATTTAACAAGCTTCTACCAATCATCTAGAAAAACAAAGAGGAAATGTATTAAACAAAATAGTCCACCATTTAAATTAAATTGAATATTATTTACGATTGCAAAGGTAGAATTTTTGAAGATGCCAACAATAAATTTAGAGAAAAAATTAAAATTTATTATTATACAACTTGTTCGGCGCTATAATTTATATGATCTACTTTTTTGACATACGCCAAAATGAGCACGTAACTTGTGGAGACTTTTATCAGCTGCTAAATGGGCGCGTTCGAAGATATAGTTATTTTTGTATTCAAACGTTAAAAATTAATTTATTTTGAATATTGAGAAATAAATGTTTTATAGATTCTGAGATTCTTCGTGAAAATAAAAATGTGTTTTTCATTTGCTTGGTTTTCAATTTTTGAAGCATTAGAAATTAGTCTGTTGTTCTTTTGCTGCACAGTTAAGTGTTCATGAAGTAGCTATAGCTCAGATTGTAAGTATTTTGGTTAGGATTTATTTTATATATTATTTTATAAATTAAAATCTACCTCGATGGATATACTATAATTTCAAAACATTTTATTCCATAAATATTATTTCATAAATGAGCTGAGTATGAAAAAGTTTTCTTTGAAACGGTCCTGATCTAAGTATTTGGCTGAGATTCATCAAAACTTCAAAAGTGAATCTTTTAAGAAGTTGAATCAAAAGAAAACTATTCTAATCGTTATTTTAAATACTCTTCTTTTTGAAATTAAACTATTTTTTTTTATTTTTGTAGGTCCACCTTAAAAGTTTAAATCCATAGGAAATATGTAAAGATTGTAACAAACTTAAAATTAAGCGTTCAAACCAATAGCAAATATCATTTTAGCAACTTATGACATTTTTTTTCGATTTACTCAAAATTCTCAAAAATAGAATTTTGAAATTACACCCCTCATATGCATGTTTTAAATTGATAATAGTTCTAGTTAAAAACATCGAAACAATCGCTGAGTTTGCTTTCTAAATATTTCAAAAGTAATAAATAAGAGATTTTACTGAAAGGTGCCATAAATTCAGTACACCATCTATACGGACATTTTTAAAATATACAACTACACCTAGGATCTTATTATGTCACACGATTCTATAATAAAATAGTTGGAGTTCGAATAATCAGAACTACGAACGTTTTGAAGAATATTCAAACAAACTATTAATCGTATTTTTTGAATATTCAGAGAACTAAATGTTACGTGATCTTATTTAACTTTTGAAATTGATTATTTTCATTTAAAAATATTTAAATTTTTCAATTTTATATTTCTAAGATTTCTGAGAATTTTCTCAAACAGATTGACAGAGCAGGAGAACGAAATATCAACACAATTCACTATTCATTCTCATCTAGCAATCAAGTGAGCTTTAAATTTTTTAAAATTCTTTTTGTATTGTGCCATAGAGAATTTTGGAGAAATCGTATCATACCTACAAATCCTGGTTCTCAAATTTTTTACAGCAAAATTGAGAAATTTGTATGACTGAGATCTTAGAAACATAAACTGACCAAGTGATTCAGCATTTTAAAATTTAAAATTTTGACATATTTTTATTTATTTATTTATTTACTTCATCTATCGAGTTAACTCTTACAGATTGCTTTTAACTACATACTAATTCATTAATATATCATTTAAATATTGCTTAATAACATTCCTTTCTAGGCTTATATCTAAATATAATTCAAATTCATTAAATGATTTCATGCATCTTGAAATCGGTTCATTTAAACCATAATTAAATCTATGATATGGTATATAAAACAATTGTCTTGATCTTATATATCTTTGAGGAACATACAAATTTAATAGACTAAGTAAATCGGAGAATTTTATATGGTAAGACAATATATCATGAACAAACATTACACAATTAACAATTCGCCGATTTTCTAAAGAGTTCAGACCAATTAAAGCGCATCTTATAGAATAACAAGGCATTGAATCTAAATTCCATTTAAGTTGTCGAACTACACATTTTGTAAAAGACTTTTGAACTTTCTCAATACGATTTTTTGAAACTGTATAATGAGGATCCCATACAACTGAAGCATATTCCAAATGAGGACGTACAAGAGACATATAGACGGATTTGATTGCATATGGATTCGAAAATTCGGCACAATTTCTTTTAAGAAAACCCAACATTGAATTCGCTTTAGCAATAACATAATCCATATGCCCAAAGAAATTTAATTTGTCATTGAATATTACACCGAGGTCCTAAATCTCCGAAACTCTACATAAGACGATGTTTGAAATATTATAATTAATAATGGTATGACATCGAGATAAAGACATAAAACTACATTTATTGATGTTAAGCGAAAGATGATTACTTTTACACCAATCGTTTATAGTATCAATATCATTCTGTATTAATATACCATCATTGATACTCTTAACAGTTGCAAATATTTTAAAATCATCCGCAAATAATAGACCATTTGTAAAATTCAAGTATAATGGTAATTCATTTATGAAAACCAAAAACAACAATGGACCAAGATGGCTCCCTTGTGGAACACCAGATGGTACATATATTGTTTTTGTTGACAGCGAGTTCAAAATTTTCACGACTTGTTTTCTATTAATCAAATAGCTTGAAATCCACTTGAGAAAAGTTGAATGGAAACCGAATCTATTGAGTTTTTGAACAAGAAGTGGTATACAAATACTATCAAACGCTTTCCGAAAATCAGTATAAATTACATCAACCTGAAAACCAGATTCCAAGGCATTTGACAAATGTTGAGTAAAAAGCGACAAATTAGTTGTAGTAGATCTACCACTCACGAATCCATGTTGACATGGAGAAATAAATTCTTTAACATGAAAATAAATTTTGTTTTTTACAATCAACTCAAAAAGCTTTGGTATAGCAGAAAGTTGGTGATTGCACGATAATTCTCAATTTTATGTTTTTGACCTGATTTAGATTTTCTTATTACTTAACTGACAACCCTCCCTAAAACTTTAATATTAATGTAATATCAAGAGCTTTCAAATGGTCATTAATGTTTATACCACCGACTAACGATGCTTCGTCCCAAACCAGGTAATTTTAGGTTCAACAGTGAAAAATAATTTTGCTATACTTAAATTAGATAATAAAACACAAATAAACTATTCGACTATTTTTGTTTTCAAATGCAAACCGAATCGGCTATGGGATTTTTTATTATTAAAAAATGTAACAAACTTGCTTCAACCTACATATGGTTACTACCACTTTCAAGCAACTACTAAAAGTCAGTATTTCTCTTGCAACTACCTATAATTATAATCTTTGTTATAAAGCACCAGCGCTAAAAAATGCTCTGCAGCGCTCGTTAAAAGCTTTGTATGATCGATCTTTAACAATATCTTCTACGTTAAGTTCCGATTGGAGAACTCGCAACTGTTAAATAAAACAGAAAGGTAACATTAAATACATTTCTAATATTCAAAACCAATTTAACTAACCTTTCTTTGCTCAGATTTGAACTTCTTATCAACTTCGAAATCATCTCGATTTGATTCTCGTGCTTCTTTAAGTTGCTTTACCGATTCAGCTGCTACCATAATGCAACGTTTTATAGCCTCTTCCCGGTGTTGATGACCCACTCGAAGTTTACTGTACAAATCATGGCAGGTTCTTTCGGAGTCTACTTGACCCTTAAAGGATTCTGTTGGCAATGACGTGTTCAAGACATAGATAATCTTATCATCGAGATCTCGCATCTTCTTTAAGGCTTCCTGTGAATGCATTTTTTGTTTTTTGTGTCAAGCCGACAGAAGTTAGTGCAACACATTTTTAAATGAATAACTATTTTTCATAATAGTTTTACCTGAAATTCCAAGAAGTCATTGCACGAATATGATATTGCCATTGTTGAATCTTATGCAATATTAATTAATTTATTTTTATTTTACTTATTATTAAAAAAAATTACTTTTTTGGAGTAGCTATTTCTTTTATCTTTTCGTATTTTGACGTAAATTCTAACCTAACCTCACAACAAAATAATGTTTCTATTCCAGCTGGAAATGAAATGGCAATTTTCTGAAAATTCCTAAGGAGTAGCTTTCACTTGGAAATTATGTCCGTTCGAATAACTATTTGTTTGATTTATGTAATTTGATGAATATGAAGTGTGTCTGACATTTAAAGAAGATTCCACCCATCGAATTCAAATACTATTGATCGGAATCGATCACGTGTTCAAACAAAATTTGTGAAAAAACTTTAGTTCAAGAGTTAGCTCGGCTTATAACCGTAATAGAATAAAGCCAACAAACATACATTGCGTCCCATGATTGATAGTTACGTCTGCTTTAACATAAAAACAAATAGCTTAATTTAGGATTAGGATCATAAAAAACGAGTTTTAACGTTGAAAAATTTAGTTTAATCAATTGGCAAGTTATATTTCAAATGCATATCTTTGATTGTAACCCCATCAATATTAGCTAAAGCACCCAGTACCACCTGCGTTGCATCTTTGATGTTATTGAAATCATGCAATAAATTCATAATTTCCTTCTTCTGGTCATCTTCATTTAAAATTGCTTCACTATCAATTTGTTCCTCCAAAATTTTCAACCTCTCCTGCAACTCATCAAGTACGAAATCTCCATTCGTTTCCATTTCTGACATTCCACCAATCTGCAATCTGACAACTCGCCCCGTCTACTCAGCTACTCTCACTTCCAGTCTCCACTATTGAAAGGGAAAGAATTTCCTAGTCTAGTTGCAGGTTCTTACACTCGCGTGTTGTAATTCTCTGTGAAAATTTATAAAATCCAGAAAAGGTAAACATATATTATGGAAAAATAAACAACTGACATTGCAAATTTATGAATTAATTACCTGTGAGTGAGTGAAAGTATCAAATTCAATCCACCAGCGAGGTTTTATGGTGAGCACTATTTAACGATGGGATGTCGCTTTCAAGATGGTTGCTCTGGAGACTGGATAAATATATATTTGTAGAAAAAATGACAGTACTCGTGCTGATTTTCTGACTGCGCTTTTTTCCCGTGAAAGCACGGCACCCCGTGTATTCGCACTTTAATAAACAAATTTATAGAATTTTTGTTTTTTTGTAATAATTTCATGCAATTTCAACGGAATTGAGTTCTTTTTCCAGATGTCGACAACTCACAGACACCGTTATAAAAATGTTGGCTTGGACTCGAGCGAAATGCGCCGACGAAGGGAGGAGGAAGGCATCCAAATCCGAAAACAGAAACGTGAACAACAATTGATCAAACGAAGGAATGTCGATGTGCCAGTCAATATGGAAAGTGACAATATCCAGGTAATAATCAATTTGATAAATAACACCTCTCGTAGCCCCACAATTCTCATTTCAAATGCCATACAATCATGACAAGGTCATTTCTTGAGGCGAAAGAAACTTTCTTTCTGCAAGGTCATTTTTTTAGATCTTGCAAATGAAAGTAAAAATGTATTGCTTACTCTAGGAGGAGGAGATGCAAATGCACCAGAATGACATCATAAAGAAGGAAATGATCGAACAGCTATACAGTGACGATGAAAGTCTTCAGCTGCTAACAACTCAGAAATTCAGGAAACTCTTGTCCAGAGATCCTAATCCACCGATTCAAGAGGTCATTCAGAAGGGAATAGTTCCACGTTTTGTGACGTTTTTAAAAAACAATTCAAATGCATCGCTGCAAGTAAGTTTTTTAAGCTTTAAACTTTAACTCGACAAAAAAGAAGATATTTAACGAGTTATGATTGTTTGTTTTTTAGTTTGAAGCTGCATGGACATTAACAAACATAGCATCGGGAACATCTCAGCAAACTAAAATAGTTATCGATTCGGGAGCTGTACCGATATTCATTGAATTACTTTCTAGTCCTCATGACGATGTTCAGGAACAGGCAGTATGGGCGCTTGGTAATATTGCAGGTGATTCGTCTTCGTGCCGGGATCACTTGCTCAACTCTGGCATACTTCCACCTCTACTGCAGTAAGTTAAGAGTAAATTTTTCTTGTTTTTTATACTGTTTAAAGTTTAAATTAGATCCCATTCCCAATTATTCAATAAGGAACAATTCAAAAAGAAAATATGATTTCATCAGAAAACTTTAAAAAAAAAAAAAAACAACTCAAAACTTGTTACTCTACAAAAAGTCAAATGCAAAATGTAGATGGCTTCTAAAAATGAGCAAAGTCAACAATTTTGTGCAAATGACATTCAAAATCAACCCAAACACATCAACCGCACCGGTGACTTTACTATACACTATCCACAAATAATATAGACAGCAACAACAATATTATCATTCATCCAGAAAGCACTGCAAATCTTTTAGCCCAAAATTGGGCAAACGCTTCAGAAAATATCAATTTGTCTAACCAATTCTTAAAATAAAAAATGAGCTCCTTACAATTCTCTCAAACACTACAGCCAGTCAACACAACAGCCTCAAGAATTGAACTAACAATAACTTTCACTGAAGGACTATAACTTTCAGAGAAAGACTATAAGCAACCCTGAAATCTGCAACAGGCATTCCTATTCCAAAACAAAATTGAAGAATTTTCTATGTCTGTCCAAAATAATGGAAAAGAAAATCTTTCTAGCCTTAATCAAGTTGCGTTTAAGGCAACTTTATTTGAGTAGTTCGCTTGGTCTTATTGAAAATTGCATCCATAACATAAACCAGGAACTTCAAAGCATTCACACATGGTCCCTGCAAAATGGCCTGTTCTTAAACCCCACCAAAACTATCTTGGAGTAGTTTTTAACAGGTCGTTAACATGGAAAAATCACATTAATACTACTGTTGGTAAGGTATATGGTGCTCTTAGAATTCTTCAAAATTCTCAACACATAACGCCTATAAATACTAGAAAGA
This sequence comes from Eupeodes luniger, assembly GCA_951509635.1. Classification (NCBI taxonomy): domain Eukaryota; kingdom Metazoa; phylum Arthropoda; class Insecta; order Diptera; family Syrphidae; genus Eupeodes; species Eupeodes luniger. The sequence continues at coordinate 4,000,034 of OX608074.1, forward strand.
TGCTAGCAAAAACATTGATCATCCCTATACTCACGCATGGTTGTGAAATCTATTGTAACTGTGATACTGAGAGTAGACGAAAGCTTACAGTTGCGTTCAACAACACAATAAGATACGTATATTGTCTAAAAAGGTATGACCACATCTCTGGCTTTTCTAACTCTTTATACAATATGCAGTTCAAGCACTTTCTTCACTACCGAACACTTCTTTTTAACCTTATGCAGACGCGTCAACCACAGTACCTTTTTAATAGATTACAATTCCCAATTTCTAATAGATCAAATACACTTATAATCCCACGACATTCATGCCTTACATCCGAGCGACAGTTCTTTGTCAACTCCATTCGCCTTTGGAACTCCTTGCCAAGAGATATAAGAAGACTTGAAAATGTTAAAATATTTGAAAACAAACTTAAACTCTACTTTTCTTCGTTTTAGTTATTTGTGAGGTTTAACCTTTAATAATTTAATTTAAATCAATGGTGATACCAATTAAACTACACTGCTCAGTTTTTTCCATTAAAATGTAATTTCTATTTTATAATTTTGCATATACTTGCTCGCTATTGTATTAAATTAAAGTTAGCTTTTGTTATCAAATTTGTACATTATTTGAGCTATCACTTTTTAATAAGATATTGTATCTTAATGTGTATAGCATATCAATGAATTAAATAAACTAAAATAAAAAAAAAGGCCAAGATGCTTTACTTCACATCGACTATGTCATTTCAAATGCTCTTTCAAAAACATACCCATGTACCACACAGCATAAACACCTTTCCACCAAAAATATTCTAGCGGGAGCAGGACACATCAAAAATGCTCCCAAATCTTGTATTCTCCATGAACTCTATCATTGACTTGACATCAAAAAACAACAAATCTAAAATTACCAAAAAAGTTCTATGCGTCATCGCTACAATTCTTAAAGAATCAAGGTTTAACAAACTGCCAACCAAAATAGAATGACTCATCACCAACCAATCGATGATTATCTCAACTATATTTAAGTATAGCCCCTGACTTAAGAACTGGAGATTTATCTTCACTAATTGCTCTAGAACTCCGGACACCACCTCTTATGCGGTGACTAATAAAAACGGATCAACCACAAGAATTGATATTCTCCCATATTTTATTTCGGTCTTTACAGCACTGCAAGCGACTAAAGCTGCAATTCAAACATAACTAGCTTCGCTAGACTTCCTTCGGGTACACTAACACCTATTCAACAAAAAAGATCCCCAAACCACTTGGAACACCTGCCTTGATCTGAAACATATTTTGGAACTTTGTTGTGCAAAGAAATGTCGTTAGATTTATTCCTAAAGTGCAGAGAATTCAACTTAAATTATATGCCTTTGCCTTTTCTAGTTTAGAATTAACATAACATAATTTATAAATTCCTCCTTCCTTTACTAATTTCATTACCATTTTGTTGTATTTATTTTTTAGAGTTTTAAGTAAAGAAGAACGACTCACAATGACAAGAAATGCCGTTTGGACTTTATCAAATTTGTGTAGAGGAAAAAATCCACCTGCTGATTTTTCAAAAATCGTCAAAGGCTTACCAACGCTAGCCCGTCTCCTCAATCACAACGATGCTGATATTCTCAGTGATACTTGTTGGGCTATAAGTTACTTATCGGATGGGCCAAATGACAAAATAAAAGCTGTCATTGATGCAGGTGTTTGTCGTCGTTTAGTTGAACTTCTTATGTACGTTAAATTATTTGAAATATTTATTCCAATAAAAAAATAATTAAAACAAATATCATAATTGAAGGCATCCTCAAAACAACGTAGTTACTGCAGCACTGCGAGCTGTTGGTAATATAGTAACTGGCGATGATATTCAAACGCAAGTGATTTTAAATTGCAACGCATTACCCTGCATAAGTGCATTGTTAAGCTCAGAACTCGAAACCATCAAAAAAGAAGCCTGCTGGACAATTTCGAATATCGCTGCCGGCAATCGTCAACAAATTCAGGCTGTCATCGATACGAATATATTTCCAATTTTAATGAGTATTCTCCAAACATCAGATTTTAAAACAAAAAAAGAAGCAGCATGGGCCATAACAAATGCTACAAGCAGTGGTACAGCTGAACAAATTAGATATTTGGTAAGTTGAAAGTTATGTTTTAAAAAATTACATAGTTTAATCTTTTATGTTAAAAAAAAAATAGGTTCACGTGGGTTGCATTCCACCAATGTGTGATTTCCTAACTGTAGTCGACTCCGATATTGTGCAAGTAGCACTAAACGCTTTAGAGAACATATTAAAGGCCGGACAAAAGATCACAACCAAACCTAATCCCTACGCAATGATGATCGAAGAGTGTGGAGGTTTGTTCTTCTTGATAATTCAAAGACAATTTGGTATTAACATTCCTTTTATTTTCAGGACTTGATAAGATTGAATACCTTCAGTCACATGAAAATCGAGACATCTATCACAAATCGTTCTATATCATTGAGCAATACTTCGGCAATGAAGAGGAGGATGCTCGCGTGGCACCTTCGGCGGAAAACAATCAATACAACTTTAATCCCGATCAGTCAGCTCCTCATGGCGGTTTCAATTTCTAACCCAACTAACTATAAACACTTTTGGGAATTTACAGTTATTTGTCATGCACACGTATTAAAAAAAAGAAAAACCAACAACAAAATCATCTGAAAGATTTTTAAACAAAAGAACAAAAAATAAAACTAAACAGCTCATTTGAGAACGAACGCATAAATAATCCTAAAATAACAAAAAGTGCAGCCGAAACTATAAACAAAACAAAAGAAAAACCGAGTTTCGCATACACTGGACACTTTGTTGTTATTTTTTAAAATTTATTTTCCGTTGAGTTTAAATTTTTGCTAACAAATTTTCATAACTTCCTGTTTGCTTTTTTAAGAACTTGATTTCGTGTTACAATACTTTTATTATTAATTTTTCAATTATTTTTTTTTGTTATGTATAATGTACATATTATAAAAGATTTAAAACTATGTATATTTTATTTTTATTGAATTTTGAGATTTTGTATTTATTATTTTCCTTTGTTTTTTTTTTCTTTTTAATTCTTTATTATTTGAAAAAGGCTATATTGATTAATTAAATATATATATATATATATATATGTATACATTTATACATTTATAATAACAGCCATATTTGCTCATTAATTATTATTTTGTTTTTCATTTTAAGGGTTTTTAACTAAAATGTTTGTATTTTTGGTTGGAAAGTAGATTGAAAAATGAATATTTGATGAGTGAAGTTATTTAAAATGAACACGGCTTAAAAAAAAAGAAACTTAATACAACCGAATAATAAAAAGAAAATAAGGTATGTAATTCCTCAAAATAAAAAGAAAAATCATCTCATTTTCATTTGGTTTTGTATGTCCGGTGTTTTATAACATTTTTGAGGTAAACAACAAACAAGTGATTGGAAAAAAATGTCCAATTGGTGAAAAGTTCCGATCGGAAGATTTTTTTGTTGTGGGTAAATGAATCAGAAAAGAAATTATGGGCCCCATTGCGAACGAGATTTCCCTGGAAATATTTCCCACGTTTGAAAGATTCGTATCATGAATCATTTATTATCTAGACTCCCGACCGGTACCCGTCCTACCCTAAACACCCTTAAATTCCATTCGAGGTGAACTCTCTCAAATTCGCTATCGGTGAATACATGTGAGTGGTGAAAAAAAGCAAAATGGGGGATTGCGTTAAAAAAACATGGAATTTTTGTGACTTATCAAAAATTACAATTCCACATTCCACAACTTCAATTCTGCAAATAGTCCAGTCAATGAACGAAAAAAAATTGCCTTCACCCCAAAAAAAAATCCAATAGTTTTGAAACTTGGCACACTTACTAAGGGATGTCTGGTGATGACCCAAAAAAAAAGTCCCCAAGAATACGACGTGAGCTCTAGCAGAAACATGGAGTTTGTTTTAGTTTTTCACGTTTATCTCGAAAACGTATCAAAAAATAATCATAAGAAATGCACGGGACAACTAACACATGCTTATCCTTATGGATAAAATCCTCTCAATTTAGCTTATAGGACGAAAGAGAGCAAACCCATTAAGTCGGGACTCTAGATAATATATTTTCTCTATGTCGGGAATGGTGATCGAAATTCCCCTAGTGAACAAGGTCCCCATGGGAAATTTGTTGTCATTTCTCTGGTCTGGAATTTGTCCGAATTTATTTTGGTGTAGATTGTTATTTCACAGCCTTATTATGAGTATCAATTTAATAGTCGATAACTCTATCAATTATTTGATAAGTTGGTATTATTGGTATCAACTGGTAATTTTAGACCGAATATTTATCAATGAACTTCATTGTTAATGAGTTTTATTTATTTTGTTCGGCGTTTCACGTGTGAAGTATTTGTTGGTTTTTTGGCCACTATAGACAAAATTCTATGTGCGAAAATGTAATTTGATCTTATAAGAAATTACATTGTTTCTTAATAACATTGTTAGAAAGAATGGTTGAGTTGATGTAAGAGAGTCCTTGTGTTGTAAGGGAAATGCGGAAGTAAAGCCGAGGTAATTCACTTAGAACGACTGACACAGCTGGTTGTGCCATGCCAATATTAAATTCATTTCCAACGCTCAATTGGCAACTTCCTTGAGGGAAGAACCTTAAGACCGCTGCCAACTTAAGTATATTCGGAATTGGATGCTGACTTTTGATTGGAATAATTTATTGTCAATATCGTTTAATACCTCCAGGAAGGCTTGTTTGGAAAGTCTAAAGTTTTGAATGAATCTATAACTGATTTTTATTAGCCAAAGTAAAAATTATAAAAAAAGGTAATTTATTACAATGTGTTCGTCCAAATCCATTGGGTCTGAAGAATTCCGTAATGCTCGGCGGATTTTGATTTGCTGATTTACATTAGCTTCATCATAACACCCTTCAAAAAACAATTCTATCGGAGTCATTATCCTTTTTAACTTATTTTTCCTTTTAAAAATGCCAAACAAATTATTGTGTTTACTTTTCAACAAAGAATTCGTGGTTGATAAGAAAATTGATGTGAATCTATTTTATTGATATCCGTAATATCATGTCTATCAACAAAATCATTCACAATAATGATAAAATAATCTAATAAAATTCACAGTCAATCACAAATGCCTATAGTAAGAACTCTTCTGCAATCCGAATTTTGATTCATTCTGGACAAAGATTGTCCTCCAAAAAGTTAAGGAAGTTTGAAAATTCTTCCGAGAATGTGGAATGAGCAAGACCTACATCGTGGTCCTTGGTACCCACGTTCAGAAAAAAACAAACAAAAGCAAACATGCACACTTAGTCTGACAATTTGACGCACAGCAAATGATTTTTTACCATAGGAAAAGACTTGGAGAGGGTATATAAATAGTAAATATTTTAACAAAGGTGGTATATAAGTAAAGGGATTTAGTGACGTAGGGGTTCGAGAATTCTTTAGACTAAACGAATTTTTGGTGGATGGGCGAAGCTCATTTCTGGTTGAATGGATAGGTAAACAAGTAAAACTGACGTATTTGGAGTGAAGAGTACACAGAAGTATTGCAAGAGCTACCAATGCATCCACATTTCTTGTTAAGTCTGCAACAAGAAGATTTAAAAAGATAATTTAAATTTTACTCACAATTCTTGTGGAAACTCAAAGGGGTTGAAATTATCCTTTAATTCACTTCTTATTGAATGGATTTCTTTTTTTTTTATTTCTTCTTCCTCCACTTGATACTGAAGACCAAATTTAATTAATCGCTCGAATAGAGAACATTTATTGGTAAGATCAAAACAATTACTGCACATTGATGGTCAAAGCACTTCCAACACTATATTTTTTTAAGATTATTATCCTTTCATAATAATTAACCAAATTTAAATTGGTCTTCCAAAATAAATTTGAGTTTTTCAATGTTCGTAGTTTTCCCTTGGCAAACATTTATTCTGAGTTCACGATAACTAGAAATATTTCTTGGGAATGAACATTTTTGTGGGAAATAAAATTTCCCGGAAGATTCCCAATAGAGACCGATGTGTACCAAAGCATTGTTTTGATATTTTCAATTAAGTTTTACGATTTCAGAACCCTGCTTTGAGGCAAATAAAAGACAACAGTTTTGACTCAATATTATTAACTTCATTTATTATTCGTATCATTTAATTCCACAGAATTCAACGCTTGTCTGCGAATTTCAAACAAAATCAAGGACAGGGCACAGCTTGTATTGAGACTCTCAACCCCACCAGCTAAAGGAATATGAAGAAACGCTCCATTGTCTCCTGCGCAGTCCACAAAACTATATACAACAAAAATATATCAAAATCTTTTCAATAAACAATGAAATTCGAATTAAAACTTACTCATATGCCGTGTCACTTATTCCATGGGTTTCTCCTCCAATTATAATAACATAATGCGGACTTCTTCCACCAACATCCAAATAGGGTTTGATTAATTGTTTCTTGGGATTTGCGAATCTGTAGTTCTTAACTTTGTCTAAACTACTCTCAGCTGCGAAGGTTTTGAACTCGTCGGGGAGATGATTAAGAATTCCATTCCATTCGATGTCATCCTTAATTTGTATACGAAATTGTGCACCACAGCCGCCTCTTAGAGCTTTAGTTTCCCATGGATCGCAACAACCCTTCAAGACTATCACCTGCTCGCATGGAATTGCAGCACAAGTCCTGATGATGCTTCCTAAGTTGTTGGGCTCCCGTATATTATCGCAGATAACAGTTATGGGAAGGATTTCATCGTCGGGGGAAATTTGTATCGTATCAATCGAGGGACGTTCGAAAATGGCGAGTAAACCTGGTGGTGTGGTCAATGATGACCATGTTTTCAGATCATGCTGAGGCACCTTGTAGATCTCTATACTTTTTCTCAGAGGTTCGATACTCTCGCTAATTAATTCCAATTGGTCCTTTTGGCTAAAGATTATTGTTTGTAATTTAAGTCCACATTCGATCGCTTCAACAATCAATCGTCGTCCTTCCATTATGATCTGCCGGTTCTTAGCACGTCGCTTACTAGAACGTACGACTGTAAGGAGATTGTTCAGTATAGGATCGTTTAATTTGAGTTTAGTAAAACTCAGTCCGAGAGTTTTATCTTCAACAACTGTTGGGACATAATTTTTGGAATTGAACTTTGGTTGAACATTAAGTGGGAGTGGAATTTGAGCGGGTTTCCTTTTTTCTCGAGACTCTGGTGATGAGACGTTACGAGATCTTTTTGGAACATTTCTCAAAAGTTGTCTTGGAGTTGGAGCTGTTGCCGGTTGAAATGACTTTGAAGAATTCTCAAAGAGACTTGTCTCTATGTCCAAGGCGGCTTCTATTTCCTTGCGAGCCTCTTCTTCGGGCGATGGAAAGGATTTTTGTGTTTGATTAACTACACTGGCAACGAAGTTTCTTGTTAAACAAGATAATAATGTTGTGTGCCTGTTTATTAAAGTTTGATTAAATAGATTTCTTAATTGATACATTTTTCTTTAAATATTTTGAAAAAATTTAGACAAAGTTTATTTTTTTTTTAAATAGCATGGATTTCAATTTCAATTCAGCTGTTAAAACGTCAATAACTTAACATAACATAACGTGGAGTGTATCATGTAATGACATAGTTCTGTTCATTTACTTTCTGAATTGTATGAATTCGGTTCTAATTTGTTTTTAAATTAGTTGGTTGACGCAAATATTTATATAAATTTGATGGCACTACAAATCGTATAGAAACTGAACCTATTTTCTAACTCACAGCCATTTCTGCGTTCAAGGAATATCAGGAATGTAGGAGAAAGTTTTTATGCCGAACGCGAAAGGATAATTTGAGGATTCATTTTCATGACAAGAATAACTCTTGGAGGTTTTGTCAATTCTTACGAGAGATACTTTTAGGTGGCAGGTATTGAACCCAGACCACTGGCATGATATTATTTGCTACTAACAAATATACCTTAATTTAAGTTATGGATTTAAAGTTAAGATCTTAGGATAAAAAAGACAACAAACGATTTTAAATCAGGTTGTAGATCTTAACTGAGACTGATTTTCTATTTTATTAAATGTTTATAATCAAAAAAAAATTTCCTCTTGTAATAAAACATTTTCAGCAACATCATCTGCAACGAAATAAATTGTTTTTAAGCAAAGCAGGTATGTAACATTCCTTTCAACTTAACAACAATTTCCATTTATTTCATAAAGAGTATTTTTTTGTATGTTTGTGGTTTTCAACCTAGCAATACTTTTTTTCGGAATTGAACTTCTTGACAGGTGTCACTTGAATAATGCTTAATTTGATTTGTTATTTCATAATAGATTTACTTACTAGTTTATTGCCAAAACAATGGGTCGGTTTCATACAGCTATAGAACCAATCAGTTTATTAAAGAAAACTTATGATGAGCGCATTATTATCTCACTTCGTGGATGTGTGGTTTGTCGTCTAAAATCGTGTGATCTGACACCGCTATACTGTTTTGTGTGGGGTTAAGTAAAGCAGCTTTTCTACGCAGATAGGCCCAAAACAATCGATGCCTTGGAAGAGAATATTCGGCTCAATATCGCTGATATGCAGCCCCAATTTTGAATTGGAATTTAACGTCGCAAAAATTACCCTTTATAGAAGTAATCCCGTTTTTTTTTAAATAAAATACTTGATCATCCGAAAACTCATAAATGTATCTTAATTTTATTTTATTACGTTTTCTTTGAATCTAACTTTTGTATTAAAATTGTCTTCTGTTAAGCCCGTTAACGAAATTAAATTTTTGACAGAATTAAAAAGTTTATAAACTTTGAAAAATCCTCCTTGAAATACTGCCAAAATTCAAACTACATTAGACAAGAAATACATCTAATTTTACGGAATAAACTGTAAATTGCTTGCATTATCTCATATATATCCTAAAAAAATTAAGGATGTAGTTTTCCAAATAACAAAGTATATTATTCTTATATCAAAATTATATAATTTTGTATACCTACATTCGTTATTCAGCACTCACTAGTGTGGTCTCAGCATAATTTATTTTTGGAGTTATTGACTAGTTTGGTTTCACTTAAAAGATGCACAACCAATAATGCCAAACTACTTTACCACCCTTAAAAACGCAGAAAAACATTTCAGCGGAAAGATGCCATCTTGATTTTTGTCAATCGAGTCAGATCTGGAAAGCGGACAACACCATCGTATAGAGAGAAAAAGGATTGGAAGAGTGATTTTTTACCATCCATCACTCAAATAAAATAATAACAACAGTAGTTGAGTCCCTCAATAATAACAGCTATAAAAACATTATTAAACAATCAACGCTAAAACAAGGAATTCAAGTTGAAAATCCGATTGTGAAAAATGGCAGACTCAGAGAAAATACCTACTGAACAACAGCAACCATTGCAAGACGATTCGCAGGTCGACGAATCTGGGAATCAGCCTCAACCAAAGCCGGTTGCGCCACCAAAACAAATTATTGGTAAGTTTACTATTTTTCCTATTTCTAGTTATAAATTTAATCAAAAAACCATCAACCTCGCTCCAAATATTAAATTTATAAAAAAAAAAAATTGGGGTTACGCATTTACTTTACCGGCGGGCGGCCACATTTTTTCTTTTCTTCATATATTGATTTTCCGAAAATAAAAGGACACCGCCATTTTGTTTCGTTTCTAATGTAATTATACTAGCTACCGAGGGGGAGGCTGTCGCTCTCGGTCTTGGTCTCGCTGTTTCTATTCCATTTGACCGGCAAAATGAAAATAGTGAACGAACCGAACACCTTGGGGTGTGATTACATTTTTCTTAAAGAAAAATTCAATTAGATTTTATTTATTTTGATTCAGAACGTGTGTGTTTTTTTTTTCAAATATGATGTCTAAACTCATGGGAACAAAATAACTAGTTTTGCGAAGCCATAGAAAATCTGAGATGTTTTTTGAGACGTAGTTTGTTATTTTTATATATTTTCAGATGTCAAGACACTTTTCGTTTAAACAAAACAATCTTTCCGAAATCTCCTGCATTGGGAAATTTCTTCTGAAATTCTGCATTTGGAGAAGAAAGAGTTGAGCACAAGCATTTATTTGTATGAGTATCATCAGTTTGGCATTTCGCAGGGTTGATTTCTTTTGTTACAAAGTAGGTTTGAGTTTAACAGATTCTCAAATACAAAATTATCCCTCCCAAAAACAAAAGAAAATATCGAGTAGAAACGCCAATGTACCAATTTTGTATAGACTCAATGGCTGTAAAATTTCATTTGATGTTTAACCCCTAAATTTCTTTTATTTGAAGGAATGTGATAACAAATACATATTCACAATTAATAAATAAATGATTTTTCATAAGAGCTTCAATATTAACCTACCTATCTAGACTTTATAAATATTTTTAAAATAAGGGTATTTACGCAATGTGGTAAATTTTCAAATTTTCCGTGAACGCCCTTATCACTTGATTAAATGCTGGGTTATTGAATCAGCTGTTCGTTAAACGTCAACAAATAATTTGCGCTCACAAAAATTATTTCATTTTTTATAAACTAAACAAAATTTTAAGAAGTCAATATTTCAAGATGAAATTTATTTAAATATGTACAGGGTTATCCATTTTGCGGTTTCAAAAGTAAACATAAATAAAACACATAAATATTTTGTTTCATGATATAGGTGTATCTTTTTTATTATAAAGTTTGAACGTTGACATTATGTGTGAAACACTACATTACATACATATTGGGCGCTATCTCAGCCATAACTCGACAAATGTTGGTTTTTAAGTGCTCAAGAGTTAAAGGTTTATCTGCATAAACACGAAATAACGTGGCCAGGAAATGTCTCTTGAAATAAAGCCATATTTGCTCGAGTCGTGTGGCATGTGGCACCGTCTTGTTGAAACCACATATTCTTGAAGTCGTATTCTTCAATAGCAGGCAAAGAAAAAGTCGGTTATCATATGACCATAACGCTCCGAATTAACGGTGACAGTCGTTCCATCGTCGTTTTCGAAGAAGTAAAGTTCAATCACAATTCCGGACCAAAGAGCGCACGCACCAAACAGTGACTTTTTGTGGATGCAATGGCCTTTCTTCAATTACTTGAGAATTTTCAGAACCCCAAATACAAGTAAGAAATGTGCTTCGTTGCTGAACCGTCTGTTAAAGCACTCATTCGACGTAGCTACGACGTTGTGAATGGTCAGCTGGCTTCAGTAATTCAGTTGGTGTGTAAGCTGGACCTTATATGCCATAATGTGCCGTATTAAGACAGTTTTGGCAACACTTACACTTACAGCAGTGATATTTTCAGTGGTTTTATTTTTAACCTTAAATTTCTTTCACGTTCACTCCAGAAATATTGCATTATTTTTAAACCAAATCATTTTCATGGACCTTCCATTTGTACCATGAAGAACCTTAAACATTTAATTCTTTTCAAAAACGTTAAAATATGGAATATCTCAAGTCTTATATATGTAAATATATGGGTATTCAAACCATATTTCGTATTACTCGGATACTCCACATCCCACCGATTAGTAACAACCCAGCTACCCAAGTAATACCCTTAAACTCCAATTGAGTATATTTTCTCAATATAGTCCGGGTACTTATTATTTCCGATGAAATCGAGTCCTCAAAAGCCAATTCCGTTCAGTTTAACAAAATTGTAATCAAAAACTCGAAACTACAGAATTTTGTAGGCTTTGCCAAAAGTAATAATTAACAAAAGTATTGGCGGCTAATGGAGCCAGTCAAGTCATCATCCAGCTCATCATGCTATTTACAAATTTAAGTTGTATTTGGTAATGTTTATCGTTTTTAAGTTTTAAATAATGAAATATTCCAGTTATATAACTTAATTTTCTTTGCACGACTCTTTAACTTATAAATGTTTTATATTTTCAAATAATTTGAATTTGTTTTTACTTAATCTTTTTAAAGCCACCAAAGTAACTGGAACTGTTAAGTGGTTCAATGTAAAGAGTGGCTACGGTTTTATTAACCGCAACGATACTAAGGAAGATGTATTCGTTCATCAAAGTGCTATCGCTAAGAACAACCCCAAGAAGGCTGTAAGATCCGTAGGCGATGGTGAGCTGGTTGAGTTTGATGTAGTGATTGGAGAGAAGGGAAACGAAGCTGCAAATGTGACTGGTCCATTTGGTGAGCCAGTGCGTGGAAGCCAATTTGCGGCCGATAAGAAACGTTCATACCATCGTAATTATCGTAGCCATCGTAACCCACAACAGCGCCGTAATACAAACAACGCTGAAACCGGAGACGAAGGTGAGGTTACTGATGGTGGAGCACAACAGCAGCAGCAACGTCCACAAAGGAATTATCGTCGCGGCGGAGGCCGTGGTCGTGGCGGACGTGGCTACAATAACTACTTCAATGGGTCAAGACGCCAACAAAGACGCTCCGTGAATAACCAGAGCGGCGATGGCGGACTCAGTGGCGGAGAGGGTGCAAACGAAAATGGTGAATCCAATGGTCATCGAGGAGATGGTCAGGGCGGCCAACAACGCCGTGGTGGAGCACCAAGACGTTTCTTCAGACGTAAGTTCAACTCTGGCAACCGTGGACCACCAGGAGGTGGACGTCGTCCCCGCAGCGCTGATGGTGGTAATGAAGATTGTAAGCATTCTTAAAATTACAAAAATTATTAGTCAGTTGTATAATAACGAATCTTGTTTCTATTAGACAACCAAGGCGGTCAAGGAGATGCCCCGCGTAATCCTCGCACTCGACGCAACCCCAGGAAGCAGAACAACGGTGGGGGTAATTCAAATGGAGGTGAACAACAACCTCAACAGCAGGTAAATTAGAGTTAAAACGCGAAAAATAAAATACTAAGTAACAAAAAAAAAATAATATTAAAATAAATACATACTGCATTCCATTTCATTATTGCGTACATTATTACATACATTATAAAAGCAAGTGTCTAAAAGTCGTTAAGCTATTTTTGTCGAAATGTGTCCTACTCTCATCTCGTGTTTTGAAAGCCTCACTTTCATCTAATGAGCCCTACCATCCAAAAACAATAAATTCATCGATTAATTTAAGTTTAAAAAACTATAATTGAAAATCACTTTTAGATTGATGAACCAGCAGCCGTTCGACAGGAGCAGCTTAACGTCCAATCGTCACTTTAAAAAGTAACATTTAATTCAGTGCACCAAATTAGTGCGAAATATTACGTTTTTGTTTTACTTTAAATTTTCTTTTTTATTTTTAGTTTTAATTTTAATTTATGATTTTTCTTTTATTTTTTGGTTATGTTCTCCTCAAAAATGTTGTACCCAACAACAAACATCATACTTTGAAAATTTTTTTAAAACAAACAAAAACTAAACAGCAGGACGCTGGTCAGCAAGTGCAAAACACCACAACTGAAAGTTCTGCATAAATTCAAATTTAATACAAATATGCATTACAAGAATTGAAGTTATATTTAGACAAAGTTGTACCCAGTATCGTGTGTATTTTGTTTTTAGAAATTGAAGCACTTGATGGACTTTTTTTTTAATATTTTTTGTTTTATATATTTTTTAAAGAAATCTCTTTATATATTTATTATTATTTTTTTATTTTTTAAAAAATATAAATTATACAAAAATATAAGAATTTTTTTTTTAAACAAAAGAGAGAAACAAAATCTAATTCATGTGTAATGCATTATTTGTGTTTTATTTAAAAAAAAAGAGAAACAAAACATTTTTTTCCTAAATTTTTCTTCTACCTTGTTCCAGTGAAAAAGTACAGTTTGCCTGAGTTTTACAAAAATCAATAATTTTCGATTTTGCGTGAAATTAAAAACAACTACTAATAAATAAAAGAAACAAAAAGTTGTATCCATTGGTGTTTAGTACTAAACAAAAACAAAAAAAAACAACAAGTTGTATGTTAACATGAGTTTTTTCTTTTAAATATGATTTTATTTTTCTTTGTTTTTATTAAATATTCAATAATAATTATTTTAAAAGATATTTTATAAAAAAAATCTATTGTTTTGTCAACATTTTTAAGTCAAAATCTTTTTTAAAAAAACAACAAAAAAGAAAACATCAGAAAAGAGTGCATACTATGTTTTTTATCATTATTTTATTATTTTAATCTTTTTTTTTTATTTTTTGGAAAAATCACTTTTATTGGTTAACACTTTCACCAGATTCCTTAACCAGGTAACTGAAATATAAATATAACATTCATATATGGGATGTAATTAACACTCAATAATATCCTTTTTTTATACACTTGATGTAGAAATAAAATTTGAATTTAAGTGCATAATACCATGGAATGGTGAAATGAAACAAAACAGAAAACAAAAAACATGTAAAATACAAAAAATTGGAAAATAAAACAAAAAAATTGTAAAACATGAATATAATTTGTGTCATTATTTATTTTCTTTATTCGTTTAAAGATGTCTTTTGGACCGTGCTTGTTCTTTATAGTAAAGCTCGCTAGGTGATAAAGAATTTGGAAACGTTGACTGATTCCAAAAATGAATGGTAAAAAGACTGGATTGGACGATAAGGCGATAGTTGATTGTCACTGTTTTGATAGCCAAGTCTGACATTTGAGGTCGAATAGAAAGCGAATCACTTTTGAGAATAGGGGAACACAAATGCGCCGCGGTGGAATAGCCTTACTGATTTGATTATCAACTTCTTATAAATATTTAAAGTGATAAACATTTAAAATAGTTTCGTTGGACTTGAATAATTTTAAGGAAACTTTGTGCAAATTTTAAGTTAAGAAAAAAGCATAAATGCTACTACTGTGTTTTACTTTGAAATTTATTTTCAATTGTTTTGAAACATGCATTTGAAAAAGTAAGAACTTTTCTTCCACGGAGGTTTAAATTCGCAACTAGTTAAAAATAGGTAGAATATGTGTGGATCTTATACAAGTAGGCAGATCGAGCAATCAATTCAATTACTATTGTGGAGTTTGTCAATTTCTGGTTATTATAATAGCGAAGAAATAATTAATGATAGAACTCTTTACGATTAGCGAATTGAGGAAAATTTGACACCCTAATTGAAACGCAATAAAGGGTCAATTGGTTTTAAATAAAATAACAAGACTTCACATTTTTGGAATTATAAACAATTTCAAAACGAAATAACACTACATCTTAATAACTAAGACCAGCACTTAATACGACGTAAGCATTAAAAAACGAAAAATAGAGGAAAACATGACAAAAGCTCACGGAAGGTTTTAATTCTACTAACCACGCTCAGGCTCACTGATGCTTGATGTTAAACCTATGCTTTATCAGTGACTAGATTGTTGACTGTACCGGAATAATTGACCAATAACATATGTACACATGTGTTAAAATTAATAATCCAAACAATAATTTATTTAAATAAAATAGAAGGAACAGTTAATTTATTATTTAAATATTCTGCATTTTAATCGCTTTTTAGAAGAAATACTTGATCAGTTACTCGTGTTATAATTGGATCCAGTTCATATGGCTCCATTTTGCCCTGCCATAGTATTTTCAATTCATTTTCAGCAGTGTCAATTACGTTATCTAAAATTATAATAAATATAATATGTTAGTATGTTGCTGTCAGTTTTGATTTTTTGTTGCATCCAAATCTAACAGCATATTATTGTAGAAAAACAAGCAAGATCTTTCATTCCAATTTCAATTTGTTTTATAAAATCGGTAAATTGTTTATGGATTTGGTTGCATTATTGCTATCAAATACATCTTTAAGGTAAATAAAATAACTTACGTTCGGCATTATGTTGTTTCACAGTCAATGTAAGCAAAATAATTACTTTTTTCACCAAAGGTGTTTCTGAATCGCAAATTGAATGAAGGGCCTTAGCTGCTTCACCAGGAATCTTAAATAAATGAATTAATTTTTTATAAAATGATTATCTAAGTTATATAAAATATAATTTTAATAAACTTTATTTAAAAAAAGTGAAACCATAATTTTAATTTCTTTAATTATATTTCTGCTATCAATTATGATTTTCTTGAAAATGGGTTCAGCGTAGCCTTTACATATACCAATAGCTCAGTTGTATCAAATAAGTCAAAAAGTATATAGAAATCCAAATGACTCGCCTGAGATCATCGCCTGATTCCATCTTACCTCATTGAGATTTGCTATTAAAATAACATTTCCCTCCTTGACTGTCTTCTTGTATGATTCGATAACATGTCCATAATCTTCAATGGCTTCCCTTGTATTGAATTCCACTTTTTTTATGGCTGGTGGGGATCCTGTTTAAGAGAACAAGAGTTTAGCTTCATATATTTTAATTCTGTATGTACTCGTAAGATGATGTTACCATAACAATCAGCTGAAGTTCGAGCAATTTCGCCCACAAGTTTATCAGGGATTCCTTTGGCGTGGTGTAGAAATAGAAACACTGCGGGTTTATCACCAGCATTGTTTAATATGTATTCATTTCCGTATTTTAGATGCATCCACAATTTGTCACTTTCTTTTGGATATTTTGCTTTTAGTTTGTCGAAAGAACATTCACGAGTACCGTTTTGTTGGTTTTGTTGTGCTATAAAGACTGCTAGGACAGCTCCCAGTAAAACTACGAAAGCCAAAGCAATAACTGCCTTGCATGTATTTGATTGTTGTTCAACAATTGCTGATTCTAGTGTCATGGAATTGTATTGATTATCTTTGAAGGAGGATTTTAAATCTTCACTGCGTTCACGACGTCGTCGTAGAGGAGATGATGTTCTTTCATTGATGGAAGACTCATTTCGCTTTTCAAAATATTCTGTCTGACTTGATTGTTCATCTAATGATGCCTCGGAATCTTGGGATTCATTTACATAACTTGATTTATTTGAATCCTCACGCTCATGGGAACTTTTTCTGTTTTTTGAAGTGTTGAAATTTCTAGTAGGTGTATCCTTTCGAATACTTGGTCTGCCTTGAACTTTTGGTCCCGTCATTATTTTGATGTATTTTTCTACTAAATAACAAACAATTAAGATTTATTTTTGAAAAATATTCCTGGACCATAAATACATATATAAAAAAGTCTCACAGGTCACAGACAACGAGAAGAGGACGATGTTAAGATTTGTTGTTTACTCGTGGTCGGCAGCTGCAAGCAGGTTGCATCGGCATTTCGGCATCAGTGTTGCCACAAGTAAATTAATACATATAATTCATGAATTTAGTAAAAACTAAATCGAAATATAGAAAATGGGAAGTAAAGACAGTATTTCAATTATTTTCTTATAACTTATAATTAAAAGTAAAATTGAATAAATGGGTTCATATTAAAAAAGTGTATAGGTAAGTAATAACTAACAATCAGCTGAAGTTAGTTTTATAGATGGTGTTACAATTTTGTTATAATTGTAATACTGTGGCAACGCTGTTCGGCATCAAATTCAACTTCAACCTACAAAAAAGTCGAATGTCAAAGTTAAACAGGGATGGTCGCAAAAATATTTGTTAAAATCATTGGGTACTTTCAACATGACTTCAGTACTGAATTTTCATAAAGTTTAACGTAAATCAAAAGGGAATGTAAAGTAGGGATAGAGTTTCACGTCAGGCGTATTCACTCAAAGAATTTTTTCGAAAAAAAATGTGCAATTTATAAAAGTGACTTACCTATAGGCGTTTTTCTTTTTAAGAGTATGAGCACGTTGAGTACGTTTTGAGAAGTTTGATCTCGGTTTTAATTATGAAACACAATGGAGAACTGAACTTTCCTAGATTAAGAATTTTCGATCTGTCTCTTTCTACCACACGAAACATACGTGAAGTCAGCCAACTTGAGTTTTTTTCTCTATTAACTCTGTCGTTTTATTCAGATCTCATAGCGCGCACTCCGAGCTAACTGGATTAAAAAAAGAAACACAAACCGAATGCTCTGATATATCTGAGCTAAAAAAGAAATATTGATCTTTTTTTGACATCTCAATTCTCTGCTAAATAAATAAAACACAAAAATCTAGTTCCAAAGTTTCTCCATATTTCCATTGAACCTACAGAAGGGCTTGCATCGTTAAGGATTAAATGACATCAACGCGAAGTTGGTTAGTAGCAGTTCATAGTAAGAACAGCTGATTCTATAGTGTCAAAAAAGTTAAACAAATCATGTTTCAATTTTACTCAATTCCAATGACAGATTCCTGTCAGAAACATTTTCCAGGTGATTTAAATCAATATGTTTTTTCCAATTGTTCAATAATATCTCTAAACGAATTGTCAAAACAATTTCAATGATTAAAAATATTGCCAATAACAGTTATAAAACTGTTCCCTAAACGGAACATTTATCTGTCATGTTATTGGACCATGTTCCTGCGGACTTATACCTCCAATAAAAACAAACAGTTCTAATCGACACTTTTGACGCTTTGTCAATTAATTCTTTTTTTTTTTTTTTTTTTTGAAAAATTGGTGATTCCGATTCGAGCTTTCGCCGAGTACAGACGTGTTCGGAAGTTAAAAAATTTTAATTTTGCTATATAAAAGGAAAAAAAAAAACATAATAAATTAAAAGAAAAAACAAAAGTTATTTCTTCTGTGCAATGGAGAGAAGCGGCTTTGGGTCTTTTTTGACCGATAAAGTTCCTCCGGACATTCGTCCTTTTGCCGAAAGAATCAAGTTGCCATCGAATATAATTTCGGAAGCAGACAAGCAGAAAATAATTGATTCCGTTACCCGTGAATGGAATAGTGACGATGAAGAACTTGCCTATGCCGATCCCGGTAAAAAGAGGGAGACAACTATAGACACAAATTTCAGTGGTAATGAAACTATGGCTGCAATATTTGGCGTCAGTCTACCGACGCAACCTCGTTCAACGAATAGCTGCGTGATAATTGGTCACGAGTCCACCTCAGACGCTCCCAACCTGGCTACTATGCAAAATAGTACTGAATCTGCTTTCAACCATATACTTGCTGCCGACCAGGATGCCTTTAAATCTGTTTTGGCCAGGAAAAGAAGACACGGAGGAACAAGTACAGTTTCCAAACGTCCAAAGGAAGTTCTTAATTACACCAACCGTTTCACGCCACTTCAACAAGTAATGGAGGATGTTGATGCTCATAACTTTGAGAAGGATGCTATTCCAACAAACTCAAATAATAAAAAGCTAAACCGCAATAGTAATTTTGATGCTCCCAACAGCCGAAAAGGTGTCCCTGGAGCTACAAACATCAGTGACAGTACCGGCAACCTAGATGCTAACTTCAATAACAGCAAAAATATTGGCTGCAATACCATCAGCAACTCAAGCCACAACAATAGCCAGAGCAACAACCCAAATTGTGACTACTCTGGAAACAACAACACCAACAGGAACGAGCAGACGTCGTCAAAACAAGAGCCATGGTGCCCGCCCATCTTTACGAAGGGAGTCTCGTCGAAGTCCATAATGGAATTTCTGGGTAAGTCCAATTATAACTTGGATGATATAAAGTTCATAGCAAATGGTTTTGGCAAGCTTAAAATGATTGTTAGGAGTGTTGAACTACATAGTTTTTTTATTAATAAATTTAAAGAATGTGGCGTAGAGGCTTTTTCCTTCACGCCAAAGCAATGCAAAAAATTTAACACCATCCTAAAGGGGATTTCGAATAATTTTTCACCAACTGAAATCCAAAAAGAGCTTATCAGGTTGGACCCTTCGTTGAGGGTATCTGTAAAGATTTTTGAGACTAAATGGTCTAAAGCCAATAATATTCCGCTCGACCTTTTCCTATGTTCCTTAGACGATAGGGAAAGCCTTCAAAAAATTAAAAAAATTAAATCCCTACTAAGGCATAAAGTAACTTGGGATTCGGTTAAAAATTCAGACACTAAACAATGTTTTAGATGCCAGAGATACGGACATGTTCTTAAGTATTGTAGTTTCGCAAATAGATGCGTTAAATGTCTAAAAGACCACGAACCTGGTCAATGTGACCTAGGTCCAAAAACTGAAACATCAGTTGCTGCTTGTGTAAACTGCAAAGAACTTGGTCATCCGGCTAGTTATAGAGGCTGTCCGAATCGAATTGCATTCCTAAAAAAAAAAAAAGAAGAGGCATTGTCTTCGAATAAAAATCATGCTTCTAACCATATAACCATTGGCTCCATGCCCATTCCACATAGTGGTTTATCTTATGCTGACAAATTAAGAGGCTCAGCTGCACCTAAGGTTGTAATTGAACGTCCGGTTCCTAAGCCAGGCAACCCCAATGATATGGTTGACTTCTTAAACGAATCTGAGAGACTTTTTGGGGTACCAATAGCGACTCTCATATCCAAAATTAGAGGTTTTTGGCCTCATTATAAAACACTTGAAGAATCCCACAAACCGGGTGCCTATCTTTGCTTTATTGCCTCCCTCTCCCCCCTTTCACCATGATTCTCAAACTAATCTCGTCCAATGTTAACTCCTTAACGAAAGATAAACAAATTGAAATAGACCTCCTTTTGAAAGAGATCTATCCAACTGCAGTCTTCCTTCAGGAAACTTGCCTTAAAAAAACAGCAAACAGATGTCGCTTTAACGACCATTATGACCTAATTAGGAATAACGAAGGTAGAGGTTCCGGAATTCTCTTGAGGAACTCCATTCGGTTCTCCCAAAAAATTTTTTCAAACTCTCTGATTTCAGCAACCATTGCTGTTGTTCCATTAAGTACTCGTCATCTTTCAAAAACATTAGCTCTTGTTTCAATTTATGTACCATGTCATGCAGGCACATCACTTTCAACAGCTCTCGACGATCTTGTATCTTCCTTATCTAACTTCGACTACATAATAATAGGCGGAGATTTTAATTCTAGGCACCCACTTTGGGGCGACACAAAAATAAACCAGAATGGTTCCAACCTGGCCAATTGGTTCTTTGATAACCAATTTCTTGATTTCGACATTGTCACCCCAGTAGGTCCTACCCGCCCGGCTTCTGGCTCACACATTGATTTTTTCCTGACCTCGTCTAACCTCAGATCAATTAACAACATAGCTTGCACAACTCTCGATCAAATATCGGACCACTTCTCGATATTCGCAACCATACAGCTTGATCACAGCTCAATTTTCCCGGATTTTCCAAAAAAGTATACCAGCTTTAAGAATACTAACTGGCCTGCCTTTAATAGATCACTTAACACCAGACTTTCAAATTTAAATATTCCTACCGACAGAAACCTCTCAAATGAGGAAATCGACAACTTCATTGATTTATCCACCTCAGCCCTGACTAACTGTATCAACCAGTACAGCCAAGAGATTAGTTCACGAAATAATCGCCTACATATTTCTCCATCTACATTAAACCTCTTCAAAATTAGAAAGAACTGGAAGCTAAAACTCAAAAGACTCTTTCATCACTTCGGTGACCGTAATAACCAACAATATGTAGAACTGTCTGCACAGATAAAATGCCTTTCTAAATTAATCAGTGAAAGAGTTCGACTTGAAACAAATGAACAATTCAGGAAAAAGTTAGCCAGCCTTAAACCAAATTCAAATGTTTTTAAGGTAATTGACCAGATAACCGGTCGCAAAGCAATCAGCACACAATCTAGCAATCAGGTTCTCTCGTTTCAGAATAACAATTATTTCACCCCATCTGAAAAAGTAGAGGCATTTGCTTCCTTTTATTCGAATTTATATTCCCAAAAAAACCCATTTTTTGATCCGGTCACAACTTTGGAGGTAAATACTTTTAATTCTTCTTTTCCTGTTTGGAACGCAAACATCCAATTGACAAATTTTTCTTCTATAAATAATTCCTCTAACAATAGCAATGTATCCTTGATTCATGAAACTTCAGTTGAAAATTTAATCTCATCTCTAAACAATAAAAGGTCAGCCGGCCCTGACCATATTCCAAATTTCACCCTTCGTAAAACCAAAAATACGCTTGCAAAGTTTCTCACCCCTATTTTTAATAACTGCCTTAACAATTGTTATTTTCCGACTGCGTGGAAAAAAGCTTATCTTATCCCGATAAAAAAAGGCAATTCCCAATATTGCATTGAAAATTTCCGCCCAATATCTCTTCTTTCTAATGTCGGCAAAGTATTTGAAAAAATTATACATTTAAAACTATTTAACTTTTTTGATGATATTGACCCCACGCAATCGGAACAGTTCGGTTTTAAAAAAAAACACTCCACAGAACATGCACTATTACATTTCCATGACCAAATTCTTAACAACCTCAGATCAAAAAAATGTACTGTTGCTTGTGCCATTGACCTAAAAAAAGCATTTGACTCTGTCTGGCATGCCGGCCTTATTTTTAAACTTAATTTATTACACATCCCACCAACACTCATACAAATTTTGATTAGTTTTCTGTCCAACCGTTGTCTTTCAGTCAACTTTGAAGGTGTAACCTCTTCACCTGTCAACATCTTCTCGGGAGTGCCTCAAGGATCCATTCTTGGGCCCCTCCTTTTCAACTTGTACCTATTCGACTTTCCTACACAACATGTCGAATCCAAGGCCATCCTATATGCTGATGACACAATTATATATAGTCCTGATGAGAGACCCCAAGAAGCATTGAATTCGGTAAAAGAACACCTCAACATAGTGATTCCTTATTATAAAAAATGGGGTATTGACCTAAACCTTGACAAATGTGAGCTTATCTGTTTTCGCAATGCGGCTGGTAAAGGCCACCACCTTGCTGTTCGTGAAAGCCGATATCTTAAGCTATCCATAGATGGAAAATCAATTCCTTTGAAAAAATCGATTAAGTACTTGGGCGTCAATCTTCACGAAAGATTGAAAATGAATCCACACGCGAGAAAAGCCCTAAACAATAGCAAAGCTGCAGCAGCTAAGTTAAAACTGCTGCTCAATTCAACTAAAGTCGAACCAAAAACCAAACTTTTGATGTACAAGACACTAATACGCCCTTTAATATCTTATGGGTTCCCTATATGGTTCCAAATTACGCCCAATGTGGTACTTGAACTTCAGAGATTTGAACGTTACATTATTCGGAAATGTATAAATAAACACCGCAGACCAGGCGGCAAATGGCTTTCCAATAAGACAATCTATAATGACTCAAAAATCTCTCCTCTGCTTTACTATTTAACCGGACTTTCAAAAAAAAGAATCTCAGCATTACAATATCACGATAACTTTCTTCTTCAAAGTATTTTTATAAATAACATCAACTGGTCTCTAAATGACAGATATTATATGTCTCCAATCAGTATCCTCAATGAAGGGTCCAACGCTGCCTTGGAAATCGAGGATGATAATCGTTCGACTTCACCATTTTACAATAAACAGGTCCCTGGCACCTACAGAGGCTAAGTAGCTCAACATCTCTAGATTAAATGAAAAATAAGATAGATAATACAAATTATTGCAACGCCTAGACTGAACTCATCCAATTATAATTGGACTTACCTTAAGTTCCTATAATATTAGTAACTGAGCTGTGAATTAAAATACATTATTTATTGATAAATTTTAGATTTAAGTATATGTAAAGATATCTTACATTTGGAAATATTTTTATAAAACTATGTGATACATTGAAAAATCTACATATCAAATAATGTAAACAACTAAACTGACATACCTGAAAAGTAAATACGTCATTGACACAAATCGAGTAATAAAAACTATATTGTACTCCATTTGAAACTAGCTTCATCTCATGTAAGGAGATAGAAACAAACACACTGTGAAATAATTATCATATCTTCTCTTTTTATTTTTGTATTATTCTTTAGGTTAACTATATTGTACTCCATTTGGAACTAGCTTCATCTCATGTAAGAAGATAGAAACAAACATACTGTGAAATCATTATCATTTCTTCTCTTTTTATTTTATTCTCTTAGGTTAAGCATCTTTTAGGTTAAGTTTTTTTTCCCATATATCTAAGTATCGTCTTTTTGAGTGGACGTATTTATAACTCTAAAAATATATCAGACTGTTGTCTTTAAACTGTGAATTGCATTAAAAATTAGTTAATAAGAAACATAAAAAGTATAGCTAGACCAATTCTAAGTCGGCAAATAGAAGCAATCAAAAGAATATATATTTATGGATGTGTACCTCCTAGTATTTAAGAATGTAACTGTGTTAAAAAAAAAGAAATCTCAATAAAGACTACTACTACTACTACTACTTTTTTGAAAAATTCAGACATTACCAAAAAAAAAGAAGATTTTGCTCCATTTTGGACTTAAAATTAAATAAATTTTTGTGGATTATTATTTTCACTTTTGTCATCATGACTGGATTTTCGCTAAAGTTAAAATCAAAAAATGGCCAATTCGTTGTGAGTGACCTGAACGCTGGCACAACAATAGCAGATCTAAAAACAAAGATATCCCAAGTTACGCAAATCAATCCATCATTTCTACACATATTGATAGGTTTTCCTCCAAAGCCATTGGATTTATCTCAGAATGACAATAGCCTTAGTGCGAATGGCATCTCAAGTGGTGACACATTGATTGTGGAAGAAAAGATAATACAGAATATAGAAGACGATGCTGCCTTTGCCCGACGACTACAGGAGGAGGAAGATCAAGAAATGCTATCAGCATCGGAAGTACCAAGTCAGGATCCCTCGAGTCCGTTTGTTGGAATTCTTCTGAAAAAAATCGTACCTGCAGATAATTCATGTCTCTTTACAAGTATCGGCTATGTGCTTAATGGCAAAGTGTCTACAGATTGTGGAAGCTTTATGAGGAAGATTATTGCTACCCAAGTGTCGGCAGATCCAGTATCATACAATGACGGAGTACTTGGCAAACCTAATGCCGAGTATTGTGAGTGGATTCAAAGGTCCGAGTCGTGGGGTGGAGCTATTGAGGTGGCTATACTTTCAAACTTTTATGGAATCGAGATTGATGTTGTTGATATTCAAAATTCGATTATAAATCGTTTTGGAGAGGACAAAAACTACGGCCTGAGAGTGTTTCTTCTTTTTGATGGCATTCACTACGATCCCCTGTATATGGAATCGGCTTCGGTAAGTTTAAATGCTAAGTGTCATAGTTGAATCCTATTGATAACATAGTATGTACTAATTCTACCTTTAGACTAGATTATAGTCAAATAAAGTTAAACAAATTGAACA
Source organism: Eupeodes luniger (assembly GCA_951509635.1). Lineage (NCBI taxonomy): Eukaryota > Metazoa > Arthropoda > Insecta > Diptera > Syrphidae > Eupeodes > Eupeodes luniger. Next base: position 4,025,172 of record OX608074.1, read on the forward strand.
AGGCCAACGGCCCAGTCACTGATAAAGAATTGGATCCCCTCTATTACCTAAATCAATTATAACAGAGCGCGGAAAGAGAGGAGAGCTATCCGCAACCTGTGGTCATGTGTTCTTTCTTCTCTGACCCTTTGTGTAATATAGTGTCACTATAATTCAATGTATCTACTGCATTGTAACCTAATCTAAACGAGTTGCTCCTAGTGCAAATTAACCATATGAACTAATCCATACTTACCTTACAAGTATCAAAATACTAATTACTTTTCAGGGAGACGTACCTGCAACAATGTTTCCAATTGAAGAACTTGGCGTATACCAACAAGCTGAATTATTAGCAAAAGAAGCCAACTCATCACGACAATTTACTGATGTGGAAAAGTTTTCTCTACGTTGTATGCAATGCGATGTTATGTTAGTTGGCCAAGTGCAAGCCCAGCAACACGCCAAATCAACTGGTCATACAAATTTCGGGGAAATTTGAGTATACACCGTTGCTGTTATCAACCTCATTATATTTATTTTGGTACTCATTTTAGTTCTTATTTAAATTACATTTTTTTTTTAAACAAATAGTAAAATCAATAAATGCAAATTTATATATATATTTTTATTTTTATTAGTTTCAAAATTGATGAACTTATATTTGGAACACATAATAATTATCTTTAAAAAAAAAAGAACTTAAAAACAATTTGTATTTTTAACCAAGCAAAATATTGTGTTATGAAGCCCATGGTGGTGTCATTGGAGCTGGATTTTGTAAGTAGGACATTACAACTGCACTTACACTAAGCATAAATGATGAAAGAACCTAAAAAGCAATACAAAAGGTTATTTATTTTATTAAAAAAGAGAATATCTCAGGCAACAAGATAACATATTTTAAAATCTCTGGTGTGTTTTATTTTATATTTTTAATTTGTTTGAAAGTTATTTGAACAAAAGTTCAAAATAGGAATATTTCAGGTATATTGAGTAAAGAAAATAATATTAATTGATCTTGTAAACAAATACAATCATTTTTTTAATCCAATCCAAAGATTTGGGGTTATAAGTTAATTGTTAGCAAATTTTTTCAGTCCTACAAAATCTGATGTTTAAACATGCCTTGGCTTATTTGTTTTCAAATTAAATAAAACTAATTTGTATTGATGTCATTTCATAAAGTTTAAAAATTGAAAAAAAAAATCCTGTAAAACATTGTAATTTTAGTTATAGTTTATTTCATATCTAGATTCTCGAAATATGTGTTTATTGATGCACAAAAAGGAATATTTTAATGGGTCTTATGTCGGAATTTTAGTTACCCATTCATAATTATCATTCAAAATATTTTAATAAAAGTTAGCTAAGTTGTGGTACATGAAAGATTTATGTATATTTATCTTTGGTAACATTTGATGTAAATAAAATGATAAAAACCTGCATTTTTGTTTTGAGTTATTGTTTTAACATATATAATGTAAATGATATAATGTGAAATAAATAGCCTTCCAAAAAAAATATTATATATTCTGAGATTAACCCAACACACACACTATTTGTGCACTAAAATAAACTGACTGTAAGTTGTTAGAAAATTACAGAAAATATCAGATTGGTGCAAGATAAGGTGTTTTATGAGGAATAGCTTTGATTTTTTTTTAAATTAAGTTCAAACACTCAAAATAACACAGTATATATTTTTAAAATTCTGACTAAAAGAAAATATACATTACAAAATGTAAGTGGGCCGCTCTCATGAAGTTCATTAATTACAAAAGAAAAAATAATTTAAATCATTTCTGAGGAGTCATAATTTGCACAGAACAAACTGCCTCATAAAACACATTTCAAGTAGGGTAGGTCTATAGTATAGTCTGTTCATAAATACACTTTATTGTAAATAAACTGAGTTTATTTAAAATAGATTACCAATTTGTGTCATTAAAAAAGAAAACTACATTATAACAAATATATTACGGCAATAAATAAATTTGTAATAGTTCTGTATTAATAGAAGTTTTTTTTTTAGAAAATTAAATATCTTGTTCAATAGACTAACTGAAAAATAATAAATTAAATAAAATATTTTCCTGAAAATAGATTATTTTTTATTTTTGAAGGATCCTCTGGAAATCATATAACTATCAAAAAAAGACAGAAAAAGTTTCAAAGATTTGTCTTTGGTGGTGGAAAGGAGTTCAAGGAACTAAAGTATGTTGCTTGGAATTTAGGGCACTTAAACTTTAAGTAGAATTCTATTGATGTTTACCAAAACCAAGTAATCCGAAATTGCACTATTTTTGCAGCAGAAGTAATTACAAAAAGGGTAATTTCCCCTATAATCCAACACTTAGCGGCTTTCAAAAGGAAATTAGTGTTGAACGTACATTTGTGATGTAAGGTTAATTACTTGTTGAAACTTAAATTTATTTATTTTTTAATTAACTTCAATAGTTTTTATATACAAAAATAAAAACTGAAAAAAGAAACAAATTTCCCAGTAATTGAAAATTTGAATGATCAAATCTCAAATTATACCCTTTTTTTCTTCAATTTTATTGAAAATTAGCCGCGCCTTGCGTCGTTACTCGCATTCTTTATTTAAGAACAAATTTGGTAAGAATACAAAAAGTTATAGTGAACTAACTTAAAAAAATAGACATATACTGCCGGGGTCTTTTCTTTAGAACTATCAAAGGGGAGCAACTCTGTCATACAATATTTTAGCAAAAAGCTCTCAAAAGGAAACAAATCCACGTCTTTAAAACATTCCTTATATAGCCTTAATAAATGGGCTATCTAACACTGAAAGAATTTTTTAAATCGGACCAGTAATTCCTTAGATTATCGCGTTCAAACAAACAAACAAACAAGCAAACTACACATTTATAATATTAGTATAAATATGTACAAAAGAGGTATATAAACATTTAAATAAACTATGCATAACAATATTCTCAAAATGTAAAAAAAAATATCCAGTTATTCGGCATATTTTCAACTAGTTTTGATTGGACGGTTTCGAACATACAGGAATACAATTTCTGGCGGTAATGCTACTAGGTTGGCGGTAAAGTTTTACCTGGTATACAGCCTTAAGGGCCCAAAACTTTGCCTGTTTTGTGGGCCAAACTAAATAAAGTCTACTTATCTAAAATATCTTTGGCGATAATTTCTATTAAGTGTTTTTTTCAAATCACCAAACCATTTTCAAATCAGCCTTATCACGAATTCCATCGTAATCGGAAACTTTTACGAATCCCGCAAAAAAAACTATTACAAAATACGTTCCAACTGGAAAATCTCATACAAATTTGCATTTGGAACGGATTTCTTGGAACAATTCTTCGGAATTCGTAATTTCGATTACGATAGATTTCGTGATTCTATTTTAGTTGCCCTGGACCAAAATAACGGTTCAGACGGCCTACCTCTTTATGTCGATTCAAAACTTTATAGTACCATTTTTATTTGCCATAATTGAATAGTGTGTTTTTGTCCTGAATCCTGAATCTCATTTTTAAGGAAACCTGCGTCTTTGCGTTCCCTATCTTAGGCCTGTTTTGGCTTTCACGAATACTTTTTAAGGCTTTTTTTAAGCGAAGCTTCACTATATGTTTGATATTTTTGTGTCATTGCGTCTGAAAAATGTTTCAGTTTTCAAATTTAAGGCAAGAAACGCTTTGGCATTGATAACAGTTCGGACAAAAGACATTTAAATAAGTTGTAAATTTGGGAAATTACAGTTTAATCGATTTTTTTCAAAAAGTGTTTGTTTTCGCTTTTTTGACAATAAATTCAGAAGTGAGTAAGGTTTAATAAAACCTATTAAGATAACCAATTGACTGTATTTTTTTCAATCTTTTTTTTTGATATTTTAAAGAAGTTTGTAAATGAATTGGAAATGAGATAATTTGGGTTAGAATTTGTGATAACAAGAACTTAATATCATCATACGTCATCAGCTAGAAAAAAAAGACATGAAAGGGTTCCAAACATGCAATTTGCAAACTTTTCTAAGAAACCTATTTGATACTATCTCATTCAAACTTACTTTTTTATTTAAATACCGAAATCAAAACCATTCAATGGACTATAAGTATAAGAAAGTAAGGAGAAACTTACCTGTTTCGCATCGTCACTAACTCGAGAACTTGCAAAACTAATGCAGGAACAATATAGGGCAAACCATGCACACCATTTAAGCTTCATCATTAGGCCGCACATTGAGAAAATCATACCTGTACACATTGATTAAAATTGGTAGGTGAAATTTAGATTAGATTAAACTTAAAAAGTTGGAAAAGTTTTTCTTTACCTAAAATATTCATATAGTCGGGCATAAGATCTTCTCCATTTCCGCCTTGAGCTTGATTTTGTGGTGGTTTATAGCGGACAACTTTGTCCTTACGACGTGGATCAACAAATACGCTCATATTGATATTAATTTCAAGAAAAATTAAATTAAGATATCTAATAATTTAATTGCAATAAATTAATGAACAATTTTCTTTTCCTAGTTCAATTATTCTTCGTAGATGAATGAAATGTAGTAATTTACAAAAACTGTCAAAAATGACAAGAGTGTTTCAGTATTTCCAGTGCTGTCGAGAGAAGTATGGGGTACTTTTTAATACCATATTGGTCGCGTTCATGAAGTTATACAAAGAATTTCGAATCGTGTTGGGTGTTTTTTTAAGATCTTTAATCTTTTTGAGAGTAGTACCCGTTGCCTGATGGTTAGTGCGTTGGACTGTCATGCCAGATGTCTTGGGTTCAATCTCTGCTTGTGCCATCTAAAGTTTTTTTCACGGGTATTGCCTCTTGCGAGGAATTGACAAATTCTCCAAGAGTAATTCTTGTCATGAAAAGTGCTTTCTCAAATTAGCCGTTCGGATTCGGCTTAAAACTGTAGGTCCCCTCCATCCCTGTCAACTTTACTCGCACACAGGAATGGTTGAGAGTTGTAAGTCACTAGGCCCTAGTTCTCAACGGACTGTTACGCCACCTAATTTATTTATTTAATCTTTTTAAGAACTTTAAATAATTATACAAGACAGAAATATTTTTGGATTCAAAGTTTTATTATTTGCTCAGCTTATACTTCTAAGATCGCAGATTTCTGTGTTCTCATAAAAATAAACAAAATATCTCATAGACATTTCTAACTTTTGGTGTCAGAAATCTGTGAAAAGAATTTTTATGATTCGATTTCGCAAACATTTTCTATCACACAATTCAAACAGGAAGAAAAGAAATGCAAAACTAATTTGATTGCTACATATGTAGGTAAGAATGAATAGTGAATTTTGTTTATATTTCATGCTCTATCAACCTGACTGAGAAAATTCTCAGAAATTTAAGAAAATAACAGTTTTCCATTATGCTGTTTCAAAAATGATTGCGAGTGGCAGATGCAGCTGGCTCGAATAAATTTCAGCCGAGAGGCCCAAATTTCAACCAATTTTAGCAGCAATTGGCGCCGTATGTCAGCAATAACGAGCTGAATATTCTCTTACAGAGCATCAATCGTTTCGGGCTTATCTGCTTAGATAAGTGACTTCACATAAGATAGACCAGTGGTGTTAAATCGCACTGTTTTTGGAGCCACGAATCAAGGCCAAGATGCGAGATATTGGACTCACCAAAATCTTACTTCAATAAATTGATGCATAGCGCAAGCTGAACCATAATTTTGGCAATAAATTTGCACGTTTTGTAAAAGTTTTTTCATTTTGAAATGGCAAACTAAACTGAGCATAAATCAAGTGACAACTGTCAAAAAGACCAACTTCGAAAAAGTGTTGCCATATTCTTTTTTTGCCTTTTGATGGGGATCCAATAGATTTTTCATATCAAAACTATTTGTCGTAAGTTTTGAATCTCTTGAAAAAAAATAAAATAAAATACTTTCAAATTATTTGATCGTTTTGAAGAAAATACTTTTTTTTCTTTTGATCATTGGTATATATTTCATGCTTTACTATTTACATTTATTTTTATATAAATTACTATGATTATCATTTAGTCTATAATTTAACTTTCTTTTTATTAAGTTTGTTGTTTTTTTTTTCACAGATAATCTGAATTTTTAATTGGGGCACAAGAAAATAAAAAGCATGCTAAAATAAAACCAAACATTTTAAAGTAGCTTCTAAATATTTATACTTTTCTTTTTATTGTAATTTGCAAAGGTTTACATAATAAAATCACAGTCAGAGAAGTGGGCGAATAAAGTTTCTTTGTAAATTAAAAAAAAGAAGGTAAAGATAATAAATTTGTTCTTTAAAGCGACAATAATAATGAGATACGAATAATTGATTGATCAAGAAAAAAGCTAATTAAGAATTTATATGTATATATGTATATAGATAGCCCCATCAACTCTTGTAAAAAAAAAGATGTAACAAAATTAACAAAAATATTTGAGGATATACAGAAAATTTAAAGTTGTCTATTTTACAATTTTCAAGTGTAGGTTACAATTTAAATTAATATTAAATAATAAAAAAATATATAAATATACTTATATTTGTATATAAACATAATTTGCTATATAATTTTTTTAAACTAATAAAAAATAATGGTTATTTTTTGTTTTGCATTATATTGAGTAAATAAATTATAACATTTTCTTAATCAAAAAAAGACCATTTTACTTGCTGTTTATATGGAAATCATATTGACAGCAATATGGTCTTAGTTGAATAAGACTGTGTTAGGATCTTCATTATCCATTTGCTTGACGTGCCGAAGGACATCCTTTTTGGTTATAACTCCAAGTAAACGACTATAAAATAAAATAATATATGTATATGTTTAAATAAATATTTTTATGCATACAAGCTACAAACTTACCCATTATGCGTGACAAGTGTTTGCCGGAGGCCAAGCTTTCGGAACATATCCACTACAGTTTCCATTGGAGTTTGATCGGTCACTGTGATAGGTGCCATATCAAGAATTTTCTTAAGTTTCAATGGTGGTGGGCCTAGGTTTTGCACAGGCGTTGCTGATGTAAATAGCACTATTGAGGCACTGTTAATACCTTCAATAAGTCTTTTTGCATTCCCTTTAAAGAAAAATAAAATAATTTATAAGTCCATTAGAATTGCACTAACAAAAATTTTACCAATTGCCAAATTTAAGTCCCTGCGTAGAACAAATCCAACTAAATATTGATTCTCCTTTGATACCACAACTGGATAACCATTATGTTCGGTTTCTTTTAGGAGTGATTCAATATCATCGACCGTCATTGAGTCCTGTGTTATTACCGATAGAGTTTCATTTCTCCTATAAAAATCGGAAAAACACTATCACATTAGTTATAAGGACAAATATAAGTATTTTAATAAACTGACTTTGGCTGCATAACATCAGCTGCTAGCGTTGTGTGGGCAAACTCATCTTTACTATCCAAAAATGGATAACCGTTCAGAGCAATGTGCGCATCATAAATACCCTAAAAAATAGTATGAGTGAAAAATTCCACAAAACCACAAGACTTTCTTGTGCTTACTTGTCTTCCAAGAGCATCTCCAACCCATTTTGATGCCATAGCTGCTGCCATTAATGGTACGATATAACCTACTCCCCCAGTTAACTCAAACATAATAACTACTAGTGAAACTGTCATTCGGGTAACTCCTCCTAAAACAGCTGCTGCTCCCACCATTGCATACAAACCCGGGGTTATCAGGTTATTTCCAGTGGCACATTCACCCATAAAGAACCAGAGTGTTGGATAGTTATAGGCCAATTGTTCGACACCTTTAATTCAAAATTATTAGTAAAAAAAAAATATCTTAAAAAAATACAAATAGTAATTAATTTAACCTATGCCAACAATTCGTCCCATTATCGCTCCGAGCAATAACGAAGGAATAAACAAACCACAAGGAACCTTCATACCAAAGGTAAAAACTGTCAGAGCTAGTTTAAGGAAAAAGGCCAAGATGAGAAGCCAAATGGCCTTATAAACACCTGGACCAGGTTCTGCAACTTCTATTGCTGCTGCTAGCCCACTTGTTATGTTGTGGCGTGTGTAGTCACTGTTAAGCAAAATATTTTATTTCTTTCACACATAAATTTTAATTTTTCTTAACTTACCACAAAGGAGTACTATCATTAGCTCCACACTGACTAAAGAGTAAATAAATCAACTCATTCATGTTCATCCTCGTATATGGATTGGGATAACATATAATTCCAGTAACTAACGTAACAACCAAAACCTCCATCACTGGATATTGACCTAATTTACTGAATTTCCTGTACCTGCACCACCACAAATTGGCTTTGATGAATACTGTTCCAGTTATTCCCTATATAATATTGATCAATTATGTTAAAGAGAAAGCTTATAAGAATATTTAACAAATTTACCCCCAAAACTCCAAGTAACACAAATGGAATAAGTTCAAAGAATATCCAAGGTTTATTGTATTCAACAAAAAACAACACCGAATGTTCATTGCCAAATGGTGTAATTGAACGCAAAACAAAAGCTGCTATCAGGGCACAAAAGAACGAACGCCAAAGTGTTTTCAATGGGAAATAATATGAAACTTCTTCCAAACTGAAAAGCACTCCTCCGATCGGCGCAACAAAGGCAACCGAAACACCAGCTGCAGAAGCTGCTGAGAGTATTTCACGCTTTTTAGCTTCATTGCGTCCATATTTGGGAAAAAGATGAGAGAATATATTTCCTATGCAACTGGCGATATGAACCATTGGGCCTTCCTTGCCCAAAGTAAGTCCAGCCGATACGGAGAGCATTAGACCAACCGATTTTATAAGCAAAGTCCATTTCCCCAGATAACCGCGAATAATGAAGCCCGAGAGGATGGTCTTTATTTCAGGTATACCCGAACCACATGCATAGGGTGCGAACATTCTGACAAGCGATGCACTCAGAGACGCAAACAAAAGTGCCCACAGTATGTAGAGCAGATAGGAAACGATGTAAGATCCTGCTCCGTTTCTCGATTGCCCGAATACTTCAGGCCATGTTTTCCACTAAAAATGTGTACAATTAACGTAAGTAGAACTAAATTTTAGGAAAGTATATTAACCGTTGTGCAATTTCCGTCCTCGAAGACACTTATCTTAGAGGGCCAACAGCACTGTTCTCGATTAAACCAGAATGCTATAGGACATATTCCATGCTTCAGGTCAGACATCCAACTTGCTCCGATATCCACCATACCGGCAACCATTCCTGCGGCGATTCCCACAAGCAGAACACACAACCAACCTGACCAAGCATCATGAGCGCCCTATTTAAAAAAAAAAAATAAACAAATATTAGAATTAATTTAATTTTCCAAGTAAATGCGATTTTACTTTAATCAAATCCCAAAGAGAATCCTGTCGCTTCTTGACTATGTACCTATGTCGCATGCGATCTCTAGCAATATCTCGCTGCCAGTCTATTGTATGAAAATCATCATATTGTCCTATGCCAGGTATATCTTCATGGGGTTCTAATATAAATAATAATTAGGTAAATTTTGTTATAAAAAGAAAAGAAGAAACATTATTGCTTACCTTGGGAACCATAGAATGATATAGCCCCTGAAAAATACAATTATTCAATTATGATGTAAAATTTCAAGGTTGGAAATATAAAAAAGTAAAAAGTTTTGAATCAAATATCAATTCAAAACATTATTTTTTGACTTCTTCATGATGGAAATTTGAGGTCGATTCTTTATTTTTTTAGCGGTATATAACTTTAAGAAGTGTTGGCCTGTACTTCCCTAAAACCATAGTAATATATAGTATAGGTATAGTTAATGTAAACACTTTGCACAGTTTGACACCTTACGGTCCCGTGAATTGGTCTTTAAGATCGTGCGATTCAAAAACATTTGACTATTTTCTGTGGAGATTGACCATTTAGAAAATAACATTCACCACTTTATTGCCGATATTCGGACACAAAAATTGAAACAAGTCATCGAAAATTATACCTCCAGATTAGACCAGGGACGAGAAATCATATTCAAATTTAAATGCTCACAGGTTATCTTTCGAATAATTTAAATTTCATGTCAATTTAAAACAATTATCTTTATTTTATCGCATTTTAAAATTGTGTGCCTCTAAAAAAAACAAGAATATTTTAAGCTGCTTTCTTTGAAAAATAATGATTAGTAAAACACAATCAATAAAAATATACTTATTCTTGTGCTCTTTATTTTCGTTTTTAGTTGAAGGCAAAAACTAACTTTAATCGTTTTTACATCAAATGCAAAGAAAAATGGCACTTTGTATTAATTGAAGAGATAAGATTATATAAAGTAAAACAATGAATTTTATTCATTAGCAGCATTTACAGTTTAGTTTAGCTACAAAACGTATCACAGATGATGCCATTTATTTCGATAATACTTTTTATAAAACGATTACTATTATCATTAACGAACTAATAATGTATACTTTTCTATACATAACCTGTTTTCTAAGCCAACATAAGTGTAATTGCAAATTGTATTGTCTTTTACATATATATTAACACTTAAACTTGTTTTGAGATCTAACTTTAAATAATTAATGAAATCATAACAAATGTCTGTATTTCTTAGAAACAAAAGATGTGATATTATTTTATGTTAAATAAAATTATAACTCTACTCACCATCTGGGTCGTTGTAATCACTTCCAAAAGCACTGTGAGTTGGCACATGGGATCGATCCATTTCTGTATTTCTGCTAGCGACGTTATTTAAATTCGTATTTGAATTAGCTTCAATTGGACTTGTGCGTGGTGTGATATCAATCATTTCATCATCATCTGCGGCGGCAGCAGCAGTTAGTGATGTTGTTGTCGTAGCAGCCAGAGGATGCTGCTGTTGAATACTCGCCTCTATATTATGACCGTTTGACTGGAAATTTATTTGATGTATTAGCGACATGCCAAATTGGCGATACTAAAATTGTTGTTGATATATGAAATAATATTCAAAAAAGTTTTGAATCAGTTTTAAACAAAAAAAAAAACATAAATAAATATTTATTGGGTTGTGACTTCGTTTCTACATACGAGTACGTTTACCCACCCGATCCTTGGGTTAATAACATTTAAAGCGTGTTTTGTTTTTGTTGTTCTGGCTGTTGTTTTGCTTCGTGGGGAAAATTGTTTAAAATTAAAACTAAATTAGGAAAATTTAAGGCGATTTGGTGTTGAATGAATGATGATGTAAATCGTTTTACATTAATACAAGCATCGAATAACTCAGCGACTGGAAAAAATCATAATTTGTTTCCCTCCAAGAAATGAAATTAAATATCAAGTGAATGTTACTGCGATATAAAAGAACATTTTAATAAAACTTATGAACGGCCGGGGTCATTCATTCATAAGCGATATCAATTGCATTTCTGTAATAATAAGCTTATAAGTCCAAGGCTGACTATCGAATTATGAAGCTCGAAATGTTTTCTCTGGATTGAGATGTCTTTTTCAATGAAAAAAAAAAATGCTCAAGGCTAGTAGTTAGCTTTAATGGATTTCAAGATTAAAATTGATGTCAATAGAAAGCTTTACGGCTTCAAATGGTCGATTGTTTTTGGCAACCAAAGGAGAGTAAAAAAATTGAAAAAATCTAATTTTTTATCAGTTACAGTGATGAAAGGAGAACAAAACAAACTTCTTATTTCAATTCATTTTTAAAAGCAGACAAAGCATTTGTGAAGTTTATTTAATCCTAAGCCTTGACCTTTAACAGTGTATGCGTGTATGTATTTTATTTTGAAATTTATTTTATCAACTTTTTCTTATAAATAAATAAATTAATAAGATGCAGCTCGAAGGGAACCAGGGTCTAGTGCCTTACAACTCTCAACCAATTATATGTGCGAGTAATGTCAGAGTTTAAATCAGTTTAAATCATATAAGTATCTCCTTAAGTTTTGAAAAATTCCCAAAAATTACTTATAAGTACTCAATTGACTCTAAAATAAAGTTTTGAAAGACTTTTATTTCATTGTCTTGAAAAATATGTTTTACACTTAATTTATGATGCTATATTTTAAATAAATATATATTTCGAATTCGAAACGAATTCGGGATAAAACCATAACTTACTACTATATTGTATTGCGTTTTTCTGTAAAATTCGATTTTCGAAAAGTAAATATACATACCTAATAGTGAAAATATTTAAACGGATTATTGAAGATAGGGATTATAGATTTGGAAAATCAAAATGAATTTTATACTATGATTTTGTATCTGAATATCTGTACAGAATACCATAGACAAAAAAAGAATGAATGGCCCGAGTTGATTAGGTCTTGAGATGTAAGGAAGTAAGAAATTTGTAAATACTTTGAAAACTAAACTTTTAGAGGACGCATTTAAATTTATGTTTGAAACTTAATAAAATAAAAAGAGCAAGGACTAAAACCATTTGTCATGTTTTAGGCTACTTGGTCTAGAAAAGGAAATATTTCAATTACATTTTTTTAAAATTTTATTGAGTGAATCGACCTTGAAATAATAATATAATCAAGGTTAAAGTTAGACTCTTATAATAAGAAAAAAAAAACAACACTCAGGCAGAAATTTGTTAGTTTCCAGTTTTTGAGATGCTCTTTTTTTGAAAATCAAAATGGAACCTAAAATAACTATTTACAAACATGACACCTACTAAAAATAGTAACATAGATATTGAACGAGAAACGTTGAAAAAAATCTCCCGAAGTATATTGATAGCAACGTTGGATAAACATTATATTTACATGACCTTACATTCTCTGAAAATAAATATCTTTTATTTTAATATACCTAGGTACCTTTCATCTTATTTTATCACAAAAAAAAAACACAAATTAATAAATAAAAGAGAGATGTGATAATGATTGAATTGCGGGGCATTCTACCTGTTACTACCATCTTAGGCGCAAAGTGTAACTAAGTGAAGTGAAGGTGCAGCTTCTATATTGACGGGAGTGTAACATGATACCGAATATATAAAAGATTGCGATTACTTAAAATATAAAATGGGGCGTTTTTGTTGAAGTATTTATTTATTTATTTCTCCGTCAATTTGCGTCTAAATGCATAATTGAAATCTTTAAGACACATTACTGACTGTTGAATAAACAAAAAAAGAAAGATGAAAAATAGCATACAAATTGAGCCAATTAATGCGTTTAACAATCAAGTAAATAAAATGCATTCCAAAACCATTACGAGTAGAGTACCTCTACATCTCTTCTTACAGGGTTGACTTACCTTTTTTAGAACAGATTGATATGCAGTGATATAGTTATTTCCCTCAGCAGCGACTGCTCGATTGCCTTTTAGTGGAAACTTTTCCATACTAAAAATTTATTGATGCATTTGTTAGTTTTGCCGAAAATGACGACAGCAAAATTGTGTTTTTTTTTTGTATTTCTTGTAAATGTCTCTTTTTTTAGCCAATTTCCAATGTTTTACATCATTTTCTTTCCTTTTTCTTGGACTTGCGGAGAACAAAATTTCTATTGGCAAATGTAAGAAAAAAAAAACAACAAAAGAATCAAACAAAGAAAATTAATATAATTTTTTAAGTTAACTTTCAATTTTGGATAAGTTAATAGAGAAATTATTTGTTATGATTGGAGTGTACATACTTCGAATTAAAATTGAATAAGTATGCTAATAAATAAATTATATTTGATAACTTTTCTGCTAGAAAAATTTGTATAGAAAACTAGTGACGTGCTAAATTGGAAGCAAAGCCAAAGGAATGACAGTTGTGAGTTGTGACAGCTGCTAATGACAGAAAAGCTTACTAAAGTTGTAGATGAGTCGAAATTAAAGGGGCCTTGGAAATTATAATAGATATGATATATCGTCGCGTAGATCGAATTCCATGTACACTGACATACTTGATAGGGATTAGTAGTCGATTCATATTCCCATAAAAAATCACCATTAAAAGTGATTCTACCTATTTAGCTATGCTTCCCGCCCTGTACGATTTGTGGGAAAAATAATAATTCATTTTAAAACGCCATCTCTTGTTTTAGTCCTAAACCATAAACAAAGTTTTTTTCAAAGGAACTAAAGCTGGCCATACACAACAGAGCCAAAGAACCAAATGGACCCGAGATGATCAAAAATCGAGCGTGTGTGGGGAAACTGAGGTGGCTCGGTTTAAAAATAAATAAATTGGGTGGCGCAACAGTCCGTTGAGAACTAGGCCCTAGTGACTTACAACTCTCAACCATTCCTGTGTGCGAGTACTGTTGTCAGGGATGGAGGGTGGCTCGGTTTGGCTGTGTCAATAATTTGGACTTTCAGCAATCAAAAATCAACGAGCCAATTTAAGGACATCTATTATTATAAAGTTTGACAAAACAAACAAAATATAATAAACAAGTTCCAAAAGTTTCTCCATATTTTCGCTGAGCCTACAGAAGTTCTAGTAGCGTTAAGGAAAACATGATATCAACTCGAAGTTGGCTACTAGCAGACCAGTCCATATCTAGTTGGTCAATGACCTCGTAACTCATAAAAGTTCAATTTTTAGATAATGATGTACTTTTATTAAGGGTATTCATGTAACGATATAATTTTCTACTTTGTAGAAAAATATAAATTTCCGAAAAGGGTTTACATGAACACCCCATTAGAAATATTTGCGGAAACGTTAGAAACAAACACAAAATTTATCTGTTTTTTTTTCTACGATTTCTGCTTCAAATTTGAGAGATAAAAGTCTATATTTTGCAGAATATTTTTCCCATACAAATTTTGACAGTTGATTTCTACCGATAGAAAATTCTACAGTTTTTAAGGTTTCTATGGGTTTTCTGTGTTTGCATGAATACCCTTATTGTAAACTTTCTGGATCTAATTCTTGTTAGCCTAAGAACGATAGTTTCAAAGCTAAGTGCATAAAAGGTAAGGCAATATTATTGGTCTTCAATAATTTTATATTAAGTTTTATGTTTCTCCTGAAAAATTGACTTTTCTGAATTACAAGGTATTCGATATAAAGCTACTATATACATCAAGATGTGCTCAAGCTTAGCTTAAGTGAAATAAGTAGAGTTTATAGAGAGCCAACACCATTTTGATTTTTATGCAATGCATAATGGGGAATCACATTCTCGAATATGTTTGATGAATATTTTTGACGATTTGTCTAACAAATATTAAAATGTTTTATTTTGAATTATAACGGTTGGAATTTTTTATATATGTACCTAATTAATTTTTAGTTGTGTTTTCTTACACACTTAGTTTCCACAAATTGGACCAACATTTGGAATCATAAGAAGCGTTCCATGAAGATGGTTATCACAATTTATTGGAAGTTTAAAAACACATTTTTAACGAACTTTAATTTAACACATAATTTTATAATTTGATATAAACAAGATTTTTAAGAAATATTACTTGAATCCAAAAAAAACCTTTGGTTTCATTCACTTCCTACGATTAAATGAGTAATTAATTAAAGCACGTTTGTAAACAGACTTTGTCCATTCCTGATTACATCAAGATGGTACGTGCTTTTGACGCCAAATGTTTAAGATCATATACAAAATCTACAAGGAAGTTATTATTGAAGAATTTTCTCTACTTTTCATTTTGACATGACCTCGTTTGCTTTTGGCATGAAATTATGTATTCTGTTTCTACTTTCTTCAAGGTCCTACAGAAAGCCTTTTAAACCTAATAGAATTACAATAGTTCTTCTGGTTGGAATACTTCTAAACTAAAATTCCGAATCGAATTACTAATAAATAAAATTAATAATATAAGTAATAATGTAACAAAATTTCAATACTAAAACATGGACAAACTTCATTATTGATGACATTTGTTTGAAGCGTTTTATTTGGTTTTTCTTATCAACAGAAAACCAATCAATTACCTATCAAAAGCATCATCAACGAGATAGGGTGGAGAGCTATAATAAACACATTTTTAATTTCGAGAGGGTTCTTTTACACATGGCAGGTCATTGATTTGTGATAAAATGAAAGTTAATATTTTGATCAGAACTTTATATATAAAATTTGTGTATCGTTTTAGTGATATTTTTTAGGTACTCAGAACAAGCATAACATTTAAAATGTTTCAAGATAAAAAACCGGTGTCATAACTTAATTTGTTTTACTATTTTATGGAATTATTGTGCGATTCATGTCAGAAATGGAGGGGACCTGTATTTGTATGCCAAATCCGAATAACTTTATTTGCGAAGCACTACTTTTCATGACGAGAAATATTGTCGGAAGATTTGTCATTTCCTAGCTTTAGTTTAGTCAGAATTATACTTAAGGTTATAAACAATCTTTTCTATTTATTTTGTAACCCTACAAAGAATATTGGTAAGTCAGGTTTTTTTAAAATGATAAATGATTGTTTTAAAAAATGCAAATACAAAAAATCTAGAAAATTATAAAAATAATAGTATCTATGCGACACCGATTTAAACAAATAAACATAGTTTTCCATAAATTTCGCTTTTATATAAATGTTTGTTACCAAGAATACTTCTTCTAATAAAACAAACAACAGAAAAATTGAACTATAAACTAAACAAATTTGTATGTAATCACTGAAAGGCCGGGCTGTATAAGCCATTTGAGATTGTAGGATTTAATATACATGGTAATATTATTTTATGAACATACCTTCCATGATTTACGATTAGTAATGTTACTACCATATTGACTTTCAAAATTAAGCTTCACAGGTTAAACAACTCTCCGCCGGCGGGAATCAAGTCACACACATAAGAACTTAACTTTCTTTTCACAGCTAAATAGGTACATCAATATTAAATATAAAAATTAAAGAACTATACATTTTATTTAATAACTTTTTAATATGTGTCCGGTCAAAAATAACGCATTTTTTAAAAAATTAACACAACCGTAAAGTAAGACCCATCTTCGCGCCATAATTTATTTAAAAGTTTTAAACTGTCTTACTCCAAGTATTGTGAAGCCCACAATATTTACTACAAAAACAAATTTTATCAAGTATCTAAAACAGATATTGTTTTAACCACATGCACTTAAATCTGTAAGTGCCTTCAAATTGTAAGGGTTTTTAGACTCAAAGTGACTGAGCATATGATGTGACCTTTTCATATTCATATTCGAACACCCTCGAGTTTTTTGCAAGAAAGATGATGAGCACGTTAAATATATTATAAAAGAATACAAAAATTTACATATAATTTATACAATTTTCTACATAATAAAATAAACGTTACATATACTCGTATTACACCTACCGCCATGCATAAGGTCTTACTATAATATACTCGTAGCACAAAAAAGTTCTATCAACCGCACATACATACAATGAAAAATTTTGCGTGTCTAGAAAAGTGTAATAAAAAAGAAAACAAAAATACATATTTGCATTTGGCAAACGAAGTTTTATTATAACCAAGATAAATATAAATAAATGCGAGGCTCCATCATCCTTTTACCTGCAAAAGCACTTGTCACTAGCAGAATAGAACAAGCTGTGATGAAATAATATCACATCCCCCATTGTTAGTTATAGTATTTAAAAGAAATGTATCAATTCAAATGAAACGCTGTTTTGTTGGTTGCTTACGAGATGGCCGACAAAATAGGGATGATGATAGAAGCACATTGTAATTTTGTATCTTTTTGTAGTTTTCTAACTTTTAAGAATATGTTAAATTGGTTTTTAATGATATTTTAATAATTTGAAATAAAGCTATTTGGATTTAAAAATACTCAATGAAAAAAATGATTTTTGAGTGCTTTGAGAAAATTATTTAATTTTGTTTCACTATTAAACTTACTTACCTATCAGGTTCTCAGCCTGAAATATTGCGTTTTTCAATCGTTTGTCGTCTCTTGCATAGCCGAGACTAAGCACTGCTGCTTCAGTAACCTCTTGAATCCTGTAGCTGAGGTTCGATCGTCTCGAACCTGGAGGCTGGGATGCAAAGATTTTCTTTGTTGAAACGTTGTTCTCCATTTGCTCGATGTGGCCGAGCCAGTTTAGTCGGCGTGTTTTGGCTCTTTTAATCTTCTTCATTCGTCGTATTCGTATATAGGAACTATAATAAAAATTATTAATCGAAATTACCGTTAAAACAAGAATGAGTTCTTATAGAACTCGTTTATTTAGGCTTCCAAATGAAAAAACTAAAAATGAGTCCACAAGATTTTGTTCCTGAAAATAAATTTTAACTATTCCAATAGGATTTTATGACCTTAATTTAAATCCGACTCCAAAATTACTCTATCACGTCAGGTTTTTGAAAAATTACTTTTTTTTTAATTCGAAAAAAACACATACATATGCATGTATATAAGGGCATAAGGCTTTTCGAAGTCATCTAATTTAATAAAGTTGATTTTTTTAATAAAATTCGTGATGATTTTCCAAATCTACAATATTTTACTTCAATAATCGTTTTACAAATTTATAGTATTTTATTCCATTTTCAGAATATCCTCATTAGTTTAAAGTCTTGAACTGCCTCAAATAAACCTTAAAAGAATGGTGAAGCATTTATACTAAAACGGTTCTGAACAGAAAAACTCAAAACGTTATAAAAGCTACTTTTGTTCCTATTTTGAATTCAAAGTTTTAAGGTAATAACATCAAGTTCTTGGAATAAATTGAAACAAATATAAAAACAATATTGATAAGGGGTTTTTCTGAGTTTAATTACAACATACATATATCTTAAAATCGATGTTCAGATTCGTAAACAGCATCATTTACTCTAAAACGAAAGGTTTTTCAAAATTTCATATAGAATCAAATGAACACTCATGAGTAACCTCATAACGAATGATAAATAATCAAAAATAAGTGAGATACTAAAATGATTTAAACCGTGTCTAAGAAACAAATGTTTTTACTTTGCTAAATCATCTTGCAATTTATTGTTAAGAGATATGTATTGTGTTTTATCTTAGCTTTAAAAACATCGGTTTTGGTTCAGAACAACTTTATCCTTTCAAAAATTATTATTAGACTTCATATGACTTTCTTAAAGAAGCACATTATTTTGGAAGCAAGGGTGAAGGTACTTTTTAGGTTTAAGCAAAACAAGGCTCAAATCATTGTTTTTACTTGCAACATAGAAATATTATAAAAGGACTCTTCAAGATTTGTACACAGAACAATTTTTGTAACCGTCATTGAAAAAGTATAATACCTTTTTATTATGACTTAAAATCATGCCTTTCAGTACATTTCAAACTTAACTAAAATGTATGAAGCACATTTTCCATTCTGGAAGGAAGATTTATCAAAACTACCTTTTATAAACATTGAAAAAAAGGTCATTTAATCATGGTTGATTTAATTTGTAGGTATTGAACCCATTTTTATTATCCAACGATATTTATCCTGAAATTGGCATTGTCGTCGGTCGTAGGTATCAATTTTGGCTTTGTTCTTTTCACTATAAAAGAACTAGTACAATCCACAATTGTTATCAGTTCACTACTTGAATTCAAACCAGATAAACATATCTCTTCTAAAAAACACAAAACAAAACCAAAAACAAGTAAAAATGGTTAAAGTGGCTATCATCTTCTTGGTTGTTGTTGTAGTTTGGTTGGGACTATCAGTTGCATTGCCTACTCCCGACGAGGAAAGGTTTTTGGATAAAGAAGTAATATTTTAATATTTTCTTATAAATTTTAAAAAATATCATTTTAATTTTTCTCATTCTGTTAATATTCTAAAGTATACTCGAGAACTCCTCAACTGGCTATCGACTCTTCAAGCTCCAGTTTCTAACAATCCCTGCAAATACTATGGAAATGGAATATCCGGAATGATGACCAAACGCAACTCTGAACTAATTAACTCCTTGCTCAGTCTTCCTAAAGGAATGAATGATGCTGGCAAATAAAAGTTTTAACTTAACATTATATTCTAGCTCAATTGAAAAAAAAAAAACATAAAATATTTGAATAAAATTATATTAATTATAGCCTTAATATGAAAAGGTAACCTAATTTGTTGTTTCATTTTGAACTGACTTGAAAAGATTTTCACTAGACAAATTGTTTTCGTGATGTTTTCAGCTCACGTTATACATACTTTTTTCGAAAGTTTATCATTTTTTTGTTTAGCTAATTTGGTTGGTAATCCATATGAATTGTTCTTCAGCATCACCTATATAAAAATTTTCTTGGTGCTCTTATGAAAATTAATGAAATATTAAATTATTTAATTCATACATTTGTTTCCTGCAAAATAACGAATTTATGTTAAACGAATATTCTTGATCTATTTATTTAATTGTATATGAATCATTTTCAAATTTCATTTTTCCTCCGCTGTGAGTTTTACCCAGAAGATGATTCATTTTCATGTGAATTTCCCCTTTATGATCATCATTTCGTTCGGAATTTAACTTTTTTCAAGACTGAAATGTTTGTTAAGTTTTTTTGGAGGCTTCTCAAAATCTTATAACTTTTTCTAATTCAAATTGAAATTTTATTTAAGTAACTCATGAGTTTTTTTTAAATTCCTGGCGAATAAAAATGTTTCGTGTGAAATATTTTCAAGGTTGAAACTCAAAATAAGCCTGAATACTTTTTCTTTTATATGCCATCATTTATAAAGTAACCTTTGTGTTCCTTTTAGAAAGCCTTAAATTAACCACAGGAAAGAACCAAATCATAATGACATATACTTACATCATGTAACTTTCTTTAAGAAATAACTAAAATTACAAATTTCGTGTTTTTTATTGAAAAATACTAATTTATTTAAATTTATAAAATGCTACTCTACAAGTTGCACAAACTTCTTAGTCAACTGTTTACTAAACTACTATAGGTATATTCTCCTGCAGCCTTATTATCTACGGTCTGCCTTAACATTCGTCCTAGGTTGGTTGCTACGCGCAACACGATTGGGCTTCTGCTGGACATTGGTTTGCCCCGACATCCCTACGATGGGTTTGGCTGCGTCAGCTGTTGGTATGGTTCGACTTTGTTGGGCTTGTAACTTCTGTCCTTGACTAGATAGCGGAGGAACAACATTTGGCGCCGTAGAAGGAACTGCCAGAGGTCGATTCTGAACAATTTGATTGCCATTGGCAGCGCCATTATTGGAGAGTAATCCTGGACCTGATATTGTCATTTGAGGATTCAGAACCATTGGCATTTCTGGTCGTTTAGGTTCGCTCATATTGAGTTGTTCGTTGAAGGTGAGACAAAATTCACCCATCTTGAGGATATCTCCATTCTTTCCCGAATACAGAGTGAGGCAATGACGCCAAATAGAAGCATAGCCTTTGGTTAATTTGACAATATCACCAGGTTGAATTAATTTACCGGGTTCATCCCAAATTGATACATTTATACAAGCTGTGGGATCACCAACTTTGAAATTACGAACTTCACGATTTTCTTTTGTCACTGTTGCTGTTCCTATTTCTAGGACTATGAAAATAACGTTGATATTCTTTAGGCCAGGTTTTATATCTTTGATTGCTATGCATTCATTGTTGTACATTTTACTTTTATGAGGAGTTTTATTTGTTTAAAATTCTGGCAAAATTTGTTTTGAAAATGATTATTTATCCGCTATTACAGTTTAATGAAGCTTTGACAAGAATAAGAAATAAAGTGACAAGTGGAGTGTACGTTCCGGGCTAAACTTTTTTTCAACGTTATATTAGGTTTGTTTCACAATAACACTCGATATATTTCTTAGACCTGTACCCACACTGTACTTTTTTAAGCTCTGGTCAAACCGAAATGATTTGCGTTGGTGATAGAAAGACTTGCATTTATCAATATATTTGCAGTTGACTCAAATTTGAAGATATAAACGCTTCATCAAATAGGCTGTCAAATATTCTGGTTGGAAACCAATTTTTTTTTTATATTTTTCTGATTTGACATTAGATCAATTTCGTTTTAAGAAATTAATTAAAGAAATGTTTTCACTTTTAAAAATTAATTTTATGTTTCGAATAGGTTCCATCGGTCAAGATTCAATTGCAAAGATGTCTTTATTTTTTAAAATGTCAAAAACAAAAAATTAAGAATAAACCTATTTTCAAAGGATATAGTATTTAATACAAAACTCATATCACCTCAATCTTTAAACATGTGGTTTAAATTGATTATTTCGTTGGCTGTATGGCATGTAGCACCGTCTTGTTGGAACGGAGCAATTAATTTGGTAATAAAATTGCACGATTTGCAAACTTTGTTAAGAAGTTAATCTATTTATTATAAAATGGCAAAACAAACTGAGCATACATCAAGTGACAGCTGTTAAAAAGGCCAACTCTGAAACAAGTATTGTCATATTGAAAACCAAACGTCTAAAAAAACACCCGTTAGATTTTGAGTGATTTTCGTTGAAGATTTTAAATTTTGCTTTGAATAGTTTAACACAATTGTAGCTTCTGGCTTGTTTTATTTTTATTTCTCAATAAGATTTAAAGTTATTAAATCCTTCAGTGTTAAAGTCAAATTGGAATTTGAAAGCTCGTGGTATCCAATTTATAATTATTTTTTACGTAATTCAAAGTCAAAAACGTCTCCACTCTAGTATGTAATAGATGAACCAAGACCACATGAACTTGAACATAAAAAAATCTTATTAGAATAAAAGTACCAAATGCCTTGTGTACACACGTTAAATTCAGCTAATCAGCACTTCATCTACTTTTCTCGTTCACACAACTGTAATCAGCTGATTTCCGGCGAGCGAGACCATCCAACGTTGTTTTTTCGTTGGAAGCAGGAGGTAAACAAGAAATTTTCCTTTTGTCATCCAAAAACCAAAAAGCAGCAGCGACAGAAAAACTCCAACGAAACGAAAAAATATATTCACCAAAAAAAAAGAAAACGCTGCCCTAGAATTACAATACACCCAATCATACATTTTCAATTAACTGTGGAAAAATGTATTAATTTCATTGATTCGCTAAAGCGAATTTAATTGTAATTCTAAACTCCAAAACTTTTTCCTCACACAAAAATCAAAAAACTAAAATTTCTTCCTTCGACGAAACACGAGACGGACGACAAAAGAAAGACCAAATACAAATTAAAAAGAAAAAATTATATAAAATCGTATCAAATCCAAATCAATCTAACTTCGAGAAGTATGGATCATCTGAAAATTAAATTCATTGGAGTCCTGCGGGAGGATAATACGGTCAACATGAACAACTTAGCTGGGATTTTGCACTGCAAACGTCGCCTCGAATGGACACGCGAGTGGTTGCGGAAGAATCAGAATCAATTCACTGCTAAAGAAAACATTCTCAAAGAAATCCAATTCCGCAGCAACGAAATCTATCATCTGAATTGTTTCTTCGACATCACGGAGAAACAGTTTCGATTTTTAGTGAATAAACTGGGACCACTCATTACAAATTATCAGCCACATCGCAAGAAGAAATTCTTCAGTGCCGAGGAACGTCTCGCCATAACGCTTAAATATCTAGCTACAGGTAAGTTTTAAGTTTATTTATATAAAGAAAAGTATTGTTTTCTTTATGAAAATT
The DNA here is from genome assembly GCA_951509635.1 of Eupeodes luniger. Classification (NCBI taxonomy): domain Eukaryota; kingdom Metazoa; phylum Arthropoda; class Insecta; order Diptera; family Syrphidae; genus Eupeodes; species Eupeodes luniger. The sequence continues at coordinate 4,048,667 of OX608074.1, forward strand.
CATCATAATAACATCATAACTTGGTGGTGGTGTTCCTATTGATGGAGGCCATTTTTAGTAGAGTCTGCAATGCAATGTTTTCATGTAAAAATTTAGTTATTTTTCTTCTCCCAAGGGAACATAAGGTTTTTGTTTTTTTTCTATGATGGTTTACATTTACATAATGCACTTTGTTCCCGGATCGGGAATTCTGGGTTATCAAAATAATATTGGTGGGGTGTGTCCTTTTTTTTGTGGTAATTTAATTTGGATGAGATTTGGCCACAGAACAGACACAGAACCTGACACAGAGCTTGACGTGATTCACATCACGCACGAACTGTTTGTTGTTTTTTCTTTCTCATCAAAAAATCAACAACAAACCAGTCACAGTCGCACAGCTCAACAGAGATAATAATATTCAGATATTAGGCCTAATTAAAAACTGATTTGTTGGTTATCAAAAAGAATTAGACAAAAACAAATAGAAAACAAAAAGGTTTTGCATAAAATATAATTGAGAAAAAATCGATGGGGAACTATTTTTTGCAGGGGATGATTTTGTGAGTTTAATTGAGAAATTAGGGGATGACTTTTTTCTACTTCTTCAAAAAGTGATAATTCAAACTGGCTGTATTGCATTTTTGGTATACTATCTTTTCTATCTTCTACGAGTACCTATGCACATTTCAAAGTTTTTGCAAATGAGGAGCAGAACAGTTGTTTGTTGGCTTTTAGAGGAATCAATTGAAAACGTATAGAATGCATCATTTTCTGAGAGTTTGTCTTTTGTTTTTAATTTTTGTTAGTTTTAATTCTTTTAATATTAGAGAATTTATTATCTTTAATTAGGTTAGTATTTCGTCATGTTATTTAATGACGACGTATAGTAAGTACAATAGGGAAAAAAGTAAATAATCGCATACATACTCAACTGGTAGAGTTGGTTTTTATAGTTGGGGCACTTTTATGTATGTACACTGGTTTTGTTAGAATAGAGAATAAATAAATTAATTTTATACCTATGTTCTTTTGTTTTTGTGACGTTTCTGTAAGTTGTAAGTTAAGGTTGGATATATGTAGGTAATTATTTTAGAGCAAAATAAAATTAATCGAATAGAGTTATCAAAATAGTTTTTAATTGATTCATATTTTTGTATTTATTATTGTTGTTGTATGAAACGAAATTAAACGTAGGTATGATTTGTTTAATATAATAATTTTAAAGAAACTTCAAATAGTCAATTCTGATTAACTTTGATTAAAAAATGGATGGTCGATGTTAAAAAGATCTTGTTGAACTTAAGAGAAACGAATAGAACAATTTTAGATCCGACAATTTTAGTTCTTACATTTAGTAAACAGACCATAAAACATGAGAATCCCTTTCAAACTAATAAATTTTAAACATTTTCAAAAAAAATAGCACACTATTTTTTAAGACAAATCATACCATTCAAATTTCTGCTAAGTGGAATAGTTGTAATAATTTTGTATCTTCTATTATGTTGTCTCGATTAATTAATAATCAATTCTTGAAAGAAAATTTGAAAAGTGATGTCGAAAAATTCAGTGTTTAAATGCAAAAATGGAACAAAATCGATGCATACAAATTTAAAAAAATAAAAACTCAAATACTGCCAAACACTTAGGAATGACTTAAGGTGCAAGGCTTGAATAAAAACCAAAAACTCCAAAAAAAGTCCTTCTTTAAATAATAAATGCTCCTTGGTATATAGGAAATAGCGATTTACATACATCGTGACCCTTAAATTGAAATAGTTACAGAAGTGGTTGAAAACACGATGTATCACAATAATAAGATTCTTTAAAAAAAAACCAAGCCATGAGCTGATAATCTAAAAGCTATTGGAAAGTATTACAACTATAAACATCCATTCCAAATAGCCAAAACACTGGACTGATCGTGTAAAAGGGTTCATTTTGCCATTTATTTAGTAAGAGGAAACTAATATTCAAATTTTGATAGGCCACCTCTAGCAAAACTTTGGTAAGAGTGGATAGAGCGATAAGAAGAAAAAGAAAAGCAATCACACTATCATAGCTGAAAATAATTAATTAGCTCAATGTAGTCTTGCAGAAGACCCAATACATTGGCGATTACGGGACATCAAAGCGCTGGAGTAATGCTTTGAGTTTCATGGCAAATTTTTTCCTGCAGGGTCTGAATTGTCCTTGAATTATTTTCTAAACCTTCGATTTGAAATATGCTATGAATATATGTTAAAATTGTGTTCGGTTGTTGTATTCTGAATACAACTGCAATTGAGGTAACAGAAATCATCAATTATACGGCATTACACCGGAGCAGTGCCTATCTCAACTTGGTTAAAAATATAAGGGTCAATTATCCCCAATTCACACCAAGCTGTCTTTTCTGTCGTTCTCTAGGGTTGTTGCATATTTTGTTTGTTAATATATCCATCAATATGGAAATACAAAATATTTTCAAGCGTAAGTGCTTTCCCAAAATGTGCCGGGATTGTTCTCGCAAATGATAATCACTTTCGTAGAGATACTGAGCAATTTGCATTTTGTACCGGTGGAGTTTTAACTTCTTTTTCCTGTAAAAATCTTAATCTTCCACATTGATTTACATGACTTTAAAATAATTTTATTTCGATCTTGAGACACGTGTTCCGGCATGGTTGCCGATGTTGATGGTCCAGGAATACGTCTATTGACCATAGTGCCTTGCCTGAACCTTTGTATCCGTTTGAGTTTGGCCTGTCACTTAGTCGTCATATATTAAAATGAGTACAAAAAGCGGACGCTTACTTATATTTCCTTGAGGACGCATAACATTTTGTTTCATTACTCTTAAAAATGTTGGGAAGCATCGTTTGCCTTGTTAAAGTAATTCCCTATTATTTTGAACAGCTCTACGCATTACTTTTTCTTTTTGGGGTCATACAAAATAATTTTGTTATTGCTTTTGTATTTTTTCTACGATTAATTTTTAGAAAATTGTATGAATTTAAATAAATTTATATTTTCTTTAACAGGCGAGTTCCATTCATGTAGAAACTACTGTTTCCGAGCATCAAAACCTGTGATATTGAAGATGATCGGTGACATCTGTATGAATATTTATGAAATATTAAAGGATCATTTCATTTCCACCCCAAAGACTGAAGAAGAATGGAAAACCATTTCCTGCGCGTATTACAAAAAAACTCGAGTTCCAAATTGCATTGGTAGTCTAACAATGAAACACATTACGTTTAACAAACATCCCCTCAAACAAAGCGACGGCGAGGACACTCTAATATTAACGGGCATCGTAGATAGCAATGATAATTTTGTTTATGCCAATGTCGAACCCAGCCCCAATAATGGCGAAAAAGTTTTCGAATCATCCACAATCAAAGATCTAATAGAACAGGATCAGCTAAATTTGCCAAAACACCCCGACACTGGACCGAATTACTTCTTTGTCGGCCACGGAGCCCTGCCTGTTAAACCATACCTCTTGAATACTCTCAAGTACGTCCCGTACAGTAGTAGTGAAAGTTCGACGTGGTTCAATTATGGCAGTCCCGAATACAAATACTGCTGTGCCATGGATCGAGTAGAATACAACTCGGAGAGCGCTCTACGCATGCTGACCAATATATTCCCGATACTTTCGTCGCCCTTTCGAATTGACAGCGAGAACGCAAGAAAGATCACATTGGGCTGTGTTGCGTTGTACAATTTCCTACGAAAGACCGAACGTTCGTTTTTCAAGAGTTCGGAGAAAATCAAATGTGAAGAGGAGTGCATCGTCGACGATGAAGAGGAACTCAAGGAACTGGAAGAGAATAGTCCCAATATATCCGATTCGATGTGCCTAAAAGTACTCCGCAAACAATCTGGTGATGATGAAACGGCCGATGTTGGGCGAAAATGGCTAATCGAATATTTTTCCGATCGAAAGAATCAGATTTTTTAGATATGGAATTATAAACAAATTAAAATTAAAAAACAAATATATATTTATAAGTTCGTATATATGTATATAAATATATTATATGCATATATACAAACATATATTTACTTTTATGTATACTCGCTATCTTCCACCTTGATAATTGAGTTTGTTGGAAATTACTAGTTGTTTTATTAATTCTTTTTTAAGTTCATATTTATATACATTCATATATTTTCAAAAACAAAAAAATAGCGTTTAAATAGAAGGAATTAATAAAAATGGAATACTTACGAATTTCCAGTATTACAAAAAAAAAAAAACTAAAAAAAAACGAGTATTTTGAACTGAATGCTATCTTCATTTTTTGGTTTCTTCTTTTCTGTTGTTTTTTTTTTCTTTCTCTTATTTTTGTATTAAAGCTGTTTTTTGGGGTAAGGATATTTAGCGAACAAAAGAAAATTAAGCAGACGACCATTTTGTAGCCGAGTTTCCCAATAATAACTCATCAAAATTATTCTCTTCTTAAAAAAAGATATTTAATAAATACAAATCTGATTTACTTAAATAATGCATTTTGAACTAGAAGTTTGACCATTTTAAGAGAGTGGAGGAGAAGATAGAACGACGAACTGTACGGGCTATACAGCGATACTGATGTAGTCAAAAGAATAAAAGTCCAACGGCTTAGATGGCTGGGTTGTGTTGAGCGAATGGGCATCACTAGTCCAGTCAGAAAGATCTTTATCGAATCCCTAGGAACGGCATAGTAGAGAAACACCCAGTCTCAGGTGGTCTTCCTCTATTGTGGGAAAAGAACCAAGCTGTCTAGAGACGCATGTTGGTTAATGCCCATCAGGTTCGTCCCGGACAGTAACATTACCTTAAGTAAGTTTGACTATTTTGCAGATTTTAAAAAGTTTGAAAACAAAACAAAAGAAATTGCATTTGGAACAATTTTCAAGTTCCCAACTCCCAAATTTTGGAATAAGACTTTTTTCACTTATACAAAAGTACTCATACGCCCAAGTGTACGCTAAAAAATTAAATGAGCTAAAACAAAGACGCTCAAAAGCCGATACCACTAGGTTTTTCTTCAAGCAATTATTTAAGAACATGTCCCTATACTTTATCAGTCAACAGTCAGTTAATTTGTATTTGTGTACTTTATGTGGCTATCATAAGTAAAACGTAAACAATTCTTTTGTGATTCCCCAGCTGAAGTAATTTTGATAAGACTAAATTAAATCGTCAATAGTGCAAATATATTTGTTAGGTCAGTTTCCTTTGTGTATTTAGCATTTTCAGTCGTATACACGTAGTGCAGTTAAAACAACTTAAGGAAATTAGGCAGCAATATGGCAAAATTAATTTTAAGTTTTTGTCTTTGTTTAATTTGGACATTTGGTGCAACTTGCCTGCAATTGATTTCAAGAGCTGAATGGCAAGCTCAAGAACCAGATGGTGGTATTGATAATCTTAGGATTCCAATTGATAAGGTCATAATAAGTCATACTGCTTCGGGTCCGTGTAACGAGAGGGTAAGATCATATTTTAACACACGATTGCACGATCGAATTAAGTGAACGCAACTATATCATTTTTTATCTGTACAGAGTGTCTGTGAAAGTAAAATCAAAAATATCCAAAAACAACAAATGGACATTTTAGGCTTTAGTGATATTGCATATAATTTTCTTATCGGAAACGATGGCAATATTTATGAGGGAAGAGGTTGGAGCAAAGTTGGAGCACATACAAGGGGTCATAATGCTGATAGTATTGGCATATCATTTATTGGAACTTTTAGTAATGAAGAACCCACGGAAAATGCACTTAACATAGCAAAATCATTAATAGCTGAAGGTGTTCGCTTGGGAAAATTATCAAGCGGTTATAAACTTTTTGGTCATAGGCAATTCAGTTCTACAGATAGCCCAGGGGATTCCCTGTATGCGATTATCAAGAAATGGCCCCATTGGAGTAAGAGAATTTAATAACAATACGTGTCATAATAATAAAATTAAAAAAATTACATGCAATTTAATATTTAAAAAATCGTTGGAATTTTATTTAAATCTTTATTTTCTTTAATGTACATTTATAACTACAGTTCTAAAAGTTATCGAGGCATTACAATGAGTTTTATGGAAAAAGATTTGAAGTCCCGGAAAATAAGAAAAAGTTCCCATAATGTCTGTTAGTGTATTGGAAGAGGATCTACCCTCAATTCCAATCGGAATTTTCACAGAAACAATAGTTTCTGTTTACCACTTTAAAAAATTGAGACCGATAAGTCAATAGCACTTGAAACTAGCCAAAACCATTCTTTCAATAAAAAATTGTGTCAACTTGAAAATAAAAAAACCGTTAAAGCAACAAATGTATGTTTTGTATGCGTACAAAATGAATTTAATTTTAATAATTGAAAAAAAAAAACTGATCTATAGGGTTTTTTTTTAATCTTCTTGAGAAGTTTCGATGGTTTTTGTCTACGGTTTGACAGTCGAAATTTTTAAATCGAATCACTAGGAACGGCACAGTAGAGAAAGACCACGAGTCAGGTGGTCGTCCGAAATTTTGGGATGTTTTTTTAATCTTCATGAGAAGTTTCGATGGTTTTTGTCTACGGTTTGACAGTCGAAATTGTTAAACTTGGTTAACATTTATCTTCAGTAAGGGTTGATAATTCGTCATGAATTGCTTAACGCCAGAGCAACCAACACTTCCGAATGTAGAAAAAGTTCATAGAGCACGTCTCACAGATTGTGTTTAGTGATAAATATTGGCCTACTGGGTAAACTTTACGTTTTCGTCATCAATTCGTTAACTCTACAAGACCTTCTTCTGTAGGTTAATTGAAATATGGAGAAACTTTTGGAACTTGATTTTTAGATTTGGTTTATTTTGTCAAAATTTTTAATAATATGTAGATGTCCTCAAAAGCCACTTTACACAATATTAAAAATCATAGGCTTTCTCATATGTCAAAAAAACATCATACCATTAAACTCATATCACTTCTCAAACGAAAAATCATATGACTTCTATGACATTAGGATTGTAGGTTAACTCTATTTGTAAAATCATATGAGAATTGTTGTTTGCATGTGAAACATTGCAGTGTTGACGACGATTCTATGAAAATAATCGATTCGATAGCAAAAAACTGCCAAGTTTATTATTAACCTTCTAAATATTGAAGATTGAACTTCAATGAGACGTTTGCCAATATCTGCGAGTTTTCAAGTCTTAACAGAGCTTAGATTTTTCGCTCGGAATATTCACCAAAGTGACATAGGTTATGTAATGTGATGTTTGCTACTGTACGTATTTTTACAACATAAAGATAATATTTTGTTACACCAGAAGACTTTGGTGGAATTTTTCAACCAACAGTCAACAGAATAGTTTTAAGGATTTCAAAAAAATCGGCTCTTCCGGTTGGTTAAAATTAAATTCTACTGAAAGTGAAACTAAACAGAGCTACCAAATTCTATAGGAATCGGAGCTGTGTCTTACTGGCTGTTAAATTTAGACTCTAGTTCAATTGGACTTGGGTTTAAGATATGACTACGAATTTGCCTCATTGTATTTACAAAAAAGTTAGGAGCATAGAAAAAGTTTCATCGTTTAAAAAACACTGCGCAACCATTCTCTACGTTCCACAATTATTAACATTCCACAAAACACTGCCACATGTAAACCCATTTGCCTTCTAATTTGCGAAATTGTGGATGGAAAGTGGACAATATTAAAAGTCAACCGTGTACCGTGTCTGCCGTGCCCAAGAAAAACTCCCCGAGTTACTTAGCTTTGAATTAATTTTTCTAGTAGAAAAAACCGAAATTAATTGAATAATTTTACATTAAAATAATATTCAAACCGTCAGAAAAGTTCTCAATAGTGTAATTTCCAAGCAGGAGTGTTTTTTACGGTCTATTTCACATTGGAAAAAATCCTACCAAACATTTTTTCCTACTCTGTCTCCAGTCATCTTTTTTGCGTGAGTGACAAAGGAATATATATGTGATCTCTTTTCTTCTGAGACAAAAAGTCGTAAATAAAAAAAAACCCAAAAGAAGGTGACAAAAAGTGACAGCTCAGTTTTGGAGGTTATGTTTTGTGACCACTATCACTATCAGTTCCACTTTTCGTCATCCAAACCACATACTTTTTATCTACAAAGGAAATAAAATACAAATCGTCCTTTTAACTTACAAAAATCCAATCAAATATAGTTTAACATACAAAAGCGTTAGCGTACACTTGAACGAGGATCTAAAAACGCAAATCCACGCACCACCAACATTATCCAAGTAGCAAATTCCAGAAAGCGTTTTCAGAAGAAATTTCAAAATGATTATAAATCTTAAAGTGAAGACTCTGGACTCCCAAACACACGAATTCAGCATTGACAATGAGGTAAGTGGTTCGATTTTCGATTTAATATTGTTAATCTTGTAGTTAATCGATTTTTGCTTTCGAAAATGCATTTTCTTTTCTCTGTTTTTCGATCGGTAAGATGAGTTAGAGGTAAGTTACGGGTGGGTGAGTCACGACCATTTGTTTTCCTGTAGCAGGTATACACAGAATGGCTGGTGGAAGAAATTTGACATAAGATGAACAAGAAATAGAAATATGCAAAATTATTATTTGTATTTGTATTCAAACAAAAAAAGAAAAAAAAAAAACAAAACCGCCAGCGCCAGGGGAAAAACAAGGAATGCTAATAGAATAGGGCTTGGATCTTACCCCTATACCTACCTATTCGTAAAAACATTAAAAAGGTTAAGTTCGTTTGGGAAAAGTGGAATCTGATACATATATGAATAGATTATTAGGGTATTAATGTACTGCGAACTGGAGATTCTATTGTGCCCCTTAAGAGAGTGGATAAGATAACCCAATCTTAGGTATGGCCTACAAATTAGTTGGTATAAGGAACACAAGTATTTGGGGTATTTAAAAGTATAGTAGACAGATGATTATTCCAAATTTGTGATCTTTTGGCCTCCTCCTCTTTTTTGATATTTTTATATCACATTTTGAGACAATAGGGCCTAGGCCCCGTCTTCACCTTCATTGCTCTAGCCTCGATTAAGTGAGTTTTGAAGTTATCTGCAATTTTCCAGCAGGAGATTTTAATTTTACATCAAGGGGTATAATTATTTTCATGGGTACCTACCACAGTTGTTACAACTTTTTTTATAAAGCTTATTAAAAACTGGAGAAGAGAATCTTTCGGTCATGGAAACATACAAAACTGTATTGACATAGACATAAATCTTGTTCTAAACTTTTCATATAATTGTTGTCAACACTTTTTTAAAATAATCACACTTTCCCTGCCATTTGAAATTTATTATGAACACAAATCGATACATATTGGGCCCCATCGCAAACAAGATTTCCTTGGAAATATTTCCCACGTTCGAAAAATTCGTATCTTGAATGGTTTTCGAAGTTCCTCTAGGAAATTATTGTTATTGTGAACAATGTTTCCATGGGAAATTTGTTGAGACGAAGCCATATAAGTTCAATTGAAACTTTTTTGATAAATAATGCAAATAGAACTGCTGGTCAGTCCTATGGAAAAGAATGCAGATGTATAATGTTGGAAGAAAACGAAGACCAAGCTCAATAGTTTAGGTCCACCAATCACATTCTATCTGATTGGAAAAAGTTGTGTTTGTTTACAAAATCTAATGCTTGTAACTCTTAAAATATTACTCAAAAATATAATCGAAATAAATAGTCAGAAAACATAAAAACAAAAAAAGCTACCGGAGAGGTCAATTGACTAAAGTGACTTTCAAAATAGTTCGAAAAAGCTGCGACATCGTCCAGAATCGTTGGTTCTATCTGATATTCCATTGGAAGGTTACTTTTGAAATATATTCACAGGTTATTTAAAGCGCAGCATTTGGTAACGATTTGAATGGTTTTTTGGTTCTCACAGTGGAGATTTTTTGGGCGTGTTGAATACACCTTCACCTAAATTTCAGAACACCTTTCACTTGCTTAACAAAGCAAAATTTATTTCAATTAACTAAAAATGTTACTGTGTTAGTGTTAGTGTAAGTGTTTTGAGGTGGAGGGATCTTGTTGTTTTTCGGTCTTATAATAAAAAAGAAATAGGTATTGAAGACTGCAAAGTTAACACGTCGTTCAAACGCAAAATCTTATTGGCAAAATCAAAAAATTCAATTATTTTATTAGATAAAACACATTATACTCTCAAAATCGAAGCAAATAGTTTCCTTACTTCTTGTTGGATATTCTCGGTTATTTTTTAACTCGTTTTTCATAAATTAAAATGTTAATAGACTATTTAAAGCCATGCACAGATTTTAATATAGGAAACAAAGACGTAGGCCTATTAATGGATAGCCAAGCAGCAATCAAGGCATTCTCCTTCTTCTTGTCACAAAGACGAAATTGAAAAAAAAAAACAGTGCCTTAGGGAGCTGCGTTTAAACAGCAAAGCTTACACGATTAACCTTTGAGGACATTGTGACATTATCGGGAATGAAAGAGCAGAAAAACTGGCAAAAAACAGAACAATGCTTCGTTAGAATCAAATTGCAGAAATGATTTGTGAGTAACAGATGGTCTACCTTGGAAGCTTGCAGGGTATTAAGGCTAGCCGAATATTTCCAAGGAAAAAACAAGGTACATTTTACAACTAAACATAACTCGATAATCCCAATTGATAGGTATGCTAAAAAGTCACAATTCAATGGTGTACCCACATGAACAAATTGAATAGATTGGGTATCAACTCATCTTATTTATGTAGAGTTTGTGAAGAAAAGGATATGGAAGATGAACTTTTCACTTTCCCTGCGAATGCCCAAGCTTAGCTAAAAAAGAATGACAACACCAGACAACAACTTTTTCGACGACCTATGCGACATTTGGTCGAAATTCACAGTATTCAAATTATGTTTTGACAATACTCTCTTTCTGAAAAAATCAATAACATTATGTATAAATATTGTAATAGTTATTTTCAATAATAAAAAACCCAAACAAAAATCTTTGTCTATTTTTTCTTGTACAGATAACAATAAGACAATTTAAGGATAAAATTGCTGAGAAGACAAACATTGCCGCCGAGCAGCAACGAATAATTTATTGTGGACGAGTGTTGGCCGATGATAAACAAGTCAAAGAATACGGTACGAATAAAATTTAACTTTTCATTTAAGGGCGGTTGTTTTTTGAATAAAATTTTCCAACGAAATGTTACCTTTTCTCGAACATTGAGAACTTAAATGCTGTTTGAAAGATTCCTTAGGAATTAATTAAGTTGTCATTGCATTTAATTTTCGATCAGATTCACAATAGGGCCTAATATTGAATTATTATTATTTTATTAAATAAAACAGATGTCGATGGAAAAGTGGTGCATGTTGCCGAAAGGCCTCCGCCATCCACCCGAACTACAACAAACACGACTAGCGGAGTTGGAATCAGACGTTCAGAATCTCGGGGAATGCGAAATTCCCCACTTTTCCGAGCATTGGATGGCATGGTGGTTGGTGCAATGGCAATTCCGATGAATGCTGGAGTTGTAAGTTTTTAGCGAGTAGCTTTTTTTAAAAAAAAAGTGTTAAATATGTTTATATTTTTTTGAAAAGCAAAATCCACAAACAACAATCAATCCTCTAACATCGTCCTCCTCGTCTTTCTGCATGAACAGAATAACTGTTGCAAGGCATATGCTCAATTGTGCTAATAATATCGCAGCTTATTTGGAAGATCCAGAAAGGGTAAGTTTAAAAGTACATATTCCAGTTTTACAAGCTATTTTTTTGTTGCTCAAACATTTTAGGGTCTCAATAATACATCACTTGACATTTTGGCTCAAGGCCGTTGGACTATGGAGTCAACTGTAGTCGAAGTTGGCATCACGGACATTCAGCAAAATCAAACTCAAAACATAGTCGAAGCTCTGCAAGGTGCTGTTTCCGCAGCCCTACGTCAAAATGGCAATGCTAATCTTACAGTTGTCCAATTACCCAACGTATTTAATCCAAGTGGTTCTGAGACCCCTGAAGCTGATGCTGAGACTTCAAGTATTACTGGTGGTGATTCAGGTGTTACTGTTGAACCAATGGATGAAACTCCTTCCGAGGATAATACAAATGTTGAAGTGGAAGAGAATGCACCTGAACTGGTTAGTGGTGAACCCAGTACGCAGACAGATGAGAGTGGTCCCGCTTCTGCAGCTTCCACAACAAACGCCACTGGTCAGAGTCCAAGTCGTCAACGGACCGGAACACATGTGTTAGCTCAAGTTATTCAACAAATGCGAACAGTTCAGGCGCGTTTGAATCCCTTCATTGATCAGTATTATGAGTTGCTGCAAAACGAACCGACATTTGAAGAAAATGTAAGAATTTTTAGCGAGTCTATTTTTATAAAATTCTTTTTACTTTGATAAAAAATGTTTACAGGATAATACAGGTCGTGAGAATACTCAAAGGCTCTTCGATAGAGTTTCGGAGGCTTTCCACTATCTGTCGCATGCTCAGCATGCTATTTCGGATTTGATGTTGGATGTCTCACGACCAGCACCACGTTACTTGTGTTGTCGTCCAATTTTAGTCGAACAAAGTGGTTATGTCAGCTCCAATAACTACACGACCTACAATCCATCAGGCAATGGGCCAATCACAATTCAAACTGGGTCATCAACTCCAAGACAACAAACACCTGCTTCGGCAAGTTCTACTCCTGCTACTACTGCTGCTGCTTCTGCTACTGCTACTGCGACAGCTAATGCTAATGCTACCGCCTCAACGTCGGCAGCTGCTGAAGATTCACCAGATAATGGCAATACTGTGAGTGCAGAAGGAGCAACTGCCACTCCACCATCCACACCTTCTGCTATTGCTCCAAATGGTGGGCAAGCTGCCAATGCATCTTCGCCTCTTCAAGGCTTATCAGGTTTGTCTATCTACCTATATTTTTACAGCTTTTTGGTATTTCTTGCTGCTTTATTCTTTATTATCTTTCTTATATATTTTTTTTTAGATGAAAATGAAGTTGAGGTCGTATTTGATCTTGCTCCAAGAGCAGTTTTCGTTCGTATGTTTATTTAATGTATATTGTCTTCATTAATCACATTTTTTGTGTGAGTGGTGTTGTAGACAAAATTTGTTTTGAGTTCAGCATTGCTGTGTGTCTAACCATTAGTGACTTGTTAAGGAATTTACCCACATATCAAGTGGTGATTTAGATATAGAAAGTTCCTTAGTCCAAGTTTAAAATAGTTTTTGCAAGGAGATAAACTTAGATGCTTACGTGTTTTGCTTTTCTATTTGGTCTTTATCCACCGCAGGGTAAAATTAAGTTAACCTATAGGTGATAAATTTTAAATGAGGGGAACTTAACAAGCAAAATGCTTTTATTTTTGGCTTGTTGGCTTTTAGTGCGTTTACCTATGCAAGCTACAGACATGAGCCTTAAAGGTTTTAAATCGATTCCGCCAGCCCATAATCCGCACCAAACAATGACTTTTCTGGATGCATTGGTAGCTCTTGCAATGATCCTGGCTGCTCTACACTCCAAATATGTATCCATTTAACCAGAAATAAGCGTCGATGAAAACAATTTTTTGATAAAAATATGGATCTTCCAAAAACTTTTTAAACTTTTTTAAAACCCATTCAGCAAAAGTTTGGCAGGTTATTTGGCTTCAATTCTTGAACTTTCTGAACGGAGCACCAATTTTGATTACAAAATTCAAGGATTTGCAAGCGTTCTTTGTTTTTAAGACGATTCATGGTTAAATTATAGACTAAACTAAAAACATTTGACAGTGACACAAAACACGAAACGTATGTGAGCTGTGAAGACCAGACTTACCAAAAAGAAAATAGAAACTCAACACAATAAATAGAGAGCCTACTCCTAATAAAAGAGTTTATGCGGCTTATTATTATATGACCCAATCTGGATCTGTTCATCATTCATTATTATTCTTGTTTTCAGTAGGAATTTAGTTTATTTTTTGTGTTGTTTTGTTCTCAATGCTTTTGTTTTAACCACTTCATTTTTCAATTTAATTAATTGATCTTTTTTTTTTGTTAATTGCCATACGTTCTATAGATGAGTATTTTATTTTACAATTAACAATTTGGTGTCCTTCTTTAGCTAATCATCAACTCCAAGTTGCACGACTTATTCAAGCTGTTGTCAATTCAGCCCCAATTGATGCGGACTTCCATGTTCAAATAAATGCACCCAGTATTCTTTCGATAGGTGTACCATTGAATGCAAATATGCGTCCCTCTGCAACGCAAGGTTCTTCAACAGCCCCAAATACTACGCAAACATCGACAACTTCGCAGTCAACGGAAACTTCATCAACAGCAGCAGCAGCAACAGCAGCAACAACAAATGCGGCAGCATCTAGTACCGCTACCACATCAGATTCAAATTCCAATTCAACTGGTTTAAATCAGGCTCGTGTCGATACAACCACACATCCAACAACAGCGACCCAAACACGCTCTACAGCTCGTCCACAAGTCCAAGTTGCAAATATTCCATCGGCCTGGAATAGTCGCGTGATACCAGCGAATATGTTATCATCGTTTGACAGGTAAAAACAACACATGCAGGAATTTTTAGGAACGTGTTGAGTCTTATTTTTCTTTTCTTTTGATATTTAGATTTTTGCCTTGCAATAGTCATCACATTCGCGATCCTGAGGCACGTGAAAATGGCTCCAACAACAACAATAACAGTGTAAATCAACCTTTTGCGCCACCACGTGTGCAAACTCGAATTCTACGTCGTGTCCGACGTCCAAATTCGACTTCTTCACCAGGCAACTTAGATGGAATTGCCTCATCTACCGCTTCAACTCGTTCTCCGTCTCCTTCGGTGCGTAGTAGTAGCAGCAGCCGAGCGTCAGTTTCTCCTAGTGCTGGACAAACAAATTTCACACGCAATTCCCTTCGAAGCCAACTCAATTCTTTTATCGCTTCTACAATGTTTGATGGTTCACCAGTATCCGAAGTTGGCATGTCGGCAGCTGTGGAGAGAGCCATCCAATATCTAAACGAAATTCTGATATTTTTGCCTCAGTACGATATGGAAGAATACAATTCGAGAGCTTCGGTTGAGAAATTGGTTCGGGTGAGTGTGCCCCTGATTATAAATCTTATCAACGATTCCTCGGACATGAATGACTTTGAATCGCGCTTGCGCTCGGAATTCAGATTGTTGTTCGATCGTTTGTTTGTTATTTTATTCGTTTGTGTGGGACAAATAAATGCGGAGCTTTACTGGGGACAAATTAAAAATGTCGTTTTGCTTGCAATTCGTAAACGTAAGAAAGAAAGAAAGAGAAAAGAGAGATTTTAAATTTTTAGTTTAATCAATGTTTTGAAAAATTACAGGCTTTAAAGGTGAAGCATTGACATTTTTGAGTATTCAGATAAAAGATAGAAATTCTGACACTGTCACTGCACCCTTGCTAGAAGATGTTAAACGGTTTTTAGTCTCGAGAGACGCAAATAATAAGACAACTTCAAATAATGAAGTAACAGTAAGGATATACATTTTTGTATATAAAGAACTTTGATTTGTATTTTTTGTTATTAGCCAATGGATACAGATTCTGCTTCAGGGTCATCTTCATCAAGTAGCCACTTTGAGATGTCTACTCCACCACCTCAGCCCGAAGAAGAAGTCCAACCAGTGATTGTTGGCAATCACACTTGGCACAGAAGCTTCCCCGCATCCTGGCTCCCAGTTATAACAAGAGATATTACCCTACACCCACGAGAGAATGTACGTATCATATTAGTTCACTAAGAATCTATTAACTTTCTCAAAATTAGAGTCTCTATTATTAAATTATATTCTTTGTTTTTTCTCCAAAGGCACCACAGCCACCATTTTCAGATGCATACATTTCGGGAATGTCTGCCAAAAGGCGAAAGCTCATCCAAAGTACGAAACCACCACATGATGTCAAATCATTGCTTGCAGAGAGTGTACGACGTGCAATCCAAACGACTGGTCTTCAAAATCCATCCTCATCGAATCCTACCCAAAGTGTCGATGAAATTTCCAATGCTATTGCCACAGACACAACAGTGCAAGCTTCATTCTGTGAAACTCTTCGTTCCGGTGTTAAAGAACGTCTCAAAACCGACACTGATTTTAAAGAAGACAAATTTCCACACACATCGAAATATTTTAACAAACATAACTAATAATCAATTCGCGCACTCAAACAAAAATCAATCATTCAAACAAAATCAAATTAAAACAAAAATATATATATACACAATTTAGTAGAAAAACACAAACTGCTAATCACAAGAGGTGTAATGATTCCGAGCTCCTATAGCAGCTTCTATAGAAGAACGGAAGAGAAGAACTATTATTTCGGGTTTACTTTTTTGATTTTTTTTTAGCTTGTCAAACATTTGGAAATTTGTGAAATTTCTTAACATTTTTCCTGTGTTTTCATTGTTATTTTCGCAATTTTAATATTTTTAATTTAAATTATTTGTGAAAACATAATTTGTTATTATAATATCGAAATACAATATAATAAAAATGTATACATCTTAAATTAAGTTAAATTTGTAAATTGGTTTGGTTTCCAAAACGAAAACAGAAAACAGAAAACAGAAAATTATTCCTCGGAAAGCAGATAAATTCACAACTTTATATAAAACATAGTTAATTATATTTTTTAAAAAGAATTGTGTATTAATGAATTTATTTTTTAAATTAGTTTTTGGTATAGTTTGTTTTATTCTTTTTTTTTTTAATTAAATTTTGTTTGCGTTTATTTTTGTAACTTTAGCTGTATTAACATTTTTTTTTTCGTAAATATTAATTATTGTTATTTAATAGGATTTAATTAATATTTTTCTCTGTGGATGACTGAAAATAAGCTTCTGTTGAACGTGAATACAGTTTAATGATGACAAAAATTAAAAAAAAAGGAAAACAGTAGATTAAACATTATTTAACAACAATTTTGTGTAATACGTAATAGTAAACACTTAAAACTTTTACTAAATAAAGTTATAAAAAAAGTAGATAAAAAACAATTAACAAAGTTCATTTAATGTACTTAAGATGATTTTCTTCTGTAACTAAACTCCGTTTGGTTAAAGGGTTCTCTTTTGGTTTTTTTTTTCTTTTAGAAAAAATGTTATAAGCATTATTATCCGTTTTTTTTTTTTCATTTCGTTTTTGAAAGTGTCAGGTCATCTTAGAAGCCTAAAAAATTTTTTTTTTTCTTCTTTAGAAAATCAATCGAGATTATGGAAACGCGATTTTATTATACATGTCCCTTACAACTTTTTGCGATGACATCTCATGTTTTTAATACAAATAAACTTTAAAAACAAATTAAGCGTTCCAATTAAGACAAAATCCTATATTCAAAATTTCAAGTCAATCGGTTGAAAATTATCTGAGTTATGAGAGTCCGACGAATTTAAAAATTGTAGTGTTGAGATAAACGCGTATAAAGTTTTGAGTAGTAGAAAATTATGAATAATTTTGCAATACCTTAATATATAATTGAAGAGCAAATAAGTAAGACGGCCGGCGCCCAGTGTTAAAGATGTTTAGAAAGCCATCCACAAGCTTAAGAACAACGAATCTGCTTGCTTGAATGGGCTACCTGCGGAACTCTACAAATATGATGGCTATGTTCTGGTGAGGTGCATGCACCAGCTCATCAACCAAGTGTGGAAAGAGAAAAGTATGACCGATAAATAGTAAAATAGCTCAATATGCCCACAAAAACGGCAATCATATGTTCGGCAAAAATTAGTGGTGTTAACTGGAAGTCACTATCTTTAACAGGTCTTCACAACTGCAAAACTTCACTGTTGGCAGCACCAATTTCGAGGTAATCAAGGAGTTCACATACCTCGGTCCAAATATCAATTCCACGAACGAAAAGTTATGGAAATCCGACGAAGAATTACCCTAGCTTTAGCGAACCGCTGCTACTTCGGTTTGGCCAAACAAATGGATTTAAATCTCTTTTCTTGAAATGGCGAATGGAAAAGAAGATTCAATCGTCAACTGTGCGATCTGTATCAAGACGTGGATTAAGTCCTGGATTACACTGGTTGGAGACGAGGAGGAATTAAGAACCTCCGCTACAGGGACCAGGCGTTTATTGACGCAAGAACTCTTGATCTGGATGATTGGAGGGAGCTTGCAAGAGACCGCAAACGATATGGAGAAATGCTATATATCAGACGGAGGCCTTCCATGGATCGGGAATCGGTTAAGTAAGTAAGTTAATACTAAAATTCGAAAACCGAATACTTTTCAAAGGTTTTGCCTGGCCATAGTCTTGAACCATTTAAAATTAAAAAATGAACTTTTCGAAACTTCTAGGCAGGCCACAAATGAAGTTTTAAGTGTTTTCAAGCTCCTTAAATTAAGAACGAATTTAAGCTCATATTGATATGTATATTCAATTGCAGTTTATCCATTAATGGAAATGTTTTTTTTTTTTCGTGAAGACAATAAACATAGTATTTTGAAAATCCGTTAATTAAACTCTGGTGTGTCCCAGGGATCCGTTTTGTCTCGACATTCTTACTAATTTTTATAAATGATCTTTTGTCTGAAATTTGTCTAACTCCTCAATTCTAATTTTGACAGCATTGGGGAACAAAAAACCGTGTAGAATTTAATGCTGCATACTGTCGCAAAAGCGTAACCCCCCTTAATGCCATTTTCGGTGGGTAGCACTTTTATAGAGGAAACTGAACAGCTTTCAGTTCTAGGTATGTGCGTCACAAACCATGTCGTATATTAGGCATGGCCAAAAGTTCTGCTTTGTGTTAAGGTTTTCTTCGAAGAAGAAATGTTAACCTCTTCTTATCTTGCTATAATTTACAAAGCTTTTATTCGTCCAAAACTCGAATATAATTTTCATATTTGGGCTGTTTCTCTTGAGTCTTATTGATATAAATGTCAATAGAGCTCTAAAAATGATAGGCTCATACTGAAAGTTTTTATATTTTTATAAACAGTTCTCTTCTCAAACAATTCAAATGTAATACGTACATAAATATTACGGAAGAGATTCTTTTTTTACCCGCACTACACGAATGTGGAATGCTTTTCCAGGCTCAATATATCCCTATCATTTCAATGTGCAGGTATTCAAAACCTATGTGTATCCTAATTCCTCTGACTGTTAAAAAAATGGTTAGACACATTATCTTTAAATTTTAAAATATTTTTAAAAAACTATCCAAACTAACGTCACGCACATCCACCTCTTGTGACGTGTTTTTTTTTTAAAGTTTTTGACGTGGGCACAAGAAAACTATACCAACGATTTTCTATATATATTTAATTATATTTATATATGATATCATTTATTTATCTCATGTGACGTAAAATATAAATTGAATAATCTACATATGTAAGATTTATCATCGATATGACAACCTAATTTGAGGAACCTATTTCCACCAGGAATTCCTCTTATTCAATTCAATAAGACACACGTGTATGATAAACAAAATATATTATTTTTGTTTTTATCTGAAAAGGTCAAGTGCATCGTGGCGCCGCCGAGAGTACGACCATATGTGTATAGTGAAGATACCATTATAATAATATTATTTTTTCAAGGTGCGGGTTTTATTTATAGCAGAATTTTAATTTCGAACAATAAACAAAAAGAAATCATTCTATAAATAAAAGTCATTTGTTTGTATCAGAAATAAAAATAATCCAATTGTTGTCATCATAATTTAGATTTAAAATTCCTGAAAGTAATATTAATAAATAGAGATGTGAGATGATGTGTGGTTCGCATGATATTATACGAGTAAATAAAAGACTAATAAACTTGGTTATGATGACATATTTAATGAAACACATTCCATTTTCATATAGAATGAAATGGCACATTGACTTAAGGTGATTTTAGGAGAGAAAAATAATTTGTTTACTAATTAAAATCTACATATTTATGTGCTTCGAATATTGTAAACAATATTATACATTGTATTTAAAAATATTTGTTTATTTTGATTTCTTTGTAATACTCGCTGAGAGTGAATGTTGATGCAGAATCTCTTCAGTTCCCCAAAATCAGGATTAGGTATATATTTCCTATCTGAAGGAAACCCAACAAAGTATAAAAACTAAATCTTATCATCTGAAAGCTGAAGAATTTCCATGCAATTATTATACTCGTACATTGGGGAAAAAGAAACAAACAGACATCCGGCGCCTTAAATCTAAGTCAATTTGTTAAACGATCCATCGGACACATATTGCAAGCTTGCAGTTAATCATCTCAAATGTGCATATCTCAAATCGCGCGTACGGAAGTCATGTTATTTCAACGCACAAAAATGCTACCACATTAACACAGCTCTCGGTCTGCTGCAGGCAAAATTGTTGGCAACAGGCAACAGTAGCTGCAAAGCCATCAGCAACAATATTATCACGATAACAGGGATCAACAGACACCCAATTACCTTGGCATTAGTGATGCTAGTCTGGATTGGGGTGACCATCATCGGAGTTCAGAAAACCAAAAAAGGAAAGCCTTAGTTTTTAATTCTTAAACATTGCAATGAAGGGGAAAGACATACGTATATCGTGGTAAAGCAGTCCATATTCCCGCAGTACGGCTCAAGAACGAATATCTGTACTTCACAGTGCATCCGAAGTTGGGCTCATTGAAAAACTGATGGACATCTTAAACAACACATTGCCTTGGAAAACAAGTGAAGACAAGAGAATTTTTAACAGCCTTTTATGCAAAGGCAAAGTGTGAGCATTAGGAAAGCGAGGGATGATTTAAAAGGAGATGTTGGTGTACATTGTTTTTTTAACTTTGGCAAATCATTTTCCACATTCGTGTGGTACGGCTAAAGAACAAATCTCTGTACTTGAAAGTACGACCCAAGTTGAGCTCGAGGGTTTACTGATAAGCATTCCTGGGGGCGCGAATCACTTGAGGGGAAGAAAGCAACTGGCTATTTTGATAAGGATTATCTAAATGAAAGGCAATCTTACAAACAAACAATAAATATATTTATTTAAGGAAAACGTTCCTACAGCTTGAAGTATTCATTTGATAATAATTAATAATTTTTCTAATTGATTAAGTCATAATAAAATAACTACTTACAGTTATATATAAGTTACAAAGTAATATATTTTGTTAAGTGATTTATCTAGCTTTAACACTTCCTCCATAAACACAAAACAAAATTATATTGAATCAAATTATAATTGGTCGATACCTATTTTCTTTCGTAGCATTTGAAATCGTACGCGTTCAAGTGGTTTTGTCAATAAATCTGCTAACTGGTCAACTCCTGCAATATGCTCCAATCTTAAATCACCTTCCAGGAAACGCTCACGAACATAAAAATGGCGAACCTCAATATGCTTCGTTCTCTTGTGAAACTCGGGATTCTTTCCTAGCTTTACAGCACTTGCACTATCGACATATAATATTGGTGCCAGTTCTTTTTGTCCTGTTAGTTCTTGCAAAAGACGTTTAAGCCACATAGCTTCCTTGGTTCCTTCACTTGCAGCCATAATTTCTGCTTC
This sequence comes from Eupeodes luniger, assembly GCA_951509635.1. Lineage (NCBI taxonomy): Eukaryota > Metazoa > Arthropoda > Insecta > Diptera > Syrphidae > Eupeodes > Eupeodes luniger. Next base: position 4,070,181 of record OX608074.1, read on the forward strand.
CGTTGTTGATAAGGCCACGGTTCGTTGAAGCTGACTCGTCCATGATACAGCACCACCAGCAAACAATGAAATTACTCCAGTAGTTGAACGTCTGGTTTTAAGATCGCCTGCATAATCAGCATCACTGTAAATTGCCAAATTTTCTTTGCTCTTTCCTTGGTATCTTAAAGATAAGCCGGTAGTACCACGGAGATAACGAAAAATTCTTTTAACGCTATTCCAGTCATCTTTGCTAGGATTTTCCATCTTCCTTGCTGCAGAACTTACTGCAAAAGCGATGTCTGGTCGAGTGGCTGTTGCCAGATACATCAAGCTCCCAACAGCTTCACGGTATGGAACTTGTTCTTTTAACTCTTCAAATTTTGTATTTTCTTCCTCCCGACCAGCTGGAGTCAAAACTGGATTACATTCATCCATTCTGAAACGATCTAAAATTCGTTTTGTATATTTTTCTTGGCTTACCTTAATTGAACCATCATTTTCAATTTTTATCTTCATGCCGAGAAAATTTTCAAGAGTTCCAAATGTAATTTTGAATTCATTTTTGAGTGCTAACATAAAATTTTGAAGTTCATCTTCATTATTTCCAAGAACTAGTCCATCGTCAACATAAATCGCTACATAGAGAACATTTTCACTATTACTGCGATAAAATAGACATGGATCAGCTGTGCTATTTTTCAGTCCAGCTTTCTTCATAAAGGCCAAAAATCGTTTATGCCAACATCGTGGAGCTTGTTTAAGACCATACAAACTACCTTTTAATCGGCATACTCGCCCAGTTCCATCTTCAAATCCCTCAGGCTGCTCTAAGTATACTTCCTCCTCAAGAGTACCATATAAAAATGCTGTTTTGACGTCAAATTGTTGAATTTTCAGTCTTTTGGTTGCAGCTAGGGCTAACAGCATGCGAACTGTGTCGTAACGGGCTACAGGACTAAATGTTTCATCGTAATCGATACCTTTTTGTTGAACATACCCTTTTGCAACAAGTCGTGCTTTGTATCGCCTATTCGCATCGTTTCCTGCATTCTTCACTCGAAATACCCATCGATTTTGGACTACTTTGACATTTTTAGGTCGTTTAACAAGTTCCCATGTTTGATTTTCTTTTATAGATGATAACTCATCTACCATTGCTGAGAGCCACTGTGCTTTATCTGCTGACTTCAAAGCTTCGGAGTACGAACTCGGTTCTTGACTTGAATCACCTTCTCCTGCAAACATGAGATACTCCCCACCTGTCATCCAACTTGGCTTTCTTCTTTCTCTTCTGTTGATGTTCAATTCGTTTTCCATTGAATCTTCAGCATCGAAAAATGAAGCATTTTCTTCATTCTGAAAACTTGAACTTGATTGATTTATTTCTTCAGAACTTAAAGTTTCTTCGGTACATTCACCGTCTACATTCTGAGAGCCAAACTCAACATACTTGTTTCTACATTTTCTTCAGTACTTGCTTCACCGTTTACATTCTGAAAAACAAACTCAACACTGTTTTTAGTACTTTCTTCAGCACCAGGAATGTCTTCATTAGATTTGATCTCTTCTAGGAATGTCTTTTCAGGTTTTGCATTGCATACCACTTCTGGCTTGAAAATTACGTCATGACTGCAGACAATTTTCTTCAGGTTTGGAATCCACACGCGATATCCATCTTTTTCGTTGACATACCCAACAAATCTTCCATACATTGCCTTTTCATCAAACTTTTTTCGAAGTTCCTTCGGTATGTGGACATAACATCCAGTGCCAAAGATGCGTAAATGGCTTAGAGTTCCCAGTTCTTTTCCATACCATAATTCATATGGAACCTTGTTTTCGATTGTTGTCGGTCCTGTATGGTTCAAGACATATGCTGCTGTATTACATGCCTCAGCCCACAGACATTTTGGCAACTTACTGGCGACTCTCATACTTCTAGCTGCTTCCACAATTGTTCGGTTTTCACGTTCTGCGGCTCCGTTTTGTTGTGGTGTATAAGGGGGTCCAATATATTGCACTATGCCAAATTTTGACAGCAATATTCTTACCTCTTTGTTGTCAAACTCTCTACCGCCATCACATCTCAACTTTTTGACTATGTGTCCGTTAGTTTTGGCTTCATTCAAGAATGTTTCAAGTGATTTACATACCTCGCTCTTGTGCTTCAAAAAGAAGAGCCTACGAAACTTGCTGAAATCATCTTTGAAACAAACATAATATCGGGATCCTCCTACTGATGTTGTTTCAATCGGACCTAGAACATCTGCATGGATTAACTCACCAACAGTAACTGATCGATCACTTCTGGACTTGAAAGGAAGTCGATGCATTTTACCAGATGCACATCCATCACAGAACTCTTCAACACTTTCGGGAAAACTAATATTCATCTTGGCAAGAATTTTTTTTACATGGCGTTTATTCTGGTGAGCAAATCTTTCGTGGTATACTTGAAGACTTTCTGAAGCCTTTGACATGTATACCTGCACAAGCTCTGATGGTTTCTCAACTTGTATTTTCAAAACATACAGCTCATCTCTAAGATACCCCTCTACTATTACTTCACCACTACAAGTGTTTTGAATTGTAACAGTTCGGTCATTCATTGTTGTCGTACAACCATTTCGAGCAGCAGCCTTCACAGAAAACAACTGTGCACTTGCTTCAGGGACGTACCATACTTCCATCAAAGTTGCTTCTTTCCACATTCCTTCAATGTTCACCTTAATGTTGATGTTGCCTTTACCAAACGCCTGCATCGTGACACCTTGCTTACCTAAACAAATTACTTTAGGTACATCGAATTGCATGTACGTTACAAAGTGCGATTTGTTTGATGTAATATGTGTTGAAGCACCACTGTCACAATACCATTGATCTTGTCTCAAAAAATTTCCTTTTGTTGCATTTAAAGAGAACGCCATCAAAGCAGGTCGCTTCATTTTGCTTTGTGTGGATTTGTTCTGTGGACATTCGGCAGCCCAATGTCCGAGTTCTTTGCACTTATTGCATGGAAATTTCATCTTAGCACGTTCCAGTTTACTATTTGCCTTTTCTGGTTGCTTCTGCTTTTTCTTAAAATTTCCTCTTGCAACAAAAGCAGCGCCATCACTCTTGATATTTTGCTTAGTTTCTCTGGTTTCGATGGTACATAACTTTTCGATTAATAAATTCAGGGTTTGTTTTTCAGCAGGAATCGTATCCCACAAGTCTCTAAAATTGTCAAATTCCTTACCAAGGGTTGACATGATTCTGCCATTTAGAATCCGTTCAGAGAGGGTATTTTCCTTATGCTTGGCTAGTTCATCATTGAGATCTACAAATAGCTTTTGCAATTTCGCAATGTGTGCACTGATGTCCTCTTGTTCATCTTTTCTTGCTTGGAAGAAACTGTCTATTAACATGTTAAGCCTTTGGATGCTGCTTCTTTCGAAACGAGCGCATAATTTATCCCAAATGTCCTTGGAATATTCACATGTTAAGACAAGATCTGCGATCGGTGAGCTAAGCGATGCAGCAATCAAGCCAGCAGCTTTTGCATCTTGTTTCAACCAATCGTTTTGTTCTTTCTTTTCTTCCGATTTTGATGTTGGTGTGACTACAGGACATTTTTTCTCTCCGGAAACGATCCCCTTTAGATCATATGCACGAAAAAGCATACCCATTTGCCATTTCCATTTCGCCCAATCGCTAGGACCTTCAAGCTTGTCTACAGATACCTTCAAATCATTGGATGCCATTTTCTTCTAATGCAGTTTACACGAGACCTGGGCCCATAACCTGATAAGGATTATCTAAATGAAAGGCAATCTTACAAACAAACAATAAATATATTTATTTAAGGAAAACGTTCCTACAGCTTGAAGTATTCATTTGATAATAATTAATAATTTTTCTAATTGATTAAGTCATAATAAAATAACTACTTACAGTTATATATAAGTTACAAAGTAATATATTTTGTTAAGTGATTTATCTAGCTTTAACATATTTCTCTAGAAGATAGTCTGTTAAAATAACGGTAAAAAAGGGTGGGACAAGAAACTTTAGGACGGAGTTCAAGCGACATAAGGATTTATACTTATTGCTCTCAATTATTATTTTACTTAAATCGTAAATTCGCCCTTTTCAATCATACAAATAAAGTATGGTAACTCTAGTCTAAGTAAACCCTCTTTCATTTAAATACAAAAAGAAAACATGAAGGAGTATGCCTCGAGCTGAGCTGAGCACGCACCATAACATCAGCTCCTTAGTGTCGCTCTCCGTCCTTCCACGCAGCTTCCCTATGATTAATACAAACTGCAGCGCCACACTTCAGTGATCAGTGCAGAGATGGATTATCTTGTTTAGATTTATCTCGGCACATTCCCGATCTCATGGCCGGCAGCCAGTAGCCACATCATTCGCATTCCAACTCTATGCCACACAATCCCACAGCGCCATCCACTTCACTATTCAGATTTTACTAAGTGACGTTTCTTCATTTCTGAGCAAAATCATTTGGAAATTTTTACCACGAGATAAAATAACCGTGGTGCATGGTGCTGGTGATCCACGAGCTTAGGAATGGCTATATGGTCGTTGGTCGTTGGTAGATGGTCGATGGCGCCTGGGCGCCATATTCCTGTTTAATTGCCGGCACTCGCATTCATTTCAAATCGCCGTTTGATGACGTACTTAGGACAGACTAACTAAGGGTCGACCAAGACAACGGCGACGCGACGTACGTCGTCTATGTCGTCGAAGACTAAGACGAAGACGACGACGACGACGATGATGTTAGACCCTGTCATGTGCCACAAGTTGATATTACGTCCTTTCTTTGACTTGGTGCTGTTAGTGCTGGGAGCTGGGTGATGGGTGCTGATGGTGGTGGCTGTCCGTCAGCCAGAATACTTGTAGTTTTGTAAGTTGTTAGTGCACGAGACATGCCCCAACTCAGTTTGTTGTACACAGATTAACTAAAAATAAAACAAACAGTATCAAGGATGTTTTTTCTGTTTTATTATTTTATTCTTTATTTTTTGTTTTTGGTTAATTAAATAGGAAATATGCGCATTTTTGAATGGAAATTGCTTCAGACGTCAGAAAACAAATTGTTCTGGAATGCTGTCGTCAGTCGTTCGGATTGGAATTTTTCGGCCATAAAGCAGACGCCACTCAGTAAAGAATTTTAATTTAGTCAATAAGTTAATTAAAAAATTCCAGGGCAAATCAAGTCAATCGGTTTACGTAAGGAACAATAGCTACATATTATACTCGTATAATGTAGGTACCTATGATATGTAAGTTTTTAAGAGGACAGGCCTTTCAGAGTTTGTACTAATCATAAGGGTATATGGAGGCATATTCTTACGTTAGACAAATTTACTTTAACAATGATTTAAATGCCTATTGAACTTTTACTTTTTGGGTAGTTAATCTTGGGTGTCGGGCCTAAATCTACGGGGATCATGGAGAAGGAGCTCTTATTATCATTCTGTATCCACTACAGTTTGATTGATTCGTATGGGGTTATGTTAAGTCTTATTACACAAACTAATTTTCGTGTAAACCCAGAAACTTATATTTAAATACACCTGATACATTTAATGTTTGACCTGCAGGCAGGTTATCTTGTCATTGTCAATTTTTGGGTTTTTTCCCGAGATGAGATTAAGGGCTTAAATATGTAGTGGAAATTCTGCGGGTTTTTATTTTTAACCTTTCAAAATTGTATATTTAAACTACTAACTTATTATTTTTGTTCATACAAAATTTATGTATCGTTTGTGTTTTCTTTATTTAGCATTAATCAGATTTTCTCCAAATTCTGGATGCCGCTATTTTAAATGGGAAAATAAGCAAGAGAATCTAAGGGTATATTTTTGAAGCCTTGTGGGTTTTCAAGAAGAAATAAAGGTCCTATGGCCCTCATTACGAGAAGGGAACCAAACATTCGACTTAGAGCAAACGTTTAAGAAATCCAATATAGAGTAAAATCAGGATGGGTTCAAATGGGTTAACATCTCTTTTTCCAAGAAAGTTGGCTTTGGAAGTTGAAATGTTGAAATTGTATTCACGAAATGAGTGATTCCAAAAACGATCGCTTATAGTCGAAAGGCAAACCCACAGGTCCACAATGACGCGAGATAATGCACAAACGTTTCCTTTAATACAATGATTGTTTCGTTGCTTGTCGTGCGAACCGAACCATTATTTTGGTAATACATTTTCATGATTTACAAACGTTGTTCAGGAGTAAGCTTATTGATCATGAAATGGTTAACCAAACTGAGCATAACTTAATTGACAACTGTCAACACGACTAACGATGAATAAAGTATGAAAACCACACGTCAAAAAAAAACACCCGTTACAAAAGCAATTATCAAGACAATGATGATGATATTTTAAAACTTTTTCAATACATTTCTCATCATCATTCATGAAATAAATAAAACAAAATGAAAATAAATAAATCAATTTATTTTTGATTTAAATCTGAGAAAATATTGATTTCCCCGTTTTTCGTTTTCCATTGGCTGAAAAGTGTCCAACTACCAGATTTTTACCTATCCTGTCATTTTGCGAGATATAGTGGCTGCGTTCAATCTCAGACAGATAGGGTATCCGGATACGTTTTTGTTAGTGTTTTACGTGTAAAATAACAGCTGATCAAAAACAGCTGAAATGTCAAAAAAGGAATCCAAAGGTATTCAAGAATTTCTGGGATATGTACATAGGTATCTGACAGAACAGCTGATTCAACACATGGTTGAATTTCAAGAAACTTGAAAATTGATTTCAGCTTTTTGCATTTTTTGGTAAACAAAAAGATACAAAATGTTAGTTGTAGTTCTGTTTGATGTTTAAATGTTTCTCTGCTTTTTGTGAACAGCTGAAAGTTGTTTTTATTTTTTGACAGCTATCTCAATACAGCTATCCAACTCGTTCAACAAGGTATCTAAAAATCCACCTATCCAAGATACCCTATCCAACACGAGATTGAACGCAGCCAGTTTGTCATTAGTTCAATTGTAAAAGTTGTTATGAAAATATTTTATAAATACAAAAATTTGACAGCTTCAACGATATTTATTTAATCGAAGAACAAAAACATCAACAAATAATTTAGTTTGCATTGGAAAAAACAGATCAATTTTTGTTTACATCAAAGTAAAAAAAAAATCCCAAAGCATAAAACAGCTTACCTGTTTAAAGATTAATTGTACAATAATATTCATTCTTCAAAATGTTATATCATATCATGAGTCAAAAAATGTTGCCAAAGCTTTAACTTTTATTAAAAATGTAAACAAAAAATCAAATCAAATAAATATAAATAAAATGTAAATCAATTTGATTTAAAAATCAAAAATAATAACATGAAAGTAATTGCAATTTTAAGCCCCATCACATCTAATCTGGAATTACCAACGAAACGTCATACAGACTCCACTTTACATGCTCTACATGCAGTTGTTATAATTGTAGGTTTTGGTGTTATAGCTGCCCACAGCTCCCCATCCCCAAAAATTTAGCCAATCCAAATCTTAAGCTCTCGGAACCTCAAAAGTACAAAATAAGGGGGAAAGCTTGTTGATCTCTCCAAATTATAAAACTACACCATTATGATCATTTTACCCGAATTATTGCGCGAGTCATAAGCGGGGATGTCATTTCTGATTGGCGACTACGCCATCCACGCCACAAGTTGCAAGGGAGAGAAAACAATAACAACATTTAAGCAAGCGGTAGAAACTTAGTTCGGCTCTAAAATGTGGATACGAGAGGATTCCATAGCATTCACAGCTTCATACTCTCTCTCTTGAATTGATCTTGTCGTTTTTGGCGATATAAAATGTCTCTTTTTTCTCGTCCGTCCGTCACGGTCGTGCGTCGTCGTTGAGGATTGGGAGACACTGCTGAAAGCAATGCTCAATGACGCGACGCGATCTTGTTGACTATATACTCCGCTGTGCGCTCTGCTCTAACTCTGGGCTCTGAGATCTTAGGCTATAGCTCGTTTGTAGCTGCTTGGAAAATAATAATCACCAGTGGAGAAAAAACAACCACGACGACGGACAACGGACGACGACTATGCTTACGACTACGACGACGACGACAAGATGATGCTGGTTGTGCTTCTGATTCTGCTTCTGCTATATTGATGAAGATCGCGGTGATCGTTTATAGGGACTCTATTATGGTTCTTCCATTGAAAATCGTTATCGTTTCCATAGTCGAATCCAAACCGTGCTGGTATGCAGACGTAAAATAGCTGCCTCTCTTATACGAATACGCTATTATAATAATTTATTTTTCAAACCGAAAAAGATGTTTTTATCGTTCAATTTAAAAATATAGATTGTTTTGTTTTGTGTTAAGGACTGCATCTTCTTCTTCATCTTCGACCTTTGGAAAAAATTAAATCTGAATATCTCTAGATTCCGGGATTTTTCAATTTTTTATGAGAGTTAATTTGAATTTTAACGAAATTTACGCGATAGATTTGGAAACACCAAACATCTGGTGAGAGAGTGTCCTTTTTTGTGTCACGTTCACTTCGAATGGCCTGCGTCTTTTTTCAAAGTGATTTTGTGGATTTGTGCTTAGTTCCGTAACTCATTTGAATGTTATACGTCTGTAACTGAAGGGGATTTTCCCCGAAATAAATAATACTATCTTTAATCCCGAGTATATGTAAATACTAGAAAAAACGTAGATTGTGCTTTTTGTGCAAAATATTTAAGTTAAGAATTTATGTGATAGAAATTTTGTCCGTTAAGAAACGAAAAATACATCAGTGAAACCCAAAATTAACAAACATAAATAAAATAGAATACATAATAAAATATAGTTAAACCCAAAAAATGGACACGTTAATGATAATTTGGAACATTGCTTCGTTGCATTGTTCGGCGCGGCCAGAAATCTCACCGTGCACCTGCGAACCAATGCTTACTCAGAATCGCATCGCCCTATCATGCGAAAAAGTCGATTCGTTTAATCAAATCGTCGATGCTTTAGCGGCGGGCAAGTTCTCGTCGAATCTAACCATAAGCTTGGAGATATCCTACTCGCAGTTAGATGACCTCGAGATGAGATCCTTTTCTGAAATGAAGCTTAACTTGTATAAACTACGAATGACATCTGACAGCTTAAGGTAAATATTACATCTCTATTCTATCTTTCAAAAACTCCAAATTTCAAAAACTTGTACTAATCATTTTTGCAAGGAATAAAAATCGCTCGTATACTTTATTTAGTCTTTGTTTCACAATGAAGATAGATTCTTCTCAAGAACGCGGAGAAAGCGTGTATGTTTTGAACTACATCTGAAATGTTAAAGTCTTATCATCAACGTTTTTTTTATTTTTTTTTATTTTTTCTTCTTATTATTTTTCGTTATTTTGAATTATGTATAAAGTCTCAGAATGTATATGAACGAAATTCTTTTGAAAGTGTAATGTTTGTATAAATATGTATGTAGATTAATTATTATTGAAAAAAGAAACTGATATTATTAATGTTGTGATGGGAAAGAAAATATAGCAAACAGCACAGAAGCAGCGGCAGTAGCAGCAGCACCATTAGCGGCGCGGCGCGTCGCCTGAGAACCTTTATAGCACGTCTCAAAAGATGCTTTCCGAAATCAAAATCCAAATGTGATATGAATAAAATTTAGAACTTTATCACGAAAATTTGTTGATCGAATACATTTCCTATCATACTTTGTACATTTTATGTACTGTACGAAACAAAAATAAAAAGAATCTGATACGAAGTTCGAAAATAATAAATTCCGTCTTTTTGTTTTTATCAGAAAACAAGGTTCAAAGACAGACGAAACAAAAATTGAAAATTGAGATGAGATTTGACGTGCAAACGCGTCACAATTCGTTGGAAAACGACAAGAAAGTGGAATATAAAGTATTGGAAGTTGAGTCGTTTATGATATCAATAATAGCGACGTCAATCATATAGAAATTATTTCTTGCAGTTATTGAAATGTTTTTATGTGAGAAGATGATTTTTGTTTCATAGATTTGTGCACTTTTTAAGCTCCAGAAAGCGGTTTTTGGTAACTAAATTTCGTTTTAATTTGTTAAATTTGGCTCAGTACTTTATACTTTTGTTTTTTAATGAAAAATTCAGCTTGCCGCGAAAAAATTGAAATTACATGATAAGATTTTCCGATTCAGCAAACAAAAGATAGCAATCTTTTACTTTGAGTACACAGTTTTTTATATGATTTGATTATATTTTGCCGCTATTTTGTTTGCATTGTTTTTGACGTAAAATGTTGTTTTGTTTTTACAATAATTTGTATTTGATTTGACTGACAGGACGTTAACATTGTTTTATCAAGACAATAAATTTGAGATTGAAATATAAACAATAATAAATTAAAAGTTTTCTTAAAATTTGCGCAAATTCTCAAACAATTTAGTAAAATGTAAAATTTACAGCCTAGTGTCTTGCGTGTTAATTTCTTTCAACATTTCACTGGGTTGGGTTCGATATCCCGGTTTTTATATTACCGTTTCTTAAAATCCCGTTTTTTATAATCCCGATTTTTACTATCCCGATTTTGCAATCAAAACTAGTTGTTTAATTTTTAAAAATCGCGCGGTTTATTGTAAACAAAAATGAATGTTTATGTACAGTAAAAAGAAAAACAAAACAAATTACGATATTGTTATATTTTAGTCAAGTAATTCAAAATAAAACCTTTGACTCCTATTGTTATTTAGCTTAATGCACGTATTTTGTAAAAAAAACGAGATTGTCGGGATTTGACGGGATTTTAAGAAGCGGGATTGTAATTGATCGGGATTTTGAAAAAGCGGGATTTTAAAAGGCGGAATTCAAAAAAATCGGTATTTTAGTAGACGGGGTTTTTTAAAAACGGGATTTTAAAAAGCGGGATTCCGATACGCTCCCCATTTCACTAAAGTTAACATCACTTTTCAAATTCTATATGACTTTTCAGTTAATGATTTTGAAATGAATTGAATTAAATAATAGGTTTGTTCCCCGGATTAAGATTTGTTTGATTTGTTTTTTTTTTTTTCCACGAACTTTGACTATTTGGACTCGTTCAAATGTAAAGTTTTCAATAAAAGATAGTTTATTTTACCTATAAGTTTGCAAAGAATTACAATTTTGGAATATCTAGAAAATGCTTATTCCTGGTTTTTTCTTCAGTAGTTTTCCGCCAATATCCTTTAAGGAAGAGAAATGAAACTGACTTTGTTTTGCAAAAACCGAAACAGGTTGCTTTTAAGTTTGACTCATATTCGAATTCTGTGCATTGTTTAAAAATAGTGTTGACTTAGTGAACTCCTTAAAATGAGATATTGAGGTATAACTCTCTGGTGGTCGTATAAAACCACATTAGTCGAATTCTTGAAAGTCTGCAAAGAACTTTTATAGAAATCTATTAACGTTTTACAGATGTTGAGATCTGCAACTTCTAAACAAAATCCGTAATGGTAAATTAAATATTATACTTAAAACAAGTAATCCAAATATTATTTTTCTGTTTTCGTAATCCACTCTGTGAAAAATGCAATGCAAATTAGGGAGCGTATCGGAATCCCGTTTTTTAAAATCCCGTTTTTAAAAAATCCCGAAAAAAAGTTTTATAATCCCGTCTTCTAAAATACCGATTTTTTGAAATCCCGTCTTTTGAAATCTCGCTCATTCAAAATCCCGATCAATTGCGATCCCGCTTTTTATAATCCCGTCAATTCCCGACAATCCCGTTTTTTTTTTTAAATACGTGCATTAAACTAAATAACAATAGGAGTCAAAGGTTTTTATGTTAAATTACTTGACTAAATTATTATAATATCGTCATTTGTTTTGTTTTTACTGTACATAAACATTCATTTTTGTTTACAATATTAACTCTTGCACAAAAAATATACATCCCACAGCAAATCTACCTCTCGATAAAGGTTTTACTGCTATCGTTGACTTTATTAATTGATTTGAGATTACTATAATACTACTATTTTACTTTATATTTCTTATTTTTTCGAATGTTGTATTTGTTAAAGGTTACAATAAAATGAATCTAGAAAAATATCTCATTTTTTAATTTGTTTTAATTTTTTTCTAATTTCGATTTTGCAATCAAAACTAGTTGTTTAATTTAAAAAAAACGCGCGATTTTTAAAAATTAAACAACTAGTTTTGATTGCAAAATCGGGGTAATAAGAAACGGGATTATAAGAAACGGGATTACAAAAAGCGAGATTATAAAAAATCGGGATTATAAGAAGCAGGATTATAAAAAACGGGATTTTAAAATCGGAATTTTAAGAAACGCGAATTTAAAAACCGGGATATCGAATCCAACCCAATTAAAACAATTAAAAATGCTCAAATAGGTAAAGCCTTAAGACATTGACTTTAAAGGTATGGACTAACAACATAACGTTAACAGCTCTTTTTTAGGTTCAGAGAAAATATACTTAAATTTTTTTAAATTGATTTTTGTATTTGTTTATTTTTCAAACCTTATAATGATAGATGTCTTTAGTTTTTTTTTTAAAAAAATTAAGGTTGTTGAGGCCTAGAAACAATAGATGTCGCTTTAAAATTAACTATCATTTTTCCCAACAAACCTACAAGAGAGGAAGAATAGCTAACAAGCTAAAACCACTGTTAATAGATATTTTCTATGGGAATATGAATTGGCTAGTATGTCAACGCCTTAAGGCATAGAGTTATAGTTCAGCCAAAATAGACATACCATTCTTCAACCTTCGGAATTATTCGCATATCTTTTGAAATTGGTCAATTTCACTGAAGAGATCATTATTAACAAGTGACAAAAATGTCAACAAAAATCCTATGTGAGCATCAAAAATTTCTTTTTAGGTTATAAATGACTATAAACTTTGTTATGGGCCCAAAATTTAAATTTGACTTATTTATATGCCCTAGAGGGCCGAAGCAATCAAAGATTTTATATTTATTGTCCAATTTTATCGTCGAGAAAAACTCTTTTTACTTTTGGTGTATTTTGCCTTTTTACTTAAAAAGTTTTAAAAATTAAAGAACACGTCTACCTCCATGAAAAAATTAAGGGTGGCTACACACAAAAAATGTTTTTAAAGCGACTTACATATTTTAAAATGATGGCTGTGTAGAATTTTTCAAAATAACAACTCCTGTAATTTTTTAATCATAGTGATATTTTGCAAAATATATGTACATATACTCAAAATTTCAAGTCAATTGGTTGAAAATTGTCTGAGTTATGAGTCTAATTAAATTAAAAAATACAGTATTGAGATAAACGGGTTTTGGGATAATATTTTTGAGATCCTAGGTGGAATCATTTTACAATTAAAAAAAAAAACGATTTTTGGACAGTTCCAGGGCGCCCTGACAGCTCAATTTTTTTTCTCAAAACCAAATAAAGGGCGATTTTTTAAAAGCTATAAGAAAGTTTTTCAAAAAAAAAATACATATAATTCAGAAAAATGCATGAAATCTTTATTGAATCGATAGTACGGTTCATATAATTTAATGTTTGAAGATTATTTCATGCAAATGTTGACCTTGACTGCGCCTCAAATGGTCCATCCGCTTAGTCCAATTTTGGCATACTCTTTCCAACATTTCGGCCGGTATCTTCCAAATAAATGTTTTAAGGTTGTCTTCCAATGCGTCAATTGAAGCGAGCTTGTATAGACTTTAACATAGCCCCACAAAAAATAGTCTAAAGGCTTAAATCGCACGATCTAGGCGGCCTATTGACCGGTCGCGAACGTGAAATAAAATGTTCACGAACTCGCCTCTCAATAAGTCCATTGTTGCTCGCGCTGTGTGGCATGTGTTGAAACCACATGTCATGCAAGTCAAGCTCTTGCATTTTGGGCAGAAAAAAGTTGGATATCATCTCACGGTAGCGCTCACCATTTACAGTTACGTTACGATTCGCATCATCTTTGAAGAAGTACGGTCCAATGATGCCACCAACCCATAAACCGCACCAAACTGTGACATTGATTCATGGTTAAATTATAGACCAAACTGAAGATGTTTGACACTGAAACAAAAAACGAAACGTGCGTCAGCTGTTTAAATCACCGCAAATTTCACAAATTCAATCAAAACAAACCAAAATTTGTGGAAAGCTGTTAAACCAAAAGTGTCAAATTACTGGAATATAGGAAGAACTATTTTAGCTTCGCCGCGAATTCGTTAATAAGGAAATACGACGCGAGTGGAATTTGAAAGGTCGAATTGAAAACGATCCGCCGCGAACCTCATAATCAGGCCCCAGACCTCTGACTTGACCTACGGATGCCAGGCACTATATCTGCTATATATGTACATATATACATAGCTACTTTGTGAAAACACAACACAGTTTAATCAAATGTTTTGTTTTTTCTTTCATCTGAGTTATCCCATCTTATCAACAGAAATGTGCATCTGAGGTGATAAATTATTAAAAATCTACCTATCTCCCATATGAATCAATAATAATTATTTTTTTCTAAGTTTCTCTTACTTTATCAATGAAATATTTCCAAAGGTCATCTCTCTCTGTCTAAAACATAGAATTTATTTAGTGCCGCTGAAAGGATTCTTATCGTAATCTTTGGTGGCGGTTAAGAGATTACTGATAAGAATATTTGTTGTCGTTGTCATATAATCTGAAACTGACACTTCATTCAATTAAGAAGATGGACGTTAGAAAAATTTAATGTAGAAAATTATTTCCTATCAATATTCAAATGGCAACAATTCTTGTTAAGCCGGTATGATAGGGCGCGGCGCGGCGCGGCGTAGGAGTTTTTAGAGATGCCTGACGTTTCATAACATCCCCATCGTACTTCTGTTTAAGGCAATAAATAAACTGATAAGGTACCTTGTTCGTTTTGCAATTTTATATGCAGTTTTACGTTAAGGTGTTGCCTACATCGTATGAGTTTAGGTTTTATTTTGCAATGGGGACAAATTTAATTCAAATGGAAATCCCGCGTGTCATCGATGCTCGACGAATATCATTGATCGCTAGCAAAAAAAAAAAAAAAAAAACAGAAACACACGCGGTTATCGCTGCTTTCGGGACTGTTGTGTTGAGATTGCAGTCGTTTAACGACCACTTTGACATTTTTACGACTGGCGCCAGTAATATTAATTTTTTTATGATGATATTATATTTTCTAGTTATTGAATAAAACTTCTTGTTGTTGTTGTTGTTGTTGTTATTTTGCGTAAATTGAACTGAGAAGATGTGTTCTTTCACAGCTTTAGCCTTTGTCCTTCCATAAAAGTTTGTCTGGCGTAAGCTGTTTAACGCATTTATATATATGAAATCTATAAGTTGTTTCCTTTGTTATTGTTGATTTGGTATTTACAGATTAGCAATTGATTACCTAATCTAGAGCGGGAGTACCGCGACGACGATGCGGACACCGAGAAGAAATTTAAATTATTAATTAAATGGAAATTAAAGACATTTAAATTATTCGCATTTATTTTAATTATATAAAATCAAATAAATTAAAATACCTACATATACATACATATATACGAATTTGTGACAGGAAATTTATTTTGATTTTAAATCTTCTAAATGAATGTTCCTTCAACGTCAGTGTTTTAGCATGTTGCTTTGGACTGCAGTCAAGAGGAATAACAAAAAGTATCGGGTATTTTTGTTAAGAGCTCGCCTTAAATATTAATACAAGCTGTTTTAAATATTAGGGAAACTTTTAGGTGTCACAGGCAGGGATTGTACCCAAGACTCACTAACTCACTAACCGTCATGCCACTGGAATTACGTAATTTGTAATTTTGCATATTTCTAAAAAAAATATTTTTGTTTTCGTTTTGGAGTGTTGAAAATAATAGTCAAGTAGTATTGGACGGGTTCAAATCTGATATTCACAAAATAAACGCTTTTGTGCCCCAGGGCTCCGTTTTGTCTCTGACGCTCTTCTTTATTTTTATAAATGATCTTTTGTCTGAAACTTCTAACCCACTAAATTGTTTCGCGGATGACAGTAACCTCAGCTTTTCATATTCGTTTTTAGATTCTCATCCTTGTCCTTCGGATGTGGAACTTCAACGGCAGCGTATGATAAGCTCATTAAATTCTGATCTCGACAGCATTGCACAATGAGGAATCAAAAACCGTGTAGAATTTAATGCTTCGAAAACTCAATGCTGTCTTCTGTCGTTAAAGCGTAACCCACCCCGATGCCGCTATCCATGAGTGGCACTTGCATCCAGGAAACTAATAAACTTTCAGTACTCGGTAAGTGTATCACAGATCACCTCTTATGGAATGATCACATATTCGATATTGCCAAAAATGCTGCTAGGTGCTTAGGATTTCTCCGACGGTGCAAGAAATTTTTCACCCCTTCTGACCTGGCTGTAATTTACAAAGCCTTCATTCGTCCAAAACTTGAATATAACTCGCATATTTGGGCAGGTGCTCCTAAAACAAGTTTAAGTATTTTGGACAGGATCCAAAAAAGAGTTTTGAAAAAAAAAAAAACGCCGCACCGCCGTTTCATGCCTTTCGTTGTTCTACCGATATTTTAATAAGCAGTGTTCTGTCGAATTAGCCAGTTGCATTCCTCCCTCAAACAATTCAGCCGTAATACTCGTACTTCTAGGAATGCACATCAGTTTAACCTTGAGCTCAATTTCGAGCGTACTGTCAAGTATAGAGATTCTTTTTTTAACCGCACATCGACAATGTGGAATGCTTTATTCAGCTCTGTTTTTCCCTATCATTTTGATATTCAAAACTTTAAGACCAATGTGCATCGATATCTCCTCTTTAATTCTTTGCTATTTTCCTAAAGCTCGTACTGTGTTTAAACTTTAAACATGTTAAGGGTATTAATAACCCCTTGAGTGCCCGTTAATTATAAAAAAAAAAATAGGAAGTGTGAAAGGTCAAATTTTTCAGCAGTCTGTTTTGAAATTAAAAAAGTTTTTGTGGTTTTTTCAATAGCCAAGTTGCAGCCTTTATTTATTTTCACCGCCTCTATGCGACGTGACGTAGCACAGACTTCAACAATTTTTTGGCATTTACTTTTCGAGCAATAGTTGGTGTTTATTGTTGAAAATCACGGTAGCTAAGGAGTTTATCAGATCCGCTCACAAATTCTTAATCAGGCTGAGATCGGGGGAATAAGTTGGCAAGGGTACCTCAGAGATTCAATGATTGCGAAGCCAAGAAGAGTGCTTGGGATCGTTATCTGGCTGAAAACACCATTTAAGTTACATATTTTCCTCAGCACGCGAAAGCAATACCTCTTTCAAAATATGACGATATGTTTCCTTGGTCATGATTATCATGAATTTGGAAGGTCGATCTTAGACTTAAACAAGAAAAGTAACCTCACACCCTGATGCTACTGCTGCCGCTGTATTTCACCATTTTGTTTTTTATAAGGGAAGTGAAACTCCTTTTCTTGAGGGCGCCTAACATTTCTTCCGCAGTCAGATCCTAAAAGGATTTATTTTTGTTTCAAAATTTCAAAGAATGTAGCGAAACATCGATTGCCTTGTCAAATTATTTTGAACAGACGTGTATGTCCGCCGCCCGCCGCGCCGGTCAATCTAATTTTTTAATATCTTTCAAAAAATCTAGCCATATGGTATTAATGGTGGCTTGAGTATTGGATTCGAATACCTCAAAAGTCGGTGGTTTGTCGGTTTAAACAAATGACTTAACATATCCCCATAAACAGTAATAGTGGGGACTAGTTATCAGGACCATTTCTGAAAACAGAGTTGACTTAAATTGCAATAAATTGATGTACTGGAGAATTGTAAGACAAGTGTATCCATGTTTTTGGAACTGTAGGAAATGTTTAGTTGATTAATTTTTAATAACAATTCACCTTAAGGGCAGCTCATTCCTAATTCCGAAGGAAATAAGGATTAATGATGCCATATGAGAACCGCATTACACAGTTAATTTTAATGGATGTAATTATTGGTGATATTTTGCGGATTGTCTTATCTCCTTAAATGGCAATTTAGCTTAATGACAAAGCCACTTAACTGGAAATGAGCTTCATCACTAAACATGAACATCGCGAACTGTACAGAAATTTCGGACTTATTCAGAATAGAAATTTACTGAACAGAAATTTCAGACTTATTCAAATGTCAAAATATAAAAAGAATTCATCAAAACTTGATGCTAAAATCGTGCAAAGACAAAAAACCTCGATTCTTTTTGTGGTTTTTGAAAAAAAAAATGAAACAGAAACATGGAATGTAAAGTTGAATTAGCAATTGATTAAAGGATATATTCTAAAATGTTTAGACAAAAAAAAAAGAAAGACAATCGTGAAAACTAACTCTGATCCGATCTGACCTTATTTGATAGCTCGATCGGATCGGTAAAAGAAAAAAAGCTTTTAAAATAATGATGCAACCTTAGCCTAGCAAACATCATTCCTTATATTGTTTCTAATAATGGACCACTATAATTTTTTGATGTCAGTTGACAACATTATCAACTTTAAATGCAACTCTCCAACTATCTATGACAATTCTAATGGCTGACATGAAGTGTGAAAGCTGTTTCTTTTAAGGACTTACATAATTCAAATACTATTTCAAATATGGCATTGTTTGAAAAATATGTAAAGGCAATTGGATAATCAATGAGATTAGATGCAAATGTGACTTCGAAATATTAATTATTTTGACACAAGAGTATATTCTCTTTCCTAGGCTTTAATTGTAAAATTGCTCACCCATAATAATAAAACAAATCAAAAGCTCCTACTTATGGTCCTTGAATATAAAAGATCTTATTACACTGATATCTTTACAACAGTTTCTACGAATTATTCCATATAAGCAATTATGTCCAGAAGAACAACGCATAAAATATTATTTACAAAAACTACTATATTTCTACTGATTCTGATTCTGATACTGATACTTGTTGAGTTGGTTGGTCTTTTGTTTATGCAAATGAGGAAGTTACTAATTCGTAAAATTTCCAAATCAAATTCAAACAATTATTAAAATTATTTATTATTGTATTTTCTTCTGTGTGCCTTGCGTCGCGAATGCGAGTGAGTCTACACGACTCTTAACTAAATTCAATTAGTCGCTCATCTTTGACGAAATTGACGCTTGACGGCTCGACTGTGGCATGGCGGTTGACTTGACTGGGCGACTGGGAGACTAGGCAACCGGTGCTGCGGCGGCGTGGAACTTTTGCGCATTGCTATTCCTGATATCTTCGCTTCGCTTTAAGAAACAAAAAAAAAAACAAAACATGCGAACGACTCGCATATAATATTGTCAACCAAGAGGACACTCATAACGAAATCCCTCTATATGGACACTTGCAAATATTTATGATATACAATTTAGTATATATTTGTTGTATCATTTCAGCATGAGGAGGAGGAGGAGGAGGAGGTTGACAATTGAAGTGTTTTTCGTAATGGGAATGAAATGAGCCGGGAAGTTCAGTAGTTCTACACTTCGACTCTTGAAAACCTATATAAGATGTATAATGATGATGATGAAAAGATCGACTAGATCCTATAGAAATATCAGCAATGCGTTGCGTCGCCATCTTCGTCTTCATCTTCATCTTCGTTTTGATCGTTGAAATTATTTATATGGTATCGAATTGGGTGCGGGAGAGGGTGTTCCTAATAAAATGAAAACATCATCATCATCATCATCATTATCATCGCATATATAGCATCGTTGTCATTCGTCGTAGTAGTAGTAGTCGTCGTCGTCGTCGTCGGATCAACATTCACTGAACTTGATCAGTTTTAATATAATTGTCACACGACCTATTTGGCCTTTGGCCTTTGATTGATCATAACAATTGATCATCATTTAATTTGCGTCCAAGAAAAATATTTTCTTCTGATATTTTATTGTTGTATAGTTTAGGTACTCATTTATATAGATGTTTGTGATATTTGCTATATTCTTCTCTAAAAAAGAAGAAAGAGAAATGTAATTTGAATATGGCTGCAATTGAGGTAGTGATGGTTTATTTTGTTTTCGCATTGAATTGGAAAAATAAATGAAAAACAAAACATGCGTAAATAGCTTTGAAATGACGGAGTAAGGAATGAGATACTAATTTGATATATAAACACTCTATAACATAGAAAAAATTAATAATCTTTGAACGAAAATATTAAAAATTGTATTTTTAAAATAGTAAGAATTTTTATAAAGGTTTTTAAGTGCACCTTTTAAAATTCTTACTATTTTAAATAACGATACATTTTAAATAAATAAAAACGTTATACAAAATTATAACGAAAAGGGAAAACTTAAAAACTACAAATTAACATTAGTCGTGTTTTTTTGGTATTCCATGTATAGTACAGTGAAAAATTGCCAAAAAAACGATCCGCAGTAGTCCGGTTTTTATATTTTTGAAAGTTGATACAATTGAATATTTGCCAGAATAATTTATCAAAAAATTCCAAAAAAAAAATAGCGAAATTCAGACCAAGGGTAAAATCGTGTAAGCTGATTTTTGATAGTTGACTATCAAAATCAAGAAAACACGTCTGTGTAAGGTGATAGTCGATTTCAAAGTTTTAAGGAAACAATTTGACATAAAATAAAAACTTCAAGAAAGGGGTTTGTTCGTAGACTACTACATTAACATGTGGTGTTGGAGCGAGCTTGAAGCTCGCCTAAATTCTTTATATACTTGAATCGAGTTGAAATGAGCTTGATTCGCCTCGAAATTTGTGAAGAAAAACCTGTGTGGAGGAGTTGGTTTTACAGATAATGCGTTTTGGTCTATTTATTTGCATGTTTGTGTACAAAAAATATAGTTTTGTTTTAATTAAATTAAAAAATAAAATTGCACATGGAGTAGGTAGCATATTCTTATATGGTGCTGAACTATTCAGTTCTTCATTGATTAAAACGATTCAAACTATCTCACTTGCACTTCATAAGAAACATGGAAACACCATTTGCATTTTAGAAAGTGCTGTCAAACTTAATCATTTTTAAATCTTCTTGTGCGGTGGAAACACCAAAAAGATTTATTTAATGTAAACTTAGAAAGAGGTGGAAACATAGCAAAACATAAATATCTTTTCTATTGTTTTCTCTTGTAAAATAAGCCCAGTTAGTCCTTTTTCACTAACAAAACTAAATAATATCAACAGTAATAGATTGATTTTTTTTCCCCGATGGAAAACACATGATTCCAAATGCACAACTACTCAACGAACACAGTCATCGAGATCCATTCGAGACTCGTATAAATGTCAAAAACCCATCTGTAGTAAGATTCTACTTTTACTTTTATCGGTAGTATTCATACTACGGATATTGTTTTTGTTATTCGTGTAAAATCCTACTATACTATTGATAGATTTTCTAACAAAACACGGGTATTTTTTTATAAGAGACCTTTTTTGAAAACAAATTAAAAATATACAATACATGGTAAGGAAGTGTACAGAACAGTGATTAATATTATTCCATTCACAAGCATCATCCAAAAGTTTAATAATATATATTTTTATTCTTTTTAAAATGAAGAAAAACAAATAATTCACTTGGGCGTATACGTACTTTTTTAATCGTATTAAATTTTCTTTCTGTTAACATTTAAATATCTCATGAACCAATAACGCTACCTTTAATTCAATTTTGTATCATTTAATGTGACGTGATGCCGAATTAATATAATTTAGAAAAAAAATTAACTAAACATTTTTCACCTCGAATATTTTACCAACCAAAAATGATATTACCTCCAGATTAACTTTATGCGACGAAGAATGACATTTTTGACATCTGGTATGTGTCTTCAAACTTAATTTTATTTTTGTTATTAATATTTTCTTAAAGTTTTAGAAAAATTGACAGACGGACACGGATGGAAAGTTATCAGTGTCGCATCCCAACCTCTTTCTTTTGTCATATGATCGGGAGATATTATTCGGTCATAGGGAAGTGTCCATTCTAAGGTGACAATTCACCGATTTTAATGTGATCAAGTGGTTTTGTTTTGCAAATTTTGACAACTAAATGCAATTTCTTACTAATTTACGAATGCTTTGAATCAAATTTGAATCTGCGACGAAGTATGAGTTTTTCTTCGCTACAAAAAGATAACTTGGGAGGGCCGCTTACTTTAACTTTAGATTTTGAGGAAAAATTTTATGTGAAAATAGAATAGATATCTAAATGTAACTAAAACATCCTTAGGTGGGATTTTAATACCACTATCCTAAAAAAAAAACTACCAAGAAATTTATACTTGCATAACTTATAAATTATTACCATTTAAAGTAAATAAATTAGCATTCAACTTTTCTAACAAGTTTCTATTTTCTAACAAGCAATCACTCACCTTAAATTAGATTGATGTAATAACATACGAGTGTAGCTAAAACTTCCCACTTCAAACAGGTCACAAAAAGTTACATACGTTGAGCTCTGTCCATGATGGTTATTTCAGTTTCCATCATTACGTAGGTATATCCTTGTTGGTTGCATAATAATTATGAATATATTTAGAAATGTCATTTAAACACAAAATTCCCGTCTATTAAAAAGCTACTGTCTGCAAAATATAATTAATCCTGAAAGCGCCGTTAATTGGAATCACTTAATTTACATTAAAATTAAAAATAGAACCCGCACTCTGAAACCATTATCGTGGCATAAGAATTCACCACCATGCGCTGCACTCGCTGGCTCTAAAAATAGCCCCCAACACGAACACGGCTATTAAATACCTTTTACCTCTGCGAGGCATAGCGCCAGCAATTATGGAAAAATGCGTAACGGAATGTGCTCTTAAGAGCCAAGAGGCAAAAGAGGAAAAGGAAGGAAGTCCCTGCGATAAAGCTGATGATGATGATGATGCTGATGATGGTGATGGGTAGCCTGATCTCATAAAGGCAAAAATAACTAGGAAACGACTTTAAGACCAAAGGAGGCTGCTAATGAATAATGTATTTTATACTTCATGCATATTATCATATTAAGTTTTTCAGACTATATACCTATTAACAGGTGGATGACGACGACGAATGGGGGCAGTGTCCTTTAGGCTCCTATAGGCGTGATCCTATATAGTCGTCTGTCAAACGATGGAGACGGATAGTAAATAATGTCTTAACATCTTTCATTATTTATGCATATTTCCCTCATCCGCTTACAGCGCCATCATCGTCTGTGTTTTTTAAAGAATGTTTGAGTTGGCAATAAATTCCATCATCACCCACATTATTAATTAAGAGCTTGATATTTGCTTTAATTAAGACCAAGAGAAACCTGTCTGAGATAACATTTCGAATCGAATTCGAATGCTCTACATAAAGCCCAACCGAACCGATTTAAAACAATCACAAAATCAATTAAAACTTTTAAATGAATGAATTTTGCAAATTTAGTTAATATTAACATAACTATACAATAAAAGGTATACAGATACAGCTATATGTAGGTACTTGAAAATAATTGAAGAAACATTATCAGACTCAGAGAAAGTGATAGAGAGAGCCATCTCCATCACTCCACTCCACTCCACAGTCCACACCCTGCGCCATGCCATGCCGAGCGAGTTGTAGCAGAATTTCAAAACATTCACTTGAATTACAGTGCAAAAGGCCAACAATCAAATACCCATCTATACCTATATACAAAAACAACACTGCAGTGTGGTGCGTTGTGCCAGAAGTCGAAACAGAACGAAGTCGAATGACTGTTCTCCAATCCCCAATATATATGATCGTGTCTTCAATAAAAAGTATATCGCTGCCATTTAAATGCATGCGTGAGTAAGAAATAATCTAGAAATGGTGTTGTTCTCGTCCCTGGCGTTGTTCAAAAACAAAAAAGAACAATATTAACCATATTCACCCATTGTTCTTTAGCGCAAAGTGTGTTCATCTTCATTAAGGGAATCAATTGACTTAGAGAATGAAAGATGTCAAGTACTTGGCGCTTGGCGCCTGGCGTCATGCGGTGTGGTGTGGTGTGCGGACTTTCAGGCGTTTACGCTAGCCGCTGCGCTGGCCAACTGCTGCTGTGACAAGCGACAAGCGAAGTGCGTTTATTATACACTACACATGTACCTATTTATTATGATATTAAATCCGATTTAAGTATATTAAACTTCAGCTGTGGAAGTAAAATCTAGCTTTAAATTTAATTAATCAGTTTGTTTATTTCCGTATCGTTTTTATTTTGTGTTACTTTTTGTTTTGTTTTTGTGATTTTTGTTTTGTTTTAGTTTCTTTTTTTTTTTGAATTTAGTTTGAATTAAAGGAGACCATCAGTTATCTGTTGACGAATGGAAAATTTACTAGTTCCGATTCTTAGTTTCTTCTTTGGTTTAGTTGATTAGTTTGTTCTTGTTGATTCTCATTGATGTGAAGGACAGCAGACAGATGTTTTTTATTTTGAAAGATGTCTGAGTTGTGTCTTGGATTTCAGGTTTTAATCGGATTTTAATGCATTTTTAGGAAAAAACATTAAATATATTTAGACCCCACATGAAATTAAACGAGGCAGTCCTGTTTTTGCCGCTTTTGATGATGATAAAAGTAGATAAACCTTTAAAGACAAATTTGGTTTATGAGCATTTTTTTTTGGAATTTTCGGGTATCATTTTCGAGAACCAAATACATTTGCAACAAGCAGGAAGTCTAAAAAGGAATACATATATTTATAATTATTTAATAATTTCATTTGTTGGCCTTCGAACTAAATGCAATTATATTTCAAGACTGCATAAATTAAGACCTAATCTCTTATGTTCATTAATAAAATACCTACTTTATTCTTGCAACAAAAATAAACTAAAAGAATAAAATCTCATTTGATTTTTTCGAAAGGATTTCACTTAAAGCAAAATTCGGATTGCTCGATTTGAACTTTAATAAATTAAGGTGTCACTCATTATTCCCAATGTACTTACCCTAGATTCAATACATAATTTTAAAAATATATTAATTTTAAGCAGACGGTTATTATAATAACAAAACAAAACCTAAAGTTCTTACGGTTTCTTTGCTATAAATAAATACTAAGTGATAAGGTAAATAAACAAGTTCATCTATAACCTTTAAAAAAAAAACAAAAAAGACAGAGAGAGAGAAAGAGAAAGAGAAAGAGAAAGAGAAAAAAAGTTCATGAATGGAAGCGATGCAAATGATTCACTTCAACGACATCAGCCTCATTCGTTTCGGACATAATATACGTAAACATGTACAATTTAACAAATATAAATGTTAAAATAACTTTATCAAAACAATAATTTATTAAATTATATGTTTCGAATAACAATAACAAATAAACAAAAAAAAATCATAAACATTCTCTTTTTGTTTTCTTATTGTAGGACTATCCCAGAGATGCCTTTTCGTGGACTTTCAAACTTGGAATACCTTGGTTTAGCTGAAAACGAATTGGACGAGATACCGAGGCATGTGCTGCATCATCTACCGAAAACATCGACGTTAGACTTGGGGAAGAATAATATAAAAGCAGTCCTGCAAGATGACTTTAAAGGAAATCCTAAGATAACGTTCCTGATATTAGTCAGTAACAACATAGCACGACTAGATAAAGGGACTTTTCCCACGGAAGTCAAATCGCTGCATTTAGGTCGAAATCAAATCACGACCTTAAATGGGACGCTATTAAACCTTCCGAATCTTGAGTCACTCTTCATAAATATGAACAACATTCAATCTCTAGAAAATGAGTTGCCAGTCTTACAGAATCTCAAGTTCATTCTTGCCCAAAACAACAGCCTTGAAAAGCTACCTCAGAGTATGAGAGACATGCCGAACCTTGATTCACTGTTCTTCCAGAACAACCAGCTTAAGTCCCTGGACGGTGTGCTGCGTAACGCCAAAAAACTAAAGGAACTTAAAGTCCACAATAACAAAATCGAGTATTTGGCTCAAGACGAATTTCTCGAAGTTGAGTCGTTGGAAATTATTGACATGGCATACAACAATATTAAATCACTCAATAATTCTCTGTTGCCCATGAAAAGTCTTATAAAGTCGAATTTTTCATTCAACGAAATGGAAGAATTTTCCATGAATGAAATTCGAGGCTTGGAATATTTAAGAGAGTTGGATATTTCATACAATCGAATTCAAAAGCTCACGGGACGACAAGAGAATCGAATCGATTCACAGTCGTTCTTGGTTGAATTGTATTTAGATCGAAATCAATTGAGATCTCTAGATGGCGCTCTAAGTGGATTGAATAAATTGAGGAAGTTAATGTTGACTCACAATCAAATCGAACGTATTGACCCGGAAGACTTTATTGGTTTGGAAAGTTTGGATACTCTGGATTTGTCACACAATCAGCTACTGACTTTGGAAGATACTTCAACCGTGAGTTTGTTGTGTTCTTTTATTTTATTTACATTTTTTGATATTTTATTCGTATTTTTTTCAAGACGGTTCTTCCATCACTCAAAACGATAAGAGTAGAGTACAACAATCTTACGAAGTTAGAAAAGGACTTCCATGGCTTACCAGTTCTTTGTCATGCCAATTTGATGCACAACCAGATAACCTCTGTCTCAGCTGAGCTTGTATCGAAAACCAAGTGCTCCAATCATGGTGTTCCCGGTCGGCTTGAGATATGGCTTGAGCGTAAGTTTTATCCAACTCAAATGAAAAACCGTTTTATATGAATTTGTTTTTGTAGATAATCCAATTATGTGTGAGTTTGAGCGTGTAAATGAGCTCTGTCCGATAATGTCTTCGCAGGAAGCCAGTATTCGCGGAAAATCTCAATGCTACGAAAATGATCGTGAAGTTTGCAGTGAGACGCCTCTGCTCCTGCAGGCCACATATTCTGATAATCTTCCCTTGATTTTGAAATCGGGACAGATGTTTGTCGCTGTTCCGATAAATCCCATTCCTTTCAACCCAAAACCTATGAAAAAGGTAGATTTGTTGCCAGCCATCATATCGCCGAGTAATTCACAGTATATCAAAGCTTTACCAGCACCGCCCCCATTGATTAGTGCCTTATCTCCAATTTCAACAACAACAACCACAACTCCACCTCCGACAACAACGAGCACCACGACAACAACCACAACGACGACAACTCCAGCTCCAGCACCTTTGGAAATAGAAACTGTGACACAAAGGGATATCCTATCAGCGCATCAGATACCACTGCAGCATCAGGAAGATATCATCCAAGCCGTGATCCCATTGCAACATCCGACAGATTTCCAAACAGACTATCCCACAATTGAGTATGTTCCATTGCCAGAGGAAGACTCGGGTCAGTCGAATTTCTCCGATGGCGAAGACAATTCAGTGCAAGAAGTCTATTCGCCAGTGGTTATTCCCAGTTTAGAGAATTCACAGAGGCGTCTAATGCAAGAAGAGCCGCCTGAAACACCTTAGGTGTTTAATAGATGAGGCGTGATATATGAAAGTTTAGTTTTTGTTGCGTTGTTGAGGACACGTGAGGACTATTGAGGAGGGGAGGAGGAGAAGGAGGAGGGGGAGGAGGAGGAAAAAAAGCAGGAGAGCAAATGTTTAAGTTATTAATACATTTTTAATTATAAGTTGTTTTTAGTTACAGTAATTATATTATTTTTATTATTATTAACTATAATTTCGTTTTTTTTTAATTTTTTATTTTCTATTATACATTTTTAATTTACTAAACATCTGATTATTTTTTTGATTTTTTATTATTATTTAATTTATGCTTAAAAAAATGATAACAAGAAAATTACATAATGTAGAAACTGAAGCAGCGTAGAAAAAATAAGAATATTAGGACTCACGAAGTTTTGTTTTTTATTTTATTATTATTTTTTGTTTTGTCATTAATAAATAATAAATAATAATAATAATTATGTGTGTGCATGCAGGCTGGAGATATTATATTGTAATGTACTTGAGAATGTAAAGCCAATCCAAAATAGAAATGAAATTCTGATGTAATGTATAAGGACAATACGATATTATAGTTTTGTAGGAAATAAAAAAAGGTATTTTCCAAAAAATTTGTACTCGTAACTATTATTTTTCCGGGCTCAAATGGTTAAAGCTAGTCTCTATAAAAGAAGCTTTATTTTGAAAAGTATTAAGTTATTATTTCTCAAGCCAGTCACATACATATTGGTTTAGAATTAAAACTCTAATGCTTAGATAACATTTTTTTCAGAACTTTCCCTTTTTCACTGCGTTTGGAAAATTGAAATAAAGCTTTGAATTTAAGTCAAAAAATCTTTATTCACTTTGGTTGCAATAAAAACAAATTTCAATATGAAACAATCTTTTTTCAGTAAATGAAAAAGTTTTGGAGTATAACACTCTTCTGAAATTGACATTTTTTGGTTATTATCAAGTGTCTTCACTTTTTGTAAGCCCAAAATTATTAATTCGTGTGGAAAATTATCCTTCAGTAAATATTCTTAAATTATATTTTTGTGTTTCTTTTAATACTGCATGGCTTCTATAATAATAAATAAAAAAATAAAATAATAATGTGTAAATATTACAAGAAATTAACCTATCTGAAAAATTTGGCAGAGTAGGAAAGACTATATAGCTATTCTCGAACGCTTCGTTTCCCTTAATGTATTCAATAAATTACAAAACATTTCTTGCTTTTAAATGAATGTATTGCAAGGGTTTGCTACAAGCAATATTTTTGGTCTTTCCTACAAGTGCAAACACAAATTAATCAGCAGGTTTTTCCGAAGATGGAAGTTTTTCCGCAGTATCAATAAACGAATCATCGTCTTTTCATCTAATTTCACAAAACTATTCAAAGGTTTTTCCGACAGCCTACAACAATTAATACACTCATCAACTTGAGTTTATAGCTCTTTACGAGTAACATAGTTACGCAAATAATTCCGTTCCGAGTTGTAAATCTTGAACCGTTTCTATTTTCTTTTTAAGACACTGATTTTAAAGGTCATGTAATCTTTTCAAATTTGTTAGCTATTTCTGTAAATTTTTAAATAAGCCGCATGTTTTTTTCGATGTCACCTTTTCCTGATCAGAAAAATTAGATCTCAGTTCGCACTAAAAAATTAATATGCGAATCCAAGATATGGATTTGAGATTGCTGAGACCTCCGAGATCTTATTTACCTTTGCAAACACTACGACAGACAAAGGCTCTCTAACCAATGAACCAATGGATTTAAAAAAGGATTGGACGTATTTTTCTCAATACAAATTTTATTCTCTCTTAAATTCCTTTGTATATTTTGATAATTTTTTTGAATTCAAATGATAGTCTAGAAAGATAAAATGTTGTTATTTTTGATCATCTAAATTAGTTTAACAATATTTATACATTATTTCCGTAATGGTTTCAAATACGGGTGTAACAAGCCAGCGCTGCAGATTTCCGACGCGTTTTCAGAAGAGCGTTTTCTACGACCATAACTTCTTCCTTATCTCAAAATTTTACTAAGTTTATAAAAATGTTGAAAATCTTAGACATCATAAGTTAAAATATTTGTCGTTTACTTTCAGTGGATAATGTTTCTAGTGAACAACATTTTTTTGTTATTTCAAAAATCTAATTCAAAGAATTTTTACGGTTTCCAAATTAATTTAAAAAAATTGTTGATCATATTTTATTTGATTTTCATAACGTATTTTATCTGTTCTGGTTCTCTTTTGATTTTGTGCTAGTTGAACAGAGCTGTTTTCATGTAATAGAATATTTACTAAACGATCAATGCAAGTACTAGATTTTCTAGAAAAAAAGGTTGATGTATTTGCTACAGTTGTTGAAATATATGGTTTGAGAATCTACTCATCAGGGATTTTTGTCTTAATATTTCGATAATGATATTCGAAATAAATATTCAGAAAAACCGTGAATCTCTCCACTTCGTGACACCATCGCAAATTATGCGGCGTGTGGTCGCCCTAAAAGTTTCTGCTTATTACTACGTTTCCAAGGGGCACTAAACCGAGATTTAGCTAGATTTGTCACAAATCTCCTTGAAATCTCGAAGATTTACCATACAAATTTTAATCTCCTCAAATGAAGATTTCAAATAAAACTCATTGAAATCTACTTGGAAACATTAGTTTGTCAAATCAAACAAACTTTTTTTTCAGAGAATAATTGTTGAACCGACCCATTTAAACGCCAATTTCGTTTATTGACAGATGGAAATGTCAAAAAAAACTATCTGTCTCACTCCCATATTATTCAAATTCAAAACAATAAACAACTTTCAAGAAATCACAGACGAAATAAAATGTTGAGAAGAATCAATTGACGAGATACTAAAAGTTTTAAGTTACCGACACTCATTCTTTTTTAAAGAAATTAACACTTCATAATTAAAAAATTATCAATCAATAAAATCAATACAAATTTCATATTTTTTTTCTTTTCGAAAGGAGAATAATTTGACGTTTGGTTGTTGTGACATTAACCAAACGTCAAATTAATCTCCTTTTCTTTGGTGGAAACACCTCATGATTTATTTTAAATCACTTGCCTTAAATCTCGGATTATTTGTTGGTGGAAACGTGCTATATGAAAGTACTATGATTTTCGTATGCAATGTCAAATCTTATAATGTACTCGAAAAGTATTCAAATTTAAACTAAAGTAAAATATTGCCTAATGAGACTTCAAAAATGTTTCATTTTTAAGTGAACAAATATTCGGACAATACCGCATTTGTATTTTATGAAATCAGTACAGAAATCTCTTGTTTTTCCAAACTGATCATGTTTTTAAAGTTGCATATTATGGGAAATTTGTTTCTAATTCAGTCAGGTTTTAAATCCCTTAGTTCAAAAAGTATATCCAATTATCAATGAGTTATTGTTTGAGGCTTTATCTTAAGGCTCTTTTGTGTGTTTTAAAAAAGGAAATACGAAATATTTAATATGATTCAAGATGGTTTTTATTTTAAAAGAAATATGTTTCGACTTAACCAATTTGCAAACTAAGTTATCGATTTGATTATTATTGTGTAGTTAAAAAACTATACAATTTCTATTTAAGAAGAAAACACATTTGATATTTTTATATTTTTTTTTTTATTTACAAACAAAACATTTTTAACGTTTTATACAAAGTTATCACAAATTCGTTGGATAGGACTATAACTTCTTTTTTGGCTTCTGGTTGAATAAAATGTACAAACATTATTGCAGCTTATAATTTACAAAAGTACAAAATCCCTTATTTTTTACATGATATTATATAATATAATATTATTTTACAATAATACACCCTTGCTTACTGTCTATTTTATTTAAGTAAGCTAATAGAATTTTCAAAATTTTAAGATTTGAATATAATGTAGGAATTTTAATTAAAATGTAAAGAAAAAAAATACTTTGTTTAGATTAAAGAGAGAGATGACTTAAACGATGATAAACAAATTTTAGTTTTGTTCTGCTAATGTTGTACTTTTAAAATCTTCTGTAAGTTCCTGAACTTCATCTTCTATGTCCGTTACAAGTTCAACTGAATAACGCAGTTTCTTATTCCTCAAGTAACTATGTGAGTTGTCGAAAACAGCAACATCTGAAATAGAAAAGCGTCTATAAATTTAACAACTCAAGAATTTAAGGTTTTTTTTGAAACAAACATTTTGAATTTGGTCGGCAGTTAATGAAACCTATTTCATCCATTTCATTGGAATACACTGTGGCTAAGGAAATTTCGTCTGTCTTTTCACCAGTCTTATTGTCAATGCTGTAAATTCCAAACTTAATATCATAATCAATTGTACGGAATTCCCAAGTCAGCAAACGGTCTCGAGAATCTTCGGCAACGTCAAATTCCAGTTTCAGTTTTTTGCCTTTGTTAACAGTGGTTTCTATGAATGTCTTACCACTGTCATTGTCATCACTTTGTTGAGTGTATAGCTCTTTGGGAATTTTACCACCATAGCAAATCTAAAAAAAAAAAATAAACAAAATTTGTTAAGACCCCTTCTAATCTAAAGTCCAGACCAAAAAAATAAACTTACCATTGACTTGCAGTCAGGATCACCATTCTCATCAACAAAATTACCACCAAACCGCTTAGGGAATTTATCTGGGTCAACATGAGAGAACATTTGCGCCTTCCATTTATCAGATCCACTCTTATAGATATTGATCTTGCTCATTGTGTATTCGTCTAAAAATTTCTTCACAAAGTTAAATGCTACAGAAAATAGTTTTGGAGCTGTGAAAATATAAGAAAAAAAGTTTTAGAAAAAGTATATACTTTGTTAATTTTTTATTGTATACCATTTACAATATAACACATTTTAAGAAGCTCTGGATAATTTGCTTCATATTGCTTCATCATTGTTATAATAAGTTCTGCAGCAGGTCGCCAAGCATATTGTTTGAGATTGAAATTTGACATGTCAAAGAATACAACAAGTTGTCGAGCTTGAGGTCCAAATGTCTTGCTACTCTCATAACCAGCTCTCATATATCGATCCAAAAGCAGTACTGTGTATTTTTGGAATTCAAATTTTGTGACACAATGCAGCATTCCCCACATATCCATGCCAGAAAAAGCACATACAATAACTGTCAAGAAATATTTATTGTTTAAAATTATTTCGCGTCTGAAAATCATAAGGCTATTTACTTGGTGATCCTTCTTTGTCAAATCCAACAAGACCAGATGGAGTGTATTCTATAAGAACTTTGGGACAGTCCCATTTTTCAATGTTATCCACATTCCACATGGCACGGGTTTTAAGGCTCTGAAAATTACCAAATTTTATTTAAGGAAGGAGATCTTGATGAAAATAAGTTTAGTCATTTGTACTTACAGTTCTTAACATTTTTTCCGCTGCTTCTGCATTCCACTTTCTGGCTGAAAAAATAAGGATTAATTTTAAATGTTAAAAAATCAAGTTTAAATTGAATTTATTTAAGGAAATTTTTAAGAATTTGTATGCTTACCTCGAAGCCATCGTAGAAGATAGTAGTCATCATGTTCAGGTTGGATAATATCAGCAACACTTCGCCGAAACTGAAAAATGGAAATGAAAATAGGTTAGCTTAAGAGACGGAAATTAAGTATAAGTGAATTTGTGCTGAAGCCTAGAAATAAAATGTGAGAAGCTATTTTCCTAAGTCTTGTTTCAGATCGGAAAGAGCCGATTCAAAGCCTTGTCTGAGATGCAATGATGCGTTTTTTAAAAGGTATATAACTTTTAGTTGGAAAGACTATATTATCTTGCGGCCATTTTGTCAGCTGTTAGGTGATTGATTTTTCTTTTGGTTTGGAATTTTAACATGAATATACGGAAACCTGAACAATGCTTCCGATATCCAAATTTATTTTGAAATTTTGCTAGGCACATCCTTTACATAAATTAATAACAAGTTTCTAACTTCTACGAATATATTTCAACTTTTACGAATATTATTCAGCCTTATCACAGGTCCTGTCTTCCGCAGAAATTTGAATGATCACAAAAAATATCTCACCTTTCTTCCAATTTAAAAATTGTCCCAAAATTTCTAGTTTGCGAAAGTAATTCAGTACCAATTTCTAGTCACGACTAAAGTTGTGACAGATTTTTCTTCCACTCGTAGTACAAACTTTTACCGACGAGCTTGGTTACAAGTCTGATTGTCTTTTGGAAAATTAGAATAGATCTTATACGAAAATTAAATAAAATTGGATTATATCAAAACCCACACAAATTGGCAGCGAGTAAAAAACACAATACAAAAAGTACGTATACGCCACTGAGTACCATTCGACTTATGCAATTACATTTTAGTGAATGTTAAAATTAAAATTGGGATGACGGAAAAAGACAATTTAAATAAAAAAATGAAAGTATCATCAAAAGAGACCCTGAACCTTATCTTCTGTTAAAAAAGTAGGAAAAGATTAAATTATAGATGTCATTAGAAAAAATTGCGCATCATCCAAAACAACATTACCCTAAAATCTCAAGAAAAGAATTGTTCACTGTCTAACTGACTTTTGATGTGTTCGTGTGGGAATACCTTAATTGTAATAAAGGTCTACTGCGAGAATTTGAAAATCAACTTCTTTAATTACATAACGATGCCCAAAGAACTGTGAATAAAATTACAAATTCAAGAGACACATTAAAGCATGACCCTGATTTTTCCTCATCGGTTGAAATTACGTCTCCATTTTGAGTACCTACATAATACTAATCACTTCTTGAAAATAAAGGTACTTTGCTATACTACGTTGTTAAAGATTATTTGACTTAGTTGAATATATGGCTTTGAAAGACAAACAAAAAAATAAACAATACCAAATAGTCTGTATTTAATGACAACACGTCTTTGAGGTCAAAGACATTTCCCTCGTTTGAAAGTAAAACCAACGACAGCAACAAACAAACATTCAGAAAAAAAACTATTAATTTCAAAAAGTCATTTGAATTTGAGACGGCTCGAAATTCGCATACATATATATGTACGTTTGCGCCTGCGCGTGGATTCATTTGCATGCCAAGCGAAAAACCTTCATTTATTTTTTAAGCGTGCCATTGTCAGTTCAGCAAAACAAATAATATAATTTATAGGAGCTCTTTTGATTGCCAAATTTTCCATGTGACAATTTGAATTTCCGTCTGAAATAAAATAAATTATATTTCCGTTTAATTTTGATTGAAAATGCAAATAAATGTTGTATCGTTTGATGACATCTGCATTTTTATTGAATATCTATAAATTTTTGCATTGGATTTCATTCCATTGAAATTTATCAGCAAAAGTGAATTTCAGTTCGGTTCGGGTCGGTGTCTTGTTTCGCATTTTTGCCTTCCTTTCAAACATATACATATATAACATAACACAGAGAAAATTCAACATAATTTGATTTTGAAACGAGTAACGAAAAAATAATAAACAATTGACTTCATGCACTATCTGTAAAATTATAAATACCGCTGCGTGCGAATTGGTGCTTTGATTGTTATTGTTGTTTGTTTTTCTTCTCTTTAAACAATTAATTTTGTTTTTTTTTTATTAATTTTTATTTTTTCCTCAAGAGTTTTTTTTTTTGTTGAATAATTTATAGTGTTCGAAAGCTAAACGCTGCGATGGTTTTCTTTTATTGTTGAAATGCTGCACGCTTGAATTCAATTAACGTTACTTCATTAAAGTGATGGATTCAAAATGTATTGCAATCTAAGTTTTTCTAACAAGTGGCAGGAGGTCATGTTGGATATAGCAATTATTGAAGCTTATAAAATGTCTAATTTTTTAACAAGGTACCTACAAAGCAGAAACGAGGTTGCTTTGAGGGAGGTTCTATTGCAATACGCTTTAAATACATCAAATAGTTAAAAGAACGACAACTATAGTACCAACTCCATCCATAACCTACATATCTCAATTCAAAATAAATGTTTAACAATATCGTTAAATTTGAAATAACTATTTGGTAAAAAGGATAGCGTCTATAAATAAAATAATTTTCAAAAAAAAGTTGAAATAACGCTTTTCAAGAACTAAATAAACATAATAAACTTAGACGTAAAAGAGTCTATTTATGATAAATAATTAATTTGAATACAAACAAACAAATTTAAAGAATTGTTATTTTTGTCTTGTTTTTGAAAATTTCAAAACAAAACTAACAAACAATGACATTTGGTAACTGATAACTTCCCATCCCATCTTTCGGTTTGTCTTGGTTAAAAGGTTTTGTAGGTTAACGTGTTTTGTTAAAAAAGTTGTCAGTTGAATTATTCTTAAAAATTTAAAAATTACCAACAATATTTTGCATATGATAAAATAGTTTAATTTCATAATCTATTTTTGTTAACGAGATTTTTAGTCGAAAACCAATTTTACTAATTTAAGTAGTATTAAAAGTTTTCATTTTTATATAAACAAATACAAATTGGATGAATGAAATTAATTTGAAGTCAATACCTTCTATTGTTCACGAGATATCAAGAACCGAACATTAATTTTTACCAAATGTGCGTACTATTTTTTGTAGATTTTATTGTTTTATGAAAAAATGGACTGTTGGATTTTTATAAAAAATGTACTGAATATCGAAAACAATACTTTCTGTGAGAAACAAATAATTTGAAGCCACTACTTTTAATTTTTGAAAAGATATTTGAATCGATAGTAAATTTGTACTTAGTTTTAGTATTGTTTTTTTTAGGTTTTTATTTTTTGTAAAAAAACTGTCAATTCGATTTTTTTCAAAAATTTTACTGAATGTTGAAAACAATATTTTTCATAAGATATTCTCATACGATGGCTTTAAACTAAAACCAATATCTCAAATTTTTTGAAAAGATATTTAAGTCAAAAATCAATTTTTACCAACTTCTGTTCATTTTTTTTTAGGTTTTTAATTTTTTGTAAAAAAAAACTGGCAACTCGATTTTTCTCAATATTTTTTTAAAAATAAAATTAATTTAAATCAAATGTCTCAAAGTTTTGAAAAGTTATTTGAGTCGAAAATCAATTTTTGCCAACTTTTATTATTTTTTTTTTAGTTTTTATTTTTGGTAAAAAAATCTGTCAATTCAATTGATGTTAGAAACGTTATTCCTCGTTGCACAAAATTAATTTGGAGATGAAATCATATTTAAGTCGTAAAATTTTCGAGGTGACAACATTTGTTTTCAGCTTTTTGATTTATAAAAAACCATTAATTGGATTTTTTCCAAAAATATACTTGTTTGGTATAACGTTACAATTTATAATATAAAATTTAATTCAAGTCTCTAGCGTCATTGGTTCGGGAGATATTTAGGGTTAACAAAAAATGTTCACCTATTTTTTTAAACTGCTATTGTAAAAAAACACCAACGCATTTTTCTTGAGGGCAATTTCTGCATTATTATCTGTATAACAAAATTTATTTGAAGTCGATATCTCTCCTGGTTCTTGAGCTATGGACGACGAAAAAAACGTCACGAACGTACGGACGTATGTACATACGTACGTACACATGCACGCGCAGACATCTTTCTAAAAATCTCTTATTTCGACTCTAGGGACCTTGAAACGTCGAGAAATGACAAAATTTTCAATTCGACAAATCGGACCAATTACAATAACTTCCTATGGGAAGTTAAAAATAAATCACTTGACAGTTGACAAAATGGCCGTTAAATAAAATAGTGCTGCAAACTTAAAGTTCAACACAAATTTCAATAAAATGCACGATTATTGGGTCGCACGAAATAGCTCTCGTATCCAAAGAGAATACTTAAAAATAGCAACAGTAGTAAAAATAGTTTAGGATTTAAAAATTCATCTTCAAAATAAGTTTGTGTTCAAAAATTTAAATGCCATTTCATTAACCAAAAAGACCTTGAAATATACATTTATATCCAAAATCGTGAGAACTGTTTTTTAAAATAATTTTTTATATATAATATTTTTAATTTTTTCTTAAAAATATTTTAATTTTTTAGTACTTATAGATATATTTAACATTTGAATTTCGTTAGAAAATCTTGACCAGTTTTAAAGATAATATTTTTTTAAAAATCAAAACAAAAAAAATATTGGATATTCATACTCAACATATACATATATTATTTAAAATTTTAAATTTATAAAAATTTAAAAACAAAATAACGGTTCTACTTGGTTTCCCTTCTGGAGCAATTTAAACATAGTGTTTATTTATTGAAAGAAGCCAAGTTGAGAAAACAAATTTAATACAAATCTATCGGGCCGTTTTTTTTAGAAAAACCGAATTTTAGACTTTCGACGAATAAATTGGCATTTTTACTACTATCAAAAAATTAATAAAAATGCTTAAAAAATTGTATAAAAATGCCTAATGCAAATCTTAAAAAAAATGTATTTTTAAGTTTATACTCAATCGACACTGTAGACTGTAGGGGAGTGAACAGATAGACAGACAGACGGAATCGCTGGACCCTTGTTTCGAATTTTCTACAAACGTAATGTCATGCTTGATTAAAATCTTGAGTTCGAAATTCTTAACGAATGCAAAATATGTCACGTACATATTTCCTAAATTCCGCAAGTTGAAATTGTCCTTTTCTTTAAAATGGACTTTTTTTGTCAAACTAATTATGTTTTTCATTGTATTTATTTATTTTTTTAACATACAAAAATAATATAATCCCAGAAGACTATGTTTTGAATTTTGTTAATTTCACTTTTATTTAAACTTTGTTTTAATAAATGTCAAAGTTATATATCTTAAAAAACACCCTTTATTGGAATAATGTTTTGGTGAGAAATCTTAAAACAAAGGATTTTCTTTAACTTCTTCAAAAAGCACCAAAAAATGGAATATTTTATTTTGCATTATCAAAATCAATCATATATGACGGTGCTTAGTTAATAACAATAAATAAATACATACAACATTTTATTGATTGATTAGGAGTGTAAGGTTATCAAATTATAGAATTAAACTACGACTGATGAATGTTATCAACAGATCTTTAAAGCGCATTGCCCTATGCATATTTTTGTTTCTATATATTCAATTTAAGGGTTATTTATTGTTAATTTTTATCTTTTGTTTATAATCCTAAATGATTATAACGATAAGTATAGTTATATATTTATAAAAATAAACTTTCGGTGACCATTTTTTTG
The DNA here is from genome assembly GCA_951509635.1 of Eupeodes luniger. Classification (NCBI taxonomy): domain Eukaryota; kingdom Metazoa; phylum Arthropoda; class Insecta; order Diptera; family Syrphidae; genus Eupeodes; species Eupeodes luniger. The sequence goes on from OX608074.1 coordinate 4,108,750, forward strand.
GAAATTTTGACTGATAAAATATTAAATACAACTACTCCTAAATCGCAATTTTATACACCTTATTTAATTCCAAATTGTAAAGGCTTCTTTTCTAATAAAGGCTTCTTTATTGGAATAATAATTAAGTAACAAAGTCTGTTCACATTCAGCTCAAGAATAATAATAATAATTGAAAAGATCAAAATAATAATTTCTATAAAAAGGTGTTCTAAGGTTTTTTTAGATTACAAACAAGTAAAAAGTAAAGTACTTATAAAATATTTTTTTTAAAAATAAGGTCTATGATGTTGAAATTTGTGCAAATTTGATTTCGGGTATGAGAAGGTTAAGGAAGTAATTTTTGTTTCATAATTTGAGTAGTTTAGCTTAATACCAAGTTTTTATTAAACACAAAATAAACCATTTAACGAAGCGAACAAAACTTGAAAGCACTAAAATAATATTTTAGAACAGTTCTAACATATACTTTAAGGAACCATCTCATTCCAAAACAAAGTGTTTAGAAGATATTTCAGCTAAAAAAAAAATTCTTGATAGTAAAAAGTCTAAATATTGTAGTAAAATAAAGAAACTTATTTTCAGTACTTAAAAAAAAGCTATCGTCATTTTAATGAAATTATGATTGTATTTTTACTACTTGTAAAACTAGTAATCAGTTTTTTCCCTTAAACACCCTTTGACCTTCAATATCTGTTTGCCTTTTTTTGATAATGATTTTCTTAAAAAATCTAACATTTTAACGAACATCCCATTTTGGCAGAAATTCAACCAATTTCCCCACCACGAATCTAATTTAACACTTATTAGAGGTTTCATCAACTCAACATTATTTCAAACGGTTTTCGACATTGTTTTACGTGCTGTGCTACAAAAAAGCATAATTTCTTCATAAAAAAAACTACAAGAATCTTCTACCGTTTTGAATTTTAATTATTTAACGTAAAATTAAAAATTGCAATGAATAATAAATCATATGTTTAATGAACATTGATTATATTGCAACATATAAATGTGTCATTGGGACTTTTGAAACGTTAACGAAAATCAACTCATGCATCGTTTCCAATCATAAAATTTCATGACTTAATTATTTCCACCTTAGATCCTACTTTTTCCAGTCAATATCCCTATTTTAAAAAGTAACAAGTCAAATCCAAAAGACTTTGACTGGATATTGAATTAACTTATAATAAGAAAAAATAACAGTATAAAATTACATATTTATAATCTTTACTCCTTAATAATTAAAATATCAAAGAATTAGCAAAAAGTGGTTTCATCAACTTTTGTTTGTTTACGTTAAGCAAGAATAATTTTATTTTACCTTGATAAATTTTTAATTAGATTGTATTACCTTTTAACATTTTCATATACAATTCAAATGTAAATTTGTATAAGCTTGAACAATCGTTGACCCCTTTGCCTTATAACTAAATTATCGATTGAATTAATAATAATAATAATAAAAAAACACAACGACTATTGCACTGCCAATTAAATATAAATAATCTTGATTTAAATCAAGTAAGATTCATGCGAAACAACTTAGTGCGGGTTTTGACTTAGTAAAATTATACCTAAACGTATTTAGAATGCTTAGATATTGTAACCTACATTCATTATACAAAAAAGTTTAGTATTTGTTGTATCTTATCAAATTGCCAATTAGAGGTATAATAGACTAACTAACTATCTATAGCTATTATTTTCGCGATAGTAGCTTTTATAAGTTTTTATCAAGTTTGAATAAAGAGAATCTTGTATAAGTACAATATTTAATAGGGCTTTAATAGAACTAAAGATCTATAATGCCTTCTATTGATAGGTACATAACATCAGGCATTCTATAATTGATCGCATGTGTTCTCTTCCTTATATTTTTTCACGAATGAGTAGTCATACGAATACCTTCTCTGACCTTGACAGTAAAACTTGATTTACCTATCATAATTATAATAAATGTAAATTATTTTCTAGAAATAAAAAAAAAACAATAATTTTGAATAAAATTTATAGCTACAGGGTGGCATTTCTGTTAGATTTCCATCAAAAAGTTGAGAAAAAAAAATAAAATGTCAAGGTTTGCTTTGATTCAATGACTAATTTACTTATACATTTTTCGGACTTTGTAAGTAGGTAAAGCTAAAAAAAAGAGAATTATTAGCTTCTTAACATTTCAAATACTTCAGAATAATTTGATTACTTTATGCAAACCTTTCAAGTCAAAATTATACTTAATTAATGATTATTAAGACGTAATTGCATTTTTTGTTTTTTTTTTTTTTTTCATTAAATGAAGCCCCAACAAGCTTTTCTGTGTGCCTTTTATTTTAATAAAATCTGCACGATATGTTAATGAATATACAATAATTTGTCCTTCAGTATTGTATACTTCAAGTTGGTCATTGAAGTTCGGCTTAATTTATAAACTTTGCATAGATTTGGCTTTGGTTTAATACTGATAGCTATGTATAGGTACGAATATAAGTGTGACCAGTCACCAAAAAAAAAAGAATGGCCTCATTAATTATATTTTAAATCACACAAAACAAAAAACAAACAAGTTTAATTAAATAAACATTGAAATGTTGCCTTCCTAGAAATGAGTACAAACTAAATTGGACAACGCAAAGAAATAAATAGATTTTTAATCAAAATATAAACAGCTTACTTTTATTTTTTTCTATTTGTTTTTACATAGAGATGGTAACCGTATATCCATGAAAATATAAACAATATACAAATTCTACAAATATTTGAATGTAGAATAGAACAAAACAAATAAAGAACTTTCAGGGAATTACAATAGTTTTTGGTTGGTCGAGTGTTTGTTTGTTTTTTGAATTGTTTTATTTCATTATGCAAAACACGTTTAGTTTGTTTAACAAAATTTGCTCCCAATGAACCATTAAATTTTTATTGAATACAAAAACAACAAAATTAATTTATTATCAAAGTTGTCAGACTTGATCTTGAAAAACTTCTTTGATTGCATAATAAATAAATAATTTATACCAGAATCCTTGTACAAAGTTCTAGAAGAAACAAATATTTTCGATAAGAATTGTTGGTTGTCTAGTTTTGTTCTACAAGAACAAGTCTATGAATCAGCTGAATTTAATGTTTATACAATAAATGTACAAAAACAACGTTGTAAAAGTTGGTCCCGCCTTATTCCGTTAACGACTGTTTTTTTTTTAATAAAACTTGAATTCTTTTAAAATAAAAATTCTCATACAATTCTTAAACCCAGAAATTAAAAAAATATTGTAAATTTATTACACTATACGAGTTTAGGTAAATTTCCTTATAAGTTTGGAAATAATATTGAAAATATAATACATTATACAAAATAAATATAAACAAAACCTTGAAATAAGTAATTCAGGTTTAATTTACCGAGTGAAATAAGAATCAGAAGAGTCTTTGAAAATTTCTGACTTCAACGGGTATTTTTTTGTGCGGAAATGTTTGACTTAAGTTTTTTTTTTTTGTAGACAAAGCTTAAAAATAACAATAACCTGTACATACCTTTATTCACCCCTTTTTAAATGTTTTTAAAAAGAAAGCGATTGAGGGAATTAAGATACGCTTTAGATGGTTGGTAAATTCTGCTATAAAATTTCTCGAAATAATCTTTTAGTTCTTCTTACCAATTATGTGTAAGCAAAAGTGCAACAAGTGAAGAGATTTAAAAAAAAACCGTCAAGTATCAAATATCTAATTTTTAATTATTTCTGAAATGACTTGAGTTTGTTTAAAAAATCCATGAATTATGATTATAAATGAGATAATTCAATACAGTTCGAAAATGTGTGTAATTACTATACTTCAGCTCCTATTCAGCTGTCAAAGAAAATAAAACAATATGGCTGCCGTTTGATTTGAAGTACTCAAAATATTGTCGACAAAATCCGTAGTCTGGGAATTGCATAGCTTAACAAATTCCAATAATTTACAATGGATATATAATTGAGAGGCAACATTAAAAAAAAGGCAATCAAATTAAATCTGTTTTTTTGTCGATATGTACTTTCTTAAAACATTTTCATGACATTTTGACGTTGCATAAGTTCTATGAATAAGATATTTGCGACCCAAGGGTATTATAAGTCGTGCTCAGGAAGTTGAAGAATAAATATTCCTTCTTACTTAATTGTTTTACATTTTTTCTAGAACTGTTATAGAAAATGCTATACAATTTTATAAAAAAAAGTAAGTATACGCCGGAGTGCACCAATGTTAAATCATATACGACTGTCAACTTTCTTTTTGAAAACTTTCCTCTCCACAATCAATTTAAACGAAATAATCTTCCACATACTTAGTTTTCTTTATATCACAAAATGCGGTGTTAACCTAGAACAGTTTTTAGGTTTACAAGAATAATGTACAAGAAAAAAGCTACAATTAAATGTATACTAAGTTTTTCGAATTTCGGTAAAAGTACATTTTGTGTTCTTTTAATAAATGTTGAAAAAATACTTGCTATATTTTTTAGAATAATTTTAAAACCAGAGAGAAATTGTATTGTGAATAATTTTTCTCAAGATTTTGCATCTCACTTTTGCTCTCAAACAAAAAATAATTGCAAAAATTCGAGACTTTTACAAAAGTATCTTAATTTCATTTAAATGAATGAAAATAAATTAATTTGATTTTGTAATTGGATTTCACTCGATGTCTAGATCCTATCTGATAGGCTTAAAAATGAATTTTTAAGATTATTCATAAAACCTGCAACATGGAAAATACAACTTAATACTTACTTTAGATGAAAGGGTTATGAGTACCCTTAATAAAATTTAAACACCGTACGGGCGTTAAAATACTATAGAGAATTGAAGGGGATATAATGGTGCACATTAACCTTAAAGTTGTGAATACCAAAATGGAAGGGAAACACAGAAATGCATAAAGCGTTCCACATTCTTGATGTGCGGCTGGAAAAAGAATATCTATACTTGGCAGTAATTTATATTTTAATGTTGGCTCTGACATAGAAACTGTCAGAAATTGATTTTTAAAAAGTCAAATGCATAAATATCAAGCATATTGCACTCAAGTAAATTGAATCATAATTCTTTTTTTTTTTTAATTCCTGCATTACCAAATATCAGTGACATTTAATTGAGTTACAATCAAGAATTGACATTAACTTCTTTTTCAACCACCATTTAAGTGAACCTCACTTCATTTAGTAAAAAATCCTTGTATGCAAAGATCACGACACTATTCTTCCAGTTAAACAAAAAGTCCAATCAGTTATAAAGGTTCACCACCTAATAACAAAGTTCGAAACATCAACACAAGCATTTTACTTCACCTTAATATGAATGAAATAAGTTATGGGCACTTAGGTACCTACTAAAGAATATTAATATAACACAAACAAAAACTACGCACAAGGTGAAAAATATAAATTATAATTTAGTTCTATACTAAAAACTTAGCATAAATTAAAACAAAAAAATTAAAAACAACCAAAAAAACCCAACAGAACTCGTTCTATACCAATTAAATTTGTATATACCTTACCTATAAATAGTGTATGTCTCTTTAAAGTAACAGACTTTAGACTTTTTTAATTTTTAAAAGTTACCTATATCTATCTTCTTATATATGTAGATATATATGGAAATAACAATCCAAACAAGTTTTATTTTTCAGAATCTAGTCATTCAAGAAACTTAATAGTTAGCCATTCATTTGGTATAACTAAGTATGTTTGTATTTTTCATTAGTGTCACGTTGCAAAATAAATCAGCAAAGTTTGTATTTTATTTTTCTTAGTCTCCTGCAAATTGACCTACAAATTTAATAGCAAACTTAAAAATTTGAAGAAAAAAGCTTCCAAGATACAGCAAAAGTCAAGTCGAAGACAATCTAATCCAAACAATTTACCATCAAACATCTTGAGCTGTTACATGAAAAACAAATAGATAAAACAAAAACTTCAAAACAATTTAGATAAAATTTTAAAGTTCTTCAACAGATACAATATCTATAGTTAAGGTTCCTCATCACGCAAGTGCGTATAGTGTTGATATCCCAACCAACCAACGAACGTGACAAATGAACGCTAACATATTGATTAGTCACCACGATTTATTTGTTAAAAGTCAATAGTAATTTATTGTAATATAATTATTGTAATATCTTAAATATAAAAACCAAATAAAAATCATCAGCATCATCAGCAGCAGTAATGACGATGAGCAATTATAGATAGGTTAGCTTAGTTATGGCTTATTTACCTTCATCAATGCAAATCTTTGATCATCTTGTAGATCAGGTGTCTTTTTGTGCTGAGACATGTCAACAATTACAATTACACCTTCCTTCCGCCTTGACTCTGGTTTTTATTGTTTTCACTCAAGTATATTATGTTACAGGAAGAAGATTTCCTCTAGTTAAATTGTCGGTAAACAATTTATTCTTGTAGCACTGTTTTTGAAGTATACTTTTAAATCACTTTTCAACTCAACTATGATGATGTGACACGCACGACTCGTTTATTTGGACTTTCTTTTACTTTTTATAAGCAAAAAAAAAAATAAAAGAAACACACCAAGATTTCAAGCTATCTTGCGCGATAAAAATAATGTAAACAATGAAATGAGAGTTTAATTGAGGTTGGATAAAGTTATATTTTCAATTTTTGTCGATAAGATGAGGCCGCCACTTGGTAGGTATAGTAAAGTACATTAGACCTACCCAAAACGTAAACGAAAACTAACGCTGACGCTGAAGGCAGAGTTTATTTTTTAACGGAACCTTAGCCAGACACAGAAGTTCTCTGACTGAAATTGTTGAAATGGGAATAAATATAATGAAACTCCTCTTGTGCAGCAAAAGCAAAGCAACGAAGACTCCAATCTCCAATGGGCCAACAACTGAATAAATATTGGAACTTTCGCTTGTTTTGTTGGGCACAGTGTTGTCGTTGTTTGTTTCGAGAGAATCACTTTAAAAATGAGCTTTTTAAAGAAAAGCTTTTGGACGATAATGTTTTAATGTTATTGAGAAGAGGCTTTCAATTTGTTTAAAAAAATTAAAATTCTTCCATTCTCTACATGATGATTCCAAACCTTCGTATTTATCGCCCTCCGAAATTCATTTGTTTCCATTTTATTTAAAAAAACTTATGCAACGCCGATATGTCATTTTAAAATTACATTACAAAATTATTTAAACAATTCAGATTTTATTTCAATACTTTTGGAATTTTGTTAAACTAAAATAAAATAAAATTATTGACATTTTTGAAAGTATATAATTCCAAATTCATGCAACAATTTGATTACTTCAAATCACTTTTTGACAGTTAATTGACAGATGAGCTATGATGTCACTATTGGCTGTATAAGCTATCCTAGATATGATTTTTAAATACCATATTGAATGAGTTCCATGTCTGAATCGAGATAGCTGTCAAAAAATAAAATCAACTTTCATCAGTTTACAAAAAGCAGAGAAAAATTTAGATTTTAAGGCCCATCAAATCATTGTAAAATGAAATGTTCAATAAAAATAATTTAAATAAATTATGGAAAAATAAAATAATTAAAGCAATTTTTCGACTATTTCAAATGTACCAATATTTTGAATCAGCTGTGTTCTCAGATAGCAACATATACCATATATGTTTTTTGTATAATTTTTGAGTTCTTTTTTGATAGCCCAGCTGTTTTCCATCAGCTGTTCGTTGAGACGTTAAATGCTAACAAAAAGGTGTGGATATATTTTATCGATCAAAGATTAAACACAAATTAATGAATTCGAAAGGTTTTTCGAGATGATTTAAATGATACAAATTTATTATAAGGTACACATTCTTTGATATATGATGCAACGGCAACAATGTTAAAGCTTGTTAACGCTCTTATATATAAACCACGAAAATATCAAATGTTGGTGAATTTGCTATGGTAACGTGCGACGACGCAAAGCCATCCATCTCCACCGTCTGACGATGCCGACGAGTCATTCTCCAAAACGCTATATTGCATTGTTTGCAATAAATATTTTAAATTTTAGTGCAAATGCACCCAAAGCTCTTGTTTTTGTTGTTGTTGTTTTCCAGCTTATTAAGCTTTCAAACGATTGTCGACATTAAAACAAGCAATCATTTTTATAAAAATTTTGATGGGCAATAATGATGATGAGCACTTTATTTAATAATTAATTTATTATAATTTTTTGATATTGTAATGTGCATATGTTGACCTTGTAAAGTTCATTGCCATTTAAAGTCTGGTTTAAAACAAAAAAGAAGGAATACAAAAATTGCCTAAAAGAACAAGTTTTTGGATAGAATTAATTTATTGCATTTGTAAGCATTTAATGCAGGCTTACAAATAAGTGATTTAATGAAAAAGAGCGTAATGTGGAGGGTTTGTTCTTCATGATTTTTTTGTACCAATAGTCCAGGAAATAAGACTCACTTCAAAAAACCTGAATTTTGATAGAGAGCTTCATTTACACGTACTAAAAAGTATTTTTGACCAGATCAAACATATTTAGGGGCTAAAGTAAACTTTTGTTAGGGTCTTTTGACAAAAGTTGTACGTACGTCTTGTACCTGGTGAGATTCTATACACAAATGTTTATAACAATTTTTTTTTCAGTGGATAGATTTGGTGAAAAAAGGTCGAAAACATAAAGTCAATATTTTTTAATTCAAGTTTTTGTATTGGCTAAATATTTTTTGTCACAAAACCAAGTATTAGAATGCTACCTCCAGGAAAACGCCAGCATTCTAGAAATAGTTTTTTATTTTTGGTTTTTTAACTCTCGCAGTTTTTCCTGGTTCAACCATTTTTTAGAATTCAACTCCGAAAAAAAGTAGAAATTGGGGAATAAATTTAAGATCCAACTTAAAAATGCTGCCCCTAAATCTCAAACGATTTTATAAAATGTTGAAACTAGTTTAGTAATTTATTAAGTTAATAGGACGACTAAACGATCCAAGTATCTCGAATACTATTACGAAATGATAAATTTAATTTTTAATGATTTTCTAAATACATATATGACTTTTAAGTTTCTGACATTTGCAATTAATGTGTCCTTTTCCAAGTGACTTCCCATAGGCAGTTATTGAAATCAGTCCAATGTGTCGAATTGAAAATGTTGATATTTCTCGACTTTTCATGGTCCCAAAAATCTTCATAAAAGGGTTTGAGAGAGATGTTTATGTGGGGATGACCGTACGTTCGGGATACCTTTTTGTCGGTGACGTATCTCAAGAAATACTAAACATCAGAGAAATTTTGTTTTACATATAATAACATCAAAAGATGGACACAAAAAGTAAGTGGGTGCTTTTTTTACTACAGCAATTCTAAAAGAAGTGAATAATTTGGTTGACCGCAAATCACAAATATCTTTACAACCAATAACACTAGCAATTCAGTTATATTTTATACATTGTGACGTGATACCAATTTGATATAAGCTATTTTTCACCTCGAATATTTTGCGAACATAAAATGATATTTTAAGGGGTTTTTGTGTGAAATTTTACACTCGCAGGTTAAGGCAGCTGCTTGCCGAATTTACAATTGAAAATTTAGAATGAAACAACAACAACTTGTGTGCACCAAGTTCATAGGCTGGAGTTATAGCTATTTCACGGGGGCCAACCTGATCATCAGACTCCTTTAGTGGTGCTTAATCGCTTTTTTTTTTTTTTTTTTTTTTTTTTTTTTTTTGTTCAATTTAATTTTTGAAGAACTTTTGCCCGAGCTGGGCTTGAACAATTACCTCCAAAATAATTGTATGTATCAAAAACTATGGAGTTGTTGATATCTAGTTAATTTTGTTTAGAAAAATCGAAGTGACAAACTTTTTTTTACAAAAAATAAAAACCTACAAAAGTACTATATTAAAAGTTAAAAAAAATGATTTCCAACCGGAAAATTAGGAAAGAAATCCAATTGACAGTTTTCTTTTAAGGAATTAAAATCTACGAAAAAATTACACAAAACTGGTGAAAACTGAAGTTTGACTCGAATATCTCCAGAAAAATTAACGTATGTATTGACTATAAAATTATTCCATTAATATGTAAAATATTTTTGTTAGAAAAATCCCATTGGTATTTCTTTTATAAACAATAAAATCTTTCCAAAAATTCTTCTAAAAATTAGTAAAATTGGTTTTCGACTAAAAATCTCGGGAACAGGAAAAGCTATAAAAATCAAACTTATTTTGTTATGTGCTAAATATTATTGTGAATTTTTAGTTTTTTTTTTGAAAAATCAAAGGTAAACTTTTGTTTACCTTAAACCAAAAATAACTAAAAAATGGTTTATGACCAAGTATCTTGAGAACAAAGAAAAATAATGACGTTTAACTTTTTTGTCTTAGCAACTTTAATAACTTTTTGAATATCCACCAACAGACGAGCACGAAACGGAAGTTCCAAGTGTGGGTAGCATTCCAGTCTCTGTTTTGTTTTGTTTTCTGCTTGAAGCGTTTTTTATAAAATGGTTTTATCAGTTCGAAAAACTAATACATATTCAAATCGAAATATATCGAAAATAGCTAAGAAGTTTCAATTTTGAGCATTGCTGTTTTTGTTTTTGAATTTTGATTTTTTAGGCATTAATATTTTTTCCATTGATGTGTTTTTGGTATCTTTGATATTATCCAAATTAAAATTTCTTGAAAATAAATTTTTTTCCTGATGCTATATGTTACCATTATTCTTATACATCGCCTTTAAAGAGTTTCATATTTGTATACAGAAATATTGGAAGCAATTTAAAATCAAAAAATTTAACAATTTCACCAATTTTATTGCAGTCTGTAAATTCACCATTTCTTGTAGTTCAGATGTCCTTGCTAAGTAAATACACAAACCTTTTCAGAGAAAGAAATTTAAAATGCGGTTATCTAGTGTTTTTATTATTAAACTATTTGAATTTATTGTTTGTGTAGCATATTTTTTTTTTTGAAGCTAAAAGCAGTCTGATTTCATTTATGTACACTTTTATGAAATTAAAACAACATTTATCAAAACCCCATATAAAAAGAACTTAAAAACTTTAAGAATTCTTCGTCGTTACTGATGAAAATGAAATCCACCAATTACAATGATTATGCACCACAAAAATGTTTATTTTCCTAGGAAGTGAAAATGTTTATCTTTGAAAGGAAAAAAAAAAAGATCTAACAGTTTATAGACATTGTTCCGGCAATACTACGAGTATTTACATTTCTTTTTGTTTTTGTTTCTTTCATAATAATTTGAATATGAGGTAAGTTTGAATTTTATTATTTATTGATTCAATGAAATATTGTTGTGATTGATGAAATCAACGCAAAACCAATATGTGAAATATTGGGTACCATGTTATTTGTACTTTTAGTTGTAGTTAATTTTTGTATGCTTCTGTTTTCTTTCGGTTAAATTGAATTAAAATTGATTATTTTGTTTGAAAATACATAAATAATCATTTGAGTAATTGCATTAATTCAGAAAGTTGTACATTATAGTGCTCTAATGGATCTGTATTTGGCATTGAAAAAAAAAAAAATATACAAAATTGAATTCACAAATTCAGGACTATTTTCAATTTCTTTTCAGAAGCTGATATGGGAATTTTAAAAGTTTCTAAGTTACCATAAATTGAATCTTTTATAATTACATTATAAGAATTATTTCATCAGGCACTCCTATATCTAGAATGTTACCTAGAAAATATTATTAACAAAATATTTTGAACCATATTTTTAACTCATATAATCAGTGCTAGACAATTATAGCATTTTCCTTTTAATTAGGAATCATATATTAATTTCCAAAAATCCAAGGTTACGCTCACATCTACCTTATCTTTTTTTAACAAATGTATTACCTTCCCCCCAAAATTCATATTAAGCATAAAAAACCAAATTAGATCAATTTGGTTGATAAGTTAACTAATTGTTTTTATTTTTGGCTGAAGTTTCAAATGAATTTTTTTTAAACTTAAAATTAAACAAAAATTGATTGTTTTAAATTTAAATGAACTTGTTTCATTATGAAACAAAAACCACATTACTATAAGTTATTTGCTTTTGAATTTGAATTTTGAAAATCCAGTTTGTTTCCCACCCACGCATCATGGCTACGTCAATTATATTTATATACATAGTAGCATTAGAATTAGAAATACTTTAATAGCCCGAAGGTATATTAAATTTTCTGGCGGCGGAATCTATTTTATGTAAATTAGATGAACCCGTTGAAAACTTATCTTAAACACATTTAAATGCTAATTAAGTGATAAATACTTTTTTGCAATTACTCACATCATGTGAGTCAGAAAAAAAAAATAACATAGAGAATATTTTAGAGGTGTGCCTTTTTTCCAAAATTATGTACATACGTTTACTAATTTGCGGCACCCAAATTTTTGAAAGTATTAAAATCCTAATGTAAAATTTTATGGTTTAACTAATTGTAAACTGATATTGTGGTAATATGGTAAATTCAGTGAATTTTTTAACGAAGTTTTTACTCAAAGTTTTTTTCAAAAACTATTGTGAGAATTAAATGTGTTTAAGTCTTATAGAGCGGGATCAATTTTAAATGTAAATTAGTTTTTCTACTTATTAAATTTGTAATAAATAAAACAAGGATTGAAAAATTGTTTTCGATTCGGCAAGACATTCTACTTTCTTTCTTTTGTGTTTAAAAGAAAAGCTTCTTACTATAGGTCCTGGTTACTCCCGACTTAAGTATTGGATGTTTTTTTTAGGTGTTTGAGAACTTGACATAATAATACAAGACAGAAATATTATTGGAATTAATTTTGTATTAATATAATTTGGTACATAATTTCTACATACTCGTAGATTCTTTTTTTTCGAATTCAATTTCGACAATTTGAAAGACTTGTTCAGATGTTATACAATTAATGATGAATTGCAAAACATTACTGAAGAGAAATGTCAACATAGTTTAGAATTCTATCGACACAAATAAAAATAAACTTTTCCATTAAGTAAAGGGTGTGTTTTTTTAGACGTGTGGTTCTGAACCTGGTAGTACTATTTTTGCAGTAAGTCTTTTTGACAGCTTTCATTTGATTTATACTTGTGAATAGACTTTCTCTAAAACAACTTTTATAAATCGTGCAATTATATTACCAAAATAATGCACATTATCTATAATCTCAAGACGATTGAGGCGTTAAAAGAGAATATTCGGCGTGTTATTACTGACATAAGGCCTCAAAATAGCCGATACATAAATGGATTAGAAAATTGGACCTCTCGGCTGGAATTTATTCGAGTGAGCCACGGCAGCCACTTTCCCGAAATCATTTTTAAAGCATAATCGCAAACATTATATTCAATTTTGTAAAATCCTTTTTAACGAATCGTTAGTTTAGAGTTAAATTAAACAACACCTTTTCAGACATCTACAACCTGAATAACGGTATACCTCAGGGATCGCCTCTATCTGTTTTTTCTTTATCATAGCCTACAACGATAAAAGTGAAATAATTTTGCAATGCAAGAACATTGATCACAACCTGTACGCTGACGACCTCTACATTCTTTCAAAGTTTAAAGAAAATTCCTTCTATCCTTGTTCGAATAAACTCTTGGTGCGTTCAATCCGGCGCTCAAATTTCTTTGAACAAAAGCAAATACACATTTGTCGAAAACATACATGTTCTTGTCCTGTTATTAACATAAATTATATTATTATTCCTTCTGTTAATAAATTACGTATACTATAGGTATTGTATTTGATTGCAAATTTAGCTTTAAGGAACATTGTTTAGTTTCAAGAACTAACTTGGCTACCAGGCTTAACATCATAAGATATTTAGCATCAAAAAATAGTTTGACCCATACGAATTCATTGAGCAATGTTACAAAAGCCATAATATTATCAAAAATTGATTATGACCTTGTAATATATGGCAAATTTGCAAAATCCTACATCCAACCTGTTCAATCAGCATATCACGCCGCAATTAGAGCCAGCCTCAAAGCTTTTAAGAAAAGTCCTTTGAAAAATATGTTAGCTGAGGGAGGTTTTTCGTCGAGAGTTGTAGGAAAAATATTTGAATCCTATGACTCTCCAATTCTTTTGGACTCTACGAAAATCCTAGAACTTTTAAAGACACCAAAAAAACATCAGCCCTCTACATAACTTTAATGTATGCGAGAAAAAAACTTTTTAATTGTAATCTAAAAAATCTCCTTTTGGTTCCTTCCGAACAAAACATACAAAATATTTTCAAAATTTTAAAACTTTTAAATCTTTATCAGAGTATTTAACCCTTATTTATTAAAAACCCCTGCGGGAGCGGTCGGAGTGAGTCAGACCAATTACTCTTACTTACTCCGCCCACCCCCTGCAGCTGGAAATTTTTAAACATCATAACATCCAAAAATACTACTTTAATCATTTCAGATAGAAGCCCTGGTATAGCTATTAGCTTTTAAGTATTGTTTTGTACATTTATGTATAGTTCAATAAATAATAATAATAATAAAAATAATAATAATAATAATAATAATAATAATAATAATAATAATAATAATAATAATAATAATGATAATAATTATATTTACAATAAAGCTGAATTCTTGACCATAACATATTAAATTATATACGTTATATTTCTTCTTAAAAATAACACGCCTAAGAAAAACACCCTTTAGAATAAAAAACAAGCTAATTTTGCCTTTTAAAATTGGCTGCAATTTAGTTCCATAACAAAATAAAAACATGTGATTTGATAAGTAATATTTATCCTCTCACTGTCTTGAGATTATAGAAGCAGCTACATAATATATTGGTTGAATTATTGTGACGCATTTCTCTCTGTAAAGTATAATGCTTTTGATTATTTCATTTTATGTCCATCATTTTTAATCCTGCAACAAATAGGTTATTTTTAAGCAAAATAAACTATTAATAATGCATTAAAAAAAAAAAACATTCATAAAAGATCCCTTAAATTATAAGCGAACATCACATAAGGTTAACGCTCGTTCATTAAACTTAATATGAGTGTCTTCTAAATTTAAATTTCTTCAAATTCATTAAAACTCACAAAATGTGCTTAGCTATACAAAATTAACTATAAATCCAGCTCCTTCCACTTCTACACTTCGGTTTTTACTTCCACTTTCAATTTATTAATTCAAATTGCCATATTCTCATCCAGGAGCATAAGCAAAGAGCCCCTACGCCTACCTGACTTACAGCGTTTTTCTTTCATTCAAAAACACTTAGAAATTCATAAAAATACAAAATAAAAAATAAAACTCACACAACCTTATATATGTATACATAATATCCTTCTTAAAGGAGCTGGAGAAAGCTATTAAACAAATTTAAATTACGCTCGTTCAACCTTTGTCGCCTAACCTCTGAACGAGCTACGAATTCACTCTTGAGAATGTCATACATATAGCATACTCTTAAGTGCCCTATTTATGTCAACCGGTGTGTTGAGATATGTTTGGAAATATGTGATAATTGGTAGCAAAAGGAATAAAATTAAGTGTTTCGTTTCTTCTTTTTGTATATAATTTTTTGTGCACCCTATATTCAAATAACGATGTTCTCATATCCATTGTTATGTCCCTCTTCATCCTAACTTCATGTAAGAACGGGTCTTGAAAGGCCCTCGCGCGACGCATGGAAAATGGTGATGTTGAGGGAATTTCTTAATGTTTCCTATAAAAGCCATTAACGTGACGCCCTTTTCTGTGCCTTACTTCCTATTAATATTCATAATTCATTTTTCTGTATGGATGAATAAATGAGGCGCATGCCAGAAATCATGAGATTGCTGATGCTTGGAAATTAATTAAAACGCATAAAAATGCGGGTCTCAATTCTCAATCTTCAAATCAAAATATCTGATTTGAAGTGACAGTTGACAGTAGGTTGGATTAATGATCCCAAGTTGATCCCGCAACTTAGATTTGATCTAAAAACCTCAAACTTCAAACTCAACTGAAATAAATTGAATTTAAATTTTTGCAATTGCACATGAGTGCACTTGAAATGAAAACTTGAGGGCGATCTAATGGATTTTTGACTCAATCAGTCGAGTATCTAATATCAAACCCTTAGAAGTTTCGTGAAGATGGGAAAAAAATCCCATCCATGATGATGAAAAATCATCTCATTTGAACTTCTTAATATCAGGAAAGTCCCATGATTTTTGAAAACTCTCCTCTGAAATAGGGGATCATTCCCATGGGAAAGTATCTAAAGGCTGAGGTAGCTAGAGAGATGCCTATTTTACTGCCCTTTCACTTCTTGATCAAACGGAATTGTTATTGGGAGTGTTTTGTGTGTATTCTTCTGAAAACTGGGCTACATAAACACCTACATAAATGGAGGAAGACTTCTTGCTCAACTGATCAATTCTAAACATAGTTTTGATGTGTGATATAATTAACTTTTTGGATACAATTTTACCATTAACATTAAAAGTGTTTATAGATTGAGGTTCATCTTCAAAAATGAAAGCCAAAAAAATCCTAGGTATAGAGAGGATTGATTATTTTTGTTTGTAGACTAAACATAAACAAGCATTAGAAACATTGATTTTGGACTGTTTTGGTTTTGTTTTAAGTGCATTTGGGTGAGTTTATTAATTGTGTCGATTTATCAGAGTGTTTTGAACTTTGGCATTACATCAGTGAAAAGTTGTTTTGAATAAGAATACGATATAGTGTGTTGTATGACGTCATTTTTGTTGTTAGAACCTTTGGTATGTGGTTTGTTTTTTTTAACTTACCATAGGAAGTTATTGTAATGGGTCCGATTGGTCGAATTGAAAATTTTGACATTTCTCGGCGTTTCAAGATCCCTAGAGTCGAAATAAAAGACTTTTAGAAAGATGTCTGTGCGTGCGTGTGTACGTACGTTCGTACGTCTGTACGTCCGTATGTTCGCGACGTTTTTTCGTCGTCCATAGATCAAGAACAAGAAGAGATATCAACTTCAAATAAATTTTGTTATACGGATAATAAGGCAGAAAGATGCAGAAAGGGCTCTCAAGAAAATGGCGTTGGTGGTTTTTTTACCATAGCAGTTTAAAATTATCTCATGAACCAATGACGATAGAGACTTGAATTAAATTTTATATTACATATTGTAACGTGATACAAAACAATTATATTTTGGGAAAAAAATCCAATTAACGGTTTTTTTATAAATCAAAAAACCTGAAAACAAATATTTGTCACCTCGAAAATTTTACAAATAAAAAATGATTTTATCTCCAAAACAATTTTGTGCAACGAAAAATAACGTTACCAATATCTGGTAAAATTTTGAGAAAAATCGAATCGACAGTTTTTTTTTTATAAAAAATAAAAACCTAAAAAATATATTACTCAAAGTTTTTAAAAATTAAATTTCGACTCAAATATCTTTTCGAAAATTTGAGGTTATGGCTTCCAACTTATTTTATCTTATAAGAAATATTATTTTCAACATTCGGTAAAATTTTGCGAAAATTCAAATTGACAGTTTTTTTTTACAAAAAATAAAAAACTAAAAATAAAATTAATAAAAGTTAGTAAAAATTGATTTTCGACTCTAAAAAACATTGTTATCAACTTTGAGTAATATTTTGAGAAAAATCGAATTGACAGGTTTTTTACAAAAAACAAAAACCTAAAAAAAAACAATATTAAAACTTGGTAAAAATTTACGTACGACTCAAATATCTTTTCAAAATTTAAAAATATTGTCTTAAAACAAAATAACTCTTTTTATTTCACAGAAAATATTATTTTCGATATTCAGTAGTTTTTTTATAAAAATCCAACAGTCCGTTTTTTCATAAGAAAAATAAAATCTACAAAAAATAAATAGTACTCAAATTTGGTAAAAATTGAGGTTCGATTCTTGATATCTCTCAAATTAATTTCATTCATCCAATTTGTAAAAATTTAATAAATGCTACTTAAATTGGTAAAAATTTTTTTCGTCTAAAAATCTATTTAATAAAACTAGATTTTCAAACCAAACTATTTCTTTATATGAAAAATATTGTTGTTAATTTTAAAATTTTTAAGAATAATTCAACTTACAACTTTTTTAACCCAACACGAAATCCTAAAAACTTTTAAGCAAGACAAATCGACAGACTCGATGGGAAGTTATCAGTGTGGGTCGCATCCCAGACTCTTTTTTTTGTTTAAATTGATTTTATTGATGCTTAGGGTTAATTTAGTAAAAAAAGAAAACTTATCTTTTGAGAATCTGATTTCAATTTTTTTTTAATTAGGCTTTTGAGGTTCCAAAGACTTGTAGATAGCTTATTATAATTGTAAAATTTCTGGCTTAAGGCCAGAATAATTGCACAGTTTATATACCTCTGTTACACAAATTTCTCTTTTTTATTTTCAGAAATCTGAGAATAGAATTTGTATGATTGGTTTTCTCAAAAATTCTCGATCGTATAATTCAAAAAGGATGAAAATAGAATAGTAATTTGTGTTTATATTTCATTCTTAAAAATTGTGAAAATTATTCTTAGAAATAAACTCAAAAATATGGTTTTAATTGAAGTTTCAAACGCCACATTTTACAAGTTTGTTTTAAGGTTACACTAATGTAAAATTTCCCTTTAATGGTTACAGCTTTGAAGAGTTGAGTGTGATTCAAAAGTAAACGAAGTGCTTTCTGTTGCCATATCGATTGGAATTTGTATTATTTCAATACATTTTGCAAGAAATTCTATGGTAAAATATTGCGGTTATTGGAAGTTTATAGCTTTTCAAGGATCAATAATTATTTCAAGTGAACTATAAATTCTGCAAAGTATGTTATTCAATTCTTAAAATCCTACAAACTTTTGTGAAGTAAGATTCCGAAATAATTCAAATACATACATATACCTTCCGAAAAATAATTCAATCTTTTATTCAAAAGATCTTAATTAACTTGTAACACCATAAGAGGTATAATATCATTGTTCTTTCTAATATAAACACTATCTAAATGCACAAATTGAATTCAATTAAATTTACTTCAAAAACAATATATGCAAACTACAAGTACCATCCGTACCTTCCTAGGCGTAATTTATCTAGTATATAGTTTTTGAATTCAAAAAGGTACCTTTAGGTATATGTGCTGTGCATCCAATTTCAATTATCATTAAGAGTCTCAATCGATAGATAGATTTATGTATATATATGTATTTATTATTTAAATAGAGAAACCTACTTTATATATTTAGAATTTCAAATAAAATTTATAAAATATAATTCTATATTCTTCAGGACACTTGATATGAATAGAATACACCTTGAAGAGGTATTTATGAAAATTGACGATATGGCATAATACCAATCACCATTTGGATTATGCAAAATCCTTTAACTATACACACATTGAATTCTCTTCGAGTTTGATGAATTGTAACTAGAAATTCAAGAGGTCTTACATTTATATACAATAGGGTGGAGCTTAAGTTTTTTTTGTAAGCTACAGCTTACTTTTCTGTACGATAAATCAATCTGGAGATATTTGAACAGACACGATAAGCAACCAACTTATAACATTCTTTTTTAATTATATTATCAATCATTGAATCCAGGCAATAGTTCGAATGGAAATTGCATGTTAAAGAATTTCCACTGCATCATTTATCAATCAAATGAAATAGCAACATTAGTATTTCACTTTTACTTGGGACCGCTTGGTCTAGTTAAAGTTGCACCAAGTGTAATTGAAAAAGCAAAATTTGAAATTTCCGTACATTCAGTTTTCAGTATAAATATAAACTAGGTGGCGCAACAGTCCGTTGAGAACTAGGGCCTAATGTTGTCAGGGATGGAGGGGACCTACAGTTTTAAGCCCACCCCAAACGGCTTATTTGAAGAAGCACTTTTCATGACAAGAATTTCTATTGAAGGATTTGTCAATTTGATCTGTCTCCTGCGAGGAGTACCCGTGACAAAAACTTTAGATGGCACGGGCAGGGATAGAACCCAAGACCTCGGGCATGACAGTCCTACGCTCTAACCATCACGCCACGGGTGCTATTAGTTGTCAGTATACGTACTTGGAAATTGGGGATTTCTTTAGGAATTAGGCAATACAAATTGATTCCGTAGAGATTTATTCCAAAAATTAAATTTCGCCTTCGGAGATATTGGCAAGTTGGATTATTTTTTTTGAAGATTTTATTTTCTCAAGATTCCTACGTTTAACCAATAAGTCTAAAAAAGAATAATCTCAGCTAAAAAACACACATACAGTTATAGTTTCATTGTTATTTCAAAAACGATATATAAAATAAACATTTCTAGACTCGTGGTTGAATGTTTTCCTTAATGAAACAAATTTTCGTTTTTTTGTTGAAAATTCATAACTTTAAGTGAAGGCAATGGCTGAAGAAGTTATCAAAAAACATTTCTTATTTCAAATTATTCTACTCAAACTTTAAATTTTCTTTCTTCTTATATTGACGCTCCACCCTAATGTACATATATTTTCGTTTATATGTAAGTAAAGGGTGATTTTTTGGCTATTATCTTTTTGGCAACACTGGTTTAAACAGCTGACGCACGTTTCGTGTTTTGTTTCACTGTCAAACATCTTCAGTTTGGTCTATAATTTAACCATGAATCGTCTTACAAACGAACAATCCTTGCAAATTATTGAATTTTATTATCAAAATGCGTGCTCTGTTAAGAAAGTTCATCGCGCGCTTCTTCCATTTTATGGTCAGTTTAATCGACCCACTGAAGCGGCTATTTAGGCTATTATTGTGACTAAATTTCGCACCAAATTTACATTGTTGGACATTAAACCACCAACACGCTTACGTAGAGTGCGAACTGAAGAAAATATCGCAGCTGTATTGGCCAGTGTAAATGATGACCATCAATTATCGATTTGTCGCCGTTCGCAGCAATTGGGCCTCTGTTATTCAACAATGTGGAACATTTTGCAGAAGGATTTAGGTGTAATGCCTTTCAAAATACAGCTGGTGCAAGAATTGAAGCCAAACGACCTACTGCAATATTAAATTTTTGGTAAATGGGCTCTTGGAAAGTTGGCCGAAGATCCACTTTTGGTGCGGTTTATGGGTTGGTGGCATCATTGGACCGTACTTCTTCAAAGATGATGCGAATCGTATAACGTAACTGTGAATGGTGAGCGCTACCGTGAGATGATATCCAACTTGTTGTTTGCCCAAAATACAAGAGCTTGACTTGCATGACATTTGGTTTCAACAAGACGGTGCCACATGCCACACAGCACGCGCAACAATGGACTTATTGAAAGGTGAGTTCGGTGAACTTTTTATTTCACGTTTGGGACCGGTCAATTGGCCGCCTAGATCGTGCGATTTAACACTTTCGGACTATATTTTGTGGGGCTATGTTAAGGCTCATGTCTATACAGATAAGCCAGCTTCAATTGACGCTTTGGAAGACAACATTGAAGCATTTATTCGTGAGATACCGGCCGAGGTGTTGGAAAGAGTATGCCAAAATTGGACTAAGCGGATGGACCATTTGAGGAGCAGTCAAGGTCAACATTTGCATGAAATAATCTTCAAACATTAAATTATATGGACCGTACTATGAATTCAAATAAAAATTCCATGCATTTTTCTAAATTTTATGTGATTTTTTTGAAAAACTTTCCTATACCTTTAAAAAAAATCACCCTTTATAATGCATTTGAAAAGGACTCAAAGTAGGAATACCTTTACATTATACGAGAGTCATTCAATATGCACAAAACTACTACCTATATTTCCCTTCCTATACCTATGTTTAAATCCTTACGTAGAACAAGTGCTCCGTTTCGTCCTTACTTATATCATCATCATCATCGACATCGACATCATCGTCATCGTATTTTATTGTATCCTTTCAATTGAAAATATCATCTATATGTTTGTTTGGACAAAATGCGTTAAGGCATAAAAGTGTAGGGTGTGTGTTGTGAAATGAAGCGATTATTGCAGGGACTTTATACCACATAAAGTACATACATACCAACATATATATGAATTTAATTATAATATATGGAAATGAATCGAATATAAATGTATATACATAAACTTAATTTATGTCCAGCAAAAACCATCATCATCTTCATCATCATTGAAAGGATCCCTTTTGACTATATGATAAGTTTGTTTTGTATTCTTGACAGGGATCAGATGAAGAAGAGGAATTTTTGGATTGGATACATTACTCTCGTATACATACATATATAATACGCATATTGTCAATTTGAAATTACACTGATATGACAAAGTATATATAATTCTAATATAGGACTATTTTGTTTGGGTCAAAGTCAAAAACAAACAAACGAATTTATTGGTATTGCTAATAAAAGATATTTTGGCAATCCATATATCTAAGTTTATCATTGATGTATGTAAGGAAATTTTACTATATTCGTAATTTTAATATATGTTTATACATTTATCAATTTAAGAGAAATATTGAAAATCGATCGATTAGAATAATACGCATATACATATGTACATATGTACATTTGTGGAAGGTCTCCAATTCTAATAATAATTACTGTTTGATTTAACGAATGAATAGTAAAAATAAATAAAGTTTATGGTTTTTGAATCTAATTTTATACATCAAGCTAAAGATAAACACATTTTAAATTATTAGATCTCGGTGTCAAAGTAGGACAAAGCAGCTCTGAAACATCTAGATTTTAGTGAATAAATTTACAGCTTCAAACTATTTTGGAAAGCATTCAAAATCATATTAAAAATCCTGTTATCGATACTTAAAAAGGTCGTGACTTTATATATGTATGTACGTCTGTCTTTTGGTAGCTATTAAAACATTCTGTATGAACAACATTTTATATAAACAAAATTCTTAAGGACAAAATTCGGTAAATAACCTGAAATAAAGAGAAATCGCTTTATCATACAGAGTTCTGTAAAACAGTATTTTGACCGGCTCCTAATTTTACGTATGTATTTATTATAAACTTGAATGAATAGGAAAAAGTGGAATTAATTTTGTATCCGCTTTTGGAAAGCAACAGTTTGATTTTTTGACTCAATTTTGTTCAATCAAAACTTCTACCGAGGAGGTTCATCAATGAATATCATTCAGTTTTTTTTTTTATTTAGGTATGTCTCGAAGCGAATGGTGGTAAATTAATTATTTGGAAATTTCTTGAGTTGGGTGAATTTGTTCACACCTTTGAACTATTTTGCCGCCACTCTGGTCCAGTGCAAGTGGTCTTACCGTTCAACTTTGAATTAATAAACTTTTTGCAAATGACTTGACTTGGGATGAATTTTTAAATCTTTGAGTCGAATTTTTACCAACTTTTTCATGGGAACACAGACTTGATGTTCTTTGTTTTACATCCCGAGATCCATATTCTATTATGCCTTAGACTTTTTTGCGACAGGCTCTAGACTATGGTCTAAGAAAGTTAATTACCATTCAATATCACAATCAAAAATAGTTATACCAAGAACTTAAAAGATGTGACATTTTGTGTATAATATTTCTTGAAATTGCATGGAGCATATAATTTTTAAATTTATTCCTACAAAAGGTTTACAAACAACTCAAAGCTTTAAATTCTTTCCTTTTTTTCTCAACAACTCAAAATAACTTGAAAATATAGGTACCACACTTATTCAACCCCACAAAGTACTGAAAGCAAAGACCACAAACCAATGGATAAGGTTACATTTTCTTGATTTTTAAATGTTAACAAAATTACTGAAAATGGAACTATTCCAGTCCTGAAAAAATCATCACCAGTAACATTGAGTTTCTTCCTTCCAATAGGAAGGATTATAATGAGACTTGCAAGCAAAAATGGAAGAAATCAGATTTATCAAATATTATTCAGAAATAATAAACAATTTTAAGTGAGCAGGAAGAAGTGCTTTAATTTATTAAGAATTCAACAATTCGTAAAAAATTCAAAAATGAAACAATTAAAAGAGAAAAGGGACCAGCAACTACGTCGTCTTCAAATATAAGTCAATATTTTTCAATCATATTAAGTGAAATCGATGCCTCGATAGCGTTTGCTGACGATACCACTTTGTATGCAAGTGGATCAAGAATTGCAGATATTCAAACAGAACTGCAAAGAAAATTTGATAAGCTGCAATCATTCTGCTCGGAGTGGAAGCTTAAAATAAACAACACTAAGTGTGAAACCATACTGTTCCGCAGCCCAATAAGACGCGGAAATTCAGATTTGAGACGAAATTGGAAAAACCTAAAAGTAATAAACTCGGAGGGTCTCCCCATCGAATCAAAGACTGTTGTGAAGTACTTGGGAGTTCATTTGGACACATTTTTATACTATCATGATCACATAAACAATCAACTACAAAAGGCAAGAGCGGAATTTATGTCTCTTAAACGCCTTTTCTTCTCCAACTATCAGAGATCCGATGTGAAGATTATTTGCTATCAAGCATTTATACGTCCGTCGTATATGGAAAAGCTTCGCATGTTCGAGAGAAAATGTCTTAGAACTTGCATGCAAATGTACAGAAGCTCACATTCTGACTTTCGGCATTACGTTTCGAACAAGAAACTTTTGGATGCTTCCGGTGTGTCCAGAATTGACAATGTCATTCTGAACCTTGTGAGAATTCATTTTGAGAGGTCGGCAAACGTTATTGAGAACGATCTTGTTTCTGGGTTATTCTATTTTAACCCCGAATACTTCAAAAACACACTTTTTTTCGGGTGGTGCAACAGTCCGTTGAGAACTATTGCCTAGTGACTTATAACTCTCAACCATTCCTGTGTGCAAGTACTCTTGTCAGGGATGGAGGGGCCCTACAGTTTTAAGCCGAATCCGAACGGCTAATTTGAGAAAGCACTTTTCATGACAAGAATTACTCTTGGAGAATTTGTCAATACCTCGCAAGAGGCAGTACCCGAAAAAACTTTAGATGGCACAGGCAGGGATTGAACCCAAGACCTCTGGCATGACAGTCCATTGCACTAACTATCATGCCACGGGTACTACACACTTACGAGTGGATTTATACCTTCCGAGGCTTTCTTGTTTCTGGATGCACATGGCTATTTGTCCGACTCAATGAACGTACCGATAATATACCATATGGCAGGAAGAGCTACAGATAAAAGAATACTATATGAACCTTCTGAATTAGTAAGTGCAAATACGGACCTAAGATACTGCGTAAGCATACCTCAAAGAGATGAACAAAATTTCGATCGTTATAATCGCGAAAAATATTGGTGGCTTGACTGGGACGTTGAAGACGCGTAGTCCCTTTTACCATAACGTTCTGATATATGGTTTCTGATCAGTCGAGAAGGCAAGCTAGATAATTGGAAACAATTGTTGATCGTGCTTATATCTCGAAAGGTTAGAGATCATATACCAGGACACCTTCTAGGTTTGTTAGTTTTGTAAGTATTTTTAAGAATTAGATTTAAGAAAAAAATGAAAAAATAAAGATATCAAAAGGTTTTTGTAAATCCCATTTTCCTTTAACATGAAAAAAAAAATATAGACACAGTTAACTCCAACACAAATGAAAATAATAGTTAATTGTACTAAAAATGAAATATTAATTAGTATGTACACGAGAAACCGATAAATAAGTAGGTACTGAGAACTCTATGCCACGTACTTATAATTTAAAAGATAAAAAATAATATAATAGTTTTTAAGTTTATTTAGCTAAGATACAAATTGTTAGACTTTAAGGGAAACCATATAAACATTTAACAAAAAAAAGTCTTTTTTAATAGACAATTAACTTAAAATTTAGCTCACCATCAACTCACTTTTCAAAGACTTTAAACCTTGTCGTGGAATTAAGAACATTGGTCAAAACTTTCAAGCCGAAGCTTGTTGTTACAGATAAAGATAACCTTGAAGCAGTAAAGTCAGTCCTTGAGTGATACCTTTAAGAGAAGTCATATAAGCACGTAAAGGAACGCGCCTTTAAAAAGCTAATATTGTTACGTCGTCGTCTTTTGAACCAATCGTTGAGACCCATGTCAACTTACATAAAAGAAAGGGCTGTACCTAAAAGCCGAAAAACAAAAGCGAAAAGACGAATATTCAGTTGCATAAGGTCAAAAAAGTCAGAGCAGTCAAAATATTTTTCGAACAAGGTACCATAAATCAGCTCACATACGTTTTTCCAAAAACATCCAAAACTATACACTTCAACGCATGTTTATTGAGCCCTTTATTTTGCGTTGTTCCACCACGTAGAGTGCATTTTTTGTGTGTGGCAATAACATGCATCTCAGAATTACTAAAAATATAATCATATTGAAAATACTCTCCCCTTTTTGTAAGCAACTTTCGATTTGCTTTCATAGAAAATAGTATTGATTAACACACTTTCCGAAGCTATAAAGTTTGGATGAAAATTTTCACTTCATAATTTTTAGCATTATTCCAAAAATACAAAAAAAATAAGAAAAGTATATTATCTACTTTATTTGTTCAACACTTCATAACACTACACAATATTCGATATCATGTGATTAGGTAATCGTATTAGACCAGGAAGAATAGAACATTCACCAGATGTAAACACAAAATACAACAACCCAAAAAAGCAAAAGCAAAAGCAAAAGAGTTGCCTTTGATTTCTTTTCTGATTTCAATCGATTGGAAAAGAATAATAAAAATGTATAGATAGAAAATAGAGAAACGTGTTCATTGTTCAATTACGTCTGAGAGATAAATATTTTTGTTGATTTGAACCCAAAAACTGTGGGAAGTATCAAATATATCCGAACTCCTACTCCTACTCGTTCAAGACATCAAAATAACCTCTTCTTCGAAAGATAGCTTTCCTATATAGGAGATATCAGCTATTCCCATAAAATAAGAAAACAGTTAGCACTTATATTGTTGGCCAGAAAAGGAATCCTTTTTCTTATACATACGTACATATTTATTTCTCGACGAACGAAAAACACACTTGATATTTATTTTTGGGTCAATTGGTTTAACTCTATCTAGGGAGTGCTTTTATAGATACTTACTCTCATATCGGAAAGGTACTTTGACAATTCAACTCAACTACTTTGTATGTATGTTGTCTTATTCTCAATGAACTTGAACTAGGTTCGAGTAATAGGTACAATATTATATAGCCCTCTGAAGACCAATTGAAAAGGACACCATCAGGATATCCAGATGAATGAAATTCGATATTTGTCCTTTGTGAAAGCAAATCAAGCCAGCCAACAAAACAACCCATCCTCTTCCTAATAATGCGGAGATCAACTCACATGGAACATAACTTTATCTTCAACCCATTACACCGAAGACCGTATACATTGTTGTGAAGGAAGGGTATGCTATATTCTATTCTGTGCTTGGCTTTATTCAATTGTTCGGTGCTTGCAATTGGTTTTCAAAAACAATCTAACTTCGGTGTTCCGAGATATACTTCTATACGCCATGCCATTGCTGAATGGAATCCATTGTTGGATCTGTGCTCAATGGAGCGATAGAAATAAGATGTCGGAATCGGCCCCCACACAAAACCATAAACATCCGACATCCTCTTTATCCTTTTGGATATTGGAGCTGGAGGTGGTGGCGTAGAATCGGAGATAAGAAAATGGATAAGGAGTAGAATTAAGTCCAACAGACAATGTGACATTTATTGCTGCGTTCGACCAAATTTTTCAACTTGCATTTTTATTGCCACTGTATAAGACGAAAAAGGAGCTAAGACTAAAAATAGGGAAAAAATGCATGGAAATATTTGGGGCAATAGCTCCAAAACTGGCGACGGACTGGTGAAGTTTATTGGCCAGTTGCCAAATAAAAAAATTCACAAAACTTACTTTGTATGGTTTTGTTGCAGATTTGTGTGCTTCATGCATTCACATTCAGCGAGGAGTTGTTTTTGTAATTACGTGAATCTCCGTCGACAATTTACAAAAGTTCATATCTCCTTTTACCGTACGTATGAAGAGAAACTCTATATGAAAAATTGCAGGATACACATTACTTAACTTTTCTTTTTTGTTGATATTCGCGTGAATCCTTTAAAACAATTGAAGTTCATTTTCGAACTAAATTAGAACTACACGCTTGTATATCCTTTTTCTGTTGAGTTTTGTGGCGACACACAGTACGAGTATTGTATTGTTTTAGTTAAGGACATCCACTCATGTGAGTGGCTTATTGTGCCACTTTTATTTTTTTAATAAATCGCAAATATTTTAGTATTGTGGGTGTTTACAATACATTAGTCCAATAGTTTTCAAAGCAACTTTTTATTGCTCGTAATTTGGGTCCGATTGATTTATTTGTTTGATGGAAAATGTTTTATTTTTTTAAGGATTTATGTTTTTGAAATACACTTTGTCCAAAAAGTCTCCGTACAGAAGCTTTCTTTTTGTTGATTCTGATGTATGTAAATAATAATTTATTGTAATAATATATTAAAAACAAGTATTTTGAAAATCACAATCACAATTTTTAAAAATTTGGTAAAAAGGTGAAGGTGGAAACTATAACGTTTTTCAATCTTACCACTTTGGTTTTTATATTTATTCCTAATACTTTTTTTCAAAAAAAAAACTAAAATTAGGCTGCTGTACGGAGACTTTTTGGACTATGCGTATATGGTGTTTTTTTTTAGCTACATGGGAAGTTTCGATAGTTGAGGTCTATCGTTTGACAGTTGAGAGTGTCAAACTGTGTTATCATTTCTGTTTTTTAAGGTTTGATAAATCGTCATGAGAAATAAGTGTATTCTGTTAAAGACGACATAGTCGTAAGGATTTAGACAGTTCGTAGAGCAGGAAAGAAGGCGATGGATAAATAAGATGTCAGATATCTGTTTTACGTTCTTTGAAAGAGTCCTGAGTGAGATAAGAAAATATTTAAGTAACAATTTCTGTATCGTTAACGGTAAGGATAAAAAGATGAGGACCTAAGTGGCTACCTTAGGGTACGCCAGAGGTAGCAAGAAATGGGTGCGATGGAGCGAAACTATAAAAGGAATCCACTTCGACAAAATCGATTTGAAGCCAAGAGTAAAAAGCTTAAAGAGTATAAGTTTATTTGATATTTTTTGAAAGGCCTAGCTAAGACCAATTTCGTTTCTTTTTTCAAGCGCCGAGAACGTAAAGGACCCAAATGTGTCTCGTATTATTATTTAAAGTTCTGAAGTTCTTTGTAAAGCATCCGATACAAGTCCCAAAATATATAGAGGTACGTACATTAAAGTATAACAAAGCAAGAAGCAAATACGATTATGTGGCGTATACGTACTTTTTTTAACAAAATTTTTTGAATTGAAAATGTTTACATTTCTCGATGTTTAAGACTCCCTAGAATGAAATAAAACCATGAAATTCAGAGAGAACCGTATTTTTGTGCCTTCATACAATCGAGATACCTTCTTTTGTACTGTATTTTTAAATAACCAGAAGAAAAATCGACTTTAAACAAATTTTCTGATAAAAATATAAAAACAATAAAATGTGGGGAAAAATACTGCCCAATTAAGTAAGTAATTCATTTATTTATAAATATTTTAATACAGTTTAAATAAACATAACGAATTTTATAAAGCTTTGGCATAGCCGTCAGATCAGTTGGCAAAGTATATAAAGCGATTTTAATTTAATAAATTTAAATTAATTGATTTAAATAAATTCAGTCATTAAATGATTTCTATACTTATAAATTGAATTTAAAAAACAGTACAATAATTTCCAATTTACACCATTTAATAATTCTATTGTTTCTTGCATTGTAAAATTGTTTTTCTGCACAAATCTTAATCTTTGGTGTCTTAACACTGGACAAATGCTTATAAAATGGATGCAGTCTTCTGTTGTTTTCATGTTGCATTGAGTACAGGATTGCTGGAAATTTCCGTTGTATGGACTGCCATTTAAGGTTAGGAGCTCACATCTGGGTTTGAATATTAACGATATTTCTTTATAGCTGAATGTGTTTTTAAAATAATTTTATTGTTTAAAAGGTTATGATTTGGTTGTGAGTAAATTATTCTGATCTCAGACTGCTCAGCCACTGCTACTAATTTTTTTCGAACAAAGTCTTCGTGTTTTTAAATTATCTTGTAAAGCTGCTCCTTTAGTTGAGCCAAAGTTATTCAAATCAAATTGGATAACTTCTCCACAGCTATCGCCAATATTTTTTCATTTTGCAACCCACCGGTCCTTATTCCGCATTTCATAAAGGAGCGTTTTCCTTGTCAAACGAGCATCTGAATGTTAAGCAACTTTAAAGATGTAGTCTGCCTGCATCTTAAGGGTGTTGGTAAACAGTTTTGCAACCCCCGTTTCTAAATAAATTGCGTAGTTACGTGTTCCATTTGGCAGATTAAAAAATTTGTTTATGAAATTTCTTTGGAGCTTTTCTACTGCTTCAAATTCATCCGTTCCCCAAACTTGTGCCGCGTAACAAAGAGATGTTTTAACAACACATTCGAATATTTTGTATTTGGCTGACAGCAATACATTTTGGTTTGAGAAAATATTCCTCTATTTCATAAGACTATGTCTATAAGACTTCGTCTTTTCAATTAGATGATTTTTGAAATCCATCGTTTTGTTCAACTTCACGCCTAAATAATTGTAATCTTTACTGATTTCAAGACGATGATTTTGGATTTTTCAATATTTATTACAAGTCCCCATGTGTTGCAGTATGTTGACAACGGATTTATCATAAGCTGCAAATTTTCTGGTGACTCTGAAAGGATCACTGACCAATTATTTACTATAGTCATTTGAAGAAAAACGTCAAGAAATGTCAAAATTTTCTGAGCTTGGACCGTTAACATTAACTTCAATAGGTATAAGTTGACAAAATTTTATTTTTATACGACCTACCCTTAACAAAATAAGTATTGCCACTAAAATGTTATACCCACTTATATGTAGGATATCTCTCCTGACTAAGTTCAATAAGATTATTATCTATAAAGTAATTTTCCACGCTATTATTGTTTATGCATGCCCAGTATGGGGAACTTGTGCAAAAACGAACTTAAAAAAATTACAAGTTTCTCAAAACAAACCATTAAAAATGGTGGAAAATTTACCTTGGCATTTTTCCACCCAACTTTTACACTATCAAACTTGAGTTTATCTAGTTGCAAGAAAAATTAAAGTTGTCAAACAAAGATTTTATCTAAGATGTAGTGATTCAATTAATATGTTAATACAAAATTTACTATGTCAGTAATATCAATGTTTGTAAAATCGAAATTGTAATTATTTATTTGTATTTGAAAATTGTTTATTCATTTACCTATTTGTTTATTTATTTATCTATGTACTTATTTGTTTATTTATTTATTTGTTTATTTATTTATTTATTTATTTATTTATTTATTTATTCATTTATTTACTTGTTTATTTATTTATTCATTTATTATAAGAAAACTCAAAGTACTTCTTTTGTCGACCGATGGTTTATTTCAATTGAACTTAGAACTAGACAATTGGTTTCTTAAAAGGTAGTTACATAAGATTAAGACAGTTATTTTCTTAGAAGGTAAATACATAAGATTAAGAAACATATAATGTCGCATCGTAAGATCGATGACGTGCGTTATTAATTTCTTGTCGATTTCTTTGATATTTACATAAACGAGCATGCATGAGCACAGACCTAGGAGATGATTGATGGGAGTACATTTTGATTGAATGGTTAATGATAAATGTCTTAAGATCCTTACATTATTTATTAATTTTTTTGTTTATTTATTTATTAATTAAATTAATAGCAATTATAATAACTTGTTAACTTGTTTTGGTTGTAAATTTAACCATTTTTTCTTAAATATAATTATTGTATTATTCAATTATAAAATTTGTATATACCAACTTGGAAGTTCCTCTAGTTTGTAAGTTTAATCTAGTCATTTTTTTATTATAAAATATATCGAATGAAGGTTTTTTATTATAGTTTTCCTTCAAATGTAATTTTTTTAATTCAAATGTATTTATAAACTTTTCATAACATTTTTCAGTTGTAAGATATATTTCAAATATCAAATCTCTGAGCAAGCTGCGTGCTACGCACATTTTTGTAAAGCCTTATCTAAGAAAAATAAAGTATCTATCTATCTATCTACCTTTATCCAACCTCGTTCAATCGATACGTTCATTGAAATGTAATATACAGAATTTAAAGTACAATAATAAAGTGTTATGAATTCCGACCCTAACCTTCTTAATATTCAAAATTCTCTTTTTAAAAATATGATACCAAGCAAATATTAAGCTCGCTTAAAATTGTATTGAATAATGATCACAATTCTTTGCTAAGTTCATTGCTTCAAATGAAATTACCATTATCCATGTTCCAAAATGTTTTAAATTTAATCTTTAACATTAAGAAATTACATTGTTTGAACAGCAAATTTAGGACTTACGATTTTTTTACGATTCTTCTCTAAACAAAATTTCTGCAGAAAAAACGAAAATGCTCGTTCATCAAAAGTTTTGAACAAGATTTCAACATACCAATTCATTGTTTATTTATTTCTTAGTTACGAGTAATCTGAAGAAACTATAAATTTTTCTCTGTCTTTGCACCGGAAACAAATGTCCCCCTAGCTCTAGCTCCTACTAATTTTTTAATGTTTTGCCGCAAAATCATTAAGCGTACAATATTCAAAGTTGACACATTAATAACTTGATGCAACAAGTTGCTATTTTTTCTGCTAATAAATCATTTCCATGTCGACACAAACTCTCCATGCCACCCCTATTTTTCAACTCAAAACCTAATCTATTTTTGTATTATAATATTGTTTTGTTTTTGTATTCGTTTGTTCAACATTAAATGACGAAATTCTGGAAATATCAAAAATATCATTAAGTCTGGAGGAAACTTTTGATTTTGAGTAGAGCTGGCAAAGAAATGAGGAGGGACATCAGACGAACAGACAGACTTTCTCATCTCAACTCATCTACAACTTATCTAAAAATAGCTGCATTTCCACGTCTTCTATTTAATTTTTGCAAGTGCTCCGATGCTGTATATATTCGTATACGACCGTGATTGGAAGTGTACGCAGCGCAGACATTGCGGGACATCCTGTCTAGACGCACTAGAATTGTACATAGTTGACATTGCCTTCCTTTTTCAAAAAAAGAGAGTGTCAGTGTCACCCTCCTTTTAAGTGAAGAACCAACATGTTAAACTTAGAACTGTGTGCTTTCTATCAGCTGTTGAAATTCTTTCGTATCTCCGATTTCAAGAATCAAGAATCAAGCACCAATGAAGAAGTTGATGAGAATGATGATGAGAAAATATAGCGCATCATTTCTGTTTTCCAAGAGATTGTTTCTATGCGAAAGTTCGTTGACTTTGCCTTCAACCTAAAACTGGTGCAAAATTAATGGATTGGTTTTGTTATCTTATTTTTGAAGATAGTTATACTTTTGTTTATCGGTTCGAGGTTAATGGAAATAGTTTGAAAAAAAAAACAAAACAGAAACTTTCAACGAATCATCATCTTTTGTAGAGTATTTTGTTGTTTACAAGCAGCAGGGCTACTCTACATTCTTGTTCTTGTAGAGTAT
Organism: Eupeodes luniger; assembly: GCA_951509635.1. Lineage (NCBI taxonomy): Eukaryota > Metazoa > Arthropoda > Insecta > Diptera > Syrphidae > Eupeodes > Eupeodes luniger. The sequence continues at coordinate 4,142,326 of OX608074.1, forward strand.
ACCAACCTACCTATAGAACTACCACGGCATATGTCAAAACACTTAAAAACTTCAATAACATTAATAGTTTTATTGTGCCAAGGAAACTTGAAACTTATCCAAAGTGTTTGAGAATTTTCAAAAACTTTTGCCATCTTATTGTTAGTAAGTATATATATGGTGCGGATGATAGTGGATGATGATGGGTGTCGGTAAATATATAGCGTTGGTGGATGAAGCTCAAGCTCAAGCTCTTTGGTGTTGCTGTTTGATATTTGCTCGCGGTCGATGCCATGCCATGCCATAGTGTCATAGCAACGTTGTCATGTTTCTTTTTCTATTTAACAACAAAAACCCTCACCAAGCAGCATCTGACCTAGCGAAAATTTGTTCTTGTAGAAAGTTTCACAATTTTCCACAAAATATAAATCAAAAGATCCACCCAAAAACTTTGGTTGTGTCTGGAATAATCCTAGCTCAATATCCAGAGCAGAGAATTTCTATAAGACGCTCGATATTTACTCGGTGTATGTTAAAATAACCGTGGGCTTGTGGATTTACTGTTTTGTATATATGTACATCAGGTATAATACCTAGTTACCTTGGTATTTTCTAGCTTGTATTTTGTACAATGTTAAAGTTTAAATAAAAGTCATGAACATTTCTATTATTATGTTCTGACATTTTCATTTTATGGGAAAAGGTATTGGCAATTTTTGTTACTGCAGAGTTAAACGAAATTGTATTGTCTTGTCTTGTCTTGAGATGGTTATGTCCAGTAACTTTTTCTTTTTCAAATCAAAATTTGAAGTAGCTAATATTAAAGTTTTTCTGAAGAGTCTACTTGAGCTGGTGGTCAAGTTTTATGACATTTAAAATAAACTTTTAAATGAAAGTATTTACATAATGTTCAACAGAAATAATATGATTTCGTTTTGTTGGTGACATGGAATAAGTTTGGGATTCGATTTCTACTCGAACAAAAATAAAACGAAGAGGGTGGCAGTTGGATTGTTTATTTTATTAAAAATAAGTATTTTTTGGAACAATTTACTATATGCTGTGGAAACCAAGATGCCTTCATTCTTAAAAAACCAAATAAGGAAGGTTGTTTGTAAAAATTTTGTATCTTCCCATTGGTAGTTATTGAGAATGAACTTTAAAAATCCAGTGAAAAAATAGCTGTTTAAAAAAAGGACACATTGGGCTGACCTCAAGTATCTCGTGAACCAATGATTCTTTTATATCTAAATTGTTATTGAAGTAAAATAAAAAAAATAAAAAAAATTAGGTGGTGCAATAATCCTTTGAGAACTAGGGCCTATTGACTTACAACTCTCAACCATTCATGCGTGCGAGGAATGTTGTCAGGGATGGAAGTTACCTACAGTTTTAAGCATAATCCGAACTGCTTATTTGAGAAAGGGCTTTTCATGACAAGAATTATTCTTGGAAAATTTTTCAATTTCTAGCAAGAGGTAGTCCAGTGATAAAAAAAGTGGAAAATAGCCATTTTCAATATGTGGTAAAATTTTTAGAATCAACTGAATCAAATCCATACCTTTCTACAAAAAACGCTGCTAAAAATTAGTTACAATTTATTTTCGACTCTAGGTATATTGACCAAAACTTATAAAATTTAATAATAATTTTAAGTTGGCAACACACTTCTGAACAAACGCTTCTAAATTGTGCAAGGTTCTCTTTGAAATACGTTACTCACGAATTTTTTTTTGAAATAAAATTCGATTTTGATTGAATGGATACGTCAAGAAACAAGACTGGCGTATTTGGAGTGATGATAATCCTCAAGTGTATGTTGAGACACTGATTCACCCACGAAAAATAACTGTTTGATGTGCCTTATGGATTGGTGGACTGATTGTTCCGTACTTCTCTACAAAATATGCTGGCCAGAACTAGATCCCTTATAGAGCCATGGTTACTGAATTTTTCGTTCGCCAATTGAACAACCATAATATGAAAAAGTACCCGTGGCATGATGGTTAGTGCGTTGGACTGTCATGCCAGAGGTCTTGGGTTCGATCCCTGTCTATACCATCTAAAGTTTTTTTCACGGGTACTGCCTCTTGCGAGGAATTGACAAATTCTCCAAGAGTAATTCTTGTCATGAAAAGTGCTTTCTCAAATTGGCCGTTCGGATTCGGCTTAAAACTGTAGGTCCCCTTCATCCCTGACAACAGTATTCGCACACAGGAATGGTTGAGAGTTGTAAGTCACTAGGCCCTAGTTCTCAACGGACTGTTGCGCCATCCGATTTATTTATTTTAATATGAAAAAGCTTTGGCTTAAACAAAACGGCGAAGTATGTTTCACAGCTTGTAACACAAATTATTTACTGAAGGAAACGTTGGATAACCGCATAGTTTCACGTTACGAACCCGAAAGTTGGCCTCCAAAATCCTGCGACCTAACGCCGCTTCATTATTTTTTATTTTGATATGTGAAGTCACTAATCTTCGCGAATAATTTTTTAGACTACGCCCAACTACGCTAACTAGTGGCGGTCACATACTAGAAAACATTATATAAATTGTTATGCCAGAAGATTATCTTTGACATAAAGATAGAATTAGGATAATCTTGGTTTTATTCTATTTGTTCAAATAACTCCACAAAAGACAGCTTCAACTTCAGTTATTCATTGCATACTTTTAAAAGCTATTTAAGAGACAATTTCGCTTATTTAAAAAAATATATTTTTAAATGACACCAATGGGCATCAGTGTGTGTGTGGTTGGCATCCTAGACGTTTTTTAACTTCTAATAGGAAGTTATTGTAATGGGTCCGATTTGTCGATTTGAAAATTTTGACATTTCTCGACGTTCCAAGGTCCCTAGAGTCGAAATGAAAGATTTTTAGAAAGATGTCTGTGCGTGCGTATGTACGTGCGTTCGTACGTCCGTACGTTCGCGACGTTTTTTTCGTCGTCCATAGCTCAATAATCAGAAGAGATACCGACTTCAAATAAATTTTGTTAAACAGATAATAATGCAGAAAGATGCAGAAAGGGCTTTCAAGAAAATTGCGTGGGTGGTTTTTTTACCATAGCAGTTTAAAAAAAAGTTGAAAATTTTGGTTAATCCTAAATATCTCACGAACCAATAACGCTAGAGACTTGAACTAAATTTTATATTATAAATTGTAACGTGATACAAAACAAGAATATTTTTGGAAAAAAATCCAATAAACGATTTTTTCTATAAATAAAAAAAAAAATGAAAAAAAAATTTGTCACCTAGAAAATTTTACAAATAAAAAATGATTTCATCTCAAAAATAATTTTGTGCAACGAAATATAACGTTTTTATCAGCTGGTAAAATTTTGAGAAAAATCAAATTGACAGTTTTTTTTATAAGAAATAAAATCCTAAAAAAAATTACTCATAGTTGGTAAAAATTGAATTTCGACTCAAATATCTTTTCAAAAACTTGAGATTATGGCTTCAAACTTATTTGTTCTCATAAGAAATATTGTTTTTAACATTCGGTAAAATTTTGAGAAAAATCGAATTGACAGTTTTTTTTACAAAAAATAAAAACCAAAAAAAAAAATTTATAAAAGTTGGTAAAAATTGATCTTCGACTCAAATATCTTTTCAAAAATTTGAGATTATGGCCTCTAACTAATTTTAACTTATAAAAAATATTTTTTTTCAACATTCGATAAAATTTTGAGAAAAATCGAATTGACAGTTTTTTTTTACAAAAAATAAAAACCCAACAAAAAAATTTAACAAAAGTTGGTAAAAATTGATTTTTGACTCAAATATCATTTCAAAAATTTGAGATTATGGCTTCCATATAATTTAAGCTTATAAGAAATATTGTTTGCAACATTTGGTAAGATTTTGAGAAAAATCGAATTGACAGTTTTTTTACAAAAAATAAAAAACAATACTAAAACTTGGTAAAAATTTACTTTCGACTCAAAAAGCTTTTTAAAAATTAAAAATATTGACTTTAAACTCATTTTATTTCACAGAAAATATTATTTTCGATATTCAGTAGTTTTTTTATAAAAATCCAACAGTCTGTTTTTTCATAAAAAAAATAAAATCTACAAAAATTAGTACGCAAGTTTGGCAAAAATTGATATTTGGTTCTCGATATCTCTCAAATTTATTTCATTCATCCAATTTGTATTTGTTTATATAAGAAATAAAAAAAATTAAGAAATGCTACTAAAATTTGTAAAAACTGGTTTTCAGCTAAAAATCTATTTAACAAAACTATATTTTGAAACTAAACTATTTCATTATATGAAAAATATTGTTGGTAATTTTGAAATTTTTAAGAATAATTCAACTGACAACAACTTTTTTAACCCAACACGAAAACGTACAAACTTTTAAGCCAGGCAAATCGACAGACGGGTTGGGAAGTTATCAGTGTGGGTCGCATCGCAGCCTATTTTTTGAATTAATTTTGTACCTATGTACAAAATCTCATGAACACATATTCTTAACTTTGGGATTAAATTTCAATATAATTGTATTCAAATCTAACCACGTCATTGAGCTGCAACATAAGTCTGATTGCATTTACAATGTCACTTTTGCAACAACTTATCCTCATACATCTTACTTGCATCATGTTTTCATATTTCTTTTCCCTTTTTTCGTTTCTAACTCTACCCATTCACAATATTTTTTCCGTTATGCATAGCAACATTATTTATATTCATGATTTTCTGTTCTTTTTTGGTCTTGGCGCCATCAAAATACTGCGCTCAGTTCAAGGTGGTCACTATGGCGTATACGTAATATTTTTTTTCAACAATTATTTACGAGCGATTTAAAATATAATAAATAAAAAACATGACTTATAATTATGTATGTTTCAGATTTCTTGACAATTAAAATTGAAAGCTTGATTTCAAGAGAAGTTAACTTAGGCTAATCAAAGGTTTAGATTCAAATGATCTAAAGTCTGACTAGCAAAATATTTCTTAATACAAACATAAATGAACTTCTATAGAGAACTTCTATAGAAAAGTTTCGAAAAGAACCTTTTGTTTTTTTCGAGTCAGCAAAATTTAAATTGATCCACATTTCATCAAAAGACCTTGGATTTCAAGCATCATTTTTACATTTTCAAAAGAAAGATGCAATTTTCAACCAAAAGAATCATAACACAAAAACACTTAAAATCTTCATAATTAATGAGTGAAATGCACTTGCAGTTTCGAAAATGTTCAATAACAGAAAATATACCAAGAGCAATAATATGTAACTTATTAACAACAACGATAAAAACAAGAATTTAAAATAAAAACCCACAGTAGACCAAAAATGAAATAAATTGTTTAAATTAAAAATAAACACCCCATTAAATGCAGCCCTATAGTAGGTAGGTTAGGTAGGTACTTTTCTCATAAAGTATATGAGAGAGCTCGTGCGCCTCTGCTGTGTGGTAGAAGTTGGGTGTATGTGTGTATGTTGAAGCATTTCTCTTTCATTTTAAATCACCCGATTTCTTGGCCAATTTTTATTTTTAAACCTCAAACATTATTTCACTTAGCTGAATCTGAATCTGTCAGATCCTTTACTTTTTTGGTATATGTATGTATGTGTATAGTTGATTGTGCTACCGATGGCGGCGGTGGTGGTGGCTGTGGCGGCAGATTGCTGATGGTAATGGCATTAAAATTCCTCAATTACACAAATAAAAACAACAACAACAAAATAATTCTCAAAGCTATCAGCCGACACCAAAATCCCGTGTTTATTGCAATCCGATTATAAGATATTCACGTGAGTATAGTGTACTCGTAGTTGGATATATTTTACATAGTTTTTGTTGTATTAAAAAGCTGTGTGGTACCGCAGAGCATCGTCAACTATTATACGGTGGCGGTGGGTGGAACTGGATGGTAAAATAGTAAAATAATCCGGTCGCAAAGGTGACAATTTGTCAGAGGGAAATAAAGCAGCAGCCAAGAGAAGATACCACCAGTTGTAGACAATGTTGCAGAAAAATCCATATCTAGAGTATTTCAAAATGTCTACAACATGTTCTTCTGAAATTGTATGAACTCGAGTTTAGATTTAATAGTCATAATTTTTGCAAAGTTGTTTTAGTCGTTTTCTTAGATTTGAAGACGTACAAGTTTTAAAGAGGATAGAAAATTGCGTTCGGTCGGGTAAAATTCACACTTCAGGCCGCTCAAAATTCTTTGAAGATAACCTTTAACGTTAGACTGGGCTTGTTAAAAGGTTAACAATAATGTGTTTTCTCAAGAACGTTTCCTAAGTCATTTAAAGGCTGACATTTTTTGTCTTCCACCAAGATGACAAAAACTATGGATCGAACTTGTTCTTCATGGTGGTGATGAATGAATATGATAGCTGCTCTTAGATACAACAACCGGGATAAGTTTGAATTAATAACAAATGAGCTTGGAAGAGTTTTGTCCCAACCTATCAAACAAATTTCCACTATGTTTGGCTTCATTCTTTTTTTTAGAATGCATTTTTAACACCGTTGTCTATTTTTGCCAAAAAAGAATCATCCAAAAAACCAAGCCAAACAAAATGTGTACATTCATCGGTTGTGCAAAGATATATAATTTTATTTACTCTGATACATTTTTAGATCATTGAAGATTCAACTTTCTGATTTGTTTACGAATTTATAGAATAGAAGACTCATCAATGACGTACCTATGCAATATACGAAACATTTGATTTGATCAACCCCCACATTCTCATAGACGTGATTTCCTTCCTGCTGTTTCAAAAATTATATCGTATCAATGAATAAGTTCCTCTGATGACGTAGAAAGGTGAATTTAATTTTTGTTTCATTAAAAATGATTCGACTATTAATGGCACTTTGTTCTGGATTTTGGAATACTAAAGGTGATGAGGTTTTATTATATTATTTATCTTTAAACTAGACGTAATAAGCTAAAATTATCTTAAAAAATGTATGTTTATCAAAACATAGGTTCACTGATTCAGAATGAATGTTTTTAAATACCAGATTTGTATTTAGATTGCTGAAATTTGTCCTTGGAACATGGGGCAATAACAAGGTAAATAACACTTAATTATTCATATGGAAAATATTTTAAATGAAATCGTTTTTAGACTTAAATTTATGTTCTTATACACTTTTTGGAGCTATAGTAAAAGTTTAATGTCTGTGGAATTTTTCACGGGTAAAATACTTTAAGCAGCTTATTTTTGAAATAAAATATTGGTAATATCTTTTGACATTAGTTAACATAGAGTGTTTTATTTTAGCGGCATGAAACGTTTCGATGGTCATTATGTATCATTTGACATTTTAGAAGTTCAGTAAGGTTTGGAGATTTTTGATAAATCGTTTAGAACAACACTTCCAAATTGTGGAAAGTTATTTTTAAAATAATAAACGAAGTTTATAGATTATTTTATCAAAAAAATTCTATTCAGCGGTTAAGCTAATTTCTGGTTAAATGGTTTCGTCAATATGTAAAATTGACATTTGTGATAAGCAAGAGGTTAAATGTAAGAATGTCTTTATTCACAATGTTGTTACATGCATAAGTATAGCAATAGTAATAGTACAGTCGTATTATATCATTACATAGTATTGAGTATTAATAAGTATTATTACATCATTTTTTTTTTTAAATTTATAATTTCTTATTCTAAGCCTTTTTTTTAACATTTATTTTAGTGTTCAATTTTATGTGTATTGTAAACGGTCTACAGGTTTTACCAACCTACCACTTCGTGTTCGTAACATCCCTGGATTTATTTGATTTTCTTTCATCTGTTTTGTTGACGTTTGTGATTGTGACTCCATTTGCTTTTCTTCAGTCATCTGTTTGTTTGACGTTTGGTCTTTTGACAATGTTGACGTTTCTCTAATCGGCTGCGATTCATTGTTTTGTGTGGTTGCGTCTGGAGTGTTTGCTTTGGTGCTTTGTACTTGTATAGTGTTCCTGCGATAAGTTTGCCCATCTTTGGTGCTGTATATCATTGAGCTTGGATGTTGAATCTTCTTGATGACCTTAGCGCCAACCCATTTCCGATGTTTTTGTTGAAGTCGAACATTTTGATTTGCTTCGAGTGGTTTTTGTTCCTTGGCTGTACGGTCGTATTAATATTTTTGTACCGACCTTGATTCTGCTAAGCTTTGTGAGATGTGCGCAATAAAGCTTATTGACCTGTGTAACTCTTACGGGTTAAGAATACAAAATGGTACAAGCTTGTCAGAAATGGAAGGTCAATTAACTTTTGTCAGTGGTCAGGGAAGCTCTGTGATAGACTATAGTCTCGTAGGCATGGAATGGAATGAGCATATGATTGACATGAAAATAGAGACTGTACCGTATTCAGACCACATCCCAAGGATCTAACGTTTGGACTGATTTCCAGAGAAGCTCAAGAGTCAAGGTTATAAATTCCCTACCGAAACTGAAATGGAAACCGACAAACGAGATGAAATATCACAAGGCTTGATATCTCACTGCTGAGACAAAGAAATTGTGATTTATCGAAGCTGGATAAAATAATCAAGGAGTCGTATCCAACTGTAGCTGCCAACAGCAAAGCCCGGGAGAACTTTATAGAGCCATGGTTTGATGTAGACTGTAGAAAGGCACTGGAATTATCGTTTAGCTGGCAGATCACTTGCAGAGTTTGTTGAATCCAATAGAAGGGAAACTTGTTTTTCAATACGCTACTCCGCGTTTTAAAAATGAAACTCTTGTTAGTGCAATAAGACACCAAGAAGTGATTTCAGCTGTAATGCAACTTAAAGATGGGAAAGCATGCGGACCGAATGGCATACCAGCAGAAATGTATAAGTATGGCAAAGCAGAGCTAATTAACCGACTGACAACTATATATAACAATGTCATGGAAACAGGAATGATACCACTAGAATTCAAGGATTCCATCATTTTCCCGATTCATAAAAATTAAATCGGGCGAGGTGTCTAATTATAGAGGAATGTCCTTTCTTAATGCTTCATATAAAATATTCACGCTGGTTTTGCAAAAACGTTTCAATGAATGGATAGAAGACAACAAGTTCTTCAAGGAGTTTCAAGCATAGGCTTTAAGACAGGTTATTCGACGGTTGACTACATTTTTACCCTTAAAAGTATCGCAAAAACATTTTTGAATAAGGACAAGAAGCTATATACGTTTTTCGTTGACTTTAAATCTGCATTTGATATGATCGACAGACATGCGCTTATCTACAAGCTGTATAGTAACGGAATGTCATGGAAGTTCCGAAGAGTTATTCAGAATCTATATGCAGATACAATTGCTGAGGTATGGAATAGAGAAGAGTTGTCGAGAGGGTTTAAAACACAATCGGGAGTCAGACAAGGCTGTACATTGAGTCCTAGTCTGTTCGCCTTGTTTATTGAAGATCTTACAGACCTCTTTTCCAGGTGGCATAGACTTCGCCGGAAAAATAATAAAAGCATTGCTGTATCATTACAGTTAATGATAAACCTCCTGTACCAATATTGTCAGCTTTGGAGTTTGATGGTGAATCTTAATAAGTCCAAAATTTTGATTTTTAAACGAGGAGGAGGCCGCAATTTGGCGAAAGAAAAATGGTTCTATAATGGAGGAGAGGTCATTGAAGTTGTCAAGGAATTCATATACCTTGGAGTTCACTTAACGAAAAATTTGAGCATGGAAATTCATCTAAGAGAGAAACTAGTTTTAAGGCTAAAGGTGCAATTAGTGCAACTTAGAAAAGATGTTTTTCTAACAAAAGTATAGCACATAGCAGCAAGTTCAAGATATTTGAAGCGGTATCTGAGTCTGTCATGTTCTACGCTTCACAAACTTGGGGAACGAAACAATACGAAACAGTTGAGAAACTTCTCCGATACTTTATTAAGCGAATTTTTAGACTGCCATCAAATACACCCAACTATGTTATTATGTTGGAATCAGGATTATCACCTATGTTCATACGAACCCTAAAAATGCAAGTCGATTACATCTTGAGAGTTATGAAGATGAGCAATAATAGGCTTCCGAAGATAGCAGTGCTACAAATTGGTGTGCTGATTGGATAAATTTGGCAAGAGAATGTCGAATGGAACTTAATCTTTTGTGTAATAATCAGGATGATTTAAAAGCTTCTTTATACCTGCTCATTCCCGCAGTGGACATAAAACAACGAGAGAAATACTTGATCACAGGATCTATATACAGGCAGCTCTACTGTCAACTAAATCACAACTTGGAAGAGAGAAATTATTTTAGGGACGATAATAGCATTGTTGAAATTTCAATGATGGTTAAATTTGGAGGTGAAGTTATGCAGCTGAATTTTATACCTCATAGAGATGACTTACCAATTCTATGCTTATTGTGCAATTTAAAGGAAAGGGAGCATGTTTTACATTTTGTTGGAATATGTCCAGTTCTTAAAGAAATAAGGCGAAATACTTTTGGTAGCGAAATACTGACGCAAAATGAGTATAACTTTGCTTAACAATATGGAAGTTAAACAATTATATCAATTCTGCAGGCTATCTCTTCTCTATAGAAGTAGAATTATAAATGAAAGTTTTTAAATATGTTATTGAGCTATGTTATTTTTTTAATGATTTGTTAACTAGGCAGTAAAGGCAGTAAAGCCATGCTTTTTGTTTTTGTTTGTAAGCTTTATAAAAAAATTTGAATCAACGTTATCAAAATAAAAACCAAATCTACTCCAAAAATCTAATCAATATGTAAAATTTTGACTTATGGAATTACCATTATATCCATTCTTTTTGGTGTGGTTAACACGCTAGCGGTATCATCGGTTCTTATTTCTTTCGAGCGGTCGTTCCGGTAAGTGGGGATCAGTCGATACCACCACTTTTTTAAATTATCATTCCAAGAAAAATAAAGTGCACGACTGGGTCGCACGAACTTGCTCCTGTATGCAAAGAGTCTGTTTAAAAAAGTATCTATATAATATTTAAAAATATACCTGTAAAATAAGTTTGTCTTCAAAGATATATATGCCATTTGATTTGTCGAAAAAACCTCCATTTTTCAATTTTTTGGGAGGGGGTTACATTTAATACAATTAAAATAATTTAAGATTCAAAGTTTTACCTGAAAAATAAGTTTGTCTTCAAAAATTTAAATGCCATTTTATAAATCAAAAAACCCTTGATTTTTCAAATTTTTTTTTTGAAAATCGTTAGAGCGGTTTTTTTTAAAATTAATTTTTTATATATAAAATTTTTCAATTTTGTTCTAAAAATATTTTTGGTATGCAGTTGTTTAGTGATTGTAAATATACGCTCTATATTTCAATTTCGTAAAAAAATGTTCACCCGTTTTTGAGATATAGAATTTTGAAAAAAAAAATTTCAATATTTTTTTAAAAATCCAAACAATAAAAACTTGCACTTTTGATAATCAAATATTGTTAAGGCAATATAAGAGCTCGTTTAGAAAAAAAAATTATTGAAATCGGTTCAAAAGTTGCTGAGAAAATTAAAAAACAAAAAAACGGTTCTATGAGCGGTACCTTTCCTGAGCAATACAAAAATATGTTTTTCTTATTAAAAGAAGACAAGTTAAAAAATAAAATTTTGGAGAAAATTTAAAAAAAATCTATCGGTTTGTTTTTGAGAAAATTCGAATTATCGTTTTTTGACCAAAAAAATTGTATGGGGACCACTGTTAGTTTTGATCTTAAAAAAAAAATGAAAAAAACGCCTAACGCGAATCTGCTCAAAACCTTAACTTCCAAGTTTGAACTCAATCGACCCAATGGTTTAGGCTGTAGGAGCGTGGACAGACAGACAAAATTTACCGGACGGAATCGCGGGACCCACTTTTTTCGACTTCTCTACCATCGTAATATCATGTTTGATTAAAATCTCGAGTTCGAAATTTTGCACGAATGCAAAACTTGCCATATAGTTCCTATATGTCGCAAGTAATATAGATTAAATTTTGTTCGTAGCAGAAGCTTTGTGTCTGCTTTTTTGAAGTTAATTGTTCTTTAGATCTGATTGATCCGATTCAAACACAGAATGTTTACCTTTTTCAGAATTTTCCATGAAATCTTCAAAGAAATCCAAGGTCCAATGACGTTGGTGTCCTAAATGTCGCATCCCACAATTAAAGTGAAGTGAACTTTTTTGAATTAACCTTAGGTTTTCATTACGCCAAGACTATTCTCATTCTTAACAAAATCAGCCAAGTCGAAATATGCTTGGTCGCAAATCAACTAGATGTCAAACGAAATGATTATCATCAATTCTTTATTTGACATTTCCAAATTTCGCTGAAACATATCAACCCCCATCATCGTTTTATAAATATTTTTATGTATTTCGAAATTACTTGGCAAGGTGAGTGTGAGTTTGATCCTTTTTGAACCTTCTCGCATCACGTGGATTAATAAATTAAACAACATATTGACTTTGACTTCAAAGGTTTGCCCCAAAAATGTGTCAGTTTAATAAATTGTTATAACAATATTACTTCCACAACAAAGACCAAACCATTTATATAAATATTTCCTGAATAAATCACTCACCAAAAGTCTCCCCATGGATGGCGTAGCGTAACGTGTGCTCCCTGGACCCCAAAGGATAACCTGTTTCTGCGTTAATACCCAATGTCCTCCACCTCTTTTTTTGTATATACAATACACACCCAGGATAGAAATAATCCGCACGAATCACAACGCACCACGGTTCCCCCCTTTCACAGAAGAAGAAGAAGAAGGAAAAAAATTAAATTACCACCAAAAACCTCCGGTAATAAAGTGGTTCACTTACTACCACATAATGCCCGGATAATTTCTTCCTCTCATTGTAGTATATACCCTTTATTTTTCCTTCTGTAAGGAATACGGATATCCCCTTTACAAATGTACACAATTCATATTACAAAAATAACTCTTTATATAATACATATATAATCCCAAAAATGTATCCCTTCTTATTTCAACCTCGACGACGACAACGACGACAGATTAAAGCGAATTACACGCCACAAGAGTCAGCGCCGTGCTACATTAGAAAAAGGCTTAAATCTGTATGTTACTCTTACGTTACCCTTGTTCCTTGTATAAAATGTATACACTTGTACCATCTACCGTGTTGCTTTTATAAATTCAATCCGCCAAAAAAGGGACAATTTTCGGGATTCAGAAAACCTTGCATCTCTTTGGCTCGTTGGTTTTTAACAACACAACATACAAACTGTGCTGATGGTGTGGCCTTTCCTTTCTTGACTTTTGTTTTCAATTCAATCTACCAGGAACCAGAAAAAAAATTGTAACAGAAATCTTTTAGCTCCCGGAATGGTGCGCCAGAATACCGCAAGTCCACACCATGGCTATAAAAGGTCGCGGTCACAAAAGTATACGTGCATTCCATGAAAACGTATATAAAACTCTGGAATACGTAAAGAACATCTCAAGCGTAGAAAAGTCTAGAATTTATGTATGTTTGGTGAAACTGGCTATCCATAGGAGATGCCGAGCCCCTTTGGAGTTCTGAAAGTCGAAGCGGAGAAGCTCTCGAAAACTAGAGGGCATTCATATGTAAATTTTGAATAAATTGAATAATTTAAGCGAATGCGTTGTTTCGCTTTTTGGAATAAATTTCAAAATAAGTGAACCAAAGACCTTTAGTGGGTTGAAAGAAGGGCGGACAAAGACGCACCAAAAACCAACCTATAGACTATGGGCTAAACATCATAGAACTAAATCGCATTTCAAGGCTGTTGAGTGCTTATGCAAGTTGATCTGCGAAGTTTTTGATATAGAAAACTTTTGTCTCGTATTTAGTTTTGTACAAAACATATCTAAGTTTAAAATTGTTTTTCAAATATTTCACTAGAGGGTATAAGGATTTCCAAACGTACCTATCTATGGATTACATATATGTATGTATGTTCTTGTTCCCACCACCGCCGCCGCCGCCGCCCGCTCACTGCTGTATAAAAGATTCAAGGAAAATTAAGCTCAAAAGTGCAGGTGTTCTTCTCAAAAACATTTTCCTATTTCCAATACACATTTTGGGTTTTAGTGTAAGTTTTGTGTAAAATAAATGTTTCTTTCTTTTATTTGTTTTAATTGAAAGTTGTGAATTCATTTGTTCTTTAGTTGGTTTTGTTTCAATGCAACTATATGTAGGTACACTCTGGCTAAATATAAAATAGTTAAGATAAAACTTGTGAACATATCTTATTCGAAATAGATACATTTTAGGTGTGTGGATGAGTCTCTTCGAAATAAATTTCCCTTTAACAATATAAAGGATCCTTGAAAGGATGAATAAATTATGGTTGTATTTATTTTCTGTCCTTTTGTGATTTTATGTGGTTTTAAGTTCTTACTTGAGAAGGTAGTTTTGGATATACATAAAATAATTCGATTGAGGACTTGAAAGGACATATTGTATTCATCCTTAAAAATGATATTCTCTTGAGTTAATTGCCCGAGGTAAAAATGGTAAGTTTCCTTTATCTTATAGAGCCAATCCAACTGAAAACTGGAAAGAGTTTAAATAAGCCAGGAAAGCCTGTAACACCCATATTCGGTGGACCAAAGTTTTGAATGAACACAAATTAATGCCAAAAATACTGCAATGTCCTAGAGGCAGAAAAAATCTTTGAATATTCGTACTATTCAAACATGAGAAATTCTTCCCCTTTATCGGTGCACATACTTTTTTGTCAATGAAGCTCCTTTAGCTAGCTCTTAACCCTATGGAGAAAACTAGTTCGCTGTGAATTCCATCTTAACTGATAGTGTCACGATTTGCTTACTTCTTAAGTTCTTAAGCCTCTTGGACCAGTATTTAATATAGAGCTTTTAAAATGATTGGTGAAAAAAATATCATTTGATCAATTACGTTACGCGATTGTTAGTCTCAACAAACAGCAGCGTAACAAATCTTTAGATCTTTTTGGAGAAAGTAAGATCGGTTTTCATGAATCCCTACTTCATTGGATTAGTAATTACGAATCCATCAATACAAGTAGTATTGGATGGATTCAAGTCTGAAAACCATAAAATAAATGCTGGTGTGCCCCAGGGCTCTGTTCTATCTCCAACACTCTTTCTCATTTTTATTAATGATCTCCTGTCTGCAACATCTAATACAATACATTGTTTCGCTGACGATAGTACTCTTAACTTTTCATATTCGTTTTCAGACTCACATCCCTCTTCTTGGGATGTGTAACTGCAACGACAAAATATGATAAGCTCATTAAATTCCAACCTAAACAGTATTGTTCAATGGGGATTAAAAACCCGCGTGGAATTTAATGCTTCGGAAATCCAATGCTGTCTTGTATCGTTAAAGCGAGATACACCCCCCTTGCCATTATCCATGGATGGCACTTTCATCAATGAGACTGAACACCTCGATATTCTCGGTATGTGTGTCACCAACCACCTCTTGTAGAACGATCTCATACGCGATGTCGCCAAAAATGCCGCAAGGTGTTTGGGTTTCCTCAGGGGATGCAAGAAATATTTCAACCTTTCTGATCTGGCTGTTATCTACAAGACTTACTTATATACGTCCAAGGCTTGAGTATAACTCCCATCTGTGGGCTGGTGCTCCTGCAAATTACTTAAGCCTCTTGGATAGTATTGAACGCAGAGCATTTAAATTGATAGATGATAATATCATCATAAGTTCATTTACTTCGCTTGAACATCGTCGTTAGGTTTCTTGTCTGACCCTTTTTTAGTGAAATAGCCAGCTGCAATCCTCCCCTTAAACGGTTCAACCGTAATACTCGCGCTTCTAGGAATGCTCATCAGTAAACCCTCGAGTCCAACTTCGGCCGTACTGTCAAATACAGAGATTCGTTCTTTAGCCGTACTACGCGAATGTGGAATGCCTTACCACACTCTGTTTTTCCTAGTCATTGCAATATTCAGGAATTCAAAATCAATGTTCACCGACATCTCCTTTCAAACCCTCTCTCTTTTTCCTAGTGATCACACTGTGTCTGCATAATAAGGGTAGTAATATCCCCTTGAGTGTGTGCTTTTTATAAAAAAAAGATTATTGCATTTTATATTTCAAAGATATTTCATAAAGTCTTAAATCTTTTATTGAAAAATGGTTATTTGTTTTGATGAGGAATCTCTTCTTTACCACAAGTTCTATTAAACTGATTCAACTCTAAAGCCCACAATATAAAAGTGCGGTACCTCAGGGCTCCGTTTTGTCCCCGATACTTTTTCTCAATTATAGTTTTAATTCAAACTCGCTTTAGTATAGTTTTCCTCAGGAGTAAATAATCAGGATCAATCAGAAGAAAAAGTAAAATCTTTTTGAGAAATTACCAACCTTCCACATAACAGTAATTTCAATTAAATCATTATCCCCTAAGTGTCCTGCTGCATAGATGTTTCTAATTTTTCATTTAGACCTACCATGATTCACATTAAGCCGGATGTTAAAGATCATTATACTTACTTAGTCAGAAAAGTTGCATTCCTTCCCTACATCAACTATGGTACAAGGTTTGTCACTAAGAGTGGCATCCTGAGTACATGTTACATGACAGCGCACGGGCGGTCGTAAATTAAGAAGTTCCTTAAATAATCACCTACATGTGTAAATATGTCAGCGTAGTTCATAGAGCGAAGCAGAGGCAGCAGTGCAAGAAGTCATGCCTCATGCTCCATCACATTATAATTATTATTGTGTTACAAACGTACAGGGTACAGAGAGGTTCATCTCCCAGGAGAACAATTAGCGCTTATGGAACAATTTAAATTTAAACCCTGTGCAGATGCTTCTTCATACCTCTATGTAAGAAACATCCTTCGTGTGTTTAGAAAGACAAAACGAAAAGGACATCACAAAAACCAGAGAAAATGAATTTATTACAAATCAGCATATCTATCACATACTGGCTTGTATACATTTTTATTCAAAACATCATTTTGGGATAATTTATTGGGCAAAAAGCAATCTGCCATCATCCCTGCAAAAGGCACACCGATATCCGACGATGTGGCATTATTGTTATTAGCAAAAGAAACGAATTGCCTAAGAGTTAAATGTTCAGCAATTAATCAACATAACAAATAAAATTATTGAGAATCCCAAAATGAAAATCTCTCAAACCAACGCACGTCCGTCCGTATCCACAAAACATCCCGCACATGATAGAATAGTTTATCCAACAATCAAACCCAGCCCATAATAATAAGTCCAAAACCCAGACAGAGGAAAACAGAGAGGGTAACCTGCTGAGCAAGAGGTTACATAGTCATGGAGGGATTCATGTTGTTGTACATAGTATATTGATATTGAATACAGGATATTTCTGCAGATGCCCATATAGGAACGAAGGATCGAGAATAATGAATGAATAAAAGAGTGCCAAAGTACGTGCCCGCAACACAAACCGGTGGATACAGCTGATGACGATAATACTAAGGACTATACAATGACACACCACGCATCTCGATTCTCGAAGGACGACCCATGAATGAGCTACAATAACTACGAGCATTAACAATGCACATTCTTAATCCTTTGTGAGATATTTTATGAATGTAATTCGAACAATTTCCGACCGAATTAAATCGTTGGCCTGTCAAACGTACACGTATCCTGCGGGACAAGTGAAAATATACGCATTGCACCGAATATTACAAGATATGTACATACAAAGCGACAATAAGGCTTTTCAATATCTACAGAATTAATTCAATGACACGTGTGCTAATTGTGTGTTCTATAAGCGAAGCGGAGCAGTGCGGGTTCTTCTCTAGGATCATCAAGAATGCTTTCTGTTTTTGTCCGATTAGAGTGGGGCAGGAACAGTACTTTCTTTTTGTAAGGTGTCATCCATAATAATGCATCTTGGATTTATAAATATTGTTTTTCCTCATCAAGAAAACTGCGCTGCAATGAACCAAAACATGTCCTTAATCGGACCCAAAAATAGGTGGAATTTGATATGGAACACATTTCGTCAAATATATCAACCTGCAATAATAATGAATTTTTTCTTTCTTCTAAGCATCTAAGAGAGTATACCAACCCATATCCTTATCCTAAGATAGGTTTTCAACAAAAAAAAAAAAAACACAAGGATAGATATTTTTTGGCGGCGCAAAAGGAACACGTGAAAGCATGCCACAGTTCTTTTGAATTACATATACTACGTTCACGTCCTTTACACATAAGGCTGAAACATCTGTTCCTTTTTTCATTCTTCTTCCTGTCGAATCTTTAAGGGCGATATCCTTATTGAGATTTAGGAAACATAGTATTAGAGGAGTTTCGTTTGTAGAACGCGTTCTTTCATGATTTCATATTTTAGATCAGGTGCACGAAGTTAAAGGAACTCTGTTCACAATCTTTACAATTGAAACGGGATCTATAAGAAAGAAAGAAAACAGGGAAATAGCATTTGACTTTATAAATAATTTTAGTGTTTTTGAACTTTTTAATAAAATTTAAATAAAACGAGTCTAGTATGCGACTCACTCTGATAATTTCCCATTCTTGTCCATCTGTCGATATTTCTAAAAGTTTTACAAAATATTAATAGCAACATTTTGTGTAAGATACAAAAATGTTTGAATTTAATATCTTTCTTTGTTCTCAAAAACAAGAGTTGAAAACTATTTTTATCTGTTTTTCCTTATTTTTGTAGGATTTCATTATTGCAAACATTTTGTCAGTTGGATTTTTCTAAAAAGTGAACAAACATTTTGCACAAACTAAAGCAACCTTCTGTTTTTTTTTCGCGAAATATTTAAGTCGAAAACTAATTTTCAGCAATATTTGTGGTATTTTTTAGACGTTTTTATTCCTTTTTTTTTCAGAAAGTTTGGATTGGACTTGCATTAAATGAAATAGTTTTCAAGTTAATACCTTCATTTATTCTCGAGATATTCGAGTAAAAAATCAGTTTTACCAAACTTTAGTAGTATTTTTGTTAGATGTTAAGTTTTAATAAACAAAAAACTATTGATTTTACCAGATGTTAAAAACATTATTCTCCAGGTTTGCAAAACTGGAAACACGACAATCGAATTTCAAAATCCTAAATATGGGCTCTTTTTGTGTTAATTTAGTGCTCTAATCGCGGCTTTGTTCAGAAATCCATTCCCCCTTAAAGGGGGTTCAAAATTCTAAAAAACTAATGATGAGTGAATTTAGGGATAATTTTGGGTTAATTCGTTCACGGAACTCCCTAAATAAAGTCGCAAAGAATTATAAAATTATTTGGGAGGTGATATCTTTTGTTGTCCAGAAAATATTCGAGAGCAAAAGTATTTTTCAGTTTTAGGTCTTAAAACGACGAAAAATTTCAAAATTTTCAATTTGACAAATCAAACCGATTTCAATAACTTAGAATGGAAAGTTGTTGATAATAGACCAAAGTATTGTTATAGTAAATTATTTATTATTAAAATCTGTTAGATAATTTTATGGTGGTCATTTTTAAAATACGATATCAGTCGAATTTTTAACTAATAAATCTTAAAATTTTGCGTCAATAGTGGCTTGAATATTGGCTTCCTGGGATTCGGATAGCTGGCACTACAATCAATGTTCTACTCTATGCAGATAATCTAGTGATCCTTTCAGAGTCACCAGAAAACTTGCAGCTTATGATAAATCGGTTGTCAACATACTGCGACACTTGGGGACTTGCAATAAATATTGAAAAATCCAAAATCATGGTATTCACAAGATCTTCTCACAGTTTGGTTAGAGAAGATTGGTTTTTCAATGGCCATCGTCTTGAAATCACTAAATTACAATTATTTAGGCGTGAAGTTGAACAAAACGATGGATTTCAAAAATCATCGAATTGAAAAGGTGAAGTCTTCGAAAAGCTTGCTGAATATGACATGGAGGAATATTTTCTCAAACCAAAATGTATTGCTGTCAGCCAAATACAAAATATTCGAATGTATTGTTAAAACATCTCTTTGTTACGCGGCACAAGTTTGGGGAACGGATGAATTTGAAGCAGTAGAAAAGCTCCAAGGAAATTTCATAAAAAACTTTTTAATCTGCCAAATGGAACACCTAACTACGCAATTTATTTAAAAACGGGTGTTGCAAAACTGTTTACGAACACCCTTAAGATGCAGGCAGACTACATCTTTAAAGTTGCTTCACATTTAGATGCTTGTTTGACAAAGAAAATGCTCCTTTAAGAAATGCGGAATAAGGACTGGTGGGTTATCCAATTTGTTTGAATAACTTGGCTCAACTTAAGGAGCAGCTTTACAAGATAATTTAAAAACACGAAGACTTTGTTCGAAAAAAATTAGTAGCAGTGGCTGAGCAGTCTGAGATCAGAATAATTTATTCACAACCAAATCATAACCTTTTAAAAAAAAAAAATTATTTTGCAAACACATTCAGCTATAAAGAAATATCGTTAATATTCAAACCCAGATGTGAGCTCCTAACCTTAAATGGCAGTCCATACAACGCAAATTTCCAGCAATTCTGTACTCTATGCAACATGAAAACAAAAGAAGACTGATTCCATTTTATAAGCATTTGCCCAGTGTTAAGACACCAAAGACTAAGATTTTTCCAGAAAAACAATTTTACAATGCAAGAAACAATAGAATTATTAAATGGTGTAAATTGGAAATTATTGTACTGTTTTTTAAATTCAATTTATAAGTATAGAAATCATTTAATGACTGAATTTATTTAAATCAATTAATTTAAATTTATTAAATTAAAATCGCTTTATATACTTTGCCAACTGAGCTGACGGCTATGCTAAAGCTTTATAAAATTCGTTATGTTTATTTAAACTGTATTAAAATATTTATAAATAAATGAATTACTTACTTACTTATTGGCTTCCTATACTTCAATAATTGCTAGTTTATTGTCATAACCCAATGACCTTAATATAGCTTCATTAAAAGTACTCGAAAGGAGTTAAGTCGCTAGCAATTAAATGCATTTCCACAAAACGATTTTACTGTATCCTAATGTTTTATAAAAGTTGAATGGTTACTTGAACTTTTGGTAGTTTTCTAAATCCATAAGACTTCTTAGTTTTTGACATTTGGAATTTCTAGTTTCGTTCCCCAGATCTACATAGGTTTGTTTGCTTTGTTTTTTTTTTGGCCGAACTGTCACTATTTAGATGTGTTCAGATGAACTGTTTTTAATAAATTGGTATTCTAATTTTTACTATCTAAATAAGAATTGGAATTTTAGAAAAGTTAGTAAATTGTTAAATATTTATAAAATATGTATGTACTAAAATTGAAAAATTGTATTTCATTTAACACTCATTATTTTCATTAATTTAAAATCATCGACCTAAAACATGAAGCTCAAACTGTCATTGTTATTTTTGCTAAAAGAAGTTGTTTGATTCGTTAAAAAAGTTGGTGTGTTAAAAATGATGTTACTGATATAAAGCTGACTTTAAATTCTTCCACTTACTCAAACTATATACTAACAATAAATCTTAGGTAAAAAACCCTTCTAAATAATACCTTTTCCATAAAGAGCTATCAAGATCCTAGAACTTAGATGAAATCAAAATTAAAATTCAACTAGAGCCAAAGATGCGTTTTGGGATTACGAGAAATCAGGTTTATGATCTCTCCCCTATCGAATTAATAAAAAATCATAAATATTAAGTCGTTACAATCTGTTGGGTCAGAGATTATATTATTAATTTACTCTTGACTGGCTCTGACTCTGTGAGCTATCATAATGCAATCATAAAGCATTACTTGCAAGAAAATAAAAATGCTTTCCATCTCTTTTTATCATATAAGAACCTCTTACAATATCCTTAAGACTAAAACGAGCACGTAAATATAGAAAAAGACCCTCAAAGTGGTGGCACGTACGTCTGCCTGGGCCTGCATGGCGGGCATGGTGTTATATATGGATGTAATCTGACACCGGAACAAGTTGACGTGGTGCAGGAGGTTAATGCAACAAAATTATCCGCTGAGTTCATTTCATTATTTTTATATCCTTTTGTGCGTTGTTGTTTTTGTATACTCCGCGTACGTACATATAACAACTTTATTTACAATTTTGATGCCTCATGTTGTTGCCTTAGCATGGCGACCCTTGCAACACCACCGCACTGCACTTAAACACGGTGTGCATTTTCGAGTCCTGATGATGCAATCATATTGAAGGATGTATCGTAAAACAGTGTTTTTCTCTCCCTTAGAATTCAAAAACAGTTGCTTTAACAAAACCAAAACATATTGGTGCTCTCAAAAACTATTGAGAGCATTATTTCAACTAAGGTGCACAGCACACGAAGGACGTATATAGCAGATAGATAAAGCCTCTCGACCCACATAATTCTGATCTAAAGGCAAAACCATCAACTCAACATTCCATCATCACATCACAGGCTGTTTCTATATATGTATGTACATATGTAGGTTTTTCGATATAACGAGATAAGGTTCAATCAAATTGATAGCAAAGTCTCATCTTTTATCCTTTCAAAGAAAACGAATGCGAATTTGATATCTGATTCCTTTTGATGCCGTTTTTGTTTGTGATAAATCGAATATATACAAAAACCTTCAATCGATATACTCGTATGTATGTACATATATACATATGTATGTTCGAGTAAAGATAGATTTTAACGATGTGTTTTTGTGTTTGCCATTCAAAACCGCATAAAATAGGGGCACTATAAACGAAGTCCTTATAAGATTTTATATGTTCGTACCTACGAACATCAAAATAGAATCAAATTATTTTTGTTTAAATCTTATTTAGGCTAACAACTGATGCAAAAATAGCAAGTTTATTGAGTAGACAAACCTATACCTAAGGTCGTGTGGATGCCTTTTCAAATCAGAGGTTTTGATTTGGAAATAAATTATATTTTTAACGATATATCGCTTGAATGATGTTGGTTCTTATTTTGCTCTATTAATTTTCAATAGCTGAAAAATGATATGAAAGTAGAGAATTTAAGTAATTCTTTATTTTCAAATCAAATCGTATTCGAAATATTTTAAGTGTCATATGATGAGGAAAACGATAGTTATTTAACTTTATATTAAACAATTTCTTCTTCGTTTTCGGTTTCCATCTCTTCTATCGAATCAAAACGGTTTTCACGGAACCAACCGGTCTCTTAAGCTTAGCGAACCGCCAAAAGTTTGGATATGTGTTGTACTTGAG
The DNA here is from genome assembly GCA_951509635.1 of Eupeodes luniger. Lineage (NCBI taxonomy): Eukaryota > Metazoa > Arthropoda > Insecta > Diptera > Syrphidae > Eupeodes > Eupeodes luniger. Next base: position 4,165,476 of record OX608074.1, read on the forward strand.
AAATAAAATTTCTTTATCCCTTTTCTGAGGCCCAAACGGTCACTTAAAATGGCTTTTAATATTTCAGAATATTTTGTTGACATTTATATTATATTTTTAATATTTTTTTCTTTTTTTAATATTTCCTTTAAATATTTCAGACAGGTCTTCAAGTGTCAATCGCTTATTCTGGAGTACCATTTCTTTGATTTTGTTGACGTGTAGCTATTAGTTAATATTGACAATCTTCCTCGACAGTTTTTGAACTACTTCTACCACTCATATACTTATATCTCCGATACAGCTCAAGACCTTCTGCTACATCTTCACGGTTTCGGTAGCAGACATTTATTTGGCACACAAAATTTAATAGAACTTCATTGTTAAGCATCTTGCACATGAGCAACGAACTGCGAACTGCGAACTGTGGATGTTCGCATATTTTGACTTTTCTTTCACATGAGCTTTTATTTCTATTCGCAGGTAGCGACGAATTGTCAACCCTTTTCTCCATATTTTCCTCAGCCATCATCTTTCACACAAAAACAAAACAAGAGTGGTATAATTTTGAGGTTAAGTTGAGCGCGAACAATTTATTCGTTGCAGTGTGGATGGTATGTGGAACGCGAATAGAGTTTGACAGTTCGCAGCAACCACACTGCGATTCGATACTACCAAATTGTTTTTACAAAATTCTCTTGTTTTAGAGAACAAAATGCAAATTTTATTATCCTAATATTAGTGTCAATTGGTTTCTTATAATTTAAATGTGTTTTTGTGTGGAATTGACTTTTTGAAATGTGTAAAATCACGTTTGTTCGTCCATTCGCAGTTCGCAGTTCGTTGCTCATGTGCAAGGCACTTTAGACACCTTCAGACTTTAAAATAAAAACGAACATCTCAGTTTTAGGTGTTTAAAAAATGATGCATATCTCAAACACTAATGAATATTTTTGAAATAAAATTTGGCACAAAATGAAAAATAGTGCCAACTTAAAAAATTTGTCAGATCCGTAACCGCACCATGTTTTTTAGTATGCAGTTTTGTAGAATTTATTAATACATATATATGTACGTTTTACATTTAATTTTCGTCAATATATTTTCGAAAATATTGACAAATTTTTGAGATATCAAATTTAGAAAAAAAGTTAATATTTTTTTTTTTTAATTCAAAAAGTAAAATTTGATCTTTTTGATCATTGAAATCGGTTTATTACTTCTTAAGAAAACTTAAAAACAAAATATAGGTTCTATAGGGGCACTCTTCTAGAGTAATAAATACAAACATTTGATCTTTCATTGAAAGAAGCCAAGATAAGAAAAACAATTGTAAAGAAAATTTAATAAAAATGTATCAGTTTGTTTTTGAAAAAATTAGAATGTTCGATTTTTGGCCAAACAAAAATTATAATTTACTGTTATTTTTAGTCTTAAGAAATAAAATGCACGACTGGGTTGCACAAACTTGTGCATGTATACAAAGATTATGTTAAAAAATAAAAACTCTACTTCATGATTTAAAAATGTATCTGCAAAAAAAGTTTGTTTTCAAAAATTCAAATGCCATTTAATTTCTCAAAAAAATTTTAATTTGAAAATCGTTAAACTGTTTGTTTTTTTTAATTAATTTTTTATGCGCAATTTTTTAATATGAGTTGAAAAATATTGTTGGTGTACAGTTATTTAGAGCGTATTAATGTTGGTTTTACATTTAAATTTGATAAAAAAAATGATTGCCTATTTTCAAGATATCAAATTTTGGAAAAAATTTTTGTTTTTTAAATAAAAATAAAAAAAATAACATTTTTGATCTTCAAATATTATTGAGATCATATAAGAGCTTGTGCAGAAAACAAATCATTGAAATGGGTTCATTAGTTCTTGAGAAAACGTAAAAACAAAATAACAGTTCTATAGGGCTACCCTTCAGGAACAATACAAAATTACTTCAGCCTTAAGCCCTGGTAGCTCTAGTGCTGTTTTTAAAATTATGCTGTACATTTATGTAGAGTTTAATAAATTGTAATACATAATAATAATAAAAAAAAATTAGAAACACCAAAATTTTCGATTTTTACCAAAAAATTCGTATCGGGACTACTGTTATTTTTATTCTAAAAATAATGAGAAGAACGCCTAACGCCAATCTGTTTTAAACCTTAACTTCCAAATTTGAATCAAACGACTTAATGAATTGGGCTGTAGGAGCGAGGATAGACAGACAGACGGTCGGAACCGGCGGCCGGCGGACCAATTTTTTTTTAGAATCCTGTATCCAAAGAGTCCGTTTAAAAATGGTATATTTTAAAATTTAAAAACAGGCCTTCAAAATAAGTTCATCTTCAAAATTTCAAATGCCATTTAATTTCACAAAGAAACCTTAATTCATAAACAAATGTTTTCAAAAATCTCTAAAAAACCGAACTCGACAAAATTAGACATTTTCGATCATCAAATATCCATTTGGAGAAATATAAAAATAATTGTTTAAAATTTATTGAAACTAACTTGGCACGGAAGATCTCCACTTACTTGCCAAAATTGAAAAAGTTTCATTTAGAATAAGTTATTTGTTTGAGCGATATAATGCATCTTGCAGACTATCGGAAAACTACCTTATCTCAAATTTTGCTATTTAGAATTAAAAACAAAATACAAAAAAAATTAAAAAAAAACACGAAACTGAAAAAAAAAATGTAAAAATAAAAACTTTAAAAAAAATGGTTAAAGCTTTATATGTGTTATTTATTTATTTATTTATTTATTTCTGTCTTTCTTTATTTATTTATTTTTTTATTTTTGTTTCATATTTACTTTTTCTGTTTTTATTGTATTTATTTATTTACTTGTTTATTCATTTGTTTGTTTAATTATTTGTTTATTTATTTATTTATTTTTTTGTTTTTATTTATCTATTTATTTTTTTTAATTTATATTTGTATTAATATATATATGTATTTATTTATTTATTTTGTCTGTACAAAATTATTTGTTATTTTGTATGTAGTTATTTATTAACTTATTATTTTACTTGTAAAGCATTTTTGAGATTAGCGTTTTTCGATGCTTCCCAGCCTCCTATTCTCTCCAATCTTGGATAACCATGTTTCTTGACAATTTGAAGAAGGTTTTTTTTGTAGCTTTTTCCTTCGATTTGTTCATTATGTTAAACTGTGATAATTTATATAAAATTGTTATTTTTTTTTCAGAAGTAAAGTAGGGTTATACTAAATCTCTGTAAATTGTGCAATATAGTTATAAGAAAAAATGTAAATAATTACTACTACAATAAAATATATAACTAAAAAAAAAAAAAAAAAACTTGGTTAGGAAAAAAATTCCTCAAGCGAATCTGCTAAAAACCTTAATTTATAAGTTTGAATCTTCATTAAATAGCAACAAGGGTGGAGATGAAAGCAGGAATCATGGAGCTGAAAACCACACGGGACAAACTAACCTCCTTTTCATCCCCTCTGTTAAACATTGCTCAACAACCAGTAGAAAAAGTAGAGAGTCTTCAGTATCTTATAAGTATGGTCCCTACTGAAGTCGGAAACAAACAAGATATCGCTAGTGGCTAGCCGTGTCGGAAAATCTAAGGTTGCGTTCGAATTGCAATGAAGAACTATACAGGATTACAGGTCCGGAACCCACTGACACTATAATATGGCACAAGTGGCAGTGGATTAGACGCACGCTTTGAAAAGGTAATCAAAGCAAGAAGGCAGAAGAGTCGAGAAACCCAGAAGAACGTGAAGAAAAAATTCGAGAAGCAATCGTCGAGATTGGTGAAGCTCAAACACATCGCCGTAAGCCGCACACAATTGCACTCAGAAATAGTATAGGCCCTATGTCTCGCTCAGGATCATCCACGTACTTTATAGGTCAGAGGACTTAAGTAAGTATTCAAGTAATTTATGAATGAACCATTTTTATCTTATTTCATATGAACAAAAATCAAGATTCAGTCCTATAGAGAAAAGAACCAAAATCAATTCAAATAATAGATGCTACGACTAGGAATGGAACTATTAGGAAAGGCATTGTCGTTTAACAAGTTTGAGGACTTAAGAGATAAGGTGCCAATAATCAAGGACTGATTAATAAAAACGAAACATTTTTACAAAAACCATTCCAACAGTGTTAAACAATTGGAATTGATTTCTTGAGCTTGATTATCTTTTAAGACCTAAATTCTAAACAGTTTACGAAAAATTACCAAAGGGTATTTTTTAAAGGTACAGAACAAATGGAATAAAACAGAGATGATTTTTTCTAATTTACAAAATTAAATTTACTTTATTTGACAAATAACCTTCTGCCATTATAAACTAAATATGATTTCTGGCATATGACCTCCACGGCTGGCTTGGACTTAGCCTAACCTCGAGGTACAATTATTGATTAATTTTTCCAACATTTGTGGCCTAAAATCGGCAATAACTCGACAAATATTTTCCTGGAAGTGGTCAATCGTTTTGGGTTTACCGTCATAGCCTTGCGACTTCACATAATGCCTCAGAAAATAGTCAAACCGCGACGACAACGTCGTTAAATCTCCCGATCTTGGAGGTCAATTCACGTGTCCGTTACGTGAAGCTATGCGGCTAGCGAAAGGTTTCCTTTAATAAATAAATTGTGGCACGAACTGTGTGACATGTTGCCTAGACAAACTTATAAAAATTGAAGACAAAATGTGTCCCATCTTCTAAATCGTGTCTGCAAAAAAAAAATTCAAAGCTAACAATCTGTAAAGTTCATCATATCAAAGTTATATTCCATTTAATCTTAAACTCAATCAGATAAAACTTCAGTGATAATATAATCTCTTTTATTAAATCAACCACGTTTTAATTTAAAAGCGTGCCATTCAACAAATCTGCGTTTCACAAAAAAAAAGGATTTCCGTGAATGAAAAACCATCAGTAACCACTCTCCGGAACTGAAGAAGCAGTCTTTAACCACCTTCCAAATCTTAGAAGGCACTCGCGGTACAGCATGAAACAAGAGCTAAGTTTGATAACGATCATCTCATCATGTTATGGTTTGGTAAATAATACCCTAACCGTATAGGTTATGCATAGGTATGAGTTGAGTATGTGCCTTATATGTGCCTTCTTATATTAGGTCGTATAATCTCGTTTAGAAAATTAAGTGATTGCCATCGACATTTATCGTGTCATCTGCCATCACGCTGGCTCACTCACTTTATATACCCTGCTATAGAACAATAATAATTGGCCCCGTCTTGAGTTACCTTCAATCTGCACATCAAGACGTACTCTATCGTTCTTTTGTTATTACCTAACCTATACGATGTGCACTAAAGAAATGAAAAAAACGAAAGAAAAACTAAGGAATATACCTAAAGCAACGTCTTTATACGAAAAAGGAATATGACATGCAAAACTATGCATATAACCCCGAAAATAAAAAAAAACACAAAAAGTATGTAGTACTAAAGGACAAGGAAGAGAGGAACTCCATTACAAGGAAATCATTATGCCATTCTTCTACCCTCCTAAAAGCCATCATCAACAAACCGAAATGCTTGAAGACATTTTTGTCAACCCTGTAAAAGAACTCAGTATCCAAACAGGGTGTTTTTATATTCCTGAATTCAAACGACTTTTAAACTACAAGGAGGGAATTTCTAGGTAAGCTCAATAAGCTTTTGAAGTTTTTTTTGACGATTTCAGACTTATGCAAAAATGCGAAGTAACTTCTGAAAGTGAACTAAAAATTTCTCTGTTGTTTAAAAATTTAGCTTAAGTTTAATCAGTTTTAAAATTAAAAAGGGAAATTCCTGAACTCAAACCACATTCAAACTACAAGGAGGGAATTTCTAGGTAAGCTAAATAAGCTTTTGAAGGTTTTTTTGACGATTCCAGACTTATGCAAAAATGTGAAGTAACTTGTGAAAGTGAACTAAAAATTCCTCTGTTGTTTAAAAATTTAGCCCCAGTTTAATCAGTTTTAAAATTAAAAAGGGAAATTCATAAGACTTCATAGGAAAGTATATTAATAATTTCACATTTGAAAATGTTACTCTTTTGACATTTCACTTAGTTTCACAGAAAGTAAATAATAATTCAGGAAAACTTAAATCATTCCTTATTTTAAATTAAAAGTTACCAATTAAAAAGGGAAATTCATACCATTACATTGGTTCAAATGTTAAGAATTTCCCACTTTTAATAGTGAAATTAAATTTAATGGATGGATAATTAATAATAGGGCAGCTTAAATCAGTTTCTTTGTATCTTAAAATAATCATTTAAAGAGACAAATTCATAAAATTTAAAAAGAGCAAATATTAAAAAAAATCCCATTTATAAGCTTATTGGAAAATTAATGCCCAAATTAATTTGTTATTTTTAAATTTAAAATAAACATTTAAAAAGGGAAATTCATAAATTTTCATAGAAGCAAATATTACAAAAATCTCATTTAAATAGTGACATTAATTTTAAGCCAAGTTAATCATAATTTAGACCTAATTTAATAATTTTCCTTTAAATTTTAAATCACCTTTTAAAAAAGGAAAATTTCAAAAGTAAAAAATATTTTTAAAAAAATCCCAAATAAAATGAAGGGAAGTTAAAAATAATTGAGGCCCAGTTTAACCTGTTGCCTTTAAATTTAAAATCGCCATTTAAAAAATTACATTCAAAAAACTTCGTAGGTACAAATATTAAAAATTTCCCATTTAAAATAACAACGGGAAGCTAATAATAATTAAGGCCCCGTTTAATCAATTTCCTTTAAATTTTAACTCGCATTTAAGAAGGGTAATTTTTAAAATTTGAAAGGTACTAATATTAAAATAAAATTAATTTAACGAGAGTTAACAACTTGGGGCTGAACTTAAATTCTTTAAATGAGAAACTTTTATCATTTGTGTGAATTTGTTGTCATTTGTTTAAAATGTCTCTTTTAAAAGAAAAAAATCATGGGTACAAATATTGAAAATTTCCCATTTAAAATGGCAACATTAAGTTAATGAAATTTAATAATAATTAAGGCATATTTAAGTCAGCTACCTATAAATTTAAAATCACCATTTAAAAAAGGATAATGTTTTAAAATTTTATAGGTGCGAATATTAAAAAAATTCCCATTTTAAACAGACATTAACTTTAACAAAAAGATACGATTCTAAAGGGGAAATTAATTTAACAGCAAGTTAATCGTAATTTAGGCCCATTTGAATCAGTTTTCTTAAATTTAAAATTAGCTCCTAAAAAGGGAAATTCAAAAAGATTTTGTGCATTAAAGTTAAAAATATTTTCCATTTTAAATTGGCATATTAAATTAATCGGGAAGTGAAACATTTGAGAATTACTTCAATTCTTAAAATGGGACATTTGTATTATTTGCATAAATTTTTATAAATTTCCCTTCTTTTATGGACACAAATGTGTTTATATAATTCAAGGCCAGAATTTTTTACTTCGGCCATTAACAGACTTGAGCAATAAAAGGGAGTAATGGACCTATGATTTTAATATTGAAACACCCTGTAAACAATGAGCATACAAACTAGCGACGACCGACTCGACGTAAAAACACCTTCCCTTAACAAAAGGATGTAATTCGAGACGATCATCAAAGACGATGATGCATCAGCTTCAACATCACACTCCAAGCTTAACTAAACTATATGTATATGTAAATATATGCAGAAATGTGCTACTCATTCAAAGGATATCACACAAGAAAGGTGCACGCCATCGCCATATCGCCCAGAAGTTAACCCAGAAAGATGTAGACGAATCTGAGGTAAACGATAACGATTTCGATTCCTATGCTCGCTCGTGTCATTCCAAGGCCGATGAAATGAGACGACGACGACACGATAACGACGACGACGACGACAACGAGAATGAGGAAAAAAATACCTTTGCTAAGCGAGATGACAAAGATACGGAGCGAGTGATTGCATATCCGGCATGTGCAAAAATTTCCACTTTCGTCATCTCCTTATCATCCGCCACTAGTGGCGGATCGTTGTTGTTTTGTTGTTTGTATATCCTGACTAAAAAGGACTATAGAGGCTCTCTCGAGATTCGAGTTCGAGGATAGACCTCCATTAATGTGTGGCGTGTGTTGTGTGTTCAGTGGATTTTCTTCCAACTGTTCCGCTTCTGGCAGATACGATCTTTTGCAAATCAACTTCATGGATTGTTTTCCCTTGAGTTTGATTTTTGCTCTGATTTTTATACGAGTTCGAGTATTTTTTTCGGAAATACAAGGGGTGAGTTAAAAAAACAGCTTGCGTGGTCCTTTTTTAAATATTGTTGGCTTTGGCTTTGGCTTTGGCTTCGGTTCGGCTTCTGTGTGGAACGTGTTCTTCAATCAAAAAATATTTTATTTATTGTGCAAACACAACGCGAACGCAACGACCGACGACGACGACTATGATGATGGGATAATTATAATGTTGGGGAACGTAAATTTGTAGTTTGTGACAAAATTGTGTATGCTTAATGAGATTGGATGTACGAAAAATACCGACATCTGAGGAGGATAACAACGAGAAGGTGTGGCGCATAAGGCATATGGTTTTGAAATCAATTGACATTACTTTTTTATATTTTATTTTTATACGAATTGCAGATTATGAAAGGTGCATTTCTTGTATTTTAAATGAATGAGACTCTTTTTTTTTTGGGCGTATCTGCGAGATGTGATATTTGAGATGAAGCCATGTGCTGTGCATATTATTGTTGGTTTATTCTGAATTGAAAAGTAGAGGTTTATGTGTATATTCGTCGTAAGAAAAATCAACAGAAACATAATTTATTATTCGTTGAAACTTTTTTAAATGATTTAAATCACATGTCTATATGAGGTATTTAAAAAGGCTTCTTACTTCTCTCGGTATTATTTTAAAATTCAATATTCGAGAGATTTTATAAATGGCGCCCGAGCAGGGATTTCAACATCATTTTTGACAAGAGATTTCTTTGTTCTTCGGAATAAGGATACAAATTCTCATAAAAACTCCATCAAATTCATAGAAAAGTAACTTTTGAAGTCCTTGATTGGGCGCCATTTATGGTTGGTATGATAAATAAATGTTTCTAATTTTAGTTGGAGACTAAATTGACGAAAAAGTGATTTGATAAGGGAAAATTACTTATAAAAACACCTTTAACTTTATAAAATAGTAACTTTTAAAGTCCTGAATTGGGCGCCATTTATGTTAGTATGTAAAATAAATTATTCTCATTTCATCGCAAACTTAAATATTACAAAAAGAACTTGTTTAGAGCAAAATCGTGTAAAATACACCTTAAACCGAGTGAAAAAGTAATTTTTGTAGTCCTCAATTGGGCGCCATTTAAGGTAAATGTGTAAAATAGTTCGTTTTTACAGCTTCATATGCATTCAATAGTTTAGAAAACTACTAAAAAATATCATTTAAAGCTCAAAAACCACCAACATGCAAACAAATTAAAATTCATAAAACCTTTCTTTAGATGTTCTTATATGTTCTATAAATTCCAATCAATATTATTTAATTAAATTAGTGGCAAACCATTAAAGTCTTATTAAAACTTTATGTTAAAAACTAAAAATGTTGTTTATTAGAATTAAACTCAAAGCTTTTAATACCTAGATAGCTGCTTTTAGTTTTTGTTTCTCTTTTTTTTTTTTTTTTTTTTTTTGGGAAAAAGAACCTCTGCAAAAAACTCTTAAAAACAAAAAATCGAAACAGAAAACTCCGTTAGGTATGTATAAACGTAAATAAACTTTTAAGTCAAAGTACTACACAAAACTTCATGAGTATACACTTCATGACACCTTTGCGAGTTGCACTTCAAATCGAAACCCCTAATCCATTAATTGGTAAACGAACATTTTCAATTTCCTTAAAACTTTTTCGCCATCTCATTCCTATCTTTTTTCTAAAAGTAGATATATAAGTATAAGTTAGGTATAGGTAAGTAAGGTACCTAGAAATACAGGAAAATGAGAGTACTTTTACTAAATATTTCTTTTCCATAAAAATCAAGGGGAAGATGGAGTGGCTTAGGACAGCAAGAAGAACCATCATTGGGAACTATTTTCAAACTTTTGCCCACTATATAAAAAGAAACCACGGCGAACGTTGTTGCAGGAGGTTTTTCAGTTTGGAAAAAGTGTGTTTTTCATTAATGAAATGACTATGAAACTTTATTCCGTGGGTTTTATGTTAGTTTCTTTTCTGTCGATCAATATTTCAGAAGATACCTATATATAGATTATATACGAAGCTACATTGGACTTCCTATACAAAATCAATGTCTCGATGCCAAAAGCATATTATAGCATATCTATATGCAAATCTTCAACTTCTTTAAAAAAAGACATATAACACACAATATAATGCCGGAGGTAGTTCTGACCGCATCCTAATACCACTGACGTTGGATTATGTCAACTGATTTATTTACAAAACAACCAATATCATATCAACCCTCTTGTCTCTCATTCTATAATGACCGTCACCGTTAAAGTTGAAACTTGCAAATTGCATAACAACCCCCAAAACCTGGTGACTTTTATCACCACCAGCCCAGAGGGCAATTCCCGGGGCATATGCATACGTATACGTACATGCAAAATAATGCATTTCGGGGGCTTCCTATAGTCATTCCATCGTAAGTAACTGTAGACAGGGCATAACTTTTTTGTTTGCAAGCATTGCTTCATATGCGTGAAAGGTATTGAGCAGTGCTGTCCGAAAGCCACAAAGTTACTATCGAGTGCATTAAACAAACGACATCTAATGTTTAAGAGAATTCATTTTGACATCTGTCATATACGCAGTATGTTTGACATTTATCAATCGTTGGATAACTGAGAAGTAAAATGTTATCTCGTCATTGCCAATAAATAGTCTCAGGTATTTGGTAAGATCATTAAAAGGAACCTTTTGAACAGAATGACAAGAAGTACAACTTAAGGAACGGCTTTGGCTGAAACTGTCAAAAAATCGTTTCGCACTAACTGTATCAACCGTAAGCATTGTTTCATTTGCGTAAAAGATATGGATTTGTGATGTCCTAAAGATTTAAAGATACCTTCACGTTTTGAAATCTTGAAAGAATTATTAACTTCTCGAATTGAAAATTTTGACATTTCTCGACGTTTCAAGGTCCCTAGAGTCAAAATAAAAGATTTTTAGAAAGATGTCTGTGCGTGCGTGTGTACGTACGTTCGTACGTTCGTACGTCCCTATGTCCGTATGTCCGTACGTCCGTACGTTCGCGACGTTTTTTTCGTCGTCCATAGCTCAAGAACCAGAAGAGATATCGACTTCAAATAAATTTTGTTAAACAGCTAATAATGCAGAAAGATGCAGAAAGGGCTCTCAAGAAAATTGCGTGGGTGGTTTTTTTACCATAGCAGTGTAAAAAAAGGTGAAAATTTTGGTTAACCCTAAATATCTCACGAACCAATAAAGCTAAAGACTTGAATTAAATTTTATATTATATATTGTAACGTGCTACTAAACAAATATATTTTTGGAAAAAAATCCAATTAACGGTTTTTTTTATAAATCAAAAACTGAAAAAAAATGTGTCACTTCGAAAATTTTACGAATAAAAAATGGTTTTATCTCAGAAACAATTTTGTGAAACGAAAAATAACGTTTTTGATATTAGGTAATATTTTGAGAAAAATCGAATTGAAAGTTTTTTTTTATAAAAAATAAAAACTTAAAAAAAACATTACTTAAAGTTGGTAAAAATTGAATTTCGACTCAAATATCTTTTCAAAAATTTGAGATATTGGCTTTAAACTAATTTTATTTTATAAAAAATATTGTTTTCAACATTCAGTAAATTTTCTTATAAAAATCCAACAGTCCGTTTTTTCATAAAGAATAAAGTCTTCAAAAAATAGTACGAAAATTTGGTAAAAATTGATCTTCGGTTCTCAATATCTCGTGAACAATAGAAGATATTGACTTCAAATTAATATCATCCATTCAATTTGTATTTGTTTATCTAAGAAATAAAAACTTTTAAGTAATGCTACTAAAATTGGTAAAAAGTGGTATTCGACTAAAAATCTCGTTAACAAAAACTGATTTTAAGACTAAACTATTTCATTATATGCAAAAACATTGTTGGTAATTTTTAATTTTTTAGGAATAATTCAAATGGCAACTTTTTTAACAAAACACGAAAACCTACAAACTTTTAAGCAATACAAATCGACAGACGGGATGGGAACTTATCATTATGGGTCGCATCCCATCCTCTTTTTTTTAAATTGGCATCACTCTTTTTGACAGCTTTCAAATATGATTATGCTCAAAATATTTGATTCTTATCAATCTTTGGATCATTTGGAAGTAAAATTGACATCGTTTTATTAGGTTAGAAATAAGTAACGTCTTTAACGATTTTTTCGAAACATAGTCGACACCACTGATGTTTCACTTGCATGCATTTTTGAAGTTGTCGGTTATGAAGGCAACAGAAAAAAAAATTGTTTTAAAAAGTAAATCCCATCACTAATAGAGGGAGAGTGTTAAGGCAGTAAGCACAGCACATCACATGACAGTGTCACATTACGAGCTTTGAAAAACAACTAGGCAAACGCAATAAAAGGAATAATTAGCAGACGTGAAGTGGCGGCCAGCAGGGGGGCCGTCTCGCGTCGTCGTCGCCTGTCATTGTCGGTCGGTGCAGCAATAGTAGTATAGTAGTAGTATAGTGCAATGGAACAACCTTTGCACTCAACCAAAAGGATTAGTGTCGGTCTGGCTCTACGGTTTCTCAACATATCATAACTCAGGGTCCCCAGAGTGGAGCGAGAGCGAGAGAATGCTCGCGACAGCAACATTGTGTTCTGTTCTATTGTGCAGCGCAGTGCAACTTCGAATCACCTGCAGACTGCACTAAATTTTGAAATGCGTTTTTCGTATAGTCGTGTTATAGTCCTATTAAAACCTCCCACCTTATGGGTCGTATAAGTATAATGGTCTTTCATTCAATCTGAATATTTTCACTTGCTTGTATTAAGGGATGAAGGTTGTTAGGTTGGTATGGCATAACAAATATATCAATTTCACCTTACACTCGCATACTGCAGCCCAGGCCAGACCAGACCAGACACTCTAGGAACTTGTACTACTCTAGGGGTTTGGATTTCCACTAATCAGACAAACCTCTCTGGACACCGACCGTGGGAACCCTCCATAAATATTTGTATATCATACAACCCCTTCTTTCGAGAGCTTGTTTTTAGGAAAACATTTTGATTTCGATTGAAAAGGGTTGTTTTTTTTTAACTCTGCAGATAAATTCGATTCCTAATGACACTCAGGAGCAGGACCAAGAGCAGGACCAGCAATAAGTTGGAATTTTCTGAGCAATTCTAATTGAAGTCAACACCATAAACGTAATTAGGCCAGGTGTGTGTGCTGTGGGTATAAATAAAGGCATATTCTCGGTCTGTCTTTCTATATATCTCTGATGATAGCTAGTTTCGAATTTGTGCGTGTTTTTTCTCTTTTGGTGGCATAAATTGTGATTGTCGGTTTGGTTTCGATCGCATGGCTGCAGAGCAAAGAGTAGTTATGCGTATCCGAGTTTATTTGAGAATCGAGACCCGTTCGAAGTCGTCGTCGTTCGTCGTCGTGGTCGTTTCGCAATTATCCTTTGTTCTTTTGATTTGGGTCATTAGTGTAGGTACGGTGTTCCTAGTTGTGTTGTGGGTTTTTCTTTGCCTATATACGTAATAATGGGTACATCTACATGAAGGTAGTTAGTATTCGTATTCGTCCCTGTGCTGAATTGATCATTTCTAGCTCGATAATTACTTGTTTTCTGATTTGAAGACAAAAAAAAAAATGCTTTTGCTTTCAGTAGCTATAGGTACTCCTTTTCACCCCTAGGCGGTACGACATAGTAGCATAGACATTATCTAGACGCATGATGACTTCTAACTTTTTTATAGGTTAGTACAACTTAAATAAGAGCTGAAGGAAAATATACATACGTTAACATACATATGTACCTAGGTACTATGTTAGTTGGTAGATAAAAACATATGTATATATTTTTTTAAACTGGTACTAGAGTTTTTTGAAGTAGGTTTTGGGTTTAATTATGCATCTTATAGGTATGCATTAAGTCAAATAGGTAAGTAAGTGTTTCTTTAACAAGTCATAAATCAAGAAAGAGTGTTAAGACTCTTGTAAACTAGTTGTGGGAATCTTTTATGAACTTCCATTAAGGATAACTCTCAAAACAACGTTTTCAAATCGTAAAAATGTCTATCTAAAATTCGCTGTCTGTTCATTAAGGTACTTGAGATGGAATCAAACAAAGTTGATTCTTTTGAACAATTTAGAAGCGGTGTTCAGGCGTCAGTTTATTCAGGTTGTGTCAAACCAAACTTAAAGTAAATCATGGACAGCTGACAAAATGGCAGCGAGTTGAAATAGTGTTGCCAACTTAAAGTTCCATTCCCCTTGAAAAAAACACACCCATTAAAAAACTTCGTCGAGTAAGCTTGAGACTCTATTTTATCCCGAGTCCCCTTTAGGGGCCAGTTATAGCTGTCATTGAAATCGATCCTGAACATTTTTTGAATCGATATTTGATGGTGTTTTCCTTTGATTAGAAATGAAAATTTTATACTGTTTGATTAGAAATCACAAAAATATTTTTTTTTGAGAAAAAAAAGATTAATTGCGTATAGTTATTTTTCTCTAAAATTGTATTTTTTTACTTTCCGGATGGAAAATTATTTTCTGAACAGCTGATACTTTTATGTTCAAAAGTGAAACGAATCATTCCACTGATTTGTGTTCCAATTTCACACAATTTCAATGACTGATTTCTGTCAGTAAACATTTTTCGGTAAATTTCAATCAGGAAATTTTTTTAATGACAGACATTTTTAATGATAGCTATAAACGTCGAAAGAATTCCAATGTTTGTTTTCAATGATGAAAACCCATGATAGCTATAACTGTCGCCTTAGGATTAGAAACCGATGCTGAAATAACCGTGAAATGGCAAATGATTTGTGGCTTTTAATTCCTCTTGTCATTCAAAATTATATGGAGACGAAATAATTTCAACGAGATTGCACATTATTCCAATTCTCAAGAATTTACTTATGGCTCAAGGACCTTTTAATTAGTCACCTTTGGAATAGTTTTTTGGAAGTATGTACCTAAAGCTACAACAATTGATAATTTATTTATTGACAGACCACGTATGGTCATCATAAATGATGGCTACAGAAAACGAAGTCGTGCGTTAGAAATTCTTTTGAAAAGTTAAATGCCTGAGCTTAAGTCAAAAACGTTGGTAATTTTTTGAATTAGTTGTGAAGTTCTATGCTTCTAAAAAAAACACCCCATACAAATACTTATTTCTACAAAATGAAGGCAGGAATCTAAAATTTCGGACACTAATTTGTGGTCATCATAGATTTTATTGTTGCGTCCTCCTATCTCCTATGAACCTATCCTATCTACTTAACTCCTATGTAAATAGCTATATTACTCAAGACCGCAAAAGATCAGTATGTACAAAATTATGTACATACATATGTATGTATGTATGTAGGTACCCAACTATACCTACCTATCCTACCTAAATGCTCAACTTCAACCTTTGTTCAATATTCACCATTTTTTCTTTTTCTCTAAATTTTCTTAAACCCAAATTCTCCAGGTAGGTAAGGTACCTTTAGGTAGATAAGATACAAAAATAAACCAAAAACCCGCTTCACTGATTGGAAGATCACGCCGCCTTCAAACCTTGTTTTAAGACTTGAAGATTACTTTTTTTTATTGTGGTTTTTATGATCGTTGCTCGCTCGTGCCAGAGGCAGAGGCCAGCCCATCGACCTGCTTAAGAGAGGGCTGTTGATATTGATGAAACGTGATTTTATAAATATTTTACTTTGAAAAATTGTAAACCAAATCAATTTGGTCCAATTCACTTCACTGTTCACTTTGTTTATCATAAATTTAAGAGACAAATATATAGCCTTCTCATAACTCTTAAGTTCAAACCCATAATATTTATCTTGTTTGGGACAGATTCTCTCTTCATTTAAAATACTATCAATATTATTTTTAAAAAATACATGTGTGCCGTGTGGTGCTTTGCTCTTGTTATCGATTAAAAGAAATTTTCTCTTTCAAAAATATTTTACCAAACAAGTATGATGTCTGAGAGAAGGAATGGGTATGAGACGGTTTTGTTTTTGTTGTTTTTGCGAAATCCGACATACAAATGTTATGTGTAGATATCTGCCTACATACGCCTACGATATATGTATGTATACTTAATCAAGGTATGTCGAATATTTTATTGCGGAATGCAGTACCGAACTTCCGAGAGAGACATAGTGGTGCATTTTTTAAGGCTATGCTCTTGGTAATTTGTCATAGGCCGGCTCGGCACCTAGATAATCTGAATCTCATATATGCACTAAAACAAATGTGACTAAAACAAAACCTGATTTATGATGATTTTATTTTTATTAATTATATTGACTCATCATAAAGTCAAGTACGTTGGTTAGTGGGTATCTTTGAAATTAGCCGACTTCCTCTTCCAGTGAAAGCAGACTTTTCCGGACATGTCCGGAGGCTTTTTTTTTACTAGAAATTACAATTTTACCTCAAAGCTCATAAAGTCGTTTCGTGTTCTAATATAATTATTAATAGTATCAATTTCTAGACCATTTTAAAGGTACGTAAAGGTAATTTATGAGAGTCTATCAAAAATAAAAATAACTTCGTTTAAAAGGCGTCTGTGCTGTAATTCCATTTTGAGAAAAAAGGAGATCAGATATCTTCGAATTTACCAAAAAAAAACAATTTCACCTAAAAATCTAGATATCTACCTTTCAGCCTTTCACTCATATTGCAAATAACAACTATCAGTCGGTAATTGATAAATACATTTTATTTAGAGCAACTGCGTAGCTCGGATTATATGGTATCTCTATTAATTCGGGAAAATATGCGTCAAGACAAGGTGTAATGGTCATCTTCTGATGAGCCCAACCATTGCACCGGGGCGAAACGCGTATATGAACACTTGCTGAATGATATTTATTTTATTTTCATGATTTTAAATCATTTTATTAAAAATAAAGCTCATTTCTGGTAAAATGGATTTAATTAACTCCCGCTAGCGGTGAGACTTAAGGCTCAATTCTAATAGACTTGAGCGAACTTCAGCTAATATTAAAATCGAACGAAAAATGTTCGTTAAAATAAAATAACCATAATAATAATAATAAAAAAACTGTCAAACTGAGGTTTTTTTGGTGAATTGTTTTGTTTTTTGAAAAATGCACTACAAAATTATACATACGTAAAAAGTTATACAAAAAAATATTGCATTCTGTTTTTAAAACACTTCATTATTTATTAAATAAAATGAACAGAACAAGCTCAAAATGCCATCGTTAGTGTCCTTATAAATTTCGATAGAATGACCAATATGGCTTCTTTTTTGTCGGGTTCCTAAAAATGAAGGCACTGGATAGTGACTAACTTCTGTATCATTTGGGTTGGGTTCGATATCTCGGTTTTTACATTCCCGTTTTTAAAAATCCCGATTTTCTTAAATCCCGTTTTTTTAAATCCCCCTTATTTAAAATCTCAATCAATTACAATCCCGCTTTTAAAAATCCCGTGATTTTAAAACTTTTTTTTCGGGATTTTTCAAAAACGGGATTTTAAAAAGCGGAATTCCGATACGCTCCCGGATCATTTCTCTCGTACAGAAAACTTTTTCTCTCGTATTCAGATAGATTTGTTTATTTTTATTTGCTAATAGCTAACGTCATGAGCTAAATTGACAAGGGACAGAAATTAATAATAAGACACAGCAACATGTAAACCTGGAATTGAGTTGAAATAGGTTTTAAATTTGACATTTATGTAAAGTTCGAGCCATTTCAATGGCACTTTCGCACAATGGCGAAAGTTAACGAAACGAAACGAAAGTTAGTAAAACGTCTATTATGGTTATTGAAATACAAAACAATGTTTTGGCTTGTTCGCTAGAGCTGCCTCAAGCTCGGTTAAGTCTATGATAGTTGGGACTTTAACGCAGGTATATTATTTTTAATGGGGGCCATCTTAAGTCATTTGTTTATAAAACGAAATGTTGGAAAATATAGTCAAAAAAGGCCTTGAAATTATTTTATAGTAGATAGGTATTACAAAATTAAGTTCTAAAACTTTTACAAAAAACAACCCATAGTTAGTCTAAGCTTAGTTTTATTCAAACAATGTCAAGTATATGCTATTATCTAACCTAGGTCAGTAGTTGCTTATGGTTACCTTGGATCTTCTTCCTATTTCACAAATTTATTAAAAAGAACATTAGAAAACCGAATGAAATCATCATAATCAAAAGAGAAAACTTACAATAAGTTATGCAAATTTATAAATCATAGTCTAGTTCTCTACTCTGAAGACGAAGAGTAGGTGAGTAAATTTTGGCTCTTCTCTTTACTACGATAATAACTAATTTTCTTTGCAAATAAAATCTACCTACCAATTAACTTTTGTTCATTCATAATTTTTATTTTTGTTTGGTTTGAACGCGTCTTCTTTTTCTAACAGATGTACTTTGGTTGCACAGATGTTTTACCTTTCCTTTCACTTCTCGCAGTTCACTATCAAAATTACATGAAGAACATGACCAGAGAAAAGAGAATTCACCTCGTAGTCAATCAAACATGGGCCAATGCAATGTTATACCCATAGAGGAAATATATTATCTAGAGTCCCGACTTAATGGGTTTGCTCTCTTTCGGCCTACAAACTAAATTGAGCGAATTTTGCCCATTAGCATAAGCATGTGTTAGTTGTCCCGTGCATTTCTTATGGGAAAATGCAGATTCTATGTAGTTGTTACGGGCTTTTAAGAGAGTTACCTCAAATAAAATTTGAGGGTGTTTCAGGCAAGACGGGTACCAGTCGGGACTCTAGATAATATATTTCCTCTATGGTTATACCAGTGAACAGACAACAGAGGACAGACCAATATATGTTATGTATGTACGGCGGTACGGTGGGGTATGCCAAAGAAAAGACCAAATCAAACTTCAATTGAAAAAAAACAACAACAACAAACCCTCTAAAAGGCAACCAGAAAAACCTCAAGACCTCGATGTTCGATAGTCAATACCAAACCAATACCGAATCAAACATTAACTGAAGACCGAACAAGGTGAGCGAAATAAATACAAAACAAAAATAAAACAAATATTTAGCCGAAATATGAGAATGACTCAGGCACAGGCTCATTATAAACTTTTGTTTTTAAATTGATTGATTTGAATAAAGAAAAGAGCAATTTTACTTTAAAAGAGCGAACTCATCAAACTCAATCGAATATATTTCAACATTCTCTTTAAAAACCAACTAACTTGAAACGACGATAAGGGAATTCTTCTTAAAGAGAGACCGAGCGAAAACGCCGATGCCGAAGGCAATGGAATTGTGTAAATTTTGATATTGTTTCACTGAAACGATATCGAACATCGAACTCAAACCTTCATCAAACCAACATCGATGAGAAATGCAGACAAAACGGTGAACGTGAATGTTGAAGAACGACGGACGACGAGCGACGACAACGGCGGCGACCAAAACTGTCTGCCTCTGCTTTGCTTGTCTGCCTGATGAGCGCCAGTGCCAGAAGCAAAAGAATCGCCTGCCGGAGGAGGTGTTTTCTATAAAACTATTCGTTCGATAGCAAGTCCCATTCAGTTGCGAACGGTTCGTTGCAGAGCAAGGATATAAAAAATTTCCAAAAACCGTGTTTTTAATTTTCTCTCGACCAAAAATATTAACAAACAACATAAAGGATATTAAAAAGAAAAATCTCATTCCAATCGCTAAATAATTTGTGGTAATTTTTGTAAACGAAAAATTCTCTCAAGTGAAAATTCAAAGAAAGAAAATTCGAAAAATTTTCAAAAAAAAGTTAGAAAAGTGCAAGAAAAAGTGAAAAAAAAAATAAAACAAGTGACAAAAATATTTTTGGATTACTCTTCAATTATTATTTTACTCAACTGTTCTGTTGGCCCAAAACGTCAAAAATCGTGTGTGTTTTTTTATTTTTCAAACAAAAAATTAAATTATTTTTTGAAATACGAGAGTGCAGCATTATTTTGAGCTGCAAAGTGTGTTAACTAAAAAAATAACAAACAAATAACGGATTTTCTTCTCTCAACTTAAACAAAAATAACAAAATAAGTTGTACTACAAAAATTTACTATAAAAGAAATTTTAATTCTTATCGGAAAACGAACCCTTAATGCATTTTTCGCGTGAATGAATTGATTTGCAGTTATAATAAGGTGAGTAACTGAGTTTTAGAGTCTTCAGTTTCAGTCTTTCATTTCAATTTAGTGAGTTTGTTCTCTTCTTTCTTTTGTATATATCGGTTGTCATTTCTCATTTATACCAACCAACAACAACAAAAACAATGTCCTTGCTTTAAGAGTTTGAAGACTGAAGAGTTTAGTGACTGTGTAACTATGACTATGACTATGATTAGGTATACGACATTTTTGTTATTAATGAAAAATAATAATAATATAAAATATGCACCAACTGTCAATGGAAATGCAATGACAGGAAAAGGAAGGAATTGCTACAGACGACGACGACGGCGACGCACGACGAAAAACGGAAAACGAAAAGACAGACGAACGGTTGTTCCTTTCTACAATTAAATATTGGGCAGGTGCTGTTGTTGTACATTTTGGTCGTCGTCGTCGTCTTCGTCGCAATCGCATTCGAGGCGAAATTTTTATCGAAATTTATTTTTATTTTTATATGAAAATGAAAAATAAAACAACAACAACGAAGAAGGAAAAATGTTTGTTGGTTGGGTTGGCCTGGTGTTGGCAATTATGTTGGCACAACAAATATGGTGTCGCATGGCGACTTCTTTACTACCGTACCGAACCGACCGTCTTAACTGCTGCTGCTACTCGCTCTCTGGCTTACGGTGGAGTGTCTCACGGCGGCAGCGGCTCGGCTCCGCGAGTGCGATGATGTAGAAAAAACAAAGGGTGACCTAGTGGCTAGTGGGGAATACTTTTGTTGTACCTATCTTATTTGTTGTTGTTGTTGTGGTTTCTAGGCAAAATTTTGTAGTTTATTTTATGATAGTGCGAGTTTTTGTTTTTGAGAATTTGAGTGTTTTTTTTTTTGCGGCTTTTGGAAAGTCCCAAATCCCAAGGGGTGGGCCAGCCATGAATATTAAAGTTGTTAGATTACTTACCTAATGTTTACATTCATGTTCGTTATTTTGTATACGTATGAAATGTGACTCAGGAACTTTATCTTTCTTACCGGTGTCTAATGACCTCATATACAAAAATATACATATAACTTTATTTGACTTTTGACTTGGTTACCTTGATAGGTGCTATATGAGCTACATTTGGTAAGTTTACACCAATTTCCAAGACTTTTAAGAATTTTCTCAAAAATCAATTTTCTCTTGTTAACAGATGTAAAATGAACTTTGTACCTATTTTGGGAAAACTAATATTCTCAAAATTTTGACAACAAAAACAAGAAATTTTGTAAATCGAAATTTCTGAGATCTTAGAAATAATAAGTTGATAATTATCTTGAGAATATTGCAACAAATTGACTTTGTCAGCAAAACAGGTCATAGATTTAATGTCAAGGTGTCATGAGCCGAGGCAGGTAGAATCTTTTGAATCCTCCCAGAAAGGATATTAGAGGACTCAAAGCTTTAACAAACCAAGCTATATTTTGTTTTCAAATTTTCTGCTAAATTGTGCATAAACGGTTACCTTACATTTTTCTTTTTAAATAAGAAAACATTTATACATAGGTACCTAAAATAAGCTTGAAAATTATATTTTCAAGATATTTGAAATGTCCGTATTTTCAAACAAAATTTCTCACTTTTGCTGTCAGAAATCTGATAACAGAATTTTTATGATTCGAGTTTTAGAATTCTCTCTCTCTCACAATTTAAAAAGGATTCTATTTTGATTGCTAGGTTAGGTAAGAACAAATAATGAATTGTGTTTAAATTTCAATTTCCTGAACTTTCAACACGTCTGAGAAAATTATCAGAAATCATAGAAATTAAATTTTTCTTTTTCTGACATTATTTGGTTAAGGAGTAAGTCCTTATATCTTAATTAAAAAATTACAGAACTTCCAGAAAAAGGCAAAGTATAGAACCCGAAATGATTTAAAATTCATACCAAATTATACAGAATTACAGATGGTAAGATACCTACCAACCAACCCCCCATCCTGTCATCGTATCTAGCTAATTTTACGCTAGATTATAAATTTAAAAAATCTAGTCTCAATATTAAAGCTTATAGAGTTTATCTTTAAGCTGTTCTTAATCAATACCTTATAAAATAATGACCTACAAAAAAAAAGGAGGAAAATAAAGTTAAAAACATTTTAACATTCATTCATGATGAAGAAGATTCTTTCTCATTATAAAATATAATAAATTTTCACAGGTGCAAAAATGTGCTTAAAAGAAAAATGCATAATAATTTCAAAACATTTTTCAGCATAGTAAAAATTATAATATGTAAATACATAGTTATAGAAAGGTATACGTTCCTAGCATACCTTCTCCTACCTTGATATTTTCATTTCCCCAAAGGCAATGACAAATTTTCTTTTTTCTGCTTTTCTTATTTTATGATAGGTACGTACTCTTGTACTTTACCTACACTTTCATTGTCATCATTTTGAAATTCTTTTGTTGCATCAAACATAAATAAAATAAAAACTATAATTTCATCCTTTCGTTTTCATTTTGTGAGAATATTTTTATTTATTTTTCATTTTGCATTTAAAAAAAAAATGAAAAATGCTAAAATTTTTCTATCTTTATAATTTTAAGTCTTTATTCTTTTTGTGTGTAGAAATATGAATTCAAAAATTGAAGACAAAACAAAAGATCTGTATACAAATTGCCATTGATTGAGTTAACTGTTAATTTAATAAAGCTATCCCCATCACAGTACGACTTGATGATGATGACGATGAAGATATTTTACTTCAGACAACGAGATACATTTAATCATATCATAAAAATAAAGAAATATTATTTCTTTCCCTTTTCTTTTTCTTTTATTTTGATTATTAGACAAGGAGTGGTGGAGTGTGTATGATGGTTTGGTAAAGTGGCTAAAGTTGTTGCCTTCAAGCAACAACAACAACAACAATAACATTTATAGTATTTGCTCATCATGCACACCCCATTAGAAGTCTACTCATGTTACGGATGAATGGATAGGTAAGGTAGTCGTAGGTATCATATGGAAGTAAGAACGTATGGCCATGATGGCTATGAGGAGGAAGTTGAGCAAAAGGTGGCAAGATACATTTAAGGTAGTCAAGCAGGTAGCGCACATGCATCATTACAAAACAACAACTTTATACCACAGACAGTGCCATGCCTTCCATAGGTAGGTCTATACCCGACCAAACCTGAGCCATGCCATTGACTTGAATATTATGGTAGTTAGGTAATATGATGGACTTTGTAAAGTGAGGGAATTGAAAGACGGAAATTCACACGGAAATAAAAAAACGGAACAACCATAAAGAACATTTCTTACAAAAAAAAGAACACTCTACGCGAAAATGTACATATATTCCATCCCGGGTCTTAAGGGCATATATAATTTAAGTCGCTCGATTTTTGTTATAGAATATTATGTAGAAGGGCCCTCTGAGCAGGTGATCATGATGCGTGTACTTCAAAAATAAAAAAGAATGAAGACAAGACCTCCAATGTTGCAACATACATATCCCACATATCGCCCAAGGTGTGTCATCTCACATATAAGGTCTTTCTCTCTCTCTGAATATATGAAATCATAATTATTAGTTGATGGTAACATACCAACCTCTGCCTACCTACCTAGTAACAGTAAAACAACACAACATTTTTCATTGAAGAATATGTGTATATTTAGTGTGTAGGGGTTGAGGTTCTCCCAAATCAAGCCGAAAAGCGTGGGCCCACATGAAGATCTTGTTTTTATTTTTCTCCTTCTACAACAAGACACGGTTCCTATGGCCTTTTGTTATTTATTCTTGAGACTTTTTTTTTTTGACAAAAAGAATGATGATAATTTAATTGAAATTATATTCAAAAACTAAAGTACCAGTATAACCTACCTACCTACCTATGTATAGGTATATATTTTCCAAACATAGCAAGATCATCTCACTCACTCATCTGATCTGTTATTTTTAAATTTCTGATGTAATAATATCTAAGAATCTATAAATTGGTTCTCACATCAAATTTTCAAATTCTTTTCTTCTCGTTGCATTTTGTTGTTTTTTTTAATCATTCTCACATAGCTTCTCATTTCAACATAAATTGCATTTCATAACAAGATCTCATTATGTTTAGAACGATCAAGAGTGCAGTTTTGAGATAATTCTTTAAGAGATATACCGACTGACGACGACGAACACTAAGCGAGGACGACCTTTTAGTTGTAGATCAAGTGGAACGTTAGAATCATTATTATCAAGGTGAGATACTATTTTTCTTCTTCTCTATTTGGCTGCAAGCGGACAACTGTAATACAAACGGCTTATCTTGGATGATTATTATCGCCGCCGATTAAATTGACATTGGCATCCAATAAAAATTCATACAGAAGATAGCTAGGAAGATCGATAAATTGATATCTAATCGATCTTTTTGATGGGAAAATGAAGAAAAAATAAAAAAATTAGTCATTTATTTAAAAATAGAATTGATATTAGTCGGTAGAAGTCTTTTGCACGGTTTCTTCTTCGGAGTATATTTTTAATGATAGCACTTCTAACCGTGAAAAATTATATTCTTAGGGATTAGGTGAGTCTTCGTAAATAGTTAATAGTTGAAGAATTATAGAAAAAGATTGTTCATTGACGTTACTTCCAAAAAGTGATCTTCAAGTTTTTTTTTAAATTCTCTATCACTTAAAATTGACAAAGATGTTACTTGACCTAATTCTCTAAGTATTTTCGATGATGACAATCTGAATCATATAATTTGAATTTCCCTCAATTAGACGTTTCTTTTTACTGTTCCGATCATAAATTGGTCAGGAAGACTCATTCATCTACAACATCAACGTCAATACCACTGTCATTTTCTAGTTCTCAAAACATAATCGAGACTAACAATAGAGGCTCGATTTGACTCGACACCATATTCTTTGCAAATAAAAAAAGAAGAAAGCGTCAAGTTTTTGATTTGTTCGCTCTAAAATTCGCATTGGATGAATGCGCTCATTTTTGTTGTTGTTGTTTAGTTTTGTATTTGTATCTTCTCAACAACAATTCATATCTATAGTATCTTTAAGATAAATTTGCAAAAAATAGAAATAACCTTCTCTCTACTTCTGGTGCGGTGCATTATCTATCACGTACTTTTAGTGTTGTACATAGCAGCAGCAGCAGCAGTGAAAAGATGAAAAAGAAGAAGCTCATGAAAAAGATACAAAAGAAAATATGTAGGTACATGATAAAGAAGAAAAAACTGCTTGTAATTACTGACCCGCAACGAATTGTTGTGCCGACATACAAAGTTTCTTTCTTAGTTTCGTTTTTCTTTAATTTTTTTTTATTATGCTTAGCTTTGCCAGGTTTTCGTCTCATGAATTGTTCTGGTTTTAGGCTTTCATCTCGATCTGCTAAAGAAAAGCGTAAAGAGTTTGTATGACTCCTAAAAGTCTAGAGTTCATATAATAAGATGCAATTTAACACAAAACGAAAAAAAAAAAAAAATAAAACAGCCTTAACATTGCTCATTATTTATGATCACAAAAAGCACACGAAGCACATACATACATACAACAAACCTAGTAAAAGAAGAAGAGTAAAAATAGTTATGACTTGAAAGCATGTAGACAATAAAATGTTAATAGCGAAAGCAAATCCCGTGAGAAAGCATTCACGCACTCTACACTGATGAAGAAAAAGAAGAAGAAGAAGCGAAATAATAAAACAATAATATAATAATTTTATGTGTGAAATAATGATTGTTCTTCTTTTAATTTTCATAATTTATTATTTTAATTCTTTTTTTTTTTTTTAATTTATAATTTTTAATAACCACTGTCGTGAAATTAAAAGAAACTCATGTAATTCTGTCACGGAATGATTTTCTTTAACAAAATGGCTAGACGTGGTTTTAATTTCAATTTTGTTAATTGTTTTCTCACAACCGTTTTTACTTTTTGATTGTGGTGAAATTTTAAGTGAAATAACCAAAGTCAGTAAATGCAACTATTTCACTGCTCAAGATTCCACATCCCTCATTTCCCTTGTTTTTCGTCACAGCAGTTTTTTCACTTTTTTCACAAATTCTGGATTAGTATTAATTTTCTCCTTCCATTTTTTCACGATTTCAATTCGGGTGAAAATTAATTCCTTATTTTTTCACAATGTTTTTGTACTTTCTGAGAGTTTATTGAAATCTCAAGTTAAACAGCTAAGAGACAACAATTGTGAAATTGAAGTATTTCACTGCTTAAGATTTCACATCCGTTATTTGCCTTATTCTTTTTCACTGCAGATTTTTCACTGCAGATTTTTCACTTCGGATTGTGTAAAAAAGTTGTGAAAAATTGTTAAAATGTCTTCATTTGGATGGAAATTCATTCCCTTTTTTGCCTTATTCTTTTTCACTGCAGATTTTTCACTTCGGATTGTGTAAAAAAGTTGTGAAAAATTGTTCAAAGTTCTTGATTTGGATGGAAATTCATTCCTTTTCATTTTATTTCTCTTACTATCTTTTTCACTTGCTGATAGTGAAGTGAAAACACAAGGGAAATATTTTTCACTTTCTTTTTACTTTCTAGGAGCTTGGGGAATAACAGAAGGGAATAGTTAGTGTGAAATGTAAGCATCATTTTCTCTGTAGTTCTTATCAGCTTCAGATTGGGTACAAAAATTGTGAAAAATCAAATCAAAAATCAATCATATTTCATTCCCCCCTTTTTACGATGAAGAATACACCATTTTCACCCGAAAAAATGTGCCTATCGATTTTCACGACTATAGATACATATTTATATGAGGGTCATAAAGAAAGAAGAAAAGAAAATTGAAATCCTGACTAGAATTCGTTGATATGAAGAATGAGTATTTCTTCACTTTGTGTTTTCCTGTCCCTGTGCGATATCCCATAGCTTTTTTTTTTTCAGTTTTTCCCCCTCTTCAATCAAAATCTATTGCCTATTGGTGGGGCTCCCGCCTTCTTAAGAGAATACAAAACAAGAAAACGATATCAAATTGAATTTAAAAAAATGTATATAAATTCTATTGCCAGCTGTGGCGCCAAGTATAAAATAGGTTCTTCTTCTTCTTCTTGTTTTCTATATATCATATAGTCATGTGTACTCGCCTCTGCGGCACATGTGTTAGCCTTAAATAATTATTTAAGCATCTTTATACTATTCCCGAGCCGCCTGCCCTAGCTCAAGCTCAAGCCCAAGCCTAAGCCCCAATGCTGGATGCCACCCATTCATCGATTATGCTAAAGGGCTTTAAGCAAAAATGATTTATGCTAATGTCAGTTGCCTTTTGTGTGTGTGCTTTCTTCATTTTTATTATAACAATTCCCGCGACATATTTTATCGAAGCATGATGTAAATAAGTATAGTTATAAGTGTAGCTTCTAGCCACCCTTTCAAAGCCCCCTCCCAAGCAAACAAGCTGTCAAAGCTTTTGCTATTGAATCTCTACCCTTATCAATAGAAGAGCAATGAAGTTTTTGCCTTGCCTCTTCTTCACTCTGATGGTGGTCTTCTACATTTTTTCTTCTTCTGCTTCTTCTTTTTTTCTGTAACTTTTTTTGTTGTCTGTAACTGAAAATGACATTGGTAACAGATGTCTCGACGGTTAATTTCAATATTAGTGCTGTTTTTTTTTTTCTTGTGAGTCTTCTCCTGTCAAAGAAGACAATAATTCCCTGGTCTCATTTTTTTTAAGGGAATTTTAAAGAGGGTAATGTATCAGACATAAAAAAGAAACCAACAACAACAAATAAAAAAGAAGAAACATAAAATATCACATTTTATTTTTATTATTTTTTTTTAATACAATTTATTTGAAAACAAATTTTTGAAAAAAAAAAAAATAAAATCAAAAATAGCTAAATTTAGTAGAATTTTGTAACAATATTTTCTTTTTTTTTCGTGTTGTGTTTATTTTTATTTCTTCTTCTATAAAAATCTGTCTCCGGCGGCGGTGGCGGTGGCGCGACTAAATTGCAGACGAAAAGAAAAACAACAAAATGCAAAAGCTTTAAAATTAAAAGGTGTCTGCGACTTTAGATAGGTTAGAAATATGCATATTGGAGGTAGACGGTTTTTGTTTATGAGGTTTATTCATAATTTTTCTTCATCTTTTTCATCTCATTCCACTCGTCCATTCCTCAGCTCCTTGATTTTTTTTTTCATTTTTGATATCTTGAAAATGATGATATGGAGGCTTCTCGTTCTTCTCCCCCTGGCGGTCGTGTAACATAATAACCATAAAACAACAAGATCAAAAAACACACACAGTTCGGTAGACATAAAACCAGACAGACAGACAGACAGTCGAGGCAAGTTGAGTCAATATAAAAACCAAGAACATTTTTTTGGGGGAGCAACTTGGAAGAATTGAAAGCGTTGATAAGTGTCAACTATTTTTGGGGGAGAGTTCAAAAAAAAAAAAAAAACAAAAAAGAAGAATCCAGTAGAAATAAATAAACAATTTGGTATGAATTGGAAGGAAATTTATTTATTTGAGAAAGAACGATTGACTTGGAGGGATTTATTAACACCGCGTGCTAAATGGGATGTGACAAGTCTGGCAGATTCAAGACTCAAGAGATGGCTTTTTTTTTGTAGATACTTATTTTAAACGACCAACACAAGATGAAGATGAGGAGGAGGAGGACGACGACGAAGACTGTTTCTTGATGGGGTGATGGCGCTTGTAGATTCAAAGTTCATTGAAATGCATTTAAATTCATTTGATTTTTGGGAATAAATTGATTAGCTATTTTTAGAAATGAACCTTCCTTATGAACCTTACAAATATTTGATGGCCGCCTTACAAAAACTTACATTGCATGATTTTTCTCATTTGCAACTTTCCATTTAGCAACAAAAACAACAAAACAAACTCCATCCATTAAGCTTATCACAAATAATTTAGTATATTTCTCATTTTCAAACCCCCCATGTAGTTATTCTAGCTACATAATATATGGTAAAAAGTGAACACGTCAGCTTGTCATGGTTAGGTTAGCTTGGAGAGTAAGTCGAAAAATCCTTCAAAAAAAAAAAGTGCACCTGTCAAAAATGTATCCTTTTACTTATGTATGTACATATATAAATACAAGGTACTTAACTATGCAAGAGTTGGTTGGTACCTATAAAATATACTCGCTCACGTGTGCATAAGGCACATATCAAAAACTCATTTTTGCTACCCTTAAAATTTACTCGTATTTGTATATACGAACACAGGTGTATTATGCCCACACGAATGATGGCTGTCGCTGTTGGTTCGAAAAACACCACAAACCACCAACAACGAAGCACGAAGTTAAACCCTTAAAAAAAAAGAAACATAAAAATGAGGGGCTGACAAAAAAAGCGTCCGTCTGTCTAAAAAAGCGTCCTCTCACCGCTCTCCCATTGCATCCCTTTTGGTGGTCAATCTGTTTTCGATTAATTTCTTTTTTTTTTTTTGAATAGTCTATTGCTGCTGCTTCTGTCGTCGTCGTCGTTGTGGACATTTGGGGTGTGTGCCAGTCTGTTGGTAGGTTAGGAAACTTAATCATTATATTGCCACCATCATCAAGTCGACATAGATCACCATGGACGACGCTGCCGACGACTTTTGCCACCAACAAAGCTCACCTCAGTTGCCATCCATGCTTGTTCCTTTTTCCTTGTTTTTATTTTCTCCTTTTTTTTTGAAGAAAGACTCATTTGTTTATTTGTTTGGTCCTTCCACGTGTACTCTGTTGGCCATTTGTGTTGCTCCTTCCTATAATAGAGGTCGTCGTCGCGTCGTAGACGTTGTTGGTCGTGTCGTGGCAGCGTCATCGTCTTTGGTATACCTATAGCAGGAGTTGTTTAATTGATGATGATGTGTATCTAGATTATATCTATACCTCCACTACCTTGGCCAAGCCATATGCTTTCTATATGTATTTATCTGACAGATCCTTTTTTATTATTTAAATTGCAAACTTTTCTGTTTTTCCACCCTTAAACAGTTTTTTGCACTTTGCCAAGGTGTGTGCTTGGCTGTTTCCTGTTTGCCAAAAAGAAAAGTAAAACGAAGGAAATAAAAACCACGAAGGAGTTTGTTTTTCAAAAAAAAAAAAAGGGTTGCAAAAATAGAAGAATTAAAAAAGGAAGGGTAATAAAATGAAAATCAAAGAAAACATGCTATCGCGCATAGCCAAGGTCTAGACATGAAAATAGTTTGCCAAAAGGGGGTGAATTTTCAGTCGTGTTGAGGGGTTTGATGGAAGGGGGGGGGGGTGTACTTCACTTAGCTAGCTACTCCCTATCTCTTTTGATCAAACATACAATTGCAACTTATAGTTTGTCGAAAAAAGGATATACATACATACCTACCTACACTCTCATTTTATTGAACTATGTACATATTTATATATGTAAGAGAGGAGACTCTAAGTCGGGTTGGCAAATGTCCCGACTGACGAAAACGACGACATCAACACGACATAAAGGAAAAAGAAGGAAAATTCTGCGGCAATTTTTCTTTTCTTCGTCCTTTTTCTACCTAAAATTCTTTTCTCTCTTATTTTTTTTTGGTTTTGGAAATAGGAAAATTTTGCGAAAATGCTATGTAAAGATACCCAAGGGAGGGGGGTTGGTGTGAGTGGGAGGGTAGGTGACATATAGAGGGATGGGTACATAATGAGGCTGCCACTGCCAAACAAGCAAAAAAACTTTATTCCATTCATTTTCATGATGAATGGTGGCGTCAAGGCGAAGAAAATTTTGTTGCATTCTGTTTTTCTTTTCTTTATCCTTTTTTTTGTCTGTTTGTTGCATTTCTTTCTTTATTTTTTCACTGCCAACTTGGATGACATTTTCTCTGTGTATTCTGTTCTGTGGTAGGTACTCGTATAAAGACTGAAAAGAGGGAAGGTACCTTGAAGTGTCTGCCATTAAAGTTGCTTCTTTTCTTTTCTTGGTCTATTTTTAATTCTTGTGCTGCCAACACCAAGAACAAGAAGAAGAAGAAGTATAAAAGAAATAAATTTTCGATTTTTTTTTGTTGTGTTGAAATTAACCTTGGACTGCATTTTCTAATTTTGGAATTTTTTCTTTTTAATTCTCATTGCAGATTCTCCGTCTGTCTATTTATCTTCGTATATACCTATAAAGTGAGAAAAAGAAGTGCGTTCTGTGCGTCTGTTGAGATCTCAAAGCAAAGCAGAAACATCGATGTCTAATTACTCGACAGCGACATCCGCGACACTAAATTGTAGCTGCTAAAAAAGGAGTGCTCTGGCGTCTGCTAGAATTTTCCAACAGAAAAATAAATAAATAAAAAAAAAAAGGAAATCCCAATTCCAATTCGAATTGACTGACAAACAGCATTTTCTGAATTTTGCAAATAATTGATGAAGACTTATTCCATGTTGGGGCGAAGCGAAGAAGAAGAAAGAAGTAAAGCAGCACTTCCTCCCCACTTCATCCATCAATTCCTTTGTTAATTTAATTCGATGATATCGAATATTTGTCAAAGGATTACATTTGCAGAGTGAAATTTTAGATTCACCTGCAAAAAAAAACCTTAAAAACCAACTTTATTAGAAAGAATAGAACTTGACAAATGTCATCAAGTATGGTCCAACAGGAACCCACTAGACCACTAGATCAAGATCAAGACGAAGAAGACGAACAACATCAACAACAGGATCAGGATCAGGAGCAGGATCAAGAACACCAGCATCACAATCACCATCATCATCATCATCAATACCATCAATCTACTGTTATTGATATTCCATCAGATGACAACACTTATGTGGAGAATGCAATTACCTATAGTTCGGAAGAGGAGAAAAAATATCTCGCCGACTATGATAGATGGTGTCCACCACCATTGTTTGTGATAATGATATCGTTACTTGAGGTGAGTTTTTTTCTTCTTCATTTATTTCTTCAAACTGAAGTCTCTTCCAATGCCAAAAACTTGACTTTTCTTTGAATACAAAAATTCTTAGAATGAAATGCCACAATGCTGCCATCTAGGGCCACTTCTTTTAATTTAATGAAATTTCTCTTTCAAATTTCTTAATTCTCAAAAAACTTAAGTTTTGTATGAATAAACATAAAACAACAACGCCAGGATGAACCATTGGACCATTTCTTTTAATTTAATGGAAATTCTCTTTCAATTGTCTTCCTTTAATTGAGTCTTAAGATAACGGAAATAGATTTTATTCACTAAATAAAATTCCCAAATAAACCCCCCAAACAACAAAGAAAATTAATTATATTATACCCTCACAAACTATTTGTTGTTTTGTGAAATTCAATCTTATTGTAATGAATTAAACCGATGTACCACAGGGCTCTTTAATTGGTCCTATTATATTCAATTTAATATTGATTGCTGAATTAATGTGACACACAAATAGAGACAAAAATTTAAGAAAACATAAATATCTAAATACTGATATTAGATTGCTTTTTGCCTATGTAGGACTGGGACTTTATTCAACCCCTAAAGTTGGATCTGCCTTTAAGAGAGAAAGAGAGACTCCATGTCTCCATGTCGTCTTTTTAGTCGTCACAGACAAATAACAATTTTCTTATTTTCTTCAAAAAGATCCAACACACAAGACGCCAACTCATTCATTACAATAAAAGTTTTATGAAGAAAGGGCAATAAACTATCAATCCTTGCAACCTAAACCCTCTTTACATTTTCTATACTATACAAACTGTAAACCAGGAAAACCCATTTTACTTGTGTATATAGTATAACAACCCCTGTGATGTATAGTCGAAGAATCTGTCTGGCATCGATAAAGTCTCACTCTTATGGCTATGAAGAACAAAACCACAACACAAAAACAATTTGAAAACTTTCAACTTGTTTTTCAGAGAAAGAGAGTACAAAAGCAAAAATAAGGGGGCTTGGGTTGTACGAGTAAGTAGTATAGATTCATAGTAAGCTGGGTGGCTTTTTAGTTAGAAAAAAGGGGGCTTGAGTATGTCACAACTATTTTCACCCCCTTTTTCTAGAAGAATGCGTGTTTTATATTTCTGCAAAGAAGAAGGAGAGACACAAACCCATTAATAGAAGGTCGGAAAAAGCATAAACGAAGAGCGAAAGAGAGAAGTAGAGAGAGATTAAAACTTCCCAACTCCTCGACCTCCTCCCAATCTATTGTTTTATGTCCAATCAATTTATATGGGAGTGAGAGACAAAAATTTCCTTTTATAGAAGAAAACTATGAGGGTTGAAGTTCCCGCATTAGATTGATTAAATTTACTTCATTTTGGCACCTAAGGGCTTGCCAAAGACTCTTCTTGGTCTGTTATCTATTCTCTCCCCCTTTCCTCTTAAAAGAACAATGAACATTGAAGAAGAATTGCAAACTGAACACCCAATATATGCCATAAGTGAATTATCTACCCACAACTTGCAACTCATCACTAGACCTGTCTATGTTGTGGCTCTGGCTCTGGCTGTAGCTCTAGCTCTAGGCCCTCATATCCTCTTTCTGATGATTCCTTTCATCTTTTTTACTGCCCGACCCTTCAGTTCCGTCTGTTCGTCCATCATCAACCAGCAAGACGTATATTGGGGAGACATCGAGCAGACATTGTGAGCACACCCTTATGTCTGTCTCTGTGTCATGGAAACTCGACTTATGGCATTTTAAAAGATTTATTAAAGCCTCCCATGTTTCTATTTATAAATGTTTAATGAATGATTTTTATTTTCTTATTGCAGATTGGTGTCTTTCTCTATGACTACATGACAGTAGATTTCCAACCCGAACAAAATATCCCAATATCCCAGGATTCGGTGCTTATCTATCGACCGGATCGTCGTCAGGAGATTTGGCGTTTCGTATCGTATATGGTGCTGCATGCGAATTGGTTCCATTTGGGCTTCAATGTTGTGGTGCAATTGCTTTTCGGGTTGCCCCTTGAAACCGTGCACGGATCGGCACGAATTGCGTGCATTTATTTGGCTGGAGTGTTCGCCGGTTCGCTGGGAACGAGTGTTGTTGAGTCGGAGGTGTATCTAGTTGGGGCTAGTGGTGGAGTTTATGCGCTATTGGCAGCGAGTTTGGCGAATTTATTGCTGAATTTTGGAGAAATGAGATATGCTGTGTCCAAGTTGGCATCGGTGCTTATATTTGGTAAGTTTTAAACTTTTCTATTTTCAAACTTAAAAAAATGAGTCAATTTTCCTTTGCTCAATTTTCACTCTTGAACTTTTCCTTGATTTTGAAGTTAACTAACAAATTTTTCCTTTTGTTTTCATTACAGTATCATGTGACGTTGGATATGCACTTTATTCCCAATACGTAAATGAGCCGAATAAAGCTCCCGCTGTATCATATATTGCACATATAACAGGAGCATTAGCTGGTCTAACAATAGGTTTATTAGTTTTAAAAAATTTCGAACATAAAACCCATGAGAATCTTATGTGGTGGCTAGCGTTAGGTGTTTATACAGCATTTACAATATTTGCAATTGTTTTTAATTTAATAAATACAGTGACTGCGCAAATACTCGAAGAAGAGGGTGAAGTAATGAGACAACATTTGCTTCATGATTTGGGTGTTTCGTAAAATAAATACTAAACAAAAAATAATTTTTTATTAAAAAGAAAAACTTTGTATAATTAAATTAATTTTAATGTTTTGTTTATTAAGAATTTTTATATTTTTTTTTTGTTTTATTTCTTGAAGTTCCAATTTTTTTATTTTATAATTTATTTTGTCTTTCTAAGTCGCCTCTCTAATAATTTCTTTAAATAATTAACTAAGAAAAAAAAACACTCGCAAAAGAAAATAAAAACTACTAAATTAAAGTTTTTCCTATATTAAATAAATAAAAATATATTTTATTGTTTATTTTTTTTTATTATTATTTAATTTTATTCAAATATGAATATAAATGTTATATATATTTTTTTTTTTCAATTAATTTTAAGTATCTATATAATTATTCTCAATTAATAATATTAATTTATGAAATTGATCCCAAAACGTGAAACAAACTGTTGTGATATTACCAAAGACTGATTTGTATAAAGAAATATGAAAAATAAAAACGTAAGTTAGTAACAAATGAAAATAAAAAAAAACTCAAATCCAAAAAATAAAGATAGAAAATATTTGTGTAAATATACATTTAAAAATATGAAAATATAAAAAAGAATGGAAAAGTGTGTAAAGAAGATAGTGAAATAGTTAATTTCCCACTATATACTCCTCCTCTCTCTTCGTCTCTTCTTTTTCGAATGCGCAAAATCACACGAAAAACCGCAAAACGCAGTGTGGTGATTTTTTCTGTGTAGACTTGTCGTTTACTGCAGTTTTAAAGTCACTTAACTCTCTCTTTTTATTTACTAATTTTCAATATCAGCTCAAAAACAAAATAACAACAAAAATAAAAACCTACAGCTGAATAAATGATTTTTCAAAAAATCATAAATCAAAAAACAAATAGAATCCTTAATTCTTCTTCGCAAGCAAGCTAAAAAAAAGAAACAAAAATTTAATATTATAACTTAAAACTAGTCGACAATTCAATATTATTATAATTAAAGCTAAAAAACAAAACAAAAAAGTATAAAATTAGTGAAATAAAATATCATTATAAAGAAATATCTAATAAGTTTAAGGTTGTTGATAAATTATAAACAAAAAGAAAAGAAACAAAATCAAAAGATTATTAATTTATATTAAAAAAAAAGAAAGCCGCCAAATATCCTACTATAACTTTTTTTTTTTTTATTAATTTGTTTAAACAAAACCAACTGACTCAAAAGAAAAACTGAATCTTCAAAAGGCTTAACTAAATTAAAAAAGATCAAAAAAGAAAAAAGAGAAACACAAAAGAGTATTATTATTATTATTAACATTATTTATTTGTTATTTTTTTTATTATTATTATTATTAATATTATATATATTTTGTTTTGTTAATTTGAAAGAAAATAATTGTATACATTCAATAATTGAAGAAGAAGAAGAAAAGAAAAAAGATACAACGAATATCTTCCGTTTCATATTTAATTTTTGTTAGTTTTTTGTTTTTAATGTAAATTTAAAAAAATATATAAATGAAATAGAAAAGAAGAATTCAAAAAACCAAAGAAATACAAACAAAAAATAAATAAATAAAATTTGTATGTAAATGTAAAATTAGATTCAGCATAAAGAAAAAATAAAAAAAAATATGTCCACTAAGAATACCAATTAAATTTTTGTTCTGCAAACAAAATCAACGATATATGAAGAAAAAAATATGAATTAATCATTTGTATATTGTAATAATCATCAATGTAAAAATGACCCCCTTTTTCGTTGCAAAGAAAAATACAACAAACAAAAATATTGTCGCTGCTGATGCAAAACAATTATTATAAACAAAAAATACAAAACAAAGTTATTGTCAAAACAAAAATAAAGAGATGAAAACACTGCCAAAAAATAGTATATGTTACAAAAAAATATCAAAATAATTACAAAAAAATCAATAAAACAAAACTAAATTATTAAAAAAAATCAATTCAAAGTTTTTTCTTTAATGTTCGAAAGGATGGTGTTGAATTTGTTCACTTCTTGTTGCTTGGCAGAAATGCTGTTTTTAATTTTCAGATGGTTCTACTATTAATGGTTGATTGGAATTTAGTGTGAGGTAACAGGTAAGCTTTAAAGGATATTTTCAGATAAGTCAGAAATAAATCGAAAGACAAAAAGGATTACAGAGTTCAGTGTTGTGTCCAGCTGAGTTCTGGCACTCTTTCCATTTTACAGGAACAAATTCAGTCAGTTTCCCATCGGCCTCTAACTTTAGAACAAATATAGTAAGAAACGCAAAATTTGAATTTTTTAATAACATAGATGGGGTCATCCATTGTACCAAGTTTCATCTTAATAACACAAGTAGTTTCCGAGATACAGAACTTTAAAAATCGTAGTCATTGTTGTTGCATAGGGGGCGTGGTATCCACCCACTTTCTTATTCAACATATGATTCAAAAGATCTATTAATTGGACGCTTCGAAGTGTTTTAGAATAATTAAATTTAGTAGTAGCAGTATCTACAAATGTACACAAGAACCAAAATTTAGGAACTATAATTGTGCATTCAAGGGGCGTGGTATCCACCCAATTTTCATGAATTTTGTGTGTTTATAGAGAAAACTTCTGATTCTTGTATAGAATGATGAGATTATACATAGTGAAAGAGGTTGATGTGTATAAAGACAAAGATAGAAAATCAGAAATTATACACTCAGGGCGTGGTATAAGCCCAATTTTCATACATTTGTTATCATTTATGTATTACACTTCTGAATCATATAGAATGAAGACATTTGGATTATAAAGAAACAAAAAAGTGTATATTTTTTTAGCAAAAAGCAGTGAAATTTCACAAAGCCCATAAAAGCTAAAAAAAGGAGCAAAATTCTGCTTTACAAAGGGTGTCTTTTTTTGGACATGTGGTTTTAAGAAGAAATAAAGCGCATATGATATAATGTTATGGCCAATAATGTATCTTTTTTTTATAAAGATAAGGATTTGCCACTATGTTTTGTAAATGATTTCAGGAAAGGGGTCGACATGGCTGGCTTGAATTTTTGACAAATTTTTGCCGTAAGGGACCACTTTGGGGCCGTATGCCAGCAATAACGCGGCTTATCTGCGTAGATAAGCGACTTCACATAAATAAATGAATTGGGTGGCGCAACAGTCCGTTGAGAACTAGGGCTAGGGCCTAGAGACTTACGACTCTCAACCATTCCTGTTTGCGAGTACTGTTGTCAGGGATGGAGGGGACCTAGAGTTTTAAACCGAATCCGAACGGCTAATTTGAGAAATCACTTTTCATGACAAGAATTACTCTTGAAGAATGTGTCAATTCCTCGCAGAGGCAGTATCCGTGAAAAAAAACTTTAGATGTCATAGGCAGGGATCGAACTCAAGACCTCTGGCATGACAGTCAAACGCACTAACCATCTTGCCACGGGTACTACAAGCGACTTCACATAACCACAAAAAAAAATAACCCCACAAAAAATAGTCCAGCGGTTTTAAATTGCACGATATTGAAAGGTTTGCCACAGGCCCACCACTCGACAAAAAACCTGTTTCTTTAATAAATTGATTAAATTGTTGCATCAAGCGAACCGAAACACTGTTTTGGTAATAACTAATAAATGTTCACGATTTGTAAACGTTATTCGGGAATAAGTCTGTTCATTGTGAAATGGCTGAGCAAAACCGAGCATAAATCAAGTGACATTGACAGCTGTCAAAATGATCAACTGCGAGAAAAAATTGCCAGATTGAAAACCACATGCCTAAAAAAACACCCATTACAAACAAATCTGAGTTATAAGTCTGCCTTGAAAAGAAAAGATATCTACAAATATTCCAAGTATTCACTTTGTGTTAACATTGTTTTATAGAAACAATTCATAATAATGGGGGACCGTTTCGGAATCTTGGTTTTTAAGATTCCGCTTTTCAAAAATTTAAACAAAAAAAGCTTGAAAGCCCGCCCGCTAAAATACAGATTTTTTTTACATCCCTTTTTCTAAAATCCTGATGGCTCAAGATCCTGCTTTATTGCTTTCAAAAAACTCAACGAATCCCACGCATCCTGTTCGATTTTTATTTTTAATAAATCACTCTGCTTTGATTAAAAAGCGGGATAGGAAGAAATTCAGGGATTTAAAAAGCGGGATTACAAAAAGGGATTTTAAGAAACGGGATGTTAATTGTGATGCTTTTGACCAGATGCGATTTAACTATGGTCTTCTAAGAATAATGATATTGATTTGACTTAAATTATTAGGAGAAATTATGTAATCAATAAAATTGTGAAAAATGAAACAAATTAACTTCTTATTCAAATTCAATTTCATTGGGTTTCTAGAACCCATCTATTTAACGGTGGGAAATGTAAAATAAAAAAAAAATTCACGAATATTTACTATATTATTTGAATTCCTAAATGTAGATTTCTTATATTTGTAGCCAAATCTTCAAGGCTTTCCAAAATTTAAATTTTTCTTCTAAATGCCTTTCGTTTAAACAAAAGGGTTGTTTTTCCTTAACCATACAAATATTAAGACCAAAGAAACAAAGCAAATCAAATTCATCGCTGTGAAATGCTAATTTTTGGTTGGGATATTTTATGCAAACAAGAAAATAGGTTACCTTGTTCTCAAAACATCTAAGCATTTTGTCGAAAGCCCTCAAAAGATTCAAGGACATGTTCCATTTTCGACGGTAAAAAACCTACATATTTTTTGCATATTATTTAAGCAAACGTCTTGTTAAAACTTCACCTTCACAAAATGACAATTAAGGATACAAATTTTGCGATCTACCTCTTTGCCCCTGAAGCTGTCAGCCAAGGCAGAGAATAAATAAATAAAATCCAATGGAATTGGAAGGCAAAACCGAAGAACATTTAGTTTGGTTGGATATTTCAATCAGAAGCGGCCGACCGCCGCCGACATCATGATGATCCCTTAATAGGTAAAGAACTCATCTCTTGGAAGAAACTTCTGAAATTGGATACACTCTCCCAAGGGAATACCATTTATTTAGTGATCAAATGTCCCCAGGGGTCTTGGCATCAACATCGAGAGTGGTCATCAACCGTAACCACCGCCGCCGACGACGTAACATCATTATCAACCAACCCACTGACTATGCGAAGCAGCCACCACCGCGCCGGCCGTCCCGCCACCGATGAAGACGATGTCGATCGCAGCGACAATAATGAAACGAATTCGTTTACGGACGAAAAAATAAAACAAAACCAATCAAATCAAAGAACGGATCAACGTACGTCCCTGCATTTATTTTGAAGCAATCTTAACTTAAGCGCGCACGGACCACACCGATGAGCTTGATTCGTCTGATGCGCCAGGAATTTGGTCAATTTTGGCATTCCAGCTGCGATAAAACTGCGACTCCAGATAGGTCATTACTCAAATCCTCTCGCTCTCTTTTGCTTGCCTGCAACAACACAAAACAAAAACCAAAAGGATCTGCGTCAATCAGTGATGTTCAATAAAATGCATTCCGCTGAGGCTGCGCTCCGCTCCATCTCTGGGGGATATCACAATGAAGTTGTTCGTTTTCAGATTAAGTGGGATTGGAATTGGTGCATATACGTACTCGTTTATTCTGAGGGAATCTGGATTTTTTATGGTGCTCTTCTGTGTGGCATCCGATCTCAATAGCCATCGAATGTTACCGCTGACATATTCACTCAAACGTCATTCGATTTGTACGTTTCCATGTTAGGGATTTAATAATGAAGACCTCTTTGTTGTAGAGGTTGTAGGCAACGCGGGATGTCGTCACTTTTTTATGCGAAAACGTAGCCATGCGTTGCGCCGTTGTTGATGATTAAGAAGAGGAAGGGAAAATTAAAGATCAGGTAGGCATGCTCGACATAGTGGTGACCGCATGCGTCTTCAAAATTTTTAAAGCTTGCGTTGCGAACTGGACTTATGTATATAAGTAAGAGGGTCTTTTATTTTCAATATAGAAGAGAAGGAGTATTCTTGATTTTTTTGACCTGTTAAGTCCCTAGGAATCCTACAAAATTTGTTTAGCTCAAGTTCGCAAACCATATTTTTCGCAATATCTTTTCGCAAGTAAGAGTGCCTTTCATTTTCAATATATGTAGAAGTGAAGAAGTATTCTTGATTTTTTTGAGCTGTTAAGTCCCTATAGGAATCCTACAAAATTTGTTTAGCTAAGTTCGCAAACCATATTTTTCGCAATATCTTTTCGCAAGTTTGTATTTTTGAAAATTTGAAAAAGGTTTTTGAGATATATTTGCGCAATAGTTTTTTTGAACCTTTGCAGTCAGAATGTATTTATTTTAACTTCGCAAAATCTTATTTCGCAACATCTTTTGTGCAGATTTGTATTTTCGATTGCTCGCAATTGATGCAAAAGTGTCACTAGAGGTTTCGAGAAATGTCTGCGCAATAGTTGAAAAAATATGAAATAATCACATCTTTGCAACCTTATGATCCAAGTGACAGACAGATGATAATAAAGAAAACAGAACCTTTGGTAACCACAAAGTTTCGGTTTTAAGAGAGTCCTTTTTTATTTTGAACCCAAATTAAATTATGAATCTCTAAAACGTTTGTCTAATTGAAGGACAACAAAAATATATCCTTCAAAGCCTCCTCATGAATAGTTAGTGCTCAGAGTTCGTGGAATATATTTTTTAAAAGTGATTTAATTGAATGTTCAGGCCATACGAAAAGATCTAAGGTATCTATATAAATCTTTTTCTTTTGCGGATTGTCCAGTGCACCATCAGTGGACGAGCAAACCCTTTTAAGGGCGGGTTCATTGACCAAGGATCAAGGAACATAACAGCTAATTGATGCCTTATTCTAAAATGCACATCAGGGGACTTGATACAATTTTTTTTGTTACTGCTGTCTGTCCAGAAGGCTTAATCCCTGCTATTGACAAGCAAACAAACATATCATAAGGCCAGGCCACTGGATGCCAGGATGATCCCAACTCCTAACCGCCAATCAATGCGGCTCGGCTTGATGGCTTGCGTGCAGCGGTCTAATCATAAGCCCACATATCGATTGGGTTGGGGCCAATCGACGATCAATGTCTATTTGCGGTGTCTGCCTATAGCTCCTGGTGGTGGCTGCCGTCGTTGCTGTGATGATATGATACTGCTGGATGCTGGACGCTGGACATTAATCGACCTCGACCAGTTCGCCCAAACCAAAACCGATCAAGATGACCATCATGTGTACGCCGTACGGGTATATCGAAAAGTCCACATCAGCGTCAGCCTCAGCATCAGTCTCAACAAAAAGATTGGAATTCTGGAAAGACTTACAAAAAAGTTGAAACGCAAATTTGGTAGAAGAATTTTTTTTTCTTTCGCTTCTTTATATTGGCCCATCAAAGCCAAGTATCCGAATCATTCAATTCATGGTCAGGAACATCAATTAGAAATTTTGTGATCATTTCGGAAATGCAAAACGCTCGCCTTAGAGGAGAGACGACGACAGAGAGAGAGAGATGCTAATGCCATGGGATATATAGGATCGTCTTACAGATTGTGATGTGTCGGTGGTGGCAGAAGCGGCAGTGGCAACGGCTGCTGTGGCGGTAACGCAACGGCTGCAGAGATACCAGATATAGACCCGCTGCCGATCTCATGCCTGATCGTCCAAGGCATCAATTATCGGTTTTTGTGTGTTGCCAAAGAGCAGAGGCCATAATATTTGGATGCCGAAAGCAGATCTTTCGTTCGTCCGTCCTACCGTCCGTGCGTCGCTCGGTGGTTGAACCTGAATTAAGGATGTATGCTTGACTTGCGAAAAGAGATGAATTAACATGCGACCAGGTGTGGTTTTGGTACAGGTGCTAGATGCACACATCTTCTCTTTTTATGTTGTTGTTGTTTTTGTTGCTGTTATTGCTTTTAAGTATTTTGGATTTTTTCGGTTGTTGTTGTTCATCCTTGTGTTTGATTTTGTCTTCCGTTTTTTATTTCGGGATTCATTCTTTTTTGAGAAATTATGTTGCGTGCAAGGAAATAATGTATAATGTACGATGGAAGGATGTGCAAAAAAATTGAAGCTCCTCCAGAGCCAACTGTTCTCAAAGCATCACACTTAAAAGTGGATTGATGATTAGACTCGTGCTATTCAATATGCCAAAGTCAAGGCGATAAGGGTATAAGTATTGGTTTAAATATAAAGAGGGGGAGGGGAGTTCTTGTCTTAAGGCCCAACAATAGTATCAGAAATTAATACCAAAATCCTAACGAAAATTATGAAATCTTAATCGATTTGGTAAGACTATTAAAAGCAAATATTAGCTTATGTCAATACCCAACGAAATTTGGCTTCTAAGTACTGAGCATAGTTATCACGACATTTTGTTGAAGTAACTACATAACCCATAGTCATAATGAAATTTTGCTTGAGTAACCGCAACTATCAAAAGCAATTATAAGCTTATGTCAAAAACTTAACGAAAATTTGCTTATACAAACTACCTGTCAAAAGCAGTCATAAACAATTAAATAATGTTTCAAAACTTAACGAAAATAGCTTATTAGTATTCCGCATATAGCCATAATGAAAATGTGCTCGATTTAATAGTAACATTAATTGAGTCAAAATCCTTCAGGGTTTGTTCCGATTTTTATTTCAAATACTTTTCTTTTTTTTTTGAGCTGTCAAATTCATACTTGCAAAATTTTAACGAAACTTAACGAATTGCACTTGAATTGCATTGCTGTTAAAGAATTGAAGTTGTGTGTTCGCAAAGTGTTATTCTTTCTTGTATCTGATCGAAGTTTGAAATATCAAACTCAAAATTTTGTATTTTTTCTGTTAAATGTAATCAGAGCCTCAGAGTTTTCTGAGTATTCGGAGCGCAATCAACAAGTTAGTAAAACTTTGAACACTACAAACTTCAAGCGAAAGAGATGAGAGAAAGCTAATTTAAATCACTTAAACAACTAAAATAAAAACGATTAGTTCAATTTTGTATAAATTAATGAAAAAAAACAACAAAACTTTAGTCTTCAAATGGATAAAATAAATTTCCATGTAATCAGCATGTTCTGTAGTCTAAAGACTCAGAGTTTCGAGTTTTAAAATCTAATAGAAGAAACCCAATTTTATTATATCTATTCCCTAAACAGAATGAGGTGTAGCATCAGAAAGGGAAATTTGAGTCCGTATTACAACCCCAAATTTGCTTCGGTCCAAAATAAGAGTACTGTTTTATGGACTATTAAAAATATATAAATGAAGCTCTCCACCAAAATTTGGCTTTGTCTTAATTTTTTCCAAGTAAGGCCATTTTAACTAATTTTCCTGGACTACAA
This sequence comes from Eupeodes luniger, assembly GCA_951509635.1. Classification (NCBI taxonomy): domain Eukaryota; kingdom Metazoa; phylum Arthropoda; class Insecta; order Diptera; family Syrphidae; genus Eupeodes; species Eupeodes luniger. The sequence goes on from OX608074.1 coordinate 4,209,665, forward strand.
TAACTTCCTTGCTCCTAGGCCTCAAGTAATAACTTTCGGCAGCTTACTCGATCTCTAGCTTGCTGCCTCCAGTTTCGATTACCAAGTTGATGTGCGTCGGCCTCAACTTGATCACTCCACTGGAGATGAGGCCTGCCTCTGCTTCTTGTTCCCTCAGGCTTGGCGTTGAATACCTTACGGGCTGGAGCTTCGATGTTCATTCGCTCGGCATGCTCTAGCCATCTTAAGCGTTGAACAAGCAGTTTTTTGACCAGTGGAAAGTCGCTGTACAACTCGTATAACTCCTGATTATATCTTCTCCGCCCCATGTTACTTTGCCTGTCGACACAAACCGGACCATAGATCGTACGCAGAACCTTCCTCTCGAAGATACCAAGAGATCCTTCATCCGCCTGAGAGATGGTCCATGCTTCTGCACCATTAAGCAAGAATGGGATGATTAAAGCTTTGTACAGTGTCTCTTTGGTACTTCGTGATAGGGCCTTATTCCTCAACTGCTTGCTTAGGCCAAAGAAACAGCGTTTTGCAAGGGTAATTCCACGTTTAATCTGCGCGCTGATGTCATTTGCAGAATTAACAGCAGTGCCCAGATAAACAAATTCGTTTACCACCTCGAAGTTATACATACCTGTCAATTGTCACGTTTTTACCAAGTCTACGGTGTGAATCGGCTCTATTTGACGACAGTAAATACTTCGTTTTGTCCTCGTTAATGTCAAAACCCATTTTCTTCTCCTTAGACTCGATATTAAAGAAGGCTCGTCACTGCTCGTTTGGTTCTTCCTATAATATCGATGTCATCTGCATATCCAAGATATTGTGTGGATTTTTGAAAGATGATGCCACTTGTATTGGCGTTGGTGTTGCGCACCACTCTTTTAAGGACAATATTGAAGCAGCTACATGACACATCGCTTTGTCGAAGTCCTCTGGTGGTTTCGAAGGTTTCGGTCGAGTCTCTATCAATCTTGACGCAGCAACGAGCATTTTTAAGCGTCATCCTGATAAGTCGAATCAGTTTGGTGGGGATACCAAAACTCAACATGGCACGGTTGACGGTATAGTTTGTTCCTGTCTACACTATCATAAGCTGCTTTAAAATCGGTGATGTGTTTCGATGTTATGTTCTTGGGTCTTTTCCAGGATTTGGCGTAGAGTGAAAATTTGGTCGATGTTAGATTTTCCATTCCTGAAGCCACACTGGTAAGGGATAATTAGCTCTTCAGTAAATGGCTTCAGGCGTTCACATAATACGCTAGACAAGATCTTTTATGCGATGTTTAAAAGGCTTATGCCTCTGTAGTGGGCGCAGAGAAGGCGGTCACTTTTTTTATGGATTGGGCAGATGGTGCTTAAGTTCCACTCGTCGGGCATGATTTCTTCCGACCAAATTTTAGTAACTAGCTGGTACATGCTCTTTACCAGTTCTGCTCCAGGGCACCTGTTTCCTGTTAAAACATCCCTGGATCTCCTCGACTTCACGCTGCTCATGGGCTTTTTTCTTTCTTCTGAGCAAGCGGTTCTCATCCCTTCTCTTGTTGACGTAGAGCTGGCGGGAAGATCGTGTCCTCCTTTGCTGCCACAGTTTGTATGCCTCCGTTTTGGCTTTGTTTGCCTGAGCACATTCGGAGTCAAACCAGGGGTTCCTTGGTGGCGGTTGTGAGAAACCTACTACAATAACACAGCTGTCATATTCAAAATATTCAAACTCCACTTTTAGCAGGAGCTAAGGAAGTTAAAGTTGAATCAACTTTTGCTGCAACAAGAGGATGTATACATTTCAAATATGACAATTTTTCATGCTGCGGCTGTAACTCCACCATTTTTTAAGCCAATAAGGCTGAGACACTGAATTTTCAAATCGTATGAAAAATGACGTGAAAATTATTCTCTATCTTCACGGTCACGGTTACGACAGCATAGAAAATCCAAACAATGATACAAAATTAAAAACTGCTGTAAAAATCATCCCTAATCTCATTTAACGTCCATCAAAAACCACTTTCCACATTCTTTCCAAATCTCTTTTCGATTCGAATGATTTAAAAAAGGGATGAAAAATTAACAAAATTAAATTATTCGACTCTTGGTCTTGATGTTGATGCAGGTATCTTTTATTATTTAGGTCGTATTCTCTTATTTATTTATGTTACCTAAATCCATCCAAATCCCCTTGAAGACACAAACAAAAATCACTTGCCGCAATGGCAACAAATCGGCATTAAAGCCCCTACTAATTATGCACTTAGCGTCGACCAATTAACGCAAGCCAACTTAATTTGCGCATCGCTTCCGTGCCGTCCAATTCATCTTCAAACCTTTTATCAGACAACAACAACCAAACAACAACAAAAATGACCATTTGCCATCCATGCGTGCCTAATTCGTTGAATGTTCGCACCCTGATAGGAATCTAGAGAATACTGGCCAAAAATAAAGATAAATAAAGAGCACTAGGGTTAGCATTTAGGCATCTAACAACCAACTAAGCAAGGACCAAAACTAGGACCAAAACAATAAATTTTATCACCAAAACATATTTACGGACATTGAAATGGAAATAGAAACGGGAAACGAGAAATGGAAATAGAAACAGAAAAGGTCGATCAATTATTTATGACCAATTTGACCTTAGTGCGCTGACTGCAGCGGATAAATCCCTGATGTAGTTGTTTCTCTCTCCGTCGCTCGTGGATATTGGATGAGATACCAAGAGCAGCAGTCGTTTGGTCTTCTTTGATTCCATTGGGTCTGTTGTTAGGAAGAGGCTTAAGTTAACAAGGAATATCTCACTTCAACGTATATAGCCAAGGGCAGATCACATCAGAAAAACACTCCAGCTCAGCTCAGTTCAGCTCAGACTATATAGGCGGGCTGAGAGGTGTGTGCCTGTTTACGGTCGCATTAATCCGCGTGATGCTAACCTTCCTACCTCTATTTTGGGAATCGCATCTTCTTCATTTTTCTTGGTCGTTTTGGTCACCTCTTGAAGAGGGCTTCTTTCTGCTTTTGCTTTCTGGGAGAGGAACATATCCTGGGAAAATGAGTAGGTGTTGCCTGATGTATTCTCTGTTGCATGTGCCTGAGCGCTGCGCATACATCATGTATGCCACTGCCATACACTCTATACTAATGGCAATTTTTTGGCGCCATCAAGAGTACGAGTATTCCTTCGCCTTGTGAAAATAAGGTACGGATCAGATCAGATTTCTGGTGCTGCTGTTGCTGCTGGTGCTGGTGCTGATGATGATGACGACCGCGACGATGAGGACGATGATAGCTGGGGTTGGGATTGGGATTGGGATTGGAATTGGGATTGCGAAGCTCGAATTTCGTCCTAAAGGTAACCGAACCGTATCCCTATATTCATAGTCGTTCATAGAGACGAGTACGGAACGGATAGTTGGGTTTGTTGTGGGCAATAGGGCACGGTTGGAGTTGGAACTGGCATTCATCTATAGGTTAGGTAACTATATTGAGATCTGATCTCTATAGAGGATTGGGCTTTATATAGAGAAGGCAAAAGTATTTAACACTGAAGTTACATTATGCAGCACATGATGATGATTCCTAGAACTGCAGGATGCCCACGCGAATTATTTCGATTTTCGTATTATTTATATTTTATTTATTTGTATTGTTTGTTGGTTGTTTTGTTATGGTTGAAATGATCAAGATCCATATTGGCATCGCCGCCGACCCGCTGAACCCCCCCTCCATAGCTCCCCTCCTTACACAACAATTATTATTATTGTTGAACGGACTGTACTGCACGTATATGTAGGTACTTTACTTTATACCAATAAAAAAGGGTTCCATGCTGAGTTAAGTTAAAAATCTCATGATGCGTATATAAATGTGCCAATCCTTAAATTTCAAAGATTTAAAATAGACCATCATCAAGGAGAATTGATATATACAACACGCGAGTAATTGCGTCGCGTTACGTTTGAAAAGAAACGAATGCTTATAGTTTGTCTCTTTGTCTGTCTATATTCCCCTGTCTATAGATTGTCTGGCTGGCTGGTTGTCTGGCACTGGCAGGCTTTGTCTACGAGTATATGTCAGTCTCGGGGGTTCTAGCTCTGCTGGGCCTTGGCTGCTGCTGTTGCTGTTGGCTGGTGAAATTAATTAGCGAGGCATGAAGCTTTGAAGTAATTGATTGCCTCCTTAGTGAATTCCATCACAGAAAAATGGGATGGTAAACGCTACGATATTTGTTTTTAATTTATACCTTTAAGGAAGAAATGCATATTTTTGAGGTTAGATCTCCTTTAAAAATTCAATACAAATATTTTGAGATCAAACGTATTCACACCGATAAGACTTTATCCTTTTGAGGTTTGAATTTGAGATAGCAGAAACAGCTTTACATAAATTGCCAAACATTTTTGACAACTTTCATAAACATAACATTTTTTGGAGTAGGATATAATTCAAACAGATTTCTTAAACTTTAAAAAACAACTTTTTGCCATAAGACTTTTCATAGACTCTTTTGATTTTAATTTCATATGACAAGTTTATAGAAAACGAAATTGAAGTAATTTCCTCTTCAAGTCCTTGACAAAAAATTCCACAGACTTATATTCTTTAAGTTTTCTACTCTTGTTGCAATAGACTACTTCTAACCTTTTTTCTTCTTTCAGCTTAAGAAATATCTTGAAGAAGGAAAGCTTCTTAATAACTGGAAGTATGGCTTTCATTGCAATAGATCCACTGGTGATCTCATGGTTTATCTCACCGAACAGTGGAACAAATCTTTACATCGTTTTGGAGAAAGTAAGATTATTATTGCACTAGATATTTCTAAGGCATTTGATAGAGTTTGACATCAAGCTCTCTTATCGAAAATGCGTGCTTTTGGTATCAATGAATCTTTTCTTCGTTGGGTTAGAAATTACCCTTCGGACCGTTCAATTCAAATAGTATTGGACGGGTTCAAATCTGATATGCATAAAATAAACGCTGGTGTGCCCCAGGGTTCTGTTTTGTCTCCTACACTCTTCCTTATTTTTATAAATGATCTTTTGTCTGAAACTTCTAACCCACTAAATTGTTTCGCTGATGATAGTACCCTCAGCTTTTTATATTCGCTTTTAGATTCTCATCCTTATCCTTGTTCTTCGGATGTGGACTACCAACGGAAGCGTATGATAAGCTAATTAAATTCTGATCTTGACATTATTGTCTAATTGGGAATCAAAAACCGTGTAGAATTGAATGCTTCGAAAACTTAATGCTGTGTACTGTCGAAAAAATCTTACCCTACCCCAATGCCGCTATCTATGAGTGGTACTTGCATCGAGGAGACTGAATAGCTATCAGTCCATATATTTGACATCGCCAAAAATGCTGCTAAGTGTGTAGGTTTCCTCCGACCGACGATGCAAGAAGTCTTTTACACCTTCTGATCTGGTTATAATTTATAAAGCATATATTCGTCCAAAACTTGAGTATAATTCCCATATCTGGTCAGGTTCTCCTATAAGCCACTTGAGTCTCTTGGACAGAATTCAAAAGAGAGCTCTAAAAATGATGACGACCGTTCTGCATCTCTCGAGCACTGTCGTAGGGTTTCATGCTTCTCATTATTTTGTCGGGACTTCCATAAACAATGCTCTAATAAAATAGCTAGTGGCATTCCTCCCCTCAAAGAATTCAACCGTAATACCCGTTCTTCTAGGAATGCTCATCAGTTTGCCCTTGAGCCGAATTTCGGACGTACTGTAAAGTATAGAGATTATTTCTTTGGTCGCACTACACGAATGTGGAATGCTTTATCAGACTCAATATTTCCCACTCATTACAATGTGCAGACATTCAAAACCAATGTGCATCGGTATTTCCTTTATAATCCAATCATCCCCTCCTAATTACTCGCACAGTGTTTAATCATTATAAGAGCATTCATATCCCCTTGAGTGCAAGTACAAAAAAAAAAAACCTAGAAAGCCTTTTATATGCACTCTCTCCTTCTTACTACCTCTGGCGTACCACAAGCCAGCCAGTTAGGTCCTCTCCTTTTTATCCTCGCCATTAATGAATAGAATAGAGTTGATTTCTAAATATTTGTCAACAGCTAACTTGAGTGTTTAACCAGGCTTTTGTGTGATGAAATCTCCCGCGAAAAAAAACACTTAACCTTCAAGTTAAATATTCAATCTTGTTCGTCCTTAAATTGTTTAAGAATTTAATCTCACAGAAATCAAAGTCAAATATTTATGAACCTTATATTCAACGCTTACAAACCTTTAAAGAAAGCCTTAGGAAAAAAAAACATTCCGGTCAAGGCTATCGAAAAATGTATATAATAACTTAAGCGCACTTACCACACCACCAATTCATAAAAAGGCCCACTTCAATTTAATGGCAAAGATATAATGCGCACCTACAAAATACCATAATATTGCTCTCGTAGTGCTGTAAGCTATTTTTCAAAGAACGGAAGGAGGTCGATCAAGGATTCTTAATTTTGTTGGTTGCAATTGCAAGGATTTTGCATCATGAATTAAAAAAATAAACAGCAAAAATCTAGGTTGTTACTATTATTGTAAAACATAACTGCATTCATATATTTTTTTTTAATTTTTTGTATCCTTTCTATACAAATTTTTATTGAAAATTTCCCACCATCATTCAAGCAAATGAATGCACAACCAGCTTTGATCCAATTTTTGATATAATTTCAATAGCTTACTGACTTTTGCACTTCTCATTTTGTTGTGTTGTACGAGTAGATATAGAGGAAGTTCTCTATATACCCACTACTCGTATGTATGGTATTTCCGTTTAATGCATACTCTAGACTCGAGCATCAATTCCACAGGAAGGCAGGAACAGGGAAAGAGTGAAGGTAAACCTATCAAACAGTAATAAAAGTTAGTAATAACGGAGGGGTATAAACGTATAATGTTAACGTAGCCGAAACCAAACTGCGGCGAGGAAGGGCATGACGGGACACAGCATCAGAAAAAGCAGAAGCACCAGCAGCGCACTCTTGAGGGAAATACTTCAATGACGGAGGACAGTTTTATGGAAGCATTTTTGTCGCTGTTTCGGTTATGAGGTTTCGGTATGACTTTTTCAGGACCTCACCATATTATTTTGTACGTTTTTTCTTCTTGCCAGTTTGGCGTGATTTTTGTGGGCAACTCGCGTCGTTGCCAGACAACAGCAGTGAATGAAATTTTATTATTAAACTTTTTCTCTCGTGAAGCTCATATTTTTTTTTCCAGGGAGGGCGATGGTAAGAGGCGACGACGGGATGGGGTTATTTTCCGTTTTTCATTTTTCGCTTTTCCCAAAAAAAAACCCCTATGGCTGCCATGTACAGTTTATTGTCGTTTTTCATTTTTCACGGAACGTGTATAAGTTGAGAGTAGACTATAGAGGAACGTTCCTATTTTATAACACAAAAAGTGGATAGGATATCCATAGATACGTTGCAGTCCTGTACGAGGACCTACCTAACTACGTTTTTCATAAAATGCGGGTGATGGAGGGGGTAGGGTGTAGGATATAGGGTGGATTTGTGTGGCTGTGGCATGCACCTGACAAACGGATACAGGGGCACAGGTGCGGAAATCCCGGGGATAAAGTCGTTTGCATGAAAAGGTATATAGGGGCTTAAAAAAGGAATAGGGACATAAAGAGAGGCTCTATTCGGTATGCTTTGTGTGCGATGCAATGAAGGTTGCACATCTCTGCGTCTATCTATATAAAATATGTACCTATATGGATTGGATAGTGTGATTCAGTGAAAAATGTTGCCCTTTGATATGACGATGGCGATGGCGTCAATGAAACGGCAGTGTATCAAGAACAAAGCCAAAATCGAGAGACATATACAGAGACTAAAATATTGAATTGAAAGGAATTCCAAAAGGATATACACGTGAATTGCTTACTCAACTCTAAGGGAGACAAAAACAAAAACAAAAACTCTCTGTTGAAAATGACTGACTAGCTGATGGTTTTAATGAATTGAAAATAGAAAATGTGTAGCGAGAAGAAAAGAAATAAAAACATTAATTAATTTGTTTTACACGACCTCGAATGGGAAATATATATTTTTACAAGCTGATGCATCAAGGACATGCCAATTAAAGAGCCTCCTCCAGCACATAGGGGCTTTTAAAATTGATACATACTCAGTTCGGTATAGGTATGTATAGGTACTTTGAAGCTGAAGCCGGATGTCAAGGGAGGCGGATATAGCGAGGATTAGATTTGTGCTCAGCTATTCTAATTGGAAGCACAGATTCAACGACTTGGAAGGTTAAAGGCGTAGGCGAGTTGCAAAACTGATGAATACAAATTGACTAAAAATATACTATACCCATACCTTAACTATATCTATTATATCGTGTATCTGGTGTTGAGATGAAAAGAGTTTCAAAATAGTAACATCAGTGAAACTTTTGAATTGGAAAGGGGGGAAACTTGGTTCATTAAATTTTTGTTTCACTTTTTTTGGGCTTTTTTTGTATTATGGACGGAATGAATAGAAATTTGGATGGCAGGCTTTTGAAGTTGTTTTTCTAAAATGGAATAAAGGGGAACGTGTTGAGAAATAATATGAAATAAATTGTTTGGTATTAGGGCAGGTGTGAAGGCTATTTCAAGGACCTTCTATATATACATAGTTAAGAATTGTAAGACAGATCTTTTTGGATACAAATTTGAATGGGAAATTGTATTTAATTGGAGCTGCTATACAGACAAAATAATTTTCTCCCACAACTAGAGTATTTTTTTGGTCTTTAAGAATGCAAGAGTCCAAAGGACTTAGGTGATGAAAAATTATTAATTCATAACGAATCTTTCTGTCCTTGAACTAACAAATTTCTTTCGAACCCTTCAATAAAAATTGTATTGAAAATTAGATGGATTTAACCAACAATATAAATACTGGTGTGCCACAGGGTTCCGTTTTGTCCCCGTCTCTTTTATACATAATGTTAATTGTTTCATTGATACTGACGAAAGTACTCTAAGCTTTTTATATTCTTTTTCACACTTACATCCTTCCTTTTCGGGTGTGGAACTGCCATTACATAAATTTGATAAGCTCATCATGAATTCTAACTTAAACAGATATCAGGTAGAATTAAAAACTTAGAAAACCCATTTCTGTTTTGTACGGTACAATAAATGTGTCTCTTCTCCTGATGTGGCTGCAATCAACAAAGCCTTTATGCGTCCTAAGCTTGAATTGTTTAATGTGTATGGAATTCTAAAAATAAAAGTCGGTTGACTTATGGTTATTCTCGGGGTGTTCCTTCCCGGTTGTCATTTTTTGGATTTGTTGATTAGTTAGAGGGTTGTTGGCATGTTTAGCCAAGTCGGTGGGCTGACATGGGGTCAGCGTAGAATGCAACGGCATCTTCGTTGTTGACTTGAATTATATTTTCATCCATACTGTTGACTTAGTCAATTGCTCTTCTTCATCAATGGATGGACACGATGAAAGGCCCAGCTGGCTTTCCTAAGAACTTTCTGGGCATGCGTGTTAAACTTTAATAGTTCGTGGAAATAATTTCCCAGGTACGGACGTCCTCTTGGCTGAAAGTGACGACCCATCTGGGAGTTTCAACTTCAAGTTTCTGCATATTGTCGTTTTTTGCGATCTTCTACGGATGACAGTTGACGGCCTTTTGAAGCAGATGAGTTCCGACTTTGCTGCGTTGATTTTAATACCCCATTTATGGTAAAAATCAAAGAGACGGTGGATGTGTGCTTCTACTTTCTTCACGGCTATATGTGGAGACATTGAGGAGCTGTAGGTCAAGTAATCATCGGTGTATAGAAGGTTCTCGAAGTTGATGGGGTTAGGTTGGTCAGATGTCAGGATGCTGTATAGAAACGGGCCAAGCTTCGATCCTTGGGCAACTTCAGCCCTGAAAATAAAATTTTTTGACATAAAATTTTCTGGAAGAGATAAAAGATAAAATAATTATTATTAGTGCGATTGGAAAACCCAGCATGTGAAGTGTATGGATAAGGCCTTCAACCTATACGCTATCAAATGCTTTCTCAACGTCCAGCAGGCATCCAACGGTGACACGATGGCTATTAAGAGCTTTGGTGATGTCGTGTTGAAACTTCATCAAAGTATGCAGCGTTGAGTGTTTTTCTCGAAAACCAAACTGCATGTCAGGAATTTTACTGTTTTCACATCAGAATTTTGTCAGTTTCCTTAATATAAGTTCCTTCAGGAGTTTGCTGATGTTGCTCAGGAGAGATACGGATCTGTAGTTAGAAATGTAGTTCCGATCTCCTTTCTTGGGAATTGCCACGATCTTAGCAGTTTTCCATTTTTGGGGAAAGAAGTCGTTGTTGAGGCAGTTGTTGAAGACGATTGTTAGGAATACAAACACTGCTTGCGGGAGCCTCTTCAGGATGAAATTAGAAACCCCATCCGGCCCTGTTGACTTCTTTGGTTTGCAGTAGTCTATTATTCCACATATTTCCTCTGTAGTACTCAAGTATGGGTTGTCAATTGGGTTATTTGCCAAGTTGTTTTTATTGAATACACTTCTCTCTGGAGTGGGAGCCAGAGTTTGTTGAATGGAATCTTCCACTTCGTCAATGAAAAATGGGTTAGACGGAGGGTTGAGGGTAAAGTTGCCTTCGAAGTCGTTGGCAAAGGGTTTCACTTTGTCAACCACTGATGTAATCTCAGTGATGTTGTCCATCATGACTTCCAGTAGTGGTTTATTTCTTCCTATAAAGCGGTTGATTTCCTTAAGGGCGTCTGGTCCGGGTTTTATTTCTCTCAATCTCTTCGTAAGAGATTTGTCATTGTGGTGTTTGCTTTAAAAGTTTAACCCTAATACTTGTTCTACTAAAATCTTTATCAGTAAGTTTATCCTTGAGCTCAACTACAGAGATTCGTTCTTCAGCTGTACTTCGCGAATGTAGAATGCATTACCAAGGTCTCTTTCTTTCCCTGTCATGGCAATGTTAAGGAATTCAAAACCAATGTACTTAAATATTTCTTTTTTAACCCCTTCCTTTTTTTTACCCCTTTCAGATTCTTCTTTAAAAATAAATGTATAATCTTGAAAGATTTGTTACTTCTTCGGAAAGAGGGAGTAGGTACTTCGAAACTTATTTCAAAACCAAATCTATGTAAAAAATTCAGTTTATCGCGTTTAATTGTCCAAACTTATTCAAATTATGGTCCTTCATGAAACTTTTTGAGAGCCATTATTAAGATTCAGAAATTCAGAAATATATAAAATTTCAAATTCTGTAATTTGGGTACTATAAAAATTCAAAACTTCTTACTACAAGAAATCATTGCGTTATTGTCACGGTATTAAATTCTTACCATGATTCATCTACTGTCTGCCTGTTTTTCATAAAACCATTAAACAAAAACCAAAAAAGAAAACAATATAAAACAATACAAATTATAAAAATGATCCAGGTTCTTTTCTTTTGTTCTCTAAATCAAATTATCGGAAACATTTATGCCCAGCGTAATGGTTGTGAATATTAAATCACAATTCATAGAAACCCACGAAGACATAATTCTTTAGTTTTGTTTGTCTCGAGTTCGAGTTCAACGCGACACGATCAACGAACAGTGCGTCGCGTCGGTCGTCGCGTCGCAGCCGAAATATATCAAAAAATCAACCAAAAGAATCATATCTGCGCTCATAATGAAGCCACCACCATTATCCAATTCCCAATTCATTTGGACGAAAAGGTGCCCGATGTGGTCGGCCGTGATGGTGATGGTCTATAGACAGAGACAATCTTCTTTGAGGTTCGAAAGAATCCAAATATGGACACACAAAGGCACAGCACGGCACGGCACGGCACAACTGAGCCAGCGCGCACTCCAAAAACAAGTCAAAAATAAATTAAACGAAAACAAAACAATTCGGATCCTGTCCACATCCACTATCCACTCCACACACACACACACCATGCACCGGATCGGAAGTCAAATGAAATGCAAGCTGAATTTTTAATTGTTCTCATTTTGTTCTTCGATTATATTTTTTTTTGATGAAAAATATAAAAAGACGAAATGTGTAATAATTTTTGTCTTGAAGGTTCTGGTGCGGTGACAATGTGCTGGCAGGGATAGGGGACATACCCGAGACACTATATACTCAGACTCACACTCCTCATACATGCCAACGGAATCACCACCGTGCGTCTGTCGTCGTGAGCTATTGCGGTCGGTGGCATTACCATTCCGTGCCACGTCGTTGAACATTTTATATCGATCGGTGATCGTGGTATTGATCTTCAGCATCAATCCAACGGACCATGGACCCTATGGAAGACAACCAAACTGACCGAAGGCTATACAGCAACGGCAAAGACTCTCGGAAGAAGATGGACAATCGTGTGGCGAAATTCCTTAAAGTTCATTCAAAAGGACAGGTGTAAGTCGGCGCCTGAACTGTGGACCTGGACATTCACCACCAGCTTCACTAACTCTAAAGAGCTTCTGCGTGTTAGGTTGTCTGCCCATATCGCCGTCTACCGCCGCCTTCGTCGTCGCTGTCTTAAAGATCTACACCATCACTTCTTAAGGCATTTTCGACTTCAACTTTAGTCGCCTTTCGGCTGTTTGGTTGTTATCCATATGGATGCATACATCTGTACCAAAACGCACAAACTTTAATTCAAACTCAAACAGAGAGCGATCTTCGATGAAAGATACTTTGATGGATTGATCTCTTGTTTTAAAATTCTGATAGACAACTGGCGCAGTTATATAGGAAGGTATAACCTAACCTATACTGGGTAAAGACTAAAGACATTTGAAAACCTTAACAAAGAGACTTTGTGATGATGGTCCTTGTTTTGTTTTGGGTTGGTTGCTTGGTTGGTCAGTCAAAGTCTCAACGAACGAAGTTTGAACTTAGTCCGTTCCGTCATCGTCGTCGTCGGTCGTACGTCACGTGAGTCAAGATGACTGCCACTTGGTTGGACAAAATCAATGTCGCGCATCTTCAACCAACGATCAGAGACAATTGGAACGCAATTTTTTGTTTTCATCGCAGTGCTGCTGGTTGGGCTCAGGGCTTTGCAGTGCATCACACAATAACGAATGCCAGAAAATCAAAAATTCAATTTTGTAATCTTTTGTGATGATCCTTTACGATTGGGGAGCAGCGGGCCCAACGCAAGCATCATCATCAACAACAAAAACCCTTACAATGGGGCTACGCAGATAAAAGTTTGATGGTGATGAACCGCCACCGCATTTAAAAGAAAGAAGAAGAAAAAGATTGTTTATAAAGATGATGATGGTGGTGCTTATATTGTGGCATGGTAAGACTTTTTGTTTTGGGATGCGTTTAGACGATTGATGAAGATAATAAAGATTGTATACCTTTTTTTTTTTAAAAAGATTCTATATAGGCAAATCGATTCAAAAAGAAATGGAAGACGAAAAGTCAAAACAAAAATAAATGTTTGTTTATGTTCTTTTTTACAAAAGAAAACGAAATTGAACCAATTTTAATATACTATGAACTTGGAAGGTCTTCTTACCTCAAAACTTTAAAGAAAAATAGGATTTTCAGACATTCAAAGTAACAACTTATATGTCACAAGGGCGGATCCAGACTTTTGACCAGACTTTGTCACACACTTAACATAAAGATGAGTTTTTGAGCGCCGCTTAAAAATGGTCTTTCATTTTCTCTAAAGGAGGCTGACAATATTTAAAGAACATAATGTGTATCCTAACCTTAAATTTACATATTTTAAGGGTAAAGAGACAACTTAAGTTATTAGATTATTTTAAAACACTGTTGTCCAGTAAGATATGGTCTGATTTGGACGACTCCCTAAATATGAAAGCATTCCAAGATTCCAACAGGATTCTAAATATGCCATATTTACAATAGCTTAGAGGGTTTTTGGTGCAGTTCACTCAGAAATTTGTTGAAAAGAAACGAAATTGTGTTGGAACATAGCTTTTTTCCAAAAATAATATATTCTGTTCTTGTCGGCATTTCTATAAATGCGAAGAACCCTACAAAAATATAGATGCAGAAACCCAGACAATGAGAAAAATCCCTAGAAAATTTGATCTTTGAGGAAAATAAATCAGAATCTGTTATGAAAAATTGTCTGGCTTTTGTTGACGTATTTTTTTCGGACTCAATTTTTGGGGTCTATTATTTTACTATGGTTATCAGTCTGCTGGCTCGTAGATTAGAGCTGATGCTAGAAGACAAATTATAAAAAATTACTGCTTTGCGTGAACATTTTGAAAATATTTTGATCTTAAAGGAGTTAACAAAACTTACAAATTGTGAAAAGAAAAATGTTTGGTTCTTGAATTTAAGAAAATAGGTGCGCATATGTAGTTTCTCTTAAAATTAAATAAAAACAAATTAAGGTAGACAAATAAGTAGGGAAGAAACTATAGCGTGGCACCCACAAACTACACGTTGTAAAATCTCTTTTCACTTCAGTTCTCGAGAGATTTAAAGCATTTTATATTAAGTTAAAAGATATGAAACGTTTTTTTTTTTCAATTAGCTATTAGTTAAAGGAATGTGTCACTCTTGCTGTGTTTGGGACATTTATGTTCTTGAAATTCTTGTTTAAATCTCAGTTCTAGAGCATCCAAAGCAAATTCACTTCAAAAAATATATTTCAAGGTTAATTCTTAAGGGGCTAGTTATAGCTATCACTGAAATCGATCCGTAAAATTTTTTGAATCGATATTTGACTGTGTTTCCCTTTGACTAGAAATACAAATTACATATGTATATACTGATCGATCGGAAATCACAAAAACAATTTTTTCTTTGAGAAAAAAAATTAATTGGGCATTTATTTTTCGCTACAATTGTATTTTTCTATTTTCCGGACGAAAAGCCATTTTCCTGAACAGCTGATAGATTTATGTTCAAAAGTGAAACGAATCGTTCCACTAATTCGTGTTTCAATTTCACACAATTCCAATGACAGATTTTTGTCAGTAAACATTTTTCAGGAAATTTTTTTCAATGACATACATTTCTAATGATAATAAAACGACCTGTCAAAAAAATCCAATTTTTGTTTTCAATGATGAAAACCAATGATAGCTATAACTGGCGCCTAAGAACCTAAATATTTGCTCTTTCTCTCAAAAGAGATCTTATACAAATAATTTAAGGCTTTACTAAAGATTTTTTAAATTTTAAATTGTGTGAAAGCAAAGATTTTAGTTGTTTTTGACAGCAAACCGCTTTTTGGTGAATATTGTTAAATTACTAACAAATGTTTAGATGAAATCTTAAAGTTCTTATAGAACTAAACTGTATGAGATTAATGGATCATATGACCACCCCTGGATCGTTTATTGGTCAAAAGTTGAAGAATTGGTGCTAAACGATTGGAATAGGGATGGATTTCCGATTGTTGGTCCAGTCCTCTGATAAAAATAGAACTTTTAGCAACAAAGTTTAAAGCAGTAAAATACAAATTGTATTTTCATTTATAAAAAAATAATGAACTAAAAATATAAAAGGGGTCACATCCATTAACGCGATACGATAAGTTTTGAATTCAAGGGAATTCCTACGAAAATTTTAACAAAATAATCTCCCAGGGGGGAGGGGTTCTTGATCCCTATGGCCCCGCTGGGTCCACTATTGATATGTCGTTTTGTCTTAGTGACGAAGTTTCTTGTCCTAAATAGTCTCTCCAACTGCTGATTTCTTTTCGAAACACTTAATGATCGGTGTTGAATTCGGCCTTTCTTGATCTTAGTTCTATGTAAGACATCAATATAAGTAAACATTCCAAGTCCTAAAATTAAGAATCTTTTCATTGATATACAAATTCCAAGGGAAATTGGAAAAGTGTGCTACTAATGAAAAAGTCAGACCCTAAAGTAACAGAGACCTTGTATCGAAAACTTGTATTTAAACTTTTATGACTCATATAGTTGACCTTGAAATTGTAGCTTTTACTTATTAAAGGTGGCGTTTAGCTTTTGCCATGTCTAAAAATAAGTCTCAAAGCCAAACAATGTCCATTTGTGGTTTAGATTTGGAAAATCCATGTTTTTCTCATGGGCAACTTATAAGTTGCATATTCACGTGTAGGAAAACAATAGAACCTATTTGTGTAAGCTAAGACAGGTTAACCAAAAATACTGTGCACCGAATAGTTCTAAATTAAATTGAAATTAAAAGTATATATAATTTAAAACAATAAATATTATTGTTAGAAGATTTAAACTATCCGCCCTACCTACCGCATTTATAAGTTTAACTATCATATGTTATTTACTAAAAATTTTGTAATATACTCATTTGTTACAAACTTGAATAAAAATAATAATACATTTTAAATTTCATTATTTTGTACTGATTTTTGCTTTACCTCAACTATACGAAAATTTTGATCAATTCTATTCAAAGTCTTTCCCCTTCAAATCCCAAAGCAGTAAATTTGTATACCAGCTTTAACGTTTCTGTCTTCGTTCGTAAATAATAATTTCATTGTAATAAAGGGTAACGGTAGTAAAAAATCAGTCATGAAGGTCGCCAGTTTTTTTACAAATGGCATCTATGTAAAAATGCGTGGTGGTGACCATGTCTGATGTTCTCCTGCCGTTCCTCTTAAATAGTTCACAACAATGTTATGTGACAAAAAGGTTTAACCACAGAAACGCGTGGCCGGGTCAGCTAGTAGTATACATTTAAAATAGTATTTCTATTCAAATTGTCATCCTTTATCC
This sequence comes from Eupeodes luniger, assembly GCA_951509635.1. Classification (NCBI taxonomy): domain Eukaryota; kingdom Metazoa; phylum Arthropoda; class Insecta; order Diptera; family Syrphidae; genus Eupeodes; species Eupeodes luniger. The sequence continues at coordinate 4,226,388 of OX608074.1, forward strand.
CGTATAGAAAACAGTGAATATATATTTTTCAACTCTATTTTAACCACAAAGTTAAACAATTTGTTTTAAATTCTTAAACAACCATTTAATTTAATTTACGTAAAACATCAAAACTTTATGTACATACAAAACAAACGGTGTACTGAGGTAGATTCCTGATTCTACAAATTTATTCTAACACCAACATTACCGCAGTTTTCTAACAAAAAGAAAAAATAATGCTTTTAGTTTTTGCAACAAACTGCAATGCACCTTTGTATATATGTTTGTATTTATTATGTATCTCACTTCTATAAAGTTTAGTGATTTTTGAGAATTTAATTTAAGGTTTTTTGTTAAATAATCAACAACAAAAATCCTTAAAAACAAACTCACTGCGCATTGCTTCCGTGGTTTCCACATTTTGTTGGGTTGGAAAATTAAATAAAAATACAAAAATAAAATAAAATAATGTACACTATGATGTGTCCTTATTTGGCCAAAGAACATGAAGAAGTTAAGTAACTGTGTAAATGTACTCTGGTGCTGTTTAGTATTTACCATCACCATCAGAGATCAGACGAAATAAGGGAGATATAAAACGTTCCATTAGAAATTCATCACACGATTTAAATTCAAGGAATTTTCTTCTTCTATACGTTACCTCGCGTCGTACTGCAGATGGAGTTGTGTTTATTTATTTTTATTTTTGAAAATTTGGTGTTAGTCCCTTTTTATTGCATACTCTGTTCATACCTCCTTATTTATTTATTTTTTGTTTTTGTGTTTGTGTAAATAAATTTACTGTTATTTGAATCGAAAACCTGCGGGTAATTTTATTTTTATTTTGTTAGAGAAATTAAAAATGCAACACAGGATTCAATTTTGTTGACGACAGATATTTTCGAATATGTTCTATGTCTGGTCTGGAGGGGTCTTATGTTAATACAATATTCTATGTTCGTGTACTCAGTTTTTGAAATCTCAGTCTTCAAAAAAAAGAACAGCTGAGTTTTTCATATGAAAATGAATCAAATTTTGGCTTGAGACTGAGACTTTTCGTCCTGTTTCTACTTAAGTCTCGTATCAAAAAATCAAATTTATAGGAGTCTGTGAATTAAAAAAGGCTTATAAATATTAAAACTAAATTTTTGATGTCTGTAATTTCTCAATTAGATTTAAGACTTAGTCCACAACATAGGCCACACAAAATACGATTTTAGGTGATTTTTCTCTAGCTCGGTCCTTAGCTAGATGTCTCCAGTTTCGCGCTTCAAAATGGGGGAAGTAACTTTCCACTTGTGCGCGCCACCTGATCCGCGGTCTTCCTCTACTGCACTGTCCTGAAGGTGTAGATTCGAAGATTTCCCGAGCCGGATCATTGGTTTCATGCGCTCTACGTGACCCCGCTATCTTAGTCGTTGGACTTTTACCCTTCTGGCTAAGTCTACGTCGCTGTACAGCTCGTACAGCTCGTCGTTCCATCTTCTCCTACACTCCCTTTCTATGCAAATGGGACCGTAGATCACGCGAAGAAATTTTCTCTCGAAACGACCCAAGGTGCTTTTATCTCCTTTTGTCATAGTTCATGCTTCTGCATCGTATAGCAGGACGGGGATGATGAGGGTCTTATATAGCGACACTTTGGTCGCTCGAGAGAAGGCTTCTCTACTCAATTGCTTGTTTAGGCCAAAGAAACAGCTGTTAGCAAGAGTTATCCTTCGTTTGATCTCAACGTTGTTGTTGTTTTCTGCGTTCATAGCGGATTTTAGGTTAACGAAGTCCCTAACTACCTCAAAGTTACGTCTGTCGATACTGAAGTTTTGACTAAGACGTCGATGTTGTAGGTCCTTTCTTGATGACAGCATGTACTTTGTTTTGCCCTCATTAACCGTTAAACCCATTTTTGCCGCCTCTGTCTCAATACTCACAAAAGCCCTATTGACATCGTTTTTCCGATTATGTCAAAGTCATCAGCATATGCTAGTAATTGGAGAGACTTTTGAAAGACAGTCTATTGTTGACGTGAGAACTCCGTACCTACTATTCTTTCAAGGACGATGTTAAAGAAATCGAATGACAGCGCATCACCTTGTCTAAAACCTTTTTTGACATCGAAAGAATCTGTTAGGTTGTTTCAAACGTTTATCCTGCACAACTAGACATGGCTATCGATTTGAACAGAAAGTATTCTATAACATTAAATACTACATACTTGGCTCAAGTTGAAAGATGAAGTATTGAAAATGAATTCAATTCAAAATCTTAAAATTTAAAATTTTGCAAAAGAAATTGATCTCCAACCATTTCTGTTGCCAACTCATACGCAGAAAGTGTTTATGAGCTCAGTTAACGCAGTGACACTCAAATATATAAGATATCAATCACTTTTAAGAAATTCCTTCGAACAAACTTTTGATCGTTTTCTCCTCTTTTCTGTTTTAAACAAAAAGAACAAACCTTCAATTTCAAAAGCTATAATCGATAAACATAAGCATAAACATTTAACCAACAATAAAGTGGATTAACATTCGAAACAGAGATCTCAAGTATCAGTAATTCAGAAAATCATCCAATACTTTTGTTTTGATCGATTTTCTTACTACAAGTATAATCGCACAGCCAAACAACAATGTTTCGTGTTCAAAAACGATTCCATACCGCAAATACACCTAATAAACCTTTCATTTTGGAACAAATAAAAGAGAGTCTATAAAAATGTGATGTTGAATGCTGTTGCTGGATGTGGATGAACCATGTTCCTGATACCTTACTTTTAATAGCGTCTTAAATTAGAATCACTTCTCGCATATCATTTCAAAGATCCGTGCGATCGCACATCACATCGACGTCGTCGGTCGTCGCACGCGCAAGCTGATTCTGAAGCTGATGCTAAGATGCAGAGAGCTCAATATTATGGTTTCCCCGTCATTTGCAACAAAAGGAACGCGCTATAACCAAGCAACGTGTGTCTGGCCTCTGATGCCATCATCAATCCATTGCTTAGCGTTTGTTGTGTGTTGTGTCTGGTGGTGGACCATAATGTTTATTATTATTTGGAGCGGGATCTTTATAATTTTTTCGATTCTGTATTTTGTTTTTGTTGTTGCTGTTTTAGTGTTTGATTTTGTTGGAAAACTAAGATCCCTTCGTTTTGTTTGATGATGGAGATGAATCGCTTCAGCCTATAAAAGATTTGAGATTTTCATATGTCTAACAATACTCCACGCGCTTTCTAGAGAAATTTATAAACATTGTGGTAGAGAGCTACAGCACATTGAAGAAACTTTATATAAAATATTAGCCTTTTAAGAGCCCTGTTCCATCCCTGTTCACGGGGTTCGAACATGGATCTTCAATATTATATGAATGAAGATGTAGTTGGGATTTTCTGCTCAATGAAAAACTCTGCACAGCTTTGCAAAAAAAAGATCTTTTTCGAACTTAGTTTATTTTTGATGGAAGAAATTGGAGATTGCTTCATATAACTACATACTCTCCTGGTATTGTATAAATATTATCTAGACTTGAAGGAGGCAACAACAGTCTATTATGGTAGTCTATTAGACTACTATGTGGTTTTATATAAACATTGTGCTGTGTTTGGGTGTGCAAATTTCAAAGGAAATGCACTCATGGATCGTTTGATTTGGGAACGGAAATTCTGCTTTAGTTTACATAATTTAATACATAACAAAAATAACTACCGGAGGGGGCTATAAATCTATACAAGAGTGTTTTTATCAGGATGTTTTGAAATGTTAATTATATATAAAGAAAATGAGGAACTATTTGATGGTTTAATTTACCATCGTAAAATTTAAATGCACTCTAATTAGGTTTTGATGAAAAATGTTTTGATTTCTCAGAAGGGGAAATATAAGATGTGAGACATAAGTCCACATTTCTGTTAACTTCTATACTAGCCCAATGTGAATTTGGTACCGCATTGACACTTATCGACAAAATTAAGTTTTGAAAATAGCTGTTTTAAACAAGCTACATAATGAATTTATATTGCCTCAACTAGCCTTGTGTATGTGTCTTTTGAATTTTAAAAAGTCACATCTCAAAAATTTTTCGTGATAGAGTAATTTTGAAGTTATAGATTTGAATAAAATCTATCGAAAGCGGTTGGAAAAATACCGATTTGATTCCCAGGAACAAAATCTTGTCGACCAGTGTAATCAGGAGAATTCAGAATGAGGAAAAGGATTGATTATTTTTGAATCATTTAGGAAAACATTATCTGAAACCGTTTTCAACGATTTCCATTAAACTTTTATAAAATAAAGAGCTTCAAAATTTGGAAAAATAACTTCTTATTTGTTAATAGTTCAAAATATAAATACATAGTTCAAAATTCTTAATAAATTTTGATTATTTTCGGGAATTAAAAACTGTTTGGTTTTCAAAAATGCTGAAGAAATAATATTTTTCAAACTATGTACATCTGATATTTTTTCGTTATAATAGAATTATCATTTAAAAAGTTAAATGTACATATGTATATCATTCGAAATTGAAGTTCAATCTTGTTGAGATAATCGAGACATAAGACCAATGTTAACCAAAACTTTTAAAAAAATTCAATAAATATAAAACCGGCATCTTTTTTTTTCACAAGGCATTTAAACTGGAAAATAATTTTGACAAGATATTTTGTGAAGTTTTTAAGTTTTTGTATAAGTTTTTTTATAAGAAATCTGTCAACAAAGTGTTTTTAACTTCTCATAGGAAGTTATTGTAATTTGTCCAATTTGTCAAATTCAAAATTTTGACATTTCTCGACTTTTCAAGGTTCCTAGAGTCGAAATAAAAGATTTTTAGAGAGATGTCTGTGTGTGCGTGTGTACGTACGTTCGTACGTCCGTGCGTTCACGACCTTTTTTTCGTCATCCATAGCTCAAGAACCAGTAAAGATATCGACTTCAAATAAATTTTGTTATATAGATAATAATGCAGAAAGATGCAGAAAAGGCTCTTAAGAAAATTGAGTGGGTGGTTTTTTTACCATAGCAATTTTAAAAAAAGGTGAGCATTTTGGTTAACCCTAAATATCTCACGAGCTAATAACGCAAAACATTTTTTATAAATAAAAAAAAACTGAAAACAAATATTTGTCACCTTGAATATTTTACGAAGAAAAAAAGATTTTATCTCAAAAATAATTTTATGCAACGAGAAATAACGTTTTTGACATTTGGTAAAATTTTGAAAAAAATCGATTCGACAGTTTTTTTTTACAAAAAATAAAAACCCAAAAAAAAAACATTACTAAAAGTTGGTAAAAATTGATTTTCGACTCAAAAATCTTTTCAAAACATTATGATTATGGCTTCAAACAAATTTTATCTTGTAAGAAATATTGTTTTCAATATTCTGTAAAATTTTGAGAAAAATCTAATTGATAGTTTTTTTTTATCAAAAAATCAAGAAGCTTTAAAATAAATTACTAAAAGTTCGTAAACATTTACTCAAATATATATTCAAAAATTAAAAATAGTGGCTTCAAAATAATTTTATCTCACAGAAAATATTGTTTTTGACATTCAGTAATTTTTTTTATAAAAATCCAACAGTCCGTTTTTTCATAAAAAAATAAAATCTACAAAAAATAGTACGCAAATTTTGTAAAAAATGATGTTCGGTTCTCTATATCTCGTGAACAATAGAAGATATTGACTTTTGATTAATTTCATTCATCCAATTTGCTTATATAAGAAATAAAAACTTTTAAGAAACGCTACTTAAATTGGTAAAAAGTGGTTTTCTACTAAAAATCTCGTTAAAAAAACTAGATTTTGAAATCAAACTATTTCATTATATGCAAAATATTGTTGGTAATTTTGAAATTTTTAAGAATAATTCAACTGAAAACTTTTGTAACACAACACGAAAATCTGCAAACTTTTAAGCAAGACAAATCGATAGACGGGATAGGAAGTTATCAGTGTGGGTCGCTTCCCAGCCTCTTTTTATATTATTATTTATAGCTCGAAATTTTCAGGAATTAAAAAACTGATTCGTATTCAAAAACCAACAAATTTTTGAAGAATTTATTTTTTTCAAACTACACCTGATATTTTTTCGTTATAACACAATTATTATTTAAAAAGTATTAAATTGAAGATTTAAACTTATTAGGAAAAGTTTTGTAGTATTCTTCCCAAGATTTTTAACAACGTTTCAAAGTGAAGAAAATACTAATTTAATTTTTGTTTAACTATTTAGTGATGCCAAATAATGATTCATTTTCTGTCCTACCACAGTTTAAAATACTGAAAAGTCTTCAATATTTACTAAATTAAAGCCCTACATTTTCATTCATTTTTAAATAAAAACACTATTTACTGTCTTTTAAATACTATTTAATTTATATGTAACTTGGCATCACTGTCTGAAGAATTCTGTAATTTCGAACTATTAAAAGGTACTACTTTTCCTAACATTAAGCCTTGCGTGCTTTGTTCTCAAAGGGCACTCTTACAGAGTAAGAATGTAGACTTCATTTGCACAATATATTTATAATTATGCAATGCAATGTAAACTACAATTAACACCGTCTTCTGATGATGCCATGTCTATGTCATTGTTGGTGTCGGGCAGTCCGTGGGTCGTTGTATCGTCGTCGTCTTCGTCGTCGGCCCGGACAACTAAATAGCTTTGAAATGATAATTTTTAATGAAACTACTAAAAGACTCATTCATATACTATTTGAATAAATTGAATAGCACACGCAATAGGATAAGATAAGTCCTTTCACAATACCTATCTTTAAATGACAACAACAAAAAAACAAGAAAAAGAAACTTAAGAAATGTTAATAAATTACAATAAATAGTTAAGAAACTGTAGCTAATTGTTACGATAATGTTCAGGTGATGGACTTCGACAGTTAATTTAGTTTAAGGTACCTATGTATGTATAACAAAACTTCAACGAAGTATTCTGTTCTATGTTCTGATGGCTTCTGTCTGGAAGTAATTAAGAAAAGAGTCGGTAAGGTATTCGCAAGAGGGGTTATTCGAAGTCCTTAATCGTAATTTGTAATGGAAATGAAAAGGAAAAAGGGAAGCAAAAAGGACATTAAGTATGGTAGCAATTTAATGGAATTTACACGGATAACATTTTACAAAAACCAAAGAGTGATAATTGGATTGTAATTTGTTTCACGTTAGGTAGGTAATATTCTATAATAGATACTCTCTCTGTCTGTCTGGGTTTTGATTTAATTTTAATAAAACACATGCATAGCTTAATTAGTTAAAATTATTGGATTAGATTTATGTATGATCTAAAATATAGTTTCAAAGAGAAATTGTAGAACAAAGAGAAACAAATTGAGACAAAGATAATATTCTAAAACCAATACCTTTGTCCAGCTTTCCGTTTTTCTGGCAGAAGTTGAATATTGCAAAATGTTTAAAATTCATGTCCAAGTAAGTCTTTTTAAATTGAGAACAGTAAATATTATAATTTGGAAAACTGTTAAAAATGTTGATATCGAAAATTGTTCATCGAGTAATAAAATAATGTTACAGTTGTTAATGTTATTTTTCCGCAATGCACTACAGCAATGGTACACTTGGCGTATACGTACTTCTTTGTTTGTTGTTTCAAACAATAAGAAAAGCATCAGTATCAACGCATTGCACATACATTTCAATCAAATTTCATTGGTGGTAAATAGAAACAGAAATGAATTTTCAAATATGATAACGAAAGTAAAACTTCTTGAATCTAAAGAACAACATTTAAATAGTCTGTTAAACATGAGTTCGTACACTATTGATCAAATATTCACATTTAGGGAGATCTTTGAAAAATCCCAGTACCATCAAATTGATACCCGCCATCCAATAAGCGATTTTAAGGTCGTGTACGACAGTATCTATAGAGAAGAACTTTAAAAATCAATGTTTAGCTTTGGCATCTCTACCAAACTTGTCCGATTGTACAGAATGACGATGGAGAATGCACGTTGCTCCGTCAAGGTCAGAAAAGATCTCACCGATGTTAAAAGGTCTAAAAGGTTTTAGACATGCGACACCTTCAAAATTGCTCTGAAAAGAACTGTGCCAAACTCAATCGTCAACGCTAGAGACGCTGTCTTCTAAAGGTCGATCTTATTACTTGGGTACGCAGATGATATTGACAAATGCGGGCATGGTATTGACGAATCTCTTCTTCGTTGGATTAGAAATTTTCTTTCGAACTGTTCAATACAAATTGTTTTGAACGGATTCAAGTCTGAAACCCATAAAATAAATGCTGGTGTGCCCCAGGGCTCCGTTTTGTCTCCGACAATTTTCCTCATTTTTATAAATGATCTTCTGTCTGCTACTTCTAATCCAATACATTATTTCGCTGACGATAGCACTCTTAGCTTTTCATATTCGTTTCCAGACTCACAACCCTCCTATTCGTATGTGGAACTGCAACGGAAAAATATGATAAGCTTCGAAAACCCAATGCTGTCTTGAATCTAGTCTTGTTTTAAGTACAGAGATTCATTTTTTAGTGGTACTATGCGAATGTGTGTTGCCACGCTCTATCTCTCCCTGTCATTGCAATGTTCAGGAATTCAAAATCAATGTACACCGGCACCTCCTATCCAACCCTTCCCTCTTTTCCTAATGCTCACACTGTGAGCTATAGAAAACCCTTTTAGTGTTCGCTAATTATAACAAAAAAAAAAAAGAGGCTGGGATGCGACCCACACTGATAACTTCCCATCCCGTCTGTCGATTTGTCTTGCTTAAAAGTTTGTCTATAAGTATCAATTTTTACCAAATTTGCGTACTATTTTTTATGAAAAAACGGACTGTTGGATTTTTATAAAAAAATTACTGAATATCGAAAACAATATTTTCTGTGATATAAATTAAGTTTGAAGCCAATATTTGTAATTTTTTAAAAGCTATTTGAGTCGAAAGTAAATTTTTACCAAGTTTTAATATTGTTTTGTTTTTAGGTTTTATTTTTTTGTAAAAAAAACTGTCAATTCGATTTTTCTCAAAATTTTATCGAATGTTGACAACAATATTTTTTTAAAGATAAAAGTAGTTTAAAGCCAATATCTCAAAGTTTTGAAAAGATATTTGAGTCGAAAATCAATTTTTATCAACTTTTATAAATTTTTTTTAGGTTTTTATTTTTTGTAAAAAAAAACTGTCAATTAGATTTTTCTTCACATTTTTCAAAATGTTGAAAAGAATATTTCTTATAAGATAAAATAAGTTTGAAGCCTTAACCTCAAGTTTTTGAAAAGATATTTGAGTCGAAATTCAATTTTTACCAACTTTGAGCAATGTTTTTTTTAGGTTTTTATTTTTTATAAAAAAAACTGTCAATTAGATTTTTCTCAAAATTTTTTCAGATGTCAGAAACATTATTCTTTGTTGCACAAAATATTTTAGTCGTAAAATTTTCGAGGTGACAAATTTTTTTTTTCAGTTTTTTTAGTTATAAAAATAAACCGTTAATTGGATTTTTTTTAATTGTTTTGTATCACGTTACAATATATAATGTAAAATTTAATTCAAGTCTCCAGCGTCATTTGTTCATGCGATATTTAGGTTTAACCAAAATGTTCACCTTTTTTAAATTGCTATGGTAAAAAAACCACACACTCAATTTTCTTGAGAGCCCTTTCTGCATCTTTCTGCCTTATTATCTGTATAACAACATTTATTTGAAGTCGATATCTCTTCTGGTTCTTGAGCTATGGACGACTAAAAAAACGTCGCGAACGTACGTACACACGCACGCACAGACATCTTTCTAAAAATCTTTTATTTCGACTCTAGGGTCCTTGAAACGTCGAGAAATGTCAAAATTTTCGATTCGACAAATCGGACCCATTACAATAATTTCCTATGGGAAGTTAAAAAATATGGGCATTGAGACGGAAGTGGAGAAGATAGGTTAAGAGGTCAGTGAGGGCAAGGCCAGTATATGCTGCCATCAAGAAAAGCCATTGAACCAAGACGTCTTGGACAAAACGCCACCAAGAACAGCTATAACTTTGAGATAATTGAAGACTTTCTTTACCAGGTCTCTGCTATGAGTGTAAAAAGAAACACCGGCTCTAAAATCAAACGGATAATAACTCCTGACAATCTGAAACTTCTTTGGACTATAAGACACTAATCATTATGTTTCTTATTTATGGCGCTGAGGCTTGATCCTTGTCAAATCAAGATGAGAACGTCTTAGGGTGCTTCGGAAAAAAATTCTTCGGGTATTTTTTGAAGATACAATGACGATCAAAGAAACTGAAATTGATTCCTAATTACTTTTCTAAAAGCTTATAGTAAAAATAAAATAAAACCATCTCTAACTTCATAAAATCTTTCCCTTCTTCCAAACACAAACAACTCAAAATCGTTTCTTATGAATTCGTAAATATGGCTTACAATTCCAAGCCTTTGTTGACCCTCTTTTCAACTTTTTACAAACTAGCATCGACCAAAAATGCAATAAAACAAAAAAAATTAATTCTATATTTAATAAATGTATTCAAAACAACTTGAGTACTCAAAAAAAAAAAAATGTGTCGGTCATGCAGTGGCAATAAACTAGGTACCTACTTACATACATATACGACTTGCAACACATCAGGAATAAAAGTTCACATCTTCTCAGAAAGTTCTGCATTATGTTGTATGAATATCTGATACGACGAAAAGACGATGGATAGATGGATGACAATAGATTTGTTCATAACGTAGGTTATGCACATTTTGCCTTGGGCGTTATTGCACTGTCGACGGTCGTCGGCGTGTCGTTGCGTCACTTTGTCCATCACGTGCGTCGTTCGGTCGGTAAAAACTTGTGGGACGGGCGTGTCAAACCTATAGCTTCAATTCCTCATATGGGAAAGTTAAAAAAATGAAGTTTTGAATTTGGTTCTTCTTCTTCTTCTTAAGAATAAAATATTTGCCATGCCACCACATTCCTTTACCAAATATGATCACGTAATCGAGTGTTGTAAAAATGCAAAACCCCCGACAATATTTTACAAAACCTAAAGTGAAAAGTTATTTCTAAGAGTTCGTTTTTCGTTCTTGTTTTGTATATAAAGTAAAGAGCAAAATACATACATATATGTTGTTAGGAATAATCTACATATGTGTAGCTACGTTTACACTGTAAAGCTCTTATATAATGATTTAGATATTGATAAATTGAACATTTTGTGACATTTGGATTCTGTGAATTTGTAGAGATATTATTACTCGAATACGCAGAAGGATTTATACTCAAGATTGATTCAGAGAAAAAATATTTATACATATTTTCACTTGAATATGACCAGATTATTCAATCTTATAGAAGGGTTTAGAAGAAATCTCCTTGAAGAAATCCCTTATTTTCAATTAAGGATGCATATGAGAGTTCTTAAAATCATCTTTTTGATTTAATAACAAGTTCCTAAGAAAACCTGCAGCTAAATCGGACAGAATATAATCTATGGATTACTTAAATACTCAGAAAGATACAATATCTGTATTTGAACTTCTACAGGTAAAAACATTATTTGTACGCATTTTTATTTTTATCTTGATGAATAATCTCATCTCATGTCCACCTTGATATCAAAAACAAAGAAATAAAAACATCAATTAAAAACCGCGTGAATGACAAAACTCTACTTATATTAACACTTGTTGGAAATAAATTTCTCAAAATGTTCGTTTTCTCTAAAAATACTGCACCCATCAGGACTTGAGTCACCCCCACAGAGAGAGAGACACATTATTCTCAAACATCTTTTTTTAAATCAGTATCTGTCAGATAAAAACACAATATTTAACGATAAATTTCTCATCGCGATGCATCTGTCCGAAAAGATGAAAGAACGAAAATCATCTGAGAATAAAAATCCAAAAATATCAACAAACCAATTAAATTCATATAAATCTCCATTCAATAAATCTCGCGCCCCACAGCCAAGTTGACTACTTTGCGGTTTCCTCGAGCCCCATAGCCCCATAGCCATATAGCCTATACCTACAACCCCCCCCCAGCCCCCAACATCAGCTATCAGACTTGTCTGTCTATACAAATTCACCACTCACAGCTTTTTTCTCGATCTCATTTTTCACAGACAATTCAAATAAAAAAAATTATATACGTATCTCGAAAACGAAGGCTATAATTTGTAACTCAAAGATACAAAACAAAAAATTAAATAAATTATAACAGAAGAAAAAACAAATGAAGAAAGTCATGTTGCGACTACGTGTCTTTTTGAATGATTTTGGCGGCGACGACAACGATAACGACAACAACGAAAATAACGACTCACGGCAGGCGGTTTTTTTCTCCCACGAATAATTTCCATCGCGCATAGACACTTTGGAGTCCGCTTAGATACGCCATCAACATCGTGCGTCGCCAGCCACAACCACCATTTGCACAGATGTCGATCATTTTTGTGGTCGAAGCTTCAGGAGATGACATAATCATTCCGAAATTTACCAAAATAACAAATAAACTCAAAACCGAATTCACCAAAAACCACACAATACATTTTTTTTTATTTTCGATGCTCATTTTTGGAATCTAGAATTTCTAAAACAAGAGCCTCACTTCAGCTCACCTCACTTCACTTTACCTGAAACTACTTATTTCTGTAATCGTAATCGTGTGGGTTCCTTCATTAATTTCCTTCTAGCTTAAGCGTTGTCACCTGCCCACCCATGGAACCGTTAAGGCAAACAACAATAATAATAATTATTATCTTGGACCATAGTTCTTGATGAGGGGTATCCAATCCACAGCATCACTTTTCGTAGCACTTCTAGGAGTGTTTTGTTGTTGTTGTTGGTTTTTTAACCAAAATATATCCGAATAGAAATTCCAATCCAATTTGAATCTCCGCAGGTAGTTTTCCTTAACTACTTTTCTATTTAAATGACCTTTGGGGTGGCATCTTGGGATTTGGTTGGACTATATATACGAGTATATGTGTTAAAGTTCCTCAGGTGACATCTTAATTTAAAGAAGTGGGAAGGGGGAGGGGGAGAAGGAGGGTTCCACATCGACAAAAGCCATAGTCTCATCCAAAAGTTTTGAGATGGTTCTGGTTATAAGGTGAGGTGAGATATATTTATTGGATTGGAGATAGTTTTCCTTTGCACCTTGGAAGAGTCAAGCAAGCACCCCATTGAGAGGTCTGTAAGATTCCTCTGGACACTACTTACGACTTGAATTACACTTGGTCGGTTGAAGATTGGAGTTGGGATGGGATGGAGAAGGCAACCGACAACCGACGACTAAGAGACGGTAGAAGAAATAGATAATAGTGGTTATGGTGGGTTTGAAAATGGATGGGGGGGGGGGTAAGTTTTGACACTAAACCGTTGCTTTCAATATTTTATTGCTCAATGATACCAAAAGAAGACGAGGAACTTGAGATAAGTTCTAGTATTTTGTTCCGTTTTGTTTTCTGTTTTTGACGCCTTAAACGATGAAATGTTAACCCAAGGAGTTTGGTATTGCGGCTTTTGAAATACTTTTCAAAAAGTATATATAAATAATAATCGACTCTGATTTCTTATTTAACTTAGCATCGAGAGTGGTTTTGAGTTTAGGAGATGAGATTTGTCAACGATTTTATTTTATTTGGTAAATTAATGTGGTATTTATTTATTTACATTTTATACAAAAATATATAAAGTTTTAAGGATTTTTTAAGAGTACTTCTGAAGATATTAGGTATTTTGAAGTTTTAAAACCGGATAGTTTTTGGATTTGCCTCGATGGGTTGCGACGTCTTTATGGAGCCAGGTACATCCGGCCAGTATATAGGAAATAATTATATAATCTATACTAATATCATAAAACTGAAGAGTTTTTTTGTTTGTTTGTTTGTGTGTTTGGGGACGCTAATCTCAGAAACTACTGGTCTGGTTTAAAATATTCTTTCAGTGTTAGATAGACCATTTATTGAGACATGCTAAGACTAATAAAGGGTGATTTTTTAAAAGCTATAGAAAAGTTTAAAAAAACACATACAATTCTGAAAAATGCATGAAATCTTTATTTTAATCGATAGTACAGTCCATATTTTAATATAATGTTTGAAGATTATTTCATGTAAATGTTGATCTTGACTGCGCTTCAAATGGTCCATCCGCTTAGTCCAATTTTGGCATACTCTTTCCAACATTTCGGCCGGAATCTCACGAATAAATGCTTCAATGTTATCTTCCAATGCGTCAATTGAAGCGGGATTGTCTGTATAGACATGAGCTTTAACATATCCCCCCAAAAAATAGTCTAAAGGGGTTAAATCGCACGAAAGTTGGATATCATCTCTAGGTAGAGCTCACCATTCACAGCTACGTTACGATTGGCATCATCTTTGAAGAAGTACGGTCCAATGATGCTACCAGCCCATAAACTGCACCAAACTGTGACTTTTGGATGCATTGGTAGCTCTTTCAATGGTTCTGGCTGAAATTCACTCTTAAATCGACAATTCTGCTTATTTACGTACCCATTGAGCCAAAAATGAGCTTCGTCACTGAACACAATTTTTTCGAAGAAGCGCGCGATGAACTTTCTTAACAGAGCACGCATTTTGATAATAAATTTCAATAATTTGCAAGCGTTGTTCATTTGTAAGACGATTCATGGTTATAGACCAAACTGAAGATATTTGACAGTAAAACAAAACCCGAAACGTGCTTCAGCTGTTTAAACCACTATTGCGAAAAAGATAATAGCTAAAAAATCACCTTTTAGAACTGAAGAGTTTGTTTGTTTGTTTGTGTGTTTGGGGGCGCTAATCTCAGAAACTACTGGTTTAATTCAAAATATTCTTTCAGTGATAGAAAACCCATTTATTAAGGAACATATCAGCATGCTAAGACTAATACAAGCGGGGTAAGGAATGTTTCAAAATCGTTTTTTTCCCTTTGAGAGCTTCAATTTGGTGCGTTGCGAAAACGGTTGAGGTTTTGCTGATTTATTCAATTGTAATAGTTTTAAAATAAGGTCAGCAACAGCATGTCTGTCTTTTTAAGTTATCTCACTATAACCTTGTTTAAGCTAGCAAAATTTGTTCTAAGATAAAGCATGCGAGTAACGCCACAGACGTTAGTTATAGTGTCTCTAATTTGTTTTGAAGAAATTGAAGGTTGATGAATGACTACGGTTTCTCTATTCTTGAGTGTTTTTCAAACATTTTACAGCCTAAAAATTTCTTTGAAAAAATGTTTGTTGCTCTAGAAACGTTAATACAAAAATGGTACACAGGGCGTATACGTACTATTATTTTTACATTCCTATTTTTTTTGTATAAATCTCAATATTTTTATATTTCACAAAGTTTTTAAATGATTTATCTCTAATATTTAATAAAAAGAATTATTAGTATTAGGGCAGAAAGTATTTATTTTTAATTTAAGCATTGTTGCCTAGTAATTTTGACGTTACTATGTACAGTACATATAAGAAAATCATTACCAAACAAAACTGAGAAGTCAGTTGATGATGCAGTAATGGACATTAATATTTGTCTGTTAGTAGCTTAAGTATTCAAAAAAGTGGTGGTCTTAAAGAATAATTTGTTCGTAAATACGTCTTCCCAACACAAGCGTTTTCAATATAAGTCTTTTAAAGAAATTGAAAACGATATCTAAATGCCACTTGTTTCATCAATCAAACTATGACTTCCGTTCGCGGAAGTCACCAAATTTAAACGTCACCTTGTATAAAAAAACCTCGGTAACTTAAAACCTTCTTCCTTCCTTCCGTGTATTCCAAAAATCAAAAAAAGAAAAAAATACAAGAAAAAGGAACTAAACATCGTCGTGTTGCGTTCCCATGCGTCTATCTACCTAAACGCATCGTATGTGGCCTTCATATTAACACATAAAAAAAGCCTTCCTTCACAATATGAATGTGTATACACAATTTAAAATGATGAGATTATTCATGTTTTTTATTTTTATATTCAAAAGTTGTTTTATTTTGTGTTTTTATTTGTTGAAAATATCGTTCGATTTGATTTGCTTATAAACGCCCGACCAACGACAGTGATAAATAAATGAAAGCGGGACAATATTAACACCGCCGAACTATAATAAATTAATTATATTATAATTTGAATTCGTTTTGGATTTAAAGTGTGGAGGCGGCATGGTGCTGGTTCTTGTGCTTGTGCTGCTGCCACAAAATAGAGGCAAGAGGCAAGATCATCACCGATCATCAACTTTGATGTCTTTCGATCTCGATCGGTTTCTTGTTGGTTTTTATTTTTTGTTTTTGTATTCTTTGTTTTCATGGTGAAATAAAAAAAAAAAAAAAACCAGCCATCATTATTTTGATAAAAATATAGCGACAATTTATTTTAAATTTTATTCGATATTTTATTCGACTGATTCTTTTATGTTTGATCACTGTATCCCTCCATGATCGAATTAAACAAAGGTAGGTGGTGGCATAAGGTATAGTACGTGTGGTTTTTGTTGTTTTATATTTTGTATCGAATGAGATTGAAGATACATTTTTAGAATCTTTTTGATGCCAGAATCTATAAGAAGAAAATAGATTTTTGTGAATGGAAAACTTAATTGTATGAAACGGTGATTTTTGAAGTGGGATTAATGTTTTGATGAAACAATGGGACTTAAATTAAAACCACCCTTATTTTTTGTTAACAATTTTGAAGTTTATCGTTTTTGTATTCAAGTGTTTTAGTAAAGACGTGAGATTTTCAAGCGTTGTTCAAACGTCAGTCTATTTATGTTGAAATGGCAAACTGAAGTAAAAATACATCTGACAAAATGGTTAAATGGTCGCCACTTAAAGTAATGTTACCAGTAATGATATCAAGACCAACTTAATGTTCTATTAGTTGGGAGTTGTACCGTCGGGGTGTCTTCCTGAGCACGTAAAAATATCCTAGTTGCGAAGCACCAACAGGCCTTGTGTACGGATGGATTTACTGATGACGAACCAAGTAAACGAAATAAGGACAACGAACTTCGGATCTGTACGAAGAATGTTAAGTCCTTTAGTAGACCACGTGTAGCCGAAGAATTAGCGGAAGCTATCCAAGAAGTTCGATTAGATGAACCGGGCAAACACAAACTAAAAGACTGCGATATATACTACGGTGACTGCTACCGAGAACAAGCGTCTATTTAGGTGTGGATTTGTTGTTGGAACTAGACTCAGGCAAAAGGTCTTGAGTTTCGACAGTGTGAGCGAGCGCATCAAGACAATCCGCATCAGGGCTAAATTCGCCAATATAAGCCTAATATGCGAGCGTGCCCCAAGAGAGGAGAAAGATAAAGACACCAAAGACATATTCTTCGAGCTCTAGAACAAGGCATATGAGCAGTGCCCTGGCTATGACATTAAAATTGTCTTAGGAGATTTTAACGCCAAGCTAGGAAGAGAAGACATCTTTGGTGGCACAATCGGGAGATACAGCCTGCACGACCACACCTCCGAGAACGGATTCAGGCTGATCGATTTAACTGCGAGGCGATACGTTCTGTAGAAAGTACGCAATTCACACATCTTGGTATCCACAAGGGGACATGGAAATCTCCTGATCAATCAACTGTCAACCAGATTGACCACATTGCGATCGACGCACGCACGACACTTCTCCAGTATACAGGACGTCCAAACATTCCGAGGGGCAAACATTGACTCGGACTTTGTTGTAGTCAATGTACGGTTACGGATATCGAAAGAGAGCATGCAGGGTGAGTGGAATCTCAGGATAGTTTGCCCAATATACAAGAAAGGAGTTCCTCTAAATTGCGCCAACTACAGAGGCATCAGTCTCCTGAATATTGCATATAAGATTCATTCTGTTGTATTATGTGCATGTCTGAAGCCGAAGCAGACCAGAAAAGTCTACCATTGACCAAATATTCACATTACGGCAGATCTTGGAAAAAACCCAAGAACTAAAAATCCATACCCACCATCTCTTTATCGATTTTAAAGCCGCGTATGACAGCATCTATTGGGAAGAGCTGTACAGAGCAATGTCTAGTTTTGGCATCCCTGTTAAACTTATCCGTTTGTGCAGATTAACAATGGAGAATGCACACTGCCCTATCAAGGTTGGAAAAGATCTCACCGATGCATTTGATGTCAAAAAGTTTATAGACAAGGCGATGCACTGTCATGCGACTTCTTAAATATCGTTCTGGAAAGAATTGTGCAAAACTCAACCGTCAACACTATAGGCACAATCTTCCAAAGGTCCATCCAATAACTCGGATACGCCGAAGGGAAGTGGAAGGTTTTTAAGCATTGCGCTAAAATCAGACGAACAATAATTCTGGCAAATCGCTGCTTCTTTGGACTTAGAAGGCAATTGAGTAGTAAAGTCCTTTTTGGAGCATCTAAAATAACCATCTATAAGACTCTCATCATCCCGGTTCTCATTTATGGCACTGAGGTCTGGACCCTGTCAAAGAAAGATGAGAGCGTCTTAGGATGCTTCGAGAAAAAAATTCTTCTGGTGATTGTTGGTCCCGTTGTAACAGGGAGTATATCTGGTTAGATTTGCGGAGGAGAGGCATCCCAGAAAAAATAATTGCTTTTATTAAAGCAGCATATGATGGATCGAAGTGTCACGTTCTGTACGATGGTAGGTTGTCAGATAATTTTGAAATCCGAAGAGGAGTCAGACAGGGCTGTATTCTGTCACCAATATTGTTTGTGTTGGTGATAAGCGATGTACTGCGCTCAGCTCTGTCAGGTAGCGGAGGGATCCAATGGACTTTGATATCCTATTTAAAGCACTTGGATTGCGCGTTAGATGTTTGCTTACTCTCTCATAGGATCATGGATCTCCAACAAATGACAACAAGTGTGGAGAGAGAAGCAGAAGTTGTGGGGCTGAAAATGAATTACGGCAAAACAAAAATGATCAGCCTCGGAACCAAACCATCCTCTCAAATAAATATTTTCTCGCAACCGGTGGAAAAAGTGGAGAGCTTTCAATACCTTGGAAGTATCGTTTCCATCGAAGGCGGAACCGAACAAGACGTCATCGGCCGCATCGGCAAAGCAAAAGCGGAGTTCGGTATGCTGTCAAAAATTTGGAGGAATAACTCTATCAGCTTAAGAACAAAGCTACAACTGTTTCGCACAAATTTCGAATCTGTGCTTCTTTATGGGTGCAGCACTTGGAAGGTTACTTCAGCCATAGCAAGAAAGCTGCAAACCTCCGTAAATAGATGTCTTCGTAACATCCAAAGGATTTTCTGACCAATCCGTATATCAAATGAGGTCCTTCATAGAAGGACAGGTCAGGAACCTATAGAATCTATAATACGAAGACGTTAGTGGCAATGGATTGGACATACACTACGAAAAGGTAACGACTGCATTGCAGGCCAAGCAATGCAGTGGAATCCGCTCAGACAAGAAGGAAGAAGAGCTAGACGACCGAGAAGCACATGGCTCAGGACAGTCGAGGCGGAATCAGCGTCACTAGGCAAGAGTTGGAGGGAGCTGAAACACATCTCCGGAAAACGTACACGATGGCGCGTAGGCGTAGTAGAGGCCCTATGTCCCTTAAGGATCTCCCAACGGACTTAACAGGTCTGAGGACCTATAAGTAGTAAGTAAGTATAAAAAATCATTTATTTTAAAGATAGCACCATTTCCATTCCTAACTTGATTTTTAACAAAAACTACTTTTCCAAACTTAACTCATAAAAACGTCTTTACAGAAACACATTGCTTTATAGGATTTTTTTTAAAACATTTGTTGACTAAACCTGATACGCCTCAAAGTGTTCAAGTGTTTTCTCCAGATCTACTTTAAAAATATTTTTTGAACACCTATTTAATTATTTATAAATTAATTTTCTCCACTAAAAAATAAGGATACCTTTGAGAAAGTTTGAAGGATGTATAAATAAATAAAGCTTCGAATTCAGCTTTTTGTACATTTTTGAAGTAAATACAGTAAAATTCGGATACATTTAAAATATTTTCCTTTAGAATATTTTTTCAAGCTGGCGACATTTCCATTTTAGTTTAAGACTTATATTTTTGAAAACATTCCCATTCTTTGAGTAATAATGCTATGCTGCTATGCTATGCTAATTAAAGACCTAAAAGGGTCATACTCGTATTTACATACTTCTGATACGTATTTTTTTTCTGTGTGGTCTTTTTCTTTTTATTTAATTAATCATTATAAATAGTTTATCATTTTCCCTCAGTTCTCCTTGGTTTTTCCTTTCCCCCTACACAAAAATATGTACATATATGCATTGAAAATTAATCAAAATACGAAATAATCCATATGTGGCATATCTTTTCGTCATCTCATCACTGACAATCGTATAAGCACCTAATGGGCCCTTTGGAACTATCAACATTCCATCAGCCATTCAAATGTAAACATCACGTCCGAATTCGAAGCTGAAGTTGAACTCCGAGTATATGAAAGTACTACTCCCACCGCCGCCGCCACCGCAACAGCGGCCGCATGTTTAAACAAACCATCATACTCTCGGCACTCTTCCAGATAATTTTGGCCTAGAAAATAATAAAAAAATAACTTTGTAATTTTATTGCCAGGTGCAATGAAAGTCTACTTCACGCCCGCGGCGGGTCGATTCTCACTTGTTGTGGTGCGACAGCGCTAGCGACCCGACCACACTCGCTGCCACAAAATCCTCTTCAGTTTCAACTTCAACGCCAACGCCTGCCATTGCCACCGACCGCGACACCGCCACAACGAATTCCTCAATTCAGTCGTTCAGGTTGTTGTTGTTGTTGTTAACATTATATAATTTTTGTATGATGATAGTGTAAAGCTCCACTAAACAGATGACCATAAAGTTTTACAAAAACCCCAACTCTCTAGTCTCTATAGGTCTAGATACACTATACTTGAAGACGGGCCTTTTATAGATACCTACCTATGAATCTTTTAACAGTTCCCAGAGTCTAGAGAATTTTGTATTTGGGTATTTGAAAATGTGGTATACCAAAATATGCATATGGAAGATGAAGTACAGAATGATACACTTTCATGAGGGTAAAGTGGCTGAGGCTGAGGCTGTGGCTTGGTTGTTCTCCTGGCTCTTGGGCTAACAATCTTCTTATATGAAGGTATCTACCTTTCAACAGATGTGGGCCGACGACGACGACGACGAAGTGCATGTTTTTGTGTTTATCTGGAGTAGGTATCTAAATCTAGTTCTATACTTCTCGTACTGGAGATATAGAGTAGAGACCCGATATAGGTATGAAGAACTATGAAGTGATGTGCAGTGGTGATGTGCCTCCACCTCCCACTCCTACATTTTGGGATTGGAATTGGGGAAGATCTTTTCTTTATAGAGTTGGAGATTGGAGAGTGTTGGATAATATGCTTGTCAGGAAAGAAAATTTGGTAAATAAACACAAACATTATTCTTTTGGATAATCTTAAAGTGAGAAGTTTTTGGTAACCTACTCTGAGGAAAAATAAATATAAGAATCTCTGCAGCAGCAGAAGCAGAAAAAGCATCATCACAAACATCAGAAACAGAATTTGTTCATTGAAATTGAGGTGAACCTATGTTTTTGAGAAATTATATAATTTTGTATATTTGTTTGAATTTCTCAAAACATCCCAAATTGGCTGCTTAATACAGAATTGCAAACAACTTGAGGGCAGTCGTATTTCAGTATATGAAAATAGGGTATGTGATGACGATAAATGTAATTTTAAGAAATAACATTCCATTATGGGTATATTTTTGGGAAAGTATTAGGTCCTTAGAGATGGGATTTGAAATAAAATAAAGAAACTTGCCCCTTATGGTTAAAATCAGCAGTACTTGAAAAAACACTTATGGTTTTTGCGGTTCTGTCGATTTTTTTGTTTTTGTACAGATTAAGTTCAAAATTTGAGGTCAAAAACTTAGATTATTTAAAAGATCAATGTAATAAATACCAACAACAAAATTTGATCTACTGGATTTAAGGAACAGTCTCATTCTGTCCAAAAAGACAAGACTACTTGGATAAGAAAGTTGATTTAAATTGTTTGCAATTTTCTCAAAGACTAAAATATATATTTTTAGGTTTGGCTTTTTGAGTTTAATTTCAGAAATGGTCTTAAGGGCCTTGCACATGAGAGCGAACAACGAATGAACGAATGGACGAACAAACGTGTTTTTACACATTTCATAAAGTCAATTTCAAACCAAAACACATTTAAATTATAAGAAACCAATGGACGCTAATGTTAGGATAATAAAATTAACATTTTGTTCTCTAAAACAAGACAATTTAATAAAAACAATTTGTTAGTAACGAATTGGAGTGTGGTTGCTACGAACTGTCAAACTCTATTCGCGTTCAACATACCATCCACACTGCAACGAATAAATTGTTCGCGCTCGTTCGTTTTTGTGTGAAAGATCGTGGCTGAGGAAAATATGGAAAAAAAGGGTTATTATAAATTGACAGTTCGCCGCTGTCTGCGAATGGAAATAAAGCTCATGTGAAAGAAAAGTAAAAATATGCGAACATCCACAGTTCGCAGTTCGCAGTTCGTAGCTCATGTGCAAGATACTTTACTGCTGTTTTTCAAGCTTTAGTTTGGTTTGTCAACTAACTTTTTTAAAAAACTCCCACTTAACGCGGTGAATAAACTGCACGCTTGTAAAAGAATGCAATCTTTTAGGAATGCAATCTTTTATGATTTCAATATAAAGATTGCATTCATTGATTGAGACTTCAATTTAAAACTAATAATCATTTGACCTTAAAAAAATTGCAAACATTTTGACAAGCCTAGGGTAAAGACCACCATTTTTGACTTATTTTGGTCCAATCTAATAACTCCAGAGTTTGGTATAACTTATGACATTCGTTACTTTTTGGAAAAACGTATTTAAACGTTCTTAAAATTGAGTTTTAATTTAAATATCATGAGAAGAGAACGAGAAAGACTTCAAAGTTCTTTTATCTAATAGAAATATTGTCAACATTTAAAAACAGAAGTACTTACATACATCAAAGCCCTAAGCAAATAGTACTTTTTTTATTTAAAAAAGTTCAAGTTTGGTCAATACAAAAATTCACTTGTTAAAAACATATGTTTTGAAAATTTTTAGTTCCCACCAATGGGAAGTCGACAATGTGTGTCGCATCTCAGCCTCTTATTAACTTCCCATATTAAGTTATTAAATTGAAAATTTTGATATTTCTCGACGTTTCAAGGTCATTAGAGTCGTAAAAAAAGATTTTTAGAAAGATGTCTGTGCGTGGTTGTGTACGTACGTACTCAAGAACCAGTAGAGAGTATCGACTTCAAATAAATTTTGTTATACAGATAATAATGCCGAAAGATGCAGAAAGGACTCTCAAGAAATTGCGTGGGTGGGTTTTTTACCATTGCAGTTTAAAAAAAAGGTGAAAATGTTGGTTAACCCTAAATATCTCACGAACCAATAACGCTAGAGACTTGAATTAAATTTTATATTATATATTATAACGTGATACCAAACAAGTATATTTTTGTAAAAAAATCCAATTAACGGTTTTTTTTATAAATCAAAAAAACTGAAACAAAAATTTTGAAACTTGAAAATTTTACGACTTAAATATGATTTCATCTCCAAAACAATTTTGTGCAACGAACAATGATGTTTTTGTCATCTGATAAAATTTTGAGAAAAATCGAATTGACAGTTTTTTTTATACAAAACAAAAACCTAAAAAAACATAACTCAAAGTTGGTAAAAATTGAAAGTCGACTCAAATATCTTTTCAAAAACTTAAGATTATGGCTTCAAACTTATTTTATCTTATAAAAAATAGTATTTTCAACATTCGGAAAAATTTTGAGAAAAATCAAATTGACAGTTTTTTACAAAAAATAAAAACCTAAAAAAAAATTAGTAAAAGTTGGTAAAAATTGATTTTCGACTCAAATATCTTTTCAAAACTTTGAGATATTGGCTTTAAACTACTTTTATCTTTCAAAAACTATTGTTGTCATTATTCAGTAAAATTTTGAGAAAAATCTAATTGACAGTTTTTCTACAAAAAATTAAAAACCTAAAACAAACATTAATAAAAGATAGTAAAAATTGACTTTCGACTCAAATATCTTTTCAAAACTTTGAGATATTGGCTTTAAACTACTTTTATCTTTCAAAAAATATTGTTGTCAACATTCAGTAAAATTTTTCACAAAATCTAATTGACAGTTGTTCTACAAAAAATAAAAACCTAAAAAAAAAAACAATACTAAAACTTGGTAAAAATTTATTTTCGACTCAAATACCTTTTCAGAAATTTGAGATAATGGCTTCCAACTAATTTTAACTTATAAGAAATATTGTTTTCAACATTAGGACAAACTTTGAGAAAAATCGAATTGACAGATTTTCTTACAAAAAGTAAAAACCTAAAAAAAAATTAATAAAAGTTTTTAAAAATTATTTTTCGACGTAAATATCTTTCAAAACTTTGAGATATTGGCTTTAAACTAATTTTGTCTTATAAGAAATATAAGAAACATTCAGTAAAATTTTGAGAAAAATAGAATTGATAGTTTTTTTGCAAAAAATAAAAACCTAAAAAAAACAGTACTAAAACTTGTTAAAAATTTACTCAAACAGCTTTTCAAAAATTAAAAATATTGGCTTCAAACTTATTTTATTTCACAAAAAATATTGTTTTCGTTATTCAGTAATTTGTTTATAAAAATCCAACAATCCGTTTTTTCATAAAAAAAAAATATAACCTACAAAAAATAGTATCCAAATTTGGTAAAAATTGATGTTCGGTTCTCGATATCTCTCAAATTAATTTCATTTATCCAATTTGTATTTTTTTATATAAGAACTAGCGGCCCGTCCCGGCTTCGCACGGGTAGACATTAATAGGTACAGATATTAAAGTTATAATCATGCTAATTAAAACGACCATGAATCACTAAATTAGAAAGCATTTTTTTGTCAAGCGTCGCAGCGTATGCGGTGAAAGACATTTAATGGCTAATTTTTTTTACACCTTGGGTTGGTTTTAATAGGAATTTCTAAAGATTTTCATAGTAATCTAGTACTAAATATAGCCTTTGTTACTCAGTGATAATGTAGCTTTCTAATGAAAAAAGAATTATTAAAATCGGTCCAGTACTTTTTGAGTTTATTCGTTACATACAAAAATACAAATCTTTTCTCTCTATAATATTAGTGTAGATACAAAATTTTAAGGAATGCTACTAAAATTGGTAAACAATTGTTTTTGACTAAAAATCTGTTTAACAAAACTAGATTTCGAAATAAAACTATATTAATAATATATGTTTTCATATACAAAGGTGAAACACAGTCGATTCTAAAAACTCGTTGGTCTAAAATCTTCAAGTTTAGCTTGATTTATTTGTGATATTTGTTTCTATAAAAAAAAGGTTACAAATTCGTAATCAATCTGAAAAGTTTGTGTCACTCTTTGTATTTTTTAAAATAAAAAATAATAAAAAGTTAAAAAAATTATTCATTAATATCTTAGTTAAAATTTTATATAGCAATATAAAATGTCAATGTTTCAAAAACTTGCTTTGATTTTTACCGTCGCAGCTGTCATAATATGACAGCATCTATGAGCATGCAATTAAAATAAATATTAATATTTTATTTTAAATATTTTATAGAATTTAGTCATCTGTTCCTAATGTTATTAATATATTTATATGAATTCTCTTTGATATAGTTTTCTTTCTCACCTCATTAAACATATTTAATATTTTTTATTTTTAAATAATATTTTATTTTTTAATCACCATACGGAACTAAAAACACATTATGAATGATTTACGATCTTATTTAAGTATCCATTAAATATTATTTTGTGGTGATAGATATGTTTGCATTTAGATTTTGTATCACGGTATCTGCCAGCTATCTTTTTTTTGAAAATAAAATATATTAACTTAAATTCAAATTAAATCGCCTCAAATTTCATTGAAGTTTTTATTTATTTATATCAGAAATTAAGCCACGAAAGAATTAATTGATATGGATTTGCATAATCATACAGTTGAAAATGTTGTTCTAGTATTTTTTAACTGAGTTCTGGAAAATAAGTGTATATTGATTTTAACTAAACAAATCGTTTCCTACTTTTCTGATAAGTTTATATTTGTAAACCTCAGATTTCCACAATATAACTGATGAATGAAATATAAACTAAATCAAGCTTTTTTCTTCGGAGGGCCCTTTTATAAAATCCATATTGAGTTACTTTAAACGAAAACAACACACATCAGTAAAATCACTAAAATTGTCTATTATTGTTATACCATCAATTTTCCAATATTAATTTACCCATATAACCTCCCCCAGTCCACTCACAGCGTATCCCTTTAAACATATAATCCTTGCAAACAGACCGAAAACAAAATACAAAACGGAACAAAAATGTCTACCGCAGTCAATTCGTTGCGCCACTGAGTCTGTAAAATCAACTCACTTATGACTGCTAGTCTATAATAGTAATCAAGTATAGTTGATTCTAGGAAGCACACCCAGGCATACTCGAATAGCCGAGTATATACCCCAACCCTATTAAAAAAGTTATAAGCAAATAGTTTTATATCAAATTACAAGAGAACCGCTGCGCTGTTTTTGGGGGAAGGGAAAAACAGAAGAAAAACAAAAACAAAACGATCAATCTGTGAAAATCCGAGACGGTAAAACAGTTCAAACAACACACAGCGAGAGGCTGCAATTAAAAATCGGAGCGTGGATAGATTTTTACGACCATATTCGAGGCAAAATATATAAATCCATTCTTGGTTAATATATAAACACAAACCGACTCCGCTGTAGGCAACATGGCAGCCAGTGGTCATCATTAATGGCGATGGCAACTAACCAAGCTAAAAGAACAGACGAACGACGAACGTACCCAACACCACCGACCGACCGTATTCGAATAGAAAAACAGAAACTATAAATGCCAGAACCCAAACACGATGAGAGAAGCATGACGGAAGAGGAAGACAGAGGAGAATCTTGTCTAGTTTGGTCTAGAGAGCTGTGTGTAGCTGAAGCTGCCCAAGCCCCCATGGACGCAAGTTGCACATAAAACGGAAGAACTCATGGTCGTCTATATACTGTACACACATGTTAAGCAATTGGTCTTCGGATTTAATTGCCCGTGCACTTCATCTTCATCTGGGCGAGAAGCTGGTCTGTCTCTGTGCTTATACACTTAACAGTTTTCTCCTTAGAGTTTGTTCTTGAAGTATTATTTGCAGTTCTTCCAGTGTAGCCATCGTAGACTTCTGACCGATAAATGAAGATTTTGCGATTGGTAGTTGGTGAAAACAAAAATTGTAGGAAGAAAAGTTGATAATTTGCAAGTAAATATTGGATGCAAAAAGTGGCGCCCAACAAATAAAAAAGTGGCTCCAGGCAATTTATGTTCCCAACAATCGATAAAATTTTAACCAATAATCCAAAAAGTAACACGTACAAATCTTAAAATAGCCCCGACAATAAAAATGCGGCGCCCAAATGTAAAAAAAGTAGAAAGTGGGGCTTAACAAACCAAAAAGTAATACCAATCGATTAAAAAAGTGGCGCCCAACAATTCAAAAAGTAGCAGGTAACAATCCAAAAAGCTGAGTCCAACAATTTGAAAAGTGGCAACAATAAAAACATGACGACAACAAGTAACCAACAAATGGAGCTCAATAATCCAAAAAGTAACACTGACAACACAGACATTTAACTAATGTTATGACACTTCAAATTACAGTTGAGTTTCATAGGTGTCAAATGCTGGCACTGCCAACTTGAAACTATGAAATGAATGTCTCTGTAGCTTATTACGTAAGAGATCGTGGTTATTAATCCTATCAGTAATCAGAAGGTTTCATAAATTTGGATGCAAAAAGTGGCGCCCAACAAAAGAAAAAAAGTGGCGCCCAAAAAAATGACGACCAAGTAACCAACAAATGGAGCCCAATAATCCAAAAAGTAACACCAAAAAAAAATAGAACTTAAAAATCTTTTAAGTGGGCCCCAACGGTCTATAAAATGAAGCCCAATAATCCAAAAAGTAAAGCACTTAACAATCTTTGAGTGGGTCGCAACGGTCGATAAAATGGAACCCAATAATCCAAAAAGTCTCGCAAAACAATTCAAAAAGTGACACTCAACAATCCAAAAAGTAGCAACCTACAATCCAAAAAGTGGCGTTGAATATTTCAAAAAATGATTCCTAAAACACCAAAAAGTCACGAACAACATCCTAAAAAATGGCGCACAATAATTTATAAAATGGAGCCCAATAATCCAAGAATCAAAATGGTGGCACCAAAAATAAAAAAGTGGCGCCCAACAAAAGACTCTAAACGATCGATGAGATGAAATGGCCCAATAATCCAAAAAGTAGCACCAAACAATCCAAAAAGTGGCGCCCAATAATTTATGTTCCCAAAATCAGAATTGCTTTTTTTTTTTTAAAGACGTCAAAGCTTCAAAAAAATGAAGCATCTTCAGAAAAGTATTGATAGGTTAAAAAGTGAATTTATTTACCTTGATTTACAATAAAAGTGACTTGGCAACTCTGATGGACTTTTATCTAAGTGCACCTTCTAAAGGAAGGTGTTCAACGAGTGACATGTAACGTCAGTTTCTAACTTATCTGGGAAGCTTGAGTAAGGGGATGCGGATGGGGTGTTGAGAAGAATGATGCAAATTTATAGCTACCCCGCACTATGCTATACTATACACAGCACTATCATCATTCAACTATTGCGCCAGCAGCTAACCATCAGAACCAACCCAAGCAGCCAGAGCAGCACAATCACGTAATTTCAAATGAAAGAAGGTGGTTTAGCCACATTCCACCTGTGTGCCACGGGAATTCGCTGATACAGCGGCAGTCTGATAGTCTATGCTCTAAACTCTACTACACCCGCCTTGCCTGGTGCCTGCCTCATTGCCTTGATGCCATAGAATAGACCATCGACCAAACGTGTTAGCTTGGCTGCATGATGATGGAAATGAAAGTGAGTGTGTCACATTAAAGTGGAGCTACTACATAGCTTTTCAAAATGAGGCCCAAGTGCATAATGCTAGTTTTCCCAAAATGGGAATGGCATTGAGAAGAAGGAGAAATATGTAGGATGTGTACGTAAATATATAGTAGGTGCCTAACCCACGCGACAAAATGTTTGCATGGAATTTTAGCCCAAAGCCCACCATATCTAAAAAGTCGTATGACCTTGTGGTTTTTTTTTTTTTGTATGTCCACCGTCACTACGACCGTAGGTACACTACCATAGTAGGCTAATATTTAAACACGTCGTCGTTGTTGGAATTATTAGACAGAATTTCGTTGTCCAGAGATGATGAATGTACCTATGTAAGTATTTTAATAAAATTGTTGAAATGGTGTTACCAAGGGAGAAGTGAGTGTTAGTGGGTGTCCATATATTTGAATGTAGGACACTATTATAGTTAAAAGTTTAATTTAACAAGTTTGAAAATGTGTGTTCGTCTATCATGTGTTTTATTTTCAATATATTAAATCTCTGAATAAATTTTGAATGTAATACCTCTGAAAAATTGAAAATTGACTTCGAAAAAAAGGAGGTGTACAGTATATTGACAAACTTAGAGCATTAGCAATACTTGCACAGCAGTTTTTTGAACTAATGTTATGACACTTCAAATGACAGTTGAGTTTGGCAGATGACAAATGCCAGCACTGCCAGCTTAAAACTACAAAATGAATGACCCTGTAGTTTATTACGTGAGAGGCAGTGGTTATTAATCCTATCAGTAGCCAGAAGATTTCATAAATTTGGATGCAAAAAGTGGCGCCTAACAAAAGAAAAAAAGTGGCGCCCAACAGATCTCTTAGACTTCTTTAACAAGTTATTCAAGGTCCTTCCGTTAAAACCCACATCATCACTGTGTTTTCTCCACTTCTGCACATTTTCTCACAAAAACATAAGGCTTCATTTGAGTTTCATTATGATTTCCCAATGAAGTCTAAGGACTTTTCTCATTACAACCTCAACTTTTCTCTGAAATAACCCAATATAAATCACTGTCTTCAAATAAATTGAAGCAAATCACTGCAAAATCTCATTCGCAATAAATGAACCACTTCATGATGGGCTACGTTAATATCTGTCAAAAAATCAAAAATTAAAAAAAAGTTTTTTAAAAAACTCATTTGTTTTTCAAAAGTCACACAAAATAAAATATAAAACTTATATAAAACATTTATTGCATCTCGTATATTTTATCACGTAGGTTGTATTGTGTATGTAAGGAATCTATGTATATACATCTCCAGCCCCAGCCCAAAAGCAAGAGGAGGACATTCAACTCGCCTGGAGGAGGCTTAAACTTTATATTATACTTAATACAAATTCCAGGACTTTTTGACATGATTACAACAGTTAAAATTACATTCAAGTTTTGATCCGTCAAAAGCAACAGCTTGACAATAAAACAACTTATAAACACTCACAAAATTTATCACAATCTCATTACATCAATCCGTAAAAAAGTTTTCTTAATTTACCATCCATGATGGTTGGGCTTGAGATTGGGGTTGGGGATTGAGATGGAGCTTGGGCATGCCCTTGCAACTTCTCATCATGTTCATTTTCATTCCTGAACCTACCAACGTCGTCGTCATCATCATCATCGTCATCACGATCGTGAGTTTATTTTACTTCTTTTTTCTTTTATTTTGCCACGCGAATTTATTTCATGAAACAACTTTCAAGAAACAATTGCATTCAGTTTTAAGTAATCTCCTTCTCCTACCATTAAAAAACAATTTTAAAACTTTTCACATTACAGAAAACAACGAAAAAACGACAGCGACAAAGAGGACGAGGGCGAGGACGAGGACGACTCCGACTCCGAGACGACAATGAAAAAGGACAAAAGGACAAAAGGAGCAAGAAAATAAAAACAACAAAAAAGAAGAGAAAGAATCCTCACCCAATTAATTATGTAATAAACCCTGTCAGGCGGGCGCGGCGGGGTTGACTGTGCTGCGAGACGAGAACCGACGAGAACACTCTTTTTTCCGTTTGCTGAAATTGGCCAAAAATGAAATTTCGTTACAACTTTTTCCAATATACGGGAATAACACAGGAATTGGTT
The DNA here is from genome assembly GCA_951509635.1 of Eupeodes luniger. NCBI lineage: Eukaryota > Metazoa > Arthropoda > Insecta > Diptera > Syrphidae > Eupeodes > Eupeodes luniger. The sequence goes on from OX608074.1 coordinate 4,257,527, forward strand.
TAGGTTCACACGAGGAAAGGACTCTGAAACACATTGCTGTATCATTATTATTCCCACAAGCAATGCGCTTCGATTTAATGTATAAAGTTCGACTTTTACACAAAAGTCGTAAATATCCTTGAAAGGAATAAAAAGGACTCGCTGGGATGTTGTTCGCACATGATGAAGGGGACATTAGGGAGGGAGGAATGTAAAAGAATTCGATAGCCCCCTTCCTAGCGAAGCAGAACAATTGAATATATGTGTGTTCCTTATATCTGCGGCCAGATGACGGTCTTGACTTGTTTGAAATTGAAAAGGACTAGCCACGTATAATTTGTATTGTATATCCTTTTCCCTTAAAGAAGATGTATACTCGTACACTACTCGTATGTTGTGCAATGCAGTGCATATTTTTAGAGAAAGAATAAGTTACTTTTCCCGAATAAGTTTGGCAGACAGTCTTTTTTTTTTATTATTGTAATCCTCGAAATGTAAAAAACCAAGAATGACGAACCGAAGAAAGCCCAAAGCTAACCAACAAAATAAAAAAGAGAATAGTATAGATAAGGATACTCTGAATACAGAATAGAACATCCAAAGGAGATCAAGAGAGCGAAAAAGGGTTTTTTCGTTTTAACATATCGGTTCAGTGGTTTTTGATGAAGTTGCCTTGCAGCACAAGCAGTTTATCCATCCGTGCGGTTCGGTTGTAAGAAGAACTTTGATATCATTGCATTTGAATAGATATAGGGTAGGGTAGGGATACCCTTACTCTTACCCTTACCCTTAACCAAACCCGATGCATGCATATCATATACGAGAAATATACAACTTTTAGTTACACTTCGTAGAAGAATTAGGTATCCTTTGTGTATTTTATATCCAAGGCTCCTCAAAGATAAGAATATAAAGAATTTTTTCTTGTGAAAGTTTCATATACAAATGTTGATATGTCTGAAATCAATTTTTATATACGTATGTACATATGTGTATGCACCTACTAGAGAGTTATTTGCACTCTGTTGATTGTAACTTATTGAAATTCAGAGAAAAGCTTGTTTAGAAGTTTTTGGGTTAGTCAATGCGTCGTTAGGAGAAATATTGGGAAGGAAAGGAAGTTATTGGTGATCTAAGGAAGGTATTACATTTTTCTCACACCTCATCAGCTTTGTTGTCTTAAACACTTCTTATACCACAAAATCAAGAAAAATAGAAGATGGAAATATTTCCAAAAAGTTAAAGCAAGTTGAACTTGAGTAGTTCATGAATGTGAGATATTGGGAAAAAAATGTGTCGTACAGAAGTTCGAAAATTGATTCCACTTAAACTTGGTTAAATTTAGAACAGAGTTTTGCGTTCGTCATGATTTTTAAAGATTTTCAACATCTCATTTTTGATGTATTTTAAATCTTCATAAAGGGTGTTTTTTTTAGAGGAGTAGAACTTTAAGTTAACATGAAGTTATTGGTGATCAAAGGAAGGTATTACATTTTTCTCACACCTCATCAGCTTTGTTGTCTTAAACATTTCTTATACCACAAAATCAAGAATAATAGAAGATGAAAATATTTCCAAGAAGTTAAAGAAAGTTGAACTTGAGTGGCTTTTGAATGTGAGATATTGGAGAAAAATGTGTCGTCTAGAAGTTTGAAAATTGATTCCACTTAAACTTGGTCAAATTTAGAACAGAGTTTTGAGTTCTTCATGATTTTTTTAAAGATTGTCAACATTTCATTTCTGATATATTTTAAATCTTTATAACGGGTGTTTTTTTAGAGGTGTAGAACTTTAAGTTAGCATGACATGGTTCGTATTTCTTCTTAAATACTATGCTGGCTAGAAAGTTACTTTTACGTTAATCAATTGAACAGCTATGATGTGCAGGAGCTGTGATTTCAACAAGACGCTAGCTGAACATGGTACGCAGCTCGTGCAACATTTTATTTATTGAAGAAGGTTTTTGGTTATCGCATAGTTTCATGTTACGGCCCCACTAAATAGTGAGAATTAACGCCAAGCCGCTTGACTATTTTCTGTGGGATGTATAAGGTCACTAGTCTAACCCAATAAGATCGAAACGATTCAGCACTGAAAGGACAACATTTGCCAGGTTATTGCTGATATACTGCTACAAATTTTGGAAGAAGTCATTTGATGTCGATATTAGACAAAGTTCGAGGGAGCCGTGGCGGTCATATGCTAGACATCATACTTAAATTATTATTTTTTTGATATTATGCGCACACTCAAGGGAATATGAATACCCTTATAATAATTAATCACAGTGCGAGCAATTAGGAAGGGAGGATAGGATTAGAAAGGAGATACCGATGCACATTGGTTTTGAATGTCTGCACATTGCAATGAGTGGGAAGTATTGAGTCTGGTAAAGCATTCCACATTCGTGTAGTGCGACTAAAAAAAGAATCTCTGTACTTAACAATACGACCGGAGTTTGGCTCAAGGGTCAACTGATGAGCATACCTAGAAGAACGGGTATTACGGTTGAATTCTTTGAGGGGATTAATGCAACTGGCTATTTCATTAGAGCATTGTTTATGGAGCGATAAAATAATGAGAGACATGAAACCTTACGACTGTGCTAGAGAGATGCAAAAGTTTCAGTTAGACAACGGTCACCTATCAGTTTAAGGGCTCTCTTTTGAATTCTGTCAAAGAGACTCAAGTGGGTTATAGGAGAACCTGCCCAGATATGGGAATTATACTCGAGTTTCGGACGAATATAGGCTTTATAGATTATAGCTAGATCAGAAGGGGTAAAAAACTTCTTGCATCTTCGGAGAAAACCTAAATATGTCAAATATGTGATCCCTCCACAACAAATGGTTTGTAATGCACATACCTAACACTAAAAGCTGTTCAGTCTCTTCGATGCAAGTACCACTCATGGATAGTAGCATTGGGGGAGGATTACACTTTTGAGACAGTAGACAGCATTAAGTTTTCGAAGCATTAAATTCTACACGGTTTTTGATTCCCCATTGGACAATGCTGTCAAGATCAGAATTTAATTAGCTTATCATACACTTCCGTTGGTAGTCCACATCCGAAGAACAAGGATGCGAATCTAAAAACCAATATGAGAAGCTGAGGGCACTGTTATCAGCGAAACAATTTATTGGGTTAGAAGTTTCAGACAAAAGATCATTTATAAAAATAAGGAAGAGTGTCGGAGACAAAACGGAGGCCTGGGGCACACCAACGTTTATTTTGTGGATATCAGATTTGAACCCGTCCAATACTACTTGAATTGAACGGTCCGAAAGGTAATTTCTAACCCAACGAAGAAGAGATTCATCAATGCCAAAAGCACGCATTTTAGATAAGAGAGCTTGATGCCAAACACTATCAAATGCCTTTGAAGCAATAATCTTACTTTCTCCAAAAAGATGTAAAGATTTTTCCACTCTTCCGTGAGATAAACCATGAGATAACCAGTGGATCTATTGCAACGAAAGCCAATTTCATGCCAATTTTAAAAAGTAATTTTTGTCAAATTTCTAAACTTCCAAATTTGTGCCACATTTTCTATGTGTTGCAAGTAAGTGAGTCTTTTATTAAAATTGAAAAACCAGTGAATTTTCCCAATTGACACTCCTCTTCTAACTCAGTCTATTTCGCAGTTGTTGTCAAACTCATTTCAGGATCAAACATTTAAATTTACTATGTCACCTCTACTCTCTAACCTCCATAACCTCAAATATATTCCCCCTTAAATTTAAATATTTGAGCATCTATAAGGTTTGTTTAACACTTTTCATAGAACTTTTCTAATAAAATGTAAAACAAAATACTTTAACATTTTAAATACGTTATCCCTTTTTTTTTCCCAAGGACTTCTCAAAAACTTACTAGCTTGTACATGGAAACCGAACTAGAAGAAAATAGTACCCTTTTCTCCAACGTATATATATTTATTTATATGTAAGTAGGTAAGTACCTACCTAACATGCGAAAAAAAATATAATATCCTCAAATTGTTTCGCCAAGTTTTATTAAGTTTTTTTTTTTCAAAACCCTCACACCGTATTTGAAGTTGGTTCTATATAGGGTTTGAAGTAGGTGGGATGAGAGTTATATTATATCCATCAACCATCACTCTCCGTATATATTCGTATAGTAATCCCTAGAAAAGCATCCCTTCTTGAACATAAAAATCCAACAACAACAAAATAAAACTAGAAAAAAACTTCAAACTTGACAAAGTTTAAACTCATATAACAAACAAGGTCAAAGGAACGTGCTGGAAAGGAATAGGAAAAGACAGGGCTCATAAGAAAGACAAATTCACTACCCTATCCCTAAAATAAAAATAAAAACAAAATAAACAAAATAGGAAGAAAACAACTATGTTTATAACATCAGTTGGAGATGTTAGACAGAAAAAAGGGATAACTGGGAAAAGTTTGTTTTTTAAACATTTTTTTTTTGTTGAAGCTCAAAGCTTCAACTCAAATGAGGGCAGTAATGAAATGCTTCAGCGTTTTTAAGCAGTAGGAGCAGCAGCAGCAGTGTACGAGGAGTATACAACACGCTCCCATGCTCAGCTGAGCAAATATCAAAAAGGATGATGCTCCATTAACTACTTTGCAACAAGCGGAAGTGGATTTTTGAAAAACAAAAATTCTGGTGCGGCAAAAATATGGTCGCTGGCAATGGCGCTGATGCTGCAAAGAAGAAGAAGAAGTGTAATATAGCGAAACAGGGAGAAACATAAAAGTTAATCTACAAACAATGGAAACTATTTGCCTTGTGGAATATTGGAGTGTGGATATTGTATTGCTGCAGAAAGTTGTTTTTATTTTCTCCATCTTTCTTTTGATGAGGAAAAAGTTAGTTTGATAACTGCCCTACAAATAAAATTTGACTTAAATTTTGAAGACAAGAAAAATCAATATGGTCAAAGGTTAAAGTTCTCCCTCCCTAGGGTTATCACAACTAGTGTCATATCTTCAAATGTTTCCTCTAGAAACCTTAACTCTTTAAATTAGTAGTTCAAATGGAACTCCAAAGACTAAATGGCGCCCAACAGACGCCAAAGCCTACGTTTTTTTTTTAAATTTTGTTTAAGTTCGCTAAAAAGGTCTAAGTCTACGATTTCCAGAAACCACCCAAAACATCTCAAAGGAATAGAAAACATACAGAAGGTAAGAATAAGGTAAAGGAACTCCCCGCTTTATGGTTTAAATTTCTTTGCACTAACTTTAGCAGTTAATGACTTTGCAAGTTGAATTCTTCTTCTTCGTTTTGCCAATCGAATCGAATTAGTCGAGTTGAGTTAATTAGAGTAGAAACTATAACTACACACGATTGAGTTGTTTACTCTCAAAGAAGTTATACGATACGCCCGCAGGTTTTAACTACATTACCTACATACATATATTTTAACGTACTTCTTCTTCTTTCGATGTTGCATGGCTTGAGGCAAGGCTGGTGCGGTATGAGGTTTGGTATAGTGGTGCGGTGCGGTGAAGCGCGTAGGTACCCGTTGAATGAAGAAATGAAAATACAACCGCACTGAGGTGTGAAAAAAAAAAATCTCAACCAAAAGTGAAGAAGAGAAGACCACGAAGAGTAAGACGAAGCAGTTTCTGATGCGGAATGTTATCGGAAATTGCTAAATTAAGCTCTAGAGAGTTGCACTCCGATGTTTTGAAAAAACAAAAAAGAAAAAAGAATTACTGTTGTTTATATTTCTAAAGGCTGTTTGGAATGGCCATGGCTCATAGACCATAAATGGAATTTGTTTTTTAAATCAAGAAAAAGCAAAAACTTTATTAGATTTGTTTCACATGAGAGAGAACGAAAAAATAATAATTAAATCATTATTACTTTATTTTTTTTTTAAATAAGTTAAGAAATAAAATTGGATGAACATTTTTGACTTTGTTTTAATTGAACGTTAAGTTATTTTGTTTGTTGTTGGTTGCAAAAGTAATGAAGTTTGGCGGAAGACTTGAGGGTAATAATAATTTGATTGGACTTTTGGCGCACTTATCAAAATGATCTGAGGAGCAAGAAGTTTGACCAAGAAGTTAAAATCAATAAGAACTTTGGATTAATCTGATTGATGACCTCGAGCTTCATGCAGCGCAGATGGCCACAAAGGCTCAAAGGCTCAACTTTCCAAACAAAGGATTTAACGGATAAAATCCGTAAAAAATATTAAGTTTGCCATTTATACAAGACGGTTTCGGCCGTATGGTTAAAATCCGTAGAATCAAGACGAACACTGTTAAAATCCGTAGAATCAAGACGAACACTGTTAAGAAGGTGAAAGAACAGTTACCAACTTTTAGTCTTTGAATTGAAATAATAAAAGAACTAAAGGCTTTACACTTCACGTAGATAGATTTTGCTCTTAAGTTCGATTTAAACAGCTTTCAAAAGGACTGGAAAATACGCCTTGATGAAAAATTTTATTATTACTTTACTATTAATGGTTCACGGTACGGAGCTTAACCGTATGGACGAAAATGTCGTGTGTGAAACAGACTTAAGATCTACATATGTAATATCGTTGCTTACCTATTAGGCAAACTATTAAAAGCAGATAAGCTTGTACACCGGAAGGAAATGGATAATACCATGACTTTGCCGTCTTAACAGTGAAGACGTGACTTTGCAAAGTAAAAATACGTAGTAACGAAACATTTTCAATGAAAAAACGTGTATAATTTTTAGGTAAAACAAAGTGAAATCAACATTTAAAAGAGAAAAGATCGTAAAGATTTTAACCTACAAAACTACCTTATGCGAAAGAGGGCAACAAATTATAAGAAAAAAAAATTCCAAAACAATTTAAAAGTAAAAAATATCAGCCCTACAAATGTGTTCGAAATTATGTAGTTTCAGCTATTTACAGTTTTGTTCGCTGTGAAAACTGACAAATTGTCACTCTTCTGGTTTTTCTAAAAATGGGTATCTTCACATAAAGTAAGCCGGACACTTTCTATCTTTTGGCAAGTAACAAATTGTGGTGTGAAAAAATTGAAATTGACACATTTTTGGGAGTTTTATTTCAAAAGCTGTGAACAAAGATGTAAGTATCCTGGCTTTAAGTAAGTAAGTAAAAGAAAGCTGGAGAGCCTTACAAAAATCAGAAGATTTTCATGGCATCAAAACGGCAAAAAAGTGGCAACTGTTTGTATTTTTGGTAATTGTCCTGCTAACTCTTTAAAAATCGTTTTGAGGAATATTAGTAGTGCGGCAATTTCTGGTTTTGAACGGAAACTATACTGTCAATCTCAAAAGTCTTATTTTCAACAAATTTCTTTGAAAATGTACACTTTTAAAAATCTTCATGGTGAATATTTTGGCAGTGTGTTCAAACACACTCGAATAAAATTTTATTTTAAAAAATCACTCAAAATAGTTGAAAGGAAATTGTGTTTACATTTTTCTCAAAGACATTAATGGACATCTATTTAAATAAGTAGCAGAGTTCTTAATCTTATACTCATGTAGGATGGGTTCTTTGTAGTCTAAAAAATATCATATTTTTCTGTCTAAATTTATGTTAAATACAATATATGTATTTATTTTCAATACTCGACTTGTGCATACTTCCTTTCATATTCTCATGTATCATATCCTTTTTCACAAAATGATGCAGAAAAAATAACATGAATTGATAAATAAAGCTTGTATACTTTCTTTGCCTTATAAAGCATAAACTTCAATCATTTTATTTTTTAATAGGAATCCAATAAGTTTGCCCGATGCCTGATGCCCGAGTTTTTGAAACGATTCATCCCATTTATGTTCTTTAAATGCATATGCGTGTGTTTATGTTTGTGTGAGTGCAACGAAATCGATTTCCTTTTGCACATTTAAGTGTCAAAACCACTATTCCATTTTTCACAATCTTTTCCTATATCCTTCGATAGTTGGGTATGGTTTGGTTTGGTTTGGTTGAGGGTATAAACTGGGATAAACCTTCAAAATATTCCCCAAAGGATATGCCATTCAACATATGCATGCAGATGAACATCTGAATGCTCTTAATGTGCGCTGCGTATACTGTACACTACACACACTGCACAGTGCACATATATAATCCCCCGTCCATTTACATCCATTCAAGCCTCGAGTTTTCAATTTATTTCATTCGCCCAATTGATAGAATCTATCAATCAATTTCAAGTGTCGATTTATAAGCTTCTTCTTTACGATGCTTTTTTTTCTGTCTTCCTTGCTCAGTATCAGGATGAGAGTAATCGACCACTATTGCTATTCATATCTTTTTTTGGGTAGTAGATTCCTTTTTTATGTAGCCAGACTTTCTGCGTGAATAGAGGGGGATACAATATCCACTTGGTAATAGCTTCCCTATGATGCCTTTGGTTTATCAAAATGCACCTGTACCCCAGGATTATGGATAATAAAGAGAAACAATGTAAGCTCAAAATTTTCAAGAAGATTGAAGCAATAAATTACATTTTTATATAAAGTAGCCATTTCTGGTTTATTAAAGCTTACGGGAGACAGAAAGTGTAGAACATACTTAAGAACGTCTGCTCTCAAGACTCGGCATATCATAAAGTTCAAGTTTGCGCTGATTAGGTGAAAGAGTGTAATGATTATCCCATTCTAACCTCCTTTAAGCACAAATCTCAGGAACCTCTTTTGCCCCCATTTCGAGGCTTGATTTTTGGAATTATTGGGTTCCCAGATCTGATAAGGGTTTACTGGAATTGGTCTAACAGAAAACTGTTTTGATTTCCACTTAATCTAATCCAACCAAGAACTGAATACAACGATAATAAATAATACACTTAGAGTTCTTCAACACAAATGGTAAATACATACAATAAAAAGAAGAGGACCTAAATGACTACCGGGCGGCATTCCAGAATTATTTTTCAACTTGTATGATTTGCAATTATTGAGTATTATTTATCGAAGAAATAAGATTGGAGCTTTACTAATTTAAAACCTAGAAATCTATGTAAAAGTAATATATGTACATATGTACAATATTTTGATATTCAAAACTTCGAATACAGAATATATTACAGTTTTTTGACATAAAGTACATATCGGATATGGAATACTGTGTTTTTACTTAGAGTTTTGTAATCCAGTATTTTAGTGTAAAGTACTTTCAATACGAAATACAGTATTTAGACGGGTTGGTGTTGAAATACTTAATAACACTTTATAACACTGTATTTAAAATATGGAACTGTATTCCAAAATTTTGTACAAACAAAGTTCTGTACAATCAAAATTTTGTGGGACAAAATTCTGTTTTTCAAAATTCTGTTCATATACTAAATAAAAATTAGTGTTGTTAATGTAAAAAAAGCGCAACTTTGTCCAGAATTTTCAAGTACAGAACTTTTAAAACAGAATATTTTTAAAAATAAGGTATCATAACAATTTTTTATTAAAACTACTTAAGAAATACCAATATTTTTTTAATAAACATGATTTTTAACTTCCCATAGGAAGTTATTGTAATCGGTCCGATTTGTCGAATTGAAATTTTTGACATTTCTCAAGGTCCATCAAGTCGAAATAAAAGTTTTTAGAGAGATGTCTGTGCGTGCGTGTGTTACTACGACTCAAAATAAATGTTGTTACACAGATAATAATGCAGAATGATGCAGAAAGGACTCTCAAAAAAATTTAGTGGGTGGTTTTTCTACCATATCAATTTAAAAAAAAGGTGAATATTTTGGTTAACTATAAATATCTCACGAACCACGAAAAATAAATATTTTATCTCCAAAATAATTTTGTGCAACGAAGAAAAACCTTTTAACATCTGGTAAAATTGTAAGAAAAATTTAATTGACAGTGTTTTTTTTTATAAAAAACAGAAACCTAAAAAAAAGTACTCAAAGTTGGTAAAAATTGATTTTCGACTCAAAATCTTTTCAAAAATTTGAGATAGTGGCTTTCAATAAATTTTATCTAATAAGAAATATTGTTTTCAATATTCGGTAAAATTTGGAGAAAAATCGAACTGACAGTTTTCTTACAAAAAATAAAACCTTAAAAAAAACAATACTTAACCTTGGTAAAAATTTACTTTCGACTCAAATATCTTTTCAAAAATTAAAAATATTGGCTTCAAACTAATTTCCTCTCCCAAAAAATATTGTTTTTGACATTTCGACTAAAATTGGTAAAAATTGGGTTCGACTAAAAATCTCGTTAACAAAAATAGATTTTGAAATCAAACTATTTCATTGTATGCAAAATATTGTTGGTAATTTTTAAATGTTTAAGAATATTTCAACTGGCAATTTTTTGAACAAAACACGAAAACTTATAACTTTTAAGCAAGACAAATCGACAGACGAGATGGGAAGTTATCAGTGTGGGTCCTTTTTTATATTATATTAGTACAGTATTATAAGTTTACAATTTTTATCATACAGAATTCTGAAAAAAGGGTATTTCGACCTGTTTCCTATTATGACCGTTCACGCACAGAATTTGGACAAAAAGTGTTTTGAAGTAAAGTTTAACGTTACATATTTCATGGCAAAGTGTTCTGTTTATTAAAGTTTCGAGTTAGAACAAAACTCGTCGCATTGTGAATATTTTTCTGTCATAATTCCGATTATCAGTAAATTTCAGCAAAACAGAGATATTACTATTTTTCTTAAAATTTGTTGGAGGTTCTTATTTTCATTCAATTTCAAACTAAACTCTATTTTAAATTCCTCGAACATGCCACTCCATACAAATGTATCCAAAAATGTTTTCCAATTGATTGCCCCAAAACATTTCTTTCGAAAAAAACAGTAAAATTCTTTCAAAAATTACCAAGAATATTTACAGTCTATATCGGGGAAGTACTAATAAAACTCAAAATACCCTTAGAGTTATTTTGTACATTTCAAAAGTCATATTTTTGTTTGTTCATTTTTATCTTCAACCACTTTTTTTTAGCAAGCAAATGTGAACAATATCGGTCTATTTTCGAGTTTTCCGAAATGAAAACCAATTACTCATTTCGGAAGTACCCAGAGAAATATGAGAGGAGTATAGAGTATACGTCAGCTATCGCCGATATGATTGATTAGGCCAAAGGAGTTCAGTGTGATGCCAGTGCAGTTTTCTCCTTTAGTTTTTTTTTTTTTGATGTTGTTGTAAATAACAACTCTCTTATAGTTTCCTGAAACATCAACGTGTGTGTTGATGCTATAAATCATATGTTCCAAAAAGGTGCTATGGGGTTTTAAAACATCAAGGCTCAACTTCCATCGATATAGGGTGTTGTAGGTATATGCAGGTACATAAATTGCAAATTCTTCACCATCAAATATTGAAGCAACAATGTTCACTTGAATATACTGTATTTGTTTTCTCGGTACAGAAAAACATCCAAACTACCAAACAATCCTTTTCCACTAAAATACCCACATATCAGAACTAGGATCAGGACTAGAAGCAGAAGCAGAAACAGGGTGGTGGTATATAGGGTATCATATTGTCTAGTTTTTTGGCAAACTGGCATCGTCGTCGTCATCGTCGTCGTCTTCTTATCGTGGGACTATTTAAGGTGAAATACTGCAACCTCGTTTCAGGTGAATAAGCATCGTACCATAAAATGTTCACTTCAAACAGAAGCACACAAGGATCTGCTCTGCAGTATAGAACCTACCTAGTATAGTTATAGTTGGGCGCCACTCGAACTATTTAAGGGTTATGCAACATAGTTCCTTGGCATTAGATTTAAGCTACAAGCATACACACTACACACATGATGATGGCAACCTGCATCAAGGATAGCTATTAGAACCAAGGATATAGAAGGATATGTGTGTAGTAGATGCACTCTCAAGACCTTACCCATTCACATTCATAGTTCATGGCTATGTATGCCCTTCAGCAAGTTTTATATTTGAAAAAAAAACAAAAAACTTCGTGGGGGTAGTGGGGTGTGTACGACTTTACGTAGTTATAAGAAGGTACCTAAGAAAGTGTTTCTTTTCTGTTTGTCTTTGGCGCTCAATTTTATCATTTGTAGGTTTTTTGGAACCCTCTTGAGAAACTTTCGCCTGTAAACAAGCGATTACAGTAATAAAATCAAAAGCTTTAAATTTATTTACCCTCAAGGAATACCTCTGGTAGGTAAGTAGGTAAGAACATATCTATACACATATATGCCTACTCTTAAAGGAGATGGTATAGGTACCTATGTACATATATCGAAATGCGAAATGTTAAAGGAGAAAAATGCAAGATAAATGGCTTTGAAAGGGTGTAAGAGGTCGATAAGGTTTTCTTTTTTAATAATGGACGTATATTTTCATGAGGCCAAATTCAATAGACTACCTTCCTCCACCTCTATCTTCAAAAAGGAACTCCATTGAAAAACAGCAAATATAGACAAGCTAATTCATCGACATCGGTTTAAGAAGATTTATAGACGTTTGGGGCCTAAGTTTTTGTTTTTTTTTTCTTCCCTTAGACTTCGACTAGAAACAAAGAAGAACTCCTAATTACAGCATAAGATGCAGGCAGTACCAATAAAGTGATAGTGGATAGGAACATGAGCACTTATATATATAAAATCCCCAAGGAAGTTAATAAATAATTCATTACGTCCCAGTGTGGTATGAAACAACCAAAAGTATGATAAATTGTTTCCAAAACGAAATATTAATTGAGAAATTCTGAATCTCTCTCTCTCCTAAATGGTGATCCTTCTATATCCGCAAACATTAAGTCCCTAAAGGTTTGGTTTGGTCATAGCATTGAGTTTGGGCTCAGAGAGATATGGCATCATCAGATGGGAATATGGGTATATAGAATTGGGATGGTTATATAAAGCTTATGAAGTCAAAGTCAGAGCAAGCACATATAAGAGATATGAATATAATTGGGGAAAAACCTTGCCCAAGGCATTGTGTGTGTCATGTTGAAAGGACGACTTTGGACCTGAACCAGAGAAAGTAGCTATATACCGATGTATTCCCATACTTGGTGCTTTTGTGCTGTGTTGAGAAAATTAAATTTTATTAAAGTGCTCGAAATGTATATCTACATTGTGCTGCATGTTTTTTTAAGTTTGAATTTGAATTATATAAAATAATATCCTCCAGGATCATATACTCTCTATATCGTCCTTATTCGAATTCGAAATGGTAGTTGTAATTTTTGTAGAGATTTTGTATTTTTTTTTACCAGCCATCTGTAATACCCTTGAGGTCGTTTATTTTAAAAGAGTCTTTGGGTTTTTGTGTGTAACATTGACACATTTAAATATAAAAGGACTTAGAGGAGCAACCAACCGACCATCAGAGAAAGGATACTACAACATTTAATTATCTGAATTTCCCGTGTGACATCAGTACATATCGTGTGTATATGATGTATCTTAAATGTGTGTCGCATTTCCTAAAAGCATTAGATACTTTGTATATTTGTATAATATTGGGAAAGAGTCTTATGATGGTGATGATGGTCAAAAGCCTGTATATGTATGTTCACTAAAAAGGACGATAAAACCTAAATTTACTTCCTAGAAATAGAGCACTTTGACATTTGAATATTATATGTCGGTATAAAAGAGTATAGTCCTTTCTGCTCCTTTATCAAAATAAGATGTTGTTGCAGATGGAAAATGAATGAATTTAATCATTTTATTTTATTGACATAAGAAGAGAGGTGTATATGATGTTTAGGGAGCAAGGAAAATGTATTTGATAAGATTAAAAGAAGTGTTTTTGGGGTTCTTGATGAAAATTCGGAAATAATTCCTTAGAATTTTTATTTGGAAAATCAAATCTCGTATGAAGACTTTGATTTAAAAATGAGGAACGGATATAAAAGAGAACGTCAAACAAAATGATGGCATGTAGAACAAGTTTCTTTAAAAATATTTGTTAATTGAAGCCCTTTTTTAATATGTGTGAAATAAACAAAGCATTTAGAATGCTTTTGGAATTCTACAAATGCTCTGTACAAATAGTGAACACTTTACAAATTAATTATTTTTTTAATCAATTCTGTGGGTAATCAATGATCCACATTCGTGAAGTGCGGCTACAAAAAGAATCTCTGTACTAAATAGTAAGAAATTGGGCTCTTTTATACATTTATTAAGGTTGAATTGTTTGAGGGGACAGGGGAGGAATACAACTGTATATAATTATAAGACGAAAATATTGTATGAAATTAGCGATAAGGTAATGACATGGATGAAACATTTCGGCAGTGTTTGAGAGTTGCAAACGTTTTAGTTAGACAACAGTAACCTAAAATTTTAAGACAAAAGATCACTTAGAAATAAAAAAGAGGCTGGGATGTGACCCACACTGATAACTTCCCATCCCGTCTGTCGATTTGTCTTGCTTAATAGTTGTAGTTTGATTTCAAAATCTATTTTTGTTAATGAGATTTTTAGTCGAATACCAATTTTTACCAATTTTAGTAGCATTTCTTAAAAGTTTTTATTTCTTATATAAACAAATAAAAATTGGATGAATGAAATTAATTTGAGAGATATCGAGAACCGAACGTCAATTTTTACTAAATTTGCGTAGTTTTTTTTGTAGATTTTACTTTTTTACGGACTGTTGGATTCTTATAAAAAAATTACTGAATGTCGAAAACAATATTTTCTGTGAGATAAAATAAGTTTGAAGACAATGTTTTTAATTTTTGAAAAGGTATTTGACTCGAAAATCAATTTTTACCAAATTTTATTAATTTTTTTAAGGCTTTTAATTTTTTGTAAAAAACTGTCAATTCGATTTTTCTCAAAATTTGTCTGAATGTTGACAACAATATTTTTTAAAAGATAAAAGTAGTTTAAAGCCAATATCTCAATGTTTGGAAAAGTTATTTGAGTCGAAAATCAATTTTTATTAACTTTTATTAAATTTTTTGTAGGTTTTTATTTTTTGTAAAAAAAACTGTCCATTTTTTTTTCTCAAAATTTTACCGAATATTGAAAACAATATTTCTTATAAGATTTAATTAGTTGAAAGCCATAATCTCAAATTTTTGAAAGGATATTTGAGTCGCAAATCAATTTTTACCAACTTTTGTTAATTTTTTTACGTTTTTAATTTTTTGTACAAAAACTGTCAATTCGATTTTTCTCAAAATTTTTCTGAATGTTGAAAACAATATTTTTTGTAAGATAAAGTTAGATTGAAGCCAATGTCTCAAAGTTTGGAAAAGATATTTGAGTCGAAAATCAATTTTTACCAACTTTTGTTAATTTTTTAAGGTTTTTAATTTTTTGTACAAAAACTGTCTATTCGATTTTTTTCAAAATTTTACTGAATGTTGACAACAATATTTTTTGATACCTTAAAGTAGTTTAAAGCCAATATCTCAAAGTTTTGAAAAGATATTTGAGTCGAAAATCAATTTTTACCACCTTTTATACATTTTTTTCTTTAGGTTTTTAATTTTTTGTACAAAAACTGTCTATTCGATTTTTTTCAAAATTTTACTGAATGTTGACAACAATATTTTTGAAACATTAAAGTAGTTTAAAGCCAATATCTCAAAGTTTTGAAAATATATTTGAGTCGAAAATCCATTTTTACTACCTTTTATACATTTTTTTTGTAAAAAAACTGTCAATTCGATTTTCTCAAAATTTTTCCTAATGTTGACAACGTTATTTTTCTTTGCACGAAATTGTTTTGGTGATAAAATCATTTTGTATTCGTAAAATTTTCGAGGTGACGAATTGTTTTTTTTTTTCAGTTTTTTTGATTTATAAAAAAAACGTTAATTGGATTTTTTTCCAAAAATATACTTGTTTGGTATCACGTTACAATACATAATAGAAAATTGAATTCAAGTGTCTAGCGTTATTGGTTCGTGAGATATTAAGGGTTAACCAAAATGTTCACCTTTTTTTAAACTGCTGTGGTAAAAAAACCACCCACGCAATTTTCTTGAGAGCCCTTTCGAATATACTTGAAGTCGTATGACTAAAATATAATTCAAAAAGATTTCTTACAAAGTAGTTTGCGTTTTATTTCTTTGTCTTTTGTTTGCTTTTTTTTTATAATAAAAAACTTAGACGTAACATTTGGTCCTTCGAGCCGGATTTCCCATGCGTAGGGACAAGACAACAGACTAATACTGGGCAGCGACAGAGGCCCGTGTAAGCATTTACGAGTCAAGGTTGCGGGTTCATGAGGGGCTGGATAAGTTCCTCCTCTAGAATGACAATGAGACATATTTGTGCACTGAAATATTCATACATTGTATCGGTTTCTGCATTATTATCACTATAGCAACATTTATTTGAAGTCAATATCTCTTCTGGTTCTTGAGCTATGGACGACGAAAAAAACGTCGCGAACGTACGAAATCTTTTATTTCGACTCTAGGGACCTTGAAACGTCGAGAAATGTCAAAATTTTCAATTCGACAAATCGGACCCATTACAATAACTTCCTATGGGAAGTTAAAAAAGTTAAGTTAAGTCCTGAGGGTTTATATTATGTATTTAGGATTTGAACATAAAAAGTTGCTTTCCATCTACATGGAAAGAAGCCTTAAGAGTACAACAGATGGAAAAGCTTACTCAGTGGCTAGACGTTTTTAAAGTAATAGGAGGGATATTATCAGGGCTAGTGGATTTTTGAATAGTGACAGTCAATATCTTTTTTTTACTCTAGCAACTGTACGAGTACGAAAGAAGATTCGTTTACATTCTTAAGTACAAGAGGAGACAATGTCAACCTTCTTCAGCGTCAGATCAACAAGAAACTGTAAACAAATTGGCTTTATCGAACTTATAAAAGG
The DNA here is from genome assembly GCA_951509635.1 of Eupeodes luniger. Lineage (NCBI taxonomy): Eukaryota > Metazoa > Arthropoda > Insecta > Diptera > Syrphidae > Eupeodes > Eupeodes luniger. The sequence continues at coordinate 4,274,273 of OX608074.1, forward strand.
AGTGTTTTCGAAAACGTGCCAGGTACTGAAAAAAAATGAAGTGCTATCTACATTTTTTTAAAAAGGACCAGACATTTTCAATACCTATGAGATATTGTATTTATTTTGGTAATTTCGGCCCAGATTTTTCTAACTTGTTTAAACTTATTCCGATTGCTCTGATTTCCGATACTCCTATTGCCAGCGTCAATTATCAAGTCGTATTTGATTCATATTAAAATTTGTTAAACTTCATTTATTGAAAAATTAAAAAAAACTTTTACTTGATAATTACTTTTAATACAATTCTTCTAATTATAAAGATTCTAGGTTTTTCTCAACTACCACAACTCTAATAATAATTGAGACTCGAAAATAATTAGCGTCTATCATTAAAACTGGTATCACACACAATTTAAGTGTCTTATGCAATGATTTTGGTTTTTGCAATCGTTCAGCTTTGAACACTCTGAAAGTCTCAAAACTTCCACCCTTCACTAGCCTCAAATTTGCAACAACTCAGCTATATTTTGATGTCAGTTTTATTGAAGTGCTTTAAAAATTACACTCTAAAACTTAAAAAGTTAAAACTCATATATTTTATATGTTAACTCTTTTAGGATCTTCTAAACCTCATGCAAAGCATGTTTACAGTTTATATTGATCCATCAACACCACTTAACCCAAATCAACATATAAAGTATCTTTCTACATTATACTGACTTGTCTCTCCTACCTATAGTCTTTAAATATAAAGTATCTATTTGAAAACACCCTTCGACTTTATTCGAATGAATTTATTACCAAAAGCAACGAGGCCATTGCCTTTTGGCTTATAAAGAATGTTTGTATTAAAATGCCTCACTTTCTGAGTGATGCACAACTCTTTGGATTCTCTCTCTCGGTTTATACACAATCTATTGCAACATTCCACTGCCACTAACCAACCGACAGACCTGGCCAAACCAAACCAAACTTACATTAAATAAACCACAACTTCATTGCATTGCACCTGTCCCCCAAAGCGAAATGCTCCACTGATCTTTCGCCATCACTATGCAGCAACTTAATACACAAAATAAAACTAAAAACTCCAAACAGAAAACTAAACACGTAAAAGTACGACCACGATCGTGTGCTCCTCGCCTCGTTCGTCCACGTGTGACCATCACGCGAAAAAGGTACCAGCAGCAGCAAAAAAAAGATTGGAATGCGAGCTCTTTGCGGAGTTGGAGCCTGAGCTGGAGCTGGGAGCTGTGTTTTGTTTTCGGCATCGCCATCGGAATTAGTTGAACTTTATTCAGCTAATGTGCTTCAGTTGTAAGTGCTGCACAGCACAGGCACAGGCACACATTCGCTCCAGCTTCGCGTCTGATTTTACATCAATCCCAATCCCAAATCCATAAGAACGAACGTTTGGTATATTGGAGGTGACCAACCAGATGCATACGAGCCAAGCGCATGCAACTTCGGCAGCTCGCAAGCTTCCTAACCTTCATTCTTGGTCGCATTCGCTTGTGCTTCTTGCCTCTGCCTATTGCACACAATTCTGTCATGACAATGCAATAACTCTTCTTTTGCAAGCCCCGGTGTGGTGTGTTCCGTGGTCACAATGGGAGTTCACACATTCTGGCTTCTATCATGGCTCGGCTGGCGATGCGATGGCGGCAGAAGGGGACGCACCTGGTATAGATAGGTGACTACCTAAGTGCATTAAATGCGGTGCTGTTGGCAAAATGCGGCCTCTGGAAAACTCAACTAAGCCGGGAGAACGATGAGAAGAACATTGAATATATAGAATAGGTTTTGCAGGTGGGATGGGATGACGATGGCTTGCTGCTTACATCAGCTCCATTGCTTCGACATCGGCTTTGACTTCGACTTTGACTTAGGCACACTAGAGAGAATGATCGCATAAAAAAGGTTGCACAACGTTCGATTAGAATCCCGCAGGGGAAATTCCTTTTAGCGCGACGACTCCCGGAACTAGGGCAACCGGTGGTGGTGGCTGATGTGTGCCTTTTGCCTGTGCCTAAGCCTGTGCCTGTGATGCGCTTCTGTGCAAATCGAGAGAAAACGTTTTCAAGTTCATTTACCTTGGGCGCTGGCCTATCATCATTCCGCAATCAGCTATCCCATCGCCAGCTCCCTGCTCGAAAATGGGATTCCGATGGAATTGCGCGGCCGTTCGATGGCTTTGAAAAAGAGATGAGGTATTTTCCAGCACTTTGCTGCTTCCATATATTCGTGCACTAAAACTCGCGGAGTGTTTGGCTTGAATGCGTTTTATTGCACTCCAAGAGTCTCCTTCCTCGACTTCCTTCCTCACTCTCCGTCGTCGTATCTTCGATGTCGGAACTTGGAATTTTCGATTTGACCTTGGGTCCGATTTATGTATTTCCGTATTAATCGCTGCTTTGTTTATTGCTCCCATACATATTCCTTCCTCATCATTGGAGCTTGGAGTTAATTTTGAGGGGATTACCTGGACTTTTTTGAGTTCATGTTAACGAGTTAAGTAATTATTTTATTTGGCAGAGCTATTAGCATTATATTCAAGAAATTTAAGCCGTGTGTGGTGTAAAGGTTGCAGGTTGGGTGTTAACTTCCTAAAAGAATAAAACTATACGGACACATTTATTTTTTGGTCCTTGGCCAGCAGCAATAGTTGGAAAAAAATGATGCCAAGAAAATTTGTGTCAGCTAACAAATTGGTAGGATAAGCGTCCCTCTCTCTCACATATGCCTCTATATATGCCCAAAGAGTTAATATCTGCTTTTATGGTCGTTTATCTAAATTTAAAAAGACATTATATGAAATGCTTGTTTTTTTATATTTTTATTTTAAGTCCCCCATTTGACCATGGCCAGGATTTTTAATGGCGAATTTTTTGGGTGAGAAAATTTTTGCAAGGATTTCAAGCTTATCAAGGATACAGAGGAATAAGATCAAATAAAGAGTTTAAACACGAATATATGTGAATAGGATAAAATGGATGGAATTTATAATCTGCCAGCAATACGAAAAAGGTTTAAAATAAGAATTAGAATTGAAGCAGGGTGCCTTGCTTAATACGATTTTATTGCCAAAAAAAAAAAAGTGATATGGAGGGGAATTAGAAGTTATATGGGTTTACAAGAGATTCTTGGAGAGCATAGACTTTAACTGCGAATAATGATGCAGAAATGCAAATAAGCTTTAGGCTTCAGAATCTATTTGGGTTTTTTTTCAGGAGCGTTTGCTACCAATAAATAAGTCAAAACTACAAGTATTTTTGTTTGAATTTTTAAAACACAATTGTAATCATTGTAAACCATTACAAAATTGGTATTTGTAAATAAATCAACAATTTTAAAGTTCGGATACTTAGGCGTATACGTACTTTTTACAATCATGATTTCGTTTTTTTTTTTATATGAAACATTTATACATAGTTGAAGATGAATGTTATCTTTATGAAAATAATTTTGTGAATTTTAAGTTTATATGGATTCCAGAAACAAGATCAAATACGCGAGGAAGAGCTAGTGGGGGATGTTATTTCGGCTTCAAAAAATCTATATCTAATATAAATTGCGAATTCAAGGTGAAGATGAAGTTAATATATTAGAAATTAAAATGGGGACAACGAAGTTGATCATAATTCCATCATATATAAATTGTAATCACTGGGATCGAGATTTCAATGTGCTGAATAATTTTATAAAGAACAATAGACACTACTGTCAATGCACAAGTAACTAAATTGTTAAATGTTTGTGATGCTTTTCGAATATTAAATGGCGTTTCTGAGTCTGATAAGTGTGGAGAGTACACCTTCGTAGGCCACCAAGGTAGTTCAGTTCTTGACTACTGTCTAATAAAGGGAAAATGGATTCAATGGTCAAAAGTGTCCCGTTTTCCGATCATTTGCCAATAGTAGTTGAATTCCGAACTAACTTAATAGAGCAAGACAATATAACGGTTTTAAAGCTGCCATCAAAATTAAATTAGAAAGAAGACAGAGCGCACGAGTATCGATGCAACCTGGAACGGAATCTGCCAACGGTGACTCAAATTTCAATAGGCGACATTGAAAAAATTATGAAACTTTCATGCCAGAAATCAAGAAAGTACCAGGGAAAAATTCTTAAAATTAAAGAAAAATGGTTCGACGTAGATTGCGAAAAAGCACGCAAAAATCATTCGTATGGTTAAAAGCTTTTAGAAAATTCAGCTGCCATTTCTTCAAAAAAATGTATTTAGTAGCAAACGCAGAATTCAAGGAAATATGCAAGGAAAAAAAATCAAAGTTTTATGAAACCGAGGCTCTTAAACTTACAAGGATTCCAAGGAATTCTGGATGGCGATAAACCAATTAAATGGAGCAAAACAAAAGATCATTTTGAAACTAAATATCGATGTATCACTTCAACTTACTTTTGAACCCAGAGAGTCTTACTCTTCCTATCCAATACGCTAAACCTTCGTACTAGAATGATATTTTGTATATGTCATAACTCATGACGAAGTTAAAACCGTATTAGTGAAGTTGAAGGACGGAAAAGCTTCAGGACCTAATGGTATAACACTGGAATTCTTTAAATATGGAACAGAAAGGCTAACTTTAAATTTAACATCGGCTTTCAATACAATTTTGAATACTGGAAGTATTCCAGAACAGTTAAAAAATTCCTTAATTTGTCATATACATAAGAAAGGCAACATTAATGATCCATCCAACTACCGTGTGATATCCTTCCTCAACGGCATCCACCTACAAGATATTCGCAACATTATTAAATAACCGATTGACCCGTTGGATGCATGATAATAAGTTGCTTGGGGAATTTCAGGCAGCTTTTAGAAGTGGCTACTCGACTATCGACAGCATAGCGGCAACTTCTTTTATACAAAAAAAGAAGCTCTACGTATTTTTTGTCGATTTCAAGGCAGCTTTTGATACCGTTGAACGACGATCACTATTCTTAAAGCTTTACAATTATGGTATGTCAGACAAATTTGGTCAGGTACTAGAAAGCATCTATGACGAAAATAAGGCAGCGGTATGGAATGGTGCCGAAAAGTCGGAAGTTTCGAATCGAAGATGGAAGTCAAGCAAGGATGCAATTTAAGCCCAAATCTTTTTGCTTTGTTCATAGAGGACCTGATTGATTTTCTTCCTGGTGGAATTGAAATATCGAGGACACTCATCAAAGCCTTGCTTTTTGCAGATGACATCATACTGTTTGCTTACTCGCCCGAAACCCTACAGTTGATGATTAACGGACTAAATGTGTATTGCCGGTTATGGAATCTGAATGTCAATTTAAGCAAATCCAAATTGATGATATTATAGCAATCTTAATATGGAAACTCACCTTAAAGAAAAGCTGATTAAATGTAAAAGTGTAATATCTGCAACATGGAAGAAATGCTTCTCAAACCAGTCAATATCACATAGTGTTAAATATAAGGTCTTTGTTGCATCGGGGGAATCTATTAGGATGTATGCAGCACAGGTATGGAGAGGGGAGAAGTTTGAAACAGTTAAAAAACTTCAGAGGTTCTTCATTAAAAGATGCTTTTTTTTACCGAAAAACACCCCAAACTATGTGACCTCAATAGAGACAGGACTATTACCGCTCTTCATCAAAACTATTAAATGTCATGTTGATTATATCAAAAAAGTTTTTAATATGCCAGATGAAACACTCCCAAAAATTCTGGCATTGAAAGCAATTGAGAAGAAAAATCTGTGGTATAAGAAGCAAGAAGACCATGCTGCCTTCTGTAGAACGGACTTCCGAATAGTTGATGAAAATGGTAAATACTGCGATGACGACTTCCGGAATTTTATTTCAAATTTAGATGAAAAACTGAGAGCCGACGCTATTAATGAAGCTACATCCCCGGTGCATACATAGATCTACGTACAACCATCTAAATCACAATTTATGCGAACGTAGCTACTTTCGAAACGAAAACAAACAGGAGCTGATATCGGCAATTTTCAAAATGAGAGGAGAAATGATAAGCCTTAATTATATTCCACATCAGGAGGATCTGCCTATCTACTGCAGCGTTTGTAACTTAAGATTAAGGGAAGATGTAATCCATTTCATAGGAAAGTGTTCAATTTTATGTGAAATACGCAGAAATTTGTTCGGCAGCAATGTGAAGTCACCAGAAGAAATAGTCGCCCTCCTCAACTGTGAAGGAAACGTAAATCAATTATTTGATTATTTTCGAACTGCAATGTCTTACCGCCATCAAATCATAAACGAATCCTTTTAAATGTAACTAATTTATATTCTAAATGCTAATTCCAACAAAAACAAAAACTTCAATTAGATAAACATTGTTATTTTCAAACCGAAGTCAATCGGCAGACGGCATAGCCAAGGCTTAACGATTTTACTAAATTATTTTTGTAAACAATGTAGGTACATATGTATATAAATGAATGTTAATAAATCGAATTATCTATCTATCTACTTTTTATAATTTACGAAAACTAAAGGGTTTATTGATACTCTTAACATGTTTGAAGTTTAAAAACAGTACGAGCGTTACGAACATAAATAGGTATGGATTTAAGAGGAGATGGTAGTGAAAAGAAGTTGGATAATTAATTCCACATTCTTGATGTGCGGTTAAAAAAAGAAATTCTAAACGTTACAGCACGTCCGAAATATTTTATAATTAACATATTTTGGTTCATTTTTGTTTGAGGACTTTACATATGTCGAATATGTTAAAAACAGCGTCTTTTGAAATGTGTGAAAAATCAAGAAGTTTATTTTTACATCGGTCGTAAAAGAATCCCTAGTGAAGTATAGTTCTTAAAAAAATACTGATGAACGGTGAAAAAGTTTGATGACAGTGGAAAAATCTGGAACTTGGTGATACTTAGTCCGATATTAATGAAATTTAACTCATTTAGATTTGACCCAAAAGTCAAATATTTTTCCAAACATTATGTTAAGTTCGAAAATAATAGCAAAAGATTAGATTGTTTCGAGTAGCTTCTAAACATTGTACTTTATTCCCTTTCTCTTCTTCATTTCGAAATTAAATTGAATAAGTACTCGCATAATAAGTCCTTCACACTTGAGTAATCAAAAATTAAAAAAAAAAAAAACTCAATCCAAGTACTCATAGGTTTTCAATCCAGATCAAATAAAAACACTTGATTTCTTATCGGTTCGTTGTGTTCGTTCCTCTATATACCCTGCGCCTGCGACTTCATTAACAACACACATCACCGTCATCCATCAAAGGGAAGCGATCGCTTCTCATCACTCATTTGATGGTCGCACAAACAAATAGCATTCGAAAGTCCGACCTCGACATCGACATCGAAGTCGAAGTCCCTGAGCTAAAAGTCTGTTCCGTTTGCTTTGTATAGTTCATGATTCTTTTCATCAGTCGCATATCCCTTATTCCAGAATAAGTACAATACAACACACCAGGCCAGGAATACACCACCTTCATTTTTATTTTTGTCTTCATCATCGAAGTGGAGACCCACCTGAAGTGTATGAACAACACACAGAACAAAACAACAACAAAAAACAGAGGAATATTCTTTTCTTATCCACTTGTCGCACAATGTTGTTCTTGATACGGCCCCCATGAGAAAGTAAACACTGGAATTCGCCCAGTGGGAAATTCCTTACTTCGGCTCCGTGTGATGGCTCTGATGCTTGGATAAAACTATAGACCAACAGAGTAACATCCATCATCGGGAGGAAGCAAACGCAAACGCAAAGGCAAACTCAAACTTAAACTCAAACGCAACAAAAACCAAGAAAGGTAAACCTTAGTGGAGTTTAGTTGTTGTCTGGTGCCTGCTGCCTGCTGCCTTGCCTCTATCAATTCCTTCATCCCGTGCGTTGCTCCTCGTTGTTGTCCCTCTGAATGCTCCTCAGGTGCATTATACAGCCGCCTCCACCTTAGTTAACCTCGTTTGCGTCATAATGAAAATAAAAGAAAATTCGGAAGAACATCCATGACCAGAGCTGGCAGGAGCGGATTCGGTCCTAAAAAGATAATCAGGTACAAATTTCTTAAAAATTCTGGGAAATCTTCCATTTTCTTCCACCCTTTGAGTTTACTTCTCAAGGAAACTTCGTTTTTATCAGAGATGAAGAATTTGAGTAGGGTTCAATTAAGGATTCTTTTAATTCCTAGGCCCCTTGAACCTTGTGCTTGATTGTGAGAAGTCAGGTCCTGGTAAGAAAATAAGAACTAAACAAAGCAGGAAGAGTTCTTGATTCGAGTGCGATTCAGGCAGGTAAACTTTACCTATCCACTAGCACCATCCAACAATTTGGAACGAGATTTAATGGTGCAGCGATGAGATAGTGCCTAGTTGCTGGAATTTATGCACTGTTACATTATTAATACCAGATCCCGGTTGATGTTGGTTTTCCTGTGATGCTGATGCTGATGCTGGCGCGGTGGCTTTTGCTCCTGACAATGGGGGGATAATTAAGAGCAAACGTCCCAGTATCGTTAGGCAAACGCCCCAGAGAGCTGCAGATGCACTCGCTGCTCTGCGCTGCTGCTGGCTGATGCCTGATGCATACCTATAGTCTGAGATGGTGCTAGTATTTTCTTCAAATAATCATCTTTCATGACAATATAATGACGCTAGGACTGGCAGAAGGTATATGAAGACAGAGCAGAAGCAGTGTTAGTTCGGTTGGCTTTTCAGCGCTCAGCAACAAATGTTTCCACGGCTGCAATGAACAGGGCACTGCATAGTACAAAAAAGTGATTTGTTTGTAAACAAAACGAGAGAGAAGCCCGCGAATGTGGCGGCTGCAGCGAGTAACAAGTTTATTGGTGGTTTGGTCGCACCTGTGATGCTGCGTTTGCTCGACGCGTCGGAGGTGTTGTTGCTGCTTCAGATGCACTTGTGTTTAAACAGGTAGAACGGGAGGAATTCATGGACACCTATAGAAGACGAAGAAGATAACAAACGATGACGATGACAACGAAAACGCCGAGGAATATGATGACGACGACGACGGACGCTACAACACCGAAGTCGACGACCACGACAACGACGTGTTCCTCTAAACAGTTTCTGGATTATTTGCCTCCATTTTTATAGCCGTCCTAATTGATATCAATTGCTGTGTGAACCTGTGGCTGTCTATAATGCGTGCGACCTGGGTGATCTAAAGCGTCGTCGTCGTCGTCATCCTCATCTTTATCGTCTTCGGGTGTGAACTAGATAATGTACCTGCTATATCTATGATGTTACATACCGTGGGATCTTTTTTTTAAATGAAATAGATTTTCATTAGCATAAGTAATTTTTTGATACAAACAAAAATATGAAATAATCCTTGTGGGGAAATTAAGTGAAGTAGGTATCAATTCATAGTTTAGTTCTGATTCTATTTTGAAAAGAAATTCAAATGAAATTAATGTAATTGAACACGAATTTAAGGAGATACAATTTCAAGGATTATTTCCTGTAAGACAATTGTATTGGTATGTATATTTTGATTGAAGGAAAATCAATTCCCGTGAATTCAGGAAATCTATTTCCATTCTGGGTATAAATTTGATTGATTTGTGAGGAAATTCAATGATCAACTCACAGGAAAAAGAAAGAAAGTTTTCCTAGAATATTCGAATCGGGAAAGTGTTTAAATAGAGTTCAAAGTTGGTGAAGCATAAGTTTGAAGTTGTTTTTTCAACTAATCGAAAAATTTAATTTACTTTAAAATTTGTATGCAATTGCGAGTCCTTCGAAAATGAAGTTTATTAGGATTTGTAAGTATTGTTAGTTTAATTTTGTACGAGAAAACAGTTAATTGGATTTAAAAAAAAAATATTTAACAAAAGTTAGCAACAATATTTTGTATAAAATTTAATTTGTTTGATTGTTTTCAAAATTTGTATGTAATTTTAAGCAGTGTTTTGGAGGTTCATATTCTTTTGCAAGAAAAATTGCCAATTGGATTTTTAACTTCCCATAGGAAGTTATTGTAATGGGTCCGATTTGTCGAATTGAAAATTTTGATATTTCTGGACGTTTCAAGGTTCCTAGAGTCGAAATAAAAGATTTTTAGAAAGATGTCTGTTCGTGCGTGTGTCTGTACGTCCGGTCCGTACGTTCGCGACGTTTTTTTCGTCGTCCATAGTTCAAGAACCAGAAGAGATATCGACTTCAAATAAATTTTGTTATAAAGATAATAAGGCATAAAGATGCACAAAAGGCTCTCAAGAAAATTGCGTGGGTGGTTTTTTTACCATAGCAGTTTAAAAAAAATGTGAAAATTTTGATTAACCCCAAATAACTCATGAACCAATGACGCTAGAAACTTGAATTAAATTTTATATTATATATTGTAACTTGATACCAAACATGTATATTTTAGGAAAAAAAATAAATTAACCGTTTTTTTATAAATCAAAAAATCCGAAAAAAAAATTTGTCACCTCGAAAATTTTACGACTTAAATATGATTTCATCTCTAAAACAATTTTGTGCAACGAAGAATAATGTTTTTGACATCTGATAAAATTTTGAGAAAATCAAATTGACAGCTTTTTTTATAAAAAATAAAAACCTAAAAAAACATTACTTAAAGTTGGTAAAAATTGAATTTCGACTCAAATACCTTTTCAAAAACTTGAGATTAAGGCTTCCAACTAATTTTAGCTTATAAAAAATATTGTTTTCAACATTCGGAAAAATTTTGAGAAAAATCGAATTGACAATTTTTTAACAAAAAATTAAAAACCGAAAAAAAATTTACAAAAGTTGGTAAAAATTGATTTTGGACTTAAATATCTTTTCAAAACTTTGAGATATTGGCTTTAAACTACTTTTATCTTTCAAAAAATATTGTTCAGTAAAATTTTGAAAAAAATCGAATTGACAGTTTTTTTACAAAAAATAAAAACCTAACAAAATTAACAAAAGTTAGTAAAAATTGAATTTCGACTCAAATATCTTTTCAAAAATTTAAGGTAATAGCTTCCAACTAATTTTAACTTATAAGAAATATTGTTTTCAACATTAGGAAAAATTTTGAGAAAAATCGAATTGACAGTTTTTTTTACAAAAAATAAAAACCTAAAAAAAAAAACAGTACTAAAACTTGGTAAAAATTTACTTTCGACTCAAATAGCTTTTCAAAAATTAAAAATATTGGCTTCAAACTTATTTTATTTCACAGAAAATACTGTTTTCGATATTCAGTAATTTTTTTTATAAAAGTCCAACAGTCCGTTTTTTCATAAAAAAATAAAATCTACAAAAAATAGTACACAAATTTGGTAAAAATTGATACATGTAGACAAACTTTTAAATTACCTACTATAGTTTCAGGCTCAACAGATTACTAAAAAATAAATAATATACATAATATCATTTTTGAATTTAATTCTTGAGAATGTCAAATCAATATTAGCATCAATTTCATTAAACTCTCTAACTGACCTTGAGATTTTCTAATTCATACCGTAGTTAGTTCTGTGTTTAGGCTGAAAAAGAAGGTGTTTTTACCTCAACGGTCTTTATGAAGCATAGATACAAATTAAAGAGAGTTAGTTAGGACATTTGATGTGGTAGCACAAAATATCACCCACAAAAATTACATGATGAATAGTTCTTCTATATTTAAGGATCTGCAAGCCCAAAAGATTTTGCCTGGCCACAGAGTTTCGACAGAAGTTCCAATGCATTTTATGAAATACAAACCTTGTAAAGCGATTCTGGACCTTTTATTGCTGTCGGAGAAAAGTTGTTGGTGAGGGTTCCAGCTAACATCCGAATAGTCGGGAATAGATCCAACTAAAGTTGTATAGAGCGCAACATGAGTGTATGAGTCAGAAAAGTCAATAGAATTTCTTTTTAAGAATTTTAGCATTGAATTGGCTTTGGTGATAAAAGCATTGATATGAGGAGCAAATGATAAATAACTTAGAATCAAAGGTTACTCCTAAATCGTTTACTTTTGTAGGTCTCTGAAGATGATTGCAATCTAGAGAATATGGATAACAAAGTGTGTCCTAGAGATAGAAATAACAAAACATTTTTTAATATTAAGATTCAAGTAGTTTAATTTACACCAACGGGATAAGTTATCCAAGTCCATTTAAAATTTAAGGAAATCGATGTCGCTTGTTATACAAAAAAAATCAGGTGGTGCAACAGTCCGTTGAGAACTAGCGCCTAGTGACTTACAACTCTCAACCATTCCTGTGTGCGAGTACTGTTGTCAGGGATATTACTTTTAAAAATAATTTGTGGTCATCAGCATTTACAAGACATTGGCTGAAATTGATAGAATTAACAATGTCATCGATAAATATGATAAACAGCAATGGACCAAAATGGCTGCCCTGTGGAACACCTGAAAAACAACTTATGGGCCTTGAAGTATATACACATTCATGCATTAATTTTTACTTCTAGGACCCTCTCCAAGAAAATGAGCCGATCCGTTGAAGAATTTCAAGTTTACGAAGTGATATTGTGACAAACTTAATCGAAAGCCTTGCTAAAGTCTGTATAGAAAGTATCAACTTGGCTTTGGTTTTCGATAGATTCGACCACGAAAGAAGAAAAGCATACTAGATTCGTAACAGTTGACTTACATGAAATAAATCCATGTTGGTGAAAGCTTATGTGTTCTTTGACCGGAAAATAAAGCTTATTTTTAAATAAACTTTCAAAAAGTAGTTTAAAACGTTGTTTTTTTTAACCCGCTTTAAGAATTGGTATTAAATAAGATGATTTCCAGTCATCCAAGAACATTCCAGTAGACAGGGAAAGATTGAAAATAATTAGCAAAGCCAATTAAAACATTTGTTTAGTATAAGAAATGCCGTCAGCACTAAGTTTTGCATTCGGTTTAAGACCTTGCAGTCCATCTAAAACATCAATGAAGTCTTGATGGAATGACAGTGTTTCCTTGAGAATTAAAATATACTGTTTCGAAAAAGTTAGCAAAAAGTTCAAGAGTATGATTAATATCATTAAATTCCACTCTATTAAAATTCATAGACTCCAAGTGATTTCCGTTTTGAATTAATAAAATACAAGAATTGCTTTGAATCATTTATTAAGTTTAATTCGACGTTCATTGTGTAGTTTCTGTGTGTGAATTGGCACAATAAATCAAACACATTTTTTATAAATCCCGCAAAATGATTAAACATATGCTTTAATAAAATGTTAAGATTTGTAAAGAATAAAGTTTTACGTCGATGTATTTTTTTTCCAAAAATTGTATTGAATGTTAACAGTAATACTTTGTTCGGATTAAAAATCAATATTTAAAAAATGTTTAGTTGTACCTAGTTTTCTAAGGTTATTATACATTTTTAAACTACAAAAAAGTGGCGCACCTTAAAATTTTGCAATAATTTCAAATAAGTAAAAAAGACTTTTTTTTTAATTCAGTATTGTTTATTAACATTAAATATTATTAATTTATGTACAAAATAAACAAATGGCAAGAACTTTTTAATAAAACATAAAATAAATGAGTTTTTGTTCACTGAGTAGTGCGTATTGCCTCCCCTAACATCTATCAAAGCTTTAATTCGCCTCGGTATACCTTGAAGGCTTTTTACGATCGCGTGCGTTGTCCGAGTTATCCCACTCCTCAATCTGCTCAAATTTCTGCCCATTTAGTGTCTCGGGAAGAGCAGGGCGCTTCCATATCATTTATTACAGCAGATTCCAAATATGTTAGATGGAATTCATGTCCGGGATCATGGCAGGCCAAGCCATCACATCGATTTCTACGTCTTCCAAGTAGTCCGTAATGCACCTGGCAACGTGAGGTCTCGCATTGTCTTGAAAGAAACTTTCACCAATAAATGGTGAGAAAGGAACCCAATTTGTCCCAAAATTTTGGTTATTCAATAATTGTAGTTCACCGATCATTCCACTATGCACAACCCAGTTATTCCGTGCATGGAAATTCCTGCCCACACCGTGATGTAACCTCCACAAAAATTTTCCCACTGGGCAACTGTTGTCGAATTGTATCTGCCAACTAATCTTCTCCACACTCTTTTACGTCCATCTGGTGAGCGTAGACAAAACCTGAACTTATCAGTGAAGAGAACTATACCCTAGTCGGTCTCGTTTCAATCTTGGTGAAGGCGAGCAAATTCCATTCACACGTGCTATATCGTGACCGTGAGTCTTGGTATACGACCAGATTACTCTCCATTAAACGCCACCCCACAGTTTAAGCAAACAGTGGTATTTTTCACTGATTAAAGTCTGTGAGACACTTCAACCGCTGTTTGGTGACGATCTCGAAGGCTTTGAAGTACCAAATATCTCGGCAAAAATAAAGTTTTTTAAATGTTAATTCTTCTAATTGTGAAAAAGTATATGTTACAAATTTTCATAGGTACCAATTATGGAAAGTTATCATTTTTGGTCCTATCTTATTATCTTCCTTTTTATTTTTTGGATTTTTAAAACTTAACTACACAAATGGCCGAAATACAAATTTTGGAATACTCTTCTCATTTATATCGATAAAGAAATTGTTGATGAACAAATTCGATTTATATTTTAAATATAGGCGACAGTAAATTTAAACTCAATAAATAAATTATCAGAGTCTTAAAAAAAAAGACGTAAAATATTAATCTTGCGTAGGTAATAATAAACTTAAGTTAAACTCTTCTAAAAAAAAAAGTTGACATAAAAGGAAAACTTTAGGCAATAAAATGAAATCTCGTTCTAACTGTTCAAAAATAGATGATATCAAGTGATACTTATAAGTCATATGTATATGAAAAATGGCAACCCTTTTTGTGTTTTGTTTATATTTTTAAGTACTCATACGTAGTTTTGACAACATACTTATACCTATATGTGTACTTTACTCTTACACAAAATCTGTTCATTGTTCTAAAGTTTTAAATTGGTTATCTGAATGAAAATATATACCCATTCCAATGAAAACCACAGTTTTATCTATTTTAACCCTTTATTTAAGGATTCAAATTCAAAAATAAAATGCCATACGTAGGTTAGGTTGCTATTTGCTGATGCTGATGTAGGTTTTGACCCAAGTTTTTAATGAGTCTCTTAAATTTCTTCCAAATCGGTATCTGCATACATATATAAGGTTCAATCTCTGTTAAGCTTTCCTTCAGCCCCATCACACCACAATTGTTCAACATTTAACAAATTTAACAAAACATAAACTTTTATGTCATAATATGAAACGATGATTGTGCGCCTTGCTATGTATCAAAATACGAGTATGGTAAAAGATTTGTCAATATCACCGGAATAACTGTCTTTGCTGGGCTAATTTGTATGTTGCGGCTGAAGAACCACAAAGATACTTTATCTTTTAACCACAAACTTGATACATCAATTCAAATTTAAAGTCCTTTCGGTCCGATATTTGCACACTTTATACTGCGACAGAATGCTGCTGCCACTGCTACCGCTGTTGCCGCATCCACGTTGACGTTCATCAAGTTCGGACTAAATTGTCTGAATTCATGACTTAAAAAATTGTACAAATTCTCTGACGGGTTGCGAGTCCATATAAATATATACGAAACGAAATGGCTTTCAATTTTTGTGGTTTAACTATAGCAAACCAATATTTGTATGAGGAGAAGAAAAACTTCATGCAATTGCAACAAAAATGTCGAGCAAAAGTTTTGGATATTCATTTTTGCATTTTGTTGCAATGAAGCTCTGTTTTTCCTTTTGCATGACAAATCTAATTGCATTGAAATTCAAATAGATTCCCATCCCATGAGCACAAATACAGCCCCTGCCCCACACCCACACACGACCGATACCACAGAGAAAGTTAAATAGCCATTGCGGATGTAGATTTGGATATAGCCAAAATCAGAGGGATACTATATCCTTGCAACTACAACAACAACAGAAAAAAATGTCACTATATCGCTTGAAACCGCAGTGCCAGGATACGATATATGTAGGTATACCAAATCTACACTACGTATCTTTCTATTTGAAAATAAAACCATAAAACACGAATGTGCACTTTTTAGAGAGTGAATTTACAAAAGAATTTAAAAAGGTTTGGGTGTTTTTATTTTCACAGTTAGTCGTCCGGTATTTTGTCAACATCGCGGTGTATCTAAAGTTAAATGTTGGAAAAGTATCCATTCGCTGTAGGTTCGGGTTTTGAAATAAATACAAAGTTGTAAATCCGTTTAAAAAAACGAAACCCCGTCTACCTCAATCACCTTAAAAAACACAAAGTCTTAAAATAGTAGATATTAATGATGAAATGTATGACTATTTTTCGTTTCCTTATTTCATGAAACTCCAAAATGTCGAAAAGCTGAAACTTTTATAGACTTTCTTAACCAAATAAAATTTAAAAAATTTAGTAAAGGAGGGGAATTTGAATATTGTAACTTAATTTAGGTAGTAAGAGCTTTTGAGGTAAGGAGCTCGAAAATAGTTATATAAATTCCCTAAAGATTCTTAGTCTTAAGGCCATGACGTAAGGCTGGGATTACCTCCAGCTCTTGAAATCAATTTTTGCTCAACAAATTCTCAATTAAAGAGTTACAATTTCTGAAATTGTATTTTCTTATTCTACCACAAGTAAGGGAATATTACGTGTGTGGACATCAATTCAAAACTATAAATTGTGCCAAAAATTTACAATTCTACGAACAAACATCAACATTTCATCTTAATCCCTTAAAACCAAAGAATTCCTGGTTACCTTAGGAACTTTATAAAGACCAAAGAGAGATTTAATTTGTTGAAAAAGGATACAATTCTAAATCTTTGATCTTACTATAGAACCTGGTGAAGCTTCAAAGAAAGATTGTAATTAGATTGATCTGCTTCCTGTAGAGTAAACCAAACGAATGACACTTGTGGCAGAGATGCTTTTGACAAGATGAAATCGAATTTCTATAGGATGGCATAGATATAGGTTCATTTATTTCATCAAACGTCAACGAAGACTATATCCGAGGAGACGGCATAGAACGACAACGACGACGCTAAGGGAATAGCACTTGCATGGCTTGGGACTTGGGACTAACATAACTATAAAGGTATATGTGCATCAGTAGGTACCCATAGTTGGCCATCGTGATTAATGAAAATAAAAAAGCAAAGTCAAAAAGATTAAATTCAAAATAAATATCAAACTTCAAAGCAAAAACTGTTACTGTAACAAACTCTCCCAAGTCTTCTTCTCTTAGACACACCGGTGCGGTGATGTGGTAGTAGTGATGCCCTGGCATTTCATGAATTTTTCAACTATTTTTGCTGGCTGCTTCTTTAGAGATGTGCAATCCATTTTAGGCGTTGTCACGTGCGACAGTCCCATTATCCAGTAGCAGTCAGTCAAAGCTAGTGATGTACTTCCATCACCTTGCTGCCGTCCGTCGTCGTGTATCCAATGTTCATCCAAGTCGGCTCGCCTCCAAAAGTGACTATAGCACATCAGAGTGTGCACAGCTTAGCCAGCCAGCCAGCGCAGCGGTTGCAATAGTTTATCAAGCTAACTACTCCCTTTTGAACATTGGCAAAGTGGATCCTTGCCTTATTCGTATCTATATACGAGTAATATAGAGCTGGTTGAATGGCGCTTTGTAACTAAGCATGTCCATGGGTGGAAAAGTCTTGTAAAACATTGGGAGTGGTAGTTGCAGCCAGCAGCAGCAGCAGCAGTAGCTCCTCTTCTAAACCATAAGAAAATAGTATAGGAATCGGGAGAAACTGGCAATATTTTCTGCACGAAGAGTCCCTCTTGTACTTATGGGTATACTCCTCGTATATCTATCCAGATATAAATAGAAGGGATTTAAGCTATTATATGGCGCTACGGTGGTGATGGCGATGTATATTTTCACATATGGTGTTGTTCATGGTATACTTACTCTAGAACTGGCCACGGGGCGACACATCACTTCTTCTGACACTTCTGAAGCAACAGGTGAAGTTTGCCATAATCATACATAATTTCAGAGATGAAAAATGTCAAAAGTTAAACTTTATGTACAAAAACTTTTAACTTTTCCAACCACTGTACACAAATTTTATATGATTTAGTGGTAAGCTTGTCAAAATGGAAATGGAAGTGTCAGAAATTGAAAATGACAGTTTCAGTAAACTCATGTTAGAAATATGAAAATTTACTTCGCATAAGTCAGAATCAAAAGTGACAGTTGAATATGAAACACAAATTGACATATGACAAGTGAAACGAAATTGAATCCGCCATTTTCTTTTTGATTTTAACAGATACGATCAGTTGAGAAAAGTAATTTTGACATTAAGATTTCTTTCTTCTTTTACGTAATCCTTGAAATTTTATGGAATCAAATAAGTTTGTCAAAATTCAGAAATGTCAAATGTCAGAAATAGAAAATAGCAATTCCACTAAATATACTTATGTCAAAGTGACAATTGAATATAAAATAGAAATCGATATACGACGAGTGAAGTGATTCAGTTGAGAAAAGAACTTTTGACGTTTAAATTTCTTTCTTTCTGTCACGTAATATTTTACTGTCACGTAATATTTACTGCACATAAGCCAGAATCAAAAGTGACAGTTGAATACAGTAGACAAATTGACAGATGGCAAGTGCAAGGAAATTGAATACACCATTTTCTTTTGATTTTGACAGATACGATCAGTTGAAAAAAGAACTTTTCAATTCCTTCAGTTGAGATTTGACATTTTAGAGTTAAAATATTTTTAAAAAAATTCAAACGCCTTCTACCACGTCCATTTTTCTTTTATCAGTCGAATTCCTAACTAAATTTTTATTAAAGAATCTTAATTCTTTCGATTAAGATTTCTGATGAAATTCTTTCACAATATAAACACCGCCGCCGCCGGCCGCTGGGTAAACAACGACTTAGGCTACTTCACCATCACTACCACTGACTGTGAGGATGGTGTTGCTTGGCCATAAATACTAAAGTCGAAAGTGGCAGGAGTGATGTGTTGCAACCTGCTACTCCGTGACAAGTGCGGTTTTTTGATATTTCCCCAGGCGATTGTTACATAAATTTTCATGGTTACATTGAATTTTTTTTATTGTTCATTCTGAACTCAAAAGATATAGATACCAATAAGACGGCAAGACTAGGGAGGTGGTGGAGGACTTTTAGCTTTAGGTTTGGTTGGCGAGAATGAACACAAACGTCCTTGTCAAGTCGATATCCGAATTCGAGAATGGGAGTATGTGGAACGATGGATATAGAAGCTTGTGCATTAAATGTGCGATTGTCAAGAAGCTATATACGACGACTACGATGACTACGACGACGACAACTTTACGGTGAACAAACGAACGACATCATCGCAAACAATGACGCCTTTTGCTTGGACTGTTTTTCTCTTCTCTGTTTCAGACAATTTGTTCGTCGCGCAATGCAAACTGTGCAAGCAAAATGAAGTTCATTTTCCATGGAGACAGCTGAGAATTGAACGTTTGACATTACCGTGAAATAGCATTGGAATTTTCACTTTGAACATATATGTGGTTATTGAAATGCACTGCACATGAATAACACAAGAGGACTAGAAGTTGCAAGGGCAGCACGGGCGTTTTGGTTTTGTTTCATTTTAGGGCCAAAAACCACTGTCGATTAGAACGTTAGAAATCCCAATCCACAGAAAAGGAGGAGAGACCAAACACAACCAAAAAAATGTTTCAGATCGAAATAGATACAATGGGAGTAGTTCAAGTTTATGAACAGACCTATTGATGAAACTAGACTTCAATTGAAGAGTTTAAAAGTTCTTAATTTTTTTTAATTTTAGTTAGAATTGAAACAGAAGAATGTTTATGGAAGAAGAGATTTTATTTGAATTTGAAAGAAAGAAGTCTCGATGAATTAAGCAATTTTTAAAGAAAAAAAAATACTTACACAATATGAATACACTATCAAAAACTATGGAGCAAAAACATTCTTGACGTGCGGCTGAAAAAAGTAACTCTGAAAGGAACGAATGAAATTGGTTTCTTCATTCCACATTTTTGATGTGCTTCTGAAAATGAATCTCTTTACTTGACAGTTTCAAATTGGCCTCAATGGAAACTGGTTGGCGTTCTTGAGAGTAAGACAAGTTTAAAAGAAGTAGAAGAAGAAGAGAAGAAGAAGGGGGGAATACTTTCACCTTTTCCAATAGAAAATTGATGAAAAACTTTTAAAAATTATGTTGAAAGGGACAAATGGCAATCTATGATACATTTCAATATTGATTTAATTCTCATTCAAAATATATAAGATAAAAAGTACACAAAACAAAATGGGATTCCACATTCTTCATGTGCGGCTGGAAAATTAATATATGTACATACTTTCGAGTATGTTCAAAATTGAGAATATTACCAAAATATCGGTAACAGGGGACACAATAGGGCCAGGAACAATACAGAAATGAATAGGGCCAGGAACATTACGGAAATGATATGTTCGAGTAATTGAAGGTAAACGTTTGGTGGAGGGGGTCATAGATTGGCATTTTGTTAGGTTAAGTTCAAGAAAGTTTTTATTACACGACGAAAAAAAGTGTTAAGGTCATATTGAAGAAGCGAGGAGTCTTTAGAAGATGCGAATGCTTTGATTATTTCGATGTCGTCAGCATAGATGGAGACACCAGAAAAAGGAAAAAGCTATTTAATTCATTGATGACAAGTGTAAATAGGATTGGGCTGAGATGGCCGCACAATAAAGAGTGTTAGAAAATCGAGAGCTTTCATTTTTAAATAGATAATTTTTTGGTGACTGATCTTGTCAAAGGCCTAACTAAAATCAGTGCTTATGACAACGAATTCGAGACTTTTTTCTAGAGTAAGGAGTGTTTTGAAGACAAATTTTGTAAGATTATTCGTGGTGGACCTGTTTTGTAAGAGGCCGTGTTGGAAAGGGGAAACAGAGACTTACAATGAAAGTAAAGAGAATCCTAAACAATACTTCCAAAGAGCTTGGAAAATGCAGTAAGTTTAGAAATTGGAAATTAAGAAAAATCATTTTTTCAACCCATTTTGAAAATGGGTAAGAAAATGATAGTTTGAAGAGTTTGGTACTAGGTTCACAATATTAAAAGCAAATTTTGAAAATTTTAATGAATAATACGATTATTAAATGATATAATTTCATGAACATAATAACCTTGAATTTTTTTTAAGTGTAGCAAGAAAGTTTCAGTTAAAGTAAGAACTTTCTGTTAATTTCATAAAAATCAAAAATAATAAAAGTGCGCATACGCCCGAGTACCTCCTTTTAAACACCCATATTTTTCTGAAATAATAAAACTAATTTGAATGAAACTTCATAAAATCAAAAGAAAATTCCTGGAAAAACGTGAAATAATGGCCAAGGGGTCGCAGCTGCATAAATTGATAACGAATAATGTTGAAAAATAAATATTTTACCAGGAAATGTTTGAATTAATTAAGAAGGATTTTCATATTTGACTGTTTCATTATAAAAAGAGTATGAAATATGATATATTATTATTTTGTTTACTTAATTATCCAATATTCAGTTTATATCTTTCAATTTAATTGTTTTTCAAAATTAATATTGCAACAATATCAAATTTTTTTGTTTTGCTGTCTCCATCTCTATCTTCTACCTGAGCGTCGAACTTGTCGAGTTGTAGAAGCTGAGTAAGGTCAATGATTCTCGGGAATTATTTCTCCAGAAGAGTCCTGAAACCAAAGGTCGCTCGCCCCTACCCTTCCCTATCCTACCCCCTCCTCCGTCGGCTTTGTGCTATTATGCTGGCTGATGTCTCCTTATCCCCCGACTGCATAGTGTATCACTAACTGTCAACACCTAGCTTCCTTCTGGGACGCTTATGGCTTAATTGCTGTTCGTCTCTCCTATTCCAAAACATATCCTTCCTTTCAACTTCCCAATTGGGCTGGATCTAAGGTGTTATACGACCCGTGCCGATGATCAGCCAGGCTGAGGGCCCAATTTCTAAAAATAGCTCAGTCGTTAACGGAGTATCCGGATACCAGGCGACCTCCGGATTAGCTAGCCTTATCTGTGTAAGCGAATCTCTGCACAGATGGACCCCCCCTTTACTTCGCTACTCGTGGGAATCTGATGGAAAATAAACAAAAACAAAAACAAAAACAAAAACTAAAACAAAATAAGAAGCAAAATCGTTTAACCGGTACCGGTACTCCAGCTACACCGGGCGGCAGTTCGGCGGCAACGTCGGCTGTCGTTACACCTGTGCCAAACATCGGAGAAGGGATTGTGCCAAGTCACTGCCCATCTTCGTGTGCGGTACAGGTTGTATCCACACCGGGCGGCAGTTCGGCGGCAACGTCGGCTGTCGTTACTCCTGTGCCAAACACCGGAAAAGGGCTTGTGCCAAGTCACTGCCCATCTTCTAGTGCGGTACAGGACGTACAATTGGCGAAAACGCTTCCTCTGGTCGGTAGTGGAAAGTTCGTGAATAATGATCGTTCCACTACCAAAGAGAGTAAACCTCTCCAGAATGCTCCTAGGAGCTCATATAAACAACGGCGTTATGCGATGAGGATTCTGAAATCCCCTGGTTCAACATTGGGGGATGGAAGTAATCCCATCCTTAGCAAGAGGCAGGAGTGGGCTAAATCCATTCTAAAGAAAACAAACGACTCCACGTCAAAACGACAAAGGTCCTTGGAGGAGTCCACTCCCGCCCCTAAAAAGCCCAAAGTGCAGAACACCAGCACTCCCAATATGGCTAGAGTACCTCTCACTAGACCTTTTAGTGAAGTACTTAAAGAGCCTAACAAGATCATAGTCGCGGTCATTGATAGGAGCAATATTGATGGCACGATTACCTCTGACCGTTGGCAGATGGTGAAACTGGGGCTCTCGGCTGGTTTTCTCAAAGTCATGAGAGAGCATCCGGGTCCACCGCCTGTAACAAGCGATGGGGGTTGGCATCAAGGTCATGTCAAACTCATCGCTTGTAACGATCAGAGGTCGCGCGATCTTTATACGCTTGCTGTCGGCATGCTGGGCGAAGTTTGGCCAGGCGCAAGACTCGAGGTCGTCGCAAAGGAAGATATTCCTTGCAGGCCGAGAGCTCGCGCATGGATCCCGAAAGAACCCTCATGCCCAGATGACATCAGTGAAATGATCAAGATCAGCAACCCGGACCTCCCTTGTCACGACTGGAAGATCGCGAAACTGGAGGAGCCAAAGGGTCTTTATCGAAGTGCGATTATCGTAATCAATAAAGACTCTGTGGCTTCTCTGGCGCGAGATAAGGGAGTGATAAGGTATGGTTTCGAGACAATCACGCTCCGCATATACAAAAAAGATGAGGTAGACGCTTCATGCGAGCCTCCACAACCCTCTTCGAAAGCTGTGTCGCAAGACGTAGGGGGTCCCGGTGCTAGTATCACCTTCCCATCCTTGGATGTGGATGATGATGTACCAGGGTCCTCTTCTGTCGCAGCACAGTCTTCTTCTGAAGCTGTGTCGCAGGACGTAGGGGATCCCAGTGCTATCACCACCTTCCCATCCTTGGATGTAGATGAGAAAGTAGCAGAGCCCTCTACTGTCGCAGCACAGCCTTCTACTGCAAACGTCAGAAGTCTATCCCTAATGGAGACCGATGACTCAATCAACAAAGTTCTCCCCAGTGAGGAGGAAGATGAACTATTAGGTTCTTCTTCGTCTGATCTGGATGAGCTGGATTTAACAGTGGTGGAGGTTGATCTGCCAATTTGTAGCCAAAATGCTGCAAATACTACAGATTAATCTCCAACACTCCAAAACGGCT
The DNA here is from genome assembly GCA_951509635.1 of Eupeodes luniger. Lineage (NCBI taxonomy): Eukaryota > Metazoa > Arthropoda > Insecta > Diptera > Syrphidae > Eupeodes > Eupeodes luniger. The sequence goes on from OX608074.1 coordinate 4,298,018, forward strand.
TCGGCCTCCCTTCTTCTCCGCCTGACAAAAACTGGAGAAGATGTCGTTCTCATCCAAGAGCCCTGGATTGTGAAATCCCTGGTTCGAGGATTGAGAACTCCTGGCTACTACGTGTTATATGTAACAGGAAAAGGTAACCCAAGGTCCTGCATACTAGTAAAACGTAATCTAAATGTATTTTTACTCCCTAATTTCAGTGATAAAGACGTCACCACAGCCAGTATGGTAATAGACAACCACACCTACTGGCTGGTATCAGCGTATTTGGGCCACGACCACCAGGGCCCACTACCTGGTACCACTCTGGAGAGGACGGTCGCTGAATCAACAAGACTTAAAACCAACATAATTATCGGTTGTGACGCCAATGCGCACCATACTACGTGGGGTAGTACCGATATAAATGACAGAGGTGAGTCTCTTTTTGATTATATTTTAACAACTAATCTGGTAGTATGTAATGTAGGTAGTGAACCAACCTTCGTTACTAAAAATCGACAAGAAGTTTTAGATATGACTCTTGTCTCGTTACATCTCTCAAATAAAATATTGAATTGGAGAGTATCAAAGGAGCACTCGTTCTCCGATCATAGATACATCCAATTCACACTTATTGAAGAGTTCCCAAAACCGATCCAATTCCGAAACTATAGGAAAACAGATTGGCCAAAATATAGGGCAACTCTGAAGAATCTGATAAAACCAGAACTTTCGGACCCGCCATTGTGCACTTTTGAACTCGATCAAAAAGTCGACGAGCTTACAGCAGCCCTTAATAAAGCCATGGAAACTGCCTGCCCCCTCACTATAGTGCGGGGAAAGAAGAAACCATACTGGTGGGCTACTGAACTGGGTATACTCAGGAAAGGCTGTAGAAGGCTTTTTAATCGTGCAAAAAAGACTAGACATCCACAAGACTGGGACTCCTATAAGGAATCCCTCAAAAAGTATAAAAAGGAATTGAGAATAGCCAAAAGATCCTCTTGGAGATCCTTCTGTAGCTCAATAGAAGAATCTTCGGAGGCATCTAGGATAAGGAAGATTCTCTCGACAAATCCAACCATGCCTAGTTGTCTTAAAAACTTAAATGGTACTTGGACTAACTCTTGCGAAGAAACGCTAAACCTGCTACTTGACACCCACTTCCCTGATAGCTCCAAATCCGTTAATACAACAAACCATCCTGGGTCGGGTATTAACTTAACTTTTCCTCAAGGTCTTATTACAAAAGAAAAGTTGACTTGGGCTCTGAATAGTTTTAAACCTTACAAATCTCCAGGGCCAGACCACATCGTACCAGCTGAGCTACAACTTACGACTGACATAACTCTGCCCATCATTGAGATGATCTTTAAAAGTTGTCTAGATATGGCCTATATACCTCTGCGATGGAGAGAAGTAAAGGTAGTTTTCATTCCCAAGGCGGGCAAATGTTCGCATGTCAACCCTAAAGATCTAAGACCTATTAGCCTATCATCATTCATTCTCAAAACTCTGGAACGTTTGATCGATATCCATATACGTAATAGCATTGATAAGAGACTATCAATGTCTCAGCATGCTTACTGCAAAGGGAAATCGGTAGAAACAGCCTTACACACTCTGGTAAGAACTATCGAATACTCCCTAGAACAAAAGGAATATACTATGGTGGCCTTCCTGGATATTGAGGGCGCTTTCAACAACGTTGACACATCCGCTATCACTTCTGCTATGACGACCCTAAACGTCGATTACTCACTCTGTGAGTTGATTAATCTAATGCTAAAAAGCAGGATCATCAACTCTAAGATGGGGGATTTTTGTACTAAAAGGTCTGTCAGTAGAGGCACTCCGCAAGGTGGTGTTCTGTCCCCTCTCCTGTGGAACATAGTGGTTAACGAACTACTAATATCCCTTGAGAGAGAAGGCTACAGAGTGGTGGCGTATGCCGATGATGTTGCTATCGCCGTCATAGGAGAACATCCTAATACACTGAGAGACCTCCTCCAAAACGCACTCAATATGCTCACTAGATGGGCAGATAAGTGCGGACTTAGTATTAATCCTCAAAAAACAGACCTCGTCCTTTTTACACGGAAATACAAGATCCCAAAAATTGTACCTCCTTCAATAAAAGGTGTACCACTAATTTTTACAAATGAAGCCAAATATCTTGGTCTGATACTGGACAAAAAATTATGTTGGAAACCTAATATTCAGGAAAGAGTTAAAAAAGCTACAGTAGCTCTTTTCCTTTGCAAGAAAGCCATAGGAAGCAAATGGGGTTTTCAACCTCGCATAACCTATTGGCTATACACATCGGTCATCCGACCAATACTTATGTATGGGGTTGCAGTATGGTGGACTGCACTGGAGAAAGTCACATACTACGACAAACTCAGCAGAGTCCAACGCACTGCATGTCTCTGCATAAGCGGGGCATTAAGAACCACACCCTCAGCAGCGTTGGACACTCTCCTCCATCTGACGCCCCTAGACATATTCAGCAAACAAGTGGCAGCGAGTACAGCTGTAAGACTCAACGCCTCATCTCAATGGACCAACAACAATGTGGGGCACTCCATCATTTTGAACCTCTTTGGTTCTACACCAAAGTACATAGACTACACTATTCCAAAACCCCAATTTGGAAAAAACTTCCAAGCATCCATTCCATCTAGAGATGAATGGGAAGACAAAAAACTCCTGGATGACAAAAGCATCCATTTTTATACAGATGGATCCAAGACAAATGAAGGAGTTGGTAGTGGTGTGTACTCAGAAAAGCTTAATCTAAGCATCTCATTCCGCCTCCCTAATCATTGTAGCGTCTTCCAAGCGGAAATTTTAGCGATCAAAGAGGTTCTCTCCTGGCTAAGAGAAAACGTGATATCAACTTCTGATATCCGCATCTTCTCTGACAGCCAGGCTGCTATTAAATCTCTTGACGGTGTCTCAACCAAATCTCAAACGTCCCTCGATTGTCGATCGTCTCTTATGGAGATGGCGCAGCAATTTAACATTCACCTATGTTGGGTGCCGGGCCACAGAGACATCACGGGAAATTGTAGAGCCGATGAACTCGCTAAAAATGGAACCGTCATGCCTATTTCACCTGAAAGGGAGAAGATAGGTATACCGATAGCTACATGTAAACTCATGCTAAAAGAAACAGCCTTTTCGATAGCAAACTCTAGATGGCACAATTTATCAACATGCGCAGCCACAAAACTCATATGGCCTTCACTGAACCTAAAGCGCTCTAAAGACTTGCTATCTCAAAGCAGACTTCATATTAGCTCCCTAATAGGTGTCCTTACGGGACACTGTCTCATAGGCAGACACGCAACACGTCTTGGTGTAGCCTCAAATGACTTCTGCAGGAGCTGTATGGACGAAGAAGAAGAGGAAACAATCTCTCACCTTCTCTGCACTTGCCCTGCTCTTTCACTAAGACGCAAACTTCATCTGGGAGACTACTCTTTTGATAATCCCAGTGAACTAGCTAAAAAGGATATCAAATATCTTCTTCGCTTTATAAAAAGCTCAAAATGGTTCGAATAGTTAGAAGTAATTCTCTAGATTCAGGTGGTATCACAATGGGCCTTTTCTTTTGGCCTAAGTGTGTGGTTTCTAAATCCGCAGCCACGTTAACCTAACCTAACCTAACCTAACCTCCATCTCTATTTTTTTTTAAAGTTAGGGTAAATGGAGGTACCTTCGGATGTGGATTAATTCAAGGTTTGGACAATTCAATTTTCTATTCGATCAATATAAATGAATTTAAAATCCAATTATTTTATATTTACAACTATCTCATAGTGAGCTCTCTTCTCCCCTAAAGGATAAAGTTTAAATAAACTTGAATATAGAATTCATATGAAAAATAACACTGACTTAATTAATAACTTAAAGCTGAACAAATAAGTAAAACTTTTGTTGCCATTGTTTGTTTGAAAATTAATTTAACTCACATATTTTTTTTAATTAATTTTCATCCTTAAAAGAATAAATATAACTAAAAACATCCCATAGGTATGAACATATCTATAGAAATACATATAAATAAAATACAATTAATTCAAATGCAAAAGTTGTATGCATTGCAATTTTATTTAAATCTCTCAATTAATTTACACATCACACATCAAGTTATTTTTGTATAAGCTTTATTTTTACGTTATTTAGGACGTGCTTGCGTCATCAGAATTCAGTAATCAATCGCAGTAGGTACCTAGAAGTATATATTTTGTGCAGATGAACCTGGAATCAGTTGATATAAATACTTTTAGCCTTTTTGAATCGACTGACAAAAAAATTACTTCGAAGGTAATGTGGATAAACTGACAAATGACCAGTTTCCGAAAACACAATATAAAAACAAACATCACACTGCCACAAAGGATATAAGAAGGACGAGTCCCCATCGCCATTTAGCTAGACAGTATTTTTCCACCGAGAGGGTAACAAATCATGTGAAAAAAAGGATTAACGCGGAATGAGTTACACAACGATGCAGTTGGGATTTCTAGACCAGAAAAAATGAGTTTTCAAGATAAAAAAAACTGTGTAATTTTTAAAGTTCTATTTATTTTGTGTTGGAAATTTTGTTCGATGTTTATTTTTCTATGAGATTTGTATGGATTTTTATTTAGGGGGATATATTTTATTTAAAAATAAAAATATTCAACGATTGACGTGCAATTATCTGATTGACATTTTTTTGTACGTTGCCTTACGTGTCGGTCGTCGGTCGTGGGCTATAAATGACCTGAGGATGTTGTCCTTCTGTGCATTTGTTTTATGTTAAATAATAATGTTTTTTTTCCGGCCACACTCTAACTGTATGTTGATAGAGTAAAACTTTTATTTTACCAAAAAATAAAAAATATATTTTTTTCCTATGCATAACTCGATTTAAATACTGATATAGGTAGTTTAATCCTTCTATTGGCATTTTTCAAATATATATGTATTTTGTATATCATTTTTAAGAGGTAGAAAAACCAACGAGAATTAAAATACGTTCACAACAAATGGCAAATGGCCCTCTTCGATATTCAAAGGGAATAAATTTATCAAAATGCGATTTGAATCTATTTTTTTTTTTTTTATTATAAAATGGTAATTTTATTGTGATTTTTTTTTTGCTAATAATTGGGATTTGAATTTTTTCTTCTCGCAAAATAATTGAGCGACAAATATTTTGCATAATAGAATATATTGCATAACAAAACATTTTTTAATGAATTCTGAACTACGAGATGAATTTATGTGATTTAAATTTAGATAATAATTAAGGTTCAGTTTGAATAGAAGAAAAATTCGATTAGCTTTTTTAAGTCGGTGTACAAAATTGCCATCAATCATTTTTTTAAGCTTTTAAAATTTAAATAAGTGCTGGTACACTGGAATCAACTGTTTGTTTTTAATTAAGCTGATTACAACAGTTAAAAACAGCAAAAAAATATCTTTTGTTGATGACATTGATAAAAAATCAAAATCTTCTAGGACGACAGCACTGGTATATGGAGGAGAATCGTCTGTCAAACTCTCCTATCTTTGGGATTTTTTTTTAAAATTTTTATAATAATAAAGTATAAAATTGGTGTTTTCAATAATTGAAAATTATGTTAGTTGTCAGTATATGTAGGTGGAAGGTATTATAAATTTTTACATCAATTATTGAGAAAATCTATGTGTCAATATTTTTTTTATAAAATGCTTTATTGGTAATATGTAATTAAATTGATTAATTTTTTTCAATTGATAATTAATAAATACAAAATTTTAACATTTAAACAGACAATTGATAAGCGTTTTAATAACTACAAACATTCCCAAAAAAAATGAATGTTCATGAATGTATTTGCCTAATTTCTTATACCATAAAATTTAAAATAGTAATATGTTATTAACATTGGTAACTTATTTTTTTTTAATACAACCGCTTTAGTCTAAAAAGTATTGCTTTTAATTCTAAATAAATTAGTTTTTGTCATATTGATGAAAAATTTAAACTTTCTAAGACGACAGCACTGGTATATTGAGGAGCTTCATCCGTCAAATTCAAGGAAATGTTTTTAATTAAAAAAAAAATAGTTAACATAATATTGATAAAAAATCAAAACTTTCTAGGACGACAGCACTGGTATCGTCGTCTTTTAACAAAGTTTTTACATTACATTACATACTACTCAGGACATAAATGTACAGAGCAGGTACACATCACCTTGAGCGACTAACACTATATAAGGTGATAATAACGCAAGACATTAATACGAGACAGAAAGACAGAAGAGGAAGAACAACAGAGAGAAAGAACACATGACAACAGCACGCGGTAGGTTTCGAGACGGTCCGCAATTTGTCTACTAATCGGTGATCGATGGGAACCGATGCTTTATCAGTGAATAGTTGACTAACAAAGTTTTTAATTTCATTTGAAAGTTTCTTCAATAACTGCAAAATTTTTGTTGTCAGTCAATTTAGGCAGACGTTAAAAAAAAAATATTCAACCTTCTGTCAATATTTTAATAATTTCCGTGATAATTTATTACGTATTGAAGTTTCAAACAAATAAACCTTGTATTCAAAACAAATAAATTCAACATATATTGGATTCAAATCATACCTTTCTAGGAAGACGACACTGGTATATGGATAAGCATCATCCGCCAGAGTATTTAGCCCGTCATTAAAAAAGTTTTAAAATTAGTAAGTATGATAATAATTATAAGATCGGTGGTTGATGACGAAAAGTTTCTTTAGAAAAAAATTTGAAGTTTGTTTAAGATTATTTGTGTACCTAACAGTTATGGAAATAGCCCTACTGTCAAAATGTGTATACAAAATGCTTCAGTGGTAGTATCACATTATTTATTTTATTTTACACTATTATCAATTGATAAATATTAAAGTGTTAAAATATTGATGAAAAATCAGACATTTCTAATACGACATCACTAGTTTATTAAAGTATCGTCTATCCCAGTAATTTAGAAGATTGATTACAAGAACTTTCTTTTCTTTAATAACTTCAAGTTGGGTTTATTGTCAATTGATGTAGGTTGAACTTAACCAAAAAATGTGTATCAGTTATTGATAGAGCTCATGTCAATATTGTAGTTTCCTTTATCAATTGATAATTGATAAATATCAAAGTTTAACATTGAAATAGCTAACTGACAAGAGTTTAAATAATTGAAAACAAATCTCAAACTGAGGGGAATGCAAACAACTTTATAACTATCAATAAAAAGTGGCTTGATTTCATATTTCATAAAGTTTTTAATGAAAAACAGTTTAAGTAAACAAAAAATTGTTTGTATTTCAAAATAAATCAATTTAAGTCATATTGATTAATAATCAGAACTTTCTATAACGACAGCACTGGCGTATGGGGGAGCAGCGTCCCGCCAAAGTCTTTAACTCATCAATAAGAAAGTTTTTAATGTTGTGTTTTAAGACTTTTTTTGACTTCAGAGTCATTTGATGTTTGCCCTTTACTTTAAATTAAAAAAAATTATTTTCTAAAAATAATTTCAAACTCTTGTAACTTAAAATTAACTTGTCTATCGTAGTTATGTAGCTTCATTATATAAATTTTGTTCTATATTCTACTTCAAACAAATTTTTTAAATTTAGTTTTATGAACATTTGTGCATTTCCTGTTAATTCTTCCAACCCTCAGGCGAGCATCCCACAACTTAGATACAACCCTTCCCTTTTTTTGTTTTGTTTGAGACTTTTAAGCTTTTTTCACATTCCCGACAAACTTTTAACTTCAAACGATTTCTGGATTTGAATTTTTCTATAAATACAAAAAGCCATTCAACACAAATTTTTTCCTTACTTCTTCTTTAAGTTGTTGGGGAAAAAAATATAAATTCCGACTTTGGCTTCGTTCTGAAAAATAAAGGAAGAAAAATTTCGAAAAAAATAAATTTTCATGAAGTTTGAATTGAAAAAACCCTGCAGACTTTCGATTCAATTTTTGTCTGCGTTTGAACGGTATCTGTTTCCTATATCACCCACAATTTTTCCGCCTAGAAATATTCGAGATGTCTCAACGGTATTCCATCGCCAACGCCATCTCCATCGCAGGTTTGTAAGGTTTTCGAATCCGACAAGAATGTAAATATCTACATAAAAACAAATACATACCACTTGCATGGCATGAGGGAAAAACTTAAAAACATGGTTGTCAAGAGAGTACTGGCGCAGCGGTGGTGTTGGTTGAATCCTGGAGGATGGACTCGAATCGGAATACAGAATACAATACTGTTTTATCAGAAAGAACGAAAAAAAGACGCGTCCCAGGAAATCTCATAAATTTTCGCTCATTTACAGCTTATTCATTCTCTCAGCGATTCCATTTAAAAGTTGTCATCATTGCAGATTTATAACTTTTCCCGCGCTCTGCTGATGCAATATTACTTTCCATAACCATATCCATATAGAAGCACTACTGCGTCTCCGGACGACAACGACGGTGGTGGTGGTGGTTCCTCTGTAAGTTCCACAAAACTCTTGTATAGTTTACCTACTCAACGGATGCATATTGTGTCGCGTCCTCTCAGTCCACCTTCGCTAACTTTACATGCATGTCCAAGGATCAGCACCAACAGCAGCAACACCAGGAACAGGAGCATCATCAGCAACGGACAGAGAGGATACTCGACTCGTAAATACGACAACGGACGGATGCAGCGAGGTACCTGGCAATCTGAATTATACATGTGAATCTCATGCTGGGTCATTTGCTGGATATGCTCTTATGTGGATTAACGAAAATATCAAAAAGAACGACACGGATATATTATATCCCACGCTTTACGTTGACAAATCAAAGTGCATTTTTATGAACTGAACAGGAACACTTTTATATATGGAAGGTATGAGCTTTATGATATCGCTGGGTTTTCATAAAAATATGGCGTACTTCGTCCCGTCTGTTTTTTTTTTATTTTGCACATGGATTTTAATTTGTTGGTCCACTTGGTCTTGACAGCTCTCCCTTTTTGTATATGAGCCTTTTGAAGGTTTATTATAATATCGGTGGTTGATGACGGGAAGTTTGTTCAATCACTGCAAATTGAGTTTATTGTCAATCGATGTAGGCTGAACTTAACAAAAAATATTTACCAATTATTGACAAACCTATTATGTCAATACCTACTTTACATAAAAACACATCCATCAATTGATACAAAAATATCAGAAGACTTATATTTTTCTATATACTCTGTTTTGATTATTATCAACAAAATTTATCAATTGACAGTTGATAAAAATTTTAAAGCTTTGCATTTATCTAGTCAATTGATAATAGTTTGGATAATTGACAATATTCTCAGAGAGTTGTGAATATCGAGAAAATGTATTAATTGATAGCTTATAAAAATATCAACATTTTACATTTATTAAGTCAATTGATAAGAGCTTTGATAATTCACATAATTCCAAGACTGTTGTTTATATCAACAAAGTATATATCAATTGATAATTTGAAAAGAAAAAGAGGCTGGGATGCGACCCACACTGATAACTTCCCATCCCGTATGTCGATTTGTCTTGCTTAAAAGTTTGTAGGTTTTCGTGTTGGGTTAAAAAAGTTGTTAGTTTTATTCTTAAAAATTTTAAAATTACCAACAATATTTTTCATATTAAGAAATAGTTTAGTTTGAAAATCTAGTTTTATTAAATAGATTTTTAGTCGAAATCACATTTTTACCAATTTAAGTAGCATTTCTTAAATTTTTACAAATTGGATGAATGAAATTAATTTGAGTGATATCAAGAACCTAACATCAATTTTTACCAAATTTGCGTACTATTTTTTGTAGTTTTATTTTTTTATGAAAAAACGGACTGTTGGATTTTTATAAAAAAATTACTGAATATCGAAAACAATATTTTCTGTGAAATAAAATAAGTGTGAAGCCAATATTTTTAATTTTTGAAAAGCTATTTGAGTCGAAAGTAAATTTTTAACAAGTTTTAAGCTAAGTGTACACGATTGTCAGATTTGCAAATATTGCCAGATCTGTCACTGAAAAATTTGTTTCGAATGGCTGACAATCGTGTACACACCAAATTAATTTGCAGACAAATGGTTTGGCTCCTAATTTGCAGACAAATATCTGCCAATTAATTTGTAGATATCTGGCAATCGTGTACACGCAAGCTGACAACCGTGTGCACACCAAATTGATTTGCAGACAAATTTGTTCATCAATCATATTGAAGACAAATGAATTTGCAGATGTGGCAATCGTGTGTACACAAAATTCATTGGGAAATCACCAAATTTTTTTCATTTTCTGTCGTTTCTGCAAACGTCTGACAATGAATAAATTTGCAGATGCCGTTTGAGGAACATTTGCAAATTTATTCATTGGCAGACAAATTTTCTGACATATGCGATGTGTGACAATGAGCTGAAAATAAATTTGCAGATCCAAAATTTGATTTGGTGTGTACACGGTTCTCAGAATATCTACAAATGTTTGCAAATCTATTGCTAGCTATTTGGCCAAATTAGTTTGTCGACATTGTCAGACAAATATTTGGCAACAGATTTGCAGATGTTTGTAGATATCTGCAAACCGTGTACACACAAATTAAATTTTCAGCACATTGTCAGCTCATTTTCACACATTGTCATTGACAATGATTGTCAGACCTGGCAATCGTGTACACTAAGCTTTAGTATTGATTTTTTTAGGTTTTTATTTTTTGTAAAAAAAACTGTAAATTCGATTTTTTCGATTTTATCGAATTTTGAAAATAATATTTCTTATAAGATAAAATTAGTTTAAAGCCTTAATCTCAAGTTTTTGTAAAGATATTTGAGTCGAAATTCAATTTTTACCAACTTTGAGTAATGTTTTTTTTAAGTTTTTATTTTTTATAAAAAAAACTGTCCATTTGATTTTTCTCAAAATTTTACCAGATGTCAAAAATATTATTTTTCGTTGCACAAAATTATTTTAGAGATGAAATCATATTTAAGTCGTAAAATTTTCGAGGTGACAAATTTTTTTTTTCAGTTTTTTTTGATTTATAAAAAAACCCGTAATTGGATTTTTTGCTAAAAATATACTTGTTTCGTATCACGATACAATATATAATATAAAATTTAATTCAAGTCTCTAGGGTCATTGGTTCATGAGATATTTAGGGTTAACCAAAATTTTCACCTTTTTTTAAACTGCTATGGTAAAAAAAACCACCCACGAAATTTTCTTGAGAGCCCTTTCTGCATTTTTCTGCCTTATTATCTGCATAACAAAATTTATTTGAAGTCGATATCTCCACTGGTTCTTGAGCTATGGACGACGAAAAAAACGTCGCGAACGTACGGACACACGGACGTACGGACGTACGGACGTACGTACACACGCACGCACAGACATCTTTCTAAAAATCTTTTATTTCGACTCTAGGGACCTTGAAACGTCGAGAAATGTCAAAATTTTTAATTTGACAAATCGGACCCATTAAAATAACTTCCTATGGGAAGTTTATATAAAAGTTTTAAATTTTATAAAAGTTTATAATTGTTTATAATTGAATCAATCATAAGTGCTTTAATCGTTAATTGATGTTGACACTTGAAACCGATTTGTGGTTAAATTTCATACACCTCCATCAATTGATGATTGCCAAAAAATGTCCCTCATTTATTAAGTCAATTGATAAGAATTTTAATAATTGACAATATTCTATTCCAAGACTATTGTAAATTTTGAGAAAATTTATCAATTGATAATTGATAAAAAATATCAAAAAAATAAATGTTTTAGTCAATTGGTAAGATTTTTGATAATTTGGAAAATTCCCAAACAGTTGTGAACATTTAGAAAATGTATCAATTGATAAACTGGAAAAATATCAAAGTCTTTGATTTATCTAGTCAATTGATGAGACTTTTAATAATGACAATATTTCCAGACTGCTTTGAATTACAACAAAAAAATGGATTAACATAATTGACAAAAAATATTGAGAATATTGAAAGACTGTTTTGAATATCAAGAAAATGTTTCCGTAATAATTGACAAATCAATTGTTTATTGATATTTGATACTAGAAATCGATTTGTTGTTCTATTGACCTTTTATAATGGTTTATGTGAAGAAGTTTCTTCAATCAGGCCAAAATTTTTTCAAAAATTATTATTAGATTAATTTGTTATACCTCCATCAGTTCAGAATTGACAACAAATATCAAAAACTTACATTTTTCTAGTCAATTGATAGGAATTTTGATAATTGATAATATTCCCAAATTGTTTTGAATATCAAAAAAATGTAGCAACTTACAATCGACAAAAAATATCAAAGTCTTACATTTTTTAAGTCGATTAACGAGAGTTTTGATAATTGATAAAATTATTATCAGACTATTTTGAATATCGACAAAATGGATCAATTGATATTGGAAACATGTTTTAAGTCAATTTATTATAAAGTCATTTAGTAATTAATTCAATGAAAAGTGTCTTTATTTCGAATTAAATGGAGTTTAAAATGAACAAAGTTCAATATTTATCAATTGATAATTCATAACTGAAACTCGAAGTTGGATTGTTTATCTTTTCAGTTTTTAACAAAACTCAACAAAAAAATTAATTTGGAGGAAATGTGTAATTTATAAATCGATCATCATTATATATGTCAAAATTAGGAACTTCCTGAACTGTCGGTCGTTGGCAGTTTAAGCCCCCTTTTTATTTAATGAACTTAAAGTGCAACTTTGGAAAATTTTGTTGAACATAAAAGATTTCCTTAGCTTCAATGGAAACCAGTTCACACCTCTCTTTGTTCACCATTATACAATGTTACTCTAGCGATAACAATCAAAATCACCATTAACACGGAAAATAAGTCACCGTGAATACAATTCACAGATCTAATCAAATCGTCAAGGCATGGAATAAAATAAAACTTTCATATTATACAAAACTTCAGATTTTATGTATGTATGTACATAAAGTAGGCTAGGTACGTCTAAAGTTGTTGTTTGTTGTTTAAAGTTGGTTGGTGTGAAACATAAAATTTTAAACCGATGCGATGAAATCTTCTTTGTCAGCAATTTGTCAACTCTGAACACATCTTTTTCACCTCCACTTTGTTGTTGTTGTTGTTATTGTAATAAAATTTTAAAATAGTGTTGCATTTTCCCTTGGGAGTTAAATTTACCTTAACGAAATACCAATGCCTGCGGCAAACTATAAGACAATCCCTATCCCATTAGAGTGTCTGTCTGCCTATGGCTTTAGCTTTGGCTTGGGCTTGTTGCAACTATACTGCAACTGAAACTTCAACTTGGTTTCCGCATAATTACTGCAACCATTGCATGAAGAGGTGATTTATCTGCAAGTACACGATGGCGCGGATGATAATCAAATTCAATTGTTTTCTGATGAAAATTCTGTTGCTACGAAATGACGAAAAATAAAATTAGAATTCTGCATTGGATACAATTATTTTTGTTTGTATCATTTTTTAAAGTGTGTGAAAATGTTGCAGAGAATTAAGGTGTAGATAAGTATGAAAGTTGGGTAACAGTTTAAGTCTACATAATTATGTTTTCTTTTGAAAATTACCCTCAAATTGTATAAATTTCATTTTAAAAATGTCTAGGTTCAGTCTTCTGAGATTTTGGAGGTATCCTTTCTAAGTAAAACCAGCTTATGTGACATTCTTAAAATTAAATAAATTCACTTACCCCTTTGAATAGGTAGGTACATTATTTTCAAATTGCCCTTCTTTTTCAAAGCTACCAAGGTCAAGGTTGAGATGTTATGCAATGTGATGGGATGATTTTATAAACCAAATTTGAATCACTCAAACTCACTACAAACTGAAGACCTTTTTTCTTCTTAAACATTTAACTTTAATACACACTTATTATTTGTATTCACTGCACAATGAAATAAAATGCATTTAAAAAGACCTTCTTAAAAATTAAACTTTAATACACACTTTTCATTTGTATTCATTTTTTTACCGCACAATATAAATAAATGCATTTGAAACAAATGTTCTTTCTTCTCGAGACGAACTTAGAACCAAAGAATTTAAATTCAAATTTTCAAATTGACCCGCCAATTAACATTATCACAAAACACCACTGAACCGACCCGAAAAAGCAACCTACCAAGTTACAAGATGGATGCAAAACGAAAATAAATTAAATTCTAATTCACATTTTACACACAAAAAAAGACACTAAGCTTGGAAATTAAGTGATATTTTTTTAAATAAACATAAACTTAAGCACTTAATTAATATTTTACTCGAATTTTTTGTACCGCACAATAAAAATTAATATTTTAATTTATTTTTTAACTTTTCAATTCAAGTTTCGACACAATAACGAGCACAATAATTTCACAAACTGCTCTTTTCCGGTTTACCAAAGAACAAAGATGGAGAATAGGGAATTATTGGTTTCGTTTTTAATGCCTACTTTTATGGGTGCAAAGTGAATTAATACCCTGATTACAAGAGTGGATTGAGAAATCGAATTGAATCGAATTGAATTCGAATTTAGAAAAATTAATGAAAGTTTGAATTCAAATAGAACGAAAGTTTTTAAATTTTACAAAGGAAACAGAGTGTTTCCTTTTTCTCAAGAAAAGTTTTATTTGATTGTTCCATACAAAATAGCAAAATTATATCTATTATTTCGTCAGAATAAATTAACTCCTGACAGTCTTCTTAGTATTACAGTTCTTAAACATCCAATATCAAGAGCTTTTTGGAGAAACAAAAGTGTTGCTTCTTCTTATTCTTTATGATGTTAGGATAAAGTGGTGTTTGAAGTTCCTACAGGGAGTTACTGTGTTCAATCCAATTTGTCGAATTTGAAATTTTGACGTTTATCATTGTTTCACTCGAATCTAAATCAAATGTTCTTAGAGAGATGTGTATGTGTTTGTACTTAAAACGGTCGGGATACCTTTTTAGGGAGATGTCAATTTGTTTGTACTTAAAACGTTATTTCAAGGTACTAGCAGAGATTCAACTTAAAAATTAAGTTGAGATGCAAAAAGGATTTTAAAGAAAATTGAGTAGGTGGTTTTTTTTGCTATTTTTAGTTATGTTTTTAACGCCTGGTACAATTTTTAGAAAAATCGAAGTGACAGTTATTTTAAAAAAATAAATACCTATGTACAACAGTTCTATGTAAAAATGGTTAACATTAATATGTGGCTTAAAACTTGTTTTATTTTATAAAAACATTGTTTTTAACATTTGGTAAAATTAAAAAAAAGGTTAAAATTACTGGTTTTGTTTTAAATCTACAAAAATATTACACAAAATTTCCAAAAATTAATTTTCGAATAGTATACATATATCGAGAATAAATATAGGTATTGACTTCAATATTATTTCAATCTATACAAAATATTGTTGTTAACAAAAAGCGATTTGGAATTTTTTTTATAACTTTTAAGAACCTTCAAAAATGCTATTAAAAATTAGTAAATATTTGTTTTCGACAAAAATATCTCAGGAATGAAAAGAGATGCTAAAATCAAACGTATTTAATCATATGCAAAATTTTGTTGTTTACTTTTTGTACGCATGCCCACAAGCGTAGTGAAATTGGGTGAGTTTTATAACTAAAAATGTGGTGTGCCAAAAAATCAGAAATAAACTCAGAGTCCCAGATATTTAAATCTTAGTTTTTCCACAGCCAGACGTCCATAAAATATAACAAGAACACCTGAGGTGGAATCGGCTAAGGTGATTGTTAATAGCTGACAGTAAAAATAATCGAATTTGATCTATGTAATGTGATAGACAAATTGATAGCCAAAAAGCTGTTTGAAAATTTGATAGTCATTTTCCAAAAAATATGTCGTTTCTAAATAGAACTTTCAGACGCTTACACAAACGAGTGGACAATTTTTCCAGTTACCTTTTTTAGTTAATTTGACTATTAAAAATATGATAGTCAATTATCACCTTAGCCGATTCCACTCTTGCTTAAATTTGTAAATTAATTTGAAATTAATATAAATTTCGATTTTCAAATAAAACATTCATCTTAAACTTTTGTTTGGACTCCATTCTAAGAACAAATACGGAAATTTATCCTAGAATTGTTAATTGATTTCTGCCGCATGTTTTTTTTTTTTAAACTAATTATTGTCATTACGCATCCATTTGAATTTAAATTTTCATTCATCTTTAAATGCAGAATTCTAATCTTGATTTCGATTCGATCCCTCAATCCAATCTTGTAATCAATGGTATTAGGTCACCATAATTCGATGAGTTTGATATCCCATCGCCATCTTTGTATTTATCTTTGTTCTTTGGTATTGGAAGTACAGTAATAGTTTCAGAAATTTTTGTACTCTCGTATCGTATTATGAATTGAAAAGTAAAAAATTAATTAAAATTATTAATTTCAATGTGCGGTGAAAAAATTATTAAGTAAAATATTAAGTAAGTGTTAAGGATTAAGTTTATGTTATAAAATGTCCGTTAATTGCGAAGTTAAGTGCTTTTATTTTGTGTGTAAAATGTGAATTGGTGTTCAATTAATTTTTGTTTTCATTCATCTGTTCTCTCATTGGGTTGGTTTTTCGGTCGGTTCGGTAGTGTTTCTTGGTAATGTTAATTGGCGGGCCAATTTGAAAATTTGAATTTGATTTCTTTTGAGAATTCGTTTCGAGAAAGTAAAAAAGTGAATAAATGTTAAAAGTGAATATTAAAGTTTCATTTTTAAGAAAAAGGAGATGTTAAGTTTGTGTTTAAATTCCGTAAAATCAAGTAAATTTGAATATATTTGAATTTTTTTCATAAAATCATCGTATCACTTCTCTTCGCGTCTTGCTTCGGTCTCGGTGGCGGTCTCGATGGCGGTCTCGGTGGCGGTCTCGGTTGCGGTCTCGGTGGCGGTCTGGGTGGCGGTCTCGGTGGCTGTCCCGGTGGCGGTCTAGGTGGCGGTCTCGGTCTCGGCCTTGGTCCCCGCCTCGGTCTCGGTAGTGTTGAAAAAGAAGGGTGATTTAAAAATTATTTATTCAAGCGGGTAAGTAACTAAATATTTCGCTTTTAAAGTCTTTACAAAAATGTGTTCTAAAAATTGTAGCTAAGAACTTCAAAAAACTATTGAAGTAAAATCGGATTTCTGTTCAGATTTTAGTTCAACTTATATTTTTGCGGTTCTTTATTTGGTGCCAAAAGATTTTAAGATTTTGAATGATGGCACAGCTGTAAATCTTAAGGGGCGTGTGAAAAGTCTTCGAAAATTCTCCAATTGTCTTTTCTCCCAGACGTTTTTGGTACAATATAAAGCATGAGGCACATTTTTCAAAGGTTCTTTTTGATTTTATGTCTTATGAATTCACAATCGTATTTAAAGAAACATTCTGCAGAATTCCTTTGTATTACAATGGATAAAATTCTACCGAAAAAACTCTTTAAAATATCGTTTGATAAATGAATTTTGGAACATAAATTATATGAAATGAAGTATCAAATAATGCCAAGTAAAAGGGTGTTTTTTGGGCGGTAGTTAAAGTGTTAAACTTCTATCAAAAACATCCTCAAAAAAATGGTATGTTCATAAAATTTTTTAGAAATATTCGATTACTCATAAGAACAAACAATTAAGAGAAATCGCACGACAGATATGTTGAACTTTAAAGTTGTGCTCCAATATTTGTGCGATTTCTTTTGAGTCTTTGTTCTCATAAGTAATGAAGCATTTCTTCCAAAATTTAAATTTTATAGCATTAGTTTATTATTTGGGATTTAATCCCTTTATTTCTCAGATGATTAGGATTTAGCTTTCAAGGAAGTAGTTCCAATCAATTTTTACACTTATTTAAAATGTTCTTCAATTATTCGGACTCTTCCATTTTCTTGTCCCAGACCAATGACTTTTTCGAAAAATAGTATTTAGGTCTACCAGTTTTCTCTACAGAAAAATAAAAACGTATTGTCAATTTTATGAGTCATCAGACCTGCTTCTGCAATAAATCCGACAGTTTTTGTAACCAAGATCGTAACACTTTCCATTCTGTTCTCGCAATTCCTGGAACTTTTGGATACTAAAGCTCAACCTAACAAAGACAACTCCACGAAAAAATAATATCTATATTTGTTTTTCCACTACAAACGACCTCCCATCAAGTTTTGCGTAACCCGCAGAATTAACCTTTCCAAATAGATTGCCTTCGGTCAACATTTTTACACAATCCAAAAACTCCAATTGTGTCCGCTAACAGAAAAACAAATCAACAACAGTGGCGGTTTTCGTTTAATATACAATTACCATAGAATCAAATGAGAAAACGTATTATATCGCACTCAAATGCGCATTTCCATGACGGACGAGCCGATAAGAAAAAGGTTACCAGTTCCCAAAACAAGTTCATAAGCAAACATTACCAGACGATGCCGCACCATATTATCCGATTCTCATGTTGCCCGAGCCGCTTTCCACACTACAGCACTCGCTCTCAAGGTATCCAAAAATATTATAAGCTGGGAAAACCCTCAATACTTTGGGCAAATATTTGTCCATGATTAGGAGTGACACATACCCAAACACAAGTGTCAGTCTATTCTCTCTCATCAATCAAAAAGAACAATATCTCATAATGGTGGGAAAGTTGTTGAATACCTCGTTGATGGAGTTTTTAGAGGACTTTGGTTATATGTATAGGGCCTGAAGAGAGTTGAGGTAAAGGTAAAGGTGATGGCGTAGGCTGTCATGCACTTGTCGTTCTATAGCCGCGTGCACCATCACCGTAATCATGGTGGTAGCCCACCAGCTGTCATGACGCCGTCTTCATACAGCCACGCCATCCATTTGTACCGTACTGCGCGACCGCCAACGCAACGCTCCTCAGCCTCATTCACAAAAGAAAAACCATTTGCCACAGGCACCACGCATGTTATATGCGTCTTGTGTACATTTGGCGCATTCTTTGGCGTATCAAATTGGAGAGGTTCGCGATAGGTGTTTGGTGGTGTTTTGAGTCGTCTTTTGACGACGACGACTTAACGTCTTCTTATCAGCTTCGTCAATATTAACATAAATCGACTGACACAAATTTTATTTGTTATGCGAAGCGATTGTGTGTTCATTGGATTGTTTGGTATGCCTTTACGAAGTACAGTACAAGTGCAGCGTACACTTTTTGTGTGTACATTAAATATTAGCCTCGGTGAGAAACAATAAACATATCGCTAATGAAGCTGTTAAGACCTTTACGCAAAGGTATGCCTGCACAAATTAGCATTTTCTCAACCAAAAAAATAAGCATGATAGGGCGTTACAGGTGCATATGATGGAGGTTCATTAAACAAGTGTAATAATTTTTATTTTTTTATAGATCAATAGAAAAATTATTGATAAATAATATTGAGGGTATACTTTAGGTTGCATTGATACAAGTGTAGATACTTTCTCTCTATTGTTAACTTCTTCACGGTATTTCAAACTGAACATTTATGACTTAAGGAATTTTTCATAATACGAGAACCTCACTTCTTTCACAGTTCTTCCAAAGTTCTCAACAACTTTATTTTTAACTAGGAAAAATTAGCTTTCAAATTTTAGAAAACAAATGCTGGAGTGCACCAGGTCTCTGTCCTGTCTCCCAGACTCTTTCACTCTTAGTGGTTCTTAGTAATGATCTCCTTTCTAAATACTCTAATCCTTTTACCTAGAAACTTCGTTGACGAAAGTGTCCTCAGCTTTACATGTTCTTTTTTAGTAACCCTACTCTTTGGATGTGGATCTTCAAGGAGAATTTGTGGTAATAGATAGATAGTATTGTTGATTGGGGAATATTAAATCGTGTGGAATTTGATGTGCCTTGCACTCAATGCTGCCTAGTGTTGGTATGGCTTTATTTAGCAATTTTGCTACTATCCATGATTGACAATGATATCAATACCCGTGTTTTGTTGGAAAATCTATCAATAGTATAGTACACGAATAACAAAAACAATATCCGCAGTATGAATACTACCGATATAAGTTAAAATAGAATTTTACTACGGATGGGTTTTTGACATTTATACGAGTCTCGAATGGATCTTATGTGATTTCGTTCTCAAATGTTGGTACGATTGCTATTGCATTTGTATCTCGATGGCTGTGTTCGTTGAGTAGTTGTGCATTTGGAATCATGTGTTTTCCATTGGGAAAAAAAAATCAATCTGTTACTATTGATATTATTTAGTTTTGTTAATGAAAATCGACTAACTGAGCTTATTTTGCAAGAGAAAACAATAGAAAAGATAATTAAGTTTTGCTATGTTTCCACCAAAGATTTATCTCAGTTTAGATTAAATAAATCTTTTTGGTGTTTCCACCGCACAAGAAGATTTAAAAATGATTAAGTTTGACAGCACTTTCTAAAATGCAAATGGTGTTTCGATGTTTCTTATGAAGTGAAAGTGAGATAGTTTGATTTGTGTTAAACAATGAAGAACTGAATAGTTCAGCACCATATAAGAATATGCTACCTACTCCATGTGCAATTTTTTTTTTTTAATTTAATTAAAACAAAACTATATTTTTTGTACACAAACATGCAAAAAAACAGACCATAATGCATTATCTGTAAAACCAAATCCTCCACACAGGTTTTTCTTCACAAATTTTGACTCGACTCCAATCCCCGACCTGAATCAAGCCGAATCAAGCTCATTTCAACTCGATTCAGGTATATAAAGAATTGAGGTGAGCTTTAAGCTCGCTTCAACACCACATGGTAATTTAGTAATCTACGAACAAACCTCCTTCTTGAAGTTTTTATTTTATGTCAAATTGTTTGGTTAAAACTTTGAAATCGACCGCCAAGTGTGAAAGCTGAAAATGGAAAACAAAAAGAAAACAGGAAAAATGTAAACAAAAACTATATTTAGCTTATAAACTACGTGATTAAATATTCTTTAGAAACAAAAAGAATTTATTATTCTGACAGGTCTTCTTTCAGTTGTACCAATTTTTAAATACAAAAATCTGGCTACTGCCGATGAGTTTTCTTGGGAATTTTCTACTATACTATCAATAGAATACCAAAAAAACACGGGTATTATAACTTAACACTTCGAAGTTCTCGAAATGTGTATCGCCAAACGGCCAAATATCTCTAAAACACGATTTTTGGGTTTCTTTTAGAATCTGATCTCCGCTAATGTCTATAAAACTTTTGTATACACTTTTAAGGCTTGAGTATAACTCCTATCTCTGGACTGGTGTTCTTGTAACGAATTAAAGATTTTTCTAAAGAGTATTCAAAGTTATTGGTGGCTTAAACACCACCTTCGAAATCCCTCTTGTCACACTCTTTTATATATAGCAAGCTACATTGCTCCTCTAAAACAAATCAATTCATAAACTAGTCAGTAACAGAAGTACAGAACTTTGATGTAAAAAGGGTACTAATAACTCTTTAACCCTCAATTTTGGCTCAGAAAGCTAGTTTTAAAGTTTAAGAATTTCCACTTTTGAAATTCTTTTGAAGAAAAATATAGTTCCGTAAAATAAAAGTTTTATGTTCTAATGAAATAAAGAAATCTAGAAACTCGTTTATACTTTTCTCTTTGCTTTCTAAAAATGCTATTAAAAGTATCATAAAATCTCGTGTCATGCATCGTACTTTCTGGCTGTTAGAATCTCCGTTTCTATAAACTCCAATTATTATACGTTAACACCAACCTTCAAAATTTTCAAAATACGATTTTCTATAGCTTTCTGGTTTAAAATTTAGTTGATACTAAAGCGAATAAGGTTTCTAAGCGGAATATCTAGAACCAATTAATACAAAAGGTGGGGTTTTTTTGGCAAAAATCTCCACAGGAAAGTATTAGTATGATTCTACACGTAAAACAAATACAAACTCTTATATGATTGCATTAAAATAGAAGTAGGATCCAACTGCGGATAGAATTTTAAAGTTGTCTCAAGGCTCGAATATAAATGTTGGTGCAATTGATAAATCTTGTACATCTCGAGGGTACGTTCGTTGAGTATGGTCACCAGTACGACTTTTACTGTAATAAAACTAACGAGAACAAGGCTGTATCTGTATCTCTCCTCAGCCTACTTCAGATGATATTTCGTAGTGTTGTTGGTCTAGGTCTATAGGTTGTGGTTGTAAAAAATTTCCAACTTACTATCTCTTATTCCAAGCTTGACCCTCAATTCTGGATAGTTGATAGTTTTTGAAAATAAAATAACATAGCTATACAATGTTTGAAAATAAAGTGTAAGTCACAAGTTTTTGCTTTCTTCTTCTAAACCACTTAAACGCTTCTTACGTTCCATTGTTGAAAATAAATTATCTGCATAATTTAGCTTTTCATTATATCATCGGTTTGGTTTTCCATTTACCGCTTTCGACTTTGGTTATTTAACCAAAACCCTTAACCACTTGCTTTCAAAACCACATCATCATAGTGGTTAGCATCTTGATCAGCTACATTTAACTCAATAGCCATCGCCTTTGGTTAAATATCGGCCAGCCAGTTTAAGCAAACAAATCAAATTCCATTACGTGGTATCCTTATATTCCGCTTATGAGTTTACATTATTTTAGGTACCGTGCCAGTGTGTGTGTTACTCCATCCGACAAATTGATTTTAACAGTCAAACCAATAACTTGCGTTTACAATAAACATATATTGAGTTTTAGTGGGCATACAAGTATAGCAGCTATTGTTAGCCATAATAATAGGCGGAGAACCCTTAAGTCTCCCAGCTACAGAAATTGTTGTTATTTGAGGCTAAAATCATTGCATATTGCAATTATGCTTCTTGACGTGTATCTATCCCACATACATACATATATTCAAAACAAACCCCCAGAAACCACCATTTTGAAACCGCTCCTGTCGGGAGCGATGGGCGGTGGCGGCGACGGGCGGGTCCCTCCGCAAAGTCTAATTAAATTCACACAATTAAATTCAAGATTCTGTGTTTTCATAGAATAATTAATCTTTCCCGTTTGTCGTCCTGATTCAAGGACTTATAGGCAATACATTGTTTTCTGCATTGCCTCATATGATGATGTATCCTACGTCTTAAGGCTACTGAGTCGAGATATGTACTGTTTAGAGAAAGACACTCACATATATTGTTTGTGGCCGGATAATCATAATACAGGCGAATAATAATAATAATAATAATACTGTTAAAGAGAAGCACACTAGAAGACAATTTACAATCCAACTTATATGCGCCAAGGATACGGGTATAAGATGCAAATTGAATTCAATCTTTAAACACATGCATTTAACGGTGCATTTAATATAGCGTGAACTGAAACTGAATAGATACAACTGTGCTAGCCTCCACATATTGCATCTCTTCTCTTGTATCTCTAAGTGATTCCTGTTCATATGTAATCCGGATTAATCCGAAGTACCACAGTGTAATGGAATTGATCCTATATCAGATATATGTATGAGAACATGAATGGAATTATATTGGTACCATAATACAAAGCAAATAACTCCTATAGCCAATATAGATGAATTACTCGTATTTTGAACTTATGTTAATTCTTGGAAATTTTGAATTTTGGAAAATTTGTTTTGCTTATGTGTGTGTGTGTGTGTGTGTGTGTTACGTATAATAACAAAGGGCTATAAGCTTATCGTTTAGGTCAGGAATATACTGAATAATATAATGTGGTAATAATATGGGATGTTATTTTTGGCATCAAAATTGATATAATATCCAAATATTATATAAAAACATCAGGAAATTATGGTGAGCTTATGAACACTTTAATTATATGTTTATCCATAAAGGTTATAAATTTATTAGGCATATGACTTAAAAAGGGCCACAATGGTTTTATTGAAAGTTAATGAATGGAAAAATTGCAAATTTGATTCTTGAAAATTATAATCTATTCAAAGTGAAATCTCTAATCTCACAGGTCAGCAAAATTAAGTTATTTTTGTGTCCTATACACAAAGCAATACTTTGTCGTGAGTTCGAATCAAAGCTTACAATTATTCTATCACATCAGGCAAAGTATACACACCTTTGTTTTCTAGAGAGAAATAATTTGACTTAAGTATCTTACCTATTGTTAGTTTTTGGAAATTCTCGTTAGTTATTCCTATCAGTGGCGATTCCTGGTCATAATTTTAGGGTTAGCTACTGGTCTTCTAGAAAATCAAAATACTTTTTCAAGAATAATAATTCATTTTATTCAAAACGATAGTTCAATAAATATTGATTTTCGCTAAAGGTTCGAGTATACTCTCTGTGTCTTTCCTTATGTGTTGATTTTAAATCTGTAAGCTTTGGACATGGACGCCCATTATTGACTACTATTAGCTTCTCCGAAAACGATCTTGTTCTAAATGGTTTTCTAGTAATTGTTCAATTATGGTCTTTGCTTGATAAGTATTGGATTCCATTTCAATTCCTATCAAAATAAAAGTTCCTATTGTTAAACCAACATCATTAAAATAAAGTATCTATTTTTAAACATACAAAGAAGAATCTTTTTAAAACTTCTTAGTATAGCCTAAAACTGGATATAATTTGTCCATACACAAGTTATAAAAATTGAAAATTATGATGGTATAGTTACGTATATTGATTGATACATTATTTTATAAATGCCCAAAATTGTTTAAATAATTGTTTTTTAATATATAATTATTTAAATCGAAAATATCCAAAATCCAAAAAAAAAAATAACAAAAAATAATCTGAATCACCGTCCTTAAGTCGTACAGTGTACCAATTCATACATGCTAAAAGTAAAACAGTCGATTGGAATTCACTGCTCTTTATACTTACAGTGGTTAATAATTCCAACCAGCTAGATGGCCAAAGAATTACAATTCCATGGCTTCAAAGTGAAATAGAAATTTGTATAGAATATAATTATTTGCAAATTAAACTTCATACAATTTTTATTATACTTTTTAATTGAAAAAGGATTGAATTTGATCCCATGCAGGTACATATGTAAGTCGTTATGTTCTCTTACTTTGTTATTTTTTCGTTCTGGTAATGTTAAATTTATCATATAGTTTTCAGTGTTTCTTAAAGAATAAATAAGCAACGAATTAAATTTTCATAAAAATCCAAAAAAATGTTGACATTATTGATCATCAAATATTATAAAGACATTATAAGAGCTTGTGAAGAAAAAAATTATTGATATTGGTTCATTAGTTCTTGAGTACCCTTCTGAAACAATACCAAGCAATTATTTTTCTATAGAAAGAAATTAAGTTAAGAAAAAAATTAAGGCAAAATTTAGTAAAAATCTTTCGGTTGGTTATTCGATTTTTGGCATTTGTATGGAACTACTGTTATTTTTACTCTTAGAAAAAAAAAATAAAAAAACGCCTAAAGCGAATCTGCTTAAAACCTTAATTTTCCTTTTTGAACTCAATCGACCCAATAGTTTGGAATGTAGAGATGAGGGCAGACAGACAGATGGACGCAAGTGGGGGACCCACCCTCTACCATTCTAATGCCTTGTTTGATTAAAATTTCTACCATTCTAATGCCTTGTTTGATTAAAATTCCGAGTTCGAATTTTTTTACGGAACCAATACTCGCCATATACATAGTTCTTATATGTCGCAAGTAAAAATGTATGTATGTATTGTAGATACTTAATTAAAACTTTGAAAAATTAGACTTCAAACTGATTTTTATTCATTTGTTTCCAAATTTTGACTTAATAGTTTGACTTGAGCCCGCTTATAATTCTTAGTTGTAAGTAGGTACTACTGTTATTTAAAAAAATGTCTTCCATTAAAAATTAAATGCTTGTTTTGATTTGAGCTGTTCTAAAAAAATCAAGTATCCTACCCTCTAGCATGTATGAATTGGTATGGAATTATGTTAATAATAATTGCAATAAGAAATATAAACATAAAAATCATACCGATCATAACACATCCAATATTCAACTAATAAAACACTATTTATAATAAAATGCACTTGCTTAAGTCACTTTCCTTTCAAGATAAAAAACGCTTTCACACAAAAACTATTTCTTATTTAACATTTGAAAAATCCGCCTATTAAACTCAAACACCACCTGTGTTCCATTTTCTCCTTCCCCACACATCGACACCAAAAATCAGTATTATCTCTAAAAAGAGCGCTAAACAACGAACATAATTCCTGTCGTAGTACTGGGTCAAGTTCGCTAGCAAACCTCATTTTCACACAAATGAAAATAGATAACACAATTTTCTCCTTTTAAAAACGAATGTGATATGATATGAATTTCGACGATCATGCTCGATTCGTCGTCGGTCTTGTTTTTCCTCACATAGTCCATACGATGTATAAAGAAAGGAGACATCAAACTCATGGTTGCGACTCGTGCAACTTGTCTTTTGTGTCAGTTGTGTGCCTTTAATGTGTCGTATACTTCGCCGGGTTATCGCTTTTATTTGCGCTCACCCTTCTGTTTATTTTTATAGGGTTTTTTTCGAATGTGTGCATAAATCTGTGTGTGTGGAATGTATGAAATTTGGTAGCGCAAATTTTTGCGCTGCCCAAAGCCCAATGCTTTAAGATAAATTATTGTATGCGAGTTTTATTTCATGAAATGAATGTATGAAATTTGGTAGCGCAAATTTTTGCGATGTCCAAAGCCCAATGCTTTAAGATAAGTTATTGTATGCGAGTTTTATTTCATAAAATGAAGATTTGTAGAAAAGTTGCATATAATGTAACTACAACTGAATTTTTTAACATTATAGTCAGCTGTTGAGTAATTCAATTACCAAATAATATACATAGAAAATTATATTTATTCTAAAATTCTTGGTTTAGCGCCGCTAAACCAGCTAACTATGAGGAATCGCCCCTGATTCCTATTAGTCTTTATTTTACTTTATATGAAGTTTCGAGAAAATCGTTTTAAAGTTAAATTTTTAGTGCTGAAGTTAGTTTTAGAAATACCCGTTTTTAACATTATGTTTATATTTTTTTTTCAATACATTTTAAACCTTGATCTGGTAGCATTGTTTAGACGATGGTTTCGTTACAAAAAAAAATTATTTTCAAACCGTTGTGCCTCTTTACTTTAAATATTTAAGATGAAAATCAAAGATAGGGATTGTACATTTTGAAACCATAACGATTTTTATTGAAAAAAGAGGCTGGGATGCGACCCAAACTGATAACTTCCCATCCCGTCTGTCGGTTTGTCTTGGTTAAAAGGTTTTGTAGGTTTCGTGTTTTGTTAAAAAAGTTGTCAGTTGAATTTTTCTTAAAAGTTTAAAAATTACCAACAATATTTTGCATATGATGAAATAGTTTGATTTCAAAATCTATTTTTGTAAACGAGATTTTTAGTCGAAAACCAATTTTTACCAATTTTAGTAGCATTTGTTAAAAGTTTTTATTTTGTTATTTATTATTTTGAGAGATATCGAGAAACGAACATCAATTTTTACCAAATTTGCGTACTATTTTTTGTAGATTCTATTTTTTTATGAAAAAAACGGACTGTTGGATTCTTATAAGAAAATTACTGAATGTCGGAAAAAATATTTTCTGTGAGATAAATAAGTTTGAAGCCAATATTTTTAATTTTTGAAAAGATATGTAATGTTTTTTTTTTAGGTTTTTATTTTTTGTTAAAAAACTGTCTATTCGATTTTTCTCAAAATTTTATCGAATGTTGAAAATAATATTTCTTATAAGATAAAATTAGTTGGAAGCTATAATCTCAAAGTTTTGAAAAGATATTTGAGTTGAAAATCAATTTTTTGAGTAATGTTTTTTTAGGTTTTTATTTTTTATAAAAAAAACTGTCAACTCAATTTTTCTCAAAGTTCTACCAGATGTTAAAAATATTATTCTTCGTTGCACAAAATTGTTTTGGAGGTAAAATCATTTTTTGTTCTTAAATTTTTCGAGGTGACAATTATTTTTTTTTTTTTTTGATTTATAAAAAGTGTTTGGCCTTATTAGCTCCTGAGATATTTAGGGTTAACCAAAATTTTCACCTTTTTTGAATTGCTTTGGTAATAAAAACACCCAATCAATTTTTTGAGAGTCCTTTTTGCATCTTTCTGCATTATTATCTGTATAACAAAATTTATTTGAAGTCGGTATCTCTTCTGGTTCTTGAGCTGTGGACGACGAAAAAAACGTGGCGAACGTACGGACCTACGAACGTACGTACACACGCACAAACATATTTCTCAAAATCTTTTATTTCGACTCTAGGGACCTTGAAACGTCGAGAAATGTCAAAATTTTCAATTCGACAAATCGGACCCATTACAATAACTTCCTATGGGAAGTTAAACAAATTACTTCATAAATTTTGAAAACCTTTTTTGCTTTCTCTCTGGCAACACTGGTTTTGACAGCTCACGCACGTTTTGTGTTTTGTGTCACTATCAAACATCTTCAGTTTGGTCTATAATTCAATCTTCAATCGTCTTTCAAACTAACAATGATTAAAATTATTGAATTGTGTTATCAAAATGTTAAGAAAATTTATCGCTCACTTCTTCCATTTTCCAACCTATTGCCAGGAGGATATTTAAGCTTTTGTGACAAAAATTGCGAAACCATTAGGCCGCATTTTTTCAAAGATGACGCGAATAGTAACACTACCGTGTGATGATAACTCAACTTGGACTTGACTTGCATCACATGTGGTTTTAAGTAGACGGTGATACTATTACACAATACGCAACAATGGCGAGGCGAGTTCGGTTGATAATGTTCAACGTTTGATGCTATTCAATTGGAATTGACCGCCTAGATCTTGCGATTTAACGACTCTTGACTATTTTTTGTAGGTCTGTGTCCATTACTTGTGATTCAAAATTTTGTTAAGTGATACAAATAAATTTTGGTGAAATGTCTTTGTCAAAAACTGTCGGAATTGGATGCTCCTGAAAATGCCACTAAATATTTTTTGAAAAAAATAAGATATCAACATTTTCTGTAAAACTTTCTTATTTGAATTATGTTTTTACCTAATAAAAGATGTTAATTTTACGAAAAAGGCAATAAGTGTAAAATTATTTAGGAAAAAGCCAGACATTCATTTCCTGCCGATACAAACGTGATACTATTTTTGATAAACAAAAGTTATGCCTAGAGGTTTTGAAACTAGGCCAAAATATATTATTTGATTTTCTGGCCTAGTTTTCATTTTACTTTATTGCTTTCCCCAAATTCCTACCTGGTGCAATTCAAAATCTTTTCTTTTTCCAATTTGTTTCCAACTAAATTTTCATAACGCTACCGTGTGATGATAACTCACCTTGGGCTTGACTTGCATCACATGTGGTTTTATGAAGACGGTGATACTGTCACACAATATGCAACAATTGCTAGGCGAGTTCGGTGAACAGTTTATTTCACGTTTGGTGCTGTTCAATTGACCGCCTAGATCTAGGCTACAAGTGTAAAATTATTTGAGAACCGATACAAACGTGATACTTGATTTTTGATAAACAAAAATTATGCCTAGAGGTTTTGAAATTAGGCCAAAATATATTATTTAATTTTCTGGCCTAGTTTTCATTTCGCTTTATTGCTTTCCTCAAATTCCTACTTGATACAATTCAAAATCTGTTCTTTTCCAATTTGTTTCCAACTAAATTTTCGGAATGATGATAATCTCAAGCCATTGATGAGCCACCGTCATTACATTTAGAAGAAATCTAACAGCTTAGTGTGCTTTTTAAGCTCTTGGAATCATATAACCTGGCTTTTTAAAAACCATGCCAGTCAAATGATTGAATCAATGGAGACCGTTTTCAAGAACCATAATCGCTGACTATTAAAGTTCCTGAATTTAATCAGAGCTAACCACCATTAATTTATTGGAGAAAACGTTTTGTGAATGCATAATTTTGCATTTTTAACATGTGAGTTTGAGCAATTAAGCACTGCTAGACTGTTTTCTGTAGGGCTATGTTAAGTCACTAGTTCACACCAGCTTATTTCTGGATTGAGGACTAAGAGACACATTTTTACCAATCGTTTTCGATCTATGACCCCGAATTCTGCAAACAGTGATTGAAAGGAAGCAAGCAATTATATTTTTCTAAAGTAATTAGTGCATTTTATAGTTCTCTATACCTTTCAAAACCCTCCTTTATTATTCCTTTCAATTGCTTTCTCCAATATTGATGAGTTCTTAAATGTCGTTAAGTCAAAATCAAACATCATCTTTAATAGCTTAAGTTTGCTATTCAAGAACCAATTCTTTCATAACTCTTACGTTATATTCCAATACACGCTGCCAA
The DNA here is from genome assembly GCA_951509635.1 of Eupeodes luniger. Taxonomy (NCBI): domain Eukaryota; kingdom Metazoa; phylum Arthropoda; class Insecta; order Diptera; family Syrphidae; genus Eupeodes; species Eupeodes luniger. Next base: position 4,328,272 of record OX608074.1, read on the forward strand.
AAGATACTCCAACAATTTCAGCAGATTGATGGTCCTAAAATATTAAAAAACTTTTCCATTATTTCTTACCTTTTGAAATTATATTGATTAAGCATTCCTTATAAGCTTGAGGATAAACTCTAAGCTGCTTAAAGAACGTAACGTTCGTTTCTTACTTCCCTCTACTTCTAAGCATTTTCATCACTGCAAGGCCTATATTGATTATTTTGGAAAAAGCATCAGTATAGAGGTCCTTCAAAAACAATCGATACTTTCTTATATCTATTTATTTCTTTAATTCTTGTTTCTTATTGCCACTTGGAAAAGTTTGTGAATAATTCAAGTCATCCAAAAAACTCCTTTACCTTCTTATACTATATATAGAAACTAATGAAACTCTTGAAATTGTTAGCTGTCATGTTTTTCGTATTTATTATACGAGCATACCTACCCGTCCTTACTTCTGCTTTTCCTTATATAGCAAATCCTCCTATAACAAAATAAAAGACCTTATGCTACATTGGCTCCATTTCAATTCATCCAGTTAATTTCTGATTTATACCAAGCAATGAAATCAGTTTATTTTCGTTTAGAAGAAGAATCTTCTTTTTTTTGTTTTCATCAAAATAAATGAAAGTGTAGAATATTCCTTTCAATCTTACACAGATCTCAAAATGGCTTCAAGGGATAAACTTTTATTGGTACCTTCCTTCTGTACTTACCTTCGTACCTGTCATAGTCAACCATAAAGCAATAAAATCTCAAGGCCCCATGAATTTACATAGTTGATTACCGAAACAGAAACAGCAACAGCAACATCAACCCCAAACCAAAAGAAAATGAAGAAGAAGAAGAAAAAGAAACTATATTTATTTATCTATGGAGTTTCGAGGAAATCCCCGTTAAATAGTGTACACACTGTACACACAGTTTGGTTACTCAATTCATCCATCCAGGTGATTAGTATTCCGTCAACTTCACTTCACCTTGATGGAAAGAAAATTGTTATCCTTTTGCTCAAAGTTCACTTTATGAACAACAATTTTCACGTCTTCTTCTTCTTCTATCGTCTCAGAAGTACTTCTACCTAAAACCTTACCACGTATCTCATCTAACTCTGTCTATAATAGAAAAGACAAAAAATTAACCCCAAAGAAAATTGTCGCAAGGTAAAGACAAGACAGAGAACGTGTCCCCAATATCAATGCTTCTCGGCTCTGTCCAAGTCCAAGTCCGAGCAACATAGAATTTTATCTTAGTTAAACAAACGAAAACCAAAGTAAAAAAAAGTACATACGAAACAGAGAAAGTGATTATCCAGGAAGAAGGAAGCATTATTAAGACATCAACAATATTGCCCAAGAGCGAATATGGAATAATAAAATGGACAGGGGCAACAAAAATGCACCTGATTTTCCCACACGAAGTCATAAAGTGTCCATCCCTAGAGTCATTATAATCATTATCACCATCCGTCCCGTCCTCTCTCTCTCTCGTCTATAATTTTCTTTATTGTCCCTTCCCTCGACGACGACGTCCTCATAATGATCGTCTTCTTGATCCCATTCCCTATGAAAATTCCTCGAAATTATTACAGCAATACAATTTACGATGAAAGATTTCTTTGTGAAGATGACGAGGAGGAAAATAAAAAGAAGGAAAACTATCAAAAAGAGTGAAAGGAAAGGGAAAAGATATAAATTCAAATGTACAGCCACAAGATATGTATCGGTTATTTATGATTCTCTTAGCGCCACTGCTGCTCTAGAGAACACCTTCCGAATTCAAGAACGAAAGAACGACGACGACGATGAGGACAAACCTCAAATTCTAGCAGAGGTAAGGTGCTGTGGCAATGATACTGAATGAAAATCCTCAAACAAAAGATAAAAATTCAGGAGCAATGTAAAGTGTCCTTGTCAACATGAACACAAGAAAACACCATCAACTATATAGAATACAAGTTGCTTATGATGGAAGTTGGTGCAGGATTCAGGATGCAGGACAAATACCCCACACTTAGCTGTGAGAAATTATTATATAAATCTAACCACCTTGGACTAGAGAGATGTTGCATTGTTATCCTTCTCGCATTTTGGTGTTAAGAACAATGGAATATACCTCCTCTATGTATATACCTCTACCTCTTGTGCATTATGATTAAGATGTCTTCATCGTTATAGTCCTTCGTCTATTTCGTCCATCGCATCAGTCTGTAGATAGTTGGATTGGGTTAGAATTGGGATATTGTTAGTACACAAGCGTTTACAGAAATACATAGGTGTTAAGGATACGATCATGATCATGATAGAGAGAAAACAACGCAAGGACATGCCATAGAGTAAGCATTAAAGTAATATTGCATCTCGTCTAGAGGACATTGAGATGCAACTGATAACAAATGAGGGATTTCTTATACTTTCTCTTCTGCAAATAAAAATACATAAAATGTATTTTATTAAACAGACATTATTCGTCGCTTGAACTTGTTCAACGTTGTTTTTTAGTTTAAACATTTTATCACGTCGTTGTCATTTGATGACTGTGGAATAATAAATGTGGGAACACATTTGGAAATGTTCTAGTGGTCAAATTAAATTTATCCCAAATTCACTGCAATATTAGAGGTCCCTTGAAATTTGTTGGACAGGATTGGAGTTTTTGCATGTCTTTTTATTTTGACAGAAGAATTGGAGACATTCGTTTGATTTTTCTGGGAAAGCCCAGCGTCACTTTAAAATAACAATTTCCTTACTTTGTAATTTTTTAATTAAACTTCTTAAATGATTTGTTTCACTTCACCAAATATTTGAAAAAAAAAAAAATAATTCCAGTTGTTTCCAATGAAAAATATATAATTAAATTTGAAATATGTTTCACTTATCGGGATCTTTCACTTTTAGCTGAATTGGAGTGTTTTGATGGTAACTGGTTAAAAAACAGTTGGATGAAAAATGGAAAATAGGTTTTTCTCTTAAGCGGATTTGTCTTGAGTGGTTTCATTGCACCGACCAAGTTTTTTTTAGAAACAAACCATTAACATCAAAATCGGTTGAAATAATCAACTAAGTATTGTACAGAAAATAAGAAAATTGCGTTCGAAATGCTAAAGTGCGATGGAAAAACATTTTGCTTCTAAGAATTTCACGCGAAATTGATTTTTTATATATTTTAAAACGTTCAAATATAAAGTTTTTAGTTATTTTTAATGCGATTTATTTCAAAATGGTGGTTGAATCAATGTTATTGCGATGACGTCCCCTATTTTCAGTTTCCATTCCCACAACTGCTTAAGTGCTCACTTTTGAAGTGAAAAGTGAAAAATTTATCCAACGTAAAACGTAAGATATTTGTTAAAAAATAAACTATACAATATAAAAATCTAAAGAAAATGTATTTTCCAAGATATGTATTTAAAATATCAAGTCAATAAGTTTATAAAGTTTTGAGTAGCAGAAAATCGGGTTGGGGTCGAAATACTGTATGATTCATAATACTGTAATTAAAATACTGCATCACAAATTCTGTAAATAAGGCTAAAAAATTAAAATCGTTTTGACAATGTAAAAAAGTGCGCACTTTTTTTTGGTTAGCATAATGTTCCAATATACTTCCCTTGAACAATAACATAAGTACCTATGATAATTCATAAGTCTTTGAAATTAAAAAAAAAACAAAAACAACATAAATGGTATCTTCTTCCTATTTTCTCTTTCTCATTTTCTTCTTCTTAGTTATTTTTATCTCTCTTACATTTTTACATGAATTGATCCTATCATAATCAACAATTGCAGCACCAAACTAATTGATTTGTCAAAACTTCCAGCATTATACAGTATTATAAGATACAATATTTTGACAATACAGCTTTTTGATACACAGTATTTAAAATTTACAGTATTTTGAAATACAGAATATTAACCATACAGTATTATGACCATACAGTATCGTACAGTATCAAACAGAATTTTTACCATACAGTATTTTAAAATACAGCATTTCGACCCGCTCCCCGAAAAATCATGAGTCTTCATTTCTTTTAATACTAAAATTCGAAAACCGAGTACATACAGGTTTTTTCCAGCAATAATCTTTTCGGCCAACATTTTTGAGGACCTAGAGGACCACTTATACACACATAAAATGAGACGATTTTTCAAAAATTCTAGAGTGACATAACCTCTAAATCGAAAATAACTTAAGTGAAATAAACTAAATACCTGGCACATATTTTTATTTAAATTTTGAATTTTTCATTGAAAAAAATAACGCTATTAGGTGAAATAAAAATTGATCGAACAAAGCGAAACATTTACTAAATACTTTCATTAACTTTTTATTTCACCTTGGAAAAATGTTTATCATGCAATTTCTGACAATGAAACCCCAAAAGCTAAATACAATTGTTATGAGCTTTTAATTGTATAAATCCGCTTCAATGAAAATTGTGTATCTTCTTTATATGATATCTGTTTCTTTTTTCACTTAAGGTTTGTGTTTAAGTGAAAAACTAGCTTAAGTGAAAGGAAGACCGTGAAATTTTGCAATTTTTCTGTATTTCTCTAAATCAAATTTGGAACAATTTAACTTTCTCAGGACTAAATAAATGCGATTTTAAGTTTGGATTTTTTATTACATTAAGCCCTCAAAGAAATAAAGGTTTGAAACTTATTTTCTTTGTTGAACATTTGGAAAAGGAAATTTCGTGTGAATTTTTTTTAAACGGAATGAAAAATCATTTTTTTTTTCTTGTAATGGTCTAATTTAAGTGATTTTCATGCATTTGAACTTTTTTTGTATGCAAACATCAGCTTTTAGTAATTTTTCAATGTTTGAAGCGAGATTTAGTAAAGCTAATATTTTGACGAACAAGCGCACAAGTGGAATGTAACCTTACCCATCTAGCTAGGCACCGAGCTAGATGGAGAAGTTTGTTGGTTGAGGCCCTAGTTCACACAGGACTGTAGCGCCACCTTAAGTTAGTAAGTAAGTAATATTTTGAAGATGAGTGATTATGCTAAGTTTTCATTTCACGGCACTTTTTTTCTCTTAATCATAGTAACTAAATTCTTGTTAGTAACAAATTAATATCAATCTAGGTTGCACAATTGGGATGGAAATTGAAATACAAAATCATTTAGTTTTCTTTTTCATAAATTCGCGCGAACTGTCACTAATTTAAGGGATTCTTAATGTTAACGCATACACTTGAAATTTATTTATAACATACATAAATCATTGTGCAGTCATTTTTTAAAGTGACAAAACTCCGTTCCCACTTTATTTCACTGAGGGAATTTTACTTAAGCGAAATAAATCTGATAATTTGAATTTGAGTCATTTTGATTGAGTTTTATTTCACGGCGTCATTTTTCCAGAACTGAGTTTTATAAATCCACTCAAGTGAAATTACACTTACTCAGGCTCCCTTAAATTATTTTTTTTTTTCACTCGAATGCTACTGGTTTAAGTGAAAAATCTCACATTGTCAGAACAAAATGTTCACGGTAAGGTTTAGAATTTTTATTTGATCACAGGTAATAAGTTTTTGTTAGAAATATAATTAAAATCAAATTAGGTTAAACAATTGGGGAATTAAATTTCGAGTGAACTTTTTCAGAAACTCGAGCGAAATGGTTTAGTTTTGTTTTTGAATATTAATTTTTAAACTGTTACTTGTGTCACTGTTTAACTGAAGAAATTTTTAAATATTGATGTATTCACCTGAACTTTATTAATAGGTACCATACGAAGTTAAGTCACACTTTTAAAATTGAAATGACAGCGTTTCCACTCTATTTTATTTTTCGCTTTAGCAAAGCGAGGTAAAGCTGATATTTTGAAATTTAGTCTTATATACTCGGCTTACATTTCACGGCAGCATTTGTCCAGAACTGAAAAACATACTTAAGTTTGTGGATTTCATGTTCCTAAAAATCGAAGTCCATGAAGAACTTCAACTTACTTTTTATACCTTGCTTCAAAAAATCACTTGACATCTTTGAAGGGCATGAGGTACCTTAGGTAGGGTACTTAAGTAGGTACTTTTTTTCAAAATACCATACATCCCCAGAAGCATATATGTGTGTTCAATTTAAAAAATAGAGTTTCCCATATATATGTATAAATACTCCTTTCCTGCACCGTTATGATATTTTTCAAACGTATACAACAAAAAATCCAATTTATGTCCTTTTATCCTTGGGGTGCACGAATAGCAGATATGTGAGAGGTTTTATATTCATTCTTCACTAGAACTGAACACGTAACAGGAATAATATCTTCGAGCAAAGTGTTGTTTGTAACCGACATGCCGCATCAGCATCAGGAGCAACACCAAATATATGTAACGTACTCGTTCGCATATAAATAAATGGGTAAAGATCTATATGAAGATGGAAAAAGGACATTCCCAGTGACATACTGATTCCGTCGTGTTTTTGTGCAGATAACGAAGGGGAAAGCAATAAAAACCCCGTCTCCTACCCTGACTCCGACTATATGATTTCGATTCCGAGATACCGACCCTCAAGCCGAAAACAGCATCGGTTTTCGAAATGAAGTTGTTTCGACATCGTTTTCTTGTAAAACCAAAATTTATTATCACAGTTAACGTCTCCTTTCGTCTTCGTTGTTGTTGTTCTTGTAGTCAACGGTACTTGTCGTTCGGTTGTCAGGAGGAAGGAATATGTCGGTACGTATAGGGATTTCGGGAACGCGCCACCGCTGCAATTTAAGTCGATAAAATTGTGCGGCCCATTGTGGCAGCTTGAATGGTTTTGTTTTTATTGACTTTGCAATAAAAATTTGTGTAAAAGTACTCCATTTCATTGGCAATAAACCAAAAATTTAAAATTGGAAGGAGAACAATTTAACTTAAATAAACGCTCGAGCCTTGTTCTGCGTTCCTTTCCTTGCGCCTCTCGAACGAAGAAGGAACATTCTTTTACGTGTTCCTTTTTTTTGTATGTCAAGGAGTGTGGCGCCGACACTTAAAATTTTCAACAATTATTAGGTAGGTAAAATATACGGCTACACGCTCTTATTTTTTTGTTTGTTGATCTCGGTGAAGCCTAAACTCTTCGGAAAATGGAAAATCGTTGTCGAAAAGTGTGCTGTGAGTGCCATGTGGCATGCGGCGTTTGGTGTGTATATCAGCATCTGTGGAAGATGGAAGAGCGATTTGTGTGCTTTTTCGCTGGAGTTCTGTAGCTCAGGAGCTCTGGAAGTTTGTTCTGGTCTATAAAATTAAATCGAATGTTCAAGTTTCGATTGAAATTTCTTGTTTTATTTCTTGCATTTTATTTTTCAACAACAGCCACAGTGGCAGTGGGGTTATTTACGAGTTGAATTCAGTTCCGGATTAAAAGAGTTTTTTCGTATTTTTTTTCATTTCGGATAGAATCAGCAGTTTTTTGTTTATTGCTGTTTCCTTAAATTTATTTTTATTTATTTTTTCTTAAATTTTCTTTGAATTGATTTCTTGTTATTTTCTTTCTAAGAACGGGATTTCTTGGAGGTTGGGTTGGATATGTTGTTTAAATTGCAGGTGACGGCCGGCGGCATCGTATTTGGTGGTGCAAGTTTAAAACGAAAAACCGTAAAGAATTTGAACTTAATGTTTTTATGATTTAGAGTAAAGTTTTTCAAAGTTTCAAACTTTATTTATTGGCGAAGGAAAAAGGATGTTTTGCAGGAAAATACATTACATGCATAAATTTTTTGTTATGTTGAGACTTTATGAAATAAACAAAGCAATCTGTATCTTAACTCAAATCCACACACATAAATTCATACATTCATGTGTTTTGCAGTGGAATTTTGCAGATATCACGCCCCCAAAAGGATATGATATTTTTCTGGTTAACCAAGCTTTTTCGAAATATCAGAATTTTGAAATATCGACTTATTGCGAAAACTTTGAACTATTAATCTTTCTTTTCTCTTCGAACATTGGAGACGTAAGTAATGATCAAACGTTTCTTGGTATGAATTATTGGTATCGGGGCAAAAATTAACACAAACATTTGCTTGTCATTGCTGAGTCTAATGTCTTCTATCAAATTGGGAAATAGTGCGAGATTCTGACTTTTTTAGTTATTTAAAAAACAGATTTTGACGGATTTTTGAATTTCTAACAACCATATTATTGTGAGTTGTAAGACATATTTCTATTAAAAGTTTTGAAATCTGTCAAAAAAGGTCTTATTAAAACTGAAAAAATCCCTGTGTAAGCTCTTTTATCTATCCTACTCTTAAGGTCTCGTTCTAAGTAAATGGAAAACAACATTCGTCCATCCCATACCCGAAAGAGGCCAATTCTCATCCCTCTTTAATTAATGACCGATTACACTTACTTCCTTTCCTTCCAAGGTCATGGAAATGCTGATCAATTTCCAGCTTAAGAAATATCTTGACGAATGAAGCAATAGGTCCACTGGTGATCTCATGGTTTATCTCACCAAACAGTGGAACAAATCTTTTTACATCATTTTGAAGAAAGTGAGATTATTGCACTTGATATTTAAAAGGCACTTGATCAAGCTCTCATATCGAAAATGCGTGCATTTGGAATTTAAAATTATTTTTTATCTTTTTACTAAGTTGAACATTACCTTTCAAACCGTTAAGTTCTAAGCAGTTTTGGAGGAATTCAAATCTGATATCTACAAAATAAATGCTGCTGTGCCAAAGGCTCAGTTTTGTCTTCGACACTCTTCCTTATAACAAAATAGCCAGTTGCATTGCTTCACTGAAACAATTCAATTGTAATACCCGCACTTCTAGGAATGCTCATAGAAGCCCTTCGCCCAATTTCAGACGGAATGCTAAGTACAGGGATTCTTTCTTTAGCCGCTTTACACGAATGTGGAAAACCTTACCAGGATCAATATTTTCCATTCAAAACCCTTGTGCATCTCTAATTCCTTTCTCATCCTATCCTCATTTCAAGATGGCTCGCAATGAGTCTAATCATTGTAAGGGTATGCATAACTCCTTGAGTGCATCCACAATACAAAAAATATCGTAATACTAGCACAGGATTATTTCCAAAATAGTTTTTTTTTTACATTAGATCCATTGATATTTTGAGCAACTGTTTTGGAAAATGAAATACTCCCCAAGTTTTGTTAGGTTAGTTTTTAATTAAATTTACCATTGACCTTTTAGATGATATCCATTTTTGCAATTATCCCAAATGTGAAGTGCTACGATCCCGGAGCCAATTTCCTTTTTATAATGTTAATTTCACATTTGTTTCCACATAAACTTCAAAAACATTCCTACGTATGTAGCTACATATATAAGTTCCTATTCCCGTCAAACGCATATTACGTTAGCCATATTACGTATCCTATCGTAATATTACTGTCATTCATGCAAAAATGTCAATCACTAGACAAATGTCAACATAATCATATTCCTCTGTTGGATTTTCACATTTATACTGAAACTGACCAATATCATATTCCTTATCGTTTCGTTCGAAAGGAAGGACATATTGCGGTGATTCCGACGACGCACGGTCCGGTCCGGTTCGTTCGGTCGGCTGGCATACTCTTTACCGTCATATTGTGTCGCATTGTGCTCTCATGTGCGGGGTTTGTGTTTCGTATAGGTTCGTTTATACAAACATCAGGAATTGTTGGGGTAGCGAGATATGGGTGCCGGTGCCGTATGGTAAGCGAAAAGCAACGAAACGCCAATTGATTCCAAATCATGGCAAAAATGTAATGTTGTTGTTTGGCCATCATGTAGCTTAGCTACCTATATACTATACATATTCTTGAGCATGTTTAAATGTCCAGTGACGCGTGAGCCCACCAAACCCACGGCATTATATTCCCAATTCGATTGAAGTTCCAAGATTAGGAAGCAACTCTGCTGACGCACATCACCATTCACCATCAAAACGACTACGACTACGACTACGACTATCAACCATGGAACAACAATAGCCCTGGCTATTCTACGAGTATAATATGAAGAAGGATAGATAGAATGTGTTGGCACTTGCTGCTGTTTGCAGTATAAAGAGCAAAAACAGCAAGCAGCTTGTTGTCAGCACAAAGTTCCATTTTTGCAGGTTTACCTAGGATATAAGAATATACCTACCTGTGTACATCTTACCTACATATACTCGTCTTAAATGTGCGGTGTTATGTTCCGTTTTGTATTTCGTACAATGTTTATGCAAATTAAATGTGTGGGTCTGTAGAATCAAAAAACGAAGACTCTCTCTCTCCACTATATGAAAAGCTGGACATGGGTTTTGTACGTTATTTGTACGTTGAATGGCCTAGCCATCAAGGACAGCACATAAAAACCATATCTACTACAATACTACTGCATTGCAAGTTGTAAATATTACAGAATTCTCACTTACCCAGCTATGTTGTTCTGAGCATGACTATCTGTACGTAGTACTTGTTCGTTCATACACGGGATGAAATTTGATTTTTCGAGTGGATTTTTGGATTTTTCAAGAACATTTAAGCACACTATTGATATTTTTGATCTTTCTGGGCATGGTGCAGGGGAATTCGAAATGAACAGCAGTTTCTCGCAGAAAGCCGTAGCTATGTAACGTCGTTCCCGTGAAAGCTATTAGATTCTTCTAATTTTCTTGCTACCTCTTCTATTTCTCCTGCTTTTTGATTCTTTAACTTTTTCTGTTTTTTTTAACTTTTTCTATATCTTCTGATTTGTATACTTCTTTTGATTTTTCGGCTTCCTTTGCTTCTTCTTTTCCTTGTCCTACTTCTTCTAGCTCCTCTACTTCTTCTTCTACTTCTTCCACTTTTTCTACTTTCTTTGTTTCACTTCTACTTAATCTAATTCTCCTAATTCTTCTTATTCTTTTGATTCTTCTAATTCTTCTAATTCTTCTTCTTCTGCTTCCACTGCTTCTACTGTTTTTACTGCTTTAACTGCTTCTAATGCTTCTACTGCTTCTACTGATTTTACTGATTTTACTGATTCTACTGCTTCTACTGCTTTTACTACTTCTACTGCTTCTACTGCTTCTACTGCTTCCATTGCTTTTATTGCTTCTACTGCTTCTACTGCTTCTACTACTTCTGCTGCTTCTACTGCTTCTAATGCTTCTTTTACTTCTACTGCTTTTACTGCTTCTACTGCTTCTACTACTTACTGCTCCTAATGCTTCTATTGCTTCTACTGCTTCTACTGCTTCTATTACTTCTACTGCTTCTATTGCTTCTACTGCTCTTACTGCTTTTATTGCTTCTATTGCTTCTACTGCGTCTACTACTTCTACTTCTTCTACTGCTTCTAATGCTTCTTCTACTTCTGCTGCTTCTACTACTTCGACTGCTTCTACTGCTTTTACTGCTTCTACTACTTACTGCTCCAAATGCTTCTATTGCTTCTACTGCTTCTACTACTTCTGCTGCTTCTACTGCTTCTAATGCTTCTTTTACTTCTACTGCTTCTACTGCTTTTACTGCTTCTACTGCTTCTACTACTTACTACTCCTAATGCTTCTATTGCTTCTATTGCTTCTACTGCTTCTATTACTTGTACTGCTTCTATTGCTTCTACTGCTTCTACTACTTCTGCTGCTTCTAATGCTTCTTTTACTTCTACTGCTTCTACTGCTTTTACTGCTTCTACTGCTTCTGCTGCTTCTACTACTTCGACTGCTTCTACTGCTTTTACTGCTTATACTACTTACTGCTCCAAATGCTTCTATTGCTTCTACTGCTTCTACTACTTCTACTGCTTCTACTGCTTCTACTGCTTTTACTGCTTTTACTACTTCTAATGCTTCTACTACTTCTACTGCTTAATCTACTTCTTCTGCATGTTCTTCTTTTTTCTGTAGTTTTGTACTAATTGTGAATCTTTGGTGCTTCAGAATTTATAAGCTTTGTTAACAATATTTTAACCGGAGAATAAAATTAATAAGTAGTTTGTAGCAAAGCTTTTAGGTGTTAAGTTCGGTTAAGAGTTAAATGATAAAAGCAGATATTACTTCAGCAGTCCTGTTTCATATAGATACCAAGTTTTTAAATGGTAATCGAAGTTAAAAGCTCTTTTCCACCTAAGAATAAAAATACTCAATGAATACCGATTTCTCTTAGTGTCCCAATAGCTTCTCATAATATCTTGAGAATGATTTTAATAGTTTATTTTATTGTTTTTTTTTTCTAAGTGTATTCTTCTTCGTGCCTTCTGTTGATTTAAGTTTCTAGATAATGATTGGAATTTATTGAAATAGAAGAGTACTGTCTTCTTCTTATTATTCCGCGTTATTTACTATGGCTTAAGGCAATTTAATCGAAACCATTACAATTGCCTTTGCCATCATCATCATCATCTTCGTCATGACCAACCATTTCAAGGAGATATTTCTATAACATAACTTTGAAAAAAAAAAATATGAAAAAAGAATTATATAAAAAATGATATTCTCCTTCTTTACAGTAATATTCAAGTCCTTTTGAATATTTTCATTCTTTATTTGTATGTAAAATGATAAGATAAACGACTGCAGGCAAATCAAAGAAGTCCTGAATTTTGATTGTTCGTTTTCTTTGTGTTTTTGTCTTTTGTTTTCTTTTTGATAATGCAAAATTATTTGTTGTTTATGTTGGTTGGCCTTATTATTCGTTTATTGGCTTTATTCATAAAAGTGATTGGCAAATTGAAGGTTGCCTCGGATGCGTGTGACATCGATTCAATGAGAGTGATAACGAACATGATTTATTTGCAAGCACTCCTCATCTGCGTCGTGGTTCGTCTGTACTGTGGGACTCCTTCTTATGATGATGATGATGATTTTGATTTCATAGCTCACCGCGTTATAATATCCGCTGCTGTTATTGCTGCTGCTATCTAAGGTATTGGATATTGCTATCTTTCGATTTATCTATCTGTCATAACAGACATTCAATAAAATCCAATTTGCAAAAGGATATACGTTGCAATCGTCCATCGCACATCCAATGTGCGTTGTCATCCCTTCGTCCGTCGCTCGTCGTCTATCCGTCTGTCTGTTCACAAAAATAATGCGAAATAAAAACAGACACAAGACACAACAATGTCCATTGTCATCATCAGCAACAGGCTCTTCCCAGATCCAATCGAATTTGTCGCTGAATTGTGTGTTGTATTTCCATAAGATACTTATTGAAGAAATGGTCAAAAGATACACTTTGCTTCGGTGTATATATTTTCTGATTGAAGTTCCTTCCAAGTGCTCTCAGCTCTCACCCGCATCATCGTCATCATCAAACTTTTATACTCACTCTTTGAACGATCTGCATTGATTAGCATTAGACTAACAGAATGTAAAAGCAAAAAAGCATCACATCGAAAAGGATATACGAGTATGTATCTATTCTATGCCAGGATGAGCCTTTCCTTAGAAGAATGAAAAATCAAACAGGGCTTTGTCGATATGATAACGATATGGAACAACAAACTAAAGGACGACTTCTACGACTAGAATACTGGATGAAATGCTAAATCCAATTTATTATTTTTTTTTATGCTGTCCTCTTCGTCCAGTTTCAGTTGGATCTGGAGATTGAGACTCCTGCTGCTGTTGGTCATGTCCTGGTACTGCTCTACTTCTGCTACTGAGAGTAAATTGAATTTTCTTCATCTTCTTGTGTGTGCAAAACAATCGAACAGGATAAATATAGGATGGCCTCCTTTGAAAAAAAAAAACAACTCGTAACTCGTATTTTGTATTTTGTAGACCTTCACAATTGATTTAGATTTTCGAATGCATGTTGCAATGCAATTTAAGATCTTTCAAGTTCTAACGCAATTCATATCTCAGTCGATAAATTTTAAAGCTCTCCTAAACAAAAATAAATCACGGCAGCGTTAATCCTGTTTTTGCTATGAGAAAAATCGGGATTGATTTGGGTTGGGACATCCATGTGGCTAGAAAATGCCTTTGATTTGAGTTTTGGAAACAAAGGACTTTTGGTTTAAGCTAAGGAGTGAAAACCCTTTGAAAGTTGATTGGAAAGTTCGGAAGTAGTTTAGCTAGAACAGGCTGAAATTTTAGAAGCATTTTTGAAATAAATGTGGCAAGCAAAACGTATCGAAAGATAGGACCGGTCATGGCTTTTTATTATTTAAATATTTTGCACTTACCAAAGGGGTTATTAAAACCCTTTACACGTTTAAACATAGTTCAACCTTAAGAAAAATAGAAAAGAATTTTAGAGAAGATGCCGGTGCACATTGGTTTTTATGTTTTGAATATCAAAATGAGAGGGAAAAACAGAGTTTCGTAGAGTAGAGACAGTACGTTCGAAATTTAGACCCACATTCTTAATGTGCGGCTAAAAAGGGAAAAATATTTGTATTACTTGACATTACGTCCGAAATTGAGAAACACATTCTTGGGCTAAAATAGTTAACCTCTCTCTCTCAATTAGAATCAACAACCAAAAGTGTTAAAAAGGATTTCCGTTATAGAGTTTGTCGCATATAAACTTTGAAAGGCTATGCGGGAAAATTAAATATTCAAAACACTTTATGCAGGGATTTTGCGGTCGGATGGTGGAAGGAAGCCATTCCACTTTATGCTTTATGCACACGAGATGAAGATACGAAGATGATAACCTTTCTTGTCAAACAGAGAAATTGTGTCATCAGACAGATTGCGCGGGATAAAGAAGTTCCATAATGCAATCCTTATTGTAGGTACCTAAATCTATCTGTATCTAAAGGTAGGTAGGTAGCTTATAGCTTATAGTCCCGTCTTTTGGGAATTGCGGATTTCTCGATACACCATATTATATTGGAGTTGTATAGCTTCACCCGCCACCACCACCGCCATCGTCGCTGTCACCGCGGATCTCACACTGGGTGTTTGATATCATATAATGTCAATGGAGACTGTTCTGATGCGTATATGTTATAGTGTAGGGGTATAAAAAGAAAGCAGATGTGGCTGTCACTCAAAGGGCTTGGGGAGGATGGAGGATTTATGGGGCTTGAATTTGGAAATACCATGATTGCCAAGCTTTTATGTTTGGTTACTATGTATATGTATATCTCTCGCGCGTATCTCAACGGGTATATGTTTATTTGAAGCTAATCTGAAGTGAAAGACTAACGAAGCGTATTGATTGCGCTTGGCTTTAAGCAAACGAAAGATGTAGGATTTTCTGTAATGTAAAAAAAAAAAATGTCTGTTTCATTTTGGTGTTGAGACCTTTCAATATGGTTTTAAAGTATTTGCAATACCTATAGAAAGTCTATGAATGATCCTAAAGGATAGCTTTAGAATATAATATGTAGGTTCTCAAAGGAGGCATAGGCTTATCTAAAAGAAGCAAATACAAAAATTGTAGGTGTAGAACGATAAAAACATAATGAATGAGTATTCTAAAAATATATTTAAATTAAGGAATATTTTTAAAGAAATATACTAAAGCTTTAAGAAATGTTTCAATGTTTGCATATTTTTAGAGTACTAACATTTTCAAAGAAGAAATACTACAGCAGCGGTTAGAAACGTTAATTTAGTTTAACTTCAGAATCTTAGTACAAGCAAGACAGAGAAATAGTATCCATTGTTCTGAGCCAACCCTTCAATATAAAAGCAAAACCCCATCGACGAATCGCTATTTGTTTTGAGCCGTTAAATACAAGTTAAAAATAAATGCTAGTGTGCCACAGGGCTCCGTTGTGTCCCTACTCTCCTTCTAATTTTTAGAAATGATACAATTTTGTTTTGAGCCGTTAAATACAAGTTAAAAGTAAATGCTAGAGTGCCACAGGGCTCCGTTCTGTCTCCTACTCTTTTTCTAATTTTAAAGAATGATATCCCAATATTTTTGTTTTCTGAGACGATGCAAGAAATTTGTCTCTCCTTCTGATCTGGCTATAATCTATTAAACATGTATAAGCTTGAGTATAACTTTTATCTCTAGGCTGGTGTTTGAGTATCTTACTCTTAAGCTCTTAAATTTTCTTTAAAGATAAGGTTTTAAAATAATTGGTTACAACATCATTGACTAATTTATATTACTCGAACATCGTCGCAGTCTTTCTTTGCTTATCCTTTTATACCGTTATTTTAAGGGATAGTCCCTCAATTGAAATATTCAGGTGCATTTTTCTACTCTTTCGAAAATTTAACTATTATACTCGCGTTTCCACGTATAAAAAATAAAAATAAATTTTGTGGCGCAACAGTCCGTTGAGAACTAGGGCCTGGTGACTTACAACTCTCAACCATTCCTGTGTGCGAGTACTGTTGTCAGGGATGGAGGGGACCTACAATTTTAAGCCGAACCCGAACGGCTAATTTGAGAAAGCACTTTTCATGACAAGAATTACTCTTGGAGAATTTGTCAATTCCTCGCAAGAGGCAGTACCCGTGAAAAAACTTAAGATGGCATAGGCAGGGACCGAACCCAAAACCTCTGGCATGACAGTCCAACGCACAAACCATCATGCCACGGGTACTACACGTTTCCACGTATGCTCATCAGTATAATCTCGAGGGAAAGTTCGGTTCTTCTGCAAAGCACTGAGATTTGATCTTTAGCTGTACTACGCGAATGTGGAATGTTTTACAACGCTTAAGCGGTAAAAACCCAACTTTTCTGTTTAAAACGTTTTGGTATTTATTTTTTTGGACCAACCACAAATTTTACGCATAGCCATTCTCAAAAGTTTAACCTCTGTATGGTCTTTTTTTTTATAGAATATCTGTTTTTATAGGCAGGTTTAAAAAAGCAACCAATTTCAAAGTGTTTATTGGAACCTTTTTCACATCATATAATGAAATGGTCAAGTAAACATTTCCTTATTTTGAAATCGATACTTCCAAATTCTCATAGAAAGTTCTCAACCATGCCTCATTGGTTACTCCAAGTTCACTTTGGAGTCATCTTCCCACATAACTTACATTTTATATCTTTTGAAAGTACATATTTTCAAAGTTCTAATTGATTCAATTTGATCTACGTATTCAAAATTGAAAGTGAATTCGTCCTTAAACACGAGTGCTACTGAAACTGAAAGGAAGTCCGATGGTCATTTAAACCAACTGTTAACAGAACCACAAATTGATTGTCATCAATAACTTGGGAAAAGTGATTAGAAAGTGAACCCTGAAAACCAACCACTCGAAAACTACGAGTAAAAGGAATTTTTCACTTTCGTTCTGACTGACAGCGGAACAACGGACGACGACATTCACCGAGCGCGTTGGCGGTGTGATGGTTCTCTATGTATATTTCCAGGACTAGGATGAAATGCGAGAAATTTGAAACATATGTTCTATTCGTAGTCGGTTGTCCAATTTGTTGTCACCGATTTTGAAAGGATAATAAAAATCGAAAATTACTGAGGTTGGCTTATGGCAATGTCAGCCGCCGCCACCGTCGTCGTCGTAGAAGCAACAGTGGAATTGTGTTCCGCAACAGCTGCACGCATCGCATCAGGATACACATCAAAATAGATGCCTTTATCCTTGATTGTGGTTTTTGTGTGTTGACCTAAAAAAAAACCTCTACATATTCTCTTTGACGTGTGCCATCGCCAGCAGGCGGCCGGCAGTGCAGTGGATTGCCATCAGCGCCATCACCATCCATCGTGTCACAGTCACCAGGTTCATACGTCATAAATATCAAATTTTACGATGCCCGATATGCCCCCTTTCCGCAATCGATCCGCCAGTTTTTCATTACACTTTATGAGTCGTATCCACTTGGTGGATTTATGACCATGATGAACTGTCATCGACTTCCAGCGGCAGCGCAGCGGTAGTGGATGGCGGGTTGGCTATTCGTCCGTGAAATGGTGATGGCGCACCATCAGGATCAGGATAGTTCCCGATTTAACAACGAAAAACCGCATTTAATATCACATTATCTCTCTACCCCTAGTTCCCTGGTTAGGATGTTTTTTTTTCGATTTTTGTTGAAACTCATCCCTTTATCTCGTACGAATTCTTATCCCCATTGGGAAAAGGGATAAGAATAAAAATCAAAAGTGCTGATCCCACAAGCAAGGATAAATCATTTTTATGGGTCAATTTATGGCAATAGCACAAGCAATCGTCTTCCTTCTTCCTTCTTGGTTCTTCCTTTTTTTTTGGCCATGCGTGGTGGAAATGTTGTTGGTGGTCTGCTTCCACTTTTGTCCAGTGATGATGATGATGATGGTGAAAAAAAAGGGTGAAGCGTTTGTAATTTATCACTAAAGTGCATTTCGGTACATGTGATGTGCGCCACACTCTCTCTTTCTCTTCTGCTCAGGAACTGGGATACTGTGGGAATGGGAATGGGAAGGAATCATCAGCAGTGGCGAGGATGTCGATTAATCATCCCAAGACAAATTCCCTCTCGTTTCCTTAATTTTTTTTTATTTTATGGGCGGGCGAATGTTGTATATGGAGGGTCCATCAACGACAGCCATATCCAGCCATCAAAATATCAGCAAGGTTAAGATCGATGACAGAGTATTTGGGTTTATGACTGTAGCATTCATAAAAAATTGCTTAATAATGTTTTGACTGCATTAAGAGTTATGGCCAACACGACGACGAGAACGTAGGCCGACGCAAGGAGAAAAAAAAATGCGATTCCATTTTGATCAGAAATAAGAAGTTTAGCCGCGATGAAAATAGTGAAGTGAGTCGGAGTCGTAGTCGAAGAAATCTCGAGTAATAGGTATATAGAAGAAATGGATGAGTTAAGACGCGTGAAGCGCCATCTGGCAATATAAATCATGTTCAATTCCAAACCAGTAGTGAAAAATTGGGTTAAGTTTAGATGACAGTAAAAAATATCCAGAACTATATTCAATGGGGTATTAAATATTGATAGCATTTATATGAAGGGATGTTAAATTTTATTTCCCAAGCCAATCTTATATGATGATAGGACCTGCAATGAGCAAAGAGCTGGAGTTTCTATATGCTATTAAGATAAGTAGTGGGCGACTATCGTTATCGCAGAGAAAACCTCTTAAGAAAATTCTGCAATAAAAACAAATAAATGCTGTCAATGCTGAAATATTCCTGTCAGGATTTGGTATATACATAGTAACTTAAGTACCTACTTTATAAGGATACGCCATACCTTATGGTTCAATCGAACGGAATCAGAAACCAATATGAATATAGGCTTCCCTGATTGATAGATTAAAGAAAAGCCGAGATTTTAAGAAACAATTTGTTTCAAATTGTCATTATAATTATTTTTAGAAGGCCTTAACATTATTTTTCAATATATTTAATTTCTAAGAATTTCCTGAACTTGCCAAAACGGATGTTAGAGCAATAATGAAAAGGTTCCTTTCCAATATGGCCGCTCAATTGCATGTCTGTTTGTAAACTTCAACTTTTTGTTTAAAAATGTCAAATTCGATTAGCTACCGACGCCATTTGCAAAAATGATGGCTGATTTATTTTGCGCCATCCAAAAATGACATATTTGATTAGCTACCGACGCCATTTGCAAAAATGATGGCTGTTTTATTTTGCGCCATCTATATTAGAAACTAATTAATCAAAAAAAGAAGGGAAAATATAATTCTTAAACTTTACAAGTCAGAAAGGATTGAAGTTTTCGAAAAAATTGGCACCAACAATTAGTTTTTTTGTAAAAGAGAAAAAAAAATGGAAGTTTCACAATTAGAAAACAACATGATCGCCTTAAACTGCTAGAATCTATCCAATCTTATTTAAGAATTTTGTGCACTGCACGTGGCTGTCTGTCATCGGAATGACATTCTTGATTGAGTGATTTTTATTTTTATTTTTAGTTTTTTTTTTTTAGTTTTTTGGGACTTACTTTTCTTTCCATTATAAAAATATAAACATTATGCAAACATTAAGGTTTGAAGTGTGAAATTCTACTCAACTTATTGTTTACAAGTTAAATAAACAATTCTCTAAATGTTAAGGAGTTTATTAGTTAATACAAAGTTGAAAATCCTTTGCTAACTAGTAAAATACGAAAAAAATCGCATCTGAACACGTCTAAAAAGTGACAGTTCGTTACAAAAAAAAAAAAACAAATCAAACAAACCTAAGTGTTTAACGTAAGGGAAAAAGTAGACATCTTATTTACATCAGAATTAAAAGAAAAACTTAGAGAAACTCCATTAAACCACATTTTATTAAATCAGAATGACAATATCAATTCCTTCTTCGTTGACATTTATTTTGACGTTTATCTGACACTTTTGTAGATTGTCAAGGTGGCCACTTATTATTATTTCGGATTGAGTATTTCTCAGCAGAAACGAAGAAGTCACATAGATTTCGCAAATTCTTTAAATCTTATTTTCGATTTGATAGTCACAATCAAAAGAAAAATCATCATCAAACTTTCAAACTGTCATTCAAAATTTTCATTTAAATTCCTTATGTCATATTTGCATATTAATATTGTGAAAGCCATTTCTTACGACACAATAGCAAATTGTATTCCTACAATTAATTGGCCCCTTTTGTCTATCTAAAGGAAAAAAAACTACCTCATAACGTTTTGTTTAAAACAATAAGAATAACAAATATAGCAATAAATAATTTTTTTTATTTTCAAGTGCACCGATGCGCTAAAAACGTCACTTTGACTTTTACTAATTACAGGGCCGTGCGATAAAATCTTAAATTGCCAGAAATGTCTGCAAGGCAGCATAATAAATTGCACAAAATAAAAATAAAACAAATTAATTCATTTTACCTGACGGCAATAAATTTATTACCTGTCATCCTTCAAGCACAGCGTACAAAAAAAAAAGTCACTGTTATTTTATTGTTTCCAGTAGAGGGCAGTATAATAAAAAAGAAGAGACCACCCTCACCTGATGTGCTTCATTATAAAACTTTATCAAAAGGACTTCTTTTACTCTTCTTCTTCATCTTCATCTTTTTCTTATTCTTATTCTTTTTTCGGTATAGAGAAGAAAAGAAGAAGACAAAAAAACTAAAATCCTCAGGTGACATATTGTGAGTATGCTTCGGTGCATCCGATGGATGCATTGTCAGGACTTCTTTCGTGTGCAGTTTTTTATACTTCTCTTTTCTCTTTTGTATTTGCAAATTATTATCCTTGAAAATTTGCGTGGGGCAATAAATTTTGCACTAACAGGGATCCCTGACTTGGCTGACACTGACAATGACGCTTGTGGCGGCGGCGCGCGGGGTGGCAAAGCAATGGTAACATGTGGTCGAATCGGCATCGATCATCTTTACACAAAATTGGCCAATTCGGTCGCCATCATCACCATCCCGACCACCACCGAATTTGTATTCTGTTTTATATTGAATTTGGCAGCATGGAAGAGCACATGGGTGCACCAGTTGGTGGCAATGGCAATGGCAACCCTTGCTACGCCGCCACTACACTAGTT
Source organism: Eupeodes luniger (assembly GCA_951509635.1). Classification (NCBI taxonomy): domain Eukaryota; kingdom Metazoa; phylum Arthropoda; class Insecta; order Diptera; family Syrphidae; genus Eupeodes; species Eupeodes luniger. The sequence goes on from OX608074.1 coordinate 4,349,620, forward strand.
AGCCCTTGCCAGAAGAACAAGGTTACTTTTTTTCTCCTTGTTCTCTTTCTTGACTCAGCGCATATTTCGGCATATCTCGGCGTTGTAATCGCATCATGTGTTACCGTTTGAATGCGTTTTTTTTCTGTTGTCGATTCAATGTAGAAGCAAAGGCGGTATAGGTACCTACATACTTACGTGCAACTTGATCCCGATCATGAATGCCACGTGCCGTCTGAGTCTGACCGAATTACAAAACGGTTGAGTTCATTTATCTGAAATTTCATCGAGGTTCAGCCCTTTTTTTTCGTTTATTTAGGCCAATTATTGTTATGGGCCACACTCATTCACTCACTCGCTCACACTTGAGATGCGTCCTGCGGCTACGTATAATCTACCTGTGTGGCACAACTTTGTGCCAGAGAAATGAATTGGGATCAGCATACGGTTTAGCTATAAAGCGGCTCTCTTGGAGGTTGTTTAACCCATTTTTTTGTGTGTAGAATTTAATTAGGTTTTTTTTCCAACTTTACAAGTGTCAAGATTGAAGATTAGAGTGCATTTTGAAATATGTCTACGATCCTTGACTGAAGTGAAGAATGTATATAAGTAGATAAGAGAACTGTTATAGCCCTTGGCAATATCGACCACAAAGTAGAAATTACATATAAAATTCATAGTTGTACAATGTAATTAATGGCTATAGATATATTTTAAGGAAACGTCAAACAAACGTCAATGGCTCTCATGGGACGGATGGTTTGGCATCACTATATTTCCAGATGCTATGCATTTGTTCCTTTTTAACTTCCTATAGGAAGTTATTGTAATCGGTCCGATACACCAAATTAAAAATTTAGACATTTCTTGTCGTTCTAAAGACCCTACAAACTATGTTACGTCAAATCCAATTGGTATCAACTTATAAAAAATTCAACTTCCAATCACCTGGAATATTGTGCAATTATAAAATGATATTGGGCAGGTTCAGGCATTTGCACTTTTGCAGTCAACTGAATTCCTTGAACGTACATTTTGAACAAGGCAACTTGTCAGTTTTTCATGTGCCATATGCTTAAACTTTGAACTTTACTTTACTAACTTTTACCTTTAGTTGACCGAGCAAAAGCTACAAAAAAATATTGTTTACAAAACGCTCTTTAGACAAGCTACAAGTCTATCACAACTTGACATATTACTTATTATTTTTCAAATCTGATAAGGAAACTTTATACACAAAACATCAAATGGAATTTGTACAAAAAATAAATAAATTACAAAGTTATAAAGTTTAACTTTCAGTCAAATAAAAATACATGATTAGCTGTCACTTTAACATAAGTGGATTGAACTTGATAGTTAGGGAGATTTTTCTTGACTAACTTTAAAGTCAACTTTCCAATAAAGTTGCCTTAATTGTAAGACAATTTTTTGCAGCTGACTAGAAACTTGCATTACCTTTAAGTCCCTTAATTTGTCTGAACCTACCCATTACCTCAATGATAAAAGAAATAGGTTTTTGACACCTTAAACAAACACTTTACTTTACAAATATAAGCTATACTAACTTAAACATTTCAGAAATTGATTTTTGATTCTAATATCTAGAGAAAAACTATAGATATTGACTTAAAACGTATTCAATCCTATTCAAAATAGTTTTTAGAAAAACGTTTTGACAGTTGTTTTTACAAAACTACAAAAACCAAACAACAAAATAACTAAACATTGGTAAGAATTAATTTTCGGCTCACATTATCTTGAGAATAAATTAAGGTATTGACTTCGATATTATTTCATCAAACAAAAAACAGTGGTGTTAACCTGTGTTCAAATTTAAGGAAAAATCAAATTGACAGATGTCAAAAAGTGCTACTTAAATTTCTTAAAAACTGACTTGAATTTCTTGAAAAGAAGGCTAATTATATAATTACTTTGAACATATTTTATCCTATTAATTAACTTTCAGCATTCAAAATAACCAATTGATAGTCTTTTTTTACAAGAACTTTAAATCCTAAGTAACATGATACATATTCGACGTCCCGACTATCTACAAAACATATTTCCCTAAATTATTTCAAGGAACACCAATCTGAAGTCACAAGTGTGTAACATCTATTTGTTTCCTTTGTAAAATTATAAAATATTTAATATAATGGATGTCACTGCGATTCCATTTTAATTCAAACTTTCCTTCAAATTAATTCGGACTCGATTCGATTTCTCGATCCACTCTTGTAAATGCATTTTAACCCACAAGAGTATAGTTATGATGAACACGGCCATTAATCTCTGTCATTTCATAGTTTACCAATCAATAGCACATCGCCAATCGCCCATCGCTATCTCTCTTTATCCTTCATCTTTGGTTTTATGGGCAAATGGCAAGGCAATAGTAGTTTGTGAAATAATTCTTGTGCTCGTGATCGTGTCGTAACTTGAATTGAAAAGTACAAAATTAATTAAAATACTTATTTTCATTGGGCGGTGGAAAAAATTCAAGTAAAATGTTAATTAAGTGTTAAAATTTGTGTTTATTTAAAAGAAATATCAGTTAATTCCCAATTTAAGTGTTTTTTCTTTTGTGGAAAATGTGAATAGGGATTCAACTTACATATGTATTTTCATTTTTGCATTCATCAAGTAGGCGCAGTGGGTGACTTTTTCGGTCGGTTCGGTTGTGTTTTGTGGTAATGTTAATTGGCGGGCTTATTTAAATATTTGAATTCAATTTAGTTCGTCTTGATATTAAAAAGAAAATTTATTTATTTCATTGTGCAATGAAAAAGGTGAATAAGAGTAATAAATGCGTGCATCAAAGGCTAAATTTATAAGAAAAAGTGATGTTAAATTTGTGATAACTTTTCGTTTATAATTGTTTTAATTAAAATATTTAATTGAATTTGTTTTATAAAATCATCGTGTCGCGTCTTGCGGTCGGTTTCGGTCTCGGTCTCAGTCTTGGTAGTGTCTGTCAGCTAAAAACTCCAATTTGAAAATTAATTATTTAAATGGGTAAGTGACTTTATGTTTCTTTAAAAATCTCGACAAAAATATGTTGGAAAATTGCAAATTGAAGTTTAATCTGTTTTCTGTTGAGATATTCGACCTTTTAAAGCATTCTCGAAGTACATTCTTGTTTGTAGATGTACATGTTGTATGCTAAGAATCTTTCTATTAAACCCTTTTAAAACCTTATTGTCTAGCGTACCAGTATTTTTTTGCAAGGTGTGAAAAAGATCTTACAGGAAATATTAATTATTTTTTATATTGAACAAAAATGTCGAGTAAGTTTCTTAGTATACTGAATCTTGTGCATAATGTTTACGTGTTTCTTAAAGTTTTGTGATAAAATTATTTTTTTTTATTGCTTTTGTGTATATTTTTGTGGGTGGTTTCTGTGCGTAGTCACTGGGATGTAACTAGTTTTTTATTTTTAGTTTTGTTTTACGAAAACCTTATCAGGGGCAAGAATTTCAACTTTTGATGGCACTTTCCTGAAAATATTCCATTCGATCTCGATTCCGAAATCGGAGATGTTGATGATGATGACCAAGCTGAGTTTATGTGTCTTGGTAATGAAAATGAAGGAGACCCTTCGAGTCTTGCGCATGTGTCTGAATCAAATTGGGATTCTGAGGATGAAGTTCTACTTAGCGAAATAAGAGCTACGCAAATTAAGAATAATACTGTGTGGACTAAAAAAACAGATTCTGTAACTATAATATGATGGATTTTGTGGCAGAGACTGGACCAAATATTCCGCGTGATCTGGAAACACCTGTTCAGATTTTTTTACAAATCTTTCCAGAAGAGCTTATTGACTAGTTTTTCAAACTAACTTGTTTGCAGTACAAAAAGGTGGTGGAGGCATCTCATCTTTTACTCCGACGCACGGATGGTGAAGATATCAAAACTTTTTTGGCAATAAATCTGTTCATGGGTATAAAAAACTGTCAAGCTGCAGAGACTACTGGTCAGCTCAGCCAGAATTGCGTGATCAGTATTTGAGTTCGATAATGAGCAGGAACAAATTTCTATGGCTTCTGGGAAGCATTCACCTGAATGACAATACCAAACAAGCTAGCAGAGGAAGTACAAACTTGGACAAGCTTTTCAAAATCCGGCCAATGATCGAAATACTGTCGCGAACTTATTTGTCATGCTATATGCATGAGCTTAATCTCGGTCTCGTGTTGTCAAAGACCTGACTCAAAAATTAATAGGAAAAAGGCATCGTGTGTTCTTTGACAACTTTTTCAATTCCGTCCAGCTTCAAAAAGATTTTAAAAATCAAACCATTTATTCTTGCGGAACTGTATGAGCCAATAGAAAAAATCTGCCTACTGACCTTCTTAGTGATAAGTGTTTGACAAAAGGAAATTCCGACTGGTGGTTCAGCAGAGAAGGAATGGCTTTCGTGAAGTGGAAGGATACGAAAGCAGCTGTCCATATCTTAGGAAACTTTTTGGACCCTTCGAAAAATACAACTACCAGGCGTAAGCAAAAAGATGGTACTTCGGTACCCATCAACTGTCCAGAAATGATAGCAGTATACAACAAAAACATGGGATTCGTTAATAAAGCCGATATGTTGAAGTCATGTTATGATATCGATCGGAAATCGAAAAAATGGTGGCATCGTATTTTCTGGCATTTCCTTGATGTTTCTGTTGTGAACTCGTTTATTGCTTTCAAAGAAAGATCAGTTGAGAATGATAGGTCATTGACATTGAAAGAGTTACGAATAGCAATAGCAAATGGACTTCCAGGAGCTCATACACACAAAACCCAGAATTTTCGAACACGAATCACTTCAAACCAAATGTTCCTTTCGAGGTGCGATATGACCAATCCGCACACATGCCAATATACGGTTCTTCTGGAAGATGTGCATACTGCAGTACAAAAACCCAGCCTCATCGTTGAAAATGGTGCTGCTCTATTTATATATCTTCAGGAAGTGATGCTTTTCCTACATCATCTAATCAACTTGATGGGCCTCCTGAATTCCTCTCTTTACATCAGTTTTTATTTAATTAAGAAAAGATTCATGTCCAATGACTAAACAAACATTAATTCAACCAACCAAATGGAAATAACAAGCTGCATAACCTCAACCACCACCCAACGCGAAAGCCCCTACCATAAAAATAGTTTCTCAGTTTTCATCGTATGGACCAACGATCACTCATCAACCAATGAAAATCAACCAGTTGAGTTCCGTTCGAACCTATACAAGCCAAGCATTGAAGTGGTGTTTTAGTCCAGTTGAAGATTCGCATTAAAATTAATTTATTGCTTAAAATACTCCAAACACTCTGTTAATGATAACTCGTTTAACAAGATCACCATATGCCTTTTATCGCGACGAGTTGTCAAAAAGCAAAAGAAAAGAATAAAAGAGTAAATTGTCACCCCGCGTGCTTCGCAACGTCTTCACGTGAATCTTCCAACATCAGACAACGGGTGCGGACAGACATCACGGAGGCAATACACAATAATAACTGAATGATGATGAAGACACGATCGGCCGACCAGCCGGCTGGACTGTTAACGCAACGCAAAGCTGCGCTGCGTGGCATCTTCTTCGAGACATAAGATCTATGAATTGAAAAAACAGTCTTTTCATTGATCTTAGCTGAGGCTAAGGCTGATGCTGATGCTGAGGCCTGATCATCCTCATTTTGATCATCATCATCATCATCATTATTGGCAGTGGACCCATCGAGTCATCACAACAAAAACAACAGAACTGGTGTGGCTCCTCCAATGCTGATGACTCCCTGTCCAAATCGTTGGCCTCAAACGTGATGAATGCTCGGTGCTGATCGAAACGAGCAGCATTTATAGCGCTGGGCAAATAAAAACTCAAACAAACGATAAATGCGACAGGTTGTTCTTTAAGTTCGAAAACGATGACTGCGCTTTGCTTTACGTCCTCGGGGCTCTGCTTCGGGTATGGTTTTGGGGTATATCCAAAAAGTTTATATCTTTCTGTCTGTCCGTCTATCTATCTGAACTGTGTATAGTTGATGTGGTTTTTGTGTATGCGAGTGAAAGAAAAGGGGAAATACGAACAAAACAAAACGCCGAAACAGTGAAATACGATGGATTGCACCTGTCGGCAAGAGACACGCGTTTCTTGTATATACTCGTCGTAGTCCTCGGAGGAATGCTGGGATATGAATTAAAATTCCAAGAAACCTGATTTCATTTTGTGTGTGCTGTTTTGTATTTTGCTCGATTGCCAAACTGCTCATGGTGATGGCTGTGGCTATAGCTGACTGACTTCTTGATGTTTCAAACGGAAGAAGGGATCTTTAGAAATGTTGACAGTAGGACCGAAAAGTGTTTTGACATTTTCAAAAAGATTTAAAGTTTTCAATGAATTAATAGTTTATTTGAATTTGTGTATAGCGAAACAGGCCACCTAAAAAGTTTGTCTTTACAAGTGCTGCTTCGAAAAGTAATTGAAAAATCCTTCAAGAGTAATTTTTATCATTATTCGTTCGAATTTGGCATTAGAACTGTAGGTCCCCTAGATTTCTTACATTGCGCAGAAATGATAGAGAATCGTTAGTCATGAGGCCAGTCCCTGGTTTGTCACCAAACTCTTTTTTCTCATAGTGAAACAAATTCCGGAAAAATGTCCGATAAATAAAAACCTTTTGGGATCTTCCTTTCTTGTAGCAGTCTTATTGAAATGAGTTGTTTCCTGAAAAAACAGTTCCATATTTCTGGTTAGAAGTAGTTCTGGAAAAATGGAAGAAACTGGTAACAGGAAAAGTTTCGATAGCTCACAGCCTTTGGATGCCTTCCAATCTTGTTGCAATCTAATTCAAATGAGATTTTTATTCGAAATACTGCTTCTGATTTTTGGTTAAGAAAAAGCCTGAACAAATAGAAGAAACAGCAATAGCTCAAGAACTTTTATCCCTTACTGTTTGAACTTATTGAGAATTCCACAGAAATGTCGATTTAAAATCGAACGCACACTTACTACATGCATCTTGATCAATGTGCATCTGAGCCAAATGAATTCCGGGCGGCAATCGAACCATTGCCATCGCTTTCGCATTCGCATCTACCGCTGCTGTAATAAAAACCACTTAAAGATACAGCAGCACCATCAGCAGCATTGAAGAAATAAGAGACAAAACTACAACCAAAGTATTAAGTTGGCTATAAGAACTACAAACTCGTGGCATTTTAAAGATATACTAGTACTCTTATACTTTTTGCCTACTCTATGTGCTATGCCCCAAGGAGGGATGCGCACCGGCACCGGCACCATGACCATCATCATCACTATCACCATCACCGCCATCTCGCCTGACGAAATGGCCTGATGGCCATGCATGCATCCAATCATTAACTCACAGCACAAGTGTCGTTCAGTGGGCATTGGGAGTCGTACTTGTTTTCTATTGTAAGTCCGTGATCTTTAATGCATCACAAGGAGTTCGGACACTGTTAGCGGCTATCTTTCTATAAATACTGGACTACGAAGCAGAGCAATGAAGCTGTATACCGCCGCTCCGCGCCAGCCACTTTGGTTTCACCTTGTAGCAGCGGCCACATCGCAGGCTGCTGAGGAAATGAAATCAATTTCACAACAAGAAATAAAAGGGAACAAGTTCCATTAAATGAACATGTGCACACGGCACACGTCTTCCATATGAACATTACACGCCACAGTTCCTGCTCCTGATGATAACTGTGAATGCCAGGAATGTGCACCAATGATGCAGTTGAAGAATTCTTCTTGAATTTGCAGCGTTTGCAGTTATTCGCGAGAACCGAGCAACTGTGAGAAATGAGAACGAGAAACACCTCGAACAGTATGCATGTTAGATAAGAGGATTCACATTCATCTAGGTAGGAATAAGGTACCATCGCACTTACCGCATAGCTCCACAATCCACATACCTAAAAGATACATGCGAGATAGGAGTACATTGGGGGATTTTCATTTTCGTTGACAACGTCAGAAATGGGGCTTCGGGTCTAATATGCTGTAACGCGGGCTCATTAACTTCTGAAAGGATATTTCTCTGTGGCTTATACTTAATATGAGCAGAGAAAGCGAGGAACGTGTGAATGACATGCGAAGCACATACTCGTAGTAGGTATATCGTAACTTTCGTATATGCTTCTTATATTATATATATAAAAAGGGGGGAGGATGATGCTCTTAAGCGTTATTAGTTTGGCAGACTGGAAGTTATTCTTCGGTGGTTGACATGATGTTGTGTGTGTTGAACAGGTAACTATTCCTATTCCTATCATCATATCATATATACCTTGCCTCCTAGATACTATAGGTACCTACTCAGTGTAAATGTTTATGATGATGAAAAACCGCGAGCACTATAATGTGGATGGCTCTTAGCATAATGAGGACAAAGAATCCAAACGCATAATAACTATATACAAATTCATGAGAGTAAGCATTGTGACTATATAACGATAACCTAACCATGCAGGTTGCACAGGAACTAATACGAATATGTATCCATATAAATATGTCACAATGTACGAGTATCTTGTAAAATTCCAAGGATTCAAAAGGATGTAGGTTTGTCTCTCTATGAAGTTTTAATAATGTTCAACCAAGTAGATCTACCCTCTTTGCGAATATATCTATACTAATATTATAAATGCGAATGTAAGTTTGTTTGTTACGCTTTCACGCAAAAACTACTTAACCGACCATCATGAAACTTTGCACATACACTCTTGAAGGTATTAGAAGTAACATAGGATACTTTTTATTAAAAAAAAATAAAAAAAATTTACGAAAAATAAGAAAATTGTTTGTAGCTAAATTTGACGATATTTTGACAAACAATTTTCTTATTTTTCGTAAATTTTTTTTATTTTTTTTAATAAAAAGTATCCTATGTTACTTCTAACACCTTCAAGAGTGTATGTGCAAAGTAAACGTTTTTGCTTAACTTATTATTAATGTCCGTCAGAAAAGACCAAAAAATAGCAGTTGCTGTAGCTTCGTCAGGTATTGCCGCGACGCTATTAAAGGGCGGTCGTACGGCACATTCCGTTTTAAAATTACCATTGAATTTGGCACAGGAAGATTCGCCCATCTGTAATTTTAGTAAAAATAGTTCACGAGGTAGGATGCTGCGAGAATGCAAGCTTTTAGTGTGGGATGAAAGTACAATGTCTCACAAGAAGGCTATAGAAGCTTTAAACCGGACCCTCCAGGACTTGCAAGATAGTACAGATATAATGGGAGGCATGGTAGTTTTATTGGCTGGTGATTTCCGTCAAACCCTACCAGTGATTCAAAGAGGGGCACCAGCAGATGAAATTCAAGCGTGCATTAAATCATCAAGCTTATGGCCGACAGTTGAAAAACTCCGCCTGAAAACGAATATGAGAGTGCATCTTCATAATGACGTGGATTCAGGACTTTACGCAGAAATGTTGTTGAAAATTGGTGATGGTTGTTTAGACGTTGACGCTGAAGGCTACATATCACTGTCAAGAGAATTTTGTAATTTAGTAGAAAGCGATGTGGATCTCATTGCTAATGTTTTTCCGGAATTGCAACAAAATTTGTGTAGTGATCAGTGGTTGTGTGCAAGAGCAATATTAGCACCAAGAAATGAAATTGTAAATAGGATCAACACTGAAATTTTAAACGAGGTTCAAGGAGAAATGATGGAATATTTGTCAATGGATACAATTATGGATACGGGACTAAGTACTTCATATCCTGTGGAGTTTTTAAATTCACTTGAACTATCGGGTGTACCGTCACATAAACTTCAATTGAAACTAAATGTACCAGTAATGCTTATGCGAAATCTAGATGCTCCTCGGCTATGTAATGGAACAAAGCTTCGGATAACAAAATTGGGACAGAACATACTTGGTGCTACTATTTTAACAGGTGTCGGTAAGGGAAATCTATACTAATATAGTGTTATAATACCTCGGATACCAATTATTCCCACTGACCTTCCATTCCAATTTAAAAGGGTTCAGTTTCCCGTCAAGCTTAGCTTTGCTGTTACTATAAACAAGGCACAAGGACAAACATTACAGGTAGCAGGAGTGCATTTAGAAAACCCATGCTTCTCTCATGGTCAACTTTATGTAGCCTCTTCACGTGTATCTAATGCCCGGAATTTACACATATTTGCACCCGACGGGAAAACTTATAACATTGTCTATAAAAATATCTTAAATTAATACTTTGTATTTTATTTTTTTAAATTGTTGAATTCAGAATTATTTATTTTTGTTACGGTGAAATATATTTTAACATTTGTTGTTGCATTTCAATATATATTAAGGTGTTGAAACTTCATTGCCTGTAGTAATTTTTAAAAATTGTTGATCTCAGTCAAGCAATAAAATTTAGTTATTATATTGACTCATTTCTATTATTATACCCTTACCCTTTATCTCTCATACTTATTTAATTTCTCCACTGCGGGCGAAGCCGCGGGTAAAAAGCTAGTAGAAAATAAAGACATACATAACTATGACACTGCGGGTAATTTAATTATTTTACTGTAAGATGATTAAATATGAGTCCTTATATTTTCATATAATCATCATCAGGAATATTTTTAATAATGGTATAAAAGTACCCTTAACGTAATTAAATAATATTTTCGAAACCTTTTCTAGCGTATATTCGTATACCTTAATTCTCATCACAGTTATTTTGAAGAAAAAGAATAGAAACAAAAAAACAGCCGAATAAAATCTTTTGCATTGATAATCCTGAAAGGGAAGACAAAAAAAAACAACATTACGTTTCAGGAACTCGCACTAATAAATCAAACTTTCTTAAGGATAAATCACACTCATTTCAAGACAAATTTTCAGTTCAAAAATGAAACAAAAAAAAAGAATAATTAAATAATAACAAAACAGTGCAAAGATTTTTGGGGAAAGTAAAAGAAATTACCCCAGAGACAACCTTTGACATTTACAAGCTAAAAGTTGACTGCTGAAAGTTAACAGTCCACCATTTAGCTTAGAGATTTGATACGGGTTATGAAAAGATTAAGGTTAAAATCTTAAAGGTCACATTATGGTCATAAATAAGAAGCGAACATCATAACTTGATTGGTGAAATTTAATATTTCTCGCTAAAATTTATTTTAAAAATAAAAGAACATTTTTTTCAGCATTTTGTTTTAATATGTAGATACATTTTTTCTTGGATACAATTATAAATTTTGAAGACTGCAATCATAATGGTCAGTTCTTATTTTCCTGCATTGCTTTAACTTTCTGATTGCAAATATTTACTTCATAGTCTCAAACTGTCATCCAAAAAGAAGCAACAGATTGTATCAATAAATATGCGTAGTGAAATTTAATGCAAAAAAAGTGGACACTTTAAGAACCTTTAACTTTCCCAAGCATTAAAAATCGATGGCTTTTTGGCAAACATAAAGCATGATTTTTACTACGAATTTCCTGGAAAAACAAGAACAAAGTAAAACAATTAGACAGGAAAAATGGAATCAGATAGAAACTTGATATCAACAGCTGTTAGTTTTGGATCAATTTTTTTAATTTTTTTTTTATAACTAGCGAACACTAAAAGGGTTTTGTATACCTTTAATATGCCAAACACACAGTGTGAGCTTTAGGAAAAGAGGGAAGGTTTGGATAGGAGGTGTCGGTGTACATTGATTTTGAATTCCTGAACATTGCAATGATAGGGAAAGATAGAGCGTGGCGAAGCGTTCCACATTCGTGTAGTACAGCTAAAAAATGAATCTCTGTACTTCATAGTACGGCCGAAGTTGGGCTCAAGGGTAAACTGATGGGCATTCCTAGAAGCGCGGGTATTACGGTTAAATTGTTTAAGGGTATTACGGTTAAATTGTTTAAGGGGAGGAATGCAACTGGCTATTTCACTAGAGCATAGTCCGTTAAAATAACGGTAAAAGGGACAAGAAACGACGATGTTCGAGTGACGTAATCGAGTTGATGATGTTAATGTCACCAATCATTTTAAAAGCTCTTTTTTGAATACTGTCCAATAAATAAGTTACTGGAGCACCAGCAGATTAAAGTTATATTCAAGTTTCGGACGTATTTAGGTTTTGTAGATTGTAACGTTTTAAAAAAAGTAGACGTCTTGCGGCATTTTTGGCGACATCTCGTATGTGATCGCTCCACAAAAGGTGGTTGCTGATGCACATTCCGAGGATGTCGTTGATACAAGTGCCACTCATAGATAGTGGCAAAGAGGGTTTATCTCGCTTTAACGATTCAAGACAGCATTGGGTTTTCGAAGCATTAAATTCCACGCGATTTTTAATTCCCCATTGTACAATGTTGTGTAGGTCGGAATTTAATTTTTGCTAACATGGGTCAGGGTACAGAAAACTATGAATGTTTTCTTAAATCTGCGATAAATTGTAACAAATGATTTCGAACATTAAAAAAAAAAACACATACAATTCAGATAAATGCTTAAAACCTTTATTTGAATTGTTAGTAACGTCGATCTAATTTAATGTTTAAGGAATATTTCATTATTTGGCCGCGGCTGAGTGTGAAATGGTCCATCCGCTCTTTTGGCACACTCTTTTTAACATTTAAGTCGGTATCTCACGAATAAATGGTTCAATGTTGGCTTTCAGTGTGTCAATCGAAACCTTAATATTACTCCACAATGATTCCGCAAGCCCATAGTGAAATTTTTTCGACTTCAATTTTTGCACCACCTGTATTTTGATGGGCTTCACACCTTAGTTCTTCCGCTTTAACCAAGGCCCAATTGCTGCAAATGGTGCTGAATCGATAATTAACGGTCATCACTAATACTGGCCGTTACAGCTGCGATATTTTCCTCAGTTCGAACTCCCTTTCAAACTTGTTCGCTTGTTCAGAACGACGAAGGAGAATGCACGTCAAAGTTGAAAAAGATCTCACCGATGCTTTTGATGCCAATAAAGGTTTTAGACAAGGCTATACACTGTCATGCAACTTTTTCATCATCGTTCTGGAAAGAATTGTGCAAAACTTATTCGTCAACACTATACGCACAGTCTTCCAAAGGTCCGTCCAATTACTCGAATACGCCGATGATATCGACATAATTGGAAGATCAAAGATGTCAGTGCGACTTTTTGAGCGAAGGAGATTGGTTTAATAGTAATGGGTGATTTTTTTGAGGTTAGGATTTTCATGCATTAGTATTTGACAGATCACGCGGGATTTCAGACATGGTGTCAAAGAGAAAGATGCTCAGTATGCTTTGACATTTCATCATGAATAGACTTACTAACGAGCAACGCTTGCAAATCATTGAATTTTATTACCAAAATCAGTGTTCGGTTCGAAATGTGTTTCGCGCTTTACGTCCGATGAGCGATGAGGCTCATTTCTGGTTGAATGGCTACGTAAATAAGAAAAATTGCCGCATTTGGAGTGAAGAGCAACCAGAAGCCGTTCAAGAACTGCCCATGCATCCCGAAAAATGCACTGTTTGGTGTGGTTTGTACGCCGCGCTGGTGGAATCATTGGACCGTATTTTTTCAAAGATGCTGTTGGACGCAACGTTACGGTGAATGGCGATCGCTATCGTTCAATGCTAACAAACTTTTTGTTGCCAAAAATGGAAGAACTGAACTTGGTTGACATGTGATTTCAACAAGATGGCGCTACATGCCACACAGCTCGCGATTCTATGGCCATTTTGAGGGAAAACTTCGGAGAACAATTCATCTCAAGGAATGGACCGGTAAGTTGGCCACCAAGATCATGCGATTTGACGCCTTTAAACTATTTTTTGTGGAGCTACGTCAAATCTAAAGTCTACACAAATAAGCCAGCAACTATTCCAGCTTTGGAAGACAACATTTCCGAAGAAATTCGGGCTATTCCGGCCGAAATGCTCGAAAAAGTTACCCAAAATTGGATTTTCCGAATGGACCACCTAAGACGCAGCCGCGGTCAACATTTAAATAAAATTATCTTCAAAAAGTAAATGTCATGGACCAATCTAACGTTTCAAATAAAGAATCGATGAGATTTTGCAAATTTTATGCGTTTAAAAAAAAAAAAAAGTTTTCAAGCTCTTAAAAAATCACCCGATATATGCTGCCATCAAAAAAGGACATTGAACGACGACAACGTCTTGGAAAAAAACGTATTTTATTTATTGAAAAATCAAACACAAGATCTGATAGAAAATCTTAAGATGAGCAGTCAACTTTCTCATTTCTTGGAAGTAGAGAAAGGCTTAAATTAATGAAAATTGAAAGTCCTCAATTAAAATCGAAAATTAAAAAGAGGCTGGGATGCGACCCACACTGACAACTTCCCATCCCATCTGTAGATTTGCCTTGCTTAAAAGTTTGTCTATATGTATCAATTTTTACCAAATTTGCGTACTATTTTTTGTAGATTTTATTTTTTTATGAAAAAACGGACTGTTGGATTTTTATAAAAAATTACTGAACATCGAAAACAATATTTTCTGTGAAATAAAATAAGTTTGAAGCCAATATTTGTAATTTTTGAAAAGCTATTTGAGTCGAAAATCAATTTTTACCACCTTTTATACATTTCTTTTTAGGTTTTTATTTTTTGTAAAAAAACTATCAATTCGATTTTTCTCAAAATTTTTCCTAATGTTGAAAACAATATTTTTTATAAGTTAAAATGAGTTAGAAGCCATTATCTCAAATTTTTGAAAAGATATAAGTCGAAAATCAATTTTTACCACCTTTTATAAATTTTTTTTTTAGGTTTTTATTTTTTGTAAAAAAAACTGTCATATTTTGGTCGTAAAATTTTCGAGGTTTTTTTGATTTATAAAAAAAACCGTTAATGGGATTTTTTTCCAAAAATATAGGTACTTGTTTTGTATTACGTTACAATATATAATATAAAATTTAATTCAAGTCTCTAGCGTTTTTGGTTCGTAAGATATTTAGGGTTATCCAAAATGTTCACCTTTTTTTTAAACTGCTATAGTTTAAAAATCACCCACGCAATTTTCTCGAGAGCCCTTTCTGCATCTTTCTGCTTTATTATCTGTATAACAAAATTTATTTGAAGTCGATATCTCTTCTGGTTCTTGAGCTATGGATGACGAAAAAAATGTCGCGAACGTACAGACGTCGCGAACGTACAGACGTACGAACGTACGTACACATGCACGCACAGACATCTCTCTAAAAATCTTTTATTTCGACTCTAGGGACCATGAAACGTCGAGAAATGTCAAAATTTTCAATTTGTCAAATCGGACCCATTACAATAACTTCCTATGGGAAGTTAATAAAAAATAAATCGTCCAAATGATTAAAACTTCGAGTGAATGAAATGTCTGTTATTGTCTTTAAAATCTGAAAGAAGTTTTACTCTTGGAACTATACTAGGACATTTTTCTAGAAGGTTGCTTATTTTTTCACCAGACGCATGGTAGACAAATGTTCTGAAAAAGTTACTATTATTCATGAATTCAAGTTCCGAATCTACTTTCTGGACTATTTCAAGTATTTTTCAAGAAGCTGAGTTTCGAAAATTTGAATTTGTTCAGGAAATGAACTAATACTAATTTGTTCTCGATTCAGCACTATTAAAATTTGGCAAAGTAGGAAAGGAAATGTGGTTAAGGAAAAAACCCTTTTGGCTATAAAATCTGGGATGGGTATGATTTTAAATATTTAAACTTAGTAAGTCACTGATTTCTGTACATATTTTTTATCCATTCATTTTGATAATGCTTGGCAAAAATTTGACTAAGTTTTCTGACTCAATATTTAGCTTTTTAATGAACAAAAACCACATCAGGCAGATCAAAAAAGACTCAAAAGCTTTCCTCAGACTTCTATCTAATCTAAAAAAACCTACATCCTTATTGTTTTTAATAGATCTTTATTTTGAAATTTCATAAAATTAAACTATTTCGGATGATTCATGTAAACTTCTATTTTCCAACAAAATTAAATTCTATGAAAAACAGCAACCATATTCCCGCCGCCGCGCCGGTATCGTCGCCTCTGTCACCTCGGTCATGTGACTATACCTTCTGACATCACTATAACTTCAACATTCATCGAAATGGTAAACAATTTTAACCCAAATTCCATCACCGACCGAACTGATTGTGTTATTATGGCTGGGTGTGAATTTTCCAAACTACCGCCAAGCCTTCACGCAGTATTATAATACATTTAATAATAACAGTTAGTTGTTAGTTTGTAAGAGAAAATTCCCCAAAATTGTTTAAATTTCAAAACGCCCTCAATTATTATGTGTCAACATGATTTCCAGTTGTTTCTCTATTATTTTATGAATATCTGTACTCCGACGCAGAACAATCGACTTGATATTTCCCGCTTCCGTTCCCTGAACCCCCTATCGACGCGATGGTAACGACGAAAACGACGACGCAGAACTGCCTTATACCAAAAGCTAGGCCAAACCAGGCCTTGATGACGGTGCTTAAACCAAACAATAGTAACGCGTGGGAAAAACAATTAAAACGGCTGTTGTTAAGAATTTTATGTTAACTCGAATACAAAATTGTTAGTTTATCTGTCAGAATTTTTGTTTTCAGAAATAATCGCATTCCGGTAATTGTACTTAAAAATGAATTAAAGACCTTCAAACTTCAGCATAAAAGGTTTATGCCATCATCTGAATATGAATGTACCGTGGAGAGTATATTAATTAGAGCAGAGCGCACATCTCTACTTTAGTCCAGAACGCGATGCGATAATGCTCCTAATGTGCGGGGGATAACAGCGCAGATAAGAAGAGTTATGGTATGAACGTGTAGTTAAAAGTGTGTCATAAAAGTAACTGGCCACAAACGCAACGCAACGAACGAACCAACGAAACGTGCCACACCGATTAACCCATAAATCAAAGAACACAAAATTATTAAGCAACAACAAAATTTTATTCCGGAACTGTAGAACTGTTCTGGGCCAAGAAGAGATCATTTGAATTTGAATACCCTTTATGAGCTTGCGATGGATGATGGCCTGATGGTCTGATGGTCGAATGGTTTGATGTTTTGATGCTGTGTGGTGGTCTGTTCATCTGTTATGCTGCCTGATGGTACAGTGAAAGTATGTCGGAGATTAAACGGCCGGGCCAACTGGAGATAGAAATCTTCACATAATAGCCGATTGCAAAACAGTTGTTATGATGCGGCTAAAGATCCAAGAATCATAAATGGGGCTGTTCCGTTCATGGGACTGAGGCTACAAAAGCCCATTGCAAAATATACCTTCTGGAATTTGGAAATTTTACCGACTACTGTAGTATACCTATAGATGACCGCACATACCGCACTGAGCTGCAATATGATGATAACTTGGAGGAATGAAAAGCAAGTTTATGCCAAGTACCTAATTACCCAAAGACAATGGACAGCCATTAACCTAAATAATAATTATAAGGGGGGGGGGGTGGTGATAAACGACTCAGATGGAGACGAAGAGGTGGACAACAAAACCAGAGACACACAGAATATTGTTAACGGTCAGCCGGGGTTATGATGAGTCCGTTTATATCTCGATTGTTCTTTTTAATGGTTCGCCAGGGAAGTTTCGCTACACCATAACTGAAGACTGAACTTACCTAACGACGACGATAGTTTGCTCGAATGTGTTTTGTTAATTTAATTAAGCGTACAGCAAAGTGCCGATGCCGCAGCCAGAAGGAGAAGACGGCGGCGGTGGCGTGGCGAGAGGACATTTTTGTGAACACGAAGTGAGATTTTCTCACCATTTAACGAGTAGGTAATAAAAGTCATGAAAACTATGAACTTTGTCAGTTAGAAGATTTTTATGGCAAAAAGTGTTTTGGGAACAAACGAAAAAAAAGAAGAAAATAAGTTAATTTTGGCGCACATTTTCGAGAAACAGATAAGGTTCTTTTTTTTAGTTGAAATGCAACTAAATTTTACGCTCCAGTTCCTGAAAATGCAAGTCACAAAAGTTTATGTGTGAAAAAAAAGATAGAAGAAGATATTAAACGAGGTTTAAACTTTAATGACAGGTATATAATTTGGAGAAATTGAAAAGCATCTGGTTGATAATGGAACTGTTCTTTAAAAAATATTTATAGCTATGTAACGAGTTTTGAAAATCAAGAAATGCATTTTATGAGCTATATTTGGAGTCATTGATTTCCTACTCTTTTGATCATTATTTAGTTAGCTATTCCAAAATTTGTATCCTTAGTCAACTACTAAATTAATTATTTTCTTTTGTTTTAACAAGTTCTTCTAAACACGTCTTGACAGTGACGTTTCGTAAAAATAATATGACAACCGGGAAGGAACACCCCGAGGATAACCAAGTCAACTGACTTTTATTTTTAGAACGCCATACATATTAAACAATATTTTAATTTACACTTAAGCCAACATATAAAGGTAGGCCCCCTATGTGCCAACAAACTATTTTATTCTAAGACAATGTATCTATTTAATCTTAAGACTATCCAATTGTATATATAAAAGTTCAATAAACAAATCTTGAATCTTGTTTCGTAAAAAGAGAACAGTGTTCTACTGAAATTGCCACTAGCATCCCTCACATGAAACAATTCAACCGTAATACTGATTATTTCTGTGAATGCTCATCTGTTTATCCTTTTGATTCTTTTTTAGCCGTACATCACGAATGAGAATGTGAAATGTTCAGACTCTTAAAACCAATGTTCGTTATTATCTTATTTCTTATTGTATCCCTCTTTCATAATTGCTCGCTTTGTTTAATCACTTGAAGAGTATTGATAACCCCTCGGCTGCACTCAAAAGGGATCAAATCTTTATCTGGTTATATACGACCTTTCAGCTTCAAACGTCCAAAACTATGAAGTAAAACAGATTAAGATAATTTAATAAAAGTCGAAGAAACCATTTTGTGATGCATATTTAATTCGTATGCAATTAAAAAATCATCTTCTTAAATTGGGAACCTATTTAAATGGCTTCAATATTTTACTTAATCATTTGAAATTGTGCGCAAATTTTTCTATTAGATGTAATAGTAGTAACTTATAAGTTTACAACGAAGCCATCTCTTGAACCTTTGAATAGTTCAACTGCTTCGGTAGCTTTGTAAGATACATATAGCGGATATAAAATGTCCGAAATGATTAGTCACTAACTTCTTCGCTCCAAGGCCATTAATCAAACCTCATTCTCACTTTGACTACTAATATATTTCCTCAATAAAGTTCGTCTCCAGGTCTGTAAAAAACCGTTTTTTTCTGACGTTCTGGAAGATACTTCTAAGTCTTTCCGATACTTAGAAGCTCTTCTACTCATGTTAACTCCAGTTTGAATTAGTTGTGAAATAGTATGAATAACTTGTATAAACAATAGCTGAAGGTTTGTTGTTCATCATCGTGAATATTTCTGCGTAAGCAGCAGAAAAATAGAGAATACTTAATTTGAAGTTCAAGGTAAATTGTTTTTTCAAACTCAAGTTGTAAAATTCTTAACGCCTCATAGCCACCGCCACTTTCTTTAACCACAAAACTAAAATCAACCATAATCTATAGAATTTCCTTATACCTACCCCAAGATGTATTTTTTAAGTCCCTCTAAGTATTGCTTATTAAACCAAAAGGAATAAACCATCATCCTATTACGAGTAACTAAAAATCGTTGTCGTCTCGCTAATGTATCCTTTTACAAGAAAGGGTCGCTGCTTGGCGAGACATTACATCGTGTCTCACTCCAAACACTGTCACCCTCAGGTGCTGAGTTCTGACCCTCTTCTTATTTTCAACATTAGTTATTACAAGTGCTTATATTATGTTGTATACGAATTGTAAACTGATATTCATCTTTGAAATATCGACATATAACGTCTAACGTATGTGTATAGGCTGACCTTGTGCGCGTCAGAGGGATGACCGCATTGACAACCACAGAAGGAGATAGGGAATTTGTCATATCGTCCTCTCTCACATAATGAAACCTCACAAGAACACATTCTCTCTCTGGCTACCCCATAACAGTAACAGCCGCCACATCAGGCCCACTAAACCATGTTTGCTTTTCAGTGACAGCATTTAACCAACATCCTCTCTCCCACGATACAACAAGCCTAAGAATGCTTAGACGACTACGACTACGACTACGACCTAAGCCATATTCACAATTATTATTACTTCACATTTCACTCGAAGAACAAGACTTCAATCCACTTTACAAGGATTCTTTCCCCCCCCCCTAAGGGGTATAACAAAAGGCTCACATTTATATGCACTTCCGTCCCTACACATGTCCACATTGTTCACTGTCCATTTCCGGCTAGTGCAGCATAAGCATCTATAAGCTTGGCCTTTTTGCTTGACAATCGAACCGTGTGGTGGTGGTGCAGGCAGCAGCAGCAGCAGCGGTGCACAGACGAAACGAGGAGAGGTAATGCGATATCCTTTCTAACATGACATTTAATTAGAATTCCTACTTTTTCGGACTACTCAGACTAGCTACACGATATACTCGGACATAACAAAAAAATCATGCCTGCGAGTCCTTCCGTAGTCGTCGTCGACAACGTCGTCTGTTTCTATGTTCCTGTTCCGACCATATACCGACTGCATTTGTCTCGTTTTTCATTGTGTCCAAGTCCGAGTTCGAGTCCCAGGTCCGAATAGAGGAACTTGGGGCTTCGAACTCTTGTGTGTGTGTGTGTATGGGAACAAAAGAGGGAATAGGTAAAGAGTCAAGAATTTTCTCATAGATAAATTAGAAAACATCCTGCTGTTAGGTGGGCTGTCTCTGTCTTCTATAGCCTCTGTGCTGGCAGAGTCCTGCGGGATAAGCTTTATATGCATTCATTAGGGTAAAAGGATTCAGGTTCTTTGTTAGGTCTTCAAAAATTTATTTTACATAAATGGTCGTCTGTAAAGCTGTAATTCTGGTTCCAAAGCATAATCCTGCGTATTTTATTGTAAAAGATTTAAAAGTCCTCTAGGAAAAGACCCCAGACTAGACTATGACACACAGGAGTTGACCTGAGAGCCAATATTTAATTGGGTGGATTGGGTTGGATCATCATTTACCACAATGCAACCAACTTGATAGAGAGATGCTACTCGAACACACAAAAGAACAGAAGAAGAGAGAGGATGAAAGAAGAAATATACTTTGAATGTTCTTTCCAAATTGAATTTCGTTCGAGCAGCCCTAATCACATTTTCAAAGGATTTGCATTTTGAGTTTTGTAAAGTTGAGCATCAAAACGCACTTGGGTGCTGACGTTTATTTTCAAATATCAAATTTTTGTCGTAGCTTTAAATTGATGATAGAAGAAGTTTATTTTAGTTAATTGGTTTTTAGTCTAAAAAAGAAGACAAGAGGATATCGAGATAAAGTTGAGGACAAGAATTAAGTAATATAAATACCCAATCAATATACTTTATAAACTGATACAGAAATATGTATGCTTCGGAGATGCTATAATCTGTGAGCTTTTTGAAATGTAAGAGGTACATAAGGTATCAAGTTGCTTAAGGACTCAAGTACCGAGGAAGTCTGGTTTAAATGTCACTCTTTTGACATTAGTAAATTAAATTTGTTTCAAAATACTTATCTTCTAAGTCAATGTGGTCAGAGTCCTGTAAACACGAAAAAGCGTTTTTCTGGCGTTAAACTACTCATGATTATTTGTTGAACTGAGACCTACAGTTTTAAGCTGAATCCGAACGGCTAATTTGAGAAAGCACTTTTTGTAACAAGAATTACTCTTGGAGAATTTGTCAATTCCTCGCAAGAGGTAGTACCCGTGAAAAAACTTTAGATGGCAAAGCCAGGGATTGAACCCAAGATCTCTGGCATGACAGTCCAACGCACTTTTTTTTTTCCAAATTCATTTTTTATTAATTCATTCTTAAGACTATCTTAAAGCTAGACAAAAATTCATAAAACTAGCCTAATTAACCATAACTTACAACTAACTTACTGGTCCCATACGGACACTCTAAGTTAAACAATAATACTTAATGCTAATGCCTTTCGGCCCTAAGATCTATTTAACTTTAATTCATTTTATTTATTTTTGTATTCATTAGAAAATTTCAAAAAAACTAATATCAATATCCTTTTTTATTTTTACTTAAAAAACTACTTAAAATAAGGTCCTTAATATAAAACTTAAAGCTAACTAAAACTACCTATTCTACCTATAAACTACTTAAAACTAGAACAACCACAGCAGCAAATCTAACTATCTAACGTTTTTTGTTTTTCATATTTTGTTGTCTTTTTCTTTTTTTTTTATATATTTTTTTTTTTTTTTTATTCCATGTTATTTTTTTTTTTTTGTGTATATTTTTTTGTTTTTTTGTTTTTTTTTGTATTTTTTTTGTGCCACCATGCCTATTCTACTTAAACTAAACCCTAAAACTATGAAACAAGTATGTAAGCCGGCCAAGGCTTGAAACCCCATCCCGACTACCCACTATCAAGTGCCGATTGAAGCCACCAAAACTGGTTCTCCTGCTTCACCCTATCAGTTCGGTCCCGTTCGGGCACAGCCCTACTGAACCGAAGGAGCTCTGCTCCGCCTTGTGCCATGACGTCCCGATTGTACAGGAGTCGCCTATCCACGGTTCGTCGTCTGACGTGGTAGATTAGCGGAACTGCCAATCTGTCCTGTATCAGACCGCATCTGTCTAAAAAGAGGAATGCCTCTGGTGGAATGAAGCCGCTCAAGCGTGTACTTTCAAAATACTCGTCGTTCGGATAGAACGCCCCGAAAATTAAATTGTTGGTCGAAGACATAGCTCTTGCAATGTGACCCCGAACGAGTTTTATCACGAAATTGTCAATTCTGTTGATTCGAGCCCCGTTGTATAGGACCTCGTTGGAATAGTAGTGCACGTAAGAAGATTCGGCTGTTCGATATAAGCCGGTACAGCGTCGTAAACGCACTAACCAATATGCCACGGGTACTACTATTTGAGTACTAATTTTATAAATAGAATTTAAGGAACGTCTTTTTCTACTTTTTATTAGAAAATTTCTTATTTAATTGTTTTTTCGCTCAACCAAAATTAAACCCTAAACATTGTTTTCTTAAATATGCCATGGTATGAGTTGTGCATGTGCCAGACCATTTATTCAATTTAAAAACTTCGTTTTAAATTTTCAAACCCAATTATCATACACTTGTATAATTAATATTTATTTATTTTGAAGATTTTACCTCAAAAGAATATTTTATCAGTCAAAAACAAAAACAAAAAGAGTGAAAGAACAGAAAACTGAATACAAAAATTAAAAACAAAATAAAAAAACAACTAATTAATTGCGAAACCTTTGTAACTTTAAATGTGTATTTAATTTAATGACATTTCCATTTGGAGAAAATTCCCTCTTTGATCTCTGAAATTAAAACTCATATACTACGTACTTATACATATATTATTTGTATGTAAATAAATAAGGACTTACTTAATTAATTCAGTTCTTTATTATTATGTATGAATGTGTGTAGGTATATATATTTTCAAAGTGCACATTATTATGTTTGTTTCCCACATTTTGTGGGTAAATTTATTGACAGAGAAAAAAGCAGTCAAAATAATTACTCTCCTGCTCCACTTTATTTTGTCGAATTGGCCTACCATAGTCTCGATTTCCAATAAAATAAATAATATTGCCGATCATCGAATTCACTTCATTAAATCAACCTTAAAAACAACTACAAGCTATAATAAAGGTAGGTATATAAGTATACATAATAATAAGTGATGGCGACGCACGTTACCTACAACGATAAATTTTGTAATTTTATAGATTATGTACATTGCATTCCATAGGTATATACATATACAATACATTGGGCATATGATTTAAAGAAGTAAATTGAGTGATTTATCCTTAATTTTTGTTAACTTAAAACTGATAGCAAGTAATATTATAGTCTAGGATAAATTGAGTTTAAAAAGTATGTTACATTTTTCTTCTAGAACATATCACATTTTACCTTTGCCTTCCAACTTATTTTTTCGAAAATAACGATTTAAATTTTGTCCACCCCAATGCATTCCACCCCTTAAATAGTTTAACCATAACACTAGCACTTCTAGGAACTCCCATCAGTTTAGTTTGGGGGAAAGCTTCGGCCATACTGTTAAGTAAAGAGATTTGTTCTTTAGCCGAACTACACGAATGTGAAATGTCTTTCTACGCTCTGTCTTTCGACATTTAATGATTCAAAACTAATGAACACTCACCATTTTTTCCTTGAAGTTCTCACTGTGTCTGAGGCGTATTAAAGGAATACACAAGCGCACACTTGCTACTTCCAAAAAAACATTGAAAAAGATTTTTTTAAATACTATTGTTTAAATGATTCATTAAGAGATACAAAATCTTTCTTTCTTTGGCGATCACTTTTTCGTGTCTGAAATTGGAGCCTATTGAACCCCGGATGGTTTTTGAGCAATTGAATTTTCTGCTAAAATATGTCTGAAATTAGGTGACAAAATCCTAGACAATGGGAATAGCGTCTAATTTTCAAAATGTTTTTGTGTTGCAAATATTTTGTTTTTAAGCTACAACTGTTAATTCGTTATTCAAAATTCCGCTTTAAAGCCTAGTACGCTGCTGATGCGAAACGAAATTTTTCGGTGGTCTCCAAGTTCAGAGCGAAATGAAAACGAAAACCACAGCGGAAAAATATTTGTGGAGAGTTCTGTCTGGAAGTTGAATTTCACTGTTTGTCTTCATCACTTGTTGCACATCACCAATAACATCCTGAGTTTCCGATTCAGAAATGCAATGTTGGAACACATTAGACAAATCCATTTTATTTTAAATTTTAAATCAAATATAAATCAAAGTCAAAACACCGAAAGTCACGAGTAAACAATTTTTTTTCAATAAAAAAATTAAACGTCCGAATTTCGCAAGCAATTAATGCGCTGGGCAATTAAATTGAGAACGAAAAGAGTGGAGAATTGTACTAAGAAATCTAGTACAGCTCTCCACTAAAATGCCACATTTCGTCGTTCAGCAGCGTACTGAAAAACGAAAAGCACAGCGAAATTTTTCGTTTATGATTTCGTCATGTCATTTTTGTATGGGAAATTTCGTTTCGCATCAGCAGCGTACTAGGCTTAAGCCTAGTACGATGCGAAACGAAATTTCCCATACAAAAATGACATGACGAAATCATAAACGAAAGATTTCGCTGTGCTTTTCGTTTTTCAGTACGCTGGCGCTGCTGAACGACGAAATGTGTCATTTTAGTGGATAGCTGTACTAGATTTCTTAGTACAATTCTCCACTCTTTTCGTTCTCAATTTAATTGTCCAGTATATTAATTGCTTGCGAAAATTTGACGTTTAATTTATTTATTGAAAATTTTTTCGAAATTTTTCGTTTATGATTTAGTCATGTCATTTTTGTATGGGAATTTTCGTTTCGCATCAGCAGCGTTTTAGGCTTAAAATTGAAAAAAAATGTTTACTCGTGACTTTCGGTGTTTTGATTTGGATTTATCTTTGATTTAAAATTTAAAATAAAATGGATTTTTCTAATGTGTTCCAACATTGCATTTCTGAATCCGAAACTCAGGATGTTATTGGTGATGTGCAAGAAGTGATGAAGACAAGCAGTGAACTTCAACTTCCAGACAGAACTCTCCACAAATATTTTTCCGCTGTGGTTTTCGTTTACATTTCGCTCTGCACTTGGAGATCGCCGAAAAAAATCGTTTTACTTCAGCTGCGTACTAGGCTTTAAAGTAAACGAACGAAAATATGAATATAACTATTTTTTGATTCTCAAAAAAGTAGCTTTTTTTCTACTAGCTTCTCTCTGAAAATGTTCTTTTGCCGGAAATTGTTGCTTTTGAAAAAATATTCTTGCGTAAACTCTAATTTTGTAGCTATTGCAAATATTTAAATTTGTTGGCCAGAAAGTTAGCTCAAAACTGAGCTTTCGAGCTTTTGTCTGCTAACTTCCAACTTATTAACAACAAATTAACATTAAATTCTGAAAAAAGCCAAAATAATGTAATTTTCTTCGTCATAAATTTGCATGGAACTTTATAGCGGAATCAATACATTTTGCTCTCAGAAATTTCAGCTCATTTATCATTCATTCTTTAACCAATACAAAATTACTCGTATGTGTTCTTTGTTTTTTGAGTTAAAAAATTATCGGGACAAGAAAACATATTTTACGGGTTTAATTTAATAAGCTTCAAAATTTGCTTTCTTATAGTCATTACACTTTTCAACAAAATTAAGGGTGTTGCGTTTTTTTTTTTGGAATTCTGTTGCCTTGATTTCTATATCAGGTCAAGTTTTTAAAGTATACCTCTTTAAAAATCATAAGAAATCCATAGTACTATGTTTTAAGGGATAAGTTAAAACATGAAGTAGTAACACGAAATGTATGATGATTTTGCAAAGTCTTCTAGATACATTTTAAATACTTTTCTGAGCTACTGAACATTTTAATCTGTTATTAGTGATTATTTGGCTATATAAAGGTTTTAAAAAAACCTCTAATCTTATGGTTTCATTGTTTTTAAAAAATACGTTTTAGAGTTAATTTTGAAGCTGATTTCGAATTCAAACTTCGATTTAAGCTATAGTCAAATAAATAAATTAGGTGACGCAACAGCTGTTAGAGAACCAGGGCCTAGTTATTTACAACACTCAACCAAACACTCCTGTGTTTAAGTAATGTCAGGGATGGATGGGACTTACAGTTTGTATGTCAAATCCGAACGAATAATTTGAGGAAGCCCTTTTGACAACAATTATTCTTGGGGGATTTGTCAATTCCTAGCAATAGGCAGGCAGTACCCGTGAAGGGATTGAACCAAATACCTTTTATATCACAGTCCTACTAGCGCCATTTTTGTCTTTTCCTTGTCAAAGGCCGTTTTTGGATATATTAAGCTTTTTTTAGTTTTTTTTTTCCTAAAAATTTTATAAACACTGAAAATATTCAAACTGAGTGTTGAAGATGTGATTATTAGATTTGGAAAATTTTGATGCTTTTTCGCATTTTTTACACTGATATCTCAAAAACATGAATTGATAAAAAAGATTTTAAAGCGAAATTTAGGCAAAATTAAACAAAGCTATTCAGAAAAGTATAATTTTCTTGTCAAAACCTTGTTGACCAGAGTAATACTTAACTTCAGTAATACTTAACTTACTCATTCAAAATTCTATTACAACAAGACTTAATAACGCTAAATTTTGAATTTCACAATTATTGTAAATTTTAAAATGCTGTTTTAAGTTCTCATGTTTAGTTTCGTAAGAAAATTAAGTTTTAATTTAAAAATTGAGTGCTGGATATGGCTTCTTTTTCCTGGACTATTCCTACTTAAGTATATCTGAATACAATTTGTTTGATACAGTTATACCTATATTCTCTTGATGGATAAAAAGATTTAAACTTAATATTAAAGCAAACAGCTATAGGTAATCATATACTAAAGGAAAAAAAGAAAAAATGAGGAGGATTTCCACAAATTTGTTGCTGAGCTTTTATATTATTTAGCTTCAATAACATTGAAATGAATATACCCACATACATACATACATACATTTATACGTACAAACAAGGATACAGTTGAGTTTTCTTTTATTTTTTTCTTTCTGAGAAATATATCAATTTACTGTTAACTGGCATATAATGAGTTCCTTGGAAATTGTTATTGCATGAAAAATAAAGATAATTTACCCAAATTACAAGAAAGATATACAATTGTACAATATTTTATATACAAATCTTGAATAATATACAAATATCATATGGTCTAGATGGAATACGTATGTATGTATTGTATATAAAACAACTTGTATTTTTAAGATAAATTGAGCCGATTCTGTTTGGCGTAATTATTGATGTAAATATGTGTACTTATGAGCTGAGCAAGTGCTTATATAGCCAATTTTTTAAGCAGGGTGTCCTTTATCCTGTTTCCAAGTTCAGGGTGAAGGTTTGTTTTTTTGTTTTTGTTTTACTTATAAATTTTCTTTTATTTACATGGAAATGGGTAGATGATACAAACTCTTGAAACATGAAAATAAAGGGGAATGAACGCATTCCTTAAGAATTTAAGAGGCTTAAGCCATCACTTTTATCACAAAAGGCTCAAATCATATGCTTATGCTAATAATGTAATCTAAAAATTCGCATTAAATACAATTATTTATGTTTTTGAAGACTTTCCGGGCTGGAGGCTTAGCATCAATTCGCTCTACATCGCCATCTTAGTCGTTGGACTTTTATTCTTTTGATTAGATCAGTGTCAATGTACTGCCCGTTTAGTTAATAGTTGTATCTTCTCCACTTCTTCTGCAGACGGAACCAAAAATCACTGAAAAAATATTTTTTCGAAGCATCCTAAAACGTTCTTACATTGCCTTGACAAGATCCAAGCCTCAGCGCTATAAATGAAAACCTGGATGATGAGTGTCTAGAGAGTGACTTAAGATGCTCGGGAGAGGGCTTTATTATTTAAGCAAAGTCTTCTAAATCCAAAGAAGCACCAATTTGCAAGAGTTACTCTCCGTTTGATTTCAAACTCTGTACCGTTGTCTGAACTTATTGCTGTGCCTATGTAACGAAAGTCCTTAACAACCTTAAAGTTACAGCTGTCTACGTTTTGTCTAAGACTTCGTCGTTCAATACTTTTTCTTGATGACAGCATATACTTGGTCTTGCCCTAATTGACCACTAAACCCATCTTCTCCTCTTCCGCAAAAAACATGCCACTGACATGACGCTGTGCCTATGTAACGAAAGTCCTTAACAGCCTCAAAGTTATAACTGTCTACGTTTTGTGTAAGACTTCGTCGTTCTATGTTTTTTCTTAATGACAGCATATACTTGGTCTCGCCCTTATTGACCACTAAACCAATCTTCTCCGCTTCCGCCAAAAACACGCCACTGACATGATGCTCTGATAATTGGATATACCTTTTCTTATCTATAAATAACGGGGATGCTAAAACTCGACATTGTTGTGTAAAAGCTCCTCTCTATAGATACTGTCATACGAGGCCTTGAAATCGATAAATAGATAGTGGGTATAAATTTGAAGATCCTCAGTGTTTTCCAAGAAATGCCGTAATGCGAATTTTTGGTCAGTGGTGGACTTTCTTAAGTCTGAAGCCACACGTCAAATCATCTACCAGACTATAATAATATAAAATTTCGTGTTTCATAAAGTTTTTAAGCTCTAGAAAAACACCCGATATTTTTGACATTTATACAAATTAGAGTGACTTATTGTGAAATAAAAAAGGTAATATGATATCAGAGACTGATCCACTGATCTTTCAGAGTAGGTTTAAAGTTCTTGCTTCTTATTTGCACCAATAATTTTAATGAAATTGCTTAGAAGTAAAATTAATTATTTCTTTAAAAATCACAACGAACCCAAACATCCTTCCGTAAATTTTCAACTGTATGATACGGTTTATCAATTGAGAAAAAGTCCTTGGTCCTTATTATGACAACATAATTTTCCTTATAACCTGAAACTAAAATCATTTGGAACAGGCAAACAATTTAAAAGAAGACAGAATTAAA
This sequence comes from Eupeodes luniger, assembly GCA_951509635.1. NCBI lineage: Eukaryota > Metazoa > Arthropoda > Insecta > Diptera > Syrphidae > Eupeodes > Eupeodes luniger. The sequence continues at coordinate 4,379,168 of OX608074.1, forward strand.
AATTGTATTTCAAAATTCAAACAATAACTCTGCATGTAGTTTTCAAAATTACTCAAGCGTGCCTAAATATCAAAAAAAATATATGAAAAAACTGTGACGGATGCCCAGCGGCGCTATTCAAAACAATAAATTACTCAAATTTACTTCCAATTTGCATCATTTTTATTTTGTCAAGACTACCTCAGTAGTTGATGCATCTCACAATTAGTATATTTTGAACAAATTTGAACCCGACTGTGTCTAATGACACTGATTGGCTACTTTATGGTCATAGGTATTGACCTTGAGTACCAATGCAATATCAAGATAATTACTATACTCCTCTCTACTATACACAGCAGCCAAATGGCCCTCATCCTTTTTATCCTCCTTTTACAATGTTTCATTGCCCTAAGTGCTTCTTGTTGTGATTTTGCGGCTTCACGCCTTTAAACAATATTTATGAGTGCTATTTAATTTTCATTTAGTGGCGCCTATCTAAAATATGTTTATGCTTAAATGAGCAGGTATAGAAAATTAATCCATATTTCCATTTTTTCAAATTTTTTCAACGTTTGGTAAAGAGTTGAATTTCGAAAACTCTTATATCCGAAAAACATAATTGGAATCAGTGCAAATCAATCATAAACTTTTAATATATAAAACAAAAGTTCAAGAAAAGAAAACAAATTTATAAAAATCAAATCCCATAAACGATTTGAATTTGAACTTTTGATTTATTTAAAACCCAAAATACAAAAATGTGTGATGTGATGAATTAACTATTCTAATGGTCCAATCAGTAAACTGGCGCCTAAATTTATTTTTCTCAGCTAAAAATCTAAGCAAAAGCAATTTTCAAAAAATATAACACCCCAATAAATCATCATCGCCAAGGAACATTACTAAATAGCCAAGCCATGAATCTGAACTGAACTCTGAAGTCGTCTCGCGCTCCCTTACAATAGCTCTTCATTCTTCTTGGCTGGCTACACAAATCTACAAACCTACAACTTACTCTTAGGCTATACACAGACACACACCAAAAAAAACATAAACACAAACCCTCCGCAAATTACCAACTGGTTATTGCTGAAAATGTTAGACGGCCTCGCTGGACCAACAATAATAATAAAAATAATAAAAACAAAAACAAAAAAACATTGTTTTTAGTTGAAATGGCAAGGAGAAGGACACACAACCGAAATCAAAGGAAATTACACAGTGGGACAGATGAAATGAAAAGTTAGAAAAATAACAAAATTAATATAAGTTGGTTATTAATGGGAAAATAAATCAATCTTTTTTTGTAGGTTTTGATTAAGGAGAGATTTTTTAATATAAACCAAATATTTTGGTAAATTTGGTTTGGTCAAAAAAAAAGAGGCTTAAAGTGAAAATAGACACAAAATAAATTATCAAATAAAAGTATGTAGAAGAAAAACATCAAAAAGTTGCAAATTTTCCCTTTTGAATATTCTATTTCGCTAGATTCCATGAATGTATACATTTTTTCGCCATTTTTTCATAACATCATATCCACTGTTTCTGAGTCAAAAAGTTAAATTGTGAATTCTTAGAATACCCAGATTATAAAAATTCGCTTTTCTTCTGATGAGATACCGCCAGCCGTCATTTGATCAGTCGTTTTCTTCGCCTAACACGATGGTCCAACACAAATTTGGTACCGCTGACGCCGGCCGCTGCCTTAGCCAAAAACCATGCGACAGTAGTACAAAAATAAAATAAAAATATTTAGGAAAAAAAAAACATAATTTGTGGCGCCACGTCGAATTATCTTTGTCTTGCTCGTTAATGGTGTTGATGTTGTGGCATAACATCGCACAAAAGATCAAGCGAATCCAAACACAATATTCTGCACACTAAGGTGCGAGAACGTACACAAATATTACCTGCGAGCAGCAGCAGAGACAGCAGCGTAGAGTGTGTGTCCTTTAGGGACGAAACAATGCAATAAGAATAAGAAAGGAAGAAAAATAAAAACACAGGAATTATATTTATGTTTTGTAATGACAAATTAAATGATAAAAAAAAACACCCTATGAAGTGGTGGAAAAAGGTACTAAAAATTCTACTGTTTGATGGAGATTAGAAGGATTTACAATGAAGGACATAATAATATATTTGAATATCAATATAAAAATAATTAAAAATTTGGAGTACATAATCCAGAAAGAAATTTTAATTAGTTGAAAAGTCAGAAAATACAGAAGCAGCGTTGCCAATGTGGTACGATAGTGCTTTTTTCTAGCACCAAAATGACATGATTTTAAGAAATTGCTGCTTTAAAAAATTGGTTGGAAACACTGATTGAATCTTTTGAAATTTCATGGATTTAAAAACTGATCGTTTTATAAAAATAGCAAACTACTTATGATTTTGTCTATTTAATTCAGGACCTCACTCAAAAACCACGTCGAAAGAAATTTAACACAGTTTAGAGGGAATTTTAAGGAGAAATGATATAATTTTTCTTGTGAATTACGTTTTATTTGATATAATAATTCCTATGTTTCAGTATCCTAGTTCTTGAAAACCCCCTTAAAAACTAGGTAAATGTTTCAGAAGTTAATTGAATCTAACTGTAATATCCTTATTTCTAAAGCCAAAGCAACAATCCTCTTTCACGATCGATACACAATCATAAAGTCAGAGGATATTTTTCCAGAAAAAAAAACAAGGCCAACATAGAAAAAGAGATTAATCGTATTTCGTAGCTGAGGAAAAAATAAAACTCAACTTGGACTCTGAAGGACCAAAAAACCAGTTAAAGTCATGAAAAGAGTAAGCATCCTAGTGTTCTGTGATGTTCAGTTCAGTTCAGTTCATATATAGTACCCATGATAGTAGATGTGGTAAAACTCTTGCTGATGTACGGTTCAAGGACTACGATTTCGTATTTCATCTAATTGGATTACAGTTGTATTAGTTTTTTTTTTTCGTCATGCTCCTCGGGGAGTACGGTCGGCCTGCCTGGTTGTACTGCTGTCACATTCTACATATAGACAGCAAACGAAATTGGCACTCAGTAGGTGTGTCGTTCAAGTGGCACTACGGCAGCTCCGATGGTCATTCACGACATAAATGCAGCAATATCGAATTGACTGTATATACCTATACACCTTGGACGAACGACACGAGGACGACAACGACGGAGGAAGAGGTGCGCCATGAAAATGTGATTTTCGATTCGGACGAACCTATAGCAAAGTGTACTCAAATTTACACTGCAAAACTGCTACAGTATACGAACAGCAGCAGCAGACTCAAGCGGCAGGCAGAAGGCGACAGGAATCAGGCGGTAGCGGGCAAGTATTGTAAAACCTTCAAGTCCTTTATCTGAAAGAACACGATAATTAAATGGACTTTGTGCGTTCCCGAGCCGGAATGTGTTTATTTAAGGTTACGGTCACTCTCACTGCACTGCTGCACTCTCTTCGTATATACATACATAGATTGTATGCTGTGGTCAGAGGTCTTCTTTGTCTAATTAATTGGTGTGGTGAATCTCATGTGTGGATGATGGTGAGTCAGGAATTCAAAGTCATCAAGGAGCATCAAACTGTGCACCAGAAGGTTCATTCCATCGATTTGTAGGAGAGACACAGAAACTACAATCAAATCGCTGTGTTTGCGTGGCATTTCGCAAATTGATTTGATGTATACGAGTATACGATCGATGACGAAGGATGGCGTTGCTGTTTATAGTCTATGCGGAGTTCTATATGAAGGATATACTTGGTCTTTTGTCCGCTTACGTCAGCGGAATTTGAACTTCGAGGAATGCAATCGGCTAGAAGTACCGACCTATACCTATATAACATCCTTGATGTGATAAAAAGCGATGTGAAGATTATCGGAGGACAGAAGAGTCCCTGTGGCAATTATTTGATTCCTCCGCAAACCGTAATTAAGATGCTGATGCTGAGTTACCTTTGTGTGTGGTGCAAATATTCTGTCGAGTAAACACAATCCAGAGGTAAATTGTACTTCCTTTTTTTTTTTGTTGCACCACATCATGGGTGGTCTCTGTCTCTGTAGATGTATATTGATCCAGGAAAATGAATTTCTCGAAATGGGGCGGCATATTGACGAAAGCGTTACAAGTACTCGTTTTACTTTATACACTCCAATCCGACAACGACATCGCCAATCACAAAGGAAAGACGCTTGCTTTGATCAGAAGTTCATTATAAAATTCGATAAAAATGACATTGTAAGTAAATTCCAACTTCCAATTTTCAAAAAATGCATCAAGCCAGTTATTGCCTTATAAAAATATATATAAATTACCTAAAGAAGAAATGGAACTTTCAAAAATTTCTCAAGAAGGTGTTTTTTGTTTGATATTGAAGAATTTGAGGTTTCGTTTCTTTGACTGTTTCCAAATACATTTCTTTTTGAGCTTTTTATAGGTCAACTTTGTTTTTTAAACTCTTGCTATGCGCAAGTCCAAAGCGCCTTCTAATTACATAGTTTATTCGATCACTCCAATATTTCACTACTTTTTTCAATAAACGGGCCTATGTCATAAATTTTGTCTTGAAAGTGGGCTTCTAATTTTAATTAATTTAAGTTTAGAACCAAAAACAAGAAATTCAGAGGCGTTAAGTCGCATGAACGAGAAAGAGTTAGGTAAAACGACCATCAGTCAATACTGATGTGATGGTGATTCGTCATTATTGGCTTGAAAATTGACTTTGCTCCAAATACGTACATTTTTCTTATTGACTAAGCCATTTAACCAAAAATGATCTTCATCACTGAACAACTTCTACTTCTTCATGTACTTCTATGAATGCCCATCAGCTTACCCTTAAGGCCTGTTGCGGTCATAGTGTGAAGTATGTATAAAGATTCATTTTGTGGAATGCCTTTGAACGGTTTGCCTTTGCCTTTCATTGCATTGTTCCGGAATTTCAATACAATGTACACCATCACCACCTTTATAATTCAACCCCTTTTCTGAAACTGTTTCTTTGACATGTTGAAGGTATGCTAAACCCTTTGAATATTTCTTAATTTTATGAAAAAAAAACATCGAAAAGTAGACGAAGTGCTCCATGAAATTCTTAGATTTATTTTTCTACTTTTTGAGGTGTTGTAATGGCATTAAACGATTCATGTAAAATTGCTAAACCTTCCTGGACAGAAATGGCAATACAGTTTGAAATTCGCTACTGTCAAATCATAAACAATTATAGAAACTCCAAGATGATTTCAAACTTGATATTTTTAAAGGGGAAGAAGGCTAGAACAGATCCAAAGATCAGATTTCACAAAATCCCAATCCTGTAGCCTGGTGAAAATCGTGAGAATGTTAATAACCTTAAGCCTTGACTTAATTAGCATAAGACTTGTTTCAAAAGCGATTTTGTCTTTAATTTTGAATAAGTTTTAATTAATATGTTCATCTTTTATCAATTATGCACTTTTTACCTATACCAGCGTTCTTTATTCACATACAAGGACCGACAAAACGCCTATTTTTCACTTGGAATGTAAAATTAAAAGGTTGAATCGGAACCGCCTATCCCTTTTAGCATTTTTTTTTCGAATACTTTGTATTTTTTTACGCACCTGCTTTTCCATTATCCAGCTCAAGACCGCAACTCCCCACGGCCTAGAACATGGGTATACAATTGTAATCTAAGCTAATTCGTGTTTCGAACGCCATCTCGTCGTCGTTTCTGGTTTGTTGTACAAACTTGTACCTATTGATGGCTTTGCATGGCATAAACATCGTTACCAAGTGGAATCTAATCAATATCATCCAACCTTTAACGATGTGATAATTATTTGATGATGGCATAGATAGGTTAGATTCATTAAATTTATACGCAACAGCATTGATCGCACCATCATCGCATCGACCGAAGTCACTGATGGTGTATAGTTGTAAGGCCACAGCTTTGCATTGGCCATCATCAACTTCTACTCTCACCACAAGAGACACAGTGCCGCCGCCTGCGTTGCCACTGCCACCACTGTTGACGATGATGCTGCTGCTGCTGCTGGTGCTGATGCAACAAACGATGGGTAGCAAAATGACCAAGTCACGATTATGTTTTCCCTAAGTGCCTTCGCCTTGAAAAAAAGCATCTCGACTCCGTTTAACGAGGTATCGTTTCCATGGCCATTTATAATGCTAACGCCATATCCATTTGCAGCGCATCTTGATGTAGATATGCTGTTCACTGTGCAGTGCATGTGGTGTGAGAGAAGGTGTGGGGGCTCGAGCTAAAATATCAGCGGCACGGTGTCGAATGTCGGTGCAGCTATATAAGCGCCCGCCCGGTCTTTTGGTCGGCGGTGTTGGCATGATTCTGTAATTGCGACCATGCCAATTAATAGCCTCTCTGTAGGTATATTGTATACGTATATGCGTTAGCGGATCTTACAATATTGCTACTTAAAAATAATGTTCTTGGCTATTAGTGATTGAGGAATGGCCATGGCGCCATCTAATTAGCTGATTTGCCGTCGTCGTCAATTGTAACTATATACCTATACACTTCGTTGAACAATTAATTAATACAATTTTTGCATCTTTTCTTATTGAAGAGGTTTTGATTTTTTGTATATTCTTGTTCGATGGGATGGTGTTTCTTTTTATTTCAAAGTCATTTAAAAGACGAGAGACGTTACGTGATTTTCACAGAGGGGCTGCGGGCTCCAGAAACTAATAAGAAACTATTTAAACATTTCATTGTCTTGAGTGATGATGTGGGTGTTATCTTGAAGGCGTTGTTTATCCGAATTGTCATCAAACTGTTTCAATTCCATTAGCTACAAGAGGTCAATAGGTTTATTCAAGTCTCATAAATGCCAACACACAAAGGTGATAAATTCCTTAAAATCCATTCGAATGTATCTGAAGATATCATCTTTCAATTGCAGATGTATCTAAGCTTGAAGGTGTTTCATTTTTTTTGTATGTCATGCCATCAGGAGAAACACAACCCGTATTTTATTTCCTGATGGAATGTGCCATGACATCCAAGGGAATGTGTTATCTGCACCCAATGCCCTTTCCTTATAGCGGTGTAATGCCGGTTGGTATTGTGCATTGTTTCCTATACAAATGCCCTTAGATGCATCTCCTGGATCTGAATTCGAATCTCTGAATCTCTGCCATTAACTGATTGTTTGCAGTTTTCATTTGAACCCCTAGAAAATCCCGTTTATCGGTATGCGACACACAATACGCCACGTTACAGTTACAATTCAAAGGTATTCTGTTCGATCTACTATGTGGCTTCGAAATGGGTTTTACATTTTTGCAAAACAACACATCCCTTCGCTAAAACCCTATCCCTTGTCAGTAGGGCAGCGGCGGCGGCGCGGCGGGCGCGGCGTTAGCGATACAGGATTGCTTCAGTGCAGAAGGGTGCAATCGTAATGCTGTACTGTAGATTTGAATCCTTTGTGTAGTGAAGAAGGATCATTATGCGTGTCGTACGTGTTGACAGAGATCTCAACACCTCTAGAAAAACACCTAGAAAACTCGTATCTCTATCTGTCGATAGGTTGGCTGCTGTATTTTTGCACCTGCATTTTCTGCAATTCGTACACAAGCCAGATGTTTTTTAACGTCGGGTGTGTAGAGTGTCTTTTAACCGTTCCTGCATGGATAAGGATATGCTGTAGTTTCTGCTGCTGCTGATGATGATGATGATGCCACGGTTCGCTGCCGAAGAAGGATTTGATTGAATTTTCAGCAAACTTAATGAAATGTTTTCCTTTCTTTCTGTGGTTTTTTGTTTATTTTTTTTTTTCATTGCTGATGTGCTGCGAGGATAAAAGAAGAGCACACGAGTCATGTGGCCTGAATGAGTTAAGGCTGAGGTTGAGCCTGATGGGACTTATATATGCTCGTATGCAGAAGTATAGAAATAAATCAGTTATTCATATTCCATTCGTGTAAGAGTTTAAGGTGTTATAATAGGATTAGGAAACCCCCATCATCAGGATTCACTTCATAAATAATGAAAAACGAGGAAGTATTTTGTGGGAAATTGTGAGGTTTAACGGGGAATAATTTTTATGTTTTTAGTTTAGTGAATTAAACAGCACAGCACATAGCACGTGTGGAAAAAGGATAGACAAAAAGTTAGAAGATTCAGAGAGATAAGAGAAAAAGGTGGTTTGGCATCATGAATGTGGCATAATCTAAATGTTAAATGATTTTTCGAGATTCTGCATAAACCATCAGGAAAAAGAATAAGAAATTTTAAACCGCACGCCCCTTTCTGACCCCTGGGGTGAGTTTGGAAGATATGGAAGGATATGAATTTGAAGGATGAAAATTTGGGTTACGGATGCTCTAGGTATTATGTAATGAGTTGATAGGAAAGAGGTCTTCTAGCGCCGCCGCCGCCGTCTTGACTAACACTAAGGCTTTATCTAAGTCTCGAAGTAACTGGAAAATGTCAATCCATCAACAACAAAAATTAAAAATTAACTTTCGGCTTAGTTACAATACTCCATGGTATTAAGTGTGAAGATAACTACATACATTGATTAGCAGCTCATTTACCTAACCTTACTATTAACTACAGAATAATCGTCCTGTACAGTAGGAGCTTAGAATTTATGGTTAGGTTTTAAGATTTATATAGCTTTGACCGACTATATGTTACAATGTTGTCAAGCTCTTGTATTTTAAGAAAAGACGTACATATTTTTAATCTAATTTAACGACCCCACAAGGACTTTGGTCTAGGGTATATCATCTTTTACACATTTCATAGATTCCGCAAGGATATCTTAGATTTAAACTTAATCCATTTCAACCTGACGCGCAACATGATGACAAGGCAACAGGTACATATACGATTATGGATGAATTCAAAAGAATACCTCCTGCTGCACGAATATATAAATTGATCGAATCTCTCTGCAGACCTGGACCATACCTGATTTCTGAAACACATAACTATACTTCGGTCGTCGTATAGCGTCGTCGTCATTGCGTCCATCCGTCCATTCTATATTCCGTTCTTGGTATATACTCGTATAATCGTTAAAATAAAGACGACATGTCCACGCGAACTGTAACAATCGGTTATGCTTAACCATTACATCTCTCGCTGCTCTGAGCTGACTCTGGCGGACTGGATGGCGGTCTGGCTGCATGGGGCAGTTATATCAATTAAACAGCCCATTCGCAAAGAACATGCACTTGATGCCCGGACCCAACTGCATCAGTCCTAGAAGATTGCCATTTTGTGCGTGGGTTGTGGGTTGAGTTCGAGTAAGCCTGATGGGACTTCGTTTGCATATAGTATTCTGTATTTTTTTTAACGTCCGTCCGTGAGACATTGTGTCATGTTATCACTGTAGTTTTTTGTTAATAAAATAATAATAGGAGACCATTAAAGATTAAAAACATCGATTCATCCAGTCCGGCCCGGAAAGTCTTTTCTTTCATATTGATATTGTACAGATATACATACAAGAGCTGGAGGGAGGGAGGGATGTATGTTTATGTATATGCATTGGGAAAAGGATCTCGCAGCAAAATGTGATTGCTCGCTCGAGAGAACTCGAAATAATGTTGTAATTGTTTTTCCATGTACACGAGATTGCTGGATGTCATGAATTACGATTGACTTGCAACATGAACGTGGAATTCCATGCTATATACATATATGTATATGTATATTCCATCTCAAGGCCGACATAGCTCTATACACGAAATTACGGAAAACACAACACAAAGTTTCCTTGTGAGGATTAAATATGCATATAGGACAACAAAAACAACAACAATAACAACTGAAACTGACAAAGCTGATTCTGGTGATGGTGATTTTGATGCTTATGCTGATTCTGATGCCGATGCAATCAAGTTTTATTTGATTGAATTTTCGATTCTGGAAAAGTTTTCCAAGCTTACGAAAGGAATATACGGCTCTTGTGAAGTATAAGATCTAATGCAATAAGGGCAGCAACATAAACTATCGAATCGTGTCTTTTATAAGGACGACGAAGGACGAAAACTTCTCATCCAATCCTTGATGATATGGGATATGCAGTATGCACAAGCCATTCAAAGGATATATCGAACCCTCTGCACCTACCAACATGCTCTCTGGTGCATCATTGCAATCAATAAAGTAGATGGATATTCATTTGTTTACTAACTTATTCATTCACAATAGTGAAATTTTAATAATTGAGAATTCGAAGGACTCCACGGTGAGCTGAGTGGCGAAGTGGTTCAGTGGTCACATATATAGTCCATCATTGCGTAACTGATGGCATTATACAATAGCTTCATCCATCAGGAATAAGAAGGCATGATGCACTGCAGAAACGGTTCCGGCGCTATCAAGAATGAGCTCAATGGGAATTTCCTATCCGATTTTTTTTTAAATATTTATCTGTCTCTGATGTAATTAACTTAAGGATAAAGGATGTACAATTGTACATCACATGTAAAACTTTTTGATTTTAAGAATGTGATCCATGAAAGTTGGAAGGATGAATTGGATATGCGACGCGACAAGGGATTGTGAAATTTGGACGAGGAAACATTTTGTTGTTTATTTAGTGATTATTTAAATAGTCCGAAAACGTATTGTTTCCGTTATAAGAAAATGGGTAATTCAACAGTTCGTCCTGATTTTAAAATTAAAAGGTTCCTTCGTTCGTCTCCAATAACACTCCTTTCGACACACAAGTTCGACTGAAAAAAGCCAAGTTGTTTGCAGCACAGTTCACTGTTAATTCGATGCTGCCAAAGAGTGTCAGGAATCCTCGTGGACTTCAAAGCGTAAAATAATCTATGGGACGAATTTTCTCTCACACTCATTTAGTTCCTTAAGTACTTAGATCTCAACATTCACAAATCCGCTGGCCCTGATAGCATCCCCGCAATTTCCCGGCCTCAATTCCGATATCCACAAAAAAAAACACTGGTGTGCCCCAAGGCTCCGTTTTGTCTCCGACACTCTTCTTTAATTTTATAAATTATATTTTGTCGGAAACTTATCTAACCCTCTTAATTGTTTCCAATTCGTATTAGCTTACCTTAAGATAGCGTACCTAAAAACTTTTGATTTTGACTTTTCCTAAAGTATAATTTGCGAGAGTTGAATCAATTCTTTCTAATTCCTGTATCCATGAATTTAAAGAAGTTATAATGATACAGAAATTAAGAACTCTGCTTTTGTCCCTTCTTAGCTTCAAAATCCCTTCTCCGGGCTAGGTTTGATATCATATCTTTAATAATCTCGATTTTTAAAACCAAGCTCTTAAAATCCCACCTTTTTCAATCAAAACTAGTTTGTTTACCTTTAAAAATTGTCCGATAAGAATGTTTTGATTTTAAAAAGCTTGATTAGATAATAGACCAGGATCTTGAACAACCGGAATTCTAAGAAGAATGAATTTCAAAAAAAGTATTTTAGCCAAAGGCATTTCAAAAACTTATATTAATTTTTTTGAAAACAGAGTTATTTCGATAAGCTTCCCTCTTTCCCCTAGAACCATTATACTTACTATTCGTAAAAAAAATTGTGTGACTTAAAACATATTGCTTAAGTCTATAGACTTTAGTTCCGAAGTCAAAAAAAACTTTGACTTTTTTGACATCTCAGACATTTCAAAAAAGTGTCTAATCATATCCTAAAATTCACGTTGTTTTTATCTGACCTTTGTAAGGAGAGGTCGTTTTAACAAATTTTGCTCCACTTTCCAGGTTCCTACTTGTAAATTTTACGACTTTTTTGAAAAATTTATCAAATGTCAATTTTTTGAAGAAATATATGCAGCAGATATTCAAAATTAATAGAATTTGTGTATAAGTTAACTCATTTCTTCTAAAAAGAAAATTCCGTCAAGGATTTTTCTTCCTTAAATGTTATTTTAATTACTTTAATTCAGGACAACATTTTTAAAAAATGCACCTACATGTCAAATGTGTGTCTCTTTTTCTAAAACCAAGATCGATTAAAAAAATATGTAAATGTTAAGTATTTAAAAAATCGGGCCTTTAATTTTTGCAATGCATCTGGAGATGGACCACCCGAAAGGAGACTGCCGCCTGACATTTGCTTAAGGAGTATATTGTATAGCAGTGTCTATGTCAGCATCCTATAAAAAAGGACCTCCAACGTGCGAGTTCTTTGATCCCATTTCACCTTTTTTTTTTTTCTTTCTTCTGGGTATAACAACTTGCACTTCGTCATCTTATTGTGCCTTAGACCATTTGCTTGCATTTTTTTGTTCATTCCAGAACTTGAATATAAGATCAAAATACGAGCATCAGACAAAAAATTAGCATATTGCGCCTGGAGTTTATATCAGGATCATATTTCACATTGATCTGGATCACGCACGTTTACACGTATTATTAACTTGTTGGCAGCTTAGGCTCTTTATGTATATATGGTCCGAAGGGATTTCGGGGCAATGCCGAAAATTACCTCATTTTGAACCAGACTTCTTGTTAAAGATCTCCCCAAAATCTACCCCCACTCCAAGCTAACAAAAAACAAATTTGAAAACAGACAATGACTTCAGGGAGGGATACCTAACTTCTTTTTTTACATATTTGGTAACTCAATAGTTTGATCGCGTGGCCAATGTCGATATATTTCACCTTCTGGCAGGGTAATCGTATGGCAGGTGTGATGTGTGCTGTGAGGTCGTCTGAGGCTACTTTTTTGTTTGTTATTTATCTGTTGGAGGTATCGCGCGACCATCTGATGCACACGACGGACCATGTCTCCTATTACCTGGAGGCCCGTTTGTCTGTCGATATAAACGAGCATAAATATGATTGAAAGGAATTCGAATAGACAAATTAATCAGTCTCCTAGACTGACCAGGTCCAACACTGCGATACATGATCCCTTTCTATTCAAAAGATACTTTATTCAATTTGCGATATACATATTTTCCTTTTCCTGATGTTTTTGTTTCCTTTTTTTGCATCCTGATGAAGATGAGGAGGAGATGAATATCTTCTTTTTGTTCCTTTTAAAAAGGATAATTTCATACATACGGAAGGATATAACATCTTTTGCTGTCTTTTCTTTTTGCATGTTTTTCATGAACACCTGGTGTGTCATTGATGATTATGTTCCTTTTGTTGTTATATGTTTTTATTTATTTCTTGTTGTTGATCCTTGTTGGATTGGTTGATTTTGGTCGGCAAACATTTGTTGCAATGGTTGATGATAAGAAAGAAAGATTTGTTCCTTTTCGATTGGAAATTTATAAATAAATAGTTCCTACCTATTGACTCGGTATCTTTTTTAGGGTTTGTTTGGATAAATTATTTTGTATAGGTTCCGAAAGTAGAACAAAGTTTGATTCTTACAACAAAAAACAAATTTAAAAGGACTAACTCAACGACGAATGTTAATTTTTACATTTTCACATTCTCAAGGATATGTAAACCAATTTATTCAAAGTCTCTCAAAGAGATACCTACCCACTCTTGTTCTTGAGCCTAGCGTGAAATAGATAACCTGTGTAAATATTTGTGCAAATTCCTAAAGAAAAAAAAGGTTCTATCCCTACCGCCTTACCTATGTACATATAAATATATCCAATATATGTAGGATCCTACCTATAATATAGGACTTGAAATTGAAACAAATCTACCGACAATTTAAGTGTGGGTCAATTAATTGGTTTGGTGTGGTAGAGAGGTTTATGGTCTGGTTATCACACCTGTGGGTACACACAAAAAAGAGAACAAAACAGAACTAGGTAGATATGTTTATTGGTTTGAAATGGGAAAATAAAGTTTATTTTGAAAAACAAATATTTGCAATTATTTTTTGACCACAAAACTTTGTAGTGCGGTTGAAAGAGGCAGATAGCATCAATGAGAGAGGTGAAATCAAAATCGAAATCGACCAGAAATATTATGACCAGTTTACAAATTAAAAGTGGGAATAGGATTATATTGACGGTTGGCATATAGGGATGCATCAGTCATAAAGCAATGCTCATTATAACCCGCGTTGTAGGTGCAAATCTGTACAGAAATTTAGTTACTTTTTAAAATAAATTAATCAGGTCAACTTTTATATGTATCAGACCTGTGAACTGACTTTATATATTCTTTTGTATGTTTTCAAATTCTCTGAAACTCAATTGTCATTACTTAGGAGCATGGTGCGAATATAATGAAATGAAATCTGTAAACATTTAAATGTTCATACAGCGCACTTTACCATCAATTAATTGAAAAACTAATTTCGTAGCAACTTTATTATCGACAGTAGTTGTTAAAGGATGTAATGTGTTTTGATTAGTTTGCACTGATAAATGTAAATATGTAAATAGTTAAGAGACGGCATCATATGGTTTGGCTACCCTGATGCCTTTCTAAAAATAATTTTTAAACTAAGTTTGTAACTCTTGCTGCACTGGAAGCAAATATTCAAAGCATCATTTACGCCACAAGATTTGTTGATAAAAGTATTGAAAAAATAAAACTGATCGAATGGAATATCCCATGACTGATCCCTAGCACGAAATAGGGCCTCAACTACTACCTTCCCGCTATTGTATACAATTCCTAACGATGTTTTTGAACTCCCTCCAGCTTTTCCCCAATATCAACGATTTGTCATTGACTATTCTTCTGCAGAGTCCTTCATATTTCTTCGATTCCAATAAAAATAGAATTGGTGATAGTATGCAACCCTGTGTGAATTCAATATCTTCTGACAATTCACCTTTAAGTAAGACGTGACGTTTAGACCCGTCATAAGTCGACTTTAGAATAGCAATTAGTTTATCCGATACCCCTCCTCATAAGCTGTCGAAATTCCTTCTCAAATTGATGAACAGCAGTTGAAGTGGTGATCTATAATCAACGCACTTCTATATGATGATCCATAAGGTGTTGATGTGAAACCGTTTACTATCTAAAGTTTTCAAGCTCTTAAAAAAACAACCTATACTTAATTTAAGTTAAATAAAGGCATCACTGTGAAGTGATAAATTTCAGGAACATTTGGTGATTAAACTGAGACTAGTGTCAAATAGCCATTATTTCTAAATTCTTTATTCAGGTATTGACTCCTAACATCTACAAAATCGGACTTTTTTAGTCTAAAGGTTTGTTTTAAGGTTTAACTTGGAAAATATAACTTTCGCTAAGTTTAAAATCTCAAGACGATTAAAGTTTTGTATCAATATCTATGTAGTACCCGTAGTGTGATGGTAAGTGCGTTGGATTGTCATGCCAGAGGTCTTGGGTTCGATCCCTGCCTGTGCCATCTAAAGTTTTTTTCACGGCTACTGTCTCTTGCGAGGAATTGACAAATCCTCCAAGAGTAATTCTTATCATGAAAAGTGCTTTCTCAAATTAGACCTTCGGATTCGGCTTAAAGCTGTAGGTCCCCTTCATTCCTGACAACATTACTCGCACACAGGAATGGTTGAGAGTTGTAAGTCACTAGGCCCTAGTTCTGTTGCGCCACCTAATTTATTTATTTTATTATCAATATCTAATGCAATTATGTTATTTTCGTTTAATTTTGTTAAGAGGGGGGCTGTTATAAGGAAGATGAAAAAAGTGAAAGATGGCTTTTTCACTTAATGAAATATGACAACCTTTTGTTTTTGACAGTTGGGTGAATTTCTCTTCCTTGTTTTTGATATTTGTTCTTCCAACAACACTCCCAAATTACTCTTCTCTCAAGTGTTGCCAGGATTGCCTAACATTACCTTAGACTATTTAGTTAAATCCCATAAAACAGACAGTTTCCTACAGTGTTCGAGATATGTTATTTATATTCCATACAGATTTATGTCATAGATCCTTATTTCTTCATTAGTTTTAATAAATTTCTCTTAAATTATGACCTTGTTATATTTAATATATATATTTCAGAAGGCCATCTGCAAAGTAGATAAAATATCAAAATGCCCATTTCTGTAGATGACCTCGTATACTATACATATCTCAATTTTCTTTGTTGTTATATGAGCAATGAGCTTACAAATTTATGCTATCTAGTTACCTACCTAACCTACCAACCAACAGTACAAAACAAAAGACCTTATACAACAAGTCTCTCATCGTCGTCGACGACGTCGAAATTGTCCTTATATGAATTCGCATAACATCTTTCTCCATAAACTAGACATAGAGCCAAATGAGCATAAACATGAACTATGTTCTTGTGTTGCGGTAAATATTTGTGTTCATTATTCTGGCAAATTGGCATAGTTCCGGGTTCCGGTCACCAGTTGTTGTTACTGTATAGAATAGAGTATAGTCTTCTGTCCAGAGGAGAATGTAACTCCGTCTATATGATTTCGCACTCTCTGCATCATCAAGACTCTTTTAGTATCCTATCTATAAGGATGCTCCTGAAGCCAAGCAATGAGAACGACAACGACAACGAGGGCCTCTGAATTCATTCTTCCTTTTCCCTGATTAATTGGAACATTAGCAGGTTCCGTTTGACTGAACAGCATACTTATGCGTTGCTCTAGGTCCTGCCTTCTGGGTCCTGATGTCTGCTAGATTCTTACCATTACCATAGTTCTAGCCACAGACATCTGCAACAGCAGCAAAAACCAAAGCAGAAGCAGGAGCATCAGAACATGAATGGGTCAACAACAATATCATAGAATTGTTACATCATACCTACCCGTTCATCATTTCATTACAGCCTTTTAAGCTAATTGGCTTGTCATTTAGTATGAGGCGATCCCAAAAGGACGAACTCCATACACAAAACACATATCTCTTGCGAATTTCGAAGGAAGAACTTCGTTCTTCGTTCGTCGTCGTCGAGTCGTCGTTGTTGCTCGCTGACAACATTGTTTTAGATGGTTTTCCCAGAAAAGAGCGTGTTCGACGGTTATAACTGTGGTTAAAACACCAACCAAACCAACGCCCATTATATAGAAGTATATTTCGCAATATGAGTAGTGTCCTATGTGGGGTAGGTCCTGATGGGTATATAAAAGCTACAAAATAGAAATATGCAAACAAATAAAAAGTTGAAGACAACAATTAAAGTAAATAAATTTGCGATTTTTCAGAACATGTGTGTGCTAGAACTGGAAGGACCTTCATGCACGAAAGTCCTTTTTTCTTAATTGTTCACTCTGCTTCCGCTACGAGAATATAGTTTTTGTTTTTAGTTGAGTCGTATCGTATATGAGGGGACTGTTTATTTTGTAATTCTAGGAAAATTTGTGATCTAAAAGATGCAATGTTGGTAAACTCTACTCCCATGAGTGTGTCCTTTTTTAAGCAAAATTGAGGTGGAAACGTTCTTTTTTTTTGGGGAAAATATTCCAACAAATACAACATCAACATTTTTCGTTGTGACTTGCGACAACGGAGAAATGCAAATAGCAGCAGAACCATCCAGCCCAGAGATATTATCTCATGAAACCATACAATTATTACAGTTTACAAAAACTTTTTGTAAGTGAACTTTTTGTGGATTTTATAAACTGTCAAATTGAGTTGATATTGTCCCCATTGTTCCACTTACCTACCTACTCTAATAACCTACTTTTTGTTTCAAGTTGGCATAAGAGGAAATAAAATGGATATTTTATTTGAAAAGTTGAATGGATATGATTTTTAGATTTAACTCATGAAATAGCAGATAACTTTTCCAATAATTAGAAATGTTTTGTTGGTAATCTTTCATCAAAATTCAAAACCTAATTGTAGGAATCAAATATGTTAATGTTTCGAGACTTGTTGTCAAGGTTTTTAGAGAATGTTTAAGTTATCTAATTAAAAAGGATCAAACCGCTTGTTTCAATTTTTAGTCAAATAGATTTTTATACTCATTATAATTTATAAATTAAATAGAAGCATAAAGTGAAAAAGTTCAGCAAAATAAAATTGTTTGCCTCAGTTGGGAAATCAAATTTCCGGTTGTTCATATCAATTATTTGTCATTTCCCAAATAAAGATGAAAAAGTAAAATCGAAATACATTTATGTGTAAAAATTCATAAGCCAATTTGTTTTTGAAATGATGGAAAACCAAATAAAAAATTATTAAAACAAATAAGTCGTCAAATTAACCAAATAAGCTCAGCAAATTCGCTGAACTCACACACGACAATGGAAAAAGTTGTTTCCTTTTTTATTTTTTATTTTATTTCGGTGATCGGGTAATTTTTTTCTTTTTGGAAACATAACATTCATGGATGGATTTCGATATATAATTGCAAGGACTTTTGATTTGGAAGCAATACATTGAATTCGGTTATTATATGCATTCAAATTAAAAGGGTTTTTACGTATTCGTATGAAATGCAGATGGTTATCGAGAGGGTTTTAAATTGAATACACGGCGGAAGAGTTGATTTGTTCTTGAATTTTAATAGGTTTATAGTTGTTTTATGAATAGTTCGAATATATTTTGCTTTATTTATACTGAAACCATACACAATAATTAAATGTAGTAATTTAATAACGTCTGATTCTCTCTCTTAATCTCTAATTACAATTAATAGCTAATTCAAGCAAAATTCCAAACAATTATCAATAAAAAAGTGATAAACTGATTCAAATGAATTTAATGAAACTATAGTAAAATTTTACCTATTCGAACTAATTTGTTCTTTGTTATTATTTAAATCAAACTTAATTCTGAAATTCAAAACAATTCTCAATTTCCTTTTAAATCCCCGAGTAATAAACTAAATTAGACAACCGCATTTCCAAAAATGTATAAACTCCATAAATACTCCGATTTCCAAATTTCCTCAAAAACACCATAACTTTGCATCAGGTATTACCCCCATAGTTTCCTTTCAACAAATCGTATATGTATTGCATTTACGAAAACCAAATTTTATGATGATGATGATTTATCTATTTTCAAAACTGATAACTACATGGAAATTTATACAAATGACTGTAATGGACGCACGAAATATAGATTAAGTTCTTCCCCAACACCCTCTTTGCGCAGCTGAGGGATAAAACAAAACTTTACTCTGCAATCAGTTTACAGAGATACAAAGTAACCTACTTTTCACTATAGGAAAACTAGGTGTAGGTAACAAATTTGCATCTCGTTACTTGGAAGCACGAAATAATATTTCATCATTTGGCTCACGCTCATGCTCAGCTCTAGCCCGGCAATTTTAACTCCTTGTTTTATAGCTGTCGATAATATAGCACATAAATATTCCCGATTTAACACTCGCTACATCCGCGTAGGGACAATTTCCGGTGATGATGCTGAATCACACCAAACTTTGTGCGGGTATTGTTCCGTTTCAATTGTCATGCACCAGCGCCAGCTCCAGCCCCATCGCTAACCAAATCGAATGCCCTAAGGGTTAGCACGAAAACGAACCGAAATGGCCCTGTGGCGTTGTTGACACTGTTGAATCTTAGATTATGTTTGATTTCTCGTCCTCCGTGCCTCGCTCATCGTTGATTCTATGTCTTTTTTCACCCCCTCAGGTGGCTCGTTTAATCGAAATGAATTGTCCCTCGGAACTTTGCATGTATAAATTTTGAAGCTTTAGGTTGTTTTAAAAACGCCTATCTCCGTTCTATATTATATACTTTATACATAGTCACTCGAATCTGGTGGTGTTATAATTATAATATTGTGGCATCCCCTTGATGGTGGCGTTGAAAATTAAATTATTTCAAAATGAACGAACAAAATATAAAAAAAAGTGGAATTACAAAGCCATAAAAGGTAAATTACCGTTGTAATTATCACAGGGCATATACATTGTGCATTAAACACACATAATGTTCGGGAATTGTAAAATCATTAATTTCGTGGTATATCTACATGCGGAAATGCTTAATGTGCTTTAAACTCGATTAAAAATGTTGTCGTTACGCTTACGCTTACGCTTATACGTCTCCTCCTGGATCCAGAATCCTGGTTTCAGTTTTTGGTTCTGATGATGGTTGGCCTGGCTATTACCATTTGCTCAAATTCGTGGTTGTTGATGCCCAACGTTTTATAATGATGTGATATTTTTTTTTATATAATTTGCATATGCATACCTACGTTTATAATCAGAGACTCTTAACAATTTAATATGATGCTTTGTTATGTGTTGACAACTAACAATATAAATGTAGATAGGTCGATATGAATGCACTAACCAATTTAACAACACAAACAAAAATTATAGCTCTCGGAATTTAAAGTTTCAATTACTTTAATTCAGAAATGACATCAGTATGCATTTCAAAAATGCGTGGAGTTACTCTCCGACAAAAAAAAACAAAATAAATAAAAATAAATTAAGTCTTATTTTAATTGCATAATAAACAAAACGAATTTAAATCCGAAAAGGGAATAAGACTGTTTAATAAAATACCTACTCTTCATCTATCTTCTTTAATTACAATTAAAAATTAAGTACGCTTGTTAATAACTCCATCACCGCACTCTGCAGAATTTTTATTCAAGTTTTATTTATTTTAAATGTTTACGGTTGCAATTTATTGAGTGAAATGAAAATACATTTTAGAGAATATTTATTTTTGTAACAATTATCAAAGTTATTGGCCTTAAATCATCCTTTTTATATGAAATTTGTATGAAAAACAATAACGAAAGGAATACCAACGAATCAAATGAAATGTTCGTTCTTGTTGATTCTCATTCTTTCAATTGTTATTTATGAAGTCAGTATAGAATTTTATTTGTCTTATTATCAAAGTTATTGGCCCTAAATCAGTCTTTTTAGTCGAGATTTGCATGAAAAACATTAATAACAGAAGGACCACAAATTAAACATTCGTTCTTGTTGATTCTCATTCTTTTAAATTACCGAAGTCAATAGAGTTTTTTTTCCCTTTGGCTTATTCTTAAGACATGGAAGGTAAGATGGTTTTTACTGCATTTCGAAAAATAAAATTTAATTGCTTATCACAAAATCAGTGCCAAGAAATACACAACTAGATTTGTTTTTTTTTAATTATAGACAAATTTGACATAAACAGTTTGAATTTTCGTTTTGAGGTTTTGTACTTATTTGGAAGCCCAATTCTGATGATCTTTTGATTCAATACTTGCAAGTTTAAGTACGATGTGTAACATCATTATAATATATCTTGAATTCTACTTACTTTCTTACGAATCGTATACAGATTTATTAGATCACGGAAGTAGGAAATGGAAGCCACCTCATAGACTTTCTAGACATATTTTTGATATCTGGAAAAGATAAGATATTTCACTTCGACAGAGTTTGTCCTTCATCAGAACATTTAATATAAGTTAAAAACAAATAAAAACGATTTTTTTTTGTTATCAAGCCCCCATGGTAACTGGCTCAAAATAAACACAAAAAAACAAGTAAAATGTCAAAGTTCTGATTGAAAAATTTAATAAATATCTACCAAACTGGGGTCATACCTCTCCTCCATATCTACATGTACACCACTGTCCATCTGGCAACTGTTGCTAGGCAATATATAAATCAACCCAGGCCTAAGAATTTTATATTTCGATTTATTTCTGATTTTGAAAACCTCCGGATGAAAAGTCATTCTAATTGAATATGTCATCCTTTTCAATTTTATAATTTCCAGCCGTCTCGACGACAAATAGCCCATTTATCTTCTGCCTATAGATACAGCAGCAGCAAACATCAGCCAGCAGCCATCAGCAACCAGCAGCCAGCAGCCAAAAGCAGCGGAATCAAAGTCCTTCAATCCTTCGGCACGAAATGAATATTTAGACGAGGATTAAGGGCAAACAACATGACACCTAACACCCGGCGGCACACGACAATTCCATCACCAAAGGCATCAAATTACTTAAAAGGTCGGTCTGTCGGTCACCGAAAAATTGAAAAAGAAAAAAACAAAACAAAATTCCTTTGCACAGAACCACGATGTGGAATTTCAATACACAAACCTACCTAATGTACATAATATGTAGCTATAGGTATGAACGTCTCTTCAGTCTGGTTCCTATAAATGACGATCCTGTGGAAGACAAATCAAATAACGAAAAATGAAAAAGAAATTTGCTCCTTCCAAACCAACCAACCATACCAAGTGACCCAATCGCCAATCCTCGTCAACAGCTGACGTTTTTTGCAAATACTATCAGACTTGACTACATTTAGCTTCTAAATTTAAATCTAGAATAGGTTATGGTATATAGATATAAGGTTAAAGAAGGTACATTCTCACTTTGAATACTGAGGACTAAGGAGAATTGCACAGTGGCAGTCGTGAACAATCAAAACAGGAGCCAAGTTCATTTGATTTGATTTGGTGTTTTGTTTTCCTTTATTTCGTTTGTTGTTTTGTTTTCCTTCTTTTAAAGATTTGCATAATTTTAAGCGAGGGAATATTGTAATCATAAAAGATTTGATCAAAAGCATTGCAAGTAAGTTAATTTATTCTAAGTCGAAAAAAAAGTTAAATGGAGGTTTTAAACTTTATAAAGACTGTAATTTAAACCCAGGTTTATTATAGGGCTTTTGAACAGATGTTTATGTTAATTATTCTGTTTTATTTAGACATCTAGTTTATACTTAAGTGAAAAATATTACTCTAATCCATTACCACTAATAAGCAAAGTAACTTATTTCAAAAATAACGTTTCTCAACTTCTAAATAAACTTTAAAATGTTAACGCGAAAGAAAATAGGAATTATTCATAGTACAGGATATTTCGATGGTTTGACAGTTGAGAATGTTTTAATATTTCTATTCAGTAAGGTTAAGTAATTCATAATCAGTTGATGAATGTCAAATTCACATTTTCAAATTGTGGAAACTTACTGTGAAAAAAGTACATTTTTTATTGAAGTTTATAGAGCACTTCGCCAATGTTTGGTGACGAAACTTACTAGTAACATCATCCGCCTTTTGACAATAAAATCATTAACCCTAGTTTACGTATTGGGGTTCGAGCGAACCCCAAGTTTGGTTATAGAATTATTGTTCGTGTCGTAAACTAGGGTTAACTCAATTACGCCACTTAAACATTCGTAAAGTTTTTTGCCTCACACTTTTGTATAGTTATTTTAATGCACAATTATCTAGTCAAATAGCCAGCTGCATTCTTCTCCTTAAACAGTTTTATTGTAGTACTCACGCTTCTAGAAATGTGACATAGATTCGTTCTATAACCGTACTACACGAATGTGGAATGTGTTTCCCTGTCTTTCTCTGTAATTGCAAAGTTCATGATTTCAAAATCAAATTACACCAACAACCTCTCTCTTTTTTCTAATGCTCACACTATGTCCTTGAAACTATTTCAGTGTGCGCTAATTATAAAAGAAAAAAAAAGTCATGCTTACTTTATTAGGCACTACGTTTTGCCTAATTAATTGGTTAACGTTTCGCTACAAACAATGAAGGTGCGACTTATGATAAAATGGTACCTCGAATAAGCGGATTCATGCGACACGAATGATGGATTATTCGTATTAGTACTGGTTTTAAGTAAAACAACAACAATCTATCAGATATGTCAGTCTATACTCGCACCATATGTAGATACATATATGCAGTGTGTGTTGCCTAAGTAAATCTCAATTATATCTCTGTCATGGCAATTTAGTCGTTGATTAAAAATTCATACTTCCCTGATGCTCATCCCCTAAATGTTATATAAACATATGCACTGCACATATGTGCACAATGCACATATAGTATAGAAGTGTGTTCATTCAGGACATCTAGCATCAGAATTTGTCCTTAAATGAGTGTGATGATTTTGTGGTTGAGTTGACATGACTCGTCTAATTGCATGCGATTTTTCATTATATTCCTTCTGAGTGACCCAGAGCAGCTGGCGATGCATTCTTGTGTGCTGTTTGGGAGGAAGAAGCGTGAGAGTTTGAGCGCTGAAGCCAAATGGCATAAAGCAAACCGGAATCAAGACCAAAACTGACCCCAATGATAACACTGACCTACCAACACCTACGACAACCGACGAACGACGAAAGACGACAAGCGACGGACGACCAATCAAAGGCCAAGTTGTCCGAAATTGCTTTAGTAATTTATCAGAGATCGGAAGCTGGCTTAAAATTAATTAATTAACTGAGAAATCTGTGTAGTCAGCGTCACTTTGGCATATCCTGTCTTTCGGTAGTCCTTTCGTACTTCGTCGTCCTTCGTCCTTCATTTCACATTTATATAGAAATACCTATATTGAAATTTGGAGAACCTAGGGTCGATTTATCAATGTCGAACGTTGGATTTTGTTAAAGTTAGATGAGTGTGTCATTAGCCTGTCACAATACCGTCATCGAGAGAAAAGGGCTTTTAATGCGGTTCGGACGGATATAGTCACGTTCACATTTATACAAACACATACATATGTACATTGTACATATATGTTGGAAATGTGGGACGAATGAGACGTGGGAGTAGAGTGTTTATTGAATATATGTCCTGTCCTGGTTAACAAATTGAAATGTTTGTCCAAGCTAAAGCATATGTCATATCGACTGTATCCGATGACAGGAAATCAATAATTCGTGGCTGTAATTGACTTATTACCTGATCTATGTAGAATATATTCAATCAGATACGGTATAGGAAGGTCATAGGTTGTCCGTTTTTCGAGAAGGTTTGGGTGATGGTGATAAAAGCGCATTGGGAAACAAGGACATTTTCATTTTCAAACACTGCACGTTTTTTTTTTTTAATATTATTTTCTTTTGGTTATAATGAATTTTCAGTTTTTGAAATGAGTGGAAAATAAATTCAAATAACATTCAACGGAAGCACTACACAAAAAAAAGTTTTGCATTTTGGCATTTGCAGTTTGCAGTTTGCAGTTTCCTCCTTGTTTGGTAATATAATATTTTATTTCTGTTTCACTGATGTTCATTATGCAATTTCTCTATTTGAGGCGGAACTGTGAATAAAAAAAAAGCAATTTTGTTCGGCGAGATGAATTATTATGGGGACATAGAATATCTGGACGAAGAAATGGTGCGGGGGAGAGTTAATGCGGCAGTGATGGTGTTGCTGCTGCTGCATTTGGCCATAAACTCGTCGTGTCGTCCTCTGTGTCGTATATAGTCGTTGTGATTTCCTCGTCGTCGACGTACGGTCGTGTATAGTTGAAAAGATTTTCCTTTTGGCTTAATTGAAAAAGGATTTTCAAAACTAATCAACTGGAATTAGTTGTTATACGCTCTATGGCTAAGCTAAAAGCTATGAGGACATATTTTGGACTTATATCGATTGCAGACGTTGCACGAAAATTTTCCATTTTAATATAAAGCAATTTTATATGAAAACTGTTAAAATAGTGGTGTTTCATTTTATGATGCTTTCAACACATTTTTGTTGAATCAGAAGCTTTGTTCTCATGGTCAAAATGGAAATATTAAAATATAATCCAAAAGATTTTTGAAATATTATTTCCTATTCGAAATTGACTGCATTTTTGTTTATTGTGATGATTTGAAAGGATATTTTTTTTTAAAGCTGAAGTTTGATTAAAAAACAAGTAAATATCCTTCAAAACGGGTTAAAAAACTTGAAACTGAAACTGACAATGCGCTAATCTAAAAAATACAGAAAAGTGGTTTGGTTTCCGGAAGTTTTGCGAAAACCACGTCTTCCTATTTTCGCGTATGTTTGTTTTTATATGCAAACAACATAATATCGTATTTCATTAAATTATTCAGGAAACCATAACTGGATACGAACATATTACAATCGTGCCAAAAATTATGGCACCCAGAATATGGAAAAAAAAAACTCCCGTATAATACAAGACAAGATTAACAAAAATTCAATATTAAACCAACCATCAGTGAAAACCGAATATTTACTCACTCTCTCTCTCTCTGCTTCCAGTCCAACGAATCCTTCAAGGGTCCCCACTAATTGCATTATCCCTAAACGACTCAACACTAAGTGTGTCGAGTGCACCTTGACTCAACATCAACATAACATAACATCCTCTAGATCACTCGTCTGGAAGTAAAATGTTAATATGTCATTAGCCAGCAGTGCACAGAGTTCGTCCTGATGGCAACGAGCGAGGCCCTAAGTTAGGTATAGTGTGTAGGTAGGAAGGTATAGTGCTATATAGTGTGAATATCCGTTTTGGAGGATATATATTATATTCAAGAACCTTTATAGGAACACAATATTGCATGGCACTGACTTGGGTTCCGTTTTGTTATATTTATGTAACTTAATCCTTGGCTCAAAAGAGCACGACTGGTCGGCAAGCCGTGCCATCAACTTTAACGTTTTCTTCGTCTTCGTCGTCGTCCTTTGCTCTGTGTATATTATATGTAAGACTTTCCTAATTTGCTGTATATGTCAACAAAGTCATGTGTCACCGGTGTCATACACAAGAAGCCAGCACGTGTCGTTCTCGAAATATATCTACAAGTATGATGTGTAGTGTAAGAGTCGAGTATATGCAGAAGGTATGATAATAATTCTAACCGACGACGACGACGCAGGCGAATGCTTCTTAAGAAATCCTAGAAAATTCGATTCGGTTGAGCTATAAATTATGAATCCAAAAACCTAGATTCTTTCATTTGGTATCCACTTATCTCGCATTAAGGCGTGTTGCTTGAAGTTTTATTACGGTCCACTTGGGATCAGTAAGCGAGCATAAGATGTTGTTCATAGTTTTCATAAGAATTTTTTTTGTTGAATTAAGAAAAGTAGGTAAATCAAAGGCAGATGTCCTAAGCAGCCTAAAATGAATTTAAATGTTCTAAATTTAAAAAAAAGGATACAAACTCAGGACCCTTTTTAATAAGCCCATTCTAGAATAGAAAAAGAACAACCACTAAATTACGATATACCTACATATGATTTTAAATGTTCATTGAATTTTAATTTTTATTCAATTTATGGTTTGGTTTCCAATCCAATAAAAAATATGAGTCCTAAAAAAATTAATATATAATAATTTTATTTCACACATATGGATGGATATGACGGAGCTAATTGATGCATATTTAAATCCTTATGATTAATAAGCTTTGTATGTTTTCCAATGTGGTCTTTTTTATAGTTTTATGTGAAATAATTCTTTTACCACAATATTGCTCATGGGCATTTGTTTATGATTTTTA
This sequence comes from Eupeodes luniger, assembly GCA_951509635.1. Classification (NCBI taxonomy): domain Eukaryota; kingdom Metazoa; phylum Arthropoda; class Insecta; order Diptera; family Syrphidae; genus Eupeodes; species Eupeodes luniger. Next base: position 4,406,206 of record OX608074.1, read on the forward strand.
GCTACTGTCATATAATTTGTACTAATTGTTTAATGATAGTTATAAATGGCGATGAATTTCATTATTTTGTTAGGAAAATAAAAAAAATTATAAACAATTAAAAGCCAAAATCAAAACAACTCATGTAATCGCTTAAAATTAGTCTACAAGCATGGTAACCAGCTAATTTTAAACAGGCTTCTATAATTCATAAAGGCGCTCTGCCTAAATTATTGCGGCTTCCTAATAAATTGTCAAGACCAAGCAATTTTGCGTCTGTAACCGCTTAGACCCTGTAGCGAATATTCATTCTTCTTCGTTGCCTTTAGCCAGAGGGATATAATTCGAGAATTTTCTTGGTTGGAACATTGTTGTCCATTCGCTCGATGTGCCCTCTTCTCATAAAGGACCAAAATATTTTCATTACGGTGTCATTCGTGGAATTTGTTGCTATCATCTGAAAATTTACAAATTTAAAATTTGAATATAATACAAAAATCATTGCAATAAAATCAACATATTCCATCTCCACGTTGGGCGCCATTGTTAGATAATGTTTTTTTTTTTGTATTTCTCAGGTGTTCGCAACAATTTAGTGTTCTGAAAAAAAAATAATACACAAAATCATTCCAATGTAACTACTCTATTAACAACTCGGACCCCACGTTGTCACGATTCCTCCTAAGTAATAAACAGAAAAGTCTTTGTTTGTTGATAGCAAAACTTTGTCCTCATTGACTTCAAGACGAAATCGTTTTGATTGAAGTGGTCGATCGTGTCGATGCCATTCACATTTCCTAGAAGTTGGGAAGACCTCTTGAAAAAATAGCGCTTTCCAGCTTAACTATTTCGCACTATCTGCTCTTGGATTTTTGTTAAAGAAATCAACCTATAGCGTATCTCCTTATTTGAAGCCTTTGCATGGATCAGTTGAACTGCGTATTTTATAAGGTCAGCTATCAGTTTGTTCGAAATTCAAAGTTCTGACATGCTATAATTTAATTATAAAGACTTAAAAATAATTTAAAAACTCATAACTTATGCAGCACTCATTTAATTTAATATACTTAAACACCTCTATTCAAAACCTTTGGTTCGAAAACTTTCTTTAAAATGAATTATGGGTTGTGGTCCTAAGACTCTAAGTCCTAAAACGTTTCTGTACACTTTTCATCCAACAGAATATCAAACACTTAAAGTTCATATTAAATTTCAACATAATTTAGCCAACTTCAATTGAGCACGCAGAAATATTGACGTAATTTTCCCACTACACATACGTAGCACCTAATCCTACACTCCATCACGATCCTGAATATCTATTGCTTCCGGTATCGAATTAGGTGAACTACCTCCACACTTGATTCTACCGAAAAACATATACAACATACCTATGTTCATATATCAAATCCCTAACAAAACGTGTTGTTGATGTTATTACCTCTATATATGCATGCATTTAAAATATATGCATGCAGCTTAGAGAGAGAGAGTGACATTAGATATAATATAGGAAGAGTGGGCATGGACATTATCTATATTCAGGCTACGACCACACTAGTGTTGCCGCATTAAAATTCATACTCCCAGGTAACAAAACTCAACATAGGTTGAGATAGACAGCTTCATTCAAGTCGAATATACAAGCTATCGCACATCGCACCCTACCAAACTATAGGTATAGGTAGTTATGTAGTCAAAGTGAATATAAGATCCCCAAAGCAAATCTGATTTCATGAATGAAACAAACAATGAGTCACCACCATCATCATCAACAATAACAACAACAAGAGCAACAACATCTACCACGCCGCCACCGACCGCCACCGCAAATTACTCGCACTCTCTATACGCCAACATGTGCACGCGCTCCACTCGTTCGTTTGAGTCGTAATCTAATTGAACGATCCCCAAGTCCGCAGCAATAAACCAAAACAAACCGCGCGCCGCACCAGACAAACGTAAAACAGCAAACGAAACAAACGTCAAACAAAATGAACAAAACCTCCGCAAAATGGTAGAAAAAAAAAGAAAACAACTGAAATCCAAAAAAACAACTGCAACACACTTCGCGTGATTTACTCAAAACATTTCATTGCAATATGCATGCAGTACTAGCAGCAGCAGCGATAGCGGCAGCAGCAGCAGCATGGGACATGGGTGCATTAAAGGTGGGGTGAGAGAGCTACAGCTATCTGGCGACACCGGCTTCCACCGCCACCGATGTATTTTTTTTATGAATGAAAACCAAACTGCACCCCACCTGCCCCATTCCGCTCCGGACGCGGATTCAGGCAACAACTTCTCTGTCTTTGGCCCTGGAACTTAATGACAGCGTCTGTGGCAGACGGCTTCAAAGTTATTAATTATGTTTCCTTCGTGCACCCGTGTGCACATAAAGCAGGAATCGCGCCGATGCGAGATCCTACGCGACATATTGCACACGTGATTGTTGATGGGGTTCCGCAGGGGTGTCATTTGGTTTCGATATTTTTTTTTTTATGTAGGCAGAGGAAGACTCTTCAGCAGTGTAGTAGGTATGAGTGGATATATGATGTGGTGGGTTCCATTTAAGCCATCAGTTTCCGGACGGAATAATCGGCTAACTTATACGGATACACACTTCAGGTAAAACGGAAGAAGACAAAGTCGAATGGCAACTAGCAACGGCAAAGGCAACGGGAACGCAATGAAGACAATCGGATGTGATTTTAATGAGTTTCGGGCAAAAATGATGTCTGTCGAGGGCTTTTTTGTTAATTTTTTTTCGGTGTGGCACGTTTTAAATTGAAGGTTTGGTGCTATAAAAGAGCCCTGTTTTTTGTTTAAGTTGTTTTTACTTTCTTTCATCAGTGATGACTAATAACGATCATTGCCACCGCTGCCTATGGGCTTTGAATTTTGATTTGAAATAAGTTACAGTTACCTACCGGAAAGTACACAAAGTGCTTCAGGAAATTTTTAATGTTTTCTTTGTTAATATCCTCTTGTCTAAACTTATTCACACAATTTCAATAAGCTTAAAGAAAAAATATTTAAATTAAATTTTTTTTAAAGGTTTTTCACTTTCAAGGCCAAGACGCAAAATCGCTCTACTGGGACCTTTCATTTATCATCTTCCTCAACCTAACCTTCATGTTTATGACTTTCGTTTCATGGTATTCAATGAATAAAAATCATTTCAGAGAAAAAAAATTTGTTTTGTTTATTTTTGTTTTGTGAAATACGAGTATCTAATCATTCAATTTGGTCGATGAAAACAACTGCAGGTGGCCCAATCAAAATCGCTTTGGCATACCATAAAACGCAATCAAATCCTTAAATTGACATAAAATCCACAGCAGGGAGTTAACAGTGTATATACCATAAAAGTACATACTTTGTTTTGAATGCAAGAGCTACATTTTACTGATGAAGTTGATAGGTTTTTTTTTCGAAAATATTCGATTTTATTTTTAAATGGCGCCCAACGTGGGATCAATAATCTCATAAATAAAGAGTCAAATAAGATGTGAAACTGATGCTTTGGGAATTGATTTATATCGATATAATAATTCTTCAAATTAGGTGAAAAAATAAGTCTGTCAATATAACAAAAGTAGAGAGCGGTAAGAAACTGTCTCCATGGGAAATTGTATCACAAACTTCCTCAATCACTGTAAAACTTACAAGTGTACATTTTCATCAAAATTAACATGAGAATGGGTAATCTCCTAAATTGCGTGATTGTCAATAGTCACAATTTACCGTTTATTATTCGTGTATTACAACATCTCCATAATACATACAGAAGTTACTTTACTCAAGCAAGAACAGAAACAGAGTAATCGTAATGTGGATGTGAAGTGAACTGTTTTCCAGTTGCTATGTCACTAGACAAATTCCTCCATACACACATTCTCATCACACATTACATTTATAGTACATAATATGCATATATTTGTATTGTATAGATTGTACAAACTCAGACGGGACTGCTTGCTGGTTTTTAGGGTATCGTTCTGGTTCTATAGATGACAAAGCATTAAATTGTTATGTGGAACAATTATCTGTCGTGTATTGTATATTTTGTCGGAAGTCGCAATAGTATAATAGGGAGGGCGCCATTTGATTTGAAATCTAACTGTGTATACCTACTACATATATGCGTTGTGCACATATTTAGAAGAAATGTCATAGAAGTGTACATGTACAGATAACTACTATATGGAAGATGGCACCCAAAGTATCAGGAACTCAACTTACAATGACATTTTATTTCGATGTTTTTCTTTTTTATATGTGATACAACATCATTTGAGATAAAAACATGCATTCAAACCAAATTAGTTTAGCTTTAAATGAGTACTTACTGAAATTGGAAATGTAAGGGCACTCTGGTGAATAACAGAAAATATAAATATTCGTATACCCTGATGGGAGTGTTCTTGAAAATTGACACTTTTTCCTATTGCCAATATTCTTCTATAGAAGAAAGACTTAAATGGGGTTCAGTGGAATAAAATTTGGACCACAAACTGTCTCAGTGGTATACAGCTTCTTCATTCATTGTGCAATAAAATTTTAGTCTTTTGTTCAAAAAAGACATTTTTTGTTAATTTAAATATTCGAGATGTTTTTCAAATTCTATTTTAATTGCCACCACTTGAATAATGAGAATTTTTTAAAGTACTTTTCGAAATTCCTGCACTTAACTTCAAACCTTAACAAAGGCCAATTAATCAATATTGTACATTGTCAATAAAAGGAAGATAATCGGTAAATTTTATGTGCAAATTTTTAATCGGAATATTTAGCATAACTTCAAGTCACGGCGCTACTAATAATAAAAATCCATGAAGCAAAATTCTTGCATAAGTTCGGGTATTGAACTATTCATCTACTATAAACGCTAGTTAACTCTGTGTCCTCAATGTCAATCAATTCGTTCATTTATGGACTATCAAAATAAGAACCACAAAATTATGGCGCCACCGTCGCCGGACGACCGTCTCAAGTACACATATATAATATGTAAGCTCCCTCCTTCCCTCTCTCCATCATTAGGTTTCATGTGTCACAACAGATCGTGACCGTAAACACTTTGATTAAGCCCTCTGTGATGACGTTCGTCCGGATTGTTGACGAAGTCCCCTTTTTTTTCAAAATATGTGTATGATGATCACCCGGTGTCACCCCACTCATCCATCATTTAACTATGCGTTGATTTTTTTTATTTTATTGAAGCTCTCCTGATTCGGTCAATCGTTGGGATGATGACTAAACGCGCTACTTAGTGCGCCGAACACAAATCAAAATCCCGTCTATTTTCCATGTCTTGTGTCAAGCATATGTGAATAAAGTTTACTTCTTCTTCCCGCATCTCAAGCGCAAAGCGAACAAAAGAAGAGAACATTCAAGTCGTACCGCCACCGGATGTGCCAATTGCGGCCACATACTTTTAGTTTCAGTATCGCAGTAGTTGATCCACCCAACGCAACACAACGTTCGCCGTCATCGTCATCGTCGTCGTTGTCGTTGTCGTTGTCGTTGTTATTACTTTCAGGTTTAGTTTTAGTTTAATGTAGTTTGTAGCTCCTTGAAGCAGTTCTTCTAAACCTACCTACCTACCTAACTACCTACTCACTAGTTAACTATATAAGATAGTCAAGTTTTGAACGTTGCACGCGTGTGCGCGACAAATTTACAAATCAGCGTGACGTCTTTTAAATATATGTGTATTTATACATACACCAACGATCAACTAGCTAGCGGTTGAGAGAGGTTGATCGAGAGTCGTTTTGCATAGAAAAGTGTTTTGCGACAATTTCTTTCCATGGTTTTGTTCAAGCAGTCTTCAACAGAAAGCAATGGAATTAGTTCCACAATAATCATGAAGGCGGATGTGATAGGGGGGGGGGGGGGGGGGGTTATTACGTAATAGAAACAACAACTGAAGATATCGGTCAATTTGTGATGTGATGGCAGACATTTCTTGAGTTAGGTTAGGATTTGTATTTCTTTACATACAAAGAATGAACTTAGTGCAGTCCTGAATGAATTAATAGATCTAGCCTTAAAACCGAAATTTAGGCTTAGGCTGATGTAAGTTATATGAAGCTTAATAGGTAAAATGGTGGTACAAGATTGATCCAAAAGATTTGAAGACATAATAGACAACATTTTGGTGATTCCTTTGTCTAGCAGTTCACAATTTGATAATCTAAAATGTTGATTGACGTTAACAAACATTTGTTTTAGGTTAAACGAAGATGTGCATAAGCTTAAGGTACGGTATGACAAATCCTTTTTTTGTCCTTCCTCATAACTGTGCTGTGAATTTCAATCAAAACTATTAATTATTTTTCTACATGAAACCTCTATAACATGTTTAAAAAGCTTAAACACAAATTCAGAAAAAAACGTTGCACATACGCCATGGTGTACCAATTTAATACAAGTTAAGATTTGCTGTTCATTAGTTATTAAAATCCTTACCCTTAGTAATAATACACCAATTATTTCTACCAGACCTTATGACGAGCCAAGAATGATACTTATTTTATGATTCTTTTATAAAATTAAGCCACTTTAAAAATAAGAAAAATAAAAAAATACAATTCCGCTTATTTTCTGCTCGTTACTCCACTAAGTACACTCTCAAAGCTATTATGGCCGCATATTTTAAAATCTGAAGTTGAGTATAAAAAAACAAATAAAATTAAGAACAAACAAACGGGAAAATATCCAAATTATGTTCGTCCTCCTCCACATCATCCTCAACATCATCAACAACAACAACAACATCAACAACAAAATAAAAAGTACAATGCTAAATTATTTCTCTGAATATTCATTGAAACGTTATACGAGTGTACTCAAAAGGACTTCATTACTATGCAGTATTATTTTCTTGTTGGCCCAAACAAAATCTTGTTAAAATTGTCCTGATGATGGGTAGGTAAGGTATAGTCGTATTGTACCTCAATATTTTGCGTCTTGTTTTATATTTTTCTTTCAACATTCACCTCACAAGATGCCCCTTTATTTTATGCCACAATGAAATATTCATTCTCTCCGTGATTCCAATCATTTTGGAGTGCTGCTTCTCTAGCGAGTAGGAGTACTCGTATATATATGAAATACCTTACCTACCCATCGTATCCAAGCAAGACAATATCAGCCAGCAACAAAAAGACCCTCAATAGGTTGTTGTGAAGAGCAACAACCTAACGACACACATTGTTTTCCATCAGAATTGTCCTGCCTTGCCGTATGCCCAACTGCTCCGGGCCGCGGTACCCGCTACCCGGTATCTACCTTCCTCTGTCTTGCCATCGCTCACTCGTGAGAGATAAGCGATTTCAAATTGACCCATTTTCGTTCCCGTTCTCCCACTCAACTCGCCTCAACACAAGACAACACAGAACAAAACGCCAGCATTGTTTTGATGGTGGTGTGGTTTCAACAAAAGAATTACAAAAAGGTGAAACTGAAACAAAGCTTTTATTCTTCTCACAGAATGATGATGAGGATACAAGGATGGAGATGAGGATGGGAATGACTACTGGGATGATATATGGAAATGGGGAGTCCTGATGATGCTGTTACTGCCACTGTATATACGACCGGTGCTGCATCATACTCAAGATGCAATGCAAATCATTGTCCGGGTCGTTGTAATTTTCAAATAGCTCGAGGACTAAACATCCCCGAGAATAAGAGTTGCGCATTCAGTTCAAGCACGTTTTCCTGGGAATTCCCAAGCCATAGCTTATGCCTGTTTCGCCACCACTCAACCAGGAGTGAACCCAAGTCATGTGCTACGTTTATAGTTCGAGAATCTCGACAGGTAGTGCGTCCGTCCTGCGCTAGCTATAGTTTCGCTTGAGGATACCTCTTTGCCACTTTTAATATAGACTAGCGCAGCAAGAAAGAGAGAGCGTTCCTTCCATTCTCAAGCTTTGATAGTTTAATTTTGCATAGGAGTTGTAGCTGCAGCTTCTTCAGAAGGCCCTCAAAACCAAAATGAAAATAATGGACCGTGAGGTTCAATTTCCCTGCTAAAATCCACTTTTCCATATTTTAAGACAGAAGTATTACTTCCAACAACTAAAGTACTTAAATTGCTTGAGAATTGCGGGTGCTTTTCTAGGTGGTAATAAGTTTTAATGAAAGTCGCTAAAGAGTGGAACTAAAGACTTCAGTCTTCAATATTTAGAAAAAAGACCACACCAAGAGTCCTATTTTTATATAATTCGGTTGAACTTTCATTACATTCAGTTTTTAAGTCGACTTTCTGTAACTAAAGTTTTTTCTTTGTTTGTGTGAGTAAATTTCCACAAACTAACAACACAAAAAACAACTCTTTATACTACGCTTGAGCTTAAAGTAGACTTTTAAAAAGACTTCTATAAGTGATTGTAAGTTTTGCAGTTTTTTTTTTCTTTAATGGCTTCAAATGCATCCTGATGTGATAGTGTGATGGTAAACATTGATGATGATGATGATGGAGATGATGATGATAAGGATGTAAACGTGAAAGTTTGTTTTGATTTAAATTTCAACTACTTACGAGAATGTTATTTTTTGTTGTTCAATTTCTTGGAAGAGTCAAAGGTTTTTAATAATAAATTCTACAGAAAAATCAGTTCTTGTTTATTTAAAATATATGAGAAGAAATACCTTCAATACTTAGCTTGCATCTAAGATGTTTTGGAAAAAAATATATTCTGCAATTTTAATGTATGAGAAACAAATTATATTTTAAAGAACTTCTAAATTTGTTTAAAAAATAATTATTTTTATAACAATTTTGATGACAACAGTTGTCACCAAATTGGTCTCTTTATGAATTTGCATTAATTAAAATTTGATTACATAAAAAGCTTATTGTCAAATGTTTTCAATGTAGTTTAATAGGAGTTAAAGACTTTTCAATCTGTTGGAACAATTTTCTTATACTTTTTTTTTTAAATTTTTGAAATCAGAGCTTCGTTTATACTTTCCTAACACTTTTTTTAAACTATATAAGTATCGTACCACACATTTTGAGTGAAGTTAAAAATGATGACGAGGTAGGATGAGAGAGATTAAACTGAAGTTTTATCCAAGCAATTCGAAAAAATGTTATTACAAATTAAGGCTCATTTAATTCTATACAAAAGAATGGCCGAAAACTTTGTAAAATGCAATAGTTTGAAAGAATTGTTCTTATTAAAAAACTGAGCAATTTTAAAGTGGAATTGAAAAATGCCTCATTTCTAACTATATCGGTCTGATTTCTCTACGTTTGAAGGTCCGGTGAATATAAAACCACAGGTTTAGAGATTTTTTTCACAAATTGAAAACAAAACTAAAAAAAAAATATGTATAACCTCGAATATTTTTCGAACTGAAATTAATACATATATCCTAAAAGTTTTAAAAAATTGGAATTGAAAGTTTTTTTTTTACAAAAAATAAAAACGTAACAAAAATTCTTTAAAGTTGTTAAAACTATATTTTCCATTCGAATCTTCTGAGAACACAGTAGGGTTTTTAATTCGAAATTGTTTCATCTTACACAAAGTATTGTTGTTTACTTTCTTTTAAATTAATAAAAAAAAAATTAATTTTCAGTATTTTATTTTTAGAAAATAATAAAATTCTATCAAAAATTGAACGTCCTAAATATCTCGAGAACAAACAGCTTAATCTGCAAGTTTTGATTACTTGAATATTTTTTTAATGCACTTATTTTAACTTGTTTCTGTAAACATTTTTAGAACCTTCAGACTCGATTTTACTAGAAACAAGAATGTTTTCGACATCTAAGGAAATGTATGTACAGGTTTATTTAAAAATAAAAAGCTTTAGAAAATTGATTCTAATTTGACAATTGAAATTTTTTTAACGAAATAAAACAACAAAATTTCTACTAAATCCCTTTTGGCGTTTCGAATATATCGACAGAAACCAAGTTAAATTATAATGTGGCAATTTTTAAGGGTACCAAAACAAAGCTATCAGTTTGCTTCGAATTTCAGCCTCTTTTAAAAAACAGTACAAAATGATTAACTTTAATTTTGTGAAGTAATTATTAACTTTCCATAGGAAGTTATTGTAATCGGTCAGATTTGTCAAATTGAAAATTTTGACATTGCTCGACGTTTCAAGGCCCCTAAAATCGAAATAAAAGATTTTTAGAAAGATGTCTGTGCGTGCGTGTGCGAAGTTTTTTTCGTCGTCCATAGCTCAAGAACCAGGAGAGATATCGACTGCAAACAAGGCTCTCAAGAAAATTAAGTGGGTGTTTTTTTTTACCATAGCAGTTTAAAAAAAAGGTAAACATTTTGGTTAATCCTAAATATCTCACGAACCAATAACTCTAGAGACTTGAATTAAATTTTATATGTATTATATATTGTAACATGATTCCAAACAGGTATATTTTTGGAAAAAAATCCAATTAACGGTTTTTTATAAATCAAAAAAACTGAAACAAAATATTTATCACCTCGAAAATTTTACAAATAAAAAATGATTTAACCTCCAAAACAATTTTGTGCAACGAAGAATAACGTTTTCAATATTTGGTAAAATTTTGAGAAAAATCGAATAGACATTTTTTTTATGAAAAATAAAAACCTAAAAAAAACATTACACAAAGTTGGTAAAAATTGAGTTTAGACATAAATATATTTTCGAAAATTTGAGATTATGGCTTCCAACTTATTTAATCTTATAAGAAATATTGTTTTCAACATTCGGTAAAATTTTGAGAAAAATCGAATTGTCAGTTTTTTTACAAAAAATAAAAACCTAAAACAAAAAATTAATAAAAGTTAGTAAAAATTGATTTTCGACTCAAATATCTTTTCAAAAACTTGAGATAATATCTTCTTACTAATTTTAACTTATAAGAAATATTATTTTCAACATTATGAAAAAATTTTGAGAAAAATCGAATACACAGTTTTTTTACAAAATATAAAAACCTAAAAAAAAATTAACAAAAGTTGGTAAAAATTGATTTTTGACTTGAATATCTTTTCAAAACTGATATTGGCTTTAAAGTAATTGAATCTTATAAAAAATATTGTTTTTAACATTCAGTAAAATTTTGACAAAAATCGAATTGACAATTTTCTTACAAAAAATAAAAACCTAAAAAAAATTAATAAAAGTTGGTAAAAATAGATTTTCGACCCAATTATCTTTTTTAAAATTAAAAATATTGGCTTCTAAATAATTTTACTCACAGAAAATATAATTTTTGACATTCAGTAAATTTTTTATTAAAATCCAACGGTCAGTTTTCTTCATAAAAAAAATAAAATCTACAAAAAATAGTACGCAAATTTGGTAAAAATTGATTTTCGGTTCTCGATATCTCTTGAAAAATAGAAGGTATTGACTTTAAATTATTTCATTCTTCCAATTTGTATTTGTTTATTTAAGAAATAAAAACTTTTAAGAAATGCAACTAAAATTGATAAAAATTGGGTTTTGACTAAAAATCTCGTTAACAAAAACTGATTTTAAAATCAAACAATTTAATTATGTGCATTGTTGTTAGTAATTTTTAAATTTTTAAGAAACAAAACACGAAACCCTACAAACTTTTAAGCAAGACAAATCGACAGACGGGATGGGATGTTATCAGTGTGGGTCCATCCCAGCCTCTTTTTTCTATTGCTATCATTTAACTGTATTCAACTAATTCATGATTTTTATGTGTAATCATATTATATGCCACTCGAAGAACCAGGGTTGAGAAAAAATGATAACGAAAAAATTCAATTACAATTACTTTTCCAATTACTTTAAAATGTGATTGAAGATATTCAAGTACTTATTACATGTAATTGATATAAGTCTTTTATTTGGAATTTAATAAAATAAATGTATGTAGTTGAAAACAAAAGCAATGATCAAAAAATCAGTAATGATTACTTGTCCACAAATATAATTAAATATTATTTTCGTCCATTACATTATTTGCGTTCTTCTTTGGGTGTTGTTTTAAATTAATAAATAAATCAATTGCCTTAACTTTAATTTTATAGCCCTTTTCCTCAAGAACTTGAATAAACTCATTACAATTTTCAATAACAAGTAATTAGGAAATGTATTTTTGCAATTACGATTGCAAGTAATTTGAATGTATATTTTTTAAATTACTATACAAATAATTTAAATGTGTTTATTTTTTTCAATTCAAATTAAAAATGAAAAAAAGTCAATTAGCTACTATTTATTTGTATTTAAAATGAAAGTTGAAATTATTTCCCAAAAGTTTGTAGTGTCAAAAGGAGCCTTCGAAAATTATTCTGAAATAATTTTTGTTTTCAAATGTATTTCTATTCTTTTTGAAATAAAAATGTAGTTTACAATTTTTTACAAATTCATTCATATTTAGTCTCAGAGTCTCAAATTTAAATTATATCAGCATTAAGTTCCCATCAGAAATTTATAACTTCTACGAATTGCAATTAATTTATTTAAATCAAAAATAAAATCCTTCCTCTTGTGTGACAGAAAAACAATTTATCAAGTAACGCACTGACCCTGAAAATCCATTATGAATATGAGAACACTTTAACAAAAGAAAAGAAATTAATGCGAAACCGAAAATCTATTACAAATTCAGTAACGCCCCCTTAATCAAGGGCGCGAATGCATCGTGCGCCATAACCATCGCCATTGCGCTTCGTCAGTCGTCGTCGCTCGTCCATCGTCTACGTTGTCGTCGTCGTCGTCATATTCATAATGGCAATGCAATTTCGCAGAAAGCACCAACCTTGCTAAACGAACCCATATGACAAGCCCAAGGGCTTGTGGTGCAGAGAGCTATAGAAACGGAACAGAATCATCGCCGCGATATGGAATTCCTATCACAAATGAATAGCATTGCCCATATACACCATCAGATCCAACTCCAGAGTCTGGTAGGTACGCTCTGGAGAAATAATAATTAAAATTCCTGATCCCGCTTCAAAGTTGATCCTGTGATCTGCATAAGCAACCAACAACCAACATCAACAAAACATCAGGTAAAGGTGCTCCATGTTCCATGCTCGTTGCTGATGGCTCAGGCTCTGGGAAATTCTAATTTAGCAGTTCTCTGTTTCAACAAATAAATTCAAGAACAAATTAAAAAAAAAAAACTTAACGATTCCTTTTCTGCAATTTATGCATATATATTATTTTTAATTGATACAACATCGGGATCAATAGTGTTGCCAGGAGTTGTCCGTTTTCCTAACAAATAAAAAAATACGATTTAAAGAGTTATATACTCAAACCAACTTGTAATTGTAAAGATCACTCAGTGAAATAATTTATTTCGTTAACTTACTTGACGATTCGATAAGTTCTTAAACGTCAAATTTGACATTTACACTATTTCAAGATATAGAAGAATTTTTAAATATTTTTTTAAAAGGGTTTTAGTATTTTTTTATTATTAAACAAAATAAAATGCTGGCAACACTTTCTATAGAGAAGATCCTTTTTTTTGTGTTTCGTTAAACAAGCTGCACAAAGTAGATTTATGCATCAAAAGCTGGTTTTGTGTTATGGCACAGGTTCACATCGCCCAACTCCTGCAACATTTTATATTTATGCTACAAGTATATGAGAACTTTCCCAGGATACGAGTCGTATAGGTATATGTAGGTACTTGGGGGCTGATGTTGTTCTCGGAATGTTATATGTGTTATGGTTTGCACTGTGGTGTGCCCATAATGCTCGGAAGATATATTAAAATTTTATGCAAAATTCAAAGAACTTTCCGCCGCCTCGGCCGCCAAGCGTCGGATACCCGACAACCCAAGAACCTAAGAACCCAAGAATCCGAGACCAAGAGCGAGAGAGAGGGTGATTCATTTGAAACAAATCGTCTTGTTAATGAACTCATTTGTGGCCGGGGGACTGGCATAAGAGGGGACCACCAAATTGTTTTAGATCCAAACGTTCTTCGCGTTATTCCTAATTCCCAATTATTATTTTTTTTTCTTGATCTTCTCTCATGAAGATGCTGAATTTAAAATATGACTTTGAAAATAAAAATCAAATGGCATCCTTTTTTTTTTTTGTTGGATTTTAGATACGTATTGGGAAGTCGCGTCGAGACGTCTTTGCACTTTTGTGGAAAAGACTGTGTGCCGTCATTCTGACGAAAGATTTATGGTCATACTAAAGGAGAAGCTTCTTATTATATTTTTCGCAGATAAATTTAAATTGGTTCAATGCCCATCAAGTGGTTTATGGGTGTTTGCGGTTGAGTCGACACACCCCAAAAAACAAGCACTGCGTCACAACGTAACATATACCCGTACCGTATATGGTGAGTATTCAAACTCCCCCTCATCCCCAACATAGTGACTTATGTACCCGCAAAATTAAATTTGATTATTATTGGATTACTACGAAATTGTGTTCATCTAATAAGCTAATTAAATTATACATATTCCATTTAATGGTTTTCTAAATATGTTATTTACTTTTTTTAGAAAACATATTGGATGGCGCGGCGCAGCGGCGTATGTTGGTCCATAGGTTTGAGTATTATGATGTGCAATTATGTATATAGGCTTAGAAATAATATTATCCTGAATTAGAAGAGATAAAAAAGGGAAATAATTTATTAACTGTGGTTACATTTGGGGTCATTAGAAGCATTCATTAAAGGTTTTATATTTATTACAACAATACTGGTATTTTGTATCCTTGACATAATGGTAGATAAAATCAAACCTACAAATATTGGATCTTTAACCCTGTATGAGGACATAAAGCACTTTGTTAATAATTTTTGCATGTAAGGGTTAAAAATAAATAAATAAATTGAGTGGCGCAACAGTCCGTGGAGAACTAGGGCCTAGTGACTTACAACTCTCAACCATTCCTGTGTGCGAGTATTGTTGTCAGGCATGTAAGGGTTGCCAAAAGTTAAAAATAGATTTGACCAACTATCGGTGCTATTTTAAAGTCCACTAAGTCCTGTTGAGAACTAGGGCCTAATGACTTACAACTCTCAACCATTCCTGTGTGCGAGTAATGTTGTCAGGAATGGAGGGGACCTACAGTTTAAAGCCGAATCCGAACGGCTTATTTGAGAAAGCACTTTTTATGACAAGATTTTCTCGTGGAGAATTTTTCAATTTTTCGCAAGAGGCAGTACCCGTGAATAAAATTTAGATGGCACAGGCAGGGATCGAACCCAACCTCTGGCATGACAGTCCATCACACTAACCATCACGCTACGGGTCCTACTTTAAAGTCCAATAATTTCTCAAAAATTCGTGAATCATGGCCTTTTCCTGAAGGTTGTTATAAGAGCATTGAGGTACCCTACTATGAGGAGATAGGGTAGATAGCTGTTTATAACAGGACGAGAGAAAGATATCCCGAAATTACGGACGTACTTTAATATGAGGTCAAAGTTCCAAAAAGAAATCAATGAATGCAATCATTTAATTGAATTCATTCAAAATTCCATTCACAAAAGATTTCATTCTTTTGCAACTTTTTAGCCTTCAAGCTATGTATGTATATTGGTAGAAGTCTTAATGAAAAATCATTAAATCCTGATGACTCACCTGAAAGATACTCGTGTATTGTTATCACCACCATCATCATAATATTTCTTTTTTTATCCGGTGCAATGGTACGTACATACATATTTACTACTCGTATCTATATTTAAACATTCGTTCATCATGATTTTCATTTAAAGTGAAAATTATTTTCCTTAATCGTTGTCAATTGGAAAATTACTCTGTTGCCTCCAGTAGTAAGTAATTGAACGGAAGGTCCGCTTAACTTGAGTCAACTCACGTATTTTTATCCATCGGTTGTAATTTTTTTCTTTTATTTTTTATTTTTATGCAGTGGCATGATGTTGATAGTGTGGTGTGGACAGACGTCAAAGTTCGGGCTTCCATGCCATGCAATAAGGCAAGATAAATAAAAAAAAATTGCATTTTTGTATATTCATTTAAAAAGTAACGTCACAATATGATGGCCATTTGTATAATAAGGTAGCTACGACGACGAACGTCGTCGTTGTATAAACGTACGAGTAGTGTCGAGAGCGATTGTCGGTTTGGGCTGTCTTTTGACGAGCTGCTACCTACATGTTTGCATGACTTTGATAGCAGGAAATCGCACTCTTTATGGAGGCTTACACGTAACGGCGGATATGACAATTCCTTTTCATATGGCATAGTCAACAAAAGAGGAAGCAATAAACCTATATTAAAAAGAAAAAAAAAAAAACAAGAAAACTGTGAGAAAAATTAATGCTTGAGGGATATTTTTGGAACCATATTTATTTTTAAAGCTTTAAATTTTAAAACAATCACTTCAGTGGCTTATCTTGTGTCTTTTTGGAATTCAGAGAGGGAATATTATACAAACTAATTAGAAACAATTTGAATTCCTCGAAACTATATAAGTGGTGTTCTGTATACCAAAGGAACAAGGATTCCCATCTCCATTAAACATTTTGTTTTAAATTGCCCAATAGTTTGGTTTGGTTTGATATTTTCATTTCCATTTCCCAAAGAACAAACTCTGATGGTTTGTTCTTTAAAACTTTATACTCCAACGGCGGCGGCCGCCATCCTCAACCATACCGGGCGCACTTTTTGGTTTGTCTTCTTTCCTAAAATTGGTCACCTGTGAATAAAGTTTTGCCATTTTGTTAAAATTTTATATTTTCATGTTCCACCATCAAGAATCAAGCAAGGATAACAAACAAAAAAAGCAAAACCATGATAATGATGATGGAGCAAGAAGAAATAAGGAATCAGTGACCGCTTCTTGATGCTTAGATTCGTTTTGTGCGTTCGCCTCTTAAATCTCATTATTTTAAAAGTTTAACGAAGCGAAGAAGACGCCTTCATTCAAACTTTTTTGAAGGAGTACTCTTTCCTTTTCTTTATGTCTCTCTCTCTCTCGTTCTGTGAAACTAATGAAAATGAAATTACGATTTCCATTTTCATTATTCTATGAAATTAACATGACTTTTTAAGGGTTGAGAAGTTATGCGGATGCGAATGCGGATACGGATACGGACCATAGAAGTCATGGAACCATATTGTCATGAAAATTGGGCTGATATTATTCTGCTGGTTTAAGTTTTCAAGGGGTTCTAAATTTTTGGGTGTTTTTGATGATTTGGTTGGAAAAGTTCGTGCGACATGAGTGAGTTTGGGAAAGCAAAAGGAAATAAAAAGAAGAAAACCTGTTAAGATAATTGAGACTGTAAAGAGATTGTTGCTTTTGGGAAAATTTTATTTTTAAATGGAATAAAATGGTCTCATACATTAGAGAGGAATATTGATTTTTGAAATCTCGCATCTAGCTTTAAAGTTTTCCTGTTGTTAGCCTGATTGAGATGGTACAGGTGCTTTTCTTCCTCTTTTTTAATTTCTTTACAAGAGCAGATCGTAAAACTATTGGCTTTTAACACTAAGCCATTTTGAGTGCGTCTTTATACCAGAAAATCAGGAAACTACAATTTTTATAAAAAAGCTTGATGAAAATTGTTATTCTCAGGTCTTAGAAAATATTCCATTTTCTCGCTTCAAAATCTTATTGACATGGAAATTCTACATTTCCGTTCTGCATTTTTAGCCTAGTGAAATAAGAATTTCAATTCGGGATGAGAGATATTAAGCTAGAAATTTATTTATACCTTGATTTTAAGGTTCAAAAAGTTATAAAGATAGCGACCGCCAAAGGTACCTAACACCTGCAACAAAATTTACATGCTTACAACTTGCTCACAATTTTTTGTCTTCATCATTTTTGCTCAACCGTTTCAGATAAGAAGGAAAGGAAGTGCATCTGGCTCAGAAATGTTTAGAGACTATATAAAGGGTAATTTTTAGAGGTATGAAACTTTGAATGTCACAATCTGTGTGACGTGTTATTCCGCAGTATTTGTTGAAACTACACCTCCTTCGCATCATTGATGAACGGAAAAGTCAGTATTCATGGTTTTTCACTATTGTCAATACTTCGAGAGTTCAAGCAAAGCTCAGTTGAATTGACAGCTTCATGAATACTGCGGTTCCTCATTTTCATTAAAGAATAATTCGTTTTTACGAAACGTGTATGAAAAAAGTTTTAAACCTTCTCATTTTTCAATAATTGCATGAACCCTTTGAACACCATCACTGAGATCAAAAAGCACTGATATATTTCTACTATGGTCGTGGCCGATGTAAATTGGTAGGCGCGCCTCAGTATCAATGGGAGGTAAATTAAATTAATTAATCAATACAACACAACCAACATATTATATACCTACCACCTAGCTCATCATTACCATCTCACGGTCAAGTTTAATTGATTTGCAACAAAAACAAATGAACAATAAACAATGAAAAAAAACAACATAAACCTACGACTGCAGGACTGAGAGGAGATGAAAAACCAGATCTAATAAGTTTATATATACGAACCTACATCAAAATAAAAGAAATAAAAACATCAACATCAAACAAATAGCGTATTCCCACGATTATTCACGCCCTTTTTTGTGTTAACAGATTACGGGCATTATACGATTCATACGAACCATCAGCTCACAGCTCATCACAAGGCTTTAATGGCATAGAGTGCATCTTCTACGAGGATAGAGCGCCTCTTGCTTTACAACAATAAATTCCTTAAATCCAATTCCAATCCCTCAATCAATTCAATTTGAACACAAGATTTATGAGATATTGAAACCCCCTCTGAACTGATCCCGATCTATTGTTTGATTAACTCGGATTTGGATCCTTTGATTTGAGAGATTCAGAGATTCAGAGACTTAGACAAGACTCAGGCTCAGCATGATCGGATTGCCAATGCACCACTGCACCGAACCGCACCGACCGAACAACAACTGTAAGATCCGATTCATGTTCGTCATAATTATTAAATTTATATCGGTTTCGTTCGATTTTGAAAAATCAAAAGAGTTACTGTGCTCGACGAGGTGAAATGGAAAAAATGAACGTTGATTGGTTTATGTTGATGTTGAGAAGTTTGAGTTTTCCCCAAGTTGGATAGGTTTTAGTTCGTGGAGGTCTTAATTAATTAAATCGAATCGATAGCAAGGGTTTGTTGTTTGTTGATGGACAAGTACAATAGCTTATTTTAGACTGATTAGAACTCCCACGCCAAATGCTTTGATTGATTAATGCACTTCAAGCTTATAAATATTGAAATATACCCGTAATGGAAAGATTGTTTTTGGTGAGACAAAAATTAGTGGTGGAAAAGCGCGTAGACAGAAGAAGCCTAGTAACTTAAAGTTCGTCAACTCTAACATTTTATGAGCAAAAAGGAGGCTATAGGTGACCCAGAATGAAAACTTCTCATTAATGGTCGCTAAAAAATTTACATTTTTTGTAACAAGTCAGATTTTTGTATTATTGTAAAAGAACTTGAAAGGGTTTGTAATCATACATTTAGGGTTAAGCAGTTTTTCTGTCGAGAAGTTAAATCAATGAAACATAGTTTTTAGCGGGACTCTGATTTCTAATTCTATGGGATAAAAATACTTTTGAAGTCAGTATCTTCCTATGTTTTCAGGATATTGCAGGATATTACTTTTTTGTACAACACTATCAATTAAAGTTTTTAAAAAAGATTTATAAAACATTAAAAACATATTTTTGGGAAAAGTTTTTTATAAATACCTTTTTTTTGTTCCCGAGATATTTTAGTCAAAAAGCAAATTTTACCAATTTTTAGTACAATATTTGTAGGTTTTTATTTTTGTCAATCTAAAATATTTCGTATAGAATGAAATAAACCTTAATTTCTTCTCGAGATATTAGAGTCGAAAATAATTTTTTACCAATTTTTGGAAGTATGTAATTTTGTTTGCTTTTTATTTGCACTTTACTAAAAAACCCAAAATCAGAAGTAAAATTTGGAAATCTTGTGGTATTCAGTATCATAGTTTAAAAAAAAGACGTTAAGTATTTTGTTGTTGCATTTAGCAATACCGTTCACGATCTTCTAGAGACTTTTTACAAATTTCGTACTAAACGCCGCCGCCGCATTATGGAACCAAACGAGCTTGACCGTCTCAAAATTCTTTAACTTTTAAGATAGAATACAATTTAATGTATAAAATAATTTTTGCTGGGTTATTACTTAAGTGGATTATATTTATGTAAAATATAAAATTGTATATCTCAGGGTTGCCATACTTACTTTTTAACTTCCCATAGGAAGTTATTGAAATGAGTCCGATTTGTCGAATTGAAAATTTTGACATTTCTCCTAGATTCGCGACGTTTTTTCGTCGTCCATAGCGCAAGAATTAGTAAAGATATCGACTTCAAATTAATTTTGTTATACAGATAATAATGCACAAAGATGCAGAAAGGGCTCTCAAGAAAATTGCGTGGTTGTTTTTTTTACTATAGCAGTTTAAAAAAAAAGTAAAAATTTTGGTTAACACTAAATATCTCACGAACCAATAACTCTAGAGCCTTGAATTAAGTTTTATAATACATGTATATTGTAACGTTATATCAAACAAATACATTTTTGGAAAATAAATTCAATTAACGGTTTTTTTATAAACCAAAAAAACTGAAAAAAATTGTCACCTCGAAAATTTTATGAATAAAAAATGATTTTATCTCGAAAACAATTTTGTGCAACGAAGAATAATTTCGTAAAATTTTGATAAAAATCAAATTGACCGTTTTTTTATAAAAAATAAAAACCTAAAGAAAACATTACTCAAAGTTGGTAAAAATTGAATTTCGACTCAAATATCTTTTCAAAAGTTTGAGATTATATCTTCTAACTAATTTTAACTTTTAAGAAATATTGTTTTCAACATTCAGTAAAATTTTGAGAAAAATCGAATTGACGGTTTTCTTACAAAAAATAAAAACCTACACAAAAATTAATAAAAGTTCGTAAAAATTGATTTTCGACTCAAATATCTTTTCAAAACTTTGAGATATGTTCTTTAAACTAGTAGAAAGAGATTTTCGTACAAAAAATTAAAAACCTTAAAAAAAATTTAACAAAAGTTGGTAAAAATTGTTTTTTGACTTAAATATCTTTTCAAAAATTAAAAATATTGGCTTTAAACGTATTTTCTCTCACAAAAAATATTATTTTCGACATTCAGTAAATTTTTTATTAAAATCCAACAGTCCATTTTTTCATAAAATAAAAATCTACCAAAAATAGTACGCAAATTTGGTAAAAATTGATTTTCGGTTCTCGATATCTCGTGAACAATAGAAGGTATCGACTTCAAATTAATTTCATTCATCTAATTTGTATTTCTTTATATACGAAATACACATTTTTAAGAAATGCTACTAAAATTGTTAAAAATTTATTTTCGACTAAAAATCTCGTTAGCAAAAATTGATTTCGCAATCAAACTATTTCAATATATGCAACATATTGTTGGTAATTTTTAGTTTTTTTTAAATAATTCATCTGACAAATTTTTTGACACAACACGAAAGCCTACTAACGTTTATCCAAGACAAATCGACAGACGGGATGAGAAGTTATCAGTGTGGGTCGCATCCCAGCTTCTTTTTCGTGTTTTTTTTTTTTTTGTTTAAAAATGTAAAGAAATTTGAATGATTCAATGTATGTTTTTCGACCCTTTAAGAGTTTTTTTTACTTAATTCATTGTTTGATTCCGAAAACCAAACGTTTTTTACTACAAAATTGAAAATATTGAAGTTGATTAAGAGAGTAAGTATAAAAATGCCACTTTCTTTTGATATGTTTTTTAAAATCAGAAATTTTTTGAGAACTGTAAATATTATTTGAAGTTAGTTTGAGAAGCAAGAAATAATAATTGAATATAGTATTGAGGAAAATGAATCTTGGAGAAATATTGAAATAATGTACGAACAAGACACATGGCGTATATCAAACAACTTGATTTTTGAAAAATGGATTGAAAAAAAATATGCGAAGTAGATCTCGTTACAACTGGGAAGATGTTTGCAACGTTTCGGATATTCTTCCTAAAGGAAATTTTAGAAATGAATTCCATGGAATCTTCTTAGAATCCAAAAACAATGTGGGAAATACATTTCTAAACCATTTCAGCAATACTTTGCGATTTTTCCAATAGTGCAGCTTGCAGAAGATTCAAGAAACACAATAATATCTAACCTTCCGTTTTGTAGCAGCTATTAAGCTTCATAGAACAATTCTTTCATTTTGCCTTTCCATAGCTTTTCCTAAACTAGAAATGAAAGGAAAAGAAAGATGTAAACATATAATAAAGTATAAAAACATCTTCGTAGCGTGATGCAACCTTATTTTTGTACAGTCTTTATTTCGTGCTTCCTGAACATTTTCTGAAAGCTGACCAATTGGCAAAATCCAAAAGTTTTCCATGATTTTTCCCCCATTAATCAATATTTTGTAGACGGAGGATGGCAGGTAATACCAGTTATACATGCTTACATATAAAATGAGGCTGTTTTAAAACTGTATTGACCAAATTTTGAATACATGGAAAGTCCTGAAGAAATTATGAAACAAAAAAAACATACCAATAATAATTAATAGTTGCAGTTATTCTAAAAGAAAATAACTTTTTTTGAAAAGAGGAAAAGACAACCTTTTCAAAAATGTATAACTTCAAATAGCGTTATTCAGAAACTTATATTAATCTTCAAAATCATTCCTCCTAAAATTATTGTAAACAAAAAATGAATGTGTTGTTCTGAATAAATAATTTAAGTACTGAAATAAAAATATTGAGAAAAACAATACTGTATCGAAAATAACACATTTTCTAGACCCCGTCCGTATATATGTATTTCAATTTATGAAATTTTTCAAAATCATTTTTGAAACCGTTTGGGACCGTAGAGTGACATATATGTAATTTCTCTTTTGGGGTTCACTTTTTTAATTTAACTCAACACAATTTGGGCTCTTGAGGTCCCGTATCTCGTAGCTTCAAAATTGAATTAAAATTTTCTAAATTTATAAGTTATAAATAAGCAAGTTTCAATCATTCCATTAATTTAATTCAAATGGAGCACCTTCAGTTAAAAAACCAATTGCTACAATTTTTTTTAAAAGATTTCACAGAATTGCATATCAATAATTGCTTCTCTTTGTCGTCATGTTAAAAATCTTCACACAAAAAGGACTCTTTCCTTCCAAAGAATAAATGTGAGTAACTTCATAACTTTAGTAAAGGCGACACAAATTAAAAAAAAAAAAACAAAAATACCAAATTCATAGCATCATTGTGTCACCCCGTATTCTAACATCTTTGTTTACCACTTTTGGGATAAGGAAAATTGCCTTTAATTTCAAATTTTGTGTTTTCTCTATCCTATTAATGAAAATGTCACTCAAAAGATGACCACCAGTCTGTGGAATGTGACCCATTTATTTTTATGTACACCAGATATCCCTTATGGTCTGGTCATGGACTTAAGGAATTATTTATATACGAGAACACGTTGCCATAAACATTTTGCTGCAATCGCCAACCACTTTGTTATGCTTCATTCTTATCGCCTTTCTGCTACTTTCATATTCCACAAAACCAGACCCAATCTCCCAAAAAAAATCCTGAACACACACTCAGATCAAGGACTCTAATCTATGGTATACACATACATTCTCCGTCTATAGCGGGGATATGCATGCATTTGTTTCAAATTCCTTCGGTTGATATTTATATTATTTTTATTTGTCTCTCTTGATGTCTCAAAAATAAAAGATAGAAAACAAAATATAAAAGTGGCTGCCTCCTGCCGTTTTTACTGAATGACACTATCATCGTTGCCAGAGACTCATCGGACACTTTGGACAAACAATATAGCAACCAGGATAGGAACTCAGAAAAGTAGCGCATAGCAAAGGACGAATAGAGTATTGATCCTATTTAGCTCTGGGTTGGTTTTGGGTTTGGGGTATAGAGAATGAAAATACATTTTAATTAGTTTGTTTTCCAAATGATAAACCGTGTCGAAGTGTTTTCAGATAAAAATAAATGTCCTTTGAGCTAAAACCGGCTTCAGGAGATATAAATATAAATAAACTCGATGGTAAACGTCTGCTGGGTGGTATTTTAATTGATCTGACTCCGACCAATATATTTTAACTGGAAGAGAAAAGGAGTTCTTCTGATTTGGAGTGTGTTTTCAGATAAGTGTGGAATTTTTGTGTTGCCACTTTAGTCAGCGTGTTGATGGTGGCACTCGGCACCTCTTTGTTCAAAATTAAATCTCTGTCTTCCTTGGTGTCCGTGTCCGGACTCTGCCGACTCCCGGACTCCCGGACTCCGGACCCCGGACATTCGAATTCAATTTAATTCGAATAAAAAAGACTCTGCCGATGAAAACAAAATACAAGACAAAATAAAAATAAAATATAGCGCCAGATAATTTGGTGGCCAATTAAGGACCAATTTTAGGCGCTTGGTGATGATATCATGTCATCAGGTGAGAGAGCCAACGATTACAATTCCAAATGCCGACAAAAGAACCCTCACTTCTTTAGAACACACAAAGCAAAGAACCACACCACCTTTGCGAGTCATTTAGAACTCTCTAACGATATAATTAGGCTGCCTACGAAGATAATCATTCTCAAGGCGGTTTATAAGGTATACCTTATACCTACGACGACGTAATTAAGGGTGTGTGATCGTGATGTTTAAATCGTTACGAACGAGAACCGGACTACCGGTGGGTGGTCACATAATCGAAACCAATAAATATCCCTAGATACGTGTACCCTGCTTGCTCTCTCCCACAATTCCTTTTGACGGCTATACGGCTATCAGAAGGTACCACTATAGCTACATAAGCCGCACCACAAAACGAAGGCGTTGGCAACAAGTTTGTTTTATTTCACCTTTTACATACAACTTGGGTGCGGATCCTGTGTCTCTGTCCCTGCGTGATGATCTGTGAGTCCGTCAAGAACTCCTCGTTTTTCTTTTTCTTCTTGTTGTTTTTCGGATTGTCTAGCTTTGGATTATCTTAGTCCTGTGATGGGATGTGAGAGAAGTTACCTCTCCTCCGATTGAACATAAGATTTGCTGTAAGAAGTATACTCCTACTATATAATTAGGACCAATGTGTTTTTTCTTTGAAGTCTAATTGTATGTTAATAATTATGGAGAGCAATTATGATTATTTTTTTGTCTGATTATACTCCCTCGTTAAGGTGTGTGGCTTCGTTTCTTCTATTCCGACGTCCTGACACTCTCCAGAAGGTTGAAAGATTTATATTTAACCTCTGCGTGATGTATAGTGAGACGATAAATAAGTAATAATACAATACTTGTGATTAGTAGGTACTCTTAATAGAAAGGTTTCAGAATTCAGAATTAATGCGTGTTTGCAAAACGGCAAAGAAGAAATAACAACAAAAACCAATAAAGTAAACAGATGCGATGATTTGGGAATAATAAAATTAAGGATCTCTGTCTCTCTGTTAAGAAATGATTAAGTTCTTTTTGATGGATTTATCTGAAAGCAATTTACAGAAGCTAATTTTTGTATACATCTACATATTTGTATTCATTCTGTTTCTTTTTGTGGGATCTAGACACAGAATAATGAAGTTCCTTCGACTAATTTTGTATGTCAATCATATTATCCTTACATAAAAAGTCCTTCGACAGTTTTGTTTTACTTCACAATAACCTACGTCTCTTATATTTATTTGCAGTTTGTCCCTTAAGTGCAGTTCTACTGTAGCTTTAAAGACAAATTCAAATCTGATACCCACAAAATAAAATCAGGTGTACCTCAGGGGTCCATTATATCTCCAATACTCTTTTTAATTTTTTTCTAAATTATCTTCTTTCAACTAAATTTTGAAGTCAATCATTTTTACTTCACAATAATGCACGTCTCTTATATTTATTGTCAGTTTGTTCCTTAAGTGCAGTTTTACTGTAGCTTCAAAGACGAATTCAAATCTGATATCCTTAAAATAAAATCTGGCTAACCTCAAGCGTCCATTTTATCTCCAATACTCTTTTTGATTTTTTCTAAATTATCTTTTGTCTGAAACTTCTAATCCACCTAATTGTTTCGCTGACGACAATACCCTGTTTTTGAGATGTGGACTACTAACGCCACTTGACAGTATTGTCAAAATTCTTTAGAACTATTAAATCTAGCTAGAAAGAAGCTGTTTGTCAAGGGAACTTTCAAAATTTAGGCCTATCTGTTGACTTAACTTATTCTTAGAAGATCAACGGATTTGAATGAACGTATCAGCTAAATTTAGAATCTTTTGTGTGCCTACACATAGGTAATTACTTAATTTATCATTTAAGACGATCACATAACTCAGAATTTCTCAATCTTCATGGATGCGCCAGATAAGAAGATTTAACAGGATCACCTTATTTGTAGTTTATTATGTTTTAGTTAATTCACTTAAACCGATCTAGGCCAAAAATCCTTTGTTCTTCACTAAATGCAAATTACTCTCAATCCTGATAATGAATGTAAATTTAGTTCATCAGCTTATGTAAAACTCCTCTCTTAAGCTGAATCTTGCTCTATATTTAAAATTAATCTACCCTGACGACAAAATTCTTCTTTTTTTTTTGTTTCTAATTGATGTCTTTTGCTCATGTCACGTCTCAGCATCTTTCCATATCGTCTTTATAAGAAGAGGATCAAGTCCGAAAGAAAATCCGCTCAAGATAAATTAGAAAATTTAATTTGTTTCATTTCACTCAAATGAACTTCTCTCTCATGATCCTTTTTGTGAATATTACCGTCCGGTGGCGACGCCGCCGTCTATCGGCTGTTTTCCTTCAAAAAGTCCATAATCCATTTTAGGATTACTTACCTTCGTGCGTGAACAAATGTTCAAAAATTAACCTATAAATAAGAGAAAAAGGAAAGATGCTCTAATTATATCCTTTTTGGGTTTTATGTTTATTGAAGAAATGTATATATGCGACAACAATATGACCGTACAAATTGTATGCCAATTATTTTGATCCGATTTGACAAACACACAATAAGCCACATACATAGGTACATTATGATGATGGCATGGCGGCAAACAGTCGAAAGTTCTTTTATTCTTTGCTACCGTGACTTATGGTTTTCTTTTGATGGACACAAAAGAATTACTGAAAAGATCAGGAAGAAGTAAAATAATACTTAAAGGTTTTGTTTTAATTGAGTGTTTAAAGTTTCTTATGTTTGGGTATAAATTTTAGCCATTGCTTACATGAAAGGCAGAACGTTGGGCTAAATATGGGAGCGTATCGGAATCCCGCTTTTCAAAAATCCTTATCAAACAAAATAAAAATAGATGTTGTCATATAAAATTTGTTACTTCTTTATAAAATTAAAAACATTTGGCTATAAGGAAATTGGAAATCAAACCAAAAAAATTTGTTCAAAGGTTTCAAATTTGTTTTGAAATATTATAAATCTCAGGATTTTTTAAAATAAAACAACTAGAAGCGAATCAAAATCCCGATTTTAAAAAATCACGAAAAAAAAGTGTTAACATCAACATTAAAAATTTAAAATACTTGACTTTAAAGAATGTTTTTTAAAGGGGTTTTAAGTTTATTTTTTCTCCATTTGCGTGTGTACGTACGTTTGCGACGTTTTTTCGTCGTCCATAGCTCAAGAAATAGTAGAGATATCGACTTCAAAAAAATTTTGTTATACAGATAATAATGCAGAAAGATGAAGAAAGGGCTATCAAGAAAATTGCGTTGGTGGTTTTTTACCATAGCAGTTTTAAAAAAAGGTGACAATTTTGGTTAAACCTAAATATCTCATGAACCAATGACGCTAGAGACTTGAATTAAATTTAATATTATATATTGTAACGTGATACAAAACAATTATATTTTTGGAAAAAAATCTTACTAACGGTTGTATTTATAAATCAAAAAAACTGAAAAAAAAATTTGTCACCTCGAAAATTTTACGACTAAAATATGATTTCATCTCCAAAACAATTTTGTGCAACGAAAAATTATGGTTCTTACATCTGATAAAATTTTGAGAAAAATCTAATAGACAGTTTTTAAAAAAAAAATAAAAACCTAAAAAAAAACATTACTCAAAGTTGGTAAACATAGAATTTCGACTCAAATATCTTTTCAAAAACTTGAGATTAAGGCTTATTTTATCTTATAAGAAATATTGTTTTCAACATTCTGAAAAATGTTGAGAAAAATCGAATGGACAGTTTTTTTTACAAAAAATAAAAACGATACTAAAACTTGGTAAACATTTCTTTCGACACAAATAGCTTTTCAAAAATTACAAATATTGGCTTCAAACTTATTTTATTTCACAGAAAATATTGTTTTCGATATTCATTAATTATTTTATAAAAATCCAACAGTCCGTTTTTTCATAAAAAAATAAAATCTACAAAAAATAGTACGCAAATTTGGAATAAATTGATACATATAGACAAACTTTTTTAGCAAGACAAATCGACAGACTGGATATGAAGTTATGAGTGTGGGTCGCGTCCCAGCCTTTTTTTTAAATTCAAACCGCTAGGGGCATATCGGAGTACCTCCTTTTAAATTCATCTTCAAAATCCTGTCTGCTAAAACACTGCTTCTTCTGAAATCACATTTTTTCAAGATCCCGTGTTTAAAATTCCGACAAATTCTGCAAATCCCGTTATTTTATAAAAACGGGATTATGAGGCAAAGAATTTTAAGGAGCGGAATTAAAAAAAAAACGGGATTTAAAAAAAGAGGAATTAGAAAAAGGTGGGATTTTCAAAAAAGTGTTAGGTATCATAAAAAGTGGGATTTTAAAAACGGGGTTATAAAAGCGGGATATTGAACACAACCTACCAAATATTTATAAGGGGAGTATTGAATAATTTAAGTTTAAAGGATACAATTTAAATTAAGCTCAAAAATGTATCTACATTCAAAACAACGATGTTCCAAAATGTTATGTTCTGTTTTCGAGAGCTTTTAGAGGTGTAACAGCTTGTTAAGTGGATGATACAAAAATGTGTGTTGTTTTTTTTCCAACCATAAGATACTTATAGTTGAACTTTATATACTTAGTTTCCGAAATTTCTTCATCTGTTAATTGCAACTTGTTTCCATATTTTCAACATCATGTCTATGTGTTTTTGTTTTTAGTTATGGGTGTTTTGTTTGGATTCTAAACTCAACTCATACTATAATTTAACCCCCCCCCCCCATCATGTCATAAAAAATAAAATTAACTCGAAAACATTTCCTGTATACTTCTACGATCTGCTTCTTATATTTCATGTTAAATATCTTCTGGTATATATACGAGTATATATTAGGATCCTTGAAAATCCTTGAAAAATACTTATGTGTTTACATTACATTGTTTCACATCAAGGCAAACAGTGTGTTGTACCTTACCTACTTTTGTTTAACATTATGAAGCCTGTGT
Source organism: Eupeodes luniger (assembly GCA_951509635.1). Classification (NCBI taxonomy): domain Eukaryota; kingdom Metazoa; phylum Arthropoda; class Insecta; order Diptera; family Syrphidae; genus Eupeodes; species Eupeodes luniger. The sequence goes on from OX608074.1 coordinate 4,435,590, forward strand.
GTTCTTTGTTTACAAGTATAGGCACCTTACCTCCCCCTTGCCCCCTTATATATGCAAAAAACATCTTGAAAATGAAGGTAACTCTCACAGAGCCTGAGTTGGAAATGGAATACTAAGAAGAGAAGTGTTATGGTTAGTTAAGGATGAATTCAAATTATTGCGGTTAAAGGAATAGAGAATAATAATTTTGAATTTCTACTCGTAAGCTTAGGTAAAATCTAAACTAGGTTGAATATTTTATGCACATGTTTTTTTTTTTCTTGTTTTATGTTTTTATTTGTTTATAAGAAAAATAAGAAAAGAATTTATGTATTCAGGAGGCATTTTGAGTATATTATGTTTGTTTCAAAATACTGTTTACGAAATTTTTAAAAACTTGGAAAAATATATGCTAAGCTTTTGTGTAGGACTGGTGGTAGGTAAAATGCACCTGCTGCCAACTTGGCATCATAATATGTATATGAAAAAGATTTTCTTTTATTCATGAGTGACTAACTTTGCGATATTTATGTTTTCGAAAACAAAAGTTTTGCTTAAGATAAATGGTAATGCATCGTATGATATGTGCATTGTGCATTATATGAGTTAAAAAAAAAACAAAAATAAATAACACAGTCTTAACTAAACTTCATCATTGTAGTTTAACATACTTTTTTTTAAATATGAGTGTTTGTATAAGATAAAGGTTGCAAATGCCAGCTTTTCAAATATCATAAAAACAAATCAAGAAATGAAATACTTTTGTATTACGTTTACGTTTACTTTATTGAAAAAAAAAAAACAATTTAAAACTTGATGTAACGCTCGGTTTGTCTTTAAAACTTTATTTTTTAAATATTAAAATTTGATGTAAATTTACTATATTGAGTTTTAAGGAGTTAAATCTCGAATTTAGAAAACAAATTTCTTACTATTTATAAAAAATAAAAACCTATAAAAAACATTACTCGAAGTTGGTAAAAATTGAATTTCGACTTAAATATCTTTTCGAAAATTTAAAATTATGACTTCCAACTAATTTTATCCTATAAGAAATATTATTTTCAACATTTGGTACAATTTTGAGAAAAATGGAATGGACAGTTTTTTACAAAAAATAAAAACCTAAAAAAAATATTAATAAAAGTTGGTAAAAATTTATTTTCGACTCAAATATCTTTTCAAAACTTTGAGAGATTGGCCTCAAACTAATTTTATATTTTAAAAAATATTGTTGTCAACATTCAGTAAAATTTGGAGAAAAATCGATTGACAGTTTCTTTTACAAAAAAAATTAAAACTAAACGAAAATTAATAAAAGATGGTAAAAAATGATTTTCGACTCAAACATCTTTTCAAGACTTTAAGATATTGGCTTTAAACTAATTTTTGTTATAAACAATATTGTTTTCATTATTCGGTAAAATTTTGAGAATCGAATTGGCAGTTTTCTTACAAAAAATAAAAACCTAAAAAAAAAACAATACTAAAATTTAGTAAACATTTACTTCCTACTCAAATATCTTTTCGAAAATTTAAAATTATGACTTCCAACTAATTTTATCTTACAAGAAATATTATTTTCAACATTTGGTACAATTTTGAGAAAAATCGAAGTTTTTTACATAAAAAAAAACCTAAAAAAAATATTAATAAAAGTTGGTAAAAATTTATTTTCGATTCAAATATCTTTTTAAAACTTTGAGATATTGGCCTCAAACTTATTTTACATTTTAAAAAGTATTGTTGTCAACATTCAGTAAAATTTTGAGATAAATCGAATTGACAGTTTTTTTTACAAAAAAATAAAAACTAAACAAAAATTAATAAAAGATGGTAAAAAATGATTTTCGACTCAAATATATTTTCAAGACTTTAAGAAATTGGCTTTAAACTAATTTTTTGTTATAAGCAATATTATTTTCAATATTCGGTAAAATTTTGAGAAAAATCGAATTTACAAAAAATAAAAACCTAAAGAAAAAACAATACTCAAACTTAGTAAAAATTTACTTTCGACTCAAATATCTTTTCAAAAATTGAAAATATTGGCTTCAAACTTATTTTATCAAACAGAAAACATTTTTTTCGACGTACGTTCAGTAGATTTTTTATAAAAATCCAACAGTCAGTTTTTTTATAAAAAATTAAAATCTACAAAAAATAGTACGCAAAATTGGTAAAAATTGATTTTCGGTATTCGATATCTCGTGAACAATAGAAGATATTGACTTCAAATTAATTTCATTCATCCAATTGTATTTGTTTATATAAGAAATCATTTTTTTTTTAAAGAAATGCTACTAAAATTGGTTTTCGACTAAAAATCTCGTTAACAAAAAAATAATTTCGAAATCAAACTATTTCATTATATGCAAAATATTATTGGTAGTTCTTAAATTTTTAAGAATAATTCAGCTGAGAACTTTTTTAACAAAACACGAAAACCTACAAACTTTTAAGCAAGACAAATGTTTTTTGAATAAAAACTGCCTTTCCTAACCTTACCAACAAAAAAATGTGTCTACAAAAACACGTGTTTTCGAAATATTTGTATAGAATTGTTGATTTGCATAAAAACTTCTTAAAGTGTTTGAGGAAAAGACCTTTTCATTGCTGCAAGAATTACGCTACGAGTTTTTTTTTTTCAATTCCTCTCAAAATTTATTGTAGTTAACACATCTAGAAACTTACCTCCCATTCATAATCATGAGGATTCTCTGTAGATTTGCACTGGCCAAGGTTCATCAAAAAACTTAAAATCGTTTAAAAAAGCGAACATACGAGTAGTTCAATAATGTACTTACGATGTTCATCTCCTTAGAACTTCTTTAAATATTGTCTACTGTCCTTTAAAACTTATATCCGTTTTTAACATAAGATATTACCATATTACATTTATCTAATTTAAATGTTCGTGAACTAATAACCGTTTCAGATTTGAAGCTATTTGACGACATAATGTCTAAAGCTTTAACGAACTCTTGTGCAGTCTTAAGATTTATGATCATTAAGACTGTAAATGTTATTTCTCCGTTTTAATAAAAAGTTTAAATACAAGTTCAACACTTTCTTCAATGTCAAAAATCATATTTTTCTATCTGAAAACTGTTTGAAGCTGGACTTGTCCGCGTCTACAAATTATTTTTAATATGTCATCATTGCACATTAAAACTGTGGTATCAATTTAAATTTGCAAAATATTACGTAAACATAAAGTCGGTTAAAGAAATAAAAACAATTCTAGTATTTCCTTGATCCTCAAATATGAGGATCTAATAAATCAAAGTTCTATCTTAAACTATGATCTAAGCCATAGTTCTAACGCTTGAGAACTAGATGAAGAAATAACTTAGAACTCTTTTGAATTCTATTTTTTTTAGATAATCTGAGTTTTAGAGAAGATTTTGTTATCTTTTGTTGCAAATGTTTTGATCCAAACAAATTTTTAGAACTTTAATCAAATTAATTAGATTTGTTCTAAACAAATTTATTTCAATAAACATCAAGGCAATATTTTGCTGAAACATTATTTCAAAATTTCTGGTAGTCAAATGTGATTATATCTCCTAACTTTCCACCAGTGAAAAGTAATTCAGCTTAATTCAATTCGATTGAACAATGAATGAAGAATTGTGAAAATATTAGATGCCATTTTCAAGTAGTTCCGAAGAGATATCGATTTCGAGTAAAGGTTAACTTCCTTGTGTTAATATTCGAATAATTTTTCTTATTTTTTTTAAAGCTTTTAGGTCGCCACAACTATTATTATTATTATTTCAATAATTTTTGTATCATATGCATTTATATTTTTTTGAATAAAACAATTAAGCTTCCTTTTATTTCCAGGAATTCCGGGAAAGCTGACAATATCAAAATGGTGAGTGCTTATTGTCAACTGACTTTTATGTATTTACAAAATCATTTTTCTGACCTTCGTATATGAACAAAACAGATATGTTTTTATATATTATTTTGAAAAAATACTAAGCTTTGAGTTATTTGGTTGTTTACTTTTAATTTCAACAAAATTCTTCAATTCCGTCAAAATCAAACAGATTTTTGAAATTTGTTCTAGAAATACATTACATCAATATTTTACTCAAAATAGTTCGGGATTTTTCAACGAAGGTTAATTTAAACCAAATGGAATTAACTTTAGCATTTAAAAAATAAATTTGACTATATACTTCTTGCTTTATTTTAATTTTTTTTACAATAAACACATTAATGGCCTAACAAGAAAGATTTAAATGTGATATTTTTGAGTAATTGTCAAATTTCTTGATTTTTCCTAAAAATTTCAGATTTTCTAAGGTATCGATTTTCCTAAATTCCACAAAGCAAGTTGATTTTTTCACTATTTTAACCCGTTTTCTGACTAATATCTATTTACATACATACAACTTTAGGAAAAATAATTACATAACTATTATCTTCAATTCAAAATAATTAAATTCGCAATTCTAAAATTCAATAGGCATATACCTACCTAAAGCAAAATTACATTTTAAAGCAGAAATACATATTTATTATTATTAAGCCGCATTAAAATCATGACACTCAAAGGTATTTTACAGAATTTAATTGATGAAAATCATTATACCCTATGCATTAATGAGAACTGCAATTCGGTAGGAATGTAGGAAGGCGTTAATATTTATAGGTATAATTTCATCAAATGTTGTGGACTTTTATGGTAAAATATAATTATATATTCTATCCAATAGACTGACACAAATAACAGGATTATATTGTATTAATTTCAATGTTTTAATTTAGTTTTTAACTTGAAATTTAGGATTTAATTAAGCTCATAAAAAACTGTTAACCAAGTCACAGTAATTGAAAGCACAAATCCATACTCAAAGAACTGACTGACTTATACTTTTTCCTGATGCAATTAATATTTATTGTTTGTTTTGCTGATAGAAATCTTATAATGACTTACAATTTTTAGAGCCCTGCATCACGCACTATTCCAATCACAATTACAATTATTTGAAATTTTATTTTTAAATCACCTGTCGCCTTCATGCATTCATACCCAACAATTATAAATTTCTATTGACTTAACTTCGTTTGACTCGTGTGCTTCCTTTTCAAATTAATGCTCAGCCATCCACCTGTCCAATTAAATTCTCATAAACCTAATATTTTCCAAATTGCGATTGCTGAAACAAAGAGAAGGCAATTTAATTTCCTCACCACTCGCGCACTAACACTCGTACACTTTACCTCTAAAACAGTGGTGTTGGCATATTCTCAATCCAGTGGCATAATGGACAAAAAAAAAAAAAAAAGGTTAAGCCGACCACACCAACAATGACGAACCAACGACGAACGAAGTGACGTAGGCGGCATCGACGAGCGACGGCTACTGCAACGTCAACACAACGAAATCGACGAGACGCGTTCTCAACCGGAAAATTAAGTCTCGGAAAATACATCTGCCCACTATAAAATGCAAGCTCAATTCAACAAAACCCATTACAATTGAGTTTAGATTGTCAGCAATGGCAACGAAACTAGCACCGGGCAAACCCCCCTTATACTTACTCATCCAGTTCCAGTGTTTCTATGGAACAAATAAAAAACACAATCAAAAAATATTTACGTAGTACTGTGTAAAAGTTCCTCGTCATCATGGTTCAGGCTCAGGCACAGGTTGAGGATCGAAAACGAGACCACAGGTGGAAAGTTTTCCTCTCTGTTGCCCCATGATGATGATTCGCCATCTGCACATCTGCATTCGACCACTCAATCATGACGCTTGTGTACCTGATGGATGTCAACAACGTAAAGACCCAACACGGTACCGTCCACGTCCGCGTAAGTCCGGCCTGTCTGTATACCGGTCACTAATATTCACGTTTTCCATCGATCACCATTTACAAAAAAGGACCGCATCACTAATTTTCCACCAATTAGTTACGTAAAATTGAAAACCCAATTCGAAAACGAAAAACGTAAACGAAAAGGACCATCAGGCTAAGCAAGCGCGTGGCATATACTCGTAGAATTAGAATGTGTATCATTCCAGAGGCTCTCAACCAATTTGTCTATCCTATCCATCAAGTCAAGACGAATGACCATGAGTTGAGCAGAGAATTGGATTTTCGATTTGTGTGTTTGTTAGAAAGAAATACATCAGAAGAATTTAAAAAAAAACCATCTGCTCTAATCCGCTTTTCATTATCCAATAACATCAGCATCAGGAGCGAAGTTTGGTGTTTTATTGAAATTTGAATCCACTCGAATCGACAATGGAGTTCAAATATTTCGGAATGGTTTCATATGGCACGTTCTTGTAGATGTATAGATTTAGATGAATTGGCCAGTTATCATTTTAGGAAATCTACTATACTTTTGAGAGAGTGTTTTATCAGACCTCATCTATCAGACGAACGTGTCAAATTATGACATCGAGGATAACATGATTCTTATTTGTGTTTTTGGAAGGACACTCTATTATGGTGACGTCAATGGTGAGATGATCTGATTGCCCGTATTTTGCTGAGAGGTGAAATTTTAGCTAATTTTTACGTAGGTACCTATTAACAGAGAGACAGATGATGTCTCAAATTAGTCTAATTTTTCAAGGAAAACAAAAACAGAAAGTGTCAAAAAAAGGACGTGCTTAAGAATTGTTTGACTACTTAAGTACGAAAAGCGATTTGAACATTCGACTTAAAGCAAACGTTTTAGAAATCCGATTGATGATGAAATGATGGAGGAACTCCATCCAAAAAAATGTGGTTTCAAAAGTCAACATTAAAACGGAATTCGAGAAGTTTATGATTTCAAAAATGTACGCTTTCAGTCGAACTTTCTAATCGCCTTTCATAATAAGTGTTAACATGTATTGACCGATAGAATTAATGGAAGAAACTTTAAAAAATAAGATTTGGTGTTCAAAATTGTTAATATTCTCGAAAACCATTGAATACATTCACTGCTAGGAAACGTTTAGGACAAAAGAAAATTTTCGAATATGAATTAATTTTTTTAATCTTCTAAGTTTTTAGTTCTGAGATCTTTTAGGAAACGGATCTTTAATCAGGCCGGCATGTCACTCAATTTTTGGAAGAAGCATGAAAAACGAACTTTCCACACTTATTGTATGTTTCTCGTTACTCCACGCAATTAAAAGAAATATTTCCAAAAATTTTCGAAAAAAAATGGAAAATTTTCTAATCCGGATGGTAGTTTATTCAGCTCCATTTCGCTACCAGTATTTTTTGCTGAGATATTTCAAATAAAATAAAAATAAAAAACTCTTTGAAAAGCGTTGAATGCAGAAGTTTGAACATAATGTATGTACATGTACATATTTGCTATTTTGTTCAAATTAGGAATTTTGTAACTTCCCATAACAAGTTATTGGAATAGGACCAAGTTTTCAAATTAAAAATGTTTACAATTCCCAACGTCACGTCCGTTCCTAAAATCTAAATCCATGGTTTTAGTGTTATATCTATACGTGAGTTCGTTCGGGATGCCTTTTTTGGTTGGCAATATCTCAAGAATCAGCAGAGATATCGACTTCAAATATTTTTTTTTTAGATCAAAAGATGCAGAAAGGAATTATCAAAAAATTCAATAGGTGTTTTTCTACTACCTATAGCAATTTAACCAAAAATGCTATCAACTGAGATTCAGTTCATATTAAGTACTGCGACTTATACCAAAATGATGTGAACTGAAAATATTGACAGATTTTTTAATAATTCAAAAAAAAAACACTGAAAAACTACTATTTTTCACCTCGAATATTTTACGAAACAAAAATAATATTACCTCCAAAATAATTTTATTCCTGGAAATATAACATTTTGAGACCCAGTCAAATTTTAAAAAAATCGAATTAACAGTTTTTTTTTAAAAAGAATAAAAACATAAAAAAACTACTACCAAAAATTGGTCAAAATTGATGTTCGACTAAAAATATTTTGAGAAGAAATAAAGTCATTGACTTCTATTTTTTTTTCAATTAATGAGTGTTTTATTTAGAGATGGAATATAATATAAATTATTTCTTTAAATTAAATAATTTTATTATAAAATTAATCTGTTGGCATTATAATTTAAATATAATTTATGACATATGACTGCCGAGGCTTTCTGGGGCGTAGTCCATTTTTTGATGGATTTTTCACAACATTTGTGGCTATAATATCGGCAATAACGTGGTGAATGTGGTCTTTCAAGACTAGTGACATCACATATCCTCACCGAAAATAGTCAAGCTACTTTTAACTGCACTACATTGGAGGCCATTTGACAGGTCTAGAATGCAAAGATATGGAGTTACCAAACGTTTCCCTCAATAAATCAATTCTGGAATCACAAGCTATCTGACGTTTTTCACCACAGCTCCTGCACATCATGGCTTTTGAATTATGGCTCTAAAGCGGTCACCATTTCTGGCCAACATCGTTTTTAAAATAGTACGGACTATCAAAATTGAGCTTCTGAAAATTAAGATTGTAACCAATATTTAAAATTGCACAATTTCAAAGCTTGTTCAAGGGTGAGTTTTGTCTTATTGAAATGCCAAATTAACCTAAAGTTCAAATAGAAAAAACAACCTTTAACAATATTGTTTTTAATATTTCTATAAAATTTCAACGAATATCTATTCTAAGCTCTTTCTTGTTAAAATTAATAAACTACTACTGAAAATTTTGAAAACAGATTTTCAAGTCGAATATCTTAAAACAAAAAAAATGTTATCTTAAAACCTAGTTCATTTTATAGCAAATATGTCTTTAATGTAAAACTCGCTTATTCCACAAAATAATCGTTTTAAATGACACCAATGTCAAATTATTAGTATTAGTTGCATTCTCAGGGACAAAATTTGAGCCTTTAAAATAAAATAAAGCAAGTTTTGTATTTCTTATGAAATTTTTGTTGCATCAAAAATTCAAAATTATTCAAAAGGTCACATTAAAAATATTAAGCAGGTCAACCAAACCGTTTCCATGTAAACGCAATCTTCAAAAATTGATTCTTTTTTTCACCATAGAATTCTTTGAATAAAGATTCAGTTTCTAAAACCGAACAATACGAATTTGAAAAGAAAATATAGTAATCTTTAAAGAAATGGCATAACATTATGCCTTTCCCAATTAAAGTTTAGACAAAAAATTAATATCAGTTTTTCCTGCTTTTTAACCAAATATTACCACAACAATAAAATTATTCTTCATCATTGACAGTCGTACTCTTTCAATTCCAATATAATCACTTACAATATTGAAAGTTTTTAAAATTATAAAATTCTTTTGAGTACATGAAAGATTGTTTTACAATTTCAGCTTCTGACCATTCTTCGTATAAACCAAAAACAGCAATCATTTCCACAAAATTCTGAGTAAACAGTTTTTGTTAACTATTAAAATCTCTTTCTCATCTAATTCCTTTCCAAAAGTCTTCAACAAAATTCTGGTTTATTTCTATTAAGACTCTTTTCAAAAAACATATTCATTTTATCAAAGATAATATTCAAAAAGTTATTGAAATGCAAAACCAAAATGCCTTTTTCATAAGTCATAAATAAAAACCCATCTATTATAATCGGATTTTATTTTCTTGCAAACAATTTCAATAAAGTTTCAATCTGTTAATAAAAATTGAAAAAAAAAAACATCTCCAATATCTCACTCCTGGAATTCTCATAAAACTATTTTATATTTAGTCATCATATTTCTCTACCAAAACATAACATCCTCAACACCTTAATAAAATCATTTAAAAAAAAAATCCAAAACAAACAATAATCAACAATAACAACAAAACAACCACCATAACACCGCAACAACAACAAACATAAAACAAAAATCCCACAGAAAGGATTTGCAATTTGACTCTATAGCAAGCAAAATGTTATAAAATATATCCTTTCTATGACTCTAATCCCAAAATACCCCATAAAACAGCAATAATTTCACTATAAACTAAAACTAACTCACACATTTGGTCATCATCAACATCGTTCCTAAAACATTCTTGCAAAATATTGCGAATATTTCTGAGTATTTTTGCTTGCAATTTTGTTTAACAGAATGATGACCAAAAACCCAAACCAAATCCATATAAAACCCAAAAATTCGAAAAGGATATACATAGATATTGATACAAAAACAACAACAATATACGAAACCTCCTTTGTTTGTTTGTGGAATGCACAATTTTTGGACTGAACTGGGCTGGTCACTGGGCACTGGTCCAGCAAAAGGCTTTTCGGGAGATTTTATCTTTTATTTGTCAAACATAAAAAGAATTAAATACTTCTAAGGAAGAAGAAAAAAAAAATAACCAAATGAAGTAAATCCTTGCCAAAAGGATATCACACAGGAAACTTATTGAAAATTGCGGCAGCCACAAAAAAAAATTGGGAACTTTTCCCAAATCCTTTATTACACTCGCATCCCTTTCCTAGATGGTCCCGAGTATAACAACAGGAGTACCTAAAAATATATCTGACCAAAGGTATTGTTAAGTTGTTGGACCTTTACCTGCCTCGCCAGAACTATACCTACGACTACCTATGTATAATTTTTGAAAAGAGTTACCCATTACAGGGAAAAAGGATACAATTTAAGGATCAACCACAGAATGAAGGCGGCTACGTTTATTACTTATATGTATAGACTTGGTATGACCTTTCTACTCCTTGTATTTGGATTTTATTGTTTAGTATATTAATGGGCTCTTAAACAGGGGATTATTGCTATTTAGGGATTATTATCCTTATTGTCTTGCTTTCGAAGATTTACTAATATTTGCCAGTCCAGCCTTCTGGGGTTAATCCGATAAAGGATTATGTGATTTTTTTCTTGCTTGTTAGATTTTGTGTGGTGTTGCAATGACCAAACCATTGGACATTATTATTTGACCGGTAGCTATATGGCATTCATTTTAGTACATTGTAAAATGTCCTTTACTTTCCTTTTTTTTTTTTTTTTCTTTAAATAGGATCCTAGTTTTGTTCAATGGAAATGGAATTCAATCAAGATTATTGAGAATCTTTACGTTTTCTCTTTTATTTTTCTTGGTTTCGTAATGAAATGGAAATTCAGTTTTTAATTTTGGAAGCTGAGCCAGGTGACGCAGGTCATTTGAATTGTGAAACTAATTTTTTTTTTCAAAGCCCTTCTTTTCAAACTTTGCCTCTGAATCAAAAAATAAAATTAAGAAACTTATAAGTCTCTTCTTCGTTGGGTTGAAAATTACCTTTCGGTTCCTTCAATACAAGTTTTCGTTTGGTCGGATTTAAGTTTGAAACTAACATAAAGGGTGGTGTTCCACGGGGGTCCGTTTTGTCTCCGCATCTTTTCATAATGTTCATTAGCAATCAATTGGCTGCAACTTCTAATACGTTTCGCTGGTGAGAGTAATAGTTTCCTTGTCCTTTCGAGGTTAAACTTCAATGGCAGAGTAGGATAAGCTCATTAAATTCGGATCTTGACACTTTTTTGCTACTGAATAATTATTAACCTTGATTCACCTACATATATTGTGCTGTTCCTTAATTATATGCCTTAAGTGTTTAAAACTGCCATTTGAAACAATACGACACGAACTTCTGTCTTCTTCCAATTTCTCATTTCTGATACAAAATTATACAACTCTCATCTTCTAAAAGCGTTTTCTTCTGCTTCAACACCTAAAAACATCCTTAAAACCCATCAATGTTCTTCTTTTGATTCAAAGTAATCAGAATTTGTTTTGTTTTTATTTTATTTTTGCTCATTTCATTTCGAATATTGTATTTTTTCAGTCAAGGAATTTATTCTATCCTTGAATACTTTTTTCTTGTTTTATTTTTATATCATTATTGTAATACTCTGTACATTTACATTTTATAAGAAAAAGTATCGACTTTTCAATTTGGGGTTTTACTTCTATCATCTGCTTTGCTCTCACAAAGCCGATCAAGAAGAAATTGCTTAAGAACAAGAAAAAAAAAAAGAAGGAAAACAATTAACTTATTCGTCCTTCTACTCGTATAAGTATACTATAAGTAAAAAGATATTACCAGGAGGATATCATAGAATAATTCAAATTGTTTCTTCAATGTTTTGCTGTCGATGTTATCTTCAATTTTTTCTTTATTTCCATTTTTAATCAATGAATCAAAGGATTTCATCAAAAGACGTTTAAAAGAAAATTAATATTCTATTTCTTATTCAACAAAAAAAAAAGTACAATCCTCTTGGAAAATAATGATGAAAAAGTAATTAAACATTTGGCTAAGTCTTTTCTATAAGCTGTTTCTTATTTTGTGTTAGTAACTTTCTCAAAAGGGATCTTCATATATTATATCCTACTGGTTTATTGTTATTTTTTTTTTGAATTTGAAAAGTTTTAAGAAACTTTGAGTTTACGAAAATTGAAATTCTTGAAACTTTTTAAACACAGAAATTGTGAATCTTTTTTAAATTTGGGATGTTGAATAAACCCAAGAGGGTGTTTACATTCAACTCATTTAAGGCTACTTATTAAGACCTACCATTATTTTACTCACTTTATATTTTTATAATTTACTTTTATTTTATAATTACTAAATAATTTAAGAGGCGAATGTAATATTGAAATGAGAGTGAAAAACAGAGTTCATAAAGCATTCCATATTCTTGATGTTCGGCTTAAATAACAGAATCTCTTCAATATTGGTACGTCCAAAAATGAGCTCAAGGCAACTGATAGGCTCTCCTAGAAGTTCAAGTATTACGGCTGAATTCTTTGAGGGGAGAATGCAACTCTATTATTTGTGAAAATATCGCTTAAAAGACGAAAGGAATGAAACATTCCGGTGGTATTTGAGCGATGTAAAAGTTTTGGTCATAATTTTGTAGCTTATCATTTTCAAAGTTCTTTTTCTTCTGTCGAAAAGACCTTAACTTTAATTAGTTTTATTGCATGCATAGGGTGGGCCCAGAAATTAGTTTTGAATGAACAAAATACTTTAAGTACTTCGAGTAAGTTGTTTTTAAGGAAGAAAGAACTAATATAGAAGTCAAAGGTGGTGCATTCGTTGTTAGCTATGAGCACCGTTCTTGAGATAAATTCAAAAAGGTCGTAATTTGTATGTTGAAGAGGAAGGCAAAAGAGTGGGGTATGTCTTACGTTCCGTATATTAGAATGAATGGAAATCTTTTCTAGAAGAAATGAGTGAGTCGATGGCTCCTGCTAAAAGCTAATGTAGAAAGACAATATCAACTTTGCGGCGTTTTTGGAGGGTTTGCAAACGATCTTCTTCATCCCAAGGAAGATCGCCGAGTACAAATCAAAGAAATCAGCCATGTACGGATTCAATTCTTTCTGATGGCCTGATCTCCCTAATAAACTAGAGTATGCAAGAAGAAGTCTGACAAAGATGGTGCATAGGTATTTAGTGACTAGGGGTTTGAGAATTCCTTAAACAAACGTTTGATAAAGGACCTAAGTTAGCCCTGTTAAAAAGAAGATCGAAATGGGCTTGAAAACTTAACTGAGTCTCGCAAATAACTCTTAATTCGCGAATAGAATAGACAGAATTAATGGTAACATCGTTTAGACTATATAAGGGAAGATGTGATGGTGATCGTTTACGTGTAATTGTTATGAAGTAACAGTGAGTCAATATTATTTTGGATTAAAATAGAACCTCAGTATTGTTTTGCCCGATCCTGAAAAAAGGAGACCCTCTAAACTGCAATAACTAAAGAGTAATCAGTCTACTTAACATCACTTACAAAATCTTCTCTGCCGTAATATGTGAACGTCTAAAGCCCATCGTCAACAACCTGATAGATCCTTATCAGTGTGGTTTTAGACCAGGAAAGTCCACAGTCGATCAAATATTCACATTACGGCAGATCCTGGAAAAAACCCAAGAACACCAAATCGACACCCACCATCTTTTCATCGATTTCAAGGCCGCATATGACAGCATCTACAGGGACGAGCTGTATAGAGTCATGTCTAGTTTTGGCATCCCTGCCAAACTCGTCAGTTTGTGCAGGATGACCATGGAGAATTCACGCTGCTCCATAAAGGTTGGAAACAACTTAACAGAACCTTTCGATTTCAAAAAAGGTTTTAGACAAGGTGATGCGCTGTCATTCGATTTGTTTAACATCGTACTTGAAAGAATAGTGCAGAGCACGTCAACACAAGAGGCACCATCTTTGAAAAGTCTGTCCAATTACTAGCATATGCTGATGACATTGACATAATCGGAAGAACTCAGCGTGATGTCTGGGGCTTTTGTGAGTATTGAGGCAGAGGCGGCAAAAATGGGTTTAACGGTTATTGAGGGCAAAACAAAGTACATGCTGTCGTCAAGAAAGGACTTACAACACCGACGTCTCGGTCAAAACGTCACCGTCGACAGATGCAACTTTGAGGTAGTCAAGGACTTCGTCTACCTAGGCTCCGGTATTAACGCAGAAACAAAACCAGCGCTGAGATCGAACGAAGAATAACTCTAGCTAACCGCTGTTTCTTTGGGCTAAGAAAGCAATTGAGTAGCAAAGGCCTCTCTCGAGGGACCAAAGTTTCGCTATATAAGACCCTCATCATCCCCGTCCTGCTATACGGTGCAGAAGCATGGACTATGACAAAAGCGTATGAAAGCACCTTGGGTTGTTTCGAGAGAAAAGTTCTTCGTGTGATCTACGGTCCCGTATGCATCGAAGGGGATTGGAGGAGAAGATGGAACGACGAGCTGTACGGGCTGTACAGCGACGTAGACTTAGCCAGAAGGGTAAAAGTTCAACGACTAAGATGGCTGGGTCACGTAGAGCGCATGGAAACCAATGCTTCGGCCCGGAAAGTCTTCGAATCCACACCCACAGGACAGCGCAGTAGAGGAAGACTGGGACTCAGGTGGAGGTACAAGTGGAAAGTGACCTCATCGAACTTGGAGCGCGAGACTGGAGACATCTATCTAGGGACCGAGTAAGTTAGTAAAATAGAATCATATGGAGTAGAAACAACCTTTATTGTTGTCATGTCATCAGCGAATATAGAGACAGTTGAATTATCAGTGACATTAATAACGTTGTCGTTGATAGTTAAGACAAATATAAAAGGACCAAGGTGGCTCCCTTGAGGAATTCTATTAAAGAGGTTCCTATTTATGATCTGAACCATGCAACCAAGAGCCTTAAGTTTAAATTAAATAATTTAGTGACTAATTTTATCAAAGCCTTTACTGAAGTATGTGGGATAACTTCTACTTCCTGTAGTTCAAAACATCATTTCTTGCTCCTTTTTTATAAACAGGAAAAATAAAGGAATATTTCCAAAGCTTTGAAAAGATACCTTGAAAAATAAAAAAAGAAACAGTGCTGAAAGAGGCTTATATATAGGTTGCAGGCAAACCATTCAAGCCGGGTACTTCATTTCTAAGTAGACTTAAATTGAATTGACAAAATCATCACTTATTTCGATTTGAATAAGATAAGTGCACGAGGTACCTTTTAAGTAATCAAAAAAACTATGATCAGATTCTTACCGATGATTTTTGCACGATTGGCTGAAAAATATGGCAAAAGTGTTGGCAACAATTTTATGGTCGTCAGATGTCATATTGAGTAAAATTTTAATATTTGAGAGGAAGCCATTGGAATTGCGTTCAATGATAATAAATTGACAGAAACGTCTCGGATACGTTATCAGGCTATCTTGCATTATGTCAATGTGTTCGAGATGTTGAAATTCAAAAGGAGATGAAAAGCTGCATTAAGCTTGCTGATAGTTTGTTGAAAAATATTTAAATAATTCCCATAAGACAATTTTGAAAACCTAAGAATATAATTAGACACTGTTTGGAATATGTTTCTACAGTTATAGCCAACACAAGAACAAAAGAGGCACTGTCAAAGAGTATTTCCTAAAAATCCATTTAATAAGATTGTGGGAATCATTTACCATTTAAAAAGACACCTAAATATTGTGGTTTTCTTAGTCTAAGTCTTGAAATTAATATATTATCCTTATTAAGTAAAAAGTGCATACACATTAACTTAGTTTATTTTTCAATACATCAAAGGGAAAATGCTCACATGAGATTTTCCTTCTTATGCCGTTAAGCTTAAAATAAAGCTTTAGCTCATTATTTTCTACTTTACGAATTACCATGTTTACGAAACAAACTTCGAATTAAATCCTCAAAAAGAAAGAAACTATACAATACAATTTTCTATAAGGAAGTAAAATAAGACCAAGGACATTCGTTTTGTCACAGTTATATATGTACTTCTTGGCTTGCAATGTTATTGATGCTACTATTCTGGGACAAAAAAAAACATTTTTCTTCTTCACACAAGTGTCAAAGCACAGGCGGGCAGGGCGAACTCTATGTGTATTCTCTGTTAAATAATATATAAATAAGTCCATTTTATTGTTCCAATTTTTCTAACCCAGCTATTGTGCAATATACAACAAATGTATACAAAAGTCCCTATAAGAAGGAGGACACCATCAATAAAGCCAACTAAATGGAGTGATCCATCTGCAGGGTCACACAGCAACCACGACACAACTAAACCAAGCCGCACATATGGTCGATTGACTTTGAGGCTTGCGACGACGACAAATACAACAACAGCAACAACATCGACGACGACGAGGACTTCCTTAACCTCATATAAACTACTCGTATATAACCGTGGATCTATGCTATGTAAGCACTTTCATTTAATAGAATCCTTGCGGCATTAGAACCCAAGTTATCCTTTGAACTTTGCCGAGTGGTGCATTTGAGTTGGTTCTTGGTTTGGCTAGGTTATATATTTGAAGGCACCTAAATAGTATACCTATGAGTGTGTCTTATATAGAATGAGATATTTTTCTGCTCCTGGAGAGTCCTTCTTTTCAATTTCATCTCCTTGTGTGATATTGTGTGCGGTAATAAATCAAGGTGTGTTTTTATAACAACAAAAAACCACCAACAAAGGTAAGAGGATTTTTCTTTTCTTGATTCGTCGGTCAGGATCCTGGCAACAATCAAACAAACAAACAAACACACACAGGACATTCACAACACAGTAGGTTTGGCGGGGACAAATTATTTGTGACAAATCTTTGGGTAAACAACTCTCCCCAGGGAGTTGAGTTGGATAGAAAATAAACTAAAAAGAAAAATATAAAGGAATTACATTCACAGAGAATTGGTTTGAAATTGATGTTTTTATCTGGCCATTTAGTTGTCAGATTAAATGAGGAACCACAGGGACGAAAAAAATAAAAATTAGGTACATACATAATATATGGAATAGGGACATTTTTATGAATGATCACTTAATTTAGATAATTTAGCATTTTCTAATTATATTTTGAGTTTCTGTTGGACAATTATTGAAATCAACTGTTTGGTAAATTTAATAGTTCAATTAAAAAGAAAATAATGTTTGTGTGTTTTTTTTCGCCATTAAAGCAACTTTTAAATGGAATTTGACAGTTTATAGATTGACTTTTGAATGTTGTCCATAGCCTTCATAGTACTCTTTATCTGGAGAAAATAGCTTTAATGGAAATAGCTGAATGAATAACTTATTAAATTCATAGAAAAAGATTCTCGCTCTGCTTCACGTCTTTAATTTGTTAGTCCAAATTTTTGCGTGATGTGGCAATTTTGAATTAATTTTCCGAAAGACGTTATTGTATTTGGTCTGATTTCTCCGACATTTCTCGGCGTTTCAAGGTCCATAGAATATAAATACATACGCATGGTTTTAACAGAGGTGTCGTGATATCTTTTTACGTTGGCCATATCTTAAGATCAAGCTGAGATATCAATAATTTTTAAAAAATCGGTATGTATAAACTTAAAAAAATAGGGAAGCTATAAGTTTCGGTTGAATCCCAGCCTCTTTTTTATCTTCCCTTCATATTCATATATTTCATTTCTATTAAGTAATTTTTTAAACGTTATTGATACAAAAACTATTCAATTTGATCGTTGGCCTTAATTATATCTTAAAATTTTTTAACATTGATAATAACTTAGTCATAAAGGCGAAACTTACTTGCCTTCCGTCAAACGGTAGGAGATGATTAGACCACATGGGCTGGATGAAGCTTCTTCTTCACAGATGAAAAATAGGTGCCATCTTTTCAAGCCATGCTTGAAGCTATAAAAACAAATACACCCAACAAAAACAAAACAAGCAGCGAAAAAACTGTCTGTCTGACATATTATGATTGTTCGAGGTGTGGTGATGGTAAAACTAAAACAAAATAAAGGTGAGAAGTAGCAAAAATTACCAAAAAGACTCACAAATAAAAACCCTCGTGCAAATTGTCGTCATCATCAAGGAGTGCCGCTGCTTCTCGCCATTCGCTATCGCCACCATCCAGAAAGGCCCAACATTACTGACGCATGAGTAATCAATGGCAAAAACCTTGCCATACCGATCGATCTAAAAGTACGAGTAACTCTGCGATCTGATGGCGTTTCATGCGAGGGGGTGGATGTAATTTACATATCTAATCTAAACCGCATTGATGTCGATCGCGATATAGTGAACCGATTTCGTGCATAAGGCACGTAAACGCACTCGCTTTAGGTGGGCCAGCAGCCATAGCTCAAACTCACTTGAGTCTCGATGGCTGTGCCGATGTCGATGTGTCGTGGGAACCAGGTCCGCGAGCAATTTTTCGCATTCTGTCATGTCTTCGATTTCGATTTTGGTTTCGGTTTCAATGGCATACTACCTATAATAAATATTTCAGCTTCAGTATTTTGGTACGGTGAGGGAGTTGTCATATGTTTTTTGTTTTTGTATTATTTTATTTTATTTATTTTTTAACGAGGTAGAAATATTTCGATCAGATTTGTTTTTTTTTTATTAAAATATTCAGAACAAGTAAGTTAATGGCCCAGTTCATTGGAAATATGTGAAAGTGATTTGGTTCGAAAATATTTCGTTATAAATAGGTGTCATTATATTCGAGACAAAATTCTTCTTATTTTTAGATAAAAATGCAATATTTTGTCAAATCTCTCTCTTTTTAAAAGATTTCAAGATTTTGCTGAATTTTTCGAGGATGAATTTAAACCTCTCTTATGACATTCGAAAAGCAGATAACTTTCTCTCTTTACTGCTTTTAAACGTCTTTTACTTATGTAAGAAGTCCTGAAGGTACAATATATTTCGAAGACATGGAGAATTGGAGAATCCTCCTAAGATATTGAAAACATTTTTTGAAGATAGTTCAAGTGAGACGTTTCTATTTTTGGATCATTCCGTCATGTCAAATTTCAAAGTCAGTATTTAATAAGTTCAAAACAAGATTTTTTTATTATTTATACCGAAAAATTTGAGAGAGATATGTTCTTCGTCGCTGAAGACCACTGCATAAGCTTTTTCATGTATCCTATTCTTCTGGGCTCGTTGCGAGTAGTTGGAAAACTGCATTTGTTCAGCCAATCCCAAAAAAAAAGGCGAATCTTCTTCCCCCGAAAATTATCGACCGATAGCACTAACGTCCCTTCTTTCTAAGGTCATGAAAACGCTGATTAATTATCCGCTTAAGAAATATCTTGAGGAACGAAAGCTTCTTGATGACCGGCAATATGGCTTTCGTAGCAATATTTCCACTGGTGATCTCATGGCTTATCTCACCGAACTGTGGAACAAATCTTTACATCGTTTTGGAGAAAGTAAGATTATTGCATTTCATATTTCAAAAGCATTTGATAGAGTTTGGCATCAGGCTCTCTTATCGAAAATGCGTGCTTTCGGTTTTCATGAATCCCTCCTTCATTGGATAAGTAATTACCTTTCGAATTGTTCAATACAAGTTGTATTGGATGAATTCAAGTCTAAAAACCACAAAATAAATGCTGGTGTGCCCCAGGGCTCTGTTCTATCTCCAACACTCTTTCTCATTTTTATTGATAATCTCCTGTCTGCAACTTCTAATCCAATTCATTGTTTCGCTGACGATAGTACTCTTAACTTTTCATATTCGTTTCCAGACTCACAACCCTCCTCTTCGGATGTGGAACTGCAACGGCAACATATGATAAGCTCATTAAATTCCGATCTGCACAGCATTGTACAATCAGGAATAAAAAACAGTGTGAAATATAATACTTCGAAACCCCAATGCTGTCTTGTATCGTTAAAGCGATAGATATACCCTCTTTGCCACTATCTATGAGTGGCACTTGCATCAACGAAACTGAAAGTCTTGACATCCTCGGAAGCGATCACATACGCGATGTCGCCAAAAATGCCGCAAGATGTCTAGGTTTTTTGAGAAGATGCAAGAAATTTTTCTCTCCGTCTGATCTGGCTACAATCTACAAAACTTATATACGTCCGAAACTTGAATATAACTCTCATCTCTAGGCTGGTGCTCCAATAACTTATTTAAGCCTCTTGGACAGTATTTAAAGAAGAGCTTTTAAAATGATTCGTGACATTAACATCATCAACACAATTACGTCACTCGTACATCGTCCTAAAGTTTGCTCTAGTGAAATAGCCAGTTGCATTCCTCCCCTTAAACAATTTAACCGTAATACCCGCGCTTCTAGGAATGCCCATCAGTTTACCCTTGAGCCCAACTTCGGCCGTACTATGAAGTACAGAGATTCATTTTTTACCCGTACTACGCGAATGTGTAATGCCTTGCCACGCTCTACCTTTCCCTATCATTGCAATGTTCAGGAATTTAAAAACAATGTACACTGGCACCTCCCATTCAACCCTTCCCTCTTTTCCTAATGCTCACACTGTGTTTTTGGCATATTATTATTATTCTAAGCATTTTATAAGTTATTAATTTTCTTAATATTTATTAATTAACTGGCTTTTTCAATTTTTCATTTTTCTATTTAGCGAGCTACTATTTTCCTTCAATTATTAAAAAGTGACAGTTCATACAAAAAAATCAAACACACCTTAATCCAAGAAACGGATATATTAATTTGAAATGCCAGAAACGCAGAAGTTATGCGACCCAAAGTAATAATTTTGGAATTTGAATTTAGAAAAATGTAGAGATAAAGTAAGATGCTACGACCGATCAAAATAAGGAATATCATCTTCTTCATTTAGTAACTGAATAAAATTTAAAGTGTTCAATTCCTCAATCGACAGATCTCTGTTTCCTTTTTCCTGTGGGCAATAATTCTTTAACATACTTATTTGACAAGAACTCGAATATCATGTCAAGTTCATCATTCAAATTTTACGAAAAGTTGACTTAACTTTATTGCTTATTATGGTTCAGAGGTTACCTTTTATTAACAAATATCTTATAAAACGTTGGACACCTTTCTTCAAGCTTATGTTTACCCCTAAAATACTCTTGAATCATCGCCAATATAACCGATTATGCTTTCAATATCAGTCACACAATCAAAACTAAGTCAATGTCATACTTTTCACAATTTAATCATATTATTTCGTAATATTTGCATATCTATTATAAATGAAAGTCATCTTTCCATAAACCTTCATTCTTCATTAATTCCTTCAAAAAATCTTATCTAAAAATTCCATTCATTCGAACATTCATACATCATTTATTTCGCACTCATTTACTTTATGGACAAAATTATACACACATATATAGAAAAACAAATTAACACGATTGCGCATCTCAATGAAATTATTAAGTTATTAAGTCCCGCAATGTGTATAAGATCATGAGGCCTATATAGCGCTAGCATTCATGATCAGTCATGTTTAATCATGCTTCGTAAATATCATAATATTCCAACATCACACCAACAAATGAGGGTCACCGTTCACCGTGCGTCGTCGTCTCCGTCGTCGGCATCGTCATATTTCCCTCATTTCCTCCACCATCCGCACCGTTTTTGTACAATATCAACCCAACGGCAACGATCGACCGCAACAGCTCATTCATTGATTCGATTCCCCCACTTATTTAAAATCAAGTTCCAAACCAAATTGAACGCGGAGCGTAGAGCCCCAACAACAGCTGGCCCACTGACACTTGCTGTCAAACACCCAACACGTGGTACCTACGCCACCGCCGCCGCCGCCGCTGTTAAATAGTAAATCAAATCGAACTCAAGAAAGTTACAAATACGAATTCCACAATCTTGTAGGGTGACTCAGCACCCACGCAGCCTATTGCCGCGGGGCTTATAAATGTACCTACATAAATGTATGACTCTGAGCTCTGAGCTCTTATACCCGGATTGCGGATTAGGGTCTCAGCATGACGGAGTTTCCCACGTTCGATCCGGTATAGTTTTTTTTTTCTTAAGACTTTGTTGTTTGCTTTGGTTTCCTTATACATGTTTCGAACGAGTATTGTAAAGTCTCAGCTCCGTCTAAAGTTAGCTTTGCGGAGGTGCAATGCTGCTATTATCGACTTATTTTGACAACAGGTTTCAATTACCGGTTCTAATGTTATATAGGAACCTAGTTGGAAGCATAATAGATGGGAAGTCGGAGTTGGTGTTGGATTAGCTATGAGTTCGAAGTGAGATTTGTTCGGATGGTTTCGAATTTTTCGCTAAATCATTTCTATTTCTCATTTTCTCAGCTGATTGTTGTTCCAACAAGTTTGATGGAGCTTTCCCAGCAGCGATCAGTTTTTAAAGAGACTTAAGATTTTTGTTGTTCATCGTATTTCTCTCTTAAGCTTGAAATTTGTAAAATCTTTTGAATAAATTGTTAATTTTAAGAAGAAATAGGTAGACATAGAGTGTCAAAAAATGATGGGCTAAGTTTTAAAATCGATTTTAAAAGACAACAAAGTAATTTAAGGGTGATCTTGGGCTTCAAATTGGATTTTAGCAATTATAAACTATTCGAAGTTTCAATTCATTTTGAGGAGCCCTGGAATGTGACACCTGTCAAATTGATCTGTCATTTGGAGTATCATAATATTAGTTGAATTTTTACATCTACAATAATGGATCGCTTAACAATGAAACAACGCTTAAAAATTAGTTTAAACTTACTTTAAAGAGGGTTATTCACTTATAGCTGCTTTTCGCACATTTTGTGATGAGTACATTGTCGTCATAATTTACCGTCTTCACTAGCAATCAGCAAAAATGTGAAGTAATTTAAGAAGAATGGAAGATAACAATGTTTCTGTTATAAGTCCAACTGTTGCTGATGATCCATATTTATCAATTCCGGGAGCAATTTAACCTCCTTGTGGGAAGCAATTGAAGATCACGGTTTATGCAATATGTGGTTTCAACAAGACTAGGCAACAAGCCACACAACAACACCAGTAATGGATTATTGAGTGAAAAGTACTGTGGTCCTTGCGATTTCAATTTGCCACCAAGATCTTGAGATTTGACACTGTTAGATTTTGTATGTGAGGGCTATAGAAATGACCGAGTTAACGCGAATAATCCTCGAACTCAAAACGTGTTGAAAACAACATTACATAAGGTACTCGTCTAACCGAGAAAACACCTGAAAAAGTTGTTGAACATTATCTCAAAGGAATAGCATATTGTGAATCTTCTACGAATAAAGTTATCTTAGTAAAGTACAAGTTTTAAGTAAGTTTTCTGACAATAACTTAATAAGAAGTTGTTCTGAAAAAATTTTGATCTACAGTATACATAGGTATAGCAACTAGAAACTGTCAGAAAATTCTCGAGATTAGTTTAACGTTGGCATCATTTTTGTGATAGTATTTTTACATAAGTGATAATTTTTGACAGGCTTAAATAACATAATTCTTATTTTCATTTTTACCAAAATGGGAAATCTTTGTTTTTAACTAAAATTCGAGTTGAAAATTAAACCATTACAACTTTAATTTGTTCTTATGATTAAAAACAAAAAATCTTTTCGAGTTTATGATGACTGTTTGATAAAAAGACATTTTAGTGTATAAAACCTACACCCATGTCACATCCTATGTCTATACCTATAAAAATCAAACCATTCGTTCGAGACCGTCCCAGAAACCTAACAAAACCCACGACTTCAATTAATAAGCACCTCAAAACCTAGATAATATAATCCAAATCAATTTCAACCACTTGACCTGACACCTAATGTCTCTTTTTGTCGCCGCCACCGCAGCACCAGTCGCCGCTAATATTTCCATTAAAGCTTCGAAAAAAAGAATTTTGACACCGCACACTTCTGAAACCATTCATCTGATAAACACAAAAATAAACAAAAAAGAACTGATTTCACAGGTGACCACATCATCGTTTTCGTTATACCCGAATCAAAGGTATGTTAAGCTAAAGCACAGCAATTCCCATCTGAACTTGCACCATCATCATCGTATAAACAAGCGCATGTAATGTAGGTGTTATGATCAAATGTTCTATGCCCAAATCCACAAAACAAAATCAAAATAAGTTTCAACTCTCAACCCACCGAAAAACCATTCATGGAAATTCTCTAAATTCTCTTAACGTCGCGCCGCTGCTGATATATGCTGTGCCGGTCCCTGCAACTACCACCAAGACCAAAACCAAAACTAAAAATTTGAATAACAAATTTCATTTATAGGTTCAGTGACCAAAAATTAATTTTCATTCATGCTCTGCCACCCGGAGCCCCGTATTTGGGCATCACTAGCCCGTGTAATCGTTAGCAAGATAAATAGCTTCAAGAGTAATGGTTCATGTAGATAGCTTAAAGGAAAATATATGCGTACAAGAGTGTAGGCGCTTCCCTATATCCATATAATGATTAAGATGTTGATCCAAAATTTTGAAATTAATAAAAATATATTTATGTATACCGCATGCCCATCAGATAGACGTCAAACACCTATATCTAAGTGACATTTCATGAATGCTAACAATAAAAACAAATCATATCTTTAATAGAAAAGTTTTTAGAAGAATTTGGCGTTGCCACTGCACAGATTGGACACAAATTTGTGATGGTGTCTGAGAGATCAAATATAAGACTTGAAAATTTATGAACCTATAACTATATGGAGAAAAGGCTTGTTCTCAAAATCACTACTCTAAGAAGCTTTTATTCATGCATTTGAAAGATTCATTTTTGTTTGTGAGATTTTTCGAACAAAAACAAAATGTAAATTACCTCCACAGAACTATCCAAAACCTATAAAAATAGGACGCAAGGTTATGTAAAATTCATCAATCAACCTTGTTCCCAAATTTCGGTAATGAAATCACAACTTCCATAAAACTTTTTTTCTCTGAAAGATCAAAAATAAAACTTAAACATTTATGAACGTAATGCAATGATCCATAATCTGTTAAAAGAAAATTTATAACAGCTTGTTTTCAAAATCAGAGTTTCCCAGATTTCGGTAATGAAATCACAACTTCCATAAAACTTTTTTTCTCTGAAAGATCAAAAATAAAACTTAAACATTTATGAACGTAATGCAATGATCCATAATCTGTTAACAGAAAATTTATAACAGCTTATTTTCAAAATCAGAGTTTTAAGAGGTTTTTTTTTAAGCGTTCCAAAGATCCAAGTTTTTCTTTGTGAGATATTTCGAACCTAAAAAATTGAAAATTTCATACAGAAAACTGTCAAAAACCTATAAAAATGGGAGGCGAGGTTATGCAAAATTCATCAATCAACTTCCATTAAACTATCCTTTAAATTCTGCAAATGTTTCCAAGTTAACGGCGCTCATATGACTCATTAAATTAGAAGTGAATCAGCACTAAAAAACTACTGAAGATTGTACAGAACTTGTACAACACTATTAAGACCTTATTCAATATACTTAAATTCACAAATAAACTGAATTTCAAGTCGGGTTCTTTATTTAAAAATATTATGAAAGCGAATTACTTGTTTAAGTATCTGATATTTGGTTGAAAATTAGTCAACAAAATTTTTGCCACTAGTTTTTCGTTATCAAATCTTAAGTAGCTATATATGTGAAATTTTCAAAATATAGATTCTTGACTTTTTGAAAAGTCTATATTTTCAAGATAATTCTGTGAATATTTTAAGGCCGTTTCTTGGAGAGAATTCATACAAATGGTAGCCTTCCAAAGAGTGACTGCTTGCAGGCTTGTATGAAGTGAATTTTTTTGCAGTTTAGAGGCAATTGTAACTCAAAGAGTGCGATTGACTTGAAATGTTAAACGAGTACTCTATAGGATTTTTTTAGGTAAAAATTGGTACTTTTCGAAATATTTTTCTAGTTTAACAATATTTTGTCGGTTTCAGCTACTTTATCAACATGAATCATGGCCGCAGTGGATAAGAATTTTCTTTTTGTCCCTTCGAAAAAATCGCATAAGTCGTTTGTATAAAAGTATTTTTACGTACAAACACTTTGAATTCCCTTTTCTCAGATTTTTAAAACTTTCTTTTGTATACTGTTCTAGCAAAAACTGTTAAAAAATAGCTCCTTAATTTTACCCATGTAAACTGTTCATTTTTCTGTCAATATTATTGTATTAGTTCCTTCTTCAATATTCCTGTTGAGTGGCAATGCTGCTGGTTTTCCCAAAACGTCTAAACTTAATTATTTGTCAAAAAGAATTTATAGTTGTTTGCCCAAATTAATAAAATTTATTCCAACTTGTAGGATGCTTATATAGAACCTACATAGAATTATTAATTTCATGTTTGGGGCCAAAACCAAAATTTATAGGAAGACAAAGACACAGCACATACCACATATTTGTCTTGGATTTCAAATCCTGGTGGTACACAATATTTTTTGATGCAGTTTCTTGGTTCGGTATCTTTTTGGGGCTTAATGTCAGATTTTCTCGCCTTCCTTCTATTCAGACAACCAAAGTCAGAGCCAGATAGATATTCATCGATTTACTTTTATTTCATCTCACTTAGGTTTTGTTTATTTTTTGGATCCCACAGAGCCAGAGCCCCATCAAAGAAGAGTCTCATGTGTCGTGTGTGGTGCAAAACGTTCCAAAACATCAAAAACAAACATTTCAGAATCCGCTCGTAGCTATTAAGGCAATGAATTATTGCAGATAAATTTTGTGTTCATCGTCGTCGTCGGTTGTTGGTCGTCGTCGTGTCGCACTCTGAACGACTGAATCGATTTATGTAAAAGACAAAATGTGATAAACAGTTTATGGCCCAGGACAGGGCAATTAAATGGACATGGACAAGCTAAACAAGTTATTTGGGCGACCTTCATCGATCTCAGCTCGTAGCTCTTTCCTTTTATTCGAGAGGTGCATGCCGCCATCAGCATACTGGCACTCTGGCTGCGCCGCCGCTGGCTGCCCGCGTTAGCCATATTCTCTTTGGCTAAGCTATGTGGTCCAATCTAAGAATGTTTTTAATGTCTTCATATATTTCGGTGATGGTTGCGGGACAGCGGGGGCGCCTTTTCGGGATGCGCTTGATGGTTGTGTCATTATGGGTGATATTTCTTCTCTCATCCTTCCTCCTTTAACCCTTGACAAGAAAAATACCCCTACCACCACCATCGACCGCCGCGCTGGCCGACCGTCTTCAAAATGAGATGTCTTCTTTCTTTTTATTTTTGTGTAAATATTGTGGTGGCGGGACCCAGAACGGGACTGGGACTGGGACTGAGATTTGTATTGTGGGAATGTGGAATGACGACGAAGAAGAAGACGACGCGCGTTAATGAGATGACATCTCGGCTGAAGGATTTAACGAGCCTAAATAAGCAGACATTCTCTCTCTTTTATTCAGGTGAATAAATTAATCGACAATCAGGTGGTCTGATGTTGAGCCTGTTTGGCTTTAGTTTGGTTTTGGATTTGGACGCGATTGGGGTGCCCACCCAAGGGCTTCGTTTTCGTTTGGTGTGTTGTTCCCTCCTAATGCTACTCCTTGGCGTGTTTCGGTTGCTTTTTATCTCTCACACCACACGGAGAAAAGGTGAAATGATAAATTAATGAGCCTTTATCGTTTAAAGGTTGGGTTGGTTTGGTTCTTTCGCGCGATAAAGACCAATGACGACGACGACACCAATCTTCCAAAAAAAACCGACCCAACGACAGACCGACTCAAACAACCACCAAAATAAGAAACCGTGGACGACATGAATTATTTGTGTTGTTCGGTTGTGGCTAAGGATTTAAAATTCTTTGAAAGGAGCTAATTATATAATAGAGGGAAGATAGAGGAAGGCGGAAGAGAGAGAGAGCGAAAGAGAATGGGATGACTTTACTTTGTGATAAGCATATTGTTGGTGCGGTCGGTGTACCGTGTTACCTATAGCTTATTATTTTGAACTGACTATGGAAGAAGAAGTGCTGGAATTTAGTGTTTGGGTTATATTAATGGGATTTTGGTACGCAACGTGGAAGCATTTTCATAAGCGGATTAAGGAAATTGTTAAGGACGGCCTGACCCAACCAGCATGGTTTGGCTCGGTATAGTAAAATACATACAATTTTTATTTCTCCATCAGTGAATAAGTAAAGTATATATGCCAGAGCTTAACTTGTTTAATTAAATAGGTTTAGGGAGTTTGGTCTTATGGGGTGTTTGTTTTGTTTTACTTGGTAAATTGATTAGATATGTATATGGAAAGCCTAATGGAATTGACAAATTTGCTTGCAATTTAAGTTCAAGGGAATTCCAAAAGGGAGTTGTTTCTAATTTAACGAAGTATTGAACGGAAATATATTTCATTATACGCTATATTATACTGACAGCTTAATCTGCACTAAATTACAATGCATCAGGCTTTTGTAAAGTAGTCAGCTTTCCAAATAACTAAATAAATATATAAATTTGTACCTAAAAGATTTTCCAATAAGAACTTTTCTTTTAAATAGAACGCAAACCATATTTTATATATACGAGGTGTGGCAATTTAGTTCCGGGAATTTGTCAATAAAAAACAAGAAAATGAAGTTTTAGGAAAAATTTTACTATCGACCTTCACAATAATCTCCCTTTAACTCTACACAACGATTCCAACGATTCTCCCATGATTGGAAGCACCTTTGTTAGTCCTCCGAAGTTAGCCCGTTTAGCACCACGGTTAGAGCTTCTTGGACCTTCTGTACGCCGCCGCCATGATGAGTTCCCTTGAGGTGCGACTTTATCTTGGGGAATAGAAAAAAGTCGTAGGAAACAATATCGGGGCTACAGGGTGGGTGAGGCAACGTTGGGATGCCTTTTTTTTGCCAAAAACTCTTGCACAACGAACGAGGAATGGGCCGATGCACTATCGTGATGCAAGATCCAGCCATCCTTGGCGAGTTTGGGTCGTGTAACATCTTGCGAACCGATTCTTTGTTGATGTTTAACTCGTAAGACAATGCACGAATGCTTAGGCGACGGTCAGACGTGATCAACATGTGCAAACGATCAACATTCGCGTCGGTACGAGAGGTGACGGGAGCTTCTTCACGTGGATCGTCTTCCACCAATTCACGCCCTTCCTTGAACCGCTTCGCCCCTTCAAACACACGCGTTTTTGATATGCTATCGTCTCCATAGATAACCTGCAATTTTCGGAGGATTTCCGAGGGTTTTTCGCCAGATTTCACTAAAAATTGAATCACAGCACGTTGCTTGTAATATACGTCACACATTTTCACTACGCCACTAAAAAAGTTACTTGCAAAAAATACGCATAAAACGCAAACCAAACGTGCTATATACTTCAACTTTGAACTCTAACTAAAAGGAAGATCCCCCTTCTTAGACAGATGATATAACAAATGAAAAAGTGTTGCCACTTTTTAAATTATAAATAAATTCCCGGATCTGAATTGCCACACCTCGTATTTGAAGTACAATAAAAACATTTCTGAAAGGAACTCAACTTCGATTCAAATAACCCAATTTTTGATGAGTCGGCCACCCACTTCTCGTTTAGCGGTTTTGCATTTAATTTTGGCTCTGAGCTCTTCCAACTTTGTCGGCTTATTGCCACAAACCAATGACTTAACGTAAGCTATGAAAATAAACTAGAGACGTTAGATCGCACGAAGGGGGAGCTATTCGATTCGCCAATTTCTTGAGATAACATAAATCCATTGAGCCAAAAATGCGCGATGTTAATTATCATCTTGGCACATTCTCTCCACAAATAACAAATTCCTTTAATTTGACAAATTAAGAAATTGTCAGAGGTCCTTGGTAATTTAAAATGTTCGTCTGACAATGAGGTTTCTGTCAATATACCAAATTATAACACTTCATGGGATTGTAAGGCATTCGGGTCAGTTTCAGCGCTAGTTCTGATATTATAGACAATCTGACAATCGTCTAAAACACTTAATTCTAACATTTTCTTAAAATATTGGTCTTGTCCTGAAAAGGAATTTTGCAACTTTTAGATAACCAATTTCAGCTGTTCACAAAAGTTGTAATAGTTACATAAATATGCGCCAGACAATGTATGTAGGTAAGGTACCTACCTTTACACCTTTAAAAAGTCACGAACATACCAAGCACCAGCAACAGCAAGCACTGATCCCATGAGAAGAGAATGCGTTTTGTCATCATCATGCCCATCGCCCAGCCCACACGACTCCAAAGTCCACCGCAGTCTCAGATAAAGGTTCTTATATATACTATGTTGCATTGCAAGGCGCACAAAACCACAACAAAGTATAGGTACAGAGCATTATACTATACATCAATGATGATGACGATGCGATGCGATGGTGAAGCTTCAAAGGAAAACAAAATTAAACCAAGAAAAGTAAAAAACAGCAAAACATAAACAAATAGTTTGAGAACGATTTCAGCGACGACGACGACGTAACTCGACGATGCGACGGCGAAGACGACAACAACAACGACGAGACGGGACATTGGCATCGGCAACAGTTTTGTATCTGTATCTACGGGATTCCATCTTTTTTGTTTTTATGCACAACATTTTCTACTTTAGAGACATTAGGGTCCAAACATAACACAAGACTGGAGATGGTGACGATGGCTGTGGCGGTAACGTGACGATGGTGGTAGTGCGGCGACCCCTTACTGATGGTAATAAGAATAATACAAAAAAGTACAATAATAACAGATCCCAGCTAAAAATAAAGAGTTCAGAAAAAAAAGAATACAAAATTCCAAAAACCCACAACGAATTTAGGTGTGAACACAGAATTTTGTTCGTCCAGATTGTGGGTCGCGAACGCAAACGCAAACGCGACTCCATAGACGCCAAGCCAAACAATGTTTTGTGCAACAATAAAAACCACGTTTATGGATGATGGCAAGAGAAACTATTTTTGCTGCTAAATACGAGTACCTTTGTTCTTGGCGCACCGAGATTCCCAAGATGATGGGGGGTAAAATGTCCACCCTTGGTCAGTGATTCCACTTTAGGAGAACATTTAAGTTAACCCAAAAACAGAAAAGTCCTAAAAATTAAGTTTGAGTGACAACTCTTAAAATTCCTGAGTTTCCAGTATCCGAAAGTGTTGCTTTTTTGACTTACTTTTTAAGAAACAAATATTTGACACTTTGGGATATTTTTGAAAAACAGTAAATGGTCAAGTTTTCTTAATGAAGGAACGGCAACCCTGTTCTATGCATTTTGGAAAAACCGTCATTATTCTTTTATTTTCACGGCATAGAAAAATAAGTTAAGTGGCATATAAGCTCGTAGAGAACAAAGTCCTAGTGACTTACAACTCTCAACCATTCCAGTGTGAGCGTAATGACAGGGATGCAGGGGACCTACAGCTTTTATGTCAAATCGGAAAAGCAAACTTAAAGAAATCACTGTTTATGACAAGCATTACTCTTGGAGGATTTGTCAATTCCTCGCAAAGGGCAGTACCCGTGGATTGAACCCAAAACCTCTATCATGACAGCACGGTTACTACATTTTCAGGGGTTACAAATTGTAAGAAAGCTGCAGTTCTTGACGTACCAAAAAGTCGTAATGTAAATTATTTTCATACCCACTATTTACTGCTTTTTTTTGGAATAGAAGTTTGACATTTAAAATGGCGGCAATGTTGAACATTGACAGTTCATTTGACAGGTGACAGATTTGTTTATGATTGTTTACTGACAACACTGTTTTAAATGACACTAAGTTTGAAAGTTAATAGATGAGTTGATTCGTCCAGTTCCACAAATTTGTAGCCACGTATGATCGGAGTCAATTCCAAGTTTAACGATGAAATTAACATGGCGCTGGAGGTTGATATCTGTCTTTTCATTTTCTAAGCGAGACTGGCAGTTAAAAACTTTCGTTTAAAAGTGTTAAAAATATAAAAGCATACAGTGTAAGCTTCAACCCTCTTTAAGTTAAATGTCATATCTATATTCTTTTGTTTGTATGATTCTAAAGATATCTTTAAAAAGTTTGAACTCAATAGACATAAAGTGGCAACACTGACACCTGATGTCTCCAAGGAGCACTGCCAGCATAAAGCCCGATAATACGATCGAAGACCGTGATGTTAGCGATATGATATAACCACTTGTGAGTGGTGGCCCTGTGGGTGACCAGTGTGCGCACGCTTACTGTGATGGCTTTAATCTCAGGACCGCGATCTTGGCAATGACGATACTGTTGCTGATGATGATGATGATGATGCTCCTTGGTCTCTTCAATTATTCTTCATCTTGTTGTGGTGGAGTTCGAATATGTTTTCCAGAGAGCGCGACTGTGCGTTCAATGGTTTATTTTTAGTTTTATTTCTGGATTGTAATGGGCATTTCTTTGGCCGATTCACATGCTCCTTGGCACGGCCGAGCCAAGCCGAGCCGATGATGAAGATGATGATGATGTGTGCCTACTTGGGATTGTTTTTGGGGAATTCAAGAGCGTGGGCGCTAAAGCGTCTCGACAGTTTGTGTGTGGTTTGGGAATTCATTGCTCTGTTTGGTTTTGGTATAGTGCGGTGTAGACTTGTGTACTGCCGTCATCGTCATCACTTCAGGAGGAGCCGCAGTCTCACATGAGATGAGAAAAAATTCTTTCTTAGATCTTGTTCTTGGAGTTCATATTCTTTTTTATATTTTATTGTTTCGTTTTGTTTTTGTTTTTGTTTTGCTTTGATTTTGTTATTTTTACTTATCCATTTAATGTGTCATTTTGAACGCAGTTGCGTTTTTGGTAACGCGACCATACACCGCTGTTTTGTGTTTTCGCCTTAATGCTTTTCTTTTTGTGAAAGATTAAAAGATTCATAAATTGTATGTTCGTTGAGGTTTATACCCGCGGCAAAAGAGATTTAAAATTTATTCCAACTTGCTGACAGGCGGATTAAGTGAAGAAGTTTCTTTTTAAATATAATTTAATTTAGGAATGTAAATATGTATATATGAATGTATAGATATGCGAATTCAAGATAAATTAATGATTACTTCGAGGAAGCTTAAATCATTTTTAGGGAGTTTTTGTTTTTATTTTTTTTAATGGCTCTTGATATACTCCAATTAGTCTTTATATTATGAAGTGATTTGTTCGTTCTAATTATATTAAAAGTTCATGGGAATATTAGAAAAAAACAAAAGAAGTTCAAAGTCCATCAGTGTAATAAAACAACACAAGAAGAATTTAATTATCAATTAAAAGATGTTTTAGGAAGCCTTTTTTTAACAAATAGACAGTTGGTAAGAACTTTAGTCCGAGCAAAATAACTGTGTCCAATTTCAAAGACAATGTGAGAGTAATAGGCTAAAAATTGTAAATTGGGGTATTTCTTGAGAGTTATTTATGGTAACATATGATTTTTTGACAAATAAATATGCTCTTTAATTTATCTAGACATTTTAATACAGAAATGGGATGAAGTTTAAACTTATATGGTCCGCTACATGCGTTGACGTATCTATAGGTGCATAGACACAGTTTCACTAAGTTAGAAACAGGTTAGATATGGGTACAAGAACTTTCAAATTCCAAATTTAGGGGTTTAAAAAAGTCTGTCTCATTTGATAAGCTTTGCAACGTATTTGACGTATTAATTTTCTTTTGTTTTAAGAGATTTTAGTTTCTAATAAATTGAGTGCTTAGGCCCTAATTTAGTTTCTACTTTTTTCAAAATTTTAAGAGTTTACTTAATTAGGTTCTCAGACCTACATAGTGCCTGGGTTTTCCCTAGTGGGACATAGGGCTTCTACTCTACTGTTCTTCTCCTTCTCTCGATCTTGAGTGAATAGATTCCACTGCATTGCTTGTCCTGTATTGAAGTTATTACCTTTTAAGAGCGTATGTCCAATCCTCTGCCACTTTCGGCTTCGTATACTAGTGTCAATGGTTTTCTGACCCGTTATACTATATAGTTCTGCATTGGATAAACGATTAGGCCAGAAAACCCCTTAGGTATTTTATTTACCTACAGCTTTGTAGGAGTTGTTCCTCCAAACATTGGAAACATCCCGAACGCAGCCTTAGATTCACTCGACACGGCTAGCAATATCTTCTTCGGTTTATCCTTTAAAAAATGTGTCACTTTTTTTACTGGTTGTTAAACAATATTTATCAGAGAGGATAACTGTTATGTTCGGGGCTGAACACCTTAGTTATCCCCGTGTTGGTTGTCAGCCCCGCGATTTTACAACTCGCATATCTGGCGAACAAATAAAGGAATTGACTTCAAACTTGTTTCGTCTTATACAAAGTATTGTTTTTAAACTTTCGACGTTTAATTGCTTAAACTTCCTGAAAATCTCGACAAAAAAGGAAAGATTCCAATTTCGAAGTTACTAAAATTTGGTTTGTTTCAAAAACATATTATTTCAAAGGACACCATAGCGCTTAAAATTTCAAAAAGAAGAAGATTTTGTTAAAAAAAAGCCATAAATATTGAAAACTGCATCATACAGAAAGGGAAACAAGGAAATTGATCTGGACCCCAGGCCGAGCCATCTACCGTGGACTGATCTTAAAACTTCCAAAAACACCGTAACAGCTTGAAATACTGAAACCCCGTGGAAATGAATTAATCAATCTTACCTATTTCATTTCCTTAAATAGGAACAGAGACAAAAATATCAAAACACCTGAAACTTTGACATAAAGGTTTACCAACAGAGAACAAAGGAATTCTTTCTGACATCTTTCCATAAAAAATTAGTGCTATTTCTTCTGATACAATTACCCGCATTCGATGAAGACTTTTATAATAAAAGAGATCAATAAAAAGTTACAACCAAATCAATAAAAGCAATTAACTTCATCCAAGGATCTACATAACATAACATTTTCATTTCTTAAAGTATCAACAATAACTTTGTATTTCAATCAATTATGGCCACCACTCAGCCGTTTCACTAACAAATGTTTTTTTTTTTTGTAAATATTTCCTATAATATTTTGTCAACACCTTAAACTATATCATCTTTAGTAAATATGTAGACAAAAAATCGCCTACGTGAAATATTATACCGAAAAAGAAAATTGTCCCATAAGACTATCTCCTTCCCATTTACCCGACTTGACCTGGCTCGGGGCAACTTTTGTGTAAATTACCAAAAAAGCTTAGTTCCTCATAAAACTACGTCCCTACAAACATAACAACTTAGAAAATTCCCTATACTTACTTTTCTCAATATATAAACATCAACAAAATACTTTCTCAGACGAAAAGAGAGAGAGAGAGAGATGAAAAAAAATTTCACGGTAGAAAAGAAAGTAATGTCCTGGCCATAAAATGTATTTTATGTCGCTATGGTCCAGTAATAAATTAACAAACATGATCTCAACGATAAGAAGCAATTTATTTATTTTGGACACTAAAAAGGTAATATATGATTGGCAAAAATCCCCTTTTCGGATGACACTCACGCAATATAAACCCTAAAATAGGGGGACCCAATTAATGTTGAACCTCATCCTCCTCCTCTTTTATTTTGACTCGGAAATGTCTACAAGAAGAAGTTTGTACTTTTTTTCGTATATTCCGCCCTAAATCATCGCCGCCACCGTGCGGTTGTCCGAACTTAAGTTTCATTTGGTCTTGAATATTGTTATATGCCATACAAAAATAATATGGAAAATGGGAGGTAGAGGGGGAAAGATAGTTAAGTGTAGTAAAGTCTAATGCATCTGGGAAACTTCTTAATTGCTTCATGCCATCACTGTCATGAGACTCAAGACACAGTATAATAAATAAAGTAACAACCACGAATCCGGAATCTGAATCTACATTTGAATCTGATTCTAGGGTTGCTCACTTAATTCGAATGCTCAAATAAGGCCGACTTATTAACACAGCAGTTAATCACCACTTAATCTGATGCTCCATTAAGAAGTAAACAATTAAACTTTCCCAGGGAAAATCATAATTCTTGCCATGGCGATGGCGTTTTGTATAAAATGTTACTACACTAAATGAATTGTCTTCTACTACTACTTCTATATTTCTTATTCGTTTTATTCTATTTCTGACTTACGGTTATAGAGCACGCTGTGAATTTTATGCCAAATAAACCTTTAATATTAAACGAGGGAATAAAAATGAAGGCTCAGCAACAGAAGAGGCACAAAGATGCTCATTCGCACAGTTTTAAACTAAGTTAAAAACTGAATTCAGTAGCGGACTTCTTCAAGAAATGATCAGTAAAAGTAACAATAGTATTAGATAGGACGTAAAAAGTCTCCAAATTATGATGTAGTTCGTAAATCAACAGAACATTTTTACAAATTAAAAGCTTAGAATACCAATTCAGCTTTTTACAACCAAAAATCA
The DNA here is from genome assembly GCA_951509635.1 of Eupeodes luniger. NCBI lineage: Eukaryota > Metazoa > Arthropoda > Insecta > Diptera > Syrphidae > Eupeodes > Eupeodes luniger. The sequence continues at coordinate 4,472,128 of OX608074.1, forward strand.
GCGATGCAATTCCGAACACTGTTAAAAACGAGGCTTAGGAAATAAAAACATACTAAAGATCGTGAAAATTTGTCAAAAAAAAACTGGAATAAAAAATAATTCAGTTAAAAGAAGGACGGAATAAGCTTTAACAGAAGGAAAAGATTTCTGAAACACTTTAAGTTCCTTAACAAAATTTTAGCTGCTTAGAGCTAAAAATCAGCGATTCATTCAGTGAAACATGCCAATGAAACTAAATTAAAAAATAAATCAGTTTAAAGATGTAAGGAATAAGCTTTAACAGAAAGATAGAACTTCTAAAAAATTCAAAGCTTCTCATAATACCAATTTTTCGGAATTTTACATTATCAAGTAATAAAAAAATGTTTCCATTTCAAATCGAATATTAAGAATACCCCTGCTTACTACGACTAAAATTCTAACTCGGTCTTGAATAATAAAACAAAAACTGCAAGAAACTATACCTGTGGCTCAATACAAAAATCAGCTGCTTACAGCCAAAAATCAGCGATTCATTTCCGAACACTGTTAAAATCGGAATCAGTTGAAAGAAGTACGGAATAATCTAGAACCCAAAGAAATGAATTTGAAATTCTAAGTTCCTCATGAAATTCTAAAACAGCAATTTTTCGGAATTTTGCAGTATCATGTAATAAATAAAAGTTTCCATTTTAAATCGAATATTAAGACTACCCCTGTTCACTAAGACTCAAATTCTAACTCGGTTTCGAATAATACAACAAAAACTGCAAGAAACTATACCCGTGGGTCAATACAAAAATCAGCTGTTTACAACCAAAAATCAGCGATTCATTTCCGAACACTGTTAGAATCGAAGCCGAGGATACAGAAACAGAATTAAGATCCTAGAAACTTGCCAATGGAACGGAATCAGTTGAAAGTAGTACGGAATAATCTAGAACCAAAAGAAATGGCTTTGAAATTCTATGTTCCTCATCAAATTCTACAATACCTACCAATTTTTCGGAATGTTACAGTATCAAGTAATAAATAAAAGTTTCCACTTCAAATTGATTGATTAGATCCACCACTGTTTACTACGACGAAAATTCTAACTCGATCTTGGATAATAAAACAAAAACTGCAAGAAACTGTTGAAATATAGAAAGGCTATGAATGGCTTGAAGCGATGCGGTGGAGGTTTAGTGCAGTGTGGCTGGTGGCATTCCCAACCGAACCGCACATTGTTATATGCCGCATATCTTACTAGGTCGACGGCATTAAAATTGATTAAAATTTCATTTGGATTTATAACTCAATTAAAATAGTGTAGTTTCATGATTAAGAAAGCGCGACGACAACGAGAACGACTTTGACTACGGCTACGACTACTACGACAACAGCAACGACGACAATGCTCAGAGACCGAGAGAATCGAGACGATAACTCCAACGACCGCCTCCGCTCAAAATGCTAGCGATATGAAGTTGAACACATAAGCCCACAACCGCCTGCCATATGAACAGATGTACTTGCTCTTCCCTCTAGAAAAATATTAGTTTTGCGGAGCAAGTCCCCAGTAGTTGTAACAACTTTTATAGCAAACAAGACAATGCCAACGCGCGACAGGGACATGGAACTAAATTCAATCTGCTCTTCGTCGTCGTCGTTGAGCTGTGTATTTTATTTCAGTTGTACTCTGTACTATGTTTTAGTGTGAGCTCATAGCGGGAATCATAAAGTCATATCTCCTCTCATGCCATCATCCCCTTAAGGATTTAGGGATTCGTCCTGAAATATGCAATGGGCGAGGCACGAGGATTGGAAGAAGTCTTATAACAACATAGCATATAGAAGACAACCGAAAGACGAACTGCTGAAGGTATATGTATACTCGTAGACTAGTTAGGAAGAACTTTTAACAAAAACTAGAACAATCCCAGATATACTGATGAAGTAACCACTGTTATTGCAGCAGGGATCTCCACAACATCAAAGATGTTGACTATTTTGCCAGGACAAGCTTTATAACGAAGAAATTGTACACCAGACCAACCCACAAAATAACTACGAGTGAGGCACAGGACCTCGCACAGCAATACGATGATGGTAACAAGTTGGTAAACTTAGTTTCACTTCGCGAAATTATTAATTCTCACTTGGATAACAGCTGAATTGTAATAACACTGATATAGCGGGTGGAAGTGGAACTTGTGCTTCTTTTTGGTTCTTCCTCTTCTTCTTCTTCCGTTACTTCCTATTAACTTACGTATTCCCATTACTAATTAAACTATCATGGAAAATTAATTCCATGACCCGATTGTTGAAATTAGGAACTTTTTGAGTCTTACAGTATAGCTAGTTCAGTTCTGCAAACCAAAAAGTGTGATATAGCTAACAGAATGAAATTCAGTATCAGTTTTGTACATAAATAGAATGTTTTTCTTTTTTTTTTTGATTTTTAGGGAAATAATTTTAATTTTATGGTCTGGGAATTATGAGGGAGAAAATAGCACTTAACAGGATTATATGGGTGGCCACAAAAATTTTCCATCACAGGAATAGAGCGATGTTTCTTGTTTTCTTGTACCTATTCAAAACAGTAAATGGTGGGCGAGTTTTTCCCAATGCTTTTGGTGGTGATTTGTTGTTTGCTTTTGGAAATTATTGAATTATGAGGTGGAAATAAACCTAGGTATGGAAATTTAAAATTAAATGAGCTTTTATATTCCGGTATATTTTTTGATTAAGTACATGATACATTTTTGAGTGTAATATTTGTTCATACATTAGTGCCCAGAGCACATTTCTTAATGAAAAATGTATAAAAAAATTTCAAACATCAAAGATATGTTAAAATTGTGTATGAAGCAAACCTCGGAGTTTCAAAAAATTATAAAAGATTTTGAAGTTAGATAATCGTGCTTGCTAGAAACCTAAATATAATAGAAGCTTTTAATCATTACCTAAATAACTGAATTCCTGCATCACACATTACATAAGTAAATTAAGGAAAAACAAATATTAAAAAAAAAATGTTCCACGTACGCCACAGTATACCTTCTAAAAATTTGTTTTAAATATTATAAACAGTATTGGAAAGTGAAGATTATTTAAATTAAATACATACAAAGTATATTTGGTGGATAAATACATAACTCTCAACCATTCCCTTGTGCGAGTAATGACAGTAATTGAGAGGACCTACAGTTTTCACCCTGAATTCGAAAGTTTAATTTCAGAAGCACTTTTTTTTGACAACATTAACTCCTCTGTTGGATTTTTAAATTCTTTTTAATTCTCTTTAAAAAAAACTTAAAAATGGCAGATGTTCAAATTTTCTTTTGGCATAATACTAACTTTAATTACTATTGGTAATTTCTTAACACCTTGAAAAATCTTATTAATTTAAAACTACTTCTACTTCCACACAAAAACGATTTGGTCTTATTTTCGAGGAGATACAAAATTTCATTTGTCAACCCTCCCCATATTAAAGGAATCCAATTAAAATTCTCAGACGAGGCTAAATACCTGGGTCTTGTCTTAGATAAAAAACTAAATTGGAAACGCAACGTAGAGGAAAGAGTCAAAAAAGCTACTGTAGCTCTCTTTTCTTGCAAAAAAGCCATCGGTAATAAATGGGGCTTACAACCCAGAATCACGCATTGGCTATACACATCGGTAATCAGACCGATTTTAATGTACGGTGTGGCAGCATGGTGGACTGCTTTAGAAAAAGGTATAAACCGAGATAAATTAAATAAAGTCCAACGTTCAGCTTGCCTATGTATAAGTGGATCGCTTCGCACGACCCCATCTGCGGCACTGGACACCTTACTCTACTTAACACCTCTTGACATTTTTAGCAAACAAATAGCTGCAAGCTCTACTATTCGCCTCAAAGCTTCGTCGCAGTGGACTAACAACATCATTGGCCACTCCGTAATTCTTAGTTATATAGAATCAATTCCAAAGCACACAGACTACACCATCCCCCAACTACAATTCGACAGAAATTTCCAGATTTCTATACCTCCCAGATCTTTTTGGGAGGATAGGACATTCCTGGAAGATGAGTCAATCCATTTCTATACAGATGGGTCAAAAACAAAAGAAGGGGTTGGTGGAGGTGTGTACTCTGAACGACTGAAATTAAGTCTCTCATTCCGCCTTCCCAATCATTGTAGCGTGTTCCAGGCGGAACTTTTGGCGATAAAAGAAGTCTTGTCCTGGCTTAAAGAAAACGTGATATCAACATCTGATATCTGTATTTTCTCAGATAGTCAGGCCGCTATCAAATCTCTGGATTCTGTCTCTACAAACTCTATAACAGTCCAGAACTGTCGATCATCTCTAATGGAGATGGCACAACAGTTTAATATTCACCTCTGCTGGGTGCCGGGCCATAGAGACATTCCAGGTAACTGTAAGGTAGATGAACTCGCCAGGAACGGTAGAGTACAGCCCATCCTACCACGTTTGGCACGTACTGGCATACCAATCGCTACTTGTAAACATTTGCTAATGCAAGACGCTGTGAGGAGGGCAGGCACCAGGTGGAACAACATCACCACGTGTCAAGTCACAAAAAACATCTGGCCAACACTGGATTTACAACGTTCAAGATGCTTGCTCTCTCTAAGCAGATCGCATATAAGCTCGATAATAGGTGTCATAACCGGACACTGTCTAATAGGAAAGCACGCCACGAGATTAGGCGTATTCTCAAATGATTTCTACAGAAGCTGTATGGATGAGGAAGAGGAAGAAACAGTTCTTCATCTTCTCTGCACATGTGCTGCTCTGGCTTGATAACGCAAGAATTACCTAGGAGAATTCTTCTTTAACGATCTAAACGATCTAAATCATATCGGCATAATCAGCCTCTCACGTTTCGTAAGAGACACAAAGTGGTTCCATTGAGCTTAGGAAGTAACCTCAAGATTCATGTGGTATCACAATGGGCCATTAAACTGGCCTAAGTGTGTCCGCTTCCATCTTGGACAGCCACTATAACCTAACCTAACCTAACCTAAAACTACTTCGATCAAGTTGTTAAAGACAAGAGTTCAACACACTCTTTGTATCTGAAATAAATTATTTGACAGATCACGCGGGATTTCAGACATGGTGTCAAAGAGAAAGATGCTCAGTATGCTTTGACATTTCATCATGAATAGACTTACTAACGAGCAACGCTTGCAAATCATTGAATTTTATTACCAAAATCAGTGTTCGGTTCGAAATGTGTTTATCGACAAATTTTGTTCAGCGATGAGGCTCATTTCTGGTTGAATGGCTACGTAAATAAGCAAAATTGCCGCATTTGGAGTGAAGAGCAACCAGAAGCCGTTCAAGAACTGTCCATGCATCCCGAAAAATGCACTGTTTGGTGTGGTTTGTACGCTGGTGGAATCATTGGACCGTATTTTTTCAAAGATGCTGTTGGACGCAACGTTACGGTGAATGGCGATCGCTATCGTTCAATGCTAACAAACTTTTTGTTGCCAAAAATGGAAGAACTGAACTTGGTTGACATGTGGTTTCAACAAGATGGCGCTACATGCCACACAGCTCGCGATTCTATGGCCATTTTGAGGGAAAACTTCGGAGAACAATTCATCTCAAGGAATGGACCGGTAAGTTGGCCACCAAGATCATGCGATTTGACGCCTTTAGACTATTTTTTGTGGGGCTACGTCAAGTCTCAAGTCTACACAAATAAGCCAGCAACTATTCCAGCTTTGGAAGACAACATTTCCGAAGAAATTCGGGCTATTCCGGCCGAAATGCTCGAAAAAGTTACCCAAAATTGGACTTTCCGAATGGACCACCTAAGACGCAGCCGCGGTCAACATTTAAATGAAATTATCTTCAAAAAGTAAATGTCATGGACCAATCTAACGTTTCAAATAAAGAATCGATGAGATTTTGCAAATTTTATGCGTTTTTTTTTTTTTAAAAGTTCTCAAGCTCTTAAAAAATCACCCGTTACCTACATATATCTGCACTGACTGACCTTCCAACAATTATCAAGACATTGCTATTGCTCTCGTTTTTTTAATAATTTTTTACGTAGAATATTCAAGAATTCATTTAAAGAAAAATAATATTTATAAAATGCATTTTCATTTTATCTCTTACCCATTTCACTTAAGCGGAGAGGTTAAGGTGCAAAGTCTCACACTCAAAGTGGTTATTTTAATAAAAGAATTCTCACCATTGGCAAGAGGAATTAAATAACTTTCTCTCGTTTAGCCTCATTGCACTCGAAAATAATTTTAACAAATATGTAATTGTATAAAATAAATAAATTAGGTGGCGCAACAGTCCGTTGAGAACTAGGGCCTAAAGACTTACGACTATCAACCATTCCTGTGTGCGAGTAATGTTGTCAGGAATGGAGGGGACCTACCGTTTAAAGCCGAAACCGAACGGCTAATTTGAGAAAGCACTTTTCATGACAAGAATTACTCTTGGAGAATTTGTCAATTCCTCGCAAGAGGGAGTACCCGTGACAAAAGCTTTAGATGGCACAGGCAGGGATCGAACCCAGACCTTTACCATGACAGTCCGTCCAACGCACTTTTTTTTTTTTTAATTCAATTTTATTAATTCAATCTAAAACCTATCTTAAAGCTAGACAAAAATTCATAAAACTAGCCTAATTAACCATAACTTACAACTAACTTACTGGTCCCATACGGACACTCTAAGTTTTTATTTATTTTTGTATTTATTAGGAAATTTGAAAAAAAAAAACAAAGTCATCAAATAGAATCTTCATCAGCAAATCAACTGTTTAACTTTAATCTTCGTGATGTTTATATAAAATTTAATTCAACCTAATTTTCAGCAATTTCTCATCAACAATTATTTCCAATTTAATCCTAAACATTTCCAAATAAGTAATTATTGCAGAACCAAAAAGCGATTAAATTTAACTACCTTTATCGGTGTCCCCAAAAATTGCAAGCTTATACAAATATAAAGGTATTATATGTAGGTATGAACATATAAACATAGATAAATAGGACCTTTTTGGTATGAACGTTCTTTTCACCTAAATTTCATGACTTTTTATAATACCACGTCGTAATCGTAACATTTAATGTCCTTTTACAATGTTTCTGTTTCTACATTTCTATTTCTATTTCTATTTCGAGGTTCTAATTTCTATGGTTTTAAAATAGAAAATTGGAAACGTGCAATGAACATCCATTGTATTTGCACTTTTAATAAGTTTTTGCTTTTTTTATTGTACTCTGTACTGATGTACATTACAGTGTACAGTTAAACACCCCCATCATCATACACATTGCCACAAAGAGACTTTTAAAACCAGGAAAATAAAGATCGCAATCAGGTGAATAATAAAAAAAAACAAAAACAAAAAACAATATTATTACTCAACGATTTCGAAGGCTGATATCAGCTGACAATTTAATTACGAAATGGCGTGTCAATGAGACATAACTGGGACACTTTGCTGCTGCCACTGCCATACCATACCACCCAATATCATCATGGTGTAAGTACTCTTTATGTACACTATACACATTTCCAACAACCTGAAAGGGTATTAAAGAAATAAAATAATAAAAATTGAGATATAACCGTAATGGGGTGATATTGTACTAGATATATACTCATACATAGTTCAGGGAAAATAGTACCGATAAAATAATTCGTTATTTCGTGCACCAAACAACAAATAACGAACAACAACGATGAACGATACAATTGTTTTGTAAGCCTTTTATATTGCCCATCAAGCAAGGACCTTTCTCTGGTTCCGATGAGTTGTGACCTTTTCGGTCGATGAATTTGTTTGAAAACGATAAATCTACTTAGGGATTTCATAGTAGTCCTTTGGGGGAAATAATATAAACTAGTAAATAGAGTATAAGGCTTTACAAATGAAACGGAAACACGTTCATATCCGGATAACTATGTTTATCGTTTTCATTTGGCGAAAATAGAACAAAGATACAATTATTTTTTTTTAAATTTCTATTTTATATAAGTTCTTATATGTTTCTTTCTTGTTGACGACGAAGAGAAAAAAAATGACGGAAGCATGACCACTTTATGTAAGTAACTATAAACCTATAATTATGAGAGGGTGTGATAGACTGTAAACTATACACTTTAGCAATAAAAGCCATCTTAAAGTGAAATATAAATGTACCGAATATAAAATAATGTAATCAGCAAAATGTGTTTTTGCAATCTAAGGACTTTTTTTAAATGATAAATTAATACCTTCCAAATTTTTTTACCGGCCATTTCTAAACATGCAATAACCGTCAGGGAAAAAGCTTACATAATTTGAAAAAGGCGTTGACATGAAAAGTCGAATATTTACCCCTAACTTTGACTACATCAATGGATAAAGCTAATGTTACTCAAGTTGTTTTTAATCTTGTGCAGAAAATAGTAAATCTTCATAAAGTCTTTTAGTTTCAAGCGAAATCGTATACGAAACTCATTTATGGATGTTGAAATCCATGTTACTCATTTTAACCACACTTCAACTTCTGAATTTGTAATAAACGAGTTGTGATCAAAATACTGTATAAGTAAAAGGAATTTAATCATGTCAAAAATTAATTATTAGAAAATTCTGTATGTACAAAATAATGTGTCAAAATACTGTAAATTAAAATTCTGTTTGATTAAAACTCTGTGGTTTTTGTGTTACTAAGCAATTGTTATTTTCAAGTTTAAGTAACTTTTTTCCTTAAGATGTTCTTGTTTTCATTTTTAACTTCCCATAGGAAGTTATTGTAATGGGACTGATTTGTCAAATTGAAAATTTTGACATTTCTTGACGTTTCGAAATAAAAGATTTTTAGAGAGATGTCTGTGCGTGCGTGTGTACGTACGTTCTTAGGTCCGTACGTTTGCGACGTTTTTTTCGTCGTCCATAGCTCAAGAACCATTAGAGATTTCGACTTCAAATAAATTTTGTTATACAGATAATAGTGCAGAAAGATGCAGAAAGGGCTCTAAAGAAAATTGCGTGGGTGGTTTTTTTACCATAGCAGTTTAAAAAAAAGGTGAAAATGTTGGTTAACCCTAAATATCTGATGAACCAATAACGCTAGACACTTGAATTAAATTTTATATTATATATTGTAACGCGATACCAAACCAATATCTTTGTGGAAAAAATTCCTATTAACGTTTTTTTTATAAATCAAAAAAACTGAGAAAAAAATATTTGTCACCTCGAAAAATTTACAAACAAAAAATGATTTTATCTCCAAAACAATTTTGTGTAACGAAGGTTAACGTTTTCAACATCTGGTAAAATTTTGAGAGAAATCTAATTGAAAGTTATAAAAAAATAAAAACCTAAAAAAACATTACTCAAAGTTGATAAAAATTGATTTTTGACTAAATATCTTTTCAAAAATTTGAGATTATGGCTTCCAACGAATTTTACCTCATAAGAAGTATTATTTTCAACATTCGGAACATTTTTGAGAAAAATTTTATAGACAGTTTTCTTTACAAAAAATAAAAATTAATGAAAGTTGGTAAAAAATGATTTTCGACTCAAATATTTTTTCAAAACTTTGAGATATTGGCCGTAAGTTGATTTTATCTTTTAAAAAATATTGTTGTCAACATCCAGTAAAATTTTAAGAAAAATCGAAATGAAAAAAATAAAAATGCTAAAAAAATCAATAAAAGTTGGTAAAAGTAAATTTTCGACTCAAAAATCTTTTCAGAAATTTGAGATATTGCCTTCAATCTAACTTTATCTTAAAAAAAAATATTATTTTCCACATTCATTAAAATTTTGAGAAAAATCGAATTGACAGTTTTTTTTATAAAAAATAAAAACCTAAAAAAAACATTACTAAAAGTTGGTAAAAATCGATTTTCGACTCAAATATCTTTTCAAAAATTCTTATTATGGCTTCAAAATAATATTATCTTATAAGAAATATTGTTTTCAACATTCGTTGATATTTTGAGAAAAATTACAGTTTTTTTACAAAAAAATAACATAAAAAAAAACAATACTAAAACTTAGTAAAAATTTAGTTTCGACTCAAATATCTTCTCAAAAAATAAAAATATTGGCTTCAAACTAATTTTATCTCACATTCGACATTCAGGAAATTTTGTATTAAGATCCAACAGTCAGTTTTTTCATAAAAAAGTAAAATCTACAAAAAATAGTACGCAAAATTGGTAAAAATTGATGTTCGGTTCTCGATATCTCGTAAAAAATAGGAGGTATTGACTTCAAATTCATTTTATTTATCTAATTTGTATTTGTTCATTTAAGGAATAAAAACTTTTAAGAAATGCTACTAAAATTGGTAAAAATTGGTTTTCGACTAAAAATCTCGTTAACAAAACTAGATTTTGAAATCAAACTATTCCATTATATGCAAAATATTGTTGGTAATCTTTAAATTTTTAAGAATAATTCAACTGGCAACTTTTTTAACAAAACACGTAAACATACAAACCTTTTAAGTAAGACAAATCGACAGACGGAATGATAAGTTGTCCCGTCTGAAATACTGTCCTGTCATGATACTGTAATCAAAATACTGTCAAATTACGGTATTACAAAGTTTTTTTGTGTATAATTTATATTTTAAGTATTCGTCAAACATGTAAACCTGGTAACTATAAATTTTCATGCATCTAAAAGATTCATTATCTTGTTGCATTTAATTAATTCAATAAATAAATACAAATACAAATACAAATACAAAATGTAAAAAGTTCACATGTAATATAACTACACTTTTATGACCAAATATTCTCTACTACCATTATTTCGCTATTTTTTGGTCAAAAAGCTTATTTACTTAAAGAACTCTTTCGTTACTATCTCCATATTTCTACCAACTCTCAGGCTACTTGTGGATAGCACAAGAAAAAAATGTTTTTCCTTAGAAAAGATGTGCCACAAGCACGTGGTCAATTGGTGAAAAAAGGGGGTATTCAGAAATGACTTCTTCTAGAGAATAAGCGGGTCATCAAGTAAATAGTCTTATATCCATGCATTGTCGTGGAAAAAAAGAAAAAAAAACAGACTATTCCCTTAATCTTTTAAGATCTGCCATGTAGTGCAATTCATGAGGCACTTTTCCCATAACATGAAGACGCTTAGAAATGGCTGGTTGAGTAACACCCAATTGTTTCGGTATGCATTTTCTGCGATTACGTATTGTCCTTGTCCAAAAGAACTTGCTATTCTTCTTGGGTCAATTTTCACAGTTTTTTGATCAGCACTTTCCGCATAGACCTATACAAGCTTTAAATGTGGTTTGACAGACAATTTCATCAAATTGAAGCAGATAAACAAAGCTTCCAGCCATATGCCTTTTTTTCTAACAACAAAACTTAACATGATAATTACGCAAAGAAATTAGGGCTTTGGGTTATAATATTTCTCATGAAAAAAAAGAGGCTAGAATGTAACCCACGCACTGATCAATTCCCATTTGTGCCTGTGTCTCGATATTTCTCAAAGTTTTACAAAATATTACTTGAGCTAAAAATTATTTTTTAAAAATTTTGATTGATTTTTTCCGAATTATTTCCAATCAGGTATCACGTCACAATGTATAATTTAAAATTTAATGAAAATAGCTAACGTTATTGGTTCCAGAGATATTTGGGTTGAACTAAATTTTTACTCTGTGGCATGATGGTTAGTGCGTTGGACTGTCATGCAAGAGGTCTGGGTTCGATCCCTGCCTATGCACTCTAAGTATTTTTTCACTGGTACTGCCTCTTGCGAGGAATTGACAAATTTACCAAGAGTAATTCTTGTCTTAAAAAGTGCTTTCTGAAATTAGCCGTTCGGATTCGGCTTAAAACTGTAAGTCTCCTCCATCTCTGACAACAGTACTCGCACACAGGAATGGTTGAGAGTTGTAAGTCACTAGGCCCTAGTTCTCAACGGACTGCCACCCAATTTATTTATTTTTTAAATTTGTACTCTTTTTTTAAATTTCTATAGCAAACCAACAATCCATTAAATTTTTTAAATGGCCGTTTCGTCATCTTTTGATGTTATTATCTTAAAAACAAAAGTTATTTGAAGTTAAATATTCTTCTTGTATTTTGAGATATGACACCTCCCTAAGAACTATTGATTTCGATTCTAAAGATCTTTTACGTCAAGAAATATCAAAATTGTCAATTCGACAAATCGAACAATAAAACAGTATGGTGTCTTCATTGTAGCGCAATATATCAACTTACGCCATCTACCAGACATGGGATTTTAATCATAAAGACTTCTTGAAATACAATACATCGACTGTTCTCGTTGAAAAACATTATAAGTCCATCTTATGACCCTTATTCAGTATTTAAGTAAAAATCGATTTCAGTTCAAAAAAATTAAATATAATGAAAAAGTTTTTAAGCTCAAAACTTTTCTTTTGAACTGAAAATGAGGTTATGTAACATTGAAGTAATTAATTTTGATAAGTTCTTAAAAGTTCTTTTATTTCAATTTAACATTTCCTAAAAAAATAATTGGGTATATTCTACTCATTTTATTCAGTAGTTATATAAGTCGCTTAATTTTGATGTTATAGTCTTTTTCTATACTAAACATCAAATAAAAATGTACTTTTTCTTACAATGTTTTTGTTAATGTTTCCATCAATTGTTAAAGTTTTGTTTGTTTAGTAAAATAAAAGGATTATATTGATAACAAAAAGAAAAACAAAAAACTTTTCAATTCAATTCAATTTTCTTTTACATTTTCATTTTCAATTCTCAATCCTCAATTCTCAAACAACGAACGCACAATTAGACTGAAATTTGAAACATAATATTCTTTGAAATGGTTGATGATGTTGATTTTGATGTTGAACAAAAGAAGTAGATACATACATATATACCGTAATATATAGAATAAAAGTCTCAAACCAATTTATATAGAAATTAAATAGATTCTCGGTTCATTAAAGCAAACAAAAAGTCATTATTTTTTTATTTCTAATGGGATAATGGGAAGGTTAATGTCTCCTTTTGTATGCCAGTAATAATAATAAGGTCCTTAGATTTTGTTCAATAGCAATTTACTTAATGTCTTTAATGAGCATTTTTTGGTCATTGTTATGTTCGATTATGAAGGAAAAATCGTTTTATTACATTTTTTCTTTTTTGAATATTTCAGAATTTTTTTCATATTTGCAATAAAAAATATAAAATTATTAAGAGTCAGAGAATTGAAATGTAAGAACTTTAGAAAATGGAGTCAGTACTTTCCTGGATTTCATTTCATCGGTACATCTCCTTATTTATAGTTGATTGTTCATAAGATTGTTATCAGGGGCATTTTGTTCACTTGGAATGTGATTGTCTCATCATGAAGTAAAAAATAAAATGTATAATAATAAAAATCATAAGAAATGTATTTTCACAATGCTCGTTTACTCACTTGAAGTCGTTCTTGAGATATAGACGATTGCAACAATAAAAAAGAGGGATGCGACCCACACTGATAATTTCCCATCCCGTCTGCCGATTTGCTTGCTTTAAATTTTTCGGTTTTAGCGTTGTGTTAAAAAAGTTGACAGTTGATTTATTCTTAAAAATTTTACAAATACCAACAATATTTTGCATAAAATTAAATAGTTTAATTTCAAAATCTAGTTTGGTTAACGATATTTTTAGTCGAAAACCAATTTTTACCAATTTTAGTAGCATTTCTTAAAAGTTTTTATTTCTTATATAAACAAATACAAATTGGATGAATAACATTAATTTGAGAGATATCGAGAACCGTACATCAATTTTTACCAAATTTGCGTACTATTATTTGTAGATTCTGTTTTTTTTTTTACGGACTGTTGGATTCTTATACAAAAATAAATGAATGTTGAAAACAATATTTTCTGTGAAATAAAATAAGTTTGAATCCAATATTTTTAATTTTTGAAAAGATATTTGAGTCGAAAGTAAATTTTTACAAAGTTTTATTAATTTTTTTTTCAGTTTTTATTTTTTGTAAAAAAATTTCAATTTGATTTTTCTCAATATTTTTCCGAATGTTGAAAACAATATTTCTTATAACATAAAATTAGTTTGAAGCCAACATAACCTAAAAGTTTTGAAAAGATTTTTGAGTCGAATATCAATATTTTCCAACTTTTGATAATTTTTGTTTTAGGTTTTTATTTTTTGTAAAAAAAACTGTCAATTCAATTTTCCTCAAAATTTTTCCATCAAATGTTGACAACAATATTTTTTAAAAGTTTAAATTAGTTCAGAGCCAATATCTCAAAGTTTTGAAAAGATATTTGAGTCGAAAATCAATATTTACCAACTTTTATTAATTTTTTTTAGGTTTCTAATTTTTTGTAAAAAAACTGCCAATTCGATTTTTCTCAGTTGTTGAAAATGTTCTCGTTGCACAAAATTGTTTTTGAGATAAAATCATTTTTTGTTCGTAAAATTTGAGGTGACAAATATTTTTTTTCAGTTTTTTCGATTTATAAAAAAACCGTTAATTGGAATTTTTTGCAAAAATATATTTGTTTGGTATCGCGTTACAATACATAATATAAAATCCAATTCAAGTGTCTAGCGTAATTGGTTCGTAATATATTTAGAGTGAACTTGAATGTTCACCTTTTTTTCAAATTGCTATGGTAAAAAAACACCCACTCAATTTTCTGGAGAGCCCTTTCTGCATCTTTCTGGATTATTATCTGTACAACAAAATTTATTTGAAGTCGATATCTCTACTGGTTCTTGAGCTATGGACTACGAAACGTCGCGAACGTACGGACGTACAAAATCTTTTATTTCGACTCTAGGGACCTTGAAACGTCGAGAAATGTCAAAATTTTCAATTCGACCAATCGGACCGATTACAATATCTTCCTATGTTGCCAAGAAACTTCGAAATTACATAGTATACAAGGACATATAGCAATCTTTTAAATCTCTATGGACCTTGAAAAGTCAAGAAAATCTAACCGATTCTAATAACTTCCAAAGTGAAGTTAAAAAATAGGCTCCATTAAGAATTTTGGTCTTAAGCGATGTTAAGCGAAGTGGTGTTTGGTTCCTGCGCAGTTTCGAAGACGCTGAAAATGTTGGTCTTAAATTGCATTTGAATGTATTTATTTCCATTTATATACCTCTTACCCCTTTCCCCGACACTTTGGAATTTTTTTTAAACTAACGACCAAAAATAAAACAATGAATTTATTATCTTTTGCGAAAATTCTAAAAACAATATAAATTGTCAAACTCTCTCGCTACCCCTTGATAAAAATTGAGTTTTCTTATGTTTTTATATTTATTTTATTTTATTACCAAATTTATAATGCATAAATTTAAATTCTATTTATAGGTAATGGTACTTACAAAAAAACTTCCCCTTTTATTGTTATCATTTTGTCATTAAAATTATATTAGGCATCAAGGAAGGAAGAAGAATATTTTCTTCTTGTGTTGACAAAATTTACATAAGTAAAGTACGGCACCATTTAATTTTTTTTTATTTTGGTTACATTCACTTGACGACTTGAGTCTGATGCTAAAATGTTGAATGCCTTTACTTGACACACATAAATATCATTTTTATGTGCATTTTATTAAAATTGGGGGTTTGCCTTTTTTGTATTTTATTTTATTACAATTCTCGTATCAAATTCATTGGTTGTCGTCGTAAATGTTTTTTAATTCAATTCAAACTCGTTAAAGAAAAGTTAACAAAAAAGATAAGAGTCCTTAAAAAAAAGAAATAAGTTCAAATTCATGGGTTTTTTTTTTTGTGTAAAGAGGGTTTGGGGAAATTTTATGAAACTTCATGTACCTTAGCTCTTAAGTTGCGCAACCATCATGTTTTTATATACCTACAACACGTTTGAACTGATTATCACAAAAATCCCAAGCTTAGAAAAAAAATTATAAATACTCTAATGTAAATGTAATCTTTGTGTGTCAATTACAATGGCTTATAACCTCGATTTAGGTATGTCAACGTGAGAAATAATTTTTGGTGTCAAAATCAAATCCCGTCAACGATACGATAGCCTTTTGTCATGGAGCTACTTTTATTAAATAAGAAAACAAGTTGAGTGAATAATTCCCTCCCCAGAGAATAATTGGATTTCTGTAAAGGTTACACAGTAGTTAAGAAAAAAAAATGTAAGTGTTATATGTTGGGGCAATGTCAAACAAATCCATGGAATTGAGATTTTCAACATACACAAATGATCTTCAAAACTTTCTACAATATGATTCCACAAAGGGCCAAAGAAAATACTCGTGATTCGTGTCGCTGCATTTATACAAGTCTAATGATTGTTATAGCATAATTACCTTCCCAGTGTATAAAGACCGATGGATGGGCAATGGGCATAAGATGGCTTGAAAGAATGGACCTTTCTATAATCTGATGGTCAATTCTTCGTGAGATTAACATTCGACAAACCAAACACCAAGACGCAAGTCTTTGATGGAATTGTTATGCTTTTGAATATATTTGTGTTTGTTTTGTTCTTCTTTTAAGAACTGTGGGAATGTTGAGTGCTCGAAGTAATGAAGACCAAATTGAATTCTTTGGAAAAGCTATACTTATAAAGACTTAAATGGACTTAAATTTTTTTGCTATTTTCAAAGTTTGCTTCATGTAGCACAACACAGCTTAAGTCATTCATGTAATTTCTCCTTACTTAACGTTATTTTAATCAAAAAATCTAATTTTCCTGTTATTAATTCCAAGGATTAAAAGCCTTAAGGTGTAGGTTAATGTCCTTTTGTCTTAAGATTGGTTTTTATAAAATAAGAGATAATATAAGAATACCAAAAGAAGTGCGTTAGATACGCTCGTTGGCTCTTCGTTATTCCATCTTGATATTGATTCAATTTCCTTGATAAACCTAAAAGTACCTGTCCTTATCGTTACGCAAATTAATCTTGATAAGTTCATAGAGAAAACAAAAAAAAAAAAAAAACTAACTCACAAAGCTCTAGTGATAGTGTGAAGCTGAAAAAAAATCCTATTTCTCCATTCTTTGGTATAATCTCTTAACTCAAAGGCAATAGGCGAACAATGGCAAAAGAGATCGAATTACCTGTTTAAAAGGATAAAAGTCTCTAGAGATTTTTAATACAAAAAAAAAATAGAAAACAAGTGGAGCCAAGTTCGCATACCATTCAAGCTGACCCAACGATCCTATAGTCCTTGCAATGATGGCGAGACTTGAGACTTGTAGAAGTTTGTTTATATAGGAACAAAAAGGTGCCAATATACCTCAGCTGCGTCTTCTATGGGGCTCACGTTTATTTTGTTCGTTCCTTTTTTCAAATTCCTAGGGGAGACATTGACAAAGCTGTGAAGGGATTATTAAATCGGAAAAGCGAATCCAAAAAACAACCTGCCTGAGCTTTTCTAATCTCAGAGCACGGATTGAACGGAAGCAATAACAACAAACATTATGGGTGAACTCTACGACCAAGGACCTTCTAATCCAATCCTTTCCCTATACCTTCGCGTCATCGTCATCCTCATCGTCGTAGTTTTCGCTCGTTACAAAATCCGCATGACCCAATGAACTCTGTGTACCTTGCGAGTCCTTTTTAGCAAAAGAAAGAAAAAATACATTCACTAAAGTACGACTACTCCTGCTCCTGCTTCTGCAGTTGGCTGAACAAAACTTGTGAAAAAGCCTTGTAGTCATGGTGATCTAATTGCACAACAGACAAAAAGGTACCTGTCTGAATTTCAACCCTAAAATACACCACCAATTTAACTATACAACAGTTATACACCCTGCGACTGTAATATATATATACACAGGAACGACAAGGGAGACATAGGTTCATTTGTAAAGGAACACAACACAAATGGCTTTGGCTTAGCGCTTAGCTCTTACCATAGTATAGAGAAAAGTTCACGTTGCCTCACCTGGCGATAAAATTTAATTCTCAGTTTTTGCAAATGAGACGAGAGTGTGTAAATGGAAGGGTGGTAGATAACGTTGGTTGTTAAGGTTATCCTGGTTTTGTAAGGGAGAACCTTTACATCAGCCTTCAACTTCAACCCACAACAACCCCATATCGTACTGTGTGTGTGCCCTTTTCACACTTTTCGTGCCAGAAGGAATAAAAATATGTTCACTGTACATTCCAGAGGAGTTTTTTTTGTTTTGTTGGTGGCGTACTTTAAACAAATTTTTCACGTCTCGAAGTGAGTGAGTGAGTATCCTAAATAAATGAGGGTGGTAGTTTTTACTGTACAGTCGTGTTTAGAGTACTCGTTTGTTTGGTAGACGTATGAGAGGTTACTTTGCATAACAAATCCTTAATTATTATTGCCGGTGTGTATAAGAACTCGGAATCACGCGATTTTTTATTTTCTTAAATAGGCAATCATTGCCTTCCTTTTTTTTACAAAAGTTGGATACTTAAATACCGTATTCAGTCGGTTCTACTCGCTGGTTTGTATCTTTTAAAAACAAATGTTTTTGGCAGTGACCATGTTTCTGTGACTTCGGGGTCCAAAATATCTATTTTAATTCTTCGATAACTTCTTTTTTGATGTTGTCTTAAATTCAAGTTTAAACTGAAACCTCTTAGAAAGTTGAAAAACAGGTCTGTCATACTCGCTGGCCTGTGACTTTAAAAAATATTTGTTTTTAACAATGACCATGTTTCTCTGACTTCGGTGGCCAAAATACCCATTATAATTCTTCGGTTCCTCCTTAGTTATATTGTCCTAAATTCATGTTGAAATTAGGACTCCTTAGAAAATTGAAAGAAAAAGGTTGGTCGTACCCACTGGCTT
This sequence comes from Eupeodes luniger, assembly GCA_951509635.1. Taxonomy (NCBI): domain Eukaryota; kingdom Metazoa; phylum Arthropoda; class Insecta; order Diptera; family Syrphidae; genus Eupeodes; species Eupeodes luniger. Next base: position 4,490,894 of record OX608074.1, read on the forward strand.
ATTACTTTGAAAATCATTAGTTTTTGGCAAATATCACTCTTCCTTCTATATTGTTCTTGTGACTTCGGTGGCTTTAATATCTATTATAATTCTTCGGTTCCTTCATAATTTTGCTGTGATTGGGACCAAGATCCTTTAAAATGTCAAAAAAAAATTAAGTTTGATTAGAACAGACTTCAAACTATTTCAAAAAGCTTTGTCATGAAGAAAAATATGATACAAGAACTTGTGATGTGTCGTATTATTTTTGAGTGTTTATTAACAAAATTTGTATGAATACTTAAACTACCCTTATAATTGGTAGGTAGACTGTATTACAAGTTAAGACAAATAAAGAGTCCTGAACAGAGTAGGTAGGTGTATATGCATTTGGTTAAGGTATACAATTGTGCCTGATTTATTGAAATTAATTTTGGGTTGAACTGAGTTTAATTTTTTTTATTTTTCTTCAATTACACGATACGTTTGCAATCTAAATGGTATGGTAGTTCTTGCCACTCTAGCTTTGACATTTAAAAAAAAAACAAAGACGATTTTTATTGCTTCCGGGTGAATGGCATACTCAACATACCATCAGATGGTATATTTTTTTTAAGTTCTGGATAAGCCAAGAGATTGTGTGTTCTAGGAAAGCAAAAGTGGGTTGGGTTTTAGCATGGATTGCTATATACCTACTCTATAAACTTATATGTAGATCTTTAATTGAATGAGGTTAATGTAAGCTATAAGCAATGTTAGTATATAAAATTAGTTAGCTTTGGATAAAAAGGAATTTTATAAGGACAACGACCTGGAGAGCTGTTTTTCTTAGAGCTTATTTCTTTTGGCTTTAATTGAAAGTACATTTTTTTCTTTTGTAGCTTTTAAGATTTTAAGTTTTAAGAGAGAAGTATATTGTCTTCCTTCCAAATATAACGATTCACTTTCTACTCGCTTTCATTATATTTTCTTCTACAATGAAAGTTATCTGATATTTAAGCATCTCCCAGATCGTAATTCAATTACAACTCTTAAAGACAATTTAAATTAGAAAATTGCACTTTTACAACTGATTGTCTTAGAGAAGCTTATTGTAATCCATAATAAACTAATTTATTTTAAACTACTTTTTACATAAAAGACATGAATCTACATAAATATTTAAACTTTAAGATAGATGGTAAATAGCTTTCTTCAATTTTAAAAAATATATCTTAGAGTTAATTTTAATCAATTGTAATTGCTATTGAAAAAATAGGCAACTTTAAGCTAATTTCAATCTAAAAAGATACATCTTAGAGTTAATTTTAATAAATTGTAATTGTTATTGAAAAAATATACATTTCAATTATTTGTAATTGTAATTGAAAAAATGTATTTACTAATTACATGTAATTGAAAATTGTAATGGGTTTATTTAAGTTCTTGGAAGGAAGCACTTTTCTATTACAGTTAAGGCAGTTAACTTCTTTATCTTTTTATTAATTTAAAGAAACAGACATAGCGTCTGTTTAGCGTTTTAAGTTTATAAGTCAAATTTTACGGTCAAATTGGACTCTTGATTTCTTCGGTTGTTGATGGAAGAAAAATTAGGAAGTCTGCTAGTTTCTTGTTCGTGTTTATTTTTCGGCTTTGATAAGGAATCAAGTCATCTAAGATTCCTTAAAAGAAAAAACCAAACACTTGTAACTATTTTGACAAAAAGAAACTCTTCTCTTTTTACAAGCCTTACGCTGTTTCAATTAATTAAAAACTGGATAGGTTGCCAATGTGACATTCATAGAAAATGTTGTTCGAATTTTTTTCTTACTAGATGAAAAAGAATCGAGTCGACATTAACATTAAATTATTGGAGAAAAATTAAAACAGTTGTGTATAAGATCACTGAATTTTTTGTTCTACACTAGGGGGTGAAAATAAGGTTTTATAATTTTAAGCATTGACTTGAAATTAGGGCCACAAAATTGGTGCTTTAATTTTTCAACTGAAATACATTTTTGTTTAGAAAATTGCTTTAGTATTAAAAGATCACTCAAAATATAAAAAATTAAGCTGATTTTAATAGAGAACTTTTAAAATCTGTTGGGTTCGAAATATTGATTGAGTCATAACAGCATGTTTTCAATACTGTATGTCCAATTCTGTTTTTCAAAATCTAGGTAGCTCGAAATTTTGTAACCCAAAATTCTTTGAGAACTTTTTTAAATTTTCAAAACAGTTTTTCATAAAATTCTTTAACATCCAAAATTTTAACGTTTTACAAAAAAAATATTTACTTTTGTGAGCCACTAAACATGTTATTGTATTACTTTAGTTGGAGAGTAGCCAAGTGCCTAAAAAAAGAGAATTCGAAAAACGTAAACTCGTTATGTACAAAATTACCGACATTATTGTTTGATACTAAACTGAAAATGGGGTTCTATAATTTTAAGACACAAAACTGGTGCTTTAATTTTTCAACTAAAATCCAACATTATTTAGAAGATGGCTTTAGTATTAAACGATCAATAAAACTATTGAAAGCTGACTTTACTAGAGAACTTTTAAACTCGGTTGGGTTCGAAATATTGAATAAGTCATGTCACAGTGTTCAAAATACTGTAGGCACAATTCTGTTTTTCAAAATCCTGTATTTCAAAATTCTACGAAGACTTTCCTACATTTTAAAAACAATTCCTAATGCAATACTTTAACATGCATTAACAATTTCTTTCTAAATTTAACGGACTGATAAATTTGCTTCCCACATTAAATAGAGATACATTTTGACCGATCAATGAAAGAAGGTTGAACCTCCTCAGAAATTTGTTTAACACATTAAAATAATATTTCAAAGATAAATAAAAAAACATAAAAAGAAATTAAAAAATATGTTTTTTAATAGTGTTATTTCAACAATAATAGTGTCAAATAGATATTGAGAAGTTATTTCTTTAAAAATGATTTCTGAGCCAAAAAAAAGATCCCAAAATAAAACTTGAGTATAAAAAAGGTTTAGTGATGCTCGTTCAGCACCAGCTACTTGCAGGATAGTTCCCAAAGGATCAATTGCATTCATGTTCTTAACAAGCAACGTTCTTCTTTCAAAATTGAAATTGAGGTATTAGATGAAGTTTGGAGAAAATATCGTGAACTCAATCTTAGTTCAGGCTGCATACTACTTGTAGTGACCAAACCAAATGTGAACAATCCACAATTCGAACTTCCCAATTTAACTACTGGCGCTTGAGTCACCAAAGAATAGAGAGAAGAAATCCAGCATGTCTCAAACTTAGATTCTCCTTATATCTAGATGTGTATGTATGTATGTATATTATATGCTATTGATATGTAAAAAACTAAAACGCCATTCAACTTGTGGCATCCGAACTAAATAGACGACATCAAATAAAATTAACAAATTGTGATTTCAAACTCGTAATCAATTTATTTTTTATTCGTGAATCACGACACAATATTCAACAACACAATATTACTGGCACTGCCTTTTGCTAGGAATTGAAAAATCGTTTAAGGACAATTATTAGTATTGTTCTATTTTTCTCAAATTATCCGTTCGGATTCGGTAGAAAAACTGAAGATTCCCCTTATTCGTGAAATTACTTGAAAGTCACTAAGACCTGGTTTTTTACGAACTATAGCGCCACAAAATTGATTTTATTGTATGGAAACAAAGAAATTGTCATATAATTTTCTAATTTTCTGAGTACGAAAAATGTGGGCCAACAAATTTTTCATTGAGTCATTTATGACACTTATGGAATTTATGGAACGAAATACGTAATTTTACGAAAAATTGTATATTCAAGGTAGTGTTGTATAGTTTGACCTCGAAGAATTCATTTATAATTTTGTGGTATCACATCGAATGTATTGGCAAGACAAATGCTTATAGTATTTAACAAAATGTTTCAATAATCCCCAGATTACTCAAACGCACTTCGAATAATAATAGATTTCTCTCCTAGTGAAACAAATTTCTACAATATCACCCAACCGTAATGTGGCACACACTTTTTCCAAAGGCTGAGTATATTAACAAATTGCACAAGACTTCTCTATACGAGCATCATGTAAGAAAGACCTGACTGACTTTTATCCATATCTACTCGTAAGTTCATCCTCATGGGTATTTTTGCATAGAACGTTCTTTATTTTTGAATATCAGTTTGGTAAAAATGCTCTAACGTATAAACAAGTAGAATTCTCTTCATTCTTATCGAGGATATAGATACTTTAAAGTAAAGCAAATCCTTCCTATAAGATACGTTCTTTTCTAAACCTATACTATTTCCCTATAGAGATCCACTAGAGATGAGCAACATATATTTCTATATAAACAAGAACAAGTATCTAACTCTCTATAGTCTATACGATAGGTATATATTATTATAGAGTACAATCCGTTATCGCGCTTTTCCATTAGATACTCGTTGTCGTGTTCGTGTTGTCTTGAAAACGCTTTTATCTCAATTGACAATGAGATGCGAGTGAGCACTTTGTATGCTCTTGTCACCAGAGTATCACCCAAAGTATGAAAGTCGAAAGGACATAATGCTGTTCATTTTTGTTGTAGAGAATTTAGTTGGCGGTAAACGAGTATAGTAGTGGCAGAAAGGATCTGCTGCACTATATTCTACCTCCACTATTTAGTTGCACGTTTCGCATGTCAACATTGTGTTCAAATACTCAATTTAATTAAAATTATATGAAGAAAAAAGAAATAATAAAACGAAATCAGTTTCGCACGAACACAACAACCAGAAAAAAAAAGGACGAGGAAAATCATTTTTTAAAAGCATTTTTTTATACTTTTAGTCCCACAGATTGGCGGGCTAAAAACTAACAAAATGGGATACGTGAGGGTTGCTATTTGAAATAGCGATAGAAATGTGACGGCGGCGACGTGAAAAAAAAACAAGAGGTAGCTAAATCAGGACTTTTCTGAAAACTGACGACTGACGGGGTGGGAGTTTGGAACAGAGTCGCTCATTGCATAGAATTTTCTTAGAGTAATTAAAAATCTAATTTAAATTGTGATGACCATCCTGCAGCGTATTTAATGGAAGGACTTTAACATTTTTGCTGTCTTAAAGTGGATTCCAGAACTAAATCAACATCCATCACCTGTTCTATGGACCAGACGACGCACGAAGCCACGTAGATATTGTGCGACACTTTGCTGGTTCTATAGAATGTCCTTGTTCACTTACTTTAGAACCAGTGCCAGGAGGTATACACCACGCATACCTCCATTGAGCTTGATTGTGTGTATACAATAAATATTAGATTTTTATGACAGGAACTTTGCAGGACATGGACTAAGGACGACTAAGCAGAAGGTTTTCTGTTTGGACAGCTGTCTATCTCAACATATCTACATAATATACAATTGTTTTAAGAAGAATAAAAAAGGAACCACAATCCGAAATGACACCATCACATATCTAGTAGGACACTTGTTTCGTTGGTTGTCCTATGGCACCGTAGCCCAACCTGGAGGACTATAGGGACAGAATTCAACTCAAAAGTGGTATGAAAATAATAATTTTGAATGTTTATTGTTACTGCTATCCCGCGCGCCGCAGGACATTCGATAGACAAAAAAAGAGGAGAATAAGATTTTTGTATACGCTTGCTATTGCAGCACCATCACGGCCATCACCAGCACCGACACCAGTTGGCCAGAGATAGAATTTCTAATTTCACTTTTTTATCAGTCATCCGGCAGGCATATCGCAGCTCGCATTTTTCATATAAAAGTGAAAAAGGCAAAGGTGAAGATCCTTTTTCTCTCGCTCGTATTAGTTATCCTCGGTTCTGATGGCATATATAGAGAGTTCGTGTGGGCTCCCCTTCTGTTGCGTTATATACCTCTGTTATTTTCTATTGTCCTTATGATTGTTGCGGTTGTTTTTTGAATAAGGTTCATCAAGATGATGATGATGATGAAGCAGCAACAGAATTGCGTCTATTGTGTCCTTTTTGCATTTCGGTTTTCGTTTTCGGTTTCGGTTTCTTCTATATGTATATTGAGATGAGCCATATGGTGGCTCGTGTTTGCCACACTTCAACATGGGTCGGTTGGTCGTTCGCTCAAAACCCAATTAATTGGATATGATGAAATTAATTCAACTAGATTTACACTGACAGCGTATATCGTTGTATAGAATCGCCTTGCTACCTGTGTGATGGTTTGGTCATGGTGCAGGCATCAGAATCTCAAACTCTTCATCATATAGAGAAGTGGTGCGCAAACAATGGTTTTCAGGATCGTTGAATTCAGAAGCAGGGATTGCGTCATTTGGCCGATTAGACTATTAGATGAGCCTTGAACAGACAGATTCTTTATCGACGGAGTGTGTAAGGACGATTTTTTTTTTTTATTCAACAGCCTGACTTGACTGCTATATAACAGTGAAACGTGCCAAATAGGGCGGAGTAGATTAATTCATGCCATTACTCAGATCCGTTAAAGAGATCTTGTTGTTTTTGGCCGTGTACAACATATGCACAACAATTTCTTTAGTTCTCTAAGAGATGCGATGTTTTTCTTGTTTTTGGTTCTTTTAATTCTTTTGGTTTAAGTGGATCCTCCTTATCCGCTATTCAATTTCCGTTTCGATTGATTTTGAGTCAGAGAGTGATCCTTTGCAAATGTGATGCCATTGAAAATCGCGTGCCTGTTACTGTTTCGTCTCTCTGATGTTTGATATATTTTTGACAGCTGGTTCAACAAAATTTAAAGGAAAGCATTGTTTTGATCGAATTTTATACTAAACGTTGGATAAAAATTCAGTTAGGAGGAGGAGATGGTAAATAATAAGGCTTAGTCATGCACCGGCTGGGTAAGTCCCAATAGTTTAACTGGGAATTGCATTGAGATAAGGAAAGGTTCCTTAAGATTTCGATATTCTTAAGGGAATTATGTGTCCCATTATTATTCATAATTTTTCAAAATTCCGCTAGTCAAGAGACATGAACTATATTCAAGCTTTAAACTTATATAAATTTTATAGAGAGATTACAACCCATATCAGAGGGCGAAACAATTTTTTTCCATAGCCTTAGGACACCCAAAAATCTTGAGTTAAGTACAGAAATTCGTTCTTAAGCCGTACTACGCGAATATGGAATGCTTTACTACACTCAATATTTTTAATTCATTGTAATAATCAGGAATCTAAAATAAATTTAAGATGTTGAGTTTCCTACATGATGCAATTGCCACTCCTGGATAGTGGCAAGGACTATAAATTACTCTTTTACTTCACATTAAATTCTACTAGATCTTTAATTCTCTACTCAACAACATTATAAAGGTCAGAATTTAATGAATTTATCATAAAATGCCGTTGAAGATTTACAACCGAAGAAGAGCAGGGTTTTGAATCTAAAAAAGAATATGAAAAGCTGATGGTACTGTCGTCAATGAAGCAGTAAACGGACTAGAAGTTTCAGAAGAGAGATAATAACAAAAATGAAAAAAAGTGTCGGAGACAAAACAGTGCCCTGGGGTACACCAGCATTTATTTTCCAGTGTTGCTGAACTACGCTTTATGGACTCTAGGCAGGATTTAGGCTGCCACGCAATTAATTCGACTCGATTTGTCATTGCCCATTAACATTATTGCCAAGCCAGACTTAGGGAACCTATCAATGCATTTCAAAACAAGTTAGTTGATATGATGTTTCAAAAAGGAGATCATTAGTAGAAATGAGAAAGAGTGTGGGAGACAAAACAGAGCCCTGTGACACACCAGCAGTAGTTTTATTGTTTTCAGACTTAAACCATTCAAAATGATTGTAAGGAATCTTCTAATTCTACGAAAGAGGGATTAAACTCAACTGATGAAGACACACATTTTCGATAAGAGAGCCTTATGCCAAACGAAGTAAACAATTTGTCCCACTGTTCGGAGAGATGAAAATAAATACGACAAGTTTGGTAGTTACTAGTTTATAGCTGGTATTTCAATTAACCCCTATTGACTTGTCTTACTTGAATCCTAGAAATTAAATTCCATAGGTTAAACCTCTCACAGTAAAGTTTAAACAAATTATGTGTTTTGTATATGAAATTCGCATTTATGGTGAAAAGTGCTTATTTTATATGCCAGCTCTGTATTTAATTTCATTTCTCAAATCGAAATACTTATTAATTATAATAGCAGCAGCCACGCCCCCCAAAACATGAATCCTTTATATAATAGTTCTCCAGCGAAACGCTGACTAATATTGTGTTTTCTTTAAAACTTTTTTTTGGAGGATATACTCAAATGGTATAAAGGTATTCAACAACGAGAGTAAGAATTAAAATTATGCCCGGAGGCTATGAATTTTTGATCAATTTTCCAGCCAGCCAACAAGGGTACACTTCACTACTATACACCACCGATTCTTGGTCTTGCCGTTGCCACTCGTCGAAGCGAGGAATCCTATATACCGCATATTCGAGCACCGGTAGTGGTGGTTTACAAAGTCGCATTGGTTCACTGATGCTGAGCTGGTGCTCGCTAAGAGAAAGAGAGCTCCTACATAATTGTTTATAAGTTTTGTTTTTGCTCCTTGAAAAATAAAAAACAATCGTAGCAATCTGCTTCTGCTCCTTCACCGCACAAACGATAAGGTTTTTTATTAAAGCTACGTAATTTAACCAGTACAACTCTTCAGTTTCGCTGCAGCGCATAAATATCCTTGTTCCATGAGAATTACTCTAATTTAAGGCGAATGGCTGTGTTCGTTTTGTGTTATGTATGCTTTAAATTTTAATCGATTTGCGTACACCGAAGATTCCTCTGGTTTCGAAAAGTGGCTGATGCGCTTTTTGTTATTCCCTGCAAAGTCCTGTGAGATCGCCTCTTTAGTATGAACGCGCCAACCACAATAACAAAGCCCAGATCAGAAAACTAATTAAAATCGGACACACGAGGCGGGCGTGATCTGCATTCCATTCCGTCGCGGACGTCGTCATCGTCGTCGTCGTCTTTCGTCGTAAAGTCGTCCTCGTATAGTCGAATCCGTCCGTGTCGGCTAAACAACGACCGACAGCCATCCAAAACAAAAAAAAAAAACGGGGGTAAAATTAATAAGCAGTATGGGACCTTAATCGCTGCTGCACCGCGCTGCCTTCTGACGCACCAATTCAACAAATCCATAACGCTCATCTTGAACGTCGACGACGATGTTGCTTGGCATTTAAAGCCGCAGGACAAGCACCAAGATTGCTGACGGAGTCTTCTATCCTTTGGCTTGCAACGGAATCGTATTGCGGCACTCAACAAAAAACCAGGGTTCCATATCTCTCTTTCTCGTTTTCAAGAGGTGCACCACAGTGGACATGGACACTGGACAGTAAATGCGGGGAACTGCTGTGCCGTGCGTTAGGCCATATGTTCTGGGAGATTGGTTAATTTAAGACAATTATGGCGGTAGCTTTTCACTGATGCGGCCAAAGGTTTCTTCTGGCGAGGCCATCAAAATCACCTTTGGGCGCTTTAGGAAGCTGATGGCTCAAGATTCTTTTGTCTTTTTTTTTGTATTCACATTCATCTCTCAAAAAAGGCTTCAAGACAAAAGAAAGGCAAAAAAATGCAACAACAAAAAACTAAAATTAATAACAAACCATATTCTAGTGAAAAGATGCCAAAAATGTATAGTCCTTCTTTATTTTCTTATCGTCCGTCGTCGTCGTGGTTGCTCCATGCGCCGACCGGCCGCTGCTCCACCGTACATTTTGGTCGACTGCGCCACCCTGTAATTAATCGAAACTCCAAGAGGACGATAACATTTTGTTGAAAAAGAGAAGTTATTCTCTTTTTGTGTGTTGTCTTGCGATTCTGGAGCGTCTTTTTTATTCGTGCGGGCTTTCTTTGTTTTCAGGTCTTTTTGGTTTGTGTGGCATGGCGCAAAGCTGGTTATTATCCCCTGGTCTTAGGGTGGTATAACTAATTAAAATGAGTGTTGATGTTTGCGTCGGGGTGGACGCGACTAATTAGTATCTGCATTTTCTCACATAGTCGAGTGTTTCCACCCGACTTTATACGGCAGTTGGAACGGTTGGCCCGTTTTGCGGCACCACACGGAAGGCAAAGGTGGAACCGAGTGGGTGGTTTCAACAACCAACCCAAAACGCCAACGGGAGGAGGAGGAGGAGGAGGAGGAAGTGCTGTATAGCGATCTTCTTATAAATGTATAACACTCATTGGGCGGAAAAAAGAAGCTGGGCGAATAAACTTATGCATTATACTCATCATCGAAGGGAGTAAGCGTTTAGGATGGAACTTTAACAGAATGGTTCATGATGGCTATTTTTTTTTTTCTTAGTTATTAATTGTTGTCTCATAAGCGGGAAGAAAACTTAAATTATTATATTTTTGAGACTTCAGAGACGGTCTTATACTTATGAAGAGCTTAATCTTTTAGTTTATGAGTTCATTAGTTGTGTTAGCTATATGATAGCTTTTTCGTTGGATGAAGTCAGGTTTTCTGCTGAATATTTGTACCACCAAAAGTTATCAAATGGCAAAAACTTTAAATCTTAAATTTTGTATACTCTTAGATCAATTGTATGTATGCGTCCTGGACGTGTATTTTACTTTGAATTACTTTTTAAAACTGTTACTAACTAAAACTTATGGTGGCGTTATTAGTCCTTTATGGGTTCTTTCTTTGGATATTGAAAAGCCAAGACCATGAAACTCTTTGTGTGAACGGTCCATCCCTACAATAGTTTTTCACGTAACTTCATTGATGTAACTTATCTAGAGAAAAAGAAGTGGTCCCAATTGGCTCACTTTAGGAACCTCAATCTGACATTGACAAGAAACTCTTTGTGTGAAAGGTCCATTGCTACAATAGTTTTTCACGTAACTTCAATAATATAACTTACCTAGAGAAAAAGTAGTGGTCCCAATTGGCTCACTTGAGGAACCTCAATTTAACATTTACATGAAACTCTTTGTGTGAAAGGTCAATTGCTACAATAGTTTTTCACGTAACTTCAATAATATAACTTACCTATAGAGAAAAAGTAGTGGTCCCAATTGACTCACTTGAGGAACCTCAATTTGCCATTGATAAGAAACTATTTGTGAAAGGTCCATTCCTACAATAGTTTTTCACGTAACTTCATTAATGTAATTTACCTAGAGAAAAAGAAGTGGTCCCAATTGGCTCACTTGAGGAACCTCATTTTGACATTGACAAATAGTATACCTTAAATGTTTGTTCCAACAATGTTTCTGTGTTGTATTATTAGTAGTTCTCAATCTCTGAAAAAAAACACCCATTATTTCTGTACTCTCAACAATTTCCTTGATCAATTTCTGTCCAAAAGACTTTGAATCTAATAAAATTTTACTGAAGCTAATACAAATTCATTTTCAACTGATTAATGGTTCACGCAGCTATTTTCTAAAAATTTCTAGATATCTATGAATTTCCGTTGGTGGGTTTGTTCAGTAAAAATTCAGTTCATTTGGTTGAAAAATCGGTTTCACATTAAATCCTTTCTATTTTAGTTGAATTTTTCAACCAGTTTCATTGAATCGATTCGAGGAAATACTAAAGCAGCATCATGCAAGTACCCTCCAAGGCAAACCATTATTGCTTTTTCTCATATCATATTTCAGTGGATAGATTTTTTCTCTCCTTTTGAACATCCAAATTCTCAAGAGCTCATTAAAAAAAAATATACACTTCTGTTCTGACCTGTCCTGGTCCATGGCCCTTACCATCCATAAGTTAAAAAATATCCTCCCGCCTTGCTAAGGCCAAGTACAAAAAAAGAGTCTTCAATATCAAATCTCTCTCTAAACATAGAAAATATAGCAACTTATCCTTTTAGCTATATTAAAACTGATATAACCGTAGTTCTGCCTCAGCTTGTTATAGCCATTTGGGTTATATTAACTGCCGCCAATGTGAAACGACGCGCATTTCTTACCAGAAGCACCAAGTGAGCTCAGTACTGTGCAATTATGTAGAATGGCCGCAAAACGATGGCAAAGTACGTACTCGTTATCCTTTATACTTTGTGAAGAAATATTTAACTATACACGCGATTCAAAACGAAAGGATACACTACATCGAAAATTACTACAAGAACCAGTGTGGAGGGCAATTAGTTCATCCTATGAGTATCCTATAGACATGTCCTGATATTAGAAGCTCTAATGGCATACTATCATAGCATATTATTACTTCCTGTAGGACCTAGAAGAGAGTCCTTACATAAGCAAATACAAGGTTTAAGCTGAAATCTATATACAGCTCTGCTAAGTTTATTCTTAAACCGGTTCAAAGGGAGGTTATTGTCGAGTGCGTTTTTTTTTGTCGGCCTCATCGACATCCAGAAAAGCCTATTAAAGGTTCACTACTCCTGACAAAATTTCCAAAATTTCAATTTGTTTTCTTTTGTATGTATTCATAGAGACTTCATTAGGGAAATATTTTTGTTAATTACATTTTATCATTTGTTAGGGAACGAATTCAGGAATTAAGAACCTTTTTAGCAATATTGCAAATATACAAAATAAGAGGATTTTCTCATTAAACAAGCGCATGTAGCAAAAAGCTGATGAAATAGGACAGAAGAAGGAGGAAGAAAAAAAAACTAGTCCAATATTTCAAATAATGTTCTATATACTTCCGTTTTACATGATGATTGATAGGAAGAAATATTGTGCGTACTTAAAGCAAAAGAAGCTCTGAATTTACTTGGAAAATATAAATATATGTATGTACAACACGTCCCATGGGAATTCCTGTCAACACGAAAGCAAATTCACAAAATGTATGTTTATATTGATTGACATTTTGAAAATAAAGAGGAGCTTTAATTGGATGATCAATCAAGTTCATTGTCAGGAGTTTAATATTCAAATACATCATACTAAGTAGGCGATTTTATTTTCGTCTTTTCCTATACCGAAATACATATGTTTGTGTATGTACAATGAGTAATATTGTAGATTGGTAACTAAGAGAGAAATCTGATTTTATTTTTATAAGAATAAATGTTGTTTCATAATAATTGAAAAGTTGTGTTTTATGCACTTAATACTTATTCAGTCAAAAAATATTTGAATTGCCTTTAAGTAAAAAACACTTGGGTAAACTTCCTAATCTTGAAAAGGGTAAGGGTAAAAAGCCTTTTTCTAATAGCTTTAATTGTCAGTGTAAAACGAAAATGAATTCTAGGATTTTTTTTCAAACTGGGATAAGTATCGGATGATTTTTTTTAAGAGTTTGAGAACTATAAAAAATAATACAAGACCGAAATATACCTAATTGGAATTAATTTCCAGCCATTCATTTTTTTAAATAATTTTAGCATATGTCCACCGCTGGTAAGATTTACAATAGTCCATAAAAGTCCAGTTTTTCAATATAGAAATAAACTTTATCACTAAATACAATATTTCTTGAAAGTAAATTTACACAATTTGGAAGCTTTGTTCTAGCGTCACACTATTCATAAAAAGAGGCTGGATGCGACCCACAATGATAACTTCCCATCCCGTATGTTGATTTGTCTCGCTTAAAAGGTTTCTAGGTTTTCGTGTTATGTTAAAAAAGTTGTCAGTTTAATAATGATACAAAATTTAAAAATTACCAACAATACTTTGCATTTGATGAAATAGTATGATTTCAAAATCTATTTTTGTTAACGAGATTTCCAGTCGAAAACCAATTTTTACCAATTTTAGTATCATTTCTTAAAAGTTTTTATTTCTTATATAAATAAATACAAATTGGATTATTGAAATTAATATGAAGTCAATATCTTTTATTGTTTACGAGATATCGAGAACCGAACATCAATTTCTACCAAATTTGCGTACTATTTTTTGTAGACTTTATTTTTTTATAAAAAAACAGACTGTTGGACTTTTATAAAAATTTATTGAATGTCGAAAACAATATTTTCTGTGAGATAAAATAAGTTTGAAGCCACTATTTTTAATTTTTGTAAAGATATTTGAGTCGAAAGTAAATTTGTACTAAGTTTTAGTATTGTTTATTTTTAGTTTTTTTTTTTTAAATAACTGTCAATTCGATTTTTCTCAAAATTTTACTGAATGTTGAAAAAAGTATTTTTTATGAGACAAAATAGTTTATCATAATCTCAAATTTTAGAAAAGATATTTGAGCCGAAAATCAATTTTTACCAACTTTTTTTCATTTTTGTTTAACTTTTAGTATTTTTTGTAAAAAAAACTGTCAATTCGATTTCTCTCAAAAATTTACGGAATATATAAAACGGTATTTCTAATAAAACAAAATTAGTTTGAAGCCATAATCTCATGTCTTTGAAAAGATATTTGGGTAAAAAATTATTTTTTACGAACTTTTAGTGATATTTTTTTAGGGTTTTTATTTTTTGTAAAAAAAACTGTCAATTCGATTTTTTCCAAAATTTTACCGAATGTTAAAAACAATATTATTTATAAAAAAAAATTAATTTGAAGCCAATATCTAAAATTTTTGAAAAACTTGTTGATCGAAATCAATTTTTACGAACTTTTAGTAATTTTTGTTTATGGTTTTTATTTTTTGTTAAAAAACTGTTAATTCGATTTTTCTCAAAATGTTACTGAATGTTGACAACAATATTTCTTATAAGACAAAATTAATTTGAAGCCATAATCTCGAATTTTTAAAAAGATATTTGAGTCGAAAATCAATTTTTACCAACTTTTAGTAATGTTTTTTTTATAAAAAAAACTGTCTCTTTGATTTTTCTCAAAATGTAAGCAGATGTTTAAAACGTTATTTTTCGATGCACAAAATTGTTTTGGAGATAAAATCGTTTTTTGTTCATAAAATTTTCTAAGTGACAAATAATTTTTTTTCAGTTTTTTTGATTTATAAAAAAAACATTAATTGGAATTTTTTCCAAAAATATATTTGTTTGGTTTCGCGTTACAATATATAATATACAATTTAATTCAAGTTTTTTAGCGTTATTGGTTCGTTAGATATTTAGGGTTAACCAAAATGTTCACCTTTTTTTAAACTAATATGGTAAAAAAACCACACACTCAATTTTTTTAGGATTCCTTTCTCCATCTTTCTGGATTATTATCTGTATAACACAATTTATTTGAAGTCGATATCTCTACTGGTTCTTGAGCTATCGACGGCGAAAAAAACGTCGCGAACGTACGAACGAACAGTAAGTACACACGCACACACAGACATCTCTCTAAAAATCTTTTATTTCCACTCTAGGGACCTTGAAACGTCGAGATATGTCAAAATTTTTAATTTGACAGATCGCACCGATTACAATAACTTTGTATTTAAAGTTAATAAATCACCAAATCCTAAAGAGCAGATATGTCACTACAGTTTGACATTCTCAACTGTCAACAAAAAGACAACAACCCTCGAAACTTCTCAAGCAGCTGAGAAAAAAAAAATACCCTGTGGAAGAATTCGAATTTCAAATAGATCTTATTTTCAGGAAAATTTCTTGCTTTCATTAACTATGGAGTATCTTTTAACAGAAAGTTATCAACCTTAATACTTAAGCGACGGCACTGACACAATACGGAAAGAAGCAAATTTCTTTAAATTTTACTAAAGAATTGCAAATAAATGCCGATTTTTAAAAACCCACTTTGAAACACAATTAAATTAGCCCTAATTCTGCAACATCTGCAAAGCGTACAGAAATAAATTAGGAACTTATGTCTAATATTATTTTATTTAAGTATCATAATGCTCATAAATAATTTGTCTAAAATAATAATCCAAAACAGAAAAACCAAAACTTTATCCATGAATCATAAAATTATCGGTCTTTTTTCTAAGCCTATATAAAATGTACACACTCAGAAAATATACAAATTTTTCCGTGTGTTATTGCAGTGGTGCTAAATTTTGAACAAAATTTACAAAATAAAACAATAAATTATTTATTAAACCAAGACACATCCTCAATTATCGATAATCTCTGCCAATATTGAGTGTGCAAACTCATAAATTAATCCACATTGTGTGATGTCAGTGTTTGAAGAGGTTATATATGAATACGATATCCTGTGGCCGTTCCAAAAACTCACCGAACAGTATTGAAGGTATAATTTCTGCCTGAAAAAACACACACTGTCCCCTCGCCTTCGCCATCATTTGACTATACGTAACCATGCGTGAGTTGTGTTGACTGGAAGAAAAATGAATATATTCTGCATTTCACAGTTACTATCGTAAATTTTTCGGCCGAAAATTTCAAACCAAGCAGCACCGCACACGTATATTGATCTGATTTATATACCCAAATAACACATATCCTGATACAAACCCCTGATGCCTTGGTATATAAAACCAACCGCCTTCTGATCAACCACTACCTAGCACACCCATGGCCTGGCCAGGCCAGGAGAGGCCATAGCCCCATATTGTGGCTTAAAAATTTATTTGCCCATTGAACATTAATTACAAACCGCCTTTCAATAAACATATAAAACCTCGGTAATGTCACAGGACCTCGCGCGCTCGATAATCAAAACAAACGGCAGCTTTATTATGGGAACCCTTCAGTTTATGAGGCCGACCGTCACTCTCGGCCATATTTCCCTTATTTGAATCTGAATCCTGCTCTGTAATTAAAATTTTACAATTAATGTCCAGAATACGTATACTATGTCTGGCTATAGAACTGGTCTACTATGGCAGTGTTGGTGGAGCAAAAGATATTGCATGTCCCTGTCTGGAGGGGGATAACCACCCTATACAAAACCACCAGCACCACCAACTGTACCGCTCGCCATTGCTTTTGCTTTATTGGAAGCATAGGTCAATTCATGTGGCTATATGTATTTTATGTATATGTGACGTACATTATGGCCATCAAGGATATATACAATACAATTGTGAGTCGATAGCTTTGCAAATACACCAACATATTCCATCTCCGCATCAAATAATAAGGATGAGATGGGCTGGAGCTGAGTTTGGGTCTCGGGAGAATATAGTTGGAGCTCCCTTTGGATATACATTTGTAGTGAAATTTTATTTACTCTGCATACATCACATTTTATTATTTCAATTTCAAACTCGAAATCCTTAACAATAATATTGCAGGCAGAGCAAGAATAGAAGCAGAATCGCAGGCAGGCAGGCAGACAGGAATCGAGGATACAAGGAATCTACTATACTATCTATATACGGGCTAACATCATCATGGTTGGGCAAATGGGGAACCTAAAGTCGAAAGTTTCTTTGATTCGAAAGTTTTCAATTTTATTACCCGGTTCTTATGGGGAAAGAAAATCCAACGAGTTACAACTATTTCCGGAGATATAGTTGGATCCTTTGCAATGGCAGTGTTGCCATATTTGATTTTTAAGAATTTTTTTATTTAAAAATGTCAAAAAATCTTCATAAAACTTCAAATTGATATTTTTCTAATTTAATCCATTTTTAAATAACTCTTCACTTAATATTTTTCTTCAAAAATTTTAAGGACCTTTTCAGCTTCCATTATAAATCTTCCTGTGATTAAAATATATTTTCAAACAAATGGTACTGCTGTACTTTTTTAAAGATGGGGTTAAAAATAGGGTGGCTATGTTCGAGATGGGGGTTTTCAGTTGGGAAGGTAATTCGAGGAAGAAAGTGGAGTGTTCTATCCAGATGGCGCTTATTCTTGCTCGTTTACTCACTGATGGCTTTATGTACATAGGTACTTGTATTTGCTCACCAGCATCATCAGTTCAGTATATTTATATATATGTATGTGTGTGTGTCTGTGTATGTGTACGAAGAAAAGAGGAGTAAGAGGTGGATTATGCCTTCACTCTCTGAAGTGGTATTTATTGTGTTGAGGACTCTTAAATTGTCAAGGATCAAATGGGAGATGAGCTCATGGGATGTGCTCATGTTTTCATTTTTCAGGGATTACGTGAGTGAGGCCTTCGATTCATAGGGTTTACAAAAAAAATTGAAATGAAAAAAAAAACAACAAAATGGAGTTTGGAAGAGACTACGGTGTCTGCCTCCTCAGCACCACCTCCCGAACAAAACCCCATGACGACGCCTGGTTCAATGATGCTTGCATTACTTTTTACTCGTGGTCCTTTGGGAAAGCTGTGTATATAAGTTGGCCAATATATAAATTAAATACTTTCAAGTGACACTTTGATCCAGAGGACGGTTTTAAAAGTGTTGAAACTGGGTTCTGGGATAGCAGTTGGAACGGTCTGTGTGTATACCTTGGCTGAACGGTTAAAAAATATGGTTTAGAACGAATGTGGGATTTGTGAAGTGTTCTTAACACAAAAAAAAATATGATTGAAGTGGGGCAATAGAGAACAGATGATAATCATTAACAGAGACTAAGGCCATGAACCTTACTTCACTTTATCAAAAGTATTTAAACCGTCAGTTAACCGGAAAAAATATAAGCCATCAATTGACCTCACAAAAAACCTGATTAACACCACCCTCGCTGGTCCTTTCAATTTATCAAAACTTTAAAACTGCAATGCATCACTTTTTATCGATTTTGACTGCCCTAAGTAGGTGTTTCGAAAAAGTAAATCTTTCATTTTGAAAATTTCATGCATAAGCTCTTTATTCATTTTGCATACCTTTCCGTGTTAAGTTCTATGAAAATCCTAAGTTTGATTAACCTAATCGGATAAAGTTCTTATGATAATGATTTTTCGAACCTCGCAAACAATTATATTGATCAAAATTGTTCGTTTTGCTTAAGCCAAACAAAGCCAGTAGTGAGATATTGAATTACGTTCCCTGTTCCAGAGGCTATTTTCGTAGGATTTAAAATTCTAAAGAGAAATTTATGTACTGTATAGAGGGTTGGAATCAAAGCCCAAAAGAGAGGTTTTTGTATAGTACCTAGGGAAATGTATGCCCCGGCACCATCATTTTCACATGACTATGGCCGATAATTTTCAATTTGTTATTTGATATCTTTTCCAATTGCTAACCCAGTCCTATAGCAATGGAATACAGCACACCAGACCACAAAATGATTCGCATAAATTCATAGAACGTTATTCGTAATTAATCCGATTTTGATGAAGTTCTGAAAACGAAAATTTACTACCGTATAACTAGACAGAGACACACACCCCAATCTATTAGTATTTAATTTTCTATATGGGTTCATAGTACAAATGAAAGTTGTGATAGCTTCTATGCAACTCTATGTTTTTGGGTGTTAAATAAATCCATTTTAAGGGTCTTGCTAAAAAGTCAATAAATGCAAATGGGGTTATTTGTTATATTTAATCCGAATATGTGAATGCTAAACAATACCATGGGGTAGAATGGCATTAAGATTTGAAAATTTAGCTCGAATTCGGATTTCCATGTTCCGAGAGGATTTATACTTTGAAATTATACATTTTTGGGTTTTCAGTGGTTTTTATTTTGTGAAGTCATTTGCAATTTTACTGAGCTCTTTTTTCTAAGCTTAGATCTTTGTACTTAATATAACCCTTTGAACATCTTTGTTAGAACAATTTGGAATGCTGTTTAAGAAGTTTCGATTGTTGTTGTCTTTTTTTTGACAGATGAAAATTTCAAACTACAGTGACATTTGGCAATTCATCATAAATCGTTTAACACCAAAACAACGATTCCAAATAATTGTAAAAAGAGGCTGGGATGCGACCCACACTGATAACTTCCCATCCCGTCTGTCGATTTGTCTTGCTTAATAGTTTGTAGGTTTTCGTGTTGGGTTAAAAAAGTTGTTAGTTGAATTATTTTTAAAAAATTTAAAATTACCAACAATATTTTTCATATAAAGAAATAGTTTAGCTTGAAAATCTAGTTTTGTTATAGATTTTTAGTCGAAAACAAATTTTTACCAATTTAAGAAATTAATGAAATTAATTTGAGAGATATCAAGAACCGAACATCAATTTTTACCAAATATGCGTAATATTTTTTGTAGATTCTATTTTTTTATGGAAAAACGGAATGTTGGATTCTTATAAAAAAATTACTGAATGTCGAAAACAATATTTTCTGTAAGATAAAATAAGTTTGAAGCTAATATTTGTAATTTTTGAAAAGCTATTTGAGTCGAAAGTAAATTTTTTACCAAGTTTTAGTATTGTTTTTTTTTTTAGGTTTTTATTTATTGTAAAAAAAACTGTCAAGTAGATATTTCTCAAAATTTTACTGAATGTTGACAAAAATATTTGTTTAAAGTTAAAATTAGTTTAAAGCCAATATCTCAAAGTTTTGAAAAGATATTTGAGTCGAAAATCAATTTTTACCAACTTTTGTTAATTTTTTTTAGGTTTTTAATTTTTTTGTAAAAAAAACTGTCAGTTCGATTTTTCTCAAATTTTACTGAATGTTGAAAACAATATTTTGTAAAAGAAAAACTTTGTTTAAAGCCAATATCTCAAACTTTTGAAAAGATATTAGAGTCGAAAATCAATTTTTACCAACTTTTGTTAATTTTTTTAGGTTTTGATTTTTTTGTAAGAAAACTGTCAATTCAATTTTTTAAAAATTTTACTGAATGTTGACGAAAATATTTTTTAAAAGATAAAATTAGTTTAAAGCCAATATCTCAAAGTTTTGAAAAGATATTAGAGTCGAAAATCAATTTTAACCAACTTTTATTAATTTTTTTTTAGGTTTTTATTTTTTGTAAAAAAACTGTCAATTCCATTTTTCTAAAAATTTTACCAGAAGTTAAAAATGTTATTCTTCGTTGCACAAAATTGTTTTGGAGATAAAATCATATTTTGTTCGTAAAATTTTTGAGGTGACAAATTGTTTTTTCAGTTTTTTTTGATTTATAATTGATTTTTTTTATAAAAAAAAAATTAATTGAAATTTTTTCCGAAAATATATTTGTTTAGTATCGCGTTACAATATATAATATAAAATTAAATTCAAGTCTCTAGCGTTATTGGTTCGTGAGATATTTTGGGTTAATCAAAATTTTCACCTTTTTTCAAATTGTTATGGTAAAAAAAAACCACCCGCTCGATTTTTTTAAGAGTCCTTTCTGCATCTTTCTGCCTTATTATCTGTATAACAAAATTTATTTAAAGTCGATATCTCAACTGGTTCTTGAGCTATGGACGACGATAAAAACTTCGCGAACTTACGTACACCCGCACGCACAGACATCTTTCTAAAAATCTTTTATTTCGACTCTAGGGACCTTGAAACGTCGAGAAATGTCAAAATTTTCAATTCAACAAATCGGACCCATTACAATAACTTTCATGGGAAGTTACAAATTTACTCTGAACAAAATAAGTCCGTTTACGAAGTTTATAGAGGACAGAATTTAAAGTAAATCATTCAAGAATTTTGACTCCAAACAAGTTTTAAAAACCGCTAAAATGTCAATTATGTTATTTCTAAAAATTCTTTAGATTCTTTTGAATTTTAAATTCAAATATCTTCTTAAGACATTAAAGCTTAACTCCTAACTAAACAATCTCTGTCTCTCATATCCTTTTCCAAACTCATTCATATAATTACTAAGGCGACGACGACGACGACTATTTAATAACAGTTTTACAAAAATTAAATGAGTTCCTATTTTAAATACCTAAGAGTTTCCATCCAGTGTCAGTACCCCTACTTGTATAGGTATATAAAATGGAAATAAAAGAAGTAGGTAATTACTATTCTAAAAACTTCTCTTATTAACTTTCTCATCAGGCGCACGTAACTGTAAACTGTTCCTTGTGTCATAAGATTTATTCATTTTTTCGACTTAAAGAGTTCCATGCAAACGAACGTGCCTGGTGAGTGGTGCTATATAATATGTAGCTACGAGAATAGGTACTGCAAAGCAGAGCAATGGCTAACATCAAGAAAGTAACCATTCCACCCTAATTCGAAAAGCAGAAGCAGTATACAGCTTGCTTTATCTTCTTTATGGGATAGCCCTTTTGTTAGATTATCCGAACAACGAAGCGCCAGCCAGCCAGTGCATCACCCATCAGCTTTCTTCCTGGTCTGGTCTGGCTTGGCGAAGGCAATTGGCTTGGTTTGGCTTGGGCAGTCAGTGCGCCATATCTATTTCACGTGCGGTCAGCGTTCCATTTCAGTTGATAAAGAATTCAGAAGTGAATTCATTTAAAATCCTAACTTGCTTGCTGAATCTTTTCTATTGTGAAAGAGTGCATCATCATCAACCCACCACCCCTCCCCACCCCTTCAAACCGCAAGGAAATGGAAAATTTCCTCCTGCGAGTAGACGACCGACCGACCGACACGACGAGGATACACAAGGATTTTGAATTCTCAACTAGAGTACGATACTGTACAACTTGCTACTGTATATAAACTGTTCGTCCAATGAGAGAGAGAGAGCGATGAAGGTCCCTATAGTCAACCCAGACACCACCACCACCGACCGGGTTCACAGTCAGAAGTATAAATTAATTAAATTTTAATGAAACACACGACAAAAACCTCAGTACACCACCGACACTGTAAGTTGGAATGATTTTAGATTAGACAGAGTAACGCTGTGGCGACGCAGCGGCTGGCGGCGGCTTTAAGGATATATATACAATCATTTTTTGTACGTGTTTATGTATATGTTTGTATAAAAAAGATTAAAAGGGTTTACTCCTGATCAGATAAACATTATGTCTAGGCACCCACTATACCAATCCCAACGAAAATGTAATTCACACTCTTGGACGGACTACAGAATTTCATATCACGTCCGTCGTCATCGCCGTTGTCGTTGTCGTCGTCGTTGAAGTCGTATAGCTTGTCGTCCTCGTTCGTCGATGTTCCGGTAGAGAAGCTTTTTGCTCTAGGGTAGGTACTGTATATATGTAGGTATAAGGAAGAACAACTGAACAGAGACAGTCCTTAGTCCTTGGACTGAGTCCTTTATAAGTAGATTACTCTTTATCCGCGTATTATTATGGAAATCGGAAGTTAAGGCAAATAGGATACCCACAGCTTCAAAGTATACTCACTGATGAGTTTCTCTATAAGTAAAATATATACGGTTGGTCGGTTGTTGTGCCAGATCCTTGCCGTGTGCCATCTATAATATGTAGGTAAGTATATGCATGAGGCAAGGACCCACAGCTCTCTTTGTGGAAGAAAAGTCTTTTGTAAAAATCATCTCCTGTGTAGATTATTGAAGGATAATAACTTTTCTCCAGTTTTAATGTTATTTTAATTAAATCAAAAAATGTTTTTATTTTTAATAAGTTTGGGTGTATAGGTATCGCAAACATTGGCTGTGTGAAGGTAGGAAGAGTAGGTATACCTTTTAACTATTTTATATTGAAAGCTTATAGCTTATAGCATGCATCACGACAGCGGTTAAGTTTTAAGAGGAGATATATGAAAGTTTTGCAATCCACCTTAAATGCTTGACGTTTGCGAAATAAAAATAACAAATAGAGTAGAAGCATTTAAGACGTTTCAATTCTTAGAAAAAAAACTCTTTGAAAAAGTTTAAAAAATGAACTCCTTGAATATCATATACCCGTGGCATTAGAGTCCATGTGAGCCTGAGCCTGATGAATTATGCGTTCTGTTCAAAGTTTTATTCTTATTTTCAAACAGCATATTCTATAAGAGAAGAGTATATCCTAAAGACCATAACTCACATATTCACTATAACTACAATGTAGGATTGTAGGTACATCAAAATTACTAACTACCAACTACAAACCCTTCGGGAGGCTTTCACCTGTAAAGCTTCAGCCAATTCCTATAAGAATATTGTTGCAACGAAACGGAAGAAAAAACTTTAAAGAGAACTCCTTACCTAGATTGCGAGTGAATAGCCTTTAAGGACTTCTTCAACATGATGCCAAGTAGCGTGTGTTTTGAACACAAGAGTATTATATACCCCTTTTCCCCCTTTTTTATTCGCCCATCATCATCATCATCATCATAGGGGAAAGAGAGAGAGTAGCAATTACAAGAAGTACAAGTACCTTTCCTACACTGAATTTTTGCCATACCTATAAGACCCAGAGTTCAGTGTAAATCAGTGATGCACGAGGTCATTAAGAGCTCACCACCTGTGTGCGTCTGTTTACGTTTTTCTTCTTCTCTCCAATCTCCATCTGACTGGAAGAGCACGTGTGACTGATTTCCCAGTTTCTAGTTACCTCGTATAGTAGTGGATCTGGATGTGGATATGGATGATGGTGTATGAGATATGTGAGCGGTTCGGTGGCGTTCATTTACGTTGTTGTTATACATCGCGCTCCACTATAGGTTGTGGTCGTTCTATACGTATATAAAATAGTTCATCTCCAAGAGCGATGTGAATTTGTCGTCACACTTTATGAATCGAAACAAACGTTCACCTATAGTGGTGCAATTAACTGATAATCAAAGAACACTATAAACATCACCATCAGCTATAATAAGGTGTTCTACGTTTTCTCATCATCATCATCATATTGCCATTCAAAAGTCGGGGTTGTTATATGGAAAAAAACTGATCTATGAAATGGGAAAGAGTGAGATTAGGGTTTGACGTTCAGTTATAAACTAATTAAAAAACAACTGAAATTGAACAATTTTGCTTCACTGTATGTTGCTGTGCATATTTTTGTCTAAATTTAAGAAATTTACAAGTTGAATGGAAAATGCAAATAATTTTATTAAAATAAACATTCAATAAACAAAAGAGTTGAGATACAAACTTGATACTTTTATTCAACTACTCACCGTTTGTTGTCTTTTAAAGATTTAGTTTGTAAATTTAAACATTTTGAAAATAAAAAATAAATCATTAAAAAATATACTCGTATAACAACCCTGGTTTTTTACCTAACGCAATGCAATCGCAGACATACCAATCCAACTAGCAACATCAACAACATTATGGACGTTAATTAGGAAGTTTTGCATTCACTTCCGTGTATATATGAACCAGAACCACGACTAAATCGACGACTACAACGACTATGACGACTATGATGGCGATGATGACGATGCCGATGACGACGACGGACGCGCCACTGCTCCAGATGCAATTTTCCAGTCGAGCATCTTGTAATGACGGTGTGGCGGTATTGCATAGGTATACGCTGCTGTAATTAACCACTTGTGTGCAACGTAATGTGAATCTGAAAACAAGTTTAGAGCCTTAGAACTTATAGTCTATACAGTCTTATAATCATCATCACGAGCATTAACTGTATGCCAATATATACTATATATATGTAGAATTAGAAGGATGATATAATATTGACAGTGGTTGTTGTTTGGATGGCGGATGGAGGGGAGAGATTACAGATGTACATTTACGGCACAATGAGCTATAGTAGCGATATGCTTTAATTAGCATAGGCACGAGCGGCTCTTCAACAGAGCTAACATCATATATAAGTAATTATGGCACGTTAAGAATAGAATTTTATTAATTCTTAGGTTAGGGGCTAATTTCTTGCAAAATGTTTATCCCATGGCAACTGGAAATAGAAAACTATATATGCGGGCGGTGGCAGTACGAGTTGGAACATCATTCATGCACTAAAATTCACAATAACCTCTAACCACCGACCGTCCGTCACAATGCAGGGTTGGGTCAGAGTGTGATGAGTGATCTGTCATTGCGTATAACCACACACGCAAAAGGATCCTAATGGATCTATTAATTTCACAAAATAGGTTCTCGCTCGTAAGTCACACACTCGCCCGCCCTGGAAGGCTTGTAAACGGATTACATTGATTAATGATAGAGTTGTGGCTGGTGTAGGTATAAGTTGTGCCTTCCCAAACAGGAGGATTTATACAATATTTGAGTAAGAAAAAAAAAGTTTAAGGAATTTATGCGGCTATAGTTGCCGGAGCATACCACATATAGTAATTTGTTGGTGGTGCTGTTGCTGCTTCTGTGGTATACGCATTTGAGTGAGAAAATAGCTAAAATAGCCAACGGCTCTTAGATTATTTAAGATACGACTATTATGGATTAGAATTCATAAATAAAATAGAAACTAAGAAGAATCCTTGAATGGAAGATTAATTTTTTGTTTGTTGGTTTGGATTTTCTCTGCCACAGAAGCATGCGATGGTAACAAATTGTTGCTGGGCGATGTGGTGTGGTAAGACGATCATAATACAAACCGATTTCTAATGCAAAGTAAGAAAAAGGATTTTTTCAATCAAGTACACGCCAATTTAAGGATAAAAAGGTGCTGGACAAATGCTTTATTTCAACTAGTCATTAGAATCCCAGAAAAATAGGTTACATAAAAAAAGCGTATGCAGGGCTTTTACAAGCGCGGAACAACTCCTCTTCAGAATAATAGCTTAGTAGTTCAGGTTTTTTGGGACTTTTGCTACACGAAAAAAATAGTCCCATAAAATTGTCAACAAAAAATCACTACCAAGGCTTTTAAAACTGCAAATGATATCGGCGGTGCTTTATTAACCAAAACTATCGCAAGAAACTTGACACACCATAGATAATAACTGTACTTCTTCTTTTATTTAATTTTCAAATTTTGAAAGCTTTTTACATTGATGATAAATGATTATAGAGTTTTAAATTTTGTATTATTTGTCAAAAACCCTTTCCATACACCAAAGGACATTTATCATCATACAAGAATTGTTGATACAAAAATATATGAATTCCAAGGACTTCATAAAAAACTAAGGACCCTGCGTGATGCCAAAAATATTTTGCCATGCAAAATAAATTCAAACGTGGTTAACCATAATTTATATATTTTATAGCTGTAAATATACCTTTCTGCATACCTTTTTATACCTGCTGTATATAGTTTATATATCCTTACCTCTTAAATTGGAGAATATAGTTTGTAAGGGCTGGTTCTAGGTATAAGTATATAAAATGCTTTCTACAGGATTTAATCAGTTAATCGATATACGCCCTCGACTTGACTATATATAGGTAGATTTGGCCCAAATATAAATCGCGTGTACTGTGCGCTATAGCTTGACTTTAGCAGCACGATATGAATATTCCAAAACCATAAATGAATCCTTTTTTCCTGTTGTGCCTTTCCTCTATATTCTATAACAACAGAGAAATAGTAGCTTTGACATTCCGCAGTAGTCCTTTAAAGTATATTGAAACAACAAATCATCCGTTAAGGAAGGTCCTGCCTGACTGCACCTACAATCGTACATATTTCTAAATATACAGACAAGAGCATGTACATATGTACATATGTATGAAGAGAAATTAAGTGCTATAATTAGCACAGATGTCATTGTTCTCGTTCGATGTCCTTTTGTTTTCAGTACATCAGTTCATCATCAGCTCACCATACCATTGCTACCATGTTGTCATCTCGCATCCGTCGAATCGAAAGGATATCTATAGAATGGAACTTCTATATGAGTTATGAATATTTCAGTCCTCTCTCTTTTTGTATGGTTTGGTATAGGATCTAAAAACGTTAAGCAAGAGTTTCATTGTGAAACGAGTTCCAGTTCACAGCCCGAACAATATTGTAGATATAGAGCCTGACATCAGATGGAAATCAATGTGCACAACGAGGTGTTAGGTTTAGTGTTGTTAATTCCTCTTGCATTGGATAGTATAGTTCAGTACATCACAGCACAGCATAGCACGCACGCATGAGAAACGAACCAAAGCTGTCGAGCCTTTTGCGAGGACAGGACTATACATACTATATAAACTGTTGGAGCTATTTATCATGCCTCCACGCCTCGCTCACTCAATGAGACAGATGACAGCTGTGAAAATATCCGTACACCACCGTTATTCTAATTTTCTGACGCACAAAGCCTGGGGATTTTCGAACTCTCCAAAGGCACACACATATTCCATTCTGTCAGGACATGTGGATCATATTTTTTTTTTCTATTTTACTGATTTATACCGTGGAAATTCTGTCGCGTGCTAAAGATTTATAACATATTTCAAAAATACAAAAAGAGAAAAAGATTGAAAGCCTATATCTTTTGTTCTGCACAAAATTTAACAGTAACTGGCAAAGCCAGAGGGGTCCTCTGATGTCAGGATTACTTCACATCACTGACTGAATGACAGTTGAGAGTTGGTTTTTGCAAAAATGTATAGGAACTATAGTTGCTATATTGCTGCGTATGAGTGCCGACTGTCGAGTGTAGAGTATATGTTTTGCAAAGTGAGATTCTCTAGTTTCCCTTCATGGATGATAAATGAGGTGGCAGTGATGCATTCCTGTCCATTAAGAATAAAGTTAGGAAACAACTTTACATACATCACCTTGGGTTTGTATATTTATCTAATCCAATAGGCCAGGACTTTTCTTCTTCTCTGACCACCAACAGAGTGTGTGTATAAAGTGTGCTGGACTGGACAGTCCAGAAATGAATATAAATGTTTTGCTGCACCTGAATGTGGTTTTTATTTAGATTTCCAATCTTAAAAACCTCCTCCACTACAAAGCATAGTAAAAATACATATATATGTACCTATGTATATACGAGTACCTACTCAAAGTAGGTCTCTCTAGGATGAATGTTATTTTGTTGAGACTCCTGCCATTTGCATTTTGTTTTCGATTTCAGGATAAAAGCCACAAGGATATATAAGTTCTATGATTTTTTTTACTCACATTTTTGTACTGAATATAGTTCGTGTTCCGTTCATTTGCGGTTGTGGGTTAGGCACACGTAATTGTCTGTCAGGATTTTTCCTTTTTTTTGTTTTCTCTTCACATATAG
Organism: Eupeodes luniger; assembly: GCA_951509635.1. Taxonomy (NCBI): domain Eukaryota; kingdom Metazoa; phylum Arthropoda; class Insecta; order Diptera; family Syrphidae; genus Eupeodes; species Eupeodes luniger. Next base: position 4,519,538 of record OX608074.1, read on the forward strand.
TAAAATTGCAATTTTGTTCCTTGAAGCAAGAAATTTTATTGCAACGTGCAAACAAATTAAACAAGCTGATGGAAAAAAGGTGGTAAAAATGGGACAGGCAAAAGATTCAAACCAAGTGATAGGCAGTAGTTTTCTAAAACGGTTCAATTAAAAAGCATTTTTTTTAAGGAGAACAAAAATGCTGAAATCGAGGAAAGTATATGCTTGGGTGAAATATGTACATTTTGAGAGATTGTTGAAAAATCGAATTGGAAACTAGAATTTTCGAAAAATTATTTTTTTAACATTGCAAAATTTGTCATGGTTTTCTACTACTTAGCACTTTAAACACGTCTAAATCAATACTGTTTTTTTTGTAACTGGCCGAATTCAAAGTACAGACAAATTTCACCCGAATGTCTTGAAATTTTAAATATATCTTGGAAAATTCATTGTCTTTGGATAAAAAAAGGAGACGTCATCGCAAATGTCCTGCACGCCCTATTTTAAAATAAAATGTTTCAAAAACTTATGGCATCAGGCACTGATATGTTCAATTAGATTCCGTTTCTGTAATCTCGTTTTTAATTCATAGCATTTCCTAAAGAAAATCTCAAAAAAGCTTATTTTTGGTCAAATGCCTTAACCTAACAAACTTAAGGATGCTCACAAAATCCAAAATCGTGTAGATTAAGGCGTAATAAATTACATGATTTCAAAAACTATATTTTCATTCATATTTTTTAAATGTTCTAAAAATTATACACGATTAAAATGTATAAAAAATAAAAAAAAGGATCAAGTTCGTTGCTCAACTCTTTTGTTTAGTGAGATCTTTATTTTTATAAACTCATTTTTACATTTTACAATTTGAACCAAAATAAACACACCAACATACAATGATGCACATTTCTCAATTTTAACAATATTTCTTAAACTTTTACTCAAAATTTTTATTCAAAAGTCTTTTTGAATCTTATTTGAGATGTTACTTGAATAAAACGTAAATAATTGATTTTAAATTTAAAAATACCTCCATATCCATATATATTAATTTTTATGAAACCCAAAGTGCATATATATCTTTTTTAAAATACCAAACAAAAATCTCTTAAGAGCATTCACCTTTAACTACAAGGACACACATCCATTGTTCGGGTTGACTTCAAATATTTTTTGAATGTCTTCTTGGATTTCTTTATCTGCACCAACTGTGCCGCATCCAATTAACTTTTTTTTTTACGTTGTTTTGTTGTACCTCTCAAAATTTGTAGACCAACAAAAAAAAAGAAACGAACGAGACTGTCATAACGGCGCTTAAGTATTAGAATTTTACTAACAGACAGAAATTCTATTGTTAGCCACAGCTCATCGAAAAATTATATCCAAATGGTTTGGATGCTTCAGATGATTTTTCGGTTTTTCGTCTTAACAAGGAGAGAACCAGAGAACGACATCAAGTCCAGTGCTTCGTTTTTCGTTTCTTTTTTGTTAGTAGTTGGTTTGGTTGGTCTTGGTCTTCTATATTTTCTATATGTCGTGTGCACGTTCTCATCGTCGTCGTCCTTTTTGTTGTTATTTTCTCTCTCTCTCTGGGATGTTTTATTTATTTTTGTTTTTTTTATTTCTTGAATCGAATTTATATCGACAAATATTTTTGCCGAAACCGTCAGATATATACGAAATCGAAAACATCACAATTTCAGATGTATCCGGAATACGGTGTGGAAATGAAAAAAGTCGTATCTCTTTTTTTTCTCTACTACTCCACATTCCGTCGTCATTTCAGTTTCAGGCCACTTTTATGGTCTCGTTCAAAGGTACAAATTAAGAACTTCAGATACAATGTAGTGCAATTTAACAGGTGGTACCAGGGTCAATCACTCTACTTGTGGTCGGTCGGTCAACATAATATTTTGTATTTCCAATTTCAAGTGAAAAGGTAAATTGTTTTTTTTTTTTTTTATTTCACTTGGCAGCATTGACACGCGAATATATACTTTCAAACTTTTATACAGTATATTTTTATTTTATGTTCCATTGAAAGTGATGTAAACATGTTTTTATCAATTCCAAGGAGATTTAATGGATAACAAGTAATTTCCGATTTAGTTTAGAAAAGGAAATTGATATTGAATATTATTATTTTTGTGTAGATAGATATTTTTCAGTTAGCACTTCTGATGATGCGATTCCGTTGGATTTATTTTCTGGAAATGAAAAGTTTTTTTTTATTTTGTAAATAATTCCCTTAAATTAAATATTCCGTCTGAATATCTTTTATTTACAAATTCCGATGGCTATAAATTCATTATGAAATCTGATTGTTATTTTCGATGCTGTTTGAGCAATAAAATTGAAAATCATGAATTTTTTACAAATTTTCTTGAATTGGGAAGTAATTGGTTTTGTTTTGAACACAAATTTGAAGTTCTAACGAAATAGCGTACATAAAATTAAAACCGTCCGGAATTGTTTTCTTTGGTTTTTATTGACGAGTTTTGTTGTTTAAACGCTGAGCTAGGATGCCAAAATGGAGGGAATTATTTTCTTCAAATTAAGTGCAGAGCATACCACCCTTTTTGCATGAACCATGTATCTAAAGGGTGATTTTTTAGCTATTATCTTTTTGACAACACTGGTTTAAGCAGCCGACGCACGTTTAGTGTTTTGTTTCACTGTCAAACATCTTCAGTTTGGTCCATAATTTAACCATGAATTGTTTTACAAACGAACAACGCTAGCAAATTATTGAATTTTGTGATCAAAATGCGTGCTCTGGTAAGAAAGTTTATCGCGCGCTTCTTCCAGCGAGCGACGAAGCTCATTTTTGGCTCAATGGGTACGTAAAAAAGCAGAAATGTCGATTTTGGAGTGAATATCAGCTAGAAGCATTGCAAGAGCTTCCAATGCATCTAGAAAAAGTCGCAGTTTGGTGCGGTTTAAGGGCTGGTGGCTTCATTGGACCGTACTTCTTCAAAGATGATGCGAATCGTATACGTAACTGTGAATGGTGAGCGCTATCGCGAAATGATATCCAATTTTTTTTTGCCCAAAATGCAAGAGCTTGACTTGCATGACATGTGGTTTCAACAAGACGGTACCACATGCTACACAACACTCGCAACAATGGACTTATTGAAAGGCGAGTTCGGTGAACATTTTATTTCACATTCGGGACCGGTCAATTGGCCGCCTAGATCGTGCGATTTAACGCCTTTAGACTATTTTTTGTGGGGCTATGTTAAAGTTCATGTCTATACAGACAAGCCCGCTTCAATTGACGCATTGGAAGACAACATTGAAGCATTTATTCGTTAGATACCGTCCGAAATTTTGGAAAAAGTATGCCAAAAACGGACTAAGCGGATGGGCCAAAGATTTCATGCATTTTTCTGAATTTTATGTGTTTTTTTTTTAAACTTTCCTATAGCTTTTAGCTAAGGTAGTATCCTTAGCATGATGGTTAGTGCGTTGGACTGTAATGCCAGAGGTCTTGGGTTCGATCCCTGCCTATGCCATCTAAAGTTTTTTTCACGGGTACTGCCTCTTGCGAGGAATTGACAAATTCTCCAAGAGTAATTCTTGTCATGAAAAGTGCTTTCTCAAATTTGCCGTTCGGATTCGGCTTTAAACTGTAGGTCCCCTCCATCCCTGACAACAATACTCGCACACAGGAATGGTTGAGAGTTGTAGTTCTCAACGGACTGTTGCGCCACCCAATTTATTTATTTATAGCTTTTAAAAAAACACCCTTTACAAGATTTAATTTTTTTAATACTAGCAAAAGAAGTAATAATTTTGCAGAAATGACTGCATTTTAAAAGTTCTTTTTAGTTTACTTTATTTGAAAACATGACCAATTTATCGATCATTAAAAAACTGGAAATTTAAAAGACATTAATCCGAAACGATTCTGTTATGTTGTTTTTGACTACCTTTTGAAAGCTATTGTTATCAGTCCGATTTGTTAAATTAAAAATGTTGAAATTTCACGACGTTTCAGGGTCCGTAGAATCCAAATGCATGGTTTTTAGAAATTTGCTGATACATAATTGAAAGGAACAGTTTTTTTGTTTTTCAAAAATTTAAAACTTAGAAGTTAACTTAAATTTGTTAAAATTTGATTTTCGACTCGAATATTTTGAGAACAAATAATTCCTTCAATACAAAATAATTTTTTCATATAATGGGTGTATTTTTTAAAATATAAAACTTAAAGTTGGCAACATTATTGTAACTGGTGGTCGTTTAATCAGCTGTCAAGTCAGTTAGCTTTTTGACATGAATAGACTAGTCTGACGCCTGAAAAACGCTTCCAAATTATTCAAATGGTTTTGGAAATCAAGATTATCATTCGAATAAAGTAAATTTGATACCAATTTAAAAAAAATGTCTTTGTTTTATTTAATGTACACGAGATGATTCTTATGAAATGGAACTTGATTTAGTGTCTAAAGAGTTAACGTTTATCAGAAAAAATTCTCCTGTCATATTTTGGAATGCTTAGTTTTAAGTTAAAAATTCTATTTCTATATCTCTCGATATTATATGGTTAACCAACAGGTTCTATTCTTGGTCCACTTTTATACATATAAAAACAGTCTGAAAAATTTGTATTAATTCATCAGTTGCGAACTACTGGACTTAGGTTAAAATTTTTAAAACTAAGTTATTTGTAATTAGCAGGAGAAGTTATAAGGGTATATAAGTGTAAAAAGTTTTCAAAATATCTGAAAAAAAATAGTATTTTCGTGGAATTTTACAAAACTAAAAGTTAAGTTACATGATTTTAGAAGGAAGTTTAAAATAAACAATAGAGCCATAGTACCAGAAAAGTACACCATTAAAAATCGGTGTCAGTTGTTAAACGAAAGATTGACTCAAATCCTTTTTTAACTTCCCATAGGATGGTCCGATTTGTCGAATTGAAAATTTTGACATTTCTCGACGTTTTAAGACCCCTAGAGTCGAAATAAAAGATTTTTAGAAGGATGTCTGTGCGTGCGTGTGTTTCGCGACGTTTTTTTCGTCGTCCATAGCTCAAGAACTAGTAGAGATATCGACTTCAAATAAATTGTGTTATAACGTTTTCAACATCTGATAAAATTTTGAGAACAATCGAATTGACAATTTTTTTATAAAAATAAAAACCAAAAAAAATAAAATGCACGACTGGGTCGCACGAACTTGCTCCTGTATGCAAAGAGTCTGTTTAAAAAAGTACCTATATAAGATTTAAAAATATACCTGTAAAATAAGTTTGTCTTCAAAGATATAAATGCCATTTGATTTGTCAAAAAACGTGTGATTCATCCCAAGACGCAACTTATCCTAGGGCAACTCATCCCGAAAATGAAAAATACTTAACGAAAACAATTGTTTGTGTATTCAACTAGTTAAAAATATTTAAAATTATTAAAAAAAAAATAATTAAAAATAAAATAAAATAATTAAAATAATTTAAAAAAAAAATTTAAGATTCAAAATTTTACCTGAAAAATAAGTTTGTCTTTCAAAATTTGAATGCCATTTTATAAACCAAAAAAACATTGATTTTTAAAAGTTTTTTTTTGAAAATCGTTAGAGCAGTTTTTTTTTAATTAATTTTTTATATATAAAATGTTTCAATTTTGTTCTAAAAATATTTAGAAGAAAATAGAAGAAACAGTTGTTTAGTGATTGTAAATATACGCTCTGCATTTGAATTTCGTAAAAAAATATTAACCCGTTTTTGAGATATAGAATTTTGAAAAAAAAAATTCAATATTTTTTTAAAAATCCAAACAAAAAAAAATTGCACTTTTGATAATCAAATATTGTTAAAACAATATAAGAGCTTATTCACAAAAAAAATTATTGAAATCAGTACATAAGTTGCTGAGAAAATTTAAAAAAAATAACGGTTCTATGAGCGGTACCTTTCCTGAGCAATACAAAAATATGTTTTTCTTATTAAAAGAAACCAAGTTAAAAAATAAAATTTTAGAGAAAATTAAAAAAAAATCTATCGGCTTGTTTTTGAGAAAATTCGAACTATCGTTTTTTGACCAAAAAAATTGTATGGGAGCCACTGTTAGTTTTGATCTTAAAAAAAAATGAAAAAAACCCCTAACGCGAATTTGCTCAAAACCTTAACTTTCAAGTTTGAACTCAATCGACCCAATGGTTTAGGCTGTAGGAGCGTGGACAGACAGACAAAATTTTGCACGAATGCAAAACTTGAAGTATAGTTCCTATATGTCGCAAGTAAAAACATTACTAAAAGTTTTTTAAAAAATTGATTTTCGACTCAAATATCTTTTCAAAAATTAAAAATTTGGGCTTCAAACTAATTTCACCTCACAGATAATTTCGACATTCAGAACATTTTTTATAGAAATCCAACAGTCCTTTTTTTCAAAAAAAAAAAAATGAAAATCTACAAATAACAGTAATTAAAATTGTAAAATATAATATTCGGTTCTCGATATCTCTTGAACAATAGAAGATATTTACTTCAAATTAGTTTTATTCATCCAATTTGTATTTGTTTATATAAGAATAAAAACTTTAAAGAAATGATACTAAAATTGGTAAAAATTGGTTTTTGAATAAAATATTATTGGTGATTTAAAAAAAATTTTTAAACTGACACCTTTTTTAACAAAACACGAAAGCCTACAAACTTTTTAAACAAGACAAATTGACAAACGAGATGGGAAGTTATCAGTGTGGGTCGCATCCCAGCCTCTTTTTTTAATTTTAAAATCTAAGTGACTTTACTGAGGGTATAAAATAATCCTAAACATCGATTTCTTGACTTCAGGAAAAGACTTAAATCGTTTTCTTAAATCAGCCTATCCTTAAAAAATTATAAAATATTGTTTTGGTAAGGTATTAATTTGTTTGTATTTTGCACTTTTTGCAAAGGATGTTAAATTCCTTTGAATTAAATATGTCTATAAACATGCTCTCATTTTATTTAAAAAACAAACTTATTTTTAAAGCACGTTGTCTGTTAAATTTTTAAGTTAAATATAGAAACTTCTACATAAATAAATTCAAAGTTCCAAAAAACTTTTTAGTGTTTGGTCTTTGCATTTAAATAATTCTATAGCGCATAATTGCAGAACGCTTACTTGTGTTCTCTATTGCATATTAAATAATTTTAAAGTTTTTCTCTATATGCATGTACTAAGACCTAAGTAGCTTCATAACACCCCCTCATTCCCTTTGCCTATTCGTCTTTCGTTATCGTCGTTGTCACCGTCGTCATCGTTGTCGTATAGATGTAGTCATCGTCTTCCTTATCGTTGGCGTCGCTTTTTTATATAAGCTGCTACAGTCTAAAGGAAATTCAATTCAAAACTTTAACATACAAGCAATTATTTAGTAATTAGTGTTCTGTTCACAGTTTACAAACACCCGCCGTTGTTGCCACCAACGCCACCACTACCATCTATACCCTTCTTCTGTAGAGAGTTTGAATCCGATGGGAATTAAAAAGTACAACTGAGACCAAGTCTACCGAATGAGAACTACATCAGAGAGAAAAGTTCCTGGAAAGCTTCCCGTTTCAAAAGGACTTCTTTTTTTTTTTTAATATCCAAAGTGTAAACAAGTTATTAGCAATTAACTCAGAAATAGGATTGCTTCTTGTTTTTCAATTTCACTTATTAAAATTGCATATTCATTACAATTCATTTTGCTTCGAAAGTTCATCTTCCTCTGCATCATTGGCGGTGGTAGCGTCGGCGGATGTGGCAAAAAGAACAACTTTGTTTAGTCGAATAATGGTCATGTAATATAGCAGTTCCTTTAATTCTGTCTGATAAGCCCTGAATGTATAGTGGCAAAGTCCTTACTTTGCTTTTAACCATAAAACAATGTAAAATGAATTATGAAAATTCTTAGAAAAGGCTTTTAGCTTAATGTTATGATGGTATAAGTATTGTTGTTCTGTTCATATATATGTATATTTTAAAACTTCAAAGGGGATTACTAAGTTGAGTATCAACATTTATTTGGAAATTCATTAAGAATATTTTTGAAATAACTAAAGTATTTTGTGGGAGAAAGATTATTTATAAACTTTTTTGTGAAAATTTATATTGGCGTAGTAGAAAACCAGTGTGGAATTTTGTAAGGATTTTAAAAGACTTTCAAAAAGAGCTATAAGTGTTTTACTGTTACTGTTTGTAATGAAGAAATAAGGATTTCAAAAATGTACATATATTTGGCATCTTAAAATTTACCACAAAGTTTAGGTTTGTAATCAACCAGTACTTAAAAACTTTTTCAACTTTCTAAATATTACAGTTTAAAGCTTTTTAACTTATTTTAATGGTCAAATTTGTTGTGGATTTATTATAAATTCGTTTCGAATATAGAATTGTTATGAAAGTATTAAGTTTAAACAAGGAGCCGATAGTATTCTGCTGCTAGTGCTCCTATTTATCATTTATTAATAGTGTATTTAAAATATGTTATTGATAAGAAAAAAATAAATAAATAAAAATAAGTTTAAACAATTTTAAGTCTAAGCAATTGAGTAACATTCCTTCCTCTTCGCTCTTCCTCTTCCTATTTATTTATTAGTATCTACTCATTTATTTCTTAAATATTCTATTGATCTGAACTTACCTTTTTCCAATATAAGACTCTTAATTTCAAAATAAAGTCGATACAAAAATTTGTCATATTGGTGGAAAATGTTTTTCTTTTTATTCTGTAACAATATATTACATAAGTAAAAATACTTATTTTCTCAAGTTTTTACAAATTTATAAATTTTATATAAACCGTGCTAAATGTTGTAAGATTCCTGGCAGTGATAAAATTATTATTTTATTTTAGTTAAATTCATATAAATTTTTATTGTATTTATTTTAAGCCTATTAGCAATTTATTTATTATTATTGTTGAAATTAACTTACATTATGATTTTAATTAGCACTTCGATTTTTAATATTAACATTTTTTTTATTTTTTATTAATTATTAATAATTCAATAAAATTTTGTTTGTACTTTGACGTTCATTCAAGAGATATTATTGACTTTAATAAATTTATAAAAAAAAAAATATTAATAGTTCTATAAATAAAATAGAATTATTTATTTACATGAAAAATTCTTATTGCACATTTGAAAAATAAAATTAAAATAAAATACGAATCAGTCTTAGAGAAGAAAACAAAAACTTTTATTTGAAAAATTAAATTTAACAAAATTAATATACATTGTTTATTTTTAAATAAAAAGCGAGTATTGAGTAGTACTTTTATAAATTATATACAAAATATATTATGTATTTAATTAGAGAGTATGTGGACTGATAGCACTTGCGGAATATGATATATTTTGAAACTTTACGTAAGAAAAAATCCATTTTCAAAAAATAAACACTAATAAGAATATTAACAAAAATTTTCGACTTCAAAAACTAAATAACAAATATCTTAAAAGTTTCTCAACTAAAAAATTAAGCTTAAGGACTTTTTATTTATATTAACAAAATAGTGACACAATAATTAATAAACGTTGTCTCAAAATATACATTTCCAACTGTGATTAAGGACGGTTAAAGTATTTACAAGAATTCCACTAGAACTGTGGAAAATATGTATACATTGTGAGGTAGCTTAAAGACTATTATTTATGTTTTTGTTTATAAATAACAAATAAATTTACAAAAAAGTAGAAAATATAAATAAACAACCAAAAAATATTGCAGTGAAAAAAAAATAACTAAACGATAAAAGAAAATTTTCTTTTTCATATAAATTAAATAGAACAAAAGGACATATAAATTCAGGATATAAGGGTATCCTCTAGATATATGTAATTTTGTTAACGACGACAACATCATGAACCCTCATATGCCAAACTCATAATAAAGTGGCTCCCTGGGTAGAATCTGTTCGACTTTCAACCGCTGCATAGCCACCGTGTTCATGATGTTAAAAATTACCGCAAATATTGTACACGCCGCATACGCCCCCAAAGCTATCCACCATAGCAGCTGTTCGTGTAGCTTTTGTTCGAAATTTTTCAACACCAAAAAACCGATAGTCAAGCCAGCGAGAGCTCCAGTTAAATGGGCAACATAAGACACTGATGGACTGAACGATGATTCCACAGCATATCGGGCATAAATGGCGAAGCCAACATCACAGGACGCTGCATATACAAAAAAAAATAAAGGATAACATAACATAACAATGAAGCAGAGATGATGACGATGAGTGGGCGAATAAACAAAATTAAATTGCATTTAAGGGGCCACACGAATATGTATATACATAAGACCATGACGACCGACGATGACGCGGGTATCATCTGCAAAAATATATACCGCTAGATGCTACTGCTACTGCTACTGCTACTTACCAAAGATAAAAATCGCTGCCAAACGAAGGATGCCATACTGCATGCTGTGGTAGTTCAACATAACGTTGGCAAGATGGGCGGCCAACAATGCGTAGACCCCACCGCTAGCCCCAACCAGATACACTTCGGGGTCAAAGATACTGGTTCCTGTTGATGGAAAGCGGTATTCGTATTATAAGTTCGTCCTTCATTCGTTCGTTCGTTCGTTTATTGTGTTTTAATCTTACCTAATGACCCGGCTAAAACACCGGCAAAGTATATGCAGGCTATGCGACCGGATCCATGGACCATTTCCAAAGGTAAACCGAAAATTAGCTGGATGCACAGATTGAAGCCAAGGTGAAACCAGCCGGCGTGCAAAACCATGTAGAATATAAAGCGCCATATTTCGTGGCGTTTATCTGGACTGTAAATGAACATCGAATCGATGGGTATTGGACCTGCAGGTTCCGCTGGTCCGGACGTCATTGTGTGGTAGGCAAAAAAGCCCAACTGAAAATCAAACATATATGTATATAGAAAATACCAAATTTGAATTTTTGGGAGTGCCATTAGGGATAAACAACACAAAATTTTAAGGACATACATACGAGTAATAGACTTAGCAAAAGTGAAGGCATGTAGGACCTACTATATGCATACGAGTATGTACGTTATACGGTGGTATACTGAATTAATAAATTCAAATAAATGAAAGGATTAGGTACCGTTTGCCAGATGCTTTTAACACGTTCAGCACTAAGTGTCACGTATAAATATTATTATTAGTATGATACAACTTTTATTTTGGGCGAGTTGTTGGGTGTTGCTGCTACTACACACTTTTATGCTACTGCTATTTTATATCAGGTATATAGAGGTTCATAGATTCATATAATAGTCATATCGTACGTATCGTATCGTGATATCATGTATGAAACTAATTTAAGCAACGTAGCTTGTCGAGGTGTTATTAGTTGATGACACGTACTTGTGTCAAGGATTTTGCCATTGGGCTTTTGGTTAAGTACAATTATATGCCTATCCCTATGTTAGTACACGACTACCTTTACTCTATAACCTACTCAGGTGGTTCATTTTTACTTTTCAAACCCTTATAGATTACAATCCTAATGGGAAAACGTGGAGAAGCCAAATTTGCGAAAGGACATGTGGAAGGATGAAAAAGTTATGTTATTGCTTTGAAATTCTAAGAAAAATATTATTTCACTAAATATTTTCATTCTCTTTCATTTACATCATTTAGAAGGTTTGAAATCAGAAAAAGACCTTAACTTCATAACTAAGAATGTGGGTTTCAAACATATTGATATTTTTTTTTTAATTCAATTTTTTTTAAACACTAAAATTAACTGTACGTGTTTATAATGTAAACGAATTAAAAACTTTAAAAATATGCACTATTGTGTGTCAAAAATATAAATTGGTTAACTTATAAATTATTGCGATTTTGGCATTCGAAATGTTTGATATTTTATAGACAAGCCTTTGCTTCCTTGTCTGTCAAACTGTCTTATTTAAATGCAAAATTAATGCATGAAATAATTTGATAATTTATTTGAGAAGCTTCAAGTTTCTTTATGGAATCAGAGCATTCGACTTTTTTAAGCTTCGGGCCAATTTGTCAAGTAACAAATTTTGGTATTTCTCGACTTTATCGTTACCGGGAATATTTTACGAACAACAAATGATATTACCTCCAGAATAATTTTAGGTAATTGAGACACATCGCTTAGACAGATAGAGTTTTTTAGACTAATTTAAACCCAAAAAAATAATTCTTCAAATTGTTAAAAATTGATTTATCACCCGAATATCTTGAAAACAAATAAAGGTTGGTTTCTCTACATTTTGAAGTGCTCCTGGGCCTGAAGTAATAGGTTCCTCCAGCTTTTTCGATCTCTATAGCTTTCTGTCTCAAGCTTTGAAAACCAAGTTGGCGTGTATCAGCCTCATCATCGGAGAAGAGGTCTGCCTATGCTTCTTGTTCCCTATGGCTTGGCGTTAGATAATTTTCGAACTGGAGCTTCGATATTCAATCACTTAACATGTCCTAGCTATCTTAACTTTTAAACACGCAGTTTTTTGACCACTTCCAATTCGTTGTGCAGATCGTATAGTTAATAGTTGTATCGTCTCCGCCAAGTGTTAGTTTGCAAGTTGGCACAAACCGGTTCATAGATCGTACGTAAAACCTTCTTTTCCAAGAGAGGCTTCATCCGCCTGAGAGAGTTTCAATGCTTCTGCACTATACAGCGAGACCGGAATGATGAGGGTATTGTACAACTTATTCTTGGTGCTTCGTGATAGGGCCCTATTTCTCAATTACTTACTTATCCTAAAGAAACAGCGATAAGCAGGAATTATTCTACTTGATTTCAGCACTGATGTCATTTGCAGAGTTACGAGCAGTGCCCAGGTTGATGAATTCTTTGACCACCTTGAAGTTATATCTATCTTCAGTCACGTCCTAACAAAGTTTACTCTTTATTATGTAAGTTAAGTAACCACTCTTTGAGGAACAATATTAGAGCTGCTAGATAACAGCGTGTTTTGCCCTTTTTCTAATCCTCTGGTGGTTTTGAAGGTGTCTGTTGATTTTTTTTCAATTTTGACAGAACAGCTAGTATTCTGCAACGTCATTCTGTTAAGGTCTATAAGTTTGGCAGGAATACCAAAACTCGATATTTTACGGTATAACTCGTCCCGTTGACACTGCGTCATAGGCTGCTTTGAAATCGATGAAGGAATAATATGTATCGATGTTTTATTCTTGGGTCTTCTCCAAGATTTGGCGTAAAGGAAAAATGAAAGATTTTCCAGGTCTGAAGCCACACTGGTAAGTGCTAATCAATTCCTCAGTAAATGGCTTCAGGCCTCCACATTATAAACTTGACAGGATCGATGTTTAATAGCGCATACGTTTCGTTTTTCGGGCATGATTTTTTCCGGGCGCCAATTGGAGGGTCGCATCTAAGCCTTTTTTCAATTCCAAGCTATCTGATTCACAAGACGATTTTCTGTCATTTCCAACTTCCAGGCTTCAATTTATTTGATTTTTCATTCCTGAAACAAAACAATTTGAAATATTTTATCCATTTTGGTTGGCCTCGAATATCATAATTGATTTATAACATCCATCTAGTCGGCTTCACTCAAGGTTAACTATATTTAAGAAAAACTCAAGTCTTATAAAACTCTTAAGTTGTTATTAGTCTTATTGTCATGAAAACTTTCAATGTTTCAAAGTTTTCTTACCATTTAAAAAACTTTCTACGTTCTTTTCAAACTGAAGAAGACCAATTCCCACTTCTGACAAAAATTCTTTTTGTCACTTACGTCTTTCGAACTTTGACCTCAAGTTATCAACACGTTCTTTTTTTTGCCAACATATCCACATATGAACAGGAGATGGAAAAACTTCCATCTTGATACTGCCAATAACCCAATATTCACACAAAAGACTGACTGACGGACGCGAAACGAAGCGACGGATGGGGCGAAAAAACGTAGATTCGAAAATCAATTTTCACTTTTATTCTGTGAACGTTCGAAAGATGATCATTGTACACTCCCATGACAGTGACAACCTTCCAAGTAAAGTGTATGCTATTTGCTATATTCTTGCGGGAAGAACTGTGATGGGAAATGATGTGTAATTAAAAAAACGTCGTCGCATGTCCGTCCAGCTCAAGTCAGTCTCTCACAACTTAGGTAGACGTTATACCTCTCATACCATGAGTTGTTTACGAGACGAGTATGTTCTATGCCACCTCCCCCGTTGGTTTCCTCTTTTATCCGCTGCGCTGCTGGTGTCGCGGTTGTTTGTACGTGTTGCGGATGTTTTTCCTGTTATTGAACATGGCGCTACCGCACATCCGCAATGAACATTGTACACACATCACAATAAAACGTGTGTTCCGGTCAGCCAACTACCAACGTTGGTGTTGTTGTTTCTGCTTCTGTCACCCACCATCACCGACCGCTGCTGCCGCCACTGAATGCATGCCGCCCAGTAAAGGGTGAGACTTACTCCATTTATGGAGCACATCGTCGTTGGACAATTTGTAGTGGACCAACGTTGTTGTCGTCGTCAACGTCGTCGATGTCGCTGTCGCAGTCGTCCGTCGTTGGAATCGTTGTCGCCTGGGGAATTATTCATGTCAGAGTATCTCTTGCTGGTTCGGTGCTGCGGAATACGTTTTGTGGGCGGCTGATTAGAGCTTCGCGCTCAGAAAGGTAGTTGTCACGTCCATGTTTTTGTTATATTCGTATTCTTTTCTTAATTCCTCTCCCCCAGATTGTCGGTTGTCAACTCTACATATGTCATTTTGAATACTTAATTTATTGTGCTTAAAAGGTGTGTCCCTCGCCTTTTCTTTATAGTGCTTGTGCTTGTGCTTGCGCTGCTGCCGCCACCGCGGCCTTGAGAATTTGTCATCACAGCAAGTAAAATGAAACTAGGACGTGTAGGCATTAGAAAATTTCATCGCGTGTTTATATAATAATAATAATAGCAATATTTTAGCCATACTCGTTTATTATTGAGAGTCATGGTGCTGAGCTGAGCTGTTTAATTATAACAGGAAGACATGTCATATATGTAGCCTTCTTGAATATTGCAGAATAATTTCTTGTGAAAAGTTTGTTTATGAATTGGCATAGATTTTACCACGTCAAGGTCGTTGTGGCTGGTTAGTTTTTGTTTGTCCTGTCAGTTGAACCTTGTAGGGAAGTAAAGTTAGTTTCTTTAATATGCCGACAAAATTTTTCATTTTTAGACCTTGAATACGAAAGCTTGTATTGTTTGGGAAAAAAATTAGTATGTCAGTTTTTAAAGTTTGAGTTCATAACTTTATTGAAATTGACTCGGTTAAGAATCAACTTTAAAAATTTTAAGAGCAACAGCTGTTAAAGGCTCAATCTTTTTGGTTGTATTCCCGTTAGGTAATCTTTTCGTTAATTATAATAATTGATTTCCACTGCAAAGACACAATTCGAAAAAACCACGAAATCTTTTAAATCCAAAATCATAAAAAAAACACAAAATCATGAAAATACACATCCCAAAAAATCCAAAATCCCGTTTATCCAAAATCCCGAAAACCCAAGATCCCAAAATTAAATATTTTTTTTTACTGATCAACGAAATAGTAATAAATAATATAAGATATTTTGTGTAAAATTTTTCTTTTGATCAAATTTTTATTAATTTTCAGTGTTTTAGGATTTTTTAATTTAGGTTTTTTTTTTTTAATTTCGAGGAAATCAACTTTTGGGACTTTGATTTTTTGGGTTTTTGGGTTTCGTATGAAAATTAGCAATCTGCAAGAAACCAGAAAACCCATAATCCTGAAAATCCCAAAATCCCAAACATTAAAATGCATAAATGATAATAAATCAAATACAAAATTTGGTGTATATTGAGGAAAGTATTTAATTAATGTAATTTTTGGGATTTTTAGATTTCGGGGTTTTGGGTTATAAAAGTCAGCAATGTGTAAGAATGACACAATAATGCAACCCATTATCCCCAAAACTAAAAACACCGATAATCCAAAATCCCGAAAAGCGTATATCCCAAAAATGGGATATTTACGCTCTTATTTTCTAATTTCATAATGATGCATTTAGTTTCTTTAGGGTTTTTTTAGGATTTTGGAATTATGGGACAATAGATTTTTGGGAATTTGAATTGTCTGTGTTTTCGGTTTTCCTGATTTTGGCTTTTGGCGTTCTTTTCGAAACCCTACTATTCTATCTGCTTGTGTAGTGTGAATATTTTTATTAAATTTTGTGGTGTGAATTCGCTTGAAAATGTATTTGTGTAACTAAAATTAATGTCAACAAAATATGCTGTGATTTTTTCTCTCTACAAAATACACTAGGCGTATACGTACTTTTTTATGTTTTGTCTTACCTGCGTCATATTGCTTTTTGTGTGGAACGTAATTTATTTTCTAAGCAAAATAAACTAGGTTAAGAGATATTTCAAAGCACACAAAATCATACGTCAAATTTTATATATGTAAATATCATTTTTCTCATTTTCTAAATGCCAAAAGGTTGTTAAAACTACGATGATTTAATATTATTTTGTTTGGCAAATAAAATCCAAAAATTAATAACTAAATTATTCAAGTTAACCCATGTGGTTTTGTTATAAGCAATAATAACGGCTTCCCCACGAAATGTTTTCTGTTCATGGATAGAAAAGTAGCGAAGCAGGAATAAAATATACATATTCACATCGTAATTTATAATAGGAAATAAAATTTTCTCTCTCCAACTCTTTATAAACTTTTCTCATTGAGTTTATTTTGTTTGTCCACAACATTTTTCAAAATTTACGACCCACAGAGTTGAAATTGGGGGTGGTGGGTGGTGGTGGTTGCTTATCCTAAAGCCATCCTCTGAAATAAAAATATTCACAGGATGGTGTATTATGTGTACTATATATAATAATACTACAAGTAGACCTAAATATTTTACAGCACGTAAGTCCGGGCAGGTGGCATTGGATCTTATGTAAATTCCCCATGAATTATTTTGAATGGATTGTGTAAATTTGCAACAGCCCCGACGACGACACCGACAACGACAACGCCAACGACGCGACGCTCAGCTCAGCTCAGTCATTCGGCCTGTCCTGATGTGTACCTATGCATGTAAGCCGGATAGTCACCATCAGCTTCAGCGCACACCATTGACGCCAACTGGAAGCTGTGTATTTATGAATGGTCGGCATCGGCACGACCAATAAAGCTCCAGCGATAATCGTATAGAGCTATAGTGTCGCCGCCGCTGTTGCTGCCACCACCATCTTATATACAATTGGCCATGACGCTCTCCAACTACTGCCCAGGCCAGGCCACATATAGTCTCGTTTACCTCGTGTGCAAACAACGACGTTGACGCCGCCACCACCACTGCCTTACCACCACCGACCAACCGACCGACGACGCGACGCGACGACAATGCGCGGGGTACGATGAATGAATGTATTCCCATGGAGCATATTCAGCAACTGCAACATAGCAGCACTGCATGCGGACCAAAATGTAAACAGATATAGGCGCCAATTTTGTTTTCATTTCGCCAATTTGTTTGTTTCACTACCGGTAAAAATCTCGTAGAGGTATAATTTTTGTTTTTTGTTGTTGTTTGGCTTTTTATTGATTCAATTGATCTGCAGATCAATGACCCATAGAGTCGTTTGCTATTGAGCGGGCACGTATTATCTCTAGAAAAAACATTGGGGTTGGTAAAGAAAATAAATAAAAATCGGGGAGGAAAAATAAATGATGCGAATAATACCGGGATAAGGAATTGTGGAAATCGTTATTTTGAAAGTTCATAAAAAAAACAGCGTAGGAAGAACAAACTGTCTGAAAATTTATTTTCTAGAAATGGTATTTTGTCTTAGTTAAAATTTTGATAAAAATATCTCCATGGGCTCTTTTGAAATGACTTATCGTTCCACTCTCGCTCTCGGTTTTAAATTTTTGTCTCCTTATAATTATTAGTAAGTGTAAGTGGTATTAAAAACTACTTAATTTAATTGTTGTCCTTTTTATGATTCTAAGTTCGATTTTGAAATCCATAAAATTAAAATTTAGAATTACTAATATTTAGCCTCTAAGAGTTAAAAAAAACTGTTAACTAAGCAGTTTTTTCTCTTGGTATCATTTATCATTGATTTGTTTTACATTGAAAAATTCTGAAACGATACATTGGGCTACACAATTTATGACATCTCTGAAACTCAAAATTATGTTCAGCGTACTTTCTCTCTCTCTATTTTTTAAATACCTGTCACGATTGAAAGAATTCGATCGGTTTTCTTTCGCAGTAATTTTGTAAATTATTGGTAGCTCCTGAAATTTTGTTTAATAAAATTAAATAAAATGTATTTTTAAACATCAAAAACTTAGTATAGCAAAATTCCTTAAAAATCCTAATTAATGTTTATCATAAAAGGTTAAGGTAATTCGCAGAAAAGTTACGACATAACACCATTTTTCAACAAGCTGATCTGGTTTTTGACCCCCCCACATTTAAATTCCAGATTTAAAATATTCAATTGTCATATACTTCATAAAATTTCCACTTTTTAGCATAAAAAGTTCCTGATGTACAGAACTTCAAAAATCTTAAAAACCGTAACTGACTAATCATCAAAATTATGAAGCACTTTCCGATACTGTAGAATTTTGAAGTTTCAAACAAGTGTAGATGTGCTGGTGAAAAGAAAGTAGAAGAAATACAAATTGCGGTTTAGAATTTAGAGGGTGTGATATCCACGTTAGAAATACTATTTCCAGCTATCATAAAATATCGACTTCTAAGTTATTTAGAATAATGAAATTAAGTTCAGTGGTAGGCACAAATATTTTTGTATACAACAATACAAGTCTAGATATTAAAATTGTGCACTCGCGGGGCGTGATGTCCACCCACTTTTCGGGAGTTTGGTAATGTTTATGTTGTTATATGATCACTTTATAAGATTAAGAAGGCTTCCTGGCAAGTTTTTAAATACTTAAAGGTTATAACGTCAAGTTTTGAAATATATTTTAAAAAATATAAAAATAATGCTAAAAACAGATATTTCTTAGTTTGAGCACTTCTTCAGCTAAAATCGGAGATTTGATTTGGAATTAGCACTAGAAATTAATTCTTTAACGAATAATTTAAAATATAAACGAATTAAATTCAAGGTTGTTCAAAACTTCAGATAAATTAAAATGAAGACCAAGTTATCATCGTTCAAGGAGAATTAAGAAAATTAATTAAAATATTAAAATGATTTAACTGTTATGTTTAGCATTTTTAAATAGACATGTTTTCAAAATCTATCTGCATACCAAAAATAATTCTTAAAAAGATGTAATGCGACCCACACTGATAACTTCCCATCCCGTCTGTCGATTTGTCTTGCATAAAAATTACCAACAACATTTTGTATATAATGAAATAGTTTGATTTCAAAATCAGTTTTTGTTAACGAGATTTTCAGTCGAAAATCAATTTTTATGAACTTTTAGGAATGCTTTTTTAAGGTATTTATTTTTTGTAAAAAAAAATAAAAACAATCAGATTTTTCTCAAAATTTTAACAAATGTTCAAAACAATATTTCTTATAAGATAAATTAGTTAAAAGAAAATATCTCAAAGTTTTGAAAAGATATTTAAGTCGAAAATCAATTTTTAAAAACTTTTGTTAAATATTTTTTAGGTTTTTATTTTTTTGTAAAAAAACTGTCAATTCGATTTTTCTCAAAATTTTATCGAATGTTGAAAACAATATTTTCTAAAAAATAAAATTAGTTTTAGACCAATGTCTCAAATTTTTGTAAAGTTATTTGAGTCGAAAATCAATTTTTACTAACTTTTATTAATTTTTTGTTTTAGGTTTTTATTTTTTGTACAAAAATTGTCAATTCGATTTTTCTCAAAATTTTACCGAATGTTGAAAACAATATTTCTTATAAGATAAAAGAAAAAGAGTTATGTTTTTTTTAGGTTTTTATTTTTTATTAAAAAAACTGTCAATTCGATTTTTCTCAAAATTTTAGCAGATGTTGAAAACGTTATTCTTCGTTGCACAAAATTGTTTTGGAGATAAAATCATTTTTTATTCGTTAAATTTTCGAGGTGACAAATATTTTTTGATTTACAAAAAAACCGTTAATTAGATTTGTTTCAAAAAATATACTTGTTTGGTATCACGTTACAATGTATAATATAAAATTTAATTCAAGTCTATAGCGTTATTGGTTCGTGAGATATTTAGGGTTTACCAAAATTATCACCTTTTTTTTAAACTGCTATGGTAAAAAAACCACCCACGCAATTTTCTCGAGAGCCCTTTCTGCACTACTGTCTGTATAACAAAATTTATTTGAAGTCGATATCTCTTCTTGTTCTTGAGCTATGGACGACGAAAAAAACGTCGCGAACGTACGGAAGTATGGACGTACAAGCACGCGCAGACATCTTTCTAAAAATCTTTTATTTCGACTCTAGGGACCTTGAAACGTCGAGAAATGTCAAAATTTTCAATTTGACAAATCGTACCCATTACAATAACTTCCTATGGGAAGTTAAAAATATTGAAAAATTGAATTAATAAAAAATAACCACTTTTACGATTTTCGAAACAAAAATCAATAAATACATTTTTTTTAAACAATTAAACGGCATTTAAATTTATGAAGTTAAACTTATTTTGCATTTATTTTTTCAAAATTCTTAACTCAGAAACTATTTTTGACATTCTAGTTTATGCAGCAAAACTTTGATATTTATTTTTAATATTTTTGTCTTTGGTGTGATTGTAACTATATCAAGAGGACTCCCCTCTTCTGAAACACCAGTCTTTTCCCGTAGAATTTATTCTGTCCGTGTTCTAAGTAAAAATTCAGTAAACCGAAATCAATTTCCTGAAGCTCCCTAAGCAAATAAGAAATCATAAGCAATTCAGTTTTAATATAAATTCCATTAAGTATTAAATATTTTCAAATTCTTTTATAATCGTTTAGTCAAATATGGTATCACAATCTGTGGAAGTTGTATTCATTTAGGATCTTAGTCAATGTACAAACAGCCCCAAAGTAAACCATATTTCTGCACTTTGTGAATATTTATTAACACGAAACCAAGAACAAAGAAAAAACAGTTTAGTTCAATGATTTATTTAAACAGAAATTTATAGCTTTTTTGTTTGATGTACATACATATATTGACATTTATAGTCCTTAATTTGAAAATTCCAATACCTCACTTTAAAATACAAACCATTAATAAGTCTCTCGCTTTCATGTCTCAAACATTTTATTCTCATGAATTTTAGAAAGCAATTAGTTTTGCAAATAACTAAGGCTTTACATGTCTTCAATATAATAACCTCTTACATAATTCCTTAGACTATTAAATATTTATTATGTTTTAGGTATGAAAGAAATGTTCTTTTGAAAACAAAAGTAAAATATTTTAGATTCTTAAACAACCACTAAAACCTCAATCATGAATAGAGAACTATCTATAACTTCTCCATAGGAATATTGGTGTTCTTCTAAGAAATATGTCTCTGTAAAATGCTTCATCTTCTTCCTTCAAGCCCAAGTCAAAATTTATATTTTAAATTACAAATGAACAAAAGAATCTCTATATATCGTCTATAGGAACCAAAACAAAAACCATCATAAATTCTAGGACTCTCTCAATTTCGATATTGTCGATGTCACTGGTGTTTACCCTTTTTCTCATTAAAATTTTAACACAGAATCCTTTGAGGTCTCCTGCAAACTCATCATTATATTGACAGAAAATGTTCATGTTCAATTTCACTTTATCGCTGCTAAAAAGGACCAAGGAATACGAATAATACATATTTTTTGGTATATACAAAACAACGCAAAAAAAAAAAACTCATCTACTTATGCAATCAATTACCTAAAAGCATCCTTAACAAGGCAAAAACATCCTTTCACCGAACACCGAATAGCATCATGACAGAATACTCCGAGTATTCCATCAAATAACCCAGGGATTTGAACCCTGTGTGTCGTAGTATTGGAATAGCAAGCGAGAAAAGTAATTATGTCGGAACCCATTATCATTTTCATTCTCATCAACCAGGACATGTTTAACAAAACAACAACGACAAAAATAAAAGTTTCAAAAGAAAACTTTTTTTCTATCAACATGTTGTTTATTTTTTTTTTCACCCACTATATTTTTGTTTCATAATAGAATATACATATTCATATATGTACATATATAAAGCTTTGTCATGATTTTTAATCGGGTCAGCAAACTTAAATAAAAAGTCTTTTGCCCGAGTACAATAGAGCGAGAGTCCTTTAATCAATATAATGTACCATAGTTGAAGGTGCCTAAAAAAGTCGTTTATATGTATTCATGGATGGACGCCATTTACGTCACAACCATCGAAATAATTATAGTTAACCTTTGTTATTACATGTTTTAAATAAAACATTGTCCATATTCAAACGTTTATAAAGTAATTATTATTATTTTTTTTATAATATATACTCGTATTTTAAAAGTTACAAAATTGTGCGGTTAAATAGCCAGGCAAACAAAAATTGAAATTAATTAATATCATAAAGTAGTAGCAATGAAACGTGCATTTTAGGTTAATAAGGCTAATTAAATTTTTGAAAGCAATATACCATTTAAAGGATTTTTATATTTTGTATCAATTCATCGAATCGGAAGAACAAATATATTTTTGTCATCATCAAAGGCAAAAGTTAAAATTCCTCCAAACTTGAAACTCATACCTTTGATCATTTACTCAATGGAGGACATGGTATGAAATTAATGATGACGGGAACTTACCTCAATAAATGTCATAAGAACTATAAACAGAGGTGGTGGACAACAGGAATATTTATCGGCATAGAACTTTCGATCACGTTCGTCCGGCAGAACTTCCATAGCAATGACATGGACCATTTTTTTGAAAAATGGCGGTTCCTCGAGTATTAGATGAAAATCATTTTCTGAACAAATTTCACGATCACGTTGATGGACAGCACATTTAAAGCTACGACTGCGTTTACCACTCATCTGTTATAGAAAGAAAAAAACAAAATTTAAATTTTGTTAAAATACTAATGTTTTAAAATGTGTTAAATTTTTATATCTTCTCATTCAAAAGATAAATATTTCGTAAGCATATAGAAAGGTCTAAGAGAAGGAGAAAACTTTGGGAATATGGTCTCAAAAATAGTGCACTAAAATAAGGCCAACTTTCAAGAATTAACCTTACTTCACTTTTATAGAGTACAATAGGGTACATTTTTAGAAATTGCACCCTCAAATAACTCTTATTTCTTAACACCATATTACGAACTCAAAATGCTGTTTTCTCAATGTGAATTGCTAAGGAATGGCGTAAGTGGCAATGGATTGGACAAAGGCTTCAAAATGGTAACAACTGCAATGCAGACCAAGCAATGCAGTTGAATCCGCTCACACAAGAATGAAGAAGAGCTGGATAGTCGAGGCGGAATCAGCGTCACTAGGCAAGAGTTGAAGGGAGCTGAAACACGTCTTCGGAAACCGTACGCGATGGTACGCAAGCGTTTTAGAGACCCTATGTCCCTGAAGGGGTTCCCAACGGACTTAACAGGTCTGAGGACTTAAATAAGTAAGTAAGGTAAGTATCTATTCTAAGTTACGGCGCAAATGGCCTAACTTTGAAAAATTCCATCAATACTGAAATTTTGGTGATAAGCTTTTCATGTCATTGAAGATTTGAGTAAATTTTATAGGTCAAATTATTTTTCAAAAATTATTCGGAAAACTAGAATGAATGTAAAAAAAATATACCGTCATTTTATTCTCTGTAAAAGCACCATTGTAACAATGTTACACTGGACGTATACGTACTTTTATTTTTTCACAGATATGTATTTAATTAAAAGTCTACAAAAATTAAATATTCAATGCGAAAAATGTTTGGCAAAGCTGAAATTTGGTGGATATGCCCTTAAAAGCCGTTCGCAAAAATCCACGTCTTTGGATCAGGCAACAACAATTTTAGGATTGAGAGTGAAACAGGAACAAGTACAGTTCTTTGCAAATATCTTGAAGACTATAGTTTACTATCCAGTTTTTTGTATTGCTAAAAAAATTACTTAATTGCAAACAATTGCAGGAGAAAAGAAAGTTCTGGAATCTCCAAAATACCTTATAAAGGTTGTCCACAGCACTACAAAGAGAAGTTGGAAGCATTATTTGAAAAATATGAAGCCATTTGAGATACCATCCCATCCTTCCTACTCCATCTTGATAAAAAATGAAGTTTTCACGGCTATAACTTTAAAAATAATTGATGTATACATGTCATCTATAAATCATTTTATAGATGATTGTCTTTTCCACAGTTTTTATAAGATCATTTTCTTTTTTCTTTAAGGCCAACACAAAAAGTAGTTGGTCAAAATCGAAAATTCAAACTTTCTCATGAACGGCCAAAATGATCCTTATTAAATTTTCTTCTATGTGGTTTTTTCCTTAGCTCTTCTTTTTTCAATATATAAAATGTATTTTTTACTACTCCAAAATATTAAACACCCCCCCCCCCCCAGGAATCGATATTTTGTCTAAGGAACTTTTCTTAAACAATTTGTCTTCAATTGTCTAAATAATATTTTATGATCGAAACTGTACATTTTTTTGGATATTTAAAAATTACATAATTTTTGCAAAATTCGGTATCTCAAAAACATTTTTATAACGAAATTCTACAATAAATAAATCTTAAAATATCGGTACTTTTTTAAAAGAGACTCTTTCGATACAGGAGTAAGTTTGTGCGACCCAGTGGTCCATTGTACTTAAGATAGTGCTTTTCTTATAAAACAAAATTTCTAGACATGATTTAATAAAAAATAATTTCCCATTCAAAAATATGATTTATAACATTTTTTGAATAAATGTACAAAGTGCCAATATTTTCGACCCTTTTTCTCCAAATCTATCAACTGAACGAAAATATGAGTCGTAATCTTTTTGGTGTAGAATGGCAACTAACTACGTTTTCACCCCCAAAAATGTTTGCTCTGGTTTAAGATAAAAAGATTTTTTAAACCGTGTTAAGGACATGTTAATAAGCTCTTACCTAATTTTAACTTTATCGGTAATTTTTCGAAGTTAGTATCTAATTAGCTATAAGCAATAAGGTATTATTGAAAAATAAAAGTACTACTACGCCTAGTGTAACATCATAATACCTAATGATGATAGAGAGAAAAATATCCCATGTTATGTTTTTTTGACATGCATTTTAATTACTCAAAACATTTTTGGAAAACAATTCGACCAATAAATTTCATTCAAAATATTTAATATGAATTTTTCAAAACAACATGATGCAACAAATTAACAACTTTCGCGACAGTTTTTGTCGTTGTAAACATTTCGATACAATAGTTTTCTACATAAATCTACTTCAACAATTTTCAAGACTTATGAGCACTTTGTTGTTTGTCTCAACTATTGTGGAGTTTTATTATTTAAAAAGCCTTTGTGGCGTGATTTGTCATTTGCGGAAAATGATAGAGATATTGTTAATTTCCTACATTTTTGAATTCAAACTATTCTGAAAGAAGTCAAATCCCATAAATCAAACAGTATTAAAACAAAACATACGTTTTTCATTTACAATATTCTAAAATTCAGTAATTTTTTTACTGCAACAATTTGCACTTTGAAACATGTGACTATACATAACAAAATACTTCAACTAAATGTAAGAGCAAGTAAATGCGGGTAAATAATAATGATTAATTCATATCAAACATTCAAAATCAAAACCAAAATTTTTCAAAAAAAACTTTCTCTAAAAGCTATATCAAATTTATTACCATCCTAACATTTTAAACCTATTCACTTATTGTTTGCTACTACGAGTATTTTTATACATAGGTTTATATACATACATACATATATAGTACGTTGAATCACTTTCCGGCCTTCTTAAATTGACCAAACTAATCATCGCATCATTGTTCATTTCCCCCGTGGATAATTAAATAATAACAACTGTCATATTCACTTGAGAGAGATTGTATGGTAGAGTATATGACTATCATTTAAATAGAATGACATAATCAACATTTATACTAGTACAGTAGTACATATTCGTATAGCATGTTAATTGCGAAGCTTCATATTCATATTCATGAGTACATGTTTATATACCTACATATCAGCCTACGGTAACTATCTATTTAATTAAGTTTACCCCAATACCAAAACCTCCCCATGCCGCAAATAATGCATTTAACATACCGTAGATATTCTATCATTGTGCAAAAGATGATGACGTTATAATATGAGCATGAGCTTATTAGCTTTAACCATTGAATTTCACAAATTCAGTGTGTCAGAGAAAATTAAGGATATATTAGTAAAATGCTTCAAAACATATTAAGCTCTACCCCACTCTTTATTTTAAAAACAGTGGTAGAGGACTTCATAGAAATCCTATAATAAATACAACACAAATAATATTCATAAGGCTTGTGACAGAATTCAACTTAAAGATTGCGTTAATTTTTAATTAAACTAAAGATTGTGACTTCCACTATTGCAATCACGAATCATTTGACATTAAAAATACAACAATCATTTTCTATCCAATCATTTGAATTATTACCTGCATTCAATTGATTGCATTCATTTGAGCCATACATGCATTCTTCAAAATCTTCAATAGAATGCAAAAACTTTAAAAGAATTCAAAGAATGCATGAAGATTCAAATGATCGCAATCACTTGATTGCAGTCAAGTAAATGGAGTACAAAAGATTGCAATTTTTTGTAAGGTCAAAAAGTAATGCAGTCCTAATATCTAAACGAATTCAATTAATGCAATCTTTATATTGAAATCATAAAAGATTGCACTCTCTTACAAGCTTGGTGAATATTAATCTTCATTAAATATTTTATGACCTGAAATCAATCCTTACTTCATTAAGTTCATTAAAATTTCAAGAGACTGGATTTACTTAAGTACGAGTAGGTACTCAATTTTAAGTAAAAATTAGTTTTAAAAATGTTATTCATCAATTTAATAACAAACTAAAATACAAGCTGAAGAAACAAAGCATCATTTTCTTCTTCCTTTTTGTTTTATTTTTTTGTTTTCTTCGAATAATTTCCATTCAGAACTTTATAATAGTGATTTCTACAATTTAGCAAAGTTGAACTTCAGAATTTCCTTGTTCCCGTACTCGTACTCGTACTCGTAATATTATAACACACACACATCGCTTGGAGTGAGTTACGTTCGTCTTCATTGTTTCAAAAAGTTTTTCCAAAAACATTATACTTACCTATGTATGTTGAATATATGTATATATATATGTAAGTTAGGTAGGAACAAGAAAGGTACTCCTGATATAGGAATAAAGTTCTGTATGTAGGACCTATCCAATCCACCCTCCAATATATTGCCACATCTGTAAGATGACGAGACCGGAAAGAAAAAACTTGCCAAATTACTTTATAATTTTCAATTTCACTTATCCGACTTGGTTCTGGGACCTGGGGCAATATTTTCAAAACACCACACTCTCTCTATAAAAACCTTCTTATATATTCCCCCATCCCTATACATACATGGCATCGTAAAAAACATAACACTTCATATATAGAAAAACTAGATGAAGGTGAATATGGTAAAACTTCTTCTATCTTCAATCTACATACATATTTATATATATACAAAATACATATGTGTATATAAATGTATGTATGTATTTCAACACTAAAAATCATCAGTCATTGGGGGGCAGAAAACTTACTTTGAAGAAAGTCGAAAATGAAAATGGAAATTTCCGAAATTTTGCCAAAAGCTTCACTCGCACTTAACAGAAACACGCAACTAGGTTAGAAGGTAGGTTTTTTTGGTATAGGCTAAAAAAAAACTATAACAAAAATAGGTGTTACTGCATAAGCATGGTATTTCCATTAGTTTTCAACAGTTTCTGATGTTTCTCCATACTCGTACTTATAATATTACTCTGGAAGTCATTATTTTGACTAATGGCGGGAAGCGTGAGGATACATTTTTGCCAAGGACTTCCTTCCTTCCTGTCTTCCTTCCTGTCAACTATAGTTTTCACCACCAACTTACCAACTAACCAAAGTTGTATGATGGTGTGGCAAGAACTACAAAGTGGTGTCGGCATCGGCATCGGCATTGACTTCACTTAATAACCGCTGTACTTGCGGTTAATTTGGAGTGAGAACTTATAATATATAAAGGTACACATACCTTAACCTATACTCCCTATAAACATGTAGGTAGGTATATTAGAGGCTTTTCGCATATTCATGAGCTGGCTGAGTATATATA
Organism: Eupeodes luniger; assembly: GCA_951509635.1. Taxonomy (NCBI): domain Eukaryota; kingdom Metazoa; phylum Arthropoda; class Insecta; order Diptera; family Syrphidae; genus Eupeodes; species Eupeodes luniger. The sequence continues at coordinate 4,547,791 of OX608074.1, forward strand.
AATTTTGAATATTTGCCGCATTTTAGTGGGGAATATGTTTTATCAACATTATTTGTGATGCACCTTCTTAAGTACACGTACTCCCGTTCGTGTTCTTATACTTCTGCTAAAAGTTTAAATTGTAATTAAGTCGTAAATAGTAGTTGTTATAAAACTAGGCCTAATTTGTGTTCCACAGCCAAACTTGCAAAATATAATTCATTGACTTTGACATGAAAAAGTTTTTAAGCTCAACACAAAAAAAACAACATAAATATAAAGTTGGTTGTATCACAAGAAACACTCCTGAGGGCAAAAATTATAGAGCACGTTTGAGTTTATGATTAGATTCATTAACTTTTATAAACATAAATAAAACAAACTTTATTTTCAAACACATTTTTCATAACTGTGGAGTGATCCTATAGCTAATAAATATTGGCTTTTAACTTTGTCTCATGTCTATATATTAAGAAGCTGAATAGTTTGTTTGTTTGTTTGCTTGTTTGTTTGGACACACTAGTCCCAGGAACTACTGGTCCGATTTGAAAAATTCGTTTCTTGTTAGATACCCCATTTATTGAGGAAGGCTATAGACTATATAACATAATGCTAAGACTGATACGAGCGGGGCTTCTATCGGGTGATTTTTTAAGAGCTTGAAAACTTTTTTTTAAAAAAAAACGCATAAAATTTGCAAAATCTCATCGATTCTTTATTTGAAACGTTACATTGGTCCATGACATTTATTTTTTGAAGATAATTTCATTTAAATGTTGACCGCGGCTGCGTCTTAGGTGGTCCATTCGGAAAGTCCAATTTTGGGTAACTTTTTCGAGCATTTCGGCCGGAATAGCCCGAATTTCTTCGGAAATGTTGTCTTCCAAAGCTGGAATAGTTGCTGGCTTATTTGTGTAGACTTTAGACTTGACGTAGCCCCACAAAAACTAGTCTAAAGTCGTCAAATCGCATGATCTTGGTGGCCAACTTACCGGTCCATTCCTTGAGATGAATTGTTCTCCGAAGTTTTCCCTCAAAATGGCCATAGAATCGCGAGCTGTGTGGCATGTAGCGCCATCTTGTTGAAACCACATGTCAACCAAGTTCAGTTCTTCCATTTTTGGCAACAAAAAGTTTGTTAGCATTGAACGATAGCGATCGCCATTCACCGTAACGTTGCGTCCAACAGCATCTTTGAAAAAATACGGTCCAATGATTCCACCAGCATACAAACCACACCAAACAGTGCATTTTTCGGGATGCATGGGCAGTTCTTGAACGGCTTATGGTTGCTCTTCACTCCAAATGCGGCAATTTTGCTTATTTACGTAGCCATTCAACCAGAAATGAGCCTCATCGCTGAACAAAATTTGTCGATAAAAAACATTTCGAACCGAACACTGATTTTGGTAATAAAATTCAATGATTTACAAGCGTTGCTCGTTAGTAAGTCTATTCATGATGAAATGTCAAAGCATGCTGAGCATCTTTCTCTTTGACACCATGTCTGAAATCCCGCGTGATCTGTCAAATACTAATGCATGAAAATCCTAACCTCAAAAAAATCACCCATTATAAAGAATGTTTTAAAATCGGGGATTTTTTTTCGCCGCTTGTGTAGCAGAAGCGCTTAAAGTTTTGCTAAAATAAAGTACGGAAAAATTGTTCCCCTTTGATAGTTCTTACAAATTATCTAAGAAACATGCAATACAAATATTTATTTCAAAACGCCTGTGTTATTCTGATAGAACCACTATGAAACCTGGATTTGCTTATAGGAAATATGTTTCAGGCACAAAACAATGAAGAAGCAAAAATACGATTTTATTGAATTTTTTTGACTGAATGTAATACACCCTAATAATTTGCTACCATTTTTCCTGAAATTTATAAATTTTACAAAAATAGATAATCTGCAATATGAACCTAATACTTATTTCAAAAATACCTATGGTTTCGGAATAATTTTCATAAAATGTAGTTGACCCCCTCAAAATTGTTTAAAATAGACTTTTTTGGGTGAGTTAAGGACCCATTAATTAAGATATACACCAAAATGTAGGTTTGTTAAAATTTTTTCGAGGTAAGGACCTTTTTGATTTAATTTTCGTCACAAAAACACTGTGGCACAAATTTATAGTTTTAAAAAATACAATTTAAAAAGAATTGAAAGTCGACCGAAAAGAGTTGTAAAAGTTTAAACACTAGTTTTTAAGTTAGTATAATCGATTGGATTTGTCGAATTGAAAATTTTGACATTTTTTAAAAAAATTCAAGGTCCCTACAATTAAAACAAAGGTTTTAAGAAAGATGTCTGTTCGTTCATTTGGAAAATTTTATTTAAAAAAACATAAGAATCTAAACAAAAATTGGTAAAAACTAATGTTCGATTCTAATAACTTGAGAATAAAATTATTTCAAAATTATTTCTTTCTATGCAAAATTTTGTTGTTAAAGTAAAATAATGTTCTTAGAAAAATCCAATCAGTATTTTTTTTAATACAAATAAAAACTTCAAAAAAAATGCCTCTAAAATTGGTAAATATTAGTTTTCGACTAATAATCACGACAACAAAAACAGATATTGAAATCAATTTTCTTTACCCTATGCCGAATATTGTTTTTAACTTTAAGTAATTTTTTATAAGAAAAATCCAATTGACAACATTTAAAAAAAAAAAAAACGAAAACTTACACCAAAACAACTAAAAAGTGATAAAAGATTGTTTTCGATTAAATCATCTTGAGAACAAAGAAATATTTTGACTTTAAACATTCTTATCTTACACAAAATGTGGTTTTTACTTTTTTGTAAAACTTTTACAAATATCGACAGACGGGTATGAATTTTAAATTATTAATGTAGGTCGCATCCCAGCCACTATTTTCAATATAATTTTTGAAAAATGTCCACCGCAGCTGCGAGTTACATATAGCCCATTTGATCTGTCTAATTTTCACTACTTTTTCAAATAAATCTACCCATATGATCGTAATAGTTTGAATAACTATTCCACATTATTCCATAATGCTTCAAGAGTTGCTGCTTTGTCAGCATAAGCCAATGACTTAACGTAGTCCTAAAAAAGGTAATCAAGAGGCGTTAAGACGCACTTACGATGGGGCTACTTAACATGATCACTTCTGAAAATGAAGTTCTTACCAATTGATCTTACAATAAATTCATGGTTTCAAGCAAATGTCGTCTAATCTTGGCTGATTAATTTTTCTAAACTCAAAAAATCAGACCGTAACAGCAGCTCCTTTCCCTTTTATGAAAATATTACAACCGCTGTCTGCGTGTTAATAGGGATTTTTCAATAACTTGAGGATTGTCTTCACTCCATGTACTACAATTTTGTTTATTGTGAAAGTCTTTTACTGTGCTTCATCAGAAAAGACCATAAAATGGACGAAGTACTTTTCTAATACGATTTATTTTCTTAAAGCAAGTTTCAATAATTTGGAAGCGTTGATCTAGTTTTTAACGATTCATGATGAATATCCAAATATCAAAAATATTGAACACAATTCTCAACACAGTTAGACATTTTTATCTATCATACTTCCCATGCAGCTAAAAAACACCTTATGTTGTAATTTCTCAATTTTATACTTCATGCAACAATTTTTGTATCGCTGGAGCTGTTAAGCTTTCAATGAGATTCTGTGCAAATGCTTGCAAAACCAGGACTTATCTTCTAATCTAGTATCCACATTAAAATCTTTGCATTTCCTGAAACTGAACAAAAAGATTATACCAGAAGAAAACAGAATTTCTTCTTTAGTGACCCATATGCGATTTTTTAATATGCTACTGTTTTTTGAATTCTAATTAAATAGCATTTTATATCTTTATATCTTTTTAGCGGAATTGAATGCAAAGTCTATATCTTTTCAAATGTTTCCTATTTTTCTGTCCAGAAGTTACAATTGTTTTGATAAAAAGAACAACAGAGCCATAAAAAGAATTATTTTTTTTTTTAAGTTCATAGATAAAGCCTATTTCCGCGACCCATTTAAAGGTTCAAAACAACTGCCTACCATTTTATTCTCTTTATTTGTTTGTTAATTAAGTTGGCTTTTTTATTTTTCCATTTTTTCGTCTACAGAAAAACATTGCAAACGGGGTCCAATTGCGAGCGAGGCTTTATGTCTAAACGTTTTCACCCCACGCAATATAATATGAGAACTGAGAATGAATCTTTTGGTCTTCGTTTATTTGTCTACTAGTATTTCAAATTCAAATTTAAACCATTGTTTTGAAATTGAGGAATTTTCTCACAAAGAATACAAAGCATACTACCAAACATGCTCTAAACCCTATATTCCCCCCTAATAGTACCTACTATTTGTATCTTCTGTACTATATAAAGAAGCATGAGGAAATATGCGACTGAGATTAATTGAAACAATTTAATTTCACAGAAAATGCATATCTATCTTTAAAAGCACAAAACAAGCAAAGTTATAGAAACACTACGAAAACGACAAAGACGCACGACGAACGTTAACGTGTTGTTCGAACTTTAAAGTTTTCAGCTTAATTGCTTAAACAGGCGTTAAAATACGCAGCAGCAGACGGAAATAGCAAACGCATTTTACAGTTAAATAGCAATTAGTGTGATGCAAATATGTAGTTTTCGAAGTAAGTATATTTACATATAAATAACTTCAAATGTATGTAAATTTACGTGACTTAAAGTCATACGACTATATATCGTGAGAATTCGCATCATCAAAGCTTATAACTTGATTGCTTTTATTAACTTTCTTCATTTACCCATAATAACCTAACCAAAACCATATGCGATGCATGTATCAGTCTGACGTAAGGTTCGTAGCGTTGTCATCTCACACAAAGTCATAGTCAGAGCACAAAGTTTTGACATAAATGAGTTGGCAAAGATGCGGGTAATGGTGGTAATGGAGTCTCTGATGGATCTATTTATACAAATGTGGTCCCGGAGCGTATTTCTTGCAGCTAAGAAAATATTCTCATTCCGAAGTCCTGTATATCTATCTTTGTCGGTGATGTTTGATAGTTTTGCTTTTGAGTCATTAATGTGATAAACTTGAAGTTTCCTCAAGGAATTCAAATTTTTGGAATTGGTGTTAATATAACTAAGATAGCTTTAAGCCTTTTGATTGAACAGGAAGCCCAATTTGTAAGGTATTTTAATAATTGCAGATCATTTAAATTGAGTTTAGAAACAAAAGAGAAGTTTACAAATGTACAGAAATTAATTTCTTTCGAGGCTTTAAAGCTTAGTCATTTTTTGTCTACTTAATATTGCTTTTAATTTCTGAAACGTTTTCATAGGCCTTCTATAGCATATCACTGACAAATTGTACCTACATAAAATCTTGAGACACTATTAGACAATTTCCGCCTGCCTTCCTCAAACCAAAGACTATGAAATATTTTAATTTGTGCTATTTAAAATTAATGTCCTTATGGATAATCAAGAAGTTATAGAAGGTGTCTTTTTTAACTGTTCTGCTAGCAGAGCTTACACACAGGCGGGATCATCAGTCCTTATTTCTTTCGCATTAAGAAATAAGTTGAAGTTTGGGTGAATACAAAGAGCTAGCTAGCCATACTAAATGAGTTTTTGTCATATATATATTTGCGACATTACAATCTACCTAATGGCTTAGGCTGTATGGAAGCAGCCGGGCACATTATTTTCGACTTCTCTACAATCTTAATGTCATCTTTGATTAAAATATCGAATTCAGCACCTTTAATAATCAATACTAGCCGCATAATCTATACTAATATTATAAAGCTGAAAAATTTGTTTGCTTGTTTGTTTGTTTGTTTGTTTAAATGCGATTATTTCAGGAACTGCTAGTCCAATTTGAAAAATTCCAATCATTAATTGAAGGTGGAAAGATTTGACGTTTGGAGGAAGGAATTAAATTTTTTGTAAAGAAAAAAGTTTAACTGCAGTTCTCATGAGTACTTAAATTCTTCATGAATCTCGTAATTCCATGTATCATTTCATCAAATGAAGGTGTTTATCAATTTAAACGAAATGTCTAAATTATAAAAATCATAAAATTAAAAAAACTAACAAACATTTAAAAACTACTTTTTATCTCAAAAGCTTGTTTTCTATTCAGTAAATTATTTCATAATAAAAAATCTACTTTAAAAACAAAGTAAATAAAGCCGTTTTTTCTTTTATTTCGAAATTACTGTATAATTAAACATTTACTGTGAAAATTCACTTTTTTCTCTTCTATATGGAAAATTTTGATTGGCTGCAATTGCCCCAGTTAAATGTACACCATTATGAATTTTTAAGATCTTTGAACCTTTTATGGCTCTATAAAAAATACAAAACCCTCTCTCTCCCCCTCTCTAATTCTATAATTTTACTCAGCATTTACCCCAGTTCTAGCATTCAAGCATTTTTAAAATATTTAAAAAGGTCCGGAAGTTTTTACCGTCATACAGTATAGTATATAATATGACTTGAAGTTGTGCATTTAAAATGCATAAAGGACACTTTACCTCCACATATAACTAAGAAGTACAACTTTTTGAACTCAATGCAATGCAATATACTGCATACCTTACTGCATTTTAACATTTTTGCTGCAATTCAATGAGATAAATATGTTAAGACATGTGAAAAACAAGAGGCATTTTCCTTCTTTTTTTTTGAGGTGATATTTTCATTTTCAACAACTCGAACTAGGGGCTCAGCTCAAAGCTTGTGAAGCATCAGAATTCAAGCATCAAGCAGCGAGCAGCAGAAAATAGTTAAGTTACAACTTGCAGCAACAACAAAAACAACCATCATCGTCACCAATTCGCTGCAAAACGAGTGTTCTTTACTTTGACACGTTTCTTCTGTCCACCAAGCTTTTTAAGCTAGGTATACACTTGTACTGTGCTGTGCTGTGCAGTGTGCACTCAACTTTATACGAATATAAAAAAATATAATTTATTCCTTTTTGTGTACAAAGAGAGCTCTAGTTTGTGTTTTTCACTATTTTTTAAAACATTTTTTTTACTTCTTACCTAAGAGTTAACTAACAACATTACAAACAGAAAACTTAAATGAATTGAAACCAAAGGCTGCTGCAGCACTTTGGATGTGAAGATTGTTTCTCGAGTTGTTGTTATTTTTATATAGTTTTACTTTGACTGAGAACTAAATAGCACTGCAGCTTTGCTTTAACTTCTTCTTCAGGTATATCATTCATTCAATGTTGAAGTAGGCTTTTTTGTTTTGTAATTCTGAATTGATTATGGCATTTTTATAGCGGCAAAGGCTTCTATTTAAAAAACTTATAGATAGGTATTATATAGCATATTTAAATGAACCTTAAAAGAAGGAAGTAATAACGAAAAAGATGTCTAGACATCATACAATTCAAAAATTTACTTGCAAAGAAAACAAAACTTTGGCAGTATAAAGGATGAAAGTCTGGTACTTCAAAACATTTTCTTTTCAGTTTATAAAGTAAGTGCCTCTAGGTACTAAAATTTGAAAATTTAGCGTCATAGACTTTTGAGTTGGTGAAGAGGTATGGTACAAAAAGTTCTTACCTACTTATTTAAAATTAGCAGATATTTGAATTTACACAGCTGTTCAAAATAAAATAGGGAATTACTTTGACAAGACAAACGATGTTTAGAAACAAAAATAAATCTATACTTAGGTCTGACTACTGAAAAAAAATAGGCATCGTCAAGGAAAGGAGGTCCACTTCCATTTTACAAAAAAGGTATTGTGGGGTCGCTTTTTTTTGTTTTGGTGGTGGACAGATTTTGCAAATTCATGATATCAGGAAAAAGGAAACATTATCATGATATTTAAGGAGAGGTAATGCTTAGGACAATATGTAAAGCATTTTCAGAAAGAAAACGATCGCAAGCACATGTTTCAAAACTAAATTGTACTGAATTTAATTTGACCAATTCGTACATTTATTTAACATTTCACATTATTTAAAACATACACATCGAAAATTTCAAAGTTTATTTAAAATATAATAAATTTGATAGCATAATTTTATAAAATGTTTAAAAATTAGTTGACTTGCATATAATTTGGAAAGCTGTGTATTTTATAATTATTGAAGACTTAGGCCTAATTTTTTAGTGATAATTTAATTACGATGCTCGTGATTTTATTTCTCTAGATTTGTTAGATCCTTCACAGGTACACTCTACAGAAATTTGAAGTTTGAGCCACCAATTGAAATAACTCTGCTTCGATTCAGAACAGAAAGACTGGACCTTACTTTAAAAATTACATCGACCGAATCATTGTCTTTTATAAATTCGTTTGTATCATAACTGATTCTACATGTGGTTTTTCTGATAAGCAGTTACAAGTCGTCGAAGATGTTTTTGAAATTAGTGTTAAGAAAAAAATCATAGACTTTTTTAAGATAACTGCAAATTACCTTAAACTGAAAGCACTTTTATCACAAAAATTAAGGGAAAGGAACAAATTCCAAATTTGTTTAAGTTTTTTTCAACATTCTATAACTCCAATGAAAATGGACGTTACTAAAAAAAAGTACCAAATTTTAGCATTAAGTATCTAAATCATGCACGGTTTTATAGTAATTTAAAAAGGTCTACGTCGCCGGACTTCCATTCTTTTTGAAATTCTGCTTTAATACTCTTCTAGGAGTATCCTTTAATTTGCCATTTAGTGGAAGTCCTAACACACATTTGACGCTGAGATATCGTTGATCAAAGAAAGTCTATAACTCTAGAAGAAATGGTAGCACAGAAAATTTAAGCATGGTTCCAGAAACAGTCAAAAAACATCCCCTTTAAGACTTTAACTATGTTTTTCCTTGAAGGCGGCTATAACTTCAATTTAAGAAGAACATTACAAATTTGGATTTTTAAAGATTTTTTGTATCAATATTGTGTAATCGATGAACAAAAGATATCGTTCCTTAACATTTAAGTTACATTCCTGAAAAAAAGACCTTTAAATTTTAAAGCACTGCGATTTGCATTCGTAAAAAATTTAGAACTCAAGATAAACAAACATGACATAAGGATGGTAGAGAAATTTTTTGGACAAAAATAAAAAATCTGAATTTTTTCAAAAACGAACGGATAGATTTTTATTAAATGTTCTCTTATTTGGAAGGAAACCCTCCTAAGAACTAAGCAACTAAATTTTAATAGTGTTTTCCTGCACAAGCTCTTATACTGCCTCAATAATAAGTAATGATTAAAAATTTCATCTTTTTTTTATTTAAAAAATAACATTTTTTTCGAAATTCGATATCTCGAAAACGGGTCATCGTTTTCAACGAAATTGAAATTGAATGAACAATTTTTGAAAAATTACAATTTTTTAAAAAAATCAAATGGCATTTAAGTTTTTGCAAAAAAAAACTTTGTTTGCAGGAACATTTTTAAATCTTAAAATACAGGAAATGTTTTTAAACAGACATTTTGGATACATGGGCAAGTTGTTACGACCCAGTCATGCATTTTATTTAAATTATTATCTTTGCAGTTGCAGCCTGTTGGGAAAATATCCTGATAACTTTTTTGCCGACCCTTAATTTTTCTGACAAGAGAATGAGTGTAAGACTAAAACCTTAAAATTAAAAAATAGGATGATAACTAAGTTCAAAAATATCGGTGCTTTCTAAAACTTGTACCAGGTATCAAAACGCTTTAGAAAAATATTTAATGCATGGAAATTAAGGACAAATTTTATCTTGTAGAAAATATTTTTTGTTTTTTCTATTTTTTGACACATTTAAAAAATTCAATTTAGATCTTTCTTAAAAATTATATAAACAAATATTACTACAAATTGATAAAAATTGATTTTTGATTCAAAACGAAACGAATAAAGAGACTGACTTCATTTAATACAAAATCTTATTCTTAACAAGTGGTAACATTTTTGTAAAAGTCCGACTGCAAGTTTTTTTTACAAAAATTAAAAGTCCTTCTAAATATATTATACCTGGACAACAGCTTAAACTTTCACCTCTGAAGTTCCTTAAATTACAATACAGCTTTAAAAAAAAGGAAGTTATCACTGTGGCTCACTTCCTTACCTCTTTTTGAATGTCCATTTAACACATTTCTAAATGACACACGAACGAAGAACAAATTCGAAAATCATCAATGGATTGAATTTGGAATTTTCAAAAATTGTAAAGTTTTCAATTCTACAAATAATACTATAATTGCATTAAAATGATTTACAATGAGAAGTTAATAACATAAAATTTATCTAAAGTCTCTTGAGGAAAAATTTGATAGGACTTCTTGGATTCTTGGGCATTTTTTATTTCTAAATAAATAAAATAAAATACATATCAATTTTAAATAATTTTTAACATTACAGTTTTTTCGCTTTGTTTTCAAATCACTCAAATATTTAAGTATAAAGTTTTAATAATAATCAAAAATATTGTTTTTCGATTATAAATATTTTGTATTTCCTTAAATTTAAAATGCACTTTTAAATAAAAAATATATGAAACAAAAAAATATTATTTTAATTAACATTAAAACAATTTACCTTCCTTAAAAAACGGTCTGAATGGTCTACATTGAAAACCATTAAAGTGAACATACATACATATTATTATTTTTTCTCATCATTAACGTCATTAATTAGCTTTTGGAATTTCCACATTTTAAACTTCAGACACAGAATTTTACATACAATCGAACAAATTTAACATTAATTAAAATAATCTTTCCTGTCGAAAAGACGTTCGTTCGCTTAAAAAAGTTCCAGTACTCGTAGAGCATCAGAGTAAGTACCAGAGGACTTTCTTCGATGACACTCATTTAGCAAGTTTTAATTTTTTCTTATCAATCTGAAGTGAAAGAGTGACATTAATGATGGACCTTCTGTCACACGATATAGCTACACTAAAGACAAATATAATTTGGCATTCAAAGAATTTCGATTAATTTGTGAAAATCAAGAGAAAAACTTTCATTTTATTCACTTGTCCCCGGATATAATTAGTTTAATATACTTCAATTCTGACTCTGTCTCTCACTCTTGTGTACATTCATATTCGTACCTTAAAGTGAATTTGGTCCTTTTTTTGTTTGTGGATTATTGATATTCTTTTATCTACTGACAGAGTTAAAAAGGAACAAGGACATCGAATGCAAGTAATTGGCTTTTGCCAAGGGGATTTAGTTATTTTATTTTTATTTCGTATTGATTTTATTATGTTGCTGCATTTTATTGTATATTGCGAACTTTCGAACAGAGATATTGGTAAGCAAATTATTATTTGTATAAAATGGTTTTTCCTTCTTTTATTGTGTTTATTTAATTTACCGATCAATAGCTTCAATTTTTTCTTTTTTTTTTTGTATATTTTAAGTGGACAGAAAAATGAATTAAAATTAAAATTTTAATCTCATTTCATTGGGGATGCATTTATTATGACACAAAAATAAATAACCATAACCGTTTGGAATATTTAAAATAAAAAACAAAAAACAAACATTCACCCATCAGGTAAACGAATCATTCGAAAACTTCGTTCGTGCAAAAGTCTATAACATTTTTAATTTTTTGTTGGCCAGGTTGGTAACTTGCAGCTGAGTATCCCTTTATGAATTTTTACTAAAGTTTTATATGAATTCAACATCGCCTGATTGCCAGAAATGAATAAAACAAATATAGAAAAAAATATCATAAAAATGTGGCTCTATTTGTGTTTACCTGCGGATGGAATTAATTCAATCATGGAATTAATCTAGTAAGTCCAGTTAAATTAATGTATTTCACTGTAGATGCATTTGTATCTTGATGGATGAGCTTATAACTCCGCGCCACCATTGATTTTTGGTATTTTAAATGAGGTCTGTATGACAGAAGATACATTCGTATGAAATCAGGACAATAACAATTTATTTCTATAGCCACAAATACGTTAATAATTTTTTTTGTTTAAATATATGTGTGTACATAATCGCACATATTTGCTTATGTATGTAAAATGTAAAAATTAAATTACTTATTTTCATATCCCTTAAAGCCTAAAAATGTATTGTTGACATAATTATGTTTATTCATCCATAAACAAACAATAATAATAAAGTACGTACATTTTTCCAAGGATGTTTTACTGCTGAACGACGCGACGACATCACGACAAACATTTATTTTCCTTATCTACATTCTACATATATATATAAATATTGCTATAATCTCAAAATTACTTGGATTATATGCTTCATGGGATTTCAGTCGCCAGCTTATGATCCTCTTGAAAAAGCATAGTAGACAAAAAAAAATTCAAAGAATACCTGGAAAAATTAAATAAAATAATTTTTCTCTGCTGAATGAATGAATGATAGAAAAAGGTTACGTATACGCCCCAGTGAATGAATGTAAAGTTATTGCATTCACAAAAATAATGATGCCTTTTTTTCGAGGACAACAACAAAACAACAAAAAAAAAAGAAGAAGCAAAATATATTCACCCTCGTGAATTGTAAATTTGAGTATTTTAAACTTGTTATATAAATTTGGAGCTATGTGAAAAATAAAGAAGGACGCGTTTGTCGCCATTTCACGAGCTAAAAAAAATAGCATCGATAAATCCAAAGTGACAATCAATTTATTAAAAGTCTTCATTTTCCGGTTCGATGCTATACCTACTTTGTTCATACATATGTATATAGGTACATAGATAGGTTACTATAGGATCTCAACTTCTCAACACGCTATATGCGCTATATGCCTCACAGGACCTTGCCATTTTATCTGTCAATTTCTTTTGAAATTTACTTACAAATTGAAATCAACTATCCGCCTTTTCCTTTCGATTTAGATTTTGTTTTTGGTTGGGAAAAACAATTTCTTACAAGTAAAAGTGTAGGTAAAGTGTTTTTGATAAAAAGATTTATTTTATTGTTTAGGACTAAGAATTTTGAAAACAAAAATATTAAAATGAGTTATAATTAAATTAAGGATTCAAGACGATCCTTGAACCTGCATTTCATTCATTTTAGAAAAGCTATTTTTGTTTTTATTATTTTGTGTCACGTCTGTTAAACAAAAGAAGGTGAACATTTAAAACACGGTTTGTGATGGCTATAAGAAAAGACACTGATGATAGCCGTATAAAAGTTCCTTTAAGAAGTAATTAATTAAAACCAATATAATTCTGTAGCTGAATGCATCCTCATTCACCTTTTGCTGTTTTTTTTATTATAGGTAATTAAAAGTACGAAGACAAGAAAACATCTAGAAAAGGATTAAGGATGTGAAGAAAATTAAGACGACAAATTTGTAGATGTGTAGATGCAGGAAAACACTGTCAGAAAATTTTTAAGGATTCAAAATTTGTAGAGAACAAAAATAAAATATTTAATAAAAACCCTTTTACCGATTTGATTTAAAAATATTAAGGATTAAAAATATTTATTGCGTTTGAAGATAATTTGTTAGTTTTTTTCGTTGATTTTTGAACTTTAATACTTTAATGTTGGTGTAATGAGACCTAAGGAACAATGGAAATGGATTTAACGTTTGTGTCCTGATATAATACTTTCATAATTTAATTTGAGTCACATTTATGGAAATGATACATTTTTTGAAAATTATTTGAAGTGTCAAGTAAATATCGGCAGTTTTCTTTTTTGAGATTAAGAACTTTTAACAAAAGTTCATCTGGTAGATAATTCCATTGAATTGGTTTGAATATGATTTCCTGCATATTTTAACTGTAGTCTTGCGATTTTTTACTTTCTGTTCCAAATTCTTTTTCACGCTAAAAAAAAATTAAGAAGCACGTGTCAGCATAAGTTATCTTATAACAAAATAACCAGGGTACGATCATATCACTACTCAGGTTTAAAAAGAAATACCCTCGATAGCCTTTACAAAACTCTAATTTATAATAAACACATGCCTTAAACTATGATATACACCACGCCATACCAAAAGTTTTTGAAAAACTACTTTTGAAAAGACTCAGCAAAATAATACAAGAAAGAAGACTAATTCAGGACCATCAGCTTGGATTAAGGAATTAACAATCGACGATTGACCAAGTACATCGAATTAATAATTACAAACGAGTATGCTCGGATATATTCTAAGATGTAGACCAAGCTCTTGGCAAGGTTTTTTTTTTCACTTGGAACAAAAACTTGGAGTACAAACTGCATAAGGACCTTCCCAGGCAGTACTACGAACAGTTGTACGGTTTGCCAAATTTACTCGGAATTTAATAAAATGGAATCCGGTGTACCACAAGAAAGTGTCCTAGGACCAACCTTGTATTATTTTTATACAAGAGCTATTCTAGTGGATATCAAAGCTATGATGGCCAACATTGTTGATTATACTACAAAATAATATTGCTGCCAAAAAGATCTGTTGCAAAATCTACACAAAAAGCAAGTGTGACGCAAAGATTTTAGCCGTGTACCTGCATGCTATAAAATTGTCAGTATAAAGAGAAATGTTAAGATAACGACAGGAACACCTGTTTTTAATGGATAACAGCTGAATGGAACATTTTCTTAGTAAGGGTTCATATCATTGATATGAAGATATTATATAATGTGAAAGCTGAAAAAGCTGTTAAATTTGTTTTGGTTTTGTTATTTTATGGACAAAACATTAAAATTATTAGTTTAAAATTAATTGAAATTATTAGACATATGATTTCCAAAATGAGTTCATCATTATTGGCTATCTAAATTTTCATTATTTTTTATTATACATAAAAACATTATAAATTTCAAAACTTTCAATAATATTTACTAAAATTGAAAATTTTTTAGCATTCATATAATTTCTCTAAAAAGCTAATAAAATTTAATGGAAATGTTACCAAAATATTAATTTATTCATCAAATCGAAACGTCAAAATCATATCAATTAATTTGCTGTATCATTAATCTATGTAAACTAATTTAACAGTAGAAATAACCTTAAAATTCAAATGAATACATGTACATACATATATGTGATGTGCTCCTTATTAACTAGAATTTTGCTACATCACAATTAATTTGCCTTTAATTAACACCTACCTATTACATAAACTATATAAATCTATAATCTTTCCTCTTCCTTTTCATGCTTGCATTTCTTTTGTTCATATATTTATTCTATTATTCAAAATTATTATATAATCTACTATGAAATGGTGCAGTAATTAAGAGAAAATCCGCTTATTATTTCAAACATTTAATATGAACATTTAATAATGTTTAAATTTGTTTGATTGTAATCACGTCTATTTTCGATTAAATTTGATTTTTGTTGGTGGTTTATTGAAAGTTTTAGTTGTTCATAATATTTAATCAAACATTTTCTATAGATAAATAATTGATTCATACATTTTTAAATTTATTTTAGAAAATGATTTATTATGTTTAGCAATCTGTGGTGTAGTTCCTTTAAATTAGATGTACAAAATTTATATTGCCTTATTTTTTTTTAATTAACATCAATAATAAGTTTCAATGAAATGGTTTCAAATTGGTTTCAAGGCTAGTAAAAATAAATATGATGCAAATTAATAGTTGCAGTTCATTTTATTGCCCACACAGCACTCCATTTTCAAAGCCTATATAGAACTTCCCATAGGAAGTTATTGTAATGGGTCCAATTTGTCACATTGTAATTCTGTAGGTTTTCCAAAGATTTATTTATATTTTCATGAAACGCAAAGCGGCATTTACAAAAATCCTGATGAATATAGTTTAATCATATAACTCTATCTCTTTAATTCTGCATTTTAAAACACTGTAAACTTATACCAAAATGCTGTATGAACAATACATTGTTTGTCATAATACTGGTGATCCGAATTTTACTTAAAACTTGGAAACTAACAACTTTTTAGGAACACAAAAAAACTCATCTTTATTTAAAAAGTTTTGATAAATATTACTGTCTTAAGATTTTTAGCATTAATGGCAAGTGTAGGGCTAGTGAAAAGATTTTATGATACCTTGCTCCTCTCAAAAATATTCTGATTTAAAAATTCTGCACATCAAAATACTGTTATTAAGCTCTTCCTTACATTATCAGCAGGAATTTTCTTTTTCAGACTATTTACATCATTTTGAAGTACAGAATTTTGAACGACCAGATTTTAGAAATACTGAATTTCGATCGTACAGAATTTTGTTCAAACAGAATTTTGTAATACATAATCTTGTTTTTTAGATGTGTGGTTGGCCATAATTTAATGTTATGGCCAAGAATTAAAGTTTATTATAAAGATAAGGGTTTATCATTATGTTTTTAAAATAATTTCAAACAAGAAGCAGCTGCGGCGGGGTCGAACAAATTCTAGCTTAAAGGCCAAATTTTCGATAACTTTTTGTAACATTTAGAGTCGTATGTCAGAAATAACGCGCTGGAGGCCATACCACAGGCCCAGGCGTGAATCAAACCTGACAGAGTGACAGTTGTTGTAAAAGCACTGACTCCGAAAAAAGTATTGTAAAATTAAAATGTCTAAAAGAACACCATTATGACACATGGACTATTTCTACCCCCCCCCCCCCCAACCCTTTAATAACGCTATCGACTTCAATTACATTATGTAGTAAACATTGTAACGTCATTCAAAATTCCTAAATACATAAACAACAATTCAAGAAACAGTGTGTTTTTAAATCTACAATACTGGCAGCTGGAATAAAAAAATGAATGAATCAAAGAATATCGCTTTTGAAATTTGGTGTTATTTAAAAAGCAAATGTAATTCAATGGTCTAAAGAATTGGTTAACATTTTTGAACTCAAATGTCTTGAAAACGAATAGAGGCATTGACTTTAAAGATTGTTCGTCTTTTCTAAAAAGTCAGTCAACATATTTTTTTACAAAAATAAAAACCTTAACATTCAAGTCGAACATTTTGAGAACAAATAAATTCAAACCTTCAAATGACTTCAAACTTACTTTCTTGTCAACTTTAGGAAAAAAAAATGTCCAAACAAATATACAAAATCATTTCAAAATCAAATAACTAGACAAAAAGCATCTAAAGGTGTGTCCAAAGAACCATATCAGTAGCATTTAAAAAGCATTTCAGAAAAAGAGAAATATTCTTGAATTTTTTTTTGTTTTGAAGCTCGTGAAACATTTTTGATATGTTTATGAAATGTTTCTCTATTTCCCATTCCGAATTGTAAACCTTATTTATTTCCCAAACATATAAATACATACATAAATACAAAATGTCGAAAATACAAATTATGAAGATTGAAGTAGGAAAAAAAATCAAAAAAACATACATATGTAGATACAATAAACGGAAACATAGAAATATTTCAGAAATATTTCTCAAAACGTTCACACTAAAAAAAAAAAACAAATCAGAATCTGAAGTTCCTGCAAAGTTTTTGAAATATTCAAAAAAAATTTTTAAACAATGTTTCCTGAAATGTTTCTTTAGTATGGACACAATTTTACACTATTGAAAAAATTAAGTTATTTTCTGCTCCACAAATAAAACCTTTTTTTTAAAGGATTAAATTATCCTGAATGCAAATCTTGACTTTTAATTTTTCTGTCACATCAAGTTTTTAAAATTCATATGGCTCTATAAAAATGTTAAATCTAAAAATTGCACTAAATACGAATTTAGAGCTTTTATGGTTTTGAAATACGTTTTGGAGTTAATTTTGAATTCGAGTTTCGAATTTAACTATTTCTTGAAATTTAAAAACTATCCATTTCCAACATTAATTTGATATTTTTCCAATATATTTAAAAAACTTGATGTTTAAACGACAAACAAAAATTACTTCTATACCGTTTTTTATATTTAAAGCCGTTTTAGTATACATACATATATGGCGTTTTTTAAGATGTGTGTTATGCAAGTGAGAAAAATGTTTGAAATACTTTAAATATCTAAACTGAACATTGGAGATGGGGGTTTTAGATTTGGAAAACCATTTAAAAATTAAGATTACAAAAAACTAATTCAATGAATTAAACACCTTCATTGATTGAATTAGTTTTTTTTCGAATCATAAAAAGTAATAAAGGGTTATCCATTTTCCACACTAAATCATTTAAATAACCACCACGCGAATTGTTGCAAGCATCGATTCTTTTGAGGAAATTTTCGAACACTTTTTGATACATATTAGGCGGTACCTCAGCCATAACTTGTAGAATGTTGGTGCTCAAGAGTTAAAGGTTTATCTGCATAAACACAGTCTTTAGCGTAGCCCCACAAAAAAAAGTCCAGCGGTGTCAAGTCGTATGATTTTGGTTGCCAGTTGATATCGCCACGACGAGAAATTCCGCGGCCAGGAAATATGTCTTACAATAAAGCCATATTCGCTCGAGTTGTGTGGCATGTGGTCCGTCCGTCTTGTTGAAACCACATATTCTCCAAGTCGTTTTCTTCAATAGCAGACAAAAAAAGTCGGTTATCATAACGCACCGAATTGACGATGACAGAGGTTCCATCGTCTTTTTCGAAGAAGTAAGGTCCAATCACACCTCCGAATTGACGATGACAGAGGTTCCATCGTCGTTTTCGAAGAAGTAAGGTCCAATCACACCTCCGATCCGGACCAAATAGCGCACCAAACAGTGACTATTTGTGGATGTAATGATCTCTCTTCAATTACTTGAGGATTCTCAAAACCCTAAATACGACAATTTTGTTCATTAACATACCCACCGATTGAGAAATGTGCTTCGTCGCTGAAGAAAATTTTGTTCGAAAAATGACCGTCCACTACCTGTTGTTCAAGCACCCATTCTACGTATCTACGACGTTGACTTAAGTTGTTGTGTAAGCTGGACTTTATATGCATGTAGGTGTAGATCCAAATGCAAAATACGCCATAATGTGCCGTAAGACAATCCTAATTCCTGAGAAAGACGAGGAATCGACACTTTCGGGTCTTTGGCAACACTTTCATTTACAGCAGCTATATTTTCAGTGGTACCAGCGAAACAATAATGCACAGGCCTTACAATTTCTGTAACTAATTCAGTCTCTTCAAATTTCTTCACAATTTTGCCAATTGCTTGCGTAGTTGGACGATTGTGTAAACCATAATCTTCTCTTAAACCACGATATGTGGATGTGGCAGAATCACCATTTTTGTAGTAGGTTTTAACAATTTGTATGCGTTGTGTAATAGTTAAGAGTAAATGTCAGACTTTTAACTGAAAAAAATTGGTTTAACAACTTAGTTTGACCGATTTAGAATTTCAGCCCTACTTATTTGAAATCGCAAAATGGATAACCCGTTATATCTAAAAAAATTACGCTGTTTTGGAGTTGGCTTTGATTTCAATTTTTATATGAATTGCATACTTTTTGAAGTTCCTAAAGTATCAATTTGGCTTTTTGCAAAAAAAAAAGAATTATTATTGTTAAGGACACCCTTTTTTTATATTCAAATTCTCTTCCTCTCGAAAGGTCTAGGTAACTTGTTTTCTTTATGTAAATCAACAATTTAATTTAATATATTTCTGAGATTGTGTAAATAAATTAAAACCAACCAACAATCCTCAATTAGCCTTAAATCATACAAGCTGGTTATTTCGAAGCCATCTACAATTTCGACAATTTTATTGAACATAAAAACAACCATTGCTTTAGTACCTGGTTCACTTTAATAATAATATAGCAACATTAAAAGATCTACGCTAAACATTTTAATTTTTAGTCCATCTTAAGAAGAAACTAATTTATTTTCAAGCTTTATTACACGCGTACCAACTACCTCATCAAACTTATACCTATATTCTTGTTAATCTTCCCACAGACTTTAGATAGCTTCATTAAAACGAACGCAAGTAAAACGCCTAAAAAATTAAATGAAATTCGTTTTTTGTTATTTTGAAAAGTCACTTCACAAATTTTAATTTTTTTGTTTTATTATTATTTGCGAGTCATTAAACAAATTTAATTTACATATAAACTCGCACAGGTTCCTCCAAAGCTTAAATACGACAGTTGGTAAATACGATTCGAACAATTAACCTACTAATTTCTCTTTTTTTTTAATGGTTCCTACTTAAAACTACATAAAATCTATTAAGTAATTTGTTAACACATTAAAATTCATTTTTGCTTTGTATAAATTTTTGTGAAAAAAACTTTAATAAGAAAAACAAAAAAACTTACGGGAGTTCAAAGTTAACGAACCATGTTTTTGAAGTGAAGAGAGGGCTAAACGAAAAAAAAAATTAATTTCCAGAAACGTATTAGAACACAGTTAAATATTCAGTACCTTTGGAAGCCTTGGAAGTTAGGTATAAGCATCATTTATAGTGAGCTTTTAATGGTTTTTATCTGAGTTATGTGCGGACAGTGGAGTTATTGAAATTTATTCCTCATTAACAATAGATATGGTTATTTTATTAATTAAATTTTGTTTTATCTTGGAAATAGTTGGCGCTTACGCAGAAGACAATGGTCGATTTAAAAAAAAAAAGAAAACTTATGCAGACCTTTATGTCGTAAATGGACATCAATCTTGTGGTCAGGCTTTATTGTCCGTGATGATGGTCGTGAAACGTGGAAGTGGAAGTGGAGGAGGGAACTTGGACCAGGAGTTGAAGTGGAAAAATTTTAATATTTCATTCATAATTAAATATTTCTGCTGACTGGAATATGAAAATACAAAAGAAAAATTAAGTTGTGTGCCTTCTAGTTGCACAACAATTATTATTATGAGAGGGGGAGAGGGGGTGGTAATTGGTGGAGTGCATTGTTCAGTGCACTTTTTATTTCTCTGTTCCTTGCTAACGAGTTCTAAATAAATTAGTATTTCTAAGGCTTTTTTTCAGTTTCTGTAAGGAGCAACGATTAAGTGTGCTGTGCAGCAAATGGAGAGCACAAGCAGAAAAGAGAAATGATAGCTTCAAGCTGAAATTAATAGGTTGGAGTATCCTGACAGAGTGAGTTGAGTTGAGTTAAGTATAGGTAGAGTAGACTTTATATATAGATTTAAGGTACAAGTTGATTTGTTTCTTTACATTCAGGACGTAGTACATATATTTGCCAAAGCCAAGTGCTACTCAGTCAGCAGTAAATAATTTGTTTTAGTGATGTTGCAGCTGCAAATGCTAAGAGAGAAAGAGAGTCCTTTAGGTATATTGAGTATATAACTAACATAGTATAAGTATCCGTATCAGGTGCACTTGCAATTTGTTTGCTGAAAATTTAATTACAATCGAATCTTGTTTGGAAGTTTGTATTACTTACATTTGTTTTAAAAAGGGGAAAAATTGAGAACATTTGCTAATCATTTATTAACACTCATAGAAATTGCAATTCAAAAACAAATACAACAAATTGAGTCTTCTGATGAAAATAAACACCATTTAAATTTTTTTATATTTACTTATTAGAATTGAGACAGTGAGCATAGATTTTGTATAGGTACTGCTTTCTATGGAATTTTTGAAAAATGTATCTAATTTTTTATTTTAAATAATCAAAAAGGACTTCAAAAAATAATACCCCAACAGATTATGTCCAGAAAAAACCCTTTAAGTGCTCAATTTTCAAATTTAAGAATTAAATCTTATTATTTATGATTTTCTAATATTCAAAACATCAAACGTGATTATCTCAATACTGCATTTCTTAAGCTGTCACTTTTTAACAGGTATTAACATTTCGAATATACATATGTATTTTAGAAAACACATTTTCTTTGGAAGAACATAAGATTTGTTCATATTAATTTACTTCTCATAGGGAGTTGTTGCAATCGGTCCGATTTGTAGAATTGAAAATTTTGAAATTTTTTATTAGGTACATATATAATCTGACATAATACCAAATGAATTTAATTTTGAAAACAATTCAACAAAAAATGATTTTACCTTCAAAATAATTTAGGCAACCAAAAATAACGTTTTTGGCACCTGGTAAGATTTTGTGAAAAATCTAATTGACAGATTTTTTTTACAAATAAAAGTTGGTAAAAATTAATAGTTTTCCAAAAACATTGACTTCAAACTAATTTCATTTTATAAAAAAAGAGGCTGGGATGCGACCCACACTGATAACTTCCCATACCGTCTGTCGATTTGTCTTGCTTAAAATTTGGTAGGGTTGGGTTAAAAAAGTTGTTAGTTGAATTATTCTTAAAAATTTTTAAATTACCAACATTATTTTTCATATAAAGAAATAGTTTAGCTTGAAAATCTAGTTTTGTTAAATAGATTTTTAGTCGAAAACAAATTTTTACCAATTTAAGTAGCATTTCTTAAATTTTTACAAATTGGATGAATTACATTAATTTGAGAGATATCAAGAACCGAACATCAATTTTCACCAAAATTGCGTATTAAGTAAGTAAGTAAGTAAGTAAGTTATTCATTTATTAACAGTTAAATACAATAGTTTGTTACAAAATTTGAATCTTAAAGCTATGGCTTAGCCGTCAGCCTGATTGGCAAATTTATATTTTAATTTTAATTAATGACTATAAATAGAATAAATTTTCAATAAATTCAAAATGGTAGGTATTTAAATGTATTCAGATATTATTAATTTTCTGTAATTGTAAACTGTTTTCAAGAAATTGCTAAGGGTTTTCCATTCACATTCGTTTAAAAGTTGTACAGATTCTTGTAATGTTAAAGTGGGTTTACCAAAATGCATAATTCTTTGTGGTCTGAATATAGGGCATATACTAATAATATGAAAGCAGTCTTCTTTTGCTTTAAGGTTGCACAGCGAACAGAATTGGTTAAAGCTTCCATTATAGGGGTTCCCATTGAGGTGAAGGACCTCGCACCTTGCTTTGAAGATTATAGATATTTCATCATATCTTAACGAATCATGGAAGTAGTTCCTTTGCTTTAGATTGTAATCCAATTGGCTGTATAAGACTCTGTTATCAGACTCTCGCGGCTTAAGGATGAACATATCACGAGATGCGTCTTCATTCTTCTGAATAATGTTGTAGAGATTTTCTTTCAAATTGCTTAAGTTGTTAGTGTCAATTATTAAGTTTTCACCACAAGCGTTACCAATAGTCTGCCATTTTTTATACCACCAGTCTTTGTTCCTTAACTCATACAAAAACAGTTTCTTCGAAAGTCGGTATTCTTCATAATGACTACATAGCTTAATTATGAAGTCAGCTTGAGATTTCAGAGTGTTGGTTAGGAGTTTTGGAAGACCAGTTTCCAAGTAAATACAATAATTTGGTGTATTTTGTGGCAGATTAAATAGTTTCTTCAGAAAATTTCTTTGGAATAATTCTATTTCCTCGTACTCATCCGCACCCCAGACTTGAGAAGCGTAGCAAAGGGTTGATTTGACAACTGAATTAAATATCTTATGTTTTGAGGATAAAGTGATTCTTTTGTTTGAAAAAACATTTTTCCAGGTTAGGTTAATTAAGCTTTGTGAGCTATTGCTTTTCTCGGCTAGGTGGTTCTTGAAACTAAAAGTTGAACTAAGTCTCACACCTAGGTATTTAACTTCTCTCACGGTTTCTATAGCTTGTCCATCGTAATACCACTGTCTGTCATTATGATTTCTTGAATGTCGCTCGAAGACCATCATTTTCGATTTTTCTGTATTTATAGATAGATCCCATCTCTTGCAGTAGTTTGACAAGCGATTTATCATCAATTGCATCTGCTCAGGTGATTCAGCTAGTATGACAAGGTCGTCTGCGTAGAGTAACACATTGACTATAGAACCAGCAATTCTGACTCCACCAGGTAGATCATCTACTACGTCGTTTAAAAAGAGTGAGAACAATAATGCACTGAGGAGACAGCCTTGTTTCACACCAGAATTAGTTCCGAACCACTCCGAATACGTTGTACCATCACAAACTGCTGCATTAGTATCCGTGTACATTTCTTTAATCACTTTAATGAATTTTGACGATATACCAAGTTGCGACATTTTGTAAAAAAGAGCGTCCCTGTTAATAAGATCAAAGGCAGCTTTGAAATCAACAAAGAAAGAGTATACTTTTTTGTTCCTGGCTTGGAACGCTTTAACAATAGACGTAAGAACATATATTTGGTCAATAGTGGAGTAATTCTTTCTAAATCCCGCTTGTAGTTCAGACAGAATGTTTTTCCTTTCAACCCATCTTTCTAATCTTTCAACCAAGACACCACAGAAAATTTTTGACATAACATTCATGAAAGAGATTCCTCTATAATTTTCTACAACGTCTAAAGGTCCTTTTTTATGGATCGGGAAGATCACATATTTCCTGAACGAAGAGGGGATGCTTGCCGTTGATAAAATGTTGTTGAACAGGGTCCTTAAGTTGTTATAAAATTGGGGTGTTGCATTTTTAAAAAACTCATAAGGGATACCATCCTCACCTGGCGCCTTTCCATTTTTCGCTTTCATCAACACAGATTGTATTTCTTCAATAGAGATGTCGGAGTCTAGTGATTCGTCAATGCATAAAGGTTCTGCATATGAGATTATCAGATTAGAATTATTTGAGAGGAGAAGTTTAAAGTGGTTTGCAAGTAATTCAGCCGATACACCTGTACCGATTTTATAATTCATTCCGTTGATTTCCCTCGCAATCTTCCAGAATTCCTTGGCGTTTCGAGTTTGTCCCAAAAGAAGAGCTTGTTGGTTTTCAAAGTCAGTTTTCTTTTGACGACATAAGTTTTTGTAATTTGTGTTGGCTTCGATATACCAAGTCCTAAGGTGTTGGTTGTTTGATGAACGGATTGCGCGTAAAATGGAGAACGACTTTATTCTAGCTTTCCAGCACTCTTTGTCAAACCATTCCTGTTTAAATGATAACTTCGGGTTTATAGTTTTGCTTGGATAAGAATTTCGAATACATTCAGTAAGTTGATTTGAAAGATCTTCCGTGGATTCCGTTGGAAAGGCGTTAATTAGTAAAAAATTTTCTAAATTTCGCTGAAACGAAGTTTTCTGTTCATTTTTCCAACAAAGACGAGGAAGAAGTTTAAGATTTGTTTCAGTAGAAGGTGCTTGGTTTAAAAATTCCACAACTATGGGCATGTGGTCTGAGAAAGTCTTACACTCAACTTCAAATCTGTTGACACGATCAATCCATTTATCATTTACAGCGCAAAGGTCAATCACAGATTTACCCTGTGCGCCTATGAAGGTGAGGTGGCCATCTTTATCTCCTATTGTACATCCATTTAGAATTGTTAAACCATGAATTTGAAGCAACTGGAGCAATTCCACTCCGTTTTTATTGCATACACTGTCAGCTGAATTTCTTTCGTTGGTAGATATCGAAGGATTTGATATATTTTTTGCTATTTTTATTTGATTTTTTCCAGTTCTTGCATTACAGTCTCCAATGAGAAGTATACTCATACTGCTGCTATCTAGACTTTGGATTGTATTGTAAAGTTTTTCGAAATCATTTTTCCAATTGCGTATTATTTTTTGTAGATTTAATTTTTTTTATGAAAAAAATGGACTGTTGGATTTTTATAAGAAAACTACTGAATATCGAAAACAATATTTTCTGTGAAATAAAAAGACTTTGAAGATATAATATTTTTAATTTTTGAAAAAAGTCGTAAGTAAATGTTTACCAAGTTTTAGTATTGTTTTTTGTTAGGTTTTTATTTTTTGTAAGAAACCTGTCAATTAAATTTTTCTCAAAATTTGACTGAATGTTGACAACAATATTTTTTAAAAGATAAAGGTAGTTTAAAGCCAATGTCTCAAAGTTTTAAAAAGATATTTAAGTCGAAAATCAATTTTTACCAACTTTTATTAATTTTCTTGTTTAGGTTTTTATTTTTTGTAAAAAAATTCTCAATTCGATTTTTCTCAAAATTTTTCAGAATGTTATAAACAATATTTCTTATAAGTTAAAATTAGTTGTAAGCCATAATCTCAAATTTTTGAAAAGATATTTGAGTCGAAATTCAATTTTTACCAACTTTGAGTAATGTTTTGCATAGGTTTTTATTTTTTATAAAAAAAAACTGTCAATTCGATTTTTCTTAAAATTTTACGAGATATTAAAAACGTTATTTGTCGTTGCATAAAATTGTTTTGGAGATAAAATCATTTTGTATTCGTAAAATTTTCGAGGTATATAAAAAAAACCGTTAATTGGATTTTTTTCAAAAAATATATTTGTTTGGTATCACGTTACAATATATTATATAAAATTTAATTCAAGTCTCTAGCGTTTTTGGTTCATGAGATATTTATGGCTAACCAAAATGTTTACCTTTTTTTTTAAACCGCTATGGTAAAAAAAAACCACCCACGCAATTTCTTGAGAGCCCTTTCTGCATCTCTCTGCCTTATTATCTGTATAACAAAATCTATTTGAAGTCGATATCTCTTCTGGTTCTTGAGCTATGGACGACGAAAAAAACGTCGCGAACGTACGTAAACACGCACGCATAGACTAGACATCTCTCTAAAAATCTTTTATTTCGACTTTAGGGACCTTGAAACGTCGAGAAATGTCAAAATTTTCAATTTGACAAATCGGACCCATTACAATAACTTCCTATGGGAAGTTAAAAATGTTGTTTTCAACATTCAGTAAATTTTCTATAGAAATCCAACAGTTATGTTTTTTTCATAAAAATGAAAATCTGCACAAAATTCGTTAAAAATGTATGTTCGATTCTCAATATCACGTTAATAAATGAAAGTAGTGACTTAAAAACAATTTCATTCTTTGCTAAAATTTATTGTTAATGGTAGAAAACGGTGTTAAAAAAATCAATTTATTTTTTATTTTGTTGTATAAGAAATAAAAACTTTTCAAAATTGGTGCAAATTGGTTTTCGACTAAAAATCTCGAGACAGAAACAGATATTGAAACTTATTATATATTATGTAAAATATTGTTTATAACTTTTAGTTCATTTTTTAGAAATATTTAATTGAAAACTTTATTTAAAAAAAACAAGAAAACCTACAAAAACATCAAAAAACTGAAATGCTTTTCGAAAACAAAGAAAGAAATTCACTTAAAATTATTTTATTTCATACAAAACATTAAATAATTTTTTGTAAAGGCATTAAATAGTAATAAAATAATAAAACATTAAATAATTTTTTGTAAAGCAAAGTCTTAGTAAATCAAAAAACGGAAACGGGTGGGAAGTTATCAGTTTGGGTTACATCCTTAAAATAAATAAATTAGTTGGCTCAACAGTCTTCAAACAAATAGTTAAATTTTCTCGTCAAGCTCCTGGTTTTAAACTTATTTTCAGAACCAATCCAAAAATGAGCAATTCTTCACAATCACAAGTACTTGAAACAGTTTTGGAATTAGTAACATCGTTGACATAAATAACGCGCTTAGAGTGCTTAAGCACCGACGGTGAATGGTTAATAAATAAAATAAATAGAATGGGGCCTAATTGACTTCCCTGTGGAATTTCAGAATTAACTTTGAACTTGTTTGGTTCGCAAACATTAAAAAGTGCAGGGTATGATTGAAGTGATTTTATGAACTGTTCACTGAAACCCAGCTTTCTTAATTTAAAAAACAAAATTCTATGTGAGAGTTTGTCGAACGCCTTTCTAAAGTCAGTATACAGTCCAATACAGTTTTCTTCAAGTTCCACTAAAACAGTAACAGTACACGTTCTTTTGTATTTTAAAACGCGCTGATTTGGAACTATTCTAGAATTCATTATCTGACGATTTTTTAAGCAAGTTTTCTACTTTTCACTTTATATGTTCACCATTTGGCCAAAAGTCTTATGTTCTTCTATAGAAGCTTTTATATTTATTAAAAAATCATTGTCTTATTATGACTTAAAAATTACAGGTGCTGTTCGTCCAGCCGTGGACCCTGAAAAAAAGAAGACGTCATCCCAAAAACCCTGCACAGCCTCCATTTTGAAATTAATGGCCTCTCTGGTGTGTATAACAAAACTCCTTATCTAGAACCTAGATTTTTTTTTTTATTTCTGAAGAAAAGTCCCATAAAAGCTTATTTTTTTTAACTCTAAGGCCTTAATAAGTGTCCACAAAATTCAAATCACAGCTGACTTATACCTTCAGCTATTAATCAAAATTTATCAGTAGTAGTTATAATTGTAAATAACACAGCAACCAAACAAGCATTTATATTTTTCAAGTAAGGAACAACCAAATTGGTTCTGAATGTGGTGGAAAATTTCAGTATCATATATATTTTATTTATTTTTATTATTATTTATTCAACTACTTAATTTTTTTGTTTTTATTTTAAACCCAAATCTTTCTAATATCTAGGACAAAAAAAATAAGTAATATTACTTAAAACAAGATAGGCAGTGAAAAAAATTATTTAAAAGAAACAATGAAAAAGAAAACAAGTTTCCATAAAATTACTTTTTTCATTACACTTCCATTTAGAAGTCATTTCCATGTTTTCCCATTCAAATAACAACCTACTATAGAAACTAGGTCGTATATAGGTATAATTCTAAAAATAAGGTATAGTATGCCTAACATCCTGCCAAAATCCTCAATATAGCCAGCAAGCCAACCACACGATGTTAATAACAACCTCCTCTTATATACCTACCTATTATTATTATTTTGGCAAGCCACCAACTTTATTCGGCATACCACCTGTTTAATATCAAATGCCACCTTGATCTTTACAAATAAAACTGCCTCTATGTACTTCTGCCACCGACTCCTACCGACAACATGGAGACGAGCAACGCTGACGACGCCAGGAACCCTTAAGTGCTGTAACATGATTACAAATAAGGACATCCTTCCATTTTGGTATAGATTTGGGCAGAACTGGACAAAAAGTCCAAACTGATAATTTCATCACTTTATTATTCAAAATGACCCGAATCGAAATAGCAATAGAAAGAGAAAGACCCTATAGCAGGCCTATAAGGATGTTGCGGTAATCGCGTTTGGCCCACCGAAAGCCACCATCGCCATCATTAACCATCTCTCCCCGTCGTCGTCGCTCGTCAGCTTGTCGCTCCCGCAAACTCCCAGTAGACAGAGCTATCAACTTAATCAAACTAATTTAAGTTCTCCCCAACCCCTCGTTCATAGCAATTCTAGTACAGAAAACATGTTCCAGAACGATGCTATGAGCCTACTGTTTGAGTATAATATCCCAGAATCCTTCGTTTCTATGTCAACTTGTACCATCTTCTAATGAGATTTCCCTAAGCATCCATAAAGGAGAGACAAGCACATAAGGACATGCAGATATGCGGATGTTGCGGAGCCGTCCGTCGTCGCTGAGCCGCTCCGCGCCATACCGCCCGACAAGTTGAAGAAAATAAAATGAAGCTCAACGACAGGCTGCGGGAAAGAAAGCTTCAGCAACAACAACAACAAAAATGGCAAAAACACATCTTTTGCATTTTAATGTTGTTGGCAATCCGTTTATGAAGGCGCTCAGCTTGGTTATGCTTGGCCCATTCTTTCTTTTCCTGGAGTCGAAGCCGAACCCAAACGGGCATCAGCCACAGCTCGTCCTGGAAGTGAAAATAATTATATACGAGATAGAGAGGTTGTTGATTCCAGGGATAAAGTTTGCTATGTAAACGGAAGCTGTTATTCTGTCAATTATGTGCAAATAGAATGTACTACTTTCTCAAAATGTTTGTACTTCATACACTCTCCCCGTACGTTCTTGGTTCGGTTCGTTGGTGGACTATTTTGAAAGTTCTTCTTTTTTTTCTGTTTGCTCCTTTATTCCCAAGGGAGTTATTATCATTTTCTTCTTGTGTTCGTTACAAGGGGATTTGAAGACGGATTCAGAGCCTGCATTGTGAAGGAGAGTCCTATAATGTGGTTTTACACACAGAATGAGCAACACATAATTTTGATGTCTCTATAGTGTAAGTATAGAAGATGATGATATACTAAAGGAAGGTACTTGAAAGGGAGAGGACCACATAATATGATGGATTCTTTCCTATACTTCAGGAGCTTTCTTTTAATTAAAAAGAAGAAGGGAAACCTATACAGATGACGGAGGATTATTTTTGGAACGGAAAAGTGGTGAATGTAATCAAGTGAGATCCTTGAGAGAGAAAAACTAGGTGAAATCATGTCGAAATGATGGAACTATTCATTATTTATACATTTCAAAAAAAATAATCGACATTTATTTTAATGTCAATTTTAGACTAATTGAAGTTCTGAGCATGAACTTAGTAAGTTAAGAGATCAATTCTTAAAATTCTTGTTTAAAAAACTAGACCAATTACACTGGACTTTCTTTCTACCAATCGAAACAATATTTTTTTGAAGGAACAAGTTGTCCTGAATTCGAATAGCACCTTATAATTTTCTTATCACATCAGGTTTTTAAAATGTGCCTTTTTTAAAAAAAATGTTAAAGACTACCAAAAACGGTGTTTTTAAATCTAATTTACAACTTACATGTTTACTAAGTTTATAAATTAAATTTAATAATCAATAATAACCCCTTATTAATATTAATAAATTAAATTTAATTTATTTTATAATTATTTATAAAAAATAAATAATGAAAAAAAAATTCCAACAATAAATTGTATAATGATTTTGAAAGGTACATATTCTCGTCTAACATAGTTTGTGGATATTCTCATTAGGTATGAATCTTCATTTGATTCTATTACGAAGTTTTAAGAAACCTTAAATTTAATGTTTTCAGGGTTTTGAAAAATACGTTTTGGAGTTAATTTTTAGCGGTGGTTTAGAATGCCAACTTCGATCATGCCAATATATATGGTCAAAGTTTGCCAATACCCGTTTTTATATTTGTTGGATGACGTATTTGTTACAAAAACAATTTTTTTTCAAAATGTTTTGTTTTTTCTGTTAAAACCATTCTTAAATTTTATGAAATACTAAAAGTATTTGAACTGCATTTTTAAAGACATCACGAATTTCTTTTGGTAGCCATATTCGAGTACACCGACTCAGTAAACAATCAGTTAAAACCCGTGTGTCAATGAAACGCAAGATCTGCCGAAAACATCGACGCTATTCGTGGAAGCAGGCAGCCAATTCCGCGTTGCTCACAAGAATTTGGCCCGTTGCAGACCATAACATGACAAATTTTGCGTCGTTTATGGGCCTGCACCCATACAAAATTCAAATGCCCCAAGATCTAGTGTCGTGTCGTGTGTTTCATAATTGGATTTTGTAGCATTTGAAATGTGATCCCAATTTTAGTAGGAAAATCATTTTCAGCGATATGGCCCATTTTTGAATGAATAAAACCTGAATAATCCAAATTGGAGTATTTGGGATGATACCAATCCACGCGAGATTCAGGAGGTACCAAATGCATCCATATAAATTTTAGTGTGTGGTGTAGATTTTGGGATGGAGGAGTCATCGTCCGTACTTCTTCGAAAATGATGCTGGCCTGGCCATTACCATCAACGGCGAACGCTATAGGTCTGAATTGGTTGATATGGATACCGAAGACATATGCTTTTAACCGGATGGCGCTGCGTGCCACACAGCTAAAGACACAATCCATCGGCATGGTTATATCGCACCGTTTGGCGTAAATTCTCAAATGACTTTTGCAGAAGCTGTATGGATGAGGAAAAGGAGGAAACAGTTCTTCGCACCTTCTCTGTACATGCCCTGCTCTAGCTCAAAAATGCAAGAATTACCTAGGAGAATTCTTCTATAACGGTCTAAACGATCTAAATCATATTAAAATAATCAACACCACATGTTAATGTAGTAGTCTACGAACAAACCCCTTCTTGAAGTTTTTATTTTATGTCAAATTGTTTGCTAAAACTTTGAAATCGACTATCACCTTACACAGACGTATTTTCTTGATTTTGATAGTCAACTATCAAAAATCAACTTACACGATTTCATCCCTGGTCTGAATTTTACTATTTTTGTTTGGAATTTGTTGATAAATTATCAACTTGATAAGTATCAACTTTCAAATATAAAAACCGGACTACGGATCGTTTTTTTGGCAATTTCTCACTGTACTATATATGGAATACCAAAAAAACACGGCTATTGTTATAACCTTTTTTAATACAGAATGTTTGATTTAGTTGATGTTCAAGATTATTAAATTTTCTTTGCATACCCTGACAGTTCTGCTTTCAAAAATAAAATCTAATCTGAAATGTTTGATTTTAATCACGAGGATTTTTTTCAATGATAGATGTTTCAATGATCGCTATAACCGACCTGGAAAAAAATAAAATCATATGGTATCAATAACTGGCTTTTAAAGGTTTTGAATAGATTGTGAGACATCAGCAAAGATCTTAGTTTTGATATTGCATCAAAGAAGAAAGTCTAAAAGTTTTAAATCATAAGATCTGAGTTACAATTTGCAAACAACTATTCGAGAACTAAAATGGTCAGAAATTTGTTCTTGGAAAATTGCGCATTGTATTGCCTTTAATCAATTTCAATAAATTGGTAAAGAGTGTATCGTTTAATTTTTATTTATAAAATATTTTTTTTTTACAAACGTTAAAAAATGACAGCTATTTAAATAGGGGGTTATTTAAAATGAAACCTCTAATTGGAAAACCTCATAATGCAAAAATCTAACAAAAATTGTCAACGGCTATTATTATAGTTGTTACGTAAATACTGTATAAATCCCGGCAAATAATTAATATTCATATATCTTAAAGTTCTAGTAGATATATTAAGCTTGAAATATCCTTTTTTATCCTTCGAATTATTGATTAAAATGGCATTGAATGCATCCATTATTAAGCATAATGTTTTGTTCTTTTTTTGTTTCCATCGCGTGCTACAATGAATTTAATGGAATTTATGAATATATCTATTAATAGTTTTATATTCTTTTATTTCGTATATTATCTTGAAATCTTCCTCATTTTGTTGGTTTTATAGAAAATATAGTTGTTCCTCGAATAAATGAATAATATTGATTTTTATTTTGTTGTGTTGGTTTTAAGAAAAAATGTTTTTGTAAAGTTTACCTCGAATGCAAGGTTATTTATATGATTTGTTATAAATTCTAAAAGACTAAAGACTATAATATTATAATTAATTTAAAAGAAATTTTACATTTATAAGAATTAGGTCAAGGCTAAGTTATATAGCTTAAAAAGGTGTATAGAATCTTTTATGCTTCATTTTTCATTTTGTAGATATTAAAACGTTTTTAAATCAAAGAAAAATTAAATGAGGGGAAACAAATAATCCCATTAAATTGTGTATTTTTGAATAACTAGGTATTTCCTTAGATTTTAGAACAGATCTTTCTATATGTAGGTGCTATGAAGCTAATATAATATAGATATCAAAATGCATTTATAACTTCTCTGGAATACACCAGATTCAATTCTTAATATTTAATTCAAGGTCAGAAGGTAGATATAGTAAAGCGCCATCATTAAACCAACATCTAATATACATATTTACTAAGACAAAATTAAATTCAATTGTTTATAAGACCCTTTATGAACTGGGGCCAAAAAAGTAACAAAAATAAATGGTTAAGAAAAATACTGTAGCAAATCAAAGAACACCGAAAATGGTCTTTGCAAGAAAGAACTAAGCTAAATAAACGAAATTTAACTGAATAATCAAAAAGGAAGACTTACCCAATAAGCTTAGTTCTCCAAGCTTATCCAGTGGCAAATCGCATAATTATTTAATTAGTTAACAATCATTTCTTGAAAAAAAAAATAGACGCTTCTAATTAAGAATATAAGAAAACAAAAACACAATCAAGCTAGCGTGTTTATAATAATATAAAACAAAACTTGTTGACAATTAAAAATAGTGCTGAATAGAACTGCTGAAAAAAAGAGTTAAATTATAGAAACAGTTTACAAATGACACTTGTTTGACACCTAACAAAGTTCTCACTAATTTAAGAGCCTTAAATAACCAGGGAGGTCTTGAGTTAAAGCAAAAGCCCTTGAAATAGTTTTCTATAGATTAAATATTAATTCAACAATGAATTTCGTCTATTTTCCCCCCATAAATAAAATATATTAAATTAAAGTTGATTTATCTTCAAAAACTTCAGGAACAATGTTTCTTAAAATGGTATATAAATCAAAGACACAAAGTACACATCAGAAGTCTATTATATTTAAAGCTATGAATGATTATGAAGCCTCAAGAATAGCCAAAGAAGGCAATTTTGTTGACAGCTGCTTTAAGCAGTAAATTGTGACATAAAATGACTTTTCAAATAATGTTGTTAGAGGTAAAGACAAAAAGCCTTATTTTGATATTCAAGAAGTAAAAAACGAGGAAAGAATTTCCAGACGATTTGAGAGATGATAATCTACCCAGTTTTGTTTTTATAGGAGTTCCTGATGTTGTTTTTAAAACAATCTAAAGTTAATTTAGGCATGTTTAATAAACAACAGCACATGCCAATATATTTCTATATAAAAAATTACTGCCCAGATGTTATTTTTATTATGATCACCTACTTTTACTTTGTTTTTTTTTATGAATTTTTTGCGTTAATTTTGAAAGATGAGCTAAATTTCTGAAGCCTTTCAACATCAAACAGAAAACCATACCATCCACTCCACCATACTAAACTGAGCAACTGTCAACCAAATGCATAAATTCTTAAAATTCCTCTATTCTCTGTTTATTATTGTTTACACAAACAAAACAAAATAAACTCTTTTCAAAGGAATGCATTTTATTTATAAACTAAAGAGATAGAAATAAAAGCAGGCAGCATAAGAGAAAGAATAAATCGAATGACATTTATCGAAGAGAAGAGACGATGATAATTGTATGATGTTGATGTATGACAATGACTGTATGAGTATGAAGCAAAATAAGTTCTTTGATTTAAAAGAGAAGTTACGAAGAGAGAGCTTAAAATTATTTCCACAACCAAATTCGAAGAGACAACTGTCCCAAAATGTCCTAAGCTGTAAAGAGTAAGCATTTTTGTTTGTCTCTCTTAATTCATCGATTTCTTCTTCAATTCTTACAAAAAAAAAATGTTTCTCTTTAAAAAAAAAAAACATAATTTAAAGAGAAGTTAAATAATAAAAATGTGTTCCCTTTTTTTTGTTATTGTTAGTGTTGAATTTATGAATAGGATGATGCCCTTCATTGATTTAGAAGATAGGTTTATGTCCTTGTTTTTTTATATACATACGTATAATATTTATACGTATGTATGTATGTAAAAATAGGTACCTGTCCTTCTTTAACAGTTTTGACCTTTTTTATGGATTTGTTTACATAATTTCGGTTTTGAAGGCGGAGTTTATGGAGGTAAACATGTGGAACTCTGCTACTTTGATGTTTTTGAAAATAATAATGACCTAGATTTTATGACCATTGTTTTTGTTGCCCATATTATTACTTACCTTTTTATAGACATAGGTACCTTACCTATATCGTCAAAAGTTTGTGGAACCTTATGATTAATTTGATTTAATGAGTTGGTTTTGATACCTGCCTGCCTAGTGCCTAACATCAACACAACTTGACAAAACGAGGAGGGAAGAAGTATAAAATATGTTAACATTTTATTGCCATTTTGATACCTTTATGCCTATGTAACATATAAGATAAGGTTATACATAGTATATAATTTATATTAGCTAACTAGGTGTATAGTCCTTTATATTTATCCTTAGGCAACTATTCATTTAAAGTTTATGACGTGATAAGTTAGATAGATATAAAATTCTTGTTTCACAAAATGTTTATGTATGATGATTTTGAAACATGGCATAACAAAGACGATATAATCAACATCAAAACAGAACCACCTTATTTTTGGTGATAGAAATTTTTATTATATTAACAACCTAGTTATTATCTACGTATGTAATTTAAGTTCTTGTCTGAGCTTAGCTATTATTTAGATAAGAACCTATAAGATGTTTTTTTATTCTAAACGAGGGACATTTGTATTTTCTGAAAAAGTGGATTAATTAAGCTTGAAGAGTTAGGCCACCCTAGAATCTTCGCAAAATTTTGTTTTTATTCTAAATAGTCCCATAGGACTTCATAAATGTTGACGGGAAAAACCTTTTATGGTTCGTTGTTTGGAACTGAATGTTCTCAAAAATCCAAACGCGTTTATTGATTTGAAATATTAAACATATATGTATCTTGGAAAATGCCATGTTATTATCTACGACATCTACGTAATTTAAGTACTTATATTATTTAGATTAAGTTTAGTTTATTCAGAACTTAATTTTAAGATTTTTGTCTTTTTGTAAAAAAGCTTAAATTAGGGAATAAATAAAAGATTATCAAAAACAAAACAAAAAACTATAAGAATTTTTAAAAGTATAATGGAACGAAATAGAAAAAAAAATTGAAGAACTTTCAAATCTAATAATTAAACCCCGTAAAAAAAAGAGCCCCGTATGCTTTTCCAACAGCTTGATCAACGTGGATGTTCCAGCTTAATGGATGGATCACAAACACGCTTCAGCTTCGGCTTCGTCTGCGTTACGGTGGGCCTGCTTCTAGATTGCTTTGAATGACATTTCTATTATTTCATCCCTCCAAAGAGCAAATATTTTGTTTGTTGACATTTTTTTACAGCTGTTAAGCTGTCAGACAAAGCAAATGTTCACATAATTGAACAAGAGCTTCCGTTTGGAGTCACTTTACGTAACATTACGTTCTTTTCCTTACGATTGTCAAACGAAACGTGAGGTCGAAGCTCCATTGTGATAGCATGCATTGAATTCCTATGGCTGAACTCGTAAACGTCAGGCGAAGCCGAAGCTGATGCGTGTTTGTGATTCAGCCATAAAGGTCCTATTTAAGTGAATTCCCAAGGAGCTCAAGTCCATATTACATATCTTTTAGCTATGACGAGATATTATCGTTTTTAGAGAATTTTGGAAGAGACCACATTGTATCTCAATATAATGTTATAAGCGATAAATCTTCACTGATCTTTTGAAGACAATCATCAATCGATCCAATTGAACAACTTCAACTTTTCAGTGACTGAAGATCACCAGCAAAAATATGTTCGTGGGAATGGTTTATTGTTTTGGGTTTCTAATTAAGGTTTAACGACAAAATGGAAGGACCAAGTATCAAACTTTGGGTAATTCTCCAAGAAATTGATAACAAATCAGATATTTACCGTCTGCTAGATAGGTACCATAGACAAAGCTTTACAACTTCTGCTGATAAAGTTATACATTTTTTATAACTTTAGACCAAATTCCAGAAAAGGAGATCTTAAAATATCAAAAAAATCAATCTTTTCTTTCTTGTTTGATGACGTCAAAAGTAGTGCCGTTTTACTGCTGCGACATGACCTAAAACCTGATTGTTTTAGAGCAAAAAGAAAACTATGGAAAAGAAAGCGCTCATGAGCTGTTTCAGCATTAATTTTTTCCAAAACCTTGGACAGAAAAGGAGGGATTGAGATGAGATGGAATTCAGAATTCAGAAATCAGAAATCAGAATAATCTTAGAGCCTTTTTATATTAACGGGAAAATACTTTTTGTAAGAATACTATGGAGTGGTAGAATGGCTTTTAGGAATTTCAAAACCTTTGACATCAAGCAAATAAAACTATCAATTACATCCTCAGTAGTTACAAAAGAAAACCAGAAATCAGGTCCAGAGAACATTTGCTGAAAACTCTTCACCAGCAAAATTTTGAAACGTAGCAGTGGGCTGGGGTATAAAAGAGTAAAATAATTGTTGGTCTCATAACGATTCTGGATTTTGGGCTTGGGATTTTAAATTTTCAGAATTATGGATATTAGGGATTCTGAGTTTCCTCGATTCAAAATGTCTGCATTCTCTCCATTAAATGATTGCAGCTTTTTTGTCATATAAGGATGACTTAAGACAACTCATTAAAGGTAATTTAGAGGGACGAAAAAAGTATAATTAGTTCGAAAAATTAAATTATGTATTACCAAAATGATTTTCAATAAATTGATAGCAAGTTGCAACGTCTTGTTAGAATCAAATGTCGTAGATGTTTGGCTAATTCATTTTTGAGAACAAAAAATAAGTGCAGAATCATGGCCTATGACAAAAGCGGAAGAAAGCACCTTTGATCGTTTTGAGAGAAAAGTTCTTCGTGCGATCTACGGTCCCGTGTGCATCGAATGTGAGTGGAGGAGAAGATGGAACTACGAGCTGTACGGGCTGTACATTGTACAACGACGTAGACTTAGCCAGAGGGGTAAAAGTTCAACGACTAATATTGCTGGGTCACGTAGAGCGCATGGAAACCAATGCTCCGGCCTGGAAAGTCTACGAATCCACACCCACAGGACAGCGCAGTAGAGGAAAACCGTGAATCAGGTGGCACTAACAAGTGGAAAGTGACCTAACCCAACTTGGAGCGTGAAACTGGAGGCATCTAGCTGATGGGGGCCGAGCTAGGTAGAGAAGTTTGTCGGGTGAGGCCCTAGTTCACACAGGACTGTAGCGGCATCTTAATAATAATAATAAGCTACAGTGCTCACTATTCACCTTATCAGAAGCTTCTTCCTCAATAAAAATAAAGACCAATGATGCCGCAAACGTATGGAAACCACACCAAACAAACAATTTCAACGAATGTATTAATGATTAATGACTTGAGAATTGTCTTTGCTCCATATACGGAAATTTCACTTTTTGACGAAGTAATTTAACCAGCAATGAACTTCATCACCAAACACAGTAAAATTGACGAAGTGTTCAATGAAACTTAAAAAAAAAATTCCTCAATTTGGAAACGTTGTCGTTAAGCGATTCATGATGAATTACCCAACGTTAGTGAACAGTTATGTGAACACAGTTTGAAACTCTCAACTGTCAAACCATACACATAAACCATCGAAACTCCTCATGCAGCTTAACACCCTTTTTTACTAGCGTCGAAATAAAAGGATTAGGAAATGGACAAAAATCGCCTAAGAAATATTGAAAGGCATGCATAACGCATGATTAAGTGGAGAAAATTAATAGTGGATTTTGGCAATTAAAACAAAATTACCAAATGTTTATTATATTAATTGTAAGTACATAATATTCGAAAACGTAAGAAGAGTTGCTCCGATTATGCCTTTGAAATTTAATTTAAATTAGCAGAAGGATGCTAGGATGCTATTGGTGCCCTTTACATTTATTCTCAATAATTTAAATGGTCATTTCAAAAAGTTTGATATATAGCTACGCAATCAATAAATTAAAGTTTAAACTTTAAGAAATAAGCCATCAATAATTAAATTTCAAGCTTTTTTGCCGAAATATTCAGAACGTTACAACAATTTATTGTAGCCTTTATGGTAGGTTTTAATTTTCTTCTACATTAATTCAATATTTTTTTAATTTTACCGAAAGTTGAAAATAATATTTTTTATAAGAAGTATTATCAAGAAATAATCTACACAAATATTATAAAAAAGAAAAGATTTGTATTTTTGTATGTAACGATTATACTCAAAAAGTACTGGGCCGATTTTAATAATTCTTTTTTGATAAGAAAGCTACATTATCTGTACCTATTTCATTGCATTTAAATATTCTGGAGGTAATGTCATGCCTTGTTCATAAAGTGTTCAATTTGACCCATTTTTTTTCTTTATTTTTAGGTTTGTACTTATTTGATATAAC
This sequence comes from Eupeodes luniger, assembly GCA_951509635.1. Classification (NCBI taxonomy): domain Eukaryota; kingdom Metazoa; phylum Arthropoda; class Insecta; order Diptera; family Syrphidae; genus Eupeodes; species Eupeodes luniger. Next base: position 4,587,272 of record OX608074.1, read on the forward strand.
GTCACAATGTATATTAAAATTCAAGTCGATAGCGTTATTGGTTCCTGAGTTATTTAGAGTCAACCAAATGTTTTACTACTATAGTAAAATACCACTGAGTGGATTTTTTTGAAATGCATTTCTGAATACTTTGATTGTATTATATATAATGTAAAATTTGATCTAAGCGGATATCTCTGCTAGTTCTTGAGATATGGCTGATGAAAAAGAGGTATCCGATTCAAGAGAGCTTGAAAAATCGAACGATTTCAGAATATTCAATTTAAAAGATCGGACAGCATACTATAATTTCCTATAAGAACTCAACGACAAAATACAATAAGTTTAATGCTCTCTTAAACAATCCCTTTACATTTCGGAATTGAAGCATACTTATATCAGTACCTACAGGAAGGCGCATTTAATATGTTGGTCTATTAAAAACTCCCGATTTTATAGAATTTCAATAGCCCCTAATCTGACGCACCTCAAAATATTCTATTTTTCCATAAGTGTATCGGATGTTCCTCACATTGCCATTGGTAAACTTAACGAGTAACAAACACCCCAATTATTACGCTCTGTCACCGCCTAAAATATGCCTCAAACCAAAAAATATGTTCAAAATTTAATCAAGATCTCAAACTTTGTATTCTGTGTCGTATTTGTGAGATTTACGTCACATATTTTAAACAACAACAACAACACGTCAACCATAGTACGAAGTTTCAAACAAACTATGTTAGATTTAAAGAACTAGAATTAAGTACGAGTATATTGTTTGTTTAAGGCTCCTCCGGTGCAAAGCAATTTACCACCTTATCTTTGTTCTACATTTCAAAATTCAGACAGATGATGGTTCCGCTTCGGATCTTTAAAAAAAAGATTTAGAAAATTCGAGTGTGCACCATGCACACACACTTTCTAAAGTTGCAGTGAATTTTCGTGGCTTGTGCCATCTTTTTAAGATTTTCAAAAAATAAAACATAAATAAAAATGAAATAAAACATTAAAACAAGTCATCCACCGTCACGGTATTTAGGAAGAATTACTATGGTAAATTGCCCTTGAATTAAAGTAAGACAATGATAAAGCTTGAATATATTTGTTAAGCTACCGGGCTTTGGGTATTGGAGGTAACTCTTTTAGATTTCTTGTCGTTCATCGTCGTCGTCGTCGTCTTTGTCGTCTAATGACAAATAATGACACTTTGTGACAGAAAACAATGGTTCCCTTTTAGTTAAAAGGTAAAAGAGTTGAATAACCAAAAATATGCGTGTGCTTTTCTTCTTCAAAGAGTTAGAGAGATATTTAAGTTGGTCGGATGGTTGGAAGAAGTTACTAAATTTTAATGGATAATGATGATGGGGACGAAGATGAGGATGAGAATGATGAAGAGAGTTTCAAGTGAAGAATGACAATGAAGATGATGCTACTCATAGCACCTGAATTTCATGAATTTCATGAATTTCACAATTTAATTAATTTTATTTACTTTTATATAAAAGTAAAAGAGTGATTTTTTATTGTAAGTTATTTTAATGAGAAATTCAGTTAAAATAATGCGAAGCCATTAAAAATACTCTATACAAGAACGAGTAGGAGATGATGATCTCATACTCTACCTGAGTCGTCAAGTGGGAGTTTATTTATATAAACTTTTAATGCTCAAAGATTAGAATACTTTTAAATTACCTAATTTTATAATTAATTTATTTAATTATGTAACTTAGGTAGGTACTTAGTTAGATTGTTGTTGATTATACATTGCTTTTTATATGACTCTTTTGTTCTTAACGAAGTTGTTTGGGATTTATATTGTGACATCATCAGGAAGATAATAACTCTTGTCCGAAACACTCGTAAAAGTACCTAATGGTTTTTTTTTGTTTATTTTTGTTGAATATTTAAATTTTCAATAAAGAAAACACATCCGTCAAATTTTAAATTAATTAGTTAAATTTTTCATTTAAGTGAGTTATTAAGTTAAAAAAATACTGACAATTTTAAAAAATTTCATCTTATAATTTTCCCTGTCACAAAATGGCTAATTTAACTTTTGGTGGTTTGCTAAATTCATATGACTTCTGATTTTCTTACATTTTAACAAAACACCAAAATTTTAAAAAGCTGCCAAATATTTAGAAGATTCCTAAATAGTAAATTGCAAGTTCTTTAAGAAATGAAGATTGCTTAACATTTTGAGCCAACATTTTTAATATTGAGCAAATACCTGATTTTTTAGGTTTTTCAAATCAGTTTTCGCTTTTAACATTTTTCAGAAATCTTATTTGTCTTATATTGCTAGAAAATTATTTTTTTTTATAATTAACGGGCACTCAAGGGGTTATTAATACCCTTTACATGTTTAAATGTTAAATACAGTGCGAGCTTTAGGAAAATAGGGAAGGATTAAAGAGGAGATACCAATGCGCATTGGTCTTAAAGTTTTGAATATCAAAATGAAAGGGAAAAACAGAGATAAGTAAATCATTTTACATTCTTGATGTGCGGTTGAAAAAAAAAATCTCTGTACTTGACAGTACGTCCGAAATTAAGCTTAAGGTTAAACTGATGTGCATTTCTAGAAGTACGAGTACGAGTTTGAGGGGGGGAATGCAACTGCCTAATTTGATAGAACACTGTTTATACAAATATCGGTAGAACAACAAAAGGCATGAAACATTGAGGTGGTGGTGTTCAATTGACGTAATTGTTTTGGTTATAGTTATATCGCCTATCATTTTCAAATCTCTTTTTTGGATCAAGTCCAAAATACTTAAACTTGTTTTAAGGGCACCTGCCTACTTATGCCGTTGAAGTTCACCATCAGAAGGACAAGAATGTAAATCTAAAAACGAATATAAAAAGCTGAGAGTGCTGTCGTCAGCGAAACAGTTTAATAAAATAGAAGTGACTGACAAAAGATCATCGTTTATGAAGATAAGGAAGGGAGTCGGAGACAAAACGGATCCCTAGGGAACACCAGCATTTATTTTATGAATTTGAGACTTGAAATCATCTAATACAACTTGTATTGAACGGTTAGAAAGGTAATTTCTAATCCAACGAAGAAGTGATTCGTCTATACCAAAAGCACGCATTTTCGATAAGAGAGATTGGTGCCAAACTCTATCAAATGCCTTTGAAATATCAAGTGCAATAATCTTACTTTCTCCAAAACGATGTAAAGATTTGTTCTACAGTTCGGTGAGATAAGCCATGACATCACCAGTACAAATATTGCTACAAAAGCCATATTGCCGGTGATTAAGAAGCTTCCGTTCTTCGAGATAATTCTTAAGCTGGTAATTAATCAGCGTTTCCATGATCTTGGAAAGAAGGGACGTGAGTGCTATTGGACGATAGTTGGAAGGGAAGGAGGATTTGCCTTTTTTAGGGACAGGCTGTACAATGCTGTTTTCCATATGATCGGAAAGAGACCTGTAGGGAAGGAAAGATGGAAAAGCTTACGCAGTGGTTTTCAGAACAATAAGGGGAATACTATCTGGGCCAGCGGATTTGTGTATGTCAAAGTCTTTCAGTACTCTTCCAACTTTCCAATTAACCAAATTGTATGTCAATTTAAAAACCTCTTAAAACTCAAACTTCATTATTATTTAAATTTCTTTAGCTCTTAAAAAACAAGCGATAGAAGTTAGCAGCTATAAAAACCTTAAATTTCAATTGATATTGAATGAAATTGACTCCGCCTTTAAAGGCTTATCAATGTCTTATCATTTTGTCTTAGCTAAAATCAAAACGCTCATAAGACTAGAACATGGATAATAGAGACCTTGAGGTTAAATTTCGTTCCAAATACTAAATTTTTCAGCTTCGTTATAGCAACTTTAGTGCTGTAAAGTTAAAAATCGACTCTTTTAAATGTAAACAGCTTTATGAACTGAATTTACCGACATCCTAAAAATTTAAATACATTTTTACCCCACAAATATTTGTTTTTTTTAAACAATAGTGGATATTTTTATTTTTTGTGACTTTCCAAAGTAATATTACATGACCCTTTATACACAAAAAACAACGTACAAACGAGTATACATATACACATCTGTCCGCCGAAATCTAATATTCTTGAAAAACAAAAATCTATTTGCGTAGTTGAATTGAAGCTTTTTTTCCATTTCAACATTATACCATTATCCAAGTTCCGCCATTGTGTTGCTAAAAGTGATGTATATAGGTACTTTCATCAACTGAGAACCATTAAGAGGTCCATAGAACAAAAGATCCCGAATCTAATATATATATATATCCCTTCCTACCTTTCCATCTCCATAACTATGTAAAGAGTCTATACTCTCCATAACTATTCATTATGAAAATCATTCAACCATTCTATACTGATGCATAGCAAAAAGCAAAGCAATAGCAATAGAAGTCGCCAATATCCCATCCACTCCCCTATGATTCGTCTATTAATTTTTGAAAATAGTAGAAATCGTTCCCATCAATCGATGTTTCCAAACGATTCTCCAGACAAAGACATCGTTCTCGTCCTTCATCGTCGTCGGTCGACGTAGTCGTAGTCATAGTCGTAGTCGTTCTCGGTCCGCATTGTTCTACAGAAACAATGGTCCATTCCGATGAAAGTCAACATTAAGGATTGAAAAATCAGTTCAACGACCCTCTTTCTCTACATTTCGGCAAATGCCACCCCAGTGTCGTATCGTGTACCGTTATGTCACTTCAGATTTTAATGAGAATAAATAAGCGATTAAGGAGCTCGCTCTAGCTATACCAACAGCATCAGCATCAGCATCAGAGTGTATATCGTATACTGCTTTTAGTTGTCAGAAAACAAAAACCCACTGTAAAATTAAAATGTCCTTCATTTAATTTACGAAAATCGTTTTTTGGGTAATTTCTCGACAAGAGACTATAGTTGATGGAGGAAAAAAGGAACGAGGAAGTAGGAAGTAGAACGTAGAAGGACTATCAGAAAAATGGAAATGGATATGTTCAATGTTCATACTTTACTTTACTCAGGCTCAGAAGCAATACCGATGAATGTGATTCTGTAAATCGAGTGAATCTCCAACTTGTCCTACCATAAACCGCTAGTTTACAATGCACAATATACTTATCGTTTTGCAGGATATCGTTCAGTTCAGTTCAGCCAGCCATGGCATTTACAGAGAAAAAGAATTCTCTCGTTCGTTGGTTTGTTCGTTTGCTGCGAAGGACATTTGTCGTTCGACGGAAGTGGAAGTTATACCAATCCCACATGAAGACCAAGTATCTACAGCAGCACCACATCAGGACCAGTAGCTGGTAGGTAGGTAGGTAGGTAAGTCTAGGTATTTATACATGTACATAGGTAAAAGAACCGATTTAAACGAGTCCAGTTGCAATTTTAATTCAACCAAATTTTAAATTTCTACCCACGATTTTATATCCTTGATTCGATTTGCAACGAAATCCTCCAGGATATCCTGCATCCGATGGTCAATTTGGCAACCATTTATTCCGCCGTATCTTTGCTGCCGTCGGCCACTAGCTCCGTTCTTTTCTACTACACAAACAAACGTTTTCGTCCTGCTGCTGCTGTTGGGTTTTTGTTAAAGTAAGAGTGCGGGCGAAGGACGAAAAAGAGCTTTGTTTTTTTTTCTGTCCGGGTGGATTTTATGGGTTCCACTCTACGATGGGAATCTTTAATGATTTTCACGTCTTTTTTTTGTTTTTGTTATTTTCGTTTCGTTTCTCTACTCTCGCACTAGAGTGTCCTAATTTTCCTTTGTCGGTATTTGGCAGTCAGTGTTCGTCCTTCGGGATATTCTATACTGATAGTATAGTAAAGGTACCTACTTTTATCGAAATATCTTTTGATTATAATGGGGCGCCTCCCGCCGCGCGCGCCGTCGCTACCGCGCACAAGAAATCCCAGATTGAAATTTGTTTCTTCTTTTTCCTTTGGGTATTAAAGTTTTTCCCTTTTTGACAAAGAAGAATAAGAAGAAACTTAAAATTTAAACTTGCTTTTGCCAAAATAACGAGAAGATAGTTCAAGATAAGGATTATGGGGATATCGAACGCAAGCTTTATGACAATATACCTTCTAGGCAAACTATAAACCCAGAGCCGCTACCAAGCCGCCGCGCGCGCCCGCCGCCCGTTGCCTTCTTCGAGTTAAATCTTGTAAAAGATAGAACAAATATTTTTATTCGATCGAAGTCTATACTTTACCATTGGGATCCCAATTCAATTTTGAATTTTCGAGAAAAGATTAAAAGTGTACCTCTATTTTATTTTATACCTCTACCTACAATGTTTGCCCTAATAAAATATCTAATTTTTATCTTTAAGTTTTGAAAGTTAAAGGGGAAAATAAAGTTTGTATGACATGTTTAGTATTTTGTATTAAACTGTATTTAGAAGAAAATGTTGTACCTACATTAAAAAAGGGTTTAAGGGCTATTTAGATAAAGTACTTAACATATTAAGTTTCAATTTAAAGAAAACAAACAAATTATTCCAAAACAAAATTTAGTACTGATAGCATGTTGGATACTCCAAGGAAAATAAGCCTTTTTAAGTTCGTTTAGGTGCAAACTAAAAATTTAAAGATTGGTTTAGGATTCGGAAATTGCTAGACAAATGTGTCTGGCTTAGTCACGAATTTTTGTGAGATAGCACTTGCTTAACAAAAATAAAATGAACTGTAATAAGTTTTTTTAAGACTTATCAATATCAGGCTTATGTCTCTAAAAAAGGTTAATCATCTAGCTCTGAATTTAAAAAATAAAAAACGCTTGTCTTTGCTCGAAGTTTAAACTGTAAAAAAGCTCATTGTTAAGAGGTTAGCATTTTGCAATTACTCGTAAGTAACATTGAACATAAGGTGTTTTTTAAGAAGGTTGAAAGCTTTAGACAATATTAAAGGGTAATTTTTTAGAGGTATAGAGTACTGTAAAATGTAATGAAATAAAGATAAGACTTTTCATGTTGAAATACCGAACTAAAATAAAAATAAATCACTTGACAGCTGACGAAATAGACGCTAGTTGAAATACTGTTTCCAACGTAAAGTTCTAAATAAATAAATTAGGTGGCGCAACAGTCCATTAAAAACTAATGCCTAGTGACTTACAACTCTCAACCATTCCTGCATGCGTGTAATCTTCTCAGGAATGGAGGGGACCTACAGTTTTAATTGAATCCGAACGGCTAATTTAAGAAAGCACTTTTCATGAAAGGAATTACTCTTGGAGGATTTGTCAATTCCTCGCAAAAGGCAGTACCCGTGAAAAAACCTTTAGGTATGGCACAAGCAGGGATCGAACCCAAGACCTCTGGGATGATAGTCCAGATAGTAACTATCACACCACGGGTACTACTAAAAATGGATTTTTCTGGTACTAAACGATTATGTTGAATTGCTAATCCTTACTGAGTAAAAATGTCAACACAGTTTGGCATCGCAAATGTCAACCATCGAAAATTCACATGCACTTAAGAACACCCTGTATTCTCTTGTTACTTCCAGTCGATTGAGTTTCAACCTACTAATCAAGCTTAATTTGAATATTTCACATGATTTCTTCTAATTAACTTCTAAATTTAATTATTTTAATTTTAAGGCATTTACATAAAACTATGTATTCTTCTATCTTAAGATTTCAAATCATTTTTCGATACCTATCTATCTCTGTGTACCTGGTAAAATGCCAATTTAGTGTTATTGTCTATATCTTCGTCATGATGATGATTTTTTTATAATTGCCTCCTAATTGTGCATCATCACTTCTTTCCAATTATGAAGAGAGTTAAATTTTCCTATTGTCCTTAAATCCAATACAAAACTTGATGATTCCGGAAATACAATTTTGACCCAGTCAGCAAAACAAATGCCGACAATAATGAAAACGACGACGACGACGACGCTATATGTATAATACAATGACAGACGATGATGCTGCTGATGCTGATATCCTCATTATTATGCCATAGGACATGAATGATATGGCGGCCCAGGCCGACGGTCATTTATGCACAAACAACACCCAGATGTTATATACACATTATTTAGGCTCTTTATGTAGCTGATGGGAATATAGCCAAAAGCAAATAAGCCGCTCTATCTTCCTTCGATATGTACAAAAACGGACAACAACGACGACGACCAGGACGAGGACAACGGCGGACTACACCCCCGTGAGATTTTCTTTTTTGTCGGTATAACACTCTAAACGCTAACGCCAGTGGTGAGATAACACAAAACGAAACAGAGAAGACCAAATCCAAATCCAGCACAATCTAACAACGCAACGTCAATAAAATAAAACCCTCTCTTTTGCAGAGATACATATGTATGTATATACAAAATCCTTAAATCAAACGAAATTGAATGCTCACAGAATTACACCTACACAAAATACATATACAAAAGAAGACTCGCTGAACTCTGTGATTAGGTGGCAATTATATGTTCATTAGGCCAACGAATCATCATCATCATCATCAGCAACAACGGCGAAAGAAATCTTTCCTAAATTCGAATGATGATAAAATATTTGTGTTTTTCTTTTTCTGTTTGTTGTTGTTGTTGTTGCTCTTCCGCTTTAGGGGTATTGTACAGAGTTTTGTTGTTTTTTTTTCCTGGGATTCGGTAGATCCTTTTTGTGATGTTGCCAAAAGCGGTTCCGATTCATCTCGATTCTCTGATGGCGAGTGATTAGCAATTGGTAAACATAATAAAAGAACAAAGCAATTCGTAATGATATATGTATGTTTTTCGATGACAGGACTACGAGCAAGGATAGAAATAAATGCCTTCGATGACCATTTAAATAACCTAACAGGGTGTTCGTGAGACTGTATGTTGAGCTAGACCTTATAACGTACAAAATAACGATGACTGATTAAATAAGGATATACAATTCCAGCAATAAAACTTGGTGATAAACAGTGGAAAGAGTCAAAAATATCAAGGACGATTGAACCAATGAGAATATAAAAATAATATATTTCCTCAAAATGTCAAAACCAAAATTTCCAGTCCTGAAGTATTGAACTAAGTGAAAATATCCTTAAATTGATTAAGATATTTTTGGGAAAAAAAAATCAGGAGTCCGAAATTGTTCTGTAGGATCTTAATGAATTATGATGCCATCAAAAACTTATATCTTGGCTTAAAAATCCTTTTACCAAGTTTCAAGGACATTTTTTCCCCATCTGCTTTAATTCACGCTGAATTTTTAGCGAATATCACTTCCACCATTTGCCTAAGGTGAACAAGTATAATGTGCATTTTCTATCAACACAAAATATTTCAACGAAAATTTGTAATTCTGCAAACACCCTTTGCCAATTTTTGGCACCTCTCTTATTCCAGAGGACACTCTATATAATTTATATCATCTATTCTAAGGAGCTTTATAACGTTTTTCGAGGCCGATAATAATAATTGCGGTATATTAGTAGAAATAACCTGGTTTGAGCAGTGAATGTATATTTGTTTGGCTTAGTTTCTGTTGGATTCGAGTTAAATTTTGGAAAATTAAGTATTTTTGGATGTGAGTTATATGAGCCACCAAAATAATTCCAAGGGGAGGAAAAGAGAATGGAAATGGAGAGCAATTTTGTGCCGCAAAATACCGCAATAACAAATTGCCTCATGGTGAATTTTTCGGGACGGTTTTATATTGCATTTTCCTCGCTGCTTGAGTTCAGGGTGTAATGGGAACGTTTGTCACTTGTATTGCACAAATAAATCGTCCCGTCACCTCGTTACTAACACCGAGCGAGCGATATACACACATTTTATATCCTTCTGCATAATAGAGGGTGGTGAGGAGTATGATGGTGATACCACACTATGATGGCAAATAGCAATATACTAAAACCATATAGATACACAAAATGGGTACATATACTCGTATGTATGTATATCGCAGTTCCGTTTGGAATTATTTGAGTGCGGAAATAGTTTACAACTTTTCTGCATTTGAGTTTGTAAATTGCAGTGCTGAAAAGTGTTGTGTTAGGAGGTTTCATGATATATAAATATATATGTACACATATGTATACATATTCATATAATATAAAATATATTAAACGTTAGGTACTACATGACACTTTGCGGGTTGTGAATATTTAATTTTATTCTCACCCAAAAGTGTATATATTTGTTCCCTCTGTACTGAGATGAGATGCCTTTATAAAGAAAGGTAAGAGTATGTATTACCCCCAAAAAATGGGTAGGTATATGCAAGGACGAAGGAGGATGTGATGCGAGATCATATATGAGGTAAACCTACATCTGCATTGCTGCACTGCACAGCACAACACAACACAGCAGCATTCAAAGCAGCAAAGCCAAAATCCATGAATAGCAAAGTGAGTCAATTTGTTTTGAAAAGGTGCGGTTCTTTGTTTTATACACCTCGCTGGGTTTTCAAGGAAAGTTTTTTAACAGTTGCGATTCAATTATATTGGATTCCTGGATTTCTAATAAGGTTGTGCACATTTTGACGTGCTGATGCTAGTAATGCTGATGCTGATGCATTTATTAAAAAATATTTTATTAAAAGTTTGCGAGCTTTCATGTATGTGAAAAGTTAAATCAAATAAAAATGTCACAAAAGTTTTAATGATATAATTTCTACTAAATGATGTTTACTGAGAAACATTTTGATTTACAAAAATATAAATATTAAATTTTAAACGAATTAATGTAATTAAACTTTTCGCCGAGAAAATTAAAATATGATTGTATTAAAGTAAAATTACCCGATAATTGTATCCTTTCAAATTGAATTAATTTTGCAACCGATTAACAATAACAACAATAACGGATTTTTGTATTCTTATGAAACACAAAAATATACTACCAAAGTCCATACTAAGATTTTTAAATTGAAATCAAAATTGTGAACTGTGAACAGAAATATTTGTTTAAGGTTCGTGCGTCAGCTCTTTTGTTTCAAATTGGAAATTAATTTTGTTTTTATTAAAAAAAATAATAAGAGTAATAATTTTGCAAATATAATAAATACAAACAGTACCTTTAAATCAAATTAAATTAAAATAGTCTTAAAGATTCATATTAAGCCTTATCTCTCTCGACTTTCATCTTAAAGTCTCTTCAAAGAAAAAATATTTAAATACGAGAATTCCAATTTTTTTTGTAAAATCTTCGACTTAAAAAATAAAAAGATTTTAAACAGTTTTCTTCAATCTAATGGTTTATTCCCTCTTTTCTGAAGATTCTCTAAAGGCATCACCTGCTCCCGTACAATTTTTATTCCTCCATGGTTCTCAATTAAATTAAAAATAATGACTGAACACCGATAATACTGTCAGTCCGTATATAAAATGTGGTATGTTGTTATCGTGTTGTATTTACAAGGGGCAAAGCAACAAACAATATTCATTCCACTAAATTGTTTTCTGTGGACTCTTCACCAACACTCATCACTCGCCACGATCACTTTGGTTGGCTCGTGTGTTCAGACTTAATCACACAGGTGTCTTGAAAGCCATCTCGCTTTTCAAAGTTGATGGATTTCGTGTTTTGTGTGAAATCAATGAGCGCACTTTTACCAACGACCAACCGACGACGACGTGACGTGACGACGCCTGATAGCATGGTGTTATTTATGAAATGTTGGCCAATTATGTGCAATTCTCATTTGATGTCTAACTTCTGTACAATGTTGAAAAAAAATAATATATCTTAAATTAATTCTTTTCTTCTTATAAAAATTACTATCAAATTCGAATCATTGACCGTTCTGGTATTGATCATAGTCCCAATTAGTTACAATAGAGTGACTTCATGATGTTGTTGTTCTTCGCAAGTTGCTTTAAGATTTTTGCATAGTTAGTAAGTAAGTTATTTTTAATTATATTCCATAAGTCCGTTAACGGATAAAATCATTCTTACAAACAAAAAGAAAACAACTTCGAGCACACGCGAACTTAGATTGCATCGTATTTTTAATTGATTTATGCAAATAAGCTCTTTGAAGCTCCATAGTAATAATACATAATAACAGGTTTAAAAAGTACCTTTGCCTATACATGTTTTGAGAATTTCTTAGCAGGATAAGAATGTTTATGTTGATTTAAGGCTAAGTGGATATTGATTACTTATTACAGCTCATTTCCATTTAAAGTTTGTTTAACGAGTTGTTGATTAAAAGGATATCTCAGCGCGGGAGTAAAACAGAAAATCGACCGAAAATGAGATTTATGAATAGTTGGATATAATTAAACTGGAAAAATGCTTTTTTCCACAGTTTGTGTACAATCTTTTTTTCTTTAAAACAATTAGGACAAATTGTATCCCAGAAATCCCTTGCACTGCATCTTTGAAAAAATTCAAACCCTCAACAAATACCATACCCTCAACAGATATAAATATTGCAATATACTGAAACTGTGGACATGCGAAAATTCTCAAACCAAACCAAAAGTCATCAAGGCAACTAATTAAGAATCGAGTCACTTTTAATTACTGTCATCATCACCATAAAACTCAGCAAAGAATCGTCCTTTGGCTTTTCTCCTTTTTTTTTTTTTGATAAAAAAGAATCCCTAATAACTGAAAATGTGTTTTCTCACCATCACAGCTCGCAAGATGTTCTGTTGATTGCAAAATCCTTTAGGGATTTCCAAATTCTTTCCCACCGTCTGTCCAACCGTCCGTCCACTCGCATGTCGCATGATTACTCTGGTATAAAAAAAAAGCTCAAACTGTTTGCTCTCATTTGGAAATATTTTGCTGAGGATGGAGATTCCCAGTTGAATTTTGGTTGAAATTTATATTGAAATGATAGCAAATATTACATTTTTGTTTCTTTTATCTTTGCTTTTTTTAATCGGTTTAATTTTTTTTATTACTGCATCCTTTGCGGGTGTTAAATTAAAATTAAGTTTATTCTATTGGGACGAAGAGAGAAAAAAGAAGAAGAGAAAGGGTGTAGTGATATAGTATTCCAGAGTGGAACATTATTTTTTGGATTAAAAAAAAATATGTAATGGAAAACACTACATTTTTCTCCAATGTACTATAAATAAGACTTAATGGGTGAAAATTGTAAAAAAAGGGAATATTTTTATGAGGTGAAGTTGTTTGTTTTTTAAGAGTACAAATTTAATGAAAATATAGCAATCGAAATGATAAAGTTGAGTCAATAGCTCAAGGACTGAGATTAAAAATATGAAAACATTCATGGAGAGTTAATTGCAGTGGCGATGTCATCAATTTATTCACCTGACATTGTCAAAATGTTAACTCGGGAAATATAATCGGCACAAAATAGAGAGGGGGGGGGATTTAAAATTAGCTTAAGCAAAAAAAGTGGAAGAAAGGACTAAATCAGGACATTAGTAGAAAGCCCACAAAGTCTGGGGTTTTGGTTTTTGGTTCCCAATTAAATATCGGGAGCGAGTCGAAATACTGTATTTTAAAATACTGTATGGTCAAAATTCTGTATGATACTGGATGTTCATGATACTGTATAATTAATATTCTGTATTGAAAAATACTGTTCATTTTAAATATCGTATCTCAATATGCTGTATTGTTAAAATACTGTATCTCATAGTACTACATGGTTTTGACAGATCAATTATTTGGTGCAATTGTTTATGCGATTTTTGATAATGATAAGAACAATTTATGTAAAAAATTTGAGAGTGATACAAACAATTAAGAAGAAGAAAATGAAAAAGAGAAAATAAGAAGATGATACCTTCTTTCCACGGTCATGGAAACGCTGATAAATTATCAGCTTAAGAAATATTTCGAAGATCGAAAGCTTCTTAATGACTGGCAGTACGGCTTTCGCAGCAATAGGTCAACTGGTGATCTCATGGTTCATCGCACCGAATAGTGGAGCAAATCTTTATATCGTTTTGGAGAAAGTAAGATTATTGCACTTGATATTTCAAAAGCATTTGATAGGGTTTGGCATCAGGTCCTCTTATCGAAAATGCGTGCCTTCGGTTTTCACGAATCCCTGCTTCATTGGATAAGTAATTACCTTTCGAATCGTTCAATACAAGTAGTATTGGATGAGTTCAACTCTGAAAACCACAAATTAAATGCTGATGTACCCCAGGGCTCTGTTCTACCTCCAACACTCTTTCTCATTTTTATTAATGATCTCCTGTCTGCAACTTCTAATCCAATACATTATTTCGCTGACGATAGTACTCTTAGCTGTTCATATTCGTTTTCAGATTCACATCCCTCTACTTGGGATGTGGAACTGCAACGACAAAATATGATATGTTCATTAAATTCCGACCTAAACAGCATTCTACAATGGGGATTAAAAAACCGCGTGGAATTTAATGCTTTGAAAACCCAATGCTGTCTTGTATCGTTAAAGCGAGATACACCCCCTTGCCATTATCCATGGAGGGCACTTGCATCGAGGAGACTGAACATCTCGATATTCTCGGTATGTGTATCACCAACCACCTTTTGTGGAACGATCACATACGCGATTTCGCCAAAAATTCCGCAAGTTGTTTGGGTTTTTCCCTCTGATCTGGCTGTTATCTACAAAACTTATATACTACGTCCAAAGCTTGCAACTTACTTAAGCCTCTTCGACAGCATTGAACGTAGAGCATTTAAATTAATTGGTGATAACACTATCATAGGATCATTTACGTCGCTTGAACATCGTCGTAAAGTTTCTTGTCTTACGCTTTTTTACCGTTATTTTAAGGGTTTATGCTCAAGAGAAATAGCCAGCTGCAGTCCTCCTCTTAACCAGTTCAACCGTCATACTCGCGCTTCTAGGAATGCTCATACCCTCGAGCCCAACTTCGGTCGTACTGTCAAGTACAGAGATTCGTTCTTTTGCCGTACTTCGCGAATGTGGAATACCTTACCACACTTTGTTTTTCCCAGCCATTGCAATATTCAGGAATTCAAAACCAATGTGCACCGACACCTCCTTTCAACCTCTCTCTCCTCTTCCTAGTGCTCACAGTGTGTCTTTACATAATAAGGGTAGTAATATCCCCTTGAGTGTGCGCTTATTATATTATAAAAAAAAATTTATTTTTTTTTTGTTTTTAATAATTCAAGGACTTATGAATTATGTAATTGTTCAAATGAAGTATATTAGAGGACTATGCTAATGAAAATTATTACGATGTTTTCTTTAAAAAAAAGTATTCTGTTTTCAAAATTCTGTATTTAAAAATGCTGTAAATAGGCAAAAAAATAAAAATCGTTTTAATAATGTTAAAAAAAAATTTGAAATACAAAACTTTGATATACAGAATTTTGAAATACAGAATTTTGAGATACAGTATTGTGATCCATACAGTATTTTGACCGCAACCCTTAAATATCACCTAGAACAAAATGTGGTAACTAGTCTTTATCAATATTTTTGAAAAACTCTTGACGGTATAAATTCTTTGATCTACAAACTCCATAAAAATCTAAATTCATTGAATTTTCAAAAATTGCCAAAAAGTAAACATTAAATAAACAATCCGCAAAGAAAAACGATTCCAATCTTCAAATAAACCATTATCATCATCGATCAACAGAAGAAATATTCAACAATGAAAAATAAAAACATATATCGTCTCAAATTACGAGCAAAGTTAACATCACTAACGATATTGAATATACGAGTCTAGTGTGTGGTGCGGATTTAAAATTCAAAAGAAATCGCGGGCGCGTGTCATTCTGTTTCCTGTTCCTTGAATTTTTATTTGTATACGAGTATGTACACAAAGTGCATGCACATGAGAAGAGAAACATCTGCATCATGCACAGCACATAACATATCCTAGATTTGGTGTATAGAGAGATGAATTTGAAGATGAAGGTTGAAGGTAAATTCTTTATTTTTCTTATTCTTTTGTATGAAAACATCTTCAATAAGGTTACGTCTTAGCCGTCCGTCGTCGTCGTTCGTATTTCTCGGTCGGTCTTCGATATCGCGCGAGATTTGCCCGCAATAACAGCAGCGACAGGAGCAGTGCTCTTTGTATAAGGATATTGCAATTGATTCCTGAGATGCCAGGAGCAGTGTGTTATATGTATAGAGGTCCAAACGGAAGTTGCTTTGAAGGAAGGAAGGAAGAAAGAGCAAACGCGCGAGCAAAAATGAATTTTGGTTCCTTATTATTTTTGAGTGTGCGGTATAAACAGATGTGTTTTGTAAGAGTGCGTAAGGTGGGGCACAATCCAAAAATCTGCAGATTTCAAAGAGAGAAAAAGGACTCGGATTTATTTGTTCTGCGGTATTATTTTACATTTTTTTTTATTCTTTCTTTTTTTTTGATAAGAACCACCTGAAGGGACTTTATTTGTTCTAAATGATGGTTTTCTGTTTATTTTTCTTTGGTTGAAGTGTGCCTTGATTTAGTTTTGGAATTCAAGAAAAATAAAAAAAAAGGATCCCCGGAACAGATGTTTTATTTCGCGGATGATAAGTTCAATAGACGCGCACTTACTTACATTTACGTATGTATGAATTTACTTTGTATAGGTATTGGGACATATGACGTGTGCGCGACTTTCGTTCTAAGTTTAAGGATTTCAAACTGATATGGCGTGATTTTAATTGATGTTTTGTTCTGATTTTGTATTGAATGTTTACGTTTCTGACATTTTTAAACAAGGGCATGACACAAAGTAGGAAGAGAAATGTTCCTGAAACACAATATTATACAAATTTAAGACATAATTGTACAGCTTAGCGTAAGTCATAAAAAGGACTATAAGATGTATACAGTCAGCAGAGTACAGAATTTATGAAGTTACTAAACAGACGAAAGTTTGTAACTCAAAAAAAAAATGTCGTCCAAATAATTTCTATACAATTTGTAGCAAATCAAAAAATGAACATTGTAGAGTTAATTAACTGGTCAACAGGTCATTTGTGTCTAAAATATAACTGCACAGTTTGTATAGTTTTATTAGTACCCATTTCAAATCGAGGTTGATAGTAAGTAAGTTTGTTCATTTATTATATTCCATGCATATTTAAAGTAAATTTCTTCATGAGTTTAATATGATTTAGCTTAAGGTCATCACCATAATGAAGAATATTTACAACATACAACAATAGGGTTTTATTAAAATAAAATTAAATTTTAAAATAACAGCGAACTATTCGGGTTCTATAATTCAGTGCCATAGTCGTTTAATTATTCAATATCTCCCAACTAAGACTTCCATTTAATTTTTTTTTGTACATAATAAGCGCACACTTAAGGGGATATTACTACCCTTATTATGTAAAGACACAGTGTGAGCACTAGGAAAGGGAGAGAGGGGTTGAAAGGAGGTTTCGGTGTACATTGGTTTTGAATTCCCGAATATTGCAATGACTGGGAAAGACAGAGTGTGGTAAGGCTTTCCACATTCACGTAGTACGGCTAAAGAACAAATCTCTGTATTTGAGAGTACGGCCGAGGTTGGACACGAAGGTATACTGATGAGCATTCCTAGAAGCGCGAGTATTACGTTTGAACTGTTTAAGGGGAGGAATGCAGCCGGCCATTTCTCCAGAGCATAAACCGTTAAAATAGCGATAAAAGAGGGTGGGACAGGAATACCAATATCAATACTATCGCCTCAAGGAAGTTGCAGGAGCACCAGCCCAGATATGGGAGCTATACTCAAGCTTTGGCCGTATATAAGTCTTGTAAATAACAGCCTGATCAGAGGGGGGGAAACTTCTAGCATCGCCTAAGAAAACCCAAACACCTTGCGGCATTTTTGGCGACATCGCGTATGTGATTATCTAAAAGTTCGTTCATGCTTATTATGGATTGAACGAAGAACCTTACTTTAAATATCACACTTATTATTAGTGGGAATGGGAATCGATTCAATAAGTAAATACTCTTATACTGAGAAAAATGAGCTAACAGGATATAACCACTGTAAACTGATCGAGCTACATCATCCAGTAAATTATCAAACGTGTTCCAAGAAGTGTGAGTCCAATTTCTGGTTTAATCTGAACTCTTCCTCCACAATCAACTACTAATTCTTCCCACTTTTTTTTGGGTCAAATAGAGTAATCTTCTTTCATTCATCTCTAGCTGCTTCAAAAAATATTCGAAGAGTATTCTTAAAGTGTATTTAAGAAAAAACGATGGCATAGTGTTTTCAAGATGAGTCATGTAATTTGTAGTATAGGCCGGCAACTGAAAAATGCCTTTGAGTATTTTTGAAACTTTTCTACCACATAAAACCAGTAACCCCACGCTTGCATGATAGCAGAAGCAGTGTGGTACGAAAAAATTGGTCTATAAACCTATACTCTATATCCAACGCCCCCAGATTGATAAAATAGCTCTTTTCGCTTCAGTTAATTTAAAAAATGTTTTTTTGAAGATAAGATTACAACAGATCAATACACAAAGGTACTTGTACTCTCAAACAATTTCCATATTGTGTATTTTGTAGGACCTTTCCTTTCTTGAAAATCGTCATATTAGACCTTTCAAAGTTAACAGTCAGTTTTCTAAGATTACAGTACCACTCCAGCCGGTCTTCAACAAAATCATTTATGAACAAAATGAATAGCAAATTACTCAACACACATCCTTGCCTTACTGTCGTTTGAGTTTTGAATTCATCCGACTTAAATATTGTCCGTCCCATACATAAGGCTTTTTCCATAATCCATACATTGCTTTCAAAAATAAAATACACAACATTGCTTGAGATTTCCAAAATATTAAGCTTATAATATAACTATGCCTTGGCAATGGAATTAAAGGCAGCTCGGAAATTTGCGAAGAAAGCATATTATAACTTCTTCTTTATTGCTTTGTTAGCTGACTCAAAACTGTATCAATAGGTTTGGATTTTTGTTATCATAGCCATCACAATATTTACAATAGTTAAGAAAAAAGGAAAAGTCAACAAAAATAATGAATTGTGACCATTTTGAATGAACAAAGGCAAAATTTAGGGGGTTTTGGACATTTGGTTATCATTTTACCCTAAAATCGAATACAAAAATCTTAAAATAAACTCAAATACATTTTTTGTAATGTTGTCTTGTTGATTTGTGTGATTTCACTTATTTCAAATAAAATTAAGTATCACGCTCCTAGCATGTAATTAATAAAATGAAAATCACAAAATGGCTACTTTAAATGTTAGTAATTTTCTAAATCATTTAAAATTAAAAGATCCGTTTCCCAGATTAAGGCTATTTTGTTTTTTTTTTTTTAAATTATAAACATAAATGGCTCATAATTGTTTTTATTTTTTTATTTTATGTCCTTTTGAAGTTTTATACCTAAAATAAGTTAAGTAATTTGCGCAAATATGCACCTAATACACTTCTAACTTTGTAGCTAATTCAATATTTTTTTCTTTTATATGGAGTCCTGTAGATGAATAAAATTCCTAAAGTTCTAAAAAGACCATAAATCAGGCTAACTTTTCAAATATCAAAAAATAACAATTTTGATGAATATTAAAGGAAAACAATAGTTTCAGTTATGTATAGAGGAATACACTCCACAGTGAACATAACAACAGTTTCCCCATTAATCTTCTTACAGAATTTCAAAACTGCACATATCCACACTCTGTATATACGGGAAAAATAAAATAAATCGACAATGATGACGATGACGATGACGACGATACGATGGACGAAAAGGATGAAGGAGAGAAAAACTTCCAATCAAATCATCGATGTATCGTAAAAATTTCCTTCCGTATGATACTTCCGGTGTGCGGTGCATTTGATACGCCCGACCCGCCCGCCTTCGCATTGTTCTAGGGTAAAATATTGACCATCGATCATTAGATCCGCTTGTGGTGGCCTTTCACATGCACTCGTTTGGTCACATTTCTAGCTACATAAATCTGTATACATATAAGCAATGGTATATTTACGGGACGGCCACCCTAATCGATTTTACCCGGTTTTGTGTGTTTGCAATATTTTGTTTGATTTTTGTATTTCCTTTTATTTTTTGTTGTTGTTGTTCATATTCCTTTAACTCTCCTTTGGTTTTGTGATGACTGACATTAAAGGAAAAAATCCGACAAAAGTATCCTTGCAATGTTCGTATAACCTTTACTTTAAACACACAGAGTTACATAAAAGAATAATAAGAAAGAAAGAGATGCCTGTTGGTTGCCTTTAAATGTACTAAATTGGCGGAAAATTACAAACAACATTATGGGCATGGTCAGCTTAAAAGGAATAATAACAAACGTTATACAATTGCGAAGCGCATTGACCCATTTTGATTTGAAATATTTATTATACAAACACAAAGGACATCGACGAAAATAAGGACCTTTTTTGCCCTTACTGATAATGACATTTTGCCAACTCCTCAACAGGGGTCCACTAACGACTATAACGACCAACGACGACGACTACGACGATGATGACGATGACGTTGGTCGTGTCAGAGAGATGCTTTTTTTTATATCTTAAGGTAAAGTTACCTTATTCCTTATTTTATTACAAATGGTTTTCGTTTGGATTTTTCATCATTGGGATTGTGAAATACAAGGCTTCTGCAGGTAAGATGTTAAAAAGGATAAATGTCTGGGGAGTATCTTGTGCGACAAATTGAAACGACAATATTTAGAACACTATCTAACAATTAAAAATTGTGCTGTAGTGTGAGCGATGACATTTTACTCAATACACATCTCGCCTTTCTGTCACTTTGTCGGTTTTCGTTCAAAGGATATCTTTTATCCCTCTGGTGATGCTGGATGCTGAGAGACCACCATCGGAACAGATTCATTATTATCTCATACACATCATCGAGGGTATACGAGATGTGTATAGGAAATTCTTCAAAGTGGTTGCAGAGACAAAACCACTCTTCCCGGTACTGCGATGATGTTTATAAATAGATTCTACGAGATATACTCTCGAGAGATACAGAGATTCCAAGGCGCAAAGGACATCTCGTTTTTGTTTAACTTTTTTTTTAAGTGTATGTTTGCATATTGTATCAAAGCAACATTTACCATAGGTTTTATGATTGCAAACTTATACTATGCATAAATTTGCATTAACTCTTGATGAAAAGAATGAATGTGATACGTTCCGACAGTAACCGTGATGGCGGCGGCGGCGTAGACGACAACATCGACGCACGATGCAAGTTTCCGTTTCTTTTTTATTGTATATATATTTTTACTGATATACTACAGAAAAGTTTTCATATTGAAGTTGACGGTGTATTGTATACGTATAAATTTATGGTACAAGAATAACGATTCTTTCCAAGGATAACGCGCTTCACCTGAGGCGCAGTTTTTGCAACAGCACAACAAGGATTGGAGAGAAAATGCATGATAGGTTGTTGTGTTGTTAAACAAGGATAAAAGAAAAATAAACTTTGAACTTTTTTCATATCGTATATTCGTTACTCGTAGTGGAAAAGTGAATGCAAATTGGATGGGAGGTCCTTGAGAGAGACGACGACGACGAGGTGACATTTTCATATATTGTAACAGATTTATCTTTACTTTGTTGCTATTCTCGTTGTTGTTGTTGTTGTTGTTGTTTGCTATTTTAACCTTAATATAGGTACAGTATATCTGAGCTAAAAGCAAGTTTTTAAGTTTAAAAATGGAAATTAATTCGGAGGAACTATACTCATAAACATGATTAAATTGTGTATGAGCTTCCAAGTAAATCTATTAGCTTTTAAGTATACACCTATTTCTAAGACGTTCGGTTGTTCTAGGAACTTTTGAAGTGACTAAGAATATGCTAATCTACTGCAAAATGATTGTTCTTCCAAGAACTATTCTATCTTATTTCGATAGAAACTTTGGAGTAGTCTTAGGTATGCTACATGTGTTTTTGTTATTGTTGAATACCTCTGAAATCACAACCCTTGTTTTTTGAAAATTTCATGTCATATCATGAGTTTCCTGAAACACTTATGAAATATATACACAATTCTTAGAAGGTACCTTTTTTTGTTACGTGTGTCAAGCTTTTGTATTTATCAATCTCCATCTTTTGACTTGCAGCCAATATGTAGCCCAGTTTTTTTTCGTAATCATTGATTATATCGGTTTGGAAAAATATAAACATTCATGTGAATTAATTTAACCATCACATCGATAATATCTCAAAACACATTACATATCAAGTGCAGTGTAATTGCAAAAGCAATTATAAACCAACAAACAAAGAATATAACAACTGCGACAAACTGATGGTAAGGAGCAGGAGAAACAAAACACAAAAACAAACTACCAATGCCAATATAACCAACTGCCCAAACACCATATGGCAGCCAATATGGTCAACAAAAGGCGCCCATTATTGCTGGGGTCTGGCCTGGACTGGCTTGGCATGGCTTTTACAAAGTGGCCAACGAATGTCCACTGCATACCACGACTTCTCTTGGCCATATAAGGACACTATCAGCAGCCGCGTTGCCGCCCAATCCCTGATGCGATCCATGATCATTCTTATTCTTCTTCTTTTGTATATATCTATAAGTAAAATATGTTGCTACTGCTGCTGTTTCTGTTGTTGCTGTTGCTACTGCCATCAGCTATACTGTTGTGTTTTTTGTTTACTCCTCCTGCCAGAAGGTGCACTCTGATGGCTTGGCGGCACAGGTTTCTTAGTGACATCTTTCCCCCATGCCGCATGCATAATATGCAATTGAATGATTACTGAATTTGTAACAAAAGATCGCACGTGACAAATCCATAAATGGAAGGTTGCTGTCATCCAAGATCGCTGATCCTTCATAAGCGATACGAGAGTTTACCAGTTGTCCGACTTCAGCGACGACCAACGACGTCCGTCGTGTTGTAGAGCGCGGTTGATGATGGAACGCGCGCCTTCTTGCTATTTATGCACAGCACGAAAAACCTATCCATCGATCAGATCTCCGATCGCCGATCACCATCGATCGTCGTCGTACATCTGTTCGGCATTAATGATTTTTATTTTTACAAATACAAGCCACGCCAATGATTGACCATCAAAAAAGTGTAAGCAGTTTACTTGAGAGAGGGTGAGGGCGGTAGAAGGATAAGCAACGCATCAAAAACTTATCAAAGTTCTAAAAACTTGCCAAAGTACCTCTGGAATCCGGCTGCTGATTCTGATGCTGATGCGAACATCATTGCCATCCATTGAGTTTGAGTGTTGACCATCATCATCCGTCCGTCGTCAAACGGAGGAGCACACAGTTTCCCCGAAGTTATGCGTCAAACAACGGCTCCAGTCCCGGACAGATAATTAAATTCCCGCATTTTTAAGAACGTCACCAGAATGAATATCTCGTGTGTCCTTTCATAAATAATAAATAAATATACGCACTGATCGCAAAGCGAGTGTCGGCACTCGCCAAACCTCACCAGCGCAGCACAGCACAGCACAGCAGCACTCAATTCTTCTACCACAACAACAATAACAACATGATGTTCCAACATACACCCGCCATTAGAGGTAGAGAGAGGTCTACTGCTGCTTGCTGGCCAAAGTAAAGAACTGGTTAATTGAATAAACTTTACGTCACATTCTGAAGAGCGCGATTCTTTTCTGTTGTTTTTATACTTCTTATGGTCCGGTACGGGACGACAACATCTTGCGCATGATGATGATCTCAATGATAACAAAACCAGATCATGTCTCGCACTTACAACCGTGCTTTCATTCCGTGCCACCTGAGCAAAGATTCCTGCGCCTCCTGCCAGCCAAAGCATCAGCCTGCACGCGGATAAACGATCGAGTCCCTAAAAGGAATGTGGGCGCTGTGCCATGTTCTAGCCTCTTCTGCTGATGGTACATGCGATGCGCAGTGCGTATGGTGCGCAGCGCATCCATCTATTCATCAACTAACAACTCCTGCAATTCCCTCTGAACACACACACTGCACAAGTCGCACAATAATTCACTCATTAATTAAAGGTTTTTCATTCATGAAATGCCACTGAATTGTTACTAATGTGCCTTGCGCGTGCGCCATATCTCGTCAAATGTCATCTTATGGCACGTCTGTCGCTCGTGGATACTCGTTTTTTCTCCATTGTAATTATTTTAAGTTTATTATAAATATTTACGGACGTTGGTGCCAGGATCAACAGGCAAGAATTACTCGCGTAATGCGACTCTTTTTTTTTTGTTTGCTTTTCTGTCTGAAAATGTTTAAAGATTTTTCATTCACTCTCTGTCAAGTAATATGACTGTCAAACCATCTATGGTCTGGTCATAAGGACTTGTTTTGCAAGTGATGATGTTTTTATTTTAAACTGCAATGTTATTAAATGTCCGAATAAAACACATTACAAAAAAAACTGTGAAGAAATGTTATTGAGAAACTTTAAAGCCTGTTACTTTTTTTTTTAACCGTGCAACCTGAGAATGAATGACACATTTTTTGTAAAAATTATTTTTTCTTAAATATTTATCTGTACAGCTCCTAAGTTTACAGTTAAAAATAATGTAATTGAGCAACCTAACACATTTTGTATTTTTAAGTTTTTACGTCAGCTCTTTTGTTTGTCTCATATAAACTCTAAAAAATACCATTTCTTTGCATTCTGCTTGTGAAAAGTTCATCAATAAAACTTTTTAAGTTAAATTTTTAATAACAAATTTAATATTTTGTGCAATGAATCAAAATTGAAAACCCAGAGCTCCTTTTAAATCACATGATTGAGATTAACAGGATAATGCCAAAATAATTGGAATCAAATTAAAATCATTCATGTGCCTACCTGCAGCCTCCCTGCAGTGTCGTTTACTCACAATGTTGGGTGACATTTTTTTAGTTCAAAATGTTTAATCAGATTGTTTATCGTTACTTTACATTATATAATATGTATGTTTTACACGCTGACCGCGATCGACTTTTTAGATTGTGCACTTGCCATCAATTTAAATGCAACCGAACACGAATGAATAAACGTACTTGATGTGCACTAATGAAGATTTAATTGATTTGGTTAACCCATCAATAATCTAAAGGTTGACTCTCGCTCTTAAAACACACGAATAACGAACAGATACAGCCTCCTTTAGGATTGACCATCATCAGTGACGACCACCGACCGTAGAATCAGATGCAGAAGCAGAAGAAGGGTGATCTCGATTGCAGAATTTATATTTCGATTGAATTGATTAATTGAACAGGTGTTCGATGACGATGTTGCCCAATGCACAAATGCACACTGCAAAGATGATAATGCCATCCATCGTCTGTCCGTAAATTCATACAAGAACATATCCCAGAGACCAGGAAAACAGGACAGTAGAAAAGACACAGGACACAGAGGACAGGACGCGATTTACATTTTTAATGTAGTTTCGGATGCGCATATCCTGTCCCTCTGTGTATGTACATACCTATATAACACATGTACTCATATGGGAAGAAATCCAATTTGCAGGACCACAAATGACCAAAACGCAAACGACAAATAATCAAAGAATAGAGGAGAAAAATCAACATTGCTTTTTCAGTTGCAGTTGCAGTTGCAATTGGGCACATATTATATCCCATTGTGTAGATGTAGATATGTCAGGTTTTCTGTTCTGTTCTCATCTCCTTTATGAGATAGAGTTGAAAAGAGCCCCTATAAGTTTCGTTCCTTCAAAGATCAAGGCATCAGAAATGTCCTTAATTTATATGTTTGACCATTTGCAGGACTCATTCAATTCAATTGCTTTCAAAAAGAGAGAAAATATAATCCCTACAGGCAACCGCACCACACCACCATCACAAATGCCGTATTCTGATGATGAGAAAGACATTTTACGGATACTATTCCTGATGCTATCCGTACCTCTTTCTTCTATCGCTTCCTGATCCAAATTGAATCTGGGTATATATCTTTTTAAACTCTCAGCACCCCCGTATTTGGGTTTTATGCCTTTGTTGTTGCATTCTCAAAGGATAATTTTTGCCCATCAATGACCATCATAGGTAAGTAAACCTGCATTTCATAAGGAGTGGGTTGCATATCCTCTTACTCTCTGCATGCATGTTAGTTTCCTTCCTTATTCCTTCTGTGGATTTTAAACTCAAAGATATACGTAGTAGTTATAAGTTATTATATCTATTTGAAAGTCATGATAAGTACATAAAGGCGATTGTTTACTAGAATTTTCGGATTATTTTCCTATATTTTGATGAGCATACTCTTATACTTTTCAGGACTTATTTTCTGTGCATATTTTCTCATATTATGCGCATTGTGGTGGTATAGCACACTGATGATATGATTTTGTTCAGTCCTCAAAATGCAATTATATTGGTAATGCGCTTTGCGGATTTCTGGAAGGACGAACATGAACTGGACATACTCGGACATATATACATACATAATACATCACATATGTTCAGTTATTTGTGTTTTTATTTTTAATTCATACTCATCATCCTTTTTTGTACCTTAAAATTTTTAGCTGGCAGAAAAAGAATAATTGAATATCGTTTTATTTCATTAAAAATAATCTGCATTGATTAGTTTTGCAAATTTGATGAACAAATTTTCCATTTGGTCTATTTTCTAGGGTAGATGAGGAGTTGTTTTTTGTTTTTTTGTGGTTTTAATAATAATTGCCCTTGCATGTGGAAAATTGATTTATTGAAGGCTGTTGGGAAAATTACATTAAATGGAATTTGAAATTTTTTTTCTATTTTAATCATATTTTCATAGTTTTTTTTTATGTTAGGAATTTGAAATTAATTAATTAAGAACTTTAACGGGTTTTCAAAAATAGAATTATTTGAAAATATGAAGGCTAAATTAAGTAGGTTAATTAATGCTATCATTATTATGGCTCAATTCATTTATGATATTGATATACAAAATTTGGCTTATCATATGTATACGATATTTAAATATGTCATAGAAACACGGTAATTGGAAACAGTTTTTATAACAAGTCATTTAGATAGAGCGAAAAAGCATTTCAGTTTTATTGAAAACTCTCGAGTGTATTATTTTTTTTTTTATTAGTTTGTTAGAAATTTGAATTTGTGATTTGATGAAAAGGACTTAGAATTAAACCCGAAATCTATTTCGAAGCATTCTCATTCTTCCGAGGAATAGATGTAAAATTGTTTCTTTAATAATTGTATTTAAATTAGAAGAAAATGGTTATTGTGTCTTTAATTTTTAAGAAAAACTTTTTAAGTGGAAAATATGTTCCAATAAAATTATTCCACGAAAATCAGCTCCTCAAGGGAATTTTATTTAAGAATCTATTAAATTTTTAAAGTAAAATATACAAACTAGGTTCTACATTTCACTTTCAAACAAAATTAAATCGAAATTTACAATAAGCGATTGTATTGTCGCCTTTTGCAGCTCATGAAAGGTCTTTGAAAATTATAATTCGAAAAACGAGAAATGTGATCAGTGTGAATCAGTTGCTGATTTAATAATTTCCCTGAAATTGATTTTAAAGTGTTAAGCTTTAAATTTCAGGATTTAGTTGACTCACTCATTAAATACCTATACCGGGTGTTTTTTCAAGAGCTAAATAACTTCACACAATAATACAAGACGGTAACGTTGATGCGATGAATTTTGATTTTTAAAATCTGTTAGATAAATTCAAGGCATTTATTTTTAACTCCCCATAGAAATTTATTGTAATCGGTCCGATTTGTCGAATTGAAAATTTTGAAATTTCAAAAAAGTTTCAAGGTTCCTTGAATGGAAATTAAAGGTTTTCAGAGAGATATAGTTCGGGGTACCTTTTATTCGTGGGCCATTTTTTAATATCCAGGGGAGATGTCAACTTCAAATCAATTTTCTACAGATTATAACATAAAAAGATGCAGAAAGGACTTTCAAAAAAATTGAGTGGTAGCTTTTTTTACTACAGTAATTTAAAAAAATAAAAATTTTGCTGAATCAAAATATCTCCTGAACCAAGCTACTTCAATGACCCAGTTTACAAAGAGAATTGAATCGGAATTGAATCAGAATTTAGTGCCGCATATGCTAGGATCAGATCGAATTAGGAATACTCGATCCGATCTCACAAAACAAGGGGAATCGAATCGAAAATTTGATTCTAAATATAATTCGGGGGATCGAGTTATTGGTGTGTGAGGTTTTGCTTGTGTGCGTGTGTTATGTTTTTTCTTTCTTGTTTGTTTACAGATAAGTTAATTTTGGTGTGCGTTTTTGAGTTGTAAGCATTTTTGTACTCAAATTTAAAAGCTACTCAATTTGTTATTTATATCGATAGAGATAGAAGCTACTTACAATACAGTACGCACACAAATAAAACCCAAGTGTAATTTCGATTCCATTTCAATTCGATTCCAAAATCCACTGATAACGTACATATACCTGGATCGAAATCTCAATTCATTTTCGATTCGTTTCCTGGATCTCCTCTTGTAACCAGGGTGAGTGAAATTTATAAAAATAAAAATTTACAAAAATACTACACAAACACTGATTACCGACTGAAATATCTAAATGAATGTTTTGTCCTCAAACTTATTTCATTTTACACAAAATATTGTTGTTTTATATATTACATATTTTTTTTTGGAAAAATTCAATCTTCATTTTTGTTATCTACACTAATATTATAAGGAGGAAAGATTTGTATTTTTGTCTGTAACGAATAAACTCAAAAAGTACTGGACCGATTTTAATAATTCTTTTTTCATTAGAAAGCTACATTATCACTGAGTAACATAGGCTATATTTAGTACTAGATTACTATAGAAATCTTTAGAAATTCCTATTAAAACCAACCGAAGGTGTACAAAAATTAGCCATAAAATGTCTTTCATCGCATACGCTGCGAAGAGTATTAATGATAGGACAAAAAAATGTTTTCTAATTTAGTGATTCATATGGTCGTTTTAATTAGCATGCTTATAACTTAAATATCTGTACCTATTTATGTCTACCCGTGCGAAGCCGGGACGGGCCGCTAGTTAGAAATAAAAACCTTCAAAAAATGCTGCCAAAAGTTGGTTTTAGACTAAAATATCTCGGGAACAAATACAGATATTGAAATCAAACTTTTTTCATCATTTGCAAAATATTGTTGTTAAATTTTTGTTATTAACTTCCCATAGGAAGTTATTTTAATCGGTCCGATTTGTCGAATTGAACATTTTGACATTTCTCGACGTTTCAAGGTCCCTAGAGGCGAAATAAAAGATTTTTAGAGAGATGTCTGTGAGTGCGTGTGTACGTATGTCCGTACGTCAGTACGTTCGCTACCTTTTTTTCGTCGTCTATAGCTCAAGAACCAGTAGAGATATCAGCTTTAAACAAATTTTTTTATACAGATAATGCAGAAAGATGCATAAAGAGCTCTCAAGAAAATTGAGTGGGTGGTTTTTTTACCATAACAATTTGAAAAAAAGGTGAACATTTAGTTTAACCCTAAATATCTCACGAATCAATAACGCTGGAGACTTGAATTAAATTTTGTATTATATATTGTAACGTGATACCAAACAAATATATATTTTTTGAAAAAATTCCAATTAACGGTTTTTTTATAAATCAAAAAAACTGAAAAAAATATTTGTCACCTCGAAAATGATTTTATCTCTAAAACAATTTTGTGCAACGAAGAATGACGTTTTTTACATCTGGTAAAATTTTGAGAAAAATCGAATTGACAGTTTTCTTACAAAAAAATTGAAAACCTAATTTTATCTTTTAAAAAATATTGTTGTCAACATTCACTAAAATTTTGAGAAACATCGAATGGACAGTTTCTTACAAAAAAAAAATAAAAACCTAAAAAAAATTGATAAAAGTTGGTAAAAATTGATTTTCGACTCAAATATCTTTTCAAAAATAAAAAAAAATTGGCTTCAAACTTAAAATCTACAAAAAATAGTACGCAAATTTGTTAAAAATTATTGTTCGATTCTTGATATCTCGTGAAAAATAGAAGATATTGACTTCAAATTAATTTAATTCATCCAATTTGTATTTGTTTATATAAGAAATACAATTTTTTTTTAAATACTACTAAAATTGGTAAAAATTGGTTATTGACTAAAATCTCGTTAACAAAAATAGATTTCAAAATCAAACTATTTCATTATATGCAAAATATTGTTCTTAATTTTTAAATTTTTAAGAATAATTTAGCTGACAACTTTTTTAACAAGACACGAAAACCTACAAACTTATAAGCGAGATAAATCGACAACTTTGTTTACAAAAAACTATTCAAGTGTCTTGAAAACAAAGAAAGGTATTATCTTCCAACTTTTTGGATCTTACTTAAAATGGTGCTATTGATGTTTTGATAAACTTTAAGAAATATCGAAAGTTTTAAGTGTTGCATTCCAACCGCTTTTTTAAATATCATTTTCCGTATATATGTCCACAGTGGCAACGAATTATGTAGTCCATTCGATTAATCAATAAACCTGGCCGTATGGAGTCACTGATGGCTTGAATATCGGTGTCCAATGCTTCAAGAGTTCAAATCGGCATAAACCAATAAACTTGACATAGTCCAGTTTACCACTTTTGGAAATTGACGAAAATATTGAACCAGAAATGAGCTTCATCATTAAATATCAAACTTCTCGTACAGATTTTTTTTTTTCAAAGTAAATTTCGACAATTTGGAACACATTTTGAAATTCTTAACTGTCAAACTATTAAAACATTTATCAGCAAAAAAAAAACACCCTATACAAAAAATGCTTCCCAAAATTTATTGAAATTATGTATAAACACGTGTGGATGGTGTATATTTCATCAAATAATAAACATAAAAGCTTATCTCCTATTTTTGTGTATAGACATTTGGTTAAATAATAATTTGTTGCATTTCATTTATAAATAGAAACCTTCTATATCAATCAATACTCTATCCTCCACTCCCTCGTCACCCTATTCCACCCTTCATAATATATGATGATGATTCATATATAAATTATTATATAGAACACACTATTTTCAATTTCCATCTGCATTTAGGTTTAGTATCTATCTATTATTAATATTATGATCCTTGCGTGCGGAAACCT
This sequence comes from Eupeodes luniger, assembly GCA_951509635.1. NCBI lineage: Eukaryota > Metazoa > Arthropoda > Insecta > Diptera > Syrphidae > Eupeodes > Eupeodes luniger. The sequence continues at coordinate 4,618,226 of OX608074.1, forward strand.
TTATAGATACAATCAAAAAGTAATCTCACAAATTGCAGCATTGTTTACTGACTAAAAATGAATACGCAATCGATTCGAATACGTATGTACATTATATGCATTGCCACGATTGCATGGAAAATATAATACGCTGTATATACAGTTCCTTCTATACTTAAAAACCATTTCATGTATAGGGAATTTTTGGTTTGGTTGTTTTTTAAGGTAAAATATTAAAAACAAAAAGAAACAGAAAATCACAGTAGCAGGTGCCTGGTATTACTCTCAGAAATTGTATTCTACTTTCCACCACAGAAGAGACACAGAAGCATAAAAGACAACTATGTATATATTTATATAGTTACTAGATACATATACATAGACAGCACGAGGGAAAACATTATAAAATAAATAGAAATGAAACAAGAAACAACAATATGAAAAACCAAACTCAAATCAATTAACGAAATTGTTTGCTATCGAGCAGCAGCGTTCCTTCCGCCAGGATAAATAAATTCAACAACAAACTATATGAGTTTGTATGTGTGAACAAATGGTCGTTATTATCCTTTTTCTGTGGCAGCATAAACACTAAAAGCGTTGATTTTGTTTTTCGTTTTTTTGTCTGCAGTAAAGTCGTTAGAAAAGTATGTGGCACAGCAGACAGCAGCAACGGCAGGCGGTGGCGCTAGTACAAATATGAATTTCAAAATTTAATTTGATGATTTGATTTTCAATTTATTTTCCTGTCGAAAATTTAACAAACATTTTTGCAAATCATTTACCTAGATTCTAGATTCGTATATTCGCATTCGTACAATAGATATTAAGTTTATTTTTGTTTTTGGGGAAATGCAAACGCATTAAAATTCTCCCTTCTCGTAGTTATTATGCAATGACAATGAGCAATGAATTATTTTAGCATATTCGTAGAATAGTTTTGTTATTGGGTTAATTTTACTATAAAATTGAATATTATTGTGAGTGGTGAACCGAAAAACGTGAATAATTTAAAAGCATAACTGAACGCGTGTAAATTTTTAAATATGCAGTTTAAAATATAATCAATTTTTCTACTCCAATGGAAAATTATGCTTATTTAATTTTCATCACTATATACGAGTACCGATGCCAGATTTTGTAGATTTCAATATTTATTTTAATAATTAATTTAATCACTTATGTTATAGGTATTGAATCTAAAATCTGACATGACATTCTCTTACATAGAGTTTTGTTGGCTTTCGCATCGAAATTGAAAATTTAAAACATAACCAATTTGAAATCTATGTAAATTTGTTATGAATTATTATTTAGGTAATTATCTACATATATTAGGCATTTAAAATTTTGATTACCTTTTATATTATTTAATAACTTCCCATTGGGAGTTATTCTAATCGGTTCGATTTGTCGAATTGAAAATTTTGAAATTTGTCGACGGCGACGTTTCAAGGTCATTTAGAATTTAAAATATTTGATATCCACGTAATACTATTAAATAAATTTTATTTGAAATATAAGAGAATTATTTAGAATTGATATGTATTTTTAAAACAATTCTACGGAAATTTAGTGCTTCAAAACTTTAAGAACAAGATATCATTTTCAGAATAACTTTATCTTCAAAAAAAGATGGTTTTGATATTTGGTAATTTTTGTTTAGACAAAATTCTTTCCAAAAACATTAAATAGTACACAAAATATTACTAAACACACTAAAAATATACAGATGTATATGTTGTTTAAATTAAGCAGAGAAAGTTGGTTAATAAAGGGTGATTTTTTAGCTATTATCTTTTTGGTAACACTGGTTTAAACAGCTGAAGCACGTTTCCTGTTTTTTTTTCACTGTCAAACATTTTCAGTTTGGTCTATAATTCATCCATGAATCGTCTTACAAACGAAAAATGCTTGCAAATTATTGAATTTTATTATATCAAAATGCGTGCTCTGTTAAGAAAGTTCATCGCACGCTTCTTGTGTTCAGCGACGAAGCTCATTTTTGGTTCGTAAATAAGCAGAATTGTCGATTTTGGAGTGAATATCAGCCAGAAACATTGCAAGAAAAAGCCACAGTTTGGTGCGGTTTATGGGCTGGTGGCATCATTGGACCGTACTTCTTCAAAGATGACGCTAATCGTAACGTAACTATGAATGGTGAGCGCTACCGAGAGATAATATCCAACTTTTTTTTGCCCAAAATGCAAGAGCTTCACTTACATGACATATGTTTTCAACAAGACGGTGCCACATGCCACACAGCAAGCGCAACAATGGACTTATTGAGAGGCGAGTTCGGTGAACATTTTATTTCACGTTCGGGAACGGTCAATTGGCCGCCTAGATCGTGCGATTTAACGCCTTTAGATTATTTTGTGTGGGATTATGTAAAAGCTCATGTCTATACAGACAAGCCCGCTTCAATTGACGCATCGGAAGACAACATTGAAGCATTTATTAGCGAGATACCGGCTGAAATATTGGTAAGAGTATGCCAAAATTGGACTAAGCGGATGGACCATTTGAGGCACAGTCAAGGTCAACATTTGTATGAAATAATCTTTAAACATTAAATTATATTGACCGTTCTATCGATTCAAATAAAGATTTCATGCATTTTTCGAATTGTTTGTGTTTTCTTTTGAAAAACTTTCTTATAGCTTTTAAAAAATCACCCTTTATTAACCAAGTAGGTTGGCTACTAAGCGGAGTAGGTTTGCTAAATTCAAAATTCAACAAAGATAAATTAAATTAAATGAAAATTTTGACATTTCTCGACGTTGCAAGGTCTCTAGAGTCGAAATAAAAGATTTTTAGAAGGATGGCTGAGCGTGCGTGTGTACGTACGTTCGTACGTCCGTACGTTCGCGACGTTATTTTCGTCGTCCATAGCTCAAAACCAGAAGAGATATCGACTTCAAATAAATTTTGTTATACAGATAATAATGCAGAAAGATGCAGAAAGACCTCTCAAGAAAATTGAGTGGGTGGTTTTTTTTACCATAGCAATATAAAAAAAATTGAAAATTTTGGTTAACCCTAAATATCTCACGAGCTAAAAACGCTAGAGACTTGAATTAAATTTTATATTATGTATTGTAACGTAATACCAAACTGGTATATTTTTGGAAAAAAATCCAACTCACGGTTTTTTTATAAATCTAAAAAACTGAAAAAAAAATATTTGTCACCTCGAAAATTTTACGAATAAAAATGATTTCATCTCCAAAACAATCTTGTGCAACGAAGAATAATGTTTTTGACATCTGATAAAATTTTGAAAAAAATCTAATTGACAGTTTTTTTTATAAAAATAAAAACCTAAAAAAAATTAATAAAAGTTGGTAAAAATTGATTTTCGACTCAAATATCTTTTCAAAACTTTGAGATATTGGCTTTAAACTGCTTTTATCTTTCAAAAAATATTGTTGTTAACATTCAGTAAAATTTTGAAAAAAATCGAATTGACAGCTTTTTTACAAAAAATTAAAAACCAAAAAAAAAATTCAACAAAAGTTGGTAAAAATTGGTTTTCGACTCAAATATCTTTTCAAAAATTTGAGATAATGGTTTCTAACTAATTTTAATTTATAAGAAATATTGTTTTCAATATTCGGTAAAATTTTGAGAAAAATCGAATTGACAGTTTTTTGACTAAAACTTGGTAAAAATTTACTTTCGACTCAAATAGCTTTTCAAAAATTACAAATATTAGCTTTAAACTTATTTTATTTCACAGAAAATATTGTTTTCGATATTCAGTAATTTTTTTTATAAAAATCCAACAGTCATAAAAAAACAAAATCTACAAAAAATAGTACGCAAATTTGGTAAAAATTGATACATATAGACAAACTTTTAAGCAAGACAAATCGACAGACGGGATGGGAAGTTATCAGTGTGGGTCGCATCCCAGCCTCTTTTTTCTTAATTGTGTTGTCTCTGCTATTTTCTACAGAGTACCTCAATAGGTATAATATATAAACAGTATTGATTGGTTATCTATAACCGAAAGTTGGTTATTTTTAACCCTGTAATGGGAAAGGACTTCTAAAAAATATTTGGTCCTAGTTTTTAAGGCCACCAATGGAATCATTTCCTGGCGTGATGGTTAATGCGTAGAATTTCCGTGCTGGAGGTTTTGAGTTAAATCCCTGCCTGTGCCACCTAAATTTTTTTACAGGTACTGCTTCTTGATAGGAATTAACAAACTCTTGAAGAGTAATTCTTGTCATGAAAAGTGCTTTCATAAATTAACCGTTCGGATTCAGCATAAATACTATAGGTTGACAGTTGTAAGTTGCTAGGCCCTAGTCCTCTATAGACTGTAACGCCACCTAATTTACCTTTATTAAGAGGAATAGTAAGATTTGACCAATTTTTCTTTACCTATTTTTCAATGGAATTACCAATTCAAATATTCATTTCAATTTATTAAGGTTTCACCTTAAGTCGTTTCTTATTTGATAATCAATAATAAACAATTATTGAAGACTCTTTAGAAAACATTTTCAAAAAAAAAATAAACAAACACAAACCATCCCAGCTTCCAGAAAAAAAAAATGTATCTAATATGAAGGTACTTTGAGGTTAACATTTAAAAACAAAATAATAAAAAAAATTGCCCGAAAACATCTCAATTCAGTTCATTGTCGCAAAATCAACAAATTTATCCAAAAACCCTACAAATCCGGTGCGCCAGCCACCGAAAGACTCTGAATCTCTGATGGTTTTTGAAAAAAGAAGCGAGTTTGTCAAAGTTATTATAAATGTGGTGCCTCTGATGTGCCTCTGCCTGTTCCTCATGTGATGATTTGCTTAAAATCCTCATCGTCGTTGTCGTCGTTGTTGTTTGCTAAATAAAAATAACAATCACCGTGTAAACACCGAGTAAACATCTCATTTAGCCCCATCTAAACATTTGAGATGTTTTTCTCAGGTAAATTGTACCCAAGTCCTTTTGGATTTGGATGATGGCATGGCACATGATGTTGATGTTTTTAGATTCTCTTCGTCTTTATGTTATCCTCATCATCAGCTGGCTTCTCGTCTTTCAAACGTTTTCGTGTTGTTTTGACGACAACGATGGCAATGTCAAGAAGAGAAAACGACGACGACGCGACAACGTGGTGCGATGGTGGTAGTGGCGGCGGCGGCAGCGGTGATGATAAAGGTGAAATGATGCGCTTACCTTCTCCCATTTTGGCAAAGAAAAATATAGGCAATAAGGCGCGTGCTGCTTACAAACAAACAAAAGTGAAAGCACCCCCTTAAGCACCTGGTAAAACATAGACTCAAACATAAACAAAAGAAAGATAGGAGTGAAAATAGTACACATTTTACTCGAGGACACTAAACCACCTGTCTTTGTTTTGTGTGCTATATTACGTCGCGTATAGCTCCACGTCACGTCGTGCGTCGTTGCTACTTCCATTTTAAAAATAGAAACTCATGTGCGTACGGAGTGTTAATTTCCGTTTCCGTATTGCATTCATTCTATTCGTTCTCGTAATCAATGAGTTCATCTCTTGAAATCGATCGATATTTCTATTTTACGAAAGCAGGTTATCGTTTATTATACTTCTTGTTTATTTATTGGTCTTATTTATGGAAAACTTTTCTTTTAAGAATGAATAATAAATTTGAATAGCAATATAGCAACGTCCAACGAACGTCCTATACGTCCTACAAAACATGCTAATAGTTAGATATTTACACGAAAATAGGCAATTATGATGTTCGATAGATTCGATAACACGAACTACTTTAGCCTGATGCTAAAGGCGATTGTAACTATGTTTTCCTTTTCATTGCGTGGTGATTGGCTATTTTGGACTTATTTATAGAGGCTATACCTACATACCTACCTAACTATGTTGAGAAATTCAAGAACTAACAGAGTGTGGAAATAGTGTGTGAAAGACTAATAATATACCCACTTTGTTATTTCTAATCGATAACAAAATATTACTTAGCAACTCCAATGTGATAATTTTAAATAATGGACTATTTAATGTGGCATTTAGGTGTATTATAGTCATACTATTTTATAATAAATGTTATGACAAAATGAAATATAGGTACACCCTTCGAATTTAAATAATACTAGAAACTACCTTGAACTTTTATGAATACATAAGGAAAGTAACCCCAGAATTACTTATTTTTTTGGCAGCAACAGCGATGGAAATAATAATTCCAAGAAAAAATCATTGGCATTGGGACAAGGTTTTCAATTATATTTTTCTTTTGCAAAATGTACTTTTCCAATTACATTTGAAGATATCCTTTTTATAAATGGGATTTCTATGAATAAGGTGGATAATAGTAGTTAGAAATGAAAGCTTATGCTTCTTTTCCTACTAATTCAGAGGTAACCCAAACATTTCTTTTTAAAAGTTAACTTTTTCGATGGGTTTTTGATGGCATTTATTCAAATCTGACTCCAAAATCAAGTCAGGTTTTTGTAATATTGCTTTTAAACAAGCATTTTATATCAAGTTTTTAAAATACAGGGTTATCCATTTTGCGGTTTCATTATATTTCTTTTTTTATTATAAAGTTTGAACGTTGACATTGTGAAATACTACATCATTTAAATGACCACCATGCGGATTGTTGCAAGCATCTATTTTTTTAAGGCAATTTTCGACGACTTTTTGACACATATTGGGGATATCTCAGCCATAACTTGTCGAATGTTGGTTCTTAAGTGCTTAAGAGTTAAAGGTTTATATCCATAAACACGATCCACAAAAAAAAAAGTCCAGCGGTATCTTGGTGGCCAGTTCATATCGCCACTACGAGAAATTACGCGGCCAGGAAATGGCTCTTGCAATAAAACCAAATTCGCCCAAGTTGTGTGGCATGTGGCACCGTCTTGTTGAAACCACATATTCTTCAAGTCGTATTCTCGCCCCAAACAGTGACTTTTTGTCTCTTCAACTTTGTTTATTTTCGTCGCTAAAGAAATTTTTTTTCGAAAAATAGCCGTCTACCGCCTGTTTTTCCAGCACCATTCGACGTATCTACGACGTTGTGAACGGTAGGTTGGCTTCAGTTGTTGTGTGAGCTGCAAATGCAAAATACTAATAGCAGCGATATTTTCAGTTGTACGAGCGAAACGATGATGTACAGGCCTTACAATATCTGTAACCATTCCAGTCTCTTCAAATTTCTTCACAATTTTGCCAATTGCTTGCGTAGTTGGACGATTATGTAAACCATAAACTCCTCTTAAAGCACGATATGTGGCTTTGACAGAATCACCATTTTTGTAGTACGTTTTAACAATTTGTATGCGTTGTGTGATATTTAAGCGATTCATTTTCTTAAATTTCAGACTTTCAACTGACAAAAAAAATTGATTTAACAACTTAGTTTGACAGATGTCGAATTACAGCCCTATACTTTTGAAGCCGCAAATTGGATAACACGTTGTATTGAAAAAATATAAAATACAATGTTCAAAACGAGTATTTTTATAATTTGAGCCAGATAGTTGAAATCAAAGTTCGGATTCAAAACAAGCTCTAAGAATTTTTCGACGACAATTAGTGTTAATGAATTAAGTGCGATATCTATAAGTAAGTTTTCGTAATCATGGTAATGATATGAAGTTAAACCAAATCTTTTTTATTCAACTTCAAGTTTAAGGGTTTTGTAATCGATACGATTTGTCGATTTGAAATGTAACATTCCCTGTCACATCATTATGATGTCGTAAAGGATTGGGATTGCTCAAACATTTAATGAGAAAAAATAGTATAATCTTTAGAACATTTTTTTACTTTGGAAAAGAATGTTTTTGACATCACATACAATTTTTAGAATACAGTTTTTTTTTACAAAAAAATAAGAACACTGATAAAATTTGGTGAAAACTGTTTCTAAACTGGGATATTTTGAGAACGAAAATTAAATTTCTAAACAGTAATTTTATAAATACATTGGTGTAAAGTTTAATAAAAAATCTGTTTGTGAGTATTTTTCAATTAATCATAAGACAAAAATGTTAGGTACAATTTCCTACAGTCTCTTTATTTTTAAATGAGAAGCGCTTTTTATTTAGTTTATTATAAAATACTAAAATAATCACGTCCATGTTTTAGTTTTATGCATATCATATTCATCATCATACTAATAAAAACACGTATTCCACCTTTATTCCGCGATCATGGAGAGTTAAAATTTTCCACTAATAAAACCAAAATGTTCTTAAAACAGTTAAGTGAGTCTTAACGAAAAATCATAACAATAAAATAGATGCCTCTTTGGTAACTTAAAGTTTTCTGTGGGTTTATGCTTTCATGGTTTGTGACAACCGATGTTAAAAATCTAATATAAAAAGTATGTTACCAAACACACCTAGCAATTCTATCGACTATTCAGGCCATATTTCTCAACAGATATATGTATGTTTACCTATTACATCCCCCTTCCCATCTACTTCTGTAGTTTGGCTTAGTAAACGTCACAAAGGAGCAATTTTGTTTTAATAATGATATTTTGCACTTAGTCCGTTAATATATACAGCCTAACCCATCGCTATATCACGTTTTGTAATTACGTTTAAAAGAGATGGATTATTTTTAAACTTCTCGTAGCTGAGTAATTTCTATACATACAGGTACCTGTTTGACATTTTTCGGCAAAAGTATCTAATCTTTTATTTTCAAATTCCTGAGGTGAATAAAATTGATTTAAAAAAAGCGGAAGATTTATTCACAACAAAAAAGCAAATTAAAAACAACGTGCTTTTAACCTAAATTATCAGATTATCAAATACACAAAAAATATCTAAATGCCTCACAATTTCCCACGAAATCCTGGTTTCGTATTCCTTAATGAGCCTGTGAATTTTCAATAACCTTCGCCTCAATTCTTGTCAAAGACACTGATGATATTTCATCAGGTATACCGTATTTCTATTTTCTAAATTTTCATGACTTTCCCAATAGCTAATATAAATGATTCCTTTAAGAAAACGAGACGAATATAAAATATAAAAGACGTGAAGAAAATCCTTTCGTCTGGATTCTTTTTTCTGTGTCTTTTGAAGAATTGCTTCTGAAAAATCTCAATTGTTAAAATACAAAAATTTCCTTCTAGGTGGCAGGAGATATTGTTTTTGTTTTGTTTTCTTCACGTACCCAGAACTCGGCCATATCGATATGAGATGAGACTATGTGTACAGTGAAAACGCTCTTTAAGAATTGTTTTTCAAACTCATATAACAATGTCCAGGTCCACTAAAAACGATGACGACGACGATGGATTGTGGGAAAATACATCACTTATATGCGAGTCCATCAAAACAGGTAAAGTCTTTTAAGAGTGTCATGTCGTTAAAAACTCAACACACATGTTTCTTATTAAGGCGTGCAACACGAATTCGTTGACTTTAATAAATCAAGATCTCTCGTACTCATACACCACCAACAACCACCTGTAAAATTTGTGTAACCTTAAAATGAATTGTGTACACCGCATTTTGGAATCGGAAGGAAATTCCAGTATAATCGCAAACATATGGACGTGATATGTTGCTATTTTGGAAATTGGAAACCCCAAAAACATTATTGGTATTTCCAGATTATTTTGAAGCATTGCAATTTTAAGTACTCGATCGTATATACACGTATATTAAAGGTAAGGTCTATAGTGCCATAGAAAGAACAATTATTCCTGATAAGAGTCTTTCATTTGAGAGTGTTTAAATTGAAGAGGACAACATTGTCACCATATCTTTCTCAAAGGAGTCCTTAACATAAAATCGATTTTCCTTTTTTGTTTGTAGGTAGTATGTCCTCCATACGTTACATACATAGCTTCTTAAGAATACAGGTGTTTTTTGTTTGTAATTATGACACCAAGACTTGTGCTAAGTTGATTTAAGGTAGAACAATCCCCAACCTTCAATATGTATGGTTATTTTCATACTTCAGAAGTTGAGATTGATTGTTTTAGTGTAAAACAAAGTTACTTCAAGTATTCCTTACGACTTTATGGTCAAAAGAAATTCCTTTCACTAAGACACAGATGATGTTAAGGATTTTTGGTGTTTGGTTTTTTGGACTTACCACATTTACAAAGTCCTGAAAAGTTACGTAACCAGGTCCATTAGGTACTTTAACTTTCATGGCTCTCTCGTACAAAAGCTCACGTTTATTCATAGGCACTTGTGACAAAAATTCGGGTGATTTTAGTGCTGTTACGAAATCATCAACAGGAATTTCACCAAAACCCTCTGGATCAAACTGAAAAAGAAAAACAAAGTATTATTTTAATTATCATCAGAAAATATCAGTGTTTTGTTTGCAATTCCATATATAGTACAGTAAGAAATTGAAAAAAAAAATACGTTATAACAATTTATAACAAAATTGTACAAAATTTTTCGAAATTCAGGCCGAAATCTATTTTACCTTAATAAACTGGATAATTTTAGAGGATATATTAAGAAAGTACCAGAAATAATTTAGTATATTTTATTTGTTTTATGTTTTGCATTTTGTAAATTGAACTTGAATGAAATAAGAACGGAAGGAAAGGGGCGTGTTCGTAGATTATGGTCTAACTACGTGTAGATAATCGCGTGCAACAGATGGCGCTATATTTGGTGACACTAACTTTTTGCAAAATAAAAAACAAATATTACAGCTTATATCTATTTTCTTGTTCCTGAATAACTTAGTCGAATCAGCTTAAAAAATAAGAATTTATCCCCAAAAATTAAAATTAATTATAAAAAATATTACAATAACTCGTAAAGAATTCAAAGATCAGTTTTATGCTAAGGAACGTTGATAACCAGAATGAGAAATAAGATTTAAATTTTCTTTTTGAAAAGATATTTTTTCGAAATATCAGAGCTTATCTTGAGTTTAAAAAAGAAGACGTCATAGTGTTTTGTGTGTTGGACACTTTCTATGAACACATTCATCGATTCTCAAGGACATTTAAAAATAAAAAAAAAACTCTAAAATTAATTTCGATGCTCGAATAAATGTAAGATCTGTATCCGCATCGGGATTTCACTTTACATTTTATCTTCAGTAATTCTACTGCCAAAAAAACACCAGTAATGTAACAATTATGAAGAAAATAAATAAATGGGACAAATGTCGACAAGTGTAGTTTGAAAATTTTATTAACATCAATAATTTAGAGGCCTTTTAAAAGACGTTTTTGTCTGCCATAAGGTTACATTTTAAGATCTTAAGATGTCACATTTGTTTAAAAAGCATTTCTGAAACTTTGCACATTTCAGAAATGTTTCTGATTTATTTCTTTTTTGGTGTGGACGCTTTGAGAAATGTTTTTTAAATGTTTTACCTGCTTCTAAGACGTGAAATGTTTTTTTTTGTCTGGATGTAAAATTTTAAATATTCGCCTAATAGTTACTAAATTTAAACTAATACAAATTTTAAGCGATTAAATAAAATACTAAATTAATTTTTAAGAACATTTAATACATAAAGATGATTTTATTGACCATTAAATCACAAAATCGCTAATTTAACTTGTATTAATTTGGTTAAAGTAACTTTAAAGTTTGTTATGTTTTAAATTAATAGATTTGTTCCCCAGATTTAGGTTTGTTTGCCATGTTCATATTCGCACAAACTGTCATTGTTTAGACGTGTCTAGGTTTTAAATGCGTTTGATTATAATTAGTCATTTAAGGTTAGAGTTGATCATTGCAACCAGAACCGACAGGTGGGAATGTACAGAAAATGCAAAGCCTTCAGTGACGCAATTTTGTTCTTAATTATAAAATCAAAAATTTGCTCTTTGTTGAAAGTGATTGAATCAAGACATTAGCTCTGGATTAAGTAAAGTGTTTTCTGAAATTAAATAGCTAAATATTTCGCTTGCTTTTAAACCTGCAAATATAATTTTCAATTATAAAATCCAATGGTGGTTATAACGATTTTCATCATTGAAACCAATCATTGGAATTTTGTTGACAGGTAATTATATGCAGCTATCATTGAAAATATCTGTCATTGAAACAAAGTAAAACTGACTGGTGGGAATACAAAGAAAATCGAACTTTTCTAGTGGAACGATAATATTCCGAAATATGAAATCATCAATCATCTGTTCTTGGAAAACATTTTCATCATTGAAAAATTTAAAATGATTTTCAGTAGAAAAGATATACAACTGATTAGCTTCATTTGGACAACAAATTTCACTCCCTTAACCCTTTTAAATCCCGAAATGAAATGTTTAACGATAAAACATTTGATAGCTACATATTATATAATATCTATAAGTGGTCCCTAGTCAGCTTAGCAATCGCCATTATGCTTGAATAGTCTTAAATGTTTGTTTCCTATTATTTTCCAAAAGAATGTTCGTTAAAAACTGAACACGCCTAAAACAATTCGTAAACGAAACTATTCTGACATCTATTAATGTCAAAGTTTCATTTAGAGGTAATATGATACTAACAAAGTAGTAGCCGTTTTGAAATGTTAACTTCGAAAATTATAAAGAATGGTTATTACACCCTTTTTTAGCCTAGTTTCGACAAAAATTTTGTACCATCATCTGAATCAGTGGTTCAGTTATTGATATTAGTTTTTTCAAATTTTCTAATAAATACAAAAATAAATAAAATTTAATTGAAGTAAAATAGATCTTAGGGCCGAAAGGCATTAGTATTAACTGTTATAGTTTAACTTAGAGTGTCCGTATTTGACCAGTAAGTTAGTTGTAAGTTATGGTTAATTAGGCTAGTTTTATGAATTATTGTCTAGCTTTAAGATTGAAGTAATAAAAATGAATTTAAGAAAAAAAAATCAGTGGTTCAGTATTAGAATGCTCGCATGTACTTGGGTTCGATTCCCGGCCGATGCAGATTACTTTTTTTTAATTTTTTAAAATCTTTTTTGGTCTTGCAATTATTATTTAACTTACCATATCGAAAAGGAGTTTCCATTTCTAAAATTAAAAAAAAAAAAGAAAACAATCAAATTTTTAGTCAATATAAAATAGCAATTATTTAATTTATATTTGCTCACATCTCGTAAGAGTTCCCTTCGTAATTCAGCTTCATCAAATTCCGAATTGAGATCTGTGTGGTCTGTGTCGTATACTCCATCATTTCCGCACTAAAATAAAGAAATATTTTTGAAAATTGAAATTATTTTAATTTATTTCTTACAAACCTGTGAAAGTGTTCCAATGGAAACAAAAGAACCAGCTATCGTTGAAATATGTTCAACTTCAACTTGAAGGGTGTCCTGTTGGCTGGTGCTGATGGTATTTTGATTTGGATTATCGGCTCCACGCGAACTACATCGATCAAATCCAGGCCACATCCTTATCGCCGGGCTATCTTTTTAGTGTTTTTAATTTTTCCATTCAAATTGTTTACAGAATAACAAAAAAATTCAATATAAAGTTGAGGATCGAAGTAAAGTTTGTTGTCGTTAACTACTGTGTTGAGGCATTTTAGGCACAAGTCTTATTTTTCTGCAGGCTAAAAGTAGACATCAGTTTTTATATTGATCCTAGATCCTAGAAGTATACAATACAAAGTTGACAATTAATAAAAGCAACATTTAACTGTTTAATTTACATTGAGTGCGTGGAGCCGTGTGTCTGGCGGTGGTTTTCTAAACTATGCGTGAGTTCGAACCTCAGCTGCGGCGAAGCCAAATTTTATTTCCATAAAATAAATAAAATATTCCCTACTACATTTCATTATTTAAATGCCTTCAATTAATGAAGTATTTTCAAATGGAAAGGGATATAAGAAAAATACCGGTTAATCGTAGACCAAAGGTTTTCGATACCCTCGTCTACTTCATGCCCGGTAAACATTTTATTTTATCCAGCAAGAATAATATTTGTCTTATGACGATTATGGTCTAAAGGAAACGATTTTCATTCTGTAAACTTTGGTGATGGTATTGTAGAATACCAATTTTTAACCAAATAAATTCTGTATAGTTATAGTTATTCCAAAATTTGTGGCGTACAAATAATTTGAATCATAGTTATTTATTTTTAAATTCAACTTTTTAAATGTACAAATATTTAGTCCTTTGCTAAGTAAAGGGTTTCATATTAAATAACTCACTATTTGGGCAACTGTCACTTTAGAATCTGTCATCTTTTGACACTTGAAAAGTAAAAACTTTGTCATTAGGCGTGTACCATCAACTGAGCGCTCTGTGAGCGCTCAATGTCAGATTGACGGAGGCAGAATCGTTTTGTGGGACAAGAATCTCCGTACAAACATATGCTGTCAAAAACATATGTTGTCAATTGTAGTTTTTGATGTGAATTTATTATTTTTTTCTATTGATAATTCTTTGTTACTTTTGGAAAAAAAACTATTAAAATGGATAACAAACAAGAACAAAATTTGCGTCAAATTTTAAGTAGTTCATCAGATAAAATAAGAAATAAAAAAAGGAATGAGGAGCATGAAAAGATTATGATGGAACTCCTAATAAGCGATGATAGTGACCTCAAAAATTTGCTTAACTTCTTCACTCATGTTAATTAATTTATAAAAATGTTTAAATTTTATTTCTTTTCTTTAAAATTATTTAAATTACGCGCCACACCAGACAAATGACAACTGAACAGCTGTTTTGGGTGAGCAAGCAAATTGAGAAATGAATCCATGAATTTTTTGTCTCAGAGATCTCCGCAAAAAATCTCAGTGCTCAGCTGAGATTTTTTGTCTCACTTAAAAAAATAGTTGAGCGCTCGGAGCGCTCAGTTGATGGTACACGCCTATTGCTAAAAGTATAGAACAATACAAGCTTGAATTACGCGTAGATATTTTGAAAAATCCACCACAAAAATGTTCAGCATTTTCCAGTCGCAGACCAAACAAATCACTTTCGGGTCGTTCGTGAAGCACCTTTTTGATGAAAAATCCCGAAATTAGAATAATGATAATTCACTTTTATTACAGGCCGACTCCACTAGAGATAATTTCTCTCAGAATACTCATCCTGACATGAAAAGTCTAATGGAGTCGCGTTGTTTCATCTTATGATATGATGTTAGCGATCTCTCTCTGCTATTTTGTCTTGACATCGATGTCTGATATCAAATTTGACGTTTGAGTTTTTTTTCCTTTTTTGTGTGTGGATGACATCTCAATTTCATTATTTTGTGTGTCTCAAACCGACAAGTATTCATTTGGCGCGAACAAAAAAAAATTGCTGTGTTAAAAAAAGTCGGCATTTGCAGTTTTTTTTATTAGATTCATATATTTAAAAGGATTAAATCAGGTAATAACACATTTTTATACGAAATGCGTACGAAAAATTGTGGGAAGAATTTTTTTATTGTTTGACGTTTGACGTTTTTCAGAGATGAATTCACTTTAACCTCTCTTGCTCAAATGAGATGTCAAGACATAAACTGCCCAGCGAAGAAAAAAAAAAACTTCTAATTTTAATGTCAGAGATCTGGTTGGCGATACATATATCAAGTGGAGTCGGCCTGTTAAGAACAGTGCATCAGAATACGTCTAAAAAGTGACAGTTTGAAAAAGAACAAAGCAAATGAATCTAAATTTGGGGAACGGATCAACGGTCTGCTCTTTTTCTTTCTATGGGTAACGATTTTTATGTTAAAAATTGTTCAACTGTCTTTGTTATAAAATGTTGGCATTTTTTAGAAATTACTACTTTTGAAACAAAATTAAAATATTAATAGTTTTTATAATGTATTTAAAACTATATATATTACATATAATTTTGTTTCCTCTCTTTGTGTACCTATTCTTCTTTATCTCTTTGATGGGTAAATATTTCTCTTTTTAATATAAATTTGATTCATTTTTCGCAATTGTAAACAAACCATTCATTTTGACAGTCCAAAAATATGAAATCGTCTCGTAGACACTTTGACCCTGATTACACGGGATGTTTTTTCGTTCGTTTTCGTCTTTCGTCTTTTTGACAGGTACCTACCCTCGTGATTACACCTTTCCTTTTTTCATTCCTTTCGTTATTCCTCTTTTTGACGTTTGTGACCGAATTGTTTTTATTTTACTTTTTATATCCGAAATTGTAACACCCGGTTTCATTTTTAAAAGCTCTTTTCGAATAATTTCAAGTGCCTCAATTCTTTTATTTCTATTTTTATAATTTTTGTTCAGCTTGTTATACAAATTGGGCCAACTTTGAAACAGCGTTAATAATACTTCCGTTTCAGTTTTTGTCCACATTTCTTAAATCGTTTAAATAAATAATTAAATTTACATTATTTCACGTTTATATTTGCCTTTACTACACCGTACTCTGAAAAACTGAACTTATAGCTGTAAATTATGCATTTTGTTTTTTTTTTTATTGGTTGTCAAAGCATAAACGTCAAAGTTCAACCAAAAAAAGTCCATACATTTTCAGGACTCTTTTCACGACTTCTTTCCCCCTACGTTTCTACACCCCTCACCCGATCTGTCAAAAAGACGAAAGAGGAAACAACCGAAAAAACATCTCGTGTAATCGGGCACTTTAACAATGGCTGCGTTCCATCACATGGTGGATTGTTGAATTTTAAGATACCTTATTGAACAAATTGGATAGCTTAGTTGAGATAGCTGTCAAAAAATAAAAGAACTTTCAATTATTCATAGAAAGCAGACAAACATATTAAGAACGCAAACAAAAACGCTAACAAAAAGGTATCCAAAGGAACCATGTGACGTCAAAAGGTATTACAAAATTACTCATGATTTTCTACTACTCAAAACTTCAAACGCTTTCATCTCAATACTGCATTTTTTTATGTTGGTTGTATTCATAATTCAGACAATTTTTAACCGATTGATTTGACATTTTTGTCTTTTTGAAGTTGAAGGAAGCTTTTGGTGAGCATTATCTCGCGTTGTGGGCCTGTGGCGTAGCCTCCAAGATCGTGCCATTTAACAACGCTTAACTATTTTGTGTGGGGTTATGTGAAATCGCTTTTCTACCCAGATAAGCCCGATACGAATGATGCCTTGAAAGAGAAGGTTCGGCGCCTAATTGCTTACATACCGCTCCCATTGCTGCCAAAGGAAGTCCAAGATTGGTACTCGGCTGGAATTTATTGGAGCCAACCAATTGACCGAACTCATTTTTAAACATAATAACAACCTTATCTTTGTAATAAAGGTGCATTTTTGGCCATAACATTAAGTTATATGAGTTTTATTTCTTCGCACGTCTAAAAAAACACCCTTTATATTGGCAAACACATTTTTTTGGAAACACGTAGGATATTTGTATTGAACAGTTTGTTTTTGAATATCAATAATTATCTGACGTTTTTATATGAATATAATAATTTATAACTTTCCACTTTGAAAGTTAGCCATTTGGCCAAAAACTAATACATTGCAAAATTTCAGATTTAGTAAGTTTTAAAAATATAGAAAACTAACTCACTGGATAATTATGTTTACAATATTACAGGAGATGTCAGTCCGGCCGGGGACCCTAAAGAAATGAAACTTCATCGCAAAAACTCTGCACAACCGCCATTTTGTAATAAATCACTTCAACAAAATCATTTGTCAGCAGTCACTTCACTGGTATGTACATAATGTATAGTAAAATTCTTTTTCATTAATATCGAATATTTCTAAAAATTCCTTAAGAAACCTATTTTTTTCAAATTCTTGAATATTGTGAGAAAAAGAAAAAGAACATTGGAAATGTCAAGAGCTCAAAAGTCATATGTATTAAATGTCAAGAAATGTCAAATTATATTTTTAGCTTATTAACTTACTAAAATGGCTCTTATATTTTAGTTTAAAATGTTATTATTTTGTGTTCGAATAATGGTTCCTAATATTTGGGAAATATTGTCTTTAAGATTATAGGTCTTCCCTTATATTAAAATATGGTTAAGATATTTTTTGAATAATACAATGGCTGCGTTCAATCTCGTGTTAGATAGGGTATCTTGTATAGGTGGATTTTTAGATACCTTGTTGAACGGGTTGTATAGTATAGCTGTATTGAGATAGATGTCAAAAAATAAAACAACTTTCAGCTGTTCACAAAAAGCAGAGAAACATTTAAGCTTCGAAGGCAAAATTGTTGTACGATAAAACATTTAATGGATAATTCAACTGATTCGTCGGACGATGATGTCTATCTATTATGTTCAGAACAACCTCAAATACAACTTCAACTAACATTTTGTATATTTTTGTTTAGGTACCAACAAATACAAAAAGCTGAAATCAATTTTCAAGTTTCTTGACATTAAACCATGTGTTGAATCAGCTGTTCTGTCAGATACCTACATACCCCAGAAATTCTTGGTTACCTTTGGATTCCTTTTTTGACATCTCAGCTGTTTTTGATCAGCTGTTATTTTACACGTTAAACACTAACAAAAAGGTATCGGGATACCCTATCTGTCTGAGATTGAACGCAGCCAATAATACAAAGTTAATCAAATGTCAATTTTGACATTTCTACCATAGTAAAAGTGTCAAAAATGACTTCGAATCCATCTGCAACTCATTCTTCGGATTCTGTAATCCGCATGTCGATTTATAGTGCCCAAAAAGTATTATTGTTTAATGCTGAAAACCCAATTAGAACCACAAAACCAATTATAGGAATTTTTTAGAACAGCGACAATATGTTGGCGGGTTTATTTTGAACTACCGAAGCAAAAAAAATATTTGTTTTAAAAATATTGTATATATATACATATATCGATTTCTCTACGAAAACAAACAAAACACAAAACACACTCGAATGGCGAAAGTTGTCTTTTTTTCAAATCTATCTAAACAGAGAGCTTCTTATATTCTTATTCCTAACCCAATTGTGTTTCCTGTTTACTCACCGTTAGACATACAACAATCTCTTCATAGTTTAAAAGATAAATATAATGATGACGTTATCATTGTCATCAAAGATGTGTAGCCAAACAACAAAAAGAAAGTAAACATACGAGTATCAGCATTAGTCAGGCTAACCCAGGCCAGCCAGAACAGAAGTAGAGCTCTATAAAGCCACATCAGCTCTATCTCCAACTACACTATTTTTCCTACTTTTTCTCTCACTCTCTTATTCTCTAGCTCTCGTTCACTATTCCTTTTATTCATAAGGATTGCAGTCACATGGCAGGCATGAGGTTATTGATCTCAGACACAGACATGACTAGGGGCAACAACAGAACCGGAGCCCATCCAATTCCAAGTTTAGTTTTCACTTCTATAGTATAGATAGATAGGTTTTTCTATGTCTACTGAAAACACCACAAGTTATACGAAGCCATTATGTGACATCGATGTGTAATTTTCCAAAACACACTCCAAACTCAAAGTCCACATTTACATTACTCAACTCAAAGTCACAGGCACAGTCACAGAAGCCATTGCCAAAGTCCTCTCATTTATGAAAAGTTGGGGTTGGGGGCAAAAAGGATTTACACCCTGTTTTTAAGGTGATGGCAATAGCAACTGGCAATGGACAGAACCACACTTTTCCTTACACCCCCACACCGCCCTGCCACTTGCCTTGTATAATAATATTTTAATAAAGCACACAAGGACTACGAAGGAGGAAGGATACGATGCAAAACAGAAGAATAAAAAATACGAGAATATTTTACACTATCCTGAATCCTGACAACACTCTGTCATATACACCAAAACCGAACCGAGTCGCGAGAACTTCAGAAATTCCTTTCGGGCGCAGAATCCTTGCAATCCACTGTCTCTGCTTTGAAGTGGAAGTGGGGGATGATGATGATGACTATAATTCCCTGTATCGTTGTGTTCCGTCGTCGTCGTTTTCGTTCTCGTTCTCGAGTAGCAACATAAAAATGAATTACGAAAATTAAATTAATAATTATGTTGTTTGTTGCGTTCTACTCGTAGTTCGTGGGGAGTGTTGAACTATACAAAGCCCCCAAAGATCGATAAATCACTTTATACTTTGCCCAAACCCTTTGCCTTTGGCCTTTTTTTGTTTTGGCCCACTACTCGTATACCACCAACAGAATGCGGTTTTTAACCAAAACAAAATTTGAAAATCGTTGCGGACTTTGCGGCTCCGCGAGAGCACTCAGTTGGAATTTTTGGATATTTTAACAAAACAGACACACAAACAAAACATAAAACTATTTTTGTTATTTGGAAAATTTACCAAGAGTTGCACAATTTGTGGTGATTCACTGTGTACTAAATTCCCGAATTAGTTTATAAATATATATTCTCCATTTACACCGGTTACGGCTACAGAAGAATATAACACTAAACGGCGGCGTATGGATTTCGAAACAACCCCAAACGAATTCGCGGCAAAATGACAACTAGTACTGCCCTTGCAGGGATGCCTCTGCTTATTCCAATTCCACACGTATGTACGTTCTTCAATGCGAAGGGTTGAATGGACACTAACCGAGGGGTGACAGTGTCAGTGGCAGAGCGGTGAGCGGTGAATCGGCTACACAAGGGTGATGCTAGAACTGTACGCGTAGATATTATAGTGGGTGGAAGGTGGCTGTTGGCTGGAAACATGCGCACTCGAAGGCTCAGAACTTGTCGACAGTAACGACAACTGCATAGCAATCAGTGTTTTGTCTCCCAAGAGATTTTCGTCTATGAAAATGCGACCAAGTTCCTCGCCGCCGCACCCGCTCAGCAAAGTCGAATTTTTGACGGTTCCGATGCATAGAAATTACACGTTGTCATAGTGACTTCGAGTTTCTATACATGTGGAATCTCCTTTGGAGCTCAACTTCACAGTTGCGGCTGTAGGCGAATTGTGGGTCATTTTTTGAAAGATTCTGTTGATTCTGGAATGATTTCTACTTTCTGTGTGTGAAACAGCGTTGATTTTGTGTTTCACGTCATGAAAAATAACAGAAAAAAATTTCAAATGTCTTCACAATTGGTCAATATCGAATTGTAATCTTTGAAATCCAAAATGAAGAATCCATTTCCATATCCTCGATTACAAGTTTAAGTAAAAACAAAACATATTCTTTTTAAAAGAAAATCACACGTTTATAATTTCATTGTTAAAAAATTGTACACAACCAATTTTCAAAAACGATAACAATTTTGTTGAAACAATATTAAGAAAAAAAAGCCTTTAGCGTCGTCGTCGCCTCGATTGGGTAGAACGTCTTCCACTACTTCTGCTACGGCTACGACTCCGACCACCGCGGCGTGCCTGACTTCTTCCTCCCCGACGTCGTCGTCTTGTTGCATCACTCGGTTGCAATCCCATGTCATCTTTTTGCTTTAAAAATAAAACAAAAAATTTTAATATTCAAAATATGAAATATTAAATCTAAAAATTTTGAAAAAATGTACCTCTGTATTGACGACTTTCCTCTTTGATGGAGTTCGACTTCTTATCGGAGACTCATCGTCAGATTCTCGTTCGTCACTTGAATACTCAGATTCATTGTCAGATACAACACGTTTTTTTGTTTGTACTTTTGATTCTTTTTTCTTTATTTCGGACATGATTTGGTAACTTATTCAAATTTCAGGGATTTAGGTTTTTTTTCAAGAAAATTCAAAATTTATTTATTAATAATTTTAAAAATAAATGACTTCTTCAATTGGATGTCGAAAATATAATGAAAACTTTGTAATGATTGTTTTTGAAAAACGTATTTTGATTAATTTTATAAATGTATGTTTTTATTTCGATAAGGTGTTTAATGATAGTGTTTTTTTTTAATTAAAAAATATGAACCAGGACAATGCCAGGAAAATAAAAAGAGAGGGAAGAAAATAAGGCTTGGTTGTACATAGTTTCTAAGGAGACGCATTTTCGAAAGTTACCTTTATGATTAGGCTTTAAGTTTTTGAACCTGCAAACTTCGATTTAATCCGGTTGAACTGCATTATCCTTTAGGGGCCTATAAGTAATTGTTTTTTGTATTTTTAATAACTTTAAGTTAGCATTTATAACAATTTAAGTAAAAAGTATCAAACACAATACAGATCGGACAACTACTTCAATTCTTAAGGTAGGTACCGCGTCTTTCTCACGACATCGATCACCAAAATAAAACTATATGATATAAAGGCCAACAAATAAATAAAAAAGGGTCCTTTTTAGACGTGTGGTTTTTAAGAATAAATAAAACGCATATGATTTCATGTTATTGCTAAAAATTTACTTTAAAGATAAGGGTTTTCCATTATGTTTTAAAGTTGATTTCTAGCAAGTGGCCGCTGCAGGTGGCTCTAAGCAATTCAAGCCGATACGTCTAATTTTCGACCACGTTTTGCAGAAATTGGGGCCGTATGTCAGCACGCAATTTTTTTCCGAATATTCTCTTCCAAGGCGTATACAAGCGACTTTACATAACCTCAAAAAAATAGTCAAGCGGTCGGTTAAATCGTACCATCTTGGAGGCCACGACACAGGCTTACATCGCGTGATAATGCGCTCACCAAAAGTTTTCTTCAATTAATTGATTGAGCGAATATTTTGGTAATAAATTTGCACGATTTGCAAACGTTGCGTTGTTCAGGAGTAAGTTTATTTATTATGAAATGGCAAACCAAACTGAGCGTAAATCAATTGACAGCTGTCAAAAAGACCAACTCTGAACAAAGTATTGGGCAGGTTCAGACGACATAAGGGACTTGAAAGTAAGGCAAGTTTCTAGTATATCTGATTGGCCAGATGCCAAAAAATTACTTTCCAATTAAGGCAACTTTAATGGAAAGTTGACTGGAAAGTTAGTCAAGAAAAATCTCTTTAACTATTAAGTCAAGTCTACTTCTGTCAAAATGACAGTTGATCATGTTTTTTCATCCAACTGAAAGCTGAACTTTATTACTCTATAATTTATTTATCTTCTTCATTTAATGCTTTCTGTAAAAGGGTTTCTTGTCAATTTGGAAAAAAAATAACTAATATTTATTTACAATACAAAATACAAATCGTGATGAACTTGTAGTTCGCCTGAGGACTGTTTTGTAGACAATAAATTTGGTGTAATTTTTGTACTATGAACTTAAAGTAGAGGTTTGCGAAGTAAAGTTCTGAATTTGAAATTCATGACACTTGAAAAACTAACTAGTTGCCTTGGTCAAAATTTAAGTTCAAAGAATGAAGTTGACTGGAAATGAAGTCCCTTATGTTGCCTGAAGCTGCCCATTGCCAAATTGAAAACGACACGCCTAAAAAAACAACTGTCAACTTCACAAAATAAAATTTTGGAGACAGTTTTTGAAAACATCACTGAATACTTCAAATCTTAACATAAGAAATTAACCTTTATTTTCTAAACGGACATAAAATTTACCTTTCGAAGAAAGTTGTAAATTTGTGAACAATGGGCAGGTTCAGCCGACATAAGGGACTTGAAAGTAAGGCAAGTTTCTTGCATCTGATTGGTCAGCTGCCAAAAAATTGCCTTCCAATTAAGGCAACTTTATTGGAAAGTTGACTGGAAAGTAAGGCAAGAAAAATCTCCCTTACTATCAAGTCAAGTCAACTTATGTCAAAATGACAATTGATTATGTTTTTTAATTCAACGAGAAGCTGAACTTTATTACTCAATGATGTATTTATTTTCTGCACAACTTCATTTAATGCTTTCTGTAAAAAGGTTCCTTGTAAATTTGGAAAAGAAATAAGTAATATTTCTTTAAAATACAAAATACAAATCATGATAGGCTTGTAGCTTGCCTAAGCAGTGTTTTGTAGAAAATAATGATTGTGGTAATTTTTGTATTATGAACTTGAAGTAGAAGTTTGTGAAGTAAAGTTCTGAATTTTAATTTCATGACACTTGAAAAACTATCTAGTTGCCTTGGTCAAAATTTACGTTCAAAGAATGAAGTTGACTGCAAATGAAGTCCCTTATGTTGTCTGAACCTGCCCAATTTTTCACAGCTTCTTATCTTTGTCACCTCAACTTTTTGTGTATTGCATTAAGAGCCTATTTTTCGACAAAAAGATCCAAGCATATCTTCAAAATTATTCAAGTGCTTAAATTCCTGAAAGTGGGAACAATACTGAAGAAAATGGGCTGCTTCAGACACGGCATAGGAGACTTCATTCTTTGAACGCAAAACTAGACGAAGGCTAGTTATGTATGTTCTTAGATTTTATTAACTTGTCAGACTTGGAACTTTACTTCACTAACCTTTACCTTAAATTGATCATACAGAAAGCACCAATAACATCATGATCCAAAAAGACTTTTCACAAATAGGTACAAATCCATAATGAATTTTAATTATTTTGTATTTTTGAAAATATGTAGATCTAATCAGTTAAAGTATTTAAATAATTTAGTTATTGTTCTTATTAATGAATACAAGAGTTGATCGTTTTATTTCTGGACTTGCAATGGGAACGCATTTCAATTTAAATTGCTTTATTATTTTCTCCAAGAACATCAGTACGTTTTCCATGCGTTCCAACTATTTTTAGTTTAGTTTTTAAAATATTGTAATGTGTACACACTCTTTATCTCTTTTAATATCGTGTTACAGTAGAATAAGGGCAACATCTAGTGATTAAGAGGATAACTCGCTTCGTTAAGCATCTAGTGATTAATAGGAGAACTCGCCTCGTTAAGCATCGAGAAACATCTAGTGGCTAAGAGGAGAACTAGCTTCGTTAAGCATCGAGAACAACCTAGTAGATTCTGGAACCGATTTGAGGTATATAAATAGGCGCTCGGAAGCGAAGCGGTTGATTATTGGTTGTGAACTGTGATAAAGTAAAGGCTGTGTAAAGTAATAATAATTGAAAGTAAAGACTGTGTTTGAAAAGTAATAATTGAAAGCGTTCAATAAATAAGTTTGGAACAATTTAAATAAAGTAAAATTGTGTTTTATTTACAAGGTGAATAAGTTTTAAATGTCGGACCAAGCCGAATATTACAATATTTTTACCACTCCGCGTGAAAAACCTCTAAAACTTGATTTTAGCTAAGCTTGTCGTACGTAGAAAACAAGAAAAAGTCGATAGATGTATAATAGATAACCCAATCTTTAAAATCGAAGTCTTTTAATGGTTTTCCACATTTTACCAAAGACTTTCGGCAAACAAAGCCTTGTTAGTGTTCCTAATTGACCGTTCTATGTACGTTCCTCAAGTTTCAATTATAATGAAAAGGGCAACCTATTACACAGGTCGGCAAAACTAAGTTTTTTTCTATCCCAGTTGTCCCGAATTCGAATCTCGGCTTAGAATTACTTTTATCACATCAGCGTTTTTTTTAAATATGACTCTTTGAAAATGTTAAATAGAACCAAAAACGGTGTTTTTGAAACTACGGTAAAACACAACATAGTTAAAATCTTTTCTAAGTACAAATCTTTGTATTCTAGATACAGTTTAAATCATTTACTATCTTACTTAGTACCTGGAAATTCTCATAAGTGTTGAGGTTTCATTTGAGTCTAAGTGAAGTTTTGAGAAATTTTGAATTTATAGCTTTTATGCTTTAAAAAAAAACGTTTTGGAGTTAATTTAAAGTGGTGATTTTAATTATCTGCTCAAATTTTAAAAATACCTGTTTTCAACACTATTTTTTTCAATTGACATAATTCAAAAGCTTTATGTGATAAATTTGTTAACACAAAAACCTGAACCTTAAACAAAAATGGTTCAGAGTTTTTTTTTAAGATTATGTTCGAAAAATAAAATCTAACAAGTTATGAAGATTTTTCGAATTTTAATGAAATTCTAAAAATATTGACGTAATAGAGTGCTTTTGGAGTTGAATTTGAATTTATGCCATCAAAACCCATCGGAAAAAAATGAATTTCATTGTCAAGAGGAAGACCTTGCCGACCTGTTTCATTTAGTTTCAGGTTAATTGGCTTAAATCCCTGATTCATAACCTAAACCAACTTTGAAACCGTAACCATTTCTTACACCAAAGAAACACTATTCTTTTCGTGGTCGAGTTTTTCACCAAAAAAGTTTTGATGCCAGTCTTACTATAATGCTTAAGGTAGCAGTAGTGCCAATCTTTTGGCATGCCATACGACGATCTTGCATTATCAAATTGATGTTGTCCATTGTTTCTGGCAAAACAACTGAATTTGAAAAACTTTCACAAACTTTGCCGTTGAACGAAAAGGTTTCAGAATTATATTCGTTAGACATACAAAGGTTTAAAAGTTCTATAGGACTCAAGACAAAACGTGAATTTAAGCTCATCAATGCATTTTTGGCCTTGAAAATCGTCGAAAATCGTTAAAAAAAAACCTTCACGAAAATAAACTCTTCTTGATGGCAACATTTTCTACTTAAATCAAGCTCAAATAAAAAAAATATTAACCCGTACAAATTACAAAATTGTAAGCAATATTATGCTTTAGTAATAAAGTTAATTTCTGGTTAAATGAATGGTTTTTTAATAAAGTTAATTTCTGGTTAAATGACTCTGATTTTGAAAATATTGCCGTGTATTGAGTGAAGACAATCCTTGAGCTATAATTCCATTAAAATTGTCCTAATTTCTTTCGAAATGGGTAAGGACTTACTGTAACGGTGGACTTTGAGCCACGCTGATTTTGTGTTTAAAAAAATGAATAACTAAACATTGACGATTAGAAAATTTGCCGTTCGGATTCGGCTTAAAAGTGTACATATAGGTCCCCTCCATCCCTGACAACTTTACTCACACACAGAAATGGTTGAGAGTTGTAAGGCACCAGGCCCTAGTTCTCAATGGACTGTTGCGCCACCTAATTTAATTTTTAAACATTGACGATATTTGGTTTAAACATGACGGTCGTGGTGGTGGCGTAACTTGTCGTATTGCGCGCTCACACTTAACCATCAAATTATTGTTAAATCAATTTGGTGACAACTTTATTTCCAGTTCTTAACCACTGTCCCCCTTGTTCGTGGGGTTTAAATCTTCTCGATTACTTTTTATGGGGTTATGTTGAGTCATTGGTTTATACCGACAAACCAGCACTGGAAGCTAATATTCAAGCCACAATTTATCGCATACCGGTGGATTTATTGCAAAAATGAGACTAATGGAATAAGCTTTGTAACTTGTACTAACGTCAGACATATTGCAGAAATTGGGCAGGTTCAGACGACATAAGGGACTTCATTTGCAGTCAACTTCATTCTTTGAACGTAAATTTTGACCAAGGCAACTAGTTACTTTTTCAAGTGTCATGAAATTAAATTTCAGAACTTTACTTCACAAACCTCTACTTCAAGTTCATAGTACAAAAATTACCAAAATCATTATTTTCTACAAAACACTCCTCAGGCAAGCTACAAGTCCATCATGATTTGTATTTTGTATTTTAAAGAAATATTACTTATTTCTTTTCCAAATTCCGCCCGGGTGGCAGACTAATAGGGGTGCCATCAGTAACAGGAGGAGTTCCAAAATTAATTCGGCAAATTAATCCAAAAGCTTTGTTTACGCCATGTGCAAACCATTCTTTAAACCTTTGTGGAGTTCACTCTTTGGGAAGCACTCCTTCAAGTACAACGTTTTTTGGGACAGTGGAAAGACTTTACACATTTTTCTCAGCATCTACGCATCGTTGGGATATTCTCATAAAAAGTGTTGGTGTGTCAGTCAAGCGACTTGTAGACACTAGATGAAGCGCTCATCACGCTATTAAGCCATTGAAGGAAAATTTTGTGAAGATAGTTTCACCTCTAGAACTCCTTTGTGATCCTGAAAAGGAAAATTTAGATACAAGAGGTGCTGCAACCATACTCTTATCTGCTGTATACGACTTTACGTTTTATATGTTATCTTTTTATGTTATCTTTCATTCTGGTTCGATATTTTGGAAGAAGTTGAAAAAAAATCCGGGCTCACTCTAGAAAAAAGTGTAATAAAACTTAAGGCACTAGCGAGTTTTCTTCGTGAACACCGTGATGAATCCGTGAAAAAGGCCGTAATATCCGCAAGAGAACAATGCACCGAGCTAGAAATTTCAATTGAAAGGCGGGGAAAAAGGAAAAAAGAAGAAAATTATGCCAGGCGAAAAGGCTCAAGATGCTGGTTTGACGTTGGAAGAGGAAACACGAAGAGCCATGTTAGAATGTCAGAATACTGAACTTGTGCATCGATCTAAGGCCATGGAAGATATTGCGTCAGTTTTCTCAGCTCTTCAACCGAAAATATTGCTGTATGGAATGGAAGAAGAACTGCGGGCTGTGGTTCCAATGCTTACCTCCACATTTACAGAACTTACAGACAACAGTATCATATTGGAAATCCAGCGAATTCGGCGTCACATGGTAGCTTCAAAGATAATTTTAAAAGATGCAGAAATTTGGACAGCCTTTGAATTTTTAAGCTTCATTGTTAAGTGGGATTTTTCAGACTCTTTACCGAGTCTGTCATTGGCGATGAGTATTTATTTCACAATTTGCGTCTCAGTGGCATCGTGTGAACGAAGCTTTTCCAAATTAAAATTAATAAAGACTTATCTAAGATCAACGATAAGCCAAAATAGGTTGACTAATTTGGCTATACTTTCAATCGAAACGGAGCACACAAAAAATATAGATTTTAATGATATAATCGAAACATTCAGTACAATAAAAGCTCGTAAGCCCCTTTAAATAAAATCTTTGTTCGTGTTTTGTTCTTAAATTTTTCAAGGGGTGTAAGCTTGCTTTACCGCCCCGGGTGTCACTGCCTCTTAGTCCGCCACTGGTCATAAGCTCTTCTCTCTCTTTAATATTCCCAATTTCGAAAACAATGTGCATCGGTATCTTCTTGTCAGTCCTTCCTTATTTTCCTGGCCTAGTCCTGATGCATATAAAGAGTGTTTGAAAACTCCTTTCACGTTAAAAAACAAAATTATCACTATACCCTTTACTATACAAAAATATCTAAAACTATTTATTCATATGAAAGTTAATCATTCTCATTTTCATTTCGAAGAAGAAAGTTGAAAATTTATTTGTGAACTTTTAAAAAAAATTAATTATGTCCCAAATCAAGGTAAAGGATTCTAAATCACAAACCAAAAAGCGTTTGGTTTCAGACAATGATTCGGACTATCCAACTTCATCCGATGAACGAGAGTCTGAGGACTCATCCTCTGTAACAAGTCAAGCTCCTGCTCCATCAAAGCAAAAAGTAACCAAATTTATATTTAGTTTGTGTTTGTTTCTTATTTTAATTTTTATAGCAAACAACTGATTCCATGATGGAACCTCATAATAGACCAAGACGACGACGACGAGGACGAGGAAGGACCACAAGAAGCCGTTCACGCCGACCTCGAAGTGGAAGATCTCGATCGAGGCGACAACGCTAAATAGTTTGTTTATTTTCAATTTCTAGTGTAAAATTTCTTAGCAGTGAAATTAAAAAAAATAAGTGACTTTTTCCCTTAAACTTGAGTTTTTTTTGTATCCGTTTAAAAATTCGCTCGTGGCTCAAAACCTCAGAATGATTCTATTCTGTTAAGATGTTTTTCTTCTTTCGAAAATAAGAAAATTATTGAAGTTTGTTTTGTTTGCATAAATTTATTTCAATTCTTGTAAATTGCTTACGAACTAAAACACTTGGGGCTACAATAGTTTAAAAAAAAAAGAATTAAATTTTAAATTGATTTGGATTAACCATTTAACATTTAAAAAACATAAATTCTATGCAATTAATTTTTACATAAATTTCTTATGTTGATTATTTTTTATATTTTTTTTAAATTATCCCATTTGGAATAATTGTTCTTATTTTCTTTTGCTTTTGTTTTCATAAAATCAAAAATAAAATACGAGGGACCTTTAAAGACGTAGGACAATAAAGTTAATTTATAATAATTTATAATTTATACAAATTTTTGAGTTAAAACAAATTTTCCTTATTCTCTTTGCGCGCTGGACCAATAACGGGGGAATTCTTGCGGGAATTTGGTTTACTTCGGTTATTTGATGGAACTTTCAGACTCGGCAGACCGTTTAGACCGTTTTCCCGGATTTTCTGATTTGAATCTTTCATATTTTTGTCATCTGAAGATGTATTCATTTCGATTGGGGTGGAATTTAGGATAATATCAGGATCAGACAGGATATTTGCTATTTCAGAATCCTTTTCAAGACAAAAACAAAACAAAACAAAACAAAATATATGAAAAGGGCATTTTAAAAACCAGACAATAAAAGACTCACCTCATTTATTGTCATCTCCAGATCGGAACAATCTGTTTCCTGTCGGAAGCGTTTTACAATCTGAGTGTGAGGTGATGTTGTGGCCAAGATCCTTGGGTAAGAAAAGTCTCTCTTCGAAGGAGTTTGTCCTAATTAAAAATAAGATCACAAACATTCAATAGGTAACATTCAAGAATCTTTAAAAGAAGCTCTAGAAATCTTACCACTAGGAGCATAGGGCTTCGTCTCGCTATTCCTAAAGGTATTAATATCCTCAATACAATATTTGACTTGTTCATTGTAGGTACAAGCATAATCTCTGACATTCTTTTGTAGGGAATTCGTCAAGGCTATATTTTGCATATCTTGCTTTTTCAATCGACTATTTTCGTCTGTCATCAGTTGTCTCACGGCTTGGCATTCATTCGAGAGTTTTCCAGCGTATTCCTCCCGAATTCCCTCGAACTGTGAGCGATGTGAGGAGAGTGTGGAGCAAACATCCTCACAGTACTTCTCTGTCGACTGTTGTACTCCCTCCAGACGTTCCAGAATCTCTCTATTTATCTCAGTTTGTTCGCTGCCGACGGACTGCGTAAGTCCTGAGCATTTGGCCAAGTTTTGTGAAGCATCCTCCTTAAAACCGTTGCAGACCTTTTGAATCTCTCCAAGCTTCTGATGTCGCTTTTTACAGAATTCATCTGCACTCGAGAGTTCCGCATCTATCGATTGTCGGATCTGTTGTTTTCCTGATTCTAGGTTTTCAGTCACATTCGAGATGACTCCTGTGAGACTCTCGTCTTCCTGGTCGATTTGTTGCATCTGTTTCAAGCACTCTGCGAGAAGATTCTGTCGCCGGACGTTTAGGGCCTTCTTCGCCTCAATATTCTCGTTCAACTTCCCGATTTGAGATTCAATAGAAACCTTGGAATGAGCTGCAATACCTTCCAGACGTTGCTTCAGTTCCTCGGTGTGTTGAGTTATGTTTTTATGACTCTCAACAATCAGTTGGGTTATGTTTTCGTTTGTTTGGTCAACACTCGATTGTTGTTGTGTGAAGAGGTCTTGAACTTCTCTAAGACGCTGCTCCAAGTTCGACTTCAACTCATTCTCCTTAGCCCGAACTACTGCAAGGCCATCATTTATGTTTGTTTTGTAATCGGCATTTCCCGAGGATAGCGACATCACGTGCTGAGTGAGACAGTCGGTTAGAGATCCAAAAGCCCCGACGTACATATTCGAGATGGATTCGACTTTACCCATGGCATTTGTTAGGAAGGAGTTTTGTATCTTTTTGCTGTTTGAGAATTCATCATTTATCAGATCCAAGTGGGATGTGTGGTCTTTTTGTAAGGTTTTCAGATTTTGATTCATAAGATCGAAGGAGTTCTTCATTCGATTTGTAAACTTTTCGCACGCACTTTGAATCTTATGGTCGATGTCTCGGCGGCGTTCAATTGTGTTCTAAAAAAAATATAAATCAAGTTGAAAACAAAGTAATGCAAGACCTCCCTGAAAGCTTGTTAAATGTTTTAATACTTTAATTGAAGACTTACATGAAGTTTGAAGGTATCATTCGTTGCAATATCAGCGACTTCCAACAATTTGGACGCCTGATCCAGGAGCTGTTCCTCGGTCTTGACGTGACGATCGAGGATGACCTTTTTCTCTTTGTACCTTCGCATAGTGGTCGAGAGGGCCTGCCAAAAATATATTCAAAAGTTGAAATTCCACCTTGTTTTGGAAAGAACAAAAGAAAAATCTCACCTTTTTGGTTAATTGGAGTTCGCCTTGTGTCTTGTGGAGATCTTTTTCCTTCCTCTGCAGTTCCTCAGCCTTTTTCTCGAGATGCAAACTCACCTCGTTGAAGATTTTCTCCTTGCTCGTGAGTTCATCCTTCAAAGCCTTCAATAGCATCATTTTCTCGTTTAACTCCCGATTCTGTGAATCTAATTTGTAGGTCATGTCGTTGTAGGTCTCTGTTGCGAGATAAATTCCATTCTTGTCCCGAGCTGCCATCAAATCTCTCTTCAACTTATCAATCTCCTCGGTGTACTCCTTGAGTACGGTTTTCTTGGTTAGCTTCTGATTAACTTCAGGACGATTCTGGATGTTCTTGGCGCGATGTGCGTACTCGAGGGTACTCAGAGTCTCCTCTAGGTCTTTGTGTCCTGGCGAGATGGTTGCGATAATCGAGGTTTTGGTGCGTCCACCCAGAGACTCTTGTAGCAGGCGAGTCAGTTTTGATTCCCGGTATGGGATGTGGGGAGTTCGCTCTACCAGAGCCGTAATGACCCTTCCCAGAGTTAGAAGCGACTGATTGATGTTTACCGTTTCCCTGGTTCGGATGCCTTTTTCGTTGCCTGCTTTCGAGACGTTCTCGCTTCCCGCCAAATCGACCAGATTCAGTTTTCCAGTCTTGAGCATTTCCTCGCCATCGATGCCACTCTCCTTGATGTGCACCAGAATTGAGAAGACTGTGT
This sequence comes from Eupeodes luniger, assembly GCA_951509635.1. NCBI lineage: Eukaryota > Metazoa > Arthropoda > Insecta > Diptera > Syrphidae > Eupeodes > Eupeodes luniger. The sequence goes on from OX608074.1 coordinate 4,650,777, forward strand.
GAGACCGGGATGATTGAGCGTTCATCAGGGTTTGAGCTGTTCGTCGACGTTCCTTGCCCTTCTCCAGAAGCTTGTAGACGTCGTCTTTGCTGTGCACTGGGATCTCTTCGAGACCCTGGATGATGACCGAACCCTTCTTGGTGCTGTCATCGAATATACGGATCTTAGTGGAGTCCTCCGAGGACAGGAGATCACAGAGTTCTTCGTTATACAGCTCGAGGTATGAAATTCTCATCGAGAACTCGAGTTCCATCATTCGCAGCTCGTCGAAGAGATGACTAAGAGCTCGAGGGATGATTCCAATTTCAGAGACCTAAAGAAAACCAATTAAATGGTGCTTAAAAAGCGAGGAAGTATGCAAACTTACATCGTCCCAAGAGGATTTTAGAGCCGCGCACTCTGTGCCCACCATTGTGTGGGTTTTTCCAGTGCCAGTTTGTCCATAGGCAAAAACCGTACAATTGTACCCTGAGAGGACCTCCTCAATGAGTGGACCCACCACCGTCTCATAAACCTCATGTTGCTTTGAATCTGGCCCAAAAGTCCGATCGAATGTGAATTTCTTGGTGAGTTTGGAGTCGACGATGTGGCGAGTGATGATTTCTTTGGGCGGATGGACTTCAATAACCTCTGATGATCTTATGCCATATTCCCGAGCGTTCATAGGTCTAAAAATTATAAAAATATTGAACTCGTCAATCAAAAGACGCGCTTTAAACGATAAAATTGGAAAAACTGTACCTAACGCGCACATAAACTTGGATATTTTGATTTGGTTTGCATATTCTCGTCGCATTGGCTCCAGCATTCGAGAAACTGTTCATTGAAGTCATTTTATTTAAATCCACTTATTGTTTTTATTTTTTAATTAATTTATGAGAATGAGAATAAATTTTAATCTTTGATTGAAATTAGATTTCGAGTTCGGGACTCAATTCAAATGTTTGTTGGAATTTTTATTTTTTGAGAAATGTCGACATAAATCCGTTATAAGAAAATTGGTGTTTGATATGGCCATTTAGCGATACTGGTGACATCTGGCGGAGAGCATTTGAAAATGAGAAAGTGATGCCAGAAGTTACTTTCCTTTGCCCGGTGTGTACACCAACCAGTTTTAAGAAATTTGCAAATGAATACGCACATATTTTGAAATCCCAATAGCCACCGGCACCGCATATCGCTTCAGTTTTTCGAAGTTATATAATTTTGGTGAGAACTTTGGAAGTATTTCAGTTTATTTCTATTAAGTTCTTATTTCTTTGTGAACTAATAAAATGTGACATTCAACTCATGAATGACATTTCTTAAAATCTTAAATCACTCTAGAATTTTCGAAAAATCGATTTTCTTTATTTTAAATGATCCCTAACATCCCAATAGATTATGACCAATAAAGGAAATGTATTACTCGGTTTTATTTTCTACTACTCAAAACTTTAAACACGGATATCTTAGCACTGCATTTTTAAAGTTGGTCGAACTCATGCCTCAGACCATTTTTAACTAATTGACTTGAAATTTTGTATGTATCTTGGAAAATTCTCTATAAAAAGTTAGTAAGTTTGTTAATAACAATTTTATTTGACGATTTTTAAGTATTTTTTCTACTTTTTACTATAGAAGTGCATCATATGGCCAAAAATGTAAGCATAGCAAAAATCCCACGTATTTTCTGTAGAAATTTGTATGTATAACCAAAAATGTCATTGAACGTCAAAACGTGAAAAAATTGACACGACACCAAAAACGCCATTCTAAAATAAATTGCCTTATACAAATTATTATTGGCAGTCACTGGTACACATATGTCGTTTTTGTAGTCTCCATTTATTTTGTATAAATTGTAAGAAAATCTCCAAAAAGCTTTTTTTTGGCTTCTAGGTGGCCTTAAGCTTTAATTTTTTTTCTCTGGGATCAATGTGTTCATATAAGTAGCATTTGACAGCTGGTTTAAGTTATGTTTTGTTTTTTTAATTTTTTTGAATTTGGTTTCGCTTTTTCCTTAAGTGAAGTTTTGAATTTTTACTCAAGCTAGATAAACACGACAAAGCCAAAGATCCAAATGGACCCGAGCCGATGCAAAATCGACCATGTGTGGGAAAACTGAGGTGTCTCGTTATAAATCAAAGAGCCCGAGACAACGATACACGGCTCTGTCGTGTTGCATCAAGTTCTTAAGATGAACATTTTCTACTCTGCAGACGAAATTCCCAATACAAAATTTTGACAGTTGGTTTCCGCATAAATACATTTATCTTATTATTTGTTTCACTGTGGAGGTGTTCACACATATTTGAAAGATTTGATTTCAATTTGAAAATGTGAACGTTGCATAAAGCGGTTTATCAAATTATAATCTATAGAATTATCATGGAGCTGCTTTTTTTACGTTATTTGTAGCCTCAAGGTGGCGTTGTAAGTTTTATATACAAAAGTTGAGCAATAAACGCCGTAGCCACTAGATGCCGCCCCAATAAAAACCTCGTTGATAGTACTATAATAGGTTTTATATACAAAGGTAACATATTCTTTCTTATTAGGCATGTATTTTTTTGTCATACAACTATGTACTTTACAATATGAAAATGCAAATTCCCTGAACAGCTGATTTTAGTTTGTCAAACAATGAAACAAGACGTGTTCCACTGATATGTGTTTCAATTTTATATAAATCTAATGACTGATTTCTGTCACAAACAAAATTTCCGATGGGTTCCAATCAAGAAATTTGTTTCAATGATCGCTTTTAACGACTTGTCAACTTAATAATGGAAACAAATTATATAGCTTTTACTTTGGAAAAGTTTATCTCCAATTCCCTCTTTCGTTTCTTTTGTTTTTTGATGTGAAGAGACCAAGGTCATACCAATTCATGCGAATAATAATAAATAATAACAATTAAAAACGGAATGCACTTATCTAAATTATTTCTTGCGAAATAATAACCAAGTTACTATTAAAACACGTTTTGATTAAAATGCGAAATAAACAAAAATTGAGTTAAAAAACACGAAAAATGCTATACACCGTGACGTGTGTACATAGCTTAAGACAATTATTTTACATTATTGCCAGCAAAACAGAAACTAAACATTTGTGACAACTCAACTCATCTGTCAATGTCACGGAAATATTTTTATTTACGTCGAACTTTAAAGTGAAAAATAAATACAAAGTTAGTTTATTTATATACAAAATAATAATGTCTGACGAATATGATTGTGTTCAACGAAATAAACTTAAATTAAAAATCGACGATAGTTCCTCCAAAAAGAAGAAAAAGAAGAGTAAAGAAAAAAAGAAACTACAACAAGCTGCTGCAGCAGCAGCCGTTTATGTCGAAGAAACAACAAAGAAAGCCCCAGAAAGAAAACTAACAAAAGCTGAACAATCCTTCAAATCAATGCAAGAGAAAATGGTAAAATTATTTAATAAAATATAAACTAGTCTTGTTCATAATGTGTCTTCTGTTTACCTTAAAGCAAACCAAAAGAATCACAGAGAAAGCATCATTGACCCACAAACAACGAGTCGAGAAATTCAATGAACATTTGGACTCACTCACTGAACACTTTGATATTCCCAAGGTCTCATGGACTAAATAGAAATGGAAACAGTTGGATGACAATGGGTATATGTTTTCAATCGATCAGGAACTGGAAAACAACGTTGGATTGCATTTTTATTACTTTGTTTTAAAATAATAAAATAAAAAACACTTAAACCCGAATTAACATTTTTTATTTTGGAACACTTAGGTACAACTTGACCTTAAGTCCACTCTGGTAATTTCTGTTTGTAAGGCAAAAAGTCTTGGTCGTCACTAAAAGAAACAACCAAACAACAAAAATTAAATTGTAACTTTCGGTAACAGCAATAAAGGCTTCAAGGGAATTCAGATTAGTTTGTGGTCGGCAAAGTTTGATGCTATGGGTTTTAAGGGCTTAATTTTAATTCCATTTCAAAATCACTCTATTCCATCATTTAGAGTCAAATGAAGACTCATAAACAATGAGAATTTCTATAAACTAAGTAAGATTCTGAAATAATTTAAGCTGTCCCAAAGCCAAGGATTTGTGTTCTGCAAAACGTCGTGTTTTACTTAGCCTTCAAAAAACTACTTTGTGTGCCTTTAACTTGTTTAAAGAGTCATATTTTAAGAACCTGAGGTGATCGAAAAATTCGAAGTCAAGATTCACATTCAGGACAATTTATTCCTTTAAAAAAGTATCGTTTTGTTTATGGGACAAGAAAATAATTTTCCAGACCTGTGTAATCTTTTTTGAATGACGCTGAAGTATTTAAGTGTCAATTTTTCGGACACGAGAAAACATTACACAACAAAAACATGAAGGACAAAGAATTCTCGTCACATTTAAATTTACTTTCAATTCCGTAAATATTCAAAGTTGAATAAGGCCGAGCTACACCGTCTTCAGTGTCTCCAAATTGGGCATCATTTGAAGCTTCTTCTTTTGTGAGAAACCTTCTTTAGAAAATGATCCAGCAGCACTTTCATCTTTCCACAAACAACATTCAATGATAATTGACTTTGTAGGAGAAACTGTGTCTGTAAAATGCCAGGATCTATCGCTTACTGGACTAACCAAGACCTTCAGAATGTTGTAACCAACAATTTTCGACGAGTCGCAAGAAACTTAAATAAGACCCCCAAGTTCCTCATAGCTTCCTTAAAACAACAACTTTAAACAATAAAAAATGCAATAAGTATTTATATTTTTATATAAAAACTTTTATTATCCCTTAACTAGCGGATAGACAAAAGAACTTGTTTAGGAATCTCCTAACCTCCCTAAGAAGAAACGAATAGCTTAATCTTCTTCTTCTTCAGCTGGTGCGGCACCTCCTTGGTTCTTCTTCATGTTCTTCCTCTTCACGCGACCTGGACGGCCACCACCGAAGGGCGATTTCAGGGAGAAGTCAATGTGTTTCTGCGAGTCCAAACGAACAACAAATGATGGGATGTTGACGACTTGTTTGCGGACACTAAACAAAATAAAACAAAGAATAACAACTTCGTAAAAAGTTCAACTTACATAAAATAAAAAGCTGCTAAAAAAAACATAAAAACAAAGTTCAGTAACTTACGAAAGATTTGCCATAAGAAGTGCAAATACCAAAAGACGTTGAGAGCCGGTGCAGTGGCATTATGGTGCCACTGTTCGACTCCCAAGTGGTCTTACTGAACAAACCCTTTTAATTTTATCATTCTGGAGCACTTGGGGCGTCCAGTAGTATCAGAACTGTGGATATTTACCGGATATGTCTTTGACGGATCAAGACACGAGCGTGATGGATGGACTTGGCCAATCCCAATTTGAAGACCTGGGTCTGGAGACGACGTTCCAAGAAATCTTCGATTTTCAAACCCAACACGTAATCGAGCTTCATGCGTGATTCATCGAGGACACCAATACGCACCAAACGACGGAGGAGAGCGTTACCTGGAAACATTCAAAATTCACATAGTTAGCTTGGATTGGAAACGCTGCATCAAGAAGAATTGGAGTGACGTATTTTCAGATTTTAAGTCTCGACAGTGTTTTTTTATTTTTCAGACAAGAAGTGTCAGAATATTTTATAAAAGTTTGAATCATCACATCAAATAATTTTCTTCATTTTTATGGGAAAGTAGTAACTTACCTTGGAACAATCTCTTTTCGTCCTTCTCTTCCAAAGTAAGGAGCTCACGAGCAGCCTTACGGATTTTAGCGAGAGCATATTTGACTCTCCAGACCTCACGCTTGTTACGGAGACCATACTCGCCGATGATCTTCAATTCCTGATCCAAACGCGCCTTTTCATAGGGGCGACGTGGAGTCACATAAGTCTTCGAAAAGACGGATGGGATTCGTCCGTTAACCATGTTGAAACTATAAAAATCAAAGAATTTTCACGAGGTTAGTTTTTTTAATCCGAATTTATTTCACACATCACTAAATATTCATTGAAATATATTATGAAATTAGAAAATTTAACATTTTGTTTAAAGAATTCAATGAAAATTTAGTTGAAATCACAAAAATTAACTTGAGAAATATTAAAAATGTATGTATAATAAGAAAAAAATACGTACACCCAGTTCAACTGTTTTTAGATGAAAGAAAGAAAATTTGAGGAGAATTCTTCAGCGAAAACGTCAAAGTCCCGGTGGAATGAAATGGAAGTGGGATTAAAAGATGATACAAATCTACTACAATTGGGGCGTGTTCGATGAGAGTTGGAGATCTGGTACATTATTTTTTGATGAATGTTGACTGTTTTAAATGATGCAATTTTATTTTGCGATATTTAGGCAGAGATATAAGATAACAATTGAAAATAAGGCAAGGTTTAATTAATGTAATCTATTTCAACACTAAATATAATAGCAATATTTGACAGTTATTCATTCTGAAATGACTTGGCTGTTGTAAATGCAAATATTTTTGATATATTTCAATTTTTAAATTGAAAAAACGTCTCTTTTAGATCTCGTAATTTCCTGCTTCTTTATCTATCGACTTTTGAACGGGGTTAACTCACTTCCGCGGTGGATTGTTGTTAGTTTTCATTTCAAGGAAATAAATACAAAATTGATTGTACACAGTCAAATAAATAAACCAAACTATTTTCTTTACACAATGAATAACAAACAAACGAATAACAGCTGTCACCAAAAACACTCTATATGAAGATATAAATCCTTCGTACGTATCTCCCTCCAAAACCCATTTGTTTCCGGTTTAGCTTGTAGCCCAACCAAGATGTCTACCGAGAATTTATATCTTCATATAGAGTGTTTTTGGCTGTCACTCTGAATGACATTTTTTCAGCTGTCAAATATAATTGCAAATTTACCACAATATTTGTCTGTTTCATTGGAGTGTAGTAAAAGTGTAAGACTGTTGTAAAATTGTCTTCAGTATATTTTGTTATTGTGGTGAAAGAAAATATTACACTTCTTCTGTAAAGATACTAAAAAAGTTGCATCGGATCGTAAATATCCCTATTTTTTAGTGCATTAAAATGACGGTGATTGCTTAATGGTTTTTGGGAAAATGTCATGAGTATTGTTCGAATGTTTGTCTTTTTTTCCATTACTCGTCCAAATTTCTTAATAAATGAACTATATTTCTTTTAGACAGTTCAAGTTATCGTAATTTGCTAAAAATTAACTGCTTTTGATTATGTAAGGGTCTTAAAACAATGTGACATTTAAGCCTTTTCTTCGATCTCTAGAATTTCAATTATTTATTACTAAAACTTCAAAAACTATTTCGGAAATCCGTGGAAAATTTTTGAAGTTTATGTAATAAATATAACCCTTTTTTATAATTGTTCAGTTCATATTTCTAAGATTTTTGAACATTTTTTTCAGACAGATTGACAGATCAAGAGAATAAAATATAAGCACAATTCATTATTTCTTCTCACTTAACAATCAAATTAGTTTTCCATTTCTATTCTTTCTTTTGGTATTCTGCTATAGAGAAATCTTGAGAAATCAATGCATACAAATTTTATTCTCAGATTTCAGACATCCAAAGTGCAAAATTTGTATAAGAAATTATGTTCATATTTCTGAGAATTCGGAAATCTCTGAGATCCTAGAAATATAAACTGGCCAAATTCATTTTGATTATGTTTGATCAACCTGTCAAAATATTTTCAGCAAAAAATGCTTGGAAAAATAAAGTGGAGACTTTTGTATTCTCATTTATAAACTTAACCAATAAGTCCAACCACACAAGAAATAGAGAAAAAATTGTCCCGGGAAAATTATATTGATCTCTGCACTATAACTGCTGATGTAAAACTACTGAACAAAGGGTTAAGTATTGAATATAGCGATTGCAAATTTGGACATTTTTAATATTTATAATGAACCATATGGTAATCCCTCCAAGGCATTGAATAAATATAAATATAAGTTGACCACCATTGCTTTCCGGACCTAAATTTGCCCATTTCGGGCAATAGAAAACGTAAAACATTATTTAGGATTCTTGTGTCAAAATTATTAAGAAAAGAACAAAGCATTTACCATAGCAACTTCAAGAAAGAAAGCGTTCAATTTTGAATTCATTTTAAATAATCGAACCTCTTATAATAACTTAAATTATTTTTGTTCGTATTGCCCAATAATACAAAATGGCGTTGCTGTGCGAGCTGGTGTTCCCAACTATTTGTAATATTTCAATGCGTCAAAGTGAATTTGAACATTTATAAATGAATGAAATGTTCTTTGAACATAACCTAAAATCAATTGACAGATTCTAAGGAATACAAATTCGGCATATTTTGACAGATGTGAAAGATTCGTTCAAAGAAAAACAAATCCAATTTGAAAATTGTGATTGTTGTATTCCAATACGTGAGAAAATAGAGATATTCATATTATGACGGAAATTTTTTTTTCACAGAAATGAAATGTAAAAATTTGAATGGAATTTTTGTGTACAGTAGATGAATTTTTGTGTACAGTAGATGAATTTATAATAAACTCAGAAAATTCTCAATTAAATGTGACATACATTACATATCTATAACAACAAATATTAAACTTAAACTTAAAATTTCAGGAAAAAATGGAATCCAAATTCTTAAAAAGTTAAAGTCCCGAAATTTCTTTTTAAAATCTGGCGGAAAATGCAAAGTGGAAATTTGTCTCTTTGAAAAAGGAATAAGCATTGTGAAAATGTATGACGAAATTTCAGCAAATATTATTAATAACTTAAAAGTAGTGTTTTATGGACTGGAATAAATTTTCAAAATTCATTTTGCCAAAAATCGTGACTCTCAAAAGATGAAACTAGTCCAAAATGTTTGAGATTATTTTTGTTTTACTTTTTCAACAACCCTACTTGACGTTTAGTTGACTTTTCTTGAAATGTCAAAAGTTGTGGAAAATTTCACATCATAAAATAAAATAATGAAGATAATGTTTGTTTGGTAACTTGAAAAAATTTGCGTTTTACAATTGAAATCTTGTTAAGAATGCTGACCCGTTTTTGAGCCATAGAACTAAAAAAATAATTACATTTTAAAAATAAAAAAAAGAATAGACATTTTTGATCATCAAATATTTTTTAGACAACATAAGAGCTTTTTCAGAAAAAAAACATATTTAAATTGGTTCAGATTTAAAAATAAAATAACTGTTTTGTGGGGTTCCCTTCTGGAACAATGAAAAATATATATTTCTTATAATCAAGAAAGCCAAGTCAAGAAAAAAAACAACATAGAGAACTTTTTATAAAAATCCCGTTCTTTAAAAAAAAAATCGAATTTTCTATATTTGAGCACAAAATATGTGCCATTTTTGGTTTAAAATATAGGTATGACTAACCAGTTTAAAACCTTAAAGTTTTAACTCAATCGACACAATTGCTTAGAATGTAGGGGCGAATACAGGCAAACAGACTGATGGTATCGCCAAATCACATTTTCGACTCCTCTACAGGGCTGTCGAAGTACTGCAATAGCAGTATTTGTACTGCAATTTGTTTCTGCGTACTGCTGTACTGCTCACATGCCAAAAGTACTGCTTTTTTTAAATTCGCCAAATTGCTTTGATTGCTGAACTCATCCATCTTAAATTCCCAGACCGCTCTATTGACGTTGACTTCAATGATACAAATATTCAATTAAATGTTGAAAATATCTATATCGGCCCTAAGGCCGAAATACTGATGAGAGCAAACGATAATTCTAGTATAAATGTTTTTGAAATTAAATCTAATTGTTTGAATTATTATATAAGTCTTTGTAAAGCCATTAAGAAACGGTTTGATTTTGATGACACAGTGCTTAATGAAGTGCAAAAACTTAACCCTAAAAATTTAGGTGAAAGTCTAGTTGACTTAATAGCCTTATTTCCAAACATTGCTAGAGATCTAGAAGTAGAAGATTTGGACTCTGAATGGAGGGCTATTTTAAACTGCAATGAGATGTCAAAAGAACATGATTTGGAAAAGTTTTGGCACGATGTATTTTTGGCAAAAAATGGCTTGGGAGAACTCCGTTTTCCAAACTTAAAGGTTTTTGTTGGAAATTTACTTGCTCTACCACACAGCAGTGCAACCTGCGAGCGGATATTTTCAAGTGTTAATTTAATAAAAACAAAAACCCGAAATTGCCTCAATGTTTCCACCGTATGTGGAATTCTTTCAGCCAAGTTTTTGTTAGGTGACTATAGCACACGTCAATGGCAACCTTCACCAAATTTATTGAAAAAATATTCGAAAACTTAATGAAATAAAAAAAAATATAGTAATTTACTGAGTTTTGCAGTACAATTTTATTTATTTTTTCAAAGAATACAAAAATCCTAATAAATGCGCTAGTATGTACCTAATCAAAAATATATATGTTTTTAAAAATAATATTAATATATATGTTTTTAAAAAAATGTAAAACATTTTAAAAGCCTTGTCAAAACTTTTTCCTTTTATTTAATTTTAAATTGTAAGCTTTATACATAAGGTATTTGTTTTAAAATTGAAACATAATGTACTTAATTTAACCAAAAAACTGAATTCTTTTTACCTTTTTTTAATCTTTATTATTTAATAAAAAAAATGTAGGTATACAAATTTCCTGTTTTATTTGCTGTACTGCCCCGTACTGCTATATTTTTCTGAAAGTACTGCAGGATCAAAAAGTGAAACGACAGCCCTGCTCCTCTACCATTGTAATGTCATGTTTGATTAAAATCTCGAGTTCGAAATTTATAACGAATGCAATAATTGCCATAAGGATTGTTAAATAATTTAATTTTTTGTATTGATTTGAATTTATTAGGAATTAATTTATTAACAAGGAAAAAAAAAACTTTCAAAGTTTGACAGCTGCAGTGATTTTGTAGAAGATCTGTCAGGTTTAAATACTTTTACATCTTCCATCATTTCCCTTTAAAACCCTTCTTTAAAAAAATAATTGTTTCATTTAATTTTCGATTTTTATGTTTTACGACACCAATTCCTTAAAAATTCATTTTTTTAATCAAAAATTTCATCAAAATCTATCTATTTTCAATAAATCACAAATTAACTACTTCACTGGCCCTAAACAAAGTTGCTCTGAAAAATACAACAAAAATTATCTTCTCTTTCAAAGTTTTATAACCAACGCACATCGCACATGCTTTCATTTCTGCAAAATCACTTCCCGCTCCCGTAGCTCGAACAAAAACAACAAAGAAAAATTAAACACAACAAACGTCAGTCTGCAAAGCGAGCACGTTGTTTGCACCCCACGCTATTGGCTCCAATATTTTTCTTTACACACGCATGTGTCATTCCATCGATGATATGGGTTGCCATTCTTTATTATTCAAAGCCAAAAATTGAAGTTTGGCGAAGCAAACACACCCATTGTAAACTTGTCTCACGGCCTTAAGCTTCAAAGGCTTTAGGGGTTAATTTGTTAACTTTCAATCAATTCTAACAAGCTGTCAAAAATATGTTCATCATTTTCAACAAGTTAAGTGTCACACAAAAATTCGAATTAGGGTGAAAATGTTAAATGGCAACTCTGGTTATACCCATCTGTTGGAGGTTGGGGAGAGACCCCAGTGAGAGACTCTTTATGAGCGCGTTCGGTACAGTACGAAAAACAGTGCTTAGCATAAGCACAGAAACAGATAGAACACCTCACAAAAAACAAGAAAGAAAATAAAAGAGAGAAAAACAAAAAAGAAAACCTGCAAATGCCAGACTAAACTGAATGTGCATGAGTGTGGTCGTGGTGGCTGTTTTGCTTTTGACGTTCGGTTTCGGTCCTTCGTCGGTATTGTGTCGGTGTGATATTTTGAATTTCTTGTTTCGCTCGTTGGTTCTACTCAACTGACAGTTGTTGTTCGGCGGTGACACAAGCAAGAGCGCCCTCTCTCGTCCTCGTGCGAACTCCTCTATATGTTTGACTAAAAAGTTACGCGTTCGATATTTTACTGTTCAATCTCCTCCGTACTTTTTTTGATTTGGATCTGGATACATCTTCTCGAGCAGCCAGCATCCAGCCAGCAGAGTCCTATACTCCCACAAAGTTCATTCGTCATATCGTCATCATACTCATTGTCTTCGTCTCGTCGTCGCGTCGCTCGTGGTGTCATCATCATCATCGTGTGTCGTTTTTTCGTGGTGGTCGTCTACTCTACTGATTTATTTTTAGCTCCAAAAAGTGTGCGATTGGTGTTTTTCTATTTAGCAATTTTTATTCATACAGCTTAACACCGACGCGTCGCGCCGCCGGCCGATAGTGAAAGGATTTTAAAAATTTGGCGCGTTAAAATATATACGAGTACTTTCTACCCCCCTACATACATGTATCGTCTATATATCCCCAACCTAACAGAAGTGGTGCTTGTGACTTAAACTTCCATTGTCTTAAATATTAAGTTCCAAACGAATCGAAATAAAAGAAAAAAAAAAACTACGATATCCAAAAAATAATAAAATAAAACCTGTTCAAAAGGTAATTTTTGAGCGACAGTAACGTCTCTTAATTTCTATATTTAAAAATTCTGCTAACGCATTTTTCGTGTGTGTATATTTTATTTTGTCTGTTTATAAATAAAAATATTAAGTTTTTGTTTTTGAATATTATGTCTTGCGAAATGCACGAGAATTCAGGAGAATAAAGTAAAGCATGATGCGGGATGATGAATGCAGGGAGCCCGTAGAAGCAGAAGCAGAAGCTGAAAAAGAAACATAAACAGAAGCGGAGGCTCCCTCTCCTTGTTGTCTATTTTTACTTATCTACTAAACTTGTTTTTAAAAATCTTTGTTGAATCTCAAATCCCATTATGTGTGTTGTGTGTGCGATGATGGCGGCTGCTACTTTAGCGCTGATGCTGCAACTTATAAAAACTAAACGAACCGAAGACTAACGCCGCTGCTTCACTCCACTCCGCCCTGAACTAAACCGCACACGGCGAGGAGCACCGAAAACAAAGAATCTAAATTAAATTGACTTAAATCTTTCTTCTCCCGCGATGTTTTATTTTTGTTTTCAGTCTCGTCTAATGTGTCGATTTTTTTTTCTCGTTGGTCGATACAAATTATATTGATATTATCGACAGACAAACTTAAGTAACTTTCTGAGAAGTTCTTATAGCCTTTATAACAAAATGTGGTTTAGGAGAAGCGGTAAACTGATGCACCCCCGCGTAGAAATTAAAAATAGGTTTGGTTAAATCAGCGTCTGGTCTCAAATAGACCATGTTTCAGCTATGTCTGTTTTATTTTCAATCCAAACAAATACATACTTCAATAAAAAAGTGATTTTATTTAAATGGCGCCCAACGCAGGTTCGCTAATTTGTGTATTCAGTTAATTTGTATGCAGATAGACAATATTGTCTGATTGAGATGACTTAAAAATTAATTAGATACTTTAATTTTGATAGTAAAAAGTGTGAAGTTCCCTGATATAAATATTTTTGGCCCAAAAGCATATTTTAAAAGGTCTGAAGAATCTAATAGATTTTCTTGCTTTTTAACCGGGTTCTTGCAGTGCAATATTTCTGTCTAAAAGACTTAAATTGTTCTCAAATAAAGAAATGTTTCGTCTATTTCTTTTATTGAATCCAAAACATACTTACAAATTAAGTGATTTTATTATTTATTAAATGGCGCCCAACAAAGGATTGTTAATTCCTGCGTTCAATTATTTTCTATATATTCTCAAATATATTTGATGGAAATATTTTAAAAAAGTATACGCTTTAATTTGGATACAAACACATTTAAAATACACCTTTTATTGGCTTGAAAGCACATTTTGGAACGACAATGTATTTTAATTGTTTCCATATTTTTTTATTTCCGTACTTTCTGTGCAAAATTTCAGTTTAACGATTTAAAAGATTTGGTTTGGTCTTAAGCACAATTTTTATCCGTTTTTGTCATTTTATTGAATCCAACAAAATATTTCAAGAAAAAAGTGATGTTTTTTAAATGGCGCCCAACAAAAGTTCGCTATTTTGTACATTCAATTATTTTTTATGCACAGTCAAACATATTTGATTGAGACGACCTGAAAAACTAATTATTTTGATTACAAAAAATTGTGATGATCCATCGTGATAAATCTTTTTTGGTTTAAAATCATAAATTGAAAGGACTGAAGAATTTAATGGCTTTGTTCTTGTTTTTTAACCGGGTAATCGATGTGCAAATTTTCTGTAAAACAATAGGTCTGGTTAAATCAATGTTTGATCTTAAATTTACATTTCATTAGTCTTAGCCTGTCTTATGGAATCCGAAAGAATGCTTCATAAAAAAAGTTATTTTATTTAAATGGCGCCCGACAAAGGTTCGCAGGTTTGCTTATTCAATAATGAAGATCACTTGAAATAATATAAACTATCATTTTAATGTCAAACAATTAAAAAATTTATCTGCGATAGATTTTATTTGGCTTAAAAGCAAATTCGACGGATTTCTTGTTTTTTAACAGAGTTTTTGATGTGTAAAATTTCTGTTAAACGATTAAAAAGAATTTGATTCATTCTACACACTGTCTGTAAAAATAGTGTGTTTTAGGTTTTTGACAAATACTTTCATAGTTAACTGGATTTTGGTTTAGACATAATTTTATAGGACAAAAATGCTAACGTTTCAATTGATAAATGTGACTTAATAAATAAACTAAAAGGTGCTATTCTATGTGTCCCCAAAAAGCCTTGCTTCATTTAAAACTCGTTCTAGTGATAGGAATCAGTTTTTGTATGAACAAGGTTCTAAAAATAGTGACTACCAAATGGATATTATGTATAGAAAGATACCTACGCAAACCGATCCTTTTTTTGGTCTGCTCTTCTTAGCCAAAACGAAAACGAATGTCCGCAAAAAAGAAAAAAAAAACAAAAAAGAAGACTATCCTATAAAACTTGTTTCTCTTCTTCCTTGTCTTCGTTATTTTTTTTTTCATTGTTCCTGATCTTCAATTTTTCGTTTGCTAACAAAAGCTTCACATTTTCTTGTTTTATTTGCTGAATTTCTTCCAAGTCTCTCTTTTCAGAGCAAAATGTGTGATCAAAAGTCCGAATTCTTCCACCCAGAGTTCCAGAGTTTTAATGCCATGGACATTGGACATAACATCTCTTAGCTTGTATTTACTTTGTTTGGTTGATGTTTATATATACAAAAAGATACATATACGATCTTTTAGTTGTGGTTGTAGATAATTTCGTTTTCATTGCAAATTCTTTATTCACCTTTCGATATATTCTTATACCGCACCCTTCCCCATCGTGATCCGATCTGCCATTAGTACATTTTTTAGTTTTTTTTTTTTTATCAGAGAGACATACCTGTGTAAAATTATTTAAAAATGAAGGCTCCAATGAAAACTTATAAATCTCTGATAGCAATCAACGCCGCCGCTGAGCCACAGCAGCCTTCCATTGCATAAGAACAAAACATTAGCGAATGCGCTTTGTTCAGGGCCTCTGTCTTTTTTAAATGCATCCAACTTTAATTTTATATACTAAGCTTTTTTCTTCAGCTGCACCAGAAATTACTTAGACACGACGAGAAGTTGTAACTTGAAACACACTAAGTATCTGTTAGGTTAGGTAGGTAGGTAGGTAGGTTCTTCGACTAAACGAGCCTGTGTCGCTCGGAAACTAGTTTTTTTCTGCCAAGCCCAATGTGCGCTGCGCGGCGACGAACGGTGACGGTAAGCACAAGTGCAGACACATGCATGAAATTATGCAGGCAAACGCGTTGAGATTGTCTTTGTATAGGTTTTGAGTTCCTTTTCTTCTTAACTCCACTTTTCGTATTTACACCTCGGTGATCGTGGTGTGGAGCAGTACATGGAATGAAAAGAGTAAAACAGACATAATCGAGTGTCGACTGTCGAGTCTATTCCACAACACCACCACCGGCTTTGTGCAAACATTCGCTGGGTCTAGGGCTTGAAAATATATATTTAACAGTGCTGCATTTGTGATTAGAAAAAAGAGCGGGGCTCTTAGCTCTTTCCAATCAATTATTCTTTTAAATTATTGTTCCTCGCATTGGGCGCCATTTTTTAATATGCTCTGAATTATTATTTATTATGATTTCGCTATCTTCTGCAATCGTATTTCTTCGAAAGAATATGGTAAGCTAGAATTTCTGCGAGCTTTGTCAAATAATGTAACATTTTTGCTTTCATTCACATCCAAATTGTTGGGCGCCACTTTTAAGGGGGAATTACATTTCTAATTTTTATGAGGGCATTTAAAGTCTATTTGTATATGCTCAAAAGCAAACTTGACGAAATAACTCTTATTTAGTTCATTTGGTACATTTTGTTAATACATTTCGGAACCAATTTATTATTCATATCTAAGCGTTGGGCGCCATTTAAATATTTAAACTCATTTTTAGATGGGAATTAAGTATCTGATATTTATGAAAGTACCTTAGTTCTATTTTTTCAATGCTGAAAAGCAAACTGAAGAGAATAGCCCTTAATTATTGAATTTTATTTGCACGATTTCGGTACCAATTAAATATTTAGTTCAAAGCGTTGGGCGCCATTTAAATATTTAATCTAATTTCTTCTTTTGCTTCTTAGGTAATTATACCCTCGTACTATGGCATTTTGGTGTGATACGGCCATGCTATTTGCGCACACTTATGAAACCTTTCTTACGCACTTCACTACATGCTGCATATACCATACCATAGGTGCAGCGTGCAGCTGCACTAAAGATTATGTTTATTTTTCGTTCGTTGGTTTTGTTTGGTTCGTTTCGTAGTTATAGGAAGGTAGTCACACTCGTTTCTTGTACCTTCATTTTATTCTCCACCTGACTGACAGAAGGTTAAGGACCTTAACAATTACACGGAATAAGTTGTTGTTGTTGTTTATACAATGAAAGAATGAAAGAACAGACAAAGATCGTGGTTAAAGGTTTAGTTTTTTTTCTTTTCCTAACTTAACCATTTTTCAAAAAGAACTATTTCTGCACTCTATAACGTGAGGAAAAGGTTAGTGGACTTTGGAAAATTGTTGCGCTGATAATAATAACAAAGAACTAAGGAAATACGTGCAAAAATAGTATTACTCAAAAGACTGAATCGAAAATAAGGTTAATGCACTTATAGAAGACTTTGATTAGATAAAGGTGTGGTTAGATTAAAAATAGCAAATTTTGTGTATTAAAGACTCTAACAAAAGGTATGGGTAGTAAAAACTATCAAAACAACAAAGGCTGCTTGTGCTTGCTATGTTTGTCGACAAAGAAGTGAGGCATATTATTGAAATGAATCAGCTGGAAAAGTGGAAGGAATAATATCTCCTTGGTTTGGATTGAAAGCAAAACTGCTGCATGTCTATTTTATTTATGATATTGGTGAATAATGACATTTAAAAAGAGATCATTCGTCGTGCTGAAGGTTTTGTTTTTCTTTTTTTTTTTTCGAAGAAATTGAGAGTTGAGATACGAAGTATGTACAATGTATTCAATATTATGTAGGTAGTACATATACTCGTTGTAGAATGGAAATTGATAGTGGTACTGGGACCGCCGCATGTGATGAGAATTTATTGAAAGCAACGAGTTTTATTTTTTTTTTAGTAAAAATCAGGTTAACTAGCTAAGATAGCTATAGCCTCTTGTAAGGATGGAAAAATGAAAGTGGTTTTGCATATTCTTATATAAGACCGTTGCATAGATGTGTATGTAATGTTTACATATATTCAAACACAAGATTAAGAAGTGATCTGAGTGTTAGAATTATCCAAGAAATCAGTTCAAAAGTAAGTGTTTTTAAAATGATCTTTTTCTGACGAGTTAAAATGGTTGAATTCAAGGCACAAGTTCTAAATTTTGATGATTTCCGTGGGCAATTATGATCACCTCTTCTTGTAGTGAATTTTTTTAAATTGCAATGCCTTTTAAAGTGTATATCATTCCGTTGTTAGAAATGACTTATTATTTACTTGTTAAACGTTAAAAGATGACATCTTTAGAAGTGACAACTGACCAAATAGTGAGCTATTCAAAATGAAACCACTTTCTTGAAAAGGCTATACTATCATGCTCAATTATATACAAGGCAAAAAGTTTTGATGACTTCATGATCTTATTGTTCCCGGTTTATTCTCTTCGTTATTAATGCTATAAACTAATGTATAATAAACCTCCAGATAAGTACATACTTTACCAAGTATAACTCCCAAATCAAAGCTAATAAACTCTCAGAAGCCTACAATCCAAAAATTATTCGTGGTTTCCTCTGAGTATATGCTGCTGCCTAAATATTCTCAAAGTACCTTTTTACATAAGAACATGTGTGCATTATGTATTTATGGGGCTTCTTATACACAAACAAAAAATATATAATGTAGGCGTTTTGATATCTAAACAAAGGATTTCTAACAAAAACAAAAGATAAAGCATAAACCTTCTTCGAAATACTTGGATTTTATTAACTCACGCCTACATCAGGTTTCTCCGAAGTTAACTGTTCTTTCTTATGCATATCACCTACTAGCCTATTTTTCTTTTTCTTTTATTTTTCTGGAACAAGATTGGTATCATGAATTAATCCTTCCTCCAGCAGTCACCTTCGGAAGGTATTCATATTTTTTTTTGTAGATTCTAAAGTTCTAATAAAAATTCAAATTCAGAAAAAAAGTAAGCGTATGTTTTTGTCAGGCTGTAAAAAATAGTGAAACCAAATTCTAAAAGATAAAACCTTTAACCAGAAAATAACACACAGTTGAACTGTTTCTCCGTGACGCTTATGCTTGGAGCACAACAGGGCCTGTGGTTTTTTCCTTCGTTTCGAGTGTGTACACAATCTGGATTATTTGCGCCTTTCCTTCATATAACAACCTTCAGCCGAAACTCTCCGTACCAGTCCAGCTTTTGGTCACCGTCACATCTCTTTTAGTTTACCTGTCAGGGCCAGGTGTTTTCCTCCGAAAATCTGTACAAAACCCCACCACTCTCATCTACATAAAATATTTGACTTTTGGTCCCGAAGTAAGAAGGCAAATATAATATTCCCCCCTTTACAAAAAGTGAGCGAAGCCAAAGAGCGAGTGATTCTTTTTTTTGGTCGGTTCTTTGTGTCAACATGGTGTTCTTTTATTTTTGTAGATTCTTTTTCGTTTGTTGTTGATGAATAAAATTATCATCTTTATATCTTGAATTTTTTCATATTCGTATCTTCGGATGGGATGTCACTCAACCAGTTCCAACACAAAAGTTAAGATAAGAAATGTTTTGTTTTTCTGGGTGTCTTGTTGATTTTTTGGACTCCATAGCCTTTTTTTTGTTTCAATTTAAGAAAACCTTTAAAAAAAAGGTTCACCTTACACAAAAAAAGACAAAGCAAATCATCTTCATCTTATGTCTAAAGCTTATTTGGACACTTTGAAGTTATTTAATACTACGAGAGGGAGAATTTCTTTGAAAAATTCTTTAAAAAAAATGTATACATATATTTTATTCCTCTTTTGATTTGTATATCAAAGTGATTTAAAAATAAATCTGAGAAACTTAAATGCGATTAATAAATTTTGTTTTTTTGTTTTATTTTCATCTGTTTTTCTTTTTTCAGAATCGTTTTTCGAAACATCCGCCCATTATTCAAAAACCCAAAGGAGAACGAAGAAAAACACATAATTAATCAAATATACTAAAAAATAACTTAGTAACCCGGAAACCAAACCAGACCAAACCAGACAGGGAGAACGTGTGTTCATGTTCATATTTATGAATACAAATTCGTGCTTAAAAAGATTTTAGAACTATCAAAAAAAAAAGTTAGAAAATCCTTTGAAAATTCTATCATAAAATTTCATTTCAAAATAATTGTGAATTTCTACTAAACTGGTGCTCTCTCAGTGAAACGATATCAATTAAAGTATAAATAAGGATCATCCTAAAAAGAGAGTGTGAAAAAAGTTATAAACAAAAAAAAAAGAAAATAATTTATAACAACAAAAGAATTTGCATGAGTGCCCGAAGTAAAACTGGTGTTTTATTGTATATTAAAAAATCTGTACGCAAGCGCAGTGCCAAAAAAATGAAATCAATTTCATGATACTATAAGTGGTCTGAATCAGTGATATTAAATTATTTAAGAATGCCTTCGACACCATACGATTTGGTACAAGATGATCAGGATCTTAGGATACCGTTGCATGCCGAACAGGCCTTCTTAAATGGAATAACATTTCAAGCTAAGGTAAGTTTCTTTTTAATTGCAATATTTTTTTAATTTCTTTCAATAGAACATTTTTTAAAGTCTGAGAAACTTTTCTAATTTACTGCTCCTAATTTATGGATTTTTGTCTCATTGTCCTTCAAGCGAGGTTTGCATAGTTTTTGGATAGTTTTAAAGAAAAGATTAAGGGGATATTACTACCATTATTATGCAGAGGCACAGTGTGAGCACTAGGAAGAGGAGAGAGGGTTTAAAAGGAGATGTCGGTGCACATTGGTTTTGAACTCCTGAATATTGCAATGACTAGGAAAGACAGAGTGTGGTAAGGAATTCCACATTCACGTAGTACGGGTAAAGAACGAATCTCTGTATTTGACAGTACGGCCGAAGTTGGACTCGAGGGTGTACTGATGAGCATTCTTAGAAGCGCGAGTATTACGGTTGAACTGTTTGAGGGGAGGAATGCAGCTGGCTATTTCACTAGAGCATAAACCGTTAAAATAACGGTAAAAAAGGGTGAGACAAGAAACCTTACGACGATGTTCAAGCAAAGTAAATGAACTTATGATGATATTATCACCTTTCAATTTAAATGCTCTACGTTCAATACTATCCAAGAGGCTTAAGTAAGTTGCAGGAGCACCAGCCCAGAGATGGGAGTTATACTCAAGCTTTGGATGTATAAAAGTCTTGTAGATAACAGCCAGATCAGAAGGTGTGAAACATTTCTTGCATCGCCTAAGGAAACCCAAACACCTTGCGGCATTTTTGGCGACATCGCGTATGTGATCGTTCCACGTACCCAGAATATCGAGATGTTCAGTCTCATTGATGCAAGTGCCATCCATGGATAATTGCAAGGGGATGTATCTCGCTTTAACGATACAAGACATCATTGGGTTTTCGAAGTATTAAATTCCACGCGGTTTTTTAATCCTTATTGTAGAATGCTGTTTAGGTCGGAATTTAATGAACATATCATATTTTGTCGTTGCAGTTTCACATCCCAAGTAGAGGGATGTGAATCTGAAAACGAATATGAACAGTTAAGAGTACTATCGTCAGCGAAATAATGTATTGGATTAGAAGTTGCAGACAGGAGATCATTAATAAAAATGAGAAAGAGTGTTGGAGATAGAACAGAGCCCTGGGGCACACCAGCATTTATTTTGTGGTTTTCAGACTTGAATCCATCCAATACTACTTGTATCGAACTATCCGAAAGGTAATTACTAATCCAATGAAGCAGGGATTCATGAAAACCAAAAGCACGCATTTTCGATAAGAGAGCCTGATGCTAAACCCTATCAAATGCTTTTGAAATATCAAGTACAATAATCGTACTTTCTCCAAAGCGATGTAAGGATTTGCTACACTGTGAGATGAACCATGAGATCACCAGTGGACCTTTTGCTTCGAAAGCCGTACTGACGGTCATTAAGAAGCTTTCGATCTTCAAGATATTTCTTGAGCTTATAATTTTTATTTGTATTGCTCCAGAAAGGTACCACATAGAACCGTTATTTCGTTTCCGTTTTAAGTTTTCTCAAAAACCAATGAACCGATTTCAAAAATGCTTTTTTCTGCACAAGCTCTTATGCTGTCTCAATAATATTTGATAATCAAAAATGTCGTAGTTTTATTTTAATATTTAAAAAAAAAACATTCGATTTTTTTTTCAAAATTCAATATATAGTATTTACTCTTTATATTCCACAAATTAAAAACTCTTTTTGAACCAGTTTTGAAGAATAATATTTTTTTTAATGATTCTTGGTGAGATCTCTGTGCGTGCGTCCCTACGTTCTTGATACCTTTTTTCGTCAGCCATATTTCAAGAACCCGTGTCGTGATGGTTAGTGCGTATAAGACTGTCATGCTAAAAGTTTTGGATTTATTCTCTGCCTGTTTTCACGATTGAAAAGTCCGCCAAAAGTAATTCTTGTCATGAAAAGTGCTTCTAAAATAAAGCATGTGGAATCGGCAAGAAACTGTTGGTACCCTCCATCCCTGATTGGTAAAGAGTTGTAAGTCACTAATCATAGTTCTCAACGGATTGTTCCACCGCCTAATTTGTTTATTTTATATCTCAAGAACCCGCAGCGTTGCAGAAAGAATTTTTAAAAAATCCAGTAGGTGTTTTTTTTTACTATCCAAAATAATTGTTTATAACGAAGAATAAAATTTTTGACGTCAGTTTTAATTTTTAGAAAAATCAAATTGACAGTTTTAAGAAACATTAAACTTCGCGCTTTTTGCCTTATTGGTATTTTATACTCGAGATTTTTTAATACGATCATGTTGCACGATTTTAAGGCAGAAAAATTAATCATGTTGCACGATCTTAAGGCGGATACATTAAATACAACTTGTAGCTAAAATTGTGTCTGTAGATATAACTGTTTTCAAAATACAGTTGTTCAAAAACTAGCTTAATTACGTTTGTTATCATTACTCTGGAGTGAGAAGATTAGACAAAAAGTAGAAACCCTTTTAAGCGGGAGGGGTAACTTTGTCTTATACAAAATCCAGTTTTTCAAACTCGAGTTCTGAACCAAAAACGATAGTTTTTTCAAATATTGCCGATTTAAACCCTGATGAACTGGTTTCTTTCCCATTAAATACACTTTATGTTTTCAAGCTAACTGATTTTTCTTCGTTTTAAGCCCAATCCGGTCTCTATTTACCAAATATTTAAAAAATAAAAATAAATAAAATAACTTTTATTTGCCTAAGCTTAACAAAAATATGAAACAAACAAGAAAAAGATGATTCCTTTCATTTCAATGCAATATGGTTGACTTCTTCTTTTGACTATATAGATTTTGTAGGCATACACTGATGGTTTTTGAAATTAAGTAAGCAAGCAATATTTGAATAAGGATTCATATGAAAGCTCCTTTATTCCTTAGAAATTGTATGACCAACCATAATATTACCCTATTTCAACTTTATTCATCTACAAAAGATAAACCTACTCTACTACTAATAAGATCATAAGGTTTTGTGGTTCCTATGTAGATTCTAACCATCAAAACATATTTTATATAATAATCCACTACTATAAGTCCTAAATCAACTTACAGTTCACTGAACCGTTCTTAATAACACCCACAGACCCAAATATACATATAGACAGACACTCTGAGACGCATAAAATGTTTTCATTTCGCATTCACATTTCAAAAAACTTTTTGTCTCTTCAGCAAAAACCTAACCTAACCTAAAAACACAAACGAAAAAATAAAAATAAAAGAAAAACAAACTAGATATAAATTCAAAACTCACACGATAAATAAATTGAAACATTTATGCGCGTAAACCATGAAAGATAAAAGGCAAATGCCCACATTTCCCTTTCGTATAATTTTGAACATATATTTGCTTATGAAGTTTTTGGGACAAGTGAATACAAAATAAAAGAAGGAAAAATTTATTAATGAACCCGCAATGCGTAAACAGAGGCTTTGGCAATAATAAATTTTCATTTTTCTGCAAAATACGACTTGGGCCTGTTGTGCTGTTCTGTATTTTTGATATAAATGGTAGACATATATTTTTGAACTGAACTCTCAAAAACCTGCATCGAACACAGTATACAACCTACTCTTCATATATTGGGTAATTTTTCAGAATATTAAAGGAAACCCAACAAGGCAGAAGAAAGCCAAAATAGAAACCATCGACGGACGAACCCAATTTAAGTTCAGCCAATATGGATCCTGATCCCGCTCCAACAGCTCTCGGTCCCGCTCCAGATTCAATGCAGCAATAATAGCTTCAGCAGTAGAGTCCTTATTTTTCTTTATTATTAAGGATTCATGCAAAAAAACGGGACGGAGACCGAGGAAGGGAACGCAAACGTGGCCATGGAAATAAAAATGGAGCTGAATTTATGACACTATTTACAATTCTCATCTGGTGAAATATAGAATGCTTTTCTTTATTTGGATCAGACCAAGATACGAGTAGTAGTATGTCTTCATTCAAGCGTGTGGTAGCATTGCGGAATCGGAATAATAGATTCAGACGCGTCGCTCCGCAGTACACAGGCAAAGGACTCCCTGAAGCTATATAATGTACATATATGCGGAGGGAAATGTTATTTTGTATTTTTCTTTTGCCCATGTTAAGGTTTACTATACATGAAGAAGGATTCAAATTGGGTTTATCCTTATCTTCATATGTCTTTTTAGCTTAAAGGTTCTGATTTTATTTGTGAGTTATCGATATCCCCTTTGAAGACATTTGCGTAGGTTGGGTTTTTTGATTAAAACTGTTTTTGTATGGCTTCCAGTGGGAATAATTCCAAATTAGAATAGATTCTGAAAATCACATTCATTTAATAAGTCTAATTGACTGTAGGAATATATAAGGACTATTATGGTTTATATAGGGAAGATGGTTGCAGATTGTGTTGCTAATTGGACACCACTACCACCAACGACAAACAACTTACGGATACAATTTGATGTTTGTCTCTTTTATTTTTTGGAAAAGACAAACAAGCTCTGGAATTAATTAGACTCTAATGAACCGTCCTCGTCGTCGTCCTTCTTTGTTGTCTTTGGGTTTTCTTTCCACTGCAACTGGTGGTGGAAAGGCCTAACAAAAAGCTTGTATAGCTTGAAATTGAAGTATAAGAAGATTCAGGCTATAATATTATGGAAGAAATGTGAAACCCTTCAATTTATGACGTGCGTGGGTTTTCGAAATGCGTATATAGAGTAAGTTGATTGAAATTTCTCTATTTTTAGTAAACAAGGACAAGCTTATGGCTTAACTCTTCTATACTCAAAGAAACCTTGACATATATAGATCGTTCTTATGTGTGACATTTTGTTATCTATTAAGGACCTTTGGAATTTAAAGATATCATAATTTTTGCGGTTTTGGCATTTAAGAATTCCATATTCTTACTTACAAAAACTAAAATTCTACTGTACTCTCCGTGTATTTCTAAAAGAATGGTAACACTGGTTACTTTTGAATGTTTTGTTGCAGTTCAAAGTCAGTCAAAATAATTCAAAATCAAGACTTTAAAATGACATAATACGGATATAGAAAATAAACCGCCTCTCGTCTTTTTGGGAGGAGTGAGTCAAAATACATTTAAAACTTTTGTATGGTAAAAACTGATACTAATTTAAGCGGGCTTGTCTGTATAGACATGAGCTTTAACATAGCCCCGCAAAAAATAATCTAAAGGCGTTAAATCCCACAATCTAGGCGGCCAATTGACCGGTCCCAGACGGGAAATAAAATGTTCACCGAACTCGCCTCTCAATAAGTCCATTGTTACGCGTGCTGTGTGGCATGTGGCACCGTCTTGTTGAAACCACATGTCATGTAAGTCAATCTTTTGCATTTTCGGCAAAAAAAAGTTGGATATCATCTCACGGTAGCACTCACCATTCACAGTTACGTTACGATTCGCATCATCTTTGAAGAAGTACGGTCCAATGATGCCACCAGCCCATAAACCGCACAAAACTGTGACTTTTTCTGGATGTATTGGTACCTCTTGCAATGCTTCTGGCTGATATTCACTCCAAAATCGACATTATCCATTGAGACAAAAATTAACTTCGTCGCTGAACACAATTTTTCGGTAAAAAAGTGGATCTTCGGCCAACTTTCCAAGAGCCCATTCACCAAAAGTTTTACGTTGCAGTAGGTCGCTTGGCTTCAATTCTTGCACCAGCTCTATTTTGAAAGGCATCACACCTAAATCCTTCCGCAAAATTTTCCACGTTGTTGAGTTACAGAGGCCCAATTGCTGCGAACGGCGACGAATCGATAATTGATGGTCATCATTAACACTGGCCCATACAGCTGCGATATTTTCTTCAGTTCACACTCCACGTAAGCGTGTTGGTGGTTTAATGTCCAACAGTGTAAATTTGGTGCGAAATATTAGTCACAATAGCTTGATAATAAAATTCAATAATTTGCAAGCGTTGTTCGTTTGTTACACGATTCATGGTTTAATTATAGACCAAGATGTTTGACAGTGAAACAAACCACAAAACGTGCGTCAGCTGTTTAAACCATTGTTGCGAAAAAGATAATAGCTAAAAAATCGGCGCAGGGACATAGGGCCCAGGGAAATAACACCTAACTTTTTTTTTTCGGGACTTATGTCCCACTTCGGTGGGACATAAAACCGAAATTGAATTTGGGCCTTAAGTCCCACCCACGTAAGACCGAAGCCCCAAATAAAAATGTTGGGGCTAATGTCCCACTTAATAAGAATCACCAAATGACAAAACTTGGAGCACTTAGATACCACAAGACTTTGTTTTGTGGAGTTTAAATCCTGAGATCCCGCGAAGCGGGCCACCCACAGGTGCTTTTATTCAAAAAATCTGTTGATATTGGCGCCTGCCTGGCGACTTTACATACCCTAAGCGGAGCAACGGAGTTGCGTGAGCGGGTGTGACCCCGAAAAAGGGAGTTAAAATCCTGAGATCCCGCAAATAATGTTGAAAATAAACTTTTTTGTTTTTCCTAATTTTTGTATTATCACCGTATCAAAAAAATTATTGTTCATTGTATTGAAATACAAAAACGTTATATTCTTTTTTGGCTCTGCAAAAATTTGGGGACAATGTCCCATTTTTAACAAACAAATTTGGGACTTAGGTCTTACTTGGGTGGGACTTAGGGCCCAAATTAAATGTCGGCTTTATGTCCCACTCGGGTGGGACATAAGCCCCAAAAAAAAAATGTGGGCGTTATGTCCCTGGGCCTTATGTCTCTGCGCCTAAAAAATCACCCTTTAATTCTGTGTTTTAAAAGGTTTGAGGTTAAAATACTGTATGGGTAGTAATACTGTATGTAAAAACTCTGCATTACAATGAACAAAATTCTGTATGGTCAAAGTTCGGCTTAGTCAAAAATTCTAAAGCTCAAAATGCGGAATTTCTATAATACAGTATTTTGTTATACAGTGTTTTGAATACAGTATTGTGAAATATTTCAACACCAACCCTTTTCCAGGTAATTTATTTGTTGGGAATTTCAAGTTATTCAATGAGTCAGTAATGACTTTGTAGAATTTTTGGCAAAGACTCCTCAATTTTGTTTGTCTAGAATGTGATTAATTTCATTCAGATAAAATTAAATCGAGAGTGTTTTTCGAAATTACACTTTCAATTAGAAAGCTCTTCTTGCGTTGATTTTCATGTCATCAAAGAAGTCACCTCCTCCACTTCAATATTTGTCACTTAATTTCATTAAAATAAATCTCTAACGACAATAATAAATATTGTCTTAGTTTTTGATTAAAGATAACAACAATAACAGCAAACACGAAAACAAAAATTCAATAAGTAATCACCGTTCATTTATGTAAATTGTAATGAAATTCCAAAGAAAAATCTATGAATCTCAAATGTATAGATACATAAATACGATGAGGCAAACAAATCTCTCAATGAATACTAAAAAAGATAGATGAAAAATATATGTACAAAAAAAAAAAAGAACCTTTGCACCTAAGAGATTTCCAATAAAATTCTTGAAACGTATCTCTATCGATTGTGTTTTACAGCGCGATTAATTCACATTACGAATGAAGTGAATTGAAATTTAAATTCTGAATATTTTTGCTTTGTTATAATGCTGAAGGTGCTTCTGCTGATGCTTCGTCTGTTAAAGCTGGCAGTGCTGGTGATGGTGCTGTGCTAAAGTGGTGGCTTGTTTGGCAGGCTGGGAGGCTGGCAAAATGAATGGATGGATGAAGTGGTACATAATGGCAGCAAAGTCTTACTCCTTGTTGACTTCAAGCTGCAAAAGAATGTCTCTGAGTAATAGGTATTCATCTGTTCAGCAAACAAAGAGCCGACTTGGTATCACAGTACCTACCACCGAACCCAATGCATATAAAGGATAAAGGTATATAGTCATGTGATTCAGTCATGCATAACCACAAAAGCTGGTGTAGAGTATAATATTTCTACACCATGCATACATCACCTCCGAACAACTGAGGTTACGCCATCTGTAGTGTGCTACAAGAAACAACTTTACTATGAAAAATAACGAACAATTTGATTCGAGAGATAAGTACTTGTGTTAGCACAAGAGAGAATGACGGTAGCGGGAGACAAAGCGAAATTTATTAACAATAAAAAAAGAATTCAACAAAATAAAAATAAATAAAATAAAATATCAAACATGAACTTGGTCCCCTATGAAGGGGGGGGGGGGTGGTTTGTGTTAAATAAAACAAATACTCCTCTAATCGTTTTCTATAACAAAAATGTTTAAACAATGACAATTTAAAATTGAAATAAATTCACGTAAATCATGATCACTGCTTTTTTAATTACGTTTGTTTTATTCAAACATTTGGTGACATTGTCAACTGTCATTAATCAAACAGAAGGAGATTATTGCCATTTGAATGAGTAACACTCATCTCACCGGCAATGATGCTCGATATCAATAAATGGATGTAACGTGCTCCAGGAGGCAACACCCTTAATTCAAGTTGAATAATGCCTATGACTATTGTGTCATGATGTTTAATTAATGCAATAACAGCGAATTCAAAACTTATACGTGATTTATATGAATGCAAAAATGATAAAGCATTTCCGTTTGATATTAGCAATTTAGTGAGTCACACTAACTTAATTACACCATTGGCACTGATTTAGGTTAAAGCCTAACTTGGAGTGGAACAAAGTTCCGGTAAAGCGTGAATCAGTGCAGGTTATTTAATATTTTTTTTTTTTTAAAGCAATGATGACATTCGATTGCTTTAGTTTAAAAAAAAAACATCACTGACTAATCATGTGAGGTGTCTCATTAAGTGATTTAATAAAAGCAAAATAAACTTGTATGACCTGTCGACCTACTTTGAAAAAAAAAAACAAAACAAATGTAATAAAATTTACAGTTTTAATCTATAAACATTTTAACAACTTTTTTTTTTAAGATGGAAACTTCTAAATTAAATTATAATAATATAAATCTTGTTTTTAACGGCTTAATTTTAAAAGAGAAGACAAATATTATTATGGTGGAAGCGCAACAGTTTGAGAGGATCAATACATAAAAGTGACTTACAACTTTCAAACATGCTTTTGTTCGTGTTGCTTCATACATAAATCAAATATCATGTTAATTGGTAGTAAAAATGTTAATGGAGGATTTGTCATGTTTATTTTTAGGTATTGAATCAAAAGTCAACACTTCTGGCGTGACGTTTCTAAGCAATATGTCCCTAACTAACTTCTCAATTAGTAGAAGAATATGATAATAAATAAAATGCGAACACCATAAGACTGGTGAGGTTTATAGAATTTTCAATATTTTTTGAAAAAAAAACAAGCAAAGAAAGTGTTTTCTCTACTTTAAATTGTATTTAAGAAACTTAAAAAAAGTGTTATTACCAAAAGCTGTTTATGTGTGTTTATTTTTGCAGTCTTGTAATTTTTAGAAAACATATGTCAATGGAATTTCCTAATTGATTCTAAAATTCTCCCGCCCTTAATAACAATTTTTGAAGTATTTTATTTGTTTTTTGTAAGCAACTCCTTAAACTCAATATTGTAAAGGTTTTTTTTAGACGTACATATAAAACTTTAAAATAGCATTTATATCTAAAATATAGTGATGCATATGATCGTCACGTGGACAAACATTTGTGGCCATATATCAGCAATAACGCCGTTAATGTTGTCCTCTAAGTGCTCAATCGTTTCGGATTTATCGGTGGTAGACTTGTGACTTTGCATATTCCCACAGAAAATAGTCAAATAGTCAAGTGGCTTTAAATCACATGATCTTGAAGGCCAATTTATTGTTCCGTAACGTGAAACTATGCGGTTATCAAATTTTTACTTCAATAAATGATAAACAAAAAAGTCAGTGATCATGGCTCTATATCGGGCACCATTGACTGTAAAGTTCTGGCCAGCGTCTTTTTTAAAGAAATACGGACCAATTATTCCACCATGCCGTGGTGTGATGGTAAGTGTGTAGGACTGTCACATCAGAGGTCTTGGGTACAATCCCTGCCTGTTCCACCTACAAATTTTAGTCAGTGTTACTGCCTCATGTTCTGATTTGACAAATCCTCCAAGAGCAATTCTTTTCTTGAGGATTACCAACTCTTCAAATACGGCAGTTTTTTTTCTAAGTAAGCTTCATCGCTAAAAAATGTCGCTTATTTCGTATTTCAAACAGAGCAACGATTTTAAAAATAAATTTGCTTAATTTGAAAGCCTTGTTCAGGCGTAAATCTATTCTTATTGAAATGCCAAACCAAACTTAGTACAAGACAAAATGGCTACCAGTTAAAATTGTGTCGTCAACTTAAAGTTATATACCTCTAAAAAAACAGGGGTGGAATCGGCTAAGCTGATAATTGACTATCATATTTTTGATAGTCAAATTTGACTATCATTTTCATTCCGTCTGTGTAAAATGATTCAACTCAATTCAATTCGATTGAACAATTTCTGATTATAATTGTCACAATTCATTGTTGCTATGGTGAAATTTTAAAATGATTCCTATAAAATATCTAAATAAAAGTATCAAATTGGCTGTGTTTAAATAACATTTTTATTTCTCTTGTGTTTTTCGAATTACGTAAGCTTTGTCGGTCACAAAAATGTGTTTTTGTACCTAAAAAGGGTAACTAAAAAAATTTTTCATTCGTTTTTTGTAAGCGTCTGGTAGCTCTATTCAGAAACGACATATTTGTAGGAAAATGACTATCAAATTTTTCTAGTGACACCTTTTTAGGTATCAATTTGATTATCACCTTACACAGATCAAATTCGATTATTTTGACTGTCAACAATCAACAATCACCTTAGCCGATTCCACCCCAGTTATATAAAGCAAGTAATATTTCAAGTTGGAAATACATATTTCATTTCATAAAAAGTTTCTTTGGTTACTTTTTAGGTTTGACAGTTGAAAATGTCAAACTGTTTTGACAATTCTCTTCAATAAGGTTTGGCAACGACCAACACTAGAAAAAAGTCTCCAAATTGTGGAGTTTTATGTTGACAAAAAAATAGTCAATTTTAGTTCATAGGGCATTTCGTCTATTTTACGGTACTTATAGTGATGAAGCTCATTTCTTATTAAATTACTTCGTTGATAAGTAAAATTAACCATTAACGTAGCAACATAACATCTGTTAAAACTGATTGTTTAGTGGGGTTTACACTTCAGCGGTTTGATCTGTCAGATTTATTGGAAAAATTAATGAATAATTGGGCTGATCGATAGACTTTGTAACTCTTAGTAGCGCCGGACAAGTACCGGAAATCAAACTAAAAAAATAAATTTCATGAAATTATCTAACCGATTATAAGAATAAAAAATTAATTCTAACTAAATTTCTGCCAAGCTTTTCAAACCCGAAATTTTAGAGACATGAAAAATTTACTAAAAACATCAAATTTTTCAACTTTACAAATTTAAACGATTACAATAACTTCCTAAAAGGAAATTACTAAATTTGTATCAATACATTTCCGAATATTTAACTTATGTCTCTTTTTTCAACAAGAAACAATTTAAACATAAAATTTATTTCCCTTACGCAATGTTCAACCAACTGTCATAATTTGTTTCGATGAAATCCCCCCCTGGTGTGAGCAGTAAGCATATAAATCAATCAATTTGATTCGTTGGTTTATGTACTGTTGTTTTGATATGCAAATTTCCGTTTCCGGTTTTTCATCAAAAACTCACATCAGTTAGTGTATTTTCTAATAATTTATTCACAATTCCTGTCGAAAATTCAATTGAAAAAAATTGTAGTGTTTGAAAAAAAAAAGTTGAATAATATTAGTTTTTTGTTTTGTTGTTTTAATTTATTTATGTACACAACACATATGAATTGTACATTCTTTTGCCGGCATTTTTCATATGTTCTGAATATATTTTGAGATTATTCTTATTTTGTTTTCTCTCAATATGATTCGTGATCACATAACTTACTTAGGTTAAGCGATTGGAAGTGTTGAATTTACGCAAACAATATTTGTTTTGATTGGGAAAAAGTTCGAATTATTGTTTGCTAAAAGTTTATTATTTGATTTTTTTCTTCGTTGTGATTTTTATTTTTGTTTACTTTTTTTTTCCAAATATATAATTATATAAATCAATTGGCATGTAATATTGAAGTGCGAAAGCATTAACTATTTGTTTATAAAATAAAAGAAAAGATGAATCCTATTCAACATTTTTTATCGCAATATTTTCTGTCTTAATAATTTTTTAAACAAAATTTGTAAAGACATTACCTTTCATTTTGTTGTGCGTTGTGTTTTTGTATATATTGATCTATTTTTAAACAAATAATGGATGGTCATTAAAATGTATGTATGTATATTTTATGTATGTGTACTAAGTTTTGTGGTGGATATTGAAAACCTATTTATTTTCTGCCCTGGACTTTTGTTAAGCAAGATTCTATGTTTGAATATTGCAAACGACTTCTATTTTTAAAACATCCGGCTCTCGAGACATTTCCATCAAAATGTTTGTTTTTATATATAAAATTCAATCAAGGGAATTCCAAATTCAAATAGAAAATCATTTTCTCTTAAGGCAAAATGAGAAAATCATAATGATTTCGGTAAACATAAGAAAACAAAATTAAAAACAAAAGTTTAAAAGGCCATATTTATTAATTCTCTATCTTCATCATTTTAAATGGTGTTTTTCTTTTTTGTTCGTAATATCTTTAAAGTAATAAATACAAGTTAATTCAAGCTGTAATGAGTTTAAGATGAAATAAATTACGCTAATTCATCCAAGTCTGAAGTCTGAACACTATACTTTTGCCCTGAAGGGACTTCCCTATCTCTCGCGCTCCGTTTTCTTAAGACTATTCACTTAATTACATAATTACGAAAGAGCATTTAATTCACTTGGTGTTGTTCGTTTGTGTTTTTAGCTTCTAATAAATTACCAATATTGCCAACTTCGTTTTTTTTTCCTACACTATGTTGAATTTTAATGAATTATTTTTATAAAATCAATGATTATTTTCATTGCGGTTATGAAAATTTTATTATTTAAATAATTCTTACATTTTGAAGGTCAATGATATTTGTCTCTACTATTTCTTTCACAACTTCTAAAAATGTAACTGAATGAATTAGTATGTTGTTGGCAACACTGGATTCACAGTTCCCTTCGATAACTAACCGATTCGAGTTCTTCATAAAACCT
This sequence comes from Eupeodes luniger, assembly GCA_951509635.1. Taxonomy (NCBI): domain Eukaryota; kingdom Metazoa; phylum Arthropoda; class Insecta; order Diptera; family Syrphidae; genus Eupeodes; species Eupeodes luniger. The sequence continues at coordinate 4,684,174 of OX608074.1, forward strand.
CCATGTCTAGCCGCCTCTTGCTGTAACTGTACGAGGACGTGATGCCATGATAATAAATAATTGTGTTTTGCTCATCAAAACGTGGTTGAAACAAAATATTTACCATAAACAAACATATCACTCACTGTGTCGGTTCGGTTGGTATAGGGTTCTAAAATAAAGTACGTCTGGCATTCCATTATATGCTATTGCCCGCATTAATTTCCGGTGACTAATTGCTTGACCGATTTCATAACAAGTTTTAGGTCCAACCGCCAATATTCTATACTGTGTGCCCACAATAGACCCTCAAATAAAGTTCATCTGCCTTAGCACCAAATCATAAAAACAGAACAAAACAAGGAACCCTTCTTCACAGCAGAGGTAGGGTTTTCTACTCTGGTCCCGTTCGTCCCGTGTTGGTCGTCGTCATTGTATTTGTTTTATGCAAAAATAGCTCAGGTGAAAATTTTCCACTTTATCGAGTAATCGATGAGAATGCTTCAATATTTTGTGGCTAAAGGTGCTCTGTCACATAAATAATGGTGCGGTATTTCCGGATAGGAACCTCAACTCTCTTCAAATATAACGACGACCACGACGACGACGACGACGCATTTAAGAGTGGGTTTTATAAACATACATATCTAAAGGTACTTATAATGTTGGTATTTCGGTCGAGTGTCTGATGAGCTTGGTCTTGGAGCTTTGTATAGATGGATAAAATATTGCAAAAACGATTTTGCTGTGGCATCAGTTTTTATTAAAGGTATTAAAATGTTGGGTAGTTTGTGTTAAATTGAGTTCAGTAGGACAGCAGTCAGCCGTTCGTTTTTCGTCGTCGTCTTCTTGACACTTTGAAATTTAATTAGTTATGATATGATATATACTATGTAGTATATCTAAATAAAAAAATGTCAACTTTATTTGTTTAGTCATAAGAAGTTGACAGTTAAAACAAAAATTGTATCAAAACGTGATGATAAATTAGCACGCGTTTTGGTGACATATAGTGACATATAACAACAGAGCTATAAAAACTAATTTAATATTTCTACAAAATTAACTGGATATGGGCAGTAAAACTTGGTTTTTGGAACTTGAGTATAATAAAAGGTCGTTGGAATACTCGTATCTATGATTTTCTCTCATGTTAACATATAGTAAATACGAGTATATGCGTCATAAAGTTTATTTAGTTTTTAGCAAACTGATGAACAAAGTTGATTAGTGCAAATTTCTTAGCGGGAAAGATAAAACAAATATAAAAGAAAACATAATCAAGTTTTTTGATTTAGATTTCAGAGTTTTTATGAAGATTGAAATACAGGGAAAAGTTTAGTGAGTGAATACCGAATATTATTTGGTTAGAGCTATGTTTTTACTTCAAATTAAGGCTTTAGATCAAAGGTGAAAGCAGATGGCACCACAAGTAAATTAGAGCTGCTGGTGTTTTGAAACATTCATTTAAATTTACCTTTTTCTACAAATGATTTTATTTAGGCTGGTCAACAAAATAAAGTTTTTTTGTCTGCACTCTATACAATATTCAGGAATTCAAAACCAATGTGCACCAACATCTCCTTTTAAACTCTCTCTCCTCTTCCTAGTGCTCACACTGTGCATCTGCATAATAAGGGTAGTAATATCCCCTTGAGTGTTTGCTTATTATACAAAAAACAAAAAAAAAAGGGCTTAGCTGTCCTAAATTGGAATGTCGCGTTATAATTTTTAGATAACATTACACTTTCGAAATACACCTTTTTAAATCCTAAAAAAAAAAATTTACGGTATTTTTAAACTAAGCTAATAACTCTTAAAATTAAAATTGTATGATGATGTTACAGAGGACAAATCGCATTTATATCTGGCTTAGCTTTCGGAAATTATCATTAGTTAGGAGAAGACTGATGGGTCTTCTTTTGACTCTATATTACTTACTTACTTAAGGTGGGGCTACAGTCCTGTGTGAACTAGGGCCTTACCCAACAAACTTCTCCTTCTAGCTCGGTCCCTAGCTAGATGTCGCGAGTTGAGCAGTCCAAGTTGGATGAGGTCACTTTCCACTTGTTCGCGCCACCTGATCTGCAGTCTCTCTCTACTGTGCTGTCCTGTGGGTGTGAATTCGAAGACTTTTCGGGCCAGAGCATTGGTTTCCATGCGCTCTACGTGACCCAGCCATCTCAATCGTTGGAATTATATCCTTCTGGCTAAGTCTACGTCGTCACTGTACAGGCCGTAGAGCATATTGTTCCATCTTTTCCTCCACTCACATTCATGCATACGGGACCGTAGATCACGCGAAGGACTTTTCTCTCGAAACGACCCAAGTGGCTCTCATTGTCGTAGTCCATGCTTCTGCACCGTATAGCAGGTTGGGGCTTTGCTACTCAATTGCTTTCTTAGCCCAAAGAAACAGCGGTTAGCAAAAGTAATTCTTCGTTTGATCTCAGCGCTGGTGTTGTTTTCTGCGTTTGTAGCGGAGCCTAGGTAGACGAATTCGTTGACTACCTCGAAGTTAGGTCTGTCGATGGTGACGTTTTGACCAAGAGGTCGGTGTTGTAGGTCCTTTCTTGATGACAGCTTGTACTTTGTTTTGCACTCATTAACCGTTAAACCCGTTTTTCCCGCCTCTGCCTCAATGCTCGAAAAATCCCCGATTATGTCAATGTTATCAGCATATGCTAGTAATTGAACAGACTTTTGAAAAATAGTGCCTCTAGTGTTGATGTGGGAGCTCTGCACTATTCTTCAAGTACAATGTTAAAGAAATCACATGACATCGCATCACCTTCTATAAAGCCTTTTTTGACATCGAAAGCGATGTTAAGTAGACTGATTCGTGTGGAGTTTGACTTTGACTCTATATTTATTCTTGAAAAAACCTTGAATTAATTTTGAAAAATGAATTTTTAAGTGATCATTTTGAAATTTGATTTTTCTTAAAGCTATAAATTTAAGAATATCTGTTTTGAATTTTTTACTTCCCATAGGAAGTTATTGTAATGGGTCCGATTTGTCAAATTGAAAATTTTGACATTTCTCGACGTTTCAAGGCCCCTAGAGTCGAAATTAAAGATTTTTAGAAAGATGTCTGTGCGTCCGTTTGTCCGTACATCCGTACGTTCGCGACGTTTTTTTTTATCGTCCATAGCTCAAGAACCAGAAGAGATATCGACTTCAATTAAATTTTGTTATACAGATAATAATGCAGAAAGATGCAGAAAGGGCTCTCAAGAAAATTACGTTTGTGGTTTTTTACCATAGCAGTTTAAAAAAAAGGTAAACATTTTGGTTAACCCTAAATAACTCATGAACCAATAACGCTAGAGACTTGAATTAAATTTTATATTATATATGTTGTAACGTGATACACTTAACGGTTTTTTTTATAAATCAAAAAAACTGAAAAAAAAAAAATATTTGTCACCTCGAAAATTTTACGAAAAAAAAATGGTTTTATCTCCAAAACAATTTTGTGTAACGAAGAATAACGTTTTCAACATTTGGTAAAATTTTGAGGAAAATCGAATTGACTGTTTTTTTATAAAAAATAAAAAACCCTAAAAAAACAATATTCAAAGTTGGTAAAAATTGAATTTGGACTTAAATAGCTTTTCGAAAATTTTAGATTATGGCTTCCAACTTATTTTATCTTATTAGAAATATTGTTTTCAACATTCAGCAAAATTTTGAGAAAAATCGAATTGACAGTTTTTCTTACAAAAAATAAAAACCTAAAACAAAAAACTAATAAAAGTTAGTAAAAATTGATTTTCGACTCAAATAACTTTTCAAAAATTTGAGACATTAGCCTTAAAATAACTTTATTTTTTTAAAAATATGGTTTTCAACATTCAGTAACATTATGAGAAAAATCGAATTGACAGTTTTTTTTACAAAAAATTAAAAACCTAAAAAAAATTAACAAAAGTTGGTAAAAATTGATTTTCGACTTAAATATCTATTCAAAACTTTGAGATATTGGCTTAAAAGTAATTTTATCTTATGAGAACTATTGTTTTAAACATTCAGTACAATTTTAACAAAAATCGAATTGACAATTTTGTTACAAAAAATAAGAACCTAAAAAAAATTAATAAAAGTTGGTAAAAATAGATTTTCGACTCAATTATTATCTTTTTTAAAATTAAAAGTATTGGCTTCAAACTATTTTTATCTCACAAAAAATATTATTTTCGACATTCAATAAATTTTGTATAAACTACATCCAACAGTCCGATTTTTTCATAAAAAAAAAAATAAAATCTACAAAAAATAGTACGCAAATTTGGTAAAAAATGATGTTCGGTTCTCGATATCTCGTGAAAAATAGAAGGTATTGACTTCAAATTCATTTCATTCATCCAATTTGTATTTGCTTATTTAAGAAATAAAAACTTTTAAGAAATGCTACTAAAATTGGTAAAAATTGGTTTTCGAATAAAAATCTCGTTAACAAAAATAGATTTTGAAATCAAACTATTTCATCATATGCAAAATGTTGTTGGTGATTTTTAAATTTTCTAGAATAATTTAACTAATAACTTTTTTAACAAAATACGAAAACCTGCAAACCTTTTAAGCAAGACAAATCGACAGCTTTTTTTTTAATATATGTTTTTCGAAAACTTGAATAATGAAAAATTTAGTCTACATACATATGTAGTTTTTGCGTTTTTCTATTTAAAATCATTTATGCAAAATTCCTTCAGTGTGCCTGTAAAGTGAGGATTAATAACTTATGACGATTTTTAAAAAGTATAAGATACTTAAAATGTTAAAATATTTTAACGGAATATTTTTTTTTTTAATAAAAACTACTTCATGAATTTTCATATCTTCAAGGAAGCTTAAAATAAAGTTTCAGATCAAAATATTAAAATAAAAATATGTACCCTTGAAAAGAAAATGATGCTTTAAACACAACCATCAATTAATCGAAGAATGAACTCTACATAATCGATAAATGCGCTCCAAAAAATTCTAAAGTTAAACTTCTAACTATTTTTATTTCCATTTAAATGATTGTTTAAAATGTTTTTTTTTAAATATAATTGAAAAAAAATGTTTACCTTTTGTTTAAAATATTTCCCAATCCAAATCCCAATCAAATTGAATTAAAGAATTGTTTAAATCAGTTCAACGCTAATTAGCCTTGCTAAATAACCACTCTATTCCTAATAATATCTAACTTCAAGTACTATACTTAAGACAAATAGAACACTTGTTGGCATTTTTATGATGCCAACATATCATTAGCCCGACAGACTTATGAATTCTTTATTATTTTTGGTTTGGTTTTATTTGATACAAGGCAAAATCTTAATCCAAAAATAAATCCGCTCATTAAATTGAATAAATTAAAAATCAAGATGGTAATTCAAATACGTATCCTACGCACAAAAAAGAAAAAACATTAAAGACCAATTATTATGTATTTAGAATGGTTTTTTAAATAAATTGAGCAGCTACACAGAAATTGCCTTAGAAATTTGAATATAAATATTATTGTTGAAATAAAAAATCGTGTCGGTTTGAAGAGATGTTCTTGAAATAAGCCCTTTATAGAAAATTCACATAAATGTTGTGAAGTATACATTTGTGTGTGTGTTCTTTTTAATGTACCCAAAACCTACCTACAGGCCATGCGAATGTCTCATTAATTAAACAATCGCATCTAGGACAAATGTATTTTTGTACTTCTTCACAATTTTCCTCTCCTGTTTTGTTTTTGTTAATTTAAACTTTTTTTGTTGTTGTTTTATTTTATTTTATGTTTTCTTTCGCTTTTCATCTACAAGATAATTAATAATTCATTTCTCTTTTTGTCTGTACAAACAAACCGCACCGCACACATCGTGCATGTTGCATATATTTAGGTAAAGTAACCTCAATTAAAGAAAATGTTTGTGTTTTCCAAACAATTTTCCTCACTCAGTTCAGTTCAATTCGATGCTATGCTGTGTTGTGTGAATTTATTTATAGAATGGCGCACGAGGTGTTCTTTCTCATATAAAAATATATATGTATATAGAAAATGTGAAAAAGGCATAGGAAAAGGCAAATGAAAATGAAAATGAACTTCATTCATATCGTACACAATGGTGAACTGAAGGAAAGGTAGGATAGGCAGCCCAAAAATTTTACTTCAAAAACTTCCAATGATTTATATTTTTCTAATTTTTTTTTTTGTGCAATCAATGAACCAATTTTTCACAAAAACTTTTTCTTTCAAACAAAAAATTATACATAAATATTTAAGTCCTGGATATATCCTACACATTTCATCATAAATAGATGAAAACTTGACAGAGTGTTCAGTGTTTTTGAAAAGGGTCCAAAGTTGTCGAAAAAAGAGAATAACTCATTTTTGGGCTTAGTATTGGGTATGAGTATGATGTTTGTTTGAAGGGTTCTGCTTTCATACAAAACAATTTAAATCAAAATAAATATAAGGGTTCAAAAATTAATTCAAACAATAGGTTACTCCAATTCGAGTACAATGCAACATATGCCATCATATTTTTTTAAAACAAAATCATATAGACAATGATTTGTGATGGAAACCCACATATTTCTTAGAAGAAGGTTATTCTATATGTTGATAAAATGTAAATCATGTTATGTAAAGAAGTCCTTTTCTGATTTTCTTTAACCTACACAATGCACACATATTCCAATTGAGCATCCTTATAAGAGTTATTCATTTATCCTATATATATATTTATTTGAAGACCCTCTACGAGTAAAGTTTTAATTTGGGTTTTCTCGTAAAATAAAATGCTCCTAATAGGGGATATTATACATAGATATGAAATGGCTTGCGTACAATAAAGAAAAGAATTATTGAAAATAAATTATGTAAGTTTAATGTGCGTGTGCATAACTTTTATCTTATACAAAATTTTAGGGTAAAAGTTGGCACGGGTTAGCATATTAAGCTAAAGACTGGCAACTTTGATAATAATTTAACGTCTTTACTGTATGCATACAGATTCATATATTTTCAAAATGTATGTAGGTCAAGAGCTACACACACAAACAAAAATGCAAAAGGGACAATTTTCAAAAATTAAATCAACTACAAAAAAATAAATATGAAAAAAGTGCGTATACGCCTAAGTGAACCTTCATTTGTATGGCGTTGTTTTAGTGTGAATTTAGATTATCAAAGTATTTTTTTTAAGAAAAGGTTTATGACTGATCATTAAGATTAACCGTTATATTGGCTTATAACTTTTAAACTTGTGTATTTTTCCAAAATTTTGAAAACAATTAACCAAAACAAAGATAAAGTGTTTCATCCCGAAATGAGAGATCATAAGTTAAAAACTCGCACATACTCTAATTTTGAGGTTCTATATATTGTAAGAAGGCTCATAAGATCATGTGTCTCTGTCATAAGTTAAGGAAGGTCAAAGGTCACGAAAATTTGTTATTCCGAATTATCTCAGTTTCTAACCTACAATGATGTTAACATTTATTACAAAAATTGTCCAGCATACGATACAATAGGACTAGGAGTTCCAAAACGATTTTCTGGAACCAATGACAACAATGATATCAACAGCTTTTATTAAAAAATTTGAAGTGTATTTTTGGATACATTCGTAGTACAGTAGAAATTTTGTATTTTGAAATCCTGCTGTGGAAAGAAAGAATAAAATTTAATCGGGTATCGAAATCAATTTTGGAGTTTTTCATTAATAAAAATTGGCACGTTAGACCGCTCTTTAAAGCTTGAAGGATGTGTTTGAAGAGTAGTGTCCAACATACAAAACACAATGATGTTATTTTAAAACTAAGGACGAACTCTGATATTTCTACAGAATTTCTTTGAAATTTATTTTAGCTTATGTTTGCTAATATAATTAATTGTGTGTTTTCCAATGAGACTGGCGACTGAACTTCTATTTGATCTTTTTTATAAATGCATATTACAAATTGTTTATAATATCACAAAGTTTTGTACCGAGTCCGTATCAATCGTAGTACGACTACATTTTAGAATAAAACCTAAAAAAGTATCTTGGCAAGTCTTTTTTTTTTTTAAAAAGAGGCTGCGATGCGACCCACACTGATAACCCATCCCGTCTGTCAATTTGTCTTGCTTAAAAGTTTGTAGGTTTTCGTGTTGGGTTAAAAAAGTTGTTAGTTGAATTATTCTTAAAAAAATTAAAATTACCAACAATATTTTTCATATAAGGAAATAGTTAAGTTTGAAAATCTAGTTTTGTTAAATAGATTTTTAGTCGAAAACAAATTTTTACCAATTTAAGTAGCATTTCTTAAATTTTTACAAATTGGATGAATGAAATTAATTTGAGAGATATCAAGAACCGAACATCAATTTTTACCAAATTTGCGTACTATTTCTTGTAGATTTCATTTTTTTTATGAAAAAACGGACTGTTGGATTTTTATAAAAAACTACTGAATATCGAAAACAATATTTTCTGTGAAATAAAAAGTTTGAAGACAATATTTTTAATTTTTGAAAAGCTATTTGAGTCGAAAGTAAATTTTTACCAACTCTTAGTATTTTCTTTTTGTTAGGTTTTTATTTTTTGTAAAAAAAACTGTCAATTCGATTTTTCTCAACATTTTTCATAATGTTGAAAACAATACTTCTTATAAGCTAAAATAAGTTAGAAGCCATAATCTCAAATTTTTGAAAAGATATTTGAGTTGAAATTCAATTTTTACCAACTTTTAGTAATGTCTTTTTTAAGTTTTTATTTTTTATAAAAAAACTGTCAATTCGGTTTTTCTCAAAATTTTAACAGATATTGAAAACGTTATTTTTCTTTGCACAAAATTGTTTTGGTGATAAAATCATTTTGTATTCGTAAAATTTTCGAGGTGACAAATTGTTTTTTTTTTTCAGTTTTTTTGATTTATAAAAAAAAACGTTACTTAGATTTTTTCCAAAAATAAACTTGTTTGGTATCACGTCACAATACATAATATAAAATTTAATTCAAGTCTCTAGCGTTATGATTCGTGAGATATTTAGGGTTAACCAAAATTTTCACCTTTTTTTTAAACTGCTATGGTAAAAAAACCACTCACGCAATTTTCTTGAGAGCTCTTTCTGCACCTTTCTGCCTTATTATCTGTATAACAAAATTTTTTGAAGTCGATATCTCTTCTGGTTCTTGAGCTATGGACGACGAAAAAAACGTCGCGAACGTACGGACGTACGAACGTACATACGTACACACGCACGCACAGACAGCTTTCTAAAAATCTTTTATTTTGACTCTAGGGACCTTGAAACGTCGAGAAATGTCAAAATTTTCAATTTGACAAATCAGAGCCATTACAATAACTTCCTATGGGAAGTTATATATATATGAAAATTCAAATTTTAATTCTAATTCCGGTTGCTTACATAAAATCGGTATTTTAGTTTTCTGCGCGTCGTTGCAATGTTTTTTTATAATTAATTGTAAAACTAAATAAAACTATGGTTTTGTTCTTGTAATCTGACTCGACTAACTTGTTCAGTTATACGAAAATAGACATAAGCTGTAATATTTGTTCAATTAATGAGGCCCATAGTTTGGTATTATTTGGAATTCGTAATCTATTGTTAGTTCAGTTTATATTCCGCTTCGGTTTAAGTGCAGGAAGTGTAAAGCTTCTTACATTACTGTGAAGTACAGAGATTCGTTCTTTTGTCGTACTATTTGAATGTGGAATGTTTAATCACGCTCCACCTTTAACTGTTAATGCAATGTCCAAAAATTTAGAATCAATGTTAAGTCTTTCCATAAATATTTAAACAAAATTTGATTCAAATTTCAGTAGACTTAAAATCTAGTGATATATCCTGTTACATTCCTTTTCTCAAGGAATTCAACCGTGGCACCCGTACTTCTAGGTGTTCTCTCCATATTACCCCTGAACCTTTTTTGGGCGTACTGTTAAGTTCAAAGATTTTGTTTTTAGCCGCACTTCACGAATGTCGAATGCTTCACCAGACCTAATATTTACTACTTTTTAAAGTGTTTAGACATTGAAAACTAATGAATGTGCATCAACATTTCCTTTGCGTTTACTGTCACTCAATATTTAAAAAAAAAATATCTTTTTTTTCATAAATTGTCAGATTTTAATTTCATGAAACACAGAAATCCTTCAAAAAACGTCAAAACTAATTCGTAATTTTCATGTGATAGTTTTTGATCAACGAGAAGCATTTTCACTTAATTTTATCCTTTCAAATTTAAACAAGGACTTAATTCTCTTAAACCTCAATTAAAACCGCAAAATCCTTAAGTTTCTTGTTCGAAAGGAAAAAAGGACACACAAAAAAGTACCCAGACATCACGATTCATGACTTGTATAGTTTTTCTCTTCACATCCTTTTTTTGGTTTCTGCTTGCCAAAGAAAATGAAACATAAAGAAATACTTAGAAAATAGTTAAAAAGGCGTCAGTCGCAAAAGGATTATATTCGCAATAGAACAATGGTAGTTCTTCCCATTTCACAGTCTTGTTCTATAGCTTAGAGCAATTTTTCTTTAATTGTGTTTTCAAAGCATTTTATATTCTTCACAATCACACCCTTCCTTCCTTCCTCATCATTCATTTATTCATTCAAAGGATAAGGAACAAACCCAGATTCTTTAAATTGTTTTTAGAGATACGAAAAAATTGAAAGAATAAAAATAATCGCAGCAGTACGTCAAGAAATTGGAAGAACTCAAAAACTCAAAAGAAAAATAAAAAGAGAATTTTATGTGTGTCTTTTCTTGATTAGAGATTGAAGATTAAAATTTAAAACTTTAATTCTAGGCCAAACTTTGTCTATGTTCATATGTTCATATTTAAAAATTATTTCACACAAGGACATCATAATTTAAACATGAAAAGAACAATTTGCGCGGATTTTCACTTTTTGCTTTTCTTCCTTGGAAAACTATAGTCTTTTAGGTTTTGATGTGTTTTTATGTGTGAAGCCTGAAATATCCTTTCAACTTTCGCACATTTTCTTGAATATGAAGTGTTATGGTGTTTTTACTTTGTTTTGTTTTATTATTTGCATGCATGAAATGCTGTGATAAGGGCACCACTTTCACTACTTTTAAGGACAACTTTCAGAAAATTATAATAAAAAAGTTCTTAGTGAAAATAAGGATAACATAAAAGTCCAACTTTGTTTGAGACGTACAGAACAAATTTTCAGCTTTGGTTACTTCGAATAAATTTTTAGTAGAGGAACATAAAACTTAAACTTTTCAAATGCAAGAAGAAGCTTAAAAGGGTGAGAAATTAGTCCCCGGAATGAGAGCGATAATATTTTGTTGTTCATTCATATTTTCTATGAATGAAGTTATTATTAACTTCGCATAGGAAGTTGTTGCAATAGGTCTGATTTTTTAAATTGAAAAGTTTGAGATTTATCGACGTTTCAAGGTCCTCTAGAATTTAAATCCATGGTTTGTAAAGAGATGACCGTGCATCCGTACATAACGTCTTCTATAATTGAAACGAATTTAAAAAATTGCGAATGATCCAGATTTGTTTAAATGCCTGAAATTTTTAAGATAAGTTGCTTCATCTTTTAGTAATTGAAGTTTAAAGGAATCGAACTTTAATTTGTATCAACTATCAACTCAAAGTTGACATTCGCAACAAGTGTGAAACACTTCTTAGTCATAAAAACACTAGAATAATTTCCATGCTATAGTTTCCTTAACTTTTCCTTAAAGTGGCTGCTAACTGCTATAGAAATATCACCCTCTTAAGAAAGAAGTCAACTTAAATATTTAATGCCTCGTTTTTGAAGTTGAGTTAAATTTACTATCTCCTTTTGCTGTCAAGACCAGAAAATCGCATTTCCCTTCATTCATCATTATCTCTATAGCATAGTTTTTCTACTCAAAAACAAAAGAACATCTCATTCCATACACTTCACTGATACCACTTAGGAGCTTCGAGCAACGACGAACGGAACAACTGACTTCCTCCGAATCACAGTTCATAATCTGAAGCTGACAATTCAGCGAAGACAGGATAACGATTAAGTTCGTTGTCATTGTCCTTTTTTGCTCCATCTCCAGCTACAGCTCCAGTTCCAACTAAAGCTCTATAGATATTCAATGACTAATGCATTTAAAGTGTTCCATCACTCTCTAAAAGTAGATTCTCTAGAAATTGTGTGTAGCTTTGTAGACTTGAATATCAGAACATCCAAACAAACAAAATCATTCATTTCATCTGGCATCTTGATGATTAAGAAGTTCACAGTTCACATTTCTACAACCAACCATCGCCACCGACACAATTCAAGCGAAGTGTGTTAACACATTTTCGCTTTTGGATGAGGGTGGTGAAAGATGGCAAAAGGACAAATACCTCTACCTACATACCTACTTTTTAAGAAACTCGAGAATAAGAAGCAACTATCTCAGAGCATCGTTTCTTCTTATCCTTATAGGTGATGTGTACAAGAGTATACATATGCTTATAAGGCAGAACTTAGAACAATGCCAATTTGCCATCTCTCTATTCCATTGCTGTCAGTTCAAATGAGTATAGTACTTTAACTTTGGATCCTTTGCAAGGATTCCCTTTACTTCAACAATCCCCTTAAGTAGCAGAAAAGGCAGTCTGTTGAAACAAACTAACAAAACTCGACACCAATTTGAACATAAAGTGGTAAAAGGCTACATAAGCCATTGTCTCTTTTGAACATTTTATTCCCATCACATGCGAGAGCGAGAGTTTAGCAGGATGTACTAGTGTATGGTACATACCTAGAGAACTATGTGAGAATGACTCTGATGTTGTCCTTTCATCTTCTCGGCCAATGTTATATGTTATATATAGAAATGGAAGGTATTTGTTATACTCTCCCCCCATCCCTTAAACCCCTAAAAATGTAGTGATTGCTATTGGCCTAGACATAAGGGTTTTTGGAAAGCTTTTAAGTAATTAATGACGACATTGCGGAGAGTGTAACTTTACGTTTACAACATCAGACAACCTAGAGGGACGACGACGAATATAGCAACATTTTGTCATTTAACTTTAAATTTAAGGCCAGTTGACACTTATACAATAACCTGGGCCATGTTAACTTGTAAACAATTTATGTGGGACTAGCTATAATGACGTGTTTTAAGGGCTGTCGAAAATACGAACATCTCATGGGTTTGGGAATATAATTAAGTTGATAATTGAAACAAAACGAGTGAATGTTCATATTAAGTCTCCTCGAATCGACGGCAAAAAATCTATTTTAATCTTCAAAAAATTAGCAAGTGTTGAAATGTTGTCCCTTTGGACGAAATTAGACCCATTTTATAATTAACGAGTTTTCTAATACGAGATTTCATTTTGAATTGCTCGGTATTAAGGCACCTGTAGTAAAATTAACAAGCTGTCAACTTTTGAAAAAACTACTCCGTTTTTAATATGAAAATGAAACCTCTTAGTGGAAAATAAAATTGTTCGACATTTATTGGCTGAAGGAGAATCTGTAAAATTAAAGTTCTGGCACTGTTCCATTTTTACAGAAACGAACTCAGTCAGTTATCGACCCATTATTAACTTCAGAACTAATTCAGTAAAATAAATTTTCAATACTTAATAAGCTAGTTGGGAACTCTTAACTTCAATTTTATAGCATAAGTCGCTTCTAAGATACAGGAATCCAAATATAGCTAAAACTATAACTGACTGACTTACTGATTGCTAACAGATTGACTTACTGACTAACTTACTGACTGACTTACTGACTGACTTACTGACTGACTTACTGACTAACTTACTGACTGACTTACTGACTGACTTACTAACTAAATGATTTTATTACTGACTTACTGACTGACTGACTGACTGACTTACTGACTGACTTACTGACTGACTTACTGACTGACTAACTGACTGACCTACTGACTGTTTTACTGATATGTGATATTTAATTTTAAAAATCATAATTTTTTCTTATGTTGTTAATCCAAACAAAGATGGAACGGGCACGCTAGTCAAACATTATTTCAGTGGAAAACAAAGCATTCAATACGCACACATATTTAGGGAGTTTATCTCACTAGGCATACATTTGATCATCCAGCTTTGCCACAACTTCAGAAATAAAAAAAAAATACCAAGGAAAAAACTTAAAATTTTCTTCGAAAAATACTAACAAATTTCATCATGTCATAATCTTTTTCCTTCATTGTGTCCAAGTTGCACGGAAATTGTGAAAAGACAAATTAAAGATCCTACTTGAACATTTCTCATTAAGTGATTGGTCTTTATCTGTTTATTCAAAGTCAGATAAATATTTTAAGCTGATAAGATAAACGGCAAACATCATAAAATGATTGGTGGTTAAGCATTCAGGCAACAGAGGAAAAGAATATAGTGTATAAATTTCTTTTGATGCAATGAGTCAATTTATTACCAACAACCACTCCCCGAATGATGGACGATCATATTAAAACGGTCTACAAGGACGAGAACTGTGACAACTGCGATTGCAAACTACGACGTCTAACATTGACAAAGACGATGAGGACAACGACGAACGACAACGGGAGCAGAAGCATCTAACGAACGAAAACGAGCATAGAGTAGAAAATTAAATAATAGCCAACTAGATGCAACCATCATAGTTACAGTTCTTTCTCCATCCTCCGTTTCCGCCAGCGCTGGCGTCCGTCGTCTTCGTCGTTGTCCTCGTCGGCACTCCTCATATTCAACCTAGGTCTGGGTTACAAAATAAAATTTCTCTATAGGTTCCTTCTATCTACACTCTTTTCAATTTGATTTCTGCTCTTATGGGCCTGAGCATCTATAGTATCTATAGCTAGTTCCTGGTTCCATGCTCCATCAGCAACCAGCATAGTCAAATAAAAAAAGAAAAAAAAAATCTACAGACAACCCAGACTCAGACAAGATGACAATAATGGATGCGAGGTATATTTTTGATGAAGTTTTCCCTCTTAGCTTCCTCTTTTGTGTTTAAAGGCAAAACTAAGATAATTGCATTTTCAAACCAAGTGTCCAACAATAATGTTTCATCTTCTTCCTACAATATGTAGGTGTATCACTTTTATAGATATACTCGTATCTATTTATATTCGTTTGGGGCTAACTTCTTCCATCTTCAGGGTGTATCTATATGAGCTATAGGAGCTACACGAGCTATGAGCGTTTAATATGGAAAATGCTCTTTATAGAAACTCAACCTTTCTCCATGACAACGAAGCTATGACGGAGCTACGACCGACGACGATGACGATGAGGAGGATGACAGTCTGCTTTTATTTCGCATCATCTGAATGAAGTTGATTGAAATGCGTCTTTAAAAGACCATTAATCTTAATTGAAATAGCTTCTGTCTTGTTGCTATTAGAATGGAATTTTGTTTGGCCAATTTTATTATTGAAGTTAAGATTTCCATTATTAGATGACAAGGTTTTGTTTTTTCTTGATTTACTTTTGGGTGATGGGTTTTTGAGGAACATCTTTTATTGCGTGAACATAACACCATGAATATCGATTTGCTTTAGACAAACAAGCTTGTGCTGTTATTAAATAAAAAAAAAACCTGGAATAAATCATTTTCAAATCAGTCAAATCTATTGTAATTTGTAATTTGTAATTTGTGTCCTAGTGTCCTACTGTCCTACTGTCCTACTGTCCTACTGTCCTACTATCCTACTGTCCTACTGTCCTTGTGTCCTACTGTCTTACTGTCTTACTGTCTTACTGTCTTACTGTCTTACTGTCTTACTGTCTTACTGTCTTACTGTCTTACTGTCTTACTGTCTTATTGTCTTACTGTCTTACTGTCTTACTGTCTTACTGTCTTACTGTCTTACTGTCTTACTGTCTTACTGTCTTACTGTCTTACTGTCTTACTGTCTTACTGCCTTACTGTCTTACTGTCTTACTGTCTTACTGTCTTACTGTCTTACCGTCTTACTGTATTACTGTCTTTTCCCTTACTGTCAAATAATAATTAATATGTCATTCCTACACTCTTTCGCACTGTTAAATTTGTACACTGTCAAAGTTTTAGACGTTCATTATTTCTAAGCCGATTCGTTTTCTTACCAAAACTGCAGAATTTGACATTTTCTATAATTATGGTATGGATAAAATAGCTTCTGTTTTTTCATGATATTTTGTACATCTTTATGATGAAATTGAATTTCCTACAAATTTTGTATCTTTTAAAGCTTTAAGTTTTCTTTTTGTGTCCACTGTCCAAACATGAAATAAGGGTGCAAATATATATATTTATAATAATCAACCATTAATATTTCACAATCGAATAATAAAACTGATACAATCTCAGTAAGGATTATATAGATATTGTGCGATAATATTAAAACAACGAATGACACTATAAACAAACTCATAACATAATCCCACCTAAATACCATTGGAATCACATCCTAACTTAATTCTATTAACGAAGATTTATCAACAAAATAAAATTGAAATCCCCATCTGTCAACAGGAAACAAAAGACAAACAGAAAAGTAAGATTCCAAGAAATATAATTTCAAGAACTCCTTCGAGACCAATTCAAACTTTCCAAAATACAACAACAAAGCGAAAAAAAAAGAAGAACAAATATAGAATTGTTGGTATCTTTTAACAGTACATTTCCCAAAAATAATTCACCAAAACCAAACCAAACCATAAACGACATCTGCAGAGAACAGAATAATATCCATCTGCCAATATAGAAATAGATATAAAAACACAAACCCTCAAACACCTTTAGCCAGAGGCTAGGCTATATAAGTCTCTTTATTTCTTTAATGCTTGGATACAATTCTCAAAAGAGTCATTTTGAGGCTGAGATATTTCACCAAATTAAGAAAACTTTATTTTAGTAGATTTACTCGTAGAAGTTGCCACGTTGCCTTAAGTAGGTAAGGTACATACATATAAAGTGGGTCGACCGCATTCTGACCATTCGTCCTTCCGTCCTTTATTCCATTCCAAACGGAGTCAATTTATGATTATTTGGTATAAATCAGGAACTAACTATAGCTGCGAGAAAAAAAAGTATCTAACACAGGAATAGAAACTCATAAGCTGAATAATCTCCCTTGGAAAGGGATCAATTGGGATGAGTACAGGAAAACATGGTGATAATTGCACAGAAAACTCGAACAGAGAATATGTAATGTATCTGCTCTGCATGTACTGCTCTAATGTTGAAAAGTGCAAAAACTTTTACCAGGATATCCCTTAACCTTTCGGGCTTAGTTATGGTTTGGTTTGGCTTGGTTTCAATGGCATTTTGTCAGCAGCTATGGTATATTCTATACTTGTACATAGCACCGATGCAAATTTCGCTCTAATGAGTATTCACCAATCTTTCCTTTTTTTGTAGTCTTGTAACGAGTATCCTAGGATAGCAATATGTTTAGCAAATAATTAATTAAGGCATAACAACGGATTTCGCTTTTCGCATACGCAGGCATATACGGATGTTATATTCTATAAGACGGATAAGGATGGGTGATGCAGGGCGAATTTCACCAGAAGCCATTGCAGGATACTTCGAATTCGAAATTCGTAAAGGATCTGTGAGTGTTAATATATTGCATCTTCATATATGTATACACCATAAAATTTAACGTTGAGAATTATTCTTAAAATGGATGTTCTGCAGCGTTTTTGCATGACATATCCTTTTTACTTATTCTCATATAGGAACTTTATAAATTTGTGGCAAGTGTTGCATTCGCAAAAATTTAGAACTCTAGATTTTAATTAAACATGACATAACAATTGTAGAATAGTTGACAAAAAGGGTTCTGGGGATTCCGTCCGTCTGTCTGTCATTTCGCGCTCCTATAGCCTTAACCCGTGGCATGACAGTTAGTGCGTTGGACTGTCATGCCAGAGGTCTTGGGTTCGATCCTTGCCTATGCCATCCAAATTTTTTTCACGGGTACTGCCTCTTGCGAGGAATTGACAAATTCTCCAAGAGTAATTCTTGTCATGAAAATTGCTTTCTCAAATTAGCCGTTCGGATTCGGCTTACAACTGTAGGTCCCCTCCATCCCTGAAAACAGTACTCACACACATGAATGGTTGAGAGTTGTAAGTCACTAGGCCCTAGTTCTCAACGGACTGTTGCGCCACCCAATTTATTATTTTATTATAGCCTTAACTATTGGGTCAATTGAGTTCAAGGGCTCTTTTTTTTATCAACGCCATACAAAATTGTTGGTCAAAAAATAGAAAAATCCGAATGTTCTCAAAAACGGCCCGATTGATTTTTATGAAATGTTCTCTAAATTTATTTTTCTTAATTTTTTATAGCCCGAAAAAAGTATATAACCCACGACTGGCTTAACAGCTCCTATAATCACGTTTCACCAGTAGCAAATCCAGAGGAATTTCGCAATACCCTTACTTTAATTTAAAAACGCAGTTATTAAAGGTTTTTACCGACCATAATCTTTAGGGCCACTTAAGAGGCCCTCGAGATCAATGTACAATTAAAAAAATAAATATTTTTGGGGCTTTCTAAGGTAGCTTAACCCCTTAGAGATCTGTCAGTAAAATTTCAATACTTTGTTGCTTGATCGGAATAATACAAATATTGGCAGGAAGGGATAATAAGACAAAATATTGTAGCTCATCTCTTAAAATTATCATATAGGCCAACCTCATAAGTTTACATGATTTTTGCAAGTTTCACCTATTTCGTGGTTCTTTTTCTCTATAGTGTTTATCTTTTGCTTTTGGTCATACTGATATTAACTCACTCGACTCATAAAGAATTTAATCTTTTGCGAATATAATCATTTATGAATTGAATTTATAGATTACATTAATTGAAGTAACTTTAGTAGTGAGACTTTAAATGTTGCATTCACCTATAATTTTACATTATACAAAAGATCTGAATAGATTTCGTCCAATCTTTTAATGCAAGAAGACCTGAAAGATTGCAGTCAAATTGCATTTTTGTATTTCAAATGCTGTCAAATTTGAGCTTAAAGTCACGGTAAATACATATATATTTTTAAGTCGAGTTCCATTAAAGACTTAAAAAGATTGCATTCATTGAAGTAACTTTGAGAGTGAGAATTCACGTGATTGCTAATGATTGCAAAGACTATAATATAATGCAAAGTTTACAAAAGAGATCAAAAAAAGGCTGTAAATCACTGCAGTAAAATGATTAGAGTGAAAAATTGTTACAGTTGTGGAATGAATTCATTCAATTCAATTTTTTTTTTAGAACAAACTTGCACTCAAGGGGTTTTAAAGGGGAATTAAAGAGGAGATACCGATGCACAATGCACATTGGTCTTAAAGTTTTGATTATCAAAATGATAGGGAGAAGAGCTGGGTAAAGCATTCCACATGTGCGGTTAAAAAAAGAATATCTATACTTGACAGTACGTCCGAAATTGAGCTCAAGGTTTAACTGATGTGCATTCCTAGAAGTACGAGTATTACGGCTGAATTGTTTGAGGAATGCAACTGGCTAATTCGGCAGAACACTGTTTATAAAAATATCGGTAGAACAAATAAAAGGCATGAAACATCGCGGCGGTGTTCGAGTGACGTAATTGTTTCGGTTATAATTCTATCACCTATCATTTTCAAAGCCCTTTTTTGGATCCTGTCCAAAATACATAAACTTGTTTTAGGGGCACCTGCCCAAATATGCGAGTTATATTCAAGTTTTGGACGAATGAAGGTTTTGTAAATTACAGCCAGATCAGAAGGGGTGAAACCATCGGCAACCTAAGCACCTAGGAGCATTTTGGCAATATCGAATCTGTGATCATTCCATAAGAGGTGATCTGTGATACACATACCGAGTACCGAAAGTTGATTAGTTTCCTGGATGCAAGTGCCGCTCATGGATAGCGGCATCGAGGCTGGGTTACGCTTCAATGTTTAAGTTGAATTCTAACAAAGACTTATAAAGATTGCATTCTTTCACAAGCCTGCAACTCATGAACGACTTCTACAAAGAGGAAGATGATTGCCTTGACTTATCGCTGCTACCAATAGTTCCGGTATATTCAATTATTGTTGTACTTTTTTGTTTACGGCTTCAAGGAGCATAGAAGCACTTAAGGTGTGATCGAGGCTTTAGAACCTCTTTAAATAGTTCCCTATCATAGCTTTTCTAATCGAAGAGTATATCACTTTAAAACACAATTTTTGCGTGGTTCATGTTTGATCTAACGTTGATATCTTATTTTGACGGAAAACCATAGAATTTCAAGTCTACTCGATAAACAGCGCTAATTAATGTTCGAAAATCATTGAATATACCTCGATTACATACTTACAGGGGCAAAACGTAAAATCCTCGTATAATTCACTTTCAGCTCAGCTAAACTGAATAAATTCTGATTTTCGATGAAATTACGTTCCTTGTACATCCTCTCGAGAGTGCGAGTAGTAATTACACTTGTTGGGTGAAGCCCCAAGTACAAGGAATAATCTTAGCGCGATGCAAATTTTCATATCAGTCTATACAGCACAGGTATATATGTAAAGGAAATGACTTTGAGCAACGTAAGCCCTCTTCTCTTCCAATATAAGAGCAGTACACATATTCATAGGTACATATACGATATATGTAGTTATATGCCTAATGATGCAAATTTAGATGGTGGCTGGTTTTCGTCATCAAATTTTCCGGGAATACACCTTAATGAGCTAAAATTCATTACCATGTCGTATAAGAGTACACCAGAACATAGCTCGTAGTTCGTAGGATATATAGAAGCCTCTGGTTTAGGTACCTTACCTACCTATATGTGTTCATTTAATTTATAAGCAACAGCTGCGCTGCCACTACCAAGAAGATTATACGAGGAGTTTATATGTTTTCATATATAATATTTTCCTTTTAATTAGGGTTGCCTAGTTTGAGTTTTCTTGTTTAGTTTACGTTTAAGAATCATAGACATAGAACCTACATATTATATATAAACGAAGCCTGTAACTATGGTAAGGAAATAGGTTTTCTAAAAAGGTTATGATAAACTTAAAAGCAATTTGTTTGACATTTTGAGAATCTTGAAAGTTGGAGGAAAATATAAGCTCTACCGCACAAAAACAGCCCTAATTGCCTCTGATATGTCTCCTTCAAAAATATATATAGTCTCTCTCTCTAAACCCTTTTGTGTTTTGTGCTTTTGTGTCGCTTGTCAAGCTAATTTATCTTTTGAAAGTGAATGAATTCGAAATCTTTTGTGTTTTGACTTAAAATTTGAATGCAAAATAATAAATTATAGTTTTTTAGCCTAATTGCCATAAACAGTTTTCATTATTTGAAGATTACGGCCTACGAGAACAAATAGGAAGATGAAAACTTAAAAATACGCCATCTTTTCACCCTCTGTGACGATGATTAATTGACACTGAATTTATTTGACATTTTATATAGTGTATATTTTATTTTCATTTTCACAAAAGAGAAAACTCACCAAAAAAAGGATATCCTTCCTTCGTGATGCTTTTCAATGGACAAGGACGAGACGAGAACGTTGACGGCGAATGAGGAGCCAGCCTGACGACAGACAGATGGAGATGGAGATTGGAATTGAGAAAAAAATTAAAATTAAGAGATAAATGTAACGATTTTCCCATCAGCCTTGTCGTTCCAGTCAACGAAAAACGTAAAAATAAAATAAAAAGTTTAATCGGTTTTAATTGAAATTAATTGAAATTTCATTGCAATATGCGCTTGGGAGAGACAGAAACGAAACCTTTTACGAATTTTCACGATTCAGCACCGTTTTCAATATTATATACCAAAAACAACCTTTTACCATACCTTAACTTTGTTTTCTTCTTTATTTTTAATTAAATGTAAATGGCGGTGTGTTTAATAACGCATTTGGATATTAATGCCGAATAATATTGGCGTAAAGTTATTTGGTTTATCTTTATACATAAATATATTTATTTGTGGTTCAATCATAATTTTTAATCAGTATGAAATGCATAGATATACATTATATGGTTTTTTTGAATTCGTATGCATTACATTTATTTTGTATGAAATTGAAATTTTAAAATACGATTAAAATGAAAACAGTGTTTTTACATGAGTAGAGTATCGATAGCTTTCAAAAGATATTATAATTATTTTAATATTTAATTAAAAACCAATTGACTTAACGATTGTATTTTTTTTATTATTTATTTGCAGGTAAATTGATGTTTTAATCTGATATTTCAGTAAGTATATGTAAATTAAAACCACAACTTATGACAGTTACAGACCGAGATACAAAAAAAAAAAAACAATACAATTAAAGGTAACTGTTTATTGTTTTAAAGGTTTTTAAGTAGCCTGATCCTCCCTTATGCTAATGGTGTTAAATAAATAGGAACTTTTTTTAGTTTTTACGAGGTGTTTTTTTAGCAGTCTGTTGTAAATAAATGGTATTTAAATGGTTAAATAAATCCTTAATCCTTTTGTTTGTAATTTTTCAAAATATCCATTTAAAAGAGACATTTTGCGTTATCCCTCCATAAATCCAATAATTTGGTTAAAAGCTATACTAAAAACCGGGCTGGGAAGCAACCCACACTAATAACTTCCTGATGATGGCCTTACAAAATTTTCAAAATGATATTTTTTGTGATAAGTCGATATTCAAAAATTATGCATTAAACAATTTAAGTTTAAGCTGTTTTTGAAATATTCAAAAAGATAAACCAATTTAGTAGTAACTTTTGGCAGCTCTTTTCTAAAAACTACAATAAATATCAGCTACAATATTTTGTATAAGATTAAACATTTTAAAAGTTTTTTCTCAGAGCTATACAACTTTGAATATTCTAATCTAGAGGTCAAATTTTCGATTACATTTTCCAACGTTTGTTTTCGCATATCGAAGGTGAATTTTGTCCCCCAAGTGGTCAATTGGCTTATAGGCGTAGACTTTCGATTTCAAATTAAATAGTCAATCGGCGTACGCACCCACTCTTTTGGAGGTCAATTCACGGGTTCGTGACGTGAAACTATGTGGTTAACAAACGTTTTCTTATATCAATCGTGGCAAGTGGCACAATATGTATGACTTGTTGCGCCGCACCGTCTTGTTAGAACTACTTCTCCAGCACATCATGGTTGTTTAATTGAAGAACGAAAAATACAGTAATCATGGCTGTATAGTGGCCACCATTGACTGTAACGTTCAACATAGTTTTTAAAGAAGTACGTACAGAAGTTACTGTGTCTCAACGTACATTTGAGGATTTTGATCACTCCAAAAACGGCAAATTTATTTTTTGACGTATCCATTCAACAAAATTCGAGCGATACGTATTTCAAACAGAACCATGATTTTCAAAATAAGTTTGCTCATTTCGGGAGCAATGTTCAGGTGTCAGGCTATTTACATATGTCAAACGAAGAATAAATCATTTGACAGCTGACAAAATGGCCGTCAGTTAAAATAGTGTTGCCAGATTTAAAATTTATACCTCTGAAAAACACCCGTATAAATTTCCTTTTTTCCAAGATATTTGAGTCGAAACCAATTTTCTACCAATTTTTAGTCAGGAGTTCGTAAAAGCTTCCGATTAAGATGGAATTCATGATAGGTCAAGTATTTTTTTGTAAGTTCTTATGTCTTGTAAAAAAAACTGTGGATTAGAATTTTCCAAAAAATTTACCACATATCAAAAATGTTGTTCATTTTAGAATACAATTATTTTTAATGTAATTTTTAGTGTTCGACCGAAGCTTCGGCTGACACCTTTTGCGTATCGTTTGTGAAAAGGAGAATTCTTGACTTTTTTCAACCTTAGGCTTCGGCTTCATCCTAATATTTTCTTTCAGCCTAATAATTAGACTTCGGCTTCGGCTGAAAATCGACCTTCGGTCGGATACTAGTAATTTTTATTTGCGTAGAATATTTGATGTGGCAAATATTTTAATTCAGTATTTTAATTAAAAAAAGCTGTAAGTTGATATTTAAAGCTCATACCAATTTGGTATAACGTAACAATTTTAAATATAAATTTTAATTGAAGTCGATAGCATATTTGGTTTGTGTGATATTTGTGTCAACTTTTTTTTAAAAATTGTTACAGTAAAAGAGCATTCCTTGAATTTTTCGTAAGTCGTTTCTGCGCATCTTCATATTATTATCCGTAAATATAATTTATTTTCAGTCGTCTATTCAGGTTCTTAAGAAATGGCCTACGAAAAAAGATAACCCAAACATACGGTTGTACGAATTCTTAGGTTCTTTAAACGTCATTAATGTCAAAATTTTTAATTTGACATATCGTCATTAATGTCAAAATTTTTAATTTGACATATCGTCATTAATGTCAAAATTTTGAATTTGACATATCGAACCAAATGTTATAACTTTCAATGGGAAGTTAACAAAACAACAATTTTAACCGAGAATCAATATTCAATTTCGTCATTTTCAGCACTAACTCAAACGACAATATATTTTAAGTCGACTTAAGGGGTTTGAGCTTTTTTTTTCACTATATATTCTGTTCAAAAAGTACCCATCCCTCTTTGCCAAAAAACTTAATCTCTAAATAATAAGAAAATTGTAAACATTTGTAACTTCTACTAATGATTCAAAGTTATCTATTCACTTTCTGAAAAAACTATGAAAAAAGACTCAAGACTTTCTGCCTTTCAGACATACAACTGATGTGGTCCAAGAGAAGAGCAGGTTTTAAAAGAGGTTTCACGCATGACTAAATATTAAATTAATTATGTACCTTAACTCTGATTGAAAACTCGATCCTTATATCAATAAATTTGTATAGCTTCTCCTTAAAAAAATAAACTTTTACACGGTCAACAACCATATTTGACCTCTATATACGTTTCACTGATTTAAGTATTTGTTAACCGCATTTGCTAGAGCTTTGTTTAGTTTTGGTCTTTGCTTAATAAAAGTCCATTTTATCTCTAGGCCCCTTCTTCTGTTTATTGCCTTTCTAAAACAAAAAACAAAGAAGAAAAAGTTTTGCAAACCTTTTAGCAAAAACCCATAAATTAACCTAAGCATCGTAAACTTTGAAAGAACTTTTGTCTGGTTCTTGATCTTGACTCCAATTAATTTGATTAAGCAAAACCTGTGTGCAAACACAAAAAATCAGAAATAGCTAACAAAATTCATTAACTTAAATTAACTACAACTGCTCTCCTCTGCAGCAGCGTAAACACCCATAACCTTTTGCAAATCAATCTCATAGCTCGTCATTTTTTCCTTAATTATATCTCAACACTTAGATTTCTTGAAGTCTTTTTTTATTCACCGGCGAAATCACACGTGAGTATAAGAAAATTAAGTACCTTCCTCAAGAATTTCGCTCTCGGCATGGGTAGGGAATAAATAGGTGATTACTTTTTTTTTACTACTGCAAAATTACATTGAATGTTATAGCTTCACCCATAAGACATTTCTATTTCCATGGCTTGAATTGGACTTGAACATTAAAGATATCTAAAATGTCTTCAAGTCTAAACATTTTAATGATGTGCGCCCTGTAACCGCATTCTCGCAAGTCACAAGTCGCAATAGCCGCCGCAATTCGCAATTGCAAACGTAAACCAAGAGTTAAAGGGTGTTTTTTTTTTTCATTTCATTTAATTGGCATCGATGTCGAGAGTCGAGTCGGCAGTGAAGTAGTCACACCACATATAGGTTTGAATGCTTTTTTATGTGTGTCCAGGCAATAAAATCCTAGGCATTACGTGGAACTCTTCGAAATAATAAACACGAATCAGCACGTCTCTGGCATATTCAGCCAGCTATAGACATGATGGTGTTGCACGGGTCACGAAGGCGGCATAATTCTAGGATTTCATTTCCGCCGCAAGCATTTTATTCCTTCTCTAACGACCACTTACTTGAATGTGTTGCTTTTGTCATGGCACTTGGATATGGATATGGATATGGATATTGTTATAGATAGGATAGGGATACACGCTAAATACGCATATACGAGTGCTCCAAACTATGTACGTCAAATGGTGACGGAGGTGACGGCCGGACGCGGATGGAGAAACATTTGAGAAAACGCGAATTGATTGTCGTGTTTGTTGTTCGCCCCTTGGGAACACACGATATAGTATATAGATATAGAATTTGCAACATAACTAGCAGCCTATAGGGAAAGAATTGGCAAAGTATGCTTTGAAACTGTCCAAGCATATAGACTATTCATGCACCATTGATTCGTTAACAACAACAACAACAAAAAAAGATCTCTCACCTGCGTCCTGCTATTGTGTACAAAATAATAAGTTCCTTTCTAAGCGGACATTGTTGTTTTCCAGATAGATAGAATAGGGTCAGAGCAATATACTAAATGAGATGCAATTTGGCAGGGCAGTATTTTTGTTTGTTTTCTAAGGGCCTTTGGCAGCAGAGAGTTACCATGACTTTAAAAAAAAAGAACTCAAAATTGGTTCTGAGTTGGGCGCCACTTAAGAACAAAATCAATATAATCTTACAATAATTGGACACTATTAATGTCGGACATTAAATTGTATTTAATTTAAGACATTTCAAAATTTGAAATACAAAAAATATATAATATCATCGGTTAAAAGGATAAACTCTTAAAGAAAGCCCGAGTTGGGCGCCACTTAAAGAACAAAGCAATATAAACGTACAATTGGTGGATTCTTGTGATGTAGGAGAGCAAATTTTATTTTATTTGGGATATTTTGAAATATCAAATTTAAAAGTTATAATGTCATGCGGCTGTTAAAAGGACCAACTCCTGTAGAGTTTTCAGTTGGGCGCCACTTAAAAACAACTTAATTTAAAACGTACATATATTAAGTGTACATTTCCGATGTAAGGAAGTACATTTTTTTATTTGCGAAATTTCATAATAGGTATCGAATACGAAAATTATACAACATACTCATATTTACAACGACCATTTCACAAGGAATTCGGAGTTGGGCGCCACTTAAGAACTAAACAATTCTAATGCACAATTATTTGAAGTTTCTATGTAGGAAAGTTAATTTTATTTTATTTGGGATATTTTAAAATGTCAAATTACACATTTAGAATATTATGAGTCGGTTAAAAGGAAAAACTCACAAATAGTTATGAGTTGGGCGCCACTTAGGAACAAAGCAATTTTAAACCTACAATAAGTGGATATTTCGAATTTAAGGAAGTTAATATCATTTTATTTATGAGATAAGTAAAAGTCTGTCAACAGTCAAATTCTTATATATGTAATGTTGAATTTTTAATATAAAAAAATATCCCTACTCGGGCGCCATTTAAGCTCAAACTCAAACTGAAGGTGATCCTGGCCTTCCTCGTTCCATAACAATGGGCACATCAATTTGTCCCGTTTTTGTAATTTGCATGTTTTTTATGGAAATTATATACAACGGAAGCAAGTACCCGATATGGTGTGACCAATAAGAACCATCAACGCTATGTGACACACTAGCCTAAGATGACATGACATCTAACTAAATTATTATCGTTACCAATGTTAACTTGCAGAGGCCACTGCCATTGATATTTATTCGAATTGGCTATTCCCAATTTGATGGTTAAAACACAAAGAATCGTCATTCAGCGCAGATGCATATCTAAATGGAAATTTTGCGCGCATGACTCAATATGTATGATGATAGTTTTGGCCACCTGGGATCTCTACTTGGCTTGGGAAGGAATGCAATTTGTAAAATACAACAAAGAATCACATGCATCTGTTTGAATGTGCGCTTTTTCTGTTGTTTCTGGATATGGGAACAATTTTATATATTAATGTTCACGGTGATTATAAATTAGCTCGGTTAGTTCTCGATTTCCTTGTTCTGCAACAACGAACATTAAAAAGGAGCAATTGAGAGCGTGGCGTAAATGCGCTTTGATATTGCGCCGCATCGTAGCTTTTTGATGTGCCAGTCTATAACTAGATGCGTCACAATGAGCTGAGAGTTGTGCTATGTTGTTTTTGTTTTGGTTTGATAAATTCATTGAGGTTTATAGATCGAGCACCATTCTCTTAACAATGGGAATAATCATTTATGTTTCAGTTAACGCAATTGAAGCTTGATTCGTTCATAATAACAGCAAATGCAATTGATGGGTATGAGAAAGAGAAATCAAAAGAAATGAGCGTATTATAAAAATTGTCATGAATCTTTTTTCATTGTCAAGTAATGTTGCTTAACAAGTAAATTAAGAAAAATATAACTTGCTAGAAAGTTAACATTCTAGAGTCTAGACAATGATTAAATTAGATAACCTTAATAAATGATTCGTCATTTCCGGAGACAACTCAAATAGTTGTGTTTCCGCTTTATCGAACTATTCAATTCCTAATTTAGTGGAAGTCTGCTAAGGTTTTTCTAAATTGAGCTATTTAAAAAAATGAAAGCATTTAGAATCAATAAATCGAGATGGAGTCAATTTGAAAACGTTGTGCACGCTTAATTTATATAACAGTTGTAAATATTGCAATCAATTTTGATGCAACAAAGCTCAAAACATACAATGCCAAAAGGTTCCATTTTCATTCAATTCAACTCGACAAAGAGACAGAAAAAACTGAAAAAAATCTCCATCCTACGCTCAAACTATTGGATAATGTTTTGTTTTTTCCTGACATTTAATATGCTTCGTTTTTGGTTTAGAGAAAATAAAAAATCAAATAATTGGTTTCAGTATTTGTTTTTGTTTTTATTTCTATTTTATTTTTGCATCAATGAATGTCAAAGTATTAATGAATTGAATGCTTGATGTATGTATATTTCCATGATGAAACCATTTTGAACTTTTGTTCAATTAAAAACATGGAAACGTTTTGAACTAAGCAAGAGAGAAAAATGTTTGCATTTTACACCTAAAGAAACCTTATTAAAAAGGCAATTAAAAAATACGAAAAAAAATAATAAAATGCAATTAAGAGTTTGAATTAAAAAGAGACGAGTTATTGTAAAAGCTGATTGCTCTTGAAGAGCCTATTTTTTTGTATGGAAATAATGAGTTGATTTCCTGAAAGTAATCAAATTTAATAATTATAAATTAAGTGCTTATCAATAATATAAATTAATTGGATACACTGGAAATACACTCAAAGTAAAAGTTTTTTTTTTATAAATTTAACATATTTTTTATTTTACCCTTAAAATAAAAGCAAAATAAACGAAACAATCTTTCTCGTAAAAAGTCATAATATTATGAAAAATTATTATTTTATTGAAAATAAAGAAGCCAAAAGGTTGACAGATTATACATTTTACGACACAATTATTCAAAGTAATTGTATTCGCTTAGTGACACAAATGCCAAGTATCATTGATAAAATTTCATCTCGTTTACTAAAACAAATTGAAAATGTGCCAAAAAAACAAAACACAAAAATATACAAAAGCACAATTTATAATTTCTAAGAACCCCATCAAATAAATTTCCAAAACATAAAAAATGTATGATATTTTGGAAGCAGGGTCGGTTAAAAGGCGTCAACATTTCTATATATGTAGATGAAAGTTCTTAGTATTACTTAATATTCCTTTCATAAGATTCATGTTCTTAGATACAAAATTAAGGTTATTCAATTTCTCGTTTACGAGTATCTTAAGACTCCTCTATAGTAAACTTCTTTCATTTTTATTTACAATTAAAAACGTCATGATGTTTGTCTAAGCAAACAAAGTAATTTGTGCCCGGGCGCCATTTTAAACAAAACCTATCCCACATTTATGATGTTCATATATTCTTTCAATATTCTAAATATAATCTTCTCTCCCAACAGCATAAATGTGAATTATATATTTATTTACCTATATAATGTTTGTAAATATCCATTTGGGATTG
This sequence comes from Eupeodes luniger, assembly GCA_951509635.1. Lineage (NCBI taxonomy): Eukaryota > Metazoa > Arthropoda > Insecta > Diptera > Syrphidae > Eupeodes > Eupeodes luniger. Next base: position 4,713,986 of record OX608074.1, read on the forward strand.
TCTGTATATATCAAAACATCAGATTAAGCGAATAAATACGTAAATATTTAAAATACCTATACTCATCTTTTTTTGTTTGTTACCTAGAATTTTGTTTTTTGATGTCACACATTTCACATCAACAAATGGAATGATGACATATGGCATATGGCTATACAACGCTTGGTTAGAAATCGCTGACTTTTCTGAGATTCTCATTCCCTGTTGGTTAACGTAAATAAAATACATGCATAAATATTTACTTTTTTGTCAAATGAAACGAAATCAAATACTTAAATATATTCTTATCCTCATCCATAAGAAAAATAAAAGAATTTTGTTTCTTGTGAAAAAAAGATATAAGCTGACATAATTTAGATGGAGTATTTGAAAAATGTCTGTTTATGAAAATAACTAAAAAAAAACAAATTATAATTAGAAACATATCTATAAAGACATTGAAGAATGCCATTCATTATAACACAACTAAACAAAACATTTATAATAAATATAAATAATGAATTGTTATCAATAAATAAGGAAAACAAAAATTACTTTTTTGAAAATGTGTGTTTTTCGAATAAATTTTATTTAATTTTTGTTTTCCTTTTTCCAAAATTTTCTAAAAATTGATATTATGGTTCTTAAGAGAAAATAATAAATGGTTTGATCCAATTTCCTGAAGTTCAGGCCTTAGGTTTGTGTACAAGTCTAGATCCTTAAAAATACAAACAAATATTATTAGTTAAACAGATCATTTTATCCATCCTATTGGAAGTTAAAGTTGTATTCGGTCCGATTTGAAAAATTAAAAAACATTAACATTTCTTGACGTTTTAAGGTTTCTAGAGTTTTTGGGAGATGTCCTTTTTTCTCGTCTCGGCCTTTTTTCAAGAACCAGCCGAGATATATTGACTGCAAATAAATTTTGTTTTGCATAAAAGAACTTTCCAACAATTTCAGTGTAGGAATTCAAAAAGGTACTTAAGGTATTGCCTTCAAACTAATTTCATAGACACTCAATTGGTTATTAATACCGTTAACATGTTTTAATTTTAAGCACATTGCAAGCTTTCGAAAAATAGGGAACGATTTGAAAATAGATACCGGCACACATTGGTCTTAACAGAATTGAATAAAGAATTCAACATTCTTGATGTGCAGTTGAAAAAAGAATCTCTATACTTGACTTTACGTCCATGAAAATAGGGTAGGATTTGAAAATAGATACCGGCACACATTGGTCTAAACAGAATTGAATAAAGCATTTCACATTCTTGATGTGCAGTTAAAAAAAGAATCTCTATACTTGACTTTACGTCCATTTACAAAATTGAAATTGGTGTGAACTTAAGGTATTGCCTTCAACCTTATTCCATAGGCACTCAATTGGTTATTAATACCGTTTACATGATTTATTTTTAAGCACATTGCTAGCTTTGGGAAAATAGGGAAAGATTTGAAAATCGATACCGGCACACATTGGTCTTAACAGAATTGAATAAAGCATTATACATTCTTGATGTGCAGTTAAAAAAAAGAATCTCTTTACTTGACATTACGTCCAAAATTGAGTTCAAGGGTAAACAAAATGAGCATTCCTGAAAGTGAGAGTGTTCTGGCAGATTTGGGAATGCGACTGGCTAATTCAATAGAATATTGTTTGTAAAAATAACGGTAAAAAAAAACGAAATACCGTGGTTTCCGGGCGATGGAAAAGTTTCAGTTAAGTATAGTTCTATATCCTTTTCAATTCTCTACAAAAGACTTGAACTTGTTTAAGTTTCACGTGTCCAAATATGCGAGTTATATTGAAGTTCTTGACAAATAAAGGCTTCGTAAAAAAGTAACTACAATACGTTTCTGCCAGATAGACTACCAAAAATAGAAATCTACATTAAAAAGCCTCTACTTAACCCTACAAAACCTTCTAAATAACATAGAGACAAAGTAATTTGACTCTCTCGAGGCTCTGTGCATCTTTTATAAATACTACTGAAACTCATTTACTTTAAATCTCTAAAGCTTAGTGCTTTAAATTATTAACTAAAATCTTTATCTCAATAAAACTAAATTGTTATAAAATGAATATTTAAACGATGAACAAAAGTTATCTTCAAACATTTCTTCGTAAATTATCATTTCAAAACTATTTTCTATGACACTAAAAAGAAGTTAAAAAAATATTAAAAATTCCTTTTACATCATCAACTTTATTTTATTGCATAAATGCAAATGAATGTCCAGCCCATGTCATGATGTCCACATGTGTCACAAAAAGCTTTATTCATATCCTAACAATGACTTCTTTCTCAAGCTCTTATAATAGCATCCTTTCATAAGAGTTCAACAATCCAATTAAATGCTCTACAGAAGAAGAAGAAGAAAAAAAAGCACACATTTGTTAAACGTCCAACGCACTGTTGACTTAAAAATCAACAAAAACATCAAGACTCTTGTCGCTCTTGTCACACAAGCTTCTTCTTAGTAAGTAATTTATTTTTGAGTTTTTTTTTCAATGCTTTGAAAATGCAAGTACAATGCATAGCACATAATACACGGCACCTATCTATCATTGTTTTCTAAAAAATAAAAGACTGTGTCCTGTCCTCACCAGGTCCAGTTCAACCCCTCGCCATCGTGTCACATTCAAGCGATTAGCTTTAGACAATTTTTCACAATTGTCATCATTCCGCCTCATTGGCATTGGATCCACATCAAAGAGCTTCTGTTGGGTGTTTTAGTTGTAGACTCATATATTTTAGCCTCCCTGATGAAACATTTGTTGTTGCTGCTCAAAATGTCACGAACAGCAAATATTATTTTTCAACCAAGGAATTAATTTGAAATGAAAAATGAAATGCCCTTTCAAATGCACGACGACGACGACGAAGGCGACATAGTAGTTATAGAGAACGGTTGCCTATTAATGTTGAATAGCTAACGAAGCGACAATACTAGAAGACGACGACCAACACCGACGACGACGACGACTATGACTACGACTATGACGAAAAATATAAACCCTCGCTCTCATCGGATTATATTCCTGACAGATTTATATGCTAAGATCTCTGTGGAATCTCTATGGTAAAAGGATGAAATAACAAAGGTGCGAACGTGTATAAAATATCAATAGAAGAATTTGTGCTTCTGCCTCCCCATGCCCAGCTTAAGTTCAAGCTGAAGCTCCATGTTCCATGTTCCATAGCAAAGCATCCATGTAGACGAATTTAAGAGAGAACAGCACCAACAATCTTATTGTGCAATAGGGAACTTCTTTGAGAAAATGTTTACCATAATTATGGCCATAGAAGGACGATGTGGAAATTCCCAAGTAATGTGCACAGCACATCACAACAACTGTCAGTAATGCAAGGGATGCCATTGCAGCACACATATGACAAGTATTATTGGTGTAATACTGCCGAGGCAGAAAGCATCAACATCAGGAATCTCGTCATGTCCCGAGGAAGACATTTTTTTTTCCTTCCATCTACTCGCTCGTATACTGGCTTGAGTTCATCTTCATCTACTTCGAGTATATACGAGTAACTGCGGTCTATACTTGTTCCTTCTGTTGTCGTAAATTCCTGCAGTAAAACATTCTAAGGATCCTTGTGTTGGGTATTTTACTTTGTCGCTATGCTGTAAGAGGTGCATTCAATTCTTGAAATGATGCAGGAGTGGATTTAGAAAAAAAAAATGTTTCTAAGAAGTATTCGCGATTGCCTGGTGGTGGGACCTTTGGTGGGAGTGAGCTCTATAGCTTCAAGTCTATAACCTAGGAGTTGTCACTATTTATTTATTGTGGAAAACGAAACGTTAAAAGGACTGTACGGCAATAAATTTCTGCTCCTTGAATGTAAACCTTATTGCTAACCACATAACTGACAGAAGCATGGCAATATTCCTACAACCAACTACGATGCGGAGCCTTGACCTTCTTCAGTTTCTTTCTGTTTCTGCAGGTTGGTTCTTTTGCATTGACAGTGGGTATATTAAATTCAGAATATAATTTTCTTCTGTACTGTACGCTTCTATGCCACTTGTATATTGTGAATAGACACTTTTATATGCGTTTTATGTACGAGTAGAAGAATTTCAATTTTATTATAGAAAGTCTGACAAAAAAAAAAATGTCTCCTGAATCTCATTTACATTTGCCTTCCTTATAGGACAAAGGAATTTTTGAATTTTAAATTCCACATCTTGTGAATGTTTTTAAGGTAGCCTTCTATGAGAAAGAAGATCATAATAACTTATTACATTACGAATGGAAGGAATTTTAATGCTAATTCTATACTAAGGCTAAGGCTACACTTGAGGGTTTTATGGACGATTGAGCACCAAATGTATGACTATTAGAATCGAATTTGGTGCTGCAGTTAATTCTCCATACGAAAAATAAGGCAATTATTGAGTGCATGTACTGAAGTAGAACGAATAATTACACTGATCAACAAGGCTATTTTTGGTGGCAATTAAATTGCACTTTTCCAATGGGCTTAAATAGCCTCTGTTCAAATCCGACTCCAAAATCATTCTTTCACTTTTATTAAAATTTGAATAAAAGCCTTTTGAGACTCTCTAAATTCATAAAGTCATTTGTTTAAGTAAAATGTGTGATGGTTTTTCAAATCTTGAATCTTATTCTTCATTATTGAGTTAAAATATTTAAAGTATTTATAAAAAAGGGTTTGAAAGTAATTTTTACTTTTAAGACCAATTAGTAGTCTGACTTAGATTATCACATCAAGTTTATGAAATAAAATGACAAAATATACAAATAATGTTGAAAACGACTATTATTTGAGCAGATAGTTAAAATCGAAGCCCTGATTTAAAATCAGCTCTTAAAATTTACTCCAAAGCATATTTTTGAAAACCATGAAAGTATTAAATTCAAAGTTTCTCAAAAATTCATATAGAGCCAAATGAAGACTCTTAGGCAATTATAATTTCCATAAGCTTATTTAGACATTACATGATTTAAACTGTGCCAAATATTTGTATTTCGCAAAATCATTGTACAATTTATTGTTAACAATTATATTGTTTTTTACCTCAGCTTTAAAAACAACGTTTTTGCTTGTCTTTTACATTTTTTTCGGAACAGACAAAAAACACTTAATTTTGCCAACTGGATGCAGTATATTTCAACATTAAAGAACTGCGCCATTTTCAGCGGATTTTAAAAGATAAACCCATTTCTGAAACGTCCTTTAGTGTCATTTGAAATATCAGTTGATATACATCATAAAATCTAGCTGAAATTGTATTGCTTTACATTGAAAACGATTGTTTAAATGTGAAGACTGTAACAATGGGTTGTTTGTTGAAGAACTTCTTGAGTACAATTCTGTTAAAAATGGCCATGTTCTATGGCGTCTGTGAGGTTCCAGTTTATTGTAGCGCTAAAAAAAGTGTTGCTGATAACGCAAATACAATGAGTACCTACTCGCCAATCTCAGGAGTTAGACGTAATTTTGGCTCACTTTGTCTGTGAGTCTACTTTTAAAAAGATCAAGTATCATCCCTTACTATCAAACGAGTTCCCAGGACACAATGTCTCAAAAAATCGTAATTTAATAGTACTAGACTTTTTTTGTGGTGTTGTATAAAAATTAAAGATTATGCAAGCCGAAGATCAATGACGAACTAGAAGTTAATATGAGAGCTGTAATAGCTGCTAAAACGCCCTTAATTCTCTCCTAAAAAATCTTGTTGATTTGTGAAAATCGGCTTAGATATTTCGTAATTTCCGATTTAATTAAATTGAATACATTTTTAAATTGAACGTTTATCTGAGAATAATACTAGCCTTAAATTTGTGCCATATTTTTTCCAAGTCTTTTGCTATGTTCATATCGTTTCTTTTTTAATCCTATCGATAAGTTCTTAACATTTTACTTGCTTAAAATTTTCGAATGCTTCAGCAAGTTTTATAAAATTTTAATAATTTTTTTTACGTTTTGTTAATTTAAATATTAATTACTTTTTACTAAAAACGGTTTATCCTTACACATATAAATAATGACAAACCTATATTTGGGGAACAAACCCTTTTTTGAAATGTCAAAAACTAAGTAGTCATATAGATTTATTACATTACCAAACTGCATTTTGTGATTTTCACAATAGTTAGATAAATGTTAAAAGATAGGAAAATGCTAGAGTCGCTTAAATTTAAAAAAATATCTTTTTAGCCTTTTGCAAAATGGTTTTTAATTTTGCGCCAAATAAGTTAGTAAATCATTTCATTCAAAAGTAGCTGTACCGTTGGTATATCCAATTCAAGACAATGACCTTCAATGATTGTGTTCTATAATAAGTATTCTATGAAAATTGTTGTTTTCTATATCAACAAAACATCAAGAGTCATGGTTACTGATGCTGTAAGATCTGTTAAGAAATTCATTGAATTTTAAATTTTTATTCACAGAACTTGTTTTTTCGCAAAGACAACAATGTTAACCCCAAGGGCTTCATTTTTGTCATGAAAAAAAAAAAAAAATGGAAAAAAAAACAAAGTGCAATTCATTTTCTCTCATCTCTTTTATAAGAAGAAAATATACTTAATGTAAAGTAGTCTACACGCTTTGGGCGGCATGACGTAAATTACAAAATATTTCTATGCTTGCCTTAGAAATATGCATAATATCCATTGCCTTTATACACTTGTACCAACCCCTCAAAGTATCACTGGCTATGAATGTGAAACAATAATGGAATTATGATTTTTTCATTACATTCTTGTAATACTCTTCTTTAAAATTGGTTGAGGAAATTACCTCTCGATTAAGATATTCTCTTTTATTATTTATACAGATGAACATTTTTAGGTCATTGAAACATTTGTGTGCTAAAAAATCCTCCCTTTTCTTTTTGCAGTCGCCACTTTTTCAATATCAATTGTAAATAATCTCACGTATCACGTTCGTTTTTATTAAATTAAAATAGAAATGAAAATGAATCGGGGAGTATCATCGTCATCCTAACCATCACCATCATCATCAGAATCAGCCAAAGGATCCAAAAGTGAGGATGCATAATGCTTGTGGCTAAAATCGATGAAATCCTTTCGGACGTGACTGCAGCATTGCAGCTCTCTTTGGACGTGATATTGATAGTATAGCTGAAAATTAAACTTTTCCTTAGGGCATCAGAAGAGAAGATAACCAAGTCCAGGGGGCTTGTAGTTCTTTTGGCCTTCGACTTGGATATAACGAAGATAAAATTATAGATGTTTTTCATGTTTCTTTTGTTTTTCCACGAATCAAAAAATTACTCAAGGGAAGATGTGAAATCTTTTATCCTTTTTGATAGTTATTTCGAGGCTTATATGTATGTACGTGGGTCGAAGTCCTGATTTATATGACTTGAATCTCTTTGTGGTTGGGGGAGTATTTTGTTTTGTTCACTTTCGTGTTGAAAGAATTTTTGAAAACCAACGAAAGCAGTGTTTAAACTTAATTCAATGTGAAAAAATTTGAACGGACCCAGGATATTAAAATCTTTCATTTTGTATTCACTTTGGAACTCGACTCAAAGGAAAAAATGAAAAGAGATTTATCTTTTCACTGAATGCTTTTTTTCTATGAGTGTAAAAAGAAGTGGAATTTTTAGCATCAATTTTGAATAAATGGGCTTTGTTGAGGAAATCATAGAAAAAAAGACTGCAATCACAGGAAGTGGGGGGTGGGTTATGAGAATGTAAAGAAATGCACAACGGAAACCAACATTTTTTGAATATTTTAATATTTGAGTATATTTTTTTCTTTAATTCATATTTTACTTGAATGCACATAAATCAGTCTTTTAGGATTTCCTTCTTTTGGAGATAAGGAAGTTTTACGTGTTTCCAACAACTTTAACATGCAAAGATTGAAAGAATTCGTTGAAAATAGTCCCAGCTTTTATTCCTGAGCTGTAAAACTATAAAAGAATTCATAGTAGTAAAAAATCTTCGATAAAATAAAAGAATTAGATACATTTTGGTAATATAGAAAGTTTAACTATTGATTCACAAAATTCTGACTTGAAATCTCGGTTTAGGGGAAAATTGGAGCTTGATTTACGAATATTTCTAATCCTTGATAAACGGAGAACTAAGAAGTTCTTGTAAGGTCTTATTGTCAGGCGGCTCGGTACTTTTGACATAAGTAGCAACTATAGAATTTCGATTATTGATTTTGATTTCAAAGCTTAACTACCAACATTTTAATTAGAATTCTCGCTTTTGAGGAGAACTCGAGTTATTTGTTTTTTTTTTTCGTTGATAAGTCAATAGCGAGAAATACATATTTAAAACCTTTTTAAGACTATCATATAAAAAAAAATATTCATAATTCTTAAGTTCATAGCCAAACCCTGATAAAAACGTTTACAAATATCTCTCTTAATTGTGTTATGTAAACAAAATGTCTAACGTAACTTCTTAAACATTCTATAAAACTACGACGTAATTGTTCAGCAATTATTTCATTCTTTAGTATGCTACTGACCTTGATCACAGGCATTTCTGCATGAGTTTCATGTAAAATAGAAGTATCATGCCTTACACAAACTCAAGGCCATTAATACATGGTTGAAATAATTGAACATAAAAATTAAATACAGAACTGATAGTATGGGAAGAAAAATGTAAATCGAAGTTGTAATTTTGAAAAATCTTTCAATAATTTAAAATTGTTTGATGAGGAAATCTGAAAAAGTATTGAGTCAGGTTTTTTGACTTCATGCCTAAAGGTACAAATAATTGAGATTTTATTTAAAGCGTTTTCCAGTAATTATTGCCTTTTGGCTCATTTAACAAAATTGCAATTATTTTGCACTCAAATTGAACTGAATTCCAAAATGGAAATAATTGAAACATTCTTTTGTACTAGCAATTTTAAATCCACTTACATTTAATCATTTGCACTCTTGAGTGTGTCTAAGCCACAGATCTGCTAATTACATTGCATCGTTATTGTAGAATGTAGATACGTTTCCTGTCCACGTAATTAGCTCATCGAGTGTCAGAGAGTTGTACAAATTATTACATTCCAAACAAAATATCATTATTCATTGTCATTAATAGCATGCCATGTAGACATGAACATTATTTTCAATCAGAATTAAAAAAAAAAATTATAAAATATTTTTGTACCTACTGAAATTTTTTCCCCCACTATTGCCACTAAATGGGTGATGGTATATCCTTTACAAAACTAATGTGTTAAACCTGAATTAAACCACGCGCCTCTGATTAATGCAACAAATATTCGTATTTTTGCAGAACTCGCACAATCTAACAGCCGCACCACATGCAAAAAAGTGAAACTTGTTTCATGAAAACTTGATTCATTTTTAATGCAGCCAAAGTTTCATCACAGGGCCATATTTTATATGCAAGTGGGCCTGACTTTATTAAAATCCATTTCTGATGTATAGGTATGATGGTCAAAAACGAGTTTTTTTAAATCGGAGTTCAGATTTGAAATTACCACTAAAAATTAAATCTAAAACGTTTTCTTAAAACCTCGAAGGGTTTAAATTTAAAGTTTCTCAAAATTTCATATAGAGTCAAGGCAAGACTCATAACTTAATCACTGGTTCTCTAAAAGCTATAGCATCACCATAGTTATTTTTTCCCAATCACTATTATATATCGAAAGGGAAATGGAAGGGACCCACAATTTTGACAGGGCATTAGTTTCGACATTTTTCTTGAACAAATGAATTAATATCAGACCTATTAAATAATCACCCTTAGTAGGTTTAACTGTCAATTCAGAGAACTTATAAAACAATTTAAGGCCACTTCAATTTAAAATGAAAACTGTTGTGAATTTTGTATCGACCCGGCCCTGGACCCTTAACCGGCTTCATGCTTATGTAACCAAGTAAAAAAATACTATTTAAATAAAATTGTAGCTCTTCTTTATCTGCGTGATATCTTAACAAAATACATATAGATATGCTGCAGTCAAAGGCAACACTCAGCGTGATGTTGCTCAAGACGGTGGCGAATAAACATACAAGCTTTATAATAACTTCTTCCTTTTAATTCTTAAATATCCTGCTTTGCACGTCTAATTGAAAATACAAACATAACATAATATCTTTCTGTCAGGATTCAGGAGTGCACATAGAAAAGAAAAAAAAAAAAAAAGACTGGGAAAAGAGTGTCACAAGACTGAGTCATATAATGTCACATGTTATTGCCGTAACTTCTAAGAGTGGGTGTACATTGCACAAGTGGTTTGATTCACAAATCAAGATTTTATTTTACTTTTCATCCAAGAAATTGTTTTTCTTTTTTAAAGTATTTGAAAATTAATTGAAAGAAATATGAAATAATGTCCTTGCATCATTTACGAAAATATTGTTTTTTGACGAAGTCATTTAGCCAGAAATGAGCTTCATCACCATAAAATTGATGAAATATTCTATGAACTTCAGAAACGAATTCATTTTTTTTCCAAGTAAATTTTCACAATTTGGAAGCGTTGTTTTGACGGTAAACGATTCAGGTTGAATTGCTAAATCAAAAACCAAAATGTCAACGCAGTTTGATATATTCAACTGTCAAACTGTAGACAACCATCGTAGACAACCATCGGGAACTCTCAAGCAGTTTAAATACACGTTTTACAAAAGGTCAAAAATGCTTTTGCCACGATGTCTGATGGTCCCAATCTTGGTTTTTGTTCGAATTCACTTTGTCTGATTTGGATTTCTACATTTTTGACATATTTGACGCTTTTTAAAAAATAATTTCATCTTAAACAACCAATTTTGTTTCACAAATCCTTAATTTGCCTTTAACTTGCACTTATATAAATCGTATCTAAAACATTCTCAAAACTTAAAGCAAGAAGGTGAAGGTGCATCGCTTTACGAAAATCATTGTTAATCTCCTGTCGCACATGGAAAACACAATTTTTCGGTTCAATGTGTTTTCAATTAAATGTATGAATGCAACTTTCAAGCGTTGGTGGCGGAGTTGGCGGCGGCGGCGGCGGGGTTCAAGTGCAGCAGAAAGAATGTTGTAAAGTGTCAAACGCACTTATAGGAATACACTATGCAGCTTGTAGGGTAGGTAAGATAGTTAAGTTACGTTGTCGCTCTTTTGCAGTATATTTTACTCTGATATTATATAAAGCTTTTTTCCAATATAATTAGATGGAGTATTAAAGCATTAGTGAGTTAATTGAAATTTTCCAAACAATAAAGTGATTTAAAATCAATGACAGGTGAAGCTACATATGTATGTATACATAGATAATACAGTGCTCATTGAATGTGCAGTGCAGTGGAGAGTGCAGTGCAGTGTATAAATAAAATGAATGGGAAGTGCTATCGACACCTGATCGAAACAGTTATACAGCTGTACATAGAGAACACATGTGGTTTTGTTTACACGGCAAGAGTTGTAAGTAGTTAATTCACGTGTTAATTTGTGTGTGGGGTCTGAGGGTCTGAGAATCTGATGGTTTTCCATTTCCAATACCATGGCCATAAAGTAATATTGACATATAGTAAATATATAGTTGAATAGTTTGTGAAATTTAATTAATTAGTAGATAAAAAGGTCAAACATTGAACAAAGGTAAATTTTGTTCAGTATTTATTGTAGTATAAAAGATGTGCATACTTAATGGTTTTGTTTAAGCAGTTTGAGTATTGAAGGTAAACTTCTTTAATTAAGAGAAGTAGATTTTTTTGGTTGGGGTGGTTTTTAATCAAGGATTTTGTACAGCTAAGAAAAAAAAAACACCCCTTTCAGTGAAATTAACCCTATCAATTAGGTTAACCTTTAGGGTTAAAGTCTCTTTCCGAAATGACCAAGTGCAAGACGTAGAAAACTATTTCTTGAATGTGTACTTCCACCATTCCCAAAAAATTAAATTGGGAGTTAAATAATCGTTTAATCAATTAAGTAATATTTTTGTTAGGATTTTAATTTATTTAAAAAAAAAATGACGATTAATTTCGTCACTGAATTTTACCAAATGCTAACAACATATTTTTATTTGCGACATATTGGAACTAAATAGAACATAGAAGTCGAAAAAAAGTGGGTTCTGAGATTCCGTCTGTCTGTCCTGGCCTCTTGAGCCTATGATATTGATTAAGTTCAAAATTGAAAATTAACGTTTTAAGCAGATAAGCTTTAGGCGTTTTTTTTTATGACCAAACATAGCAGTAGCCCACATGCTAATTTTTTGGTAAAAAAAACAAGAATTCGAAAACCACCCGAAAGATTTTTATGAAATGTTTGTGTTGTTTCAAAAGGGCCACCGTAGAATTTTCTTAGGTCCTATAACCCGATTAAAGCATTCTTTTTTTGAACAAGCTCTTGTATGAAATAATAATAATAAAAAGAGGCTGGGATGCGACCCACACTGCTAACTTCCCATCCCGTCTGTCGATTTGTCTTGCTTTAAAGTTTAGTAGGTTTTCATGATTTATTAAAAAAAGTTATCAGTTAAGTTATACTAAAAAATTTAAAATAACCAACAATATCTTGCATGTGACGATATAGTTTGATTTCAAAATCTGTTTTTTTTAACTAGATTTTTAGTCGTTAACCAATTTTTACCAATTTTAGTAGCATGTCTTAAAAATGTTTATTTCTTATATAAACAAAAATACCAATTGGATGAATGAAATTAATTTAAAGTCAATATCTTCTATTGTTCACGAGATATCGAGAACCGAGCATCAATTTTTACCAAATTTGCGTACTATTTTTTGTAGGTTTTATTTTTTTACGGAAAAAAACGGACTATTGGATTCTTATACAAAAATTACTGAATGTCGAAAACAATATTTTCTGCTAGATTAAATTAGTTTGAAGCCAATATTTTTAATTTTTGAAAAGATATTTGAGTCGAAAGTAATTTTTTACCAACTTTTAGTAATGTTTTTTTTTTTTGTACAAAAACTGTCAATTCGATTTTTCTCAAAATTTTACTAAATGTTGAAAACAATAATTTTTATAAAATAAAATTATTTTGAAGCCAATTTCTTAAAGTTTTGAAAAGTTATTTGAGTCGAAAATCAATTTTTACTAACTTTTATTTTTTTTTTTAGGTTTTATTTTTTGTAAAAAAAACTGTCAATTCGATTTTTCTCAAAATTTTGCCGAATGTTGAAAACAATATTTCTTATAAAATAAAATAAGTTGGAAGCCATAAACTCAAATTTTTGAAAAGATATTTGAATCCAAATTCAAATTTTACCAACTTTGAGTAATGTTTTTTTTAGGTATTTATTTTTTATAAAAAAAAAACTGTCAATTCGATTTTTCTCAAAATTTTATCTGATATCGAAAACGTCGTTCTTCGTTGCACAAAATTGTTTTGGAGGAACAACCATTTTTTATTCGTAAAATTAACGTACGTACACACGCACGCACAGACATCTTTGTAAAAATCTTGATCTCTAGGGGCCTTGAAAAGTCGATAAATGTCAAAATTTTCAATTTGACAAATCGGACCCATTACAATAACTTCCTATGGGAAGTAAATAATACTTGATGATCAAAAATATTTGTTTTGGAAGTATACAAAATATTTGAAAGTATGTTTTTAAATCTTAAATTATAAGTACTGTTTTCAAACATACTCTTTGGGTGTAGGAACAAGTTCTCCCATCGTGCTTTTATTCTTTAAAACTTTAAATTCGATTTTCTCAAAAATTACACCAAATGTTGAAAACAGTATTCTTTATTATGTACTTTGGATATTTGATTACAATTATTTTGGAGGTTCAAACATGGTATGTTTAGGGTGATAGAGATTTTTGTTTTCAGTTTTTTTTAAGTTATTCAAAGTTATAAGTCACAAAAATTACATTATGTGAGATATTTGCGGTCAGCCAAATTGTTCACTTTTTTTTTTTTGAAAATTATGTAATACAATTAGTATAGTATTGAAGTATCTTTCTGTATATTTGTACGTATTATCTTTAAAACAAAATATATTTTAAGGTGATATTTTTGCAGTTGTTGAGATATGGGTGACGAAAAAGGGTATCTTAAACGTACGGACGAACGTACGAACACACAAACACCTCGAAAAAGGTCATCAAAATGTTCAATTTAACATATAAAATAATAAATAAATAATAGATGAAAATAACAACTCTTGGGAAATTAATAAATTCGCTAGTTAGTCTTCAAAATTACAGCGATTTACCAGAACAAGTCATGAAGCGAATTACAAACTATTTCAATGATAACTTTAATAACTGTTTTAATTTTAAAATAAACATTCATTTCAACAGAAACTAACCACATATTTTGTTTTCTTTCTTTTTTTCAGGTAAGTCCAATAATGTAAAACAAATGTTTTCATACTTTACCGTGAGTAGGTATTTGTTTATTATTAATCAATTTAACTATAGTAAAAAACAAATAAACTAAATAACATATTTAACTATAATCCCAATCAAAATTCCATTCAATGAAAATATTTTTCTACTCTTAACTTAATTTATACAAAAATTATATTTATATTTAAATTCCCAGTAATTACATAGCTTAAATTTGTATTTACCCTAATTTGCAAACATATTCTCAAAAAAAAAAAAAAAAAAATAATGTAGATATACAAACTTTCTAATGTTCGAATAATTTTGCCACATCAACATATTAACAACGAACAACCAATTCCCGCAGATCAATTAAAAACTATTGCCACGAAAATATTTGCAATAGCGCACCCAAACAACACACATTTTCGAACTACATAGCTATATAGCTTTGTAAATATATTCCAATTCTAATGCCGCATATTCCCAATCCACAAAAACAAATTTCGAAGCGAAAGCATCAACTAATTTCCAATAATTACAATTTCCATAAAACTTGTTATTTTCCCAGAACATCAATGCAAAGTGCCAAACGTTAGACAAAAATTGCATGCTATTTCACGACCCCATGCCTGAAACGCGCCACCAAACGCTTCAGCAAAATCATACCACCTGCAAACTTACTACGACGAGGATGAACGCCAGCGCCACCGTCATGTCGACCAACAACGAGCGACGACGATGATGCCAGCCCTCGCTAGTCGCGTCGAGCTAATTTATTACTGCCCGCACTGCACAACCGACCGACCGACAGTGACTACTTGACGACGATGAGGACGATATACGCTGGCTAGGCTATCGCTATGTGGTATTAGAAACCCGAAATTGTGTACCGAACGGTGTTATCACCCCTACTGATCACACCTCACACGATTGCTAAACCAATTTCATCTGATGTCTAAGTTAGCCAGGTCTATGGACTTTTTTTTTGTTGTTTGTTTTGGACAATCATTTTTCGAACGAACAGGGCTATCGTCATTATTAAGCATTTTTCAAATGGAGTCAGGATAGAATTTCGGTAGTTGGATGTTTATTGATTGACGTTTAAACAGGAGAAATATTGAATTTAAGTGAAACTTATTAATTTTCCCCAAATTAAATAAAAATATATTTCACTTAAGTAAAATGCGTTTAGAAACGGTCCACTTAAATGCCTGGAATATGTGGAATCTTGTTCTAAGCTGTTTAAAAGTTGGAAGAAATTGACACAAATGTGAAACGTTTTTGTAATGTGGTCATTTAAGTAAGATATTACGTTAAAAACATTATTATGCTAATTTTAAATAATTTTAGCATCTCCTTATTATTTAACTGAAGCTTAAATCACAAAATAGCTTCATTAACTTTTATAAATTTCTTCAAATAATAAGACTTCTGATTTTCTGACATTGCAAATCATAGGTTTTTGCCCTAGAATTAGGTTTTTGTTTTTTAACGAACTGTCACTTTAACTTTGATTAATTCGATAAATTCATATGACATCTGATTTTTTGACATTTCAATTAATAGGTGTTTTCACTAGATTAAGGTTTGTTTGCTATGTTTTTTCAACAAACTGTCTGTCCATTTAGATTTAGTCAATTCGTTTAGAAAATTAGAAATAGATTTAGGTTTGTTTGCTTTGTTTATTTTTTTTAACGAACTGTCATTGTCATAGTTTGCAAAAGAAAAGCTGTAAAATTTCTAAATATTTACAAATTTACTAAGTATAGTACAATTTTAAGCCCTTTCAGAAATTTTGTTTAAAGTCTTGTATATTATTTCTTCGGACATCAATAAAAGAAAAATATTGAATTTCCGTCAATAAAAGAGTAGAGTACGATTAGTACTGAAATCGACAGCCCTGTACTAGAAATTACCCTGTCGTTTGAATATTTTTGTTGTTATTTCTATTTCTATTTATTGTTTTTTCATTTTTTTGAACAGACTAGGTTAAGAGCAACAACAACAAAAATTCGTAACAGCATGCATAACATTTCCTTCTCATTGATTTTTATCGAAACTGGGGATAGATAGAAATACGTGGGTACCTAATGTTTCATATCATTTCTGCTAATTGAGTTTTATTAAAGAGAAATATTTATCTACGATGATAATCGATATGGAAGAAGAAATCAATGGAATAAATAAAATAGTCATCGAGGGTGGTAGTTGGATTCAAGTTTAAAAAATTGTTATTTTAAATGGAATTTTGAAAAATCCAATTTTTGATGGAATCAATGATTTGAGAAGACACAACATATTGGCTATATTTATCCTTTCGTATTTAAAATGTCTGTTTTTGGTGGAGTCGATTAAATTTTACAAAATAAATTTAAGGGTTAAAATTTTCACACTCATAAAAACAAAACATCCTGAATTTCAGATATGATACGGCGGGCGTATTACTTTATAACCACGCACCAGTATCCGTCATGAAGTCCTTGTGTTTTGTTTGACTCTAGGGCAATAAAGACATGTGTAAACACAAAAATAACATAACCCAGAGGCGGGTTGAAAAAACATTTTTACATACATGTGTTTTGAGATTATGAAATTCACTAAGAAGCATCAGCAACGTGCAAAATATTGATAACTTTGTATGTAAGGCAAATGGTAAACACATTATTAAAAGGATACAAAATTTTATGATAAAGTCGGTTTGGTGAAATTGGTAACAAAATTTCTCTATGAAGAAGGTTTTTGTGATTCGCCATAATTTTTAATGAACTGTGATACGTTCCTTTAAATCTGTATCAGGATTCAAGACTGTTTTGAACAGAACATTTACGATGTACTGTTAAAAGTCCATTCCATATACAAACTAAATGCGAATCTAGTTCATGGATGTAGTATTAAATTTATGATTAATATGACTATTCCTTGGGCTTTGTAAAGCAGTGAGTAAATCTCATTGGAAGTGAAAGGGTGGTTACTTATGACATAACTAGACAATTTGTTTAGGGGTTAGACTACCTAAGATACCGACAAAATTGACTTTTTCAGAAATACTGCAAAATAAATCGAGACTACAGAAACTGGATATTATCAATCATATTAGTTAATGCTTACAATATATTTTTTGAAAAATGAGGGCTGTGTAATTTTTTTGCGATGACATCGAATTTTTTTGGTTCAAAATTATTTAAGTTATGAGTTTAGCCAATTAAAAAATGAAGTGTTGCGATAAACGCGTTTGAAATTATGAGTAGTAGAAAATTCATGAATTATTTAACAATACCTTTGATACATACATTCAAAAACCGAGTACTTAAGAATTTGTCGCTGCTATAATATATTGGAACTAGATTCTTGAGGTCCTAGGGGACAATCTAAACTACATACAAAAACACGATTTTTAGAGACTTTTAAGTAGCCATTTTGTAATTTTATCTTGAGTCTTTCTCTTGACCTCAACTGTTTCTTACTTGCAACATATAGGAACTATATGACAAGTATTTTATTCGTAAAAAAGTTCAATCTCAACATTTTCATCGAAGTCGAAACAAGTGGGTCCCGCGATGCCGTTACTCTGTCTGTCTGTCCTTACAGTCCAAACAATTGGGTCGATTGTTTTCAAAACTGGAAGTTAAAGTTTTAAGTAGGTTTGCTTTTTCGGTTAAAAATTGATAATTCTAATTTTCTTAAAAACAAACCGATAGATTTTTTATTAATTTTTCTTTAACATTATTTTTCTTAACTTGGCTTCCTTCGATAAAAAAAATATGTTTGTATTGCTGCAGAAGGGTACCCACCATAGAACCGTTATTTAGTTTTTTCAAGAACTAATGCACTGATTTCAATAATTTTTTTCTGTACAAGGTCTAATACACCCTTTATAATATTTGATTATAAAAAATGTCAAATTTGTATATTGGATTTCTAACAAAATATTTAATTTTTTTTTTTCAAAATTCTTTATCTCGAAAATGGGTCAACATTTTTTAATGAATTTCCAATTTCAAACGTTCCAATAACTATTTCAAAACTGCATACCAAAAATATTTTTAAGAATAAATGGAAAAATATACTTTACACAAAATTAATTTAAAAAACCACTAACGATTTTCGAAAAAAAAAATAATATATCTATGATTTTTTGAAGACATACTTATTATATAAGTAAATTTTAAAATATATGTAAGTATGTAGGTAAGGAGCAAGTTCGTGCCACCCAGTCCTGCACTTTATTAGTATTACGATGGTAGAGAAGTCGAAAAAAGTCTGCCTGTCGTTCCTGGCCCCTACACCTTTAACCAATGTGTCCATTGAGTTCAAACTCGGAAAAAGGTTTTAACAGATTCGCGTTGGTCTCTTTTTTCATTTTTTTTAATCGAAAATTCGAATTTTCTGAAAAACGGCCTGTATGAATATTTCAGTGCACAAATATGTCTCATTGTCATTCTAGAGGAGGAACTAATCCAACCACTCATGAACCCGCAACCCTGACTCGTAAATGTTCTCTGTCCCTAAGAATGGGAAATCCGGCTCGAAGGACCAAATGTAACATCTAAGTTTTTTATTATAAAAAAAATAGCAAAAAAAGACAAAGAAAAAAGAGACTGGGATGCGACCCACACTGATAACTTCCCATCCCGTCTGTCAATTTGTCTTGATTAAAAGTTGGTCTATATGTATCAATTTTTTTTTGTAGATTTTTTTTTATGAAAAACCGGATTGTTGGACTTTTATAAAAAAAATTATTGAATATCGAAAACAATATTTTCTGTAAAATAAAATAAGTTTGAAGCCAATATTTGAAATTTTTGAAAAGCTATTTGAGTCGAAAGTAAATTTTTACCAAGTTTTAGTATTGTTTTTTTTTTGGTTTTTATTTTTTGTAAAAAAAACTTTCAATTCGATTTTTCTCAAAATTTTTCCTAATGTTGAAAACAATATTTCCTATAAATTAAAATTAGTTAGAAGATATTATCTCAAATTTTTGAAAAGATATTTGAGTCGAAAATCAATTTTTACCAACTTTTGTTACATTTTTTTAAGGTTTTTATTTTTTTGTACAAAAGCTGTCAATTCGATTTTTTTCAAAATTTTACTGAATGTTGACAACAATATTTTTTGAAAAATAAAAGCAGTTTAAAGCCAATATCTCAAAGTTTTGAAAAGATATTTGAGTCGAAAATAAATTTTTACCATCTTTTATTAATATTTTTTTTAGGTTTTTATTTTTTGTAAAAAAATGTGAATTCAATTTTTCTTAAAATTTTACAGAATGTTGAAAATAATATTTTTTATAAGATAAAATTAGTTGGAAGCCATAATCTTAAATTTTCGAAAAGATATTTAAGTCGAAAATCAATTTTTACCAACTTTGATTAATATTTTTATAGGTTTTTAATTTTTATAAAAAAAACTGTCTATTCGATTTTTCTCAAAATCTTACCAGATGTTAAAAACATTATTTTTCGTTACACAAAATTGTTTTGGAGATAAAATCGTTTTTTGTTCGTAAATTTTTCAAGGTAAATAATATTTTTTTTCTCAGTTTTTTTGATTTATAAAAAAAACCGTTAATTGGATTTTTTTCCAAAAATATACTTGTTTGGTATCACGTTACAATATATAATATAAAATTTAATTCAAGTCTCTAGCGTTATTGGTTCGTGAGATAGGGTTAACCAAAATTTTCACGTTTTTTCTTTAAACTGCTATGGTAAAAAAACCACCCACGCAATTTTCTTGAGAGCCCTTTCTGCATCTTTCTGCCTTATTATCTGTATAACAATATTTGAAGTCGATATCTCTTCTGGTTCTTGAGCTATGGACGACGAAAATACGTCGCGAACGTACGGATGTACGGACGTACGAACGTACGAACTTACGTACATACGCAAGCACAGACATCTTTCTAAAAATCTTTTATTTCGACTCTAGGGACCTTGAAACGTCGAGAAATGTCAAAATGTTCAATTTGACAAATCGGACCCATTACAATAACTTCCAATGGGAAGTTAATAATTTTCTATAATTCTTTGTTGGTTCTTGAAAAATGAAGGATGAGAAAAGGTATTCCGATAAATTTGATTGACTTTGAATAAGACGTTAAATTCTTAATTTAATAAAATCATTCTCAAGTTTTTTGGAATGGACTTATTTAATTATTATTATTATTATTATTCTTTATTTCATGTTAAAATATATTACAATGTGATCTAGCCGGTTTACAAAAATAATGAAAAAAAAATAATAATTCGTAAGCACCCGAAAATTACTTGAAAAATGTATACCTTAAAACGAAGTATTATTCAATATACAAAAAAAAAATAACCATTGGCAAAATACCAGGATTGTCTCCATTGCACACCATCTTAATGTGAATGCTTTATTGGAAATATATTCGCTTACACATTTATAAAATAACCATATATTATGTTTTTTGTTTTTAAAAAAACTTCATAAACAATACTTTCAATTTTGTTTTGTCCTAAAATATAAAAATAATAAATTACTTCTCTCAATTTGGCACAGTCTCGTAAGATTCATGAACCCATGACTCATACATATGTTTGTATTTATTATATGATGAAATCTAAATACCTACCATTTTTGCATCATCCTTGTTTCAAAAATAAAAGTACAAAACAAAAATTATGCCACATCATGAACATCTTTTCTTGTGATGTATTTAGTTTTCTAACTCATCATTTGATATCCCAGATCACTGTGTTGCAATAATTTTATCCGGAAAAGTGTAGCTATTAATTTTGTTTTTCTTATGAAACATGATGATGGGTCCTTTTAGTCCTTTTTACAAAAAGAAAATGGTGACTTAGGACATAATTTTTTCTATACTCTTTTCCGCTTTTATTTTGCCATTCAATTTGCGAAAAAAAAATATATATCAAAAAGAAAAAAGAAAAAGAAAAAGAACACCACCAGACAACTTAAGATATAATTAATTGACCTAAGAGAATAGCTTACATATTACATTGTGTAAAGATAAAGAGACAAAAAAGCTCTCTAAGGGGTTGTCAAAGTTTATACTACGTCTACGTCTACTTATACTATAGAGTGGAAGTTGAACGCCATCAGGAAACTGAAAACCGAGCATTACGATAATATACCGCACTTGATTCCCTTCGGATGTCTCTGTCTCTATGTTTGAATACTACTCCTAAAAGTGTAAAGTACGAAAAGTTTTTAAAAAAGATTTTATTTTTCGGTTTTTGCTTTGTTTTTCCAAACTCCTCTTTTCCTCTTCTCTGATGATGTGATATCTATGGCGAAATAGTTTGTGGGGAGACGTACATATGTATAGGAAGAGGATGGTGGGTGTTGTGGGAAAATTAGATTTATGACACAACGGATTTCGTGGCTTTAGGAAATAGACATGCATACGTATAGTATTTGTACGTGCGCCGCCGCCACCATTGCTGCCGCCAAATGATCCTATGGTGGCCCACAAAATTTATTTTAATGGCAAAATGTTCGTTGAGCTTTGTAAATCTATTAGACTAATAGTACATTGGGGAGAGGGGTAGGAACGGTTATTGGGAAACCGCACATTGTGTGGGAAACTTTGGAGCTTATTTAGGCAAAAACCAAACACTAGATTTTAATTTGGGACTTAATATTATTTGTTAATTAAGACTTTTTTTCTATTTCGGATGAGAACATAAGAACATTCATTTCTATGGACAACGAATGACAATCTAATGTGAAGAAATTAAGTCGTATATCCTTTGACTTAATGTAAATATTTATACATATTACTTGCTAAAATATTTAAATATTAAATGGTTTAATTTTCTACATTGTACCGTTAATTTAAGACTTAAAAATATACCTTTGAAAATTTGTTTTTTCAAAAATTTAAATATCCTTAAAGAGAATTTGCTTAAGACCTTGGTTTCCAAGTTTCAACTCAAGCGGCCCATTGGTTAAGGTTGTTGTCGCAGGACGCAATTTTTTCGACTCTTCTCTGGATCGATGATGGTGTCTAAATAAAATCTTGACTATTTGAATAAAATTTTGAGTTCAACATTTTTTACGAATGAAATGTTTGCCATATAGTTCCTCCATGTAGAAAAATGACACTTTCAATTGGTTTAAAGTCCCGAATATCTCGACAAAAAAACAGCTTAAACTTCAAGTATTGATAGCGTACTTGATCCAAGCAAGGGATTCAACCTTTACCCATCTTCTATTGCAATTTCATTTATCTTATTTGAACTTGAACTAAAACAAAATGGTACACTTGGGCGTATACGTACTTTTATTATTTTACAGAGTTAATTGAATATTATTAATAATTTCTACTGTCAGATTTCAAAAAATATTTTTTTGGTAGAAAAGCTCTGGGAGAACACAATTCTATAGATTCAAATTAGGAATTTTAAAAAAACTCAATTTTATGCCTTTCGTAGGTAGTTTCCGAACAAAAATTTAATTGAAAAATTACTTTTTTTTAGAAATACTAAAGAACCAATATATTTCAAACGAATCACTTTAAAATAATTCAAATTAATCCAAATTATATCCAAATGTTTACCTCGTGTAATTGTTTTTTGTGAATCAAAAAGTATATGTATTTCCAATGAAACATACTCAATTTACTAAAATTTTATTGCCTCTATATATAAATCTAAATCCCAGATTTGTTTTCAAAATGTTCATATAATTCTATCTCAATTTTATTGATAGGTATTTACTTAATCTATCTCGTTAGAATCACCTCTGAATTTATATTATTATTGAAAAACGTAGAGAATATAATACTTCATACGAATATTTTGCCCGAGGTTTAATAACATAAGCTTCAAAGCCAGGACTAATGTTTAATATCTGTTAGCTATATTGGCATTACATTATCCCCCCTCCCAAAAGAAACTCTACTTTACTGCATCTGCTCTCAAATTACCTCCGATGATGGAACATACGTACTCGTATATGAAAACACGTGCAAAGTATGATTTTCATAGTCGTCGGCAGCGCCATGTAAACCGACCGACGGACGGATAGAGTATAGGCATTTTCACATATGGTCGTACCTTAATCCATCTTCTATATCACCATTGGCGACAGTGTTTGGAGGGAGGGGGGTATAGGTATCGACTCGACTGAAGGTGTACATTGGAAACTCAATTTGTGGGGCTGATTATGTGATCAGAAGTTTGCTCCTTCAATATGTGAGAAAGCTTTTTATGAATTCCACAAATCGAGAGATGTTGGCGTGAATTTAAATGAAGGAGGTATACAAAAAAATAACTGAAAATAGATAACAGCGGCGTGAACACCTCTGCAAATCCAGTTATGTACCTATAGAATATTTAAAAAAAAAAGTGTTGCCAATTGAGATTTTTTCAGAAAACTATAGGAAAGGTAGTTTTTTGAAAAGAAAATCTAGTAGAATATGAATTTTATTTCAGATCCATATTTTGAGTGTCACAGAATTTAGCATGTTGAACTTACAACTGAGATATTTTGAAATGCACTTCACACAGGTTTTTTCGAAAGGCTTTAAATTGAACACACGAGAGGCCAATTCAAAATACCATTTCTATGAATAATGTTTTCACTAAATTGATTTTCAAGGCACTGAATGATAAGTTGTCTTGTTTGATGTTAAGTTGAATTTTTTGGAAAACAAAAATTAGTCAGTATGTTTCGATACCGCTTGCTTATACTGCAAATTTGATTTTTGACAAAGCCATTTTATCAGAAATGGGCCTTATCACTAAACATACAAAACATAATTTACCACCAATGCTAACCATCCATAAGTATCACTTGCCTGAAGCAAACTGAAAACCTTGAAGTTCTCGGTATGTGTATCTCCAATCACCGCTTGTAGAAGGATCATATACACGATGCCACTAGGTGTTTGGCATGCAAGAAGTTTCCCCCTCTGATCTGGCTATACAAACTTATTAAGCTTGAGTATAATTTTCATCTCTGGGCTAGTGCTCCTGCAACTTACTTTAGTCTCTTCGACACTATTGGACGTAGAGCATTTAAATTGATTTTTGATGATATCATCGTAGAATTATTTACGTCGTTTGCACATCCTCTTAAGGCTTCTTGTCTCACCATTTTTTACCATTATTTTAACGAATTATGCTCTAGAGAAAGAGCGTATTACTCCTGTAAAGCAATTCAACCGTAATAATCGTAATAATCATCAATATACAATCGAGCCAAAATCCGGTCGTGCTGTCAAGTACAGAGATTTGTTCTTTAGCCGTACTACGTGAATGTGGAATGCTTTACCACATTCTGTCTTTTCCAGACGACACCTTCTTTCAAACCCTCTTTCCCTTTCCTAATTTTCAGACAGTGTCAGAAATAAATCACAACTCTTCAGCAAAAATGCTCCATTAACTTACACGAGCAAAGTAAATTTCCACAAATTGGAAGCACTGTTCGATTAATAAATAATTGCAAGACCCTTACTGAACAGAAATGTCAACACAATTTGACTTTCTCAACTGTCAAACCATAAAAAACTTTTAAAAAGAGGCTGGGATGCGACCCACACTGATAACTTCCCATCCCTTCTGTCGATTTGTCTTGCTTAAAAGTTTGTCTATATGTATCAATTGTTCTCAAAATTTTTCGAATGTTGAAAAAAATATTTCTTACAAGTTAAAATTAGTTAGAAGCCATTATCTCAAATTTTTGAAAAGATATTTTAGTCAAAAATCAATTTTTACCAACTTTTGTTAAATTTTTTTTAGTTTTTTATTTTTTGTAAAAAACTGTCAATTCGATTTTTTTCAAAATTTTACTGAATGTTGAAAACAATATTTCTTATAAGATAAAATAAGTTTGAAGCCTTAGTCTCAAGTTTTTGAAAAGATATTTGAGTCGAAATTAAATTTTTACCAACTTTGACTAATGATTTTTTAGGTTTTTATTTCTTATAAAAAAAAAACTGTCAATTAGATTTTTCTCAAAATTTTATCAGATGTCAAAAACATTATTCTTCGTTGCACAAAATTGTTTTGGAGATGAAATCATATTTTGGTCGTAAAATTGTCGAGGTGACAAACTTTTTTTCTCAGTTTTTTTGATTTATAAAAAAAACCGTTAATTGGATTTTTTTCCAAAAATATATTTTTTTTATTATTTTACAATATATAATATAAAATTTAATTCAAGGTAAGTAACAAAGCTAAAAATATGGTTTTACTACTTTAAGACGATTTAAGCATCTTAATATCTAAGTTACACTTTTCTTAAGTTAAAATCTCAAAATGGCTACTTCAAATTTAAGTCATTTAATAAATATGACACATGACATCTAAGTTTTTGACAGTTTAAAGAAATAGGTCTGTTCTTAAGATTTAGATATGTTTGGTTTGCTTTTTCTCGAAGAAGTGTCAATGCTTGGAAGTGTTTAGATGCACCAGCTTTATTAAAAAGAGATCTTAGCGTTTTACTAAAATGTTAACTTTTAATTTTACGCCAGTAGCTTTATGGAATTTACTACCCCGAACCAAATAGGTGTCATGTGTAATGAGGCATTAAATATTCCCTCTTCATTTTTAAAGCCGAATCTCAGTTGTTCAGTTGTTGGCCAATCTCACTTCGACAAAGTGAATATGACCAAACTGAATTTTAAGTCAAAGCTTAAATTTAAAATTTAACTCTAATTCCACGTATCAGCAACACTGATCATCGCAGCCGTGCCTTGATTTGCATTCCGATGAAAACTTCGCCGCCGCCGCCGTCAGTGGATGGCGCTACTGCTGCTGCTGCTACCACACAGCACACAATATTATGATGAACGCGAGATGACAGTGGTTGGTAATGTCACGATATGTGTGGATGATGATGATAAATATGATGATGATGATGATGCTGCTATATTTGATATTCAAATGCAGCAGAAATGTGATTACTGTAACATACTGCGCCATGCAGTGGTTAACCGTTCGTTGTAGTGTTGGAGCTTAAAGTGTGCACTGTCGTGACTGCCGTACCGGAAACTGTTCACAGGCGTTAAACGAATCGGAACAGTTCATCAGATTTAGATCCCAGGTAACCAACCATCCAACCATCAAACTTACCGACGACGACGACGCGACGCAGCCAGCAGGCTTTATCTCTCGTGCAGTGCACTCCAAGTCCACTCCACTTCACTCCTCTCACTCAGTTGATCCATGCGTTCTCGATGTTTATCGCTGTGTAGTGTGTATAGCGGTGTATGTCTATGTCATTGTTATAAAACACCGCACCTGGCGTAAAAACAAAAATAAAAATTATGTGATGACTTGATATGATTATCGCTGTCATACATCCCAAGCGCGGTGTTCTGTGGTGCGGTGGTTGGATGGTATGACGATTGTTGATATTGGCTGGTTTGCTGGATGATGATGATGATGATTATGATATTCATTGCAAACACCTCCCTCCCCTCAGTCCCCGGAGACTCTATTGATTTTCATGCAAATATTTTGCGGTTGATTGTACAATTATTCACGTAGAAAGGTAATAAAAACAAGTACAAAAATGTATATAGTCTGTGATATTAATGCATCACTCAATTAGGTTGAAATGGCGTGTGCGGTGCGTCGCGTGGCCACATGTTATGATAACGCATTTGACGGAATAATAAATTTGGTATTCAAATTCAGATTTTGTTGTTTTTTCTTTTTGTTGGCAATGTCATTTTTATTCAAATTCCATATCAAAAATTGTAATATTTATGAAGTTGGGACAGATAACAACTTAACTGCTCTATTTGGCATCCAATCAGTTTTTACTATATTTTCAATTAATTTTTATGTTTCTCCATAACCCTTTTGGATTGAAGCCAAAAAACATTCATATACTCTAATACCATATTTTCAAGATTCAGATGTGAAAACAAGAGTATGACTACTTTATTGAAACTGTACTGTGTGTTGCCTTTGCCATCATCATCATCATTTTCATCGTCATCAGGTTTAACATCTTCCTTAATCTTCCGTAAAGCTTCTAGGCATGTTTTCCCAAACTTTTGGCATTAAAATCAAATCTGTAGAAAGTTATTTATTGTACATAAGCTTAGCATACCGATACCAAAGATAGATAGATAAATAGATACGCCCTAAGTTCTTATATCCTCAAAGGCAATATAGTTTATTGTTTACCTTTGGGGTGCAAAAATTATTTGATGGCCATAAAACCTAAGCCATTTTGCCATCATATCCCAAAGATATACTATACTATACGAGTATAATATAATCCAGTAAGTGTGTTTCAAGCTGATACTCTATATATACTGGCAAAATAATGGCCACACTATAAAGTTTGTCCCACCTTGATTGAGTTGTTTTTCACCTCTCCGCATCTTACCATACCTTAAAATTGGTCATGCCATCCGTACCGCACTGCTTGGCTTAGCTTGGCTTAGCTTATAGCTTGGCAAAGTGTCAATGTTATCTCTTTTGTCAAGTCAAACTGTAAAATGGCTTGAAGTACTGATGTCGATTCAATGTGCAAACAAGACACAAACTCTCTCATATCTTGTTTGTTGTTGGATGTCTTTTTTTGACTTGTATGGGCAATAACATTAAAGTGGATAGGAACTTAAATGGCATAGAAAAGTCAATGGCAACATTATTCCGGAACGGATATGGAAGTATTCCATTTTTGACTCCTTCTTTGAGTGATGGCTATTTGAGAGAAGAAAAAAGGTGCTTCTGTCTTAGAGCAGGGGTGTAGTTGTTTACTTTTGAAGGAAGGTATCTTCTTTAAGAAGACTTAGGCTTGAGGAATTTTTGAAAACTTGACGACTCGTTATAAAACTCTTAAAGATTTTAAAGTCTTTCAAAAGTTTTTCATTGACATTTCAAAATCGATAATAATGTCATGTTAGATGTTATATTAACTCTTGTCTTAGCTGTCATGATAAATTGCATGTTAGTTGTTTGGTGAACTATCAAATTAGTTGTCAGGTTAGCTGTCAAGTTTCTTGTCATATTTGTCATGTAAGCTGTCATGTTAATTGTCACATTAGCTATCATGTTAGCTGTCTTGTTGGCTGTCATGTTAGCTGTCATCTCCACTGTCAAAAGAGAATAGCTTCAGAGGTTTGCAATACCGAGAGTCTTAAAGGATACGCCTCTTCTTGTCAGCTCCAGCCCTGTCCTTACAGTTCTATAGAGTATCATATCTGGTCGGCTTAATTGTTTCATCAAAACACTATTCTGGTGCGCGTCAAAGAAAAGTAGAATCAAAATGCCATAGTATGTCACCTTGACGGCACCCATGCATGTCGTACCGCCGGCCGCATCGTCATTGCCGCGCCGCTATTGACAGAAAGGAGTGTTTGAGCTCAACAACTGTGAAAGGAGAAAAGTGGAAATGATGTACTATCATCTTTTGGTACCGTTTTTTGTGTTTTATGTTTTATTTTTTATTTTTTATTTTTTATTTTTTATTTTTTATTTTTGCTATTTTCATTGACGGTGTTATTTTTCCATTTCCCTCAATTCTCTCTTTTACTATATGTAGGTTATTTATGTTGACTTAGAAATCGTTTTCTTTTATGGGAGTTGAAAAAAAGAAAAACACTTTTGCGATGATTATATGGTTAAGGGCGCGAAGTTAGACTTTGTTGTGGGGGATGCATGTTCCTGTAGTGATGTTATGTTTGGGTTTCAATGTTTGGCACGTATGTGATATGTGATGCTATGAACTCAATGCTGCATAATAAACCTAACTCAACCCAACTTTGGTCGTTATATGAAGGAAATTCAATAAACTGTTTGATATTTGAAATATGTGCCCAAGGAGAGGTGAGTGGGTAAAGCGCCGAGTTGGAGACGACAAGTTCCCAAACGTGTAAATGGTGTGACTTGACTATACATAAAGGGGGTGTAAAGAAAAGAGTATAATAAATAAAATATAAAAAAACACATCACCTTAAAAATAAAAAATGAAAAAATTCAGTTTTCTTTTTATTTTCATTTTTCACTGCCATCTTTTTTCTTCTTCTTCTTATTTTGAATGCTTATTTTGTTGCTTAGTGTGTTGATGATGTGTCATGGATAATGTCGATGATGGTGCGAAACACAATTTATGTGCCTATTCGCACTTGTAAAAGGAATTCGATGACGATTGCCTTTTTTGTTAAGGTACCTACTACATATTCGTATTATGTGCGTACAACGCCACCGACGATGACGACGCCGGGAAACTCCTTTATGATACCAAAAAAAAACCTGTCGTGAAAAAGTTATTTCGTTTTCACTTTTCACCTCCTATAAGGATGCTTAGATTCGAAAGTTATAAAAGTGATATGCGCACATCAAAAATGGTATATTGCTATTTTAAATTCATTTGTGAATTATTTGATATGAGCACTTGAAGTGATGTATTAGGAAAAGAGAAAAAAGAACACTTTTTATCTTTTATTATTATTGTTTTCTATTTTTAAAGGTTACGTACCTTTTTACGATTGATAAGAAGAAGTTATTTGGAATTTGTTGTATTATAAATATTTTGAGGAATTTTCGTAGGTGCGGGTGAATTTTCATGACATTTGTTTCTTGTTGTTGATTTACATATTTAACTTGTAGTAGAAAAGGTTAAAATTATTAAATATTAATAAAATCTTCATTTATAAAATTGGGTTCCAATTTTGGCATATATTGAGATCCCAAGCTTATAGCCTTTTATAAAGATACAAAATAGGTTTGGATGCGACCCACACTGATAACTACACATCCGTCCAAAATATTCGACCAACTTAATGGTTTTAAGGGGAAATTCTGCATCTCTTGGTGTTATTAATTGTAAAACTAAATTATATTGAAATCGATATGGCCTACGAAAAAAGGTTCCCGACATCTTTCTTAAAGCATTTTATATAAACTCTAGAGACCTTGAAACGTCAAAAAATCTCAATTCCACAAATCAGACCAATTAAAAATAAAACAAATCGTTACGATATTAGAAGATCTGATTTACTGCCTATACAATGATAAATATTGAAACCAAAATTTAAATACATTGAAAACTTATAATATTACCAAGTTCGCGATCTTGTTTAATTTTCCATAGGATGTTACTGTAATGAGTCCTATTTATAAAATTTTAAATTTCTGACGTTTCAAGGTCCCTACAATCTAAATCTATATTTTTACGTCCATACTTTTGTAGTATGTTCGTACGTTCGGGATACCTGTGATCATCATTAAATTATGCGGAAAGGTCTTTTATAAAATATAGGGAGTATTTTCTAAGAAAAGAGAAAATAGAACATACATTGACGTCTTGAATATTTTACGGACAATAAATAATACCTCAGCAATAACTTTATTTAACGGAAACAAAATTGTAAAAATAAAAATTTTGACAAAAGTTTTAGAAAAATCGTATAGACGTCTTATAAAAAATTAAAACCTGAGCAAAATACTACTATAGTTGCAAAAACGGTAAACACTGATATTCGACTTGAATACTTTTAGAGAATAAACAAAGACATTGACTTTTAGCTAGTAGTACCCGTGGTGTAATGGTTAGTGCGTACGTCTGTCATGCCAGAGGTCTTGGGTTTAATCCCTGCCTGTTCAGGGTACGGGTACTGCCTCTTGCGAATAACTGACAAATCCTCCAAGAGTAATTCTTGTCATGAAAAGTGCTTAGCCATTCAGATTCGGCTTAAAACAGTAGGTTCCCTCCAACCCTGACAACATTAATCGCACACAGGAATGGTTAAGAGTTGTAAGTCATTAAGCTCTAGTTCTCAACGGACGATACCTAAGTTATTTATTGGCTTTTAGCTCAAGCTAAATATTGTTGTTAACATATTGACAATTTTTTTTAATAATCTAATTGAAAGTTTTTTCGTAAAAAATAACAACTAAGAAAAAATGTGACTAAAAATTGGTTTTTGACAAATATCTTGATAACAAATAAAAACATTGGCTTCAAAATTATTAAACTTAAAAAAAAAACTTTGTTGCTTACGCTTCGTTTTTTTTTTAGAAAAATCCAATAACTACCGAAAACTGGTAGATATACATTATTTTTTGACTCCAATATCATGTGAAAAAATGTAGGTGTTGATTTTAAACTTATTTCATCTTAAACAAAATATTGTTATCAACTTTTGGCAAAATTAACAAAAATCAATTGACAGTTTTTTTACGAAAATAAATAATTCCTACCAAAATTACGACATATAATACGAAATAAATTAACGTGTCGAATATCTCACAAAAACTTACTTATACTTCTTATACTTATACTTTTAACAGACTTTTCAAAGTTCTGAAATGACTTGATTTATTGCAAGAAATAATCATTTTTAAAGACGCCTAGGTATTTTTAAATATATGAACAAGTATATTCAGCTAGGTTCTTATTTCACTTTCACTAGAAATGAAATTAAAATCGATTCGAAATATAAATTGGAGTTCTGACATTCACTTTTATCGAAATCGATTTTATTTTATCGAAATCAAAGCGAAGTGAATTTTTGTGTTCTACATTTCGATTTTTGCGATTTTCAAGTGATTTGAATTCGATCAGAGTAAGTTGGTGTGATTTGAATGCGACAAGAGGAAATTGTTTAAAAACAGTAGTGTTTTCACTCAAGGCAAATAAACCTTAACTTCTTTATGTAATGCAATCAGTTAGTGAGAAGTTTCAACTTTGTGGTTGAGGGAACGGACAAAGCATTTAAAATGATTTTTCAGTATGTCTTTTAAATAACTTTTCGAGTAAAACAATGATCTTTCGAAAACTGACACATTCAAAAATTAAGCTTCGACACCAGAGTTTTCCCAAACTATATTATTGGAAACTTCTTATCGCAAAGAACTACAAACCTACAGCTAGCTGGTATGTGTATCAACACAATAAAAATAATAAATAAAAAGCACTAATATTTTAAATTTATTTTATTGAAAAATACCGAACAAATAAAAACATAATAATTTATACAAATTATGGCAATCAACTAAATTATTTATTGACTGATTTGATATAAATGTCAGCTGCTTTAATTTCACTTGAAGTGATTTCGAAAAGTATTCGAAGTTATGAAATCAATCGAATCATAGAACCCTGAAAAAAATTTCACTCCAATATCAGTTTAGATTTCTATTTAACTCGATTTTGGGAACCTAGCTGATTAATTAAGAATTGGAACACTCCGTTAAAAAAATGGAATTATTTAAAGAAGTAGAAACATTTCAATTAAATTAAACAGAGCTTAATCTTCTCCTTGCTCAATTTATCAACAACCAACCAACAAATTATAGGAACTCAATTATCAACAAAATGCTTAAATTTTTTGTTTGATTCATTTGAATTCTTAAATATGTTTCTTAAAACGTTTTGAATTAAGTCTTTAATTGATTTCCATTATTTTTATTGTTTCAACAGAAGATGAAGGATGTGTTTTCTTTAGAATCAATAAAATTAAATCGACTTAACTTTTTAAATAAAAACCAAATCCATTCCTCCGCCTTCAACTCCTCCCGATATTATTTCTTTATTTTCTTTTATTTCTAAATAAAATTCAACCTACTTTATTTTTATATTCTTCGTCGTATTTAATTTAATTTAATTTTTTTTTCATTCTCATCTTCATGATTGATTACTGTTTATTGATAGATAATACTTCATTTAATGCATTTTTAATAAAAATAAAATACTTAAAGACTTTGAGTCATTTTTATTGATTGGATGAATTTTTGTTTTCTAGTTTATTAATTTTAAGAAGTTCTTCTTTTATACTTAATGGTCTTTTGGTTAGAAGAGGAAATGAAAATGTCAACAATAAGAAAATACTCATTTATCAAGCTAAGATGAAAAGGACAGTTTTCTAATTTATAAGCAAATTTTTTGAACTGATAACAGTCTCATTTAAAAATGATATTTTTGGTGCGTGAAAATAAATGTTTAGAAAGTTCTTAATCATTTTTTATGTTTTGGGGAAAAGTGCCTGAATTATATTTGTTTATTTTTAAAACAAAATCTAAACGAACACAATTTTGTACGGAAGTTTACTCCTGGTTTAAATTTTGAACTTCTCATAAGAAGAACATACATATGTACTACTTGCAATCGGTCCGATTTGCCAAATTGAAAATCTTTACATTTCCCAACGTTTCAAAAATTAAATTATTTTTAGCTCTAATATTTGAAGACCGTAAATGGTACGTAAAGTACGCAATCAAGGATTGAAATTAATGTTGTTATTTATAAAGATATTTGAGACGTTTTTATTTTTTTTGTAAAAAAATGCTCAATTGTATTTTTTTAAAATTTTGTATTAGACGAAATATGTTTGAAGTTCAAAATTTAATTTTCATTAAATTTAATTAGTAAAAAAATGTATGTTGTAAAAAATAACTTTGAAGGTAATATAATTTATTGTTCATAAAATATTCGAGCTAAGAAATGTTGTGTGTTTTCAAACTCTCCAAAGGAAGCTTTTTGTAATCGTAACGATTTGTCCTCAAGCTCATTTTAGCTTACGGGATTCCTGTTTTTGTCTGCCATATCCCAAGAAATAGAAGAGATATCGAATTTCAACTAATTATTTTTTATAAATCAAATATCAAAAATATTTGTCATTTCGAATATTTTGTGTAAATGATCCAATTTCCAATTAATGTTATGAATACAAAAATAACCTTTTTGAATCTGGTACATTTTTTTAGAAACATTAAAGTTACAGTTTTGTATTAACTTAAAATAAAAATCTGAGAAAAATACTTCTAAAAAGTTGGTAAAAATTGATTTTCAACTCAAAAATCTTGGCAACAATCAAAGATATTGGATTGAAATTAATTTTATATTACAGAAGAATGTTTTTAACATCTGGTAAATTTTAAAAACTGGTTTTCGGTTCGAATATTTCGAAAATAAATTAAAGTATTGATTTCAAATTTATTTCATTCAGTACAAAATATTGTTTCCAGCCAACATAGGATTATTTTCTTAGAAAAATATATCATTCTTTCAAAAAAAAAAAACAATAATAATTGATGAAAAGTGGGTTTTTACTAAATTTTGTATTTCCGAACAAAAATAGATATTAAAATAAATTTTACGCAAAATGTATTTGTTAACTTTTCTATGATGTTCTTTGTAAAAATCCAATAGACAACTTTTTTTTGCAAAAACGAAAACCGGCAAAAACAATTAATAGCTGTTGAAAATAGGTTTTCGACTCAAGCGCCTTGAGAACAAACGTACGAACGTTTCACCTCTAAAAATCATGCATTTCGATTCTACGGACCTTGAAATTCCGAAAAATATCAAAGTTTACAATTTACTGATCGGACTGATCAGAAAAATGTAAAAATTTGTAATTGGACAAATCGGGCTGATTACAAAACAAAAATAGTTCAAAATTCGTCTGAAGTATCTTAAATCTGGTTTTTTGCAATTCAACATCAGGTGCTACTTTTAAAAGACATCATTCCGTAGTAGGCCACATTCCAGCCACTTTTAAAAAAGAAATGAAATAACATAGTGGAAAAGTTTAATAACAAAAACTTGATTTTCCCTAGGATATATCAAACATTAACCTTCCCTTATTCATGACGTTAAAAAAGGTCTCCTTCGTCATTATTCTCTTATGACCTTCTAAAGGACATAAACTACCTGGAATTAAGGATCACTAAAGTATTCTTTTTTTGTCAAATTGACAAAGCTTTCTGCAGTTTATTTTTGTGACTGTGATGGAATATATTTAAGATAAAATAAATCATCATATCATACAATTTGACAAATAGAAAACGTGACGAAGTGGTCCATTTCTATCTACACAACACACTTTTGAATTTGAATCAGAGATGTTTCTTATCTTATTCATTTTTTCTTTTAGGATTTTTATGTACATAGCAGGTATACCTACGTTAGGCAAGGCACATTCTCTTAAAGAAAATATCCTATGAATGTTGATTGCTCCCGATAGCTTAGATGCTGAAGCTAAAGATGAACTAGACTCATACCTTTAAAAATACAAATAGGTTGAATATAAAGAAGAATTTAAATGGAAAACAATTAATTTGAAAATCATGTCACGTATTTAAGGAGTCATCAAGCCTACCTTATAGGAATTTTCTCTTTTTATTGTATCCATTTTATATGAATGTACATCTAAGAAAGACGAAGTACACTTTGATCACATTTCTTAAAAGACCAAAAAAAACAAAACTCAATTGACTAACGTTCAAGCCAAGAAAATTTAAGTAACAAAATGAGCAAAACGGATAATATCTCTTCTCGAAAAAAAAGGACAAACGCAGCATGTAATAAAAAGAAAGCACAGGATATTAACTAAAGACCCACAAAGAATAAAATAGAAACAGAAAAAAGGTAGAAATGTAATTTACACAGGAATACACCGATGATTTCTATTTTTACGAGCATTTTGATGTCAATGATCTCTCAGGTCAATTACCAGTTCATTTGGGAATAAATTGAATCAAATAAATAGAATTATACTTTTTCTTTTTCTTTTCATACTTTTTGAAGGACCAAAAACAGAAGAGATATTTTATTTGGTCTTTAAGGATTAAATATGATTTTTCCAATTTAAGATGCGTAATAAAATAAAATTATATTTACTCAAGAACCAACAATATACCCCAAATTATTTCCACAAAATGTCAATTCAAAACTCAGATTGACAATAATAATAATTTTGTTTTTCAATTGAGTGACGGGTGGTATTGTTTTCCAATGAAATTACTTTCAGATTTATTTGTTTAAATCAAAAATGTTATATAAATATATATAAGGAGCAAATATCATTCCTTTCTTATAAACGAATCATCCACTCTAAAGAAGTCCTTAACAATGATTTTATAATCCTGTCAAGTGGTGTCTCTTCTTCTTTTTACATCAGAGAGAAGTCTGATGAAAAAAGTTTGAAGAAGGCCAGTGTTGTGCTCTGATTGGTTTTAATATTTCATAGAATTTTTATCACTTGAAGTTAAGTTATGGATTTGTACTTATTTTGAAGTTTATGATCATAATTTAATGTCTCCAAATTTGTAGTTTATTCAAAAGTCATAAATCGGTTTCATGATAAAAATCATGATGAAAAATTAGTTTGCAATTTTCCTTATCGTCGATAAAAATGCCATAAAACCGAAACTATCATCAATATTTCAAAGAATATAATTAAAAAACTTCAAAAATAAGCATCTAATTGAGTGCAAACTTTCAATAGAAAGCAAAACCATAACGAATTTTGTTCATATAAATCTTCCCTCCGAAAAACGTCGAAAAAGAGTCGTTTTCAACCTTCCCCACCCATGTTTTCCTATTTTCGATTGAGATACATGAAATATTTATGTCAAACACTTGTTAATGATTAATGATGCCTTAGTCATAAATTTGTGCCATCTCTCTCCCTTCTCAACGTTTTGCTCTTTGAATTCCATTTCAATCTGCTTTTGGTTTGATTTATTTATTTTCTCTAAGGTTGATATGGGTTCCAATTTTTTGATACTAGTAGAGTCGTATTTGTTATCACTGTAGCACTTTGTGCCCATGAGTGAACAAATAAATATTTATATTCTCTTCCACAGCTCAGTGTATTTAATTCATTTCTGATAAGTGTTTAAGTACGGTTGGGTGGTTTGATAAATGATTCAGTGATACGAAATGAATTAGTGTTTTGATTTTACTTAGTCGTGTCGTGAGTCGTCGCTTCGTTTGTTGAATTTTCCCAGGCTTTTCGCTTTGGTTTATTTATGAAATGTTTTAGATAATTGACGTATTAATGGATTCTTAAATTCATATGTTAATCTATCAGAGATTCAGCAAAAGCTTTAATTTGTTTAAATCAAATCGTATTGTGTTTTTTGGGGGCACTGTGGCGTATACGTGTTTTTTTTTTGGAAATTTATTCATACACAATTCATATGGATGAAATTATTTTCTTTTTTTTTCGAGAACTTTGATTTATCTAAAGATGCATTTGATTGGTTTAATCAAAGCACTTTGTATGGTATCTATTAATTAAGTTGATTAAGTTGTATACAATGATGGATGACAATATTGTCACGGGTGTCATATTTCACTTAAAGTGCTACAGCAATTTATATTTATTTAGTAATGCGATATAATAAATACTATATGATATGGTGGGTGTAAGTATGTTAGATTTTCTACGATATAGAAATAGGAGAAGCTGCTAGAACCTTCACGCAATTGATATGCTCACTGAATATTTATAGAGTAGAAGTGGAGACATTAATGATTTATTAACCACTCCTATAAATAGAAATTCAAATAACAAAATTTATATGAGATGCTTTAGAAAATGAGGGAATGAATTTATTTGGTTCATAATCAAAAAAATGTCTTATAAACGTACTTTTGAAAACAAGTCGTGCTTAAAAAAAAATTGCAAACATACATTACTGAAAAACAGATTTTGTGAATTTTTAGCAAATTTTTTAAAATGTTGTTTTTTAATAAAAAAAATGGTCGTATGAATATTATTAAAACCTTTTTTCATTTTTCAAGGATTTAACTTTAAATTGTTTCAATTAGTTTACGAAACTAGTTTACAAACAGCATTTGTAAAGAATTCAAACTCGTGATTATAATCAAACATGACATTACGATGGTAGAGAAATCAATAAAAGTATTTTCAGCGATTCCGTTCGTCTGTCCTCTCCATACAGCCTTAACCATTGGATCAAGTGAGTTCAAACGTGGAAACTTAAGTTTTAAGCAGACTCGCGATAGTGGTTTTTATCATTCTTTATAAAAAAAGTAAGAACAGTTCCAGTAAATTTTTTTTTTTTCAAAAACGATCCGATAGATTTTTATGAAATTTTCTTCTTCCACTATACAAATTTATTTTTGTATTGTGTAAGTATGGTACAGGACAGAACAGTAATTTTGTTTTTATATTTTCTTTATTTTTGTAAGAAAAAGAATTTGTCCAGCTTGTCCCTAATGAAGGCTCCTCTTCCCATTTTTACTAGCGGCAAATTGTATTCCGTCCCTTCTCTCCAAGGTCATATTGTAAAAACTGATCTAGTTCTAGATCAAAAAAGAGGATGTGATGCGACCCACACTGATAACTTCCCATCCCGTCTGTCGATTTGTCTTGCTTAAAAGTTTGTCTATATGGATCAATTTTTACCAAATTTGCGTACTATTTTTTGTAGATTTTATTTTTTTATGAAAAAAACGGACTGTTGGATTTTTATAAAAAAATTACTGAATATCGAAAACAATATTTTCTGTGAAATAAAATAAGTTTTAAGCCAATATTTTTAATTTTTGAAAAGCTATTTGAGTCGAAAATCAATTTTTACCAACTTTTATACATTTTTTTTTTAGGTTTTTATTTTTTGTAAAAAAACTGTCAATTCGATTTTTTTCAAAATTTTACTGATTGTTGAAAACAATATTTTTTATATGTAAGTAAAAATTAGTTAGAAGACAATATCTCAAATTTTCGAAAAGATATTTGAGTCAGAAATCAATTTTTACCAACTTTTGTTAAATTTTGTTTTTCGGTTTTGAATTTTTTGTTAAAAAACTGTCAATTAAATTTTTTTCAAAATCTTACTCAATGTTAACAACAATATTTTTTGAAAGATAAAAGTAGTTTAAAGCCAATATCTCAATGTTTTGAAAAGATATTTGAGTCGAAAATCAATTTTTACCAACTTGTATTAATTTTTGTTTAGGTTTTTATTTTTTGTAAAAAAACTTTCATTTCGATTTTTCTCAACATTTTTCAGAATGTTAAAAACAACATTTCTTATAAGATAAATTAAGTTTGAAACCTTAATCTCAAGTTTTTGAAAAGATATTTCAGTCAAAATTTAATTTTTACCAACTTTGAGTAATGTTTTTTTAAATTTTTATTTTTTATAAAAAAAAACTGTCAATTACATTTTTCTCAAAATTTTATCAGATGTCAAAAACATTATTCTTCGTTGCACAAAATTGTTTTAGAGATAAAATCATATTTTAGTCGTAAAATTTTCGAGGTGACAAATTTTTTGTTTCAGTTTTTTTGATTTATAAAAAAACCGTTAATTGGATTTTTTTTCAAAAATATACTTGTTTGGTATCACGTTACAATATATAATATTAAATTTCATTCAAGTCTCTAGCGTTATTAGTTCGTGAGATATTTAGGGTTAACCAAAATGTTCACCTTTTTTGTAAACTGCTGTCGTAAAAAAACCACAAACGCAATTTTCTTGAGAGCCCTTTCTGCATTTTTCTGCCTTATTATCTGTATGAAAAAATTTATTTGAAGGCGATATCTCTACTGGTTCTTGAGCTATGGACGACGAAAAAAACGTCGCGAACGTACGGACGACGAACGTACGAACGTACGTACACGCACGCACAGACATCTTTCTAAAAATCTTTCTAAAAATCTTTTATTTCGACTCTAGGGAACTTGAAACGTCGAGAAATGTCAAAATTTTCAGTTCGACAAATCGAACCCATTACAATAACTTCCTATGGGAAGTTAAAAATAAATTAATTGACTCTTAACTTATTTCAACCAACTTTCTCATGATACCATCACATTTAAGCTGAAGGTCTCTTCCTCAATTCAATTTCTTCTTATCTCCAAAATAGGTTGTATTTTATCTTAAATTCAGAATTTCTTTGTTTTTTGCACATTCATTGCCAAATCAGGAGTTCCTCAGAGTAGTGAATTAGGGCCACTACTCTTTATCTAAGCTATCAATGATGTACCGCTTTGTGTACGATAAAGCAAAATGTAATCTAAGCGTAGATATAATATGAACATCATAAAAAGCACCAAATATCTACGCGATCGTTTACTACTCCATGGGATATTAACAGTTTTGTTATTTGGTGCAAATAGAATGGGCTACACCTAAACTCAATTAAATGTCAGGCAATGACTTTCTCAAAAAAACGTACTCCAAGTTTGATTGCTTATAAAATATCAGAGCACTCTATATCGCGTTCATAGTTTTAAAGATCTTGGTGTTCTTTTTAATTCCAATCTCATCAATTAAAAAAAAATACTTTAGATTAAAAAAAAAATAGTCGTTCTTCTAATTTCTTAAGTATTGAAGAAAGTCACAAAAGTGAAACCCAAAAAGTTTACATGTGACGTCTTCAGTCTAAATTTCTGTATTTCCTTGCGTCAACATTAAGCTATCTTAAACCACAAGCTTCAAAATATTCATTGAAGTAGATTTTTCGGAGACATTTCTTAGAAAAAACTTGAGTTATTAGACATGTTATAAAATTTTAGAGAGCTTGAGTACTTTTTCAGGTTGCTTAGTTATTCTGAGTGCATTTAATTTTCAAGGATTGATTTATCTTTTCACTTATTGCCCCAAAAGCCAACTTAATTACACAATCACACACATTATGCATAAAGAAAATATCTCACGGACCACTTAAAGAAATAAAAAGATTTTTTTTTTAAATCATCATTATCTACTTTTCCTTCGAAATCAACATAACCTCTATCATCAACTCACAAAAGTCATACACATACACAGCCTGAGCCACTACCGACCGACAACGATGAACTCTACGAACCACAATCCATTGAAAATCTATGATTACGTACTGTGAATCAATCGGATCCGCCCGTTTCTCCTTTTAAGGCTATTATCCCAGAAATGCGGCTTCAGATTGGAATTTCAATCACAGATAGTGAAGAAGGATTTGCCACACCACATCAATCTTTTCATTCAGTTTCTGTTCTGTTCTCTTCTCCGTGTGTACTTTGCACTCCACAGAGGAAAATAAAAAAGGAAATTAAGTCAGGTATTGTAGGTACCTACTCCTAATGTCCATGGAGAATTCTTCGTTAGTCCTCTAGGCTCTGAGCAATCTGGATGCGATGCAGAGGTTATACCAGACCTCGCCACAATCTAAACTTACAAAGAAAATGAAAATTATGGGGAAGAGTTGGTTATGGTCATGGCAAATGGAAAATTCAAATATAAATTATATGAATTATCACTCTTGGTCTTGGGGTAAACCACAGGTTTCATGAGGCCACAGGTAATCAGAGAAAATGTCAAATTCA
This sequence comes from Eupeodes luniger, assembly GCA_951509635.1. NCBI lineage: Eukaryota > Metazoa > Arthropoda > Insecta > Diptera > Syrphidae > Eupeodes > Eupeodes luniger. Next base: position 4,755,300 of record OX608074.1, read on the forward strand.
GATACTTACTTGAACTACACCTATAGACCTACCTTCTGGCCATAGCCGCATACTTTTCGTTACAAAAACAGTTTTGTTGTTTGTGCGTAGCGTATTTGCTTGAATTGATATGAAAACTTTGGTATCCTAAACTAATTTCTAATTCGGAAGCTGCATTTTGAGTTATGAGAGCTATAATATCATATCGTTCTTCAAAACTTTACCACAAGTAGCAGCAGTAAACTTTTTGAAAACCAATAGAAGATGACGGCTCGGGCGTGGGAAGAATATTTCAAATTAATAGCCAACAAAATCCATGACGGGAATTTAATCAAAAGTTTGCTCCTATTCTTCCACACTAGTGGACATTATGAAAGACCATACAAATATCCATTGACTACACATCACTATACCTATACACCTACTACTCTTCTGGTCGTCCTCGAATATAAATATGGACAAAAGTCCTTTTCTAAAAGCTCCCTACCCTTTACCGCATAACCTCATTTTTCTTCTTTTTTTTTTATTTTGGCCAAATAGGCCAAATGGCAATCTAGTATAGAAGTTAGTCCTTTATATCACCAGCAGAATGGGGTCAAACTTAAGCCAGATTTTAGAGTACTCGTATACACTATCTGCCGTACGCAGCATGACTCGCTGGGCTCGGTCACAAAATAAGGCGCTTATATCCTGTAGTATAGTTGGTACTTGTTGGTTATAAATGACGCATGGTGTTGTGTATGTTTATATATTATGTTGGTTGCTTCCCTTGCATTCAAAAAAAGGACTTTTGGGCTTCGTTGAGTTTCATATATTGTAGAATGTTCAGTACACCCAGATAAAGTACAATTTGATTTGGAAAATATTTTGATACTATGTATGGTGTTTGTATGGCAACAACAAAAATTGAAAGTACTTACACAGCAAAATATATATTGTAATGTACAGTACATATTATAATTTTGGCTTTAGGCCAATTGATGCAGACTATACCTACCCTACACAGCAAAGCAATCTTGAGAGTTCTTTTGCTTGTCGTTTAAGAGAGACGAAAAATAAAAATTCGAATGCAGACAGAAAAAACGTAACGAAATATAACTAAGAAGAAGGAGGAAATGTCCTTGGGGGTGACTTACTCGAAAAAAAAGTTGTCGGAAAAGAAATCAGCTTAATGTAAATTTAAAATTACCTTGACAGCTCAAGTTCTTATATTTTTTGAAATATTATACTTTTGCTTATGAATTTTTGACAAAAATGGAGACGGTAATTTTATGAAAGTGATTGGAGAAACGTGATTTGCATGGGTGGTGTATATTACCAAAACACTTCAGCTAAATCGTATTTCTATTAGAAGCACTTAAAGATTTTAGCAAGACTTATTGTCGTCTTATGCGAAATGTTAGAAATTCTAAGTATTAAGAGCATAGGTTACTACTCAGCTTATGTGAGAAATATTTAGACGGGATACTTTTCAAAAATTCAATTTTTTCGACACACAAGCAAATCAAATGGAATTAAGTTCAAAATTCCAACAACTTCATGATTCGAGAAAAAATAAAAATAGGCTTTGATGCAAAACACCCCACAAACTTCCCATTGGCATTCTTAAAAACTTTCAAAAGTTGGGGCTTACGCAGTTTTCTGTCGAGAAGTTCTAGTCGTCACACAGTGCGGTTAACTATGAATTATTTCCAAAATCGATTTAGTGAAAATTTTATTTCCAGAAGTTTTCCTGTTATCCACCCCTCGTTCGTACAGCAAAACACACGATCACTTTTTATGAGAAGATATATCAAGTCACTGGCTTATAACGAAAGGAGAATTACTCTTAAAGCATTGGATCCAATAGTCATGCCAGTATTGGCTCCATACGTCTGAATTATTTGAAAAGGTAGTGAAAAATTGGAATAATCGAAAAGACTTTGTAACTCGCAGCCCTGGAGGAATTATGCCGAAAAAAATATTCAAAAAATTCTTCTTCTTCTTCGTTTCCGGCTGCTAGTAGCAGCACTTTAACTCCTCCTGGAGCATAGGGCGGCAACCAGTTCCTTCCATCTCTCTATTCCTACCACGATACCTCAGCTGGGACCACGTCTCCAATTTTTGGGACCGAGCTTCCTTCATGACTGATGATCTCCATGTTTCTCTTGGTCTTCCAGGCCGCCTTCTACCTTGAGGATTCCATTGAAAGCACTGCTTTGCTATGTTGTCGTCCGGCTTCCTCAATGTATGACCAATCCAGTGCCACTTTCTCTGCGCGATGTCAACATCCACTTTTGTTTGCCCAGTCCTGAGCTACAGTTCATCGTTAGATATGGTTTGTGGCCACCGGATGTTCAGAATGTAACGTAGAAAGCGGTTGACAAAAATTTGCAACCTTTTCGAGATACCAGAAGAGCACTTCCACGTTTCGCAGGCATATAGCAGCACGGATTTTACGTTGGACTCAAACAATTTTAATTTGGTACGGAGTGCTATTTTCCTGGAGTTCCACACTTTAGAAAGCATTCCGAATGCACTACGATCTGTATTTATTCTATTGGTGACATCAAGGTCCGTTCCACCATCGAGTGCCAAATAGCTTCCCAGATAGTTGCACTGGGTGACCTCTTCTACTGCCACTTGTCTCATAATAACCTGTTGTTGTTGGTTTCGGCTGGTGTACATTAACTTAGTCTTACTGGCATTAATCCTTAAACCAACCACCTCCCCATTTTGTTGAAGAGAGTGGCACATTTGGCTGAGGTCTCTATTTCTGTTTGCCATTAAGCATATGTCATCATAAATAAAAATAAATTGAGTGGCGCAACAGTTCGTTGAGAACTAGGGCCTAGTGACTTACAACTCTCAACCATTCCTGTGTGCGAGTACTGTTGTCAGGGATGGAGGGGACCTACAGTTTTAAGCCGAATCCGAACGGCAAATTTGAGAAAGCACTTTTCATGTCAAGAATTACTCTTGGAGAATTTGTCAATTCCTCGCAAGAGGCAGTACCCGTGAAAAAAACCTTAGATGGCATAGGCAGGGATCGAACCCAAACCCTCTGGCATGACAGTCCAACGCACTAACCATCATGCCACGGGTACTACATATGTCGTCAGCATAGTCCAAATAGCTTAATGTTTCCTTCAGGCGCCATTGGATACCCAGTCTCTCGTATTCACCCACCGTAGCACTCATAACATCATCAATAGCAAGCAAGAACAGAATCGGTGACAATACATCACCCTGTCTTACTCCCTGTCACACTTGAAATGCGTCGGAAAGCTGTCCATTGTGCAAAACGAATCACCTTGCGTTGTTGTAAGACTCTTTTATTATAGCAACAATTTTATCAGGAATACCTCTAGCAACAAGCGATCTCCAGATGACATCACGACTAACGCAATTGAAGGCCTTTTCAAAATCGACGAACATGAGGTAAAGCGGCGATTGGTACTCCGACGATTGTTCAAGAATAATTCGCAAGGTGTTAGTGTGGTGGACACATGATCGACCACTGCGAAATCCCGCTTGATGCCTCTTGAGCGTAGACTCGATCTTAGATTTTATCCTCTCGAGAATGATGGTTGCCATTAATTTTGGAAATACGGACAGAATGGTGATTCCACATCAATTATTGCAGTTATTAAGATCACCTTTTTTTGGTAGCTTGACGATTAGTTTCTATTCCCTGGGAAAGGTTTCGTTTTCCTAAACAGGCTTAACAAGTGGCAACAAGATTCAAAAAATTAATGCCATGAAACTATCAACCAGATTATAATCAAAACTTGATACCAACATTACACATACAAAAAAATTAAGAGTTTTCAAGCTTTTAAGAAACACCCAATATTTTCCATCAACAAGGGTTATATAAAGTTAGGTCAATTGTATTTCTAAGTAGACATTTACATATCTCGTTAGGTTAACATAGCAAACTTCTTTACATAGTTTGACCCCTTCCTAAGATGTTAATAATTTTTGAATATTTGCCTGCTCTAATATCCTTAGAAAATGAAAATTATCAATTTATAATCTTCAAACAGCCACTTTTTGATTTGACAGGAACCACTTAGTTTATAATCATTTAAAAGGACAAACTTGAGTGAAGGGATTTTCATTCTCTTAAGAATTTCTTGAGCTTTATTACAATGACCTTTTCTATGTAGGATTTTCTTGTACATATATTAAAATAGGATGAGAAATTTGTTTTTTCATTAACCTTAATATTAAGGTCCTGTAAACCAAAGTCTTTACAATATTATCACCTTCGGTCTAAATATACACTTTACTCGTAAACAACAAAAGTTCAGAGTTCAAATGACAAAGTCATGGCATCATTCGATGCCTAAATAATTTGACCAATCGATGCCATTAGCTTTTATTCAAAATCAATTTCCTCCTTCTTCCTTCTGCACGAATTTCTATGCCTATCCTACCTCATGGGTATATACCACATTTTGTTGAAAAACTGTGGCCAAAAATATCACGTAGTAGTCCTCCCGACCATCAAACGTGTTCGATTAAGGATTTGCCTAATACACGACAATCGACAACATGACAAAAAGTAGCAGACATCCCCTGCCAAATAATTTTCCAAATAAAAGGGCAGACAATTTTCCAAAAAGGCCACAACAATAGAAAAATGGAAACCTTTAAAAAAAGGCTGTGTTGTCGATATTTCGATATTCAATGATAAGATGAATGATAAGAATTTATCTTAAAGTAATTTTCCCATCACTGACGCAAACTTTTCCGACGGTGCTTTTGCCAACTTTGCCGTCGGTCGTCGTCCATTTTAAGTGCGGATATGGTTTGAGACATTCTTTTTAGTGATGTGGTGTGTTTGAATGGAATGCGACAAAGATACCCATCAGGACATTTCACAAAATGGCTGGGACTGAATTTTTAGTGCTCTACGAGTCTCTTCTTTTTCCTTCTTCATTTTACATTGTGTCGCTTTTAGTGCTTTTCGATCCTTATTCTATACTGGGCACATGTTTCTCATTCACATCATTTCATGCATGCTGAGTAATCCTGTAGCCTGTAGGATGGAAAATGATGCTCTTATAAGTTCCTCACTTGGTGGGCTTTGTGTTCTAAATGTTGTTCAGTCAAGTGAACCGAAACGAGACCATGGATCAGAAGGAATATGTTTTCCATTTGCAGTTATATCGAGAGTTTGGGTTCTATGGAGTTTTCATAAAACTAATGATTTTTTTTGGTCTTTTTCTCTGAAAATCCTCAGGAACTTAACTGTTCATTTCATATACGAGTTGGAGTACATTTTCCTGATGTCATTTGCCTTTATTTTCTTCTTCTTTTTTTTTGGGAGTGATTCAGGAAAAATAAAGTGATGATGATGAAGGTGAAGATTGATGAGCCAAACATGACTTATTGATTTATTTGTTTGGTGCAATTTACCAAACCACCCTTTTTCGTTTGATGAAAAGTTTTTGTACTTCGTTTTCTGAAGAAGCACTCCTTTCAATTTAATCAAAGTTAAGAAATTGTTCAAGCGACAATGTTGTTTTTTTTTTTGTTGTTTTGTTAATGAGATGAGAAATTTCACCATCATTGGTGTATTTAAAATCAAATACTTTAAGAAGGCATCGTGTCTCTTGAAATTCTTGAGATTTTTAATGACTTTTCGTAATTTAAAACTCAATTTAAAATATTGAATGGCAAACGACATGGCAAAAATTTGGTTTAAGGCTTTTGTTGGATTTAATTCTTAAGAAAAGGGAGAAGACTGAAATGTTATATATTCTCGTATAAGGAAAACAAGAACTCAGTTCCTCAGAATTAAATTACAAGGTTTCACATAGCAACTGCTCAGCTTTTTGAAAGTTAGGTACTGCTTTTTACAATTTACTCTCATGGCCAGCTTGATTCCATATTTTTTTATTTTTAAAGCATTTGAAAATATGAAGGCTAGAGTAATTTTTTTTTCATTCAACGACATTTTGAAACGAAAGTACTTTTACACTTTTTTTGTAAACTCAAATTTGGTTTTTCGAAACTAAAGCCAAAGCCCTTTACAAGTTTAATTTATGATACCAATAAATTCAATAAAATTCTTAAACTTGCTTTCTTATCCAAGGAGACTGTTTAAAAATAGTACACATTTTTTTAAATTTAAAAATATATTTAAAATGAGTTTATCTTTAAAAGTCTATTTATTAACTTCCCATAGGAAGTTATTGTAATGGGTCCGATTTGTCGAATTGAAAATGTTGACATTTCTCGATGTTTCAAGGTCCCTAGAGTCGAAATAAAAGATTTTTAGAAAGATGTCTGTGCGTGCGTGTGAACGTACATACGTTTGTACGTCCGTACGTTCACGACGTTTTTTTCGTCATCCATAGCCCAAGAACCAGAAGAGATATCGACTTCAAATAAATGTTGTTATACAGATAATAAGGCAGAAAAATGCAGAAAGGACTCTCAAGAAAATTGCGTGGGTGGTTTTTTTACGAAAGCAGTTTAAAAAAAAAGTGAAAATTTTGGTTAAACCTAAATATCTCATGAACCAATAACGCTGGAAAAAAATCCAATGAACGGTTTTTTTTTATAAATCAAAAAAACGGAAAAAAAATTTGTCACCTCGAAAATTTTACGACTTAAATATGATTTCATCTCCAAAACAATTTTGCGCAACGAAGAATAATGTTTTTGACATCTGATAAAATTTAAAAAAAAATCTAATTGACAGTTTTTTTTATAAAAAATAAAAACCTAAAAAAAACATTACTCAAAGTTGGTAAAAACTGAATTTCGACTCAAATATCTTTTCAAAAACTTGAGATTAAGGCTTCAAACTTATTTTATCTTATAAGAAATATTGTTTTCAACATACTGAAAAATGTTGATAAAAATCGAATTGACAGTTTTAAAAAAGAAAAATAAAAACCTAAAAAAAAATAATAAAAGCTGGTAAAAATTGATTTTCGACTCAAATATCTTTTCAAAACTTTGAGATATTTGCTTTAAACTACTTTTATCTTTCAAAAAATATTGTTGTCAACATTCAGTAAAATGTTTGTACAAAAAATTAAAAACCTAAAAAAAATTTAACAAAAGTTGGTAAAAATTGATTTTCGACTCCAATATCTTTTCAAAACGTTGATATTATGGCTTCAAACTAATTTTAACTAATAAAAAATATTGTTTTTAACACTATGAAAAATTTTGAGAAAAATCGAATGGACAGTTTTTTTACAAAAAATAAAAACCTAAAGAAAACAAGACTAAAACTTGGTAAAAATGTACTTTCTACTCAAATAGCTTTTCAAAAATTGAAAATATTGGCTTCATACTTATTTTATTTTATTTCAGAAAATGTTGTTTTCGATACTCAGTAATTTTTTTATAAAAATACAACAGTCCATTTTTTCATAAAAAAATAAAATCTACAAATAATAGTACACAAATTTGGTAAAAATTGATGTTCGGTTCTCGATATCTCTCAAATTAATTTCATTCATACAATTTGTATTTGTTTACATAAGAAATAAAAAATTTTAAGAAATGCTACTAAAATTGGTAAAAATGTGTTTTCGACTAAAAATCTCGTTAAAAAAACTAGATTTTTAAATAAAACTATTTCATTATGTGCAAAATATTGTTGGTAATTTTGAAATTTTTAAGAATAATTCAACTGACAACTTTTTTAACAACACACGAAAACCTACAAACTTTTAAGCAAGACAAATCGACAGACATGATGGGAAGTTATCAGTGTGGGTCGCATCCAAGCCTCTTTTTGTATTTTTAAATTAATTGTTTATATACACATTTGTTCAAAAATGATGAAAAGTTTTTTCGAATTTCGAAAAAATGTATAAACAAAAAACACTCATCTTTAATCAAGAGCTTGTTTAAAAAGTAATTATTTAAATCGGTTCATTAATTCCTGAAGAAATTTAAAAATTTTAAAACAAAGTAACAGTTCTATTAGGGGTAAGTTAGGAGAAAAAAAATTGGATCAAATTTCATAATTTCGAATTTTCGATTTTCGTTTTTCTGGCTTAAAAATAGAAAAATAACCTTTAACGTGAATCTGCTTAAAACCTTAATTCTTAAGTTTAAACCCAATCGCCCTAATAGTTTTTTAAGTGCGAGTGCAGACATACCCACTTTTTCGACTTTTCTACCACCGTAATGTCATATCTTACTAAAATCTCGAGTTCAAATTTGTTTACTAGTGCAAAACTCTTCCCATATAGTAGTGCCTAGGTCGTCGGTACAAAACCTGAATACTATATTCATGAATTTGGGTTTAAAAAATTAGTTTTTAAAACTTTAATTTTGTACACTAGTTTCTAGAATTTTCTGCATTTTGGGATTAAAATTAAAAACCTAACTCCTTCAATTTTAATTATTCTTGAAAAAAAGATACAATGAATACCGATTTGTTTTCCGAATATGAAGAAATTATGTGACTATAATTTTGAAAGCTTTTGTCCTTTGAAAAATGTCAGCTGCTTTATTCCATCAAATCCGGAATTACAATTAAAAAATTGAAAAAAATATTTGGTAAAATTTAAAAGCTTATAAAAAATGTATATGCGTTCCCGGAAAATAAGTTTCTCGAGCCTCAATTAGTCGCATCTCGCATATCATTAAGAACTGTATCAAAAGAACAACAGCGTATATAAATCTTCTATACAACCCATAAATTAATTATCTACCCTCAAAGACCATAAGGATTTTTGTTCCATTAACATTTTCCTATATACATTTTGATATGACTCTATATATACAAAGAACAACAGACTTTGGCATTAAATTAACACTGACATTTAACAAAATAGCCGCCTGCTGGCTATCTCCGAGATTCACTCTACAGATATCATTAACTTGGAAATTGGTCCCTTGTTAAAAGGTTAACAAGCTTAAATGTCTCGAATATTGCGATAACTGTTTTGAACAGATTTCAAAACATTGTCTCGCAGTTGTAGTCGTAAATGCGAATTACGGCAAGTTTATATGTAAATTGTATCTTTCGCCTCCACACTTAAAAAAAAAGAACAAAACAAGAAAATGTTGCTTACATTAAATAAAAATTATGCCCAAGCAAATTCTCCATCATTCGCATGGCATATAGAAGGAAATTTTGTATAGTTTAAGAGACAAAGGATATTTCCTATGTATCATGATGGGAACGGAGTCCCTGGGGAGCGCCAGAGCGTATTCATGTTTATGACAATTGTACATGAGATGTTGGAATTGCGGAGAATTGGAGGTTTATTTTTCTGTGAACAACTTTCCATCTAACAAAATAATAGTATAAAATTATCATTCTATGACCGAAAGCGTAACAGACTCTGACACACCATGCCTCCTGTACTTTGCAGAAAATATGTGGACGAACTGGTGACCACTTAAATTAATTAGACATCCAGTGGCGCAAGTTTCTGAGTAAATTGTTAACATTGGCTCGCAATTTGATCAACGCGGGTGAAAATCATTATGACAGTGAAACTACTGCAATTGGAACGCAATTAACTCCTAGCTATGAAGTCGCTTTTCTGACGTTTCTGTGTTTCAATAATTGTAACAGGGGGGCAAATACCCCCGGATGAAGATGAACGATGACGATGGGGCATCGGAGTATTTTACACAGAAACTTAGCTGCCATCATTTCTTTTTTTTTATATAATTTGAAGCTGCGTCGAGACGATGCTGATGTTGCTTAAACATTTTCTCCGAAAAATTCCTCCTTTTGCAACAAGACAAATAAAATAAAGTACTTTAACAATAATGTCTGAGAGATGGAGAAGGCAACTCGAGTGATTGGTCGTCTATACATCATCTGAGGCAGAAGCCAGACATCAAAATCTTTTCTGTTAAATTATTTTTAATACTCAAAGCTATAATTACCTATCCTAAATTAACTCCTTAGTACTTGTAGTTCGTTTATAGTGGATATGAATAGACGCTGTTGCGGTGCGAAAACAATTTCTCAGTTTAAGAGGAATGATTTTAAATGCTTTAAGAATGTTGTTTTCTATTTTTGTTTGAAGTCCATATATTTCAATATGTTTTGTTGTTTCTTAAGATTTATTGGAAGTTTTTATATTTACACATTAATGTAAGTTAATTTATAACTTAATTACAGAAGGAAAAGGTTATTTTTCAAGTGTTTGAAAAAGTTTTATTTCGTTATTTAGTAAAGTCAATTGAAAAACAACTTGTGCGTTCCCTTTTTCGAACCCTTTTGCTTCCCCCTGTTCCCTTTGGCTTTTGGAAGTGATTTTTATTTCTTTTTGTCTTTAATTTAATTCAAGACAAATGATATTAGGGTTTTTGATTCCTGACTGAGGAATTCGATTTTTATTGCTTAAAAAAAATTACAATTTAAAATCATTAAAGATTTGTCAAATTTAAAAATACAGTATTTTTGAAAGATTTTTTTTCAGCATATTTTTAAGGTTATTATAGTTTTTAAGTTATTGTAGAAAGACGGCTTTTATAGTCATGTCTTAAAATTAAAGAATAATACTTTTTTGTAAACTTAAATTTGGAAAATAAACAATAATCTATCTATCTATTTAAGTTATTGTAAACAAGATAATATCATCTTTTATTTAAATTTTGACTTTTTCTTGTATATTTACAGGTAAATACGATGAAAATAATCAAGAGTTCAGTGAGTAGAATTATTGATTTATTTGTTTAAATATTTTTATTATTTATTTTGTTAAATGCAAAAGATTTTGAAGAGCATACATTGTAAATATCTACACAATACAATCGTAAAACGAAGTGGATCAGTGACTTTGTAAATTTTAAGCAACAATTGATAGTTGATAAATTATCAAACTTTTGCATTTAACAAATAACTTCAGAAGAGTTTTGATAGTTGAGAATGTTTAAGACTTTTGTGGAATTAAATAATTTGATTTATAAATCTAATAATAATCAAAAATTGATACATTTTTAAAGAAATTAAATTTTTAAAGGTCAATTTTCAATATTAATCAAATATCAAGATAATTGACACTTGCAATAGGGTCGATAATTTGTTTACGTTTTTCTACGTAAGAAAAATAAGTCATAGTGTTAATTTTTTAATTTTTATTTTCTAAAGAATGGCACCTTAAAATATAGGTTAGATATAGGAATTTCTGACAAGTTTTTTTCTATATTCACTGGCGCAACATTCTGAATCATTGATTAAAATATGGAAGCCATTTTAATTAATTAGATGATTTTGTAACGATTTGAACATCTTCCTTTATTTTGAGGGGTTAGGCCACATTGGAAGTCGAAAAATAGGGTTTCTGGTGATTTTTTTTCCAAATCCACTGTAAATAGTATTTTTGGTATTTTTTTTGTGGTACCCGTGGCATGATGGTTAGTGCGTTGGACAGTCATGCCAGATTTCTTGGGTTTGATCCCTGCCTATTCCATCTACATTTTTTTTCACGGGTACTACTTCTTGCGAGGAATTGACAAATTCTCCAAGAGTAATTCTTGTCATGAAAAGTGCTTTCTCAAACTAGCCGTTTGGATTCGGCTTAAGACTGTAGGTCCCCTCCATCCTTGACAACAGTACTCGCACACAGGAATGGTTGAGAGTTGTAAGTCACTAGGCCATAATTCACAACGGACTGTTGCTCCACCCAATTTATTTATTTTATTTTTGGTATTTTTAAAACTTTTACAAATATTGTACGTAACATGCGAAAATAGTTTGACTACAATATCCTATTTTTTTCTCATTGAATTGAGAAAATTACTTTAAAAAAAGTTTTCAATTGGATTTAAAAAATTATTGAAAGCGAACAAAAATATTTTGCATATGATTAATTAGTTTGAATTCAATATCTGTTATTTTGTCCGTGATATTTTATTCAAAAACAATTTTTACAAATTTTTAGTAACAGTTTTTGACGGTTTTTAGTTCTTAAAAAATTACCGATTATATTTTTGTAAAAGAACTGTCAATTTGATTTTTCTAAAAATGTTGGCACATTTCAAAAACGTAATTTTTTGATATAATATATAATAATATTTTTGAGGTAATATCAAATTTTGTTTGCGAAATATTCGACATGGTAAATGTTTGTTTTTAGTTTTTTGTATTTATATTATTAATTATTTTTTTTTCAAATTTATACCAAATGGTATCAAGTTACAAAGTTATGAATTTTAATTGAAGTTAGCGAGCCAGCGTAAGGAGTTCGAGAGATATTTCGATTCATCCAAATTTTTCACTGTTTTTAAAATGGCTGGCATACAAAATATTACCCTTTCAATTTCTTGGAAATTCCTTTCAGTAAAAAAAATTGAAATCGATACCTCTATTGGTTCTTGAAGTGTGTCTTACAAAATAAAATGCACGACTGGGTCGCACGAACTTGCTCCTGTATTCAAAGAGTCTGTTTAAAAAAGTACCTATGTTTATAGCATTTAAAAATATACCTGTAAAATAAGTTTGTCTTCAAAGATATAAATGCCATTTGATTTGTCGAAAAAACCTCCATTTTTCAATTTTTTGGGAGGGGGTTACATTTAATACAGTTAAAATAATTTAAAAAAACTAATTTAAGATTCAAAATTTTACCTGAAAAATAAGTTTGTCTTCAAAAATTTAAATTCCATTTTATAAATCGAAAAACCCTTGATTTTTCAAAATTTTTTTTCGAAAATCGTTAGAGCGGTTTTTTTTTAAATTAATTTTTTATATATAAAATTTTTCAATTTTGTTCCAAAAATATTTTTGATATGCAGTTGTTTAGTGATTATAAATATACACTCTACATTTGAATTTCGAAAAAAAATATTGACCCGTTTTTGAGATATAGAATTTTGAAAAAAAAAAATTCAATATTTTTTTAAAAATCCAATCAAAAAAAAATTGCACTTTTGATAATCAAATATTGTTACGGCAGGATAAGAAAAAAAAATTATTGAAATCGGTTCATAAGTTACTGAGAAAATTAAAAAACAAAAAAACGGTTCTATGACCGGTACCTTTCCTGAGCAATACAAAAATATGTTTTTCTTATTAAAAGAAGCAAAGTTAAAAAAGAAAATTTTACAGAAAATATAAAAAAAATCTATCGGTTCGTTTTTGAGAAAATTCGAATTATCGTTTTTTGACCAAAAAAATTGTATGGGGGCCACTGTTAGTTTTGATCTTAAAAAAAAATGAAAAAACGCCTAACGCGAATCTGCTCAAAACCTTAACTTAACTTTAGACTGTAGGAGCGTGGACAGACAGACAAAATTTTGCACGAATGCAAAACTTGCCATATAGTTCATATATGTCGCAAGTAAAAATTTAATCCAAAAACGGTAGAAAATTGAGGCTATGAGGCTGTCGGACCATCTTTTAAAATGCACTATAAAAATAAACGCATTTGAAGTTTTGAGTAATACAAAATCATGAATAACCTTTAACACTTAAATTGAAAAACTGGCTACTTAAAGGATTTCCCCTGCCATAATTTCTTGGGGCATGACTTAAAATTTAAAATAAAGATTTCTCTTAAATTCTAGTTCGACCTTACCCTTTGGAATTTAACTAAATCCAAAATCTCAAAATTTCTATTTCAAATATAAGTAAGTTACTAAGTCCATACAACTTCTAAATTTGTAATGTTTAATTCTACGAACAAGCAAAACGAAAAAATAGATTTCAATTTTGGAATATTTTTAAAATATTAATTATGTATTTAGAAAATTGGAAATTTAAGTTGTTTAATCTTAAACAATAGGTTGTGTTAAGTCTTGTAATTATTTTCAAAATTCAAATTTAACAACAATACTTACCTTAAAGCTTACCAGTTTTTCAAGCATTAAGAAACTGAATTGTATATCAACAGAATATTTTAAGAGTCTTATAGAATATTTTAAAGTTTAAAAAGTTTAAAGACATTGTGTCGTTCTAAAGGACAAAACTGTTATTTTAACAACAATTTTGTTTAACTTTTTGATTTATTTTACGGATTATTTAATTTTAATGAGTAATTTTTCATCAATTCTTACCAAACAAAGTGTCGCCAAAAATGATCCCTCATGAATATGTGCGTCTTAAATTTAAAAAAATAATCACCACCCATTTATGAGATTTTTACAACAAAAAAATATAATAAATTAGTTTAATCTTCGACCCGTTAAAAAATACACGCATCTTCAAACTCGATTACTTTTTATCTTCTTTCAAATTGGTACTTAAGCACTTCAATAGCTTTAAAGTTTATTTTTTCTTATACGTTATACCTACCTACAAGTACTACATAAGTGTCAAATAAATCGTGGTTGTCGTATAAGAATTCTTGAGTACCTTATATACCTTCTTAGGAAAAAAAAAAAAATAAACACCACCTTCTACGGATGAAGTGCTTTTTAAAAAGTCTTCATAGTTCACCCTAAGTTTGTTGTTTTCTTTTTTTTTTATGACACCTGCCTCAACGAGCAATCTTATAGTAGCCCATTAAATTGTACACCTATTTTTTTCCTTTTTTTTTTTTTGAAAAAGTAAATCGTTACAAATGATCCGCCATTATTTAAGTTAACTGCATAGCGCCACCGTTTGATCTCAATGACAAGCCATTTAAAAATGATTTAAAAGTAATGTCATGCCCTTCTTTAGAATAATGTGGTTTTCTCACCATCATTATAATATGGGGATAGGTATCTGTCTGGAATGTTTTTACCTTTTTGATACCTCGAATGCTTACTCATTTCTGTAGGTAGGTATGAATTCACTATTCCTACATATTTGTTGGCCCTCAAGCAATTAAACCTTTAAGCCGGCTTTTTTTTAATGTTTATTTTCAAACATTACATAAAATGGTACAAACAAAAGTTCGTTAGACTAAATGAAATTCAAAAAATAATTTATTTTAATCTCATCAATTCCTCAAAGCTCAATACCTTTTCGATGAGTGCATTAGGCCACAAAATTCCCATTAGAGCACAATATAGAGGTGGGTATAGCTTAATAGAGGTACAAATTAAAATACACGCATTATCGAAAATTAATCTATATAAACCACACCCATTAATGAACCTATAAAATCCACTTTTTCTGGCTGAGTCTCAAAACCAAATCAAGCTCAGTTCAAACCACCGTATTATAATTTATTAAACGAGTTGCAATAACGAATATATCCTCATACGAGCTTGTGACCAAACAGACATCCAGAATCGACTCTTCACCAATTTCAGAATTCAGAGGCTTTCAGCTTCCACATAAAATAATGACCTGACCGACCGACCAGTGACCACATTCAACATACCTCAGCCACCATTGAATTCCACAAACAAAAATGCGTATAAATGTAGAGCCTCTTCCGTTCTGCCATTCTTCTGACATTCAGCCATTCTGCCCGTATTCCAATTACACGTGATTAACAAAAATTTTTCGTTGAATTCCAGGGAAAATATGTACATAAAAGCCTCAAAAGATGCATGTTTTTGGCCAATTATTATAAGCATCGGAATTTGGAATTCGAAATTCGGTGTGTTTGTATTTGGTTATATTCTGCGTGCGCGCACAAATGTCTTCCGTGTGCTAACTGCCGGTATGGAGGTACCGGCACCCAAAGACCAAACGATGATGATGTTTAACTCGTGTCTCTCCCAACCACCGACAAACGTGTCTGGCCTACGTAAATAGACGGGTGTTATAAAATTTTGTATGAAATTATTACGTTATCAGATTCAAACGCACTAAACGTAAACTTAGGTATAGGTATATATGAAAGCCTTTGGGTCTTCATTCCGGTGCGGTAAGTTCATTGACCATGACAGTGAAGTTATGTTATGTCGTAGCCGGTGATGATGGTTAGGTAGGTACAAGTACAACTATTGTGTCCAACAACAAGCCCTATAACTCCCCACTCCACTGGTTTCCGAATCAATGAGACCATACTACAGCACCAGACTGCATTTCATTTCTGGTTTTCCAAGAATATGTTGTCAGCATTAGACCAGAGACCAGAGACCGGAGACCGAAGACCGGACACGCGGATCATATACCTTCAATTAAAGCTCATGAATTATGGATAGGAAAGGTTTAGTGATGCCAGGCCTGTTTTAATAAGCTGTGTAGTCGATAGTTTTGGTATTAGGTATAGGAATGAAAATTAAGTGTTGTTTTTATGAAAATGTTTAGAAACAAATTTAACATCAGTTCATGCTAATAAAAAGGTGTTGACCTACAAGGAAATGATTAATGGAATTGTCTTAGAAATTGGAATTTTACATTTTCTTTTAAGAATTTTCTAGAGTTAATTAATTCGAAGAAAATAGTTTAAATGGCTTTATTTGATTAAATTAACATAAATTAAAAGGACTGTTACTGATTGAACAATTAAGTGGAACAAAATTAGAAAATAAGCCGATTTTATTCAAGGTTTTTTTTAAACGTGATTTTAAAGAGCGGAAATTGGGTTTTTTTAAATCAAGATAAGTTCTTGCCATTAATTTTGAAAAATGTTTTCGGACCCTCGGTTGGCTCGAATAAATTCCAGTCGACCACTTTTTGAAGAAATTGGGGCCGTATGTCAGCATATTCTCTTTCAAAGCGTCTTAATGAGTGGACAAGTAACTTCACGCTGAATAAAAAAAATATCCTTAAAGAAATTGTTGCCTCGCTCGAACCGAAACAATATTTCGGTAATAAATTTACACGGTTTGAAAGCGCTGTTCAAGAGTAAATCTATTTATTATGAATTGCCAAAACAAACTGAGTCTTAATAAAATGGCAGCTGTCAATACTTTGAAAGAGAACTCCGAAAAAAGTATTGCCAGATTGAAAACCACAAAAAAAAAATCATTGAAAACATAAGGGCGGATCCAGACTTTTAACCAGGGGGGGGGATGGTGTTTCAAACGCTTAACATATAAACGAGTTTTTACGCACCGCTTAAAAATGTTCTGTAAAAGAGGTCAAAATTGAAATAACATAATGTGTATCTTAACCGTAAATGTACACATTTCAAGGGCTAAAGTGACAACTTTAGTTATTAAATTATTTTAGAACGCTGTTGTCCAGCAGGGTACATATAGTCTAACTGTTTCATTAAGTCGACTTCCTACATATGAAAGCATTTCAAGATTCAAACAGTTTTCTAAATATGCCATATTTAAGAGCAAAACACAATAGTTTAGAGGGTGTTTGTTGCTTTCACGCAGAAATGTAAGAAATTGTTTTGAAACTTAGTTTTTTTTCCAAAAAGAATATATTCTTTTTTGTTGCCATTTCTATTAATGGGAGAAACGCTACAAAAATTTCAAAACCCAAAAAATGGGAAAGAATCTAAAATCAACAATTTTGTGGCTTTTGTTGACGTAGTTTTTTCGGACTCAATTTTTGGGAGTCTATTATTACTATCGGTATCATCAGTCTGCTTACTCGTAGATTGGAGCTGATGCTAGAAAATATTTTGATCTTAAAGGAGTCAACAAAACTTTTAAATTGTGGAGAGAAAAATGTTAGTTTGCTGTTTTTGGGACATTTATATTCTTAAAATTCGTGTTTAAATCTTAGCTCTAGAACATCTAAAGCAAATTCATTTCAAGGTAGATTTCTTTAACTTTTTAAGATCTTTAAAGTTTTATTCAACAGAGAATCAATTTTGAAAGAAATATAATGCAAGGGTCGCTAGATTTTGCTAATGTCTTCAAAAATATTTCCTATATTTTTAGATTTAAAAATGTACCTGCAAAATAAGATTTTCTCAAAAATTTAAATGCAATTTTATTTCTCAAAAAAACTAGTTTATTTTTTTTTTTTTCGAAAATCATTATACAATTTTTAAACTTGTCTTTAAAATATTTTTGGTATGCAGTTATTAAGAGCTTATAAATATACATTTTACATTTAAATTTCGTTAAAAAATATTCACCCCTTTCTGAGATATCAAGTTTGGTAAGAAACATTATTATTTTTTTAAAAATGGAAAAACATAATGACATTTTTGATCATCAAAAATCATCATCAGTTTGAAAATTTGATCATGGACAAGAGCTTGCACTGAAAGAGAAGAGCATTGAAATTGGTCGAATCGGCTGAAAACCTTAATTTCAATCGGCACTATGGTATTTTTTTACGATTCCAATACTTGCCAAATAGTTCATGTATTTCTCAAGTAAAAATCACTTCAATGTTCACTATTAATGTGCATCAAAAACATAAGATGGAATTGAAGGCTAGCTTTAGAAATTTAAGGGCAACTTAATATAATATTGACCATCTCTTATTCAAGGTTTTTTCTGAAAACCCTGAATATTTGATCTTTTTTTCTTAGAAACAAATTTTATGAAAATAATTTAAAGCATTACTTAAGTTACAAAAATGTTTGTTATTTTTGACAACAAACCACTGTTTGGTGAATGTCGTTAAATTACTAACAAATCTTTAGATGAAATCTTTACTTATACAACTGAACTGTATAAGCTTTATGGCTCATATGACCCCCCCTGGATCTTCTATTGGTCAAAATTTGATGAATTTGTTCTAATTTTTTGGAATAGGTCTGAATTTCTGATTCATATTATTTTCTTGGTCCAGTCCTCAGTTAAAAGTAGTACCTTTGGCAACAAAGTTTAGAAAGTAAAATACAAATTTTGTTTTCATATAAAAAAAATTAATAATTCAAAATACAATGGGGGTCATATCCATTAACTCAATGCGATTAGTTGTAAATAGAAGGGAATTCCTACAAAAATACAAACAAATCATCTCCATCTCCCAAACATACTGCTTAATATTTTATTTTTACTCAAATACCTTGAAAAAAAAAGGAAATTGAGTTCAAGCCTTATTTATACTTTAAAAAATATTTGGTAAAATTACAAAAAATCAATTGATACAAGAATACCATCGTTTGGTTAATTGTTTCGAATATCTAGAAAACAGTTACCTTCAATTTTTGATTTTTAAGTTTTTGAAGTTCTTACCAAATGTTTCCGTGATAATGCAAATATTGCGTTAACTAAAAAATTGGTATCCATTTTAACAATATAACCTAAAACAACAAGATTAAAGCATAGTGATGGTTTTCAATTTAATAGTATTTATATAGTAAATTGGCAACACTGAAAATTAGCACAAATAAAAACGTTGGCGAGTGATCTACAAAATTTAAAAATAACGACGCTTTCAAGTTTTGTTTCTTTTTCTGTAGCACTGTTGCTAATTATTATTCTCACAAAAATGTTTGAACCAAGCTTCACAAGTTCACTTGAATTTAGATTTATCTTTTTTTGATTTTGAACTTGACTATGAATGCTAACTGCGATCGATGCGTAACATCAACATGGCGTTCTGTAACCATTCAAGGCAAATAAATTATTTCTTTTGAATTTAGCCCGCTGATTACCTGATTAGAATAAAATATTGTTATATTATTTTGTGAATAAAATTGACTATCCAAAGAGCAAGGTAGGTTTCGAATTTTATATATTTGGTAATAATAAAAAAACAACTTGTATTTTATTTTGGTGTTAGGAGCTATACAAAATGCCGAAATGTTAAAAAAGGCAGAAAATGAAGTCATACTTAACCAGGTTTAAATGAATGAATCAATTTAAAGACTTAAACAGCTGACGTAGAAATTAAGAAAATTGTAAGAAAATATTTTAAAGAAAGAAATACACAAAATCCAACATCTTGAAGTACAAAGAAGACATTTGACATCAATCAAAAAGTCTTGTCCAAGAGGAATTCTATTCCATTATCTGTAGACAGAAGCTTTTGGTCACCTTATAAACCAAACAAAAATATGGACTTTCATTTTGAGTTGTCAGACAGACAGAGTCATGATGTATATATGAGTATGATGAACATGAGGACACATAGAAAAATAGATACATCATTTTGTGGTTCTAACTGAAATCCCAACATCATGACCTGTCACTCATTTATCTGTTACACATTTAAACGTTCTTTGTAAACCTCAAAATGGACAAAGAGAAAACCCAATTCCACAAAAACCCGAAATGATGTTTATAGATAAATCAAACTGCGGTTCGTCAAACATGACTTTGTTTTTACTAGAATCCCGGTGCTTATATATACTCTCACTCGTATAGTAGATGTGAATTTGTAAAGGAATGTAGATAATAATTCAAAAAGGCCAGGACTAGAGGAAATGTCAAAAATAAAATTTAAAAAAAGAGGAAAAACCACTAACGTCAGGGGCCAAACGAGTATCAGAAAATGACAGAAGTGCATTCATTTTGTGTGCGAGCACATTTCACAAACCACTATAATAGTTGTCAATTGTCATTTCTTTGATAACTCGTGCATAACCTCACTTCCCTTATTGTGAAAACACAAATATAACACACAGCGTACCTGCAAAAGGAGAGAAAGAGAGAGAGATGTATGATATGATTGTGCTGTCCATCTGAATGGGGCCATTTAAACGTCAGATTTTAATGTCTAGTTAAATGAATGAAATGTTTTTGTTTGACATTTTGATGATGGACTTTTAGGAACGACACCACAAACGAAGTGAAACCCAAAAGCTATGTTAATTATTATATTAAGTCTTTTTTTTATGTTGCTGTGTAGTACGTGAAGCGCCCCCTGTGCCATGTGATATGCATCATAATAATAATAATTGGTCACTTTATAGAACCATATGATGTTGGGTCTATCTTCCAACTCTTTCTTATTTTTGTTTTGTGAAATATAAAATATACACATTATGGTTATGAGGTTGGATGTCTCTTCTTGCGTCGGTCGTTGGTCGTCCAACGTCGTTGGTTGTTATTTTGTTGGAGAGAAATGCAAATGTTATGTTCCGGCATAGAGCTCATGAATAAAATTAACGTCAAGCCCATTTTTATTTACAACACTCTTGGGCTTAACTGTAAACGCATTTTTATGTCACTTCCAAATGGATGGGCATAAATCTAAAAAGTATCTGTTTACAATGTGTGCAAGATGCATTTTTTAATAGGTTGATGGTAATAATAGATAGAAAGGGTTAACGGGATACACTACACATGTCAGTTTGTTTTCTTTGGAAATAAATGGGGTAAGAAGTTTTTAAGCCCACGCAATGTACTTAAGTAGTTCCGACAAGTTTAGGTATTGTGCGATGAGGTTGAGGTCATTGATTTTGTAATCCATCAATGAATATAATTCTATTGAAAATGACAAGAATGTTATTGGCGTTAATTCTTAAATAGACGTTTTAAGAAATTTAAGCCCTTCGTCAGTTTTTGAACCTTTATGTTTAACATAAACAAGGAAGTCATGTTAAAAACCTTTCTAAAATGGAATTTTGTCAAGAACTTCTTGAAACAATAAATCGTGTTTTTGATAAGAAACATGAAGAAAGTTTGTTTGGGTAAAATATTGTACTATATTTTACTTCATTTATGGATGTTTTTTATTTCTTTATAGAGCTGTCAGATTGTTTCTAATCAAGTTTCAAGTTGAACAATAACCTCAACGTATCATCGGACATTGGCATTATTATTTTCAAATCCATTGATAGTTTATTCTTATTAAACGAAAAAGAATATGCGGTGTTTATGGTTTGACAGTTGAGAGTGTTAAATTGTGTTGATATTTCTGTTCAGTTAGGTTTTTAAAGGCAGAGCAATGCTTTTAAATTGTTTAAATTTACTTCGAAAAAACTAAAGTTTTTGAAAGGAAGCTCATTTTTGTTGAAGACAAACCTCATGGTATTAACGGATCAGCATTTCATCGATTTAAATTGACCGTTGGAGCCATTTTCCTTATATCTTTCGAAAGGAGGGATGAGTTGCCCTTATGATAAATGGGCCATATTGACTGACCTTTTGTTTCCAAAAATTTCAAACTTAAACTTTCCGCATACAGTTTTTGATGAGTGATTTTTTAAGAGCTATCAGAATTTAAAAAAACACATACAATTCAGTAAAATGCCGTAAATCTTTATTTGAATCGATAGTCGATATAATGTAATGTCGTAGTCCAGTTTTGGCCTACTATTTAATACCGGTATTTCACGAATTAATGGTTTAATTTTGGCTTCCAATGCGTCAATCGAAGTAGGATATATAGATATGAGCCTTAACATAGCCCCACAAAAATAGTCTAGAAGCTTTAAACCGCTTTAAGTTCTAGGTGACCAATTGACCAGCCTCTAACATGAATTTTACTCTACAGTGAACTCGACTCTCAATTTGTATTTTATAACGCATGCTGTATGGCATGTTGCATCGTTTTGTTGAAACCACAAGTCATGCAAACAATCACAACAACGTTGCGATTTCTATCATCTTTGAGGAAATACAGCCCAATGATTCCACCAGCCCATAATCCACACCAAACAGTAACTTTTTCTAAAGGTATTGGTAGCTCAATTTTTCTGGCAGTTTTGAATTTTCACATTTTTGTCGTTTAAAAGTGAATCTTCGGACAACTTTTCAAGAGCACGTTCACAAAAAATTGGGCATTGTTGCGTAGGTCATTTGGCTACAATTCTTGCTCCAGCTGAATTTTGAAAGGCTAAATTCACCCGCAAAATTCTCAACTTGGTGGCATTACTGATTCCCAATCGCTGCAAACGACGCTGAATCGATATTTCATGGTCATCACTAAACTGGCCTTTACAACACCGATATTTTTTTTAGTTAGCACTCTACTTAAGCGTGTTGGTGGTTTAATGTCCAACAATGTAAATTTGTTACGAAATTAAGTCACGGTATCCGAAATAGTCGCCTTAGTAGGTAGATAAAATTGACGCAGAGACATAGGGCCCAGGGACATAACGCCCAACTTTTTTTTTTGGGGCTTATATCTCACTTCGATGGGACATAAAACCGAAATTGAATTTGTTTGTCAAAAATGAGACATTGTCACCAAATTTTTGTAGAGCCAAAAAAAATACAAAGTTTTTGTATTTCAATGCAATGAACAATAATTTTTTGATACCGTGATACGCTTAGGGTATGTAAAGTCGCCAGGCAGGCGCCTATATCAACAACTTCTTTCAATAAAAGCACCTGTGGGTGACCCGCTTCACCGGTTCTAGGATTTTAACTCCCTTTTTCGGGGTCACACCCCCTCACGCAACTCCGTTGCTCCGCTAAGGGTATGTAAAGTCGCCAGGCAGGTGCTAATATCAACAGCTTTTATGAATAAAAGCACCTGTAGGTGGCCCGCTTCGCGGGATCTCAGGATTAAAACTACACAATACAAAGTCTTGTGATATTGAAGTGCTCCAAGTTTTGTCATTTGGTGATTCTTATTAAGTGGGACATTAGCCCCAAAATTTTTATTTGGGGCTTCGGTCTTACTTGGGTGGGATTTAGGGCCCAAATTAGATTTCGGTTTGATGTCCCACCGAAGTGAGACATAAGCCCCAAAAAAAAAAGTTGGGCGTTATGTCCCTGGGCCCTATGTCTCTGCGCCGATAAAATTGATGTTTCTAAACAGAACAGGCATTTTTATAGTAAAACTCAATCACTTGTAAGCTTTGTTCGCTTGTAAGGTTAAATTATAGACCAAGTTGAAGATGTTTGACCGTGACATAAAACACGAAACGTACCTGAACTGTCAAATTCAG
Source organism: Eupeodes luniger (assembly GCA_951509635.1). NCBI lineage: Eukaryota > Metazoa > Arthropoda > Insecta > Diptera > Syrphidae > Eupeodes > Eupeodes luniger. The sequence continues at coordinate 4,778,795 of OX608074.1, forward strand.
TAAGAAAATAGAGAAGAAATCACCCATTATGACAGGAGTTTATATATAAATTCTAATATACAAAAATGATGTAGGATAACTGTCAAAAACAGGCCGCTTATTTGGGCTAAAAATGTTTTTTATGCCATTTAACTTCTCTTAATTTAATTTATTACATTTTTTCCGAAAACCGTTCGGATGTTCTTTTTGAAATAATTGTATTAGAAATATTTTTAATATGCAATTATTTAGTTCTTTAAATAAAGGTTTTATATTTGAATTTCGTTAAAAAATGTTGGCCTGCTATTTAGAAACAAAAAATAATATTAAAAACAAGAACATTACTCAGAAAAATATTATTTAAAGTCGGTTCCTGAGAAAGTTTAAAAACAAAATAACACCTTTGGGCAGTACCTTTCCGAAGATTTTTGTGTAGAACAAAGCCAAGTTAAGAGTAAATTCAATTTGAAGATTTTTTTACCAAAAAACATTTATTTGAACTACTGTTATTTTTGGTCTAAAAATATGAAAAATACATCTAACAATAATCTGCTATAAATTTTTATTTTCAAGATTGAACTCAATTGAAAAAATGCTTAGGTTGTTGGCCGAGAACGGACAGCAAGATGGACGGACAGTCGACTTCTCTACTACCAAAATCATGTTTAATAAAAATCTCGATTGCGAAATTTGTTAAGAATGATATGCGCCACATAGTTGCTATATACCTGTATGTCGCAAGTAAAAACTATCTTAGGAAGAAAAAAAGTCATAGAAGCTAACCCACTTTTAAATAACTTACAACTTTCTTATTTACCCTAATATTCTAAAATATTCTTGTTTAAAGTACTTTCAGAAAAAAAAAAGAATGCAGTTGACAAAGATTATTGAAATATTTATTCAGACAATGTGTGAATATTAACATACGCCGCATCTTTGCATATGCAGCATTTTTCACAAAAGAAAAACACATTTATAAATAAGGAAATAAAGATAAATTTTACCATAATTTTAATATGTTTCCCTAAAAACAAAAAGTAAACTCAAAAAACTTTGTCTTCTTCTTAAATTCATAATTTCCTCCCAAAAATTTCGTTCCGTTCCTGGAAAGTATCTATATAAACTGAAACTCAGACATAACTTCAACACACCCATTAATATCGAAATAAATCAACAAGCTTTAAAAGTTTTCCAACTAATTTGTTTCTTTATCTTCCTTCATTTATTTACATAACTTCTACCAATTCTAACTTTCTGTTTCACTTTTGCAAATACTTTCAATAAGTCAAAACAAAAATGGTTTTGTATATATAAAAGCTAAATGATATAAAAAACATAACAACAACAACAACAACAAAAATTACAAAATATTGTTTAAAGTTCATTAAAAAAATAAAAATAATAATTCCTTCTTCCTTTACATAAAAATATATATAGTAGAAGAGACGTATTATAAACCGAATATTTAACCAAAACCAAACTGAAAAATACTTTTGAAACATTTGAATTGAAAGTTTCATTCAAGTTAAATCTCTTCAGGAAAATTTCCTGAGGTCATGTTTTTGGTTATTATTATAGTATATAGTTATTCCTTTGCTCTTTGTGCACTATGAATAGTTTCAAAGAATTTTGAAAAAAAAAAATGAAATATAAAGAAAACTAAAATTCTTCTCGATTTTGTAAGGACCTTTAAACTTTAAAGGCAAGTTCAGTCAGAAGACTTTCCAAATCATTTCATAAATATTCATTTTATAATTTCAGTGTGGTTTTATTTGCATTTCAAGCGTAGTAGGTACTTGTACTTTAAGGATATGGTAATTAATCATAGTTAAGTAAAGTGGAGGATAATAAGAAGACAAACTATAAAATTAAAAGGAGGCATTTTTGCAGTTTTCACTTCCTTTTTGTATTGTATAAATGATTTGCTAAGTTGCAATCAAAAAACTTTTACGAAGCAAAGAAAAAAAAAACGGAAAAAATAATCAATAGAAACGGCTAAAGCTAAGTGATGTTAAAATATAGAACAAGGTTCTGAAGAGAGAAAAAACAGCAACTGGAGAAAAAAAAATAATAAATGTTCACAAGAAGTTGAACTTTTCTGTCCTACTGAAGCTTATGAATTAAAAAGTTTTTTGTTTCCAAAAAGATTTCAATGCTCTTTTGCAGAAGTCATAAAAAGGTATTAGCAGAATTATTTGAAAAGAGACGTTAGACAAAGAGAATTTTTAATGAAGTTTTCAAAAAGAGATCAAGCGTAAGAAATTTGACTTTGTGACACTACAAAAAATTATAAAAAGGATTCATTTGAAAATTATTATTAATTTAAGTTTGAGTAATTTCAACTGATTGAACATTTTTTAAAATGGGTCAAGAGAATTCTTAAAGTTTTCTTGGATACAAGTTCTTCTATATTTATTGATTCTACATAGAAGTCTTCAGATAAACCACACAGCTTAAAAGCTTACCAAACAATCCCCTAAAGGGTCTATTGATTACAAGGAATTATTAATTTTGGGTTCCTAATGTTGGTAAACATATTTTGCTTATAAATTTTCATTCTAATACGATTTAACTTTTAATGAAATATTATTAAACAATAAACGTGTCCTAACTTCATTAAAATTGAACACAAAACAATTAAAAATAGAATATTTCCAATTTGTGTTTTGTTCTTCAATTGAAAACATTGGTTCTGTTCAACATGTGTTAACATATAAAACCATCATCTTTTCAAGGCTTCATCTACATACATATATATACGTTGGTTTGTGTGAATTTAAAGTGTCATAGCTTGAATATCAATTTCACATATGACTTCCATGATATTGAATTTCAATCAATTTAAATGGATCGAATTGAAATCCCAAGGCAAAGGCTAACATATATCCCACACAATATACACGAGTATAGCAAAAACAATCAACAAGTAAAATTCAATCAATTCAATATTCTATGCACAAAGCTTAATACTTTATCCCTCTATCTCTTTCGATCTCACTTTATTATATTAGATAGAGATATATTTTCCCTTTTGAATTCATGACACAGAGAACTGAATTTTAAGATTGAACTATTTTCAATCCTTTGTCGATGAATAAATTATAAATGAGTGACACAGTTCTTTAAAAATAATACTAATATTCAAATTTAAGCTATCTATGATAGGCAAACTAAAGGCTTAAAAGTCTCAACAAAAGAGGAAATAGTGCTTGAGAGGATTGTAAAACATGTCCTTTGAAAATTTTGATTATATGATTATATAAATTTTAGAACAAAGTTGGGAAATAACAATTTCAAGAAATTGAAATCTCTACACGCCTTTTTAATTACATTGAAATGTAATTGATGAATTTTAATTACTAGTTACTTTTTTTTTCAATTACTTTAAAATGTAATTGAAGAATTTCCATTACTAATTACATGTAAATTAAAAAGCTTCATATATTTGCTATTAAAATTCTTTACATAAATGTGTTTGGAAACAAAAGTAATCATCAAAAAAGTTTTTCTAGCAATTATTATGAATATTAATGTCTTCAATTACATTTAAGGCGATATTACAAAATAATATCCTGAAATACTTAGTTCTGTTACGTCTGTTGCTTTGCATTAACTACCATTTATTTTATTTGCTTTTATAAAAATTTTTTATTTTAAAAATTTACATTTTCATGTTTCACCAATAGTTAAATTCCGCCTTATTAAAAAATAAATATTATATGATTTTATTAGTAACACTAACACTTATTTAGTTCTAATATTGTTGTTTTTTTTAAAAAAGATATAATTATTGTATATACTTAATAGCAACAAGAGCTTGAATAGATGCAGTTATAATTATTGTCATTGCATGTAATAAATTAGTGAGTTAACTTTTCAATTACAAGTAATTTAAATGTAGTACAATTACAATTACAAGTAATTAAAATGTATGTTTTTTAAATTTCAATAATGTGTAATTATAATGGAAAAAAGGTCAATTACTAATTACTTGTAATTGAATTCAAAGGTGAAATTATTAAATCAAAAATAATTTATTTTTTAAGGCTTCTCTTATAATTTTTGACCAAATCACTTTATGATTGAAAACTTCACTCAACTTTGACCTTTGAAATTTGAGTTTGAAATTAAACTACTGAAATCCAGGTGGTCTATAAATTTATTTTCTTTTATCTGTCATACTATTTTCTATTCTTATTCCAATTTAATTTTCACATGAATTAATTTATATTTTCTCAAATTAGAATTTTCTTTAGACAATAAATGAAAATTGAAATTTCTTCATTAAAATTGACTTAAACTGTGCAAATTGAGTTTTAATTGAATCTAAAAAATCTCTTTGAGGGAGATAATTTTACAAAATTTTTCATAAAACCTATTTTAATTTAATTCCTCCGAGACTAAATCCTAATCAGATTTATGATCACCGAACAGAACATTTATCCTTGGAGACCTATAAAAGATTTGAATGTCAAACTTATGGTGTTTCATATTATTCAAGCATCTATCTATCCATCAACCAAATCTTTTTTTAAATGTTGGGTGTGTTTGTATCTATTTCGTATGCAATGCAAATCCATCAGTAATGAGAATTATTTTTCAACCCCAAAAATGAAACACACATTTCGTTCCTCGCATAGCCTCAAAATCGATTTATGAAAATTTTAATGAATATTAAAATATGAAAAAAGGACGAATTATTGAATTTTCGACCGTCTGCGTGTCCTCAGACCTCAGAGGCTGATGGTGCTGCTGCATGGACCATGGACTGGATGGTAGATAAATAAAATGATTCGATAAATATTGCACATGTATTTAAATTGTAGGACATCAGCAAGGACCATTCGAGAGTGCGACAAGCGACAAGCGACAACCATATACCGTCATTATTTAGTCCTTTAGCTGTGTGTTTTTTAAGGTACTATACAAGTATACATATTCGTAGATTTATCCATTTAACATTAAAGGATTTCTGAAAATGGAAAATATTTTCACAGGCTTGTTGGTGTAATCTGTGTAATCGGATTAAAAAATAAACTCACAGGTGGATATCGGCACAATAATCATTATAATTGAAATCAATAGTTTTAACTTAAGTTGTTTTTACGTTTTGGGTTGCTCGTTTTTGTTGTTTCTTTTACTTTTACTATGAATTTAGTTTGTATTTGTTGGGATAGAATGGAGTTAAAAAAATTAGTTTTAAATCCCTTTTTGCGAGATCTGAGATTAACGAATACAAAAAATTGTAAAGCTTAAATTTTTTTTTTAATTAAAAAGTTAAGTTAAATGTTTTGTAAAAAATCGATATTGAATACTTTATTAATTTGACGTTAATATAATTGGAAGGATTAAAATTTAGATTATTGGTTATTATTGTTAAAGGAATCGCTTTCCTTTAAACTCTGATTGATATTTTTTTAACGGTTTTATGTTCTGATAGTTTTTAAAATTAAAAAAAAAGCACTTATAAAAGCTTATTGTAAATAATAAATAAATTAGTTGGCGCAACAGTCCGTTGAGAACTAGGGCCTAGTGACTTACAACTCTCAACCATTCCTGTGTGCGAGTAATTGCAGGGATGGAGGGGACCTACAGTTTTATGCCGAATCCGAACGGGTAATTTGAGAAAGCACTTTTTCATGACAAGAATTACTCTTGGAGAATTTGTCAATTCCGCGCAAGAGTCAGTACCCGTGAAAAAAGTTAGGTGGCACAGGCAGGGATCGAACCCAAGACCTCTGGCATGACAGTCCAACGCAGTAACCATCATCCACGGGTACTACAAAAGGCTTATAGAGGCTTTCTAAATTCTGGAAGTATTTTTCTTTCCAAAAAATTGGCCATGCTCTTTGATCCTTATCATCAATACTCAGTTCAAAAAGGATTGGGTGCAAAATCCCGAATCACTTAATCCCGTTTCATAAATTCACACATCACAAAATCCCGCAGCCGCGCCGCCAGTTTCTTTATTTAATCGAATCGATTTTATTATCAATAGGAATGGTGACATCAATTAATGAGAATCAACGAGAACGAAGTTTCCTACTATATTTATTAAGAAGACCGCTCAAATTGGTCTGATTTTTAATCAGCTAGTTTGGCTAAATGCTGAGTTCAAAATCGCCGTGTAAAAAAAGTATTGAAAAAATGTTAAAAAAAATAGAATCATTGACATTGAAAAACAAAACTTTGTCAAAAATTAGTTTTCAACAAATGTCTTGTCCGTTTATAAAATTAAATTTCAACTGTGTTTCAAAAATCTAAAGGAACCGCTAAACCATTTATGCTAGAACGGTTTTAAACAAAAAGAGTCAAATTGACTTGAAAGTAATTTTCGTTTTAGTAACAAATCCGTCGTTTTAACAGGGCTAACACATTAAGTTATCAAATTATAATAAAAACAAAACATACAAATAATGCTGAAAGCGGGTATTTTTTATTTTATTTTTGATTCTAAATTACCACTTTAAATTAACCCCAAAGCGGTTTTTTTTTTAAACCAAGAGAGCATACAATCCAAGGGTTTTCTCAAAATTTCATAGAGAGCCTAATCAGACTCAATATTAGTAGATTTAAACTGTGTTTGAAAGGCAAAGCTTCGTGCTTTGCAAAATAATCACACAATTTATTGTCCAGACCTATGTCTTTTTCTAGCTTTTAAAAAATCGTTCTTGGTTTCCTTTAATATTTTTAAAGTGGTTTATTTGAAAAACCCGCTGTGATAGACAAAATTCAAAGCGAAATCCGAATTCGAAATAACTTAATCCCTTCAAAGAAGTATTATCTTGATTTTGGGACAAAAAAGGTTAATTTTGCCAACACTTAAACTCAGTAAAATTGTTAAAAATTGATTTTTAAATATATCGAGAACTTATTTCATCTCATTGAATATATTTAAAAAAAATATTGGTTTAACGTCCCAAATGTTTCCATAATAAACAGCTCAAACTTCGATTGCACACTTTTCGAAGTTATTTTAATGACAATTTGGGTTATTACAAAAATAAAAATTATTTTAAAGGGAATCAATTGGAAGTCACATTTTAAAATTCTGATAACGATTTTTTAATCTCAATTTTTGTTAATTAAAAGGAAAAACATTCCCCACCAAATAAACGTTTTTAACTAAAAGCATATTTTTAAAATTAAATTTAACATTGAATTCCTCATTTTCTTATAGATTGAATGATTTTAAAAATTGTATTGATAAATTAAGCCATGGCGATTATTTTCCCTAAATTACTACTGTGTTCTTTAAAATCCCTTAAAAGCTCAATATCCGTTAGATTCTTGAACTTACGGATCATAATGCGATTCAGAATTTTTTTCTTTTCCTTTCACAAAATTTAAATATTTCCATTTGACTTGAAAAATCTTCAAAACCTTCTATAAGAAGATTAATATAATTCTAGTTATCTACTTTCCGGTTCTCTATTGCCTTTTTTGAATGCTATACAAACTAACTCATTCTGAAAATATGTCTAAAAAAACTCTCATGTTTCGAAATAACTTTATTCAAAATCATATATTTACAAAACAAAACAAAAGAAAAAAAAAACATAATCTCAACTTTGCTTCGGTCTAAATCCTATCTATGGGTATGCGTGTATCCATGAAATTGCTTCATATGATGATGAGAATATCAGGAAATAGATTGAAAAACCATCAGAACAAAAAAAAAGGCCTATTCAGTAACGGAAATAGGAACATCAACAAAGTTAGGGACTACAAGTTGCATGGACTTGCTCAAAAAATATCGTTTTTAGATGATTCTTTTCTTTTCATACAAAAAAGTTTTAGATCCTTCATGAACATTTTTGTATGAATTGCAGATAGAGTATTTCTCAGAATGTGCTGAAACAATTCAATATATTTTGAATTTTGAAGAATATCTCTCAGTGTAGTTGGGAGTATTTAAAAAAAAAGATCCCAAAAAACTTAATATCAAAAAAGTTTTTCATGTATCACTTAAAACTATGTATGTTTAACTATTTTATCCTACGAGTTTTAAGAGCTTAGAAAGCTAGGAACTGTGAAAGTTTCCTTTTTTTCATTTGAAACATGACCAATGAAGAATTTTTACCTTTTTGAAAAATTCTTAACATACCCTTATAGCACCTTTATAATCGTAAATAAAAAATAAGAATGTAAATCTCTTCAAGTCTGTTTTTTCTCTCCATCAGATGTCCACTTTCCCAAGAAGATATATTTTTTGGTTGAAAGGAAAAAACAATTCCATCTCGGAAGTTTTAAACTGCGATAACAGAATCTGAACCATCATCCATTATATAGAAAAAGAAAGCACCTTTTTTTGGGGGTGAAAAAAAGGAAAAAAGAAAATAGATTTTCTTTAAGGAACCAAAACAAAAAAAAACAAAAAATGGATCAATTTTCTTGTTTTGTAACATAAGTTCATCGTTAGCCGAAAGATCTCTTAAATTGGATAACATTTGTCGGGCGCCATTTAGGTTACAGCAGCTAAAATAAAGAACAAAGTAGTTTATATGATTTGAAGATGTTAGCACAAATTTTATCAGAACGTTTTCTGATTTTGGTAAACACACGTCACACGTAGATTATTTTGTTTTCTTAAATAAAATAAAAAGATTTTTTAAGGAAACCTGAAGAATTGAAAAGGTGTTGTTGTGCTATTGCTAAGGAACAAACATCAAATTTAATTAAAAGTGTATGTTTGTGTTGTTTGTGAAAATAAATATAAAAAAAAACACATCCTTGCAATCCTTTTCCTTATTACCAACAGCAACATGTGCCCTCCCTTCCATTAAATACTCCTCACATCACACAGAAAACACAGGTTGACAAAAGAATATGTTAAATCCGGAATTGTGTCTTTTTTGTTTTGTTAAAAATTTAATAAACATTCAACCGTGATGTTCTGATGTTTTGGATGTTCTGAATGTTTTAAATGTTGTTATCATTATTGTTTTTCTTAGATTATTAGCCATTTTGAAATTTACTGATTTAATTAAATCCAAACAAGGATTAATACTTAATGCCCTAACTGTGCTTATGGTGAATGGAACATTTAAATAACTTTATAGATTTTCTTTTATAATCCTATTAGCAACCTTCATCATTTCACTTATAATATGCAAAAACATTTTTCTCCAAAGGACCTTTGTGTCTTTCTTAAAGTTTTCCCCCTTTTCTTTGGCTTTTTCTTTTTCTCTTTGTTGTTGTTGTTGTTGTTGGTGGTGTTGTTGTTATTACTCATCACACAAAAAGGTCCTGTTCCTGACTATTAATAATTATGCATTTGCATATTATATGGAAGATTCAACTTTTTAGGGGATATACCTATTCTGTTCTTTTTTTTTTCTATCTTGACTTTTTGGTTTTTCTGACAGGATTTTTATCAACAATTGGCGATGAAATATCCACAAAAGAAAAAACACTCCAAACAGAAGGCAAGCAGGCAGACAGACAGACAGACAGACATATTCTTTTCGAGTCAAATGGAGAAGAAAAAAGCTAAAGCTACAAAACCAAAAAAGAAAAGCCAATACATTTTCCCCGGAAGCCATGAAAACATTTTCACAAATTTATGTACATACTTTGGCTAAAAGTTTATCATCTTCATCGTTCTCGTCTGTTTTTATTTTTTTGAGGTTTTTTTTCTTTTTTTTTGAGAAAAAAAAACATAAAATTTCTGAGTCTGTTGGTGTTGTGGCTGAGTGACAACATTATTTGGTTTTTATCTCAAAACAAGGTTTGGGAATTTCTATCTTTTCGTTTCTTCTAATTTTTTTTCTTGGGGTTTATATTGAATGAAATATGCGAGGAGATAATTTTGCATTAAAGAAATTCACTTAGAATGATTTGTAAAAAAAGAATTGGGATTAAAGGAGACTTTTTATGTTTAGAATGACAAATTTGTCTGGAGCAACATATGTTGGAAAGACAGTCAACTCCGCTTAAGTGGGACACCATGATTTAGGAATATTTTTTATTGGAGAAGACGTTTAATACAGTCAGTAATACAATACTTTTCTTAGTCAGTCATTAGTGCAAAGTAATTTATTTTCTGTAGATAGACCCATTTTCAAGAAAATGGATTATTTGATTCCATGTTCAATCCGAAGTATTTGTGGGCCTTGTGAATCACTCCGTTTTCAGTTAAATATTTTCTTTTCTTTTTTTTTAATAAGAATCTCTTAAAAGCAAAACAAAAAACAAATTGAGTCAAACAGAGCAAGGAATGTGTTCAACGCTTTTACTTCTTCTTAATTTTCCACCTTCACCACGAAAATTTTAAAATTCTGATTATGTCACAAACGTTTAACAAATCATAATTACTTTTTGTTTTTGTTCACGAAAATCTAAAACCACATTTATAATATCTCAATTGGTAAATATATTGACATTTATAAAAAAGAAAGGAGGCGGGATCCCAAGACCTAAATTAATAAGTTCCCATTGGTGTCTTTTAAAATTATAATTTTTTTTGCAGTAATAAAAATAATAAGCCAAATTGTCATCAACAGAAAAATTGAAGTTCTAGCTGTTTTATTTTTACGTTCAATGTTCAGTTAAGTTATATTTTTAATGGGACTTCAAATTATCTAAAAATGAATGAGAATTGAATTTTGTTTTAATTTTGTCAAATGTGAGCAAGATGAAATAAGTTTGAAGTCAAGAGACATTATGTTTTAAAAATGATTTCAAAAAAGTGGCTGAATAGCTGCTTCGAATAAATTCAAGCCGAAAGGCACAATTTTCGACTACTTCATGCAGCAATTAGGGCCGTTTATCAGCAATAACGCTCCGAATATTATCTTTCATGGCGTCTATCGTCTTGGGCTTATCTGCGCAATCAAGTGACTTCACACAAACGCACACACAATATTCCAGTAGTGTTTAATCACACGACCTTGGAGGCCACGCCATAGACGAAAGAGAGTGAGAAAAACGAATAAAAAGATGCGTTCTAAACAACGTTTATAGGATTTGCAAACCTTATTTAAGAGTAAGCTTATTCATCATAAAATGGCAAAACAAACTAAGTATAAATCAAGTGACAGCTGTCAAAAAACCAAACACAAGAAAGTGCCTAGATTGAAAACCACATGCGTTATTTTTGGTAACAATTCGGTATGAGTTTTCAGACCATGCAAATTTGTTGCCCAAAAATTAAAAATTCGATTTTTTTTTTAAAACGGCCCGATAGATCTTTGCAATATGTTATCGTAATTATTTTTCTTAACTTGGCTACTTTCGAACCCCATTGAACCGCTATTTTGTTTTAAAATTTTCTCAGAAACTATTGAACCGATTTAAATTTTTTTTTCTGAAGAAGCTCTTATATTGTATAAATAATATTTGATCAAAATTCGATACCTCAAAAATCTTTTCAGCATTTTTTGATGAAATTCAATTTTAAAACATAGTTTAAAAGCACTTAGTAACTGTATACCAAAAATATTAAAACAATAAATGTTCGAATTTTATATATACAATTTTTGTTTAAATTTTGTATACATTTTTCATTTAAACATTTGAAAAAAAAAATATAAATCAAAGGGAGAGAAATTAAATTGCATTTTAATTTTTAAAGTATTCTTTTAAATCTTAAGATATTAGAATACTAGATACTAATTTTAAACAACCTACAGTAAAACATCACCCACTGAAATGTTTTAAACATCTTTTTGCATATCTTGATGTTATTATCTGTAAAACCAAATTAATTTCAAGTCGAAATATTTGTTGGTTCTTGAGACATGGCCGACGAAAAAAAGTATCTCCAATGTATGAACTTTTTATGACCATTTAATTATTTTTTACTTCCCGAAGAAAGTTATTGGAGTCGGTCCGATTTGTGGAATTAAAAATGTTGACATTTCGCGACGTTTCAAGGTCCCTAGAGTTTTAATAAAGAATTTTTAGAGAGATATCTCTGCGTGCGTCCGTACGCCTCCTGCACGTTCGGGAAGCTTTTTTCGTCGTTTATATCTCAAGAACCAGTAGAGATATCGACTTCAAATAAATGTTGATATACAGTTAATAATGCAGAAAGCTGCAAAGAGGACTTTCAAAAAAATTGTTTGGGCGGTTTTTGTTACCATACACATTTTTAAAAAAGTGAACATTTTGGTTTACCCAAAATATCTCACGAACCCGTAACGCTAGCGACTTGAATTAAATGTTATATTATATATTTTCACCTCTATATTATCTCCAAAATAATTGTATGCAACAAAGAATAGCGTTTTTGAGATCTGGTAAAATTTTGAGAAAAGTCGAATTGACAGTTTTGTACAAAAAAAAAACCTAAAAAAAACATTACTAAAAGTTGGTAAAAATTTATTTTCGACTTAAATATCTTTTAAAAATTAAAGATATTATGCTTCAAACTAATTGAATCTTATAAAAATTATAGTTTTCAATAATCTGTTAAATTTTGGGAACGATCTAATAGACAGTTTTTTTTGTATACAAAATGAAAACATATAAAAACATTACTAAAACTTCGTAAAAATAGATTTTCGACTCAAATATCTTTCCAAAACTCAAGGATATTGACTAAAAACTTGTTTCATCTTATAGAAAATATTGTTTTCAACATTCAGTAAAATTTTTGGAAAGATCCAAAGTTCAGTTTTTTTATTCCAGAAATGCCCCTAAAATTGGTAAAAATTGGTTTTCTACTAAAAATCTCTTTAAGAAAATAGATTTTGAAACTAACCTATTTCATCATATGCATCATATGCAACATATTGTTACTAATTTTTTGTTAATTTTTTTAAGAATAATTCAACGGACAAGTTTTCTAACAAAACCGAAAACCTATAAACCTTTTAGGCAATATACTAAGCGACTAACGGGATGGGAAGTTATCAGTTATCATCCCAGTCTTTTTTATATTTTTGTACGTGGGCAAGGTCAATTAATTAAAAATCTCTCTTAAGTGCTAAAAATCTGCAACATTTCGCTATTTCATTTTATTGAAGGATAATGGAGTATTTTTTTAAATTTAAAACTCTTTTGCTTAATAACTTTGACGTTTTTTCTGTCAGCTAATCGGAATGCTATTAAGTCAACTCGACTGTAATTTCAGCTTTAAGAAGTTTTTTTTATGTTCTGTACATTTAACTACTAAAGTATCATATGAGATGAATTATGTCTGCTCTTAAATCACTTTTCTTAGCATCTTAAAGGATATTCTTGGTTCATTTTTCGTCTACAAATAAAATGAAAAATTACAAGTTTGGTGTTCTAGAAACCTCAGAAAAGAAATATTCGAAAGAAAGTTGAAAAATTGCCCACATAGTTGATATTACATTTCAAGTCAATTACTTTGCTTTAAATAGATGAAAAACGTTGCTTTTAACAAAATCTTTTCGGAACAGACCTTGACAGCTTAGGACAGACTTCATTTTAACAAAAATAAAAAATGTTTTAATGTTTATGTTTTTGATCAATTTATACCAAATTTAAAAGATTTAGTTATATCTGTTGCGCAGTACTCCATAAACGTTTCTGCAAATTACAAAACTAACTTCAATTAAGGTTTCCAAGTGGAATTTTTAAGTTAAAAAAATAATTACTTTTTTATTGGATGCATTTACTGGTTGTTCTTTTAAAAAAAACCACCTGAACTCGAAACAAGCACGAATAATTTTTATAATTGGAATCAATAGAGTCAAGTTCTGTCTGCCTTGATTTTGTTTTAAAGACAGAAAGAATGAAGGAACAAAATAAAAAGCAAAGCAAAGCAAAACAAAATAAAAGGAAACCTTGCATGAAAAAGAAAAACATTGCATGCCTGGACGACGACACTCAATGTTTTGCAAACCCATGCAACTAACTTAATTTAACAACTCTGCACCTCATTGCAAACTTTATGATGACATGCCCTTCACTTCTATGCTTTCCTTTCTACCACTTAAATGTGCCACCTGTAGCTGACTGCAGTTATTCCCATGAGACCATACCATGTCTGTGCTAATGCACCTTGCAACATACCTACATATCTACAACTTGTTATTAAGCCCTGTTAGCTACATATACATATCTATGTCCTTGTATAGGTTAGGTTTAGAGTATGTACAAGTACATATCTTCCACTGGTCTGTGTCCTTTAGTCCTTGTCCTTCCTCCTTAGTCATCAAAACTATTTTTGCAAGTGTAGACCATTGTAAGCTCTTCTGTTGCACGTTATATTATATATGAGAGAATTGTAATCTGATTTCATCTTATTTTCTTCTCTTTCCAGGTGAGTACACTGTGGACCAAGTTGGATCCTTAAGGACATAAATGCGTTTACAAAGTATGTTGTATACTCGTAGTATATAGGATGTGTATGGTATAGCTTGCGTTGCTTTGGAGCTTCCTTTTTGCTCCTAGGATTCTTGTGTGGTAAAGTTGTATACTATCAAGCACGGGGGGATGTTATTGCCTTGCTGTATATTGGTCAAAGCCTCCTTGCGTCCTTGCTGAACAAACATATCTATACGTACATAATAGAGACGGTAAGATGTTTTTTTTTTAAAGTGCAAAGTCATAGTTCGAGGAAGGAGGAAACAGGAAACGACGAAGAAAAAATAACTTTACTGTGGCGAGTTATTGTTATGAGGTTTCGTTGCAAAGTTGTTTTCTATTTAACTTTTTTAGTATAAGATTTTATTCTTTTTTTTTTTGATGAGGGTACTGATTACGGTCAGTCACCAGGGGTAACCTATTGAAGCAAAATGTTGCACGGTAGTTGGGTTGCAAAGTGGGTTGTTTTTTCTTCTTTCTCAAAATAACACAAAGTTATGAAGTCCTTATCGCTGCGAAGTTACCTTTTGAAGGAGTTGTTCGGAAATGTAAATACATTTTTATTACAATCATACAGAGAGAGATAGAGAGCAGGTGGTGGAAAAACATTTCTCCAGAATTACTATATTCTGCTTATTTTCTACTTTGTATCATGGGTCTTATAGACGACGAAAATGGTTTGAACCAATGTAATAAACGGAACTGGAACTATAACAGAAAAAAAATCTATTCCACTGTGTACTGTAAGAAAGAATAACACTTTCGACGACTGCTTTGAACTTTTTGATTACATTTTCGTAGAAGAGTCATTTATACAGAAATCTGCAACATTTATGAACGTAACACTCTTAAAAAGTTTATGAATACCTTTAATCTTAACGAAAACAAAAAAATGTTTCACCTTTAAAAGGTTTTATTTAGGGAATTGTCTTGATTTGGCATTGATTATATTACGAATAATATTTTCTGTTTTTAGATAGTCATTTGGGTAAACCTTCAATACCATTGAAACAAGACTTTTGTATTCGAAAAACTCATACAAAGTTAAATTAATCACATTTTTCAAGTTTTCCGAAATAGAATTCTATCGTCTTGCTATAAATTTAAAATAACATTAAGGGTAAAAGGATATAAACGAAATCCTCTAGAAAATAATTACAGGCAAAATTCCTATACCAAAAATTCCATCAAAAGAAGTTTTAGTAAGTGGTCCGGTTTTCCGAATTGTAAATTTAAAAATTTTTCAACGTTTCGTATCTTAAGAACCAGCAAAGAGATCAAATGTAATTTAACAATCTATTTTAAAAAAGTGAACGTTTTGGTCGATCTTAAATATTTCAGGAGAAAATACTAAAATCTATCTAAATTAAATTGTATTCTTCTTATTAAAAGTCACAGTTGATTTTTAAATCAAAAAATTGAAGAACAAAAATACTTTTAGAAAAGTTTAATAAGAACATCCACAAAATATAACTTAAAATTTTCGTCGCAAAGGTTTTCTTCTGGCAATAATTTTTTTCGGAAATTACTCTTTTACGTCTGGTTTTGGAGATATTACTATTAAAAATTAAAAAAAAAAACATGTACAAGGCTTTTTGAGAAACTAGTAATAAAATAGTTTTCATTGGAATTGGTACTGGTTTTCCAAATCTGGATTCTTATCCTTATAAGTTGTTAGATTTGACCTATCTTGCATACATTTTAATAGCCATTTAAAGAGGCAAAACGGTTTTAAAGTGATTTTTGTTTTTGTAACTAATTTTCTTCAAAACAAGTCTTGCACATAAAGTGTTTGAAATATATAAAATGATTTAAAAAAAACGGTCTTTTAAAAATTTGAATAGAAAACATTTTTCAGAATCGTGAAAGCATTAAATTCAAGGTGTTTCCTTAAAATCATCATTTTTGATTGCCTTCAACATTTTTAAAGGGGTATATTTTAAAAACCTGATGTGATAGAAAAATGATAAGGCACTATTCGAAGTGAGGACAACTTAATTCTTTAAACAAAAAAAAAACTAAGAAAAAACTAAATTTTTCCGACCATTGAAATTTGTAAAAATAATTTCCTAATCAAAAGTCTTGAGAAAAATTAATAAAATTGATTTAAAACTATTTTTATAGACAAAAAAGTTTTTAAAATTTGGTAACATTTTTAAAATAATTCAAAATAATTACAATAATTACAATAATACAAAATATTACATCTAAAAAGACTAACTTTCAAAAATTGGTAAATATGTTTATATGTACATAGAAAATCTTGAGAAAAAAAAAACAATGACCTCTACCAATTTTTACCTGTTAAAAATTGCGTTATACAAGCTTAGTTTTTTATAAAGATCCAAAAAACGAAAACTACTAAAATACTATCAAATTGGTTAAACATCTCGAACATTTAGGCAGAAAACAGTTCAAAGTCCAAATTTTAGTTTTAAAGCTTTTCGAAGGTCCTAAAACGCCAACTTGGCATATTTAAAAAATCTCCTTTTTTTTAATTAACTGAAGAGCTTTTTGACCCTAATTTTGTTTATTGAAATCTGTAATCACCTTTATCCAGTTTTAACAAATACATAGTAGTATATGTATATGACGCCTTCAGCTTTTGCAACCCCAAGATTCGTGCAGATCTGCACATTTTTATAGATATCTGTAAAAAAGTAAAATTCAGTTACTATCTTAGTATTAGAATTTTTACATTCTAACATAAAATTTTTGAAAGACTAAAAATACATAAATCAAACATAAACACATCGCATAAAAACGAAAAACCAACTTTTTTAATTCTATTTTCCAATATCCAAATGCAATAGTACGTTATTCTAAATTTCATTACTTTTTCATCATGTTGGCCCATAAAAAAGAACCGGCCACCAAAAAAAGCATTAATCAAAAGAAAAGCATATAAAGCAGAGGCTGAGGCAGAGGCAAAAGATAGGGCAGAGGCACATTTCCCTTACCATTTCCTCATTTCTTCGAGTGGTTATTGCTTTGGATTTTCAAATCTATTTTTTGTAGCCGGGTTTTATTGTGTTTACACTCATCAGCCATTCAGCGTTTTCTTTTTGTTTTTCTTCAAAGAAAAGTCGTAAAAGATTTTCGCCAGCAGCAGTGATCAGCATCAGCGGGCTATATGAAGCTGTTTTTCACGTATAAACAACGTGCCTGTCGTGCATTTACGCGTCACTTACGAATATCGAAATCGGTATCGGTATCGGCACACGGTGGTGTATATGGTCTCTATGGTGTGTATTTAGGCGCTTAGCCAAGAGCCGGCAAACGCTCCGCCGCTGATGACGTGTAGCAAGGAATTCCCAATAGACTTTATCGAGGGATATTAATATGATACAATATACTCGTACTAAGTCGATTCCATTGTGCCGTAGAAAAAATTACAACAGTCATTGTTAATGCCGGCTAAACACATATTTTGCTGAAAGAGTAAAGTTTACTCATATTTAAAATTAAGTTAGGCATATGTTATGTTATGACGTCATACTGTGCACCTCCCTCTTTGCCTTCCTGACAATTTCAAAACACAAAGCCAAAATGTAATGATAATAAGGAAGCGTTTAGCTGCGATTTAAATTTAAATTTAAAGCGAACATTTATACCTTCTACCATAAGTCCACGGTAGATTTATTTTCGTATGAAAATGTGTGTTCTTTGTTTATACACATGTATAGATACAAAATTTATTTTTGCCGGTTGTATTCGGATATGAAGAAAAATAGGACATTTCTAAATAAACAACCTATGACGATATAGTTTTGTTTAAATTTGTATTTTTTAGTACTTTTGATTCATTGATTTATTTTTGCCAAAGTTTTATTTTATGATGAAGATTTTTTTAAGAAAAGTTTAATCGGTTTTAATTTTTTGTTTGTTATCCCAAAAGTCAAAACAAAAATACAAGAAGTCAATAACCTCAAATCATATAATCGATAAGACAAGGTTAAAAACTAAAAAGGTTCATATGAATCAATTTAAATTGAAGCTTGTAAAGTTTGTCATTTGTTTTCGATTATTCTAAATCTCTTTTGAACAAAAGGATTCTGTAACCATTTTGTAAGATTTATGATAATTTTTAAAGCACTTAAAAATGTATGTCATTGATGGGGAAGACATTTTTGGGATACAATTATTCTTACAATCTTTATCCTTTGACCATCAATAGCCCAGGATTTTTTGGACTAAACAGAAAAAAAACTTTCTTCTTAAGGAAATTTTGTCATCGATTTATTTTCATACGTACAGTCAGAATTTTGGTTTCTTAAGATTATTTAAACTCGAAAACTTATGAAGCAATTTTCTCGTATTCGCTTCCTTTTTGACTTCAAACGGTTTTTTGATTTTTGATAAATTGTTAAAGTCGAAACCGACGTTTTAAGAAACTTACAATATAAATTTAATTAGAGAAATAAATAGATAATTGTCACTTCTAATGTTTTGCAAATAGAAAATTGTATGTAATGAAAAATAAAGATTTTGACTTCAGGAGTGGTTTTTGGAAATTTTGAATTGACAGTTTATTTTTGATATACAAAATAAAAACCTAAGAAATACTACAAAAAATTGGTTTTCGGCACAAGTATCTTATGGGTAATTGAAAGTTTTGACATAAATTTTTTTTATTTTTAAAACATTATTGTAAATATTTGATAAAATTTAAAAAAAAATAATTGATTGTTTTCCTTAAAAAAAAAAAACTTGCTTAAAAAAACTGGGATAATGTATTTGTGATTTAAATATTATACAAAAAAATGAAAGTATTGTCTTGAAAATTATTTCATTGTACACAAGATTTTGTTGCGTCAATATAAATTAACAACTTTTTTTTACTAAAATTGATACCTAGATTAAAGTCAAACATGACAGTATATAGTCGAATAAAGTGGATCCAGCGAAGCCGTCTGCTTGTCTGTCTGTCTGTTCTCGTCCTTCTAGATTCAAACATTTGGTCAATTGAGTTAAAACTTGGAAACTAAGGTTTTAAGTAGACTGGCGTTAATTTTTGTTTCTTTTTTTTAAGACTAAAAACTGCAGCAGTAACAGTAGTCCTCGCTCAAAGTTCTTAGTGAAAAATCAAAAATTCGAATCTTTCCAAAAACGGTACCATAAATTTGCCTCAAATTCTTGTTTTCTTCTTTCAAAATAAGATATATATTACTTGCGACATATAGGAACTATATGGCAAGTTTTGCATTCGTGCAGAATTTTGTCTGCCTGTCCACGCTCCTACAGCCTAA
The DNA here is from genome assembly GCA_951509635.1 of Eupeodes luniger. Taxonomy (NCBI): domain Eukaryota; kingdom Metazoa; phylum Arthropoda; class Insecta; order Diptera; family Syrphidae; genus Eupeodes; species Eupeodes luniger. Next base: position 4,798,303 of record OX608074.1, read on the forward strand.
ACCATTGGGTCGATTGAGTTCAAACTTGGAAGTTAAGGTTTTGAGCAGATTCGCGTTAGGCGTTTTTTTCATTTTTTTTTTAAGATCAAAACTAACAGTGGCCCCCATACAATTTTTTTGGTCAAAAAACGAAAATTCGAATTTTCTCAAAAACAAACCGATAGATTTTTTTTAAATTTTCTCTAAAATTTTGTTTTTTAACGTGGCTTTTTTTAATAAGAAAAACATATTTTTGTATTGCTCAGGAAAGGTACCGCTCATAGAACCGTTATTTTGTTTTTTAATTTTCTCAGCAACTTTTGAACCGATTTCAATAATTTTTTTTCTGAACGAGCTCTTATATTGCCTTAACAATATTTGATTATCAAAAGTGCAATTTTTTATTGTTTGGATTTTTAAAAAATATTGAAATTTTTTTTTTCAAAATTCTATATCTCAAAAACGGGTGAACATTTTTGTACGAAATTGAAATATAGAGCGTATATTTACAATCACTAAACAACTGCATACCAAAAATATTTTTAGAACAAAATTAAAAAATTTTATATATTAAAAATTAATTTAAAAAAAAACCGCTCTAACGATTTTCAAAAAAAAAAAAAATTGAAAAATCAAGGGTTTTTTGATTTATAAAATGGCATTTAAATTTTTGAAGACAAACTTATTTTTCAGGTATATTTTTAAATTTTATATAGATAATTTTTTAAACAGACTCTTTGCATACAGGAGCAAGTTCGTGCGACCCAGTCGTGCACTTTATTTTTGTATTGCTCTAGGGGAAGGGTTATTTTGTTTTTGAATTTTCTCGGGAACCGATTCAAATATTTTTTTTTGAACAAATTCAATAGTTGAATTTAAAAAATGTTTTTTAACTTCCCATAGGCAGTTATTGTAATGGGTCCGATTTGTCAAATTGAAAATTTTGACATTTCTCGACGTTTCAAGGTCCCTAGAGTCGAAATAAAAGATTTTTAGAAAGATGTCTGTGCGTGCGTGTGTACGTACGTTCGTACGTCCGTACGTCCGTACGTTCACGACGTTTTTTTCGTCGTCCATAGCTCAAGAACCAGAAGAGATATCGACTTCAAACAAATTTTGTTATACAGATAATAAAGCAGAAAAATGCAGGAAGGGCTCTCAAGAAAATTCCGTGGGCGGTTTTTTTCCCATGGCAGTTTAAAAAAAAAGGTGAAAATTTTGGTTAACCCTAAATATCTCACGAACCAATAACGCTAGAGACTTCAATTAAATTTTATATAATATATTGTAACGTGATACCAAACAAGTATATTTTTTGAAAAAATCTAATTAATTGTTTTGTTTTTACAAATCAAAAAACTGAAAAAAAATGTATCACCTCGAAAATTATACAAATACAAAATGATTTTATCTCCAAAACTTTGCGCAACGAAAAATAACGTTTTTAACATCTGGTAAAATTTTGAAAAAAATCGAATTGATAGTTTTTTTTATAAAAAACGAAAACCTAAAAAAACATTGCTCAAAGTTGGTAAAATTTGAATTTCGACTTAAATATCTTTTCAAAAATTTGAGATTATGGCTTTGACTTTATTTTATCTTTTTTATCATTCGGACAAATTTTGAGAAAAATCAAAGTGATAATTTTTTTAAAAACCTAAACAACAAAAATTAATTAAAGTTTGGTAAAAATTGAATTTCGACTCGAATATTTTTTCAAGCCTTTGAGAAATTGGCTTTAAACTACTTTTATTTTTTAAAAAATATTGTTTTTAACATTCAGTAAAATTTTGAAAAAAATCGAATTGACTGTTTTTGTACAAAAAATAAAAACTTAAAAGAAAATTTAACAAAAGTTGGTAAAAATTGATTTTAGACTCAAATATCTTTGCAAAAATTTGAGATTATAGCTTCTAGCTAATTTGATCTTATAAGAAATATTGTTTGAATATTTGGAAAAATTTTGAGTAAAATCGAATTAACAGTTTTTTTTTACAAAAAATAAAAACCTAAACAAAAACATTAATAAAAGTTTTTTTAAATTGATTTTCGACTCAAATATCTTTTCAAAACTTTGAGATATTGATTTAAACTACTTTTATCTTTTAAAAAATATTGTTGTCAACATTCAGTAAAAGTTTGAGAAAAATCTAATTGACAGTTTTTTTTACAAAAAATAAAAACCTAACAAAAAAACAATACTAAAACTTAGTAAAAATTTTCTTTCGACTGCAATAGCTTTTCAAAAATTAAAAATATTGTCTTCAAACTTTTTTATTTCACAGAAAATATTGTTTTCGATATTCATTAGTTTTTTTTTTATAAAAATCCAACAGTCCATTTTGTTATAAAAAAATAAAATCTACAAGAAATAAAACGCAAATTTGGTAAAAATTGATGTTCGGTTCTTGATATCTCTCAAATTAATTTCATTCATCCAATTTGTAAAAATTTAAGAAATGCTCCTAAAATTGGTAAACATTTGTTTTTGACTAAAAATCTATTTAACAAAATTAGATTTTCAAACTAAACTATTTCTTTATATTAAAAATATTGTTGGTAATTTTAAAATTTTTGAGAATAATTCAACTGACAACTTTTTTAACCCAAGACGAAAAACTACAAACTTTGAAGCAAGGCAAATCGACAGACGGGATGGGAAGTTATCAGTGTGGGTCGCATCCCAGCCTCTTTTTTTTGTTTGAATTGGAAGTTATTTTAACGGAACCAATTTTGACTTTTATTAACTTTTCAAGGTCCCTAACATCTGAGTTCATGGTTTTTAGAGAGATTTCGTCCGTACAATTGGGATTCCTGTTTTTCGTCGGCCATATCATAAGAACCCGCAGAAATATCAATTTCAAATAAATTTTGTTCTACAAATAACTACTTTTCGACTCAAAAATTTAGGGAACAATTAAAAACTGACTTCAGAATTAAAATTTGTTAAAAGCTTGTAGAAAAATCTAATCGATTATTTACTTTGAAATCCTTTTCTTTTAAACAAAATAGGAGATATTTTTTAACAATCTTGTGTTGTTTTTGATTTAAGTCTTCAATTTAATTGTATCATCTAAATGTTGTACAATGCCTTCATCATTTTTCAATTTCAATTTTTCTGAAACGCGTTATCTTCTTTTTAACCAATTTACTTAAATATTTAAGACAAGTTGTTTTGCTTCTATGAAATATAATTAATTCTGATTGAAATACTTCATTGGATTTGCTGTCCTTAAAATAATTTCAAAGTTATAATTTTTGATGTTTATTCAAAAGAATTTATTAAACTTTTTACAAAAAAAAAAACAAAAATCAATAAAGTAAAAAAAAGGAGCGCCAAGTAACTGTTCATAATTGAATGTTTATTTTTTGTTTGTTATAAAGAAAGTCCGAAAATTGACTTTTTTTCTTCATCAGTTTTCTTTTTTATTTTTGATATTGAAACACGAACCTAGCTTACCCACGCACAATTAGTCCTTTTTTAATGGAATCCTTCAACATAACAACGAAAAATTAAACTTTTTTCTTTAGATTTAAGAATGCCGTGAAATACCATTGATGAAGGTGAAAATAAAAATGAAATTGAAACAACCCTCAAGATATGTTGCTTATTCAAGTGAATAAACACCAAACAAAAAAGTAACAACAAAAACAAAACCTGGAACAAAACCCCAAACCCAGTACAGTCTAAGAAAGAAGAAAAAGAAAAGCTAACAAATTCAACCTTTAAGGTGCTTCACGTCTTTGGATGGGTGGTGAAATGTTGAAAATCCTTAAACATGATATGGGTTAAGATTTTTCAACTTTATTATTCATCCTTTTCATGAAGTTTCTTAAACACACTATGAATTAATTTATTCTGAATAAATATGACAACTTAATTGATACCGCTCAGAATTTTTTTTACTGAATTTTGGGTGGTTGTTTAGGTCTTAAAAAAACCCTTCCTACAATTTTTAATTTATCCCGAAAACTTTAATATATAGATTAAAATAATCAAGAATAATTTATGAACACAATTTATAAGCTTGACTTGTGGTCAGTTAGAAACATTGAATTACAATCTCAGATACCCTCTGACCCTAAGATTTATACAATTTAATCCGTACATAATTATTTTGTATTTAAAGCTTAAAGCTTCACATGTACGATACATATGTACATAAATCTTTGCATTCAATTTAGCTTAAGGAATGCAGAAACCTTATCTAACCCAACATAACCTCAATCCTCACCAAATATATTGGACAATTCAATAATCTTAAGTCCTGTCACACTTCAAATTAATTCTATTACGTGTTACATTCTCAACCTTACTAAGGACGATAAGTATATATACGGTATCTTCGTTCTCTCCGTTTCGAGGAGCTAAACGCATTTGTTAAATTTACTTCAACAATAGAAGCACTAAGCAGAGAAAATAAGCCAAATCCTTGGGAAATTAATTGAATTCTAGCACAACACATTTAAACTAACATACCACATCATCATCATCCCTTATATGAAATTCATCTCTGCCTTGAACAGACTCAGACCGAGATAAGCCCTCGCACAAAATATGTATTTGATGTTAATCCATACATTTAAGCTTCCGGAACCGGAACCCAAACCAATTCACTACCACACAACATGATGCTATAAGAACAGGTAAATATAAATGTTGGAGGCAACTGCGAAGTCACTTAATTTTCTAAGTAAAAAGAGATTAATTTCGTTCCATTAGCCGCAGAGAGAAGTATAAAAGTACATAGATACACATCCCGAGGATATAAAGTTCGATTCCATCGACCTCATCATCATCCGCAAGGTTAAATTGAAGTTGTTTTTTATCTCCTTTTATTTTCATCCCCTAAATTTGTTTTCAATACTTAAATAATAATGTTTTTTTTTTTTTTTTTTGTTGGTTTTGTGCAATGCGGGTCCATAACATTTTATGATTCCTTAAATTGTCAAATGAAATTACGTTTTTTCCATCATTTTCCAATTTATTTAATTTTCCATTACGACAGAAAGCTTTGCTTCAAAAGCGTCGCCGTAGTCGTCGCTCGTCGTGTTGATGTCAGGACCTTATTGTCGGGCAAAAATGTTTATGGAGTGGGAGGCAAAAAAGTGGCCTCATTCCCTCGTGTTCTACTTTTTCAGAAATTAATGATACTTTTATTTTGCAATTTAGTCAAAAAGAACAAAAAACAACCAAATACAAAATATATTGGTCAAAATTAATTTACTTTTGAATGAGTTCATTATTTTATTTTTGTGAAAGAAAAACAATAAAATCGGATAATTAAAAGCAAAAAGTAAATACATTAATTTTAGTAAAAAAATAAAGTGAAACAGTTTGAGTTTATGTTTTTATTTTTTTTACTAATATTTCAATTTATTTTGTATATTTCACTTTATTTTGTATTCGACACAAAATGTTTAATTTCAGGAAATCGGCTTACGATATTAATAATGCTTTGGGGAAAGGGTCAATTTTAATTGCTTTTCAATATAAAGGAATCAACTTAGTTTAATAATTGAATTTAAACTTGGATACCTTATTTTATTTTGGAAAAGTGAAAATTTAAGGAAAAGCTAGGGGTAAACTTTTCCTTTTTGTTATCGTAAAAAGAAATTACAGAAATAACAAACACATTTCACTTAAAAACTTTTTAATTTTCCGCCAAAATCAAAAAGCATTGGAAAGATATTTCGGAATAGGGAAAGTTTTATGCATTTCCAAATTAGTTTCAGTTATTTGTTGGTTATTTTCTAACTTTCAAAATAACTCAAATTAAGGAATTAATAAATAGCCGCTTTTGCTTTCATAATTTTAAAGCTAGCATACATTTCAAATAAAGTCTATGAACAATAAAGGCAAACATCGGCCTTTACGTATCGAAATTTATAGATTGGCGCTATTCACTTGTTAATTCGTCTATTCTCAAAATCCATGCAACATTTTAAGGCAAAAGAATTCAAATTTAGAGCATAAGCGAATGGACTCATTCATGATTTTTTCTATTTAAGTTAATGGTTGCCTAAACGCTAGATTCTGCCACCTCCATTTTCTCTTAATCCGCTTATTTTAAACAGTTGAAATATATTTTACGCCATAGCCAACCCATATTGTATTCTAGATGTGTATTGATACATAATAATTAAATTGAGTATACTTACGATTTGATTTTTTTTGGAGAAAAATGCTAGTTTCGACAGCATGCGAAATTATCTAAACTCTGTCAAAAAAAAAAGGTTTTTGTAATTTTGTTTTGCCAAAAATACTAAAAAAAATATGAAACTAGCGTTGGTACTCGTGCGGGAACTCCTGCAACCAAATTTTTTTTTCAAATTTCAAATTAAATAATTATTAATCAACCCAAACTCAGTCGACTGTTCTGCAAGAAGAGTTGTCAACAGAGGTACGCCTCAAAGCAGTGTCTACACTTCTCTCTTCTGGAACCTGTTAGTCAATAAAATTCTAACTAATTGGATGTAGAGTGTCTTTGACTGATTGCCTATGCCGATGACGTTGCTATATCAGTTTCAGGGAAACATCTTAATAAACAAAAATAACTCTTACACAAGTCTAAAAATAAGCTTATATAAGCACATCATCGGGCTTAAAACCCTAAAACTAATCTACATAAATATGAGCATAGATATAATTTTTTCTTATCACCAAAAACTTTCTTTTTGATCTTGGTTCCTCTAATAAAAACACAACCATAGGTGAATTATAAAAAAAATTAAAAAAAATGTCGGCTACACCTTAAACCACTTCTACGAAACATTTAAAAATAATTTGAATTAAACCCAAAATCAAACGGGAATAGAAAAGATACAGACAATCAATCTTCATTTTTATATTTTTCTTGGGATGAGTTTTTATTTCAAGTATAAGGTGTCCCTGAAGTATGGGCTGAGTTCACATTTACCATAAAAACATTCCGGTCGTTTCATCTCCTGGATAAGCTCATCCTGAGACCACTCATATTGGAAGAAAGAACTCATCCCAAAAAATATGGAATACCGGGAAACTTAATTATCGAAAGAAATAGTTTGTGCATTCGATAAACCATTTCTATTGGTTTATTATTTTCTCAGTATTTGCTATTTTTATTTTAATTAAAAATTAAGTTTTTCAATAAATTGTACTTTTTTGTTCAATAAAAGAAAAGGGAGACTTATGTAGTTACGAGTAAAGTTTAATAGAAGAAGTATTGGGTGCATTAATTTATGAATGTTTTGATTTTGTTTAATATATGTATAATCGTCAATAAATTTGCTCTCCTCTATTTCCTTTCCCTCAACATTTTTCAAGCAATTTTAAATCATATTTTAAGTAAACAAAGTAGCAAATAGTACGAATACGCCACAGTGCACCCATATTGCTTAACAGAAAATTGTAATTTAATCAGTTCATACCAAACTGCATTCTACCAATCATAGACTACTTTAAAAACCAACAAAATAACTTTATGGCGAAAACATAAAAATTTCTAGGACCTCATCTTTCTGACACTCGTGAATATTCCTTCGCAGATTTGCTTATTTTTTCTTTCTTGCATGAACTCAATTTTTTGTGGAAAACATTTGGTTTTGGTCGACCTATTTATAACAGCATAATAAATATTATCCTCTCGTGTAATTCATTCATGCAAATGAAAAACTTCTCTTCCTTTACAAAAAATATTAAGGATCTACCCCCACCCATATTCGTATATCTTTCTACTATAAAATTTACAAACATCAAAAAACATATACGAATATACATATAAAACGGAATTATCGCCAAAGAGAAATGTGCATTAAAAATTAACTGAAGTTCAGGAAGCTTAAGCAATAAGCACAAAACACAGGCCAAGTCTCAAAGTAATTTATTCACCATAAACACTACCAATGTGTGCCTTCGCTGTCGCCGCCCGCTGGCGCTGCTTCGCTCTGGTCAAAAACGACAAAATAAGTCAACCATACTCCCGAGGGTACTGAGTGTAGAGGATAAGCTGATCCTACACGTAATGTACTTTAGAATTGGTCTGCTGGGTTCTTTCAAAAAAATACTTTACCAGCTGTAATTTATTTCACCACCACTACTGCTGCCGCCGCCGAACGCCCTGATGTTCTCCTTTACATAATTAATTCCTCATAATATACTGACGACAAAACAAATACTATATTATCCGCTTCCTGTAAACGTAAACGCAAATCTTAAAATAATCCGCTTCCAGAGCCATATCGTCCGCCACTGCCAACGCAACCTCCACCACCATCATCATCGTCATCATCATCTTCCAGAACACCAACTCCAACAGCACAAAGTTTAAACGCATAAATATTTTATCTGAAAGCGAACGCATTCCGAATGGAAAACTCATATGAGTTTGCTTCGGAAAGTGGATGCTAAATCAAAAGAATACCCCCGCAGGAATATAATGTTTGTGTGCTGTTGCTGTTGCTGTGCGAGACTCAACTCGAGTCGACTCCTTCGAGCGGACCTTTCCAACCCAGATAAACCCAAAAGCGCTTCCAAATCGTTCTGCACACCCAATTTAACAACCAAAGAACCACTCGCTCAGAATGCGGTGATATAAAAATATTTTTGATTTATTTATACCCAGAATTTGGAGTAGAGCAGAAAAGAAGCTATTCGTATTCATCACCACTCAAAATGTCAGGGATGATAAAAACTTATAAAAACCCACAAAAAAAGCTTGGAGATCCTTTGACAGTTGTTGGAGGTTTAATTTTTTTCGAGCGACTAGGGTGGGTGATATTTTTTTGGCTCTGGAATCAATTCGGCCAAAAAAGTGGTTATAATCATTTTGTCATTCATTCAAGTTGACAAAATGACGATGGTGCATTGTTGAGGTCGTCATTGATTGTCGTCGTTGTGGTGCTGCACTTGCGATTATTCCCAAGGAACTAATTGGGAACAAGAAATTTCATTTTCATCTGAGTCACGGGATGAATACGAAAACGAAATCAAATGATGAGGTATGGTGGTGCATGGGATTGGGATTGGGATTGTGGATGGGAACGACAACGAGGAAACAAAGATTGCAAAAGGCAAAGTGCCAAAAACTGTTTTTCAATATATGACGTCAAGTGCCAAGAATAAACTAACGATGTCAACATCCCAGAATAGATTCCGAGTATTGGCCAAACTTATGTTGTGCAAAGATCTGCTGGTTTTGATATATGATGAGTAATCTGTGTCAGTTAGTGCTTTGACATTAATATTCTGTATGGAAGCACGTATAGTATGTGGAGTAGTATGTTTGGAGGTGGTTCAAAACGAGATAAACATGAGGAAATTATCGATTAGAGCTTTGGACTTTTGGGTTTAGTTTAACAGCACATTAGAGAGCTGTCATATTGTCAATTAATTGAGAATGAAATTGTAACCTTGAATTTTGCTTAAAAAGGATAGATATCTGAGTATATTTTTGAATTATTATTGAAATCTATTTTTGCTATTTCACAAACAAAACAAACATTTTTGAGGGATTAAAATGTCCTGAATTCGAATTTGTTTAATGTGCATATCTGAAAATTAAATAGAAGAAAACCAAAAATTATGTTTTTAAGGCTAACGTAGTTCTGAACAATAAATTGTATGATGAATTTTCAAAGTTCAAATTCTTGTCATTTTAGCATCTTACTTGGTTTCTTGATTCCCATAAGTTATGAGTATTCATTTGACCCTATATGAAGTTTTGAGAAACCTTGAATTTCATACTTTCATGGTTTTGAAAAATAAACTTAGGAGTTAATTGTTAGTACTGATTTTAAGTATCTGCTCAAATTTTAAAAACACCCGTTTTTACTCTTATTATTATAGTTTTTCAACATATTCCAAAAACTTGTTATAGCATTGCTTAGACTACATATGAGCTAAACAAACAAAAATACTTTTCTTTAGGATCAAATTGAAAAAGTGTAACTTGATTGTAAAGAAAAAATGTCTTGACAAATTTTCGAATTTTGACAAGTAAATTTGAATTTTTAAAAGCAATCGTTTTGAAAGCAGAAAATTTTGACCGATAAAGAACATTTTAAGCTTATAACTGATTGCTTACTGAGACAAACTGTGTTACTGAGTGGTAAGCTTGAGTTTTCATAATGCTCGAACAAGTCAACCTGGATCATAAAATTGAGCTTTCAGGGATATTTTCACAATAGTCCAGACCTCTTTTATCATAGCTGTTTCTAATACCCACATGAGGACCCAGTCTGTAAAAATTTCAACGAAATTCTAAGAGAATTTGGTTTTATATTACATAACCTCAGAAGCCTTAAATTTAATAATTAAAGCATAATGCAAATAGTTATAAGGCAGTCAGCACAAAAAGAGGGGACCTAAGATTTTCTTTCGACATTTTTCATTTAAAAAATTACATTTTTTGAATCTCAAATTGTTATTTCAAGAATTTCAAAAAGTGTACAGGCAGAAATTTGAGTTTAAGTTTAAGTTTAAGTTTAAGTTTAAGTTTAAGTTTAAGTTTAAGTTTAAGTTTAAGTTTAAGTTTAAGTTTAAGTTTAAGTTTAAGTTTAAGTTTAAGTTTAAGTTTAAGTTTAAGTTTAAGTTTAAGTTTAAGTTTAAGTTTAAGTTTAAGTTTAAGTTTAAGTTTAAGTTTAAGTTTAAGTTTAAGTTTAAGCTTAAGTTTAAGTTTAAGTTTAAGTTTAAGTTTAAGTTTAAGTTTAAGTTTAAGTTTAAGTTTAAGTTTAAGTTTAAGTTTAAGTTTAAGTTTAAGTTTAAGTTTAAGTTTAAGTTTAAGTTTAAGTTTAAGTTTAAGTTTAAGTTTAAGTTTAAGTTTAAGTTTAAGTTTAAGTTTAAGTTTAAGTTTAAGTTTAAGTTTAAGTTTAAGTTTAAGTTTAAGTTTAAGTTTAAGTTTAAGTTTAAGTTTAAGTTTAAGTTTAAGTTTAAGTTTAAGTTTAAGTTTAAGTTTAAGTTTAAGTTTAAGTTTAAGTTTAAGTTTAAGTTTAAGTTTAAGTTTAAGTTTAAGTTTAAGTTTAAGTTTAAGTTTAAGTTTAAGTTTAAGTTTAAGTTTAAGTTTAAGTTTAAGTTTAAGTTTAAGTTTAAGTTTAAGTTTAAGTTTAAGTTTAAGTTTAAGTTTAAGTTTAAGTTTAAGTTTAAGTTTAAGTTTAAGTTTAAGTTTAAGTTTAAGTTTAAGTTTAAGTTTAAGTTTAAGTTTAAGTTTAAGTTTAAGTTTAAGTTTAAGTTTAAGTTTAAGTTTAAGTTTAAGTTTAAGTTTAAGCTTAAGTTTAAGTTTTACTATTAATTCGATTTTTCTTAAAATAATCAGATATTAAAAACGTTGTTCTTCGTTGTATTGAAATATTTTGGAGGTAATGAAAATTTTTGCTGGTAAAACATTTGAGGTGACGAATAAGAAGTTTTAATGGGAATTCCTTCAAAAACATGTACGTATTTATAAAAAAAGTAGAAAATTGTTTTTAAGAATGAGAAGAATTAAAATTATTATCGGAAAACTTTAACTGCTTTGAATTTATTTTTTGTGACAAAATTTCCAAAGGCAAAGCAAAAACAAAACAAAACGACATAAAAATATTAAATTTAAATAATTTTAAACTTTGTATGTATAATAAAGTACGAGTATGATGTTTGACTGTAAACAAAAAGTATACAAGTCGAGTATTATAAACCTACGAGGTAAATTGGAAAAATATCAAAATGAATCATTCATATACACGAGTATAGCCAAAGCCAATCCCCTAGGAGGACTAGGAGCTGCTGGATTATCATACTCGTACATTCTGCAGACCCAACAGGTTCATAAATAAACTTTTGATAGCAATTCGCTCTTCTGCATTTTCATTTGTGGTTTATATTTTTTATTTTATACTTAAAAAAGGGTGTTTTATGCTTAAAATGTGAATAGAATATCTGATAAGAATAAAAGTCACCTGTCAGATTATGGGTTCAGTTAACCTTGACTTGATCCTTAAAGGATTTATTTACATGTACTTATTTTGTATTCTGTTGAGGTCGTTCTTTTACTGTAAGTACCCAAGGACTTTTTAATACTTGCAGAATTTTTGAAATTATATTAAACACAACCACTTACCCAATAAAAGACGATTGAAAAGTACTTTTTTTAAAGGCAAACAAAATGGATTTAAGTTCAACAAATTGATTTGCAGTTAAGAAAATTTACATTTAAATAACTAACATCATATAATCAAATAAAATTAGTAAAATAAAATGAAATCAAATAAACTATAAATTAAATTAAAAAATAAAAATAATGCATAAAATATTATAAAATAAAATAAAATAAAATAGAATAAAATAAAATAATTTAAAATAAAATGACGTAAATTTATATTAAAGAAAACAAAATAAGAACAAATAAAATCAAACAAAATAAAATGTAAATTAAATGTGATTTAATAAAATAAAACAAAATAAAATTAATAAAGAATTAAAAAATAAATTAATAAAATTAAAAACAAATTTGAATTGAATTAAAATTAAAAAAAAAATAAACTGAACCAACAAAAATTAAGCTTTAGTCAAGGTTTTAACAAATAAAAGTGGCATTTATTTCAAGGCACAGCTTAGTTGTTGATCAAATTAGATTTTAACATTGATACACAAAGACTTTTAAAAAGTTTGGTTTATAAAAAACACCCTTTCGTAACACAAAATGTTGCTTTAAGCAGTTTATGCATCATCCGCAACCGTAGAGAAAAAAATCTGCAACTCAAATGTGATCTGAAATAAACACGTGTGGGCTTATTTTTATTTGAGCTACTTAACTGACGTATTTTTGTTATACGATAATAAAAAAAAAACACGCAAAGTTAGTCAAATAATTCTTTTGCGATGGAGCCCATCATATCCAACCCACCTTATGTTGATTTTTCAAGGAGGTGTGTTGTGCTTTACATGACAGTTAGACTTGCAACGTCTCGACGCGCTGCTCCACTTTGTCACTTTAGTTACGAATTAAAATAAAATCGAAATTTATTTTATTAAAAACTGCAGGTAAATTTAAGTTATTTGGACACTTTGCGAGATCTGTGCAACAGATGGGGCTATTTTTAAAGACACCAAATGGCGTAGATTTATTTATAAGAATTGTATTTATTTATTTCATATTTCGTTTAACGTTCGTGGGGCTTGAGATGTTTTCGTTTTTCTATTTGTTTGACTATGGATTTGGATTTGTTGCAGCACAGGCAGTAGTAGGAGCAGAAGTAGAAGCAGATGTAGTGCATCATTCGAAAATTTACAATTTCAAAAGAAAAAGGGCATATTTTAGATCTTGGCACGATGAACTATTACATCTTGGATTTGTTAATAGATTCAATTGACGTCATAGAAATTCTAAGGTGGACTTTCACTTTCTTGTTAGTAAAAACCTTCGAAAATTAAAAAAAGAAAAATCTTAATTTAGACTTTTGATGATGGGTGTTGGTGGTGGTTCTGGTGGTTAAGGTGGTGGTGAGAGATGAAGGATGGTTAAATTGCAGTGCGTGTGGTTTGGCTATACATATACACGCTTAATGCAGATGATGTTTGGTTTGTGCAGCAGCCGCACTGTATAATAATTAGAAGAGGAAAAGTGCAGACGATGCACTTTTATAATTGAAGTTGATTATGAATTTGTGCTGAATTGAAATTAATAAGTGCAATGAATGCGTCGGTGTTATCATTGTCGTACAACCAGGAAGAAGGAAATGTAACTCAATGTTTTGACTTGTTGCGTCAGTCATATAGACTTTTGCTGATATTGCAAAAAAATTATCAATAGTTTGGAACAAAGTTCATAAAAAAAATTAAAAATGCATTTTATAACCGACATAGGCTCCGACAAAATTGTCTCCGGGTTAGGAGGCGAGTTCGTTCAGTTAAAATTTAAAATGTATCTAAAATTTAAAAATAAACATCAATTAAGTTCTGGTTCACAACTTTTTCTTATTGCGAATGCTCTGGCGAATTTTTTGGTGAATTATAACACTGGGAATCAAAACTTCACTTTCCTAATGGGTTTTGTTGGCCTTATGTCAAATATGACTCCAAAATCACTGTTTTACGTCAGGTTTTTGAGATCTCACTTTTTAAAATTCGAAAAAAAAACAAAAATAAGCTTCATAATCTTTTATAAATATTAATAAATCGCTAAACCATTTTTGATAAACAGAAAAGGGCAAAACGGTTTGAAAATAATTTTTGTTTAGGTAACAAATCCGTCTTTTAAACTATTTTATCATTTCAAGTTTTTGAAATATAATAAAAACATGATCAAAATAGTGTTGAAAACGGGTTATTTAAAATGTTAGTAGTCGATTATTTGTCTAAAAATTCCGAAAATATACACTTTAAAAATTATGAGGTAGACAAAAATCATGATGATAAAACAGGACACTGACATAGTTACTTTAGACATTTCCTACAGTCCATAAATGATGAGGAAACAAAAAACATTTCAGAAATGTTTCTCAAAGCTTCCACACCAAAAACCAAATGAGAATCATTTCAGAAAAGTTTTTTAAACAATATTTCCTGAAATGTTTCTTTGTTGTGGATACACCTTAACATTCTCAAAGGGGATAAATAAAGACATGCTCTTAGAACAATTTACATGCTAGATTTGACTTCAGGGCACCTAAATGCTTTGAAAAAGTATTATTTTCTGTGTGTGACTGAGAAATAAGCCGGTCTAATCAACTACGGCCTTAGACCAAGGACGATTTTTGAGGATGTTTTTCAGAAATATTACTAAAGCAATCAGTAAATGCTTTCAATATTTTTTTTTTGAAGTGATTATTTTATAAATGGTGGATGTGCAATATTTCTGTTATGACTTTTCCTTTTTCTCAGGGCTCATAGCTGCACTAATAGAATTTTGGTAAACGTAATAAGGCAATGTATTTTTTGTTTGTATTATGAAGGGAAGGTATATAACCTACTCTTGAGACGTAGGATTTTTCCGATATATTTTTGACCAAATGAAGCAATTCTAAAGAAGAAAGTGAAAAACTTGGCTTTAAAATAGTTGGATAATTTTTTGCAAAAAAAGAACTAATCAGTATAAAAAAATCGTACGTAATTCCAAAGAAAATTTATTTTATAAGAAGAATTCAAAATTTCTTGTCAATGGGTTGAAAATTGTCTTAGTTATAAGTTCGGTCAACCTTAAAAATGCAGAATTTAAAAATAAATCCGTTTGAAGTTTTGAATAGTAGAAATCCATTAAAAATTATCTAATAACTTTAATACTAACATTCTAAAAAACTAAATACTTAAAGGTTTTTCCCCAAACAATATTCGAGGTCCTGGCTAAATTTGAAATAAAAAATAAATAGATTTTTCAAAAATTCTAAGGTGGTTTAAGAGGTCTTAATTCTATAAGTTATGTATGTTCAAATGGTGATGATATACCATTTCCTTAGGTTCACAAATTGTATCCTCATTTTTTGCCTTGAGCCTAAAGAACAAGTTCGTACAATCTAGTTGTGTACATTTTGTAAGTTTATAATTTGTTTATATTTTTAAATTCCAAAAATATCATCATATTATATCACATTATTTCAAAATAAGTTTATGTCTGATAAATTTCGTTGCCAAATCAATTTAATTTAAGTGACTGTTACCCCATATTTCATTCCATAGTTAAAATATAAATAAAATCTAAACCAATAATTAACAACTGTTCATCACTTTATATATCTTTCTGAATTAACTAATAATTTAAGGACCGAAAACACGCTTTTTGGCATCGAATTTTATTTAAAGATTAAAGTCGACTAAAATATCAAATCAGGCCTCTTTATCTTTATCCCAGAGTAGGATATGGGGCGGTCTAGACTGGGAGTCAAATTATGCAAATGAGTAAATTGTGTTTTTATTAATGACTTTTATTACACTGACTTTTACGCGGGTGTGCCCTTTGATGTAAAAAGGTGTGAATTAATTTTATTACACTGATGAGCTGAGCTGGTGATCCTTTTTTCGGGGGTGATCTTTGATGTAAAAAAAAAAGGTGTCATGAATATGAGGAAAACAGAAATAAAAGATTTTCCAAAAGAGGAATTTGAATTTAAATCTGAATATATCTTTATGGTGATGGACCTAGGTGGTAATTTTTTTATTTCTAATAGGTTTGTCGTTTGTAAGTATTGTTATGGATGCTGTTTTCATTGCTTTGGAAAGCAGAATAGAAAAACTTACAAATGTGTAGAAGGATATTTCTTTTGAAAAGTGGTTGTGGATTTTGGTGGTGTTTTTTATTGTGCAATCGAAATTTTAAAGGAACGCAATGTTATGACAACAACAACAGCAACAACAGCAACAACAACAACAACAACAACAACAACAACAACAACAACAACAACAACAACAACAACAACAACAACAACAACAACAACAACAACAACAACAACAACAACAACAACAACAACAACAACAACAACAACAACAACAACAACAACAACAACAACAGCAACAACAACAGCAAAAAGAACAACAACAACAGCAAAAAGAACAACAACAACAACAACAACAACAACAACAACAACAACAACAACAACAACACCAACAACAACAACAACAACAACAACAGCAACAACAACAGCAAAAACAACAACAACAACAACAACAACAACAACAACAATGTGTGTTTGTTCATGTAAAAATAAAAGAATAAAGAAAGTTCTGTCAATTCGATTTTTTAAATTTATTTCTTTCATTTTATTCCATACATATTTTATAGGATTTCGTTTTTATTTATCCAGGAGTTATGTTCTGTTGGAAATCCCAACCACTTAACAAAAACTTTATTGCCTCTTGTTTGTAGAACTTTTTCTACCAGAAATACATCTTCACTTTTTGATTTCATTAATTCTGCATCATAGAAACCGCCTTGTACGGGTTTTCCTTCAAAATCCTCAAGAAGATATGTTATAGGGTTAGTTTCTTGGATTTTTCTTATTTTAAAGATCTCAGTTGTCCAGTTCGGGGTGTATCCCTTTTCAAATACATGTTTATATTTGCTTATTCTTACTTTATCACCGACCTTAAATTTTTGTTTAGTTATTTCTCTTTTCTTGCTTTTGAAAAGTGGTAATATAGATTTTGAATTTTTCTTCGTTACATCTGCAGGATAACATTTAATGGTTTTGTGAAAAGAATGATTGTAATCATGTAGTAATTTCTTATAAATATTTATCCATTTATAGCTGCCATTGAAACTAAATTCTTTCCACATTTTTTCTTTTAAAGTTCTATTAAATCTTTCAACAATAGAAGCCTTTAATGCACTAAAAGTAGAGTAATGGTTAATTTTATATTTTCTCATTAAGCTATTGAACGTTTTGTTGAAAAATTCCTTTCCATCGTCAGTTTGAAAATTTTTGGGGGTTCTAGAAGAATCCATAAATATTTGTTCCATTCCTTTTGCAATAGTAATTCCTTTTTTGTTTTTCATTGGGATGGCCCATGCGAATTTCGAAAAAGTATCGATGACTGTCATTAAATAATTAAACCCCTTGTTTTGAGAACTATAGGGAATCATTTCAACAAGATCAGCCTGCCATAAATCATCATAACCTTTAATGATAACATGACGTCGTTTGAAATTTCTACGTGCAGGCTTATGCAACTCTTCCACAACCTGTCGTTTACTCATATTTGTAAGAAGTGAATTCAACAAAACAAAAAAGAAGTCTTTTATAGGCATATAATATGTATTATTTTTTATTTACTTTATTCCAATTTTTATAAAATAACATTAATTTCTTAATTCTAACTAATCGATTTTCTATCATGTAGCAAGCACATGTATCCGGTCCGAGTTGACACTGGTTTGATGACCAACAGCAATTGGAGTAATGGTGACCATGAATTGAGTCAACGTAAAATCCGTTTTCGAATCTTTTAAGAAAAGATATAGAACTTATAAATTCTTCATGGTGTTCATTTAATATTTCTCCATGATTTTTTAAGAAATCACAAATATCTTTTATAATTTTGTCTGAGTCCATTTTAAGTTCCTTGTTGTTTAAGTTTTGAATGCTAACTAACAAATTTTATTTTATTTATGAAAATTAAAAGTCTCATCTTCATTTTCACTCATATGTACAGTACATACATATATATAAGATACAGATATATAAAACTAATACAAATATAACAACATTTTTTACTTATTTTCATCTAATGGGCGTAAAGGGTACATTAGGAAATAGCGTCTTCATAATATGTTCAACTTTGTTTCTTATTTTCTCCTCAACATACTTTTCTTCTTCTATGGAGCCTTTAAGTTTTTGAGAAATTGGTTGCGATGCCTTGTTTTCTTGTTCCATATTTTTTATTGTTTCCTTTATCGAAGAGTCTGTGTGGGTTTTTAGCATTTGAATTTCCTTAGAAAAAGTGGATAAAACTTCCGTTAAAGAAGAATTTATGTGGTTTATAATGCTTGTTTCCTTTAAATTGATTAGATCATCAACATATCCTCTGCAGACAGCTTGGTGTGGAAATCTAGGTTTTTTTCCTATGTTGTTTAAATATCTATGCCCCATATCAAAATCACCCGATGGTAGGATTTTAAATCCGATTGCTTGAGGGCTTACATCATCTAAGCTTTTTTTTTGAAAAGGCTTGGAGCTCCTACCGAACTTGTCAACGTTCATCTTGTATATGCAAGTATTATGGTTTAGATTAATCTTAATATATGATATTTGATTCTTTTAGTTCTTCAATTATAGAATTGATTTCATTCTGATGGTTATTATTACCAGCATTTTTTGATGCTATTAAAAGTCTAAGTCTATTCACAAGTTCATTAGGATCATTCCAGAACACATATTCCATATTTTTGTTTGTGTATTTCATTTCAGTAGTATCAGAATAAGATCCACCGGTTTTTTCACTTTCAGCTTTAAGTCCGACAACAAGTTTTTTAATTATTTGAGTATATTTTGTACCTCTGTTACCCTTCATTCGTGAAGAACTGTCATGATTTATTCTATGTGCGTTGGTTTTTTGTAAAATTTTTCCATATTCTTCTAAGTCATTAGCATCATATTTGTGCTTACGTGGATTTTTCTTTAACATCAACTCAATGAGACCAGGAGTTCGACTAAAAGTTTCACCACCAATTATAATATCATTTTCATTCATTTCAAAGTTGCAACTACCTATTTTAACAGTTTGTGTGTTCACATCAAAATATGGGCCATAATTTGTATCACGATTCGATTCTGATAATATTTTTTGGGTGAAAGAAGATGTTTTGTCAGGCTCGTTCATACTTTTTGTTAAGAAAGGCATCCTGTTAGAACCTGTTATATTTTTTGGGGTGCTGAAAATAAGAGAATCGTCTATGCTTTTCAATTCCTGTGTTAGTGGACTTGTTTGTTCATGATCTGTTTCGTTCTTTTCATCAAACGATTTGAATAAAAGTTTACGACTTTTAAGTTTCTCTTGCTGAAAGTTGTCTTTCCTTTCATTCTCAATCAATTTTTTCAACGGCTCAACAATAGGTTTGAATGTGTTTTCCAATTGAGTTTCTCTCATATTTTGACCAGTTTTAAGTTGTAAATATTTATTTTTAAGCACATTTTTAGTTTTTACTAGATCTTTTAACACGTTTTCATCCATTTTTATAATTTATGAAAATATTATTTGCCTTTAACAAGCAAACTGTCTCAAACAGTGGTGTTGTCAGAATGTTTGGATTTTAAATGATAATAGTGTATTTATAGCAATGCAATTTTATTGAAACTATTTTTGTAGCGACCTTTTATAATACTGCTTTCCTTGTCTATAACCAGGAATCCAAAATTATCAGCCCAGCAGTGAGAACACAACTCCTTAAATTGATTAAATGTCATATCTGAATTAATATGATCTTTGTAAACATGCTTCAAATTCAACTCATCTTGTTTGAAAAGAATGATAAAGTTAGCATTGTCTCTGATCAAATGTTTTGGTATATGAGTATATGACTGACATAAGTAAAAGCTGTCAACCCCGTTATGCCGTCCCATACAAAAATAGTCTCTTATGTTGTTTTGTTTCTGACATGCAACATCATCGAAAATGAAAACTGAATTACTTTTAGCTTCTGATGGTGTCATTATTTCACAATTGTTTGAAAATTCATTGTATTCCATTCCTTTGATAGATGTTATTAGCGTTTTTAGATATTGATATTTTGGCTGATGTAAAGATTTAGAATAAATATAAATATTTTCAAACTTCAATCCATTAGGGTCAAGAAGAATGCTAAGCATTACATTTGTTTTCCCACAGTTTGAAGGTCCTACGATAATTCCTCGAATACTGTTTGGAAACAAAGATCCATGCTTCTTTTTAGTTTTTACATTGCAATCAAAATTTTTTACTTTTATAATTTCAAACTGCTTAACGAACCGCATAATGATGACTAACAACTTTTGAAATAAAACATCTAGTTTTTATATATTTCTAATCATATATGTTTCAACCCTCGACTAAGAAGGTATATTAATTATAATATGATTGAGCACAACACTAAAAAGCAGGAACATAAAAAAAGAAAATCATTTGAAGGAGAAGGGCTTTTAAATAAAGCTATTGACAAACTACCATTCGAACTACATATTCCTTCTTATAATTATTGTGGTCCAGGAACGAAATTGGAAGAACGATTACGTAGAGGAGATAAGGGAATTAATCAATTGGATGAGGCTTGTCGACTACATGATATTGCATATTCTAAAAGTAGTTCTCTCTCAGATCGACACGTTGCCGACAAAGCTCTAACAGAACAGGCTTGGAAAAGATTCAAAGCAAGCGACTCTTCAGTCTCTGAAAAGTTAAGTGGACTTTTAGTCACCAACATGATGAAAGCAAAGACAAAATTTGGTATGGGGAATAAAAAGGCTAGATCTGTCAATAGAAAAACTATCAAAACTAAACCCAAAAAGACTTGCAAAAGAAGTATTTTTAAAAAGGTTATAAGTGAGGCAAGAAATGCTATTAAAAACAATGTCAATTGTTGCGGTACAACCTCTATCGCAAATATTGCTGTTAAAGCTGCAAAAAATGTCTTAAAAAATAAGAAAAAGCAGGACATTACCACACCGAGAATAATCCCACTTCCAAAGAGTGGTGGTTTTCTCCCACTTCTAGCTCCTATTCTCGCTGGTCTATCAGCTGTTGGTTCTTTGACAGGTGGAACAGCTGGCGTTGTAAAAGCCATCAATGACGTACGAGCTGCTAAAAGGCAATTTGAAGAAAATAAACGTCATAATCAGGCTATGGAAGCGGTTGCTATTCAAGGAAATGGATTATTCTTACGTCCATATAAAAATGGTCTTGGCCTTTTTCTTAAAACTCCAAATGCAAAAAACTAATTACCCTGCTACCTAACCACCCTTTAAGCAATTTGGAAATTGATCACTTTGGAAAGAAGCACTTAAAAAATTTTAGAGGAGTTTTCATGCGAGATTCATTACCAAGGATATCATTCGATAAAGAATGTGGTGTTTTAAATTTGGATGATGAAGCTGGGATGGGTACTCATTGGGTAGCATATATTATAAACAAAAACAAAAATGTTATTAAGTATTTTGATAGTTTTGGAAATTTGAGACCACCAACTGAAGTTATAAGCTACCTTGGTAGTAAAATAAATTATAATTATATCCGAGAACAAGACTTCGATACATTTATATGTGGTCACTTATGTTTAAGATTTTTACTGGAACAATGTAATATTATTTTTTAAAAACTTAAATGAGAATTGAATAAAATGACGTAGAAAAATCAAAACTGTATCATTTGTCTTTTAATCGAGATGTCGTTAACACTTACTTTGAGTGGAAATAAATCAACTCTCAATGCCGAGTATTTCCCACCAATTGTACTGAAGTCTAATTATTACGTATGTGGGCTTATAGATTTTCAAACATATAACTCTATACCAAATGTAGATGAGTTTAATAACTTGTTACATGTGGGTGATAACGTTATAACGTTTCCTATTGGTTCCTATGAGATAGAAGATATTAATAATTTAATACAAACAAAAATTATTGAAATTAATAAAAACAAGAAAAGTGGTTCAAAAAAGAGTGAAATTAAAATCAAGGCAAATAACAATACTTTAAAATGTGAAGTAATTAGCTCAGAAGACATTGACTTCTCTAAACCAAATTCTATTGGAGCTATTTTGGGGTTTAGCAAAAAAATTCTTGAGGCAAATTTATATCATGAATCAGATCTTTATGTTGATATTAACCGAGTAAATGCTGTCCGCATTGAATGTAATATCATAGAAGGAACGTATATTAATAACCAAACAGCACACATCTTACATGAATTTGCTGTTAAAGTAAGTCCAGGCTATAAAATCATTGAAGCTCCGAGGAATGTTATTTATTTACCTGTGAACGTCAAGCGGATAACATCACTGTGTTTAAAGTTTGTTGATCAAGACGGAAAAGATATCAATTTCAGAGGAGAAAAAATAACTGCCCGATTACATTTAAAGCCGGAAACATGATTGTATATGAACATATAATAAATTCAATTTCTTATAAAAACAACACACAAAATAATTTGATACTTAATCCATCTTCGAACTCAACTGCGGTAACATCTCTTCTTACTAAAGATAATCGGGACTTTGTATTATCATTAGGATACACATTAAAACATTAAAAACAAAACAAAAAAAAAGAGAAATATGCTAAACATTTTTCAAGAACCGGAGATTAATGAAAGTATTTCTAAATACGAATATCATACTTATTCACCGTATCAAAACAATTTTGATCGCAATGACATCATTCAGATTTCTATACAACATCAAAATCTTAATGTTCTTCCTTCAGAAAGTTTTTTGTATGTTGAAGGAACAATTTCAAAAGCAGATGGAAAAGAGATACTCACTACAAAACTTGTAAATAATGCAATGGCTTTTCTCTTTGATGAAATACGATATGAACTGAATGGCAAAGAAATTGACTGTAATCGAAATGTTGGAATAACATCAACGATTAAAAATTATTTATCTTTATCCAAAAATGAAAGTGATATGCTACTAAATGCATCTTGGTCCCCCGACTCAGCTATTAATTTGAAACCACTACATTTTAATTATTGTATTCCACTGAACAGACTTTTGGGGTTCGCCGAAGATTATAAAAAAATTATCCCAAATGCCCGACATGATCTAATTATTACACGGGCTAGAATTGATGAAAATGCACTTATATCCCCAACAGATGAAAATGTTCAAATAAAACTTCACAAGGTTCAATGGAAAATACCGCATGTGACTTTATCAGATGCTATGAAATTAACTCTATACAAATCTATAAACAAAAATAGTTTTATGAAAATTGCTTTTCGAAACTGGGATCTTTATGAATACCCCACTCTATCAGCTTCTACCCATCATATCTGGAACGTGAAGACAACGACACAAATAGAGAAACCTCGTTACATTATCCTTGCTCTACAAACTGAAAAATATAAAAAATTATCTGCTGATCCTACAATTTTTGATCACTGTGATTTAACAGACGTAAAAGTTTATCTAAACTCCGATGTCTACCCACATGAAGACCTAAATATATCTTTTGAAAGAAACAGATATAGTTTGTTGTACAGAATGTATACCGATTTTCAGAAAACATACTATAATAAATCTAACACCGAACCATTACTTTCCTGGGAGCTATTTAAATCGCGTTCCCCAATTTTTGTTATAGACTGCAGACATCAAAACGAAACCTTAAAAACAGGACCTGTCGACATACGCCTGGAGATGAGAACATCGAAAAATATACCAGTAAACACATCAGCTTACTGTCTTATGCTCCATGATCGTATCATTGAATATAATCCACTTGATCAAGTAGTCAACAGAATTGTTTGAATTCAGAAATGAAAAATGTAAACATGTTTAAATAAAATAAATAAATTTTGTTATCATCAGAAAACAGTATTTTGTTTGTTTTTCTTTAAACGTTAATTCAGGTTCTCATTGGGGCTGCTTCCGTCGTGCTAGTTGTTTTGATATTTTTTTTTTGTTATTGATCTATCGAGATTCGAAAATTTTTATGAAATAAAAACAACATACATTTTTTTTTTGATTAGTTAATTTTCAGCACAAGTTTTTAATACATTTTTACATTTTATTATAATTTTTACAATGTTTGACATAATTAGTTTGTTTGTTTTTATATATATTTTTAAGCAGGCTTGCATCGTTCTCTTTTAAATCCATATGGCAAAGAGCTATGGTCTTCAAGAAAACGACGTTTTTCCGATTTGGCTTTGTAGGTTTTAACTTCTGGTATGGTAAGTACTTGATGGTTTCTTGTCCGACGAATATTATTAGATTTAATAATAATGCTTTCACTATCTGAGGAAGAACACGAATTTAAAACAGTGTCTTTAATGGAATCAAAGTTGATTTTTTGCGATGATTCATGATTGAGAAAAATCCCCTTCACTTTGCAGACAGCGTGTTCCATCTTGTCTTTTGTACTGAACACTTTAAATGCATAATTTTTAGGACCTCCGCTGACGAATTCTGTTATATAACTTCCAATTCCATACACTTCTAATTCGTCAGTCATATCACCGATAAATTGACCAGTAGGAGGTTCAAATTCCCCCTGACGACTTACATATATTACCGAATCGGTATCGTAATATAGAACTCTTTCATTTAACCTCTCCAAGTAGCTGTACAGTTTAAGCCGAGCTAAAGCAGTCGTGTAAGCAGCAACACAAACGTTTACTGTCGATAAGGAATCGATTGCTTCTTCTTTCATCTCGAAGTTAACGACAACGTTTTCTTCATTTACAGGAAGAATGTGTAGTACTTCAATTGACGGAACCGTAAGCAGATGAAATAAAGTTGAAGGGTTATTCAGAACGATAGTTTGAAGTTGATTTTCACGTTGTCCAAATTTCCCCCAAAACGAATTCAAGATCAGCTTTGCAAGTGATCTCTTTCCTGGATTGACACATATTTCTGCAAATTCCAACTGAATATTTTCTTTTTCAAGAAAATCAGAAATATATTTTTCTTTTTCTTGTTGAGATGAACATTCAGCTGGCCATCCAGATGCTTCTTGCTTGATTTTTAAAAACTTGTTCATCATAGATGTAAACAGACCATCATCAGGATTTCTGCCTGGGTTATATTGGACTACATTATATTCCCAAATTTCAAAAATGGAAAGTATAATGTAGCCTTTTTCAACGGCTTTTATGACCTCGTCAATTATCCAAGTCCCAACCATTGCTCTTTGCTCATCAGTATGAGTACACAACTGTTCATTGTTTTTTTCATCACTGCAACTTCTACACAATGAAAACATGAGCTTGTCATTTTGTTTCATTGGTAATACCGGATGCAACAGGTTTTCTGGAGGTAAAATTTTGCACTTAATGAGTCCATTAACTCCCTCCAATTTCGTTGTTGCACAGATTGCATAGCCAGTAGTGTGGATTTTAGGGTGGCCAACGGGAAATTTTCCGTTCTTACAAACCCAAGGGTATAGAGAACATACATCTATGTATTTGATTTCTTCACCTTTTTTACATTTGTAGAAACTGACAGTGTTTCCGGTTCGTCCACCATAAAAAGCATCGCGGGGGTTTAAGGGGGAACTTTGAATCAGTGGATGCATATTTAAAAAATTTAATTGATCTCTACCAAATGATTTCAGACGAGCTTGAAAAACACAAGACCACATTTCAATTACCTCGTAGTTGAAATTTCTCAATCTTTCAGTTTTAGCAATGGTTCTTTCATACCTCTGATTTAATGTATCATTTTTGTTTTCGTGTAGAGGTTCATCCCGTTTGTGCTTCAAACAGATAGGGTGACCATGGTAATAGCATCCATGGAATTCAAAAATCTGTTTAGTTTTTTCACAAAAACCATCAACTTTTACACCGTGTATAACTACCTCTTTGCCTCTATACGAATGTTGGATAGTTATGTTCCTTTGCTGTTCTTCCCAAATCATCCACTTGATAGCTTCTGTTGACTGGTTGTCAATGCATCTGTATCCTTTTTTAGGTATTAACCCGATGGTGTTTGGCTTAAGAAAGTTACGTCTATATAAAAGATTGCAAGCTGAAGCAATCGTTACCGATTCTAAAAATGGTTCAACGTTACATTGGGTAAGAAATAATTTTCTAAATTGCAAGCAAGCCCCCGTCAAAATTTTGACATCACTCTTGCAGTATTCTACAAGTTCTTTCTTCATTTCAAAAGAATCATTTTGATGTTCTGAATGCCATTTTAAGAAAGTATTACGCTCTTCCGACCTCATAGAATTAGCATTGTAATATTCTATTGCTGGCAATGTTCCTTTGTATTCTTCATTTTCAATAGTGTTAAAGAGGTATGGAAAGTAACCTTTCTTTAAAACAGGTGGCAAGTCGAATGCCTTTGGGAGCTTTGATAAGGCCATAGGAAAGTAGTTTATTGAGTCGATAAATTTTACATTTCCTATTAACATCAATATTATCTTTGTTCCTCGCATAATCAATTCAGGGCTTAGTACTGTTTTCTCTAAAACATGGTTTAAAATGAACTGATGATCGTAGGCTTGACCATTGTGGGCAATCACAACCACATTTTTAAATTTTTTCCGAATTTCAAGTATATATTCAACAAATTTAGGTACAACGTCTTCTCCTTGTAGAACGTTCAATGACAATTTACAATATTTACAGAAATGCAAATCAGGATACTCCACGCAATGACTACATTTGTTTTGAAATACGCATAAATTTGGTTCATGTTTTGTTATAAAAGCTTTGTTTGTTGTTGTTGCTTCATCTCCGTCATTCCAAATTTTTTCTCCAATTACTTTTTCTTGGCGACTTTCTAGATCATAAAATACATACAGGAAATTTTTCAAATCAGGTTTTCTCGTATTGGGTATAATGAAACACTTATGGTCTTCAGGAACATGTACTTTACAGTTCTTGCAAAAGAACTCTCCACAAATATGTTGTCGACTTCCTCCATATGATTTTAAACAAGCAAGACATCTTTTTATTTGCTCACAGATAGACTGTTTTCCTGACGATCCGCTCGTTTTGTGGTTGTCATAGCATCCTGTTCCTTTAAAATTTCGATTACAGTCTTGGCAAAGAATTTTTTTTGGTGTTTCTTCACATTTTGGAGAATACTGGCATTGCGAACATAGACCAAGACAGCCATGATGAACATCTTTCGTGTTAAACGGAGAATGACAAATCTCGCAGTAATAACTACAGCAAAATACGGCGGTTAAGGAAGTTATTACATTGTAATGATTATTGTAATACATTAAATGTATTTTTTTATCACCAATGTCGTTTGAAACCCCTTCGTAAATTATTTTGCGACCCTTCGTTTTGTATTCGTATACAGTTATTTTGTAATTTTTTAAATGAGCTTGAAATGATTTCAACTCATTTATTCCACAGCCTCCTGGTGGTATATTGATTTGAGCTTCGTTTAGTAGTTTTATGGCTCTCTCCGTCTGAATTTTCCCCGTGTCTCTTCTTATATTGGCCAAATTATCTTCCTTGTCTGCGTATGCCTTCCCTACAACCAAAGCTCGAGGCAGACATAAATTGTCTTTGTTTTTAATTACTATTATTCCCTTGCGACGGGAACATTCTTCATGGAACGAGTTGAACATAACAGAGGATTTTCTATTATTTCCTTCACCAGCTGGCATCTTTACGGAGGTAACTGACAAGCAAAAATTATCCGAACTCAATGCTCCAGAGTTGCTTTGAAAGATTTTGGCTATCATCTCCCACACATTTTCAAAGCTCAGATCTGCACAGGTTTTGAAATTGAGCCAACCACTACCTCTTTCATGAACAAAATTTTTTCCTCCAAAAGTAACCCCAACCTTATCTGTTTCGTTGAGCCCCTCAATGGCAAATCGAAGTATAGCTTCTATTGAGGCCTTAAACCATGAAGCGGGCTCTTCATCTAGCGGAACAGGGTTGACCTTGAATTCAATTTTCCGCCCTTTTAAGTTGAACCTCTTTACTTGGGTCACATGATCACCCAATATTGTAAATCTCTGAAACCAAACCGAAAGGAAAAACGTTGTATTTTTTTTTTTTTTTTTTTTTATTTTTATTTATATTTTATATTAATTATCTAAAACAGTTTTTTTGAGAATTTAACAGAAGATCGTTTTCAAAAAAGAGGGTCGGAACGTTGGTATTTACCTCTTCACAAACGTTCATCTTCTGTTTCCTCCCCTTCTGTTTATGCTGCTGTTGTTGTTGCTGTAGCTGCTGTTGCTGTAGCTGTTGTTGCAGTTGCAGCTGCTGTTCTAACTGCTGCTGTTGATGCAATTGCAACTGCTGTTCCAATTGTTGTTGCTCCTGCTGTTGTTGTTGTTGTTGTTGTTGCTGTTGTTGTTGCTGCTGCTGTTGTTGTTCTTGGTGTTGCTCATCTTGTTGTTTGAGATGGAAGTCAACATCAAAGGACAGCTCTCCATAAGGCCCCACCACCTCAAGGCAACATTTTCCAAGCTGTTCAATGTCTCCATCATCCAGCTGTGCGTTGCACCGTTTTGGGAGGAAAACCTAAATAAAAGAAAACAAATTGTGGGAAAGGTTTCAACTAGGAAGATTAAGATTTATTTACCTTGTAGTCTTCCAATTCGACCATTATCTGGTCCCCAAATTTGGTGCAAAGTCTTTTTGCACTGGTGATTGGGAAGCGTTTTTTCTGTATCAGTTTGCTCAAACTTAAAATTCTCTTCGTTTTTGAAGAAGAATTAGCGTTGCTAACGCTTACGGCTGATTTAATTTTGGATATGAACGACATTCTTGCGATTCGAAAGGGAATTGTTAACTAAATTGAAAAACCTCAGAACGTTTGCTTTTATAAAAGAAATTTCCTTCTACACATTTGTATCTTTTCTATTCCATCTCCCCAAAGCAGTGCAGTCAATACACATAATGATATCTACTCACTAGGCACAAACAATATAAAACAATTAAATAAAAAAAAAACACCACCAAAATCCACAACCACTTTTCAAAAGAAAAAATGCAACAGTTACTCTTATCAGATTTAAATTCAAATTCCTCTTTTGGAAAATCTTTTATTTCTGTTTTCCTCATATTCATGACACCTTTTTTTTTTACATCAAAGATCACCCCCGAAAAAAGGATCACCAGCTCAGCTCATCAGTGTAATAAAATTAATTCACACCTTTTTACATCAAAGGGTACAATAAAAAAAAACACCACCAAAATCCAGAACCACTTTTCAAAAGAAATATCCTTCTACAGATTTGTAAGTTTTTCTATTCTGCTTTCCAAAGCAATGAAAACAGCACCCATAACAATACTTACAAACGACAAACCTATTAGAAATAAAAAAAAATTACCACCTAGGTCCATCACCATAAAGATATATTCAGATTTAAATTCAAATTCCTCTTTTGGAAAATCTTTTATTTCTGTTTTCCTCATATTCATGACACCTTTTTTACATCAAAGATCACCCCCGAAAAAAGGATCACCAGCTCAGCTCATCAGTGTAATAAAATTAATTCACACCTTTTTACATCAAAGGGCACACCCGCGTAAAAGTCAGTGTAATAAAAGTCATTAATAAAAACACAATTTACTCATTTGCATAATTTGACTCCCAGTCTAGACCGCCCCATATCCTACTTCCCAGAAATAAATAATAAATTATAATATAAATAATAAAGACTGTTTTTAACTGATGAATTAAATTTCTTGAAATAAACATTAAAAGTGTTAATAATTATTTTGTTCTTCACGCCGACAAAATCTTTATTGCAATAATATTTTTATCATCAATGGATGCCTATATAGCTATAAGTGACTCTGTAAGCTCTCTGACTCGCGTGTCGTCGACATCAGCGTTCTTGCACTTGCATTGAATAAGTACTTCTGCTTCGCTTTCGTCTGGTGGTCTGATGGTTTTCTATACAAACATTTTGTCTGATGTTTCATTAAATTTAATTTTACCTATTTTACCAAGAAAAAAAAAATGAAAAATTATAAATTTAAATAGCAACCAAATGGTTTAAAGAACTTTGTTTATATAAATTGTTTCGTATGGCTGTGCAGTGTGCAGTGCATTTAGTACAAAAGACTGATCTACTTATTTGACATGTTGACAGAACCAATGCACTGATGGTAATTGCAGAAGTGTCACATATTCACACTTTTGTTGTCGTCTGTTATAAAATTAATGTAGGTCTGTATCTACGCAATTTTTATCCTTGAGATAGATTTTCGAGACTAAAAGTGTTTTGTTGTTGTTGTTGTTGCTGTTTCTGTGGTTTTTCTTTTGAGAAAGTTTGTCTTCTTTTGCTAAATGGCTTGGCTTGTTATTATTCAAGGCTGTTTTGAATCTTTGATGGTTTTTTTCGTTTTTGATGCCATATTGAGAGGGAAGCTATAGAACTTCACCACCAGACAAACATTATATTATTTTAATGATGAGTGTTGAGGTGGGTTCTTAAGATAGAAATAATTTATTAATTTTTCTGGTTTAATTCTACTTTGACTCTTTTTTAAGATTCAGCTCTTCAAAATTTTAATTTACTAAGGGGTTTATGTTCAAACTGTATTTTTATTCCATTTATTTTGATACTCTACTTTGCATACTCTTCAATTATTGATAAAATTCTAAAAACATTAATTTTATTTGAATTCAAAAAATCATTAGTGAAAAAAGAGGTTGGTATGCAACCCGTACTGAAAACTTCTCATAGATATCCTTAAGAACATGTGCCTGATATTTTTTCTTAAAAAAATAAATTTCCTGTCAATTAAAGAACTTTAAGTAAAATGCAAATACTTAAATTAAAATTAAAGACAAAATTTCCTGTCAATTAAAGAACTTTGAGAAATATGCAATTAATAAATTGTAGTTTTAGCTGTTTTTTGTAGGGATGTTCGGTCGGTTTTAATTTTGTTTGATGTTGGATTAATATTTGTAAAAACTTGATTAAACTAAAACAATTCTTCAATCCATATATTCTTTGTTCCCAAGACATTTGGATCGAAACAAAGTGTTTAGTAATTTTTAATAAATTTGTTAGTAACTGTCAATTAAATTTTTATAAAAATTGTATCCGTGGTCTAAAAAGACAGTTTTTGTAGTATACAATTATTCTGAAGGTTAATTCATTTTTTTCATTTAGATTTTCAAGCTCAAACATTTCTTTTCATTATTATTGATTTATGAGAAGTCAAAAATTTTGTCAGTTACATATACAAATTTTGACAGAAGTTTTTGCTTTTACGCTAATGAAATGATATAAAAATGTATTAAATACTTTAATTATATTGAACAATAAAATTAAATAGACATACCTATTTTACATCAGATATACACAAGAAAAATATAATGGTTTTGGAATTAAAATGGTCCCCTAGGACCCCTTAAGAGTATGGCAGGAAAAAAACGCTTAAGTACTCGGTTTGTATTCATGTGTTTCAAGTTGCACAATTTTCAAGCGATTGACTCAAAATTTGAAATATAAATTTTGGAAAATAAATTTTTGCGTAAGATGCAAAAAGTTCAAAGTCAATATCTTTTTTTGTTCTCAAGATACTTAAGTCGTAAACTATTTTTTATCGGGTTTTAATTGTTTTTGTAGGTTTTCATTTTCCTAAGAAAAAGTTATCAATTGGATAGAATTTTGGATGGGATAAAATAAGTTTGATTTTAATATTTGTTTTTGCTCCCGAGGTATTTTAGTCGAAAACCAATTTTTACCATTTCAATAGCATTTTTTGAATGTTTTTATTTGTTACATAAAAATGACTAATTGGTTTTTCTCAGAAAATAAAAAATAATAACGACAATATTTTGCATAAAATAAAAAAAATTTTGAACCCAATGCCCTCATTTATTTTTGAGATTGAGTCGAAAAGCAGTTTTTAACAATTGTGTTGTATTTTCTGTATTTACCAAAATGTTTGAGTCTTACATCAATTTAAATCAACTTTTAGTATTATTATTTAATATTTTTTGTAAAAAACTGTCACTTCAATTTTTCTAAAAAAATTGACAGATGTCAACAACTTTTTTCTGGTTCTTTGTTTTAATATTTTTTTTTGATTTATAAAAAATCCTTAGTTGAATTTTGTTTCGAATTTAGAGCATTTTGTAATCACACATTGTATCCTTTAAAATTTATTCACTAGCGTTATTATTCGAGATATATTTGGAGTCATCAAAATTGTTCACTTTTTTTTTTAAATAGAATTATAGTTAGAAAACTACATTCCCAATTTTTTGGAAAGTTTTTTCAGCAACTTTTGATAAGATCTAAAAGAAACCAATTACTTTAAGTCGATATCTCTATTGGATCTTGAGATATCGAGGATGAAAAAATGAATTTCAAGCGTACGAACGTACTCGATTTTATTTTGTAGTGTTTTAGGAAAAAAACAATTAGCATATTTTTTCAGCCTCTAAGATTGCCTAAAGCCTTTTGAACCTTTAACCTTTATTGTAGTTATTTTTAATAAAATAACTTTGTATGGAACTAAATACATTCTGACAAAAGAAATTAATTTAGTGTTAAAAAAAGTTTAGTTTTAAACTATTTCAATGTAAAATGAAATTCCTTTCTTGCATTTGAAATATTAACTCAAATTTAATTTTTTTTTTAAATAAAATCAAAATAAACAAAATTATTAGAAACAAAAAACATAAACATAATTATAAATCAAAAATTTAATTTTGTCAAAATTAAATTAAAAGAATAAATTTTCAAATATTATTCATTTTGTTTCAACAATTTTTCGTATTTCCATACATTGAGACATTTGTTTTCGCTTGTTTTATTTAATTAAAAAAAATTCAAATCAAGAGAGAGGCTCAAAAAATATTTAAAGACACCGTTGTGTCCATTTTTCAGGGACTTGTTCATTTTTAACACAGATTTTTTTCAAAAATGTAACACCATTCTTTCCTTAAATCTTAACGTTACAAATCTTAAAAATCAACATTAATTTTAAACAAAATTTTATACATACAAAGAAAATAAAAAAAATACAAAATTTCTTAAAGACATTAAATGAAAACTACTCGTAAACACCCACCCCAAAATGTATACGTCCAAGTCTTTAAGTCAAACATCCACTTGAAAGGGAAACGAAAATTTCTCCACTTCAGCTCCTTGAAATCGAATTGCTTTGGCTTTGAGTGTTGAGTATGTTTACAGGTTTCTGACGTTATTGTCAATAGTATACGAGTATAGAGTGGTTAACAGAGTCTATATAACAATCAGGCTTCACAAAAGGAAACCTTTTTTTTATTCCTCGTCTATTTTTTGTTTGCTATTTCTGTGAGTTGCAGTTCTTCAATAACTGAAAAAAAAAAACTAAGAATCCTAACAAAACAACCAAAAAACCAAAACAAGGATTGATGGATGATGTGGTAGCAAAAGGATTTTCTCCAATTTTGAATCCTTTTTTCAATTTTTTTGTTTTTTTTCTTTATTTTTCAAGATAACAGTGCGTTCCGTTCCGTTGTGTTGATTGATGGTGCATTGTTATTTTCCATTCAAAAGGATCTCCCAAATCCACTTTGTTTGATTGCATGCAAATAAATAAATGTATAGGAGTCCTTTTTATTGTTTTGGCATATATTCAGAATTATTGATTTATATTATTTGTTTTTATTTTTTCATTTCAGTATATTGGCTCAGAAGAGGTAACCCGGCCAAACACCCGTGCTGAGATCGTCCAGGCTATGCGTCGCATCCGGGTAAGTCCAATTATAAATATTTTAATTTGTGTTTTGTTTGTTTGTCTCTCTTGGAATTAAAATGGAACTGCTGCAGTGGCTAGATTAATAATGTCATTAAAACAAGCGACAGGACGAAGTGGAAATAAGGCTGCATAATATTTTTTTTAATTTAAATGTGAATTAGCAATTAATACAGAGTTTTTAATAAGCTCTGATTTAATTGCCTTATTCTACTTTTTTAAAATGAAAATTGTGGTTTAAAGAGTATAACAGTATACAAAATGAGTAGAAGGAGAAAAAATAATAATTTTGTAGGATTTGAATCCGCTAAAAATGATTAAATCAGTAGTCCCAGCCCGAGGATAAGGATGAGGATGAGGATGGTTGTAATGCTGCTTCCCTTGCAGAAATGATGGCGGTGGTCTGAAATGAAACGAAGTTATGTTTATTTCATATTTTGGCCAAAATTATGTTGATGAATTTATGTGGTGGTAATTATTCATTTAGCCAGAAGTGAGTCCGAAAGGTACATTCCTTTTTTCCACATCCACGAATATTAAATAGAAAAAAAAAAAACAAAACACAATTTTAGGGATAGGTATGAGTTGTTATCAGAGCAGTTGAATGATTTTGAACTGATGATGCGTAAAGGTTGTGGTTAAACTCATATCCTCATATTTGTAACTAAGGCTATGTTATTTCGTCCTGCGATACGTTGCTTTGGTCGACCCTGTGTGATGGAGGAATTGATTGGCTTAATTAGTGTTGATGATGGAATGCTGGGTAAATAATGTGTTTTTCATTGCAATAATAATCAGTCATTTGGAAAATGCGAGGATGCTTCATTTAACTTAGCAGGCGATGTACTGTAAATATCTATGTATATGACAGATAGGTTGGTGTTTTATGTTGTATAGGTATAGGTGTTATATTGTATTGTTTCAAAGAAAATGAGTTTCATTTAAAAAGCCAATGTATTTATGGTGAACGGCAGTGTGCTGACGGTGGATGGCAAATTCATGATAACTCCAGATGGTTGAATACATTAACTTAAATGACAGAAGCATTTATTTTGTGTGCAGAAAAATAATGAAAAATTATTTTGGAATGGGTCTTCTAATTAGTTTTTTTTTTCTTTGTTAGATTTTTTCGCAGATGAGAAATGTGTTTAGCTTAGAGGATTTCCCTGATAAATGTTATGAAATTATGTTTTAGTAACTTGCGTTGGTTTTTTTACGGATATGAAATGAAATTAAAATATGACCTCCGTGTTTTGATTTGGATTTTCATTCGCATTTCTTTTAAAGCTTTCAATATTTGTTATAATATAGTAGTAGTCATCAATAACAGAATATTTTAGAGTCATAAGAAATGTCAGAATCCATGGCGTAAAATTTCAAAGGAAGTTTAGGGTTCAGAACTTTTCCAAGCCAAAAAATGGAAAAAAATTCCATGTAATTTAGAGAAGACACCCTATTTACGTATTTACTTATAAAAAATTTTACTTACTTTTTTAAAATTTTATAAAATCGTTTAAAATGTTGCAATTTTGTTTTTATCAAATTCATTTATACCACTAATGAAAATTTTCATTATTTTTTGGTGAAACTGAAACCTCTTCTTTTTTTTGTAACTTTTACGTTAGTAAAACAGTATTTTTACATGTTTTCCAATAAGAAGTTTAAGTTTGATATATAAAAGTAATAGTGTTTTTATTTCATTGCAAAAAGAAAGATGCTTTATTACATCTTAATGGAAAACCTTAACAAAATATATTTGTTTTGTAAGATTTTATATATTTTACGTTGTAATACTACCCCTTAAGCATCAAGTAAGTTTTTAAACGTATTTTAGCTTCAATACTTTACTTTGAACACTTAAATTTTTAACAAGAATCGTAGTTATTCAGAAAATTCGATTTCCTCAAAATAATAGAAATTGTTTTACTGAATGTATTTTTTCACTTGCCTTTGAAAGTTAGTGTCAGATTTGTTGCATTGAAATCTTAACATAATGGTGTTTGGAGTCCGTATATTTTTGATAACTTTTTTCGATGTCTTATACCTTATTTTATTACTTCAAAATATGCCAGAAAGGCTTTCAAAAAAATCCATGTAGTGCTCTTTTACTTTAAAGCAGTTTAATTTTTGATTTTTAAACTTGTAAGAAAATTTAAAAGATGTCATTCAATTTCTAGCAAGTTTTAACATGAAACCAATATTTTTCCTTTTATTTAAAGTCACGATAGTTCTCATGAAATCGTTCCTTAAATGATTTTTGTTATGGGCTTAAAGTCTGATTTAATAATTTTTTCGTTTTAAATTGATAAGAAGAATCTAATTTGAAGACTAAATTTTTTGTTTTTAAAACTTTAAAAAAGTTATGATTATCTTAAGCTTTATTTGTCAAACCAAAATATTTCTAACAAATTGAAGGTTCTTATCTCCAAAATTGAATTGCCCAATTTTATCATGTTGTAATATTTATCCATTAATCCCTTCCAATTTTTCCACTGTCAAAAATCATCAATCATTGAAAAATCGATTGTTTTCATGATATTTTATATTTATTCCAACATGTCCTTAAAATTTCAAATTCATATCTATTCAAATGTTTTTGTTTTTTTTTTGTTTCAAATCCGCAATGTTCTCTTTATGACCATGTACACACAGAGTCGAGTATAATAAGCTAAGGCTATGCGGAGATAAAACTTGAATTCTATATATTTTCATTGTTTTTTTGAGCCAGACAAATTCAAAGTACCAACTTGTCAGTGAAGTATACATAAATCATGAACAAATATTTGTTATTCTGTTTGTCACAATAGTTCTTCAACTGAGCGTGACAAATGTGGGATTTTCACTTGACTGCCATTACTGGGTGCATCACGTACAATATTACACTAAGGACGACACAACCATCACTGACTTTAGTTTGTCTATTCATACTAAAAAAACACACACACAGTTATAGTGTATGTACGGGTAGGGGTATGGGTATGGGTACGGGTGGAGGTACAAGTTCGGGCATAGAAAAGGATATTTTATCCTTTTGAAAATTCTCATTAAAGTTTTATATGCTCGCATGACATTTGCATACAAAGCGATTTGGTTTTTGTTTGTGGGAAATTCAAAGAAGGATAATATACACATACCTTGTACTATGCTAGAATGGCATTGACTATGAAATGTCCTGATGCCCATCACCACACTCTGTACTTTCTCATACTATCTAAAGTTGGTGTGTATATGTATATAGTTAACTCAACAAGTCTATAGACGAAACGAACTTAACTGTTTATGTTAGGGAAAGATTCAAACATATACCTACCAACCCCTAACTAGGATCGGATATGGATATGGATGATGATGCTGAGCTCATGCATACAGGGTGGATATAATATTCTAGACGTAAGTAATTGGTAGGTATACATGAAAAGTGATAGTAACAGTAATAGGATAGGAGAGATATCCTCGAATGAAGATTTAGAGTTGAATATACATAGAGGAAGTGGCTTCGAAAGGATTTTTGTTCTTTTATTTTTATTTATTTTCTATTCCATTTAACGATATATACTGAATTCACATTCAATGGTTCCCCAGAGAGTAATCCGAAGTAAACATGCAAACATGATGGTTTGGGGGCGATAGGTTAAAACTTTAACATATACTCGTTCTATAAGATCGGATGTGTATAGTTTGAACATTTTTATTGCTTCGATTGCTAAAACGTGATAAGAGATTTTATAGAAGTTAACACTCTTGACAGGAATAATTCACATGACGAGAATGTAATGTGGATGATTTTGTGTTTTGTAATTTGAAAAACTCGTTATTTATTCCTGATTTTGCTCAAAATTTTATATAGCAAAAGGTATCCAATGTCATTTAAGGACGTTGGTTGTGTCGAGCACAGAAGGGGCTCTGCTTAGATATTTTGTTAAATTTTAAAGTGTATTTTTAAATATTTTTGCTGAGACTAAAATTTGAAGATTAATTTTAAATTGATGATTAGTAACGGATGGTGTGAGCAGTATATTTTCCATAAAAATGGTGACTCAAATGTATGAGAATCAACAAGAACGAAGTTTTCTAATATATTATTCAATACGAAGAAATCTGCTATAATTCCTCTGATCTTAAATGATTTCTGATTGTCTAAATTCTGAAATTAAATCAGACAAACAGATAGAGGGACGGAATCGTGGGACCCACTTTTTTCGACTTCTCTACAGTCTTAATGTTTGAATTAAATCTCGAGTTGAAAACATTTTACGAATGCAAGACTTTCCATATATGTACATATTTCCTAAATGTTGCAAGTAATATGAAAACCCTGTTTTAGAATGGTGGTGCTGTTTTTGCGTAAAGTAAAAGGAGCAACTTTATGCAAAATAATTGTTCATTTTATTTATTCAAAAAGCGGTTCTACAGGCTATAAATAATTCAAAATCAACAACAACTTCTGACGCACACAGAAAAAACCAATAAGATAACACTTTTTCGTTCATAACAGCCAAAGTTTTAACTGCCCCTATCATGTAAAAACACATCATAAAACCCACATTACCTCCTTTCAAAAACCCAACCTTTTTGCATAGGGTATCCCAGAAAAAAAAAACAACAAATAAAACCCTTAATGGAATGAGTTAGCATTGTAAATTAGAATCTACTTTCGTTTGAACTTTTTGAGTTAAAAAGCTCTTGGTTAAGTAATTTATTCCAACTTATTCGCAAAATAATCCCCGTGTTATAATATATGTTCGCATTAGACTTTCATCACATATTCTACCTATCTGTCTATGTGGCATGGGTTCCGTTAGAATATGTAGGAGTAGGTATATCTAGGCTACAAAAATAAAACCCTTGAACCCACTCTGTGTATGGTATAGAGAGTGCCATTTGTGAATAACACTTTTTTTTTGCCACCCTCAATTACCATATAGCGCCTGCCCTTATCTAAAAAGTCATTCAAGCAAAGGATCTTTTAAGCTTAATCTGTAAAAACAGAAGAAAAAGTTTTGAACACAATTTTTTTCAACTTGCTCGTATTTTTTCCAGGACCAGCAACAAATTTTATTACTGCAAAACTTCTAATGGATATGAGGTAGGTTTGTTGTTCGTTCTTGTTCCGTATCCATATTATTTATCTGAGAGATAGAAGAAGTAAGCCGTTCAATTCTGAAATTGCTTGAAAAAGTTTCACCCATAAATTAAGTTCTTTTTGATATAAAATTCATAGATACGAAGCTCTTCACAGGATATGTATATGTACTCGTAGGTACTCAAATGTACATATAAGAGCATGATAATAACTTTATTTGGGTTAAAAAAAACAAAACAACACAAAAGGAGAAGCAGGTTATTCTGGGTT
This sequence comes from Eupeodes luniger, assembly GCA_951509635.1. Classification (NCBI taxonomy): domain Eukaryota; kingdom Metazoa; phylum Arthropoda; class Insecta; order Diptera; family Syrphidae; genus Eupeodes; species Eupeodes luniger. The sequence continues at coordinate 4,837,404 of OX608074.1, forward strand.
CAAAAAAATAAATAACCTAAGTGGTACGGAATTACCCTGATAACAGAGAAGCAGACACCTTTAAATGGCCCTAGCGCAATAGTAATAATAATGCTACCTGGTTTTAAAAAGGTCCTTATAGCTTCCTCTTTTCGCCAACAAACAGGAAGAACTTTCAACCCAAGATAGCTTAACCCTCGCCCATCGCTGGATCTCTGGTATCACAGGCATAGAAAAGTAGAATAGAATTGAAGTAATTATGCAAATTATTGTAAATGGCGCCCAAGAGAATCAACCTCAAAATAAGTTATAATTGACAATGCGCCTGGTTTTTCGTATTTCTATTGGAAAATTTCATCAACATTTTATCTTTCCTGGAGAAAGTGTAAAGGGGGAATAAAAGATGGTAATGGGATTTGTTTGGAAAGCTTTGCAAAAAGGATCGTCGTTTTTTGTTTCCTTAATTGTAAATTAAACTCTGAGTTGTATCTTTTATCTTTGATTTCATCGACCGTCGCGAAGTATCGTCGCATGGTTTTTGGGGAAGCTTCTATAATATTTAATATAATGAAAAATTAAATGATTTTTGAAATACATTTTTATAACAATTACAATTCGTTTTTATTTTCAGTACGACTACAAAGTACGAAATGAAAAGAAGAAAAAAGTCACAATAACAGTATCGGTGGATGGAGTAAAAGTATTATTAAAAAAAAGAAGAAGAAAAGTAAGTTAATATTTAATTTCTATAGTCTATGTTTTTTAAATATTATTTCCTTTTTTTATAGAAAAAACAATGGAATAGTGAACCGGAAGAATTTCTTTATCATCCCATTTATAGGATATTTTATGTTTCACATGATAGTAGCGATCTCAAAATATTTAGTTATATTGCCCGAGATTCTAGCACCGATAAATTTAAGTGTGCAGTATTTAAGAGCAACAAAAAGGTGAGTAAAATATTTAAAAAATCAATTTATAAAAATATATAGTAAAAGTATTTATATTATAAGATGTATAAAATAGTTAAAATGTTATATTTAAGTATAATGATAATTAAAATTAACTTTTAAGCCTATGATAAGAAATGTACATGTAAACATTTTATTGTAAATATGAAATTAATAGTGAATTAAGTTGAAAGTAAATACATTAGGTGGTGCAACAGTTCTTAGACATTCAGGGCCTTAGTGACCATTCTTTTATGCAAGTAATGTCGAAGATGGATGGAAGCACCTATAGTTTTTATTCCAAATCCGAACGGCCAATTGGAAAATTTGTCAAAATTTAGTTGGTACAAGAGGAGATGAAACCCAATACCTCTGCCATTCCTAAGCACTTACCATCTCGTCACTACTTCAGTTTAAAATACTCATCTCTAAATAAGTTGAATACAAATTTGCAGACATTTTTAGGGGTTTTGTATGAAATTTTATACTCGCAGGTTAAGGCAGCTGCTTGCCGAATTTACAATTGAAAATTTAGAATGAAAAACGGTATTTAGAAGCTAAGGTAAATCAACATTTTCCATAACATTAAATAATGATTAATGATAATTATAATTTTGCAAAGTAAAAATCTGTTGTCTTCTAGATACCTTCTGGAAATTCCCATAAATTATGAGTCTTCATTTGACTCTATATGAAGTTTGGAGAAACCTTGAATTTAATGCTTTCATGGTTTTGTAGTAAATTGTTAGTGCTAATTTTGAATGAACTTCGATTTCAAATATCTGCTCAGATTTTAAAATTACCTGTTTTAACATAATTTTTATATTTTCTCAATATATTTCAAAAACTTGATGTGATAGCCTTGTTTAGACGCAGGATTTATTACAAAAGCAAAAATCAATGTCAAATCTTTTTGGATTTTTCTGCTTAAAATTGTTTTAGCATAAATTGTTTCCCCGTTCTTTGAAATTAATAAATCAAAGGTGAAATCTAGCAGCTTATGAAATTTTTTCTAAAATTTTCCGAAATGCTATAAATATTTACACAGAATACTGAACATGGGGATTTTGGATTTGGAAAACCATCACGAATTATAATGAATTGAAAATTACTTCATAAACTTAGATAGCCTCAAAAAAACTTCCTTACATGTGTCATTTTAGAAAATAATATTTTAGAAACTTGTCGTGATAGATAGGTTTTGGAGTCGTATTTGAATTACGGCCATCAAAAGTGCAATTTAATTGCCAGGAACAAAATCTGCTTGACCAGTCTTTTTTGCATTAGTCAAAATTGTAACAATTTTTAAATTTTGAGTTTTTTAACTTTAAAGTTTTGTTAATAATTTAAAAAAAAAACAGAAGAACAAATATTATATTTAAGAATCCAGTATGTTTATTGGTCATAAATCTATGTGTCTTAAGTTCTGTCTTTCCAAATATGTTACAATTTGAATAATTTATAAAATTTTCTATGAACAGAACATTGTGTGTCGTAATACTGTGTCTTTGAATTTCTTATTACAAAACGCTGTATTCTTACAAGTGTGTTTTGGAAAGTTCTGTTTTTTTTAACTTACTGTTGCAAAATCAAGCACGTGAATTTATGCGTTGATTGTTTTGGAAAACTAAAACAAATGTTGTATCAGACTTCAACAAAAATGTTACTATGTAACTATGTAACTGTTATGGTACCTTAATCTCAAAAATATTTTATTTTAAAAATTTTGTACTTCAAAACTTAGAATTTTGTAATATAAAATTTTGAAATAAATTATTTTTTAAATACAGTATTATGACTCATAGAGTCAACCCCAACTTATTTACTTAATTTTTTTTTCAAACAAACAAATTTTGCACTTAACATTCACAATCTCCTTCAATGAAATCACCAAGTTTCTAAGGTCAACCACTGAAATATAGGTACCATAACCAAACCTTCCATAACATAATCACAATAATTTAAGGACATCAAGGTCGTCTTATGATTAGTCAAGTGGAAATTTATTAAATCAGAATACTTAGTTGATATGTATATTAAATCATGTGTGTAATCATTGTCACACCCGTTACTATAAATTTACCACAGTGGTGTTTCACTACACCATAATTTAAGGTTTAGAAGAGCCATTATTCGCATAAATCTAGCTTGGCTTTAGTTCTCCTTACCTCATATTATGTAAATATTATAAATCCAAAAATTATAGCAGTTGGCTTCTGAGTTTCTGACCTGGCCTAAAATGTTGTATGTTTTGCATTTTGACCTTGCCGTTTAAGAAATCAAGCCTCAAATCCAACTTTTTTAAAGCTTTGAAATGTTGTTGATATTGATTCTGTGTATATTTTTATTGTTCCTAAGTTCATTAAGAAAAAATATCAACATCACTTTTTTTCTGATATTTCGTGCGCCCAGCAGATTGAAACCATTCATGATTTATTTATATCTTCGCAACAACTGGAAAAGAACACCAAAAGCATAAATCTTTTATTCTGTGTTTATGGCCACAATCGAAGTGAATAAATTTCCTTTTTCCTGCCACAGAATTATTAAGTAAAAACACGCACTTTTTCTTTAACACAAACAAATAGATGAACAAGAACAAAAAAACACAAAGAAAATACTGAAAACAAAACCCCAAAAAATTACAAACCCCAAAGTAAAAGTACGAATATCTACAAATTATTCTATTTGTAATGAATTTATTAAAAGGTTTTTTGGTACAAAGGGGAGCTATACATCCTCAAACAACCCCCACCCCCCTTTGTTCGATTCTGAATATTATATTATTGTTTTTCCAGAAGACTGGAGTCTGTTTTGTTCATTGAATTAAATAGAGGCACAAATTCAGGTGGAAACAAATGGTTACCAATAGAGTGTATCCTTAACGCTTTGCATAATTTATAATATCCTGAATATCCTTTATTCTCATAAAGGAGAAAGAAAGAGATAGAGAGAGAGTGTTGTTATATGTTTCTGTGTTATATTATTATATGCATGTATATGTGGGTTTCATTCGTATTCCAATTGGAGATGGGTCTATAATAGCTTTAATTAATTATCGTGCTTTTGGTATATATTTGGAGGCAATGAACAGGGTAAAATGTGCTCAATTAATTAAGATCCTTAAAAGATTATATCAAAGGTGAACATGAAATTAATATTAAAACATTGATTTAAATTAGTTTGGGTATAAAATTGTTTTTTTTTTTTTCGCCCACAAATAAATTGAATATTTTTCTCAAAAAGGACTTTTCCCGTTGGAAGTTCGAATAATAAATTTGGGCCTTCATCAGGTTATTGTGGTTCTATAAAAAAATACTATAATTTAAATTAATAAATCGAATGCGAAATAATCGTTTTAATTTATGTTCACAATTCCTTTTAAATTTGAAGATTCCTTTGATGTTACACAGGCGACAGTTGATACATATTTATACTAAGTTTCTATCAGTTCAATAGTGTTGAAATCTTTCGTGTGCCTGCATCTTCTCAAAACGTCACTGTTTTTTCATCTTAATTCCTTCTTTTTTAAAGATCTATCAATTACTAAAACCGTCATGCGTTTTTAACATATTTCAAGATTAGAAAAAATAGTTGGTGAATGTGTTTTCAACAGTTAGAAAAGAGTAGTGGTCTAAAGGCACTGCCTTGAGGACTCCCGTCAAATCCACCGAGGATTTAAAACGCGAGTTCTAAAGAAAAATAGTATATAAAATATATTTCCTTGATATGAAAATGGACATGTCATTGTAAATTCGGTGACCAAAATTCTTTAAATTAATTTTAACAGTTCCTGCCAAAATTCTTTAAATTAATTTCAACAGGAACTGTCATGTAAATGCTTTTTTAATGCCAACATTAAATTTTTAAGAAACAAATTTCATTTGTAGATATGACAAACAAAAGAAGAAGATTTTAGCACATTTCGGGTGTTTTTTAAGGACTTTGAATGCAAATTGTTGAAGTTGTTTAATATAAAAATTTGGTTGAAAATTGTCTTTTAATTTATTTTTTAAATATAATTTCTAGTTTCTGTACGCCATGACCACAAGTTACGTAGTCCCTCAAATTTTAATTGCTGAAATAATCATCATTTTAATACCATCATGAAATCTCTTATCTATAAAAATCACCAAAATGAAAAATCCAATCAAATCCCGCAGGTTGTAAAAATTTGTTCACAAATTTAAGTACGTTAAGTCGATTCCATTTCGTTTCGAACCTAATTTTTCGAATATCTGGTTAAAAATTTAAGTATTAGGATTTTAACCAGAAGAATATAAATATTCTAACGCTAAAACTATCGAATAATTTGGGTATCATCAAAACTGTTAGGCGGTTAGGCGACAAATTAGCATTTCTATCACTACTAGTTGCAAATATCAATGAATATCAAAGTTTAATACTGATAAGAGCTTCTATAGTCGAAAATGATCTTTGCATTTTTGAATATCAATAAAATGGATAGTTGTCAACTATAGTTGTTTAATTAACATAATGAAGGCCGTTTTAAGAAACTGAACTTATATTTATCAACTATCAATTGACAGTTGACACTCGTAAAAGGGGCGTGTGTTTTGAAATTTACTTTCGATTGAATAAAATGTAACCAAAAGATAATATCTCAGAAATTTTAATATTGAAAATTATTATGCGTAGTATAGTTTATGAAAACACAACTTTTACATCCGAAAGGAAAGTATATAAAATATACAAATATAAACAGTCTCCAAACCTACTCACTATTTGAGATTCTAATATTGCATGCTACTAGCGCGTGGCTATATACAATTTTTGAAAAACCACAATTTTATTACAATTTCAACATTCATACCATCTGCCATCTAATAAACAAAATGTTTCAATAAACAGATTATTGAACTGAATTTAAAATGACAATTTATATAGAACCGAACCGAAGCTGTCTCTAATGATGATGGTGATGATGATGATGCTGCTTCTTTTTTTATTATGTCTAAGTCTATCCAGGCGGCCAAAATTTCATCAGAATTATGGTGCCGACTGTAATATTTTATAGCATAGCTATATATTTTATGCGAAATTATTTTTTTTTTATTTTTGAATCTAATACTATAAGATTTTAACCCCAAAGACACACACATAAGTATATAAAAGTAGTGAGCCATTTTAAACAAATGACAAATGAAACTAAACGAATCTGGCTCGATTTTATAATTAATTTTGGTCGTTATCCAAAAAGAAAATAGAAACACACAAAAATTGTAGTACCAACAAATAAAAAATAAAAATGTATATTTAAATTTTGAAACTGCAAGAGGTAAACCACCGTCTACAATGTATACATATATTATACAAAAATATGTTTGTATATAAATAATATAGGATGAGAAATGGAAGTTTGTTTTTATTTGTAAAATAGCGAACTTTGGAATACAGGTTGTTCCAAAAAAATTTGATGGGTTGAAATATTTAGTTTTAAATGCAATTTCAACCAAAACTAATAGAAAGTCTCAAAGAAATTATGAAATTTTCAAGTTCATGGTCGCCAAAGAAAAGAAAAAAATACAAAGGAATTCCAAAATACGAAGACACATTTTTTTTGTTTTAAAAAAAAGTGAAAAATAACATCTTTTTCTAAACTACCCTAAGTTGGGTGAATCTTCTAATTAGAAGACAAAATTTTCGTTAAGGGAAAGCAGCTATCTTGGGACTGACATTGGTTGTGTTTTTGTAAGTTTTTTTCCGGTTAAATCCAAGCGAGTGTTAAAAGTATTCGCTAAGTATTTTTGAAGGCTCTTTCAATGCTATTCATTAGCGTTAAAATGTAATTTTAAGCACCTTTTCCACTATCCATGATTGGCATTGCTATCGAGGAAACTAAATATTTCAAAACTCTCGATATAATGTATCCCCAACCACCTGTTGTTGAACAATAACATGCCGCCAAAAACTCCACAAGATATTTTGATTTCCTGAGAGTTTTTCTCCAATTCTGATCTGGATATTATCTTTAAGGCACGTCAAATGCGTGTTTTTAGAATATAAGTGACAATACATTTCTTAGTTCGTTTGTATTGTTTAGAAACTGTAATTCTTACCTTTTCTACTTTTATTTAAAAGAATTATTATCTAGGGAAATAGCCAGTTGCATTCCTGCCTTTAAGGCGCTTAAGACCAACCCATAATTTTCAAAAAATGTTTCTTTTTTTAATATTTTCTTTAAATGTCTCAAAAATGATATCTTAATATTATGGCCGGAAAAATCTTTCAGTTTTTGAATCTAAGAATTAAGGTCATTTCAAAAATACACATGATTTTCTATCACTCAAACATTGAAACTCGCTTATTTCAATTTTAGAGTTGGTCGGAGTCATAATTTATACATATTTCAACCGTTTGAATTTAAAGCTTTTTGGTCATTTCTAACTGACAATTATCAACTGATTTTGTAGGCAAGTTTTTCACTTTCCATTTTATTAGTGCCATTAGTTTGAAAACCAATATATTTATATTGGTAAGGGTATGTTTTTTGACTTGTGGTTTTCAAGAAGTAATTAAACGCAAATGGTTGCTGTATTTGGCTCAAATATACTCCAGCAGAGAGGCCCAATTTTCGAACACTTTTTGAAGCAATTGCATCTTAAAGGCCACTCCACAGGCTTAGGATACGATATAATGCACCCACCAAAAGCTTGCTTCCATGAATTAATTGTTTCGTTGAGTCGCGAGAACCGAACCATTATTTTGGTGATACAAAAAACTGAGCATAAATCAAAAGACATCTCAATTTCAGAAAAAATGTATTGCTAGTTTGAAAACTACAACTGCAATACTTAGAAAAACACCCGTTATTGTGAAATTAATTCATAGGTTCATTTTGATAAAAAATTACATAACCTTTATAAAAGGTTCAAACATTAAAAGAGCGGAAAAAGAAAAGACGCTGCAAAGCCGATGTTTTGAAATAAATCGCTTCAAGAAAATGATTGCAAACCGTCTCACTCGGTAATCTTGATTTATTTTCTAGTACTTCTGAAAAAATTTCAAAAGGTATACCTAAAGTGACCTAAACTTCTAAACACAGAATCGTTCTTTTGCCGTACATCACGAATGTGGAAAGATGTCGATTTCATTGCAATGTTCAGGAATTTTAAACCAATTTACTCTGGCTACTAATTTCAAACGGTATGTATTTACTTTTATTAATGTTCGCTGTGGTTTTTGCATCAAAATGGTATTAAAAAATCCTTAAGAACGCCTTCTTTACAACAATACAATTAGCCCTTTCAAGATAGTCCAATTTCTTCCCAGGAACACAATTCTTATCCAAATTCACTTGTACACTTAGTTTGAATGCCTAAATACCATAAGGTCAAAAATATTTCAAGCTATAATAAATTTTATTTTTCTGAGCTTCCAAAAACTAATATTCAATTTTAATTTGCAAATTTTCTTCGAAAAACAAAACCCGAAGTTGCACCTTGTATTATTTCTCCACCTAGCCATTTGTCCAAAAATAACTAATGATGTATTAGAATGATGGATATACGAACTAAGTCATTACAACATTACTACCGCCGCCACCTCGTTTGGCGGAACGATGTCGGCTTCATCGTTCCATCGTCGCGTCGTTCATCCCAGTCCCAGAGCATCATCACAGCCAGCAGTCAAAATCAAAAGCGAGTACATTAAATCTGAGCGACAGGTATTGGCGGTCGCCTGGAAAAAGGCCAACGAATTTTAAAATATCCCCCATCACACACCCACAAACATACTTCCTTCAAAAATTCTAAAATAATGTTTTATATTTTATATATTTTTTTTTCTAATTACTTATTCAAATTTTGTATAAAAACTTGATTTTTTAAATTTAGCAAAGTGAAGATATAAAGTTTTTGGGGTGTGTGTTTTTTGGGTGTGCTTTCATATTTTTTTATTTTTGTTGTGTTTATTTATTTGCCTTAAGGGTGCTCAAATGACACTTTAAACCACTTTGTGTCCTTGAAAATTCGATTCACATCGTCAAATCGTCAACAAAAATAAACAAGAAAGATATGACCGGAAGTAAAAGAAAAAGGTCAATATAGAAGATAATAGGGTCGAACGACGAGACGAGACGAGATAAAATGAGATGAGATCGAGATCGAAATCAAGTTGTTTTTAGAATACGAGTATGTAAGAGTATTTGAATTGAAATTGAAAAATCAAATTTGAATTTTCCATCTCAACGATTTAACGTTAGAACTTTTGATAGAATTTGTTTGTTCTCGTTTTGGATGCAGACTTTTCGTGAAAGGATATATCTACATTTTCATTTCAATTCCCATTTCCATTAAATGGAAAATAAGCACACACACAAAAAATAAAATAACCTCATGGCGGATGTCTGTGGAATCTTAAATTCATACCACTTTAACTGCCTTGTGGATATTTACTCTTGCTCGGTGGGTATTATCCCTTCCATTACCACTTTCCACCAGAAGCTACAGCTTCAGCATTCAGAAGCAGAAGCAGTGGAGTGGCGGCGGCGAGTGGCAGCGCTGGCGTTCATCGGCGCCAACCACTGAACAAATTGTTTTCATTTCTCATGTTTTTTTGTTGTTTTTTTGTTCCTTAAGCGGTAACTTTTAGGGGATGAAAGAAGGAGGTGAGTGGGGTTTTGAGGTATAAGAAAATAAAAATTCGGGTCAAATTTATGAGAATAGCTCTACTCTGCTACTACCTTTTTGAATTTCATTCAGCTATAAAACAAAAGAAATACAACAACAATAATAATAACGTCGAAAGGATAAAAAGGATATGGGTTTTTATTGCAAGCAGAATGATTACAGAGTGCGGTAGGACGATTAAATAGGATGAGAAGCGAGAATGAAACATGTCTTAATGCATCGACAATGGAAGGCCAAGGCATTCCTTTTTTTTATTCGCAAGGAAAAAAGATTGTGGTAGAGAAATGAGTAAACGCAAATTGAAAAGGCATTAAGACATAAAATGAATGAGAGAAGAATAAAATTTGATCATTATTCGTATTCGTATGCAATGTGCGTTAACGCAGGTATTAGGGTTGAGAATTTTATTATGTTTTGCTTCAAATGCTTATAAGACAATTTGCATTTAAATTTTTGAAATTAAGTCACCAAATGGGAGAAATAAAATTAAGAATGATTGTCTTGTCATTGCAATTTTATGCTTCATAAACCTTTCAATAATTATGCTTGAAGTTATAGTCCTGGCCGATTTTATCCAATTCAGAAGAAAAAAATTCTGAATTGTTTGAATCGTTTTTAAATATGGAAAACTTCAAAAATTATTAAAAAAAATAATTTTCTTTACAATCTTGAGCATGAAGACTAACGATGCACAGCTAGAAAAATCATAGCTCTAGAGAAAGATTCATTCTTTTATTAACTTCCCAAAGGAAGTTATTATAATGGGTCCTATTTGTCAAATTGAAAATTTTGACACTTCTCGACGTTTCAAGGTCCCTAGAGTCGAAAAAAAAGATTTTTAGAAAGATGTCTGTGCGTGCGTGTGTACGTACGTTCGTACGTCCGTACATTCGCGACTATTTTTTCGTCGTCCATAGCTCAAGAACCAGAAGAGATATCGACTTCAAATAAATGTTGTTATACAGATAATAATGCAGAAAGATGCAGAAAGGGCTCTCAAGAAAATTGCGTTTGTGGTTTTTTTACCATAGCAGTTTAAAAAAAGGTTAAAATTTTGGTTAAACCTTAATATCTCATGAAGCAATGATGCTAGAGACTTGAATTAAATTGTAGGGTAATTGCGGGAGAGATGCCGCGTCGGGAGAGATGCCGCACTGAACAAAAGTCATACATTTAGTAGTCCTTGCAAATTTTTTTTTTTCAAATTTGTTCGTTTTACATTCGAACTAAAACGCAGCAAAAAAAAACTGCAAACATCGGACAAGAAGAGGGAGTTTTTATTCTTTATTTTGTTTTACGCTCCACTTTTGACTATGGAAATTTTTCAGTCAGGTGGAATATTTCGTTGCGGAAACTAGTGATTGCCTGTTTTTTTAAAAGTAAGTTTTTTTTGGTTTCAGTTAGTGTTTTGAGAAGTGGTTGGTGTGATTTTAGTTTGTTCTTATTTTTGTTGTTGTTGTGTAGTGTCGTGCGGCATCTCTCCCTCACAAAAGGGATAGATGCCGCATTTTTGTTTGGAGAAGATGCCGCATTCTGATTTTTGTGTTTTTTGTTGTTTAGAAGCTAAAATACAGCTTAATTATGCCGCGCAAATATATCCGTTGTAATTCAAACCCAACAATTAGCAGTTTTTCATCCATCATCGTCTGCAAATCAAGATTACCGACCAATAACTCAGGTTTCTGAAACTGCTCCTCTATTACTGCAACAGTGTCAGAATTAACTGTTCCAACCACAATTAACACTGCGCATTACTGCAACCATTCAGAAAATGAAAAGCACACTTCATCGTGCTTCAAAAACCCCCCGCCAACCAAACTTCTTCAAGAACTTTCACCACTGCCAAAGATTCCAACACCAAATTTTTGAAGAGGAAGGCAGTTTGCAGAGGTCTTAACTACCCCTATTGCAAAAAAAAATCTACAAACCTACAAAGGCAAAAAAAGAATCTAAGAGCCCAAAAACGAATGATGAGTTAATTGAGCCAGCTGATGACCCAAACAACTGTGCCGAATGTTGGGAAAATTATTTTTCAACAAAGAAAAAAGAAGATTGGGTCCAGTGCAAAAGATGTCGGCAATGGCTCCATGAAAATTGTACCTGGTACAAGAAACCTGGTAAAATCATGTGCACAGGCTGTGGGCGTGATGAGGAACGAAAACAACATGTTCCACACTAATGTACAAATATGAATTCAATGAATTTAATATGCGGCATCTCTCCCACACATGTAGGGAGAGTTGGCGCACTTAATGCTTTTTTATTTTTTGTTAATTGAATAAATTATTATTATTTTTTTAGGTTAAGTATTTTTTTATGGTAGAATATAAACCCATTGTTAAGTTTTGTTAAAAATAAAAAATGTATTTTACGTTAACATAGTATAAAAATTGATTTTTTAAAAACCGCGGCATCTATCCCGCAATTACCCTATATTATATATTGTAACGTGATACAAAACAAATATATTTTTGTAAAAAAAACAATTAACGGTTTTTTTCTAAATCAAAAAAAAACTGAAAAAAAAATTTGTCACCTCGAAAATTTTACGACTAAAATATGATTTTATCTCCAAAACAATTTTGTGCAACGAAGAATAATGTTTTTGACATCTGATAAAATTTTGAGAAAAATCTAATTGACAGTTTTTTTTATAAAAAATAAAAACCTAAAAAAAACATTACTCAAAGTTGGTAAAAATTGAATTTCGACTCAATTATCTTTTCAAAAACTTGATATAAAGGCTTCAAACTTATTGTATCTAATAAGAAATATTGTTGTCAACATTTTGAAAAATATTGAAAAAATCGACTTGAAAGTTTTTTTTACAAAAAATAAAAACCTAAAAAAAAAATTAACAAAAGTTGGTAAAAATTGATTTTCGACTCAAATATCTTTTCAAAAATTTGATGTTATAGCTTCCAACTAATTTTATCTTATAAGAAATATTGTTTTCAACATTCGGTAAAATTTGGAGAAAAATCGAATTGACAGTTATTTTACAGAAAATAAAAACTTAAACAAAAAACAATACTAAAACATGGTAAAAATTTACTTTTGACTCAAATAGCTTTTCAAAAATTAAAAATATTGGCTTCAAACTTATTTTATTTTAAAGAAAATATTGTTTTTGATATTCAGTAATTTTTTTTATAAAAATCCAACAGTCCGTCTTTTCATAAAAAAATAAAATCTACAAAAAATAGTACGCAAATTTGGTAAAAATTGATACATACAGACAAACTTTTAAGCAAGACAAATCGACAGACGGGATGGGAAGTTATCAATGTGGGTCGCATCCCAAACCTCTTTTTTTTAAAAGTTTTGTAATGCTTTTAAAAGTCTTATCTCAAACCTAGTTGATTGTGATTTTTCTGTTTCTAGTAACACTACTTTAGTTAAGACATTAGTGAAAAAATTTTTTGAAAACAGTTGATCATTTTGTAACGTTAACACGATAATATTTAGTTTAATGAAAATCTAAGGTTACCTAGAAATTAAAAAGTTAGTAAACTGCAAGGCAAGTGTTTCTTGCCTTTCAGTTTAGGTGCTGAAATGTTTCAAGAAATTGTGAATTTAATAATAGAAATTGATAAATTTCTAAATGTCTGTAAAGAGTCCATTAATGTTCCTATTCCTAAAAAGTTGTAGTGGCTGTGTTTTTAAACTTTAAAAGAACTTTCGAAGCAGTGGATAAATTATTTCTTATAGATCAACTAATAATGAATGGTGTAAGAAATACGGAACTACATTGGCTGAAATTATGCTTCGAAAATAGATCGAAAAAAAACTAAATTATTTGAAGAAATATCAAATCCTTCTTCTGCGCTTTATGGAGTTCCACAAGGTTCTTTATTGGGGGTGTTGTTGTTTTCAATTTATATCAACGATATGAAGAATGCAGTCAATTTTTAAAAAATGGTGTTTTCTGCAGATGATGAGTTATTATTTAATATTTGGTAGCCAAAAAATTTACAAAATACGCAAAAATAGTTGAACAGTAACGTGTGAAAATTATATTTAAATAAAGTTCAAAGTCAATATCTTTCTTTGTTCTCAAGATACTTGAGTCGTAATCGATTTATTATCAATTTTGTGTTGTTTATGTATTTTTCTAAAATATTAACTGAATATCAGAAACAATATATCGCACGATAAAGTAAGTTTTTTTTCCCGAGATATTTTAGTCGAAAACAAAATTTTAGAAGAATTTTTCAAAAATTTTAATTTCATAAAAAAAAACGATAAACAACAATATTCTTCATAGAATTCAATAATTTTGAAGTTAACACTTCCATTAATTCTTCCTATGGAAAGTTAAAATTTGTATATTCTAAGGCCAACAAGGCCTTAAAATGTATTTCTCCTTTAAATTAAAAATTACAATTTTCATCGGAAAGATGGGTGGGAAATGTAAGCCCGTCAAAAGAATTTTTAAATTCTAAATAATGTGCTTTTTGTGTTAATTTTCTTAGTAAAAATATACTGACGCAGAATTTCCAGAAATTTTAATTACAAAATGACGTCCTTTTAAAATTCTTCAGAAAGAAAAGAACGAACTTCTTTAAATTTTAAAAGTTATAATTTAGTGTTTTGAGTAAAATACATTGTTATCTTAATATTAATTAGCTTTATTTAAATACGCAAAAACGAATAAATAAATAAACACATTTTGAAATTTTACATCCTCCCCAAAAAAACGACGCACAACAACAACAATTTTAAAACTATTTCAATGTAACCCTTTATTTCAAATGAAAAAGTGATTCCCAAAAGAACATAAACATTATTTACGATGGATGTAGAAATTATCCTTTACAAATGGCTTACATCAGAGTATAACACCAATAAAAAGCTGTAACTTTTTATGGGGCTTAGCAATAAAGCCAAGAAGATGGTTTTAAAATTCCAATGTATTGTTGTATCTTAATGGCATCAAATGAATGTCTTCTATGTCTTCTAAACGTTTCCATTGTTAGTTTTATCTTACTTTGATTTGAGTGGATTTCTCATGATGTTATACATGTTTGTGAGGTTTTCCTTATAAATGATTCCAACTCCAATTCGATACTTAAATTAAATGGAGCTCAAAAATAGATTGTTGGCAATTTGTTAAAATCTATGATAGTATTTTGCTTAGATAACATTAAAAAGATTTTATTTCTTTCAATCAGCTTGGTTTGAAATTCTGTAAATAGAAAGTAAGGCAGTGAAATCTCCATATTTATTACAAAAACCATCGATTCACTCAAGCCCTTACGAGCTGTGGTACAATATCTTCCCAAGTTCAATTTATTTTAAGAGCTAGATAAGTAATTTACAGTTATCTACGCTGAGACCTCGAAAGCATAATTTAAAAGGTATAGATACAAACAAAAATATAAACACGGAAACTTAAGATCTCTCATTTCAAGGACAATGTATCCTTGAAAATTCTAGGAACACGAACTTTTCTTAGTCATAAATTTGAACTTTCATCAATATGCATCGATAAATTTTGTGAAGAAATACTAACTAAAAATTTAAAACAACAAAAAGTTTGTTTTATCTTGAAAATATAAATTTTTGGAAAATCACACGTTTTCCTAAATACTAAGTAAAGGTACACAATAATAGCAAAAACGTATAGATATACAGGTGAGTATTGAAAACCCCCCACATTAAACCTCTCACTCTTTTGTCTTGTTCCTCAAAATCAACTACAATCAACTTATACCTTCTCTTCTTTGAAGCCACATTTTCTTCTGTTTTTGTTGGGAAAAATCTTATCGACAGTTTTTCTTCTTTCGAAAATGAGTTTTCAAATCTAAAAATATATTTTTCGGAATATGTACCTATTGCAAATACTGCCTGCTACTGCTCCCAAACGGAGCGCAGAGATACAAAAACAGAGAGCAAAAGTGAGTATTTCCACGTTCTTAACAGATGACTGAGTTTTCCAAGCACCCATATCCACCACAGGCTAGCTTCTATCTTAATTTTTTTTCTTGTATTTGTTGTTGTTTTTTTTTGAAACTCAGCATCGAAACAATTGAACGTTCGTTTTTCCACCTCCAATTTTGAAAATCTTAGTGCGTATGGTACCAGCGAACAGAAACGGTCATTCTTTCAAAATAATAATATTTTCATTTCTTAGCCCCGGTCGATATTGTCGTTGCGGTATTTCGAAATAAAACAATAATTTTGTTTCTATGCTGTACAAATGTTCAAAAATATGGTCCCCGGTGTGTGACAGTGAAATTTATCGAAAGATTTATTTGTGGTCTTTTCCAAAATGCGCAGAATGGAAATTTAGCAAAAAAAGTGAATTTATAATTATATGAAAATTTAAAAAAATTTTGTGTACCGTTTAACGGAGAAAAAAAAAGTAATTTATAGTGACAGTTTGGTTTTGTTACCGTTAAACTTGACTTCAAAATGATGTGTCACCTTTAAGCTCCTTGATTTCAAAATTTTTCAAAAATATAGATTTCCCCAAAAACCACTCACGTGACTTGCAAAAATACACTCATCGAGTCCATTGTCTGACTAAAATGTTTATTTTTATTAAAGCAGCCATATTTATTTTTTAAACTTTTTAATTTTATTTTTAAGCAAAGAGGGAACCGTACAAAATTTGAATTCCATATTTTGACTTCTCGTGACTTTTTTGTTACAATCACATTTTATATTATTGACTTCTTTCCGAAAGAATTTATTTTGAGCTTCAAGCTGATTGAATTTACGGAATTTCTTAATTAGGTGTTCTTTTCTTATACAAGTCTTATTTTAATTTTCTTATTTTTAAAACAACAACAAGAAAAATAATAGAAAATAACATTTTTAGTAAGAAATTCAATTACTTGAGAGTTTTTTTTGTTGTTTTTGAATTTTTGAAAGCAACAAAACACGTTATTTTCAAGTGGATACCTAATTAAAAATGTATTTTTGGAGACACACAAGTCTTTTTCCGATATATTTTTCTATTATATATATTTTTTTAATTTTTTTTTGGTTTGTTATAATATATTGAAAATGTTTCCTCGAATTAATAGATAGTTTCTTTTTTGTTTTGTTTTAATTTTGCTTTTAAAATATTTGAAATGAGTTTTGACGTAGAGATTTGAGGGCGACAGGTATTTATGAGAAAAAAATTGCGAAAAAGAAAATTTGTGACATTTTTTTCTGATTTAGTGAGTTGTTGAATTTAGATTGAATTGAACAAAAAAATAACAAAATTATTTAGAAAATATGTTAAGTTTTTGTTTATATTTTGTGATGCAAGAATTTTTTGGAAAAATATTTCATAATAAATAAATCAAATGATGATCAAAGTTTAGTAAACAAAAAGCAAAAAATTTGTTTGGTTCGTTTGTTCGATAAAAAGATAAAAACTATAGGCCTAAGAAGTGTCTCTTGTGGAACTCGATGTATATTAGCTTTTTTAAATATTTATTATTTATTTTTTTGAATTTTTAATAACGCAGTATTTTGTTATTTCAATATAAATTGAAGTGATGAAGGATTTCAAAAAATTGGTTTGATATGTCATTCTGTCATGTGAATAATCTATGTATGCTCTTCTTATGGAGAAGATTTTTGAAGGCCACTTCATCAAGATATTTTCTCTGTTAGAAGTTTTCTTAAAACTTATAGATAACTTTTTTAAACACACTTCTCTTGACAATCTTAGTGTTTTATATAAAATATTGTTGATACAATTTAATTTCCTTTATCAAAAAATTTGTAAAGTATAAGTTATCAAATCCAGCAATATATTAGGTGGCGCAACAGGCCATTGAGCACTAGCACCTAGTGACTTACGACTCTCAACCATTACTGTGTGCGATTAATGTTATCAGGAATTGAGGGGACCTACAGTTTTAAGCCGAATCCGAACGGCAAATTTGAGAAAGCACTTTTCATTACAAGAATTACTCTAGGAGAATTTAGCTGGCACAGGCATGGATCAAACCCAAGACCTCTAGCATGACAGTCCAATGAACTAGCAATCATACCACGGGCACGGTTAAAATTAATAGTTATGTGGTAAATACTGAGTAAAAATATTTATAGCTGTGCATCAAGTTGTTTTGTATCTGTTATTTCCTCTACAAGATACTCAGATTTGGGGTACCACAAGACTGCCTTTTTGGTCCTTTTATGTTTGTTTTTTGTTTATTTTCTTAAAGTCAATGATATTGATGCATGAATATGGATTCACAGTTATTTTACAAATTAACCTTACAGTTTAAAGCAAGACCCTCGTTTAAAAACTTTTTAACGCTGAGAAGTTTGACGAAAAGCCAGAGTAAAATTTGTTGGTGCTATTTGTATCCTGTTTGTTTTGAAGTTTTTTTCTGCATATTCAAAGTTTGATAAATTAATATTTCAGGTTATTGTCTGATGCTATTAACACCTTTACACTGTAAATTTTAACTTCATTAAACATCATCCTTTATGTGATGCCCCCACCATATCTTCAAAATCTTCTTGGCATCAAACATCATTGAACTACTTTCTATCTGACCCCGTTAAATATAATTATATTTTCATTCAAAACCAAAAAACTTTCCACTCCTCAAAAACCAACTAAACAAGCAAGCACCCACTGTGTTTGCTTAAATTATGTTTCTCACCTTAAAAACTTAACAATTCTCATCACTTCCTCAGATGCACCTCAGTCAGCAAAAAAATTATTATTATAAATTTTGAACCGAAACGAAGGTGTTTCCTTGTCGCCGCTATGTTTTCGTCACCTCTTTCATCAAATTTATAATTTCTCTAGATAGTTTTTGTTTTCAAAATCATTTTACAAGATTTGATGATTTTTTGTTTGTATTTAAATACATAATTTACAGTTTGTTTTTATTTTGTGTTTTTGTTGGTTTTAAAGAGACAACTTGTCGCCACATAGATTCAAATAATTTTGATACAACCTGACCAACCTCACACGCGCACCAAAGTTGTGCAAGAAGAATCTATTTTGAGTTGAGTTTTCAATTTATATCTGTTTTTTTTTTTTGTAATTTTGAAATCAGCTGACATGTTTATTATGTAGGGTGCGAAGAGTGCTTTCAACACTTACCCAAAAACCAACACTCACTGAGATATATTTGAGCTCCTTTAAAAGGTATCTAATCCCTTTTTTTTGTCAATAAAAGAATATTCGAGAGGGATTGTGCTTCATACCTTACCCTTAAAGAAGGCAATCGAAGTGCTTAGCAAAACACTCCCATAAATTTCAATCAAGGGCGTGGAATTTAAAAGTGTATTAATTTTTTTTTAGATTTTCAAAACTAATATTTTCCTAATGTCTTTATTGAATTTTGAATTTATAATCTCTGACAGTTAAAGTACATTGCCTTTTGCTTCTGCCTCTAAGATAATATAATATTTCAATGGAAAAATTAAATTAAATTAATTTAAACGGACATTGTAAATATTTAAATATGTTTTTGCAGGCAACAAATTTTCCATTCATATAAAATAAATAATTCCTTTGTTTATTTTCACACCAAGAATTTCAAGGCGTGTGGGCCTGGAGCTTGAAACACCATCATCCACCGCCGCCGACATTATCAGACTTCTTTGCAAAAATTAAAGAAGAAATAAAAAGAAAAAGCTTCCTGTTAAATTCTCATGCACTTTGGTCTTAAATAATAATCTTTTACAGTCTGCCAGAGTGTTGTTTACTCTTTTAATCGTGGTGGCATTAATTGTGAACTCTATTGCCACCTCCCCAGTTCTCTGGGTTAAATAATTTTACCTCCCCCCAACCCCTCCTTTACACCTCGCTCATTCTTAGAATACTTTGCAGAATATTTTTGAAGCAACTTTGTTGATATTTTCAAGATACTAATTTGTTATTTAGAGGGTGTTTTAAATTAAATAAGTTTAACAAAGTTTATCTAGTGAAATTTAATCAATTTCTAGAGGAAAGTTAAAGTACTCTCATAGGAGAAAAAGCAGAGTCCCATGTCTGAATAAATTATCTAATTTAGTGCTTGAAAGAGGATTTGAAAAACTCTGCAAGTTCATTAATAAAATTAATGGTCCATGCGAATATCAAGACTCGTGTAAATTTTTTTACAAACAACAATCTGTAAAATAATTAGAATACATTTTCATTCATATTTCTTAAAGGTTCATCATTGCCATTTCCTTTTTCGTGGGAAATTATATGACATCAGAAAAGGAATGGAGGACATATTGAAAATAAATTTAAGTAACATAGTATTAAACACTATTTGATCTTAAATTTTTTCCTCTACTCTGTTTTGTAAGAAAAATTCATTATAAGAAAAAAAAGTACGTATACGCCCAAGTGCACGTTTTTGATTTTCTTCTTGAAACCACATACAATGAACTATATTTGGATTTTTTATTAAAAAAATTAAAACCAAACACTTATATGCATAGTGTCTTGATTATCTTACCTTAAAGTCATTGCTTTCCCCAAATTTGTGAGAAAAATTCAATATAACAAAAAAGTACGTATACGCCGGAGTGCACATTCGTGTTTTATATCATTTAATCAGATGAAATGTACCATAAATCCTGATTTTTCAAGTAACCTATAAATCGGATACTTAAAAATATATCTAGCTGACTATCTTGCCCTTAAAGTCATTGCTTTGCTTCTTTATGTAAGAAAAATTCAATATGTTGAAAAAAAGTACGTATACGCCTGAGTGAACATTTTTGAGTTCTTTTTATTAAAACTCATAAAATGAACTATAAGTGTAATTTCTTCTTTAAATATGTATAAGTAAGACACCAAGAAGCATAGAAATTTAACTGATTTTTGAGTAATGATATAAGTTATGACAAAAATGTGCTTTTTTTTAATAATTCTAACTCCCTTCTTTTTTTTAACTTAATACAAAAATTAAAGTAAGTCATTTTTCAATAACTTCTGCCAGGTTTTTCCTTTTCTAAAATAACGAGAATCCATTAAGTCACTGTACTCCTCATGGCCTCAAATTATGTGTCTATTTTAATTACAAAAACTAAATTATGAGTCCGAAAACTAAAGTCTCAAAGAATTTTCTAAGAAAAACCTTCAAATTTTTTACCCGCCACTAACAAAATACCAAAAAAAAAAAACTAACGTTACACCCTGTACAGTGTACATTTTCCTGCTATCTATAAGTTAATTCAATTATTATTGCTCTCAATCACACTAATGGAGCTTAAAGGTGTCACATTAAAGGAGACAAAAAACGAAGAAGAAAAAAGTTTATAGCTTTTAAAAAATGACCTCTCTGCGCGATAGCTTTTCCTTTAGTTTTTCTTTCCTCATGATTCATTGTCCTTATGTTCTTAATGTAGGTTAATAACCGTGTCAACCACACGAAGAGTGTGCAACTAAAAAAACTATTAATTAGAAACAAAAAGTAAAGACAAAATCATTTATTTACCTACCCCAAAAAATATACAAACTACAACAAAAACAACATAAAAATTCAAAGTGTGACCTTGTTTATTGTTTTGACAAGGAGTGCGTGAACCAAGAATTCAAAAAGTGGTGGCCTTAGCTGTGTTATATAAACAAATCATCGACATAAATCGAAACGGCCTTGAGAGGCCGCCTCGAAGTGCGAATCGGCACATTAGGTGCGGTGTGTTGGGATAATAATAAAATTGGAAAAATAAATTAAAAAAAACAGTTCCAATTGCCATGATGAAACACGAGAGTGTAATGACTTCAACAACGATTCCGATCGAAATGCCGGCATCCAAACGCCATAACCACGACATGATACGATGTATAAACGACGTGTGGCATAGTAAAAAGATCAATACATCCAGTGTTCCTGTCAACTCCCCAAAGAGTCCTATTGTAAAGGCTTTTGACTTCTTGCCATGGTCCCGCAGTAGGAGGCAACAGCATTTGGCTGAAAAGACGACAACGGCAACTACAACCACGACGACCGATGAGAAAAAGGAACCCAACAATACCCATTATCAAAAGAACATATTCCGCAATGGGGGTGGAATAATTCGAGATATTCTGACTGACAGGCTTAACAAGGACCGTGCCAGAGATAGCAGCCTCAGTCGATTGGATGTAAAGCGCGCCCAAAAGAAATCAAAACAACTTTCGAGGAATAAAAGTCTTGACATTAATGAACTGATTGACACTGTTGAAAATGAGCTGGCGGCAGAGAAGAAACAGGACGTCCGCAATCGATTCATGGACGATACGTTCATTGAGAACATTATCCGTGCCAAATCTGAGGACGATGGAAGAGTGGTAGCGGCAGTGCCGGTGCCAGTGCCAGTGCCGGAAAAACACAGTAATGGCAAGCATATTCTGTTCAACGACGAGAACGTCGTGTATCTGATTAAAGATGAAGTTCGTTCCAGCAAGCGCCCCGGGAGAAGCACATCGAAGAAAGATGACAATAACCATAGAAGTTCGAGTAAGTCAAGGGGGAGCAGTAGCCCGCGGCCAACGAGCATGATAGAGGAGGGCGGAAATATTGTGAAGGCACGTTTGAGGTTCAAGAAAATCTCCCCGGAAGTGAATAGCACTACAATGGTGTCATCAGTATCAAGCAAGAGGATGATAACAACAACAACTGTGATGGGTGGTGGTGGAAATGGCAATGGCAATGGCATCCCTCCAGCATCACCATCTTCATTGTCAACGTCGTCCTCGTCGTCGACATCAACAGCTGTAGCAGTAGATAGCAGCACTGGTACTGGAAAGAGGGGAATCCTTCATAGGCAAAACACAAGCCCTAATGTCGTAGTGTCACTTGCCACCCCCTCATCCGACCAAGAGTACGGATCACAAATCCGACGAAGAAAGTCCTTCAACGAAATAAACTTTGAAAACAATGGAAATAGCAGTTCCAGCAGCTTAGGTGTTGGCAGCGGCCTCGATGGAGGGGGTGGCACTGTGACTGATGATAGACCCAAATCCGATAAGCCACGAAAAAAGCTCTCGTTTCGAGAACCAGTGGTTGCTCCTCGATGTGCAGAACGACGGATAAGCACACCACAGCAACAGCAGAACTACCATCAGCTCCAACAACAACACCAACAGCAACAACAACTCCAACAGCAACAGCAATTTAAAAAACCCGAGGATATATCAAGCAAGGTTTTTGACAACAAATATGCTCCTGTCAACAGCAGTGTTGGTAGCGGTGGTGGAAGCGGAGGCAGTGTTAGCGTCGTATTATCGAATGGAAATGGCAATGGCTTCGGTGATGTTGATTCAGAGGTAAATTTTTTAAGACGAAAATTATTCAAAATTTTATCGTTTAAGATATATTTTTATATAAGAACTTAAAGCTAAGAGGTTATAATGCTATATGACTTTATTAAAATAAGTATAATTTAAAAAAACCTAAGAAATGATTTGCATATATATTTGATATGAAGTTTTACAATTTTTGTTTTGTTTTTGTTTTCATTTCAGTCACAAGCTATGCGTATTGTTAGGACAGTAGGACAAGCATTCGAAGTATGTCACAAATTTAACCTTCATAAGAATTCCTTAGATAATAACGAAGAAAGATCAGACGCATCGTCTGATTTACTCGATGTCGAACATACATCAGAGCAAATAAGTGATGAGGATTTATCCAAAAAAGGTAAGTCAATATTATTTTTAAATTTTAAATGTATTTCTTCAAAACATGAAAGTTGACATAGTGCCCAACTTGAAAAACAAAAATTAGTTTTAGAAAATGAAGTCACACAACACAACACTCAAACCTAGAAAGCTATCAACATGTTTGAGTGTTTGACAACTCATTTGAAAAGTGTGCATGTTTCTATTTGCCAAAAAGAAGTAAGCTTAATTTTTTAGGCAGTGTCCAAAAATTGTGCTGCATGGTAAAGGAATTCAACGTAAAGTGTTTCAGGCAACGTCAAATTTTTGTAAGGTCTCAAAATAGTTGCAAACATGTTGCATATGATTTTTAAATTTCCTCTTATCAAAAAGAAGTTAAGTAAATTTTTTTAAGTACTGTCAAAAAATCCCCTAAGCGATGAAGGAACTTGATTTGAAAGGCTGCAGTTAATTTTCAGAATATAAAATAATGGTTTGAAACATGTTGCGCATGATTTTGAAAAGTCTTGTTATCAAAAAGAAGCGTGGTTAATTTGGCAGAGAGACCCAAAAAAAAATTTGGAATGATGATGAATTTGAATATAAGGGTTCTACTTAATTTTCAATTTGTCAACGTATCAGTAAACGGCTTTTAACATGTTGCGTATGGTTTTTAAAGAACTTGTTATGAAAAAGAAGCAAACTTATTTTTGTATTGAGTGTACAAAATTTCAATGAATGATGAAGAAATTCCAAAACTCAAAAAATTTTAAAGTATTAGAACTTTTCCAAGCATGTTGCGTATGGTTTCTAAATATCCTCTTATCAAAAAGAAAAAGGTGGTTTCCAAAACATCATCAGAATAATGAAGGAATTCGGTTTAAAGAGTTTCATTTAGCTTCAACTTCTTAAAGTCTCAGAACGGTTTCAAACATTTTGTGCATGATTTTTTATTTCTTGTTCTCTAAAAGAAAAAAAATTAATATCGAATGTAATTTCCAAAAAGTAAAAAAAAATTGATTTAAAATACTAAAGTTAGAACTCAACGTCTTAAAGTCTCAGAATGATTTCAAACATGTTGCGTATGATTTCTTAATTTCCTCTTATTTTAAAGGAGCAGGCTTAATTTTTCGGGTAGTCTCCAAAAATTCCGCTGAATGATGATGGAATTATATTTGAAGATTTTAAGTTAGCTATAAACGTTTTAAAGTCTCAAAACTGTTCCAAACGTTGCGTATGATTTGAAATAAACACTCGACAATAGATTTTAGCACGTGCTACAGACATAAAGAACAAAATAGATCAAGGAGCTTTGCGAATATAGTAAATTAATTTAGTTACGGAAGCATAATGTTTGGTCTTGAGGTTTAAAGTTTGATCAGTGAAGACTATTATTTTTGTCCTTGATTATTTAAATCAGGTTAGATTCCGCTAATTTAATTTTATGAACTTAAAATCAAGTCCATTAAAAACACCTTATTACTGAAAGCCTTGACCGTAAACTAGTTAATGAAACTTTCATCTTTTTTATGTTGTCATTTGAAAATTTAAAATCAATAAAATCGATCGTTAAATTTTTAAAGTTTTCTCATATAATGTAAACAATTTTCTAAAATGTTCATGGTGTGTTTTCGTATTTAGTCTGATACCAATGCCAAAAATCGTCAAAAAAAGCATTTTGCAAACACTTTGTGTAAGTTTTTTTAACGAGCAAAATTTTTCCAAGCACCGCCACCGAACCGTTTTTTGCCTGTTAAAATGTTATAAAGCTCTAAAAACATCCGTAAACATTGATTTTTTATAACAATAATTAAACAAATTTTAGAAAATTTTATGTCCTTGTTGCTTTTGTACAAAAATAATTAAAACAAATTGAAAAAAAAAACATTGCATTTGGAAAACTCCTTCTCTGAGTGTGATGATTTCCAGGATTTTCCGTTCAATGGTTTTTTGATTTTAATATTTGTTTTGAAAATAAATACATAAATTAATAAAAAAAAATATAGATAAATCTGTATTAAAAATCTATTTACAAAAAGTCTCGAATGTAGGTGTGTGATTTTTTTGTTGTTGTTTTTGAAAATAAATAAGAAGAACAAGAAGAAGACACAGATGGAAGACAACGAACAATTTCAACAAAATCATTAATTTTCCCCAATCATATGCCATTCGGTTATATACACTTCGTTTATAATTAATAAAGTGTGTTTTATTTGTTTATTTTCTTTTATAAGCTATATATATACATATATAATATACAATACTCTTTTGCTAATAGTATATATAGATACAAATGTATATTTTAAAGAAAAGATATAAAAATATAACGAAAAATAGCTGGCTACTCGTGCAGCGTGTCGTTCGATGGCCCACCGTAGATTTATTTCTGTCTTGATTATAATGATGTCGTCGATTAAAGGTGGCCAGGCCAAGACGGGCTAAAAATGGTGACGTCAACAGCCACCTTGCTCTCAAAATTACGAGTATAAAAAAAACAAAGTTTTTCTTATTTAAACGCAATGTTCTAAAGTGATGTAGATTGGATTCACTTTTTTTCAAGCCACCAGCCGGTAACGTGAAAAAATAATCAGACAGACAAAACACACGCCAGCCAGAAGCGATTCCACTTTAACATACCTATGGGGGGTCATTTTGCTCTTGTTAAAAATGTTGCTAAAATCTTCGATATAGTATATTTTGATATTTGTTTTTGTATTTATATAAAAATTGGTTGTTTATTAAGAAACAATTCTATTTCAATTTTGATGAATGTTTGTAGGTAAATTTAGGCACGTGGGGGAAGATTACCGTACAACAAAACTATGTATGAATTATAAGTGCGAATTCGTAGAAAATAGTAAAATCTACTCTGCACCTCGTTTCTCCGTTTCCAATACGAATATCTAAACAGGATGAATCTATGATTTGGTGTATATGAATCTAAAACGTTAAAACGTAAAAGTCTCATAACACTTGTTTTGGATTGATTTTTTTTATTTTTTATTTTGTATAATTTTCTAAAGGTCAAAAGTAAAAGTTGGAAATTTTGTGTGTTTATTTAATTAAGATGAATTTATGAGAAATGATTTTTGACGTAGTAAGGTTAAGGATAAATAATTCTAATTAAAATTGGCCAACTTTACGTCATAACCAATGCACGTTGGTTTGTTTCCTTTTTGTTTGTTTGTAAACACAAGAAAATTGGTATAAAATTATGAACAAGGTGAGAGACGGATTGTTTTTTATGCCTTCTTCGTTTTTTTTTTCAACTAAATTTAGAATAATTCGGTTAAGTAAACTTATTTTTAATTTATATTGAAACTTATTTATTTTGTGTGGAATAAAATGGACAAAAAGATAAACATAGACAATAACGACTTTTATTAAAGTTTGAGTTAGGTGTTAATTTTAGCATTTAAACAATTTTAAAATAAGGACGAATATTCACCATACAAAGTAACACTTCATATTCTTAGTCTTTTTTAACCTAGTTTAACTTAAAAAAACTAAATTTTTAAGTACAGTATTGAAGTAAAAACAATTTATTTTTCGTAGTTAAATTTTATTTTTTTTAAATAAGCATACTAGTCTGTTTTTAACAAATATTTTAATAAAAATAAATAAATAAATCTGTCACTTTAACAGTACATTCTTTGAAACTTTAAAAACTTAGTATACAGTAAACTAACTTTTTGTTATACATAAATACATTTTTTTTTATTAAACAAAAGCGTGACACGGTAAATCCAGGCATAAAACAATTATATTCGAAAATGTAACGATGCAAGTAATTGTATTTTTTTGTCTTAAACTGAATTTGGAAACATCATAAAAACTTAGTTTTTGTATCTGGACTCGTCGCGTCAAATTGTAACAAAAAGGGTTATGTTCGATATCCCGGTTTTTATATTCCCGTTTCTTAAAATCCCGATTTTAAAATCCTGCTTCTTATAATTCCGTTTTTTATAATTTCGATTTTGCAATCAAAACTAGTTGTTTAATTTTAAAAAATCGCGCGATTTTCACAGCTTTCACAATTTCACACAGTGTAGTGGTGGCTTAGTATCAACATTGCACTAAAAACAGTTTTTTTTTTAAATCGTGAAATCTATAAACTGTGTTCTCCAAAGCTTATTACAAAAAAGTTGCAATTAACTGTATACTTAGTATTTTAAATTTCGAAAAGTTCAACTTGAAGACTACAAAAATAGTCTTAAAAGTTTTGTCAGACATTTTACGGTTTTAAAGTTGCACTTAGTCAAAATCATACTGTGCTCTTCGTAGTAAGGCACATAAATTTATTTAATTTATAATTTATATAATTTATTTATTTAATTTTAAATTCTTAATTTTATAAGAGACGTCCGTCTCGCACTGATGTCACAGCCAAAAAAGGAAGAAGGAAGAAGGAAAAACTATGGCGGGCAGCGATGGGTTTTGGTACACTTCGAATCAAAAAATGTCATTTGGTTTTTTGTACAGTTAAAAATAAAAATATCTTTTTGACATAAGTTATTGAACCAACCTTAGTGGGTTTACACTACGGATATTGATAATGTACACGCTACACATACCATACAATTTCCACTGTAAAACTCGGTTGGGTGTCAAATCGCCCAAAACCGAATCACCCAAAACTTAAAAATGTCACATCGCCCAAAAAAACAAAAATGTCAAATCGCCCAAAAAGAGAGGGCGTTTTGTCATAATGCAAAAATAGCCATGTGTCAGATCGCCCAAAACCAAAACTCCCAAATTGCAAAAATTAAGAAAAATGCCAAATCGCCCAAAAATAATTTTTGGGCGATTTAACATTTTTCATTTTTGGGCGATTTAGCATAATGTCAAATCGCCCAAGAAATATAAATAATTTTGGACGATTTAGCATTATTTTTGGGCGATTTGACACTTTTGTTAAATTTGGATAAAAATTATGTTCAAGAAGAATTGTAATAGTTACATTAACGGGCACATCGGAATGTTGGTTCTTCTCCACATGAATGAGTTATGATTAGAGAAATATTTGCCATTACCTGATAAGACAGTGTAAAAACACTACTCGAAGTGGCAACAAGTTGGTGAATTATCCTCA
Organism: Eupeodes luniger; assembly: GCA_951509635.1. Taxonomy (NCBI): domain Eukaryota; kingdom Metazoa; phylum Arthropoda; class Insecta; order Diptera; family Syrphidae; genus Eupeodes; species Eupeodes luniger. The sequence goes on from OX608074.1 coordinate 4,865,625, forward strand.
TAAAATAATGTTTTTTTGTTTTTATTTCCTTGAAATGGAAGAATTTTCCAATAATTTTGACAGCTTTTTGGCTTGTTATGAGAAGTTTTTGATACGAAAGGTATGTAAATGAATATAAATTTACTTAAATAATCATGTTTGTGAAAGGTAATACTATGAAACCACCGAGGGGAGGGGGGCGGCGCGACGCGCTTTGCGGTCGTGTGGCGGCGCGTCGCCCATCCGCGTCGTCGCCCGTCCGCGTCACGCGCCTCGCACGCGCCCCGTTTTGCCCTCGCGCATAAGCATACAACAAAAACTAAGTCCAAACGATAACAAAACACATTTAATTACTTCATTTCCGTTCAAAGTGTTTTTTTCCCATTACTTACTTTTAGATCGGGCCACTACAGTTATCAGTTTTTAAAAAGCTAACAAGGACAACATCCGATATTGAAGGCTACAATAGTATACTTGAACGAATGTTGACCAAAAAGGGCAATTTCTTTAAATTTGTTAAAGTCCTTCAAGAAGAGGAATTTATGAGAAGCCGTAATTTCTCTATGCTTATAGAAAGTAGTGGCACTACTGGTACCAAATCAAGGAAAAAAATCGATATAGAGAGAAACAAAAATATAATGGAGGCTTCTGCGCTTCTTAAAAACGGTGCCATTAATATAATGAGATTTTTAGATCGAATGGTTTATGTTAAAAATAACATTTGTACTGGTATGGAACTGACACAAATACTGAAAAAAATTGTTTTTTTTTTATATTTTGGTCTAATTGCAATAAATATTTTGGGCGATTTGTTAAAAGAACCCTAAATGTTAGTATTTTTGGATTGCGACAAAACGCCCATTTCTACTTTTGACGATTTGACATTTTTATTTTTTGGGCGTTTTGTCACAGCGTCAAATTGCCAACAAATTTTGGGCGATGCGACATTTTTCAGATTTGGGCGATTTGGTTTTGGGCGATTTGACACAGGGCCAACTAAAATTGCCGAAACACCAAATCGCCCAAAATTATTTTTTTTGGGCATTTTGACATTATGTCAAATCGCCCAATAAATTGAAATGTCAAATCGCCCAAAAAAGTTTTTGGGTGATTTGACATTTTTTCGCTTTTTTGCATTTTGGGCGATTCGGTTTTGGGCGATTTGACACCCAACCGTAAAACTCAAATGAAATAAAACCATTAACGCTCACTTTCTCTACATTAGTCCATATATGTCCTAGTTCCCAGTCTATCTAGGCCTAGTACTACGCTTAATTCTAAGACTAGTACCGGTTGTAACGTTAGGACTCTGTACAAAAATTGGGCGTAAATATGTTTAAAAAAACAATTTTGGTTTAATTATTAAAAATATAACTCAATAACATTTCACGGATTTTTGTAGTTGATTCAGATTTTGAATTCAATAAAAATTAATAAAATATTCTTTAAAAACAAAAACAAATTAGTAAGAAAAAAAAATTATACTACAAAAAGAGTTTTGTATGAATATCTAAGAAAGAATTAACGAATTAGATACGAAAATATAAATTAATAAACAATTTCTACAGTTTTTCTTTAAAAAATAAGGTATACAGCTCCGTTTTGAATTTTTATTGTTTACCTTATTCAAATTTTATTTTATTCAATTTATTTTTGAGATATAACATGAAAGCGAAAAATTTCCTATTTCCATCCAAAACATATCCATAACTTATGTTTGCACCAATTTGAAAACTCTGGCAATACATATTTATTTAAAACTCCAGGAATGAGGCAGGATACTCCAAAATGAATTCCTGGAGCAAATGACAAAAATGTTTTTACCCTCTCCCGATGGATATCTTGATATGATATTTTGTATTTGCAAGAATGGATGATGGAATTGTTGAAGAAAATAGAGGTTGCAATGCGCTTTAGTAGTTTTGAAATTCGTTTTAGAGAACTATTCCTGAGGTATTAAATCATATCCTTACTATTTTTCTATTTTATAATATAACCTGCACTTATCTGTGAGAGACGAGATAAGCATAGTTAAAAGCTTTAAGAAAACAAAACCCCCTTTATAATCATTTAATAACAATTTACTCTCAAAATAGCTTTTGAGCATATAAAATAATGTTTGAAATTAAAACCATTGCAAATCGTATGCATGACAATTTCAACAATAATGTTAACATAATTTAATACGCAGAGAAGAAATCTTATGAGTCTTTTTGCGGAGTGTTGGAACAAATTGAGGTTGAAATACTGTGTTGATTATAATCTTGTGTATCAAAATTCTCTATAAAAAGACACAGCACAACGAAATTCTGTATTTCAAGATTCTGTTTGGTCAAAGTTCTGTTTTTGTTAATGCGTAAAATGGACTAGAACAGAACTATGACAAAATACACATTTTAATATACAATACTTTGTTGTACAAATTTGGAAATACAGAATTTAAGACACGCAGCATTACGATCAAACAGAAGCATGCAATATCATACAGAATTTTGAAAAACAGTATTTCGGCCAGATTTGCTGCAAGTACTCTTATCTTTTAGATGAAGCAAAGTTTTGCTTTAAACGTCAATAATAAGGTATACACAAAACACATGTTTGAAGTAAAAATGTCACATTTCAAAATTGACTTTTGAATCAACTTCAATGCTTATTCATCATAATTAGTGAAGTTAGAAGTTAAGAATTACTAGCAGTTATTGATTCTTCCAAGTATGACATTCTTTCCTATTTTGCTTACGTAAGTTTCGCTACAAAAATTAAAGAAATCAATTCAGTCGTTCCTAAAAAATATCATAGAATTGCATTTTCATCGCTTTCATACAAAGAAGAGGCAACATTTATAATAAATTAATTTTTTGCTTTTTTAAAACGTGTTTTTAATACATTTTTTAAAACTTTTTTTTCAGATCAAATCGGAGTCACGCCTGATATAAGCCCGCCGCAAAGACCTAATCATCTAGAATTAACGTCCCAAATGAGCAGTGCCAATCAAAAATCACCTTGTGTACTCGTAAGTATTTATCTTATACATATTCTAACACTATACATCTATGTATACATATAATTTGTTTTTGAACGTTTTTATTTTTAACCATTGACATTTTTGTTTTTGCGGTTCCTGCTCTTATTTCAATAATAATAATAATCTATCTCTCGACCATTCAATTACGCCGCCGTTCCAAAATATATATGCACACAGTACTCTCGCAATTTTGTTTTTCCTCTATAGCCAAGTTTATAATATAGTGACCAGAATTTTCGTTTACCGGTTCATAAATTCAGTCAGTTGTGGAAAATATTATTATTATTAAAAATCATATGTACAGAAATGTATATATTTCATAGTGTATAATTGACTGCAAAACAGTGACATTTAATAATAATTTTAGTTTACCTCCTGACTGCCAGCTAGTAATGTCTTAATGAATTTCAAATTGTCTTGGTCTTCTTCTTTTCCATCATCCTGAACTGATGCAAGCTATGAAAACAATTCTAAAAATATCAAGATGATGATTCGACTGCGAAGCGAACACAGCAGATAATACACATAAATCCATTATGACTTTATTTTTTTCTGTGGTATGGAGATATATGTATTTTGAAAAATGTCAATATTTTCAAAATTTTGAAAGACACATTTTGTCTTTGTAGGTGCAAAGATAATAATAAAAATAATATTTGAGGTTTTTTCATGACTTTAACCGTTTACGCCATTTCTAAAGACACCACAATTCTCCATCAGTGCAACAAATTTACACATCACAAAGTACCTGTCCTACACCACACCTCCCTTTTACCTCGTTTAATATCCGTCTTGCATTGCCATTATAAACAATAATGCGCCAAAGTATTAACAATAATTATTTATAAAATTTACAATAGCACGTAAAATGTCTGGATACTCTTATTTCAAAAAAAATAAAACCAAAAAAAATAATTTTGAAAAATCTCTTTCACGTTCGTCAGTTCGTGCCTTAGTGTAAACAAACAACAAAATAAAACGCATCACCGAGAAGTTGATTGGACGGACACCATCTTTGATGTTCGTTTTGGTTGTTAATCATCACAACCGATATTTTCCATTGTATTTTAAATTTAAAGTTTGTTGCCAGAAATAGTTTCATTTCAAAAAACAATTTTCTAAACACAAAAAAAAAAGCAAACAAATCCATCTGGTGAACATAAATATCTCGTATTTCAAACTAAATAGCTTAATTGTGAAAATTAAATTTTAAAACAATATTTTTATGAATACTTAAATATTTTCCTTTAAGCTTTTTTTGAAATAGGAAAACAAAATTTATAAGGAATAATTTTTACATAATTTTTGTTTTGTTCACTCTCAGATTTATGGCGCTTAGAATTTTTTTTAAATTTGTTTATTAGTGGTTTCTAATTTTTTATAATTATAAAAACACAAAATAAAAGAAATTCAAATTGTTGTGAATTCAAACGATTGATGTGAATTATCTTAAAGATATATTAACCAACAAAATAAGTTGATATGTAGATTTTGAGTGAAATCTTTTTGCATTTTTAAGATGTGTTTCTGACGTCAGTGTTGATAGTAAACACTTTCGGTGAAATGATTGAGAAAGCCAAATAAAACAAAACTAAACAACAATGAAAATCTTCTCTTTTTTCTTGGAAACACTTTAATATTTTTAACGCTAAATATTTGCTTTTCTTTCATAAAATAGAATGAATTTTAGTTTTTATGGATATTTGAAGAATGTTTTTGAAATTTTCATTGTAGCAAATTTTTCAAATATTTTCCAGAACAGAATGTAAAGAATTGTTATTTTATTTAAATGGATGCTTTTAACCAACAGGTCTTTTACGAGTACCTACAAGTACGTCAATATCTAAAAGTGTTTTAGTTTTTTAATATATAACAATATATTCCAATTGTATTGGAACTTTCCAAGTCTAATAACTTCCTATTGAGTGCATCAGTTTTTTTTCTGATAGGTCAAATTTGTATTTGAAGTATTTTAAAAAAAATTACAGTATTCACGAATTCCATCGTAATTAAAAATATTCACTAATTCCGAAAAAAACCATCACTAAATACAATCGTAGTAGAATATCATACAATTTTGCATTAGGAACGGATTCGGTAATAGTTTTTTTTCGGGATTAGTAAAACTCTCCAATAACGATAGAGTTCGTGATAAGGCTTAAGATTATATAATTGAAAAAAAAAAACTGAAAAAATGATCTGTCAACTCTTAAGAAAGAGAAATGGGACTACTTTTTTACATCTACAATTTAATTTTTACAATGCCGTTTTGACATTTTTTTTACAATAATTAAAAACCTGCATCAGAGGTATTATTTAAAGTTACAGCCTTCAAAAACAATAAATGATATTGGAAAATTTTAAACATAAAAATGTTTACTTTTTTTAATTTAATATTTTTTTAAGTAAGTTTTTAAACTTTAAAAATTATCCTTTTGTTAGGAATACAAATATCCTAAACTAAAGGTCTTTTTAAAAATATAAGAATGAAATTGTGTAGAGCATACTCAGATTAATTAGAAACTAACAAAATTCAGAAATACCTTAAAAGTTGAAACTGGTTCTGTTTTTATTAAAAAAATAAAACGGATAATTTAAAAATATGTAGAGTTTTTGCTACAATTAACAATGATACTGATACCCATATTTTCAAGAAAAGGTCCTTTTACTATTAATTGAAATCTTGAATTGATATCGTTTTTATTTCTTTGCTTATTATTTAATTAACGACTTTTAAGCAATTCAAATTTTTAATCTTATAAAAACATTTAATTGTTGCGCTATTCTTCTATTACATAAAAAAGTACAATTCGATACTTTTTTGTTTTTTTTTTTCTCATCCCTGGTCATCGATTGTTTCTTTCAAGTATTTATCTTGCTTAATCACTAACAAAAATAGGAATGAGACTAGGCTCCACCCTTTACAACGGTGAAATTAGTTTCTGTTGTTACTTTTTATCTTTTTCGCTTCAGAATCAGCCATTTTAATAATAAAACCGTAAGCTCCACAGAAAGGAGGAAACGAACTAAACCAAAACAAATTAGGAAAAAAACTATGAGCAACATGCTCTTGCTAAAAATTCTGAGCGCCTGGTGCATAAAAGAGAATGCAATCGAGAATATTTGTGCTTCCTTCGTTCGCCAGCACACAAATTCTTCTTCTCCCCTCCACTGTTGATACTGATGATCTTTACTTGTTTTGTTGGATAAAAAATAAGCCTTGGGATCTTCGACTTAACAACAACAAGTATGAAAACAAAAATTTACCATTGCGCAAAATTAACCGTTGTAGAAGGGCGGAGCCTAGCTTGTTTTCTATTCTTTTACGAGGTGAACTAATACATACAAAACATATATGTTGAGTATAAGAAGAATAGCAAAAAAGCAAAACAATAAATTTGTATGCATCTGTTTTAAAGCATGAGCGCCTGTTACATAAAAAGAAATTCTATATGAAATTTTATCGATCACGACTAACAATCAGTCCCACGCTGCAGCACGAAGGACGTGCCTGTTTAGGAGAGGGCGCTTGGACGATGATGCTTTTTGTTCTTTTTTAAGCAAACAGAAGATGAAACCAGCACTTACTCTGTCTGTCTGAGAGCCTGGTATAATAAGACAAATTTTATCACCATGGTTATTTTTTGGTTTCTTCCTCCTTTTTTTGTCGTTTGCACTGTTTTAGTGTTTGAGGAATTCATAAGTCATTGGAATTTGGAAATACAGAATAGCACATTTCAAATTTGAAATCTTCAATAAGAGGAGACATTTTTTTTTTCAAGAAATACAATTTTATCATTTCCAATTATGGATTTTTATTTAATTTCATTTCATTTTTTTAATTTGTTTTACAAAAGTAATAACATTTAAATTATTACTATAAATTTTATGACAAGTTTTTTTTTATATAGTATTACATATTTTGTTAATTTAATACTAACGAGTATACATATATTTATAATTTATTAAATTTAAAGTTTAAATGCTTATATATTTAAAATAAAATCAGAAAAAAAGTAAATTTTCAGTAGAAATAAATAGATTTAAGGTTTGTTTCCTTGTTTGTTTCAATTAAATTCAAAACAAACTACTAAACGTCTCCAAAGAAAATGACATTTTGTAAACATCTTGAATAAAATTTCTCTACTCTCTGAATTTCTGGAGTTTTGATTTGAATCATATACTGTGGAAATTTATCATCAATCTTCTGGGTTTGTGAGAATTAATACCCATTGCGGTCTTGAGATTATCAAATTCTAGCGCAGTAGTTAAATGTATGTGCAGACAAATTGATGTAAGGGTGTGTTGTGGAAGACATTTATTGTATCATATAAAGTTTTTCAGCGGACGTCTTCTGAACAAATAAGGTTGGTTTTGGCATGCTGCAAGAAGAATCAATTAAATGCATGAACAAAGAAAACTGAATCCAAAAATTCTTACATAAACTGCCAGTGATTGAAATTTCAGAGAGCCAAGATTATTGCCGATGGATGATCCCCCAACGTCACTCGAGAATCACCATATCAATCAAGTTTTAATCTTAAAAAGAAGAAGACAAATTTGATTAATTATTTAGAAAGTTTGAAAAGACTTCATTAACATTAAACTCACCTCCAAATAAGGAATTCCATGTTGCATGCTCTTGAATTCACGAATATTGGTGAGGAGTAAGAGGTTTTCTGTACAGCCCCGAGAGGTTTTTAGCAATCATCTTTCCCTGGTAAAAACAAATCGTATCATTGTATGATTGTAGAAACCACGTTTTCAAAAAGGCTTGATTTTATTATCTGAAAAGAAAAAGAAAAAAAATCAGTGAAACAGAAATTCTCAACGTTAAGGTGGTCTGATTCTTATTAAGCAACAGTCGTTTGCATATTCCAAGATGTACCTATTCCTCAATTGTATTCCTAACCACTATCAAATTATTTTTAAAAGTCTTTCAAAAAATCACCAAGAAGTCATGAACAATCGTTAGAACATAAAATTCATACATAACACGACCAATTTCTGGTGTTAGAGGATTAGGTATACGATTTGAAGGTTCTCTGATAGGAAAGTTTTTGGAGGCTCTTTATTCCAACTTTTTTTTTTTAATTAAAGCTTGTTGTATGCTCTAGGGACCATGTTCCTTATTTTTTTTTAAATTTTATTTTGTGTTTTAAGGTTTGATACATTAAAAAAAGAAAAACTTTCAAACCGTTTAACTTTGGTTCTGTGAACGGTACATGCAAAAAGTTAAACTCTAGGTCCGAAGTCTTTTTTTATTTTAAATTAATTCTATTAACTCTAAAAGCAAAACAAATGCAGCGATCTTTAGCTTCATTAAAAAAATGATTTTGGACTCAAATATTTTGATAGAAAAAACAGATAGACTTTAAACTTATTTCATCTCATACAAAATATTAGGGTTGGGGTCGAAATACTATATGGGTCATAACACTGTATTTGAAATACTGTATGTCAAAATTCTTTACACAATATTTTATACGAACAAAATTTTGTATGGTCAAAAATCTATAGGGCAAAGTTCTGTAGGTATTTCGAAATCCAGGTAGGTTAAAAATCTGTAAGACAAAGTTCTCTACTTCGAAATCCAGGTTGGTCAAAATTCTTTATTTTTAAACGAAAAAGTGCGCACTTTTTTATTTTATTTTTCAGACTATTTTCATCATTTTGAAATACACCTTTTTTTAATACAAATAATTTTAGAGAATAATGTACCACAATAATTTTTCATTTTCTCTATTTTACAAAATGTTTTAATGCAGTAACATGTATTAGGTCCGTTCGCGTACTTTCTGCACTAAAATTCGTAAAAAGAAATATTTTAAAGAGTGGGGGTACAATTCTCTCACCAAAAAAAAAACTACAAAAAAGTAAGCGAACGGGAAAACAACAAATTTTTCACACAGTCTTGTTGTTGTTCTTCAAAAATTTGTTTTAAAATTTTATAACTGACAGCAAAAGCGAGCAATTTATTTAATTTATTTGAATTTCTATCAAATTTGAAATTTTCACAAAGAAATTTCTTGGGCTAAAATTCGTAGGTTGGGGAAATATTTTACTCTCTCAGGAGCGCTCTACTACGAAATTTTTGAGTACGTGAACAGGATTTGGTTAAATTTCGTATTTTTAAGTAAAATTGGACTGTTTTAAAAGGGTACGTGAACGGACCTATTAAAATTCCTTGAATAAACGTGAATTTTGAGTTTTCTTAAAAAGTTGTATATTTTCAAATTTTAAGTGAAATTTAAGAAATCATGAAGATCGTATCAATGTTTTGACGATTCTTTTTTCTTTTATGATAGTTAAAAAATAAAACTATCAAAAACACACACTTTGTAAGGATACAGAATTTTGTGATGAGAAATTCAAAGATACAGTATTATGAAATAAAGTATTTTGTTCATACAGAATTTTTGGTATACAGCTTTATAAGTTTGCAGTGTTTTAAAATACAAAATTTAGAACATACACAATTGTAACCAGACAGAATTTTGATCATTTAGAACTGAGTCGCGTTGTTTAAATTTGGCTGAATTTCTAAAAAAAAAAAAAAATTAAAAGTTCTTTCCTGCATTATTTAAAGTCCTACTAAACATACCACTTAATATATGTATTTGACAAATATTTCGACCGAAAACAGCTTAAAATTCGGAGCTTGATTGCATTATTTTTGAAGTTTCTTAAATGACAATTTGGTTCACAAAAAAATTAATTTTTTAAATTGCCATTTTCTTAGAAGCTCTGAAATCAATTTCAACACATTGTCAATAGACTGACTATTTGATGCATATCATTTACATAAACTATATCAAATTAAAGTGAACACACTCCTAATCAAATTGTAAGCACCTTTAATTGAATTATTTTCAAAAGCCAATTATTCCATCTGTAACCGAGCGAGTTGAAATTTAATTGAGTTATCATTGCATTTAGTTCAATCGTATAATCAAATAGATCAAATATATGGTTTGTAGCTGGAAAATTGTTGTCAACTTAGTTTTATTCAAATCTTTTTGTCTTCAGACAACTAAAGTTAGTAATAATTGGAAACGGAAGCTTAGCTAAAAGTCTTGTAAGCCTTTATCCCCAATTACATCCCTTAAATATTTTACCCCTCTTCAAATTATTTATAATTTTTCAGCTTTTGTTTAATTTCTCACAAATTTATTCTTTTGATCAAAAAATGTAGAATTCAAAAAAATAGGAACCATCTGCTAAAAGCAAACCATCTTGCTTCTTAATTACCCAACCATTTCTTTCATTATTATTTCAATTGTGCAAAACATTGATATCGCTATAATTAATTAAATTCTGAATAAAGTTCAAGCATAATAAAAACTCTCCAATGACTCCTGGCCAGGCCCGTCGAGAGGGGGGGGGGGGAAAGGGGGGGAAACCCCCCGGGCCCGGGATTTTCTAGGGGCCCGTAAAATTAAAAGCAATGAGGAGAGTGTTTTTTTTAATATAGGTAGTCTGAATTCATCATCAACATACCTATTCCCACTTAATTTAAGGGGCCCGAAAATTTAAAATCATTCATGCTTTCGCAATCGGGCCCCTGTTTGCATGTTATTTACCAATCTTTCAGTCACAAGCTTGCTGACCTGGGCCCCTGATTATTATTGGCGTACATTTTTGTTTATATTTAATGAAAAATTGGGCAATTTTGAACTATTGAAAGAAAGTTATAATAAATTGTTTCGCTTTTCTTTTTTAATTTAACGTAAATTTCAAATTTGTTTTATTTTGAAAATTTTTAAAATCAAAATAAGGGGCCCGGCAACTTAAAACAAAACACAAATATTTATTTCGGTTTCTGTTTTATAAATTTTCTTTTCTTCTATTTTTGTTTCTGCTGGGAACGAAATTTTTGATTCGGTTTCGGGGGACCGGAAAATCCCACGCAAACGTTTTTCAATTGTGGTTTCCGTAATATTAATTAATTAATATTTTGAATAAATTGTTTACTGAAGATTCGAAGGATATCAAGTCACTTCAAAGTGTGTATATTAAACCAGCCATACAAAAATAGCAAGGAATTCTATATAAAATAATATTGGACACCATTTTCTTGCTTGGCGAAAGGGGACTAGCACTACGAGGCGATAGCAATCTTATTGGAGAGCCAAATAATGGACATTTTTTGTTTAGCAGCAGTGCTCAAAATTGGGAAATTCTTAAGAAAAATGTGCCCGGATCCCTTCACAAACTTTCCAATACAAGATGGTCAGCTAGAATTGAGGCAGTGAAACCATTTGCAAATCATCTGAAAAACCTTAGAACATCATTAGAAGCCTTAAGTGATATTAATTTAACTACTGAAGATCGAAGAGATGTAAATGACATTTTAAAATAATTATATGCACAAATTTGAATGCGTCCTGATGTCTTTGATTTGGTGCAAGGTTCATAGCACTATAAATAAAGGAAGTTTCCTTCTTCGAGCCAGAAACAGTACTAATTGACGTTGAAATTCGAGATCTCGACAACTTGATCTTCATTTGAACATTATTCAAAACGGATGAGATCAATTTGTATCTGAATGCAAAGCAGTTGCTACTGGATTGGGGGATGTTCCAGAATCGTTTCCATCGAACCGAAAAAGGCAATTAAAGAGACATTTTGAAGAAAACCGAGGAGCTGGAAAGCAAATAGAAACAGACGAAGAAATAAATTTCAAGAGAAACACCTTTTACGTCATAGTTGATTCAATTATATCTGGAATTTCTCGTCGGTTCGATACGATGAAAAATTTGAATGCTACATTTTCATTATTATGACAGTTTTCAACAATGGACGAACTTGAGATTAAAAACTCTGCTACAAGGTTCATCCAAAAGTATAACTCGCATATGTATCAAGGGTTTAAAGAAGAAATAATTCATCTGAAACACATTTATGAAGCCAATTTTGAAGCAGAACTTCCGCCAATGAGTTTGCTCAATGCTATTTATTCCCAGAACTTGGAGACGATTTTCCCCAACATTTGTGTTGCTCTCCGTGTGTTTTCCACCATACCTGTAACCGTAGCTAGTGCCGAACGTTCATTTAGCGTCCTTGCCAGAACAAAGAATTTTCATCATTCGTGCTCATCTTAAGATCGTGTTTCTGGACTTGCTACACTATGCATCGAAGCATCCTTTGGCAAGGGAACTGAATTTCGACGCAATTATAAGTTATTTTGCTGCTCAGAAAGCTAGAAAAGCTCGTTTACCAAAAGAAAATATTTCATTGAATGCAAACTCACTCTAATAAAACATTGTAATAATATTTTAATATAAAGAAAAACAATAAAGAGTATTAAATGTAAAACTTTTAAAATACTTAGTTTTTTTTTAAAGACAAATTTCAAATACTTTTACTTCGCTCTATTTTATTTTCATAGTAGGTAATAGATCTTCATACTATTTTGTTTAATAGTTAATCGACCGTATTATCAGTTATTTACATGTCGTTGGCAATATCGAATTGAATGTATGATTCTGTTCCGATTCTGATCTAATCGCATGTAGAATTATTTTCTATCCATCCTCCATTTCAACTAAACTGGATGATACCCGTAAGATTGATTTGATGATTAACACTTTTTTCGGTTAATTTTTCAAACAAAAAATGATTATTTCCGTTAATTCCAACCAATTTCATACTATTCGTAATTGAAATTAGAACGTACCATATCAGTAGGCATGAACTTTTAAAAAAATGCTAAATATGGGGGGGCCCGAGAATTTTCCGTCCCGGGCCCTGAATTCCTCTCGACGGCCCTGCTCCTGGCATTCAATTTAGACTATTAATGCCAACCTATGCTCTCTCATATTCCTGATCTTGCTCATGCTCAACCTCTTTCAATTTCTTTGTTTTATATAAAATTTATTTTTAATCAAATTCTGAAAAATTATTAGCCCGGCACAATTCAATTTATTTATTCAACAACTCTCGATTGTATTCGATTTCATATTTTGCTATTCAATTTATTTTAACTTGTTGTTGTTTTATTTATGTTTATTTTATTTTTATTGTTTTAATATATTATAGACTGACGAGGAGAAATCGCCATCATCACCCATATCGCCCAGCAGGGAAATCAACAAGCTCAAGGATCAATTAGAACAACAAGCCATGCAGACCCGCCAAGCCCTGGCACAATTGATGCTCGTCCGAGAGCAGTTGATATCCGAAACGAATGCAAGAATCGAAGCTCAGGTATGTAAAGTAACAGGTGTAGTTAATGGGAGTGAAGAGACAGGGAGGGGGTCTTATACTATCCCAATGTGCAGTGATAAGTGCCTGCCGGGCAAATGAAAATTTAATTCAATTTTATGATGTACCTTTATAATACCTTTGTTATATGCATATATTTCAGGCTCGTACCCAACAATTGCTTCAGCAAAATAGAGAACTGCTAGAACACCTGGCATCATTGGGGGCGTATACGGATCCGCAAGCTGCCACCGGGCTAACGTCGGCCAATATAGCTCTGGCACCACAGGTAAGCAATATAAATTGCAAGCATGTGAATTTTTATTGTTGTTGTTGTTTTTTGTCCTTTAACGTTGTTTTTGTTATGTTTATTGTTTTGCTACTTGTTGTGGCTGAAAGTGTTCTTTTTTGTTGTAACAGGGTGTGCAAAAAAAGGAAAATGTAGGCAATCACAAATTACAGTCGTTAAAAATAAAGGGTGTGTTTTTTTTTTAGAGGTATAGAACTTTGAAATGGAATAAAACAAACATGATTTGTATTGTGTATTGATATGAAATTTAATTTATTCGAAAGATAAGCTTCTGATGATATCTACCATATGACGTAGTCTTATATATATAAAAGCCTGATTCTCGTTCACTTTTTACAACATTTTTTGGCCGTATATCGGCAATAACGCTGCGGAAGTTGCCCTCCCAGAGGTCAATCGTTTCGGACTTATTTGGGTAAAATAGTGACTTCACATATCCTCAGAAAAAATAGTCAAGCGGCGCGGTGTTAAATTGTACGATATTTGAGGCCGAAATCACTTGACAGCTGATTAAATGGCAGAAAGTTGCAAATTTTAAGTTCTATACCTTTTAAAAAAGACACCCTTAAGAAACAATGACCGAAATTCTGAAATAAGGAAATTTAACAATTTTAAATTTTGATACATGACCTTGATTCTTTAAGCTTGTTTGATGTTTTTAAAGCCTAAGAAAAGAATGCTGTTTATTTGCAATTAAATAATTTTTTAAAAGCCACCCTGTAATTTTCTTTTAAGCTTTCATTCAATTACAGCTAAAATATTGCCCCTGCAGTTTTTTATTTCATATAAATTTTATTCGTGTTTGTTTTGATTTCGTTTTTTTTTTATTGCTGAGTGAATTCAATTATTGTGTTTTGATTTTTATTGAGTTTATTAAAAGTGCTTGCATGCTTGAAGTTCGCTCGCTGTTGTGTTTTTTTAAGTGCTTCCTATTTTTACGTTTAACATGATTTCGCTTAAACGATGTTTTGGTTGTGTTTTTTTTTTTTCATCCTGAAGCAAAGTTGTCTTAACTTCATGAAAACATTTTCAACTTTTTTTCAGTCACAGCTACAAATGCTCTTTCAAGAGCCCGCTGATTTATCGGTTGCCTTAAGAAAAGCAGTCCTTGCATCATCGAACAACAATAACCTGGCAACCATTAATCAGCAGATTAACAATTTGGGATCAATTAACCAGCAGCTTACGACGCTGAGCCATCAGCTGAGTGGGCTCAATCAGCAGAGTCAAAATCTGCAGAATTTTCAAAATATCAGTTCAACTTTCCAACAGCAACAGCAGCAACAACAACAACAGCAGCACCAACAACAGCAGCACCAGCAACAGCAACAACAACAACACCAACAAACACAGCTGACTTCACCACAGCAGCAACAACAACTTCAACAGTCTTCCTTGCATCTGAGCAGTCCTCCAGTGACTCAGCCATCAGGCAGTCCAATACCACCAATGAACGCCCTTCAAAGCCTGAGCAACCAGTTTTCGAGCATATCGGCTCAGGGAAACCAGGATATGCTCTCGAAGGAGCTCTTCCAAATGAACCAAGAACTCCTGAACCGCCTACAGGCTTTGAATCTGGGTCCTGGGAACAATGGCAACAATCCGGGAAACTTGAACGGAGCAGGAGCCATAGGCAACAGTAATTCGCCGCACAACTCGTTCTTCTATGTCAACCCCATGTCCTGCAGTCCGAACAACAACAGTCCCTTTAATTTTTTAAGCACCCCTAGTTCCCTGGGCAATCTAACTCCCTCGCCCATGGGAACTATGAACCGAAATTCCTACTCAAACAGTCCGATCAATGACGATCTTGGCATGAGCATAGACAAGAACCTAAATAGACTGGAAGAGAATCAGCAGAACTTTCTGAAATCAACAGGAGGGGCTTCCAATGGCAACTTGACCGGAGCCAGTGGCAGCGGGAACAACAATGGCAACCTCGATAGCAGCCGATCATCAGCCGAGGCATCAACCTCTTCATCGCCGAACAGAATTACGAACGAACAACGGTTTAACACAGTCATGCTAAAAGTCACCGACGAATCCGGCAACGTTACGAACCAAAGGAAACTCTCAGCGACCCCCAGTTTCATTACCCGAAGCACAAGTGAAAAAGTACCAAATCGAAGCCAAATGATGAGTCAAGTTCAAAGGACAGCTTGGGCGCGACACACTACTAAATAGATTTTTGTTTAAGTATTATATAGTTTTCATAAAATATTCTCAAGGGGTTGGTGTTGAAAAATTCACTGAATTCTCTGACAGTATTAAAAAAACAAAACAAAAATAATGTATTTCTTAAAATGGAAACACTCGAAAAAGTGATAGAGGAAACCCCCCTTTCAACCAAAAACTTTACTATTTACTGAATTCAGCGTGCCACAGAATTTACATGTTTAGGTTATTTAAAAAAAAAACTGTACCTATCTTTAAAAAATTGCACATCATATCTTTTAGATTTTAGTCCTATAACTCGTATAATGTTAAGGTTTAATTTTGCCGACTGCATTGAGATGAATTTTAAGCCAAAGTTTAAAAAAAAAAAATAAGAAGCGATTAAAAATATTGAAAAATAAATTAAGTTAAATTTAATTCTTTTTTTTTCTTATTTTTTTTTTTTTAATTTGTACATAAAACGATTAAATAGAAATAAAAATTCTAAGAACGCGTCTTATTGATTACCTGGAATAATATCGAAATATATGTTTTCTTATTTTTTATTTAAGTTCATTTACATTTTTAAGTTAAAATAAATAATTTTATTTAAGAAGTCACTTTTTTAACTCGAAAAAATAATAATTGTAATTAATTCACAAAATAAAAGAACAAAGTGACTTTTAGAGCTATAAGTAAAATATATTCATAGACTTAAGGAAATTAAATCAAAATATTTGTTATATTTTATGTTGAATATTAAAATTTTAAATGATAAATTAATTTTAAATTTGTAATGTGTTTTAATATTTAGAAAATCGACTTTCAGCTTAAAATCAAGAAACAGCTGCACTGAGAAAGGTTTTGAGGGAAACTATAAAATGAAATCTTGCAAAAAGGTAAAACCAAATCGATCTTTCCTTTTTCAAAAATTTGTTCGTTTTTGGAACTTCATGAAGCAAATCATTCATACAAGCGAGAATTTTAGCTCGTTTTTTTCATTAGAAAATGTCAGCACAGAGCTCTAAAGCAAATGTACAAAAGTAAAATGAAGAACTGGTACGCACGAACTTGCTCTTTAAATATCATTCAATCTTTCAAATTCTTTCGAAAATAATTAGAGCGGTTTATTTTAAATTAATTGTTTATAACTGGTGTGCATTTTAGACGTTCGGTTTTTAATCTACCAATACTTTTTTTTGACAACTGTCTCAGATTTTTGCTCAATTTAGTTATCCATTTCATTACTCTTGAACGGCGTTTGCTAATCGTGCACATTTATTACCAAAACAATGGTATTGAAAGAAACTTTTGGTGAGCGCATAAACTCGAGACAATTGATGCCTTGGAGGAAAATTTTCGGCGAGCTATTGCTGACATATCACCACAATTTCTGCACAAATATGAAAATATTTAGTGCTCGTAGATATGCGTTTTAAAATCGAATTTTGTTTGAAATTTTAGCTCGATTTTAAAATGTCAATTTTTTTCTTTTGGGGTACCCTTCTAACGGATGATTTTTTAAGAGCTTGAGAACTTTTTTTAAAAAAAAAACGCATAAAATTTGCAAAATCTCATCGATTCTTTATTTGAAACGTTAGATTGGTCTATGACATTTACTTTTTGAAGATAATTGTATTTAAATGTTGACCGCGGCTGCGTCTTAGGTGGTCCATTCGGAAAGTCCAATTTTGGGTAACTTTTTCGAGCATTTCGGCCGGAATAGCCCGAATTTCTTCGGAAATGTTGTCTTCCAAAGCTGGAATAGTTGCTGGCTTATTTGTGTAGACTTTAGACTTGACGTAGCCCCACAAAAAATAGTCTAAAGGCGTCAAATCGCATGATCTTGGTGGCCAACTTACCGGTCCATTCCTTGAGATGAATTGTTCTCCGAAGTTTTCCCTCAAAATGGCCATAGAATCGCGAGCTGTGTGGCATGTAGCGCCATCTTGTTGAAACCACATGTCAACCAAGTTCAGTTCTTCCATTTTTGGCAACAAAAAGTTTGTTAGCATTGAACGATAGCGATCGCCATTCACCGTAACGTTGCGTCCAACAGCATCTTTGAAAAAATACGGTCCAATGATTCCACCAGCGTACAAACCACACCAAACAGTGCATTTTTCGGGATGCATGGGCAGTTCTTGAACGGCTTCTGGTTGCTCTTCACTCCAAATGCGGCAATTTTGCTTATTTACGTAGCCATTCAACCAGAAATGAGCCTCATCGCTGGACAAAATTTGTCGATAAACACATTTTGAACCGAACACTGATTTTGGTAATAAAATTCAATGATTTGCAAGCGTCGCTCGTTAGTAAGTCTATTCATGATGAAATGTCAAAGCATACTGAGCATCTTTCTCTTTGACACCATGTCTGAAATCCCGCGTGATCTGTCAAATACTAATGCATGAAAATCCTAACCTCAAAAAAATCACCCATTAGATCAATAAAAAAAAATATATTTTTATATTGAAAGAAGTCTATTTAAGAAAAAAAGTTTTAAACAAAATTTCATAACAATCTATAAGGTCATTTTTGAGAATAAAAAATTCAATTTTTTCTCCTAAGCTTTTTATATAAGTCTTCTGTTATTTTTAGCCTTTATAAATTTAAAAACGCCTTACGCAAGTTTGCTTAAAACTTTAATAACTTCCAAGTTTGAATTCATTCGACAAAACTTCTTAGGCTGTAGGGGAGAGGACATAAACTTTTTTCGACTTTTCTACCATAGCAATGGCATGTTTAATTAAAATCTCGAATTCGAATTTTTTTGCCAATGCAATACCTGCCATGCATGTAGTTCTCATTATATCAGGGGTAAAAATATACTAGAAACTAAGACAAAAAGTTACGTCTACGCCACAGAGTACAATTAGGGAAAAAATTGGAAACGCCAAGATTTTATCCATATCAATCTTTTACTTCCAGTTTTGTTGTTTTATTGTAAGTGAAGAAATTTGAAGGACTTTACCAATTTATACAAAATTCTATAAGTTAACCCAGGAGACAACTTTTAGACCACCATTTTGCTACGCACCTCCATTTATTTTTAATCAGATTAAAAAACAAATCTCTTTTAAATGAATAAATTAAAGACGTCTCTATAAAACGAGTTTAAAAACTAATTCCCTTCAAATTAAATCTTCATCATAGCTTCCTTCTAAAAGTAGTCCTTGTCCTAGAGCAATCTCTCTTTTTATATTTTTCAATTATTTCACTCTACAAAACAACGTTAATTGTTTACAAAACTTTATTTTTGTTTATAGAGAAAAATGTTTTAATTATTATTTTTACATTTGCAGCTTTCATCGACAGCCAAAGTGGCACGTTGGTTCCAACAACTCCCTTGGCATACAGCATCGTTATCTCGGCCAGAGAGTGGATTTGTTTCGGGTGACTCACGCTCTGAAAAATTCCAAGAAGACCATTATAGTGCCAAAGAACCCGAATATGATTTATGCGATGAATTTCTTCTGGTCGAAGGAAGTAGTAGTATTTGGACAAAAATGAGTGCGAAAAAACGTCGGAAATTGCTGGGAATGCGATTGGGAAAAGTGACAACATTTTAGCTAAGAAAATTCTGCTCAAAACATCACATAAACATCCACATCCCGATTGCACTTTAATACACTCCAAAAAGCATCGACAAGGATTTTATTCTTCAGTATTAAATGGAAAATCCATGTCAAATAGAGCAACAGTTCATAAAACACACATCATTAAATTTTCAAAAATTCAACATTTTCGAGAGGGAACTCAACCTAAATCGATTTAAATATAATACCTAAGTTTTCACTTCATCTGATTTTAAATTATACCCGAGCTTCAAGTTTGCTTCAAGAAAGTGATACAGAGTTTATCCTGAAAAAGGACACACGCAATGTGGAAAGGGAAAAGAATCTGTTAAAAGATTCGCTATTAAATGTGTCATGTTTTATTCATCATTTTTATCCCCCCTTTTTTCCATGGAGAAAAAAGCGGACTTATAATATGAGTTTAATTGAGTAGGGATTCAAAAAATCAGAGAGAGAAAAAAAATACATTTACATAATATATCGAATTAAGTAGTGCTTATTTTGTTAAACGAACTCTTAGAAGAAACTTATGTCTCAAATTTAGTTAAATTAAAAATGTTTATTTAAAAAAAGGTTCATTTATGAATTGAATAAGAAATAAAAATTCCATTGACATTTTTTTTTATTTTAATGTATTTTTTAAGAAAAACAAAAACGAAAAATCATAAACGATACAAATTTTATAAATAAATTAGTACTTATTCTTAATATTATTATATGTACTTTTAAATAATAATAATTTCAAAGAAATAAAATAAAAGTTATTTTTAATTTCATTTTTAATCATTCATTCCATATTGCTAATTAAATACTGAGACTGAATCATTTTGAATTCGAATACGAGAAAAAAAAATACAAGAACAATTAATGTATAATTAATTTAATTTAATTTTAGTATTTGTAATAATTTAATAAATCAGACATTAAATGAACATTTTTTACCAAAATTGATTGTTTTTAATTTTAAAAGAAACAGGGGAAAACTCTTGAAATATTGTTAACTACTCAAGAAGGAATTATTAAAACGATTTCTACTTGACTTAATGAAGCAATCAATTGAATGCAATCTTTGAGTTGTATTTATTGTAAATTTTGTTTTAACTCTATCTGGCAGTCTAAGAATATTACAAAGATTTGAAAAATTAACGTAAAACATTCGACATTTGTGGAGAGTGATTAAACAAACTAATTAGATGTGTAATGAAATGTAAGTACGTTCTAAGTTAATGGGCCCAAATAACGGCTATTTCTTCTTTATTTCTTTTTGTAACAGACAAAAGTTATATCTTTGCTTCAAGTATATCATTGAAAATAAAGATTTTTAAAACAAAGATTTATATGGCTCTGTTCAAGGGACGTAAATATGTTATACGTAATGGTATTATCAGTTTAGATCTTTTCCTTTTTTATACTCAAAGCTTAAGAACGATGTCAGAGAAATCCACCCCAAATATATTCAACGTATAACTTCCTTGAAGTTAGATAAATTTGTGCCAAGTAAGATAAAAGCTAATTAAGAATGAAGACAAAGTCAAAGTCAAAGGTCTTAAAACAAAAAGATTATTTGCTCCTTAATCAAGAGAAATTCGTTGATACAAAATGCAAATGAACCGATTTTGAAAGACATATTGATTTAGGTATCCTAGGCCATTTACTACAGGCTCATTGTTCTGTTAAGAAGATAAAGAAAATTAAATAATTTAGTTGTTAAAATTTCGAACACAAGATATAAATCGAACATGGTATTACGATAGTAGACAAGTCGGAAAAAGTAGGCTCGTCTGGCTTGCTGTTCTTGCCCCTACAGATGAAAGAAAGATTTCAATCAGAATCGCGTTAAGTATATTTTTTCATTGATCTAAGACCAAAAAAAACAGGAGTCCCTATACAAATAATTAAGTCAAAAATGGAAAATTTAAATTTTCTTAAGAACTACCCGATCGATTCTTGTAAAATTGTTTGAAATTTTTGTTCTTAACTTGGCTTCCTTCAATTCGAAAGCTATGTTTTTGTATTACTCTAGAAGTGAATCACGTATGGAACCGTTATTAAATTCAAATTGGAAGTTATTGTAATAGGTCCAATTTGTCGAATTGAAAATGTTGACATTTTTGGAAGTTCCAAGGTCGGTAGAATCTAATTCAAAGGTTTTTAGAAAGATGCCAGTGTGTGCTTTACGCCTTTTTCGTTGGTGATATCTCAAGAACAAATCGAGAAAACAACTTCGAATGCCATAGTTCTTTAGATAAAAATATCAAAAAATGCAGAAAATTAAAAAAAATGAAAGGGTGTTTTTTTCCCAAAAGCATTTTAAACAAATGTTTTGGTAACAAGGATAGATTAAGCCTCCATAATAATTTGCACCCGGCAAAATTTTTTAGAAAAATCGAAGTTCAAGTTTTTGTATAACAAAAACACTATTAAAAGTTTTTAAAAGTGGATTTTTCGTTCACATATCTTGGCAAAAACAAAAAGATATTAACTACTGATTATTATTATCTCATTCATTTTTTTGTTAAACATTTTGTAAAATTTTTAGAAATATTCAATTTTTAATTTATTTTATAAAAAAAATAAAATCTACAAAAAATATTACACAAAATTTGGAAAAATTGGTTTTCGAAAAGAATATCTCAGGAACTAAAAGAAATATTAAAATAAACTTTTTATCACAGTAAAATTTTGTTGCTACCTTAAAGTTAATTTTTGAAAAAATACAAATCAAATTGAAAACCTAAAAAATATTTTTAACTTCCCATAGGAAGTCATTGTAATGGGTCCGATTTGTCGGATTGAAAATTTTGACATTTCTCGATGTTTCAAGGTCCCTAGAGTCGAAATAAAAGATTTTTAGAAAGATGTCTGTGCGTGCGTGTGTACGTACGTTCGTGACGTTTTTTTCGTCGTCCATAGCTCAAGTACCAGAAGAGATATCGACTTGAAATAAATTTTGTTATACAGATAATAAGGCAGAAAGATGCAGAAAGGGCTCTCAAGAAAATTGCGTGGGTGGTATTTTTTACTATAGCAGTTTAAAAAAAAAGTTAAAATTTTGGTTAAACCTAAATATCTCATGAACCAATGACGTTAGAGACTTGAATTAAATTTTATATTATATATTGTTACGTGATATTAAACAAGTATATTTTTGGAAAAAAAAAATCCAACTAACAGTTTTTTTATAAATCAAGAAAACTGAAAAAAAATTGTCACCTCGAAAATTTTACGAATAAAAAATTGTTTTATCTCCAAAACAATTTTGTGCAACGAAGAATAATGTTTTTGACATTTGATAAAATTTTTAGAAAAATCTAATTGACAGTTTTTTTTATAAAAAATAAAAACCTAAAAAAAAATTAATAAAAGTTGGAAAAATTGATTTTCGACTCAAATATCTTTTCAAAACTTTGAGATATTGACTTTAAACTACTTTAACCTTTAAAAAAATATTGTTTTAAACGTTCAGTAAAATTTTGAAAAAGATCGAATGGACAGTTTTTGTACAAAAAATTAAAAACCTAAAAAAAAATTAACAAAAGTTGGTAAAAATTGATTTTCGCCTCAAATATCATTTCAAAAATTTGAGATAATGGCCTCTAATTAATTTTAACTTATAAAAAATATTGTTTTCAACATTTGGTAAAATTTTGAGAAAAATCGAATTGATAGTTTTTTAACAAAAAATAAAAACCTAAAAAAAATTAACAAATTAATTAATTAAAGTTGTAAAAAATTGATTTTCGACTCAAATATCTTTTCAAAACTTTAAGATATTGGCTTTAAACTAATTTTATCTTTTACAAAATATTGTTGTTAACATTCGATAAAATTTTGAGAAAAATCGAATTGACAGTTTTCTAACAAAAAATAAAAATCTAAAAAAAATTAATAAAAGTTGAAAAAATTGATTTTCGACTCAAATATCTTTTCAAAAATTTGAGATAATCGCTTCTTACTAATTTTAACTTATAAGAAATATTGTTTTCAACATTCGATAAAATTTTAAGAAAAATCGAATTGACTGTTTTTTTTACAAAAAATAAAAACCTAAAAAAAAAATGTATAAAAGGTGGTAAAAATTGATTTTCGACTCAAATATCTTTTCAAAACTTTGAGATATTGGCTTTAAACTACTTTAACCTTTAAAAAAATATTGTTTTAAACGTTCAGTAAAATTTTGAAAAAAATCGAATTGACAGTTTTTGTACAAAAAATTAAAAACCTAAAAAAAAATTAACAAAAGTTGGTAAAAATTGATTTCCGACTCAAATATCTTTTCAAAAATTAAAAATATTGGCTTGAAACTATTTTTATCTCACAGAAAATATTGTATTCGACATTCAGTAAATTTAAAAAAATCCAACTGTCGTTTTTTCATAAAAAAATAGAATCTACAAAAAATAGTACGGTTCTGGATATCTCGTGAATAATAGACGATATTGACTTCAAATTAATTTCATTCATCTAATTTGTATTTGTTTTTATAAGAAGTTATTTTTTTAAGAAGTGCTACTAAAATTGGCAAAAAATGGTTTTCGACTAAAAATCGCGTCAACAAAAATAGATTTTGAAATCAAACTATAATGCAAAATATTGTTGGTTATTTTTTAATTTGTAAAAATAATTCAAATGGCTACTTTTTTAACAAATCACGAAAACCTACAAACTTTTAAGCAAGACACATCGACAGACGAGATGAAAAGTTATCAGTGCGGGTTGCATCCCAGCCTCTTTTTATATTTCATAAGACACTAAAAAATATCGAAAGACGACCACGAATGTTGATTGATATCTGTTTCGTCGCATTCCATCCTCTATCTTGTTTTTTAAACTTTTCTCAGGATCTGATTAACCGATTAAAATATGTTTTTCTTTTGAGTAAATCTTATGTCCTTTTTATTTTAAAGATCCATACCTAAAAAACATGTAAACATTTTTAGCGAAGGTAAAACATAAATTGCATTAAATAACTGCATACCAAAACTATGTTTTACAAATTGAAACATTTTAGATACAAAAAATTAATTTAAAACAAAACCTCGCTAACGATTTTTGAAAAAAAAAGTTTTTTTAAAAAATGAAATGTTTAAGATACACTTATTTTGCAGGTTTATTTTTAAATATTAAAATATGGGCACTATTTTCAAATAATCAATTTGGATACAGATGAAAACTCGTGAGTTCCAGTCGTGTATTTTATCTTGTTGCTTAAATAAAAATAATAAATGTCAATATGATACATGTAGTAGGTAGGAACCTCTTGTAAGCTCTTTATGGTCATTAAACACGATTTTCATAACATTTTGGCAAACACTACTTAACAAAAAAATAAAGCAACCACAAAAGCCTCTGATTAAACATGAAAAAAAAATACCTCTTAATTTTATTCAATTAAATTTATCCAAAAATTTAGAGGAAACATTTTTTCATTAACTTA
Source organism: Eupeodes luniger (assembly GCA_951509635.1). Lineage (NCBI taxonomy): Eukaryota > Metazoa > Arthropoda > Insecta > Diptera > Syrphidae > Eupeodes > Eupeodes luniger. The sequence goes on from OX608074.1 coordinate 4,890,314, forward strand.
TTAATTCCTTGGAAAATATTTTCCATCAAAATTAAGCTGGCAAATTTATAGCATTACATGTCAAATTATTTGAATACCTTTTGGTTGTATTCCTGGAAATAGGTATCATGCCAGGCATAATTCAATTAGGAAATTTCCTTAATGAATTTTTATATACTCTCAAGTTACTTGTAGGTACGAGTACCTTTATAAACAATAACTGAAAATGACTTGTCCGTGTCTATTTTTTTGACTTACAATTAAAACAAATCTATCCCAAGGACTTCATTGATTTTTTGTTTCTTAAATTGTTGTCCTGGATCGTGTTTTTATTTCTCTCGCCAAAATGGCCATTAAGAGTACTAAAATGTGTGACAAAATTAACGTGACTAAGGATTTCAAACAAAAATAGTCCCACGGAGCGTTTTCAAAAATTAGTTTTGATGTAAATAATTACTGACTGTTTTACACATTTTGATACATGGGAAGGGATGGTATTTTTAAGTAAATAACTTGAAGATATCAACATCACTTCTGATGACGTTTGTTTGTTGGATTTCGAAATGGAAATGGAATTTAAGTTCTAATTTCTCAGGTGTATCCTTGATGTATACTTTATACACCATCTTCGTTGTCGTCACGTCCTCAATATAGAATGTGGTCCTTTTAACTCGCTCAGTTTCTGAATCGTCCTAAGAAGATGCGTAGTGTATACAAATATACACAAACTTAGAAGGATTCAAATTTAATTACTTTCTTCCCTTCGAGGCTTAAGTTATTTCAATTTAACTCTCGACTTTTATTCAAATGACTTCAACAACGAACGACACGATGACGAAGCACCGAGAAGAAACTGGGAATTAATTACAAATTTACCCTAAATAGTGTACCATCTTTACCGTGTCGCTTCGTCGCGTATTGAAATACTGTCGTATACCTTACCTAGCCGCTGACAAACGAACGACGACAACACAACTACGCGACGCAACGTTTCGCTTTGTTTTGTTAGAAGATTTATTCCGAAGAATTTAAATTGAATTGCTGTGAAGAAAATGAAATCAAGTATTTTCTAACAAACGTCCTTCCTTAGGCATCAAGACAGGTATACCACCTACTGTCTTTGAGTCCCGTTTCAGGTGATGAAATATTGTGACTTCGACTCCCTATAAATATACTTAGGAACTTAAAGAAATAGAGAAGGGTTAGTAAGTTAGTTTAAGTTGAATGTTTTGAGTGTTATATAAATACTCAAAGATAAATTCAATACTTCAAAATTGCGATGTTGATATTAAAATTAAGTTATTAAATTGACCTTTGAAGATTCCAAGTTTAACTTGGTTTGGATCTTAGGTATCTATCCAATTATATGAATATTATTTTAAATGTCAAAGTCTTTTTTAAGTGACCATGGCAGTATCAATATTTTAAGTAGAAAAGTCAACAACAAGGACCAAAATCAGAAAATGTATACCACCTTTTTAGTCAACTTACTTCCAAGAAATGCATTAAACCAACGTTTGTATCTAAGTCAGTCCACGCAAGGATAACACATTCAAATGTTTGTCTAAAAGACAATTTACCCTGTTGACATAAGAAAAGTGACAATTAAAAATAAAATTATAAATGTTATTCTACCTATTGTGGTGTTTTGTATTTGCGCAAAATGTCACCCTGAAAAAAAGGATCCCGCATTTAGAGACTCCTTTGTTAACCTTTTTACTATAGAGGTGCTATCTGCTATGGAAAGAATAATACCTTCACATTTTTCCACATCACTGCTAGCTGATTAAAATTTGACTCATACCTTGATGTGTTGTTGTTTTTGTTTGTAAAAAATTTTATTAAAATAAAAGACACAAGTGCCTTTGACATAAAATTTCATTGAAAGTAGGTACAACAAAAAATAATGACATAATATTTATAAAATTATTTGAACAAAAAGAAAACAAGAAAAACCTACTTACCTCTATCCTTTGTATTCCTTTGATTAATGGATATAACTTTTGAAATAAGATAAGGGCGTTAATATACGAAACAAAAATACAAAAACCACCACAAAACAGTGATGTGTTGTGATGTGATGTGCTGGTGATGGTATTCATTTGTCTTGGCTTTTTCGTACTGATTTCTAGCACGTGGAATTTAGAATAAAGTCGAAGTCAGAAATATTAAGACACTCTCTAATTCCACACAGTTTAATTCGATGTAAGATGAACAATTGCATAGTGAAAACTTTGTTTGTCAAAAAAGCATTTTTGTTCTTTTAAAAAATCATTTTAAAAAAATGAGTAAGATAAAAAAAAGGTTAGTGAGTAGTTTTATGAAAGAAGTCAATTTTTATTACCATTTTTTTTAAAATTTAAAATGGTCTTCCTGAACTTCAAAAATTACGTACCAAAATATAGTTTGAGACCCTAAAGTACTCGGTTTTTGAATTTTTGTATTAAGGGTAAGCATTGCCAGATTATTCATTAATTTCTACTACTCAAAACTTCAAACGTTTTTTTCTCAATTCATTATTTTTTAAGTTGGTGAAATTCATAACTCACGACAAGTTTTAACCGATTGATTTAAAATTGTGAATATACTTTCAAAAATGCATTATCTTTGGAAGCAAAGGGTGTTTTCAATTTTGCATATTTCGCTCGAGTTATGTGGCATGAGAATGCACTTTTCATGACAAGAATTACTCTTGGAGAATTTGTCAATTCCTCGCAAGAGGCACTACCCGTGAAACAAACTCCATTCCTGACAACAGTACTCGCACACGGGAATGGTTGAGAGTTGTAAGTCACTAGGCCCTAGTTCTCAACGGACTGTTGCACCACCTAATTTATTTATTTTTTTTTTATGTGGCATGTGGTCCGTCCGTCTTGTTGAAATCACATATTCTCCAAATCGTATTTTTGAATAGAATGTGAAAAAAGTCGGTTATCATATGACCATAACTCTCCGAATTGACGGTGACAGTCGTTCCAACGTCGTTTTCGAATAAGTAAGGTCCAATCACACCTCCGGACCAAAGAGCTCATTAACAGTGACTTTTTGTGAAAATATTGGCCTCTTTTAAATTACTTGAGGATTCTTAAAACCCCAAAACCGAGTGAGAAATGTGATTTGTCGCTGAAGAAAATTTAGTTTGAAAAATCACCGTCCACCGCCTGTTGTTCAAGCACTCATTTGACGTATCTACGACTTTGAGAATGGTCAGCTGGCTTCAGTTGTTGTGTGAGTTGGACTTTAAATGGATGTAGGTGTAGATCTTAATTCAAAATACACCATAATGTGCCGTAAGGCAGTCCTAATTCCTGAGAACGACGAGGAATCGACACATTCGGGTCTTCGGCAACACTTTCACTTACAGCAGCGATATTTTCAGTGGTACGATCGAAAAGATAAGGCACTGGCCTTACAATATCAATAACCAATCCAGTGTCTTCAAATTTCTTCACAATTTTTCTTTTTCATAAAAAAAATAAAGATCTACAAAAAGTACTACAAAAAAATGTTAAAAACTAATTTTCAAATGGAAATCTTTCGAGAAAAATTGAAGATATTGTTTTCAAAATTGTTTCATTCCTTACAAAATATTGTTGATTTGAGAAAGATCCATTTGGAATTTTTAACAAAAGAAATAATAACTTTCGAAAAATGGTAACAAGATTGGTAAACATTGATTTTCAACTAAAACCTCGGGAACGAGAAAAGATATTGAAATCAAACTTATTTTGACATATGCAAAATACTGTTGTAAGCTTTTAAATAATTTTGTAAAAAGATGCGAACGATATTTTTTTTACAAAAGACTAAAACTTACAAAAACAAATAAAAGCTGACAAAAATGGTTCTCTACTCTTTAGAACAAGGAAAGGTATAACTTTAATTTTTTTTTATTTTACACAAAATATTAGTAATTATATTTTGTAAAGCTTTCAGAAATACTGGCAGACGGGAACGAATGAGCTAATTTTTGTAGTATTTCTGAAAAAAATTCTCAAAAAGATTATTTTGTTGGCTTCTAGGATGGCCCAAGGCTTTAAAGTTTTAAAGTCATTGCTGAAATATTAACAGATTTACTAGAATGTTTAAGCTATTTTATTTTAAGTTACTAATTTATAAAGATAATTTTAGTAATATTGGATTATTTTGACATTTTAATTATCTCAACATTTAAATAAAGTGGAAATCACATATTTATGTCTCCTGTTTCGTCCCTAGATTTAGGTTTGTTCTTTTCCACGATAGGAGTGTTCCGAATTACCATTCTTAATAAAGGGCAAACCAACGAAAAAAAATAATGGACTGATATTTTGAATGCTATTTAATGTAACTAACAGATTTGTAAAAGAATACAATCATTTGGGAATGCAATCTTTTATAACTTCAATATAAAAATTACATTCATTGAATTCATTCCCTTAATGATTGGGACTTAATTTTGCAATGTAAAATAAATTAACCTTCAAAAGAATACAATCATTTTTTCTCCACTCATTTTACTACAATCAATTGATTGCAATCATTTGAGAAATCATGCATTCATTGCATTCACTTGAAGTCTTTTCCTTTTTAAAATGTTTTATGACCAATTCGCACATTTATTACTCTATATCCTCAATAGATTCACGAAATCGATCTTTTGACTGATCACTTCTTCCAAAACATTCAAGAAATTTTCTAGCCATTTTGTTTTTACTGTCAAATGTTCGACATTTTTAAAGCAACTTTGACAATTTAAAGCGTCCTTACTTCTCAAAAGTTATAAAATGAGAGCTTCTTTTCTTTTTTTCTAGTGTAGAATTTTGAAAAAATCAAAAAATTTTGTTTTCATATTTCCAAAGTTTAGACATACAAGAATATGCGCTTAAAAGGATTTTTTAATATTCCTATTATTTTACAAGTTAATTGAAGGTCATAGAAACTGGTTTTAAAGGTCATAGAAACTGTTTTGTCTTTTTAGTTTCATTTTAAGTTACTTTTGTGGCAACCTTTATACTGAGTAGAGGTGCTAGCTCTGACAACGTGTTTATTTTTGAAGTGATAATTATATGTACGTATTCTGTATAATTCTATAAGTAAAATTGTCGAAAACTTGTCTCAAAACTCTGAACGTGTTTTTCTCGAAACTTCTTTTTTCGAGCCGGCGGCGGTAAGGATATATCGAGTTCTAATAGAACGATTTACTTCAAATTTGGAGAGGATGTTCTTATACATCTCTTTATCGTGTGGTCCTTGCCCAAAAATATAACTTCTCATTTAGTATTTTTAAAAAATTCGGAATTGTTGAAAAATATGCAACAAGAAAATTTTTTTTTTCAAACTGCTGCCATTTTGTTAAAAAGTTTTTTTTTTTTTAACTTATCCAAGAGTGAAACAATAGCGACATCTATAATAATTAAGAATCCGTCTGGTTTTTGTTTTTCAGATCACCAGGAGGGTTGGTAGGATGCACGCCAGGACACCCTCTTTTATTTATGAACAACAAATCAATAAACAAATGATAAAAAAATTGATACTTTAAACAAAACGCTTCAAAAACCGGGCGAAATTCATGTCTCTACACAAGAATACCCCCTTAAGTGTGCTGCCCAGCAGACTTTTCAAAATTAAATCTTTTATTGAAAAAATCATTATTTGTAAAAATTTTCTTCTGTATTTTCAGAAATTTGGTACTTCTTGTTTTATTAAATCAAAATTTAAAACAAAAGCCTTCAATGTTGACAGAAACTGTTAATTACCTAAACCTACCAAGGACAATACTGCCTTGAAGTTTTCCCACAACTTTGATTTCGATTAAAGATCCAAAAAATTGGGTAAAAACTATACGACCATATATTTTACTATTGGTATTTCTCAAACCTCAAAGTCAAGTTTTGCTTTATGAAAAATGGCTTCGATTGACTTCTGATTACACATGCGGTTTATATATGGTCTGGTCATGCCCTTGAAATAGAAAGAAAAATAGTGACAGTCTATACCTATAGAAGGGACAAAAGTTTTCACCATTATGTACATTTTGTTATAGGTAGAGTAGATATCAAAATAAATTTCGCAACAAGAAGAAAAAAAATAGTAATGTTATGTATGTCCTATAAACATTTTTTGTGTGTTGGAAATAACTAATGTCAAACCGACCTGGAATGACAAAAGGATATTGGTAGTATCGCACAGCATATGGTTTTGGTTATTTAGTTTTTCCTGCCCTACCTTATATATTCCTATATTGAATATGGTGACATACATGTTTTCTTTTCTTTTTTCGAACTACAACAACAACAACCTACCTTTTCCTTCGAAGTACATAAAGAAAAATATAAGTTAAAAAAAAAAAAACACCAAACGAATACACGTGACCTATATTTCCTAATAATTTTGTGCCCATCCTTTTACACCATGTATGAGGACGAACTCGGCCCTAATCCTGCTGATGAACATAACATATGCTTGTGCAGTTTTTCTTTTCGCTAAATCGGCTTTATCACCAACCCATGTCTGAAATTTATCCTTAACCACCACCTAACGTAGATATGCACAAACACATACACAAAGCACAGACCGGTGAAAGTATATTATGGCAAACTTTCAAAAAAACGAAAACAAAAAATCGTCGGTGAAAGGATCCGTGAGAAGGAAATTGACCATGGACTAGTGGAGTGAAAGACATTAATTAAAAGCAATGTTGTAAGTGCGGATTCTAAGTAAAGATATGTACAAAGAGGATATGGCTTGTGGTGCACCATTCGCAGTTAAGTTCAGTCCGTGGTTATTTGTTATTTTTTTGTATAACAGTTAACACACGCAAATTTGAAGTCGTTGTCCGCACCTGTTGGGAGCAGTCATTATGTTGTTTACACCCACACTCAACGTGTTTGACATGAGAATAAGTTTTTCTTTTTTTTTTTTATTTTAGGTTATGTAGGCTTGCTAACATACATAGTTACTTTTATATGGAATAAAGTACATCTTGAAGTCACGTTGAAAGTGAATTTTTTTAAGGTGACCAACATAGATTATTCTGGGAAGAAAAAATTGATAATTTAATTACTATACACAAATTTTAAGATTATCTAAGATATGTACAAAAAAGAGCAACACATTGAGCACTCGAGTTCAAATTCTGCATTTACATCATATCTTAACTATTAAATAAATATTAACTGATGTTAAATTTAAAAGACTCTTCATGATCAAGATTCCGAAGTGATATAGGTCAAGAACGTTGTCCACACTCAAAAAATTGACATGTTTTTTTAGTTTTAAGAAACAGAAAAATAAAGAAACCACCAAACGCACAATAAAAGCAAAGAACTTTTAAAAACATGATCAGCAAACCACAAACTTGATAATGCCTTTCCCCAAGAGTTGGCCCTGGTACCATTACTTTTTAATTTTAACAATGTTTCTATAAATACGAAAGAAACAAAGTTTTGTGGTGAATTTCCACTTTATCAACTGAAAGGAAACTTTTTTCAAAAACTAAGAAATTAACAGATTCTGCTTTATATTTCAAGAAATTAATAAGCAATTCTAAGCAATTTTTAGAGCGTTTTAAATCGACGTACGCGACGGTAAAATTGCATAACTTTGTAATTAGGTTTTGGAATGTTTTCAGAAACCAACAAAAAAAAATATTAGTTGATTTGAGTTATTACATGAACAATTAATTTTGAGTACCATTAAACAGAAGTCGTAGCTTATTTTCACTTTCTTTTAAGTATAATCTTTTCACTTTAAGTAAGCCAAAACAGAATACAGCGAGAAGACTAAAAATGCGCTGAATACATTTGTATAGGATTTATAATGCGAGTTTTTGATTTTCCCGTCATTCCGGAACAAATTTCAAAACACATTATTCTTTATTTGAAAATTTCAAACGATTTCTCTAAATTTTAAGATTTTTTTCATTAGTAATATTTTTTTTCCAGTTAATTACGTATTAAGTTTAACCGTCGAAATGTCTTTCTATAAAAATTTCAAAACATTGAAGAGGATAGAACAAATAAGAACATAAGAGATTATACAATCATCGAATTTTGGGAACCTAACCTAGCTGTATGACTCTTCAAGACCCTCTGCAAAATTCCAAAGCACTAAAAACAATCATATAGAAGGTGGACCAATCTATGTTCGAAGAATTTTAGTATATTCAACTTCATGAAACAAAAACACAAGGAAGCATTTTTTTGGGAAACCAAAATATAAATAAAATATAGGAGAGAAAGGTATCATGTCAACAAATTTTAAATTTGGGCAAATCGCTTACTAAAAAATCACTCAGAACTATCTAAACTAAATAAAAAAGAAAGAGACATGAAAACATGATAATGGCTTGCCTTAAGGATCGGCATTAGGACCATTACCTTTAACTTTCTATTATAAACAGTGCACATAATTCATGATCTATTAAAGATTTCTCTAAGAAAGTTTAATTTTGAACTTGAACATTCAGTTACCGGGTTTAGAAAATGCTAAACGCTGAAATCTCATAACGGAAAGAACTCTTATTCTTATAACTAAAAAAAAAAACGTTCAAAAATATTGTAAAGTGTTTGCAAACACTAATTTTCTGTTTTCTGTATTTTGTCTGCATTGAGCAATACCTCCTGTAAGTTTGTTTGGTTGGTTTATAAAAATATCAAAAAACTTAATCCATTCAGAAATTCGGAGCCAATTATACCTATCATTGATATTTATCATTGAAAATTTTGTTTTGAGATTTAAAATCGATTTAGAAAGCTAAGTTTTAATTTCAAAATATCAATCAAAATTATCAAAAATGGTCAGCGATCAAAAGTAAAAGTTTAAATCTAATTTTCCTTAATATGAAAAAGGATGAATAAAAAAAATGTTCCATCCAGAACTGCCTTTTGATATACAAAAGTATCCAACATTTCAAGTAACTCGATTCACTCTCTTTTTAGATATCGGGGTGACCGACATCGAAAAAGCTGTTTTGAGAAATTGTCACTTCTGCTTTCAAAGATCAAATCCAACCATAAATGCTTGATTTCAATGAGGTAATTTTTTTAATGATCGAAATTCTCAATGATCACAATAATCATCGTGTTCGAAAAATGCCAATGATTGGTTTCAAAGATGCGAACCAATGATAGAAACCAATCCAAGAACTAAAGAATGGAAAGAATCAACGAAAGATTGGACAGAAACCTTAATTCAGGTTCATTTCTGGATTTTTTTTGAAGATACAATAACGATCAAGCCCTCTTAGTAAACGAACAAAAAAAGACGCTCAATTTTCAACAAAAAATTCCGGTATTGTTTACCACCCTGGCAGCCGCATTCGAAATTCGTCAAACATTAGCATCAGTGTTAATTTTTTCATCAAACACATTTCGTGGTGGCCGGCCTACCCTTAGTCCTTTTAAGCGTGTACCCGGGTGAAAAAAAAGCTTCTTAATTTTTGTTAATGTAACATTATCCCTCTGATGGCTGACCGAGCCACGAAAAAAGTGAAAAAGACGTATAAAACATTGTGATGTGCATGTACAACACAGTATAGTGATAGCCTGTTGGTTAGCGTTTTTTTTCTTTTTATTATATTTTTCCCTTCCCGTTCCCGATACCTTACAACTAAGTAAGTAAAGTATATAACCGCAGTGGGACAGGACGTCATATTAATGGCATTAATACATACCTTCAAAGTGACCGACCGCGACGCGACGACTTCACTTGGCCCGTAAACATGATCTAATAGTTTCGTTGAACGTTTTGTGAAAATCAGACGTGCCATTCCTAGGAAAGTATCAGACGTTAACGCAACAAGTTTGTCCATCGAAAAAGAACAAAAAAGCGGTCTTCAAAATAATTTTAAAAATTCAATTCCTTTAAAAGGACATCGTTGAAAAAAAATATTCTCTCAATCCAAAAAAAAGAAAAAGTCAAAGCGAGGGAGGAAAAAAAGCCTTTTTTTCTGCTGCTAAACAAGCGAAACCCCAACAGAAAGGACATCAGGGAAGGGTGAATGTATTTCGATCCATAGCCACCACCCCATCACCATCACCATACCCATCATCATCATCATGAACAAGCAATCAACTAGTGGGGCGGTAGTCGGCAGTGTCGTCCGCGGCGTCGTCGGTAGTAATATTGAAGAGGAAAAGGACGATGGCAAAAGTACATCGAACATTAATGGCGGCAATGGCGGTGATATTGGTGGGGATGATATTCGCCGCAACAACCGGAAGAAAACTGGAATTCTTCGATTGGACATATCGAAGCCCAGGCATTCATCAGGTGGTTGCGTGGAATTCCAAGAGCAACCAGTTTGGCTCGGTGAGGTGGGTGCTTTATGGTGTTGTGTTCTCTTTTAAAGTAAATAAGCAACAGCTTACAAATATTCATTTACTGTTATTGGAGTATAGACTGCTATACAGAAGATAGAAGATTGGTAATCTTTTGTGGAGCGGGCGGGGAATAACATTCCTCTAAGTGGTTTGGGAAAACAAATGGACACAGGAAAAAATAAAAAAAAATATATACATAATTGTTGTGCAATTGCAGGAAAAACCATTTTCCATTTTCATTTTGTTAATCACTTTCGTTGCGTTTGTTGCGGTTATTTAATATATTTCTACAAAGTGCGGAATTTTTCTCTTTTTTTTCACGTCGAATTTTTGGGCTATTAAAGTAGTGAAAATTGTATTGTTTAAAGGGAATTGAAAATTTAGGAAGTTTTCATATTTTTGAAGTGTTAACGATAACGATGTAGATTTTTCTAGAATAGTGAAATATGAAAAACTCCCAAATGGCTTAAATAAATATTAAAGTTACCCTGTTAATGGATAATGACCTGTTTTGATACAAAATTTTCAATATTTCTTAATACATATACCTACCCAAAGCTTGTGCTTTTTTCGAGGCCTAGGGTGTAATCCTTTTTCGTCAAAACTGAGTGTTAAGAAAATTAAAGTAATATGTATCGACCAACCCTTCGCGACAGAGTTTATAATCTTCGAACAGACCTGGTAAGTGAAAGTTCATATCGTTAACATCTGGAAAATTCTACTTTTTTTTTAAGTTATCATCTCTATGACTAAATTCTTGTAGGGTTTTGAAAAATTTGATAAGTTGAATTAATGTAAAATTTCTAGTGAAAAAAAAGTGTCGTAAATGTGTAGATGAGAACATGTAATCAAAGAATCAAGCTTTCTAAGAACCCTTTTGATTATTTGTCGTTGTATTTAGTGTGAATTGCTTAAAATTTTAATAGGTAAAAAGTATTGAAGAAAACTTCTATTGGACAAATTTGTTAAAGAAATATTTCTTAAGTAAAAATATAAAAATGTTTGAATTTAAAATTATATATAGTGCTCTTTTTCTCCTTGATCTACTTTTCCAACCTTTATTTTTAATATTTTTCGAACTTATTGTTCCAAATGGGGAATTTTATTTCAGTCGATAAAATCAAAAAAGCATGTGTGCACAGAATTAAAAGAATGTATTCAAGAAGTTTCATTAAAAATCTTGAAAAAAAAGATTGCTTTGTTTTTGTGGATGTGAAAATTTAAAAACTTATCAACTTTGTGAAAATAGGAGAGAAAAACAAGTAAAATTAGTTTTTAGTGTTCTAAATTTTGAACTATTTTTAAATTTCTTAAAAGATTAGTCCAGTTTTTTTTGGATTTAGACTGAAATAAGAAACATTTCAGAATTATTTCAGAAACATTTAAAAAAAAAAACATTTCAGAAACAGATAAAATTTTATTGAAAAATTTCTGAAATGCTAACTTTGGTCTGGAAGCTGACAAAACATTACTGAAATGTTTTTCTTATTCCAATTCAAAATAGAAAACATTGTTGGCAGGCATTAACGAAGATAGTTCGTAAAACCAAATAAGTGGATGCTTCGCCTAAAATTTCTAACATACATATAAATTTTGAAAAAATGAGGAAGAAAAACAACTAAACAAAAAATTGGATTCATAAATAGGACACAAAATAACATTTCGGAAATGTTTCTCAAAATGTCCACCAACAAAAGATATCAGACACATTTCTCTAATACTTATTGAATATTTCTGAAACATATTTTAAGCAAATGAGACACATTTCAGAAGCATTTCTTAAACAATGTTTAATACTGAGTTTTTTTTTTGAGGATACACCTTTAAACAGATGCATTTAAATTTAATGGTTCTCCCTAAAAGTGCACAGGGTGCGTATTTACGCGTTTCCTATTTCAATATTTAATATCTCCTTCATTACACAAGTGAATTAAGCTTATTTTGAGATTTTTCCATTCGGTATTAACTAAAATAAAAGTGAAAATTCCAAAACCTCCCTTAACTTTGCTTTTGTTGTTTTGAAATAAATAATACTGTTTTCGAAACTTACACAGACAAATTTGATTATTTTTGTTATAATTTAAAATGCTGTAAAGCCAGAAACGTAGAAGTTAATCTTGTTGTTTTAAACAAAAAAATATGTAATTGTTTTTTTTTCAATACTCCAAATAATATTTTCAAAAAGGTTTAATATTCCTGATTTGTTAAAAGTATTTGTCTGTTTGTCTACTTTTTTTTTTATATTGTACGCGCACTCAAGGGGATATGAATAACCTTATGATGATTAATCACAGTGCTAGCAATTAGGAAAGGAGGATAGGATTAGAAAGGAGATACCAATGCACATTGGTTTTGAATGTCTGCACATTGTAATGAGTGGGAAACATTGAGTCTGGTAAAGCATTCCACATTCGTGTAGTGCGACTAAAGAAAGAATCTCTCTACTTTACAGTACGTCCAACATTGGGCTCAAGGGTAAACTGATGAGCATTCCTAGAAGAACAGGTACTACGGTTGAATTGTTTGAAGGGAGGAATGCAACTGGCTTTTTCATTAGAGCATTGTCATTCAGTGCCATTTCAGTTAATGAGTGCAACTTTCTTGAAATGCGGAAATATTGTAGCAAGATGCAGGGTATTATTTTTGGAACACATCTAGTTCCAAGGAAGCTTTGTCTTAAGAAATATTGTTTTGGAAAGGCCTCCCAGTTCTTCAGCTTTAACAGTACCAGAGTTTTGGTACTGTTTTTTTTTTGTAAAGTTCATGCTAGAGCTATTGACGAATTGACTGTTATTTAATTTATGTTTTATTTTTAACCTAATTTGAAATAAATGGCATAAAATATCCTACAAATATCCTGGTCATTTGAGAGAACCGGCTCAAAAATGTTGGAGTTCTTCATTATTGAAACAAGGTCCTGTACATCAAAGGACGAGAATACAAAATTATGTTTGAAACCATCTCAAATGATATCTTAAAAACATGAGATCATCCACAGGGAGAAGTTATAAAAAACAAATATCTTACCTGAATCTTGATCCTACATTAGTATCGTAATGAATTACTTATGAACCTACTTATTGCGACAAATTTATATCCCACAACCTTTTCAATGTACACCTACTCATTCATTTTTTCCAGAATAACAAATAAAACCAAATATACTCCCCAGAATACAGTTATTTGAATCTGTACAAACAAAAGTTTTTCGGAGACAAACATAGTGAAATCAAATATCTAAAAAGATTTACCTACCACTTTGAGTAAATAAAGCAGTGAACACGTAGTTTGGTCAACCCCTATACACAGTCCCACCCCATTTTTATCTGTGTCTGTATACTTTTCGAAACAAAACAACTTTGATGGCATTTTTCGATTTGTTTCCTATTCCTAAAAGTCCCTGACATCACCATCAAATTTAACGACATGTCTCTTAAATATTTCTGACTCAATCTTCTTCCTCAAACACTATCATATTTTAGTGAATAACTGTTTATACTCGTTCGGAATATAAATAAACTCAAAAAAGCTTCAATCATTTGCCACTATACGCTATCACGCTCACCGCAATGTCTAACACAAAAACCAAAAAAGCTTTTGAGTCAAAAGACAAAGGACGACATCGTGGCGTAGGGTGAATACATAAGAAGAAAAAATAAAATAAAAAAGTCATTCTCCTTTCGTTTCCCTTACAAAATACAAAACAGAATGACTAAGGACAATTCACAGAATTTGACAAATGCCTTTTTTGTGGCAGACAACCTCTGAATCGTCAGCTCTGTGACTTGACCACATTATTCATCCCATTTCTATGACTCTTTTTGTACCTACTCCTTTATGTTATGTATGTTGTAGGAACCTAACCTACAACAAAAATGTTATGCAGCGTAAAACTTGCAAGGATAATTTATGGGTGATGATGAGGAGTGGTATTTGGTATTGTGCTGGTTGGGTAGCTGTCATTTGCATGTTTGTATATGCTTCGACCCGGAATGAAGGATGAACAAAAAGAAAAAAAAAAAAAAAAATAGGGGCACCAGCACCATCAGCAATAGCACCATCAACTACAACTAGAAGAATTTCCAACTTCACAATTTAAAATATGGACATGAGGGCTTGTTTTATATTTTGTCAATGTTATACTTTTGGCGGCTGATGATGTTGAATCGTTTTATTGCATCACAACGACGACGCCGAGGAACGACGACGACGATTGAGGATTAAGGTCGCATCTATTATAGTTTATGACTGAACATAAAGTTGATTGTATCTGTTACAGTTAGTGGCTAGTGAAAGTGTTGAATGCAATGATATGGCTCACGCAAAATGTGCATCAGAGAATTCTAGTTCACAATACGTCACATAAATATCAAAGCTTGGGTGAATCATTTTCAAAGGAAGTAGAGTTTTGCGAAAGGGTGTTTTTTTTAACACTTGGCTTCTGCCATCATACACAGTTAGTTTTCAATAATTCGATATACTTTTTAAACCTACGTACATAAGAAGTTTAAATACGGGAAATTTTATTTATTTAAATGGCGCCCAATGCGAAACTTTCATTAAAAAACAGATAATGCTTTATAATTCTGTGTTATGAGTTAATAAGTACAAATTTCTCTAGCGACTATAAGCGTTGTTTTAATACAGGAAACAATTAAAACATTTTTTAAATGGCGCCCGGCGTAAAACTTTCTTTCTTTTTTATTGTTGATGGAACCAACAATCTTTGGTTTCTTACTATGTATGTTAAGCTAAGTATAATTTTCCACACTATCTGTGCACGTAGATTCAATTTGGAATAGGTGTGTTATATTTTTAAAATGGCACCCAATGCAAAACTTTTATTCTTTTTAATTGTTGGCACAACAAACATTCTACGGTTTCTTTAACTCTGTATCTAAGGTTGATTAAAATTTTCCATTGCATTTAAACACGTGGTTTGAATATTGGACAACTTTTAATAATTTTTTTAAATGGCGCCCAATAAGAGACCTTCATTCCTTTAAATTGTAAATTGAACGAACAATTTACGGTTTATAATTCTGTATCTAGACTTAATATGCATTATTTTCCATAATGACCAAGCGCATTGGAAAAATGTGTTATATTTTTAAATGGCGCCCAGTGCGAGACTTTTACAATTTCAAATTTTGAAGGTAAGTTTACGATATTTTGAATTTTGGAACTATTATAAAATGGTATCAATTTTACTAATGGATCTAAAAACAAGTATTTAAAGCAAAAGATGTGTTCATCATCAATATTGATCGAAATATCCTGACTTATAAAAATTTAATATTGAACTCTTAAGGCCTTAACAGCAAGTATATAGGCCTAAGACTACATATAAGCAGCAATTCACAGTCATAAACAATCATTTCTGTTTCAATGATTTCTGACGCTATATAGTACTAAAATAGGTAAATCCTGTTCCTAAAAATGTTTATTATTGTAACAATAAAACACACAAAATAAATTACTTTCTCTCCCGTTTTTGCCTTCCGTTATTGGATCATAACAACTAATTTATCGAGCGTCACACAATTGTATAATGGAATAAATCACAAAAGGAGCTTTTATTACCAATCACACATACACCATACACAATGATGATGGCGAGAAAGGACTTTCACTTAAATCTACAATATGACTTCGACACGTGAGATCCTTTTAGTGGTGGTCATTAAATTGCCTTATACGAACGAGTATTGTATATTGGGAGTTTATGGGTTGCCCAGTTGGACCGAACCGAACCAAACCGAAGCACGTGTTTTATTAGAAAACCAATCCTTGAAAAACATATACATACGAGTATACTATTTTCTCAGTTAGTATATATTTATACATTCTTCTTCAATCAAACACTTCTATATGCCCGCCCCAGATTTCGAGGGGTTGTCATTTAATTAACCAAATGAGGCAACAGCTCTTCGAACCAAGACCAGGGTCACGGGTAACGAACCGAATAACTCTCGAAGATGTCAACTCACTGTTTTGTATATACATATATGGCACACCATTGCTAGCCATGAAAATATTTTATTCAAAATATTTCTCAAAGCCATTAGATTAATGTCCAACAGTATTTATACCAACAGAATTCACAGCCACTCACGGAACGACCGACGACAGCGACGAAGGAACGTATTAAAAAAAATCAAACTTCTCCGTGTAGAAACCGGGCCAAAGGAGTAGGGCGTGGATGACTTTATATTCCCTCATCAGCTCGCGCCATCGCCATCATAATTCGCGATTTTTCTATATATCAACCCTTGCATGTTTGATTTACATTTACATGTTGTCCGGCGCCGTAATGATGGAATGGGAGGGAAGGAAGGGGTGAAGCTTCAGAACGAGGACTAGATACGTTTCTGATTCCACACTTCACAGACTTCGCATATACTATACTATAGAAAAAAAGGACACCCTGCCAGGATAGGTTCTTCATTTGTGCGGAGTTCGAGTTTGAGTTCATGCCACATATCTTTGACTTTGGCTGCCTGTTATCCTGCCATCATATGATAAACGTACATATTTGGTAAACCATGGAATATATCTATAATTTTTGTATATATATATAAAATAAAGGGAAAAAAATAGATTAGAAAATGAAGAAGCAGCGAATTTTATTGTAGTTTTCGACCACCCACCTACCGTGAACGGTCTCACAGTCTTAGTCTCGGGTCTTTTCATATCATTGACGGGGTTTGGTGGTTCGTCTTTTATTTTCATATTTTTATTCGAATCCAAAGTTGGAAAAACTAGATCGGCTATTGTCTTGGTGGTTCAGTCTTGGTAATCGGGTCTTGCGGTGCACGTCAAATATTGAAATTGTTAAAGTCGAGTGGTGTTTAAAAAAAAATGTAATTATTAAAAACTTGATTAAGTTTTAAGAGATAAAAAACAAGGTTTTCTAAATAACTTATACTTGTACAATTTAAGAAATCTTATAACAGATTAATTTGTTATCAAGGAATTTTAAAAAATTCGTCTATTTTTGTAAAAATTTCAACACATGTTGTATAAAAACCAAAATTTGTTCATAAAGTTATAATTAAGGGAATTTACCAATAAATGGTGTTTCAATTTTTTGAAATCTAAAAAGAGTTTATTTCCTTGCAACCGAGTGTTGAAAAGTTATATACAATTATAAAACAAGAAAGAAATTGTGAAAATTTATAGTGAAAAAAAAATAAAACAGAAAAAAGTTAGGCTTAAAAATAAAACTGGATTAAAAACATTAGTCAAAAATCAAGTATTTGGATATTTCAGATTAAGAAGCCGATAAGGTAATTTTTGTACAATTTCAAGACTGGGTGAAAATAAAATGTCATTTTATATATTTATTAGTAAATAAATCGACAGCAATTTTATAGACTATACGAAAAAAGATATATTTTTTGAAATTTCTATGTTAGACATTTTTTAATATTATCAAAATCAAATTTAATAGAATATATTTCTTAATTAAGAGATTTCGTGATGTATCAATCGAATCTCAGATTACACATACAATTTCAACGAGATTTCTTGAAAAAATTGGTATTAATATTGTGATTTGCATTCGGACAAACACATTTTTTTTATCTACGAAGTCAGAAAAACTATATTTAAAAATGTTTGTACATATGTAAATAATTTATTCTATAAAATCTTTTTTCTCAATCCACTTGTTTAATTGCTTATACTTTTTTATTCATAAAAATCTTTATGTGAAAATACTAACAAATCCGTTACTTTACATTATTTAATTATTTTCGATTTTTTTTGTAAATTTTTAAGACCGGAGGACGATGAAGAAGCCTTTTTGGGATTTTTTTTTCAGAAATATACTACAAAATAAATCGAGACTGCAGAAAGTGGCTGCTTATACACTTAGTTTTTTGGAAGATATTTGTTTCAAAATGAAGACTGTGTAACGAACTTCTAAAGTGAAATGTGAAAAAGTTGTCAACAAAATTATCAGATAATTTGTATATCCAATGTTCTTCTAGTGAAGAAAATGTTCAAGACATTTTCTAAATTTCAAGGCAGTCGGTAAAAATTGCCTGAGATCTGAGTTGGGGCACTTAAAACATGCAGTATTCAGATAAACACGTTTGAAGTTTTGAATAGAAGCAAGTCATTTAAAATATTGCAATATATTCAATACTAAATTCGAAAACCTATTTTTCAGGACCTATGTAGGTTACCATTTAAGACATGAAAGATTGTAAGAAATATCTTAATTATTTTTCGACTTTTTGTTACAGTTTTTAAGAAAACATTGCATTTTATGAATGTATTTATTTTTTAAAATTAGATTGCACTGCGGAAATAAGTTAAGAAAAAAAAATGTTCGGTAACTTTAGTGGTCTTACAAAAGGTGAATCAGTGAAAAATGGTTGCATTTTGAAACTCTGAGTTCTTAGTTTGGGGAAACAATTTTTTAGGCCGAAAGTTTGAAGTCCATATCTTTCTTTGTTCTCAAGAAACCATTTATCAGTTTTTAGTTGTTTCTTAAGGGTTTTCGTGTATTAACTTCCCATAGGAAGTTATTGTAATTGGTCCGATTTGTCAAATTGAAAATTTTGACATTTCTCGACGTTTCAAGGCCCCTAGAGTCGAAATTAAAGATTTTTAGAGAGATGCCTGTGCGTGCGTGTGTACGTACATACGTTCGTACGTTCGCGACGTTTTTTTCGTCGTCCATAGCTCAAGAACCAGAAGAGATATCGACTTCAAATAAATTTTGTTATACAGATAATAAAGCAGAAAGATGCAGAAAGCGCTCTCAAGAAAATTGAGTGGGTGGTTTTTTTACCATAGCAGTTTAAAAAAAGATGAAAATTTTGGTTGAACCTAAATATCTCATGAACCATCTCATAAATACTTGAATTAAATTTTATATTATATATTGTAACGTGATAAAAAACAATTATATTTTTGGAAAAAAATCCAATTAATGGTTTTTTTATAAATCAAAAAAACTGAAAAAAAAATTTGTCACCTCGAAAATTTTACGACTAAAATATGATTTCATCTCCAAAACAATTTGGTGCAACGAAGAATAATGTTTTTGAAATCTGATAAAATTTTGAGAAGAATCCAATTGACAGTTTTTTTATAAAAAATAAAAACCTAAAAAAAACATTACTCAAAATTGGTAAAAACTGAATTTCGACTCAAATATCTTTTCAAAAATTTGAGATAATGGCTTCTAACTCATTTTAACTTATAAGAAATATTGTTTTCAACATTAGGAAAAACTTTGAGAAAAATCGAATGGACAGTTTTTTTACAAAAAATAAAAACCTATACAAAAATTTATAAAAGGTGAAGTAAAAATTAATTTTCGACTTAATATCGAAAATTTTAGATTATAGCTTCTAACTAAATTTCTACTTATAAAAAATATTGTTTTCAACATTAGGACAAATTTTGAGAAAAATCGAATTGATAGTTTTTTTTTACAAAAAATAAAAACCTAAGCAAAATTTATAAAAGTTGGTAAAAATTTACTTTCGACTCAAATAGCTTTTCAAAAATTACAAATATTGGCTTCAAACTTATTTTATTTCACAGAAAATATTGTTTTCGATATTCAGTAACTTTTTTATAAAAATCCAACAGTCAGTTTTTTCATAAAAAAATAAAATCTTCAAAAAATAGTACGCAAATTTGGTAAAAATTGATACATGTAGACAAACTTTTAAGCAAGACAAATCGACAGATGGGATGGTAAGTTATTCTGGAGATATTGGAATCGAACATCAGTTTTTACCGATTTGGTGTAATATTCTGGTGTATTTTTCTTAAAATTTTACTTAATTTTAAAAATAATATTTTGTATAAGATAAAATTAGTTTGATTTCAATATCTTCAGTTGTTGTCAAGATTTTCGAGTCGAAAATCATTTTATACCAACTTTTATTTAATTTTTTTTATGTGAAATATGTCACTTCGATTTTTCTAAAAATTTTACCAGATGTTGAAAACTTTGTTTCGTCAATTTTTGTTCGCAAAATTTTCGAGGTGAAAAATATTTTTTTTTCAGTTTTTATATATTTACAAAAAAAAACCTTAGTTGATATTTTTTCGAATTTATACTAATTTTGCATCTCTCTAAGAACATTTTATTCTAAGTTCTAGGGACCTTGAACTTTCGAGAAATGTCTAAATTTTAGGCCTTCAAACCAAAAAAAAAATATTTTAATTACTTTTGAGCTTTCTATTGCAGTATTTAGGAAAACATTTTATTTTAGAACCTAAGGTATTTATAAGTTTTAAGATTAAAAGAACAAGTGAAGTGAAGTGAAGCTCTGATTTTCTAGTCTAGAGAATTGTTAAGGAAAAAATAACACATTTACAAAAAGAAGCGTAAGACAAAAATTAGAAATTGTTAAGATTTTTTTGTTTAACTTTCCGGTATTCGAAATAAATTTTTTAATGAAACCATTGTCTGGATCAAATAGCTTGTTTAAAAAACTTAAGTTAAACATTTTTAAATCCTAAGTGTCATCAGTTTCTGCTGACATGTTATGAAGAAATAAATATTAAAAGAAATGAATTGATTTTCTAAGGGCAGTCCTCAAAACTGTCATAAAAATCTACAGCGATTTGGAAGAAAAACAATTTTCGTGGTCTAAATTTAAAAAAAGAAGCTGGGATAAGCCAAATTGCGTATCAAGGAACTTCAATGACAATGCAGAGAAAAATTGAAGTTTAAGCTCTTTTGTTTATAGAAATTCGAGGCTTCAAACAAATCTAATAGTATTTTTGGTAGGAATTTAGTTTTTGCAAAAACACTGCCGAATAGTTTTTTTTAAGAATGTTTACCAAATGTTAATAACAATATTTCAAATAAGATGAAATAAGTTTGAAGTTTGTACCTGTTTTTGTTGACAAGATATTTGAGTCTAAAATCGTTTTTATCAATTTTTAGTTATAGGTTTCTATTTTTTTGTTCAAAACCTTTCAATTGAATTTTTCTTAATTTTCTTACAAACCAAAAACGTCATGTTTTGAAGTAAAATAATTATTCTAAAGTAATTGCTATTATAAAAAATACTAATACACGATTTTTTTTGAAAGTCCTTAATGCACGTTATGATGTTATTATCTGTTTAATAAAATTTGAAGTTCGTATTTATTTTTATTCCGAACGAACGTTTTAAACTGCAACTGTTTTAACTGATCGAAGCTTTAATAAATCTTAAAGCATAGCTCATAATCTGCAAAAAGAATTGAAAACAAATTTTGTGATTTATTTGTTATAGACAAAATTGAGTTTGAAGTTAAAAACATTTTATTTTAATAAACAAATTCTGCAATGAGAAGACAAATTTAACTATAAGCTCAAAAAATATCTGTTAAGTAATTAAACTTTTTTATTTCTAAGATATTCGATTAAAAAGCGCCTAACTCGTAGGTATTTTCTTTGATTGTTTTGAAATTTATAAAATCGAAGTAATGACCCTTAATTTAAAAGAACAATCATACAATTGGTTCTTAAAATGGTGAATAATACCTTTTCCCATCATCGTCGATCTTATAAGAATGAAATTCATGTCTTAAAAGTTTTTATCCAAATAAACATAAAGATACAAAGAAGAATTTAGTACGTTCCTAAAAATTTCTCAAAGAATTTAAAATATTGTCTGAGCTCAAGAATGCTTTTTATCCCAATCGAAATGGAATGCAATATAAAATTGACAAATAACTATAGGATTTAAGGTTTAAATTAAATTTAAATTTAAATTTAAATTTACAGGATTCAACATCCCCACCAGGTCCAACATCTCCACATCAATTGTCTGTAACATGGGCCTTACAAAATGATTTAAATGACCCCATTTTAAAGTCAAAACCAATGCAAGGACACTTTCAACCGATTTTAGAAAAGGGAAAGAGGTGTGTTAAACAAAAAAAACACATTACAGTACCATCAAATAAACATTCATACATAGAGACACTTAACATCCAATTGAACATATACCTACACAACACATAAATTATATACTTTACCTAAAGGATTCCTTACAAAATATCTGACAATTTCACTTGAATTCACCTTCAATTTTCCGCATTCAGATCATCACAAGAGGATAAGAGCAATGAATTGTCATCGACTTTAGCTGGGCCCTTGGATGCATTCGGTAATACACAAAGTCTCTCCCACCATTCAACTCCTCATCCTCAACCTCAATATTCCATAGTCCTTATACAAATCTATTGAAAACGCTTTCGCTCTATTCAAAGATCCTTATCATTCTTTCCATTTCAACGCCCATGCCCTGCCCGTCACATCAGCTTTAACAGGAACAGAACAGTATCAGCAGCAGCAACAGCATCAGGCTCCATCTGAAAATGAGGACGACGAGGAGGAATATTCGGTATCAGTGTCGGCTATAATGCAAAGACGTGCCAGCGTTCGAGGCAATCGTAAGCGTGGAAGTCGTAAATCCCGAAGAGCCTCCAGTCCAATGGATCACGTGTTGGATACCGTCAGTCAGGCGGGCGATAGACGCCGCTCGAGTGTGTTCACTACCAGCTCAGGCGAGTAAGCTTTTTACAAAAACGCAAGTCAATTTATTGGTGCAGCGTGTTGCATTAAAGAACCGTTCTATTTCGTTTTTTTTTTTCTTAAAGCACTGCCATTTCTGTAGATGACGGAACAAATCAGGACTCTACGCAGGAGCAAATCTACGAGAATATCCGGCTGCACAAGGAAGTTATTCAGTCCGTAAAGTTGCAACCATGGAATATTAGAAAGAAGTTAAAGCTTGTTAGACAGGTATGTCCTTCGGGTATAGGTATGATGAGGAATGGCTGGCTATAAGGGTAGGTGATCAAATCAGTGGACCGAAATGTTTCCTTTTAATTGGAGGGAAGTCCTTTTCTGCAGATTTTCCTCTAAGATTTTCTTGATTATTTTTTAAATTAAAGATTTAAAAATTAATTTAAATAACAAATTTCGCGAGAAGAATAAACAAAATCAAAATCGTGTGATAAACACACACACACTTGAATATATAGCCAATCTTTTACGAGTCCTTTTTACCATCATCAAGTCAAGACAGAAAAATTCCTTCACGTTTGATATGATTATTTTTATCTCCCTAACACACAGGCGAAAACATACGTGGCACGTCACGAAGGAGCACTGCAGGAACGTTTTGCCTTATCAAGAAGTGTAAGGGACTTGTGGGCAAGGTTTAAAATTTTAATGGCAGCGGTAAGTGATTTTCCTCTCTGCAGGAAACTTTGTCAGTTTTTTTTTTTTTTTTTTTCTTATGTATGCTCTTCCTTCGTATCCTTTTGATTTTGTACTTTTTTTTACTGTTTGTTTGTCGTCCTGGATTGAGTGAGACTTTGTTCGTGTTGGGATGCGATAGGATGGTATATAAAAATGGAGGTGTTACAATAAGGAGCACACGAAAAGTTGAGGGTGGCAATGATTCGGTTTTTTATTCCTTAACTACAGCTTCCTGCTGAACTAAACTTGTTTGTCTGATCTCTGCTTTTGCTGCTTTTTGCTTTTTGCTGCCTTGACTGCTTCTGTAGAACGAGTGTTGGTGTACAGGACCTAGTGCTGTACCTACGAGTATATGCTATGCAGTACATGTGCATGTTAAGAATCTCATGCGGAAATTGCATCGAAAATCCTTTTAGTCGTGTAAAATGTCTAGTTTAAAATTCATGTCGCACTCAAAGAGGGCGCACATTTTGTTTCTTGTTATGTTTTGTAGGGTGGGTGGATGATGGTAGAAAAGTTCCTTGACTTTTGTACTCCACAGACTACAGAAATACAGATACCTACATGTATTTAAGGCAGGAAGTACTCGTATATATGGTTTGGATAAACAAAACAAAAAATATTGCATATTGGTGAGAGAAAAGGCAAATAAAGGTATTTTCCAACTGTATATCTTGAATTGATGAAAAATTTTCTTTGAATAAAGCAATTTAAATATTTATTTCATTCAGTATTGAGTGGGGGGGGGGGCGGTGATTGTTTGTTTCATAATGGACCAGTCAAAGGTATAAAAGGAAGTAATTTTTTCTCATAAAATATTATGGGATGTAAGATGTCGATTGATGAAATCATTTATCATGATTACCTTCGTTCTTCGTTGTTTTATTTAACAATTTATTTTCTTTGGCTTTTAATAAAGGAAAAAGTTTTAAAACAATTTAAACTTGTATAAATCATGATCTTGGTGAAAGACTTATCAGATTCTTTGAGAGATATGATTTATTTAAAAGTTAAAGGGAAATGAATTATTGGTTTTAAGAACCTCTACTAATCCTATTTTGATTCTGTTTATGGGTGCCCTGCCCAAGTGAAAAATACGTATGTAAGTTGTTAATGAACATTTCCGGGCTCCAATAAATACATACATACATACAAATCAAAAGTTTTTTCCTTCTTGGATTCAGGGATTGACTTTTTCTTATTTATGAAACTAATCATTGCATTTTACGGTCAAAAACTTTACAACTACATTACAATAGCTGCTTTAGGATATTGCGCCAGAAGAAATTACGCCGGATTTTGTTTTGGAAAAAATAAATTTTCCTTACACAATTTTTACTTTTTTTCCTTTTTCTGATTCTTCCTTTTTTGATTCAGGAATTGACTAGATTTCCTATATTTTCTAGCGATTTTTCTGTTTACCGAAATTTTCGAAAATTTTATGCGTAATTTTTTCGGCTGTAATTTCATATTAAATAATATTTCGACCTTTCGTTCTTAAAAAAGTTTAGACCGCAATTTATTGTTCCTTGCTTACTTTGTCATTTAAATATATGTGTGTATATCGGAAAGTATTGGGTATAAAGAGACGTGATTGTGCTTTAAATGAAGAAAATTCTGTTAGCTTCATAGATTGCATTTTGGTGAAAAAACTACCCCATCGGTGGTTAAAATCGTCGTTTTCGCAGTTTCCTCGATTTTTATAGCCATGTTGCTTTTAGACCTCTAGGTCAACAACCTACATTATTTATAAAAACAACGTTATAAACACTTAGGAGAAAATAGAATCAACCGGATTTGATTGAATGACTTTTTCTGTATGGAGACAGGACTGGTAGATTTATTTGTGTTCAATTTTCTTAAAAACTAAAATATATTTTTAGATTTGTGGATGTAGGTGTTACCGTTGTTTTCCGAACTTTGATTTTGTATTTCAACTCACTTTTCTGAAAAATTTCAGTTCCCGTCTAATAGAGGGGATATTGACCCCCATCCTATGCTATTTTTTTTGACCCAATATAGTGCAGAGTTATGGTAACCTGATGAAAAATAGGAACAGTAAGTTGTAGACTCAAATTGTAGATAATTTATTGTCCTTAAAGATGTGAAGCATAATTGCATCCTTTGGAATAAAAAAACCACAATAAGTGGAAGAAGCCCCAACATTTTCGGCCATGTTGCGTTCGAAGCTTGAGCTCGGAAAATTGAATTATTCACTGGACCAACAGTAACTCATTCTTATATACTCGTATATATTAAACTCCTAATTTCATAAGGCCAGAAAAATCGTACAATCATTAAACAAAAATTTTCTACCAAAAGTTTAGAGCTCGTTTACAATAGCCGTTACAGAAATTTATGCCAGAAGTTTTTAGAAAGAAAGCCAGAAATTTGGACCCCAAATTCTATCTTTTTTCAGGTAAAAAGCCAATATTTTTCTAGCAAACTTTCCTATTTTTATTAATGGTTTTTTTCTTGAGCGTATTGAAATCTCGCTTTCCGAAAATCAGGAAAAAAAGCTTTAAAATATTGTTCTTTTTTTAATTCACGCTTGATTGAGATTCAAATCTATTATAATCCTGCTTTTTGAAATAAAACAACTATTTTCGATCACAAAAGCGGGATTCTAAGAATTTTAAAAGTGGGATCTAAAATGATTGTAAAAAACGGAATACTGAACCCAATCTGTTTTTCTTCTGAATTTGTATAGGCATTTTTTCCATTCTGAAATGACACAAAGAAAAGACTGATAATGTATAGTGTCCCCGCACGTACCTAACTATTTAGTTTTTACGTCGCCGTCGTAATGCATGATTTTTGATAATGTTAATAAACAAAGATTTGGACATAAGGCCTTTGGCTTTCTTGTTTTCTTTCTATTGTTATCGGATTCAATTTTAAAATTTCTGGCTTATGTTTCAAAATCATCCTAATTCTGTTCTACTTGAACTGAAATTAAATTTTCATGCATTTTTTCCAAAAACATATTCCTCACTTAATTTCCTTTGGCTTATTTTTTGTAAAACTAGAATTGACAGTATATTCACAAATAATCTACAAGTACATCAAGTTAAATAGATGCAGAGCTTTAAAACGAACAATATCCCAATCTGTTCAACCATGTTCTAAACAAAGATTTGGACATAAGGCCTTTGGCTTTCTTGTTTTCTTTCTATTGTTATCGGATTCAATTTTAATATTTCTTGCTTATGTTTCAAAATCATCCTTATTCTTTGTCCTACTTGATTTTTTCTATGTAATTTCCTTTGGCTTAGTTTTTGAAAAACTAGAATTAACAGTATGCAAATACATCAAGTAGAATAGATGAAGTGCTTTAGAATGATTATTTTCGTTACTTAAAGGTGCAACTTTCAAAAAATTAAAATATTGTTGATTTTATTAATTTTATGATTCTTTTAGTACAAACAAAACCTATTAAAAGAAGTTTCAAATATTAAGTTGTCATCATGATTTTTGACAATCAAACAAAAGCTTCTTGATGTAATCCTGCAATTTTCACAAGTTTTTGATCCAAGTTAATTGAATTTTATCTACAGATTTTTTACAAAAAATGACAGCCTTAACACAAGTTGAATTAAAACCGTAATTTTAAATTTCTCAAATTTTAAATGAACTTTTGAGATATGTGACAAATGACAAACTTGAAAACATTAATCTTTAAAATCTTCAACATTTATTTGGAATTTAAATATGTAAATTAATAACTACAAAAATGGTCAATCTCTGTATCACTTCAAAAATTTAAGATCTCTCCTTCCAAACTTAAAAATACACACGTGTTATATTTTATTTTGTAGAAGTTATATGGGTTTAAGTTGGAAGTAATCATTAAGTTGTTCTTGTTTTTACCTTACTTAGTACTTGTCAAACTTTTTCTTTCCTTAAAAATCGAAGCACTTTCACTTGCTTCCATTCTGTCTTACATCATCAAGGAAACATATAATCTTCTTCGTTCATAACTCACATAATTCAAAAACATAAACCCACTTTTATAAGTTGCTGAAACCTTTAAAACTCACGTTTTACTTTTACTTTTCATAAGTTTATGTAAATATTTTCAAAAGTTCTCTAGATCTTTTTGTTTCTCTGAATCCTTTTAAATTTTGCCTGTAACAAGTTTAATTCAGAATTTTCTTAAATTTTCTTTTCAACAAAATCCAAAAAAAGAGCATCCATCATCACATGGCTTCAAGACATGGAACACGTGTTAGAAAAAAAATCCCTATAAATATTCACTTTAATATAAATAAGTTAAAGAATGAATGAATCCTAAAAACAGCTACGAAGTTTATTTTTACACCCATCAGTTAGGCACGATACCTACACATACATGCATACTATATTCACTTAACAGATTTTTAAAACAAGTAAAAAGCGGAACGACATCTCATCTTCCCGTCGCTACATACCATATGAAGAGTCGGAGGTATTCTTAAACCCTTGGGAGTTTTATAAGGTTTTTCCAAGAGTTTGCCCTCCCGAAAAGTTCGAAAAAGTTCGTTGAATTAAAAAAACAAAAAAATAAAAATCCGGCTTCTTTTTCGTTCGTGATGTGGGATTCCTGATGGTTTTAACTTTAGATACGAATCAACTCAAAAGATATAGCAGATATGTTCAACACGTTAGCATCACATTCATTTGAATATTAACATTAGACAGGTATCAGATATCTTCCTGTTTTCGTGTGTGTTTACCACCCCTCGTCAGTCTTTTCTCAAACCTATTTCCTAACTAAGGGAGGTAGTATATTAGCTTTTTTCTTCTGAATTTGCATTTTCTTTCAACTTCCTCGACATAAGAGAGAAAACGAACTTGTTAGGTTAGGTACCTACGTACATTTTGGAATATATTACAACACCCTCTTTCTGCTGTTTCAAACATTGTACCCGTATCCTTATATGTAAAACATTCATATAACAACAACAATAAAACTGTTAGTATTTCAACATTAAGCATTCCATGCATGCTGCTGTTAACTGCTCCAATTTCCTGTAGCTGATGTAGCCAAAACCTACGCTTCGCCGGCAGGTGGGTAAATTCTGAAACTTCTACCATACAATGTAAACTCAATTGAATTTCGTACAAAAAGAGAGAAAAATAAAACCAAGAGAAAATCCTACACCCCGAAAATTCACTGAACTAGAAAATTATGCTGGCAAACGTTGTTGAAAACGAAACGACTAGGAGTGGGATGCAGAATGAAGAAAAAATGAGACCCTTCAATTTGACGCTATGCCTACGACACTATATTGTAGAGTAACATTAAAGGCCATCTGGGTACTGGGGCCCTTCAAATCGATATCAATCCCACTCTCCTTTCATCATCAAAATCATCATCACCACCGCCACCGCCGCCGTGCGTCACCGTTCATCGTCGTAGTCGTAGTTATTCAAGAGTCTCACTCAATCACAGTATTTCTATAATATTCAAATTATCAAAACGTCATTACCAATGTCAATATCACATTTCACCAAATCATCCCTCATTCCTGAACCACCGAACCTCCAAACCTCCAAACCTATCGATTCACATTTCACAACAACTGTCACCTCATTTTCGCAAACAGCGTTGGCGCCATTGGAAACGTGAAACGAGCAGCTTCCTTACGGTCCTGATTCCATGGGAACTTCGCATTAAAGAAATCGAATCACACTTTGGATCGGGTGTCGCCTCCTATTTCACATTTCTTCGATGGCTTTTATGGGTTAATATAATGATGACTATACCGTTGGTAGCTTTCGTAATTGCACCTGAAGTAAGTTTATTTTATTTTTTCGTCCTTCCGGGAACTTTTCGATAAAAGAACGTGAACCAACTTTAAAGAGAAAAGAAAAATCTTTTTTTAAAAAAATATCCTTTTTTTTCCCGTCTTCGTCGTCATCGTCATTTTCATCGTCGCACAGGTCCTTTCAACAAATCCAAATGAGGAAGATCCAAGGAAAAAAATGTCAGAACGAGAAATGAAAGTTGCCGGGAATCTATTCACAATTTGGGAATTCGAAGGATATCTTAAATATTCACCGTTATTTTATGGGTAAGTGATGTGATGTGGGAAAGTGTCGAGGTCGAAAATAGAGTACTGAATGGAAAATCAATGAATGTTGTGATAATTTGCTCGTTGACCTTTTTTTCTTTTTAAATAAAATTTTATTATTATTTGGAATATATTTTTTTTTTAAATTCAATTCACAGCTATTATTCGAGTAAATCGGGAGCAACTCGAAAAGGTTACAATCTACCATTGGCGTATTTCTTAACAGCTGTTGCTGTTTATGTTTATAGTTTTGTTGCAACTTTACGAAAGTGAGTAAAATTTTATATACCTACATATTTTTAAAGTTAGTTTTTCTTATTTCTTTTGGGTTTATTTTAAAAGGCAAAAGTCTTTTGTCACATCTGGGGCAAGCAAAGGTTCAAAAGTCACAGAGGGTTTTGAAGAAATCAATTTTGAGAAAATTAAATTAAGTGCCCATAGTAACTTTGTAATTTTAATGGAAGGAGACTTTGCTTATAAATTCCAATAGTTTTGATTTTTGGTGAATTGTGTAGTGGATTATGAAGTCCTATTTGATTATCAGAAGTACAAAATTTTACGAAAAAGTCTGGTGTAAATTATAGTAAATTGAATAATTTTTTTGAATAGGGCTCCTACTTTATTTCTAAATCAACATAAATAATTATTTAAATATTTTGGGAATGTAATATTTCGATGTTCAAAACATAGTAATATTTAAAACTCACATTAAATTTAATCTTTACGTATTTTAGGTTCGATGATTATATTGTCCTAAATCATATCCGTTTTTTTAAACTACAAAATACGTTTTAGGTATTTAAAATATTTTTCTTTGTGTTTAATAAATTTTCTATAACATTTAAAAAGGCTTTATAACTCTAATTAAGACAATCTGAAAAGGAATGTTTAATGACGCTAACGGTCAAGAAATTAAAGCAAGGACCGATCCTGACTCTTAGTCAATAAACATAATATCAAATTTCTCTACATAAAAGCCTAAAAATTATATTTAAGGAAGCAGAAGTAAATTGGAATTTAAATCAAAATATATGAATTCATCTTAACCTTATACACATATGATGTTGTTGTCCAGCATCTAAATATAGTGACTAAAAATGTTGGAATCACAAATCATTTGACCTTGAAACAATTGGAATCATTTTTCTTCCTCTCATTTGACTGCAATCAAATAAATGCAATCATTTGAGACTTGATGCAAAGGCATTCACTTGAAGCATTCTTTTGAATTCTGCATTGTTTTAAGTCTTTGCATTCTTTTAAAGTTTATGCATTCACTTGAAATACTTACACTCATTTAATTCTTTGGATTTTCCAGTGAAATTTCACTACAAAATTTCGAAACTTTGATGTTAAAAAAAAGTTCATTTAACAATTGCTTCAAGGAGGGGGTTTGTTCGTAGACTACTACATTAACATGTGGTGTTGAAGCGAGCTTGAAGCTCGCCTCAATTCTTTATATACCTGAATAGAGTTGAAATGAGCATAATTTGACTCGATTCCAGTCGAAGATCGGAGTCGAGTCAAAATTTGAGAAGAAAAACCTGTGTGGAGGAGTTGGTTTAACAGATAATGCATTATGGTTTGTTTATTTGCATGTTTGTGTACAAAAAATATAGTTTTGTTTTAATAAATTTACAAAAAAAAAAATGGACACGGAGTAGTAAACATATCTTCATTGTTTAACACGAATCAAACTATCTCACTTGCACTTCACACATCGAAACACCATTTGTTGTCATACTTAATCATTTTTAAATCTTCTTGTGCGGTGGAAACACCAACAAGATTTATTCAATCTAAACTGAGATAAACTTTTGGTAGAAACATAGCAAAACATAAATATCTTTTCTATTGTTTTCTCTTGCAAAATAAGCCTATTTAGTCCATTTTCACTAACAAAACTAAATAATATCAACAGTAATAGATTGATTTTTCCCCCAATGGAAAACACACATGATTCCAAATGCACAACTACTCAACGAACACAGCCATCGAGATACAAATGAAATATCAATCGTACCAACATTTGAGAATGAAATCACATAAGATCCATTCGAGACTCGTATGAATGTCAAAAACCCATCCATAGTAAAATTCTTCTCTAACTTTTATCGGTGTTATTCATACTATGGATATTGTTTTTGTTATTCGTGTAAAATTCTGCTATACTATAAATAGATTTTCCAACAAAACACGGGTAATGAATGGATTACAGTCAAATGATTGCACTCTTTTTAAGGTCAATGAATGATTTATAATGTTGCACTTCGCAAAAGTTGCATTCTTTTACAAGACTCTAGTTCTACAACTTTTAACGTCTAAGGAAAGCAATTCAATGGTGTTTGAAACAATTTACATAAATTTTTAACATAACATATTTTCTACATTGAACCCGAAAAGGTTAAAAAGCTTTTAAAAACATCACTAAGAAAGTGTATGCTGGAAAACTGTTTGAAAATTAAATTTGTTGAGTGAATTTTTTAAGAATATTTTGATCAAAAATGCGTGGACAAAAAATTTAAGAAACGAGGAATACAAATAATATTTTTTGAATTCAAAGGAATATTCATTTCTTATATACTTTCTGTTAAAATTAGAACATAAACAAATTAAAGTGCATACAAATATTTTAATTTTCGCAATAACTTCATAACGTTCAAAATAAAGGAAAAATCGTCTTGTATAAACGCGATACCTAAACGCAGCAGCAGTGAAATTTTTTAAAGATATCAAAAGATTTTAAAATTAAATTTTTGATGTAGTAGAGTTCTGGTGCATCTAAAAGAAATGCACTTCAAAAGTAAATTTTTTCACTTAATGTGAAGCGTACGTTCCATAATTTGTTTACGTAAAATAAAAAGAAGATTTGTAAGCGACGAATGCGCTGTCTTCCAAAAACAATGTTCCAGAGTTGAAACTTTCGTTAAACAGGAAATTATTTCCTGTACAATTAGATGAAATAAATTCAAGAGTACTCATTTCAAATCAAATTAAAGATCTCGTTCCGTGAAAAACGCACTTAACGATATAATGTGGAAAGAATTGGAGATAAGGCCTTGAAATGTAGAAGGAATATTTTTGAACATATACGCTGTTAAAGAAGGAAAAAGAAATGAAAATAAAAGTTTGATATTTAATCAAATTTCGAATTAACCTACGTTCATAAATATCCAAAATTTTAATGTGCACT
The DNA here is from genome assembly GCA_951509635.1 of Eupeodes luniger. NCBI lineage: Eukaryota > Metazoa > Arthropoda > Insecta > Diptera > Syrphidae > Eupeodes > Eupeodes luniger. The sequence goes on from OX608074.1 coordinate 4,923,083, forward strand.
AAAAAAACTAAAATGAAGCCGAGGATGACTTTCAGAAATTGAAATAGTGAAGAACTTTTTCAAAAGACTAAAAGAGTTCGAGTATAGGAAATCCAATGTAGTCACTTTTAGATGCGATTTTTTCAGAATTTCGGAACAAACATGTGCTTCAATCATAAATGCAAATTTTCAACATTTCTGAATTGACATTTTTGAAAAAGAAAAGTGTATTCAACAAAAAAACTACAAAATATATGAAGTAAGGCTTCGTAGCATTTACTTTAAGGTATGTTTACATTAGCAGTCAAATGAATTGGTGCGTTCAGTGAGATATAAAAATGAGTAACAAAATAAATCGAAGACCTTGTTAATTCAGAATAAATGGATTTCATGGACTCGTGTTCATAATAAAATAAAATTTAAAATAAAAAATCCTTAAAAAACAGGACAAATGGTAAAACTTACCAAAAACAAAATTCATAAGAAATGTCTTCTTCAAAGATGATATGTGGTCAGCCTAAAAAAAAACTTTTAATAATATTTTAAAAAACAAGGTTTAAGACTTTAGTTTTTTTAAATTATTTATAATACATATGTAAAACATGATTAAAGAAATTTTATTAATTTTGAACAACGCTATTTTGCATAAAATTTAATAAATTTGATTCGAAGATATTTTAGTAGAAAAAAATTTAAATGCCATTTTATAAATCAAAAAACATTTGATTTTTCAAATTTTTGTTTTCCAAAATCATTGGAGCAGTTTTTTTTAAATACATTTTGTATGCATACAATTTTGCAATTTTGTTCTAAAAATATTTTTGTTATGCAGTTGTTTAGAGATTGTAAATATACGCTCTACATTTGAATTTCGTAAAAAAATGTTAACCCGTTTTTGAGATATAGAATTTTGAAAAAAAAATTCAATATTTTTTTAAAAATTCAAACAAAAAAAATTGTACTTTTGATAATCAAATATTGTTAATGCAATATAAGAGCTCGTTCAAAAAAAAAAATCATTGAAATCGGTTCATAGGTTGCTGAGAAAATAAAAAACTAAATAACGGTTCTATGAGTGGTACCTTTCCGGAGCAATACAAAAATATGTTTTTCTTATTAAAAGAAGCCAAGTTAAAAAATAAAATTTTAGTGAAAATTAAAAAAAAAACCTATCGGTTTGTTTTTGAGAAAATTCGAATTTTCGTTTTTTGACCAAAAAAATTGTATGGGAGCCACTGTTAATTTTGATCGTAAAAAAAAAATGAAAAAAACACCTAACGCGAATCTGCTCAAAACCTTAACTTCCAAGTTTGAACTCAATCGACCCAATGGCAATGGTTTAGGCTGTAGGAGCGTGGACAGACAGACAAAACAGACCGGACGGAATCGCGGGACCCACTTTTTTCGACTTCTCTACCATCGTAATATCATGTTTGATTAAAATCTCGAGTTCGAAATTTTGAACGAATGCAAAACTTGCCATATAGTTCCTTATATGTCGCAAGTAAAAAAACGTTTTACAATATTTAAAAAAAACAACGTTTAAGACTTCAGTTTTTTTTTAATTATTTATAATTAGCGGCCCGTCCCGGCTTCGTACGGGTAGATATTAATAGCTACAGATATTTAAGTTATAGGCATGCTAATTAAAACGACCATGAATCACTAAATTAGAAAACATTTTTTTGTCCTATCATTAATACTCTTCGCAGCGTATGCGATGAAAGACATTTTATGGCAAATTTTTTACATCTTCGGTTGGTTTTAATAGGGTATTCTAAAGATTTCTATAGTAACCTAGTACTAAATATAGCCTATGTTACTCAGTTATAATGAAGCTTTCTAATGAAAAAAGAATTATTAAAATCAGTCCGGTACTTTTTGAGTTTATTCGTTACATACAAAATTACAAATCTTTCCTCTTTATAATATTAGTGTAGATATGGATGAAAGAAGTAAAAAAGCGGCTAGCTGAGATGTGACCTGACTGAATACTATCCATTGATTCCTTTAAAAATTTCTAAATGATATTTTTTCCAAGTCAAATTTTTAGTAGTACTTCAATTAACACAATAAACAATGTAAATAATTTGTTTAAAGAAATTTTTATCAATTTTGAACGACCCTATTTCGCATAAAATTTGATAAATTTAATTCTTAAGACATTTTGGTAGAAAATCAATTTTGACTTGTTTTTCTGTAGTATTGCTTTTGATCGTTAAATATTCGAGGTAACAAACTGTTTGTTTTCAATTTTTCAGAGTCATAAAAAAAATCTTAATTTTATGTAAAGATAATCGTATAAGTTTGGATTTTTAAAAGTTTTATATATAACAAAGTCAAAAAGTAATAAAAGTTACTCAAAACTTTCAATAGAAAAAAGTTCTCTTGTTAAAATTTGAAATACAATTTGTTTACAAAAATTTCGAACTATAATCATTTTAATTTTAATTTGTATGCCTCTGTTCATTTTTTTCCAAGGCTCATTTTCTTTTCACACATGTGAAATTTCCAGAAAATTAACTAACCATGCGACCTTTAGGAGTCTTAGGTTAATTACTTAACAACGCGCATTTATTATCAGATTATTCTCACATAATAATCACTTTATTATCATTAAGCCTACTTTCTATCTAGTATTTCCATGCCTTTTATGTATGTGTACACTGTACATTCATCTACAGGAAAATCCCATAAAATTCTACTCTCTTGACTATATACATCTCAGAATCTTCTATATATGAGATAAGACTCCAATTTATAAATAATTATATATACCTTAAGAGATATTGAAGCACAATAGAACATCCTAGCAATAAAATTCATTGTCAATTAATTTGGAGAAGCAATTTGGTACGTGACTAGAATTACCGACAAGTAAGGTATATAGTCACCGACACGCTAAGCTAACGCCAACGCCACAACAAAGATCCGCCCCGCTAAGACGGAAAGACGGAAGACATCAGCAACAGTTATCTTCTCATATATCCTTAGAGTCGCAATTGTTTGACAACAATATTTATACATTTTGTGTAGCTGTATTTAGTCCCTGTTATACTCGAGACTTTCATCACAGTTCTAAGTTGTGAAATATGACGGAAGTCCTTGTTGTTTATTAATTTATACTCATCCGGCACCTCGTGACTTCAGCTATTCTCGTATAACACTACACTATCGACACTATATTATATTTATATTCACAGTACCACTACCGGGAGTAAATTAGGTCATAGAGCACTGTGGGGGATGATGCGACACATAACAATTTGTTGACTTGAGACTTGAGAGTTTTTTTTTTGTGAACGCTGTTATTATTATTTCTTCCGTTTTAGTTTAATAATAATCCAAAGTCAATTATTACACCCTTCCTCTCTCGCTCTTCCTCTCTCCCATCGCACAACCCTGCAAATAACCAAACCATCGCATCATCAGGATGGCAGAAAATTCAAGGAACTCAAAGCTTTCATCGAAAGATGACGAGTGTATATTTTCATGGAAACTCTTTACTGGTTGGGATTTTATGATTGGTAAAGTTTGAATTTCTCCATTTTATATCTCATAACGGTTATTTAATTTCCATCATATTTCTTGTATATTTTGTTTTTTTTTGTTTTGTTTTTTGAATTTTATTATTTATTAAGGTCATGCGGAAACGGCACATAATAGGATAGCATCTGTTGTTGTTGGCTTCAAGGAAGCTCTGCTTGAGGAGGCCGAAAAGAAAAAGGATAACCGGAAGTACGCATATACAACAATACATAAATACATTAAATTTACGAGTAGCAAACAATGAATGTGAAAGGAAAATAATAATATTTGTCTTCTCTCCCTTTCTCTTTTACTTTGTCTTCCATTTCCTTTTGGTTTTTGAAACCCCAGTTGGCGTATCATACTTCAAAGGATTCTTGTGAATATTTTAGTTATTGGCCTTTTGGCTGCGTCTGGATATACTGTGGTGTCGGCTGTTGACAGGTTATTGATTATATTTTGTATTTTAAATTAAAAAACTGAAAAAAACCCAACAAATTTGAAATTTTTTAATAAAGTTTTCTTGTTTTTGTTTTTTGGATGAATTTAGGTCTGAAACAGTTGGAACGAACGCATCGTGGTATCGGAGAAATGAGGTCAACGTTATAATGACTTTGCTGTCATTTTTTCTACCGATGATTTTTGATGCATTAGGACTTTTTGAGAATTGGCATCCTAGACAACAATTACGTCTTCAATTAGCAAGGTATTGAAAATGTTTGGAAAATGGGTCTCGTTTTAAAATTTGCGACTTAAAAAACGTGAAAATTGAAAATATATTATGGGGAAACACTTTTAACTCTTATTTTTGTTAATATTTTAAGGAAATTAAAAGCAAAGGCAAGGGTTCGATATCCTGCTCTTTAGATCCAGGTTTCTTAAAATCCCATTTTTTTAAACCCACTTTTTTTAATCCCATATCTTATAACACAATATCTTATTAAAAAAACGGGGGTTAATGAGATTTGTTGGGATTTTAAAAAGGGAGTTTAAAATAACTTTGTATCTTTGTTGATTTCTTAAAATCCCATTTTTTATAAACCCACTTTTTTTTAATCCCATATCTTATAACCCAGTATCTTATTAAAAAACCGGATTAATGAGATTTGTTGGGATTTAAAAAAAGAGAGTTTAAAATAGCTTTGTATCTTTGTTGATTTCCTATTTTAAGGAATGTGCAGCTTTTTATAATCGGGTTTTTTAAAACCCACTGTTGAAACCCCAATTTTTGTAATCCTAAACCCGCTTTTTTAAAATCCATATCTTATTAAAAAACATTTTTGGAATTTGTAGGGATTTAGAAGACGAACATTTAAAAATTAGGGTAGACAGGATTATAAGATTTCTTTTCGATATGATCCCAAGACAAACAAACATTTTTCAAAAAAAAAACAATAAATTAAAATTAGTCTAGCTGAAGTTCGAAAATAACTCAAGGCTTAGTAACTAAGGCCTAGTACGAAGATCAGGAATAAATTTTCGTCTTACAACAAATTGTTTCATTTTTTTCTCAGGTATTTCATATTTCAAAACTTAGATTGTTAAGTTTGATTTGTAGAGAATTTTCAAGGCATACAAAAGTCTGTAGTTATTTTACTAGAAAATTTTAGAAATTTATTTTGCAGGAAAAATGTTGACACAAAAAATACGATCTTTTTATTTCTGCAGTTTTAATTTTTTTTTGCTGATTTCGGAAATTTTTGAAGAGATTGAAATTGATGAGGGAAAATTTAGTGTTACCCAATCTAGATATTAGACCCTAGATTTCTCAACCAGCTAAGTTTTCTAATCAGAAATTGAAGGGACTTACAATTTTACGTCACATATTTTTCGTAAAACATTTATTCTTGGATTTTTTTTAATGTTCTGATTTTTTTTAGAATTATGATTTTGAATTTGCTGAATTTGTACTCTCTGATGTTCTCGTTCATCTATAAAATCACTGGCAAAGATGAAAGCCTTCAGCTATTAAAGGAAATCGATCAAAATGCAACTTCGGAGAAAAATCAAATTGAAAAAATGATTGCCGTATTGGGAAACCTTCTAACTAGCACTACCACCACCAGTAATTGGAATTCAAGTGATTTCAACTCATCTCCTGCGCCATTAGGTTACTCCCCAACTCCATCAACTACTTTGGGGAATTTGTTCAATCGAACAATGTGTTTTATCGTTCCTGTGAACTGCTCAATTCCTCCATTGCCCTCGGCAACTCGAACATTAACTACATCGATGTTATTGCTAAACTTAAGTACAACTCCTCTTGTCTCAGAGACATGGTCGACGACAAGTCCATCTACCACATCGTCATCAACATCATCATCATCATCATCTACTGCTGCTACAACACCATATGATGTGGTTAACACTACTGTCGACTTCCTAACATCAACAACCAACTTAAACGATTTAATAACAAATCCCAGTAATGCCTCAGTTTATCCATTTACGAGGGACGACTGGAGTAGTAGCAGTGTTGGTAGTACATCGATGTTTTTTGAGAGTACCTCTTCATCTCCATCGCCATTGCCATCATCGTCATCGCCGTCGTCGTCAGCAACCAGCGAGGATTATCGATCCCAGTTTAACGATACCTATTTCGAATATCATGACTATTTTGATAACTTTCTGTCCATGGATATGGAGGAACTGGAGCAGGAGCAGGATGCCAATGACGATGGTCAAAGGGTAAGACGTTCAATCGGAATTTTGTCAACTGAATACGCATCACCTTCGACAAGCGAGGGCACCGACTACACAGATCCCTCTGATGACACAACAGAATCTGGTACAACTTTGAATATTGCCTCAGAAACCACCTATACCCTTGACGTATCAAGCTTGTCAACATTGACGGAGCTCATGGCAACTATGCCTACCACAACAACTTCAACAGTAATGGATCCTGTACGTGACAAAGTCCTCGAGTACATATCCACTCTAAAGCCCGATGAACCAACATCATCATCATCATCGTCCTCAACATGGCCGTCATCATCGTCATCATCATCAACATCATCATCTGAGGAAGAGAAGCTGGATGATACTACCAATCCAACAACTACAACAACTACCCCTAGCTCGACTATTGCCGTCACAATCAGTGATAAACAAATGCAGGCTAAAAGTTGCACCCAAACTGTGTGTGTCACAATTCCCCCAGAATACTGTACCACTCCCATACCACCCATTAAAGTAGACGACTTATCGTCTGCAATGGCCACTGATTCCACAACTCTCAGTACCACAACGACAATAGCTCCTCAAATCCAAATACAATACCATGAGGAAAAGTTAAAGAACATAACGCTCATCTTGGAAAATGTTCGTCGCAACTTGACATCAATGTGTTGGGAGACATCGTTGGGGCAGGAGCTTTCAAAAATCATTGTTTTCGATATGGTGAGTGCGTGATATGTTGATGAAATTTTATTATACTAGGTATTTTCATGCACTTTAACGCAATTGAAAAGATTTTTATTTTTCAGTTATATAACTTTCTGATTTCATAGCCAAGAAGAACAAAATGGATAAAGACGGATAACATGAACTTGCTTGAGATGTTGATTTTATTACTCAACTTGGTCCTCAAAACTAGTCCGTTGATGCTGCTTAATAGGACATTGAACCTCAACTACTCCTACAAACCATCATTTAGTGTTCCAGGAGATGTGCTTAAACTTCCTCCAACTCTTCCCCAATTTCGAAAAGGTCTCCTCAACCGTTTTTCTCGGTTTCCCAACTATTCTGCATTCCTGAATGGATTTGGATTCAATCATTACTTTTTCGAAACGTTTGTCCAATCCACTGCCCTTGCGACTTCGTTTAATAGTGTCAATGGGTCCCTGACCTGTTCCTATACACTTCTTCTTTAAACATACGCTAGAAAACCAGTAAGATGTTTCGCAGACACTTTTTAGTGAAATTTTATTGTTCCTTAACAGTCGTAGCTTTTGACAGAACTGATTCGACGTTTGAGTGAAACTGTTGTAGCTTTATGTTTAAAGCAGTGAAAGTTATTCCCCTAAATGATGGATAACATCTCGAGCGCAGTTTTTGAATTCTCGACAAGGCTGGCGATATCTTCTTCGATTCCGCTTTCAGTAGAGACAATACTTCCAAAATTCTAGAAACTCTCTACTTTCTCTACTAGTTGCTGTGCATTGTTGATTTTGTTGACAATTATTATTCCTAAACAAAAACTTTGTCTCGTTTAGCTTCATAGAATTTGCCCGCCATATTTGAGTCTAGGTCTGCTAAGCCATTCTTCAGGAGTTTATTTAAAAATTATCAATTCAACATCTTTGTTTCGCTGATCTTCTAAGTGTTTTTCGCCTAGAATAAATAGGGGTATTTCTTAACTCTGAAGTTCCATATGATTTCTTGTGATATGACATCCAAAGTACTAGCAAGTTCAATTTAAAAAACATTTACAAAACTAGGAAACAAAGAAATTCGGAGAAAAGAAAAACACCTGGTATTTTTACCAAAAGGGCTGATACTTATATCAAGTCTTTATATCTTCCAAAGTTCTTTGGAAAAATATTTTCTAGATTCCATGGATAAACTTAAAGAAGTCGCTGGGCAATTGTTTAAAAGATTCAATATTGAACCGTAATTAAAATATCTCTATATTTCTTAATTCCAAACCAGTACCCAATTTATCTTCTATATTAATTTCGACCATTAAAAAAAAAACTGTATTCAGGTACGTTTCCAATACGAAACCTCTAAGGAATTATTGTTAGAAAATATAGAAATTTGTTTACCTTCGAGAAAATCATTGTTTCCCATCACATCTTTTTCTTCTTTTAACTCCTCCCTACACAACACTAAACTACACATCCCTGGCAAACAAGTCGTTCACAGTGTTTTTAAAAGCTTCTAGCTATCCAAGCTGACTACTCCCAGAGTTTTTCCACATTCTTAATCGCCTTCCCTTGTTACACTTCACATATATTCCTTCCATGTCCTATTTTTCTGCTGCTAAGAACAAGATGATTACTGTTTTCGATTTTTTTTGTTGTCTCCTTTTTTTCACAACCAACTGAAGAACACAATTACTTCCACCACAATAAATCCCTAGAGTAATTTGGTACTGGTGGGTTTCGCAATCCCTTTCCCGACACACTTCTCTACCCCATCAATGCCATTCTGCCATTCCGATACGGTATGGAAATTGTGTTTTTTTGAAAAATTCAAAAAATACTTTTTATTTTGAATGGAAAATGTTTTTCTCTTTTGCATCATGTAGGTAGATATATTGAGCTATATCGGGGAAAAAGAGGCAAACGAAAATGAAAAACAAAAAGAAAACGAAAAAACCTACAAATGTAAGTCCTTTGGTTGATGGGTTGTTCCTTACACTACTTTGATGAGAACGAACAAAAAGTCTGATTACATACTGGATTTTGCATATAACAAAAAAGCAAAAAAACAAAAAAGCAAAAAAACAAAAAAAAAAACAAAATAGGAGAGAAATTGGAAAAGTTCTTCCTGCTTTCTTCTGTCTGTGTAGAGCAATTTTAAGCTGCCTCATGAGGGTTCAACAGGCGGCTTACAGACGTAGGTACTAAAGCTCTCAAGGACTTATCGAAATATTTTGATGATTCAATCGATGGATTATGAATTATTGCGAAATCGAATAAAAGAGAGAGAGGGAGGAAATGTTTTAAGCATACAAATACAACTGAACTTTGATTACGGCAATTTGGGTCAACATTTTTTCATCAATCAGATTTCTCAAAAAGGTTCCCTCTTTTTTGTGGCACTAAGTATTCTTTTCCATTAAACGAATGAGATTTCAAAGTCCTCCCCACCTTTTGGCCACAATATGGTTTAAATTCAAAACAAATCTCAATTTCAAACTAAGTTCCACGTTGGGCGCCATTTAAGGGAATTGCGAAAATTGCATTTTCGTACAACTTCTGTTTCACAGTAAACGAAAATAACAACTACCTTCGTAACAACATGTATGGATTTCAAAAGTTAAAGAGGATTCTGTAGATAAAACACAAAACCTCAAAATCCTGTTGATGATGCAATTAGAGATCCTTGTCTAACTATTAATTCACTGCATTTAATGCCACTTCCTTCACTTTTTATAGCAAAACCAGATCCTCTATAAACACAACAGGCAAGTCGAGAGTGTAATTGAAAACTCTCACCCTAACTCCCACTTCTACCCATACTCTTACTCCAAAAGGATACAAAACACAAAACCCCTTTCTGTTTAACTATACTCACTTCCGGTTGCACATTATAAGCGCACAGTAAACTTCCCTTATTTACATAATGCCAACTTAATTTGCAGATAATGTCCATAGTGGCACCACTTTGCATCGACTTCCTGCGAGCTCTCTTCGTACGCTACGTAAATAAATACTGGTGTTGGGACATGGAGAAGACTTTCCCCCAGGTATGTCGATTCATCCATTTCAAAACCCCTCCCCTTCCCATTTTCTTTCTCAATCATCAAGGAAACATTTAGTTTCAAATTTGCCTCCCATTTATGTATATATTTTGTATATGTATATTTATCTTCGTTTTCTTCTTCTCGCCGCACCGCCTTCATCGTTTTTTAAAGTACGGAGACTTTAAAATTGCCGAGAGTATCTTAAATTTGGTCTACAATCAGGGACAAGTATGGATGGGGATTTTCTTTTCGCCGGGACTTGTGATCATTAATTTTGTGAAGCTTATGATTTTGATGTACTTGCGGTCGTGGATTGTGCTAACTTGTAATGTGCCGCATGAAGTTGTTTTTAAGTAAGTTAAGAAGGCTGTGTAAATCATTTGGGATTTTGGAAGTTAAATAATGCTTTGTTTTTGTTTTTTCTTGGCAGAGCTTCGAAGTCTAATAACTTTTATTTGTCACTTCTTTTGACAATGTTATTCTTGTGTGTTCTGCCAGTGGGCTATGCGATAGTTTGGTTGCGTCCTTCGTGGCATTGTGGACCATTCTCGGATTATGATAGAATTTCTGAGTTCTTTACAACAACAATCATAAAAGGACTTCCACCGTAAGTTCTTAAAACTTTTTGTTTCTTTTTCACCGACATATTCTATTTTTAGAGAGCTCCACAAGCCTTTGGAGTATCTGACTTCACCAAGTACTGTGATTCCATTGTTACTCTTGTTGACCCTCATCATATACTACTTGGTTTCCTTAACTGGTGCACTACGCGAGGCCAATCAGGATCTACGCAATCAACTGCTGAAAGAACGAGAAGAAGAACGGAAGAAGATGTTCAAAATACCCGATACGAAGAGTAATGAACAAGCTGCTACAGCGCTAACCAACCGATGGAGAAAGGTTCTAGAAGCTTCATCACCAGTAACGCCTACTGGAACGGGACAACAGGCCCCCGATTTCGATGAAGAAATTAAAACTCAAGCGAGAAAAGGTATCTAAGGTCCATGCAATCTTCCCAAAAAGATTTTCTTATAAAATATTTTTCTTCTCTTTTTAGAACTTATAGCCCGCATTATGAAGAAAGCTCTTCGTAAGGGTTCTGCCACTTCTGACGATGACAGTTACATGCGAGGAAAAGATGAAGATGACACTGATACAGAATATCACGAATCACTGCCACATGATGAAGAATCGAAGGAGAAGCTGTTCGGACTCTCAAGGCTTCAACAAATCCGTAGGACACGGAAGCCTTCTCTAGTTGATATAGTTCAAATAGCAAAGTCTGAACAAGCCAAGAATAAGGAACAACAACCGAAGAGTAGATTCAAAGTAGACAAGGTTAATAAGCCCGAAAAGCCTGTGAAGACAGAGAAGGCAGTGAAGCCTGAAAAGAAGGTTGACTGCGATAATGACAATGACCCCGATACGAATTCTAGAGTTGTTTCCGAAAGACGTATGAGTTTGTTGCAAAATCAATCACCAGAAAGTGAAGAAATGCCAGTGAAACCGAGATTGGCTAAAATCGTCAGTAGCAATTTCGCTGTTATCAATGAAAAATCTACGGATGCCCCGAAGAATGTGAAGAAGAAGAATTCTCCAAAATCAAGACCAGAACCGTTTAATTTAGATGACAAGACAATGGAAAGGAAAAAGCTAAAAGAAAAGAGAGATACTGGATCTCCAGAAAAGGAGAAGCACAAAACTGATGGATCACCAGAAAAGGAGAAGAAAAAGCCTCGAAGTTCACCAGATAGAGAAAGAAATAAAAATAAGGGCTCACCAGAGAAGGAGAAGAAAAAGTTCCAAAAGTCTCCAGATGTTGAAAAGAAAAAGGCCAATGGTTCACCATCATCATCAGACAAGGACAAAAAGAAACCAACTACGCCCAACGTTAAAGAGAAACGGAAGCCCACTGATCCATCACCAGAAAGGGAGAAGAAGAAACCCAGTGAATCCCCAGAAAAGAAAAAACTTACCTCATCTCCACAAGAAGAAGGCAAGTCAGAGGCGTTCTTCAGCTTCTCTAAGAAGGGTCGCAACAAAATAGGCAATCTCATGAATTTCGTTCGTGAAGCTGTCAAAAAAGCCGATCTTAACTCACCAAGTGATTCACCACCATCAACGCCTTCAACTACCATCGAAGTTCAGCCGTCATTCATCAAAGCTTCTAAATCTGAGCCAAAATTAGTCCCTCAAGCTGAACCCGAACTTGAAACAAAACCAATTACCCCTCCTCCCCCGTCGATGAAAAAAATGGTTCATCAAGCACCTATTGATTCGGAGGAAGAAGATCAACCCGGACCAACGCCTCCTCTAGTTCGAAGTGGGTCACAGCGATGGAAGACCGACAAACCATCACCAGCACGTCAAGATTCTCAGGCATCAGTGTGGTCGGACAATATTCCAACGATAACCATTAGTACAACCGGAAGTGAGGAATGCATTATAGATTGTATTAATGACAGCACGGACGTAGTTACTCCAATCGAAGAGCAAAATGGTGACGCAATTACTACAAATGGTGATATTGATTTGGAATAAGTTTTTTGGTTTTCTACTTTGTATCGATACAAATTTTTAAATTCGTTGATAAAATGTTTTAGTAATTATAAGAAGCAAGAAAAATTATAATAAATCTAACGGTAGTTGCACAACTATAAAGTTTTTGACATTTGATTGCATTTGAAGCCTCATCTTCTGGGAGTCAGTTTAAATTTGAAGATAATAAATAAGAAAATTCAAATATATCAAAAAACATAGAATAATATGAAAATAAATTCTACATTGAATAAAGTTCATATGAAATACTAGATGGCGCTCGATTTATCACAGAACTAAACCATTCATTTTTTAGCCACATACACGAACCAGAAAAAGTATCCGACCCACAAACCATAATGTGGAATTCATTTAGTTTGAAAACAGTGGACTCAATATGTAAAAAGTTTGGACAAATTTTAGGCTGACAAAAATAACTTTTGAAACTTAAATTAAAATCAAAAGCTCTTAGCTTATTAGGAGTAAAAAAAAAATAATAAACAAATTACTGCTAAGCATTAAAGCACAACTTTGTTTATTCATTGAAAGTTTTCAAAAGCTTAACAAGTTATAAGGAACAAGTCCCTGAAGAGATGATAGACGTATCGACTTTTTGTCAAACAAAATTACACTGGTCCATAAGGTTTTGATGGTCTGAATCCAAACCGATTACAAAATCGATCTAAAAAGCAAAGTGCTTCGGATATTAATTTTTAAAATTTGAGTCTTAAACAGGGTTTTTTCAATACTTTTTTATGTATTAGAAAAAAAGTTGAAAACGGGTAATTTTAAAATGGATACAGACCGTTAAAATCGAAATTTGATTCGAAATCAGAACTAAAAATTAAATCCAAGGAGTATTTTTTTAAAACCACAGAAGCATACAATTTAATTTTCTTTTAATTTCATATAGAATCATATGAAGACTCATAACTTATCTGAATTTCCAGAAACTAAGTTAGAAGCTTAAATGATTTAAATTATTTTTAGAAGTCAAAGATTTGTACTTTGTATGATCAACATACTGTTTATTATTGAGGGAAATGTTGTATTTTAGCATAACATAACATTAGAGGCATATTTCAAAAACTATTGTGATAGAAAAATTATAAGGAGAGATACGAATTCACGACAATTTGATCTCTTAAAAAAGTAAAATCCTACCAGGTGTTTTTAAGAGCTTGAGAATTTAAAAAATAATGATAATTGGCTGAGATATTGTTAAAATTAATTTTGAACTTCCTGTATTAGGTTATTTTAATCGGCCCCATTTTTCGAATTGAAAATGTTGACATTTCTCGATGCTTCAAGGTCCCTAGAACCTGGTAATACAAAGTTTTTAAAGAGATGTCGATGAGTTCGTGACAACGTACGTTCTGGAACATTTCTTCGTCAACCAAATCTGAAGAACCAGCAGAGATATCGACTTTAAATAAATTGTATTTTATAAATAACTCCAAAAGATAACAGATTCGAAAAAAAATCCATTAACGGTTTGTTTTTATAAATCAAACATTAGTACAAAAATATTTGGCTCCTAAAACATTTTGGGGAAACAAATAATATTTCATCCAAAATAATTGTATGCATCAATGAATACGTTTCTGACATCTGGTAAAATTTTTAGAAAAATCGAACTGACAGTTTTCTTATAAGAAAACAAAAATAAATGCTGTTAAAAGTTGCAAACTTTTAGTTAATTTTTGAGAAACATCCAAATGACAACTTTTTTAAAAAAAAACATAAAAACCTAAAAAATCAACTAAAAAAGGTTTTAAAATTAAGTATCTTAAGAAAATAGTAAGATATTGACTTCAAACTTTTTTTTACTCTACAGGTCTCTTTCCGAGCGGATGGAAAACAGCATTTGTCTAGCCTGTCCCTAAGAAAGGTGAATCGTCCAATAGCACTCACGTCCCTTCTTTCGAAGGCCATGAAAACGCTGATAAATTATCAGCTTAAGAAATAACTCCATGAACGGAAGATTCTTAATGACCAACAGTATGGCTTTCGTAGCAATAGGTCCACTGGTGATCTCATGGCTTATCTCAAGAACAGTTAATCAAATCTTTACATCGTTTCGGAGAAAGCAAAACTATTGCACTTCATATTTCAAAAGTATTGGATGGTTTCAACTCGGAAATTCATAAAATAAATGCTGGTGTCCCCAAGGCTCAATTTTGTCTCCGACTCTCTTCCTTATATTCATAAATGATCTCTTGTCTGACACTTCTAATCCATTAAACTGTTTTGCTGAAGACAGTAAGCTCAGCTTTTGCCATTCGTTTCTAGATTCACGTCCTTGTCCTTCGGATGTGGAACTTCAACGGCAGCTTATCATAAGCTCATTAAATTCTGATCTTGACAGGAATCAAAAACCGTGTAGAATTTAATGCTTCCAAAACTAAATTCTGTCTCCTGTTGTTGAAGTGTAACCCATTCCCGATCCCGCTATTTATAAGTGGCACTTTCAACAAGGAAACTAATCAACTTTCAGCTGATCACATATTCGATATTGTCAAAAATGCTGCTAGGTGCTTAGGATTTCTCCAAGACGGTGCAAGACATTTTTCACTCTTTCCGATCTGGCTGTGATTTACAAAGCCTTCACCTGTCTAAAACTTGAATATAATTCGCATATCTGGGCAGGTGCCCCTAAAACAAGTCTAAATCTCTTGCATAGATATCAAAAAAGGGTTTTAAAAATGATAGGCGATAGAACTATAACCGAAACACTTACATCGCTATAGCCCATTCGCAATGTTTTATGCCTTTCGTTGTTTTACCGATATTTTTACAAAAAAAGTTCTGCCGAATAAGCCAGTTGCTTCCCCCCCTTAAACGATTGAGCTGTAATACTCGCACTTCCAAGAATGCTCATCAGTTTACCCTTGAGCTCAATTTCGGGCGTACTGTCAAGTATAGAGATTCTTTTATAAATAGCACATCAAGAATGTGGAATGCTTTGGCCAACTCTGTGTTTCCATTTTGATGTTCAGAACTTTAAGACCAATGTGCACCGGTATCTCCTCTTAAGTTCTTCTTTATTTTCCAAACTCTCGCATTGTGTTTAAATATAAACATATAAAGGGTACTAATAACCCCTTGTGTGCATGTTAATTATAAAAAAAAACTTTGACAAATTATTATCGACATATGGTGTGTGCGCCTCTAATACGAGCTCAGTAGTCCATTCGATCAGTCTAATTTTTCAATACTGTTTACAATAAATCTGGCCATATTGACTTCAAATGCTTCAAGAGTAGCTGATTTGTCGGTAGAAAACATACATTTTGGATAATGGGGAGGCGTTAAGTTAAACGGGCAGTTATTAGGACAGAAATTATTACCAAATATCTTTTCCAATAAATTGATGGCTTATCGCGTCTTCGGTGATTAGCTCCCTCCTCATTTCGGAAGATACCACCAACTTATTGCTGAACCCATTTGAACAGAAATGACCTTCATCTAGAAACACAATTCTTTGGACGAAGTGCTCTATGAACTTCGCTACCAGATCTATTTGTTTCAAAGTAAATTTCTTCAGTTATGTACGTTGCTTTTGCCTTAAACAATACATGGAGAATTGTCAAATCTTACCCAACAAAAATGTCAAAAGTTTTTCTCATGCAGCTAAAAAAACCTAATGCTTTTGATTTGTGATTGAAAATGTCGCTTATGTTTAAAATGTTTTCAAGCTCAAAGAACATAATCAAAACGAAAAAAATAACATTAGTATCATTTAAGCAGCAATTTGGATTTTTTTTGTAACCTTTGGTTCTTAAAGCTTAGTCTTTTCTCGAATTTTGTTTTTCTTAAATTGTATTTTTTTTAAATCTTAGTTTTCTAACATCCAAATTTCCTTGACTTTGTATTTCCAAACTCTGATGGATTGACCATTTTTTCCAGCGTTAATTCTATACTTGCTATTAATTTAATTATAAAGACGTTTAGCAATTAATTCTATCCCTAACTTCGATACTGAAGAAGAATCGAATATTTTCTTTTGGGTTCCATCATCTTACAAAATGCCCTGTATTTTCAATTTCTTAAATAATTTCTTAAATAAAAACATTTCAACTAAGTTTTCTTTCATTTTATGATGTTTTTAAATGCATGCTTAAATTTTTGATTCATAAGCTAACATCAGCTTGAATAAAATATTAAAATTAAATTTACATTCATCCCAAATTACTATAAAAATAGGTTATGGTGTACTAGGATTTCAGATTAGACGAGTTGTTTCACTACAGCAACATGAGTTTGACAAACAAAAAATCAAATAATCAACATCTTGAGATCAAATGTCTTCCAGATAACATTGTCTAAAAATTCATATTCCGAAGCATAAGAATACTATGAACAACTATACAACATCAACCAAAATATTGAAACTTCATCATTTAATCTTTTTAAATTTTTGTTCTTCTGATAATGTCTTAAAAAATGTCTCACTTCTTTAGATTAATTTGTAACAAGATTGACATTCATAGAACAATACAATTTTACAGGACTTAATTTATATCTTGCATATCTCTTGTCATTAGTTTAAAATTACATAATCGTTTTACTTCATCATCATTATAACAATACAAAAATTATTGTGGGTGGAAATGAAATATAAATCTCAACCTTGTCATCCGTTAATCTTGTGCTCCATTGCAATTTTTCATTCAGTCTTTATTTTTTGTATAACTCACAATTCATTCATCTTCAATTAACATGTGTTTATATAAATGGGGAATATTTTGTGATGATTTCAACCGGAATAATTGACTCAAGTTTCCCAGCCTCATCTATATACTAATGAGAAGCATGATACATATTCTATTTCAGATAAGCACGGTCCTAGAGCTAGAGTACTCTATTCTGTCACTTTTTAATGATCTCAGTTTTGTAGATACAAATGGAAATAGAATTTTGGTCACCATTTATTCTCACTTGATTCTTGAAAGCGTTTAGAAGTACTTATGTACGTATTTTCATTGAAAAAATGCTCTAAAAAGTCTGAAAGCACTTAAAATCTCGTTGGAACAATGAACTCGTTATCATGAAATAGTTATGTTGCTTTCAAGATAACCCTTGATCTTCTACGAGTTCAAAAAGCCTAAAATTTTTTACTTTTATAACAAAAATTATTTCAATCGTTCTTCTTTTCAATTCAAATTATCATCAAAGAACTTAACGCTGAAAAAAAATCAAACTAAGAAACCAAATAAAAGATTGATTTTTGTAATTATTCAAATAATTAGATACCAAGTGTACTTGCCTACCATAATTTACCAATAAATACACATGCATATTATTTGCCTACCTGAGAAGCCATCAAGTCTCATGTCTCACGTTCTTAGATACAAACGTACAAGACCAAACCAAGAAGACCCAAAACACACCTGAATCATGTTGTTTATCTTCATAATTGAAGACGAAAAAGAAGAAGAAGAAACAAATAAACATATCCGAGAGAACCAAGATCTTCCCATCCCTCAAGCCCCCGAATAAACATTGTTCAGATTTATGGTGCGGGGGTGAAAAAAAAACAGATATACGAAGATTGAACCAAAAGTAAAATAGGTATATTTCTCCGAATAATCTCTCTTTCTTCATATATTGCGAATGGAGTTTTCTCAAACTATACTTCGTTGCATACAAAGAAAGATTGTTTTGTTTATGTTCGGCCTTTGTGTTGTTGTTGGTGGATGTATCTCAATATTGTTTCAAAGTTTTGTGAGCGAGAATATCTTAAAAAGTCATAAAACTCCCGCGATCGTAAAAACTGCACTGGAATTCGCCATTGGAATAAAGAAACGATAAACGAAAGAGACAGCAGTTTCTTTGAAATACAATTTTTAAACATATCTTTCTTGAAGTTGAAGTCTTTGAATAGGGTTACCATGGTGCATAAACAAAACATACATACATGTTTTTTATAAGGTATCAAAATCATCTGTTTTTCCGTGAGACATTTTTATTATTCCAGGAAATTTGGATACAAAAACGAAATTACTTAGAAAAAATATCAACAAAACTAAATTTCGGTACACCAAAAAAACAACACAATTTGGACCGAAAAAAAGTTAGAAGCGGCGGGTTAGAAAGGGAATCAAGTTCTCTTTTTTGAAAAATAATCGAAAAATATAGCTTTTTTTTTTTGAAAAAAATTGTAAGTGGACATTGTAGCTCATGTCATTCTACACAAAAAAAATAATAACACTTTTTCAAGTAAAGTTGATAGATTTGGGTAATATAGGTAAAAAAATATTGGAATGTGCTACATTAAGCCAAAAAATCATATTTTTGGGTGGCAGAATCTTTGTTCAGTTATGTCTGGTGAAATATTACAACACTTTCAGAGTGATACCGCCAGGAAAATATCTCCAATTCGAAAAAAATATTCTTGCAATTTCCTTAATAACTCCAAAGAAATTTATTTTTTCAAAAAATGATCTCAGAACAAGCTATAGACAGAGAATCATTTAAAATTTGATATATGTATATTAATGAAGTTTGCATGTCAATTATTTCTTAGGCTTCGGCCACGCAATGAGCGACGAGCGATTGAACGACTGAACGACGAGTCGCTGCAATGGGCGACCAATCTGCGCGATGGGTGGCCATTTATTGAACGACACTTCGCTGAGCGATTAGTTGGAAAAATGCCATCGTAGATCTGTAATAAGATCGAGAATCCGTAGATTTGGTGTACAAACCATAAATCGTGAAAGGGAAAATTATGGTGAATTTCATCATTTTTTATATCTAAATCTTCGCAGATTTCCAGATCGATTTTGGCAATATTGTCGTATGTCAATACCATCTTTTGATTTGCTGTTGGAAAAAGTTCGACCAAAATTAACAAGATAAAAGAAAGCAATGAGCCTGTGCAAGACTTTTGGGAGTTCGGGCATTGAACAAAAAACACTATTTGTAATTAAATATTAAATAAATAAAAACATTGGGCGGCTTTGGACAGCTGAAATTAAACTGTCAGTCTCCTTTTTTCTACGTCGCTCAGCGATCGACTGAAAAATTAAAACAGATTTGATTGCAAAGCGACTTCGCTCTGTCGCTTAAAAAATCGCTCAGTCGCTAAGGGGTTTATGTGGCCACCTCCTTACGATTTCATGTGTTCTAATTGTTTTTGCGTCGCTCAGCGACTCGTCGCTCGGTCGCTTAGTCGCTCATTGCGTGGCCGGACCCATAGGCTTATTGGCCTTGACTTCATTTTTTCATCAAGTTGTAGTTAATTAAACAACTTTTAAAATTAGTCTTACTTTATGAATATTACTCCGTGCCAAAATGAGAGGATTTTTTAAACGCATAAATGAAAATGTTCACCAAAATGAAGCTCTGTCAATACATTTTTTGATGTTATTATCTATTTTTTAAGATTTCCATATTTCATATAAGGCGTGTTTCTTTGAAAAGTTACTACGCAGCTGAGTAAATAGTGAAACAAATTACTTTTTAAAATAAAATAAAATCAAAAAATTTCGTTAATTGACTTGATTCATATTTTTATTTTGTCTATTTTCTTAAGAAACATGTTTTTGGCGTGTGTTTTTGATGTTTAATACAAAATTTAGCTGAGGGTTAAAAAAATTTAACAGCTTTTTCTATTCCAAGGGGAGTTGATTGAAAACCATAAAAGCCCTACATTTCGCCTTTTTGGATTTTGTTTTATATTAATTTTTATAAAATATTTCGGTTCTAAAAAGTTCAACATGACAAAATCAATTCTGGCAAAAAAGTGGAGAGAAAGATTTACTTAATCTACAAAATGACGGTTTTTTCTTTTGTAGAAATAAAAAAAAAAACTTTGTTAAAGGATTAAGATGAACCCGAATCTCTTGTAGGTTTTTTAGGTTTTTAAAAAATATGTCCCTTAAATAATTGTAAAGACAACTAAAATCGGGTTTTTTTAAAGCTTAGTTAAAACACAACACATCCCTCAACAATATAAAATTCTATGATGATTTCTGGAAATTGTCATAACTCATAAGTAATAAGACTTAATTTGACTCTATATGAAGTTTTGAGAAATTTTGAATTTAATGCTCTTAAAGTTTTAACAAATACGTTCTGGAGTTAATTTGTAGAACAAAATTCATTTTTAACTAACTATATGCTAAAATTTTAAAAATACCCGTTTAAGAAATATTTTTTAAACTTTCGGCTTTTCTTAAAAGGCCAAAATTCATAAAAAAAACTAAAAAATACTTTCAAACAGTTTTGACTTTTTTTATTAAAAAACGTTTTATCATAAATGTTTTAGCGTTTTTTTTTTAAATGTTTGTGATTTTTCCAAAAATTGCATGAAGTACTTTAAACATTAAAGAAATGTTTTTTATTCAAAATGTTTTTGTTGAATTTTAGAAAGTAATATTTTAAGAACCTGATGTGATAGAGTAACTTTGGATTCGCATTTGAATTAAGGCCATCAAAACTTATTGGAAAAGTGCAATTGTATTGCCACAAATAAAATCTAGTTAATAAGTTTAATTAAAGTTTTACATAAATAAATAAAATAAATAAATTAAGTAGAGCAACAGTCCATTGAGAACTAGGGCCTAGTGACTTATAACTCTCAACCATTCCTGCGTGCTAATAATGTTGTCAAGGATGGAGGGTATCTACAGTTTTAAGTCGAATCCGAACGTCTAATTTGAGAAAGCACTTTTCATGACAAGAATTACTCTTGGACCAACCATCACGCCACGGGTTTTGAAAAACTGCATGTGTCATAATAATCTGTGTCAAAAAATTTGTTAGTTAAAAACGCTCCATTTGGAACAAAACACTGTATTCAGTATCTAATAAAATGTGTTCTTTAAATACTGAATGCTTGAATTGTGTATTTTGGCATAGTTCTGTTTTGCAAGTCCCGAACTTTAAAAAGCAATACAAAACCTAGAGAAATCAAAAGTATCACAAAATTAATATTTTCAGTATGGTGATTGACACCAAACAAATGTTTATTTTCCGGACTTTGAAGAAAAAATTTTGATCAACTAAAATATTTGACTAACATTTTTTGACCAAACATTATTTCGTACGTACGGAATTTTGACTAGCAATATTTTTCCAATAGAGTTATTCAACACCAACCCACGGAAATTACCACATACTTTATCAGAAAATAAGAAAACCAATCTGTAGAAAAATGTTTGGTCGCATTTTTTGAGTAAAAAATCGAAAATACCAACTTTCAAAAACATATCACTTTGAATTATACAAATTTTAAAGTATTTTGAGGTTTGGAATACTTTCTTTTTTGTTTAAGAAATAAAGTATAATGATTTATAAGATTGATGCCCATATTATTGAGTGTTTTTAAATATAGTTTAACAGCAAAACTAATTTTTAAATATTTTCGAATTTTCTGAATTTAAAAAAAATTAATTTATATGTAATTACAAGAAAAATGAAATCATTATTGTTCAAACACTATTTTGATTTTATAAATATATAAACCAACTTTTTGAAAAACTCAACTCTTAAACCTAGTTTTGTCGTATGGCTCCTTTTGAAATATATGTATACAATAAAGGCGAATTTTTGAAACAATATGTTTGAAACCTTCTATCAACCAGAGATAAGTCATAATGAGGAGACTGCACAAAATGGGTTTGTTCACTTTCTCAACATTTATACAAACAAAAATCAAACGTATTAAAACAATTATGATCACTATTTCTTAGTACAACTTATTTCACTTTATTGAACTTCTTTTTCGAATGTGGCAACCCTATTCTTACGATCACTTCACTACAGACTTCTTATGATTATCTTTTATTGTTTTTTTTGTTTAATGTTTTCTTTGAAGTATTATTTTCGGATTCGGAAAGACTGAATCCACACTATACTTATGTGTTCCTAACTCTCTACCATAAGAAAAGAAAATCAAATGAAATAAAATGAAATAATTATCGCCGGACTTCCAATCGGTACGGAGTAACTTCTCTTGTACAGTAGGTTTTGATCTCGCGACGGAATCGGGCGGTGGTTCGTTACACTCTTGTGATTTTACAATTATTTTCTTTCTTGGTTTGTAATATTGTAAAAATTCTTGAAATATAAGGAATAGATATTCAAAAATCCCTTGTTGAATTTTGAATACTTCTTCCATATTTCAAAAAGAAAATAGATGGTTTTTGAATATTTTCCCAAACCAAAGATGAAAAAAAAAGATCTTGTTTTTTGATAACGATCTTCAAGTGTTTTCTTTTATGTTCAATCTATGTTTAACTTCGTGAAAACAAAAGAAATACTTCCATGATGATGAAAATTTTGGATTTCAAAATATTGAAATAGATTTGAATAGATTTCTAAAAACAAACTAATAGCTATTGAAAAAAATTGCCTATCTATAGCCAAAAAAACACGATCGCTAAATCAAAAGTGCATCGACGAAGACGCATGTATTGCATTTGTCCGACATAAATTTACGTCTTTGTGTGTGAATTCTTTATCTCGGTGTTGTATCTGTGCAGTGTATCTGTGTAAATTTAGTGTTTTCTCAAGATATGGCTATCACATTTTTTTCAATTTTTTTGATTTTCTGACCAAATCCTGAAATTCTAATCTGCAAAAGTGAAATCTTTATGAAAAAAAAAGACTAACTAAATCCCATAAAACCCATAGTCTGATGGTGCCTGGTGCTGCTGTGGCATACAAAAGTCGAAGCAGGAAAGAGGGCAAAAGTTTATCTTTTCGACTAAGGAAACTAATTTGATTCTTATTATTTTTTGTTGTTGTATTTTTTGTTTTACAATCTTTTAGTGTTTTGTGTTGTTGTACAGCGGATGTGTCCCTATTCGAAGAATTTCTCATATCAGCACTGAGAAAATATAAAAATAAAAAAAATTGAAAGGAAAACAAATCCGATACGATTGTCGACTGTCGACTGTGGACTGACATAAAAGTTGGTCGTTTCGTTTGGGTTCGGCTGTGGCGGGTTAACCAACGCTGACGTTTCTTTGAATTAATCCGGCGACCGACCGCGACGCTACGATTCAGACGGAATTTGTATCTCGAATTAATTGAATTCGCTTGCGGTGGGAGTGTTTTTTAGGTCGGGTTGGGATTTGGTTTTGACGAAAAAGATACAAATGGACAAAAAAAAAAAAAAAGAAACGACAAAAAGATATTATATCTTTGGGAACGAATTAAATTGATTGTATATTTGAATTTTGTGTATATTTAAAAAAAAATTGTTTAATTTTATTAATTTTCATTTTTCGCGCTTCTCTTCTCTGAATTTGATTGAACTGCCTCACGCACTTATAATCGAATCGTATTTACTCCATGACTCCATCCATCTTAATCTTGAAATCCTCCAGCATTAAGATATTTGTTTATGATTTCAATTCTATTTTTGTCGTCGTCGTATTCTAAAAGATTCGAATTGAAATTCAAAGACAGACAAGAGTAATTGAAGTCCAGTATGCCTACATTATAGACTCCATGAGTGTGGCATATGCGCTCTAATGACTTGACTTATGCCGGTTTGTTTTTTTTTTTTTTTTGTCAATAAGTCTTTTGAGTACAAACAGATGGTGGAATAAATATAAAAAAGCGTATCAGTAAATTCAATTACCATCGAATTCGTCTCGCTAGAGCTGAGATCATTCTGTTGGATACACAATTCAATTTAAGCCAAATATATAATATCTTTGCCTGGTCGTTCGTCGAGTGAATGTGCTAATTAAACCTTATTGTTTTAGTTTCCATCAAAAGTGTGTCTCACCCACAACGTTTAAAAGGGATTGTGTACAAAAAGACATCATCAACAAAAATGACAAATTAAATTGAAAATTCAAAAAAAAAATCTTAGGATATTCGAAAACAAATTTTTGTGTTCAAATATAGAAAATAAATATTTCAAAAATAAAAAAAATTATGTCAAAAATACCAAAAATGAAAAGGATTAAGTGGTCAACTAGAAATGTTGTGTCCAGTGCGCTTTTAGTGATTTTATTAATACACAATGCTCCTGCTCCTTCAAATGCTGCTGCCCATGAAGAAACGACTTTTATGCCAGCTTTAGAATGTTATGATCCATATAGACGACCTCAGGTATGTTTTATTTCGATTTCTATTGTTGTTGTTTTTTTTTTTTTGTTTTGTTAATTTACAATTACTTAAGGTGGTAAATATTTACCGAATTTGTGTTTGAATTCATTGGAAAATAGTAAATATTTAAACATAAATTAAAATACGAGTACCACCGGCAATTCCCCTCCCAGTTTTCTTTACTTTTTTTTATTTTTTATTTGTTTAATTCTTTTTTATGATCTCATCGCAATGAATTTTTGCCTCACAACGCAACCATAAGATTGGTTCTTATTTCTAATGGTTGATTTTATATGTTCAGTCTTTGGATTCAAATAAAACTGAATTTCGAATTTGCTAATGGAGGAAATTTTGAGGTTTGACAAGAAGTGGGAACATTAAACCGGATGTGTGTATGTTGATATAGATTTGTTTTGTTTTCAAAAATTGAAAGAAAATCATTCGAGTGCTAAATGTTCGTTATTATGAAATTTTTCGCAGGAAAGAGTTTTCGCAAAATTACACACGAACGAATGAACAATTTAAACTTCTGGGTCAATGATTTTGAAGTGCCTAAAATTTTACATACTTAGGGAATTAAGGCCAATTTGTCGTAGAAGAAGTAAATTTACTTTTAACATAATAACTTATTAAAATGAGAGGTTTGGTAGAACTACTAGAAAGTCTGCTAAGATTGAGTAAGAAGTTACTTCAAGGGAAAATTAATTTAAAATTGCATTTCTTTATGAAATTAAATCAAAAACTTATAATTAGAGTAGCGAGTTTATTTTAAAAATTTTCAAAAATTAACTCTCAAAAAATTACAAAATTAAAAATTACTAAGATAAATTTTTGAGAGCTTAAACTGTTTTCCGAGTTTAGAATAATTACTGCAGAAATGTATCATTTTTGTGTTTAGCAACCTTGAATCATAAATAATTGCTATATCGATTTTTTCTTTTGAACAGAAACCAAATGTTAATTAACAGGAAACCAATAAGTAATATTGAAAGACTTTTGAATAAAGAAGTCATCCATCATACTTACAAAACGTTAAATTAGTTTTTCTTTAATTTAAAAAACATTTACAAACATCAATTCTGTACGAAGTCTTTTTCAGTTCATAAAAAATAAAGGTGTCTTGCGGGAAAGCGATCAAAATTCTGTATGATACTTTTTCGTCATAATTCTGTATGTCCTTAATTCTGCTTTTCAACACACTGCACACTAAGAACAGTTTATGCATGAACAAAAAATTATATGCCATTGTCTCTCAAAATTTCTCATCAGAAAGTACTGTTACAGAATTTAATAAAAAGGGATATGGATGTTGATAAATACTATACAAAATTAAATTATGCATGCAACTTACAAATTTAAAAAACAAAAGATCAAAATATTCATATGTTCAGGAAAAAAATAACTTAAAACTTGAAAACTAACAAATTCTTACAAACACACAAAAATCACCTTCATTCATAGAAGTGTTACTAACAAATGTTATTGTTTATGTTTATGTCATTCTAAAAAATATTTAATATTTAGAATTATATACTTTAAAAGGCTGTAAATAGGTAGAAAAAGAAAAATCTATCCCAGAATTTTGACTAAGCCAAATTTTGAAATATATAATTTTGTCCTACAGAATTTTGACCAAACAGAATTTTGTTCATACAGAATTTGGGCATAATGTATTTTAGACACAGTAATATAACCCATACAATATTTATAACCAAACCAGTTCAGCGCGGCGGGGCGTCGATCAAAGTATCTTAAGTGTGAATTATCAAAAATAAAAAAAAAGATTCTTTGAGCTGAATATAGGCACTATTCGAAGTAATAGTCGAAATTTTGAATAATAGTGATAATTTTTAGAAATCTCATTTCTTCGGGTTTACTTTAAAATTGGTGACCGATCAGCCGAGTTTTTTGCGCAATCGTGGTTGCTTAAATCGTTTTTAGCGTTTAAGCAATCTAACGCCCATATTTAAGAGTTTCTTTTTTTTTCAAATTACATCGTCTTCAGGACGATATGGTAAATCTTTTTATTTAAAAAAATATTTAATTTAAGAAAATCGATTTTTTTAAATGTTGAACTGCAAATAACTCCCGAAATCTCAACCTTTAAGATATATCAATTTTTAAGAGACTACACATGTAATAACAAAAACTTAATTAAGCATAAAAAGTTCACCCATTTAAAAAGGTGTCAAAAAAAAAACTCAAGGAAACACGAGAAATTAATCTATTAAAATGTTTTGAAAACAGTTAGGATACAGAATTCAGATTCAATTTTTAAAAATTAGTTTTATTTTTACCTACTTAAAATGTGTACCTTCTTAAAATGTTTAAGTATCAGTACAATTTCTTTGAACTTGTATTTGAAAATTAAAAGTAGCAGTGTTCTTTATCTTTTTGTACTTTAACTCCTAGAAAAAAAAAGATGCGAAAAGCAAAGAAACAAACTTTTAAACTTATAATTTCTAAGAAGAAACACACAAGAATTGTATTTGTTATTGCAAAATTCAAGTATAAGGGATATGTTGAGTATAGATAGTTAAACTAAAGTTTCAATGGTCTTACAAAAAATTAATCAAATTATCATGACACCTGACTAAACTTAATCATATAACAGTGGTGAAAATTGTTATTATAAACTTCTTGTAGGGCAATTTGAATTTCCTTGTTAATTTTATTTAAAGGCAAAAATATGCAACCACTTATATAAGCAATTCTTACCTCTCGATTTTTCACTTAGAGCTCAAATTCATCGACCTATTGACTAACAGAAATATATGTCTCAATTAATATGTTTACAATTTTTTACACTTGTTGACATTCTACACGCGGTCACAGACCTCAGAAACTTATACAAATGTTTAACTTATATACATATGATACATCAACAATGATTTAATCAGTAGTTTTGAAAAGTCAGCAAATGCTTAAACTCGGCAGACTTATAATAAAAGTAATTGATTCCAAGAATTAAATGCACACTTAAAAGTTTTAAAGTAAACTTTTTTTTCGCTGATGTAGAAATGTTGTAGGTAAATGAGAAACAAATATCAGAGTTTCTTGACCTCTTCAGGAAAACAATACCAAAAAGTTTTAAAGTAGTTTAGTAGTTTGAAATGACGAATTCTAGATAAATAATAAACTTAATTGATTATTAGACTTGGAAACAGTGATTCCCATCTGAGAATTCCTTTGAATGAATTCGTTTATAGTTTTTTAAAAGTACAAGAATGTTAGAAAAATTGAAATCAAGATAAAATGAATTTAAAATGAATATATTAAAACTTTGTGAATTGACATAAAAAGTTGCAAGCAGACTTAGAATGAAATTCCAAATAACATTTTCCCATAAAAAGAAAAAGTAAAAACACATAGCACTCAACTCTCCACGCCACACCACATGCTCCTAATGCACAAATTTTACAAACTTCCTTCCGTTTGCTCATGGGCTTTGGGGGTTTAAAATGGAAGAAAACATTCAAACCAGTGAAAGTTTAAGAGACAAAAACTTTACCCTTAAATTTAGCAAAAACCTTGTTTTACTCTTGGACAAGAGTATACTCGCAGAAGTCTCTCAAGCTTAGCCTTTCCTGATTCTCGGGAGTGTGAATGTTTTGTGTACTTACGAGGGTTAAGTTATTTAATTAGCATTCTATATCCATAAATTAAGTAAGTTTAATTTTTGGGTTGAATTTAGATTCACAAAAATATGGCAATGAAATAAAATAAATAAATACATAAGAAGAAAAACCCATCATCAACACTTCCGCTGGAAAAGTTCGTTTGTGAAATTTATATCCCTCTTGAGGGAATTTCGTCCCTAAGGACCTTTTTATGACTTCTCTCCTCGGACCGACACAAACAAAAATCGAAAAACAGATCAAAAGAAACCTTATCTTTTTAATTGGATCTTTTTCCTCTTTCTATTTAAGCCTTATAACTTTTTCTTGGTCCTCATTTGTTATCTCCTGCTGATAAATATTAATATACATTTGAGCTTTTCTTTTTTTGGGAATGATTTTGGTGCTGGTGTAGTGTGTTATATGATAATGAATTCCAATCCAATCCAACAAAACTTCCATTGATGATGATTTCCATTGAGAAGTTGAGTTTGATGCCTACTTAATGAGAGAATAAAAATATTCCTTCATAAGTACACTTGCGGTCAAAAAAATAGCACCAAAATGTAATCCAAAATATTTTTGTGTTTTAGAGAAGTGGAAGAGGCTCCAAATTCAAGACTCAACCCATAATTCACTGAAAAATTATTAAACAGGGGGATCATGTGATACAACGGTGTAAGACATCTTTATGTTAAGATCAAAAATACTCTATATGGAGATATAAATCTTCGGTACCATCTGTAAGCCAGTGTGAGCATTAGGAAAGGGAGAGAGGGTTTGAAAGGAACAATCGGTGCACTTTGGTTTCGAATTCTGCGAAAGACAGAGTGTAGTTAAGCATTCTACATTCGTGTTGCACAGCTTAAGAACGAATCTCTGTACCTGGCAGTCCAGCCGAAGTTTTGCTCGAGGGTATACTGATGTGCATTGTTGGGGGTGCAAGCATTAATTTGAATTGCTTGATAGGGGAAATGCAACTGGATATTTCAACGTTAAAAAATGGTGAGACAAGAAACGGTTTTCAAGAGACGAAATAATTTTTTGAAAGCTTAAAAACTTATTGATTTAACAGGAGTCAACTATGCTAGTATTCAAAGTACCAAATCAATTCTTTCATTTGATAAAGCGTTGATTTTGTGTGTTGCAATTTTTTTGACTGCAGCTGTATACAGAATACGGAATACGAATATAATATTCGTTATCTTCATTTAGCTTCAGAGGATTGATTGTAAGAGTACATTTTGTCACAAGTATAAACCCCCTGCTGATTACTGATGCTATAAAGTATATAATATACATTACATATTCTATATATGCATATTCGAAGTATTTACGTAATTACTTAACTTGTCACAGAAACTTTGATGTGTGGCTTTGAGCGGAAGTGCGTTATCTCATGTCATGAAGTGAAGCGCGTGACAAGTTTTTTTTTTTAAATGATTTTCTATCTTACATACATGGAATAGTAATTAAACTTAGGAAATGTGAACTTTTCTATTAAAATATTGGAATATTATAATATTAAAGTTGCAAAATGGGTTATAAAATCCCAGAGATCCTTAATTTTGTTTGGATGGTTTAAGGCTTCTAGGTTGTCTGTTTTATAATGTTTAATTCTGAGTAAAAGCTTAAAACTTCTTCTTCTTTCTTGCTGTTAGAATATTTAAGCCATGGCTACAAGTTGCGAAGTCGATCAGTCAAATTTGTCACTTCTTTTTCCAAAAAATCATGCAGTATATTGTCAATGGTGGCTTGAATATTAGTTTCCAGAAATGAGATTCAGAACTAAAAACCGAAGAATTGACAAAGCGTTCTATAAACTATGAACACATTTATTTCGTTCAAAGTTAATTATTACATTTCGAAGCATTGTTGTGGTGTTTAACGATTCATACAAAATTTTCAAACCTTACTGAACAGAATTGTTAAAAAAAAATTGACATTTACAGCTGTCAAACCTTAGAGAACTACCAACAAAACTTTATATGCAAGTTCAAAAAAACATCTTTTATGCTACAAATAATAATAAGTAATATTTCTTCTAATTTTAAACGATCTTAACATCTTCTCTTAAATTTTTAGTATCTCTATATGGAAAGGATACATGTTCAGTTGGTGTTTACTCAGAAAATTTGCTTAATATTATACTAGCAGATAATTATTCTAAAATGAAGATAAATTTAGTAACATGCTTTTGAACTATCAAAGTGTTATTAAGTTATTAGCACGCTTTAAATAAAATATCACACTATTTTTAATTAAGCACCATTGACTTTGACAAATATTTATTAAATGTTTTCAAAAACAAGGTTGGTTTCATAAAAATCACCTTTGACAGGTAAGTAAATGTAGATAAAAGAGTAAATTGCCAAGAACTGTTTCGGCTTTAAAAATGTCTATTGAGAATTTAAAACCGTATCCACATTGGTAAAGATATTAGCAAAAATATTGAACTTAAATGAAAAAGTTTCGATGTTAAAATTGTATGGAAATTATTTCGAGCCCTTTCCGCCCAAATAATTTGTATCGTTAACGAAAAATCCAAACCTTAATGCTGATCCTTGAAACCACTTATACCCTTAATTAGTATTCGAAATTTTAAATTATGGTTTAACTAAGACTTGACAATAACCTTCAAGGCTTAAAGTGTTACTAGCAAATTTTAATAACTAATTTTTATTTTTATTACAAATATTTCTTAAGATAAATTGTCAATTTGTTGTTAAAATTCAGTTAAAGTCTTCACAAGCTCAAATTTTGAATGTATTAATAGTCCTTGAAAAACTATTAAAAATATCAAAAAAGAAGTTTCTCATTAGTTTCGAACACTGAATAATAATCAAAATCAGTTTCATGTACTGCCTTCAAATACATCTCCACTTACTCAAAGTCTCAAAAATGTACCTGCAAACCACAAACCCAAAACATTTATATTGAATGAAGTCCTAAAAGACCTGAAAGGTTTATTGCAGTTTAAATCTTCATGGAATTCACCCATAAGACATTAACTCAACACCAATGACTATCTTCTATACTCGTATACTTATAAATAAATCTCTCTTTTTTCCAAAAAAAAAAAAACGAACAAAAATTGGTCAACGTTCAATCGTATAAATCTCTCTTTTTTTCAAACCAACAACAAAAAACCCCAACAGTTCGTTCTCTAATAATCACTGTCCATTAAATTCACCACACAAAACTGTTTCACTCAATAAAATATACCCATAGTATTTCGAACCAAATCACTTGCCCAAACCCCCATCAAATCCCCGAAAGATCCCTAAACCAAAAAAACAAGCCCGAGAAATGGTCGAATACATCGTCCTGAGGGTCTCCCTCCCCTTTTAAAAAAAAGCTTCTAATCCAATAAATAAGAACAAAAAAGTTATAAGACCCAAAAGCACCACAATATATGTTCTCACCAATTCAACTGGCTGCTTCCATTTCGTCCTGTGTCGTCGTCGGTCGTCGTCTTCTATGGGAGCATGGATTTTGGATAATGCCCGAATCCATACTCGATAAACTCTTCTCACCCTAAAAAAACACAACTCCATATAAATATACTTCTAGGGTACCTACAACGCGTTTTATTGAGCGTGCATTAAAGTGGATAAGATTACCAAATCTGTTAAGGTGTTGTTGGTCGCCTTTCAACGAAACGAAACATCTCTTTGTTCAACTTCGCTAAACATTTAATACAACAGCAACAGTATTTAGAGAATTGTGTATAGTGCTTCGTTTTTTTTTTGAAAATTTAGCACCAAAAACTCGGTATTCCTGAATTCACGTGGAAGTTGAAGTTAAACATGGCACATTGACATTCTACAATTTTGTATTAAAGTCACGTAAAACAACAAAATACTCTTAGGATACAATTTCAGTTTATAAGCTCATCCCCTCGTGGTTTATATAGAAAACAAACATGCTGATGTTTTGCACTTATGGTTGTTGACGGATTTACTCGTGTATGTGTAGTGTATAGAGTAACTCCAAATATAAAGGAAGAGGAAGTCCTAGAGCTAGAGAAATGATCCTCCTTGATACATTTGCTTGATTAATGTTTTTTCATACTGTTTCGTGGTAGGTATAGATTAGGGGTAAATGTTACGGGCACAACATTTTAAACAGCTTGATAGAAGATTATTAGCGTCTTGACTGATACTTAATAAAAATTCGCTATTTTAAAAGCCCCTTACTCAAATAATCTTAATTTATAAATTATAAAGGCATGAACTTTCATTCGTAAGAATTTCAAACTGGAGGACCCACCCCTACAATCTTAACCATTGGGTTTTTTTCAATTTAAACTTGGACATTTAAGGTCTTAAGTAGATTCTGTTTTTTAAGATCAAAAATAACAGTAGTCAAATTTATTGGGTCAAAAATCGAAAATTCGAATTGCTTCAAAAACTAGATTTTGTTGCAATTTTCTCCAAAATTTTTCTTCTTAGCTTGGCTTCTTTTATTTTTAAAAATATTATTTTGTATTGCTCCAGAAATATAATGAAACGATTTGATGTTTTATAACAAGCTCAAAATAGACAACATATTTTAGAATTTTTAAAAATGTTAAAATTTTGTCTCAGAAACGGGTCGACATTTTTTAACGAAGTTCAAATGTAAAACGTATTTTTATAAGCACTAAATAAATACCAAAAAAATATTTAATTTTTATTAAAGTAAACTTATTTTTTAAATAAGAATGATTCTGGACGAACCCGCAACACAAAGCTATCCATCCCCGCTATTTTTATTATTTAATTATCATAGCAAAACAAACATTAATTTGAAATTGAAGGAATTATTGAGGTTCAAAGAATAATTATTACAATTATAACCTTTCCAAAACCGCCGCTACGGGTTGAGATATTACCACTAATATTATTTCGCCTAAGTTGTGTGACATGAAGTCTATTCCGTTACATAATCGAGGGGCATCTAAGTTTCGCATAAGCACAACTGAAACGCCTAATTTAAATAGGAGCTTATGTAAGGGCACACCAGACAGCTCAAGTGAGTTAAGGAGGTTATTTGATTAGTCAATTCTTGAACTTTAATGAGAAATAAAAAAAGGATGATTTTTTTAATAAAATTTGCTCTTGACGCACTACTGCCGGTGCGACGGGGTAGAACGGCTGGCAAGATATCTCAGCTTCAGAACCTTGAAACAACAAAAAATTGTTCAACTTAATTCTTAGAACATTGATTAGGTCTAGACACAAGCTTTTTTGAATATTTGAAAATTTCACAAAATGGCAGCAATTAAAAAAAAAATGCATTTTTTGACCATGTTTTTCAATCTAAAAATGACTGTAAAAAATCGAAAAAAAATGTTTTTAAAAAAGCTTGTGTCTTGACCTAGCGAGATGTTTTGTGAATAAGTAACGCTTCACAAATTTATGATATCTTCTATATTTTCGTCAAAAATGTGTCAACAGTTTTGAAAAACACTACTTTTGAGAAAACGCGTTTTAAGATAAATGTTGCAATGTAAATAGGCAGGGCGGGGCCGGGTTTGAGGATTGATATCTCGTAAACCAGCATGCTTTCGATCAAATCTTTCACAAAGCATGTTTTCAGTTATGTCTGCATTAGAAATATGCAAAACAACACCGTTTTTTGATGTTTCTAATTCAGGGTCATCATCTGTTAGTGTCAAACAGCCCTCGGCATCTATTTTTAACGGCTCATCTTCTATTTTTAATAATGTTTCAGTATAGTTTCGTGTGTTAATGTTATTACAAGAAACGTCTAATGATAGGCAATGATGAAAACAGGAAGCACCTAATAGTATGCTACAAATAAGTGTTTTGAAGTACATATCAAATATCTTACTATGAGTGATATCGGCGGATCTGCTCGAATAAGATGAAAATGAGATGTTTTGCTGCTGTTAAAAGTAGCTTAGAACACTCTACACTCTCGTAACTACGTAATCATGTCATAATTTTGCTCCGTTGGGACGTGTAGGACGGACAAACAAGCAAACAAACAAACTGACTTTCTCATTTATAATATTAGTATGAATTTCTTTTGGACAGGGTTTGTCGCAACTGGCCCTAATGAATTCCAACCGAGAGGTCTAATTTTCGATCACATTTGTAAAAATTGGAGCCGTTTGTTCAAAGCAAAATATTTCTTCAAACAGTGATAATAGGATTAAAGGAATACAAAGTCTCATTAGACTGATTTTATGATTTTCAATGCAAGAATATATTCTGCTAAAACTTGTCGAAATTTCAGCTTTTTTTAACGATATTTATTTTACCTAAAATTTTAGGGAAGACTTGGCTTTCTTTACTTCTTCTTTTTTTTTAACTTTAGATCCTGCTATATTTAAATTTTGAGTGTGGTTTTTTATTTCAATTTCCTTTTTTAGCAATTCTTAATGTTGAAATTTGGATAGATGTATTATTTCAGCAATCGCCCGCTAATTTGTTAGAAGACATTTTAATTTCTTTAAATAAGACTATTTATAACTGCTTAGGGCTGACTGGGCTGACTCAAATCCTACCATTGCGTTAAACATACAATTTTCAATACACCACCTCTTTGAATTAGATTGTTTGCAATTGACCATGACCATATCTCTATCCATAAAATTTCATTAGATATTAAACAGCTTATTTCTTAACCAAAATTTTGTTAAAAATTAATATCCATATCCTTCCTTCCATTCTAACAAGGACCATATCCATTCGTATACTTGAGTTATGGTAAATGTTATTATACTCCACTTTCTATATCGAAGCTTTCATACGTCAGATACACCTAGTGCTGATTGAATTTCTCTAAAATGAGGTTATCGATATAATTTAATTGATTATTTCATAAATGTAATAGTGCAATACTTGTATTAAATGCACAGTACAATGTTCCTATATTTTATCTTAAATAGCTTTGTTAAGGTTAAGTCACATATCACATATCAATATCAATGTATTTCCTTAAAAACTTAAGAAAATTCACTTTAATTTATATTACTTATTTAATGGATAAGCAAAAATAGTTAAATTGAATTGAGTGCATTCATAGGAAAATGTGAACATATAGAAGAACAATTATTTCAAGAAATACACGTCAATATCTTATATCTAAGGGTTTCGAATTAGGTTACACGTTTCTATTTTCTTTCACATAGCTTTTGTAAGACTTCGTCTTGCTTTCACTACGAATAAAAATACATTCAGTAAAAGGATCAAAAGCTCTTGAAACTTTTGTTTGTGTGGTTTTTAAAAGGCAGGTACTTGGAATACTCCTACGATTGTTACTAGGAACTGATTCGTAGATTCAAGTTAACCAGAAAAATGTTTAAGGCATTTTCCTTCCACTTATTACTACTCACTTCTGGCACTCCTCAAAGCAATGCCTGACAATTGGTATGAAAGAAGAAAGCAGTGATGAAGCTTTGTTACTTAATTGTCAAAGAAAGTGGCAGTTAGAAACAGTTGTTTTTCAAATGTATATCTGTTGTTTTTGGTAACTATGAATTTCCAAAAAAATTGTGTTGGTTCTTCATAGAAATTTCTTCTAACAACTTGAACTTTTCCTAACCAACCCTTCTCATTTCTTTCTGTTTTAAATCGAATCATTTCTTTTAGTATCAAATGTATCCTTGAAGTCTTTGTTGGACTTGGTGAACCTCAAACTAATACCTCGACATTTTTTTCGCAAAATCTGTAATTTGCTCATTAAAAGACCCCAATATTAAAATTTCTAGATTTTGATATCCGGAAAAAATTCAGTTAGTAAAATACAGAAGATTGTGAGATCATACGATATTGTCAGATCTTTCAGTTTAAACATTTTCTTGAATACGTAATAATTGTGTAAGCCCCAGTGCACATTTGGGTTATCTTAAAGCGCAACGACACTGCGGTGCCGTATTTCCTGAGTACAAAATGGGTTACATAGACAAAAATTTGCGCTAAGGCTAAGTGGACAATTTTATACAAATATTTTTACAAAAACGTCATTTTCAGCCATTTTCTGACGATGCTAAGTTTGAAGTTTCGAATTCTCGAAAAGTTGTAGGTACCCTCCATTCCTGGCATTACTCGCACACAAGAATTGCTATGAGTTGTAAGTCACAAGGCCTTGGCTTAAAGGGAGTTATAGAGCCACCAATTTTGTAAATTCTCTTCGAAAATAAAAAACCGAATTAGCAAACCATTGGAGGATGAAATTTCAAGACTTTCCGATAAATTTGTGACCACTTGACCAATTTTTAAAACAAAAAACAGTGACTTATCTGACAATGTTTTAAGATCTGAAAAACATCTGTACTTGGCATTCGAATTATCTCAAGTTGTCAGAACTTGTCTCCTGAAAGGGTCAAATTCGAACAGAAATTTCTTTAACCAACGATCTCAAAATATTTCAAAAGTTTAATAATCTTCTTCTTCAAAATATTAAAACATGTTTACAATTTTGTTTTCTATAGAAATGTATGCCAGAATTCGTAAACGCTGCATATCAGTTGCAGTTCGAAGCGACAAACACCTGCGGTGAAACAGACAACAATCTTTTCTGCATCCAAACAATCTACTCGAATAAAAAAAGTTGCGAGTTCTGCAGGTTAGTATCTCACATGAATGCCTTATGAATCAGTGTAGAACCAGCTTTATTCTATAATATTCTATAATAATGCACAGAGCAGGAGACCATGACCCCTCGTACCTGACAGATTTGCACGATCCACAGAATCCAACTTGGTGGCAGTCGGAGACAATGCGACAGGGTATTCAATATCCAAACCATGTAAATCTGACTCTTCATCTAGGTAAGAGAACTTAACCCAGTTTTCTGTTCTTCTTCATGACACATGAATCTATTCCAACGTAAAAATTGTGTGTGTTCTTTATTTTAGGTAAAGCATTCGATATCACTTATGTCCGTTTGCTGTTCCGCTCACCAAGGCCAGAATCATTTGCCATTTATAAGAGAAGCTCCGAAGACGGACCCTGGGTGCCGTACCAGTACTACAGTGCGACATGTCGTGACACTTATGGTCTTCCAGATTCACGGTCGATTGCGACAGGAGAAATCGAAGCACGTGCTTGGTGCACGAGTGACTACAGTGACATCTCACCGCTGAGGGATGGTGAAATTGCTTTCTCCACTCTTGAGGGAAGACCCAGTGGTATTTACTTTGAAAGGAGCTCCGAAATTCAGGTACTTTCAATGTCCAAAACCCTTCGAGATAAAATTCTCTTTAAACTTATTATCTATATTCTCTTCCACAGCAATGGGTAACTGCAACTGACTTGAGAATCACTTTGGACCGTCTAAACACCTTTGGTGACGAAGTGTTCGGCGACGCACAAGTGTTGCAGTCATACTTCTATGCCATATCCGATATTGCTGTCGGTGCACGTTGCAAGTGCAATGGTCACGCCAGCAAGTGCGTCCCCAGCACCGGTTTGCATGGCGAACACAAGTTGGTCTGTGAATGCCGCCACAACACCGATGGACCGGACTGTGACAAGTGTCTGCCATTGTTCAATGACGTTAAATGGAAGATGGCCACCTCACAAGATGTCAACGAATGCAAGGGTAAGTTAAAGAGGAGGGGTTACTGCTATAAGAGTTTAAGACATAAGAAAAGAGGAAGCTCATCAAATCAATAGAATTTTGCGCTGCTATGTGATGCGTAAAGCCCTTTTGGCATATAATAGACACAGAGGAGACAGCAGCAATATGGATGCCACAAGATGCAACAATCCGACAGTCAGTATGACAATGCAACCGGATATTGTGGGGTTTCCTTTTATGAAAACATAGCTATAGGTAGACTTTACAATGGAACAAGAGAATCAACCACCGTTATGTAAGAAAGCCGTCTTGATACTATCTTAACAGATACTAGTAGTTGTTATATTATGGCTAAGGAATTTAATTCGCTTCACTATCGAATCGATTCTTGTACATAGATATTTTATGAGTATGAGAGATTAGGATGCGAAAGACATTGGACTTTCTTGCGAATTCAATTCAATTGCAATTGCTGGCTATTGAATTGGATTGCGGGTTTAGTTATCGATTGGCCGAGATGGCATTGAGTTTGAGTTTGAATTTAAGTTTGGTTTTGGTTTTAGTGTGGTGGGTTGTTGTGGAGAGTGCCTTGGGCCAATATTGGGATTATGAAACAAATAAAATCCACACGTATTCATCCTGGTATTCTGTGATTTGTAAGAGATTTGTTTTTTATTTTTTTAAATACATTTAACGGATTCGAATCAAGTGGAATTTGGTGCTGAAACTGTTACTAAATTAAATATTTGAGTTCAATTTTTTGTATTAAAAAAAAAACAAACAACTTTTCAACTAAAAATCGATTCAAAGCGGAAAATTGACCATACAAAATACTTCGCATTAGGTTTTGAATACACAAATGCGTCAAAAATGCGTCAAATATGTTACCAAACGTTCGAATTTTTGCGTGCTTAATATTTTGTTTGTGATTGATCTAGAAAAACAAGTTCAAGACAAAAGTACCTTTGGGCATTTAGTTGTCAAAAATTTTACAAAAAATTGGGACGCGTTATAAAATTTCGTTGAAAAATTCAGAAGAATTGTTTGTCAGAATACCTCGGAGCAAAAAACCCTTCAAGTCGAAAAAAACGGAGAAATCTTCGATCCGAACCGATACTTCGCTCCAAATTCTGCTAATTTATTTCGAAATAAATATCATACGTTGTTTTAAAATATGTATCGTACGAATTTTCTTTAGAAATGAAGGTCACTTTTGGTTGATACGTCAATAAATAAAACTTTCATATTTTGAGTGATGATAATAGCCAAGTGTATTTTGAGACACTGTTAAATCCACAGAAGGTGACTGTTTGAGTTGGTGGAATAATTGGTCCGACACTGCAGTGGCACAATATGTCAAACTCATGCAACAATTGATTTATTGAGTGAAAATTTTGGTAACCGCATAGTTTCACGTTACGGACCAATAAACGCGTCTCTATAAGATCTTTTAATTCGCTTGTCTATTCAGCCGATAAACCCGGAACGATTGATCTCTTCGAGGCGAAGATATTTTTTCCATGTTAATGAAATTTCAAAATTTTTGCGGTGAAACCCTTTCTGAGGTTTAAGGTACTTTTGAACCAAGTCGGAATTATAGGACTTAATCAGCCCAAAATTAAATTCCTCCATCATTTGATTTTTAAATTTTGTTGGGTTTAGACTTTCTAGACTTAAACTTACAGATTTTCCCAATATTCTTGCATCACTTGAATTCCGAAATTCGATATCGGTGTTTCAAGCTTTACGGACCTAGAGAATTCTCCACTTTTAACGATGTATTCCATGGTAGGGCCGATTAAAGAAAGATTATAAAAAGATTCAATAATCGAGACAAGTTTGTGATCAAGCTTTAAAGAAATAAAACTGCTCAGAGTAGAGTGAAGGTGTAGCATTGAATTCTCCAAAAAAGCAGTTACGCTTTCTATAATGTCACTGAAAAGCTGTTCTAAGATTATTGCGAAACACAAATTGACGTTGATACAATTTTTAAAAATGCTTAACTCATTTCAGCTTGTAACTGTAATAACTTCTCTGACAAATGTTTCTTCGACGAACACCTGTACAACACCACCGGACATGGAGGCCATTGTTTGGACTGTCGTGAAAATCGTGACGGAGCTAATTGTGAACGTTGTAAGGAGAATTTCTACATGCGTGAAGATGGTTACTGTGTTCATTGTCAATGTAATTCAGTTGGTAAGGCTTGCAATACCTTTCATTGGACTCATTTCTTTAACGAAAACCACCAATCTCTTTCTAGGATCCCGATCCCTGCAGTGTAACAGCGAAGGCAAGTGTCAGTGTAAGCCCGGAGTAACTGGAGATAAATGTGACCGTTGTGACAATAACTACTACCAATTCGGTCCTCATGGTTGTCAGCCTTGTGGTTGTGATCCAAGGGGTTCGTACGAAAAAATCCCATCTTGTGATGCTGAAAATGGTGTTTGTCGGTGTAAAGAGAATGTCGAAGGCAAACGTTGTAATGAATGTAAACCAGGCTTCTTCAATCTGGACTTCAACAATCGTTTTGGTTGTACGCCATGCTTCTGTTACGGTCACACGTCAGAGTGTCAAAGTGCCCCTGGATACTCCGTTGTTTCGGTGGCATCGAAATTCAACAAGCACAAGGAACACTGGACTGGGGTTGATATCTATAACCGCAACGCAGACATCAAATACAATCAGTACAGCCAGAGTGTTGGAACTACAGCTCAGGGCAATGAATTCATCTACTTCATGGCCCCTGAGAGGTTCCTTGGAGATCAACGAGCTTCATACAATCGTAATATTAGTTTCAAGCTTCAGTTGGTTGGGCAAGTGGGTCCAAGTACCAGTGCGAGTGATATTGTCCTAGAAGGTGCTGGAACCAAGATTTCTCTGCCCATCTTCGCTCAAGGCAATGGTATGCCAGATCAGACAGCCAAGTCATACAAATTCCTGCTAAACGAACACACTGACTACCAATGGCAGCCTAGTCAGTCAGCTCGAGGATTCCTGTCAATTTTGAGTAACCTCACAGCCATTAAAATCAGGGCCACCTATTCCGTACAGGGTGAAGCTATTCTGGACGATGTTGAGCTGCAAAGTGCTCATCGTGGTGCTGCTGGTCAGCCAGCGACTTGGATCGAACAGTGTACTTGTCCCGAGGGTTATTTAGGACAGTTTTGTGAGTCTTGTGCCCCTGGTTACCGACACAGTCCGGCAAAGGGAGGACCATTCATGCCATGTATTCCATGTGATTGTAACAAGCACGCCGATATCTGTGACTCCGAAACTGGTCGGTGTATCTGTCAACACAATACCGCTGGAGACACTTGTGATCAGTGTGCCAAGGGCTACTATGGTAATGCCTTGGAAGGAACTCAGTATGACTGCAAACGTTGTCCTTGTCCCGATGATGGTGCTTGTATTCAGATCAATGGCGATACTGTAATTTGTATTGAATGTCCCGTTGGATACTTTGGAGCCCGCTGTGAACAGTGTTCGGATGGATTCTACGGTGACCCAACTGGTCTTCTGGGAGATGTCCAGGTCTGTAAGGCTTGTGACTGCAATGGCAATGTCGATCCAAATGCCGTGGGAAACTGTGACCGTACAACTGGCGAGTGTTTGAAATGTACCCACAACACTGCTGGAAAGCACTGTGACGAGTGTCTCCCGGGACATTTCGGTGATCCATTGGCTCTTCCCCATGGACAGTGTGATAAATGCTCATGCTATCCACGAGGAACAGAACAAACTGATAAGGGAATTTCTCAGTGCGATCAAGTCACTGGAAACTGCCACTGCAAGCCCAATGTCATTGGACGCGATTGTAACGAGTGTCAACCAGGATTCTTCAACATTGTCTCTGGAAACGGATGTGAGAGCTGCAGCTGTGACCCAATTGGAAGTTACAACTCCACATGTGACAAGTTCACCGGCAACTGTTACTGCAAGCCCGGTGTTGTTGGACAGCACTGTGACCAATGTGACCTGTACTACTATGGCTTCTCTAGTGAAGGTTGCAAGTTCTGTGAGTGCGATGAGAGCGGTTCGAAGGGATTCCAGTGCGACCAAAATGGACAGTGTCCATGTAATGACAATGTTGAGGGACGTCGTTGTGATCGTTGCAAGGAGAACAAGTTTGATCGTCATAAGGGATGTGTTGACTGCCCTGCCTGTTATAACCTCGTTGAAGATGCGGCAAACGATCACAGGGCCAAGCTGCGCAACCTCAGCCAGACTCTAGATGACATTGCCAGAACCCCGGTTACCAATGACGATGAATTCGAGTCGAAGTTGAAGGCTGTTCAAGAAAAGGTCGATATCTTGTTAGCTGATGCTAAGTCAGCAGCTGGAGAAGGAGACAAGACTCTTCTTGAGCGATTGAATGATTTGCACGAGAGGTTGGATACAGTGCGAGATCATCTCGAATCAGCTGATAGTTTGCAAAGCAATGCAAATTCAGAGATCGAAAAGGCCCAGCAGAACTATACTATTGCTCACAATATCATCGAAGATGCCAAGAATGAACTCCAGGTAAGTCAAAAAGTCATGTTTCATCTAAATTTCGAACTAAAAAATACCTTAATTTTTAGACTGCATTGAATTTGTTAACTGACGAAGGAGCATTAGCCCTAGCCAGAGCCAAGAACAAGTCTGTAGAATTCGGAGAACAGTCACAGCAGATTAGTGGAATCTCTCGTGAAGCTAGGGCTTTGGCTGATAACTTGGAGTCTCAGGCACAGTTTGATTTACAAAATGCCAAAAACGCCAATGATGCTATTGGCAAGGCTCATGACTTGGCAAAGGCAGCCATCACTTTGCAACAAAAAGTCACGTAAGTTAAAAACACATATTATAAAAGCTAAGAGAATATCAAGACAGTGAATTAAATACCATTACAGAGACGAACTCCGTACCGAAGTTGGACTGGAGCTGGCTACGGTCAAGTTGAATTTAGGTCAAGTTTCGCAAAATACCAAAGATGCCCTACGCAAGGCAAATGAGGTCTACGATGCTGCTTTGACATTGCTGACAGACGTCAATGGTCTGTCAACTCCTGACATCGACATCGCTCAACTTAAGCGAAAGGCTATGGAAGCTAATGAAAATGTAAGTTCATTTTTTTCAGAAGAACGTTTGAGCAGACATTACATAGCTTTTTCAATATTTCAGGCAAATCAACTGATAGAACGTGTAAATGAAGTATCGAACAGCAATGGAGAAATTTTCGCCAATTTCGAAGACGAACACAATTTAGCAGTGACATTATTAGAAAGGTAGTCTTTCAATTCATCTTTTTGGAAAGATAATATTTTAATAAACTTAAAATACCTTTAGAGCCGAAGTCCAAGCACTCGAAGACAAAGACCTTTCAGAAAGAGCTAAAGCAGCATTTGGCAACGCAACTCATGCTGTTGAACAGGGTGACAATACTTTGAAGGAAGCTAACAACACCTATCACACTCTTGCTCGTATGTTTCTTATTTCAATAATAAACTTAAAATTATTTTAAAAATGCAAACCATTTTCTTAGGTTTCCAAACTGATGTTCAGAAATCCTCGGAGAAGGCTGCTTTGGCCCTACGAACTGTACCTGGTATTCAGACGGAAATTGCAAATGCTGAAACTTTGATCAAACAAGCCGATGAAGTAAGTTTTTAAAGAGCTTTTTAAAGAAAGTTAACCTTAAAAATCAAATTATAGGCACTGACAGGAGCAAACAAAAATGCAAACGATGCCAAGACCAATGCTCAAGAAGCTCAAGAGAAATATGCTGAACAAGCTTCAAAGGTAAGACTGAAGATAATTTTGATGTAAATTCTGGCATTGTTATCAATATTTTATTGGATCTTTCAGGACGCTGAAATTATTCGTAAGAAAGCAAACGACACTAAGGTAAACGCTCGAAAACTTCGAGATGAGGCTGACCAGCTGAACCATCGAGTAAAAGTCACTGAATCAGACATAATTAAACTAGAAGACTTATCTAGTGAAGATGATACCCTTGTTGATGATGCAAAACGGAAGGTAGGACAAGCTAAAGCCGATACTCAAGAAGCTCAGAAGAAAATCAACAAAGCTCTTAGTGACCTTAATTCGATCAATGATGAATTGGCTGATCTCACAGACATTAACACTAACGACTTAGATGACCTAGGTACGAAATAATTGTTATTATTTGTGTTTCCTTAATAAAATGAGTATTTTTACAGAGAGTCGCCTTGATGCAGTTGAAAGAGAACTCAACCGTGCAAATTTAACCAATCGAATTGAAAAATTCCGTGAAATGAGAAATCAACAGAACAAATCAATTGACAAATACGAAAAAGAACTGTCACAACTTCAGCAAGAAGTCATCAATATCAAAGCAATATCAGGATCCTTGCCAGATGAATGCTATGTCCGAAACAAACTTGAACCATAAGCATCATAAGGATCTTTCTAAAATAGGATATGAATAGTGGTGTTGTGCCCCTTCGATGACGGCATTAAACTGATTTACAAAACAAAAATAATGCCTTAAGCCAAAAAATGCACAACTATAATAAAATTATTTATTAGTTA
Source organism: Eupeodes luniger (assembly GCA_951509635.1). NCBI lineage: Eukaryota > Metazoa > Arthropoda > Insecta > Diptera > Syrphidae > Eupeodes > Eupeodes luniger. Next base: position 4,967,327 of record OX608074.1, read on the forward strand.
AAAAAATAAAAGAAAAGAATCGACGTTGCCTTAAAAATTATTTTTCCATAAATATCAATCACTTTCTATAAATAGCTGCCATAAATAATATAATTTAATAAAATATATAATGATATGAATTTTCCAAGAGTACCAGTTTTTAATTTGTTTCCAGTAAATAATATATATGTGTATTATGTATATGCCCCTTCATCTTAATTCCTACACCTATCATAATATTATTTGAAAATATTTCTTTTTCCATAATTTTTAATATTTTTTTTTGTTTGTTACTTAATAATATTAGTTTATAAGAAATGCATTTTATTATACATATATCTATGACTTAGAATATAAAATTATTAATAAATAATAGTATAAGATTGTATACCTAACTGTTGTCATAGTGTATTCGATTTGATAAGATTCAAAGGATCTTGTTGGAAAAATAAACTTTAATGATCAATCAATAAAGATACAATAATAATTTTTATTTTTTTAAATTAAACAATTCGAGCTTATATGTAGTTGAAAATATTTGTTTTATTTTTTGTTTTAGATTTGTTTTAATATTAAACAAAAATAATATGCGTTTAATTGAAAACGTTGGAATAAAATCAATTTTTAAAACATCAAAAATTTGTCGCATTCTTCTAAAACTTAAAATTGGCGTAAAAGTTAAAGAAATAGTCAACCATTGGTAAGGTCCATACCGAGAATATTAAAAATCGGTATATATAATATAAGGTTGATAATATTAGCTTTTTTTGAGTTTTTGTGGAAGATATTGGAACATTTCGAGGACTAAAATGTTGGGTAAGACTTTGGCCAGGTTTGATGTTTGGTGCTTTTTAAAAACCATATCAAGTTTTAGTTTCTATTTATTTCATTTATTTATTTTTGTAGTTAAAAAAGTTGAATCAGTTTAGCAAAATATTTATTAGGCTTTTAATTTATGTCAAAAACACTTTTAATTAAATTTATAAAGTCATTTTTTACTAACTTCCTTAAGATTTTATTTTCGATTTTTCAAAAAAAAAAAAATTAGTGTATATCAAAAACATTATTCTTCGCTGCATAAAATTATTTTGAACATTATAAAACTTCTTCTTCGTAAACTATTAGAAGTGAAAAATATTTATTTTCACGTTTTTTGTATTTAAAAATACTATTACTTTTTGAATTACAAAGAAAACATCACCTCTAAGGTTTTAAAATTAATGTTTTGTACATACCGTTTTTAACGTACTATTTGTTGTTTAATCTTAAGTTCTAAGGGTATAAAGGTTCCGTTTTATTGTTTTTATATTTTATGGTTAAAAATGCTTTGTGAAAAATATAAAAATTTCTTCTCGAGTCATAGTTAAAAACCATTTGTTTTAACCATTTCAACTTGTCTTTTTTAAAAGTTTGTCTATATGTATGAATTTGTACCAAATTTGCGTACTATTTTTTGTAGATTTTATTTTTTTAAGAAAAAACGGACTGTTGAATTTTTATAAAAAAAAATACTGAATATCGAAAACAATATTTTCTGTGAAATAAAATAAGTTTGAAGCTAATATTTTTAATTTTTGAAAAGCTATTTGAGTCGAAAGTAAATTTTTACCAAGTTTTAGTATTTTTTTTTTAGGTTTTTATTTTTTGTAAAAAACACTTTCAATTCGATTTTTCTCAAAATTGTATCGAATATTTCTTATAAGATAAAATAAGTTTGAAGCCAATGTCTCAAAGTTTTGAAAAGATATTTACGTCGAAAAACTATTTTTGCCAAAATTAATTTTTTTTTAACTTTTTAATTTTTTGTAAAAAAACTGTTACCTAATTCGATGTTTTTCAAAATTTTACTGAATATTGAAAACAATACTTTTTAATGATAAAAATAGTTTAAAGCCAATATCTCAAAGTTTTGAAAAGATATTGGAGTCGAAAATCAATTTTTACCAACTTTTATTAATTTTTTTTAGGTTTTTATTTTTTGTAAAAAAAATGTCAATTCGATTTTCTCAACATTTTTCAAAATGTTGAAAACAATATTTCTTATAAGTTAAAATGAGTTAGAAACCATTATCTCAAATTTTTGAAAAGATATTTGAGTCGAAATTCAATTTTTACCAACATTATTCTTCGTTGCACAAAATTGTTTTGGAGATGAAATCATATTTTAGTCGTAAAATTTTCGAGTGACAAATTTTGTTTTCAGTTTTTTTGATTTATAAAAAACCCGTTAATTGTTTTTTTTCCAAAAATATACTTGTTTTGTATCACGTTACAATGCATAATATAAAATTTAATTCAAGTCTCTAGCGCCATTGGCTCATGAGATATTTAGGGTTAACCAAAATTTTAATTTTTTTTTTTAAACTGAAATTGTTAAATAAACCACCCACGCAATTTTGTTGAGAGCCCTTTCTGCATTATTATCTGTATAACAAAATTTATTTGAAGTCGATATCTCTTCTGGTTCTTGAGCTATGGACGACGAAAAAAACGTCGTAAACGTATGGACGTACAGACGAACGAACGAACGTACACACAGACATCTTTCTAAAAAAAATTTTATTTCGACTCTAGGGACCTTGAAACGTCGAGAAATGTCAAAATTTTCAATTCGACAAATCGGACCCATTACAATAACTTCCTATGGGAAGTTAAAAATATTTTCAAGCCGCTTTGATTCTTTCTGTTAAAAACCATTGGAGCATAAATGGTTTTTATTTAAGGTTCATGAAAGATACGTTAATTCTAACAACATACATATGAAGATTTTCTGAAAATTTTAAAAACAATTAAATATTTAAACTGTGTATTGAAGAGAAGGATTACAGATTTAGAAAACTATCACGAATTTTATTTAAGAAAACTACTTCATGAATTAAGATAGTATATCAAAAATCCTTATTTTATGTTATATTTCAAATTTTAGTAAGTAATATTTCAAAAACCCCAAGTGATATTGGTTTTAGAGTCGGATTTGAATGAAGGCCATCAAAACCCATCAGAAAAGTGCAACTTGACTGCTAGAAATAAAACCTTTCCGATCAGTATTAGCTGATTTTGAATTTCTAGTAAATTGTTTGAATAGCATAAGTAACAAAACAAAAACTATTAATCCGATAACAGGATGTTGTGCCTTACTCGAGTTTCCCTTAAAATACCATAATTTTCTTCCTTTCAAATTTAACACATTGTATGTATGGTATGTAGGTGCTGAACTGTATAGAAATAACAAGTAAATAAAGAACCACTTTATAACTTTTACAGACCACACAAAAGCATTCTTCAAACATTTTCTCCAAGATATAAAATTGTTTGATATTTTGACCTTAACATATCCCCATTCATCTACTAAAAAAATATCTTTTCTCCTGAGATTCCATCTTAAACAACCAGCAAGCATAACATCCTCCTACGAATCCACTTTAATCTAAGAATCCAACATTCAAAATATCCACAAAGAAACTTTATGTCTGGTAGTTTCTCTAAAATCATGTTCTCAATTACTTCTGCTACAAAAAGCAACAGTTTACAAAATTCCCAAAACCACAAACACAACAACGAAAACAAAAACGACAAAGACAACGACTTAAACGATGTCGCCGAAGAAGATAACCCTAATTCAAAACTATAGTTCCATTGGGCATAACATCCTCGACGAAGAAAAAGAAATCCTTATTTGACGTCATTCGTCCTTTGCCTTGCCTTGGTAACAACAATAATTTGCCCTTATCATACACTTCACAAACACTTTGAGTTTTTGAATCTTTCTACATAATGAATTTTTGCTTGAACGGTTTCAAAAAGATTTGTGACTTTTTATCTAGGCCAATGAGCTCCCAACCATAAGTCATTCCAAGATGAGCTCAGTTCATATCGAAATTATTTGTCCAAGGAGAAATAAAAACAAAAATCAAACAAATTATAGAGCAACATGGAAGAAGTATTGTTTAACATAATTCTGTATATAAAAATACCAACATTTATTTTCTTTAACGATTCTAATCACGTTTTGGATGCTCTAAGGATTTCTCTATATAGAGGTCCTGTGTGTTTCAGGATGATGTTGCGTCACATTAAATGAACTACATATATAGATACTCATAAAACAATATTTTGGGGGTATTGTTGGCGCCGCTGTTGTTGCCATTGCCGTAACCGTTGCCGCCTAGACAGACAGCAATAATTCAATTTATTGGGATTAATTCGGTAAGATTCCTTGCCTTCAATAGAAATGGAGAAAAGGGAAGACAACAAAAATGGAAATTCTTGACTTCATTTCGGGGAATTTTGTAGTCAGCTGAGAAACTAATAAAATAAGTTCTATTGTCTTTGACTTCGACTGCGAGTATGATTTGCTTGAGTGTCTTTTAAATTACAGAAATTTTAATTTGTCTTGAATTCAGTTTTGGAGTTCAGAAATCACTTGGATTGGCCGTCTTCGTCGTCGGTCTTACGGCAATAAATTGATTAAATCATTTTGATTTAAATTATATCTGATGGTTTTGAATTGGATAATACGATTTTCGTTGTTCAATATTTGAATGTTTTTGTCTTCTCTTCGTCATATCAGGTGTGGGCAGAAAATTATGAAGTATATTTTTCTTTTTATTATTTAAATTATTTTTAAGCTGATTTGGGTTCATAGAGTAAAGGCAGATTAAAGTTTAACATATAATTTTCTAAAAACTAAATTTATGACAATTTTCATAAATGTTTACGGAATCGCAAAGAAAAATTAGTTTCGTTATTTATTTTTATTTTGTCCATTGGAAGTTGTATGGGCTTTAAATTAATTTTTGAATGATAATAATATCAAGGTATGTAAAAGCCGATTAGCCATCGTGGGGAATGACGGCCAATTCCCTCCAAACTACCCATCAAACCAAGACCAATCCAAAAACACTCTAGACATTTGTACATACAATGTAAGAACATTAGCTACAGAAGCAAAACAATCAGAACTAAGACTAGCATTATAAACTATTAACTGGTATATACTGGGACTGTCCGAGCTAAGAATTTTTGGACAAAACATAATTGAAAACCAGAATGACATATTCTGTTACATTGGTGAGACTAAAGGCTTGCATGGAGTTGGATTTCTCATCAAAAAGAGTTTAAAGGACAGAATAATAAATGTACGATTTTTTAGTGAAAGGATTTGTAGCCTATGTTTAAAAATACAAAACACAAAAATGACGATAATTCAGGTTTATGCCCCGACCAAAACAGCAACTGACGAAGAAATTTCGAACTTCTACAATTTATTGGACAAAGTATATAATGAAACAAAAACGGAGATAATCTATGTTATAGGAGATTTCAACGCCAAGTTAGGGAAACAGATTGACAACGATGAAGAAGTAATGGGACCATTTGGATGCGGACGAAGAAACAAAAGAGGAGACCTACTTATAAAGTGGCTAGAAGAGACGAATCTCAGATTTGCAAATTCTTTCTTCAAAAAGAGAGAAACACGAAAATGGACCTGGATTCACCCGAATGGGATAACAAAGAACGAAATTGACTTAGTTCTAACAAATAAATTGAAAACTATTAATGACATCTCCGTATTGAATAATTTTAAATTTGATAGTGACCATAGGCTAGTAAGAGCAAAAATAAAAGAGGACCATAATACGTTGAAAAGAAACAAACAAACACTCAGTATTCCTAGAATGATACCAACCGAAAATATTGAAAAATATAATTACATGCTAAAGAAAGAAATAAGACTTAATATAACTACAAATACAATAAACGAAAACTTTCAAAATACATATGATTCATTAGAACAGATAATAAAGAACTCGGTGAAAGTTTCAATCATGACTACTGTTACTTCAAAACCTGATAAATTAACGGATGACACTAAAGCGCTGATAACCAGAAGAGATAACCTACGAAGCAAAGACAACTTATCAGACCAGGAAAAAAATGAACTAATATACCTTCGGAAAACCATAAAAGAAGATGCGAAAAATGATATACAAACATATAACGAAACAATGATAAAAGATATATTAAGTAACACCAAATCTATTAAAAAGACAAAATCATTTCTTGACGACGGAAAAGAGTGGATAACATCAATTAAGAACAGAAATAACAACGCTATTAATAGGAGATATACAATAAATGAGTCTGCTACCAAGTTTTTTGAAGAACTTTTTAAATCGACAAAAGAAATAAAAGATGATAATATATCGATGGCGGACAGTTACTCCAACTTAAATACAGTTACACTTTTTACAAAAACCGATATTGAACAAGCAATTGACGATCTAAAGACAGATGAGTGTACAGGAAATGACGGTATTGTAACAGAAATGTTCAAATATGGAAAACAACCAATTTCTACAGTCTTGACCACGATTTTTAATGATATACTTATAACACAGCAGATTCCAAAACAATGGAAACAGGCTACAATTACGCTTATCCACAAAAAAGGAAATAAAGATGACATAAATAACTACAGACCAATAAGCAACATTTCTATGATATATAAACTGTTCTCCAAAGTAATGTATACAAAAATTAAGGACACATTAAACAAAAATCAGCCAAGAGAACAAGCAGGATTCCGAGAAGGTTTTTCAACAACAGACTATCTACAAACAATGAACCAACTCATTGAAAAAACTAACGAATTTAAAAAACCTTTGTATCTTTTATATATTGACTTCAGTAAAGCATTTGACTCAGTAGAACATGACGAAATATGGACAGCGCTGACAAACCAAGGAATTCATCCTATCTTTATAAGGACGTTGAAAAATATATATACAGACAGCGTGGCGAAAATAAAAACCGAGAGAATAGGAAGAGAAATAAAAATAAAGAGAGGCGTAAGACAGGGGGATCCAATGTCACCACCATTATTCTCTGCCGTACTGGAAGAAATATTCAAGAAACTAAACTGGGACAATAGATATGGAATAAATATTTGGGGACAATATTTGAGCAACCTTAGATTCGCTGATGACATAGTTCTCATTTCATCAACTTCCGGACAAATACAAAATATGCTCATAGAATTGACAAATGAATGCAAGAAAGTTGGACTTCATATCAATAAGTCAAAAACTAAGATAATGACTAACCATATTACAGATGACATAATGCTGGATAACGAACACATAGAATATGTAGAAGACTATACTCATCTAGGACAAACTAAGTCATTCATTAACCAAGAGAAAAAAGAAGTTTCTAGACGCATTACCAATAGTTGGAAACAATTTTGGAGTCTAAAACAAATATTACAATCAAATCTAAGGGACGAAACACGAAAATATATACTAGACTCTGCTATTCTCCCTGTTATGACGTATGGGTTACAGACTATATCCTTGACTTCAAGTTTACTTGACAAAATAAGAATATGCCAAACCAAGATGGAAAGAAAACTACTTAACCTACGAATTAGCCAGAGAGTGAGAAATAGAGAAATAAGACGAAGGACTGGTTTAACGGACGTGGTTGAACGAGCAAAACTCCTTAAATGGAATTGGGCAGGACATATATCTAGAATACAGGACCAAAGATGGACAAAAATCATTACAAAATGGACACCACCAGAAAGTAGAAGACCAGTTGGACGACCGAAGAAAAGATGGGCAGACGATTTGCTTAAAGAAAGACAAAGTTGGTACAATGACGCAAAAGATAGAGATCTTTGGGCAACATTGGGGGAGGCTTATGCCAGATCATAGAATTTTGACACGCATCCATTTATTTATTCAAACTTTGCTCACATATTAAAGCTGATTAAAAAAAATTTCAATTTTATATAGTAATTAATTCAAAAGAAACAGAAAATGTAAACAAAAATGTAAATAAATATTGTACAAAATATCAATAATGGCAAATAAAAGCTTATAATAATAATAATAATAATAATAATAATAATAATAATAATAATAATAATAATAATAATAATAATAATAATAATAATAATAATAATAATAATAATAATAATAATAATAATAATAATAATAATAATAATAATAATAATAATAATAATAATAATAATAATAATAATAATAATAATAATAATAATAATAATAATAATAATAATAATAATAATAATAATAATAATAATAATAATAATAATAATAATAATAATAATAATAATAATAATAATAATAATGTAAAAACGATTTTCAACAGCTCAACAAAAATTACGAAAAATTTTTAACGAAAAAAGAATAATATTATATCTTTAAAAATAATTGAAAGCAACAAAGAATAACGTTTCTGACATCTGGTAACATTTTTTTTTTTTTTTAAATATAGACAGTTTTTAAAAAACCAAAAAAAGCTTGGGAATATACTTTTGAAAAATGACACAAACAGATTTTTGACTCATTTTGAAAACAAATGAAGTTATTAGCTTCAAAATCATATCATCATTTTAAACGTAATGTTGGTTTTATAATAAACTTGTTGGTTTGAAATTTCTTAAAAAATTTTGGCCCGTTTTTGAAATACCAAATTTAGAAAAAAAAAAAAAAATTATAAATCACCAAATAGAAATTAGACATTTTTGATCATCAAATATTATCTAAACAATAGAAGAAAAAATACATATAGAATAATAATTACATATTCATTACACAATTTTTATTACACTAAAAAAAAAAAACATTATCATAAACATTTGATAAAATGTTTACAATGTCCAGCTGACTGTTTTTTTAGAAAATTAAAAATCTTAATGAAAAAAAATACACTTATTTGGTTTAAGTTCTTCAAAATCTCAAAATAAAATAGTCTGAACTTCAATTATTGATTGCAAACTTTTCAAAGATTCTTAAATGGACATTTTTGGCTTCTTTCAAGAAGAAACATTTTTTAAGTCTATAAAATAGAATTTATTGAAGTGGGTCGCATCCCGACATCTTTGTGACTTCTGTTTCAATTCATGTGCATAATGTTTCCATGAATCTTGACATTTTTTTAAATTTGTTCAACATGAGGTTTTGAACTTTTTGACTGTAAGGTCACTTCAAGACTACCACTACCACGTAAGCTTTATTAACCACTTTCTGTGTAGACTTTTACATACCTATGTATGTCCATTGTTTGGTCTCCTGCACGAATTAGAAAACACAATGACTTTTCTCAAATAAACCACAAAAGCTTATCTCAATGACAATGTACATTGTACAATACAGATACTCATAAATATGCACCACCAACCGATCGACCGACCGAAGCGACGACGACGACGACGTGACATGACCATGCGAATACACTTTATCAGTCAGACTATTCAAAGCGTACAAATTGGATGTCTTCATCGCTTATATACCATACACAATCTCTGTAGAATGTGAATTGTGCATTCATCTGCAATAAAATTTGCATAAATGGCACCACTTCAAATGCCATACGCCACCACAATGCAATCATTCAAAAACTCAATTTTGTAATTTATGCCCACTTTACTGCACTAACTGGCTTGGCTACCCAAGCTTCTTAAATTGAATTGTCCCGAGTTGTACATCAAACAAAATTCATTAACCACCATCAGACCATACTATCCATCCAGACATTCATCCGTCCAACCGTCTATCCGTTCTCCATTTATCCAGCTAGCCCCGTCTTTGGCATTCATCTAAGGCAATAATTTCGACCTTCCTACTTGTAAGCGCCATATTATACTCCAACGCCATCCACCGCGCGCCGCTGCGCCGTCTTGCCACTCCATTGCCATCACCACCGCCATTGCCACCGCCACATGACTCCACTGCCACAATTATGTACTAGCTTAAATTAGCTAGCAAGCGATAACTAAGTTAAGCTAAAAAGATTAGATCTTTCCTCCGTCCGTCATCCGTCATCCTTCGTCCGTCATCGTCATCGTTTGTCGTCTCCGAATTCAGATGTGAATGAATTAAGGAATTCAACCGCAACTTTCTTCTTTTTTTTTAATTTTTGAGTATTTAAGCGAAGCCAAACTGCTGCCAATTACGCTTCAGGTTTACTGACCGCATCGTTTCAGTCTCATTCAGATATAAAAATTATATCTTTGTGCCTTTATCAATGGCGCTTTGTCGAAACGAACCAAAGGCAAAGGCAAACAACACGTCATTTCTACATCCAAACGTACAACAAAAACGTTGGGGAATTTAACTTCTCTTCTCAGTACCCGTACTAAAATTAATATCGTAAAATACTTCCCCACCCAAAAACGTCTAAAGCCATGCGCCAAAAATAACATCCCTTTTAGCCAGAGAACCTATACAAACTGTTATAACTCAACAAACGTCAGATTTATGAATGGAGCTTCCGCGTCTATTCACTTGGGACATTTTGGCGCCAAACCAAATTCAAAACTGTTCTACCATAAACCCCCCCAAATCAAGGCTTCTCCCCTCTCTCCTCCACCAGTCCACCGTCACCCCTCCCTTAGCTAAAATATCAGCTGTGCACGTGTTCTAAAACAAAAAACCAACCCTTAGAAAAATAAAGATTCTCTGTTTTTCAATTTTGCGTGGGCTCCGCTGCTGCTCGAGTATGTTGGAGCTCCATGACCGGATTTTCTATCTTTCTGATGGTCTCTTGCTTCTTGTTTCTTGTTTCTGGCACTGTCAACAAACTTTCGCTTGAGATACTTTTTCAAATTGGCCACAACAGTCTGTTTCAATTTCAATCTTTAGTTGGCATCCAACGTGCTGCTGGTTCACATTGCCTATCCTCGACGACAACGTTGAACGTACAACGACAACGAGACGCGTTGAACGACCGACCGTCCGCTCTTCTAAATTCTTGTCGCAGGCTAATCTATATTTCGCATTTTTACAACATCGTGTGCCACAATTTTTGTCGACCTTCAAAAATATAGAAAATTTTAACCCGTGAAAAGGAATACGAAAAAGAAATGCATTCAAAAAAATTAATTTAAAATTCTCGAAAAAAATTGAAAATTTTGAAAAATTAATTTTTAATCCTGAAAGAAAAAATGTTTTATTCGAAAATCAAATCGAAGGTGAAATTACAAAGTGATTACTTGAGAAATAAATTTTGAAAAAAAAAAAAATATCCCCAATACGAAGAAAGAAAATCAGTTGAAAAATATTGTGATACAAAAAAGAGTCATTAAGGTTATTTTTGAAAAATTAAAAAATTTAAAATATTATAATATTCAAAAAATTAAAAAAGAATTCCCATAGTGATAATTAATCTTATCAAGCAAGATGTTTTGTGATTTCGAGAGAAAATTTAAAAAATAAAAATAGAAAAAGCTGATAATTTTGAGTTCGAAGCAGACCAAAAAAAAAACAACGCACATTGGATATCAACTCAGAAAAACATCAAGTCTAAGAGCGTTTCGAGAGCTCTAGAGGTGGTCGTTGAATTGACTTGAAAACACAAACAATTATTTGATTTTCAAGGTAATTTTATTCGCAAAAAAAATACAAATTAAACGGAAAAGTTTTTCGAACTTCAAAAGCAGCCGTTTTCGAGTTCCTATATACGTATTTTTCAATTATTAAAAAACATCTTCGCTAATTAGAAAGTCGTGGGGTTTTGAGAACATAATTTTTACAGGAAAATGCACGACGACGAGACGAAGTGAAAATTCAATTTTGTGTTTTTTTTGAAACGGGGTGACAGTTTTTTGAAATTTATTTTTAGCCGACATAGAACGGATAACCCGAAATTTTTTCAACACATCAATTCTCTTTTCTTTTCTTCTTGCTCTCAAAATATGTTCCCACAAAGAAAATGGTGGTGCTGGTGCTTCTGTTGTTGACTTATTTTATTTGTTGTGCAATTTGTTTAATTTTTAAATTTATTATTATAATATTATATATTTTTTTTTTCTTCTTCGGATGTGCTTGTGGCTGTATGGGTGAGGGGTTGTGAGAGGTAATTAAATTTGAAATATCTTTGAAGAAGAAGAAAATTTTGCACAATATTTTTGCTCAAAAGGAACAAATATGGCAGGTGATTTGTTTGTGTGGAGGGTTGGTTTCTGGTATGATACTGCTGACTTGGTTCTATAATGGTTTAAGGGAAATTAAAATAAAAAAGGCTTTGCTGTTATTGACGTTGTTAAGGGATTTTGGGTATTTGTCATTATCTGAGCCTGCCGGTGGTGGTGGTGTGTCGCATTTGAATTCTATTTGTGGGTGATGATTAATAAAATGGATGAGGTAGAAGACTTTTGATGATTGAAAATTGTTTTGTTTGTCGAAATTAGTGTTTCTTTTGGTTGTTTTAATTTAAAAATAGGCTTGAGTTTTTAGAAGGCGGAGTTTTTTTCGTTTTTATTTTTTATTAAATCTTTTATAAAATTCTTTTCTTTAAAAATAAACATTTTATAACTTGCATTCTTTTATAAATGATTATTTGTTTGTGGTGGAACAGCTGTTTAATATTGAAAAAATTATAAAAATATTTTCACATAAGAATTGTTCAAAATTCAAGTATTAAACCTTCTCTAATTTTATCATCTTGCAAAGAAAACCTAGAGTTGTGTGTACTTTATTCTTACAAGGTGTAAATATTCAAGAAGGACTAGATTAATTTGTGAGTTTGGTTAAATTTGATTGATATTTAAAATGTTGAAAAAAGGAAATGATGTTTTTGAACTTTTAAAATAAATACATATATTCAAAATCTCATATATGACCACCACGTGAATTGTTGCAAACATCTTTTTGAGGTAATTTTCAACTACTTTTTGACATATATTTTGGGAGGTATCTGAGTCATAACTGACGAATGTTGGTTTTTAAATGCTCAAGAGTTTATCTCCATAAAACGGTCTTTCACGTAGCTCCAGGAAATGTCTCTTGCAATAAAGCCATATTCGCTCTAGTTCTGTGGCATGAGGTCCGTCTGCCTTGTTGAAACAAAATATTTTCCAATTCATATTCTTCAATAACAGGCAAAAAAAGGCGGCCATAATGCTCCGAATTGACGGTGACAGTCGTTCCATCGTCGTTTTCGAAGAAGTAAGGTCCAATCACACCTCCGCTCCGGACCAAAGAGCGCACTAAACAGTGACTTTTTGTGGATGTAGTGGCCTCTCTTCAATTACTTGAGAATTCTCAGAACCCCAAATACGACAATTTTGTTTATTAACACCGAGTGAGAAATGTGCTTCGAAGGCGAAGGTGTAGATCCAAATGCAAAATACGCCAAAATCTGCCGTAAGGCAGTCTCAATTCCTGAGAACGACGAGGAATTGACACATTCGAGACTTTGGCAACACTTTCACTTACAGCAGCGATGCACAGGCCCTACAATATCAGTAACCAATCCAGTCTCTTCAAATTTCTTCACAATTTTGCGAATTGCTTGCGTAGTTAGACGATTATGTAAACCATAATCGCCCCTTACAGCACGATATGTGGCTGTGAAAGAACCACCATTTTTGTAACAGGTTTTAACAATTTGTATGTGTTGTGCGATAGTTAAGCGATGCATTTGAAACCGTATACTTTTGAAACCGTAAAATAGATAACCCGTTATATTCAAAATTTCAATTTTGAATCTTTCAAAGATTTTAGTCTTTACAAATTTTCCATAGAAATGTCATATTTTCTGAAATCGTCTTTGTTATATCTTATGTTATAATTTTAAAATATTTTTCGATCTTGCATTTAAAAAGTAAAACAACAAACATTTTCTGAGTGTTTTCGAGGTTAATCATCGTTTTTTTCAAAATTTCTTTTGATTGTTATTTTAAACTTGGTTGAGAAGTATCTGATACCTTTTATTTAACATTGGCTTAAGATTTTGTTACTCTATTTTAGGAATACATGGATTTTGAAGAATGGATTGTTTCTATTCAAAATCTATTTTTCTCAGAACTACTTCTTTAATAAAAAGGATGTTTAATTAAAAAAAAACTTTTAAGGCCATTTGACAATTTAACATCGTTGATATATTTTTGTTGGTATATTTTCTTATTTGACAGTAATTTTTTTAATAGGAAATTCAAATATATATGTAACTACATTACAAAATTAGTTTTGTTTGCGACATCCACAGTTAGAATAATTTTCGAAGAACAGTGTTTCGTAAAAATACCATTGTCTACTTTAATTAATTGAAAAAGCATTTTTTTGATTTTAAATACTGACAAAAATGATTAAATGTTTTGGAAACATTAATTATAAAATCGAAATTAATTCCATTGAAGTGACATGTATTTTCTATGCAATTGAAGGTAAACGAAACAGAGTTGTTTTTTTTAATGACTTTTTGTTTATAAAATAAAATTTCAATATTTTTTCTTTCTGAGAATATGTTGAAAGAGCTTTTATTGAAAATTAATATGAAAACAAAAATACGAAAAATTAACTTATTTTTATATATTTCGTGTCCAATAAATTTGTCGTATAGAAACTGGAATACAAAACAAACAAAAAATAAATAAATACAAAATAAAAACTGGTTTCAAACTAAAAGACTATAATTTTCAAGAATTTTATAAACTTTTTAAAAAACATATTAGTAAATTAGTAATCAACAACTATTAGTTTTCTAATTTGGAACGATTTAAGTGTGTAACTTTTTGTTTTTAAATTGTACTAAAATGACAACAAAATAAATAATTTTTGGTAATTTACGAAAATTAAATACCGTATGAGATTTTTCTAAAGAACTTTCACTTAACTGTTTTTGATATAATTAAGTATTAAAGAAGTTAACAAGGGAATACAATTCTATAGGAGCTAGTAAATTTGTATGTGTTTACAAAATTAATTTCTTGAAAATAATACGATCATAAGTCCTACCAATTCTTGCTTTAAAATATTGCCCACAAAACCATTTTGTGTAAAGAAACAAAAAGATTGAAGCCTCCGAAAGACCTAGAAAAACTGATATTAAAGATGATATCGAATGCTCTACTGTATGGTTTATTATTATTTTTTTTTTTTAATTTCGAGTCTTCTTGAGTATTTTTGATGCTCTGCAAAAAGTATTATTACAAAATTGTAGGAAATTAATTTCTCTTTAAAAAACTACTTCTCAAATTTTTCGATCATTGCTATCGTTAAGAAGTCACAGTAAATTTTGGTTAAAATAAAATAAATAAAATGATTTAATAGCTCGTAAGGAACTAGGGCTTAGTAATTTACAACTTTCAACTCTTTATTTGGTGAATCCCAACGGCTAATTTGAGAAAACACTTTTCTTGACAAGCTTGGAGAATTTGTAAATTATTCTCAAGATGCAGTACCCGTGAAAAAAAAAAACTTTACCTGACACAGGCAGGGATTGAACCCAAGACCTAAGGCATGACAGTGTAACGCACTTTATATCATGGGTCCTGTATTTTATTTAAAAAGAGTTGTTGTATTTTGTTTCCGTAATTCAAAAAATTTTGCAATACAAAATTGTATTTTCAATTTTGTTAGTTTGACAGTCCTTTTTTTTAAAGGTTATCGGCAGAGTTGTAAAAACTGTAGTCTTTTTGGGACTGCAGTTAAGTCACTAATAAGACTTTTTTTCTTTAGTCTTTTAACTTAAAAAAGTACTTTAACTGTAACTAAACAGTCAGCAGTCAGTACTTACTTTCTGACTTGGCAATTAAAAAAAGCAGTTAATTGACTACAAGTTAATTAACTGCAGTTCTTTTAACTGGTTTTAGTCTTTTTAGTCAGTACAAATTCTTTTGTACTGGGGTATTAGAATGTTTAGTCAGTAAGTTTTTTCACTGCAGTTAATTAACTTTAAGTCAATTAACTTAGTCTTTATAAGTCCAAAGAGTATTAAGAGTACGTTGATTGAGAGTGTATTGCAAATCGAAAAACAAAATAAAGAGATAAATATAACAATAAGAAATACATCTATATTTCCGTTTTTTTTTTCTCAAAAAGTTTGAACACTGATGCGTTTTAAAAACGTCTTTGAAGATGTTGTTCAGATTTGTCAAACATTCATGTATACATAGTATGTATATTGTTGTAATAATTAAATATGATTTTGGTTTTCCCAAATGATCTGATATCATTGAAATATGCTGATTCAGTCTTAGAAAGAAAAAAAAAACATGAGCAGATGCTTCTATTTCTTGCTTGATTGATATGTTACGGTAGGTCGTTATTAAAAGTTCGTGTTGAATGGGCCTAAATCTTAGTCAAAATACTAAAAAAAGTTAATCGACTTAAAGTTAATTAACTGCAGTGAAAAGACTTCTAATACCCCAGTAAAAAAGAATTTGTACTGACTAAAAAGACTTAAACCAGTTAAAAGAACTGCAGTTAATTAACTTTTAGTCAATTAACTGCTTTTTTTAACTGCCAAGTCAGAAAGTAAGTACTGACTGCTGACTGTTTTTTTTTTGCAGTTAAATTTCCCAGTGACAGTATTAACTTACATTCAAAAAATTAGCTAATTAACAGCGACTTAATTGAATGCATTACCCAAAAGACTGCAGTCTTTACAACTCTGGTTATCGGTTTAACCGCACCTTTAACTACAAAATAATAAAATGTTTTATGTTTTCTCCGAAAAAAGTGTTGCTGCAATAATCAAAACAAAATCCAAATTTTAAATTATAATCTAGGTGAAAACAATTATTTTGAAAGTGACTTTTCTGCCTCTGTTATGTGCCTTATATTTAAAATCAGAACAGACATGTTTGAACTTAATTTTAGACCATATCAAGGTTATATTAACCCTATTTGTGGCTTGTGTAACTTTAATCAAAATGAAGACGTCTATCAGTTCTTAGCAAAATGTTCTATTCTCCAAGAAATTCACTGACTTTATTTCAATAATAGTTATATTTAGTATGACGAATTTGTCAGTGCCAGTAATTATTTAAACTTAACTTTTCACTTAATTTTTAAATTTTTATATTAAATTATTCATTGCCTAAATTTGTATGTAGATTATGTTTAATTTACTGAACTTAGTAAACTCTAAATGTAATTTTGGCAGACAGTTTTAAGGGCATGCTTCATAATTTTCAGTACAAAATTGTACTCATTTATTATTATTTTAATCAACAATAAAGATTAAAAAAAAAATATATCCCAAAATTCTCTTCAAATCTTTGCATAGGAGTAATTTTGTTTACTTCCCTTTACTTCATTTTCATCACACATATGTACATATGTAGATATACAATTAAAATTGCAGGTAATTCGGTTTTCTAACGTGAAATAAAGATTTTCATAGGCTCTTAATAATTCTTTCTCCTCATAATGAATAATACAATGTTGTTTAGCTGGATAAACGAATCATAAACATTTTCCATTCTATTCCTGGCAGTGTTTGGTATTATTAATTTTACCTGTTGCACGAAACATAAACCTAGATTTCTTCACATAAAAAAGATCATTGTATCTTTTGTGGTACTATAGTACTTGTATCATCTTGGTTTCAAATGAAGGTGCCGTTAAATCACAATCTCATGATAACTCATACCCCTTAAAGTAACTCATTTTGAAAAACCTTTTTAATCCACTTTTCTTACACTATAAACATTTTTATGTATGCTTTATATTTAATTTGTATTCTCTTGTTAAATCTTAAATGAAACATTCCTGTAGATTTCATAAATTGACTTTTTTTTATGAAAAGGTTTTGTAGACTATTTAACATGGGATTATTATAAAATGTTATCGAGTTTAGGAGAAAATGTATACAGGTACTCGTATCACATCAAATTTTTAAGCAGTGATTTAAAAAATATTGAAAAAACTTATGACTTTTTGCATCGTTAAAAAACAGTTCAAGTGACTTCTTGTATTGGATAAAATATTTGTTTGATGAGTGATATTTAGTATAGAACTGATAACTCCGTCGTTTTGAGAAAATCTTTATAGTTTCTTAAAATATAATTATCATGAGTTTTCACATAACTATTTTTGTTCAAACACAGAAGCATTGTTTTTTACTTGCGACATATAGGAACTATGTATATGGCAAGTTTTGCATTCGTGCAAAATTTCGAACTCGAGATTTTAATCAAACATGATATTACGATGGTAGAGAAGTCGAAAAAAGTGGGTCCCGCGATTCCGTCCGGTCTGTTTTGTCTGTCTGTCCACGCTCCTACAGCCTAAACCATTGGGTCGATTGAGTTCAAACTTGGAAGTTAAGGTTTTGAGCAGATTCGCGTTAGGCATTTTTTTCATTTTTTTTTTAAGATCAAAACTAACCCCCATACAATTTTTTTGGTCAAAAAACGAAAATTCGAATTTTCTCAAAAACAAACCGATAGATTTTTTTTAAATTTTCTCTAAAATTTTATTTTTTAACTTAGCTTCTTTTAATAAGAAAAACATGTTTTTGTATTGCTCAGGAAAGGTACCGCTCATAGAACCGTTTTCTTGTTTTTTAATTTTCTCAGCAACTTTTGAACCGATTTTAATAATTTTTTTTTCTGAACAAGCTCTTATATTGCCTTAACAATATTTGATTATCAAAAGTGAAATTTTTTATTGTTTGGATTTTTAAAAAAAATTTGAAATTTTTTTTTTCAAAATTCTATATCTCAAAAACGGGTGAACATTTTTTTACGAAATTGAAATATAGAGCGTATATTTACAATCACTAAATAACTGCATACCAAAAATATTTTTAGAACAAAATTGAAAAATTTTATATATAAAAAATTAATTTAAAAAAAAACCGCTCTAACGATTTTCAAAAAAAAAAAATTGAAAAATCAAGGGTTTTTTGATTTATAAAATGGCATTTAAATTTTTGAAGACAAACTTATTTTTCAGGTAAAATTTTGAATCTTAAAATAGTTTTTTTTTTAACTATTTTAACTGTGTTAAATGTAACCCCCTCCCAAAAAATTGAAAAATGGAGGTTTTTTCGACAAATCAAATGGCATATATATCTTTGAAGACAAACTTATTTTACAGGTATATTTTTAAATATTATATAGATACTTTTTTAAACAGACTCTTTGCATACAGGAGCAAGTTCGTGCGACCCAGTCGTGCACTTTATTTAAACTGCCATGGTAAAAAAACCAACCACGAAATTTTCTTGAGAGCCCTTTCTGCGTCTTTCTGCATTATTATCTGTATAACACAATTTATTTGAAGTCGATATCTCTTCTGGTTCTTGAGCTATGGACGTCGAAAAAAACGCCACGAACGTACGAACGTACGTACACACGCATGCACAGACATCTTTCTAAAAATCTTTTATTTCGACTCTAGGGACCTTGAAACATCGAGAAATGTCAAAATTTTCAATTCGACAAATCGGACCCATTACAATAACTTCCTATGGGAAGTTAATAATATGTAAAAAGTAATTTTGGGTTATGGCTTAAGGCTTAAAGAGGTTATCTTAAAATGACACTAGAATCCTTTCAACCTTTGCCATATAGTATCTGCTTCTTTCTTAAAAAACAAAACCTCTGAATCCACTTATAATTGCTCACATATTATTATACAATCTGTATATCCTTAAGGATATTAGCAATTCTTTGAAGAAAATAAAAAAAAGGAAACAATATTGAAAACATCAATATGAACTGAAAATTGGATTAAGTGTAATACCACCTACATACAATATTTGTGTCTCTTCTCAAATGAGCATAATACACTATACACACTGTACCCTTAAAGAAATAACGAAATAAACTTCTAAGGAAAACTTACTGCGGACGTGCTTTGATAAGAAAATGTTATTATATATCTAAAAGAGGACTTCAACTTTTCAAATATACCTTGGGCAAATAAAAGACAAAAAAATACACAACAACAACAAGAAACATGAAAAAGTATATATGTCGTATATATTGTTGTATCTAACCAATTAGGAATTTCATGTCTTACAAAGAAGAGCGG
The DNA here is from genome assembly GCA_951509635.1 of Eupeodes luniger. Taxonomy (NCBI): domain Eukaryota; kingdom Metazoa; phylum Arthropoda; class Insecta; order Diptera; family Syrphidae; genus Eupeodes; species Eupeodes luniger. Next base: position 4,987,102 of record OX608074.1, read on the forward strand.
AATAATAATAAAGTCAATTGAATATACATATTTTTTTGTTTAAATTAAAGAAAACTGAAAAATTCAGTTTTTGAATTCATTTGCAACAAAAAAAAATAAGGTAAAAATTGAGTTGGAATTTCCCAGAAGTCCTGACCTTTTTATTACAGTAACTAAAGCAGAAACGTTACATTTTTGTTCAGGTGATTTTCTGTTTCGAAATTTAATTTAATTTTGTTTGTGTTTTTTTTTTATTTTTATTCATTTGCTTGGACTTAATTAAATTTGGACAACGAAGGTTTCAAAAGAATTCTTGTTTTGTGCATTTAATAAGTTCATACACGTGTAAGGTTCTTCTCATGCTAAAAATTTGGCTCGCAGTTTTTTTAAAGTTGTTTCTGAAAACATTTTGCAAATGTGTTTAGTTTTAAGATTTTATAGAAAAACTGGAGTTCTTTTAATTTGGGAAATGAGAAGCCATAACCTTATATTTCTGATCTTAAACGCAACTATTTTAGCTACACTAAAGACTACTGACAACTATTTATCCCTAATATCAGTTGGTTTTTAACATGAGACAAGAATTAAACTTATTTTTTATGATGTTAGTTGTATTAACAAAAATTGAGCAATTAACAAGATTGTACCGAAATGAAAAAAAATCTGAGCCTTTTGTTTTTCTGTGTCTAGTCCCTGGCCATGAACGTTTTGTCACTTGAAATCAGATAGTATGAACATATCTTTGGGATAGCTAGAGCATTATCACTTTAAATTGTATCTTCAAGTTTAATTTGAGGAATTATTAATAATGAATAGATTGTAACGACCACTCTACTCCTGGCTGGACATTTTTTAACATTTCTGTCTTATTTTACGAAAAACAACTTTTTTTTAAGAGCACAATACATTTTGGTGTCTATTTAGATATAAAAAAACCACAACATTTAATGCATTGGAAGAAATGTCATAACCATATTTTCTCTCATGTGCACTTAGGCGTATACGCACTTTTTTTTTTTCAATAAATGTTCAACTTATTTTCTAAATTGATTTAAAATAATTTATATTGGGTAAATTCAATATTTTGAATTTATTATGATTAATGGTGTATTTTTAACTTGTCACATGTCAACAAATCACAGCTCCAAAAGTGACACCTATGTAAATAGTGGAGTTTTCAAAATGAATCTTCTTATTGAAAAACTATTTTTAACTTGTCTTATGTCAACAAATCACAGCTCCAAAAGTGACACCTATGTAAATAGTGGAGTTTTCAAAATGAATCTTCTTATTGAAAAACTTTTTTAACTATGAATCTTGTGAACTAATACGAAATTTATCATGATTGTTATTAAAATCGTAGAAAAGTCTTTGAAAAATTACATAGAAAAATATTGTATTGCTAAAGTAAATTGTTGTACCAATTTTAACACACTTCGTAATTAATGGCTTACACTTTACTGGCTCAAGGATTGGTTTAACTTAACTACTAACTACCACATTGTTATTTTAGAAACAGAATTCAAACTCCTGTAACTAACGCAGAATGCACTTTCTTGCATTTAAAATGAGAATTTTCTTTTCCATTCTTCAAAAATAAACAAAAAAATACTTATTTTATTTCAAACTCATTTTCTCCGAAACAATTTTGTAAACAAAGTTAAGTTTATTCTATTTTTGTGTACTCGTTCAAGGGAAAATCCAATCTTGATGGTTAGGTTAGTCTTGGTCTGTTGTCTTAATGTTGCCTTCTTGCAGTTTTCCTTTTCTTTTTCCTTAAGGAAAAATGAAAATTTAAAATTCTCTTCTTGTCTGTCTGTTTTATGTTATTGTAGTTTTTCTTTTTTTATTTTTTGAAATGTTAGCTGTGAATGTATACTTTTATTGGAATGTTCACTGTTCAGTTGCATTTGATAGGACTTGAAAATAATTGACGTTTCCAATCCACAGAGAGAGAGAGGAAAGTACTTCGAGTACCTTCAAAATGTTGGTAGTTAAATAAACTTGAAAAATTCGTATTTTTGTTTTCCTATTTCATCCAAGTACGTACCTTGATAACCATGGAGTTATTTCGAATTTCAATCATTTACCTTTGGGTTTGGAATAAATGTATCCTCTTTTGAACATTGTAGCTCTTGTTGAAGTGATATTTATTACCCTTGATAACAATGCGAATAAAATTTACTACTCAGCGGCATCGCAAGGCGGCGGTGGTGGTGGCAGACATATTGCTTCTGCCAACACCAACTACCGACCAACCGTTGTGTTATAAAACAGAAAATAGTGCACTTCATTATGCAATTTTACCGAACAACGTGCATAATTGGATTAAAACAAATATCCTTGCGCCTTGTGCCTACCACAACGCGGCAGCATGTGGAGTGGATTATTATCTGGCTGTCCAACATTAACACCCGCTACATGCGTCCGTAGTCGTCGCATTTCGTCGTCGTCGTGAAGTTGTGGTTGTGTCTTGTTTTTATACCGACATATGTTCAGACTTATGTTACTGTTCCTAGGTAGATAGGAACAGGTACTATTTATAGCTTTAGCTTGCCACCAGAAGTGAAGGCAATCTGAAGCTTAATTGTATCTATAGATACAATTGCACAGCAACATTGGAAGTACCTTATCTTCTTTCAAAATCCTAAATAATAAAATATTCATAATAAAACTGTATTTTTCAATGCCCGTCCGCCATATCGGTAAGTTAATGTACCTAACATACAATAGACGTTCATATGTGCAAATGAAAATACTTTATGGCAGTCTGAAAATGTTCACCCTTTAAAAGCAAGGTCTTCTATTTTAAATAGTTAATGTTCTTTCGGGATTTATTATTCCAAGGGAGTTAATGAGATTACAGTGAAATTGCAATGGGGTGGGGGTTATAATTGGACCCTATTGTTTGAGTGTTAATTATTGTTATTAAAACAACAACAACACGGAAAGTTGAAACATTCAATATTATGTATATTTAACTTACATATCTCTGAGTATATGAGTAGATGATAAAAAGGATTGAAAAGGTTGTGATAAAAATTAATTAAAAGGAAAACCTGATTAATCCCTAGCATATAATAATAATAAAATCGAAACAAATTTGTCATTGAAATTAAACTCATAAAAGAGAAATGTTTCACATACGCTGCTGGCTTGAAAAAAAAGCTTAACTGAATTCAACAGAGCTTAAATCAATTTATTTATTTTTATTTCATTTCTATACTATAGAAAAAAAAAAAACAAAACAAAAAATATCAAACGTATACTATTGGGAAAATGACACAGCCTTTTAGAGTTTACTCTTGTGAATAAAGCGTTTGGAAAAGCTAATCAATTACATTTAAGCACACAATGGTGACACTATTTGTTTATTTATTTTTAGAAAATTCATTTTGATTGAGATAGGATTTTAAAATTGAAAACTAAATTCCATGCATTTCATGAGCAAGGGAAAAAACTTTACCAAACGCGTTTTTGTGTTTCGGGAAAATGTAATTTTTTCAAGTTATGATTTTTATTTGAACGACTGCTATAATATTTGTTTAGATATTTTTTTACCTCAGTTTTATTATGTGCTCATCAAAAAATTTTAAAAATCAATTTTGGATATTCACAGTAAAATATACAATCGATAAATAGTAAATATCGTGTGTTTTTTTTTTTTTGAACATGAGAGCTTTAAATAAATATGCTAGACAGAAATATTGTTCAAATGCTTTCCTTATTATTATATTTTCAACTGTCAAATCAGAGACAACAATATCATACGGCTAAAAAAAAACACCTTATACAAAGTTCTATATAAGTTTTATTAGAATTTTGAAGATGAAGATAAATAAAAAGGTAAAAGCTCGTAAAGAACCAGCAAACAGGCTACATATCAACAATTGCTATGTGCAAGTTATTTAAGGGATGGAGGGGACCTACAGTTTACCTTTCAGTTTTTCGAAAAAATCGTGGGCTAAACCCTGCCGAAAAAAGGAGTATTTTTAAAACTATTTCCCACCCAATCGAGATACGTATTAAAAGAAAGGTATTTTAATGCTCTACTCCCAACTTTAAACCAAAATGTTTACCTTATACGAAATCCAAACGCATTATTTAAGAAAGGACTTTTCATTACACGAATTACTCTTGTAGAATTTGTCAATTTCTCGCATGAGACAGTACTGGTAAAAATACTTTAAATGACACATGCAGGGATTCAATATAAGACCTTTGACAAGACAGTCCTACGCACTAACCGTCACGCTACGGGTACTACAAAGATGAAGGCTTCTTATTATTTTAACTCAAATAATTTTAGAAAACCGGTGTACCCGTGTGTAAACTGCTGCAACAAAATGTTGTTCCAAAGTTCAAAATTAATTATAATGTACATAGGTCCCAAGCTTTCTCTAGAAAGTCTTAGTTTTTCTTACCTTATAAGAAATTAGTTGAACCGTTTCTAAGATTTTGTCACTAATTAATATTTTGCTGCTTTTGCTGTTTGTGAAAACCAAAAAAATGGCACTCTAGGGATTTTCCACAAATCAATGAACCTAATATCTTTTAAATACCTATTCAATGCCACTTTCCTCCAAATTATCCTAAACTATTAAATTGGGTTGATTAGGCCCACGTTCCGCACTCACCAGCTTATCCTAAAACCGTTCATAACTCATACCAAAAACATAAAATACTGGGAAAATAATTTACTGAAATAAATGGTTTGTGGATTCGATTAGTTTAATCAAACACACAAACCATGTTTTTTATATATTTTGTCCCAGTATTTTATATTTTTATTATAATGTAATGTGTATACACTCTTTATCTCTTTTAATATCGTATTATAGTAGAATAAGTACGTAGGAACCGTTTATTTGTAGTAATAAACACTTGTGTAGAACATTTAGAATAAGGGGCAACATCTAGTGATTAAGGGGGTATTCTAGTGTAGAGACATGAATTTCGCCCGGTTTTTGAAGCGTTGTATAAAGGAAACAACAAATATTTTTATTATACATTTTTTTATCATTTGTTTATTGATTTGTTGTTCATACATAAAAAATTAATAAAAAAAAAAATTAAAATTAACAAAGTTACAAGCAGTCAAAGTGGGAGGGTCTAAATAAAAGAGGGTGTCCTGGCGTGCATCCTTCCAACCCTCCTGGTGATCTGAAAAACAAAAACCAGACGGATTCTTAATTATTATAGATGTCGCTATCGTTCGACCCTTGGATAAGTTAAAAAAAAACCTTTTTAACAAAATGGCAGCAGTTTGAAAAAAAAAATGTTCTTGTTGCATATTTTTCAACAATTCCGAATTTTTTAAAAATACTAAATGAGAAGTTATATTTTTGGGCAAAGACCACACGATAAAGAGATGTATAAAGAACATCCTCTCCAAAGGGGATTGCTCATTTCATAAGGGACATCCGGCCCGGAGTGTACACCAAAGAATTTGGTATCAAATTAAAGGTTGTTCTGAGCCGGATATGTCTGCAAAAATATTTTGTCGATAACTCATGGGAGATCCGAGATATTTGAGATTGAAGTTCGAAATGTCCAACCATTAAAAATCAGCACTTTTTCGACATAAATGCTAATATCTTTGGATACAGAAAAGCTAGAAAAATCAAAAAGGTATTCAAATAAAGGTGTCAAAAATATCTTTCAAATGAAACTAAAATTACATTTCTATGATTTATATAATTGAGTTATTTTTAATCAAACCTTTGAATAGCAGTATTTTTTAGGCAAACTTTTGTACAATAATATCTTTTAAAATTCAATGATGACATTTATATTTTTTGGCACCAATAAGTAGCTTTGTCCACCACCTTTATGTTCATATATAATTTTTTAGGGTTTCTTCAACAATTTATTCATTTTGACAATAATAATTCAAAAATATGCTCTCTTATACCTAACACTAAAATAAAAATAATTCTTATAGTAATAGTGGGAAAATTAAAACAAAAAATAAATAATTCTTATTGAAGTGGTGGAAATATTAGAATAAAAAAAAGTTGTTTTTCGGCTTGGTATCTTAAAAATCTTCTTATAACTTTATATTGCCAATTGCTAATCAATCAGTATACGCTTAAAAAATCTTCTCCGTCTCTGTCTTTTGTACAATCAACCCAAACCTACTGTTAATAACATTCCTCTTATGTTAACTGCCTGAAACTTTTTAACTTCAACTCTATGGAAGAACGTAGGCAAATTGCAGACTTTCTCTTTATTCATTGACTCCTTTCAAACTTTAAAACATTCCATAGCTGCCGATCATCTCTAATGAAGATGACACAATTCCAGGAAATTGTGAGGCAGATGAACCTATTTGGCTAATGAACGTTTGGCTAATGCTGGCATACCAATCGCTACATCACAGCCCTTATTACGAGAAGAGAATCGAACGTTCGACTGAAAGCGAACGTTTTAGAAATCACTTATGTCGTAAATACCACTTCAATATTCCCTTCGAAAGCCAACTTTTTTGGAAAAAGAGATTTTAACTAATTTGAACGTCGAAATTCACCCATCTTAATTTTGCTCTATATTGGCTTTATCAAACGTTAGCTTTAAGTCGAACATTCTCGACTTAACGCTTCTCGTTATAAGGGTCGTACACTATTGCTAATGCAAGACGCTATGAAGAAGACAAACATCAGGTGGAATAACATCACCACGTGTCAGGTCACGAAAAACATCTGGCCTGCACTAGATTTAAAGTGCTCAAGGTGCTTCCTATCTCTAAGCAGATCGCATATAAGCTCGATAATCGCTGTCATAACCGGGAACTTTCTAATATAGGATAGCACACCACGCGGCTAGTCGCACTCTAAAATGACTTTTGCAGAAGCTGTTTGGATGAGGAAGAGGAAGAAACAGTTCTTAACCTCTTCTGTACATGCCCTGCTCTAGCTCGAAATGGCAAGACTTACCTATGAGAATTCTTGTACAACGACATATCTAAACAATCTGAATCATATCAACATAATCAGTCTTTCACGTTTCGTAAAGGAATCAAACCGGTTTCATTGAGCTCAGAAGCAAGTTTCGAGATTCATGTGGTATAACAAATGACCAATAAACTAGCCTAAGTGTTTCAACTTCTTAATTCTACCACCTTTGACTTTAAGTCACAATTCCTTTTAGACCCAAACAACCTTATACCTGAAATAAAAGCTGAGAACAAAATTCCCAATAAAACAAAAATTCAAAGGCGTATGCTCATTTTCGGCCCGGAGTGTACATTAAAACTTTTAAGTACTTTTTACAAAAATGCATGTTTAGATAATTAAATATTATATAAGAATAACTAACAAGAAACTTCATAATGTTTTCGTTTGAGGCATAATTTGAAAGATTTCTTTATTATAATTAATTTTTTTTAAAGAAAACACAATAAATTATATATGAAAATAAAGGCTGTGAACTAAGCTACTTATTGGTGCCAAAAAAAATAAATGTCATCATTGAATTTTAAAAGATATTATTGTACAAAAGTTTGCCTAAAAAATACTGCTATTCAAAGGTTTGATTAAAAATAACTCAAAATATATAAATCATAGAAATGTAATTTTAGTTTCATTTGAAAGATATTTTTGACACCTTTATTTTAATACCTTTTTGATTTTTCTAGCTTTTCTGTATCCAAAGATATTAGCATTTATGTCGAAAAAGTGCTGATTTTTAATGGTTGGACATTGCGAACTTCAATCTCAAATATCTCAGATCTCCCATGAGTTATCGACAAAATATTTTTGCAGATATATCCGGCTTAGAACAACCTTTAATTTGATACCAAATTCATTGGTGTACACTCCGGGCCGAAAATGAGCATACCCCTTTGAAGTAAATCGGTCTATTAGAACTCGATATATCCTTACCGCCAGCTCGAAAAAAGTAGTTTCGAGAAAAACGCGTCCAGAGTTTTGAGACAAGTTTTCGTCAATTTTACTTATAGAATGATACAGAATACGTACATATTTTTAATCCATATAAAAATCCTTCCTCTACTTCAAAATACTGATTCGATGTTCTCTGATGAAGACGAGCAGTTCTACCCTCCTTTGACGCCTCTGAAGTCCGGAATTCCGAGCGCTCGACCTTCCGAGTTTCTATGACCTTCAAAACCAGTTTCTATGACCTTCAATTAATTTGTGAAATAATAGGAATATTAAAAAATCCTTTTAAACGCATATTCTTGAATGTCTAAACTTTGGAAATATGAAAAAAAAAAATTTTGATTTTTTCAAAATTCTACACTAGAATACCCCCTTAAGAGGAGAACTCGCTTCGTTAAGCATCGAGAAACATCTAGTGGCTAAGAGGAGAACTCAATTCGAGAACATTCAGCGCCTACACGAACCTAGTAGTTTCTCGAACCAATTTGAGGTATATAAATAGGCGCTCGGAAACGAAGCGGTTCATTATTGGTTGTGAACTGCGATAAAGTAAAGACTGTGTTTAAAAAGTAATAATTGAAAGTAAAGACTGTGTTTGAAAAGTATAATAATTGAAAGTGTTCAATAAATAAGTTTGGAACAATTTAAATAAAGTAAAATTGTGTTTTATTTACAAGTGTGAATAAGTTTTAGACCAAGCCGAATATTACAATAATAAAACGTTTTTCAACTAATTTTAAATGTGAATTGAACAAAAATACAATTTGCATAGTCTGCAAAAAATTTGATTTCTTTTAGATCCTAATTTGTTAAAATTGGTTCAGTTTTAAAACCTGAAAGGGTAAACTTTCTAACGAAATAATATATTTGATTTTTTAATTTACGAAATAATACATTTGATTTTTAGACGGTTATATTTATTTAAATGTTTTAATATAATTTTCATAAATTTTAAGTTTCTATCAAAAATAACTTATTCCGGTCATAAACCAATTAACTTATTGCTACAAAAGTTAAAAACATTTAAAATCACATGACACCCAATTAAATCTGAACCGATAGAGATTTTCATTTAAATTAATATCAATCTCCGGGGTACTCAAAATTTGTATACCTAAACACATTCGTGATGATTCAGTTTTAGTGGAAAAATTATTTTTCAATTCATTGATTTTTGAACTCTCGCAAAGTACTCGTTTAATTCAATCGTCTTTATTTATAACCACTTTAAAATCATAAATCCGTCCACAGTCAATCAATTTGTTTGTTATATAAAATATAATTATCCAAACATAACCACAATTATCTGTAGAAGTGTAGACTACATAGTGGAAAATATTAACACTTATTCTGATTATAATGAAGAACATTTTGTTTTTTAAATAAAACAATATACAAAATCAACATTTAAAAACAAGAGTATCTGCAATCTTATGAATACCTTTACAACTTTTTATTATAAAATGTTTGTTTTTTTTTTTTTTTGTTTTTTGATATTTTGCCAAATTTCATTTTTATTTGGTTGCCAGAATCATTACCACAACAAGGAAAGATACAATGATTATTTTTGTTTGATATTCCAAATGAGAGAATTTGAATAAAAAGATGAATTAAAAATACAGTGATACTGAGTTAGTTGCGCCTAATTTTCTTAGGTCAATTTTTCTAACATTAAGGACAAAAATTCAAAAAAGAATTGCTCTGAGTTCAGTTGAGAAATTCTGAGACTTAACCCCACAATAATTAAGGTGCACGGAAATAAATTCCTCAGTGGGAACTAAATCCACTTTAGTAAAGTGGCCTTAGTTCCCGTGCTTTGTAAGAATTTAATTACGAACAGAATGTGTGTTTAAGAGTGCCTTATAAATTTGAAATTAATTTCCACTTATTTCTGTTCAAAATACATATGAATGGGTTAACATTTGAATATAGTTCTTAAGGCTTCCGGAAATTACGCCAGACATTTTCCGACTGAGTGCAAACTGCTTCCTAATTAATTTAAATTTAATTAACAACTCGAAATGGGGAAAAATTTTAAACGATTTGGTACTTTTGAAGCTATTTTAGTAAGTTACTAAGTTAAAAGATGATTTTGATAATTTTTAAAATTTTTACCTGAAGTTAGAATCAAAAATGGGTGCCTTAATTTTCAGCCAGTTGCTTTACCCATAAGACTTAAAAGTGTGTGACATTTCAAATTAACAGCACCGTTCCCTATATTAAGGTCTGTTTTCCTTATTGTTTGTTACAGACAGTCACATTTTAGACGTGTTTTGATGCACAATTTTTAGTACAATTGAATTGCAAGATTTTAAAATATTTTAGTACATTTTTAAATATTTATACAATTGTTAAATAGTAAAATTTCAAATCTTTAACAATATAATGTTTTATAATGTTGCTTCGATACGTATAATTTTTGAGCTTATTTTCTTCAAAAATGTATTTAACCAGGTTGAACTGTTAATTCAAATTTACAGGACTTTAACACAACGTTAACCGATTTAGCCAAGAAAAAAAAAATATGTATGTTTTATGATTACCGAAAAGAGTGCCAAAACAGTTTTATCTTACAAATGTATCTTTATACATTATAATATGTACATGTGTGCACTTATGGTTTTTTGTATTTTTCGAAATTAAAATTTTATAAGCATCATAAACCTACTAAAATGGGGTTAAACAGAAAAGACTTTTTATGGAAATAAATATTGAATTGTTTATTTATTATAAGATGTTCATATAATGAGGTCTTTAAACTTTGTGCGTGACTCTTGAAAAGTGTGGCGATTTCATTCAAAAGCAATAAGCGAAAAACACTTTAGCGAGGAGAAATTTTTGAAAAATTTTATGTTGAAAAATAAAAATGTAAATAAACAATGAATTCGAAAGTGGTGTTCATTAACTTTAAGTTTATAGTTTATTTGTAGTATTTTTAAGGTCGAACACGTCTTAATGAGAGGGATAAAGGCGATGCGACGACCCACGACGAAGACGCGAGACGCCCAAGATGATTTAAGTATCGGAAGTTAGTGAGTCACAAAATGTGAGAAATGTTATTCACAGATCGTTTTTGTATAACGAAGAGCAAATTAATTGAACACCGACATTTATAGAATAGAAAACATACAATGTAAATATCTGGTTTTTATGTGATTTTTTTCTTTCTGAAATATTTATAGTGTGTTTATAAATAAACGAATTCGAAACTGTATGAAGACTCAGTTTTATGGTATTCACATATTTTTGATATAAGGCAAGGCATCAAAGGGCATGAACAAGGCAATTTGAGCCAATAAAGCTTAAGCTTAATCAGGATCCTTAAAATAATCAAGTGTTTTATAAAATGTACTTTTATATATTTTAGAGGAACTTCAATTATTCGTGCAGTTTTTAACAAAAACAAAATGAAACCTTAAAAAATTCAATTTTGCTGATGCACACATCAAACCATTAGCTCAATTTTGTTTAAATGTACCTCTTTAAAAACTTAAGAAACTTCCAAAATACTGATGTAAACTATGTTTTAAGGCTAACACATAGTTCTGAGGATATTATCAGTAAACTTTGATTTTGCAAAACATAAATACTCCCTTCCATACACAGTTAAAAACTTACGTACTTTTCAGAAATTCTCATCGCCTACGAAAGTATTCATTTGACTTTATATGAGGATTTGAAAAAACTTGAATTTTATGTTTTCAACATCTGAAAAAATAGGAACTTCAATTTTTAATATCGTTTTACATTCTCTTTTTTTTAAAGTTCCCATAGGAAGTTATTATAATGGATCCGATTTGTCGAATTGAAAATTTTGAAATTTCTCGACGTTTCAAGGCCCCTAGAGTCGAAATAAAAGATTTTTAGAGAGATGTCTGTGCGTGCGGGTGTACGTACGTTCGTACGTCCGTACGTCCATACGTCCGTACGTTTGTGACGTTTTTTTCGTCGTACCAATCTCAAGAACCAGTAGAGATATCGACTTCAAATTATGATGTACAGATCATAATGCAGAAAGATGCAGAAAGGACTCTCAAAAAAATTGAGTGGGTGGTTTTTTTAACATAGCAATTTGAAAAAAGGTGAACATTTTGGTTAACTCAAAATATCTCTCGAACCAATATCGCTTGACTTGAATTAAATTTTATATTATAAATTGTAACGTGATACCAATTAAATATATTTTTCTAAAAAATTCCAATTAACGGTTTTTTTATAAATCAAAAAAACTGAAAACAAAATATTTGTCAGCTTGAAAATTTTACGAACAAAAAATGATTTTGTCTCCAAAACAATTTTTTGCAACGAAAAATAACGTTTTCAACATTTGGTAAAATTTTGAGAAAAATCAAATTGACAGTTTTTTTTACAAAAAATTAAAAACCTAAAAAAAATTAACAAAAGTTGGTAAAATTTGAATTTCGACTCAAATATCTCTTCAAAAACTTGAGATTCTGGCTTCCAACTAATTTAAACTCATATAAAATATTGTTTTCAACATTTTGAAAAATTTTGAGAAAATCGAGTTGACAGTTTTTTATAAAACATAAAAACCTTTAAAAAAAAATTAACAAAAGTTGGTAAAAATTGATTTTCGACTCAAATATCTTTTCAAAAAATTGAAACTATGACACTTCCAACCAGCTTTAACTTATGAGAAATATTGATTTTAATATTCGGAAAAATTTTGAGAAAACGCGGATTGACAGTTTCATTAACAAAAATTAACAAAAGTTGGTAAAACTAGATTTTCGACTCAAATGTCTTGTCAAAACTTTAAGATATTGGCTTTAAACTAACTTTATCCTTTAAAGAATATTATTGTCAACATTTAGTAAAATTTTGAGAAAAATCGAATTGACAGTTTTTCTTACAAAAAAAAAAACTTAAAACAAATACTAAAACTTCGTAAAAATTTACTTTTGACTTAAGTAGCTTTTCAAAAATTACAAATATTGGCCTCAAACTTATTTTATTTCACAGAAAATATTGTTTTCGATATTCAATAATTATTTTATAAGAATCCAGCAGTCCGTTTTTTCATACAAAAATAAAATCTACAAAAATTAGTACGCAAATTTGGTAAAAATTGATTTTCGGTTCTCGATACCTCTCAAATTTAGTTCATTTATCCAATTTGTATTTTTTTATATAATAAATAAAAACTTTTAAGAAATGCTACTCAAATTGGTAAAAATTGGTTTTCGACTAAAATTTTGAAATCAAACTATTTCCTTATATGCAAAATATTGTTGGTAATTTTAAATTTTTTAAGAATAATTCAACTAACAACTTTTTTGACAAAATTCGATAACATACAATCATTTTAAGCAAGACAAATCGACAGACAGGATGGGAAGTTATCAGTGTAGGTCGCATCCCAGCCTCTTTTTAACATTATTTTTAACTTACCAAATAAAATTATTTAAATGGATTCGATTTGTAAATTTAGCAATTAAGACATTTCTCGAGTTTTCAAAATACCTACGTCTGAACGTGGTTGGCTTCAAGAACTATCAGAAACATCGAATTCAAATAACTTTTGCTTTATAGATGATAAAATGCAGAAAGCCCTCAATTTGCTTAAGGTTTTTTTCCAGGTTTGAACTCAGCTGACTAAATGCTTTAAGCTGTAGGCTTCTGGACAAACGCACAAACTCGCCACAATTTTCTGTTCACATTTTTCAGTTTTACACCATAAAACTGTATCTAAACATGTTAAGAAAAAGATATTTTTGGGGATATTTCTAGTTCGTCAAACAATACCTACGTTAAATCTAAAGACAAAGATAACAAGAATAATGACAAATTCTTCTTTACAATAATACTGCAACCCTTCTCAATTCTTCATTATATAAATTTCCAACCACTTTAATTCTGAAAAGATTTCCTCATGAAACGTTACCTGCTTTAAAAATAGAAATCCCAAACAAATATCTTTGTTAGCATTTTAAGTTGGATGTACAAATCTAATTAAAGTCTTCTCTTAATCCGTTATTTTGTAATTTTCAAAAGTATGTTTACCATTTTCAAACCAAGCCCCTTAAGAGAATTTCAATAATTCAACTGAATTAAGAAACTTGTGGTTTTACATAGTATAAGGTTATTTTGAAAAGAGCAATAATGTAATGCTTTTTATACAACCTTTGCCATTTAACACTACAATATTTTAGTTTTGTGACATTTCTCCTGAGTTCGTTTTCATCATCATCATCATCATGATCATTATCATTACATCATCTTCGTATCGTGTTGTGTGTCTTTTTATTGCCCCTGAGATAAAAGAAATAACGAACGAAAAAAAAACTAAAAAAGCATAGCCTTATAAGTTATATCTCTTAACCAAGGTCATAAAAATGGAAAAACCAAGTTCTGCTTCCAAGTTTCTTAGCGCCAACAACAAGAATAAGGACAAAATCAAGAAAGGGTTGACATATTCAATGTTGATTTGTTTCTACCTATAGGTATTTTGTTTGTGTCTTGTTTTCTTCTCTTTTCGTCACATTAAAGTTTTACAAGGATATCGAAAGGAAACTTGCGGAGAAGGGCTCCTTGTATGTACATATATATGAGAATGTCAATTCACATGAATTGGTAACTGAGGAAGGATGATGCTATGATGATGATGATGAGCAATCGATTTTATATACAAGTAAAGGTATACCGACTTTTCAAAACTGTGATGTTGAAACTATCTTGTGGAAGTCAACAAAACGTGTTACACCGAAAGATGGAACATATACTTAACCTACCTATGTATACAACTTTTTCAATAAGAAAGAAGTGTATATCAAATATATTGTGTGTATGATGTTCATCAAAATGATCCTTTTTGTCCTTATTCTTTCTTCCTATAGCGGGTATTGGTGCATGGTAGATTATGTTTTATGAGTATTATGAGGGATATGAGGTGTCTAGTGTGTAAAAATTACTTCTTGAAGATCATGAAAATGTAGCAAAAACCAATTTAAAACGTGTTACTTTGCTTCGCAATCGTTTCCTTCACATGCTTCAAAACTGAATTTGTTGTTAAGCTTTTTTTGAAAAACCACTTAAGGATATATATTGAACTATTGTCTTGCTTTGTTGGAGTAGAAACTCTTTAATGTGTTTCACTTAGATATTTAGCTGTCTCCCGAGTCTAAATTTTAGCCCTATTTTCGTCCCCAAAATTCAGGTTCTCTGAGGTTCAAAGAAAAGTAGAAAAGCTATTTCAACTATAATGGACGATATTAATTTTCATTGACATTCACATTTTGAATTATACAAAATTACTATGAAGAATTTTAACTACATATTCTGACACATATAAAAACGCACATACACATATTTAATGTAATAATTCAATAATTCGATTTGACTTTCGTTTCTGTTTTGGATCGATTTAAACCCTCTTTCGAAAAATAAGCTCATATCTATCAAAATATATGATTTATTTTACCCAATTCTATGGTAAACCTCACTCAACCATCACTTAAGTTCTATTTCAAGAAAATTAATATTCCAAAATAACTTCTATCGATATTTTTCTCTTGAAAAATGATTTATGTTTTAAATTATTAGCCTTTCTCTTTTGGTAGAAAAGGGAAGTTAAACGGTTTCGCATAGAGACAAAGACAATTATTTAGAAGAAAATTAAGTGAAAATAAACGAAAAACAATTAGGTAGACCCATTTTATACTTATGGAGGTTGATGTAGAGTATTGCTATGCTAAGTAATGGGTGGTTATTTTTCAGCAGTTTGGGAAAGGAAATAGTATTTCTTAAATTCAACACTACATCCCTTGGATCATTTATCAACATTTGTTTTCAATTTAAGGTTCATTAAAAAAAATCGTGTGTCATTAATCATACAGTGGTTAGGATAGGACATATCTATTTTTGCCTAGAGATTTTAGGGTATACTTCCATTTAAAAGAAACCTTTAAATTTATGACTCAAAAAATTACAGATTTTAATATTCTAAGCAAAATTTAATTTAAGTTTCAAGTAGTTTAACTATGTACTAAATTTGAAAAATGTTAAAAATTTGGTCCTTACCACAGAAATCAATTTGGTGCGAATTTAAAGGACCTAAAAAAATGCAGCTGGAAAATTTAATTATTCTGGTTGTCTAGCTTTAAAAAAAAAGCTACTTTCTATTTATGAAACTAATGAAAGAATAGGATCATAAAAGAATATTATCTTTTGCGAGCGCTATCTTTCATGACTTTAATTTAAGGATTGCATTCTATAAACTCATCTGTAGGCTATGACTTACAATTTTGCAATCACCAATCGTTTGGACTTAAAAAGATTGCAATCATTTGATATTTTAATTTGATCAATTGGTTGCTTTTAAAGATTGCAATCTTTTCAGGATCAAATAAATGGTGATTGCAACATTTTAATTAGTAATTTCTTAGTAAAGTCAATCTATGTCGTCTTTAAATATGAATCTTTAAATATGAATGAAAATATTTATTTTGGTTCAATATTAACTTAAGGCACATGATTTAGGTTAGATTGTAATTGTACGTCTATTAAAATAAAAATCAACGTGGTAACAAATTCTAAGAAAATTGAAATGAATCAATAATTTTTTTAAAGGATGTTTTTGTTTTTTTTAATCGTGTGATTTTCAAGAAAAGATGAAAACACATACCATTTAATATAATAATAATGGCCAAGAATTTAACCTTATTATCAAACGGCTGGCACGATTAAATTAAAGCCAAGGGCCAAATTTTCGACCACGTTTTGTTGTACGGGCCACTTTATGTCAGCAATGAAGAGCCAAATATTCTGTTCCAAGTGACTTCAAATAACTCCACAAAAAATAGTCCAGCGGTGTTAAATTGCACGGTCTTGGAGGCCACGACACAGGACATAATAAAAATAAAAAAAATAAATTAGGTGGCGCAACAGTCCATTGAAAACTAGGGCCTAGTGACTTAAAACTCTCAACCATTCCTGTGTGCGAGTAAAGTTGTCAGGGATGGAGGGGACCTACAATTTTAAGCCGAAACCGAACGAATTTGTCAATTCCTTGAAAGAGGCAGTATCCGTAAAAACTTTTTTTTAATTAAGGTGGCACAGGTTAGGATTGAACCCAAAACCTCTGGTATGACAGCCCTACACACTAACCACCACGCCACGGGTACAACCAGGACATAATAATAAGCTCAAAAAATTTTGTTTTCAATAATTTGATTATTGTTTCATTGCTTCGAGCGACCCGAGCCAAACATTTTTTTGGTAATACATTTGCACAATTTGCAAACGTTGTAAAGGAGTAAGTCTATTCATTATGAAATGTCAAACTAAACTCAGCATGTGACAGGTGTCATAAAGATGAACCCAAAAAGAGAAATACTTAAAATAAACCATTTCTAACATTGAATTCGAGTAAAATTGTTCTTATAAAACAAGAATCAAGATTCTAAAAATGTATTTTGTTGAGCGGTAAAGAAAGTGATACCAGACACTACCTCCTGAAAATGGCTAAATCGACAGTTCCGAAAAAGTATACTCTTAATCTTCAGTGGAGTTAAAAAATTGAGGAGGATAGGATGAGAGGGCTGAGATCCAAATCACTAAAAAAACTGCAGGCATTCCAAAAATTTTGTGGGCACATTACAAATAAATTATGATCTTTGTGGTACCCAAATATTAAGACGTTAAACCAAAATAACCTTTCATCAGCATAAATTTGATTTCAGGCCAAGATGTGACAAAATACTTTGTCCAAATTTATTAACTCTTCAACATAAGGAAAAATACGTATCCTTTTGTATAAGATAAAAGTTATTGCTTACACCACCACC
Source organism: Eupeodes luniger (assembly GCA_951509635.1). Lineage (NCBI taxonomy): Eukaryota > Metazoa > Arthropoda > Insecta > Diptera > Syrphidae > Eupeodes > Eupeodes luniger. Next base: position 5,004,788 of record OX608074.1, read on the forward strand.
CTACCCAAAAAATAAATGATTCATAAATCCTTTAATGGTTTGGTTGTGTCCTCTGCTAATTTCTACAAGCTGTGAAACAAGATTACTTTTCTTATAACTTCCTATAATAACTTATCCAGTCTGTTCTTCTTCTATTTATAAATAAATTTCTAAAGAAAATCCTTTTACAAAATGTTTTTAATAATTCTTTTGAAAAGCTTCCTACTTTTTATACTCATCAAGAGGCTGGACAATTTAAAATACTTGCTATATAGGCCAGACTTGACACAGTCTGATTTGAGTAGTAAAACGCAGGGGAAGGTATTAGTGCATAAGAAATAAAGTGTTCATCATTAAACCGCACCACAAAATGAAGAAATCCTTAACCAAATATATTATGGTTATTTTTATCGTTCATATAATTCAAAGGAAATCCCATTTGTTGTTAAATACAAAATATTGTAGGTATCTATAAAATGTATACGAAGGTGTTCACTTTTCATATTCTACTCTGCTCTCATGCTATATAAAAGGAGAAGAAAGGACGAAGGAAGGAAGGATTTTCTTTTCATAAAAGAAGAATTTTGTAGCCTTGAAATAATGACACACAATGCTATATTTTCTTTTGTCATTAGCTGATAGCACTTTATGTAGATTTTATGCTGGAAGGAAGATGCCTGCAGAGAATGAAAGAGACGACAATTTACTATTAGTATTAAGGACCAAGGAGTATACCGAGGACCATTACCTATAGAATAGGTATACGTATATCGTTATACCTCGTTGCCCATTTTTGAATGAAGAAGAACGAAATGAGGAAAGTTATTTTATGTCAGTGTCAATCAAAATGTCAGTCGTCCGAGATCCAAGTCTGAACAAATTGTCCTGTTTCACCCGAAAAATGTTTTACACACTAACTTTTTGTTCATTCAGTCGTCTCTGATGTTCTGGTTTATAAATACTGTCCTTACTCTTAAATGAGCCATCATCATCATCATCATCTTCTCTTCATCACCGACTATTTGAGCAAGGAAAGGTTTTTTGTTTTTGTTGCAAATTCACTTCGGGTGGCCGGCGGCGGCGGCGGTCGCCAAGCAAGACGCTGCTGATGATGTTGATGCTGATAATGATAACTATGATGTTGATGAGATGATTTATTATACCTTAGTTTTCTTCAAGGACTTGCAATTTCTTCATTTCTCTTCTTTGTTTTCAATACTTTCTACTTTTCTAAAGTAGTTTACCGAAGCATAAAACTACATATTTTCTTGAACAAAATTTTATATCAAATTGCTAGCTCAATTATTGTCCTGCATATCCTTGTGTTTGCATAAGTTTTAACATACTATAGGTAAGGCAAGTTACCTACCAACCTCTCAATGAAAATTGAAGGAAACTTATGTAGAAACTTGGGGTTTTGGAGAACTTTAGCTCCTTGAAAATGCAGAAGCATTAAATTTCAAAATGCTTAGGAAGTAATCTTCTACCATACTTGAAATGCACACTTGAAGGGAATGAAAATATTTCTCTTGATTGGTCTAGGATTAAGGGTATTTTCTCGAGAAAGAGTAAAGTAATTATACTTTAGAAGTAGAAACATTTTATTTAATCAGCTTATGACATTCAGGCAAGATGAGGAAGTTTCCAGTGCTGGATTAATAAATGCATGACTTTAAATAAAGTATTTTCTGATGTTTCTAAATAGGTTAAAGGTTACATGCAAAGTTTGAACGTAAAAGGCAACATTGTAAATGATTAGCTCACCTGATCCAAACCAGTTGGGGTTAAAATTCTGAAAGAGAAAAAATTTGTTTACTAAAATTATGCAAAATATGAAAAAAAACTTCAGAAATAAAAAGCTGAATTTTTGCAAGGAGGAACAGAAGTTTCAAAAAATGGAAATCCGACAAAAACTATAAATTTCCAATTCGTACCCTGAATTAAACGACACAATTTATTTCAAACCTTTAATTTTTGTGATCATTACAGTGTCTTAAGCGCCATTTACCATTGTATCAAGCGCCAATGTCTTGACCACGAAAATGTACTAAGCGACAAAAACTTCTTATCTGATTAAAATTTCTCCAAATCTGATCCTTCCATTATAAAACACAACAAAATAACTAAATGAGACGTTTTTTTTGTTTCCTGAACACTTTAAAAATGTCGCTTAATACATTCTTACGGTCGAAGGTATCGATGTATTTTTGCAATAAGTCAAATTGTCATTTAAGGAACTTTGAAACATATTTAGTCAACATTAAAAGTTGTATTTATTTTTCAAATTATTCGGCACGTCAAATTAATGTTGTGTGGTGATTTGATAGGATTTTATTTTTTTATAAAACATTTGTGGAGTGATTAATTTTTAAATATTACCGAGAGTTAATGACAATATTTTGCATAAGAAGAAATATGGTTAAAGGTAACTTTTTACATTTTCACTTGCGACAAATTGGAGCTAACGTCAAAATTGGTTATCCGAAATATCGGTTATTGAAAACTTAACTTTAAGTCCCGGCAAGGATTCATACACATTGTATTAATAGAATATCAAATTAAGCTTTTAAGCTGAATCAAATTTTAATACTTTTCGAAAATTCGAATTTTCTTAAAAACGCTGTGATACATTAGTATCCAATTTTATCCAATGTTTTTTTTTTTTAAGTAATTGTAGTGTTCTAAGATTCATAATTATTTCCGCAACCAACTGTATCATAATAAATATGATTTAAGATCATTAATATAAATATAAACCAGCATAAGTGTTCATATATGCGTTTCGCCCCGATAATGGTTGGGCTCATCAGAAGATGACCATTACACCTTGTCTTGACGCATATTTTCCCGAATAAATCGACATTCCATATAATCCGAGCTGCATAGAGAAACTGCGAATTATATAGTTGCTACAAGTCTTCAAAGAAGATAAATTGTAGGTATTTTTTGCCTTCCTATGGGACTTTTTAAGAAAAATATTTGACTGTTAACAGTCAAATTGTTTTTTCCGAACACCGTTTATTTTAATAAATAAGATTTAAAATCATGAATATAAATATAAACCAGCATAAGTGTTCATATAGGTATGCGTATGTACCCGCAGAGTATTCGAATCGAAAATAAATGCGTACCATTTTTATTAGCAGTTTCTTAAGTTTTTAAAAATAGTCTAGATGGTAGAGGTGTGAGAAACGTTATGTTTCGCTGGATAAAATCATTCTCGAGGAAATATCTTGTAAATATTTGAGTTGATACATATTTTATTCAGTATTTGGAATAATGATAACTTTGTTAAATTGCCATAGTAAAAAAACAGCCATTATTTTTCTTTGAACGTCCTTTCTGTGTATACAAACTTAAGGTTTTTGGAAATTCAATTTTTTAAACATGTCTGTTTTTCAAAATTCAGCTTTTCTTAACTCAAAAACCAGTTTTCTAAATTTAAAGCTGAATTTTTGTAAGAGTGAGAAGAAATTTGAAAGGCCGAAAAAAGAAACAGGTTAACAGAGAAAATTGTTTTTAATAGTTTTAAGATACTATTTCTAGACCTATTAGTTCTTAGAGCTCTTTATGAGGTTAGTAACCTTTTAGTACTCTGTTTTTAAGTTTTTGAATTCAAGGTATTCCATAATTACTCATCATTTTTTAATATTCAAAATTAAAAACGCGTTTATTTTGTACTGCCTTTTTAAAGGTTGCCAGACTTGGACAATTTTCAACCGATTTACTTGCAATTTGGAGTATATTTTTGAAAGAACATTTTAAATTATATGATGTATTATTTTATTACATTGCGTATTTCATTTGATATTAACAATTATGAGACGATTTTGTAGCCAAAATTTGCATCTTGTACTTAAGAAGTCGTGATAAGGCCAAAAATCAATATATCGCAAAATTGCGATATTTTCCTAGGAAAATAAAAATAATTCATTAAGTCATTATAATTTAAAAATAACAGAGGCTGGACTAACGAGCCGTGGAACCTTGAAAAATAAATTCACTCCAAAAACGTTACCCAGCCACCATTTTAAAATGTATCACTTAAAAAATGATATAAAACACCAGTTCTGTAATTCTGATATTTTTTTAGTTTTCCTGAAAAAACGTCCACAAAAAGCCCCTTTTTCGACCTCTAGGGTATCCTAGCTTTATACAACGGACCATGAGTTAAATCCAGTATTTCCGATTTGTTTATTACTTCTTTATGATGTTGGTCTAATTAATAAATCAAAGTTTCTGACCTCAAGCGCCGAATGCATTACGTTCAAAAATCAGAAAAACAGCTAAAAATTCGCCTATTACTCAAAAGGAGAATGTTTTTTAATGCAATCATGTTCTACAGTTTTAAGAAAAATTAAGTAACTACAATTTGGGCTTAAAGTTTTAAATCAGAACTAACCGTTTTCAGAATACAGTTGTTCAAAAATTAGGTTAAATAATTTTTTTTACAAAAAATCGACGAATTAATTCTAAAATAACAGAAAAAGACAATTTGCATTAATTTTGGAGTGAGAAGATTTGGCTAATAATATTTTTTAGTCATGTAGTCTTCCTTCTGAAGAGCCATTTCCGTAAATCCGATAGATCTAATTTTTTTAAGGTGTTTATGACCAACGCCTTAAAACAATTAAAAAATTTTACCTTCAGGTTTGAAACATGGCAAAAAATCGACAAATCAGTGAAAATCGTTAGTTTTTGTTCAAGTATTGCCGATTTGATTTAATAGTTTTTTCAAAACAATTTTCTTAATTTTGAGAATAATCCCATCTCTTTATACCCAATATTTTCCAAAATACATACTTGTTTCGAAAGTATGAAAAAACCACTGAATTTTTTTTTAAGGTAATTTCAGCATATTTCAACGCTATCACCCGTAAGAAAATATTTGTCGTCAATATATCTGCAGGTCGACGAAAACAGCTATCCTGAAATTACCATTGATTTACATATATTCTCAGGACCGTTAAATGTCAAGAAATGTAAAAATTTTCAATTTGACAAACCGTACTGATTTACAATAAATTTGAATAGGAAGTTAAAAATATGCATAAAGATCGATAAGGTGAAAAAGTACTTTTCTGGCTTTTTTAAATAAATTAAAAAAATTAAAGGAAGGAAATAATTGGAGGAAATTCGTTTCTGATAAACATGTGTTGGGTTTTAGACTCTAACTTTATAAATATTTTGCTCTTGAATGTTTGCCTACAAAATTCAGGCATTTAAATTTCTGGCTTTCAAAAAATGTCTGTTTTATTGATTGTTAAAACTTAATAACAAAGTTTCAGAAAATAAAAGCTAATTTTTTTAAGGGTTACCAGAATGTTAAAGAACTGAATTATTAATTAAAACAAGGTAACAGTGAAACATTTTCCTAATACATAGTTGCACCTTTACGTAAAATATCATTTCCAGCTCTATCAGTTCTTTTTAAGGTCTTTTAATTTAGGAGCTGACATTTTTGTACTGAATGTTATTCTTTATACAGAACTTTGAACCAACAATTCATAGCATAGCTGAATTGTTAGAAAATCCAAATGTTTTTGAAAGAAGATGAAATATCGTACGAACATCAAAATTAAAAAGATCCAGAAAGAGTGTCAATCTTTTGCGTTCCAATCTAATTTATGTTTGAAAAAATAAATTTAAAAAAAAACTTTTTGCTAAGTTATTTTGTAATGCCATATTTCGCTGAAAAGTTTGTATGTTTCGTTTGTTCAAAGTCTAAAAGTAAAATTCCAACTGCTTTAATAGCCTTAATTGCTTTTAATTAAAGATTAAATCTCTTTTATTGTTTCCTAAAACAAATCCATTGTGATTTACAAATTTTCTATTTGCTGTCATATTACAAAAATATGTATGTACAGTAGCCGGTCCTTGCACAACTTTTAAATTCACTTTTTTCATAGACCGAAAATTATAAACCCCTTGAGAAGAGTTTTCTGACTTAAACTAATGCGAATTTCCTATTCCCTTGGGCATTATATGAGGAACTTTCTTGTTGAACACAAAATCTTCCATTTATGTATATAAAATTTGTATAAAAGTCAGGTATATGAATTCTATACTTCTTTCATTTCATAACTCTAAGGTTTCTAGGTGCAAAATAGTGTACAAAGTTATAATAAGAAACGAACTCGAACTCGATTACGACAACTCAAGCTCTAAATAGGTACACGACTGGTTGCATAGTTATGGTGATGGTGACACGTTTTGTCATTTCACCTTAATATTTAATTAAATTATGAAAGGAAAAGCTTAAATGTAGGTCACAGAGAGAGAGCGAGTTATGGGATTTGAACTTGTTTATATTTATTAAAAAATAACGTAGGAAAAGAGTTTGACGATGGTGTGGAGCTATAGGGGTAACAAACAAAAGAAAAAACTGTCTTTGACTGTTGAACATAGAGCTCTGGGCATTAAACTAATGACACCAATATTAGGTATAGAGACGGAACTGCCTTAAGAGCAAAAAGGGAGCTGAAAAGGGTGTCTTAATAAGGGGTTTATTTTACATTTCTCTGATATTTAATTTTAGTTCGCCAGCAGGAAATATTATGGATCATGAATTTAAATAGGGTTTAGCGTTTTCTATTTATGTCATTCATTGTTGATGTTTGAAGCTTCGTTACGTCTTATTTCAAGAAAATATTTTCAAATACTCAGATTTACCTAAAGGACCAAGCAAGGATAGAGTGAAATTTGTATTAAACGAAGGTTAAACTTTAATGGAGGAGAATTTGAAGTGATTGAGCATTTTTTTTTTAAGTTGATTTATTCTTTGTTGCATAAAAGATTTAGTTTTTTTTCCTCGAATTGAGTGCCTCGCGTTGCAACTATTTCAATTTTGAAGAGGCTTCCACTTAAATTTATTTTTGAATTTGAAAAATGTTTTATTCATTTTTGCAGGAAATTTGTATTTATATGAGAATAGGCTTAAAATGTGATTCTAGGACTCTTCATTAATAGTTATTATATAAATTACTTTGATAGACAAATTTTATATAATTCAAGGAATTTGATTCCATTCATTATGACCAATATTAATTAATTGGCAACATATTTGATTGAGGTTATGATTGATGGATGACTATGATTATGTGCTACATCAAGAGTTATTCAATTGAATTTCAACAGTTGCTGTTTGGTTCATTAAAACAAAGTAGATGATGTGTAAGCTAATTAACAACATTCCTTGCTTATTTACTCCTAAACATAATTTGTTAGCATTTACATACTCGTATATGTATGAGAATTTAATTATGTAAATTGCATTTTATTATGAATTTGATAAAAAGCCTTTACACTTTAAAATGTGACCTTAAGCTACATTACCAGGGGCCTGATTATGATTTTCGCGCATCGTTTTCAATTCGACCTTTCAAATTCGACTCTCGTCGTATTTCCTTATTAACGAATTCGCGGCAAAGCGAAGATAGTTCTTCCTATATTTCAGTGATTTGACACTTTTGGTTTGACTTTTTCTTCCTATATTCCAGTGATTTGACACTTTTGTTTGACAGCTTTCCACAAATGTTGTTTTGTTTTGATTGAATTTGTGCGGTGATTTATTCAATAAACAATATTAAATTCAAAAAATGGATTTACATAATTATGGTGTATATTTATTCTGAAAGGGAGGAATTTGTTGCAATGCCCTTATTTTTCTTCATAAACTCGACGAGAGCCAAAAATTGATGTCCAGGATTTTATTGCTCTTGAACTCTTTACTCAAAGTCTTTTCTTAAATTTAAGTTCTGAAACCGAAAAAAGGGCATTTTATGCATAAAGTTTCAAAAACAATTATTTCAAAATCACATGTTATTTAATATTTCACCTCATCAAGTCTCGGAATCATTAAAATTCAATGATAATGAAGTTTATTCATAAATTGTTCACCCAGGCGTATACCTACTTTTTTCAAATTAATTTTATGATTATTGAAAGTTTTGTGAACTTTTTCAGTTCATAACCATAATAATATGGAATAATCATTAAATGATTAATATTTCCTGCAATATGCCACCATAAGAGCGGAAATAAAATGTACAAAATCATCATGCATATATAATTTACATTTGTATAAAGTTTGTTAAAATGGCTGTTATGCATATCCTGCCGCAGTTATTACCTATTAACATGTTATGATAATGTAATAAAATAATTTTTAAGTAATTTCAAATGATTTACAGACAAATTGTTAATGAACAAACGTACATCTGAACTGAACACCCACAGGCAGATGAACATGAATACGAAATTATTATTAATAAATTATTATCATTATTTGTATAACTGTCTCGTTTGTAAATAAAATAAAAACAGCTGTTGCTTAATCGATTTTCATGATTGAACATACCAAACGCTGCTTCCTACATTTTATTTATCCAATAAAATACTTGTTTTGTCTTTATTTGTTTATTTGATAAAAATGCATTTTAATGATAAATCCGGAATGTTTTCCTTTGTCGTATCAAAATGATATATATTTTTCAATTTTTGAGTGATTGAGTGAAATATAAAGACAGAAGGTATCTTTTTGAAATTATTGATGTGACATATGAACTTTCAATCAAAAACGTGTGGCTTATTATTCTGATGTAGGTAGGAATGTATTATTTGAAAATTCTGTGAAAATGTATACAAAATATTTTTGAAACTCCTCACTATCACAACACCACCGGTAGATTTTGATTGATTTGAAAAGAAAGGAATGCCAAGCGGAGATGATGTGAAAGGAAATCAATATAATTGCTTTTTTCAAGTTATTTTTATACTCGTAATGCGTTAAAACGAGACACGTTCTTTGGGAATTTAAACAATCAAATCTATTTTCAAACTTTAAGGACAAGAAATACAATTTCTATGTAATTTTTAAAGTATCTTTTTTTATTCATTTATTTAAATCTTTATTAACACGTAAATAAATTCCAATGCTAATATTTAGCGAGCTTTAGCTACCACGACTACCAGCTCGAGAATAAGCCTGGGGCAGGAATTTAAAATAATTGTATTTTTTCTTAAGTACTAAAACCTGTTTTACCAAAATAAAATTAATTAATTTTTAAATATCATTTCATTAATTTCTCATTTTGCTAGAAAAAGTAAAAAAATATCCTCAACTTTGAAAAGTACTTCGACGTAGCTTATTTTGCTGAAGTATTTTTAAGAATTTATCATTTGTCTAGGTTATTCTTTTTAAACCCCATTCAAATTTTATTAAAAAAACAAAAACAGAGATTTCGTGTGGCATTTTATTTTTTCTTAGAATTAAAAAATGTTATCACGAAATTAACCTTTATCCTACGCAATAACAATTCTTACTAAGCTATTTTAATTTATGTTAAAAATAGTTAAATATGCTTTTAAAAAAGTAAGCCGAATTTCCACAATTAATTTTTTTGTTTATTTTATGTTAATTAAATCTTTTTGGTATAAAAAATAAGATAAAAAGGAAACACCAAATAAATTTATATGAACGAAAATATTGGTAGAGATTTCCTGAAATTAAGGATTTACCGTTGAGCAATTTTCTCCTTGTTGTCCGTACACATTTATTATAGATCAAATTATAATTATTACTATAAGTTCAAAGAATTGATACTTTATTTTTTAATGTATCATTTCTTCGAATAAGTGGAAAATTTATTTGTATGCAAATAAAATCTCTTCACAATTTCTGGGAATTTTTTAGAATTATGAAAAGGAATTGAATTCAGGAAAAATGGTAGTGTATTATATGGCAATTAAATTTTAAGGTTTTGGTTTTGAGTCTTAAAAATATGTTTTATAATGTTATTAAAAGCAGACAGTTTTTGAGTTCCTAGAGAAAATAAAATGATTGAAAATGAACTGGTATGCGATTGATAACATTTTTACAAAACCTATTTTTTACAATAAGTCGAATTGCTGAAAAATTTCAAAAAGTATGCAAATAATATTTAAGGATTTAGCTGTTTTTCTGCGGAATATTTGGGAAGTAAAATAGTTACATATTTTAGAAGGATTAAATTTATTTCTTAGAAAACCGTCAACAATTAAATTAAAAAATTACCACTCCACTTTTGAAGCAATACAAAAACATATTTTGTTAAGAAAATTTTTTTTAAAAATTATAGAAAATTTCATAAAAACCTATCGGGCCGTTTTTGACAAAAATTCGAATTTTCGTTAATTAATTTTAATGTCAATACCTTTATTTACTCTAAAGGCATTAAAATCGAAAATTGGTTTTTACCAGTTTTGTCAAGTGCGTTTTGTAGATTCTTTTTTTTAATGAAAAACTGAAATTTAGATTTTTCTAAAAATTCAAATAAATTTTTACGAAAATACGTTTTATGCCATCAATTTCATTTGAAGGCAATATCTTTAATTGTTGAGCCTAAAGCCTAGTACATACTTGTGAACCATCTCGTGAACTCATACAAATTTCGGTTTTTGGTTCACCCGTGAACGTGCTCGTGAAGCTGAGTGGAGAACAAAGTGGAGAGTTTTCGTTCACGGGCAATTCACGTGCAAAATGTACGGGAACTGTTGGTGAAGCTTTGACATTTGGTTACAAAAAAAAGGACAGTTTTCAATTTGTACTGAATACTGATACTGGTTCCTCATTTAAAGTTTGTGGCTGCTTTGCGTGTGGTTTAAAAAAAAAAGTTAAAATGCATTTATATGAAATAGAATACAAATGTTCACAACGTGTATTCGCAAGTGTGTACCAGTGAGCAATTTCAAAAGTTCACTTTCTCCACTGGCGAACGTTCACTTCACGAGGAAGTATGTACTAGGCTTAAACCTATATCAACATCAGTTAATGTTTTTCCTTGTTTTTACTTGAGTCGAAAACCAATTTTTTCTTGTTCTTGTAGATTGTGGTGTTTTGTAAAAAAAAAAAAATTTGTCAGTTGTATTTTTCTTAAAAATTAACTAACATTTAACAACAATATTTTGCATATGGTTAAATAAGTTTGATTTTAACATCGGTTTTTATATCCGAGATTTTTAGTGGAAAACCAATTTTTAACTATTTTAGTAGCATTTTTTGAAAATTTTCATTTCTAGTAAAGCAAAATGCATGACTGAATCGTACGAACTTGCTCATGTATCCAAAAACAATATGTTTAAAAAATGTTTCCTCTATTCTAAGAATTAAAAATGTACCTTGAAAAAAAGTTTGTTTTAAAAACTTAAATGAACTCTGATTTTTCAAAAAAAAAAAAAAAAACTTAATTTTTCAAAATTTTTAATAGAAAATCGTTGAAGCGTTTTTTTTTTTTTTAATTCATTTTGTATTTCTAAAATTTTGTAATTTGAGCTTAAAAATATTTTTAGTATACAATTATTTAGAATTTATTAATATGCGTTTTATTTTTGATTTTCGAAAAAAAAAATTGACCCGTTTTTGAAACCGTTTGAAACCAAGTTTTTAAACCTTAATTTCCAAGTTTGAACTCAATCCTTGGGATGTAAGGGCGAGGATAGACAGACAGACGGATGGAATCGGGGGACCCACTTTTTTTGTCTCTTCTACCATTGTAACGTCATATTTGATTAAAATCTTGAGTTTGGAATTTTTACGAATGCAAATTGCTTCGAGAGATATTTAGGGTTAAAATCTGTCAAGATCTGTTAAATAAAATTTATTTAAAGTTGATATGCGTGACGGTTCCTCAGATATGGCCGACGAAAGAAGGTATACTCGAGTCCACGAATGTACAGGCGTTTGAAAGAAATTACACACGAACACACAGAAATTTTTTATTCAGGTTCAAAGGACGTTAAAACGTCGAGAAATGTCAAAATGTTTAATTGTTCAAATCGGACCGAAAACATTTCCATGGAAAATTAAAAAAAGCCTGACATGCATCTGCTTCAAATCTATATTACCAAATTAAAATTCAATCAACCTAATCATTTAGGCTAATGAGACATTTTTCGACTTCTCTGCCATGGTAATGTCATATTTAATCACAATCTCGAATTCAAATTATTATTTTACGAATGCGATACTTGCCATGTAGGTCCTGAACATTTTTATCTTGAAAACAAAATTTTCCCAGTTCTTGAGATATGGGTGACGAAAAAATGATTTTCGTGCGCAAAAATTTGATCATAACGTTAACTCTCATAATTTTTCATAATGGCCTTTGAAAAATCTTTAAAAACCTTTTAAATAATACTTGAGAAAAAAATTATTCAAAATAGGATAAATTTCATGTTGATTGACGATTTATGATGATGAATGTTCGTCTAAATATATAATTTATCATTTTTTTCTTAACGAAATCAATAAGCTTGAAAATTATCGAGTAAAGATTTAGAAAAGTTTTGTTACATTTCCTGAACCCAGCTCATCCCGCATAAGGCCTACATACATATGTATATCTTACTTTGATGACATTAAAAATAACCCTAATTCCAATAAAATAAATGTCCTTTTGATCGAAATTCACTACCTCTTGGTATACAAAAAAGCAAACGGTAACAAGACTCCTCATTGAAAATGTTTCCAAAACCCTTAAAACTTACAAAAAAAATGCTTCAAAATTTCAGATTATTGTTTAAAATCAAAATCACAAAAACCAATCTATCATTCACGTGTTTGTCAAGTCCTATCACTGATGGATTTAATATCCTCAAAACAAATGTAATAATGCAAAAAAATAAACTATTTCAAAACTACACACATCAAAATCCGTATGTGAATAACGTCGTACCGCGAGTATTATTTGATCCTGACAAGTTCAAGTTTTATTACATTGTTTTTCAACATCAACATCAACAAAACCAAAATCCATCCAACAAAAACTGCCATTCTCGTGGGTATTTGTAAAGCATATATAGAAAGCAAAGAGCAAGGATATCCGTATTTATGTATGTATAAGGCTTGTGTCAGGAGTACACAACCCCTTCCCACTTACAATCCACATTTCATCAATTTGAATTCACAAGAGTAAACGGACACGTCACCGCAATGCACGCGGAATGCAATTGCACTAAGTCCTGTGTGCGATGCGAGTATTGTGAGTTTTTCAAATAAACAAATAAACAATGGTTGACCCCGGAATACGGTAACGGTATGTAGTTTATATTATATGGTCGGAATAAAATTGATTGTACCTTAAATGAAAAACAAGCAATATCAACCACCTTGTCCGCATTCCCGCATTCTTCCTTATGTGTGGGGGTAATTTGTTTTACACTCAGCTTAAAAAATAAAAATCTAAAAGTTTTAGAATTTTCTCCTTTTTTTTACTGAACACCTTCCTACGTATTTGTAACTCGAAAGAGTGTTAAGTGACATAGAAATGCTTTTGAGGAGATTTCGTATTTTGAGTGTGAAAATTTATTTTTCAATTTTAAATTTTCCTGGTTGGGGGAGAAAATGGAATCATTGTCAAATGTATCATGAATAATTGAAGAATTGAATCAATTTTGTTTTGTTTTTCATTTCTGAGGGTGAAAATAAATTTAAAAAATACACCACTAGAGGCAATGTGATGTGTGCTTTTACATATTTGGAAAATTTGTAATTTGAAAAAATGTAAATTCATGAAGTATCTGCGTGTAATGTGTATAATGTACCTATGTTATGTTTTAAAGATAACAATTTTTGTATCCTGGAAAGTAATGCTTTTATGTTTTTATTTTTGCAAATTTTATGAAAAGGAAATTGAATTTTTGTCTTATGAAACATATCCCTAGTGGGTATAGTGAGTCGTAATCACGAGTTATCTTTAATAAGAATATCACTTCTGAATTCGAAAACAATTTTTAATAAGATTTTGTCATTTTTTAACTGAATGTAGATATTCTTTAATGTAAGCAAAAGTTTCCAGATTTAAATTGAAACGAAAAATATTACAATATTTGAAAAGTTAAAAAAGCAATATTTTTAGGAATATTTTCGTTACCAAATTGTATCGAAGATTATAGAATAATTCAAACTGCGTTAAATGTCTTTTATTTTCTTAAAGTCTTTTCTCTAGAATTTTGTAGTTTGTAATTTTAATTTGAATACTTAAAATCGATTTCGAAAACACTTATTGACTTTTAGTCTGTAAATAACTACAATGAGATGTGCTCAAAATCTTTAAGAGAACGCCATGATATTTAAAACTTTTGGTCGTAAAACGTGAAAGAGGGGTTTTTTCTGTTTATTTTTAAACCTTGGCTTTTTGAAAAGTTGAATTTAAGAAGTAAGATTAACCCAGGATTTTTTATTTTTAAATAACTTTTAAAGACGGATTTTGGATTTAACTTTTAAAGGTATTGCAAAATTATTTCTGGTACTCAAAATTGTGGCTCGTTTATCTCAATACTACAGTTGGCTGGTCTTTTAATAGTTTTAAACTAATTGACTTAAAATTTTGAATATTTACTTCTTTAAAAATGTACTGCTTTTTTGGAAATACGTAACATTTTTTTACACCGGATAGTTTATTTCATATTGACAATTATCATACGAATTTTTTAATTTCTACTCTAGATGGGCGCTAGCTATTTGACCAAAAATCAATAGGTTACAAAAATCCTACCAACCTGTATCGAAGTTATTATGTTTCCAATTCAATTCCAATCGGTTCCAAAAATTATTGGAAGCAGTCAATTTTTTTATAAAAAAATTCCATTTCTCAATCTCGATTTATTTTGTAATATTTCTGAAAAACAAATCTCCAAAAGACTATTTTTTCTAACTTTAATTCTTATCTGTGGGTAATTGTTAAAATATAAAATATACATTTTAAATAAATGTGTGATTGAAAAATGTTACTAATTTAAGCATTTAAATAAAATACTTTTTTAGACGTGAGGTTTTCAATCTGATAATACTTTTTTCGGAAACGGTCTTTTTGACAGCTGTTATTTGAATTATGCATAGCTAAGTTTGTCATTTCATAATGAATGGAATACTGCTGAACAAAATTTCCAAATCGTGCAAATTTTTTAACGAAATAGTAATAATACCAATTGCTAATAACAAAAAGTGGTCAAGTATTGGCACCCTCGGCTGGTATTCGGGGCAGCCACTTCTGCCACTTTCTTAAAATCATTTTTGAAACAAAATGGCAAACCCTTGTTTTTTATAACAAAGCATAATTCTTGGCCATAACATTGGACCACACGCCTTTTATTTCCTCCTAAAAATCACACGTTGAAAAACTCGTAACGACCACTCTAATAATGTTAAACAGAGTCCTAACAATCCGAAAAGTGTAACAGGGTGTCTACTTGTTGGTTTTGAATTTCCGTTAATCGAAACAACTGAAAAATATTAAACTAAGTAAGGTATTCTACATTCATGTAGTGTGGCTAAAGAAAGAATCTAAGAATCTTGAGAGTACGTTCGAAACTGGGTTAACTGATGAGCATTACTAGAAATAAAGGTTATGATGGATGGACTCTTTGAACAGAGAAGCGTAAAGGGCTATTACACCGGAGCACTGTTTATGTAAATGAGGCTTTAATGTTAGCAAGTTTTGCATTCCTACAAAATTTTGAATTCGAGATCTTAATTAACATGAAATTACGATAGTATGGAAGTCGAAAATGTAGGCCCCGTGATTCCGTCTGTCTATGTGTCTGTTCTCGCCCCTACAGCCTACATCAGTCGGTCGATTGAGTTGAAACTTGCAAAGTAAGCTTTTAAGGAGATTTTCGTTCGATATTTTTTTGTATTTTTTTAAGACCGAAAATCGCATTTGCAAAGGTACAATTTTTGTCAAAAATGGGTCAATATTTTTTACGAAATTCAAATTAATAAAAGTATGTATGTTTATAGGCACAAAATATTTGCTCATCAAAAATATTAAAAAAAAAAGGCTGCGATGCAACCCACATTGATAACTTCCCATCCCGTCTGTCGATTTTTCTTGCTTAAAAGTTTGTCTATATGTATCAATTTTTACCAAATTTGCGTACTATTTTTTGTGGATTTTATTTTTTTATGAAAAGACGGACTGTTGGATTTTTATAAAAAAAAACTACTGAATATCGAAAACAATATTTTCTGTGAAATAAAATAAGTTTGAAGCCAATATTTTTAATTTTTGAGTCGAAAGTAAATTTTTACCAAGTTTTGTATTGTTTTTTTAGGTTTTTATTTTTTGTAAAAAAACTGGCAATTCGATTTTTCTCAACATTTTTCAGAATGTTGAATGAAAACAACATTTCTTATAAGATAAAATAAGTTTGAAGCCTTAATCTCAAGTTTTTGAAAAGATATTTGAGTCGAAATTCAATTTTTAATAACTTTGAATAATGTTTTTTTAGGTTTTTATTTTTTATAAAAAAAAACTGTCAATTAGAGTTTTCTCAAAATTTTATCAGGTGTCAAAAACATTTTTCTTCGTTGCACAAAATTGTTTTAGAGACGAAATCATATTTTAGTCGTAAAATTTTCGAGGTGACAACATTTTTTTTTCAGTTTTTTTGATTTATAAAAAAAACCGTTAATTGGATTTTTTCCAAAAATATATTTGTTTGGTTTCACGCTACAATTCAACACGCTAGCGTTATTGGTTCGTGAGATATTTAGGGTAAACCAACATTTTTCCCTTTTTTTTTTAAATTGCTATGGTAAAAAACACCCACGCAATTTTCTTGAGAGTCCTTTCTGCATCTTTCTGCCTTATTATCTGTATAACAAAATTTTTTTGAAGTCAATATCTCTTGTGGTTCTTGAGCTATGGACGACGAAAAAAACGTCGCAAACGTACGGACGTACGGACGTACGGACGTACGGACATACGGACATACGGACGTACGGACATACGGACGTACGGACGTACGAACGTACGTACACACGCACGCACAGACTTCTTTCTAAAAATCTTTTATTTCGACTCTAGGGACCTTGAAACGTCGAGAAATGTCAAAATTTTCAATTTGACAAATCGGACCCATTACAATAACTTCCTATGGGAAGTTAATAAGGTTTTTTTTTATTAAGTAAATGGCATTTTTAAAGACGAAACTTATTTTGAAGCTAAATTTTCAAACCTAAAGGTACTATTTTAAAACAGACTCTTTTTGTATACAGTAGCAAGTTTTTGACAGTAGTGCATTTTATTTTAATTGGTATAAATCCATTTTTATTTATAAGTAATATTTAAGTTAATGTGCAGTTAGTATTTGTTTAAGATATTTCAGCAGGCACAGTAAGCATCAGGATTGTTCTTTTTAGAAAACCATAGAAAAGAGTAGTTTGAGTCAGGCAACTGCCATGAAAAGGCGTTGTAAAAATTCGCTTAAACTACTTTCAAAAACAACATCTCAGTTTTAGTGTAAATTTAATGGTGATGTCCATTTACATTTAGTTAAACATAAAATCATAAATAGATGAGTATGTAAAAAACTTACACAAAGTTCAAAAAACATTCATTACTCGAAAATAATTATGATTCAATGCAATCAGTCTACCGAATTCTGTCAATAAAAACAACTGTGCACAAATGAAAGTAAATATATGTATGTGGAGTTACGTGAAGATGAAATAAAATAAAAATTAATACATATTTTGTATCCACATGAATTATATAAAGGACAAATATCCTTTCCACAATTCCAAGAAATCAATTTCTCTTACCAATACCTGGAAAAGCTTTTCACTTTTATAAACATACAAAAACAATTTTTTGCATTTTTATGAAAACAAAAATAAACAAACAAAATTGAAAATCGCAAAATTTTCATGTCATTCAGAGCTTTATCTTAAAATAATAACATACGTGACATCTTAAAATAATTCAGGATAATTCGAAAACGTGTCAGTTAAGGATAAGACCTTAATCGAAATAAATACCGAAAGCACATTAATAAAACATACGCATGTTATTTATTGGTTCTTGACTGAAAAAATTGAATTTTCATCTAAGCTCTGTTTACTTGAAAAAACAATATCTTAATTCATCGAAATTTGAACAAACTGCCTTGACAAATCTTCTCGTTCAAAAAATGAAAACATTTCGGGGATATTTTCTTGAAAAAAGAAAAAACCTAAAAATTATGATAATTTTACTACTTTATTAATATTTTTTGAAAGACAAATATATTTTTGAAAAATAGATCAAAGGCTTTTAACCAACCACCAACAAATTTAAAACTCAGTTTCTGAAAAAAATTCTTATCCAATTGAGCGGCAGAGCTTAAGTCTCACATGATTTTCAAAGAAACAATCCAAAAACGAGACATCACCTCAATTTGAACATTTCGTTGCAATATGTATCCTTAGCTTATTCTTTCAACGTCTTTTCAGGTCTTCTTTGATTTGGCATTATAAGTCAATAAATATTATCAACACAATTTACCCCATTTTTATGTATATAAACAAGTCTCAATTGCTAGGATTTAAGGATCAAGAAACAAGAGAAAACTGAATTCTACTTTTTCAAATCCAAGTCAATAAACGAACGATTTAGTTAGAAAACCTTATGCCATGCCGTTTTACCTTGATCCGCTTTGAAATTCAATAATATTCTGAAAGAACAAACAATCTCAAAGGAAAAACTGATTTCAAGGATTTGTGATGGGGGAGAAAAAACATAAACAACGAAGCACCACGAGGACGAACGCCAACGACGACGCCAACGACTCCAACGACGACGATGATGCATTATTTCAGATTTCTCCGAGGATAAAAAAATATGAAACAACAAAAATCAATAAAATAAGTATGCAACTGCATAAGTTCTAAAACCCCCCTCTCCTTGAATAATATGATGTACTTACTCCCTCCTCATCACCTCCCTACCAACTTTTCGATTCAACTTTGTGGAAAGCCATATTTGGTTAACTGGGCTAAAATAATAATGAAAAAGAAGAAACAGTGCGGAGGAAAAAAAGGATATCCACTTTCATTGTTAAGATAATCTTTCAACCTAGGGCTCTTTATACAAAAAGTGGTTGGTTTTCTAGAAAAATGGAGCAATCTTGTATGAGGTTCCTCGTTCGCGTAGCATTATACATTCTTTTATCTTTACTCTATTCTATGGGTAGACACGTTTTTGTCCTGATTAGGCAAGTTAAAAAGGAAAAAAACTCATTCTATGAATTAATGAGAATCAAATGAGGTATTATACCTGAGCTCTGCCTGAGTCTGATGTATTACACGTGCTGCTCATAATGCCAGCGTTAATTACGGGTTTCTCTTTCATCTTTGATGAGAGAGACTTTTGATTGAAAATTTATATGATATCAAATAAGAATGCAATGAGTTTTTTGTTATTATATTGGGTGCTTTTTTTGGAGCTTGTGAATTTTAAATAATAATAAAAATAGAAATATTTGTGGTTGATAATTTCAAGGCGTTTGTTTTTACTTGCGATGAATATAAACTCTATGGCATTTGCAAAATACTTCAAACTTTAGTTTTAATCAAACATGACATTAAATGTTAAAAAGTTAGTCCTTACGTATTAGTTAACCTTAAATATTTAATCGATGGAGTTCAAACTTCAAACTTGGAAATAAAGGTTTTAAGCAGATTTGCTTCTAGCGAGCTCGGTCCCTAACTATCTTTATCCAGTTTCAAACGCCAATTTGGTTGAAGTCCTCTCCCACTTACATAGGTGAGTCAGCTGAATCGCGGTCGTCCTCTATACTGCGGCATCCCTGGGATTTGATTCGAAGACTTTCCTGGCTGGAGAACTGACGTTCTTAGGCTCTACATGACTCAGCTATCTAAGTCGTTAGACTTTTATTGTTTTGACTTGTGTCAATGTAAAGCCCGTACAGTTCATTATTGCATCTTTTTCTCCACTCTCCATTTATGCAGATGGGATCAAAAATCACTTGAAGAATTTTTCTCTCTAAGACGTTGTCATCTTGCCTTGACAAGATCCAAGCCTCACCGCTATAAATAACAACCGGGATCATCAGTGTCTTATAGGGGGTGAATTAAGTCATTCGAGAGAGTAATTCCAAAGAAGCAGCAATTTTCAAGAGTAATTCTCCGTTTGGTTTCAGCGATGGTGTCAGTTTCCGAATTTATAGCAGTGCCTAAGTAGACACAGTCCTTAACTATTTCAAAGTTATAGCTGTCCATGGTCACGTTTTGTCCAAAACATCGTCGTTGAATGTCTATTTTAGATGAAAACATATACTTGGTCTTTTCCTCATTGAGCACTTAACCCATCTTCTACTTTTCCGTCGAAATGCTCAAAAATGCGCCATTTTCATTAAGCTTTTATCTTCTATTTATGCCAATATCATCTGCGTATACAAGTTATTGAATGAACTTTTGGAAGATTTAGCCTCTTATGTGAAGATTCAGTTTTGTACAATTATTTCCATAAAGATGTTCAAGAAGTCGCATGACAGTGTATCAACTTACATAAAACCTTTTTTGACAACAAAGTGTCGGTGAGATAATTTCCGACCTTGCAAGAGCAGCGTGCATTCTCCTCCTAAATTGTGCACAAACAGACAAGTTTGACAAGGATGCTTAAACTATAGTTATTACTGTGTAAAATTTTACTCTATAAACTTTCCTTGTTGACGAAAGGCTTCAGAGATTCACATAATACGGCAGAAAAGATCTTACTGGCAATGCTCAGGAGGTTGATGTCTCTGCAGTTAACAAGTTATCGCCTGCTGCTTTGAATAATTGGCAGCGATGACGTCAGCTCCAGCAGCTTTTTTCAACTTCACTAACGATATAGGTACATAGCTTAGCTATCTCCACTTCGTCGAAGTCGGGTAGGTGGAATTGTTGTTTGATTCATCATCGCCGTTATACGGATTGGAGAATGAATAATCTCAATGTCTAACGATCAAAAATGTCAGCTAGTCCTTTTAACTTTTCTCATCTTAAACAAAAAAATAATTTTACTAATGTTGATATTATAGAAAAATCCAATTGACAAATAATTTTCAAGGTCTTAAAATACAAAATGTCCTTGTTTCAAAAATTGTCATTTTAAAATTTTAAACAGACTCCAATTCAATACCCGTCGCATCTCAGCCTCTTTTTCAAATTCAAATCCCGCAATTAAGAAGCATTGTTTTGGGGTTAAACTATATCTGATAAATTGATAAAACTTACTGAAAACAAATGTCAATGTTTGTCATTCTCAACTGTCAATCCATGTACAATAACCATTGAAAAAAACACCCTATACTTATGTACGTAGTTAAAGTCATAGCAAGGTTAATTAATTGAATACAAAATTTCCCGTATAATGTTTGAAGTCATAACTTTGAAGTTCACTTTGTTGATAAATATTTTACTTTGAAATATGATAAATATGTATAGTGTATATATTTTCAAAAGTAAATACATATCCAAAAATAACTTTGTGAACTTTTGGAATATGAATTTCTTAGTATTATTGTATATTTCAGAATTCTATAACATCTCTTCTATTGACTTTCCAATAATTCTTGTACTCAATTATTTTTGTTCCAGTCATTTCCTCATTTTCCGGAACTAACATAATAATTTTCAGAAGTCTTAAATTTGTAATTGATCAAAACTATTGACTTCATAAAGTGACGCACTACATCATTAGTCGAACATAATTATTGTATTTGTTTCTGTTTTTGTATGGAAATTTGACTTTCTTTTGTAAATCAAAAACAAAAGGAACAATATCAAAACCACCCACATATAGTTTTGTTCTTGAAGAGAAATTTAATTATAACCTCTACAAAACACAACAGAGAACAAAACATTTATCGCAACTTTTGTTCTTCTGTTTTTGATGAATTTTTGTAGTTGTTGGTTTCCTCAAAGTAATTCTAATTACCCACATTATTTTGGCCAAAAGCAGCATCTAATTAATCTTCTTGTTTTTTTTTTGTTGCGTGGGTGGTGTAAAGCCTTCCCTTAATTGAAGGCTTAGACGAAAAACAATTATTTCGGACTGTTTTTGAAGGTTAATTCTTTTTTCCACCTTTCGTTAGGGTTGGGTTCTTTTTTGTTGATAATTTACCTTTAATCTAAGAAGATCATCACTTATAATGAGGCACGTTATATTAAGTCATATTGCTCATACTCTCAAGGCTTGGATTTTTAGAAATATTTATGTGGTAAAATATAAGCGAAAGATTCACCAATTCGCTAGAAATTACACAAAATATGCAAATTTAAAAGTTTAAATTATCTAATTCCTTTTAAAGGAAGGATCTTCTAGAAGACACTTTTTGAGCTTTATCTTCAAATTATAACCCTATCAACATTCTAGAATACATTAAGTGAAAACACTCTCTTATCTCTTGTACATGTTATTAACCTGCCTTTTTTATTTCCTTTCAGAATCCTAAACCACTGGCAACAGAGACCTCAAAAGAACATCACCAACGAAATGGAAGAAGTCAAGCGGCTCAACTAAAAATTAATGTATAACTTTCTGCCCGACTGAAACTATAGCAACGTGGTTAACATTGATAACTATCCTTGAGATTATCATGAAACTACATTCAACTCCCAGGACTGACGACAACATTCATAGAATGAACACCTGGAATGCAAATGAATTTATCGCCACTACCATCAGATAGTAAATTCTAGAAACGGACGGACTTTCTTCTTCTGAAAGAAGACCATCTACATACAAAAAATAGCAACGGCAACCAAAACCTCCCACACAAACCAGAAGTAGAGTCACCAGAACTAGAATCACCAGAACCAGAACCAGAACCACCACCGAATAATAAACATCAATTAGAACAACTCTTATGCACATTGTTCCTCCGTCTAAGCTGTTTAAGAGGATTAAGTGCAAAATGAAGACCTACTGCTCAATGGAGCAGCTCCTTAGTTTTTATGTCCTAGCAAGTAGAATAAGTCTTTGTAGGTTTTAATTATTATTATTGTATATTTCTTTGATCCTGTGTAACAGTAGTTTGTTGAAGAATATTTTTTTGAAAACAAACAAATTATAATAATTCAAGAGACTAGCAAAGCAAAACCACATATTATACCTAAGGTATAACGTGTTGCAACAATCACTTAAACTGATGATTGACTTTAATATAACCAGCAGTTTTTACCAAAGTGCTGAGATTCCTTTTGGTGAGGCTAGTAGGTTAACCGTTGAATATGTCGACTCGGTAACAGGTGGTGAGCTGTATACGACTGCAACATCTGCCCCCATATTTGCAACCAAGTACCTCAATTTAACCTTCAGTAGTAGCTCGTATCCGAATTTTAATGATCCGATAAATTTCACGAACTCCATCAATCACTCATTATCTAATAGTACCAGGGACGCCTGGTCGATATGTAATGACGTATATGATCCAGATTTGCCTCTAAACAGGCTTGAATTCTGGATTTGTGGTGTCATACTCAACGTAGTCGGTATCCTAGGTATCCTGGGAAATATCCTGTCCATGGTGATTCTGTCACGTCCCCAAATGCGTTCTAGTATTAATTATCTACTCATAGGTCTGGCGCGGTGCGATACCGTGCTGATTATTACGTCTATCCTGCTCTTCGGCATACCCTCGATATACCCCTATACGGGAAACCTCTTCTATTACTACTATTACATCTACCCGAACATTTCGCCGGCGGTATTCCCCATCGCTATGGCCATGCAAACGGCCAGCGTGTACATGACATTCACCGTGACACTGGAGCGATACGTCGCCGTCTGTCATCCGCTCAAGGCCCGGGCGATTTGTACATATGGACGGGCGAAGATCTACTTCATCGGTTGTATCGTCTTTGCGGTCTTCTATAACCTGCCGAGGTTCTGGGAGGTAGTGGTGCTGGCGTACACGCCACCGGGCACCAACGATGTGATATACTGCGTTCGACCATCGAAACTCCGACTCTACCCGGACTACATAAGTATCTATGTCCATTGGTGCTATTTGGTAGTGAACTATTTCATACCGTTCCTCAATCTGGCAGTTCTGAATTGCCTGATCTATCGACAGATCAAGCTGGCGAATAGGGAGCGACAGCGTTTAAGTCGCACCGAACGACGAGAGATCGGACTGGCAACAATGTTGCTCTGTGTTGTGGTTGTGTTCTTCCTGCTGAACTTCCTCGCACTGTACAATAACATCCAAGAGGCCTTCTATGGCCGCATCGATGATGAACTGATAAAAATATCGAATCTCTTGGTGACCATCAATAGCAGTGCTAATTTCATAATCTATGTGATATTCGGGGAGAAATTCAAGCGGATTTTTCTTCTTATATTTTTCAAACGACGTCTCAGTCGGGACCAACCCGATCTGATACACTACGAGAGTTCCATATCGAATGGGGACGGGACGACGCGGTCTTCAGTTCGATTCTCACGACACGGGACCCAACGAAGTATGACGCGAAATGGCTCAACTTTGAACAGTGTAAGATTGACAACTGGCGCCTCGGGAACTGTCAAAATCAAACGGAATCGAGCTCCTTCGCCGGGTCCATGTGTGTATTATCCGGCACGGGATATTCAACGGTGTGGCATGGGAACGACCACAACCGTTTTGGCTTCGGAAACGTCATTGAGCTGTGATTGGGATGCAAAGAACGGACAAATGACGTCGGCTTTCTGAAATACGGCCTGTGTGCTTGCACACTTCAATTCGGCGACCCTTTAGCATCAGAAGGGAGAATTTAATATAATCTATCCTCGTTGCTGAGAATAGATGAAGTCATCTATTTAGCGGTGGCCATGTCAATAGAGACTGTGAATTAATTTTGTCAACATAAAGTTCTTCAAACATACCCCCAAAAAGCGAGGAGAATTCGACTGCGATATTTAGGCTCAAAAGCGAAGATGTGTGTCCTTAAAGAACTCCCTTATCTCATTGTACATACATTAAAAATACCTCCCCTTTGTTGAAACAAAATTTCTACGAACGCTTGATGGGTGTGATATCACTGCGATACAATCTCACTCAATTTTTACATATTTTTCTCCTTTTTCTTTCAACACAAAAAAGTCCTTGAAAATACAAATACACAAGAAAAGAAAGGACGAATTGATTGAATAATTACCATCCAAATGGAATTTGTATATTTGTGATATACAAATGAGAAATAGGATAGATTCCATCAAAAAAGCAAAAAAAAAGAAATGATTAAGATAATGTGCTCGAAGGATGATCCAAAGAACCAAATTAAGGATAATAAATAAATTTATTGATTTTATGAAAATGAGGATTAATTTGCTGCAAGAATTTTTGTTGAAATAACTTATTTAATTATAAATCGACAACGTGATTTAAGAAATTTTTCTTTTGTAATGATTTCAAAAATGCTATGAAAATATTTGGTAGTTGAAGAAGGAATAATTAGGAAAAAGTGTCCTAGAATTTTGTTAATTTAAAACACTTTGAATTAAACTATTACATCGTATCAATGCTTAAGGTCCTTAAATATCCCAAGTCATTAGAAGAGAAAATTATGAGTAGATTCGAGATGGGTGAGATTCTAAAATGAGACAATGCCTTAGAGCTGTGAAAAATTGACTTAAAAAACTGAAATGTTACACTTCTTTAAAATTAAAATTTAAAGCTTTGAGCTTTAAAATTAATTTCTTCATTCACAAAAACACTGCAAAAGCAAAAGCATGACAGAACTGGGTGTATTAACGTCAGAATTAATCCGATAACAAGCAAAAACTGACATCCTCGATTTGATTTACAAAATTCAAATTAGAAATATTTATTGAAATAATTATACAAAAATCCAACTCTTAATTTAAAACTTCATTCAACGGTCTAGTTAACATTGTCCCTATCCCCTATTTATCAACGCAGAATACCCTCAAACTTTTTATCAACTTAACCTATCACCATCCATTTTAAAGGAATGTTTTTCTTGAATTTAAAATTATTACCATCCTTAACTTAACAAAAAGCTAAAATCCCATAATTCATTACAAAACCCCACAAAACAAAACAAAAAAAAAACCGAAAGACTCATCAATAAATTCCGCCTAACCTTTAAAATCACTTTTGTAAACTCTCTCTTAACATCCATTTAACTTTAATCATTAAGAACGGCATTCTGCAAAATCATAACCATCCATCCAACAGGACCCCAAAAGCATAACAAAAATAAAAGGACGAAACCAAAAAATACTCGTAATAATAACAGAAACCAAGAGAACAAAATCTCATTTGCTAATGGGGTTTCGCATTCTTTCTTCGCCTCCAAAGCCCCCCAAAAAACGTTTTTTGTTCCTTAATTAAAATCATTTTATCCACTTTACTTTAGCCTCTGTATTTTATAATAAATTAACAAGTTAAAAAAATATCTTCTTCGAAGTGTCTGCAGGCAATAAAGATAACCACAAAACTTAGCTACTTAAACCATCCAAAGCCGGATTATACAAACCAGTCGACGAAATTGGATAACGAAGTGTTCGAGGTTCGACCCCCTAAAACCTAGCGCATCATCGGGAGTAGGGGTGGCTCTCATTTCAATAAGAAGTGTCCTAATTTCTGGAACAATTGGAAATTTGAAAAAGAGAAACACTCGAATCTGTGGGCCTGCAAATAATCATCACATCATCACCGTCGTCGTCGTAGATGAAAATCATGAGCAATCACCATTGAACATTTTCTGAATTTACTTTGGAAATTACCTTCCAGCAGGAAACGGAAATGATAATTACGAACATTTTTCATTTTGAATTTCCTTGAAGGTTTTCGTTTTTCAATTAAGGTATAATAAAATAATTCGCAATTGGATTTATTTTATTTTATTAAATTTGATTTTATTTAATTTTATTTTATTTTATTTTATTTTAAATTGAAAGAACGATAAATGATCCCTTTGACGGTTGTGTCCTTAAACCTTATCCTTAACTACGAGTTACTTTAGTACCTTAACCTTTCTAACTTCACCAAAGAATAAAAGCAAATTAAACTCAATCAAAATATAGTATATTTAAAAAATGTTAAAAATTGATTTTTTTGTAAATAAATATTAAATTAAAAAAATATATAAATTAATAAGAATAAAAAATTCATGTAAAAAGAAACGATATTTAAAAAATAAGCAGTTGTATAAGAGAAGAGAAGTGATATATGTGATTTGTAAAAGAAATTACATTAAATGTAATCTTAAGTATAAAAAAATAAATTTAATATTTTTGCATTAAAGTAATGTTCAAAAATTGTATAAACATAAACAAAATCAACAAAAATTACTACTGATATAAACAAATAAATAAAAAAGTACCATGCTTTGTTAACAATAATATTGGTTAAACTTTAAGCTTTATATAAAAACAAATTAAAAAAAAAAAGAAAACAACACACTTGAGATTATTACCTTTTTAAAAAACATAAAACAAAATATTTACATATGAATGCTTAATTTAGCAGGTTATTGTTAAAATAATAATTTATTCCAATTTAGCTTTGTTATGTTTTTTAAAAATAAAAATATAAATATTATTTTTCTATTTTTTGTTTTAAATTAAAAGTTAGTATTTTTTTTATTTAAATTAATAAAGACATTTATTTTTAAAAGTTTAATGCAAAATTTGTAAAAAAAAAATAATTAAGAAAAATAAACAACAAAACTATTTATTCTGTTACAATACGATAGAGTTTAAGTAAAAAATATATGAATATAGTTAAATATAATGATATTGCCATCGAAATTTTTTAACATAATTGAGTTTTATTTGGATGTAAAAGTTGGAGAGTGGAAAAGTAAAAATACTAAATTTGAAGGTAAGTATCAATATTTTTTAAGTTCTTCTCAAATACTAAATTATTTATAGTTTTTAGTTTTTGGATGTAATATTTTTCAACGCTAAGCAAAAAAAAACGTTTAAAAAATTAAGAAGTCTTTTAGTTTAAGGTAAGTATTGTTAAAGTCAAACGCTTACTTTTAAATAATGTCATCCACATACTTTCAATAAAAAAAAAGAAACACACTACTGCAATGAATTTATATTAGCCTGGAAATAAACTATAGAAAGGGCCGACCACAAGACGAGTACCACAGAAGACTGTATATTTTGGAAGGAATTCTACCGAGATTTTCGAATGTCTCGTCAATCTTGTCGGTTTTTTAGTTCTAGCACTTAAAAATCCAAATCTTTCAAGATTTACGTTTTACTACAGAAAGCCATACAACTTCTGGATAAAGTGTGAAATAAATCCTGAATGTATTTTAAAATATGGTTTATTGTTTAAGATTGAGTTTCAAGCAATAAACTGTTAATTATCATTGGAAAATAGTGGTATAGCTTACAAAAACAACTCAACATTATATGAAAAAACAAATCAATACTTTCAAATGGTACAGAATTTTGCTACTATGAGTTTCTAATTTGGATTTATGTTAAATTAAGTGAAAATATGCCAATTTTACATAGCAAAACTTATAGAAACAACAATTTTTTAATGATTCATAAAAATGGGTTGATCAATCAATATAACGTTAATCAGAGAATAACAACATCAACCCCTGGCTATGAGCCTTAATTTGACGGCAAGTTTTTACACTTGCTGCCCCTCGCATTATATATTCGCTTAGTTTTTGAAATTAACTAAAAGGATTTACGCAAAGATTTACTCTCTCTTATTTGGCGAAATGCTTCGAGTGAGTTCCTCTTTCTAAGCTGCCAAGACATAACAAATTCACTTCTTTGTTAACCTTTGGTATTAGCTTTGTCTATCTATATATTGATTTTTTGAGTAATGTAAAATCAATACCCTATGCATATAGGATAAACCACAGCCACCACGATACTCTCACATGGAGGCCATCCCAACATATGTTCCTGGAATTAACCAGGGGCTTCAACATATCCCGTGGTACCACGTCATCAGTGGTATGATAATTTAGTCTTTGATGAAGTGACATCTAGGGAAGATAACCCTAGCAGTGGTCGCCCGACATCTTGTGGGATGCAATCAGCCGAGCTTTATCTACAATGTACATCATTCCTAGAAATTATTTTTAATTCCACTTCAGACTTTTTTAAACTTTGTATAATTTTTATCAGTAAGTCAACCCTTGGCCCAAGGGAAGGACGACAGTCCTGTGTTTACCATCTTTTGTAAAATTTAATTTTAGGAAGGAAGTAAACCGTAGCTTCTTGCGTTCGCTCACAAGTTGAGAATTTTCTCAGTGCAGTTCTAAGCTGTGCCTTTTTCAATAATTATGAATTGATCAGTATCATTCATTATCGAGCTGCACTGATTTCTCTAACTTGCTCCCCAGGAGCCCCACATGGAGGTGCAAGTGAGCATTTCTTCCTTCCAGATTGCAGACAAGCATATAGCAGCCCTGCATCTACACGGAAGTCAATTTGACTCCCTAACGTTAATCAATATAAGTCTTAAAATCAAAATTGAAAAATAGCCCAGGTCTTACAGTGCTAAAAAAAAAGTATCCAAAGCCTTTTACTTTAGGCCGAGAACAATTTACGAAGAAAAAGCCATTTTCTTTTTTTTATGACTTGAAAATTTAAATAAATGCACTTTCTTGAAGTAAAATAATCCAAAGCCTATTTTATGGATACAGTTTTTTGGCAGAAAAAATAAACTTCTGATCTTAAATAATTTTACCATAAAAATTGGAATAATTTCTTTAAATATTCTATGTTCAGACAAACAAACATAAGTTTAATTAGATTTGATGACAAAAATAATGCCAGACGCCAAAAAAACTCTAAATTCAATTGCATAGAGCGTTAATTTTGATGAATAGACAATGATTTTCTTACCATTTTTTTTTTTGAGTAAGACGATCAATATGTGCTGTAGACTAAGTCCGAACTGTAACCATTCTGAAGTTGTTTCTATTATATTTCCATTACTGTATTTTTTTTACGGTTTTAAAGCATTTATCATTTTAGTTTATAAAATCTCTAAAATAATTTATGAAACGAAACCTAAAACGACAGGAGAGTAAACTTCTTCACGAGAAACATATGAGAAAGTCTCAATTATCAAGACAAGACTGATACCGTTTTCGGGATGACTGAGCCCGAACTAGGAAAAGTTTTGTCAGCCTTTACTACAGGGTTGCCTTTTTAAAAAATAATTGGTCATGATTTTGTATCTTAATTTAATACTAAGAAAAATCACTCTAAAAGTATGATTCTCGAAAAAATTTGGAACTTTTTTAGATTTAAGACTGTTATTATTATCACGGAAATTTTTAACTTTTAAAAACAATTTTTTTTTAAATATAATAGCCGGTATTTGGATTTGGATAAGTTGCACTTGACTCTGGTCAATCCGTGACCACGATTAGTGCAACTTTCTCAAAACGTCCATCTGGTATAATAAATCAAAAATTTTTAACTTTTTGATTTGAAAAATTAAATGCTGCTGATCTCCGTAAAAGGTTTTCACTTTGTTTATTTATGAATATTTGTAATATTTGAACAAAAGAATGAAGGAACTGAGTTTAACATTTAAGCTGTAATATTCAAAAACATAAACAAATGCAACGAAGTTAATTATTTTAATAAATACTTTAAAAAACTATAACTTATTAAAACGAACATTTGGTGCTTCAATTTTTCAACGAGTATTTTACTAAGGTTACCGTGCTATTTGTTTATACCAGAAATGATCAATTTTTTTCATTTATTAATTCTGATTTCTCATTTTAAAAACGTTTTCATTTTCTTTGAAATAGTCGAAGAGCTTTTAATTGTTCCTACCAAACATGATATTTATTTGCCAAAGTAAATCGATGGATTTCATCAGTTTGTAAATTTCAAAAACGAAAAGTAAGTAGTTTGCGACCAGTCATGAAATGGGCTTAAACACTGGTTCAGGATTATTCGACTTTAACGAACATACTGTATAAACATGTACATTATTAAAAAAAAGTTCTGCATTTCATTTTCACTCAAATTGAAATGAAATAAATAAAATATAAATTTGAGTTCTAAAATTCACTTTTATCGATTTTGATTTAATTTTGTTTGACCTTAAAACAAGGCGAATTTTCTTGTTCTAAATTTCGACTTTTTCGATGTTCAAGTGATTTATATTCGACTATATTGAGTTGGGGTGATTTGAAATAGACAAGAGGAAAAAGTTCAAAATTAATAGTAGTTTTACTTAAAGGAAATAATCTCTTTTATGTAGTGCAGCACTTGATTTTAAGATGAAGCTTCTACTGTGTTTAAGGAAAGCAAAGAATTTAAAATGATTTTTTAGCACAGTAAATGCCTTCTCACTAACATTTTTAGTAAAACAACAATCTTTTAAAAACTTTCAAGACACATTCAAAAACTATACTTCGACACTAGTTCTTCCCAATCGATATTTAGAAAGTGACTCTCGCAAAGAACTGCAAATCTGCAGCAATACAAATAAAAAAAACTGATATTTTATTCCGAACAAATAAAAACTTAAGAAATTTTACAAATAATGACATTCAACAGAACTTTTCATCAACTGATGTGATATCAAAAAGTGATTTCAAAAAGTATTCAAAGTTATAAAATCAATCGAATTTCTATTTGATTTAACTCGATTCTGGGAATCTATCTAATAAACGTTTCTGATAAATGCATCGATTGACGACTTTGAAGTCTAAAAAACTTTAAATTTTCATGAGGTCCCTTGAATGAAAAAAGTCCAATTATTGAATCTTCTGCAAGTACATATGTTTCTTCTTTAGGTTTAAGTAAGGTCAGTTTAAAAATATTGTTGGCTAATGAATGTGGCAGAGGACATTTTTAAGCTATCATCGGTCACTTTTGTTTGTCCAACATATTTCTAGAATTTTACAATTTCGTATATTTGTTTATTTCATAATTTCCTTAAATACTTGAATTAAGAAGTATTCTGGACTCATTATTTATCTCTTGATCAAAATGTATTTTTTTTTTTTTTTTTTTTTTAAACATTCGCTTTTATGGAATATTTTATTTAAAAACCTTAATATTTTCCATAAAATCACTAGGCTCAAAGACACATAAAGACATAATAAATCATGTGATTTGGGAACACTGCCTAAATGTGGTATTATTTCCCATGGAATTATTTCAGCTCACAACGATTTAACTCCTGCAGAACCAATATTTGAGAAGAGAAATCATGTTCCGTTTTTTTTTTTAATGTTCTGAAATAAATCAGAAGGTTATATTGGCTTTTACATCCATTTCAATTCTTTAATAATACGGAAGGCTTCAATAGTTAGAATAATCCAAATAATTAGACACTTCATTGTTTTTGACCTCCAGGCTAGCTCCCAATCAATATCAAAGCAGATAGTTCCTCGAATTTTCGTATGTAACGAACCATACACGCTTACATTCCTGAGTCCTATACAACCTCCAGCGTCCTTGTTTAGGAAATTATTCAACCGTATTATTTCAATGATTCTAAAAAACAAAACTTCCCTTAGTAGGTTAGTAATATTCTAACACACACACACACACACACGAAACAATGCATTAGTCACTATTACTACACCACCACATCAGACACGGTATGAGTTGTTGGATGGTGGTGAGGTCTTACTTTTCGAATTTCATATCTGAGCTGGTTATCCATAAACTGGGGTATTATATGAATATCATACTGGGTAAGTAAAAAAGCAAACACCCCCATTTCCTTTTGCATCCTCTAAATACTCTGCAACTATGAATTATTATTCACATCCATCAACAACGCACCACGAAATCTGTACAGCTACAGCCACAGCCAAAGGCGTAACTCATAACACACATCGCCAACATTGTTTCAAAATTTGCACAGAATTCATTTCAACAGTTTTACGTGTGTAATTACCTAGGTGAAGTGGAAGTATAAACCTTTCCGCTCAAAACTTCAATGTTTTTGAATTTTAATGTGAACAAGGAAAGAGTATAACTTTCAGAACTACACTAATCTATAATGTCGTCTGAATTTAAATTCGAGATAGAATTTTTATAATACATTTTGTTCTTTTTAGAATTTGAATATGAAAAGGTCGAGGTAAGGTTTATATTCATGTATCCCTGTGTTTTTAAGTTTGTAAATATTGTATTATTCAACAAAAGAAAGGACATCATGAAACAAAATAAAATAATAGGTACATGGTAGAATTTCATAGAAAATTTAACGAAGCATGATTAAGGTAGTATTGAATCTAAAAATAAAAGAAAATCCAGCATAAATTTGGATTATTATTCAACTTTATGAAATTCTCTTTTTGAGTTAACCTTTATAGTATTGACATTTAAAATGTGCTGTAACACAGGTTGGAACAAATTAATTGACAAAGCTGCTTCCACGAAAAAAGTTTATTTTTCAAGTGGAAGTAATTAAAAATGGACTACGAAACGTTTTTGAAGGAATTTAAAAGGCAGTAGAAGGTTTAGTAGAAGCACACGTCATTTACTGATATTTTATCGATTCTTATTTAATTTTCAATACGTACAAAACCTTTTGCATTAAAATAAAATTCTCAAAAACTTCTGTATTTTTATAAAACTCAGTAAAACAATTTTCTGAAATCAATTAAAGGATACCATAAAGTCTCTGAATCAAAATCATGGAGCCATTTTAAGAAAATTCTATAAATTTCCAATCAAAGAAAAGTTATCCATTAAAGTCTAAACATTTTTAAACACCATAAGCTGTGTCAGAGTTATTCTAGAAAAAAATATTTGAATATTTTACTTGTTTTTAACGTAACAATCTCTTTAAATTATCAAAAATAAAACACATAGCTTATTCAAAACATAATCGTCCCAAGTCTTTGTTTCAAACTTTAAATGTTATCCTTGTCAAAATAAAATACATTTTAAATAACATTTCCTAAATGAAAATAAAATTTAAAATGTAAGAAACACATAGCTTTCATCTTGTACCTACGAGTACTTACATTTCAACACAATACAATGAAATGGGTGTGGATTGCGGAAATCCATTTCATTTTCAAAAGGATAAGCTTTTTGCAAAATAAACAATATCCCTATCTTGCATCAGAAGGATAACATCTTGAACTGTTTTCTATCTTTACTTAGTTACTTACATACATAGGTACATATATATGTATGTATATATGCTGACAAGACGGAAAGTGGATATTTCACTCAAAAAAGATTAGAAAATAAAAAAGTAAAATGTATACTCGTACTATAAGAATGCTCGTACACATCTTGAATACCTTAGCAATGTTTTAGAGATTCCTTTTGTGTTTTTTTGGTTTAAAAGAGGTTCGCAGTATTATATATCTCTGGTCATTCGAAGAGCTACTTGCTGTTCTTTAAAAACAACAACAACAAAAATGTAAAAATGCTAACAAGAAATTATACGTTCGTTTTATTTCTTCAGGCATTTACTTCATAATGCAAAAGTGCTTTCCTTTTTTCCATCTTTCTGCTTTGAGTTTCTTAAAATTTTATAAGGAAATAGAAATGCGTTTCTTAAATTTCTGAGAAATTCCACAATTTTATTTTTAGTACTTTTGTGGAAACTCTTGAAAAGTCTTCAAATTAAATTTAACCTATAACCTTAATTATTTTTTTTGGTATTCTGTGGCGTATGTGGAATATTATTTTTCAGTAGTCAACCAGTTGGCAAAAATATTTTTAATAATTTTATTTAAGGAATTTTTGAAACACATGATTTCTTTAATATTTCAATTTATAAATATTAAAACCGTAAAATAAATAGAAAAGATTTTAGACAGATAAAATTGGCAAATAATAAACAATCAACTTAAAGCCATAATGAATGAATCGGAGAAAATAGTAGGTGCTATGAAAATTGTTGCGAATGTCGTGTGGATTTCCATACCCATATTCCACACTTGCGTTGAATCACCCTGTTTTAGAACAAAACGAAAGTAAAATGTCAAATACAAGTTGTGAAATCAGCTGGGTGACCGGAAACTCGTGTCAAAATCTTAAAGCCTAAGTCTGATCTTCGTTACGTTTCTCATATTCGTTCTTTCTTGGTGTAGCTTTCATCCTGTACGGATTACAAAATCTGGTAAATATCCCTCGTTAAAAGAAATCGAAACATAGACAAGAAATTTCACCCTTATCCTGTTTTTAGCAATACAACCGAAATCTGAGATTACCCACTGCCCACCAAGGAAAATACTAGAGGAGGGATTCTGAGAAATCGTATTCAGCAGAGGCGCTTAATCATTCCGAACTGCCTCGAGTAATCCTGATCATCCCGTCCAACCAGCCAACTTGGAAACACATTACATCCACCCTGTCGATGAATCCAATTTTCTTAATTGGATGTAATTGGAAATATTTGGACCACGTGTCAAATTTATCGGCTTCAATCCAATTTGAGAGGCATATCTCACATTCCAACAACCCAATTCACCACGCAGATCATCCCAACAAAAGAGCGAAAATTTCCTTTTTCCTATAAAAAAAAAAAAAAAATAGCTCCATACTACCACTACAGCTATTCGCGAGGCGGCAACCTGTCTATCATTTGCACTTGCACTTGCACGTCCACAGTTTTGCAATCGAGAAAGCACTTAACGATCAACACATAGAAGAAGTAGTTATCAAATGGATCATGAGTATGCTGAAAAACAGACTAATACATAGTGAGATTGGTAACGCACATTTAGAGATGTACGCATCTAGAGGAACCCCGCAAGGGGGAATTCTCTCACCATTATTATGGATCTTAGTGATGAACGAGATCCTATTAAAACTTAGGAACCAAGGTACAGTAGTGGTAGCCTACGCTGATGACTTAGCGCTTTTGGCGACAGGTAAATACCTTACCACTATCAGCGACCAATTACAAAACGCATTATCAAAGGTCAGTAACTGGACCAAAAAATGCGGTCTTAATGTAAACCCCCTTAAAACAGAACTGGTTCTTTTTACAAACAGGAGGAAGATCCCTCCGTTTATAATACCAAAAATAGACAATACAACACTAAAAATCTCCGATCGAGCTAGATACCTTGGAGTTATACTGGATAAAAAACTCAATTGGGGTCCAAATATCCAAGAAAGATATAAGAAAGCCACAATCGCACTCTACTCATGTAACAAGATTCTGGGTAGAAACTGGGGACCGAACCCCAAAATAGTAATGTGGATGTACACTGCCATAGTCAGACCGATTCTAACTTATGGCAGTTTGGTTTGGTGGAAAGCGTTGGAGAAATCCACAAATCAAAAAACACTTACCAAAGTACAGAGAATGGCTTGTATCTGTACCAGTGGGGCGATGAGGACAACCCCAACTGCAGGTTTAGAAACGATCCTCAACCTCCCCCCGATAGATCTATTCGTTCAAGAATCAGCAGCATACAGCGCCCTCAGGCTCAGTCAAACTAACATCTGGCAAACTAGCCAGAGTGGCCACGCAGCTATTCTTACGAAATACGTAGACAAAAATATCTGCACAGATTATATGAGCCCCTACTTGGATTTCAACAAATCCTTTAGCACCAAGTTCCCCAATAGACTAGATTGGGAAAATAATGAGCCCTACACCAACGACTCAACCATTACCATCTACACCGATGGCTCTAAAATGGATAGTAGAGTAGGTGCAGGATTTTACTCTGAAAGCCTCAACCTTGCCGAAGCATTCAGGCTCCCTGACTATAGCAGCGTCTTCCAAGCTGAGATCTTGGCAGTGAAAAACGCTGCTAAACATTTATCCATGATGGCGATATCACACGCGGACATCACTTTTTTCATTGATAGCCAAGCAGCAATAAAAGCTATCTCTGCCACCCAAATCAAGTCAAAGCTTGTCTCTTGCTGTCGCGAAGAGCTAAAGGTTCTTGGCACACAGCATAACGTAAGACTCTGCTGGGTTCCTGGCCACAGTGATGTACCAGGCAACGAAAAGGCGGATGAACTTGCTAGGAAGGGCTCCACACTGGAACCCTCTCGAATAGACCACCATATAGGAATACCGTTATGTGAACTGAAACTTAACGTCAGTAAAACCACCCTTCAAATATCCAATGACAGATGGAATCTGCTAGAAACCTGTGTTAACACCAGGAAGATATGGCCTAGATACGATAAGAAAAGATCCGACTGGATCTTAAATCTAAATAAGCCCTCCCTAAGATCCCTTATCGGCATCATTACAGGTCACAACCTACTCGGCTACCATAAGAAGAAGATGGGGCTCAGTACTGATGACCTTTGTAGAGGCTGTGGTGATGAAAACGAGCATGAAGACACTGCTCACTTT
This sequence comes from Eupeodes luniger, assembly GCA_951509635.1. Lineage (NCBI taxonomy): Eukaryota > Metazoa > Arthropoda > Insecta > Diptera > Syrphidae > Eupeodes > Eupeodes luniger. Next base: position 5,041,844 of record OX608074.1, read on the forward strand.
CTCTGCCACTGTCCTTCGCTCTGTCTTGCTAGGAAGAAAACTCTAGGCAACTTTTTCTTTAATGAACTGGAGGAACTATCAGAACTGCCAGGCAAAAGCTTACTAAATTTTGTCAAGGCCTCTAAATGGTTTAATGAACCACATGATTCATAGGTTATTTTATCTTTTCAGGAAGTTTCCAACACTTCGGGGTACCACAATGGATCTACATTGATCTAAGTGTGATGGTAACAACATCAACCGTCAGCCCATTAAACCTAACCTAACCTGCACTTGCACGAGCTCAAAACTAGGTCAGTCGTCATCTTGGCCTTGGCCCGTTCGCTCGTCCATCTACCACCATCAACGTTTTCGTGTCGCAGTGCAAAGTGTAACAAGAAGGTCGCGCAGGTGTCGCCGTCTAAGTCGTCGGCGTGGATGGTAGGAGCGCGGCGTGTGTGTAGAGATAGGGCGGGTGATTTTTACCCCCAGGAAAGGCCCGAGAAAGCTATTTTTTTTAGTGATCATTAGCATATCATATGTAATCCTAATTAGTTTATATAATTTCCCCCCTTTTTTTTATCACGCGCATGTGAGCTAATGTGGCTTTAAGAAGCATGTAAGTAAAGAAAGTAAGAAAAGAAAAAGTGAATAGTGTTAAAATAAAAGAATATAAAGAAAGAAAGAAGCTTAATAAGGGAGAAAAAAAAAGAAAAAATTAGAAAAGTGAGAGGTAAATAACGATACAAAAAAATTAGATGACACAGTTTCGCGAGGGTTTGCGGTATATAGAAAAAGAAAAGAAAGAAAAATCAACATTAAATTTTACAGCTATGCTAGAGAGCCAACGGAGAATTGTGCACAATTGTCTGGACCGTAAGTGGTGAGTTTAATTGTTTTTTTTTACTATACTTATTTTATGACTTATTTCTCGTGTGTGTCCGAGTGGGACGAATAGACTCTCGCTAAGTTAAATTGATATTTATTTTTTTTGCTGGTTATTGACTCTCACTCTACTTCTTCTATTTATGCAAATCAAATATATATTAAATATCCTGACCTACTCAACACAAAAATTCCACATGCCGTCCTTAAGACCAAATTAGAACAAATGCGCTGATTTAGCAAAATAAATAATTAAATTGTAAGAATTAAAACTAAGCTTAAGTTAATAATAAAAAAAAAAAAGAAATATGAATTTTGAAATGTGCTAAGCAGAGTTTTTGTGTGGGGGTTATGTGTGATATGGTTTGGGGCGTTTCGATGAGCAGAAAGCGAGCGTAAACTTACAACCGCTATCAGTTATGGGGCAACTAACTTCGCGGAACATTTTCGAGTAGAAGTTGCCAACAGGTGTACACGATTCAGTGTCATGCGGGTGGGTCATAACGCGCAAGCTACTCAAGGCGAACAACATCTCTCGTCCACGAAACAAAATATAATAGTCAAGGAAAAATGTCCGTCCGTCGTCCTCTGTACGTTTGAATCTAGGCATGAAAACAAGATCTTTTGTTCGCGATTGCCTGCTCTCTGAACAAGAACCTCACCCACCGACGTTCCTAGCCGCGCCTTGCCGCCAGCATGCCTAGTCCTGTTCAGATAGATATGACCAAATCCTTTTAATCCAAGATCTCGCAACAAAATCCTTGTAAATTCTTCTTTTATTCATGACAGAAAGGACACCTACTTTTAGATTCTTAGTTATGAGTAGATAAATAAATAAAATTGGCGGTGACCCTACAGCTTGTTAAAAATCAGGTTCTAGTGACTTAGAACCTCTCAACCATTCCTGGTTGATATTGACCAGATGCTCCATATTAATTATATGAGCTTTTATGAACAAATAATATAAATTTCTTGAATTTTTTTTTTGTGAAAGTAAAAGCTTTGTTTTTAAAATTTAAACAGCATTTAATTTTTCAAAACAAATCGCACTTTTTTTATTTTTTATTTGAAAATCGTTAGAGCGATTTTTTTTAAATTAATTTTGTATATATAGAATTTTTCATTTTCAGTTTAAAAATATTATTGGTATGCAGTTGCTTAGAACTCAATAATATACGTTTTACATTTCAGTTTCGTAAAAAATTATGACCCATTTTCGAGATATCGAATTTCAAAAAAAAAAACAAATACTATTTTTTTTAAATCAAAAATAAAAAAAATGACAGTTTTGATCATCAAATATTATTTTAAAAAATCAATCGGTTTTCGATTTTGACCAAAAAATTTATATGAGAACTACTGTTGTTTGTAGTCTTGAAAACGAATATTGGCCTAATCGACTCAAAACCTTAATTTCTAAATTTGAAGTAAATCGACCCAATGCTTTGGGCTGTAGGAGCCAGGACAGACAGACATACAGACGGACAGAATCGGAAGACTCACTTTTTTCGACTTTTCTACCTTCGTAATGTCATGTTTGGTAAAAATTTTTAGTTCGAAATTTGTACGAATGCAAAACTTGCTAATAGTTCCTATATGTCGTAAGTAAGAAACTCAAATATTGAAGAATCAAGTATTTAAAAAGTTTGTTAAAAAAATAGCACCTATATTTTAAGATTTAAAAATAAACTTGCAAAATAGGTTAATCTTCAAAAATTAAAAAAATGCCCTAAATTTATTAATTTTTTTCGAAAGGAGCATTTTTTAAAATTAATTTTGAATAAACTTAATTTTTCAGTTTTTTTTTTTTTAAGAAATATGCAGTTATTAACTGCTTTAAATATTCGTTTAACATTTTAATTTCGTTAAAAAATGTTAACCCGTTTTGGAGATATGAACTTCAAAAAAAAAAAATAATTATTTTTTTTTTTTTTCAAAACAAAAAAGGAATGATATATTTGAGCATCAAATCAAATTAAAACAATATAAGAGATTTTTCAGGAAAAAACAAATATTCAAGTCGGCTAACTAGCTCCTGAGAAAATGTAAGAACAAAACAATGGTTCTATGGGAAATTGACTTCTGGAATAAAAATATATTTTTGAGATTGAAACAATTAAATAAAAAATCAATTAAAAGAAAATTTCATAAAAATCTCTCGGGCAGTTTTTGATAAAATTGCAGTTTTGGATTTTTGACCAAAAAATTTGCATGGATCCTACTGATATTTTTAAAGTAAAAAAATAAAAAAAAAAAGAATAGCCCCAATCCACTTAAAACCTTAGTTTTTAAGTTTAAACTTAATCGACCTAATGGTTAAGGCTTCAGTGGCCAAGACAGACAGATGGAAGGAATTACTATTTTCAACTTCCCTACCATAGCAATTTTAAGTTTGATTAAAATCATGGGTTTGAAATTTTCTACGAGTAAAGAAGTAACCTCATAGTTATTATATGTCGCAAGTACATATTCTGAGATACATTTTTCAAGAAGTCAACGTTTAGTGAAACTTAAAAAAACAGAAGTTTTGGATGAATGAAAAGATATACGACTTTTTTGTTCACCTTTAAGTTTGTCATTGGTGGCATAGCTTAATTCAAATTTAACTTTTGTTATGCCAAACAATGTTCAAAATCTTATTGAATATTTATCACCGATACGTAATTTCCCTAAATATATTGAAATATCAAATAATTTCAGTTTTCGAAAACCAAATCATCAAACAGATTCTTACAAACAAATAGAAGAAAATGCAAACATTGGAAAAAGTTGTTACGGCTCTAAACTAGGCAAAACTCGCACTAATTATTCCAACAAATCCTAAGCTTAAGGAACTAGCGAGTACAATATAGTCGACTTTGACAAATTTTGTTCATACATTACATATGTATACCATAAGTCATTTTGTTTCTTGTCACTCAAATCGGGAAAATGTTGTAATAAAATTTGCAAACATTTCCTAAATATTTAGTCCTGAGAGCATTTTTCAAAATAGCGATGCTGGCGCTAAAGCAACTTTAACTACAAGATGGTCAAATTTGTCTATTGAAGCTTTGAAAACGGAATTTCTGCTATAATCAAAGTTTTAACATTAGTAACTTTTTGGAAGATATTGAACATTTTTCTATCGTTAAAGGATATAACGTATACAAAAACCGCAAAATAAACCAAAGACCGATTTTTAAATTGTTTTAACTTGGAAAATATTACAAAATGTTTATGTAACACTCTTGTTGCAAATTCATTTAAATCAATCCCAATTGATGAAGTAGAAACTAAAGTAATTATATTGCTTCCAAAAACTCGCCGTTGCACTTTAAAATTGAATTTGTTTGAAATTTCTAAATTTTACATTTTCTTAGATCTAATAACCAACTTAAAAATAATTCAATTTATTTTTGGTATCGCTATACAGACTTTTGTGAAGCCACATCAACTAAATTTTTCATGGCTTAGAGGCAAACAAATCGATACGAGTATGTTATAGAAGATAAACAAAAAGAACACCACTAACCACAAAACCAATCGTTAATAGATTTTAACGTGGATGACTTGATTTAATAGCAATTAGAGCATCAATGATGATGATTTAAATTATTAACACTTCATTAATAATAATGTTATAACAGCAACATCATTAATTTCATATGAATTTTTTTAGTAAATGAATGATGTACTACATATGTATGCGAGAAATTCAAGTATTTTATTTATATGTACATATGTATGTATATAATTTTGTTTCGTTAAAATATCAATCAATTGAAATGTCAACATTTTGTTAGAATTAATTCCAAAGAAATATTGATCTAAGGATTAAGGATTGAGGAAAATACTGAGAACATTTCATTATTTTGAATTTGAAAAGTAAAATGATAACATAAAATTAAAATCTATGAAAGAAGCACATGTACACATGGTTTATAAAATTGAAACCATTTTGTGACAATGATTCTCTTATTCTGTATCATTTCAAATAATTTTCAATCTTAATGGGAAATGACAAATAAAAGCCTAAATATTTAAGTATAAATGACAATAATATTTTTTAAAAAGACATTTCCATGAAGTTTTTGGATCTTCTTTCAATTAGTACAAATTATTGTAATTCCAATTAAAGGCAAATAACAATAAACTTGTGACATAAGGAATCGATTTTAAACAATTTCAAAGTCGAGAATTTAACCAAACATGACATTACGAGCTTTTATAGAAGAGTCGAAAAGAAAACAACGGGATTTACTAGCCGCCCTGGAGCCTGCAAAGATAAGGAGGGGAATACCGTAATCGAGGTGCAGTCAATACGAAAAATATAGAGAGATCATTCCAACCAGAGCGGCTTAGTGGTAATGAAGTCAACGATTCCGCCAGCGATCAGCCACGTCAAATTCATTTGGTTGACGATCTAGAGTTCCACCCACCCGACCAGAGTAAGATCAAACTAGCCATCACCAGGCTGAAGTCGAACAAAGCGGCCGGTGATGACGGTATAAAGGCGGAGCTTTTTAAGTATGCTGGAGCAGATCTGGTAAGGAGCATGCACCAGCTAGTAACTAAAATTTGGTCGGAAGAAAGCATACCCAACTAGTGGAACCTAAGCACCATCTGCCCGATCCATAAAAAAGGTGACTGCTTTCTCTGCGCCAACTACAGGGGCATTAGCTTTTTAAACATCGCATACAAGATCCTGTCAAACGTATTATGTGAACGCCTCAAGCCATTTACTGACGAACTAATTGGCTTAAGGCCTGGAAAATCTACCATCGACCAAATTTTCACTCTACGCCAAATCCTGGAAAAGACCCAAGAACATAACATCGAAACACACCATCTTTTCATCGATTTTAAAGCAGCTTATGACAGTGTAGACCTAGACAGAAACAAACTATACCGTGCCATGTTGAGTTTTGGTATCGCTACCAAACTAATACGACTTATCAGGATGACGTTGGAAAATGCTCGTTGCTGCGTCAAAATTGGAAGAGACTCGACCGAAACCTTCGACACCAACAGAGGACTTTGACAAGGCGATGCGCTGTCATGTAGCTGCTTCGATATTGTTCTTGAAAGAGTGTATTGGCAACACCAACGCCAATACAAGTGGCACCATCTTTCAAAAATCCACACAATATCTTGGATATGCAGATGACATCGATATTATGGGAAGAACCAAACGAGCAGCGACGGGTGCCTTCTCTGATATCGAGTCTGAGGCGTAGAAAATGGGTCTTGGCATTAACGAGGACAAAACGAAGTATTTACTGTCGTCAAGTAGAGTCGATTCATACCGTAGACTTGGTCAAAACGTGTCAATTGACAGGTACAACTTCGAGGTGGTAAACGAATTTGTTTATATGGGCACTGCTGTTAATTCTGCAAATGACATTAGCGCGGAGATCAAACGTAGAATTACCCTTGCTAATAGCTGTTTCTTTGGTCTAAGCAAGCAGTTGAGGAATAAGGCCCTACCACGAAGTACCACAGAGACACTGTACAAAACCTTAATCATCTCAGTCTTGCCGTATGGAGCAGAAGCATGGACCCTCTCCCAGGCGGATGAAGGATCTCTTGGTATCTTCGAGAGGAAGGTTCTGCGTACGATCTATGGTCCGGTTTGTGTCGACAGGCAAAGTAACATCTGGCCGAGAAGATATAATCATGAGCTATACGAGCTCTACAGCGACTTGCCATTGGTCAAAAAACTACGTGTTCAACGCTTAAGATGGCTAGGGCATATCGAGCGAATGAACATCGAAGCTACAGCCCGTAAGGTATTTAACGCCAAGCCTGAGGGAACAAGAAACAGAGGCAGGCCTCATCTCCGGTGGAGTGATCAAGTTGAGACCGACGCACGTCAACTTGGTATTTGAAACTGGAGGCAGCAAGCTAGAGATCGAGTAAGCTGGCGAAAGTTATAACTTTATGCTCAGGAGCACAATGCGTTGTAGCGCCAACTAAAGTAAGTATGACATTACGGTGCGGTGAGAAATCGAAAAAAGTGAAACCAGTGATTCCATCCGTCTGTCTGTTTTCCAGTTTTCTCAAGGCCGGATTAATATTTTTCTGTTCAAAAGTTGAACAATTGAATTTTCTCAAAATCGGCTCGATATTTGTGTTCTCTTCCCTAGTTCTAAAAACTGCTACCGTTTGCTTCTTTATTAATTGTTCGCAGCATTCCCATTATTCAGTGAGAGCCGTTTTGTAAACGTGGACGAGCATTTTCCTACGTTAGGACAAGTTTTCGCCAATAAAATGTCTTGTTTGCATAGGTTCGCCGTTAATCTCCGTCTCCGTCGCTCGAGCGCCAATTTCAATAAAAACCAATTCAATATTTGCTTCTATTGAAATTCCATCCTAAACCATCCAGAAACACCTCCAAAAGCCACGTTTTCTTTTATGCAACATCGAGCGAAACTTTCTTCAGGTCTTCTATAGACTTGTTCTCTTCTATCGCTACCATGCAGGCAAACTCTTTTTTCGTCTGAGAAAGGAACGAAGTACCATTATTCAACAGTCCAATCAAAGTTTTCTATGGCGAATCATGGATGGCTGGTCAGAGGGCTGGGTCAATTTGGAATCAATAGTTGTCCTTTTTGGCTCAAGGTTAGCTTCCTTCTTCTGGCTTACTCGTATCAGCCACTTCTCGCGTTTCCCAAAGCTCTTGTTAGACTTGAACAGCTGTGCTTTCTTTACGATGTGATGACAGACAATGAATCGATTTCGGATATGCACCTTTTTCTTACTGAACTGCATTTTTGGTGAAAGCTACCAGTCTCTTGGTTAAGAACGGCTTCTTTTCTTTTACTCTAGCCTTGTAGCAAAAGGGTGAAAGCTTGAGCAGCTTTATCAATAGTTCAGACTCTTTAGATTTAGGAGCAGGCAACGGCCTAGTCGCTGATAAAGCTTCGGTTCCCATCGATCACCGAAATCAAGCATCAGTGAGCGTGGTTAGTAGAAAGATGGGGGACCGTCTCGAAACCTACCGCGTGCTGTTGTCATGTGTTTCTTTCTGTGTTGTTCTTTCTCCTCTGTCCTTCTGTCTTGTATTAGTCTTGTGTTGTTATCACCTTATATAGTCTAGTCGCTCAAGGTGCTGTGTCTCTTCTCTGTACATGTATGTGCTGAGTAGTATGTAATGTAATGTAATGTAGATTTAGGAGCAAGTTCGTGCGACGCAGTGTCAAGCATTTTATTTTCTCTAGGATATTGAACTTAATTTTCGAAATATTAATCTACATTTATGATCACATAAAAGGTAAATTAAATTCATTCTATTTTTTAATGTCTTCTGCAATTTCCTAGATGAAGTCAGTTGAATTTTAATTGAGAATACCAAAGTTCAACCCTCAAACTCAGTTGTTTATTATTATTGCACACATAAATGTCAGATTCAGTGGCTTCTAGCTGTATCCTTATAAAAGGATATATAAGGATTTAAAAGAGAAAAATGAGTATTTTTTCGAATTTCTTTGGAAGAAAATTATACCCCCCTTCCAAATTTTCATTAAGAAAATTTAGATTCACAGTAAACCTAAGAACATATTATTAACTTAGTCTCAATTTCCTAATAACATATTCAAAACACACATAACGTTATCCTTCCTATGAAATCCTTATTTGAATACGAGCATAAACGCACGCTGCTGGTTGTACGTCTGTACGGTTGATTGTTTTCAAAACACCTCTCGCTCTCTTTTATCACTGATAGCTATGTAAATTTGTAAAATTTAATATTTTTCACGGTTTTAAAAACACCTTTTGCTCCTTTTTGTGCTTCTTTTTGAAGGATATTCGGGAGCACGAAGCGGGAAGAAGAGAAGCAAATTTGTTTTGTTTGGAAATTGAAAAGCAAACACTTTTGAACCGAACTAAGTCATTCGAACACAATATCGTCGTCCTTCCTCTTACCTCGTTCATATTGGAAATATAAGAAAGGGTTACCGAGATAAATAACCTCAGGGTCAGGGTTGAACAAAAAGTAGGTAACAGCAAACAAGGTGAGGGTGAAAACAGTTAAAGGTATCGATGATAATGAAAATTGTTGTAGATACCTTTTTACCGTCTTCATCGCTGTCGGCATCGTATCGTAGCACGAAAAAAAAAATATAGAATAAACATGAAAAACCAGATAAAAATAAAATAGATAAAGGTACCCACCTATACCTACGTTACTCTGGAGCGGGAATTTTTTCGCCTCCCTCAAGACCTATACTCTAAAGACAATATAAGGACTCAAGAGACGGAGCAAAAAGGGGTTGATTGAATTTTTCAACTTTGAAGATAGAAATACACTTCAAAACTTGAAGAAAAGATAAAACAATGGAAGTGTCACTTTTGTTAAAGGTTGAAGAGCATAAGACCCGAAACGTGTTCTTTTTTCGATAAATTTTTGTGTGTGTTGTTGGTGTTTATTTTGTGTTTGTTTACCTCCTGTTTAAGGATATCATAAAAATAGAATTATGTAAGGAAACAAGAGAGAAAAGCAGAAATCGAGGGGTAATACAAAAATGGTTCTCCTTTAAATCAACCTTAACCTTAACTAGTTTTTCAAAAACGTTTAAGGTGTCTTAAGTGAAAGCTTTAGATTAAGCGTTTGTTTTCTATTTAATCTCTTCTAATATTAGTATGAAATATTTATAAAGGTAAAATGGCTATCAACGTTCATTAATTTATGTTTCTTTTCACAACGTTTAGGTATACCTATGCATAGCTAGCTTCTTTTAGATGAAACAGCTGAAAATAAAGATCCTATAAGAATAATAGGTAAATGCCTACCATCGTTACACACAACCTTATGAAAGTAATGTTTTGAGATTTAATTTAGCCAAGACTATAATACATACATACATATATAGTAGGGCAAGGCATATTATATGTATGTATAGAAGAAACAAAAGGTGATGTTGATTAAGTTCTAGGTCAGTTGATTTAACAAAGGTTATATACATAGGTAGTGGAAAGGAAGAAAATGACAGGATACATTCTTAATGTTGGTTGGATTAATTAAGGTGTATATAGGCATCAACTGCCAGGCCAGGTAATAAGTGTAGGTGTATATGTAGATGGTGTATATTCCAAATGATGTTTATTAAAAGGAAATATGCGTAGTTGGGTAATTTGGACAAATTTGTATGCTTCTTAGGGAAGTTGATAGGAATTTAATGAAGTCAAACAAATTCACTTCACTTAATTCTTCGACATCAAAATATGTCTATAACTTATGGTATGGACCTACATGAAGTCGTAAATTAAGTTTAGGTTTTGTGACACCTCACTTCCTTCCCTCACCACATTATCTCATTCTTACAGTACCAAAAAAGGAAAAAAAATTTAAAGGTTACGTTAAAAGGGGGGTTTTGAACCATATTCCTTAATTAAAAGTCAAGCACTTTAACTCGATGCATCATTGCACCCTAATGGAATGTGCAAATTTTATATAAATAGGTCTAGATCAACCACTTTCGACCAAACTTTGGTTAGCTTTAGGGAGCAAAAACAAAAAATATTCAACAGGAAATCCATTGTTTGATTTCTTAAAATACATAAATACGCTAACGAGACCAATTAAGCAAAATATGTCAACATTTTAGCATGACTAATATAATAGACTCTGTATAGTTGAACTCTGAAGTGAAAGTTCGTGTACCTATGTATGTACTTTAAACGACCTAACAAACAATGAAATAATTGGTTTTCTGTCGAATTAGCATTTTGTCGCTTTTAGTAATTTGGTGGGGTATTTTGGGGTTTGATGGAGGCATAGAGTGCAAAAAGCTTTTGAATAGTAGAGGGACGGGTGGATGTTAAAATTCAATAATGAGAATAATTATTTGTAAGTTTGGTTTGAAATATGAAATTTTACAAATGGTCATTGAGACTGCTGGGGATGTTTTATTTTTGGTAAATTTTGACTTTAAACTAAACTACATTTTAAATATAGATTTATGTTAACACTAAGGAGAGTGGGGATTTGAAAATCAGTGGTAAATATCTGTGACCTAAAGATATACCAAAAATATAAATCGTGATGGAAAGGTAATATCACTTCCGGGCAACGTTTTGAACTTAGGTCTTTTAGGGGTTATTAACTTTAACTTTTTAAAATTATTGAATTTGGTTCCACTTTTCAAAATACAAATTTTGACATGAATACACATTTATGTGTTTTAAAATGGTCCTTACATATTTTTCATCCTCTATACCTGAAATGCACAGAAATTTACTTCAAATTAGAGATGGACCCAATCTCAAAAAACTAAAATCCAGTGAAACCATAATCTAGAAAAATCCTGGAAATTCATAATCCCGAAAACCTACAATTCCCACGTTTCCCAATGGAAAAATCTCTAATGAAACAAATTGTGTGGTTAAAAGAATGCCTTTATTCTTGTTTTCAAATGATATAGACTCAACCCCGAAATTTTGAATCCAGAAAACCCAAAATCTAGAATACAATCCCAAAAACCCGAAACCCAGAAAGGCCAAAAACCCGAAAGTGAAATTGAATATTTCTTTGAATTTAACATTTTGAAAAGCGGACACAACTACAAAAACCCAAGATCTCGAAAATTCAAAATCCCAAAAATTCAAAATCCTAAAATTGAAGAAATCAACTTTAACTTCAGGATTTTCTGTGAAATGGTAATATGATTGGGATTTTTTATTCTAGATTTTGGGGAATCTGAGTTTTTGAGATGTTAGGATTTTATGTTCTAGAATTTTTGATTCCAACAAGAATTTTCCTCGAGATTTCAGGTATTTTGGTTTTTTTGATGTATGGATTTTGGATTTTTGGATTTTAGGTTTTAGAATTTTTGATCCCAACCCTATTTTTTCTCGAACTTCGAGATTGTTTTTTTTTTTATTTTTAAGTTTTAAAATTTTCTGGATTTTGGGATTTTGGACCCTCTTCAAATAATCTTTGTATCACAAATTGTAACATCAAGCTGTGAACAAAAATTCAGAGGTATTGTTTCGTTTCAATAATTCCTTAGCGTTAGGTAAAAGGTGTTAAGTCAAAAAATTGCATTTTAGGTTTTTGATTTGATGTGACGGCTTTTTTCGTCTCTTTTGATTAATACTAACAACTTGAGTCTAGAACAACTGCTAAATATCGTTTAATTTAAGTCTTCAAACAATAACACAGAAAATTAGGATTTCTTTTTATATTACCGCCTTCAATTAATTGAATTTGTTTGATCATGATCAGTTTCCTAGTTAAGTCCTTTTTTACTAAAGTCGAGACATTTCCAAAAAGATGAAAAATATTTGTTGATCTCAAATATTTATGGAAAAAGAATGCTATTTACGTTAATTAAAATTAATTCTGCACATTTTACCGTTATACGAAATTAAAATGAATTTAAAAAATAATAATTTTTATAAATTAGAATAAATGAAAACAAAATAACCTTTTACCTCGAATCTCTTAGAACAAAAGGGATGTTTTCAAAGTTTTGAAAAGATATTTAAGTCAAAAATCAATTTTTACCAACTTTAGTAATGTTTTTTTTTTAGGTTTTTATTTTCTATATATTATATACTCGATTTTTTTCAAAATCTTACTGAATGTTAACAACAATATATTTAAGATAAAATTAATTTTAAGCATACACTGGTGGACACGAATTTAGCACATTGAAAAGAGTACAAGTATTTTTCTACTTTCAATTCTTTATTACTTGGAAGTAACGGTTCATTTTTATGTTGTTACTCTTACTACCTTATATGGTAATAAAAATGTGTAAATGATTGAAAAGTAAAAAACCATTTTGCGAAAAATGAAGATTGTTTGTGATTTGCGTTGTTTTCAGCTGGACATAAATTTAACCCGTTTTGCAATCAAGAGTGTATTTTTAATTTTTGTGTTTTTTTAAAACGAAAATAATAATTTTTGAGGTAATTAAATACTCCTTTAATGATCTATATTAAAAAAAATGAAAAAAAAATGAATTAGTCATGTCAAAAGGAAAATGGTGCTCAAAGGAAAAAAGAAGTCTGATCTTGAAAATGAAGTCACAAGGACGGACGGTAACAGACATTTCTAAGTTGTTAGAATGCTCCAGGAAGCTGGTTTATAATGCCCTTTCAAAAAGTTTGGAGTGATTGAAAACGTTAAACAAAACCCCCGGGCCAGAAAGACAACTACAAATGAAGATAGAATTATTTATAGGTTATCGACCAAGGATCCGTTTAAGACCTCCAGTGCCATTCGAAGCGAACTTTCAACGAACTATGGAGTAAATGTTTCCTCAAGGACCATAAGACGCTGATTAAATGAAAACAATCTACGTGAGTGCGTTGCTCAGAGAAAACCACTTGTATCAAAAAAAAATCTGAAATCTAGGTTACAGTTTGCCAAAGCTCACCTAGACAAACCAATTAGTTTTTGGAAAAACGTGTTCCGGAGCGATGAATCCAAATTCTGCCGGTTCGGATCGGATGGGAAAAAATATGTATGGCGTCCAAAAAACAGGGAATATGATCCAAGGTACACCATATTAGGCAGCTTTTTCATGGCACGGCGTTGGCCCCATCGTAAAAATTGACACCAAAATGGACCAGAACGTGTACAGAGATATCCTGTTGGATCATATGATACCCTACGCAGAAGACAATTTGCCGTTATTATGGCGCTTCATGCACGACAACGACCATAAACACACTTCAAAGTTAATGAAGTGTGCCTTAGAGGTGAATAAAATCGACGTTTTGAAGTGGCCAGCACAATCACCCGATCTTAACCCGATCGAGAATTTATGGAATGATGTTGAACATCACATTGAGCAAAAAAAAACAACCAATTTAACACAATTGTGGCAGGAGATTCAAAATGCTTGGTATACAATTCAAAAGTCACGATGCGAGGCTTTGGTTGAAAGTTTGCCAAGAAGAATTGTTTCTGTTCTGCAAAATAAAGGGTTCCCTACCAAATACTAAGAAAAACTTAGAATTGATAACGGTAAGTAAAATTTTATCAAGAAACTGTTGAATGTGCTAAATTCGTGTCCAGGCGAAAAATTGATGTTTCTACATTCCATACTTTTTCTTCTTACAGATGTTAAACATATTTAATAAAGTACTATGAAAACAAAGTGCTATGTATATGTAATGTAAATAAAATATAACTAATTTCATAATAAGAAAACAAATTGAAAATTAAATGGTTCTTATTTTGTTTAACAAGTGTGCTAAATTCTTGTCCACCACTGTATATCTTAAAGTTTTGAAAAGATATTTGGGTCGAAAATCAATTTTTACCAACTTTTATTAATTTTTTTTAGGTTTTTATTTTTTGTAAAAAAAACTGTCAATTAGATTTTTTCAAAATGTTTTCAGATGTCAAAAACATTATTCTTCGTTGCACAAAATTGTTTTGGAGATGAAATCACATTTAAGTCGTAAAATTTTCGAGGTGACAAATTTTTTTTTCAGTTTTATTGATTTATAAAAAAAAACGTTAATTGGATTTTTTCCAAATATATACTTATTTTGTATCACGTTACAATATATAATATAAAATTTAATTCAAGTCTCTAGCGTCATTGGTTCATAAGATATTTAGGGTTAACCAAAATGTTCACCTTTTTTTTTTAAACTTCTATGTTAAAAAAAACCACCCAGGCAGTGTGGTTCTTGAGAGCCCTTTCTGTATCTTTCTGCTTTTTTATATCTATACAAAAATTTATTTGAAGTCGATATCTCTTCTGGTTCTTGAGCTATGGACGACGAAAAAAACGTAGCGAACGTATGGACGTACGAACGTACGTACACACGCACGCACAGACATCTTTGTAAAAATCTTTTATTTCGACTCTAGGGACCTTGAAACGTCGAGAAATGTCAAAATTTTCAGTTCGACAAATCGGACCCATTACAATAACTTCCTATGGGATGTTAATAAAGTGACAGCTTAGGAAAAATAAAACAGAATTAATAATGGGTGTTTTTTCAGAGGTAAACAACATTCGAATTTCAACATAACTAGACTGATGCCTGAACAACGCTTCCAAAGTATTCAAATTTATTTCGAAATCATGGTTCTGATCGAGATCACTTTTGTTTTAATAAATACGTCAATAAACAAAACTACAGTATTTGGAGTGATGATAACTCTTACAGCTCACAGCTCGTGCCAAAATCATATTTTTTTAAAGAAAAATTTTGGTAACTTAACTACATACTTTCACGTTACTTACCCTTGAATTGGCCACAAAGACCGTGCGATTAAACGCCGCTTATATATTTTCTGTGCTGATATTTCAAGTCGATTCTCCACGCCACCGATAAGCTTGAAACGATTGACCACTTGGATGACAACGTTCACTGCATTCTTGTTGATATACGGGCAGATATGTTAGACCTTCAGATTAGGCTACGCCTGAGCCATCTGTGGCGGTCATATGCCAATAATTGTATTTAAATTAGATTGCCAAAAATGATCTTTCAAATAAAGCAAATTTTATGTCAATTCAAAAATATCATCTCTGTTTTATTTTATTTCAAAATTTCGTACCTCTTAAAAACAATGAAGAATGATATGTTGTGGATAAATTAATTTCATGTAAGGTATTTTTTCAAGGAAAATAAAAACCAACACAAATTTCAACTTTTTGATTAATTTCACTTTGGTTTTCTAAGTTCTGCTTTTAAAATTATATCAGGTCGAAGTTTTCACGAACACCAATGGGAGTTCTTCATTGTGGATTGAATCCCAATTTTTGTATTATTATTGTTTATTTTGTGAAGCATTTTCTTATTAAAAGGGTGTACATAGTTTTAAAGTTTGAACCAAAAAGTAACTCTACCCAAAAGAACTCCACCAGTTTTGAATAAAACGAATTCATATACTTTACGAGCAAACATAATTCCAGCCACCTTGTTGACTTCTTGTGAGATTACACTTAAGAAAACACTCAGTTCAAAATTGACCAACGTTAAAAGCCCAAAAAGTTTTATCAAACTTAGTTCGGGTCCCATGGGTCTTATGGGTTAGTAGATTACAAATTTAATAACTGACTCCTCTTGATATATATGCACAAGAAGGTAGCTTATATACCTGTAAAATCAAAAAATCAAAGTTTATTGACCATGGTTTATAACTTTTATCCCCATAAACAATTTACCAAAGGCACCTTCCGTTTAAGCTACTGCGGAATTTCCAAAACTTTACATGTTAAACTTTTTTTTCCCTTATACCTATCTAATAACCTACTTACACTTAAGTTAAAAGTTTGAACACGAGACGCAAGGAAAAAAATAATTTCATAATTCCTCTGCACCCACCATCATCAGTGTAAAGCTCATTTGCATATTTAAGTTTGCAACACCCAACAACCAACACAAGCGTCACAACCATCACGCCCGTCACGCCACCACCGTTACTATCAGGATTCAGGACTAAAAAGTACCTACTCATATACATTTTCTTTTTTCCTTTTTTTAAAGGGATAGGAGGTGAGGTGCAAGAAATTTTGCTGCATTATTCATGACGAAGCAACTTCTGATGGCTTCAAAGTACGATACGACGACGATACGAAAACGAAAATGAAAACGAGTGTGATGTTTTTGAGGTAAATTTAATTTTTCTTATCCATGCCACAGCCACAACCATAGCCACATTCCCAGCCACGACGACGATATTAAGCTCAAAAAGATGGATTAATCGTATGTGGAAAACTGTTTTCACATCTGTTTTGTGTGCGGTGTATATTCGGTATCCCGAAGATCCCAAGACACAAGAGTGAGTGAATTCATGTGAAAATTTGTTATAATGCTAATTTAGTTGGATACATACGGGCGGGCGAGTCTTATAATATCAAGGGGCTTGAAATTCAAAATGATAGTACCGCATCCAACCTCCTTTAAAAAGAAATAAGAAAGAAAATTCGATAAGAGAGTGAATGTGCTGCGGGAAGGATATTAAATTGATTTTTAAAATCGAGGGCACTTAAAATTGATGAAATAGGGAAACGATATCGAAATAAAAAAAAATAGGAGTGACAAGGGACAAGGGAGTGGGGGAGGTAGAGACAAAGTTTCAGTTGAGTCATATTTAGTTATAGGTACAAGAAGAGAGCCCCCATGAAAACAAATATATCTATGGCGCCGTTTCCATTTTAGGCATAAAATCTATGTAAATAAGAATTACAAAACAAAAAACCTCTTCAACAATGTGGAGCCTTCTTTTGTTATCCTTGGAGGTCAATTGTAAGCGATCGACATGATGAATAGCATTTTTATTATTTCTGTGCATAGACTTGATGGTAACAATGTTCAAATAAATAAGGACAAACCACCAGATATGGGTAAGGGTATCAGGGGCGATTCCTCATAGTTAGCTGGTTTAGCGGCGCTAAACCAAGAATTTTAGAATAAATATAATTTTCTATGTATATTATTTGGTAATTGAATTACTCAACAGCTGACTATAATGTTAAAAAATTCAGTTGTAGTTACATTATATGCAACTTTTCTACAAATCTTCATTTTATGAAATAAAACTCGCATACAATAACTTATCTTAAAGCATTGGGCTTTGGGCATCGCAAAAATTTGCGCTACCAAATTTCATACATTCATTTCATGAAATAAAACTCGCATACAATAATTTATCTTAAAGCATTGGGCTTTGGGCAGCGCAAAAATTTGCGCTACCAAATTTCATACATTCCACACACACAGATTTATGCACACATTCGAAAAAAACCCTATAAAAATAAACAGAAGGGTGAGCGCAAATAAAAGCGATAACCCGGCGAAGTATACGACACATTAAAGGCACACAACTGACACAAAAGACAAGTTGCACGAGTCGCAACCATGAGTTTGATGTTTCCTTTCTTTATACATCGTATGGACTATGTGAGGAAAAACAAGACCGACGAGCGACGAATCGAACATGATCGTCGAAATTCATATCATATCATATTCGTTTTTAAAAGGAGAAAATTGTGTTATCTATTTTCATTTGTGTGAAAATGAGGTTTGCTAGCGAACTTGACCCAGTACTACGACAGGAATTATGTTCGTTGTTTAGCGCTCTTTTTAGAGATAATACTGATTTTTGGTGTCGATGTGTGGGGAAGGAGAAAATGGAACACAGGTGGTGTTTGAGATTAATAGGCGGATTTTTCAAATGTTAATTAAGAAATAGTTTTTGTGTGAAAGCGTTTTTTATCTTGAAAGGAAAGTGACTTAAGCAAGTGCATTTTATTATAAATAGTGTTTTATTAGTTGAATATTGGATGTGTTATGATCGGTATGATTTTTATGTTTATATTTCTTATTGCAATTATTATTAACATAATTCCATACCAATTCATACATGCTAGAGGGTAGGCTACTTGATTTTTTTAGAACAGCTCAAATCAAAACAAGTCAAAACAAGGGCTCAAGTCAAACTATTAAGTCAAAATTTGGAAACAAATGAATAAAAATCAGTTTGAAGTCTAATTTTTCAAAGTTTTAATTAAGTATCTACAATACATACATACATTTTTACTTGCGACATATAAGAACTATGTATATGGCGAGTATTGGTTCCGTAAAAAAATTCGAACTCGGAATTTTAATCAAACAAGGCATTAGAATGGTAGAAATTTTAATCAAACAAGGCATTAGAATGGTAGAGGGTGGGTCCCCCACTTGCGTCCATCTGTCTGTCTGCCCTCATCTCTACATTCCAAACTATTGGGTCGATTGAGTTCAAAAAGGAAAATTAAGGTTTTAAGCAGATTCGCTTTAGGCGTTTTTTTATTTTTTTTTTTCTAAGAGTAAAAATAACAGTAGTTCCATACAAATGCCAAAAATCGAATAACCAACCGAAAGATTTTGCCTTAATTTTTTTCTTAACTTAATTTCTTTCTATAGAAAAATAATTGCTTGGTATTGTTTCAGAAGGGTACTCAAGAACTAATGAACCAATATCAATAATTTTTTTCTTCACAAGCTCTTATAATGTCTTTATAATATTTGATGATCAATAATGTCAACATTTTTTTGGATTTTTATGAAAATTTAATTCGTTGCTTATTTATTCTTTAAGAAACACTGAAAACTATATGATAAATTTAACATTACCAGAACGAAAAAATAACAAAGTAAGAGAACATAACGACTTACATATGTACCTGCATAGGATCAAATTCAATCCTTTTTCAATTAAAAAGTATAATAAAAATTGTATGAAGTTTAATTTGCAAATAATTATATTCTATACAAATTTCTATTTCACTTTGAAGCCATGGAATTGTAATTCTTTGGCCATCTAGCTGGTTGGAATTATTAACCACTGTAAGTATAAAGAGCAGTGAATTCCAATCGACTGTTTTACTTTTAGCATGTATGAATTGGTACACTGTACGACTTAAGGACGGTGATTCAGATTATTTTTTGTTATTTTTTTTTTGGATTTTGGATATTTTCGATTTAAATAATTATATATTAAAAAACAATTATTGAAACAATTTTGGGCATTTATAAAATAATGTATCAATCAATATACGTAACTATACCATCATAATTTTCAATTTTTATAACTTGTGTATGGACACATTATATCCAGTTTAAGGCTATACTAAGTAGTTTTAAAAAGATTCTTCTTTGTATGTTTAAAAATAGATACTTTATTTTAATGATGTTGGTTTAACAATAGGAACTTTTATTTTGATAGGAATTGAAATGGAATCCAATACTTATCAAGCAAAGACCATAATTGAACAATTACTAGAAAACCATTTAGAACAAGATCGTTTTCGGAGAAGCTAATAGTAGTCAATAATGGGCGTCCATGTCCAAAGCTTACAGATTTAAAATCAACACATAGGGAAAGACACAGAGAGTATACTCGAACCTTTAGCGAAAATCAATATTTATTGAACTATCGTTTTGAATAAAATGAATTATTATTCTTGAAAAAGTATTTTGATTTTCTAGAAGACCAGTAGCTAACCCTAAAATTATGACCAGGAATCGCCACTGAAGGGTATGGGTTTGGGTGTTGGGTCATTTTCTAAAAAAATAAAAATGAAAAAAGGACTTCGATTTTCTCGTACCCACTTTTTGAAAACAATGTCGAATATTTTTGTGTATATTTTTTGGTGGGATATAAAATATTTTTTTCTTCTTCATCTAAACGAACAAAATTCATTAAAGATATTTAATCTCAACTGGTTCAGTCAGTTCAGAAAGTTCAGTAGGTTCAGAGCTAGAAAATGAAAACCCATCAAAAATATTTATATGGCATTTGGTTTGATGGTTTCTTTTCCTTGTTTTATAGCCTTGCGTTGTTGGTTTTGTTTTTGCTGATGAGGAGAATTTTGAAGAAGATTGAAAGAATGAGTCTTTCATTCATCTTCTTGTTAAAGTTTTATTATCATGAAGATGATGCCTGGCGATTTTAATGGTTTTGTTTTTATTACAAACCTCAAGAGTTTCTGAGAACAGATGATTGGTCATGGAATTATCTGTTGAAATGGAAGAATTGGGTATCAGTAGTATCATACGAAACCATAACTGTGGGAACTGACGAGTTTTATCTTTCTAAATAATAAAAATTGAAACATTTAACAAAAGGGATGAAAATATTTTATTTTAGATGAAGAATTTTATTTCAAACAATAAAAATTATCACATCATAAAATAATTACCATGTTGATCATAAAATAAATCGATAAACATACGACGCACGATTGAAATTAATAGGCAAAATTGTTATTTATTTTTGAGTTTTAAAATAAAATAAAAAGATTTTGTTAGGCTTACTTCTGCCATACGGTTTTGGGTCTCAGAAAAATTTCGGCGGTAAAAATAGAAAATGGAAGAAACGGAGTTAAATATTGGAGGCTTTAATTCTTAAAGTGTATGGTTCATTGAAATGAAGAAATGTCAGATGCTAAATTTACTACCAGAGTGTAGCTCGTGTGATACCTTTATTTGAGTCATATAGCCCATGAAGACATTGAACATTTTTAAAACTTTACAACTGATTACTGAATCTCCGCTCGAATATTTTACGAGCAAACAAATTGACACTACTCCCAGAAACATAAAGTGTATTTCTTTAAAAATTCCAATTCACATTTAAAAAATTAAAACTTATAAGAAATTACAAAATAATGAATATTGATTTCCGACTCAAATATATCTCGAGAAAAATAAAGACTTTGTTGTTAAAATTGTTATAAAATAAAAAAAAAAGGCTGGGATGCGACCCACACTGATAATTTCCCATCCCGTCTGTCCAATTTGTTTTCCTTAAAAATTTGTGGGTTTTCGTGTTGTGTTAAAAAAGTTGTCAGTTGCATTATAACATATATAACGAAAATTATTTCAAAATCTAGTTTTGTTAACGAGATTTTTAGTCGAAAACCAATTTTTACTAATTTCAGTAGCATTTCTTAAAAGTTTTAAACAAATACAATTTGTATATAAAAACAAATTGGATGAATGAAATTAATTTGAGAGATATCGAGAACCGAACATCAATTTTTACCAAATTTGCATACTATTTTTTGTAGATTTTATTTTTTTATGAAAAAACGGATTTTTGGATTCTTACAAAAAATTATTGAATAACGAAAACAATATTTTCTGTGAGATAAAAAAGTTTGAAGCCAATACTTTTAATTTTTGAGAAGCTACATATTTGAGTCGAAAAACAATTTTTACCAACTTTTGTTAATTTTTGTTTAGGTACTTATTTTTTTTAAAAAACTGTTAATTCGATTTTTCTCAAAATTTTACTGAATGTTGACAACAATATTTCTTATAAGTTAAAATTAGTTAGAAGCCATTACCTCAAATTTTCAAAAAGATATTTGAGTCAAAAATCAATTTTTACCACCTTTTATTAATTTTTTTTTAGGTTTTTATTAAAATAGCAAAAAAACTGTCACTTCGATTTTTTCCAACGTTTTTCAGAATGTTGAAAAACAATATTTCGTATAAGATAAAATAAGTTTGAAGCCATAATCTCAAGTCTTTGAAAAGATATTTGAGTCGAAATTCAATTTTTACCAACTTTGAGTAATGTTTTTTTAGGTTTTTATTTTTTTATAAAAAAAACTGTCAATTAGAATTTTCTCAAAATTTTATCAGATGTCAAAAACATTATTCTTCGTTGCACACAATTATTTTGGAGATGAAATCATATTTTAGTCGTACAATTTTCAAGGTGACAAATTTTTTTTTCAGTTTTTTTGATTTATAAAAAAAACATTAATTGAATTTTTTTCCAAAAATATAATTGTTTTGTATCACGTTACAATATATAATATAAGAATTAATTCAAGTCTCTAGCGTCATTGGTTCATGAGATATTTAGGTATAACCAAAATGTTCACCTTTTTTTTAAACTGCTATAGTAAAAAAAACCACCGACGCAATTTTCTTGAGAGCCATTTCTGCATCTTTCTGCCTTATTATCTGTATAACAAAATTTATTTGAAGTCAATATCTCTTCTGGTTCTTGAGCTATGGACGACGAAAAAACGTCGCGAACGTACAGACGTACGGACGTACGAACGTACGTACACACGCACGCACAGACATCTCTCAAAATTTTTATTTCGACTCTAGGGACCTTGAAACGTAGAGATATATAAAAATTTTCCATTCGACAAATCGGACTGATTACAATAACTTCCTATGGGAAGTTAAAAAGATTAATTAACAAAAATTGGTAAAGCTTAATTTTTGACTCGAAAATCTTGAAAAGAAATAGGGACATGGACTTTAAACTTATTACATCTCTTAAAAACCAAATTGTTGTCGAAGAATACAAATTTGACTTATTGCGAAAAAATAATTATTTTAAAGGCCACCAATAAAAAGTTATCAAAACCTCTTTTTTTAATACATGACGCAGCACTAATTAGTAATTTCCAACATTGAAGTTTGTTTCGAACTTAAATATAAAAGGATTTAAGAAGAGATATCGGTGGCCATGAATTGGAAATCAAACTGGTAGGGAAAAACAAATTCATGGCTAAAGCATTTCACATTCTTTATGTGCGGCTGAACAATTAATCTGTTGATAGTACGTTCGATGGATTCCCTAAAGTAAATAAAGATCGTAATGGTCGTCGGAAAAAATTCACCATCCTCTGATTTGAATCAATTTAAAGTGTAAATTTGTTACCATTTGTCTGGCAAAGGAGGGATTGCAATACTGCAAAGTAATTCTGTTAGATCCTTAAAAATTATGATATGAAAACAAAAACCATTCCGAAGACTGCTTTTCGAACAAAATATTTGAATAACATAAGTGAAAGAAATTCTTCCAATAATGTGACATATTTATTTTATAAACAAAATGAATATAAAATTTAAATTTGATTTTATCAAATAATGATACATAAATTTGTGAATTGACTGTGGGTTCGTTTCCACACTTTGCAAGCCTACAATTTTGATATTATCTCATTTTATTCACGCAATTCAATTCACAATTCAGCACTCAATTCTTACAAAATATCGATGAAAAAAGGATATATAAGGTGATTTCTTTATTGAATCAAACTTGCGTGACTTATAAATAAAATATCCCCAAGAAAGTGACACTAATAAAATACCCAAAATTTATTCATAATACATTTTTGTATTTATAAATGATGATAAGTAGGTGCGGAATAATTCTGCTCCAGACAATATGACGACGCTATTTTTCTCCTTTTATGTGGAAATGTACACTCTCAGAAAAACTCTTTTTAAAGCCTTCCAATACTCGTATAAGCCTGCCAGAAATGTTTTTGTGGTTCAATATAATAATAATTTTGGTTTTGGTATCTTTTGAGCATGTTTTTGTCATGAAAAGTTCATAAATCATTAAACAAATTACCTCGTAAATCAAGAAAATCACCACAAGTTAAGTGTTATTATTATTTTTTTTGGTTTTTGAAATATAAAAGGCAAGTTTTAGTAAGTATCAAGTTTCGACATAAAACATACCTCACATATAATTACAAACCATAGTCTAATAAATTTTTCCACCATCATCATCACCGCACTGAATTGAGAGGCACATGTGGATATGGTTGTTTTAATGGGAAAACTTTGCATTGAATTGCTTTCCAAGGAAAATAGTAACACCTGAACTGAAGCTCTATATAGTGGAAGTCTTATATGATAATAATCAGAAGTGGGAAACATCTTAATCTATTTTGAGAAAAACCATTAAGGGCTTCTTTTTCGAAACAAACAATCTCAACGAGTAAATATATTATTTGACAAAGAGAAGCAATCAAAAATTAATTGAGGAAACGTTTTATATAAGTATAAGAACCAACACATTTTTTCTATTACTTAAGTCAGGCATAAACATAAGGAGAAATATAACTTGAGATTATATATTTTCTTGTTAAACAAAGATGAAGTTAGGGAGTAAAAGGTACAAAGAAAAATCAATCAAGGGTTTAAAGATCAGCAGAGTGGAAAGTTAATTGAAACTTTAACCTTTTAAGCAGAAAGTTTTAAATTAATACTTTGTTCTTCTTTAGCATTTGATTTTTGATCCGATAGTACTGTCACTAAAATGTTGGAATTTGTTCAATACTCACTTCATAGTCGGTTGAGAACTTTGTTTTTAAAGTCTATGAGTTGATAAGGATTAGAGTGATTTTCTTCTCTCGAACTTGATCTGAACTTGCGAATTTATGGATTCTCGATTTTTAAATTATTTTTGAGAAAATTTTCTATCACGAACTATATTTAAAGAATGTAAATAAGACGTACAAATTGCTTCCACGTATCAGATTTCCAGATTTCGACTTTTCAAGTCTACATACGACAGAATTTTGATACCTGATCTAAATAAGGTTTCACCGAATTTTATTAACTGAAAACGGAAAAGTGGATGGATCAAAATCCCCTAATTTTTCGAACCAAATTCTAAAACACTTTTTTCGCCTGAGATTTGATCACTCTGCATAACTCTTTGCGGGAAATCATGAAATGTCGAAATTTTGCCGATAATTTTAAAATTCAAGCACTCAAAGCCAATATCATCGAAAGCAATTCTAACTCCTGAGTTGAAAGCTACTCAAGGGAAGACAGAACAATCTTCAACTTGACTTTTAACTTGAAGTGTGATATCAACTCTTAGAGTGTCGATAACATTACTGTGTGCGAGTAATGTTTTTCATTCATTGGGGGGACCTTCAGTTTTAAGCCGAATCCGAACGGCTATTTTGAGAAAGCACTTTTCATGACAAGAATCACTTCTGGAGAATTTGTCAATTCTCCGAAAGAGGCAGTACCCGTGAAAAAAAACTTTAGATGACATAGGCAGGGATCGAACCCAAGACCTCTGGCATGACAGCCCAGCGCACTAACCATCATGCCACGGGTACTACACACGGGATAACCTGGATATTTTAGACAAATTGAAATAGAGTATAAGAAAATCGGTTCAGAAAAAGCTTCAGCACTTCAATATTTGAAGCTTTTTGCAGACTTTACAGAATTAACTTAGAGAAAACAGCAATCACAATTTCCATTTATTGAGTAACTTCAATCTTTTGACATTATTTTTTCCTTACATTTTGTAGCCTAAAACAAAAAGTGGGGATTTGAAGATAATAACCCAGGAAAACCGAGAGATGTTGTGACTTATAGGGTATCAGAGAGGTTTACCAGAATAGAGCTGCTAATTTAAAATTTACTTGAAATTTATAATGGAATAGTTCTATTTTGACATTCTCTAAGGAAATCTCTCAAATCGATTTATTTTCTATATCTCAAAATGACGTAAGAAAAATTCTAATAAAGAAAGTGTACACTATACGTTCCTTTCTCAAGTCACACAGAAATCTTTTTCAAACATCTCAAATTTTTTGTTTCATCCTAAAAACTGAGCTTGAAATCGAATAATGGAAAATGTTTAAGCATGAAAACTGCACTGTCCACATGCTTCCAGGAATTTTCACTTTTTCTTTTTTTCCAGATCGACTTGAGTACCTCCTCAATTTTACATTTCACCTTCTCGAAGGAAAAAGAAGGAATACAAAGTGGAAAAAAAAGAAAAACTAAACATATGTGAATGAAAAATCAATTCCATCATCTGTCAAGTTGGTAAAGTAGTTAAGCCACTATATAGTATAGTGAGACATTTAGACAGGCAAAGACTTTTGGTATATCCTTTTGTGAAAAGAATATATAAGACAGGCTGTTAATGACAGCAACTGATTATAGAAAAGGAATACTATCCTCTCTTATAAAAGGAGAAAAGCAAAGGAATAAAGAAAAAGTTTATCTTCAACTGAAATAAATTCCTGTATAACATAGAAGACCATCATTCTAGGGGTGAAATAATAAATGGGAATCAATTGAAGTATTGATTACTTTATTTGAGTGTTTTGTTTTGATAAAGTTTATTGAGTTGTTATGTACGTAACATCAACACAGAACCAAACATATTTACTTCTTTGGAAATAAAAAATGTTCGAAATTAGCTATAAAGATTTGTTTGTAGAAAATTATAGCAGTTATGTCATTGATAACAACTAAATGACGTTATTTAGAGCACATTAAAAACATATTTGAAATAAAGAAATCTGGCCTTTAATACTACCTAACGACTTTCAGGATTTTGGAAATGACACATTTTATTTCTTAAATCTAAATGAATGGCTTTACTATAAAAACTACTTTCTCCTAACGAAGAGAAAACGAATTTAGACAGTTTAAAAACCCCATTTTGAGTATCAGTTATAAATTGATAGTTGATTAATATCAAATTTTACCAATTGTTAAGAAGTTTTGATACTTAATAATATTCCATGCTGTTGTAAACTCTCGTGTACAGGATGTTTTAGTTATTTGCAACAGAAATCTCGATGATAGTTTGACTGTTGATATTTGCCAAACTTTATTGACATTTCTGTTCAGTAAGGCTTGGAAATTTTTCATGAATCGTTTAACGCTTCCAAATTATGCAAATTTACTTTAAAAAAAAAAAACATTTATCGGAATTCAATAACACAAATATTAACTTTACAAAATGTGTTTTAAAAACGTGATGAACTTTTTTTTACGTAAAATCGAAAAATTATGGTGATTACTTCACCGCTTCCAAATTGTGAAATTTAAATAAAATAAATAAATTTTGTGGCGCAACAGTCCGTTGAGAATTAGGGCCTAGTGACTTACAACTCTCAACCATTCCTGTGTGCAAGTACCTACTGTTGTCAGGGATGGAGGGAACCTAAAATTTCAAGCCGAATCCGAACGGCTTATTTGATAAAACACTTTTCAAGACAAGAATTACTCTTGGAGAATTTGTCAATTCCTCGCAAGAGGCAGTACCCGTGAAAAAAACTTTAGATGGCATAGGCAGGGATCGAACAAAAGACCTCTGGCATGATAGTCCAACGCACTAACCATCATGCCACGGGTACTACAATTGCGAAATTTACTTTGACAAAAATGACTCTGTTCGCAAAGTTCATAGATAACTTCCATTTTACGGTGTTTCGTAGTAAAGCTCTTTTCCGGTTAAATGGCGTCGTTGATAACCAAAAGTGTAATTTATGCAGCGAAGGCAATTCTCGAGCCATGAATGAATCACCATTTAAATAGACTGTTTGGTACGTATTGGAAGTGTAAAATTTAACTGATCCAATGGACTATATACATATGACCAATTCCAAAGCACACAGACTACACCATCCCCCAACTGCAATTCGACAAAAACTTCCAGATTTCTACACCTTTCAGATCTTTTTGGGAGGACAGGGCATTCCTGGAAGATGAGTCAATCCATTTTTATACAGATGGGTCAAAAACAAAAGAAGGGGTTGGTGGAGGTGTGTACTCCGAACGACTGAAATAAAGTCTCTCATTCCGCCTTCAAAATCATTGTAGCGTGTTCCAGTCGGATCTTTTGGCGATAAAAGAAGTCTTGTCCTGGCTTAAATAAAACGTGATATTAACATCTGATATCCGTATCTTCTCAGATAGTCAGGCCGCTATCAAATCTCTGGACTCTGTCTCTACAAACTCTATAACAGTCCATAACTGTCGATCATCTCTAATGGAGATGGCACAACAGTTTAATATTCACCTTTGCTGGGTGCCGGTCCAAAAAGACATTCCAGGTAACTGTAAGCAGATGAACTCGCCAGGAGCGGTACAGTACAGCCAATTCTACCACGTTTGGCAAATGCTGGCATACCAATCGCTACTTGTAAACTATTGCTAATGCAGGACGCTATGAAGAAGGCAAACACCAGGTGGAACAACATCACCACATGTCAGGTCACAAAAAATATCTGGCTAATTCCAAAGCACTAGATTTAAACCGATCAAGATGTTTGCTATCTCTAAGCAGATCGCATATAAGATCGATAAAAGGTGCCATAACCGGACACTGTCTAATAGGAAAGCACGCCACGCGGCTAGGCGTATTCTCAAATAGCTTTTGCAGAAGCTGTATGGAAGGGGAAGAGGAGGAAACAGTTCTTCACCTTCTCTGTACATACCTAATAGAATTCTTTTATAATGATCTAAACGATCTAAATCATATTAGCATAATCAGCCTCTCACGTTTCGTAAGGAACTCAAACTGGTTTTATTGAGCTTAGGAGGAAGCCGCAAGATTCATGTGGTATCACAATGGGCCATTAAACTGGCCTAAGTGTGTCCTATGCCATCACAGACAGCCACTTTAACCGAACCTAACCCAAATGGACTATGTCAATTGAAGCCACACGCGGGCATATATGCTGTAAATTAATTTAAAAAAATTATACTAATAACAAAAATGTATTCCAACAACATTTCTGTGTTGTGTTGTTAAGTCTTCAAGGTCTTAAAAAACATCCAAGATATGTATGTATGTATGTTTAAAAATTTGTGACAAAATCAGAAATTCCAATATCATTTTCGTGGTGGAAATGTGCTGAGGCTGAAAAATTATGAAGAAATGAAAGTTTTTTCATATCATTTTGATTATCATGGGTGCCATACCGTCTTTTAAGAACAGCAAAATGTAAAGGTCTTAACTTTTTACCTCATTCCCCTAATTTAGTTGAAATTGAAAAACAGTATGTAAACTTTTAATTGAAGTAAAAAGCATTGACAGTTGCTAAATCCCAACTGTGATAATATTTCTTGAATCCAAATTCACCTTCTTCTAATTTGTTTAAATGGTGGCCTATGAATCAGCAAGGTAAGAATCAGGAAAGCAAGTGAACTAAATATTTTTAATTTTTTTCTTATCTAATTTAGATTTTAATTTTTTTCATCAGGACAATAACAAGAAAGCACTCCTCTTAAGTATATAACAAAAATAAAAGCTCTTGAAATTATTATAATTTGAAAGACTTCTAATTGTAGGGCCCTTGACAATATACCAGCTTTATACAATTCGTTGTCAATTTAGAATTGAGTCAATGTCGACCTCCAAAAGGATATTTAATTATTATAATGGTTAGTGAACTTATTCATTGAATCTACTGAGAATAAATTTGTACTTGAACAAATATTTTTTTTTTAATTTTATTGTTGTTGATATTTTTGAACTTTTAACCTGGTTTTCTGCTTTGGAAGTGGGAGTGAAATATGATAGGTATACCTACTCAGGGAAAAGTTAGAAATTTCCTTAGAAGGAATTCTTTGCCCATATCAAATATTCCTTTTTTTATGTTATTTACCATAATTCAGTTAATTTTTCATCTTTCTGTCTATTTATTAACAACAATGATATATTTTAAATTCAATCTGTTACTCATAACCCATAGATATCTTTTGTCATGCTTCATTCTCTTGTTTTTTTTTTTTCTTTTAGCCCATCGTATATCTGCTTCTTCAAGATGCTCTTAAGTTATTTCTCTGGCATAGCTCAGGATCAGGATAGCTTAAGATTTCGTGTGCTTCCTTTGCTTTTGTTTATCATTTTTATTTTTATTAAGTCACTTTTTTGTTGTTGCTTTTCATATAAAAAATAAACTTTCTTTATGTGAAGCATTTTATTACATTCCTTCTGCTCTTTATTTTTCTGTCTATTGTTATAAATTCTCTTTTTTTCATTTTTTTTTCAACAACAGGTAAAAGAACATTGCAGATTTGTAAGTTATTTAAGATACAAAGTAAATTGTTTAGTTAACAGCTGTGAAAAAATATAAAAGAAACTTAAAAAAATTATAATCCTTTGTGATATTCTTGTCGTTATATTTTTTATTATATTTCTTAAATGCAGAAAATAATTCTTCGTAAATCAAATCCCTATGGATATTAATGCCACCAGAGGAAAAAATACGCACAAACAGTTTCATTAAGAGAAATACAAAGAAGGCATTTTCCGGAACAAACTTTCAACTTGCACACCTCAATATAGAAGTGTCTCCAAGGATACGAAATAATAGTCCTGAAATTACTTTTTTGCAGAAAATTAATCTCTCCCTGTATCTAAATGATGATTTGATGTTGATAATGATGGAAATGTTGGATCAAAAGAACTTCATAAATACTCCCTCGAGATTTTCCCTTAACTTTTTTGAAATGTATATTTTTTAAATAGTTACTCCAATATTAATGATGTGTTGATTAACCCTTTTAATTTTGGCAAATAATTTAGTCTTTGATAAATATTCCTTTACAAACCAATGAACTTACTCATTTATAGACAAAACAATAAATCATTCGATTTAAATGTTTTTATGACATTGAGAGAGATTATATGAGATGCGTGTTCTAAGATTGACAATTTTTTGTTTGTCTAAAGTTTTATCTTAACTTGAGTACAGTTTTTGAAAAAAAAATAATGTCCTTCATTTATTACATGTATAGGAAATGATAATATTTTATTGGTATCCTTGAAACTTTTGAATAGGTATGTGGGTTAGGTGTACTGTATCCAGGCCTATAACGAAGGACGTGCCAAGAAAACTAAATTAACTTCTTTTTGTTTTTCTTCAAAAACCATAAATTTGTCGACCTTCACTCTAATAGAGATGACAGTAACTTTATATTGTGCGTATACATATCTCTTAGATTCAAGGAAGATCAATCTCGTTTTTATTTTGTTTTTCGGTACCCTGGGATTTTAGTTTATTTATGAGTGTGAAAGGTAAGAGAGTTGATGAAAGTTTTATTGAGTATAGTTTGGGCTTGGGATTATTACTATGGTTTTTATAATTTATGTTACCAATCATTTTTCTGAAACAATGAAAGAAAAGTAGAAACTTATCTCACTTGTCCTTGTGTTGAAACCGGAAAAGATGTGACACATTTTCTGATTTAAAAAAAAAAGACCAAATTTATTTTGAGTCAGCTTAACTTGAGTAAACTCTTTTGAACGTACCTTTTCAGATACAAATATATTAATATTTTATGTTAAACAATGAAATTTTATGCCATTGAATTCTTTAAGTTCTTCGTTTTTTCATCAAAATCTTGATTGCTCTTTTCATCGGTTTAGTTAGATTTGTAATCAATTTTATCTTCACATTTTCTAATTAACAAATATTTTCAATATCAATCAAAATGACAAATCTTTCAACCTGATAAACATTAATCCTCGACAATTCCCTCGTTTCCCACAATCCGTCACATGACATATCTAATTAAAGGTTATCCAGTAATTAGATATTAAACTCGAGATATTGCAAAATCTACGTCAACAATCATTCAATTGAATGGTTTCGGTGTTGTTAACCGATGACAGGTCATTTTCTCATTAAATTTATTGTTATATTGAGTTCTAAGATTTGATAGTAGTAGATTAATTTAATGAGATACGAAATGTTTTAGGGTTTCATTGTTCAAAAGATATTAGTTTTAAAAAGATGAAATTCGAAACAGAAAACTTATTAAAAAAAAAAAACAAAATAAAATAAATATCGAGCAAAGTCTCAGGTGTCAAGCAAAACCATATGATGAGGGAAACAAAGACACTTATGAAGGATTATAAATAAGTAATCAATACCATCAGTTTCAGAAGGTATATTTTGCTAAGAAAACAAAAGATATCAATGATTTCTTTTAATAATTTCAACAAAAATCAAACAACTTGCAAGGATTATAATATAGGGGATTGAACTTCATTGTTATTACAATTCAATTCGCGACCATTTCTTTAGACGATTAGATATTTTTAGAAATACAAATTGTATGAGAACCAAATAATTGAATTGTAAAACACATTTTATAAATATAAATCAATATCCAAGTTACTCAAAAAATGATTTTCAATAGGGATGTTGAATTATTTGGCAAAATTCAGAGAAATTAAATCATTAAATACATCTGAAGTTTTAGCTCCTAAATATATCTGGAATAAATTTTGGAATTTTTTTTTTTCGGAAATTCTATCACTACGGAAATCTTAGTTACATAGTTAAAAAAAAAGTAGAGATAGAATAATTAATTTTAATATCGAATATTCTTATTAATTTTTAAATATAGTGACATTTTGTTCTGAAATTTTCTTAGTGCAACATTTTTAATGTTCTATTAAAATGTTAAAGTCACAAGGTTAAAGGCATGATTTAGCTGATTTTGAACGATTTAAGTGTCTTACTAGGTCTTAAACATTTTACTAAATTTAAAATCACAAAATGGCTGCTTTTTCTTTTGTTTATATAATTAACATGCACTTGAAAGGATTATTACTAACCTTAACATTACATTTAAGCATAGTGCAATCGTTAGGAAAATAGGGAAGGATTTAAGAAGAGATACGGGGGAGGAGGTATACACATAGTTGGATAAAACATTTAATATTCTCGATGTGCGGTTGAAAAAAATATCTCTATACTTGACAATACGCCCGAAATTGAAGCCAAGGCTAAACTGATGAGCATTCCTTTAAGTGCGAGTATAACGGCTGAATTTTTTGAAAGGGTAAGAAACATCGCGACGTTGTTGTTCAGGAATGTAAATACAACCTATCATTTTCAAAGCTCTTTTATGGATTCTATCTTAAAGACTTGAACATGTTTTAGTTGCCCAATTATGCCATTTATATTCAAGGAGGGATACTATCCGGGCCAGTGTATGTCAAGGTCTTTAAGTATTTTTGATACTGCATAAGTGCAAAAGAAGATTCGTCTTATAAAATCGTTTACGCTCTCAAGTACAGGACGACTCATGAAACTCTCTGGCAGATTCGATTTGCAAGCAAATTGGCTGTGTCATTCGAGCTTACATAGAAAGTTCCATTATTATGAATGAGCGTTGGAACCGAGTTTGACGTGGTGCTATGAACGTTTTTTGACGAGTAACTTTGACTACCCTTGGTATATTGTAGTTATTTTTCTGGTCATGACAAAATTTGGTTCGTCAAATATGACTGTCTTCCAAGCTTGTTTGAACGTATTCCAAATTTCCTTCACTTTATAACAAAGAAAACTAACATCTCTCATCCTATAATAACCTATAGGAAGAATAGTGACCACTTGAAGATCCTGAAGAAGTTATTGAGAATGTCCTAGTTGGCTTTCTCATATTGCCAAACGGTTTTCGTAGAAGTTTTTTCTATAACTGTTGTTTATCGCTTGATAAATTTTGCAGACGGATTGCGTAACTCAGAAAGGACTTCAACAACCTTCGAGAGTTTCAAAAACGGGAAGCCAAGAAGAATTGTGTAAATTGAACTTGCCCGCAATGACGATTTCATTGTATAAGGATAAGGATGGACAATAATTCTATAAATAGAGTAAAACAGAGCATCAAATTCGTTAAAAGTTGAATTTCTGTAAAGATTTCGAATTTTAATCATCTGCTTAATCCACATAACATCCGAGTTTTGAGAATGTTTGAAGTCAATTTGGCAGAGCACGGGAATGAAATATATAAAGAAATCCTTATTCATTGTCTCCAACCAATCAAGTTAACTCCTTTTCAATTGAACTATAGAAGTTACTTGACGAATCGAATTATGAAAATTCTAATTCTCAGGGTTTTGAAAACATTAACGAAAAAAAAAGGGCTTGGATGCGACCCACACTGATAACTTCCCATCCTGTCTGTCGATTTGTCTTGCTTAAAAGTTTGTAGCTTTTCGTGTTCTGTTAAAAAAGTTGTCACTTGAATTATTCTTAAAAATTTAAAAATTACCAACAATATTTTGCATATAATGAAATAGTTTTATTTCAAAATCTATTTTTGTTAACGAGATTTTTAGTCGAAAACCAATTTTTACCAATTTTAGTAGCATTTCTTAAAAGTTTTTATTTCTTATATAAACAAATACAAATTGGATGAATGAAATTAATTTGAAGTCAATGTTTTCTATTAGTCACGAGATAGGTATCGAGAAACGAACATCAATTTTTGACAATTTTGAGTACTATTTGTTGTAGATTTTATTTTTTTTATGAAAAAGCGGACTTTTGGATTCTTATAAAAAAATTACTGAATGTCGAAAACAATACTTTCTGTGAGATAAAATAAGTTTGAAGCTAATATTTTTAATTTTTGAAAAGATATTGGAGTCGAAAATAAATGTTTACCAAGTTTAAGTATTGTTTTTTTTAGGTTTTTATTTTTTGTAAAAACAACTGTAAATTTTTCTCAAAATTTTACTGAATGTTGAAAACATTATTATTTAAAAGATAAAATTTAAAAGAAACATTTTTAACATAATCAAAAGTTTTAAAAAGATATTTAACCATTTCGGTACGAGAGTGGGACAGAACAAAGAATATTTATATGTAAACGTACCACTCCCGTCCCGAAAGGATTAAGTCAAAAATCAATTTTTACCAACTTTTGTTAATTTTTTTTTTAGGTTTTAAATTTTTTTGTAAACAAAATTGTCAATTCGCTTTTTTTCAAAATTTTACTGAATGTTGAATGTTGAAGATAAAATTAGTTTAAAGCCAATATCTTAAAGTTTTGAAAAGATATTAAAGTCAAAAATCAATTTTTACTAATTTTTGTTTATTTTTTTTTTAAGTTTTTAATTTTTTGTAAAAAAAAACTGTCAATTCGATTTTTCTCAAAAAATTACTGAATGTTGAAAACAATATTTTTTAAAAAATGAAATTAGTTTAGGGCCAATGTTTCAAATTTTTCAAAAGTTATTTGAGTCGAAAATCAATTTTTACTAAGTCTTAGTATTGTTTTTTTTAGGTTTTTATTTTTTGTTAAAGAAACTGTCAATTCGATTTTTCTCAAAATTTTACCGAATATTGAAAACAATATTTCTTATAAAATAAAATTAGTTGGAAGCCATAATCTAAAATTTTTGAAAAGATATTTGAGTCGAAAATCAATTTTTATCATAACTTTTATTAATTTTTTATAGGTTTTTAATTTTTTGTAAAAAAAAAATATCAATTCGATCTCTCTCAAAATTTTACCAGATTTTGAAAACGTTATTATTCGTTGCGCAAAATTGTTTTGTAAATAGAATCATTTTATTTGTAAAATTTTCGAGGTGACACATTTTTTTTTTCAGTTTTTTTGACCGTTAATTGGAACGTTTTCCAAAAATATATTTGTTTGGAATCACGTTACAATATATAATGTAAAATTTAATTCAAATCTCTAGCGATATTGGTTCATGAGATATTAAGGGTTAACCAAAATGTTCAAGTTTTTTTCAAATTGCTATGGTAAAAAAACCACAAACTCATTTTTCTTGAGAGCTCTTTCTGCATCTTTCTGCATTATTATCTGTGTAACAAAATTTAATTGAAGTCGATATCTCTACTGGTTCTTGAGCTATGGACGGCGAAAAAAACGTCGCGAACGTACGGACGTAAGGACGTACGCACACACGCACGCACAGACATCTTTCCAAAAATCTTTTATTCCGACTCTAGGGACCTTGAAACATCGAGAAATGTCAAAATTTTCAATTCGACAAATCAGACCCATTACAATAACTTTCTATGGGAAGTTAAAAATTGAAAATACAGAAGAAATTTTAACAAGACAAATTTCTCCGTTTTTTAGCTTCAAATTTTTTTCTTTTTATTTTCGAGAGCTGTTACTGTTTAGGCGTGTTCGATGCTTCGTTTTTAATAAAAGGAAATCAGTACGTTACTAGTGAGAAAAATTATTTAATTTTTAGAGTATCAGTAAATTGTTAAATTATTCTGAGAACAACAAGTTTACAAATTTGGCCTAATGTTTGAAATGCTACATTTAAAATTAAAGAAATAAAGTTTTGAAAGAAACGTTGGTAAGGTTTAAGAGATCTTTGTTAACCAATTTCTATTTTAACTTAATATTCTGTTCGTAAAAGTCTACCAAAAGTATTTTTATCCCACAAACTTGAACTGTGTGTTTTCTATTTTTGTAAATTTGATTATCGAAAGGTCATTAAGCTAATTTTATACATAAACATAAATTATGGTTTGTCCTTTCTTAAGGTTTTTGAAGAGGTCCTTGTCGATACTTAATGGTTTCCTAATTATTAGTCTCGCAAAGTTTCGAAAGTTTGTCAAATTATGTTTTTTTGTATTTTGCTGAACTAATTGAATTTATAAGAAGAAACTTATAATTAATTATCAATTTCTATATGACACTTGAGAAAGCAAACTGTTTAGTCTGTCACCCTTTTTGCTAAATATAGAAACAGAACACATTATAAAGTTTTGTTTCATTATCTACTCTTATAACAACTTAACCAACTTTAACTAAATTATATTCTTGTGACGTGTTATCGAGTCATCTATAAATCTAATTCACCACAAAGTTTTGGGATAGACTCTGATACAAAGGTAATTAAGTAAGTGCTAGTGCTGGAGTATAGTTCTCTTTGTTTGTAAGCCACTTAGGTAAAACATTATTTTTAATTTTAATACACGTAGATTCTTTTTCTAGTTGTAAGAAAATGTTTGGAATAACATAATTGCTTTGCTTAATTATTGTTCTTATGTTTTATATTCCATGTTATGGCCGTTTTAAATAACATTTCTACACGATACCTCTGTGTTCTGTTGTATATGAAAAATAGTTGGATATGCGTGCCATAAAGAAATTATAGGAAAAATAAGTACTCATGCTTCTCTTACGTATAGAATAGTGTTTATACGGTCTTGAAAAAAAAAATTACTCTGGCGCCGAGACTATGGAAACGACTTACGACTTTGTCTGCAGTTAGTTCAACTGGAAACTGGGTCAACCTTAAATCAATTATTATTATTTTAACAATGACTCCTTGCAATTTATTATCCTTTTTCTTAGTCCTTAGTTTATGTTGAACCTATAGTTTCTTTAAATGGACCAAACAACAACAGGAAATGAGAAAATAGAGAAAAAGACAATACTACGCAGTTCCTGGTGGAGTTAAATTCATGTACAATTGAAAAAGAATAAGGAGGAGATTTTCTGTTTTCTGCATTGTTTCAGAAGACTGTCCAAGCTCCTTATTTATCTTTCTTGTAATTGAAATATATAAATAATTCACAAGTACATCTTGATGAGGTTGTCTCAGTGTTCAGTGGATTATAACAATGTGTTGTAATTATTGTTAATTGACATTTCTTTTAATAAACTTATACTTTTTAAAGATGAATTATCTTAAGACGCGTTGAGAGTAAAACTATTATGAAAAATCTTCTTATACAAATATTCTCATTTATAAAATTTCCGATAGTTGATTTAAATTTTACTTTTACTTTCAACAACAAGTCAATTGATAAAAGTTTTAATAGTTTAAAATATTCCTTAAAATATTCAAGAAAATGCATAGTGATACATTAAAAGTTACTTAATATCTCGTAATTTAAGTTTTCAACTATCAATTGTCTTTTTAAATAAGGATTTCTAAAAAAAGAGACAATTATTGATTGATGATCAATATTCTGTCATGTTTTCAAATGCATTAAAGTAAAAAGACCTACGAAATTGAAAAAAACATTATGAAAAGCCAACAAAATAAAGTTTGTCTAAAATATGGTTCATGTCGAAAGGTTGCAATATGAAGGTCTTATAAAATAATAACATGTTTTCTTAGAATTCTCAATTTTATCAACGAACATAAATTGAAACCATTCATTTCGAATATTGGAAACAGAACATCGAACTAGATAAACAATTTAGTTATTGACAAAGAAGAGAGTAGGCAGGTAGCACTCAAGCCAATTGATTTTGTTCTATGATACTCTTATCTTTACTCTGCATCCAAAAATAAAGCACTTACTTTTTGTCTTTGAGTAAGACCTTAAGGTGATATAAAAACCTATAGATGTTTCTTGATTTTATAACTCACTCCTGTGTACCTTGGATTGGTTTCTTGTATTTTGTTTGCTTTGGGACTAACACATACTTTACTTTCAATATAGTAAAATCTTTTTTATTTAGAAAATTTGAAAGGTTTTCTATCTCTCACACAAGCGAAAATGTTTTACGTTTTTACTTTATGCCAAAATAAAAACGATTTGATGAATACCTGAAGATAACACCCACTCTTCCTTTATGATGTTTTGAGTAAGGGAAGATGTTGTTATGGTCATTTCCTTGATGTATTTCCTGTTTAAAAGGATATAAAAAGAACTCATTTTCGAAATAAACACCTTGGAAAAAACAGAATGTCATTTTTTTGTGTTTAATTTTTTTTTGATGAGAAGGATCAAAGCGTAGATATCCATTTGTTTGAACATAACATTTGAAACCTAAAGGAGTTTTCAGTTTTTTGAAGCATCATAATTCAGTACATATAATACAGTACCGATATAATGATGCTTCAAAAAACTGAAAATTCCTTTAGGTTTTAAATCGTAAAGACGGGGTATTGGAGCATTAATTTTAATTATATTTATTCTTGTGGAATTCTTATTTCGGAACTGTCTATGCCTGAAACAAAACTATGCCTAGCTCAGAGAGAGAAAGATGTTGTGTGTGTTTGCGGAGGTCCATAAAGCTGGAAACAACACAATCGAATTTCGAAATTCTAATGATGCAGAAATTTAGGGCTCTTTTTCCCGACTTGGTTCAAAAATCCCTTCCCCCTCAAACTTGTGGTTTTTCCAGCTTGACGTCAAGCTGATACCTTGTTTGCGGGTACTTCTTACTACCCTATCGCGATTATTTAATATCAATTGATAGTTGATAAATAAATTGAAATTCAGCTTTTTAAAACTTCAATTTAAAATTGCAGCAACTTTTGAATTTTAATAAGAATGGCTGGAAGAGAGGGTTCAATTATTTTTTTTTCTTTTACAGACAAATCCTTTCAGAGACTTTCTTCTCATGCTTTTTTGATTGGCACTGATACTTCTTCCACAGAAGGGTGTTAAAGTTGTAAGTCACCGACAACTGTTTCCTAACGACCTGCAAATGCCACCAAATTTATTAACTTCCCATAGGAAGTTATTGTAATGGATCCGATTTGTCAAATTGAAAATTTTGACATTTCTCGACGTTTCAAGGCACCTAGAGTCGAAATAAAAGATTTTTAGAAAGATGTCTGTGCGTGCGTGTGTACGTCCGTACGTTCGCGACTTTTTTTTCGTCGTCCATAGCTCAAGAACCAGAAGAGATATCGACTTTAAATAAATTGTATTATACAGATAATAAGGCAGAACGATGCAGAAAGGGCTCTCAAGAAAATTGCGTGGGTGGTTTTTGTACCATAGCAGTTTAAAAAAAAGGTGAAAATTTTGGTTAACCCTAAATATCTCATGAACCAATGACGCTAGAGACTTGAATTCAATTTTATATTATATATTGTAACGTAATAAAATCCAATCAAAAAAAAAATTTGTCACCTCGAAAATTGTACGACCAAAATATGATTTCATCTCCAAAACAATTTTGTGCAACGAATAATAATGTTTTTGACATCTGACAAAATTTTGAGAAAAATCTAATGGACAGTTTTTTTTATAAAAAATAAAACCTAAAAAAAACATTACTCAAAGTTGGGAAAAATTGAATTTCGACTAAAATATATTTTCAAAAACTTGAAAATAAGGCTTCAAACTTATGTTATCTTATAAGAAATATTGGTTTCAACATTCAGTAAAATTTTGAAAAAAATCGAATAGACAGTTTTTTTACAAAAAATAAAAACCTAAAAAAAAATTTATAAAAGGTGGTAAAAATTGATTTTCGACTCAAATATCTTTTAAAAACTTTGAGATATTGGCTTTAAACTACTTTAATCTTTCAAAAAATATTGTTGTCCACATTCAGTAAAATTTTGAAAAAAAATCGAATCGACAGTTTTTGTAAAAAAAATTAAAAAACAAAAAAAATTTAACAAAAGTTGGTAAAAATTGATTTTCGACTCAATTATCTTTTCAAAAATTTGAGATAATGGCTTCTAACTAATTTAAACTTATAAGAAATATTGTTTTCAACACTAGGACAAATTTTGAGAAAAATCGAATTGACAGTTTTTTTTACAAAAAATAAAAATTTACTTTCGACTCAAATAGCTTTTTAAAAATTAAAGATATTCGCTTCAAACTTATTTTCTTTCACAGAAAATTTTGTTTTTGATATTCAGTAATTTTTTTTATAAAAATCCAACAGTCCGTTTTTTCATAAAAAAATAGTACGCAAATTTGGTAAAAATTGATACATATGAACAAACTTTTAAGCAAGACAAATCGACAGAAGGCATGGGAAGTTATCAGTGTGGGTCACATCCCAGTTACTAAACAGCTTACAGAAGTCTACAAAAAGCAAGACAAATTATTGTGCATCACATCCTAACACTTGCAGTAGTGTTTTTTGCATATAAATAACAAAACAAAATAAATATATGCTCAAAGCCTTGAGAAGCAAAAAGAGCAAACAAAGCAAAAAAAAAGCAAAGAGCAAACGTAAACAGAAGCGTATGAATATTTTCGCGTAATTAAATGCAGTTTTTTTTCATCGTTTCTCGTTAACATCCCGCACACTTTATGACCTTGACTCTTCTTCCTTAAAATTAAAAGCATTATTAAGTAAAAAACTCTTTGATTCCTCTTTTCTATTTTTTAATTTCCCTCTTAGTTCAAATTTAATTCTTTTTTTCCTACCCAACATCACACTTCTTCACGGTCTCACGCGCACTAATCACTCCTAGAAGAAAGTTTCTCAATTATATTATAAAAGCTTTGCATACAAAAAAGAAGAAAAAAAAAAGTTAAGATTGCCACAACATTATTAACTTTAATATATAACAAGACTTCTTGATTATAAAAATTCAAAAGTGAAAAAGTTTGAATTAAGATTTTTCTTTTGCTTTTCTTTGCACTCCTTGCTCTCGTAGGTTACCAAGTTAAATTATTCAAATAATGTTCCTCCGTTAGCAGCTAATCACTGTTTCGCTGATTTTGCAATGAACTCGACATGAATTTAAGTGTAAAGTGAAATTAAATGTCCTATTTGCCTCAAACCCTAGATTGGACTATTATTAAGATTGATTCAAAGATTCCAAGGAAAAAAGGACAACTTTTCGAACACACAAATTTAACATTCATGTTCTTGTCCATTATGCTTATTATTGTTGTTAAGGACCAGGACCATTAAATATTATGGAGTTTTTGTTTGTTTGAAAAAAAGTCCTTATTTTCTCTCAGAGACTCAAAGTTAGCCACCCCAAAGTATGCCTGCTGTCTGATTCTTTGCGGATAGTAAATATTTATCTGGCTCTGGCGCCATCCAAAGGTCCTTAAGACACAAATCTCCCAATAGCAAAATAATAAAACCACACAACTGAAATGTCCTTGTGATAGGGATCAATTTACTCATTTCACACTCTTCTTTCAATACAACTTCAAAAGTACACAAGTTCCCTCCATTCTAAAAAGAACAAAATAAAAGTTTCGAAACATTTCTTTGGGAAAATTTCTCCGGAGACAAAAATTATGACTTCTGTCAGATTTTCCAGACTGATTGCACGTTTAATGGCCTGGTGAAATCAATTTTCTCATTCGAACGAACGCTTTATTTTATCTTCCCTGCAGTTTATGTTGTGTTTTCAAGAAAATTGGATAAATGCAAATTTCATTCCAGCATCGCACCTGGACGAACAAAGCTCATTGTACCTATCCTATCCTATCCTATTCTTCTATAAGTAATTTGAATACCTGAATTGGTAAGGTGATGATGTTTTGTTTTTGATGGAGGGGTGAGAATTGGAGTGTTAGACCTACTGCAGTTCTATTCGCATTAATTTTGCTTACGTGAGTTACCCAGGATCTGGACTTCTGTGTTTTGAATCAGAAATTTTATATATGCTGGTAGGGACATGAGTGTACGAGTTTCTCAGCTGGAAGAGATAGTCTGACCCCCAGAGAGGGGGCAATGCTAGATGCTGGTTGTGCGATAAACGAATAATTTCACAGTAGAATATGCAAATTGCATGAGTCTGTTAAAGATATATGTACCTATAAGTGCATAGTTTGTAAGGTGACACTAGCATTTGCCTCCTTTTATACGTTTGTGTGTTATGTTCATGTCCAACAACAGAGCACATTTCTGTGTAAGGATTCTGCTCGCATAAGGATAATTTTGTCGTTGGCAATTGACTTGGAATGCAGGACATCGCATGAGAGCATTCTAACAATATATTTTCTTAGCACGTACAAAAATAATTCCATATAAAAGGTACACAATAAAAATATCCTTTTGGAGCTTGCCTTTCTTTTTTGTTTCTCCATTTTGCATTCTTGTTTTGTTAGATTTAAAATTAATTTGTTTATAAGGTATTTTTGCTCAGATGGGATTTAGTAAGTTGTAATAAGGTGCAACTACAGTTATTTTCTAGATCCACTGGTAATAAAACCAGATGGGAATTTTCTGCTGGTCAATTTGGAACGGACGTCTTTTTTACGACAAATTGTTGTATAAAGTTTAAGATTAAGATTTTAGTCGACTTGAGTTGAATTCAGATAAATTACTAAGGTTTACATATAATTTCGTCCCTGAAATTTAACTATACAATTTTTATACATTGCCAGTAAAAACCTATTTTTCAATGGAAATATTTACCAGGAGGAAATTTTATGATCTATAAATAAAGAAAATAAAGGAGCCGTGATTTTTTAAAATATTTTGTATTGTTTTTATAAAAAATTAAAAATTTCAGAAACTAAGAATTGAGAAACTAAGAACAGATAACGATATTATAGACTAAAAAACTTTACGCAATTGATTCTGCTTTCTCTTAGTTTTCAATTTACTCGTGTATTTTTGATCTTGGAACAAAGTATTATTAAAGTCTATTTTTGAAGATTTAGTTGTGTTCCATATCTATTCTCTCGTCTTTCAAATTAGGAAAATTGCGAAACAGAAGTTGAACAGTTTTAAATTTCATATCACTAATTCATTTTTCGACAGCATACATTGCTTAAAGTTTTTGAGCTTTTAATCTCAATTTTATCACTGATAGTGTCTTCAGTCAATTTTTATGAGAAATTATCAATTGTTCAGTTAATTCGCTTTATGATCTAGCTTCTTCAGTAAAATGTCTACCAAAAAACGTCTTAAAGCTCTCTAATTGATTTGTGGAATAGTTTTGGATTTTTTCATACTGATTACTATCGGAAGTCCAACTAGAATCAGAAACAACCACAATCACTCCTGAAGAACAAATTATATCATAGATTTCAGCTGTTGGCTTAGACAAAGTTTCCTTAAGATCGTTAAGATTGTTAAGATCGTCGCGTGAGAATACATAATTGACTTTGGAAACTGTAGGCAATAATTCATTTATTAACGTTCAATTTAATAATTCATTTATTAACTTCTCAAACACACTGTACTTAAATTTAAACAAAGTATCGAGCAGTGCCTTGCCAAACATACTGTTTGGCATTTATTCAAGTTGAAGTATATAATAACCGACACATTTGTCGATTATAGTGTTGTCTTTGTCTCATATGATCGTATGATTGGCTCGAGGTAAATAATATCCCGTATTATTTCTGCTTTACTTATGTATATAAGTTCAATTACTGTTTTATCGTTTTTCTTTTGGCACTTCCCAATAAACCGTCGCTTTAAAAGGAACAGCATTTTCTCTGGTATTTTATTAAAAAAAAGAGTTTGAATCCAAATATTTGAATTTTGGGTTATCCCTACAATTTCTGAAGTGGGATCTGAACAATCAGTTCGAGTGTTAGATATATTAAATATTTAAAGATTAAATATGTCTGAATTTAACCAGTTCTTAGAAGTGGCAACAGTCGCCACCCTAAAAAATGTTTTGCGTTCGTTGAAGATGCAAACGACTGGCAGTAAAG
This sequence comes from Eupeodes luniger, assembly GCA_951509635.1. Lineage (NCBI taxonomy): Eukaryota > Metazoa > Arthropoda > Insecta > Diptera > Syrphidae > Eupeodes > Eupeodes luniger. The sequence goes on from OX608074.1 coordinate 5,085,841, forward strand.
GGGTCCTTAAAGCACGTGTTGAAAGCGCAGTCGAAAGTTTTGAAGAAGAAGAACTTCTTAGACTAATCGAGGATTTTTCACCTGATGAAACAATCAAACCTACGGGACACGTGTCTGAGTCTGAGCCTGAGCAAGATGATGAATTTCATCTCAACACAGATGACGTCGATTTGGAGCTCATCCGTCTTCGAGACGCCTGTAAGAAGAAGGAGGAGATCATTCTTCTGAAGCGTAAGCTTAGAGAGTTGCAGATCGAAGATGCAGACCACAGTCAAAAGCCACAGGTATCCCAAAATTTCAAGGATATGGAAGACTTGTTGTGTCCATTTAGCGGAGATGATAATTTTCCGATTGACCGTTGGGTCGAATATTTCGATGAATATGCCGAAATTCTCCGTTTAGATGATCGCACTAAATTTATATTTGGGAAAAGACTTCTCAGTGGTACAGCCAGATTGTTCGTAAGAACTTTAAAGCTACGAAGTTGGGTTGAAGTCAAGGATGCTCTAGTTGGTGAGTTTAAGTGTTTGGTTACAAAAGCAGATATATTCCGTGAACTTAGTTCGAGGAAGAGACGACGTGATGAGACCGTGCAGCAATATGTTCTGTCTATGCAGGAAATTGCGTCACATAACCCAGTTGAAGAAGAGGACCTGATCCAGTTTATCATCAAAGGCATTTCCGACACCGAAGTTAATAAGAGTATACTGTACAACGCTGACAACATCGCACAGCTAAAACTTGCGCTAAGAAAGTACGAAAAGTATAAAAACAACACCCGTGAAAATTTTGCAGCAAAGCCTAGCACATCTCAACAGGCTCATAATCGCAGCAAGCCTCATCACAATCCAAACAATCCCTTCCGAACAAATCCTCGCCCTTCCGAACGAGATGCAATTCGTGCACCTGCAAATGGTTCTTATGACAGGAAAGAGTTCACGTGTTTCAAGTGTAGTTGCCGGGGACACATCGCAAAAAATTGTCCTAGCAATAAACCTATACTGACACTAATTGAAAATGAAAGCAGCACGAACATAAATCAAGTGAACTCAGCGGCCACCACCAATGTTCCTGATTATGAAAACAAACAGCGATCCCCAGCAGCTAACGATTTTGAGAAGGATGTATTTTACCAGTTCTGTGATGGCCATGCAGATAGTTCGATTACACTTAGATCTCTTTTGGACTCTGGAAGTCCAATCAGCTTTATACAAGAGAAGTACTTACCACCGTTTTTGATATCACCGTTGGAAGCGAATAGTCAAACATATTGTGGCGTCAACAGCAGTCCTCTTTGTGTTTTGGGAAGTGTTAATTCTTTTATATTTTTTGACAATAATTTACCAACTAATTTAAATTTACTTGTAGTTCAAAATAATTCAATGAGTTATCCTGTCGTGCTTGGTAGAGACTTCATTGAGAGGATTGGTATGGCGTTGCAAAGAACTACAAAGCTAGCTGAAAATCAAGAAAAAATAGTGCCATCAGAGTCAACCAGCGTTCTTGTCAATCGTCATGCTTCATGTCCGTCGTTACTGCCAACAAGTCTGTGTCCGAGAATACATGATAATGTGAACAAGTGTGTACCGTCTACAAGCCAGAGTGAGTGTCGTAAATTATGCAACGAACCCGTAAGTACGTTAAATGAAAATGTTTATTTTGTTAAAGAAATGTTTAATATTGACGTTAGTGATGACAAATTTGAGTTAGACATAAAAGTTAATGAAGATATTCCATTTCATATTCAGAAAAGTGTAAGACAGTTAGTAAAGCCAGTTGTTCATTCTCATCTCAATAAAGTTTGTTTAGAAGAAAATCAATTTAAAATGAAAATAGTTTTATCAAAAGATGTCCCATTTCATTGCCCTCCAAGAAGATTACCATATTCACATAAAATTGAATTGGAAAAAATTCTTAACGATCTTTTGAATAAGGGCATAATACGAGAGTCAAGTTCCCAATACGCGTCACCTATCGTACTAGTTGAAAAGAAAAACAAGGAGTTAAGGCTTTGTGTAGATTTCAGGGAACTGAACAAAATAACTTTGCGTGACAATTATCCGCTGCCTCTGATTGAGGATAACATAGACCGGCTTAAAAATAAAAAGTTTTATACAACGCTAGATTTGAGAAACGGATTTTATCACGTTCCTCTTGAAGACAATTCTATGAAGTATACTTCTTTTACTACTCCGATAGGTCAGTTTGAGTTTACCAGGATGCCGTTTGGGCTCAGAAATGCCCCTTCTGTTTTCGAGCGGTACATGAAACATGTGTTTGGAAAAATGATTTCACAATCCAAAATAATAACTTATTTGGATGATATGCTCATCGCGACCGAAACAATTGAAGAGCATCTTGAAATTCTTCAAGAAATCATTGATATCGTCGTTAATAAAGGGTTGCAGCTCAGGCTTGACAAATGTCTTTTCTTACAAAAGGAAATCACCTATTTGGGTTATAAGATAAATAAAGATGGAGTCAGCCCAAACGATGCAAACCTCAAAGTCATCCAAAATTTTCCGCCACCTGTTAGTACTAAGGATGTTCATAGTTTTTTGGGGCTTTGTTCCTATTTTAGAAAATTTATCTTTCAATTTGCAAACATCGCAAAACCCCTTTATGACCTTCTAAAAAAAGATACTCCGTTTGTTTTTGGGTCTAAAGAAATTGAAGTCTTCAATTTGTTGAAAGACAAATTAATTTCCGCACCTGTTTTATCGATTTATAGTCCGCATAATAGTACAGAGCTCCATTGCGATGCAAGTACGCTTGGGTTCGGAGCAGTCTTGCTCCAGAAACAAAGTGATTCAAAGTTTCACCCTGTGTTCTACTTCTCTAAGCGTGCGACTGGTGCTGAAAGTAAGTACCATAGCTACGAGCTTGAGACATTGTCTATAATATATGCGCTAAAACGATTCAGAATATACTTACTCGGAATTCCATTCAAGGTTGTGACAGATTGTCAAGCTCTCGTTCAGACATTGAACAAAAAGTCTTTGAATCCCCGTATTTCAAGGTGGGCGTTAGAGCTCCAATCATACGATTATACTGTCGAACACAGGAAAGGTGATCGGATGACACATGTGGATTCCCTGAGTAGAATTTTTAATATTCTGCATATTGATGATGACTCTTTTGAGTTTGTCTTAGCAGCTGCACAGAAACTAGATCCCAAAATAATTGCAATCGCTTCAGAGTTAAGTAAGTCTGAGAGTCCTCTCTTTGAAATGGTCGACGGGTTGATATACCGTAAGACGAAAGAAAAAATAGTTTTTTACGTCCCGTCACACATGGAAGAACAGGTTATCAGAACCAATCACGAAGGACTTTGTCATTTGGGAGTTGACAAATGTTTTGAACACCTTTCAGGAATTTATTGGTTTCCCAAGATGAAGGAGAAGATACGAACTTTTATCAAAGGGTGTCTTAAATGTATTTATTTCTCTCCTGGATCAGGAAAAACCGAAGGAATCCTACATCCAATTCCAAAAGGCAATTCACCATTTGATACTCTTCACATAGATCATCTTGGTCCTTTCCCTAATTCCTCCTCTAGTAAAAAACATATTCTAGTGGTGGTTGATGGTTTTACCAAGTTTACCAAGTTATACCCGTCCAAAAGCACTCAAAGTAAAGAAGCAATATCTTGTTTAAAAACTTATTTTGCAAATTTTTCAAGACCTAACCGAATAATATCTGACCGTGGAACTTGTTTCACCTCAAAAGAGTTTGCCGAGTTTTTGACAGATAATAATATTCAGCATGTCAAGGTTGCAACCCACTCCCCACAATCCAATGGTCAGGTGGAACGCCTTAATCGTATGATTACACCTATGCTGGCGAAGGAGTGTGAAGCTTTATCCACTGGTGGATGGGATAAGCATTTAGAAAAAGTTGAGTTTGCAATTAATAACAGCGTGAACCGAAGTACTGGTTTTACTCCGAGCACCCTTTTATTTGGTAGAGATCAAAAGGGACAGTTGTGTGATAAAGTCAAAGAATATCTTATTGACAAGGTAGGACCTGTAGAAATAAATGTAGAGGATGTGAGGGCTAAAGCTCAAGAAAGTATTGAAAAGGAACAAACGCGAAATAAAATGTATTATGACAATCGTCATAAAAGTCCAACAAAATATAAGATAGGCGATTACATTATGATCAGAAATGTCATCACCACGCCAGGCATAAATAAAAAGTTATTAGCCAAGTATCGAGGACCATATGAGGTAAAAAGTGTTTTATCAAACGACAGGTATGTCATTGGTGACATAGACGGGTTGCAGGTCACCAGGTTACCATATAAAGGTATATGTTCTCCGGACAATATGAGACTCTACGCGGTACCAGATACTGACATGAAGCATGGTGAAGACATGGACGGATCCAAAGAGAAAAAGTAAGATCTATTTCAATGAATTCTACTATCAACACACAGTATTTTATTTTAAATTTTGTTTTAAAACTAAACTTCTAGCTTTCATAAATGCTCATGCAAAATGTAAATTCACTTAAATTTTGTTTCGAAACAATGAAATATGTTTTATGTTTTTCATTCGAAAATATATAAATGATTCAATTAAATGATATGTTATAATAAATTCATAAGAATTTATAATCGATATTTTATAGTTTGATTATTTTTTGTAATCGGGGCGATTATACGATCAGGATGGCCGATCTGTAGGCAATAATTCATTTATTAACGTTCAATTTAATAATTCATTTATTAACTTCTCAAACACACTGTACTTAAATTTAAACAAAGTATCGAGCAGTGCCTTGCCAAACATACTGTTTGGCATTTATTCAAGTTGAAGTATATAATAACCGACACATTTGTCGATTATAGTGTTGTCTTTGTCTCATATGATCGTATGATTGGCTCGAGGTAAATAATATCCCGTATTATTTCTGCTTTACTTATGTATATAAGTTCAATTACTGTTTTATCGTTTTTCTTTTGGCACTTCCCAATAAACCGTCGCTTTAAAAGGAACAGCATTTTCTCTGGTATTTTATTAAAAAAAAGAGTTTGAATCCAAATATTTGAATTTTGGGTTATCCCTACAAAACTTAATTTACAACTTTTAGAAAAATGTTTAAAGTAGAAAAAAAAGGATCTGCCAGACAAATCTGAGACCCAAGCAATCTTAGTAGAAACACATTCAAGATCATCTACAGAAACAGCAGGATCTTCGAAACTATTTTCTTGATTTAAATATTCAACTTCTACAGCAGACAAGACATTGACAGCCTCCGAAGTCTGATCTTCCTTGACTTCAAATAAATAGCTCAAATCAACAACTTCGAAAACTGACACTGCTTCAGAGGACAAGACGAGAGAGAGAGAATCTTTGAAATCAAGTGACTTGTAGGCTGGGGATTTATTTTAAAGATCTTGTTCTTTCGAAACGTTATGCTCATACACCTACCCACATAGACTTGAGAACATTCAAGAGAGCCTGTAAAAGGCTATTGCACTCTTTGACAAATGACCTCATCATTGAAATGGAAATTCGCAGCAGTTTCTTTTTCGTCGCACGAAGATTGATAACTTTCATCTTCGTTCTCCAAATCGTCTGAATCTGTTAAAGGTATGTTGAAAGTCTAAAACAATGGTGGAATAAACTCTTCCGAAAACAACAATTCATTTATTAGAAGCTGCAATTATCTGAAAAAAGCAATCTAATTTTCTTCACAATCATCAATTTTGACACAAATAACAGTTTTTATTCTACTACGATTGTTTCCATTTCTTATGTAAGCTGTGAAAACAATTTTGTGGTATTAACACAACAGAAGCTCACTTTAAGGGTTCAAGGTCATGGAAACGCTGATTAATTATCAGCTCAAGAAATATCTTGAAGATCGAAAGCTTCTTAATGACTGTCAGTACGGCTTACGAAGCAATAGGTCCACTGGTGATCTCATGGCTCACCGAACAGTGGAGCAAATCTTTACATCACTATGGAGAAAGTAAGATTATTGCACTTGATATTTCAAAAGCATTTGATAGGGTTTGGCATCAGGCTCTCTTATCGAAAATGCGTGCTTTCGGTTTTCACGAATCCCTGCTTCATTGGATTAGTAATTACCTTTCGGATCGTTCAATACAAGTCGTATTGGATGGATTCAAGTCTGAAAAACACAAAATAAATGCTGGTGTGCCCCAGGGCTCTGTTTTATCTCCAACACTCTTTCTCATTTTTATTAATGATCTCCTGTCTGCAACATCTAATCCAATACATTGTTTCGCTAACGATAGTACTCTTAGCTTTTCATATTCGTTTTCAGACTCACATCCCTCTTCTTCAGATGTTGAACTGCAACGACAAAATATGATAAGCTCATTAAATTCCGACCTAAACAGCATTGTACAATGGGGAATAAAAAACCGCGTGGAATTTAATGCTTCGAATACCCAATGCTGTCTTGTATCGTTAAAGAGATATATACCCCCCTTGCCATTATCCATGGATGGCACTTGCATCAATGAGACTGAACATCTCGATATTCTCGGTATGTGTGTCACAAACCACCTCTTGTGGAACGATCACAAACGCGATGTCGCCAAAATATAATCTAGTGATAATATCATCATAAGTTCATTTACTTCGCTTGAACATCGTCGTAAAGTTTCTTGTCTCACCTTTTTTAACCGTTATTTTAACGGTTTATGCTCTAGTGAAATAGCCAGCTGCATTCCTTCCCTTTAACAGTTCAACCGTAATACTCGCTCTTCTAGGAATTCTCATCAGTATACCCTCGAGTCCAACTTCGGCCGTATTGTCAAATACAGAGAATCGTTCTTTAGCCGTACTACCCGACTGTGGAATGCCTTACCACACTCTGTCATTTCTAGTCATTGCAATATTCAGGAATTCAAAACCAATGTGCACCGACATCTCCTTTTAAACCCTCTCTCCTCTTCCTATTGCTCACACTGTGCCTCTGCATAATAAGGGTTGTAATATCCCCTTGCGTGTGTGCTTATTATTAAAAAAAAAAAAAACGAGTGATTGAAAATCATGAGTTGGAAGACATATTGTTTCACTTGATGGTTCTATAAGCCACACAATGCTACCAATTATCCTGGTTGCGAAGTTTCACGTTTAGATGAACTCATTTGGCCAACAAGATAATCCGATTTGACACATATTTTTATCTTTAGAACTACTTAAGTTCATTATCAATTTATTTGTTTAAATTTTGACGTTTGACAAGATTCCAATTAAACAAAATCTAATTCACTTATTTAAAAATTGTTTCTCCACCTCACATTTTCACACTAAAATATGTATCAAACGAATATGGAACATCCAATCATTTTATAAACACTTTATAGGTTCATCAGACACACTTAAAGCTTCGTATGAAACTAAACATCAAATATATATAATTTGCAAATTATATTTAATATTATGATTAATATTTAAAATTAGAAAAATACAATTGAGCATTTTTCATAAAATTCAATCAAATATAAAACTATTTAAGCAATTTACCATTTTACAAAACCTAATTCAAATATATTACTAAAAGCTCTCAAATCAATTCTTGCCATTCAATAACATATTGTGTTCTCAGTGTCACAAAATGTGTTCTACATACTCAATAGAAATTCGGTTTCAAATAAATTAAATCGATTTATTTTGTTTGTTTCTACTTTAGATTTCCAAATATAAATTTATTTACAGCACATATAGTCCATAAATCAAAAAGGACACCATATCACCGCACTAAAATGCAAAAACCACATCAAACAGAGAACGAACGCCAAAAAACGCTATTAGAATGACAATCAATTCAAATTCGAACATTTAACACGCTTGCTCTATAAAGTGTTGTATTGGTTTCGGAGACTTAATTTAAAATTGCAACCACGTTCTACATATATGTACTTTACTTATGGAATTTTATAACATATACGAACATTTATTTCAAAATCGAAGACAGGAAAAAAAAACGAAGAAAACTAAAATTACGGAAGAAGCTATTAAATAACATCACAACGTGAATAAAATTCTTAATGGTATGGATTTTATTTTCTTTAAGTACGAGTACATACTTATAAAAGCCACAAAAGAGGATTCATATTCATTTGTTTTCATTTTTGGAAATAAGCTAATGTTTGTTTGAGTCCTCCTCCTCAAACACAAAAAATATATTATTATTTGGCAAACAACACAAATACTGCTTTAGAATCCTGGAAACCATATTTGATGATTTTTTATTTCCGGTTTTGTGACCGGAAATTGTTCTCTAAATAATGACTGGAATAATAAGAATATAAATTGCTGAACATTTTGAACACCTAAAAACAGATGCAAATAAACAGAGGGTTTTTGAACATCCTGTTTATAAGAAATAAAATTATGAATAGGACTGGCACCTCCAAAAATATGTCCTTTTTATTTTATTTTTAAAAACAATTTCGGGTGAAATAGAAATTCTTTAAAAATATAGTAATCAATAATTAATCAATTTTGAAATACATATTTTTTACTTTGGTTAACAAATTTGTCTTTTTAATTAATTTTTACTTTACAAAAGTAAAAAAAAGTATAAAATTATAATCAAATGATCATCGAATAGTGGATTAAAGAAAAAATCAGATGGCTTTCCAGTTAACTTCACTTACAAGAAACTTTCATTAGATAAAACTGTTGATATCTGTAATGCTTTCGCAACAAATTTCCGTGAATCATTTGTTAATAGCAATGAAAAAGTTGATGAAGTACAGTTTCATAATCTTCACTCCTTTTCGCAAACTAGCTGTAGTCACATCCCTGTGCTACAGAGTACAGTTCTTGATCTTTTATCCCCGTTGAAGATGACTATTCAGCCCGTCCCGATGGTATTGCCCCGGTAGTATTAAAAAAGTGTAGTAATGCTCTAGTTGAACCCCTTACGTTCTTATTCGAACTTTCTCTAAAAACATTCAAATTTCCCATGGAAGAAGTCATTTCTAACACCGATTTTCAAGAAAGGTAACAAGGCGGATATAACAAGCTACAGGCCCATTGCAATGCTTTCTTGCATTCCTAAATTGTTTGAACAAGTTGTTTTTGAAAGTGTAGCATTTTTTAAGTAAGAATCTCATTTGCGAACAGCAACATGTTTTTGTGAAAAAAAGATCAACCGTTACAAATCTCCTCACATTCTCAAACATTGACCAACTTAGCCACGGAATTATTTTATTTAAACTTAAAGCTCTTGATTTTCCACCATTTTTCTTAGCTTGGATCTAATCATACTGAACCTTTTGGTGCTCAATCTAGTGTTCCCCAGGGAAACCATCTTGGCCCTTTTCTGTTCATCCTGTCTATTAACGATGTATCGTCATGTCTACGCTCAAGTGAAGTTCTCGTTTTTGCTGACGACATGAAGATTTTTAAAATAATAAAGTCCATCCATGATCGTATTCTTTTACAAGCCGACATTGATAGGTTCACATTTTGGTGTGGGAAAAATAGCCTTTCACTCAACCCTTTAAAATACGAGACGATAACTTTTACTAAAAAACGAATCGGTAGTGTATTTGATTATTGTATATCACAGCAAAAACTCTGTCGCGTCTTCATATTTAAGGATTTAGGTGTTAATTTTTGTTCCAGCTTAGAATTGGCACATCACATTAATTTTATTGTCAATAAGGCAAGCTCTATGCTTGGTTTTATAAAACGCTGGGCAAAGGATTTATAGGATTCCTGTAACTCTTTCTTTGAACGATTGCCATTTTCTTCCTCATCTTGAATATGCATGAACTTTCTATTACGAAATTCATAGAAAACTTATTGAATGAATTTAACATAATTTCATTCGCTTTGCCCTTTGCCCTTGGGATAATCATTATGATCTGCCTCCCTATGAACATCGTATTCTGCTTCTTCAAATGCAATCTCTCCATCAAAGGCGTGTTAATAATGGCCTAATATTTCTTCATCAACTCATTAATGGTGAAATTGATGCACCTTATTTGCTATCTTGTATACATTTGAATTACCGAGGCGGAACTCATCACCTACGTACATTTGATTTCATACATATTGACTTCCATAGAACTAACTATGGGAAGAATGAAGCTTTAAGTCGAATGAGCATTTTATATATATAACTTAAACTGTTCATCGATAGATTTAAATTTATTTTATTTTTTTGTTCTGTAAAAGTTCATGTTAATTGTTAATTATGTTTTGTATTTTGTGCGTGTGTTAGGCTTTAATTGTATTATTTTCTTACTAACAACTAACACATGCACCTATGATGAGCCTCTGATCGTAGTGTGACGCTTGCTATAAGCTAACTACTGTCTGAAATTCTAAAGTGTAAAAAAAAAAAAGAGTGGTTTTCGTCATAGCTTACGTCTTCGTTGTGAACCTGTAGAGAGGAGGTTCTAACTTTTATTTTACACACATTCGTTTCTAAGGAGTATTTAATTGTATATGAGAACCACCTTTTTTATGTAAATCGTAATTCAAAAAACAAATGGAGGGATATTATATATTTAATTATAATGACAACAAAAAAGTGCGTATACGCCCAGTGTACCATTTTTATTTTTTGTAACATTTCAAGTGAGAGAATAAAACCTCGGAATAATTTATTAGCAGATATGCACAGTTAAATCACTTTAAGAGTTTATATGTTAAAGCGAAAAAGTAAGAAGTAAGATTTATTAACAACACTCCCACAAAAGAAACAAATTAACTTTTAACCTTTTTGTCCTTCTTAGGATCTTCTTTTGCAGTTTATTTCTTTACCTTTTGATTAAATAAAAAAAAAGAAAACAACAGCAAATTAGAGCGACCTCATTCTTCAATTTTATTTGTATCCTGTAAATGGTTTTCTTCATCAATTATATAAAACTAATCAAAAAATTTGTTATACAAATATTTTTGTTAAGGGCCAAGTTTTCCTTCAATGTTTTGGGTGGAACTAAGTAGGAAGTATATTTATTCTACAACTCTTAACCAAGATCCATCAGAGTTTCTAGGAACAGACTATACCTAATTGCTTAATTGGTTGTCCAATTAAAAACACTAAAAGTGTTGCAAAGTACTTTGAAAATATTTACTTATAGAATTTGTAAAATTCAATTTATTTGGTTTTGAATCATTTATACAAATTTTACTCTATGTTTAGACTGTTTACGTTTCTTGTGTTGCGTTGACTTTTAGTGAAATGTTAGTTTAGTAGACAATTTGCCATTGGGGATGAGATTTTCTGTAAGACTGATACAAATAGAGTGGTGTTTATTTTGTATGTTCTGTGAAAAGTTCAATTTTCCATCATCAGAAATACGAAATATAGGATTCATGGTAAAATTAAAATTGGGTGGCGCAACAGTCCTTTGAGAACTAGGGCCTAGTGACTTACAACTCTCAACCATTCCTGTGTGCGAGTACTGTTGTCAGAGATGGATAAAATACATAAGCTAAAATTGTATTAAATCAAATAATTACATAAAATAAATTTCGATTTGAAATCAATATGAAACATATCTGCTTATCGATTCCTGAAAACACTCCAAAGTATTTGAGTTTCTGAAAACCTCAGATATAAATTTGTTGTAAATTCTTTTAGAAGAATAAAATACGAAAAGTAAATGTTTTCTTAGGTATCATAACTTATATTTTGTATGAAGCTTTAAAAAGCAAACTAAGAGATTCCCATAACTTCCTTGAAATTTTTATGCTGAAGAAATTAATTTCGTATAGAATTTTCTTCTAGAAAATTTAATGTAATTCAATTTTCTCCAAAGATGGTTTTATCATTTGAAATTTATGTTTATAAATAAGAATAAGTAAAAAGAGCTTAAATACCAACAGCAAATATATAGCGAAAAATCTATTTTGTATAAGCAAATCGTATCTAATACTTTTGGCAAACATCCAAACTTCTTTTTCACTCGCTTAGCTGGATTTTCTTCTAGATTATGAAAATAATGTAGGTCAGGCTTCATCTTCATCTTCGTCTTCGTTTTCAGCGGGAAGCAATATCGCACGAAATACTAGAGATCCTTATAAAGGAAAAGAAAATTATAACGTGTCTACATAAATTTCCTGTTTTTATGCGCACGTATACTAAAGAAATAACCCAGGAACATATAACGTTGGGGACTTGTGGTATAGAAACTGGAAAGGTATCCAAGCTTTTTTCTATTTTTGTTTGTTTGCTAAATGTGCACCTAGAATGTCCTTTTGTGGGATGAAAGGATGAGATTTTATATTTTATGTGTAGTTTTTTTTTTGTGTGTTATTGTTGAGAGAAACGAACATCATTCTTTTCTATAGAAGTTGCTTGAAATGCGTTCCTGATGGTTGCCTGATTTTCTCCAATTCATATTTTGAAAGGCTTCATAGCATGCAAGACGATATAATGCAATTTAAATCGATTTAGATTTTATATAAAAGAATGTGTTTTTTTTTTTCTTGTTTGAAAAGTGATGTCCTTAAAATGAGGCATAATTGTGATGGAATGCAGTCATAAATATTCAACTTCTTCAATTGAAAATTTTGCAGGTAGAAGCTTTTAGGTGAATGATAAATGAAGCTGCCAATAAGTGTTTTTTTTTATAAAAAAAACGTATGTATTGAAAAAACTTCACATTTATTTAAAAAGCAAAGTTTTACTTAAAAAATATAATATAGAACAACAAAGCTAATTTTATTTCGTGAACTTATTTATTAACCTTATAAATATCAAGTGAACTATGAAATTTATAAAGTTAACCTCATATTGGTATCTTTTGTTCACACACAAAAAGAGAAGAAACCCTTAAGGAATGTGATTTAATGTCTCATATTTCATGTACGCTCTTTAGAAAGATTTTAATACTCCTTCCTTTGACAACTAAAAGTTTTGTTTGATTTTATTAAATTGAGAATTTGTAAAGATGAGATAGAAGAAAACTGAAAAGTTATTAATTAAAAAGTTGCAAGTGTTATAAAATATGTATATAAATGAGAGTGTTGAAGACAACTGACAAACTTTCACTCTTTCACACTATTTACTTTGTGCTGTGGCTGCCTTAAACCAAAGTCAATAGTGTGAATGTTTTTCAGATGTGTTCAGCACTCTTATGACATGACACTTTATTACACTCGAAACAATGTATATACCTGTCAAATCACACTGCGAAAATTAATTCATACATTTGCTTAAAAATAAATAAATAAAAAAGAGGCTGGGATGCGACCCACACTGATAACTTCCCATCCCGTCTGTCGATTTGTCTTGCTTAAAAGTTTGTCTATATGTATCAATTTTTACCAAATTTGCATACTTTTTTTTGTAGATTTTATTTTTCTATGAAAAAACGGACTGTTGGATTTTTATAAAAAAATTACTGAATATCGAAAACAATATTTTCTGTGAAATAAAATAAGTTTGAAGCCAATATATGTAATTTCTGAAAAGCTATTTAAGTCAAAAGTAAATTTTTAGCAAGTTTTAGTATTGTTTTTTCTTAGGTTTTTATTTTTTGTAAAAAAAAATCTCAATTCGATTGTTCTCAAAATTTGTCCTAATGTTGAAAACAATATTTCTTATAAGTTAAAATTAGTTGCAATCCACAATCTCAAATTTTTTAAAAGATATTTGAGTCGAAAATCAATTTTTACCAACTTTTGTTAAATTTTTTTCGGTTTTTAATTTTTTGTAAAAAAACTGTCAATTCGACTTTTTTCAAAATTTTACTGAATGTTGACAACTATATATTTTGAAAGATAAAAGCAATTTAAAGCGAATATCTCAAGGTTTTGAAAAGATATTTGAGTCGAAAATAAATTTTTACCAACTTTTATAAATTTGTTTTTTAGATTTTTATTTTTTGTAAAAAAAACTGTCAATTAGATTTTTCTCAAAATTTTATCAGATATCAAAAACATTATTATTCGTTGCACAAAATTGTTTTGGAGATGAAATCATATTTCAGTCGTAAAATTTTCTGGGTGACAAATTTTTTTTTCAGTTTTTTTGATTTATAAAAAAGACCGTTAATTGGATTTTTTCCAAAAATATAACTGTTTTGTATTACGTTACAATATATAATATAAAATTTAATTCAAGTCTCTATCGTCATTGGTTTATGAGATATTTAGGTTTAACCAAAATGTTCACCTTTTTTTAAACTGAAAAAAAAACAAGTATGCTAGGCTATATTCTTAGATGTTGCTCAAGCCTTTAAAAATATTTGGGACTTGAGACTAAAGTACAAACTGCATAGCGAACTTCCTATCAGATACTGAAATCTTATGTTACGAACCAAATCTTTAGATTACGGACAATCAAAATTTCTCGAGAGTTAAGAAAATAGACACTGGTATACCGCAAGGAAGTGTCCTAGGACCAACCTTGTTAACTCGGAAGTTAATAAAATAGAAGATGGTGTACCGCAAGGAAGTGTGCTAGGACCAACCTTGTTAACTTTATTGATATTCCAGTAGATACATACGATATCATGGCAACCTTTTCTGATGATACTGCAACATTGCCAGATCCGTTCCATAAGCTACTCAACAATTATAAAATGTAGTCGATAAAGTAAGTGCTTTAACCCAAAAGTGGTGCATCAAACTGAATGAAACAAAATCGACAAATTTTAATATCAACTATCAATTGATAAATCAATTCAATTATTTTGTGCTTATAGTCAAGTTGTATAACAATTGAACGAACAGAACTATTGAAAATGTTATCAAATTTTTTGTAAGTTTTTAATTCTTATTTTGGTGTTAAAATAATCCAAAACAATCTAAGGTAACATAAACAATTAAGAATCTTGATTGTCGAGTCAGCAAGGACGTTTTTGATCTCTTTTTTTTCTTTTTCGGTAGCTTATGTAGCTAGACATAATGTACATACCTTTATTTTTTAAGGATTAATAAAAGCTTTCCTTTTTAACGTTTTCATTTTAAAATCAAGCAATTTTTCGTATAAAAATTTAAAATACGAAAAATACCTAAATGAGAAAACAAAAGATTCTATTGGAGTAATAAATTTTCTAGAACACAATATTGCGTCACCAGGATAAAAACAAAATCAGTCCCAAGTAATTCTGCTTTGTGTCTTGCGTTACAAAAGACTTTAACTTTTTGTTGGCAAATTTATTACTTTAAAATACAATTTCCTTGAGCGAAAAAGAATTTCACACATTTTGAGGTTAAGGTTATGAGAGGAAATTCAAAGAGATTACTTTTTTAAAGTTTTTTCATGAAAACTTTGCCAGCTAGGCGATGTACATAGTTATATGATTACAAATATCTCTTTACTACGCATAATTTGATATTGATTATGAGATAAGTAAATTTGGCAAACAAACTAAATTGCTACGCAATCCTACCTATGACTATGACCATGACCATGACCAACACATAATGAGGCTATTCCAAATTGTTAGATTGCTATCTAACCCTAGGCCCACTCAACATTCTTATGGAATCAATTTAGTGGGTGGTAGTGGTTTGCTTCTCTTTTTAATCTATAAGCTTAAGAGATCTTTGGGAAGTTTTTAAAAGTTCAAGCCAAAACAGACTCAAAAACATTAATTCCAAAAGTTGGGAAAAAAACAGCAACAAGAAATACTAACAACGCAACGTGAAGAAGAATTCCTATTAAAAAAATGCTATATTTTAAAAACAGGGCGCTTTGGACTTAAATTCGAATTTCCTACTTTTTGTCCATCATAACGATAATGCAGTTCTATAAAGCAAAAGAGTTTCAGGCAATTTTTTTAAAAATTCAATTAAACTTAAATTATATTAGTTACCATAATTTTGAGTAATTTTATAATGAAATCTGCTTTGCGTATAATTTTATCTTTTTGCATTTGTGTGCATCTTCTTTTCATAGGTCGTCGGTCGTTATTTTTAATTGCACCGAAATGGTCACAGGTTGCAGCAACAATATGTCTCCACGAAAAATATTTTAAACTTTAAAAGAGAATGAAGATGTGTTTCAAACGCGAAACACAGTGGGACCGACATGGAGGAAATAAAACACAGGGCTTTTATATGAATTTCCATTTACATTGTTTTTTGTTTCTTTTCGTATCAAAAAATTGTCTTCTATTTCACGTGAAATCGAAAAGAAATTTCACTTTTTTTCAAAAATTGAATTTATTTTTATTTATTTATTTATTTTCAAATTAAGATTGGTTTTAAAATCTTCATTCCAGTCAAGTCAAGTCATTCTTGAGAAATAAAAATTATGTCGTATTAAGCCAAATTTCATCCATTATTTTGGATTCCATTTCAAGTGAAAGTGGGATTTTAATTTTTTAAATTTATGCCATTCATCTTCTTTTTATTCCCAATAACTGCCTTCACTAAGCTAAGAAGTCAGAATTCCTTTTTATCTGCAGTCTAAAACAGTTGTCAAAAATCTCGGTCAAGTGTTTTCTAGGCATCCACCACTTATTGCATTTTTCCCCTTTAAGTTCAGATGTTTGCCTCCACTGTTTGACTCGGATGGTCGACAGGTGTGGTTTGGTATTCCTTTACTGCAAAAACACGCACATACCTCGCCTCGTAAGAGTTTATACTTTACCAGATTAATGTACATCGAGAGAAATGCACTAAGCCGATTTTCAGGATTACGGTCGGTGTGGCTCTGAGACCGTGATAGAAAGATGTGGGAATTCGTGCATGACGATGTAAATTACTAGAAGCACCACTTCGGGACAGCATTGATAAATGCAATAAAATCGCAGAGAGACTTTCTGAAAAAGGCTTCCGACGACGATAAACGTCCGGGCAACCCTTTGGTCCGTTCGGGTCTCCTGGTCCTTAACTGGGAAATCTCTTGCAGTCGTTGGTTGTCGTAGTCGTCGTCGTCGTCATCATCGTCGTGCTGAATTAAGCTCGTTTGCTCTAAAGGACACATACTCACATTTTGATTTTAAAGTTTTTATAAGGACGATAGACTTCCTAGCTTACTATTGAAAAACAGTTGGAGCTACACATAGTGCACATAGCCTATATGGGAGAAGGTGAAAATCGATAAGACAAATTTTTCGCAGCAATGAAGAATAAAAATTGCAATTTAAATCGCCCAGTGAAGCCTTTGAACGAAGAAAAAAATCAGAAAAAACAGGAAAGAAAAATGCCTGGAGGATGCACTATATTTTGAGGTTTATTTGAAGCACATGAAAACTCTTAGTGTTGGGTAAACATTTTCCTATGGCATGGTAATTTTTGTTCATTAACATTTTCTTTTCTAGAAAAATATTTATGTTTGGTTGAAGTTGGGTTGAGTTGAAGAGAAAAGCGACTTGGTTATTTCTGGTTTTTAATTTGAACAAGTTCTTAAAGATTTCTTTGAAGGAAAAAGGATGAAGTCCAAGGGAAGAAGCTAGAAGCTGTTCCTTAAGGGTTTCTCTTCATCACCATTTTTATTATTTTAATTGAGAAAAGAAAAGAAAAACTTTTAATTTTTTTTTTATCCCACCTGTAGAAGCACGAAAGCTCTGTGATGGAGTTTAGGGCTGCATCCGAAAGTATGAATAATGAATGTCATCACTTTGAAAAATATTATCATGGGAATAAACGAGTTCATAGATAAATGCAGCAAAGCAGTCGATTGCACTTGCATTGCCTGCAATTGGCAAAGTGACAAATCTTCATTTTTTAAGCTCTGATTGATAACTTTCACACCAAGGGAATATCTCGAATAATTTTGTTTTGACTATTCAACTTAAACACATAAAGGGTGTTTTAAAATTTGGAAGATGTTTAGAAGAAATCAAGATGTGTTTAAAGTGTTTCCTTAAGATTTCCTGAGAAAGTTGCTAATTTTTCATGATTCTTTTATGTGCTTTTATAAAAATATCAAAATATTGATAAATGTTATTCAAAAAGACACCCTGTAGGATAGAGTAAAATAAAAACAAAACAAAATTGTTCTTCCAATCTGGTGGCGATGTATAAATTAGTTGCATCATAGTAAAAAATGGCTTTTGTGTATCACAAGTGTATTAAAAAGACAGGGTTCCGAGTCAAAGCAATTAAAATGTCCATCCTCTTCTGCCATACTACATACCTGTCATAAAGAAAAACTCAAAAAAAATGTTTTTCCACTGAAGCATTTGCTAGAGGTATCTATTTTTATTCGCCTACGAGAGTAAATTATTTGTTTTATATGCTTGATGTATTGTGGGTGTTTTATTTTATTCACATCATGCAATCAAAAAACAAAGTGACATTTTCATATATGTAGAAATATGCGATGGATATATAAAATTATCATTTTTATATCTGAATAATTTACACAGTAAAAATATTTTGTATATAAAATAAACAAATGATTTTAGAGTGTTGTGTTTTAAAATGTATGAACCCCTGGGAAACGTGATTCGTTCAGTAAATTGTCACGAAGCAAAATTGAACAATTTATTGTTTTTCTATCAAAATGATATAAATCATAAACAAAATGTATTATGTACGTTTGTAAGTTTGTTTTACTCTCATATTGATGTTTATTTGTCTTTATTATGGAGAATATAGATACAATCATATAAATCCAAAATAAGGGATTTTGCAGAATTGTGATAAATATGATACAAAACTTTTATTGGATATATATTCGATCCAATTTAATATTTTCATATATTTTAATATTTTTTTTTGTTGATGTCAATATACAAGAATATTGACAGTTAAAGTGTTTTGTTTTATTTATTGTTTAAGAAACGGGGTTATTGACATATTCTTTTTTATGGTAAAATGATAGCTCTATAAAAATCGAATTTTCATCCCTTTCTAAATTATATTGTTCAAATAATTTTTGAATTAACGTTTTAGACAGTCTGATAGCTTTATTTCAGCGAATTTCATTTTTCTTACGACAACCCTTAAATGTTTTAGATTTAAACCTTGAAGCACGAGAGAATAGGAAAATATTTAAGGGAAGATACCTTGAAGTTTTGAATTTAATAATGTGAGGAAAAAAAGAGTTAGGTAAATCATTCCACATTCTTGATGTGCGACAAAAAAAAGAATCTCTTTACATAATAGTACTTCCAAAACTGATCTTAATGGTGAAAAATGATGTTTATTACAAGAATTGACAATATTCCGGATAAATTATCTGAGGGGAAGGGTTGGACTTTTAACGAGTTAGAACAATGTTTAGATAAAATACTAATGAGACACCAAAAGACATGAAACATTGCGACAGTATTAAAACTATGTAAACATTTCTGTTATTTTTTCTGTTTGTTTTTCTATTTCTGTTATTGTTCTTTTATTATTTTCAAAACTCATTTCTTATTTTGTCCAGAAGATAAACTAGGCCTTAATTAAATGCGACATTTTAAAGATCATTTTTTAAGGACATTCGAACAAAAATGGTAAAAAATTTGATCCAGGATTAAAAAAAAGCATTTCATAAGTTTTGTGTATTCATTGAGGTTGAAATGTTGGAAACAATTTCAGTCTTAAAATAAATAAAAAATAATATCAAATTCTTTTCAAATTAGGTTTAACATAACTAAGTACTTAATACTTAATACTTATATTCCCCAAATAGATGAGTTATTGTTTCCTTATTGAAAAATTGTCTCTCAATTTATTTTAAATTAATGTATTTCATTTTCTGGTTTGAATAAAAGAAAATAAAACGGATAAACCATCAATCATCGCAATCATGTTGTTTTAATAGATTATTTTTTCAAAGCTTCCTTAGAGACTACGATTACTTTATTAAATTAAGATCTTCTAAAACGTTTCCTTCAAAATAAATTAAAAACCACTTTTGGAATCATCTTGTGAAAAAAACATATCAAAGTTCACATCTGCTTTCAATCCATTAATATATATTTCGTTCTTTTTCTTCCTTTAAACAGAAATCGCCTGTAGGTAAAAATAAGATAAAAAATCATTCATCAAAAATCATCAAATTCAAATCTAAAAGAAAAAAGTGAAACCTAGCGTGTGGGATGGGACTTTAATTTTGTTTAAATCAGCCTACATATTCGTACTCGTATACCTGAAGTGTAGGTGGTTACCTAACTTATTCAAAAACCGAAAATCCTTACAATATTTTCCTTATCTTATCTTTTTTGTGGAATACAAAAATATATAGACTTTCTTCACCTTTCTGAGAAATGAAACAATTCATCAAAATTCATCTAAGCCAATTTTATTTACAACAGGTTTTTTTTCTCGTCTATTTTTATATTCTTTTTTTATGGCTAACCAATTTCCAGTTCCGGCCTATAAGACTATAATAATGATAATAATAATAATCCACAAAATGCGATTGAGCTATGATAAGCCTGAGGCATTTATCGTGTCGTTTCCTAAATTTTTGTATGGAGATATAAATTTTATGGAGCGCACGTTTTTAACATTCACTTTTCACTTCACAGTTCGCATAGAGAAATCCAGGTGATGAATAAAAGGAAAAGTAAATGTTTATAATATTCATCGGCTGTGGCGTGACGGTGGCGGGGACAGTGGGTGGTGGATAAAGGGCTAAAATTGTTTAAAAGACGAAGGCCTTATTCGATTGAGAGACAACAAATACACCAAAAGTTCTCGTGTCCATTCCAAGTTGATGTTTTGGTAAGACCGAAAAACAAAGCCTCACAGACAAATCATATTTTTTTTTGTTTTTGAAAAGGTTGGAACTTCAAGAAATCGATAAACTGAAGAGAAGAAAATTATTATATACATATATTTACCTTGTTGAATTTCTTTTTGGGAAACCGGAAGTTTTAGGTTGTTTATTATTTTTTCAGAAATTTGCGGTTTATCCTTTATGAGTGGGATTTATTTGAGAGCGTTTTTTTATGACTACAAGGAGTTTATTGATTTTTGTTTTGTAGGCAAAAAGTTTAATATTTTTGTGTATCCACCTACTTGAGATAAAATGTCAATGACTTACTCTTTTGGGATTTGAAGTGCGTGTCGTGTTGAATTTTTGTCACATAGTGGGAAATAATTTATACGCGAATTTATAGGGAAAATCCTACCTATTTTGTGTAGGCTTTTCTATGTTTTTGAAGAAATTACATTATATCCTGACATCTTTCAAAAATGGTTAAATTGTTTTTTAGCTTTTATTCGTCACACCCAATATTTTTAAGGTTTGTATTTTTTCCAGCCTTATTTAATTTCTTACAGTTTTAAAATTGAATAAGAAAAAATAAATGTTTTGAATATTTTGTTTTAATCAAATACTATTTTTAAACTACTAATAAACTATCGAAAAAGAGACAAGGGTTCGAATCACACTAATAAATTTCTAGTGATGTAATTTAAAATTTGGAAACGATGTTTCTTCTAAACCAAATTGTCTTCTGAAGACCTTCGATCAAAATGCAATTAAAAAGATTTTTGTAAAAAAAGAAGTGAATTGGATTTTTGGTAAAATTGCAAAATATCATGTCGTAATATGTTAAATAAAATAAAATTACAGTTGACAACATTATTATCTAATCACTTAAGTTAGCGCTACAGTCCTGTGTGAACTAGGGTCTCACCCAAAAAACTTCTCCATTTCGGTCCCTATGTCTCCGGTTACACACTTAAAGGGGGTTGAGGTCATTTCCACTTGTGCGGGCCACCTGATCCACAGCCATCCTCTACTTCGCTTTCTTTTGAGCGTGGATTCAAAGACTTTTTAGGCTGCAGGGCTTTACGTGGCCAAGACATCTCAGACGTTGGTCTTTTATCCTTTTTCCCTCGAAATGACCCAAGATGCTTTTGTCATAGTTTGCACCATGTAGCAGTACGGGGGATGATAAGGGTCTTATATAGCGACACGGTTAGAGATGATAAACATCTCATCGCTAATGTTGTTTCTGCATTCATAGCGGATCCCAGGTAGACAAAGTTACGTCTGTCGGTGATGACGTTTTGGTATTGTAGGTCCTTTTTTGACCGCTTGTACTTATTTTTGACCTCACTAACAGCTAAACCCATTATTGACGCCTTTGTCTCGCAAAAGCCCTGCACTATTCATTCAAGGAAGATTTCATTTCATTCGAAGATGATTTTATTTTTGACATCAAAGGTTTTGGTTGAGTAATATTTTATGATCAAAAAATCCATTTTTTTCAAAATTCTATTTACTTGAAATTTTTGTATTTGTATGTCAGCTGTACATCAAGTTAAAATTATAAATAGTATAGGATATACAACATTGATTTAAGATACAATTAACAAAAGATTTATTTACAAACGTGTGAGAACAAAATTAACAAAAAACTACATAAATTGGACTAAAATTAAGAATACAAAATTTCAGAATGCGACAAAAAAAAAACAAAAGACATGTTAATTAAAAGTTATCTGAATCAAGACGCAAGGAAAATAAAATTGAAAATGATTAATTTAGTTCGAGAAATATTTAAAACAAATTGCTTGAAACTTTCTGTTTTCGATTCTAGACCTCATATGACTGTTATTCCACAGTCTAACAGCATGAACGAAAAATTGCCTGCGCGATGTCAAACACGTAAAGGTGGACGAGGAAAATAAAATGGAACGGCTAGAAACACAAAAATTAAGTCTGTTAAATAGATAACTTTTTAACGATCAATTTGAAGAGTAAAATACAACAACGATATTTGAAGAAAGCTACCAGATTACAATTGAAAAGCTGACGAGCTTGAAAAGAGACATGATCGAACCAACGTAGGTTAAAAACAAACCGAGCTATTGCATTAAATGCCACCTTTAGTTTTTGAGCTGATTGAGAATCAAGATCAGCAAACAGCTCACACCCGTATGTTATTTTAGGTAGGACAAGTACTTTTACCAGCTTTAATTTAATATGGGTAGGTAGTACGGATCTAGTAACAGATAGTCCCCGAAGTGAAGCATAAATCTTTGACACAACTGTATCGACATGGTTATTCCAAGTTAACCTGTTGTTCTAGACAAAACCTAAATTTTTAACTTGGGCAACATATTCAATAATACAATAATTATTCAACATAACGGGAGGGAAATTATCTGGGTTTGGTTTGTTTATTGAAAATGGGAGAGATTTCGTTTTTTCAGGATTGAGTTTAAGTCCGTTCCGTGTCGACCAGTTATATATAGCCTGTAAATCAATGTTCATTTTAAATATTGCATCCGTAAGCATCATCTCAGAAAAACTTATATATAATTGGACATCATCTGCATAGACAGACTGACAGTAAGACAAAACAGAGGGCAGATCATTAATGAACAATGAAAACAGTAATGGTCCAAGGATTGATCCTTGAGGAACACCATTATTAACAGGGACGAACGAGGACATTCTACCATTACAAGACACGTCTTGTATACGATTGCTCAAATATGAATAAATAAGTTTTTTAGTTGTGTCAGAGAAGTTAAATAAGGTCGCCAATTTATCACAGAGAATATTATGGTTTACACAGCCAAATGCCTTTGAAAAGTCAAGTAAGTATTCCTTCTTCTTTCCTTGTTTTAGGATGGGGATCATTTTCGATGTCTTCCATAGGATGGGATATGTAGATGTCATTATAATGGTGTTGAAGATCTGCGTTATGTAAGGAAGTAGGAAGGGTAGGAGGATTTTTATTAAGTCAGGATGAATATTGTCAAGTGGGGTGCATTAAGATTTTATGGAGAAAATTGTTTTACCTACCTGATAATCATCTACAGCACTTACCGAAAAGGCGTTAGTAGTATCATTTTCTGCACGCCTAGAAGACATTTCACTGAATTGCGTATGTGAAGTAGACACTTTAACATTCAAATCTTCCAAATCAATATTATCATCACAAGATTAAACAACTTTTTTCAAACCAATATTCTTAACTTCCTTCCAAAAAAACTTTGTCGACCGATCTGAGTTAAACTTATTATTATAAAATTTGTATTTCGCAATTTTGATCAAATTCGTTACATAACTATGTCTTTAAAATGTGTCAACACTTTTTAACAACATTTAAGTTTATTTGTAGTTACTGTCTCAACTAGTTTTTGAGAAGAAATTCGAGTCAAAAATTTCAACAATTTCAATTCGAAAAATCGGACCAATTACAAAGACTTCTTATTGGAATTGATAAATTGAGTTTAAAAACACCATTTAGTTTTCTAAAGATACATACCAGACCGGAAAAGAGTTAGTCGTTTTTTTTTTAATTTTATTTCCTGAATTAAAAAACTTTTGGTGATGGAAGAAATTATAGCATTCTCACTAAACCATCAAAATAAGCCTTCGGACTGTTTTTTCAAACAAACAGGCACTTACCTCTATTTAAAACTTGTTAAAGGTGATTCTTCTTAAACTTTAACTTTCAAAAAAAGACAGCTTTAATACTCCCAGATATTTTAAATATTGGGGGGTGGAAAAATTCCCATTTCAATAAACCCAAATTCCGAGAAAAATGTGGAAAAGGTATTCACAATTCTAAATTCCATAGATGGAGGAAAATTCCTAAGAACATTTTTAAGGACGATGTAAACAAGAATACCTTAAAACCATTAATGTAATAATCTATAAATAATTTACATACCTACTTTCTATACAAAACAATTAAATAAAAGGAAAAATACACCTCACTTGAACTTACTCTTGGCCTTGGCGTCATCGTTATAACAACCGTCAGATTTCATTTTTTTTTTTTTTTTCAATTTAACCAAATATAAGGAGAAATGATAAATGAGACCACGATATCATTTTATAAGAAATCAAAATAATAATTTCTTTTTTTTTGTGCGTGTTACTTATATGGAAATATGTACACATAGAAAAATAATAATTCCAAATCTCCAACTGGGTAAACAATTTGATTTCATTGTTATTGGCAATCACAGTGTGATATTTATAACACCACTTGTAACGAATTAAATAGGCATACTACCTGGTGCTCAAACATCCTTGAACAAGGACGATTCAATGAATGTAGGAAGGTACATATGTATAGGGTATATAACAAGGGAAATCTATGGGTACTCCTAACAACGAGGACGACGAAGACTTTCAGCATCAGCAACACCTGTTTGTTAATAACAAACATTCTCAGAATAAGTTTAATCAAACATAGGAACAAAAATAACACAAGTCAGAAAAGTGTGTTTATCCTTGGAAAGCAGGATATATAGAAACACACACGCCGGCCGCCTGTTTCGAAGTTATGGAAACATTCATAGAAACAAGATTGTTCTATGCTTTTCCACAGAAATATAAAATTGAAGATCGTAGAATTTGGGCAATCAAGTCTCATTAATTTCAGAGCATCTGTGGTGTGTTGAAGATTAAGAAGTAAGTTACGAGTTACAAATGGAAAAACATCACATTTTAATTTTCTTCTTTGGAATACCAATCACATCCTTTGGGGGGGAGGTTGGATTCAAAGCGAACATACCATTCGACAGCCATTTATCCTCCATCAGAGATCTTATGTAGAACATTGGATCATGGAGGACAGAGTCCTTTCGAGTTCTATTTACAATAGATGGCGATTTGGTTTTTTTAATGTTCAGTCGTATCCCCGCATAGTTGGCTTTGGCTTCAAAGCAATTTGCAAAAAAATCCATCTCTTGTCGATCTTATTCACAACACGTACGACGTATATGTACGACGTATCTCTGAAAAAAAAAACCGTCCAAATTGGTCTAATATTGTCTGTGCATCGCCGTCGTCGTCGAAAGCAAGTCAGATTGAAATTTTTAAGGATAATCCAGATCCATATCCATATCCACATCCACAAAGCGGCAGGATGAACAGTTTTGTAGAACATACACTGAACTGGACAGTGGACAGTAGACAGTGAACAGGACAGTCGAACAAATGATGCAATCTAGTCGAACACTTTATTCAGTCAAATGGCAAATGGATTCGCTCATATCACATCGTCCTTCTACACAAATTCGTTTTCTCATCCATCCATAGGGGCATTGGACCAAGGAGAGAAGATAAAGTGTCAATGATATTAATATCAAACGACAAAAAATTGTTTTCTCGATTTCTTATCCTTGTAAAATATCTTTTATTTTGTTTTGATTTTTACTTTAAGGCGGACAAATTATGTTTTTTTTTGTCTTGTCATCTTCATTAAAGCGTTAACGTACGCCTTGCCTTAAGTAAAAAAGGAAACATTGGTTGGTGTAATATTTTATTTAACATTGATTCCTTTTTATATCCTCTTCCTTTCAACAAGGACATTCTGTTTTTTTGTTTTTTATTACGAACGCCATCACAATCACCATTCTCAGTATTGTTTTGTTTGGATATCGAATAGATTACTTTAACGGGAAAAGGACCTTTCCTGGAACTTCTTTGGTTGATATTGGAAGTGGATTTGTTCGTCCAGAAAAATAATAAGAGAATACCATTTGCACGGATTTACTGAATGTAATGAGTTTACAAGAAGAGTAATGTTCGTTGGGGATGAATTGAAGAAATGTTTTTTTTTTTGGTGGATTTGGGTGTCAGAAGAAGGACATGAGTAATGTGAAACCTTTAGTAAATACTGTTGGGTTAAGATAACGGATGGCGTTCGTTTTGGCTGGAGTTTTTGTCAGAAAGGCAATTTTATTTGGTGTTCCTCAAGGTTGACATTTAGGGCCAGTATTATTTTCTTTATTTTTTTGAGATACAAATACTTTTAGTTGAAGTGAAGTGAGAGGTATCATACTTACTTACTTACTTACTTACTTACTTACTTACTTAAGGTGGCGCTACAGTCCTGTGTGAACTAGGGCCTCACCCAACAATTATCTTAATTATTAATCTAAATGCCTAGTTCTGTTCTACATATAACATTTTCATTTTTCATTTGTAAGTTGCTATAAATAAATATTTAAAATCGATAATCTTAGTCTATTTCAATAAAACTTAAGGGATTGTTTTAATTTCTTCTCCGAAAAACCTTAAAGTAAATATAATTTGCTTGTCGTAGCTAAAACTTCATGTTGTGATTCAAATATAACTTAACAATAAACTACTTCTTAAGAAATTTCCATCTCTGATGTTTTACACATGAATAAATCCTAATACGGATGTAATAAGGAATTTAGTAGAAACAATATTCATTTAATTCGTACAACAAATTATTTGTTGTGTTTTGTACGAAACTTATTTGTACGATATTTCTTGATCTTTAATTGTTCAGTGATACGAAAAACTACTGATAAAGTTCTCACAAAGCAACAATGCGAATAATTTTCTATAAATTGATTCATCTTGTAATAATAATGTTTTTTTTCTTGTGTAATTGTTTTATTTGCTTATTCTGTGATGCCTATTATGGTAAAACAAAAACAAGGACTCTTTGAAGGATAAAGAGTAATTAGTAAATTTTTCTCAACATAATTAGTTCCGATTTTACTTATTTAAAAAGAAAAAGAATTTTCAAGAAAAATCGAAAAATAAAGGTATGAAAAACTTTCAAAGACACCATCTAGAGTATATCGTAAACAGCTTCGTATTGATTGTTAAAACCTTTGGCATTATTAACAAATAAAACTGATGAAAGTCAAGGTTTCTTTCAAGTGAAAACAATTAAATGAGCAATCTTAACTTAACCTCAACTTTTTGAAATACACTCATAGTTAAGTCCAATTAAACATCGTAAAAGGACTTTTTCATTTACTATATAAAAGCTATATTTTAAAAGCCAAAATTACATGAAGAAATATTGAGTATACGAGTATATCGCTTGTGGTATTCTTTTATTGTGGTCAATGTCAAAATAAAAGAAAAACACAACTTTTCAAATTATGTACAGCTATGTAATATTTTTCTTTTTAAAAACCTTAAACAAACCGCACGTAGTACGCTTCGTCACCTAATTAAAAACAAAAAAGAATAAGAAGAAAAAGAAAAAGTAAAAGAAAAAGAATAAACAAAACAAACAAAACAAAGCCGATAGAAGTTCCACAAAAATAAGACTGAATTCCTGGAAAAATCAGGGATAACACAAATATGAAGTAGGTATGGAAACGAAGTGATGAACAATATTAAGAGGAAATTACGAAGAAGAAAAATCAACATTCTATTTTTTTTCAATATTCTTCATATCTAATCGAAATAGACAACATAATTGGAAAAGTTAAATCCCCAAATTTATTGTCTGGATTCTAACATTTATATAAAATCAAATTTTTGGCTACTAAGATACAAATAGTTGCCAATAGTTTTAAATTATAACAAAAAATATTATTGTACATAAGAAGCAAAATCAAACATAGACAAAAATGTTTTGATTTTGAAAATAACAAATATTTTTTAAAAATACACTAGGGCGTATACGTACTTTTTATTTCATTGATTTGTTAGACAGTTTTCCGTGTTTGTTATTTTGTTCAAGATAAATTTTGTATGTATTTTTTTTTTGTATGATGTTGTTCACGATAAATTTCTTATGTATTTTTATGTATGTGAATAATTTTTCATTCAAAATAAACAATTTAATCTATTTACTGACAATTATAAAATTTGTCTCATTGCATATAATATCGATAAAATTGATTCAATTTACGATTTTCCTTTGATAGATTTTTTTTTCAAATTCTTCAAATGTCTTTGTGTCTCAATCTTTAATGGGGGAAGATTTTTGAGTGACTTTATATCTTTTTTTATGGGGTGTTAAACCAGAAGGGTACCTATAATTTTCATTGTATCATATTGTGTATCAATAATCTCTTTGATATTTATGATGCGTGACGTAAGGACATAAATATATAAATTTAAAGAGTTTTACTTAGTAACAATAGGAGCATTAAACCAAAAAAAAAACAACACATGAAAAAACTTCAAATGTGACATTAAAAAGAATTTACATGATAAATGAAATATTAAAAATTTCCACAAAGTACAAAGATAAAAAACTTTTTATATGACTTTTCAAAAGCTAGATGAAACATAAATGCCAACGATTTAAATTTAACAATCCTTCAAATACAATCGCTTGTATTTTTTTGTCTCACATAAAACGAAAGTATCTCAAAGATTTGTTTTTTTTTTCCTGTTTCGTTACTTTTGAAAGAGAATGAGTACTGTATATGTAAGTATGTATGTACGAGTACTACAGTACTTCAACTTTAAAGGTTTGAATACTCTTGTTTTGCTCTTTTGTCTTCTTTCAAGTCCTCTGGTCCTCACAAACTGTTCAAGTTTCTCGTTTGGTTTTTTATTTTATTATTTGTAGAAACTAAAATAATATTGCTTATGAACACAAAGGAAGTGTCTTTTCAAAACACTTGGACTTTTGAAGGCTAAAGTATTTTTGTAACCATTTCAGGATTTAACTGTAGATAAAAAGTTTTTTTTTTAAGGAAAAATCACTATTAAAATATTTAAATTCGTATATCCTTTTGAAATTTAATTCTTTTATTTGTTTCATTTGAGATAAGCTCCGTTCAATGGCGAAAAGCTATTTAAATAAATTCGTAAAGTAAATAGATTCATTCTTTTTATCATGTTAATTTACAAGTTAAAAGGAGATTCGAGATGAAGGTATATACGATATACCATTTACAATAGCTAGATAAATGAAAAAGAAATAGGAAAAGATTAAAGTAAGAGTTTAGAAGTTTTTAAAAGTAAACAAAAAATTATGTAATGTCAATAAAAAATTATTGAGAAAGAACTGTTTAATAAAATTACATGTTTGTAGATTTATTTGTTTTAAATACATATATTACAAATTTAGCATTTAACAATATTAAGCTTATATTTCAAGGTTCTAAATACAATAGTTTTCAAATTTATAAATTTGTTTATAACAAATAATTTAAACTCAAGGATGCGACCCACATTAACTTTCCATTAGTGCTACTCGCTAAAAACATGTAAATGGTATTTTTGTTAAAAAGTAAATATTCGACAAGTTAAACCGACATAGAAGTATTTCTGGTAAAACTTTGATTTTTGTAAGAAACACTGCCCTTCGATGTTTCAAAATATTTAAAACAATATTTACATATGTAAATGAGATGACACAACTTTAAAGGCAGCCTCCATCTTTTGTTCTCCAGATATTTAAGTCGGGTTGGGTTCGAAATCCTGTATGGATCATAATACTGTATTTAAAATACTGTATCTCAAAATACTGTATTTCAAAATACTGTATGTACAAAATACTGTATGATCAAAATACTGTAGCTCAAAATTCTGTATCTTAAAATTCTGTATACCAAAATTCTGTATTTCAAAATGCTGTAAATACAGAATTTGAAAAACAGATTACTTTTATAAATAATACATCATAATATTATTTCATTGACATAATGTTCTAATATACTTCCCTTGAACAATAACGTATGATAATTCATAAGTGTTTGAATTAATAAAACAAAAAATAAATGATATTTTTTCTTATTTTCTCTTCCCATTTCTTCTCATTAATTGTTATTTCCTCACAGTTGTACCTGAATTGTTGTTATCACAATCAACAATTGCATAAATAATTACACCGAACTTATTGATCTGTCAAAACTTCCACGTGTTCGTTCATTTTGTTGATATTTAAAAGCTAATGCAAATTTAAGAATTAAGTGAAATTTGGAGTTTTAATAAATGATATAATGTACATACATACATAAATCGAGTTCTGCTTTTGTTGTTCTCTATAATGGAAGTTTAAGAGCGGAATTTTGCAAAAATACAGTATTTTAAGATAATGTTTTGCTTATACAGTATTTTGAGAAGAAGAATTTTGAGATACAGTATTATCAGATACAGTATTTTGACAACACAGCATTTTGAGATACAGTATTTTAACCATACAATATTATGAATATACAGTATCATACAGTATGATACAGAATTTTAACCATACAGTATTTTAAAATACAGCATTTCGAGCCGCTCCCATTTAAGTCAAAATTAAATGTTTGTAAATTTTATATTTATTTATCTAAGGTCTTAATTTTATTGCTATTTAGATTTTTCTAATAGTTTTAAAAAATATGAATAACAATATTTTGTATTAAATGAAAAAGATTTAAATCAATATATTGATTCTACATCTGTTCTCAAGATAGGTCATAAATCAATTTAAACTAATTTTTAGTAGAATTTTGTGTAGGTTTTCTTTTTTTTTATAAAAATATGTAAATTCGAATTTTTCAAAACAAAAAATAAGGAATGTTCTAAAAAAATTTCATAAATAAAAATAAGTTTAAAGTCAATATCTTTAATTGTTTTCAAAATTGCTTGAAAATATTGAAAAATTGAGTTCAAAATATCAATTTTTACAAAATTTTACAAGTACCTAGTTCTTTTTTTTGAAAAAAAAAACTTTCAATTCGTTGTTTCTAATTGAACTACATCAAGAGTCAGAACCGTTGTTCGATGAATAAAATAATTTTTGGGGTCTTATCATTTTTGTTCGATAATTATTCGAGGTGACAAAAATTAATTTTCAATTCTTTTGATTTATAAGAAAACCGTTGGTTGAATTTTTCATGAGTTCGGACTTAAATGGTATTATGTTACATTGTATAATATAAAACTCGATAAAAGCTATACTAATGTTATTGGTTTTGAAATATTTTAGGACATCCAAATAAATAACGTACAGGACATATCTCTAAAAACCCTTTGTTTTAGATTCTGGGTACTTTGAAGCTACGAGAGATGTCAAAATTTCCAATTCAACAAATCGTTCAGGTTACAATAACTTCCTATGGGTAGTTAAAACATTTTCTGAAACTATGTAAATATTTTAAAATAAATGAAAAGTATTGGAATACAAAAATAAATTAAATTATTCCAAAAATAAAACCTTG
Source organism: Eupeodes luniger (assembly GCA_951509635.1). Taxonomy (NCBI): domain Eukaryota; kingdom Metazoa; phylum Arthropoda; class Insecta; order Diptera; family Syrphidae; genus Eupeodes; species Eupeodes luniger. The sequence continues at coordinate 5,117,550 of OX608074.1, forward strand.
AAGAATTGGAAAAATTCTGAGTTAGATTGTTTTTAGTTTATTGTACTTTTATGAAGAAAATAACTGAGACAAATAAGGTAAACTTTAAATTTTCTTCAATGCAAACAAATAAAACGCTTTTTGTTTTTCCGATAAATTTTTAACTAACCCCAGTGAAAGTTTATTTAATCAGAGCAATTTGTCGAATTAAGTTTTGACTTTTCCCGACTTTATATACATATTAGGTGGTGACTTACAACTCTCAACCATTCCTGTGTGCGAGTAATGTTTTCAGGGATAGAAAGGACCTACAGTTACAAGCCGAATCCGAACGGATAACTTGAGAAAGCACTTTTCATGACAAGAATTACTCTTGGAAAATTTGCCAATTCTTCGCCAGAGGCAGTACCCTTGAAAAAACTTTAGATGGCACACGCAGGGATTGAACCCAAGACCTCTGGCATGACAGTACAACGCACTAACCATCATGCCACGGGTACTACGACTACTACTACTTTTCCCGACTACCATGTTTTAAAAAAAGTAGAGATATAAACTTCAAAAACAATATTATGTTTCATAGACAAAAAAGACAAGTGAGCAGAAAGGGCTTGAAATATAATCTGTGATTGTTTTTGTTATAATAGAAATTTAAAAAATAGAAAAATTTTAATTAAATTTTATTTTGCACATTTTTATAAATCAAGAAACCTTCCAAAAAAAATATTTGGTAACTTACTTACTTACTTATTTTACGATAAAAATAATTGTATAATCCCAATATTAATTTTTTAAAATCTGCTAAAAGTTTACAGAAAAAAAACATTGTTGTAAAAATAAGCTACGAAAAATAATGCTTAATATTTTTACAAATTTATTTTTGACTCAAACAACATGAAAACATAGTTATTCCATCTTATAAAAAATATTTTTGCTAAATGTTGTTAAAATTAAAAAAACAATATTTTTTTTACAAAAATTTATATGCTACCAAAACTACTACTAAATTACTTAACGCCTCAAACATTTCGACGACAATCATTGTACTTTTCGAAGTTCTTTTAATGGAAATTTGAAAAAAATATAAAAGAATATAAAAGTGGAATGAGTCAAATTAAAATATCGGAAAAATATTCCATTCCAAAATCATTAATTAGCCGATTAATAAAATATTACAAATCCAAAAAGTTATTCCAAACGGTTCATCGAGGTGGCAGACCAAGGAAAACAACAAAATGAGAAGATGAAATCAATTAAAAAAGAACCTTTTATTACATCTAGAGAAATACGAACCGAACTAACTAACCGACTAAAATCTTTCAAAGCTGTTAAAAAGCCTTTTACTTCCACCAAAAACAAGCTGGCGAGATTAAAATTTCCCCATAAGCACATTAACAGTTAGAAAATGGAAGAACATACTCTTTTCGGACGAGTCCAAATTCAATTTCAATTGTTCCGATGGTTTCCGTCGTCGTGTTCGAAGACCAGCCAAAGAGTCAATAAATCCACGTTACACCAAAGCTACTGTAAAACACGGAAGGTTTACTGTTTCTAAGATGAGTATTTTAGTAGAATAATCCGCGTTACAAAAGTATGTCCTTTTATTCTCATTTGGAAAATATTAATAATATATCAATCCTAGAACAACATATCACAACACTTTCTTTTTATTTTTTCAATTAAATAACTTGTAAATCAGGGTCTTTTATAGGAAAGAAAAAGCATATTCTTCATATATTTTCCAAAGAAAAAACTCGATCGATCAATTAATTGCAGCTTTGTTCAAATGATTTTAATATATATACAAGTATTCATATTTATATGAATATGCAACACTGAAATGTTTTTATAATAAAGAATAAGTCCATGCATTCCCCTTTTCCTTTTCTTAATGTATTTTCATCTTTGTCTTTCATCGACCCCATCATTTTTTAAAAATGAATTCCAACTTTGTATTGCATTTATTAAAAAATTATTCTGCACCTGTGATACAGTGAATGGCAGAATTTCGTATTCCTCCCACACCACCTCCTTCATTATTTTATGAACATAATAACAGAGTTGTCATTAAAATCAAATTTATTTTTTATTGTAAATTCTGTATGCAATATTATAATTTATCATTTCACATGTATAAAATTATCGATTTCCATCTCATGTATAGCACGTACGAGTAAATGTAAACAAAGAGAAAGAAATGTAATTTAAATGATCTTTTCAGGGGAAGTGTTCTTTCCAAAAATTATTATTAAATTACATATAAAATATATGCTATGAATAATAAAACACAATAATGACATTATTTGTTCACATTTTAAAAGGGTTTTACTTTATTTAATTGTTACTTGGTATACCTTCACACATACATCGTGTAGGTACATACATAAAAATATGCTTACATTAATGTCAAATTGAATATATAAAGGTTTATAATTTAGTTATACGTAATTGAAGTGTTAACCATTGTCAGGATTTTAAACTTTTGTAAACGAAATATTTATGTTTAATATTTTCCAGTATAAACTACTGGGTGTCCCACAGTTAACACCAAAGAAGAGAACCGTACGTCACTTCCTTTTCGACTCGTATCGATTTTGTTTTAATAAACTTATGCCTTAAACTAACATTTATGTATACCACATCATTAGAAAATTGCAGAAATTATCGCTATGCCTAAACAAGGTTAGCCACCAACAGAAGTAACGTCTTACAGACCAATATGGCTTATTATCAATCATGGTAAAAGTTATCGAAGAACTACTACTGAAAAGACTCAGCAAAATTTTAGAATAGAGGAGACTTATTCCGAACCATCAGTTTGGATTTAGAAATAAATATTCCACGATAGACCAAATTCATAGATTTGCGGATGTAGTGGAAAAGGTACTTGAAGAAAAATATGCTCGGCTACTAAGCTGAAGCATTTAAGAAGATTTGGCAATTGGGAATTGAGGGAACTTCCCAAGCAGTACAAGAAATACTGAAATCTTGTGTTACGAACCGACTCTTAAGATTGCGGTATGATCAAAATTATTGACAACTAAAGAAAATAGAAGGTAGTGTACCGCAGGGAAGTGTCCTAGGACCAACCTTGTTTATTTTATATAAAAGGGATATTCTAGTGAATACCAGCGACATCATGGCAAATTTTGTTGATGATACTGCAATATTGGTGTCAGATAGATTTGTTGCAAAAGCTACATACAAATTGAGAAATGCAGTCGATAAGTCAAATGTTTCAAGGCCAAAATGCCATATACATTTTACAAAAAAAAAAACATAAGTAGTACTACAATTTTTGCCTTATTCCAATAGAAATAGTGATCTACTTCGTGAACACTTCCAAATGAAGACCGTCTTAAATGTACTATTAAATTTTGTTTCTTATACTCATATATGTAGATTTGTTCTAACTTCCCATAGAAACTTATTTCAATCGGTTCGATATGTAAAATTAAAAATTCTGAAATTTACGCCATGTTCCAAATTTCGAGCGAAAGTGAATTGAAATCACTTTTCAATTTCACGTGAAATGAAATTGCATGTTCTTCATTTCGATCGATTTCGAAAACTTCGAAATTGCTTCGAACTGTCAGAACTGAAGGATCATCCATTTTTATTTTGTTTCTGAAGTAAAATGTTTGCTGTTTTGAAGATGGATGCAATATTATTGGCAATTTGAAGTGAAAAAAGGAAGCAGAATTCAAGAGAAGAAATAAAAAGACGAATTTTGAGAGACAAATCAAATATATTGGATTTACCTGACACAATGTAAGTGTGTGAAAATTATGTAGAATTGTTCTGATAAATAAGGTAAATTCTCTTTTAAGCCTTCATTGTAATTTTAGGTTTAGCAAAGACGCTTTTTTATGTGTTCTAAGGAAAGTAGAACCTTTTATAAAAAATTCATCGATTCCTTCAATTCAAAAACTTGCTGCAACCCTCCGATTCTTAGCAGAAGGAGGCTACAAAAGATCAATTTACAGAAATACAAAATTTGATTTGAATGCGTTCAAAAAATGGAACAAACCGAAATACAGAACATCCATTTGCATGTTCGAAAATCCAATTCACAATAACGAATTGTGGAACACCCAAATTCACTTTCGGAAAGTGTATTCACAATAAGTCAAATGCAGAACATGGGCATTAGTACCGAATTATTTTAAAGGGCAACAAAGGAAATCAGCTTCTTTTTCCCATTTAATAAATCCATTTTAATTTCTTTTCTTATAACATTGTCTATGGATCACCCTGTACGCATAGACTTAGAGAAATCTTCAATATCCACCGATTTCATCCTTAGACAAAGAACTAAACTTCTATCATTTAAATTCCATGTCACGTATTTAAAACATAAGAAACTCATATGAATTTATTCCGGAGACTATTTTTAATATTCAAGAACTGTTTAATTTCTTATATGTCAGATTAGTTTCTGATATCTTAATTTTCACATTATTTATTTTAACGATATTATAGCAGCGGCAGTTTTAGTTAATATTCAAATTGCTAACGTCAAAAACAAATCCATTAATTCCACCAAAGATTATGAATTTGATATTCAAAGTTTCAACAAGGGCTTGGGGCCGAATTAACAAAATCTAACACATAATCACAGACGAAAAGAAAACAAACCCTGAGAGTTGTTTGTTTTAAAAACTGTCTGTTAATGATGGTCGGGAGTTGGAAAAACTTTATTTTGAAAAATGTTCTTGATGTAAGAGAAAAGATATTTTTGTTGTAATAAAAATATGCCAGCATCTAGGTCAAAATAATTCATTATGGAAAAGTGTTTTTGTGCACTAGAAGTTTATTGGTTTTGAAAACAATTTAAACGCATAGTAAAGTTCAAAAGTTATGCAAAGTATGTACACTGAGTTACAAAAAAAGTGGCGCAGTCATACTTTAATATATACAGCCTTATTTTTGCAGAGATATTAGGTGCCTCAAAGCCTTCGAGATCGTCACCAAAAAGCGGTTGAAGTGTCTCACAGGCTTTAATCGGTGAGAGGGACCACTTTGAATGCTTAAAGTGTGAGCGGCGTTTAATTGTGAGGGGGTCTGGTTGTATACCAAGACTCACGATACAGCACGAGTGAATGGAATATGCTCTTCACTGATAAGTCCAGGTTTTGTCTAAGCTCACCAGACGGACGTAAAAGAGTATGGAGAAGATCTGGTGGGAGATAAAATTCGACAACAGTTGCCCAGCGGGAACATTTCTGGGGAGGTTACGTCATTGTGTGGGCAGGAGTTTCCGGGCACGGAATAATTGGGCTGTGCATAGTGGAATGATCGTTGAACTCCAATAATTACACCACCAACATTTTGGAAGAATATGAGGTTCCTTTCGCATCATTTATTGGCAAAAATTTCTTTCTGATTTAAGACAATGCGAATCTTTTTTACATATTTGAAATTATTGCGAAATTTCAAAGTGCGACACTTTTTTTGTAACTCAGTGTATATAATTTGCTTTAGCTTTCTTATTGTGATAAAGAGATTGTGACACATACTCGTATTTAGATTCATTTAAATAAAACTGTAACTTTTCTTTTTGATGTTTATTGAATCCTTATACATGTTTAATAAAATTGTGATTGTGTTCAAAAAATAAATGTTGTTTTTTATTTTCAAAACCGTAATACATTAAAATGAACTGTACTCAGACGAAGTTTCAAAAAGGTGTTAAAAAAAAACAAAATTGTAGCTTAATTAAACTTTTATTTACAAACTTATCATGATTGCTTGTTTCTCTTTTCATGGAAAATTTAATGTTTTTTTTTCTTTGATTTTTCTCTTTCTTACTAATTCCATTTAAATTCTGCAAAATTTTCCTAGAAAAATCCATGTGTCTGAACATATATTTTAGCATATTAATTTACTATGGTCTTAGTTTTCTATAATTATTTCATTAGAAAGTTGTACATATGCAACAAGAAGAAAAAGAATAAATGGACAGCTATGGCCAAAATAATAGGGGCATTTCTTAGTTAAACTACTTTTCAAATGTTTTGTTTTGGACGTATATAAGTCTTGTGGATAACAGCCAGATCAGAAGGGGTGAAACATTTCTTGCATCGCCTAAGGAGACCTTGAGGAATATTTGGTGACATCGCACATAAGATCGTTCAACAAGAGGTGGTTGGTGACACACACTCTGAGAATATCGAGATGTTCAGTTCAGTCTCATTGATACAAGTGCCATCCATGGATAATGGTAAGAGGGGTATATCTGGCTTTAACGATACCAGACAGCATTGGGTTTTCGAAGCATTAAGTTTCACGCGGTTTTTTATTGTACAATGCTGTTTAAGTCGGAATTAAATGAGCTTATCATATTTTTCGGGAATGTGATTCTGAAAACGAATATGAAAAGCTAAGAGTACTATCGTCAGCGAAACAATGAATTAGATTCGAAGTTGCTGACAGGAGATCATTAATAAAAATGAGAAAGAGTGTTGGAGATAGAACAGAGCCCTGTGGCACACCAGCATTTATTTTGTGGCTTTCAGACCTTAATCCAAATAATTTCCATTACTTTAAAAAGAACTGACGTTGAGGAAGATTCGCCTTTTTTGGGGATTGGCTTGGCAAATGCTGTTTTCCATTGAACGAGACCTGAAGAGTAGGACAGATGAAAAAGCTTAAGCAGTGGTTTAGTTGAAATTTATTGTCGATTCTTTTTTTAAATTTAAATCAAATGCTCATATTTTTTTCTGGCCAGTCATTTCCGAAGATTGTAGCAAAATCCTGCCAAACAAATCAACTTTATAAAAATGTTTACAATTTCATGTAAGAAGATGAATTTTAAAATTTATTGCTTTTCTCCAAAAATTAAGTGTTGTTCCTATTATTTTGGCCATAGCTGTATTTTCTCTTAGATACGCATGAAAATTCGTAGAATTAATTTCAATCCTTTACCAAACTTTATTCACATCAGACTTCATGTCGTCCGTTTAAATTTAATTGAGGGAAAAACACTTTTCCTATAGTAGTGGCCATCAGGACATTGCTATACATGAGTTATGTGTGAATATCCATGTTCCTTAAATCCTTAAATGAAAAACAGAGAAAAACAAAACTTTTTCTGCACAGTTTTGAGTTGCAATTTTGATGTAATTTTATTGCTTTGATTAATTTAAGTGTTTAATTTTTCAAAGGGTTTTTCGCTTTCGCAGTAAAAGACTTTTAATCTAAAACAATTTCAAGGACCCAAGCTGTTTTGCCTGTTGTATAGTGTGTTGTAGGTAGGTAGTTAGGTTGGAAGGTAGGTAAAGATATTTATAGCCACTTAGTTATGACGTAAAAAGAAAAAGTCTTAAAATCATGTAGGTACATATATATTACATTACATAACAACCAGCTTCTAACTACCAATTGCTATTCATAAGAGAAAAAAAAGGACATTGTGTCGCCTTGTAAACTCAGCATGAACACTAAAAAACAAAATAAAACACAGAAGAATAAAAATCTTCATTTAAATGTTTTTATGCAAATTACTTGACGACACGTTGACTACGTTGACTACGTTGACGAGGACGAAGACGAAGATGATGATTATTACGATGTTACGTTAAGTTCTCCTGTAAAATTCTTTTCTTATTTTTTCTTCATCTTAAGTCCTTCTGGTATTTTTCATTATTTACTCACCGGGATATAAAAACTGTTTCCGCTTCAAAGGAAGTCTTTTGATAATTTCTTAAAGAATCTTTATAATTAGTTTTTTATGGGACAACATTTTTTTTATGTTTTCTAAATTTAGTGTGACCATGGTGGTATGGTTCATTTGTTTGCCTTGCTTGATATTAAAACCAGTGTGATTTAAATCTTTCTTAAGTTTGAGGCCTGAAGATTTTGTATGCTAAAATTTGTATTTTTGAAAAAAGTATGGGAACGATATATGTAGGTAGTTCTTGAAAATCCAGCCCCACAACTAATTTAAGAAACTTTATAATTTCTTGCCAGGATAATTTTTGAGGATTAGTTAATTTCTCACAACAAACATTGGCAGTGAGAAAGATTAAGAAAAGTAGAATTTTGTATATCTTAAAATTTATTCCGTCATACAAAAAACACATGAATATGAAAATATACATATCTCCCACTTCTACTTTTTCAACGTGAAGTAAATAAGAAAGGATTAAAGAAGACAAACTAGTTTTAATATTAAAATAAGTTAAAACTAGAATGGGGTAAGACTATCGACATTCTTGATGTGCGGCAGAAAAAAACGATATCTTCGTATCTGAATAAATTTATATTGATCAAACCAAACGCTTCGAGTGCTGCTTTCTTTATTAAGTGCTTATAATATTTCAAAATAACGATTTTTAAGAGCAAAGAGAAGACTATCGACATTCTTGATGTGCGGCAGAAAAAAACAATATCTTCGTATCTGAATGAATTTATAGTGAACAAATCAAACGCTTTGATTGCTGCTTTCTTCATTAAGTAATTATAATATTTCAAAATAACGATTTGTAAGAGCTAATTTCTTGTTGCTGTCATGGCATTTTGTTCCTTTGTAGCTTCTATTGATTTTCATTTTCCGCAAATTGATTTTAAAAAGATACATACATACATTAAATTTGCGCTCTAAGTGAAAGAAATCTGGTCACCTTCTTAAATACCTTTAACTGAAAACGAGAAAATTCTTCCATACAATATGCTTCGTGAAAACTACCGCTGTCGAAATCATTATTGCAACAAATTACAACAATCTCATTTTTCAATAGTCAGTTGAACATCTTCAAAAAAAGGCAATCTTAAGTGTTTATTTGATAATTGAGAGAACGTTTGTTTTCTGAATAAATTTAGTTTTTTTTTTTCAATTTAATCACACAGAAAAAGGTTTAGTAACTTATCGATCGTGTTAAATGATTTAAATATTTTATAAATTAATGAAATAAACGGTTTGGTGAATTAACAATATTCTATGCAATTAGCCAAATTATCTTATAAAGAACTTCGAAAGATATGTAATCAACAAAGTTGGGAAATAATAATTACTTTCCTCAATCACTTTCAATTTTACTTTCAATTACAAGTAATTGGTAATATGGTAACGTGACGTTCGCCATTCATTAAAACATTTTCAATTATTTTTTTTTTTTACTTTTTTTTGAAATAAATGAAGAAGATGCTGCAATACCGATTATAGATATTTCGGATCATTTAAAGAATCCTTGGACTTCTGATTAATAAAAATGTTTAACATGTTTGAATAATAATTATTTATTCGTTTTAAAAGATATTTATTTCTTTATTTAAATTTTATTATAAAAACTAAATAAATATTGAAATTCTCAAAATTTGTGTAGTATCATTTGAAATTTATCATATTCAGGGCGGTGGGGCTTCGTTTTTGTGACGAAATATTTCTAGGGGGGGTCACAGAAAGCGTGACACAGCATGACAATGGGGGGGAGGGGGTTAGAAAAAGCTGATTTTAGCGTGACGTATTTTATGAACGGACCCTTAAAAAATAAATTATTATTTAAATTTAAATAACATTTTTACCAAATCTTAACTACAACGATTCTATAAAATAAAATAAGTTAAAAGATAATTGAGTCGTAAATCAATTTGTATAAATTTGTTTGGGTTTTTATTCCTGGTAAGAAAAACTGTCAATTCGATTTTTCCAAAAATTACATCAGTTCCATATTTCATAAACATTGACAGGTGACAATTCTACAAATTTGTCACACTTATGTGACAAGTTTTCATTGCATAACGTATTGAAAGGTGACATAATTGTCAGTTAAATACAACGAGAATTTTTTCATTGTCAAATTATGACAATTTTGTCGTGACCATTATCATCATCCATTATTAACTTCCCATAGGAAGTTATTGTAATGGGTCCGATTTGTCAAATTGAAAATTTTGACATTTCTCGAAGTTTCAAGGTCCCTAGAGTCGAAATAAAAGATTTTTAGAAAGATGTCTGTGCGTGCGTGTGTACGTACGTTTGTACGTTTGTACGTCCGTACGTCCGTACGTCTGTACGTTCGCGAGGTTTTTTTCGTCTTCCATAGCTCAAGAACCAGAAGAGATATCGACTTCAAATAAATTTTGTTATACACATAATAAGGCAGAAAGATGCAGAAAGGGCTCTCAAGAAAATTGCGTGGGTGGTTTTTTTACCATAGCAGTTTAAAAAAAAGGTTAAAGTTTTGGTTAACCCTAAATAACTCATAAACCAATGACGTTAGAGACTGGAATTAAATTTTATATTATATATTGAAACGTGATACAAAACAAGTATATTTTTGGAAAAAAATCCAATTAACGGTTTTTTTTATAAATCAAATAAACTGAAAAAAAAAATTTGTCACCTCGAAAATTTGTATGACCAAAATATGATTTCATCTCAAAAATAATTTTGTGCAACGAAGAATAATATTTTTGACATCCGATAAAATTTTGAGAAAAATCTAATTGACAGTTTTTTTTATAAAAAATAAAAACTAAAAAAAACATTACTCAAAGTTGGGAAAAATTGAATTTCGACTCAAATATCTTTTCAAAAACTTGAGACTAAGGCTTCAAACTTATTTTATCTTATAAGAAATATTGTTTCCAACATTCAGTAAAATTTTGAAAAAAATCGAATTGATAGTTTTTTTACAAAAAATTAAAAACCGAAAAAAAAATTAACAAAAGTTTGTAAAAATTGATTTTCGACTCAAATATCTTTTCAAAACTTTGAGATCATGGCCTCTAACTAATTTTAACTTATAAGAAATATTGTTTTCAACATAAGGACAAATTTTGAGAAAAATCAAATTGACAGTTTTTTTACAAAAAATAAAAACCTAAAAAAAAATTATGAAAGGTGGTAAAAATTGATTTTCGACTCAAATATCTTTTCAAAACTTTGAGATATTGGCTTTAAACTACTTTAATCTTTCTAAACATATTGCTATCAACATTCAGTAAAATTTTGAAAAAAATCGAATTGACAGTTTTTGTACAAAAAATTAAAAACCTAAAAAAAATTTAACAAAAGTTGGTAAAAATTAATTTTCGACTCAAATATCTTTTCAAAAATTTGAGATAATATCTTCTAGCTAATTTTAACTTATAAGAAATATTGTTTTCAACATTAGGAAAAATTTTGAGAAAAATCGAATTGACAGTTTTTGTACAAAAAATAAAAACCTAACAAAAACAATATGTACTAAAACTTGGTAAAAATTTACTTTCGACTCAAATAGCTTTTCAAAAATTACAAATTTTGGCTTCAAACTTATTTAATTTCACAGAAAATATTGTTTTCGATATTCAGTAATTTTTTTATAAAAATCCAACAGTCTGTTTTTTTCATAAAAAAATAAAATCTACAAAAAATAGTACGAAAATTTCGTAAAAATTGATACATATAGAGAAACTTTTAAGCAAGACAAATCGACAGAAGGGATGGGAAGTTATCAGTGTAGGTCGCATCCCAGCCTCTTTTTTCAAATCACTTTCCTAACGATTTTCTAAGTTATGCAGTACTGTACAAGTCAAAATAACCTTGCATGCAGTTGCTGGTGACAATCTCAAGTAGTTAAGGCAAGGAAATTTTTCCTTCAGAATGCCCAACGCATTTTCTACAAGCCTCTCTGTGAGGAACCAAAAATCTTAATAATGCTTCATATTGTTCAACTTGGTGTAGAATAACTGGTGTTATCAGCCAACTTTTTCGTCCATAGCCGCTGTCTCCTAATATTATAGCATTTGGAAATGGCCTCCATCCATTTTCCCAGCGTCGTGCTAATGAGCTATTCCTTAAAACCCTAGCATCATGAACGGATCCAGGCCAGTGTGCAGAAACATACGAAAAAAACTCCAAATTTGGGCCGCACACAAACATGACATTAATTGAGTGGCCACCATTTCTGTCAACAAATGCTGACTCATTATCAGTTGGAGCATCAATTCTTATTAATGACCCATCAAAAATGCCGGCGACACAAGAAAAATTAGCAAAAATGTCTAAAACGTGTAGGTATAGATACAATATTTTCGGAAGGCCAGCAGATTTCTTCCCCCCATTAGATTATCTACCGCCGGATTGCAAAATATTTTGACGCAGCGCTGAATTGAACTTTTAGAAACACCCTGTCCATCAGCAACTGCATAGTACTGAGTTCCACTTCCAAGCCAGTGTAAAGCACATACAATTTGGGTCTTAGCATCAAGAGCATGGCTTCTTTTTGTGGGATGCTGGAGGTGCCGACCGATTTTTAACAAAATATTTTCTGCTGTTGTTCTGCAGACGCGAAATTTTTCCTTAAATTGATAATCATTTAATGACTCGAAATCATTGTTTATTCTTTGTCTAAAAATTGGAGGCTGGCGTACATCGCGTTCATCATCATCACTTTCACTTGAAAACATTATATTAAAATAAAATTGTCACCTTACGACCAAAACTCAATTGTCTGTCACAATTGTCAACTACATACTGACAAAATTGTAATTTGTAATATTTTTTCTGTTTCATAAAAAAATTGTCACTACAAATTTATCGGGGAATTTGTGACAATTTTCAAAAAATCCCTGACAATTCATTGTCATGACAATTTTTTATGATCAGAAATCTTGACAACTATTGTAAATTCCCCAACAATTTTACAAAATTGCCAATTTTCTTATGGGACAAAATTTAGACAAATTTCAGGTTTGTCATTTACAAATTGTCACCTGTCGCACTTGTCAATATTTATGAAATAGGACCCAGATGTTAAAATGGTTACTCTACATTGTATTTTTATTATTTCATAGAAAAAACAATTCGAGTTACAAAAATATAAAATTAAACAAGTAGCATTTTAAGAATACAAACATTTAAATATTTTTTAAACTATACTCAGTTTATTAAACTTAAATTAAATTCAAATTTTATAAATAAAATAGAACAAAATAAAAGGTTGAAGGACTAAAAATAATTTGGTTTTTCAAAAGGTCATACGAAATTTAAACCCCACAATGTAGGAGCTTTCCGTGATTTAATGAATTATTCCAACTTTTAAAATGAAAATGTCGAACTTTCATTCAATGCTTTCAATTCATTAATTCATTTCACAAAACGTATTAAATTTTCAAGGAGAAACATTAAAAAAAAAATGCGATGTTTTTCCAAATTGATTTTTAAAGGTTAAATAACTTATAATCAACGTTATCCATAAAACAAATACATCAAACACAACGAATTTTAAACATCGGTTGTTTCTGAGAAGAGAGATGAAGCTTAAATCATGCTTCCAGTTGGTTAAAGCAAAAATGCTTTAGACATATTTAACAAAGCCTGAACAAAGTGAAAGTAACGCGTCTACCTCTCCACACACTACCTGTGTTTTATACACCCCCCCCCCCATAACTTTCTTCTGAAACTCAGAAAATCTCTTACAAAGTTGTTAAGTGGTCTTAAAGTGAAAATAATTCGTTGAACGAGAAACGAATAAAATATGGTGGTATAGTACGCGTGTAGTTGAATCCGATACGTCTACTGCATTTTGATCCTTTGGGAGAGAAAAACGTTGAATTAATTTTCCATTTTCTAGAGAAAATATTTCATATCAAAAAACCTCCATTACCGAGTAAGGATATGCTTCTTGGCCATGTGTGAATTATTATCGTGTATTACACGCTCTGTGGATTTAGTTTTTAGTTTGAAAAAGGGTGTGAAATTATATTGAAATAACTATAGCCTCAAGGGTTTAAGCTTGGTTCACAGAAGAGTTGACATACAGGGTATAACATTATTCTGCAAATTACATGCAATTTGAAAAGAAATTAGCACTGAAATTGCATTTCGCGCATGAAACAATTTAAAATATAAGTACTTACATTTTTGCCTATACAAATATGCTGAGCTTAAAGTAACCGAAACTCATGGAAAAATTACGACGAAGTTAAATTGTTTGACATTTTCTAAAATATTTGTTCAAAGAACGCAAAGTTGATGTTTTTATTAATAAAAAAAAAGATTAGGATCACATTTTTGGAGTTGATAATATTTTTGTATGAGAAATAAAATCAAATCCAACTATATGACCAAAATGTGTCCTTATAATCCTCCCAAGAAAATTCAAGATCCGGGAAAATTTATCAATACATAATTTTTTATGATTACAAAATTACTTTTTAATTATTTTTCTAAAATGTAGGAGTAATCATGATTGAACTTCCCAAACGAGTTCATGTTCTTCACTTATTTTTCTTTATCGAATTCATGTAAATTTGAATAACAAAAAACAGAAACCTATTTATAGGGATATCCAATTTCGTGTTTGTCAAGCTGCCAAAAGTATTTTTCTCAAGAAAAAATCTTTTTCTAATAAAAAAAACATCCCAACAAACAATTTAAATATAAAATTGCTTGAAGGTTAAAATTTCATTAGCTTAATGGAATGAAAACATTTGTTTAAGGATTTAAAAGTTTTTCAATTTCAACAATAAAAAATTCTGATTTATTACACCAAAGAATGGTCAAGTCCTATTTTTGTCTTCAAGTTTTATACATCATAAAAAATCCCGATTACAATAGGAAACCTTCTGAGATAGGCACAAAACAAATGATAATCGAAATGTTCAAATCTGGGCCAACATCAAGGGAAAAGGTAATAAAATCCAACATAAATATTATTTCTAGAGGAACTTCCACTTAAGTTAAAAACATACATAAATCAAAAAAACAGGCAAAAAGTGTACGTACAATATTTCGTTTTCTAAAATTTAAACAGAGACTCACCAACACTAACACCATCAGAAAAAACCATCAATCGAGACAAATCAGAAGCCATCATTCATGCCACAAACTTGTCCTGGAGCACTGACCAATAGTTCATAGTCACATTTACATCAGAAGGGTTTAAATAGCACAGCAGCACCGAGAACAAGGTCCTGGGAAATCAATAAGCTTATGAGTGGGCGTACAGTACATATCAGTGAGGGTCGTCTCTTCCATCAGAAACATCAACATCAACATCAGCTATAAGCTTCAGCACCCACTTCCTGACCTGACCCACTTTATGTTGTGTACTATTCGAAGAAATGGATATGGACTTGGTTGTCTTGTCGACCAAGTGGCGGCTGTTGTTTATGCGTCATGAATTTGGCACAGACTCCGTTATAATATGGGAAACTAGAGTTGTATTGCAAGAAATCAGGCTTTTTACTATTAGGATTTATGTGTCGTTAAAAATTCTCTCCATCCGTCTGTCCATCGCCATAGTCGTCGTCGTCATGGTTGTCCTTGTCGTCGGCTTGTCTATATGTCTGTCCAGCCATCTATTTTGTAGTAGAAGTAGGCTTCATCACAGGCTTCCGAGTTATAAAGTAGACTGCTGAAAAATGTTATAATCCCTAGAAATGTGACCGAAAGGATAACTCATTTGCCACATCCTTTGAATGAAATATGAAGGAAGAAAATAAGAAAAATTAAAGGTCCATAGAGAAGGCTTTCGGGAACTACTGTAAATGGCATCACAATACAACAAAGTGAAAATATGTGAGCAATTAAAACCTTCGTCGGTGCTACATTTGATGAAATTAATTACGGTACATACTATGTTAAGATTCGTCTTATTGAAGATATGGTATACAAGTACATGATGTTATCTTCTATGTCTCAAGGACACAAATTTAGGGGGAAAGATATTGTCTTCAATAATTGCCTCGAAAAAAAAAGTATTCAATAAATTAAATAAATAGCAGGCTTGAAGAAATAGATGGTTATGTAGCAATTAAATAGAAGTACTTGGTAATAGCTTGAAAGGGAGGAAGAGTCGAGAATTAATATTAAACAGAAAGAAAAACTAAAACTATTTAAGTTTTTCTAGAAGTTCTAGTGAAAAGTTTTAAAAATCTTCAACATACATATAAACAAATTCTGGTAAGTTTCATGCTCGAGTTTTGAAAAAGAACGCCACACAAAATCATGCCTATATTATATATAATCTTAAGTTTGCAACACTATTTTTAGCTATCAGATCGCATACAAGCTCGATAATCGGTGTCATAACCTAGCAAAGTCTTATAGGAAAGCACGTTACGTGGCTAGGCGTATTCTCAAATGACTTTTGAAGAAGCTATATGGATGCTAAAGAGAAGGAAACAGTTCTTTGCACCTTTGTGCATTCCCTGCCCTAGCTCAAAAACACAAGAATTACCTAGAAGAATTCTTCTATAACGATGTAAGGGACTCAGACTGGTTTCATTGAGCTTAGAAGAAAGCCTCAAGATTCACGTGGTATCACAATGGGCAATGAAACTGGCCTAAGTGTGACCTACCCCATCACGGACAGCCACTTAAGCCTAACCTAACCTAACACTATTTTTACTAGCGGCCGCATTTTGTCAGCTGTGAAGTGATTCATTTGTATTGTGGTTTGACATTCCAACATGAAGAGCCTGAAAATTAGTTTTGATAATCATGTGTCTTTTCAAAATACGTATCGTTCCACAATTAATTTATTAAAGCAAACGTTTTAAAGGGTGATTTTTTAAAAGCTATAGGAAAGTTTTTCAAAAAAAAAACACATACAATTCAGAAAAATACAAGATTTAAAACAACCTCCTCTGTTATAAAGGGTGATTTTTTAAAAGCTATAGAAAAGTTTTCAAAAAAAACACATAATATTCAGAAAAATGCATGAAATCTTTATTTGAATCGATAGTACTGTCCATTTAATTTAATGTTTGAAGATTATTTCATGCAAATGTTGACCTTGGCTGCGCCTCAAATGGTCCATCCGCTTAATCCAATTTTGGCATACTCTTTCCAACATTTCGGCCGGTATCTCACGAATAAATGCTTCAATGTTGTCTTCCAATGAGTCAATTGAAGCGGATTTGTCTAGCCCCACAAAAAATAGTCTAAAGGCGTTAAATCGCACGATCTGGGCGGCCAATTGACCGGTCCCGAACGTAAAATAAAATGTTCACCGAACTCGCCTCTCAATAAGTAAATTGTTGCACGTGCTGTGTGGCATGTGGTAATGTCTTGTTAAAACTACATGTCATGCAAGTCAAGCTCTTGCATTTTGGGCAAAAAAAAGTTGGATATCTTCTCACGGTAGCGCTCACCATTCACAGTTACGTTACGATTCGCATCATCTTTGAAGAAGTACGGTCCAATGATGATAATGATAAACCGCACCAAACTGTGACTTTTTTCTGGATGCATTGGTAGCCTCTTGAAATGCTTCTGGCTGATATTCACACCAAAATCGACAATTCTGCTTATTTAGTACGTACCCATTGAGACAAAAATTAGCTTCGTCGCTGAACACAATTTTTCGGTAAAAGAGTGGATCTTCGGCCAACTTTCCAAGAGCCCATTCACCAAAAATTTTACCTTGCAGTAGGTCGTTTGGCTTCAATTCTTGGACCAGCTCTATTTTGAAAGGCATCACACCTAAATCCTTCCGCAAAATTTTCCACGTTGTTGAGTAACAGAGGCCCAATTGCTGCGAACGGCGACGAATCGATAAATTGATGGTCATCATTAACACTGGCCGATACAGCTGCGATATTTTCTTCAGTTCGCACTCTACGTAAGCGTTTTGGTGGTTTAATGTCAAACAATGTAAATTTGGTGCGAAATTTAGTCACAATAGCCGCTTCAGTGGGTCGATTAAACTGACCATAAAATGGAAGAAGCGCGCGATGAACTTTCTTATCAGAGCACGCATTTTAATAATAAAATTCAATAATTTGCAAGGGTTGTTCATTTGTAAGACGATTCATGGTTAAATTATAGACCAAATTGAAGATGTTTGACAGTGATGGCTGAATCACATACACGCTTCAGCTTCGGCTTCGCCTGACGTTTACGAGTTCAGCCATAGGAATTCAATGCATGCTATCACAATGGAGCTTCGACCTCACGTTTCGTTTGGCAATCGTAAGGAAAAGAACGTAATGTAACGTAATGTGACTCTAAACGGAAGCTCTAGTTCAATTTTCTGAACATTTGCTTCGTCTGACAGCTCAACAGATGTAAAAAAATGTAAACAAACAAAATATTTGCTCTTTGGAGGGATGAAATAATAGAAATGTCATTCAAAGCAACCTCGAAGCATGCCCAACGTAACGCAGACAAAGCCGAAGCTGAAGCGTGTATGTGATTCAGCCATGAAACAGAACATGAAATGTGCGTCAGCTGTTTCAACCAGTGTTGCCAAAAAGATAACAGATACAAAATCACAATTTATAACCGCATAGTTTAAAGAGATAAAATAAGGTGAAGTGAAAAGGTATTTGATTTTTCGTTAAAACATTTTTGTCCTTCTAGCTTGTTTCTGATATAAATTATTAGCTAATTTTGTCCTTAAGTTCTCACATCTCCTACATAATTTCCAAGAATTTGTGCAATAGTGTTATTTCAAGTTTCCAAATATGATACCATCAATACAATCAATCTATCACATGTGTACATATTTTTGGTTTAACTTAATGAGATCGAACATTAAATTCTACATTCAAGTTATTGACATCGTAAAATATAAAATCTATCTATATGTGTTGAATCAAGGATTTTCAATTAAAGCAAAGAACACCCCAATTGTAATCAAACCAACCAATTTACTCGAAGAGTCGGGAAATTTACACATTCTTGCTTCTGGCTAAAAAAGGCGACAATTCAGTTGAAACATTATACCTTCCCAAAGTTGGATATACAACAATTTTGAATCCAAACGATACACCACTTAGCACAAAGGTAAACAAATCTTAATTCAACACAACACCAACTTCCTCTAAAACCCAGCGGGATTTTTTCTAAAAGTTATCACGTTTCCCCCCATCGCAATCTTATGACAAAATTTAATTCCAAGAAATAACAACAATTTCACCCTCCTCCCTAAAAGTGACTTGAATAAATTTACACATTCTTCAATACACAAGAAGACAAGAGTATAGACAAAGTACCTCTCCTCCACCGCAAATACCTTAAATTTTTGTATAAACTACTTAAGCGCAATAATCAGACTTTTGTAAACAATTTTTAAAGACATTTTCATTTTATATAGGTAAACAAATGAGCATCAAAAACACAAACGGAAACGGAAACAGGCCATTTTCGTCTACTTTACTTTTAGTTTGATGTATCCCCCAATCATCAAGGACATTTTTTCCAATGGTTCTTTCGTGCTGCTGCTCCTGTATAGTTGTTAATTACTTTAATGACACTGACAAAATGTTGTTATTGTTTTCCGAAGCAAATAATAAGGAATTCTTAATTACTCTTGACATTTCATTGCTTTCCTCTTTTTTGCAGTCAGCAGGCATCAGACAGAGGAAAATAAGGTCGTCCTTATTCGCTTTGTTTCTTGTCTCTTGTCTCTTTATAGTTCGTATTCTCAATAATACAAAGTTTATTTTTCATTAACATGGTACGTACCAACTTACTGCGTATAATTGCTTTAAAAAGTCAGCATGGAAATTGCAAAAATATTTTTGTTCAGAATTAAAACCGCTTAAAAAAGAAGGGCATCAGGGGAGGGTGGAGTTTCCATTTACCATGGAAATATGTTTTTAATAACTTAAAAAAATTGAAATTATAAAATGGAATTAATGACAAAACTTGATACTGATGAAAAGACAAATTTGTTGATTATTTTTATTAAATACAATTTAATGCCTATGGTTATTTGATAATACTACTAACTGAGGTCAAATTGATGTTTTGTATACAGTTATATTGATAAGCTGTGGCAAAAGAAAATGTAATAATATGTTTCACATAAATTATGATTTGATTTATTTCTGATTAAAGGGATTAATATTAAAATATTGTTTGTGGTTTGTTTAACTTAAGAGTGAAAAATGTAATATTAATTAATCAATTATATTTAAATATTTATAGTATTTTTATCTGTTCGCAATAATTCATTACTAAATTGTTATAAGTCAAGCATAGATAGAAAGATAGAGTAAAGTTTATAGACACGACAAGCGGTTGTTATTAATTTAATTAAAATTTTCATTGAGGACAAACAAAAATTTCCGCTCTAATATTTGAATAACATTATTTTTAGAATAATTGTATACAACAAGAAACGATGGCTTAAATATGTTGAACAAATTTAAGAAAAAACCAATTGAAAATTTTTTTGCAAAATGAAGAACCCAAAAATATAGTAAAACTTTATTTTCCACTGAAATATCTTGAGAACAAAGTTAGATATTGTTTTTCAAACTTATTTCCGAACGATATTGACTTCTAAATTATTTGGTTTTTCAAATTCAAAGATTCTTAAAAGAAAATAAGATCTTATAAAAACTTTCACAAAATTCGTTAAATGTCCCGAATATCTCATCACAAACAGCTTTAACTTCAATTTTTGGTTGATTTTGAACTTAAAAGAAAGTTTAGATTATTACAAACAAAATAAATTGAAAATGGAAGTAGGACCACAAACAGTCAGTCTTGTCTTGTCTTAATAAGTGCTTTCTGAAATTAGTCGTCTGGAATCGGCTTGAAACTGTAGGTTCCCTCTATCCCTGACAACAATACTTGCACTGAGGAATGGTTGAGAGTTGTAAGTCACTAGGCCCTATTTCTCAAAGGACTGTTGCGACACAAATCACATGATCTTGGTGGCCAATTGATATCGCCACGACGAGAAACTACGCGGCCACGAAATTTCTGTTGCAATAAAGCCATATTCAATCGAGTTGTGTGGCACATGGCACCGTCTTGTTGGAGCCACATATTCTCCAAGTCGTATTCTTCAATAACAGGCAAACAAAAGTCGGTTATCATTATGACTATAACGTTGCGAATCGACGGTGACAGTCGTTCCATCGTCGTTTTAGAAGAAGTAAGGTCTAATTACACTTCCGGACCAAAGAGCGCAAAAAACAGTGGATGTAATGGCCTCTCTTCAATTACTTGAGAATTCTCAGAACCCTCAATACGGCAATAATTTTGTTTATTAACATTACCCGCCGAGTGAGAAATATATGCTTCGTCGCTGAAGAAAATTTTGTTTGAAAAATCGCCTTCCACCTCCTGTTGTTCAAGCACCCATTCGACGTATCTACGACGTTGTGAATAGGTCAGCTGGCTTCAGAGTTTGTGTGAGCTGGACTTTATATGAATGTAGGTATAGATCCAAATTCAAAATACACCATAATGTGCCGTAAGACAGTCCTTATTCCTGGGACGACGAGGAATCGACACATTCGGATCTTCGGCAACACTTTCACTTACAGCAGCATTCAGCAATATTTTCAGTGGTACAAGCGAAGCGATGATGCAAAGCCCTTACAATATCTGTAACCAATCCAGTCTCTTCAAATTTCTTCACAATTTTGCCAATTACTTACGTAGTTGGACGATTATGTAAACCATAATCGCCTCTTAAAGCACGATATATGGCTGTGGCAGAATCACCATTTTTGTAGTAGGATTTAATAATTTGTATATTGTATATTGTCTAATTAAAGTTTACCCATGGCTTACATTTTTTTAATTCATAAGCTATTTAGAACTAAGTAATTAAATCTGTTTTAATTCAAAAGTCACCAACTTTCTTGTGAATTTGAGTCAAACTTGCTTGAAATTTTTTGCAACTCCGATGTTTGTAGTTGAACTCAAAAAAACTCTTATTTTGCAACATTTAGAACCTTAGGGTCAGGTTATAGCTAAGAAAGCCTAGCGCAAATTGTTATTGCAATTAATATCTTTGATAAAATATTGGTCATTCTCATTATTAAATAACAGATGAGGATAGATATTTCTTCTACGTATTTAGCACTTTATTTCTTAAATTTTACAATTCCAAAACACTGTAAAATTAGTATGTATATTGTATGCCAAACAGATGTATCATATCATATGAACTGTATGTCGTATATAGTTTTGTTTTTTTAATTATATTTAGAACAAAAGCCAGAATACAATAGAATTCAATTAAATCTCTCATAGAAGATGATAAATACTAAACAACATTAAACGCATGTAACTAATTTTAAACACATTTTCAAAAACAAAAACAAAAATCTAAGCCGTTGAAAAAGTCTCCGAAAACTAACTATTGTTTTGGAGAAAATTAAAAACCTTTTTTAAATTAATTATTTAGTACTACAGAATTTTGAAAATTATAAATCAAGTATTATGACCCACACAGTTTTTTGAACCCAACCCTTGGCAAATTGTTGAGTACACTAATGAAAAGTTACAGCATGGCTCGATTTTTTAACCTCTCTTTACCTGCGACCTATGGAACTAGGCAAATATTGCATTCGTAAAAATTGTGTCTAAATAATATTTCGTAAGAAATTTTGATATACACAAATTATTATAAAAAAAAAACGCTATTACAATTTTCGAAAAATTAAATGGTATTTATATTTTTTAAGATAAATTTATTTCGCAGGAATATTTTGAAATATATGTAGGTTCTATTTTTAAACCAAATCTTTGAATACAGAAGCAACTTCGTGCGACCCAGTAGTGCAATTTATTTATTGTACATGTATTTAAGAATGATTCGAACTTCTTCATCAAAACTCTTTATTATTTTTTAAAAATGTATTGATCTTTAGAATTTGAAACAAAACTTATTATTAATTATCTTTCTAATTTTGTAAATACCACTTCATTCTAATTTTGTAAATACCACTTCACAATCAACACCAAAGAAAATTAAAAGTTAAAAAAAAAAATGATTTTCAAGTTTCTCATTTACGAATAGATACAAATCAAACTTTATTCATCAAAAAGTTTATGAGATGACATTCTGTAATGTTGCAGAAAAAGTTTCAACACAATTCTATATGTGGGTTAAATTAAAATTTGTGTACTATTTCTATGCACATCTCAATTTTCTAAAGTTCTATGTTACACACCATATGATGCATAATATGTTATACATATTTCAAAAAACTTATACGATTTATGTCATGGTACTTTTTTTGTTTAAACTTTCATATGTCCAACAAAAATGGTACATTTACATTTCTAATTGTTTTGCATTCATCAAAAATTTAGAAAATAACATTTCTAAATGGTTTTATTTCTTTTTTTTTCAAATTCAAGACAAATCCTGATTCATTCTTTTGATTGGATTTATTCGAAAAGAACATGTTTTTGAATGACACAAAAAGAATGTTTTTTTTTTTGGCTTCAATAGAAATACAAGTTGTCGTGTGTAGACTTTTCATTTTAAAATTCAAAACACATAAATGCAAATACATTTGCACACTCGTACGTATGTTACTTTAAAAATCGGGCACGAAATAAGATTGGGTTTCAACTGTGCTGAAAAGAGGGTTGGGATATGATACATTTATCACTAGATACCATGGATACTTTTTTTACTATTCTGCGAAAAAAGTCTGCAGCTCTATACTAATAATAATAGCTATCATCGTTTTTGGAATAGAAGCTTTCGAATTGTATGCGTTCATTCACCTCATATTTTTCTATGAAATTTTTGAATAGAGATATTATTTAGTGGATTTTTGAAATTGTTTGAAGAATTTTCACCATTTTAAGAGCTAAATTCATACTCAGAAGATCATAGTACAAAGTGGCTTTCACCGATGAAAGGAGAATTATCACCTCTTAAAGAAAACAAAACATAAGAGCCCGCAAAAGGACCAGAAACTCCAAAAGTAGCGGAGAGAATCTGGATACAAAAAAAGATGTGTTTCAAAAGGATATGTTCAGCAAAAAGGTATTGATTACAATGAAATATTTAGCTTGTTACGATATGCTTCACTATTAGCTATTGCTGCAACCAAGGGACTGAACATTCAACACTCTTCAAGAAGAAGTACATTATGTATACTTTTAGAAGACTGAAGGACTTAAAGATGTAACTGGACAAGTAGACGATTACAAGCAAGGTTATAGGGACTTGAAAAAAAACTCTACGATGCCGACATGATTATTTCGAGGCATTTATGAAGAAAGCACGACTCGAGAACAGTAGTATTGATTCATGCCTAAAGTTCTTAATGTAGCAATTTATTTTGATGATGAAATGGCTACAACTGAAGTACATGAAGGTAGCTAAAATATTTTGGAGAACTTGCAGAACAGAAAGTTTTACCTATTTTATAATATGTCGATAGTTTAAGTATTGTCAAACTAGGAAATTATCCCGAGTTTCACAAAAGAACTAAGCAAATGGGAAGCTCAAAATTTGTATGTTCATGTTCGAGAACGTTTATTTGAAGGCGTTTTAACAGTGGAAACACATTTCGTGATCTGATAAATTAACAGAATTGTTGACAAAACGTCTTGTTCAAGTTCGTTTTCAGACGCTGCGAAAGAAATTATGCATTGGTCAAGTACAACCATTTCATTTTCAATCAATGGTAATATTATAAAGCTGAAGAGTTTGTTTGTTTGTTTGTTTGTTTGTTTGTTTGTTTGTTTGTTTGTTTCCTTGTTTGAATGAGCTAATCTGAGGAACTAATAATCCGATTTGAAAAATTCTTTTAGTGTTAGATAGTCCATTTATTGAGAAAGGCTATATTCTATATAACATTACGATAAGGACTAATAAGAGCGAAGCTCCAATAAAGATTACTTCAAAATCCTGCGTCCGCTGCGGAAACGGTTTAATATAAGCTAAAATAATATGTGACCGAATTTTCCCTCTTTAGTAAAAAACGCGTTGAGTAGAAATCTATAAGTTATTTTTAAATCACTTTAATACTTAAATTCCTAGTACTTAAAGGTTTTATCGGGCCATAATTTTCTGGGACACAATTTTAGTGGAATTTTCGAAAATTTTATGTTCGCCCAAGGCTTTGAAAATAAAACAACTGGAAAAGTTAAATAAATTTAAATTCACAAAATTTGTTTCAAAAAATAATAAATAATGAAAGTTTCTATTCATCTTGAAAATGTTTATAAGAAAACAGTGTTATCCTCAAATATACATTTATGCATCATTTTCAAAGTTCTCATTAAGTTCATATGTAATGATTGTGGGTTGCACCCAGTCCCTTTTTAATTTTAACTGTGCCATATTTCAGAAATAAAAATAGAATTCCAAAATGTCGATCTTTTTTAAAAGACTGATGTTAAAGAGGGTTCTTATATTTAGACAATTTTAAAATAAAGAATCATAAAAGCAAGTCAAATTGTGCCCTTGAACATGTATGTATGGATGTATACAAAAATGTCTTGCTTTATTTTATTTTTTTTTTCATCAGATATAAAAAGACGCCACCAAAAGCTTAAAATACGCACCAACAACAAAAATTTTAGAGAAAAATATTTCAGTTCGTTTTTCTTACATCCAATTACTTAATATTTTTTTATTTAATTATCCTTAACAGTCTTTTCACTCGTTTAAGCAAATCCTAAAACCCTTCATTAATTTTCTTTATATATGTATGTACATAGGATCTACTACATATGTATGTATGTATGTATGTATGAATGTATTTGGGTAGATATTTATATTTTTTTCGCAAAGGACATAGCTTATGCACAAATCTTTGAGGGATTTAGGTTATTTTTAGTTGATTATGATGACAGGCTTATGAATGCTCAATGAGATCCTTTTAAAGTGTTTATAAGTGAAAGTGTTTTGTGGTTATGCTATATTATGGGGAATAAACTTTGTTTTCTGTACAAACATTTATACAAATATAATTATGTATGTATGTACATAGATGTGGGTTGTTATTTGTTTAAGGAATTTTTGGTAGGAAATAATCGTATCATTAAGCAAAGTCAGATAAGTATAGCTAAGCTCAAATTATTTGGTTTTTTATATGCGTTTAAGAAACTGCGACTTAAATAAATTGCTCTGAAATTATTAAGTACGAGGATTTGATTATGTAAAGACTTTTAGTTCCTTAAAATTATATTTAAATTTGGAAAAATCGTCTTATACAAAACTTCAATTATTCGTAGTCCTTTCTTTTTAAACATGGTCACTTTTCTACAATTTTTCTATTTCTTTAAATATTTTTATTCACTTTTCACTGTAACCAATTTTATTTTTCATAAGACATATTTTTAATAGTTGTATTCTTTAGTCAAACATTTTTAAACAGAATCCTTAAATTTAAGAGAATTTCAGGATATTTTCAAACCCTATCGCCATGTACCACCTTCAAAGAAAGAAGAATGAATCCTTAATAAGTAATATTTACATAGCAATAGCATTTTTTTATCGAACCAGTGTTTTCTAATATTTTGAACTTTTCAGTGTTTTTATGAACTTAACTTCCAGTCTAGGCACTTTTCTATGAAAATAATAACATTCCTCTTAATTTAATTTTACACATTCCAATCGATTTAACATAAAATTCCATCCCACCAGATTTTGTTGATTTAAGTTTTGTATAGACCTCTTGATTCTGTATACCCTTTTTTCTGGGAAATTTTCTAAGCCACTAACTTAAAAAATTAATGAAAATACTGTCAGACAAGAGTAAAAAGGTCAATTTTTAGTATACTTAACCCATATATTGTAAAAAGGATGTTCAAGGATATTTTTAAATCACTTCCTTATAACCCATAATCTACGTTACGAACAACAATGACGACAACAACAACAAGTTAAAAACATATATTATACGTATCTTAAGATCAAATCAATAGGATTCAATTATCGAACTTTTGTATCCTTGAAGTGATACATAGACATGTTTTTTTTTTTTTTTTGTTGGGGTAAATTTCAATTTCATGCATGAAATGATTTCTTTAGTGATTCACAAAGATTAATTTGATGTTTTAGTTGAAAACCAAAATCAATTTGATTGACTGATGCAATGTGTAAAAGTTTATTATTGTTTTCAAAAAACCATATCGGTTTATTGATGTTTTTCCCCAGAGAAGTTGGTAGAAGTTGTCGTGTATTTTCGTGCTCGGTGTCTATAAGGAATTGAAGTTGTTGAAGTTTTATTTCTAAGGGAATTATGCTCATCGCATCCATCAATGGGACTTGATTGTTCTTCAGATTTCTTTTAGTTAGCAAAATAAAAATGTTTAAAGAGTTTTATTGAGGAGTTGAAATATAGTCCAAAATAAAATTCTATCGAAATTAAAAAGGAGCTGCAGGGCTTTACAGTAGTTAATGGCGTTTCGTTAGGTTTTTGTGGTGCCATGTTGAATAGTTATTGGTTTATGCTGACAAACCAGCAACTCTTAAAGCATCTCAAGCTATATTTTGAAAAAGAATGGCAAAATAAGAGGAATCTATTGGACTATTAGGACCATTAAAAGGCTGAATTTGATGATTATTTGTAAACTCAACTTTTATTAACATTTTTTTTGTAAGTAACAAAAAACAACTATTCATAATTGACTTAGTAAGAATGTTCACAAACTTGAAATTAAAAAAACTAACACTTTCGACTTTTTACCCCGTTGTTATTTTTCTGACCTCCCATTGAAGAACATTAAAAAAATTCAATAGAAACAAAAAAGTACGTATATGCCTAGGTGCACTTTTTTTATGAACTATGGAATTCTAAACATGTTATTACTTTTAGGATTACAAATTTAAATGAGTTCAACATAGAAACTTCATTTTTAATTGTTTTTGTCTCTAACAGATTAGTTTAAGGTTAAAAACCTTCATTTGATATAACAATTTTATACATTACATACCTAACCAACATAGTATCTATTAAATTTTAAATTTCTATCAAGAGCACATTGATCAAAGCGAATAAAAGAAAATCCTCTACTTAAGAAAAAATATTGAGTGAAAACTAATAGTGAAAAAATGTCTTGGCAAATGTGTGAATCCTGTTAGACCATCAACATAGTCCTAAAAGGCACTTTAGGTCCATTACCAAGATTGTAACAAAATCCCTATTTATTTTCTATCTAACATGGAAATGAATAATATTTAACAATCGATAAAAATAAAATTTGCAACTTCTTGTTGAGGTAAAGCTCTTTCTCTCTCTCTTCATATATTTTAACAATTCAATTCGTCCTGGTTCTTTTCATTCAACAGTTGAGTAGAGAGCTTGAATAACTTATATGCATATAATATCTACCTACTAACTTGCGCATACCTAAATGCCTTTTACCGATCTTATTGTCCTCCTCCTGCCACCGCTACAGATTCTGCTGCTTCTCCTTATTCATATGCCAAGCACATCTTCCATTATATTCCATTTGCATAAATTAGATGTCACATCCCAGTTAGGTCCTGATTCCTTTTCCCACTTTCATCAAACACAGGGTGGTATAGCTATGTCCTCGTCTTTGTAGTCCTCATAGTATCGTCATCGTCACACTAGTTGACGCCAATTAATTTATTCCTTGGTCTGTTTTTTTTTTGTTCGTCTTTGTGGAGAAATATCTCTGCATCGGAATCACCCAGGACAGACAGAAAAGCGATTACATCATCACCCAACACCAAACACCGAACAAACGAGAGCAAAACTTTGTTGATGATATCATGTCCTTAACCCAATAATGAAAATCTCAAGACAAAAAAAGAAACACCAAACTCATACGAGTCGAACTGAAAATATGTCCTTTTTCTCTGATGTGCTTCTCTGATATTTCCAGTTGATTCCAAAAACAGAAACAGAAGTCATTGTACAATGGCAATGGCATCGCATATCTGTCTATTAGTGCTGCAGGAATAAGCCCGGTCATGTTCGAGTGACTCGGCGGCAACTGTGACAGAATGTCTGCCTCAGATATTTCGTTAGCTTTTACTTTATGACATTTGGCAGGAATTGGGATCTTTGTGAGCAATAAATGTTCGCACTAA
This sequence comes from Eupeodes luniger, assembly GCA_951509635.1. Taxonomy (NCBI): domain Eukaryota; kingdom Metazoa; phylum Arthropoda; class Insecta; order Diptera; family Syrphidae; genus Eupeodes; species Eupeodes luniger. Next base: position 5,146,250 of record OX608074.1, read on the forward strand.
ATATGCCGTATGGCCTTTTTAATATCTGCTGGATTCAACACAGTTCTCCACACAGTTCTGCGTTTAGGTATGTTCTCGATAAAACTCGAAGGCATAGGGCGTTACAGTGAATACAATATATGGTGTACATATGTATGTAAAATATAGTTAGAAGCTGAAAGCAATGTGTTGCGATGAAATAACCGCAGGACTTTTAAGGACACAAAATATAAAAAAAAAAAAACAAAAACAAAAACCCTTTCATAAAAAGATACATATTCAAATGTGATGCGAATACAGAATTTGTATTTTATGCAGAAGGCTTATCTAACGGAGTATGGCAATGGGATGTAAGAGTTTAAACAAAAATCTGCATAATCGTTTTGATATTTAAACGTTTTTTAAACGATTTAAACTTCAGGTTTAAAATTTATACAAGATATTGACATTTTTTTGGAAGTTTTCTTAAAATTTATTCATTTTGGTACTCACATTTTTATGGAGTTTTTGATTGATCAAAGTAAGAACCTCTCAATAATATTCTAGAACATTTGCAGAATTTTTGCAAGGACATTCATCAGCAGGAGTTATTAAGCATTTGATTTATGTACATACGTTTGCAACATCTTGCACAAGAAGCACTTTTACCAAACATTTTATAAAATTTGTATTTTATATTTTATACATTTTAAAAACTAACAATGAACTCCTAATTACAAACTTTTATAAATTTTTAATTTGACTTCCAATTTTTCGAAATCAAAGTCAAAGTAAACTTTTGCTATTATGATTTTGTTAATTTGTAAGTGGAAAGTGATTTGAAGTCGATCTTTTGATTTTTGTATGAAATAAGCGGTGGAGGAAAATAAAACAACAATGATGATGAAAATCAGGAATAATGACGCTTCTGAATAAATTTTGAGGTTAATAAGATTTTTACATAGCATACTCAATTTTTGAGAATTTTATTACGTGACTAAACAAAAATTGTTCAACCTTGGAATGAAAATTAGTAAGCTGGAAACTCGTTTATGTTGTTATTGGTCTCAGGAATTCATTTTGGAGGAACCGCCTCTAATCCTCGAGTTCTAAATCATTTCCTAACAGTTTTCATAATTTGTTATGGACACGGGGAATGTTCTAATAGGATCGGTTGAGGAAAACTAAATAACTAATTAAACGCTTATTCTATTAATTTTCACTTACAATTTACTCTCAAAAAATGACTTAGTGCTCCAAATTCCCGTAGTCTAAATATCTCTGAAACAGTTGAGCTTAGGTAAAAATGTTGAAATCAGTAATTATCGCAAAGCCTATTCTTGGCAATTCTGATAAAAGGTGGTAACGACATTAGAGCTACACAAATGGAAACAATTGTGGAAAAAACTGATATTCGTAGCCTTTGACCTTCCATAATTGTTTCAAACTTATTGTCCCTTATTCCGATGAGCAACCTTTGACTTATGTTATGTTCTGATTCAGTCAATTTGGAAGAAAAGAGTGATTTATTCTTTTATCAGACGTTGTAAGAGGTTTATACAAATCCTATAATAGATGGAAAATTTGTCAAATGTAAGCATAAAACTCAAAAGCCTTTAATTCCGTACTGAGATTCCGAGTAATTTAAAAAAAACAACAGAATTACTCCTCCTCTTTTTTTCCAATAGATGCAAAGTTATTACCATAGCAAAAATGAATTCCCTTAAAATACAATTTATTTATTTAAACGAATTAAAAGAAAAAAGTGGTACCCGTGGCGTGATGGTTAGTGCGTAGGATTGTCATGCCAGAAGTCTTGGGTTCGATACCTGCCTATGTCATCTAAAGTTTTTTTCACGGGTACTGCCTCTTGCGAGGAATTGACAAATTCTCCAAGAGTTATTCTTGCCATGAAAATTGCTTTCTCAAATTTGCCGTTCGGATTCGGCATATAAACTGTAATTCCTCTCCATCCCTGACAACAGTACTCGCACACAGGAATGGTTGAGAGTTGTAAGTAACTTAGGCCCTAGTTCTCAACGGACTGTTGTGCCAAGCAATTTATTCTTTTTATAAGAAAAAGAGTTATTTTTAAAATTCCTCGAAATTTCTTTTGAGTAAGTGAAGCTGCATTGTACTGTCGAATTCATTCGAAATCCAGAATCCTTTATAAAATCAATTAAGTTACGAAATTCAATTTACATATAAAGGTGATTAAAAGGTGCTGAGATTTTTTTTTATTTCACGGAAAGGAATTTCGAAATTGACTGAAACATGAAATATTTAAAACTAATCACATAAAGTCGAACCTGATTACAAGTTATTTCTGAAATGTATGGTTGATGTTAGTGTACTGTAAAAATGAGAAAATTGTCATTTTAATATAGCATTACACTTAAGTTTTGACAAGGAAACACAATTTTATAGAGCTATAAATTACTTTGGTCAACAGGGTTATTTAGGTGGAGGAAGGTTGCATTGACCAGATTATATGCTATTCTTGTGAATCTCTTTAAAAGCAGTCCATACCTGGGATGCGTACTAAGATGGTGGCGAACCAAAGTGTTATATAAAGCGAGAGTAGCATAAGGGTCCTGAAATTTTTTAGGCCTACGTTTAATAAATGATATCATAGAGTTGGCATTACTAACGATCGAATTAATATGCTCCTTTAAATCTAGAGTGCTGCGATGTTTTATCATCAATCGAACTAGGAGTACGTTTTTTTAGAAAAAGTTTTTTTTCTGACATTTATTTGGGTTAAGGTTAAGCCCATTTTTTTTGTACCAAATAACAGAACTTTTAATATATGTTGCTGGAGTTGTAATCGATCATTTAGGGATTTTATGCTTTTGGAGATTTTGTATCATCATATACATAGAAGAAAATGTAAGTGTCTCATACACAAAAGAGCGCATCATTGATAGTTTAAATAAAGAGTAGAGGTCCTAAATGACTACCCTAGGGATCTCCGGATTTTACAATGATTATCACGAACAATTATTTAATTACTAGTTATAGCAACATCATTTATGGGATATGTTTTGCCTTGAAAACAAATATCTTTTTAAGGATCTCTAGTTATTACTACTTTTGTATCAGATATTCATTATCTAGGATTATATTTAGTACTATGAATTTGAAGAGGAGTTGACATTGAAAGAGAGAAAGAACTTCTGAATTAAACTTGATAAGACCTATTGTGAAGATAAGAAGAAATCCATGTGATGCAAATTGCCTCGGTAACCCAAATGTCTTTAACTTGAATTTGATGATATCATAAGAAAGTTGGCCAAAAGCTTTAGAATAATAAGCGTAAATACAGTCGAGCTTTTGACCGAGTTTTAGGATATTTCAGTACTTATTCAAAAATTCAAGTAGATTAGTAATAATTGTCGAACTTTTACTCATAAAACCATTTTGTTGATTATATATAATATAATATAGTATTATAAAGAGGAAAGATTTGTATTTTTGTATGTAACGAATAAACTCAAAAAGTACTGGACCGATTTTAATAATTTTTTTTCATTAGAAGCTACGTTATCACTGAGTAACATAGGCTGTATTTAGTACTAGATTACCATAGAAATCCTATTAAAACCAACCGAAGGTGTAAAAAAATTAGCCATAAAATGTCTTTCACCGCATACGATGCGAAGAGTATTAATGATAGGACAAACAAATGTTTTCTAATTTAGTGATTCATGGTCATATTAATTAGCATGCTTATAACTTAAATATCTGTACCTATTTATGTCTACCCGTGCGAAGTCGGGACGGGCCGCTAGTATATAATATTCTTGCAGCTTAAATTTAAACTATCAGAAACCACTTGTTCAAAAAGCTTGGGAATAGAGGATAGTTTAGATATTGGTCTGTAATTACTAATGTCAGATTTGTTACCCTTCTTTATGACTGATGAAATAAATGCCTTCTTTCATATGGTTAGAAATATACCTGAACTTAGAGATAGTGCAAATATGCGAGGAAGAGGTGATCTTAATACTGATTTACTTTTCTCAAGACAGTTGGAGTAATTTCATTTGGTTCAGAGATATAATCATCTATAAGTAAGGCTAAGGCTAAGTAATGCTAGAATTTTTCTAACGTCATTTGAACATTATTAAAATTTGTGGGGACAGTCATGCAAGTATAGAATCAAATTTGTATCTATTTTTACGAAAGTGCCAATGACGAAAAATTGCTTAAAGTTGTAAGCAAACGGTTTAAAAGTTTCTGGAGTATTAACTAAGTTATCTTTTTAATAAGTACAATTTACTAGATAGCCATCAGTTTAAGAGAACTTTCCATATTAACTAGATATTTGGCATTTATATAATTGGAGAGATTTAAATTCTCTATCTTTAGGGGACGTACTTTTTAAGATATTTTTTTAAGCCTTGTTTCTCTATTTTTGAAAAATGAAAAAAGCTGTAATATTTGGATATTTGAAGAGATTGGTAAATACAATGTAAAGGTATAAAACGTTAACGTCATTTAAAATTGGTACATTCTCAATTTTTCAAGCAGATAGCAAATGAAAAGAAAAAAATCGTTTCTGACTATGATCGGGTTTTTCTTCATAAAAGTTTCAGGGTCGAAATACATATGTACATATATGCATCAGTATACTGTATTAAAAATACTCCATTTATTTTACTCATTTTCCAATCATTTTTCCAAAAGATTATGGTCGAGAAAATCATATCAATCAATCAATCAACAATTTCCGTATTGAATTACTGAAAATTTGTTTGATGGTCTGCTACTCAAAACCTCAAACGTGTTTTTTCAATACTGCATTTTTTAAGTTTCAACCGACTAAAAATTTTGAATGATCTGACGATTTTTTAGAATCTTTTTTTACTCTAATCTTTAAAAATAAAAAAAAAATAAAATTTTGCAAAAATTCTACATACAGGGTGCCGCAGAAAAACGAAAAAAAACGCCATCTTTAGTTATTGAAACGAATCTAGCGGCGTTATAAAAAAGAAGAATGCACAATTTTTAAATACTATAAACAACCATAAGAACTGGTCAGACAGCTGTTCAACGAGGTTGTGCGGCTAAAATTGGTTGAAGGTGAAAACTAAGATTTACCGTGTCCCAGCTCGATGGGGCAACTTGTCACACGCACCGTGTCGCCAAAGCAATTGATTGTTAATGCAAAATATTTGGCAACTAATAAATTTAGCGCAGCTCAAAAACCATATAACTGTTGAGCTTGCGTGATTTATTGTTGTACGACTTTTTATGGGCTCTTTTTGAAGTAAAAAGTGTATGAAACTAAATCAAAGGACTTGATAGTGCTGAAAGCATCAATTCAACCAAATGCTGACAGCATTCAATGGATATGTTAAGGAAAAACTACGAATAGTTAGTGTAACGCATGCGTCAATGTTTAAAAAAGGGCGTCATCTGAATGACGTTATTTTAAAAACTCACAAGCTTCTTTTTTCTTTAACATCTCAAGATTGTCTTTCTGGCTCAACTAGGAATTGAGTTATGATTTTTAAAGTTCTTTCAATATCTCTACCGTACCCTGTGAAAAAAAAACAGGAACTGTTAGTCCAGCTGTGGATCTTGAAAAACTGAAATGTCATCGAAAAACCTCTGCACAGCCGATATTTTTAAATGAATTGTTTCACAAAATGATTTTAAAAACTCATTGAAATGTGTTATAAATTACGTTATTGTAATCTCTATTTTTCTTCCTCAAAAAAACAAAAAACGATATTACAATTTTTAAAAAATCATAGTTTTAATCTAAAGCATAACTTTTTGATTTTACAATTAAATAATTCAGAAAGGACAAGACAAAACATGCCAAATAATAAGCTTAAAAAAAGGGTACGTTAATAACCTTTAATCACTCTTATTTCTTTATGGTTTATTTTATTTCTTAAGTTTCATGTTTCCAAGTGTAAAACTTCACCTTATTTTCACCGTTATTTTAAAAAAAGAAGAACTTTTTTGGAAATAAAACACTAACGAAACATTGAACATTAACAAAAGTAATTCCAACTGAAATAAAAACGATTCTCAAACATGACATCCTGTAATTTATGATACAAAAATATAACGTTCTTCCTTACCTTACCTATCGTATAAATAAATGTCTTAAAACTCATCGTACACAAAAAAAAAATAACTGCGTGCAAATAAAGAATTGATTTTTTTTTCAAACTTTCGTCCTGAAAAATTATTGTCGCCCAATTTGCCATTAGCTGAACATTTCATCCGCCTACGAATTTCCAACTCATTTGCCCAAAGCCGAATGACAATAACCATTCAAATATATAAGTAAAGTATATTTCCAATTTTTCGTCCTTAGTTTAGTTATACCACCGAGTATCCGAGTGGGCAGTGTGATATTACATTAGTTGGATGCTTTCGATATGATTGAATCAAATGGTGTGGACTTATTGAAAAAATAAAAACCAAATCAATAGTGTCTGACTTTCAGTGTTATATAAAAATACCTACATGAAGAAAGATAAAATGTCCAACTATTATTTGATTCGATTTATGAAATTCTCTGTCTGGTGATTCATTTCCACTCGATTAACCTCACCCAATAAAAAACAAAAACAAGAAATGACAATAATTAAAATGATAATCTCCTCCCCTAAATTATTTGAAATTTCAAATGCAAACAAAATATTTCGGCACATAATCTCCCTGGATTTTTGTATAGTTGTTTTTACTTTGATTTAAATTTTAATTCAAATGATTGTGGCGAACCATTTTGTGAGGATGAAAAACACTTTTTCATTATTCAACCAAAAAATATTCAAAACACTTTTTCAAACCCAAACCGACCGACATCATCCCTATACACCCGCAAAACTAATAAGGGACCGTGGCCTCACAACAATCAATTTACTTTTTGCCTCAAAATTCAACCATTACAGTGATCAGAGGATGGGGGAGGATACTATGGGGCAGGACTATTATTATCATCCAGTGTATCCTTTTTGGTAGTGAGTATAACAAAGTCAATATACTAAAAAATGAAGAGGAGGAAGGATTTCAACCAAACGCAAACAAACAACAATACACAGAAAAAAGGTTTATGGAACTTTAGAAAATTATTTCAATGCTGGTTTTAGAAAAGTTTTTTGAAACAATTTGTGTGTAGGAGAGAGAGAGAATCGAATTTAAGGACATCATAGACAGGAAATGCATGTTTTTGGTGTGAGGAGGTTTGGGTGTGTGTTTCTAAACATTAAGGCACATCCACACAACCACGAAAAAAAAAAACATTATTTCGGTAATTTTGGCTTAATTTAAATAAAAACTTGACCAAAAAAAGGTCAAAACATTATCTGGGAAATTTTAAATAATGAGCGGTTGAAGCAAAAAAAAAGAAACAAATTTAAATCAATACCCTTCCAAAATATTATTTACATCCTTGAACATAACGTCACCCCACGCCATAGCGTAAAAAATATAAACCAAAAATTTTACTCCCTGAAGAGTTTAAAGTTCTTGGAAAAAATAAAAAACCAAATTCCAACAGCATCCAAGTGGCTTAAACAACGTTTTAACGCTTTAGACACGCATATCCTTAGTTTTGATGTTGTTCTTTTGTACATTATCCTTTTATAGAGTCAGAACCATATGTACAAGTACTGCGTTCCAAGATATGCGAGTGATATGGGAATGCAATTGAGTTCATTTCTTTTTTCTCAGTCGTTATCATTCAGCTTTTTAAGTTCTGATGCGATGATGGGGTTTGGTATTTTCTCTTATTTTTTCTTCTTCTTTTTGTATCCTGTTTTGTTGATAAACAGAAGAATCCTGCGGAGAGAACGAGTATCATCACAATAATGTGAGTATTGAGTGTGATGGGAATGTAATTATATTTACATTTCCTCTTTGGTTGTCTGTATCTGATTTTGTAGTGAATGTTTTTTTTCTTTTTGCATTTCTTTCTTTGAAGAACGAGGTATATAGCAAAGAATTTTATATTCATCCTTTTGGATGCGAATTCGCACAAAAATGTTAATATGCGTATAGTGAATTTTTATATCCTTTAAGGCATGAAGGGATCTTAATTGCCTTGGCTTTTAAACTCTTTAAGATGATGTTCCTTCTTGGTGTAAAACACGTGTTTTTGAAGGCTTTTGTGAATTTATTTAGAATTTCAAACAAAATTATAGACATTTTTCTACGAACCGGGTAACTTCATTGTTGTTTTTTTAATTTATTTCTGTCTTTTTTATGGTTTTCAAGTTATTTAAAAAATTAAAATAAAATTTGTTTTTTAAAGCAACAGCAGCATAGGTTTCTGCAAAAGGTAAGGAGGGAAAATCTCGCTCAAACCTTTCGAAAAATCCTTTAATTTTTACTTTTTTAACGAGACATTTATAATATTTGATTTTTTCGAATACCTTCACATAACAAATAATTTCGGAGCTCTTTTTCCTTGAGTGTGTTTGAAAACTTGACTTGATTACACTGGTCGACAAAATTAAGTTTTTTTTCTGCTGCACTAAATTCGAATCTCACCTTTATTTTTTTTATTACATTAGATTTCTAAAATTTCCTTTATAAAAATACTAAAAACAACCAAAAACGGGGCTTTTAAGGCTTAGTTAAAACACAAAATGTCCTTAACAATAAATTGTATGTTGATTTTGCAAATTAAAAATATTTATCTACTCCATAAAGTTTAAATCATTTAAATTAATATCTCCTTTAGTTTTCGTAATTTCCCCTTAATGTTTATGAGATGACTTACATATGGGTCTTGACTAGACTCTATTTGAATTTTTTAAAAACCTTGCATGGAAGTAATTCATTTATGTTTTCGTCTAATATGTTTTAGTGTTAATTTTTAGTGCTAATTCCGAATCCAAACTCCGATTTTAATTACATGTGATTAGGCTCAGAAATACTCAATTCAATTTTTTTTTAAATTATTTTTAATATATTCCAAAAACTTTATGTTATAACCTTAAGACAACGAATTCGTAATAAGAACAAAATTTGCTTTAAGTCATGTTGCGTTTTTTGTTTAAGAACCGTCTTATAATAAATGCTTTAAGATTTATGTAGGTGAAAACTTATAACTAAGGAGGATTTTTTTTAAATAAATAAGATATTAAGGGTATTCATGCAAACACAGAAAACCCATAGAAACCTTAAAAACTGTAGAATTTTCTATCGGTAGAAATCAACTTTCAAAATTTGTATGGGAAAAATATTCTGGAAAATATAGATTTTATCTCTCAAATTTAAAGCAGAAATCGTAGAAAAAAAAACAGATAAACAGATGTTTGTTTCTAACGTTTCCGCAAATATTTCTAATGGGGTGTTCACGTAAACCCTTTGCGGAAATTTATAATTTTCTACAAAGTAGAATTATATCTTTACATGAATACCCTTATTGAAAATTTTGAAACAGAATATTGAAGTAAGGATTGTAGATTTAGAAAATTAAGAATTTTAGTAAAAAAAAAACCACTTAATGAATTTACATAGCTAAAAAGTTTATATTGCAAAACATGACGTAATAGATTGGTTTTGAAGTCGGATTTGATCTAAAACTGAAAAGTACAACTACATAACTTCTTGACTAGTGTAGTTTTCTTTAAAGACCTTGAAAATGTTTTCTCAAAATATTATTCCCCAATTAAACCTTCGAGTACTTAGTGTTTGAATGTAAGTATTAAAGGTAGAGTTAAAGTACTTTCAATTTGCCACTACTCAAAACTTCAAACCATTTTATCACTTTATTGCATTTTTTAAGTTGGCCTCACTAATAACTAAGACAATTTGCATCCGATTGGTTTGAAATTTCGAATATATGTATCCTGGAAAATATATTCTCTTTGCAAATACGCAGGTTTTTTTAAATCAAAATTTATATGTTATTTACAATTATCTGACGATTTTATACTCAAATTGTTCACATTATATTTTAGAAAAGCGTCAGTACACCAAAAAACAATATATTGAAAAATTTGTATGTACTTCTATAAAAGCTTTTAAATATAATCATATTAAATGTATTGGATCATAATGACTAAACAATTTCAGGAACTGTTTTCCCTTCAGTGGGCCCTTTAAAAAAAGAAAACGTCATCGCAAAAACCCTCCACAGCCAACATTTTTGAAAAAAATTACATATAAGTTTTTATCACTGATATACAGTACTGTGCATAACTTTTGCAACTATAACCGCCTATCAAAACCATTAACATTCGTATATTTAAAAGTTGTTCCAATCAAATTATTTGTATTGCTTTAGACTTTTTTATGTGTCACCTTACTGTTCATAATCTTAAAGCACTGATTCTACACATGCACGGCTTTTACAAAAACAATAATGATTTCAGCTGTGCAAAACATTTGCAACTAGTGGCCATTTCTCTTTTCGTCTCATTTTGATAACGGTTGATCTGGTTCATTTTGAGGTTGGTAAGTTTAAAAAAATATGAAAGCTCGTTTGGCTTTTGCAAAAACTCATCTCAATTGTAGTCCCCAAAAATGGGAAACGGTTTTGATTTCTGACGAATCAAAGTTCAATATGCACGGATAGGGTGAAAAATAACATGTCAGGAGTCCAAGAGGTGAGAGGCTAAATCCAAAATACACTAAAGGGACGGTCAAACATGGAGGTGGTTCAATTTTGGGTTTGGCCTGCTTCTCTGGCCAGAAATCGGGCCAATTCGACAAGTGGAGGGCATAATGAAGTCTAAAGACTATGTAGACATCCTTTGTTACATCATGCTGCCTTATGCCCATTGGAAAATGTACGTTCCAACACGACAATGATCCCAAACACAAGTCGAAGTTGGCCACAAAGTGGATTACAGAAAAAAGATTGAGGTTTTACCATGGCCAGCCCAATCCTTAGACCTAAACCCAATAGAAAACCTGTGGGAAATTGTGAAGAGAAGAATTGGAAGCAATATTAAGCACAAAAGTGACCTATTCGCTGGAATTCAGAGGCAGTGGAATGACATTCCAAAAACGGTTATTAATAACTTTATAGCTTCGATGCCCATAAGGTATACAGCCTTTACAAAAAATAAAGGGTACGCAATTAAATATTAACATTTCCTTACCTTGAAGTAAGGAAATAGTTTGAAATTTAGTTTTGAGGTCTAAGTTGCAAATGTTTTGCACAGCCATTTCACCAACTATGAAAGTATTTAGTTATTTATTTTTTATTTCATTGAAGAGTGTTTATTTTTTTCCAACAATTATAACGTAATATCAAAAAAGTTTAGAAAACTAAAGAAATAATTTTGCTGTTTGATTTTCTAAACAATTTTTTTTAATGACAAATGTTGGAGGTTCTCGTTGCAAATTTTTGCACAGTACTGTTTATAATAAAATGCCGTCTCTGTGATTTAGATATATTTTGTAGCCTTTCTGAAAAAAAATTCCGAAAAAAAATTTTTTAACCTCTAACCCCTTAAGAGAAATCATCTGCTGCTTTACGGACTTCAACAATTTTTGGAAATCACTGGTCAACAAGATTTTGTAACTTCCAGACAAATTATTCTTCAAATCTCACTTCAAAATCAATCTTTTAATCCAGGTTTTGAGATATAATCTTTTAAGTTCGAAAGAAAAACGTACAAAACTACAAAAACTTAAATGTAGGGTTCTTTTAGGTTTTTAAAATAATAACAAAATTCATGATGATTTTTCAAATTTATAATTCCCTAACTTTGATATTCTGTTTAAATATTTTCAATGTCTTTTCGTCTTCACCCCCCTACAAAAACTTAAAAAAAAAAACCCTAAAACATTTACGCTAAAACGAGTTTTAACTGAAAACCGCAAATAAATTTGTTGTTCTGATAACGGATTCGTAGTCTAAACAATTTTTTAAAATATATTGAATAAAATATGAAAATTATGTTGAAAACGGTTATTCTCGAATTTGTATTAATATTTTGAATACGAAATCAGCATACAAAAATTAATTTTAAAACATACTTTGCAAAATCATTATTGAAGTTTTTTAAAAACTTTGACAGCTAAATGAAAAGCCATAAGTCATCTCATAACTAATGAGAGTTTTTGGAAAATAAGTGAGATATACTTAAATAATATTAACTCAATCTAAAAGATATAGATTTTTAAAATAAATAAATTAGATGGTGCAAACGCTTATAGAGAACCAGGGCTTAGTGACTTTCAACTCTCAACCATTCCTGTATGCAAGTCATGTCAGGGATAGAGAGGACCTGCAATTTTTATGCCAAATCCGAAAGGCTAATATGAAAAAGTATTTTTGATGACAAGAATTACTCTTGGAGAATTTATCAATTCCTCGCAGGAAGCAGTACCCGTTAAAATAAAACTTTAAGTGAAATAGGCAGGGGTTGAACCCAAGACCTCTGGCACTACAGTCCTAAGCACTAACCACCACGCGACGGGTACTTAATACTTTTGTAAAATCGTCATGCTCGTTTTCTTGTGAAAGATTGAAAAGGTGTCATGTTTTGTTTTTCATTTCCAAAGAGATGTATTTCGAAAACCTGACCTAATAGAGATTCTAATTCAGAACAACAAAACCCAATGGAAAAGTGTTGTTTGATTCTTTTATGTTAGACACATTTTTTTTTTAAATATGAAATTCGTGAAGAATTGAATAAAATGAGTTGAATACAAATTCTAAAAATTCGACAAAAACTCAACTAAGCTATAACAAAATAAAAATCGTACACTGAGGCGTATACGTCCTTTTTTCCCTTGTATTTCACTCTTAACTTACTTTGTATGCAGTTTTGAGCTAATGAAAGAATAGGAAGTTCTTGGAACTTAAGTTAGCTTCTTTTTGAATACAATTGTTTGCACCTCATATATTTGCACAGTGCACACATGTGTAACAACAGTTGATGCCTTTGTAAATTTTGCTGCACACTGTTTCCTTGCTTTTAGCAAACCCAAAAACAGATTAACATAAAGTTCACGTTTTAGCTTAATACAAACACTCTTAATTCAAATTTATACCTACCTACTTTCTATCAATATACATATGTATATAATATAATTTGTGTGTACTCAAGTTATATTGTGTAAATATTTTACCTTCCATTCCCTGACTCAATTTCAAAATTCAACTCCATAAGACATATACCGGAGGTGAAAACTACTTACTTCCTGCATCATTTACTTGCAGAAAACTTTATAAAGGTATCTATCTATCAGGCTGTCTAACTATCTGACGTTGCGTCGCGTCGTCGTCGTCATCATCGTAGTCTTTGTTGGAGGAGAGGTGGAACATTTTCCTATTTCCGTTGCAACGTTGCATATATTTGATTGGATTTCTTCCTTAGGCATGGCAAAAGTCACAGTTCCGTAAAGCAGCAAGAAGCGCAATAATATACACATGAGAGCAAAATGATATAAGGAAATATAAAACAGCTAACTGGGTTGCAGGTATTAGCTTTAAAGTTCAACTTTAATTGAGCAAAAAATATTAAATACGATTTCAATTCAAATTATTGGAAACTTTATCGAGATAGATAACCAACAGAATTGCTACTTTAAGTCGACTATTGTTTTTATAGCTTTTGAATGTGCTATAAAATCTCTTTCTATGGATTTTAACATTATGGTTTCAATTTTTCATTTTTTTGTAAGGATCCATAACATACCTTAGAAAACCAGCACTGCATTATGAGAAGATGAAATGAACTGAAGTTTCCAATTCAAGGTATTCAAGGTAAGGTGAACAAATTTAAGTTTCATAACAAAAAAAAATAAGGGTGAATCCGCTTAAAGTTTTATTATAACATATACGTGAGTTAAAAACAGTAGTCAGTTCTGAGTTGGCTTTTTGCGAGTAAGTAGATTAAAATTTGATTAAGTAAGAATAAAGTCTGTTCTTTTTGAACTCACTTCGGGGTAAAAAAAATGCTTAAATTCTTGGAGTTTGATGAGAATTGAACACATGTTTTAATATTTAGTATATCGTCGGAATAAATTTTAAAAAATTGATAGTGCCAACAACACTCGAGAAAAAATATCCACAACTCAAAATAATACATGTTACAAACTTATTAATGGTTAGCGCAAATTTCAATAAAGGTTGCAGAATTAAATTTATTGAATAAGCCTTAATATAAAAATAATTCAAGTTCCAATTCAATGAAATTTGTTGCCAAAATACGTCTTAAAATTATAAAAATACTAATTTTAAAGTCAATTTTGAAATACAAATAAAACAACTGAATAGAAATAAATAGGAAAATATTTTAAGATTTGTTTGTTTATTAACTTGTCGAAATGAAAAGTTTGAAATTTTTTCGACGTTTCAAGTCCACTTTATGGAAAATTCAAAACCAATGTGAACCGACAATCATTGATGGATTTGGCATAGTGGCATTGGATGAGGGATGAGGGATGCGCTTTTGCGACAGTAGACAGTGTTGCGTTTTTGAAGCATTAAATTTCACACGGTTTTTGATTCCTAATTGAACAATGCTGTCAATATCAGAATTTAAGGCATTTATCATATGCTGCCAATAAAATAATATGAAAAACTTAAAGTACAGTCTTCAGCGAAACAATTATTTTGGGTTATAATTTGCAGACAAAAGATCATTTTTAAAAATAAGGAAGAATGTCGGAAACAAAACAGAGATCTGGGGCATACCAAAGCGTTTCAAAATATCAGATTTGAACCCGATGAATACTTCATGAATTAAACTGTCCACAAGGTAATTTCTAAACCAACAAAGAAGAGATTCATAATAGTTTTACTTTCTCAAAAATTACACGAGCATTTGTTACACTGAGATAGACTATGAGATCATAAATTGACCTATTGCTACGAAAGGCAAACTGCCGATCGTAAAGAAGCTTTCGAGATATTTCTTAAGCTGAACATTGATCAGCGTTTCCATGACCTTGAAAAGAAAGAAAGTAAGTGCAATTAGGCGATAGTAAGAGGGCCAGGAAGATTCGTCTTTTTTAGGGACCGGCTGGACAAATGGTGTTTTCAAATAACAAGCTTACGCAGTGGTTTTGACAGCATTGAGAAATACCTCTTCAGAACAATAGCGGTGATACTATCTGGGCCACCGGATTTTTGTATGTCAAGATTTTTTGAAACCCTGGCAATTGTAAAATCACATACGCTCTCGATTATAGAAATATTCATGGTCACTCTCTGGCAGAGTCGATTTTACAGTAAATTGTGCATCAACTACATAAATAAATTAGGTGGCGCAACAGTCCATTATGAACTAGGGCCTAGTGACTTACGACTTTCAACCATTGTTGTCAGGAATGGAGGGTCCTACAGTTTTAAGCCGAACGGCTAGTTTGAGAAAGACACGAATTACTCTTGGAGAATTTGTCAATTCCTCGCAAGAGGCAGTACCCGTAATAAAAACCTTAGATGGCACAGGCAGGGATCCAAACCAAGACCTCTAGCATGACAGTCAAACGCACTAACCATCATGCTATGGGCACTACAGATTTCAACAGTCTTAAATAAATCTCAAAGAAACGCTGAACCATTTATGCTTAAACGGTTTGAAAGTTATGTTCGTATTTTTAACGAATCCGTCGTTTTAAAAACGTTAACACATCACAACACATGACATATATTTTAAAAAAAAATACCAAAATATTGTTGCAAGGGGGTTTTTATAAAATTAAGGCAAATAGTTAAAAAAAGTTTCAGATTCGAAGTCGGCACTAAAAATTAACTCCAAAACGTATTTCGCAAAACCAATAAAGCATTTAATTCAAATTTTCACAAAACTTCATAAAGAGTCAAATGAAAACTCATAATTAATAATAGTTTCAGAAATTTGAAAAAATACTAAAATGGTATAAACTGTATCTACCTTGGACTTAAAAAAAACATTTTTGTTTGTCTTTAACATTTTTAAAGAGGAGCATTTTTTAAAAACCTGATTTTGAACAACTTAATTATTAAAAAAAAGTATTGTATTTTTGACAGAAAAACGCTTATATATGTACATAAAATGGAAAAAAACAAAAGCAGGATTCTCAAGTAAAAATATTAAATTAAATTTTAAACAGTATTGAATAAACCATAAACCTTCCAAACACGAGTTTCACTTTAGAAGAAAATAATCGAATGTGTTTAATCTCTTTCATCTGTTATTCATCATGATCTACGATATAGGTCGTTGTATATTTTGTACTTGCGACATATAGGAACTACATTGTATATGGCAAGTTTTGCATTCGTAAAAAATTTCGAACTCGAGATTTTAATCAAAAATGATATTACGATGGTAGAGAAGTCGAAAAAAGTGGGTCCCGCGATTCCGTCCGGTCTGTCCTCTCTGTCTGCCTGTGTTGGGCAAAATTTAATTGCAAAGTACAATTAAAAATAACAATTAATTAATTGTTAATTGTGATATAACAATTAACAATTAATTAATTGTTAATTGTGACTTTTCAATTAACAATTAATTAATTGTTAATTGTAAGTTTTTCAATTAACAATTAATCAATTGTTAATTGTTCTTGCAAATAAATTTGATTATAATATAAGAATAATTGTGTCTCGCAATTAACATGCGTTAATTTAAATAAATTAATTGTAATATGCAATTAACAGATTAATTGCAATTAAAATTAATTGCAATTAAATTAATTGCAATTAATTTTTCAATCAATTACTAAGATAATTAAAATTTTAATTAATTAATGCCCAACACTGCTGTCTGCCCATCTCCAACAGCCTAAACCATTGGGTCGATTGAGTTCAGACTTGGAAGTTAAGGTTTTGAGCAGATTCGAGTTAGGCGTTTTTTTCATTTTTTTTTGTTAAGATCAAAACTAACAATGACCCCCATACAATTTGTTTGGTCAAAAAACGAAAGTTAGAATTTGCTCAAAAACAAACCGATAGATTTTTTTTTTTAATTTTCTATAATTTTTTTTTCTTAACTTGGCTTCTTTTAGTTAAAAAATGTATTTTTGTATTGCTCCATAAAGGTATCGCTCATAGAACCGTAATTTTATTTGTATAATTCTCAGGAACTCATGAACCGATTTGAATTTTTGATGATCAAAAGAGTATATGTATTTTTTTGGACTTTTGAAAAAATATTGAATTTTTTTTCAAAATCCGATATCTTGAAAAACGGTCCACATTTTTTTAAGAAATTCAAATCTAAAACGTATATTTACAATCACTTAACAACTGCATAACAAAAATATTTTTAAGAAAAAATGGGAAATTTGTATATAACGTATACAAAAATTAATTTAAATAAAAGCAATCTAACGATTCTCAAACAAAAAAATTGAAAAATTGAGGTTTTTTGACAAATCAAATGGAATTTATATCTTTGAAGATAAACTTATTTTACAGATATATTTTTAAATCTTATATACTTTTTTAAACTGACTCTTTGCATACAGAAGCAAGTTCGTTCGACCCAGTCGTGCATTTTATTTAAAATATAAATTCGTTATTTTATCATAAAGGACACGTTAAATTGTTGGAACAACACGATTCGCTTTTACAATATTTGCTCTTCTTAACAAAAGGTATTATACTCGTATGTTCTTTATGCACAACTTTAACATACAAACAACATTTTACTTATATACATATGTACATACATAAATACGATTATTGTTAATGGTTAACGATTGATATAATTCAACACAGTAAATCCTTTTCGTTTTTAAATTTTAATTACATGTGTATACAGACAAACAGCAATGCCCAAAATAATAATAACATCTTTAGACAAATTTCAGAAAATAGTTTTGGTTAAAAAAGTCAAATTTTTAGTTAGAGTTTTAATATGGAATTGATTTTGAAATATTGGCGAAGTTTTCTTTAAATACGCCTTGGAAATGGACTCCAAGATCTTGACAATTAATATAAGTTTTTAAAAATCTCAAATTAAGAAACATTTACAAAATATGTTCCTGCAATTAAAATTAAATGGATAAAATGTTGTATTTGTTGCCTTACAAAACTGCTAAAGACATAATTGACAAAAACAAGGTCGTGTTCCTATTATTTTGGCCATAACTGTATGTATATTACGAGCATGCAAATATAAAGAAAAGTATTCAGATTCATACAAAAGGCGTTCCATGAACTTAAATAAATTACAAGAAATATTTATTAATCACTTAAAAGCCAACAGCAAGGATTATAGTCCTTGTTTACACAAACTTGCATATATGATTTGTACTATAAAGAGTCCTTCCACTTTGCTTTTGCTTGACTCATTTAATTTGTAGTACTTTATTATTATATCTTTGTATTTTCGGGGAAGAGAAAAACAATTAAATAAGTATAATTAAACTGAAGTACATACGAATTTTTGTATTGCCCAGAGAGACTCTTACAGGATACAGGGAAATTTCTTGAAAATTATCCTTAAAATAAAGTCTGCAAATATATTTCCCTATCTGTCTGTCATTTATTCGAGTTATTATTTTCACGTTGGACTTAAATATAATTAAGTGTATGTTTTAGTAAATTTATGATAATTTTTGAAACATTATGTCACTAACTAAAAACAACGTATTTACATCCTTTAATGATGTATAACCATTTATCTTGTTAGAAGCTTATATTAGCCGACATTATTCACACCTTCCGCATGAAACGAAGTAACTTTTTATTAATTTTATTTTGTTGGTTGGTTATGATTAATGAAAACGAGTAAATTATTTTTTCTATATACCAATAAGGTAAATATTATCTTGGAAAAGTTGGAAATCAACGTTGTTAGGGATGATAAATCATACCAACAAAACAAAATATGTGTATTTTTTCATTCCCCATAGGCATTGGAGTACCTACGTTTATACTCATATTTTTATTTTATTTATTGTACCGGAAATAAAGAGCAATGGGAGGAAGTTTCCAGAGATGCGTATATCAAGAAACAAATAAAAAACTCACTGATAAATCGATCAAACTTATGAGAATTGTAATCAGAACCATATTGAGAGAGTCCTTTAAATTTTGAAGGAAATTGTATTGGGACTATTGCTTGTAAAAAATGTAATTTAAAAATGAGAGCATTTAAAGTAAACATCTTAAATCCCTAGAGATTGATTCATATTTCGTTCTGGTATTTCTAAATTTAAGGTTTTCAGTGCAAGAAAAAAAATCTTCACTTTGAAAACATTTTGACAAAGTTGAGGTTTGATAGGTAGCATCATTTAAACATCCTTAACACTTACTTTTGTGTAAGATGATATTTAAAAAAAAAATGTTCAATATTTGTTTATACAAAAAATCTATCAGATGATTTCTTTTTAAGTTCATATTAATTTAATATAAGGTAAAAATTGTCGTCTATATTATTTCACAAGTCTACCTTTTCCGGTTCTTACATAAAACCAATTTTAACAAATAAGTCATCAAAGGGAAGATAATTTTCCGTAGACTTTGCTTATTTTATTTTTTTTTTAATTTAAAAAATTATAATGTGCTGAAAAACTAATAAAATACTGCGAAAATAGTATATCAAAAGAAATGGTTTATGTATTTGAATGAACTAATCGAATACACAAACCATTTATTTCGATTAATAAGTTTCCCGGTAGGTCATATTTTTTGGGATGAGTTCTTTCTTACGTAAAGTAAGTCTTAATATGAGGATAGACCATGCGTCTTCTTGTGGACGGTGTTAACTCAACTCATATCAGTCTATCACTCAGGGACATCTCATCCCAATATAACAACTCATCCCAAGAATAATGTAATACTGAAAATCAATTTTATCGAAGATCAATGTTTTATATCTCTGCTATTCACGTGTGAGTTTGGTGTCAATTTAAATGGTTTTATCCATCTCAGGTTTATGCGGATACATTTTTAAGGACAGTAAAAGTAGGTAGAGAGGTATCAACCTCATTTAACGATTTATGATAATTTTTGTGAAGGGTGAATGTGGTAGCTACGTAGGCACTATTTAGTTCAGGGTGAGAAAATTGACGTTCTGAAAGTGCCAACAATATGAAAAGTAAAAACAGAGGCTGGGATGCGACCCACACTGATAACTTCCCATCCTGTCTGTCGATTTGTCTTGCTTAAAAGTTTTTAGGTTTTCTTGTTTTGTTAAAAAAGTTCTCAATTGAATTATTCTTAAAAATTTAAAAACTACCAATAATATTTTGCATATAATGAAATAGTTTGATTTCAAAATCTATTTTTGTTAACGAGATTTTCAGTAGAAACCAAATTTTTACCAGTTTAAGTAGCATTTCTTAAAACAAATTATTTCTTATATAAACAAAAACAAATTGGATGAATGAATTAATATGAAGTCAATATCTTCTATTGTTCACGGGATATCGAGAACCGAACATCAATTTTTACCAATTTTGCGTACTATTTTTTGTATATTTTAATTTTTTATGAAAAAACTGACTGTTGGATTTTTATAAAAAATGTACTGAACGTCAAAAACAATATTTTCTGTGTGATAAAATAAGATTGAAGCCAATATTTTTAATTTATGAAAAGATATTTGAGTCGAAAGTAGATTTTTACTAAGTTTTAGTCTTGTTTTTTTTTTAGGTTTTTATTTTTTGTAAAAAAACTGTCAATTCGATTTTTCTCAAAATTTTATCGAATATTGAAAACAATATTGCTTATAACAAAAAATTATAAAGTCTTGAAAAGATATTTGAGTCGAAAATCAATTTTTACCAACTTTTATTAATTTTTGTTTAGTTTTTATTTTTTTTTTTTTGTAAGAAAACTGTCAATTCGATTTTTTTCAAAATTTTATTGAATATTGACAACAATATTTTTTAAAAGATAAATTTAGTTTAAAGCATGTATCTTAAAGTCTTAAAAAGATATTTGAGTTGAAAGTCAATAAATAAATAATGAAAATAAAAGAATTCTATTTTAAAATTTATTATTATTTAAATAACTTTTATTAGTGTAAGTCATAATTAAATTTTTTACCAATTTTTAGTAATGTTTTTTTAGGTTTTTATTTTTGGGTAAAAAACTATCAATTCGATTTTTCTCAAAACTTTACTGAATATTGAAAACAATATTTTTTAAAATATAAAATTAGTTTAAGGTCAATATCTCAAAGTTTTGAAAATATATTTGAGTCGAAAATAAATTTTTACCATCTTTTATTAATATTTTGTTTAGGTTTTTATTTTTTGTAAAAAAAACTGTCGATGAAATTTTTCTTAAAATTTTACAGAATATTGAAAACAATATTTCTTATAAGATAAAATTAATTGGAAGCCATAATCTTAAATTTTCGAAAAGATATTTAAGTCGAAAATCAATTTTTACCAACTTTGAGTAATGTTTTTTATAGGTTTTTATTTTTTATAAAAAAAACTGTCAATTAGAAATTTCTCAAAATTTTATCAGATGTCAAAAACATTATTCTTCGTTGCACAAAATTGTTTTATAGATAAAATCGTTTTTGTTCGTAAATTTTTCGTGGTAAATAATTGTTTTTTCAGTTTTTTTTTGATTTATATAAAAATCCGTTAATTGGAATTTTTTCCAAAATTAGATTTGCTTGTTATCACGTTACAATATATAATATAAAATTTAATTCAAGTCTCTAGAGTTATTGGTTCGTGAGATATTTAGGTTTAACCAAAATTGTCACCTTTTTACTTGCGACATATAGGAACTACATGGCAAGTTTTGCATTCGTGCAAAATTTCGAACTCGAGATTTTAATCAAACATGATATTACAATGGTAGAGAAGTCGAAAAAAGTGGGTCCCGCGATTCCGTCCGGTCAATTTTGTCTGTCTGTCCACGCTCCTACAGCCTAAACCATTGGGTCGATTGAGTTCAAACTTGAAAGTTAAGGTTTTGAGCAGATTTGCGTTAGGCGTTTTTTTCATTTTTTTTTTAAGATCAAAACTAACAGTGGCCCCCATACAATTTTTTTGGTCAAAAAACGAAAATTCGAATTTTCTCAAAAACAAACCGATAGATTTTTTTTTAATTTTCTCTAAAATTTTATTTTTTAACTTGGCTTCTTTTAATAAGAAAAACATATTTTTGGATTGCTCAGGAAAGGTACCGCTCATAGAACCGTTTTTTTGTTTTTTAATTTTCTCAGCAACTTTTGAACCGATTTCAATAATTTTTTTTCTGAACGAGCTCTTATATTGCCTTAACAATATTTGATTATCAAAAGTGCAATTTTTTATTGTTTGGATTTTTAAAAAAATATTGAAATTTTTTTTTTCAAAATTCTATATCTCAAAAACAGGTGAACATTTTTTTACGAAATTGAAATATAGAGCGTATATTTACAATCACTAAACAACTGCATACCAAAAATATTTTTAGAACAAATTTTATATATAAAAAATTAATTTAAAAAAAAACCGCTCTAACGAGTTTCAAAAAAAAATTTTGAAAAATCAAGGGTTTTTTGGTTTATAAAATGGCATTTAAATTTTTGAAGACAAACTTATTTTTCAGGTTAAATTTTGAATCTTAAATTAGTTTTTTTTTAAATTATTTTAACTGTATTAAATGTAACCCCCTCCCAAAAAATTGAAAAATGGAGTTTTTTTCGACAAATCAAATGGCATATATATCTTTGAAGATAAACTTATTTTACAGGTATATTTTTAAATATTATATAGATACTTTTTTAAACAGACTCTTTGCATACAGGAGCAAGTTCGTGGGACCCAGTCGTGCACTTTATTTTAAACTGCTATGGTAAAAAAACCTACCACGCAATTTTCTTGAGAACCCTTTCTGCATCTTTCTGCATTATTATCTGTAGAACAAAATTTATTTGAAGTACTGGTTCTTGAGGTATGGACGACGAAAAAAACGTCACGAACGTACAGACGGACAAACGTACGTACACACGCACGCACAGACATCTTTCTAAAAATCTTTTATTTCGACTCTAGGGACCTTGAAGCGTCGAGAAATGTCAAAATGTTCAATTCGACAAATCGGACCCATTTCAATTACTTCTTATGGGAAGTTAAAAAAACTTTTTAAGGAGTGTTCAGGACACACACACAAAAATCTCAAACATTTAACCTTTTGGGATTTTTTCCAAGTAAATATATTTTTTTTTTATTTATTTTGAGTTTTCTGGAAATCTATTTTCGCAATTTTCTAGCTTAACTAGGCGTTTGCGTAATTATGTTTTTATTTGAATACTTTTTTTTAATAACACCACCACATAATGAAACAGAACAACGTATGTTGGGTCAGCTGGTAGGACATAACTCATTATTTTATGTTAATGTCAAGAGGCAAACCAAAATGTTCCTATTTCAATGGTCAGTAAATGAAATGCGTATGAATAGAAATGCATTTGTTTGATATTTCTAATTTAGGAACCTCGATGACAAAATTTGAATCTGAATCCTTTGTTCACTTTTATTCAAGGAAATAAGATAAATCAATGTTCAAGGAATCTCTCCATCAATTTGAATTTCGGCTTCATGCACGTATGGGTTAGGGATATAATTGAACAATAAAAGAAATTTCATATTGTGATTCAAAAGAGGTTCCTCTTTTAAAATATAATTTGTTTTGTTGAATACGATTTTAATAAAAATAACATTCTCAAAAAAAATCTTAATTTTGTAGTTGTGTTAGGAAACTAATGAACCTCAAATATAAAATTGAATAAGCTGAAAATAAATGTAAGAATGCACAAAATATCAACTAAATTACGTTTTCGGCACCAAATGGTTATTCATTTAGGAATAATATTTTTTCCAATTTGATTAACAAAGCTATTTCGATGATTAAATTTTAGATGAATTGCCAAATTAGAATCTAAAGATAATCAATGCTTTTTCATGAATAAACACAAATCCTATATAAATGACAATAAACAATTATATACAGTTCTTCAGTTCGACCTTTGTGTATATTTATTCAATCCAAAGGATATTCAAATAACACTCTTCTTGTTTCTATTTCAATAAAACCTACAAATAAATTAGTTAATCATGATTTATGATCACAAGGCCTTTAATAGTCACGACAATATTCACAGAGATATATATTTTGTAATGAAACATACCACCAAACCAACCTCCTCCTTCATATTCCCAGGAAAAAAATTATTTCCTTATTTATTGCTAATTATTCAAGGGTGAAAAAGGAAAAGAAGACTGAGAGAAAATAAGCATTAATTTAAGTGAGAGAGAGAGGGACACAATTTATTTTTTTTATTTGAATATAAAAAGGACATATTTTCATTGTTTACTTCCTGTTTTTATTTTTGTCCCTGGTTTTTATGGCAATTCTTTTGACAGGAAATTCCTTAAAAATACCCTCGATTTTTATCTCAGGAACTGACACAAAAAAAAAGTGAAAAAATGTTGCTATAAAGTTCGTGGAAAATAAATATTTAGAATTTTCCTTCAAGCTTATTTTTCAATTCAAGTTTTCAGGTTTTGATGTTGTTTGTGGGAAAAAGAAACAATTAAATTAAGTTCCTAACAGAATTTTGGACATCATCTTTATAGAGAAATTGAAGAAAATACCTGCAACTGCAACAGAGGTTATACATTTCTCCTAAATTTCATGCTTCTACTCTTTGAATTAATTTGTAACTTGGGTTACTCGTGGAACTCAATAAATCAAAAGTTGTATAAAATTCCAGGAATATGTTTTTATGAGAAAAAAAAAAAAACAGAAATGGAAAATTGATTTACTACCTATGAATAAAATACAACCCTTAAACCACTCAAGAGTCAACAAATACTAATTAAAATCAAAAGGACATTCATTTCCAAAAACAACAACAACAAGGACGACGAAAAGCCAAACCATCAGGTTACCTTTAACAATATTAAAAAGGGTCTCTATAATAAATCTCTGAAAAATAAAAGGAAAGCGAATTTCGAACTTGACAGTTACAAATTAATGCGCCATTTGACCCAAAATTCCTTCTGCTTATTCTAACGAATCAACGTAAATATTTAAATCCCAAAGCTCTTTGAAAACAAAATTTTTGTTTGGGGCCCGATTGATAAAGGTACATAGGTATCTACTTTACCTCACCTGCCTACCTTCAATTTAATTTCAAAATCTTTTACCAAATTTAAGGATTTGTATATTAAATATTCTGAGAATTGTGGAAAAAAAAGAAATCCGATATAATTTTTTCAACTTTCGTCCTTTTTGCTAGGAATTTCAATACGAATCGATTTCAACTTGATACATTTTAATGAAAAAAAATATTAATGGTGAAAAAAGCTGGAGATTTTTGTGGTTCATGAATAAATTAAAAATAATTTAAGGATGAGGTTTACAAATCTGGATTCAGTCGATGATGGATTTCGTTGGGTATAGCTTAACACCAATTAATGAAGCTGTTTTTGTTTTAAAATATACAAAATCTTCTTAGAGTCAGACGAATTTATTACATCAATTAAGGAATTCCACTTAATTTAATGCAATAAATTAATTGAATTGAAGAAAAATACCTTGATTAATGGCGTTCCTATTTAACAAAAGCCAACGCATTTTAAAAAAAGTTAAATCAGATGAAAAAAAGAATATATTTTTGATGTGTTTGCACAAAAAGTTCTCATTCAAACATAAGTGGGTATACTTATTTGTTTCCACCCACTTTTAATACCCTTATCGAAACAAATAAAAGCCCACACGCATTTATAACTTAAAATCGTCACACAAAATAACCCAATTTAACGAACAAATGATTACCAACAAAGAAATTACTTTGTAAAAATAAGAAGATGGCAATAAGTGGCTTACGAAACAAACAAAAACCCAACAAAAAAAACAGGAAGAAAAGACATTTTCATTGGATTTGACGGGAATGGAAGTAAATTTATAGCATCCTCTAGGCTTTATTCTATATACCATCAATTCTGCTTAGAATGCAAAATGTAAACAATGTTTTTTGGGGTGATTGTCAAAAAATAACACAAAACACTTTACAAAATTGTTTAGGGTCAAAACCGATTTATTGTCACGTTTCGATTATTATACATTTTACAACATACAGCCCTTGTAGTTATGGGTACTTACATAATACCCTTAGCAAAAGTCCACCTACAAAACCCTGAAAGCGACAACATGGAAATAATCGACTCTTCCTCAAAATTGGTGGGTTTGAATAACAACCCATTTGTTTTGTTCACAAAAACCAAATGTTGTTTTTGGTAATGTAAGAACAAAATACATATACGTATGTTTTGAATCAATAAAATAGGACTTTTCAAAACAAAACAAAAAAAGGATATATGTAGGTTTATTTATTGATTGAATTTGTAAAGCATTAAATTGAAAAAATGTGGGAATGGGAATAGAATTGAAAAAAACATAATAAATGTTCCCTTTCGGTAAATAAAAAATACAAGAACATAAATATTTGTTTTTATATTTTTAGAGAATATTTAAGTTGACTGAGTTTGGCATGAAATATTTTTAAAAATTTAGGATAGGCACCTGAAGGTTTTTTTTTTGTTTGTTTAAGGGTTGATAAATTTGACAAGCAATTCAAGTTGAATACGTTTTAGTTTATTCAAATAAGTGCACGTTTTTGAGTATTTTTTTTTAACTTATTTTCAGTTAACTCTTAATTTTGGGTTAATGTTGATTTATAAATACAAATACAAATGTTTCATATTTTATTATATACAGAAGGAAAAAGAGGCACCTGAAACTTTTTAAACTCATTTAAGGTAATTCGGTCGGTAAATTTAAGTTTTTTTCTGTTCTCCAAACAAAACAATACTTTTTGAAAGGATGAAGTAGTCATGAATTCAAATGTGGCTTTATAAATTTTGTTTTCAAAATAAGGATTTAAAATGTTAAAGAGAAGCAAAAACGGTGTTTTTGAGGTTAATGCATATCAAAACATAGTTCTTAAGAATAAATATTCTACAAGTATTCTATAGATAAAATATTCTCATAAGTTATGTGGCTCACTATGAATTTTTGAGAAACCTTGAGTTTAATGTTTTCATGGTTTTGAAAAATATGCTTTGGAGTTAATTTGTAGTGCTACTGCTGGTCAAATTCTTTAAACACCAGTTTTTAACATTATTTTTTAATGTTTTAATACCTTTCAAAAACTTGGTGTAAAGGCCCTGTTTAGGCAGAGGATGTGAAACAATAACAAAAGTTACTATCAAACCGTTTTGCCTTTTATTGTTAATACTGATTTTAGGATTAGTAGTTCAGCATTTCTTTAAGATTTATGTAAGACAAGTGAAATCTAACAACTTAAAAAGTTTTTTAAAAATTTTATGAAATACTATAAATATTGAAATTGAATATTAAATAAACAAAAATATGGATTTGAAAATTATCACGAATTTTATAAAATTACAAAAGGTTTTCCAATAACGAATTGATAACTTTTTTGTTAATAAAATGCAATACACCATTTGAGATATTTCAAAAACTATTGAGTTTGAAGTAAAATCAAAAAACATTTGTGAATGGACCTCGATTTCGTTCTTATGGCTACCGCGGGCACGTTTGAAGCTTTTGACCTAATTTTTGATAACTCGGCCACACATTTCGCCCAAAAAGGTAAATATTTCGTGTCGAAATTTGGCTCTGAGCTCTTCTTGCCAATAACTAAATGAAGCAAAAAAGAAAATAGTCTTGAGGCGTTAAATTGCACGAACGAGGCGGACAATCGACAGGCCCTTTTTTTGAGATAATACGCATATCAAACTTATTCTTCAATACATCGATTGTAACATACAGTATCTACTGTGCAAAACATTTGCAACTAGAACCTCCAATATTTTTCATTAAAAAAAAAATTGTTTAGAAAATCAAGTAGCAAAATTATATCTTTAATTTTCTAAACTTTATTGATTTTACGTTAAAATTGTTGGAAAAAAAATTAAAACTCTTCACTTAAACAAAAAAGAAATGACTAAATATTTTAAAAGTTGGTAAAATGGCTGAGCAAAACATTTGCAACTTAGACCTCACAATTAAATTTCAAACTATTTTCTTACTTCAAGGTAAGGAAATGTTAATATTTAATTGCGTACCCTTTATCTATACTATTATATAAAAGCGAAACCATTTTAAAGTTTGTAACGCACGATCTCAGAAAGTAGTCAACCAATTTATTTGAAATATATTTTATTATTTTCTATATTGTTATGAGAGTGTTTAAGGCTTTAATTTTTTTCATTAATTATTTGTCAAACTTAAATATTATTAATTTTACATTTTTTGTCCATTTTTTTCATTAGTTGACTAATACAACCACTCATAACTTAAGATTAGCATTGCTTCATAAAGTCAATATTATTGCTCAAATTTTAAGCCTAAAATCACTTCTAAGTTAAACATACAACCTGAGAAATAAATAAAAACAAATTATAAAATTATAAACTTTTTGAATTTATTTTATCCAGGAAATTAGATTCCATCACATTCGCGAGGTCGCTGCTTTGTTTCATTTCATTATCATTCCAACATTTTTTATTTTCTTTTCTTCCCATGCTCTTTCTCTCTTAATATGTGTTCCATTTAATAGTTACGTTTTTTCTCTTACCTACCTACCTACATATTCAATTTTTCTGTATTGTATAGTTCATCAACTAACCTACACACACACATTATTTTTCTGTTTCTCTAATTCTATCGTCACATCGCTGAGCAGTGTGCGCTCTTTTTTTTAAGTTACTATGGACATTTAATTAACTACAGTGCCGTGCACATGAATTGCCGATTTATCTAAAGAAAAATTAGATCTTTTTTTTTATTTTTCTGGTTCGAGGAAGTGAAAAGATTATAATTCTTCCAATTTAAAAATAAAAAAAGTTCTATTATAATAGCTTGAATTACCACTTTTGTATCACTTCCTCGAACAATAAAACTGAAATTAAGTTTTCTTTACAAATAACTCGAAGTAGGTATGTACTTACAATGACGTCGATAAAAAGAGCACACAAATGTGGGTAGGTTAAGTCAGTTGCACTGCACTGAACATGAGCAGATGAATAAAAAAATGTGTCAAATTTGTTTTTGCTTACCGCAAACTATATTTTTCGGTTGCAAAAAAACGTTTCTAGGTATAAATAAAAGAAAGAAAAGAAGAAAATAGACAAAAATTTCGTTCTGCTTTCAACTAAAAAATTGAAATGGTTTTGTTTGTTTTCACGTGCGGCTTGGCCTTTACTACGTAATATTTTACTTAAGTTTTTTTTCTAAAGTGTTAATTTCGGTGAGGAAGTGTTTTTTGGTTGATTTTTTTATTAAATACGAGTACATAACAATCTTAAATTCGTTGTTTTTCTTTTATCGCATGGATGGCTAACATCGGAAGAAAATCCATAAGCACAAAAAGAATGTGTTGGTTACAATTTGCGAAGCAACGCGAGCACGGGTCGGCTAGTTTTTTATAAAGGCTTCATATCTTCTGGGCATAGAAGCTATAAAGTTATTAATAACCGTTTTTGGAATGTCATTCCACTGCCTCTAAATTCCAGAGAATGGGTCACTTTTGTGCTTAAAAAATATTGCTCCCAATTCTTCTCTTCACAATTTCCCACAGGTTTTCTATTGGGTTTAGGTCTTAAGATTGGGCTGGCCATGGTAAAACCTCAATCTTTTTTTCTGTAATCCACTTTGTGGCCAACTTCGACTTCTGTTTGGGATCATTGTCGTGTTGAAACGTTCATTTTCCAATGGACATTAGGCAGCAAGGTGTTTCAATGGATGTCTGAATAGTCTTCAGACTTCATTATACCCTCCACTTGTCGAATTGGCCCGATTCCTTGGCCAGAGAAGCTGGCCAAACCCAAAATTGAACCACCTCCATGTTTGACCGTAATTTTAGTGTATTTTGGATTTAGCCTTTCACCTCTTGGCCTTCTGACATGTTGTTTTTCACCCGATCAGTGCATATTGAACTTTGATTCGTTTGTGAAACAAGACAGTTATCCATTTTCGGGAAATCCAATTGAGATGAGTTCTTGAAAAAGCCAAACGAGCTTTCACATTTTTTTAAACTTACCAACCTCAAAATAAACCATATTAACCGTTATCAAAATGAGACGAAAAGAGAAATGGCCACTAGTTGCAAATGTTTTGCACAGCTGAAATCATTATTGTTCTTGTAAAAGCCGTGCATTTTTAGAATATGCCTGTGGATCAGTGCTTTAAGATTATGAACAATAATTATGATAGGCGGTTATAGTTGCAAAAGTTTTGCACAGTACTGTATGTATGCTGTGTGGCTTGGGTAGAATAACGACCGAAAATAGGAGTTACGCTCATAAAGTTGTGTTCACTGACTACGAATTTCAGCAGAACATTTTGCAGAAATTAACAATGACAGTTTTGAGATAACTGAAAGAGTGCGATCTCAAATTAAATACAAAGTTTTAAATAAAATCTACCATGTTTAAGTGATGTTAAAGTAGTATATTTAATTTAGGGTCATTAAAACCCTTCCAGAAAGTGTAATTTAGTTGCTATGAGAAAAACTTTACCGTCCCTTGTTATTTAGACATTTAACCCTTACTTTTTCAGTTTTAACGATGATTTTTCTAAAAACTGCCAAAATTGCAAGTTTATCAAGCACATACAGCAAAA
Source organism: Eupeodes luniger (assembly GCA_951509635.1). NCBI lineage: Eukaryota > Metazoa > Arthropoda > Insecta > Diptera > Syrphidae > Eupeodes > Eupeodes luniger. Next base: position 5,176,743 of record OX608074.1, read on the forward strand.
AATCAAATTTAACTTTATCCTAAATCAAAAACTATTGTACAAAAATGCTTTGAAAATTCTTTTTCTTTAAAGAGAAAAAACGTTACTTATCAATTTCAAAAAATTATTTTTAAATTATACCTACCGCCAAACAACCGACCGCCACATCAAAAATGAACTCCTTTGCCAAAACTACCGATACCGAGACCGACCGCGATAAAACAAATTCAATGAAATTAAAATTTAAATAATTTTACCAAAAACACTATTTATTTAAAACCTCTTTTCTTATTACGACTCTACTTTAACACACACTTTATATTTTAACTCAAAAGCTTTTAAAAGGAAATTTAAAAATTTTCTTTTCAGTTTGAGACGAATTAATACCAAATTCAAATATTCAAATCATACCGCCAAACAATATTATTATGAAGCACTACCGAACCGACATACACAATGAACTAACGGACCGGACTACGCAATAACGCAATGAATAGAAACAAAATTAATTGGATTCTAATTTACATTTAACACAAAAAAGACACTTTTCTTCGGAATTAAATAAATATTTTTGCACAAACTTAAACTTAAACACTTACTTAACATTTTTCTCATATTTTTTTATAACGCAAATTGAAATTAAATACATTAATTAATTTTTAACTTTTTAATTCGAGAGCGAAACGATCGCGAGCACAAGAATTTCACCAACTAACTGCTATTGGCTGGCGAATGGCGATTGCCAAAGAACAAAGATAAAGAATAGAAAATTAATGGGCGCTCACATCGCGCCTTCTTTTTTGGGTTGAAATGCATTGGCTGGTGAACTTGTACAAGAGTGGGTGGGTTGAGAAATTGAATTTAAATCGAATTCAGATTTAGACGTAGGTATGTGGATTGGATACGTTGGATAGAAAGATGAATTAAAGATTTAATTGAAATGGGATTGTAGGGACATAAATTATTGAAAATATAGTATAAATTTACTAAGAAAATGGAGATCGACGACAAAATGAAAACTACATAAATAAAAAAAGAGCCTGTGAGTTAATAAATTTATTTTAAAATAATCATTTTTCCTTATTGCATTAAGACAAATTGAAGTTGTTTTTTTTTTCTCGAGATATTAGGGACGTAAAACTAGATAGTATGGCATTTAGGTGCTATCATTGGTTTTCATCATTGAACAGGTCGTTTATATGTAGGTATCCTTAAAAATTTCTGTCATTAAAAAAAATTTCCTGATTGAAATCCACCGAAAAATGTTTACTGACAGCAATCTGTCATTGGAATTGTGTGAAATTGGAGTACAAATCAGTGGAACGATTCGTTTCACTTTTGAACATAAAAGTATCAGCTGTTCAGGAAAATGAATTTCCGTCCGGAAAATAGAAACATAAATTTTTAGAGAAAAATAAATGCGTAATTACACTTTTTCTCAAAAAAAATTCTTTGTGTGATTTCCGATCGATCAGTATATAATTTTCATTTCTAATCAAATGGAAACAACATCAAATATCGATTTAAACATTTTTCCGGATCGATTTCAATGATAGCTATAACTGGCCCCTTAAGGTAGGATTTTATTTTTTGTAGAAAGGAACTGTCAAATGAATTTTGTTTAAATTGTGTTGTATAGGATGAAATATTTTTATTTTTTTTGCTGTATGTGCTTATATTTTTCTCAAGATATTCGAGTCCGAAATCAAAGTTTACTAATTTTAAGTCCTATTTTTGTAAAGTTTTTATTTTTGTAAGAAGCAACTGTCAATTCGATCTTTCTTAAAATTACACCAAGTGTCAAAAATATTATTCTTCGTTGTATACAATCATTCTGCAAGTAATATAATTTTTTATTTCTAAATTTCTCGGGGTGACAAATAATTCATTTTTAAGTTTTTGTTTTATTTATAAAAAAGACTATTCTATGAATTTTTAAGTCCATAACAACTTGTATGAAGTCACAATGTAAGATACAAAGTTGAATTAAAGTCGATAGCGTTATTAGTTAGTGAGATATTTGGAATCAACCAAATTGTTTCGTTTTTTGAGTTACTATAGTAACAAAATCCACAAGCTGATTTTGTTTTAAATTTAAATACAAATTTTAAATTGATTTTATAATTGAAACCAATAATTGAAAATTACATGACAGGTCGCTTATACGAATAATTGAAAATTTCTATTTTTGAAACACAATTTTATGATTGGAATCATCTATTCGAAGTCGCAGTTGATAATAATTGAAACCAAAACTGGTGGGTGACAATTCAAACAAATGGGACCGCCTTTAGTGGAACGATTGTGTATCGAAATGTGTAATCAAAAATCATGTGTTTATTGAACACGATTTCATAATTTAAAAAATTGTCTGAGTGGAAAAAAAGTATTTTGAGATTACATTTGGCTTCATTTTGACACCAAACATCATAACAAATTCAATTTTTCTAATAGCTTTTAAATCTCGAAACAACATTTTCAATAATAATAACAAACAATTTTTACTAAATGGGGGCAGTTAAAGCAATCATTGGTTTTCATCACTGTAACCAATCATTGTAATTTGTTTGACAGATCGTTAAAAGCGATTATTGCGAAAATGTTTGTCATTGGAATCCATGGAAGATTTTGATCTGACAGAAAACTGTCATTTGAATTGGAACACAAATCAGCAAATCAGTAGAACGATTCGTTTCATTTTTTGAGACAAAATAGAATACGCTGTTTAGGAAAATGAATTATTGACAGGAGAACAGAAAAATAACGTGTTATCCATTTGGCTGTTTTAAAAGTATAAGGCTGCAATTCGACACCCGTCAAAAAAAGTTCTTAAACCAATTTTTTTTAGTTGAAAGTCTGACACATACGAAAATGTGAGATATTTGAAGAGACTGGATTGGATATAGATATTGTAAGGCCTGTGCATCATCGTTTAAGTGAAAGTGTTTCCGAAGACCCGAATGTGTCGATTCCTTGTCGTTCTCATAAATTAGGACTGTCTTACGGCAAATTATGGCTTATTTTGCATTTGGATCTACACCTACATCCATATAAAGTCCAGCTCAAACAAGAACTGAAGCCAGCGTCGTAGATACGGCGAATGGATGCTTGAACAACAGGCGGTGGACAGCGGTTTTTCGAACAAAATTTTCTTCAGCGACAAACCACGTTTCTCACTCGGTGGGTATGTTAATAAACAAAATTGTCGTATTTGGGTTCTGAGAATCCTCAAGTAATTGAGGAGAGGCCATTACATCCACAAAAAGTAACTGTTTGGTGCGTTCTTTGGTCCGGAGGGGTGATTGAACCTTACTTCTTCGAAAAAGACAATAAAACGACTGTCACCGTCAATTCGGAGTGTTATGGTCACATGCTATTAAAGAATACGACTTGAAAAATATGTGGTTTCAACAAAACGATGTCACATGCCACACAACTCGAGCGAATACGGCTTTATTCCAAGAGACATTTATTGTCTTGGCGATATCAACTGGTCAACAAGATCATGCGATTTGAAAACGTTGGACTTATTTTTGTGGGGCTACGCGAAAGACCGTGTTTATGCAGATAAACCCTGAACTGAAAATTACCTCAAAACAATCGATGCTTGCAAAAATCCGCGTGGTGATCATATAAATGATGTAGTGATTCCCACATAGTTTCAACGTTCAAACGTAATAGTTTTCCAATTATTGAAAACATTTTCAGGTAACGGGTGATTTTTTTGTTTACAATTCTCCATTTTCTTTAGATTGTTTGATTTCAATTAGAACGTCTTCTTTCAATGACAGACATTTTCAATGATAGCTATAACTGAACTGTCAAAAAAAATTCAATGATTGGTTTTAATGATAAAAATCAATGATAGCTCTAACTGGCACCTAAAATAAGATTTAAAATGCTACTTAGCAGTTATTTCAATTATAGGTATCAGTGGTCATATGTAGCTGGCCTCTTACTTTTCTTCAAGACCAAATCCAAGCAAGTTCTAATCCATTTGAACAGTTTCCTCTCTTTCTTCCTGTCAATCTTTTAAATTCAAGTTTGTCATCATATTACAACATAAATACTGTCTTAAAGGACATTTTTTCCATATTTTATGTCCAAGTGGGTTTATTTGTTAAACGCATCAATATCCCAGAACCAGGATGAATGACGTTCATCGCAATTTTATTACAAATAATTCCCACTCTTGCATATTTGCACTTTCAATGACGCATATGAATTCACCATTTTTATTTTTATTTTTCAACTCAATGAAACATAAATGTTTTCATATGTACTACATTACATTCCACATATATTTACATCAGGCACAGGAATTTTAAAAAGGATCATTTTTCCTTACTCGTACTCGTATTTTGTTTATATGTATTTTATTTTCGCCTGTTTGAGCCATCACCTACCAATCTTTTTCCATTTATGTAGAGATGGATGGCACAAAAGGCTCTCCAAAAACTGTTGGGGTTTTTATGTTGAAAAAGACTTTATGGTTGGTTTCCTAAATGAAATTACCCCCTGTACGAGTGAGTACAAAATTCTGGAACACTTTTGGTGGGTGTTTTTTTATGAGCATCATTATATATTTATGTTACAGGAGGAGGATACTACATTGCAGAAGAAGGAGAGGTGTAACTGAAATTTACGGAAAATGGTTTATTTTTTGGAGACACTTTAAAAGCTTTGACTTTTAACGGTGGCATTTTGCTGACGGAAAACATTTGTAGAATTTAAATCTTCATTTTATATAGAACACGGAAATATATTTTCAAATGACTCTATTAGGTGGTAAATTTATTGTGAAATAAGTTTGTTAGTACCTCTTCCTTTTTGGTATGTATGTAGGTGGAAAAGTGGGTGAATGAATTATTAGTTCTAATTCTATGATACAGATGGCTTTTTCTAAACTATTTATATATACAACTGATTTAAGTTGGGTTGAAAATGTCGATTCAAACTTTGTAGGAAATTAAATTGTTTGGAATGAGAGTTTTGTTGGTAAACATCTGTGACGGTGTTTTTATTTATTGGGTGCTTAAAAATAAGTAAATAAAAGTGATTAATCATAGTAAATATACAAAATGTTAATGAAAATGAATAGGTACCTTGTTTTATGATCGCAGACTAAGACGTTCTTGAACAATGTTATGATATGAAATTTAAATATGTATGTTTCCACAACGTTAGCAGTTAATATGTGCTTTTGTTAACATGTACTTTCATCGTATTTAATGGGCTTCCAGTTTCTTAAGTACAAATTAAGACCAAAAAGAGAGGAATCATCTTAGATAATTTGTATGGTCTGAAAGGGGTTTTCAATAAGAGATTTCATTTTGATATTAAAAAAAATAAATCATTTAGGTCATCATATAGGTCATCCTACGAAAATGAACCGATTTATTTGCAGAGTATAAAACATGCATGTATAGGCAATGGGTTCACAAATAAGAAAAATAACACGAAAATGTATCTATTGTATTTTATTTGATATAAGTTTTTTAAAAAATAAGATTTTGAAATTACACAACAAAAAGACACAACTGACTCTTGATAGACTGAAAAACTGAATGCAATGAAATATTGAGTGGAACTTATGTAAAGAGAGAACATGGCTGGCTGATAGCGTTAAGTTCCAGCGTTACCACTTTACTTCAATTGAAGTAGATCTACTTCTTTTTTTCAAATAAATTGAAAATCTACTTCCTACTTCGCACCATCATCAAATTATTGAAATCTACTTCATTTTTAAGATCCGTGTTTCTACCTGCTTCAATTTTAATAAAAATAGACTGAATCTACTCCTTTTTTGTCCTTATCACTCTTGTATGTAGTCTCAAAATTTTCTAGAGAATTAAAAATCGCTCTAGTCTAGTGTTTGCATTCGCGGTGAGGTTCCGTTTTATCTAATGTATTCTAGTTTAACCCTTTTGTCATTTTTACTTGCGACATATACTATAGCACCTGTATGGCAAGTTTTACATTCGTAAACAAATTCGAATTCGAGATTTTAATCAAACATGACATTACGATGTTAGAGAAGTCGAAAAAAGTGGGTCCCCCAATTTTGTCGGTTTGTCTGTATGTTTTTCCTGTTTTTTTTTTTAACTAAAAATAACAGTAGTCCCAATACAAATTTATACGGTCAAAAATCGATAAATCGAATTTTCTCAAAAACAAACCGATAGATTTTTTTTTAATTTTTGCTAAAATGTGTGTTCTTATTTTGGCTTATTTCAATATAAAAAAATATGTTTGTATTGCTCCAGAAGGGTACCCCCCATAGAACCGTTATTTTGTTTTTTTAATTTTTCTTAAAAACTAAAATATTTTTTTCTGCAAAAGCTCTTATACTGTCTCAATAATATTTGATGACCAAAACCGTCACTAATTTTATTTTTAATTTAAAAAAAAAAATTTATTTTTTTTCGAAATTCGATATCTTGAAAATGGGTCATCATTTTTAACAAAATTGAAATGCAAGACGTCTAAAATAAGTTCAAAACTCCATACCAAAAATATTTTTAAACTAAAATTCAAAAACGATTTTCAAATACAAATTTTAAAAAATTAAGGTTTTTTGAAAAATCAAATGGCATTTACATTTTTGAAAACAAACTTTTTTTGCAGGTACATTTTAAATCTTAAAATACATTAAATAGTTTTAAACAGACTTTTTTGGATACATGAGCGAGTTCATGCGAACCAGTCGTGCATTTAATTTCTTTTCTGTTTGTTATTGTTATTTGTGTTCAGTTGTGGTCTAGTGTTATTTTGGATTTGATTTTTTGTTTTCAATATGAAAAGATATTTTCAAGTTGTCCAAAAACAAAAACGATTACAAAAACTATTTCTTGTAGAACTCGTCCTTTGCAATCAAAACATCCTAAAGTCATTTCATTTGACCAACACGAGCCCAATCTTTGCGTTTTCGGTGCCAACAACCAAGAATTAATTTAAGAAATGTTACATTAACATATTGAATTATATGATATGAAGACTTAAATAATTCTAATTTTTGTTTTTTAATTTTTCATTGAAATAATGTAATTTAAAAATATGTAATATGTATAATGTAATGTAATATGAAAAAGTTCATTTTTGAAATCTACTTCCATTTTTCTCAATCTACTTCGCTTTTTTCCTAAAATCTACTTCCACTTTATTTTGAGAAGTGGTAACGCTGTTAAGTTCTGTGTTTTATGGTGTTAATAATGTAAATGTATGTCTGGTATACTATCCGTATCCCACATACATACATCTATCTCCTTTTTTCTTATGTTCGTTTACTTTTCAAAAATGTTTTTTTCTCTTTTTTTCAACAACAGTTCACACTACCTTACCATTTGAAACATAAAATAGCCATCTACCGGCCAACTATTTTTAGGTTTCCGTAATTTACCCAGATTTATAAACCAGAATCACAAATTGTTGTTGTATTACGTGTTAAAAAATTACCTATTTGAATCATTTCCTATAATAAAACTTTGCATTACCATATCCTTTTCATTAAATTTTCCCTGAAAAAATTGCACTTTTGTGGCTGGTTGTCCTCGATAATTTACGAAATTAAATCTTTAGCTCTTAAATCGATTGTGGAGCATTGGCTTAGGCCTTATCTCTCACGTGGCTCCAAGTTAAAAAGTATAAAGTAGTAGTGACGTAGTTTTAACCTGTCAAATGTTAAATGTCAAAAAAAAAATCAAACATCAGCCTATTCAAAATGAATCTTATCATTCAAAAACCCTTTTTTATCAGTTTTGGTTATTAATATTTTATAATTCTTGTATTTCTTGTAATACTTGTTTTACAACTTATTTAATTTTTTGAAGGTTAAATATTGGATATAAAATTCCTGTAAAAGGTGCAAGAATGTGGAATGTGTCCATCGAAAGGAAAGTTAGAAATCGTTTGACAGATAGTTATTTTATAAATCTAATCCATTCCAGAAAAGTGACAACTAAATATACATATCGGCTCTTTCTTCGGAACGTTTTAAATTGCAATCAAGCATCTCAAAATATTGACATAAAATGGAATTCTTTATCATCTCCAGATTATTAAATATTGAAATATTTCAATTTTTTCAAAAGAATCATTCAGCTACCAATAAAAATCTAAATACTTAATGATTTGCTAATTTACCTTTATTTATATTCGTAACATAATTCATTATGGGCTTTAACGTTAAGAAAATACCTTAATTTATGACAGTAATTACGTGTTTGACATAAAACAACCTAATTTCCATGCCCAATTAAGGACTCTAACTGGGATAGGGTATGAAAACGTACTCTCTATTTAGAATCCACCTTATATCTGATGACAAAGAATTTGTTATGAGATGATAAATAAAGAACATTTTGTTTAAAATATCCCAGCATTCATCAATGTCTCCATAACAAGGGATTATACTCGTACCTTATACCTATAGGTCCTATATACCCTTAGTGAAAAACAAAACAGTAACAAAAAATGGCATTTCATTTATATATTTAACAACAATATCCTTAGGGTGATTTTTCGTTGTCGTCCCTGTGTTCTTCATAATGAGAGGCTTTCCGTTTTTACTTAATTTTCCTGTTACAGAAGAAAACCTTCCAAAAATTTCAAATAATTGCCTGGAAGTTTTTACCTGGATCTTAGCTCCCAAAAATTAAATCATATCAATCATTCTCTTTTTTGTTTTTGTTGCTTTGCGGTGGCGGTGGAATAGTTTAATGAAGGGATTTAGACTTTTAAGCTGTGCGAAAATATGTTTAAAATCACTCCTGTGGGGTCTTGATGCTAATTTTAAGGGTTGTATACTAATTTTTGTTTAAATTAACATAAAGCCTACAAAATGACCTTAACTTTCGAAGCTTGCCTATACAGCAAAAAGTTATGTTGGTTGAATCATTTTTAATAATGTAAATGTCTTTTTAATGAAAATGGATATTTTTCTATTATTGTTTGACAACTTAAATTAAAGTCTGACATTTTTATTTTGCATTTTTATCTTTCCTAACATCAATTGACCTAAACAAAAATGTGGGAACTATGAGAGATAAAATTTGCATTTAATTTTCATGGAAACGTGATAAAATTTTTATTTCAATAGCTTTGAATTTATAATTAAATTAAACAAAATGCCTATGCTGCATTTGCCGATGGCAATGAAAATGAAAACATTAAAATAAAATTGAACCACAATATGACAAGAATAATGACATTAGTAAAGATTTGAGTTTTAAAAAATATTTCAGGACAGGACTTGAAATTGATGTAATTTAACTAAAATGTTTTAAATTGAAGACTATATTTTGAACGAAAAAACAATTTATATGTAAACCATTATTGTTTTGAAATAATAATGACAGATGAAAAGCACATATCCTCTTTTTCTGAACATTCGACGTCAATTTCGGGTTGGTTCGGGAGAGGTGCTTGATTTAAAAATAACTCCAAAATTTGAACAGGTCTAATCTGTCACACATTTGACCTGTCAAATAATTTTAATATATAAAGACAGTCAAACGATGTACCTTTAATTCGTTTAATATGACAAATGTTGCGAAAATATTGTAAATTGAAGATGAATTTATAAGTAAGAATGACGGACGATAAGAACATTTAATTTTGTAATGAACACTCGGTTTATTTTTTCGCGTTTGGGCGGAAGAATTTCTCTATTTTAAAACAACTCCAAAATCTGAACACGTCCAATCTGTAAAATTATTTTGTATTCAAAAAAAGAACCATCAGAACGGGGACATTCAACGAACATCTGATTGAGTTACACAGAATTTATCTGTCCAAATATTGCGTAAGTGTATGTTTCTATCTTTAATTTTTTTAATTTAAATATTATATTATAAATATTATAAATTGAAGATTAAATTAATTGAAAAATCAATAGTTATGACGGAAGATAAGAACATTTCATTTATTTCTGAACACTCTGTGTCATTTTTTACGTTCTCTATTTAAGGGGGTTGTCTACCTTCGCACTCAAATTTCGGGCCTATTATTCAAGGATGGATTGCAAAAAAACTACACATACATACATATATTTAAATATTTGAACAAATTTTTTTTTGATCAGTCAATTATTGAACTTTAATGAGAAACAAAAAAAGGATGATTTTTTTAATAAAATTTGCCCTTGACTCGTCGTTTAATCCACTACTGATGGTGCGACGGAGTAGAACGGTTGGCACGGTATCTCAGCTTCAGAACCTTAAAAGATAAATGTTTAAATTAAATAGGCAGGGCGGGCCGGGTTTTAGGCTCGATATCTCGTAACCAAGCATGCTTTCGATCAAATCCTTCACAAAACATGTTTTCAGTTATGTCTACATTAGAAAAATGCAAAAAAAAAATCGATTTTTTTAAACCGCGAAGGTAGACGCCCGCCTTAAAAATAACTGCTATCTGAACACGTCCAATCTGTCATACATCTAACCTGTCAAACAAAACAAAGACGTTTAAAAAACAGCTGATTTATTAAAACAACATTAAACCAAATGACTGAAACGGTCGTTCTTTATCTTATCTTTCTACTATTAATGACTCATGTTAGTCCGAACAAAAAATCTAAATCTTATCTAATCCCAATACAAACCATCAGAGGAGAAGCAAGAATATCTAAGATTTGAGTATCATTCCAAATAATAAATCAAACGCCATCTACAATAAAACACAATACAAAATACAATTTAAATGAGCGTCCCACGAGTCATTATAAAACATAATAATACTCCCATTTTTCCGCTAGGTGTCGTTGAAATTACGAGGATATCAAAGTGAAATCAAATAAATTTTCAATCCTAACCTACATATCCTTTTTCTTCCCTCATCTTCATTTGGTGCTTCTCTCTATTGGGACTTGTGTCCTTTAAAAGCATCATTCAGCCTTAACACAAGTTTATTCCTGGAATCTCATTATTTATTTATTTTGTATTTTGTATTTTTGTTGTTTCCTAAGATTTCGGTTCTTCGTAATGTTTTGGGTGATATCATGGAATTGGGTAAATAAACATTTTGCAATTCTACAAAAGTGAATAAGTACCAAAGTTAAGGCTTTATAATGTAAACACTTTTGGTTTAGTTACAACAGAGTTTGGGATTTGATCTAAAGGGGAAGAGATATGGCGACATAGGAAACATTATAGGAACGGAAATGAGCACAGTGAACTCACAGCAAGAAAATAGATATGGGAAAAAGCTTCATGGATGAGTAAGATAAATTTAGATCATGAGTTATTTTTGTATTTGAATGAAATTTAAATAAAAGTGTATACAAAATTAAAAAATTATGGTTATTCTTTTGAATTTGAAAAAATAACTTTTTAGCATGTTTTTTGTTGTCCACACGATTTAACGATTTAATATTTGTGTGTGGAGAATCAAAAATTCAGCTTAAATAGTTTCTATAATTTCTTTTATTATAGTAAAATGCATTTGTTTCACTTGACCATACACATAATTAAATTTTGTTCTTTGGAATGTGAATAAATCACTTATTTCGAAATTCACTAAATCACCAAAGTAATTTAACCCTGAGAGAATTTTCTATCAAATTAATTTACCTTTTTCCAATTCACAGAAATAATTAAGATTATAGGTATAGTCTTGTTGGTAAGTAGAATTGGAATAATGACGTGTCTGACCACCATAAATCAAATTTAATTGATTTAATTGCAACCGTAATTACTTATGTATGCAATCTTTTTCGAAATAAATTGATTTATGTATGTATGTATGTATTTGTAAATTTATTGAACTCAAGTTCTGTTATTTGTTATTTGATAGTTTCAAAAAAAAAACTAATACACTAAAAAATTGTCCTCGTATTTTTATATTTTTGTAAAGAACATTCTTATTAGATGTTTCATTTGTATATGCCCGTCATTTAATCAGCTGTCATTTTTTGACATTTAACAAGTTTTTCTTAAGAAATATCCCTATATTATAGGCAGAGCCTGAACATGTCAAGTAAACTCTGAGCTGAGTTTGATCTGCACTCTACGATTCATTTCTATAAAACACACTGGAAAACTAAACTGTCAAAAGTTTTTGAATTTGCCAGCTCTCTCTCTCTCTCTGACATGCCACACGAAACAAACGTGAATGGAAAAGTACTTTCCATGAACAGAAATAAAATGCTGTGGAGTTTTAAAATGACGTTTACCAAAAATCCCTTCAGAAAATCTACTACAATAATTAAGATTTCAGTGTGATTAAGCATCTTGCACATGAGCTACGAACTGTGTACTGTGGATGTTTGCATATTTAGAATTTTCTTTCACGTCAGCTTGATTTCTATTCGCAGACAGCGACGAATTGTCAATTTATAATTACCCTTTTCTCCATATTTTCCTCAGCCGTAATCTTTCACACAAAAAACACAACAAGAGTGGTATAATATTGAGGTTAAGTTGCGTTGGAACAATTTATTCGTCGCGAATAGAGTTTGACAGTTCGTAGCAACCACACTGCAATTCGTTACTACCAAATTGTTTTTACAAAATCCTCTTGTTTTAGAGAACAAAATTCAAATAGTATTATCCTAACATAAGTGTCAATTGGTTTCTTATAATTAAAATATGTTTTTGTTTGAAATTGACTTTTTGAAATGTGTAAAATCACGTTTGTTTGTCCATTCGTTCATTCGTTGGTCGCTCGCATGTGTAAGGACCTTAACTTGAAGTTTTCACCATGAAGCCTAGTACGCTGCTGATGCGAAACGAAATTTTTCGGTGGTCTCCAAGTGCAGAGCGAAATGAAAACGAAAACCACAGCGGAAAAATATTTGTGGAGAGTTCTGTCTGGAAGTTGAATTTCACTGCTTGTCTTCATCACTTGTTGCACATCACCAATAACATCCTGAGTTTCCGATTCAGAAATGCAATGTTGGAACACATTAGACAAATCCATTTTATTTTAAATTTTAAATCAAATATAAATCAAAGTCAAAACACCGAAAGTCACGAGTAAACAATTTTTTTTTCAATAAAAAAATTAAACGTCAAAATTTCGCAAGCAATTAATGTGCTGGGCAATTAAATTGAGAACGAAAAGAGTGGAGAATTGTACTAAGAAATCTAGTACAGCTCTCCACTAAAATGTCACATTTCGTAGTTCAGCAGCGTACTGAAAAACGAAAAGCACAGCGAAATTTTTCGTTTATGATTTCGTCATGTCATTTTTGTATGGGAAATTTCGTTTCGCATCAGCAGCGTACTAGGCTTGATTCACAATTCCGGGATTTTTTTTCGTATGGGTTCTAAAAGCCAATTTTAAATATCTGACATAAAAAACAATTAAAATCAAGTTACCAAACACACCTAATTTTACTGCTACCTAATTGGTTGCTTCAATATCAAATAGATAGGGTTTCTGGATACTTTTTTGTTAGTGTTTCACGTGTAAAAGAACAGCTGATTTAGCAAATGGTTTTAAATAATAGGTTCTTAAGAGCTTATGGGTTCGAATTCTTAATGGCTTAAAATTTGAGTTTTCGTATTATTTTTAATAAAAATAAATAAATAAAAGTATATCTTATTTATATTTTAACACAAATTTGACACATCTGCTTATTTTCCCTAGTAAACGTCACTTAAGGGAAATTTGCTTTTATTGTAATGACATTTTGCACTTTTTTAATCTTTGAACCAAATTAAATTCAACTCTCAAAAGTCACAAGAACCTCACATGATTAGAATCCAAATATTTTGTCCTTCAAGCATTTATCTTTAATCCTTAACAATAATTAATAATCAACTAGCATTTTGAACTAAAATGGGTATAATTACAACTCATAATAATTATTGCTCAACCTTCGGAAATCACGCCTTAAATTTATACAAAAAGGACCAAATTATAAAACTTAACTCATAAACCTTTCCCCTTTTATTATAGACTAGAACTATGTTCCTCATTAAGGATGATCTCATGTTTCTGTTGCGTTTTAATTTAAAATACCAAAACCCTTTCATCTTATCCTTGTTATAATCAAAGCTATTTAAATGATAAACCTATGTTTAAAATACAAGTATAAGAATATGACTCCAACATATTTGCTTTTTGCATCAATAAAAACTAATTGCAGTGCGTGATTTCGAGGTTAAATTATTCTTAATCCTTTTTATATACACCCACTTTCATAAACTCGTACATAGCTGTACTGAAACTGAATTACAAAAGCAAAAGCTATATGGTGTTCAAATAGCATAGTAATTAATCTAGTTCAGTGATGTTGGAGTTTATATTATTTATGGTTAAATGTTTTATGACTTTGTAATTATTATCAAGGCAATATTCTACGTAACGACGACATGACGAGAATTATATGTTCCAATTCCAATTCTAATTCCAAGGTGTTGTTTGATTGTGATTGATGGCTTTTTATAAAAAACACCACAACAATACAAAAATAGTGATTCCGTGGGAATTCAACCAAATGGAAGTTTACTTTTTGAAGTTTTGTGGTAAATAGCTGAGGTGGAATCAATTAGCAACCGTTTTTTCTTTTTGATGGATGAAATCAAGCTCCCCACCCTTCGTCGTTCAATTTGAAACATAATGAGGATAGGTATAGTTTTTGAAAAGTATAAGTCAGTTATTGTCAGATTAAGGACTGTGGAGAAAGGTAAGTTTTGAGGTGTTGGTGTACAAAATTTTAACCTTCTTCATTGTTCCTTTCTAAGATTTCAACTGTCAAGTTTGACAGATTTGTTGACAGTTGGGAATGTCAAACTATGTTGACAGTTCTGTTCACTAAGGTTTGGCAATTCATCATAAATAGGCCAACTTTTCTCAAACTAAAACCTTCCATGAATTAGGAGGAAAAAGTAAACTTACTTATTCTGCTTTCAAATCGTCGTGGTACAGAACTTTAAGATGGCAACACTTTTTCAATTTGTCAGCTGACAAGTGATTTATTTTTAGTTTCGTTTAGCATTTCTACAACATTTCGAAGTTGTACAAACTTATTTTGAAAATTATGGTTTTGTTTGAAATACGTATAACTCTAAAAAAACACCCTTTACAAATAAATCAGATGTACACATATTTCAAATTTAAACATTTTTAATAAAAAGTAAACTCTTTTCCTCCACGAGAGGCAAACAGTTTTTAACTCAAAGGTCCTTGTCCAATGTCCAGTCTGTAGAGAGCAGTTTGATAAAACTGTCAGATTTGGTAGTATAAGGTGTGAGAAGTTTTCATGATTGTTGTCTATTGTTTGACAGTTGAGAATGTCAAATTGTGTTGCCCTTTCTGTTCATTAAGGTTTGGCAATTCGTCATAAATCAGTGGTTAGGGTAAATAAAGGTTGTAAGATACAATTTGTGTATTCAAACCTAGGTTGAACCTCATTTAACTCACAAATAAAAGCTATTGTGCAAGTCGCCCTAAGTTAAATGTCTTTAAAGAGAGTACTTATTTATTTATTAATTTATTTAATCTACGAGCTAGAAGCTCAACAAATCTTAAAATCTTAAAAATAAATAATACAAATCATTTTTCAATTTGTTTCTAGGCCGTGCTATGCCAATATGACTAATTACTTCGTTGAATTCCCTAACTGACCTTGAAACTTTTTCATTCATTCCATAATTTGTCCTATGTTTAGGTTGAAAAAGAAGGTATCTTTCTCTCAATGGTCTAATCGGGGCATAAATACAAATTAACGATAGAAGGTTAGGACACTTTATATGGTTATATAAAATATCTCGCACAAATACTATATCATGAATAGTTCTTCGAGATTTGAGAGATTTCAGACCCAGAAGATTACGTCGAGCTTGAGAATCTGGACAAAAATTCCAGCGCATTTTACAAAACACATATTTTGTGAAACGATTCTAAACTTTCTGAATTCTATCCGAAAACGTTTGTTGGAAAGGATTCCATATGACATCAGCATACTCAAGTAATGATCTAACTAATGAGTTATATACAGATGTAAGCGTATATAAAAGTCAGTTGAGTTTCTTTTAATGAAACCAATCATAGAGTTGGCTTTAGCGACAATAGCATCCACGTGCGGAACAAATCGAGCCCTTCCCGCCATTTTATCGTAAGCGACATTTTCAATAAAAAAGACAACTTAATTATTAAAATTTGCATAGAGCCTTGAAGGCTATTGTCATGTCTTAACTTAAACATAGTTAATAATTTCCAATACTGACTATGGGTACAAGTTGTTTCAAAGACCAGCAGTAAGCTTTTGATTTGTCGTTTACGATAAAATTTATTTTGGGGCTTACGATAAATTGACGGGAAGGGCTCGAAATGTAAGGAGACACCCAAATCCTTTACTGTAGCAGTTCTCTGAAGAGGGATACGATCAAGAGAACACGAAAACTCATAAGTTGTGAGTTTCCTGGAGACAGAGATAGTGAAGCATTTCTTGACATTAAGTTTAAGACAGTTAACCAAACACCAGTTTGATAAATGATCTAGGTCTATTTGGAAATTAAAGCAATCATAAATGGAATTCACTTTTAAAAATAATTTAAAATCATCAGCAATTATGAGACATTGGCTGAATTTTTTGTTTTGCAAATATCATTGATAAAGATTATTAATAAAAGTGAGCCAAGATGACTACCCTGGGGAACTCCTGAGGTACATTTAATAGATCTTGAGGTGTGATCGTCAAGTTTAACTTTTGTACCCTATCAGTTAAAAAAGATTAAATCCACTGAAGGAGATTAGAGTGAGTGAGAGTATGTTGTGGCATACAGAATCAAATGCCTTACTAAAATCCGTGTAGATAGCGTCTACTTGACTTTGACTTTCTATACAGTTAATACCGAAAGAGGAAAAACATGCGAGATTAGTGATAGTTGCGATCTACCCGAAATAAACCCATTCTGGGTATCACTTACATGTTCTTTTACGAAAAAATCCAGTTTGGTCTTTACTAAACTTTCGAGCAATTTAGGAATTCTGGACAGCTTACAAATGCCTCTGTAATTTTCAACATTATTTTTCGAACCAGACTTATAAATTGGGATCAGAAAAGAAGATTTCCATTCGTCCAAAAATATTTCGGACAATAAATATAAGTTGAATATAATTTGCAAGCATACAGAACTAGCGCATTTTTTTAAGACAAGAGCAGGAATGCCATTGATACCAGGAATGTGAGAGGGTTTAAGATTCTGAAGACCATTTAGTACATCAGAGAATTCTAAGTGTATTGAGCCAATATCTATTTTAGAGGTATAATATCTGAAAGAAAAACCAAGTTTCCTTGTGAAGTTGAGTAAACTGATTCAAAAAATTGAGCAAAAATATCAAGAGTTTTATTAATGTCAGTAGAATATCCCCTCTAAAAGTCATCGTAGTTGGAATGCCAATTGATTTCCTTTTAGAATTAATAAAACTACAGAATCGTTTTGGATCACTTTTCAAATTAAGCTCAATATTCGATATATAATTCCTGTGCAAGAATTTGCACGTCAATATGTTCAAAATTTCAGCCAATCTGTTGTAAAAACTTTAAGCTTTTAAAATGGTTGGGGATGAAGAGTTATTATTTGTCTAATTATTTATTTCTTTATTTTCTTCAATTTAATTACTTATCGTTACTAAACTAAAGTCAACATTACTTTAAAAGAAAAAAAAACTTTCCCCAAAAGAAGATTTTCCAAGTTTCAAAAATTACTGTAGTAATACCGTTCTTATGAGTGTTTGTGATGCTCCAAACAGGGAATTCAAACTTTTTCAATGCTTCTTCGAAGGTACGTAAGTATCTTACGTACTTCCTGTTGCAATAAAAAGTATTTCCCAGTTTTTCCCAAAAAGTTTATATTTTTGTTTTTAACTTCACGATTATATTGATATAAGTGATTTCTTTTCTGTTGTTTGTCTCGAACGAAAGAAAAAATGAGTTTCATTCTCAAAACCTACACTGAATTGAAGATAAAAATGAAAAAGTTTCTTTTTTTATTTCTTTTTATACAAATAAAAATGGTTAGTATAGAATTCACTGGATAAAAGTTTAAACTTTTGTGATAAATAAAAATGTACTTCTTTAACTTTTTTGGACAATGTTCATCTTTTTTTGTGCATACCTATGTTTTGGTAACTTAGTGTAAAAGTGCTTTAAGTTTTTGAGAGGAAAAACAGATTTGATTGATTTAAAGTGTTTTGCTTTATTATGAATTTTTTGACAGGTATTTTAGTTCTTTTTCACTTACTTAAGTCAAACTTAAAATTGAAAAATCTAAAGCTGACCCCAAAGGCATCCCTCAAGTTTCCTTTGTTAAAATATCAAAAAAATTAAGATTTCGGTTCACTTGAATCTATTTTTAAAAGGTTTAAGATGCCCCTGACATGAAATGGACTCCTGATGTAATTTCAAGGTTCAATAATTCACAACAGATTATTTTATTTTTATTTTTGTTTTCTATACTTACTTGCATAAAAAGTAATCTTGTATCTTTTTGTGTTGTAGGTTGTATGTTGAATGTATATTAATAAAATTGAAAGGTGATTGAATCGAAAATGACTTGGCAAAAAATACAATGACCTCTCTGATATAAAAATATAAAATGAACACATCATGTCACGTCATTTTATGTCAATTTCTCATTCCATATTTATGGACGAGTATGTCAAAAGTGATTAATTTTCGAACATAAAGTTCATACTTTAATATGAAAAGAAATTAGAAAATTGTATGTACATCCAAGATTGGTTTCCAATTATAGACTAAAAATATAATGTCGTCAGATTATCAGGAAACGATGACAATGTAATATTAAATAAATTTTGTGTCATGACATTTGACATATAAAATATACTATTATTTTTTTAAAATTTATTTTTAGGCAATCATTTGAATGCAATCTTTTTGTCAATTAATTTTCATTCTTCCTGACAGGAATAAGAGGCGTAGAAGTTTCTGGGAAATGTATTGTCAATTAATATTCAACCGTCAACTTTAATAGTAAAATAGGTCATTTTATGGCAATTGAAAACTCTTATATGTTTCGAAAATCTTAACCTATTCTCGAGGAAAATCACATTTTCAAGATCTACACATATCTGGTTTTGGTTGGTTTGAGATTTTCTAATGTTTTAAAAAAAAAATAAACTTTTAAGGTCATTTTAGTCAGAGCTTTTAATTTCTATTTTAAATCTAAGCGATCTTCCTGGCGGTCCTTTTGTGGTACAATAGAAGAAACTTCCGAGGCCTCCAGGCTACGAAACATTCTGTCTGAATTTCTGCTGGACAATTTCAAGTGAAGAATCGTTGAACTTATTGCTAGATACTCACTTTCCTGGTAGCTTCCTAACCGGAACTTGTAACAATCAAATTCGTTCAAGTTTCAATATAACGTAACATAATGGGCTCTCAACAGCATCAAACCATTTAAATCTGCAGGACCAGATGGCATATTACCAGTTAAACTACAAAAAGCCTCAAACATAATGCACCAATCCTTGAAGCAATATTTAAAAGCTGCCTCGGCGCGGCGGCGTGGAGAGAAGTGAAAATTGTTTTTACACCCAAAGCAGGTAATTGATCCCAAAACAACCCTAAAGATCTACGACCTATAAGTCTATCATCATTCCTTCTTAAGACTTTAGAAAGATTGATTGATATCCATTTAAGGGAAAGTATTGATACAAGACTTCTGTCTACGTCACAACATGCCTACTGTAAAGGTAAGTCTAAGGAAACGGCGGTGGCGTTTCACACACTAGTACGCACCATCGAATACCATCATTGAGCGTTCACTATGGTTGCTTTCCTTGACATTGAAGGCGCTTTTAACAACGTGGACACACCTGCAATCACATCTGCACTACCATCTCTGAACGTAGAGAGTTAGCTTGGGGAGTTAATTCATTTAATGCTGACTAGCAGAATAATTACCTAATACAAGACTCGGCAACTCCTCTGTTAGAAGATTCGTTAGTAGAGGGACTGCAGCTCCCTTTTCTTGGAAGAAAGCTATTAGTAATAAATGGAGCTTACAACCGCGAATCACGCATTGGTTGTACACATTGGTAATCCGACCGATTTGAATGTATGTGAAACTAAATATTCTCCAAGTCGTATTCTTTAGTAGCAAACAAAAATCGGTTATCATAAAACCATAATTCTCCGAATTGACGGTGACAGTCATTCCATCGTCGTTTTCGAAGAAGTAAGGTCTAATCACACCTCCGGAACAAAGAGCGCACCAAACACTTTTTGTGGATGTAATGGTCTTCCTCAACTACTCGAAGATTCTCAGAACCCCAAATACGAAAATTTGGTTTATTAACATTTCCACCGCCTGTTGTTCAAGCACCTATTCGACTTTATGTACCAAAAACCACTCTAGAAAACAATTGATACGATGATTTCGTAAAATAAGCATCGTGCCAGCCCCGTCGAGAGGGGGGGAGGGGGGAAACCCCCCGGGCCCGGGATTTTCTAGGGGCCCGTAAAATTGAAAGCAATGAGAATATACTCTATATTTATCATCAACATACCTATTTCCACTTATTTTTAGAGGCCCGAAAATTTAAAATCATTCATGCTTTCTCAATCGGGCCCCTGTTTGCATGTTATCTGCCAATCTATCAGTCACAAGCTTGCCGATCCGGACCCCTGATTATTATTGGCGTACATTTTTGTTATTATTTAATGGACAATTGGGCAACTCTGAACTATTGAAAGAAAGTTATAATAAATTGTTTCGCTTTTCCTATTTAATTTAAAGTAAATTTCAAATTTATTTTATTTTGAAAATTTTTAAAGTCAAAATAAGGGGCCCGGCAAATTAAAACAAAACACAAATATTCATTTCGGTTTCTGTTTTTATAAAGTTTCTTTTCTTCTATTTTTGTTTCTGCTGTAAACGAAATTTTTGATTCGGTTTCGGGGGACCGAAAAATCCCACCAGGGGACTAGGAATAGGAGGCGATGGCAATCTTATTGGAGAGCCAAAAATTGGTAATTTTTTGGGCATTTTGGAATTAATTAGTCATTATGACCCCTTATTTCAGAAGCACTTGAAAAAAGTAAGAATTTCACAACAAGAGCACAAACGTTTGCAAGTCCACTACCTTTCCGTTGAGATTCAAAATGAGTTCATCAAAATTTGTGCCCGACATGTGAATTCAGCTATTTTGAAGGAGATTGAAAACGCCAAATACTTCGCTATAATTGTCGATGCAACACCCGATTCAAGTGATGTGGAACAAAACACATTTATTTTGCGATTGGAATAAAATGTGTTCACCATCTAAGAACGGTTTTTGGAATTTGTCGATTGCAACAAAAAAAACTGGCACCGCAATAACTGATTTGATCTGCGAAACATTGGCAAAGAACGAAATCCCTTTAGAAGACTGTTGTGCACAAGGCTATAAAAATGGAAGCAATATGAAAGAACAGTATAATGGTGCACAAAGGCATATATTAAACAAAAATCCGAATGCCGTATATTCACCATGTGCAGCTCACAGCCTTAACTTGTGTGGAGTCGATTCAGCGAAATGTTGTACTGCCGCAATAACATTTTTTGGAGTTGTGCAAAAGTGTTGATTTGAACTTTATTCGAAACGAATGGGATCAAATGTATCTGAATGCAAAGTAGTGGCTACTGGATTGGGGGATTTTACAGAGTTGTTCCCATCGAACCGAAAAAGGCAATTAAAAAGACATTTTGCAGAAAATCGAGGAGCTGAAGAACAAATTGAAACAGACGAAGAAATAAATTTCAAGAAAAACACCTTTTACGCCATAGTTGATTCAATTATGTCTGGAATTTCTCGTCGGTTCGATATGATGAAGAATTTGAATGCTATACATTTTCATTTTTATGGCAGTTTTCAACAATGGACGAAATTGAGATTAAAAACTCCGCTACAAGGTTCATCCTAAAGTATAACTCGCATGTGTCTCAAGAGTTGAAAGAAGAAATAATTCATCTGAAAAAACAATTTTGAAGCAGAACTTCCGCCATTGTGTTTGCTCAATACTATTTATTCCCAGAACTTGAGACGATTTTCTCCAATATTTGTGTTGCTCTCCGTAGCTGTAACCGTAGCTAGTACCGAACGTTCATTTAGCATCTTTGCCAGAAAAAGAATTTTCATCGTTCGTGGCTCATCACAAGGTCGTGTTTCTGGACTTGCTACACTATGTATCGAAGCACCTTTGGCAATGAAATTGAATTTCGATGTAATTAGAAGTTGTTTTGCTGCTCAGAAAGCTAGGAAAGCTCGTTTGCAAAAAGAAAATATTTCATTGAATGCAAACTAATTCTAATGAAAACATTGTGATAATATTTTAATATAAAGAAAAACAGTAAAGAGTATTTAATGTAAACCTTTTAAATACATACAAAAAGACAAATTTCAAATACTTTTACTTCGCTCTATTTTATTTTCATAGGTAATAGATCTTCATGCTACATAATTTTTGTTTTAAATAGTTAATTGACCAACCAACATGTCGTTGGCAATATCGAATTGAATGTATGATTCTGTTCGGAATCTGATCTACTCGCATGTAGAATAATTTTCTATCCATCTTCTATTTCAACTAAACTGGACTATACCCGTGAGAAAATTATTATTTCCGTTAATTCCAACCAATTTCATGCTATTCGTAATTGAAATTAGAACGTACTATACAAGAGAGCCTTGACATTGACTATAGATCAAGTTGGTCAATAACTGCTAACTAACTAAATGTAGGAAGGTCAAGAAATTTCTACTGGAGGATTTCTAAACGAAGGTACAAATTATAGCAGAAATTATATTCGTACCAAAAACTATATTCTTTATGACTGCCTAAATTGTCAAAAGTGAGTTCAGGATGGGAGTCGAGTATGCATACAGGACCTCAAAAACAAGTACGAAATCTTGTATTTGAGAGTTTTTGGATCTCTGTGGTGAAAATTCATTCCCAATTCTTGATCGTATTTTTAATGGGAAAGAAACCTGGTAATAATTTTGACCTTGATAGCATATAGGAGTCCATCAGATGGTTAAAGATGGGCATAGAAAATCGAAAAAGTTTTAAGTCACTCCTTCAGTAGAAAAGCTACAATTTTTTGACACTCAAAGGATAAGCTGAATGCCGGCCGTGTATTTTTTCTTCACTACAACGCCACAGTTCACAGTTGATCAGTGGTTTCGAAAAAATTCAACACCCACCCTATAGCCTGGACCAAGCCCAAAGTTATTTCTATTTATTCGCTGATTAGAAAAAAATCATCGTGGGAAGTGATTTTCCAATGATAAAGAGCTCAAGTATGCAATAAACTAATGTTTTACAGAGAAGGAGCAAGGCTACTTTTAGAGGGGAAACAAGAAAATCATTTATAAAAATGATATGATTATGAGTTATGACATTGAATACACTTTTCAAGTTTTTCTCTCAATGTGTTCAAAAAATATTTCGACAGGGACCCTTCTTATTTGTTTTTTATTGGCATATCCCATCTGTCAATTCGATATACAGTCAAAAAACTTCATATTTTATCAACTACTTGTCATGTTGTTATTCATATTTATTTACATAATGCACACAAAATCAAAATATAAATTGAGTTTTTGACAATTGCATAAGCCAGAAAGACAAATATTTGTAAAAATATATTTTTAGTCATGAACTTCCTTTCAGTTAAGCGAGTTTTTAAATTGTATACACACTTTCATATTTGTGACACATAAAACTTCGAAAATGCCTTCTAGAGTTTCAATGCATCAATCGTATAAATATTCGTATGACTCAAAAATTTAAAGATAAATATTTTTGCAATTTTAGCTATTTAAAAAAAAAATACAACACAAAAATGCCCCCAAAGAAAAACATAAAGCTTTATCCTGGACGTGTATATTGATTGATATCTTCAATCCTTTTCAGCTATCAATAAAAGTTTGCTTTATGACACCAAAAGGAAGGCAATATTTCATGTCAACTTTTACAATATGCAATGCACTGTGCTGTGCTCTGTGAATGTCCTTAAAAAAGGTTTTTATTTTTTTAAAGTTAAATACCATGAAAATATTTTTTCAGAAGTTGAATATTGTGGGTATTTTAAAAATAACTCGAGGCAAATTTGTCGTTTTAAAAATGTAAATAATTTTGAACCAACGAAAAAATAAAATGATTACCTACCCACGAAGGGATGTTGTTGATGTAATATGAAAAATAATTTATAAATAGAATTCCTGTCAAACTGATTTCCTTGGAAGTTCTTTTTAATACTTCCTTAAAGGAAATACCCACCTACCTATAAATTTCCTAAAAATACATATAGCCTGATTTATAACACCTTATTTTTCATTCAATCACGAATAAATATGGGACAGGGGCTTTAACTTTAGCTTCGTTAAACTGTGCTCATTTATTTATGATATGTATGCATATCTAACTATTTTCGACGATAGGGGGCCAAAAAGCAACAACAACATGTAATTTGTCTCCGCAGTAAATTGTCATAAAAATGCTAATTTCCTTATGGGAGGGCCAATCAGGCTCAGGCTAACAAAATACGAAATGCCACAAAACTCTTGACTAAAGAATTATCACCTGCAGCCATTTTTTGGTTTGAGTTTAAGTTTGAGGTTAGACATTAAAAAGCCAAAGGCTTTTGGTCTTTGGTACTTTGGTTCTTTGGTCTTTTTAATCTCAACTTGAAATCTTTTCTGTTGTAGTCGTCGTCGCCTAACCTAACCGTTGCCATCATCCCCAACCTTCAAAAACCGCCTCCTATCGTGTGCTCAGATGATGTGATTAATTGGGTGTTCGTAGGCGACAATAAGTTTTACTATACTCGTAGCATTGTTGGAATATTAAGGCAGAAGGACTTCTAGGATATAGTACCTTACCTACCTCTTAATCCCCAACCTCATAGTTAAAAAAGGGTTCTCGTCGTCGTCGGTCGTTGTCGTTGACTTTGTCGACTTTGAGCTTTTGGGGTTTGTTGGATTTAATTGAGGCGCAAGTAAATGAGTTGTTGATTTTAGAGTGAGATTAAGGTTGGAAGAAAAAACATGAATTTAATAACAGAGATTTTTATCATGAGGTTTGAATAAATGAATGAACAAAATTATAATTAAAACACAGCTATTGAGAAATGAAAATTCTTTTCTAAGATAATACTAAATTCTTTTGCATAAACTCAACCTTTTCCTTATTTTTGGTATTCATTAGATTGTGTGAGAGCTTCGAATAGAAAACACCTTTTGTACGAACCCTTAACCTTTTTTTTTCATTCATAAAAAATCACCCCCATGTTTTTTAATTTTTATTATGGCGTCATCTGATGGGATATACATTTTTGAATATGTTTTTTTTTCCTTGTTTTACGTAAAATATTGAAATATTTTTCAAAGCTTCTGTTTTTGGCTGTCATGGTCATGAATAGGGAGGTCTTTTTAGGAGAGTATACGAAAAAATTTAAACCTTTGTTGTATTGAACAAAGGATTTCTTTTACTTTGAAAAAAAAAGGTCTTTGAATTGGAATTTAATATTTGTCAATTCACTTCCTTAGATGTGTTTTTTTTTATTTTTCATCCTTGGAGACAAGGAAGATTGATTCTTTAAAATTGGCTGTGAAATGAATGAAAGTTTCATCTTACGCAATAAACGCGGTGGAAGCGTAGACAACAATTTACATGTAAAACAAAAAGTTTCAATTCATTCTATTCTGAAATAGAAATTTAAATTCTCTTAGGGATGACAGCAAAAGAGAAAAGACTTGAAACAAGGATTATTAAACGAGTTATCGTGTGCAACATCAAAAACGAAACATACATATTCTGTTTGACACCACCTGAGAAAGCTCTTAGTGAATTTTGGGATAAGTTCATAGAGAGTATTTTCTTGTACACATCAACTCGATTATTGCAACACACAGTAATTACATTTGCATTAAACTAGTTGAATAAAAGAAGAGTTTTTTGAGTTTTAACACCATTACATTAAAATAATGAAGTCAAATTTTGTAACTTTGTTTAGCTATTTCGAACTTTACTACTATTAAATTGTGTTCCTTAACGTAAAATAAAAACATAAGAAATGTAGTTTCTTGTCTCAAAAAATAATTTGCAGCCCAAAATACAAGTAGCCCAATTAGTAGCCCAAAAAGTAGCCCAGAAAGTTGATACAAATATTAAAAGAAAACAGAGGCTGGGATGCGACCCACACTGATAACTTCCCATCCCGTCTGTCGATTTGTCTTTCTTAAAAGTTTGTCCATATGTATCAATTTTAACCAAATTTGAGTACTATTTTTTTTTTAGATTTTATTTTTTATGAAAAAAACGGACAGTTGGATTTTTACAAAAAAAATACTGAATATCGAAAACAATATTCTCTGTGAAATAAAATAAGTTTGAAGCCAATATTTTTAATTTTTGAAAAGCTATTTGAGTCGAAAGTAAATTTTTACCAAGTTTTAGTATTGTTTTTTTTTAGGTTTTTATTTTTTGTAAAAAAAAAGTTAATTCGATTTTTCTCAAAATTTTATCGAATGTTGAAAACAATATTTCTTATAAGATAAAATTAGTTTGTAGCTAATGTCTCAAAGTTTTGAAAAGATATTTACGTCGAAAAACAATTTTTACCAACTTTTATACATTTTTTTTAGGTTTTTAGTTTTTGTAAAAAAACTGTCAATTCGATTTTTCTCAAAATTTGCTCTAATGTTAAAAACAATATTTTTTATAAGTTAAAATTAGTTAGAAGCCATTATCTCCAATTTTTGAAAAGATATTTGAGTCAAAAATCAATTTTTACCAACTTTTATTAATTTTTTTTTTCCAAAAATATACTTGTTTTGTATCACGTTGCAATATACAATATAAAATTTAACTCAAGTCTCTAGCGTCTATGGTTCATGAGATATTTAGGGTTAACCAAAATGTTCACCTTTTTTTGAAACTGCTATGGTAAAAAAACCACCCATGCAATTTTCTTGAGAGCCCTTTCTGCATCTTTCTGCTTTATTGTCTGCATAACAAAATTTATTTGAAGTCATCTCTTCTGGTTCTTGAGCTATGGACAACGAAAAAAACGTCGCGAACGTACGGACGTACGAACGTACGAACGTACATACACACGCACGCACAGACATCTTTCTAAAAATCTTTTATTTCGACTCTAGGGACCTTGAAACGTCGAGAAATGTCAAAATTTTCAATTTGACAAGTCGGACCCATTACAATAACTTCCTATGGGAAGTTAAAAACAATCACAATTTATTTTTATTATTTAGAAAATTTCTTTCAAGATAATGAAGATTGAGTATATGTTGATTTCGGACATTTTGTAAAAAGATTGCCCAATTTCCGAATAGTTGCTCAATTTGACAGTTGTATCGTTTTTAGTAGAAATACCACCTAAAAGTTCTTTTGCTTAAAGACACCAAATATAATTTAACAAAGTTCTTGCAGGCAAAATTCTTCTTCAAAAAAAAACCAATACCATTCAATAGTTTCCTTATAGTTAGTAGAATGAGCCACTTGAGTCTAGCATCTAGAATCTAGTGTTTGACACCTTGCTTGTGAAACGTAGGTTCTAGAACTTTGTGCTTAAAATTATTAGCCATTACAATTATTTCATACCTAGTTTTTAGGACTGAAAAATTAAAATTGTGTTTCTAGAATCAATCAGCCTAAAGCTAGTATCAACAATCCCGTTTTAATTATCTTAAGATTTGGTATCAAGCCAGAAGTTTTTCTATTTTTCCTTTAAATCAGGTTTGATCAAAAGTTTTTGTTTGGTGAAACATTTTTTCAACTCAACTCAAAAGTTATAAATACAATTAAAGGAAAAATAATAAATATTGAGCCCTAAACAGGGCCTGAACTGTCAAGCTCCATATTGTGTTTCCTTATTATTTAGTGTGTTCAGAACTTTAAAGTTGTATTATTCTTTTTGTGCAGAAGATGGTAATTAAGGCGTAATCAAAAACCACCTCGCGAAAAAGACCAAGTGCTGTGAGTAAAATACATAGTCTAATTAATTTCAAGCCTGTTAATTGAGGTAAAAATGTATGCATATAAATTCTTAAAAACATTTTTACAAAAAAGGTGAATTTTGTGATAGATTCTACTTTTTTAATGACAAAATATCAAAAAAAATGAATTTCCAATTCATTTTCGTTTAAGTTTTCAGCTCTCAAAAATTATAATTATATAATAAGTGCATTTCAAAATTAAAATTTGTTTGCTTAGAAAACTCTGTTCTGAACATGTTCTCAAGACTCAGAAATCAGAGCTCTAAACTGAAAAAGAAGAACACCTATCGTGAAACTCTTTGGGAATTTTGTTTCCCTGGAAAAATTGTATTGCCCATCGAAATGAATTTCCATTAAATGAAAATCGAATTCAATAAAATTTGTTTCCTGCTACCAACTTTTGGTCGTCATTTTAACGTTTTCAGGTCTTTAAGAAAGGGAAACTTTCCGAAAAAAAATTTTATAAGCAATAACTCCACAATTGTTTTGTTGGTGTTTTTTTTGGTCATCCCTATTTTTTTAAATCCAACTCTGAAAACCTGGTGGTTTAATGTTGTCTTTAGTTTTCCTAAAAAACATTACCGTTCAACAATAAGTTTTGAACTAATTTAAATACGTTTTTCATAGGGCATTTAGCCCCCATCCTCTTCCGTAGACTTCCTTTAAAATTTAAAAATTTCCTTTTCTCCCTCAAAAATAGTAAAATAAAGTCCACAAAGAGTATCCAGTATCACAAAGAGGAATCTCTATCGGATCCACTTAACCTTTGAAAAACACAAAATTTAACAAAGTTTTTATTTGAAAATCTTTTTTCTAAAAAATAAGACGTGTTTTGAATGCGATATTCTCTTGTTGCCATCACGGAAAAGTATCAAATTCTTATCTCTCTATTCCTTGTTCCGGAACTCTGGAACTCTGACATATTTTAATTTTTGGGTTACGGGAAAAGGGATGTCTCTTTTTCCTCCAAACGAACGTGTAAATTCACAATTTTAAATTAAAGCCCACCTCTCTGTCCTTTTAACCTAGAAAACACGGGCTTATATTTGCCATGGTACATTGGTCTTTTGACTTTCGATGCGAAAGTGAAATATGTGCCTTGGCCATTTTGAACCTATCGCCATCTGTTGTCTCAATTAAAAGTCCATTGGTTTCATGCGTGTGTCTGTATGAATATGAAGCAACCTATATATACGTCGCGGTGGCGGCAGAAGCGGGCGAGCGTATTTCAAATTAGTAACAGCCATCAGGACAGCCGCCTCAAAACACATAATACATAACATTCATAGGTATGTCCCCAGGAGCTCTGATTGTACCTATTGAATTCCCATTTTGTTGCATGCATCAGGTGAATGAACAAATTGTATTGCTTTAGCTTTAGCTTCAGTTGCTGCTCCATTTGTGGCAATTACATGTCTGGAACTGGAGTGTGGTGATTTGCTTTATGGGAGACAGTTATAAACGCAGTTCACATTTTAATTGGATGCAAAATGAGTTTCTAAGGGTTTTTGGTGTCGCATCCCTGTTTGTCTGCCTCATGAAGTTGAAAAGGGTTTTTCCAAACGAATGGAGAGACACTATAAATATTTCAAGACTGTATAAAGCAATTGAGTTGGTTATAATTGCAATTTATGGACGTTTCCAACCTTTTAGGAAAAACGATGTAGTTTAGATAGAAAATTGTTTTAATTATAGGTAATGTACATAGGTTTACATTCTGCCTCTACATGTGGTTCAAATTAAATTGCATACCTTCTTTGATATTGAAATGTGAGAGGCTAGAGATTTTAGTGGAAGATTTTATAAGTGCTTCAAACTTCTTTTATATCGGTGAGAATAATGAAATAGGTGATAATTTACACTTCTATTCTTCAAAATTTCTCTTTTCTTTAAGTAACTTTCAAAAATCTACTAAACAGAAATTTCAAAGCAGTTTGACATTTTCAACTGTCAAATCATTGAAATATCTCATGCAGCTACTAAAACACCCTTTATATTTCCAACTAAAAATGCAAGTATTTCCAAACGTTAAAAATTGTCTTAGTGCAAGTTTTCATAGAATAACGAAAGTATTACCAAAACAAATTCTATAAATTGTTTTGAAAACTATAAAAAAAAGGATCAAATAAAGTGAAGCTGTCGGAAAGCGTTTTTGATGCGT
Source organism: Eupeodes luniger (assembly GCA_951509635.1). NCBI lineage: Eukaryota > Metazoa > Arthropoda > Insecta > Diptera > Syrphidae > Eupeodes > Eupeodes luniger. The sequence goes on from OX608074.1 coordinate 5,206,855, forward strand.
TAAAAATTGTATATATTTCAGTTAAAGAATATAAAAATAGAATGGAAAGAAAGCAGCTTTTCAACATAGAGTACACTTTAATATATGTACATATATTTTGGTGTTCAACAAAACTTGTCATCCTTCGTATTCAAAAATAAATCTCCATTTAAATGAGAATAAATAAAAACAAAAGAAAGAATAGAATTTTTTTTGTACAGTTATATAGTTTTAACTATTCTTCATCCAACAAAACGTGGACTGCATCAGCATCAAAAAAAAAGTTTTAAAAAACTTCCTTCTACCTGGTCTTGCCTCTGTTTTTTTATTTAGATGCATTTTTTTTTGTACAGTCGAGCTAAAGATAAATTCCATACCTTTTATATCAAAATGTTTTTATTTTTCTATTTTAATTTTAATCATATGAAATTAAATTCTCTGGAAATAACATTCATCTTCTGGTAGTTCTATAATTTAAAGACAAATTCAAAAAGAATTTATTTAAAAAAATTGAAGAAACCCACGAAAACGAAACTTATCTTCAGAGAAATTTTTTAATTAAATTACTAAAGTTCGAAATCAAAAGAAATAGACAGGGCACAAGAACGTTTTTGACTTCTTATACCAACTTTAAGTTTTTATAAGTCTAATTGATTTCTATAAAGAACTTTATTTTATTGATTCTTTTTATAGCCTGTAAGGCTTGACCCTTGGGTTTCAATCAAGGCCACTAATCCTAGTGAAAAATTGATAAAATTATATTCAATAGTTTCATTTGTCATAAAAATTGCTTCCCTCTCTAATCGTCACAAAATCAAAGGTTTTCCTCTCATATGTAGGAAAATCTCGAAAATTAGTCGAACTGTTTTATGTCACTATTTTTATAGTGGCTATAGCTGATATCTAATCTATTGACGCCGAAATAAATATAGGAATAACAAAATAAAGAAGGTTTTTAAGATAAGCATAGAAAATGTTTGCTTTCCTTTTAATGTTCGAATCAAAGTCGTAAGTAATCATAAACACAAAAAAGTTTGCTAAACTTCGGTAATTTTATCGCAGAAAACAAAAAGATACAAATTTTTTTAACTCTATCCCTAAATTTGTGATCGACTCCTTTAATTTTACAAAAAATAACTCCCAAAATATTTCAAAATACGTATCTTCATTATTGTCAATTTGTTTATTCAACATTTCATCGACTAAGTGCTTCCTGCTGCTCTTGAATTCACAAAATAAAATAAAATGGATTAAGAAGTTTTACACCATACATAATACTCCAAACTTTTATGTACCTTCTAATCAAGGACTTTGAGAGAAAGGGAAGTGCTAGAAATAAACAAACACAAAAAGGCAACAAATTTTCTTTGAGGCAGTGCCACACACACAGTCTCTAATCTTCCTGAAGCTAACAACCCGATCCAGAACTCTATCCCTAACACCAACATCACATTCTCATCTTCTACTCCTTAAAGAATCCTTCCTTTAAGCAACACCAACTCCAATACTACCACATTGAGTCAAATCACATTAGTCGCAGTCCTCAGAAAAGTTAATCAGTAGCAAATAGATATCCTGACGATTATTTTTCAGGATGAGTGTTTGTATTTTGTGAGTATTTTCTTTCCCTTCTTTTTTGTGTGTATTCTCTTTGCTAAGTTTTGGTGATGTCCTGATGTCCTTGTTGAAGGAGAAATCTTATAACAGAATCAGCTCCTCGTCATATAGTCGTACTCATACTTGTATTCGTACTTTTACACAGAAATTTCGTATTTATTTGTTTACGTCCTGAGATAAAATCTCGTTTTGTGGGGATAAAGTTTCTTTTTTATCGCGTGTGACTCAAATAATCCAATATGTTGAATATATGAATGTATGAGTTCATAATATAAGAGTGTATGTGAATGTGTGGCCCTGGACAAGGTTGCCATGTCCTGAATTAGAGCAATAGCTCAATTTGAATGTATTTTTAGCCCAAAATCGTAGTAGTCAAAATAATAGCTCAATTTCAAGAAATATTCATGTAGCTTCAATTTCAATTTTTATTTATTAAAAACATACAATACAATTTTATACAATTTTATTTCATACAAATAGTTCGATAACCTTATTTAAAAATATTTGTAGCTCAAATAATAGCCCAATTTCAATATAAAATATCTTATCTTCAAATTTAATTTATTTTTATTTTTGAAAACAAATTGAAATTTAATATAAATTTATTGTTTAATTTAAATTAATAAAATACATATTTTTTGTTCATTAAAATAGATCGATAACCCTATTTAAAAATATTTGTAGCTCAGATTCGGAACCAAAAAAGTAGCCCAAATAATGGTCCAATTCTAATAGAAAATATTGTATCTTCAAATTCAATTTTGTTTTATATTTAAAAAGAATGGAAAATTAAATAAAAATTGTTTTTTCATAAAAATAGATTTAAAGCCCAGTTAAAAAACATTTTAAGCCCAAAATCAGAGCCGGAAAAGTAGCCCAATTTCAATAAGAATACTCTAACTCCAATTGAAATTTATTTTTATTTAAAAAACCATCAGAAAATAAAACATAAATTTGTTTTTCATAAAGATTGATGACGTATCGGAAGCATAATTTAAAAATATTTGCTACCCAAAATCGAATCCAAAAAAGTAGCCCAAATATTGTAGCTTAAATAAGAAATAGTTTTTGTCAAAAAACAAACAACGGAAATTAAAATATACATTTCTTATTCATAAAATTAGATCCGTAGGCCAATTTAAAAATATTTATAGCCCAAAATTTAAATAGAAAATTTAGCTCAATTTTAATAAAACTCTTGTAGATTAAATTTGAACAAGTTTTTACTTTAAAATTTTAATTGTGTGTTCATAATAAGATGAGGTATCAAAAGTTAACATTTTAAGCTGACTTGGTCGCCCTAGAAAAGATTTGGGCTATTTATAACCAAGTTATGATTGAGCTGTCATTGTCAAACTAAATTTCTTGTCGGCAATGTAGGAAAATTTTCCAATAGCTCAATCTGGCAATCCTCGACTCCCGCATCCAATCTGATTTTAGTTTTGATCTGGGAAAAATGTGTTTTTACTTTTTATCAAAAATGTGGTTACTACACTATGTTAGGAGCAAAAGCATTTGTTACTTTGTTTCGATGGAATAGTGTGGAAAATACTAGGATCCAGATTATAGAAATATGTATTTTAGCACAAAAGCGTTGAAACGAGTGTAGTTCTTCTATCTTCTCTCTACAGCTCTATAATACATAATATTGTATCTCATTGGAAACAATAATTCAAATAGTATTTTTCTACTCATTTTTGTTGTTTTTTATTGTTGTTGTTGTTGTTGTTGTGATTTTTCCATCACAATGTACCAAATTGGCTTATGTTTTGGTAAAAAGGATTTATTCACTGCTGGAATTGACTTTTTGTATTGCTTAAGTTATTCATTACACTTCTGTCTAACATGAAATAGGTGGTCTTATATTGGACTTTATGTACTAAATCTTATATATGCATGTATATGAACATATTTTTGATACTAAGAGGAAATGACATTATTTACGAAGGACTAAATGTTGTGTCTGAGTCAGCAGTATAAGGATTTTTGTTATTTAATGTATTTTGGCACCCTATGAGTTTGTATTTTCTTTTCGATTCCTGATGCAGACTTTAATGTTTCAAATAAGAAGTTATAGCCTAAAGTTTTGTCAAAATTGATACTTTCGAAATAGTCATAAAATTGGTTGAATTCAAATAAAAAAAGAACTTTAAGAACGCAGATAACAAGAATGCTGAACTCATAAACATATCTTTTCTTATTTATTGGAGACTGCATTTGGATACTTTATCTTTATAAGTTGTCCTTGAATCTTGATGGTTTTTGTCTTCTCTTAATCGATATGAAAAGTATTTTTTGAAATTGTTATAGTACAATCATTTATTAAAAAAGGACCAGTAACGTTTTTGATAGTTCTATTTTTAATTATCTCTGGAACCACTCAACAATCTTTATACCAGAATTCAATAAAATAGCAAATAGAAGATGATAAACAGTTTTTTTTACATTGCAAAAATGCTATGGAAAAGAAAAAGACAAAATATTAATATGTACAAATGTTTATTGAAAAAGTCACTAAAAACTACGAACTTTCAAGAGACCCACAAAATTCACGTTTATTCAAAGAATATTAATTACTGTTACTATCCCAAAATGTTTTTGCAAAGTAGAATAAATGAAAAACTATTATAATATCTTACTCTTAAAAATACTTTGTTTTAAGAATTTTGTTCTTTAAAATACTGTAAATGGTCGGAAAAAGTAGTATCCGTGGCGTGATGGTTAGTGCGTTGGACTGTTTCCGTGTCTGAAACTCCAAAGAACTGAAGAGAACAGAGACGTACTTAGGACAGTGCAAATAGATCCAGAAGAAGCCAGCTTTGACGATGACTTTTACATTATTGAAGATTCTAAGGAAAAAGTGGAGGCGGTGGGAGCTGCTTTCCAGCAAGTATACAAGGTGAATGCTAGCATTCGCCCCAACCACGACCTGGAAAACAGAGCCCTACTTAATCACTTTTACCTGTGAAATGATATGACACAATGGCGATCTGAGAACCGCGGTTTCATGCGGTTCAATGAAGATTCCTTGGCAAATGCCATAGCCGCCGAGCAAATGGGACCAAGTCCCTTGTTAGTGACGAAGGTTGAGGTTCAGCTCATCTTCACTGCAATAAAAAAACAAAAAGTCAGCAGGTGTCAATGGTATATCCAACGTTGTACTAACACATTTACCGATGGAGGCAATCGACATGTATACCACACTCTTCAATAATGCACTGAATAATGCATATTATCCAGTGCATTGGAAGACCGCTGTGGTTCATCCTCTCCCGAAAAATGGAAAGGACAACTCCAACCCGTCAAATCTTCAGTCGATAAGTCTTCTTCCGAGCATCAGCAAAGTTTTCTAAAAGATCATCAATAGGGCTCTGATTAAGTGGGCTGTGGACAAAAAAATAATTCCGGATAAACAGTTCGGGTTCAAGGCGGGTCATGACACAATTCATGCTGCGTCTAAACTAGTTTCTGTTATCCAATGGAAAAATCAAAACAACAATGCACAGGTGCTGTTCTGGTTGATTTGGAAAAGGCCTTTGACACCGTATGGTTAGAGGGTCTTTACCTAAAACTGAGCAGGCTTGGCATAAGCAAACCATTGTTGTATATACTTCATGATATGCTTAACGGTACAAAGTTTGTTGTCAAAAGTGGCAATGTAACTTCTACCACAACATTCTTAATTAAAAATGGTCTTCAACAGGGAGCGGTGAATTCGCCGATTCTCTTCAGCATTTACACCAGCGATCTGATAGGTATAGTCTTACAAAGGCAATTGTGTAAGCCGACGATCTAATTGCGTACAGAACGGCCCGAAAGGTTAAGTTTATTAGAATTCTCTTGCAGCGTGATTTCGACAAGATTCAGCGATATTGCTACGACTGGAAACTGAAAATTGTAAACGTTGAAAGAAATGATTCTAATAGAAAATACATACACTTTTCTGGCCCGTTTCTTTAACTTGTACTATGTATTTATGCTTTTATATTGGCGAAGGCAAGTAAAATATGTGTGAAACAACCTTATTCTTAAAGAATAATATTTTAAAATCATATATACAAAGGTACCAAGATAATACTTCTTGATAGACACTTTAAAATAGATTGTTGATTAAATATATCATATTATTTTATCCGATGCAGTGGCGCTACACGGCTATCGTTGGTATTTACAAAAGTTATAGTCATAAAAATTCATAAATATGTACCAAATGCATTAATTTGAATAAACGATAGGAATGTAATTAAAATTTTGTCAAAATAATGCGCTCTTTCGGGATCATGCACAGTTAAAATAATTTAAAAAAAAAAACTATTTCAAGATTAAAAATTTTACCTAAAAAATAAGTTTGTCTTCAAAAATTTAAATGCCATTTTATAAATCAAAAAACCCTTGATTTTTCAAAAAAAATTTCGGAAATCGTTAGATCGGTTTTTTTTTTAATTTATTTTTTATGTATACAATTTTTCAATTTTGTTCTCTGCAGTATGCAGTTGTTTAGTGATTGTAAAAATACGCTCTACATTTGAATTTCGTAAAAAAATGTTGACCCGATTTTGAGATACAGAATTTTGAAAAAAAAAATCAATATTTTTTTTAAAAATCCAAACAAAAAAAATTTCACTTTTGATAATCAAACATTGTTAAGGCAATATAAGAGCTCGTTCAAAAAAAATTCATCGAAATCGGTTCATAACTTGCTGAGAAAATTAAAAAAACAAAATAACGGTTCTATGAGCGGTACCTTACTAAAAGAAGCCAAGTTAAAAAATAAAATTTTAAAGTTTAAAAAAAATCTATGGATTTGTTTTTCAAAAAATTCGAATTTTCGTTTTTTGACCAAAAAATTTTATGGGGCCACTGTTAGTTTTGATCTTAAAAAAAAAATTAAAAAACGCCTGACGCGAATCTGCTCAAAAATTTAACTTCCAAGTTTGAACTCAATCGACCCAATGGCTTAGGATGTAGGAGCGTGGACAGACAGACAGGACAGACCGGACGGAATCGCGGGACCCACTTTTTTCGACTTCTCTACCATCGTAATATCATGTTTGATTAAAATATCGAGTTCGAAATTTTTTACGAATGCAAAACTTGCCATATGTAGTTCCTATATGTCGCAAGTAAAAAGGTCAAAAATATAATCATCACTCTACCTTTGGATGTTAAAAATTACAAAACTTGACAAAAATTTCTTAAAAATCGAATTTGTTTTATTTTTAACTTCTAAACAAACGACATAATTCATAATTTGATTAAATTTCTGTTTTAACTTTATTCAAATTTTATTTAAAGGTATGTACATATATTTTTACATTTAAAAGTAGAAAGCATTGATTATTTTTATTTTTATTCTCATTTTCCTTTCTGTATCTTTATCCCTTTTCAAGGTCCTATATTGCCATCAATTTAAGTCATCCTCAGCCTCTAACCCCTCCAATAAAAAACAATAAAAAGTTCTTAAAGAATTTTAAAAGTCATTTGCAAAACTCATCATTTTTGTTTGTTTTAGCCTTGATTATACTTTCTTAAGCTACTTTTGTGGTAATGATATTTTGTTTTCATAAAATAACGAAAAATAAATTTCACAATTTGAACCATAAACACTCATTATACGAAATCGCTTTTTGAAAATTTCAATTGAAGAAGATTAGAGTACGAATACGAGGACAAGTATGAGTATGAGTCAAAGTAATTGAAACTTTTCATTTTGGATGTCTAATGATACCTAATCCAATAATTTCATCCTTTGTTCCATTATTATTTCTTTCTTTTTTTGTAAGTAGAGACTTTCATTTATTATTGACAGCTTTATGAATTGATTTAATAATTATCATTGTAATTTCCATTGAAAAAGTCATGTTTAGTATTTATGCTCCTGGAAAACATTAACCTTAAAAAAATAAAAAAAAAAAAACAAAATTTAAATTCATATCTCTTCTTTTTGAATTTCGAAACACGAGCTTGGTGCTTGATGAATATTTACATCATTTGTCAGTTTTATTCTCCACTTCCTCTGTTGAGCTTCTCAATTTCTGCTATGCAAATTTCCTCAATGGAATCTTTTGTATACACAAATAAATAGTAGAGATATTGAATATTTGTCCACATCGAATCGCATCCTTCCATTTAATATCAAATTAATTACTCAACAGCAACATTAAACGCAAAACGATGATATCCTTAACCAATCGATTTGTGTCCTTTGCAAACATATAATTCATTTGAAAAACCAAGATCCTTCTTGTGGTTTGTTTAGGGAAATGGTTCTGACTATGGCAATGGCTATGATGGCACATTCTGCTCTTTATCGGAAAGTAATTGAATGGCGTATATATACATACATACATACATATAATAAATATATAAAGAATGAAACTCTGGAGTAGTTTGGTGACGAATATTTCTTGGTCAGCAACGCTGGCTGGCTGGAGCTGTAGCTGGGAAGCATTAATCTCGGTTAGATGTACCAACAACATTACACTCCGTCCCGCAAGTGGGACCGCACAAGTATAAGTACCTATACGTATAGAACAAGCTTCATCGGATGACAAATAACCGGGGAAAAGCTTGTGGGCAATGTGCACTTTAAATTGAAAGGACACCAAAATAAACTAACTATAGCTAAAGAGGCTACAACTACACCATCCGCCGGGCCGAGTAAAAGAAAATGTAAAGCAAGAAACAAAAAGAGAATACGAGAGCTGGGAGCTTGGAGCTAGTCTGATTTATTAGATGTAAGAAAAAGGATCAGTTTAACAGTTTGTGGTTGAGCTTGTTTAAGTTATGGTTTTTCAATTCCCTTACCGAGATAAATTAAGTCCATAAAAAGAATCGAGTTCTTTTACATTGACTAATGTTTGAACTGACGAATATTATGTTCTATAGAAAAAAGGGAAAAAGGGTTCTTCATACTCCTGTGGGATTGGTTGATACAAATTTAACTTGATATTTTCTTTAAGTGTTTCTGATTTTGGTTTAAGATTGTCAAAATATTTTTGACTATTCTAAGAAATTGGTTAATTATGTCTGAATTGGAGTTTAAGGACATATCAAATCGACACGTAACTTAAAAATGGAGAAAGAGGAAAGTGTCTACTATAGGGTGTAATTTTGGCAGTATGAAAAGAAGTTTTCATGGTTGTTGTCTACGGTTTGACAGTTGATGAGAATGTCAAACTGTGTTAACATTTCTGTTCAGTAAAGCTTGGCAATTCATCATAAGATCGTTTAACGCTAGAACAACGCTTCGAAATTGTAAAAATTTACTTTGAACAAATAATTATGTTCACGAAGTTCTTAGAATTCTTCGTTTTTATGACTACGTAACGTATTGACTTTTGATAATACTTTTAGGATTTTAAAACTAAAATATTTGACATAAGAGTTTTCACTGCATTCATTTTAAGACTTATTCAAAAATTAGCAGCTATCGAAGAGCTTTAAGGTAACATATAACCCATAATCCCCATTGAACTAACCCTTAACCTTTTAATAACCTATTTAACTAATTTCCTCTAAAAAATTTAGTTACAATTAATTATTTAAAAATATTAGCATATAAATTAAATAATGTACATATGTGTTTAATTAATTTATACCTCCGTCGTCGTCCCTTATTTTATTTTCATTTAATTTATAATTTAGCTAATATCAAACCTCGTTGAGAGAATATTAAGGACATTCTAAATGAAAACGACACCCTTCATCATTATTTCGATATTGATTTTCCCAGTTTACTATATAGGTTCTATGTTTATTAGGGGACTTCAACATCGTCACCATATAATACGTATTACATAATATATTATATATTGACCCAGCAGGTTGTAATCAACAGTAATAGCCAATAATTGGGTAATTCTTTAGGCCACCGAAAGTAATTAAGTGGATTGTTGAACCTGTGGTGTGGCGATGGCGGTATAGCTGGTGTAATTTGCCAAACATCCAAACCACTGGACTATTTTGGAACATGGTTTGGGACTTGGGCAATAATAAATTAGATTCCCTCCATGTTTCTAGCTTGATAATGGTTATGATGAAAATTAATTTAAAATTAAATAATTTAAACGTTACGTAGTTGTTTAAAACAAAAAACGAAACGAACTTTGACATCTAATCTCCAAAGAATGCAAAGTCAGTGCAATTTATTTTATCCTTTCACCGCACAAGGATAATTTTGGAAACACGAAAACAAAAATCTATTATTTTCGCAACGCAAACTCTATCCAATTACTATTTCTGTCAACAAAAACCAAAAACGGAATAAATAACTCAACATTGTGTAGCTTCGGAAAATGTGTAAGATATTTTTATGACTATGTAGAATTCTATCTCCAGCTGCGGGGATGATCATTTTTCACCCCAAAACGAAGATGATATACGAGTTATTTTTGGGGGGAAAATTATTTTCCACGAAGAAGCAAGGAGGTTGAACTTATAAAATTTTAAATTATGTATATAAATTGCAAAGGATTGAAGAAAAAACCAAACGACGACGACCGACGTCGACGATGCTAACGCTAACGACGACGACGGACGTCTTTTGATCTGAGAGCAAGGAACTTAGGGCGTCTTTTTTCGTTTATTAAGTTTAAGAGATTCTTCCTTTATGACATCAGTAATAAAAAAAACAGAGATGTTCTTTGTGAGTCTCTAGTTTGATAGGAATTATTTTTAATATAGTTAATGTGCTCTGGATTATGATGTTCTGATATCTTGACCAGACGAGATGGTCGTTAAAAAACATTTAATAGTTTTTAACGCTTTGAATGAACCAAAAATGAAGTTAAATTCACATATAGAAAATTAAAGTCGTAAAATTTCTCAGTTTTATTACCATATCTTCTTTTTTTTTTGGAAACACAAAATTGAGAGTGTGATAACATTTTAATGGTAGTTTACTGGATGAAAAATTGTGTGCGTTGGAAAGATAACTTGCTTAGGAAATATATTTATAAGTCAAAAGGCTTCCCTTTAGGACATGCTTTGGAACAATAACGAGTAATAATAATAAATAATTGTAATAATTGCTTCAATGAAAATCACCATCAAAAGTTCAATGACATATTCATTACGCCAGTCGTAATATGCAGTGAAACCCGCTTAAGAGAAAAACATATCATATGAAATATATATTGTTTTCATCCAAGTATTTTTTGACCAATTACCTTGAAAACACTCTGAATTTAAGCGAAATTCATAACTTTAACTATTTTCCATTGAAAAATAAAATTTTTATGGGAAAAAAATGAATCGAACAGAACGAAAATGTTGCTGAATGCTTTCATTTTTTCTCTATATATCAATTGCATCTAGATGTTGTCATTCGATAAAATATTATTTGTATGTTATCGATTATTGAAATTTTATTTCAATTTTTACAAGGTATTATTTATTTTTACATATTCGGACTTAGTTTAGAAAACTCCATTTAAGTTAAAAAAAAAGACTGTTCTATTTTGCCTTTCTGTTAAGCTAATTTTAGTGCATAACATTTTGAGACAACGCCATGCCATAAGAGCTATATTCTGAGCCTACACTCTAAAAAATTTATATTGTCCTTAACGAATTTACAAAAGCTTAACAATTTTTAGTTCATTTTCAGAAAACGATACCAGATGATTTTTATTTTAAGCCTAATATAGTATTTTTTCTAAATACCTCGAATTTTATCCATACGAAATTTCAAAAAGTACATTTCGAATAGATGTCTCTTTTGAAGCTGTAATCTTTTGACATTTGACAAGTTTAAACTACGTTGTTACATAAATTGAACGATAAATGCTTCCACGATGCATTGAAATTGCTCAAATTCACTACAAATAGTTTAATAATTTATAAAATAAACAGTCACTAAATTTTTAAAAATTAAACTTTTTGTTGGAAAACCCATTATTAAATCAATCAACTTTTTTGGCTGAGTAAAATAAAAGCCGAGTTTTTTGGGATCTTATATTTGTTATTTTTGATAATTATTCAAAATAATTTTAAACGTAATTGTGAAAAATTTTAAAATGCATTGACAAAAAACATTAAATAAATAAACATTGAAAAAACACACAAGTACTTAAATTAACAAACATTAGTCTTAATAAATTAAAAAGAAATTCTGTCAAAATATCAGAGTTCATCTGACGACTTTTAAAATGTCGTCATAGTGTTTTGTATTTTGAACACTTCTCTACAAACACATCCATCGAGCCTCAAAGATGTATCAAACGTACCAACGTCTAAAAATGAAAAACTCGAACATTTATTTCGATACTTGACAAAAATTCAAATCTCTATACCCAGCAGGATTTCACTTAACCTTTTATCTGCCGATCAAAAACACTTTATATGAAGATATAAATCCTTCGTACGTATCACCCTACAAAACCCATTTGCATACATAGAATTAACTACTGAGTTTTTAGGGGAATTTTCATAAATTAGAGGAGAAATGACTCGCATACTTAAATGAGTTTATGAGTCTGATTTCCGGTTTAGCTTGTAGCAAACCAAGATGGCTACCGAGGATTTATATCTTTATTAGAGTGTTTTTGCTGCCGATGATGTATTTGTTATTCATATAAATTTCTTCTGTACTATGACTGAAAGTAGGACAGCAGACGCATTAGCTGTCAAAAAATAGTGGGTCGGACAATATTGTGTGTGTACCCAAAATTGTGTTATACTCTATACCCGTGTTTTGTTGGAAAATTTATCAATAGTATAGTAGGATTTTACACGAATAACAAAAACAATATCCGCAATATGAATTCTACCGATAAAAGTTAAAGTAGAATCTTACTACCGATGGGTTTTTGACATTTATATGAGTCTCGAATGGATCTTATGTGATTTCGTTCTTAAATGTTGGTACGATTGATATTGCATTTGTATCTCGATGGCTGAGTTCGTTGAGTAGTTGTGCGTTTGGAATCATGTGTTTTCCATCAAAAAAATCAAGGTAGGTAGGTAGGTAGAAATGGCGATCTCAGGGCAGACCTAGCCTGAGATCCAATTAGCGCTGTAGTGCGCCGTTTTGATACCAAAACTCGTTTGACCTGTGAAATAAAGGAGACGATTTATAGCGATTAAGTTAGAGCCATTTTGTCGCATTGAGAAAAGAGATTAGGTCTCTAATCTTTGTCTCAGATAGCTCATTCAGTTCGTGAAAGAATGCTTTCCCAAAGCATTTCATTCTAGTGCTTGCCAAGGCAGGACATTTGCAGAGGAAATGGATTATCGTTTCACTTTCTCTTTGGTCGCAGCAACTACGGCAAAAAGTGTTGTAAGAGATACCCAACTTCTCTGCATGAACTCCAATGGGCCAGTGTCCGGTACAAACCGCAACAATCCTGGCTATGTCTTGCCTTGGCCTGCGTAGAAGATCGTTTGTACGGGTTTTGTTATAGGTGGGCCATATCTTCCTAGATATAATGCAGTTGGGTAAATTGCTCCACCTTCGGTTTGATTCAGTTTGGTATATGGAAAAGATTTTACCCTTCATAGCACCAAGAGGAATGTTAACCATTTCCGCAAGAGAGCTATGAAGGGCCGATCCTTGCCTGGCTAACTCGTCAGCCCGTTCATTTCCCACGATACCACTATGGCCCGGAACCCAGATCAGGGTGACACCGAGGTTAATGTTCAGGCTCGCAAGCTCATCGCGACATTGCTGGACCAATTTAGATGAGGATGTAGCCGAGTTAATGGCTTTGATAGCTGCCTGACTGTCTGTGAAGATAGCCGCATTTCGGTTTTGGTTTGGGCTTTGTTTAAGTATTTTACATGCCTCCCTAATTGCCAGCAGTTCAGCCTGAAAAACGCTAGCAAAGTCAGGAAGCCTAAAGGATTTAGCTACATTTAGGGACTCAGAAAAGATCCCAGAACCAACTCCGCACTCCATCTTTGAGCCGTCAGTAAAGATGGTTGTATCAAAACCTATCGACACGATGTCATCCTCCCAATCTTCTCTGGATGGGAAAAAGACCTTAAAACCCCTACTAAGGCTCAGAGTAGGAGTGCAGTAGTCAGTGTCTACCGAGATAATATCTGAGGGAATCAATTTCGCTGTGTTGCTGTGACCATAAGGTTTTGACAACCAGCTATTTGATTCCTTCAGTCTAATAGCGCTGCAGGAAACTATGTATTTAATAAAAAGGTCGATTGGTAGAAGATCCATAATAACGTTTAAGGCGTCCGTTGGGCAAGTACGCATGGCCCCTGTGGTGCCCACGCAAGCTGTTCTCTGAACCTTCTTTAGCTTATCGATATTATAGGCTTTGCTAAGAGCAGGCCACCACACAATCGAACCATAAGTTAAGATTGGACGTACTACGGCTGTGTACGTCCATAAAATCATCTTCGACTGAAGTCCCCACTTTTTGCCGAAAGTTTTGCTGCAGGCGTAGAAGGCAACACAGGCCTTCTTAACCCGCACTTCAATATTTCGTTTCCAGTTTAATTTAGGGTCGAGTATAACTCCCAAATATTTTGCACTGGAAGACAATGAAAGGATTTGACCGTTGAGTCGAGGTAGCGTGAAAGGCGGTACTTTAGTTTTGGTGGTAAAGAGCATCAGTTCAGTTTTACTTTGGTTAACTCCTAGACCACAACTTGTGGCCCAGCTGCTAACTTTCTTCAAAGCTGACTCCGTGATTTCACTAATCACAGAGGTGTACTTTCCTGACACCAATAGCACCAAATCATCCGCATAGGCTACCGCCTTCACTCCACATCTCTCTAATTTAACGAGAATTGTATCCATGACTAGAAGCCACAGAAGAGGCGAAAGGACACCACCCTGGGGTGTTCCCCTACTTACGTGTTTTGTTGCGGTTGTATTGCCTAGAGTGGCTTGAATCTTCCTACCACTGAGCATGGAGATAATCCATTCTCGAATGAAGTATTCTACACCGAACTTCACGAGCGATTCTTCTATGGATTCGGTAAGGACGTTGTTAAAAGCACCTTCTATGTCTAAGAAGGTGGCAAGAGTAAATTCTTTATAATGGATTGTTTTTTCTACAGTACGCACTACCTCATGGAGGGCAGTCTCCGTAGATTTGCCCTTAAGATAAGCATGCTGAGAGCTTTCGAGAGGTCTTCCATCTAGGATTTCTCTAATATGGTAATCAAGAATGCGCTCCAAGGTTTTAAGCACAAAAGATGTTAAGCTTATTGGTCTGAAATCCTTCGCGGATTCGTGACCACGCCTACCCACTTTCGGGATAAAAACTACCTTGACCTGTCTCCACGACATGGGCACATGTTTGAGAAGGAGGCATCCTTTGAAAATTTGTTCCAGCCATGGAGCTGCCACATCATGCAACTTTTGAAGCATAACTGGCAGTATGCCATCCATGCCTGGGGATTTATATGGAGAGAAAGTATTGATGGCCCACACAATATTTTCTCTGGTTATAACGGAATTGATTTGCTCCACATGAGCTACGTTTAGCTCTGTGGTTTCACGCGGTTCGGGGTTAACGCTCTCGCAACCCGGAAAGTGCGTCTTCATCAGTAGCTCAAGAGATTCGGCTGGAGAGGCTGTCCAGGTACCATCAGGCTTTCTTAGAAATGAAGGATTACAATGTTCCTTCGATAAAACTTTGATGAGCCTTGCGGAGTCCTTTATGTCTTCGATTGATTGACAGTAATCTCTCCAGCCTTGTCTTTTGGCTGATGACAGGGCTTTCTTGTAAATTTTAAGAGAGTCCTTATACGGTTGGTAAAACTTATGTTTGTGGCAGATGTTGAAGATTGTCCTCGTCATTTTCCTAAGACATGGACAGTTCTTCATTCCACCAAGAAGGAAGGGTTTTACGGCTGTATTTAACTGGGCAAGAGACTCTAAAAGCTTTACTTATAGAAGTTTCAAAGGTTTTCACCTTTGATTCAAGGTCTGCTATCGATTCTGCGAGATTCGGTAAGTTGCTCAGTTTGGATTTAGCAATTTGACTGAATTTCTTCCAGTCAGTTCTTTTGGGATTTCTATAAGGTGGAGGGTTTTTCGACTCGAAATTAATTTGAAAAAGAATCCATTTGTGATCCGAAAACGAATTCAAAGGGGAAACTCTCCAATTCTCCACTAATAAATTACGGTTGTTTACTAAAGTAACATCAAGCACATCCTCCCATCCATCATAATTTTCCGAGCTCGGAAAGACGAAAGTGGGAGTATTGCCTCTGTTACAAATGGTCATATTGTGTGCAATAATAAAATCAAAAAGTGACTCACCTCGTTCGTTGATTTCAGAGCTTCCCCAAAGGGTATGCCGAGCATTCGCGTCGCCTCCGATCAGAAGATTTGCCTTATCAAACATAGATTTGTTTATAATTCTGCGCACCTCCTCCGGAGGTGATGGTGAATTGTGGGCTGAGTAGAAAGAGGCCAGCAGCAAACCCCGTGTATTTTTATCTTCGAATCTGACAACTGTCAGATCAGGAGTGCTAAAATTTGGACATAAAAAACCTTTTAAATGTTTCTTAGCTAAAATACAAG
Organism: Eupeodes luniger; assembly: GCA_951509635.1. NCBI lineage: Eukaryota > Metazoa > Arthropoda > Insecta > Diptera > Syrphidae > Eupeodes > Eupeodes luniger. Next base: position 5,222,945 of record OX608074.1, read on the forward strand.
TTCTGGGATTACCTTGGTCTTGGTCTGCGGTTTTATAAAAGAGGTCGTATTGGTTGTCTTGGAGGCCCCGCACCTTGAGGCCGTTTATCCACGGTTCTTGGATAACGCCAATGTCGACGTTTTCCTCCCTAAGGAAAACTCTCAGATTATCTGAAGCACACTTAGAATGCTTCAGATTAATCTGGACGACCTTCAGCGCGTTTTTTAATTTTTATTTTTGGCTGCAGAGCTAGGGCCCGGCAACTCGCTGGGGACCTCGACTCCGCTAACAACATCGTCAACCTCGACGTTGTCATCAGCTTTGTCGGTGTCTGCTCCCTGACTCTGCAGAATTTTAATTTTGGCATTCCTTATGCCAAAACTAAGCTTATAATCGGCCTTTTCGAGAGCCCCTAGACTTTCCTCACTAATCCTCAGAAGGTAAGAGGCGCTGGTCTTCTGTGGTTCTTCTGCCTTAATCACAGCCCAGTCGTGCATGGGGACCAGCGGATTTTGCCTCTGAAGACCGCGGATCAAATCCTGTCCGCTTGGCTTTATGCTCATGAGCGGCAACCAAATGCGAGCCTTCGGTTGTCTAGGGATGTCCTTAGCCGGGATAAGCTTGAGCTTCAAGCCCTCCCAGGCATTGCTAACCTTAGCAATGCTTTCACTAAGGAAATCCCTAGAAAACCTGTCTGCACACTTAATTACCCTATACCCCCTGAGCATCTCGCCAGAGTCAAAACTAGGGTAGGGGCCCTCACTGTTACTTATTGTGTATGAAAACACCATCTCAGAGAGCTTGCCCTCGATAGAGTTCCACACGTTCAGCAGACCTTTGCTGTTAGTGGAGAGCTCATCCACAACTGCTACTTGGAGGTCATCCCTGACAACCTCACTAAGAGTACGCAGTTGCGCTGCTCCAGAAGATGGTGCTTTCCCTGGCTTTGTCTGGCCGTCAAGCTTGCTCTTTTTCTGAGACGTGCAGATCTCTTCCTGAGATCTGTTTCGCTTGACGGCCTTTTCTCGGCTGGCCAGAAGGTTGTTGTATTCATCAACAACCTTCTGGTACTTTATTTTATCTAGGGCGTCCTTCTCATGAATCGCTCCGGTCTCTTCATTCTTGGCAATCTTGGCAAGAATAAAAGAGGCCGTCTTGAAGCGGTTCTTGAGAAGAACGCCTTCTGATGGCTTTTTGGTTCCTCGAGTTGCACTGCTACTCGAGGGTTTCGGATTTATTTGCGGTTTAGGAAGCATAGGAGTGCTATGAATAGCACTGCCTGTACTTCCTGTGGTTTTGGGTTGCTCACAAGTGCTGGAACTACCAGCGCTAAATGAGCTCCCCTTTATGGTCTCCTGGCTGGAGGCCAAAAGTTCATCCTCCAAGTCTGCGGATGGTTCTAAGTCAGTAAGGTCAAGTTCGTTCATTTTGTTTAAGTTTTGTATGTTGGTCCCACGAGTAGGTCGGAAAAAAAAGGTCAGCCCCGGCAGAGCCGATATACCGGGGTAAGGCAGAAAAATAAGACGGACCCTGCCAAGGCATCCGAATGAGCTCGTAAGCGACTGGTTTGCCCCCCAGCCTTTCATTCTTCGGCACGGATTATGTAAAACGCTCACACCACCACTGAAATTAGGGACCTCGTATCTATGGTCAAATTGCATTGCTAAAACTTGCTACTATTAAGGAGTAGGAAACTTCAACAATTCAACCTGACCTTAGCTGACCCCCATCTTGACAACGTACAAGACAACTGTGGTGATCATTACCGCCTGGCACCCACTAGGAGGGTTTGAAACGAGGATTTTTGCCGAGCCAAAAAAAAAAATCAATCAATCTATTACTGTTTATTTAGTGAAAATGGATTAACTGGGCTTATTTTGCAAGAGAAGTTTTGCAAGTTTTGATATGTTTCCACCAAAGGTTTATCTCAGGTTAGGTTAAATAAATCTTTTTGGTGTTTCCACCGCATAAAAAGATTTAAAAATTATTAAGTTCGACAAGACTTTCTAAAATGTAAATGGTGTTTCAATGTTTCTTATGAAGTGCAAGTGAGATAGTTTGATTCGTGTTAAACAATAAAAAACTGAATAGTTCAGCACCATATAAGAATATGCTACCTACTCCATGAGCAATTTTTTTTTTTTATTTGATTAAAAAAAAACTATATTTTTTGTACACAAACATGCAAATAAACAGACCATAACGCAATATCTGTAAAACGAACTCCTCCACACAGGTTTTTCTTCACAAATTTTGACTCGACTCCGATCCCCGACCGGAATCGAGGCGAATCAAGCTCATTTCAACTCGATTCAGGTATATAAAGAATTGAGGCGAGCTTCAAGCTCGCTTCAACACCCCATGTTAATGTAGTAGTCTACGAACAAACTCCCTTCCAGATGTTTTCTTACCATTTCTTCTTGAAAATTGTCCATTTTATATACTAGTTTTAGTTAGTTTTTTTTTTGCTGAAGTTAGTTTAAACTTTTGATTTTCACAAAACTTTCTTCTATTTGTATTTTTTTTTTATTATTATTCTGACAGGTCTTCTTTCAATTGTACCAATTTTAAATACAAAAATCTGACTACTGCCGATGGGTATTCTTGGGAATTTTCTACTATACTATTTATAGAATGCCAAAAAAAAAACGGGTTATGACTGAAAGTAGAACAGCAAACGCATTGGCTGTCAAAAAATCGTGCGTTGGACAATATTGTGTGTGTACCCAACATTTTGTGTTACTCGTACAGCTTTTAGTAACAAGCTTGACAGCGACTTCGCCTACATCAGAGCTCCTTCCCAATGTGTTCAGCTAGTAACCATTATATTCTGGTATTGATATCAATAAGGGACAGGCAAAGCTATCAGTAAAATGTTGTTTTTTATATTTGAACATATTAGATTTTTATTTTCAGAAAAAGATATATGAAATAAGATGAACTCTAATCAAGTACTTTTTTCAAATGTAAGCAATTTCAAGTTAAACTTATCGCACTCATACATTTTAAAATTTTAGCCATGAAACATTTTTACTAAAAAAGAGTGTCATTTATTTTTACTGATGGTGTTCCAAATTTCAATGTTCCAACGGCATCAGTAAAAAATTACTGATGACAGCAACGGCATAAAAGAGGCATAATAGTAAAAATACCTCTGATTTAATGACGTCAATTTACTGATTGTTATAAACGCTCACCAATAAAACATTCAGATTCCACGTGTTTCAATTTTTTACTGATTGATTTTATTGATAGCTAAAACTGACCCCAAGTGAACAAAACTCAGAGATAATCAAAATTCTACTTTTATTAAAAGCATAAATAATCTCCATTCTACAACCTATAACTTTTATTATTCATTATTTAAATGAAACAAAAATATCCAATTAAATTGTAATCATATTGAGTCATTGTCAATACTGATTTATTGATGCTTGATACTATAATCATCTCTTTTGATTAAATATTCATACATTTGTATTCCATAAAAGGACAAAAGTTTCAAATTTGACTAAAATCAAGATAAAATGAATCTATTTTACTCAATGAAACAATATATGGTCGACAAGATACACAAAATCCTTTTTGATATATCCAAGGAATATTTTATGATATGACCTTTTACTTTCTGACAAAGATAATATCATCTTTTGCACAAAAGAACCAATGGTTACCTAAAACCTAACCTACCTGATACCTGATAGAAATATTCAACCTATTATCTTCTATTTCTATTTGAGTGGATAAGTACAAAGTGAAGAATATCAGTTTAATGCTTTCAATATTGAAAGCCATTCTTTAAGAACTATTTATTGATTTCTATTGTAACAAAAGTAAGAGCAACATTTCAAAGATCTATTTCAAGGATAAATCATCAATGCTTTTTTCTGTAAGACTATTTTCTATTCTCTGTCTCTCTAAGGAGCAACATTGTTTTTGTTAATTGACTTAATTAAAAATTCAAGGACTTCGGATACCATGTGAAATTTTAGAACTCTAATTAATTTAAATGCTCTATTTAAAATGAAAAAACAAAAATACCAATGAAAAAGGAATTTCCTATCAAAAAAGGATCTAGTATAATTTATTTTTTTAAACATTTTGCTTGTGTTTAGGGATTTTCTGTAACCATTACATAACTAAACTATATGACGTGGGATGTACTGTATTGTACACTATAATTTAGTACGTATGATAAAACTTTACATCTCATGGGAAAATAACCTTAATAAATAAAGGGAAAGTGAACCCGAATTAGAAGATTGAAGGAAAACTATATAGATACGAGTAAGAACTTAGATAGGATATTGTTTTAGTGCCGGGGGGAATGTGGATCTTAGCGTTTATCGACAGATAAAATGCTATAAAATAATATTATATCCTTTGTTTAATAAGAGAGATCCTATTTTTATCTCTTTTATGATGGTTTGTTTCCCTTCTCTGTTGGTCGCTTAATCATTGACACTATTGTACATAGATAGAAAAAGTGGAAAGGGTTTTCTTATCTATGGAATGTCTTACAGATGTTATTTTTTCTTCATATATAGCTTTTTGGTCTGCAAACCATTTTTACGTTATTTGATAAGAAAAAACGTTTAATCTTCAAATTTTATTTAAAGATTAAATTTAAAATTTGAGCTTTCTTCCCAGAACCAAAATTAAAGCAAATTACGGAAGTATAAATAACATCAGATGTTAACTTTGAAAACATTTTTATTTAAGTCTTTTATAAAACATTGGTTCATAAATCATGATTTCGAGGAAACAACGAAAAACAAATGTTAGATTGCTTTCTTATTTCTTAGAAATATTTTTTCTTACATTAAAATAAGGAAATGATGAAAGTAGACGATATTTTTACCTAGAAAGGTTAAAAGTTAAAGCAAGTTTAAATTTGTATAAAAAATAAGTTACGATTTTTATTAAAGTTTCTTTACACTTCAGGATCATATTTATATATAGTTTATATGCCAACCTTCGATGAGTTTTAATGGCCATAATCGGCCATAGTCGGGTTTTTGATATATTACCCGTGTTTTGTTGGAAAATCTATCAATAGTATAGTAGGATTTTACACGAATAACAAAAACAATATCCGCAGAATCTTACTACCGATGGGTTTTTGACATTTTGGTGTTTCCACCGCACAAGAAGATTTAAAAATGATTAAGTTTGACAGCACTTTCTAAAACGCAAATGGTGTTTCGATGTTTCTTATGAATTGCAAGTGAGATAGTTTGATTCGTGTTAATCAATGAAGAACTGAATAGTTCAGCACCATATAAGAATATGCTACCTACTGCATGAGCAATTTTTTTTTTTTTTTAATTTGATTAAAACAAAACTATATTTTTTGTACACAAATATGCAAATAAACAGACCGTAACGCATTATCTGTAAAACCAACTCCTCCACGCAGGTTTTTCTTCACAAATTTTGACTCGACTCCGATCCCCGACCGGAATCGAGGCGAATCAAACTCATTTCAACACGATTCAGGTATATAAAGAATTTAGAATCACATGTTAATGTAGTAGTCTACGAACAAACCCCCTTCTTGAAGTTTTTATTTTATGTCAAATTGTTTGGTTAAGACTTTTAAATCGACTATCACATTACACAGACGTATTTTCTTGATTTTGATAGTCAACTATCAAAAATCAGCTTACCCGACTTCACCCCTGGTCTGAATTTCGCTATTTTTTACGTATTTTTTAAAACCACGAAAGCAATAAATTTAAGAATTCTCAAAACTTCACTTGTGTTTCAATTTAGTCTTTAGGATTTTTAAAGGGGCATATTTTAAAAACCTTGATGTGATATTAATGTCAGATTTGAACTGAGGGCAACTTAATTTTTTTTTTAAATGGATTGATTTAATTTTGTGACAAAAAAACGTAATTTAGTCGACCAGTATATTTCTCAGTTTAAAAAAAAAACAACGAAACAAATATCAAAACCTCAAAAATGAAAAATTGATGGTTAGTAACACAAAACTCTAGAAGTTTCACTCGAAAGTGATTTTTCAAAAGAGATATTTGTTGATTTCAAACTTATTCGGTAATAGGTGAAAATGAAAGACTCATGTTAAGGGTTTTCATAGTTTTAGAAAATTAAATTCACAGCTAAACAAAATCGTTGAAATTATTTCATGTGAAATTATTTACCATTTTGAGTGAGTTGATTTGCATTTAGAGAAATTTGACTGTCCATGGTTTTTCCTATGCCCATGAGCTTTTTAAGAGAACTGTAAATCAATAATATTTTGTCTATGAAATATTGAAATATAGTCCAAGGCAATTAAGTCCAAATCGAAATTTCCACGTAACGAAGCGTTAAAACGGGATATTTCGTACCAAATACCTTTCTGAGTATTTCAATAAATATAAGTTCTTCATAAGACTGACAACCTGCATTCATCTGTGAAATACCTACTATTTTATAAAATAACTTAATTTGATTTCTATTGAACTTACTTTTTTAAAAACAAGGTTCTTTCTAAATAACACAAGATTTTTTAATTTTATTGTCTGTATGCATTTCATTTATAGACAAAATCATGAAATCATTTTCAGATTTTTTTCTCGTTAAAAATTTTCAAATCTCTATTCTCAAAATTGTTTATTTTTTTAATATCACTGCTTTTTTTAAAAACACAAAAATTCACATGAAATTCTTCTGATAGAACTTTTATTTAGAAAAAGATATTATATTTACCAGGATACAGTGATTTTGGAAATTTGTATGTCAAAGCGCGTGTATTAATAAATTTCTCTTTAAATTCCTTAGGGTTTCTCGGATTCCGGGGTTAATTAATTTTTCCTCCACCAGAATTCACTCAATTTGTCTCGAAGTTGAATACCAAAAAAAACAAATAAACAAATTTAAACTAAATTCTATTCAAAAGAACTTAAAGGTTCATTTAATTCTTTAGAGTTGTGTAATTTGTGTTTTAAAAAGAAACGTAAAAGAAAAGGAAAAAAGGTATCTTTCGAAAACTAATAAGCTAAGGACATTTTCTTAATGGTTCGATGGTAAGGAGATTAAAAAAAAAAACACTCCTTTTTTGTCTGTTAAGTTTATAAGAGGCTATTTTTCCAGGAAAGTTCTGTTGAGATTGTTTTTTGGAATCCTATTCCAACTCTGTCTTTCTTTTTGTCAAATCCTAAATTTGTCAGTGTGTTAAAGAATTACGTTTCTTGAATTCAAAATTTAGACTTTTTATATTCAGAAGTAATTTCAGTTTTTGTGAAATTAACTACATAGTACATCATACATCGTATTATGTATATCGGGTGTTTTTAAAGAACTTGAAAACTTTTAATAAAAATACAAGACAGAAATATTATTGGAAGTGTATTTTAACCTCCCAGTAAAAGTTAATGTAATCGATCCGATTTTTCTGTTAGAAAAAGACATTTCTCGAAGTTTCAAGATCCCTCTAAACTAAATCAAAGGTTTTTAGAATAATGGATGTCCGCATTTGAGTGTTTACCCGTTCATACGTTTGGGATACCTTTATTCGTCGACCATATCTCAAGAACCGGCAGATATGTCGGCTTCATATAAATTTTGTTATGCACCAAAAGATTTTAGCAATTTAAAAACAAAAGGTACAAATGTTGGTCTACCCTAAATATCTCACGAACTATTAAAGGTAGCTACTTTAATTAAACTGTATAAGTGTATACTTACAAATTGTGACGTGATACCAAATTCATATTAATAAGTACAACATTTAACTAACAATTCTTTTATGAATCAAAAACACTGACAAAAAAAAACTATTTTTCACCTCGAATTTTTTGCGAAAAAAAAGATATTACCTAAAAAATAATGCTGTGCATCGATGAATAACGTTTTTGACATCTGGTAAATTTTTTTATTAAATCAAAGTGACAGTTTTTATTCCGAAAAAAAATTAAAAACTTTAAAAAATCCTACTAAAAGTAAACATTGATTTTCGGCTCCAATATTTTGGCAAAAATTGGAGATATTATTATCAAATTAATTTTATCTGAGACATTTTTGTTAACTTCGTATATTAAGTTATTTAGTTTTGGAAAAGTTTTTAGAAAAATCCAATTGACAATTTTTTATAAAAAAAAATAATAATCTAGAAAAATGTCCACACCAAATGTGTAAAAACTGATTTTTGATTCAAATATCTCGAAAAATTATTGAGATATTGAGTTCAAATTTATTGCGCATTCCATTAAAAATATTGTTGTTAATATTAGTAAATTTTTCAGAAAAATTTCATGGGTTTTTCTTTCTGTAAGGAATAAAAAACCTTCAAAAATTCTTCTAAAAATTGGTAAAAATTGTTTTTCGACTAAAATATCTCGGGAACCAAAACAAATATTAAAATTAAATTAAAAGTCATATATGCAAGATATTGTTGTTTACTCTTAGTAAAGTTCTTAGAAAAATCAAATTGACAAATTTTTCTACAAAAAAATGAAAATCCAAAAAAAACATCTAAAAACTAATAAAAAATAGTTTTTAACTCAAGTATCTTAAGAACAAAGTTCAAACTTTTTATATTACACAAAATGTTGCTATCTACACTATTATTATAAAGAGGAAAGATTTGTATTTTTGTATGTGACGAATAAACTCAAATAGTACTGGACCGATTTTAGTAATTCTTTTTTCATTAGAAAGCTACATTATCACTGAGTAACATAGGCTATATTAAGTACTAGATTACTATAGAAATCTTTATAAATTCCTATTAAAACCAACTGAAGGTGTAAAAAAATTAGCCATTAAATGTCTTTCATCGCATACGCTGCGAAGAGTATTAATGATAGGACAAAAAAAAAATTTCTAATTTAGTGATTCATGGTCGTTTTAATTAGCATGCTTATAACTTAAATATCTGTACCTATTTATGTCTACCCATGAGAAGCCAGGACGGGCCGCTAGTGTATTAATATTTTCAAACACTTTTAGAAACATCGACAGAATAGTTAGTTATTAGTGTAAGTCATATTCCAGCCTTTTTTAATTTCCCATAAGAAATGATTGTAATTGGTCCGATTTGTCGAATTGACATCTGGTAAAATTTTGAAAAAAATCGAATTGACAGTTTTTTACAAAAAATAAAAACCTAAGAAAATTACTAAAAGTTTGGTAAAAATTGAATTTGTATTTAATTTTATAGAAAAAATCAACTGACAACATTTTTAACAAAACACGAAAACCTTCAAAACCACCAACAAAAAACCGATAAGAAATGGTTTTCGACTCAAGAGAAATAAAATGCACGACTGGGTCGCACGAACTTGCTCCTGTATTCAAAGAGTCTGTTTAAAAAAGTATCTATGTATATAAGATTTCAAAATATACCTGTAAAATAAGTTTGTCTCCAAAGATATAAATGCCATTTGATTTGGTTTGGGAGGGGGTTACATTCAATACAGTTAAAATAATTTAAAAAAAACTAATTTAAGATTCAAAATTTTACCTGAAAAATAAGTTTGTCTTCAAAAATTTAAATGCCATTTTATAAATAAAAAAGCCCTTGATTTTTCAAAAAAAATTTTCGAAAATCGTTAGAGCGGTTTTTTTTTAAATTAATTTTTTATATATAATATTTTTCAATTTTGTTCTAAAAATACTTTTGGTATGCAGTTGTTTAGTGATTGTAAATATACGCTCTACATTTGAATTTCGTAAAAAAATATTTACCCTTTTTTGAGATATAGAATTTTGAAAAAAAAAAATTCAAAATTTTTTTAAAAATCCAAACAAAAAAAAATTGCACTTTTGATAATCAAATATTGTTAAAGCAATATAAGAGCTTATTCACAAAATAAATTATTGAAATCAGTACATAAGTTGCTGAGAAAATTAAAAAACAAAATAACGGTTCTATGAGCGGTACTTTCCTGAGCAATACAAAAATATGTTTTTCTTATTAAAAGAAGCCAAGTTAAAAAATAAAATTTTAGAGAAAATTTAAAAAAAATCTATCGGTTTGTTTTTGAGAAAATTCGAATTATCGTTTTTTGACCAAAAAAATTGTATGGGGGCCACTGTTAGTTTTGATCTTAAAAAAAAATGAAAAAAACGCCTAACGCGAATCTGCTCAAAACCTTAACTTCCAAGTTTGAACTCAATCGACCCAATGGTTTAGGCTGTAGGAGCGTGGACAGACAGACAAAATTGACCGGACGGAATCGCGGGACCCACTTTTTTCGACTTCTCTACCATCGTAATATCATGTTTGATTAAAATCTCGAGTTCGAAATTTTGCACGAATGCAAAACTTGCCATATAGTTCCTATATGTCGCAAGTAAAAATAAAAATATTGACTTCAAATTATTCATCCCACACAAAATTTTGGTATGAACATTTTGTTAAAGCTTTAAGCAAGACAAATCGAAAGACGGGATGGGAAGTTATCAGTGTTTGTTACATACCAGCCTCTTAAATATAATATCTGACAAACTATGTCCGATGCGGTTACGAGTACCAATTTTTCACTTTGTTTTCCTAAAAATCTGATCGTATGGCGCCAAAAATGACTTGAGTATTGAATTGACATTCAATGTTTCATACTTCGAAATAAGTTTCCACAATTTGAAAACGTTGGTCCTTCATGATAAATTGTCAAACCTTACTGAGCAGAATTTGACATTCCCAACTATCAAATCATTGACCACAACCATCGATACTATAATTCTTATGCAGTTTCAACAAACAAAAAAAAACACCCTTTATTATGTATAGTTCCCATAACCCACAAACCGATATCTCATTTTTGTTGGTTATTTCAATATCTGAAATAATCTTACCCTTACCATTAAAGTAGTTTCTTTTATATATGCAAAGGAACAGCCGCCTACAAAAATTTAAAATATAAGTCATATCATATAATATAACCCAAAAACCCTCATATTGGAATTTGGCAGCTACATAATGTATTTTATTCTTTCTCTCTCTCTCTCACTTACTCCGACTTTTAAACAGGGATCCTTGAACATATAACCTCGTTTTGTTTCTTTATTCGAAAGTCCTGGCCTTGTGGCTTTCTTAAACATAAATGTAGATGTAGACCCATGTTATATCCCACTACCCAAGTTTGTGCTTTTCTTATTCCTTTAAATTCAGAAAAATATTTTAGCATTCAAAAATTGTACGATGCGGGCAGATGGTTTAAGTTACTTTAAGCAGTTTTTTGGTATTCCGATTTAATAAGGAAATATTGCAGTACTTAAACTAATCAATTGAATTTTATGGGGGTTCCTGGAAAAGAACATTTACTGTTTATAAAGAAAATTTTATATTTTTTTTTGAATTCTTAAACTACTTCTCTTTATTAAATAGGCATACTTTAATATCACCATAAGGACACATTTAAGTTACACTAACGATATACGTTATGGATTTTGTATCCTTTAAGATAAAAATAAGTAATAACAAAAACAATAAATGGTTTCATCGAATCTTTGAGAGAGAGAAAAGATAAGTTTTTTTTTTTTTGAAACCATTATTATCTTTTGAAATGCTGGAATACTGAATATAAGAAAACAAAACTGAAGACCATAAAAACCATATGTCTCCACATGGAATCGTCCGCAAATCAAAATAAATCTTATTTGAGTTGATATTTTTGCTCAGTAAATCAAATTTTTTTCTTCTTCTTCTAAGGATATAACTTAGGATGTCATCTCAAACACTATATACAAAAATATATGTACTGTACATACGTTTCATCATCATCATCATCATCGCCACATCACATTCCTTTGGTCTAGCTATAGATATCCTTAATGACACTTCAATTCTACATCAACAACAACAACAACAAAAAAGGACAGAAAAACATTTATGTTCATGATGGATAAAATTTTGTATCCATAAATCATAAGAAAGTAAACGAAATGAAATGCGTCTCCAAGGTAATTTAAGGCTATTTTTGAAATGATGGCTGGGACCAAAATTCATTTATTTGAGATTTGAACAAAGTTAATTCGACAGAGTACGTTTTGGGTATTACTATTATGTTAGTTATACGAGTCGAAAAAGAATATATATGATTTCTTAGAGCTTGTCATTTAAAATGGTAAATTACTCAGCAGCAGTTACCAAAATTTCGGTAATGCATATTACCAAATGGACCAATATTTTCTGCCATCAAAGAGATTTATTTGTCAGAAAAGTTCTCGTCCACATGGTAGAATATTTTCAAAAACAAATTTTCATTTTTAGCACATTATTACGCTTTATGATGTATGTATATTTATAGAGGAACCTAAATTATTTTGTGTTAATTTTAGCTTTTATGAGACTTACTTCTACATAATTTGTACGTACGTATTCATCAACGAAGAAGTCTGAAACATAAACTATCTCTAATACATTGTCGTTTAACTAATTGAGAGCACTTGCTTGAATTTTATTATCTTCAAAATTATTTAGATACTCGCAGACACTACACAACACAGTGCTGACTACATAATTTATTGCCCCAGTACTTTGTGAGCACATCATTGTAATTTTATAGCTTTTACATTGATGACCGTCCTTATTTCGTTTGAAGATGATTTGCTAAGGCTTTATGCCTTGCTGTCTTGTCGTTTTTCTTTCTATTGGCTTGAATTTAAGAAATGAACATTACTCTACTCACTACCACCCTATAAAAGTCTTTTTCTTGACATTTGATGAGTCCTCCTTTTTCAGGATAACGATGGTAAAATAAATCACATGAAAAACGTTTGATGTGGGATACCAAATTTTTTGGTCAGATAACAGAAATAAATGTATGCTCCATTTTATTTCAGAATATAAAATTATTTCAATTTTTAATCTTATTCGTTTTAGTCAAGTTGATATCAGCCCACGCACAAGTTAATTTATTTGTCACAGGTAAAAAGAAAGTCCTTTTTCAACAACATACTCCTAAAAATACATAATTACTTATTCCTTATCTAAGTATATAGGTACACATTTTGTTTAGTGCTATTTTGAAAAAAAAATGTTTATAGACCATATTTAAATGAACCCTCTCTTCAAATATTCTGGCCTTGAGACTGTTTCTATACGAACGTATTTGAATTGAATGTGTCCTTGATTGCGGTAGCCTACCTTTTATTTCGGTTTTTCTTTAAATTGACTCATATCCCTTTCTTTTTATTGACTGATAAATGTCTATCATGGAACATGATGACAGACATGGTATAAATATATTCAAAGGATCCATGACGATATATGTAAATTCCTTAACTTTGAAAATATTTGTAGGTATTGACATTAAGTTCACTGTACTGTAAAGAGGTGTAGAAGTAGTAGCATAAGGGCTTTTTTCCTGGGATTTAATGAAGTTTATGGTTTTTTTCTGAACGTGCCTGAGTTGAAAAAATATAAATGTTGGTGATTAAGATAAGGTTTTTGATTTACATATATTTATCAAAGTTTTTTTTTTGTCTATTTAATTTGTTTTTTTTTTTATGGGTTGCTTAATTAAAGTTTCAATCTTGTGCAAGGATTCGTAAGTTATCGAGGAGACTCATAGGCTCCCAGAGTAAGAGAGGACTTTGACCTTTTACCTATTTTATTTGAAAATTAAATTTCTATTCTTTGAATTTTTTAACTTCTCGACATTTTAAAGTCACTAGATTCTAAATCCATGGTTTTTGGGAGATATCCGTACGTTTAGGATACTTTTTTTCGCCGGTCATATCTCAAGAAAAAGCAGAGATTTCGACTAAAAAGTGATCTTTGTTTCACTTGTAATAACATCAAAATACACAGAAAGTATGTTAAAAATTTGGTTGACCTTAAATGATTTTATCTCTAGAATTATTTTATGCAACAAAATAAAAAGTTTTTGACATTCGGTGTAATTTTAAGAGGAATTGACATTTTTTTTACAAATAAAAAAATTGAGTTTCGAATTAAATAACTTGTTTCATACCATAAGAAAAAAGTAGTGTTTAAATTTTGTAAAATGTATTTAAAACTTCAATTCACAATGTTTTTACATACATAAATTAAATTCCTATCAAAAATATTATCACATTGATTTAACACTTCAAAAATCTGTAAATCGCACTTTTACTTCAATTTTGAATTGCATAATTTTTGATTTTCATTAAATACGAATTCGACTTACAAAAAATACCATTTGAAATTTTTTAAGAGCAGAGAGTGAAGCTATCAATGCAGGTCGCATCCCAACCTCTTTTTTCAAGTTGAAATTGAAATAATATGTTTTGATTTTTTAAATTTATATGTTATCCGAAATTTTTTGGGGGTGTAGCTATGTGATTAAAACGGCGTTAGGTCTTTTCGCTCAAAACCGTTGGGTCCAATGAAATAACGCTGAAATATTAAAAATGTCATATCGCCCAAAAATGTCTCTATCACCCAAAAACTTTTTCAGGAGAAAATGCCACAAGGCCCAAAATCAATGTCATATTGGCCAAATCAATTTTAAAATATCATAAAACCCAAATTACAAATTAATATATCGCCCAAAAGATGTCAAATGTTTCAAGATTTGGACATTCTGAAAAAATTTATTTATTTTGGACACTACGACATTTATCGCTCAAACTCAAACATTAAACGAAAAAAATGTCAGAACTCGGAACCTCAAGAAAGAGTTACAAATATGTTTGACTTTATTTCACTTCCGAAATAAGGTTAATTTTCAAAGTGAAAACGAAATGGTTTGCTTTCTAACAGTGCTATAGCGTATAAACAATGAAATATGTATAGGGAGCATGGTGCCCCTTCCAACTCCTATGCAAAGTTTCTTTAAGGGCCCCCGCAGAGTGCAGACTTTTTATCGGCCGATAGTTTAGTCGAGTTGGGCTGAAAGTGCGCACACCTAACCAACTAAACAGTTTGTTTGGTGAACAGGGCGCAGACTATCCAGCAGTCGGCCGACTATTCTCGAATCAACAATTGTGATTTGGGCGACGCCATATACAAAATACACGCACACGATGCCAAATCACAGAGCGAACTGAACTATCGGCCGACTAAATAATCGTCATGTATGCGCAGGCGTGTATGCTCCAATACTGATTAAACAGTCGGCCGATAGTTGGCCGACAGATTAGTTTAAATGTAATCGGGTAGTCCATCAAACTTTTTTATCGGCCAATACTGAATCGCTGTAGTGTGCGCATATGCATTCCTCTCCATACTGATTAAGAAGCCGACCAAACTATCAGCCGATAAAAAGTCTGCAGTCACTGTTTGTACGCATCTCAAAGCCGAAACACCCAAAATGTTTTTGAGCGTTATGACATTTCTAAATTTGGGCGTTAAAACACTGAGGGTTGATTTGGGTGATATGACATTTTATTTGGGCCTTGTGACGTTTTCTTAGTGATATTCTTTACGACGTTTCTCTTTTTGGGCTTTATGTCATTATAAGAAACGATAGTTACCATAATGTTCGGAATACCCAAAATAAATGCCACAAAGCCCAACCTCTATGTCATGAAACCCAAAATCAAAATTAAAAATTATTTTGGGCAAAATGACAGCTAACAATTTGGGTGTTCTTTTATTTAAAATGTATGCGGGCGTTACGACATTCGCTTTAGATTTAAATTTGGGCGAAAAGCACTTACCCTATTGTATTATGTAATAGTGTGCCTCCTGAATACTACACAAAAAGCAGACTTGTATCTACTTAATGTTTATAATCGATTGTTTCTATATACCTTTGATTTGTTTTTCAATTAATTTATGAAATTTTAATTTTCAAAAAGGAAATATTTGCACATTAATTACTTACATTTGAATTTGAAGTGTCAAAATATTAAAATTTGTATCCTATTAGTAAATTCCTGATTAAGGATATTACATTATCAAACGCAAAACGTGAAAAATAAGTTCCAACAAAGGAAGCAGACAATTTTTAGAACATACAAACACAGGTGAGTGACAATTTAATATTTTAAGTGAAACCAACCAGGCTCTAGAAAAACAGTAAAATCAAATTTGAAAAACAAATAAATTTAGGTTTCATAGTTTCAAGCTTCGATTAATTTGGCAAGTTCGTATTTTTAAAATTTCTGAGACCTTTCTCATTAGGCCTTACAAATCAGGTGAAATTATTAAAATTATTCTCTATCGAGGAGTAGAGCTTAGTATTTATTTTCTTCCTATTTAAATTGTGCTATAAGGAATAATGAGTAATCTCATTTTTGCTAGAAAAATCTTTGAGAATAGAGTTTCTCAGAGATTTCGCTAGAAAAAATTAGACACTTGTATCAGAACTTTGGTTTATATTTTTAAGAATAAGAAAATTTAAAAAATCCTAGAAATACTTTAACTTGCTTATTTAAAAAGTATTCTCCAAATCGTTGAATTCAAATCAATATTCTCTTGAATTGTGTCAACAACTTTCGATTTCGATTTGATTTAGAGTGAAATTCAAATTCAGAATTTAGAAAAATAAGCAATCAGTCAAATAAATGTTCGTAAAATTTGCTCACCCAAAAAGTGAGCTGGAAACACAATTTCTTTCCTCAAAATTGTACATATGTACATATGTATGTATATCAAGAACAGATTTTTTTGCAAATAAATTGAGTTTATATTTTTAAGATCGCAAATATTTTCGTGTTAGAAAATTTCTCACTTTTGCTGTCCGAAATCTGACACCAGAATTTGTAGGATTCGATTTCCCACGAATTTTCTATCACACAATTTAAAAAGATGGAAGAAAATGCAAAAGCTTATCAAATTAGCTAGATGAGAATGAAATGTGTTGATTTTCCAGGTGTGTCAATCCGTCTGAGACAATTCTGAGAAATCTTAGAAATATGGACTGGGACAAATTGTGACTGTGAAACTAACTTGGCTTAGATTTCTGATGTTTTATTTTTCTGAACACTTTAAAGAAAGAGAAAAATAAGATGTTCAATTCGAAAAAATTCCGACTGAATTTTATTTGAAGACTGGAGGAAAACATTTTATGGGGGAATTTTTATGTTCGTACATTTTTTTGCAATATACGCCAAAGCTTTTTTTCGCACAGTTTTATGATTTGGAGACATTTTTTGTAAACAAAGTTTCAGAGGGTACCGCTAATGAAACTTATCGTCGGAACACCACCTTATAATATTTTCTTTTTGCATTTACATTAATAACTTCCAAAAGAATTAGTTTTTTACGAAATGATCAACCTTTAAAATGGGCTCTATATTATGAATATGGCTTTTTAAGTATCCTTAATTTGTAAAAAAAATACTAAAACTCGAATAAGAATAGAAAGATCCAGGGTTTGCATAACTTGTTCGATGTGCACTTGTGGAGGCATTATGAGCCCTAAAACATATAATTTTAGAGATATTTTTCCAAAAAGTGTATTGAACTTATTCTCTTCCTCCCTAAACTTTTTTACTGCGCCCAAAAGTAAGAAGTCTTTTTAGTAAGTATTAAGTTCGTATTAATAAAGCTGATAACCAATAACCAGCTTTGAAGAATTTTTGTAAGGAGTAAGTCATTTTTGTATCTAATTGTATCTAAAATCTTTGCATTGACACTCTTCAAGAATATTTATATACATTTTTTAGTACAAAACCATATTGCTTAGCAACATTGTTGCTAGAAACTCAACTTCCCCTCAACTTACGATATTTCCCCAGAAAACTTTTATGTTATACTCAAACTTCTCCAACAACATTTTGAAATAAGATTCATTCAAATTATTTAGTCCTTAATTTCTCTAAATGTGTATATAACTATAAGGACTTATAATTACGAAAATATGTATATAGATATACATACCTTAGGGCCGGCCACTCTTGTGATACTAAAATATGATTTTATGATTGCTGTTTGAATGATTTCTTTTTGATGGACTCGTATATTTAGGAAGTTATAAAATCATAAAAATGATGATAATATGCCTTTATAAAAAAAAAGATATAAAATTTTCTGTTTTATAATTCCTGGCAAAGTGGAAACTCTCGTGTTTTCCTACTGATAATAATTTTCCTGACTCAATTTGTTTAAAAAAACAAATCTTTCTCGTTTTGAAAAAAGATATGAGTGTTTTCAGTTTAATTATTAAATTATTAAATAACTCCAATTAAAGTCTCTCTCTCTTTGTTTTGATAAAAAACCTCCTGGTCATTAATTTAAATTAAAGAATAATGTGCGCATTTGCTTTAAACAAAGAACTCTCTTTGTCTTCTTCGTCGGGACTTTTGCATACAGAAAGGTATTTTTAATTAGAAAACTGAATAAATGCCTTTTATTCATGTAACTTGGTTCTAATTCAACATAATGATGATAGTTGATGTTATTTTAGATCATAATTCAGCATTTCATACTTCCGACTTAAATAACAATTATACTTTGTTAAGGTACATATATTGCATACATATTCATACATAACTTGCTTGAATAATTAATTATAATTATACCTTAATTCACAGGATGATGTTAAAATTATAATTGTAGGTTGTAAGAATGTTTAATTGAGAACATTATAACACAACATCGTCATAGATGGAAATAAAATGTTGTGTTAAAAATAAAAAAGAGTAACATGCAACATGAAACATATGTAAAATTTATATCGTTAAGAAGAAAAAGGGAACATTTATCTGGGGAATCGTTTACGAAAATTGTGTACATAAGCGACATCTATAGGACGATGACGACGATAACGACGACGAAGCACGGCTGGTGTTTTAAGTAGATCTCATATTTCAAATTGAAAGACCGATTTGTAAAACATTTTTCTTAAAAGTCTAGGTTGGAATTTTATATTACGAATTGTTTGCCTGCAGATTTTATTTTGATGTAAGTCACATGTTGCTGGGAGGGTGGGTATAATAATTTATATCTACAGCAGGTGCTTAATTGGAAAACAGTTTAAAGTACACAGGTATGTTGAAAAATGGTGAACATGAATATTATTTGTATTTTATTCCTTTTTATAAGCACTGTTGTAATTATAATGATTGGTATTATTGAAGTAATAAGTTTGAGACCAGGCTTATAGCTTCTCAATTGAAGAGCTAAGCCTAGACATT
Source organism: Eupeodes luniger (assembly GCA_951509635.1). Taxonomy (NCBI): domain Eukaryota; kingdom Metazoa; phylum Arthropoda; class Insecta; order Diptera; family Syrphidae; genus Eupeodes; species Eupeodes luniger. The sequence goes on from OX608074.1 coordinate 5,241,948, forward strand.
ATGTACTTGCATTCAGTCATTTGGAGGTGTTTTTCCAAAAACACGAATTGTTTTTTAGCATCTACTCAAATATTTGTGGAAAAATACTGATCAAATTTTGAAACTTTGTTTAAAAAACCATACATTTGAAGTTAATATATCTCAAAAACACACATAGATATTGGCTTCAAACCACTTTGTTTTAGCAGAAAGGACTTTCAAAAAAACGAAGTTTACTAAAGCAAGTGACAAAAAAAAACACGACTGAGTCGCATACAGGAGCAAAGAGTATGTTAAAATAGAGGCTGGGATGCGACTCACACTGATAACTTCCCATCCCGTCTGTCGATTTGTCTTGCTTACAAATTTGTAGGTTTTCGTGTTTTGTTAAAAAAGTTGTCATTTGAATTATTCTAAAAAATTTCAAAATTACCAACAACATTTTGCATATGATGAAATGGTTTGATTTCAAAATCTATTTTGGTTAACGAGATTTTTAGTCGAACAACAATTTTTACCAATTTTAGTAGCTTTCTTAAAAGCCTTTATTTCTTATGTAAACAAATAAAAATTACTATTTTTTGTAGATTTTAATTTTGTATGTAAGAACTGACAATTGGATATTTATAAAAAGTTTACTGATTATCGAAAATAATATTTTCTGTGAGATAAAAATAGTTTAAAGACAATATTTTTAAATTTTGAAAAGATATTTGAGGCGAAAGTAAATTTTTAGGTACCAACTTTTAATAATGTTTTTTTAGGTTTTTATTTTTTGTTAAAAAACTATCAATTTGATTTCTCAAAATATTACCGAATGTTGAAAACAATATTTCTTATAAGCCAAAATTAGTTTGAAGCCATAATCTCAAATTTTTACCAACTTTGGTAATGTTTTTTTTTTAGGTTTTTATTTTTTATAAAAAAATGTCAATTCGATTTTTCTCAAAATTTTACCAGATGTTAAAAACTTTATTCTTCGTTGTACAAAATTGTTTTGGAGATAAAATCATTTTTTGTTCGTAAAATTTTCGAGGTGACAAATATTTTTTTTTTCAGTTTTTTTTATTTATAAAAAAACCATTAATTGGAATTTTTTCCAAAAATACATTTGGTGGTATCACTTTACAATTTATAATATAAAATTTAATTTAAGTCGATAGCGTTATTGGTTCGTGAGATATTTTGGGTTAACCAAAATGTTCACCTTTTTTTTAAATTTCTATGGTAAAAAAAACTCCCACTCTATTTTTTGAGAGTCCTTTCTGCATCTTTCTGTATTATTGTCTGTATATCAACATTTATTTGAAGTCGATATCTCTACTGTTTCTTGAGCTATGGACGACGAAAAAAACGTGGCGAACGTACGGAGTACGGACGTACGAACGTACGTACACACGTACGCACAGACATCTCTCTTAAAATCTTTTATTTCGACTCTAGGAACCTTGAAACGTCGAGAAATGTCAAAATTTTCAATTTGAAAAATCGGACCGATTACAATAACTTAATATGGGAAGTTAAAAATAGTACCTATGTTTTAAGCCTTAAAAATATACCTTCAAAATAAGGCTGAGTTCGTAATTTCAGACTTTGTTGCCCATGCCCTGCCCAAAATATGTTCAAATTCGTTTATGAAAACAATTACAATTGCATGTGTCATTATATATATTTTGTTTAAAATGAGTTCATAACAACGAAAGTTCAGAAAATGGGAAATATAGATTTTGTAATAGAATCTTTTGAGTTGCATACAAAAAATGGCTATCAACCAAAATATTTTAAAACTTATTGTTACAAGTTTTGCGCCTTACTTAAGAAAAAGTTTTTAAAAACGTGGGGTAAAAATTGTCAAAAATTAGAAAATTAAAAACCAAAGAAGAAGGAAAATGTTTTCGAATATAAAAATCATTAGAACGATGTTATAGGTCATGTTCCAAAAAATAAAAATGTTTTTAAAACTATCAAGGAATTTCAGGATGACATTTTTCAAAACCTTTTTCGGAAGACCAGGTCTTCATTTCAAGTATGCCTCCTTGTATTTATAACTGTTTCTTATAGAAATTGCACAGATCTTCCAACAGTTTGTTTTAAATAATCCTAAGCCATTTTGGAAAAACTGACATTTTTAATGTCTGAAAATAGAGTCTATTTCACTATTTAAAACAAATAAATATAAGGAGTGTCTTTTAGGAAAAGCCATCCGTAGTTCAGTAGAAATTTACATGAATAACAAATACAACATCCGCAGGAGAATCACTTCACATAAAAGGTAAAGTGAAATCCTTCTGCAGATAGAGATTTGACTTGTATTCCGGTATCGAAATCAATTTTCCAGCTTTTAATCTTTAGACTTTTGGTACCTTTGATACCTCCTTGAGGAGGCTTGATGGACGATTTCGTGAGTAGTGCCCAACATACAAACACTGACGTCATTTTAGAATTCAAAATAAACTCTGATATTTCGACAAAATTTCTTTTCAATTTATTTCAACTATATTAGCTAATTTAATTACTTGTTTGTTCTTTTCAATAAGCTGACAACTCAACTTTTATTTAACCTTTTTTGTAAATGTACGTTTTAAATTTTTTTTTGTGGGGAATCCACCCCTGATCTAAAAATCTTGGCAAGCCTTCAAAAAAAAGATAAAGGTAAGCAAGTGAGCTCACATGAAAACAAATGTAATTTAAATTACTCCTGATATTTTTTTTAGCATATCCTCTTTAAAATTGTCCATTTTTAAAGTTAAACATTAGTTCTAGTCTCAATTTCGATAAATTTTTGTTTTAAATTATTGAGAACTAGCGGCCCGTCCCGGCTTCGCATGGGTAGACATAAATAGGTGCAAATATTTAAGTTATAAGCATGCTACTTCGTTAAGGTTTTTATTCGTGACCTTTAAAATCTTGACAAAATGTAATTACCACAATTATCACACAAACTTGACAGACATTCTCGTTGTAATCAATTAAATCAAACGCAAATTTTTTACCAAAAAAATGAAAGTAGAAAAAGTCTCCAAATCTTCTAACTGTCCCTACAACCACATCTCCTAATGAAACATTTTATTTTTTATTATTTTTCAAAACCTTTAATATATTGATAAAAGTTCAAGTTCAAAAACCATCACTTGAATGTCAATGGTTCTAAAATATTAAAATCGATTTATGAACTGGAAAAGCAAGATAACCTTCAAAAAGTGTAATGTTATGAAAAGAGTGCAAAGTGATTGATTTTGTTTCAAACTCATTTTTTCTTGAGTCTTTAACAACAATCGCTTCCAATACCATTTTCACTTCAAGAAGGGTTAATATCAATGAGAATGTAATAATAAATTTATTAATAATACCCATATATACATTCCTACATACATACATATAGACACCAATTTATATCAACTCCTAAAAAATATATAAAATTACAACACTTTTGCTAATACCCATTCAGGCGAGGGAAGATAGAAAAACGATATTCAATTTCTCAAAACAAACCCAAAAAGGGAAAGTTAAGTTGTTCTGTTGTTGAAGAAGGTTGTTTTTAATTAATGGGTTGTTTGTAAGACCATATGCTTCCACATCATCAGCATTGAAATGATACACCCAATACCCTCAAGGAAAAATAACTTTACCATATAAAATTTTCCATCCGTGTCTATTTATAGATAGAAAATCCATCCATATTCATAATTTAGTGTTTTCGTATTGAATATTGATTTTTCTTAGAATAAATTTATTGAATAAATTATAGTTTAATAAAACACAAGAAGTGTCAATTATCCCATCGCACCTTATCAATCATCATCTTCAAAAAGGTAAGATAATCCTTTATTAATTTTCCACAAGCTTATATCGCACTCAACTTTTGAAAGGTTGAGACCGCGAGATGAAAGTTTAGTAGTTTAATTAATTCCTATAACCATCAAGAATATATTTACATTTTAGCTATACATAACATCAAAGTTGGTTATATTGATTTCCAAACAAGTTCCAATTTATTCAAGGAGAATATCTTAACCTGATCCTGAGAATCCATTCAACGCCATTATTGTGTAAAACAATAATAATAATTGTATGGAATCCAAGGACATTTCCATTGTGAAAACAGGAGCATTTATTTTACCCCTAACTACTTCAAAAATGTAACAGCCCAAGAGCCGCTATACTTAGCCTAGGCGCTAGACCGCGTATTACCTTTTAAAGCAAAGTTTTTGAAGAAACCCATTAAAATGGCCCACTAATTTTTATGCTAATGAAAGCATCAAACCAAAAATGATTGCGTAATGTTCTTTATTATTCAGATGTGAACTTTGCTATAGCAAAAGTTTTAGTTGCAATTTACGCTTGTAAATTTAATTAGGGTAGCTTTATTGTTCTATGTACATACATATATAAAAAGAAGATGCTATAAGGATTAAATAATTATTATTAGGGTGGTCCTTTTATATTTACTCGTACTATGGGAATGACAAAACGGAAACAATGCGGAAGTTCTCTTATTAAAGAAGGAAATTTTAAGCCTTAAGAACTATAACAGTGAATTTGGTTTTGGAAAGTAAGAGATGGAGGTTTTGAAGAAGTGACAAAGGTTTACGAAGACAATAAAACTTTATGAATTGTACATTTTGAAAGTGGGAAATTAATTTAAGAAAGTTTTTGAAACTTTAATTTTTGAGATAAAAAGAAAACAATAACCTATTATTAGATTCATGTGTAAGAAAAGGAGGTTTAATCAGAATAATGATTTGATTTGAATTCCTTATTTTGAGGGTAGGTTCCTTGAGGAATTTTTATATGTAACTAAACTAAAAATAAAAAAAAAAGAACTGATTATAAGATACTGGGAAACCTTTGACCTTATTTAAACTTATATGCATAATTCATTTATGTATATATTCAGGTCAAAAAGGTTAAGGCAATCACTTTGGAGCTTTCTTAACATGGACACAGATGTTAACGAACATAAAATTTGTTGTGTACAAGATTCCAATACAGACATCAATAGTTATTCATGCTTCGTAAGGAGTTCCAATTTGGTTTGGTTTAGGTAAGAAGGAAATCTCTAGATTCTTGTGGTATCATAATGACCTAAGTGTATCTTTTTGACAGCCAATTCAAGCTCTGCTTTAACCTTACCCTTGTACCAGTTTTAGTTCCTAAACGACACTATTTATACCCATTTAAAATTCTTTCATCAAAACAGATTGCGTTAACATGTTTTCAGTGATTTTGTCTTTGGTAATATAATAAATTCAGTGTCTTTTTGCATTTTGGTATGTGTCTTAAGTTTTGACCTTTAGAAAGCTGGGCTTCGCTTTAAAACATATATTTTTGTTTTCCTTTTTGTACATCAATACCACTGTTTCACAGTATTTTTCTATAACTGAGGATACTCCTCATATTTCTGGCATTGGTATAATTAAGTGTTTTAGATGTTTTTTTTAACATTGCAACTGAGAAGTTGAAACAATCCTCAGATTGTTTTTATATTTAAGTGTTTTTTTTTTGTTTAGGTACAGAAAGTAGAAAATTCATAAAAATATAAAACAGCAACATCTTATATTAACTTCCCATAGGAAATTATTGTAATCGGTCCGATTTGTCTAATTGAAAATTTTGACATTTCTCGACGTTTCAAGGTCCCTAGCGTCTAAATAAAAGATTTTTAGAGAAACGTCTGTGCGTGTGTACGTACGTTCGCGATGTTTTTTTCGTCGTCTATAGCTCAAGAACCAGTAGATATATAGACTTCAAATAAATTTTGTTATACAGATAATAATTCAGAAAGATGCAGAAAGGACTCTCAAAAAAATTGCGTGGGTGTTTTTTTACCATAGCAATTTAAAAAAAAAGGAAAAAATGTTGGTTTACCCTAAATATCTCACGAACCAATAACGCTAGCGTGTTGAATTGTAGCGTGAAACCAAACAAATATATTTTTAGAAAAAAATCCAATTAACGGTTTTTTTATAAATCAAAAAACTAAAAAATATTTGTCACCTCGAAAATTTTATGAACAAAAAATGATTTTATCTCCAAAACAATTTTGTACAACGAAGAATAAAGTTTTTAACATCTGGTAAATTTTTGAGAAAAATCGAATTGACAGTTTTTTATAAAAAATAAAAACCTAAAAAAAAAACATTACTCAAAGTTGGTAAAAATTGGTTTTTGACTCAAATATCTTTTCAAAAATTTGAGATTATGGCTTTCATCTTATTTTATCTTATAAGAAATATTGTTTTCAACATTCGGACAAATTTTGATAAAAATCTAATTGACAATTTTTTTTACAAAAAATTAAAAACCTTAAAAAAAATTAACAAAAATTAACAAAAGTTGTTAAGAATTGATTTTCGACTTAAATTCTTTTCAAAACTTTGAGATATTGGCGTTTAGCTAATTTTATCTTTTGAAAAATATTCAGTAAAATTTTAAGAAAAATCGAATCGACATTTTTTTTACAAAAAATAAAAACCTAAAAAAAATTAATAAAAGTTGGTAAAAATTGATTTTTAACTCAAATATCTTTTCAAAAATGAAAACTAATTTAACTAATTAATGTTTATTGCTTTCAACATTCGATAAAATTTGAGGAAAATCGAATTGACAGTTTTTTAACAAAAAATAAAAACCTAAAAAAAGCATTACTAATAGTTCGAAAAAATTGATTTTGGACTCAAAAATCCTTTGAAAACTTAAAAATATTGGCTTCGAACTAATTTTATCTCACAGAAAATATTGTTTTCGATATTCAGTAAAGTTTTTATAAAAGCCAACAGTCCGTGTTTTTCATAAAAAAATTAAAATCTACAAAAAATAGTACGCAAAATTTTCAAAAATTGATATTCGGTTCTCGATATCTCGTGATTAGTTTCATTCATCCAATTTGTATTTGTTTATATCGGGTGATTTTTTAAGAGCTTGAGAACTTTTTTTAAAAAAAAAATGCATAAAATTTGCAAAATCTTATCGATTCTTTATTTGAAACGTTAGATTGGTCCATGACATTTACTTTTTAAAGATAATTTCATTTAAATGTTGACCGCGGCTGCGTCTTAGGTGGTCCATTCGGAAAGTCCAATTTTGGGTAACTTTTTAGAGCATTTCGGCCGGAATAGCCCGAATTTCTTCGGAAATGTTGTCTTCCAAAGCTGGAATAGTTGCTGGCTTATTTGTGTAGACTTTAGACTTGACGTAGCCCCACAAAAAATAGTCTAAAGGCGTCAAATCGCATGATCTTGGTGGCCAACTTACCGGTCCATTCCTTGAGATGAATTGTTCTCCGAAGTTTTCCCTCAAAATGGCCATAGAATCGCGAGCTGTGTGGCATGTAGCGCCATCTTGTTGAAACCACATGTCAACCAAGTTCAGTTCTTCCATTTTTGGCAACAAAAAGTTTGTTAGCATTGAACGATAGCGATCGCCATTCACCGTAACGTTGCGTCCAACAGCATCTTTGAAAAAATACGGTCCAATGATTCCACCAGCGTACAAACCACACCAAACAGTGCATTTTTCGGGATGCATGGGCAGTTCTTGAACGGCTTCTGGTTGCTCTTCACTCCAAATGCGGCAATTTTGCTTATTTACGTAGCCATTCAACCAGAAATGAGCCTCATCGCTGAACAAAATTTGTCGATAAAAAAGCGGATTTTCTGCCAACTTTTCTAGGGCCCATTCACTGAAAATTCGACGTTGTGGCAGATCGTTCGGCTTCAGTTCTTGCACGAGCTGTATTTTATATGGTTTTACACCAAGATATTTGCGTAAAATCTTCCATGTGGTCGAATAACACAAACCCAATTGCTGCGAACGGCGACGAATCGACATTTCACGGTCTTCAGCAACACTCTCAGAAACAGACGCAATATTCTCTTCTGTACGCACTGTACGCATTCGTGTGGTTGGTTTAATGTCCAATAAAGTAAACTGAGTGCGAAACTTGGTCACAATCGCATTAATTGTTTGCTCACTTGGTCGATTATGTAGACCATAAATCGGACGTAAAGCGCGAAACACATTTCGAACCGAACACTGATTTTGGTAATAAAATTCAATGATTTGCAAGCGTTGCTCGTTAGTAAGTCTATTCATGATGAAATGTCAAAGCATACTGAGCATCTTTCTCTTTGACACCATGTCTGAAATCTCGCGTGATCTATCAAATACTAATGCATGAAAATCCTAACCTCATAAAAATCACCCATTATAAGAAATAAAAGCTTTTAAGAAATGCTTCTAAAATTGGTTTTCGACAAAAAATTTCGTTAATAAAAATAGATTTTGAAATCAAACTGTTTAATCATATGCAAAATATTGTTGGTCATTTTTAAATTTTTAAAAATAATTCAACTGACAACTTTTTTAGCAAAAAACGAGAACCTACAAGCTTTTAAGCAAGACAAAACGACAGACGGGATGGGAAGTTATCAGTGTGGGTCGAATCCCAGCTTCTTTTTTCTTGAAGTGATTATCGTCTTATTTTTGGAACAAAACAGTATGTACCGATGTTAAGTCGATGGTTAATTCTTGGAACTAAAACAATCAGTCAAGATGGCTCGATATAGCTTGGAATTGCCTATTGGCGAAGCTTATTGTATCGCAAACATCAATGATAAATGTTCAAGACCACAATTTTCTTCTTCAAAAGAAATAAAATTATGATTTAAAGGCCTTTCACGAGGAGTGCTAAAAATGCATATAACGCATGGAAAAATGTATTAATGGCCTTGGAAAATATTTTGAAAAACAATTAGAGTATTTCCAATTAAATTTTATTGTGTTATCAGTTATAATTATCACTCTAATGTTGAGAATGTAAGGAGCCTTCTAAAAAAAGTTTACAAAAATGTTCTGATTGAAAACAAGTAAGTTGATAATTTTAGGTATTACTGGCAGGTGGGAATTCAAATAAAATGAAAGGCTTTCAGTGGAATGATCTTATTCCGAATAGTGAAGTTTGCATCATTGAAAATTTAAAAATGAAATAAGAGGAACGGTCTTGAAGAAACATTTTTGTATAAGTAAAAAAAACTCATTATCTTCATTTTAATACCAAAAATAACATAGAGGTACAAGCCCCCAACAGCTCGAAAATAAGTTTTCAATAATGAAAACCAATGATAGTTATAACTGGTTCATTAGCTATCATTGAATTCAATGGTAAAAGATTTTCGAATTCATATTTGATTTCCTTTTGATGATTTAACTGCTTAGTTATTTTTCGCCAAAAATGTATTTTCCATTTGCCTTCCGGAAATTCATTATCCTGAACAACTGATTCTTTTATGTCCAAAAGCGAACGGATCCTGCTACTGATTTATGTACATATGTTTTAATTTCACCGATTCGAATGTCTGGTGGATTTCAATCAGTAAATTTTTTTCAATAACAGAAATAGTCAATGATCGCTATAAGCGACCTTTCAAACAATTTCCAATAATTGGTTTCAATGATAAAAACCGAATGATAGCTATATACAACTGTAAAAAACTTTATAACTTTAAAAAAAGAAAGCAGATTTGACGATGTTATACCATGACAATAGAACGCCTGCAGTGGAACAATTTTATCCCAAATTATAAAATCAAGGATAAGATGTTCGGGACTGGCAGTAAAATCCATCAGTAAAAATTGAAACAGGAGGTATATGAAATGTTTTCCTTATGAGTGTTTATAGCATACAATAAATTTACGTCATTAAATTGGATGTACAAAATACAAAATGTTCAATGATGAAAAGCAATTAATGCTATAACTGGCCCGTTTCAAAGTGTAAAACCTTTCCTTTACCGATTCTATCCCAGTTGTTATTCCAAATATCTCACTTAAATGTAATTTTGAAAATCTAAAAGATCCAAGCCATAAATTCATTATGTCATTTATTGCATCATAGCTTAAAGAAACGATTGATTACTCATTTCTAATTTGAAATCGAAAAGAAATCTAATGGGTGAACTGGGGCGTATGAGTAATTCTTTTATCACAACTCTTTTTATCAGACAAACTGTCATCTATAAAATCTCCCATTATTACTCAGAAACGGAAGAGTGCCTGTCCCATCCAACACCTAGTAGTGTGTCTCTATATAAAACAGTCAGAACAAAAAAACAAAGTTCTCATCCTTCAAAGCCTCCATAGCTAAGCACTCAAATTGAACAAAACCAACAACAACCCGAAAGGATATACAATTCATGCCTCTACAATTCTATATAAATTGCCATTGAATAGAAGGACCAAGACCAAACGAAAAAAGCTGAGAAAAAGCAACAAACTAAATAAAAATTTATTGACAACCATAAACCGAAAACAAATGGCTAAAAGTATCTCGCTTTCTGGTTATCGCAAAACAGATCCTTCGTGTTTTTATAGACATTAATTCATTTCTCTGTAGTCAAAAGGATACTTTCTCATCATTGTCATCATTGTCGGCGTCGTCGTCCTCGCTGCTCTATTTTTGTTTTTGTGAGCAAGATACCGTTAATGATTGACAATATTTTCTCTAGCCTTTTGCAAAAATAATTCTGTCACAAAATAAAACGAATTATTTATATGTACATACGACAACCTTTGCTTTCAGAGGAATATTTATGATATGAGATCCTTGATGCTGCTTGTGGTTGACATATTAGTTAAGCGCCGGAAATTATATCCAAGTTGAACTGATACAGACTAAAAACGAGTCCTTTGTGAAAAGAATGTCAACCAAACAAACCATATACTTAATTAATAAAGTGCCTAGAACAAATCGCTTCCAAACATCCTCGAATCAATTTAACCCTCTCTGACAAAATCCAGCCCTCCTCATACGATTAGGACTAAATCGAAAAGAAAAAACACTAAGTACAAGGATTAAAACACTTATCAATGTAGACCATATGGAGCTCGCCTATTGACTCAAGCCATGAAAGAAAAGACAACAGATTCTCATAGACTCCTTTTCTACACTTACCTACATATTATCTGTGCATTCGAGAGTTAATGACTTTTTTATAACTCATAAAAGCTCAAGAGGTAAACGCATATATGTAACATTGTTGGAACCTTGGAGAACTATAAAGTCCTACGTCTTCGTGTTGCGTAAACGGATGCTATGTTTACTAAGAACACGTGACTTGACTTTGATGGCAGTTTTATTAACCAAAATTCAGCTGGTGCCATATTGCCACTGCTTCTGCTGCCATCAACCATCAAGAAAAGTTTAAGAGAAACACGAATGTGTCATTATTTGGGGTTAAAAGGAAGAACATTCTTTTCAAGACAAATAAACCAAAGAAACATACATTCATTAGGGGGAACAACAGTACATCAAATTAGGTGCTCTCATCTGAGGGTTGTAGCTGCAAAGGGTGTGTGTGATAGAACTTAGAATAATTCAAACCAAACATAAACAATTTAGATGACAGCTTTTAAAAATTATAACAAGAATCTTGTAAATCAACATTCATAATTTTTATTTCTTTGGATTTAACTTCTATAGGGTGTTTTTTAAGCTGCATTAGAAGTTTTGAAGGATTTTATCTGAGGTTTGACAGTGGAGAATGTCAACCGGTGGTGAAATTTCTGTTCAGTGGCTGCGTTCAATCTCGTGTTGGATAGGGTATCTTGGATAGGTGGATTCTTATAGATACCTTGTTGAACGAGGTGGATAGCTGTATTGAGATAGCTGTCAAAAAATAAAAACAACTTTCAGCTGTTGGTCATCTACAAAACGAGAACAAAATAAGTCAATTTTGAAGTTTAAAAAAATAGATCATAATTATACCTTCTAAAATTCGGAGGCAAAAGGCTTCTTCAACGTCTATTATGTACACAACATCCTCAAATACAACTTCAACTAACATTTTGTATCCTTTTGTATCTTTTTGTTTGCCAACAAATACAAAAAGCTGAAATCAATTTTCAAGTTTCTTGAAATTCAACCATGTGTTGAATCAGCTGTTCTGTCAGATACCTACACTACATGCCCCAGAAATTCTTGGATACCTTTGGATTCCTTTTTTGGCATCTCAGCTGTTTTTGATCAGCTGTTATTTTAGACGTAAACACTAACAAAAATGTATCCGGATACCCTATCTGTCTGAGATTGAACGCAGCCAGTAAGGTTTGACAATTCATAATTTTGATTTCTTTGGATTGAACTTTTATAGGGTGTTTTGTAAGCTGCATTAGAAGTTTTGATGGATTTTATCTGAGGTTTGAAAGTTGAGAATGTCAAACTATGGTGACATTTCTGTTCAGTAATGTTTGACAATTCTTAATGAATTGTTTAACGTCAGAACAATGCTTCTAAATTCTATAAATTTACATTGAATAGAAAAAAATAAATCTGTTTTCAAAGTTCATAAGGTACTTCTTCCATCTTACAATGTTTAGTTTTGAAGCTTGTTACTATAGGGTGTTTTATTTTGAGGTATAGAACTTCTTCGATGAATTATTGTTCTACCAAACCAAAAAGTACACCAAAAAGTCAGTTTTTATGGAGGTAACGGTGACTCAACATAGACTTGAAAATTTGCAACACTCCAAATGTGTCAGTTTTTTTTTTTTATTGACGTATCCGTTCAACCAAAAATTAACTTCATCACAACCAAAATTCGGCCAATACGTATTACGAACAAAATCATGATTTTTAAAATAAATTTGAACAATTTCGAAGCGTTGTTCAGGTGTCAATCTATTCATGTTGAAATGGCAAACCAAACCATAAATAAATCACTTGACAGCTGAAAACATAGAGAAATATATCTACCAAGAGAACCGACTTATGGGGTTCGCTCTCTTTCGACCTACAAACTAAATTGAGCACATTTTGCCCATTAAAATGAGCATATGTTAGTTGGCCCGTGCATTTCTTATGGGAAAATCCAGATTCTATGTAGTTGTTATGGGCTTTTGTTGCTCAGTATGCACAGTTAAGGGGAAAACAATGTGAGGTGAACTCAGCCGTTCAAAAAAGCGATCCGTTGAATTCAAAAATTGAAAATTTTTTGCAATATTTTAAGAAAAATGAATTTTGCAACTTCTTTTTAGTGAAAACTGTGCTAAAAATAGTATTTGACTGCTTTTGGCACACAAATTCTGTGATTTTTATGAAAAGTTTCGCTAAAAACAAAAAAAATCATGCAGAAAGTATAGGCGCACCATACAACTGCAATGCGAACGTGGCCTAATTTGAGTTTAACCCAGTTTTGACAGATTAACAGCAAGGTGAGTATTTTGACAATTCTACGAAAATGTAAACAAAACAAAATTAATTCCCAGTACTGCAAAAGCAAATGAAGGTAAAACAATTTAAATACAAAATATTAATTAATTGAAATAAAAATATATAATGAATTTGCACCTAATTTAATCCTCAGATAAAGAAGAAACCAAGGAGAATGTTGCAACAGGAAAAGTGGAATCTCCCGAGAAGGAAGCCAGCAACGCCGACGTATTTATTCTGGAGCGAAGAGGTACAAATTCAAGGTAAGTGTGTTCATTACGTTAATTTTAAACTCAAATTTTAGAATATTATTTTGTTTTTTTAGTTTAAACTACATCGCTCTAATCCGATGGATTCTTATGTCCTCATTTTTAATCAAATATCGTCTGGCTATTTGCTATCGTGAGCTGAATGACTCCAATTTGGCTATTTCGACATTGCAATCGATTCCGAGTAAGTCTAGACTTCCAAAGATAAACATGCTTCTAGCAAAGCTACAACACCGACAGTCAAGAAATCCATTGGAGGCTATTGCCTCTTACAAAGATGTACTGCGTGCCAATGGCCACGTAGGCTATAAGTTCACTCTTGGAAGTCGGCGTCGATGGAAATGAAGTCAATTCGTTGGTAGTGAATGGTAAGCAAGCAATTATTTTAAATATTTTGTGTGTTTTAAACTTCTTTTATAATTTTATAGTGAGTTCGGCTCCAAAGAATGTTGAGTATCTAGAAACAGCACACATGATAAGTCCATATAGCACAGAACATATTATGCCATTTGCCGTGGTCTATGAGAGGAATAATAACCTAGCAGAATTGGAAAAGCTGGCTAGCCAGCAATCGTATATCAATGAATTTAGTTCGGAAAATTGGTTTGTCATGGCTGAGAGTCTATTGGCAAATGGAAAATACGAACAGGCTTCCTATTTTGCTCACAAAGCAATTTCAGTTGATTCAACAAACGTTGAAGCGTATCTTTTGCGTGGGAAGATATTTCTTCAATTGAAACGATATAAGGAAGCAATTCATTATTACAGGGCAGTTCAGAGTTTGGCTAACTATCGTTTTGAGATATACAAAGGTCTTGCGGGTTGTTACATCGGATGCACAGACAATATGTGCATTGGCTGCACGCTATTTCAGGAACTGCCCCAGGAGCTATGTGGTAAGAATTTGTTGTTATTTTTCATTTGCATTTTACCTTAACTGAATTTCGATGAAATATAAACAGCCACTTGCCAGTACACTTTTATACTCTTCGAATAATCGGGCTTTAGAAATCGACCAGTTCTAATTTCCGGCCGTATCAGCGATGGCAGAGATTCTCCAATCTGAGGGAGAAACACAGGAGGCCATTAAACTGTTGAAAAAACAAGCCGCCAGCTATCCCAGTTGCAAGCTTTTCACAATGCTAGGAGATATTTTAAGTAGCGAAAAAGATTTGGATGGTGCTCTAGAGTACTGCACCATTGCTCTTAGGTTTATATAACAAAGAAAAAGTGAAACTTTTTAAGGTACAAAAGTTTTTTTTTTTTTTTAAGAATGGAACCCACAAACCACCGAGCTTTAGAAGGCGTAAATGCCCTTGGCCAGGCATAGGCATCTGAAACAACAACAAAACAAGATGAGTGTTCATTAGCAACAACTTCGAAGGATGAAGAATGGCCAATTGATTATGATGAACCATCAATTGAAGCAGTTGAGTTTTCATCAACAGCTGCTGCTAATCCAGATGGCGAATCAGAAAGCGATCCGATATGGTCGGATGTAGATGCTTAGGCTATCGTAGTTTTATCTTTTAATTATTATAGTTATTGAATCAATACAATTCATTTACAGTTATCAATTATTAATATTGTTAATCTTATTTTTCAGTTAAATATGATTTCACTATGTTCTCAAGTATGATGATGATGAGGTAATGCTTGTGGCTACCGATACAATTTTGCAGAAATTCAAAGTTGAATATCTGCCTTGTACATGTTTTGGCGAACTGTGTGATGTAGGTGGTGAGGATATTTTTATAAATAATAAAATAAGAACTATCTTAATTTTTTTCTCTTTCTAATTTAAATTGTAGTTCTCTGGGATTTAATTGAAATACCTTCCTTCATTCATGATAAATTTATTGCTTTCGATGCCATCAACAACAATACAAAACCGACTCCAGAATTACTCTATCAATTAAGGTTTTTGAGATTTTATTTTTTTTGTAATTCGAAATCACTTATCTACATACATACATACATATAAGGCTTTTTGAAGCTATCAATTTCATGAAATAGTTTTTTTTTTCAAAAAAATGTGTGATGATTATTCAAACCTACAATATCTTCCTTCAATGTTTTCAATTTTTTACTATTTCCTATAACGAATTTGTAGTCTTAAGATTATAACATCAAGTTCTTGTAATATATATTGAAAAAAATACAAAAATAGTGTTCAAAAATTAAACGAACTATTTAAAATCAAAAAAGAATTACATTATAGTTTTTTGTTCAAAACTTCAGGTTAAGTCAAATGAAGCAAAATGATTTAAACTGTAGGTAAAAGCAAAGACATGTATCTTACAATTTAAAGTTAAGAGATACGTCATGTTTTACCGCTTTTGGTTGTCTTTAAAATTTTCAAAGAGGTATATTTTAAAAACCTGATGTAGTAGAAAAATTTAAAGGTGAGATTCGAGGTCAGGATATCTTAATCCTCTCTAAAAGTATTTTTTGTTTTGGGTGACAAAAAAAAGTATAATTTTGTCGACCAGTGTTATCAGACTCAACGGAATTTAAACTTTCCACTCTGAGGCAAAATTAAAAGAACGAATTTCTGACCAATGCTATTGACCACATGAAATCACAAAGGAATACATACGAACGTGATGAACCAAAACATAAGAAGAATAGGATTAAAAATACTAAGTTTTTAATTTTGTTAAATTGAACCAATGCATGTCTCAATAAAAAAATAAAATCTACTGAAAACAGCTTATTTGTTTTTTTTAATTATTATTTGCTTCAAACAAAACAACAACAAAAAAAGGTATAATCCACTATAATAATTGACCAAATAAATAAATAAATAAAATAAATAAATAAATACAATTTTTGTATTTATTCAAAAACTAAGAAATTACATTTCAACATAAAATTTTCTTTTTAAATACCATCGAATTAAAAAAAAATATACTAAATTAAATATAATTTTGAAAAAAAAATTACAACTTTATTTAAAAACTATGTATCTGCACCACCTTGGTTATTAATGGATGAGATTTAAAGCATGTCGTCGACTTCGAATCATCTTCATTGCAGGATTTGTTGCAGTACCGCTTCGTTTTGATTTGTTGCTGAAAAAAAAACACATCAATTAGTGCTTTCAAAGTTTGTGGTTTATGTGAAACTTACTTTTAAGTAGTCTTGCCATCATGAGCCTTCTGGTCAATGAACGCACAATTAAATTGTAGCAAGTTGATTGGTTTATAATTATAAAATTCCCGCTGGTAAGTCGATCCGTTAATTGAAAAATTGTGGCAAGTCGTTTGTGACATTCTTTTGCGAGGCAAATTCCAAAATCCCAATGGGACCATGTCACAATGCACAATTTCCTATTGTATTATTTTTGGAAATTTTCGGCAAGTGAAGGTTGCGGGAAGTTCTTAAAACATCATTTGGGCAGTTCCTGTGTCGATGGTCTTTTATGTGATTCCAGTTAGTTCTTTACAGAATGCACTTTTGGTGATTCAATAGGCATTATGTATTTACGAATTCAGCTTCTATTTTTCCTGTCTATATAAGAAAATTCTAAAATAGTACATACGAAAATGATGAGATTTTCATAATTCAAAAGACTTACCAATGGTTTTTGATTTCCGTCATTTAGGAGATGTTCTCCCAGCAGGTTGCTTCAAAGTGGACTTTCAGTTCATCATCTACGTTGTCTGTGTCGGCCTAAGTGGCCGCAGTAGCCGATGGCTCGGTCAGCTCAGTGTTCCTGCCGTCCTTTAGTGAGATATTTGGCGCTACAAGCATGGATTTAGATCAAGAAGGTGAAGATTAAGCAAGTTTATCACGATATGATTGTTTAGATTCGCACTTACACAACTGAACCTCATATACTGTTGCACTCTATGAAACCAGAAGATGTTGCTTTAGTTGCAGCTGCAAGTCGTTTTTTTTTGGTCGGCTTGTATCATGTTTCTTGGCAGCTGATGAATGGGCAAAGGACGTTGGAAACCCTAAAGAACCATAGAATTTAAAATATCCGTGTTAAGATTACTCGTAAGTAAATGAATGAACTTACCTGATTTGCCTGCAACTCTGCCGTTGCTGTTGCCGCTGTTAAGTCATTCCAAAACTGGGCGGTCGACTATTTAATGTCAAAGTTTTCCCTTGCACCATCCAATTGAATTTCACAAAGTCGATGACATAGCTGGAGCTGAGGATGTTCGCTAATTCCGAATTGAATTCGTAATTCTGGTGGTGTTGTTGCATTCCATGAATCTTAATATTGGCAGAGACGTTGACACCTCTATCGTCAATGCCTGCGCCCACCATAGTTGCTGAGGCAGATCTCACCGATCATGATGCAGCAGCAATTGAGTGTAGAAATATATGTTTACTTTACCTCAACAGGCTTCGAATAACTATTTACAAATAAAGGCCAAAGTCTGTGGTTAAAAACATTGATATTAAGAAAAATATAATATAAAATAAATTCACCTGGGGACTAGCGCCCTTGTTTTGAGCAAACCTTCCAAATTTATTGAGAGAAGTTGCTTTCATTCGTTTTATATTAAATATTTGAACTCACTTAATTTACAGTCAAGGTTGGAAATTTGTTGGAGTCTTCCTGTGATTGTGTTCTTGTTTTTCTTGCTTCTCTTGCCGAACTACCGACTGTTAGTACTTTTTAAACCTAGAAGATGAAGATTAAGGGAGTTGACCACGATATGAATATTCCGATACGTACTTACACAATTGATTTCCGCCCGCTGTTGCGTCGTTTTTTTTGAGCCGCTTGCATTTTATTTCTTGGTAGCTGATGAATAGGCCGAGTTAGCAGTTGCTGCTGTTATGTCGTTCCAACACCAACACTCAGCTGGTGGGAGAAGGGCGTTGGCGGTCGACTATTGCATGGGCAAAACTTCCACTTGCATCATTGAGTTGGTGGTGTTGTTGCTGATTGCATTGAATGCATTTGACTATTGGTAGAGATGGTGCAACCTCCACCGTCAACGCCTGCGGCAGCTGTGGCCGTTGAGAAGTACATACAAACACAATGGGTAGTTTCTGTAGTTAAAAACATTGATATTATTTTGTTAAGAGAAATATAATATATAAAAACTTGCCTGCAAATCAGCGCCTTGTTTGCTTTGTCTTCCAGATTTCTTCAGGGAAATTGCTTCCTGCATTATGCTATGTTATTGGCAGCATCTAAAATGAAAACACAGACTATAAAATAAATCGATTATTGTTGCACCTTCTTTACTGCAATTTGACTTACTTTTTATTCAATGAAGTGAACTTGTATATACTTTCTTCATTATAAAGAATTTTGGTCTGAAAAATATAAAATTATATTAAATATCAAAACAATTAACAAAAACTTACTCTTCAAATCCGAAATCCATTGTTTTGTTTTGCAAAACTGTCATTTTGACAGGTCACAAAAATTCCATAAGTTTCTTTTTAGCCCAGTCCCCTATTTTGCTTTTTTTTTGCACCACTCACATGTATTCACCGATAGAGAATTTAAGAGAGTTCACCTCGAATTTGAGAGTTCACCTCAAATAAAATTTGAGGGTGTTTCAGGCAAGACGGGTACCGGTCGGTTCTCTTGGTAATATATTTCTCTATGGCTGAAAACATGGGCGCCAATTCAAATAATGTTCCCAACTTCTACACCATTGCCGGCATCATTTGTCCCTATTTCTTTCGAAATAAAGAAGCTGCTCTTCAGGTGAATGACAAGCGCTTTGGATCCTTGGTAAATGGTTTCTTATTTTCAAAAATTAATCAGCAAAATGACATCGATGACATTTGGTTCCAACAAAATGGAGCGACTTGTCATACTTGTCAACTGGTGACAGCTTTTAATTCCTGTTAACTGGTCTTTTTGTTCGTGCGATTTTACGCCACTCGATTACTTTTTTTGGGGTTATGTTAAATTATTGGTTAATGTTGGTAGATCTTGAAGAATTGAAAGCCAATACCAAACGTAAAATTGACTTATTGAAAAATTGTACTCTGCGAATGGACAATGTACTAAGTAAACGCGGCGGCGGCGCGGCGGTCTACGTTGGAAACAATATTTTAAAAATAAATCCCATGAAATTATCTACTAGATTATAAAAATAAAAAAACTCTATTCCAACAATATTTCTGTCATGTATTAATATTTTAATACATACAAAAATTAATATTAATATTATTGAACTTAATTCAAATGTCAAACTTCTCACGTCTTCTATTTACTACTTAAACCTCCTAAAACAATCATCATATAGCCCTCTAAAAAACACCCTTTATTATAACAAGTTCTTATCTATTTCCGCACAAGCACAATATTATATTTTATTTTATACTATTTGTGGTACACTTGCGAAACAACATAAACACCAGTCATTGGTTTGAGAGGCAAATGAACTTTTACTCCTTAGAGTCTTGAGAGCCTGGGACGGCTATCATTTTGGTGTCGTAAAATGAAAGAGCTTACAACACGCATGAAAGTGCTATTGCTACCTGTCCTGTTTCTTGTGAAACTTCTGGTGTTGCGTCAATATAAAGGCACAGGACTATATATTACTCTTTAAACGATTCTTATTCGTGTCTTGCTTGATGGAAAAGGGGAAATGACAAAGGTGATTTTAGTGCCTGTTTTTTTTTTCTAACCTTGAACCTTTTTTTCCCACATAACTTGGATTTGATAGGAAGAACAATGTTTTCAATTGAGCTTAAGTTGTTTTTTCTTTTGCCACAGATACTTCTTGGTTAAAATTCTGGCTGTTCATCATTTGTGGTGGTCAAAAACTGATTGGGGATGGTGTCGATTTCGATATCGACTCTTTAAATTATTTAGGATTAGCAAAAACGTGATACAAGTCTAGAGGAAAATGATAACGAGGGTCGGATACTTGTTGAAAGTGGGAACAAAAATCTATTAAAATGAATCATCCTAAACAGTATCGATATACGAGTAGGTACACAAACAGAAAATAACCAGGAACAATATTTCTTGGGTCAGTAATCACATTAAAAGCCTTTTGTATTTTGGAAGTTCCATTAAAGATTATTTAACCTATTTCAGTTATAATCTTGACAAGGGTTTGGGTTTTCGATTTATTTATCTCTATTTCTGAATTTATCATAAGGGTTTGCAAATATTAACATATTTAAAACTTTAAACATAACTTTAAACAACGTTTGTAATACAATAAGAACTCGTGCACAAACGTTAGGGAAAGGTTTTAAAAATGTTTTTTTGAGTCTTCTCCCAATTTTGATAAATATTATGTAACAAATATTCACTTACCCCCTTACTTAGGTCCTCAAATCTACAATGTCCGTGGATATTCCCTACTGGGAAACAGGGCCTAAACTACTCCTACCCGCCATCGTGAGCTGTTCCTGCTCTTCCTTAATTTCGACAATTCCTCCTCTTTTTCTACTCTCCAAGTGGTTTTCAGTTTCCTGACTCCTTTACCTTTTCAAGTGAGAGGATTCCACTGCATTGAATGTCTTGCAATACTGAGGCTGACCGATAAACTGTCACTTGCTCCTTCTTCAAACTACGTCAAATATTTTATAACATATACTATGTTTTGAAATTAACGTGATTATTTACTTGCTTAAGGTGGCGCTACAATCCCGGACGAACCTGGGTCTCAACTCTCAACAAACATGCGTCTCAACAAAACCAGGGGCCTGATTTTGGAATTCGCGGCGAATCGTTTTGCTAGCAAGATTGCCATTTTTTAATTATTGCTTTCGCTTTCGCATTCTTCGTTTTAAATTCGACCAATTAGCGAATTCGAAGCCGAATTTGAAATGTCCTAATGTTTGTTGGCGAGTTGAAATCCGACAGCCTTTTTTTTTTTTGGCGAATTCACAGGCGAAAGAGTGTTTATTATTATTCACTGCTCGATTTCGTGGATTCTTTTTTGATTGTAATTATGTAAAAATGTGAGTTAGCTTTATTTAAATTTTCTTATAATTTATCCACAATCCACAATAAAATATAAAATTTTGAATAAATCACCGCAAACTTCACAAATTCAATCAAAACAAAACAAAATTTGTGGAAAGCTGTCAAATCACTGAAATATAGGAAGAAAAAGTCAAACCAAAAGTGTCAAATCACTGGAATATAGGAAGAACTATTTTCGCTTCGCCGCGAATTCGTTAATACGGAAATACTACGTGAGTCAAATTTGAAAGGTCGAATTGAAAACGATCCGCCGCGAACCTTATAATAAGGCCCCAGGTCAGTATCGCTTTATATGTCGTACAATTTATGTTTATATATTCTCCTCCACTCTGAATGCAGACGGGACCAAAAAACACCCAGAGAATTTTCCTTTCAAAGCATCCTAAGACATTATCCTGCTTTGAGAAGATAAAAGTCTCTCTTCTATAAATAAGAAACTTGATGGCGGGTTTGTAAAAGAATGCAATCTTTTAGGAATGCATTCTTTTATGTCCTTAAAAATATTGCACACATTTTTTTAAATCTTTTGACTGCAAACAATCGATTGAAATTATTTGAAACTACATGCATTCTTTTGAAGTCTTTGCATTCTTTTGAAGTCCTCCAATTAATTGCATTTAAATGATTGGAAAAAAGTGATTGCAGTCATTTTAAGCTCAAATTATGGGTGAAGTTTGAAGTCCAAATTCAATGAATGGAATCTTCAAGTTGAATTCAAAAATTGATGTATAATTATAGCATTCCCAAAATATATTGCATTCCTTTAAAAGCCTGCGGGAGCGTAAGGGTCTTATAAAAAGTCACTTTAGATGCTCCAGGGAGGACTTTGCTATTCAATTGTCTTCTAAGACTAAAAAAGCAGCGATTCGAAAGAGTTATTCTTATTTTGATTTGATTTCAGCTCTTGGGTCGTTGTCCTAGGTAGATAAAGTGTTCAATTACCTCAACGTTATATCAGTCTATGATTGTTTTTTTCCAAGACGTAGTGGTTCATTGACCCAAAACCCATATTCTTCGCTTCCTCTTTAATGCTTACAAACGTGCTACTAACATCACGCTTCAACCTTCCAATTCCTTGTCAATATCATCGGCTTATCCAACTAATTCGAAGGACTTCTTGAAGATTGCGCAACTAGTGTTGATGAAAATTCTTTTCAGAGCTACATTATGTTAAAGAAGCCGCATGACAGTGCCTTTTCTAAAACCTTTTTCAACATAAAATGAATCAGTGAGAGCTGTCCGTGATTGTTGTAGTAGAACGAATCCTTCTTTGTCATCGTCATTCGTCATAGAAAAAATGACAAGTTTGACAAGGATGCCAAAACTAAAAGCTTCTCTGAAAACAATTTTTCTTTATAGAAACTTTTATTCGCGGCCTTGAAATTGGTGAAAAGCTGGTGGGTATCAATTTGAAGTTTCTGGGATTTTGCCAACATCTGCCGTAATGTTAATATTTGTTTCATGATGGACTTTCCTAGTCTTAAGCTTCAGACGTTCACATAACTTACCAGAAATACATCTTCTACGCGGTACTCAAAAAACTGATGCCTCGATAGGTGTCGCAATTTAGATTTAGTCTCCATTCTTAAGGATCGATTCAAACAATATTAAGGTTTTATTCATCGGGCATGCTTTTTTAGCTTTATTTTGCAGATATGTATGCTGCTTTGAACAGTTGTACAGCTCCAGCATTTTTGTGGGATGTGATTACTTGAACAAAATGTCAGGAATTTACCGTGACTGGCATTTTCAGATTGAACTATTAACAAAAATACTGTTCCATCAAACTTCAAACCCAACTGGGAGTATAACATACAAAAATAATTTATTAAGACATCTCAACTAAGATCTTTCTTATGTGAAAAACAATTAAACTAAGTACCAAGCTGTAAAACAATTTAAATAGATAACTATCTATTCTTTCCATTTTACTTACTTCAACCCCCTTCTCCTCCTTAGCACAGCAAATTTTTAATTAGAAATAAAAAATCCCATTACTTTTCTACACACACACAACAAACTCCCATTTCTTCAATGATTGGCGAACTTCTAAAGTGCATCTTGACTTAAAATGTAACCTAAGGGAATTGCTTCCAGTTATAATAATTAAACGTGAATTGAACCCTCGAGAGTACTAAGGAACCGACCTTTTACTGAAATTCAATAAGTTTTAGATGGACTTAGGTATTCTGTTACTTTAGGAACTACTCTAACGTGAAAATGCGAGTTAATCGATTGGAATCAAAAATAAATTAAAAATCATTTCGATTTGTTTTGCGTCCATTTAATAAAAAAAAAAGAAAACACTTACAAAAATAGAAAAACAATTAATACTGTTTCTAAAATCTTATAACAAATCCTGATCATTGACATAACAAACTAACTGCGTCCCGAATGTCTTAATCTTACCCCGACCACTCCATCGCTCATCCCAGAACTCTCTTAATCTATCAACATCTGAATTCGATTCATTCAATGTGAGTGAAATGAAATTCGGTAAAATCTTCGATTCTGGGTATGTATCGAGTTTTCGGACATCAATTATCCTTGGACAGTTGGTAACAATCAACTTTCGGAGAGGAGTCAATTCATCCAAGACATATTGCAGCGCCAATGGAGACAACGAAGGATTCTCTGCCAAATTCAATACTTCCAACTCGGTTGCTTTGTTGAGGTTCTGGACAAACTTGTACACATCGCCGTCGGTTAAGTTACATCCCGCCAATTCGATCTTTTTAAACTTCTCACAGGTACCACTCTCAAAGAACTCCACTATCCTTGCTGCACTGTTCCTGTCCGATTCTACACAAAAACTCAAATTTAAACTCTGCAGCCGACTGCTGTTCAACAAGGTCACCAGCTTTCGGAAGCACTCGGGCGAGAGTGAATTGAAACTCACATCGAATGTCGTCAGATGGAAGAAATTTAAGTCGAATTCGAAGAAGTTTGTGATACCACAGTTCGACAAGAGGAGTTTCTCCAAGGACTTGCATCCTTTCACTAATTTATCCAACGAACGAAGACTCTTGTTGCCCAATGGATTCTGACTCAGATTCAACTCCTCCAACTCGTCTAATGTAGCATTGGATGAGGCTAAACTCTCCGCACCGTCACTTGTAATGCAGTTGCCTCGCAGATTGATGGACTTCAACTGCTTGAGGGTTCGCAGAGATTTGGCCAGTTGCTTGCATCCTTCGTTCTGAATGAAATTATTCGATAGATCCAGGATTCTCAAATTAGCTTGATGCAGGATGGCCTTGAAAACGGGTTCTGTTAGGTCGGGAGTCAGAGAGAAATTACTAAAGACGATGCTATTTGTAACCTGTCCTTTCTCCAAAGCTGACTGAATGTCAGTTTGTACTTCTGCAAGGAGTTCATTTATAAAACAATTTAATGGAAAAAAAAGTTGCATGAAAAATACCTTTTTGAGTTTGATGGCACATTTCTTCGTAGCGCTGTGACAGAGGGGACATTTTCCACTCCAACACCGACGCTGTGATCATATTCTCCTCGACGGCAACTTTAATTGGATCATTTTCTTCGAATGCGAAACCATCAGCTGTCTTCAGTCGCAACACCGGCTTCAAACCAACCAAACTACGAAAACATTTTTAGATTTTTAGTGTGAAAAACTCAACTCAAAAACCATTTGAAATGGGCAAAAACTTACTTATAATAACGCCTCGAAGCTTCCTCAGCCAACCACTGAATGTTGACTTCGTTTAGCTTTTTTCTATCCACTGGAACCAACAGCAGCTCCTCTTCGACTTTTATCTTAAACGAAACTGTGGACAAAACAATGGGAGCGGGGGGTACAATTTTCATAGGAGACACCAAAGTTAAGACTTGTTGAGTTGTTGAGTCTGGTTCTATGGGTCTAGGAAGATCTGTGGCTAACTCTTCGCTCGACATGGGACTCTCACTGCGAAACCGACAGAAGCCACTATCGATAAGCGAAGTTTGCTGCTTCTGTTTCCTGCTCCCCGAAGCGCTAGCCGTACTAGTTGTGCTTAGGGAACGCGGAAGTCTTAACTTGTTGGTGGCCTTTGTCTGACGACTCGACCCCGATTCTAGGAGAACCTTGAAAGCATCATTATCATCAAGTGAATCTGCCGAATCAATTGTATTTGCTCTTGAGGAGGTGCCTTGCGCCTCCCAGTCATTTTGGAATTTCCTCCTTTTCCGATCTTGGCCGAGATCATCCTCCAACCAATCGTCAGCGACATCTTCGCTCTCGAGAAAAGCCGGTCTCTTCTTTTGCAGCGTGGGGTTGTCGTCGTCTTCTCCGGACAATTGCAGACGGTTAGGTCGCTTTAAATGCTCCATCACACTGCGGTATTCATCTTTGGCGCTGTGATTTTTCCACGGGGAAATCGAGTGGGAGATTTTTCGGGGGGAAATTGAGTAGGAACTCTTCCGAGGCGAATGGCTAAACGAACTATTTCGAGGAGGAGAACAAGGGGTTAGTATATCCTCATTGACTCCCTGGTTTACGTCTTCTAATGCAGGAGTACATAAGTCAGGGTTTTCCATTGATCTATTCAGCGATCTCTTTCGATTGGGATTTCCGGCAGAAGGAAGAAGATTCCCTCCTGTTTGGCTTAGTTTCTCAGCGAGGATCTTTCGGATCGATTCGTATTGAGCTTGTTCTCCAGGATTCAATTGAGCACTTGCTCTCCATTTGTATAAAGCCTGCATACAGGTATCTCCATAGTCTGTTTTGACAGTGGCATTCGCTCCACGTTCCAGTAACAACTCCACCACATCCAGAAAACCATTAGCACAAGCATCGTAGAGCGGTGTAATGCCGTCACAGCTTGTGCCACCTTTGTCGTTGATTGCAGACGTTGCTCCTTTATCCAAAAGCAACTCGACGATATCTCGAAATCCATGATTGCAGGCTTCATGCAATGGTAACCAGCCTGCGTGATCGCGTATATTCACAACATGTCCTTGGTCTATTAATCGCCGGACTAACTCCAGATTCCCAGCTATGCATGCCTGATGCAGCTGTGTCTCTCCTTTGTTGTTTCTCTTGATGGTAAGGCAAGTTCCTCGCTTCCTGTGCGGCCGAACTTTTTCCGTTTCATCCAAATCACTGCTGTCGGAGTCGGTGAGTTCCTCAAGACATACATCGTCTCCTATCTCGGGGGTGTTTTGGTCTTCAGATGGCGCACTCTCACTGTCGCTATCTTCGTCAAGGGAATCTAAATCAAATCCTGAATATACAAAGAAGAGAATATATCATTTGTGACTGGAGAAGTAGAAGGAAATACCTCTCAATCTAGCATCCTCCTCCAGCTGCTCAGCCAGAGTGTGCATATTGAATTTCGTCTGAATTTTCTTTAGCCTTGTGAAAGCCACCTTCTCCAGATGAGCTCTGCTGGTCTTCTTTGCAAAATCAAGAGCCCTCTGATAGATATCTTGAATCGTCCAGAAAGGCTGCATTTGGAGTTCGCAAATCTCTCCGATGCTGCACAAGGTCGAAAATGCTTCCATGGGTATTTCCTTATTCAACTCAAATTCCTTCCAAAGGTATTCCAGGGCTTTATCGTATTGTTTGTTGTCTTTGTAGGTCTGATACAGACTCACATAGATCGGAACTAGGTCTTTGCCGGTTTCTGAGTTGAGTTGGGCACATTCCAACATCTGACAATAATACTCGATGGCCTTGGGGAAGTTATTGAGATTACAGCAACCATCACCGAGTCGCTCGAAGAGCTTCTTCCTTTCGGAATAATTGTCGGAGCTACAAGTAACCAATTCGTCCAAAGTTTGACACATCTTAACCACTGAAAAAAGTTGATTAACTAATTATATCGATTCAAATCTCTGCAACTTACCAACTCGAAGAGTTTTCTCGATATTTTTGCGATCATTCTCGTCGGGGGTGTTCTTCTTGTAGGCCTTGGTCAGAATCTGTTTAGCACTGGAAAAATCTCCTTCCTTCACCAAAATCTCTGCCTTGGCTATGAGAGTTTCACATATCTTCTTCACCTTATCAGGCAGCCTCTTGGCCACCTCTAGAGCTAGATTGCAGTATCTCAAGGCTAACGTAGAATCATTCATCTTGTACTGATACAGAAGGCTCATCGACACATAGCACACATGGAGCAACTCAAAGATCTCGTTGGTCTTGCTAATCTTGATCGCCTTCTCTATATAATTTATGGATTCTTCAAAATCTTCTATGTGCTCTTTGACGACACCAATGTTGAGGTAGAGACGTGCTTGCATGTCCAATTGCTCAAGCTTCGTGATCTGACCTGAAATTCTATTTTACCCCAAAAAAAATACAAGAATTAATTTAGTTTTATTTGTTTTGTAAACCAAGTCACTTCTTAAAGTGTTCCTATTATTTTTGCTTACTCTTTTGATATCAACAAACTGCGGATAAATGCCTTCTCAGCATTTTTTAGTGGGGCAAGTGCAGTTGCGGAGTCAGTCGCACTTTGACCCTCAAGTAAATGGGCCCGACCGAGAGTGGCATAGGCTCGCTGCTCCTCGACTTTGTTTTTTAGCTTTTTCACGGTCTCTTTCGATTGATTGGATGAAATGATTTACAATTATTGAAAGAGGAAAATAATTAAGCAAATGGATGAACCTTACTTAGATAGATTTCGATATGTTCCAGAGCTTTGGGGAACTCACAGAGGAGCATATACATTTCACCGCACATCCGGTGGGCTTTGGCCATGTCCAATTGCTTTCCCAAGACAAGGTACAATGCGGCTTCCTGTTCATATTCGATTATAGCTTCTTTGTACTTGCCCTGGCGGTTGTAGAAGTCTCCTAGATTGTTACAAGCTGTTGCCAATGCATCTTGATTGCCATCGCTAAAGGCCTTTTCCTTTTTCTTTATATATTCTGATGGAAATATGGCATGATTTATGGAGATTGAATTTTGAATGGGAAGAACTTACTTTTCTCATCCATTATTTTGTAAATTGAATAAATTTGAAATGTAATTAACAACAGAAACAAGAAAACAACAAACACTTGCGTTATGAATTTTTTGAGTGAATTTCAATTTGGTTTTTGAAACTTGGCGCTCTCCAATAAACATTTCGCCACAAGAGTTGTCAAATATCACGTAACGTAAGTTTGATTTTACGTTAAATGTCATATGAAAGACAGGATTTTGTTTAGAATTGGCCATATTCAGCGCGGAAAAACTGCAAACTTTTGCACTCAATGATTTCTTTAAGGGGTGTGTTTAATTCGGTTTTATTTCGTACTTTTTAAAGCTGGATAGTTATTTAAAAAAAAAAATGGTTGCCTGTAAAGTCGGTTTTACGGGCGAAGATTTTACGTGACAACGTCTTTTTCTCGGTAGAATATTTATTGATATGAATATAATTAAATTGCACAATAGGAACAAGGAATTGAATGAAAATAAGAATTGCACAAATTTTAACTATAGAAATATATTTTGTTTACTAAAATTAGATGTTAAAATTCTTGCTCAACACAGTTTAAATCAAGTTTTCTTATATCTGCCACTTTTTCTTAATATTTGTAATTTTAAAGAATCAATTCGAAAATCAAAACATTTATTCAGATCGAAGGTTCAAATTTTTGCTAAATAAATTTGAAATTAATGAAAATTTGTAAAATAATAATTAATTAATTAATTAATTTTAAACTAATAATTTACTTAACACTATCAACATTTATCAATAGTATGACATAACCTATAAACTCAGTTTCTCAACTTTTGTGTCAATCTAACAATTAATCAATCAATCATAGTTTACGATAATGAAATATCAGTGTACAATTATTTACCTTTATTGTTGTAGTTGTTGTAAATGACGAATCTAAGCACTCCACATTTTCACTACAGACACAGCTGACGATACTTTAACCACACGTGTGAACTTGTATTATGACGCTTTCTTGTTTTTCCAACGCCAAGAACGTTCGAGAAAGACAAAGACAGAGACACAAGCATGCGCCGATTCAATGCGCCTAATTCTCTAGTGCTGCGCGCGCGGCAGACCGATCATAGTTGAGTGGGAGAGAGACGCAAGGCATTCGGCGGGCCTCTCTCTCGTTCGGTGACTCATCGTAACGTTACCGGGCGTTACACTTTTTCATAAGTGACTCCCAGCCGCAACCTAATTTAAGACGTTGTCACGTCAAAAATTGAAACATGTAGTAAAAATCTGAGAAGATAAATAGTTAAATTTTTATGAAAAAAGGCCAATTTCCGAAGCTGCAGATTTTTTGAACCATAAAACTTTCGTTAGTTTTGATAAGAGCAAGAAATATCAATTTTTGCGAAGTGGCTTTATGTACATAGATAAATTTCACAAGTTTATTATTATTATTATTATAAGCTTTTATTTGCCATTATTGATATTTTTTACAATATTTATTTACATTTTTGTTTACATTTTCTGTTTCTTTTGAATTAATTACTATAATTACTATATAAAATTAACATATTTTTTTAATCAAATTAATTTTAATATGTAAGCAAAGTTTGTGTTGCTTTAACAACAAGAAATAAAATTATTCCCAGAAAAAAGTTTCTTTGTGAGTATCTTTATTAATATAATCTGTTCGATTAATATATATTGGTATATACTACAAATTTCCTGAAATTACATATTGATTTAAATCTACATTGTTTTATTTAAAAAAAATTAAGTTGCTTACTTTTAGTTATTTTCAGGAATAAAATTATAAAATAAATTATACTTTGTGTTGTTTTGTGGTCTGGATCTTTGCGCTTCAATTTACAAATACGTTTGTCTGGCTCTTTTGAATTTGCCCAGCTGTTTTGTTCATTTAACGAAGGCTTCGTTCAGTGGGAAAAAGATAGAAAAAGGGTTTGTTCGAAGACGTCGGTGATGCCAATATCTTTAAAGATTGAAAGGTGTGTTCGAGATGTCGGAGATGCCACTGTCATCAACACTCCCCCCCGGTATGACGACCTACATATCCTTTGAGGTCGACTTACCATTCAAAACATCGAGGACTGCCAGCTTAACAGCGGGCCTTTCATACAGCCCTGATGTAGTTTGCACGGTTGCACGCCTAACTTGGTCATTTTTTCCAAGAGTGACATCTATTACACGTCCCTTGGGCCATAGGTTCCGAGGATTTGCTTCGTCTGTCACTATTACGATATCTCCCACGGCAATCGGTTTCACAGGCTCAAACCATTTTGATCGGCGGGTCAACGTGGGCAAATACTCCCGTATCCATCGTTTCCAAAATAGGTTTGCATACTGTTGCGACTTCATCCAGTTTCGTCTCAACAAATTGTTGTCGTCTGTTAAGATGCTATCCGTTTTCTCGCCACTTGAGGCTCCCAGCAAAAAGTGATTCGGTGTCAGGACCTCATCATTGTCGTCTTCGAGTGGGATATACGTTAGCGGACGGGAGTTAATCACTCGTTCAACTTCTAGCAACATGCTGTGCAGTACTTCATCTGTAGGGTTTCTTGTTGGCAAGATTCGGTATAATGTTTTCTTCACTGACTGGATGAGCCTTTCCCAGCTTCCACCCATATGTGGGGAGGCTGGAGGGTTGAAGACCCACTTAGTGGTAGCACTTGAAAACTCATTGGCTAATTGAATTTGCTGTTGTTTTAAGGTTTCTTGCAATTCTCTTTCCGCTCCATGGAAGTTAGTTCCATTGTCACACCTTATTTCTTGTGGTATGCCTCGGCGGGCAATGAAGCGCTTGATTGCGAGAATGCAAGAGTCCGTTGTTAAGCTGTTGGCAACTTCCAGATGTACCGCGCGGATAGTCATACACGTTATCAGTACTCCCCATCTTTTCTCAGTATGCCGCCCCACTGTCACATACATAGGGCCGAAATAGTCAATTCCTATGAAAGTGAACGGCCTACAAAATGGTGAAAGCCTTGCTGCCGGTAGATCACCCATTTCAGGTGGACTGGGCCTAGCCTTTCGATTCTTGCAAAGTTGACAACCCTTTCGCTCTTTTTTTACAGCTGCTCTTATATTTGGAATATAGAACTTTTGTCGAATTTCGTTCACGACGGTTTCGTTGTTGTGATGATGATACTTCTCATGATATGAATTTATTATTAAACTGGTAATATGATGTCCTTTGGGTAATATTATCGGCCGCTTTGATTCTTCAGTTACACCAATCACAGCATCAATTCTCCCGCGAAGTCTTAAAACATCATTTTGGTCTAAGTACGGAGATAATTTTCGGATTTGACTTGATTTATCGAAAGGCTTACGAAGTTCTACAGGAAGTTTGATATTATTCTTCAAGATTGCTATTTCATCACGAAACAAATCTAACTGCGCTTGTCGATATAAATTATTTTCGGCTTCCACATATTCTTCTTGTGCTATGAATTCGTCGTTCCTTAGTGCAACCCCTCTCTTCTTTGCTGTAGTGTTCCATATGAAACGAGAAACATATGCTTGAATACGTACCAGTCTTATCCATCTTGAACAGCGTTTGGGTTCAACCGAGGCACGATTATATACTGCATGATAAAACAAAACAGCTGGCTTAAGTTCTTCAGGCGTATCTGGGATTTTTGTCGAATTAGCTGGCCACTCATTTTCAGATTGCTTGAGAAATGGTGGTCCAACAAACCAACGGCCACACGTATCAAAATCAGGAACCTTGTTCCATTTTGTGGCATCATCTGCTACATTAACCTTTGTAGGTACATATCTCCATTGGTGTGTCTCAGTTGTCTCGAGTATCTCACTAACTCTGAATCCCACATACTGCTTATATTTCCGGTGATCGGATTGAATCCAAGAGAGAACTACTTTGGAATCCGTCCAAAAGATCTCTTCGGAGAATTTGATAGTGTGAAACTGTTTTATACTGTTTGCCAATCGTACTCCCAATCTTGCAGCTTCGAGTTCAAGTCGTGGTATGGATGTGATGCTAAGTGGAGCGACTCTTGTTTTTGCAGTCACTATTCTGCATTCCACTAGGTTCCCTTGAGTCACACGAATGTAAGCTACGGCGGCAAAGGCATTGATACTCGCATCTACGAAGATGTGCAGTTGACAAGAATCGTGTTCACCAAACTTGATTTGTTTTAAATAGCATCTTGGAATTCGGACTCGGTGAATGTTCTTGAGGTGGTTTACCCATACGCGCCACTTGTCATATAAATTACCATGGATAGCTTCATCCCAGCCGAGTTTAGAACGCCAAATCTCTTGCATTAAAATCTTTATGTAAATTAGTGAATTTGCGATCAGGCCGAGGGGATCAAAGACACTCATCAAAACACGTAACACTTGTCGTTTGGTTGGTTGTATATCTTCTGCTAGGAGCTCACTCATAGATGCTTTTGTTGACACTGCATATGTAAACGTGTCTGATGAAGTACACCACCACATACCCAACACCTTCTCGGAAGAACTCTCTGGGTTGATGTCCAAGCTTCTTTTTTCTTCTGGTCGTTGCACACCCAGAGCTTCGATGACATGTGATGAATTTGAGATCCAATGGCGAATTTCAAATCCGCCATTTCGATGTATGAGTTTGACTTCCTCGGCTAGTTTTATCGCCTCATCTGCTGTGTCAACACTATCCAGGAGGTCGTCAACGTAATGGCTATGGAGGATTGAGTCAACTGCCCTTGGATACTCGTCCGAAAATTCTTGTGCATTTTTGTTTTTAACAAACTGGGCACAGCTGGGAGAGCAAGTGGCTCCAAACGTTAACACTTGCATTACGTAAACATCTGGTGTTGAATCAAGATCATCATTCCATAGAAAACGTTGGGAATGTTGGTCCTCGCTTCGTACACCGACCTGGTGAAACATCTCACGAATGTCGGCGCAAACTGCTATTGGTCGTTCTTGAAAGCGATATAAAACTGATATTAAAGAAACCAGTTGATCAGGCCCTTTCAATAACACGGAATTAAGTGATGTTCCGTTCACTTCAGCTGCGGCATCCCAAACTATTCTGTTTTTTCCCGGTTTGTTTTCATTGGTAACAACAAATATTGGTAGGTACCAAGTTCGCGGGAATCGCTTTTGCAGTTCTTCTACAGATAGTTTGCGGATGTAGTTTTTTGCTTCATACTCTTTAAGTTGTTGTTTTATTTTGTTGGCCAAATCTGGGTTCCGACTTAGTTTTTTCACAAAACAACTATGTCGTCTAAGTGCCATCTGGAAACTGTTTGGCAGTTTGACATTGTCGTACTTCCATAAGAGACCTGTGTCGAAGTGACATCCATTTCTTGTGGTGAGTGCTTCAAGCATTTCGCAGGCACGTTCTTCATCTTGTGATTTAACCCACTTTTTTGGTTCTAAAACACCAAGACTGTCCAGAGAAAAGTAGTTCTTCATCATATTTTGAAGGGTATCGTCGTAGTCGCTATGCTTTGCGTTTGCACATTCGCACTCATGGAAATTAATATCAAAAACTGACTCACCTGTCTTATTGACATTGACTGAGGATGGTCCATATGCAATCCATCCTAATCTCGTCTTTGTTGCCACTGGATTTCCTTCACCTCCTTCTACCACCTTGAGTGGAATTGCTAGCTTGAGGTTATCCAGTCCAATCAGGATTCGAGGAACAGCTTTTTCATAAGATTGAATGGGATACCCTTGCAGATAAGGATACTTCTCCGTTAATTGTTTGACGTCCAAGGATTGTTGCGGCAAATTAAGGGATTTCACCGTCCTGATGAGTGGAATCAAAAATTTCTTCTTCGGATTGTCTCTGCTCGAAACGTCGACAGACACTATTCTTGATTGGTTTTCCTTTCTATGTGTGTTGCCTGTCCACTTCAGGAAGAGCGGCTGCTGTTTGCCTTTCAGATTGAGCTCATCCGCCAAGGAGTCTTCCATCATAGTTAGTGATGATCCGTCATCTAAAAAGGCGTATGTTGCGATCTTCTTTTCGTTGTTATATAGAATAATAGGAACAACTCGATATTTGATGTCTTCGGCCGAACTATGTGCGTTACAATTTAGTTGTATTTTTTGTATGGCAGGGTGCTGGTTTGAATCTGCGTTTTGCATTGCAGTAGCGAATGTTGTCGTTGTCGAATCTTTGTGTAGTAGTCGATGGTGCCTATACACACAACCATTCACTCCACATAAACTATTCACTTTGCAGGGAGATTTAAGATGGGAAGTCAAGCATGTGCGGCAAATACGATTTTGTTTAATGACCTGCCATTTTTCATTGATGCTCATACTCTGGAATTGCTTGCAGAACTCGATTCCACTACATGCCTGGTTGCAAACTGTACATCTTTGCCTGTTGGATAATTGCCTTGTCTCATTTTCTTCCGCATGCGCATTTATGTGTGCTTTTTCTTTTCGCCGCGTCTGTGTTTTTACATCGTGATCGAAAGATATTCCTGGACTCACTCTGCATATGTTGTCGATTAGCCTGTACAACCAGGCATTGAAATCCAATAGATTGACTGATGGCATATCTTCAATAGACGCAGCCCAGTTTAACATCAACTGTGTGGGAAGTTTACTTACGAGATCATCCAAAAGCTCAGCATTCTCTAAGTATGGATATAGTTCACAGGCCTCCATAGTAGAAATTAAATTCTGCACCGCCAATGAATATGATACTACCGTTTCAATTTTATCTACATTTACTTTGGTTTCAGCTTGGATCTTTTGCAGAAGTGACTTTATAATTATTTTTGGTCGGCCGTACATGATTCGCAATGTGTGCATGATGTTTGGAACATTTGATGGCAACATCAACCTGCCACGCATTGCCTCGAGGACTCGTCCCTTTAAACATTTTTGTAGACGCATGAGATTCTCTTCGTCACTGAACCCACACAGCCTTGTACTACGTTCAAAAGTACTTATAAATAATGGCCATTCCTCAGGGCTACCATAGAAGTTCGGCAGATCTCTGGACATTGAGTGCCGATTTGCCATTTGAACACTGTTGGGTTGTGAAAGTTCGTGAATCGGAATTTGTTGGTTGAATCGGACTGACTCTGGTTTTGGCGGATCGGGTAGTGATGTTGCACCTGGAAGGGGTTGCTTGTTATGCGAGGAGTGTGCTCTGGTTCCCATATGATAATTAAATGATGTTTTTTGTACTGCATTTGTAGCATACACATTACGATGTTGTTCGATTTGCACACCTTGTTCCATTTGCACCCACTTCTCAACTACTCGGTTAGCACTTTTCACAGAGTTTGTGCCACGTTGACTACCTTCCACCAGCAGGAGTCTCTTTTTTTCCAAATATTCTTCGTCCCTCTTCTTCTCAAGTGCTCTTGCCTCTTCAAGAATCTCCATCTCTATATCCAGACGATTTTTCGACGATGACTTCTTTGAGCGAATAGATCCTGCAGGCGCTTTTTGTTTCGTTTGGCAATTAAGGCAGCTCCAGTCTTCATCTTCGATGGCCGCCGTAACATTTGCACATATAAAATGGTACCACTCATCGCAGTCATCACACTGCACCATTTCAATTGTGTCTGGAAGCCCACAGACCTTGCAAGATATATTATTTATATTCAGTTTGCGACCTTTAATTCGTTCGCTTCTCCTCATCTTTGGAGTTTTGTCATCGTGAACAGACATCTCGTTTTCTTTTACTTATTAGTGTAAAAGAAATTTGTAGAAATTGTTGCTTTAACAACAAGAAATAAAATTATTCCCAGAAAAAAGTTTCTTTGTGAGTATCTTTATTAATATAATCTGTTCGATTAATATATATTGGTATATACTACAAATTTCCTGAAATTACATATTGATTTAAATCTACATTGTTTTATTTAAAAAAAATTAAGTTGCTTACTTTTAGTTATTTTCAGGAATAAAATTATAAAATAAATTATACTTTGTGTTGTTTTGTGGTCTGGATCTTTGCGCTTCAATTTACAAATACGTTTGTCTGGCTCTTTTGAATTTGCCCAGCTGTTTTGTTCATTTAACGAAGGCTTCGTTCAGTGGGAAAAAGATAGAAAAAGGGTTTGTTCGAAGACGTCGGTGATGCCAATATCTTTAAAGATTGAAAGGTGTGTTCGAGATGTCGGAGATGCCACTGTCATCAACAGTTTGAATAAATAAATGGATGCGTATCAAAATTCTATGATCTGGCATAAGCCTCCCCCAATGTTGCCCAAAGATCTCTATCTTTTGCGTCATTGTACCAACTTTGTCTTTCTTTAAGCAAATCGTCTGCCCATCTTTTCTTCGGTCGTCCAACTGGTCTTCTGCTTTCTGGTGGTGTCCATTTTGTAGTGATTTTTGTCCATCTTTGGTCCTGTATTCTAGATATATGTCCTGCCCAATTCCATTTAAGGAGTTTTGCTCGTTCAACCACGTCCGTTAAACCAGTTCTTCGTCTTATTTCTCTATTTCTCACTCTCTGGCTAATTCGTAGGTTAAGTAGTTTTCTTTCCATCTTGGTTTGGCATATTCTTATTTTGTCAAGTAAACTTGAAGTCAAGGATATAGTCTGTAACCCATACGTCATAACAGGTAGAATAGCAGAGTCTAGTATATATTTTCGTGTTTCGTCCCTTAGATTAGATTGTAATATTTGTTTTAGACTCCAAAATTGTTTCCAACTATTGGTAATGCGTCTAGAAACTTCTTTTTTCTCCTGGTTAATGAATGACTTAGTCTGTCCTAGATAAGTATAGTCTTCTACATATTCTATGTGTTCGTTATCCAGCATTATGTCATCTTTAATATGGTTAGTCATTATCTTAGTTTTTGACTTATTGATATGAAGTCCAACTTTCTTGCATTCATTTGTCAATTCGATGAGCATATTTTGTATTTGTCCGGAAGTTGATGAAATGAGAACTATGTCATCAGCGAATCTAAGGTTGCTCAAATATTGTCCCCAAATATTTATTCCATATCTATTGTCCCAGTTTAGTTTCTTGAATATTTCTTCCAGTACGGCAGAGAATAATGGAGGTGACATTGGATCCCCCTGTCTTACGCCTCTCTTTATTTTTATTTCTCTTCCTATTCTCTCGGTTTTTATTTTCGCCACGCTGTCTGTATATACATTTTTCAATGTCCTTATAAAGATAGGATGAATGCCTTGGTTTGTCAGCGCTGTCCATATTTCGTCATGTTCTACTGAGTCAAATGCTTTGCTGAAGTCAATATATAGAAGATACAAAGGTTTTTCAAATTCGTTAGTTTTTTCAATGAGTTGGTTCATTGTTTGTAGATGGTCTGTTGTTGAAAAACCTTCTCGGAATCCTGCTTGTTCTCTTGGCTGATTTCTGTTTCAAAACTTGAAATTACTGAAAAAAGTACGTTTGCAATAATTTGACTGTTCGAAATGAACCAACGACCCAACAATATAAGTACTTAACGAAAAAGACTTCAGGAAATGCCTGACGAGTGGTTTTGGGAGTTGTACTGACTAAGTCAGGATGCAGCTCGAGTTGTCGTTGAAAAAATGAGTTGATTATTAGCTTAACACTTTTCCTTAAATCAAGTTTAATTTTCCTTTGATACGTTTGACGTTTGATGAGTAAGCGTTTGAGCTTACATAACACAATTGTATCGCACTTTTCTATGATTTACATTCCATATTGTTCCATTCGATCAAATTATTAAGTGTCAAAATTACCAGAACTCCGATGATTCTGTAAGAGCATGGCGAATTTTATCAACGTGATCGATACAGAAAATGGATCAAAGGAGAAATAAACTTCAGATTTTACAGATAATAACATCTAGATATGTAGAATGAACCTTTATTACAGCTTTAAAAATAAAATGTATAACAATTTGTTTGATTACATACATACATATGTATCACGAAAAAAGTGATGCAGTCGACTTAAGTAAAATTTTATTTTACTCATTATAACTCCATACAGAATAATATGAAGAACATTTTTAACAATAAGTTTCTTTTAAAAAGCAAGTTATATTACCTTCAAAACATCGAAGAACATTTTTAACATCTGGTAAATTTTGGTTAAAAATCAGATTGATAGTTTTTTTAAGGATATATGTATATCACAGTTCACTTGCCCCGGATCTCGAATAAAATCAGTTTAAACTTCAATTATTTTCCTAAAATGACAATGTGGTTTATTTAAAATTTGTTTACTAAAGGAAGTTTTCAGGCCACATCCCAGCCTCTTATTTTCACTTGTTTTCAAAAGGAAACACACTTAAATATGGTTAATTATGGTAGTTCAAAATTTAGTAGTTTTAGATCAAACTAAACGTACATTTTGGCAAATCGGAAGCAAACAAAATTTCTTGGTTATACTCTATGAACTCATCCTCTCACTTTTCACAAAAATCTACTCCAAACTGCCACTAATCACCTTCCGAACACATCCCATTTGTCATTGTGAATTAACCTGGCAAATTATTGAAAAAAAAGTGCGAAGTGAAAAATTAAATACAGTGTCCGTACCAGCTTCGTATTTTCTTTCAGCAAAATTCGTATCAAAAACGGTAATACATTAAATAAAATTACATTCATTTAAAAGTTTAAACAATTTCCTTGATTGTGGAATAAAATTCAAACTACATTTCATGCTCCTTCAAGTGAAAAATTCGCATCCAAAACCGAGACAGAATTTTTCTTGTAACTATATAGTGAAAAATTAAAATGGTGGTGTTCTTTTGACGCCGCCGCCGCTTGAGCTAATTTCTCACCTGCAAACTAATAAAATTAAGAAACTAATTTTGTGTGTTCTTTTGCAGATACAAAACTGAAATAACGCCGCAAGCCAGCCAAGCATTATCCAAATCCGCACGGTTCGCAAAGAATGGCAACAAACAACTATTTCCCGTACGGCGGCACGCAATACGGTGCTGCGGCCTCCAGTCCTCCGGTCGGCTATTCGGCCAACCAAGCGGGTTATGCCGTACCATCAGCTACGCCCACTTCCTACAATGCCCAGCGAACGGGCTATGATCAGAGTTACACAACAGCGAGCGGCAACGCAACCTCGTTCCCGGCCGCCGCCGGCCCGGCCGCTGCGTCATCCAACTACGGCTACGACTACAATCGCACCCTGCAATCCTATGACTCATCCAAAACCTACTACCAGCAAGCGGCGAGCTACTCGAGTGCCCCCACTGTGTCGAAGACCCATTACTCAGCTCCGCCAGTGAGAAATCCTACTCCGGCGGCCGCTGCCAAGATGACGGCCAACCCAGCAGCGGCCAACGGTGCCAAAGACAAGATCAATGCCAAGCCGGCGGCGACCGCCGCAGCAACAGTAGCACCATCTTATTCCAACTATGATGCGGCCCTCTATAGTGCAGCCACCATGTACGTGGCCCAACAACACAACAAGACCCCCGCGGGCAACACCAGCTGGCAGCCATTTAAGAAACAGGGAGCCTCCAACTCTGGTGGGCACAAAATGAGGGCAAAGCCCCCACCACGTGTACAGCAACTGCATTATTGCGAGGTGTGCAAGATCAGCTGCGCTGGACCGCAGACCTACCGCGAACATTTAGAGGGCCAGAAACACAAGAAGCGTGAGGCAAGTCTGAAGATGCAGGCCAGTGCCACCACAACCACCCAAAACCGCGGCAACAGCTACCACTGCGAGCTATGCGATGTCACCTGTACTGGTAACGACGCCTATGCGGCCCACGTTCGCGGCTCCAAGCATCAGAAGGTGGTCAAACTCCACCAGAAACTGGGCAAGCCTATTCCTTCAGATGATCCCAAGAAGATGAGTAAGATAAACTTTGTTCCGGCTGGAACTGAAGCCACTGACGCAGCCACCAAAGACGGAGTGGTAAAAGCGGATGGCGGAGCCGATGGTACAGCTGCGAAAACAGCTGCCAGCGATGATGGCGCAGCTGCCTCGGACAAAATCAAGCCCGTGGGAGTGGAGTACATTGAGGAGATGAAAGATGATGAGGGCAAAATCCTCAGCTTCAACTGCAAGCTCTGCGATTGCAAGTTCAACGACCCCAATGCCAAGGAGATGCACATGAAGGGACGTCGCCATCGGTTGCAGTACAAACGTAAAGTCCAGCCCGACCTGGTTGTAGACTACAAGCCCACGCTCCGGCATAGGCGGCTGGCCGACGCTCGGGCGCAGAGAGCAATGATGCAGGCGGAGTTTGGCAATGGAAGGCGGGGCAGCAATTTCGGGACAAATGAGGAGTCCGGCGACGGGATGATGTATTGGGACGAACGTCGCCGCTTCGACGACGAGTTCGATTACGGCAACTGGATGCAGCGTGGCTTCCAAGGCGCCGGACCGAGAGGCGCTCCGTTTATGGGCCGTGGAGGCGGGGGTCCTCCTGGACACCCATTCTTCGGCATGATGCCCGGTCGCAGGCCGGAGAGTACTGACGATCGTCACGCCATCGCCAGGCACGCAGAGATTTATCCGAAAGAGGAAGAGTTGAAGACCATCCAAAAGATCGTTTCAAACACTGAACGGGCTTTGAAGTTCGTATCTGACGTTTTCGAGGAGAGTTCCCAGGAGAACGGTAAAGGTGCGAGTAGTCCCAGTGGCACCGGGACTGGGACCGGAACCGGCACCAGCGCCAGCACCGAGAAGAAGCCCGAGGAGAAGGTAGCCAACATCAAGGATGGCCGCGACAATCAAATGTTTTCGTTCCAGAAGGAAAACGAGAATGGAGCCAACACTCCACGTTTGCTCAAGGGAGTCATGCGAGTGGGCTACCTGGCCAAGGGTCTCCTGCTGCAGGGCGACAGTCTGGTCGAATTGGTCGTGCTGTGCTCGGAGAAGCCGACCTTGGGACTGCTCAACCGCGTAGCCGATGAACTACCAGCCAAACTGAAAGAGGTCTCATCAAGCAATAACACCAATGAGGCGGAATACAGCGTCGAGTTGGCGGTGGAGGACTCAGCTATTCTGGTGTCGGACGATGCAGTTACTGTGAAAATATGTCTAACGTCTCCGCTGTTGCGGGAATCTCAAGATGCTGCCGGCGCCGGAGCAGACGAAATTCCAGAACTGCCCCAAAAACCAACAGATTTTCTGCCTCGTGAGCCATGTCTACAGGCATTGGCTGAATTGCGCCATGCCAAGTGGTTCCAGGCCCGAGCAACTGGCCTACAGTCGTGCGTCATGGTCATTCGGATACTCCGTGATCTGTGTCAAAGAGTGCCCTCCTGGCAGGCCATGAACCAGTGGGCTCTGGAGCTCCTCATCGAGAAGGTTATCTCCTCGGCTGGCTTTCCACTCAGTCCCGGCGATTGCCTGCGTCGTATTATGGAAGCCGTTTCCACAGGTCTGCTCATTAACGGGCCAGGCATTCTGGATCCCTGCGAGAAGGAACCTCGCGACGCCCTCGATGGCCTAACCAAACAACAACGCGAAGACCTTACCGTCTCTGCCCAGCAATTCCTCAGACTCATTGCATTTAGACAGATCTACAAAGTGCTCGGCATGGACCAATTGCCGGTAGTTAAGTTCCCCATGCGTCCGTGGCGCCTCAATCGCAAACGTCGTCGTTCCATCGGCGATGGCAACAACGAAGAAGACAAGCCCGACGAGAAGCTATCAAAGAAGGAGAACGGTGGTGGTGTTGGTAGTGGTACCGCCTTGGTCTCCGCCGATTAACTCCTTCACACCTCCGCAATAAGAATGAATACAGAAAACAATTGGGGTATTTTCTTTTAATATTTAAGATTTAGTAATTATTCATATATATTCTAATATACATAATTATAATATTATATATACAAGATAAGGTAGAAACTGTTGGATAGTTTGAAAAAATTCTTGGAATCTTTTAGCTCTCCTCAAAAACAAAATTCAATAAATTTGAAGATGTTTTAAGTAAAGTAAATCCAAAGTTCTTACCTTTTAAATGAATTTAATCCACAATCAAAAACAAATGATTCCAGGACTTTTTGTGTTAATTTAAAAAACAGTTCCTGCCTCTGTCCTGTATTTCAGTTTAAAATCTCTATAAAAACAAAAAATTAATAACGTAAGAATACAGAACAAACAAACAAACAAACTTATATACAACTTGCAAGGCCGATAGTTTATAACCTTTGACTTAAAAAAAAAAATTATAAGAAAACTAAAACAAAACACTTTTGATCTAATGTGAGATCGACTAAAAGAGAAAATTCAAATGGCAGTTCCGCCCGCGGTTCGTTAAATTTATAATTTATTTATTTAAAAAGAAAAAGAAACAAAACAAACGCGAGATAATTATTTATAAAGAAAAACATAACTACATAGATAATAGCAACTATTCTCTATTTGCAACTTAATTGACAAACAGAATCAACAATAACTACGATTATTTCATTAATAGCGAGAGATTAAATGATAAATTGTTTAACTTTTCTTAGACGAGATGCATTGAGCATTACCGAACAAATGAAAGAAAGAGAGACGAGACGAGAAACCGTTCTAAAGTAGAAGAAAATAAAAATAAAAAAAAAATAAACTAAATTCAAATAT
The DNA here is from genome assembly GCA_951509635.1 of Eupeodes luniger. Lineage (NCBI taxonomy): Eukaryota > Metazoa > Arthropoda > Insecta > Diptera > Syrphidae > Eupeodes > Eupeodes luniger. The sequence continues at coordinate 5,284,721 of OX608074.1, forward strand.
GTTATAGATTAAATCAAAAATTATAAACAATATAAAAATCATAAACAAAAAAGAAAAGATATCTGGAAGGAAATGAAAATGAAATTACTGGAGATATAAATTCTGATCTTCTTCTCGTCACACAAAAAGATACAAACAAACAAACATAAAACACATGAGCGTAGAGTAGAGAACTTTTTGGTATTTCTCTGTGGCTCTCTGTGTTTTTGATTTGATGTCAACTTAGATGTGTTTTTTGAAATAATAATAAAACAAAACAAAAAAATTAGTAAAACAAAACATTATTAACAATTAATTATTTCTGTAAAACTATTATGCAAAATAAAAACACTTTTAAAAAGGAAAAAACACCAAAATAACAAATCAACTTTGTCGAGTCAAATAAAAAGAAAAACCCGGAGAGAGAGAGAGAGAGAGTGATTTAATTTTTTCTTTTTAATTTTATTTTTATTTATTATTAATTTATTTTTAAGGCGGCAACGGCGACGACAAGTATTTCATTTTTATTTTCTTTCTTTTGAATGCAAACATTTTGTTGTTGGCCTTAACGTTTACTAACTTTTAAAACAATCAAGAAAACAAAATACATACATAAATAAGAAAAGTTTCTGGGTCTCAAAAGTAAAAACAAAACTTATAAACCAATAGATAGATAGTTGCTGTTACCATTGTAAACTGCAATGAGGGTGTTCAATCACGACGACGTTGATATTGATACCTAACTCATGTGAATGTTGAACTTTCTCTTCTTTCATTATACGTATACTCTCGAGTGTACAAAAAAAACACAACGCCTGATAATTGCAATTTGTAACGTTTGTTAAATTAAAACAAAATCATCCTTGTTACGGTTTTCGTTTAAATGAAACGACTGAAAACGAAAAGGCACTGGTTGGAATGATTTGTCTTTCCAGTAAAACTATTTTTTCATGTGACAGGAAGAAGGGTAAAGAGCTAAAAGAACAAAACCCACTTTTAACTCTAGCTCCTTGTCGTTTTCAATCAATTCATTAAAACGAAAACCGTAATAAGGCTGAATATCATTCGTGAAACTTTATTTGTGAATCTTTACAAAATAATTCAAAACAACGGGTTTGAAAGAGATTAGAAGACCCAAATAAAGTTTTGACGAACTTAATGAAGAAAGTGGGAAACTGGCAGTTTGAAAATTGATACGATATTTAGATTTAAAATAGGAATTTTCACACTATTTTAATTTACTACATTAAAATAGTTGTAATCTTTTGTCTTATAATTTGGGTTAACTTTTTAATTTTGGGGATATCGTGAATAAAATTTCCCTCAAAATGTTTTCCATCTTCGAAAATTGGAACATCAATAAATTCGAATAAATTTTCTTATGTTCCAATTTGTTAATGTTCCTAGGGAACTTTAAGGGGCCGGTTATAGCTATCAGTAAAATTTTAGTTTTTAGTTTTTGAACATGTTACAGATTTATTTTTAGCAAAAGATTGATGCAATAAGATGAATTCTATATTCAAGTATTTTTTTTCAAAAAGAAACAATGCATTTAAAGTTTTATTTAATTTCTAAATCCATTTTATTTTTTTAATGATGAAATTTCATTTTACTGAACAGCTGACTGCCGAAACCCAAAAAAAAACTCCATTTCGATTTACTGTTGGTGTTCCAATTTTTTACTGTTCCGATCACATCATTAGGGGCCGGTTATAGCTATCAGTAAAATCCATCAGTAAAATTTGAAACAGGAGGAATCTGAAAAGTTTTACTGATGAGCGTTTATAGCAATCAGTAAATTTACGTCATTAAATTAAATGTCACTTTGAGGCTTCGCGATTCAGACAATTTTTTTTACTGTTGCTTTCATCAGTAAAATTTTTAATGATGTGATCGGAACAGTAAAAAATTGGAACACCAACAGTAAAACGAAATGGATTTTTTTTTGGCTTTTGGCAGTCAGCTGTTCAGTAAAATGAAATTTCATCATTAAAAAAATTAAAATGGATTTATAAATTAAATAAAACTTTAAATGCATTGTTTCTTTTTCAAAAAAATATTTGAATATAATATTCATCTTATTGCATCAATCTTTTGTTAGAAATAAATCTGTAACATGTTCAAAAACTAAAAACAAAAATTTTACTGATGGGTTTTACTGATAGCTATAACCGGTCCCTTAAACATTTTACTGATGAAAGCAACAGTACAAAAATTGTCTGAGGTGCGAAGCTCGATGTTATGATGGAAAGAAAACAACATTTAATGACGTAAATTTACTGATTGCTATAAACGCTCATCAGTAAAATATTTCAGATTCCTCCTGTTTCAAATTTTACTGATAGCTATAACCGGCCCCAAGTTTCATTTCACAAGCTTAAGTCGAGCATTACAATTAACCGCGCAAAACTAATAGCGTATAAAATTTCGTTGATTCGAAGGAAAATTTTATTCAAAACACACCACCAAGAAGAACAAAACCGTTTCTAGTTGTGTTTCCCTTATGGGTCGAAACCGAAGTAAGAAAAAGTTTCATTTATAAGTGAATCACACTTAAATTTATTAAAACCATTCGACCATAGTAATTCGGAACCGCAATTTCTCCGATTTTATACGATTCCGAGGATTTTTGCATCGAGGTTTTCTTTCGAATGTTTTCGACATTTTTAAAGCATTCTTGCAAATTGTGTTGAAAGTGATATGGAGTGCATTTGTGCGCAATCTTTCGCCCCTAAGGAATACCTTGCTAAGGCTGATAATCAAAATCTCTTTCGTAAAAAGTTCCTTACAAATGAAACTTATTCAAAATATACAAAAATTGCAACTAAATCTGGAAAAGGGAAGCACATGTTTCCGTTTATAGGCCATTTTAATGAAAAAGCTTTGTACGAAAACATTCGACTCGAACGAACATTTAACAAATCCAACTCGTGGTGAAAATAAGATGGAGAACTTAATTGTTCAAATAAAATAAAATCTCTTTTTCCAAAAGTGTGTGTGGATTTCAAAAATGTTCGGTTTTTGTCGTACGTTCGATTCGCTGTTAATAATAAAGGCGATAATAATAATAGGACTATCACGAATTAAAACGATGGCATAGTGATAGTATTTTCGGGATAATTCGTAAACGTTTTTGATTACGATGAAATTTGTGAGAGGTCTAAATATTTTCTTCAAACTGCCAGATTCTATTCAGCATCGTGCTAAAAATCGGGTAAAAAATCAACGGGATTTTATGTACCGAGAACTTATTTTTTTGTTTGTTATGAAGCTATTGCCGTGGTAACGTGACATTTTTAATATTTGGTATTCAAACAAACGTCAATTTCTCGATGTACAAAACAAGCAATGGTATCAGTTTTAAAAGCAACAAAAAAAAATTATTTGGAGACTTCTAGATAAAGAGAATGATTAAAATTATGCACTCATGAATTTAATGAAGCGTTACTCACGCTTTACATAATCATGCGGATTATAAAACCGAAATATTTGATCCCCCCCAAAATCAATCGGGTTTAATATTAGGATCTCTGTAATCGACACGAATATGAAAAAGTATACATTTATTATTTATTCGTAAGCAAGTCATTTCAGGTTTTTGAAAAGTCGATTTATTTTCGAATTTTCAAAAAAAAAAAAAAAAAAAACAATTCATGGGTGCAAAAAGCTTTGAATATAGCGCGTAGTTGTGCATACAAATTTATTGTTTTTTTTAAGATAGCGGTTCTATTTTTGAATTTGAAGCTATCTTTTTAATAGTTTCCACACCAAATTTTATTAAAGTGAAGTAACTGGGTTAATATCAGTACAACTGCCCCAATTTAAGTTAATCCGTCAGGTTATCAGCAAGGTATACATAAATGCATGCTTCTTCCATATTGAATCCTGCTAACATCTTGCTCTTAAGGTTCATAAATAAAACCGCTGTCCCAATTATTTGCACGCTTAACAATTTCACTTCTTCAATAAGACCGATAAGTGGATTCTCGCTTTAAAAGTGGTTATCTCACATCTTAGTATATTTCATAACCAGAATCGACTAAAGAAAGGAATCTAAAAAACAAATTTTTCAGAAAAAACCGGTAGAAATGTTTCAAATTTCAAATCAATCGATTCAACGTCATTATAAAATGAACATAATTCCCAATTGAATTCTTAACACTCACGCAAATCAGTGTAAATAAATAGAAGATACTTTACACTGTCCTCAAAAGTTAAGTAATTCGTGGTATATTCATTCTTTAAATTGAGTTTTTATAAATGGTCACTATCTTTTTTCTTTTGGTTATTGATGTTTCTTGATTTGCTCAGGCAATGTTTTATACACATTACGCTGGTTTGTGGAAGTGTACATAAAGTATATGTACTTTTTTGATAATTAATTTGATTTTTCAGGATTAAAAACAAAAATTGCACGACAGAAGCAAAATGGTAAGTTACTTTCTTTATTTTTTTCAAGATTTTATTTACAAAATTTTAGAAAATAAAAAAAAAAAAAACAATTTTACATCAAATCAGTTTTTTTTTTTAAATTTGAATTTTCTGGAAAGTTGAGAGGACTTTGTTTTTTTTTTTAACTAATATAATTTTATGGTAAGTAAAGTGCATAAATTACTTCAGAATATCACAGGGAGCATGTATCGAATTAATTAATTAAGTTTATCATTACTCTTATTTTTCGGAAATGTAGTTTGACTCGATGGGCACCTTTCAGTTGGTTTTTTTTCTTCTAAAAAAGAACTTATTCAATAAACATAAATAATTGTGCATTAAATAGACAATTTTTTTTTTTTAAATAGAATTGTAGAATCGTACCCGACATTTTTGACCAGGTTTTTGTAAGTTAATAGGCGGACGTTGAGATCCGCATCGATCCTTTAATTTAAACTGAGTACTCTTTAATATATTTGACCAGTTTTTATATCTTAGATTTTTAAGATTTCTCAGTCAGATTGACAGAGCAGGATAATAAAATATATTATTTAACATTAACAATAAATTCTCTACTTGGAGTCAAACAGAGATGGGAAATAAGAATTTCTTATCGTAATTAGTTCAAACTTTTACTTGAAGTTAAATTGAAATCGATTCAAAATATTAGTTGGACTTCCGAAATTCACTAAACAATACCAACTTATAACAGACTGAAATAACGTGTTCAACATTCCGATTTTTGCGATTTGAATTCGACCAGATTAAATTGGTGAGATTTAAATTCGATAAGAGGAAATTGTTTAAAAATATTAAAAGAATCATTTAAACGAAATAAACCTTAAATTTTGTTATAGAATGCACTTCATTCGTGAGAAGTTGCAGCTTCTACTTTGTATTTGAGGGAAAGGGAAAAGCATTTAAAAAGATTTTTCAACACACTAAATGTCTTCTTTATACCAAAAAAAATGTTCTTTCAAAAACTTTCAATTCACATTCAGAAACTATACTTCGTCACCAAAGTCTCCCAAAATTAGCAAACTGCTTATCGAAAAGAACCGCAAATTACCAGGGAATGTGCATCAACGCAATTCAAATAAAAAATAATAATATTTTATATTTATTTTATTAAAAAGCACAAAACATAAGAAATTATACAAATTACCATTTCACTTTCACTAGAAATGAAATTGAAATCGCTTCAAAATATAAATTGGAGTTCTGAAATTCACTTTATCGATATTGATTTAATTTTTTTTCGAACTCAAAACTAAGTGAATTTCCGTGTTCTACATTTCGAAATTTGCGGTTTTAAGTGATTTGAATTCGACAAGAGGAAATTGTTTGAAAACTGTAATATCTTGACTTAACCTTCAAGCGGGCGCGCGTAGTCGAATCGACCGCTCTTAGTACATTTTCGTTCATATTATATTTTTTACCATCATATGTAATTCTCATTTCTAGTAGCCTTCTTCATAATTTTAAGTACTTTTTTGAAAAATTAGACTTTAAAGACAATGATAATGTATCTGAGTACAAATCAATAAATATTTATTGAATAATTAGTTCTTTATTTCTCTTATTCATCCCATAGGTCTTTTCGGTTACGCGCGCCCGCTCCCGTTGCAAATGACCGCGCGCCCGCTTGAGAGTTAAAAGAAATAAACCTTAATTTTTTTATAAAATGCACTTGATTTGTGAAAAATTGCAGCTTCTTTTTTTGTATTTGCGGAAAGGGACTAAGTATTTAAAAGGATTTTTCAACACACCAAATGTCTTCTCTATAATAAAAACAACGTTCTTTTAAAAACTTTAAACATACATTCAGAAGCTATACATTGATACTAGAGTTTTACCAACTGATATTTGAAAATTTCTTATCACAAAGACCCGCAAATCTACAGCAAAGTACATCAACACAGTGTAAATAAAAAACAATAATATTCTATATTTATTTTATTAAAAAACAAAACAAATATTAAAATAAGAAATTATACAAATTATGATAGTGAACAAAATTGTTTATTGATTGATATGATATTATATGTCAGTTGCTTGAATTTATTTCGAAGAATCATAGAACCTTGAAAAGAATTTCACTCGATTTTTAATTTAGATTTCATTTCCGACGATTTTGGGAACCTAGCTGAAAGTAATTGACTTTTTTCCATTACAATGTATATAATTGTATTTGAAAAATGTTATGGGTTTGATCAATTTCTTAAGGGATCAAATTCATTTCTTGGTTTAAATTCATTATGTATGTATGTATTTTTAATAAATAATAGTATAGATAAATAAAGCGTATTTTTGATACATAAATACATAAATATTATTTGTAATACATTGTAATATAACTATTGGCAGGACAGTTAGACTGTTTAAAATTTAAATTAAACAAAAAAAGAAATATATGGATAGGTATATTAATTCAAACCAACACTTATTAAACTGTGAGTTTTAACAGCAACAAAAAGAATTTTGTATCAGAAATGTTGTTATTATTCTGATAATAACAATTTCCAAGGTCTTTGAAATATAAACTTACCAATTTCCTCTATTATAAGACGTAGGATATTTTTGATTGGACGAAAACTGAGGCTTTGGTATAAAAAAGGGGTTCGTTTAAGGCAATAAAACTGATTTTTTGGTTATAATGCCTATCAATTTTACATCAATTCCATTGAAAATCAACATAGTTTTTATTTAAATTTTTTTGCTCAATATTTTTTAGAGAAATGGAAATATCCATACAATTTTGTTCCTAAAACTATCTGTCCCGACATTAAGAATATCACAAAACTTAATTGTGAACATGGTAAGTAGAAAACCAAATAAAAGTAACTGTTTTTCAAAATTCGGTTAAAACGGGGGAAAATCTGTAGGATGCGTAGTAACAAATTATCAAATTCCATTGGGTCATAACCTAACCTTTCACAATATTCAGTTTCAATGGTATCTTAAGTCGAATTTCTTTTTTTAACGTTAAAATAAAGACGTTTTTTCTTTATATATATTTCGGAAATTTGACCAAAAAGCTTTCTCTGCCGTTGCATTGCTTTGTATTATGCTTTTCTCACAAGTAAAATCAATAATTTACTAATCTCTCTTCCAAAATCCCCGATTTTCAATTTGTTATTGATTTAAAATAATTATCTGCTTTTTCTGATGTGTGGGGGGCTCAAAATCAAATTATTTAGTTCTGGCATTTCCGTGGCATCGCACTCATGTCTGCCTAGGAACTCAGCTGTTTTGTGTCAAATCTGGAATGACATCTGTCACCCGGTACGATGAAAAAAGTTATTTATTTTGGTTAGGTTGAGCGTTTGCAGTGTATTTTGTAATAATTTAATAAAACTTTAAAAATTATAATTAATAAGATGGCTTCACGTATAATTTGCCTAACATTTGCTAAAACCCTAAGAAATATTCAAATTCCCCACAATGTCTCAGTGCACAGAAAATCCCTGTGGCCATTAAAGCCACACATAAGTTTACTTCATGTCAAAATGTACGACAAAGATTTACGATTAAACGAAGACCCTCAAGTCAATGATTCTCCACGAAAAACAGAAAATCTAAAAGAAGACCCCCAAATTGAAGTTCCTCCACGAAGAACTGAAAACTTAAAGCCAGATTTCCTAAGCACAAATCCAGATGTTTTTGGTGATGCTGTAATTGATGACACACCTCCAGATCCCGGTGATGTCCAAGAAGATGAGTACATACAAAATCCCACGAGGCGAACTAAAAAAGCTGATATTAAACAGTATGCCAAGGAGATCAAGGAGCATCTGAATAATAGAAGTTTAAAGGAAGCAATTGATGTCCTGGAAGTTAAGATGCTGAAAGAAGATCGTGCCAAACCCGATAGTTATATATACAACCTTCTAATTAGTGGATGTGCCAAGGCCGGGTACACTAAGAAGGCTTTCCAGCTTTTCAACAAAATGAAACAACGTAACTTGAAAGTTAAGGGTGGCACCTACACATCCCTATTCAATGCCTGCGCCAATGCTCCGTCAATTGCGGATGGATTGACCAAAGCCAATCACCTGCGAGAGATTATGTTGGAGAAAGGAGTTGAAGCTAATGCAGTGAACTACAATGCTATGATAAAGGCATACGGGCGATTGGGGGACACCAAAACCGCCTACATGCTTGCCGACGAGATGTTGGATAAGAAACTCAAAGTAAACACCGATACCTTTAATTTTCTGCTTCAAGCTTGTGCCTCCGACAAGCGATATGGATTTCGCCATGCGCTCTTAACTTGGCATCGAATGCACAAGAATGGCATAGCACCAGACTACTATTCGTTCAATTTGATGTTGCGATGTGTCAGGGATACATCCATTGGCGATGTAGAGACCATGGAAGGCGTTCTAAGACACATATTTGATGGTAGCAAGGATATTCCAACTTTAGGCTCATCTGAACGTCTTCAAATAGCAGCTGAATCTGCTGATAATACTAATTCAGGAGAGCAATCGGAGGAGAGAATACAAGTGAACCCTTTTAGTGGCAAGAAAACAGAACTTACTCGTTCTTCAAATTCCATTGAAAAGAGAGTCACAGAATTGGCTCATCCAGAATTCGAAACTCCAAATTTATTAACGAGTCGCCCACACCTAGGAAGTCTGGTATCTCTTGAAGAAGTCAAAAATCCACACGACAGACTTCTTCTGATTGGAGGTTTCTCTGGATTCTTGCTTGAGATGAAAAAGTACGGCATCACGCCTGGAATCGAAACATTCACCACACTCCTTGAAGTCATCCCTCCAACTTATGCTGCCGAAAAGCAACTCATCCAAATGATTCGCAAAATTGGTCTCAAATCCGACATTGACTTCTTTAACATTTTGATAAAAAAACGAAGTATGCGATTCGATTACGAGGGAGCCAAGGAAGTTCTGTCGATGATAAAAACTGCGGGATTGTATCCAGATATTGTAACATACGGAGTGTTAGCGTTAGGTTGTCAAACACAGGAATCAGCGAGAGAATTGATTGCAGAAATGAAGAGCAAGGATATAAGGTAGGTTTGTTGTGATTCCATTCAAGAAATGTTTCTTATTATTCATTTTTCAATCGATTTTAAGAATGAACTCACAGATCCTAGGAGCAATGTTGCGCCAGGGATGTGCACAAAAAGCGTTTGATTATGTTTCGGAAATTCTACAAATTAGTTTAGATGAAAATGTTCCACCAAACGACGTGTTTCTTCGACACTTGGACAACTTCTACAAACAATGCGCTCAACTTTTAGATATAAGGGTGAGTTTTTGAAAACATTCGAAGAGCCTAAAATAATGTCTCCGTACTTCAGCACTCTATAACGAGAAATAAGACCTTTAAGAGAGACCACGCGAAATTCTGTAAAAAATACCGAACCTGGCAAGAGGAACACGGAATCGAGGGACTTAAATTGGAAGATGCAATTAAGAAACTCAAACAACGGCCATATCAGCATTTCAAGGAAGATTCCATTGATGGAATAGAAGATGTTAAAAATGTTAAACTCTCGAAAAGATCAAAAATGCGAAAGTACATCAAGAAAATTAAAGTTGATAATCTAAGAGGAGATCAAATAGATCAATCAGCTGATGTTAAAAGAATAGAACCGGCTTGAGGCTTTACTAGTTGATTGTTTTGAGCTATTATTAAAAAGTTATATAAAAAAAGAATTAGGTATTGAATTTTATTTTATTTCTGGTTTCTAACTTGTGGATTTACAACAGCATTGAAACGATAGCGAATACATGGGCAAAGTTACTAAGCACCTGAGGAAAAGACCAAAATTAACAAATCATAAGAATTGGGAATATTTCCTGAAATAGTGGAAGATGTTGGTTATTCCATTTGGCAAAGTGGTAATACGAATAAATGTGAAGAATATGAATATGAATATGAATATGAATATGAATATGAATATGAATATGAATATGAATATGAATATGAATATGAATATGAATATGAATATGAATATGAATATGAATATGAATATGAATATGAATATGAATATGAATATGAATATGAATATGAATATGAATATGAATATGAATATGAATATGAATATGAATATGAATATGAATATGAATATGAATATGAATATGAATATGAATATGAATATGAATATGAATATGAATATGAATATGAATATGAATATGAATATGAATATGAATATGAATATGAATATGAATATGAATATGACTATGAATATGAATATGAATACGAATATGAATATGAATATGAATATGAATATGAATATGAATATAAATATGAAAATGTTGCCTACGTAGAAACGTTCGTTGCTAATCAATTTACAAATTACCTAGAAAACAAACATTTATTAATTGAGGAACAGTCTGGTTTTAGGAGAGGATTTTGTTGTGTGAAAGTGGAAAAGACAAATTGGCTGTGGAAATTCGGTGATATCGGTTTTCTTGGATTTGAAGCGTTCTTTTGAGCCTGTCGTTATGCGTAAATATCTAATTGAAAATGTTGTGTTTGTTTGGTGTGAGTAATTGTGAGTTGAAATGGTTTGAGTCTTATCTCGCAAATACTTGCCAAAGAACTAGAGTGACTTATATGGGAGTACCTCAGGGTCCCATGTAAGGGGTACATATTCCTCTTTCATTTTTTAAGTACATGAATGATTTAAAAAGATTTTTAAAGTAAGAACCTTTTTGCGGATGATAGTGTGATCTACGTTTGTGGGTAAAAGACTGTCAAAAATTACCGAAAGATTTAATGAGGACTTGATGAGAGTACTGGAAAGCTCCTGGAACATTTATCTGACGGACTATCGGAAGTATCTATAGTTCAAACGTTTTAAGAAATAACAATCACTTAACACTGGAATAATGTAGTAAAAGCAAGACTCAAAATTCTATTTTTCATGATGGAATTGTTTATTACAACTATATAAACTAATAATAATTGTGTGTTTCTTTAAATATTTTTTGCTAGGGACTAGGGACTAATTTAGAGCCTAATCTCGACTTTAAGATGTGTACTCTTAGCCTTAGCCGAGATGGTATGCAGAAACTATATGCATCAATTTTCATCAATAAGAAAAGGAAATTGAGAAAATCTAATGAACTCGGATATCATATTTTAAATTATTTTTAACAACAAATTGAATATGTTACGGATAACGGGTCTATAATCAGAATTTATTAGTTCACTACGGGCGTATGCGTACTATTTTCATTTATTTAAAACAAAACCGATATGGATAGGCTTACTTTTTATTTTATCATCAAATTTAGGAAATATTTCCTTACATACAAATGTTTTATGGTTTTTCAAATTAAAAAAATTGCACTTTTCTTAACCTATGATATTGCTTGGTTGGTTTTTTGGTTGATCTCTATTTTTAACTATGATATTTTGTTTATAAATGGCTTCGATTTAAAAAGTTGTTCTTCTAAGTACTACTAATGAGCAAAAGTCAACTCAGTATAGATTTTTCTTATTTCATTGTAAATACGAATACTGATATCATGGGTTGGTGCCAAATGTCTATGTGGCAAGTGATTAATTGAATTTGAACTTGGATTTGAGCATAAATGAATGAGCGTTTTAAGCGTTGCTGGTGCTCGTGATGTTGAAAATATTCCTGGAAAAAAACGGCTACCTTTAAAAATCTGAAACAACACAAAATAAGTTTTCATTAAAATTATGCAAACAATTTTTATATACATACATACATACAAAATAGAAATAGAAATTTACCTTTGAACATACAATTTGTAAATTATTGTTTTGTTGTATGCCATCGCAGTGTTTTTTGTCTATATTACATTTTCCCAGACAATCTTCATGATTACAGTCTTCATCTTTTGAACAGAGTTCACCTCCGGAAAGCATTTTATCAATTTGAGTTTCCGAATATGCAAACCTAGCTGTTTGATATTTTATTCTAAAATTTAAAATACACATATAAAATTATTTTGTGTCTCTGGGTGTCTTTGCAAACAAAAATAAAAAGAAGCTATATTAACCTCTTATCAGCCGTAATTCCAAAGAGATCCGGTTCTATTTTACAAATTCTTATAGGTTCTGGTTTGACCGATTCTAATCGATACAAAAAATCCATTATCTGCATTGCAAATTTCAGTCGTGCTGCCCAATCTATGGTTCTACGGATTTAAATAAAATATTGATTTAAATCAAATATTTAAAAGCTAATTTTCTCTTAACATACATATAATACTTGATTGAAGTTTCTGGTCTTATAGATTCCAAATGTTCTGTAGCATAATATGGCCCACAAGACCCTAGAACTGTGGGAAATACAGAATCCTCCTCGTAGAGCTTTCCCATCATGTAGTTATTGTCTTTAAATAATCGCCAAAAGCTTTCCATTTGTTCAGGATTTTGGGCGTCTATTTCTTGACTCAAAAGAGCTGAAATCTTAAAGTAGAAAATCATAATCATAATCAAGAAATTGAAGGTAAAATATTAAGGATACTTACCATACTCTCATCAAGTGAAACATTGTACGATAATGTGATGTGCATTTTCACCATTCGTTGGAATACATCGATATGAGGGTACTTCTGGATGCCTTTCGAGTCCCTCCAACTTAAATCATTCGGAATATCCCTTGCCAACTATGAAATATGAATATGAACATAAGAGGAAATTGCGCGCATTATTAAATTTACTACTGCGAATATCACAATCGCAATAAAATAATCTAACCTTGATGGCATATACGTCTACATTTTTAACAGCTATAAACACCGTCGTTTTTATATCATTTTGAGGACATCGGAAGTTATTGAAATTCCCAACAGTACACAATTCATCGCACAGACTTCCACTGAAGTCTTTATTTCTAAATTTAGTGCACTATAAAATTACAAGTAGGTAGGTAATGTAAATATAGATAGTCTTCTTCTTTGTTTTGTTTTATATAACAAACAACTTACCATTTTATTGAGGCCCCCATGCCAAAGAAGTCTATAACAAATTTCTAAATCAACATACGACGCAACAACTAAGATTGTAACAAACAAGAGCGGAACTAAAATCAATCGTTTATAATAAATTCTGAACTTCCGTCGGACTGCATTTAGAGCAGATAACATTTTTTAAATTAAATTTGTTCCATTGAATACAAATTTTATTTGCGAAAAAATCCTTTTTGCTTATTTTATTTTGTTTACTGTGTGTTTATGGTTGAAAGGATATGTCTGCCTTTATACACTAAAAATATGAAATGACAATATTGTTTGATCCTGCGCAGTTTGAAATTTAAAAAGAAGGATATACATGTGTATATGGACGTTATGCATACAACTTATCATCATAGTTATAACAAAACAACAATATTTTTGCATAAATTAAATATTTACTTATGTTTTGCATTGTTTTTTAAAATAAAACAATGGAAGAAGTTTATTTTATTTTAATGGAAAAGCAGTAGGTTAAGTCCTGAGTTTGACTCCTTGGATGGCGATTTTTTGTAACCGAAAAAAAGTCATTATGAGCTACTGTACTCGGGACATGCATAACGATGTGGCAGTAACTTTTATATGACTTTTTTTTTGACAAAACGAACCTCATCATATCAAAGTTTTCCTTTACTTTGAATCAAAACTCAACAACAATAAGATTAAATGAGAAATACGAAGCCTGTAAATTAATTTTTGTACACACCAAATCAAGATTATAATAATGATGATTAATAGCAGGAATAAGTAGATATAGTGTAAATAACTTGAGACTTGCTGCTCCAGTCGTTTGTATAATGATAAAATGCATTCTCATCGCCAATGCAATTACAAAAATCACGTCTGGCACCAAATTTAGATATAGTATAATGGTTTCATTGGTTTCAAGAATCAACCGGAAGTGGTCAAAAAGGTACTTCAAATGTAATTTGTACACATCAATACTATTACATCTTTTGAAATTGGTGAAGTCCCTGTCACAATTGTCAAATTTGTTCAGAGTTTCTGAAGCCCAATTTAATATAGTCTTATATAAAAGAAAAGAACTGATACTTTATTTCAAGTAATATACGATTTAGAAAGACTGATATCAAAAAGTACCAAGAGTACACTAGGGAACATTCTGAATACTACGTGAATTGAATTGATGAACTTTCTATCAGCATGCGATAACATAGGGGCAGTTAAACGTTCAAAAAAAAATATTTATTTCATTTAATTTTTAATTGGCAAATTGTTTAATTGGCAAACAACAACAATAAAGGGGGTAAATGTTGAGGTCATTTGAAAATTAAAACTAACAAGATAACATTTACAATGCATTTGAATCTCACCTTAACCCTATATTAGAACTCAAGAAACCATCAAAGTCAAACTTGCACTGGTGTAATTAAGAGGGCCTTAAATTATATTGTTATTGTCAGCCTTAAGTTGAAGCTGCTGTTCGTTTTATGTTTCGGTATAACTCATAAGATAAGATGCGTTCACGATCTCCATGTACTTAACAATAATAAATTAATTATTATAAAACAATTAAAACAACTATGTACATAATGTAAATGCTTTATAAAAAGATGTTTTTTGAAATCAGTGAAACGCCCGCCCTATAGTCTTGTTTTATAATATAATTTTATAATTTATGACGCGTTTCGGCTAAAGACTCATCTTCGAATCACATCACAATCGAGTCGACTAAATGTATTTTATTTAATTTTATTTATTTAATAAGAAGAAACAAAAAAGCTTTTTTCCAACTTTTAATATACATAGGGTAGTCTAGCTTGTATAATTTAAAAGTTATACGAGATTAGTCAAATGAGTCTTTTTTGTATTGTTTTGTGCTTTCAAACAAACTTAATTGTAAAAGCCAGACTTATTATAGGTTCTTTTAATGTTCGTTTGAAATAGATAAGCTTTGCTCAGCTGAGCAATTAATTTGTTCTTTAAATTGTTGTTGTATTTTAAATAACTATTTAGCTTAGCACCCTCCAAAAGACTATTTATCATTCTATGGTTCATTGGATTGGATTCATAGCTGCATATGGAAGCAGTGGAATTAATCACTTGTCATTATTAAACTCTAACCGTCAAATTATTTTAAGCGCTTCGTATGGTAAACTTTTTGTTTGTTATTAAATTATATAGCAACACTGAGAGTATGAGGTTTTCGTAGAGTGTGTACTTTGGGTTTCGAGTGAGGAGTTTTCAACATTTTTATTTTGGCAAGCCGAACAAGCAGATGGTAATTCTTCGCCTGATTTCCAGTAAGTTGTCATTGGTGGAGGTATTGTTTACCTTGAATATCAATAGAAACGTATAAATTAAGATGTTTTTGTTTTGCCTGTTTATATCACGTATTTGGTCTTATCAGCGAGAGCTTCAAGAGCCCCACAAAAAAAAGTCCAGCGGTGTCAAATCACATGATCTTGGTGGCCAGTTTATATCGCCACGACGAGAAATTACGCAACCAGAAAACGTCTCTTGCAATAAAGCCGTATTCGCTCGAGTTGAAAAATGGGTTAACTCTTTCGGTACGCGAGTGGTACAGAACAAAGAACATTTATATGTTAACGTACCACTCGCGTACCGAAAGGGACAACTTTGTTTGCTAGATGTCGAATTCCAGCCCTATACTTTTGAAACCGCTTAATGGATAACCCGTTGTCTTAGAATACCTTTGGTAAGACATAACATAGGTTTGGCTTCAAATGATACAAAGCATACCTTTTCGTGTATACTTGACCGCCATGGGATGTTCCAGAACAAAATCCATCAAAAAGGCCGTTAAGATCAAGACATATTACACCCGAATCACCAGTTCCATAAACCCTTGACGAAAAAGATTGCTAGTTATGTTACACATTTGATAAGATGTCTACGACACTCACAACTCCGAGGTATGTATTTCCATGAAGTTGCAAAAATAATATCGTAAACGTCGTGATAGAGTTCCATTGAAGTGGACATTGATACCAAGGAGATGTTGAAGTTGTTGGACTTCTACAACATTCGTAGCTTGCAACTAATCCAGCCCGCTACAAACAAATTTAACCGAAGTAATAAAAAAAATCCTTTGGTATTGAAAAAATATGCAGCCATATTTCGTTTGTCAACTTACAATTTTGATAATTGATAAATTTTTAAAGTGGACCTCTTAAAACTTATTTAATTAAAAAATTATCCATCTTTTCATCAAGATTGTTTTGTTGTCCACAACAGTCTGAATCATTCGCAATTAATAAAACTTTGATCAATTTGTATAAATGTTAAATCAATTTGTAAATCAAGGAAAGGGTCCCTTATTTCCTTTTCAACTTCAATTGTGATTCTAATCAATAAAGTAAAGATTAAAAGTTTCTCCCAACAAATAAAAATACAAACGACACCTTTCGATATACATATTTATTTTGCTTCTTTATTTTATTATTCTTTCTTAAAATTTATCAAGGGATTTTTTCTTTCAAAATTTCATTTTTCTTTTTTAAATTACAGTCCAAAGGGTTTATCATTACACATTACACTTGTTTTTATTTTAAATTTATTTCTTTTTGTTTATAAATTGGATTTAATTGGTAATATTTGGTAACATTTCTAAGAAATATAAAATTTAACTACAATTTTGTCATATTTTGTTTTCTTTGTATTTATTTTAATTTTAAATTTGATGAAATGTACATGAATTTCAAATAAATTGTTTGCTTTGTAAAACTTTGCTTTTGTTTTTGTTGAGTTTGAGAAAATAAAAAATGAAGTTCATCTTTTGAGTGTCTATAACTTTCAATTTTCAATTTTTAATTTATATATTTTTAGTTTTTCTTTTCTTTTTTTTTCCTGCATTTATAAACAATTTTTAAATATATATATAGTTAATTTTTCTTTGTTTTACTACATCATTCTATGATTATATGTTTTTTCTTTGTTGATGTTTTGCTTTACTTGAAAATTTGATCCAATTTTACGATGATTCTGATTTATGTTTGTTTCTTTGTAGGTACAAGGGGAGAATTTGTTAGTAATGTTATATTTTAGGTATGTTTTCTTATCTAATAACAATATAAAGTTCATTTGATTTTTTTGTTTAAGTTTTACTTAATTTTATGTCAATGTTTGATGAGTCTGTAATAAAAATAGATTTTTTTTTATTTTGCTGAAATTATTAAAAAATGTTTCAAACGAAAACTGCCACTTTGTACAATTGATAATTATTTACTTAAATACTTTGGCATTTTTTTTTCTTTATATTTAAGTTATTTTCATTTCATTTTTTTATAAGTTTTAATTTTTCTGCAAAAGCCTTTTTTATTATTCGTTTCTTAGCAATTTATTGTAATGATAAAAAATAAAAAATGTATAACAATGATAACTTCATTCTTTTAGTTTTAATTTCTTACTTTTTCAGTATTTCAGTTTACATTCAACATCACAATAAATGTTATTTTTATTTTGTTTTATTTTATTAATAATGATTGATTATACATATCCATATTACATATTTATCGACACTTAAGTACATAGACGACATTAAATTTAATTGTTTCCCATCAATTCATTCCATAAGTTTCAGTTTTAATTATTTTTTTAAGTTCTACTTACATTTTCAAGTAAGGTCAGTTATTTGACCTTTTTTTGGGGGAAGGGATGATAGGTTGGAACAATAGATTATACATTTTATACCACTGACAAGGTCAAAAATACTTAATTTTGATAATATTGTGTGACAACCACATGAGAAATCAAAAGATTTTCAAAAAAACTTATGTTTTTTCTTGGGGAATGAAAATAAAATGGAATGATTTCTTAGTCTTTGAGTCTTCTTGAGTTTCTTTTGATATTTCCATCCTTAAAAAGATAAAAGCCAGAGTTGGTTTTGTCTTCTAGTTTCTGGCTGGGAAGTTCTAGCTTTTCTCTTAGAACCAAATGGTCTTTGTATTCAGATTATCGGACAAGAATTTTTTCGGGTAAGAGTATAGTTTATTCTCATACTCATTTTCAAGATTTTAAATATGATTTTAAGAGCATCTGTTAGGATAACAGTGCCTCATTATTTAAAAACTTATTCATAACAAATGTAATTTAATAAAATTAATTGAACAAAATTACGAGTAACCATTATCTCGTTTAATAAAAATACCCAAAGACTAAAAATTTTAAATGGACTTAGATGAAATTATCACCTTGTGCAAAAAAGGTTATAAAAATAAACTTTAGATTGGTTGTCACGAAAATAAACATGATTCTTTTGTTTTCTAACTGATACTTTATTTTTTTACTTTTCTGTTCTAGAATATACAATACATACATAATATATATACATACATATAATACAATACATTCACAGCAGAAACAAATAATAAAAACAATAATAAAAATAAAAATAATAAAAATAAAAATAAAAACAAATAAAAAATGTCCTTCAGGGACAAAGATTTTAAAACTTTTAAAACATAAAAATAAGAATTAAAAATAAAATACATAATTTTATGTTATACTCGTACATTGTAGATATAAATAAACTAAACTACCTGAAGGAATCATATTTGTACGCACCTACGCCACCATTTGCACGTGTCGAATTGAAATGACCAAAAGTCAACACCCACAAGTCTCGAATTTGCTGCTCGCTTATATTCGGCCATGCAAACAAAAACAAATAGTGGCCGATATCAGTCTTGCCACTCAATATATCACCATAGGCTGCCGGATGGATCCGCCATGGCAAAAAGCTCGTAATCGTGATGTTCGAGTTCTGGGCCAGGGTGCCAGTTATATGAACATCATCGATCCAAAAGTATTTCGAATGTTGTGCTTCTTTGTACAATCGAAAGACCACATCCGGCGAATAAACAATCGAATAGCCAGGGCAGTAAGGTGGATAATATCGACCGGCGTATTCTTTGCCACTTACCCGCCACTTCGAGCGGTAGCTTCGTTTAACTCTAGCTTCGGCTTGTCGCTGGCAGAATAGGAAGTTTTTCGACTGAAGCACATTCAATATATGACTAGTATTAGTGTCAGAACTACTAGGTACTTGATAGGTACGCGGAGTGAACGGTGACAGGATGGGACGTTGCTGGCGTTGCAGTTCCACATACTCGATCAATTGGAGTGTGTTCACAAAAACATCATCGTCTGTCTTGACCAAGAACTTGGCTTTGGGACAGAGATAGATGAACCATTTCAGGGCCATGACATGTTTGTATGTCATATTGCGATAATCATCTACAAAGTTTCCTTGTATCAAGTCTGCATATTTTGAGTTCTCAACGTCCAGTTGGTGTTGGAGTTTAATGGTATTAACAGCTCCGACCAGGAACAACAGACGGATGTGAGGACTTTGAACGGATCCCCATGTTTCTCTAATAACTTGTCGCTTCTCGTCATTGGCTGGCGCTGAGTGGACGAGAATTAGGAAGTACGCGGTGTTTGTACGACCGCATGGCGCCTGGTTGATGAGAAACTTAAAGTCCTTAAAGTCTATGAGTGTTGTAAAGTCGTCTGCCGGCAATGACTCATTGTCAAAAGGCGGCGACTCCGTGGCCGAAGATGATGATGATGATGTAAAACTAACTAAACTTAAATTATTACTACTGACTGTGTCAGAGTTGAGGGGGGGTGTTGTGTGATGGTGTTGGTGGTGACTTGGTTCGACTGAGTATCGTCCTTGATTTGTGCGATGTTGAATATGAATATGGTGGACCTCTGATGGTTCTGGTTGAATATGCTGCTTGGACTCGTAGACCGTTGGAGACGGACGGTGATCGTCGTATGCCAATTGGTTGCCATAGCTGAATTCGGTGGCATACATTGCGGGCTCTTGCACTGATATTCGCCATATTGATATACAAAGGGTCAAACCAATCAATAGTCCTAGGATTGGGCGACGACGCTCAAACATGACCGCCCTCCGAACACACCCACAGATAATTGTGGCTTTTTGTTTGATGCTATTGTTATTGTTGTTGCTTTTCGTTTTTTGTTGTTGTTTTTTATGGAGATTGTGACGGTTATGAATTATTTAGATTAACTACTGTTGCTGTGCGTCTGAATGTTTTTGTAATTTGTGTTTTTCGAGCGGCGATTGATGCTACTGCTACTGCTACTGCGACTACTGATGAAAATGTTGTTGTGCTTCTGGCTGCTGCTGGGATCGGAATGTGAGTATTATTTATGCGAGTTAGGTGTCGTCGTTTGTGCTGTCGTCTGTTTCTGGTTGTTGCTGATAAAACTAGGTGCGGTTTTTTTCTTCTTTTTAAACGCACAATGAGCAGCATTTCAAATGGTTTTTAGAAGGAAATCTGTAATGAGAAAAGAAAGAGAATATAGTTATTATAACGAAAAGCTTCTGGTTTTTAATACTAGTGATGCAGGAGTATATCTTAAAGGTCACGAAAAAAAATATATATATTAACAACAATTTATCTACATTTTTATTTTTATTATAGGCCGATAAATAATGTATAAAGCCTAACATAATGATAAATATACGGGCATCCGCGGTGTACAGCTTCGTCAGATATTTGGAACTGCATGGATTTTAGCCTTGAGAGATAAAGAAAGGAAAATAAACCATTCAAAATTACTAGAATTGAAATAAATGTAAAGAAATATACCATACCCTGTACAACTACTCGAGAATTGGATCAGCTGCATTTGAAAATGTACCCCTCGGAATTTCTTAAATGTTTATTGTGTGTTTTTGATAATGTGGGCACATTCTAGGAGTTATAAATACACTTATAATGATTAAACAACACATTTTGTCTTTCTAAACATTGCATTCGTGTAGTGCGGCTTTGATAATTGATAAGTATTGGACAGGTTCAGACAACATAAGGGACTTCATTTGTTGTCAACTTCATTCTTTGAACGTACATTTTGACCAAGGCAACTAGTTAGTTTTTTAAGTATCATGAATTTCAAATTCAGAACTTTACTTCACAAACCTCTACTTTAAGTTCATAGTACAAAAAGTAATAAATCATTATTGTCTACAAAACACTCCTCAGGCAAGCTACAAGTCCACCACGATTTGTATTTTGTATTGTAAATAAATATAACCTATTTCTTTTCCAAATTTACAAGAAACCTTTTTACAGAAAGCATTAAATGAAGTTGTGCAGAATATAAATAAATCATAGAGTCATAAAGTCATAAAGTTCAGCTTTCCGTTGAAAGAAGAAACATGATCAATTGTCATTTTGACATAAGTTGACTTGACTTGATAGTTAGGGAGATTTTTCTTGACTAACTTTCCAGTCAACTTTCCAATAAAGTTGCCTTAATTGGAAGGCAATTTTTTGGCAGCTGGCCAATCAGATACCAGAAACTTGCCTTACTTTCAAGTCCCTTATGTCGCCTGAACCTGCCCATTCCTTGAAGTAAGGGTATTAAAGTTGAAGACATTCAAGTGGGTTATTGGAGAACCATCCCAAATATGAAAGCTGTACACAAGATTCAAACGAATAAAGTCTTTATAGATTGCAACTAGTTTCAGAAAGGGTAGTAGCGAGTTTGGCGAGTTCAAATATGTGATCAATCCACGTAATAGCAAGAACTGATGGCTATTTAGTGCCGCCAATACCAGTGCCACCCATGAATAGTATCATTGTGGAGGGTCGCTTTTTCCACTGTGCAGTATTGAGTTTTCGAAGCATTTAATTTTACTCGGTATTTGATTCCCCATTGGACAATGCTGTTAAGATCGAAATTCAATAATCGTATCAGTTGGTAGTCCACCTCCGATAAGACAAAATAAGTAAGGAAAAGTGTCGCAGACAAAACGAAGCCTTATGATACTACAGTTTTTCTTTTATCGATTTAATTATTGGATAAGAAATCATTAATTCTCAAAAACATTTGTTTCTGAATTTCTCAATACTTGATTAAGGTATAGAATTAAAAGCAACCATCAAAATCCAGCAATTGGCTGATTCATCAAATTTCATGTAATTCATTTATTTTTAACAAATTTCTTGCTATAGCTAACAAATCTGATTTTTTCCACCTAATTTCTTCTTGTTTTGTTGATGCTATATAATTAACAAATATAATCTAATGGTTACACCAGAATAAAATCACAATACACCAATTAAGTGTTTCCGATAAAACGGAAACTAACGGCTAGTAGACACGAAACACTCAACAAGGATATTATATGTATGTACATATCTTTGTACATAAATTAAACTACAATATGTTTGTTTGGATTTGAATTAATAATCCAGTAAACAGTATTAAGTAGAAGTTATAAATTATATATGTATATACCTATTTACCTAACTCATATTACAATGTGGTGAAGGTTCTCATGGCCTGATTTAATTTTTAAATAATTGAAAGTGCGTGTATTTTCGTAGGACCTACTTAAATACATACAATTTATGTAAATTAAAGTGTTTCAATTTGGAAATAGTATGTATTTAGTTCCATCTACGATAATCAAATTTTAAATTCTCGTTTAAAACCTAAGGACATCTCAATCCTATTAAAATTCACAGGTTGCTGGTGAGGTTAAAGAGAGAAGGGAATTTCCAAAACACCACAAAAGCTTCTAGTGAAACTTATTTTAATGGACAATTTTCAAAATACCCACAATGGAAATCTCAAGGCTTCACAAGAAAGTAAAAACAAAATTTAGATGTCACAAATGTGACATATTTTAAATCTTCGAACTGTAATTCCTTTTGTAACGTACTTAATCCGAGGTATTTTGAATATTTATTAGCATTTAAAACTAGTTAGGTTCCATAATAGAAACACAAATCGCGTGCATATCCTGCCAGCTTATCAAGTCGACCAAAGACCGATGGCGATGCGACGACGACGATGGAAGCCAACAAACGATGTCCGTAACCTATCGTCTGTATAGTTCGAACAACAACAAAAACTGCAATTATTAAGAACCTTTCCTTTAATAAATAGATTATCATGGACGATAATCGATAAGCTCATTCAATATTTAAAAAGCACACCTGATGATTCCAGTAGTGGTGACGGTGTCAATTGAGGTGGAGGTGGTGTCGGTCGGTGTGTGGCAGATGCTTTAGAATTTTAAGCGTGTAGCTGTCTGTTTTGTCATCGTAGGCGTCCTTTTGGTGTTTTAACCTGTCGTCATTGCCTCTCAATGTTTTCCTTTTTGTTTTTTTTTTGCTATGTGGATCTGTTCTATTGTTCTATTGTTTGTCACTGCTCCACCGCCGCCGTAGTCGTTGCACTACCTCTACCTTCATCTAAAACTAGGTGGTATTTGAGGGTGTTGTTTTAGAAAACTATAAAGAACAAAAAGAAAAAAACACCAAGTGTTCCTCGAATGCAAACAATACTACAGAATAGAATAGCACAAGAAAAGGACATCCTTCATCAGGTACTCATACTCAATGTTGATTCTGTTTTTAGAGGCAAGGCCACATTAAATGTAAACAAACAGAATAATAATAATAAAAAAGTATATAATATAGAAGAAGAAATAGAATATACTAGAAACTGATATTTTTCTTTCTGAATTTGAAAAAGGATAAATATTTATTTTTGAGGAGGGAATATATTCAATTAGTTGGGTAAAATAGTATTTGCTTGAATAGGAGGACATCATTAGTAGATATAATTAGTAGTAGTGCATGACAACTTTTTGTTTACAATGAACTAGACGTTCGTTATGCATACAATGCCTCAGCCTTGTAGATTCAAACTACTCCTAGAAACTCTAGGTGAACTCTACTCCTGGTAGTCATTAAGTGCGTAATCGGAGCCCATAGTAGAATGAGGTGTGGAAGAGTGAAATTGATTCTATTATAGATTGATGTTTGTATAGTTTAGATGAATGGCGTTAGGACGGCGAAGCCCAGCAGCGATAGCAATGACGGCTGAGACTGCAGCTATAGGGAACTATAAACTCACAAAACTAATGAAATGACCATAGTGTAAATATTCGGATTTATTTATAAAGTATCAATCAACTTAATTAATTTGTTGACATTTGCGAACCTACACTTTATTTGAGTTTGTTTAGCTAGTGAAACGTGGAATTCATACTTCAATTTTTATAATACGAGTAATTGAAGTATGAAAATTGTAAAAATATGATAGGTTGAATAAATAGTCAAGGAGTTCGTAATTAATTTTAATGGTTTTTTACATTTAATTGGTATGATTCTAACCTATAAGCAAGAGGTTTTGGTTTATTAGAGAAAAAGAAGTCATTATCAGTATTATATACACTTGAAAAATTATTCGCATGATGCAGTACAAACAAAATCTACTTTGGAATCTTAGTGAAGATAAAAATAGGGTTTGATCTATTAACTGCCATATGTACTGTACAGCTGTAGTCAAAATAATAGGAACAAAACTTAATGTTTGGTAATTATTCCTTTGGCAACAAATCTTATATGTAATGATTTACTTTTAATGGTAAGTATTGTGTTAATGTTGCGTAAGTTGTGATTTTTTAAAATGTAATATTGGCTTTCCAGATTTAGGAATCCATTTGCTACAGGCTTCATTAAAGGCTGACCGAAAAAATAGGAACACTTGATTTAATCTTCAAATTACAATAACTTTCGATAAAAATATGAGTTAAATGTATTTATTTACATAATTAATATAAAATTTATTTTACTTTAAAGCCAAGTAACTTATAGCTAAAGATGAGGCTGGTTAAAGGGACAGTTTTGGAGACGATGTCTTAAGAAAGAAGTGCTTAAAAAATGGATTCATTTGAATCATAAGATGTGCATTGGGTGGTAATGTAAAAGAGGTGAGTATTTCTCAAAATACAATAGTTAGTGTTAACAAGGATGAAGTTATAAGGATTTGGACAGTTAATAGTGCCAGAAAACAGGCGATGGATAAACAAGATGACAAATATCTGTGTACGTTCTTCCACAGCCTTGAGATTAACACTTCTTGAAGCCGGTCTTCATATGAAGGAAAGAAAGGGTAAATCGAATGAAGTCTTTGAACGCTTTCAATTCTTGAAATATTTACGTCTTATTTTAGTAGTGGACGGACAAAAGGTATGTAGAGAGAATGAATAAACTATTGACGGGTTGTTTTTACTCGCTTTCGTAAAAAAGAAATTGAATGATAGTTGTTACTCCAGACTGGAAAATTGTCGAGGTCTAGTTGAATAAGGTTAGAATCATGCATTGACGTTATGCACTTAAAAAATGTTGTGTCATCAGCGTAAAGTGAGATAAGGGAATATTTAGGAATTAACTCCATATTTTTAATGGTAAGGATAAAAAGGAGAGGACCTAAGTGGCTACCTTGCGGTACGCCAGAGATACCAAGAAAAAGGTAAGAGAGAGCATATGTATTTGATATTTAATTGAAAAATCCTTATATTAATTTAATTAAAATAATTCTTTTATGCATTCAACTAAGTTCTGATACTTTTTTGAGGAGTTGAGTATGGAATGGTTCTCAATGAGATGTACAATGTACATAAGTCTAGTTATTGAAATTACAACTTGAAAATGGTAATTGTGTTCCTTTGAAATCAGAGCTTCGTTAACATTACAGTATACTTTTTGATGGAATAAATAAATATGATTTAGATTTTCTGATTAAAGTTGCTTTATTGAAGTTATTCAAGATATTTTTAACGAATATCTTCTGGTTTCTTTAGATTTTGTTGTCTATTTGTATGACATTGCAGGACCTCGGATCTCACTCATGAATATGTCTATTTTTATGCAGGTCTAAAATTGCTTCACAATTTATTTTGTTGCTATTTCCCCGCACCTTATTGCTACATACATATGTTGTGTGCCTGAAAAAAAAATGGACATAATTTTGAAGACGTAAGAGATTTTTTTTCAAGTGTTCCTTTTACTTCGACCAGATTAATTGTGAATTTCTATAAACTTAGTTCTCTGTACGGCACAACATCGATTTTGAATAAAAAATAATTGTTTATTAAATATAACTTTACTTGAGTAAAGATACTCAAAAGTAAGAAATGTTCCTATTATTTAGTCCATAGTTGTAAACTAGAATACTGTAAGTGGGGTACATGAAGCTTTCGTTTTTCGTGCACTTTCATTTTATGCGTTTTCACTTTATAGCAAGAGGAAGTATTAAATCTATAAAACTAAGTTGATATGCATATGTATGTTTTTAGACTTTCTTATTTCGTGTTAAAAATCAAATACTATTTTTAGCCATAAAATAAAATGGAAATTATTTAAAATTATTGTACTTTCTGTTCATGACTTACTTTTGTTTTCATTTTAATTTGCTTTCTCTGTATAACATCTTTCAACTGTAAGTGTGATTTTCAAAACTTTCTGCAATATTTATTAAAACAAATTCTTTCATATGAGAGGTTAGGCTATATTTATACATTTTTAGTTTGTTTGTACTTCTGGAGCTCAACAAAACATAATATTTTTTTTATATTTGCCAGTGAATTTGAAAGAATACTATTAAACATTTCAAATATGTACAAACTGCTGTATAATTTTATTTACGTTAACAACTCGTGCACTTTGTTTATTTGTGTCTAAATTTGAAAAATGTCTTATTGTATCGTCGTTATAGACCATTAATCATCAGAAAAATTGAAAGAAAAAGTAATCAAAAATATGTCCTTCAAACATTGTCAAGTTCCAAAATTTTGTATAGTTAGGTATATTTATAAGCACTATAGTTATAACTGACCTTTAATGTTCTTATATGAGTTATAACTTATTTTTACTTGACTTTAGTTATTTCTGTTTTTACAAGAGTCCTTCTTGTTTCTGACATGCGTTCTTGAAGGACAACAAAAAGACTTAAATGTTCTGTATTTCTTAATTGCATTACATATTCAAGAGTCCCTACAGGTGTGGCCTCTAAATTTTAAATGACTTGCATGCATTCAAAGGAATGTACATTGTACAGTACAGATACATCAGGTAACTAAATATGTACGTTTTAATTTATATAAACACTGTTTTTGTTATAAACACAGTTTTTTAAACTCTTGGACAATAATTAGTGAATATACAAAAGCTAGTGCATCTAATTTCTTATTTTTAAACCTCACTTCAATTAAAAAGCATATGTATATGTATGTACATATGTATGTATATTTTTGTATGTATATTTTTGTAGGTACTATTTTCAAGGATATTTATAGTCATTTCCATTGAAATGCTTTATTACATTCGAATAAATTTATAAGACCATCATAGCGATTGCAATTTAATAGCTAGTTTTTAAATTCTACATTCAAGTTACATTAAAAAACACAAATTAAATTACATGAAATAAAACAAAAATTCGCGTGTTTTTAATATCTTTTGGGAGTGATGAAAAGTAAAATTAATAATATACAATTAGTTACTGGTCACATATTATTTATTTCTTGCTTTTTAATTATTAAAGTAGGATTAGTGTGCATTTCTTAAATTTTGTAGCACCTTATTTAATTAAGTCTAATTTGTCAATGGGACTTAATAATAATCAAATTTAATATTGAGGATAAAATTTGTGTGAAATTGACCTTTATGCTATGGACTGTCATTAATAGACGATACATGCTATGACATGGTATTAAAGTCTACTCTTAACAATATACCATTTATTGTTTTAAATCAAAAAAATTGGACTTAACATTTATGGTTTATTATTTGTGGTCCTTAAAATATATGGTAATTTTTCCAACATTTTAAAGTCCACTCTAAATTGTGTAATTGGTATTGCCCAATATATCGGTTTTAAGTATATAATTAGAGACTTTTCAATCTACCAAAGAAGTTGATACTGTCTTGCAAGTTTTGTATAACAGATTTGAAAAGATCGTGAAAAAAGATTATATTTTCGACTGATGAATCTGAAAAATTCTCCGAATTTGACAATTTAACAATTTAAATGAAAACAATAATTTCGAACCTCTTAGTGGTTTTAAGATTTTTTAAAGACACTGGCGCAATATTTAATTCAACCTATTGTCAAGGGCTTAGCAGTTTTCTCAATACTTAGCAATTCAGCAGTTAATTTAAAATTTGATTCTCTTTTATCAAAAACGAAAAGAAATCTTATTTAAATTTTTGCAAATTACTAAAAAATAAAATTAAGCATTTTATGAATTTAACTTTAACAAAATTTTAAGACACTTAAGGCGGTATTCTAGTGTAGAGACATGAATTTCGCCCGGTTTTTGAAGCGTTGTATAAAGGAAACAAAAAATATTTTTAGTATCAATTTTTTTATCATTTGTTTATTGATTTGTTGTTCATACATACAAAAATTAACAAAGTTACAAGCAGTCAAAGTGGGGGGTGTCCTGGCGTGCATCCTACCAACCCTCCTGGTGATCTGAAAAACGACACCAGACGGATTCTTAATTATTATAGATGTCGCTATTGTTTCACTCTTGGATAAGTTAAAAAAAAAAACTTTTTAACAAAATGGCAGCAGTTTGAAAAAAAAAATATCTTGTTGCATATTTTTCAACAATTCCGAATTTTTTAAAAATACTATTTGAGAAGTTATATTTTTGGGCAAGGACCACACGATAAAGAGATGTATAAAGAACATCCTCTCCAAATTTGAAGTAAATCCGTCTATTAGAACTCGATATATCCTTAACTCCAGCTCGAAAAAAGTAGTTTCGAGAAAAACGCGTTCAGAGTTTGAGACAAGTTTTAATTTTACTTATAGAATGATACAGAATACGTACATATTTTTAAACACGTTGTCGGAGCTAGCACTTCCACTCAGTATAAAGGTTGCCACAAAAGTAACTTAAAATGAAACTAAAAGGACAAAACAGTTTCTATGACTTTCAAAACCAGTTTCTATGACCTTCAATTAACTTGTGAAATAATAGGAATATTAAAAAATCCTTTTAAACGCATATTCTTGAATGTCTAAACTTTGGAAATATGAAACAATTTTTTTTTATTTTTTCAAAATTCTACACTTGAATATCCCCTTAAGTCATTTAAAATTAGCAAAATTGTCTATTTGGCTCTAACATTTTATTGTTTAAAAAATTGCGCCATTACGTATATTTTCAGCTTTTAAAGATATATATTAATTATTTGTTCTACTACTAAAATTAAGTTCTGTTTTTTTTTTCAAATGAACAATTTATTCGGTTTGGGTCGTAGTACTGTTTTTTAAATAATGTATGTATGTAAAAATTCTGTATGAACAAAATTCTGTTAGTTTAAAAAACTCAGTTTTTAAAGCGCTGTAAATAAATGTTTACATTACCAAAAAGATTTTTTTTCTAGATTATGTACAGCATTTGGAAGTAAAGAATTTTTAAAACAAAATATTTTTGAGAATAAGGCATCAGAACAAATTTTAATAAACTCTAGTTTCCAAAACATTCTGAAACAACAACTTATATTGGTTTTCCTTGAATGAACGTACATTTTTGGTTTTAAAAGTTTTTAGTTTTGAAGTTTAAAGTGGTTTTTATGAACACATGCAAATTTTGATAATGTTTTTGTTAATTTATATAATATTAGTTGCATGCATTTAATGTTTAAAAATTTTGTTCTGATTAAAAAAAAAATAATATATTAAATTCAGATAGTTAAAAACCGCACTATCAACACCACACTTTGTAAGGATAATAATACAGTATTTTGTGATGAGAAATTCGGGGACACAGTAGGTTTCATACAGTGTTTTGTTTATACAGCATTTTAAGTTTTCAGTGTTTTGAAACACAAAAGTTAAGGAATACAGAATTTTTATACAGAATTTTGATCATATAGAATTCTGAAAAACAGTATTTCGATCCGGTCCCAATTTATTGTCATCATTAAAAATATAAATATTTTTAATAATTTTAAAATTCTGAAACGTTTATGATTTTATGATATGAGGCTTGAAAACCCTAAATACAATCCATGTTAACTGAATAGGCACATACATTTTTAAAGACACTTTTTCCAAATATAAATGTTTTCGTGCCATCAATTGAAAGAAAAACTTGTGGTTGTTTTTTGATAATTCTTTTTTAATTTTATTTTTTACAATTTAAGGGAATAATAGCCATCAAGAGATGGCACAATAATCATCAATATTTGGACAAATTGAACAAAGTATCTTAAGATATGTTTTCGAGTATTCAGTTGACGAGGAGTGTACATATATGTACATATGGATTTTTTTTTTGAAAAATAAATTTCCTACTTCTAACTATGTAAATCAATTACGAAAATGGTATTAGATTAATTTATTACTTACGCCGTCTTGACAAGCGACTTCGTCAAAAATCAACTTGTGGCGATCAATGCACTCGGAAATCGCAAGCACCTTTGAAATGCTGAAATGATAAAAATAGAAAAAAGAAATTAAAAAACATACATAATTATGTAGGTATTAAATATAATAAGCTAAGTTCATATTTGATTTGAAATAAAATCATCATAAAACATAATAAAACATAATAAAACATAATAATACAAACAAATTTGACAAAAGCCTCATTTTAATTTCTTAAAAGATTTTTTCTTTCATTTTTAACATAAAGAATAAAAGCACAGTGCTTCTAAATGGCTCCTCTCAAGAGTAAATAATATAATATTCAAGCAAGTAAGTATATTTTATGAGGAATACAATTTTGTATAAAATATGTTGCTATAAATATACCTTCCACGTGCCACTCTATCAATATTCTACGAGCTATCAGAAATAACAAGAATAATAGAAATAAATAAAAAAGTATCTTATGGATGTTTAAGAGTTAAAGAATTTCAGTGAGCCATGAGTCACATGACAGAAATTCGAAAAAAAAAAAATGAATTGTGTACTGTTTTAAACATAGATTTAAATTAAAGAAGTAACAAATTAAAGTCAAATATGTATTAAAAGAAATTAAGTTAAGAACTTTATTTGATGGCCTTTTCTGAATTCTATAATTATATTGTCAATATTATTTCTTCAATTATTGTTGTTTAGTTATAATGTATTTATAGTACATTATGTATGTACATAATGATAGATAACATTTGCTATTGATCGTCTAATTGAAAATGCTTGCTTGTAAATTTGAAAATATAACCAAAAATATCAAACCGAAAGTGTGTCTAGTAAAAGAACACTTGCACATGTGCTTTTCAGGGTTAGACTAATATTTGATTTTCCAGCCAAATGTGTTTTAAAATTCCACAAACTGATTTCTTAATTTTGTTTCTATAAACATTGAAATGCTAGAATACATCGTATAATAATATAACGTATGTACAATTCATAAGTTTTATTTGACAGAATTGAATTTGAGAACAAGAGTTAACAAATGTGTGATTGAGATAAAATATCGATATATGTATATTAAAAAAGGCAATACAACTAAATTTATGAAAATTGTCTATAATTTTCAAAAATCGATAGAGAACGAGGATCAGCAAGGATGCATATGAGATCATTTATTAAACAAAAAGACTCACTTACCAATAAAATACACTTTTGAGAAAAATTTAAACTAAAATTAAAGAAAAGGATATACAATTAGACTTTGAGGCCAAGCCACAGGTCCACCACGAGAGATAATGCACTCAGCAAAAGTTTCCTTCAATAAATTGATTGTTTCCTTAGCTGTATGTATGGAACACCGAACCATTTGTTTTTCGTAATACATTTGCAAAAGTTCTTCAATTTATTTATTAGGAAATGATTAACCAAATTGAACATAAATCAAGTGACAACTGTCAAAAAGACCAATTCCGAAAAAAAAGCTTCTGTTATATATGAAAAATTTAACATTTCAAAACGGTTACTAGTTTGCTAATTATGAAATCATTGAAATTTTAATTCTTCTTCACATAAAGTACCATTATTTTTTGTAGATCAACACAAATTCTTTTTAAGTGTTTAAAATTTCTCTTCTTTGATGGCAAACCTTACCTTTTAAAGCTAAACTTTATTCTGAAGCCTCGAAAGTTGTACAAAAAAAACTTTGCAGGGGTATAATTCAATACAGACATTTTTGGAAAACAATAACCATAATTTTTTAAGATCGCAATCAACCTCAAGTGAATGGTTCTTTTTAATATGTTCAACAACAACATTGACTATATACCTATAGTTTAGTTATTGCAATTTGTCACCCTTTGGGAAAAATTATAAGATGGTAATTAGATTAAGCCATTTGTTTATATTTTTGTTAAATTAAAAAAGTAATTCTAGGTATATAGTTTTTATTCCAAAGGATATAGACGTGCGTGTACAATGTCATATAAAAGGAGTGTGAATGCAAATTCAAATATTCTCATGGGAACAATTCGACATGGAAACGTGAAAAAAGTATTTGATGAAATTATTACAAAATAATAACTTACGTACGTTTTTGTTTC
The DNA here is from genome assembly GCA_951509635.1 of Eupeodes luniger. Lineage (NCBI taxonomy): Eukaryota > Metazoa > Arthropoda > Insecta > Diptera > Syrphidae > Eupeodes > Eupeodes luniger. The sequence goes on from OX608074.1 coordinate 5,317,398, forward strand.
TAACAGATTCCTTGAGAAAATAATATAAATGACTAAATTTTTGAATTCAAAACAAAAATAATATACGAAAGTTTGATATAATTGTTCTTCCAATCAAGGCAAGATAACTTTATCTACTTTTATTAAGCACCTAAACCTCAGATCCTTATCGTCCCTTTTCTAAGTAAACATCTTATCTTCAAAAAGCCTTAAGAAACAACTAAATGTTTGATAATCAATTAAACTAAAAAAGTTAAGTATACATTTTAAGAATGATAAACATTTCTGATATATGTATAATTTTCAATCTTAATTTATTAAATAAGAAAACAATTTTGGAGAAATCAAAACCTACATTCTATATTGGCACATTCCAACGTAAGATAACGAGACAGGAAACTCAACCGATCTAAATCAAATTTTCCAACTAATTAGGTACGAATTGCGCGAAGTGTCTTGAGTTTTTATCCCACCAAAAACTAAAAACCTATATAAAAACCCTCTTGTATGAAATTCTTCTTCGACTCTCAGTCATCATATTTTAAGTTTTAAATTTCAACTGATGGAGTGCAAATACTTTTAGTAGAGAATTGACTTGTAAATAATAATTTTTATCTTAAGATTAATTACAAAAAAGAACATTTAAATGGAAACAGATAAGTTTTATATGGAAATAAAACAATGAATAATTATACTTTATACTTTTTTTCGTTTGCAAGGCCTGATGAAGATGACGTTCAAGTTTAAACTACATACGGATACGACGAGCGACGGAACAATAAATCTCGGCACCGACGACGACGACGCGACTTGAAGTGACGTTATCACAAAACTACTCGACTGATGGTTAAGGTCAAGTTCACGATCATATTTTTATTGGTGGCCTGCTGCAAGAAAAAAATAGTTTTCTGCTTTGGTTTTTTAAATTAGTGCTCACAATCATTTATCACAATTAACGCATACCGAATATTTTTTGATTTTATTGTTATTTGCCTAATAAAAAGTTATTGATTGACAGTAATCAAAAAATATCTCAAGTGGTCCGTTCAGTAATGAACATATCAATTACATATATTGGGTCATTCATTTTTAGGTTTCAAAAATAAAGTCTTAACAGCGATACGAGTACATTTTGAATAAATATTTTATTTTTATATTAAAGTTTGGACTTTCTCATCAAGTGTGAAAAACAATATCATTGAAATTGTAAACTCGAGAAGACTCGAAGCATACAATTGTTTTGAGGAAAATTTCAATGACCTTATCGTAAAATTGGAGCGGTATGTTTGCCATAACTTGAGTCATGTTAAGTTTGGGTCTAGAATTTGGGTGATCATTCGGGTGCAATATAAACAAAGATGTTACCGTGTCAAATTGCATGATCTTGGTGGCCAATTGACATTGCCAAAAGGTGAAATTACACGACCAGGAAACTTCTCAAGTAATTGATTCTGTTGTATCTATTATCATCCCACCAAATCACTCCGAATTGCCGTTAATTGACATTATCATCAGCAGCACTTGCAGCGTTTTTATTTAAAAACTCAGACCATAGAACTGAGCTGTCGAAAAAATCTGTTTGTTACTTAACTCACTTATGTACATATGTACAATGTACATACATAGAGCGCTAGTACAGAGCGCTGAGGTTGTGTTTTTTGTAATCAAAGCTAGCTCGGAGCACCGTAATAGCTATGATACTGAATGAAATGACTGAGCTTATGGCATAAAATGCTGTGCGCGTCTGACTCCATAATGGTATAGATGGTATAATTGGTACAGATAACAAAAACAAAACAAACAAATCTAAAACTTTTGACAGTTCCAGTGTTTCGAAAATAAAACGGAGATCTCTGATTCAATTCGGCTCGAACGTACTCGACGTGCTCTGGCTCCGCAAAGTGCTCTGAGGTATTATGACATTTCAAATGACAACTGAGTTTGACAGATGTCAAATGCAGCATCAGACAATATAGGAGACTCCATTTGAATTCTAGATCATTGGGCAGGTTCAGGCAACATAAGGGTCTTGAAAGTAAGGCAAGTTTCCAATCGCAACAGAAATAACAAAAGAAAAATTGAAGCTGCTCTTAAATTGCTTGACAAATTAATTAAAAGTTAATGAGGTAAACAAAAATTTGTAATAATATGTCACCATCTCATAGTTCCTAAATTCATTGTTGAAGTGTCAAATATGTACTTATTATTTGTAAAAAATCACAACTCAGTTGAAAGTGTTGAACTGTCAAAGTAAATGATTTGTCTACAATAAACGTATTAGTTTTCTTTGACCTGGCAGAAAACAATGATTTAATAGCAATTCTATATCTAAATGCAAAATTGTAAGAAATGAAATGTTGTAAATTCTAAACTGTAAACGTTTTGACGTTCTCCGCTTCAAAGCAATTACTCCAGCTTCCATCATTGATTCTTTTAACTGACCAAAATTTGCCCAATAATGTATTTAATTTATACATACATCATGTAAAAATTATTTTAAATATTTTCTTTCTAAAACATTCTAACTCAAATGACATGCGACGGCTACGTTGCTATGCCTCATCTACCTGCACATCGTTAAAAATTAATTTTAAAATCATAAAAATGCATTCCTAAAAGGTTTCTTCATTTTCAGATTTGTCTGATGCTCTTTATATATTTGTTTTTGTTTGCAATAGTTTTGAGTTTTATTAGACAAGTGTTTGTCTGCCCATTAGCCATGTCAGTCAGTCAGCAGCATAAACAATGGGCAAACAATCACACACCCTATATAATGTTTTTATTCTCAATCCATCGTGATATTATGGTTATAGTCATTTCAGAAGAGACACAAAACGAAGGACTATTTTTAATGCCTTAAACGCTATTGTTTTAACCCTCTTGTACATTTTGTCACCCCTTTATATAGTTTATCTCTGTCTGAATAGCTAGATGGCTTGCTGGGCGGTTGGTTGGCTGGCCTGGCTCTATGTTGGCTGGTTGAGATAGTTTTTTCTTTTTATTTTGTTGAAGTTTTGCCAAATTTTGTAGCACGACTTTTGCTGGCACGAAACCAATAATAAACAATACATTTTACACAATAGAACGTAGAAGGGAGAACGAAGAAAGGAAGCTAGCATAGCTTCGATTTCGAGATATTTTGTTGGACGACTACGAACCATTTCGACTATACTCATATAGGTAGGTATACGAGTAAGGTAACCCAACTTTCTCTATTGCGATTTATATTCCTTAACCTTCGACTTTGAATTGTCTCATTTGATTTATCATTTTCCGGTGTCTGTGATTATTTTTATTATTATTATTATTATTTATTTAATTGACTTAAACTCCACACTTTTAAGAAGTGTCCTTTTTATATCTACAAAAACATTACATACTCATATAGTAATCTAACCTATACTGAAACTAGGTTAAGCAAAATTAAACTCTATAGAATATCGTTGTTTTTTAAGGACAATTATCCATATTCATAGCCAAAAGGTCACGATTTGCTAATAAATTGCTTGTTGGTATCCTTGAAGACGATGGTGGTGGCGGCCGGCGTAGATATTCAAAATATACAACAGCAGCAAAAAGAATCTATACGCGCCTACGTTTATAGAGAATTTGCATGAAATTACCTACCACTCAGCTAAAACTGTAACATGATATCCTTCGTTTGGTTTCAAAGCGAAGCAAAGCGGAGTGGAGTGGAAAGTATAGGTGGGTGTTAGAGGAGGCAATTGCTTTGACTTTTCGACAGGCTTGCCAGATTGAGCTATTAATCGCAAATTGGGTTATCTTTTTCCTTAATTGCTGACAACAAACTTTGTGTGTCATCTCAGAGTTTAATCAGAGCTCTCCGATTTATTTATGAGAGACACTGGAGAACTGAACTGTCAAAAGTTTTAGAATTTGTCGCATGTCTCTTTCATATCACACGAAGCAATGAAGTGGACCGCGCTCAGCATTTTACTACATTGGGCGTTTTTCTTTTTTAGCTCAGAAAAGTATTCTGAACAGAGTCCGAGCATATCCAGGATGCTCTAATCATCTTCTGAACAAATCGTGTTCTGAGCTCTCAAAATTATTGTTGAACACTTAGCTGTCACTATTTGACATTTGTCAATATGCTTGACATTTTCTTCTTTAGAAACAAAAACTAAGATTCAAAGCTAAATAAAAATGGAAAAATAAATTTTATATATTACATTAAATTCGGTCTGTCCAGTTATTTTATTCTCAATCACAGAACACTTTTTAAACAAAAAAAGACCACAAATTTGAAGTTTGACAGTTCAGTTCTTCGCTCTGAGCTTAAAAAGAAAAACGCCCATAATGTGTTAGCAAATTATTAAACTTTTCATAAAACTTGAGTTAATATTTTAAGTAAAAAGAAATTTGGACTATTTTTTTAACTTCCCATAGGAAGTTATTGTAATGGGTCCGATTTGACAAATTGAAAATTTTGACATTTCTCGACGTTTCAAGGTCCCTAGAGTCGAAATAAAAGATTTTTGGAGAGATGTCTGTGCGTGCGTGTGAACGTACGTTCGTACGTCCGTACGTCCGTACGTCTGTACGTTCGCGACGTTTTTTTCGTCTTCCATAGCTCAAGAACCAGAAGAGATATCGACTTCAAATAAATTTTGTTATACAGATAATAAGGCAGAAAGATGCAGAAAGGGCTCTCAAGAAAATTGCGTTTGTGGTTTTTTTTACTATAGCAGTTTAAAAAAAAGGTGAAAATTTTGGTTAAACCTAAATATCTCATGAACCAATGACGATAGAGACATGAACTAAATTTTATTTTATATATTGTAACGTAATACAAAACAAGTATATTTTTGGAAAAAAATCAAATTAACGGTTTTTTTTATAAAACAAAAAAACGACCAAAATATGATTTCATCTCCAAAACAAGTGTTAAACAACATAAACAACAATAATGCTGACTGGAGTTCATTCTGAATTGGATACAACGAACGAACGCGGTGGCGTTCAGAAGAATAATGTTTTTGACATCTGATAAAATTTTGAGAAAAATCTAATTGACGGTTTTTTTTATAAAAAATAAAAACCTAAAAAAAAAATTACTCAAAGTTGGGAAAAATTGAATTTCGACTGAAATATCTTTTCAAAAACTTGAGACTAAGGCTTAAAACTTATTTTATCTTATAAGAAATATTGTTTTCAACAATCAGTAAAATTTTGAAAAAAATCGAATTGACAGTTTTTGTACAAAAAATTAAAAACCTAAGAAAAATTCAACAAAAGTTCGTAAAAATTGATTTTTGAATCAAATATGTTTTCAAAAATTTGAGTTAATGGCCTCTTACTCATTTTAACTTATAAGAAATATTATTTTCAACATTAGGAAAAACTTTGACAAAATCGAATTGATAGTTTTTTTACAAAAAATAAAAACCTAAAAAAACAATACTAAAACTTGGTAAACATTTACTTCAGATTCAAATAGTTTTTCAAAAATTACAAATATTGGCTTCAAACTTATCTTATTTCACAGAAAATATTGTTTTTAATATTCAGTAATTTTTTTTATAAAAATCCAACAGTCCATTTTTTCATAAAAAAATAAAATCTACAAAAAATAGTACGCAAAAATTGATACATTTAGACAAGGCAAATCTACAGATGGGATGGGAAGTTATCAGTGTGGGTCGCATCCCAGCCTCTTTTTTTGTTTGCAATTGATTGGGCTATTATTTGGGCTTCTTTTCGTTTCCGATTTGGGCTACAAATATTTTTAAATTGGGCTACCGTCTGAGTTCAGGACATGGTAACCCTGCTTCTCGATAAAAGAAAAACAGGGTAAATGCAGTGGTTGTATGGAGAGGACGAAGGGATATTTGCAGTAAACTTGGCGCCAGTCAATATATTTTTTTTTGTCTTCTTTGTCGATTCATAAATGAAAATGTGGTCGTATAACGGTATACACAAGTTCATCGTCTAATTGCCGTTATTTTTCAAAGAAGTGTGAGTAAAGGGTAAATCTGTATGTGTAGTGTACTAGCGGAACGGGAATAAAGGTTCCTTGAACTCCTATGTTTACATAAAGGGCTATATATACATAATATTAACAACATCAGGGAAAGGTTAGTTTGGGCTTTTATTGACCGTTTGGTTTGGTTGTCGCTGTCGCGTCAGTGGAAAAATTGTTGCTTTTTTTATCCGGTCGGTGTTGGTGTCTGAAACACTTCACGCAAACACTTCGGATAAAGAATTTACGCAATTAATTTTGTTTGTGGTTATAAAGTAAATGGGAATGGTTTGAAGAAAATTTTATTCTTGTACAATAGTTAGTTAGAAAAGAATCTATTTTTTGTCCATATTTTTATGATTTTTTTCATGCATCGTAACTGTTTTTAGGGATAGTCAAAAAATAGTTTGGGTTTAGAAACTCAACTTTTCCGCGATAACAAAAATACTTCAGAGGCCCAGAAGGCATAAACACATTTTTATGGGCAATAGAAAGTGTAGGCATTTTATTTTAAAAAACACCCTGTGTTTGTCCTTGTGCAAACTCGTTACTTTTTAGTACTAACAACATGCATTAATAATTCTCCAACAATTGTTAAATACTCTAATCGTATGATCTTCCCGTAAGTTATGTTATACTTATATTATTTGAAGCTATAAATACAACCTTCGCTTAATATTTGGCCTCTTTTATCGAATAAAACTGTACCTTGAATAAGCTCGAATAAAGTGTTTTAATCGTTTGCCGAAGATTATTCCCTACAAAATTCAGAAGTGAGATCTGATACTCAAAAAAGTTTATTTAAAAATAATATAAAGTGTTAACTTATAAAGTGTTTCGCATAAATATGTCAGAAGAATTTGATAATTTTCTTAATAAAACAAAAGTTGCTATTCTTAAAGACATTTTACGATCAATTAACGAAAAAACCGATGGCACAAAAGCGATGCTAAAAATGAGAGTTCAAGACGCAGTTAGAGGTTATGCCAAGGAAGACCTGCAAAAGCTTGCAAAAGATTTCATGCCTGAGCGTAACCGCAACGAGTCAGAATCATCTGACGATCACGGGTCTGAGCTGGAAGGAGAACCACCTGCTGGACAAAGTGATGACATCGATGAAGAGCTAAATAATCTGCGAGAAGCATGCAAGAAGAAAGAAGAAATTATTCTACTCAGACGTAAGCTGAAGGAACTGCAGATCGAAGACGCCGCTCATGAAAATCCAAGTCAAAGGCCACATGTTTCTAATAGTTTCAAAGACATGGAAGACTTAATGTGTCCATACAGTGGGGATGACAACTTTCCAATTGACAGATGGGTCGAACATTTTGAGGAATATTCTGAAACCCTCCATCTTGACGACCGTACCAAGTTCATTTTCGGAAAAAGGCTCCTTATTGGAACTGCAAGAATTTTTATACGATCTTTGAAAACTCGAACGTGGACTGAACTGAGAGATGCTCTTATGGGTGAGTTTAAACGAATAGTAACTAAAGCGGATATTTTCAGTGAGCTTAATGCGAGAAAACGACGTCGTGACGAGACCATACAACAATATGTGCTCTCAATGCAAGAAATTGCTTCACATAATCCGATCGAGGAGGAGGATTTAATCCAATTCATAATCAAGGGCATATCTGATGTAGAGATCAATAAGAGTATTCGCTATAATGCCAATAACATGGAAGAACTCAAAAGCGCACTCAGAAAGTACGAGAAATTTAAAAACAACAGCCGTGAACGTGACAATTTAACATACAAGCCTAGTACGTCTCATAATCATCGAAACAAGCAGAGAAACATTCCATTAAAAAAGACTGATGAGAGAGAGGCAGTCGATGCACCTGTTAGCAATTTCTATCAAAAGAAAGAATTCACTTGCTTTAAATGTGGCACACGTGGTCACATCGCTAAAAATTGTTTGAAAAATAAACCAATTTTGACACTCAAGGCCAACAGCAACAGCAATGAAGATTACCAACAAATATCCAACCAACAAATTCACCGAGAAGCCAGAGAAATATTTAATCAAGAAAGAAGCAGATTCCAACAACGATGCAGCCTAGAAACCAACAATTTTGAGAAGACGATTTCTTATCGATTCATTGAGAGCGGCTTTGAATGTTCATCTGTACTGACAACACTCTTGGACTCAGGGAGTCCAATAAGCTTCATCAAGGAAAAATACTTGCCGCCGTCGTTGATATTACCTCTGGATAAAAATAGTCAGTCATATTTTGGAGTCAACAACAGCCCGCTCCAAGTCTTGGGAAGTGTTAATACTTTTATAATTTTTGAAAATTTAAACACAAATTTATCTCTTTTAGTAGTTAAAAACAATTCCATGAGTTATCCAGCTGTTCTTGGACGAAACTTCATCGATAAAATTGGTATGGTGCTTACGAGATGCGAAACTAAAGCTGAAGGTGATATAAACGTAAATTTGTCAGAGTCATCAAACAACGTCGTCGAGTGTAATCGTTCATCTGATGTAACATTGTCGTCATTAAGTCCGTGTCCAGAAACGCATGTTTGCATGAATTCGTCGTCCTCAAGTCAATGTCAGTGTCCGCATGTAAGTAAATTAAGTGAAGAGGTTAACTTTATTAAACAAATTTATAACATTAACATATGTGATGAAGAATCAGAGGTGGATATTAGGGTTAATTCAGATTTGCCATTTAGTGTTCAAAAAAGTGTTAAAGATGTAGTCAGGCCAGCTTTTTATACGAGTTTAGATTGTGTTGTGTCTGATGAGAATGAATTTAAAATGAGTATTGTTTTATCAAAAGATATTCCGTTCCATTGTCCACCTAGAAGGTTACCATACTCTCATAAGATCGAGCTAGAGAAAATTCTTAAGGATCTATTAAGCAAAGGCATAATTCGCGAGTCAAATTCTCAATACGCGTCTCCAATTGTACTCGTTGAAAAAAAAAATAAAGAGTTTAGGTTATGTATTGATTTTAGGGAACTTAATAAAATAACATTGCGCGATAATTATCCGTTACCCTTAATTGAAGATAACATCGACCGATTGAAAAATAAAAAATATTATACTACCCTAGATTTAAAAAATGGTTTTTATCATGTTTCACTTGAAGAGGAATCAAGAAAATACACATCATTTACGACACCTATTGGACAGTATGAGTTCACCAAAATGCCGTTTGGGCTTAAGAACGCCCCCTCTGTTTTCGAGCGGTACATGAAGCACTTGTTTGGTAAACTCATACAGCAATCAAAAGTTTTGACGTACCTTGATGACATCCTCATCGCAACAGAAACAATTGAGGAGCATATTGATATTTTAAAAGAAGTAGTTCATATAGTTGTCACTAAAGGGTTGAAACTCAGATTGGATAAATGTGTCTTCTTAAAAAATGAGATAACCTATTTAGGTTACAAAATTAATGAAAACGGTGTAAGTCCTAATGAAACAAATTTAAAAGCCATAGAAAATTTTCCGCTACCTACTTCAACTAAAGACATTCATAGTTTTCTTGGACTTTGTTCCTACTTTAGGAAGTTCATAAATCAATTTGCCAACAAAGCCAAACCACTTTATGATTTGTTGAGGAAAGATGCAACATTTATCTTTGGTCCAAAAGAAAAAGCCGTTTTTAACCTTTTAAAAAGTAAACTGATTTCAGCGCCAGTTTTGTCAATTTATAGTCCGAATAGTCCTACGGAACTACACTGCGATGCCAGCACGCATGGATTTGGAGCCGTGTTGTTGCAAAAGCAAAATGATGGTAAATTCCATCCAGTGTTTTATTTCTCCAAACGTACGACTGAAGCTGAAAGTAGGTTCCATAGCTACGAACTCGAGACCTTGTCCATAGTCTATGCCCTAAGGCGTTTCCGAATTTATTTACTTGGCATTCCATTTAAAATCGTAACGGATTGCCAAGCTCTTGTTTTAACACTAAACAAAAAAACTTTGAATCCTCGCATATCGCGATGGGCTCTTGAGTTGCAAGCATACGACTATTCTGTGGAGCATAGAAAAAGTGATCGAATGTCTCATGTTGATTCTCTCAGTAGATCTTTTAACATCTTGCACATTGATGACGAATCCTTTGAGTTTGTACTTGCCGCTGCCCAAAAACAAGATCCTAAAATAATAGCGATTGCAAGCGAGTTGATTAAGTCTGAAAGTCCTATCTATGAAATGGTTGACGGATTGATATATAGGAAATCAAAAGATAATATACTTTTTTACGTCCCATCTCACATGGAAGAGCAGGTAGTCCGGACTCATCACGAGGCCCTTTGTCATCTGGGAGTTGACAAGTGCTTTGAGCACATAGCTCGAATTTATTGGTTTCCCCATATGAAGGACAAAATTAGAACCGTTATCAAAAATTGCCTTAAATGCATCTACTTTTCACCTGAATCTGGGAAAGCAGAAGGTGTTCTCCATCCGATTCCAAAAGGGAACATACCTTTTGATACACTGCATATAGACCACCTTGGTCCATTTTCCAACTCACGTTCCAATAAAAAACATATTTTGGTGATGATTGACGGCTTCACCAAATTTACTAAGCTTTATCCAAATAAAAGTACCTCAAGTAAAGAAGCTATAGAATGCTTAAAATCATATTTTGCTAATTTTTCGAGGCCGAACCGAATCATATCTGACCGCGGGACATGTTTCACATCCAAAGAATTTTCGGAGTTTTTGCATGACAACAACATACAGCATGTCAAGGTTGCAACGCACACCCCTCAATCTAATGGTCAGGTGGAAAGGCTTAACCGCATAATTACACCTATGCTTGCAAAGGAATGTGAAGCGCATACTACAATTGATTGGGACAAGCATCTTGAAAAGGTTGAGTTCGCCATTAATAACAGCGTAAATAGAAGTACCGGATTTACACCAAGCACTTTACTTTTTGGTAGAGATCAGAAAGGAAAATTTTGCGATAAAGTTAAAGAGTTTTTAGTAAACAACTTAGGTTGTGATAAAATAAATTTAGATGAGATTAGAAAAGAAGCTGAGGGAAAAATTGAAAAAGAGCAATTAAAAAACAAATTATACTACGATAGCCGTCATAAAAGTCCAACGGAATATAAGCAAGGAGATTATATCATGATTAAGAACATAGACACTACTCCAGGGACGAACAAAAAACTGTTAGCTAAGTTCCGTGGTCCATATGAAATTAAAAAAGTACTTCCAAATCATAGGTATGCCATAGGTGATATAGAAGGACTACAGTTAACCAGGTTACCTTATAAAGGTATATGTTCTCCTAGTAATATGAAATTATATGTGACCCCGAATATTGACTTGAAAGGTGATGAACTTCAAGAATGTGTTTCTAAAAATTAATATTTTTAAAATGAGTTATGAATTTAATTTGATTAGACTTGCTGCACACATGCTAATTATATCGATGAGCTTTTGTCCATTAAGCTTTTAAATAATTCTTTTAATTATTCAATTCAATATCTTAAATAATTTATTTAATTATTCAATTAAAAGAAAAATGTATGTTCTAATTATTCAATGAAAAAAGAATTTTATGTTTTCGAATATAATATTATAAGTAACTCAATTTAATTAAATTTAATAAGTTTTCTTAACTTTTCATATTATGAAATATGAACAATTTAAAAAAAAAAAAAAACATGAAATATTTACTGTAACAAGGTTTGTTTTTTACAAAGGTACTCGTATACCTCTTTTATGAAAGAAAATTTTGTATGTATGTATTTATGACTTAATGTAATCGTAATGATGTTTTTATGAAATTTGTAATCGGGACGATTATACGGTCAGAATGGCCGAGCTGTAGGCATTTTATTTTAAAAAACACCCTGTGTTTGTCCTTGTGCAAACTCGTTACTTTTTAGTACTAACAACATGCATTAATAATTCTCCAACAATTGTTAAATACTCTAATCGTATGATCTTCCCGTAAGTTATGTTATACTTATATTATTTGAAGCTATAAATACAACCTTCGCTTAATATTTGGCCTCTTTTATCGAATAAAACTGTACCTTGAATAAGCTCGAATAAAGTGTTTTAATCGTTTGCCGAAGATTATTCCCTACAAAAGTATGCCTGAGTTTGTCCATTTTACGGTGCTTATTGATGAAGGTCATTTCCTCTTCAAAAACAAAGTCATCGGTCCTTATATCTTTCAAAATGGAGAGCTAACCCTTCTGACTAAACATCGACGACATTTGGTTGCAACTGTAAAAACGAAAAAGACACAATTGACGACCTTCCATCAAAAGGGTAGCAAGTACGAATTTAACTATTTGTGGCGAGTCAAAAAATTATTTATTTATTTCTCGATTATTTTTAAATGATTTGGTATTATAAATAATTTTTTTTCACAAAAAAGTCTCCAAGAGTAATCCTTGTCATGAAAAGTGCTTTCTCAAATTAGACGTGCGGACTCGACATAAAAACTGGAGGTCTTCTTTATCCCTGACATTACTCGAACACAGGAATGGTTGAGAGTTGTAAGTCGCTAGGGCCTGGTTCTCTATGAGCTGTTACGCCATCTAATTTATTTAATTTAGGTATTTAAATTAAATATTTGGGCCTGGTGGAACACGAATCGTTTCTCTAAGCAATATTCAATTCAAGAAACAGAATTTTCGTCCCACTGTTAAACATGGAGGAAGTAATGTCAAGTTTTGGGGGTCTATGGCAAATGGAATGGGAAGGTTTGAATTCGTCAATACTGGACTTCAATAACATTGGGTATTTGTGGGAAGTAATCAAGCTAATGCTCCAGAACTGCAGCCCAAGCAACACAAATCAATTAAAAGCGAATGTCACCAATTTAGGATAAAAACATCCCAGTTTTAAACAAAAAACCTTGTTAATACGAATATAGGCTGTAATAACGGCTAAAGGTGGCCATAAAAAACATTAATTTTTCAATTTTACCACACTAACCTTTTTTCTTGCTTTGATATCTTAGAGAACGCTTAATTATGCGCCCTGTATTTGTAGAATTTTTTACTTTTTTAATTGTTATTCTGCTTGTTGGTGTAAACTAAAATTTGTTAGTAACTGCAGGTAAATATTTCCGAATCATATTTTAAGTATTTTACATTAATTTTTGAATTCAATTAATACAAAATTTAGCATAGTTAAAGAAGACAAATTTATCTTTAAACAATAAACGCAATTATTTCTATTTAGAAAAAGAAAAGTAAATTAAACAGCGGGATAGAAATATTAACCATGTCCAACACATGAATTGAGGAAGAAAAAACAAAAAATAATGTCACAGATCACAGAATGATTCAATGCGACTCTTAAATAGAAAAAAGAAAAGAATCTATAGCACAAGTTTTATACGCCACAGCCAAAGCCAACCTAGGAGGCACCCCACAAATCACAATTTGTGTGCGAACGCAAAAAATGCAAGCAAATGGTCGCCAACCAACCAACCAACGTCAATTGGAGTGCATAGCTTTGAGATACATACATATATCTATACTTACTATACCTACCAACCTACGTATGAAAATGAGGGGTGGGGTGGCAAACTGAAGGTAGTATGGTTTGTTCTATTTATTCATGTGGGTTAAAGGAAATTATGTACAACGTCTTTGATTAATGGAAATCATTTTATATTCGTATATCTATATCTAAAGATATACTCTCTCAGTCGTCTATAGTATACTTTGAATCTGCTCTCAAGGTCCTATGATCCACTCATGCAATTTTATCTATTTTATTTTATCTTAACTCGTATGGATATGATTTAATGATAAAAATTCTTCTTCACATTTGTTATCAGGGAATCTTATAATGGGAAAACTAAGTTCTAATTTAGTACCAAGAAAATCAATAAATTAAGATACAAGCTGCTGACAGTATTGATGAAGGAAAGATTTTCAATTTGAATTCATAAAATTTTAACATTCCAATGACGATGTCTTTTTTTGGTTTTTAATATTGAAGATATCCTTCTTTTTAACAACAAAGAACAGAGAGACAGTTGTAACAGATGAGTGTATGAGCTGAAGTAGCATATGGAATGGGAATTTCCTGGAAACCGGAAGTCCATTGTTTATGCAAATCCAGCTATGCTATGTAATGAAGGCGGCATTGATGCCATAAAAATAAAACCAAGAAACTATTCACAATGACCCTCTATGAATGTTTTACTGCACAGCCCCATATGCAGTCGTAAATACCCAAAAGTGGCTCAGAGAGGCAGCAGCAGCAGCCACACCCTGCAACTAAAATACCCAAAAAGAAAAACAACACATACTACATACTTTTGTATTTAAGGAAGCATTTTCATTCCACTACTTCATATATCCTTTGTTTCCTTGCTACCACTTGAGGAGTGGTTCTTTTTTGAGTTTATTATTTTTAACCAAAAATGAGCTGTTTGTGAGTTTTCTTCTTATGGGCATAGGGCGCACTGCACTGCACCGCACCACACCACACCACACCACACCACTTACAAAATGAAAAATAGTAAAATAAAACAAAACCATATGAAACATGCAAAATAATAAAATAAAACAAAATAATCAACCCCTTAAAAAGATGAAGAGGGAGGGGTCACACTTCTTCCATAACCATAACCATAATATTTCGTCCAGATGGTGAGTTTATGTTCCGTATGTACTTTTAAGCGCATTCGCCTTTACCATGCCAGCGAACATTCTGTGACTTGGATTGGGATTGTGACTTTGTGTCGCTTTGGTAAAGCATGAGTGACGCTCTCTTAAAATAAACGCTATTAATTAGTATTCAACTTGTCCCGCTTACAGCTTATTCGATATGAATGTGAAAAAATAAAATAAAATGATTCCTCTTCAATTTAAAACTGTACAATACCCTCTTTAAATCTATTTCTATACTCGACTTGTATACTATGTATGTACACTGATCAAAAGTCGCGTCACGTCTTATAAACAGAAAACAACTTTTTAACAAAATGAAAATGTTTGTGGTTAAAAACAATTAAGGGCGAATAATTTTTTTTGCACAACAATTCAATTATTGATGTTTATGAAATTGAATTTTAATAAAAAATGTAAAATAAATAAAAACTTTTACTTTCTAGCAAAGATAATACATTTTTGTTTGTGTCTATGTTTTATTTTAATGACAAAAATTATAATGACTTTATGTGCAACAGTTACTTTTGCGAAGTTAAATTAAGATTTTAAATTATAACATTAACAAAAGAACCAGGGCCAAATTGCTAACAACTCTCAAAAACTCCTGTGTGCGAGCCATGTCAGTTATGGAAGGGACCTAAAGTTTTTTGTATGCCGAATCCACACTTATCATGATAAGAATTACTCTTACAATACC
The DNA here is from genome assembly GCA_951509635.1 of Eupeodes luniger. Lineage (NCBI taxonomy): Eukaryota > Metazoa > Arthropoda > Insecta > Diptera > Syrphidae > Eupeodes > Eupeodes luniger. Next base: position 5,332,682 of record OX608074.1, read on the forward strand.
CGTAAATGATAGTTTTCAAATCACTGTTTTATTTGACTTTCTTTAAAAATGTGAGTCATGTATGCTCCTCTTCAACGACAAACAATAGCCGTGTTTTTTTCGGATTAGTACAGTGAGAAATTGCCAAAGAAACGATCCGCAGAAAGTTGATACAATAAAATATTTGTCAGAATAATTTGAAACGAAATTGTAAAAAATTTAGCGAAATTTAGATCGGAACTAATTTTAACTTAATAACATTGACATTTTTAAAGAGGCAGTCGTACTACACTTAATATGGAGGCGCCACAAAAGGACTATAAACAAATTGAAAACGTGCATTTACAAGAAGATTAAATGCACACACAAGTAATTAAATTAATACAAATTTGTTGAAATAAATTGAAAAAAAAATTCTGTCAGTTTACCTTGAGTTTTACAATGCCGTCATAGGGTATCAACGAACACATCCATCGAGCCTCAAGGATGTGTCAAACGTACCAACAACGTGTTGATTTTTGATACTCGAATAAAAGTCAAATTTGCAGTGATAGTGATTCTACTGCCAATGTTGTATTTGTTATTCACGTAAATTTGTACTTTACTACGGATGGCTTTTCCAAAAAGCACTTATAATATCAGTATCCCTTTCTTTTTACATAGAACTTTTCTGAGAGACCACTTATTTTCGGCCCTTTTGACACTCGTTTGCACCTGACAAAGATGTGGTTGGCTTTATCAATGGATATTCGAGCCACATCGTCTTCAAGCTTCAACGAAGAAAATTAAGTGCAAATTTTGAATGCTTCCTCAATGTCAATACCAATAGCTGGCATTACTTGCAATTCAATTCAATGACTTATGTAGTTTAGGAAAGGCCTAGCTATAGTTCTTAATTTTCTTTGGACAATCGGTACTTGGACTTGAAATTTTCATCCTTCTTTATTAAATAAAATTTTGTACTGCGATTTGACTTCCAGTCAACTTTGTCAAAATTGGTTGCCTTGCCTTAAATATTTTATGTCGTCTGAACCTGCCCAACTAAAGACATTAAATAGTTCTTCAAAACCAAAGGATTCTGTACTTGAGTAAGACTGAAGAGAATTATCATTATAACATATTAATCACAACAAAATTTGCAACTTATCATAATCACAATAGGTTTTTTTTCAAAAATGCAAATTATATACCTACATTTATATACATGAAACATAAGTAATTCAACAGCGAATAGCCTTAATTATCAAATAAATCAGAAGAAATAAATACGATAAAACACCAGCTTCATCCTAACTCATCAAAACAAACTCGAAATTATCACAGTCCGTCTTATCACAGTCACAGCACAGGGAATAGCCCATTATTTTAAGAAAACTGACCGTACGTCATGATGTACATATATTAATTTAATATTGTATGAATAATCATTTAATTTTTTTTTTTTTTTTTAGAAATATGTAAATCATTTCCAATAAAATTCTTTTGTTATTAAACGAAAGAATGCTGTATTTTGTATTTTTAAACTTTTCAGTTGTTTTAATATTTAAATTCTTATCGGTCTTAAGGTTATATATTTATGCTTATATTTAATTTTTCAAATCTTCTAATTTAAAACTTTCCAATAGCAGTCTGAAATTTTCTTAAAAATTAACTTGCATACAAATTTTATCAAAAAAAAAAAAGCTATTCAAATACACATTTTTCTTCTGATTTCAAAATGTAAACAAATAAATTTTGTTTAAACAACCCAGCAGCTTTTGAGATCTCTTTTTGGCGATCATTGCACTAAATTTGTATATATGTACACAATAAAAGATGCAGGTATAATTTTATACAAAGCACTAAAATAATCAAAATAAAGATACATACATATGCCTTTGTATCTTTGTTGTTTCTGTAGACAAAGGTGAGATAAATTGTTGGCATTTTGTTTGAATTGAACTTCTAGTCTAGATTGAAAATTACTGCTGCTGCTGGTTAAGTTAAATGTCAAATTTGATCTCTTGCTATTTGAGCTATAAACAAGATAAACAACCACAAGGGAGGTAATGTCAGATCTTATAAATTATATGTACATATGTACATATGTATGTGTTCATATGTTCATATGTACATATAAAAACAATCTTCGCTCATTAATTGCGTTGAACTTTACGTATTTTTCTCATGATTATGCCAATAAAAATTAAGCGGGTCTATTTTGTAGCTTTCTCAAAGGTCTAAATTAGCATATAGGAATTATTTAAATGTCATTATGGTTTAAATTTAATGATTGTGTGTTGAGACAGGTCAGCAATTTATTTGATATCTATTAATTGTATTTCTAGTCTTTTTTCAATTAAAAAAACACTATGGTATACAAAAATTATATTCAACTTGCAAGGAACCAGCGCTTAGAAGCTTATAACTTTTCTGTGTTCTATTAATGGCATAAATAGAGGGGACCTTCAATTTTATGCCGAATCCATTTCATTTGAGAAGCGCTTTTTTGGAGGGTTTATCAATTCTTCACAAAAGCTAGACAAAACAAAACTTGTTGGTGGCAGAGGCCTAGGCCTAAGCAAGCTGGTCAACAAGATAATGTGAGTGTCAATTAAATTATACTTTTATTAATGTGTGTGATGGCTTTAGTTCGAATTTGACTGAAAATCAATCTATCACGGCAGGTTTTTGAGATACAACCTTTAAGGATTTGAAAAAACCTTATATTTGGCTTTTTGGCTACAAAATCTAAAAGTTGTTAGCATCTTACTTATTTTTCAAAAGAAATCTTCATTACTTGAAAGTCCTCACCTGTCATACATTAACCTTGAAAGAGCGCTGAATTATTTCTGCTAAAATGGTTCTTAACAGAAATACGCAAAAAAATATAAAAGCAATTTTCGATTTTATAACGAATTCGTAGTCTTATGGTTTTAACATCAAGATTTTGGAATATATCGAAACAAAATACCTATAACAATAATGTTGAAAACGGGTATTTCTGAGTTTGACCACGTAAAGCTAAAATCAAAGTTTGGATTAGAAATCAGCATTAACAAATAACTCTAAAACGCACTATTCAAAAAAATAAAAGAATTACATTCGAGGTTTTTTAAAAACTCACAAGTCATCCCATAACTAATAAGAAATTACGAAAACTAAGCGAGATACTGAAATGATTTAAATGGAATCTAGAAGATTCAACAATTTATTGTTAGGATATGTTGGTTTTAACATTGCCTTTAAAACCCCGTTTTTGGTTGTCTTTATCATTTTTGGAACGGCATATTTCAAAAACCTAATGTGATACAAAAATTTAATGGAGCGAACCCAAGACAACTTAAATTATTAACAAAATTTTGTTTATGCAATAGAAAAAAGTGTCATTCAATTAAGTTTATGGAATTTAATATTTTTTTTTTTGAAATATCTGAATTTCATCCAATGTGTTTATTTCATACATCGTAAATTAAAGAGTCTTGAAAACATTATCTACCCTTGAAGAAGCTCCTAATATCTTTTAAAGAATCTAAAACAATACTACTAAAAATATGCAAACATAAGACAAAATATAAAGCAAACTATAATTTGTAAAGTTTTCCTTGTCACGTTTTTGTTTTATCTTAAAAATAGATAAGTTATTTTAAATGCATTCGTCAAAAGCTTATGAAGGGAGTTGGAATTTTATTTTTAAACGTCTAAACCTAAAGTGTAATTATAAAATTCCACAACCAACAAGATATTGTATTTTTAACGCATTAAAAAAAAATAACTATTTACGTATTTAATATTACATTCGACCTCGTGACTATTGTCAGCAAATTTCTATTTAACAATCATTAAATGTAACCATATTCTACTGAATGTAAACAATAAAAAGGCTAGCATGTAGGTATTTACTTTTATGCATAGTAGAAAATAAATTTCGAAATTTAATTTTGCTGCTATGCCTGCGTATTCCCTTTTTATTTATAAATTAACAACAAATCAAATCTAATATTTATGGAATAAATTGCAAACTGCTTGCTAATTACAAATGCATACATACCTTACCCATGTACATTTAATGTTAGTTGTAGGCCAATAAACGATTCGATCGTAAGCCAATAGGTGTACAATATAAAAAATTTATAAAATATAAATTGCACGAATAATTTCATTATGAAATTAACAACTGAATGTAGAGTATGTGTTCCATAACTGGTTTTTTGTCGCTTTCGCTTCAATAATTTCCTACAAATTCCATTGTAAGCCTTTTTTGCATTACATTTAACTTAAATGTTTAATCAAATAATTATACCAACAATAGAAACAAATTGTTATATAAATACCAATACAAGGCAAGGTACTATAGCTGATGTATAGTTTTTGTTGGCAATTTAGAATAAACACTCTCATTTAATTTAAACAATGAATATTGAAAGGTTTTAACTTATACAATTTAGTTGTGACAAAAACAAATAGAAAACCACAAAAGTAATAAGTATTCATAAAATAGCTACAAGAATTAATTTTGTGTATGGAACAAAATTCCATTTCATTCTTGGTGTTTCATATATAAAACTCACAATTTAAAAAGTACTCAAGTTTGTACTATAAACTTTCGAATTCTTTATCTTAACTATTCCAAAAATTCTGCATAGTATAATTTATTTTATTTATATAAATTGTTGTGTTTTAACAAATCATATTTCTTTTTTTTGTGGGCGCACCTAATATTAATTCCATTTAATAATTTATATCTATTCTGAGAAACTAGAAATTCCTCTATTTAGCATAAGCACCTATACAAAAAGGAAGATAGCTTAGCTATGTGGTATAAATTATTTTAAAATGCAAAACAATTTATTTCACCTGGTTTGGTTAGACTGCCTTAGTTTCGGTGTCACGTTATTTCCTTAAAATCTTAAAGTCGAAAATGACAAAGCAATTTAACTCGGGCGTCTCGTCTTGGCTCGGTTCGGTTTGGCTGTTGCTGCCTCGCACGTTTTCATTTTCATTTTCATTGGCAATTAAAAGCTTTTTGAGTATAAAATTAATAAGAAAAAGGGGAAAGGATTTTGTAATATTTTATATGTATAAATGATTGAAATCGATGGAAAAATAATTTGAATTGAGTTTTCTTGTGTGCTGCCGCGCGCCGTAGAGTAGAAGAATTGAAAACTCACTACAAAAAGGCACAATGGATGTCTTGATTGAATTTCTTTTGATACGCCAAAGTCAGAGTGTTATAGGTGATAAAGTGGCAACGTTCGGTAGATGGAAATATGGATACCCAGTACCCACCATACCTTGCTATAACGTAAAGCAGAAATTTCATTGTTTGATTGTTGCTGTTATGCACAGAGTTTAAAATTTCATTTTCTCAAACGATGCTGCACGCACTTGTGTTTTATGATTCATAAAATATGAATAAATTAACAGTTTTGTTTTCACTTACAGACGAATTCGATAGGGAGAGTGAATTGCATGCAAAATAAGAAAAAAAAAGAAAGCGTGTAATGTAAAATGAAATAAAAATTGATTTAAAAATTATCGAGTCGTTCGTCACTGGAATTGTTCATTATTATTTTCTTCGACCTCACTTAACATTTTAAAAAGTTATTTCCACTTAAATTGAGGCAGTGGCAATCATTTAAGAACTTTTAAATGGGGAAATTAACAAGTGATATAGGGAGAAGGCCACGTGCCGATTTAAAATTTGCTTTTGTAAATATAATAGCAAATCAATATTAATGTGAAGAAAATTTGTCTTCAGGCAAAATATAGAGATAAGAACATTTCGTGTATCTAATAAGGGAACTAGGTACATAGGTACCGAAATTTTATATAGGTACATACATATGTATTGTCTTTTGGTTGAATGTTTTAAATTTGAATAAAAAAAAAAACGAATTTAAACTTTAAATTACTTTTTATTATCACGTCAAAGTGAGACTAATGCGGTTTTTCAGGTGTAAAATAAATCAATTTATTCTTGATCTAGCTTTGTCAAAACACAAAATTCCCCCGTTTTTGCATTCCATGGGGCAAAAAATCAATTTTTGAAGGAAATCTAAATGGAAAACACCATAACTATCGGGTTATCGAATAAGGACTTCACAACTTTGAATTTTATTTGTGAACACACCCTTTCACTTTCTATTTATATTGTCTACTTATTCAATAAACTCAACATTTTCATTATGGTAAAGTACACGAATGAACAACGTCTGCAAAAATGTTCTACCTAAATTTGGAGTAAATGACCGCAACTTTAAGACCGTTAACTCCAATTTTTGGTCGAAATTCTCGCCCTAGTAGACAGATCATGAGTCCACATATTCGTTGCGTGATTTCAGCGCGTCAATTTGACAATGGGTTGACCGAAGTGTCGAAAATATGGCTGCTATTTAGGCGTCCGTAGTAAACGATTCCACAGCGTCATCGCTTAGACCAAATTATGGCGTATTTTGCGTACAGATCTTAGTTTACACCCATACAACATAAAGATAACTCAAGAATTGACGCAACAACGTCTGTTTACCGATTGGGCAAGTTGTCAAGTCCTCATTGGGAAACCCTTTAATAAAATAAAACGAACTGTACCAAAAGCAGCAGCACCAAACCGTTCTCCCAAAATTTTCTATTGATTTACACATCATATGATTATTTAATTTACACCTATCGTTCACACGTGTGTTGATGGCGATTCATTTAACTTCTTCATTATTTTTATTATGTTGTGTTTTATCATATTGCTCGCAAGAGAATTTTACTTATTCTAACATGATTTTAATATTAAGACAGGTACTGGGATACTGATCATTATTGTACAATAAATATGACATATTTTATTATTTGTCTATATTTACTTAAAATTTTCTTTCATTTTAGCAGAGTACATTCAGGAGCTCTTAATTTCTTATCTCTTAAGCAATTAAGTTTGTGATAAGTCAATTAATTTTCACACGCAATTAATTTTATACCCCTTCGTGATATTAATTTAGTTTGTTGGTAGCATTTAGAACAATGCTACAAAGCAAAATTCAAAATTCAGCAAGTTTTAATATAGTACATAATTTAGGGAATGAAAACACTTTACTGCATCGATAGGGCCATTGACATTGTAGCAACTCGACCGTGTGAAAATAATGTTGCTTGTCGAAATATTCCAAAGCATGTCGAATGATACGCATAAATGTTCCTTTTTATTTAGTGTACAAATATTCTACAAATAAATTGGGTCTATTTTTAATTATTTATTTAAGTGCAAAATGTTTCATACATGTTACAACAGCTCAAAGTTAGAATTTGGATATAATTTTGAGTAAGTTTCTGTGAAGTTTGATCAAAACAAATAAATAAATTGAAACAAAAACTACAAATTTGTTTTAATATCATTAAAATTAGTCCAAAAATATGTTTGAATTAATTTTTTAATGGAAATCGATAGGAAATCACTCCCAAATTTTTTTTTCGGAAAAACTTTAATTACACAACTAATTTTTGATAAAAATGTATTTATCTAGGACTTTCCCTATGAGAATTAATTTTCCTAAACAATGGATAATTTTAATAATTCACCGGATTACAAAAAAAAAAAAAAAAATTATTATTTGAAATCAATTTTCAGGTTCCTTATAATTCAACAATATGTTGAATCAGCTTTTTTGTGGATTGGTATCATACAGTCATGGAAAAATAATATAAACGAATGTTTTCATTTTATTCAATCATTAATAACTGCATTTAAAAATTAATGTCTTCTTTAATGATTTAACTAAGCTAAATACTTAATTTAAAATGGTTCAGCAATTTGGTGTTATGAAAAAAATATTATTATTTTCAAGTATGTACCTATCAATAAATTGGAATGATCTAAATTAATAAATAAATGTTATATTTTCAAAAATAAAAATAAATTTGTTAAGATATGATAACTACAAAGAAGACAATTAAGGATTTTAGTGAAAGCACTAAGATTTTGGTCTAATTTTTTAGCATCTGAAGCTTGGTCAATTTTTTTGAATAAAAATAAAAATATGTAGTGTGAGCTTAATCTGGGATCTAAGCTTAGAAATTATGTATATTTACGTTCATACAAATGAACCTGATATAATATTTTCTATATAGTACAATACACTTAATAGAAGGCACATCATGGTTATTTGATTTTAAAATAATGGAATATCTGTGAGGTGCACTTGAAAGAAACTCCAGAGTCAAAAAAAAGGATACAGTTTAAGTAAAAGAAAAAGAAATGAATGATAATTCAATACCTTTAAGGACACATGCTGGTTAATTCTATGGTGCAAGTGACTACCTATTTAGTTAGTAGAAGTAAAGGTGCAATGACCTGTAACTCTATTAAAAGATAGAAATACAATACCATTCTTAATTCGTTTCTATTATTTTTTCCAGGCGAAAATCGTGTTAAATTAGTTTCTTTTGTTTTACTTAACTAATTTTATATGGTATTTTAAACTGTGAAAAGTTGATTAGTATTTTTTTTATACTCTTTCCAATAATCTACAAATTACAGAATGTTTTGGATCAACTGTTAAAAATTGATTTAACATTTAGTCGTTCGACATCCTATTCTATTTCCTTCCATCGGGGTAAATGCCTTATAAATCATTACTTTTCTATCAATTTTGTTCAAGGTTTCAAAACCAATTAAAATATTATTCAAGCTAAATGTCACAATACCTATGTTTTCAACGTTTTTAGATGGTGGTGCCTAATATGCATTGAACGTTGATACCATCATTTCTTCCTTTAAATACCTGATGGATAAATAGTAAACTATATTCTTCTATAATCACTACCATGACCTTTAAGACCAATTCTATTTCAGAAGTATTGTTAAGGTGGAAAGTTGCTTACATACTTTGTTGATTTTTTTACCCGTTCACTTTTGGAACCAATTTTAAAGTTATTTCAGTTTATTTTATTCTTCTAAACTGAAATTGAATTCATATCAAAGTACATAAATTATGTACATAATTAGCTCAAAATTATTCCTACTGGGAAAGTAAAAAGTACGCCTATCTATTAACTAACTAAATAGGGTAGGTAGGTGTATCCGACTCACATATTTATTATTAAAATTCATATCGAATCGAAATATGGATTTCATACCTACCTACAGTAAATGTGTGTTCACTGTTTCGTTGTCAATACAAATAAGTGAGGTAGGTAATTTGGTCTCCATTTATAAAGTAGGTATAGCCGGGCTAAAATTCCTTAACTCGCAATAACTACTAGGTAATTTTTTTGCATTTTGGTAAGACCAATAATTTGCACAAGATAATTTATCCAGATATACCAACATTCATCATTTGTGTTGTTTCAGCTGGAGGTAGGTTAGGTTAGGTACTTGCCTACTCAGCTAAATTGACAAAAACAAGGCTTATAAATAGGTTTAAATGCATAGGTAGGTAGGTACATTTGTTTAATTTGCAGTTTTTTGCTTTATTATTACAGTCACGGATGGGATTCCCAGAATTGCACAGACAACCTTCAGCAAATTCACCATGCCACACCAACCCCTAACCCCAACCCCCATCGCACCTTAATCCAGAGAAACCAGAACCAGAAGCAGAATAGCTCTGTGTAGAGATATACTTAAACTAAAACTAAAAAATAAGAAAAAAGAAACACACGACCAACAGCAAAACAGAGCGTCAACGAACTTACTTGGGTTAACGTATTCCATTCCAGTTTGTTGGAGCACAATAATAATTATTGCAGACGGAAAAAGTTGTTGTTTTCTGTGTTTTATTATAATTAGTTCACACGAAAGTCGTCCACGCAAAATTTAAAATATACAAAAATAAAAACACCAACGGAGGAACAAAGAGATATTGGAAGGAATTTCTCGAGAATTTGCTAACTTTCTCAATCAATTTGAATTTTTTGACTGTAGGTATCTAAACTTATTAAAAACGCACAACATTTTTCTATTTTCTCCTGCTGAGCTGAGTGCTGGTGCTGGAGAAGTCAGAAGAAGAAGAACAGTTCACAGGTAAATTATAAAATGATTTAGTGAATTTTGATTCTCCTCTTTTCTATAAATAAATTTTGAATCACATTCCAATTTATTTCACACTCAAAATTAAAACTAACATCACTTGAATTTTGATTTAGATTTTGGATTTTGGATTAAATTTTATTTTTTATTTAACATTTTCTCAATTCCAATGAGAGTAAGAAAGAGAAGAAAATAACCATAAGGGCATAAACGCACACTGAACATTCCTCTACTCAAAACTCAACTAGGATGCGCGTCAAGCAGCAGGCAGGCAGGACCCTCCGGTGACGGCCACGGGAGATCGAGACGAGATGGAAAGAAGATTTTTCTTCCTACAACAAAAAGAAAAACTGATGACGATGGATGCTGTCGCTGAGCAGGCAAATAATTTTCCACTCAAACATCCAACTTTCACCTGCAGTTTTTGTTTTAACGTTTCGTTTTTTGATTTATGCAAATAAACTTGAATTATTACCGTTATATACACATTTTATTGCAAATAGTTCAATCGAAAGCTAGCCGACTGTTTTTCTTTTGTCCTTCACTTCACACGAAACGAAAACGAAGACGAACAAGAACAACACTCGACCCGCCTTTCTTGCTCAGTTCAGTGGTACGCAGAGAATAGCAATAGCGAAGCGAGTGAGGCGATAGTTTGGTGAGCGCCGAGCGAGCATCAATCAAAAACCGGAATGGAAAAAGTTATACAAAATAATAAAACAGATAAAGAGGGAAGAAGACAAATGCATTTGCACTCTGGTTGACGTCTTCCATCAAAACTGGGTATAACAGTTATTTTTTGTTGTTAGAGTGTTGTCTCTTTTTTATCTTTATTCTTTGATTGTAGTAGATTGTGAAAAAGTTATAAATATTAATGTAAGTTTTGGTTTGTTGGGCATGTTTTTTATGGGAGTTTTTAACATTTCTGCCATAATTAAAGTGTCAAAAAAAAACAGTTTTGGTTTGTTGGTTATTTTCGATTTATTGGTTGAAATTTGCATTGCTGTAATGTTTTCATGAAACGAAATTAGTTCATTTTGAAGTTCATGCTGATTTATTAATCTGCGGACGAAATAAAATGATAATTTGACATTTCTACCATTGTAAAAGTGTCAAAAAATCACTTCGAATCCATCCACAATTTGCAAATTCGTGTGGACTTACAAATGCCTTTTAATGTCGGTTATTTAGTTTCATAGGTTTTTGGAGCGAAAAATGTTCATTGTGGGATTTAATTTAATTTTCATAATTCGTACAACATAATACGCAGCCAAAAAAATATGAATTACACAGCGAAATTATGAACAAAACATTTAATAAATGTTGTTTTTTAGACATGTGTTTTTAAAGAAGAAATAAAATGTATGTAAAGTAATATTATGGCCAAGAACTTATTTTTTTAAAGATAAGAATTAGCCAGTATGTTTTAAAAATGATTTCAGGCCAGTGGCCGCCACCGCTATTTCGAATGAATTCTAAACGAAAGGTTCAATTTTCTACCACTTTTTGCAGCAGTTGAAGCAAGCCATAACACAATGAATATTCTCTTCTAAGGCATCAATCGTCTTCGACTTATCTGCTTAGACAACATAACATTAGGTAGGCACAGGCACTTATGTTTATTTATTGAATAATTTTGTTCACATCACAAAAATCTAAACATTTGCAAGTGGAATATAAAGACAATAAAAAAACCATTTTATACGAAAAAAAATCCTTAAAATTTCTCTACCGACTAAAAAGGAAATAAAGACACTCCCAAACGTACGTCAAACATGCGCTGCAGAAAGAAAATTAAAGTTTATGAATTAATTAATAAGTCTTACCATACAAACTTTGAGTTTGACTCATATCTTTCACATAAAATGACTTATAAGGTTTCAATGGTAAATGACAAAGTAGTTCAATCATTGTAATGATAAAAATGCTTTTATGTTAAAGGTTTGGCAAAAATTTAATATTTTTTGACTTGAGATAATGATGAAATCATAAGCTTCACTTTTAAATCGGTTATGGAATTTTATTGGAACTTGTATTACTATACTAACTAAAAACTAGCAATAAAACACGCCTGGTGTATTTTCAGCGTTATATTGCAATTATTAATTTAAATTTTTGGTTTGATTTGAAAATTTCTTTTTTAAATTTTAGGTTCATATTAGTATTTTAGGATCCTTAAAACTGAATTATTTATCGTTTTTCGTTTTATATAAATATTTATCAATTCAGATTGATACCTAAGTTAAGAACCATTTTCCTACATGTACCATCACTGACACGATTTCAGATGTCAAAATGTAGGACTTATTCACAAAAAGCAAACTCGCTATTCACAGTAAGAGATATCTCAGTCGATTGAGATAGACAATACCAAAAACAAAATTTATCGATAATTTCGACTATTGCCGCATCGAAAGTTGAACGACGCTCGCAAAAAGGGCCTATTACCTTACCATATGTCTTTAGAAATAGTAGTTGGAAGGGTATTTTGAGATGATGGCTAAAATGTTTCCTCTAAAACCAAATTTAAAATTTCAGTCTTCAGCCTCCAGAACCAAATTACAAATTTCAGCACCATCCTATTTTCACATACATCTTTCGCTTCTAAAAATCGAATTTTTTGTTTGAAATTTAATTGATATCTTGTATCGCAAAACGCAGCGTGAGAAAGCTTAACAATTTTACGATCTCTCACTTGAATTGCGATAAGTTGAAATAGAAAGCATTATTATTTATCTTGAAGTCAATAAAAATACATAAATATAATATTTAATTATTTTGAATTTTTTCAATTTCGTTTGACAAATCGAACCTTTGACAATTTAACCTTAAAAAATGTGGCCTTATTTAGCCTATAAATTTTTGTATTCATATGAAGGGTTTATTTTCGAAATTTCATAAACACTTTTGTGCCAATTTCAAGAAGTGATTTTGTTTCATTTCTGACTAGTTTAAGTGTACCCTTAGACAAACGTCAAATTTATACTGGGAACTCCTCATGTTGTGATGTAACCCACTGTTAAATCAACACCACACAAAAAACTTGTTATCCCTTTCTAAATGTCCCATTTGTTTTTCTTTCTTCTCCCTCAAACTTTCGCACTCAAGCACCTCTTATATGAAACAAAAACATCTAATACTCTCTTTGGAAAGAAACAACAAACCAAGAGACAAAAAACATCAAAGAAAGAGCACCACATGATACACGAACCAAAACCGAATTAGAAACCGATTAGAAAAATAGTTAGATGGAAAAGAAAAAAGAAAAACGCAGCGCCGCACTAGAATTTATTTTTCTCAGCAGTCGAATCGCTCGCAGGGTACAAATATTTTAGTCATCTGTTCTTCGTTTTCGTTCAGCTCAGCACGCTCTGCCATTTTGGAAAATATTGAGTTTCATTCTGATTCTAGTGTTCTCGCTGTGTGAGAAAAAGAAAGATAAGAAAAAATACCAAAAGAAAACGGGGTCCTCAAGAATTTCCAACCAAAGTGCAAAGGAATTTCTAACCCGTGATTGAAAATAACATTAAACAAGTCAAAACTCCCCAAACCAATAAGAATTTTTTGAAAAACCTAAAATTTTCAATCGAAAATTCTTCCAATCGAGGTATTTTCTAATCGAAAAGTTATTTTTTCCTCTCGTCGTGTCGTGTAACGAGAAAACTTTTCTTTCTACTAGAAAACTAGAATAGAAATAAAAACTGTATTCGGGAAGTGATCAGTGGCGAAATAGTTTTTATTGAACAACGGTAAGTGGAGTAAAAAATGTAAAAGGGATTCCCGCAAATTGTAGAATGAATGGTTTTTAATTTGAATTGTATTAATTGTGATGAGAAATAAAATCATGAAATGAAAAATTAACTTTCTGAAATCATTAGTTTGCCTAGCTGTATATTTTTCGGTTCTATCTGTTCTGTGAAATTTTTCTCTTCTCTAGCGGGAGAAGAAGAGAAAAGTGCGGAAAATTGGGTTAGTATGTCATCTTGGCATCGTTCGTACCCGTACCCGTATCCATACCGTCCGTTGTCGACGATTTGATTTTGGTCGTCGTCGTCGTCTAGTACTGAGTTGACTACTGCCACTGCCATAGCCATTGCCTGCGACTGCGATACTGTGAAGTAAAGACAGAATTGTGTGGAACTGGCTCTGGTTGTTTCGGTGGCTGTGGCTGTAGATTGGTTGGTATTTGATGGGAGTGCAACGGCAACCAAAATCTTGCAGGTGTCTATTTTTCTTATTTTCTCGAGATTTCTCGACGACCTGGTCGATTGAGATTCTCAATGTTCTAGAGCAGCTATAAGCTTTTTATTTTGTAGATTTATACGATTATACCTATGATTGACGGAATATACCAACTTACCTACCTACAACTTGTTTTTTTTTCTCGAGATTCATTTCGTTTCGTTAATAGTGCCACTGCCACTCTACTCTACACAACTCATGAATTTGCTACTCGCTTCGATGTTGATGGATATGGATGATATTGGGTGGTTTTCTCTTTTGATGTGTATTCGTGTTTTTTCTGTTTTATTATTTCTCCATCTTTTCGTTTCGCATGTTGTGCGAATTGCTAACGTGATTCTGTTTGGGGTGGCATTGGCGTGGGAGTATAAGGGCCTCTTCGAATTCAGCGCCCCTGAAACTGAAAATGTGAAAAATCGACAACTAGGGGAGGATGATGCTGTTTACTGCTCCCAAAGTTTCTAAAGAGAGCAGGAATATCATAAAAGGAGTCACAAACTCAAAACCAACTAATCCTGAGAGTGGGTAGCTCTCGAATCTCTTCCCACATAACTATAGGAGATTACTTATGATGTCGGGATTCCAGCAGTGATGTTATTCATTTGGTTTTTATATTTTATTCATTTACTGTTTTTCTGTTAGTATATTAAAAAGTAAAACCATAGGAACGTAGGTGGTTTCCTAAGTTGAATAAAATTAGATTTATTTAACGTTAAGAAAGAAAGTAACTGATTTGATTCTAAAAAAAAAAATTGTATGTGAAAAGTTTTTTTTCTCTAATCTGATTTTGAATCTATAAACTGGTTTGATGTTTCTGGTTTTTAATCGACCAACTACAAACATTTTCCTAAGCATTGGTGCTGGTTTTATATGGAATAATAAATTTATTAGGTTAGTTTATATTTCTAAAATTTCTGATCCTAACATTTATGTCAGATTGACAGAGCAGTAAAATGACAAATAAGGCGTTTTTATCTTTAAGCTCAGAGCAGAGAATTCAGCTGTCAAAAAAAATCTGTGATTCTTTTTAAGATTTGTTCGAGCATTCGTTAGCTTTCCATTTCTTTTCTTCCTTTTTGAATGTTGTACGTACTAAAGAAATAAATTCAGAAATAGATAATTAGAGTTTTGAATTTTAAACCAGAAATTTGTATTAGAAATGTTGTTTATATTCCTGCGAATACGGAAATCTCTTGAGACCTTAGAAATATAAATTAGATAATTTTATTTTCAGTCATATATTTATAAACCAAAAAAAAAAACAGCGTCACGACGTCAACAGCATACCAAACAGTACTCTGGCCTCAAACATCTGAAAACAAATGAAACGTAGGGTCCTCCAATAAGAGTTTTCATTTTGATTTTAAAATAGCATTTTTAAGTCATTATTGAGAAATTAAAGAAAAGTTCAGGGATAAATAATGTATTTTTTTAGTACATAGATAGTATCTTTAACTAATTACTTTCATTTCAAATCGACACTAAACTTAAACATTTTGACTCTATTACTCGTTTTTAAATCACTAAACAATATTTTCAATGATGAAAACCAATAGCCAAATATCTTCATCATGAAATTTCTTATGACCAACTAAAACATTAGCGACAGTATGACCCCGATAACTTCAGGAATTCCATCAATTGGAAGCATTGGAATAGACCTTATCTTTCAGGTGGCTGAAATAAAAAAGTCTGAAGGTGTTCAATTACAAGATCTCTAACCCATTGTTATAACCCCTTCTTAAAAAAGCTGCTAACTGTGACTGTAATATGTTTACCATTTTTGTACTAAAATGTAGCTATTTCAATGCGTTGTTGAAGATCGTTTGTAAAAGCGATTTGATTTCAATCGGTCAAAAAGAGAATTTTTCTCTTGTTTTGTGTTTCATTGGTTAAAATAAATGTTTATATTTGAGCATCCTAACTTTCATTTGTTAAATGTGGCTTGATTTTGTTCTTATCGAAAAAATCGAAATAATAAAAATTCCCCAAGAAGTCAATATTTTGTACTCTTATTAAGAAACTTCGTGATCGCAAAATACTCTGAATATTCTGATTAACCAATTTAATCAGTTAAACTTCGTTATTATTTCTTAAAGCATAATTGTGTTATAGAAATTAGTCAAGACGTTAGTCCATTGCGGATTTTAATTCGAAATGAGAAATTGTAAGCTTGAAACTAGTTTATATATTACTCTTGACGTTCTCAACATTGTGAAAAATGTGAAATCCGCTTTTTAATAATTTATTTGTTTGTCTTAAACACTTTTTTGATATCAAACTGTTTTAAAAAATGTACTATTTACTTTAAAATATGAAAGGAAATAAACTCCCTATTTTACTGGAATAAATGCTTTTTTGGTCTTCAAAAAATCTTTTCCATTAAAAATGAAAATTTAATCCAATGCTAGCTCAAGCAAAATAATATTTCCTTTTAGAACCAACAAAGAAAAGAACACTTTCTGCTCATAAACATTAGAGTTTTTTTCGCCTTTTGACATAACCTTGTCATTAAAGCTTTTCCGACTTCAAAGATATGGTTACCCTTGACGGAGCTACTCTCAATAAAATACTGTAGGGACTCTGTTTTAAGTAACGGTAAATTAGATGACATTGTTTTAAGCACTTTCACTTCATGTGAAGTTTGTTTATGTTTGATCAAAAAATCCTTAAAAGACGGAGGTATTCCTTCGATTATAATACGAGTATATAATATACAAAAATAATCACCCATAAAAGATGAACAATTTTTAAGAATGTGCTACCAAAATAAAAAAATCAATTCAAATGATATTGTATCCATGACGAATCAAATTCTAAGTTCTTTTAGCTACAAGAAAGAAATTCTTAATAATTAATTCATACTCCTCAAACATCAAAACATTTCCACCACCCGTTCTTCATAAAGTAGTTACTCAAACCAAAAATATAATACAATATAACATCACTGAGTTTAAACAGAGGGGGGAGGTAAATAGAAATACAAATAAAATAACGAAGTGATGACGACGTTGTTTGGCTCCTTGTTGGGGTTTTGGCCCCACACCACACCACACCACACCACACTACATCACACCACAAGCACGCTTACAAACCAACAACCAAACGGAGAGAGTCTGAGAGATGAGGCTAATTTTGTATATAATATCGGATTTTTCCGAACCCAACCGAGAGGAGAGCAGCACAGAGAAGAAAATGGGTATATTTTCATTTTAACCTATATTTGGTGGCTGTGTACTGGGAAGCGAATTGTATTGTTCTCGTAGTTTACACTTAACTCTGTTTGCGACTGTGTGATTTCTGATATCTGGTGTAATGGTGTAATATTTAAATCAGAAAATTAAGCAGATAGTTCTCTGCTGCCGCCCACTCACAAGGATATCAGAGAGTAAAAAACAGGAATCGATTGCACACGCTGTCACCTTCTTCGTCGTTGTTAAAATTCAAACGAAAAAATTAAAAATAAAAGAACCTACGTAATACATAAAATCCCAGATTTAATAGTATCTCGAATTCGAATTGAATTAAAACTACATATTTGTACGAAAAAGAATTCCTGGATATTTTTATTGTCTTCCGATTTGCACACTTTTCTCCTAGAGTCCTTCGTCCAAATCCTTGTTGTAGAACATTGTGTAAGGAGCTCTGAGTGTTCAGTGTAAAAATCGTGTGTATCTGTGGAAAAAAAGAAATAACTACTCTGAATCGTGGGTGTATAAAAAAGTTACGTATACGCACCAGTGACTTTAGATTCTACTTAAAATATTCAGTTGATGCTTGGAAATTGCTTTTGGGAGTTGTAGGTAGGTACAAAATCTTGGTCATCATCATCATATAGCGCCATGTGGCCATCGTTCGTGTGGTCTTACCGGGGTGTAGTTCAGCAAAGCTAAATGACCTTAAAATTACTGTGCCTTTTTTTCCGAGAACCAGTCATCCATCAAAATACGAACAAAAATTGTGTATACCTACTGTAGAGTTTTAAAAAAATAGTTTTGTTCATGTTTTCTTCTCGTTCACAACAAAATTCATCAATCAAATAGAAATAGAAATAATTTGTATATTTTTTTTTTCACTATTTGAAATCAATTTAGCAGAAGAAGAGATATTTCCTGTGCTAAATAAAACCTAAAGCAGAGAAGCGAAAACAGCGAAAAAAAGGAACTCTCGTTTCCGTCATCATTCAAGTGAAGGAAATCCATCGAAAATCGATCTAATAATGCATAAGATGGCAGCACCTACTGGGCCAGGCCAGCTCGAGGCACCACTGGCGGCGCCAAAGTACGGGACACTTATCCCGAATCGAATTTTTGTTGGTGGCATTAGGTGGGTACTTTGAAAGAGATTTCACCAAACAACAATCCTTCTTAAAATGATTTTAATTGTTCTATTTTTCTTTTGTAGTGGTGATACAACAGAATCAGAACTATGTCGTGTGTTTTCCGCTTATGGCAATGTCAAATCGACAAAGATCATCGTGGACCGAGCTGGAGTGAGCAAAGGCTATGGCTTCGTAACCTTCGAAACGGAGCAAGAGGCTCAGAGGCTACAAACTGAGGTGAGTTTTAATTTTCTATTGCTTCAGATCGATATAAAATCAAATAAAACTAAAAAATGTTTAAATTATTATAATATCATAAATTACTATTAAAATGCGCCATCTAATATGGGCAGATATATAATACAATTATTTGTTGTAATTCTCATCCCATTTAGGGCCCAAGTAAAAAACCTCCTCTTCTTGATTCATAAATGTGTGTAGTGCGTACGAAATTATCGATAAATTTTCGCTCAGTCCTCACAAAAAACACAGGGAAGATTTTGTTTTTGTTTGTTCAGTTGAAATTCTGTTTTTTTGTTTTTGATTTTTATTTTTCTTAAATAAATTAAAAGTACCTTTTCCTTAAAATTCAGACTTGTTACAAAAAAAAAATTGAAACTTTGTTCGATTGGTTGGATTTTAATTTCAATTTGTTAAACAAAAATATAAAATGTTTGGTTTTGTTCTGGATTTTTTTCATTTATCCTTACAAGGAAAATTCATTTAAAACAATTTTTAAACAAATCTAGTTTCGAGTTGGTTTAGAATAATAATAATACAAAATTGTGTGATTCAAAGTTGTTTCGCATTTTATGCTGCAAGTTGTATTTGTTTTATCTGTTTTTGTTTTTGTTAATTGCTGTAGGATATTTTTGTTTTGTTTAAAACAAATTTAATTTTTTTATTCTCACTTGTTCAATTTTTGAGAAGAGAGAAAAATATAATAGAAATATTAGATGTAAATAAATATATATTTTAATATATTTTGTTTTGTGTTGCAGTAGAGAAAAAAAAAGCATTAACCAATGTGTAGATGTAGTCGCGTAGGATGATATTATAGTGAGATTATTTGTTTGCCACTTAAAGTGTGGGCTCTTATTGCAATATTTTTTATTTAGAGAGCGTTTCTTATATATAAAAATGTAAAAATATCGCCAGAGATGTTTGTGTAATAGACAACACGTGCTTCGAATGGACATCGTCTTTTCAAATTGACTGTTTTTGTATAACAAATTGGAGTTGTAAGATTTTGTTTTACTAATATTAAATTGTTATGTAAATAAAACGCTTTTTGCCTTGGATGCACGAAATTATAAATATCTCAACATTTATGTAAAATGAAAAGTTTCTTCTCCTAAATTGTGTCTAAAAAATATTATTAAAATATATTTCTTCTCGTTGATCAATATATAATATAAAAAATAGAATATAAAAAATAGATTAGGCGTTTCCTATGATTTTCATCAAACGTAGCTTTAGTTGAGCGCATAATTTGTGTTTTTTTTTTTAACAGCCTTTAGCGCTCTCCTTTATCATTTCGGTAACTAGTTTTTGTAATCAATTTTTCACACCCAAATTCCTCCTGGATGTATTCTATTGTAATTAAAGAAAATGACAACGGACACAAAATAAACTAAATAAACAACCAAAAAAATACAAAAAGAGGTAGGACAAAACGTATAGCCCTAATAATTCTCTTCCTTATCCGTATCTTAATCTAACAGGGCTATAAAGAGGATAAACACAGCTAAATTTAATTTATGTATGTAAATTTAAAGCAGCAGTTATGCAAATAAAGGTAGTAAGCCTTATTTTGCGTCACCATTTCTTGTTATAAATTAATCAATTCTCACAAAGAAATAATTCAACCACTAAATTAAAAAAAAAAAAAACAATCTTATATTTTCTGGAGCTAAAGATGAGAACAAATTACGTTAAGAACTCTGAGATTACTGAGACTTCTTAGGTTTTTGAAAGCTATAAGTGATGATAGTTTCTAACAGCCAAAACGAATTTTTCAATTATTTAACAGCTGTGGTTTCAAAAGATTCAATCTTCAATAGTTCTGCTTTCGGTTTTATGTATTTTGGTTGCGAAAAAATTGGAAAACTTCCTTCTTTTCAAAAGTCCATTCTTTCTTTTGGTTGTGATTCAAGGATATAGTAAAAGTACAAAACTATTGCCTCTAGCAGCAAGCAAAGCGACAGTACTCTCAGCTTTTCATATTCGTTTCTAGATTCACATCCTTGTCCTTCGGATGTGGAACTTCAACGGCAGCGTATGTTAAACTTATTAAATTCCGATCTCGACACCATTGTCCAATGAAGAATTATTAACTGTGTAGAATTTAATGCTTCAAAACCTCAATGCAGTCTCCTGTCGTTAAAGTGTAACCCACTTTCGATGTCACTATCCATAAGTGGCACTTGCATCCAGGAAACTGAACAACTTTCAGTACTCGGGATGTGTATCACCCCCTCAAACAATTCAGCTAATACTGGTACTTCTAGAAATGTACATCAGTTTAACCTTGAGCTCAATTTAGGATGTGGATGTACTGTCAAGTATAGAGATTCTTTTTTTAACCGCACATCGAGAATGTGGAATACTTTACCCAACTCTGTTTTTCCCTATCATTTTGATATTCAAAACTTTAAGACCAATGTGAACCGGTGTCTGCTCTGTAAACCTTCCCTTTTTTTCCTAAAGCTCGCACTGTGTTTAAACTTTAAACATGTTAAGGGTATTAATAACCCCTTGAGTGCCCGTTTAGTATATAATATAAAGTTTACTCTTCGATTTTAGAACCGTCTTTGAATTATTTTGTTGGAACTTGAGAAATACAAGAATAAATGTAAAATATGGACACAAATTGTTTCATACTTTTTAACGAGATTGAAAAATCATTTTGTTGAACGATTTAAATAGAACGGATCAATCAAGATTGACAGGGGCTCTAGTTTGTTTCTTATTTATAGTTCTAAGAGTAAATAATGAAGTATCTCGGTAGTTTCAACCATTTAAATTTCAAAAACCCAGCTTTCAGTTCAATAATTAATAGAGAACTACATTCATATAATGTTTGTTTGTTCTTCAATCCTGCAACTCTTGAAAAATAAGGAATTTCATTGTAATCATATGTACATATTCTCATTTAATTTATTCATTTAAATGTAGGTATGTCACATATTTGCATAATAAAAGCTCACTAAAAATTGATTAAATTCATAAAATGCGCAGTATATGGTAATAAAAGGGTCCAATTGTATAAAACCATGAATGTGTTCAAGCGTTTTGTATTTATATATTTAACAGTTATTTAATTGGCTGTTTTTTTTTTATTAGAAGCAGACAAAAATTCTTAAAAATGTAGAATATAATTATTATTTTATGCTTGGCTGAACACAGTAAATTATTTAGTTGCAATTTGGCAATAAAAAAGTCAACCAAGCGAAAATTTATAAAAATAACTTACAGATATCTATATTGATATCAATTCAGAGTGATCTTTACTATTTAAAGTTCACCAAAACATTTGTGGTTATGGATTAACATATTATAATGCTCAATAGAACATGGAATTTTTGTTATCTTATTGTAAATAAAGGGATATGGAAAAAACATCAAGTTCATAAATATTTTATGGGATTTTTGTTGATAAAAGATACTCGTATAATGATAATGATTACGGTTGCGTGTTCTTTATGATTTAACTGTGTTACTTTTTTTAAAAGTTATGATAATTAAAATGTGTGCTTTTAGCCATTGAGAAAAAAAACTGTATAGTAGTTTCATCTGTTTCAAGTTCATTTACAACTAAGTTCAACAAATTGGGTGTGAAAAGACATTGAGAACCGGATGCATCTGTTTTTACGCATCTTAATCGATTTCAAAAACTTTTAGATAACACCTTAGACTTCATCTACCACAAATGAAGCTTTTTAATTGCATCAATTTTGTTTTACTATTTCACGTTGAAGCAATCGCTTTAAATCGATTTTGAAATTGAAATGTAACGCAAGACTTACAATTTTACATTCATGAACTTTAAGTAATAGAAGACAGAGATAATTTTGGAATTCATTTTTTCTGGTTGATTATTTCATGGTATTTATTTTTTAAATATGATTTTTTTATGAAGAATCCACTCTATCAGTTCAATTTCTCACTGCTGTTGCCAATAAATCTGGCGGCCAATGGAATATTGTCTTCCAATGCTTTAAAATAGCACAATGTAATCGAAAAGGCGCAAGAAAGAGGTTATAAATAACAGCAGAAATTCTAGAAATAATGTGTCACCAACTCGTATGAAAAGTTGCGTCGTCTTGTTGGAACCAAATTTTATCAATGTTTAGCTCTTTATTTTTTGGAAACAAACATTCAGTCATCATGGCTCGATATCACTCTCCATTCACTGTGACAGGTGATGCCACCAACGTGTAAACCGCAGCAAAAAGTGAATTTTAAAGGATGTTGTGGTGATATGTGAATTACTTGGGGACTGTCTTTGCTCCAAATACGGCATTTTTGCTTTTTAAAGAAACTATGAACTTCGGGAACAGATTTATTTGTTTTAATAAATAATACAAAAAATAAATTTCCACAGTTTTGAAGCTTTGTTCTGATGTTAAACGATTCATGACACTTTGAACATTCCCAACTTTTCAACCAGACAACAATATTCGAAATCTATTATGTAGCTTAAAAAGCTTCAACATTCTGGGTTGTTAATATCACTGATCGACAAACAATACTTTTTTAAAGGTTTAAGATGTCTGAAATTTGAATTTCAACTTTAAACTTTCTTTTACATCAGATTTTTAAACTACCCTTTAAAAATGCTAAAGACAACTAGAAATTGGGTTCCTTGAAAGCTAAGTTAAAACACAACAAATCTCTTTGTTTTCTAGATAAAGTTAAAATCGCTTTAGTATCTTACTCACCGAGCTCCTGGAAATTCGCATTTGTTATGAGTCTTTATAAAAATATATCTTGATAAAAGCTTGAACTTAATACTTTTATAAATTTGAAAAATATGTTTTGGAGTTAATTTTTAATTCTGATTTCGAATCCGAACTTTGAGTTTAACCATCTGCTCAAGTTTTAAAAATACGTTTTTTCAACATTTTTTTAAAATATATTTTAAAAACTTCACATTTTGCATTTTGCGGTTAAAAACCGTTTAAGTAAAAATTTGTTAGCGAATGTTTAAGATTAATTTGAGACGCGTGAAATCTAACAACTTATGAATTTTTTGGAATGTTTTATACTCAGCCCTATCATGAATTCCATCGTAATCGGAAATTTTTACGAATCCCGAAAAACTGTATCATGAAATCCGTTCGCAGTGGAAAATCTCATACAATTTTGTATTACGAACGGATTTCATGATACAGTTTTTCGGGATTCGTAAAAATTTCCGATTACGATGGAATTCATGATAGAGGGCTGACTATAATTATTTCAACTGAATATCCAAGAAAGAGATTATAGATTTGGAAAACCATGAAATTTAATCCAAAATATATTCCTAAAGAAGAAAGAGCAATTTTGAAGACGGATTTGAATTAAGGCTATCGAAACCGATTGAAAAAGTGTAATGTGATTGCTAAAAGCAAATTCTACAGTGTAAGCAGTCCTATAGTGCTTAATGCAACAGCAAACTAAAAAGTCTTTCTTTTAACGTTTTCTGATTTAAATTCGATTGGTTGGTTATGCTTCGAAATAAATTCATACGGAATTCGCTTCGGGTTGCTTTGTCGGATTGAAATTTTCAAAAACAATTAAATAGGTAAACCAAAATAGATACGGAATTCAGAACAGAAAGCAAGCAATGTATTTATTTATTTTCTTGTATAGAAAAAGCTACTTACTCAATATACGTACTGAATTGTGATAAACTTAAAATGCAAATAATTTAACTTCGCAAAAACCTTAAAAAAAATAATATAGTTTTTTTTTTTTTTTTAATTTAAATTTAAATATAATTATTAAAGAACTAAATGAAAGTTTAACTGTAGTCAGAGAAAAAATACGACTTCCATTTAACAACAAAAAACAGCTTTAGAGAGTAGGCAACAAAATATATAGTTCTCGTTTTTATTATTTCTAAATATAATTTTGTAATGCAGCATAAATTGCTAAAAGCTTTGAGACCGCCCGCTTTTCTTAACATCTAGACTAGATAAATGATAAAAATCCATTACTCTTATTTTTTATGGATGAATTTAAAACAAAAATTACATCTGTATAGCCTCATTGGTATGTGGATTTATTCTGAACAAAAAATGTAAAAGAAGAAAACAAAGCAACAAAGTTTTGATTAATTTAAGAATGACTATCGAATGAATATTATTTTCGTATTCGTATTTTATTTCGGTTAATACACATAACAAATTATTCAAATCAAAGAAAAAAAAAACATTGTACTATAACTAATTATAAATAAAACACAGTTTTGCTTAATAAATACACTTTTTTTTAACACACATAAAATTTTAGTCGATTTATATTAATTTTCTGTTGTAATTTTTGTTATTTAAAATTATTTTCATAAAAGCACTATTTTTTCTATTTAACTATTTTTCAAAACTAAAAGCTTCTTTATATAATTCTTGGTTATATGGTTAATATTTTATTCAATGTTAGTTTCAATTGTTTTTGTTTACGTTTTTTTAAATCGCTTTTAGTAAAAAGTAAAAATATTTTTTTTTTTTAAATAATAAAATACCCAAAAAACAATGTTCACCTAATGAGGTTATACAGCACCAAATAATTATTAGAAATAGGTTGTTTTCTAAATCAGTTCGTTCGTTTTCTGTCCTCGTGCACCTTCAAAAGTTTATATATATATATTTACAGAGTGAGCAGCAAAAATTAAAATTATATACTTAAAATAAAAACAAATTCTCATTGATTTTGTTCACACAAGGTTTTTTTTTTAAATTTGTTTTCGTTTTATTTTGTTCTTCATTGGAAAATGGTTATAAATACGTTGTTTTTCAGTCGTTACTTATGATGTAATTTTTCATATTGTTTTTTTTTAATTTATTTGAATAAAGCTTCTAACTTTTTTTTAATATTGAAAGAGAGTTCCACCAGTTTGTTTGTTACGAACGCTATAGCATTTTGATTGTTTGATATAAAAGTTGAAGTTTTTTAAAGTCATGTGTTAATAATTTTATTTTATTTATTTTCTCTTTCCAAAAAAACAGGGTGAAAGTGTTGTGCTCAGAGACCGGAAGCTGAATATTGCCCCTGCAATCAAGAAGCAAGTAAGTATTAAGTTATTTTTGGTGGGATATGTGTTTAGTACCCGTGGCGTGATGATAATAATAGAGGTCTTGGATTCAATCCCTGCCTATGCTACCTAAAGTTTTTTTTCCCGGGTACTGCTTCAATCGAGGAATTGACAAATCCGCCAAGAGTAATTCTTGTCATAAAAAGTGCTTTCTCAAATAAGCCGTTCGGGTTCGGCATAAAACTGTAGGTCCCCTCCATCCCTGACATGAATCGCACACAGGGGTTGCATCGGCAAAGGTGATAATTGACTATCATATTTTTGATAGTCAAACTGACTATCACCAAGTTTTCCGTCTGTGTAAGATGATTCAACTCAATTCAATTCGATTGAACAATTTCAGATTAGAATTAAAATGAAATATCTAATAAAAGTATCAAATTTGGTTGTGTTTTAATAAGATAATAAGATTCTTTTCTTGAATGTCATAAGCTTTGTCGGTCACAAAAATGTTGCAAAAAAAGGTAACTAAGAACATTTTTCATTCGTTTGTGTAAACTTTTGGTGGTAGCTATATTCAGAAACGACATATTTGCTGGAAAATGACTATTAACATTTTTGTTGTGACAGCTTTTTAGGGATCAACTTGACTATCACCTTACATAGATCGATTTTGATTGTCATTTATCAACAATCACTTTAGCCGATTCCACCCCAGGGATGGTTGAGAGTTCAAAGTCAATAGGCCCTAGTTCTCAACAGCATGCCGCGCCACTTAACTTATTTATTTTGTTCTGTGTAAAAAAAAACAAATTTTTTAATGTATTTTTTCTTTAAATTTAAGTCAATCGTGGCAACGAATGGCGCTGTGTACTACACAACAACACCACCAGCTCCTATAAGCAATATGCCTATTGATCAATTTGCTGCAGCGGTTTACCCACCAGGTAATATAATTAAATTGATTTCATTTGTTTTGTTTGACTTGGTGAATCTTAAAAAAAGTTACTGATTTTTCCGCAGCTGGTGTGCCAACTTTATACCCACCTTCAATGCAATATCAGCCGTTCTATCAATACTACAGCGTGCCAATGGTAAGTTTTGAAGTTTTCTTTTTAAAGGGAGTTTCCAAAAGTGTATAGCTCTCAGATAACAAACGACAGTTTCTTTTACATTTCTTATTTTCTTATTTCTTTTAGAATGTACCCACCATCTGGCCCCAAAACTATCAAGGTAATTGAGAATTCCAGAATTAGCAGCATGCAACAGATTAATTTATGATTTGTAAGGGTTAATTTAATTTTTGAATTTGATTTAATTTTAATTTTATTTATTTGTATTGTATGTATGTATTATTTTTGCAAATACTCTTATTTGTCAAAATAATCTTGATAAATATTATATCTTGTGCTATCTTGTGTTTTTAGGCATTTATCCATGTTAATTTCGAGGACAAATAACACAATTTACAAAAAAGAGTCATCATCATTCATAAATTAAATGAAACAAAAAGAAAAACTTTGTTGTGGGTATATTCAGGCTACACCAAAGATAGTTTTTTTTTTTGCTAAACGCGAAACAAAATAAATAGAAGAAAATAGTAACTCATGCACAACATATTGAGTTGAATTATATATATTTATGTAAATAAAATATATATTCACACCAAACTAACAACAACAGAAGGAAGACAAGCTGATATAGCAACTAACGACATAATGCATATATTATTTATTTAAAACAAAACAAAAAACATAGATTATATTAAAATAAAAAAATATATATAATATATTAAAAAAAAAAAAAACAACCTAATTTATGTATAAACGTAACACATAGTTAATTATATATATACTATACATAGATAAGTAAATTATTACGTATAACAAGAGAAAGCATCACAAACATACAGTAGGTAAAAATAAAAACAAAAACAAAAACAAAAACAAAAAAAAAACTAAATAACATACTAAACTTAGTGACAGCAAAAAAACATAACGAAAAATTATAAGCAATATAATAAACCAAGAAGTGGATAAATTCATTAACCATATAGAAAAATAAATAAAATATATATTAAAAGAAATAGTATTAGCATTGGATGAACAAAGTAATGCAAACAAAACGAAAATTCAACAAAAAATCAAAAAAGACAACAAAATTTTGTTATACACCTTAATTTTAGTGTTAATTTATTATAATTATAATTATTATTATTGTATAATTCTAATAAACGATGAGTGCGAAGTGGTGTTGTGGTTTTTAAATAAACCAAACCAACAAAAACAAGTATAATGAGAATTTATAAAAAGAAAAACAAATGCGCAAAATTCTCAGATTTTGATTAATATTCATTGAAGAAAAGAAAAAATATATATATACAGAAATATATATATATATATTGATATTATTTATTAATAATTAGTGGATATATTTAAATATGCAGTGCATTTCTTTTGAGATGTACATTTTTTACTCAACAAAAATATTATACATGATATATGTGCATAATTAAGTCACTCTCAAAAAAAAGAAGAAAACAAAAAGAAGAAAGTAAACCACTCATTGACTATAAACAAAACCACAAAAATAAAAAATAAAATATTTATTCAAAAGCAAAATAAAAAAAAATATAACGCAACATACGCAATTGTTTTGTGTTGCATTTAATAATAATAATAAAAATAAAGAAAAACTAAAATTTAAAAACTGTGTCCCAGTACACACATTCTCTCTCGCCCTCTCTCTCTCTCACAGAGGAGGAAAGAGGCAAATTCAAGCAATAAAATGCATAAACATTATTATTATATTTATTTTTATTTATGGTATTGTTCCCATTATGCAGTGCATAATGCGAAACATACAATTCGTGATATTTTAAAATATAAATTTTTAGAACATACAAATTTAAATAAAAAAAAAAAATAAGAAAAAATTAAACAACATAAAACAAAATAATAAATTATTATTAAAACGAAGGAAGGAGGAAAGAAACTACTTGTTTTGACATGAGAAATAAAAAAATAAACTATTATTTAATTAGTAAGAAAACACTTCATACATATATAAATATATATATATATATCTATTTAAATAATAAATATAATTAATTAATATATTAATACACATGCATATAATATAATATAACCAATTAAATTTTTTGTTTTTGTTTTTAACCCTAGTGATAATTTTTAAGTGAGAATAAACTAATTTATTGATTATTAATATGAAACTATGAACAAAAAATATTATTTATTTGTATTTATTAAATTAGTTTAACCAAAATATACGAATTATTATAATTATTATGTTTCATTAGGAAGATTTATTATAAACTATGATCTTATTTCCTTAGACTATATTTGTTATTAAAAAAAACTAATTTGTTTGTTCGATGAAAAGCATCAAAAAGTCTTTATACATATTTTTTCCCTTATTTAAAATCTATTTAAATATTAAATGAAAATAAAATAAAACACGTACATTTTTGTATATTTATATATAAAAACAAATTGTTATGCATGAATTTAAACAACATAGATAATTTATAATAAAAAAAAATACAACGTACACACTACTATTTAATTTGTGATTAAAAATAATTTATACAAAATTGAACAGTAACTGAGTTAATAAAATTTACTTTTTTCTTTTTATGTTTGTTAATAATTTTTTGTTTTTGTTTACTTAAATGACAATAATTAACTAGAATAATATTATGTTAAAATTATATATATTTGTTAAACAAAATGAAATGAGCAATATAATAATTATATAATAATATTCTTGAGTGTTGTAAAAATTTGTTAGTCTTTTTAAAAGACATGAAACTTTTTTTTTTTTTTTTTAACTGAAATATTTTTTAATGAATTTCTGTGTCTAGTCTTAGTTTTTGATATCAATTAAATCTTAATTGCTCCTTGCCTGATGAGATGCATTTTTCCCTATATTTGTTAAAAAATTAATTTTCGTTTAGTATTCTGAAAGACAATTCATTTTTGTCAGTCTCCTTAAAGAATAAGATTCAATTTTAATTTATATAATCTTTTTAAATTTCATGCAAAAATATTGTTTTTTAAATAAACAATTTTTTGACATCCTGTGCTGGACTTGGAATATTCTCAGTTAGCTGAATGTTTTCCTGTGAAATAGGATAATTTAAAGGAATGTGATTTGAATTGTATCTCATTAATTTGATGTTAGATAGTTTAAGTTTATCAGTCGCAAAAAACTTCCCCTCGCAATTTAAGAAGAACATAATTTCTGATTTTGGAAAATGATCTGAAACTAAACAAGCAAAACGCAAGAAATTGCTTAAGTTTTGAATACAAATTTGTAAGATCTCGGAGCAATTAAATAAATCAATCATTCAAATCGAAAAATGCCAGTCATAGTTTTATTTTTATAACGGAATTCAGAGACATCTTGCGGAGCAAGTTAATACTTATATTAATGGGAATTCTGAGACTTAATTAGGCTCTGCATTTCATTTGAAATGAAATAAAAATTGGAAAATATATGGGCACAATTTAACTCGACACAATAGATTGTTTGTCTTTTAGGACTCGTGAAAGTTCCAATTGATTTGACATGAATGATTTGGCGAAGTTTTTAAAGTCAAACGAAATGTGGAACACTTAAACACAAATGTACTTGTTTTTTAAATTGTATTTCTAACGATTTGTTGAGAGCCTAGCTGTTAAACTGGGTTACTTAGTGATCAGTTAGATGAATAATATCAATCTTAGAAAATTGTTCCAATTTCTCATAGAAAGAGTCTTTAATTTCTTTTCAGTAAATTCAATATTCCTTACGAATTTCATTCTAAATGGTGAACATAAAAGCATAATAGCATTGCAACTGAGTTAAATTAAAAGTCCAACCAGGTGTTATTTGTGAAATAATTTTTCCTTAAGTTGAGTCACCTACTCAAAAAAAAAATGCAGTTTTCTAGGGAAATTTAAATACTAATGACATAGGTTTTTTTTAATATGTAATTTTTTTTCAAGCAGAGGCTATAGAAAACTAATGAAATAAACATAAATTAGTCTATTGGTGCTTAAGTAATATTCGATAAATTATAAGTAAAAGAAATTATTAAAACTTATTTTACTTATATAAAACAGCTTTCTGATTTTTTCTAATTATGAAATATTCTTTTTTTTTTGTTTAAGATTTAAATAATAACGAAATCGAATTCAACCCCAATATATCCGCTCAAATTTTTTAATAAATAAGCAACAACAAGAAATAAATCAAGAAACGAAACGAAAAAATTAGCATAACTGCCTAAAATTTGAGCACACAAGAAACTGGCTTTGTTATTGTAAAAACAAAGCGAATATATATAACAAAAAAGACTTATTTTTAATTTATTATTTATCAATTAGGAATGAAACAAATAATTTATAATATTTAGAATAACATTCGGCATATTTCCATTCAACCCCCGAAATAATTTTTTTCTTTATATTTGCTTCTCCCATCAATCAAATACAAATTTCTTTTCTTTGATTTCTTTTTATTATTATTATTTATTAATTTCCTCCTTTTAACTATAATTTCTTCTTCTCACATACACATTACACAATAGAAAATTAAATAATGGTAAACAAAAACTTTTAGCATAAAATTAAATCTCTCAAAAGAAAAAAAAACCTACAAGAATTAAGTAATTGTGTAAAAAATAAAAATAAAAGAAAAATATACGGTTGTGTCAAATTAGATAATATATAAAAACAAAAAAACATAAATAAATACTGCAACTATTACTAGGTATATAATCTACTTAATTAATATTATCTATTATATAATATATATATTATACTTGTAAAATGTAATAAGAAAATAACATTTGTGTGTTGAAAATAAATTTAAAAAACTCAACCTTCTCTAGCAAAACAAAAACAAAAATATATATATATATATACATAAAAAATATTGTTATTCATAAATATATAATAAAACAAAATACATATATACAATTATTTATAAAAATGCAAATTACCTTTTCAATTTTGTTCTTTTTCTTTTTTCAAAATATAAACAAACAAACAAAAACAACAACCAATGCACACAAAATATGTAATTGGTGATGTAATTTGCATTTCTATAAATGGTCTTAGCAAATAAATTATTATAACAAAAACCTGAGATATATTTACAAATGTATTTAAATATATATATATACTAAATGAAATATACAGTGTTATTTTATTATAAAACACAAATCTGAAAATGTGATGAAATATCTTTTTGACATTAATTCTTGTTGTCACACACATTACTGTAAAAAAAAAAATAAATAAATAAAAATAAAAGTAATAACTACAAAATAAATATATATAAATAAATCTTTGTAGAAATCTAATAAAAAATCTAATGTACTCGTATCAAAAAAAAAGCAAGTACATAATATATAAATTATTATTATAACAAATAAATATATACACAATGAAATATGAATGAAAAAATAAAATAATTGTACACAATAATTGCGCAACGAAAAAATGTAGTTTAACCACAAATAAATTTAAAAAAAAAGACAAAGTAACAACTATGCCTAGAAAAAGACGATTTTCAAAAAAAGTGTTAGGATTATGTTTTACAAATCTAGAAGACTTTTTTCGAAAGTTATTTTAGTTATTTTTATTTTCGAGAAAATGTTTCTATTTATAAAAAAGCCGATCGTATAAATTATTCGTTCCTTCGAATAGCATAAGAAATAATGGGTCTTGGATTTTTTTGCAAATATGTAGTTTTAAAATCGAAAAGGTTAAATAAAAGACAAATAGGTTTTGAAAGAAGAGTTGATTCATATTTGTCGCTTGTAATTTGTTCATCGATGGATATGGATTTGTTTTGATGTCAAAAATTGTTGTGATTGTTTAAATTTCTTCGTCGTATTACACAAAATTGAGAAATATTCAATATCCGATTCTATAACCTTACAACTTACTGAGAAGTCTCTTGTCTTTCGGAAAATCTATTGTACAAGAGCCGACAGCAAATAAATCTGGGCAAAGATTCTACTTGAACGATCGGTCGTTTTTCAAAAACGAAAGAAATTATGCGATAACAATGAGGTCCTGTAACACGTACAATTGAATTTCTTGGTTTTCTGAGTTACATGAAAGACGTTATTCGCACAAACAAAAACGTCCGTTCGTTTTTTTTTTTCTTACAAAATATCACCCCTCGCAAGTTATTTCTCTGACTTTGTAGTAGATGGGATGTTATCAGCTAGGTTCTGCATTTCAATTTAACTCGAAATAAAATCGAAATTGAAAAATAATGAACAAATTTAACTTAACGCGATTGAATTATCGTCTTTTAAGACTGATAAAAGGTCAAATTTGAATTAGGAAAGTTTTAAAAATCAATCGAAATGTGAAACAGTAGAAACAAATTTGCTTGTTTTTCAAATTTGATTTTGATTGATTTCTAGAACCTAGTTAATAGCAATTTGAAATTTCAGTGTCAACTCTGCTAGATGCGCCAAATTGGTCATAATACGAATTATTTTTATTCATACGAATCGCAAATGTGTGCTACACGAAAACAATTTGTGATTGAAAAAAGTCTGAAAGTCGCGTTTGTCAACAAGAGCCAAGATTTTGAGTGTCATTTGACATAAAGTTAAGGAAAACAGACATTATCAGCTAGGTTCACAGAATCAAGTGAAATGAAATCGAAATCGGGTGAAATTGTTTTCTACGATTCGAATAATTTGATAACTTCGAATACTTTTCGAAATCACTTCAAGGGAAATTAAATCAGCAGACATATAATATCAAATCAGTCAATACCTTTCCTCAAATAATATAAAATAGAAGCTGCAAGTTCTCACGAATCAATTGCATTCTATACAAACTTAAGGTTTATTTCCTTTAAGTGAAAATATTACAGTTTTAAAACACAGAAGTTCTCTCACTTAATCGGGTCGGTTTCAAATCACTTGGAAATCGCAATTATCGAAATGTTGAGTTCGAAAAAATTAAATCAATGTCGATAAAAGTGAAATTCAGAGCTCCAATTTATATTTGAATCGATTTCAATTTCATTTCGAGTGAAAGCGAAATGTAGAACCTAGCCACTTAGCTGTATATTACAACATTCAACTTGTGAACTTAGTCATATAAATGTGCATACAATTCTTGAAATAGTATGTCTTTTAAAGCCTTGTGCAGGATGAAGCGATCGCATTAACAAAGTTAGTTAAAACAATTTAAACTGGCTCTCAATTTTGTATCATGAACAGTCATCTAAGTTTTGCTTGATTTTAAGAATCATAATTTTTTTTGGGAGAAGTCTTCACCATCTAGATATTTTGCAAACTCGTCAATGCCCAGTTATTTTTTGTTTCTAAAAATATAAAAAAGTCAATAGAATTTTATGGCTAATAACAAAAAACTGCGTATACTTTGAAAAAAACAAAAAAAAAAATAAAGAACATTCACACTGAGAATAAATAAATAAAATTAATAATAGTCTAAAATGTTAGCAAATAAAATAAATCTAATATTCATTATAAATGGCCCGCCCTCTTTAATAACACTAAAACATAATTTTTAAAAAAAATATAGTAAATGAAAATAATTAACAAAACAAAAAAAAACATTACTCAAATTAAATGTGTATTTAAAACAAATCTTTATATTTACTTAACAAAACATAAAAATACAAACATTTGATTACTTAAAACAAGTCTAAAAAAAAACATACAAAAACATAATTAATTAGTTGTAGTCAATTAAAAAACTCTTAGGCAAAAAGGAGTTAAAATAAAAGAAAAAACAAAAAACATGATGCACAATGTATAGAGTAAAATATTTTGTTTCTTTTGTTTATTAAGTTTCAAAAAAAAAAAAACAAAAACCAAAACAAGTTAATATTAAATTTTAACGTTCAAGACAGAATTTTCTGTTTTTAATTTTCTTTTTCAAAACTTTGTTTTGGATGACACATAAAGAAGACGAAGAATGTGATTCAAAAACACATTGTTTTATAATTTTGAATTCATTCTACATTTTTAAGTCGATGACAAAAAACACTAAAGCTCAAATTTTACTTATTTTTCAAAACTTCTTAATTAAAAAAATAAAACAAAAATATTATAATTGATAGAGCGAGGCAAGGAATGATAAAAAGCCACCGATTTGTTACTTAAGATTAATCACTAAAAAAAAACATAATATATTTAAAGAAATATAAATAAAAATACAGCGGCCGATTAAGGTTAAAAAATAAAATGAACACATAAAACAATAATTTTCTCCTGGATTGTGGAAAACGCGGTTGATAATAAATAATTTAATATGAACAAAAACAAAAATCATTACCTAACGATCATAAACAAAACAAAATGAATAAGCAAAAGAATAAAGTAAATCTATATTCTATACTAGAGTGCATAATATATTTTTGTTGTTATATACAAAATACTATTTTTAGTGTGTAATTTCAATTTTCAATTATACAAATTTCACTTAAGTTAATTATTTGACAATACCTAATTTAAAGTACGAAAAAATAAAGTAAACAAAACGAAATTTATTATTAAAATTTAAAACAAATGTAACATACAAAACTTTCTTCTCAAGTAAAAATATAAATAAAATATTTAAAAAATAATAAAAAACATTCACAAAAACGATTTTAAGATGCAGTAAAAAGAAAAGACGGATAGCAATGAAATTTTAATATTTAAACAAAAACATAGCACGTAATAAAAATATTATGTAGAGTGCTGAAATTTAAATAGAAAACAAAATATGGTTTCAACTGGAAATTGTTGAGTATTTTTTAGTAAACAAAAAATTTGTTAATAATATGTATACAACAAAAAAAAAAAAAAAAACATGCGTATATTTAAAATATGCATATGATATTAATTATACTGTCATCATTATTGAATTGACAAGTAAATTTAAATTAAACTGTAGATTATTTAGATACATGAGCATTTATATAAAAACAAGTAAAGTAAAGTAAATAATAGAATATTATCCACGCATGAGATTCATGAGAATTTTCACCCGCCCTTACTAAATAAATAAAATAAAAATAATAATAATTAAAAGAAGAAAACAACAACAACAACAAACCATAATGATGATGATGATTGAAAGCAAAAAGAAGGTGGAATGGAAATATTTGGATCGCCTAGCGAAGAAGAAGTAATAACCTGACTATATCTGTTTTTTATATCAATATACAAGTTTTATAACTTTTTTCTAGTTTTAGATTTTTAAAAAAGGGGAAATTGAAAGTTAAATTAGAAAAGAAAAATAAGACGAATGTGGGTTGTAGCTTGTGACTGCAGTTGCTTCTGCAACATTGTCAGCTTGATCTTAATTTTTTTTTTATTTTCAAAACAATGGACATAATATAGGAACTCTTGTTTCTATATCCTTTATTTTTGTCATTGGCAAGATAAATATAACTAAGTATCTTTTTACGAGCATTTATTTTGTTGTTGGCTAAAAAATCAAAATGTTCTTTGGTTTTTTAAAATGAAAGGATAAAAACTAGCAGCGACATTGTATTTTTAAATATTTAAATTTGTCTGAAAGGCATTTCACATCATCTTTAGAATATTGATGGTCAATTTCTAACTAAAGTTCTAGCACTAAGTTTAAAAAGTTAAAGTTTAAGCTTCGTGAAGACAAAAAAATGTGAATTATGGGTTTCTAGGAAACCACTTGCTATATGTAATTTCAGCTTGTACAAAGTCAATACTCTATCGACCAAAGGCTAACAGCCCTATTATAGCTATCAACTATCAAGAATATACTTAATAGATATCAACAAATTGAATGAATTAGTATTATGATTATCAACTATAGACTTTTGTAATCGATTTTGAATTTATGTAATTAGATTTTCTCATTATTGTGAATGATTTTGTTGGCAGACATGGTATTACGGATATCAACAAAATAGATACACATCAATTTTCTTATCAACTACAAATTCTTTGTTAAAAAGTTAAAAGTACGATCATTTGTTTGAGATTTTTAAAAGGGGAAATAATTTAAAAAGGATAATGACTTCGATAGAATTGTTCTTTGAAGGGAGTTATGATGAATCTAATATAAATCAACAAATCAAAATCCGACGAGCATTACGGGATTCTTCAGAGCCAATGGTTTTGGACGAACACATGTAATTAATTACTTTTTTTTTTAAATCTTTACTTTGCGAATGAAAATCAGTTGTAGATTCAGTCATAACTTTAGACTTTCATACCTGGAGGTATGATATTGATAATAAACTTAAACCAAATAAAACTCGGCATTCCATTCCAAATACACTTAAATTAGCAACGGTCTTAAAATTCTTTGCTCAAGGAAGTTACCAATTGAACGTTGGAAATGACTTTAATATTGGCATGGCACAACCAGCAGCGGTGTCAGTCGTTCTAAGTGAAGTACTTCGGGTTTGCTTCAGTATTTCCCTTACATACAACAACATAAGGACTCTCTTTCATCAACTTAACTATTCTTTCTAACACTGTTTTCTGTTGCTTATTATATTATTCTGCTCTTAAATAAAGGAATATGATACCTATTAAGCAACAAAGTATTTTTTATAAGATCAACTTAAAACAACTTTAAACGTGAAACGTCAAACAAAATAAATAAAACTCATTCACAATTAACTTCTGATAAATATTCACAATTGGTCTAAAATTACCAGTTGATACCCATAATACCAACTTATCAAATAATTGATAGAAATTATCGACTATCAAATTGATACTCATAATAAGGCTGTAAGGTAGCATTTTGATTTTTATAATTTATTATAGACTGTGAGTTGTAAGTTTTTTGTTTGGGATTGAGGGATTGAAAGCCATGACTACTTTTTAGAGCTTTAAACATTTTGTTCGCTTCACTAAGCACTTAAAAAAACAAGCCCAGATGCGAATTCCTTACAGAATACCACACCTAAGCTAGGTTCTGCATTTCACTTTTACTCAAAAAGAGATCGAATTTTAGAAAAAGGGGTCGAAATTCAAATCGTTGTGATATAATTATTATCATTTGAGTCGAATGATAGCTCCTACTCACTACTTGAATGATTTGTAGAGAATTTTAAAATTGTTCGTTATGTGGAATACTAAAGCAAATTTACTGTTTTTTCAAATTCGATTTCACTGCATTTCTAGAACCATAATGAATGTGTATTGATATCCATTCAAGTCGAGTCGATAGGAACTATCTTTCAAGACTAAAGATAGCTCCTGTTGACTTGAATTGAATCATTTGTAGACATTTTTAAAAAATAATCAAAATTTGGAACATTTGATTTCTAGAAACTTGCGGAATGCAAAAATGGATTATCATTGTTTTAGTTTTGAATGAAGTTAAAAAATGATCTTCTCTTTTTTGTTCAACAAGAGGTTTTTTGTGAAATAAGATATTTTTGAGCTACTCGTATATTCAATATTGTTCATTTAATGCATGTTCGTTCTAAAGTCAAGTCATTATCAATTTATTGATTGAATCACTAGAAAAAAAGACTCAAATGAATCATATTCATGATATTCTTTGCAATGGCTGTTTAATTTGCTAAGATTTGGTACCAAGAAAACATAAGAGTGCATAAAAACTAAGCTATGTTTAGAAGAGCATGGTTTCTAAAATATTAAACCACAAACTTAAATATTTCATAATTCTCAAAAAGCTGTTCAAAGTGACCGTAGCTTCATGAAGTTATTTTATCATTTTTTCGTCACAAGCTACCAAAGAAAAGTTTTCTTCTACACCAACAACAATACCCACCTTCATCAAACTAAAATAGAAAACTTTTAATTTTACCCTTAATGATTCGCTACACATAAAATAAAACATATTCGTAACGTTTTTCGTTTTTCAAAAAAGCAATCTGATGAGAAAATTGTTAGTTTTTTGAGAATTTTTTTGAAAAAAAAAAGAAAATTATTTCTCGTTTTTATAAGAAAAAAAAATAAGAAAAATAAGAAAAAGTTCAAATGAGAAAAAAATATAAAATTTTTAAACATATTTTAATTCCTTATGTGCCTACTATGTGTACGGTAAGTGTTATTTATTTATCGTTTCTGAATTGTTACATCAATCAAATACGAGAAAACAAAACAAAAAAACAACATACAAAAATAAAACGAATTAAAAACAAAAATAAGAAGAAGAAAAATTGTGAAAATTAAGTGCAATTTAATTGCGTTTCATTTTTGCAGTAGTGAATCATTAACTTTAAAAAAAAAAAACAAAAATAAAATATTTAAAGGAGTATTGTGACTTAAAAAAATACATTTAACTGGTGCATCAATAACTAGGATATCAGAAATAAAATAATAATAAACCAAAACCAAGGCAACGAAAAACTTTTTCAAAATAATAAAACAAAACAATAATATTAAAATTTTTTTAATTTGTTTGGTATTTTCAATTGCTGAGGCTATTTTTTACGGATCGTAATTGAATTTGTTCAAATAAGTAATAAATTAAAGAATGTGTATGAAACCACAACCCCCTCTCAATCCCCCCTTCTTATATTTATTTACCCCACTAGATGCTATTCCTTATTAAAATATACATACATAATAATGTAGAAATAAAATTATCAACAAAACAAAATAAAAAATAAATAAATAAAAACATTTTATTATTTGCGCTTAGCTTTGTCGTAAAACTGTACACATAACTATTTAAAACAAAAATAAATATCTTACTATTATAAATAATAAACAAAACAAATGGTGCAAAAAACATTAAATATTAAATTAGTATACTAAAGTATAAGCAAACAAAAACATAAACATTATTGTTATCAAATAAAACCAACAACAAATATTACAACAAAACAAAAACAACATAATACTAATAAATAAATTAGCAAAATTATTTTTTAGAGTATAAATTGATTTAAAACTTAGCACAGTAGACGAAAACAATAAATATTAAAAAAAAAAAGAAATAAATAAATAAAACAAAAAATATTAATTATTTAAATTGGTCTTAGTAGCAAAACAAAATAAAAAAAAAATTAAAAATATTTCCTCTCTAACAACAAACAAAATCTAAATGTGTTTAATATCCAAAAACAAATATCCAGTGAAATAATATTTTAGTATTTTAAAACAAAAAATTTTTCAAAAAAAATCATCTTAATGTATCACAAAATTTTGAATTTTTAAAACTTAACTTAACAACAAAAGAATAAAACAGGTAAAAAGCGGATATAGTTTTTCTTTCACATTACTAACTGCTGCTGCATTTTGCTGCAAAATCCTCTTCCATATAAATTAACAAATCAAATAAATAAGTATTAAATGGTTTTTTAAATAAAATCTTAAAAACAAAAAACAAAAAAACACAACACATTTCCAAAAACTTATTAAATATCTTTTCTCAATCATATTATTAACTTCTTAACAAAACAAAATACAACATAAACAAATATCAAAAATAAAACCTTACTTTTGGAGTACAACAATTGAATAGATACCATTTCTCTTATAAATTATTATATTATATCTTATCCCATGAAATAACAGAGTTCAAATGAAATCTTTATTTTTATCCAAAAATACATATGTATAATAACAAAATGTCTATATAAATTAAATTAAACTAAATAAAAAGAAATTTAACAAAATAAATTCTATTAAAATCTGTCTGAGTGGTAAAATTTGAAATTATCTATGTCTTGATATATAAATTGATCTCTACTGTGTTCTAAAACAAAATATAAATATTTATATATATATAAAAAAAAAACAAAAACAAATTAAAATCAAAATTATATAAAACAAAAAATATACGTATATATGGTAAAATATTTATAAAACATTACACGCTAAAACGCAAAAACAAAAACACAACTCTATATAAATTACATAATTAAAAAATATAATTAAAAACAAAATATTGTTCTTTTTATTCTCTTTTGAGAATTAAAACTCCGACATACGACAACAACAACAACAACAACAAAACATGGATGAAATAAATTATTTAAAAATATTTAAAATTATTATTATTATTATAACATATATTGTGTACTGTAAATGTGTATAGCATAATGAAATACATCTTCAATATTTTAAAACACTCGATGATTCAAAAGAAGAAACACGAAATAATAATTTAAAAAAAAATAATAAATAAAATTAAATGTAATTTAAATTAGTAAAAATAAAAACAAATATTACAAGACACAAAATAAAATTTTAAAAAAAACGACTCTATTAATATATAAAATAACATAATATAAAATATATATATATATTGAGAAATTATTTTTTAGGAATGGCCATGATTATAAAAATAAAAAAAAAAGAAAAGACAATGGAAAGAAAAGGCATCCATATATTATTATAAATATTTAACAAATTAAACAAATAACAAAAATAAAAAATAAACTTAGGTATGTGAAGACGAAAACATGATTAACAACAACAACAAAAAAAGAGTGTAATGTATGTTTAAACCATAAGAAGAAGCAAAAGAACACATAAAAGGCTGTAATTTTAAGAGAAATAAAACAAAAAATAAATTAAATTATAATAAATATAAATTAAACTCTAGAACTAATTGTAACCATAAAATATAAATATAAGAAAAATAAAGTGTAAATGAAATGAAATTTTTAGTTGTGTTTTCTTATTTCAAGACGAAATTTTTCTTTACCAGAACAGAAGTCGAACTTAAGGTGGGGATTTTTATTCGCAACTTCTGATTTATGTTTTTCTTCACTCAATGTTGACAGTTTAAACTTTTAATTTTCAACTCTCGAGTTGGCTTCCGATTTTCTCGACTTCCGAAAACAGTAGAAATTAAAAGATCAAATTTAAGAGTTTTATTTCAAATTAAATTTGTACTACATTTTGGTTGTCAAAAATTATTCTCAATTTCGATAAAAATATTTTTTAAATATGATATTCCGAGAAAATTATTATTGGGTAAATCATCTTCTGGAAGCAGATAAAAAGGAGGAGAAGAGTTGTTGGCGATTGAAAGAAGGGAATATTAAATGTTATCGGGTATGTTGTGCTCGAAAAATTGGACGGCTATTATTTTATTTACAGATTTTTTTATTTCAAAGGGAACTAGAATGTTGAACTCTAATTGAAACAATTGGTCCGTTCGCGTACTTTCTGCACTAAAATTCGTAAAAAGAAATATTTTGAAGAGTGGGGGTAAAATTCTCTTACCAAAAAAAAAAACTACAAAAAAGTAAGCGAACGGGAAAACAACAAATTTTTTTACACAGTATTACTGTCTTGTTGCTGTTCTTTGAAAATTTGTTTTTAAATTTAATAACTGACAGCAAAAGCGAGCAATTTATTTAATTTATTTGAATTTCTATCAAATTTGAAATTTTCACAAATCAGCCCAAAGAAATTTCTTGGGCTAAAATTCGTAGGTTGGGGAAATATTTTACTCTCTCAGGAGCGCTCTCTTTTACGAAAAACTACGAAATTTTTGAGTACGCGAACAGGATTTGGTTGAATTTCGTATTTTTTAGTAAAATTGGACTATTTTAGGAGGGTACGCGAACGGACCTAATATGTGCAGTTTAATACATTGAATATTCGATATTTTATACATACTATTAATTTATATTAAACAAATAACGTCGTACTCAATTATCTTGATAGTTTTCTTTAACTCTCGATTTAACTTTTCTTTACATTAATGGCGGATCCAGGGGGCGGGGTCGTGGTGGTGATGACCTCCCCCTGGGAGATAATTTTTTTTATTTTTGTAGGAATTCCCTTCAATTCAAAAGTAATCTTTTTGAGTTAATGGATATGACCCCCATTATATTTTGAATTATTTATTTATTTATACAAAAACAACATTTTTATTTTATTTTCTAAAACTTTGTTGCCAAAATACCACTTTTAACTGAGGACTAGACCAAGAAAATGAATCGGAAATTCAGCCCTACTCCAAAATGCTTTGCACAATTTCATCAAATTTTGAAGAATGGACGATCCAATTTTGTTAGCCTCTTTTACAGACAGAACATTAAA
This sequence comes from Eupeodes luniger, assembly GCA_951509635.1. Taxonomy (NCBI): domain Eukaryota; kingdom Metazoa; phylum Arthropoda; class Insecta; order Diptera; family Syrphidae; genus Eupeodes; species Eupeodes luniger. The sequence goes on from OX608074.1 coordinate 5,375,487, forward strand.
GAACATTTAATGCTGAGATTTTAATTCGTTCTTTGCGGGGAATGGTGAAGGATCGATGATATACCAACTATCCAGAAACGATTCAAGCACTTGAGACCAATATCATCTTAGCAATCCGTGAGCTATATCCCGAAACCATCAACAACGCTTAGGAAAATTGAAGTCCGAAAAAGCCACTTGAACGAGGTTTTTTTCCATAAAAAAATATTTAAAAAATCTTGTAATCTTTTATTTGGAAAAGTTTACTTTCTATTTTAAGAAAGCAAAAACATTTTTGAATTTTGACAATAAAAAATAACCTGGGTTAAAAAATAACCAGGGTTATAAAATGTCCTGTATGAATGTTATTTTCACAGAGAAAATTTCAAAAACTTCGAGCATATCAACTTTCCAATTCTTTCCCCCAAGTAGAAAGTAACGCAAGTTATAGAAAATAATGTTTACCTTGAATTATATGGAGTTTTTGGGGGATAAAGTTACACTAATACAAGGAAAAAAAAACAGTTCCAATATTTTTGACAGAAATTTTAAATTAACCGTGAACCCTATTCCCTGAGAAACGGAGCATTACAATTTTTTTAGCTGCTGAAGTTTCGATGGTTGTTGTCTAGGTTTAACAGTTGAAAACGAAAAAATAGGTTTTTTTTAGAAATACTAAAAAATAAATCGAGATTACAGAAACAGGTGTAAAAAAAATTCAATAACTAATTTCGCCTAAGCCACTAGGTTTACAGTACCATGGGTTTTATATAAAAAGATGACGTCTCCTTTTTTCAGGGTCCAGGACCTGTTAATAATATGTCGGTTTTACACTAAAATAAAACCGATATTATTTGCCGAAAAACACACAGCGTCGTTGTTGAAGAAGCTGATGCGTACTCGCCTTTAATTATTACTAATCTTACCAATTCTGTTGTAATATCTGAAGCATAGACGGAGCTGCTGTAGACGTCAAACTCACCAGCTGCGCCATCGCGGCCATTTCCTCATAGTGTCTTCACCAGCAAGGAACTTGCTCCGACGCTGTGTGTTTTTCGGCAAATAATATCGGTTTTATTTTAGTGTAAAACCGACATATTATTTACCTACCGAAACACACAGCGTCGTTGTTGAAGACCTGTCTGTTATCTGCTGGTGTTTGCCCACAACGCTATGATGAATGTTTTTTTTTTTTTTTTTTTTTTCATAAATAATTCAACTAATTACAAATAAAGAAATTCATTTTTAATAACTTAAAAGTCTCCGAGACTATCATATAACATAACTTTACATTTTATAATTATATTGGCTTAAAGTTTTTAAAAAGAAAAGGTGAACTTAAGTTTGAACTTATCTCTCTGCAGTAATGCTTTCGGAACGTCTTCTCAGCACTCCAGTTTCCTCTTGATAAAATATCATCTAATGGTTGGTTCTCAAGCCAACCCAATGAAGCAACCGCTGCTCTGAAACTTCCTGGAGAAGCACCAACGCCCGCATCTTTTAAGACAGTGCGAATCCAGCTTCCAATTACTGTTCTTGATGCCGGCTTTACCGGTCCATTAATGGTTATGAACAAGCTATCTAAGCTGCTATGGAGATCTCTCCTAGCTTGAGAGAGTCTTATCAACTGTTTTATCCAAAAAACAGGACAGACATTCTTATTTTCATGGCAAATTAACTGCCAACTAGACTGCCTGTGTCTGGCTGAATCAGTTTTGGATCCGAATGAGGGATGCAAAATTATATTGCCATCCTTCTCTATGTAGTTATCGCCTGATATTTTCAAAAGTGTGAGGTCATGAACTCTTCTACCTGACGCCAAAAGTAGAATGGAAGCTGTTCGCCTGGAGGCCTCAAATAAGTTTTCGTTTTTAAACTCATGCTCTGCTAACCAATTAAACACACACCTTGGATCCCATATGGGTGGCTTCTCAGAAGGTGGTTGAGAAGAACAGATAGCTCTTAAAATACGCCGTACAAAAAAGTCTTTTGTTAGATCATCAACTAACGCTGGATCACAAAAGGTTGCAATAGCAGACTTGTGTACCAAGATAGTACTAGAAGCAAACTTATCCTTCAGGTAGAGATTAGCCAAATATCTTGCTAAGCTAGAACCATTAGGAGATCTAGGATTGATACCATTCTTTTCACACCAAAGAAGCCATCTCTTGATAGCAGGGGAATAGGTTTTGAGTGTAGAATCTCTCCATCCTTTACTCAATAAATTCTTTTCTTCGGCAGACCAATCCACTAACTGGCTTCCCCAGCCCCAACTATCCATACTTTCAGGATTAAATTGTCTACCTGTGAGGGAGGCTGGCCAGTTGTTACATCTATTAACACCTTCCGCAGGTTTTGAATTATAAACGGGGGCTCCAGCGCTCGAGCTCTGAGGTCGGACATCCAGAAGGTCTGGTCCCATTCTGGTGACACAATTAGGTACTTTCCTCGAGATTTGTTCAAGTGTGCTAGAACCCTCGGCATTAAGTTGGGTGGTGGAAAAATCCAACCTAGGCAATGATCCCAAATTCGGCTGAAAGCATTTATGTATGCTGCGGCCTGATCTTTGCAGTCTATCGATACATAGTTGTCGAGAACTTTTGCTTCTTTTGAAGCAAAGAGATCTATCTCTGGAACTCCCCATCTTCTGAAAACTTCCGCAGTTGCTTGGGGTAGAAGATGCCATTCCGGCGTCGGACGACCTCTTGACAATCTGTCGGCTATTCCGTTGTACCTTCCCGGAAGATAAAATGCGGATATTGTTATATTGAGCCGATCGACAAGCTGCAGGAGTTGGTATGTTAAGCTTAGAAGGTTCACAGATCTTGTGCCTCCTTCTTTCCGTATGTAAGCAATCAAAGTTCGATTGTCTGACTGCAGAAGAATATGTGCGTCCTTCAGAACTGATGCCCTCTTGTCTATTGCCATGAAAACTGCGTACATTTCCTTTAAATTGCAGTGCCATTTTTTCTGATCTTTCAACCACTGACCTGATAAGACTGTTTCGTTCAGTTGAGCACCCCATCCTGTGTCTGAAGCATCCGTTGCCAGAAAATGTGTCACTTCTTTTTTGTGTATTAACTCGTCCTTCGTTAACGCTTGGAGCCACCAATCTATCTCTTTCAGAGCCCTCCGAGGGATGATGAGTTTTTGTCTCGGACGTTTGTTGTACTGCCTGGAAAAAATCTGAAGGTAACGAGAATGGAGTCGACCTCTGGGTACTACAAAACTGGCGAAATTTAATTGGCCCAGTATCTGCTGCAACCGATGCAGATTGCAAAACTTTAAATTTGACATTACCTGAAGGGAAGATCGAATCTTCTCCACTTTTTTGGCTGGTAGGAACATAATGTTTTTGAAAGTGTTCCAAGTAATTCCAAGATACTCCAATTCTTGGCTTGGAATAAGGACTGATTTTTTGAAATTTATCTCCCAGCCAAGTTTCTCTAGAATTCGAACGGTTTCCGCAACCTGTGTTTCTAGCTTGGAGGGGTCCTGATTTACTAAAAGGAAGTCGTCCAAATAAACCAACACTCGCATACCTCTTTTGCGTAGGATCTCCGCGATCCAGCAAGTTAGTGCTGAAAACACTCTTGGAGCCGAAGCAAGGCCAAACGGCAGACACGTGAGTTGAAGGAGCTCTTCCTTGTATACTAATCTTAAGAAACGGCGATGGCTCTCTGCTATCGGCACATGGAAATATGCCTGAGAAATATCCACTTTTATCATCCAATCTCTTGGTTGCAAAAACTCTGGAATCACGGAGTGAGAAATTAGTTTGAATGTTTTTACATTCACGTAAGAATTTAGGGCTCGCAAGTCGAAAATCGGACGAAGACCTCCATCCGACTTCCTTATTAAGAACATTTTTGAAAGGAAACTTGGGCCAGCTTCCGAAGGGGGTTCTAAGATCTTTAGTCTTTTCATCTCTGTAATCTGCATGTCCATTTTGTCTGAAAATGCTGTTGCAAACTTGATCCGAGTTGCTCTTGAAGGGAATGTTAAATGGGGTTTTTTGCAAAACGAGATTCTTGTTCCTGAAATAGTCTTTAAAATAAAAGAGTTTGCACCCAAATCCTTCCAGCTTTCTTGGTAAGCCTGCAACTGACCCCCTCTGAAAGTTGAACTTGAGTCATTTATTGTCTCTCTCGTGTTCTTTGGAACGAAAGGAAGAATTAAACTTTCTACCCTGGCCCTTATTTGAGTTGTTTACTTTCTGGTCTCTATGGCTATATTTGTAATGCTTTCGAGAACCCACTCTACTATCAACTGCGTTTCTTCTACTCTGGATGTGGACTAGTTTTGGAGTAAAAGTCTTCTTTTCTCTAACGTGAGACGTAACACTTAGCCATGACTGCACTCCACCCAATGACTGTATTAAAGAAGACAATTCCTGTTTATCGAATAGGTTCTCAGCACTAGGATTAACACCTCTAAGGGCAACTTGGACGTTCTTATTGGCTATTTCACCCACTAGCCTTTCTCTCCGCACCTCAATGCATTCTGCTCTCTTGCCACAGACCACCTGAAGTGCCAATTCAGAGATCTTATAAGAAGCAGACGAAGATCCGAATTTTGTAGTGAACTGTTCATAAAGAGTATTTGGGTTCAATTCATTCGGTGATTTAAATGCCCAATCAATAATAGACTGCAACCCGGACTTGAGTAATGCCTTTTGCTCCAATAATGCATTTGACAATGCGGCCATTACTTGTTCTGTGGAAGCGAGGAAATCTTTTCCCTTATTAAGGGTACATAACTCATCGTTAACTTTTAGTTCCACAAAACCCGGGGTTGCAGCTAATGATTTTATAGCTTTAGAATATCTGACGCTCCTCCATGTAGGCAAACCAAAGTGCTGCAATTGCACTAACTCTTTCAGATTTTCTTTTTTAGCTGGCTGAACTAAATTAGAATCGCATTCCGTATGCAACTCACCCAGGTCTAAAGTTCTCCGTGAACTTTCTGGATTATATAAAAAGGAGGAGGTACTCGGCTGGTTGGGTGTCATAATGTCCTGTGGTAAAAGCATACTTACATACTGCGAAAGCTGACAAACCTGGTCCGTTAGATCATTTACCCGTTGATCCATAGACAAAACGTGTCCGGACATGTTCTTCTTTCTTTTATTAGGAGGAGGTGAAGCGACGCCTTCACTTTCGGAAGAAGATGGTGACGATTCCGACGGGTCGCTCCTTTTTCTCGAATGCTGGTCCTCACTGATCTGATCTTTAGCTTCGCTCATAATAAATGATAATTTATACTTGAAAAATACTTTAAAAATTTGCACTGATCCTTAGCACAACCGTACAGTTAGCGAGTACACAACGCTATGAGGAAATGGCCGCGATGGCGCAGCTGGTGAGTTTGACGTCTACAGCAGCTCCGTCTATGCTTCAGATATTACAACAGAATTGGTAAGATTAGTAATAATTAAAGGCGAGTACGCATCAGCTTCTTCAACAACGACGCTGTGTGTTTCGGTAGGTAAATAATAAATGAAATAAGCAATATAAAGCAAAAATCCTATGTACTTGCAAAGAGAATATATTTTCCAAGATAATTTCAAGTCAATCGGTTGAAGATTGTGTGAGTTAAGTGTCCAATCAACTTATATTTTTTATTAAAATTCGAAAACTCAAGTATAATTAAGTTTTTTTCTGGGCCATAATGTAACTTAATTTTTAAGTTCCATTTCCTATTTTAGAAAATTATAGGATAGCCTTACCTCTTAAAAACCACCATTTCATTAAATTTGCTGCTTGGTGCGGTTTGGCGTTGGTGTCAATGAGGAAGCAGCTTCCATTATGCGTTGAACGTTAAGTGCTATCGAGCCATGCCGACTGACTTTTTGTTACCAAAAATTAATCATCTAAACATCGAAAAAATTAGGTTTCAGTAAGATTGCGCAATACATCAATTTGTTGCAAAATCAACTTAACGTCTCTGAATCTGGACTACTTCTTATATAGGGCTATGTTAAGTCATTGGTTTATGCCGACAAACCAGCAACTTTAGAACTATTTTAAGCCAAAAGTCAATTGATACCATACTTCCAGATTTATTGGGAAAAGTAGCAAAAAATATTGCTGATGGAATGTACATACGTAGTATGAACTCGTTACCGGTGGCAGAAATTGTATTGAAAACAACAAATGCCTTTAAACTACCAACCAGATTATAATAATAAATTATTAATGCCGTGATAATTTCTGTCTTGTATTATTATTTAAAGTGTTGAAGCTCTTTAAAAAAATCACCCGATACTTTTAATGAAATTTTAGTAGCAGTTAAAGTTGACACTTACATTTGTTCATACTTTTTAATTATTAAATTTTATCGAAGTCCGTTTCTTAGATTCATCAGTTCTAAGTAACTTCCATGGTTCAGGATGTTCCTTAGCCGATTTTGTATAGTTTAACATATGATAAAATGATCTGAACAAAAAGTATTGAAGGGATTTATGTATATTTATTTCAAGCAACAATTGTTCAAATATCCTACTTCGCGCTCCTGATTGCATCTTTTGTCTCTTCAAATTATTAACAACTTCTCTTAGTTCATAACCATTTTTACTTTCATTGAAAATTAATCTAAAATCATCTCAGACTAAATTTTCTTTTTCTCCAATAAAACACATCAAAATTAAACTTTTAGTTATTTTAATTTTATAATCAAACAGAGATAAAAGCATCTGATAAATAAATTGTAACTTATAAAACTATAAAACTAAATACAGTATGTATACAAATATGACTAGAATATCACGATAATTCATTAGCGGCATATTCACGGCACTTATTAATGGCAACTTCAAGTTTCTCATCGAATTCCAAGGAGACTTTTTTCCCCTTCATAGTGCAAACTTCATTTGAATTCTGACCCTTCGGGACAGCCAATTGTGCCTCGAAGATAGATGCAAACAATTGTAACCATTTTTGTGCGTTAAAATTATTTGTTACGAACTCCTTTAAAAACAAAATAAAATAAAATTTATAATAATTGTGTGATATTTATGATTGAATTTTCTTACTTTTGGTACGCAACATCTCGCCTTGACAATTCCATCACACATACTAACCACCAGAATAGGACGATCGGTACATAACTGTGTGGCTTTCTGCAAAGGTACTTCTTCAAGAAGAGCCGAACTCGATAGATAGTGTATAATAAATGGGTACTTTTCAATAGGTTTCTCTTGAAGAAGACTTCTCATTTCATCTTCAACAAATGCTCTAAAAATTAAATAAAATAGTAAAGAAAATACATTTCTTATTTCTTTTTGTCATCTCACTTGAGCGAAGTTCGGGATGTCTTCTTTAGCTGCTTCAGAATATCATTGATTCGGTTAAGAATTTCAACTCGAAAAACATATGGCAATATGATATCAGTGTGTAGAATGTTGTTTCGAATTTTTTGTAATTCAATTTCTGTTGTATACAAGATATCAGTGTTGGATTTGTACTCTTGCTCTAAAGTGTCGACTCTAGATCTAATTTGCGCTGCACGAGTTATGGCCTGAAAAATAACCACAAAATAACATTAATATGGAACCCTTACTTAGTGGAGTAGTCGAAAATATAAACCTACATTATTAGCAGGTTTTCCAGCTGCAGCTGTGAAGGCGTACCTCGCACGGTTTGTCTGTTTAAGGTTAGTAATAACGACATTGTCCAACTCACTTGTATTTAAAACATGTGTTCCACAGCACAGTTCATTCGATAAGAAGGAAAGATTCTCATTTTCAATTGTTATTAGACGAAGACCAGTTTCGGGATATATTTCTCCAGGTACTAATGTAATATTCGTCTGGCCAATAACATCTGAGGCATTCACTAGAGAGACCTGAGATGGAATTCCTGACTCGATAACATTTCTAAAAGACAATAAAGTAAATTCTTAAATAAATTAAGTTTTTTTAAGCAGTCTTGTATAACAACACCTTAAAAGTTTCTCGATTTCATGTACTTGTTCTCTTCCAATACGCTGTCCTATAATACCCAATTCAAGTTTGCAATTCTCACTGGAAACAGAACTTGTAACTTGATATGTGACTTTTTTGTACAGAGAGCGCACAGCGCCATTAAGCAGATGAACCGCTAATTAAACAAACAAATGTAATATACGTCAAACCAACCCCATTTCAAGTTTATCAAAACACAAACCTGTATGATGACAAGTATTTGTTGTACGATGTTCAGGGTCTACGTGTAAAGTGACTTTGCTGCCCACTTTCAGAGTTCCTCCAGAATCTTTAAATCTTCCAACATGAACAATGCAATCGTTTATGTGGAGAACCTTCTCAACGTAGAGTTTACAACCATCAAATTCTATATAACCTCTGTCAGACTGTTGACCTCCAGCTTCGTAGTAGAAATTGCTTCTTTCAGTGATTACACTGATAAGATCAGTCCCATCTTCAGCTGGACTAGCAGATTGAACTTCTTTATCATTTTGTAGAATTCCCAGGACAACTGTTTGCACCTGTGGCACTTCGTAAAATCGTCCTCTTGTGTTAAACCTGTAGCTGTACCTTGGACTACTATCAGTGTTCTTGCAAGAGAGTGTAAGTTTCGATAAGGCTTCATTCATTTGTCGCTGATTCATGCTATCGAAACTTGAAGCCTTCGATCTTTCCTTTGCTCTGGCTGACTCTTCCCTATAACCTTCTTCGTCTAACTGCATTCCTTCCAATTCGGCCAGAATTTTAAATGAATCCTCAGACAACCCAAAAGTATCTGTTAATTTGAAGAGGAACTTCCCGGGAATAACCCCTCCAGTGAATGTCGATTTTTGAGCTTGAAGATCCTTAAAAGCCGGTACAAAACCCGAATACTCCATCAGGTCGACATCTTGAAGTTTGGGATATTGTTGCAAAACCTCGTTGAAAGCTTTCGAAGAACTACTTCGAACTGTTTTAAAAACATCCTGTTCATGTGCGATTATTTCTAGAACGTCACTTAATTTGGCATTCATTTCAGGATAGGCTGATCCTAATGTATCAACCACAACGGGTATAAGTTGTGGTAGAAGATTGGCATTTTTGAAAACGTTTTCTGATGTTAGAATAGCTTTTCGTAAAACACGTCTTAGTTTTTGACTGCAAAAGATAAAAATAGTCATACAAATTAAAATCCTGAAAAATGAGTTTGATCGTCCTACTTTTGATCAGGAAGCATTCCATCGGCTATACACGCAGTTATCATTCTCGAATGGTCAGCTAATATTCTGTATCCAGTGTCGAGAGATTGTCTCTCTGTTTCTGTTGGAAACAAGCCTCTATATTCAGGCACTTTGCAGATCTACAAACGCGAGATTTTTTTTACCTTTTGATTTTTTAAAAGCTTTTCCTAATACGAACCTTTTGTGTAGTTTCAAAAATTGGGGTAAATAAATCAGTGTCATAGTTGGAACTCTTATTTTGTAGAATCGCCGCTAAGCGCTCAAACCCCATTCCGGTGTCAACATGCTTCTCTGGCAATGCCTCTATAGTGCCATCTGAATTTCTAAGGAGATAAAAATATATAGTTTGTTTTTGTACATATCAAAATAATAAAAGAATCTGGCTTTTCAGGCCGAAATAATAAGGACAAATTTAAGCCACCTGTTATACTGTATAAACACAATATTCCATAGTTCTGTAAGGTCGGGTCTTCCGGCGTTAACAAGTTTAGCTCGGTCTTCTTTTGTCGAAAGATCTGGCCTATGATCAATGTGAATTTCTGTACAAGGACCACATGGCCCAGTCGAACCCATCTCCCAGAAGTTGTCTTTGCTCCCAAAGGGAAGAATTCTCTCTGCTGGAAATCTTCAATTTTTTTTACTTTGTGATTAAACAAAAACTAAATTAAAATAGTTCACCCCAAACTTCTCCAGATCTCAAAACACTCGGTATCAGCTGGCAAACCTAGAGTCTTATCTCCAGCAAAATATGTTACGTATAACCTTGAAGTGTCTATTCCATAGGGGCCTTTCAGCAACTCCAAGGCCATTTCACAAGCCTCTCTCTAAATTGACAGAGCGTTACTATGAGTAATACATACTCCATTCCTGTAGTCAATAATAGTTTACCTTGAAGTAATCTCCAAATGACCAATTGCCCAACATCTCAAAGAACGTATGATGATAGCCATCCTGTCCAACGATAGACAAATCATTATGTTTCCCACCAACCCGAACGCATTTTTGTGAATTTGCAACTCGTTTACTTGGTGGAACAGTCTTCCCCAGGAATACAGATTTAAACTAGACGACGACAGTGACGAATTGTGTTTGAGTTTTGATTCATCTATTTTTATAAACTTCTTACCTGATTCATTCCAGCATTTACGAATGCCACAGTTGGATCACATAATGGAACCACCGGACTCGACCTAACAAACTTATGACCATGACTTTCTGTGAAATATTCAAGGAATGTCTTTCTAATTTCAGCTGAAGAAATAATTCGATTCAGTTTTCTAGACGAGGAATACATTCTTATATAATTTTGTTTGCAAAACTTTAACAACATGCCCATAAACCATAAAGAATTTTATTTTTAATTCATAGAAAAATAAAATAAAACGAAAAAATCAAAATTTTGTAGATTTTGAGTTTTTTTATATGGCCGGTATATGAAATTTATTTGACAGTTAGTGTCAATTTTATGGGATGTGTTCAAAAATGTAGCATGAAATAGAGTATGTGGTGTAAAGAAAGAACTAGTTATGTTTGGAAGTTGAAATCAAAAAGACTCTAGTAAAGATATAAATCCTCGGTAGCTATATTGGTTTGCCTACAAACTAAACCGGAAACGGACCTCATAAAGTAATTCATAGTGTGCGTGAAAACACTCACACTAAGACACAATTAATGAGGTCCGGTGCGTGGAAATTAAGTTTATCAGTTATTTGAATTTCACATTTATTCATGGACATAATGTCAAAATTACAAATACAACAATGTAAACAAATGGGTTTTGGAAGGTGATACGTACGAAGGATTTATATCTTCATTAGAGTGTTTTTCGTTGAAATATTCTGAGAATTTTTGAAAGCTTTTGAGAAATTAAAAAATTTTAATTAATAATTTGAATTTGAACATAATTTTTTTTGAATTATGTAACTCAATAAAAATAACTCCACGACTTTCATCTTAAAGGTCTTGAATCGTATGTGGAGCATTAGCATAAAACTTATACAGGTTAATTTTCAAAAAGAAATAAAATGGATAAAGTTGAATGTTATGACCAGGAATTTAGCTTTTTATTAAAGATATGGGTTTGTCAGTATGTTTTAAAACTAATTTTGGACTATTGATCGCTGTGATTGGCTCGAACGTTGCAAATTGTGTGCTCTTTTCATTATTAAATGTCACACCAAGTGACAGCTTTCAAAAAACACTCGATGTTTTACGTGACATTTACAAAACAAAAACACAAACATTGAAATAATATACTTATTTTAGTTTATTTTTTGATTTGTGCAAGGTTGTTTTTTTTTTCTTGAAAGTGGTACTCTAGATTTTGACCTTAACCAAACTGGATTTGAAAACAAATTTGATTAACAAGAAGATTTGACGTTAATCAATTTTGTCGGTTGAAAAATACACTAAATTATATTCTGACCTTCAACATTTACATAGGATTCTTTGATTTAGTGAAGACAACGGTCGAAAAAATATTTGGTGTTTTTTTAGGTGCATGAAAAGTTTGGTTATTTTGTATCAATGGTTTGACAGCTAGAAATGTCAATTCATGAATTCCTAACAAGTTGCTAAAAGACTATACCTGTTCTTGAAATTTATAGAGCACTTCGTTGGAAGATCAATTTAATGTAAAATTAATTTGGTGATAGGTTTATTTTCAGAAGTGCTCCTATTCACTGAGCCTCTCGTTTTTGCTTTGTTAAATTATATGACTTTATGTTGAACTTCTCGCAACTCTTAAAGTGAAAGCCAACATTTTAGGCTCCATTGACACTATGATAATTTTGTAGAAGGTCTTTTTTCAGTGAATGTTTAAGCTTTTCACTTATCGCAAAAAAATCAAATTTTTCAAAAAATTGCTTTATGAAGTTAGGCCTTAAACAAACAACCAACCGAAATTGCTCAAGACAGTCTGAATGCTTTCATTCCACACCTGAACTCCAACTGTCATTCGCTTGACAGATACCAATTGTCACCGAGAAATAAATGGCGTTTATTTGTGTAAGGAAAACCAAACCAGACGCTATTTTAAAAACAATTCCAATTAATCTGTTAATTTTATATTTCTCATCCTATTTGTTCATTTAAACATGTTCTTAGTGTAAAATAATTGTTCTTAGTTCTTTATTAAAATAAATTTGCCATCCTTAAAAAAGGATTTATTGTGAGAAAAAGATCCAACAAGAAACTTGAATATGTTAGCCAGAAGAGGCGGCAAAAGAATCAGGATGGATGATCCTCCTCCAGATTATGAGGACGAAAGGTAAACATAGAAACACATTCACGTCTTATTAAATTTAAGAATGAGCTCATTATCTGGGATTTTCTATTAGGGAGCCTTTAAATGAAAGTGTTTCGGATGGAGTTGAGGGTGAAAGTCCCACAAAACGTATGACTCGTCTGAGAGCTCGAGGAGGAGTCCGAGACAAGCCCCCGATTATTGACGACGATGAAGATGATTTCTTTGCTCCCGTGATTAAGAAACGCAAACAAGCATTACCCGCCAAGCCTCCCAGAGAGAAACGTGAACGTGTCGAACGCGTACGAAAAGTCGATGAAGACAAAGAACAGGAGCGTATTGATAAGGAGCGCGATGTGACAACAGATGAATCCAGTCTCTACTATATTGTCCGTCATTCCAAAGCTGCCATTGCCGTAAGTTAAAATTATCATTCTTAATTTCCATTAAAAGACAATACATTTCTTCAGAGCATTGTCGATGACTGGATTGAGAGCTACAAACAGAATCGAGACACTGCATTGATAGCTCTGATGCAATTCTTTATCAATGCCAGTGGGTGTAAGGGTAGAATCGCAGAAGATATGCCACACCCAATGGAACACACGGCAGTTATTCGTAAAATGACTGAGGAATTCGATGAGGTTAGTTTTATACCAAAGAAACACATCAACATGTGTATTTATTGTTTTGATCATGTTCTTCATTTTAGGAAAGTGGTGAATACCCACTCATAATGCCAGGTGCCCAATGGAAGAAGTTTAAAATGAATTTCTGCGACTTTGTGCAAACATTGGTTAAACAATGCCAATACTCGATTATCTACGATCAGTTTCTGATGGACAATGTAATTTCCTTGCTCACAGGACTTTCGGATTCACAAGTTCGAGCATTTCGTCATACAGCAACGTTGGCAGGTAAATTGAAATAAGAAGAAATAAGACTTTGTTTCAGCGTTTAGGAATCCACGATTTTGACCAGGATTTTTGTTACATTTAAAAACGAAAAATTGGAAGCAAGGAAGCGTTTTGTCCAATTTTTACGCCACCTGTTATATTTCTTTTGGGAATGAAAACTGGTTAAAAGTATCAGACCCATAGTTAATTTTGAGCTGCAAAGAATTTCTAAGGAGAAAGGTTAGATTCCAGTTTTTCCCATATTGGAAGGACCAAAATTTTGCATGACCAAAAGTTAACCAACAAATACCACAATGTCCCAAAGGCAATAAGAATTTTTGGCATTTCGTAACAAACTAGGAATTTTTCTTCTTCAAAAAAAGAAAATCTCCCTTAAATTATCGACCATTTGCACTAACGTGCCTCCTTTTCAAGGAATGAAAACTGTGATCAATTTTGATCTTAAGAAATATCTTGAGAAACAAATGGTTATTAATGACCGGTTTACCTCACCTAAAGGTGCAACAAAGCTTTACATCGTTTTGGAGAAAGTAAGATTATTGCATTAGATATTTCGAAAGCATTTGATAGAGTCTGGCGTCATAAAACCTTCTCGAAAATGCGTGCATTACGCTTATTAGGCTTTGATTAATCTCTTCGTCGTCGGGTTAGTAACTACCTTTCGAACTGTTTTAATTCAAGTAGTATTAGACGGTAACTAATCTGATATCCACAAACGCTAATGTGCCTCAGAGCTCCGTTTTGTCTCCCAAACTCTTCCTTATTTTTTTAATGATCTTTTATCTGAAACTTCTAATCCATTAAACTGTTTTCCTGATGAGAGTAACCTCAGCTTTCGTATTCGTTTCTAGATTCTCAGCTTTATAATTTGGATGTGGGTTACCAACGTCAGCGTATGATAGCTCACTAAATTCTGATCTTCTGATCCATTGTAGAATCAAAAATCATGTAGAATTTAATGCTTTGAAAATAACAACAAAATCTATTGTCGCAAATTCGACTGCTCAAAACTTTTTTTTTACTGAAGCGTTTTGTCCAATTGCTTCATCATCAGTAGGGACTTCGTTTCACTTATGAATCATATTAAACTCATATCCCCCCTTACCTTCTCTTATCTTATAATTTTGTAATCCTATTTTTTAAATTAAAGCCATGAAGTTGATGACCGCTTTAGTTGACGTGGCTCTCTTGGTATCGTCTAACTTTGAAAATGCTGCAAAACAATATGAAGCTGAAAGAGTAAAAGTAAGTTCAATAGATCGACCTTAATCCATGATTCTTATATAACATTTTCTGCTAGACTCGCGACCGCAGAGCCACAGATCGTCTTGAGTCGCTGATGACAAAACGAGCTGAACTCGAAGAGAATATGGATGAAATCAAGAATATGTTAACTTATATGTTTAAATCAGTCTTCGTCCATCGATACAGGTACCTTTTAATAGCTCTCTTTTAATCGACAATGATTTCTCAACCTTCTGAACTTAAAATTCCAGAGATACTCTGCCGGATATCAGAGCTATTTGTATGTCAGAAATCGGCGTCTGGATGGACAATTATTCACAGAATTTCTTAGATGATTCCTATCTAAAGTACATCGGTTGGACTTTGCACGACAAAGTTGGTGAAGTGCGTCTGAGGTGTCTGCAAGCCTTGCTACCACTTTACGAGAGAGATGCCCTCAAGGGAAAACTTGAGCTATTCACTTCCAAATTTAAGGATCGAATTGTTGCAATGACATTGGACAAGGAATTCGATGTGGCCGTTCATGCTGTCAAACTTGTTATAAGCATTTTAAAGTAAGGAAACTTAGAAAATGGTTTAATTGATTTTTACAAATGTAACACTTTGATTCTGTCTTCAGAATTCACCCTGACATCTTGGCGGACAAAGACTGTGAAATTGTTTATGAATTGGTGTATTCTTCCCATCGCGGTGTCGCTCAGGCTGCAGCTGAATTCTTGAATGTACGTCTGTTTCATTTGACACCCGACATGGAGGAAGTAAAGACCAAACGTGGTAAATTACGTCTACCAAATACACCTCTGGTCCGCGATCTGGTTCAGTTTTTCATTGAATCAGAACTGCATGAACATGGAGCGTATTTGGTAGATTCCTTCATTGATAACAATGCCATGGTTCGAGACTGGGAGTGTATGACCGATCTGCTGTTGGAGGAACCAGGACCAAACGAAGAGCAATTGGACAACAAACAAGAATCCACTCTGATTGAAATTATGGTCAGTAGTGTGAAGCAATCGGCCACTGGAGAGGCACCAGTTGGTCGAGCAAGTAACAGAAAAATCACTTTGAATGTCAAAGAAGTTAAGGCGATTCAGGACGAAAAAGTCAAGCTCACCGAACACTTTATTCTCACACTGCCTCCGATGTTGGAGAAGTATCAGGCTGATAGTGAGAAGTTAACGAATCTTCTATCGATTCCACAGTACTTTGAATTGGATATCTACACAACTTCCAGACAGGAATCGAATCTGCAGGCTCTACTGGACAAAATGGGACAGATAATGTCAAAGCACACTGATCGAGATGTCTTAGAGACTTGTGCCAAAACTCTGGAGTATCTTTGCTCCGAAGGAAGTGCCACCTACACTCGATGTGATGTAGCTCGATCGAATATCATCGATAATTGTGTTAATAAGTATAAGGATGCCATCGATGAATGGCGTAATCTTATTGCAGGTAAAAGCTTTCGAGGTCTTTGACATTTTTGTATTTCTATTATATTCTCGAATTCTAGGCGAAGAGCTTCCAAATGAAGATGAGATTTACACAATCATCATATCTCTGAAAGTCGTATCCATATTGTTCTCCTGTCACAATCTGAATCCATGGAACCTTTTTGATTCTCTCTATCAAGACATTGAGGAGAGTCAATCAAAGGAGAATCCTGGACGTGGACTGCCAAATGAAGCTCTGGCTTATTGCATTGAAGCCTGCTATTTCTCCCTCACTTGGGGCTTGTATTATTTGGAGAATCAATGCGAGAGTTCAAGTGTCCAGAGTGGATGTGCGGAGTTGAAGACAAATTTACACAAATATATGAACGCGTGCTGTGAATTGACTCGTGATGGTCCAACCCAACAGATTCAAGAATCGGTAAGCTTTGGAAGACGTTCCCCTTCTGTATGGAAATTTTATGACATAAACAAATTTTAGGCTTATCAATCGGTTTGTGATCTTCTCATAATCTTCTCGGATCAATTGTCCACAAATGAAAATGAGCACGTCAGAACTCTGGAATATAAATCTGCTTTAGACGAGCAGTTGATTTTAAACAACTTTGTCCAGCATTACGTCTTCTCCCTAAAACCAGAAGGTAATCAATTTTTGCAAAGCAACTTAATATATACTTATTTTGAGGTAACCAACAGAATGTCACGATGAAACTCGCATCGAGGAGCTACATAAAAAGAGGAACTTCCTGGCATCTTACTGTAAACTTATCGTTTACAATATCATTCCCACAAAGAGTGCAGCTGGACTGTTCAAACATTATGTCAGAGTAAGATTGATTCTTCTTGCATTTAATTCCCTGAATCTTTACACTTGGTTCAATTATTTTTCAGTGCTACAATGAATATGGAGACATAATTAAAGCCACCTTAGGAAAAGCGAGAGAAATCAACAAGGTTAACTTCTCGTTAACGCTTTTGTTGAGTTTAATCGCTGTCTTCAAGGAGCTTCAAACGCAATCGGAAAGTGGAATCATCCCCAAATCGTCTCATGATTTTAGCGAGTTAAAAGAATTGGCCAAAAGATTTGCTCTTACATTTGGCTTTGATGCTATAAAGAATCGTGAGCCAATTATTGCATTACATAGAGCTGGGATTCTCTTTGCAGTTCATGATATTCCCGAAGATCCATCAGCTGCACCAACTCGACTTTTGTTCTTGGAAATACTAAATGAATTCAATAATAAGCTACTTAAGCAGGATAAGAAGGTTATTTTGAATTTCCTTGATCGACGAATATCACCGGGGATGCCTTCGAGCAAAGCCGAAGAATGGCAACCCCTGGTTTTGTACCGAAATTCTTTGCTTCATGGTGAAACTGATCAGCCACCACCAGTGGCTACAAAGAAGGCCTATCATAGAAAACGACGAGATCATGGTAAGATTTTGAATGTTTGTATTTTATGAATATTTTACTTAATGGAAAGAAATTATTTCTTTCAGATGACGACGACGATGATGATTATGATGACGATTTAAATGACCCAGACTTTAGGGGATAAAAGGAGTTTATTTTTTAAATTTACAATCTTAATAAATTGAGAATTTTATTTTAATTATAATTTAGTTAAAATTGAAGTTAAAATAATAAAGTTGAGGATTAAGATCATAAAAAAAAATTCTATTAAGAATAAAAATCATATTTTTAATTCTAATTAATTTCTTCATTTTCTTACCGGATTTATAAAGACCAAATTATTTATCATTAATATTTTGGACAGTGTAAGCTTCCCCTTCAATTTTGACATTTCTGCCATAGTAAAAGTGTCAAAAAATCAATGTGTGTCAATTATCCACCAGATACCGTAATCGGCGCAAATAAGTTGAAATATCGTTTTCCTCTTTTATATGAAATAAAACTATTTTCGAAGAAGTCGTATTTTTGAAAGTGAAAGCTTATTTAAAAATTGACAAAAAGATTTTGCAAATATTAATCTAAGTAAAAAAATAAGCATCAAATTGACGTCGCGACATGACGTTTTTTTTTTTTGAAACAATATTTAACTTGTCAACATAACGGTTCTTACAGAATTGGTACAAATAGATTTTCTTCTATCCATTTTTCAAATGTTTTCATTTTATGCACCTTTACACATATTTCTTCAACTGAATCAAGTAGTTTCAAATGATTAGGTTTCTATATCAAACTAATTTTGGAAACACATTTTAATGAAAATTTGATTTGAATTTTCAAAACAATCACACCGATTACCGAATCCGATGAGTAGGCTGCAAAGGGAGCCAAATGTCAATTTTGACATTTCTATTATATTAAAAATGCCAAAAACTCAATCTGAATCCAAGCCCAACTCATATGTTGAATTCTGTAATCGGGTTAAAAACCTATAAACATAACGGTTTTTATATAATTGTCAAAATAAATATTTGTTCTAACTCGAATTTGACTGTCAGATCCTAAAAAACATCAATTTGTCAATTTTTGATTAAAAATAATTCAAAAAATTGTCCGTGATAAAAATCTAACTACAAACACACAATAACTTTTTAAAATAAATAACTTTTACCCAAAATTAATTGAAACAGCTGAAAATTCCGATTTATACTAAAGCAGTTTCAAATGAATAAGTTTCTATGTATATCAAACTCATTTTCTTCTTCTGAAGTGCATCAAAGAAATTCGATTGAAAATTTGAAAGCTACACACAATTCTAGTGTAAAATGCATCCCTCTAGTAATAAATGCATCTCAACAGAAACGAACTGTCAAAGCTACGATGGAAAACGAACTTTCAAAATTTGTATACGAATTTTATCTGTAGAGTAGATAAACTCATCTTAGAAATTTATTGCGGAAGATGACATCGTAGACCTGATAAACTGAAAAAAGACGTTTTATGATACTTTAAAAGAAAACATTTCCAAAACTGTTAAGCTGGTGATTTACTGACGAACAAAATGGCTAGTCAACTTCATTTCATTTATTGGATCATTAAAGGGTATTTAAGCTACCAAAATGTTGAAAATTCAATTGATTCTGGCGATCTTTATAGCCAATTTGCTTGGCTCAGCAATATGGATATCTAAACAATTAAAAGTCCTGGCCACTTTAAACCGACCAATTATTATACAAAAAAAAGAAGGCGAATTTTAAAGTCTTAAATTACAGCCCTGAAAATAATGTTTGCCCTGTGTTATCCTTTGAATTTTGCACCGGCATTTTTGACTATTGAAAAAGTCATTTAACCAGAAATAAGCTTCATCACTAAACACCTTAAAACGGAAGAAGTGCTTTACGAACTTCGCCAACAGATTTTCTTTGTTCATAGTTGGTAGCGTTATTGCTGGCTTTTAACAATTTGTGATGAATTGCCAAGCCTTAGGGTTTAGAAATGTCAACACATTTTGACATTCTCAATTTTCAATCGATAGAAAACAACTATCCAAACTTCTTATTCAACTAAAAAACATCTTAAACTTTTTTTTTTACAAATGATTCGTAAAATTGAAAAAAGTTGATGTGACATCGGCTTAACTGCATCGAATTCAACTGAAAGCACAACGACTACATTCAGTGATCAAAATGTTTCCAAGTGCCAGAAACAGCTGACTCATTTGACATTTCGTCATGCATTTTTCGTGCTACTCCAATATTTTGAGAACGTAAGCAAATTTGGCGTCTTGTGGTTGTGTTGTTAAACGCATTCCGTTCGTTCCCCCGAACCATTCTAATAATTTGGCTATTCCAGGCAAAACCGTAACAAAACGAGGTTCGAGTCTTTATTTATTTATAAACACAAATTTAATGTAAATAAATTATAGAACAACATTCCTTTCCATCATCAATTAAAAGTGCATTAATTCATTCATCAATTCAGTGAATTTAGACCTTCCTTCTTTTGTCCACATTCAGTTTTTCTTCTTGCTTTATTGATTGCTCATCCACCTCAACACTCGTACTAGAAACCGTTCCATTCCATATTAAGATTTTCGCCGACGTCATATAATATAAGTTTTTCAGAAGAAGAAAATTGCACTATTTTCTGCGTTTTGTATTTTGTTTTAAAGTTGTGCATAACATTATGATGTAGTTATGAGTATTTTGGTTCAAGTTATTCGCCTCGCTAAACTCGATCCTCTTCCGGTGGTGTTCAGTCATAAAAGACAAAGGTTCTTCAACCAGTGGAGGTCGTCTTTCAAATCATATGCAACTTGGGTCAGTGGGAAACGTGAAAAATCGAAAACACGTGTGCTTCACCCTTTTTTCTCATATCTTTTCTTTTATTTGTTTTTTTTTTTATCTTCTTGGCTTGCTTGAGTTTCCGTTGAAATTTCGTCATACAAACCTTAGAGTATGACTGTATCGTAAGAACCTCTGCAGCAGCAGATACCCCTCCCAATTCACAAATAAATCGATTTCCATTCATTCTGCGTAGTTGCCTTGTCCTATCCTAACCTGATTTTGTGAAAGAAAACTAACAAACTCATATTTTTTCAGGCAACAAAAATGAAAAAGGAGAAACAAAAGAACGCCGCAGCAGCTGGAGGTGGAGATTCGTCGAAGAAAGTCAAGGAGCTCAATCCTTGGCCGGCATACATCGAGGAGAGAAATGTGTTGTGGGAAAAGTGCAAGAAAGAGTACGCCGATGAGCTTGCGGCCAAACCCAGAATTCCAATTAAGGTAACCCTTCCCGATGGCAAGGAAGTCGATGCCAAGGCTTGGGAAACTTCACCCTACGAGGTAGCCAAGGGTATCTCCCAGGGTCTGGCCGACAACACAGTGATCGCAAAAGTGAATGGTGTCCTTTGGGATCTTGACCGTGTGCTGGAGGGAGACTGCACATTGCAATTGCTTAAATTCGACGATCCAGAGGCTCAGGCTGTCTTCTGGCACAGCTCGGCGCATATGGTAGGCGAAGCCATGGAACGAGTCTATGGTGGACATCTGTGCTACGGACCTCCAATTGCAGATGGCTTCTACTACGACATGTTCATCGAGGGTGATGGCATCTCCACCAACGACTACCCCGTCATGGAGAATATCGTCAAACAGATTGCCAAGGAGAAACAACCTTTCGAGCGTCTCGAGATGAAGAAGTCCGATCTGCTGGAGATGTTCAAGTACAACGAGTTCAAGGTGCGTATCCTGAACGAGAAGGTGGACACAGAGACTACAACAGTATACAAGTGCGGGCCACTTATTGATTTGTGTCGAGGCCCACACGTCCGCCACACAGGCAAGGTGAAGGCATTGAAGATCACCAAGAACTCTTCGACCTATTGGGAAGGCAAAGCTGATGCAGAGACTCTGCAGCGAGTGTACGGCATTTCGTTCCCCGACACAAAACAACTCAAAGAGTGGGAGAAACTTCAGGAGGAGGCAGCCAAGCGAGATCATAGGAAAATCGGTCGCGAGCAGGAGTTGTTCTTCTTCCATGAACTCTCGCCAGGGTCGTGCTTCTTCCAGCCGCGGGGCGCCCACATCTACAATACTCTGATGAACCTCATGAAGAGCGAGTACAGGAAGCGTGGCTTCCAAGAGGTGATCTCTCCAAACATCTACAACTCAAAGCTTTGGCAAGTCTCTGGACATTGGCAGCACTACGCTGAGAATATGTTCTCCTTCGAATCGGAGAAGGAAACATTCGCACTTAAGCCGATGAACTGTCCCGGGCATTGTTTGATCTTCGACACCAGGAATCGTTCGTGGAGGGAGTTGCCTCTTCGTATGGCCGACTTCGGTGTCCTTCATCGAAATGAGTTGTCTGGAGCTTTGACTGGATTGACTCGAGTGCGTCGTTTCCAACAGGACGATGCGCATATCTTCTGTGCTCCCGAACAGATCAAGAGTGAAATGAAGGGAGCACTGGATTTCCTTCGCAGCATTTATACAATCTTCGGATTCTCCTTCAATTTGGTGTTGTCCACACGCCCAGAGAAGTACTTGGGAGAATTGGAAGTGTGGAATGAAGCTGAAAAGGCTTTGGCCGAATCCTTAGATGAATTCGGTCTGCCCTGGAAAGAGAATCCCGGCGATGGAGCTTTCTACGGTCCAAAGATTGATATTACCATCCATGATGCTTTGAAGAGATCCCATCAATGCGCCACCATCCAATTAGATTTCCAGCTCCCCATTCGATTCAACTTGAACTACGTTTCCGAATCTGGTGAGAAGAAGCGTCCAGTTATCATTCATCGAGCCATTCTCGGCTCCGTCGAGCGTATGATTGCTATCCTCACAGAGAGCTACGCCGGTAAATGGCCCTTCTGGCTGTCACCCCGACAAGTGATGGTCGTTCCAGTTGGACCACAATTCGATGAATATGCTCAATCGGTAAAGGATCAACTCCACAATGCTGGATTTATGGCCGAAGCAGATCTCGATGCTGGAGATACCATGAATAAGAAGATTCGTAATGCTCAGTTGGCTCAATTCAATTTTATTTTGGTTGTTGGTGAGAAGGAACGCTCCTCGGGCACTGCAAACGTCCGTACTCGAGATAACAAAGTTCATGGAGAATTGTCGATTGCCGATTTGATTGTCAAACTAAATAAGATCCGAGATGAATTTATCTTGAATGAGGATAACTTTTAAATAATAAAACCAGAACATTGTTACACAAACACACATAATAATTATATTTATGAAAATGAAATATTCTTAATAAATTATTTGTCAAGCTTCATTTTTTGGCCAATTGGTGGCTGAATAAAATAGGAAATTGTTGTTTGCTTTCTTTGATATTTATAATTTTTAGTTAATGAGTTAAATGGTAAGAAAAATCGAAACCAATCTCCTGGGGAGCACAAAGGAACCGTGTGAGTTTTCGGCTAATGTTACTATAACTTTTCCTTCATCACCATCAAGTTCTGGAACACCGGGGGTGATAACTACGTCTTCTCGTAGTCCTGTTCAATTCCAAGTTTTTTCAAACTCGCTGTGAATAATAGGTCGGTATTTACCCTCGACATTCAACACCTGTTGAATTTGTCCTCGGTCTCAAAAGTTTTTCATCAGGAATCTTTAGCATGCGGCGTAGACAGTGGTTTGAAAAAGACTGCAAACTCTAGAGATATGGTATTCAAGACTCTAGAATTTGAAGGCATATAAGAGAATGGACTGGACTATTTAATGGAAGCATCCCAACTTAGAACGTAAAGATATTGATATGAGAATTTTAAGTTCTTTTACTGTCGAAAGCGTCCCGAATCTCGACAGAGTACTGACATTGTCGAGTAGGTTTTCCTCTACTTAACCGTTAATAGGAGTTTTCTTCGTTCCACCTCAAACCTGTCGAATGATCACGTTATCGCCACGCTTAGATCATTGCAGATCCATTGTGATACCTTAAAGTATTGAACATTCATAAAATTAAATGATTAAACCTATGATATCTATGAATTGTCTTATTCCTAACCTAACCGGCTGTTTCCTAAAATATCTTCGAGTTCTTCAAGATTTTTGAAGAAGTGTCTTGTTAAGAATTTATTTCTAGCGTGGCAATGTCTTTATGTTCTTCCTTATCTCTGCCGATATCATCGGTGGTAAGCCGTATTTTCGTCTTATGGTAACCCAACCTGTTGTGCCTCGTTAATATGCTTACAAGCAGTCATACAGATTTGTTGTCCAGATGCATAATGGAACAGGATCTTGTTTCGTCAAATTTGGGCCAGTTTCCTGGCCGTGACACAGGTCTTAAGGCGCTTCCATCTTTCGTTGGTGTCTTTAAGTATCTTGTTACCAATGATGATTTTTAATTCACAGGATGATGTGCCTAAAGTTGGTTCAGTGTTGTACCTATCATCGGCAGCTCTGTTGTTTCCAGGTACCCAGCACATTCTAATGTTATGTTATGAGTTAAGAACCGTAAGTCCGTATTGTTGACCGACTTGAGCTTTTTATTTATTATTCATGGAAGGGAAGTCGAACCAGCGTTGTCGATCCTTGGGTAATGTGGATCTTTGAACCGCTTTATTTATAGTGTCTGCTCTTTGCAGTCTGTAAAGAGGAGGCGTTCTTTTTTGTCAATTGTCTTCAGTTAGGGGCTTAGGCTGCTTCGGGTTCTTTAGACTGCTAAGAAGCTATTGGGGCTTTGACCGAACTTTGCCAATCCAGAGGATTCTGTTATCCTTTCTATGTCTTTCCATACATAAGATTGGCTTTCCTTTTCAAAAAACTTTGGTCTGTTTTATTTCCCTTGTACCTTTCTGCGTCCAGGTCACGATAGCGTATTTTTTTCGGTCCTGTAGCAGAGTTTGAGAACGTTGATGTCTGCATCAGAGTCATCGGGCCCACAAAAGGATAAATAATAATCATCTTCTAGAACAAGATTATCCTCATCCGATGACATCAATACCACGTCTGCTTTCACAACACTTTCGTAAGAAGTTAATGAGGTACTTAGAAAGGTCCCCATGTGCTTTTGGAAGGTGCTCATCTGCTTTAGGAAGGTGCTCATCTGGTTTACGAAGGTGCTCATCTGATTTACGAAGGTGCTCATCTGCTTTAGGAAGGTGCTCATCTGATTTAGGAGGGTCCTCATCTGCCTAAGGAAGATCCTCATCTGCTTTACTACCATTTTAAGTACATGATTTGATTTTGTTGTTTCTGTCATTGGTGACTTGTCCCATTTCGAGACCAAGTCACCGCCGATAGCCGTGACTTATATCGACTTTTGAGTGTATATCCCTACCAGATATATTTTATTCTCTATTTCTAATTCCATATAGCTTATTATAGATGGACGTTATTTTTTGGTTTTCTTGGTTGCCTGGTACTGGAGATAGATTGCCCCCACAAAATCAAGATGCATCCAAGATGAAGGGTAAGGGGGGGGGGTCATCATACTTACGGACGCCAAACCTCTCTTGAAAATAAAGTTTGTTGAGAAAATAAAACAAAATAAATTTTTCAAAAATAAATTAATTTTATTCACATTCTTCTTCTTTATCATCTAAAAACATATTTATCGCAGCTCCTTTAACCATTATCCGCTCTCCTGCATCTCTACTTACAGTTCCAGTCTCCTCTTTGTGGCTCAGTTTGCAATAAGTAGTTTTTTTTAAGTGTTTTCCATATTTGGCTATCACATTCTTCAGACACTCATCTTCCGTCGTATACATGATTACAACAGCTTCTTTTCGATAATAGTTTCTTCTCCTTTTGAGGCTGCAGATTTGATGAATCAGTTCTTTGAATGTTCCTTCTTCATAGAAAGAGAAAGACTTGTTCAGTTTCATTACTACAATCAGATCTTGACTAGGAGCAATTGCAATATTCAAATCGGTGTCCTTGGGAACTTCATATGATATAACAAGATCTTCCAGTGTGATGTCCTTCTCCTCTTCTAAATCTTCCCCTTTTATCAACAAATTCAATTCTTCTTCTGTTAAGTTTTCCAAAATCAACTGTTTCTTATTGGAATTCGAATCCTCTTTGAGATTAACGTTCCTCGTAATTCCAAACTCTCGATGATCCTCCGAAACCCTCATTTCAACTACATTCATCATCTTCAAAAACGACTTCTTAACGCCATCAATTCCTTCCCGTAGTTTCTCGTTGTGATGAATCACAACAACTTCCTGGACTTGATATTGGATTGGAATCATGTGCTTACCTCTGAGTGACTGTACAGTCTCCAATATGCTTTGCATTCGTTGAATATTCAATTCAAGTTCTGGTTTTATTACAGAGACGCAAGGCGGAAAAAGTCGAGCTCCGTGCATGGATTCCTCCCTTACATAAAATACCATCCATTTTTTGTGGATTTGATAGATGAACTCCGTCAGGAATGGAGCCACTGGAGCTAGGACGAGACACAGTCTATAGATGACATTGAACAACATACTGGTGCTAAGATGTATTGACGTCGAATTAATTGCTGTCTCTTTATCTTTCGGATTGGGTTCAGGACATCTCAATGGAATGTACCAGGCTTCAATTTGTCCCAGGAGCTCTATTAATTTGGGCAAAAACGAATTCACGCGGAAGGCATTCATTTCATCAATGTAGAACTTTAGAAGTGACTCGGTACGGGAAAGAATCCATTGGTCTAGTAGGTCCTGGGATTGATGATAAGTCCATTCCGAAACATATCCATAGTTCACCCAACTGGGACTTCCCATTTGACTCGTGCACTTATGGAAAATCCTGTAGAGTGGTTGAATCACAGTTTCGGCCATTTTTGCCACCCCTTCCTCCTTCACGGTGAAATTGGATTGTGAACAGTTGAGCATGTAAAGTCTGAAAGCGTCAGCTCCATATTTTTCACATAACCTCATCGGATCATTGCGATTGTGTTTGCGTTTGAGAACTTTAGATTCATTCGATTCCAGGGTCAGTCCATGGGTAATCACATTTCGAAATGGTGAAGGTCGCGCTAGAGCAGTTGCTAGAAGCACTGTTGTGTAGAACCATTCTCGGGTTTGGTCGTTGCCTTCAGCAGAAAAGTCGGCTTGGTCATATCTTTCCCAAATAAATGGCAAAGCTCCAGATTCGAACCATCCATCGAAAACATCATTAACCCTCCGAAGAGGGGGTTTGCCAGGAGTTCTTGAAGGGATTCGAATGAAATCAACATTTTCTCTATGCAAATCTGGGATATTTTTTTTCCCCGAAAGTTTCTTGAGCTCCTCGAGACTTTCGACACAAACAACTTCGTCACCGGACGGGGATGACCATATAGGAACAGGAGTTCCCCATTGTCCCCTACGACTAATTGGCCACTGGGCAAGGTGGTCCTCAATCCACTTGACTAAATCCTTTTCTGATATTTGTTGCTCGGGAACCCAATTTATAAAGCTCATGATATGCCTTAGAAAGTCTTCGACAATTTCTTCGACTCGAATAAACCAAGATTGAATGTTTCTTCTCTCAAGGGGAGTTCCCGACTTTGGGCAGTGGGGTTTCTTGTATTTGACTTCTTTGGTGTTGAGAATGGTTCCATTTTTAAGGAGTTCAGAAGATAAATTGGCGGAGCCAGTAATACCTGTGCTAGGTTCCTCATCGTCCGATTTTATTGGGTTAGTGTTGATTTGGAATTCCGAGTTTGGCGGAACATTCTCAAACAAAGGTTCACACTTGATCTTTGCCAGGGATTCACCCAGAACTTTTTCAATGACACTGTATTCGGATGGGTTCTTGAAAACGAATTCAAGACTATTTTCGGCGAGAATGAAAATCTGTTCTCCAACCTTCACTCGGACATACACCGCCTTGGGATTCACGCAGAGCCCCGAATTGAATGCCAACATCCAGGGATTCGATGTCCATATCAAGAGTTTTTCACTGGAATCAACTATTTTCAATGCAATTGTTGAGCCTATCTCAGAAACTTCCTTCAGATTCTCCTCAGCTTCAAATTTGGTAAAGTGAGAGGAGCAGACAGTTGAGTAGAAGAGGGGTTTTGTGTCTCGGTACACGAGACCTTGGTCGTAAAGCTGTTTAAACACTTTCCAAACCCCTTGCATGTATCTGTTGTCCGAGGTGCTATAATCTTTGTTCCAATCGACGCAGTGTCCTAGCCTCTGGAAGACGGACATCCATTCAACGGTGTGTTCCTGTCCAACTGTTCGACAATATTCATTATAGAGTTTAGCGTCACTTCTCTTCAAATTCTCTTCATGGGTGATTCCTAATTCTCTGTCCACTTCATGTTGAATGGGAAGATTGTGTCCATCCCAACGGAATATGCTGTCAACTCGACAATTCTTTTGATAGCCATAACGCTTCAACACGTCCTTAATCAAATTATTCAAAATCTGTCCAGAATGAGGATGTCCACTGCATGACACTGGCGCACTGTGATAGCAGAACTTACCATCGTTTTTCTCTCGGCGATTGGTCTTTATTTTGTGGAAGGTCTTCTCCTTGTGCCAGAATTTTATGATTTTAGGTTCCTCAATAAGATGATCGTAGACTTCGGGAATAGTTATGTTATGATGGAATCTAGTCATAGCCGCCACACTTTAGTTAGGTACTCTTTTCGTCGTGACTTCTTGATGAATCAATAGAATAACAATGAAGGTTTTGCTATCGGGTTTACCGAATTTATAGATAAGTTTCGATTTTGATTGCATTTTATTATGAAGTGATTAATTACAATTTTTGTAGTGGTTGGTGGAGGGGTGTTGGGTTTTGTTTATTGTTTTGAAATTTCAGAAATTTGCATTTTGTGATGAAATACAAGTATCCATCTAGCGGTAAATAGAATCAAAACGAAGAGAACGAAAAGGTCTGTTTGGCTTCTTGATTTAATTCAAAATTTCAACAAACCGAGTTTTTTCTCTGGTATTAGGCAGAATATTGAGTGATTCAAATCTGTAGAACTTTTAAGTAGCGAAAGGAGAGCTCATAAACAAGAGTAGTATCCAAAGAATACAATTTTAAAGAGAATATGTTAGGAAATTACCAGGAATTGTTTTTATTTAATTTGTTTCCATGTTTTCCTTTTTGTAAATTGAAGCCGAATGAAATAAAAATGAAGGAAGGGAGTTCGTTCGTAGATTATGGTCTAACTGTGTGTACATTTTCACATGCAGCAGATGGCGCTATATTTGCATTAAGGAAATGCAAAGCTCTGTCAAGCTTAACGAGAATAACTCTCCAAAATATTGGAAATATAAACTGGCAAATTGTCAATATGTCATTTGTTTTATTTTACCATTTATTTATTATATTTATCATAATTATTCAACCAAACATAACTGGAAAGGAATATAAACACAATTCACTATTTATTCTCACCTAGCAATCAAATTAGCTTTGCATTTCTTTTGAATTTTTGAGAAATTAAAGCATACAAATTCTGTTCTCAGATTTCTGACAGCAAAAGGGAACATTTTGAATGAAAAATGTTGTTAATATTTCTGAGAATACAAAAATCTCTGAGATCTTGCTGCTCGAGCTTGTTATCACTTATCTTGTTTATATTTTTTCCAAAAGTTTAAAAAAAGTCAATGTTTATAGAAAAAATTATGTTTCGTGTTTTGCATTCGTGGGTTTGTTTGTTTCGTATATTTATTGTTCACAAGAAGATTTCAATGAAATCTTTGTATTTAAAAAAATTGATTGATGAGTTTCGAATTTGTAAAATATAATATAATATTAAATTTAAAAAGAATGAATTCTTTCTCACTTTCCATAGAAAATCCCCTTTAAAAGTGATTCCTCAATAATCTTTTTTTTTACAAAAAAACTTTAAACATCTATTATTTTAATGTTTGACAAAATATACAAAATTCAAAAAACAAATTCCAAAGTTTCTCCATACTTCCTCTGGAGCAACAGAAGGACTAATAGCGTTAAGGAATAGATGACACCAACGCGAAGTTGGCTACTCACGGTCCAATACCTAGTAGGTCAGTGACTAAAAATCATTTGTTATAATTTTGAGACATAAATCTTGGAATCGGATACTACAGAAAGATTGATTTATTTTATAAAAAATCGATAATTTTTGACAATAAAAACATATATTCAAAATATATTTCAATGCTGAATCGAATTACACAATTGTATGTAATGTATTAATTCTGTATTGCAATAACAGCTCATTCACAATGGTGAGTGGTTTACTTCTATGACACAATAGAAAATACAAATTACTCATTTTGTTTGGTGTTTTAACAGCTTAAAAGCTTTGAATAAAAGTACAAGACTGACATATTGTTGGAATTGTGTGCAGCGTTGCCGCCGGGCTTCACGAAAGTGTAACACATTTTTTTAAAAAACGTAACAAAAGCGAAAAAAATGTAACAAATTGAAAAAAATGATTTAAATCAAAGAATGCTCTTGAACTCAATTTTTTATTTTCAATAGGAACATAAGTTTATATATGCTAGATCGAGAGATTGAGTTTGAATTTGAAGTGAAAGATAGCATGATTTCGAACTGAACGAGTTCGATCGAGTCGAATGAAGGTGATTTCAACTCAATTTAGGACGTAGATGTACAAATAGGTGGAAGTGTTGTTTAAGCGCACTTCACACTGATTAAAAAATCATAAAGTAAATTTTTAAAGAAAAAAAAAAGTTTAGAGAAAAAAGTGTAACAAAAAGAAAAAAAAAGTAACAAAGTAACAAATACAAACAAATTAAGAAAAGTGTAACACTTTTGTTACACTTGTAACATTGTGGCAACGCTGATTGTGTGGTAGATTATTTTTAAACGCGGCTAAGTCCAATTTTTCACTTTTTTCAATGTGGCTTCAATATGGACTTCCAATGTTTTAATAGTAGCTCGTTTGTTTGGCATAAACCAATCACTTAATGCTTCTCCAAAACTCCATTAATCGTTATCGAGAGGCTTAAGGTCACACAAATGAGGGCACCAGTAAGTAGAACCACTTCTGGAAATAAAGCTATCAATAAATTTTGCTATAAATTGCTTAGTCGCACTGTACGAAAAGTTGCTGCCTTGTTGGAACCTATTGTCATAAATGTTTAGCTGATTTATTTTTAGAAATATAAAATCACTCAGGATGGCTGAATTTCATTTGCCATACACCGCAACTACATATCTTCATTTCGAAACAAATATTGAGCGATGATTCTACCAACGTGTAAGTAGCACCTAACTGTCAGTTTTAGTTTATGTAATGGTGACTTGTTAATGGCTTAAAAATTTTCTTCGCTCAATATACATCAATTTTGCTTTTTAACGAATTTATTTAACCAGAAATGAGCCACCACAAAGTGGACGAAGGGCTCTATAAACTTCATGAACACATTTTTGTATAAAGTAAATTTTCACAAATTGGGAGCGCCATCAAAGAATTGGGCAGGTTCAGGCGACATAAGGGACTTAAAAGTAATTCAAGTTTCTATTATCTGATTGGCCAGTTGCCAAAAATTACCTTCCAATTAAGGCAACTTTATTGGAAAGTTGACTTGAAAGTTAGTCAAGAAAAATCTCCCTAACTATCAAGTCAAGTCTACTTCTATCAAAATGACAATTGATCATGTTTTTTCATTCAACTGAAAGCTGAACTTTCTTACTCTATGAATTATTTATTTTCTGAAAAATTTCATTAAATGTTTTATAAAAAAGGGTTTCTTCTCAAATTGCAAGATAAATAAATAAAATTACTTTACAATACAAAAGCAAACCGTGATGGACTTTAAGCTTGTCTGAAGATTGTTTTGTAGACAATTATTTAACACATAATGACACTTGAAAAACTTACTAGTTGCCTTGGTCCAAATTTACATTCAAAGAATGCAGTTGACTGCAAATGAAGTCCCTTATGTTGTCTGAACCAGACCATTCTTAATGAATTGTCAAACCTTACGAGAAACGTCAACACAGTTTGACGATCTTAACTGTCAAACTATAGACAACAACCACCGAAACTTCTTATGCAGCTAAGAAACACCCTATATATTGGTGATAATATCTTGAATGTATAGCAAATAAAAAGTATAAATACGCCTAAGTATTTGTATTGCATTTTGACATACTGATTTTTGACGCTTTGATTCAGAGAATGTTAAGAATTCATATGTTTTCATCTAATTATTAAGTTTTTATGTGTTTTCAATCTCATTTCAAAAATTAGTTCTTGAAACTTCACTTATTATTCTTCCATTCTTAAGTAATTAAGGTGTGCAGATTACCTATACCATGCATACTTATTCTCATTCTGCATAAATTAAAGCAGATCAACTCATAACTTTCAAACTAAATGTCTACCACCAGAGAGCAACCCCTATCTAATCGGAAATAGTAACTGCTATTAAACTATATATTCTATTCTACCCAAAATCCATAAACGTAGGTAGACATAGGTAGTACCTATGTATACACACAAAAGACTGCCCTTTTACTTAAATAAGCATCTCTTCTATATAATAAACATAATTCTCAACAAGCTACATTCTGGAAATAGAAAAGCCATTAAATCACTTGCTGCTTTTTTCCCTATGGTCGATTAAGATATCGGGAGGTTATAAATATAGGACATTCTCTTACGCACCTATTTACAAAATAAAATAGGGAAAAAAGATAGAGTTCCACAAATCACAAAGATTCCTGGAAGTAGAATTTATGCCACTATACTCTTCCTTCGACGATACAAAAGCCCAACTTCCGGATATCCGGTAACTCTTAAGTAGGTTCGTGTAAGGGTGGTTCGTATTTATATTTAATTATTTCCCAGATAAAAATTATTGTGTTTAATTTTTTTGTATTGAAATGAATTTTAAAGCTTACAATTTTTGTTCCATAATTTTAATAATTTCTTCATGAATTTCATGATTTATTTTTACTAAATTTTCGAGGAAAAAGTACTGAATAAAAAGATTTTATAGGAAGTTTGAAGTAGAAGTAGAATTAAATTCTTTTCAAATTATTCATAACACCCTTATAGAACATGGAGGCTCAATAAACACAATATAGACCTATTAAGGTCCATTATTATATAGACTTATACACCATTACTAAATCTTAACCATTTTCTGAATGGACTTCGGATATCTTTAAAGCTTCCTTATATGGGGCTCAATGATTTTAGCATATTATGATTCGAAATGGGGTCACTTCTTTAGGTCATAAATGTGGAAAAGAGGGTACATTTTTAAATTGAATTTCAATTGTGCCTCATTTAATAGCCAATGAATGAACACAAAATTTAAAATTTATGGAAGCCTCTATATGCGTACGTATACATTTTTACATATATGCAAATTCAAAGTCGATAAAAAGTCAAAGTGTTGAAGAATTTGCAATCATAAATAGTACGTTTAGTTTCATATAATTCATATCATATCATTTAAATTATGAATTATTGTTATCAAATGGTGACTTCATTTGCATGACGCCGCACCACGCCATGCCACCACCGGACACCGCCAATAGAAATGAGTCGAAATTCTATGTCATATTGATTTCTTAGAATTAAAAGAGGTTCGCGACAGAGTTCAATAGGTTGAACTAATAAAATATTCAGACATTTTTGAATTCTTATAATTTTTGTTTGTTTTGTTTTGAAACAAATATTTTTTTCTTATTAATTCATTTTAATGGTTTTTGAATTAAAATAGACAGTTTTGACAGTTGAACGTGAGTTAAAGATTATTTAAAGCTTAAATTAAAATTTATTCGTGATTTGAAAAAATGACAATAAGTTGTCGTTTTCAATTGAAAGACACGAAAAATATAAAAAAAAAGACAGCTTAGATCTTTTTGATTGAAATTTATGAGATGGTTGTGGCATAAAACAATCATATTTACCTTTTTTTCAACTTCCCGTAAGAAGTTATTGTAATCGGTTCGATTATGGTGAAAATGATAATTTTGATATTACTTTACATTATTACATTTAAAGGTCCCTATAATCTAAATCTATTTGGCAGGTTCAGACGACATAAGGGACTTGAAGTTGAGGCAAGTTTCTAGTATCTGATTGGCCATCTGCCAAATTGCAGTCCAATTAAGAAAACTTTGTTCGAAAGTTGACGGGAAAGTAAGTCGAGAAAAATCTAAACTGATAGTCAAAAAATTCAATGGTAAGCTTGGGTTTGTCACTGATACCTGACAGTTCCGTCCGAATTTGACATTTATACTTCAGTTTTGTTATAAATTAGAAAAAGTATGTTCATACAATCTTATGCCCAAATGACAGCCGATCATATTTTTTTTTCATCTAAAAGCTAAACTTTACTACACTGTGATTTATTTATTTTCTGCACAAAATTCCATTTGATGTTCAAAAGATATCCTTGTTATATTTGAAAAGGAATAAGGACTTTTTTATGCATTGCAAAACACAACTTATGATGAACTTGTAAACTGTGAAAGAAATTTGTTTTGTAGATAATAAAGTTGTTGTTTTTTTCTTACTTTCGGTTTTTTATAAATATATAGTCAAGTTAAGTAAGAAGTTTGAAATTAATGACAGTTGAAAAATTGACAATCTCCTTGGTCTTATTTTGCGTTCAAAGAATGCAGTTGATAGCAAATAAAGCCTCTTATGTTGTCTGAACCTGTTCAATGTTTTTTGTCGGCTATATTTCAAGATATCGACTCTAAATAGATTTTGTTTAACAGATAAAAACAAAAAAATAACAGAAAGCACTTTCAAAAAAAAATCATTGGTTGTTTTTTTTTTTTTAAATTTGGTTGATCCTAAATATCTCAAGAAAAAATTACGCTATCGATTTCAATAAAATTTTATTTTACAAATTGTGACGTCAAAATACACAAAACTCGATAAAAACTTTGTCTGCAACAAAAATTAACCCTTTTAAGATCTAGTTAATTTTTTAGAAAAATCGAATAAACACTTTTTTAAGGAAAATAAACTTAAATACTCTTTCTAAATAAATTTTAACAATTGAATTTAGATTCAAACATTTTAAGAATAAATATATTTGGTTTAATTAATTTGTGAATGCACCCTTTCACTAATCATCGAACTGTTATTGTCCATTTATTCAGTAAACTCAACGTTTTCATAATAATAAAGTACACGAAAGAGTAGCTTCTTCATAAAATTGTATAAAAAAAATCGGAGTAAATCAACGAAACTATAAGAGCGTCAACTCCAATTTTCAGTTGCAATTCTAGTCTGAGTTCACATATTCGTTGTGTGATGTTGTCGTGTCAGTGAGACAACGGGTTTGTCCAAGTGTCGAAATATCGTTGCCGTTCAGGCGTCCATAGAAAACGATCCAAATCAGTCAATTCCACGGCATTCTTAAGAATTTGGCATCACTCAGACCACAAAATTTCATATTTTGCATAGGAATCTTTGTTTAGGCCCACACAAGATAAAGATGACTGAAGAATTGAAGTCAACGAAACGAAACATTTAACGTACGTTCTCCGATTGGTCAAGTTGTCAATTTTTTATTGGAAAACCCTTTAGGCATTGCCTACCAATTTTTTCAAAGTATTGTTGTTGATATTTAGTAAAATTTTAAGACTATCCAATTGACAGCTTTTTTGTAAAAAAAATTAAAACCATGAAAAATTCCACACTGAATTGGATTTACATATGTACGTCCCGATTATCTCGACAAAAAGCAGCGAACAGTTTAAATATTGATTGCATATTTTTTGAAGTTCTTTGAAAAACATTTTGGTTTATTGCAAAAAATACAAAAGGGCAATTTATTTTTGTAGGACGCATCCCAGCCTCTCTTTTCTTTATATTGTTTATAATATTTTGTTTGGTTT
The DNA here is from genome assembly GCA_951509635.1 of Eupeodes luniger. NCBI lineage: Eukaryota > Metazoa > Arthropoda > Insecta > Diptera > Syrphidae > Eupeodes > Eupeodes luniger. The sequence continues at coordinate 5,410,697 of OX608074.1, forward strand.
AATTCTGCTGCATGTGGTTTTTTTTTAAATAAAACCCTCTATTATAAAATACCTTTCATAATAAATGCCACCTTTGCTTATAAACCCAACTAGTACAATTATCAGGAATACTCTACGGGCGGCATCTAGTGGCTACGGCGACATTAGCTCGTGCAACCTTTGTTTTACCTACCTTTGCATATAAACGTAAACAATAATAGCTCCATAATAAGGTAAAAGGTTTTATATATTTCGTAAATGTCAGACTTTCAACTGATAAAAAAAATAAGTTTAACAACTTAGTTTGACAGATGTCGGATTTCAGCCCTATACTTTTGAAACCGCAAAATGGATAACTCGTTATAATGCAAATGTGTGATTCTATTTTTTACATAATGAATTGTCTTTTAAATTCATTGTTTTCTCCCTACAAAGATGTCGCTACGATTCCATTTGAACTCAATATTTAATTAATCTTTCGATCCAACGCACGTAGAAACATACCTTGATTTAAATCTAAATTCGGACTCGGATTCGATTCGATTACTCAATCCACTCTTGTAATCAGGCTATTACATAATTCACCATAATTCAAAGAGTTGCATTTTAACTCATGCATGATGAACACGACCATTCGCAAATTCATCTCTTTATATTTGGTAAAGGGCAGTAACGGTTAGTTTAATTTGTGAAATTCTTGTGCTCGTGATCATTTTTCGTCTCGAAATTTAAAAAGAAGAAAATTTAATTAAAATATTTATATTAAATGTGTGGTGTGAAAAATTGTTAAGTAAGTGTTAAAGTTTAAGTTTATGCAAAAAAATATAAGTTATTTTCGAAATTAAGTGCTTTATTTTGCGTGTGAAAAATGTGAATTAGAATACAATTCATTTTCTATTTCTTTTTCATTAATGGAGTAGCTCGTCCGGTTGGTTTTGGTTGGTCGGTCGGTGCGGTAGTGTTTGGTGGTTGGTAAAGTTAATTGGCGGTTTCATTTGAAATTTTGAATTTGTGTGTTTGGTGATTAGTTTGTCTCTAAGAAAGAAAATATTTTTTAAATGCATTTATTTTCATTGTGTAGTGAAAATGTGAATACAAATAAGGAGTGTTGAATTAAAGTTAAATAAAAAAGGAGAGGTCTTAAGTTTTTTGGTAAAATTATTTAAATTTTACGTCTTGTGGTCTTTCTCGGTATAATGTTAGCAAGGAAGTGCATTTTTGATGTTGGCGGTAAAATTTGAAAATTATTTATTTAAATGGGTAAGTTATTTTATTTCATTTTAAAAATCTTGACAAAAATGTATTTGGAAAATTGCTGCTAAGAACTTCAAAATAGTCAAAGTTTAAAGCTTTTTTCTTAGGTTGAGATATTCGACAAGTTTAAGTATTTTCAAAGTATTTTTAAAGATTTTAATGTTGTGCTAAAAATCAGTCGATTTATCTTACTACCTCTCTACCTAAACATTTCTTAACGGTAACGACGATATGATTTTATATTAGGTTGGAAAAACAATTAGTTGAGGCAGTTTTAGAAAAATTGCCGTTAATGCTGGGGAAGGGTTGAGGTGATTTAAGTCATAAAACGTTATAATTGGGTTCGACGCAGTGGTTAGCTTAGAGTAGGTAGCGTGTTCAAAGTCCCACGAAATTCCCCTATCGGCTTTCAGCGAGATAGATGTATGATCATACTAGAATGTACATAGTTATCCATTTTGCGGTTTTAAAAGTAAACGTAAATAAAACACATATACGATAGATACATAGATATATGACTTCAGCTTTTGTGTGAGCTGGACTTAATATGGATGTATGCGTAGATCCAAATGCGAAATACGCCATTATGTGCCGTAAGACAGTCCTAATTTCTGAGAACGACGAGGAATCGACACATTCGGGTCTTTGGCAACACTTTCACTTACAGCAGCGATATTTTCAGTGGTACGAGCGAAACGATGATGCCCATGCCTTACAGATATTGTAAGCGACCAATCCAGTCTCTTCAAATTTCTTCACAATTTTGCCAATTGCTTGCGTAGTTGGACGATTATGTAAACCATAATCTCCTTTTAAAGCACAATATGTGGCTGTGGTAGCGAAGTTTGCGATAGTTAAGCAATCCATTTTCGTAAATGCCAGACTTTCAACTGACAAAAAAAAAATTGGTCTAACAGCTTAGTTTGACAGATGTCGGATTCCACCGCTATACTTTTGAAACCGCAAAATGGATAACTCGTTATAATGCAAATATGTTATTCTATTTACATGATGAATTGTCTTTTAAACTCATTGTTTTCTTCCTAGGCCAAAAAAAAATACTTGTTTTTAAACAAATCATTTACTTTGACAGTTCAAGCTCTCGAGCTGAGTTGACGTTTGTTACAAATCGTAACAATTTTAACGTTTAAAAATGACAATAGTTAACAATTGTTTACAATAGTTCGAGAAAGAACTTTTGAGTAATTTGACAATATTGCAAGCTTGGTCTTACACTGAACCGAATCTTGCAATAATTATGCCCTTTTGCTATACAACTTGCTTGGGTCTCGTTGACATTAAAACAGCTGTCAGACTCTGTCTGAATTTGACATTTTTACTCCAGTGTTGTTATAAATAAAAAAAGCTATGTTCATACAATTTACAAAATATAATGATTTGGTAAATTTGACCCTGCAACCGATCGTGAACACCCCTATTTAATTGATTAGATCAAAAAGTTATTACTTGCTTGTGCAATAGGAGCAATTGTCAATAATAATGCATTTTCATTTGGCGCCATCGATCTCTAACAAATCATAACGCAATAAAAATAACATACCAACACAAAAAACGATAAGAATTTTTAATCAAACAACAACATCTTGAGAATTGAGATGCAATGCCAGAACTCAATTAAATACTGTTACATTGTATAAACATTATTACTCTTAGTGTAAACAAATAATACAAAATGAAAATCACTTAAATTATCTTTTTTCGTATGATGTACGAGTAAATATGCTTATGACACCCCCTCAGCAATTTAATCTAATGCTTCGTATTACTAAACAGACACATTATTTTATGACTGACACAAATATTTGAAAAAATCATCATTAAAAATTATTATTATTTTGTTTTGTTTTTATTTTTGTTAAGACTTAGACGAAACAATTTACTCTTCTTCTGAAGTCTAAACACCCCCTTTGCTATTCGTGTCTGATGATGGTTGGTTGCATTTTAAAATTTTAAGTGAATGCGACACATACATAATTATTTTGTAGCTTTCTCTGATGCTTTGCAATTATTATTAATATTATCCTAAGATTCCGATCGTGCAGCTATGTAAATATACAAAACAAAAATGTTTTGACTCTTGTTTAGGTTTTGAATAAGTTCGTATACATAAATACTCGTATGATGTGTATATTTTCGGGACTTGTTTGCCTTCACTGAAGTGTGAATAATTTTTACGACCCGTCTCTACTATATGCACCAATGACCCTGGATCATATATTCTTAAACCAGAGCAAATCAACTGTTTGTGGCCTCTTTTTGTTTTTTGAATGAACCAAATATCTGGCAGACATACAGAGAAAAACGAAAACCAGACATTTGGATGACGATGACGGTGTAAATAAATATTTAAATGAGTGCGTTGCGTGAGCGTGGTGTTATAAAACGCGTTCACCACTTATATATGATTGAGATGAGATAGGTATACGTTCCTTAATATTGAGAACGTGTTCAATTTGAATTGACACAAGAGCTTTAATTGATCGGCAGTGCAGCGCCAGCCGCCACCGTCGTTCGATCTGATACTTAATAAATTTATTGATGGTGCAAGAATGCAAGTTCAAGTGGACTTGGTCGCCAAGAGCATCATTACATTACACTTCTGCATATAATAGCTGCTGCGGCCGGCGCTTTGTGGTTTATTTGTTGATTTATGACCCAGTTGCAGAAACAATATTATGTAATATGAATTAAATTAATTTTTCGATTTCTTCTCGATTGCAATCAAGCGTAGAGATTCAGAGTTTGATCTAAATATTAAAAAACTCCGACAAATTAAGGCAAAAATAAAGAACGTTTTGCCAAAATTATCCTTTTCTTTATATTAACAATTTTGAGAGTTCGTAGAAAGTAATTTACGCAATATTTTTTCATTCAAACAAAAATTAGTAGTTTAATTTTGTATACCTAAATTAAAACAATTAATAGACAAATGGGCAGATGCCACGCCCCTTTTTTCTCTTTGTTTGCAATCTAACATATGCATGAAATTTCGAGGCTTTGCAATTTCGGGAAATGCTTCTTAGTTTTAATAAACTTTAAATGATCGATCAGTTTTTAGATAAGGTAAAATACATGTCTCTTGTCATATCTAAGCTGAATTCTAAGAAATCCCCTGGATCAGATGGCTTAAATGTGGAGCTCTGTTAAATATGGTCGAAAAAAAGCATGCCCTATGAATGGAATCTCAGTATTGTTTACCTGATACTCAAAAAAGGAGAATCTCTTAACTGCACCAACTACGGAGCAACCAGTATCCCTAACATCGCATACAAATTCCTCTCTGTTAAAATGTGTGAACGTCAAAGGCCTATTGACCACAACCTCATAGTTCATTATTTATCAGTATTGGACTTAAAACAGAAAAGTCTACAGTCGATCAAATATTCACGCTACGGTAGACCCTAGAAAAAACCCAAGAACATCAAATCGACACCCACCATCTTTTCATCGATTTCAGGGCCGCATATGACAGCATCTACACAGACGAACTGTATAGAGCTGTGTCTAGTTTTGGCATCCCTACTAAACTCCTCCGTTTGTGTAGGATGAGCATGCAGAATTCCCGCTGCTCCTTAAGGTTGGAAACCACTTAACCGAACCTTTCAATGAAAAAAGGATTTAGAAAAGGTGTTAATGAAAAAATAGTGCAAAGCTCCACACGTCAACACTAGAGGCACTATTTTTAAAAGTCTGTCCAATTACTGGCATTTACAGATGACATTGACATAATCGGAAGAACTCAGAGCAAGGTTAATGGGGCTTTTATGAGTATCGAGGCAAAGGTGGCAAAAATGTGTTTAACGGTTAATGCGGGTAAATCAAAGTACTTGCTGTCATCAAGAAAGAACCTACAACACCGACCTCTCGGTCAAAACCTCACCATCAACAGACGTCCTGCTATAAGGTGCAGATGCATTGAATATAACAAAAGCGAATGAAAGCACCTTGGGTCATTTCGAGAGAAAAGTTCTTCGCGTGATCTACGGTCCTGTATGCATAGAAAGTGAGTGGAGGAGAAGATGGAATGACGAGCTGTACGGGGTGTACAGTGGTGTAGAGTTAGGCAAAAGGATAAAAGTCTAACGCCTAAGAAGGCTGGGTTACGTAGAGCGCAATGCTCCAGCCCGGAAAGTCTTCGAATGCATGCCCAAAGGACAGCGCAGTAGAGGAAGGCCGCGGATCAGGTGGCGCACATAACTGAAAACTGATCTCATCCAACTTGAAGTGCACAACTGGAGACATTTATGTACATTCATGTACTAGGCTAGGGACCGAGTAATATATATATGAAGAGATTTGTTGGGTGAGGCCTTAGTTGACAAAGGACTGAAGTGCCACCTTAAATAAGAAAGTAATACTACCACTTTTTAAACGGGTCTAAGTGATTGTCAAATTTGAGTTAGTTTCTATTACTGAAATTTTTTTATTTTCTTTTATTTTAAAATTTTTAAATTGACACGAAAAATGTCAAAATGTTGCTTATTAAAATTCAAAACCCATTTGGTCTTCTATCCAGAAAAAGGTAGGTAATAATTGTGGCTTTGGAAGTTAGTTTAGTTTCATATCCAACTTATGGATTGTTTGATTTGCTGTCCAATTGTATAGACATTTGTTAATTAATTTCTTTCCTAAAACGATGACAGAATCAGTCCAATATATCTCACTTTTTTACAATCATACGTCATTAACATAATATATCTTCCAAAATTAAATAGTAGTGTCGAATATTTCTGCGAGTTCTTAGAACCTTTGAAATATAATAAATAACAAAATTGATTAAAGATAGTAATAAATCTTAAAATACGAATTCAAAACAAACAGGCAAACAAAAAATAAGAATACATATTTTAATGATTTTAAAGTATAAACCAAAATTCTTTAAAAAATCCTATGAATGTTGTTTGTAAATTTAGAATTGTATTCATCAAATCCAAACCAACAAAATGTTGTGGTCAGCTTTTGCTGGGTGATAATATGTTGACAAATAAAATTCCCTTTGATGTGTTTTGTATTCATTTTTATATTTTTAGTGGGTGTCTTGATGACTCAAGTTCATAAGCATACACACAAAAATTGTCTTCACCAATTTTAAATTATAGAGCATATTTGTTTTTATGTCAAGGTCAAAAAATATATTCGATTCATACAATTAAGAAGAAGAATCTTATAATTGAAAAAAAGAAGATTTTGTTTCTTTTTGATTTTATGGCCTATGGAAATTGCCAAAGATTAATCATTAATTACACAGTTAAATCAATTTAGCATATTTCCTCTTACATACGAAAATTTGAATATTTTAATGGAATTAAGAAGTAATATCAACATAAATGTCATTATTCTTCGTTAAGTTTTCTTAATTGTCTGCGTTCAATGTTGTTAGTTCATTGAAAGTTGAGAATGACAATTGAGTAGTTTTTTTTTGACAGGTCCATTTACATTTTAATTTGGTAATATGTCTTAAGATAAATTGAACTTGTTAACGCATGTACATAGTTCATCCGATTTATTAAGTTTCGTTAAGTTTTATTTCCTCAATTTGATCAACATTACTTCATAAGTTATTTTCTCTTTTCAACTTGAATTTGACAAGAGAAATATAATGATTATTTTTCTTGATACTATTTCATAATTACTGAAAACTGTCAAACACTTTAAACCCATCAACATTAACATTAAGTTTTGAAGTACGAAAGTGCTAAGATGATTCGTTATTCGTTCATTTCATAAGTACTGTTTCATTTAAACAACTTTGTCAATTCCACTTCAAAATGAGAGAATGAATGAACAGAAAAACAGAGATACAATTTACAAATGTCAATTATTCTGTTTCGTGGCAACATAACAAAATACTTTCATTCTCAATGTATTTAATCAATTGAAATAGAAAACAAACCACAATCATTATTATCATTTATTTTATATTGAGTTGCATTCTTTTAAATAAAAACAACGAAGGTCATTTATCAACTTTCAGTCAATTTCGTATGTAAGCAAAATTTTATGTGAACTATTATTGTGTTTACAAATTCATTCAAGTCATTTATTTCTAACAAAATAACAATAATTGTATGTGAAATATTGTGCAACGTGTAAAAAAGTGCAAAGTGCAGCGTCTTCCTTTCACATTTAATTGCCGAAATATTTTGTTTTCGATTGAAATGCAACGCAACACATTTAGAATTTTATAAATTATTCGAGTCGGCCTGGCGGGATGCTGCCATGCTGTATCCGTCTCAGAAGTAAATTGGCACGAATTCGCAATTGAAACAACAAAATAAAAACAAATATTCATTGAATTTCCCGAAGATCAATGTTGGCCATTGTCCATATCAACATCAACATCTTCTTCATACGAGTATATGAACTAAGAGAGAAAGAGATACAAACTCTCGTTTACATGATGAGATCATCGTGAAAACAGATCCTCGCGATCACGAACTTTATCTTTTCTACATTCTCTAAATGATTTTGTAGACTAGACGCTAAATGGTTTAATAAAAATAATAATAATAATAATTAAAAATAAGTCGATGAAAATGTTTTGCAATCAAGTTGATTATGGAATTAATTGATTCGATCGTTATTACATGATTATACGAATAAAGAACGTTTACAGAGAGCATCGATGTACATACGTTGTATTAGATTAAAAATGTCAATCAATTATTCAATTACATGCAAGTATGATGATGCGGCTCTGTGGTTGATATAAAGTGATATAGAGACGAATTGCGGTTTTAATAATGAATTTATGGAAATAACTGAATTTACAAACATTTTATTGACAAAAGCAATCATAATTTAATGAAATTCAATGTCGGAAGGAATGTTCAGTACAATGAGATATCAGAGATCGATCTCATTTATCTCTTCGGTTTCATGAACAAGATATCTCAGATATGCGTTCTTTTTCTCACGATAGTTAACAATCATTTACTTTTGTTGTTATGTCAAATTTCCACTTGAGCGCACCACCTGATCAGCAGCCAACTATTACTAAGCTGTCCTGTGGGAATTTATTAGAAGACTTTCCGGGCCAGAGCATTGGTTTCCATCTGCTCTACAGATCTGCCTTTTAAGGCGTTGGATTTTTATCCTTCTGGCTAGGTCTGCGAGCTGTACTAATTAATTGCTTTCTTCATAGGAACATCGGTTAGCAAGAGTAATTATTCGTGTGATCTCCGCGTTTTCTGCATTCATAGTTTTTTTTTTGTCATCATTAACCACTAAGCCCGGTTTTGCCACCTCTGTCTCAATACTGATGAATGAGTTTAGCAGGGATGCCAAAACTATACATAGCTCTATGTAGTTCGTCTCTGTAGATTCTAGTCGTGTTTTTTTGGCATTCCATATATAGTACAGTAAGAAATTGCCAAAAAAACGATCCGCAGTAGTCCGGTTTTTATATTTGAAAGTTGATACAATTGAATATTTGCCAGAATAATTTATCAAAAAATTCCAAAAAAATAGCGAAAATCAGACCAGGGGTAAAATACGTCTGTGTAATGTGACAGTCAATTTCAAAGTTTTAACCAAACAATTTGACATAAAATAAAAACTTCAAGAAGAGGGTTTGTTCGTAGATTACTACATTAACATGTGGTGTTGAAGCGAGCTGAAGCTTGCCTAAATACTTTATATACCTGAATCGAGTTGAAATGAGCTTGATTCGCCTCGATTCCGGTCGGGGATCGGAGTCGAGTCAAAATTTGTGAAGAAAAACCTGTGTGGAGGAGTTGGTTTTACAGATAATGCGTTATGGTCTGTTTATTTGCATGTTTGTGTACAAAAAATATAGTTTTGTTTTAATCAAATTAAAAAAAAAATGCACATGGAGCAGGTAGCATATTCTTATATGGTGCTGAAATATTCAGTTTTTCATTGTTTAACTTGCATCTTTATAAGAAACATCGAAACACCATTTACATTTTAGAAAGTGCTGTCAAATTTAATCATTTTTAAATCTTCTTGTGCGGTGGAAACACCAAAAAATTTATTAAATCTAAACTGAAATAAACCTTTGGTGGAAACATAGGAAAACTTAATTATTTTTTCTATTGTTTTCTCTTGCAAAATAAGCCCAGTAAGTCCATTTTCATTAACAAAACTAAATAATATCAACAGTAACAGATTGATTTTTTCCCCAATGGAAAACACATGATTCCAAATGCACAACTACTCAACGAACACAGCCATCGAGATACAAATACAATATCAATCGTACCAACATTTGAAAACGAAATCACATAAGATCCATTCGAGACTCGTATAAATGTCAAAAACCCATCCGTAGTAAGATTTTACTTTAACTTTTATCGGTAGTATTCATACTCCGGATATTGTTTTTGTTATTCGTGTAAAATCCTACTATACTATTGATAGATTTTCCAACAAAACACGGGTTCTCTCATATTATGTCCTTGAAATAGTTGAGAAGATGGTGGGTGTTGATTTGACGTTCTTGGGTTTTTTCCCAAATCTGTCGTAATGTGAATATTTGATCGAATGTGGAATATCCTGGTCTAATGCCGCACTGATAAGGACCTATGGGTTTTTTGATGATGAGCTTTAGGCTTTCACATATTAGGGCAGAGATGATTTTGTATGAGATGTTAAGGAGATTGATTCTTCAATAGTCTCTTTTTTTTAGTATGGGGCAAATAATGGAACTTTATTCCATTCATCGGCCATGCTTTCTTTCCACCATATTTTACAGATAAGTTGGTGTATGCTCCTTGTCCTAACCAAATAACAAACAAAAATCTTTTCCAAAGCAAGGCTAAAGAAAAAGCCACAAGCTATAAATCACTTTTTATTTCTCTTGGCCTTCAAGTTACATGTACATCTTGACGAAGTATGCATTTAATTTTGCATATCAATCGTAGGTTGTCTGTCAACGACTTATTTAAATTCTTTAACTAATTGTAAGGCTAATTTAATTTACTTAAACCCCCTCAAATAATTTATCAACATTTTACAAGCATTGATTTTTGAGAACACAAAATAATATATTCTATTAAAATTTAATAGACGAACATTTTTTCATTAAATGTAGAAAATTCTTCTGCCAGAAAAAGAATTTTTAAAATCTTGAATTCAGAATTGTTATTTTTGTAAATGCATCATATCTAAAATAAATTTTTTACAAAACGAAAAGAAAAATCAGATTTTAAATGACAATCGACAAACGACAAATGTCAACATTGCAAGCGTTTTATATTCACAAACAAATCACAAACAAACATGGCGCCTTAAGGTCGTTATATGTTCTACGTTACACCCCTCTTGAACTCTCCCGCGATCGCGATCGCAATCCCCTCTTACGATGCAATTACATTCCTTTAATTGAACAAAAATCTCATTAACAAGTTCTGAAAATACAATTTCTATTCTTAAACTCGATGACTGACGATGATTCGCGCATTCGATGCTAATTCGCATTTATTTTCGGTTCATTTCCTTGATATTTATCTTTGGGTATATTTTGTGGCGAACAATTAATATTGGATGACAAAATGCCACTCTGGGTTAACAGCTGTGAATGTTTGCCATTTCTTTGGGGCATCGCGTACAACTATAGAATAGATGCATAGGTGCAAAGCAGGTAATTAACAAAAAAAGAAAACATCTTGCCAACTTGCCACGTGAAATTCGAGTCCATCCACACATGATAGAGATGATGCCAATTTTCCGACATCAGAACGCGTCGAAACACTTGAAGTGGCAAACGCAATTTTATAGAGTCTCCACTTCTTGGCCCGGGCAGAATGCCAAGATCATCTACACGACGACCGACGCACGACGCGACACCTGATGCAATCAAGCGAGAAGCGGTAGCATCTTGTTCTCCAACCAAATACCAAGTGGAGACAAGATAATTAACTCTGACTATATGGACACACTTCATGTAGCCCTGGAACTCATCCTCTATATGGTATAGAGCTTCATCTTTTTGATTAGAGTGGATTATTAGGTTCTAGACTATTTACACCACGAATGATGCTGCAATTGCATCTCAAGATCAGGATGCATAACTAATCGATTTGTCGTGAGTCGTTTTGAATTTCTGACAAGATAAATGAGGAAATAAATGAACGCGGCGCGGCCGACGAGACTTCTTCCATTTCAGGGTGTTTCTTTGTTCAACAAATTTTAATAAAGGTTTTTCTGCATCATAATGCGTGAAATGAAGAATATATTTCCTGGTATTTGTTATTGTTTTTGGATACAAATTTAAAGATTAAGTGACATTGTTTTTTATTTTCTTATCCATGTACTTTCATCTTTAGATTTTGTTGACAGAATTGAGTGATGCATTGAAAATGAAGATGGAAAGGGAGATTAAAGAGAAAGGTTGACTTTTCAGCAGGATGCAGGTTAAGGTATAGTTTTTAAAAGTACACCATGGAATGGATTCTGTATCGTTATAAATGACACCCAGTCACGAATATTTACACCGATAATTGACATATTAATGACTTATTTAAGAGGTGAATTTTGTAACATGATAATCATCCTTTCACCTTTCAGTTCTGATTTTGTCAGGGATAAAAAAATATTTTTCGAGGTCTGAAAGTAAAATAAAAAAAACATTGAGAAAAGGTTACTATATAACATTTTGTTTAAAAAATCCATGTTGGAAACAGTTCTTTAGAACTCTATCTTGGTTAGGTGAAATTTTGGATAAATTATGGAAAGAGTTGCGTAGCTAAATTGAGATAACTGTCAAAAAATAAAAACAATTTCAGCTGTTCACAAAAAAACAGAAAACCATTTAGATTACGAAGTTAAAAATTATTGTACAAAATGGTGCCCGCTTAACAATTGCCAATGGTATTTATTGTTCCAATTTAAAGAAATTGAAAATTATATATTGGTACTAGCGTACTTTTGTTTCGAAGTTCAAAATTAACCTCCTTACCTACTTTCAAAATCTCCACATGCATTCATACCTACATCTATGCATAAATCGGAAGAAAGATACACAACATTGATCTTCGATTACCAGTGCTTTCTTGAGATGAGTTTTTGTTTCCGGTATGAGATGTCCCCGAGGTTTGGAATGAGATTGGATGTGCTTACACCGCCCACAAAAAATTCCGCGGTTCATCCAAAGGCTTTAAGTCATTCTCAGACTGATCATAGCGTTAAAAGAACTCATTCCAATAATATGAAATACTGGGAAATAAACTTATCGAAAAAATGGTTTGTGAATACGATTAGTTCTTTCAAATACACGAACCATTTCTTTTGATATATTATTTTACCAGTTTTTTTTAATAAAATGAAAAGTTTAAGTTTTTCAACAAATTCAAATACAAATACAATTCGCATAGTCTACAGAAAATTCTTAGTCTTTTGAAATTTCATTTGTTAAAATTGGTTTAGTGTGAGAGCAGGAAAAGGAAGACTTACTAACGAAATAATGTATATGATTTTTGGTAGAGCTTTGATATTTGTAAGAAACACTGTCCTCAAATTCAAATATTCAATTTTTAATACTTTTCTAGTTTAGATTTTTATTTTACTGTCTATGGGATATTTCTTAAAGTTTTAAGTCTCAGTCTGAGATTCTTCCATAGTTTTCGGTCTCTTGCAAACTTCTTCCAGTCGTTGAGACCAAGTGCTCTTGCGTCACTAACAACCTGATCCCTGTAACGGAGGATTTATCTTTTTTTCTTTGCTGGAGCTTTTTTGTCCATTCGCTTGATGTGGCCGAGCTAGTGTAGTCTGTGTGTATTGGCTCTTTGTCCTACATATACACCTTGATATAGTTCGTACAATTCACGATTAAATTAAATATCTTACTTATCGATCAGCACTCGGTGTCGTAGAGTAGGACTAGTAAAATTAAAGTTTTTTATAACATGGCCTTTGTCTTTCGAGAAAGGAGTTTTGAACCCATTTGTTTAACTAAACCGAAATAGCAGCTGTTCGCTAGGGTAATTCTTCGTCGGATTTCCACTAAGATGTCGTTCGTGGAAATGATATTTGTTCCCCTTCACTGCTTCGAAATTTCTGCTAACAAAAGTATCATTTTGTCTTAGTCAATGGACAGATGAGACTTTGTTTTATCCTCATTCACTTCAAGGCCAAGTAAATCTATAGCTGTGACTGCTCGTTTAGACCAGCCGATGATGTCGATTCCGTTCGCATAGCCAAGCAGTTGTGAAGACTTGTTAAAGATAGTGCTTCCAATGTTAACATCACTCTTGCTCACTATCACAAGATAGCTCATCTTCTTGCCTGGTTTCTGCCCATGTCTGGAATAGTTCGGAGAAGCTGAGCTGGAGAGAAGCTAATAGAAGCTCTTGGGACCTTATGCTATAGTGGCTTTGAAGTAGATGAAAAGATAGTGGGTCACGATTTAATATTCTTTGGTCTTTTTTTTGGAAAAATTTGCGTTAAAATAAATATTTGTTCTATTGTTGATTTGCATGGTTTGAAGCCAAGCTGGTACTTGCCGATTATAGTGTTGCAGAACTGTTTAGGACGCTCACATAGTACGTTGGAGGGGATTACGTAGACAACATTTAGCAGGGATATGCTTGGGTTAATGAGTTGGTGCATTCAACCAACAAGGGCATCACCTGGATATTTGAATAGTCCCATACGTGGGCCATCCAAGTCGGGAGTTGTATTGTTATTAAGCTTGGAAATGACGTTCTTAACCTTCTCAATACTGAACATCAGCAATATTTTGCATAAGATAAAATGAGTTTGATATTAATCTTTTATATATCCCAAAATATTTTAGTTTAAGACCAATTTTTGGAAGTCAATAACATTTTGCATTCACGAATCAAAAATCACATACAATTGGTTTTTTTAGTCAATGTCTCTTCGGTTTCTTAAGAAATGGGCGACAAAAATTCCGAAATTACGAATGTACGTCTATACGCACACACAGACATTTCTCTGAAAACCTATGATTTAAATTCTAGAGACCTTGAAACGTCAAATGTCAAAATTCTCAATTTGACAAATCGTAACAAATACAATTACTATCTATGGGAAGTTAATAAAATTATCAATGGTCATTTTTTTTAAATTAACCGGATTCATCGAATGATGATGAATTGATAAGTTTGTAATAAAATCAATTTTCATTACCAAAAAGATATCCGGATACCATATCTATGTGAGATTGAATGCAGTTAATGATATGCCTTAAACAATGAAATCTGTCAATTTCAACTGTAATCCTGACAGTGGCAGAAAATGAAGTTCCTGGCAATATTGTCACTCAAAATTGTAAGTCCACACTACATCTTTTGACAGTTGTCTTACCAACAAATCTGACAACTGTCACTGTTAATAAAACAAAAGCGAACAAAACTACGCTTAGACTGCAATAACTGTTACATTTAAAAGCTTCGATAGTTTCAGATAAGAATTCAAAATTATATTTCTTTAATTTAAAAATTAGCAGAAATAAAATATCCACTTCTATACACATGTACGTAAACATATTTAGTTTTTTTTAATTATGTTGTTAATATTCATGTTTTTTTTTTGTTTGACGCTATCAGAATAACAATAAAATTTAATATTTCAAGGACTACAAGACCCAAAATATTTCCAAAGCAAATCATCCAAACTTCTCCCATTAACATTATTATAAGTTTCTTTTTATTTTTCCTAGTCTAAGCAAGAATACAAAAAATATATTTTTTAAAAACACGACGATAAAATCTTTTTATTGTTTTTACACGAAGATCACGGAGACACAAAAAATGACATCATTCTTATAAAAAAATATTTATGAATTTTACAAATTAATGAACCGCTATTCAGTCATATAGACAAATGTACATTTTGCCATTCATAAATTGACATTTTTATTTCACAGAAAAACAAAACCAAAAACATACAAAAATAAGCAACAAAGTTGCTCTAAAATTTTGCTATACACTTCTTACCAATCAAATGATCTCTGTCATTGATCAATAAAATAACAATTAATCTATTCACATGTGTCTTGAAGCTTGATGTCTCTAAACTCTTCACAATATACAGTATTTTTTATATACAATGTGAATAAAGATATAATTAAGCAATAACAATATTAAATGACGTCTGTCTTTTTCTATTATAGCACAACTTTCATTGACTGCATCATATGTTGTATAGAATATACGAGTAAATGTCAAATAAAAAACCTTGAGTCGTTTGTGACAGCTAATTGCCATAGTGACCTACTGTCACCGCAAATAATTTTCTTCTTCAAAAAATATAACAGTAATTAAAAAATCATGTATAAATTTCCAATGCTCAAATATTTTATTGTAAGGGTGGGTGGATGATAATGATTAACCCTTTGGTCCATTGTGTTGCCCCCTTAAAAAAAACATTATTTTCGAAAACATTATACATAATAAAAATGATTGTAATATTAAATTTAACGACCCTATATTATGATGGAGTTGAAAATCCTTGAAGATAAATAATATTTTATTAATCCAGAGTCAATGTCAACGCTCGCTGTTCCAATCAGTTCCGTAATGGGCCCATTGTGTGTGAAAAACGACATTTTTGTCGCATGCCACAGAAAACTAAATCAATCATCTTTAGGGTAGAGATACATATATAAAATTAATTTTGTAATGGTGGGACTTCGTCGGTTGTTGGAGAAATGTGTTGATGCCACCGACCGTTGTCAGGGCGGGCGTCTGAGTCGTAGTTGTCGTTGACAGCATTTCCTATATCACTGGATGAACATAGCAGATCGTCGTTAGCAAACCCATAGCGTCATCGAGCTTTTAATCGCGGAGCGGAATTTTAACAAATTTAACCTTCGTTTGGCAAATGTCTGTATCTTATTAATTGCCTTATCGATTGATAGAAAATTTTATACAAAACAGTAGATTCTATCAGTTGAGAACCAAGCGAAGGTTTTCCGGTGGCGATTTATGAATGTTGTTTCTCATAATTGTATACCTCAAACGTCTGACCAGATGCGATCTAGAAAATTGCGACTGTTAATTTGTTAACAAATCAAATGCAAATATATTCTTCTAATTGTGTGATGATGAATCAGAAGCACGATTGGTTTATATGAGTCTGACTCTGCCTCGTCGAGAACAACACAATGCAAAAACACAATTTGACTTGTGGGTGTAAACGCAGCGGCGCTAGGTATGAATGAGTTGTTCTACTCATGGCCGCATATTGAAGTGCTAACGTAACCCAAGCCAAATAACTGTTTTGCCTGTCATTGAAAAAAAGTCTAACGTCATTTATTGAAAGGTATAAAGTTACACAAAATAAGAAGATATCACGAGAAAAAACATGTATGATGTTGTAATAAGCTTTTATGTTTATTTGTTCGTGATATGTAACTTTACATGTTTGCTGTCAGATTGCACTTGCAACTTGTCAAAATCATGGTTGGATATTCTTCTTGCTTATGTGCTTTGAATTTTATTTCACTTTTTATCATATTTGATAGATTTATCAAAATCGTTTCAGTTGTTCAACCTTAAACTCTACAATCAAGGTAATGCGCCATCTATCCTTCAAATCGTAAATTGTTTGGATTTAAAAACTTCACAAATTGAATCTATCATACATTTTCGTTTTCACCCGGAAATATTTACTTGTAGGTATTTAATTTTTCATATCAATAAAATCAATTTCTAAATTCATATTTGTATGCAAATATACTCGAATTGAAATGTCATTGGATTATGTCACGTTCAGATGTTGCACTCCCTTTTTTGACAGCTCATCCTCAACTATATGTTATAACGTAAACTTATGCTTTCTTTTGTATGATAATATGTATCATGTTGAAGTAGCAAGCAACAACACTATTTTTGTTGCATAAAGATGCAAACATATTGCCCTGACAAGTGACGACGTTTAAGTATGACATTCAAATTGATAACTAAACTATACACTGTTATTATTTTTGCATTTTGTTTGTTTTTGTAAAATTATGTACGTTCACACCATGAATGGAAGTGCAATTTGTTGCGAAAGTCTTTAACACATTGTGTGTGTTGCTGCGCCAGCAGTGTATAGTTGATATATTGTCATGGTTAAAAGGAGCGGCGATTTATTATTTTGTAGATGACATTCAATGTCTATATATAACGTATTTTGATTGTTATTGCAAGTATAATTTGCATACTGAATTATGTTATGCAATAATAATAATAATTATTTTTGAATCTAATTTGAAATTTAAACATGATTATGGTGTTAATAAAAACGTCCATATAATCAGTGAACTGAATTTGGCACTTGATTGACCTTGGATTTTGTATTTCGGTTGAAAATATGACATTTATAAACTTAATGATTCTATGTGTCAGTTAAGAAGAATTTAATTTAACTTTGGAAGGTGTAAGTATGAAAACAGTACTGTACGAAAAAGGCCAAATCATCCTCATCATTATTATTAAAACAAAACTAAAGGAGTTCCCAAAAACATGGATCTGTTTTTCATGTATGTACGTTTTTATGCTATTTAAAAAAATTACGTGTTGGCATTTCCTAACTTTTTGAATTCCATCACAACCAAAATAACAAACAGATGACAACAAATTTAGAAGTCAAATATCAATGAAATAATAGAATTGCATAAACGTCAGGTTAACGTCAGATTTTTCTTTTTTTGTAGTGACGTTTCCTGAAAGATTTAAATTAAATCATAATTTTGTGTTAAATATTTTAATCACACAAAGAACTATTGAAAAAGAATTGGGACAGAAAGAACATAATAACCATAATACCACCTATAACATGCAACATAAAACTTTACACATACATGAGTAACTTTCAAGCAATGTTTAATGCTTAAGAGCTTTTCATAAATTCCGAGCTGTCAATTTTGTGGTATAGATGATTGATTGAACGAATCATCTAGAATGATTGACATCAATCGATTTGAAAGTTGTTGTTATGTTGTCTTTATTTTTGTTCGTTGATTACTAAATGGTGTAAATAACACGATTTTTTGTAATGTACAAATGTAAGGTATAGTCAGCAATGACATTTCAGTGAAAACTTGTAGCTACTTGAAGGACTTCTTTTAGAAAAAATATTACAGCAACTAATAGAACGCATAAATTTAATAAGTTTTTAATATATTTTAAACACCAATGACACACATGTGTCAATTTTAAGCTGAGTGTCAAATTTTAAACTTAACGAAGAAGAATCTGATTGCAAATTTAACAGCAATACCAATAATAATTTGACAATAGGTAATGAACTATGTTTTTATACAAATTACCAAATCTATTTTGCGGATAGAATTTTGACGTTTGTTCGAGTCTCGCATATAAATGTTTGTCCAATTTATAACTTTGGTGTTTCTCGAATCTATGTTCGTAGAGTATGGTAAGTATTTTTTTTTAAAGTTTTTAATTTGTCAGTGAGTGTTTAAGCCTTTTATTGTTTGTTGCATTTTATGAGATTTCATGTTTTATTTTATAAAAACGTGACAGAATTAAAGACGCTTTCGACATCAATTTAAAATTTGCATTTTGTATCGTGTTGGTATGATAAAAAGCTGTCTAATTTCTCCTAAGCCAAAGTGTTTCTGAAGCCGCAAGATAATATCTTTTAGCTGTGTAATAGCTAGAAGCCCTGGTAGCTATTAGCTTTTAAGTATTGTTTTGAACATTTATCTATAGTTCAATAAATAATAATAATAATTTTAGGAACCCATGTTTTCATGAGTGTTTGTGAACGCTAACGTATCAGAAAGGCATGTTTTTATTTTTCTACAGTCCTACAAAATTTTTTTGGCGACTTCGTACGACTACCTTTTTAGAATAAAACCTAGAAAAAAATCTTGGCAAGCCTTCTAAAATGTCAAAAATTCAAATTTCTGGTTTTCAACGTTGCTTAGCATTAAATCGACTTTTGGATCTTTGATTATAATTAATTGTTAAACTTAATAACAATATACATACATACATACATAGATTTGCTTTTTTTTTAAATCTGACTCGACTTAGTTGTTTAATTCGTAAATAGACATAAACTGTTAGTATGTTATTTTGCAAAAAGTAGGTGTCAAAAAATATAGCGCCATCTGTTGCACGTGAAGATCTACACATAGTAAGACCATAATCTACAAACGAACCCCTTTCCTCCAGTTCTTATTTTATTTAGCTTCAATTTACAAAATGGAAACAAATTTAATTATAAATTATTCATGATATTTTCGTAACATATCCTCTTAAAAATTTTTCATTTCATTAAAATTACCGACCATAACTAATTTTATTTTACAATTTTTAAACAAAATTATTTTGACAAGTTCATTTGTATCAGCTTTCAAATATAAAAACCACGCTACTGTTGGAAATTTCTCACATTACTAATAATATTGAATAAAAAAAAGTCCATTATTTTCCCTTATGTAAAGTTAACATTCTGACATTTCCGTGACACATTGGCAATTTCCGTGACAGATTTGAAATTTTCAAATTTGTAATTTGAACTTATATTAGTCAAACATATGTCAACAACTTTCTTATTATTTGACATTTGTAAGTTGACAAACAGCAATCGTAATTGATACTGTGTGATTGAATATTAAACAACTCACCAGACATTAACCGAAATGACAGATCAATATGTTCATCAGTGTAAACTATTTGACACCAAATGTCTTTCGTTTTGTCATATTATAAAAGCAATTCACATTAATCACTATTAGTCATTTGATATTTTTAAAGATATTTTGCTAATTTTTCTTTTTCATTTAAATAATATTGAAAACTTAGTTTTTCATCGAGAAGTTATGTTTACATAGTGCTGAACTATTCCATCAACAGTGGCAAACAAACAACATATGCTAACTTCAAAAACTATGCTTTTTCACTAGAACAAACGAAAAACAATAATTTAAAAAATAAGAAAAATTTATAAAACAAACAAAAGCATATAATTTAAAAAAGCAAAAATAACTAAAAAAAGCATTTTCCTCGTCGGCCACATTTCAAGGTCAATCCGATGAAAACTACATATCATCTTGTCTTACTTTAACCCCCCTCTCACTGGGTTCAGATCTAAAAGAAAATGTATATACATAAGATGATTTCATAGCTGAAAGCCATCATCGCCAAAGTCACACCATAATCCCCATATAATCAATTCCCCAAAGTGATCAATAAAATCGTTCTTCACCAAATCAATCGTTAGCAAATAGCCCATAAACAAAATAGATTCAACACAACTAAAAAGAAAACATACATAAAACAAAAACGATGAGTCCTCGTATAAACCCACATCATCAGTAAAAATATATAACTTTTTTTGTTTAAGCTACTACAAGCGATAAAGTTTATTATGATGGCGTTGAATCTTTTTGAGTCATCATAACATTTTCATTATATTGTTGCGATTTTCCGAGCAACAACTGATTGAAATAAACAATCGGTTTTATGACATTGCAACGTCCGGTCTGCACTGCTCCGGACCGATATACGGTCCGAACGAAGCGAACGAAGCTAAAATTGAAAGTACTGAAAGATGTGACATGTGCCAACTCTATTTTCTGAAATGCATCAGACTTTACAAATAAATCTCTATTCATTTTGAATCTTTTATTATGTATTGATGATGAGTTTTTGTCGGAATTGAGGTTGTGTACACATAAGTTTAGAGATATAAAATTAATGAATAATAATTCTTCGAATTGCATCTTGGTTAAACTAGAAATTACAATATTTTAATTAACTACAGGCTTTCAAAATAAATAAAAACAATTTTGAATGCCAATTCGGATGAATTTCGATATTATTTGTGAAAATGACAGAATTGCATCGTGTAAACGAATTATTTATGTCCATGACCTAGAAAACTCGAATGTCATACACACGACGACGACGACCGACGGCTGCCCTGTTGACAAATGAAGAAAAAAGTATTGCGTGCAGGACTCTTTTTAGGATAAGCTTCTTTTCTGCACTGTTATTTTATGTGAGTCATTAAAAATATTTAAATTAAGAATCCACTTAAAATGCATTTGACAGATTTGATTTTTACATTTGCTGGCACTGCACTGATTTATGAAACTTTAAAACTTGAACTTGACTTAAAGCACGCAGAAATCTTATCCTTGGAAGTAAAATATTTTAATACACCACCGAAAAAAAAGTGATTCATTGGGCTACTTGAAATGTCAACAGCATGTCACACTTAATGTCAAAACTGTCAATTCATAAATATTAAGGGCATGAGTATGAGTGTGACAGCTTACGCGTTAAAGTCATTTAAATTCAACGACATTTTTTTTATGCATCACGCCCAAGGCTCATCGTCGTCATATAGGCTGGTTAATCATAACTGAAGGCACCCAATTGAAATAAAGAAAAGAAAAGTGCCAACAATATGACAGTTGACAGATAGGGGTAAGGCCAACTACTCTACACTCGAGTGGTTATGTTATGTTTCTTCTTTATATGATGAATGCAATTTTGTGGCAAACGAAAAAATTAGCGAAAAAAGACTAGCGGGAGAAGTTAGTACAACACATCTTGTTTGTAAATTGAAAAGATGAGTGATAGTTTCCGGTTCTGTCATAACTCTATGCAGTTGATGCATACTTTCTTTTTCTATATCAACTTCAACCATACTTGAAACTTGGGACTCGTTTGCAAAACAAAAATATGAAATATGCACATCAAAGAGCGTTTCAATCAATATTGTATTTTGTTCCATTCATTCCAGAGATGCCCGTGGGAATTGGGAATTCGGTTTTGTATTTTTGCATTCACATGCACATATATTTTCAAAAAAATACATGAATGGAATATTTATCAATTGAAGTCGTGAGTGCAATTGATGTGGTAAGATTGATTTTTGTGTTTTGTTTTTTCGAAACAGAACTGGTTTGTTCGTTTTGCTAAGTTGAAATTCGTGAATGCATTTGGTTATATTCTACAAACCGCAATTTCCAACTACTTAACCCAGAAGTATGATAATCAATTTTAAATGCTTGTGACTTGTGCATTTAGAAAAGTGGTATTTGTGTTTTGAGGGGACAATTATTTTGACACAATATGCGGTTATGATGTGGTGTTAAATGAAAATTTGAAGCTGTCAAAAAGATATTCTTTGTGGAATTGTCAAAAATTAAATTTAATGGCCAACTATAAGGGCTTCTGTTTCATTTTTCAGTTCACTATTAAAAAAATTGATTATTTTTGATCAATTCATGGCAAATGGAAATGGATTGAAAATTGATTTCTTGTCTTTAACCGGGTTTTTTTTTTTGAGATTCCATAAAAAGCACAGTGAGAAATTGCCAAAGAAAACGATCCACATTAGTCTGATTTTTATATTTGGAAGTTGATGCAATTGAAAATTCATCAGAATAATGTAAAAAAGCTGAATGAAACTTCACTTAAAGGGGTTCGTTCGTAGATTATGGTCTAACTATCAGTAGATTTTGACGTGCATTTACAAAAATTTAAGCCTAAAGTAAATTAGCAAGCATTAGTTAAAATAAATCGAAACGAAATATCAGAGTTTTGTTTTTTGGACATTACTCTACGAACACATCCGTTGAGTCTCAAGGAGGTATCAAACGTACCAACGTTTAAAAATGAAAAACTCCGAAAATGCAATACTCGAATAAAAGCATATTTATTTTGGATATTTAAAGAATATTACTATTTTTTTTAAATTCGATATCTCAAAAATGGGCCAAGCTTTTTTAACGAATTATAAATGAAAAACGTATAGGTATTTAAATAATGGTATACCAAAAATTCTGCTACGAAAAATTGTATGCATACAAAATTAATGAAAAAAAAACCGTTCGAACGGTTTTAGAAAAAAAACATGAATTGTTTTTTGAGAAAGGAATTTGAATTTTTGAAGATAAATCTATTTTGGAGGTAAATTTTTAAATCTTAAAATTTTCGAAATACGAATTTCCAGTACATTCCATTTTCATTTCAAAAAAAGAGCTGTCTTTTCGATAGATGAACTGTCATTTCGAAAGAACATTTTCCAGTTTGAGAGAAGAACTGTTATTTTGAGAAAAAAGAAAAAAATGTCATGGGCACAAAACTTATATTGGTACAAAAATTAACTGTGGATTTTTTAACCTGTAAAATCTTAAACAATGAATAAATTAATAAATGCAATAAATCTACGAATAAGAAATATAAGTTATTTATATTAAAATAAATTATTAAAGTGTAGTGAAAATGATTCAATGTTATTATTTTCTGTCATTGTTTATTTTATATTTAGAACAATTTGTTCAATAATCTATAATAAATTTCTATTGCAGAAGAAAATTTGATCACATCATTCTTCAAATAAGTGCAGCTGGGCTAAAACCCCACACGAATGAAATTTTATTGGTGATTCAAAATGCCACCAAACAACTGCCATCATGGTTTATTTGTTTTTAAATTAGTAATCTCTTTTGAAAAATTTAAATTCGCTTGAAATATGTTTTGTCATCATCTCCTATATTTTCTTTAATAACTACTATTAGTTTAGTTTTGTTGTCATAGATGGTATGAAAATGACAGATTATTTAAACAATTGCAAATGAATCATTTCATTTATACGTATGTAATCATTCATTGTTGGTTGTGTGATGTGCTATCCTTAATAATTCAGTCTATATTTACACAAATTGTGAGAAATTGAATTTATTATCTTTTATTTGAATTGAAATGCAATTAATGTTTTCTTCAGTTGTCACTGACAGCACCTTCATAAATCAAGAATAATTCACAGTACGTTTACACAACCGTATATGTAAGTCTTGCAAGTCCTAAGGGATTATAAATAAATAAGTAATTTGTGAATTTGGTCACATAAAAATGCAATAAATGCATCAACTGTCACATTTAAAGAATTTGATAAGATCATACAGTTTTTCTTATAAGACAGTATTATGATTTTATATTATAAATTTGTATTTTATATAATAAGGTGGCGCTTTGAATCTACTCTGTCTTTATTTCTTAACGGTTTAGACAACTTAAGAAGGCACAACTAAGAAAAAATAATTCCTCAGAATCAGAAGTACCACCTTTGTAATGCTAAAATAATTTCATAAGAAAATTCTCTATTTGCCGCCATTTCATTTTTACTTGAGGCTTTTTAATTTTTAAAAATCGAACATAATTAACAATTAAACATAAAACAACACATTAAACATAAAACAACACTTTATTTTATCTTTGCACCTTATTCCTCAGCGTCTAATCTTGGGGTTTTAATGACGTTATATACTTTTTTGTATAATTATGAAGTTCAAATCAACATCTTTCTGTTTTAGTAGCAATATTGGTAATACCATACAAATTGTATAAAACAAAGTTCTCCGTTGGGCGCCACTTTATTTTAATTTCAGTATTTTTAGTTTGTAACTTAAGAACTTTTTTAAATGAAAATGTTCAAAATATGTTTAAAATGACAATGTTGGTAATAAAATAATAATTTAATATAAAAAAGCCCCCTGTTGGGCGCCACTTCATTTTCACTTGAGGCCTTTAAACTGTGTATGCAATCAAACATAAAGCAACACAGATATCCGCATATATAATTTATAAAACAATCACCTAAAAATTGTAATGATTTCCTAAATTTTCATCAAAAGAATCCCCAATTGGGCGCCATTTCATTTTTACTTGAGCCCTTTCAACTTTTAAAAACCGAATGTAATTAACAATTAAACATAAAACAACACATTTATTTCGATGATTTCGTAAATTTTCATCAAAAAAATCCTCAATTGGGCGCCACTTTATTTTAACTTGGAACTTTATTCCCTCCAGCGTCTAATCTTGGGGTTTTAATGACGTTATATACTTTTGTATATAATTATGAAGACGCAATCAACATCTTTTTGTTTTAGTAGCAATATTGGTAATACCATAATAATTGTATAAAACAAAGTCCCCCGTTGGGCGCCACTTTATTTTAAATTAGTTCCTTTATAATTTCAGTGTTTTTAGTTTGTAACTTTAGATCTGTTATAAATGAAAATTTTCAAAATATATTTAAAATGGCAATGTTGGTAATAAAATAATAATATAATATAAAAAAAGTCCCCTGTTGGGCGCCACTTCATTTACCCTTGAGGCCTTTAAACTGTGTATGCAATCAAACATAAAGCCACACAGATATCCGCATATGGGATTTATGTATAAAACAACCATCTAAATATTGTAATAATTTCGTAAATTTTCATCAAAAGAATCCCCAATTGGGCGCCACTTTATTTGAACTTAAGGCTTTATTATTTCCACCATCTCATTTCGATGCTTTAATGATGTGTTAGTATTATCAATAGCAATATTGGTAATAATATAATAATTCCATAAAAAAGAAAGTCTCCCGTTGGGCGCCACTTTATGTTAACTTAGTTCCTTAGTGGCGGCATTGTGTATTCAATTGTGTAAATCAATTAAAAGAAAAATTCACGTAAGGGACTCGTAAAATAACTGACAAATTATTCTGATTATTTCGTAAAAAGAACTCCCAATTGGGCGCCACTTCATTTCAACTTAGGGTCCAGCGTCCTATTTCTGTGTTGTAATGACGTCATAAATTTTTTTAAGGAATAACTACTAGGCAATCAACATACAAATATTGACCATCAATATCTTTATATTAAATAATAATTCCATAAAAAAAAAATCCCCCGTTGGGCGCCACTTTTATTTCAACTTCGTTCCTTAATACTACCAGCGTTTAACTTTTGTGTTTACATATGCAAAATTAACTTTCAAAAACTGAGTCAGTTGAACTATTTAGCGCTTTCAATTAAACACAAAACAACACCGTTATTCACGTATGGAATTCATAAAATAACTGCCTAATTATTCTAATGATTTCGTATGCACTAAAAATAAACTAAACCAAAAATGCATTCAAAGAGAAAGTAATCATCAAAAATCTAATATGCAGTCAGTATGGGTAGTAGCAGCTCTAACATGGATTTTAATTTAATTCCAATGCTAATCTAATCTTAGTATAAAGTTTCAAACAAGAAGACTTGCACAGTCATAACCGTTACGTATAAAATATATGCGATCCGCGGTATGGCGGTTTTGTCAATGAGATAATCTTTAGGTATAGCTTAGGTACGTACCTAACCTATACTCTCTTGAAAATTCAAATAATGCAACATCTATTGACAGGTGCATTTGAGTACCTCTGCGAAACAAATCTGATAGAGAGTGGTGCTTGTATGCAAATTTGACGTACGTCAGTTGTTAGCAATGCACGGCCAGAGGCGCACTGCACTGCAATACACTACACTGCACTGTGATGCTGACTTCATATTGGAACAAGGTATAATCTCTACAAACTACAGTATACGGTACACCGCATAAAATGAGTTTCAGTGGAGACGCAGAGCACACAATCACTGCTTCACTGTTGTGTTACTGTATGTTCATGTTCGTGATGATGTCATTTTGGGATGTAATTTGTGGTTTTATAGCGCCTAGTTTACACGTCATTGCAGTGGCCAGACTTTGTAAGTGCGTCGTTCGTTGTCGTCCGTAGTCATCGTCGTAGTGTTTAAATAAAATGTGAATGCATCGAGTTAGCTTTTTGTAAGCGATATTTGGTTTTGGCTTTTGGTTAGCTGTTTTTATACTACCTATAGAATATGGGTATAATTTAATACAGCAGCCAACTCAGCGGTGTGGTCATTATTATAATTTTACGACCTTAACTCATGTAGTATAAATTATTAATTACAGATTTAGTGTCATGTTGAATCTGTGGTTAAAAGCGATGTGTTTTCCACAAAAACCAATCGAGCGAGCAAGAAGATCAAATGAGTGCCAAATTCCATAGTTAATTTATAAATATAGAGTATTAGTATTTATTCCCCTCAATTAAATTTTATATGGGTACTAAAGGAAAATGAGTAAAATAAAAATTAAATTCATACCAAGTTTGGTCATGTTACTTGTAGGGCTTCTTACTTTAATGAAGTCACTAAAATGGATCTGTCATATTGACAGTTGATACTTGACAGGAAAAAATCTTCTTGAAATAAGACAACAGGGATGTTTAAAATAAAGGAATGAATAAGCAACCCATGTTTGTGTCTAATAAACTTATTTTCATCTGAAAATAAGAAAGAGAACTTGTCCAACAAAATTTTGAGTGCCATAAAGTGTCAAATTAAAAAGAAGGATAGTTTCTATATGATGTGATATTTTTGACGTTTCGTACTTGCCAATTTGTTCATGACATTTGTATTAAAATTTTCGATGAACATTCGTCAAAATAAAATGTTATTTTTGACGTTTCGAGTTTGCTAATTTGTATTTTTGACGTTTCGTATTTGCTAATTTGTTCGTGATATTTGTATTGACATATTTAATAAATAAATGATATTTGGAATACTTATAAACTTTAAAATGAAAATAAATGCATGAGGTTCTCAATTCTAAAGTTTTTTTGGATATTTTTTGAGGTTTCCATTAAAAATCAGATAAGTTTCAACTAACTGTCAAAATTCTAGACTCTGCAACATAACTGACCATAATTTGTTTATATTCTTTATACTACGTTTCCACCGGGCACTAAACCGAGATTTAGCTAGATTTGTCACAAATCTCCTTGAAATCTCGAAGATTTACCATACAAATTTTAATCTCCTCAAATGAAGATTTCAAATAAATCTCATTGAAATCTACTTGGAAACATTAGTTTGGCAAATCAAACAAACTTTTTTTCGGAGAATAATTGCTGAACCGACCCATTTAAACGCCAATTTCGTTTATTGAAAGATGGAAATGTCAACAAAAACTATCTGTCTCACTTCCATTTATTTCTTTAATTCTTTAAAGAATTCATCGTCGTTCTTAATAACATCCTCTTCCCAAAAAGTACTTGGACGTACATATATTACATTACATTACATTTCACACTACTCAGCACATAAATGTACAGAGTAGAGAACACAGCACCTTGAGCGACTAGACTATATAAGGTGATAACAACACAAGACATTAATACAAGACAGAAAGAAAGAACAAACAGAAAGAACACATGACAACAGCACGCGGTAGGTTTCGAGTCGGTCCTCCATCTTTCTACTAACCACGCTCACTGATGCTTGATTTCGGTGATCGATGAACCGATGCTTTATCAGTGACTAGGCCGTTGCCAAACGTCAAATTAATCTCCTTTTCTTTGGTGGAAACACCTCAAGATTTATTTTAAATCACTTGCCTTAAATCTCGGATTATTTTTTGGTGGAAACGTAGTATTAAGCAATTGGAAAAATTGAAAGTGATTTC
Source organism: Eupeodes luniger (assembly GCA_951509635.1). Taxonomy (NCBI): domain Eukaryota; kingdom Metazoa; phylum Arthropoda; class Insecta; order Diptera; family Syrphidae; genus Eupeodes; species Eupeodes luniger. Next base: position 5,439,214 of record OX608074.1, read on the forward strand.
AGTATCAAGTTATGTCAGTTTTATTTTTCTTCAATAAATTTGACAGAACTTTTTACTTAATATCACGTTCACAGAAATCTAAAGTAAACAAACAGATCTAATTTTCTCACTGACATTTCTCTGTTATTTTTGATTTATTATAATATTTCAAAGTTACTGATTTTTATCTGCCCTATATTTCGCATAAGTACTGTCAAATTCCATCAGTATATACGCATTACACACTGTACAACTTCGTCTAAAAAATAAAATATTTAATAATTTTGTCAAAATAAAATTACACCCAAAAGTCTCTTAATGAGTTCTCCACTCCTTGTTAAAATAAACGAATCGTGACCACACGATATAGGAGTAGAATGCGAATTATTTATCTTTCATTTTTACAAAGGAATGCGTTGAGTTTTTAACGGTAATTGAGTATAGCTGCGTTGTTTTCTTTCATTTTTTGAGCTAAACGAACAGAATAATTGGCCCAACGCCCAGGGCATGTCCGTCCAGTCCAGTGCAGGGCTAAGTAAGATAAAAATAACTAAATTAAATCAGAAGTATCCGCTCTGTTTGTGGGTTTGTGGACATTTTTAAAGTATAGCCATAAGAACATTTGTGCTTGAGTCGAGTCTATATGGTTCTTGCAATTTTAATAAAATTTATTTTTAAAAAACAAAAATAAAGGAAAGGGTGAAGAAAATTAACACATGAAGCCTTAAGGCTGATTTACTTGATTGAATTCAAAAACACGACACTGCAGAAGTATTTAAATCTTCATAAATGATAAGATTTTAGTTTGCTTAGTTCTTAAAATTAGATTCAAAATTAGCTTTTAGCACTTCTAACATATTATTTAATTAATTATTATTATTGACCATGAGAAGTTGCTTTTTTAAAACAAGATAATTACGTGTTTTTGCTCACGTTATGGACTTTATGCGAATTTTGTTTGCATTAAATAATGAGATTTTTTGTTGATAAGGAACTAAAAAAAAGGTGATAACACAGTCAGTCACAGACAAGCGTAGTTTTAAACTTAAAAACCATTCGTGCATGAGGGTGTTTTATTACACTACAACAATCTACATGAAATCGTAAGTTTAACAAGTTTCATGTTTAGAATAGTGATTAAGTTGACAGTAGTTTAACTTTTTTTTAACAGCATTAGATACCTAGGTATATACATCCGGATTTAAACTTGACGATTTGTCATCCAATAATTCGTTAAGTATGCAAGTATGCCATAAAGTATAAAGCTATTCGTGTGTGGTGTGTGATAGCTTTTATCATTTTTTATGGTAATCATCTGAATTATTATCAATTAATAATTTTGATAATGTCACTGATTTATTTTTATGACATTTGTTTTCCATAATCTTATCTGGATACTACGTTATGTTTTACTCCTTTTTCACGATAAGGTTTTTGTTGCACTTGAACTTCCAATAACCAAAAAATTCCATTTTTTCAAGTATTGAGTATCCAAGGTATTTTTAAAGGAGATAATAAACTAAAAGTATTTAAATTACGCATGCATTCAAAGTCCTCTAAAGTGTGACAGTCCAAGACGCTTAGGTAGTAGTAAGCCATAAGGTGTTTTCTATGAGTATACAACTTTGAAATGGAATATTCAATAATTTATAATCACAGCTGCCTCAGATTTTCCTCAGATTTCGGTATCGACGAATCTCTTCTTCGTTGGATTAAAAATTTTCTTTCGAACCGTTCAATACAAGTTGTTTTGGACAGATTCAAGTCTGAAACCCATAAAATAAATGCTGGTGTGCCCCAGGGCTCCGTTTTGTCTCCGACCCTCTTCCTCATTTTTATAAATGATCTCCTGTCTGCTTCTAATCCAATGCATTATTTCGCTGACGATAGCACTCTTAGCTTTTCACATTCGTTTCCAGATTCACAACCCTCCTCTTCGGATGTGGAACTGCAACGGCAAAATATGATTAGTTCATTAATTTCCGACCTACACAGCATTGTACAATGGGGAATAAAAAATCGTGTTGAATTTAATGCTTCGGAAACGCAATGCTCTCTTGTATTGTTAAAGCGAGATAAACCCTCTTTGCCACTATCTATAAGTGGCACTTGAATCAACGAAACGGAAAATCTCCACATCCTCAGAATGTGCATCAGCAACCACCTTTTGTGGAGCGAGTACATACGCGATGTTGCCAAAAATGCAGCAAGATGTCTAGGTTTTGGAGACGTTGCAAGAAATTTGTTTGGCTACAATCTACAAAACCTATATACGTCCAAAACTTGAATATAACTCTCATCTCTGGGCTGGTGCTCCACTAACTTATTTAAGCCTCTTGGACAGTATTCAAAAAAGAGCTTTTAAAATGATTGGTGACATTTACATCATCAACTCGATTACGTCACTCGAATATCGACGCAAGGTTTCTTGTCTAACCCTTTTTTACCGTTATTTTAACGGACTATGTTCTAGTGAAATAGCCAGTTGCATTCCTCCCCTTAAACAATTTAACCGTAATACCCGCTTCTAGGAATGCTCATCAGTTTACCCTTGAGCCCAACTTCGGCCGTCCTATGAAGTACAGAGATTCATTTTTTAGCCGTACTATGCGAATGTGGAACGCCTTGCCACGCTCTATCCTTATCTGTAATTGCAATGTTCAGAAATTCAAAATCAATGTACACCGACTACCGACACCTCCTATCCAACTCTCTCCTCTTTTCATAATGGTCACACTGTGTCTTTGGCATATTAAAGGTATAGAAAACCCTTTTAGTGTTCGCTAATTATATTTTAAAAAAAAAATCGATAACTGTTTCCTCTATTTTAGGCCGTATATAGGCAAGAACGCGGAGAATGTTGTCCTCCATGTTGTCAATCGTTTCAGGTTTATCAGCGTAGACTAGCGACTTCACATAAATCACAAGGTCTTGGAGGCAAATTCATGGGGCCGTAACGTGAAACTATGAGGCTACCAAATGCTTCCTTCTATAAATAAATTGAGGCAGGAAATGTATGACATGAAACGCCACAGCCGCCATCTTGTTGAAAGCAGAGCTCCTGCCCATTATGGTTGTTCAATTGATGAACGAAAAAGTCAGTAATCATGGCTTTATAGCGGTAACTTCTATTGTCAACGTAACGTTCTGGCCAACATCAATTTGTTGTTCAGACGTAAGTCTATTCATGTTCAAATGCTAAACCAAACTAAAAATAAGTCACTTGACAGCTGTCAAAATAGTCGCTATTTAAAAAAGTGTTGCTGACTTAAAGTTCTATGCCTGTTCTTTCATCGGGTATCTTTTTTAAAGCTTCAGAACTTTAAATAATATTACATGACGGAAATATTGTTGCAATTATTTTTGTGTTATTGTAATTTGGTAGATAATTGTATGGCGTTTAATTTGTAAATATGATTTCCGGCAAATGTTCTCGACCATAAGTTACACAGCTAATTTGATCAGTCAAATTTTTCACTGTTTCCAATAAATCTGGCAACAATTGTGTCTTGAATATTAGGTCCAAGAGTTGCTTGTTTGTCTTCATAATCCAATGGCTTAACAAAGCTCCATGAAAAGTAATTGAGAAATGTTAAGTCACACGAAAGAAGGAGCATTTAACAAGACTAATTCTGGTTGTCACCAAAGTGATTTTGCAATAAACTGATGGTTAAGTGCGCTCTATACCAAGCTGCACCGTCTTGTTGGAATTAAATGTCGTCGATGTTTAGCTGATTAATTTTTGGAAACAAAAATCATTCAGAATTGCCAAATAGGACTCGTCATCACTTTAAAAGCAACTTCTTCCGCATTTTAAAAGAAACAAGGACCTATGATGCCGCCAAGTGGTAGCCCGCATTAAACATTCAATTTTAATTGATGTAATGGTGATTCGGCAATAGCTTGAGGAATTTACTCATTTACTTAAATTTTACTTAACGACGTACCCTTTTAACCAGAAATGAACTTCATCACTAAACATCTTAAAAATGACGAAGTGGTCTATGAACTTAGCTGAAAAACTTATTTTTTTTCAAAGTAAATTTACACAATTTGTAAGAGCTGTTCTGTTATTAAACAATTCCTTATGAACTGCCAAATCATATTGAATAGAAAAGTCAACACTGTTTGACATTCTCAACTGTAAAACTATAAACAACAACCGTCTCATGCATTAAAAAAAAAACAACCTATACTTAAGGTGGCGCTTTTAAATCTGGGTTGGACTTAAGCCAGGCTTCAATCAACAGACTTTTGTACAAAACTTGCTTGACCTCATCATCTACTTGTGTACGATACCTGAATTACGGTCTTTATCTACTTCAACTGCCTTGGGTCAATTCCGTCTTCAAGAAGTTAAAAAAATATTACGCTTCGAGTTACTTCTCACAAAGTTCTAAAAAACTCTTGACCAAATTTCTTTAATATTCATATAAAAATAAATTCCATTCTTAAATAAATTTTCTACGTTTTGCCCCCATAACAAAAACTCTCCCTTATAAAATTAAATTATATCCCCACAGGTATTCACGTACGTCATACTTTCAAAGTCTCTCAAAAAGTACTCACATAGCCCCTTTGAGCTACATACATTCCAATTGCTTTTGCAACTTTACTACGACCTAGATACCAATCGAGAACGCGCAATCAAATCATAATATCTCGTAAGTATTTTATCTACTTATCATGTACTGTACCCAATACCCATTAACTGCACTCTGTTTATTTTGCCCACCAAGCCCCACTTAAGTCTTTGCTCTTCTAAAGTAAGAAGTAAGTAAGTAGGTAGAGCAGTCTTATCTTGTTCTCAAATCAGTGGTCCTTAAGCTTACTCGTTATAAGACCAAAAAAAAGACTCTATTCAAACTTTAACATAAGTAACAAGTGACTTATCTATCTCTAGTAAAGATTAGAACACGCATATCTCGTACTTGGGGCGAAATAATAATAATTATTATCTCTCTCTAAGAATTGCATAAGCGATAAAATTTATAATTTATTTCTGTTCCCGGCGACAAGTAGTGAGCCATCGCATGCAGACCCATTTACCCTAACCTACCTCCAGAGGCTTAGTGTTACCACATAATAGATTGATACAAAGCAAAAGAACTGTCATAAATGACAATCTCCAAGTGCAACATGTGACTTTATTAGGTCAATCAAATCATTCTGGCAACACTCTTCTCAATGAAATATTTGTAACAGGTAGAAGACAATAAGTTCGGCCTCAAAGCGTTTTACCTTGGAGGTCTTCCGAGAAAAAATAGATTCGAATTAAAGTCGTCATATTACCGGTAGTAGGTCTAGAGATACCTTTTTTTCGATATCTTCGAAACAAGCTTAAGCAAGGAAACAACACAAAACACATAGAGGAAATATATTATCTAGAGTCCCGACTGGTACCCGTCTTGCCTGAAACACCCTCAAATTTTATTTAAGGTAACTCTCTTAAAAGCCCGTAACAACTACATAGAATCTGCATTTTCCCATAAGAAATGCACGGGACAACTAACACATGCTTATGCTAATGGGCAAAATTCGCTCAATTTAGTTTGTAGGCCGAAAGAGAGCAAACCCATTAAGTCGGGACTCTAGATAATATATTTCCTCTATGACAAAACAGCTGATTAAATTTATTCAATAAAATTGGGATAGTTACTCTTTTGTTTTGGATACTCAGAGCAGAGCAGAGAGGAGAGTAAGTAAAACATTACAGCGCGAGAACAATGGAGATTAAACATTAAAGCTTTCCACATTTTCATTGAGAAAACCTAAGCATTGTCAACATTTATATTTAAAAAAGTCCGATACAAAAGTACTAAACATTAAGAAAATGTTGCTAGCTTTTCACATTCCATTTTTGCAACATTATTTTTGTGTCATGTCAAGTACGTATACGTCGTCGGTCGTCACGTCACGTTGTACATAATGTAGCTACATGAGACATGACGTGTGATTCTGATGCAAAGTGATGTAATAAAATTTATTTTTGGTGACGATTACAAATCGAAAGCGGAATAAATGTGTACATTAAATTGCAAGGAGGATGGATGTGGTTTTGAGTTTGGGTTTGGGTTGATTTGAGGAATCATAGAGAATTTCTAAGAAACTTTGACACGTAATATTATTTTTGTTGTATTATTTATAATATGTACTCGTAGTGTTGTCAAATAGAATTATTAATTAGCATTATTTTGTGGAAGCACACGTTCTACTCATTTAAATTCCGTTTTTATTCGCGTAAAGCTGAGAAATTAGCATGACACATCTTAGAAGTGAGGGTGAGAATATAATACACTAATTTAACTTTTATCATATAATAATATGTTAATTATATTTTTGCCTTACATATTTAAACAGTTAATTATAGAACCGGTGGAAAATAAACAACTTTACTTATTTTCTTCATAAGTACAAAATAATTAAAATGGATATTTTTTAGCAGGCTGAATGCTAATCTTTATTTTTGAATGATCTGAATTAGAAAATTTTGTAGATAATTAAATCTGAACACTGTTCCTATTTTTGTTTATATCTGCAGATTTGTATGGAAATTTACAGTAAATTTTTTTTTTGGACACTCGGGCGTATACGTTACAAAAATGATAGCGTTCAAAATAATTTATGATAGTAACATCGTTGATTCATTTACTCTTTAATGTTTCATCCTTTTTGACCGATATTTTAACGATCTAGCGAAAAAGCCAGATGCATTTCGTCCTTTAAAAAATTTAAGCATAATACTTGTATTTTTTTTTTTTTTTGTATTTGCTTAGTTGTAGTATCAAGTATACCGAGATTCTTTCTTGAGCCGTACTACACGAATTAAAAATACAATTTGCACACTTCAATACAATTTTACACTCTTTTATAATACTATATGTCAGCATTCTGTATAAGTAGGAATAAAATACTGCAAGGTCAAAATTCTGTAGAACAAAAATGCTGTATTTTAAAATTATGTATTTTCAAATGCTGTAAAAAGGCTGAAAAAGAAAAATCGTTGTTTTGATAGTGATTTTTGCCATTAAGCTTGTTTACATCATTTTGAAAATGCAAGTCAGCGATTGAATAAGATTAATCAATTTTGAAATACTGTGCTGTATATTGTAAATTAAATGGCTCTAAGTCTTTTGTGAAAATGTATTGTGTGAAATACTATTTCTTTTCAAAAACATCTTACTGATGAGTTTAATAGTCGAACATAGGTGAAATGTATTCAATTTTTAATATCCAAAACTGTTGTTAATACATTATATATTTTTACAATTTAATAACGATTCAAATTAAATAACCACTTGGTTTGTAGAAAATTAACTAAACATTATTTTTTGTCAAGTATACGCCTAAGTGCCCCAATCTAATTAAACTTGTTGCATTCATTTCTTATCTTTTATATAGTTAAATGTATTTTATTTGTTCGTTATCATTCATTTACAAACCATTTTGTTTTACAGACTACTTACAAAAGCTTAAAACAAAATTTCTGATAAGATAAATAATTTAGTTTAATGGGAATATAATTATGTTCTGTTCTTACATTAAATTCCATTAAATGATAAATCTATTTCATATGAATAAATTAATGTGATTAAAGTTAAAGGTTTATTGAAACCATAATTTGCTCTAATGCTTACAAAGTTTAAAAAATTAGGTTGGCACATTGTTCATTCTCGGATATTAAGTTTTAATATTGAAAGTATTTTTCGGGCTTTTAATTCTATAAGAAAAAAAAGGCTGGGATGCGACCCACACTAATAACTTCCCTCCCTGTCTGTCGATTTGTCTTGCCTTAAAGGTTGGTAGGTTTTCATGTTTTGTTAAAAAAGTTGTCAGTTAAATTATTTTAAAAAATTTAAAAATAACCAACAATATTTTGCATAATTATGATGAAATAGTTTGATTTCAAAATCTATTTTTGTTAATGAGATTCTTAGTCGTTAACCAATTCTTACCAATTTTAGTAGCAATTCTTAAAAGTTTTTGTTTCTAATATAAACAAATACAAATTGGATGACTGAAATTAATTTGAAGTCAATATCTTCTATTTTTCACGAGATATCAAAAACCGAACAGCAATTTTTACCAATTTTGCGTACTATTTTTTGTAGATTTTAATTTTTTATGAAAAAACTCACTGTTGGATTTTTATAAAAAAAATTTACTGAATGTCGAAGACAATATTTTCTGTCAGATAGAATAAGTATGAAGCCAATATTGTTGATTTTTGAAAAAATATTTGAGTCAAAAGTAAATTTTTACCAAGTTTTAGTATTGTTTTTGTTTAGGTTTTTATTTTTTATAAAAAAAACTGCCAATTCGATTTTTCCCAAAATTTTACCGAATGTTGACAACAATATTTTTTAAAAGAAAAAATTAGTTTATAGCAAATGTCTAAAAGTTTTGAAAAGTTAGTTGAGTCGAAAATCAATTTTTACCCACTTTTATTAATTGTTTTTAGGTTTTTATTTTTTGTAAAGAAACTGTCCATTCTATTTTTCTCAAAATTTGACTGAATGTTTAAAACAATATTTCTTATAAGATAAAATTAGTTGGAAGCCATAATCTCAAATTTTAAAAAAGATATTTGAGCCGAAATTCAATTTCAATGATGAACGTTATTCTTCGTTGCACAAATTTATTTTGTTCGTAAAATTTTCGAGGTGTCAAATATTTTTTTTTTGATTTATAAAAAAACCGTAAATTGGATTTTTTTCCAAAAATATATTTGTTTGGTATCACGTAACAATATATAATTTAAAATTTAATTCAATTTTCTAGCGTTATTGGTTCGTGATTCAAATTCTTTTAAACTGCTATGGTAAAAAAACCACCCACGCAATAATTTTGAGAGTCCTTTCTGCATTTTTCTGCATTATTATCTGTATAACAAAATTTATTTGAAGTCGATATCTCTTCTGGTTCTTGAGCTATGGACGAAAAAAACGTCGCGAACGTACGTACACACGCACGCACACTGCACAGTCATCTTTCTAAAAATCTTTTATTTCGACTTTAGGGACCTTGAAACGTCGAGAAATGTCAAAAAATGCACAAAAAGTAAGCATTGAATAAATCGTCTCTTTTTAAAGAAATGAAAACCAGTCAAAGCTCATCTTGAAGAATACGATGAAGTTTCTCTCGTTCATTTAAATTGCTTAACAACAAATCTAGGAAAAGCCTTTTGAACTCTTCCGATACGATTAATACCTTCTAATGTCGATTGACTCCAAACATTAGAACAATATTCAAAAAATAGACAAATTAAAAATGCATAAAGCGATTTCAAGACACAAGAATTAGTAAATTTATTGCAATTTCTTCTCCGTCTTACGTTCAAGGTCTTGATAATAAATAAAGTAACTAGTGGCAATATATTTCGATAAGCAGTAAAAACATACAATTATTTCCGAGTTTTACACGTTGTATTCTGTTTGAAAGCATAGTCTTTGGTTAAATCTGTATAGATGGTATCAGCTTGATATTTAGATTCAAATTGTTAATTTTCCATTCGAAGTTTATTGTAATCGGGACGATTTATCGAATTGAAAGTTTTTACAGTTCTCAACGTTTCAATGTCACTAGAATCCAAATAAAATGTTTCTAGAGAGACGTTAGGGATACTTTTTTTCGTTGGTGATAACTCTAAAACCATTAGAGATAACGACTTCAAATAAATTCAGGTTTACAGATAATAACATCGACAGATGCAAAAAGGACTTTCAAAAAATTTTTAGTGTGTGGTTTTTTATAAATAAAAATAAGAAAAAGAGGCTGGGATTTGTCTTGATTAAAAGTTTGTCTATATGTATCAATTTTTACCAAATTTGCGTACTATTTTTTGGAGATTTTATTTTTTTATGAAAAAACGGATTGTTGGATTTTTATAAAAAAATTACTGAATATTGAAAACAATATTTTTTGTGAAATAAAATAAGTTTGAAGCCAATATTTGTAATTTTTGAAAGGCTATTTGAGTCGAAAGTAAATTTTTACCAGGTTTTAGTATTGTTTTTTTTTTTAGATTTTTCTTAAAATTTTTTCCTAATATTGAAATAAAATTAGTTAGAAGCCATTAAAAATATTTGAGTCGAAAATCAATTTTTACCAACTTTTGTTAAATTTGTTTTAGGTTTTTGATTTTTTGTACAAAAACTGTCAATTCGATTTTTTTCAAAATTTTACTGAATGTTGACAACAATATTTTTTGAAAGATTAAAGTAGTTTAAAGCCAATATCTCAAAGTTTTGAAAATATATTTGAGTCGAAATTCAATTTTTACCAACTTTGAGTAATGTTTTCTTAGGTTTTATATTTTTTATAAAAAAAAACTGTCAATTAGATTTTTCTCAAAATTTTATCAGATGTCAAAAACATTATTCTTCGTTGCACAAAATTATTTTGGAGATAAAATCGTTTTTTGTTCGTAAATTTTTCGAGGTAAATAATATTTTTTTTTAGTTTGTTTGGTTTATAAAAAAAACAGTCGATTGGATTTTTTCCAAAAATATACTTGTTTTGTATTACGTTACAATACATAATATAAAATTTAATTCAAGTCTCCATCGGCATTGGTTCATGAGATATTTAGGTTTAACCAAAATGTTCACCTTTTTTTTAAACTGCTATAGTAAAAAAACCACCCACACAATTTTCTTGAGAGTCCTTTCTGCATCTTTTTGCCTTATTATCTGTATAACAAAATTTATTTGAAGTCGTTATCTCTTCTGGCTCTTGAGCTATGGACGACGAAAAAAACGTCGCGAACGTAGGGACGTACGGACTCACGAACGTACGTACACACGCACCCACAGACATCTTTCTAAAAATCTTTTATTTCGACTTTAGGGACCTTAAAACGACGAGAAATTTCAAAATTTTCAATTCGACAAATCGGACCCATTACAATAACTTCCTATGGGAAGTTAAAAATGTTTATCGCCTCGAATATTTTGCGGACAAAAATTAATATTACCTACAAAATAACTTTTTTCATCAAAAAATAAAGTCTGACATCTGCAAAACTTTTTAGGAAAAGTCGAAGCAGTATTGTTTTTTTAATAAAAATCTAAAGTGAGTAAAACTAAAAGTTGGTATGAATTGATTTTTAACTTGAAATCTTTGCAAAAATAAAAGATATTGCCTTCAAACTAATTCTACCTTTAAAAAAATATTGCTTTTACGTTTAGAGTTTAAAAAAAAAAAAATCCAATTGTCAGTTCTTTTAAAAAATACAAACATATGAAAAAATACTGCACAAAATTGGCAAAAACTGATGTTCGATTCGAATATCTCGAGAATAAATTAAATCATTCTATGCAAAATTTTGTTGTTAACGTAAGGTATCCATTATGTTTTTATAAGATATAAAAACTTTAAAAAATTGCTCCTAAAATGTATAAAAAAATGGTTTTCGAATCAAATTTCTTGAGAACAAAGCAAGATATTGTTTTCGAAATTTTTAATCTTACAAAAAACGTTTTATTAGTATTTTGTAAAACTGTAAAAAATATTGGCAGACTGACATGAAGAGGAAGTTAGAAGAGTAACTCGTATACCAGTCTAACTTGTTAATATTTATTGGGGGAAAATGTCACTATCATAAGCATTTAACGTTTCCATAAATAGGTAAGAATTTGTATGTCATTAGTCTCTTTTCCTCTATGACATTTCAATACTGTGATATAAATGGTCACAGAAAGTCTTCTAATAATGTTGCCACATGAAAAAACGAATATTTGTTCTCATTGAAGTCTTTAAAGGCCTTAAGCTACCCTAAAATCTTAGAATATTCAATATTTTTATTATCGGTCCCAAAAAATTATAGAAGTGAACATTTTTTAAATATTAGGTTTTCTAATTTAAGTATCAAAGGTATTGCAATATTATTCATAATTTTTTATTATTCAAAACAATAAACGTCTTTATTTCAATACTGCATTTTTAAATTTGCCGAAGCTACAGCTAGGACAATTTTTTACCGATTGACTTTAAATTTTGGTTGTATCTTTGGAAATACACTCTCTTATATGAATTTTCTTATTTATTTTAGATTTTATTAATAATCCCGTGACTATTTTTAAAGGAAAGTTTTTTACTTTCCACTTAAGAATTGTGCCATTTTGGCCAAAATCCAACATATCGTATAAAATCATAAGTACTTCAAAATTGATTGGATCATTATGATTATAAAATAACAGAAGCTTTAGGTCTGACCGAGGACTGGATTTTTAAATAAACCAATTCAAAAGTATTACATTAAGCCGTCACTGAATTAAAAACCGTGCAGAATTTAATGCTTCCAAAAAACTCAAAGCTTTCTACTGTCGCAAAAGTCGCAAAAGCGTAACCCTCCCCCAATGCCACTATCCATGGGTGGTACTTGCATCGAGAAGATTGAACAACTATCAGTGCTATAGGTATGTGCATCACAAACCACTTGTTGTGGAGTGATCACATATTTGACATCGCCAAAAATGCTGCTAAGTGTTTAGATTTTCTCCGACGATGCAAGAAGTTGTTTAGCCCTTCTAATCTGGCTATGATTTATAATGCCTATATTCGTCCAAAACTTGAGTACAATTCCAATTTTTGGGCAGGTGATCCTATAACCCACTTGAGTCTCTTGGACATAATTCAAAAGAGAGCTCTTAAAATGATAGGTGACCGTTGTTTAACTGAAACTTTTGCATCTCTCATGCGCCGTCGTAAGGTTTTATGTCTCTCATTATTTTATCGCTACTTCCTTAAGCAAAAAAAGCTCTTATAAAATAGCCAATTGCATTCCTCCTTTCAAACAATTCAACCGTAATACTCGTTCTTTTAGGAATGTCCATCAGTTTACCCTTGAGCCCAATTTCGGTCGTACTGTAAAGTACAGAGATTCTTTTTAGTCGCACTACACGAATGTGGAATGCTTTACCAGATTCAATTTTTCCCACTCATTACAATGTGCAATCCTATCCTCCCTTCCTAATAACTCCCACTGTGTATAATCTATAAGGTTATTCATATCCCCTTGAGTGCGCGTACAATATATATAAAAAAAAGAATGTATACTAGAATTCCATTTCTGTAACTCCGATATATTTTGTAGTATTTCCAGAAAATAAATTCCTCAGAAAGCTTTTGTTTTGTCGTCTTCTAGGTTAAAATAAAGCCTTAGATTTATCATCTAAATACACCCTTTAAATATATCGAGTTTTGAAAAATGTATTCCATTATCATTCTTCAAAAAAAAAAAATTTGGAGAAGTACCTTAGCCAAACAAAAAATGCACCATAGCAACTATATGAATCAAAACAAAGTTTTCCATTGGTTTTGTTTTTTGTTACGTATACGCCTGAGAGTCCATTTCAAATATTTTAGTAGAAATGTTTAGTGGTAGAATAAGACTGTTTTAAACTTTTAAGTTTCTATTAGTGGTACTATTTCCCTGAAAAATAGTCCTTTTACTATTCATACAAAATTAATATATATTTATTCAAGAAGTTTTAACCACCTAAGCGATCTAAAAATTTGTGATTTTCAATTCGGGTTTATAATTTTGTTAGAATATTCTGATACATAGATCTTACAAATAATTATGAGTCTCTCTTTTGACCTGGTCATAAATCTAAGCAATGGGAACTTCGAATGTCAGAAAGTCATTAAATAAAAAGCTTAAAAAAAACCTTTAAAAATCGGTTTTTACTTCAATACTCAACAAAAATAAAAAACAAATTGAAAAATTGAAAAATTCATCCCGACATTTAATTATATATGTAGGTATACTTAAACAATCATCTTAATAATATTTCTGACCCGTTTTTCTAAATTAACTAAATGTTTCAACTGCGCGAATAAAAATTAAATTTTATCCCCCACATAAATTCACTATTGAGTTCTTTATTATCTTTGAAATTGTATATTATTTTTTTTTTGTTATTTTTGCATCATAGCATTTTTATAAGCTATAATAATCTTTTTTAGATTCGACTGTGCATCTAATAAATCCTCGCTATATACAACAACAACCCACCAACAAAATGGACAAAAAAAAACAAATAAACTACGTGAATTTGCCAAAAGGAATCACAATCGAAATCGAGAACTGAACCAAACCGACAGAACCGAAAAACTCATCCATGATGAGCTGGCTTTGCAATAAAGCGTCCGCGCGTCCGTAGTCGTAGTCCGCAATCTGCAGTCCGCGATCCGCTCATCATCATGAGCGTTTCACACATATCCAGACAGTGATCTCATCAAATTTTTGCCCAAAAACAAAAAAAGCTTCCCCCATGATCTCCCTCGTGCCCCAACGTATCCTATTGTCGCACGTTTTATTTGCAAAACCGGTACAATATAATTTTGTGCAACATCAAAAATGTATCTGTATCTAGAAAACAAATGTATCTCTGCAATGTTGCCAACTCTTTGTCACATAAAATTACCCTCTCAATTTATATCTCATATCTCTCTTTTTCAATTGCGATGTTTTGTTGGTCTGCGAGTATGTTGCGCGAACTTTTGATATCTTTTAGCTCTTGGATGTTTTTCAGAGATTTTTAGCAGCAACCATCAGCAGCAGCAGCGGCAACAGCAACAACAATAACAACAACCGGCACGCGTCCGTTAAGTTCAGCCAGCCCGTATCCAAATCCATATCTATGTTGTTTTTCGTCTAGTTAGTTATTAGAGATACATTTTCGATTGCTGTAGCTGTTGAGCTTGACGCTTGTGAACTTGCGACTCTGCAATCAGTTTAGTTTTTAGTTGCGATTTTACCCTCGTTGCGAGTGAACGTGTATGTTTTTGAATGTCTTATTGGCACGAAAAAAGCCAAAGCCTTTTAAGTAAATTATATCGTCGATATATTATAAAGTATAAAGCATCTCAGAGTCTAAATTAAAAAAAGTATCTTTTAGACTTTATCGCAGTAACTTCTTCTTCGACTTCTGTTGGTGTTGTGCTATATTGTGCGGGAGCTTAAGAAAATAAATTCATCAAATCATCATCGATAACTTATCTACTAATTCGTCAGTGAGAGTGAATAGTGTGAAGTTTTTTTGTCCGTCAAAAAGAAAAAGAAAAATAGAAAAATAAAAGTGGGAGTTAAAAAAAAAGAAAAAAGATAATTTAAGTTAAATCTTGGGATACATTTAAATTTCCATCAACTTTTCTTCTTCTTTTTACTTTTTTGTGTACTGTGCGCTGAAAGGTCCTTCAAGTTCTTGAACCACGAGGGATAAATCACAAACAAAAAAAAATAAGGTGCGTGTTTATGATACCTAGAGTTTTATTTTACGTCTATCAAGGACCATGAAAAGAGTCAGTTTGATGTGAACTTTAGAAACAAAAAAACAAAGTACAGCTCCATCCCTTGAGAAATTAATTTTTACAAAGGATACTTTTGAATGAATAATAATCTTAAAAAAAAATAAGCTTGAAGTAACTTTTAAAAAGTTAAATTTTGAAATTTCATTGTCATTCGATTCGCACTCGCCAACGCCGCCCGCCGTCTCGTAGTTGGCCAAAGGTACCACTGTAGATATCCAGACACGTTCGAGAGAAGGACTTCGTTAGAAAACGGAGGACTTTGTTGAAAGTTTTTTTCTTTTTGAAACTGCCGCTTGGCTAAATCGCCTAACTGCCTCAAAGGAATATTATTCTATGTTATTTTGCTAACTGCTCACTGCTCCTTGCTCAGTTCATGTCGAGGAAAGATGTTGTGGGGAAAGGGGAGGGTAGCTTCCTTCTTTTTGCATTATTTTGATGCTCTTTTTTTGATTTTGTTTTGTTCTGGAAAGGAAGTGTATTTTGGGAATCGCAGACGATGCGATGATGATTTGGAACAACAATAAAAGAACCAAATCACATTCACGTCGTCGTCGTCGTCGCATTCCCAGTTGGTAGCCAAACCTTGAAGTTAATCGGAAGAAAAGGGAATCTGGCATTTTGTGTGGCTGGCTCTGGTTGTGGCTCGGGCTCTGGTTGTGGCTCGGGCTCTGGCTGGTTTTGGTGTTTTTTTTCGGGTCTTCTTAAAAAAAACAAAAACAGAAAGAGGTCTATACTTGTGAATTTGGTCGTCGAATGGGTTTGGATTCTTATAGCTTTTTGTTTTCTTGCTCCTTTATTTTGTAAAGTGTTTTGTTTTCCTTTTTTGGATTTTAACCTTGGTTTGAATGTTTTGGCGGCATGCAAAAGTTACGAGTGCTCTATACACTCTTAGGCATATACCTGAGTAAGCTAAAGAACAACTTACATATATCATCAGGCGAACCACCACCGGCAGTGTAGTAGAGAGGCGTGTTTTGTAGGTTAGCTCTTTTATGATGATTTTTTGTTTTTTGAATCAGTTAAGCAAAATATACGATGGCTTGTTTTTGAGAAGCATTTTTTCCCTAAACAAGTGGAGGTTTTTATGACGTGCTCTCTCGGCATTTGGTTTAATTAAATTTCAAGTTGAAATTTTAAGTTCTTTGGTTTTTTGTTTTTTTGTTTTCTATTCTCATTTAGTTAAGGCGGGAAGAGTAGTTTTTGTTTTTTCTTCAAGCAAGCTGATTTAATGTTATTAAAGTTTTACGATATAGCAACCTATCTTATCTTGCTTTGATGTTTTATTCATAAAAATCTATCATAGGTTCGTATTCGTATAATGGGTATGTTAAATAAGTATTTTTATTCTCCCTTATGTGAATCTTTTTTATCGGAGTTTCTGGTAGGTTAATCTCAGATGAATTGATAGGTATATCCTTTTGGAGGAAGATTTCGAAGAAGGTTTATCCTGATGTGGGAAAATTAAGAAAGTTCCGTGTTTATAAAAGAAAGACAATTTGGGAATAAGTTTGATGGTTGGTTATGATGATCGAAGACAAAACACGGGAAATGTTTTCAGAAACTTAAAAGTTTTGACTTTTCGACATTTGTTCTAAAAAAATATTCACTTTAAGCAGAAAAGGGCCAAAGTGGGAATGTCAGAAAGGGGATTTGTATAGCTTGATAAAATAAGAAGTTCAATTTATAACCTAAAAACATTAAAAAGACATAAAATCTGAACCAAAAATTCTTAAGGAAATAGAAAAGGCAAACCTCTCAAAGATAAAAAATTGTTTCCGTACCATGTAAATTGTAGTACCCGTGCCATGATGGTTAGTGCGTTGGGCTGCCACGCCAGAGGTATTGGGTTCGATCCCTGCCTATGGGAGGGTACTGCCTCTTGCGAGGAATTGATAAATCCTCCAAGAGTAATTCTTGCCATGAAAAGTGCTTTCTCAAATTAGCCGTTCGGATTCGGCTTAAAATATGTAGGTCCCCTCCATTCCTGACAACATTACTCGCACACGGGAATGATTGAGAGTTGTAAGTCACTAGGCCCTAGTTCTGAACGAACTGTTGCGTCACCCAATTTATTTATTTTATTTACCATGTAAATTGCAAATAAATCACTTTTCTTTGAATTTGTTGCTGGTTAATAGTTGCAGCAAAGTTCTATAGTTAAATATCGTACCATAAGGTGGAAAGTGATATATGTAAGTCAAAACTAAGTTTTTAAAAATGAAATTCATACTAAGTCTAAAAAAATGCTCGAATTTCTTCAGAAAAAAAGTATTAGTTTTAGAATAAATTACCGTGTTTTTTTGAGATTTTATATACAGTACAGTGAAAAATTGCCACAAAAACGATCCATAGTGGTCCAGTTTTTATATTTTAAAGTTGGTACCATTGAACACTTGTCAGAATAATTTATTAAAAAATTGTAATAGCTACTTATCATACTCTACGAACACGCCTTCGAGATACACAAGAGTTATCTATTGTACCAACACTTATATTCAAGACTCGAGCAAACGTCAAAATTCTATCCGCAGTAGGATCCTTCTTCTACTTTTATTTTATTAAGTAAAGTTTTTATATTTGTAATAAGTGGAAAATATTTGTTAGTGCGGATATTTTTCCAAAGAAACGCATCTAATAGCTCAAAAAACAAATAACTGATTATTTTTGACAGATGTCACTTTGCTTTTGACGTTTGTTTTTATAACGGCTCAAAAGTCACACAATCATTCTGTCAAAATTTTAAGAAAAGACGTCTTCCAGCAAAACCATTTTTCTTGTAAGGGAGGTTTTTTTTTGAGGCACATAACAGTTTATGACATTATTTTAACTGACGTCTATTTTGTCAGCTGTCAAGTGATTTATTTTAAGTTTGGGATAAAATAGACTGATTACTAAACAATGCTTTTAAACTGTCAAATTATCAAATTTTGTTTAGTCGTGAAGCTCACGTCAATAAACAAAACTGCCGTGCGTTTGAGGCTAATAAAACACCCTTTATTATTAATTTTTAATTTTGGAACAATTATTATGACTTTATCGATACGAAATTCATCTCCAAAACATTTCAATTTTGTGTTTAAGCTTGTTTCCTTATTATTTGAAGTTTTAATTTTGAAGATTAAAAGGGCTAAGATTTCATAAGAATCTACAGTGTTTAATGCGATTAACCAGCAGCGTGACAAGCAGATATATTCCGATTTTTGAATTTATCATCAAAACTTATTTGAATAAAATCTTTTTACATGTACTTTACTGAGGTATAAAAACAATCAGGAAGATATCAAATCGAAAAGTATTAAAATACACATGTTATAATTTAATCTGATACGCGTCTTAAAAAAAAAGTTCCGCTATCGTTGTCATCTCATTGTGAGAGATAAACATTGATCATACAAAATATTATTATTATAGTACGAGTATATTTTCTTGTTGATAACCTTCAGCTTTATCTGCTAAAAAAAAGGTGTTAAAGATTAATATTATTAATATACCTACGTAATTTATATTAAGTTTGCAATAATTGATCTTATGCACATTTAGAATTCTTTTAAATAAAACAAATTGATATTTGCAATAAGACACTCGGATTTGTTGAATAAGAGTATTTATTTATATTCCCTGGTATCATATTAATTAGCTCATCAATTAAAATTAGAAATGGCATTATAAGGATGTTTTTCTTACAACTCATGTTTGCAATTTATTATTATTTTTAATTCAGATGTAACAGCTTAAAGTTTAAGAAACAAAAATTGCAACATTTACACTTTACTAACAAGAAATTTTCTAAATATGTATCAAGAAATTTCGTAATAGAATATATTACAAAATTTTGATCCTCTGCTAATTATTAAAATAATAATTCCTTTTTTTAAAAAATTGTGCGTCTGAACACATTTCAACAAGTGACACTCCGTCACTCTACAAAATAAACAAAACAAACACACCTAAATCTGGGAAACAGAGCTATTGTTTTGAAATGTCAGAAGCTCAGAAGACATATGAATTAACCGAATTATTAAAAGTTAAAGCAGCCATTCTATGATTTTAAAATGCCTTCTAGTGACACATAACTCGAATTTTTTTACATTAACATAACTCATCTTTGACCGAAAACTATACAATTTCATTGAATTTAATTTTTTGTTTATTGTCATCTGCTATTGAAACCTCAAACAGTCAAAAATGCTTAAGAAAAATCAGCTTATCACACTTCAAACTTCTTTTTAATTAAATATTTTTTTCGTTAGGTCACCCCAGAAGGTCTGAATTTTTTTTAAATATGCCCTGGAAGAACCTTTGATTGTTTGGTTTCGATCTTTAAACGATAAGCTCCTTTATTTTAATGCTGCATTTTTTAAGCTGGCCGGATTTCGACAATTTCTCTTTTGAAGTACGTGGAAATTTTGCTTACCTATATTGTATAGTTCATTTGTTATTTACAATGATCTGTGGGTTTTTATGCAAATTTTTCAATTTTCACATTATTTATTTTAAAAAAATCAACAATTTAAGAAAAATACAGTCGACTCCCTCTAATTCGAAACTTCTTAATTTGAGCATTTTTTATCATTCCCTTCAGATTCGATACAAAAAATATTCCCTAATTCTATCTTTTCTTAAGTGAAATATCTCTCTAACTCGAACAATTGTGCTTTACTTCTGCACCAAATAAACGTTTCAAAAAATTAAACAAGATTGCACCTCTATAATTCTGGAACAATTTCTGGTTTCCCCTGAGAATTCTGTATATCGAAAAAAATACTAGCTACCATAATTAAGGCTTAAGACTGGTAGTATTTCTTTAAAAAAAATCCCCTAAAATCCTGGGTATATACAAAAAATTACTGAACGCTTTCATTTCTTCTGTTTTTCCAACCTTCACCATATTTTACTACAATAATTTACAACACAATTTTTATTATGTGCAGGTAACTCCAAATGATAAATACAATTGTCTTATGCAACATTTTCTGTTCAATTATCCGGTTTCCGGGTTTTACTCAACTCATAGTGTCCCAGACTAAAATTGCCTTTAATAGATAGGAACTGTTTAAAGCTTCGCTTTCCTGCTAATTTAGATTCTTTTGGACAGTACTGAACGAAAAGCATTCAAATTGATTGGTTATGATATCATCATTGATTGATTTACGTCGCTTGATCACTGTCGTTAAGTTTCTCGTCACACCCTCTTTTACCGATATTTTAACGGATTATACTCAGTTGGATTCCCCATCCCCCCAAACATTTCAATCCGAAAATTCACGTCTCAAAGAAGCTCATCAGTATACCCTCGAGTTCAACTTCAATCCTACTTTCAAGTTCAGAGATTCGTTCATTAGCCGTACTTTGCGAATGTGGAATACTTAACCACACTCTCCTCTTTTTTAAGTGCTCGCATTGTGCCTATGGCACAAGAAGGGTGATAAGGACCCCTTGAGGTGACAGCCATATTAAAAAAGAGACTGGGATGCGACCCACACTGATAACTTCCCATCCCGTCTGTCGAAAATCAATTTTTACCAACTTTTGGTAATTTTTGTTTAGATTTTTAATTTTTGTAAAAAAACTGTCTATTCGATTTTTCTCAAAATTTTTACGAATGTTGAAAGCAATATTTCTTATAAGTTAAAATTTGTTGAAAGCCATAATATCAAATTTTTGTAAAGATATTTGAGGCGAAAACCAGTTTTTACCAACTTTTGTTAATTTTTTTTAAGGTTTTTATTTTTTGTAAAAAAAAACTGTCAATTCGATTTTTCTCAAAATTTTTCCGAATGTTAAAAACAATATTTAAAAAAAAAAGTTAATTTGAATCCCATGTCTCAAATTTTGGAAAAGGTATTTGAGTCGGAAATTAATTTTTATGAACTTTTAGTAATTTTTTTTTAGGTTTTTATTTTTTGTTAAAAAAACTGCCGTTTCGATTTTTCTCAAAATGTAAATGAATATTGAAAATAATATTTCTTATAAGATAAAATTAGTTTGAAGCCATAATCTCAAATTTTTGAAAAGATATTTGAGTCGAAAATCAATTTTTACCAACTTTTAGTAATGTGTTTTTTAGGTTTTTATTTTTTATAAAAAAAAACTGTCGATTCAATTTTTCTCAAAATCTTACCAGATGTCAAAAACGTTATTTTTAATTGAGCAAAATTATTTTGGAGATAAAATCATTTTTTGTTCGTAAAATATTCGAGATGACAAATATTTTTTTTAGTTTTTATGATTTATAAAAAAAACGTTAGTTGGAATTTTTCCAAAGATATATTTGTTTGGTATCACGTTACAATATATAATTTAAAATTTAATTCAAGTCTCTAGCGTTATTGGTTCGTGAGATATTTAGTTTTAACGAAAATGTTCACTTTTTTTTTTAAATTGCTACGGTAAAAAAACACCCACCCAATTCTTTTGAGAGTCCTTTCTGCATCTTTCTGCATTATTATCTGTATAACAAAATTTATTTGAAGTCGATATCTCTACTGGTTCTTAAGCTATGGACGACGAAAAAAACGTCGCAAACGTGCGGACGTACAGACGAACGGACGTACGATCGTACGTACACACGCACTTTATTTCGACTCTACGGGACTTGAAACGTCGAGAAATTTAAAAATTTTCGATTCGACAAATCGGATCGATTACAATAACTTCATATGGGAAGTTAATAAAGACAAAAATTAGAAGAAATTGTTCAACGAAGTTAAACTAACATCCGTATTTTAACCGAAACAGTATCTATTTGCAAGAAATGTTAAGAAAAGTTTTGTAAAATGAGCCCAGGTAATATGTTTAAGCTTCGCAAAATTGCGAATTAAAGTTTTTAAATGCTTGTTCTAATCTAATTTTATTTTTCCTTTTAAAAAGTTGGTTGATTGAGTTAATAAGTTCAGCATTTCAACTCACGATAAACAATCAAAATACGATGTTTTTCTTTTATTGCAACCAATTGCATAAGTTCCACCGTATCAAAACATATAAATTATAAATTCTTTTAATTTTACCTTCGATTTCGATCGAATCTATACCAGAAACCATAAATATCATGCGAGTGCGTTATCAAAATTTCTTATCAATCACTTAACACACTCATTTCTACTAAAAATAAAAATAAAAACAAAAGACAAAAAACACTTACCTATCGCAAATATTCCATCAAGAATTTAATACCCAAGTACTTATAATTTTATCAAGACTTATTTTCGATTACAGAACAATAAACTCCTAATTACCATCAGAACTGACCAATCCTCAATTTTTCGCAAAACGTAATATGTACTGTAGTAATCAGGCCCAGTGGCAACACTGTATCAGTGCAATAATATAATAATATATAATAGTTATACTCACACATCAACATATGTAAACCGTTGTTACTAGTACATAAGTATATATTCCCTAGTTAAATTTCCCTCTTGTACAAATTCCCCTAGCTTGTAAGAAGAAAGAATAAAGATGAGTCAGTCTGAAAACGAACTCGAAACGAATAAGTTGTGCGTATTATTCTTCTGAAGACTTTAAATATAATAATTATTCGGCCAACAGATTTGCTTACTTTAACCTCAGAAGTGGGATACAGCCCTAATAGCTACCTGGCAATTAGTATAAACAATTAAATTGAAATAATAAGCTGTATTCGTTCGCGAACAAACGTGTGCGCGTCCCCGACATTCATATTCTCATTTTTTTTTTTAGTTGTTGTTTGAATTCAACTGCCGCAGTGTTCCGTTTTGATTTTTTTTCTTTTCTTCCATTTTCCCCCTAAAAACAAATTATTAGTGCAACATGAGTGACTCAAAGGAGCTGAGTGAGTATTCTGTGGTGCAGCTGCGAGAATGGCTGCAACGTTTGAAGATGCCAAGCAGCGGTACAAAATCAACGCTAATACTACGTCTAAATGGTGTACCCGTAGAAGTACGAGGAGAGAAGCCAACGGATAAGAAAACAAATGACAAAGATGAGAAAAATAAAAATAACAACAGCAACGACGACGGCGCGGACGGCGACAACGAAGCGAACAACGAGGGTGACAACGATAGCAAGAGCAACAATGGTGAGAATGACAACGACGATGGCGAAGGCGACAACGGCGGAGACGATGGCGAAGATGGCGACGAGGATGACAACGACAACGAAAGCAGCAATAACGATGAGGAAAGAGAGTGTCATCACAGTGATGGTGTCGACACACAATCGTTGCTGAAGAAGAAAAATGAACTTCTCGTAAGAGAATTAAAACTGATCAAAAGAGAACGAGATTTATTGACAAAGGAAAATGAACTCTTGAGAAGACAACAAATTGAATTTAAAAAGCAACAACGAACAACTGAAGCGAACAAAAACAAAAGTAAACGACGAGACGAAGAAATAGACGACAAAGAAGAGAGAAGATATAATACGTACAAAGACATGTTGCCGGAATACGATGGTGGTAATAATTTTGATGTCTGGCTGGCGCAATTGAGGAGTACGGAGAAAGCATACAATGTTGAGAAGACATTGTTGCGCAAGCTTTTCGTAAACAAGTTGAGAGGCAAAGCTCAGCAGTGGTTGTTTTCTAAGCCAAATTTTGCTGAACAGGACATCAACGATCTGATTCGAGAGATGACTGAAATGTTCGGTGGTAAGGAGAATAAAATCTCGATGAGGAGGAAATTTGAAGCCAGGAAGTGGCGCTACAACGAAACGTTTCCAGAGTACTACAATGACAAAGTGGTGCTGTCCAATGGGATGGGCATCGAGGAGGATGAATTCATCGAATACGTCGTAGAAGGCATAAGCGATGAAAACCTGCGACTTTATGCTCATGTCAGCAATTTTAAAGACAAGTCGCATCTACTCCGGACATTGGGTAAGGTCGAGCAGCCAAGACCCAACAACTTCCAGTCAACGTCAAGGGCAGCGATGGCAGCAACGGCAGCGACAGCAACAACTACGACGGCAGCGACAACGATGCGGCAACAAAAAAAAGAAGGACCGAGATGCTACAATTGCAATTGCGTAGGACATATAGCCACCGAGTGCAGAAAAAGTAAAAGAGAGTTTGGAGCATGCTATGGGTGCGGCTCGATGGAGCATCGGTTGACGACGTGTCCAAAGAAGAAGTACACCGTCCAGTTGGTGGAGAAAAACAACGACGACTTCGTAAGTTATTTATATTTAAAAATTAAAATAGGTGAGAAAACAGAAAATTTCTTTCTAGAATGCCTTGTAGACACCGGTAGTCCCATCAGTTTTATGAAACGTTCGCGCCTTCCCGAAGGAGTAAATTTAAATTTAAAAACTAACGATGTAACTTATTATGGTATTAATAAAAGTAAACTCATAATTTTCGGAAAGTTGTGTTGTCTCGTTGAATGGGAAAATCTTTTGATTTCGGTAGAACTATTTGTGGTTGACGATAAGTCAACAGGTTATGAGGTTGTTCTGGGAAGAAATTTTTTGAAGGCTGGAAATTTTAAATTAATTTCAAATTATGAAAACAATGAATATATGAAAAGACAAACTTATGAAAAATTAAACGAGAAAATTAATAAAACAATTGATAGTCAAAATTATAAAAGTTATGAAAAAGAACAAAATGATAATAAAAATTGTATAAAATTTAACGATGAGTCAATAATTAGTTTAGACAATAAAAAACTTAATGAAAATAAAAACAACGATGAGTCTAAAGGTAAACAAAACAACGAAAGAAATATAGTTGTACCAATTTATAACCACAATGTTAACGAATTTAGAGCAAATAAAAACAGTATAATCGAAAATAATGTAAATATTAACAAAGATAATGAAGATTTTGTAAAAACTTTAATGATGATAGATTGCAATTATGATGTATGTGAAGAGAAAACTTTAAAAATTGGAAATAATGTAAGTTATGCAACTCAAAAATGTTTACAAGATATTTACAAAAATTGTTATCTGGTGCCTCGACGTCCGGTAGAACCATTAGTAAAAACAGAGATGAAGTTAAATCTAAGCTCAGATAAACCTTTTTATGGGCCGCCTCGTAGGTTGTCATACACAGAAAAGTCAGAGTTAAATAAATTGCTAGATGAGTATTTAGAAAAACGTTACATTAGGCCAAGTGAGTCAGAATTTGTTTCTCCTATAGTCCTAGTAAAGAAAAAAACTGGTGACCTTAGAATGTGCATAGACTATAGAGTTTTAAATAAAGTAACTACAAAAGATAGTTTTCCTATACCGCTAATAGATGATTTGTTAGATCGTATGGCAGACAAGCTGGTGTTTACCAAATTAGATTTGAAAAACGGATTCTTCCATGTATATATGCACGAAGATTCAGTCAAGTATACGTCATTCGTTACACCTTTAGGGCAATATGAATTTTTGAGAATGCCGTTTGGTTTAAGAAATGCCCCATCCGTTTTTCAAAGACACGTTAATAAAATTTTTGCGGATATGATAAAAAAAGATGAGGTTATAATATATCTCGACGACATAATGATAGCAACAAAGGATATTGGCAAACATTTGACGATTTTAAAGGAAGTTTTTAGGAGACTTGTTGTAAACAAGTTAGAATTAAGGTTGGATAAGTGTGAATTCCTTCAGTCAAAGATCAAGTATTTGGGTTATACTGTTACTGGAGAAGGTATACAAGCCGATGATAAGGGTTTAGAGTCGATACAAAAATTTCCACTGCCACAAAACGTACATTCAGTTCAAAGTTTTCTGGGTCTATGTTCGTATTTCCGCAGGTTTGTAAAAAACTTTTCAATTATAGCTAAGCCACTTTACGATCTTACAAGAAAAAACAAAGTGTTTCAATTCGGTGCAGAGGAATTAAAGTCATTTGAAGTACTTAAACAAAAATTGATAGAATCTCCAATTTTAGCACTATATAACCCCAAAGACTATACAGAATTACACTGTGATGCAAGTGCAATAGGTTTAGGAGCAATATTGCTACAAAGAAAAGACGACGGAAAGTTACATCCTATTTTCTATTTTTCCAGAAGAACTACAGACGACGAAGCGAAATATCATAGTTTTGAGTTAGAAACTTTAGCTATAGTTACCGCACTTAAGAGATTTAGAGTATATTTACAAGGCAAACATTTTAAGATAGTGACGGATTGCAATTCCCTTACAATGACACTTAACAAAAAAGAACTAAATCCACGAATAGCAAGGTGGGCGTTAGAACTCCAAAACTACGATTACGAACTAGAACATAGAGCTGGTACACGTATGCAACACGTAGATGCCTTGAGCCGTTCAACGAACATTTTAATGTTGGAAACTAATAGTTTTGAGGAAAACTTAGTTATATCACAAGGTAAAGACAACGTTTTAGTAAAACTTAGAGATTTGTTGCTGAAGTCAGAACATCAATTATATGAGATGCGAAATGGTGTTATATATAAAAAACAAAACGATGGGACAATTTTATTCTGCGTTCCTGAAAGTATGGAAAAGCATGTTATGTATAAATACCACGACGAGATGGGACACATAGGTACTGACAAAATGATTGAACTTATAAAGAAGAGTTATTGGTTTCCTAAGATGAGGGACAAAGTTAGTACGCATATACAAAATTGTTTCAAGTGCATAGTTTATTCCTCTAATAAACATGGAAAAGAAGAGGGATTTTTGAACAATATTCCCAAAGGCGATGTTCCATTCGAAGTGGTGCACATAGACCATTACGGGCCGGTCGACAATTCCCGCAACGTTAAGAAACATATTTTGGTGGTCATCGATGCGTTTACGAAGTTTGTTAGATTGTACTCCACGAAAACAACGAATACAAAAGAGGTAGTTAAAGCGTTGTCTGACTATTTTCGATCATACAGCAGACCAAAGTGTATAATATCAGATAGAGGAAGCGCGTTTACGTCTGGAGAATTCAAAGAATTTTTGTTAGAAAACAACGTAAGACATATTCAAATTGCGACAGGTTCACCACAGGCAAATGGTCAGGTTGAAAGAGTCAACAGAAATATAGGTCCGATGTTAGCCAAGTTAGTTAAACCAGAAGAAGGAGTCTACTGGGACCACGTTGTAGAAAAAGTCGAGTTCACATTAAACAATACCGTCAATCGAATGATAGGAAAGCATCCAAGCGTTATGCTGTTTGGAGTAGATCAAAGGGGACAAATTATAGACGACTTTAAAGACAATTTAGTAGAAGTTCAACAAAAGATAGTTCAAAAGGATCACAAACAGATAAGACAAGAGGCAATAGTAAAACAGGAACAAGCACAGGCTTATAATAAAAAGTATGTAGATAAAAAACGACAACGACCAAATAAGTATGAGTCAGGAGATTATGTGTTAATAAAAAATTTTGATTCACATCCGGGAGCGTCGAAAAAGTTGTTACCAAAATTTAAGGGACCATACCAAATAGTAAAAGTGTTAAGAAACGATAGATATGTAATCAAAGATGTGGACAATTTTCAACAAACGCGGTTACCATATAAGGGTGTATGGGCAGTTAGTAATATGAGACCATGGTTCGGAAATCGAGGTGCCAAACATAAAAACGTTCAATAAATTGTAAAGATCAGGTGATCTTAAGTGGTCAGAATGGCCGAATTGTAGTAATCAGGCCCAGTGGCAACACTGTATCAGTGCAATAATATAATAATATATAATAGTTATACTCACACATCAACATATGTAAACCGTTGTTACTAGTACATAAGTATATATTCCCTAGTTAAATTTCCCTCTTGTACAAATTCCCCTAGCTTGTAAGAAGAAAGAATAAAGATGAGTCAGTCTGAAAACGAACTCGAAACGAATAAGTTGTGCGTATTATTCTTCTGAAGACTTTAAATATAATAATTATTCGGCCAACAGATTTGCTTACTTTAGTACCTACTACCTACAAACATACCTCCACGTGCCATCATATCTGTTCTCTTTTAAGTCTCATTTGAACTTTTCTATATAAAGCCTTTTCAAGTTGCAACAAAGTATCTATAAATATATCAACTTCAACTTAATTTATAAATTTATAAACAGAAAATTTATATTTGTATATACATACATACATTGTGAGAGTATCTCAAGACTATACAAGGTGACGGTAAATATACTCAGTGGTATACGGCGGTGCTAAAAAAAAAGAGACTGCAGATAAAATATTTTTCCTAACAAACCCATTTTCCCATTTATCTCATAAGACGATTGTGTTTTTTTCTCTCAAGTGCGCGCAGCGCCGAACTCCCCCTTAAGTGCAGATTAGGTAACCTGGTTTTGTTTTCGTTTTCGTTGTTGTTTCTTTTCTGACGTTTTTGCAGACTTCCCACTTTTGTTGAGTCACTTTGCTGCCAATGTTATTCTCTTGGTTGGCTCTAGGCGAATTTGTGTTGCTTTAGGTATGTAGATACATTGCGATATGGAGCTCTGGTTAAATTGAACTTGAGGTTTAATAACCCTGAAATTGGATATTTGAGCTCGATGAGGCGCACAAACCCGCCTACACGTACCAAAACCACCTTCATAATATAATGTAATGTCTGTACCACAGTCTCCCCCACAGAGTGTGTGGTTGAAGTACAAAAATGTTCATCGTTCAAGTTGTGGATGTGAATGGTGTCCCAAGTTCAAAGCTAGAAATGACCTTTCCACTTTTCCCCCATCCCATTTCAACTCAACCGGGGCAACGGACAATGGACAACGGATACGTCAACGCTAACGTTTACTTCGTTCTGATTTCGAATTTGTTTGTGATTTTGATTTTGAAATCGAAACGAAACGAAATGCCGGTTCATCAATTTTTGGTTTTTATGTTTTACAAATCAATCGATTGCTTTGCTGTATGAGCGATTTGTTATAACTTTGGACATTCCTAGAGAGTGCATATATCTATCTACACGTCGTCGTCGGTTGATACGTACATACGTCCATATTTGGGCGGGATTAAAGTCCAAACAAAGTTGATTAAGTGAATGACTTTAGGGTCAGAATTGTTATTTCTCATGTTGTATTCAACTATGGGGAAGTTTTGTGAACGTAATCAGATTTTTTTTTTTTTTTTTTTTTTTTGATAGGGTTTTGATATGGATAATTTATTCATAGAAATTCTCTCTCTCTTATTTTTGGGTATGTTGTTGGTTTTGATGCTTGGTTAGTTTGGTTTGATGGATCTCTGTCGATTTCTTTGATCTTTTGCTCTTTTGGTCAAATGAAAATAAAAGACAAAAATAAGAAAAATAAATTGAAATTTTGGGGACATAAACATGTGTGTATCTAAGAGTATGTTCAGGAGGATATAAAAAAAAAGAATATGTATGCAAATGTACCGTTTACAGCTCGGTTATGCTTTATTGACTTATTGATTTTCACTTTTGTTTGATGTTTCGGTAGCAGATTGTATTTTTATGTACACATATGTAACTATGGTTTGATGATATGTTGATTTGATTTGATGATGATTACCGTGGAAAATTTGATATTGAATTGAATTCTTCTGGATGTTGACAAGTTGAAAAAAAGTTGATTTTTCTAGCTTTTTAGGGCCCTAAAATGCTCTCGTTCACGAAATAGGTTCAAATGTATACTTAAGTCAATTGGTTTATAATTTTGTATCTTTTATTGTAACTGGTATTGGAGTATTTAACTACACAGCTCCCTTAAGATCTAAAGAATTAAGTCCTTTGTTCAATATTCATGAATCATGATATAAAGCTTGGTACCACACGAAGCCTTCGTACCCCTTTTTTGACGAAAAAAAAAATGAAGTTGCAAAGGCTATTAATTATAATTACTTACAGAAAACTTTACTGACTCATTTAAAAACAAAACACAAATGGGCTTTATTTTTTCTGACTTTCAAAAAGGCGTTAGATAAACTCTTACATCGAGCTTTGCTTATTAAATTAGGAAAGTTGGTTTCTAGTCAACACTTCGCAAAATGGCTTCAAACTTATTTAATCGATAGATCGTACTCTTCACTTTTCAGCAATGGTTGCGAATCAAACCAATTTGAAGTTAAATCTGGAATTCCGCAAGGCAGTCATTTAGGCCCTTTTCTCTTTATTTTTTTTATTTTATTATTATGTTTTTAATATTTATTTTATTTTTATTTTATTTATAAACGATTTACCGTCAGTGTTGAAGCTTTCTAAGTGCATTATTTATAACGATGCCGTCGGAAACAGACGTTTGCATTTATGTTTTGTGTTATTTGTAACACAAATAGAGGCTGGGATCTGACTCATACTGATAACTTCCTATCCGTGCCCGAGTATATTGATTTTACAAAAACGATATATCTATAACAATATTTTGTGTGAGATAGAAAATTTCAAGTCAATATCAATGTCTTTCGAAAACCATTTCTTATCAATTTTTTGTTGTTTTTGTAGGTTTTCGTATTTTGTAAAAAAAATTTGTCATTTTGATTTTTATAAAAAAATAATTTAAAAGTTAGCAAACAAATTAGTTTAATTTTAATATCAAACAAAATTTTAGCACTTTAAGTAGCATTTTTTGAAAATTTGTATTTTTTTTTGAAAAAAAACACCGATTGGATTTTTCTAAGAAAATTATCTTAAATTAAAATCGTTCATACTAAGTTAAAAAAGTACAAGTCTTCTTATTCCCACTTTGACGAAAAAATTAAGTTGAGAACCGATTTGCTTGAGAAATAGTTGACGTACACACATTGTTATAGATAATTGTTTTGTCTTTAGGTTGTTCTAAGATTATTTTTGAGCTAAGCTGACACAATTCCGAAATTTTCAATCCCGAAAACCAAAAATTCCGAAATGCAGAATGCTGAAAAACCGGAATCTCACAAACTCAACATCCAGAAAAGCCAGAATCCCCAAAATGAAATAGAATACTTCCTTGAAGTATACATTCTCAAATTTCAAGAAATTGTAAAATTTATAAATTGAGAATAATTACAATGTGCTTAAATTTTGGGATATGGGATATGACTTTGGATTTTCGTAATTCTGAAGTTTGGGGTTCTGGACTTTTGGAGTTTTGGGTATTGCGGTTTTGGATTTGCTGGATTTTGGGTTATAAGGATTTTGACTCAAAGCCCATTTTATTAAAAAAATAAACATATAACACAAAATGCAAAATATGATCCTCAAATGGCGATTTTTGACTTCACGGTACCAGACTGAAACTTGGGTTTCTAACAAAAATATTTGTCCAGGCATAACACAAATAAAGTTAAAACTCAAAGACAATGCATAAAACCTCGATATTTTTGACCGTTTTTCTCTTAATCTACCAACTTTACGAAAAAAGTGTCATGATCTTTTTGGTGTAGAATATCATGAGCTTCAATGTCTGTTCACAATTTTTTTTTAAAATACCTAAAGTTTTCAAGTATTTTCCAAAAAGCTGTACTTAATCCCCTTTTACTCCTGCTAAAATTTGATCTAGATAACTTTAAAGGGTGTGTCAAGGCCAAACAAATGAAACTCTCCACCAAAGTTCAGCTTTGTCGGACATTTCCAAGGCTATAAATGAGTTTTCCCTTTGAAACGACGACTATTGTAGATATCTTCTAAGTTTTTTTTTTTCGATTCACTAATGTAATTTTTGTTATTGTTCTTTTCATCTTCTTTTATTTCTTTGGTTTGGTTTTTCTATGGTTTTGAAATTATTTCAGAAAGAAAATAATTTCTTTATTCTAAGATTCTGATTAAAAATACTAAACATTTCCTAATGTTCAGTCTCGAGTTAGTGCTTTTACCTTACAAATATCCAGCTCGAACGACCAAATTCATAGCAAATAACTAAATAATGTTATGCTTGTCCTAATAACTACCTGTTACACTATTCGTTTTATGTACAATTTATTGAACTTGATTCTTTTCTTGCTAACTTGTTTGATAAAATTTCAATAATGCTTCTTGTTCAAGACTTTTTTCGCTTGGTCTTTCTCTGCTATCTTATTTTCTTGAATTTTTAAATTTGCTGTGTTCTTTTGTGCATAGGTAACCCTACATATTTTCCTAAAACTGAATAGAGTTTCTTCATTGTGTGATTCTTATTTAAACCACTCAGTTTTCCATCTAAGTCTCAAATCAATTTTCTTACCTACCAAACATCCCGCTCGAAGGACCAAATTCGTACCAAATAAGTTAAGAATCTCCAAGAGTTCTGTTGTGCCTAAGACACCATCTATCACACTATTCTTACATTGCGCCATCTGTTGAATGTAAGTCTTTTACCCTTTACTCGCTTCCAAATAAGAAAAACTTATTACACACCTATTGACCTATTTTAACACTTTCGTGATAGAATTTCAACAATGCTTGATTTTCAACCACTTATTCTGTCACCATTTTTGACATATAAATTTATAACTCAACTGTCATCTGTCAATAAAAATATTTAAACATCTGTCAACATTTTACAAACAAACAGATTTACATTATACCATATTTAAAGTTTTGAATTATTCTTCATGCAAATTACTTTCCAAATAAGCGTCGCGTCGCGTCGTCAAGAGCTTAGGTATGCAAAAACAAAAAAAAAGTCAACAAGTTCTTTTTGTTGCTATTTCTGTTGATTCTATGAAACTACCGTATTCAAAGAACAAGTTAAATCCAACTAATACTATGGACATGGACAATCCCAATTTTACGCATCATTTGACATAAGCTTAATGAATCCATGCGATGTGAGCATTTATGTGGTTTGCCAAAAACAACAAAAACAACAACAAAACCAACCACTAGATGTCTCTTTTATTCGTTTATAAAGTAAAGGCAAGAGTGAGTGGACAAAAATCCACACATAATCTTTGCAACTTTAAGCTGACAAAGACTATTTAGACATAATTAACTCAAGAACTCACAGCATGCCGCCGCCAAATTAATTCAACCACCCTCTCTCTTAAATCGCTCTGTTCTGTCATATCTTTCAAGATGTCCGTAATATAAGCAAGAAATTATAGCTCTTCGAACAATAATAATTCATTCATTCACATTCAGATACCCCTGGGCTCATAAAATGGTCACTTTCAGTTCCAACGAAAACAAATCAAAACGACAACAAAAGCAAAGCAAAGGCAAAATCAAACTAAACTAAAAAAAAAAAACAAAATGGCAAACTCCATTATCCGATTGAATAAGCTAAAGCTGGTGCGGCATCAGGCATAAGCATGACGGGCTCGACCTACGGGTGAGGTAGGTATTAACTTTCAAAAGAAAAGAACAGATAACATAACAGAGCAACCATAAAAACAACAACAACCAACAACAACAACAAAAACACCAAGAAGAGGCAATTTTGCTTGGCCTTGGTTTTGGGATTGAATCTGAAGCCAATGACCGATGTCACCATCATCATCATCATCAATGGTTACGTACATATTTATGCGAGAACGAAAAGAATATGAGCAGCATAGAAACAAGTTTTTGTGTTTGGTTTCCACCCACGATATCCAGAGGGAGCCCCGAACTCGAACTCCAACAACGGATTTCTGTGGATTTAATTAGAAAATGTTATCACTTTTTGACACCACCCACTCCCACAAGCAGAGGGCGACAAAAACGAAAACCAAAACGATATAAAGAAGTCAGTCTAAACAACGATATCAGCCCTTGGTTATAATAATTCATTTGTGCTCACTTGCTCACCTTAACCCTACGGTGCTTTGTTAAAAAATGACAGCAGGCGTCAGATATACGAATATATCTCTATGGATACATAATGTCATATCCATCATATCAGTGTAAGTTTTGAGGTTAGGTATTGAGTCTTTTGTGGTTTTGTTTATTTTGTCAGCGTTGTTTTTTTTTATGTGCGGTTGACATTTTTGTTCTTTTTTTTTGTGTTTAATATTCTGCCTGTTTGGGCGAAGTGTAAACACTGCATAAGGAGTCAACACATTTTCAATACAAACAGATCCAAGAGCTTACCTATTTGTTATTGGTCCCAACTTTTTTTTTCTTTTTTTTTTGCACCCTTGTCATGTGTTTTTTGAAGTGGCTGGACAGAAAAATAGGGAACCGTTACAGTTTAGTGAAATATGATTCCGACAACGCAACGATTCATCCTGAAACAGGACGATGTTTTTTTCTTTTTTTTTGGTTCTGTTTGTTTTTCAAAGGTTTATCCATTCTGTAGATAGGAGAGAGTGTTATATATGCAAGACAAGTCCAATTGATTTCATTTCAAATCTCAGTGTCAAGAACTCTCTCTCTATCTCTCTGTGATGGTGATGGTGATGGTCTTGATGCTGATGGATGGTTTTGAACTCATTTAAATTTTTAATTTTTCAATTTGAAGATGTTTTCTTTTTGTTTTTGTTTTGTTGTTGTTATTTGTTTACTTAAGATAAGAAAATAATGTTGACTCTTTAGGTATTAATTATATGGGTTTAAGAGGAATTGTTGTTTGTTTTGAATATGATATGTATTTAAATTTTCAGAAATGTTGATGTGGTTTTTGTATCAAAATAAAATAAAAGAATTTGATAGGAAGAGTAAAATAATATGGTATTTAAATCAGAAAACCGGCTTTTTTTTATTAGAAAAGTGATAAAAATTGTGAGATATCATATTTTGAAGAATTTATTTAATTTAATTTTATTTATTTTTATGCTAAAATTTTGCGCCAAACACGTGCGTTTTTATTAAGCGGCTATACACGATTTGAAATAACTTGAATGGTGGCAAAAATTGAGGAAGGTCGCACAGATAACTGTTGTTGTATAAGTTTTGTATTTCTAGAAAAGCGCTATAAATAGAAATTCCATAAAATCCTAAGACCT
Organism: Eupeodes luniger; assembly: GCA_951509635.1. Classification (NCBI taxonomy): domain Eukaryota; kingdom Metazoa; phylum Arthropoda; class Insecta; order Diptera; family Syrphidae; genus Eupeodes; species Eupeodes luniger. The sequence continues at coordinate 5,474,243 of OX608074.1, forward strand.
TAAGTTTTATAATGTGTGTGTTTTATTTAGACCAGTAGATTTGTTTTCAATCTGGCAGTACTTTTTTCTGAGTTGGTCTGTTTGACAGCTGTCACTTGATTTATTATCTTGGTGTGCCCTCTCCAAGATCGTGTGATTTAACACTGAACTTTACTATTTTTTGTGCGGTTATGTGAATTCGCTTGTCTACGCAGATGAACCGCAGACAAATGACGCCTAGGAAGAGAATATTTGGCGCGTTAATGCTGACTTAGGGCACTTATTGCTGCAAAAATGTATCGGAAAATGGGCATTATCTTTAAGATAAAGCTAAATTCTTGGCCATAACATTAAATTATATACATTTTATTTTTTTTAAACCATACGTCTTAAAAAACACCCTTTATTTATTTTTTAAATATGGTTTCTGGTATTTGTCCGCTGCTGCCATGACTACGAGTCCATTCGATCAGCCTAATTTCTCACTACTATTCCAATAAATCTGGATGTATTTCGTTAATATTGTGGCTTGTATATTCACATCCAATGCTTTCACACTTGCTGGTTTCTTGACATAAACAAATGAATACAAAATATTCGAAAGGTGATAAGTCGCTCGAAAGAGCGCTTCAGTTAACAGTATTATTTCTGTTCTCCATTTTTCAATTTTTTTGGGAGGGGGTTACATTCAATACAGTTAAAATAATTTAAAAAAAAAACTAATTTAAGATTCAAAATTTTACCTGAAAAATAAGTTTGTCTTCAAAAATTTAAACGCCATTTTATAAATAAAAAAGCCCTTGATTTTTCAAAAATTTTTTTCGTAAATCGTTAGAGCGGTTTTTTTTTAAATTAATTTTTTATATATAAAATTTTTCAATTTTGTTCTAAAAATATTTTTGGTATGCAGTTGTTTAGTGATTGTAAATATACGCTCTATATTTCAATTTCGTAAAAAAATGTTCACCCGTTTTTGAGATATAGAATTTTGAAAAAAAAAATTTCAATATTTTTTTAAAAATCCAAACAATAAAAAATTGTACTTTTTATAATCAAATATTGTTAAAGCAATATAAGAGCTCGTTCAAAAAAATTATTGAAATCGGTTCAAAATTTGCTGAGAAAATTAAAAAAACAAAAAAACGGTTCTATGAGCGGTACCTTTCCTGAGCAATACAAAAATATGTTTTTATTATTAAAAGAAGCCAAGTTAAAAAATAAAATTTTAGAGAAAATTTAAAAAAAATCTATCAGTTTGTTTTTGAGAAAATTCGAATTTTCGTTTTTTGACCAAAAAAATTGTATGGGGGCCACTGTTAGTTTTGATCTTAAAAAAAAATGAAAAAAATGGCTAACGCAAATCTGCTCAAAACCTTAACTTCCAAGTTTGAACTCAATCGACCCAATGGTTTAGGCTGTAGGAGCGTGGACAGACAGACAAAATTGACCGGACGGAATCGCGGGACCCACTTTTTTCGACTTCTCTACCATCGTAATATCATGTTTGATTAAAATCTCGAGTTCGAAATTTTGCACGAATGTAAAACTTGCCATATAGTTCCTATATGTCGCAAGTAAAAAAATAAGGTATTCGTTGAAAAAATATGAATTTTCTTAAATGGCGCCCAACGGAAGGATTTTATTTATAACAAGAATAAGAAAAGTCTTGCCTATTTAAAGGCCTGCAAATCTTTTAGAACAATTGTTTCAAAACAGTGACATTCTCAACTATCAAAATCATAGACAGCAACCATCGAAATTTCCATGCCACTAAAAAGAACAACTTATAGTTAAAATAATTTATCAACTTTTCGGTTAAATAGCTTAAGCTACCTTCACCCCATTACTTACATGTAAAATACAGATGTGTTTATTTTAAACTAACAGTAATCTAAAGTTTTGATTAAATGGATTTTAGTTTGAAGTTTTCATGCAATAAAAATGTCAAAACTAAACAAATAAACCAAAGAGTAGCCTTCCATCACGTTGTGTTTATTCCAAGAAAAACTCTTAGACCACAACCATAAATCTAGTCATAAAAGTATACCTACCTAACAAAATCTATGGATAGATATTCTGAACCTAAGCTATATACCTATTTGACTATCATCAAGGTAACAAGTTCTTAAAATTAAAAAAAAAAAGCAAAAACTTTATCACATTCTATATGACCATGTATCAAAATCAAAATAACGATGATCTCACTATATAACTCAGAACTAGCTTTTTAGTATATTAAAAAATATATATGTATGTATAAAATAATAATAAACATAACAGATAGATAAACAATTTCTTTTAAACCAGATAACGCACATGTCGACACAAAAGACAAAAAGACAAAATATAAAACTTAAAATAATAAAGTGATGTTACTTATTCTTCCATCGATATAAATGATGATTAATCATAAGAAGTTCTACATTATTTATAATACAAAATTAATCACCATGACAATAATATAGCCTACTGATGGTTTTATACATACATACATACATATCTTTAAAAACAGACTGAAAATTTAAAAATAAAACAAACAAAAACACAACATTTTTGTTTTCAATTCAAAATACGAATTTTTATATATTGCCACACCCCATTTTACGCATGTTGTCATCATCATCAATTTCCCAGTATTTTAACAAAAATTTTGTTTTGCTATTTTATTTTTATAAATACAAAATTTTTATCTAGATTTTACTGCTCTCCTATCAAAAATAAACTCACTCACTGTAATATTCGTACATAGATTACAGTACATATGCGAAAATAAGTTCTAATGTCAAAATAAATTAACGACATCAATTTGAAAATCTCACCACATGTGGTGCAGAGAGTAGCAGCAGTGGCAGTGGCAGCGGCAGCAGCAAGCCACACAGCGGGTTGCTTTTATAAGTAAATTTAACTGCTAGAATCTATATCAAGCTCAGGTACATTTTATAGATACATACATATGTACGTAATATAAATGTAACTATAACTACACCAAAGACTGCATCAGTCGTCGTCGTCGTCGCGTATCATTATTATTGTATCTTTTTTACTGCACACCCACGCCAATCAAAAGTTATGAGATTCGCGAAGATTATATTCTTTGAAACAACAAAAATTCAAAAAAAAAATAAAAATTGAGATGCAAATAAACAAATGTCTTATATTTCATACAAGCTCTAGCTAGACCAAAGACCGCCATCCACAGGAACGTACGTTATTTAAAAAAAAGTCCACTAGAGTGCTATAATCCCTCTTGATATTAACATTTTTTGAAGTTTTCATAAAGTCGAAATGGGATTACGAGTATTTCAAAAATCAAAGAGATGTTTACTTTAAGATTTGTTAGTTTTATTTGACAGCTTATTTATTTTTTTAAAATTTAACTTTAATCGGGAGTATTTTTATTTCTGGGTATTATACACAAAGTTGCAATATTTCTAAGAAAAAAAGTAGTTCAAAATTAAAATGGAGGAGAATTGAGGGTGTTCGTTTTAATTGCTCCTATTTTCCAACTTGATTCTGCGATAATTAGGTTATGAATTGATTTATTCAGCTCCTCCAACTTGTTAGGTGACGATGTGATTAAAAAAATTACAAAACTTCCACAAAAAATAGGTAAGGAAACATGATATTTTTTTAATATCAATGAATCCAAAAAAAGTACGTATACGCCCAGTGTGCCATTTTTGGATTGACGTTTTTCTTTAGTGAATTAAATCGAAACAAAGTTTATACTTAGGTTTTCTAAAAAGCAACCTTCATCAGTCATAGTGTATAATGTATACTAACAGGTGGAGCCACTGTTTCCGTAAGTTTATCGATCATTATTCCGTGTTGTCAATCTTGATTGAGTGAATGACCTCGAATGATTGAGACCAATCGATTTGTTCATTCTATACATTTTCTTATCTATCCGAATTCTTTTTTTTATTAATGAGGATCAATTTTAAACTTTAACAAAAAGTTATGAGGTTAGGTGTAAGTTCCTATTTAAAATAATTGTCTGTATAGTTTTTGTCACCTCGAATATTTTAGGCTAATTTTCACATGTGTGGAAAACCTCCTTTGTAAAAAAAAACAAAAAAAATAAATAAGTTATTCGTTGAAAAAATATGATTTTTTTAAATGGCGCCCAACGAAAGGGTTTTATTAACTTCCCATAGGAATTATTGTAATGGGTCCGATTTGTCGAATTGAAAATTTTGACATTTCTCGATGTTTCAAGGTCCCTAGAGTCGAAATAAATGATTCTTAGAAAGATGTCTGTGTGTGCGTGTGTACGTATGTACGTTCGTACGTCTGTACGTCCGTACGTCCGTACGTTCGCGACGTTTTTTCGTCGTCCATAGCTCAAGAACCAGAAGAGATATTGGCTTCAAATAAATTTTGTTATACAGATAATAAGCCAGAAAGATGCAGAAAGGGCTCTCAAGAAAATTGCGTGTTTGATTTTTTTACCATAGCAGTTTAAAAAAAAATAAAAATAAAAATAAAAATAAAAATATTGTAACGTGATACCAAACAATTATATTTTTGGAAAAAAATCCAATTAACGGTTTTTTTTTAAATCAAAAAAACTGAAAAAAAAATTTGTCACCTCGAAAATTTTACGACTAAAATATGATTTCATTTCCAAAACAATTTTGTGCAACGAAGAATAATGTTTTTGACATCTGATAAAATGTTGAGAAAAATCTAATTGACAGTTATTTTTATAAAAAATAAAAACCTAAAAAAAACATTACTCAAAGCTGGTAAAAATTGAATTTCGACTGAAATATCTTTTCAAAAACTTGAGATTAAGGCTTCAAACTTATTTTATCTTATAAGAAATATTGTTTTCAACATTCTGAAAAATGTTGAGAAAAATCGAACTGACAGTTTTTTACAAAAAATAAAAACCTAAAAAAAAAATTATTTAAAGTTGGTAAAACTTGATTTTCGACTCAAATATCTTTTCAAAGCTTTGAGATATTGGCTTTAAACTACTTTTATCTTTCAAAACATATTGTTGTTAACGTTCAGTAAAATTTTGAAAAAAATCGAATCGACAGTTTTTTTTACAAAAAATTAAAAGCCGAGAAAAAAAATTTAACAAAAGTTGGTAAAAATTGATTTTCGGCTCAAATATCTTTGCAAAAATTTGAGATAATGGCTTCTAACTAATTTTACTTATAAGAAATATTGCTTTCAATATTCGGTACAATTTTGAGAAAAATCGAATTGACATTTTTTTTTATAAAAAATAAAAAAAAAAAAAAAAATACTAAAACTTGGTAAAAATTTACTTTCGACTCAAATAGCTTTTCAAAAATTACAAATATTTGCTTCAAACTTATTTTATATCACAGAAAATATTGTTTTCGATATTCAGTAATTTTTTTATAAAAATCCTACAGTCCGTTTTTTCATAAAAAAATAGTACGCAAATTTGGTAAAAATTGATACATATAGACAAACTTTTAAGCAAGACAAATGGACAGGCGGGATGGGAAGTTATCAGTGTGGGTCGCATCCCAGCCTCTTTTTTACAACAAGAATAAGAAAAGTCTTGCCTATTTAAAGGACATCAAATCTTTTAGAACAGTTGTGTCAGAACAGTGACATTGACACCACAGCTCATAAAAAAACCAAAAGATAGTATAACAAACTATCGTACAATTGTCAAACTGTCCCATATTCCAAAATTATTCGAAAGCATCTTGTACCATACTTTAAATCTTAATTGCAAATCTTTTATTTCTCCTAGCCAACATGGTTATTCTACTACTCTCGGACTTGAACCCATTCTGTTGCTGTTGATTTCTTTTTTAATACCTAGAAATCTGCGTATACAATGTTCGCTTCAAATACGCTCTCTCCTAACCTCCTTCTCTGGCTTACCATAAGGTAACCATTTAGGTCTTCTCATTTTTATTCTCACCATTAATGATATGGATTTGATTGCTAAACAGTCAATAACGTCAATGCATGATTCTTCAATTACTGAACTAGAAGTAGAGAGTTTCTTAGTCTGGGGTACGAAGAACTGCTTAAAACTTCACCCGCCAATAATTCATATCGATGATATAACACTCAAAGTCAACTCAGCAATCGGCTGTGTAAAACGTTGGTCAAAGGAATTTATCAACCCCTACGTTACGAATGGTCCCCTTACCAAGACGTACTTATTTCTACATTTGAAAGCGAAACCTATAATGCCAATGATCCCCTGATCCTTAATCCATATCAAGGCCGCCTTCAAATAATCAATCTCAAGGCTTTGGATGAACGTTAACACAGAAATCTGACATCTTGTTTATCCATCGTCTTCTTTTTGGCTCTATAAACTGGCCTGACATCTTAACTCCTCTTTTCTTAACACTAGCCCCCGTAATTTAAGAAATACACGCCTCTTTTAATGAAAGCATTTCTTCTTACTGTCCCTATCACTAGCCTCATCCTTAGCTACATATAAGTTGCTTAGTTTTTAAGTCAGATTAAGTGTATAGCTTGAATTAAGCCAAACAAATGGCGGTTTTGCCCTCACCAAAATTTAAAATTGAACAAGACGGCGCAATATGCCACAGTTAATTTATTGAAATAAACGTTTTGTAACCGCATAGTTTCGCTTTAGGGACCCTTTAATTGGCCTACTATATTGTGCGATTTAACGCAGCTTGACTATTTCCTGTGATAGCCGTAGCTCTTAAAAAAACACCCACCACAAAAAAACATATTGCTAAATTAAGTCATTTAAATATATGTGTTACAATTTCTTCCCCTAAAGAAAAATTCCTAGCTACGAACCTGCAGACAACCAGTTCAGTGTAAGATTGCACTGATTCCCCAGTGTCTGTGCCGGCCGAGTCCGTCACGTTTATGCGGCAACGAGGAATTATGTGTTTTTCTATAAAAGTTATACTCTCCGTCGACGAAGAGATGAAAATACTTTCGCAAAATAGCATCATCCTAAGGAATGACAACAAAAACTATATAGAGAAGATGTAGAATTACCGGCAGCAGCGGTGTGGTGGTGTGGCATAAACACGCGGCGCGGCGACCGACTATGAAGACACCGATTCATCCTCAATCCAGAAACATTCTTCTTTACGACGACAGCGACACGACAAGGACGACGATAGTTTAGTTTGTCTGTTGTTGATGTTGATACCGCTATATAGAAAATTATATCTGATTCTCTAAAAATAACCCCAGAGTAACCCCAATGGAAATTTAAAAATATTTCTCACTCATCCCATCTCCGACATCTTATCTCATCATCATCATCTTCATCGCGTAGTGCAAATACGAATAGTGTTGCAAAACGAATGCAAAACCTTTTCAAGAAAGCCAAAGCCATTCTCAGCTCAACCCATGTCCATTTTTACTTCCCAGTCTCGGATAGTTAGTCAGTCAGTTGGTCGGGCATTTCGGAACACTTTGACAGGTTTGTTTGTTTATAATGCGACTCGATGTCAGCCAGAATCGATTCTTCACTCCATATCCATGTCTGCCAAACTGTCCTGTCAGTTGTTGTTGTCTAGTGCTAATTATTATGTTCACAAAAGATGAATAGTCTCTCAACTTGAACATTTTGTCTACTTCTCGATCTACAAACTTGAAGGCTTGCATTTTATACAGAGTACCTCTTCGACGACGACGATAGAAGCGAAGTGAGTAGGTGTTTTTCTTTTAATTCTATTTTCACTCTAATTGGAGCGTGTTGATGAACAGCAGATGCATCACAATGCACATATTAGATACCTCTATATAAATTTTGCAAATGATAGAGGTTAGGAAAGTTCCAGAATCTATAATTTACGAGTAAAATGATAACAGAAATAATTTACTTAATGCATTTGTGTGGATTTGCTTAAATTAACTTTGCGGTGTACGTGATGTTGATACTTTTGCAAATCAAACAGAACCAACAAAAACTGTCATCTCATCGCCATCTTTTTGTTTCTGACGTTTACGTTGAATTAACAAATGAAACAGATTCGAGATTAGTTAGAATTAAACTCTAATTCATATGCGCGTCAAATGTGTTCGCTACAGAAAAAAATGACATTCAAAATACATCATATTATGAAATGAAAAACCCACAAATGTTGCAAAAATGTTTACAATGTCTGACATTTGTTTGAACAAATGGCAATTTCTTTTTTTTTTCTTTTCGATGTTGGTACAGGTGTAGGCGCATGAATAATGCATTTTTTTTCACCATAAAATAGCCATAAAGGAAATTGTTTAGAGGTGAAACATTTTTATATTCTCTCATGCAGCGCTATGTACTTTATAATAAAGGTAACGTGTAAACAGGGCAAATTATTCTGTGTTTTGTTTAGTTTAGACAAAATGATGTCACTTGAAGTATAAGTACTTAATTAAATTGCTATCGCACATAGCATCTGGGGAATTTATAAGAATTCTTTAATGCACTTGGCATTATTTTTTGTTTACTTTTCTATACGTTCTGGTATTTGTTCTTATTGTGGTGTCTTGTTTGATTGAGATTATCATCAGGTGAAATAATAATAATTGTGACTGACTGAATAGCAATTTGTTTAAACAATGATTAAAAATAAGACTGGATAATCTAAGCAAACGAACAGGTTTCAAAGCTAGGTTTGACGGTGGGGCTTAACACGATGCATCAGTTGATTTGATTTGGTTGTCAACTCGAATTCTCGAATTCGTCAATTTGACAGTTGACGGTCATTTGAAGAAAATCGATCTAAAATATTGATGTCCAAACAATTAACTGTCAAACTAACTGTTAAAATAAAACCAGTTTCATTAGTGATAAATTTAGAAGGTGGTTGAAGTGTAATTCAATCCCACTTCGAACCTGATTGGAGTTGAGATAAGAAATTAATCAAATTGATTCAGATGTCAGAAATTTATTATAGGTATTCATTCTTAATGCGATATCATAAGACACCAGATAAGTTTCTTCTTTTTGAACTGTCAATTTTTGTATGGGAAATAATTTGGGCAAATGGTATAAATTTACCAAATGTTTTTGTCTGGGAACAATTATGAAATTTATTGGTATAAACTAGTTCAAATGTCATTGTGACATTTAGAAATAGACGTTTTCCGAAACATACATATGATACATTGTAAAGGGTGTTTTTTTAGACTGTGGTATTGAGAGAAGAAGTAAAACGCTTTGAGTTAACTGAACTATTATTTTGTACATAAATTGCAAATGTTGTTTAGGAGTAAGTCTATTGGTTACAAAAAGACAAACTAAACTGAGCATAAATTAAGTGACAGCTGTCAAAAAGATTAGCTCCGATAAAAGTATTGCCAGATTAAAAACTTGTAACCTGTGTTACTTGTGAATTTATATTCCAGATTCTAATAATAACAAATTCTTTTTAACAATATTTCTGTCTTTATTATTATTTAAAGTTCTCAAGCTCTTTTAATAATTTGGATAAAACTAAATTTCCCACTTTTTAAAAATGTTCAGTCCAATGTTTTTAATAGGTTGTATACTTGCGCTTCAAACTTCACTATCTGATTTGTAAAGCTTTTTTTTTAAAGAAAACAAGACTTACAAATTACTTTCCAACCCTGTAAAACCAAAAAATGTCTTGTAATAAAAGAGTATACCTGATCATTGCACTTTTTTTTTAATGCACTTCGAAACTTAAGCCCTCTTTTGGTGTTCGCTTTCTTGACATAACTTAACACAACTTATACACAGCGAAGGTATTATATTTCTTATTTGTTCTCTCGTTTCAAGCACAAGTCATAACTGTCTTAAAAATTTTAGAATGCACTTTTTAACATGCCATTGGCAGTGAGTGCATTTTTTAAATACCAACGGTATCAAGTGTCATTTAAAATTAAAAATCAATTCTTAAATGACATTGTTTATTGAACTTGTTCCTAAAGATAAAACGAAAACACACACACTTACACTTAAGACCTTTTTGAAACGAGTGGAGCTTGTTTCAATTTCCTTCTACCTTCCATTTGGATTAATGTTAAACGATTTATTTTATATATTTGTCATTCTCATTGCTAAATCTATTTATTTTTCTAACCCTTTTATCAATGATAAATGAAAGAAAGAATTATTTCTCATGACATCGTTTATCCTTCAATATAGAAATCAATAAACTTAATGAATTTATATAAATTTAAAATAAACTAAAACTATACAGATATGTGTAAATTTCAATTAGACCTTTAATTTGTAATTCCTCTTTCCCATCAGTACCAAATCGAATAGAATACAACAATACAAAATCGTAAAATTAACAATCAAAATAAATACACTGTCTAATTAATTACAACAAAGTCAAATAAGCATTTTTATTTTTTGGTATTTGTTATTTTAATTCAAATAGCAGTCGATTTGCATAATCTAGGCGCCTTACATTGGGATGTTTGATAGGAAAAGATGACAAAAAATCTTTTCTCAAAGTTACCAGTTAGAGTTTTAAGAGAGACCACATAATTATGTGTCAGTTTATCAAAGTCGAATAAGTATATTTATTTTAAAATTTTACAGTAAACTTCGAGAGTTGTGAAAATGTTAAGTGTCAAATATGAAAAAAACACTATTTGGTTGATTCTATCACTAATTTTGACAGTTCATAATTTTATTTCATTCGCACTAATTTAAATACAAATTTAAAATGTCTGACATACTTTTTTGTCCCTTTTAAACTACCAAATATCAGTTAGATATTTTAATGATTCCACCGTCCATCTGAAAAGTGACAGCTGTATACTAAATAGAAATTGACATTCTACATATCCTCCATTTTGCTTCGATTTCAACAGAGATACGGGTATAGAAACAATCGCTTACAATATTTTTTGTATATCGGTACTCTAGTGCAATTTTCTCTCAAATTGGCAAAAAAATTTGACAGCTGCTGTCAATCTCTTACATTGATACATAATACATTACAAAAATACGTAATGTCTTCAAAAAACTCATTAAAAAGATTGTATAATGTTGATAGCCAGTTATTTTGAAAGTGAATTTACATCAGAAAAATTAGAAATAAATTTGAGTCAAATTCTTGTATCAAATGCCCCAATGTTAATTTCTACCTACATTTTGTTGAGTTTATTTTAGCCTTTTAATTAATGCTTTCAGCATTGGTTTTTAGTTCAGTATTGATTCTACAATCCAAACACACATGAACACATTCTACTATAAAGTTTTGGGCGTCCGTCGTTTGCCGTCGTCATCACCGCCCGCCGCCGCCGCCACGCCGTGTGAAATTATTTTAATTACACTTTGTGTGAATCCGTATTTCGTATAAGCGTACTCATTCATTTATTGTTGGAATGAATTAGTCAACGCTAAGATGAGTTTGTAATTGCTTTTGCTTTTTTGAATCAATCCAAAAGTCTCGAGATACACATTCCTCCCTGGCAAATCAAAATCCCCTGAGGGAATTCCATACCATTTATAAGTCTGTTATTTAAGTTTAATGAATTTTAGCAACAATATAAAGACTATTATAAAAACGTGACTTTTCGTCGTCGTCGTCGGCGGGCGTAACCGTTACCGTCACCGTCGTCGTCATCATCGTCATAGTGGAGGTGTCAAAAACAATTTTAGCCGGCAAAACATCATTAAGTTTATATGTATGTAGGTAGGTAGGTATAACCGCGCGCCAATGTGCGCTACCGCCGCCGCCGCCGCCGTAGCCACCGGTACTATGCCAGTCGTTCCATACTTGGCTACAAACAGTATAAATTTATTGAGATCAAGGTTTTTGGATATTTGTTTATGTTGTTTTATATTTTTCGTGGTGTATATTGTTTTTGGCTGATTTCTTTCTAAACTTTGAACTGAGAGGTGTAAAATGGATTTTTAATGTAAATTTGTTGTAATTCAGCAGCAACCAAAAGTCGTGAATTAATTTGAAATATTTTCGTATCTTAGTTTTTTGACTGTCTTTTTTTGTTGTTCCTTTTAAAGAATTCAAAGCTTGAAAAACTATGATCTAAGTTCTTTGGAATTAGAAGTGTGGTGTTAAAATAAACACCATACCTATTTATATGGAACTTAGGTATAAAAGATAAATGACTTGCTAATAAGCCCTTGAGGTGTAATGCTACTGTTTAATATCACGTTTATATAAAAGTTTATAATTGAACGTTTGTGTAATAAAATAGCATAGAATTTTATATGTATGTTGATTAAAGTTTAATAGACATTGTGGAAGCTTGGAAGTTTATTCTTTTTTTTCTTTGAAGAATTTATTTTAATTGGTTTTAATAAAGTTGTTGTAAGATTGAGTCACTATTTCTGCCTGCGCTGCTGATATTATGGAAAAGGTGATGTAATAAGGGTGACAGATCATTTGGGATTGTGTCATTTTATTGTTTAGTAGCAGACGTTTGAATTTGACATAAGTTTTAGTTGATAAAATGTAAGGAAGGTCTCCTAATATTCATAAAAATGTTTTTAAACGGAAATATTTAAATATATATTTTATATTGGTAAAAAACTTTAATTTAAAGTAAACCTTAACAATTTCTTTGTAATTAAAAAAAAAAAAAAAAAAGAATACATTGATAAGGATTGACATTAGAAAGACACATGCTTACTTTATACCGTGTGTCAAATATCAGTTGATAGTTGATAAATATCAAAGTTGAATATAGAGCCAAGCAATTGATAACAGTCTTAATCCTTTCGGGACGGGAGTGGTACGTTTACATATAAATATTCTTTGTTCTGTCCCACTCACGTACCGAAAGGGTTAAGGATAGAGAATGTCGGTAACAAGAAAATGTAAAATTATCAATTAGAAGCAACGTAATTTCGTAGTAAATGAAGTTTTAAAAGGTCGAATGTAAATTGTTATCAACTATCAATTGACATTTGACACTCAGCAATATGATTGTCATTACATTCGACAGAATCGGATAGCAGAGAGAATCTGGCAATACTTTTTTCAGAGTTGGTCTTTTTGACAGCTGTCACTTGATTTATGCTTAGTTTGGTTTGCCATTTCATAATAAATAGACTTACTCCTGGAAAACATGTACAAATCGTGTAAATTTATTATCAAAATAATGGCTTGGTTAGAGGGACGTATCGAAACAATCAATTGATTGAAAAAAAACTTTTGATGAGCGCATCATCTCCCGTGGGCCTCTAACGTGTCATCCAAGATCATACTATTTAATACCGCTGGACTGTTTGAAGTCACTTATCTATGCAGATAAGCCCAAGACGATTGACGCTTTGGAAGAGAATATTTGGGGCGTTATTGCTGACATACCAATAACGGTATTGCTTCAAAAAGTGTTCGCAAATTGTGCCTCTTGGCTGAAATTTATTCGAGCCAGCAGCGGTAGCCACTTGCCCTAAGTCATTTTTAAAACAATAAATAAATAATTATTGGCATTAACATTAAATTTTAAATTTATCCAAAAAAAAATATTCCTTCAAAAACTACACTTTTTCAAATATTTCTTTCTCTCGTTATAAATAAATTCTTTTCGTTGGGCGCCATTTAAGAATTTTTGTTTTCAGAAAACACTTAAGACAATTCTTAAAATTCATATTTTTTCAAATAATTCCGACTTTTTGGAAGTTTTTTTTCGGACCCCCCTTTAAAACGATTGGGCGCCATTTAAAGAAATTCATATTTTTTCGCTGAGAGCCAAATTTTAAAGATTTTTAATTCCCCAATTATAACAAAATTTATGAATTTTTTTCTTATCCTCGTTTAGAAAATTTCTTTTGTTGGGCGCCATTTAGGGAAATTCATATTTTTTTTTAATTTAATATTTTCACTTGGGCTCCATTTAGGGAAAAATAAAAAACCAGAACTTTTACTATTTTATTTAGTACTAGTGGCCCGTCCCGGCTTCGCACGGGTAGACATAAATAGCTATAGATATTTAAGTTATAAGCATGCTAATTAAACCGACCATAAATCACTAAATTAGAAAACATTTTTTTGTCCTATCATTAATACTCTTCGCAGCATATGCGATGAAAGACATTTTATGGCTAATTTTTTTACACCTTCGGTTGGTTTTAATAGGAATTTCTAAAGATTTCTATAGTAATCTAGTACTAAATATAGCCTATGTTATTCAGTGATATTGTAGCTTTCTAATGAAAAAAGAATTATTAAAATTCATATTTTTGTCATTTAATATTTTACTTGGGAAGCCTAATAAACAAATTAAACATACTAAATTTTATTATTTAATTTAATATTATAAGAAAAAAGATAAGTTTAAATATTCTAGTATATTTTGGTATAAATAAATTCTTGCTATTGGGCGCCATTTAACAAAAAATCATATTTTTGCAATTTGATGCCATTTAAAAAAACATTAAAAATCAGGAATCTTTTAATTGGATTAAATATTTTTCAAAAAAAAGATGCGTTTACTCTAGTTTTACAAAAACTTTTTCCATTGGGCGCCATTTAAATAAATTCATAATTTTCATAAAAATACCTATTCTTATTCTTAAGATTCTTTATTTTCTTTTTTTAGTTTATTTTTCTTAATCTCGTCTAAACAAATTTTCTTTCGTTGGGCGCCATTTAAGAAAATTTAATATTACTACCCTTACTATGCAGAGAAACAGTGTGAACATTCGGAAAGAGATGGTTTGAAAGGAGGTGCTGGTGCATATTGGTTTTAAATTCCTGAATATTGGAATAATTGGGAAAAAAGGATTGTGATAAGGCATTCCGCATTCGCCTAGTACGGTTAAAGAACGAATCTGTGTACTTGACAGTACTACCCAATATAGGATGGGTTCTAGGGTATACCGATGAGCATTCCTAGAAGCGCGAGTATTAAGTTTGAACTATTCATAGTTCTCAAAACGTATAATACTCTTTATAGATAAGACTGCTTTAAAAGTTTTTTTGTAATCCTCGTTTAGAAAAAAAAATCTTCCGTTGGGCGCCATTTAAGAAATTTAATATTTCTACCAAAAAATTCCAAAATTATTCTATAAATCCATATCTCTGTAAACCGGTCAGACTTTTTTGATGTTTCTTCTTGTAGCCTTTGTTTAAAAAAAATTCTTTCGTTGGGCGCCATTTAGTTTAATTTTTCAAAGAATACTTTACATGATTCTAAAAATTTCTAATACTCCAAATGAATAAGATTATTTTGAACTTTATTTTTACCCCTGTTTAAATAAAACAACACTCTTCCGTTGGGCGCCATTTAAGGAAACTTTTTATTTTTTCATAGAATAACTAATTTACTTCCAAAAATCCATAGAAAAACCCCAACCCATAACGAATTAGCCATCGAATAAAATAAACTCAACGTTATGAGACATTTTATTTGTCATTCACTGAAGGAAAAACAAATTTTATCACATTCAAAATGATGTTCGACTCCCGTGAGAAATTGCATTATGAAACAACATCCAACCGTATAGTGATTTAATCAAGCTCTCTACGAGTATTTACTTAAGCATTTTAAAAATTCATATAATTCTTCTTCTTCTTATTCCTCCTCTTCTTTCGTGATTCACTTAGGCCAATAAAATAAAAATCATATACAAAACAATACACAATTGTCTAAGGCCACAGAAGAAACCTCTCTGCGTTGCTCGTTCTACGTGAAACAACAACAAGCAAAAATTACATAAACAATTTACACAAACCACAATCGAGAAATTGACATTCAAGAAACGAATCCCAGAGAATAATTCTGTGAATTTCATTTTATATTATTACCCATGTACAAAAGCTGCAGCCGTATTCGTCCCCCATTCCAGATTCATGTTATTACGCAAGTACGAGTATACCTATAACTTGACCCACTTGAACACGTTGAATAATCCAAATCCCATTCCGAAATCATTCATTGGAAATCACTAACGCAAACCAGTGCCATTCAGGAAAAATAAGGAAAATTATTTTCGAGGTGTATCTGATTTTATATCAATGTATACGGTTCGAATATATAGGTATGAATAAAAAAGGACTCGAAGTCATCTTCTTGTTATATATTTAGTTTAGTGAGATATCGATTTCACATCTCAATAACGAAATTGAAGGAAATCCCAGATAAGCGGAACGAAAAACCACTAAATCTATAAACAGCACTACCGTATCGACACCAGTGACAAAAACAACAACAACAACAATAAATGAATAACCAAAAATGTCGTCGTCGTCGTCGTCGTCTTCATTCTTCCTTGAAGAAAATAAGGTACTTTAAAAGTAATACCTATTTTCGAAGATATGGAAATATATACAAAACTGAAACTTCCAACCAAAGCCATAGACAGCAGGAGCAGCACCAGCAGTTGTGTAACTGTCACTAAGGGACTGGAAACACTGAGGGTATGATGATTGCGGATGCGTATATTTCCTGAAATAAACGAAGCAAATATCAATTTTATCATCGTTTCTGTCTCGTCCTGCAGATATATAAGCTTCTGGTGAAATAGATGGCAATCTTTTATCCTTTAGTCAAATTAAATTGAACTCCAAATCGTGGGTTGGTGGGTGGTTGGTTTATATTCATTCGTTTTTTTTTTCCTTGTTGAACGAAAAGGTGTGTATAAGAACTTCCTGGACAGACGTTGTCTTTTCAAAGGACAAACCTTATTCGAGTAGATATATTAATAAATGGATTATAGGTTTGCGATAATAATACTGTGGTATAGAATTAAGTATGTATATCTAGAATTTAGATGAAGTCTAAGTTTAATCATTGTTCCGGTTCTGAATTTTGTGAATTACTTCAACTAATTTTGAAGTTTTTCTTGTGGAAAGATTTTTTTTGTCTTGATCATTTAAGGGCAAAGTTATTGAAATTTTATGGTTTTTTAAACTAGAAGCAGAAGAAGAAGAGACATTTTTAGAGATAAAGAACTGATAAATTCTCCAGCTGTTCTTTGTGGAAAAGTCTTCTAAGAGTTGACTTTCTCGTCTTCTGTGCATCGTGGGATCTAAGGAAAGACCTTTTGTTATTGCTCATCCAGGTAAAAGTCTTTCAATCTTCTTCTAAGATGATAACTGAGAAACCTAAGTCAATGCTCACCGCTGCACATCATCGCTTAGAATTTTGCCAGGTAAAATTCTTTGACTTTATTTCTTTGAGTTATGAAAAAAGTTTAGAGTGCAAGTCAATGTTCTAAAGTCTTTAAATCTTTAATAAACAGTACAGTTGATAGGAGCTTGCTTAATCTGCAGAAATAAACGGTTTTTTTGTTAGCTGCATGAGAAGTTTTGATGGTTGTTGTTCATTTCTGTTCAGAAATGCTTTTAACCAATACTTTCTAGGAGTAGTTTTCTTAATCTTGTTATGAATAAATTTCTCTCGTTGGGCGCCATTTAAGGCAATACATACATATTTTTCCATAGAATACTTTATTCCTCAAATAGATCACATATTTTCAAATCGAAAACTTTATTCTTCAAATAGATAACTTTTTTCTTAACCTCGTTTAAACAAAATTTCTTTTGTTGGGCGCCATTTAAAAAAGTTCATATTTCTGACAGTTGAGAATGTCAAACTGTATTAACGGCCTTGGGTAGTGGTATATTTAGAAATGAATCATGAATCGTTGAAAGCCATACCAACATTTACAAATTTTTAAAATGTACTTTAAACAAAATAAATCAGTTTTTGAAGTTCATCAATAATTTTTTTCGAAGAATTGTGTTAAGTAATAAGAATTCCCTTAGTACCCATGTCGTGATGGTTAGTGCATAGAACTGTCATGCCAAAGGACTGCCTGTGCCATCTAATATTTTTTTAATGGGTACTGTCTCTTGCGAGGAATTGACAAATCCTCCAAGAGTAATTCTTGTCGTGAAAAGTGCTTTCTCAAATTAGTCATTCGGATTCGGCATAAAAACTGTAGGTCCCCTCAATCCCTGACAACATTACAAGCACATGGAAATGTTAGTTGTAAGTCATTAGGGCTAGTTTTAAACGGGCTGTTGTACTACCTAATTTTATTTTTAATAAAAATCATTGTTGGTTATGGAGCAAAGATAATCCTCAAGCCATTAAAAAACACCATTGCATAACTTGAAATTGGCTGTTAAGTACGACTAACACGCAGTTGGCGGCATCATCGGTTTTCATTTCTTTAAAAAAGAGTATTTGAAAAAGTAGTAAAAATAAAATGCACGACTGGGTCGCACGAACTTGCTCCTGTATTCAAAGAGTCTGTTTAAAAAAGTATCTATGTATATAAGATTTAAAAATATACCTGTAAAATAAGTTTGTCTTCAAAGATATAAATGCCATTTGATTTGTCGAAAAACCCTCCATTTCTCAATTTTTTTGGGAGGGGGTTACATTCAATACAGTTAAAATAATTTAAAAAAAACTAATTTAAGATTCAAAATTTTACCTGAAAAATAAGTTTGTCTTCAAAAATTTAAATGCCATTTTATAAATAAAAAAGTCCTTGATTTTTCAAAATTTTTTTTCGAAAATCGTTAGAGCGGTTTTTTTTTAAATAAATTTTTTATATATAAAATTTTTCAATTTTGTTCTAAAAATATTTTTGGTATGCAGTTGTTTAGTGATTGTAAATATACGCTCTGCATTTGAATTTCGTAAAAAAATATTTACCCGTTTTTGAGATATAGAATTTTGAAAAAAAAAATTCAATATTTTTTTAAAAATCCAAACAAAAAAAAATTGCACTTTTGATAATCAAATATTGTTAAGGCAATATAAGAGCTTATTCACAAAAAAAATTATTGAAATCAGTACATAAGTTGCTGAGAAAATTAAAAAACAAAATAACGGTTCTATGAGCGGTACCTTTCCTGAGCAATACAAAAATATTTTTTTATTATTAAAAGAAGCCCAGTTAAAACATAAAATTTTAGAGAAAATTAAAAAAAAATCTATCGGTTTGTTTTTGAGAAAATTCGAATTATCGTTTTTTGGCCAAGAAAATTGTATGGGGGCCACTGTTAGTTTTGATCTTAAAAAAAAAATGAAAAAAACTTCTAACGCGAATCTGCTCAAAACCTTAACTTCCAAGTTTGAATTTAATCGACCCAATGGTTTAGGCTGTAGGAGCGTGGACAGACAGACAAAATTTTGCACGAATGCAAAACTTGCCATATAGTTCCTATATGTCGCAAGTAAAAACTGGAATGTTTAAATGGACTATGTTACTCGTGGCCGCGGTAGACATACATATATTAGAAATAATTTGTCAAAATAAATGCCATAAAATTATCTACCCGAATATAACAATAAAGGCTTTATTTCAACAATTTTGCGGTCTTGTATTATTTTTTAAAGTTATCAAGCTCTTAAAAGAACTCCTTATACAACTGAGGTGTTTGGAAGATACCTTTCGGCTGACAAAACCATCAAGTTTGATCTCTGTACACAAGTTTTAAAGAATGAACCAAGCTTTTTTAAATTACTGTACGATAAAGTCCAATCAAATTTAGATTGTTCATTGTTTTTAAATGGCGCCCAACGCTGAGAATTATTATAAAATGGTATTTTCAATTTAAAAAAATAATGAATTAACTTTATATTACTTAAATGGTATTTTAAGTTTCTTTAAATCGTTTTAAAAGTACGTACAATCGAATCTGGATATTACTTCTTTTTTTTTTAATTTGAATGGCACCCAACGTGGAGAATAATAATATAATAAATAATGTTGAAAGTCGTAAAAGCATTTAAAAAGGTTCTATAAATTATTTTGAGAATAAGTGCAATCAAATATTAGTTCCCGATAGTAGTTATTTGTTTTTAAGTGGCGCCCAATGTGGGAATATAAAATAAATTAAAATAAAATAAAATGACGTTTTAATAAAAAGAACTTGTTAAACAAACTTAAGAGTCTTAAGAGGATGCAATTTGACACAGCTTTTATAAATTGGCTTAAGAGATCATCTAATCCAGTAGTTCTTTGTTTTTAACTGGCGCCCAGATTGAAACTCAATTTGTTGACTAATTTTTGTGCACTTAAAAAGCAATTCGTCCATCTTTAAAAATTTTAGAACTGGGTAGGGTTTTATTTTATCGGAAGCTTAGCCAAAAGCTGTTGACTCTATTAACGTTTCTCAATTTATATCTCCTGACCAGGGTTCTCTTTTTTATTCACACTAAAACGTTTTGTTTCCCATTTTTACCTGAAAATCATGGTGGAACTCACTTTTTTTTACATATTTTATTTAAATAATCTATCAATGCAGAATAAAAATTCTGGTCATTTTTTTTATGATTTATGTCAAAGTTATGAACGCATTCAGGAACAATGAAAACCTAAGTGAGATGTTGCATGGGCTCTTTTTTGGAGCATGTTTTTTTTTTATATTTTGTAATTGAGTGTTTACATTTGTTCAATCTTAAAGATTGTTTTTATAGTCAACTTTCATCTAAAAAACCTCAACCTTCGACTCCTTCCCCTGACACGTTTTTAAATTTGTGTATGGAAAAAAAAGAAACAACAAATTTTAAGGTTTAATTAAAATTTAAATTTCATTTAATTTAAGGACTCTCCATGTAAGTTAGTTTTTCTTTTTTTGTCAAAATCTTTACAAGTAGGTGTGATCTGACCTGACCTGCTCTTTGAACTTTGATATTGTAGGATGTAGGACATAGGTAAGTAAATATATAAGAAAATTCTTATTCAACAGTTTCGTTTTCATAAGATAGCACAAAGTGAATTTGAATATTTGCTTCTCTTCGACTACAAGAATTCGAATAAAAGTTTGTTCAAGGATTTTATATGAAATAAGAAACCTTCTCTTATTGTGTGTGTGTGTGTGGACTGTGGGGGTATGAAACTTTGGTTGTTTGTCTTTAAACAAAAAAACTAAAAGGGAAAAGTAACTCCTACAAAGTGTTCCTATTTGGAATCTTCAAAAGTCTCTAACAACAACAAACAAAAAGTTCATCTAGTTTCTTTACAAAATGTCCATGTTCCTCGGTTTTATTGCCTTTCTTGAAAAAATAAAATGGAGTGTTAACTCACTTAAGTTTGTTCTTTCCTTTATGAAGACCTAATGTCTATTTTGCCAAAACTCGACCCCATTATGAAGTGATGAAGTTCCTTGAATCCAATAAACAAGAAATTAACAAACAAGCGTTAGAAGATGATGAGCGAATTCACAGAACTACATATAGATTGAAAGTTTTATTCATTTTTAAACTTTCATCCGTGTAGACAAAAAGCACTAGCACCAGAAACCAGGGATCAAGACAAAGCACATACCATACCACCCGTTGTCAATCATGATCATGATTAAATCTAAGCTAACTATAGGTATAAACAATTTGTTGATGATGGTTTTGTTGTTTTTGGACAATTTGCACAAATAAGAGGCCCATAAAATTATCTTGATGGGAACGAATTTAAGTATTCGGTGTGCATTCTAATCACAGATCGTGCCTTGAAAGTTGACATAAATTTAATGTTCATCATCATCAGGAAAGCTACGAAAGGTAGGTATATAAGTTATGATGTTTGTGAAACTCATATACCGCCTCGGCTCTGTCTCCA
The DNA here is from genome assembly GCA_951509635.1 of Eupeodes luniger. Taxonomy (NCBI): domain Eukaryota; kingdom Metazoa; phylum Arthropoda; class Insecta; order Diptera; family Syrphidae; genus Eupeodes; species Eupeodes luniger. The sequence continues at coordinate 5,495,685 of OX608074.1, forward strand.
GACCTTTGTGGTATATTGTAGTCATTTCAAGTTTTGGTGAATTTGAATTGTGGCCCATGTTACTCTACTCCTTCTTATACTTAGATACATAAATTATTAAGTCGGATGAACGAACTCCTAAAATTAAACTATTTGTAGGTAGGTAGGTGTATCTCCGTCTTCGTATCCGTCGTCGTTGGTATACGTGTGTATTTTCTACATCTCCAAGGAATATATTGGTCTTTTCCCGTTTTAATGATTTATTTTGCAGTTTAAATTATTCAAAGCACGCATTCAAAACAAAATAATTGTATTTGGATTAGAAAGGATGTAAGTATAATACTCACGCTGCTGATACCTACCTACGAGCGGCGGCGAGAGGGTGTTTATTTGGGATGATGGCATTTTAAGAACGTGTCTGGGGATTGTTTGTTCCGCTATGAATATTGGGTTTCTTTGTGTGCTATGAACTGAAATGAATAGAATAGAACATACCTTAATAATTGAATTGGGTATTATTGCGTATACCTAGAACTTACCTATTTCTTATTTGAATATTATGTTTTATTTAAATATCAGATAGAAACAGATCAGAATAATAAAATGTTGTTTTATGTGTTCATTATATGCAAAGATGTTTAAAATAAAAAAAAAAAAAAAAAAACAATGTTAAGTCGTAAAAGGATGAACATGAACAAAGCTTATGTATAAGTTGTTTTTAGTAAAAGTCAAACGAAAGCTTATCTAATGACTGTGGCTTGAGTAAAAAACTAGAAATAAATTGTATAGTCGTAAAAAGATAGATAAAGCTTCTATAAATTACTTTAAGAATCAATCCAATCAAATTTAAATTAAAGTTCTTTGTTTTTAAAATGGTGCCCAACGAGGAGAAATAAAACAAAATGGTATTTAAATCTTAAAAATTTCAAAAAATACTTTTTAGTGGTAAAAGGATCTACAAAGCTTCTATAAATTGTTTAAGGAATAAGTTCAATCGACTGTAGATAGTATTTTTCTTTAAATGGCGCCCAACGTGGGGAAATATAAAACAATGGTATTTTACTTTAAAAATAATCACTAATCTTTCGAGCCGTAAAAATTATGATGAACATGCTAAAGTTTCTTCAAATTGGCTTAAGAATACGTCTAATCAAATCTTAGTTGATGATTAAAGTTAGATTAAAGTTCTTTGATTTTAAAATGGCGTCAAAGGCAGAGGAATTAAATAAAATAATATTTTAATGAAAAACGTACTACATAAAATGTATGGTCTTAGAAAGGTGTACACTACTTCTAAAAATTATTTTAAAACTAAGTCCAGTCGAATCTAAATAGTAGTGTTTTGCTTTCAAATGGCGCCCAACGCTGAGAAATTTTATTAAAATGGTTTTTAATTTTAAAAAGTCTTAAGGAGTAACTTGTACAAGGTTTCTTTTAAGAACAAATCAAATGAAATTTAACAATTCTTTGTTTTTTTAAATGGCGCCCAACGAGAAGAAAGAAAGAAGAAACATAAAACGATTATATTTTACTTAACAAATAAAAAATAAACCTCAGAGCCGTAAAATGATAGTAAACATGCCAAAGCTTATATAAATTAGGTAATAATAGAACTTCTTAGTTTTTAAAACGGCGGCGTCCAACGCAGAGTAATTGAAAAAAATGGTAGGTCAAGGAAAGAAAGTAATAAATAATCTTTATAATCTTAAAAGGATGGGCAATAATACTATAAATGGTGTTGTGAATGAGTTAAATCAAATCTAAATAGTAGTTCTTTGTTTTTTAAATGGCACCCAACGCGAAGAAATAGAATACAATGCTATTTTTATTTATAAAAATAATAAAGCAACTTTATAGTCGTAAAAACAAGCACATACAAAGCTTTTATACATTTTTTTGAGAATAAATCCCTGTGCTATTGGTAGAACTTCTTTGTTTTTAATTGGCGCCCAACTCGGGAAAATGAAATTTGTTATCATTTAAATATACAAAAATAATCTAGAATCTTTACCACCGTAAAAGGATGAACTTGGTAAATGCTTTTTATAAATTAATTTAAGAGTACGTCCATTCAAGTCAAATCTAACGACAGTTTATTCAATGTTCTTAATTGGCGCCCAACGTCGACTCATAGAAAGATATAATTTTTGATTTTAAAACGTCGTAAAAGGATGAACATTTACAATGCCTCTATTAAACCTATTAAGATTAAATTTAACCAAATGTAGGTATTGGTAGAACTTCTTTGTTTTTAAATGGCGCCCATTGTGGAGAAATAGAAAAAAAAAATATTTTATTTTGAAAAAAAGTATAATAAGTGAAGACTATAGTCTTAAGATGATGGACATTAACACGACTTTTATAAATTGGTTTTAGAGAACGGTCAATCGAATAGTTCTTTATTTTTAAATGGCGCCCAATGCGAGAAAAGAGAAAGATGAAAAGAAATGGTATTTAATTGCTTTTAACGTTGGCTCAAAGGGCAAACTAATTAACTAATAAAATATTATTTTTTTTTTTGGAAAATCTGTTACACCACGTTTTGATGATCTGTCTAAAAATATTTTAACAAATAAAACTTTTTGAAAAATATAATTTATGGAAAATTTTGTCCGCATTTAATAAGTTTTACATTTGGAGTGTCGAATTGATGTTTTGTATTTTTACATTTTAGACTCTTTTGATTCCAAGACAATTTCCTAGATATTTTTGCTTCAGGAATGTTGAACTTCAGAAATGAATAGTTGGACATTTAAATTTGCAGTGAAACTATTTTCTTTATTGAAAACAACAAAATATCCAAAAACAAATAGATAATCGATTAAAGAAAAATTTCAAGATATTTTTTATTCAAGGCCATGATTTAGTTGGGCTTTTGACCTCGTTTTGCAAATTTCAAATACTCGTGCCAGCGGTTTATTTATCTTTTTTGTTATTAATTTTAAAACTTTTGTTATTCTCTAAGATTTTAAGAGCATATCATTCTTTTCTAAATATACTAATTTAAGAAGAAAACATTTCCAGAAAGTTCAATCATTATGAACATGTTTCGATGTTTTCGTTAAATACTCAATAAACAAACTAAATTTGTATTCATGTGTTTCCAAATTGCGTGGAAGATTCTTAATTTGAAATACACATTTTGTTGATATATGCATTGAACATTGAGCGCAGTTTTTAATATTCTTCCAATATTATGCACATTGCACATGCTTTTCATGCAATTTCGATATTTTTATTTTTGCAAATCAAAAGTATAATAATCTAAAAATAATCTCTGACGCAATTTGAAATGCGTACACATACATTTATGTACATTTGTAATGAAAATAAGATTTATTACTTTTGGAAAAACTATTGAGTATTTGACTTGAATTGACTTGACTATAGTGTGCTGTACTATGCAATTGCAATGTTTCAAATAGTACACCCTCAATTATTTAACAACAACTGGCTCTTGTTCCAAAATCAATAATTCACATTTTATACAAACTTTTCAGGCGCCAGACGATTGTGGATTGTGGTCGGTGGCGGCGACTTGGCGAACCGACAGTAATTATATCTATATAATAGGTTTACAATAACGCTCACGTTGCTGTCTATCCGTCGGTCGACCAACAAACGAATACCGCTTCTGATGACCTCCACTTGTCACTTGATGCATTATCTTTATATTTATCTTAGAATTTGATTCTATAACCAAACCAGTGCTGTCTTTTATCGAATTTTATCAAATGATTTGGAAATTAAACTGTCAAATGAACTGATTGCAATAATTGTCGGAAATAAATACATTATCAGTTCTTTTCTAAAATTAGTTGCTAACGAGGAAATAGAGCCCGATATATTGGCGAGACATTTTAAATAGACTGGTTAAGATTATTTGCAATTTTGCTAACTTGAAAGAACTTTACTTATACGAACCTAGAATTTTCGGAAGATCAAATTTTGGCCTGGAAAAATTCTTTAATTACTTAGTTTTCGAATGTTAATATTTAAGGTATTGCAAATTATACATGATATTTCACTGTTCTAAATTTTAAACGGATTTATATCGAAACTGTGGGTTTCTAAGATGGCCGGGATCATAACTTAGACAACCGATTGACATATAGAAACTTCGCCGGTCTGCCCCTACATCCTTAGTCATTGGGTCGATTGAATGCACATTTGCGTTTGGAAGATTCGTGTTATGCATTTTTCTTATTTTGTAAGGCCAAAAATAACAGCAGACCCCATACAAAATTTGTAGTAAAAAATCACAAATTCAAATTTTTCCAAAAACGGCCCTATAGACTCTTACGAAATTTTCTCCAATTTTTTGGATATATTTTTTGCGGGTATATTTTTCAATACTTAAATATAGGCACTTTTTTTTAAACACACTCCTTCGATACAGGAACAAGCTCGTTCCACACAGGCTTTCACTGTTTATATTTTTGACTGTGTAGATCATTTTACGGGTTTTCAAGACTTCATAAATTTCGAAAATCTAAAGTATTTTTCAAAAAAGAAAGCTTTACTGCCAAGCTTCGACAATTTTTTATTTTTTTATTTTCGAAATTGTAATTTAGAATTTTTTAAAGCTTTGAAGGGCAATATTTTGGCATTTACAAAATTATAAGGTTTTTGAAACAATTTTCAAAACTAGGCGTCCATTTTTTGAACAAAGTTGGCTCTTTTTGAATTATAATAATATTTTAATAGCAAATATTTTTTAAAAGCATTGTATTTGAAGTTGTCAGTTTCCGTTGCACGTCCCTTAATATCCCAGTACAGTGAGGCTTCCTAAAAAAATTATTTTTATTCCCTCTAAGAGCCCTAGAAAACGGATAGGAAGTTGAATGAAGTCTTCACTGTCTTCCTCTTAATCTTTCAGTCTTTAAACTTTCCTCTTTGGGTTTTAAAAACCTTTTCCTAAAATTAATTACTTTTTACTTTGAGAATCGTGAATATCACGTCCGATTTACTAGATCCACATGTTTTAATCCTATTCTAGCAACTTCTGGTGTCCCCTAAGGTTGTCATTTAGGCCCTTTGCTCTTTTTCCTTACAATAAGTGACATTGGCATGGTAATTTAACAACTTGCCTTTACGCTGAAGATACGAAATTCATTGCAGCACATGAAGACATATCTCCCCTCCGAACAGATTTCGAAAATTTCTCAATCTCTTGTACCAAAAATTACTTAGAGCTCAACGCTATCAAATGTCACACAATAGCTTTTACACGTAAAGCCATTAAAACAGTCATTACTTTCTTCATGATTATTTTTTACAGATAGTACGTAACATAAGGGACTGTCGCGTTTTTACTTCACATTGATAGAATAATATATGAGGCCAACTCTCCAATAGGTTTTTTTAAAGGTTTAATTAATTTTCTAACCCTTACGTAGCCCGATCGATTAACATGACGTTTGTTCGACCCTTACTTGAATATGCGTTTTAGGTTTACCAAAATATAAACATATAAAGAATAGAGAGCATCCAACGAAGATTCCTTCTTTTTGCCCTTCAATTACCTTCCCTAGAAAAATCCTTTCATCTTACGCCCTTATCGTGACCACCTTCATCTGTTAAACGTCAACTTTTTATAGAAACGTAGAGAATTTTGCTGACATAATTTTCACACATAGGCTTCTTTCTTTTTCAGTTAAATGCTCCTCTCCTCATAAATCGATTTATTTCAAAACTAACGCCCGTAATTAGAAATACCTTCCCATCTTTTATTTCCCAACATACCACACCTCTTATCGCCTTAACGAACCCCTGAACCGTATGCTTCGGTTGGTCAATTCGAATCCAAATTTATTTGATTTCAACATGAGCGCCTATGACCTCAAACTCCTTTTGACCCATCCCCGTTCATAGTTTAAAGTTCAAATTTAAAAATTAGGTGAAGTAACAGTCAGTAGAGAACCAGGCCTACAACTTTCAGCCATTCCTGTTTACGAGTCATGTCAGGGATGGAGGGGACCTACAGTTTTTATTCCGAATCCAAACGGTTAATTCGAGAAAGCACATTCCATGACACGAATTGTCAATTTCCCACAAGAGGGAGTACCCGTGAAAACAAAATTTTAAGGTGGCACTGGCAGGGTTTGAACTTAAGATCTCTATCACGACAGTTTTACGCACTAACCATCACGCCACGGATACTACTATTATCAATTTATTTTGTAGTATTTCACAAAAACAAAACAAACATGCTCTATCATATAGACAGAGTTCGCTAAAGCATTTCACATTCGCGAAGTTTGGCTAAAGAACGAATCTCTGCACTTTAGAATACGACCAACGTTGGCCTAGAGGGTATATGTACGTATGAGCAATTCTTAAGATGCGACTATTACGGATGAATTGTTTGAGTTGAGAATGTAACCGACTTTGTCGCTAGACCATAATCACCTAAAAAAAATCTAGAAAAAGGTTAAAACTAGAAACTTAACGACGCGACTGTGTTTAAGCGATGTAAATGATTCAACGACAATATTATCAAATTTTTATACTTTAGGGTGACTCACTTCAAAAGTTCTTATATTATTTTTATTTTTATAGCATATTAATTCTTTTGCAAAAATTTAAGAAATTTTTAATTTAAATATCTACTACTTTTGACAGCTCTGATTCATACAGATTTCTATCTCAAAATTACATCATTTCCTTTAGATTTTTTTATTCTAATGATATATTTCTTGTTTTATTTTCAGGTGGGTACATTTAACTTTTCATGAGCGACAGTAAATCAGATCCAAGATAAAAAAGGTAAAAACAAAACATCAACAAAAATACAAACAAATTAACCTCTAAAGTTGTAATTTCCTTATGAAACAATATTCCATTCATATGGAAGCAAAGACGTTATTTGGAAAAGTCTTCGTCGGTCGTCGTCTCATATAAATTAATATTAAAAAGCTACAATGTATCTTCATATGTTCAAATCCAATGATGGTAATAAAAACTGAAAACAATCTTACTCGAATGTGAGAGACGATAACGATGATGATGATGATGATGGTTGTTGTACTCGTAATTAAATTATTACTACCTATAACGATACATTCAAACTGACTTCATTTCGAATTGTAATTATGCAAATAATGATGTAATATTCTATTCTATATATGCATGAGCCTTGAATAGAGTGTGTCGTAAATAATTCTAATTTTGTTTCAATTTAAATAACCAACAAATAAAAATATTTACATGCATATTTAAAAAGCTATATATTAAAATTTTCATATTTCTGGTTAAGGGAAATAGTACCAAAATTCATAGAACTAATAAAATTATTTATGTTCAAAATATGTTAAGTAGGTTGAAATTTTAATTTGTTGTAGGATTATTAATATTATTTAAGATACATATGATATTAAGTGCAAAAATCGTTAAACTTTAAACTTCTGAACATAAAAATATTCGCAGAATTTTTCTGGTATGAATATTATGCATATTTTTATGAATGATGATTCTCTAGAAGATGCGCTAAATAAGGTGTGGAGAAAAATGTACATACGAGTATTTGCATATCAAAAAGATATCGCGTGGGATGACACACACAAAAGATAATATTGACTTTATTATTTGTCATTTTTGTTGTGTTGGTGTTGTTGTTGTTGCGTAGGTGAACGAAACAGATAAGCTTTGTATTCCAGATACAGATACAAAAGGAAAATATAATAATGTAATAAAATATTTAAACTAAACATCAACAAGTAAAAAGGGCACTTCAAGGTCTTATAAACAACAGAGGCAACAGAAATATTGCCTTTGAGTTTGTTTTTGATTTAAATGATCTTCGACCTGCTATAATACACATTGAAGATTTATTTTTTGTTATTCTTGAAGATAAAGGCATTTTTACAATAAAAAGAAAATATGGTGGGACTCCCAATGATAACTTCTCATTGGTGCCCTTTGGAAATAACAGCTGATATTTGTGTGTAATATAGACCAAACTATTGTCATTTAAAGAATTTTAATAAGTGTACAATTTATAATCGAAGTTTAAGCTGGTTTCGAGATCTTTGACCCGTTGTTAAAATGTAAAAAGTCGAAAAAACAATTTTACCATTATTTTGTGATATTTTTTGTATTTTTGCTTAGAAAACTGTAAATTGGATTTTTGTGTCAATTTTACGAAATATTAAGAAAGATGTTGTCTATAAGATAAAATAAAGTTTGATGTCAAAACCTTTATTTTTTCTCAAGATAATTGAGTACAAATCAAATTTTAATAGCATTTTCAGGTTTTGATTGTTTCAAACGAAAATTCTTCAAATTAATGTTTCTAAAAATTTTGTTATATATTCGATTTAAATTTCTAGAACCATCAAATTGTTAAAGCCGCTTTAGCACATAAGTTGACAATTTCCAAAAAAATGGGTGTAATATTCAATTTTTACTAGCGCCATATATGTAGGAACTAAGAAATCGAAAAAGTGGGATCGGCGATTCTGTCCTTCTGTCTGTCTGTCCTTGGACCTACAACCAAAGCCTATAGGTGTATTGAGTTCAAACCTGGAAATTAAGGTTTCAAGCAGATTCGGGTTGGACATTTTTAAAATGTTTTAATACCAAACGTTTAACACCATACAAATTTTTTGTTAAAAATTTTAAATTCGAGGGTTCTCAAAAAGGGCCCGATACAGTTTTATGGAATGTTTTTCCTTAAGTTCCTTAATAATGTTTGATGATAAGAAATGTCTCTTTTGTTTTTAAATTGAAAAAAATGCTTATTAACTTCTCATAGAAAGTTATTGTAATCGGTCCGATTTGTCGAATTGAAAATAGTGACATTTCTCGACGTTTCAAGGTCCCTAGAGTTTAAATAAATAATGATTTTTAGAGAGATGTTTGTGCGTGAGGGTGTACGTACGTTCGCGATATTCTTTTCGTCGTCCATAGCTCAAGAACCAGTAGAGATATCGACTTCAAATAAATTTTGTTATAGAAATAATAATGCAGAAAGATGCAAAAAGGGCTCTCAAAAAAATTGCGTGGGTGCAAGCAATTTGAAAAAAGGGTGAACATTTTGGTTAACCCTAAATATTTCACGAACCAATAACGCTAGAGACTTGAATTAAATTTTATATTATATATTGTACCATGATACGAAACAAATATATTTTTCGAAAAAATTCCAATAAACTTTTTTTTTATAAATAAAAAAAACTGAACAAAAATATTTGTCACCTTGAAAATTTTACGAACAAAAAATTATTTTATCTCCAAAACAATTTTGTGCAACGAAAAATAACGTTTTCAACATGTAAAATTTTGAGAAAAATCGAATTGGCACTTTTTTTTATAAAAAATAAAAATCTATAAAAAACATTACTTAAAGTTGGTAAAAATTGATTTGCGACTCAAATATCTTTTCAAAACTTTGAGATTATGGCGTCCATCTTATTTAATCTTATAAAAAAAATATTGTTTTTAGCAGTCGGACAAATTTTGACAAAATGCGATTTGACATTATTTTTACAAAAAATTAAAACCTAAAAAAAAATTAATAAAAGTTATTAAAAATTGATTTTCGACTCAAATATCTTTTCAAAACTTTGAGATATTGGCTTTAAACTAATTGTATCTTTTATAAAATATTGTTGTCAACATTCAGTAAAATTTTGAGAAAAATTGGATTGAGAGTTCTTTTTTTCAAAAAATAAAAACCTAAAAAAAATATAAAAGTTGGTAAAAATTAATTTTCGACTCAAATATCTTTTCAAAGATTAAAAGATTCAAACTTATTTTATCTCACAGATTGTTTTCGACATTCAATTTTTTATAAAAATCCAACAGTCAGTTTTTTCATAAAATAATAAAATCTACAAAAAATAGTACCTACGCAAAAATTGGTTTTCGACTAAAATCTCGTTAACAAAAATAAATTTCGAAATCAAAGTATTTCATTATATGGAAAATATTGTTGGTAATTTTTGATTTTTTAGGAATAATACAACTGACAACTTTTTGACACAAAACACGAAAACCTACAAACTTTGAAATCTCAAAAACGGGCCAGCATTTTTCAACGCGATTTAAAAAGTATATTTATAAGCCCAAAATACACCAAAAATATTTCTAAACAAATGGAACGATTCTTTATAAATACAATTAAATTATAAAAACATATCTAACGATTTTTAAAAACATATTTATAAATTAAGGTTCTTTTTGAGAAATCAACCCTTAAATGTCAAAAATTTCAAAATTTTCAATTTTATAAATTGGACCGATTACAATAACTGTCAATGGAAAATTAAAATTCAATTTTGAGGAAGGGTGTCGTTTATAATTTGGATCTATCTCTGTACCATTCTCAGAAAAATTGGGGGATTAAAAAGGATCAACAGTTTTTTTGGATAATTCGAATGGCTCGTTTTAGAAGCACTTTCTCATAATTAGAGTTATTTCTGAAGAATTTGTCAATTTTTTGAAGACCTCATCAAACATACAAGAAATAAACTTTTTGGTGATCCAGACAGAGTTTGAACCCCACCATAAAGTTTTAATTTATTGGCAATATTAGGATAATTTAGGCCCAAAAGATGATAAAGCACTTTTAAGAAGGTTCAAAAACAAGAATTTATAAGTTTTGAAAGGGGGTATCTAGAGTAATAGAAGAAACAAAAATTAAAGCCAATTCAGAATTAATGTTCATAATTCCGGTAAAATTGGTGTAAACATAGTGTTTTATTGTTTTATATACAAAGTTTGAGTTTTAATACAGATTTTTCAAAACCTATTCAATATAAAGTAATTAAAATTATGAATTAATAAAGAGATTTTAGGCTCTCAAAATCGGTAAAATAATGCACTATAAGTGGTATCATCGCTTTTTGAAAGATATTTGTTTTTGGCTCAATTTTTAGCGTTCAATTATTCTGCACTCTACACTTTATTGCAATCAGAATAACTACGGCCCAAGGCTATTATTTCACAATTTCATACTTAAATACATCTTTTGTAAAGCCTTATTGTTTTTTTTAAATTATTCTTCTAAAAACGTCGATATTTATTTATTTATTTATTTATTTTTAATGTTGTATAGTGATTCTCAATAAGAGGTTTTATTTCACGGCTAGGGCTGCTCCACTCTATTATTTTAATGCAGTTTTCCATCACCAAATTGCATATTTGGGGCTTTATTCTGATTTTTAATTGATTGAGAAGCACAAGCAAAAATGTTAGAAGATCACAAGATCTCGGTGGTCAATTGTGATCACTTCTTCAAGAAATAACACGGTTAGGAAACACTTGTTGCTAGACTTAAAAATGTTCACTTTTATACTGAATTTTAACAATTTTAGTGCGTTGTTGTAGTATGATAGACATACATCTTCAAAAATGACTACTGTCCAAACAGCAGCTAGTTATTCAAAATGAAACCTCTTATTGAAAAAACCTTTTATATGACAAAGAAAAAGTTGCCAGGAAGATACTACAATCGTGTGTACTAAGCTTGATGCTACTCGTTCAAAATTATAAGCATTTATTTTATTACTTACGAAAGTATTAAATGTCAACATTTGTAAATAAATATTTTAGTTTTTACGTACATAAATCGATAATTTCGGAAATTTCAATCTTAATTTTATAGAACCTTACTGTACGCTAACATTTCTAGCAAAAATGTCGATATGCTGTGATTTAAACTTATTAGAAAATATTAATTTTGGATATTAGCAGTTTGAAGAAATTGAATAGCTGATGTCTTTTCAAGAAAAACAAATTAAAATTAAATAGTTGAACAAACACATTTCAAAAAATGGCCAAATTTAAAGTTAGTATAAAACGAGACATATTTTCTGTACTCATTACATTAACAATAAAAAACTACATATATTAGATTTTAAGCACATGACCATCGTTAGCACCATTTTATTTCACGAAGTTTTCTATTTCCATTTCCAATTCGTACATTTATGGCTGTACATATGTCTTCGATAATATCACGAATTCCATCTTCAAGGTCTTTAATGCATTATGAGCAATGTTATTATCTATTCCAGAAAAAACATGGTCAAGAAACTTTTCTTGCAAACTTTGAATTTGACAATTTAAAAACGTTTTTGAAGCTTGTATTAATTTATTTTTACTGATGACGTAGTTGTTAATTATCAAAAGTCAGAAAACAACAGCTTCAAAAGTGACAACTGCCCAAAAAACGGACTATTCAAAAAGAAACCTCTTATTGGAAAATAATATATATAAGTTTTGATTAAAACCTCTTTTTATTTGTAATCGATAAAATAAGCCAAAATAAAGCAATGTGCACACTTTCTTTTTCTTGAAGCCTTAATGCCTTGCGTAAAAGTCTATAAATTAACAGTTTTCTTCCTAAAAAAAAAAGATTCCCATTTGAACTAACCCCAGGACTTGTATCTTATAAAACAAAGAAGACGGATAAAAATTAAGACGTTACAAAAAGAACCTATATATCGATTGCTTATAGGTACTATTTATTATATATATGTTACAATCTATTCAAGCCATTTAGACAAATTAATCCCAAAAACACCCAACACGCTATAATAAACACAACATTGATCCTTTTGGTAGGGATTTTATACTTAAATGGGAAGTAAGTCCTAGCTCAACATAAAACTAAATACAAATAACATCAAGTTTAACTTATTGCTATATTGGATTTTGAATAAGGGATGTACATACATACAACACAACTAACAACTTGTATACTCGTATGGACCTTCTCAATCCAATGATGTTTAGCGTGAGAAGCCTTTAATTTGGCTATTTCATAGCGTGTATATATGCGTGTACTCGTATATTTGGCAATTCTAATCATGGATTGGATATGTTAGCTCCAGGATGAATTTTATAGGCAAAATTGTGTACCTTCCTTTTTGCCCATCACCCATCACCCATCACTATAGATCCTTACTATTCTTCGATTCCTTTATCCTTTTATAGAATACATTTGATAGAGTCAAAGAAAGATGGCGCAGCACAAATCGGTGTGAGTGGGTGGCATTGTCGGCAACAAGTTTTTTGACTTCAGTTTTATTGCCTTGGAGCCTATTTCAAGAGTTTAGAAATTTACTACTTTTTGTGTATACACACGGTATTCTAATGCCTTTTGAGGAGTTAGGTCACGTTGGAACGTTATGTTCCTCTTCTTCCTTTATTATGTACCTATGTTGAATATTTATGGATTGAAGTATTTAAGGATCAATGTAACGTAAGTCCCATCGGGAATGTTAAATAGGTACTCAACTATAAAACTGATAACTTATATATGTACGTTTGGTAAATTATCATATACGAGAGTAGTTTCAAAATTTAAGGGTACCCACACATAAGCATATACCTACTACAAGAAAGGAGGAAAAGTTAGGACATTCCCAAAGAGTTTATAGACCTACATTGTGCGTAGGTTTGTGCGTTTGTTTTAGTAATCAATATAAAAGGTCCTGTTTTTATTTTATTTATTGGGGTCTATTTTTTGATAAATTATATGATATACCATTTTCGAATGGAATATTTTTTCGGGAGATATCGTTTTTGGTATGAATTTTTAAATAATCTGATGGAATTGTTGTGTTTTTTTATTTCGTTTTGAATTTGAAAAGTTATGATTTAGAGAGATGTCAAATGCGTTTAGTCATTTAATCATCTTGAGTGGAAAGATATGTTATGTATTTATTGTCTTTATAAAGGATATTGACAAAAAGTTCTAAATAATCTTTCTTTTACCCAACTTTAGGTTAAGTATAGAAGCATCATTTTATTGCAAAATGTTTTGCCTTCGTTTTTATGTATATTTTGAGTTCAGTATGTTCATAATTTTGAGATCACGTTAAAGTAATTAAAGGTTTAATGTGTGCTCAGCTCATATTTCATGATCATCATGTTGGTTATGGCCTTAAAAGCATATTTAATGAGTGTCTGGTGTGTCATATACCTAATTCATAGCAATAATAAGTTTTTGTTTTGTTTTTTAATTTGGATTGAATTTTTAATTGCCTTTGCAAAAATAAAAGAGTTCGTTGACATATTTGTTTTTTTTTTTAGGTATAGGTACCAAAACCAATTGAAATGTCTTCGTTTTTAGCATTCAAATTATGTTTGTCATAAATCTTTTTAATGAGGATAGCAATAAAAATTATTGTCGATTTTTATGGTTGTACAGACATTATGTCTTTTTTCGTATTTGTATATGTTTATCGGGTGTTTTTTTAAGAACTAGAGAAGTCTAAATTAAAATGAATAATTCAAAGACATTCATTTTTGAAATACCATTTTCACGTCTCCTCCTCATTCCGAAAGAAATAACGACCGATATGATGCCGTCAGCGTACCAACCGTACCAAGTTTTCGATTTAAATGGTTTGAAAATTGTCTTCTCTCCAAGTACGGTAATTTTTCTTATTGAAAAAGATTTTAAACGTCAAATAAGCTTCATCACTAAACACCGCGAAATTGACGAAGTGCTCTATGAACTTTTCGCGAACAGATTTATTATTTTTCAAAGTTCTACAATTTGGAAACATTGTTCGGGTGTTGAACAATTTATGATAAATTACTAAACATCATTAAAGAGAAATGACAACACAGTTTGACACTTAAGAAACACCCTTTACAATATGTACATTTCACAAGGTCAAATTTTAATAAAATAGCTCGGAATTTTTTAGAGAAGTTAAATTAAATTATTTTATTTTTGGTTGAACTTTACTTTAATTTTTTGAAAAAAAAACGCTGTCAATTGTCTAATGTCAACAGCGATGTGTTCCATGAGATGAAATAAATGCGAAATCAATCTCTTTCTTTGATCTCAAATAATTTGAGTCGAAAATCAATTTCTTCTAATTTTGAACGGGTGTTTTTTTTTCAGAGTTGGTAGTTTTGACAGCTGTCACTTCATTTATACTCAGTTTTGTTTGCCATTTTATATACTCATGCTTATTTTGAGTTTCGAACGAAACGTTGATTCGACTGACTAGATCTATTCGTTCGAATAAATTTTGTTTGTTTTGAGATTCGAATGAAAAATATTCATTGCAGAAAATGAACCGAAATGAACTTTATTTTGGAGATCAGCTGTTCTAAATGATTTGACATTTTGATTTGATTTAGTGTGACCATACTAAATTTTTATTTTTAGAAGAATCATATTTAATTCAGAGTTTGTCACAGATTAACAGTTTCTGAATTGAAAAATTAAGTAAAGTTAATAAATGAATTTCTTCAACTAACGTAACCATTATGGTTTAAATTTCCAAGTTGTGTTTACCGTTTGAAATGTTATGTATATTCGTCACACATGGTCACACTTTCAATTGAAATGAAAACACTCAAAGTTTATAAACTTCAAATCGGTGTAGTTTTTCGTATTTTGGACAAAGTAAACAATGGCAATAGTTTTGTTTCCTAATTCTAATGGCGAAGAACGAGAACATGTTTTTAGAAGAAGGATTATGGACGCATTAAATCCGTTTGAGTTTGACGATTTAAAGTAAGTAAACCTACCTATAAAATTGATGTGAAATTTTTCTATTGCAAAATTAAATCGTGGTGACTAAATTGATTTTGTTTTGTAGATTTGTAAGGAACTTTCGCCTCAATAAACGGACATTTAAATATGTCTTGGATGAGCTTTCCATCGAGATGCAGGGGGGAACTTCTTTGTCCATACCGCCCATTTTAATGCTAGCTACAACCTTTCGCTTTTTTTCCGAAGGAGGCTACCAATTTGGAGTCAGAAAAGATGCGACACTTAAATTGTCCCAATCATCGGTTTACAGAAAACCCCTTTGCTACCTCCGGATTCTTCTCCATCAACCTTATCAGGACTTCTTTTTGCTCCCTATTGCTCCAATTAGAATGTGACTGTGCCCTTTATTAAATAACAAAAAAAAAAAACTCCTCAATATAACCAATTTCGTTTAATTATCGTATAAAAATTGTTAAATCTTACATGTTTCTTTAGCTATTCACCAGAAAATATCTGAACGACACAAAAATGACATTTGATTCGAATCCTTCGAAAGTCAAAATTTACTTAGTTTTAAAAAAAAAAAATGAACTTTCGATCGAATCATCAAACTTTCGAATAGATCGAATCTCAAAATAAAATCTTCTCGAATTCGAATAACTTCCAATCGAAAACGAATCTCAAAATAAGCGTGACTTACATCCAAACAACGTTTGCAAATTGTCCAAATTTATTACCAAAATAACTTCCTAAGGGAACTTAAAAATAATAATGGTAATGATGCGCGTGACCGATGCATCGAATAATATCAATTTATTGAATTAAACTTTTGGTGAGCTGATTTTCTCGCGTCATGGGACTGGGCGTGGTCTCGAAAATCGTGTGGTTTAAGACAACTGGATTATTTTTTGTGAAGTCGCTTGTCTACGAGGCGTTTGACGTCTTGGAAGAAAATATTCGGAAATTCCCAAAAGTGGACGAAAATTGGGCCTCTCGACTGGAATTTATTCGATCCAGCCGCGGAAGCCACTTGCCCGAAGTTATTATAAATACATAAGGAAGGGCAAACCCTTATCTTTATACTTAAGTTAAATTTTTGGCCATAACACTAAATTATATTTCTTCTTTAATACCAAATGACTAAAAAAACACCCTTTATGAGTTTGAAGTCAATATCTTACTTTGTTCTCAAATAATTTAAGTCTAAAATTAATTTCTACCAATTTTCAGCATTATTTTCTTAAGATTTTTAATTTGCTGATGTCAAAAACGTTATTTTTCACTGCATTTAAGTATTCTGGAGGTAATGTAAATTTTTAATTTATAAATATTCGGACTGCAAAATATTGTTTTCAATTTTTTAATTTATATCAAAAATCTGTCACTTAATTTTGTTTCTAGTTTACACCAAATTAAGATCAAGGGTCAACAAAATTTTTCACTTTTTTTTTTTAATTTCTGTAATAAAAAGAACACCCTTTGATTTTTGTCAAAGCTATTTTTGTATACCTTGATATAATTATCTGCATCACAATGTATTTGAAGTCGAAATCTTTACTTGTTTTTGAAATATGGGCGTCAAACTTAGATTCTAGGAACTTTGAATCATCGAAAAATTTCTAAAAATTTAAAATTAAAAAAATGTCAAACTTTTTAATTTCAAAACGGATCGGTATTCACACCAAACTCTTTTGAACGACTCATTTCTTTATTTCAATCTCACTGGTAGTAGTTAAAATAAGTGTTAGCTCGATAAAATGATGAAATGCCAAAATGAGTCGCCTCAAAAGAAATTTGACATGTAAACACCCTCTACGAATGTTTCATTGAAAAAGTTTTATGATTTATTTGCTAATAAATTTGAAACTTCTTCTGCTTACTTACTATTCAAGAAAAATATTTAAAATGTAATAAATCTTTTTTATGACTTTCAAATACACTTAGTTGAATAGTTTATTAAAACCTTTTATGGGAAGATACTGTATAGGTCAGTGTCCTCATTTGTCTACCTTAGAAATGATGTACATTGTACATAGTTACAAAAATATGATAGAATGTCACTCTTTGGAAATTTTAGTAATCTTAAGTCCTTCGACCATAAACTACGCTCGCAGCAGTCTTTTAGTTTAAAGTTGTGCAATTTTTACATTTTTATAGACGCATGTTTCTGTTCATTTCACATCAAGTAAGTCGTCTATTAAAATGTTTTTACACAAGAAGCCCCTTACCTCTGGTGGGGGGAAGCCTCTGTTTATATTCAAAACTACTTACCACTAATCCTGGCTTACCGTTGAACTGGTAAATTAATTAATCTTGAATATTTCACAAAAGCCCCTTACCTCTGGTGGGGGGAAGCCTCTGTGTATATCCAAACTACTTACCTCTAATCCTCGCTTAACGTTGGACTTTCTCGTCTTTCTACTTTGTTCACTCCTTGGTTTGCTCTCACTCGTTGGTTTTGTTCGGTTCTACTAGGCAACCTTTTGGTAACAACCTAGTGTGAATTATAATTTTGCAAATGACAAAATCAGCTTGGTCCATTAATGGCACCATGTATTGGCCTCGTTGGATTGAGTGTGAACTCTATGCTCGGTGTAGTGACGGAACGCATGTAATTTGTTAGTGTTTTCATGGTAGATTTGTAATGCGTCATTACAAGTTTCTGAATTGAAAAATTAAGTAAAGTTAATAAATGAAACATTTTTTCAACTAACGTAACCATTATGGTTTAAATTTCCATGTTGTGTTTATACCGTTTAAAATGTTATGTATATTCTTCAGACATGGTCACACTTTCAATTGAAATGAAAACACTCAAAGTTTATAAACTTTAAATCGGTGTAGTTTTTCATATTTTTGACAAAGTAAACAATGGCAATAGTTTTTTTTCCTAATTCTTATGGACGCAGTAAATGCGTTTGAGTTTGACGATTTAAAGTAAGTAAACCTACCTATAAAATTGATGTAAAATTTTTCTATTGCAAAATTAAGTCGTGGTAACTAAATTGATTTTGTTTTGTAGATTTGTAAGGAACTTTCGCCTCAATAAACGGACATTTAAATATGCCTTGGATGAGCTTTCCATCGAGATGCAGGGGGGAACTTCTTTGTATATACCGCCCATTTTAATGCTAGCTACAACCTTTCGCTTTTTTCCGAAGGAGGCTACCAATATGGAGTTGGAAAAGATGCGACACTTAAGTTGTCCCAATCATCGGTTTACAGAAAAACTCTTTGCTACCTCCGGATTCTTCTCCATCAACCTTATCAGGACTTCTTTTTGCTCCCTATTGCTCCAATTAGAATGTGACTGTGCCCTTTTTTAAATAACAAAAACAAAAAACTCCTCAATATAACCAATTTCGTTTAATTATCGTATAAAAATTATTAAATCTTACATGTTTCTTTAGCTTTTCACCAGAAAATATCTGAACGACACAAAAATGATATTTATTATTTTTAAATGAACTTTCGATTGAATCATCAAACTTTCGAATCGATCGAATCTCAAAATAAAATCTTCTCGAGTTCGAATAACTTTCGATCGAAAACGAATCTCAAAATAAGCTTGACTTACATCCGAACAACGTTTGCAAATTGTCCAAATTTAATACCAAAATAACTTCCTATGGGAAGTTAATAATAATAATGGTAATGATGCGCATGACCCATGCATTGAATAATATCAATTTATTGAATTAAACTTTTGGTGAGCTGATTTTCTCGCGTCATGGGACTGGGCGTGGTCTCGAAAATCGTGTGGTTTAAGACAACTGGATTATTTTTTGTGAAGTCGCTTGTCTACGAGGCGTTTGACGTCTTGGAAGAAAATATTCGGAAATTCCCAAAAGTGGACGAAAATTGGGCCTCTCGACTGGAATTTATTCGATCCAGCCGCGGAAGCCACTTGCCCGAAGTTATTATAAATACATAAGGAAGGGCAAACCCTTATCTTTATACTTAAGTTAAATTTTTGGCCATAACACTAAATTATATTTCTTCTTTAATACCAAATGACTAAAAAAACACCCTTTATGAGTTTGAAGTCAATATCTTACTTTGTTCTCAAATAATTTAAGTCTAAAATTAATTTCTACCAATTTTCAGCATTATTTTCTTAAGATTTTTAATTTGCTGATGTCAAAAACGTTATTTTTCACTGCATTTAAGTATTCTGGAGGTAATGTAAATTTTTAATTTATAAATATTCGGACTGCAAAATATTGTTTTCAATTTTTTAATTTATATCAAAAATCTGTCACTTAATTTTGTTTCTAGTTTACACCAAATTAAGATCAAGGGTCAACAAAATTTTTCACTTTTTTTTTTTAATTTCTGTAATAAAAAGAACACCCTTTGATTTTTGTCAAAGCTATTTTTGTATACCTTGATATAATTATCTGCATCACAATGTATTTGAAGTCGAAATCTTTACTTGTTTTTGAAATATGGGCGTCAAACTTAGATTCTAGGAACTTTGAATCATCGAAAAATTTCTAAAAATTTAAAATTAAAAAAATGTCAAACTTTTTAATTTCAAAACGGATCGGTATTCACACCAAACTCTTTTGAACGACTCATTTCTTTATTTCAATCTCACTGGTAGTAGTTAAAATAAGTGTTAGCTCGATAAAATGATGAAATGCCAAAATGAGTCGCCTCAAAAGAAATTTGACATGTAAACACCCTCTACGAATGTTTCATTGAAAAAGTTTTATGATTTATTTGCTAATAAATTTGAAACTTCTTCTGCTTACTTACTATTCAAGAAAAATATTTAAAATGTAATAAATCTTTTTTATGACTTTCAAATACACTTAGTTGAATAGTTTATTAAAACCTTTTATGGGAAGATACTGTATAGGTCAGTGTCCTCATTTGTCTACCTTAGAAATGATGTACATTGTACATAGTTACAAAAATATGATAGAATGTCACTCTTTGGAAATTTTAGTAATCTTAAGTCCTTCGACCATAAACTACGCTCGCAGCAGTCTTTTAGTTTAAAGTTGTGCAATTTTTACATTTTTATAGACGCATGTTTCTGTTCATTTCACATCAAGTAAGTCGTCTATTAAAATGTTTTCAACTTCAGTTCATTGATCAGCTACCAGTTATCTTCCATATTTTATAACGTTGTTTGAATTTGAGTCTTTAATAAATAAATGTATCTCTTTAAAAAAATAACCTCATACTAAAATAATATCTTAATCAACCACATTTTCAATTGAATTTAAAAAATTAACTTAACATGCAAAGAAACAACAATAATTACATTTAAAATGTTTGAAGTTAATAAAGCGTATTTCTTTAATTTAGTACAACTCTATAAATTTCAATTAAGTGAATTGCGAAAAAATGTTTACAGACAAAAATTCAAGTTTTAAAATGCATCTCAAAAATGATATTTGCATTTAATTTGACATTGTCATTCAAACAAAATTAATCTACCGAACTAAGTCGCAGGCTCTTACTTCATTTTGTTATTAAACGTGCCTAAATCCACCAAAAAGCACTTTTGTTGATATTTATTTTGACATAACAGGAAAGTAGTTTAATCAAAATCGTAGAAGTTATTTTTGAGGAAGTATATTAAAACTTATAACTGGGGCATTTCACGTGAAGCGGACAGGGAAAAAAAAGTGACATCTTGGATTTCGCTCATATTTAGGTCAATTACAGTATTTGAGAATATAAAAAAGTAATTTCATTTTTTTTATTCTACGGCACTTAGTTTAGGAATTACGGACTACCAAAAAATTGACCCACTATGAAAAGCCATTATTTTAAATCAGTGCTGTAGGTATTAGATATAAAGTAAAAATATATTTTAGGTATGTTTTAACAAGAAAAAATGTGTATTATTTTTGTGATAAAGTCGGTGCAAAAAAAATTTTTTTTTCTTGCTCAAAACCGGAAGTAAAGTTTTCAAAGTAAAATTTCAGTAACTTCGACCATTTTTTTTTTAAATTTTTATTTCTGCAAAATAAAGATAAAACTATGTAGATATTACATAAAAAGTTTCAAAATGGAGACTTAAGTCGTTTTAGAGATATGGAACATTATGTCTCACAGAGCGTATTGTTACCGTTACCGTTAACCTATATGTATGCGCTAAGTACAATGCTAGGCGCGTAATATTCTATTCAATGAGCTCTATCTTAAAAACGACTTAAGTCTCCATTTTGAAACTTTTTATGTAATATCTACATAGTTTTATCTTTATTTTGCAGAAATAAAAATTAAAAAAAAAATGGTCGAAGTTACTGAAATTTTACTTTGAAAACTTTACTTCCGGTTTTGAGCAAGAAAAAAAAATTTTTTTTTGCACCGACTTTATCACAAAAATAATACACATTTTTTCTTGTTAAAACATACCTAAAATATATTTTTACTTTATATCTAATACCTACAGCACTGATTTAAAATAATGGCTTTTCATAGTGGGTCAATTTTTTGGTAGTCCGTAATTCCTAAACTAAGTGCCGTAGAATAAAAAAAATGAAATTACTTTTTTATATTCTCAAATACTGTAATTGACCTAAATATGAGCGAAATCCAAGATGTCACTTTTTTTTCCCTGTCCGCTTCACGTGAAATGCCCCAACTGTCATTTTTGAAACTAGCTTGAACGAACATCGCTTAAAACAATTTACTTCTTTTAGAGTTGCCTAAACATAATCATAAATATAAATGTCATTTTCGTGGTGTGGTGAATATGGTAAAGGTGAAAAATAAAGACTATTTGAAAAAATCAAAGCTGTCAGTTTCTTGTATCAGTTCCTTCTGGATTTTCCTTAAATAAAAACAACTATTATTCTATACTATGAACGGTATTTCCAAAAACCGAATCATAGTCTTTGAATAACTTAAATTCTACATTTGAATGTTAATTCCTTCGTTACATTTCTATGAATTTATATAGACATAATATTATGTGTTCCGGAATGTTTCTTAATTTCTAAGAGATTTTCCCTATATTAACCACTCCAAAACCACAATTTCACCAACATTTAAAGTTATTTAAATATTTTAAAACAAACTAGATCTTCATACATATTTATATACCTACTTAACATACATACTAGGTATTTTATTCCTCCTTCAAAATATTATAATCGGTTCACTGAATCCAAGAGAGAGTTTTCTTCCAAAGAACTATACCAAATAAGGCTTTTCCAAAAATCTGCATATGATAGAATGTTATATTTTGTATGTTGTGTTGTGTTGTGTTATATTTACGTTTCAATAAATACACTTTGATCTATATTATAAATTTTCCACTCCTCTCTCTCTCTAGAAATTGCCAAATCCTGTTCCATACAATTGTCGAATAATATTGAACTATAAAAGTCTATATAGTGACACATAAATTGTATAGGAAAACGATTGCCTATCCTATGATAGGGTTGCCGTGTCTATCATGAAATAGCTTATTTTAAAAATATTTGTAGCTCAAATTTAGAGAAGAAAAAGTATCCCAAAAATAGCCCAATTCTAATAAAAAACTGGTTGCTCTAATAAGAATGTATTTATATAACCAGTTCAATAGCTCAATTTAAAAGTATTTGTAGCCCAAAACCAAAGTCGAAAAATTAGTCATAAAATAGCCCAGTTTCAATTTTAAAATCCTGACAGCTTCACGTAAAATTTATTTTTTATTTTAAAATGACACAGGTTTTGTGTTCGTAGAATTAGATGAGATAAGGTTCAAAACTGTACACAAAATGTTCTATTTATATAATTTTAGCCCAATATTAGATTTGGGCTACTCCAAGATTAATAACGATTGAACTGTCAAACTTCATTTTTAATCAGCAAATTTGAAAAAGAAAAAGTAGCTCAATCTGGCAAGCCTAATTCCATCAACAAAAACATACATTCACATTCATCGAATTCATCACACATTCACACTGGTGTAGCAATTAGAACGCGTGAGATAGACAAACAAAAAATGAAAATGAAAAGACCTAGGCATCCGGTTCCGGATTTGAACAACAACAACAACAAAACGAAAAAAGAAGAAATAACATTTTCCAATTTTGCACACAAGGACACAAATCAAAAGGACATTCAATT
This sequence comes from Eupeodes luniger, assembly GCA_951509635.1. Classification (NCBI taxonomy): domain Eukaryota; kingdom Metazoa; phylum Arthropoda; class Insecta; order Diptera; family Syrphidae; genus Eupeodes; species Eupeodes luniger. The sequence continues at coordinate 5,519,209 of OX608074.1, forward strand.
GGCTTTTTGTGTCGTTGTCATCGTCATAGTCATAGTCATCGTCGACGTTTTCGTTGTCGTTGTCGTTCGTTGTTTTATTATTGTCGTTTTGTCGTATGTTATAGTATATGTATTTAGTATCTATGGCACTTGGCTGATTCATTGCTGACATCAATAGAATTCTCTTGAAAGAATCTGCTGAATATGTGGGCTTCCAGCTGGGTAATCCAATCCTTTCTTCAAAGCACATACATTCATCCATTTGTAGAGTTAAATTATAAAGAGTGGATCTGGATATATAGTATAGAGGCGAGGCAGAATTACCAGGCTTGCCAGATTGAAAATAATTGGGCTACTTTTAATAAAATTGCTGAACAAAAATTTCGTATGACAGCATAATAATAATTAGATTATAGGTATTCCAATAATCATTGGAATAAAAATAGATGAATAATAATTGGACTAAAAGTAGCCCAATAATAATTTTGCTATTAGTAGCCCAAATATGTTTTTGGCGATATTTTAATTCGTACAATTAAGAAGTCTTCTTTGTTTTCGTTCATAAAATTTATTTATGCTAATTAGAGCAAAATTATTACTGGGCTACCTTTAGCCCAATTAACCATGTTTTGGTTCTTAGAAGTACATACCATATTAATAATTTCCGATAATTCGAATATTATTGAGCTACTTATAGCTAAATTATTATTGGGCTACTTATAGCCCAATTATTTTAGGGCTACTTAAAGCTTAACTACAACGTTAACTGTGTGTGTTTTGTTTATAAAAATAGATGCGGTATCAATAAGCTGCGATAGCTCACTAACCGATTATTATTAGGATTATTAATATGCTACTAATAGCCCAATTATTATTGGGCTGCTTTTAGCTATTCTTAGCCCATTGTTCATAAAAATGTATAATTTTATTATCCGTTGCATTTTTAATAATTATAAATTCCAATTGAAGCTACCACATTTTGTTAGTAAATTGGTCTATTTAGGCTGCTTTTTTCGCTCTAATATTGGGCTAAAAATATTTTAAGAAAATGAGGTATGGCAACCTTCGGCGCCACTAGACATATTGTATAGAAATTGATATATTGCTTCATACATTCTAAAAGCCTATTTTTAGTATCTTGACTGTTGTATAGTACTACATACACTCGTCCTAACAAAACTAATTTGTTGTTTCACTTAGCCCTCCTCACTACACTCTACAACTCACGAGGGTATATGGATTCACTCTTTTTCAATTGTCAGTCAGCTCTTTTGCCGCTTCTGCTTTATTGCTCTAATTGCTGGATAAATAATGAAACTGAATACTATTTTCTTTTAGATTGGAACACTGCGTTTTTGTTTTTTATTGTTGAGGAGTAGAATTCAAGTTCTGGAGTGACTATTTCATCAGCGTTTGTGTCCTCAAAAAATGAAAGTCAAACAAACCTTTTATGCGTTTAGGGAATCTAATCAGAAAATAGATATTTGACAGTTTGACTCTTTCGTCGGACATAAATGATGGAAAATATGATTTAATCTGCTTTTTTTCTTGTGAGTGACACTAATTTGAATGAAAAAGATTGTAATTACGTTTTTGATTTGACAAAAAGGTATACAGTGTCACTTCTTGAGCATTTTTTTGACGTTTCCTTATATTATCCACTTACATTTTTTACTCCCAAAATTCCTAGGTAAAATGTATGTATCAGGGTAGGAAAATTGTTATTCTTACTTCACCACCCGCTCTGGTCGCCTATGACAACTAGCGAGAAAGGTAGTGAAGTGTTTTATTTAAACAATAATTTAGCATTTTTATGTACATATTTCATATGTTTTGCTAAGCTTTACGATGTTAGCTATTGATTTTAATTTTGCTTTAACCCTACAATGTTGTGGTTCAAGAGGTTTGCGTGATTGACCTGGATAAAAGAATAGATTTTTATTGTTTTATCAGACCCTTTTTCTTTTTAAAAAAAAAAAGGTTGCCTGTTGAACGATATGTTATGAAATTGAGTGGTATCAAGATAAGTCAAGAAGGACAAACCTTTTATTTTTATTTGTTGATATTATCTAGTTAAGGTATTTTGTGGTGTTATTGATTTTTACACTTGATTGAATAATTATAGACGACGATGGCTGAAGGCTTATGGATGTTTGGGATATAACTTAAAAAGATCATCACACATAGTTTTCGAAAAATTATGATAAGAGAAATTCCTCACACTTCAAATGTCAAAATATCAAATGTTTTTAAAACGTAGGTAATTTCTTAGAAAAACAGGGAGTAACAATAAATATGCCTTTCAAAAATGAAATACCAAATCTTAATGAACAGAAATGTCAACTCAGTTTGATTTGAAATGTCAAATCATAGACAACAACCATAGAATCTCATCTAACGTCGTTTTCAATTGGCAATCTGGAAGTGAAAAAAAGCATTCTGAATGCGTTCAATTGGGCAAAAGTGACAGTTCTGATTCTGAAAAGAAGAGAATTTCCCTTCTGGTTTTAAAAATCACTCACACATTCATAAATTTTAAATGTCACTTCCTCCATGTTTGCAGCACAAAAAAAAAATGAAATTTAGCGCGAATACACATATATGTGACACATATGTCATACTCAACCAATACATTCTCACCAAACTTCAGATTCTTCGGAATAAAAAAAAACTGTTCAATTGGGATTCCGAATCGAAGAACAATTCCAGATTGCCAATTGAAAACGACGTAAATGAACAAAGCGTTTGCAATATGTTGACACATTGACATTAAAAATGACAGTTCCTCTCTTGAAAAGAAAAGGGAACAGTTCTTCATTTTTGTTTTGAGCTGACTGTTTTTTTAATACCAGTTCTGTCCCAAGTCCAAGATCCAATCATAAAAAAACTTTTGTAATCATTTAATTTAAGTTTGAATCAAAAAAATTGATACTTTCTTGTTTATTATCAGAAAACAATCCAGATTACACTTTGACGTTTATAAATGTCATAAAAGGCTTGTTTAGGAACTGTTTTAGGCGCGTTCGGTTGTTATTGGAATATTTCTTAAGTGCGATGTTAAAATTATTAAAAATAAATGGCTTATCAAATCACTTACAAATCTAATAGATAGTACGTTTCCACCAAAAAATAATCCGAGATTTAAGGCAAGTGATTTAAAATAAATCATGAGGTGTTTCCACCAAAGAAAAGGAGATTAATTTGACGTTTGGTTTATGTCATAACAACCAAACTTCAAATTATTCTCCTTTCGAAAAGAAAAAAATATGTATTTGTTCACTCATCATCTGTAAGTAATTAGTTTTATTATATTCTTGTACATATTTATTATTTTTGTATATTTACATTTTATTTCGTCTATGATTTCTTGAAGGTTGTTTATTGTTTTGAATTTGAGTCTTATGGAAGTGAGACAGATAGTTTTTGTTGACATTTCCATCTGTCAATAAACGAAATTGGCGTTTAAATGGGTCGGTTCAACAATTATTCTCCGAAAAAAAAGTTTGTTTGATTTGATAAACTAATGTTTCCAAGTTGATTTCAATGAGTTTTATTTGAAATCTTGATTTGAGGAGATTAAAATTTGTATGGTAAATCTTCGAGATTTCAAGGAGATTTGTGACAAATCTAGCTAAATCTTGGTTTAGTGCCCGGTGGAAACGTAGTATAAGTAAGGTTTACTTAACTCAGCAATTTACTTGATAACAAGCAAATTTATCAAGCTGTAAGAAATTGTTTGTTTTTGACAGTTCCTTCAGTCAGTGATTTGCTCAGAGCCAAAAATGAAAAACGCCAAAAGATGATTAAAGGAAAATACTCTTAAAATAGTATCATTCTCATAAGTGACAGCTGTCAAAAGGACCAACTCCAGAAAAAGTATTGCCAGATTGAAAAACACACGTCTAAAAAAGCAGGTGTAATAATAAATAAAATTAATTAATATTATTGGATCTATGAAATTAGCAAACAGACCTATTAAAAAAATAGGCAAAATGAAGGCTTCAGCACTTAGAACGTATTTTGACTCAGAGTTAAGATTACTCTAAGTCTTTATTATTCTTAATAAGCTTTAAACTATGGATAATTTAATAAATACACATAAGTTATAAAATTCTCGCAATATGTCAAACAGTCATGTAATCACAGTGTTGGAAGCGACTTCTATGTGGTAAAATTTCTGTACAGCTTTAAGGCTTCGCATCTGAGCCTTTAAAACAAGTTCTGTAAGCCAAATTCTTAGCTGCATTAGTTTTTGACATCCCCAAGTTATTATTCAAAAAATACGAATACTTACTTCAAAATTGAAGGTCGATCTGTTTGTTTGTATATTATTTTATTGGATCTGTGGACCAAACAGTTCTTCCGAATTTGCAATCGAAAATGTCATGAGTGGTCAACTGTCAGATTCTTAATTAAAAAAAAACTTGGCTTTTAATTAAATTGTAAAAATGATATCGTTTGATCTTTTAAGCTTCATAACATCGAATTCCTGAGAAATAAAAGTATATCCCCAAGTACCAAGGACAATTTCATGGAATTACATTTTTTTGTACATTCTGGATTCATCAGTTTAAAGGATATTTTTTTGACATTTGGTCACGTTTTGTATTGATATAAAAGTATATGGCAAAAATATATCATATTTCCATCATAATATACCCTCAAATGAAATCTACTAACAATATTATTTCTGGTTTTATTTACATTTTGACGTTACGTTCGTTGGTATACTTAATCTGTCAGCTCAGCTTTATCCATATGCACGTAATTGAGCTACTTTTGTTTATTTATACACAGAAACATCATCAGCTAATTGAAAAAAAAAATTGAAAAAAAAGAAAAACTCTTGTTTATTGCATTTTCATATTTCCTGGTAAATATCCTGCAATGCTATCAAAATAGAATTACACACACCCCACGACATACTATCATATATATTTAATCAAGGGCTTTTTATTTTTGTGAAGGTTACTTTTAATTAAAAAGCTGTTTCCAATGAAAAAGAATTTTTCTTTTTTTATTGTTCCTTTATTATTATTATGATACTTTATTTTATTTTTTAATAAATCAACAAAAATGTCGGCGGGGTGTAATAATATGCATGTGTGGCATTTTAATGCTCGCATGCAAAATGCCCAAATGAATTCTCTAAAATATGGTGCAATGTTTTATTTTAAACAGATGAGTTTCTTTTTCATGGTCAACAAGTAATTTGCCATAAGTACCACATTTTCAACTGTGGTTTATTTCTAAACCTTTTGTGTCCTTTTTTGTTTTTGAAGGAGATATCATTGTAGTTTTTCTTGTTGATTTTGAAAAATTCAGTGTAATGAGAGGAAACATTGTTTTCGTAATTAAATTTTAAATTAAATAACAAAACAAACTTTCATATCACGAATAATTATGTGCACATCCCTTTTGAATTGAATGATTAATAAATGCGGGATATGGATATGAGTGGTATAATGTAGTGGATGTGGCTATAAAAGAGCGTTATTCGTTAATGGGAATGGCGGTCACCATTAATATTTAAAATTTATTGTAACGTTGAAAGGCATTTCAAAATATTATTATTAATATATTGTGTGCGGAGTATTAAATGCGATGAAAATTAGCTTCTCTGTTTATGGAAGAGGGAATTTTAACTAAATAAAAATCGCAATGATGTGAAGGATGGAAATACGTATATGAGTATATTAAAAAATGAACGAGTTGTGGACAGTTCGCTTTTTATAATAAAACGCATGATATGTTGCCAATAAACGCCGCAAAATCAAACATTCATCCTGCAAACAATTTTTTCATTTTTGTAATAACAAGACATTGGATGAATTTGGGCCTTTATTTTGAATCTTTGAAATTATTGAACGATTTTTTAATTTCATAAACCCATTCTTATTTAATGTATGAGGTCAAAAACGCATATTAGAAGAAGTTATTTTACATATCAAGTTTAAGCAAAAATATAAATCACAAAAATATAAGTCGCCAAGTTTTTTAGGTTTAAGATTTTGAGCATAAAGTTTTGAAAGTTTTACAATAAGTTATAAAGTATTAACTTTTTATAGCATTTTGACATTTATACCTACATAATTTTTGAACAATAGATTTTAAATTCAACACTCCAAGTATTAAATAAAAAAGATGCCCTCACTGGCAGGTTCCCTCTGGTGACCATAAAAATGTTTTTGTTATAAACCTAACTTTCATTTAAAAAACTTCTAAACAACACAACAGAAACAAACTCATCTGGTTTTCCAGTTGAAGATTAAGCTATTTTTGTCGAGATTTTTGAGACATACAACGATTAAAGTATTTTGTTTGACACGACTTCATTGATGTTTTTCTCCAAATTCTACCAAATTTAAAATCAAAAAGTCAAAATCAATTTTTAGTAGTTTTTTTTTTTTTAAATAAATGTTTGTATTTTGCAATAACATTTTTATTGGAATTCTATACAAATTTAAATATATGTCAAAAATATCGTTTTCGAGCTCAGCTTAGTTTCTTAACTACTCTCTTTATAAAGGAACAAACTCATAGAGCTCACTATAACTTGAGAACCGAAAAAGTAAGACATCCCATATTTGCTATTTTTAATAAAAGAGTTTTGGACAGCCACTTCACGAAATTTCAGCATTATAGCAAACGTAGTTTCTGAGATACATAACTTCAAAAATCGCAAAAACTGTCATTAACTGAATAATCGATCATTAAAATTATAAATTACCTCCTGAGATCGTAGACCCTTAAAATGTGACACGGAAGTAGATCTGGTAGTGCAATGAAAGGAAAAAAATCGACAAATTTCGGTATTTGAAGTGGTAGTGGGTGTGGTATCCACCCATTTTTTTAAACATGATATGAATTAAAATTACTATTAAATTACAACTTCAACAAGTTGTAGAATAATAACAAATTGAGTAGAATGGTAGGTGTAGTTTTTTGCACAGTTTGTATCGAACTGCATGAGTCTGGCAACTCTGCATTCGATGTTTTTATATAGTAAGATAGAGTATAAGAGAATGTAGAGCCAATAATAAATGTAAAAGAAGTTTAGAGACTGGACAGATTTCGACCGAGTCGGTCGACCCTAAATAAAACGGAGAGATAGTGGTTTTTGTTTAATTTTCCACTTTAAAATCGTTGTGTTTTTGTTTCTATATAGAAGTTGGAATCGCTGACAGAGCTCGCCACTGAGTTGTCGGAACACAGTTACAAAAATCTAGGCACTTAAATTACGTTTCCAGGGGGCGTAGTACCCACCCACTTTTCGAGATTGTGGTTTTATTATATGAAGTATTTATGATACTTGTAGAACGATACTATTTAATATAATGAAAGAGATTGGTATGCATACTAAAAAAGACAGAAATAGAGAATCTGAAACATTGGAGTCAGGAGGCGTGGTATCAGCCCTTTTTTCATATATGTGCTATCATTTATCATAATGAATGATTTCGATAATTTTGAAGTTGAAAAAAACATAGAAAACTTAATATGTAATTTTCAAGAGGAGTGATTTTCTTCGCAAAATGTTAAATAACGAGTCAAAATCTGCAGATTAAAAAAAAAACAAACCTGCCGTAAAAAGTAGTAAGATCTTAAAATATGGCAAGTTCTGATTTAACAAGGTTTATTTTCAATTAATTTTAGCTGTGTGATATTAAAGCAATTCTCAAAAATAACAAATATTTGCTATTAAATACCTACTTTCAGTTTAATTTTTTTTTTTTATAATTAGCGAACACTAAAGGTGTTTTTTATACCATTAATATGCCAAAGACACAGTGTGAGCATAAGGAAAAGAGGGAAGGGTTGGATAGGAGGTGTCGATGTGCATTGATTTTGAATTCCTGAAAATTGCAATGGTAGGGAAAGATAGAGCGTAGCAAGGCATTCCACATTCGCGAAGTACGGCTAAAAAATGAATCTCTGTACTTCATAGTAATGTTTGAATACAGAAGAACTTGACTGTTTTTTTAACATTTATGTTTTTGGAGTTCTACAATTTAATTAAAGTCGATATCTTTATTGGTTCCCGAAACAACTTGCATCAATTAATTGACTTTTTTAAAATTAATATAATAAAAAAACACCCTCTGAATTTTTTTTAAAGTCATTTCTGTACATCTTCAAATGAAACACAAAATTGATTTTAAAATCCTTTTTTTTTTCAACATTTAAGCAAGTACTTAAAACTTTGCCCACGTTCTTTTTAAATATTTATAAACTCTACATAAAATTGAAAATAAATCTCTGTTGTTGGAGAGTTTAACGTGAAAAGTTAAAGTTTCTCCATTCCTCTAGTATATTCAAAAGGGAGGTTATTTCTTCAAAAGTTTTATTTCTATTCACTGATTCTCGTCTCATTAAATATTTTGTATTTAAATCTAGATTCATGGCCATTGCTGAGATGTTTTAAATTAAACTGATTACATTTTTAAATAGCTTCCTTTGGGAGATCCTTGTACCTTAAATAGAAGCAATTTCATTTGCATGATTTATATTAAATAATTTAGTAGTTTGAATTCTTACAGTTTTAAAGTCTTGCTTTAAAAAATGTATTTCTTTCTCTATCCTCAAAAATAAAAATAATCCATTTTCCAGTATACATATATATCATACTTCATTGATTTATATATTTTCCGTTTACTCTTTACAATATTTTCCTGGATGTACTGTACATATAAATATATTTTTTTAAATTCACTTACGTTCTTAACTTCATTGGCAGAATGGATTACAAAAAATAAAATAAAATAAAATAAAATCAGGAGGACTAAAGAGTATAAAATATTGGACTGCGTTTTTAACACAATCAATATTTGTTTCCTGGAAATATTTATGCAACAAATATAAGCCTATTTTTTAAATTGTGCTTGCAGTAATATTGGACTATATCCTTTAAAATGATCAAGGACTTATTTGAGTGTTGAAAAAATATTGCATACATTCAATTCGCAGTGAGAAGAAAATTATAAGCAGAATCGAATTCCGTGGGAAATTTCGTGCCAATTTTTTAAAAACACTTGTCGGCAAATTGGAGTTGTTTTTCCTGTTCCACAAATAAAACAATACTTTTGTAAAGGATTAAGTTGTCCTGGATTCAAACTTCGCTTTATAATTTGCTTATCACATCAGGTTGTCAGAATATACCTACCTCTTTAAAAATTTTAAAGGTAATCAAAAACAATAAATCGTGTGACGATTTTGTAAAGTACAAATCTTTGTTTCATAGAAATACATAGTTTAAATGACATTCGTGTTTTACTCAGTCCTTGGAATTTTCATTAGTTACAAGTCTTTATAATATAGAATTCTATATGATGCTTGGAGTTTGTTTTCGAATCGGAGGATCGATTTTAACTACCTACGTTTTTATCACTACTTTCATATTTTTTCAATATATTTCAAAAACTTTATGTGGAAGCCTTGTTTAGACCAGATTTTTTACAAAAACATAAATTAAAAAAAATATCTTAAAAACCTGACGTGATAGAGTGATTTGAATTTGAATTCGGATTCGAATTAACAGCCATTGGAAAAATGCAGTTTGATTGCCAGGAGAAGAACCTTGCCGAACTGTAAATCGTATAAAACTGCAATTATCTTCCAGATATATTAATAGAGGCAAATTAGACATTTATCACACTTATTAATGTTTAACTATTTATTGAAACCTAAATCAGCTTTGAATAAATTCAATTTTCAGCTCCAAAAATCTATATTTCTGTTTAATTTGAAACAAGAACTACCGTTTCTTGTTAGTTTCATAAATAGACTCATCTCTACCTATGCACCAACTTTTCCGAGGAGGTATTGATTTTCTGTGAATTCCGAATAAATTTCCATTTGGAAAAAGAGTCTTAGTCTCTTTTCTTAGAAATACTAGATAACAAAGAAAAAGAAGAAACTGCAATCAATTTCAATATTTATCCTTTCAAGCTAACGACATTCTATTGATATTTATTTTAGTCTTTTTTTTCCTGATGGTAAAAACCTTTAGCCATTATCAACATCTTCATCATCAGGGAAAAGCAGAAAATTTATATAGACAGACACTATGACCTTTTTATCACAAATTCAATGTCCTTTGTCCACTACGAGGATTATAAGAAAAAGTAGAATTTAAATTTCTTCTTGGTAAATATACTAAAGGGTGTTTTTTGTAGAGGTTCATCGTTTTTAAAGAAGAACGAAATAATTATGCCATCAACCGATTGTGGATACCACGGTGTCTCAAAATACATTCTAAATGTATGATAGTTTTGATTATTGACGTATCCATTCAACCAAAATTGACCTATATACATCGCTATGTATTTCGAACAAAACCGTAATTTTCAAAACAAATAGTATACTCAATTTGAAAGCGTTGTGCCAGCGTCTGTCAATTCATGTTTAAATGTCAAACCAAACTAAAAATAAATCACTTGACAGCTGTCAAAATGGCCAACAGTTAAAATAGTGTTCCCAACTTAAAGTTCTATACCTCTAAATAAAAAAAACACCCGTTAAAATATATGGATGCGGGCCAAGTTGTAGAACCTTATAAAATATATAACAACTAAGCTGATTATGCTTTATTAACAAAATAGAAAAAAAAATACTAGAGACATAAAAAGTTATAACCTTTAAAGAAGAACAATACCGTCATTGTTAATAGATTTAGCTAAATAAATTGCAGACAAAGTTTTATACCACACAACTAAGTTATTAAATTTATATCTCTCTTCTTCATAGAGAAATTTGTCAAGCCTTTTATAGTGCTCTGAATTACTACTTTTTTTGTATTATAAAATAGGTGGGTAAAGCTTTTTACCAAACCCCAACAATAGCTCGCTTCTATATCTTTGTTATAGATAACTCTTTACAAAACTTAGTTAAATTTTTCTTCAAACTATTTTCAATTTAAACTTTATAATCCAAAGAAAAGAAAATGAATGAAAATGAAAATGAGAAAAAAAATGAATGTTTTCATAAACTAATTTTACCTAAAGGAGTTATTTCAGCTCTTTTATTTTTTACTCCAGCACAACAGCATCAGCACCAGCAGGTTCAGGACACACACACAATAACGCCATCAACCTTCACTTCATTTACCTTCTTCGCCTTATAATGGTATCATCTTCGAAATCCTAATCCTCTTTGGCAGGAAAATCATAGAGGCATAACAGCAGGCGGCAGTCTTCGTCGGCAGGCAGTAGGCAGCAGGCGGCGGCAAGGATCTCCTTTTTATCCTTGATGGTTTTAAAATACGACCTCACACTTTTCTCGTATGCAGTATGCTCATTTTTCTATAGGTTTGGGTTTGGGCTTTGGTTCAGGTTCCCCAGCAAGGAGGAAAGGAAAGGAGCTCTGGATCGATTGCTGTATAAAGAGTGTGGAGCGCCAAACAACTCAACTCAACTCTAGTCAGATCCTTGAGCCTTATGCTGGAAAACAATTTTCAAATTTTCAAGAATATTGTGCTCGATTTTTGATACGGACGGAATGTTCAATTAACCAGCCTAATTCAATTTCCACGTTAAGTGTCGTCACTTTTATGAATAAGGTCCTTGGGCTGGTGTTGTTTTTTATTTTTGTTCTTGTGAAGAAATCGAAAGGACGACGATGAAGGCGTCTAAAAGGAAAAAATGAAATGCTTAGAAAAACCGAAAGTGAGGAATTCCTTTTCGCCAATATTTGTTGACATTAATCGTAATAGGGGGGACTTTTGTATTGGGGATTGATATTTTCTGGGTAATCGAAATTGGTTAACCTAATCTGCGAATACCTTGACTTTATACACCGTGACATCGTATGGGTGGTACAGGTATGCCATTGTTTTCAATTAGAGCGGAAAATTAGTTAAGATTTTATTTAAGCGTAGGAGGATTTAAAAGGAACATATGAGATGAATAAAGCAATTACACTTCAATAAGGAGGACAAACTTTTTTGGTTGATTATGTGAGGTACCAATTTTCAACTTTAAATGAAAAACTTAAACAATAGCCCACATGATGAGCTGATCTCAAAGAATTCTTTACAATTTTCATATCCTTTTTCTAAATCCATATTTATATTTTTAAGTCAGTATCAGTAAGAAGCTTTATTTGACAGGAGTTAAATTAACGAATTTAAAAGTTTATGTTTTGTTCTCATGCGTTTCTTATATCCTTTCAATTTAAACTCTGCGGGAAACCAGGTGTCAAAAATAATCATATTATTCAACCAAAATTCAAATCCAAAATAAAATGTTTGAGTTCTACAAAAAATCTTCTATAATGGAAACGCATAAGATGGACGAAGGTGTCACGTCATAGCTATCATTGAAATTAATCCGGAAAAAATGAAATTCAATGATTATTTTATTTTGTTTCCTTTTGATCAAAAATGCAAGTTATGATCGATTGGCAATCACTCAAATATTAAAAAAAAAAAAGCGATCAAAACTTTCGCTACGAATTTATTTTTCTATTTTTCTGAAGGAATTTTCCTGAACAACTGACTTTATTATGTCAAAAAATAAAGCTGATATTATACAATTCCAAAGGCAGATTTCCGTCACAAGGAATTTACCGGCTTCATTTTAATCAGGATTTTTTTAGTAGAAATTTTAAATGATCGACATGTCAAATAAAAATTCAATGATTAGTTTCAATGATTACCACCAATGATAGCTATAAATGTTCCTTTAGTCTAGATTCTCAGTCAAACAGGAGTTAACTTCATGAATTCAGTGATTTAACACTGGATTAACTGAGCTTGCGAATATTAGATATTAAATTTAATAACAAATCGGCCACTCAAATCTAAAATAATTTAGTTTCGGAAAGTTTCAATTTTCAGAGAACTGACGTAACTTGACTTAACTTAACCTTTTAGAAGACAAGTAAAATGGCAGACACGTCCTAAGATCACAAATCCCTTATAGCTAAAATGGATATTAATTATTTCCAAATAAGCTAAAAGCTTACGTGATATACTCGTAAGCTGTCGAATGTGAGAAATGGTGGTGTTTCAAAACGGTTTTATGTAAAAGTTTTTTTTTCCGGGAATTGTTTCTATATTTTCGTAAATATTCCGCTTTTCAGGAAGGAGTTCTACAAATAAGGCTCAGCAATCAAATCGACTCAGTAGTTCTTGAGAAACAAATATTATAACTAATCCGATTTTGCTTCCTTTATTAAGATTTTTTGACAGATCATTGACAACCATTTATTGATTGATATTCACCCCAAATTTGTTTGCTGAAATTAATTTCAGTTTAACGATTTGTATATTTTTTTGATAAAATAGAATCAGCTGTTCAGGCAAAACGACTTTCTATCAAAAAAGTAAAAAAGGTGCAATTATATTTTGTTCTTCAAACAAATTGTCTTAGTAATTTCCAATCGATCAGTTTATAATGGGTGATTTTTTTGAGGTTAGGATTTTCATGCATTAGTATTTGACAGATCACGCGGGATTTCAGACATGGTGTCAAACAGAAAGATGCTCAGTATGCTTTGACATTTCATCATGAATAGACTTACTAACGAGCAACGCTTGCAAATCATTGAATTTTATTACCAAAATCAGTGTTCGGTTCGAAATGTGTTTCGCGCTTTACGTCCGATTTATGGTCTACATAATCGACCAAGTGAGCAAACAATTAATGCGATTGTGACCAAGTTTCGCACTCAGTTTACTTTATTGGACATTAAACCAACCACACGAATGCGTACAGAAGAGAATATTGCGTCTGTTTCTGAGAGTGTTGCTGAAGACCGTGAAATGTCGATTCGTCGCCGTTCGCAGCAATTGGGTTTGTGTTATTCGACCACATGGAAGATTTTACGCAAAGATCTTGGTGTAAAACCGTATAAAATACAGCTCGTGCAAGAACTGAAGCCGAACGATCTGCCACAACGTCGAATTTTCAGTGAATGGGCCCTAGAAAAATTGGCAGAAAATCCGCCGTTCGCAGCAATTGGGTTTGTGTTATTCGACCACATGGAAGATTTTACGCAAAGATCTTGGTGTAAAACCGTATAAAATACAGCTCGTGCAAGAACTGAAGCCGAACGATCTGCCACAACGTCGAATTTTCAGTGAATGGGCCCTAGAAAAATTGGCAGAAAATCCGCTTTTTTATCGACAAATTTTGTTCAGCGATGAGGCTCATTTCTGGTTGAATGGCTACGTAAATAAGCAAAATTGCCGCATTTGGAGTGAAGAGCAACCAGAAGCCGTTCAAGAACTGCCCATGCATCCCGAAAAATGCACTGTTTGGTGTGGTTTGTACGCTGGTGGAATCATTGGACCGTATTTTTTCAAAGATGCTGTTGGACGCAACGTTACGGTGAATGGCGATCGCTATCGTTCAATGCTAACAAACTTTTTGTTGCCAAAAATGGAAGAACTGAACTTGGTTGACATGTGGTTTCAACAAGATGGCGCTACATGCCACACAGCTCGCGATTCTATGGCCATTTCGAGGGAAAACTTCGGAGAACAATTCATCTCAAGGAATGGACCGGTAAGTTGGCCACCAAGATCATGCGATTTGACGCCTTTAGACTATTTTTGTGGGGCTACGTCAAGTCTAAAGTCTACACAAATAAGCCAGCAACTATTCCAGCTTTGGAAGACAAAATTTCCGAAGAAATTCGGGCTATTCCGGCCGAAATGCTCGAAAAAGTTACCCAAAATTGGACTTTCCGAATGGACCACCTAAGACGCAGCCGCGGTCAACATTTAAATGAAATTATCTTCAAAAAGTAAATGTCATGGACCAATCTAACGTTTCAAATAAAGAATCGATGAGATTTTGCAAACTTTATCCGTTTTTTTTAAAAAAAAAGTTCTCAAGCTCTTAAAAAATCACCCGATAGTTTATATTTCTAAACAAAAAGCAACACAGAAAAACATCGGATTAATTTCAATGATAGCTATAACTGGCTTCTATGATTCAGTTCTCATTATGATGATGCTCTGATTGTCTATCTTTGATCATTTGGCAGAAATCAAGTTAATTAAATTAAACTCTTATTGTTCCTAACAGAACAGAAAAAATAGGTCAACAATCATAATATAATGCTCCTGAATTTCCAAGTTAACATCAATTATTTCAAAGCTTCTAACTTCTACATAAAACATGAACAAAATCTCTCATCCTCTTGAATAAAATTACTCTCCAAAACTGACCTGAATAAACAAAGTACATTCATTGTACCTCGAGTATATTTTCTTATTTTTATTTCGTTAAACAATTCTCAAATATTAAAGTTTGTCTAACTTTATTTCCTGCAACCGTTTTCTCCGACTTTCCGTCATAAACTCGTACTCGTATTTTAGAATCAAACCGAGATTCCTGTACCCGAGTCGAAAACGTAAGAAAAATAAAATATGCAAAATTTCTCACTGCTCTGCTCGCTTCTGGAAAATAAAAAAATGAAAATTGTAAGCACAAAAACCGGCGCTGTTTCTTTTTCATATTTCTTCCTCTAATATTACGAAATTATTTTGAATTATACAAGAAAAAGAGAAAAATGGAAATGAAAATGAAAATACAACATGAAATGCAAATTCTATCTGATATACCAGCTATCACTTCACTGTGACGTGACACAAAGAAAGATATATTCTACCACCACCGCCAGGTGGCACTATCAAGGTACAAAATCCCGCCTGGTGCTCATTATTTATCAATTCAGTTTTCACTTTTGTTGTTTTTGTTGTAAATAGTCGTATAAATGTACACATAAATAATAATATGAGAAGCCCATATTTTGAAATTCTTGAAAAGGATTTGTTCTTTTTATTCTTCTTTATCTTCTGACACTGGTATCAGGGTTGCCAAGTTTTGAACTAGCTCCATAGCAAAATTTAAACGAATTTGCAGCCCAAAATCTAAATCGAACAAGTAGCCCAAATAATAGGCCAAT
Organism: Eupeodes luniger; assembly: GCA_951509635.1. NCBI lineage: Eukaryota > Metazoa > Arthropoda > Insecta > Diptera > Syrphidae > Eupeodes > Eupeodes luniger. The sequence goes on from OX608074.1 coordinate 5,535,103, forward strand.
TCAAAAAAAATGTTTTGTTCATATCATTTATTTGTGTGGAGAAAAATATACTCCAAGATAAGATTTGAGCTACTTATAGCCCAATTATTACTGTGCCACTTTAAACCAATTATTACTGACCTACTTATTGACCAGTTACAATTGGGCTTCTTATATCGCACTTCGTTTATAGTACTTATAGCCCACTTGTTTTTGGACTACTTATAGCATATTTATTCTTGAGCTACTTGAGGCAAAATTATCTTAAAGCTACTTTTTGCTCAAATATTATTATACATTTTATAGCCCAATTATTACTGAACTCATCAATATTTTTGGGCTAATTATAGCTCACTTGTTATTGGGCTAATTATGTCGACGTATTTTTGAGCTACTTATATCCCATTTGTTTTTGGGCTACTTATAGCCCACTTGTTTTTGGGCTACTTAATGCCCAATTATAATTATTGAGCTGTCATACTGTCATATTTTTTTTGTCGACAATTTTCGAAAAGTAAAAAAATGGCCCAATTTCCTATAAATAGCCCAATCTGGAAATCCTGACTCTCACTGGAACTGGTACTTATTTATTCATTCACTCTCGAGGAATCACTTTCCATTCGCTAATCCTTTTTGGTTCTTATTATTTTTTATTTTTTTTTCTTTTCTTGCTTAATTCAATGGGAAACCTAGAGAAGCTACTTTAGTTAATGGAACTTTATGGTGAATAAGTTACACCACTTCAAATGCGCTCTCTATTATGTAGGTAGATTTATCTATATATGCATGTAATTGGCAGGGAAAGGTATATAGAGTAGTTCATCATGAGAACCTCAAGCTAAAGCATTGTGGGCAATGCTATCCATAAACTATGGCAGAACATGAAGAAGGACCTACTTTTATATAACTAACCATATCTGGGATCTGGCACTCAATGGTGGGTATGGAAGAAGTTGGATTGAGCTATAATGTGGTTTTGCTTAGAGGTTCTCAATTGGTTTGGAGATTTGGATTCTATTGAAATACGTTGAAAATATACGAAGTAGTCAGCAGGTTGTTTCAAATGGGTACCTACATAGGTGTGTAGATGTATTGTATGGAGGAATAAATCTTATAGAAATCCAGGTTGGTCGGTTTTAGAATTTAATTTTATAGAAAAAAGTGATGTCCTTGACATTATATTGAGAGAAGGATTGGTGGTGGCGTTTTGATTATGCATTTATTTAAATTTGAAAATAATCATTAAATGAGGTACATGTATTCTTATACGAGATAATTTGTTTTTAATTTTTTTTCCATTTCGAAACGTCAATCTATTTTATCCGATGATCCTGATCCAAACTTGACTTTTTGAAAAAAAAAAAACTAGATCAAATCTTGCTTGTTGGTAAAAAATAGGTGTTATACTAATTTAGCAACGTCTACCCATAGCTAAAGTTTTACTGCAATCCTATAAACTTTTAAGCTTAAACAGTTCTCCCAAAACTGATGACTGTTTTGAAAATAAGGATACTATCATTAAGGTGCAAAATCTTAAACAAGTTATTGTTGAGGACTAAGCATTTTACTAGTTACCAAATTTGTTATTAATTATCAGTTTACTTGCTATTTACATATTTTAACATTTCATAACTAACTTTTTAAACAGTGCATCTGAACACGTCTAAAATTGACAGTTCGTGAAAAAAGTAACAAACAGATCAAAATCTGACAATTCGTGAAAAAAAACATAGCAAACAAAAGTTATTCTTCGAAACGAATGCATAGATTTGAAATGTCAAAAGCTCAAACGTCATAGATATTTAGCAAATAACTAATAGTTAAAGTAGCCATTTTGTGATTTTTAACTTTTTTTTGAAATGAAAAGAAATTATAATTTATATTTGAACTTTGAATTTTTGGTTTGTAAAATTTTGATGATTGTAGTTTCTAAATGTTCCGTACACTTTGCAACATTCGATCCTCAGTGACGTTAAAAAATTAATATGAACGAACGAAAGACTAAAAGAGGAAACCAATGATTAAATTGACACTCACAAAGAGTTTTGAATACCCTTGATATGGCATGAACACAATGTTAGCATTAGGAAAAAATGTAGGTGTCGGTGTACATTCACGTAGTACGGCTATAGAACGAATCTCTGTAATTCATATTAAGGCCAAAGTTTGGCTCAAGAATAAACTGATGGATATTTTTAGACACGCTAGTATTATGCTGAAACCTTTTAAGGGGAGTAAAGCAGCTGGCTATTATACTAGACCAAAGTCCTTTTAGATACAAATATTTAAATATTCTCCTTTTTTTAAGAAACAAATATTTTATTTATTCCACAATCATAAATCAAGCTTTATCCTATACTTATCTAAATTTTCTTTTTCTTCCAGGTAATTTTTATTTAAAAATAATCAACCCAGAAAATTCTATTTCTTCTTGATATTCAAACAAGTAATTCTAAGGTAATTAAATGTGTAAAAAATTAAAAGAATAAAAATGCACGAAGCTTAATTGATAAATTGAAATTCAGAGCTTACTTTAGACTGTTAAAAATAAACCGAGTTCATTCATAAGAGTCAAACTAAAATTTTAAAAATAACACAAATGATTGTAGATTTATAAATGGTAAAACTTTTCAATCTTTAAATACATATATGACAAAACCATTGTTAAGAGGTCCAAAACTATGACGTTTCGTCATACAGTAAAACCTACTTAAGGAAAACAACAAAATTCCATGTCGTTTCTTTCACCTAAACGGAAATAACCCTTTTAACACTTAAATTAAAATTGTCATTTAATAAATACTAGCGACCCGCCCCGGCTTCGCACGGGTGCAATGCTGATATACTAAATACGCTACAGAAAAACTGTGAACGTTGTTTATAAAAAAACATAGCGGCCCGCTCCGGCTTTGCACGGGTTTAAAATATGTAACTCACTGAAAAAATGATAAAATCAATCCAGTAGATTTGATTTATTCATTTACTGGCCGTAGCCCGCACGCGTTTTTGGAGTACTTAAAACAATTCCCCTTTCCTTATCTTTGGAATATCTTTTATACACAATTCTCTGTCCCTCTGCACTGTATGCCTATCTCGATCCCGACGGCGGCTAATCTCACGCTCTGCTGAAGATTCTCTCTCTCTCTCAGCTCTATAATTATCCCGAAGCTGACTGAGTCGAGCCTCACGTTCCGTTGATTGTTATTTTCCTCGCTACAAAACTCCGATAACGCGTCCGATCGCTGCTAAATTCAATGTGCTATAAGGAAATCCGCGGCCTCCGACGCGCTATTTATAGGCACGCTGCCGCCGCGCCGCGTCGCCGTAAACGCTACGTTCCGCAATTTTTAAATCTGTACATCTTCAAAAATATTGATTTAAATCAGATGCTGTAAAAGGCCAAATAGATCTATATTAAATCAACAATGTATTTAAGGTATTTAATTGGATAAGGATTAATGCTGTATTGGTTAAAATCGCTTCGAATATTAGTCATTATTTGTCGTAAAAAGTAAATGACAAAAAAATGTTATTGTTTGATATCCATAAGAGATAGACATATACCATCGCGGAGTTTTCTGTAGACCTTTTCATTGTGTACAATACTTAGTACATTATTATTTTGATAAATCTCGTAGGATTCAGCCTGCGTTTGCAATGTAAGCGGAAAAAATGTAATTATTTGCGACATCACATTAGAAACCTCAAAAATAACAGTATTTGTCCACTATTTAATGGATGATATTATACATAAAAACCTTCCTCATGAGTTACTCTATCTATTAAAAAAAAACCGCATCAAAATCCGTTGCGTAGTTTTAAAGATTTAAGCGTTCATAGGGACATACAACATACATGACAGAAAAAGCGACTTTGTTTTATACTATGTAGTGATAGTGAAGAAAGTGAAAAACAAATTTACCTGAGTAGGTTTTAAAATTTCTTTAAGCTTAGATTTTAAGCTAGAAACAATTGTAAATATCACTTACCTGACAATATTAGAAATGAAAATGGTTTGACAACTTAGTTTGACAAATAATGTCAATATCCAGTCCTTTATTTTTGAATCCGCAAAATGGATAACCTGTTAGTTAAAACTCAATAGTCGACATATACTCAGGAGTGAAAAAAAGTGTTTCAGATAAGTGACTTCTACTGTATTTGAATCATACGTACAAATTTCGAGACATGACTTTATTTTTGATGTTTTTAACCCTAATTAACACACTAAATAGAAACCTCATTAGCTCAATAAAACACGAGTGTGTTAAAAATTTAATTATATTTTTGTCATAAAATCCTTTTAAATTTAATTTTTTTTTATTTTGTATCTAATGATTAATATTTTATTTATCTCTTTTAATGTTTTTAATCCATTAAAACACCCACATGATTGTCAATTCAATATAAAATCACTTTTTCTTTTTCCTTTCATTTTTGTGATTAAATTAAAAAATGTTGCGAATTTATTATTAATTTATTTTCATCACACACTAAGGGTTCAAATGTGTCAAATAAATTAGAAATAAAAAAAAAATCATCATTAAAAGAACAATAAAATATTGTATTTTTAAATTTATTTCAAAAAATGATATACCTCCACAATTTCAAGGAATTTTTTCGCATCATCTAAACATTTGTTCGCATTCGCAGATAAACAAAAATTCACAAATTTCACAGACCTGTCGTCTACTGTGGTTTATTTTCGCCTACAGACAAATAAATGAAGCGTTGAGTGAAAATATGGCATCGATTTCAAAACACACCCATTTTGTTTATCTAATGTTTTTTTTATTTTCTTCGAATCATCGGACTCTTTGACTTCGAAACTTAAAAACCGACTGTTGAAATGAGAATTTTTCGTCGACTTAATTTATTTATATTATTCTTAAGTCTATTTAAAATTTTGCACATTTACCATGGGTACGTTCGTAGAGTATCCTACTTCATATTCTTGTCAGGGAGCCCTCGGGTTCGATTCTAATTAAATTGAGTTTACGCCCAGGGATGAGCGGGAGGTTGTGATGTAGAAAAAATATGTAACTCATAAACAAATGTTTACATTGTAAATTATGTTCGGACGTTCTCTGTCGTTGTTCGAGTCTTGAGTTTGCCGGTGTCGCTTATTATGGACGGCATTTGAAGTTCAAAAAACACTGTGTTCTTTTCCACCGTTTGTAAATTTTCCTTAAAATTATTCAAAGAAGAAAATTACAGATTGAGTAATGGGACGCCTTAGGTGTTAGACAAACAACACTTAAAATGATAATACTTTAAGTAGGAGAATTGGCCAATTTTGATGATTGTTTGTATTTTGTTCTTGTCGTTGAATAAAATTAAAGGCATCATAATTACATCGCCCATTGGAGTTTTCAGTCTTTTTTTTTTGGTATAATTTTTTGGCAAAAATTCACTACTTGTGAGTTAAGACACGTGGATACAAAATTACCATGGTTTGTGATTAAAAACAAAAATAAATTCTATATTCTCAAAGTTTCAAAAACTAATTATCTTTGCACGTAATATTTAATTACATTCACGTGACAAAGTTAAGTTACACTATAACTTCGTTAGCTAAAAATAATCACTACATAAGTTTGTCTATTTTTAGAACTACACATTAATATGAGGTTGTCAAACATGTTTAGCGAATTAATAGAAGTAATAAATGTCGTTGATTTTTAATTATATGTCACAATGAATTGCGAAACATTTGTATCATAAATTTTATAGGTTTGATGACATTTAGAAAATCTAGGAATATTACATTTTTGTAATTTTGTCACTTACATTTTGTTGTTAAACTTAAAATATATTCAATCATATAACTGGTTTAAAATAACGTCCTATTTATTCAAATTTACGGTTGAGCTATTTGTATAATGGGTGTTTTTTTAAGTGGTTTAATAATAATAAAAGACAGAAATATTTCTAAAGAAAAAAGAAGAAAGGTGTGGACAGCACCAAGAAGTCAATTTTATTTTTTCAAAGTAAATTTCTTTAATTTGGAAACCTTAGTCTGACATTAAACGATTTATGATTTATTGACACATTGGCTGCGTTCAATCTCGTGTTGGATAGGGTATCTTGGATAGGTGGATTTTTAGATTCCTTGTTGAACGAGTTGGATAGCTGTATTGAGATAGCTGTCAAAAATAAAAAAATTTCAGCTGTTCACAAAGCAGAGAAACTTTTAAGCTTCGAAGTCAAAATTGTTGTAAGATAAAACATTTAATCTACAAAACGAGAACAAAATAAGACAATTTTAAAGTTTAAAAAAATAGATCATAATTACCTTCTAAAATTCGAAGGCAAATAGCTTCTTCATAGTCTATTATGTACAGAACATCCTCAAATACAACTTCAACTAACGTTTTGTATCTTTTTGTTTACCAACAAATACAAAAAGCTGAAATCAAGTTTCTTGAAATTCAACCATGTGTTGAATCAGCTGTTCTGTCAGATACCTACATACCCCAGAAATTCTTGGATACCTTTGGATTCTTTTTTTGATATCTCAGCTGTTATTTTACACGTAAAACACTTACAAAAAGGTATCCGGATACCCTATCTGTCTGAGATTGAACGCAGCCATTTTACTGAACACAAATGGCAAAAAAGTTTGACATTTTCAACTGTCAAACTGTAAATAACAACAAAATCTATTTAAAAACTTTATTTGAATTTGCAACACAAAGTTTATTAGTTTTTGGAAACATTTTGGTAACTATTCTAAGGACCTAAAATAATATCTCATCTAGCAATGAGATGAGAATTAAGTCTTGCGTTTACACGTGTCAGAATTTGACTGACAAGTTATTGTTGTACAGCTGGATAGATACTTGCCAATAAATTGCAAGAGATTGGTAGGCTTTCTTAAAACCGTATAAACACACAATCTAACTGTCAGATTATTGCTGAATAATTGACTTTGGTAGTGCCCGTAGCGTGATGGTTAGTGTGTTGGACTTTCATGCAAGGGGTCTTGGGTTCAATCCCTGCCTGTGCTACCTTAATTAAAAAAAAAAAATTCACGGGTACTGCCTCTTGCGAGGAATTGACAAATCCTCCAAGAGTAATTCTTGTCATGAAAAAGTGCTTTCTCAAAATTAGCCGTTCGGATTCGGCATATAAACTGTAGGTCCCTTCCATCTCTGACAACATTACTCGCACACAGGAATGGTTGAGAGTTGTAAGTTCTTCATGGACTGTTGCGCCACCTAATTTATATTTTTATAATTGACTTTCAATGACTGCTAAAAAATGTACATCTGATAATTTTTCTACTGTCATAAGAGTAAGAGTTAAACAACGAAATAATTGGCAGGCCTGACAATGCCTTGTGTGTGTCAGAAAATGTATCGTGTAGATTAGATGGGTCAGCTGTCAAACACATGACTATGAAACATCTTTCGGTTAACTGCCAGACAAATTTTTTGACAGTTAATTGTAAAACTACAGGGTTGTAAGACATTTGGTTAGTTTACATCTTTAAGATCACAGAAATGTCTGTAATTACTGAAATGTAAACAAAATTTCTTTTGAAAGAATTTTGGTTTCGAGGTCAAAATTACATTTTTAGGGTCAGTTTCTCAATTATTTTCTATCACACACTTCAAAAAGGAAAAATACATAGATAATTCGACTTTTAGTTAAAAAAGAATAATGAATTCGGTTTATTTTTGATTTTCTTCAATATTCAGTTTAAATATTTATAGTATTTCATTAAATTTTCGAAAAATCTTCATATGTGATTTCACCTATCTCACAAAAATCTTAAAGAAACTCTAAAACATAATGGGGATTTTTTTGAGGTTAGGATTTTCATGCATTAGCATTTGACAGATCACGCGGGATTTCAGACATGGTGTCAAAGAGAAAGATGCTCAGTATGCTTTGACATTTCATCATGAATAGACTTACTAACGAGCAACGCTTGCAAATCATTGAATTTTATTACCAAAATCAGTGTTCGGTTCGAAATGTGTGTGTTCGACAAATTTTGTTCAGCGATGAGGCTCATTTCTGGTTGAATGGCTACGTAAATAAGCAAAATTGCCGCATTTGGAGTGAAGAGCAACCAGAAGCCGTTCAAGAACTGCCCATGCATCCCGAAAAATGCACTGTTTGGTGTGGTTTGTACGCTGGTGGAATCATTGGACCGTATTTTTTCAAAGATGCTGTTGGACGCAACGTTACGGTGAATGGCGATCGCTATCGTTCAATGCTAACAAACTTTTTGTTGCCAAAAATGGAAGAACTGAACTTGGTTGACATGTGGTTTCAACAAGATGGCGCTACATGCCACACAGCTCGCGATTCTATGGCCATTTTGAGGGAAAACTTCGGAGAACAATTCATCTCAAGGAATGGACCGGTAAGTTGGCCACCAAGATCATGCGATTTGACGCCTTTAGACTATTTTTTGTGGGGCTACGTCAAGTCTAAAGTCTACACAAATAAGCCAGCAACTATTCCAGCTTTGAAAGACAACATTTCCGAAGAAATTCGGGCTATTCCGGCCGAAATGCTCGAAAAAGTTACCCAAAATTGGACTTTCCGAATGGACCACCTAAGACGCAGCCGCGGTCAACATTTAAATGAAATTATCTTCAAAAAGTAAATGTCATGGACCAATCTAACGTTTCAAATAAAGAATCGATGAGATTTTGCAAATTTTATGCGTTGTTTTTAAAAAAAAGTTCTCAAGCTCTTAAAAAATCACCCGTTATATGATAAAAAGGGTTTAACAGAATAAGACATTTTTGAAATTTCAGCAGAAAGTCCGGATTAATACTTTCTTAATACTTAAATACTTAAATTTTTAAATATAATATTTTTGTTTTGGTTTCATGTAAGTTTCATATTTATAAGACTAAAAATAAAAGAAAATGAAATTTTGAATTAAGTTTTTTTGGTGTAGACATTTTAAGGCACATTAAAAGTTAATCAATGACGTCTCCGTAGAACTTACCTACCCGGAAAGCTTTGCATCAGTTGATGATTAAACATGTAATCCATTATTATATCATATTTGTAATTTAATTTAAGTGATTATACCTCAATTATAAGAAAAGGTATTCCATCAAAAGCATAGCAAACACATTTGTATATTATAGTTAATTGTCTGATTACCTGATGGTTACAATCATAACATTAATCATGCATGTCTCACTAAAATGTTCTCATCTAAACTAACCACTTATTCATGTGGTCTGTGCCATTAACCTTAGAAAGACAATGTACCCTACTTGCAGAACATAAGGCAGTGAGAAAAAAGATTCACATACAAAAGAACAAAAAGTATGAAACTTTGTTAAAGACTTGTCATATAAAATTTGAACTCACTTAAAATTGAAAAGAAAAAAAAGATTCGTTCTACGTCACGATATTTCTTCCACTTCAGTTGATTTTTCACTTACATCACTGGTGTTTAAAAAGTGTCAACAAGGTATGAAAACTATTCAAAACCAAAGTAGTTCTTAAAAGGTTTCCAGTAACAATTTTGTTATACATTTGATACATTGAATTGATTGATATCTAAAATTCTTAAATTTTTGAAAACAAGAACTTAAAATATCTTTAGAACTACCCTAGAAAATTAGTTTTCAATACCCATCAGTTAAACCTAGAACTCAATTTCAAAAGTACTCACAAGTAAAGAGACTCTTTTTCTTACCACACATCAAGAATGTGTAATGATTTACACAACTCTTTTTTAATTCTCATTTTGATATTCAAAACTTTAGGACCATTTAAATTATTTCTTCTTTTCGGAACTGCACTGTGCGAGTGCTTAAATTTTAAACGTGTTGAGGGTAGTAAACCTTTTAGTTTGCAAACAAGAAATTAAAAAGTCCTTAATTTTGTAATGTTTTCGCTCTGTGTAGTCTGCTAACAGAATGTGGATATGTACACATTTCGAATTTATAATTTGCGATTGCAGAACGTCACAAACGATTTTCCCATTTTCCAATCAATATTATAAGGTATAGTAACAATTTATTGCATCTAATGTATCTCTATCTATAACTACGTGATGTGTTGTGCATTCTATGCGAACCACTTCCTGCCTCATTTATCCATTGTACTCGTATCGTCGTAGGTAAGGTAGTTCCAGATACCAGATACAATATCTAATTGTACACTCCTCCTGTTGCTTCTGATAATGATGCTTACGAGTATACTGCTTCTTTTTGGTGCACCACATAAAAGATACCAATCTGTGATGTACATTTCAGTAAACCACAGGCGCAGTCAGAGTCTAACTTAGAAACAACAACAGTCAACACCGCACCGCACAAATAAATAGCGTATCAACCTCATAAAGAAAAAGTAGAGGACAGAGGAGGCTCCCTTGCTGTACGAGTACTACAATCGATACAAATATCTACCGAGAGAGGGTGATTTTTCAATTTTTGATTTGAATCTTAGAAGCCTTTATTATTATTCTATGACGGCTATAGGAAGACTTTGCGAAGACTATGGCTTCGACGACTGTGACGGACGTGACGGACGAACGATAGCGGAAAATTCAGAAGCCTTTTGGGTGCATTTAGTTTCGTTATCTGAATCAAAGATATCGCGTCCACTTCATAAGAGCGCATAAACGAGGTACCTAGTTTTTTCTCTTTATCGTTGACTCTGGCTTCATGAAGTTTTTGGTGGGTGAGTGGCAGCGGGATTGGGGTATTAAGCAGCGTTAAATCTCAGTTAGACGAAAAACAATGCGGATCCGTTTACTTCTTCTGGACTAAAGTACTGTTAATTGTACTTAACCGCAATAACTATGAGCATCAAGTTATCCACTAAAGGAGAATTCACCTCCTGCTGGAAAATTGTCTTAATTTATGGTCCTAAGATTGGCAAACTGACTCGGCCGGCGTGTAAAAAACAGTGGAGGAGGAGATCCCATAAGCTATATATAAGCATTTAAGTGGATATTTTCAAGTTACAAGAAAAGTTCAATGGCATTATAAGATCTTACGTCAAGAAATTAATATTGTACAAATATTTTTTAAATTTTATTTTGAGAAAAAACAAACACATGGTCATTATAAAAGTAGACTTTGGAGTGCAATAATAAAGCGTGCCCTGAGTTTATTTTTTTATAGGTACATAAGCTACGTGATGGAGGGTACTTGAAATTGTTTGTAGAAAATATTTGAAAAAAAATATTAATAATAATAATGATTAAGCTAGAGAAATATAAACGTGCAATGTGGGAGATATTTTTTTATAGGCAGTAAATCACTTGTCCGAATGGAAACTGTGGAACAAAATTTAATAAGATTTAGTGAAATCTTAAAGGCATTTTATAAAGTTACTAAGATAAAAATATGACAGCTAATTTTGGTAACTAAAACCCACAGAATTTCAATAACTTTAAGTAATTTGATAAGTCCAAATGAATTTTGAGTAATTGATAACTGACATTTCATATTAATGGGTTCGTTGGCCATATTGAGGTTTGTTTGCTTTCTCTTTTTCATGAACTGTCACTTTTGAACTTGACTTTGCTTATTTTAAATAATTTAAGCATCTAACTCTATCTTGACGTTTTACTAAAATTCACAAAATGACAGCTATGGTTTTTTGTAACTTGCTAGTTACATATGAATTTTGTAATTCTGACATCTCCACTTTTAGGTTTGTTTGCTTTCTTTTTGTGCATGAATGGTCACTGTTAGAGGTTATTTTCCTTATTTTTAATAATTAACTCACTACCTGTCTCTTAACATTTTATTATTAAACACCAAATGAATACTTCAACTTTAAGTAATTTCATAAATTCATGAGGAGACAGAGTTTCTGACACTTCAAACTGTTAGGTTCGTTTGAGAGATTTAAGTTTGTTAGCTTCCTTTTTTCACGAACTGTCACTTTTAAGACGTGTTCCGATGCATCGGTTTTAATAAAAGCTTAAATGCATTAAACGTTTAAAGTATTTAGTAAAAAGCTAATAATTATATGGACAATTGCAATAGTGAAATGCTAAACCGTTATTGATTAGTTTTTTAAGTAAGTTTTATATGATGATATCTGTCAATCATAAAATAAAGGGTATTCCCGTAAAATAGTTATTTATTGAAAAAATAAATCATATAATATCCTTTATTTAAAGTGCGACATGGCTTAATCAGCTGCCATTTTTGTATTTATTTATTTACTTCATCTGACAACTATACATCATCTAATTCTTTATGACATTTTAGTAAGCTACTGATCTTAGAAGAAGAATATACAAATTTTAAATGTTTTACGCATTTTACTATCTGTAAATATTTTACTAAAGTTAATACATATCACAAAATGGCTACTTTGACATTTTAAATTAATAGGTTTGTTAGCTTTAATTTTTCATGAACTGTCATTGTTAAGACGTGTTCAGATGCATCATTTTTATTAAAAAGTCTATTAGAAATTTTTGAAATAACTAGTAAATAGCTAAATATTTAGAAGATTGCTAAAGTCAAATTTTAACCCTCAATGAGAGGTTCTTTTTTTTTAAGTAAGTTTTATGGAAAGACATCTGTCAATCATAAAATAAAGGGTGTTTTTAAAAGAGGAAATTTAAATGATATAATATAATTCTTTATTTGAAGCACGGATTTAGGTGCTTGCCAAAAGTCACATCAGCGTCCATTTTATTTTAAATTTAATTCTTAAAGTTTACTTCAAAAGTATTTCCTTGGCATAAATAATGTTGATATATTTTTAAACCATTAAAAAAGTGAAACACTTCTCTTATGTTTTTTTTTTTTATTTTTGGTAAAAATAAACCACGACCTACTTATCTAAAATGATAATTTATTACATTTTATTAACAGTCAAATAAATCAATAAAAATTCCTCGAAATACTTTTTTTGTATAGAATTGTTCATTGTACACGTGTACGTAGTACTGTGTTCATGTGTAAGGGGTATAATGTGAAATAAAATTATTCGTATACGTCAACGAACTCACCAACAATTATGACAGTGAATTTTTTTTTGTTGAATTTTCATTCAAATCTATTTTGAATTTTGCGAGATAAGATATACGCTGAGTGAGTGGCGTCTTTATTGAACGGTTTATTTCAAAAGGTAATGCGACTTGAAGTGCAAAGCTTTTAACACCCAAATAAACTCGGGGTTGTCACCGTTCAAAATATTTACTTACACTTTAAATGTGTTACTTTCTTGTGCTTTTGTTTTCTTCTTTGCAAATTGCAATGCATCAAACACGAAAGAGTGAAAGCTGAAAAATTATGCAAATCATCAGTCATGCTCATGATATTCCATTTAAATTCCGCTAAAATGATTTTTATTGCCTACTTAAGGCTTAAAATTTAATGATCTTTTGCAAGGTGTTCAAAATTAGTACTTAAAAGTGTTGTTTGTGAATAATGTCTAATATACTAAAAGACTTTATTGTAAAATATTTTTAAATTAACTTAAAAATTCAGTAAATTAAATATTTGATGGACTTGCTACTAAAAATGACATTTAACATGTTGACATAAGAGATTACTGATCCTCCTTATTTCAAATTTGTCAAGTTTATTTCTAAGAATTCCTCTGTCACTTTGAGAGAACTCGGAGAGGGTAAAATACGAACAGAACTTTCATCTAAATGTCAAATAATATTATGTTGTTTTATATGTGATAAAAATCAAGTGAATCGAATAAATCTTATTCACAAATTTTCTGTCTCAAATTTGAAAAAGAAAGCTTAGAATTAATTTTGATTTAAATCTCATTCGATTCAGAATAAAAAAATAAAATTTAAATGAGAATACTTAAATTTGAGCTTTTCAGGTCGAATTGTTCGCGAGACCATCCCTTTGCAGGTTTCAACTTTTAATCTCGTATTTTTATGGAAACAGAAGTAGAAGTAAGTAAGTAGTAAGTAGTAAGTAGTAGTAGTAGTAAGTAGAAGATAAGTATTTCAAAATCTATTTAAGTCTACTAATTTACTTTGAATTTAATTTGTCACTTCCCATTGAAAGTTATTGTAGTCAGTCCTAAATGTCAGTCAAATTGAAAATGTTGACATTTTTCAATATTTTAAGTCGATCAGTAAGTTGATACATAATATGCTGATAGATAAGCAATATTATATCAACTCAAAGTTGGACGATTTTACTGCTAAAAGAACTGTCGGTAGAGGCACACCGCAACGTGGTGTCCTTTTTCCAGTACTTTGGAGCTAAGTAAGTAGTAAACGAATTAATAGCAATTCAAGAGATGGAGGGGTTTAGAGTGATTTCGGTATCTGGGAAATATCTTAACACATTGAAACCACAACGATCTCCACTCGAAACTTGGAGGAATGGTGGAGGAGCAGCCAGAGAAAAATGGTATTTTAATGATGCAGAAATTAAAATAACAAACCTTTATAGATATCTTGTTGTTGTTTTCAATTATAATATGTCATGGTCTGAACATCTGGCGAAAAGGCTAGCAACAATGCTTAAACGCGACTCGGTCTAAATTCGTAAAAAAGAAATATGTTCCTCAATCAGTTAAGTTTGAAGTACATGACGCAGCAGCTAGATCAATGATGTATTATAATTGTGCACAGGTATAGGAATACAAAGACTGTACACAGTTTTGAATGCCCCAAAGGTTCTTTGTCAAAAGATGTTTCAACCTGCCTGAAAAGACCCCAGTAGCACATATTGAAGCTGTCCTCGCAAAAGCATTTTTTATTTACACGCAAAATTTTAAGTCCACCAAGCCAAAGACTTCCTCGTATTCTCTCTTTAGTAATACTTCGAAAATATTTATTGGGCTAAGAATTGGTCAGGCCTGTTCCCAGAAACAAGAATTGATTTTACCCCTAAAGTTAACAATTACGAAAAAATCCTTTAACCTCTGTTGATCTTGGGTTACTTGTAAATTTATGCTAAAGCATGATACCATAAGGAAAACTAACCACATATGGACCACTGCCATAATTTGTCTGTCAACTAAACTAATTTGGCCAATTCTTGATGCTAAGCGCTCAAAGCAACTCATTTCTGTTGAAAATCTGCACAGAACACTGTCTAATAGGTAGGCAAGCTTTTCAACTTGTAGCTCCTGTAAGGTAGATCTTTAAATCCTTGTGATATCACAACGCTCCAACTATTGATCTGAGTGTGTTGGTTTTCCCTGTCAGCAGCCACCTTAATCTAACACTTAACCTAAGGTTTCTAGAATCTAGAAAGTACGTCCGTATTTCCGGGATACCTCATTCGTCGGTCATATCTCAAGAAAACGCAGAGTGTTCGACTTCAAATAAATTTAAATAGTTGGGAAAAATTTGGTCAAACCCATTAACCCCAAACAAAATCCATTGACCGCTTTCTCACAATCAAAAATTTAATCCTACCGAAAATGCCACACTTAATTACTCGTAATAAATCGACAAATAACAGCTTAACCTTCAATTTTAATAGTGTACTTTTTAAAGTTCCTAATAAAATAATTTGACTAATTGCAAAGAAAAATAATTAATTTAATGGCCACTGAAGGACATCGCATTCCAGCATTTCCAACCAACTTGACAGAACTTTAAAATAAATAATACAGGAAAATTAGAGTAAAGGAACAGATCTTATGCAAGAATTTATAATGATACAACAGTCCAATGTCAAATACTCTACATTTTTCTCAGATTTAACGGAGAGATCTGTTTGTTTTTGACAGGTTCTTAAGAAAACTGCACAGTTTAAAATTTTAAGGAGCTTGGTTGATATCTCTTAAAACTAAACTAATTCTTTAATGCAAGTCCATAAGTTTATTAGTTTTTTCGAGAAAAAAAATTCTCACAGCAAATGTTTGCGAATTATTTTTTTTCCTACAAGTTGAACTCTAAAGCTTATATCAACTTAAACTACAAAACTCTTATCTTACCTACATATAAATTCTTGTTAACTTAACTTAGCTCTTCAAAAGAGTAAACAAACATTAGGTACCTAATTTCAGTCAAAGAATTCTTCTTAAAAAAACAAAAATCCAACAAAGTAAGTAAAGTATATACTAATTTTCCAAAGTAGGTACGTAAGTTACCTTAAAGCTCGATTAACGTCAATGGGGAAAAGTCATTAGTTAAAGTTATACCTATATATACAAAAAAGGTATCTAGCTAGTCTAAACTATAGTTTAAAGCGTTATTTTTTATCTTTTAGCTTTTGGGCAAAAATACCTTAACTAAACTTTAAAATAAGAAAAACTGCAACGTTTATAAAGTAGATATATTTTTCTATTCAAAAGTTGAAAGGCAGGGAGGAGCCATAAACTCCCTCTCAGCTAAAATTATATAAAAACAAAAATTTGCAATGAAAAGCACCTGTTTCTTGCAAAAAGGATAAAAATAAGAAAAAAAAAAACAAAGTAAACACACAAATATAGTAAAATGCTTAAAAATACACAAGTCTTTTCAAAACATCGAGAGAAAGTGAAATGTTTCGCATCAGCGTAAAACTTTTCATTTGGTTTTTGCCTTTCAAAAATTACTACAGAGATTACACAAATTAATTTCGTTCTCAAATAACATTTAAGCATCCAATTTCATTTTTCAACGATGAAGTCGAAAATTTGACCTGAAAACTTGTACAAACAAAAATAAATACGAATAAAAAGAACCTTGTTCCAAGGGCTTCACCGAGTTTCCTATCCTACTATTATAGCCCCATGTCCCATCGTCATGGTCCATTCGACCGACGTTGGAAGGAGGGTGGAAGTGACAGCTGAGGAAACGTTTATATTTCCCTAGAGAGTAGGTGCAGGCAAATTCAGTAGCAGAGCAGCTTAAACTGAGGGTCTGTATACACCGACCTACCTATAGTTTATAGTGTAGTCCTTTTTCAGTGACGCTTTACAGAACTGGGTTTATATTTTTGTAGGTATTTTTTTAAACATTTTATTCTTTATTCATGATGATCCAGAAAAGGAATGCTTCTATGGTGATATGGCGAAAATAAAACTCATACAACAACGAACGTTTATCCGCGTCGCATGGTATCTCGAGCGTGGAATTCAAAATGATCCCATCCCTTTTCATTCCAACTCCACTCCACTCCTCCCCAGAGTTTCGTGTTGCAGTCGTTACTTTATTTGAAAAAAAACATCGTTTGGATAGCCACATTAATTTATTAAATTGTGAATGGAAAAGATGCTGCTCCAGCACGTCCACCGAATCCGAATCACGGTCCGGTTTCACGGTCGGATTAAAAGTTATTTCACTATACGAGTATGGCACTTGGTGGTAGAGTAGGGTTGCCATGCCTTGAACTACCTGAACTAGTAGAATAAAATTGAAGTCAAAATAGTAGCCCAAATAATAGCTCAAAAATAGCTAAATTTCAGTACAAACAAATCTGTTAGTTTTTATTGGAATTTCTAAAAAAATGTATTTTTTATATAATTTATTTTTGAGAAGAAAGATTAGATGTGGGCTACTTTTAGCACAATTATTATTGAGCTACTTATATCCCAATTATTATATTGCTACTTATAGTCCAGTTTTTATTTGGAAACTTGATGCCTAATTCATTTAAGAACGTCATACTAAATTTACCGTCGACTGTAATGGAGAAAAATAGCACAATTTACGATAAATAGCCCTATGTGGCAACTTATAGACAAATTACTGTTTAGTTACTTATAGCTCAATTATTACAGTGATACTTATAGCTCAGTAATTTTTGGACTTTAAATAGCTCAATTATAATTTTGGTTTCATGCTTACATATATTTCTGTCAGCAATTTTGAATAAAAATAACCAAATTCACGATAAATAGCTCAATCCGCCAAGCCAATCCAAGGACAAATTTCGTCGAAGATTAGATTTGGTCTACTTATATCCAAATTACTATTGTGCTTGATATAGCTTAGTAAATATTGAGCTACATATGGTCCCATTATTACTGGAATATTTGTAACCCAATTATAACTGAGATAATTATTTTTGGGCTACTTATGGCCCAATTATGTTTTAACTACTAATTTCCAAATTACTACTGGAATATTTATAGCTCAATTATTTATTTTTACTTATACTTTTTTGTCTGCAATCATGGAAACAAACAGCCAATTTTCAATAAGTAGCCCAATTTGACATGTGTGCTTGTTGTGTATCATTTATAGGTGCAAAGACAAATATAGCCCACGTATAGATTTAGACTACTAAATACCCAACTATTATTGGGGTTCTTATTGCTTTCTTATTTTTGGGCTACTAATAGCTCAATTATCTTAGGGATGCTTATAGCTCAATTATTTTTGGACTTTTATATTAATATTTTTGTTGGCAATTGTGGAGAAACATAGCTCAATTTCTGCAGGTATTATTGGGTATTATTGACTTGGGCTATTTATAGCCCAATTATTACTGAGCTACTTATAGCTCAGTTATTGGTTATCTATTTAAAACTCAAATTTTATTTTACAACTTCTAGCTTTATTATTATTTTGCTGTCATACTTAATTCATTAAGGAAGCAAAATTGCTCAGTTTCTGATAAATAACCCACTCTGGCAAGCCCGCTTGGTCTTTACTGTAAAGTGTACACTGTTGAACACGGAACATGGAAGCAGTGTTTTGGTGGTGTACTGTGTACATATGACATGTAGAATTCCGCATGTATCATATTTTTGTTTTCCTTTTTTTTTTGCCTGATGGTCGTGTTCATATAATAGAGCTTTTCATATTCTTGTGTGATTCGTGAATTATGTAGATCTGGGGTTTGCTTTTCAAAAACTTTCCAAATTGATTTTTACTACGCTGCAGTGGTGATTTTTCTTCTTTTTTTTGTTGTCCTCTTCTAAAACTGGATTAGCAGATTTTACCATTTTAGGTTTGTGCAACTAAATTATAAAAATAAAACGAAAAATGGAATCCGACACTTTATAGTTAGAGGGATTGACGTCATACACTTTGTCGGAAGATGCACTATGAAAGCGCTCTCTAATTGAATAATATTGCAAAACAAGTCTTTGTTACATATTTACTATTTACAAGGTTTATTCTCTGTGTGTTAACTTTATATCATTTTTACAACCCCCCAGTTCCATTTATTTGAATCTTTTTGTAGTTAAAATTAAATTTAATTGTTCTGCTTTTCTTCCAATCTTCCAACCGTAAAACTTTACCTGCATAGCATGAAAACAAATTATAAAATCAAAAAGTAAACATTTCTAAAGTTTCACATTCATAAAATTGCAACAAAATAAGGCCTTGAAGACAATATTCAAACAAATATAAAAATCAAACAGAGCCAAGTGTGGTACCGTTTGTGTACCCGACCTATGTCATTCCGTGCTGCGCTGCACTGCAATGCCGACGGGTGATGATAACTCTTAAGGCATATTTATCGTCTGTTTATAATGTCATGTTGTGTGTAAATGATGTAGGTAAACCTACATATAGATGTCTCTGATGGCGGACAAACATCAATTTTCTGTGTCAGTTGCATTTAAATGCATTGAAGTTTTGCCGACTGATTGGCCTGGTCTGGCCGGATGATGGACGGATGCATGGATGGATGGGGGCAGTTTTATGGATGTACTCATTTGTACTACCTAGACGTAATATTTGCGTAGCTTGAGGGCGTATAGAGTGTGCTTTATATCTCAATAGGTCAGTGTATCTATCTGCCTTAGATAGCAATTTTCGTCGTCGTTCTTTTGACGTTGCGTCGTCATCGCGTCGTCCGTCGTTGAGGAGGCATTCCCAGGCTGATCCAGTACGCAGTGCGTGTACTGGACAACCGAACGTTGAATTCATTAGGCACAAAAGAATGTTGGCAAAGCAGACTCAATCCAGATGTGCAGTGCCGGTGATATAAATGAGATAAACTGCATTGCATACCAAAAATGTATGCCAACATCCGTCAAGTCATCAAATTGAAGAGCTGCGTTCGCTTCATGGGTGATCCAGATAACATAGGGAGCATTCATTCTTTCTATCTTTTTTTTTGTTTGATAACTAAATTTGAAGCGAATGATTTACGTTTTTTTTAAGAACGTCATGCCAAGAAAATTGAATTTTCTCACTTTAAAACGACGTACAAAATCAGTGAATAACGAAGCACAGCAGGAGCGTTTTTCATGTTTCAATTGTAAAAAATAGAAAATTGAGACAGTTTGATAGATTTTTTCCCGTTTACGAGAATATTTAAGTACAAGGTGAAAATTGTTAGATGAAATAGCTTTTTGTTTAATAAAAGAGACATCCCTTCAACCTTAAACAATCTGACTCGTACTCGAAATGTAAGTCTTCTTTATTTGAATTTTAAAAAATGACCTAATGAATTGCTGGAAATGTATGTTAAATAAAAATTAGGGAAAAGTACTTTCCTATAAAGAAAGAAAGGAAGAAAAATTAATTTACTAAAAGGTTTGCTATTCCTTGTGTAGTTTACCGTAACAGAAAGAAAATAATATCGGTTAATTGATAAATTGATATAAAATTAGTCATCTAAATTTTGCGTTGTCTGATGACGATATTTTTTATAATGACAAATCTAATCAAAAGAAAAGAATTTTTAAATAATTATTTTTGATTTGAACGGCATCATATTTTTGTATTATTCAATACGCACTTTTGTCTAATTTTGTGCTGGCTCTTATCTTTAATTTGATTTTGAAAAGAATGTAGGTACGTCAAGTAAGCACTACCCAAAATTTTGAAAAACTAAAACTTGAATTAATTGTCTTGAATTTGGAATAAAATTAGTTGTAAAAGAAACAAATTTGTCCCTCTTGTTTTAAAAAAATAACACCTTGTAATGCCTACTTTCTCAGTCAAGCTAGAACCACCACCCCTCAAAAACGGTTAAAATTAATCCAAATTGAAAAACAGAGTAAGCAATTAATTGTCGTTAATTGTTCGTAAAGATATTTAAACTGAAAACTTTCCAAAAAGGAGTGTTTTCTAAAAAATATAGTACTATCCTAACTACAAAAATTGTTTCAACAAATTTCATGGTGGAAATCCATCTAGATAACATAAAAATAAATAAATCGGGTGGCGCAACAGTCCGTTGAGAACTAGGGCCTAGTGACTTACAACTCTCAACCATTCCTGTGTGCGAGTACTGTTGTCAGGGATGGAGGGGACCTACTGTTTTTTTTTTAGCCGAATCCGAACGGCCAATTTGAGAAAGCACTTTTCATGACAAGAATTACTCTTGGAGAATTTGTCAATTCCTCGCAAGAGGCAGTACCCGTGAAAAAAAAAAAAATTTAGATGGCATAGGCAGGGATCGAACCCAAAACCTCTGGCATGACAGTCCAACGCACTAACCATCATGCCACGGGTACTATCTAGATAACATAGTTTTGGAAAATAATCACGGTGTTTTTTTTATTTACAAAATTCACAACCATTAATTGCATACTCAGTTTTTGTAAATTTAAGTTCATTTTAACCGTTTTTGTAAAGTGGTAACTAGAAATTGGAAAATAAAAATTGATTGTCAAGTTAGTCTTACCAAAAGTTAATTTAAAAAATCAATGTACAGTTTTTTTTTACAAAAAAAAAAAAATAAATAATAATACACTCAAATGTCTTGAGAAAAAACTATGAAATCTTGTTTAATCGAAAGAATTTTATTTTTTAAATAATCTTGCCATAACAAGCAAACCATACCAACGGGACAAATTTTTTAAAATAATTACTTTCTTGCGGCGAAAAGCCAAATTATGGTTTAAGAAACTTTAAAAAGTATTTAATTAAGATAGAAGTATGAGAAATTTTTTGACTAAATGTTAAAAACGATTTAAACAATTTAGTGAAGCGTTTTTGGTAGGATTTAGTTTGTTTTTTAGAAAAGGTGTCAATTGAATTTTTTCAAATTTTGTTTCAAAGATTCGCAAGGTCTTAAATCATTTTTTTCCAATTTTTCGTAACACTTTTTAACGTTTTTATTTTGTAAACAAAATTCAATTTGATTTCTCAAAAATCAAAGTTTAACATTGTTGTTTTTTTTTATAAGATCCAATAAGTTTTAATTCAATGCCATTTTTCGTTCTCAAGATATTTCTTATGAAAATGAATTTTTACCAGTTTTTATTTTTAAATTTAAAACAAAAATAGTCAATTCGATTTTGTTTAAAATTACATCTGATGTCAAAAAAGTTATTATTTGTTGGACAAAATTGTTCTGAATTTGATATAATTTTTTGTTCTTAAAATATTCGAGGTGAAGAAAATTATTTCAGCTTATACCACTTAAGAACGAGGTCACAATATAAATTTGATCGATAGCGTTATTGGTTTATTCGATATTTTAAGTCATAAAATTTGAATTGAAATACTAAATATGTTTTTATAGAAGTTTTGTATTGTTAAGGATTTAATATTTTACTAAAAAACAATTCCTAAGAATTTAAAAAATTTTTAGAGAGACTAAAATTTTAAACCTTTCGGTGCTAATTCCTTTTAGCAAACTTAAACAAACCTAATAAGTGGAATTCCCAACTGTGCACTGGACAAATTCATCTTATTAAATTAATTATATACAGGTACAATCTCGTGTTTCATTTGGAGGTTTAATTCCGGTGAAACCTCAAGCCTACGATTTGGAATTCGATCTTAAGTGTTTAGGTGTTCAACTGTTACATTGTCAAACCTAAACCTAGAGTAAAATTCTCCATCACTAAGCTCTTCAAAAGGACTTAAAACATCGGATTTTGCTGAATGCAGCAGGATTAAGTTAATTGCTAGAAGTGTAGGCAGGCTTTCCGAGATTTTAACTTTAGCAACATTTTAAGAGATAACAAGATGTTAAAATCGTTTAAAATTAGCTAAATCATCTTTTTATCGTAGTAAATTGCTAAAAATGCCTTTAACATTTTACTAAGTCATTTAAAATGTTGTGCCATTATCACTAAAACAAAATGTATGTGGAGTCGATATTTCTGCTGATTCTGGAGATTTAGATTGTAGGGGTATGAAACGTCAATTATGTTAAAAAATGGAAAATTTGGCTTAAATTAAATTGTATTCTGCGTATTAGAATGTTATTGATATATTTTGGGAAAAAAACAAAAACTGATACATTTTTCAAAACAAACAAATTTAAGGAAATAATTCCCAGCTTAAAAATTGTAAAAATGTAAAAATTAAAAGGAACATTTCAGAAAATGCTCTCAAAAATGTTTTAAATTTTATGTTAAAAATAATTGAACTAAAAAAACATGCCAACGATTTTATGCAAGTCAAATTGACAGATTTGTTGCACCAAAATATAAAAACTGTTAAATTGTTTAAACTGCTATATCTTGAAATTAGCATTAAAACCAAGAAGGCACAAATTTGTGTAGCATACCAAAGTTTTGTATGTTTTATTTTCTTACCGATTTTTTTTAAATGTTTCCCCCTTTAAATAGAATACAAAATTGAAAAACATCTCTCATGTTGACTATGCAAAATTATTGCATTTTAGAGCTGTTAAAAAAAGATAATAAATATCAAACAAAATGTTTTAAAGTAGATATACAAAACACTATTTATTTTATTCCAAAACAACATTTTTAAATTTATTACAAATTATAGAATTTGAAATTATATATAAAAAAAAGTTCAATTGAATCATTCAACTTTTAATTTTTGTATAATTCGATTTTGGAATCATTCAAGCTTTCATTTTTGTATATGTAATTCGATTTTGGAATCTTTCAACTTTTCATTTTTGTATAACTCGATTTTTATCAGAAGAATTCGATACTTAACTACTTAAGAAGCGAAAACCTAAGAAAAAATCGTTAAATCTTTCAATCTAATTTATGCGTTTTACTCACTGAACGCATTCATTTGATATTTGTATTTTAGCCCTGTTCGTTTACTTCACAAAAATGCTTAATTCTACTCTGTAAAACCTATATTACGTCTGTTGGATCTGTAGCTAAATTGTTATTTTCTTTAAAAATTCACATTTCTAACAAATAAAGAGTCTAAAAATTTGTATTCATAATAAAAGGTACTGTTGACACCCCAGTTTTCTAACGTAAGCTTGCTAATCAGAAAACAAATTCGTTTAACCAATAAATCTGTGAATGAAACACTCAAATGATTTATATCATTCTATTTCATTTTATGTTGACAAGCAATTAAATGCAGGTCAAGTTTTGACACCCATATGACAAATATGACAAAATTGAATAATAAATTATAATATCTGACATATCATTATTTTTGAATATACATTATTTAGCCACAGGATGTGTCACTAATCACAATGTGCAGCTATTATTAATGCATTCAAATTTTGATTGATGGTCATACATTGCACTACTTAAATCTATTTGAATTTTGAATATTCTAAATATTGTTGGTATATTAAATTGTTGCTAACACATACCTCTAATTCTATTCGTGTCAAAAATTAAAACTTAAAATAAATTAACATGCATATTTATTAGCTTCAAAAGTATTTCTAGCTTATTAGACTATATTTATATATTTTTAGAAAGCATTACCGATGACATCAATGCATAAACATTCGCTCACACTTCGCACATACCACAAACAAATATTTTATTTTTTTGTTTTTATGATTACACTAAAAATTTTACGAATTGTTATTTTATTAACACTGAAAGAAATACATAAGTTTCAATGGAAATTGCCAAATAAACACAACACTCCCTCGCACAGAGTAAATTTTGCCTTACAATGCAATCAATGTATATGTATATGTACAGTCAGTCAGTCAGTTTTCTAAAGACACAGTTTGAGGCCAATTCAAATAAACTTAATTTGCAAATAACACACATCACATAATTGTTATTGGTATCGACTAAAGATAGCTCCTTATAGATACTTTATTGTTTTGTTCTTCTTTTTGAATAAACAAAAAATTGATTGTAAATTCAGTTCAAGAAGTTTTGTTTGATATATCAGTTTTCATAATATCAGACACTAGAAAAAAATAAAGCTTCAATTGTATAAGGTATTAGGAAACCGCAAAAGAGATATTATCGACGACGCGGCGTCTATATTGGGAATAAAATAATTGAATGAGTTGCATGAAATTGTTCTTTAAAATATAGGCGTACAATTTTAAATGATTTAGTAAGATTTAAAGGATATTTTGGTTGAAAAGATGGTTTTTAAAAATCCTACACGGTTTTAACATCGAACTATTTCTCTTAACATTACAGTATAGTTGAAATCGGAAAATGGCTAGTCCAATTTCTGGAGATCAACTAAATCCATATGACTTCCGACTTTCTGACAGTTCGGTTATTTCCTCAAATTTGGATCTGTTTGTCTTTTTTTTGTTCACGAACTGTCACTTTTCTGTTTTTAATAAAAAGGTAATATTTTATTTTATTGGGATTTTATAGGCCTATAATTTTGGAATAGCTAGAAAACTGCTTAATACTTCGAAATTGGTAAATTAATACTGAAATGCTTAGATTTGAGCATTAAGTTGTTTAAAATCCAACAAAAAAGAAATAAAAGCATAAAAACGCAACATTTTAAACGATTACGTAAAATATTAAAACCGTTTTAAGCAGTTTACTTAGTTAAAAATATTTTAAGCTTAATTTTAAACGATTTAACATCTTGAAATCCATATGGACTTTTTGACAGTTTAAGTAAATAGGTCCGTTCCTGAATTTTCGATCTGTTTGTTTTATTTTTTTTCTTTTACGAACTGTCACATATAGCTTAAGTTAAAACCACTAGAGATCAACTAAATCCATATGGACTTTTGACAGTTCAAATTAATAGGTCCGTTCCTGAATTTTCGATCTGTTTGTTTTATTTTTTCTTTTACGAACTGTCACTGTTTGGATGAGTACAGATGCACCGTTTTTAGTGAAAGTGTAATTATTATATTTTAACAGGATTTCACACTAATTTTTGAATATCTAGAAAACTGATAAGTATTTAGAAAATGAGTAACTACTAAAATTTTAAGCCTTGAGCCTTAATTTGTTAAACATTTTGAGCTATAGAGTCTTTTTTTATAGAATTTTACTAAAATTCAATCTTTTTGATTTCTAAAAATAAACGTAAACACTTTAAGTTTGAGATAATTCAAGATTTGTAACAGGTAACTATTTAAAGCTGTAGAACTTTAAGTTGGCAACTCAATTTTTTCTTTCAGCCATTTTGACAGCTGTCAAGTTATTTATTTTTAAGATGGTTTGGTATTTTAACACAAATAGACTGACGCCT
Source organism: Eupeodes luniger (assembly GCA_951509635.1). Lineage (NCBI taxonomy): Eukaryota > Metazoa > Arthropoda > Insecta > Diptera > Syrphidae > Eupeodes > Eupeodes luniger. The sequence goes on from OX608074.1 coordinate 5,561,246, forward strand.
AAAAAACGCTTTCAATTTTTTGCCAAAGCCTTCAACAACGTGCGATTTAACGCTTCTCGACTTCACTACGCCTATATGCCCGAAATGATTGATTATTTGGATACCAAGATTTGCTCCGTTATCGCGGCCATGTTGGAAAAAGTCATTAAAAATTGAACCTTTTTGTTAATATACCCGTTCCCTAGATTTAGGTTTGTTTGTTTGGTTTTCTTTTCACGAACTGTCAATGTAGTAAAGCGTTGATCCATTTTAGAAAATTACTAGGTCTAATGATTTAACTTTTAATAATTTTCTAAACCCATTTGAAATCTTAGTTTCTGACATTTTAAATTCACTGTCCCGTTTCTCAAATTTAGGTTTGTTTGTTTTGTTCTTCTTTTCACGAACTGTCAATGCTTTGATGTGTTCAGATGTATCGTTATTCGGATTGTTTCAAAAACTTGTTATTTGTTTTTGATGGATTCCAATGTGTGTTCATGTTTTGAAGAACAAGCTAAAAACCAATATTTCCACCTTGGACCGAATATAACATATAGAAATCTCATAAAATTATATCTGCCACGTTCAAAGGGGGATTCTGTGTGTCTCTCATGGAACTGTTTTCATCTAAATTTGTGGCTTTTTAAACTCTGTGTATAAAAGAATTTAATTTATTTGCACAGAAATTATTAAACTTCTAACTTAAATGATGAACATGTGATCAAACAAAAAATAAGGAAACATTTCATTTTTGTTTTGTTTCTATTTGTTAACCCAATTTAATAAATCTAAAAGTATTTATCGTTAATATTGTTGAAATACGCTAGTACCTCAACTTCTTCCAATTTCAATCATTTAATTTCACATTTGAAGTTTTATATAAGTTCCTTATCGTTATTTCTGAGAAAACAAAATATAATTTTTCCATTTTCATGGTTTTATTTTTATTGTTTTCTTATTGGTACTTTGTGTGTTTTTGTTTTTACTTTTTAATTTCATATGAAAACACTTGGACCGACGTAAATTAAATTCTATTAGTTGAGTGAAAGATTGTTAAACAGATGTTTAGCAGATTAAATCATTTGAAAAGTAATAAATTCCCAAAGTATCTGACACTTACTTAATTTGCTATAAACAAGTAAAACAAATATTTAGTTTATGAAATTCTTGATTTTAAAAGGGTAATTTTCAAAAAAAAAAAAAAAAGAACAATTCTTAAGTCAATGTTTGACGTTTAGATCTGTTCCTCTTTTATTGTTTCGAGATTTTCTGCTCTGTTTAGTACAACAATCTGTCAAGTTTATTTTAAAAATAGAATTTAACAGAACTTGGGACTTATAATGGCAGAAGGTTCCAGAAATATAATCTTAAGGAATTTATAGGGTTTTCCAATTAGAGTTTTCATTTTGATTTTAAAAAGAAAATATTTTATTTCATTGCGAAGGTTTGTTATTCTTATTAAGAAATCAAAATTATAATACCATATCCTCTTCATTAAGACATTTCAGATGACCAATTCAAACATTTACTGCTGCTTGTCCTCGGTAGCTTCTCAAATTCCATCTATAAGGCCTAGAATGGATTGAAGAGTATTGGTATAGTCCTCATTCAAATTATGCCTTCGAGAAATATCACTGTCACAAATATTTTACATTGTTCTATTTTTAATGATGTCGTACTTTTGACTGTTAATTGTCAAAAGATGACAGCTTCAAAAATGACAGCTGTCCAAATAGCAGGACATGATGTTAAGAATTCAAAAAAATTCAAAGACTTCAGTTAAATGTAAGGACTTCAAGTGAATGAAAAGACTACAAAAAAATGCAAAAACTTCAAGTGAATGCAAAGACTTCAAGTGAATGCAAAGAATGTATGAAGTCTCAAATGATTGCAATCAATTGATTGCAGTCAAATGGTTGGACAACACATTATTGCAATCTTTTTAAAATCAAATTTTGGTTAGTGCAAAATTTATTTTAAATCATTTATTTATTGAAATCAATGAATGCAATCTTTAATTCAATAAAATTTGCATTTCCAAAAGATTGCATTCTCTAACAGACCTACCAAATAGCTTCTTATGGCAAAATTCTATAGATTTGTTTATAAAACAAAGTTTTCGATTTTTTAACTCGTTTATATCATCTGTTTAAGAAGTATCAGGCAATCATGTGTCTGAACCGTGAGTTGCGGGAAGTCAAAAGTGTAAAAATTGGCTTTTTCGCTATGATCTGCTTCAATTTTGTTGAAATTTATTACAAAATTGTTAAGCGTATGGGTTGTGAAGTTTTTTTGTATTGAAAATATTTTCATAAGCTCAACGGTTTCAGAGGTAGACTGTTTTTAAATTTCTTTATTTTTCACAATTTGACACCTAAAATAAGTTCACGTATGTGATTTTTATTCGAAATTTAATGGACTTAAAGCTTAAGCAAAGGTTGTTACCCTTTTTGCCCATAAAACATCGATTGTCTGCTTTAGACAAGTCAATCCTGATTTAGTGACTAAAAAAAATCGTTATTTTTGTTTTCACGTCTCAAATACATTTATCCCTATTACTCCTGCTCATTTCTTCCAAGACAAATTTATTGAAGTCGTTTGGAATTATTTTCAATTATATTCGTGACAGTTCTTGGGATTCTCTCCAAAAAAAGAAAATTAAATTCTCAAAAAGAAAAGATAAACCAAAAACACCATCTGCAACTTCTCAGTCACGGCATCATTTTCACACTTTTTCTCCCATTTTAAGCCATTAATCAGCTTAAAGGTGGTGTTTTTGTTTTTCAAATCCTCGCTATTGCCAACATTACCATCATCATCATCACAATCTCTCTCTTTTTTTTTTAAAAAAAGCAAAAAGAACAAATCACATTTAAGTTGTGAACGAAGACTAAAACTGTCGCAAAAATACAAGTCGTTCTCGTTACTGATAAACTCTCATTCCCATTCCAAACCCAGGCTTTAATTAAAGCCCTGATCAAACGTAGCATCAAAAAGAGGAGAAATTCTTAAACTCAAGTGTTTTCTGCTGCTGTTAACTATGTTGTACTCTAAACGACGACGATGATGACGACTGATACTGAAATAGGTGGATGTTATAATCATCTTGAGAAGAGTTTGTCACTGGACCGACCGGCCGACTGGACCGAAAGAAAAGGGCCCCGCAAAGATGATATCATTAAGACAGATTACGGTGTAGATTTTGCGTCTTTTTGCGTCCAACCGACCATGGAGATGGAGTTTCTTCCTGGCTGCCTCTAATGCCTGGACTGGCTCACGTGTATTCATCACCCATTCCCTCTTACAGTTGATATTTGGTTCTTCTTCGTTTTTGAAGTACTCGTACTTGTCATCTTATTTCTCAAGAGAATATTATATGGGATAAAGTTGATCGAGGTATAGGTATGGTATAGCTGGCGCGGCTTACAGGGCGTATGAGTGAGTTGTGATTCTTTTTCTTTCATAATAGGATACGTGATAGCTTTAGAAAACTCACTCAACATTTGTATAAAAGGTTTCAACTTGGTAAACAGCTTAGCTCGGGTAAGTTTGATGTCTGTTTAACTGTCTGTCTCTCTGTCAGCAGGGTGTTACATTGTTCGAAGGTGAGATAAATGTTCTCAAGGTGTGACAAATTCGAAAACAATGATGCAAATAAAAAAAAATATTTTAACACATGTTTTTTGTCAAAAATCCATTGTGTGGATGTTTTTATGAGATGAAACTTACACGGGAAAACAGAGGTCTGTTGTTAATGTTCAAACAGGCATAAAATACCAAGAAGTCGTTTTGGAAGAAAAGCATTAAAAAAAATAACATAAAATCGATTGTGTCTGTGGTTTGAAATATTTTATTCAAATTAAATTAAGTTTGTCAAGATAATCTTGTTTAATTCGAAGTACGAGTATAAGTTTCATTGAATACCTTTTCTAGTCTTAACGGTTGTCAATCAGGATTAGAAACATTTGCATAATACATTGTTTTTGATAGAATTTTTTATTTCATATTAATGTGACACACGAAATGATTTCTAGCAATAACCAGAAACAAGTGTCAAATAAATATTCTTTTAATCTGCTTTAATGTTGATGCTTATTTATTGCAATTGTAGACGGAGATTATTAAACATTGCAGACATTCAACTTCTGTCACGTATTGATACAAAAAAAGTAGAAAATTATTCGCCAAATTAAAGCAAACTTCAGAAAATTGCATAACTAAAAAATGGAAGAAATGTGATTTTCCGGAATTTAAGAAACTCTAAGGAAAAAAATTTAGCAATTGACTTTTCCATTGGCATTCTGAACTACATTTTAAATTAACTGATTATGAATTTAATTAATTGGTTAAACTATTTGAACTAGAGGAAGGATTTTTCACCAATACAATGCAATGTAAGGAACTAGAATAGCGAAATCACGCAGTTCAAATGTTTCAGAAAGTCATCACAACTAAAGGCTTCCCCCCATGGAAAGATATTATCAGCCTTAAGATGTAGTTAAGTAACAGATGAGTTATTGAGTAACTTAGCAATGTATTATTTTTAACTTTGATATAGTTTAAGCATCTGAAGTGAATTTTGATGAAACTCCTGGAATTTAAAGAAGACTGCTCATGGTGTTTTTGAGCAGGATTAGGTTATGCAATTCACTTACAGTCAAAATGAATTTGAAATTGATACAAAATAAATATCAAAGTTCTGAATTCCATTCCATATCGATTTCTTATTTTTTTCAAAGTTTAAAAGAAGTGAATTTCCGTGTTTTACATTTCGCTTTTTAATTTTCAAGTAATTTGAATTTACATAAATAGATTAAGTCGGTCAATCAGACAAGAAGAAAATATTTTAAAAAGAAATTATTTTGAATTAAAGAAAATGAAACTCAACTAATTTTTGGTAAAGACTTGATTCGTAGAAAGTTGTAGCTTCTACTTCATATTTGAGAAAATAAATAAAGCAATTAGAATGATTTTTAGCACGAGAAATGTCTTTCCTATTTCCAGTAAGACAATGTGTTTCAAAACTGTTCGATACGCATTTTTAATTGTGCTGCGACTTATAGCAATATCAGAGTCTTTTCCAACAGTTCTTTAGAAACTGACTTTGGTAAAGAAACGCAGTTCTGCAGTTCCGAAAAAAACACTAATAATTTATATTTTATTGAAAAGCACAGAACAAATAAAAACATAAGAAAGTATTCAAATAATGACAGTTAGCTAAATTGGTTATTGACTGATGTGATATATTATTTCAGCTGTTTAATTTCACTTAAAGAGATTTCGAGTGCTCAAAGTTATGGAATCGATCGAAATATAGAACCCTGGACAAATTTTCAATCAATTTTTAATTCATCTCACTCGACTTCGGGAACCTAGCTGTTAAATCCCTCTAAAATAACATTGTTTCCATTTACTACGAAAAGACTTCTATAATAACATATGAAACCCATTGGGTTAGCTAGAAATGTAATCGACACTCAAAATAAGGTTAAATATCAATTAAGGATCCACACTAGATAGCAAACTTCTATGTAACAAACATGTCCATGTTATTGGCGAGAAAGCAACTAAATATATTACATATGATTATCATTGTCAATTTGACCCCATTTTTGTACGTTATCGTAGAAGAGCGCCATTATTGTAATTTGAAGTGTTAACAGAAAAAATCATAATTTCCAGAGAAAAGTTCTCAATTTGCAAGTCCTAAGAAGTAAACCTTCTATACATTCCAAGAGATGATATGCAAAAAATTGTAACTTCGAGAAAAACTTAAAAAGTGGAAAAGTGAAAATGTGAAGTAAACCCTCAACTCAAAAACCATCAAATGGCACACTGATAGGTCGAGAACATCCGAACGGACTGATGCAGGATTCTTTGTTTTTAGAATCAAGCTCCAAACTCTCAAGAAACCGATGGGACAGTCCACTATACCGCAGCAACGTTGGAGTCCATAGCAATAAAGTAGCAAATTCTTTGACAAAAAAGGGTACAGCGGCACCCTTAACGAGACAAGAGCCCTATTTTAGCATATATATAGGGGAAATGGTGATCAAAACCAAGATCAAATAAGAAGAGGAGGCCAAAAGGTCGGTCAAAACATTGAAATGAGCTCAACAGACTAAGACAGGCTAAATTACTACTTGAGAGTTTTATAGGGCCACAATATACATATCTTAAGGTCTCATTAATCTATCCGAACAACTTTTAAAATTTTGGAATTTTTTTTCCAAAATTACCAATCTGTTCGTCAAACTATAAAACAAATTTATAGTCAAATTAAGGCTTATTTATGGCAGATTTAACCTCATTAGACTTTTGAAACTTTTTTAAAACTCTAAAAAAAGTCATTAATTGATGCGTCTTGTACGGTAAAGGCGGAACCGATCACGGGACCGATGAACGATTGGTGATTTTTTGTTCTTCGATTATTTGCAGGAGAAATGGTTTCGATAAGACGGTACAACATTCCATACAGTTCGTGCAACTATAGGTTTTTAAAGCCATTGACCGAATCACCTTAAGAAACGGACCTGTTAAATGGTCACTACGTTTTTGTAATTTGACACTTTTGAATGAACTACTTTTTCTTGCTGCTTTATGCTGATAAACTAATTGTGACTGATAATTTAGAAGCCCGCATTTTAAGCACTATTGACGAAATTAACCTGGAAGCATGCGTTTGGAAAGAGCATTCTCAGGCCATATGCCAGAAATTATTATTAATTATTAAATGCCCTGACAGTTTCCAATTATTAAAGCCAATGTTTTGGTAATTTCGTTGAATTTGTCGTGTTTAAATTATAAAAAGTTCTATGTCCGAAAAACCTCACCCGACAGAAGGATTTTCAATGGTGGATTGAGCTTTTAATTTTTATATAAAATCACTAATCTGGTTCAAGGTCTAGTTAAAAAATGTAACCCTAGTAAATGTTCCTATAATATTTAAAAACTTGTCGAGAAATCCTCCCACTTCAAAGTAAATTCAAAAATTAGAAGAAAATATTCCAAATAAAAAAAGTATGTATACGCCCCACATACCACAATTAACAAATCAAAAGACAATTCCACCACAACAAAAGTTAAGTTGTTCTCAACTTAAAGGAATAAGAAAAACAAGTCCAATTGGTATTTTATAACATCCTTATTTTTTTCTTGGAATCACTTATGAGATGTTTATTTATTTTTATTCAAGTCTTCATCCACACAAAATGAAATTAACTCCATAAACAACAGAAACTTGAAATGGATTCCAATAAAAAAAGAGATACCCACGTTCTTAATCTGCTGCTGCTGCTGATGCTAATGCAGCACTGACCCCAACTACACTTTAATCGCAACAAAACTATTTACTTCCCGTTTCTTGATTTGATTAATCAAAACCTCCAAAGAAGTCATTGAGAATATTTATAAAACTGCCTTCTCGTTCTTGCTGTCCAAGTCGAGGGTCGACTTTAATACCATACCACAAAAATTTTTTGTCACGACTTCAACAACGACAACGTCGAAAGAGCTTAAAAGAAAATTGAATCCGCCTACAATCGGCAGCACGGTGTCGGGCGTACTCAACGCACTCCTACTCACAACTTCATTGCAAATATCGCTCGCTTAAATCTTAATAGACACACTTCGCTGGTCAATTACTTAAGCCACACCATAAGTTGCACTTGAGGTTACTGTGTTACCCGAACAACGCGACGTTGAAAAATGCTTTCAGATAATTTCCAGTAGACATACAACAACAAAAACAAAAACTGCATCAAAAAGATCTCCTCTTTCCCGAAGAAGTTCAGAAGTGCAAACGGCAGCGGCGGCGTATACTCTCTCCTCAAGCGAAATAATCGTCACATTGTCCCGCATAGACCATCAGCAGTGACCAAATTCTCCATACTCCACGGTAACCTATTCCGAATGCTTCTCAGATTAATCATAAAAATTTCTCCCATTTAATAAGTCGAAGACACTCCTTTCGGACTTTAATGTAGTCATAGAGGCTCAGCTAGCCTCTGGGGCACGACCATAACTCGATGACGACGACAACGACAACGACGACGGAACGGACGACTTTAGCCATGCAAGACGATCCGCGCATTCGATTAATTCAATAATAAGCGAACATCTTTATCTTGTGTCCATGTCGCATAATCTGGAAGCACGTCAAGTTTGCTTCCAGCTGTAAATTGCATAACATGAAACTAGTACATCGCATCGACGACGACGATGCGACGGACGCACGGCAGTGGCGCGGCGGTGGCGTTGCACATCTTTTAGACGCAAATACCCTTCTGGTAGCGCAATGATTGACAGAAGGATCACTGACACCGAATGAGCATGTTGCAAACATAATTGATTAAACTGCACGCGCACAGCGCAGCCTAGCGTACACACGACGCGCTCACGACTCACGAGTCAACCACAAACGACGCGAATTGATCTCGAAGCGCGCGAACTACATTTCTTTCTCTCTCTCTATCTCTTTCTTTTTGATCGTCGTTTTTGGTTGGGCTGTCAGAACTTGCGGCTTAGTCGTGCGTGCGTGAGTCTGTCATCAGTCGCTGCTGAAACTGACACACAAGGAGATTTATTTATTGCATGGCGCACATATATGTCAATTTGTATAAATTAAGTTCTATGTTTGATGCCCGTCAAAGTACTACGAGTACATTATATCCATTAAGTCCGACCGGCACGGCTTTTCGAAAGTAGATTTTCTCATTCCCATTCTCTGGATGAATATTGGCCAGATCGCACTACTGCACCGACACGACACGACGACACGATAATGTCGGAACTTTTGATACTTTCAAGTAAAGTAGATCAACATTAATTACGTAGTATGTTGAGAGTGCATTAAAGGAAATTGAGAGATGTTTAAATTTATGTTTCTGTGACTTAACATTAAGAAGTGTCCTAATTTATGTTTTTAATTTTGTAATTACTTTTATAGTATCGCAAAATGCATCGTACTATACTTTGAGTATTCGATACTGACTTGTTTTTTTTCCTGTTTTGTTTCAGGACGCATTTACGGGAGTACTGATTTTGACGCAAATTTAACGTGAGTATTTTTGTATTTGTTTTTAATTATTCTTTAGGAAAAGCTAATCAATGAAATTTAAAGCTACATAAAGTCGAATTTTAAACAAAACTCTAATAAAAGAACGAATTTTAATAACCGACATTTCAAATCAGACGATTTTTGAACAGACAAAAGAGCCTGGGATGTGAATCACACTGATAATTTGCTATTGATGTTCTTTAAGATACTTTTGTTTCGCAATAATCCTGACTGAAATTTAAGGAACTTCAAAAAGTATACAATCAGTAATTAAAGTTAAAGCTGTTTTTCGTTAAGATGCTTGGGACGTTTAATCGATTAACTATTGATGGGATTAAAGTTTGTTGGTAAAAGTTAATTGAATTTTGTCTGAATTTTATCAAAAGGTATCAACAATATTTTGTACACGTTAAAATACATTTGAAAACAATATCTCTACTTTTTCTCAATATATTCGATTCAAAAATTAAATTTCAAATAGTTTTAGTAATATTTTTTAGAGTTTTCGATATTAAAAATAACATCAAATGTTAAAAAAGTTCTAGGTGACAATTATTTGTTCTTAGTTTTTTCTTTGTAATTTCGAATTTTCTCAGAAACGGATATTAATGCAATTTTCTCTTATTTTGGCATCTTTTGATACATTCCTCCAGAAGGGTTCTTTATCTCAAGAACTAATAAACCGATTTAAATCATTTTTTTTCTGAACAAGCTTTTATATTGGGAGTGTTTTTTTGGAAAAGCCATCCGTAGTACAGTAGAAATATTGCTGCGGATAGGGATTTGACTTTTATTTGAGTCAAAAGGGATCCATTTTATTCCTGTTTAACCAGGCTCTTTTACCGTTCGTGAGCCAACGCTATTCAGTTGCGTACCTCAAGACTTCAGGAGTCCTGGTCTACGCTATGTCTTCACCGTAAGCATGGTCTTCCACGCTTTCGCCTACCATAAAATGTACTACAAAAGACTTTTTGAGCTGATTGCTCTTCGTTCACGAGAACTAGTTGTCCAGCCAATCGACGTCTACTGAGATTAATTTTTGGGACATTATCTACTTCGAGATAGATTGCATACAGTTCATGATAGTAGAGTCTCCGGAATTTTCCTTTCTCACATAAGGGGCCAACAATTTTATGTAAGACTTTCCTCTCGAACGCGCCTAAAAGGTCGGATTGCCTTTTACTAAGCACCAAGGTCACAGACCCATATGTGAATACTGGCGAAAACCATCGTTCCTTACAGCTGCAGCATCTTAGAAATTATGGTAAAATTTCTGCATTTTATTTGAACATCGAAATCAATTTTCGAGTTTTTTTAACGTTGGTACGTTTGATAACTCCTTGAGATTCGACTTATGTGTTCGTAGAGTAGTGTCCAACATACAAAACACTATTTCGTCATTTTAAAACTCAAGATGAACTCTGATATTTCGACATAATGTCTTTTCAATGTATCTCAAAAAAATGTTTGCTAATTTAATTACTTATGTGCTTTTCCAATGACCTAACAACTCAACTTGTATTTGATCTTATTTAAAAATGCTTGTTTTAAATTTTTTTAAAGTCCTACAAAATTTTGTAGCGGCTCCGTATCGATTGTAGTATGACTGTCTTAGAGAATAAAATCTAAAAAGTATCTTGGCTGGGATGCGACCCACACTGGTAACTTCTCATCCCGTCTGTCGATTTGTCTTGCTTAAAAGTTTGTCTGTATGTATCAATTTTTACAAAATTTGCGTACTATTTTTTGTAGATTTTATTTTTTTATGAAAAAATGGACTGTTGGATTTTTATAAAAAAATTACTCAATATCGAAAACAATTTTCTGTGAAATAAAATAAGTTTATAGCCAATATTTTTAATTTTTGAAAAGATATTTGAGTGGAAAGTAAATGTTTACCAAGTTTTAGTATTTTTTTTTAGGTTTTTATTTTTTGTAAAAAAAACTGTTAATTCGATTTTTCTCAAAATTTTATCAAATGTTGAAAACAATATTTCTTATAAGTTAAAATTAGTTAGAAGTCATTATCTCAAATTTTTGAAAAGATATTTTAGTCAAAAATCAATTTTTACCAACTTTTGTTAAATTTTTTTTAGGTTTTTAATTTTTTGTACAAAAACTGTCAATTCGATTTTTTTCAAAATTTTACTGAATGTTGACAACAATATTTTTTGAAAGATTAAAGTAGTTTAAAGCCAATATCTCAAAGTTTTGAAAAGATATTTGAGTCGAAAATCAATTTTTACCAACTTTTATAATTTTTATTTTTTTAGGTTTTTATTTTTAGTAAAAAAACTTTCAATTCGATTTTTCTCAAAATTTTACCAAATGTTGAAAACAATATTTCTTATAAGTTAAAATTAGTTAGAAGCTATTATCTCAAATTTTTGAAAAGATATTTGAGTCGAAAATCAATTTTTACCAACTTTTGTTAAATTTTTTTTAGGTTTTTAATTTTTTGTACAAAAACTGTTAATTAAATTTTTCTCAAAATTTCATCAGATGTCAAAAACATTATTCATCGTTGCACAAAATTGTTTTGGAGATAAAATCATATTTTAGTCGTAAAATTTTCAAGGTGACAAATTTTTTTTTTCAGTTTTTTTGATTTATAAAAAAACCGTTAATTGGATTTTTTTCCAAAAATATATTTGTTTTGTATTACGTTACAATTTATAATATAAAATTTAATTCAAGTCTCTAGCGTCATTGGTTCATGAGATATTTAGGGTTAACCAAAATTTTCACCTTTTTTTTAAACTGCTGTGGTAAAAAAACCACCCACGCAATTTTCTTGAGAGCCCTTTCTGCATCTTTCTGCATTATTATCTGTATAACAAGATTTATTTGAAGTCGATATCTCTTCTGGTTCTTGAGCTATGGACGACGAAAAAAACGTCGCGAACGTACAGACGTACGGACGTACGAACGTACGTACACAGACACACGCACGCACAGACATCTTTCTAAAAATCTTTTATGTCGACTCTAGGGACCTTGAAACGTCGAGAAATGTCAAAATTTTCAATTTGACAAATCGGACCCATTACAATAACTTCCTATGGGAAGTTAATAAGAAAACTCAAAACTTACTTCTCATACTAGTTATCAACTTTGCTTAGTATCGAATCGATCTTTAAGTTGTAATCTTTTTTTTAATTAATTTAAAAGCTATGTAAATAAAAATATATTTTGATTTTGTAAGCTGACTCGACCAAGTTCTTTAATAATACATAAGCTATAATATTTGTTTGTTATTTAGCAAAAAATTAGTATCAACAAATATAGCGCCATCTGTTGCACGGTAAGATCTGCAAATAATTAGACCATAATCTACGAACGAACCCCTTTCCTTCAGTTCTGATTTCATTCAGCTTCAATTTAAAAAACATAGAAAACCTGACAACAAACTTAATATAAATTATTCCTGACATTTTTCCTTTTAACATATCTTTTTTAAAATGTTGAATTTAGTTCTGGCTTGAATAACGCTTAATTTTAACAATTTTGTAATTATTTTGAAAAATGTTCAATTTTATCACCTTTCAAATATAAAATCCCGACTGCTGTGGCAATTTCTCACTGTAATATTTATGGTATCTTAAAAATACAGAGCTACCGTCTTAATTATCTACATTTACACTATTTACACTAATAATAATATTATAAAGTGGAAAGATTTGTATTTTTGTATGTAACGAATAAACTCAAAAAGTACTGGACCGATTTTAATAATTCTTTTTTCATTAGAAAGTTACATTATCACTGGGTAACATAAGCTATATTTAGTACTAGATTACTATAGAAATCTTTAGAAATTCCTATTAAAACCAACCAAAGGTGTACAAAAAATTAACCATAAAATGTCTTTCATCGCATACGCTGCGAAGAGTTTTAATGATAGGACAAAAAAATGTTTTTTAATTTAGTGATTCATGGTTGTTTTAATTAGCATGCTTATAACTTCAATATCTGTACCTATTTATGTCTACCCGTGCGAAGCCGGGACGGGCCGCTAGTAGTATTATATAAAATATAAGAAATATTTGTTTTCAAATCTAAAGCTCAGAAACGGATCCACATATTTTTTGACTGCATATCAAAAATAATTGTAAGAAAAATTAAAATGAAAACAAAAAAAAAGTACGTATACGCCTACGTGTCACTTTTAGAAATTCACAAAAACCACTCCCTCACAATCGATTTTTGTTGATTAGGGCTCTAATTAGTTAGAACTTGTGAAATTCAAACTACCTTTACATTCAACCATCTGTTAATATTGACATAATTAAGAAGAAAGTGTGAACAGACCGAAATGTATATAGTAGTTTAAAAGTAGGTCTAGGTAGGTACCCTCCAATTGATTTGTGTTCGTCTTTCCGTATCGTTATCTACCTCTACGACGACGTTAAGGAAATAATATATCAAATTGATGTTAATTCTAATTGAAATTATGTCTAAGGTTAACATTTCTTGCCACAAAAAAAAAAAAATCAATAAAGCCTTCAATAAAAAGAAAAAGAAAACACTCTCACCATCTAATAGAATAAGGTAAACTTGAACAAGTAGTCATAAATCATTTTTTAACCATCAACTTAAAAGACGAGAATAATACCTACCTTATAGTCGGGATGTTTTTGTTTCATCCATCATACAAGTAAATACACACATACATATATACATATGTATGTATGTTTGTATCTTTAAGTCCTAATATTGAAACAGTAAATTTCTCTTTTAACTGTAAAAAGAAACCCAGAACAGAGATAAAACCCAAGTCACGAGGGAAGAAAAGAAACATTTACCTTTACCTTATATACTTTCCCTACCTCATAAAATCCCTCAGTTTCTCAAAGTTTTATAAGTTCAATGCCTAACCTCTCTACCATCGTTTTGACAAGGACATCTTGAAAACAAGGATCAGTTTTCACACATATGTATGTTCCTATGTAGTTACATGTTCATAAAATTTTATGTTTCTCAGAGTACGTACCTATCTACATCCAAACATCCAAAACGTACTGAAAAATAAAAGAACAAAATCATTTCCACTTTCAGTACACTTCCATTGCCTGTACTGTTGTATATACAATTTCTGAAGTACGATATATAACCACACTCTACTCAAAATCGTAACATCCTAGCCTTCAACTCGTACCTTGCACAAAATGGAATGTCATCGTGTATCTACAATATCCTTTTAGCCAGACCAAAATATACAAATACTATACCTATACAATCCTACATAAACGAGATTCTAGACTTAGTTATTCTGTGGTGTCACGCGCAAAGCATAATGTTGACACAAAAATGAACGAGTAACTGAATCGCGTTTTGTTTATTAATGAAGTAGAAACCATAAGCAACAACAAAACAAAGAAACAAAATAAACAACAACAAAAAAAATATCAACAAATTAGTCTCATGTATGTATAGAATAATTTTTGTAAAACGAATTCTATCGTAACTTGTAAAACCATACTTTTGTGTATGGAAGTTTTAAATCTTTCAAAAATTGTAATGACACATAAAAGGCATATGAATACGGAGGCATTATTTTGAGTCGTACAGACTTGATCATGTGAAAAACTAAGAAAAGAGTTAAACGTCAATGATTGTATAGCTATGATGGACTTGTAAAAAGATAATTATGGTCTAATTTGGGTTTATTAATAAGATTTTTTTTGTATTTTGCTTCTAATTTGATTTCTAAGTGGTTATAGTGGACCCAAAACACTAGTAAAACTTATTAAGAACAGTCTATAGATGTATTATCATATGCATTAGCGTGAGGTAGCCCAAATCTTATATGACCACTGACCACTTATAAGACATATTTGTCTTGTTTAACATTTTGTTGGTCTTGCTCCAGTCAGATTATTCATCTTCTTGAACATTAAAAGATTCTGATCTCTTAGGAATGTATTTTTAAATCCTTTTAAATTGTAGGGATTTTAAAAGGGTTTTCTTATAACGAAGGGTTGATTTTGAAAGCTCGTGGGGCCATACTTTTTCTTTTATCTTCTATCAAAATATCATCTTGAAAGTCAGTCACTTAAGACAAATCATCATGGCAAGTTACATCAAATTATAAAACCTTATTATCAAAATGGCTATTCTCTTGCAGCAACGGGCACATGGTCTTCCTTCCAAGTCGACTATTCAATGTTTAGTTTCCACATTTGAGTCCACACTGCTTAGTAAACAATCACTGATCACCCGTACGTAAACATCCAAAAAATTGTATTATTTGGTGTGGATTTTGGGCTGGAAACGTTATCGGTCTGTACTTCTTCGAAATAAAAATATTTATATACCGCTATAGCTCGATGATCACCAACTTCTTGTAGCCTCAGTTGGATGAAATGAACACCGAAGACATATGGTTTCAACAAAATGGAGCTCCGTGTCATACAGCTCAAGACACAATCGATATTTTGCGCTAGGGCTTTCATGGCAACACTTGGCTTTCAAAAGAATCTTGGGCAAGGATCAACGAACACAAACAGTTAAGGGCTCGAATAACTGCTGCACAAGGTGAAGAAATAAATGAGCTATAGTCCTCGCACCACATGAAAAAGAGAGAGGTTCACGGCAGTGTGCGCCGTGACAAGCGTAACTACATCAACGCATTGGCGCAAGAAGCAGAAGATGCTACAGCGGG
The DNA here is from genome assembly GCA_951509635.1 of Eupeodes luniger. Classification (NCBI taxonomy): domain Eukaryota; kingdom Metazoa; phylum Arthropoda; class Insecta; order Diptera; family Syrphidae; genus Eupeodes; species Eupeodes luniger. The sequence goes on from OX608074.1 coordinate 5,576,947, forward strand.
ACCGTTTACAGAATAACCAAGGAGATGACCGGAGCGCACAGCTCAAAGCAACACCTGGTGAAAGAAGTAAACAGTACTGTGATAAGTTCGGTGGGTGAGAAATTCAGAAGGTGGAAAGAACACTTTTCCTCCTTCTTTTTTTTAAACCGAGTGTTTGCAAACAACGTGCAGCCGATGCCTTCTGAAGCGCCTGAACAAACTAATCCTCGAATCCGCACCGCTCCTACCAGTAAATATGAGATCGTTGCTGCAATTAAAGCACTTAAGAACAACAAAGCGGTAGGACTTGATGGAATTCCCGCAGAGCTTTTACAAGCAGCACCAACGTCATCAAGCGAACTGCTTCATCCACTCATAAAAAAATCCTGGAATATCGAAAGCTTCCCCGATAATTGGAAGAAGGGAATTAGGAGATCTAACAAAGTACGAAAACTGGAGAGGAATTTGCGTTCTACTTGCCGTTGCTAAAATAGTAGCATATAGTAGTATCAAATGACAAAAAATGTGGAGAGAGAAGCAGAAGTTGTGGGGCTTAAAATTAATTCCGGCAAAATAAAAATGATCAGCCTCGGAATCTGACCATCCTCTCAAATAAATATTTCCTCGCAACCGGTGGAAAAAGTGGAGAGCTTTCAATACCTTGGAAGTATCGTCTCTATCGAAGGCGGAACCGAACAAGACGTCATCTGCCGCATCGGCAAAGCAAAAGCGGCGTTCGGTATGTTGTCGAAAATTTGGAGGAATAACTCTATCAGCTTAAGAACAAAGCTACGACTGTTTCGCACAAATGTCTAATATGTGCTTCTTTATGGGTGCAGCACTTGGAAGGTTAATTCAGCCATTACAAGAAAGCTGCAAACCTTCGTGAATAGATGTCTTCGTAACATTCTAAGGATTTTCTGGCCAAACCGTATATCAAATGAGGTCCTTCATAGAAAAACAGGCCAGGAACCTATAGACTCTATAATACGAAGGCGTAAGTGGCAATGAATTGGACATACGCTTCGAAAAGGTAACGACTGCATTGCAGGCCAAGCAATGCAGTGGAATCCACTCACACAAGAAGGAAGAAGAGCTGGACGACCGAGAAGCAAATGCCGCAGGACAGTCGAGGCGGAATCAGCGTCACTAGACAATAGTTGGAGGGAGCTGAAACACATCTCCGGAAACCGTACACGATGGCGCGTAGGCGTAGTAGAGGCCCTATGCCCCTTAAGGGGTTCCCAACGGACTTAATTGGTCTGAGGACCTAAGTAAGTAAATTGTAAGGCTTTCTTCAGTCACAGGTCTATGCAAAAAAAGCCACAAACCCCGGCGGCCTTTAATGACAACTAAATCGATGCCTTCAGTCAAATTTATCATGATTTATATAATAAAGTCATCGAAAACTGGCGTGTCACTCAGTGAAGCCACGGTGGCCATTTAAACGGTGTTATATTTCACACAAAATGTCATTAATAGGTCTATCGAATAAAAATACAACCTCAAACACAACTTGTTTTATTCAATTTTAAAATCGACCTGCCTTTAATGTAAATCCCTGTAAAAGAAAACTATACTGAGGCACTGTTTTTGGGTCGTACAAGCTTGATTATGAGGCAAACAAAAATAAAATTTAACATAAATAATTGCATTACTATGATGAACTTGTAAAAAGATAATTAAAGTCTAATTTGAGTTTATTAATAAGAATTTTTGTGTATTTTGCTTGTTACTTGATTTGTTAGTGGTTATGGTGGATCCAAATTACTAGTAATACTTATTAAGGGTACTCTGTACTTGTTTTATTGTAAACGTTAGCGTGACGTACATAGCTCAAATCTTATATGAGTTATAAGAATATTTGTGCTTCATTTTGTGTCCTACAAACTTGTTTATGTGGCAACTAAAATAATAAAGTTTAACATGAATAATTGTATTGCTATGATGGACTTGTAAAAATATAATTGAAGTCTAATTTGCGTTTATTAATACAAATTTTCTAGTGTTTTTCATGGAATTAGATTTCTTAGTGGTTAAAGTTGTTTCTAAGGACACTAGTAACTTTCATTAAGAATGCACAATTGATGTTTTATCTTATACGTTAGCGTGAAAAGCTCTCTCTTTGGATTAAATGTGAATTCATGCTTGTGGAAATCGATCTTCTTGAATTACAAGATTCTCATTTAACAGAAAACGCATTTTTATGTCTCAGAGTTATTTTAAATTTAAAAGTTCTCTCATTTGTATTTCCTTCCGTGTGGGATTTATATTTTTCTATTTATTTGCTTCAAGTTTAAAAAATGGAATATTCTACGAAACTAATATCTTATCCTTATAAAAATAAAACAAAAACAAAAAACCAAACATTTGTCTCTAGCACACATAACAAGGACTAAACGATGAAAAGACATAACCGATTCACTTGAAATCCCTAGACTCTGATGCCCCCTCCCCCCCAACTCCCACTCACTTGCGTTCGTTCGGCATACTTTCACTTAAGCTGCTGAATGTTATAAATCAACGGATTCAAGAAGCACTTCCACTAACAGTCCCATACTCCGACCACACCACCCCCTCAATACCATCTGCGCCTTTCCATTTAACCTTGAAATTGAGAAAGATACAAATAAGATACACGCTAACGAAACCAAAAACAACAATCAGCAGTAAAAGGAAAGATACAACAAAAAAAGATACAAAAATTTAAAGATATTCCTACTAACCCACATAAATTTTATTCTTACGTGTTCAATGTTTACGTGTTTTTGTTGCAGGAATGGAATTGTGTTGTTGTTTTTTTAAATATTTTTGTTGGTGTTTTACTCGTTTCGGTTTTTCTTATATATTTTATAGTAGCTCTTATTTTTTGTTCCCTCCTGTTAAAGTTTATAGATAATGCGTATCCCCGTGCGTCGGTCGTCGTCCGTCCGTACTTAACAACAAAGTTTATATTGTTCACGATGATCTTTTTTGTTGTTTGAAATTTATATGTTTTTATTTACCTTGTTTTGTTTAAGAATGCGTGAAACATTTAGTGAAACAGTAAAAATTTTTATGTATCTAATATACATATGGCTTGTCTTTTTCTTTTGGAATTTCAAGATGTTCTGATGTTAAATATATAAAAGATATGATTCAGTTTTTTTCAGTTTTTTCTTGTGTTTTTATGAAAATGTGTATTTTATTTATTATTTGATTAATTTTTATGATTTCTTTTACTGGGGGTGTTGAAGGTTAAAAAATTAGATACTTATGTCAAAATGACACTTGGATGCATTAAGAAATGTCATTTTAATTTATGTTGGCTATTAATTTAATAAAACGAAGAAGATGTTTATTTTATTTTTGGTTTACTTAGTGAGGATTAACATACATAAAATTTTGAATATTAATTAAAGTGCAAATATTTTGAGGAAGAATCAGCATTTAAAAAGTCATAGGTGATATACTCTTAAATGTTTTTTGGAAAATTGTTCCTTGCGATAAATTTCAAAATTCATTTGTTTCTTGTTGAACATTAATGGAAATTATGATTCATGTTTATAGTTTTAATTTTTTAATTAAAAATGAAATATTAGACTTTGCATCTGCAACTACAACAATTTGTGGTGATAGTGTCTCTATCAGATCAATTTACAAAAGATCACAATGCACTCCTTTTTGCTACGATCTGTTTTTGACCATCATTTTCTTTGAATACCTATTTTTAATCTTTTTTTTATTAGAGTCATTTTTATAACAGTTATTGTATCTCAGTTTTCCAATAAAAGAAACAAAATAACTTTATTTCAACGAGAATTATAGGGGAAATGACCCACTAGGTAATTAAGTTGCATGCAACTTAGAATTTCTAAGAGGAGTTTATCATGAAATTTAGCTGCCAGTATTTAATTTCTTAAATTTGTTTTTACGTAATGAATTGAGTTACTATTTTCTTGTTCAGTAATAATTAATATATTTTGTATTATTTAAGTTTTGAATCTCTATTTCTTGTTCCTTATTTTTGTCTGAAAATGTTCCGTTTTGACGATAAGTGATAAAAGCAAATATTCTTTTGCTTCTATAAAAGATTGAACAACATGAAATTTTTTAATTTGAGTTTTATTCTTGTTAATATTTTAAATTTTACTTTTAATGGAATCGAAATTTTATTTACAAATATTTACTTTTTTTTCCTTGGTCGTCAAAATAAAAACACAGTTTAATTCAATTATATTGGCGATATTTGTGGGTAAATTGCTTGGAAACTGGACCATTTTAAACTGGCACAATCAAACAAATTACAAATAATATTTTGTGTAAGCCGAATTGTCGAGATATATTTGAGACGAATTCTGGTCAAAATACTGTATGGATCATAACACAATAGACCATATTTTGAAAAACAACTTTTTGACCATCTCCCATCAAATCAATTTTTTTTAATTTTAAATTAAAATTAAAAGACGCTGACAATTCGATTTTTTAATAAACATCAAATTTTAAAAACAGTATTTTGATGAAATGAGTTCGCAGCAATGTTTTTAGTTGTTCTGCACATTTTTAAATACATTTTTGAAATACAAAATTTCAAGTTCTTACCAATTTGGTACAAAGCTTCGTGATATAAAATTTATTTGATGGTTTTAGCATTATTTTTCCATCGGATAGTTGCTTTAGTAAACAAAACACCCTCTGAATTTTGTTATACATATACATACTAGCTGACCCGGTAAACTTCGTTTCACCTACATCGTTTTCTTACAACCTTTTATTTGTGGTGACTGGTTGCATGTGAAAAATATTTTAGTTGCTTACTTAACATTTCAAACGGGAGCGTATCGGAATCCCGCTTTTTAATATCCCGTTTTTAAAAAAATCCCGAAAAGAAAGTTTAAACATCCCGTCTTCTAAAATACCGTTTTTTTTTATAATCCAGTCTTTTAAAATCTCGCCTCCACAATCCCGTTTTTTTTTATAAAATACGTGCATTAAACTAAATAACAATAGGAGTCAAAGGTTTTTATGTTAAATTAATTGACTAAAATATAATAATATCGTAATTTGTTTTGTTTTTACTGTATATAAACATTCATTTTTGTTTATAATATTTACTTTTGCACAAACAATATGCATCCTACAGCAAATCTACCTCTCCATAACGATTTTATCGCTTTCGTTGACTTTGTTAATTGATTTGAGTTTGCTTTAAAAGAATACTACTTTACTTTATATTCATATTTTTTGCTATGTTGTCGCGCGATTTTTAAAAATTAAACAACTAGTTTTGATTGCAAAATTGGGATAATAAAAAACGGGATTATAAAAATCGGGATTAAAAGAAACGGGATTACAAAAAGCGGGATTATAAGCAATCGAGATTATAAAAAGCAGGATTATAAAAAACGGGATTTTGAAATCGGGATTTTAAGAGACGGGAATATAAAAACCGGGATATTGAACCCAACACATTTCAAACATAACTAAATCCTGATTAAAAAGTTCAAAAAATTAAGCAGTTTTTCAATTCATTTATTTAAAAAAAAATATATTTTTTATTGATTGAAAAAATACATTTTATTTTAAGTGTTGTTGGTAAACTATTAATTTTTAGTTGCGTTCTTCGGAGCTTAGGTAAATATCGAATGGGTTGGGTTCGATATCCCGGTTTTTATATTCCCGTTTCTTAAAATCCCGATTTTAAAAACCCGTCTTTTATAATCCTGCTTTTTATAATTATATGCTTTTAAATTATAATTGATCGGGATTTTGAATAAGCGGGATTTTAAAAGACGGGATTTCAAAAAATCGGTATTTTAGAAGACGGTATTATAAAACCTTTTTTTCGGGATTTTTTAAAAACGGGATTTTAAAAAGCGGAATTCTGATACGCTCCCATATCGAGTTGATGATATTCCTACATGCGAAAAACACAAATATTTCAAATTAGTCTTACAAACATCCAACGATTGGCCTTGCGATTTTTTATGGTCATTGTGAGTGCCAAGCGTATCGGGAACTATAGTCAATTGAAAGCAAACGGCAATTCCTTTAAAATCATCGGGATACTTGTAATTAAAATTTAATTGTTGTTTTAATTACATTATTCATGAGCTTGTACACAGTCGACTTCGTTTCATATGGCATAATTGAGGTTGATTAATCTTACGCAACAAGATGATAACGGTATCAATTTTTAATTGTAAATCATGAGATGTGAATTCAGGTTATTCCAGCAAATTGAGAAATTCCATAGAATAATAACCCTCATCATCTTAATTTAAAACAGTATCGACCGAGTTAAAGGAAATCCGTCCAAGGATAAAATTTCGAATTCACGTGTTGAGGTCATCGTCGATGTATCTGTTATTTGCTGCAAATATTGCTCTTTCGCTCAGACAATTATGATTGTTAAACTTCTGAGTTAAGCAGGAAAAAAATATTGTGGAATTACCGGAAGAGTCTGATGAAAATTACCGGACAATTTAATCATAGTTCCAACAAAAATGTTTTGATCATCACGAAGATCTTTTGAAGTTCAATCTAGCGCCTCCAGCGACTATACTCGTATCTCTGTACATAAAGAACTAAATTTAGACTCTACTGACCTTGTCGAAAAATGACAAAAATGTTCAATTGGACCGATTAAAATAACTTCAATTGGGAAATTAAAACATTTGAAAAAAGTACGCATACGCCATAGTGACCCAAAGTGATTTTTTACACAAAGTTGAATGAAACAATTCAGTGCTATTTTTTGTCAGTTTAAAGCAAATATTGAACGCATTTAAGTTGAGCTGATGCACAATATTGGTGGTATTATTATATCAAACACCCAGAAGCTTCCGAGATCCGATTTCATGTGATGATGAGGATGATGATGGAAAATGTAATGCTATAGCCATGGTATGCTTTTTGGTTGGAAAAGCAAATCTCAAAGGGATATAAAGAATGCTTTATGTCTTCCTTGAATGTTTTGCGTTTAAAATACACGAAAACCATCGTTTATTATATACATATGTGTACACTACATATCTATGTATAGAAAAGCTTCTCTGACTCAAATTTTATATTTTAATTAAATAAAAAAGAAAATTAAGAAAAACTTTCTCTTAACAAAACAAAAATTAACATGTGAAAACCTAAAGTTCCAGTAATTCGTATTAAAGTTTTCTGTTTGGGTCTTTTTAATGCTAAAAAAAACATTGAATAAATAAATTCCTTATTTCGTACTTTTTAATTATTTACACAGCATAGGGATTTTTATACTTACAGAATCTGGTTATAAATTTACAATTAGTAAAGTTGCTTTGGATTTAAATAAAAATTTAAATATCCTTATTTTATGAAAGTGACTTAATAATACTTGAGCCTTTTATGTATTTCCATTAATCGAAGACACACATTGACACCAGGTACTTTTTCATTATGTAAAAATTAATAACATAAATTGATTCGCACAATTACAATTAAAGCATTTCAAACAGAATTAATTTAATGAAATCAATTTTGTATTTATTCTACCGCTGGCACTGTGTTGATATGTATACAATTTCTTTAATGAAATTAAAATATTGTATAAATAAAAGAAATCAATCATTATTCAATCAACCATTCAATATATTTCAATGTTATGTTGAATTACTATAATCGAATAAATATGTATTTTATTATTTGTTCATTCTCAAATAAAAAAGAAAAATATTGCATTTTGTTGGAGTGCATTGCTGATTTTTATTTCCTATTTGAATTTATTTATATATGTACATACAAATTACATACGCATAGGTTTATAAATTATTATGGTTTCCACTTCATTAAGATAATTGTTGGCCATGTATGGAGATTTAAAATTAAATCCGAACACACATAAAACAAAAACTTTTGATTCATTTCCACCAAATGACCTACATACATCAATATGGATTTCGAGAATAAAATTAAAATTTGTATCATTATTTTGGTTGGACTTAATTTTTCTGGACTTTTTTTTATATGATAATGGGAAAAATTATAAACCTGATTGATTTGCTAAAAAAACAATCCACATATGAAAATATGGTCATGAAAAAAGTGCGTATACGCCATATAGACCTTTAATTAATATACAGCAAAACTCATAGAATTCAAGTACGTAAGATAGAATGTGATTCTGCGTGTGTCCATAACTTTTGTAAAATGATTAAGTGCTATAAAACGTTCATTAACACTTCAAGACCACAAAATCAATATCTTTTTTTTTATAATTTCTTTTTAATGGTAAATGTAGGTAAAAAATAATAAAAATTGAAAAATGTGGTGAGCTCCTAAAAGCTTTTGATCCAGTTTATTATAATGCATTTGACATAATCTGTATATTCTACTGTAACATCATAATATAGGGTGTTTTTTTAAGAGATTGAGAATTTTAAATAAAATAATATAAGACAAAAATATTATTTGAATTATTTTTTATTACTGTAATATGGTGGATTCTTTCAAGGAATTTATTTGTACTTGAGATATATGGGAACCATTTGCCAAGTTTTGAGTTCATACACAATTTCAAGCTCCAGATTTTAATCAAACATAACGATAGTAGAGATATCGGAAAAAGTGAGACTGGGATAGTATAGGCCTAAGCTGAATCACGATTTGATTTGTCGGGTTAAAAAATTTGAAATTTCTCAACATTTCAAGATTCCTAAAATAACAAAAAATAAAATGTTTTTTACAAAAGCAATTTAAAAAAGAGGCTGTGATGCGACCCACGCTGATAACTTCCCATCCCGTCTGTTGATTTGTCTTACTTGAAATATTTACAAAATATTAATAACAATATTTTGTGTGAGATAAATAATTAGAAGTCAATATCTTTTTTTGATATAATACTACTTCAGTTGAAAACCATTTCTTATCAGTTTTTTTTTGGTTTTTGTAAAAATGTTTTCTGTAAAATTTTTCTAAGAAATTAATAAGAAATTACAAAAAAAATATTTTGCATGTTATGAAATAGTTCGATTTCAAAATCTATTTTTGCTAACGAAATTTTTATGTATTTTTATATGTAACGAATAAACTCAAAAAGTACTGGACCGATTTTAATACTTCTTTTTTCATTAGAATCACATAGGCTATATTTAGTACTAGATTACTTTAGAAATCTTAAGAAATTCCTATTAAAACCAACCGAAGGTGTAAAAAAAATTAGCCATAAAATGTCTTTCATCGCATACGCTACGAAGAGTATTAATAATAGGACAAACAAATGTTTTCTAATTGAGTGATTCATGGTCGTTTTAATTAGCATGCTTATAACTTAAATGTCTGTACCTATTTATGTCTACCCGTGCGAAGCCGGGACGAGCCGCTAGTTTCTTATGTAAACAAATACAGATTGGATTTTTCTAAGAAAATTTAGCCTAGAATGAAATCACTTTGAAGTCAATACTTTCATTAATTCACGAGATATCGAGAATCGAACATCAATGTTTACCAATTGTGTGTACTTTTTTTTTTGTAGATCTTAATTTTTATGAAAAAAAACTGACTTCCGAATTTTTTTAAAAATGTTGCTGAATGTCAAACACAATATTTTTTATTAGATAAAATTTGATTGAAGCCAAAATCTTAAATTTTTGAAAAGATTTTTGAGTGATACCGATTTGGTATCAATAAAAAAATCAACTATAAATAAAAAAGGAATAAATATTATATTTGTCACCTCGAATATTTTGCGAACAAAATTAAATGACGTTTGACACTTGATAAAATTTTTAGAAAAATCCAACCAAAAGTTTTGTAAGAAATAAAAATCTTCAAAAAATACTACATACATTTGATAAAGCTGATTTTCGACTCGAATATCTGGAGAATCAATGAATTGTCTTACCCGTAACGCATTTTTCTTAGAAAAATCAAAATAGTCATTTTTTAAACAATTAACTTTAAAAAATTACTCTTATTTGGTAAAAATTAGTTTTCAACAAAAATATAATTAGAAAAATATTGTTGGTAACCTTTATTTATTTTTGTTAGAAAAAATAAAACATACAAAATCAACTAAAAACTGATAATTGGTTTTTGACTCGAATATCTTGAGAACGAAGAAATATATTGACTTTAAACTTCTTTCATCCTATACAAAATGTTGTTATTAATATTTTGTACAACTTTTATTAATATCGATAGGCGGAAAACCCAAATTTGAAGTTCTAACTGTGTATCCCTATCTATTTTTTTTTAATTTTTCTAAGGTCCAACCTAAAAGCAGTCCAATTTTTTAGTACAAAATCTCAAAAATAGTCCGATAGATTTGTGTGTAATCTAATTCAATTTTGTTTCTTAACTTTTCTTTCTTCAATATGAAAAATATATTTTTGAATAACTCCAGACTTCTTCCCCCCCATGCAACAGTTATTTTATAAACAAAACGTCTAATTTTTGGTTGAATTTTTTAGAAAATATTATTTTTTTTCTAAGCTTGATATTTCAAAAAAGAGTCAACATTTTTGAACGAAATTTTAATGTAAAATGTATATTTACAATTATTAAAAAAATGCATCTTTCTTTCTAAAAAATTGACAAATTTTATATATACAAAATTAATTTAAAAAAACGATCTAACGATCTTCGAAAATAAAATAGTAAATTAAGTTGTTTTGAGAAATTAAGTTTCATTTCAATTTTTGAAGATAGAGTTATTTTGCAGGTATATTTTTAAACCTCACAATATACATCCTTTTTTTAAATACATTTTTTTGATACAGGAGGAAAAGAAGTATAAGATATCGGATTTCTAGCATATGTCTTCAGCGGCTACAAGATACATAGTCCATTCAATTAGTCCAATTTTTGCACCACTTTTTCCAATATTGACTTGCCTTGCTTTAGAGGTTGCTATAGTGTTGACATAAACCGATAGCCCTGAAAAAAGTAATCGAAAGGGTTTAAGTCAAGTCGAACGAAAAAAAGGGTAAGTTAAGAGAACCACTTCTGAAAATAAAATTGTTACTGAATTGTTTTTTAAATAAATTGACAAATGTCGTCGATATTTAACTGATTCATTTTTAGAAACATAAAATCAGTGAACTTGATAATTCTTTTTTCGTTTCGTAATAAAGAAAGATCAATGATTCCACAAACGTGTGAGATTATTTTTAAATGGCTTGAGGATTGTCCTTCCTCCACATACGGCAATTTTTCTATTTGACGAATCAATTTGACCAGAAATGAGCTTTATCACTGAACACCGTAAAATTAACTAAAACGCTCTATGAATATCGCGAGGAGAATTATTTCGCTTAAAATAAAATTCCTTTATTTGGAAGCGTTAATCTGGCGTTAAACAATTCATGGTAAAATGTCAAACCCTACTTAACAGAAATGTCAATACAGTTTAACAATTTCAACTATTTAATCATAGACAACAACCGTCGAAACTTGTAATGCAACTACAAAATTAAAACCCTCTACCTTCAGAATAGATAATTTTTACAAACCATACAATACTGAATAAAATGTTCGATAAAAATTACTTAATTTGTTTTTAACTTCGTATTCTACGGTTGCCCTTCCCAATAAAACAAAGTGTTTTATTTTTAAATAATTCTATCACACCACCCAAATTGTTAAAATATTTTACATTCTTAATTTTTAGAAGAATTCCTAGAAATAAAATCCACTCAATTTCTTGAATCAAGGTTGATTTGGTCTGATGGAGGTCTATAAATTATAAAAGTCATTTTTAGTGTCAAGTTTTTTTTTTTTGGGGGGGGGTATAATAAAACATTTTTCCCTTTTTATCTATTCTCATATCATTATATTAACTCGAAGGTATTAAATATAAATATTATATACACATAAATAAATCAAAACGCATAAATAAATTTTATTTCCACATCAATTTCAACCGCTGTCAACCTTAACCCAGACAGCTTATAAAGTTCGAAAAGTCCCTTTTTTCAAAACAAATAAAAATAATTTAGTACGTATCTCTATCAGAAGCAAATTTTATATAAGAATAGAATTATTTATTACCTAATTTCTGGAACAAAATCAAAATCTTTTTAAGCCAACCATAAACTTCCTGCCTCACCAAAATCACCAGCAACTCAAAGCAACACAAAGCGTATACAAGTTGTATTTTAATTTTATAATAATCTATAGGGGAAGCCAAATTCTTGTGTCGCCATCGCCATCGCCACAATATCGTCTCTGGGCTTAGATACTTGGGACAATAAATTTTCCATCATTCACATTTACTAAAAATAGAATGACAGAAAAATTATGAATTCAAGGTGAATCCATTCCACTCCACTGGAATTGGAATTGGAAATGAAAAGGCTATAGGTTGGCATTGGTTTTGGCATCATGGTCGACACAATATCAAGCTGGAGGATTCCCAAAATAAAAACAGAAATAGAAACAAAAATAACACAGAAACTGTCATTATTTGGAATGCAAAATTAAATACCCATCGTCATTGACTAATCTCACAATAAGTGGATTTACGACGACGCGACGCGACGTGACGACGACAACACCACCAATGCCGGTCTTCAGTATTCAGTGATGATGATGCCACCATGTCCCTGACCTTAGTTCAGTTGAATTCGATTGATCTCACTCAACTGCGCCTACATCCATAACCACCAAACCAACATTGAACGTCAGATGGGAGGCATCAGACTCTGAGGCACTCAAGTCAGACAACCAGCGACCAGCTGGAGTATAGATACCACATGCGGATGCCAATTGGATTGGTCATACTCTACCTCAGAGATGCAGCAAAAGATTTATCTGCGGGTTCTTTTTTTGACGAAGACATTTACAACACTCCAACTCAAGACTCCATGTGTGTACCTACACTTGTCATTCTCTGATGTTGGCAGGATCGATGTCTGAGTCGGAGTCTGCCTCCAATAGATGATGCTACGAGTAGGTACATGAGTCATTCAAAATTCTCCATGGCAATAAATTATGTCTCAAGTACCTGTCAGCTATAGTTGGAGGAGGGTGTTGGCGATGGTAATGGTTATGGTTATGGTGATGGTGATGCAATCAGCTTTAAATAGTGCAGCCCATATACCCACTCTCCTGCTATACTCCCTTTGGTTGCATCGGAAAATTGTATTCCAGAGGTGGTAGATTGGATATGAGGAGGACGAGGCTATACAATATTATAGCTCGCACAAAGATAACGCCATTAGAAGAGGCATTAAGTTGATGGCTCATTTACTTAATTAGAACAGCGAATATATAATTTGATGTTAAATGTATAATACCCGATATAAAAGAGTGACTATAACACGAGTGACGATGAAGTTGCTGATGATGATGATGATGGCAATGATGATGAGATGACGATACTCTCTGGAGGCTTGATTTGGAGGAAATTGAATTGTGAGAACGGAAGATATTCTTAGACATCGTCACGTGTCAGACTGTGAGTAGGTGTGAAAGTTATTTGAGATTGAAATTGAAAAACTGATAATTAGATGCAAATGGTTTCTTTTTGTCAATTTTATTCCCCACCGAACTCCTGAAAAAGGTGTTTCTTTTTTATATACCATATAATTTCTATTAAAATGAAAAAAAGTTATTTTTAATAGAACCTGATTAAGGGGCGAAGACATTGCTGTTGCTTAAGGAAATAATTGTATTTTAAATTAATCTAGTTCACACATATTACCATAAACGAGATTTTAATCGATAACGAAAGAATATAAACATTTTACGATTAAATAAACATTTAAATTTAGCTTTAAAATGGATATAATGGGAGTGTCATTTTATGACTTTAAGAAACGGTATTTTGTTTGCGTAATTGACTTTAAATGTTTAATTAATTTTATATGGTATTCATACAATAAGGAGATAGTTTTTGTTTTAGGAGGTTTTAATTTCAAATAGGGTAAATAGTGGGTTATTTTGACCAAAAGTGGAAAGATAATTTTTATGCTGAAAGTATGTATCATTACGTTTTTTCAATATGTTTTTGAATACATTTAATATTATCAGAGACACAGTATGAGCATTAGGAAATGAGAAAGGGGTTGCAAAGGAGATGTCAGTGCACATTGGTTTTGAATTCTTAAACATTACAATAACAGGAAAAGACAGTGTGGTAAAGAATTCCACTATCACGTAGTACGGCTAAAGAACGAATATTTGTACTTAACAGTACGACCGAAGTTGCACTCAAGGGTAAACTAATAGGAATTCCTAGAATCTCAACCATTACGGTTGAACCTTTTAAGGAAAGGAATGCAACTGGCTGTTTTACTAGAGCATAGCATTTTGTGAAATTTTTAACGACATAGCGTAAGTGGATTAAAAGTTGTAGACAGGAGATCATTAATAAAACTAAGAAAAAGTGTAGGTGACAAAACGGAACCCTGGGGTACATCAGCATTTTGTTTGTAAAAAATAAATAAGGTGGCGCAACAGTCCGTTGAGAACTAGGGCCTAGTGACTTAAGACTGTGTACGAGTAATGTTGTCAGGAATGGAGGTTACCTACAGTTTTAAGCCGAATCCGAACGGCTAATTTGAGAAAGCACTTTTCACGACAAGAATTACTCTTGGAGAATTTGTCAATTCCTCGCAGGAGGCAGTACCCGTGAAAAAAACTTTAGATGGCACAGGCAGGGATCGCACCCCTAAGACCTCTAGCATGACAGTCCAACGCACTAACCATCATGGCACGGGTGTTTTTGGTTGGACTTGAACTCAACCTTTTGTATTAGATGGTCCGAAATTAATTTCGAATCCAACGAAGCAGGGATTCAACTAAACCGAAGGCACTCATTTTTGATAAGAGGGCCTGATGCCATATCCTATCAAATAATTTTGAAACTAGGCAGTGGTAATTCTCAATTTGAAATGGCCAAAATGTCATGAATCAGACTAAAACTCATGGAAAATAAGCCGTTTTGATGCATCAGGGATTTACCAATGAGTGGTTTCATTTTAAATAATCCACTACTAATTCAGATTTCACTTTTGAAGATGTCATATTTTTACATTTTACAAGTATTAATAACTTAGCCATTACTAGAAATGAAACTATACTCGCTTCAACTACGCCTTGAAGTTATTCATATTTACTATAAAAATAGCAACAAAGTAATCGCAATTTTTTAAATTTCCTTACAATGTTATTTCTTGAATTGGTGATCAGAATTTTCCGCCGATATATTGTGATTTAGCAGCTTTAGTCTATTCGGTCTTTGGAGTCACGTTTAAGATAGGTTCTATGCCAATGATTTATATTCGATTTAAGACCTTAAAAATGGAATTCGTGAAATTATCGAATTCCATTTTCTCCTTTGCAATTATATAATTATCCATTATTTTCTTTTTAAAAAATACTTGAACTTTTCTTATATTAAAATGGAACTTCTTATTGGAAAACTCTCTACTTTTAGTAGTATGAAAATGGCTATTTTTTTGTCAAATAATCGTCATTAACGAGAGGTGTTGATTTTAAAGCTCTAAAAAATTTGAGAACCTTAAAAGACGCTGAATAAGAAACATTAGCAAAATAAAAGATTGCATGTGCCAAGAACTTGGTTGTTTTATAAATTGAAGCCAGAAGGTGTATTCATTTTTAACCTTCTGGAATCATCACTAGGAAAGTTATCAACATCAATTGATCCGATTGAACTGAGAACTGCTTGAAAAATGATCCACAATACGAGCAGACGCACAATATAGGCATTCTACAGCCCCATGTTGTAAAATCCTTTAAACCTATTTCGAAATGCTCAAATTTATATTCCCCAAAAGATAAACACTTTAACTTTTAAAGTATTTAAACTCTACCACAAAAATGGGACAAAGTTGCAGCGAAGTATAGAAAATACTAAGGCCCTGTGCACACTTGCGTTCTTTTAATTCGCAGAGATGCCTCGATGCCACAATAGTTCAATGCACACAATTGGCAAGAATCAATCTTTATTCTCAAGTTCATACTTAGCTTGCAGCAATAGAGGTTTATAAAAAAAACAAGTAATTCTTGTGTATCTTGTACATTAAAAGATGTTTTTAAATATAAGTGGCGTAGCAATCTTTGCGAGATATTTTTTCTAAAAGAATGACGCCCGATTCCACAGCTAAAACGTAGATGTGTGTCTGTCACTCAAGTGTGCACCGGAACTTATGTAGTTATGCACTCCTTATTCACTTTCGAGGTTAACAATTTTTATACTACGTTTCCACCGGGCACTAAACCGAGATTTAGCTAGATTTGTCACAAATCTCCTTGAAATCTCGAAGATTTACCATACAAATTTTAATCTCCTCAAATGAAGATTTCAAATAAAACTCATTGAAATCTACTTGGAAACATTAGTTTGTCAAATCAAACAAACTTTTTTTTCGGAGAATAATTATTGAACCGACCCATTTAAACGCCAATTTCGTTTACTGACAGATGGAAATGTCAACAAAAACTATCTGTCTCACTTCCATATGACTCAAATTCAAAACAATTAACAACTTTCAAGAAATCACAGACGAAATAAAATGTAAGTATACAAAAATAATAAATATGTACAAGAATATAATAAAACTAATTACTTACAGATGATGAGTGAACAAATACATATTTTTTTTCTTTTCGAAAGGAGAATAATTTGAAGTTTGGTTGTTATGACATAAACCAAACGTCAAATTAATCTCCTTTTCTTTGGTGGAAACACCTCATGATTTATTTTAAATCTCGGATTATTTTTTGATGGAAACGTACTATTAGTTAAAACTCTTCGCATTTTAACTTCAAGTTCTGCCAATTAAATTTTGTTTATGAACTTGACCGAACTTTGAATTAAAATTCATACAAAGTAAACGAACAGAACTAAAGTATGCACAGTCCTTAATTTCGTGATGGTGTCATCTTTTTAATACCCCATTTAAGACTTAAATTAAGTCCTCAGTGGCTTTTTGAATCGTAGTTAAATAAGAAATAAGTGGTTCTGATTATACGATGTCATAATGTTCATGTGCGTTAAAAAAAGATTGTCAAAAATCGATTTAAAATTGCGAATACAGTACACAAGTATTTTCTTCTTGTCTCTGTGTTTCCGGTTACCATATTGGATATCAAAATCAAAACATTAAATTCTCTTTCACTGACATTCTATAGTGGGATGTTTTAAATATCACATTAAAACAAACGACAGAAGGGAATTTCAATCGTGGCGTGGGTTGGGTTGGGTAGTATGCCAAGACGAGAAATATTTGACTGTAGTTTAAAAAGCAAAGAGTTAAGCTCCTCCGTGTCAGGATGTTTGAGTGGGTGGCAAAGCAGGCAAGTTCTCTTTCCTTTCAAATAACACATGTTTTAAATTCCTTAAATTTGTATTTCAATAAAGTGCTCTGTTATTGATTTTTTACTCAGCACGTTTTGCACAGACATATACGACTAGTTATGTTTACATATAGAAACGAGAAAAACATGAAACAAGCTTATTTATAAAATTGCACGCATAAACCTTTTTAATGCGTATATTAGAGGACACTATATAGATGTCAGTTTACATTTTCTTTCTGGTTGAACGATATATATGCAATATGAATGTAGGCTTGCCAGAGTGGGCTATTTATCGCAGATTAGGCTATCTTTTTCCAAAATGTCCGACAACAACTTAAATATGACAGAGCCACAACAAATAATTGGACTATAAACCCAATTATGGGCTAAGATAGCCCAAATCTAATTTTGGGCTAAAAATATAATCTTGAGCTTAAATAGCCCAAATCTAATCTTGGGATTAAATGCCCCAAACATTATTTTGGGCTAAAATAGCCTAAATTATATCTTGGGCTTATATAGCCAAAATATAATATTGGCATAAATTAGCCCAAATCTAGTCGTGGGATAAAATAGCCGGAATATAGTCTTGGGATAAAATAGCCCAAACACAACCTTGTGATAAGATAGCCCAATTATAACCTAATCTTATGTTGGGCTAAATTGGCCCCAATCTAATCTTGGGCTAAAATAGTGAAAATCTTATCTAAGGCTAAAAATATAATCTTGAGCTTAAATAGCCCAAATCTAATCTTGGGATTAAATAGCCCAAACACAATCTTGAGCTAAAATAGCTCAAATATAATCTTGGGCTAAAATAGCCAAAATATAATCTTGATATAAAATAAACAATCTTTAGACTTATTTTAATAAAAGGAAATGATTGTGATTAAAGTGATGATTGGGCTACTTTTGGGCTACTTGTGGGCTACTTTCAAATTCCTTCGATTTTGGGCTACAAATATTTTTAAGTTGGGCTCGTTTAACTAGTTCAAGACATGGTAACCCTGTATAGATGTGGATAGCGTATGGGTTAAGTTGCGCCACTTATTTGCAAACCTCCGCTGCCGCTGATGATGATGATGATGGTGGTGGTGATGTTGATGGTGGTATGTATAGAGCAATAGAAATGTGGTGGTGCTTGTGTAAATCTCAGAAATTAAAATGCCATTAAAGCTAGAGAGATGGAAAGTAGTGGCGGTGAGGGAGGTAGGTAAGGCGTGAGTTAACGCGCTTTTCTAAAAGGTTCAAGTTCAAATTCAATGTATGTATGTATGTTTATATGTTTATAAAACACCATAGGAATCTACGTTAAACATTTCCAACATCATTTTGGTGGTGAGAAAAATTTAATTATTCATTTACTTTATGGCTTTATGAACGTAATTTAGCGGTTTACTTATGAAGGAGAGCAGGTTGGCTGATCCTTGATGTTTTTGGAGTGACGGTAATTTTTGTTCATTCTTTTTTCTTCCTGCTGTGGCTTGTCAAAGTAACAACAAAAAGAGTCTTTTGTGGGCTATTTGTTGGATTAGTTTATCGTTTATATTTGGGAGTTTGTTTATATTTTGGTTTTGAAATGTTTATATTTTTAGGAACTAAGCTGTTTTTGAATGAAAAAATAGGATTATATTTTTATAAGCTTATTAAGTCAATTTTTTGAAGCACATCAGAAGTGGTTGTGATAAATTTACATTGTAAGTATTTGTTTTTGGAAAATGTTCCCATAAAGTGAGAGTGTTTTCTGTGGAAAAAGAAATCAATTTACCTTCAAACGAAGGTACATGTACCGAGTTGCAACGAATCCTTGAATACCTGAAATTTCTAGGAACTTTGAAATTTGTATCTGTTTCATTTTTTGAAAACTTTAGTAAAAGTACATTGCATTGAAATGTTGGTTTTAGTATTCATCAGTGACGATGTTTCATTTTATTTAATGTTTTCTATTTTATTTAACTTCTTTTCAATTGAAAAAAACAAAGTTGACACTTTCAATGATAGGTTTCTTTGGAAAGGCTTTGTTATTCATTATATATGTAGGGTAGTAACCTTTGCATCAGAAAAGTTTTCTAATTAAAATATTCAGATGCACTTAAAATGTTTTACTTTTCTACTGTATATTAATTGTGTCATAATATGTGAACTAAATAAACATTTGCAGTTACTATTTAAAATTTTAATTTTTTTAATGTGTTTTGGAATTTTTCTAAAAATCTCACATATTGAAAGAAACCTTAATTAAAAGGCTTCACTTGAAATTTTCATAACAATCAGTACTTTCGGGAATAGATTCAAGAATCTGAACTCAATATAAAATGTGATATGGAATATTCAAAAACGGTTCATGATCGATGGAAAATAAAATAGTTTCGTAAAAGTTGTTAAGTCGAGAAATAGTTAGGACAAAACGACGTAACGCACGGCTGGGACGAAGATTAACAGATTTGAACTAAAAGACGCTTTCAAGGCGAAAACTAACACTTTTCCTGATTCTGGACGAATATTAACACGATTCAGAGTTCTAGGCATGTATTTGTCAAAATTATCATTTTCCTTAACGAAAAATCAAGCGCTTTATTCAACACCCAAACATCTGTAAGTTTTCGTCTAGAAATGCGAAATACTCTAGTTTGTTTTCGCCTAGAACTCTCAACCGTGTTAGTATTCACCTAGAATCATGAAAAGTGAATATTATTGAGTACGCCCGCAAAACTCATATTTTTGTGTATAAAATAATTCATTTATCTGACGTTGTATTCTAGGTAAGGTTAGGTTAAAGGGGCTGTCCATGATGGAATAGGACACAATTAGGCCAGTTTAATGGCCCATTGTGATGCCACATGAATCTTGAGGCTTTCTCCGAAGCTCAATGGAACCAGTTTGAGTCCCTTACGAAACGTGAGAGGCTGCTGATATGATTTAGATCGTTATAGAAGAATTCTCCTAGGTAATTCTTGCGTTTTTTAACTAGAGCAGGGCATGTACAGAGAAGGTGAAAAACTGTTTCCTCTTCTTCCTCATCCATACAGCTTCTGCAAAAGTCATTTGAAAATACGTCTAGCCGCGTGGCGTGCTTTCCTTTTAGACAGTGTCTTGTTATGACACCTATTATCGAACTTATATGCGATCTGCTTAGAGATAGTAAACACCTTGATCGCTTGAAATCTAGTGTTAGATGTGATTGCAGATGTGTCCACTTTGTTAAAGGCACCTTCGATGTCAAGGAAAGCAACCATAGTGAACTCTTTATGATGGAGGGAATATTCGATGGTGCCTACTAAAGTGTGTAACGCCGTTTCCACCGATTTATCTTTACAGTAGGCATGTTGAGACGAAGACAGAAGTCTTGTATCAATACTTTCCCTTAAATGGATATCAATCAATCTTTAAAAGGTCTCAAGAAGGAATGATGATAGACTTATAGGTCGTAGATCTTTAGGTTTTACTTGAGAGCATTTACCTGCTTTGGGTATAAAAACAACTTTAACTTTTCTCCATGCCAAGGGAATATGGACCAGGTATAGACAGTTGGTAAAAATCGCCTAAAGAATTGGTGCAATTATGTCCAAAGTTTTTTGTAATTCGGCTGGTATTATTTCATCTAGTCCTGCAGATGTAAAAATGGTTTGAAGCTGTTGAAAGCCCATTGTAGCTTGTCCCTTGTGATCAGACCTTGTGGATATGTTGTATTGGAACTTGAACGAATTCTATCGTTACAAGTTGCGGTTAGAAAACTACCAGGAAAGTGAGTATCCAGTAGTAAGTTCAGCGATTCATTACTTGTATTTGCCCAGGAGCTGTCTGCATTTTTCAAGCAGCTTGGCATCGCTGGATTATTTAAACGAATCCGTAACCTGGAGGCTTCAGAAGTATTCTAAACATGGTGTAAAATAAATACCATAAAGTATCCTAGAAAAATATTGTTAATGTGTACAAAGATGGCGCTTCCTGTATGTTTATACATCTGGGGTTTCTATTTCCATTTGGCTTCACTAGAGAGAGAGTCTTATGCATCATCTCTAATAAAATAAAACATTAAGGTCTATTTTCTGCAAGGAAGCTTAATCTTTGAATAATTCAACAAAAGACCAATATGTTACAGCTTACTGGGTGAAAAATTGGCACATAAGTTTCTATCTTGGATAAAATATGTTTATGTTTATGTTTCCAATAAACTTCTCTTAAAGCCTCAAATTCATTTCATGAAAAACTGTGTTAGTAAATGGATTTAAAATCTGTCCAGCTTCATATCACCACCATACCTCCTCATCAAACCGATAGAAATCTAAGTACTCCTATGCATTTCGTCACTTACCATTTCACATATAGAAATCCATTTCGAAATAAGTTAAAAGCTCTAAACCTGATACTCTCTCTCAATTTCTGACTCTACGCCCACCCTCGTCCTAGAATAGAAGACTATTAGCAGATGTTGAATTATTTTTACTTCACAGCAGAAACTTCCTGGTTTTAATACTAAACAAGCTACAAAAAGAGGATGGGGATGGTCCCAAAAGCAAAACAACAACAAAATACCAGGAATTAAGTGAATTTAACTATACGAACCGGATCCAAATGTTATAGCTAACTTTCTGCAACAATGAAGATAGCACTTCAATTTATTCTCTCTCCTCCCAATTCCAAGAGTCCCCCAACAATATACCAGACCACCACCTACCTACCTAATGGAAATTGAATTTTCTTGATTTTATTTAATGACGTTTGACTTTTAGGATTTCCTTCATTGTGCTATCATCATCAGCAGAGCAAACAAAACAAAACAAAACAAAACAACGAAACATAAAATGGAAGGCGTCACAGTTGTACCATCACACATTATTTTATCTTATAGTAGGACATACATTAGCGTCGCGTCTTCATCATCATCATTATCTTCGAAGCACTAGGCGGAAGCAATGACAAACCATGCACTGCACACCCTCTTTATTCTAGAGTATGTGCTCTACAATCGTGAGCCAAAGGAACCTCCAAAGCAAGAAGCTCTTTCCTCCAACTCCAGCACATGTGTAGAATCCTCCTGTTGTACAACACCTATCTGACACCGAACACACTCGTATAACCAACTCCTCCATTGTTTAAAAGTTATCTGGGTGTTTCCACCTTTTTCATGTTCAGAGCTCCTTGTGGACACCTAGATTCCAGAACAACACAATTCTTGTGTTTCATGTCAATAAATGAAAAGGAACCTTATTACTGAACCAAAACAGATTGGTTCTACATAAATTTTAACACTACAGGTTGTACATACTTTGGTACGTATATCAACCTATATAGGGTTTCACAGAAGACGGAAGTAATATTTTTCCAGATAGAATGAATCTACAACGTGACCTGGTCAAGTTGAATCACAGCACAGGGACAACAACGACGCACGACGACGAGACGGTGGTGGTGGTGTGTTAAACTTAATTTACTCTTCCATCGAATGAACGTCCGTCCGTTCGTTCGTTCGTTCGTCAGTCAGACTTGACCAACCAACCAACCTAGATCACTGAATCACGAGGACGAAGCAACGATGACTCTTCTTTGAAACACTAAATCCGGAGCAGGATAGTATAGAATTGCCTATAGGCGTGATTACCGTTATTCACATTGTTCCCCCTGAACGATGGTGCATATCTCTTGTATTTGGATAGCTATACCTCAATGACATGAGATTCGTCGTTGATGTAGCGACATCTTTATGACGAACGATATATGAAGTGCAATAATTTGATTTCATTGCATTTGTCCAGACTCTAGACTCCAAGCTCTAGAGTGAACATAAACCAGCTTATTCCTTCGTCGTTGTCGTCGTTCGTCACAAAACATAAATCAAAACCTAGATAGAAGATGATTTCTGATGTGTAAATATATGAATGCCTTTTTTGTGTGTGGGGGGGGGGGTATAAAGTGTGTGTCTCTGTCAGTGGCTTTAAGTCAAGTGTGATGAATGATTTCACTCTGTGAAGTTTCTGGCATATAGATGGCGGTATACGAGTTATGTATGTTCTTTGACTGTGACTATGAATGCATTTGACTTGAAAAAGAATTGTGTAGATATTTTTCCTTCTTGTTATTTTTGTGTGGAATTGAATCACGTAGGAGTGGCACGTGAAGATTACAATTTAAAGATTATAACTTACTTTTCTTTTGTAAAGTGTGTTTTCTCAGAGATATGTGTCTAACAATATTTACAGATGTTTGAATTTGTATTAAATTTGTAAAAGTGTTAAGTGTTTGTTTTAAATCGTAAGAAGTCCATTTTATTTTTATAGGTTAGGTAGCAAAGAAGGACAAAATGTGTAGTTCAACTAGGTTAAAGAAATGTATTTACATATTTACAAGTTTCTGAGGTTATAAGCCAGGTTAAATGGAAAGAAAAGGTTAGATTAGTTATAAAGTTGGTAAACTGTAAGATGTTAAAGGTTATTAAGTTCTTAGTGGATTTATTTCTCTGTAAAAATGTACCGCTGGGAAGTTATGTCCCGCAACTTGATTTAATGTTACACTAAGCGCCACCAAAATGTTGTCAAAAGGTCAAGTTTTGTATTAATATAACGTGTGCTGAGCTTCAAATTTTTATTTAGACGATTTTGCTTTTTTTGTATCCCAACAGAGCCTAAACTGTCAAACCAAAAATTGAGTTGCTTGTTCCGTTCATTGTGTTCAGAGCTTCGAAGTTTTATTATTATTATATTTTTTCGTTCAGAGGACTGTTTCAGAGTGTTCGGAGTGCTGTAAGTAAAACGCTGAACACAACATATTTCAAGCGTAAATACAAATGCTTGAAACAATTCAAATTGCCTAAGAAGTAGGTTGTTTTGACAAAGGAGTAGGTCTTGTTGATGTAAATATAAGGCTCCACAAAAAATAGTCTAGAGGCGTTAAATCGTACTATCTAGGCGGCCAACTGACCGACCAAAATGTGAAAGAATCTGTTCAGCGAACTTCCTTCTCAATGGATATATTGTTACGTGTGCTGCGTGGCATGTGGCACCGTCTTCTTGAAACCAAAATGTCATCCAAACAAACTCTTCCTTTTTTGTATAAAAAATGTTTGGTATCATCGTACGACATGGCTTACTACAGGGTTTTTCAACAGAAACGCTACGAAAGTAGAGCGCGACAGGGACAACAAACTACGCCATATTTCTTGCCGCTCTTTTGACATTTCTCTTTAGTAAGGTATGCCATTTCATGATGGTACGAGCCAACAACGAGTCAAAATTATTAAAATTTACTTCCGAAATTTGGAGTTAGTGGCCTCAACAATAAGAGCGCTACGTCCAATTTATGGTCGTCATAATCGTCCTAGCAGATTAACAATTGAGCGTTCAGTGGAAGAATTTGAATCCACAGGCACAGTACAAAATGTTCCCGTGCCAGTGAGATAAAGAAGTGCTCGTTGTGTCAAGAATATTGCTGATGCTGAGGCTTCAGTTGCAGAAAGCCCAAATGTGTCTCTCACACGTGCGTCGTTCTCAAGCGTTGGGCATTTCTGTGAAGTCGTTGTGGTGAATTTTGCGAAAAGATCCTTACAAGATTTAATTGACGCAACTCAAGCCGTTTGATCACAAGAAGCGTCGTATGTTCGTGAATTCGGCTAAACAACAACTTGAAAATGATTCGGATTTTCATCGAAAAATCATCTTCAGCGATGAGGCTCATTTCTGGCTGAATGGCTTCGTCAATAAACAAAATATGCGGTATTGGTCAGGCAGAAATCCACACGTACTCCATGATGAGTCATCAGTGCATCCCGAAAAAATTACGGTTTGGTGTGGTTTATGGGCCGGCGGCGTCATTGGGCCGTACTTCTTCCGTGATGATTAAGACCGGCACGTTACTATGAATGGGGATCGCTACTGTTCAATGATAACCGAAAATTGTTGGCCCCAATTGGATGATATGGACTTGGAGGACATGTGGTTCCAACAGGACGGCACCACAAGCCACACAACGAATGTCACAATCAATTTATTGGAAACCAAGTTTGGAGAAAGTGTTATCTCACGAAATGGCCCAGTCGCTTGGTGGACTCGGTAGTGCGATTTGACGCCGTTAGATTTTTTCCTGGGGGCTACGTCAAGTCTATGGTCTATGCCTAGAAGCCAGTGACAATTGATGAACTTCGTACGTCGTACGAATATCGAACGTGAAATTGCAGCAGTATCGGCCGATTTATGCTTGAAAACCGTCAAAAATTGTTTTCAGCGTCTGGCAAGAGTGCCCGTGGTGGCCATGCAAAAGAAATCGAGCTCCATTCATAATGGCATCGAACGTACTTTCACAGGAATAAAGAATTTCATTGATATACAAAACCGTTGTTGTTTTATTTCAAAAAAAAAACTTTTGTAGCGCTCTTATTGAAAACCCGATATATTCCCATTAACGTTGTGATTTCCATCATCTTTGAAGAAACAGTGAAGACATTTCTAGTCCTTGCAATTCTTCCCGCTGCTGTTCGCTCAAAATACGGCAATTTTTCTTGTTCACATATCCATGCAACCAGAAATGAGCTTTGACGCTGAAAACAATTTTTCGATTAAAAAAAAGTGGATCTTCAGCCAACTTTTGAGAAGCTCAAAAATTCGGTCGTTCGGCTTCAATGCTTTTAGCAGCTGTATTCTGAAAGGCTTTACGAGTAAATTCTTTCGGAAAATTTTCCACGAAGTGGAGTAACAAGGGCACCGAATCGATAATTCACGGTCATAACTAATACCGGACTATACAACTGCGATATTTACCTCAAATCAAACTCTACTTAAACGCGTTAGTGGTTTAATGTCCACCAATATAAACTTGACGTGAAATTCAGTCACAATATTCCGAATAGCGAATAGTAGGTCGGTTAAACTGACCATAAAATGAAAGAAGCGCGTGATGAACTTTCTTAACAGAGCACGCATCTTGATACTAAAATTCAATAATTTTCAAGCTTTGTTCATATCAATACATTGTTAAATTATAGACCAAACTGAAGATGTTTGACAGTGAAAAAAAAACACTAAACGAAATTTAGCTGTCAAAACCAATGTTTCCAAGAAGAAAATAGCAAAAAAATCGCCCATTACTTAATAATGAGAAAACAACAAATTTTAGACTTCAAACGGAAAAATTCTTTCATCACGTTCATAATTTTAAAATATTATTTTATTGAAATTAGTTTATCCGTCAATAAGAATTCTTAATTTTCAAATAGACTAAAATGTCCTTTTATCTTCCAAGAGTCAAAATTCCCAATTACTGAACTTTGAATACTCAATTGCATTTCAAAGAGAAATCTGACTATCCAGAAAAGTTTCCAGTTCATATGTATTCCTAAAATGTTGAGAACTTTCTAAGACGACGCATTTACACAGCAAGAGAATGAAATATGTTAACACAATTCATTATAAATTTGCACCACGAAATCAAATTAGCTTCGCATTTCTTTTCATCCTTTAAGAATTGTGCAGTAGACAATTCTTGAGAAAACTAATAATACAAATTCTGTTCTCAGAGTTTTGACAGCAAAAGTGAGAAAGGAAGAGATATTTCTGAGAATACGGAAATCTCTGAGATTTAAGAAATATATAAACTGGCCAAATGTTCAGGCATAGTTATGAGTGTGTTCAGGAAGCTCTAAAGACTCAATTCAGAGCTCTAAGCAAAATAAGAAAAACCGCCATTAAAATACTCCAATTAACATTACGCAACAGTAACGTACCAAATTCAACGACAAAGCTTGACATTTATAATAAAATGTCCCATTGCACCTGTCAAACGCTGCTGGGCTTTTATTTTTACGGTGTTATAACAGATTAAAATAAAATGTCAAACAAACTAAATTGATCACTCATCGCGGTTATTCACCATTACTAACCGTAAGCAATCAACAATTTCAACCTTCAACCAAATACACAACGGTCATAACAATAAACTATAAGTAAAATGAATTTGAAAGAAAACATAGCATTATTAAGTCACATACGATCAATTTAAAATTTATACATAAGAAAAACTTGGAAAACTAATAGGGTCGATCGATTCGAACTGAAAGAACTCTAAGGAATTCAAGTGCACTTCGAGTCCCGCATAGCACAAAAGTTATATACCTACAAACGAATTATTTGCCTTTACCTTTATTTTATTGATTTGGATTTCCATCAAAACAAAAGCAATGCAATTAATTCTGCACCAAAGCACACTTCAAAGCCAATTAAAAAATACCTTTCATTTAAATTGAATTGGATAGACAGTCAATCCGCCTCGCCGCCGTTCGGTCGTCGTGCGTCGAGTCGGTCGCCATTGTAGACTTAAAGTCTTACATATAAACAAATAGATTTCTTTATTATTTTTATTGCATTGATCTTTTCTTTAAAGATACAGATAAATAGCTTAGGTATGTACATAAGTACCTTACTAAAATTGTGTACAAATACAACACGTATACGCCATGGTGCACTTGAATTCTGATTGAGTGACTGAGTGCCACCGATAATGATCTTTTTGTGCAGACATGCGGTCTGCAGTATTGAATCTCTACTGAAACACCACAAAACAGCAATTTATAACAGACTTTGCGGATCCACGCAAAAGTCATTAATACCATGTACCTACTTTGAATGTGTATTCGAATCCGAATGTGAATCCGTATCCGAACAGAGCCTTAGAAACTTGTTTTGACGTCTGTCATGCATAAAACTCGAAACGATTCCGGACAGAAATGAATATGAATATCTTAAGTGTAGTTTTGAATGGGAATAGAGAATGGGGGAATGGAATTCCAAACGCACTGCAGCGCGTAACCAAAGCCCATTATCTTTCGATGGTTTTCAAGTTATTTGTCACATTTGACGTTGACGTTGAATTCGAAACTCCAAAGTCGTTTTGTAATTACAATCAATTATATATCCGAGAGATACATATCGAATTGACTACTGCAGGGTGTTTGGCCACTTCTTTGACATTGCGGTGCGGTAGGAAAATAAAAACAAGACACCATCAACTTACGAGTGTTATGGTTTTGTTGCAGCCACACGACGCGTGCGTTAGGTCGTGCGTCGCGTCGTAGCGACGTTCGTATATCGTATCATGATTGGTTTTCTTAATTAAATGCTAAACATTAGATATAGGTTTATTGGTTAATGATAATCTATTAGCAGTAAAAAGTTAAAAATAAAAACTAATATAATTAAAATGAAAAACACTTTTTATTGGATTGAGTGTAGTCGCAGTGGAACTAAATTAAAATTAAAGCATTAAGGACAGAAAATGACTAAATTATCGACTTTCAAACAGGCTTTCGTTTGATTCAAGATCAAACCATGTTTTGAATTCCAAAACAACAAAAAATACAAAAAAGAAAAACTTTGTACAAGTTTAAACATTCACATTTGAATCTTATGCATGATTTTCAAAGAGTCTTACATTAAAAAGACTTAAAAGCTAAATGGATTCAAATTAATAAACATATGAGGGTTCGTGATTAAAAGTTAAAACATAACCATTATACCAACCCTATACTTGAAATCAAGAACTAATTCACGTTTTACAAGAACAAGTAGTTGAAAGCTAACATTCAAATTGATTTACTGCTTGTCTGTCCTGCTGTCACTTTAAAAAAAATCAAGCCAGTTTTATGTATTAAGGCATTTTCAAAACCAAAGCGGTATACCTTAGATTTTTGTTCTGTCAGTTTAAATAAAAAACTACAAAGTACTTGTTTAACAAGAGTTTTTAATTTTTAAAAAGCTTTTAAAATATTGCACAAGCCCAATGGAAAAGTTATGTTTTCTTTTTGTAGTTTTTTCCATGTACTTAATTTATTTAAAACCATAGAAGCATTCTGCAAAGTTAATGGTCTTAGGTGACGAAGTAAAATATCTTAAAAACCAATCACTTTTGTTTAGAATTTATCACTAACTCATTGACAACACTTTTAGAGTAATTAATCGAAATTGGTTTGAAGAAAACTGAATTAAAAATCACAATTCCATTGAATTTGATTGAAATGAGATCAATATGTAAAACAGTAAATCAGATAGACATGATTATAAGTACCTCTGACTTGTCAAAATTAGCATACTTAAAGGTACTGTAATACCCGTGTACATTTGGTAGTTGTCAGTGAAGGTAAATTTAAGTGACTTTCACAAGAAACATACAGAATGTCAATAGCTTATTAATTATTGTGTCACATTAAGAAGTGATAATGACATTGAATGACAAATGTAAACTAGGAAAATAATTCAAACGATTTATAAAGAATTTTACTAAGGAAATTTCCTTGAATTTCATTGACAGAAACTGGAAATGCCATTAATTTTCCATTCTTCTTTGTGACCTCGAATTGCCTCTTTTAAATCAAGGTCCAATATAAACCTATTTTCCGACATTAACGAGTTCAAATCAGATACCCACGAAATAAACGATGGTGTGCTAAAGGGCTCCGTTTTTTCTCTGATACTTTTTCATATTTTTACAAATGACTAATTTATCCATGCAGGAACTTCCGCTAACCTAATGTTACATCCAGGTAAAGTTATTTAAAACTAATAACTATGTATTAAGCTTTCTGTAGTTAGTCTCAGTTTTTATTTTTACTGTCTTATATAGATAGCAGAAATGTTTTTAATTTGTAGTCAAAATTTTAATTCGAATTTCAAAAACAAATATTATCCGGCTACACTTTCATCTACGTTGACGAAGAACTTAAAATTAATTTGAATAAATCCCATACGGGAAAAGGAAAGATAAAAAATAAAAAGATTTTCGATTATATTTATATTTTTCTTGGGATGAGTTTTTGCTTACGGTATGAGGTGTCAAACACGGTTTATCTAGTCCTAAAAAAATGTAAATACCGGGAAACTAACTTTACGAATGAAATGGTTTGTGTATTCGATTAGTTCGGTCAATTACACAAACCATTTCTTTTAGTATATTGTTTTCCCAGTATTTTATATATTTATTTTAATAGAAAGTTAAGTTTTTACAAAATTATAAATGTATATAGAATACAATTCGCGTATTCTACAGAAAATTCTCTTCCTTTTGCCACTTTATTTGTTAAAATTGGTTCATTATGAGAGCCAGAAAAAGAAGACTTACTAACAACAAGTTCAAATTTGAGGCCCACACAGTAAACACTGGTGTGCCACAGGGTTCTGTTTTGTATCCGATACTCTTACATGCTTTTTTAAATAATATTTTATCTGAAACTTATAATCCACTAAATTGTTTTACTGACGACAATACACTCAGCTTTGGTTCACATCCTTGTCCTTCAAAGATGGACTAGCAACGTCAGCGTACAGTAATCTTATTGATCTTGACATTAATTTCTAATGGGGAATTGAAAACCGTGTAGAATTAAATGCTTCGAAACTTAATGAAGTCATTATTCATGGTTGGATCGAGAAGTCTGCTCAGCTTTCAGTTCTAGCTATGTGCATCAGAAACCATCTCTTGTGAAGATAAAACCGCTACTTAGTTTTAAGGTTTTCTTCATCGATCCAAGAAATTGTTTACCCCTTCTCGTTGAAAACTCGAATACAATTCCCATATTTGGGCATGTACTCCAATAATCCACATGAGTCTCTTGGACAGAATTTAATTAAAAACAGAGCTCTTATAATGCAGATAGGGGACCGTTGTCTAACTGAAACATTTGCGCCTCTTAATTTTCTTCGTCTATCACTTTTGTATCGCTATTTTCATAAACAATGCTCTAGTGAAAAAGAAAGTAGCATCCCTCCACTCAAAAATATCAACCGTAATACGTTACTTTTTAAGAATGCTCATCAGTTAACCCTTGAGCAAAATTTTTGACATACTGTTAAGTACAGATATGTCATTTTTAGCCGTACTACACGAATGTGAAATGATTTACCATGTTCAATACTTTCCACTAATTTCAAAGTGCAATCATTCAAAAGCGGTATCTCCTTTATAACCCTATCTCCTTATCCTTTCGAATGAAAATCAGGGGAATTGTTTAATAAAGTTATGTAGAATTTGTACAAGTTTTATACCTGTTTTATTTATCTCTACACAGCTAAATATATTTTAATAATTAACAACCTTTGAACAGTGGAATCTCAAACATAGTGAATACAATTTCCCTGTGAATTTTTGGCATTGAAAATAATTGGAGATCACAATAATTTTTCACATGCATTTTCTCTATTGAAATGGGAGCCCAGGTCCACTAGAAACTCAATGTTCTTAAATAAATTCAAAAGACCACTTTAGAAATTATTCACATTTACAATTTTGAAGCTAGGAATTTCGAAGGAAATTCTATTCACGAGACCTTTAAAATGTCACTGTTCACATTAACAACCAAAATACAACAAACATATTTTTAGAAGTTACCTACAAATTATATTTTTGTTTAAGAAGAAAAAAAAGTTTCCCAAATTAACAAAAAAATTGTTTTTCTTTTATTTGCAGATAATTTACTCTATTACCATGGGCTCATGTAGTCTAGCACTCTGCGGAAAGTGCACATTTTTCTAAATTTCTTTGATTAAAAAAAATTCAGATATCAATAAAATATCGGATCGTCAAAGAAACGAGTCGACATTCAAATTAATACACAAGAGGAAATTCAACTTTAAATTTCAAACAACAAACAATAAATAAAACTACAAAATGGGCTTTTCAACAACAGCATTAACTTTATTCACATTGACAGTGTGTAAGTAATTTTTAATTTTGCCTTTTAAATTAATTTCAAAAACAAACAGATCTACAAAGATGTTTTAGACGGTGTTCACACTGCTCTCTTTTGAATTGACTCATTTGACATTTCATCATTTTATCTCTATCTCACTCCGACTTATTTAAAAACTAAAATAAATATCCGACATACTTTCCTGTCTCTTCTTACCTGTCAAGCAAGAGGAAGATGAAATTCTGTCTAAGACGGTGTTCACATTGGACACTTTTTCGGTGACTCGTTTTGAAATTTAAATATATCTGCCTCCTGGGTGAAATGAAATATAAGACGTCAAAATATGTGACTCCAAATGAGTCCAATGTGAACACTGCAAAAACAATTTAAATTTAAAAAGCATATTAATAACAACAAATTTTAATGAATTGATTTTTTCAGTATTCACTGTTATTCAATCAAAAGAAAACATTCGCAATAAACGCCGTATGTACGCGATGTGTCCACCAAAATTTCAACGAATCGGTTCCGAATGTTACGCAATCTCAGATCAACCAGCCAATTGGCTTGAGGCTCATTTTCAATGCAAGGATAAAAACAGTAAACTCGCAGAACCAAATAATAGATCAGATCGAAAGCTGAGAGCTTTCTTTCAGAAAATGGATCATGGTTAGTTTCAAAAACACTTTTATAAAAATCAAATGTCAAAAATATATCCTTTTCTGTTTTTCAGATACTGATGAAATTTGGATTGGTGCAACTTATGATTGGCACATAAATGTCTGGCAATGGAGTATTAGTGGCAAGAATTTAAGCTACGATGCTTTTAGCCGACTGGATCCCGAGTAATGTTTATTTTTATTATATTTTATTTTATTTAAGAACCAAAAAAGATAAAAAACATTTTTGGAATAGTTTCTTATGAGCATTTTTTGCAGGAGCAGACAGAGTCTGGAATATACTTGTGCCGTGCTTAATCCATCCCTAAAATACAGGTAAGCCATTCAAATGTCACTAATGTCTTATTAAATTCACCTTTTTACATCATACAATTCATATAAATATACAAAAACACAAAAAAAAACACCAACGAATTTGTTGAATAAAAGAACAAACAAAAGAAAAAGATACTGACGTTAAAGTGGAACCATGTGGTATCCCACTCAAACGTTAAAAAACGCAACACCCAGGTTTGTAAATATGTAGTTATTTTTGTTTCTAGTTGTCACAGTGACACCCTTTTATTTTCTGCATGTAAACACAATTAATTTCTATATTAGTTATGCACCATGAGGTTGACAATAAGAATCTCACACTTTTCTTCAACACTCCTTTGCTTTGATTGACATTTGTGTCTAATTTAAAATACATTACAAATTGATGAGCGTTTTGGCCATCAAATAAAGTCACGAAGTATGTAACTTATATGTATGTAGCTGGTAAGCACGCACAAGGGAAAGTCGCTTCCCTTTTCATTGCAAATGCACATAGCATACCTAATTAAATACAAATTAAAAACCAGTAGATTTTTGAAAAAAAATAAAGAAAAAACATTTTGTAGACAGTTTACATTACACGCAGCAACAAACATTATACTGCTTTTCTTATTCATACATATTTATATGTCCATTCACCATTCAACAAATCAATTTATCAATTCCAATCAATAGTTGAATTAATTGTTTTGGTTTTCTTTTCGTTTTTATTTTTCAACTTCTCAACTTATAGATGGTCAGCACGTTCCTGCGTTGACAAGCATCGTTACATATGCCAACATAAAATGCCAAAAGTTAGTGAAAAGAATCGTTTCAAAGTCTACAGTCGCTGGAATCAAACTTATCCCAATCAATTGGCCAATGAAGTGGAAATGGTAGTTGTCGATACGGAAACTAAAGATGGCAAAAGGTGAGTATCAGAGATTTGTATAATATAATATAATGTATATAAGCTTTGAAGCTGGATGAGGTTTTAAATCTAACATTTGACACTTCTCGAAGACATATCTTAAACTGATCTAGAAGCTTGAAAGATCAAGGACTTAGGTGTAAAATGGCGAAAAAATTCCGTGTTTCTTTTTTTGGCCGTTAATTTTGTTGTTTTTAAAATTAGGAAGCTCTTGCTTAGAAACTAATTTAAATTACACTTTTAAGAAAATTATTACAGTGAAACTTAAGATGCCATGCGTGACAGAAGTGTTTACTTAAAAAGTTGCATTAAATCACGCAAGAGGGATGATGATTCTTCGGAAGAAAGGCCGACTAGTAGCTTATTCTTCCAGAAATTATCGTTCCACAACAATAACGTCCCTACTTTCCAAGGTCTCGGCAAAGCTGATTAATTATTAGCTTTAAGAAATATCTTGAAGAACTAAAGCTTCTAACTGACCGATAGTAAGGCTTCAAAGCAATAGGTATAATAGTGATCTCATGGTTCATCTCACGTAACAGCGGAAGAAATCTTTACATCTTTTTGGAAAACGTAAGATTAATACACTTGATAAGGCATTTGATAAAGTCTGGCATCTTGCTCTCTTCTGGAAAATACATGATCTCCTTATCGACGAATCCCTATTTCAATGGATTAGAAATTTTCTTTTGAACCATTCAATAAAAGTGTTTTCAACAGATTCAAGTCTTAAAACCACAATATAAATGCTGGTGTGCCGCAGGGCTCTGTTTTGTCCCCTACACTTTTTCTCATTTGTATAAAAATGATCTGAAGGCAACTTTTTATCTAATTAATTGTTTCGATAATACTCTTGTTCCTTCTCATCACTGCGAATACAAAATTTGATAAGCTCCTTAAATTCCAACCGTGTGAATTTTAATGTCTTGAGTGATACACGACTCGCCACTATTTAGGAGTGGCAGGACGTAACGTAACTGCATATCAGCAACCACCTCTTGTGGACAATCACATACGCTATATCGACAAAAATGCCGTAAGATGTTTTGGTTTTCTGAGACGGTACGAGAAATGTTTCTCTTCACCAAAATCTTGAGTATAATTCACATCTCTGAGCTGGTGCTCCAGAAACTTATTGAAGCCTATTTGACAGTATTCAACGGCCTCATCTATTTTTATCGTTATTTTAACGGACTATGCTGAAGTGAGCCTCCAACCATTTTCATTCCTCCCTTTAAACAGTTTAACTGTAATACTAGCGTTCCTAACAATGCCCATCAGTTCAAGTTTGAGTCCAACTTCTGTCGTAGTGAGAAGTACAGAGGTTACGTCTTTACCCGTACTACGCGAATGTGGAATGCCTTACCACGCCCTATCTTTCCCTGTATTTGCAATGTTCAAGATTTTAAAACTATTGTACACTGACACCCCCTTTACAACACTTCCCTTATTTCCTAATGATCAAAAGGTATACAAAAAGCCTTCGCTAAAGCCTCTTGCCGAACTTCTTTAACTTATAAATTTCTGCCATACGCATACCCCACAAATTTCTGAATTTCTGAAGAACTTCTAAAATAAGATAGAACACTTTTACATAGAATATCATCACTTTATTTTTCTATCTCAGATCGACGTTAAAAATCTTTCACGCTGTTGCCACAGGTGCAACTTTCTCCTTTTCATCAGTTTTATTTTTAGTTGATTCATTTGCGCTCTCATCGTCTTCTGTTTCGTCGTCGTCGTCATCATCTTTTTCATTAGCTTCGCCTTTTTCTAAATACTTATCCCACTTATTGATTCGGGCTTGGATTTCTTCTTCCGTTTCCGCAACCCTAAATGAAATTGCTCGTTAGATTTTTCTCGTCATATTGATCTAAAGAACTTACTTGTATTTTGTTTTTCCATCCCATGTTTCCGCAGTCAGTTTTCGTTGACCAAAGAAACGACCATTCATCATTTGAATGACCAAATCAGCTTGCTCAGGATCAGCCATATTGACTTGAGCAACGCCTTCTGCATGTCTCTGGAAAAGTCAGAACAAAATTAACATTTCTATCCTAAAAGCTATTCTTCCTTAAGACTCACATCATAGATAACCACTTTCCTGACAGTTCCACATTTCGAGCATTCTTCTCTCAAATCATTCTGATACTCAATTATCAATTGCACTTCCTTGTCGAAGAGTTCCGGCGTGAATAAGTTCTTGATGATGACAGTTCGTTCGTGCTTTGAGCGTTCTCCTCTCATTTTTTCTGGGCGCCAGTCAAACAGTCTTTTAAAAAATTATA
Source organism: Eupeodes luniger (assembly GCA_951509635.1). Taxonomy (NCBI): domain Eukaryota; kingdom Metazoa; phylum Arthropoda; class Insecta; order Diptera; family Syrphidae; genus Eupeodes; species Eupeodes luniger. Next base: position 5,613,061 of record OX608074.1, read on the forward strand.
ATTATTAGGGAATGAATTGTTTTGGAACACATTTGTTGACTTACTTTTCTTTCATTTTGATCAGCTTCTCTTTGTCCTTCTTTTTCCGTTTCGGCTTTAACGATGGATTGTATTCGCCTCGCATTTGGAACTTGGCACGTTGAACTTTGATTTTGTTTCCTCGAACTATGCTCTCATCCAGCAGCTTCAAAGCTAAATCCACTGATTCTACCTGAAAATGGAAGAAATATTGAACTAATGTATTTTAATTTTCTCTATGATTCTAGAATAACTCGAAGATTGAAGCCATTGGACAGCAGTGAGAACTACCCAATGCCTCCTAGACGCTCAACTGATCCATCTAAGCAACGTCGCCGACCTCATGCACCACCACCAAAAGAATCCAATAATGACATCAATGTGCAGTTCATTCCCAATTACTTCACCAACGAGATCAATGAAGGCGTGAATTATCGCAAACCTACTCCGGCTACAATGTTCCCCATCACAATGGACTTTATACCCGCTGATATGGCTATAGACAATAGCAATGTACAAGCAGCCCAAGCTTACATGGACACAACGACCAAGCGACCACGAAACCCTACGAACGCCCCATCAAGCGATAACGAAACGGTCACCCAGACGAAGCCAAAAACAAGACCTCAAGGTAAACGAGTTAAAACGAAGTTTGATGAACTTATCGAAGAGAAACGCAAGATTGAGAGAAATCAGAAACGCGCTGAACACCGTCGCCGCAAGCAAGAGCGTTTGAGGAGAAAGCAGGAGGAGGAAGAACGTAAGAAGCAAGAGGAGGAACGTAAGCAAGAGGATGAACGAAAGAAACAGGAGGAGGAGCGAAGACAACAGGAAGAGGAGCGCAAGAAGCAGGAACAAATCGAAATTACCAACTTGAAACAAAAACAAGCTGAGGAAGAGAAACTTATTGAGGAACAGAATAAGGCAGCCTTACTTGAACGCCAAAAACTCGAGGCCAAATTGAATATGTCCAAAAAAGAACAAGAACGCCAGGAGCAAGAAGAGCGACTCTTGAAGGAACAACGTGAAGAAGAAGAGCAACGTATTCAAAAAGAACGTCTCCACGAACAAACCCGTCTGCAAATGGAGTACGAAGAGCGACTCAAACAACAACAAACCGAGCGGGAGCGCAGACTTGAGGAAGAAAAACAAACAGCCGAAGAAAATCGCCGTCGCGCCGAAGAAGAGGAACTCAAACGTCAAGAGGAACTCAAGCGTCTTCAAGAGGAGGACGAGAAACGTCTTGAACTTCAGCGAATGGAAATCGAACGAAAGAGACAAGAAAAAGAACTTGCTCGCCTGGAAGAAGAAAACCGCAAGCGCATAGCTGCTCAAAAAGCTCGCGAAGAGGAAATCCGACGTCGTGAAGAAGCCTTGAAAGCCGAATTGGCCGAAGAAAAACGTCTCCAAGAAGAACTACGACAGCAAGAGGAAAAGGATCGTTTAATTCACGAACAAGAGCTTCAAAGTGATATCGAAGAAAAGAAACGAAAAGAAGAAGCCGAAAAACAAGAGCTCGAACGAAGAGAGGAACTCCGAAGAAAGAAGATGGAGAAATTCCAAGAAAAACTCGCTAAAGAGACCAAGAAATTAGAACAAATCGAAGAAGCAGCGAAATTGGAAGAAGAAAAGAAGAAACAAAACAGAGAGAAGATGCGAAAGTACGCCGAACGTATTTCCCGACTATCTCCAGAAATGCAGGCATTATTCCTCAAAGCTCGAAAAGATCGCAAGAGGAATAAACAGAATAATGAAGCGTCCATTCCAGAGCGAAAGTAAACTTACTATTACAAATATAAACAAGTCATAAGCGAGTGTTATTATTTTAGTTATTCGTTAAGGTTAAAAAAACAAAATTATCATTCTTAATAATATATAAATATCTCTCTCTCTCTCTCGGTTTTGAATACGAACCAATTTCATTTATGTACTCTTCTTCGTTTTGTTTGCCAATAACCGTTAAGCTGCTGAAATTGATATTTTTCGTTATTCGTTCTTTCGTTCAGTTTTGTATTGTTTTTCGTCAAATCATACATAAATCTTTTGTTTTTACTTTTTCTTTCATGCATCAATAAGTTATTTTATTATAATTAGAATAAGATGAAAAAACAGAAAACAAATAAAACATGAGAATCTAACTTAACTTAAAAATTTACCCTTCTTTTAAAAATAAAATATTTTATATCAATTAACAATTTTAACAAATTGACAAAAAGGAAGGATTTAGAAGAACAAATTCAATGTCAAATCATTCAAAAGTTCCTGATTCACAATTTTCAAAGATTTGTTTATTCTCAGTATTTGGAAAATTTAAATTTATAAAAAAAAAAAAAACAAAAATCAATCTTCATGTCGTAGACTGTAAACATCTGCCTTAGCTGTCAGGATAAAATCAGAAGTTCATTCAGAAGTTCCTTGCTCAATTATTCCACCTTTTTGATCCAGTTTTAAATTTTATATTATTTCTCTTAATAATGTTATTTATTTTTATTTTTTGTTTATTATTATAAAAAAAAACATGTGTCCTCGCTCAAGTCGTATTTTTTATTTAAAAATATAATTCAAGAGAAATTAAAAACAAAAATATTATGTTTAAAAATATGTAAATATAATATTAAACAAAATAGAAGTAGGTTTTTTTTTTATTTAAAAATTAAGTTGTATTTCAATCTGAATGCTTGTATTTTTTAAAATATAAATAAGATTAACAAAAGAATAATAAAAAAAATAAAATATTACTAAATAAAAAAAGTAAATTGTATATTTTTGTATTACTTTCTTGTGAATAGAAGCCAAACGAAATTGTTTTTGAAACACACTACACAAACGTATTATATCCAAAAATGCACATAAGGAAATTCTATTAGAAAAACAAGAAATATGTAAGTGTTTCCATCGATTTGTTTTTTCTTATGTAAAGTTTTATTTATATAATGTAATTTGAATAATACATACTTATTTCTTAGAACTCACATTTCAGCTAATAATGCTTATTTTGTGTTTTATATAGAATAAAGAATGAATAAATATAAAACAAGCTTCTCAAGCACCATACACTTCGAAATATCATATCACATGCAATCGATTATAAATTGTTAATAATATAATAATAATTAAACAAGTTAAAACAAAAAAACAAATGAATCAAAAAACTTTAAAAAAATATAACCAGCATATAAGCAATATATGAATATTATAATAAATACAAAATTAAACAAAAATTATTAGAATTTAGAAATAACACTAAATAAAAAATGTAATTAATTACCTCAATTGTGAGTTCACTCATAAGTGACAATGAATTAAAATGTAATAAAGATGACAAAACAAAGAAGAAAAATAAAACAAAATAATTAACACAAAGTATTTGTTTTAAAAACATACATTGTCTTTCACTTCAAAAGCAGAACCAAAAGAAGTTATGATCACTAAATGAGACAAGGAAATTAAGTGAGTATTTATTTCAAAATTAAGACAACGCATCGATGGTTAAGACCAAAAATCAAACAATTTTGGGCTAAGACAATTTTAGAGGAGTTTAAAAAATGTGTTTCCTGGAGCTAATATTCCTTTTCTTATTCAAGAGTCAATTTCTATCATCAAAATTGAAGTTAATCCCAAAATTGGTAAATCATGTTTGCCAAAAAAGGGCTCTGGTTTACATAGACACAACACTACGAGGGCTGAACAGAAAATTCTGGGACTTTCTTTATATACATTTAATTTAATAGTTAAAAATTACAAAATTGTATCCTCTTCAAAGTACTGTCTTTGACTGGTACACTTCTCCCAGCACCGCTTCCACTGCAGAAAGCCTCTCTGGAATTCTTTTTTACTTTCTTCGCATTTTTCGTGCAATATTCGATTCGATCGATGCACGTGTCGTCAGTGGAAACTGTTGGGCGTTCTGAACGAGGATCGTCAGCGATTGGTGTCTGGCTTTTTTTAACATTTTAAGCAAATCGCCACGAAAACTTTCAACGACTCAAACATTAATCTTCAAAAAAGTTTTCTGTGATAGTTTCATATGCAAACCAGTTTCTCCTCTTTCCTTTCCATCACGAAGAAAACTACAAAATCACCAAAAACGTAAAGTAAAATAACTGTTATTCCACTTTAGAAAATTGTATCAATTTTCTAAACAGCTGTGCTCAGGAGAACTTTGATTACACTGTGTAATCAATCTGTTGGCGAGTTATTCAAAAAGCCCTACAAATTTTTAACGAACCCTCGAACTTAATGTTTTTAACACAGACATTTTTATTTCCAGAAGTGGTAAACTGGCCCCATCGTTCTTACAACTTAACGCTTGTCGATCAATATGTATTAGGCTATGTTAAATCATTGGTTTTGAAGCCAATATTCACGCCAACAAAATTTGTATAATAAGCATTTTTTGTTACCTTGGTTTGAAAGGAGATGTCGGAAAAGACAGAGTGTGGTAAAGCATTCCACATTCACCTAGTACGGCTAAAGAACGAATTTCTGTACTTGACAGTACAATTACAATTTGTCTCGAAAGTATACTGATAAGCATCCCTTGAGACGCTAGTATTACGGTTAAATTGGTTGAGGGAAGAAATTCATCTGGCTATTTCTCTAGGTCTAGAGCATAATACGTTAAAATAATGATAAAAAAGGGTGAGACGGTGTTCATCGCCTATCAATTTTAATGGTCTATGTGCAATACTGTCCTTAAGAGAATTATACTTCAGCTCAAGATAACAGCAAAATCACTATGGGAGAAAAACTTATTGCATCGCCTAAAAAAAACCAAAACATCTTCCGGCATTTTTGGAGCAATCGCGTATGTGACCCTCCCACAAGAGGTGATTGTAGATACACATACCGATAATTTCGAGGTTTTCAGTCTCCTTGATGCAAGTGCAACTCACGGATAGTGAGAAAGGTGGTTAATTATGTTTTAACGACAGTAGGGAGTGAGTGAGTTCTACACGATTTTTGAAACCCCATTTAACACTGTTATCGTATATTGCAGTTAAAGATCCACATATGAACAGGAGGGTTATGAGTCTAAAAACGAATATAAAAAGCTGGGTGTGCTACCGCCAGCGACGTAGTTAAGTGGATTAAACGTTATAAGTAATCATTAATAAAAATGAGAAAAAGTGTTGGAGACAGAACAGAACCCTGGCGCACACCAGAATTTATTTTGTGTTTCCCAAATTTGAACCCATCTAATAACTTGTTGTTGAATGGTTTGAAATCTAACGAAGGAGGGATTAGTCAAAACCAAAGGCACACTTTTTCGATAGAGAGCATGTTGCCAAACTCTAATGCAAAAATCATATTTTCTTTAAAACATTGTAAAGATCTGTTCCACTATTCGGTGAGATAAGCCATCAGATCCCTAGTGGACCAAATGCTACAACAGCCGTACGCTCGGTCATTAAGAAGCCTTTAGTCTTCGAGATATTTTTTAAGTTGATGATTTGTCAGCTTTTTCTTTGATGCCATAAAAATTATTTGAAAAAGTAAAGAAAAATTGAACTGATCAAATGAATTCCGTAAATCGTGGTCACGTCGAATATATGATAAAAATCATTTTTTTAAAAAAATAAATGATATGAAACTAGTTACAGGATTATAGTGATAAAAAATCATTCCAGCAGTATTTCTGTCTTGGATTTTAATTTAAAGTCCTCAAGCTCTTAAAAATACCCGATACATTAAAGCTACTAACTTACAGTGACTCGAAGTGAGTATTTTTAAAGTGTTTATTTCATGTTCTTGGACTATTTTTGGCCTAAGAGCCTTAAAATCAAAGTCTTAAAAAGACTTAAGCATCTTGCACATGAGCAACGAACTGCGAACTGTGCATGTTCGCATATTTTGACTTTTCTTTCACATGAGCTTTTATTTCTATTCGCAGGTAGCGACGAATTGTCAACCCTTTTCTCCATATTTTCGTCAGCCATCATCTTTCACACAAAAACAAAACAAGAGTGGTATAATTTTGAGGTTAAGTTGAGCGCGAACAATTTATTCGTTGCAGTGTGGATGGTATGTGGAACGCGAATAGAGTTTGACAGTTCGGAGCAACCACACTGCGATTCGTTACTACCAAATTGTTTTTACAAAATTCTCTTGTTTTAGAGAACAAAATGCAAATTTTATTATCCTAATATTAGTGTCAATTGGTTTCTTATAATTTAAATGTGTTTTTGTGTGGAATTGGCTTTTTGAAATGTGTAAAATCACGTTTGTTCGTCCATTCGCAGTTCGCAGTTTGTTGCTCATGTGCAAGGCACTTTAAGGAAACGAAACAAGCATTCTCTTAAGCTTAAAAAATAACGTATCATCGAACAAGTGTTCAGTGAAAAGTACAGCAGTTAAGTCGACAGATTTTGCCTTTATGTTTTCTTGTTTGTCAATTTCACAATTTCTCCAATTTATTGCAAATAATAAAGAAAAATCATAATGACAGTTGGGAAATAAAAATTGAGCTGATATTGCAGTGCAAACTCACCTTAATATAATCACACAATCCATCTCCTTTTAGTTGTCCATCTGGTTCTGCGTACAATTTAAGCTTTTGCTTTTGAGTTTGTGGATCTTTCATTATCATCCCACATTTGGACATAATCTCTGAAAACTCCTCCATTGTAATGTCCAATGGTAAATTGGACACATAAACTTTCGTATTTTGTGTTGCATCCACTTCAAACCATTCTTTTGAAAGAGAAGTAAAATAAAAATAAAAATAAGTAATCTCCAAAAAAGAAACACATCTCAGCAAATAATATTTACTCACTTGGTGGTTCTGGTGGTGCTTTTCTTTTTACACCTCCTGCAGCTGCAGCTGCAGCAGCATCATTCTTTTTCAATTGTTCTGCTTTCTTTTCCAATTCGATTTTTGTATCCTCCTCTTCAGCTGCACCAGCATCTGTTGTAGATCCAGGTGCAGTTGCAGGTGCTGAAGTATTATCAATAAACCCATAGCTCATCTGGTATTTGGCCAAGAAATCATCATCGATTTTTGGAAACCATGCTTTTTTCTCGTCATCCCAAAAGAATACCATTCCATCTTTGTCCGTGTATATTCGCACTCCGTCCTCGTAACCATAGGTAACATCGTCCAGCGACGGTACCTGGGTTTTCATAATCCATTCGTTCTTCTGGGCATCCCAGCGATAGTGTTCGGTTTCTGTTAGACTAGACATTTGTTGTGTATTCTTTAGAATCCATTGATTGCTTTCACTGCACCAACGGTAATGTTCGTTTTCGTAGGGATTAGAATTTTTGTTGTTTTCATTGTCACTGGTAGTGGCAGCAGTGGCAGAGGGATTTGTAACTTGTTCATCGAAAGCAATCCAATCGTTTTTTTCCAAACTCCATTTATATTTGTGCTGTGTTTTAGGATCGACATAGATAGCTGTACCATCCTCGGTGTAGGTTACATTTTCAGCATATTGCTCGCTTGATTGGGTGTTGTCTGTCTCGTTAGGTGAGGAGCTTTTAATTTCTTGTTGCGATTCCTCTTTGCAATTAACATCGAGTTTTGAAGCTTCATTTTCAGATCTCTCAACTGAAGGTTTTTTCTCTTCTTTAACTTTTTCAGGCTCCAACAGTTTGTTTGTGGATTTTATGAGTACTTTAATTTTGGGGGTTGGTTTTGAGTCGGCTTTTATTGATTGTAACTCCTTCCCAGGAACTTTTATATGGCCAGTGTGGCATGAAGGACTTTCTTCATCTTTGTTTTTTGATGAATTTGCATTTTCACTGGACGTCCGACTGTCATTAGGATCAGATGACAGAACTTTTTTTTCAAGGACGTTTTCGGAAGTATTCGATTCAGCATTTCTTGCTGGTATCTCCGTGATTCCTGGAGATGAGGTAAATGCAGAATTCTGGATTTCGTTTTTAAGATTTTTAGTTTTATTGTCTACGATTTGCGGGGAAGGACTTGGATTTTGATGGAAAGACTCAGTTTTTGCAATGGAATTATCTTCCGAAATTTTCTCAGAGGGTTTTACGACTTCATCACTTTGTTTTACATCTATTGGTGTAGATATGTCCTGGATTTGAGTTGTTGTTTCTTCTTCGCTCATCTTGGTGCTGACATATCTGTTAAATAATATAAGGACATTGTTGATTATAAAGTTCATTTTTGTGTAGACATATCATTTAATAAGCTGTTAAATTGGGATACTAGTCACAAGCTGTGAAGCTTTATAATTCCTTTACAGAGGATTATTTAACTTTAATGAATTTCATCTAAAAATAGCCATTAATGCATCGTATATATTTTTGTGGCGACCTTGAAAACCCAATAGACTAAACCCAATTCAAGCAACTTGCCTATTTATAAAACCTAAAACGAATCCTATGTCAGCAGAATTTCCCAAAATGATAAAAGAATAAAAATTCAAGGAGACTTTTTATCTTATGTCTTTATCAGTTTTTATTTTGAACGTTTCATTTTTCATAGCTCAGCTCAACAGCTTTTTTAACGTTTAAAAAAAAAGGCAGGTGAGTTGAAGTGAAGTTGTTTTTTATCCTGACTCCTGACATTTAACAATGATATATAAAAAAGAAGAAGAGGGAAATTCCTAAGTTTAAAAATAAATTCAAATCACCCACTTGGTGTGCTTTGTCATCCAATCACTTAAATCACATTCCTTTAAGAAGCTTTTTTTAGGTGTCAGTTTAGGGAATTTTTAACGTCACTTTTATTTTATTTTTTGAAGAGAATATAAAGAGGGAAAGAAGAAAATAAGACATGAACATGAACAGTTTGATGAAAACACTTAAATTTAATGTTTTCGTCACACAGAGATGTCAATGAATGTTCAAAAAAAAGGTGTATTATTTAAATGTTCAAGTTATGTCTTTTTCAACAACGTCTTTTATTCTTTCTTTGAAGGACACGGGGGAGTATTATATTTGTTTTAACAATGAATAATAATTTTAGTAAAGCAATTTTAAGACTTTATAAAATAATAGTTGTTTCCGTGTTAAGGTTTTAGGATATTATTATAAAAAAAAATTTATTTAAAACAAGAGATTTACTAAAAATATACTGAAACAGCTTTGATTAGCTGTAAAATTAAAGCCAGTTTCACAGTGTACGTTAACTGAAATAAATAGTATCCTAGTGGTCTATATTGAGGAATTTTACGGAAGATGTGAACTTGAACTACGTGACGGTCGTTTATGACTTATTGACAATAATGCCTCCAACTAAATGAAACTACAAAACAATAAAGCGAGTAAAGTACGAATCGATGATAACTTTGAACTTCATTTCCACCGCTCTCTGTGGATAGTTTGCTGTTAGTAGATTTTCTGTTAAACTGAACAGCTTAACAAGGCTTTTAAATTTTCCCTAATAAACTAAAAAATTATATCCTAAAAGGGTATGACTGGAAAAAACCTTTAAGTACTCAGTTTTGATTTGTTATAACTCAAAACTATAAACGCTTTTATCTCAATACTGAATTTTTTTTAAGGGGCCCGTCTACCTTCGCGGTTTAAAAAAATCGATTTTTTTGCATATTTCTAATGTAGACATTCTAAAAACATGCTTTGTGAAGGATTTGATCGAAAGTATGCTGGTTTACGAGATATCGAGCCTCAAACCCGACCCTGCCCTGCTTATTTACGTCGTTCCGAGGCAGGTCTCGCTGCCGGCTATTATTCTGAATGACGAGAGGAATCGGTCTATGTATTGGTGTTTTGTTATTGTGTACGCGTGTGTTTCGAAAGTTGCTGATCTTGAACGCCAAAATGATGAGGAAGGACAGCTGTACGATCCTGGCATAGCTGATTGGATTGTAAGTTCTGCCAATCGTGGTTAATTGTAACATTTATCTTTGAACGCGTTTTCCCAAAAGCAGTGTTTTTCATAACTGTTTGCACGATTTTGACTATACGATTTTGAACTATAGAAGATATCCTAAATCTTTAAAGCGTTACCTACTTATTCACAAAACATCTCGCTAGGTCTAGACACAAGCTTTTTTCAAAATAATTTTTTTCGGTTTTTACAGTCTTTTTTAGATTGAAAAACATGGTCAAAAAATGATTTTTTTTTTCAAATCGCTCCCATTTTGTGAAATTTTCAAATATTCCAAAAAACTTGTGTCGAGACCTAATCAACGTTCTAAAAATTAAATTAAAACATTTTTTGTTGTTTCAAGGTTTTGAAGCTGAGATATCGTGCCAGCCGTTCTACTCCGTCGCACCGGCATGCAGTAGTGCGTTCAATGACGCGTCAAATTGTATTAAAAAAATCATCCTTTTTTTGTTTTTCATTAAAGTTCAAGAATTGACTTAACAAAAAAAAAAATTGTTCAAATATCATGTGTATTTTTTTTGCAATCCATCCTTGAATAATAGGCCCGAAATTTGAGCGCGAAGGTAGACTCACTTATACATATATCAGACATTTTTTAGCTGATTGACTTAAAATTTCTGGAAACTGCATTATTTTAGGAAGTACATGGGATTTGTTTGTGTACGTAATTCAGTTATTATTAACAATTACCTAACGATTTCTTAGGCAAGTTTTTCACTTTTCACTTTAGAAGTGTGCCGTTTTGGCCAAAAATCAATAAATCGGCAAAAATCGTACGAATGTACTTCTATACCTTTTTTTTTTTCAAAAATAGCTTATTATGATTTTAAAATTATAGCGGTAGTTAGTTCAGCCGAGAACTTGCGACATTGCAAAACACCATACTATTGTAAGATACAATAAATCCAAGTTTCAGAAATCTCAGATTTATTTTGTAGTTTAAGGCCTACTTCAATTCGGTTTTAAACTTAATTGGCGTTAGTTTACAAATGTTGGCAGTTCTGTTAGAGAACAAAAGATGGAAATTTCTTTTTAAATAATTTGCATTCAATCAAAAATTGATGTTTTTTGTGTGCGAATGAAGTTAAGTTACATATTTTACGAGTAGATGTTTTTTGTTGTCGCTGTAATTTTGGTGCGCTTGGTGCACTTAAAAATCAAAAGTTCGATTTATTTCAACATATTAAATTGAAAATCCTTGCGTATTTAAATAAAAATGATTTAAAAATGTTTTGATGAACAATTAAAAAATCGATCTGAGCAAATCGATTAATTTCTCAGGAGGTTCTGCAAATTCGAGTTGAGATCAAAAATAAATCATTTTAATTTCCCGAAGTACACAAAATGGGAAATCTTTTTATTTTTAAAAGATATGAATACAAATTAAATTGATTGATTTTACCAATGAAAATTCCAGATGATTAGTGCTGATTTTCAATGATCGTTATAACCGAGTTGTCAAAAAAATTCCAATACATAATTGATTTCAATGATAAAACCAATAATAGCTTTAACTGGCCTAAAATTCAGTTGACATATAAAGTCTGTGTTCTTCTTCTTCTATAGTGCATCAAGCGAACACAGAATGAAAATTCAATTTTCCAAAATCAATTTATTTTGCCCAATGTAAAACATAAAAGAGGAAAATTAAATAAGGATTTTCATAAATTCAAATTTAAAAACATTGTGTTGATTTATTCTCGAAATCCAAACCCTATGAGTTGTTAATGTCTTGATTGAAATCTTCCATATGGTGATATAATGTCAAGTAAGTTGTGAATTGTCAAAGATATATCGGTCCTTATTGGAAAGTCTGTTCTTAAGACCACATTTTTTTGAGGATCCTTATTTTGACGTCTCATAATTTAACCTAGCTCTTAAATATTTTTTTTTCATTGAATATGAAAACCGTCTATAACCGCTAAATTAAAATGGACTTTAATTCAAGAGCCGTACTTTAATTTGATGTTAAATACTTGCTATTTTATCACCTTATATTTAGTCTAGTCGCTCAAGGTGCTGTGTTTCTACTCTGTCCATTTATTTTGATATTTTTTTATTTGTATGTCAGTTGTACATCAAGTTAAACTTATAAATACTACAGGCATTGATTTAAGATACAATTAACAAAAGATATATTTACAAACGTGTGAGAACAAAATTAAGACAAAAATAGTTAAAGTTAATTATATATTAAAAATGCACTAAAATTAAGAATTAAAAATTTCAGAATGCGACAAAAAAAAAAGTAAAAGACATGTTAATGAAAAGTTATCTGAATCAAGACGCAAGGATAATAAAATTGAAAATGATTAATTTAAAAGTATGATATTCAAGTTCGAGAAATAGTCAAAACAAACTGCTTGAAACTTTCTGTTTTCAATTCTAGACCTCATATGACTGGGAAGGTTATTCCACAGTCTAACAGCATGAACGAACAATTGCCTGCGCGATATCAAACACGTAAAGGTTGACGAGCGCAATAAAATGGAACGGCTAGAAACACAAAAATTAAGTCTGTTACATAGATAACTTAGAGTCTTTTTAACAATCAATTTGAAGAGTAAAATACAACAACGACAGCTCACACCCGTATGTTATTATAGGTAGGACAAGTGCTTTAACCAGCTATAATTTAATATGGGTAGGTAGTACGGATATCTAGTAACAGATAGTCTTCTAAGTGAAGCATAAATCTTTGACACAACTGTATCGACATGGTTATTCCAAGTTAACTTGTTGTTAAAGACCAAACCTAAATTTCTAACTTGGGCAACATATTCAATAATACAATAATTATTCAACATAACGGGAGGGAAATTATCTGGGTTTGGTTTATTTATTGAAATTGGAAGAGCTTTCGTTTTTTCAGGATTGAGTTTAAGTCCGTTCCGTGTCGACCAATCATATATAGACTGTAATTAATCAATGTTAATTTTAGATATTGCATCCTTAAGCATCATCTCAGGAAAACTAATATATAATTGGACATCATCTGCATAGATATGAAACTGACAATAAGACAAAACAGAGGGCAGATTATTAATGAACAATGAAAACAGTAAAGGTCCAAGGATTGATCCTTGAGGAACACCATTATTAACAAGGAGGAACGAGGACATTCTATACCATGACAAAGACACGGCTTGCATACGATTGGTCAAATATGTGTAAATAAGTTTTTTAGTTGTGTTTTGTAGTATTTAATAGATAGACATATGATGTCGCAGACTTTTTTAGAACCATTAAAGGGGAACAATTCAGTGATATATTATGTTAGCAAAACTGTAACTTTCCGTAAAAATTCCCGATTTTGAAACATTATGTATTGGTGCTCCTCTCGTATAAGTCTTAGCGTGATGTTATATCATATATAGCCTTTATCAATAAATGGCCTATCTGACAGTGAAAGATTTTTTAAATCGGACCAGTATAGTTGCTGAGATAAGAGCGTCGAAACAAACAAACTTTTCAGGTTCATAATATAATCATAGATTTTCCCTTGAGAATCTCGGAACTCTACCACTGTATTTGCCATTGACAAACCTATATTTTTCGGCGGCGTAAATTATATATACCTTCGTCGTAAACCATAGCCTGGTTTTTGTTGTTATTTTCTATTTCTGAACCCCGCTATATTTATGACCTACATATTCTCAATCCGAGATCATATGAGTTGCCAGGTTATACCGGAGCTTTAATATTTATCTCCGCGAAGAATTGCTTCATTATTTGTTTAAGTTTGACATTATGCATCAAAGTTCCTCTTTCGATGTGTATCAAGACATCCACATACTAAGCATATTTTTTTCATGCCTTCTATGGGCTTTAAACTCCTAGGACCCTTAGACGTAAAGTTGCCCCAAAACATAATTTTTTGACAAATGTAAAATTCATTGGATAATTTGTCTATTACAATTATTTTATACAAGCATACTACCAATCTAATTCTATAAAATTAGTTGTATGGTTTATTATATCAATAGAAAATCAATTTAAATTTTAAACTAAGGAAATGAACAAATTGAGCCTAATTTAAACAATTTTCTTAAGTGAAAACCAAACCAAGTTAAAAGAAAAGAAAACTACCGTAAAATTACATGTATCATAACATTAAATGAAGTCAAGATTGTTCTATAAAAACCCTCCCTCACTTCAACCTGCAGCTCTTGCATTCGTTATACTTTTGTGGTAAAAACTAGTGCACTCGGAGTTAAAAGAAAAAAAGAATACTAACTCTGTCTATTTAGACCATCAGCCAATTGGTTATTCCTCCTTTATCCTTGTTTGAATATTTGCATAATAATTTTTGTATTTTTTTCTTTTCAGTTTTCATTTTTATAGCTTACTGCGGTCATGTCATGAATTTAAAACCTAAACTAGGACAATGGCCTAACGTGACCACTTCCATATAACCTAACAAGACTTAACCAATCTCGAACTAAATACAACACGGTCAGAGTCTAAAGGACTAAAGGAGAACCATGTTCTATTACAACCACAGTAAAATGCACATCGTTCGTTTGGAGTAAGCAAGGTGCAAGTAACATGTTAAAATATACACAAAACAAGAGGGGTCTTGGGGCAAAGGTACAACAAGTTGTGAAACATGAGAAAGTGGGGGAAAACAGTGTATTTTTAACACTCCTCGATACAACATAAAATTACTCTTTTATCCTCTTTTTGGTTGAAGTTTGATGGAGTGGAACGTAAGTGGAACATACAGAAAAATTATGAAAGGACGAACGAAGACGAATGGTCTCGTTTATTATTCTAATCGATTGGGGACGTAGAAGTTATTAGTAGAGTTACGAACGGACGGACGGCAGCGGCTAATACACCCTTTCTCTAATAGCTGCTATTTTATTAACTACATACGAGTACATGCAATTATTATTATTACTCATTGTCCTGTCTGGGCAGCAGAACGAGGACACGACGGCGTAGATTTTTATCTATCAGAACACAAAAATAAAGCTTTCAATAAATCCATAAAAAGTGGGGGTAAGTACCACCTACCTTCGGACCATAAAGTATGTAATTCTTTTTCTTTTTCCTTCAAGAAATGAAGGGAGCAATTTCTGATATTTGTGTCAATTGAACCCTCGGGACTGAAGTGTTCTAACTTACTTCTTGGGGTTATATCGTTCTTAAAATAGGAGGAGGAAGATTTGAATTATAAATCAGGTCAAAAACCTTTTGAACTTATATTCAACCCCCTCATTCTTCTTTAAGTTTTTGCTCGGACAACCGATTTGAAGTTTAAAATAGTATTGGAGGAAATTGTGACATTTCATACAGTTTATTTTTATATTTACCTCTGAGAAAGGACATTTTTCTTAGAAGCCTTTTTTCTATGAGGGGACATTTACGTTTTGTAGAAAGATTAATATCATCAACACAGTACAGAGAGAATTTCCATACACCCGGTATTGACTTTTCCGAAATAAAAGAAAAAAATGTATGATTCCGTGAGAACAGAGAAAGCAGGCTATGAAATGTCGCAATGTCATGGTCAAAGAAAAGTCAAGTTATTTTTATTTTTAATACGAGATACGTTAAATAAAATCTTTATGTTTCTAGGTTTAGGTTTTAAAAAATAACATAAATAAATAAAATCACGCAAAAGAAATAAAGTTTTATATGCTTAGGATTTCCGTTTTGATAGAGTCTCGATGGTTTTATTGACCTTACATAAATTCGAATTATAGTCTCAAGGACGAACGTTAAGAAATATATACATGTTTTTTTTTTTGAAAGAGGGAAGCAGATTGCAAAAGTGTCAAAATTCTTGCGTGTATAAAAGTCAAAGTTTATATAGGGACCGATATGGATGAAATTTGCATTTTTATACCATATTTATTTGAGTTGAGGTTTTTAGTTATTGTTGACAGGGGCAAAGGTTCCATTACGTTAATTAGTAAGATAAGTAGCCTAAAATTAATGTACAACACTTAATTATAGGGAAATTTAATAGGAATAAGAAGTTTTGAGAAGTGTGAGCAAGGTATTACAAAATAAAATAAATCTTTCAAACCTTTCAAAAACTTAATGATACAAAAATCTTGATCTTAATCTGGAAAGATTTTGTTTTTTTTTCACAGGTTTTTCATTGATTGAAGAAAATCAAGGTAATGTGATGAGAAGACTTTCGGAAAGTCCTTCTCAAAATAGACGATTACAACAAACCCCAATTGATTCCGGACTGTGCGTTATTAAGACGGCTTTTTTATCATTCTCGTGAAACTGACTGATTTTTTTTCGACGAATGGAACATTTTTAAAGATAAAATTTTTTGACATTTGGTCGAGTGCAAAAAGATGAGATTTTAAGAACTTTCTTAAGGTGGGATGAGATCGATCTCACATTGAAAACTCTCCATGAGATCAAGCTGTTTTCATATGCAAAATGATGAGAAACACTTGGTTACATGAGATCGATCTCACATATTGTTAAGCATGGTATTCCTTGGACTCAGGTCAAATAAAACCGTCGGACAAGGAATT
This sequence comes from Eupeodes luniger, assembly GCA_951509635.1. Classification (NCBI taxonomy): domain Eukaryota; kingdom Metazoa; phylum Arthropoda; class Insecta; order Diptera; family Syrphidae; genus Eupeodes; species Eupeodes luniger. The sequence continues at coordinate 5,629,405 of OX608074.1, forward strand.
TATAAAGAAAGAAGAAGATTTTCGTCGGTTGTATCATTTTAGAAAAGAAGGTGTTCTGTTATTGACGGAAGAACTTTTGGGGCTAATCTCAGAAACACGTGGTGATGCTTTAACAATTCAAGAAAGAATACGAATTATTCTGCGATACGTAGGAGACTCTGGGTTCCAAATTGGAGTTGGTGAGGACATTGGAATTCATCCATCAACAGTCTCTAGAGTGGTGCAGCACAGAATTGGATCACATTCCCGAATATTGCGAAAGAAGTTTGCAAAGGTTATGGAGCAGTAAGTACGCGGTTCCTTATGCAATTGGTGCTCTAGATTGCACTCATATGCGTATAAGGAAACCTTTGACCTGTCATAGGGAGTACACTCGTTTTTGTGCATACAAAACTGAGTCTGAGTTCCAAACTGCTCGATCAATCTCACTGGTGAGTTCAAGCTGGTCAGCTCAGACTCTGAGTATCAGTGGTTTAGCTGTAAAATTTAAGGCGTTTTATAAAAAGGTGGACTTGACGTATTAATGAATTGATTTAGAAGTCCTTCCATATTTGAATCAGATTTTTTGTTCTAAAATATTTAAGCTAGTGACTATAAATATCAGACAGTGTGTTATACTTGTAGTTCTGATTTTTTGGTGAGTTTTTTATGATGTGTCTAAAATTCTGTATTTTAAAACACTGCAAATTTAAAATACTGTATACCAAAATGTTGTATGAACAAAACACTGTAAGTCCAAATTTTTCAACATAAAATACTGTATTCTGTTATAAAAATTCTGTACTTCAAAATGCTGTCTGAAAAAGAAAAATCGTGTTGATAACGTAAAAAAGTGAACACTGCGCGCATTTTGAAATACAGAATTTTGTCCTACAGAATTTTCAACGTGCAAAATTTTGTATAACAGAATTTTGACAATACAGTATTATGAACCATTTAGTATTTTGAATCCAACCAAATTTGAGGATCTGTAAATCTAAGGGCTACCAAGTAACTGCTGTTAAAAAATTTGCTAAACTAAGTTCTTTTTTAAGTGTATGAATTTATACTATAAGGTGTAAAAGAATAATGGACAGTGTAGTTCCTGGAAAGTCTATGTCTCCCCCTGAAAAGTTATCAGAAATACAAAATCGAATTAGAAAACAAAGACAAAACAAATGCAAAAAAGAGGCTGGGATGCGACCCACACTGATAACTTCCCATCCCGTCTGTCGATTTATCTTGCTTAAAAGTTTATCGATATGTTTCAATTTTTACAAAATTTGCGTACTATTTTTTGTAGATTTAATTTTTTATGAAAAAACGGACTGTTGGATTTTTATAAAAAAATTATTGAATATCGAAAACAATATTTTCTGTGAAATAAAACAATTTTGAAGCCAATATTTTTAGTTTTTGAAAAGCTTTTTGAGTCGAAAGTAAATTTTTACCAAGTTTAAGTATTGTTTTTTTAAGGTTTTTATTTTTTGTAAAAAAAACTGTCAATTCGATTTTTCTCAAAATTTTATCGAATGTTAAAAATAATATTTCTTATAAGATAAAATTAGTTTGAAGCCAATGTCTCAAATTTTTGAAAAGATATTCACGTCGAAAAACAATTTTTACCAACTTTTATAATTTTTTTGTTTAGGTTTTTATTTTTTGTAAAAAAAACTGTCAATTCGATTTTACTCAAAATTGTTCCTAATGTTGAAAACAATATTTCTTATTAGTTAAAATTAGTTAGAAGCCATTATCTCCAATTTTTGAAAAGATCAAATGTCAATTTTATTTTTCTCAACATATTTCAGAATGTTGACAACAACATTTCTTATAAGATAAAATAAGTTTGAAGCCTTTATCTCAAGTTTTTGAAAAGATATTTGAGCCGAAATTCAATTTTTACCAACTTTTATTAATTTTTTTTTTGGGTTTTTATTTTTGTGTAAAAAAACTGTCAGTTAGATTTTTCTCAAAATTTTATCAGATGTCAAAAACATTATTCTTCGTTGCACAAAATTGTTTTGGAGATGAAATCATATTTTAGTCGTAAAATTTTTGAGGTGACAATTTTTTTTTTCAGTTTTTTTGATTTATAAAAAAACCGTTAATTGGATTTTTTTCAAAAAATATACTTGGGTTGTATCACGTTACAATATATAATATAAAATTTAATTCAAGTCTCTAGCGTTATTAGTCCATGAGATATTTAGGGTTAACCAAAATTTTCACCTTTTTTTTGTAATGCTATGGTAAAAAAACCACCCACGCAATTTTCTTGAGAGCCCTTTCTGCATTTTTCTGCATTATTATCTGTATAACAAAATTTATTTGAAGTCGATATCTCTTCTGGTTCTTGAGCTATGGACGACGAAAAAAACGTCGCGAACGTACGGACGTACGGACGTACGGACATACGGACGTACGGACGTACGGACATACGGACGTACGGACATACGGACGTACGGACATACGGACGTACGGACATACGGACGTACGGACGTACGGACGTACGGACGTACGAACGTACGTACACACGCACGCACAGACATCTTTCTAAAAATCTTTTATTTCGACTCTAGGGACCTTGAAACGTCGAGAAATGTCAAAGTTTTCAATTTGACAAATCGGACCCATGGGAAGTTAATAATACAACTTTTCTTAAAGTTAGAAACACATTATTTAGTGATATTTTGAAATAAAGTTGTTTTTGTCAAAAGCAATATATTTTTTAAAATACTTTTAGTTTTACTTTTTTACAATACTTTTTATCAAATGTTTACATAATTTACTACTAAAAATAAGTTTTGATTTTTGGAAGAATAAGAAACAACAACAACAACATCGAGCCATATGAACGCAACATGGCCAAAATTTGTCAAAATAATCATTTAACGCAATATTTTCTTGTATTTAAATGACAAACTTACTGTACTAATTTTCAACACTCAAATTATTTAAAATAAAATTATCATAAACCCCCACACACACGAACACAGTTTTTATCTGTCAGTGTCAGTGATCATTCAACACAATTTTCATCTACCATTGTGATAAAAGAACTGACAGATGAAAATTGTGTTGTTATTGTTGGGATGGGATACAAAACTATAATTTAAAATATAAAATTTTACCCAATGTAACGTAAAAAGAGAACATTTTAAACTAACAAAGTGAATTGATTAATTTTACTAATAGAAAATCCATGACATTTGAAGGAAATAGTAATATAATGAGAGACAAGAGATAAGAGTGAAAGTGACAGCTGTCATCCTAAGTTTAAACTTTACAAAACTGTGAAAATTCGAAAAGATATTAAATTTTTTTTTGTATTTAACACAATTTCACTGACGGCATTGCTCTAATATAGAAAAGAGGGTCCTGAGCCCAGCTGTTTATTTATGGGAATCATAAACTTTAGATTTGTTTTATAATTACCGTGCATTCAATGGGTTTTGGGCACCATTTGTATGCAAAAGACAAAGTGCCAGCCTAAAAATTTGCAATGACAGATAAAGACAGAGTGTTTAAGCATTTCACATTCTTGTAGTTTGGGTAAGGAACAAATCTCTATACTCGACCGTTCGACAAAAGTTAAGTTCGAACACATTTGTATGAGCATTCCCTTAAGCGGTTGAATAAAAAATCCTGGAACTTATGGCTAAAGTGATTGTCTAGAGAAGAAATTAATTTTTGTCTACCCTAGAATGCTAGTTTGGAAACCATTTTGAATTAATTGTGCTTTAAGAAAATATATTTTGCTAAGTGACTCATACTCCGACGCATAATTTTATCCTTCATAATGTTTTGAAGTCTATTCCATATTATAATTGTAATGGCTAAAAACCTCTCCCTTGTTTACCAAAATGATGACCAATTTGTATTTAATTTCTATATATTTAGTATTTCGGAGAAAACATAAAAGTCAAACCAATAAGAACCAAATCAAAATGCAAATCCATCTAAAACGTCAATGGATTTTATGGAAAAAGCTATTTATATAAATATATATATATATATATAACCACCATTTCCATAACCCCAACTTTCAATCTTAGTTATGAATAAATTAACTCAACCAAAAAATACTATTATTATGCTCGATAAAACAAAGCTATTAAAATAAAAACAAAAATAATTCGCTATCGCGCTAAATAATAATCCAACCAACAATCGATCCCTGATGTCAAACAAAACCAACAGTATATTAATAAATCACCAAATTACAACAAATGACACCCATCAACGACTTACCTTGGACTTCACATCGTATTATGACGTATGCCAGAGGTGAATTGAAAGCTTGTCAACTTCAGCCTTTTATGAAACATTGCGCTCATGAAACCCATGTGCCCATACATATTAATTGAAAGGATTACGTAGGAGGTCCTTCTTAATTAGAAACAAACCAAAAATACATACTTAACTCTTATAGGTCGATATAATTTATTTTGTGGAACTAATTAACGTAGGTATACAGCTGCCTCCAGGCTTCAAATGAAGCATTAAATTTGTCGAACTTGAAAGTTAACAAAACTAAATCAATCTCTCAAAAATAAAAACGAACAAAATTGCACAAAGAATATTTCACTACTGCTCCTCTAAGCGAATCAAATTGTGAGGTTTTTGTCGTTTTTTGATCAAAGTCTAAACACGCACCTCATCCACCCCACCAACTCTAGACATAAAGCTGACCTGACTGAAAATCCCTTTTCTGTTCACTTAGGGTTAGCTTGGCGGCGCGGCGCGGCGTGGATTTCTTTTGAATTGTATTGAAATTGAAATTCCTATAAATCGTTCCTCGACACGGCTACTCGACTCGGCGGCCGGCGCGGCTCTCTGCCCTCAACCAAAAACTAGTACTGCTGCGGAATTGGAACTACATACCATAATGCACCCTCTTGGATGGATGAATGACTGAGTGAGTGAATGGAGAGCCTCAATGGTCAGCTCAGCACCTGCTGTGGCAATTGTTTGACCAGTATTCAAGTAACCGGGTAACTGACCACAAGTCCTCGCGACAACGGACCTCAAGTTCTATCAAAGCAGTGAAATTGAAATAGACTTTTATTCACAACCATTTTAAATCGATCGAATATACAACTGAACGGTTTTCAAAGGATTCTCGCCAACGTCGTTATCGTCCTCGTCGCCGTTGTCCCTATCGCTCGTCGACGCGTCGTCCGCGTCGCTCGGTTGCTTCAAAGTGGAATAATGTAGACTGTGGTGCTCTTAGTTTCGTTGGCATAGATATTTGGTGTGAAAAACACAAAGTGAAAACGAAAACAGGATATTTTATATTTTTTTCTTTTAGCAAAAATATAGAAAACATATAAATCAACAAAGAGATTTCAACAAAAAGGATAACACTATGGATATACCAAATACAGGAGCCATATTCACTCTGGGGAAATCCCATTTAGCTGAGAATACACAAAGCTACTTCTATATAAAGAATGACCCGGTTAGGAGGTTAACTTCCGGTGCCAACCAGAGTGCAGTTATTTGTGGTAAACAATGAGATTATACAAAAAAGGAAGAAGTGGGGTTGGAAATACTTTTATACTTTTAGGCGTTGGAACTTTGTAGAACTATTTATTTAATGGGATTAAAGAATTCTGATGAAGTGATAGTGCTGACTTTGTTCTCTTTTGCAAATTAAGAGTTTCCTGTTGAAATTCTTCTTAAATAATTACTTCAGAAGAACAAGGATTTTTATTTTTTATATTTTTTTATTTTTGATTTCCTGCTAAACTTTAAGGAATTTTAAGAGGAAATGGAATTATATCAACCCAGGTCTTAAGTTTTCAATAGGGAGACTTTTCTTCGTAACTTTCTGTACAAAATTTATTCTAGAAAATATGTATTTTTATAAACTTTGAAGTTTACCGAGTTTCGAAATTTTGTAGTAATTGTTAAGTCTTACAGTTCAATACCGAAAACTTTATGTTTGTTCCCCATACAAGGCGGGAAACTATCTTTTCATTCTCTTCTAAAAAAAAGAATTTGAAAAATGAATCATTTGATAGGTGATAAGTTGGAATGGTGTATTTATTGTTGTTATATATGTTGTTAGCGTCAAAGTATCGTTGGTTTTCGGAAATCAAAAGCAAAATCATTGTAAATTGAGACATCAGTTGTTTCAGAATTGTGTTTTCATCTTTAAAACATTTCAAAAAAGTTTCCCAGGATTTTTATTTTTGGATATTTATTTGATTGGAATAAAGTAAGTCATATGGCTTCGAGAAGACTAGAAATTATAATACAAGTTTTTCAAAATATTGTTTGCTTGTATTTCTATTTCTGCGCTACCTAAACATTTTTTGAACGGGTCCGGCCTCTTCCAAGAAATTGACAAATCATCCAAGAGTATAATTCCTGTCATGAAAAGTGATTTTTCAAATTAGCCGTTCGGATTCAGCATGAAATTTGTAGGTTTCATCCACCTCTGAGATTACTCGCACACAGGAATGGTTGAGAATTGTAAGTTACTAGACTCTGGTTCTTCAGGAGCTGTAAATTAATTTAGAGAGCCTTAACTATATTTCGGATGATGAAAATAATATTGTATTATTGAATGTTTGTCTTCATTTCTTAATAGTTAAAAATTAGACATGTTTGCGAAAACAACGAGCGGCAACAATGATCTTCGATGTGTGTTTAAAATTGTGTAATTTAAAGAAAAAAGTTTTATTCTAAGGTCCTGGAAATCAAGTCAAATTATTTCAATTCCGAAGAAACGTGATAAAATACTTAATTTCCAAATCGGTTTTAATTCCTATGTTAAGTTAAAATATTTATTTTTACATATTGCGTCGTTGTCGCCGTCAGTTAAACAAAAACAAAAAAAGCTTAAGAGTGATTGCACATTGGTTTTAAATTTTTGGATAGAGTATGGCAAAGCATTTCACATTCAAGCAGTACGGCTTAAGAACAAATCTGTCTACTTAACATTGCGACGAAGATTGGCTATAGGGTGTACTGAAAGACATATTTGGGGGCTTTTTTAAATTTCTCAAGGGGATGAATAAAATGGAGCTGTCTGCTCATATTTGGCAATAAAGCCGTTTCCGATTGGTGATTCAGACATAATACTCTTATTTATTCTGATGACTCTGAAGTTTGGTTGACTGTATACTAGGGCGCTTTTTTTTCTGAATATGTTTGTGTCGGTCCCATGGTGGAAATTTATTTGAAATCTTTAAAAACAACTCCCTCAAAATTGAGTTAAGTTTTCTAATATAAAATTCACGAAAAATTTGATTTTTTTTTCATCAAATTTCTAACAAAGAAGTGTTTATTGTGGCTTATCCTTAACTCTTAGAATTCTCATTCTCTGCCTATATTTCGAAAATGACAGGACTACCGAAAAAATGTATGAAACTAGTTTATGGGAAATTAAATGTTGTACATAAAAGCCCTTAGCATCATACCGCTAACATTTATAGGGTGTTAGATATATGTAAGACGTTGCATTTTACGATTTGTTCTTAAATTTGGTTCCAAAATGTAATTTAATGCTACTCAAATTTTAACGCCTAATATCTCGAACACTATAAATCCAAACGGTATGATGCTGAGGACTTATTTTGTTTTTTTTTTTTATCTGTAGACAATTGAAAATCTATAAAAATGTTTCATTCATTTTTTTTTGCGGTCCCTATCATTTCTTAGCTAATGGCGGAAAAATAAGATTTAAATGAGAGTTGAGAGCGTTCAATTCTGAAAAAACCTCGTCGCCCAAAACCAGTCGCCCAAAAAAGGACCTTATTGCATACCTATGTATGAAAAACTTTTGACAATTAAAAATCAAAAATATTGGGCAAGTTCAGACGTTATAAGAGACTTCAAGGTTAGGCAAGTTTCTAGTATCTGATTGGCACGTTGTCAAAAAATTAACTTCCATTTAAGGCAACATATTAGCAAAGTTAGTTATGAAAAACCTTAATTACCATTAAGTCAGTCTTCTTGTATTAAAATGTCAAGTAATTAAAATGATTTGTTTAACTGAAAGCTAAATATTTTTACTCTATTTTCATTTTCTTTGCATAATTCTATTCAAATAATAAAAATAAAACAAATACAATTAAAAAAGAGATTTTTTTCGGGCATTTTCTTAAAAGCTTCAAAACTTTAAATTTAAAAAAATTTAAATATTGTTGGAATTAATTTTGAATCATAATCTGGTAGATAGTTTCATGGAATTTATTTGTTTAAATAATACTTCCGAAATATACGCTTAGTCCAAAAAGTCTCCAAACAGCAGCCTAATGTTAGTGTTTTTTTGAAAAAAGTACTAGGAATAAATGTAAAAACCAAAGTAAAAACATTAAAAAAAAGTTAGTTTCCCCCTTCACCTTTTTACAAAATTTTAAAAAATTGTGATTGTGGTTTTTAAAAATACTTGTTTTTAATATATTTATTAAAATAAATATTTTATCTCAGAATCAACTAAAAGAAAGCTGCTGTACGGAGACTTTTTGGACTATGTGTAGTGTATGTGCCACGTCTACGAGTTACAAATTCCATTGGATCAGTTCAATTTTCAACTACTTTTTTCAATACGCACCTTAACCCTTATACCACCACTGTGTTAAATGTACCAAACAGTCAATGGTGATTCTTTAATACCTTGAGAATTGTCTTCGCTGCATATACCAGAAATGAGCTATATCACTAAAAACCGTAAAATGGACGAAGTGCTGTTTTAACTTCACGAATAGATTTACGTTTTTTTAAAGTTAAAATTTCCACAACTTGTATACGTTGTTGTGACGTTACAAAATTCATAATAAATTGCCAAAACTTACTGAACAGAAATGTAAACACAGTTTGACATTTTTAACTGTCAAACCACTGTCACACAGCTAAAAAAAACGCCCTTTATAAATTTAGGTTTAGTTTACAAGTAGACCAAACTTCAATTTGCTTGGTTTTATGTTATATTTTAGGTAAGTGGAAATAGTTTATTCTACTTATTGCTGAAATTTTAAGGCATTCAAGTTGTGTTGTAAATGGTAGTCAAGTGATATATTTTCAAAAATTGCACACAAATTTTTATTTAAAGATTTTAGTTTAGGTAGTTACTTTTCTCTTATTAACTTCCTATAAAAAATTATTGTAATGGGTCAGATTTGTCGAATTGAAAATTTTGACATTTCTCGACGTTTCAAGGTCCCTAGAGTCGAAATAAAAGATTTTTAGAGAGATGTATGTGCGTGCGTGAGTACGTACGTTCGTACGTCCGTACGTTCGCGAAGTTTTTTTCGTCGTCCATAGCTCAAAAACCAGAAGAGATATCGACTTCAAATAAATTTTGTTATACAGATAATAATGCAGAAAGATGCAGAAAGGGTTCTCAAGAAAATTGCGTGGGTGGTTTTTTTACCATAGCAGTTTAAAAAAAAGGTGAATATTTTGGTTAACCCTTAATATCTCATGAACCAATGACGTTAGAAACTTGAATTAAATTTTATATTATATATTGTAACGTAATACAAAACAAGTGGAAAAAATCCAATTAACGGTTTTTTTATAAATCAAAAAAACTGAAAACAAAATTTGTCACCTCGAAAATTTTACGAATAAAAAACGATTTTATGTCCAAAACAATTTTGTGCAACGAAGAATAACGTTTTCACCATCTGGTAAAATTTTGAGAAAAATCGAATTGACAGTTTTTATAAAAAATAAAAACCTAAAAAAACATTACTCGAAGTTGGTAAAAATTGAATTTCGACTCAAATATCTTTTCAAAAATTTGAGATATTGGCTTAAAACTAATTTCATTTTATGAGAAATATTGTTTTCAACACTCAGAAAAATTTTGAGAAAAATCGAATTGACTGTTTTTTTTACAAAAATTAAAAACCTAAACAAAATTAATAAAAGTTGGTAAAAATTGATTTTCGACTGAAATAACTTTTCAAAACTTTTAGAAATTGGCTTTAAATTAATTTTATTTTTTTATAAATATTGTTGTCAAGATTCAGTAAAATTTTGAGAAAAATTGAATTGGCAGTTATTTTTACAAAAAATTAAAAACCTAAAAAATTAAAAATTAACAAAAGTTGGTAAAAATTGATTTTCGACTTAAATATTTTTTTAAAACTTTGAGATATTGGCTTAAAACTAATTTCATTTTATGAGAAATATTGTTTTTAACATTCAGAAAAATTTTGAGAAAAATCGAATTGACTGTTTTTTTTTACAAAAAATAAAAACCTACAAAAAATTATTAAAAGTTGGTAAAAAAAAAAAGATTTTCGACTCAAATATCTTTTCAAAAATAAGATATAGGCTTTAAATTAATTTTATTTTATAGTAATAATAATAAATAATATTTCATTAAATTTTGTTTTCAACATTCAGTAATTTTTTTATAAAAATCTAACAGTCAGTTTTTTCATAAAAAATTAAAATCTACAAAAAATAGTACTCAAAATTGGTTAAAATTGATGTTCGGTTCTCGATATTTCGTGATTAATTTCATTCGTTCAATTTGTATTTGTTTATATAAGAAATAAAAACTATTAAGAAATGCTACTAAAAATGGTAAAAATTGGTTATCGAATAAAAATCTCGTTAACCAAAAAAAATTTTGAAATCAAACTCTTTTATCATATGTAAAATATTGTTGGTAATTTTAAAATTTTAAACTATAACTATAACTTTTTTTAACAAAACACGAAAACCTACAAACCTTTTAAGCAAGACAAATCGACGGACGGGATGGGAAGTTATCAGTGTGGGTCGCATCCCAGCCTCTTTTTTTAAATTTGATTTGAGTTTATTCAAAAACTCTCCCTACCCTAACGTCATCCACAGATTGTTGCTCAATCTGATATTCCCCAGGGAAGCCGCCATCTTGGCACTGTCTATTAATAACGTATAGTCATGTCTGCGCTCAAGTGAATTTCTCATTTTTGCTGATGACATGAAGATTTTTAAAACAGTAAAGTAAACCCATGATCGTAATCTTTTACAAGCCGACATTAATAGTTTCACATTTTGGTGTGGAAACAATAGCCTTATCCTCAACCCTTTAAAATGCCAGACGATAACTTTTACTGAAAAACGAATCAGTAGTGTATTTGATTATTGTATACCACAGCGTCTTCACGTTTAAAGATCATTTCTATTCCAATTTAGAATTTACACATTAGAATATGGCAAGTTCTATGCTTGGTTTTATAAAACGTTTGGTAAATGAGTTCAATGATCTCTATGTTACTCTTTCTTTGTATAATTGCCGTGTTCGTCCTCATCTTTGAATATGCTTCGCAAGTATGGACTCCCTATTACGAAATTCATAGAAAAGAATTTAATCAATTCAACATAATTTCATTCGCTTTGCCCTAAAGGGTCTTCCTTGGAATAATCCTTATGATCTACCTCCCTATTACCATCGTATTCAGCTTCTTCAAATGCAATCTTAATAATGACTTAATATTTCTTCATCAACTCATTGATGAAGAAATTGATGCACCTTATTAGCTACCCTGTGCACATTTGAATTACCGAGGTGGAACTCATCAAATGCGTGTATTTGATTTTATACATATTGACTTCCATAGAACTAACTATTGGAAGAATGAAACTTTAAGTCGAATAAGCATTTTATATAACTTTAACAGTGCATCGATAGATTTAAATCTAAATAAGATGGGATTAAAATCATTGCTTAGAACCAGTGTTCCACTATTGTAAACGTGTCTATTTTATTTCTTTATCTGTAATAGTTCATGTTAAATGTTAATTATGTTTTGTATTTTGTGCGTGTGTTAGGCTTAAAATGTTTTATTTTCTTACTAACAACTAACACATGCAATTATGATGAGCCTCTGATCGTAGTTTGGCGCTTTCTATAAGCTAACTACTTTCTGAAAATTCTGAAGTGTAATGTAAATAGTCCTTTTTACCACATTAAGTTGTCTGATACTTCTATCATCATAACGACAAGTTAAATCTAATCTCGTCTATATGTGAACCCAAAACTAAAAAAATATAGCACCCCAATAGTTTCGTAGACAGACTAATAATTCCCTTGTTAACCTTTTCAGAGCCAAATGGTCCTGTTTTTCAAAACTGACACGAAGACGACGACGACGACGACGATGATGGGTTCTATTTTCTATAACTGCAAATATAAAATTGATAATGCTCTAACTGTGTTCATTTTTTTTTTATACGAAACAATTCTTGGAAAACGAAAATAAAGAAAAAACTATCAAAGCCTTAAAGACAGGTACGTTGAGAAAAATAGAAATGTTTTTCTTTTTTGAAGACTTACACAATTTTGTAGGTCTAAATATTTAATCTAACTTAATCACGAACAAACACAACGTCTGACCCTTGAAAAGCTTTTAGGAGTTGTTTTTCTTGTCTTTTTATTGCTTTGGCTTTCACTTTTCTTTAAGAAATCGCCCACCGGGTGCACGTGAGAGGCGTACCGTAGGTACTTTTCGTTTCCTTTAAAGAGTCTTTGGATAGCCCTTTGCACTTCGTGTTCATTAAACTTTCATTTTTTCCTTGCGTCGTTCTTAAATTGCATTCGTCTTTGCTTTGCGTTCGATGGGAATTCTTTTTATATGTTTTCTTTCTTTTTGATTTTTCATTTTAACTGTGTGACCTTATTTAAGTTTTGTTTCTTTTTTCTTCTCGATTTTTTCAAAATGAAGTGGTCGCCGGTTCTGCAAAGGACCTTCTTCCATTTTCCATTAAAAGAAATTACAAAATTTTAATCGAAAAAAAAAGAGTAGAAAACTGAAAAGTGGAGAGAAAATGAAAAATTAAATGAATTGAAACAAAACATTCATAGCTAAGCTAAATGATTGAAAAGAAGTTCCTTTTGTGTCCTTTTTGTATTCCTTTCTATTTTGTGTGTGTTCCATTTGTAATGTTGTAATTAGAATTGAAGTAGCCTAAGGACAATAAGTAACGAAGAAGCAGCGTTAATTGATGTTTTCATGTAATTTACAAGAACCAAATTGGTCTTTTATTTGATCTTAGGCTTTAAAGCTTTATAAAGGAAAGACTAAAATTGGAAAACCTTTAATTGTAATTCAAAGGCAATGAGATTTTTTGTTTGTTCCTTTTTTGCAGAAGTACTTCGTAAGCATCGTAAGCAGTTAATGAAAGGAAAAGAATTTTATTCAATTGGAAGACGTAAATATCTTGAGTAGGTTGCAGGTTTTGAAGATTGAAATGTTACACAATTTTTCAAGAATCATGGCATTTTTTATTGAAAAAAATATTCTTTTTTGGTAACAATAGTTCCAATAATGAAATTGAAGACTTGAATTGAGTCGACACAAGGATTGGTAAAAGGAGAAAAACTATTACAATTCAACAGTGTGAGTCGAAGAGGTCTAAAAAGCTTGGAAAGAAAGCCTTCTTAGAGATGTTAATGTGACTCATTCCTGGTGCATTTTGTTTAATAACCACTTAGCTCATGAGTACAAGATTAAAATTACAATATACAAAAAAAAAAATGGAATTTCCATCTTTAAAGAAGTCGTATGTATTGGGCAACTTCTGTAGTACAGTATTCACATAAATTAAGTGATAGGAAAAAAATTCCAATTTTGTAGGTTGTTTTAAACAGGCAGTAGCTCTGGAATCTGAATCTGAGCCATAAAAAGATCAATCATTACCGTTTTGGAGTAGGTAGAAGAAAACTATCGGCAAATAAATATTTGGTTTTCGTTAAAAAGGTCTAAACACTTGTCAGTTGAACTTTGTGTAGTTAAGTCTAATTTTTTAATTCTTTAATTTTTTGTAAAAATTGTTGTGAATCAAACGATTTTATTCTTAAGTATTCATGTAACAAGTATTAATTGCCACACCTGATGATGTTCATAGACATGAACGAAACGTCGTGACAATATAAATAATTGTGTTCTTTCATTGACCTAAAGCCCGTCATCAACATTATCAGGTCTAAACACTTTAATATTTTTTTTTTTGAAATTGGATTTTTCGGTTATTAGAAGGCTTAGGTCTTCTAACCTCCCTCTTAACATCAAATTTTCAATGGGGTTTAAGTCAGGTGATTGCGCTGGCCAAGACATTAGCTCAATTCCATTGACCCGAAACCACTCTTTAGCCGCTCGACGACTTGTGTGCTTCGGATCGTTGTCTTGTTGGAAGACCCATTTCAGCGGCATATCATATTCAGCAAATGGCAGCAAGGTATTTTGTAGAATTTCGACATAGACCCTCTGATCCATAATTAATTCAATACATTTTATGGGCCCTACACCAGAGTAGGAAAAACAGGCCCAAATTAAAATTTAAGATCCCCCATGTTTTACCGTCTTCGTATAGTGAATTTGGGTACATATTCTGTGTTAGGTGGACGACGGACGTATTGGCGGGATCCAGTACCACCAAAGAGAACAATTTTACTCTCATCTGTCCACAATACGTTGCGCCATTTCTCTTTAGGCCCGTTAATGTAATGGATGCTATAGTTAAATGAGCACTACTATTATTTTGAACACAGCTGTACATATTTGCATTGTTATGCGTGTTTTTTCAATTGAAATTCAGCGTTTTGGAAACTTTTATTTTCATTATAACATTTAAATTTAATGAAAACAAACATAATTTTTAAAATAAAATGTATACTATTTTATTAGATTTAACATTGAAACCTTAAAACCCAAATGGTATAGTTGCCATAGAGTCCTTTTTCAAAAAGAAATATGGATTGTCCGTTGTAAAGAGAATGTTTTAAGTGGCAACCCTAATGACAGTTAATATATTATATGAAGGTTTTTAGATGCATTTTTTTATGGTTTTTCTGTATGGCTTGACAATTGAGGCTATGTTAACAAACAAAAATTGCCTCATCTTGGGTTTTAAAAACCCTCACCTTACTGTCGAGAAGCTAATGTATTTAAAGAGAGCGTCAGTTAGGTCCGGATTGTGGAGTGGTGGCATAATCTTCTAAAATGAGGCTGAAAACATTGTTTCAATCAATGGTTGGAGTTACAGAGCCATGATTGTCGACTTCTTTTTTGACTGAATTTGGAATATGGATTTAGACGACTTCTGGTTAATCTCACTCTATCACACAGCGCATGCTACAATAGATCTTTTGCGCACCTAATTGCCAAATCATGTTGACAATCGTCTTGGTGATGTAAATTAGCTGTGATTTGTAACCTTTGGACTTTTTGTTTGTAGTTAGCCGTGAATGTCAATATCAATAAATCAACTGACGAGCTACAGCCCGTAACCAAATCATGACAAAATGTGCTACTGCGAAGCTTGTCGAGGCAGCCTTTTAAACAACGTTATGTTCAATAAATCACTGTTTGTTCTAACTGATAAGGCCATAAAACATTTAAAAAAGTTATTTTTTTTTTCATTTTATTGCATTTTTGAAATTTTGAATTTGACAAACCCTTTATTTTGTAAACAAACGTTTAAACAGTAATTTTTGAATTACGAAGAATTCAAATACAGTATAAATTTCCCAGAGGATATTTAAGAAAAGCTTTAAGCAGATCAAATTTCTAAAATTTTGACCTTTGAGTAAAAAGCTACGAAAGTGAAGAAAAACAATACTTAACTTGACTTTCAACTTTCAGTTTGATATCAACTCTGCAAGTAGATTTGGACAACTACGGAATTCAAAACATCTCTTAAAAATATGCTTTAAAATTGATAAACTTGCCTTAAAATTCGCCATTAGAATACTCGTATATTATTTGAAACTTTCATTTGTATTGATTTAGAAATACGTTCAGGGGTCATTTTGTTTTGTATGTCTTGCTTTCTTCTTTAATATTTTCTTAATTTTGTTTTTGCATTAAATTTGTTTTCGTATCTATTTTATTTTATCATTTTTTTTTTTGAATTTATAAAAAAGATGAAAACAAATAAAATTAAAACCTGAAAAAATAACTGAAACTGGTAGGGCACATAATTAGAAACACACGTTTATGTTATATTTTACTAAATATTGTTCAATATTTTGTCGAATAACCACGGTTATCAATTACACACTGTAATCTTCTGGGCATAGAGCTAACCAAATCTTTACAAACTTTTTTTGGAATCATTTTCCAAACATCCTGAATTTCTTGGAATAAATTAGGCATATTTACAATTTTTTTGTAGCCTTGTATTTTTAGGTGCTGCCAAAGGTTTTCTATCGAGTTAGGATCCGAGTTACACGACGGCCAGTCCAAAAGAGTCTTCGAACCATTTTTTAGTGTAACTGGCCGTCTGCTTTGGATCGTTGTCTTGTGGAAATTTCAATACTATGGGAAGGTTTTCTTCCGCGTACGGCAGCATAACATTCTCAAGGATTCTGCAGTATTGAATCCTGTCCATCCTCAATTCCTTTGATCGGGCCAACGCCACACCAAGAGATTGCTCCCCAGATCATAATATTTCCACCACCATGCCAGAATTAATCCTATTAATTTTTGTTTCATCCGGAAAAAGCATATGTTTTCACTGATTGACTGTCCAGTGCTTATATTTTAGCAAAATCCAAGCGGGCCTTTCTGTGACGTTGAGTCAGTAATGGCTTCGTCCTTGCTATGCGCCCAAAGAGTCCAGCTTTGCGCAACCTTCTTTTAACAGTGTCTACCTCTACAGACGGTCCATTATCTGCTCCACCAAACACTGCCCTCCTAATTTCCCTCGCAGTTGCAAAAGGGTTTTTTTGCTTTCCCGAACAATAGTCTCGGCTTTCGTGGTATTTTTTCTATGGTGTTATTTTTCTTGAAATATTGAACAGTATTAAATACCATCTTCTTTGAACATTTTAAAATGTTAGAAATCTCGCTATAAGATTTTTCTTCTTTATGATGGCTCAAAATTTAACGGCGAGTCTTTACGTCACATGATTTGTTTTTCCCCATTTTTATGACCTAACTAAACAATTAGAATTCAATTATCGAAAAGACTAGATACAAGAGTATAACTTACAATGCCCAAAAATAACTTTTTAATCTTGAAAGTCTTAAAATGAGGTTCGTTTCTAATTATGTGCACGATCGATTTTGTGCTTTTTGCTTTCTTTAATGAAAAAATAACGTCGTCCTATGTTACTATTATGATTTTATAGTGAAGTTGGCTAGATTTCAATGTAAAAGAAAAAAAAAAGATGGCAGCATTTATTTAAAGAACCCATAATATTCGGAAGTTAAAGTTTGACCTGAAAAGCGTTTCTAATTGAGTGCACGGCACTGTATGTTTTAAGATTTATTTCCAGAAATACCACAAAATAAATCAAAATAACAAAAACAGGATCTTACTATACAAATAAGTAATCAATCATTTTTTGAAGCGATGTATTTTACTTTGGCGGCTGTGCAGTGTTTTTGAGAAGACGTCTTGTTTCGGGGTCCACGATCTTACTTATATCTCCTTTAAATTTTAAACTATAATAATCCTTCCAATGCATTTTGTTTAAGCAGGATTTTTACTATATAATTAATGATGGCATTTTTGTACAAAGTGAAAAGTGTAAAATTTGCATGAAAAACCGTCTGATAATTTGTATTAACAAATGAACTATGAAATTTCAAAAACCCTACTTATTTCCAAAGAGAATGTATTTTTCAAGATGTATTCAAAATTTCATGCAAATCAAGTCAAGGTCCTGTGAACTTAAAAACATCTACATATAATAAACGAGTAAGAAGTCTTAAGTGGTAGAAAATCATCATTAATAATTTGGCAATACTTTTAATACTGAAATTCAAAAACCTTACAAAAAAGAAAATCTACTTAAAGATTTTTCCAGGCCATAATCTTAGGTTAAATAAAAAAATAAATAAATTAGGTGGCACAACAGTCCATTGAGAACTAGGCCCTAGTGACTTACAACTCTCAACCATTCCTGTGTGCGAGTAATGTTATCAGGGATGGAAGGGACCTACAGTTTAAAGCCGAATCCGAACGGCTAATTTGAGAAAGCACTTTTCATGACAAGAATTACTCTTGGAGAATTTGTCAATTCCTCGCAAGAGGCAGTACACGTGAAAAAAACTTTAGATGGCACTGGCAGGGTTTGAACCCAAGACCTCTGGCATGACAGTCCTACACACTAACCATTACGCCTCGGATACAACATAATAATCTTAGTTAACCATAAAAAAAGGTATTTTTCAAAAATAATAGAGTGGTTCAATCGCTTCAAACATAACTTCAAATTCAAAAAGTGCAGGTTCGGCCTACCTTCTGAATGAATCTAGGTTTTTTAGGTATCAAGTCTAATTCGGGCCAATTTTATTTTCTATGAATATTAGAATCAAGTACTTGTGACCTAGTTTTACACGAGTTTGTTTTTCATATTCCACAAACCTAAAAATATAAAAAAGACAATTAAGTCCAAAAATATTGAGTGTTAACTTCGATAATTGACATACACAAATATTGATTTCTCTTTCTCAAACTACGGAACTATAATTTTTGTCTTCAACAGAATCAGGACGTTTATTTGTTTGGGGTGAAAACCATTTTGGTCAATTGGGAGTCGGAACAAATAACAACAACAACACCAACAACATAATAACAAAACCAACATGCGTCAAGTCTTTGAAAACACTTGGCCTCAAAATTGCCGACATTGCATTTGGACATGGTTGGGCAGTTATTCTCACCCGTAAGTGTGACACAAAAAGCTTTCTTCTTTCTTTCTTCTAATTTTCTCCTTTTTTTCTAGATTCCAATGAAATCTTCTTCACAGGAAGGAATATATTCCCTTTCGACACAAAGGTTGCTGAAAACTTCACCACGACAACCATTGGCAGCGAGAAGTATTCCATCATTAGAAAACCATTCCGTCTCGAGGAACTTGATAATTGCCTACAAAACAGTGAAGATCCAGAAAACTTCGTTAGCATTTCAGCTGGAAATGACCATTTCGTCATGTTAACATGTGAGTAGTTGTTATTCAATTTAACAAACAAACCAAAAATAATGTACTTCTGGGGAAGTACAGAGACGAATGTAGGAATGTAAATAACTGAATCACCTCTAAAGACAATAGCGTGCTTCATTTACAATTATCCTGTCAGGATAGAAACACCACAGGTTGAAATTCTAGGTAACGACAATTTGGAGTGTAATGGAACTTAACTCCAAAAAGAGTTTGTCTGTCACAACATCGCGTGAGGGATATTGGCAATTGATAGGACAGGACAATGTGATTTAATAGAACTTGCATGTCCTGTCTCGACTTCAGTAAAAGAACATTTTAGGACACGAATGAAAATACATAATAAAAAACCCCAACGACAATTATCGGCCAACGGCTCACATTTCATAAAACCATTGTTTTGAAAAAAAAATCCATTCAAAAATCATCCACCAAGTGAATGTAGAGTATTTTAAACGTGGTTGCAACTTTCGTGTTGATATTATTTTAATGTGTTTTTGTGAGGCGGAGACATTTGATTTATTCGGAGGCAGTAATTACACAAGCCACGTTCCACCTCCTACTTCGTTTCTTCCCACGCCACGTACTTCCGTGCACCGGATGTATGCAAAATCTAAAAGTAAACATTCTTCTTATCATAACCTACATATTTTTTTTGTTGATATATTGGCAATTTATGGTTTTTAAGCGTAATATAAATCAATAAATGTTTATTAATGTGTTTTGTGTTGGAAAATTGAGGTTATATTGACTTTGTATTAATTCAAAAAAAACTCCTTTCAGCTGTTGGTCGTCTCATTGGTTGGGGTTCGAATTTAAATCACCAACTTGGCTCAGATGATCCTGACCTCAGAGAACCCTTCGAAGTTCAACTCGACTTCAAAGTGAAGCAATTTGTTTGTGGTCCTTCATCGACTTTGATTCTAACCGAAAATGGAAACCTTTATCTCACAGGAAAGTTGAGTGAATTCACTTTCCAACAATTTACAGAACTTCAAAAGAATCTCTCAGCTCAAGAGGAGATCCTCTTCATGCATATTTCACAAGCGAGTGAAATTTACATTGTCACAACTGAGGGTGGAATTTATCGGAGTATGGAATCCACACGACACAATAGTTTGATATTCCAGAGGTTTTACGATTATGACAGCGAAGAAAATGGCCAAATTGTCAAGCTTCTACGTGGAACATCATTCTTTGCCGCCCTCACAAAAGCCAACAAGTTCTATACGACTTTTTCGGAGAGTGGTCATCATTTGAAGACTTTTCGAGAGATATCCAAATTCAAGAATCTTCGAACTCTCGATATGGTTGTGGGGGATCAGCATATTTTGGTTCATGGAATTCCAAGGTCGGCCGCAAATAAGTTGCTCAATAAGACTTTTGTGGTTCGTCCGGATTTGAATGGGAATATAAACCAAATTGGAGAAGTGGTTCGAGTTGTGAAACAGAACATCCCAGAAGAATCTGAAGAACCCGAGGAGAATGGAAATCATGAAGAAACCATCAAACCAAACACACCAGTCAAGGAAAAAGTCGAAGTCGAGGAAGAACACATCGAAGTGAAGGAAATTTCTGTAGAATCAAATGAAAACAAAAAAGAAGACGCTCCAAAAGATGAAGAGGCTAAAGAAGTTAAGGAAGAAAAACCACAAGAAAAACGTCCACCATCATCATCGTCTTCGAAAGATCTCGATATCTTTGAGGACACATCACCGACAAATTCCATGAAGTCAGCCAGATATCGTCGCTTGGATGATTCCGAATGGGATAGCAATAATTCCACACCATCCAAGAAGACCATTCTCACAGCAAACGCCGGCGATAGCTCATCCCCAACATCTCCTGTAAAATCTCGCAAGAGTTCTTCTCGATCAATTCGTTTTGATGAGAAGGCTCTAGCGCAGCAGGTGACGACTTCTGCTGAACGTAAAACAAGACCCAAAACACCCTATCCAGATGGAACCCCTCTGAAACCAAACAAATTGAATGTCAAGGAAGAGGAAACGCTTGAGAAAACGAGCCCAGAACTTCATGATAGTTTAGAGAACATTCCAGGATCAGTGGCTGGTAAGTTAAAGAGTTCTCTATTCCGAACTTCTTCAATCTTTAGTTTTCTTTTTCTAGATAACCAAAAACAACAAAATGGAACCACAAATAAGAAGACATCTGCGAAGAAACGAGCCTTGACCCCGATTGTTCGGACAAATGAGCCGCTGATGTCCAGCGATGAAGACGAGCAACTGGCTGTGGAGATAAGCTCCACAGAACTTTTGGGCAAAACGGTCGTAAATGAGATAAGATTCATCAACAACGGAGTTGACGTCACAGACATCTCGAAGAGAGCCTTGGAAGAAGAAACCCCTATTAAGGAGAAGCCTAAACAAATTCTGGAGCAAGCTGGTGAATCAATTCACAAAGCTACAGATGCAGCGAAGAATTTAGTCGAGGAGAAGCCTAAGCAGATTCTAGATCAAGCTGGAGAAGCCATCCACAAAGCAACAGATGCGGCGAAGCATTCCGCAATCACCGCAGCTGAAGACACTGTTCAAACTTTGTCAAAAGAGAAAGATAAAGCAATAGAAAAAGTCTCAGAGGAAGCCGAGAATATAGGTGGAAAGATTTCGAGCACATTGAGTGCGGCTGCGGGAAAAGTGTCTTCAGAAGTTGACAGTGCCGTAGGCAAAGTTTCTGAGAAATTCGATTCCACAGTGTCGGCAGTTTCCGAGGGTGTGGATAACACAGTTTCGTCAGTTTCGCAGAAGGTCAACTCAACAACGAATAAGATTTCATCAAAAGTCGAAGACGCAAAGCATAGTTTGTCGAATTTCTTTACCGGCGGTGGTGGCGGTAGTACAAGCGCCAGCGCTGGAGGTCACAAGGAAGCGAGTCCAAATCTGAGTTCAAACGTCAGCACAGCTGTCACAACCGAGGAGACGTACACACCAAAGGATGAGTCAAAGATCGATGATGATGAGAGGACAACAGCGTCGGTAAACTCAAACCTCAACGGAGTGGGCAACACCTTCGAGAATGAGCGGGATAAGGACTTTGAGCCCGCGAAACGGACATTGGGCGATGAAATTCGGACAACCGGCGAGAATGGAAAGGGACGAGTGATGCAGTTCATCAGTGACTTGAAGGCGAAAGGAAAGGGCATTTCGTGTCGGGATCAGAAGTCGGTTCGAGTTGCAGGTGGGTATTTCTCTCGTTGGACTTAAACATTCCTAAAAAATATGCCTGTTGTTTTCTTTTTGTAGATGAACCTCCAAAATATACCCCAGTAGATGAATTGGCCGACCAAACAGACAACAAATCAAAAGTTTGCACAATTTTGTAAAAAGAAAAATGCATTTAAATTTTGCAAAAATTAATAAAATTCCATTTTTTGATTGAAATGTAAAAGAAAAGAAAAATATATTAAAAAGTTTTTATGTCAACTTACCTCTGGAAAAGGAAAATATGTTGTTTTTCTTGTTTGTTTAAATTAAAAATAACTTTTAAAAAATGTGTTTTTATAAATTTAATTTTCGAAAATAAACAAAACACAAATTTGTCACTACTTCTTTTAGCACTGGTGAATTGAGAAACGTCAAAGTGACACATCATCAGAACAGAAAACTTGACGGAGAGAAATATAGTGTACAGCGGTTTCTCCATTAGAGCTCATCTACTACTATCTAAGGTTATGTGTGTACTTAGTTGTATAACAGTTTTCGATGTGTACAAAGTTTTAAGAGTACGCTTGCACTGAATTCAAAATTAAATCACTTTTTCGTGAAAGAAGGGAAAATTGGAGTTTAACATCTAAGTACCGTTAATTTCTTTGAGAACTTTATATTTTCAAAATATTTAAATGATTTGTGGTGGTGGTGTGTTAATAAATTGAATTTGATGGAGCTTCAACTCATAGAGAACTAAAAAATAACTTACAACTCTCAACCGATATCTGCAATAAAATAATGTCAATATTTGAGGGGACCTACAGTTTGTATGCCAAATCCATAAGAATAACTTGAGACACACTTTTTATAAGAAGAATTACACTTGAGAGGCTTTTCAATTCCTCGCAAGATGCAAGATACTTAAAAAAAACTTTAAGGTGGCACAGTCAGAGATTTAACCCAGACCCCTGATGTCGTTCACACTAATCATCATGCCACGGACATGGATACTGCTACAAATAAGCTGTATGTATTACGATTGAAAAATTGGAGTCCATATTATTTATTATTTCTTTATTTCTTTTATCGTTATCTCTACAAAAGCATCCAAATCCATCCATAACTCCTTTATCGAATTATTTAATCGGTTTAACCTCTTGGGCAACCCTTAAATTCTCAGTATAATTAACTTTTTTCTAAATGGTCAAATGCTTAAAAGATTATGGCCCAGACAAACTTTTAAGAGGTAAGGAACTTTGAATTGGAATACAACAAAGATATTTAACTAAATGAACAAGAATTTACTTTATTCCAAAGTTAATCTTATGGCATTGTAACCAAATTCTATGACATTTCCCATCATTTTTGGACGTATATCGCCAATAACGTTGTGAATATTGTCCTCCAATTGGTCAATCTTTTCGGGATTATCGGTGTAGACTAGCGACTTCACATATCTCCATAGAAAATAGTCAAGCAGCATAAAATCGCACGAGTTGGAAGAATATTAATGGGTCTGTCGTGTAAAACTACGTGGTTACCGAACTAATTTACTCCACTTAAAGTGTCGCTGCAGTCCAGTCTGAACTAGGGCCTCATCCAAAAAACTTCTCCATATAGTTCAGTCACTATTTAGATGTCTCCAGTTGCACACTCCAAGTTGGGTAAGGTCATATGCGCACCATCTGATCCGCGGCCTTTCTTTACTATGCTATCCTGTGGGCGTGGATTGGAAGACTTTCCAGGCCCGAGAATTGGTTTCCATGCGCTTTATGTGATCCAGCCATTTCATTTGTTGGACTTTTATCCCCCGTACAGTTCGGTGTTCCATCTTCTACTCCACTCACCCTACGGGACCGTAGATTCCGTGAAGAACTTTTCTCTCAAAACGATCCAATTTGATTTCATCTGATTTCATCATAGTTCCAGCTCCTGCACCTTTTAGCATAAGAAACACACAAATCAACTCTTTTAAGTAAAATTGGCAAGATATTTTTACTAGGATAATGACTGGTGCCATATGGATCTTGCAAATTGCTAAGAGTTAAAATAGCCATTCACTAATTTTAAAACTTACCAAAATGTTGAGAGATATTGAGATGTCATCTTTTAAGCTTAATTAATTGCTAAAAAGGTTTTAAAAATTTTTCTAAAATGTTGCACCAATATCTTTGGAAGTACGTACGAGCTGTTTAAATTTCATAGTTTTTGGGTATTTACTTAAGTTTTCGACAGCAAATTTTTAGCTTTTAATTTTATAACTGTGTCATTTGGCTCTCAAATCAAAATATTGCAAAAACATTAAGCACTTCTGTAGCAGTTATTACACAGAAACACAGCCTCCATTTTGAAATAAATCACTTCAAAAAACACTCCCTTACAATTATAATAAAAATCCAATTTTTGTAATCTCGATTTATTTCGTATTATTTCCTGCTAAAATAAATTCCCAACAAACCTCTCATTCGATGTAACAAATCCCTAAAATAAAACAACTCCAACCACCGCCCAACACAACCCCCAACAAATTTAACACAACAACCGCTGTACAACACTCAATTTGCGCACACAAAAATACAATTTTCTGTTTCTGCACAAATCTACTCCAATCCACCAACCATATTCCATCTTTCTTTTCCGCATGCAGCACTTTTCTGTTACAGGCGTTAAACAAACAACAACTGTCAAAAGTCGTGTTCTCAAAAAATAAAATAAAAAGAAAACTCTTAAAAAAATTCATTTTGATTTTTCACGAAAAATTCTCACTTTTTTAACTTTCAACTCAATAATTCGCACACATTTGGAATTTATTGTTTATTAAAGCCGCACTCAAACGAAACGTGAATATTTAAGCTTTAAATTGGACACAAATTGGCTGGGCCACGCATCGAACGAAAAAAGATGGAAATGGAAATAACCAAAGGGATGCCTTAGGTAGGTCAAAGGTGAAAAGTGCTAACTAGCAACTCAAACTCAACTCTTCGCGAATAAGGACACACACAAAATTGTTTACTCAGTGATTTTTTATGTAATTCTTTTTTTTTGATCCGTCGTCGTAGTCGTCGTTTTCGTCGTGGTCGCCCTCACACGCTTCTCGCTCACATCACATCTCCTTCCAAAGCTTCTAAAGCCCCAAACCTAAACCCAAACTGAAAGCCGAGTGTGCGATTTTATCTCTGACGTTGCACACGGCGATTTTTTTTTTCGTCTTGCTCGTTTCATTTTTTGATCGAATGAGATAGACACGAAGTTTGTTGGCTGTTCGCGTTCGCGTTCGCTTCGCATTTCTCGCACTCGCCCAGGCAAGGCAAGGTAAGGCAAAGAGGCAACCTAACCTCATTGGGGCGGATGCGGATCGAATATGATCGAGAATCGGAAGCACGGAGCGCAGCATGATGCTCCAAAAAGCAGTGTTAAGACTATTTTTCTTTGGTCAAATGCGACTGCGAATGTGATATTTTCTTCTTAAATAAACATCCAGAGTGGATTGTATGATTGTGTAGGAAGTTGAGGAAGACGCGTCATGAAGTGAAAACACGAAGGTGAAGTGTGAGAGACATGCTCGAGGAATGAGTTGAGTTATCGATGCGGACAATATGGTTAGGAAGTCGCTATTTATTTGTGTATTTCCGGGTTCTTCTTTAGATTTAGTTTTTCTTAATAATTTGGGCTTAAAAGTTGCACATGAATGGGTTTGGAATTTATAGGCTTTTGATGAGGGGAAGGGAGGGAGGAATGTTTCTTTTTTTTTTCGTTACCTATGTAAAATCAGAGAAATTGTCCACAACTATGATTTTACTTAATTTAATTTCTCAAAAAATCATTGGGTTCTACATTTTTTAGCTTACCTAAGCATGATTTTTTTCAAAGGGCGCAACCGGTCTTTATTTCAATACGAACCTCGTGTACGCAGTTCACTAAACCTGGTGACATGAGTTCATTCGATCTAAGGTTGATATATTGTTAAGTCGATGTAATTGATGTTTTGAACTAAAAACAACAAGTTGTAACAATTGTCTGAAAGTCATGTTTCTTTACGTCTCGACCTTTGCACAACTTACGTAACATTTATAGACGACCTTAAGAGTCAAGTTCCGGCTTTTTAATCTCTTAATCTGTCCTAGAAGTTAATACTTATTAATTAAAGATTGTGTTTTAATTAAAGAAACTTCAAACTTTTGCTGAAGGGTTTAAAAAATTACATCGTTTGCTTCTGCCGTCGAACAACAAATAAATTACACCCTTACCTATTTCTAAAATTAATTAAAATGCTTAAAATACCTACAAGGTTTTGATCTTTAGAGAATAACTGGTCTAATTAAAATATTTAATTTCAAATAATGACGCTTAAGATGTGGTTTTGCTGGCTAATAATTTGTTTATTAGTTTCAATTGTGTTTGTTCTGCTGCGTTATTCGTATTTCATCGCCTGAATAGTCTGTTTTTCTAATTTCATCTTGAGTTTTTATTTTTTTAATAAAATTGCAACTGACTCAAATTGTATGTCTGATTTTTGTTAATGAATTACGTTTTAGAACAAAAAATTGTAGTACATAATTTAGAAGTTTTTTGTTAAGAACTTTAAATTTCTAATAATACAAAACAGAAATATTATTGGAATGTTTTTCAATACTTATTCCAATAAATCTGGCCATATCGCGTTAATGGTGGCTTAAATATTAGTTTTCGATGCTTCAAGAGTTGTTGGTTTGTTGACGTCAAGTCGCACAAACAAGGAGGTTAGTTAAGAGAACTACTTCTGGAAATAAAGTTGTTACCAAATTTATTTTGAAAGAAAAATATGGCCAAGTGTTCTATACACAATTTTCGCTGTCTTTTTTTGATCCAAATGAAACAGGCTATTTTCAAACCCTTGTAGTTTCAAAACATAAAAGCATAGGCTTGACTTTCTTTTTGCAAGATGCCCATAAAATTGCAGGATATCATATATGTATATAGGAAAGGTACAATCACCACCACAGAAGAAGACAGTGCGTTCTTAGTAGTTCTCACATTTCGACTACCCAATGATCTTTTCTTATGATTTTTGACATACTTTTTTAATAACCTCTAATTTTGCCAAACTAATGTTTTTTTTACGATAAGGCCAACCCGTTCTCCGCTTTTAAACAGTTGAAGTGACAATGCAAATTATTTGCTGTTCTTGTTTTAGTAAAACAAAAATATCAAAAAACCGTTGCAATTAGTTGGCAAAGTTGGAGCCAGTTGAAGGACAAATTTAGTTGAAATTCAACATTTTTATTTTATTTTCAAAAGTGTTACAATCCATTTTTCATTCTAAGCGTTTCTCAGCTATAAACAATTTAAGTAAAAAAGATCTATAATTTTATAATGAAGCCGAAATTTTAAATGTAAAGGATAAGGATCCAATTTTTTTCTTAATAAATTGAGGTTCGACAAATGGCTTTAGAATTGCCTTTACAATTTTTCTAATAGAGGCAATCATTTAACAAGAAATGAGCTTCCTCACTAAACGCCGCGCTGTATAATAGACGAAGTGCTAAATGAACTTTGCGAATGAACTTTTTGTTTAAATAATTTAACACAACTTGTAAGCGATGTTTTGGTCTTAAAAGATTCATGAAGAATTGTCAAACATTACTGAACAGAAATGTCAACACACTTTGATAATTTCTCAACTATCAAATTATAGACAATAGCCTCTCATACAGCCAAAAAAAAAACACCCTACATTTCTCTCAACAAGCAAATAGTTGCGCGTTGAATAAGTCTTTATTAAGGCTCTATACACAGTTTCGTAAAATCATATTTAAAAATTCGTTTCTGGTACACTATGGGCACTTAGTCCCAGGTTTTAAACAACCCCTCAACGCCATTAGGTTAAAATGTCACTGTTGAATGTTAAATAACCTTTTATTTTTTGGCATTAATAATTTTATTTTAATATTTTACGAAGACCTCATGCCTCGTTTAAACGTAGTGGTGTCATAATTTCTGTTACAAATCTTCAAGACATCCATTTCCTTAAAAACTTATTTAAATATCAATTTGGTCTCAGTTTCGCTTCTGTTTAAATGAAAATAGAATCGCAATTATTACCTTACATAAATAAATAATTTGCTGATTCGCTATACATTTAAGAGTAAATAACAGCCCAGAAAGTTTTCGTCCGCTGGATACCTCTATTTGCACGCTTTTCAAGGCAATACAGAAACAAATACCATTTAAACCCTTTCGGAAGAAAAAGATATGGTCAAGAAAATTGGATTCATTCACCAAATACATTTCTTTGCTAATATGGAAGCATCAACATATAAGAGGCTATCGACAATCTTTAAATCAATTTTTTAAACCACGACTGTTAAAAGTTATTTTGGAAGAAGAAAACGGCTTTACATAAATACGACTGTGATATTTTTATCAAAGAATCATTTACTTTTCGTACTCTGTCTTTTTGGCCATCACATTTTTAGCTCTCGACATATGCTTTACAGTAAATATTTCATTTTCTTCATTTGTTTACATTAATCGGTGGGTTCGAATCCTATGGTGTGCATAAAAAAAGTTTTTCAAATAAAATTGGATTAAAGCTCAGCACCAAAAAAAGGAGACTGATGAGTGCAAAAGTGGCAGAGCACGAAATAGCTATATCTCCAGCCAAAAACAATGAGTGGTAGCACCTTTAAGTCGGTCAAGTATTTAGAAATATATTATTTTTAAACCACTCGGTCTTATCTCTCCATCTCTAAAGAACATGTTTGTTTTTCAGAAAACTCTAAACAAAACTAAGCAGACCTCACTCATCCCTAATTGATTGGTATCTCGACTGGTCACAACTTAATGGGTTCTTGCATGAACATATTTGGTATCAGTTCATCCGATTTATGACCCTCTACATAAATCGGATGAACTAGACGAAGAAACAAAAGAGGATACTTTTTCACTTCCTTTAAGAATGCCCAAGTCTTTTCGAGTACCTACGCGACTTCTCATCTTTGCCACTAAAAGAAATTCTGAATTGCTTAAAAAAAATCAAGATGATTGAAGGAGGCCACCTCAACCTTAACTTTCAAGGATCCTTTTTTAAATCTACTCCTACCATAATCGTGATAACATTTGGGAATCACAATGAATTTCTAAAGATCCGAGTGCGATGTTTTCTCACTATTGCTGATGCATCACCCCTCAGAACATCCCAAAACTGAACCTATCAATTTTTTTTACCAAAAATGCTTCTTAAGTATTTTGCTGTGTTCTTTGATACCATTTTTTAAAACATATTCAACATGTCTTTTAAGACTTTTTATATTAACAGAGTCGTAGAATGCACTTTTTAAGTACAACATGTGGTGTAGATGTGGTCTGTACCTGGCGCCGCGCCGTTTTAAAAATAGTCTTAATTTGTTTTTATTAACAAAATACCATTTATATTTTCTGCTGTTCTTTTTGCAATTGTATGGTACGGTGGCAATACAACTAAAAACACAGAGCCAACAAGATTTTAAAAATGAGTTAAGAAAACTAGTGCTGTCCTCGATCGCAGCTGGAAAATTTTAATTTCAATAAATTTTTCGCATATCTTCCCTTTTTTAGATTTACACTTTTTTCATCGTTTTCTTTTCGCCATTTTCAAATCTATACCTTTTGCCCCAGGATAACTCTTGCTCCCTGTAGTTTTATTTCAAAACTCACTTATCTGCTTCATTTTAAAATAAAGCATATTAAAAAAAAACCTTTTTTAACTACCAGGTCATTTAAAAAAGTATTTTCTAAATATAAAAATTTTCTCATTTCAGGCATCACGACAGAATGCTTGCCATTACCAAACGCTGCGGCTGTTGCCTTACAAATTGAACGAATTACGCATCCAAACTTCATATTCTTCTGAAGTTTCTCAAAAACACAAAAATAACTCTCTTAGAACTTCCGGGAAACTTCTTGAGACGTGAAAATTAACATAAAGAAAATATAAAATAACCCTCACTTTACCACTGTCTCCTTTTTTCCACCTCCTCCTCTTCCTTCTCCTCTTTTCTGCACAATGACTAATTGTGAAATTGTTATCGTTGCAACAACTGATGAACCAGCAACGGACATACAACTCCCATTCAACGTGATAACCTCAGCGGCAACAGTTTCAGCAGCTGGTGTCACCACTACCACTCATCACCTCGCGCCACTGCAACAAAGTTCGGAACAGCAAGTGCTGCAACTGCAAACCGACGACATTCAGCAGCAAGTGCAAACGGCGGCGGGCACATTGCCTCCGCAATTGGATCGTTATCCAGCCAACAGTCAGGAGAAGCCATTCCAATGCAGCATTTGTGAGCGACGGTTTCGACAGTTAAGCACATTAACGAACCACGTCAAAATCCACACCGGCGAGAAACCCTACAAATGCACGATATGCGACAAAACCTTTCGACAATCGAGCACCCTCACGAATCACATGAAAATCCACACCGGCGAGAAACCTTTCATTTGTTCGTTCTGTCCCAAACAGTTCCGCCAACTGAGCACGCTTACAAATCACCTCAAAATCCACACCGGCGAGAAACCCTTCGAATGTGCCGTCTGCAAAAAACAATTCCGCCAATCGAGTACGCTCAACAATCACATAAAGATCCACGTCATGGACAAGGTGTATATACCCGTGAAAATCAAGACCGAAGAGGAAGAGGGATGACTGGAGATGGTGGCCGATGGTCAGACACCGGTCACCACGCCCAATCACCAGACACAACTCCAACAGCTTCCGCTCCAGCTCCAACAGCAACAACAGCAGCAGCAGCAACAGCAACAGCAACAGCAGCAGCAGCAGCAAACGCACCAGGTTGTTTTGGACGCAACGCAATTAGCCGAAGGAATAATCTCTGCAGCTGACGTGGTAAAGATCGAGGTGAACAGCGTACAATCGGACTGCGACTATCCAGGTGAAGGATGAATCTAAATATATATTTTAAGTTCTGATTTTTCACAAATCAGTTCTCTTCTCCTACTTAAATACCTATTTACTATATTTATATATGTATGTTTATAGTTATATAGTATATTTGGAAAATAGTTAGTTTTTCTGTTTTTGTTCCCATATTAAACAAGAATTATTGTTTTCTTTTTCTTTGTGAACATTCATTTTGGCTTCACTCCTTAAGATTTTGTTTTTCTTTTTCTTTTTGAGAAAGACTTGAAAAAAAAAACTATGTGTTGTGTATAGAATTTTAAAGAAAGAAAGATTGTTGAAGAAAAACAAAAACAAACAATTAAAGTCAAAGCAA
The DNA here is from genome assembly GCA_951509635.1 of Eupeodes luniger. Lineage (NCBI taxonomy): Eukaryota > Metazoa > Arthropoda > Insecta > Diptera > Syrphidae > Eupeodes > Eupeodes luniger. The sequence continues at coordinate 5,660,712 of OX608074.1, forward strand.
GCAAAACTAATTAAACTATTCTTTTTTTTATTTTACTAAATTCTGTGGGTTTTTCTTTTTTATTTTTAAATTGGTCGGAAGATTTTGTAGTCCATGCTTCTATGTTTTTTTTAATAATTCCCTGCACTCGAGGTTCTGCACTAGTCAGTTTTCGTTTTTTTTTTGTTTTAATACAAATCAACAACAAAAATAGAGATATTTTTTTGTATTTTAAATTGAGAGCTTAATTTGTTGAACTTTAAACAATTTTGGCCACGGTTTTCTTGACAATTCCAAGTATCGTTAAACAGCTTACAATTGTATTGTTGACATCAAACAAAAATAATATAATATATATTTTAAGGTATTTCAATGTTCCCATTTTCTGTTTTCGTTGCTAAAGTATTTTTAAATTTCTATTTCAAAGTACACACAGGGTAATTTATGGGTTAATTTTTGCCTATGCCATCCCTAAAAGTTTTTGTTGGCACGGTTATTGTTTCTTACCAGGGATTGACACATTTTTAAAGAGTGATTCTTCAAGCAAAATGTGCCTCTCAAATTAGCCGGTATAAAAACTGAAGGTTTCCTCCATCCCAGACCTTACGCGTACAAAAATATGGTTGAGAGTCGTTAGTTAGAGGCCTTGGTTTTTCACGAGTACAAAATTGATTTATTTTATTTCAAAAATAATAATAGCCTTCTGCACGCATCACATATCATTCTGGCAATTAAGACGATTAGTTTAAGTCGAGCTCAGGGAAAATCAAATCGCCTAAAGAGACGAAATTCGAAAAGCGTTAATGATTTTCCGTGTCTATTTCTGAACACGTTGTCTGGGATTAACACTCTTCCTGAATTGCATTTTACTTTTTGCGGACTTTTAGCCAACAACAGTTTCAGCAACTATTTTTCAAAAATAAGAACAGCGAATTAAGGAGTAAGGTCGTGCTGTTTTTATCTGTTAAGTGTTTGTGGTTTTATTGTTGTGTGGCAATGATCAAACTCAAAAATACTTGTCTTAAAAAGTTTTCCACAAAAATATTTACGACTGAGAGATACTCATTACAAAATTATTGGTTTCAAAAAAGCAATATATAAAGTGGGTGAAATTAATGTTAATGAGTTGTCAGAGGTATCAGCTATCTGAAGAACCTTAATATATTTCCTAGAATCTCCAAATGATTGAAAATGGTACCCCTAATTAGTGTGGAAGCAAAATAATATCCAAAACAACGCTGACTGGTTGATTCTTGGACGATAGTACTATTGGGTATCACGATTCAGGTGTGGGTTGTCTTTTGAAATGTTTTTTACAGCCCTACGGTGTTTAAAAGTTACCCAACATTTTTTACTTTAGTGGTCTAGAATTGGAATCCTACTTTATAACTTCTCTATTAGGTCAGGTTTTTAAAATATAATTCTTTAAAAATGCAAAAACGAACAGAATACGGTATTTTTAGAGTCAGGGTAGAATACAAGATAGTTCCTATCAAAAAATGCATCGCTTTGATGCATTTAAAATTTTGTATCTCACTTGGTTTTACAAAAATTCTCATTCGTCGAGAGATGACTTATGAGTCTTCATTTGATTCTTTAACAACTTTGAATCTTGTACTTTTATGTTTTAAAAAGTATGTTTTATAATTCCAAACTTCGATTTTAGGCCTTGTTTGTTTAAACAGATTTGTTATAAAAACTACAAAGTACTTTTAAAAAGTTTTGTCTGCCTCAACGTTTCATTAAGATCTATGTAGGGCATGTGAAATCCTGCATTTAATTTTATGTTATAGATTTGGAATTTTATTGGCAAAAAAAAACGACATCAGGAATTTTCATGACCTCAAAAAGCCTAAAATAAATTGTTTCGAATCTTAAAAGGTTAAATCTAAAAACCTGACGTGTTAAATTAATTTTGAAATTAGGTTCCAAGTTCGAACTAAAGCCATTAAAAACGTTTGAAAAGGTATAATAATCTTGTTACAGAACATTGTTGACACCAATGTATATCACTGTCACTTTGTGAAGAAATACATATAAAGTTAGTTGAGGAAACTTAAGCTTTAAATTCCAAAGGAAATAATTATCTGTGAAACTTGATTTTGAAACGAACTTTTATTTCTATGATAAGATTCACGTTTGTAGAATTGGGCCCTAGGTCTAAAATATATTAGCTTCGGGTCAAATCACTATCACGTTAGATTTTCGGTAGAATTAGCTTTTGCGGTTAAAACAAATCAAATACTTACTTAAATTGTGGATAAAGGAATCCAAATCAAATTTCTTGAATGGAATTTTTCAACTTAATTGGGTTGCACATTATTCAATCCGATTTTCCCGATATGCAAACAAAAATTATAAAACTATTATTTTGAAGCTGTTTTTCCCTAGCAATTTTAGAGTAATAAAATATTACTTAGAACTAATGTTGAATGGTTAAAATGACTTAGCATACAAATCATTTCGAGAAACAAGCAATTTTAAATTAAATTCGTTCAATTTGTTTGTTCAATTTTTTAAAAGATTTATTGGCTGTGATTTTTGAAAGGTTGCTAAGATCTAAAAAGAGTCAACTACCTCAGGAATTTTGTATTCCTTTCTTCTGCTGTCTACAGACTGAGACTGAATACGCTAGCTCAATTGGTTATTGTCGTATAAAAAAGTGATCCCTGTGATTCATGTTCCTAGTCTTCCTCAGTAAAAAAGGCATATTTTCTAAGATATCCAAGAATGTGATCTATATTTTTGTAGTTTTTTTTATAAAGAGCTTCAAATTTAAACTACGATACCATGCAGATTAGAATTTTTGTAAAATCGCCATCATTTATATACAAATATATTGTTTTGAGGAGTGAAAACTTAAGCCTAACACACAAATTAATTTCTGTGTCCTTATGAATGACTAACTCAGATTAGTTTGAAGAATTGCAATCTCAAAATTCGATTAATAAATACACTGAGTTACAAAAAAACTGGTGCACTTTAAAACTTTGTAATGACTTAAAAAAAATTCGGGGAAAACAAATAAATTAAAGGATACTTTAATGAATTAAACACAATTTAAAAAAAAAAAAAAAAACATTTTAAATTTGTGTTATTTTTTATTTTCTTGCAAATACTCAGTTCCACAAAAAGCGAAGTTGGGTCTAATATTTTCGTGCATCAGTTTCCCCAATGAACGGATACAAAAACATATTTTTAGAATGTTTATGATGTAATTCTGATACTTCCACGATGCTAAGGTCATTTTGTTGGCAAATGGAAATTCCTCCGAAGGTCGTGATAGTCATTGAGCAACCAAAAGAATATCTCACCAGATTGTCAGCTATCCTGTCTGGACTCTTGAACCAGGATCAGTAACAAAGCATCAAAAATACAACTGCACCACCTTTTTTTTAACTCAGTGTATTTACTAAAGGATTTTTATATTTATTTATGTATGTGCTAAGAAGACTCACTTTCTTTCCTAGGTTTGCTGCAAACACCCCCAATGCTTTATTCAAATTTAATTGCTTGCAATATCATAAGCTTAACCCTGCCGTACCTCCTAACATTTCCACCCTAAAAACCCCTAAAAACAAAAGAAAAATAATAAAACTAATTTGAATTATTGAACACAAAGAATTCAATTCCACAAGTAGTATAGTTAGTACTTCACCCTAAGCCTAACCTTTTATAATTAAAAAAAATCATTTTTAAAGTCATTGTCCAGTAAAAAAAAAAAAAACATTTAACTTTTAGACTAAGTCTTAATGCTTTAATCATCGACAAAACATAACAACAAAACTGCTTCGTGTGTTCTTTAATTACAGCTTATAAAGTTACTTACACCACCTGAATGAAGTTGATCGCCAGCATGAAGCATAAGCAAAATCAAAGCATGAACTTGTCCAACGCTCTCACACACAAAACAAAAAATTCAAAAGTCCGCGACGACCAAACACTTGGATTCCAAGCAATGACTGTTTTATTTCCGATTTCCGATTACGATTACGATTCCCCTCGAAAACCACCTTCGAAAACTTATTCTAATGTTCTAAGATGTCTTATGCCAAAACAAATAAAAACAACAACAACAAAACAAAAATTAATTTTCTTAACACTTCTAATCTTCTGAATATCTCAAAAAAAAACAAACAAAACTTGGGCTGCTTCAAAACAAAACAAAACAAAAAGAATCATTTGTGTTTTACCAAAATAAATAAAAAATAATAGCAAAACAAACGAGAAAAGAAAACTTAAAACAAGAAAAACATCAAAACATGAAAACAGCTACTAATCCTTAATGATAATGTGTGCCATTAGAATAATTAATAAAAGAAGTTCCTATAAGAATTACATACTTAATAATTTTGTTTTGCCATAAAAATAAAGAGAGACGAAAACGCATAAATGGTAGACACATATTTCTTATTTCTGTTTAATTAAATGTATATTTTAATATTCTTATGTCCCACGAAAACATTCGTTTAATTTTTCAAAAAACAAAAAAACAACAAAAACTATTACTTTGCTTGCTTTTGTCTTAAAACAACAAAAATTAATTTAAAAAACAAAAATATTTAAGTATACGAACTGAAGTTTTCTAAACAAACATAACAAAAGAGAGAGACGCATAAATGAGTGGAAAATAATTCAAAACCATCAGCCAAGCTGAATTTTTTGAGATTATTTTCCTTTTGCAATAAAATCGAACTAAAAAAACACAAAAATCGAGATAAACAAATAAAACAAAACAACAAAAAATATAGCTTCAAAAAATTAATAAAAACAGTTGTGCAAGTTAAACAAAAAAAAACCATTAAAACATTTAAAAAAAAAAACAATACAAAAAAATGTATAGCTCACGTAAACTTTTCACAGTAAAAAGAATAAATATACTGCTCCGCCCGGCGCTAATTTGTAAAATTTTTTATTAGATGGATTAGAAATCATTGTATAGAAAAAAACAAAAAATAAATTTATAAATTTTAAACAAAACAAACAGAAATAAATAAAAAACAAAAACTTAAAATCAAAGGATAAAGGTGGAAAAACCTTTAAAAAGAAAAGCATAGCTCGTAAGACATTAAACTATTGTTTTGTTTCCTTCGATTTTTTTTATAAATATTTAAAATATAAAATATATATATTTATATATGAATATACAATTAAAAGTTTAGCGTATGAAAAATGAAAATAAACTTAAAAAGAAAAAACATAATAATTACAGGGCGTCACATGTGCGGCAAAATACAAGAAAAACAAAAATTAACAAATAAATAAATAAAATATTTGTTTTATTTTTTAGTAAAATAGAAGTTAAGTTTAGTAGAATTAAAATATAAAAATAAAAAAAATAGAACACAAAAATAGAAAACAAAAAGTTCTGTGAACGATTTCCTTTTCGTTTAAATATTTTTATTGTAATTGTAATTAATTTTATTTGTTAAAAAGAGCATAAATTACATAACACAAAAATAAAAAAATAAAACTTGCTTCTTTAGTCTTAAAACAAATTAACGACGGTAAATTATAAATTATATATGGAAATTAAAACAATGAACAAAATTTAAAATAAAAAACAAAACATGATTAAATTAAATTAATAAAAAATACTTAAAGCGAAAATAACAAGTGATGTGTATAAAAGTAAAACAAAAAAAACAGTTAAATGCGCTTTTTAGGAGAGCAAGCTAATCTTAATCTATATATAAACAACATTATTATATAAAAATATATATATACAAAGAAAAGGAGAAATGTTTTTAACAAACAATAAACTATTATTAATTAATTGATTAATATAAACGAACAACAAAATAAAAAAAAAAAAACTCAAAAAAAAAAAACAAGAAACGTTACACATAATTTTTTTATTTATGAAACTGATGATTATGATGATGTAAAATGGAGATTTAACTATTATAATATTTAAAAACAAAAACAAAAATAAAATTATTATTATTATTATTTGTAATATTATTATCAGAAAATAATATAATATGTTTGTAAGAAAAATGTCAATGGGTTGTTTTTTTTTCTATTTTTATTGATATTTATAAAACTTTTCAATATATAAACAAACCTCAGAGTTTAAATTTTGTTTATATTGGAATTTTAGAGAAATCATTAGATTGATTCTGTCCAACTAGGTTCTGATTCTCTGTTTCACTACAGAGGGAATCGAAGGAACAGTGAATAAAATTCAACGTTGAGCAATGGAATCGTCATCACTTTTAAAGACCGACTATTGGAGGAAGTTTTTAAAATCCGTCAAAAGTTGAAACACTGACAACAAAGGAGAATGCACCAAAAAATATTGCACCTGGTCTACCTGGTGCTTAGAAACGAGACCTATACAAATGACTGAGTACTGTCGAGTTTACCAACGTACAAGTATTTTGTACATATTTGCTAAACGATGGGAGTTGGCTAAAATGAGCGACCAAAAATTAAAAAAAAAAATACTTTGTAAATGCAAAATACGCCAAAATGTGCCGTAAGACAGTCCTAATTCCTGAAAACGACGAGGAATGTATTCGGCAACACTTTCACTTACGATGATGCACAGGCCTTACAATATCTGTAACCATCCAGTATCTTCAAACCATAAAGCACGATATGTGGCTATGGCAGAATCACCATTTTTGCAGTAGGTTTTAACAATTTGTATGCATTGTGCAATAGTGAAGCGAACCATTTTCGTAAATGTCAGACTTTCAACTGACAAAAAAAATTGGTTTAACAACTTTGACAGATGTCGACTTCTAGCCCTACACTTTTGAAACCGCAAAATAGATAAACCGTTATATCGTTGGAAAGCTTAGATCTGGCACATATTTTTTGTGTGTGAACACAAAGCTGTTAACCATGGGGTTTAGGAAGTATATGGCAACAAAGATTGCAATTAGAGCAAACATTAAATGCAATAATATGCAATTAAAATAACAATATTGGTTACTTATGAATATGATAAACTAAATACACTTTAGAGTACCAATTCACAATAATAACAAATAAAATCATGGTAGGCGAATAATTCGGTTAACAGTATGAAAACTTAGCTTTAATCTACTTAATATATAAAAATTACGTGTCACGATGTTCGTCCGCGATGGACTCCTAAACTACTTAACCGATTTTAATAAAATGTTTACACCGTGTGCAGATAGGATAGCTTACGTGTCAATTTATGATCGCAATATTATTTTATTTATTTAACAGTCTAAATTATCTGTTAGCTCCAAACGGTTCTAACAGATGGCAATATCTGTCGACTGGATTGAGTAAGTATTCAAAAGATGGCGCTATGTCAAACTTCCAAACGTTTCATACGAGCTACAATTTAATAGCATCATAACCAACACATGTTGCTACATTTATTTTGTAGTAAACGAAATATAGTTAATTTTAGTTTTTCAATTTTTATACAATTTTAATACAACCAAATACGCAGTGCATTAAACCTCCATACCTCAATTGATTCAGAGTATTTTTCACTTCGTCCTTGTTCATTTGAATTTGTAGTGTTTTTCTTAGTATTTGGTCGTCATTTAAGCCAACTCCCATTGTAAAATACATAGCAACACCCAAATCGGGACCAGGACTAAATTCGTCATGAAGTTGATTTAATTTAATTTGGACGAGATGAGGGTCGACAATACGAGGGAGAAACGGGCCAAGAGAAAATTGTTGTAAATAACTAAAGAGGGACTAATCAGGAACAAAATAGTCATCAGAAAAAGATAGTTTGAAAAATGTGTCGAAAAAGTGTAGTGTTGTTAGGATCGATCGAGGCTATTGAATGACATAGTCATTGGGTACCCATCAGATTTTTTCTTGTAGTTAACAAACTGAAAGACTGATTTACTATCCTTAATAAGGTTTACTTGCGTTTCCAATAGATAGCGCTAGTAAAGGGAATTTTATAGTTCAGTAAAGTGTAAATAACTGCCAAGGAATTTCGAATAATCAAGAACGGAGGAAAATTTCCCATAGCTTATTCCAAAATCCTAAGTTGACGATTATACGAAAGTGGGGAAGTGGACGAAGTTTTATGGTGAGAGACAGGAACGTAAAGAGAAAGAGTAAAGTGTAAATAACTGCCAAGGAATTTCGAATAATCAAGAACGGAGGAAAATTTCCCATAGCTTATTCCAAAATCCTAAGTTGACGATTATACGAAAGTGGGGAAGTGGACGAAGTTTTATGGTGAGAGACAGGAACGTAAAGAGAAATAGAATTAAATAATTCTCTATTAAACACAGTTCTGACCTCAGTTATGATTGGGCAGGTTCAGCCGACATAAGGGACTTGAAAGTAAGGCAAGTTTCTTGCATCTGATTGGCCAGCTGCCAAAAAATTGCCTTCCAATTAAGGCAACTTTATTGGAAAGTTGACTGGAAAGTTAGGCAAGAAAAATCTCCCTACCCCTGTCACTAAAATCGCTCACTATGTAGCAAAGGTCGCCCACAATGGTGCAGCGCATCGGGCATGTTCATCGCATATGAAATTTATATTTGAACTGAATTTGTATGATAGCCTACTATACAAAAGTTGCAAAACCAGAAAAAATTCTCAAATGCATTGAACGTTCCCAAAAAAAAAGTGAAAAGTCAAAGAATGAAATGGGTTTCCCCTATCTGTCATCTCAAATGTAGCTTGTAGCGCCGCCAAAAGTTAAAGTTGAGTCAACTTGCGCTGCAGCTACAGCTACAGCTTCTCATTGTGGCGATGTTAAGTATTTTCGTATCTTTTAACTTTGACAGTGCTACAGGCTACAGCTACAGCTACACCATTCTGTTCAGCCAGTTACGTCGTTTTCAATTGGCAATCTGGAATTGTTCTTCGATTCGGAATCCCAATTAAACAGTTTTTTTTTATTCCGAAGAATCTAAAGTTTGGTGAGAATGTATTGGTTGAGTATGACATGTGTCACATATATGTGTATTCGCGCTAAATTTCATTTTGTTTTTGTGCTGCAAACATGGAGGAAGTGACATTTAAAATTTATGAATGTGCGAGTGATTCTGCTTCTGATTCTGTTTTTAAAACCAGAAGGGAAATTCTCTTCTTTTCAGAATCAGAACTGTCACTTTTGCCCAATTGAACGCATTCAGAATGCTTTTTTTTCACTTCCAGATTGCCAATTGAAAACGACGTTACTATCAAGTCAAGTCAACTTATGTCAAAATGACAATTGATCATGTTATTTAATTCAACTAAAAGCTGAACTTTATTACTCAATGATTTATTTATTTTCTGCACAACTTCATTTAATGCTTTCTGTAAAAAGGTTCCTTGTAAATTTGGAAAAGAAATAAGTAATATTTCTTTAAAATACAAATCATGATAGACTTGTAGCTTGCCTGAGGAGTGTTTTGTAGAAAATAATGATTTTGGTAATTTTTGTACTATGAACTTGAAGTAGAAGATTGTGAAGTAAAGTTCTGAATTTTAATTTTATGACACTTGAAAAACTATCTAGTTGCCTTGGTCAAAATCAAAAACACTCCATTACCATTATTAATGGAGTGTTTTTGGTCAAAATTTACGTTCAAAGAATGAAGTTGACTGCAAATGAAGTCCCTTATGTTGTCTGAACCTGCCCATTGAGTTGTCGAAATTAAAGGAAAGGTGTTCATTAATTTGACGGAAAATTGCCTTATGAAAGTCGTAAGGAAAAGTAACTGAACGGGACAGGAAAGTAATGGAGAATCAGGATAAAATGAAAAGGAAAGGGAGGATGATATTTGTCGGTGGTTGATAAGGATAGGTTGCTATGTGAATCAGAAGATTTCAAGGAGTCTGTCGAGAATACAAGATCAAGTTGTCTGTTCATAATATTTGAGATACCACTGACTTGAAAGAGGCTTGAGTCAGCAAGGCGATCTAAAGAGATATTATTTGGAGGATGTTGGATTGGAAACAATATATGTAGTACGACTGATCATTTAAAGAGGTACATTTTAGATTAGGAAGGTTAAAGTCACCGAAATAAAAGTTTTTAATCATGGGGTTCGCATAAATCAGTTATCAATCGTACTTATGGCAAGTACATACATAGGATTCAATGGGTTTTGATAGCAAGATGTAATAGCAAACCACGTACAGAGACTTCCGAGATAGAGTAATCTTGATAGACACATAACCAAGACAAAGAGAGCCCAAATCTAAATATGCTTTAGAAAATATTCACGTTAACAAATAAATGCAACGACATGCGATGGCAGAGAAACATAAATAAATAAAAAATAAATCGGTGGCATAACAGTCTGTTGAGAACTAGGGCCTAGTGAATTACAACTCTCAACCATTCCTGGCGCCTGATTATGGGATTCGCGGCGAATCGTTTTGCTAGCGAGTTTGCCATTTTTCAATTATTGCTTTCGCTTTTGCCTTCTTCGTTTTGAATTCGACCAATTAACGAATTAGAAGGCGAATTTGAAATATCATAATGTTTGTTGGCGAGTTGAAATTCGACAGCTTTTTTTTGGCGGATTCACTGGCGAAAGAGTGTTTATTATTATTCACTGTTCGATTTCGTGGATTCTTTCTTGATTGTAATTATATAAAAATGTGAGTTGGCTTTATTTTAATTTTCTTATAATTTATCCACAATAAAATTTTGAATAAATCACCACAAATTCCATCAAAACAAATCAAAATTTGTGGAAAGCAGTCAAATCACTGGAATATAGGAAGAAAAAGTCAAACCAAAAGTGTCAAATCACTGGAATATAGGAAGAACTATTTTCGCTTCGCCCCGAATTCGTTAATAAGTAAATACGAAGCGAGTTGAATTTGAAAGGTCGAATTGAAGGATCCGCCCGGAACCCCATAATCAGGCCACTGTGTTGTGTGCGAGTACTGCTGTCAGGGATGGAGGGGACCTACAGTCTTAAGCCGAATCCGAACGGCTAATTTGAGAAAGCACTTTTCATAACAGAACTACCCAAGACCTCTGGCATAACAGTCCAACGCACTAACCATCATGCCACGGGTACTCCAGAGGGCAGAGAAACATAGTTGGTTTAAAAATGGGTTCGAATTAAAAAGAACGATTGCTTCCAAAAAAAAAATGTTGTTCTTGTTAATTTTGTCCAATGATTTTTCTAAGATTTATGAGCTCCCCACCCAAATCGAAGATCGGTAACAGAAAAATAAAAACAAAATTTTTATATTTCGCCTCTGTTTGAGAACCAAGTTACGTTTTCTTATATTTATGGATATTTATGTTTCCTAAAGATACAACTTAAAAATAAAAACCGAAAAAAAAAAATAAATGTTAACTTCAGCATAGCTTTGTTTTGTTAAGGAACTCTGGAAGGAATTACCGGACAAGGAAACAAAAAATATATATCTTCATATGGAAAATTATTATAAAACAAAAAGACTTTAAAACAACTTTTGTACATGCGGCAATAAGTTTACCAAAAATACATAAAATAAAATAATTTTTTCAGCATTTCGGTGCAAAGTCCTTCAAGAACTCAATCATCTCCGAGAAATCCTCATCGTGTTCATGTTGCAAAGCAGAAATGTACGAATGCAAATTTGTAACATATTTCAAATCATTTCGATATTGAGTAAGCAATTCCCCATTGACGGCTATATTTAGAGTTGGAATATCAATTTTGGTCACTTGCATCTTTACGGACATATCCATGTTCTTTTCCAATTTTACAATGTTCTTCCGCAACGAGGAAATATCAATTTGAGTTTGATTTTGTATTTGATTTGTGTGGGATTCTGCTTGATTTTTTAAAGTGTTGTTATTGTCTTCTTTGGTTTGAGTAGATCCTACGAATTCTTGGAAGAAATCTTTGAGTGCAAAGTAATCGCAGTAGCTGCGCAGAGCCTCTAAGATAATGTGCAAATAGTCTTGACGATAGACAATTGATTTCAGCTTTGATAGCGATTCGTCCAGGGGGCGTTCCTCGTCAAGAGCACACTCGAGCCAGCGACGTTTGCGAAAGTTTTCGAATATCTTCTGAGGTCCCATTTTACCAGCAGCAGGATTCAAACGCTTCAGGAAAATGTCAATATACTCGTATCGCACGAAGGGACAATTCAAATTTTTTACAAGCCTCAAATAAGTCCGAACACTCGTTTTCATGTTGACTGGAATGGATCAGGGTTAGTTATTTAGGATTGTTGGTTGGTTAAAATTACCTTCAGCGGTTTTATAAAGTTCCATTGTAAAAGCCGACGTCCTTGGCCCCACGATTGGGTACTTTATGCCTGCATTCGTGTTTTCAACTTCACGCAAATTTTGAACATTCGCCAAAAGTGAGATAAAACGCTTCAAGGACATAGAATTTGTTTAAACTAAAGAAAAGACAACTTCAATAAACTTACATCCATAATACTGAGATAATTCTGATTGATATCCTTCTCGATGCAGAGCGAAAACAGTGACATCACCTTCTTGACCAGCACCGACGAACTTTTATACTCGGACAACGCAAAGAGCTCTATAACCAGCGGTTGTGTCGAGGGATTGTAAATACATTTGGCAGGATTCTTGTGGTAACGCAGCATCCACATGGCCATGTCCATTTCCAGCATTTTGGCCAGAAAATGCAACACTTGCATTATTCGCTCGATTTGCGTGTCCTTGGAAAGAGCCGAAAAGGTCTGCTCGTCGTTGTCGTTCTTCTCCCAATGCTGCATGTTGTAGTACTCATTGTCGTAATTGTTCAAAGTCAAAGATGAAGACCCAGCAGAAGCAGAACCTCTCTTCTTCTTTAAACTGCGATTTTGTTTAATACTCTCCCCATCGTCCAGATTGTCCTCGAGCAACATTAGAATCACCTCGAAGATTGTGTTCTCCGCGTTGAGCGGTTTGTCTGGGAAGAGTCTGGATATTTCCATTGTGTTTCGCAGGAATGTGATGTAGCTCTTTCGTAGCGCCAGCCAACATGGTGGGAATGTCTTCAGAATGACATCGAACAGACAAAGAAGCTGATCGATGATGTTCTGCAGGAACGCATTGTGTTGGTGTTCTGGATTTAAAGACTTTAAAGAAGAAATCATTAGAATGGATGAGAGATTTTGTTATAGAGAGACTGTTCTGTACTTACAAGGATTAATTTAATGATATTTGTTAGGACAATGTCCCCTGGGAACTGGTCCTTGAGGCAGAGGCCCCACACGAGGCTGATGAAGGCATTGTATCGGGCCTGCTGGAGGGCGCTTCTAATGAGATTCATTTGATTGGTACTGGGGAGCTTGGGCGATGGAGCTCTTTTGTAATGTTTCCTCTGACAGAACTCCAGATTTTCACAGCAATATGGCACATAGCTGAGGTTTAGACGATCCACGACAGTGACATATTTGTTGCTGATGACTTTTTGAAGTTGTTCATATTTCCTAATCTGATTTTCCACGGATTGTTCATCACGGACAACAGCAGGAGCGGTTTCCGCCGACGATAACGGCGAGGAGGATGCATTTGTTGTTTTTGGAGTTTCTGTTGTTGTTGTTGTGGGAGCAGCTGGTTGAACAGAAACGAGAGGTTTCTTTTTGCTCGACGGTAAATTTTCATCGGATCTCTTTGGTTTGCGTTTAAGCGGTTTGGTGGAGGATTTGATGTCCTTGTCACTTGCATCATTTTCAGCTTTTAGAATTTCGATGTCGATCTTTTGCATTTTAATGACGCACTTTTGTTTGGAATTTAAAGAACCTCGAGCTTTGGTGTTTGTTATGTTTTTTAACGAAGTCGTTGGACTGGGTTTTTCCTTACGAGTTTTTTGAGACATCTTTCTAATTGGCATTCTTTTTTATTAATTGTTTAAACTTTCAATAAAAATCGACGAACTGTACTTACCATTAAAACTCTGAAGCACATTAATAAAAGAGTAAGGAGAAGTTATGTATAGAAATTTAAGCACAATAATAAAGTTTTACGGGAGAAAATCACAAAATCAAAACGATACACAAAATCAAAAACACTCTAGTAGTATATTTATTGTGTTTTTGCACAAAATCCAAGACGATTTGTATGACTTTTGAAAAATTGCGCGTTGTTTGTATTTTGTTGTGTTTTGTTTGTTTGGTGTTTGACATTAGGTCTGTTCAGATTGTTGAGAAAGAAGAATCGGTAAGTGGCGTTCTTTTTATGTACTAAAAACAAATATATGAGGCGTGTTTTTTTTTTTTTAGTACACTTCAAAAATAGCATTTTTATATATTGATTTATTTTAAGAAATTTTGAGAATTTTAAATAATAATAGAAGAAAGAAATATTGTTGAAACTAATTTTTGGCATTTATTTGTTAAATAAGATCTCCGCCATACGTTTGCCACGGCTACGTGTTACATTGTAAATTTTATAAGTAACATTTTTAAAACTTTTTGCCAATAAATCTGATCATGAAGCGTCAACGATGCTTTAAGACTTCTGGTTTGTCAGCATAAGACAATGAATTAACATATCCCATTAAAAGTAAATAAGAAGGCTTTAAGTCACACGAACGAGGGATCCAATCCAGTTAACTGAAATAAAGTTATCACAAAATTGATTTTTCGTATTCATTTTGACATAACTGTCACACAGAAATGTTCTCTACGGACTGTTGCACCACCTAATTTATTTATTTATAAGGCTCGATAGCGCTCGTCATTTACCTTAAAACAAAATCTGTTCTCGAATTTCAAAAAGAGGGTGTTTTATTCGAAATAAGGAAAAAGCCACCTCTAAAGTAAATTTTCATAGTTTATATCAAACCATAGACCAAAACTCCTCATGATGCTAAATATATCCTTTATTTCATTCTGTTTAAAATCCTTAGAATATACACAACATATGATCTTCACAAATGCCTTAAGATTAAAGAGAAAAGGGTGACACAAATTATGAAACTGTTGTTTGTTGGAAAGAAACGGAAAATTGGATTCCTCGAGTTAAAACAGAAACACTTATATCACAAAATGATATTGACACGTTCGTAAATCTGAGAAGTTTTTTTTTTAATTAATTAACTATATGACGTGATCACATCGTTCCTAAATTATTTTGTTGTAGTGTCAAATAGGTACCATTTGTAACAATACACAACTCAGTTCTGGAACTCATATGAAAGTGTTAAACTGTCAAAGTGAATGAATTGTTTACAAAGGATTAACTGTTTTTTTTTTGCTGTTCGAGCTAAAGTTAATCTTACATATAAAATTCTCTCCAAAACATAGTCCAGCTAAAATTTAGCAACACATTTTAGTGGAGTGTACATTATTGAGCTGTCAAAATTTAGCCAACTGATTAATTTCTAGGCGCATTTATTTCGATATACATTTTGACAGTTTAATGAAGGTTGTAGCTAAAAGGAGGAATGGTTGGGGTTAAACCTCCTCATACAATTTAACAGATAATAATGATATTTCAAAAATAAATACAAATACATATAAATTTGCATTTTCTACACAACGTTCTTCTGTCAAAATTTAGCTCAGGTTTTTAGATGAAGTTTGGAGAGAAAACGAGAACTAAATTTTCGCTCGAGCTGCGTGCTACTCTTTAGGAGAAGAGAAAACAATCAATTTAGAAGCCATTCGTCATCTAAATCAAACAACAAATTTTCATTACACAATAAACCAATGTTTTTTCTTACTTCCTCTCTTTGCTTTTCGTTCTCTTGTTAAAAAAAAAACAAAGAATTTGATTCTTCAAACATTTACATAAATATTTATCGCATCAATTTTTATTAAAATTCTTAAGGAAGTTAAGAAGTTAAAAGCAGCTTCAATTTTTCATCCGTTGTTTATTTTGCGATTTAAAGTTATCAAGGTAATGTTTTTTTTTTATTTCTGAGACTGGTGGTTTGACAGATCAATAATTTCTAGCAATTGTCGTTTATTAATGATTCTAGCAAATGTCAACAACTCGTAACAAGGACCCTGATTACACGGGATGTTTTTTCGTTCGTTTTCGTCTTTCGTCTTTTTGACAGGTACCTACCCTCGTGATTACACCTTTCCTTTTTTCGTTCCTTTCGTTATTCCTCTTTTTGACGTTTGTGACCGAATTGTTTTTATTTTACTTTTTATATCCGAAATTGTAACACCCGGTTTGATTTTTAAAAGCTCTTCGAATAATTTGAAGTGCCTCAATTCTTTTATTTCTATTTTTATAATTTTTGTTCAGCTTGTTATACAAATTGGGAAAACTTTGAAACAGCGTTAATAATACTTCCGTTTGAGTTTTTGTCCCCATTTCTTAAATCTCTTAAATAAATAATTAAATTTACATTATTTCACGTTTATATTTGCCTTTACTACACCGTACTCTGGAAAACTGAACTTTTAGCTGTAAATTATGCATTTTGTTTTTTTTTATTGGTTGTCAAAGCATAAACGTCAAAGTTCAACCAAAAAAAGTCCATAAATTTTCAGGACTCTTTTCACGACTTCTTTCCCTCTACGTTTCTACACCCCTCACCATATCTGTCAAAAAGACGAAAGAGGAAACAACCGAAAAAACATCTCGTGTAATCGGGCACTATTCGAAATTTTTGTTTTGACATTTGTTGTTTGATAGCGTCAAGCGTCAGCTAAAATGATAAACCATTTTTGAATTCAATTTGATTGAAGAATTTCCAAAAGGTTTGTCAAAATAATAATTTTCATATGTTGACATTTTTTCCCATGATAAGAACTTTAAAAAAAAAGTTACCAAGAAAATGTTGGAGCATTTTACTATTGCAAAAGAAACGTAATATTTCTTTTAAAATGATAATGACAATTTTGTTGTAACATCTATTTAGTTATAATTTAATATCGGTATTACTTTATACAGATCAAATGGTTTAATTTTGGTTGTCATTTATCAAAAATCACGAAGACAAAATGTTCGTCTTCATCTGCATTATGGCATTTCCTATAATCCACCATTTTAAGCATTTTAAAAGCTCAAATAATTGAAAATTGCTTATGATTGTATCAGCTCATCAAATATTTTAAGCAATTTTACGATTTTCATTTAACAAACCACTCTTATAATGTACACCTTTTCTTTATCTTTCTGTGTCATATAGCGAATTAATTTCAATAAATATTTTTTATTACGTGATTCCATGCCGGACTTGCTCCAAATGTAGAAGCACAGACCCCATGAGGACTTTATACCCAGCGCACACTGCGCACAATACCGCGCAGCTGTTTTAATAATAAATAGTGCAAAACAGTGTTCATCTTTTTGAATGTTTGCACATTTTACATGCCTTTCACAGCGCACGCTATATACTATCGTAGTCTAAGGCATTTTTCTATTCCTGTTGTTGAACCCATTTGATATTGTCTTGGGGTCTTGAAGCTTTGGAGCAAACAAAAAGTGAGAAGCACTCTAATGCTCGCAATTCGTAAACTCACTGAACCGTGGCCAAATGGGATTTACTTCAGTATGTTTCATACGAATAGAGGTATGTTATTATAAGTCTAGTCAGTAGATCTATCCGTCTGCACCACAAGGCCGCAAACTACTGGACTCTTGCTGTTGATCCTCTTATATTCCGTCTAGCATCTACAATACCACTTTATATACATATATATAAATTATATGTAGATCATGATTTTCTTTATAACGATTGTAGTGACAGTTTTTGTAAGCAATGGTGTTATTGATGGATCATAATGGGAGTTGAAAGAATAATGAGCTTTCAATGGGTCGCTAATAAAGCTAAACGTTAATCCAGTGACGGAAATGCTTACTTTTTATCTGCATATAAAGTTGTTTGAAAAAAATATAGAGTTAAATATGTCAAAATCTTTTCGAAAAGTTTCTGAAGAATATGAAATATTTCACCGACTAATGTAAGAATAAAAGTTATACAAGACTACAAATAAATACAAAGAAACACCCTTCAATTGTTTCCAAAGTTCGCATCTCAGCTCTTTTGTTTATAAAAGATTAAATCGCATTGTTCCTTTCTTTCTTTTGATTTATCACCTATTCATTTAAAATCAGGTATATTTTTATAGCATTTCCGAAATTTATTAACCTATAACTTAATGATTCACACTATCTTCGACCTCTTCACTGCTATTATCGTCGTCGTCATCTTTCTCCTGCGACTCGTTTCTGCTCTCTGATGACCTCCCACCATCAGCAACATCATCATCATCATCTCCTTCTTGGTAATCACTGGCGTCTCTTGAATCCGAAGATTCATTGTTTACCTCTTCAACATCAGCTGGAATCTTTTTAACTCCTCCTGTCGTTTGCTGTTCATGAGACGACGACGATGGCGGCCGCTTCTGAGGTGAATTATCCGGGTGCTGTACTTGAATGTGATGATTTGGTTGAAGAGGTTTTGTCTCGTCCTTGGCGTTCATAACTGCAGTAGTGGTGGCACCATTAACATCATCATCGGTTAATTGCTGCGGATCCGGATGAACCACTACTGGATTGTCTTGACCATGGTTTGTCGAGACTCCATTTGAGGTGACCTCAGCTTGGAATCCATTAACATTGTCCGCGGTATACTTAACCACTCGCAGGGAGCCATCAGGGTCGACCACACTGGAATAAAACAGACACGCATATTTTTTTAAACATTAATGACGAAGAGCGTACAGGTATAATACAGTTAGGTAGGCAGGTACGTCAAAAAAAAGATATGAGAACAACAAATGGCACGCGTTTCGATTACCGCCATGAAGAGTTTTGTGCAGAGAAAATCAAAATCAAATTCAAACACAAAAATAAAAATAAAATACGAAACAAATACGTAACAAAAAAAAAACAATCCTCCCATCATACTAGACGCAAGTATGGAAGCTCAAGCAGATTACCCAATTTACCTGTAGACACCTTTTACGGCATCGCCATTACGGGTCTCCCGTCGATTTTGCAACACTCGTGTCTTGGCATCTTCGACTCCATACGCGAACTGGTACTCTGGTCTGGCCACGTAATCGACACGTCCCCTGCCGTCGTACCGATCGTGAACGATGATCTGCCTCTCCGGTCCACGAACGGGTCCAATAAATCTGGAATACGAGTAACCAAATGCTTGGACCATCAGCGATCGTTGGTTATCTACGAGCAGCAGGAGTACGAGGAATGCGGTAAGGATTTCGAATGCCATTAACTGTGGAATTAGCAGATTGAATTTTTGGTTAAGTTTTAGTTTGTTTGTGATATTTTTAATTTAAATCACGAATTAAAAAATCCATGTTAACATACTCGGTGTGTAATCATGACGATGCGAGTTTTGTATTGAAAAATTTATACGACTACGACGGCGGCGACGGCACTATTCGTTTTTGGGAGGAAGGCTAACTAACTCAAACAACTGTCATCTGCAGAATATTTATAGACACCAGTTGCAATGGAATACCAAATAGTAATAATTGTTTGAAATGTTTCCCTGGAGGAAGTAATTTTTGTCACGCTGTGACGCATTTATGCAACCGCAATCAACCGCACTGACATCGACATCATCATATCGGTTGGCTAGGTTAACCACAAAAACCAAAAACTTTATGAACCTGGACCATGATGGCGAGCCACTATCTGTGTGGAATATTGGGGATAGAGTTTACAATGTTGTTTGAGGAAACTGAACCAAATCAAGGCAGGCTAAAATTAGTTTTGATCAAGAAGTCAAAGATGATGCATAGCCATATTTTATTTTCAATTGGACTTCTCAAGAATAATCAACCACAAATGCAAAAGAACTGGCGGAAAACATATCCCAGAGTTTTGTTTTTGAATTATTTCCCCAAGGCTTGTACTTTAAAGTTGGTGTCAATGGAAATTTCAAATAAGTTCTTGGCGTGTGATTGATCCATGTATTATATAGTTTATTAGCTGTGTTCAATTGCAGAAAGAGGGGTATCCGGAATTTTGTTTGTAATTTTTAAAGTTTAAAGAGAACAGCTGATTCAAAATTTCTGGGTTATTAAAAACTCAACCAACCAAGAATTTCTGGTATGTTATCTGACAGAACATCAGATTCAACAGAATTTGAAGGAACCTGTACATTCATTTATTTTATATTTTGTCTTTGTGAATAAATAAAGTTATCCATCGAAAATTTTATTTAAGAAAAGTAATTTTTGGAACTTGAATTCAACTGAAAACAATTTTTATTTGTTGGCAGCTATCTCAATACACTTATGCAGGCTAACCTATTCAACACCAGATTGAACGCAGCCATTAAGCCCAGGTTACAATATAAAGATTCAATATTTGCAGGTGCTTCAGCAATTTGAACGCACCTATAATTGAGTTCAATAATTTGAACCGCAGTTCAAAGTTTGTATATTTTATAGGTTATGGTTTAAGGCCGTTTTCGAGTTTGCGAATTTTGTACCACGTTCAAAATTTGATATTTGGTTAGAAATAAAATAAAATGTTTAATTACCAATATTTAGACCATATATTTAGACAATATAAGATTCTGTTAAAAAAAAACTAATCATTTAAATCGTTTTATTAGTTCCTGAGAAAATTTGAAAATATAAGTAACAATTTCATACAAATCTATTAGGTGGTTTTTGAGTAAATTTGAGTTTTCTATTTTTGACAACAAATTTCTATGAGGACTATTGTCCTATTGTCTTTTGTGTTCTTATAAAAATTGAAAAACAAGCCTAGCACGAATTCGCTTAAAACCTTAGTTTCCAAGTTTGAACTCAATCGAACCAATGGTTTAGGCTGTAGGGGCGACCGACGGCTAACAGACATATGTATATACGGAATCGTCGGACCCACTTTTTTCGACTTCTCTAAAATCGTAATGTCATATTTGATTAAAAACTCGAGTTCCAAAATTTTTACGAGTGCAATGCTTGCCATATAATTAACGAGTATTTTTTTAAAGGTATAAAAGTTCAATTTGGCGGCAGTTTCTTCAGATTTTTAGTGACTTGTTTGTAGTTTGGTTTGGCATTTTAACATGAATAGAATGACGCCTGAACAACGCTTCCAAATTGTGCAAATTTATTTTAATTTTATTCAAAATACATTTGACGCACTACGTCCATTACGGCCAAGCTCACTTTTGGTTGAATAGGAATGTCAATAAATAAAAATGAAGTATTTGGAGTGATGATAATCCTCAGGTGTATATTAAGACACCGTTGGTGGTGGGATAATAAATCTACATTCTTTAAAAACGATACTGGCCAGAAGGTTACATTCAATGGTGACTTCTATAGAGCCATGATTACTGACGTTTTCAATCATCAATTGAACAACAAAGATGTGCAGGAGATGTGGTTTCAACACGATGAACGGCGCGGCTCATCACGATATTAATTTATTGGAGAAGAGTTTCACTCTACGGAACTTTAAATTGGTCTGTACTCCAAGATCGTGCGATTGAACACTGCGCTGCTTGTTTTTTGTGGGAATATGTAAAGTCGTTAGTCTATTTACTGAATGTCGAAAATTATATTTTCTGTGAGTAAAATTAGTTTGAAGCCAATGTTTTTAATTTTAAAAAAGATGTTTGAGTTGAAAATCAATTTTTACGAACTTTTAGTAATGCTTTTTTAAGATATTAACTTTTTGTTAAAAATCTGTAAGTTTGATTTTTCTCAAAATATTATCGAATTTTCAAAACAATATTTCTTATAAATAAAATTAGTTTAAAGCTAATATTTTTAATTTTAAAAAAGATAATTGAGTCGAAAATCAATTTTTACCAACTTTTATTAATTTTTTTAGGTTTTTATTTTTTGTAAGAAAATTGTCAGTTTCGATTTTTATCAAAATTTTACTGAATGTTGAAAACAATATTTCTCATAAGATAAAATTAGTTTAAAGTAAATATCTCAAATTTTCGAAAAGATATTTAAGTCTAAATTCAATTTTTACCAACTTTGAGTAATGTTTTTTTTATAGGTTTTTATTTTTTATAAAAAAACTGTCAATTCGATTTTTCTCAAATTTTTTTCAAAATTTTAAAAACTTTATTCTTCGTTGTACAAAATTGTTTTGGAGATAAAATCATTTTTTGTTCATAAAATTTTCGAGGTGACAAATATTTTTTTTGATTTATAAAAAAAACCATTAATTGAATTTTTTTACAAAAATATACTTGTTTGGTATCACGTTACAATATATAATATAAAATTTAATTCATGTCTCTAGCGTTTTTGGTTCGTGATATATTTAGGGTTAACCAAAATTTTCATCTTTTTTTTAAACTGCTATGGTAAAAAAACCACCCACGTAATTTTCTTGAGAGCCCTTTCTGCATCTTTCTGCATTATAATCTCTATAACAAAATTTTTTTGAAGTCGATATCTCTTCTGATTCTTGAGTTATGGACGACGAAAAAAACGTCGCGAACGTATGGACGTACGGACGTACGAACGTACGTACTCACGCACGCACAGAAATCTTTCTAAAAATCTTTTATTTCGACTCTAGGGGCCTTGAAACGTCGAGATATGTCAAAATTTTCAATTTGACAAATCGGACCCATTACAATAACTTCCTATGGGAAGTTTCATTTCATTTCAAAGTTATATACCTCTAAAAAACACCCTTTATTTTCATACTTGTCCCGAAAAAAGGAATGTGTACAAAAATAAAAATTCCAAATAATAGTTTAAAGAAACGAAAATTACTTTTTGTTATGTTCGCACATTTTAACGGTACTTTTACGTCATAAAACATCTAAAGATTTATTAAATTTAAAAAAAGAAGAATTAATTATCACATTAATGTTTACAGATGAAGGTTAATTTGAACATTTTAAAGATTTTTCATTAAAATAATAAAATACATTATTGATTACATGACAGATGACAACGTTAACTTATATGTATGTATAGCTCCAAGTTGGTTTATGATAGTAATCTAAAAGTTAAAAGCTAATCAAGCCTTCACCAAAGTCGGAAGTTAAGAAAAAATCAAAATTCTTCATGTGATATATTTGAAATTTGAAGTTTTTTTGGAGTGATTGTAACAAGTGCCCTGATTTACTTCAGATAAGAGACAAACCACATCAAAAATCTTATCTCTTATACCTGATGAAGTCTAGTTTAGCTATTTTCCACCTCATTTTTTTAAGGAAAAGACTCCTATATAAAATAGATTCAGCAGACTTATAAGAAGGAGGTATGTCCAACAACTGCAAGACACGACTTGAGATTGAGGACTGGAGGACTGACCATTGCGATTTACTCTTTCTATATCTGACTTCGGGATGGAATAATCAAAAGTCGTGCATGGGGCTGATATTTTTGCTGCTGTGACTGCTTCCATGAAATACTCGTACACAACACCAACCAAAACAACAACAACAACAACGATGACTTAAATATAAAATCAAATTAAATAAAAAAAAAAAGAAATATTTAAATCTGATCCACTTTTCTGGAGCAACTTTTAATTGAATTATGTGCATTTCTATGTGCACCTATAATATGTTGCAATCATTTTGGTTTGCAATTCGAAAGTGGTATCTTTCGCGCATGTTGTGTGTGTGGTGTCTTGAGTTTCGTACGTCGCGTCGTCGGGTCTCTCTTTGGTAGGTATGAATGTACATATAACATTTATAGAAGATATCACATCAGAGTGCAGAGCTCAAATAATAGTCCACACATCAAACACTCAGCTCAGGCTTAAAAAATATCAGACTCAGGCTTAGACTTAGTAAAGCCGCAAATACAAGTTTTTGAATTCCCAAATTGCATGCCATTTGAAGTAATCGCCTGCGTTGCCATTAGATAAAGAATCTTGTCAACGACTGGGTGTTGGCTTTTTCTTCGGTGCTGTTCAGTGATAGTAGTTTTGTAGGTTTTGCGTTTATGTGCAAACTACGAACAAATTATGAAAGCAAACATATCGGACGAAATATAGACTCGATGGTAGAAAGGCTTAACGAAACGACGCGACAACTGTGGCGGCGCCATAAGGTACATGATTTAGGTAAAACATCGAACACACATTTTTTAAGCCGGTTGTTTTTTTTTCATACCTCCACCATGTGCTTTAATTTGTTTTAAATCTCATGAATATATATTTTTTAAAATTTTGTGACATATCATTTCCTTTTATGCTAATTTTGTACAACTACTTTTATGTCCGTCCAATGGCAGTTGTTTCAAATAAATTATAAAAATTATTTCAATAAAAATAATATATTTAGGGTCCAGTAAAAGCTATTATTGATTTTCATCATTGAAACCCATCATTGGTCGTTTTTAGCGATCATTGAAAATTTTGTTTTTTGACTTTATTTTTAGCGGAAATCTGTCATTGGAATTGTACAGAATTAAACATAAGTCAGAAAAAGAATTTATTTAATTAATATCCGCCAGGAAAATAAAAAAAGGCGTTAGAAATGCCCTATCTGCGCAGACAAACAACTTGACATAACCCCACAAAAAATAGTCCAGTGGTGTCTTGGAGATCACGTCACGGGATAATGCGCTCACCAAAACTTTCACAATTCTCAAATGTTGATCAGGATTAAAACTGATTATAAAATGGCCAACCAATCTGAGTATAAATCAATATGACAGCTGTCAAAAAGACCAACTCCAAAAAAACTATTGCATGATTGAAAACCACGGTGCCGTGAAATAAGACAAATTTTCAGCAGTTGCACTTTGACAAAGTGAAATAAGGCCAAACTATTTTGAGAACTAAAACCAACTAATTTTTACGATGAGGTACATATATAAGGAGGAGCATGCGGCTTGTGCACAAAATAGGATTTGGTGTAGGTACGAGGTTGAGTGTATGTAAAGTTTATTTACATTTATGGCAAACCATACTGTTGAAAGTGAAATAAAACCAATTTGGATTAATTTCACTTTGTTTAAGTGTAATAAGACCAACTGTTGGAAATTGGCCTTAATAAACTTTACAAAAGTGAAATAAGGCCAATTCACGAAATTTTGCCGTATTTCACTTGGCTTTATTTTACGGTACCGAAAATTACACGTGTAGAACACACGAAAATAAATTCTAATTGAAGCTCCATACAGGGATTATGAAATTGAAATTGGACTATTATTTACGCTATTTTAACGGCTCTGATATTGTGGTCAAAATTTGTTTGAATTAGTCTAGTTCAGGACAGGGTAGCCTCCATAATTTGTGTGATTGTTAACTCGTGTATGAATTTGAAGGGCTCACACATTCTTGGAATATTTGAAAGCAAGTATTAGGATCTTACTTTAAAATTTTATCAACATTGCCTTCCCATTCCCATTAGTTTCGCAGCATTTCCAGGTAATAACTCTATACCTGTCATCTGTCATACTGAAAATATAGTCAATGGTATGCTAATGCTATACGCACAGTCTTACCTTCATGCAAAAAAAAAACTAACTTATAATGTGTCCAAGCCCATATGGAGCTCCAACATAAAAATATACATATAGTTGATTTGAATTAATTTATTATTGTGGCTTGTCAACAGAAACCAACCCTATATATATTGCTTGAATGTCAAATACTCTAAAACCTTAAATCCGTATAGCTTAGTTTTGTGTCGTTGCCGTTGCCGTTGCCGAGAGCCATAACATTATAACATCAACATGAAAAGTTCCCATAAATCTTCTACAATGTCCAGCTGTCTTGTCATATTTCTTATACTGGCTTCGTTAATTCAAAACCTATTCAATCGACACCGCTCTGGGGGCATTATTTGCAAAAAGCACAAAAAAACAGACATATACAAACTCTGTTGTCTAGAGGTATTCAAAAAGATGCAATAAATTCGATTTGTGCACATAAAATGCAATCAATCGAAAATTCAAAAGATTTTAATTTATCTCCATTTGGGTTGAGCCTAAGGAGGTTCGAGTACAACGAACAACCATAATGAACAACATATTGATGTTCCATCATCATGGAGGCAAATTCAATTCAATGAATGGATTGTCTAAAAATACAACGTGGGTAATTAAAATATTTACAAGTTGCCGCCAAATAAATCTCAAGACTCATGGGAGTCAAAATAACACTAACCATCTCAACAAGCTGAAGTGAATAGAAAATGTTTGACTATGAGCAAATGAACATGAACTTTTGATGCTGTTGTAAGCCTCTAGACTACAAAAGATGCATCTGGAGTTGGCTTTTGGATAGGAGGCCCGGTAGTCAGGAGGTGGTACACATTAATGTGGGTTAATGAACAGCTGGGGAATTTATGCCTTATGCCAATGGTTCACTTTTTAAAGGTTATCTTTTGTTGAAAAATTCATTCAGTATTTCGATAGACTGAAATTAAATGGCGTTTCAAGTTCCATGGTCAAATCAGTCATATTTTTAGACTTTATACCACACCATGTACATTTAAAGTATAAAAATGGACGTTATGGTTATTGAGAATGAGATGAGGATAGTTGAATATTTTAAACTTTAAAAAAGTTGATTAATTAAAAGAAGAATTCGAAGCCTGAAAGAGGAAAGTTCTTCTTTTGGCTTAATATCCGATGTAATTTTTAAATTAAGTCTGTTTTTGACTTCTTTTTTTTTAAGGTTTTCCATTTTTACTTCAAGAAACATACCTCATTGCAAAATTTGTTTTGAACTACGACGCCATTTTATATTTAAGCATCTTGCACATGAGCTACGAACTGCGAAATGCGAACTGTGGATGTTCGCATATTTTGACTTTTCTTTCACATGAGCTTTATTTCTATTCGCAGACAGCGGCGAACTGTCAATTTATAATTACCCTTTTCTCTATATTTTCCTCAGCCATGATCTTTCACACAAAACCAAAACAAGCGTTATATAATTTTGAGGTTAAGTTGAGCGCGAACAATTTATTCGTTGCAGTGTGGATGGTATGTGGAACGCGAATAGAGTTTGACAGTTCGTAGCAACCACACTGCAGTTCGATACTAACAAATTGTTTTTACAAAATTGTCTTGTTTTAGAGAACAAAATCCAAATTTTATTATCCTAACATTATTGTCAATTGGTTTCTTATAATTTAAATGTATTTTTGTTTGGAATTGACTTTTTGAAATGTGTAAATTCACGTTTGTTCGTCCATTCGTTTATTCGTTGTTCGCTCTCATGTGCAAGGCCCTTAAGTCTTCCTGAATTAAAAAGGTCTGTTCTGATTTGTTACTCATTCAGATTGCTGTTTGAACGCACCCATTCATCTGATAGCTTACGCAAACAAACTGTTCTGTTTTTTTGATTTTAAGATATAAAAACTGTTAACAAATGACCAACATTTTGTTTCGTTATTCAAGTTGAAAATGAGGGAATAAACAGTCATTCAGATTACATAATTCGTTAAACGAGTTGCAGATGGAGTCGGAGTTATTTTTTGACACTTTTAAAAAAGAAGAACTGTCAAAAGTGACATTTGATTTTCTCTGCAGTCTAATTCTCTGACTGGTGTAATACTTTTTTTTTTATAATTTTGTAGTAAATTGAAAGCTATTTATATGACTAAAAACAAATGTCTCGAGAAAGGGCTTCCTTGTGTTCCTTTTTGTATCGACTTGAAGTTTCTGTAGATGTGCTCTTTTTCTTTGATGAATAATCAGGCCATCCTTTTTAAGCGAATCCCAATAAGAAAATCTTTTATGGCTTTCATTTCTTTGTAATACCGAAAATGCGTTACTTAAAGCCTGATGCACTTCTTGAGTCATTTAAACCATAAGTTAGTTAGGTTTAGGTATGTAACCACGGAAATGCTGCCTCATTCATCATATCAGCCAGACATTATTAACTTCTCTCCACTTTTTTGTTATTATTTTATTCGATTGTCTTAATGACAAAATTCATGGCAGTTAATGGGGCTCTTGAATATTGTGAAGATGAAGAAGACAAATTATTTGTTTCCCTCTTATAATGTACAAAACGCATAGTAATATGCACTTATGGATATTTATAAGACATTTACTTAACTAATTATATAATTTATGGGTGATTTCTCTTCGTAATTGGAAACCTTTAAAAGTGAAGCCGCTCATTAAGTTATGGTAGTTATAAATAATTTCTATTGATTTGAATATTTTTTCTTGCTGAATGAATGTTGTTAGACTTTAAATGTCTTTGTCTTTATGCGTTGATATTTATGATAAGGATATTTGAAATGTATGGCTTTTTTCATTGGTATTCCCGAAGCTTTATAAATTCCAAAAACTGAGAGGTATTTTGATGACAGATTTATTGTAGAAACTACTTTTAGATGTTTGAATTTAGAATTGAATCCAGAAGTACTTATATAATCACTCATTTAAAAATACAAATATCGTCCCCATCGTCCATCTAAAACTCAACATTTTTGAAGTCTTTAAAACTTAAAATGTTTTCTTTAAGAAGTACACAACATTCAAAATAAGCTTTTCAAATGTTTTCTTTTAAGCCTATTACGCAGCTGAAGTGAAACGAATTTTTTCGGCGGTCTCCGAGAGTTCTGTCTGGAAGTTGAAGTTCACTGCTTGTCTTCATCACTTCTTGCACATCACCAATAACATCCTGAGTTTCCGATTCAGAAATGCAATGTTGGAACACATTAGAAAAATCCATTTTATTTTAAATCAAAGATAAATCCAAATCAAAACACCGAAAGTCACGAGTAAACAATTTTTTTCAATTTTAAGCCTAGTACGCTGCTGATGCGAAACGAAAATTCCCATACAAAAATGACATGACGAAATCATAAACGAAAAATTTCGAAAAATTTTTCAATAAATAAATTAAACGTCAAAATTTCGCAAGCAATTAATATACCGGGCAATTAATTTGAGAACGAGAAGAGTGGAGAATTGTCCTAAGAAATCTAGTACAGCTATCCAATAAAATGACACATTTCGTCGTTCAGCAGCGTACTGAAAAACGAAAAGCACAGCGTAATTTTTCGTTTATGATTTCGTCATGTCATTTTTGTATGGGAAATTTCGTTTCGCATCAGCAGCGTACTAGACTTTAGAAGTAGACAACATTCAAACTAAGCATTTGACAATTTTTGATCTGAAAATTAAATAAGAAAGATTTTGAATAGCTAGTCTAAGTTCGAATTCGATTTCAAAATCTTTTGAGATTTCACGTTTTTAAATTAAAAAAAAAATATAAAGATGTTTAAGGCTATGTAAATTTAAGAAGTAGTTTTAGTTTCAAATCAATAATCCCTATTTCCAATATTTCTTTTAAATGTTTGTAATATTTCATAAAATTTTTGAAAAGTCATCATAAACTTAAACAGAAAAGCTGAACAGTTTTTAAAAAAGTTAAAAGTTAAAGTAAAACGTGTCTAGTATTTATAACGAAACCGTTGCCTGAGCAAAGCTAACAGACCATGATTTGGAACAATATGAAAATAATGTTAAAAAATGTTTTTCTTAAATTTAAGCAGTTCGGATTTTAAACCAACATCAAAAATTAGCTCAGAATTATATTAAAAAAAAAAAATGAAAAAAAATGTGTTTTTTTAGAAGTGTAGTTTCAACAAGAAATAAAACGCATTATTGTTATTGCCGAGAATTTAACTTCATTATAAAGCGGAGAGGATCAATTTGCCACCACTTTGTGCAGTAATTGGGAGTGTATGTCATCAATTACGCGCCGAATATTATCTTCCATGTCGTCAATCATCTCGATCTTATCAGTGTAGACAAGCGGTTTCACATAAAACCATAATTGCACGATCTTCGAGGCCATGTCACAGGCCAACGACGTGAGATAATGAGCTTAACAAAAGTTTACCGAACTTTTATTTTGGTAGTAAATTGTTTTGTCCAATAAAAAGTTTCATTTTGAATAGTCCACTTTCTGGGAAACTGTCACTTTTGAAGCTGTCATATTTTGACAATTGACAAGTAAAAACTACGTTATTATTAAAAATGGAGCATAACATGCTTTAGCAAAATATCGAAAATATTAAAATTCACAACAAGATGGCACTGCGTGCCTTATAAGCAACGAAACAATAGTTATTTTGCAAGACAAATTTCCTGTCTATTTTATTTTCCAAAGAGATGGAGACAATTTGAGTTTAAGACTTTTGGACTTTTGTCTTTGAGACTTCTTTAAAAGATAAGGCTTTGCCAATGCTCTACAATCGGTTCAATACCCTAAAGAATTTATGAAATTTTGAATAAATATCCATTGAATTCTCTTAAAAACACTCCTTTTTTAAATCTCAAAATTAAACTTTTTATTTGAAAGCTCTGCATTAACTAAAGTTTTAGAGATCAGCCCAGCAAATGATAGAAACCAGTAAGCATATCAAACTTAGAAAAATATCAAAAAAGGAAAAGTAAATAAAAAATACAAAAAAAAAAGACTTAACCTAGTTTTTCATATCTCTCAAAAAATATATACCATATTTCAATCATTTCAAATTCTATTTAAAACCTCTCACTCAATCAATATATCCAAGTCAAGAAATAATGACCAAAATTAAGATAACAACCAACGCACTTTTGCTCTCAATATATGTATAAGCAATTATTATCCACGCATAAATGGTGGTGGGCTTGTACCGAACTAAGGCGGCAACTTTTACGGTCCTTGAATATTTACCTCTTTTATTTTACACATAACCATAGTTATCACCACATATTGAGAGCAAACTCTTTTGAAAATAAAAAGTCTAAATCTATCTTATATCAATCTACAACCTCAATCTATCAGCGTTTTGGTTTTAGATATTATGGGAGACCTTTTATTGTCGCAAGAACAGGTTGACATATCGTTTTGGAACTTGTTCAAGATTAAGTGTAGCTCGTTAGAGAATATAGAACCGTTGTTGTAGCACTCTTAATGATAGGCTAATTGCAAGGTTTCTTGATTATTTTACACAGATTGCTTAGTGGTACCATATGATTCAAAATAAATCACCTTACAAGTGCAAAAGATATCTGAAAAAGATAAATCACACCAGCGACACACGATCACGGCGGCGAAAACACTACCTTTGAGCGCCTTCAACGTTGTCGTACCCACACTTTTTAAATCTGTCCAATTCGAGTGCATTAACCTACAAAATAAAAACCTATCATTTTGGGGCTCTTGTGAAGCTAGCTTTTTTTCCCACACATAATGGAGGTGCACAGCACAAAGCCTGAAGGTAAAAATGAGCTACATAACCAAACCATGGAATAAGTACCATAGAAAGATAGATAGATAGATAGATACAACATCAATGGCTTTCAATTAACAAAGTAACCTACTAAAATTGATTTACGATCCGTTCGATTAAATCGGGGTCCCCCAAAAGTCTCAACAAAAAACCAAACCGATACCTTCCTTCGAACTATACGAACGACGATATATCTATGCGCATAAATGTAGGTATGGCTTTTAGCTTAGCAAAGCAAAAAAAAAATAAGCTTTGATGGGATTGTTTATAAGTATAAGATGCCTATAAGTCGTAATCGTAATCAAGTAAGCCTATGCTCGCTCTAAGCCTATATTCTATTATGTGAATCAAATTGAAAAACAAGCTTCAAGCCTATAAGAATGAACAATCCGAATGCGTTTGGAGTCTTTTTTCTCTGTTGTTGTTGTTGTTGTATCTCTTGTTGGCCCAGTTTAAAAGTCAAACCAGCAGTACATTTATATTTTGGACTTTGCATAAAGCGCATTTGAATATTTTTTTGTTTGCATTTGACACATGTTGTAAGTATTGTGGCCCACTGCGAGGCAGATTTATGGTAAATGATTTTGTAGTCCGGACAAATATGGCATCGAACTGAACCTCTGTGATCTTTCCACTAGAAAAAAATGTATTCACATTTAGATTCGCTTAAGAGCAATAATTGAAGGCACGCACTTTTTTTTGCACAGCGTAGCGCAGCGCTCAGATTGGCGTTTTTTGAAAGGTTTCCGTTTGCTTATTGGACTTTGCATATCGAAGAATGTCAGTTGTTGAATGTTTTTTTCTGATTTGCAATTAAAAAAAAAAAGAATTTCTGAACGATGGCCTTTGGTAAAGCTGATTTATGTTTTCTTTCTGGTTGATAAAGGTGCAAGGTAAAGGCCTTCATAATTTCATTTTGGTAGAAGATTAAAGATGCCTTACAGAAGAATAAGAGTTTGGTCTCTAATCAAGATGATAGTGTTTCAATTGTTTTGAGAAAGAAAGCTTCTTCGGATATTTAATAAGAAGTATTGGAGGCTTCATTGAAATAATCCTACGAGCTGACTCACAATGAATTTGTTTCCTAATTGAGACTTATTACACATGTGTAGCAAAATGGAAGAAGTCCTGAAATAGGAACTAAGAGGCTACGTTCCTCTAGAAGCTTTTTAAGAATTTCATTGATAAATACTACACAATAAATTAAGATTATAGAAATGTCATTTTTTGGAAGCGATTTATTTCAAAATAGTTTCTGTTGAGCATTATTTATATAATTTTGTTAACATAAAGATACAATGATTTTTTAATTTATTTTATTATTATATTTAATAATTGCTAAAAAGTATGTAGGATTTTTATATTTATGTAGATTTAGATTTAGTGAAATACTTGACTTAAAAATAGTAAGACAATTGTTATCAACAAATAAACTTTGCAATATAAAAGAAATCTTTGAGAAGAAAATGTGTTTTTCAAATCAATCGGTTGAAAATTTTTTGAGTTATGAGTCCAGCCAACTGAAAAATGCAGTATCGAAAAAAAAGCGTTTGAAGTTTTGAGTAATGTAAAATCATGAATGATTTTGTAATACTTTTAATACAATAGTTCGTATTTAAACAAGCATTTAAACATTTTTCGTGATCATAATCATTTTGGACTACATTTTTGACATTCTAAGAGTTAATTTAATATTTAAAAAATAATCTGTTTTTCGATCATTTTAAGTCCCTAAGAATTAAGTCTTAACGGTGGAATTTAGTGCACTTTGAACAAAATCCAAAATAACTTAATACTCCCGATCACAGTGTGCGTCAGAAAAAGATTAAAAAAATTATATCGCCATCTCGATTTGATTTAGGGAAACGAATCTTGTAGCCTTGGGAAGAGAAAAGAAACACAATTTTTTGATTTATATGTACATTTATTTTGAAAACTTGTGGCTTTTAAAACTAACGCCATTCATTCAAACGTAACACAAAACTATCGTAGAATTTCCTTAACGTATCCGTTGAAATGTTGGAAGAATGTTGTCGAATTGAAGCTTTCAGCTCTACTAAGCCCCGGTTTAGTTTCATACACTTTTGACTTTAAATAGCTTCATAAAGAAACAATCACACGCTAATAAATCTGCAGTACGCAAAATTAATTGATTAACAAACATTTTGCGTGAACAATTCATTAGTCTTAATATGCCCATTCGACCTGATTCAAGTAGTACAAACTTGTTTAACAGCTGTCTGTATCGTTCGACGTTAACCGTTCCATCATAAAAATAAGGATCGAAGGCGCCTCACGCTGAATGACTAAAGTTTTTGTTTATTAACGAGGCCTTTCGTGAAAAAATGAGCCTCATCTGTCAAAACGTTTACAAAACTGTCAAACTGTAACCGTGTAAGAATCACTGTGGGGAAAAAAAGCATTCTATTTGAAATGCACGCTGTTTGGCTTATGAGTCCTTTATTGAAGTTCGTTATAGAAAAAATATGAATCCTTACTCTTTCCAACGTCAGAATATTCATTTACCAAACGCAAATAGAGATGGCATTTATTAAAATTCTTTACCATGTAAATTAAAACTAAAGTTTCTTTGGGAAACCAACTCCTAAATATCTCAACCCTGCTTCTGATTCAATGATCCTTAAATAAGTTATATCTTACGTATTTGATTCACAATGAAGATCAAATTGAATGTATTCGATCTTTAAAAACACTGCATAATTTACTAGGAGTTAGTTCATTTCGTCCACAGGAAGTAAGCATAGCTTTAGTTAAAGTCGTAAATGACATATTATGAATTTAATGCCCATGTTCTGCATTTCACTTATTGTGAATACATTTTGCGAAAGTTAATTGGGGACTGGGGTGTTCCACAATTCGTTATCGTGAATTGGATTTTCGAACATGCAGATGGATGTTCTGTATTTCGGTTTGTTCCATTTTTTGAACGCATTGAAATCACATTTTTTATTTCTGTGAATTGACTTTTGATAGCTTCCTTCTGCTAGGAATCGGAGGGTTGCAACAAGTTTTTGAATTGAAGGAATCGATGAAGGTATTATAAAAGGTTCCATTTCCCTTACATCATATAAAAAGCACCTCTGCTTAATCTAAAATTACAATGAAAACTTAAAAGAGGAAATCAAGAATTTACTTTATTTATCAAAACAATTTTACATAATTTTCACACACTTACATTGTGTCAGGTAAATCCAATATATTTGATTTGTCTCACAAAATTCATCTTCTTATTTTTTCTCTTGAATTCTGCTTTTTTCACTTAAAATTGCCAATAATATTGCATAAATCTTCAAAACAGCAAAAATTTTACTTCAGAAAAAAATAAAAATGGATGATCCTGCAGTTCTGACAGTTCGAAGCAATTTCGAAGTTTTCGAAATCGATCGAATTGAAGAACATGCAATTTCATTTCACGTGAAATTGAAATGTGATTTCAATTCACTTTCGATGGAAATTCGGAACATGGGCGTAAATTGACATTTGTAAGATATTTCGTAACCTATTTTCCAAATTTTAAATCAAACAAATAAAATCTTTGCAAATCCTGGGTATGTTTATTTTAAGCGATTTTAAGAACACAATAAAAACGCTTATGAGCATTATCCAAAAAAAACCAATTGTATTTGAGATACCACAGAAAAAGTCCAAGAAATTTTACACAACACTATAGTTTTGGAGTAGTTTGCTAAACAAATTGTACTTGACCCCATTCACCCCCCTTCAATTTCTTTGGTCCGGTAAAAAATAAGATTACTTTTTAGGGTGTGCTAGGGATAAGGACCCTATGGGGCACAGTTCAATCGACAAGTAGCCAACTGAACAAATGGGTTATAAACACTTCTGGCAGGGATGCCAGGGGTCTAACAGTGGGAAGAAATCGTGGGCCTGTTTAAAAATGATAATTCATAATTTCAATTATTTTGTTCCAGTTCTGTTCGTTGTACGGTTTAGAGAAAAAATTGGAGAGAAAAAATGTGATATTAAATCAAAAAATCTATCGGAAACAAGGCATCTCTATCCTTAATTGGTCAGTTGGCTGCTTATATTTTTTCACTTAATATTCTAGACCATACCTCTTATCTAATCAAAACTATCCGTCCGTCAAACACGATATTTATCGAAAATATGTATTTGTCTCCAAGTTTTATCGTGTATATCTTAATGATTTAATTAAAATTTTAAATAAAGTTATTTGAAAAATTAAATCACAAAATCAATTGAAAATATCCTTAAAAGGTTTTCTGATTGCTTTTAACCTTTTTCATTGCGAGTAATTTTAAAGTGGATATATAATTTATTTGCAAGTTTTATAGGTATATGAAACATCAGTCAACCCCGCGACCGATTATGTAACAAACAGCGAAAGCGCTGTCAAACTTTACTTCAAATCGAACAAAACTTCCACCAAAACATACACGTACCTATACAGTATACATACGAACGAAAACCACCTGTTCAAATTGATTAACGCACAAAATCGAACAGTAAATTCCTTCTAATTGCCCCGTTGTACATAACTCACATCCTTTGGTGCGTCAAGTCTAATTGACAGTTGTAAATCACATTCACAATTCCATATAGTCGATACCCAATTCTAGGATCTCCGACTCCGTCAGCTACCAAATAGGTTTTTTAACCAAAAGTCATACCGAAATATTCCAAAAATGGCTGCAATCAAACCTCCGAGTCGAGGCTATACAGCACGCTAAGTTTCTTCCATAGGTACGCAGACGCAACTTACAATCTGCTCTTTACTACTCTATAACTGTCTTCTCTTTGCTGCTAAAGCCTCAGCAGCAGCGTGAACTAGGTCATGATATTTCTTGAGTTTCATTCCAAGCCTATGGTACATATATTTATTCACGGATCAATGGGTACTTAGAGATCACTTCAACGCGTCCATATGGCGCGACCCGTGCGACTTTAGATTCCAGAATTAAGTCATTATCCATGTTTGTTATAGCTTCAGTTTCGGCTAGACTGTGCTTTATGTGCTGTGGATTATACCAACTTATTGACGCATTCTTATGCAGATTCGT
Organism: Eupeodes luniger; assembly: GCA_951509635.1. Classification (NCBI taxonomy): domain Eukaryota; kingdom Metazoa; phylum Arthropoda; class Insecta; order Diptera; family Syrphidae; genus Eupeodes; species Eupeodes luniger. The sequence continues at coordinate 5,696,755 of OX608074.1, forward strand.
TTAGTGTTTTTTTAACACTTTTTCTTCAACTTTAACGGGATATATCTTGTAAAACTGTAAAACACTTAACAGCGCAGCAGTAAACCCTCGCCGTGGTGCTGGTAGTGGAATGTCTGGACAGAAGCTGTTTTCAATCCTTTTAATTGGCACAAACTGTCCAAATTCAGATTCAAATGAATATGGTCGTTTTTTGCACATTTGGGCTGATTGCACATTCTTGACGTAAACGTTTTAATTAAACGTCAAAGAGTTGAGCGGCAAAAGCCAGTAGCTTATAGTGGTGCGTGGTGTCATACCGAGTCTTAAGTCAAATCTAGAAAAAGAAAATATTTTTTTAAAGTTAGAAAAAAATAGGGATTTTAATATAACTTAATTTTTAAGTTATTTTTTTCAAAGCTGGGGTTTGGAAATAAAATATGTACGCATGCGTACCACTCATATGACAGTTCCAAGTTGTCAAGCCAAGCAATTGGCTTTAATCGCCCACTTAAACCCCGGCATACATCACGCATATATGAACCTACCATGTACCACATAAATACATATAACACATTTGAAATGGACCAATTAATTGCAATTTTAATGCGCACCAGAGCCTGTTTTATGGAGGCTTGTGTAAGAACTCGAAGTCGTAGATCTATAAAGAAACGCTTGGTGCGTGATATATTTAACTTATGGTTTTTCTCGCCATTTAATTGCAGCAAAATATCATTTGGGCTGTGGTTTTGTTGCTGTTGTTGTTGTTGTTGTTGCTGTCATATAAATAAAGTGATTCGGCACTTAAAAGCAAATACCACTTAAAAATGTGCTCTATTTGTGCTTTGTTGGTATGATACAAAATAAAACAGCGAAAAAATATGATTTTTTGAACAAAAACGTTTACTTTGATGATAGATCTTATTATATGAGGTTTGTGATGTGAAAAGAATGGCTTAAACAACTTGCAACTTGTACTGGGTATGGCAACTCAAAAACACAGCGATCTATGGGAGGGAGTCTTGTACATATATTTATTCTTTTGGAGGTCATTTTGTTAACTGCAGGCCTATAGAGGAGTGTTAAACTCTTTTAAACTCTTAAGAATTTCTATACAGGTTTAAGGCCAGAAGGACAATACCTGCTTCAATTACTTCAATGAAAATTAAAAAGTTTTCAAGAAACTGATAAAAACAACGTAGAATTTAATTTCTAGCAACTCAACCGTCAATCAGTTGCAAATATTATTTGTTTTGATGTTTTGAGTCAAATTTGATTAACTTAAAACAAAGATGGCGAATAAAAGTTGGTATGTCAAATCATTTCAATGATTTTGACGTTTAAGAGAATGAACATTTTATGATAGAAGAAGAAATCAGCTAAGGTGATTCACAATGAATGACCGCTTGACTATTTTCTGTGGGTCGCTAGTCTACGCCACCGATAAGCCCGAAACGATTGACCACTTGGAGTACAACATTCGCTGCATTATACGGCCACAAATGTTGGAAAAAGTCATCGAGAATTGTATATCCACATTAGACTACGTCCGAGCTAGCCGTGGCGGTCATATATCAGAAATCATATTTAAATTATAGTTTCAGAAATTTTATATCAATATTCCTTTTCAAAGTTCTATACCTATACGAAAAAAAACCTTTTCAAGCATCTTTTAAAAGAGCTGTAAGCATCACACGTCATTTCGGTAGCAGTTCCAGACATTTCTTGGAGCAAACTATCCTATTTCAGAGTATACATTTTTATTTACTTCTTTAGTGGTTTGATCTTATGAGACATAGTTCAGCATTTAAGTTTTAAAATAAGTTGTAACTTCAAAGTAGGTTTCAATTTGACATTTTTTGGAATTGTCTTTCTACACAAAACTAACACTTGTCTCTACAATAGTCTATTGGCATTGTCTTTTTATGACTCAATTCATTTAAGGAAACTTTAAAGGTTTGTCAATCTAATCTAACAACACTCGGTTTACATCAGACGGATAAAATTATGCAACAATTGTCACGATTATATATGTATATGTTCTATAGGTCTCTGCATAACCCAGAGACTAAGTCCGTTTTGTAAGAGAGTTGTATTAAAAGTTCCAAACTAAAGTTCCTCTAACTGACATCTTGAGCTTAAACGGAACGAAATTGTCTCATTGGATATTGGTTCGATTTTTTCTTTAACAAAGTGTATCCTCTAATTTACTTTGGTATACCTTACCTCTATACCTACCTCTTTGAATCACGATCACTAAAAGTCATGATGTTTATTTTTGGTCTGTTGTATTTTGATACTGTGTAATTACACTACACTACACTACATAAAGTTCACAAGTTGAAGAGTGGTTCCTGCTGGCATTACCAATGTCATCATACTGATCTAACAAGAATCATGAAATTGTAACAAATAAGTTGGCGATGATTATTTTGCATACAGAATTAAGTTTAAAGTTAAACATGTTAGTTTAGCTTTGAAGTGCAAAGCGTGACTTAAGTTCCATTGAAAAGTTCAGATTGAAATCTTAACGAGTCTGTTCTTTAAAAATAACAAAAAAAACCTTCTAAGTTCTTAAAGAAATCATTTGGTCACTTGAAACTTTCAATTGATTGAATAATTTTTTATTTTTATCGAAGCTCAAACTTCCAAAACAAACTAACAGCTTCCTTAAGTAAACTGTTGTAAGTATAATACGGGTAATCAACCTCTATTGACTATGTGCACAAATTTTCGCTGTTTTTTCTGAAAGAAAAACAAAATTATAGTTTACATAATAATCTTCTTTACGCATGCGCATGCGCATTTCTACTTAAGTTAAGGAAATATTTAAAATAATTGCCTGTTATTAAATATTGACTTCTGTAAGTAATTACCATGCCTATGAGCACAGCTATTCAAAATTAATGACAGCTAGTTACAATCATTTGGTTTCTGGTCTTTTGTATATATTTACTCGCTTTAAAGCTTTATAAACCTGCAAGTATGGGCAATCAAAGCTAATGGGAACATCATTTAATTTCAATTTGGATACAAAATTCGCCGTTTTGATGTTTGAAAAATAAAAGAAAATGTTTGTAATGTCAATAATAATTTCTATGATTAATGGTTTCACTGATTCCACTGATGCCACAAAGGATTAGATACGGAGACGGAAAATGGATGAGTATCGGATACGAAAAGGAATTGAATAAGGTCATGATAAAATACGGATTCGATAGGAAATCACTGGAAATGGATGATATAAGAATTTCGGATGTAATCAGGAAAATTAGATGTTAACTTCTGCAACAATTTGTGACAAAGCAGAATTTTGGGGGAGAGTTTCTTTATTTTTATTTTTTTTCCTGAACAGCTGATACTTTTATGTTCAAAAGTGAAACGAATCGTGCCACTGATTTGTGTTCCAATTTCACACAATTCCAATGACAGATTTCTGTTAGTAAATTTTTTTCGGTGGATTTTAATCAGGAAATTTTTTTCAATGATAGAAATATTTAATGATAGCTATTAAAAACCTGTCAAAAAAATGTCCAATGATTGTTTTCAATGCTAAAAACCAATGATAGCTTTAACTGTCACCTTAAGATAGACAAATTTTACCATAAAGAATCTTCAATAACCATTACTAAATTCACCTTGGTACGATTTGTCATATTGAAAATTCGGACATTTCTCGTCGTTTTAAGGTCTTTAGTCCATGGTTTTTATAGAGATTTCGTAAATCGTTACGTCTGTTCGGGATACGTTTTTTTAGTTGGGCATATCTCAAGAACCAGCGGGTATTTATAATAAAACAAAGCTGAATGTACGGTCCATGTTTAAAAAGCACTGGAAGGTTTATTATCGTGAGCCTTGGATTGTACTGAGGAAGTTCAAACCTATTGGACCATGGAAAGATGCGAAGACCGGAGAACATGAATCTTTTTTGTAATCCTTCTTGTCTGTTTATATGAACTAAATAATAAATAGATCCTAGTGTATAATTGGCTTATTTTATAATATAGTCATAATGATCTGTAAAAGTTAATTTTGATTCAAGAATAATAACTAGGTCAAAGAAAACAGAGAGTTTAGTCAAGTAAGAGGGGTCCATTTCATAATTGGAAGTCAAAACATTATGTTCGCGTGTAAAAGACATTGCCTTGCCTTTGTCTATGTTAAGTAAAAACTTATTTTTGTTACACCATTCGCGAAAAGTATTAAGATTATCCTGTAGACGTAAGCAGTCGTCAATCTATATCTATATATAGGTACTTAGGTACTTAATATTATAAATGCGAAAGTAACTCTGTCTGTCTGTCTGTTACTTAATCAGGCCTAAACTACTGAACCAATTTGCATGAAATTTGGTATGGAGATATTTTGATACCCGAGAAAGGACATAGGAAACTTTTTACACCGGGAAAATGACGCATTCCCATGGGAAAATTCAGGTGGGCTGATCGCGCTTTTACGCCTAAACTACTGAACAGATTTAAATGAAATTTGGTAAGGAGATAGTTTGAGACTTAAGAAAGGACATGAGTTACTTTTGACCTCGGGAAAACAACGCATTCCCATGGGAAAAATTACTTTCAGTTGAATCTGATCGCTTTAACTCCTGAATTACCAAATATTTGAATAATATTTGGATAAAATTGGTATTAAGGGAAAACAACGCATTCCCAACCCTTCTCATAAGTTGAGATTGAAGGTTGGTGTTCCAGTCCTGTTAATGAGAAATCTTAACGCATCAAAGTTTTGTGGTACACGGCTACAGATTACTTACCTAGGACGAAATATTATAAAAGCTATAATCATGACTGGAACAGTAAAAGGAAAAAATGTTTTCATTCCCCGCATTCCGATAATTCCAACCGATTTGCCGTTTCAGTTTACAAGAGCAGTTTCCTCTGAAAGCAGCATTTGCAATAACAATAAATAAAGCTCAGGGGGCAAACACTGAAAGGTGCAGGTGTAAATTTGGAAAAACTGTTTTCCCATGGACAATTATGTATATGCAGCGTTCTCACGAGTCTCAAACCCACAAAATCTTTACGTTCTGGCCAAGGAAGGAAAAACAAAAAAACGTCGTATATAAAAATGTATTGCAGTAACCTATCTTCTTCTTAAAATGTATTAACCTAACCTAACCTAACCTATGACAATCACACTTAGTATGGCCCCATCCCATCTCGGCACAATTCAAACATACGTACAAAAAAGTACAGCTCAGGTTTTTTCATACTACTATCCAAAAAACTATCTAATGCGGACGAAGTCGCGGGTAAAAGCTAGTAGAGTTTATATATTTAAAAATGTTAACACATAAAACAAATAGTAAAGGTCCTAAGTGGCTTCGTTGTAGTACGCCAGAGTTGATGTAAAATTGTGATGACCGCACATACATATGATGCTATAAGATCTGTTCTATTAGTAAGGAGAAATACATACAAAATTTATCGTTTAAGCCAAGGGACTTCAGCTATTTATCAAAGGCCTTATTGAAGCCACTTTTCAAACGAATCGAGACTAAAAGAGGTAAGTTTTGCAATTGGACGATAATTTTGTATTTCATTTTTACTTACATTTTTATGGATTGGCGTAATGTAAAAACTTTTCCGAACCTCTGGAAAAATTAAAGATCTGACTAATTCATTGAAAAGAATATGAAAAGCGTAGTTTTTTAACTTCCCATAGGAAGTTATTGTAATCGGTCGGATTTGTCGAATTGAAAATTTTGACATTTCTCGACGTTTCAAGGTCCCTGGAGTCGAAATAAAAGATTTTTAGGGAGATGTCTGTGCGTGCGTGTGTACGTACGTCCGTACGTCCATAGCTCAAGAACCAGTATTTGTATTTGAGATATCGACTTCAAATAAATTTGTATACAGATAATAATGCAGAAAGATGCAGAAAAGACTCTCAAGAAAATTGAGTGGGTGGTGTTTTTTACCATAGCAATTTGAAAAAAAAGGCGAAAGTTTTGGTTAATCCTAAATATCTCACGAACCAATAACGCTAGAGACTTGAATCAAATTTTTTATTATATTTTGTAGCGTAATACCAAACAAATATATTTTTGGAAATAAATCCAATTAACGGTTTTTTTTATAAATCAAAATAAAACTGAAAAAAAATAATCGAATTGACAGTTTTTTTTTATAAAAAATTAAAAACCTAAAAAAAATTGACAAAAATTGGTAAAATTTCATTTTCGACTCAAATATCTTTTCAAAACTTTGAGATATTGGCTTTTATCTTTTAAGAAATATTGTTGTCAACATTCAGTAAAATTTTGAGAAAAATCGAATTTACAGTTTTTTACAAAAAATTAAAAACCAACAAAACTTTAACAAAAGTTGGTAAAAATTGATTTTCGACGTAAATATATTTCAAAACTTTGAGATAGTGGCTTTTAATCAATTTTATCTTTTAAAAAATATTGTTGTCAACATTAATACAAAAAATTAAAAACCTAAAAAAGACATTACTAAAACTTGGTAAAAATTTACTTTCGACTCAAATAGCTTTTCAAAAATAAAAATTTTTGGCTTCAAACTTATTTTATCTCACAGAAAATATTGTTTTCGATTCAATATTTTTTTTTATAAGAATCCAACAGTTAGTTTTTTCATAAAAAAAATAAAATCTAAAAAATAAATACTACGCAAATTTTTTAAAAATTGATCTCAAATTAATTTCATTCATCCAATTTGTATTTGTTTATATAAGAAATAAAAACTTTTAAGAAATGCTGCTAAAATTGGTAAAAATTTGTTTTCGACTAAAAATCTATTTAACAAAACTAGATTTTGAAATAAAATTATTTCATGATATGCAAAATATTGATTTTAATTTTGAAATTTTTAAGAATAATTCAACTGACAACTTTTTTAACACAACACGAAAACCTACAAACTTTTAAGAAAGACAAATCGACAGACGGGATGGGAAGTTATTAGTGTGGGTTGCATCCCAGCCTCTTTTTTTTTAATATTAGAAAGTAGGCCATCTAGACCAGAGCTATAACAGACATCAAGCTCTGCAATTTTGCTGTTTAATTACATTTTTTACAAAACGTTGTGACGCCATTCCAAATTGGTATAAAAGTAAAAAAGTTTAACTGATTGATTTTTTATAAATCAAAGAAAACTGAAACACTCCAAACAGTTTATGAAAAAAATGATTTTCGACTCAAATATTTTGTGACATCAAACTTGTTTTATTTTAAAAAAACATATTGCTATTTAATTTTCGTTAAATTAAAAAAAAACAGTTTTTTTACTAAAAAATAAAATCCTTCCAAAAGTGCCAACATAAATTGGATTAACGTCCCAAATATCTCGTCAGAAAGAGTTCAAACCTCAAATATTGACAGTAATTTTTTTGGAGTTCCTTAAATGACAATTTTACTTATTGTCGAAAAATAATCTTTTCAAAAAGATATAATGGTAAGTTATCAGTGTTGGTCGGATCCCAGTCTCTTTGTAATAAAAAAATGAAACTTCTTATTGAAAAACATAATACTAAGATTTTGGAGCTTGGATGTTCGCAAAGATACCTATCCACACTTGAGTTTTGACATTCCACATAAAGTTATAAAAGGTTATTCTAACGCATTGATTTCAATAAAAGATGTTTAATAATTAAAGTATTAACAACATATCTAACCTTTTTTTCTATTATAGCTTACAACAAAACCATTCTCTTTTATCTTCATAATTAACCACTTAATGTAAAATAATCTTCTCCATATTTTTTGGCATTTAATTTAATAATAACACTCATTCAATCATTCGTTCATTATATTATGGTTAAAGAAACATGCGTCAAAACACCAACCATCAGCTGCTGCTGCTGCTAGGATGGCTTCTCCATCTTCATACAAAAGATCTTTTCAACTTAAACAGATACATAGCCTTCACTATATAGCCTCTTGTGATCATCTCAAGAAGAATTTCAATTGTTATACAAAAAAAAATTGATCTCGGTATTGATTAGCACTCAATCGGATTCCAAAAGTCGATGTTGTAGTTTCATTGATCCTCTTGCCTCCTACTTACTTACGAGTATACGAGTATCTCAGGTCTTGCAACCATCATCAGCACAATTCCAATCAAATCTTCAAATGATGTTCTTAAGCAGCTTTTGTTTGATTTTATTGCCATTTTGTATATATTTATATGCATGCATAAAACTGTGCAGTGCAGTGCAGTGCATAGCGTGCTGATGAAATTTGTGTTAAGATCTTAAAATAAACAAACCAGACGAAGCCTTGTTGACTGAACACCTACAACAACTAACCTGAGTACTAATGCCACAGCTAAGCAACAGTCAAAGCCAGAGCTGGAGTCGAAGCTGGAGCTGGAGCTCCTCGATCGATGTGAAAACTATTCGCAAAGAGTTAGCAAAAAAAAAAAAAGATCGAACTCTGGAGGTTGAAGTAGGTTGAATTACTTCGAGGTGCTGGCGTTGAGTTAACCTCTCGCTGTCTCAATATGCGCGATTCGATAGTTATGCAATATCTTGCTGTGGCTCTGTGGCATAATTTCTCAGCACCACCATTGAACACGGAGGGTACATCATCTTGTAGAGTTATCTTGTGGATACGTATTTCTTTTTATCTTTTTAAACTTGCTCTTTTGTAGATGCATATACATAGATACTTGTTCGTGTTGTTTCCCCACTTGGGAGTTGGAAATTGGAAGTTGGGAGACGAAGAAATACCATGCAGCAGCATGCAATGCTTATAAAAAGTGGACAACTATTCTTGCCCCAACAACAACAACAACAACAACTGGATTTTTATAGACGAGGTAGGTACATTCACCTTAATGCAAATATCGCTCTGGGGCACTGTTACACTGGCCTATTATAGAAAGTAATAGTAAAATTGGAACAATCCCGAACCCGAATGTCTTGAAAAATATAATATTTTTATAATTTATTGTTGCTTTGGAATGCACCATAAGTAAGGTATACCTGATCTGCCACTGGCACCCGCCATCGATCGTCGCCATGTTTGTATCTCAGAGGGTAAATATAGAGGATTTTAAACGGTTGCTGACTTCGCAGCGTAAGTGTTCGCCATCGTAGTCGTCGTCGTCTTCGTACGCGGCTTGGCGTCGTCGATTAAAATGAAAGATCAATCAATCGAGATAAAGACACATAATCTCATTGGGTAATTAAAATGACATAATAAATTCTGTGTGTTTGTCATTAATGGCGCATAGTATGATGTTATGAAGCTGATAATTTTTATCTTTGAGCGCAAAATTGTGACAGATTGGGTTTGATGGAGAACGTCGATAAAAAAATTGTCAGGATTTTAAGGCATCTTATGGTTTGTTAGAAGGACGCAGGTCAATGTTTAGTTTAAGTTAAAGGATCAATTAATTTTAAAAGTTGCATAAAATGTTATTACTTAAAGTTCGCATAAATTTCCGCTTGAAGCAAAAAATTGTAGTGACCAATTAAATAATACCAAAAAAGACCAATATGCAAATTTTTGTAAGGTGTATTTGGCATCGAGGGGACAGAGAAATAAGGCTAGTTTACAAAACACTACTCTGTAGCTTTGATTTCGTCAAAAAGTGAGCAAGAGAGTCTATATTTTTCAGAAGTTGACAGCAAAATTTCACTTTGACATCCTGTTCATGCGATTGAAGGATCTGAGATTTTAATTTTCTGAAGATACCTAAACAAACATTTTACTATAAAATTTAAAAGTTGAGACTCAACAAACAGACTTAGTGAAACAAATTTTTTAATTTTTGAGATTTTGATAAAAAATGCAAAGTATTTAATCTCGAAAATTTCGTTTCTTGATCATTTTAATTGAGGATGCTTTAACTTTTGAGTTTTGGCTTAAAAGCAACAACAATAATTGACTTTATGAAGGGACACAATTCCTTGGGACGAGATAATATTTGAAATTCAGTACAGGTTATGTTCTTCCTCAAGGTTGTGGTTTAGTTCCGTCAATGTTTGAGGTTTTAAAACAAAAGAAAGACAAATCTTGGAATAGAAAATGACTTCGCGATATAACTACAAAAGTACAAAATGCTCAAAATGCTTGGTAAAATTTAAAAAAAAAACATTCCTTCAAGGAGATTTTAGGAACACAATTTGAAAACAGTAAAAAATGTCAAAAACTAGAAGAAACAAATATATTTTTAAAAACTCTTTAACAATAATCAACGTTTAATATTGGAATGAACAAGAATATTACCTACCAATTTAAAGATATTACCAAATAGTCCAGTTTATTTTTAGGAAAAGACAGAGTGTGGTAAGGGGCTTTACATTCGAGTAGTACGACTTAAGAACGAATCTCTGTGTTTCACAATACGACAGAGGGTAAGTTGATGAACTAAAATGCGAGAATTATGGTTACACTGTTTAAATAAAAGAATTCAGCGGGCTTAAGAAAAAGAGGACTGCAAATGACAACGTCTCTTTTTGTGCCCTTTTAAAAAATTATTTTTTGCTAAAGACCGATTTTTTATTTAAAAAACCTTAATTCATTTTAAGCTGTTTTTTGTTGAGATATTCGGGACGTTTAACTTAAAAAGTAGTATTTTTGAAAAAAAAAGTTTTGAATTCAGTTTTTAAAACAACAATACTTTCAAAAGATGAAATAAGTTTGAAGTGAAAATCTTTAATTGTTCTCAAGACATTCGAGTATAAAATCAATTTCTAACAATTTTATTAAACTATCAACTGCATTTTTAACTTCCCATTAGGAAGTTATTGTAATGGGTCCGATTTGTCAAATTGAAAACTTTGACATTTCTCGACGTTTCAAGGTCCCTAGAGTCGAAATAAAAGATTTTTAGAAAGATGTCTGTGCGTGCGTGTGTACGTACGTTTGTACGTCCGTACGTCTGTACTCTCGCGACGTTTTTTTCGTCTTCCATAGCTCAAGAACCAGTAGAGATATCGACTTCAAATAAATTTTGTTATACAGATAATAAGGCAGAAAGATGCAGAAAGGGCTCTCAAGAAAATTGCGTGGGTGGTTTTCTTACCATAGCAGTTTAAAAAAAAGGTGAACATTTTGGTTAACCCTAAATATCTCATGAACCAATGACGCTAGAGACTTGAATTAAATTTTATATTATATATTGTAACGTAATACAAAACAAGTATATTTTTGGAAAAAATCCAATTAACGGTTTTTTTTATAAATCAGAAAAACTAAAAAAAAAATTGTCACCTCGAAAATTTTACGACCAAAATATAATTTCATCTCCAAAATAATTTTGTGCAACGAAGAATAATGTTTGTGACATTTGATAAAATTTTGAGAAAAATCTAATTGACAGTTTTTTTTATAAAAAATAAAAATCTAAAAAACATTTCTCAAAGTTGGGAAAAATTGAATTTCGACTCAAATATCTTTTCAAAAACTTGAGACTAAGGCTTCGAACTTATTTTATCTTATAAGAAATATTGTTTTCAACATTCAGTAAAATTTTGAAAAAAATTGAATCGACAGTTTTTTTTACAAAAAATAAAAACCTAAAGAAAATGTATAAAAGGTGGTAAAAATTGATCTTCGGCTCAAATATCTTTTCAAAACTTTGAGGTATTGGCTTTAAGCTACTTTAACCTTTAAAAAAATATTGTTTTCAACATTCAGTAAAATTTTGAAAAAAATCTAATTGACATAATTAAATTGTACAAAAAATTAAAAACCTAAAAAAAATTTAAAAAAGTTGTGAAAAATTGAAATTAAAATATCTTTTCAAAAATTTGAGATAATGGCTTCTAACTAATTTTTACTTATAAGAAATATTGTTTTCAACATTCGATAAAATTTTGAGAAAAATCTAATTGACAGTTTTTTTTACAAAAAATAAAAACCTAAAAAAAAACAATACTAAAACTTGGTAAAAATTTACTTTCGACTAAAGCTTTTCAAAAATTAAAATTTTGGCTTTAAACTTATTTTATTTCACAGAAAATATTGTTTTCGATATTCAGTAATTTTTTTTATAAAAATCCAACAGTCCGTTTTTTCGTAAAAAAATAAAATCTACAAAAAATAGTACGCAAATTTTGTAAAAATTGATACATATAGACAAACTTTTAAGCAAGACAAATCTACAGAAGGGATGGGAAGTTATCAGTGTGGGTCGCATCCCAGCCTCTTTTTTTTTTTTTAATTTTGTAAGATGTTAAAACACCAAATTGGCGTGTGAAACTGAAGACAATACTATCATTACTTCCCAAGATATTTGAGTCAAAAATCAATTTTTACAAATTTTTATAAAAATTTTTCTTAGGTTTAATTTGTTTGTAAAAAAAACTGTCAGTGATTTTGTTCGAAAAAATTAACAAGATGTTAAAAAATGTATTAATAATTTTAGTTCTTGAAATTTTTGAAGTGACAAATTTTTTTTCAAATTTTCTGATTTAAAAAAAAAACTGTTCGTTGAATTTTTTTTCAAATCATAAATCATCATTTGTACGAGATCAAAATGTACAGTATAAAATGTAATTGAAGTCGCCAGCGTTATTAGTTTGTGAGTTATTAAGGATCAACCAAATTTTTCACTTTTTATTTAACTTGTTATAGTAACAAAACACCCTTTGAATTGTTTTTTAAATTCATATCTGCATATTTTGAAGTTGTTATCTGTAAAAAAAAAATTAATGTGAAATCAATATCGAACGTAAAGACGAACGTAGGTATACCCCCTTAAAAAAACACCTTTTTAAAAATTATGTAGTTAGATTCTAAGAACCTTGAATGCTCAGAAAGGTCAAAATTTCCAAATTGAAAAAAATATGACTGATTACAATAACTTAACATACGGAGCTAAAAACATGAGTTGACGAAAAAATATTTAAAAAATCGCAACCACTTGCGTAAATTATTTAATGAAATTTCTTAAAAACGGTCCCGTTTATCACGATTTTCTTTAAAATAATTAAAAAGAAATACTTCAAAATATATTCAATACTTTTGTTAGTTAATTCACAAGAAAAAAAACTCTTAACAAATTAAGTTATACTGCATGTTTACCTATGCTCTAAGAAAAATTAAAAAAAAGTTCCACATACGCCCGGGTGACTATCAAAATTCACTATAATAGTTTTCTTACATTGTAATTAAAAATCCGTACACACGTCATATTATGTTATTTTACTTTTCTTAAACAAAAACAATCACCTTAAATGGTTAAATACGTTTCTATACGTATCATAGCCAATAACAAATTTCATCGAAAAAACAATTTAAGTAAACAAATAACAAAATTCACAAAATTCTTATCATCAAAACTAGAGCACGTAAACAACTCATTAAATCTCGCTCGATATCGGTTTGATATGGTCGCTTACATTATTATCCATTACCGTTATGACTATAAGGCAATCTCATGGAAGGAATATTGCATATTTTTGCTTTAAACGATCTTGGTGACACCACAATTGGTTATGAAAAAGAGTCCACCAACAAAGGCAAGTTGGACCCAAATACGAACCACGATCGACGCTTCCAAATACAATATTTGCGATTTATGCTCCCTATGCATTGCATATTATATGCATGCATATGTAGGTTAACATAGTTACTTGGTTTAATTTTAAATAAATAAAACTAGTTCAAAACATATCGCTTAGCAAAATATATGGCAACTGGAAACCGATGACAAAATGAAGAAAACAAAAGTACACGTTAAGGTATCTCGCGCAGCGTGCATGTGCAGCGGATCCCATTTACTCAGCGTCAGCTTCAGCTTCAGCATCCCATAAAGTGGCAGAAACCTATGCCCACTATAACCACCTAACATGCTCTTCGACATTACAACCACGCTGCAACAGTGGAGCTGCATCAGAAACGTGTCTCTGAATCTGAAGTCTTTGAATTGGAATAAGGGTGGGGATTCAAAGCTAAGTCAGTCTTGAAGATTATGCTGCTGCTGCTGCTGCTGGTGGTGCAGCATGCATTCAGGGGAAAAATTGAAGATAAAAATGAATGAAAAAAAGTGCTGCTCAGTTGTAAAACGAAGAAAAGCATTAGGATTTATAGATACATTTTTATCGAGGAGAGTAGCGAGGTATAGATGCTGTGTTGTTGTGGAGGGATGTCAGGTATATCTCAAAAGCAACCATACACATTGCACGATGGCAATTTACCTTACCTTTGCATGAAACGAACAAAACCTCGCTCGCAAGCGATGGTGTATTCGTATTCGAGTGCGGTGCGTATAGTTTTGCAGATACTTTAGTTAGTTTATGTTGAACTTTTATCCTCCCCTATTTTTGTATTTTCTAACTCCAAACAGCTGGTGCCCCAAAAGATTTGTTTTTGTTTTTTAAATTTTTTTTTGCAAAGAATTTGAAAATTTCGCCTATATAAATGGTTTTGGACATCGAAATTGGCATCAGTTCAACAGTATCTTACAAACGGATTACATCAGGTTCACAGTTCGAGAACTATAGAAGATCACCATCAGTTAGAAGGAAGAGATTTGTGTAACTTTATAAAGTCGTACAGTGTAAAGTGTGTGTTTTCTGTAGTACTTGGGATCGGTTTATTCTATTCTTCTCTTTTTTTCAAATTCTTTGTTTTAAACCAACAACAAGAAAAAAACCAATATGAAGGTACGGAGTTTTTTTTTTTTTCAAATACTCAAATATAATATTTAGCTTAAAAATAGTGTTTTATAAGTGATTCTTTTGAACTTATAATAATGACTCTTTAAGAAACAGTGATCTTTACAACCCATAAATTACCAAATTTATTTATTACACTGATGAAGAATAAGTGGTTTCAAAATTATCCTTTTTGACTTAACGAGTTCTTAATAGTGAAATAGATTTGATTTTAAGTGTGTTTTATGAACTTATTTGAGTTTGAAATTGTTCCAAGATCATAATTTGGGAATTACTTAAAAGATCATAATTCATAATTACTCAAAAATTACCATCTCCTTTGTTTTAAATTGTTCATTAGTTAAGAAATTCAAAAGACGTATTTTAAAATAAAAGTTTGTTATTTTTTCAGTTTCCCAACTTGTGAGATTTAAAATTTAAACTCAATTAGTTTTTTAATAATTTTTCAAACCCATATTTTTAGAAAGTTTCAATACCAAATTATGCACATACATTATTGGTAATTTAAAGAGTTCGTCAAGTAAAAGGTCATGTAATTCAGAGAATCAGATAGCGAAAAGGTCATAAGAACAAGAATATGTATATTTTTTGTTTTATTTATGAGGAACAAAATATATAATGTATTTTTCAAAAATTACCGATGTAGCTTGAAAATATTAGTCGTACTCTTAGCCTAAACAATTTAATTAGAAGAGATCTAGTGGCACTTCTTTATATTAAAAAAAAAACATGAATAAAAATAAGTTAAATATAAATTTTAAACTCTTACAGCGAAATTATTAATTTTCTTCAAAACTTATTTATCGGCAAAACAAGTTTCTTAGGAGTTACGAATTATACATTTTTCAGAAATTTGATTTAAACGTCAATGAAATCAAAAATATTTGAAAAACAATCACTTTTTGACATTAAAATGAGAAATTAAATCCCTGAACTTCTTTAAAATTAGAGTTTCAACAAATCTTATTTTAAGTGACTTTAAAAAAAGTAATGGCCATCAGAATGTTTCCTAAAAAAAAGCATCTTGTTTTGAGATGATCAATGATCATACATTTTCAATAACATAACTAAAAAACACTTGCATTTTTCTTAATTTTTCGACTTTTATAAATTGAATTAACTTTTTTAAAGTTGAAATTGAATAAGTTAAATATAAAGCTATAAAATCTTGTTTCGGTTAACGAAATTACAAACAAAATGTGACTAATTTATAACAAATACTTGAAAAGCTACACCAGTTCGCCAAATATTATTTTAGGTTAAACATTCGAAGTAGTGAATTTAGTATAGATTACTTGATTTTAAAATTGTGTCCTTTGACGAGCAGTCTTAACTTTAAAAACTAAAGCTTTTTTCTCATCAGAATTCAAAAAAAGTGTTTTTTTTTTATAATAAGTTTGCTCTGAAAGACCAAAAACGAATATTATGATTTTTTGAAGCTGACATTTTTAAATTAATTTTAACTTTTGTTCAAGTACTATTTAATAATTCCTCTCAGAATTGTTCCAATCTTCCGAAATTTGAAACGTATGTAAATAATGCCGAAATTAAGTCTGTAGGACACTTTGGATCTTTTTTTAACAAATAAAATTCGAGTTGTCAAGAAACACCAAAACCTATTTGTATTTCCAAATTTGTTGAATGGAAAAAATACATACCATTAATTAATTATCTAGAAAAAAGAAGAGGGCAACAAAAATTAAGCTTTTTGGGAATTTTTTTCAAGAATCACTACAAAATAAGTCGAGATTAGAGTCAAGATTTAAAGCTATGTACTTGTTTCAAAATAGCTTCTGTGCAAATTTTGTCCACACCTTTAAAGTTGTGAGTAGCATACCAGGAACAATTTTGCAGTTTCTTTAATATTTACATCGAAAAATCGAGTACTTGAAGATTTTTTCCGGTCATACATGTTTGAAACAATATTTTTGAGGTCCAAAAAATTCTAGGGTGGTCTAAGCCCTTAAACTCGTATAACTTCCAATTTTACTACATTATTCGCAATCTAAAATCCATCAAAAATTTTCCATTTGGCTTTACGATTGTTTCACTTTTTTTCTAGTACGTTATTGCCATCGTTCTCTTCGTCAGCGTAGCACAAGCCATTCCCATTGAATTGGGTCATTATGGTCACCCAGCGTTGCTCGCACATGGTCCTGTTCTTGCACATGCCGTTGCTCCTGAACCTGTGGTAAGTTATAAACAACATCATAAAATGACCCCTTTTCCTAAGTAATTTTTGTTCTTCTATTCCTTCATTTTTACAACAGGCCTATCCCAAGTACTCCTTCAACTATGGCATCAAGGATCCCCATACTGGTGACATTAAGTCTCAAGCCGAAGAACGTGATGGTGATGTTGTAAAGGGTCAATACTCCCTCGTTGAACCCGATGGTTCAGTGCGTACAGTTGACTACACTGCCGACGATCACAACGGTTTCAATGCCATCGTTCACAAATCAGCCCCAACGAAGGTCGCTGTCCCAGTCCTTGCCCATGCCCCAGTGCTTTCTCATGCCCCAGCTGGTTTATTGCACCATTACCGCTAAGGAGTCACACTATCATCGTATAGCATCACTCTGACCCAATGAAAACATTGCTTGCTTTTTGTGTGAGAATGAAATGTCAAAATCAAAATATCAAGCGGCCACAAAACTCTCATTCACTTAATAACCGTTCATCAATCAAATCATTGTAGATTATTATTATTTTATTTTATATCATTTTGTTTGTTTATTTTATAATAATTTTAATTAATTGATTATTATATTCTTCTTCTCGTTCGTGTGTATCTTGTATAGTGATGTAAGTAATAATTTTGTTTTATATTCTAATCACTTTCTATGTTTTATATTCTATGTTTTTCTATGTTTTTTTTTATTGCATGACACCGAGAAAGAGTTCGTATAAATCGTATGTAATATAAACCTACGTAATATTGTAAGTGATATAAAATTTATCAAAAGAGAGTCTCATAAAACACAATCTTTTATTCTCTTTCACTTCATCTTTCTTCTTCTCTATAATTTATAGATATTGTATTTCATAATTTCGTATATATGTATTTTTATGCGCGCGCGATTTCTCTTTACCACTTTTGTTTATAGTTCTTCTTTGCTTTCTTCTTCTCTTCTACTCTTCTTTTTTTCTACTTCTTCTTATATTGTGTGCTTTTTTATTGTGTCCATCTTTGTTGTGTAATATGTGTCACTTTGAGACATCAATACGAATGATAAAAGGAAAAAGAATATGAGAAAAATGTGTAGTAATTATACAATAATGCAGTATTAATGTTTTTCTTTGCGTCTTTTTCTTTTCTAGCCATCAGACCCCGGGCCCCAAGCTTCAAGCCTTGCAGACTTGCATCACCACCGATTTAACATAAAATGATGAAAAATTAAGCATTTCGCATAATCTGACACTCCAACTGTCATTTTATTGCAATCGAACAATATTAATTGCCACTGAGTGCCAGTGTCGCTAGTGTCGCCAGTCATTTTTATTGTTTGTTTAATGTTTGTCTTAAGCGGGTTTAATTCTATATTCCTTTGCGATGACCGACCGACCAACCGACGCATAGTGACGTTGAGTGACGACACGGAGCTAATTTAAACTATTAAAATGTGTGTAGACATCTTGTGATAGTTTTTTCTCGATCTTTACGAATAATTCTTTGCGCAACTGTGCCGGACATTGTGCATTATTATATATGGAAAAATAGGATAAGAGATTTTAATTCATCACTCTTATTATTTTCGTCCTCGATGTTAATTTAAAACAATTTTGTTAGTATTAATAAATAAAATGTCTACCGTTTCTATCGTTTTTATTTTCTTTGTTCTTAATTTGAGTTGACACTTTTTTTAATAAGTTTTCAATTTTGTTGTTGTGTGTGTCTCAGCTAATTTGCAAAGAAATTTATATTGTTTAAACAAAAATAAACATTTTTCTTTTTATTAAAATGTATTTCTTTTCATTTTCTAATTTTTTCTTCTCTTATGTTTTATTTTTCTTAAATTTAAACATAAACAGCTTTTGTCTATGATTTCATCATTTTGAAAGAAAAACAAAACAAACTTCATTTTCATTTTCATATTTTAATATTAATAATATTAAACAATATTGTATTATATACATATTTTTATATATTTTGTATTATTTTTATATAAATAATATTTTTTTGATTTATATATTTTGTACTTTTCAATTTAATTTTTCTTCTCAATTTGTATGGATTTTTATATGAGGCTATGTCTTTTAATGTTTTTGTATAGACCCAACTGTATGCCCGGTTGTGGTGTTATATGAATACAGGGTGTGCCTTTTTTGTATAAATAACTGTATATTTTGATTGAAAAATTATGTAATGTATTCTTTGTATTGTAAATAAATAAACGACTTAAAAAAAAGTAAAATGAATAAAAAATATTGAAAAAAAATATGAATTTTGTTAAATTTTTTGATTTGGTTGAGATTGCTTGTTCTATTGGTTCATTAGTTTTTGATATTTGGTTTTGAAGATTTTCTTCAAACTTGGTTTGTAATAAGATATATTCGATTTAGTTAATTACAGCACAAATTTATTGGACTTAGATATGATTTCGTATTAAAAATTGTCAAGCCTTTTGGTTAATAGATAGATAGATAAATAGATTTATTGATTTATCAAGAAAATTTTACAAAATCATTATGTTTAATTGACTTAAATCTTATTTATTAGGCATGGCCAGAGGAGCCGTCAGCCAGATGATAGCCTTGCTTAATGTTTTTATTTGAATTTTGTAAATTAATTGATTTTTTATTTTAAATTTAAAAGCTTTCACTTATTATTTTTCTTCTATAGTTTACTGCTATTTTAATAAATTGTGCTAGTTGGTACCAGTTATTCCCATTTAAAATCGAAGATCAACTTCTTCCAAAATATTTTGTTGCCATATTTGTCGTCGGATTTCTGCCAGAATTGGACATTTTGCGATGAAATGAACTATTTTTTCCCTTTCGTTGGTATTGCACATGGAGCACATCAGAGCTAAGTCATTGCGGTGCGGTATGAAGTTTAAAGATAACAACTCTCCTCTTGCTCGGAACAGGAAAGATATTTGTTCACAGCTAAAATTGTCATTGAAATAGTTGCCTTGTCCCAAATCATATTGGAGTTTTGAATATATTTCTCTGTGAAGTGAGCTTCTCGCCTTCTCTATGTTGTCTTCCCTTGCTTTGTAATGGAGGCTTTCCAGTAAATTACAGAGAAAAGGTTTCCACTCTGTAACATTTTCCAAAGTCAAGCTGAAAGGTATTTCGCACGAGTCTGCTAAATTTTTCCATTCTTCAAACCATGAACTTTGGGACCTTATGACTGATACTGCAATCTTCCTAGCAATTTTAGCCTTTTGGTTATTTCCTTATACTTTTCCTTCTTAAGTTATAAATCCGTTTTGAAAATTCTTTTGTTTTATATTCGCTTTGTAACATTATTCACCATTGGCAATGATTGGTGAGAGATTTCTACAATTGATTAAAAAAAAAACCTTAAAAAGATGCATATCTCAAGCCCTTAGATTACATTAATAAAAAAAAGTCAAAAACTCCTCAATCGATTTTTATTACTTCTTATAAATTGGATTTGATTGCGACCTACAGATTAAATATTTAAATTTTGGAAAGATTCATGGAAAAATTCACAAATAGAGAAAAAAAATTATTGATAAGTGTATTACTTTACGATGGTACAATGGGCGTATACTCATTTGTATTACTTTAATGATATTAAATAATAGTCATCTTCATCTTTTTTTTATGGAATTTCTTTATTGCTTCACTGTTTCGTAAGCACAAGCAGAACAGCATGTTTCAAGTAATTAATTGAGCTATAAGTACATAGATGGATGAAACATTCAGTTTCAATTTCAAAACTTTGAAAAATAATGACATATCCAAAAAAAAGTTATATTCGTCTTTTTTTCAGGTCTTCATAAAAGCCGCAAGGAAAAAATAGAATTGATTTAAAAAGAAACTATTGTTGGTGCATAGACACACATGGCCATTTTTAATATTCACTAGAAGTTCCCTACTTTGACAGACAGTTTTTGGCGGAATCATACATTTTTAAACTCAGAAGCTATTTTGTAGCAAGGTATTTGAGTAATTGAATAGTCCACTGAGTCTGAAGCCAAGGGAACACTAAACTTAACACTAAACTTTTAAAAACTTCGCCTGTTGGCGTCATTGTACCCGAAGAGCACTTTTAAAACTTAAAATTGATAAAAAGTACCTACTTTTTTAAAAATTTTGACTGGCTTAAATCTTATTTCACTGGAGTTTTGAAAAATAAAAAATAGTTGGTCTACAAAATCGGTGTTTGTGGGTTTCATCAAGTTCGAGGTGATAACAAATTCTTGCAAATACATTTTTTAAATGCCTTACTATTTTTGGATCTTGGAAGCTCACTTTTGAGCTTAATTTCTTACCAAACAAAGTGAACATTTATAAAACTCTTAGAGATACTAAATTGAAGTTTTAAACACTTATTTCGTATTCAAAATTGTCAATTTTTAGGGGAAAAAATAAAGAGCTCTTTAAAAAAAATCCTCCAGTAGCTTCACCAAGTATTTTTGAAGCTTCAAATTGGAATACAAAATTTATTTACAAAATACAATATAACCCATAGGAGATAGTAAATCGTTTTTAAAGTAACATTTTAAAACCTAGAATTTCGGTCATCACTACAAAATTATTACTTTTGTATGTTCTTCCACTAACAACAATTCTTGCAACGTAAAAGCATTTGAAAAAGCTACAAATTCAATTTTTTAAGATATTTTCCTTTAACATTTAAATAGCTGAAAATTAAATTTTTAAGATTTTGTCTCCTAAACATCCATGCGAGATACAAACATTCGGTTTAAGTTAGCTACAATTTCCGCAAAAAAGCACTCATTTTGAAGTGTTTACTTAGGTTAGGATATAAAAACAAAAATATAATTAAATTTTACAATCGAATCTTCAATCACGTTCGAACTTCAGCAAATCCAACCAAATCGGTCAAAAAATTACTGAATCGCGTATCATATATTACACTATAAAAAAGGTAATTTTACTTTAATTTTTGCATTTTAAGTAGATGGAAAACAGTATTGTCCAGCCTGTCCGTAAAAAAGCGTTAAATGAAGTTTAAGATCAAGCTCTCTGATCAAAAATGCGTGCTTTTGATATAACCTTTTGAATTAACCTTTTTAGCCCTTCAATACAAATGGAAGGGTTTAAAATCTGAAAATCAAAAAATAAATGCTGATGTTCCACAGGCTTCTGTTGTGTGTCCCATTTTGTTTTCCTTATATTGATAAACGTTCTCTTGTCTGCAATTTCTAATGAATTAAATTGTTTGAGTGATAACAGTACCCTCAGCTTTTCATATCAGTTTCTTGATTCACACCCTTGTCGTTTGAGTATGGGAAGTGAACGGTAGCGTATGATAGGGTCATTAAATTCAGATATTGCCCAATAGGGAAATATTCATGGTTTAGATTTTAAAGTTCAAAAACTGAATGCTATTTCCTGTCATCTGAGCGTAACCTACCAAAGTGACGCTAATTAAAATTCCATTTCTTGGGAGTCTAGTTTTGTAAAGGTTGGGTACAAAATCCCTAACAATAAAATCCTGTTTTTTTTCAAAATTTCGCATCACTAAATCCCGAATCACAAAATTGTGAATCACAGAAACCCAAATCACAAAATTCCGCCACAGTTTTAATAATAATTCAACAACACTGTATGGATTTAATTTTACATAATGGCGACACCAATTAATGAGAATCAACAAGAACGAAGTTTCCTTTTAAATAAAGAATAAACTTTTATATTCTCTGTTGCGTTCAGTTTCTTGTGTTATGTCCATTCTCCACTCTCCAAGGAGTTTTAAAAAGAACTGATATTTTTCCAAACTAACAGCTTCTTAAATACTTTCCATTTGGGTAAATATTAATCAAATTTTAAATATTTTATCAAACAAATCTAAGTCCTAAAAAGAGTAGTGATAATACCGAACGTATAAATATTTAAAACAAAATTTGTAGTTAGAAAATGATTTTCTAAATGTTTTATATTTTCTATACTGTTAAAACTCCTCATATCTCATCTTGTTTGATTTGTTTTTTTAGTGTTTGGATGATTTTTTGGAAAATTTGGAAATTATAATGAACAAGAAATTGTTTTAAATAGAAACAGCGCATTGCTTTGTCATTTTTATTAAAAAGGTAAATATAGGTAACAAATAAATTGAAATGCGAGTACCTACTGCAAACATAGTCCAAGTTCGTATCTTACGTCTATTGGAATCTATCTATATGTTGTACTAAATAATTAAAATCTTTCATAAAAAACAGTAAGACACTGAGTCACAACATTATTTGAATTTTAAAGACCATTTTAGAAAAAAAAATGTTCGACAGCTATTTTATTTTTTCGCCAAAGTAGAACGCTCTAAACAATTTCAAGTACTTTTTGGTGTTAATTAATCTGTGACTGTTTTAAGATTTTTCAAAAAGTTTTTTCACACTCCCATGAGTCTATTAGAATTTATTTATACCTCATTAGATACTTTATTTGGGTAACCAAACCGCATATCTGTACAATACACAATAATCACATAGGTATTTTAATTGGCTATTTGAGTAGCCGACGAGCGACGACGCGACGCAAGACACGCTTTCACACGACGACGGATATTATTTTCCAAATAAGTTTTGAAGGAAGTTTTAAAGAAGTGAATCTTCAGTAGATAACATTCATTATTCAAAGTTTGTAAGAGATTGAAGTACCTTATCAGCTTTAAGAAAACAACTATGAGCTTCATATTTTTAATAATTGTGAGTTGTAAAGTTTCTTCACTAATTTTTGTCAAAAATTTAAAGAGTCGACTTACTGAAGAGAAAAGTTCGTGGTTTGAAAATCGTTATTGATATTTTTATTTATGATTTAAAAAACGGTCTCTTCTAAAAAAACCAATCATTCAATAGTTTGCGGTCTTTTTAAGGTCAAAGATGAACTTTGGGATCAAGTGATCATTTTGAGACTTCCTGATATTTTAAAACCCATCAAAACTTGAAGATAACAGACAAACATTAAAAGCCAGAGTTATTGCAATTCTGTGGTTTAACTAACAGTGGTTCTTATTTCCAGACATGTTTATTTCTTGACAGGTCCTACGCCGCAGTTGATAAGCTTCATAGCTTCACTGGCACTAAGAAAATGCTTCATTTATTAAAAAATCAAGTCTAGCTTAGCTTTTAACTAAGCCAATATTTCAAAGCTTTTGGATTGTTGGAATTTAACCATACATTTTCTTTTCTTTGTAGTTCATTTTAACATCGTCGCCTTACTTACTTCTTCAAGTCTGCTCTAACTCAACAACTGCAGCAGCTTTACAGGAAAATACAAAGTCAACTTTAATTCCTCCTAAGCAGACATCTTACTTTTACCAAGAGCCAAAAGGTATGCATGAAATATTAATTTTAATGAAATGAACTATAGTAAGTGCCACAAAAATTAGTCTACTTACAATTAAATACATAATGATATGTATATTTTTTTTATCAAGGACCTGGAACATATGAGTTTGGTTATTATCTAGAGGACAAACCAACAAATAATACTCAGTTTCGAAATGAAACTAGATCTTCAAATGGAACTGTTATTGGATCTTATGGATTTTTAAGAGCTGATGGATTAATTACTATTATAAATTATATCGCTGATTTAAACGGTTACAGAATTCGAAAGAAGAAAAATGGCTTAAAGAAGAATGAGCTATTATCATCGTCTTCTGAAGAATCAAATCAAGCAACAACTTCTGCTTCTACACCAATAACAACAACTTCAGCTACAACCACAGAAATTCCAGGTTTAAATCTAACTTCTGGAACTCTACCACCAATTCTTGTGGATACAGTTATGGATAAATTTAAAATTGATCTCAGTCCAGATGCTAGTCCTGGTGATATTCTTCATCCAAATATTTCGGAAATTATAAGTGGAGACCTTCAATCGATGAAGACCGATAAAAAGAAATCACAACTTGGCTTTGATGTTGTGCAAAATTTTATACCGAGCAATTTTCCTATAGCTCCTTTTCAATTGCCAACTGAGATGCCAAGTAAATCGAAGGGTGATTGAATTTAATATAAAATTAAGTGATAATCAAAATAATAGTCGAAATATTAGTGAACCACTTTAGATATAAATTAAAGTTCTTGTGTTAATTTGAAAATCATTCAACTATTTAAATATCTACAATTAACTTCTTGTACAGATTTGATAAATTTAAACTTCAAGTTAAAAAGTTTGACTTCATATAAATCTTGGGCTGGTTTCACATTTGACACTTGTCACAGTGACAGAAAAGTGACAAGCAGAAATTTTTAGATTCTCTTAAAAATTTTGTGTAAGTGATATTAACTGATGAATAATGATCAAAATAAAGTCGTTTTAAAAAGGTCCATTATCTTCTTGAAAAGTAACAAAAATTGGATCAAAGTGACAGCAGTGATATATTTCTAATTTTAGAAGGTCTTCACATTGGACTGTTTTGAATCTAATTTTTACGTTTCATAATTGTTTCTTCTTCTCACTCAATAGTTGAAAAGAATCAAGTAAAGCAGAAATTTTTAAATTTTCTTAAAAACTGAGTGAGAGAAAGACAAAATGATGAAATGTCAAAATGATTCACTTCAAAGAAATACAAAGTGAACCTGAACCCCTTCTTGAATAATAAAGAAAATAGGTTGAAAGTGACAGCGCTTATATAACTATCTTTTTCGTTCTGTTAGTTTATTTGGAGTTTTTCCCAGTTCAAGTTCATTTCAGTTGATAAAATTCATCCGAGGTGACTTAAGTCAATGAACCATTTGATTTTAAATTGTGTAAAAACTAATTTAGAAATGCCTACATCCATGAAAAAGTCGTAGAAAACAGACTTTGAAATAAAATTACCTCTTAAATGTTACATTTCAATCAATTTATCACCTCCGCCAAAAAATACGTTTATAAATTTACAAATAAAGAAATGTCACTTTTATTCTTGTCACGTTTGACATTTTACATTGGTTTTGAAAAGTTGAACACGGGCATGTGTCTTGTCGCTAATTTTATCACCCAACAAAATCTGTCACTTGGCCAAAAACTGAAATGAAAAATCGAGTGCAATGTGAATGCTAATGTCTGGGCGTATCCATCTTTCTTATAAGTTGTCTGTGTTTTGCGAAAAGTCAAGACTAAAAAAGTGGAATTTGATAAAGAAAAAAAAAACTTTGAAGCTAATTTTCTTCTTCCTCATAGCAGCATCAGCATTCAGGGTTCGAATTACGCGCTGACGCTGGCTGGTTGGTTGGCGATGTTGTGTTCAAAATTAAAATGGAAATGCACATGATTTAGCCGCCGCGTCGCACTTAAGTTTTTTTTCCACTCATTCGAAAACAGAAACGGAAGATAAACTGAAGCTCTTAAGACATATCTAGGAACTCTCAACAGACTGCATTATTTAGATTCCATTGTGCATGGAAGAGGTAATCTCTAGAGTTGAAAGTGAATCTTCTTCACGGTCGGTGGTGGACGATGCATGCCGGTGGCTTGGCGCTGGCTTTAGCGGTGGTGGCGCTGCAGCAGTGATGTTGATCTGCATCGTAATTTGTTTGGGATTTTCCCTGAAGATTTGCATAACTTTATAAAAGCATTTAATTTCCAATACTCTCTATAATACTGATGATGATGAGGATGTACATATACAGATTACCACTCTTGGTCTTGATGTGATGGCTACTAGATGAATGTGAATATCAAAATACTTGTTGGACTTGACTGCGGCAGTGGCAGTGTAATGTCTGTTGCAGAATAAAATATAAAGATGTTAGCAGAATATTTTGGTACTAAATTTGTTTCAGACATCAACCGATTCGGATGAATTGTTAGTTTCACTTTTTGAATTAAGGTTATTTTTGTACATCACTTTTAAAATTAATTTAAAGTAAAGTAATAGAGATGATTTTGTCAAAATGACGTACCACTAAAAGAAAAAATATTTCAGTCGATTTTTCGAAAGTGGATTTTTTAAAGACAGTTTTTTAAAAGGATACATTTTATGCAAGATTTTGTTGTTGGTTTTTTGGTGAAGATATGAATTTCTATAAAAGAAATTATTAGGCATTCAAAACATGGTATTGTGATTGTTTAAAAAAAATAAAAAAAAGTTATGTTCCGTTATATTTTTTCTCTTAACAAAACAATGTTAAAAATTAAAATAGAAGGAATCTAAAATGTTTTTTGGATAGCGTTTATACCAATCAGTAAATTTAAGTCATTTAATTAGACATACATATTTAGTAACCACGAGCTTCACGCCTCAAACTAAAATGTTTTTTTTTGTACTTGTGACATTTAGGAAAAACATACATATATGGTAAGTATTGCATTCGTAAAAATTTCGAACTCGAGATTTTAATCAAATATGACATTACGTCTATCCGTCTCTCTGTCCTGACTCCTACAGCCTACAAAGCATTTTGTCGATTGACTTCAAATTTGGAAATAAAGGTTTTGAGTTGATTCGCGTTAGGCGTTTTTTTAAATTTTTTAAAGACTTAAAATAACAATAGTCTCTTAAGTTGCCTCACTAATATTCAATGATGAAAATTGTCATTGTTTTTGTTTTTGATTTTTAAAAAAATTGACATTTTATTTCGGAAATTAGATATCTCGAAAATGGGTCATCATTTTTTACGAAATTAAAACCTTAAACGTATATTAATAAGCTCTAAACAACTGCATGCTGAAAATATTTTTAGACTAAATCTTAAAAATTTTATATATGTATAAAAAATTAATTTAAAAAATCGCTCTTACAATTTTCAAATACAAATTTTGAAAAATTAAGTTAAGTGTTTAAGAAATCAAAACAAACTTTAAAACAGACTCTTTGGATACATGAGCAAGTTCGTGCGCACCAGTCGTTCATTTTAATTGCGGCTAATACATATGTTTAATGATGTCACAGTATGAAATTGAAACACCATGAGTAAAAAATTGAATTTTATTGGAATTTGGAAGTCTGAATGTTTGAAAAAAAAAACACTTGAAATTAGAATTTAACTTATGGCATCAATCTTTTGTTTAAAATAAATCTTAAAGAGGCCAGTTAAAGCTATTAATGGTTTTCATCATTGAAACCAATAATTGGAATTTTTTCGACAGGTTGTATATAGCTTTTACTGAGAATTGAACGTTTTCAGTGGAACGGTTATATTCCGAAATGTGAAACCAACCATCAACTGTTTTTTGAAAATGATTTCATCATTGAAAAATTAAAAAGAGGCTGGGATGCGACCCATCCTGATAACTTCCCATCCGGTCTGTCGATTTGTCTTGCTTAAAAGGTTTGCAGGTTTTCGTGTTTTGTTAAAAAAGTTATCAGTTAAATAATTCTAAAAAAATTAAAAATCACCAACAACATTTTGCATAAATGTAATGAAATAGTATTATTTCGAAATCTATTTTTGCTAACGAGATTTTAAGTTGAAACCTAATTTTTACCAATTTTAGTAGCATTTCTTAAAAGTTTTAATTTCTTAAATAAACAAATACAAATTGGATCAATGAAATGAATTTGAAGTCAAAATACCTTCTATTTTTCACGAGATATCGAGAACCGAACATACTTTTTTAACAAATTTGCGTACTATTTTTTGTAGATTTTATTTTTTTATGAAAAAACTGACTGTTGGATTTTAATAAAAAATTACTGAATGTCGAAAATTATATTTTCTGTGAGTAAAATTAGTTTGAAGCCAATATTTTTAATTTTAAAAAAGATATTTGAGTCGAAAATCAATTTTTACGAACTTTTAGTAATGTTTTTTTAAGGTATTTATTTTTTGTTCAAAAACTGTCAGTTTGATTTTTCTCAAAATTTTATCGAATATTCAAAACAATATTTCTTATAAGATAAAATTAGTTTGAAGCTAATATTTTTAATTTAAAAAAAGATAATTGAGTCTAAAATCTATTTTTACCAACTTTTGTTAATTTTTGATTAGGTTTTTATTTTTTGTAAGAAAAATGTCAATTCGATTTTTCTCAAAATGTTACTGAATGTTGAAAACAATATTAAAAAAAAAAAAAATTAGTTTAAGGCCAATATCTCAAATTTTTAAAAAGCTATTTGAGTCGAAAATCAATTTTTACTAACTTTTATTAATTTTTTGTTTTTGTTTTTTTTTTTTGTAAAAAAACTGTCAATTCGAATTTCCTCAAAATTTTACCAAATGTTGAAAACAATATTTTTTATAAGATAAAATAAGTTGGAAGCCATAATCTAAAATTTTCAAAAAGATATTTAAGTCCAAATTCAATGTTTACCAACTTTGAGTAATGTTTTTTTTAGGTTTTTTTTACCTTTTTTTTAAACTGCTATTGAAAAAAAAACACAATCTCAATTTTCTTTAAAGCCCTTTTTGCGTCTTACTGCATTAATATCTATATAACAAAATTTATTTGAAGTCGATATTTCTTCTGGTTCTTGAGCTATGGACGACGAAAAAAACGTCGCGAACGTACAGACGTACGGACGTACGAACGTACGTACACACACACGCACAGACATCTTTCTAAAAATCTTTTATTTCGACTCTAGGGGCCTTGAAACGTTGAGGCCAAAATTTTTAATTTGACAAATCAGACAAATTACAATAACTTTCTATGGGAAGTTAAAAAGTAACTAAAGGAAAAGCTCTGAGTTAAATAACATAATATTTACTGCAGTAGAAAAAAATCTACAACTTTATCCTCATTTCAATTTCAAATATGACAAAATTGACTTTCCTAACGACTTTAAGATCTTGAAACAAAATTTTTAATGAACTGTCCCCCAATATGTTCAAAAATGAAAAACTAACATTTTATTTAAAATTTAAAAATGGCAATTATGTCTTGTTTTGGTTAGTTTGTCTCTCCAACAAATGGCAACATTAATTATAGAAAATTAAGTTTTAAATAATTCGAAACTCCATCATGTTCCGAAATTAACATACAAATTTTAAACTTTCCATTGGAAATTCCTTTTTTTGTCTTCCAAATTTCTAGTACTAGCAGAGATATTGACTTAAAGAAATATATTCAGGATTTGCCAAAAAGGGTTTCAAAAGACTATCTTTAAGTTTTATTGGTCACCTCGAATTATTAGAAGAATTTATTCGAGGTGACCAATATTTGGTTAAAAAAGGAAGTTAAAAATGCGTAAAATAAAAGAAAGGGTCAAACGATGCATGTTAGGCCAACTAGTAACAAGAGTGATTACTATTAAATTATCAGCTGCCGCTATGAGCAGAGCAAGCCTAACGCATTAGTTTATAAAATTGTAATAAAACTACAGCGATGGATAATTGTCCTGACCCTATTCAAATATTTTCTCAATTCTCTCTTGTTTGCATATTGTCTTAACATTCCTATGAGCCATTCATGAGTTCAGAATGAATCATTTCAAGTGGTTTTCCAAAACTATAAAAACACCAAAAAACTCATTTTCGTCGATTTGATTTGGAGAAATGCTAACACCTTGATACCTGTCGAAACCATAATATTTAAAATTAGTAAAAAATTCTCTCTCCCTCTTTCTAATTTCCGAAAAGTTTGAATTTTGATGAACTTTTTCTAAAAAAACGCTGCCACTACTTGGTGACATGCAACAACTTAACTCACTGGTTTCTTTTTACACCAAAAGAGAGCTGCCTGCTCTCGGTCTATCGTCTATATAATCAAGCTCAAACCTTAATATTATTATTAGGAACACTTATTGCAACGCAACACATCAAACTATCAATCTACTCCTCCTCAAATTCCATAAGCCACACAAAAACACAAAAGCCTCGATGAATAGACTAGAAACATGAAAAATGAAAAATCTAAACTGACTGCGATTTCTCACATTCCTTATTGTTATTATTAAAAAAACTATTATGCATTATCATTATTATGCTAATATTATGTAATTAGAAAAACACTCTCACATTACGACGCTATTGGCTGATGGCTTGACTTGGCTTAGCTTCTGGCTGTTAAGCTGTTGTTAGGCTCTCTTTTGCTTCCATTCACCTTAATTAGACTATAAGAAAATAAATGGCAATGTAAAGCAGTTCGCGTGTGTACGACTACTAGACAACAACGAACGCTCGATTGAACACACGTCATGTCAGTCTGGAGCACTATTTCTGACGCTGCTCCCGCTACCGCTATACGCTCTCTGGTGCATATTGTAGCCATACCATACCATCAGGAGTAAAACTGCTTTATATTTCTGCAATCGTGTATTATTCAAACACAGAAAACAAAGAGTTCCGTCTAAATTGCTTTCTATTTCATTGTTGATTGTTGGAAGTCTTAAAAAAACATTTGTGGTCACTCACAGAAAAAAGAAAAAGAAGTATAACCACAAGACGTTTAGTCTCGATATCTTTCTCCAGTTTGCAGCTATTGCTATTTAAATCTCCTACCAACTAGCCTAAGCTAAATTACATATGCCACAGAGACAGTAAAGTACCTCTGCTCTGCCTCGACCTGAGATATATTTAAAACTCCACATCCACTATACAAGATCAGATCCCTTTACTCAGCGTCAGCTATGTGGCAGCACGGTGCGGTGGTAGCAAACCACAACGAAGGCGCCACACAAATTGCAAACCAATAAATACATTTTGGCCTAGTAGAGAAAATAATTTTTACGATCTAGGTAACGAGGCAATCACATACATATGTGCACGAGTTTCTTCAGCTGGTAGTTAATCTTTGAGAAGAAAAATTATTTCCTGATTGTCATCTATTATAAGCCAATATTTTCGAGTGTCGACAAAATTTTACTTCTGCTTAAATTACTAACAGACACTTTGTTTAATCTGTGGTAAGTTATGGAATTGCGTTCGTTCGCAACGCACTAGGCATGTGCAATAGATCCTTAAGAAGTGTGGTGGATGGGGACGTATTATTGTGCTGGAATGCATTTAATGGTATAATCACTTATCATGCCTCAGACTCAAAGGTGACTTAAGGTGCGTGTTTTAACACCTAAAAATATATCCATAACCAACTTTAAAATATCATTGCATGAAGTTATAATTACGAACTTATGAGTTCAATCGCATCGTCACGCAATCTTCAACGAAAACTTCCTAGCATCTCTACGCATTTTCACACCTTATCACCTATTTTTACTCATTCTCACGCTTCCTTATTAATTCTCATAAAGCCTCAAAAAATTGTGTTTTGGGATCAAAAATAGGGGTGGAATCGGCTAAGGTGATTATTGACTATCATATTTTTGATAGTCAAATTTGACTATCATTTTTATTCCGTCTGTGTAAGATGATTCAATTCAATTCAATTCGATTGAACAATTTCAGATTACAATTGTCATAATTCATTGTTGCTGTGGTGAAATTTTAAAATGATTTCTATAAAATATCTAAATAAAAGTATCAAATTGGCTGTGTTTAAATAACATTCTTACTTTTCTTGTGTTTTGTCGAATTACGTAAGCTTTGTCGGTCAAAAGAATGTGTTTTTGTACCTAAAAAGGGTAACTGAAAAAAATTTCCATTCGTTTTTTGTAAGCGTCTGGTAGCTCTATTTAGAAACGACATATTTGTAGGAAAATGACTATCAAATTTTTCTAGTGACAGATTTTTAGGTATCAATTTGACTATCACCTTACATAGATCAAATTTGATTATTTTGACTGTCATTTATCAACAATCACCTTAGCTGATTCCACCCCTGAACAGAATAGTTTCGAATTTCTGAAAGTTGATTTTTAACGTCCAGTCATCGCAATATTTCTGAATCTTGTCGAAGTCACCCTTCAAAAGTGTCTTGATAACCTCAATTTTTGGGGCCGTTCTGTACGCAATTAGGTCGTCGGCGTACGCTATTGTGTAAAGCATTCCACAGTCTCACTGTGTGGTTAAAAAAGGATCTCTATACTTGACAGTACTTCCGAAATTGAGCTGAAGAGTAAACTGATGAGCATTTAGAAATTGCGAGTATTACCGCTGAATTGTTTCAATGTGATTAGGTATTCAATGTTTCTGAAAAATCACCAAGCTCCAACAACACTATTCGGTTTGGTCTTAATTCAAATGCTTTTCCAAAAAATCAATATATCGCGTGAGATTTTTGAGATATTACTATTTAACATACGAAAAAATACATATACGAGGTGTGTTCAAAAAGTACCCGGAATTTTTAAATTCCGCGAGTCTGGAGAGTCCGAAGGTCAAAATTATTTTTGTATTGTGTTGGTATACATGGCCCTAAAGTATGATGCAATTTTCAGCTATATTCACTGCTTACTTTGTCTGTGGTAGTTGCTAAGGTTCGACGTGTTTTTATGAGCTCGGCGATTTTTGCTGAAACTGCTGAATTTTGACCAAAAAAACAATCGCATGAACATCGCTCAAGAGCTGTTAAATGACGTCAACGACGATCCAAGTTTGCTTGAAAGGGTCATAACTGGTTATGAAATATGGGTGTACGGTTATGATGTCGAAACCAAAGCACTATCGTCCACCTGGAAGCATCTAACGTCAAGAACGAAAAAAGCACGTCAAGTTCGATCAAATGTGAAGGTTTTGCTTACTGTTTTCTTCGATTATAATGGTATAGTGCATAAAGAGTTCTTACCACAAGGTCGTACGGTTAATAACGAGTATTAACGTGAAATTATGCGACGTTTGCGTGAAGCAATCCGAAAAAAACACTCAGATTTATGGAAAAACAGTTCATGGCTTTTGCACCACGATAACGCATTTGCTCACTCGTCGTTGCTTGTTCGTAATTTTTTTTCCGTGTGACTTTTTCCTGTTTCCAAAGTTGAAGAGACCCATGAAAGGACAGCGTTTTTCCTCGATTGAAGAAATAAAGGCAAAATCGCTGAGAAAGCTCGGGGACATATCAAAAAGTGAATATCAAGAGTCCTTCCAAGATTGGAAAAACTGCTGACATAAGTGTATTATATCTGGGAGGGATTACTTTGAAGGGGACCACATTGATGTAAACGAATAAATAAATATTTTTTTTGAAAAAACGAAAATTCCGGGTACTTTTTGAACACACGTCGTACATATAATGTTCGGGTTTTTTAAGCTATCTAAATTCATGTATACGTTTTTTTCCGTCAAATTCTTTGTTGTTTTCTAAAGCTTAAATATTTCATATAATTTTGGAAAAATCTTCATAAGTTCTTAGATTTCACCTGTATTACATTAATTTTGTGGCATAATAAGAAATGAGCTTCATCGCTTAACACAATTTTTCGGTAAAAGTACTCTATGAACTTTGCCAGTAGATTTATTTGTTTCAAAGTAAATTTCTACAATTTTAAAGCGTTATTCTTGGCATTAAAAGATTTATGGTAAATTGCCATATACTAATCAATAGAAATGTCAAAACAGTTTGATGTTCTCAACTGTCAATTCATAGACAACAACCATCGAAACTTATCATGGAGCTTTTAAAAAACACCCTATAGTTTGTAAAATTAAACTAGTTTCCTATTAGCAAGCAACAATCACTCAATCAATTACCATGATATGTATGGCAAGCTCAACAACCACAAAAGCCACATTATTAACTTGCAACCTAAACATTTTCTCAAAAGTCCAATAAACTTTTTATGTAAATATTAATTTGTGGTTAATTGCATGAAATTATAAACTTACATAATCTATACACAATAAAAAAAAAATGGACCTGCTTCTGGTCATTTATGGTAAGTCTCGCCTCAGAACTATGTAGATATCTATCAACTACTTCATACTATACGTCTGCGTCTAAACGTGGTGTGTTAAGAATGAAGGCTTGTTAAGTATATAATTGAACGAAATCGCAGTCAAGTGGCACAAAAATGTTTGAAGTGCCAATGGGGCATGCGCTCGATGCGATGGTATTTCCGTGAGTAAGGTGCTTGTTAGTTCATTGTAGGTTATATACCTTACCTGCCTATACTCGCTTTTAATCATTGCTTTACTACACTTCTGACTTAACACTCGACTGGACAGTAGACATGGTGGACATTGGTTTTGTTAGCTTGTTTGAACTGCACAAACTACGTCGTCGTCGTCGTCAAGTCGGCCATAATTTAATGTTGCTGCGGTTTCTTTGAGAGAGGATTTAATGTTGTTTGCTTTATCGATAAATTTCTTCAATTATTTTAATTGTATCAGGTGATTATTACATCGTTTGGTTTTAAGCACAAGTTATTCTTGGAATCCTATAAAAAATTACACCAACAATGTTTCAAGTTTCGTAAAATTTTGTACAAGAAATCGCAAGGGAATCATTGACATGAATAGAATACCTCTCTTTTCTAGAGCTTCAAACCATCTGGGGAAGCCGAAATCCCACGCTTTATCTTTTTTCCATTTTCCTTCAATCAATGCAAATGTAGTGAACACACAGAAAAGTTTGCAAGAAAACCTTTAAATCAGTTCATTAAAGTTTTCCTTTTCTGATGTTGCTCTAAATCAAACAATCATGTCTACGATTTTGTGACACAATTGTCCCGCTGAATTACACATCTTTGTGCAACCACAACATCAACAGCAGCACGATATTTTAAAGAGTTCTCCAATCTCTATTCACTTGTCCACCACAATGTACCAAAGCAGACAAGGATTGAATAGACTGAATTCCAAATCTGAATCTTATGATCCATCCAAATCCAAGTCGAAAACCAACATTATAGATGGTTGGATGGATGGGGGGCAGTTGGTGTTAGTACCTTTAAGCTGAGGTACGGTTTGGCCAAAGTTGCAGAAGTGATATGGACTGACACTAGGAAATTGTTATGTGATCCAAATTGAATGAATTGACTGGACA
Organism: Eupeodes luniger; assembly: GCA_951509635.1. Lineage (NCBI taxonomy): Eukaryota > Metazoa > Arthropoda > Insecta > Diptera > Syrphidae > Eupeodes > Eupeodes luniger. The sequence continues at coordinate 5,732,254 of OX608074.1, forward strand.
TGGACAGTGAAGTATCTATACTTGTAATATTTTTGTAATGAAGTGTGTGGGAGTCCTACTCACCTAGTTATCCAGTAGCAGTAAATATTGTAGAGATGGGAAATTTTGTTTTTACAAAACCACAAGTATACTGGTAAATAGTGGTTCCATGATGGTAATTGTGTTAAGTAAGAAAATTCAACGAGCCAAAGAAAAAGGAAGGTTTTATGGATTTTTTTATTTTTGTTTTTGAAACCACTCACTCAAGCATTAATAAATATTTTTTTTCCTGATATTTTCCAGTGAAATTAATTTTACTTTAAAATCAATTAACCGTTGAGAAAGAAAATTTTATTATGATGTGGTAATATTTATAATCTGAAGTGATTTTGTGTGTTATGGGCAAATTAATTCGACAGATAATGATTAAATGGCATTTATGATGGTTTTAGGTGAATTAAAAGTAGAGCAGTAACTGCATAATATCGTAATCAAACAGAAAAACATTAAATTTAATAGCAACATGATTTTTAAAATAAAACAAAGAGAAGTAGTTCTTTTCACTTAAAGGCTATTAGGCCATAATTCACTTACTTTCAATTTGGTTTTATAAAAAAAGAGCATTAAGAAAGCAACTATTGTTCCAAGTGATAAAATTAAAACATTTTAATTTGAATATGTATCTAAGCTTAAAAAACTTACGTTTATATTATTGAGCTTCATTAAAACCAGTTTTATGTCAAAACTAAATTTTAGTTCTTTCGAGTTTTAAGTTTTTCAAAAAATTGATTTATATGTCTTAAATAATAATAATTTTATTTACTTTATATTACAAAATAAAATCTATGAATAACTTGAAACTCAAAATCATTTTAAAACTAGATTTAGCTAAGATTGGTTATGAAGAAACTCAATAATTGGGTTTTGAGCATTGAGTTTTGTTCATCGGAACATTTTCATTTACATTAAAAACATTTGTTGAAAAAGAGACAATTAAACATTTGTTAAAATTTCATTAAAAAACATCGAACGCGTTGTGTGTAGGTGGCCTAAGAATCTTAGGTTTTATCAAAAAATGTTTTAAAATATTAAGTTGTTGATATTTACGTCATACTTAAATCACAAGTTAATTTTTGTGTTCTAAGGCCCTGTTGTTATGTCACTCTGATACCGTGGTTTAATCCAGTGTTTTAAGAATATAGAAGGACAAATAATAATAAAAAAGGCTGTTTTTTTAAATTCGTGATGAGTTTCGACGGTTGTTGGCTAGATAGATAGATATAGATTTTATTGAATTAAAGTAAAATTAACATTACACACCAAAAACGTTTACAAAAATCAGCATGGCGATTGCCGTCTGCCAGATTGACAACAAAACACAATGAATGTAAAAAGCCCTCAATATAATTTCTTTTCAATATTAAAAAAGGTATTTATAATTTTTTAACAATATAAACTTCAAGATTTAAGATTAAAAATAATTTAAGAAACAGTGTGAAACACAATCAGAAATCTTCGTTCATTATAGCAATTCTATAGCTAAGCCTAGTTTTGCAAAATTCGTAAAGTTTGACAACATTAATTTCATTCAATAAACTTATCACTTGATCTTCCGATAAAAAGTCTTTTCTGAGTACATTCCTTCTGATTTCTCTGAGAATGGAGCATTTTGCCAAGAAGTGGACAGTATCTTCTCTTTCTGATAGGTTGCACATAATACACTCTAATGAAATTTAAATCTATTAGTTCACTTCGTAGTCTTACCATCATAGAAATCACACGGGCATTATTGGAATCCTCAAAATAGTCGTTCTCTGCAAGGTTATGATTTAATCTGCTGTAAGTTGATCTGTACAAGACATTAGATGCTTCAGCAATATATTCAGCTCTACATTTCTCATCAACATTTGAAATGACTTCATACAATATGTTTTTAGCAGTTGTTATATCTTTGATGGGTAAATTAAAATTAATTTGACATTCCTGAGCAATTTATTGCCACTTCGATCCATATAAAAGTATGCTCTCAGCTACTACTTATTCATGAAACATTGTTTCCATATCATAATAATAGCAGTTTTTGCCTTAACCAATTTCTCCTTCGAGTGTTTTTCCATACTTAAATTATTTGTGACAGTAATGCCAAGGTATTTGTAGTCTCGCACACATTCAATATTTTCTCGATTAAAGCTCCATTTTTTATTTGATGCATTACGCCCACCACCACTTTTAATAACCATAACCTTCGATTTATCTATATTTACTATTAAATTCTATTGCTGGTAATATTGGTAAACCCTGTTAATCATGAGCTACAGAGTTTCCGGTGAATGTGCAAACATGATTATATCGTCTGCAAACAGAAGTGCTTTAATTCGCATCCCTGCGAAATCCACTCCACCCGGCAGGTAGTCTATAAGGTCATCTATGAATAGTGCAAACAAAGTAGGGCTTAATGTACAACCTTGTCTCACTCCCGATGAGGTTTCAAACCAGTCTGAGAGTTCTTCACCTGTCCATACAGCCGCCCTTGTTCTTCTGTATAGGTTCTCAAGAACGAGACCAAACTTCAACGATATCCCAAGACTATACAGCTTATAGAATAGTGCACCTCGATCGATTGTATCAAAAGCTGCTTTAAAATCGATAAAAATACATACAGCTTTTTCCTTTGTTTCAAGAAATTCTCTGCCAAGCTCCTAAATATAAAAATGTTATCTATTGCTGAATATCCTGGTCTAAATCCAGCCTGGAACTCCCTCAGCAAGTTTCCGGTCTCAATCCAACTTACAAGACGCTTATGTATCATCGTTGTAAATATCTTGTAAGATGCATTTAAAAAGGAAGTCCCTCTGTAGTTAGCTGCATCAAATAAGGATCCTTTCTTATGGATTGGAAATATAATAGAATCTCAAAATTTATCTGGAGACAATTCTCCCTCCAAAACTGTATTAAAAAGTTTTAAAATGTGTTCTTTAAGCATGACAGTCCCATACTTAAAAAATTCCACTGGAATACCATTCGAACTGACTGCTTTTTCATCTTTAAGCGTCTCCAGCGTTTCTTCCAACTCGCTAAATGTAAATGCACAGTCCAGAGAATCGACTACGAATCCAGTTGCTGCGAATTGCCACTTTGTCGGCGTTATTTCAGGATTTAAAAGATCCTTGAAATGGGAAAGCATTACATTTGAAGACAGTTTTGTGTGGATAATAAAACGTTTTCCATTCAGCTCTCTAGCCAGTTTCAAAAATCAGCGGAGTTTTTACAAGATGCTAATCGGACTGCTTGATTTTCTGCGTATAACTTTCTTTTAGTCTTACAAAGCTCTTTAAACTTCTTATTTGCCTCTATATAAAAACCCTTCAATAATCCTTGGGTGGAGTTACGGAAAATCCTCAACCACGCAAATGATGTTTTACGAGCTTTTAGGTTGTTGTCTATAACTTGACAGTAAAGAAAGTCAAAGATTGTGTTAGTAATGCTGAAAATTTACAAATATTAAAAACAAATAAATCTATTTACGGAATTCATAGAACTCTTTACCCAAAGACTTGTGTTTGTTGATGAAACTTATTTTTGGTTAAATTATTTCGGAAAAATTGCTGTTTATGCAACAAGAACAATCCTCAAGCCCCATACACCTTAAATTTTTTATTTCACACTAACAATATTTCTGCCTCGTATATTTATTTAAACTTCTTAAGCTCTTAAAAAAAAACACCCGATACAAGAGGCTTAATATTAACACTCAGAATGTTAATTTGTGACTATAATGTAACAATCATAATTAAATGCTCAATATGGTTTGCCTAGTTGGTTAAACAACTTTTTCACTAAAATCAAGTGGTGCTACCATCAGAAAAGAAGTGAAAATTCAATATCACTTTCAAACAATTTCCAGTCCCTTACCTGTAACTATATAATTTACAAATCTTTGGTAAGCTACACAATTTAAATTGAGTTTCAAATAATTGCATTATTCACTTTTATTTTGTCACCACATTTAAAAAAATATCCTTCCTGGGAAAATTGTCTTCAAATTATCATCATCAATCTTACAAAACTAACTTCATTCGATTTGTTGTTTTCTTTTGTCTCCTTGTTTGTTGCAATAAAACATGATTCTCCTGAGGCTTTTTGAATGTAATCTAATTTAGATTTAATCATAAATTTGTCATTCTTTCTCTTTTACAATCATTACATTGGCAATTGTTAATAATTCAATTGGATTGTCAAACTAGATGAACCCTCAAGCAAAAATACAATTATTTGGATCATTATAAAAATTCTGTGAAGTAGAAGTAGCGAATATTGAAAGAGCTTGCAGTGATATTGGAATTGTATAAACGATTTCTATCAAAAGGTCATTATTTTATTTTACAACACACTCTTTTTTATACATAAATGATAAAATTATAATAAATCCAATTAAATGATTTATAAATAATATAATACTACAAGAAGAAGAAAAACATGCTAATATTGAGCTCTAATTTAACATATAGCATAGCTTTCGAAATTTGCTACTGATCATGAGCAGAGTACAGAGTTGTATGCATTTATTCAAGCAACAGACTTAAAGTCCAAATGATCAAGATTACGGTTAGGGATGTAGAAATCTCTAACTGCAAATGTGGTGCATAACATTTATTGGATCGATATTATAAAAGTTTGATCAACATCCATCATCATTACCATTATCATCATGTTTTCCTCAAAACATCAAAAACTAACATTGCCGACCTAAAGAAAGAAATTACATGATCAGAGCATCCACCACCATCATCATCATCATCGAATCATCATGTAGTCCAAGAGCAAGATTTACTTGAAGCCTATAGCAATGGGAATAGGAATGAAGATGAAAATGAAGATGAAGAAGAAGAAAAAGATTGGAAGATGCAATACAAAATTATGTTAGGTAATCGATTTTCCTCATGTTTTCCAATCAAGCGGGTAGCATTTAAAAAAGATTGCGAGGACGATGCAAAGTGCGTGTAGAGTAGTTATTGAGGTCAATGAGTACATTTTATGGGGGATTTAGGAAGGGGGTGGTTAATGATTATGTTGGCAGCTTGTTCTTGTAGTACTGCAATAAAGTGATAATGTGGTTAATAGCATATTATTTAAAAGAGTCTTAAACTAGGCAACAATTGTGGGGTATATTACATAATTTATTGAATTTGAAGCAAAACCTCCTGCAATTGCAGATAAAAGCTCAGTAAAAGGCTACTCAAGCCCAAAGATGGATGCAAAAAATGCGAAAAGAGTGATTTTTGTATAATTCAGACGCACTAAAGGGGTATATTACTACCCTTAACATTTTTAAAGACAGTGTGAGTCTTAGAAAAAACCGAAGCATTTAAGAGGAGATTCCAGTGCCCATTAGTCTTGAATATTAAAATGGGAGGGAAAACACATTTGGGTAGAGCATTCGATGTTCTTGATGTACGGCTGAAAAAAAAATCTCTCTACTTTATCCGACTTCAGAAATTGAGCTCAAGGCTAAAGTATTGTGACAGAATTGTTTGAGGGATGGAATGCAACTAGGTATTTTGATAGAACATTGCTTATAAAAACATCTATAAAACACGAAAGATATGAAACATTGGGGCGGTTTTAGGAGATGTAAAATATTTTATTATTTCCCTCTTTTTGGATTTAGTCCTTAAGTTTTCTATAAATATGTGAGCTGATCTTAATTTTTACATAAATGAATGCTTTCCAGGCAGATTGGAAAGGGTTGAAATAGTCTTTGAATTGTTTAAGTTGAGTTCGTTATTTCAACTGTTTACGAATGGAATCCCTATAACTTAAAAGATTTGTATAAGAAACTAAAACCCGTGATTAATTAGTGTTAAAACTTTTTACTTGCTTTTAATCACATCCTGTGTCTACAATTCAATATGTGACCAGCAAAACAAAATGCATTCAGTTATTCATAAGCCGATCATCTGTCAACAATTTATTGATTCCGCATCTCAGCGAAACATTTTACTTGATTACATCAAACAGTTATAGATAGTTAGATGACTTTAAATTGCAATTGAAATCTATCAAATTTGGGAGAAAGTAGATACATGTTTGGTTTTTTCCCCATGAACTGGATTTTTCAAATCAACAAAATAAAAGAAAAACAAAAACAAAAAACAACCATAAACATCCTAACAAAACGGGTACTTTTCATGTTCATCATCTCCTATAAAGCCCGTTTATAGGCAGGCAACTTTTCTTAGTAAAACTCAGCAACTTATATTTCAAAACATCATCAGCATCATATCGACTATTTATAACCAACCTTCGAATGGCACTCCTTACCCCATTATTTCAATAGCAATATGGCGATCGCACTAACCTTCGCATTGATACATACCCTTTGAGCGCAAAGACTAGTACCTACCGAACTAGTATTGAGCTAACTCATTTTATGTTATTGGACTAAAAAGAAATAAGACATAAGTTGGTTGGTGAGAAAGTCTTTTATTTTATTGATTTTCCAAAAATATTGTAATCTCAGACGAGAGATGGCTTATGGTGAAGCTGAAAGTATAGCCAAGTATTAAAAACGGGATTACAATACGCCATCACCATCGCCATCGCCACAGCCATCACCTTCGCTGTCGCTATCGCCCAGGAAAGAGAAATATAAAAATTGTTACGCACGATTTTCAAGCTCCTCTCGAGACTATTGACAACTTAATAGATTTATTTTTATTTTACATATATATAGTGCAGTTTACTTATATATTCATATATATCTTCTATAGTAGAAAAAAAATGGAAAAAACGTAGATACGAGTAAACCTAGTTTCATTGAATAGTTGTTAACCAACAAGAAGTAGCTGCTGGCTTTTTTTTTGCACCAAGGAAGTAAGTGAAAGAAAGTTTTTTTTTTTCATCTACACACATTTTAATTATCAACCAAAACTTATTTCAAAACAAGTTTTCCATCCAATATGCTTACAGAGTTTTCTTTTTTAATAAGAAAATAAAATAAATAGAAAAATCAATACAATAACAAATTTAATGCAATCTTAAAATCAAAGAGGAAGGAAATTGGCTATAAACGAAAGCATTGATGTGTAATGAAAAGGAATAAACCTGAATTTAAATGATTTTATTAAAATGTTTTTTTTTTGTTTATTTAGTTTGTATTATATTTCTATTAAACATAAATAGGAACTAGTTATTTATTTATGTATCTATTTGTATGTATATTTATGAAGAAAATCTAAAAGTGGTAGGTTGGTTGTTAATAATGTTGCAATAAAAATGTTTAGATTTTAATTTGTTGTGCCATTATCGCATAAAGAGTGTGACAAGGTGAATAAAATTGTTAAATACAAATAATTATGATAAATTTAAAAAAAAAACAACAGAGATATGGTCTGTTAACTTTTTAGTTTTTTGTTTTATTTGAATTTTCTAAAGAAATAAAACAAAAGAGTTGAGATGCGAACCTTAAAATTAATTTTAATTACAATTGAAAGTGAATTGAACTTTTCTTTTTATTAATTGAAATGTAAATTAGTAAAATGTTTAAATAAAAATAGTGAATATAAAAGATTTTATTAATGATTCAATCACAAGACATCAAAAGAAACATATTTAAATCGGTCAAGGTAGATTTGTTGATAATAATCGATCGATTTTTGAAGCTTATGATATCAGGGAACTTTTATAATCATGTCTGCTTTTTACAGTTGATAAATGTAAAACTATGAGCCTAGAAAACTTTCTTTCTTTTAAGTATTTGTTTGACGGAGTGTCATTGTCTTCTGATATTCTTGTCTCACAACACATAAACTCAATAACTTATAAGGTAGCTTTTTGCAACATTTTTTTTTAGCCATTTTCGAATACGGTGAGCACCAAATTTTGCCTGTCATAAATTTAGACTAGAACTGGTATAAAAAAGTTACCAAAGAGGGTTACGATGGGTTGGTTCATACGATTTTCCACCTTATCAAAGAGTCTTAAACTTCTTGATATGCTGAGTCTTCAGAACAGACTTTCTTATTTATGTTTTGTTTATTGTTAAAATAATAAATGGAAGTACTAACTCTTTGCACCTTTTTTCTCGCGTCAACTTTAATATTCCACAAAGAAAATATTCAAAATATTGCTGTACTTAAATAACGTTTTTTTTTTAGTTATAAATTTAGACAATGTTTTTTCAACTTCAAAAGAAAAAGGTAAAATTAAATGTTTAAATTTAAAAATATGTGTTTAAATTATAGTTAATATTTCTTATATTTTAAGACCCCTATATTGGTTGAATATCACTCTATTAGGAGAGGGGAGTGGAATCATAAAGTTATAGAAATCCATGATTTTGAATTGGTTAAATGTGTTGGAAATACTGAGCAAGATAAAGCATTGAACATTCGTGTAGCGTGGCTGAAGAAAGAATACTTGTACTAAACTGTGATTCCGAAAATTGTTTGAATGGTAAATTATTGAGCATTTCTAAAAGTACGGTTAATATGGTTCAATTGTTTGAGGAGACATGAAGTATTGCAATAGTGTTCTAGAGACAACTGTAACCTTCTATTTTAAGATCTCACTTTTGAATTCTTTCCAAGAGACGTAAGTAAGAAAATTCTTGCATCGTTGGAGAAAACCTTGACATGGCTCTCTCTTGATAACTTTCATGCAATTAAGACAAGATATATTTTATACCATCTTTAGAGACATTTTGGTTGTCCAGAAATGCTTCAAAAGATTATAATAGTAAATTAAAATCGGATCTGTCACCAAAGTTTTTGTTGGAAAGAAGTTAAGAACAAGGATTAGTAAAAGTAATGTACGAGTTTGTAATGACGATATTGATTTTGAGGATTTTAATCGTAACTATCTAAGCCCAAGTACCCGTGGCATGATGGTTAGTGCGTTGGACTGTCATGCCAGAGGTCTTGGGTTCGATCCCAGCCTATGTCATCTAAAGTTTTTTTCACTGGTTCGCCTCTTGCGAGGAATTGATAAATTCTCCAAGAGTAATTCTTGTCATGAAAAGTGCTTTCTCAAATTTGTCGTTCGGATTCGGCATATAAACTGCAGGTCCCCTCCATCCCTGACAACAGTACTCGCACACAGGAATGGTTGAGAGTTGTAAGCCACTAGGCCCTAGTTCTCCACGGACTGTTGCGCTACTCAATTTATATATTTTTATCTAAGCCCAATTAAGTTTTATGTTCTCAAGAATTCTAAAGACATATTCTCGGTAAGATGAATATTAAATAAGAAAACCAATTTTTGCCATAAAATCCAAATGCACCAGACTTGACAATATTCATCCAGACTTATTTAAATTCGCTTACCTCTTTTACTTTATCACATAACTCATATATTCAACACAATTATAATAACCTCTACATATAACACTCCTTGGAAGATATTTAAAATTATCCCTATCCTTAAACAAGGAAAGAAGGAGTATAAACCCTTTGTTGGCTTTTGCAACACTTAATTTGTATCCACACCAAAGAAACATTGTTTAAGAAACGCTTCTGAAATGTTTCCCATTTGTTTCAAAAACATTTCAAAAACTTTGCAGCCACATTTCAGAAATGTTTCGAGAGTGATCAGACCAAAAAATAAAATATTTCAAAAATGTTAATCTGTTTTTTAAATGTTTCTGAAATTCAAGACAAACAACTTCTTTATCCTCTGCAGACAGGATTTCGGTGTGGCCATATTTAAGTTTTAGACATGCCGATTCCATTAGATATATAAGATAGAAATTTATTACCGTGATAATCCTACTTGACTTTTTAAAGGCATTTGATTGCTTAAATTATAATCTTCTCTGTGATAAACTGAAAAGATATTTTAACTTCTCTTACCCAGCTAAAAGCCGTGTTTGTTCAAATTTTCCCAATCCTATTCAAACCTTATCTTTTAATGGTAAACTGACTTGGTTCCTTTTTGTACATACTGGTGTTCCTCAAGGATCAGTCCTTGGGCCTTTACTGTTTTCGTATGAATCTCGATCGGCTCAGAAACTTAATGTAGCATTTAACGCCATTACTCTATTTGATTTGAACCAACTTAGATTTCATTAAAGCTCGTTTCAAACTCGTCAACTTTTGAATTGTAAATTGGAAGCTTTCTTTATACATAAATATGAGTATTTTACTTTTTAAATCGATTGTTAAAAAGACTCCAAGTTATTTATTCTACAGACTTAATTATTGCTTCTCAAGTCGTTTTATCATATTTTCTTTGTCCATTAATAATAATAATTCTCCCAGTCACATGAGTCTAGAATCTAAAACAGAAAGTTCCAAGATATTTGTTTAAAGCACTTTCTGAATTTGAACTGAAATATGCACATTTTTATTTAATTTCCTTTTACATCTTCTTGTGACAAAAAACTTCAATTTTCAAGTAACACATTTTCCTTTTTTTTGGCATTTTTATTAACATCAAGAACATATCGTCGTTTTCACAACTCCACTCTAAAAATGATATATGAAATCCATTTTCTAGAAAATGTTCTTGATTTTTATTTTATTATGTAGCATAGTTTTACATTCAATACAAATAATGCTTATATAATTCCGTAAGTCCAAGAGTTTGAAATTAATACAAAAAAAGAGGCTGGGATGCGACCTACACTGATAACTTCCCATCCCGTCTGTCGATTTGTCTTGCTTAAAAGTTTGTCTATATGTATCAATTTTTACCAAATTTGCGTACTATTTTTTGTAGATTTTATTTTTTTATGAAAAAACGGACTGTTGGATTTTTATTAAAAAAATTTCTGATTATCGAAAACTATATTTTCTGTGAAATAAAATAAGTTTGAAGCAAACATTTTTTAATTTTTGAAAAGCTATTTGAGTAGAAAGTAAATTTTTACCATGTTTTAGTATTGTTTTTATTTAGGTTTTTATTTTTTGTACAAAAACTGTCAATTCGATTTTTCTCAAAATTTTACCAAATGTTGAAAACAATATTTGTTATAAGATAAAATTAGTTGGAAACCATAATCTAAAATTTTCGAAAAGATATTTAAGTCGAAAGCAAATTTTTACCACCTTTTATAAATTTTTGTTTAGGTTTTTATTTTTTGTAAAAAAAACTGTCAATTCGATTTTTCTCAAAGTTTTTCCTAATGTTATAAACAATATTTCCTATAAGTTAAAATGAGTTAGAAGCCATTATCTCAAATTTTTGAAAAGATATTTGAGTCGAAAATCAATTTTTACCAACTTTTGTAAAATTTTTTTTCGGTTTTTAATTTTTTGTAAAAAAAACTGTCAATAAGAGTTTTTTTCAAAATTTTACTGAATGTTGACAACAATATTTTTTGAAAGATGAAAGTTGTATAAGACCAATATCTCAAAGTTTTGAAAAGATATTTGAGTCGAAAATCCATTTTTACCAACTTTTATTAATTTTTTTTTAGGTTTTTATTTTTAGTAAAAAAATTGTCAATTCGATTTTTCTCAACATTTTTCAGAATGTTGAAAACAATATTTCTTACAAGATAAAATAAGTTTGAAGACATAGTCTCAAGTTTTTGAAAAGATATTTGAGTCGAAATTCAATTTTTACCAACTTTGAGTAATGTTTTTTTTAGGTTTTTATTTTTTATAAAAAAAAGTGTCAATTAGATTTTTCTCAAAATTTTATCGGATGTCAAAAACATTATTCTTCGTTGCACAAAATTGTTTTGGAGATGAAATCCTATTTTAGTTGTAAAATTTTCGAGGTGACAAATTTTTTTTTTCAGTTTTTTTGATTTATAAAAAAAACCGTTAATTGGATTTTTTTCCAAGAATATATTTGTTTTGTATTACGTTACAATATATAATATAAAATTTAATTCAAGTCTCTAGCGTTATTGGTTCATGAGATATTTAGGTTTAACCAAAATTTTCACCTTTTTTTTAAACTGCTATAGTAACAAAACCACCCATGCAATTTTCTTGAGAGCCCTTTCTGCATCTTTCTACCTTATTATCTGTATAACAAAATGTATTTGAAGTCGATATCTCTTCTGGTTCTTGAGCTATGGACGACGAAAAAACGTCGCGAACGTACGGACGTACGGACGTACGTACACACGCACGCACAGACATCTTTCTAAAAATCTTTTATTTCGACTCTAGGGACCTTGAAACGTCGAGAAATGTCAAAATTTTCAATTTAACAAATCGGACCCATTACAATAACTTCCTATGGGAAGTTAATAATTATATAGATCGGGAACTCTGGTTTTCTAGTGAAATTTGCAATTTAAGAGTCACGAGGCTTGCTTATATCGGGTGATTTTTTAAGAGCTTGAAAACTTTTTAAAAAAAAAAAACGCATAAAATTTGCAAAATCTCATCGATTCTTTATTTGAAACGTTAGGCTGATCCATGACATTTACTTTTTGAAGATAATTTCATTTAAATGTTGACCGCGGCTGCGTCTTAGGTGGTCCATTCGGAAAGTCCAATTTTGGGTAACTTTTTCGAGCATTTCGGCCGGAATAGCCCGAATTTCTTCGGAAATGTTGTCTTCCAAAGCTGGAATAGTTGCTGGCTTATTTGTGTAGACTTTAGACTTGACGTAGCCCCACAAAAAATAGTCTAAAGGCGTCAAATCGCATGATCTTGGTGGCCAACTTACCGGTCCATTCCTTGAGATGAATTGTTCTCCGAAGTTTTCCCTCAAAATGGCCATAGAATCGCGAGCTGTGTGGCATGTAGCGCCATCTTGTTGAAGCCACATGTCAACCAAGTTCAGTTCTTCCATTTTTGACAACAAAAAGTTTGTTAGCATTGAACGATAGCGATCGCCATTCACCGTAACGTTGCGTCCAACAGCATCTTTGAAAAAATACGGTCCAATGATTCCACCAGCGTACAAACCACACCAAACAGTGCATTTTTCGGGATGCATGGGCAGTTCTTGAACGGCTTCTGGTTGCTCTTCACTCCAAATGCGGCAATTTTGCTTATTTACGTAGCCATTCCACCAGAAATGAGCCTCATCGCTGAACAAAATTTGTCGATAAAAAAGCGCGAAACACATTTCGAACCGAACACTGATTTTGGTAATAAAATTCAATGATTTGCAAGCGTTGCTCGTTAGTAAGTCTATTCATGATGAAATGTCAAAGCATACTGAGCATCTTTCTCTTTGACACCATGTCTGAAATCCCGCGTGATCTGTCAAATACTAATGCATGAAAATCCTAACCTCAAAAAAATCACCCATTATATATTGAAAAGGAATAGTGATCTAGTTAATTAATGGTTTTACGTGTTCCTATTTAAATTTTATCATTAACCAGAAATCCTAGAGTTTAATCATACATCATCATTCTATATAGCCTATCAAGCATAATTTTGATATTTTTGTTTTTGTTTGTTTTGATTGAATTTTTGTTTAACAAAAAAATACCAATTCTGCATGACCCGCATTCCATGATTTAATTGCTTTGAAAATTGCACCAATTAATATTTTGCAACACGATTGTCATGTCGATGATCAAAATCGAGCTAGACGACGAACGACCGCGACGCGACGACTACGTCAACAAAGACATGCATCCAAACATTATGTGTTACACCACACAAAAGGAACACAAAACAGTTTTCATCCAGACACAAACGCCACAGTCTAGCGATTCTATGGCAATGTTTTATTTTTTTATTCGGACTTTTGATATAATTATAACAATAAAACAAAAATTGCATAAAAATAAAGAACACACACACTCGATGTCTGACAGAGTGCTTGATGGTACTAGTGCTTGCGCTGGTGCTGGCCACTCTCCATTATTATGCCTTTATTTCCGTCTCTGGAAATAAGTGTTGCTGTTAGCTCCAACAGTGTTACAGTCAGCAGCGTAGTGGCTAATCAATGGCAATGGTCTTTTGCATCATAAATATTCACCTTCTCCTCTCTTTCCTATTTCTATTTCTACTGAAAATGGCGCGAAAAAACTCTTTGGCTTTCCACAAATACCCAGTAACATTTGACACGCGAGTATTTTTCACCTACAAAGTGCGAATAACGAAAAACGCTGCAAAAACGAACGTTTCCCTCTCAATTAAGATCATCCCCTTTGTGCAGTAAGTATGTGGTCCCACAAAAGAAACAACCTCTCACACTATAACCATACGTTTAGACGACTTCTGCAAGCCAAAGCAAAGCCAAGTTAAACCATACCATCGAACGCACAGCTTTTACCATCCATCCATGCAGGTGCGAGTGGACTCATTGTCTAGTGTTTTGCTGTCATCCGTTCAGATAAACATCAATCTGAATTTAGAGGGGGGTGCGAATGGCATAGGGGATCCATACTGCTTCATACCGCCGCACCGCATCATATCTACCTAGAGAAGGGGGTTGCATAGACTCGTATAAACCAAAAGTTGCGCTACCAAACGACGACGCTACAGCTACGCTACGACGATGAACGACGAACAACGCGCTTACAAGTATAATGGTATGGTTATGTTGGACTTGGAAGAATAATTTTTGTGTCTGCATTTTAAAATGCAGATTTGTTGTTGTTGTTTTGTTAGCTTACGTTCGCTTTCTTCCTAAAAAAATATATAAAAGCAACAAATTTTCAATACTCCATCATTATTCAGTTGTGGAAAGTGCTTAAGTAAAGATCAGCTCAAAAAGTGATCTCGTTTATATTTTTCTCTATTTGTTTTTTTTTAAATTTTCCTTAAAAAATATTATTTAAAATAAAAACATCGTTATTCCTATTTTAATTTTTATAAAAAATAGAAAACAACAAACTTTAATTTATCTAGTTTATCGTGTGTGGTTTTTAAAATTCAAAAAAATGGCTTTTAAGGTAATAAAATATTTTGGATAACTCAAATAAACAAAAAGAAAAACAACAACAAACAAAATGGACACAAAAGGATTACGTGAAAAAGTGACTTAAATTTAAAAAACAAACATACGAAATTTCGATATGTGGTTAAAATATTAAATTGGCAACACTTAAATTTGCGTTCAAAACTTTGTGAAGTGAAAAGAGGAAAATAATAGGTCGTGGAAAATAAGATCGTAACACTGTTTGTTACCTCAAAACTGATGTTGAAGTGATGAATGCTAATTTGTAATATTTTTGAATCTTATGATTAAAAACAGCAGTTGTGAAATAAAAATGCTCGAAATCCAGACAAATTTTGATAATACAAGATAATATCTAGTAATGGAAAATTTCTAGAAAACCTTTTACAGTTACGAATTTCAGATTTACATAGACGTAGACAAATACCAAAATTTAGGGCATTTTTCCGGACCTATTAAGTTCCTTAAGACAAAACCAAAATCATCTTAAAAGGGAAGGAGTTAAATTTAACGAAACTAGATTATTAATATAAACGGCTTTAAAACATCATCTGTCCCGTTTTTGAACGAACTGTACGTCAAGCAGGAGGTGTTTATATTTTTACTAAAAGTATTTTTGAATAGAGCGAAATTTTATTCACGTATTTAATAGTGTTGATTTATTTTACCATTTCATCATATTTTAAAATTTTTTTGAAATAACTACGGTTAAACTCTTAACGTGAATAATTTACAAAGTAACTTTTCAGCTTGATTTTGAAGGTTTTGTTTTGATCTAGTTTTGAAAATTTGCATTTTAACTTAAATACCTAATGTGCGAGTTACTGTCAGATTGAGACCAATTCGGTTCAGTAGATGGAAAGTGAGAGGTTAATTAACACTCATCGGTGCCTTGAAAAGTTTTTCGTTTCACTGAAATATTTAGGTTTTCAAATATTTTCTTTTCTTTTTAAGGAGTGATTTGGGGTGCAAAACATTATTTTATTTTTGTTACATTGGTGTGAGGAACTTTTCAGAATTTTGTTGATTGAAATTACGGAATTAATATGTGTCATAGCAGTGAGAAATCTGAAAATTTGGTCGATATTTGGAAATTTTTGTCGAAGAAAATTTTGTTGGTGAACTGAGAATACATGTATCTACATGAAACGTAAATTGCATATTTGTTCACGTCAAACACACATAATTATAAGCGTTATAGACGCTGTCTTCATGATTCAAGACGAATGGTTAGCTGACATTGCACACAAAGTCCTTAAACTGCAAGGTGTTTCCTGAACGATTATACCCTAGGTTTTTGAAAGTTATCAATCTACGCTAATATTATAAAGAGGAAAGATTTGTATTTTTGTATGTAACGAATAAACTCAAAAAGTACTGGACCGATTTTAATAATTCTTTTTTCATTAGAAAGCTACATTATCACTGAGTAACATAGGCTATATTTAGTACTAGATTACTATAGGAATCTTTAGAAATTCCTATTAAAACCAACCGAAGGTGTAATTAGCCATAAAATGTCTTTCACCGCATACGCTGCGAAGAGTATTAATGAACAACAAAAAAATTAGAATGGTTATAACTTAATTATCTGTACCTAGCCCGGGACGGGCCGCTAGTATTTTAAAAAATAGAGGCATTTTGAATAAAAAACAACTTAGTTTCATTGCATTTAGAATGGTCGTGAATGTTGATAATGCCAAAATTGTCAATTTATATCCAACTCAAAACAATCCTATGTTTTCTTTAACGAAATACATTAAGCCAAGAAAACTCAGTTTTAAATTTCAAGTCTAACAGATAATTCTTCTTTAATTTACAATGTCTGCAAAATTGAGAAATTTTAAGTTGACAGAAAAAACTATACCAGGGTACGGAGAACAATAAAATTTAATTCGTTGGTGATAAAAAAACTCATCGGGGAATTTACTTTTTAATTCGTTCGAAAATTATTGTTATTATTATTATTTATTGAACTATACATAAATGTACAAAACAATACTTAAAATCTAATAGCCGTTCGAAAATTTTATTTTTCGGATCTTTGAAAATAAAATTTGTATTTACGAAAAATTAAATTCGTTCACGAATTTATTGGACAAGATCCAAAATAGATCCATTCAAGAACCGATCTTAAATTGAATTAAAACAAATATATTTCAATATTTGTTTGTGATTTGTTATCAAGTAAAAATTTGTTCAAATATTATTTTACGTTTTCGTTGCTGTTGAGCTTAACTTGTAACACATTTGTAATTGTTTCTTTTAAAATGTTTCTCCTATTTTTCATATTAATGATTGGAAAAGCACTAAAAGCCCGTTCTACAGAGACTTGAGTTGATGGAAATGCAGAGACGGCTTCTTCCTTCCAACTGATAGTTTTCCAGGGCTCAGCTCTGAATCATTAATAGAAAACTGTCTTTCTTTATACGATAAATCTTCAAACAAATACTAAAGGGTCCGTTGTTGTCTTGATGTGCCAAAAATTCTAATTTCTTTTGCAACTTCCAATTGTATAGACAAAAATGGGACACTTCTACATCACTAAGACCCCACATTGAAATAATCATCAAAACTGACAACATGCTTTTTCATAATATATCTTTTTATGTTTCCAGACTTTTTGCCTTTAAATTTTTTCACACCTCAAAAAATTGTTCCTTTTCTTGTTCATAAAAACATATTTTTTCAATTTCAATTCTTTTTGGTAACATTTAAGAAATAACTGAAACAATAGCATCTAAAGAATAATTTTATTTTTTCGGTCTTTTCGTGAGCGAACGAATTTTATTTTTCCGATCTCTCACGAATGAATAAATAATTATATTCGTTCCGAGCAAAAGCTGACATTTTCAGATCTCGAGAAAAGTATCTGTATGACAACTTTATTTTGTGTTCGGATTGTGAGAAGATCGGAAAAATTTTAGAAGAAGTATCGATATTTTTCAGCCCGCGAACGATATTTTTGCAGCATTGTTTTATTCCTACGAACAGTATCTCTTAAGAAAGCTGCCAATAGGAGAGTGTTGAAGATACGTCCTTGAAATTTTCACAAAATATTCTTGAGAATATGCACTGTCCAAGATTTGGTACAAAGTTTAATTGATCTTTGAAAATCTTACACTAATATGGCCCCTTAACAATATTTAAAAAAAATATAATCAAAAAAATTTAGCCAAGCTTGTACCATTTCAGAGTGAAGATTTTTTGGACTTTTTTTGTTTCAAAAACTTTGACTTCTACACTAAAAAATTGGTAAATATCGGGGAGTTAAAATTCTCTACAAACTATAACAAAATCAAAAAGTGCATTTGGGCTTATACGCACTTTTTTATTTTGTTGATTATGTATCCAAGTTAAATGTGTAACCAATTCTTCGTTTTAAATCAAATTGAATTTGAATTAAGTTAAATACTTTGAAGGGTTTATGCGAAAATAATTGATGTTAGATTTTAAAGAACAAAATCGTAATTATTAACACAAAAATCAGTCAAATAAGCCTTTACCACACTATTAATAGAAAACACAAACATTCATAGAAATATTGATTATTGAGTTCTTGCTTGTTTTTCAATTTTCAGTATATAGTATTTGCTTCAGCGTTGTGCTTAAGTCTTGCCTATCCATTGGAACATTATCCCTCATACGATGGAGGTCATGAGTACTCAGAAGGCCTTCAAGAAGAAAGTCACGATTATGGTCAGCCAATTTCTAGAATTTCCTTAGGTGAACATCATTCTGGTGGATATGAACATGAAGAAGAACATGCTGTTGATTATTATGTAAGCTCTTATAATACATTAATGACAACACAATTTTACAATAACTTCTTTCCTCCTTCTCCTCTTTCCCCACATTAGGCACCACCAAAGTATGCCTTCAAATATGGAGTAAATGACTACCACACTGGTGATGTTAAGTCTCAGCATGAAACCCGTGATGGTGATACTGTCAAGGGTAAGCCATTAAAATAAATTTTTCAAACTCATATAAGTCACATTTTTTTCCTCTCTCAGGTCAATATTCTCTCGTTGAACCCGATGGTTCCATCCGTACCGTCGATTACACTGCTGACAAACACAATGGATTCAATGCTGTCGTGCATAAAACAGCTCCAGTTCACTCACATTCATCAGATCACTACTAAGTAACTTGTTGTGTGAAAAAAAAAAGAAAAATAAAACCCTACAAGACTCCAAGCCTCCAGAGAGAAACATTTTAAAGTATTTGCCACCATCAAAAAAAAAAAAGAAAAGATGGACCAATAATACATACGAAGAAAAACAAAAATATTTATTTATAAGATCAAACCAAAAAACAAAAAAAAATTATTAAAACGCTACTACTTTGCTACTTTTTTTTATAAATATCTACTCCTATAGTACTTTTAGTAATATTTCTAATTTTTTTTTTTTTACTACTAAATAGAATTTTTGTTTTTAAATGTCAATCTGTGCCAGTACAGAATTTATTAACCACATAACACACTTAACTGTCATCTGTCATTCTTTTTTTGCTATACTCTTTTCTACTACTTTTTACTTTTTTTTGTAAGACTCTGTGATAAGAAGACTTTTTTGCTACTAATTTTTAACCTTTACTTAAAGCCTCTACCTGTCAATCTTATTTTTTTTAAGTGCGTATGTGCGTAAATAATCTCTTATATACAGACTGTACTCATTTGTGTAAAACTATCATCTAAGTTAGAAGAAAGAAAATCATAACATTTTTCATTTATGCTATAATTTATATAAATAGTTCTTTAAGATACAAATTTGTATCTTTTTTTTATTCGCATTCTTATGAATTATTCATTTTATGTGTTCTTTTTTTTTATTTTTGTAAACGATCTGAATAAAATTAATTAAAAATAGAATTTGCAGACAGTTTTTCTTTTCTTTTTTTTTGATATGATGCAATGTCTAGAGCTCAAGTTGATATCATTGAACTTGGGAGATATGCGTACGACTTAAGCATCGAAGTTGCATACTCGTAGATTGGCCAGGCCAATGCCAATGGAAAGTGAAACCAAAGCAGGCGAACGAGTTTTTCCGCGAAGAAATAGAAAAATCACTGACACCTCTGGGACTGGGAATGAAAATGGCAAAAAGAGATCGTCGACGACGAAGTCAACGAAAAGCAGAGGAAGTACACCATTAATCGTGAAGGCTTGTCGAATAATTTCTGCGTTCAAACAAGAGTTTTTAAGTTAAGTTTCAGCAGCCAAGCACCACCGCCAAAGGCTCTTCAACATGGAACAGGCTCTTCAGCAAACAGCTAATTCAGAGCCAAAGCCAATCGCAGGAAATCGTATCTAACGACCACTTTCGCTTGCTGCAGCACCGGCAGCAGCAGCAGCAACATACCGACCACCGACACCATGTTGCCGTTAATCTACCACGCTAAGAGAGGTTGGATGGTTGGTTGGTAGTGGCGTTATTGGGTAATTTAGTGATAACTGCCGTTGCAGATGTTAGATTGGTCGGAATGATTGTGTTGTGTGTGATGTCATATTTTGTGGTGCTGTCACACTATCTTTCGAGTCTTCAATAGTTCGTGATTTTTTTTTTTTTGCATGGAATGAATGGGGTTTGGGGATCTTGAAGTAAGATGGCAAAAAAAGAGGGTATTTGTACGTGACAAATCGGTGCAGCGGCGCGGCGGTGGTTCAACTATAGGAACAACATTTTTGTGGCACAGCGAGAACTCGCGAGACCGAGAGAGTTATCGATAATAATAAGTTGAGGTTTTAACCATAAGAGAAAATTATTATTTGTTTCCTGATCTTAGTTAGTTAATAGTGTTTAATTATATGAAATCAATAAAGATTTATGTTGGATGAAAAAAATTGTAAACTGTGTTTATGTTGCCGTTGAAAAAGCCTAAACGATTTTGATAACAATTAACAATGGACGTCTCCTTAAAAACATTATGTAACAAAAATTCAATTTGTTTGAAGATTATAAGCTTTAAGATTTAATGTTTGTTAAAATGTATATTTTAGAATAATGAACAGATTTCCTCTATCAAATTGAAATCTCGCAGGGTTGTTGTGATAGCATTCAATTGTAAAATGGCCACTCAACAATAACTATTTCATTCTATCCGATTTAAAGTCTATGTCATGGGATACAGAATTTAAAAAAAGAGGGTGGGATGCGATCTATACTGATAACTTCCCATCCCGTCTGTCGATTTGTCTTGCTTAAAAGTTTGTAGGTTTTCGTGTTTTGTTAAAAAAGTTTACAGTTGAGTTATTCTAAAAAAATTAAAAATTAGTAAATACATTTTGCATAAATGATGAAATAGTTTGATTTCAAAATCTATTTTAAGTCGAAAACCAATTTTTACCAATTTTAGTAGCATTTCTTAAAAGTTTTTATTTCTTAAATAAACAAATACAAATTGGATGAATGAAATGAATTTTAAGTCAATACCTTATATTTTTCACGAGATATCGAGAACCGAACATCATTTTTTAACAAATTTGCGTACTATTTTTTGTAGATTTTATTTCTTTTTAATGAAAAACCTGACTGTTGGATTTTAATACAAAATTTACTGAATGTCGAAAATTATATTTTCTGCGAGTAAAATTAGTTTGAAGCCAATATTATTAATTTTAAAAAAGATATTTGAGTTCAAAATCTATTTTTACCAACTTTTATTAATTTTTTTTAAATTTTTTATTTTTTTGCAAGAAATTTTAATTTTGTCAAAATTTTACTGAATATTGAAAACAATATTTCTCATAAGATAAAATTAAATTAGTTTAAAGGCAATATCTCAAAGTTTTAAAAAGATATTTAAGTCAAAAATCAATTTTTACCAACTTTTGTTAATTTTTTTGTTGGTTTTTAATTTTTTGGAAAAAAAAACTGGCAATTCGATTTTTCGCAAAATATTATATATAATTATATTTTTTTAAGAAATAAAATTAGTTTAAGGCCAATGTCTCAAATTATTGAAAAGTTATTTGAGTCGAAAATCAATTTTTACTAACTTTTATTATTTTTTTGTTTAAGGTTTTTATTTTTTGTAAAAAAACTGTCGATTCGATTTTTCTCAAAAATTTTTCCGAATGTTGAAAACAATATTTCTTATAAGATTAAATAAAATGGAAGCCATAATCTCAAATTGTCCAAAAGATATTTAAGTCTTAATTCAATTTTTACCAACTTTGAGTAATGTTTTTTTTAGGTTTTTATTTTGTATAAAAAAGCTGTCACTTCGATTTTTCTTAAAATTTTACCAGTTGTTAAAAACGTTATTCTTCGTTGCCTAAAATTGTTTTGGAGATAAAATCTTTTTTTATTCGTAAAATTTTTTTTCAGTTTTTTTGATTTATAAAAAGACCGTTTATTGGATTTTTTTTCCAAAAATATACTTGTTTGGTATCACGTTACAATATATAATATAAAATTTAATTCAAGTCTCTAGCGTTTTTGGTTCCTGAGATATTTAGGGTTACCCAAAATTTTTACCTTTTTTTAAACTGTTATGGTAAAAAAAAACACCGACGCAATTTTCTTGAAAGCCCTTTCTGCATCTTTCTGCATTATTATCTGTGTAACAAAATTTATTTGAAGTCGATACCTTTACTGGTTCTTGAGCTATGGACGACGAAAAAAACGTCGCGAACGTACGGACGTACGAACGTACGTACACACGCACACACAGACATCTTTCTTAAAATCTTTTATTTCGACTCTAGGGACCTTGAAACGTCGAGAAATGTCAAACTTTTCAATTTGACAAATCGGACCCATTACAATAACTTCCTATGGGAAGTTAAAAATACACATTGTACCGAAAATAAGTTTGGTCCCTTAAGAGAAAATAAAACATTAGTTCGATTGAGTTCAAACTTCGAAGTTAAGATTTAAAGCAGATTTGCGTTATATACGACCTGATAGATTTTTATGAAATGTTCTCCTTCACTTTAAAAAAATATATTTGTATACTGCTGTAAGAGAGTATACTTTATTATTTTGTTTCTAATTTAACTCAGGAACTAACGAACTAATTTAAATATTTTTAATATTTTATAATCAAAAATGTTTATGGTAAAAAATATTAAAATTTTTTGTCAAAATTTTGTATTTCAAAAAGAGATCAACATTTTCAAACGAATATAAAACGCAAAAGGAATAATTAAAATCACTTAGTAACTAAGCGAAAATTAAAAAATTATATACTTACATACATACGTAATAATTTTTTTCAAAAAATAAGAAATCAAGGTTTTTTGAGAAATTAAATGGCATTTAAGTTTTTGAAGATATAATTAATTTTCTGGTGTTCTTTTTTTATTTTAAAATATTAGTAAAAGTTCGTGGAACAAGTTCGTGTGACCCAGTCAAGCATTTATTTAGATTCTTAAAAGGCAGCTCAGAAAAGTTCTTACACTTTTCACTTTTAACATTAACAAACACTTCTGGTTTTAGTAAATCCGCTAACTTCAAAACCAATAAAGCTAGAAACTGTAAAAATTTAACGTTGTATAAGCTAATCAAGGACATCCACTTTATTAAATTTCCATTTTATAGAATAAATAGTTTCTGAGATACAGGACATCGGGAAACAGACATCGGAGACAGACCGATCTTTAAAATTTTGAAGCACTTCCTGATATCGTAGATCTTCTTGAGCAAAAAAAGAAAAAAAATCGTACAACTGTTTACTACGTTTTCTTACCTTTATGGTTATGAGCTAAATTGCTAAAAGTTAAAATTCCCATTTATATATTTTGTAAAATAATGAAATTTTAGTAAAGTGGTATATGTATGTTAACAACAAACAAAATCTAAGCAATCAAATAATTCGATCAGGGGCGTGGTGCCCACCCACTTCTTATAAATTTGTTATGGCTTGTATAAAATATTTGTATTCATAAAGAATTGTAAAATTGAGTGTGTGGTAAGCAATCACGTTTCTTATTGTTATAATTTATATTTTATTAACTTCAGTATTTTTTAAAGTGATAAAATTTGAAATAAAAACAAACACATATAACAAAAATTAGTATTAACAATTCAAGATTCGTATTTACAAAGACAAAACTTAATACTCAATTTTCAAGAGATGTCGTTATTCTTTTTGAGAAATAGTCAAATTATACTAAAACATAAATTTT
This sequence comes from Eupeodes luniger, assembly GCA_951509635.1. Lineage (NCBI taxonomy): Eukaryota > Metazoa > Arthropoda > Insecta > Diptera > Syrphidae > Eupeodes > Eupeodes luniger. The sequence continues at coordinate 5,756,192 of OX608074.1, forward strand.
CAGAAATAGAATCAAGTTTTGCTTTATTTAAAAAAATCGAGTAATAATCTCTCTTAAAAAAAAAAGAATTTTAAAATAAATCTTAAAATATGCCAAGTTTTAAATTTACAAATGTTTGATAACAAATTGTTGTAGCGCCATGATATCGAAGCGATTCTTAATAATAATAGACATTTAATTTTTAATGAATACTGACTAAAATTTATTGCTCATGTTTTTTCGTATACAACAGAACTTCACACCTTCTTTAACACTGATATTTTTTTGGTGAGACCGACTTTAAGGAATTACATATTTTTTACTATTAGTCTTTGAACAATATTATAAACATTAATAATTGTATGGCAATGCTGTTGATTTGTAACTGGTATAAAGGAAATGCCTAGAATTAGATGACAATTTTTCGTTGACTATATCTTTTGTAACATACTTTTAGGTAGTTTAATTAATTTTTAAAAAATCATGACTAACGGTATATTTATTTATTTTTCCTTTCCTATTTTTAGTAAACAAATTGTTTAAGTCTGAGCCAGCTAACGTTCAAAGTAAACAAAACAATTTAATTTCAAGAAATTGTCGGCTCTACTTTCTTAAAGTTCATTGAATATTAAAATGGTGAAAATTAAAATGGTGTATTCTGTTTTTTTGATGATGGTTATGAACATTTCTTTAAGAATTCCATACAACAAATATCCTATTAAGTTTTTTTCTCCTTAAAAATGAGTGGTTCACTTAGGCGTATACGTACTTTTTTGTATTTTTTTTTATTTTAAACTATAAATTGAATAATATTTTATTAAAGTAAATAAAGAACTAATTGAACTACTACATATCTTTGATAAGAATTTTTTTAACCACTATTGTCAATCAGGTACATGGGACACTCATATTCAAGGCTCTGTTTCACTAAACACTTTACACTTTTACTTTGGAACTTTGTACTTTTACTTTGCAAATTATGTTTCACCAAACGCAAATTTGAAAAAGAGAAAATTATTTATTCGAAAAGTTTTCCTCTTTGCAAAGTACAAAAGTCATTTCTGAAAACTGAAAAGTTTTGTTGTTTTTCAAAGTATTTGTTCGTTTTGTTTCGCCAAACAATCAACTTTGCAAATTATATTTAAAATTTTTAAAAGCTTTTTAATATACATATGTGGAGAGACATTTTTATGAGAGAGAATGAGAGTTTGTTTTGAAAAGTTTTCAAAAAATAACGAAAAAAATATATGAACCGTTCTGAAAATGAAGAAGTAAATAATAGTTAACAAAACAATGTCCATAGGCTATAAGTCTATTTTTTGTTTTAACATTTTGACGAATTTACCAAAGAACATGAATTTTGAATTTTAGGGTTAACGCGTTGAATTATCTCAATATTAAAAACGTCTGATTTAGCAAAATAACGTTACTTTTAAAAAGCTGCTTTAAATAAACTACAATTCAATAGCCAAAGGAATATGTTAGTCCCTTGCAACAACTTTCTGTGTAAACTACATTGGGCTGGAAATGGAGCCCAATATCACGGACTAATCAAAGCAACCATCTGCAGAGTAGTTCAACAAATTGTAGAATATTATCGTTGATGAATTTTTCTCTAACGCTATTTGCCGGGCACAAAATTATTCAGACATAGTCTTGCAATGTATTTCTCAAGGAGGATTTCCTTATGGAGCTGGATGTGTTGATCTTGGTATTGAATAACCAATTTTGTTCAATGCATATTTGATCTTACTTACTTATGTAGGTCCTCAGACCTTTTAATCCTTTGGGATCCTGTAGTCTAGCGATGTTGAATTTGGGGGTTCGTGTTATTCCAATGGATCTTCGAACTGTATCTGTACGCAATCTTAGGGTAGCTATAATTAAGTAATGGTAACGGACAAGTACCATGGCTCTACTGTTTCGGACATCCAAGAGACTGCTTCTAAAGCGTCAACTAATCGCGAAGTCGTCAATTTGATTGGAAGACGCTTGCCTGTCCGTTGACACCGAGTTAATTTTATGACACAGTTTGAGTTCAAACATATTGCCACCAACCACAAGGCCATTGGCGTTGCAGAAGTCAATTAACCTCTCACCATTGTTATTGCAACTGCCTAATACGTGAACACCCATCACATGCCTTAGCCCGTCGTTGTTACTGCCAACCTTAGCATTGAGGTCTCCCATAACCAAAATAATATCTCCTCGGGGTGTGTTGTTGTATAGGCGGATCCTAGTTGACTGTAAAAGCATTCTTTCTCTTCATCAGATGCGAGCTCTTTCGGGGCGTAACACTGTATAATGGTGAAGGGCCGTACTCTACTCTAAAACCTGACTTTGAAAAGCCTTTACCCAAAGGGCTCTCACGAAATAAGGCTCCTGATTGATTTTATTAAGGATCAACCCAACTCCAGCTTCTCGAGCGTTTCCAGGAGCATGGCCAAAGTAGAGTAGGATAGTGTTACGCGTCGGTCACTTTGTATTAGATATCTATCCTGTACCGCATAAATTCTCTCTCTAATTTGAGGGATCTGGAATTCCATAGCTGGATGGAGTTCAGTTACGAAGAGTGCTAATCTCCGTAACCTATCCTGAAGAGTCAGGAAACTTTGCCCTTGCAATTTTAGTATGTATGTATATTGTATACAGGGATATACAAATCATTGCTCGGGGGACACCTCGAGGAGGTAAAGCAAGAACTTCAACATGGCAAGAAATTTGCATTGCTGATTTTAAATCATTTGGTGAAAAATAAACTAAAATTTGGTTTTCTAATACAACAACAACAACAAAAACATTTTCTCAGACATGACACAATAAAACGAAATTCACCACTAAAAAATATGATTTTTGACATCTTTGGACTATTGCATACCAATTGAAAAAATTATCATGATCTTCACATTTTCGATTCGAGTTATTTCGACGTGATTATCTAATTCTTCTGGACTATCCAAAAACATATCTATATTCAACATAACAAAGATTATTAACTACTCATGCTCGTTATCCTCAAATTTCACACGGTTTTACATGATGTAATATTGCTTATTAAACAAATTAAACCATATTTGAATGCGAAGGTTAGAAACTATACACCACACCAATCATTCTACCGACTTATTTATTTTTATTTCTTAATTCTCTGCGGGTGGGTACGAGTATATGGCTTTTCTCATTTGATGCAGTATGGTTTCAATTTACACCTGCTGTTAAGCTAATGCAGTTTATTTATTATTCATAAATAATAGACAGTTTATTTGTTTATATTTCCTCGCTGTCCATCTGGTCATTAAACATATAGTTAAAACTTGAAAGACAAGTTATTTAAAGTTTAAACAAATTATTTCCCACCAACTTGCACGCATCTAATTAGATTATAAGATCACTTGCACAAAAACCTGTCTTAAGACCATAGAAAATAAAAAAATAAAACCTAACGATGGAAGATGGAATCGTATATGTATATTGATCCACCCACTTATAAGTACCAACCACTTTCACACTCATCTTAATAGAGAGGCTAACCTTTTCACATTACTAAAGTCTAAGTCACAACATTATTCAAAAATTGTTATTAAATCAATTCACTTAACCTATAAACGCAGAAACTAGTCATAAATTAAATTGTCAGTATACTATAGAATCTCGTTTGAATCTATTTAATTAAATCAAAATATCAACATAACATAAGATATGTGATTCATGAGCCGGTTTGATCAACACCGACCGACCGATGGGACGGTCATTCGAGACCGAAAGATATTGCACCCCTGACACTAGGAATTGGCCCACGTCATTAAGTCCGAGTCTGAACTGAGAACTGTGTGCACATAAAACCTGAGATAAATGTGATCTTGCGATCATTCAAGTTCCCACAATTAACAACAATAAAAAAAAATAACTACAACAAAGTCGGAAAAGTGTAAAAGTCGACGTAATTCCAAACTCAAAACATATTATTGTTTTGGTCGCGTTAATAATTTCGCTTTGACGATAAATCTATTCTGCTGCTGGTGGTTCTGCTGGCTAATCGGACATGTGTACGCCCATTTAGAATGCACATTGTCCGTTGCCGCCACTGCTGCCGTCATCGGCGCGGCGGCAGAGATACTGCTGCACCCTGATGAAGGGGAATTTAACCAGCAACTTATGTCAAAAATTACATATACATATCTGTGATGGTTTTTCAACATCGAAAATTGCTTTTATACCGTGTCCTTTTATGGTTAATGTATGACAAATGAAGACTTACAACATTTACTAATCACCATTTTTTGAATAATAAGTAATACACTCAAAATTTGTAAACGGAATATTGGAATTAGGAAAATCATCACGAATTTTATTAAAACAAAAATACACTTCAAGAATTTATATAGCCTCAAAAAGCCTAATGATAGCATTACTCGAATTATGAAAGGGTGTGTTTCAAGAACCTAACGTAATAGACTCATTTTGAAATTAGATTCTAATTAAAGCTTTTAAAAAACTTATAAAAAGTATAATTTTATTGCCATCTGCATAACCTTGTTGACCAGTGTTATTCGCCTTATGCGAATATACCTTAATTTACAAGTTTAAAATCAATTGATTTAATGATTAAGGCTGTAGGGGCGAAGCTCGGACTCAACTTTTTTCAACTTCTCTAACATCATAATGTCATGTTTGATTTAAATCTCGAGTTCGAAATTTTCTGCGAATGCAATAATTTCCTATTGTTCCGATTTATCGAACGTGTACAAATATAAAAATAACGTTAAGAAAACGGGTAGTTTTTTTAAATTTGGTGATAAGGATTAAATTGAAATTCAAAATCAGCACTAGAAATAAACTCAAAAACATATTTTTTTAAAACCGTAAAAACATATTACTTCAAATTTTTTCGAAGCCTCCTATAGAGTCAAATAAAGACTAATCAGTGTGTTGTTGTTGGGTTCAATCCTTGTCTGTGCCATCTAAAGTTTTTGTCACGGGTACTGATAAATCCTCCAAGAGTAATTCTTGTCATGAAAAGTGCTTTCTCAAATTAGCCATTCGAATTTGGCCTAAAAACTGTAGGTCCCCTCCATAACTGACAACAGTACTCTAGTATAGACTGTTGTGCCATCTAATTTATTTTTAAAGCGTTTTGGGTATCGCAAAAGGGTCCTAAGAAGGCCTTAGACCACCCTAGATTTTTCGGAAAACAATTTGTTTTTATTCTCCTCATACTCCTTTATACCCGTCAATTCTCACGAATGTATTGATGTTTTCAAAATTTTAAGCTATATTTATGAAGTTTTTTATTTAAGTCTGCTGGTGAAATTCTGTTAAGATTTATCTTCGTTTTAATCTATCTTCATTGCCAATTCAATGAATTTGAAATCTATTTTCGTATTTATTTCCCTGCCCAGGTGATAAAGATCGCTCAATAAAGTTCTCAGCGGATAAGTGGATATGGATACGGATAGTGGATAGTGGATAGGTTTGGTGGCACATGACATGAGTAGGTACGCGGCATTTGGTGTAGAATGAGATCCCACCATTGGTGGCAATCATCCAGCCCCAACGTTCGTCGCTATCGTCACTCGTTATGTCGACGTCAATTTCACTTTACTTTAATATGAATCATGAAGCTTTGCCATAGATTTATTCTTTCTATAAAGTATGTATTTAGTTGTGCTGGAAAATTGCAGCCCATTATAGCGCTTAAGGAAAATGTCTTGAGTCATGGATAAACTTCTACACCGCAAGCTCTGGAAATAATTATATTATTCGGCGGATGCCAAAATCCCCCCTAAAGCGGAACTAGACTGATTTTTTCGTTGTTCTTTTTTATTCTGTTGTCTATTTTTATAATCTCTGCAGCCTCTAGACTTGGACTGGGAATATAGTGGCGTGACCAGCACACCTACTCCTGTTGGCCAAATGATCAAGGTTAACACTTATTCTCGTGGAGGTTGTATAGTCGGTTCGGTACTCGTTGGTAATTTATGTACGTTGTTATGAATCTAAAACATGTGTTTCTCTGTGGACAAAAAGTCCGGGAATAACATATTTATCGTCTCTTTGTTGCATAGGCCAACATCAACAATATCCAACATCGGTTATCTAAGAAAATCAATATTTGTTTGTCTTGGTTTTTTGATTTTATTTCGGATTCGGACATGGGTGGGTTTTACTGGTTGCGTCGTATTCGTATAACTCTTGGCTGAGCTGAACCGATAGAGGGCGACTCGTGCTATTGTATCATGCGATTACAGCAATCTCATTTATTATTGTTCCAAATACAACATTAATAATTTTACCGCCTTTTGTTTAGACGACTGACCTTTGAATTGGCCAAAAACAACACAAATATACTATTGGGTCCAATTGTAGTTTTATTTTTATCTACGAGTAACTTTGGGCATTCGAAGTATCTTTCGAGGTAGACTGCGATATAGTTTATATTGAGAGCAATATTATCTTCGCCGATGCAGCATTAGAAACTAAAAATTGTGCTAGATATTTGAGGTTGGTCCATTAGTATTTTTCGTTGATTTTGTATATAATTTGGGGCGGTGGTGGTGTAGGAATTTCCGTGTTATATTAAAGGGCCTTGTGGAACACCTTGTTTTGTAGAACTACAATAATTAGATATTGTTGAAAGCTTTTAAGGTGGTTCAATGATTTAGTTTTTGGAAATTATGCAAAATACTTAGATTAATGTATGGCAAACATTCCTGAATTTTGTTTGCTGACATGAAACTTTGAGTTCAACATATAATTGATTATGTGCAATAATTTAATTTTCTTTGTTTTTAAAACAGAGAAATTTATATATATTCTTATTAAATGTCTGTCTTCTATAAAAAATAACTATTTCCTCGAGATTAGAAGTTTTCAAGAAGCAGAGTTTGGATTCTAATAAAATTAAAATAGATTCAAGGATTTTCTGCTTTTGGATCAGCAATTTAAAGCAATCCATATACATTAGTTCTAGCCAAATATCTATGAAGAATTTGCTGAACTCATTACAGCTGTTTGGATTTCTGAACTGTTGAACATTTAAAAATTTCTGCAGAGCCAAATAATAGTTTCACTGATACATTTTGGTTTTCAAAAATTCAAAGTAAATTGGTTACTTAATGGCTCCATCGTTTAAATAAAAGTGACCAACTGAGGATGAGACCTGGGATTCTCAGTAGTAGAGGAAAATTATTGATAAAATTCCGACAAAGCTAACTTTTTGTTAATTTTGATACGTGTTAATAATAAAAAAATTGTATTTAAATTGTTCGGAAGTGAATTGATGAACATGTAGTCATCCCACAGACGAGAATATAAAAAGACACATATAATTTTTTGCTAAATTATTGAAATGGAATGATTGAAAACATAAAATGGTGCGGAAATAGTTATTTTTTAAAACGAATGAAGCTTGAAACAATCATTTTGAAAACTCAAAATGCTGCAATAATGAGAGTAGTAAAATTTTATGTTCAAATACAAGAACTTATAATTTGAAAATCTTTTGGCATTAAAGTTAACTTCAAAGTAGGAGTCGGAATATGAGTGGTCCCAAAAATATTTACTGTGAGTTGAACTTTTAATTGGCAGCATAACGGGCTCAAAATCACCAAGGTGCAGAATTGGCTTTGCTAGCATTTTAATGTCTTTAATCTTGACTTATTTGAAAAAAGTCAATATACACGCATAGAAAATCATTTTGGGAACGCGTCCTAATGTACAATCTTCAACAACAAGTCCAAAATATTATTAAAAAATGTAAGGTGTTTAACCCCGGGCATTACTTAATATACCGTGTTTTTTATGCAAAATCTAGTTTTAGAAAGGATATTAAAAGATTATTTATTTTTAGCTATAAAAATGCAAAAACAGTTTGTCCGATACCACACAAGTCATTTCAGTGAACATATCGATAATCGATCAAAAATAATTTTAAGTAAATTCAGCCATTCGGTGTCAAACGTCAGTCGAGGAAGAGAACAATAACAAAGCTGGCTGTCAGAGTATTTATCGTCAAATAAATAATATCTAAATGTTAAGTACCTTTCTATTCATTATTTGTAGAGCGTACATCAATAGTCTGTCAATCCGTGAACGCATTTGTTAAAAAAGTTAGGAGTTATGATTCTAAACAATTTTTAAATTGCCAACAATATTATGCATATGATAAAAGAGTTTCATTTCAAAATCTATTTCGGTTAACGAGATTTTTATTCGAAAACCAATTTTTACCAATTTAAGTAGCATTTCTTAAAAGTTCTTATTTCCTATATAAACAAATACAAATTGGATGAAGGAAATTAATTTGAAGTCAATATCTTTTATTGTTCACGAGATATAGAGAACCGAACATCAATTTTTACCAAATTTTCGTACTATTTTTTGTAGATTTAATTTTTTTATGAAAAAACGGACTGTTGGATTTTTATAAAAAAAAATTACTGAATGTCAAAAACAATATTTTCTGTGAGATTAAATTAGCTTAAAGAAAATATTTTTCATTTTTGAAAAGATATTTTAATCGAAAGTAAATGTTTGTACCAAGTTTTAGTATTGTTTTGTTTAGGTTTTTTTTTTTGTGTAAGAAAACTGTCAATTCGATTTTTCTCAAAATTTTACCGAATGTTGAAAACAATACTTCTTATAAGATGAAATTAGTTTGAAGCCAATATCTCAAATTTTTGAAAAGATACTAGAGTTGAAAATCAATTTTTACGAACTTTTAGTAATTTTTTTTAGTTTTTTATTTTTTGCTAAAAAAACTGTCTATTTGATTTTTTTTTTCAAAATTTTACAGAATGGAGACATCAATATTTCTTATAAGATAAAATTAGTTTGAAGCCATAATCTCAAGTTTTTGAAAAGATATTTGAGTTGAAAGTCAATTTTTTACCAACTTTTATTAATTTTTTTGTCTTTTATTTTTCGTAAAAAAACTATCCATTTGATTTTTCTCAAAATTTTACCAGATAACAAACACGTTGTTTCTCGTTGCATAAAACTATTTTGGAAGTAAAATCTTTTTTCTTCGTAAAATATTCGAGGTGACAAATATTTTTTCAGTTTTTTTGATTTATAAAAAAAACCGTAAGTTGAAATTTTTTCCAAAAATATATTTGTTTGGTATCACGTTACAATTTATAATATAAAATGTAATTCAAGTCTATGGCGTTATTGATTCGTGAGATATTAAGGGTTAACCAAAATGTTCACCTTTTTTTTAAATTGCTATGATAAAAAACAACCCACTCAATTTTTTTGAAAGCCCTTTCTGCATTAATATCTGTACAACCAAATTTATGGACGATGAAAAAAATGTAGCGAACGTATGGACGTACGAACGTACGTACACACGCACGCACATACATCTTTCTAAAAATCTTTTATTTCGACTCTAGGGACCTTGAAACGTCGAGAAATGTCAAAATTTTCAATTCGACAAATCGGACCCATTACAATAACTTCCTATGGGAAGTTAATAATAACACCTTATATTAACACAAATTTATTTATGAGACTTACTTGTAATTATTTAAAAGTTCAAAACGAATTAGAATTAGAATAAAGATAAATTTTGAGTTTTGTTAAAACTCTAGAGTTTTAATCAACTCTCAAGTTGATCAACTTCAAAGTTATCTTCGAGTTATTTAATAATGAAAAAAATATTTCAACGAAGTTTAAATTTATTTCTACTCAAGCCCTTTAGAATTTTTAATTTTTTTAAGCCATTTTTCGAATTAAAAAAAATCCATGAGAATCAATAAATTTTTTTAAAAAAAGGGTACAAAAATAATTAATGTTTTAGTTCCGAATACATGTTTCTAATCAAAACTGTTCTCCTTTAATATTACCTAAAGTTTAAATTCGTTCTACAGATAGATGCTTAAGCGATTGATTTCAAAATGGCGTTTATACAGCTTTTTTGGTATGATTTTTCATGGCTATTATTTTTTAAGACAAAATTTTTAAGATCCCAGAGTACCAATTAAAACTTAAAAGAAAAAAACAATTTTTCAAAAATTCTAGGGTGGCCTAACCCGTGAAGTTAAAGTATTTCAAAGTTCAAGTTTTTGCCAAGATGACTGTATTGTAGGTATTTCAATGCATTTGTCATTTTTGGATAATTAAAAATGAAAAATGATGAATATTCCACAAAGTTCGGATCTTCATATTCTCACCTAGGAATATTTTTTTGGATTATAAAAGGTCCGTAAAACTGAAGACGCCATAATTAGATTTCGAGATTCTGATGATCGAAAAATTGAGTGCTCTTTTTGTGCTAATTAAGTACTCTAATCCCGGCTTTATTCTAAAGCCCCTTATGCCTCAAACTTGTGGTGATCCGATCATTAGGTCAAGTTGAAAACAATACATGTTAAAGAGGTAGGGGGTGAAGAAAGCAAGAATTCTAAGAAATAATGAGCACTTAGTTCTAGCTTGACATCAAGTTGGAAACACCACACCTTAATGTTAAAAATCTGAAAAAAGTACTGATGGGGAAATAAAGTGCTATTTAAATGGCTCTAAGTTCTGGGAACTTTATACCTATTGATTTCTCCAACTCTAACCTGTACGGGCTGTACAGTGACGTAGACTTAGACAGAAGGGTAAAATTAAAACGACGTAGAGCACATGGAAACCAATGCTCCGGCCCGGAAAGTCTTCGAATCCAAACCCACAGGACAGCGCAGTAGAGAAAGACCGCGGATCAGGTGGCGTGCACAAGTGGAAAGTGACCTCACCCAACTTGGAGCGCAAAACTGGAGACATCTAGCTATGGACCGAGCTAGATGGAGAAGCTTATTGGGTGAGGCCCTAGTTCATACAGGACTGTAGCGCCACCTTAAGTAAAGTTAAGTAAGCTCTAATCCATAGTCTTTTCAGCTTGGCCTAAAGGTGGAATAACCACAAGTTTGAGGTAGAAGGGATTTTAGAGCAAAGTAGAAATTAGAGCACAAAAAGATCACTACATTTCTGCATGATTAAAATAAATTTTGAAATTCGATTTGGGTGTTTCCAGCTTTACGGAACAGAATTTGAACAAAACTGGAGAATTAAAAAAAGGATTAGTTTCTTGATCTTTAAGTTTTCGAGTATACAAGAATATTGTTCAGAAAGATATACAACAAGTATATTTTGAGGGGAGACGTTAAAAAGTAAAATTTGTATCGATTCGTAGCAACCAAGTTTACCAAATTTTTAGTATTATTTTGTAGCATAATCAAAACAAAATGCAATGCATTTTCATTCGAATTTGCAGACTTTATGTATTGAATTTTTGTGTATTGAAGCCAACAAAGTCTAGTTGCAACGAATTATAAATAAATTTGACAAACAAATGAAAAAAAAATATTTGTCATTGAACTAAATTCCTCAACTTACAAAAAACTACCTAAATATATAACTTCTTTCAATAATTGTTTACCAAATCCAATTGATCACTACTCAGGCACCAGAGCAGCGCTAGCGCTAGCTTAGCGGCCTGAATCACAATATAAATGCTATAGTAAATCAATTTGCTTGCGCATTCTATATTCTTATTGTTGCGACATTGTTTTGGGCTTAAAAAGAACCCCTCCTCATTGGAATCGTTCGATTCACTCAACCGGACGTAAAATGGTTACTCTGTTCCTATAGCCTACCGCACTGTACTCAGTATCATGCTGAAATCGATTGTTTTGTTTTTTTCTGTTGCTGTTGATTTTGATTCTGTCAAAATTGCGGTCGCTATGGTTTCGACCAATTACACACCATGATCACGAGCGAACGAATTTTCTTGAGTGAGCGACTAATTGAATGACTTGTAAGTCTCTCTAAAGCACAGGTAGGCTTTATGTATTCTTTTTAGAAAAAAAAAAAACAACCTCAAGCTGGTGGTTGTTGTTGGTGGTGTTGCTGTTTTGACTTTGGATATGGTGCAACACTCTGGAAAACCTATGAACGGAACAGGCAATGAGTTGTTTTTCTGTTCTTAAGCGTGTAAGACCGTATTACACAGCAACTGGCAACTGGCAACTTTGAAACGGCATTGACAAGGCCAATTCCGGCAAGGTCCGTCGTCGTTGTCGTTCACACAAGTAAATACCGTCGTCGTCGCACATATGGGTGAATGCACGTTGCACGTTAAACATATATAGGAGTCAACTCTGGATATAATTAATCACCAAACGGACTTGTGAGTGAGCGCAAATTGACTCACAGTCTATTATCTAGCCACAGCCAAAAAGGTGGTGTGTAGTGTTTGGAGCCATTATGTATACCTATGGTGGACCGTAGAGTGGACGCTGCTGTCAAAACGTGGTCCTTTGTCTTCCATCTTGTATAAGTAGACAACAACTACTACTGCTGCTGGAGCATGAGAGGCTTTTTGTCTTTGATAGGCATGCCATACCACACCACACCACACCACAGCTTTAGACTCAGTCTCAGTCTTAGCCTCATCGCATCTGTCCACATGAAATTTGATAGACTTAGCCGCCACTATTACCATGGTGCACATGAATTAATGCATGGCTTATAGAGTTTGGGTCGTTTTGGTTGTTGTTAGTGTTTTTATTGTTGACTTTCATGAGCCCGCTCGCAGTACACTATCTTGGCAATTTTATCAGGAAAATTGCAAAATTGTATCGAAAGCCGAGCGAAAAGTGTAATTTTTTAGTACGTGGTTAGCGATCATTGTGCGGTCGCTCTGTGTTTGTCTGTCGGACATACAGAGTATATAGTACTCTTAATACACTAACCAGGGCATTGGGACTTATGGGGGAGGTGCTGGTGCTGGTGCAGCGGTGAGCGAGCGATGTGGCGATGTGGGTCGCCAAGAGGAATTTCTATTTAGAGCTACCCTCATGAGTCGTTATAATTTTGTTACAAGATCGAAAAAAAAGGCATTCGAAAATGGTATATTGGTATAAATTTGGACTGAAAAAGGTTTTAAGTTGAACTTATAGCTGGTGTAGTAGAGCGTTTTTGCTATATACCCTCTGTGCCACCACCACCGCCGCGCAGGCCGCCACCACTAAAACACCATCATATTACCAACGCTATAGGGTAATTGGGTTATGCAATACGTTTGTTGTGTCCATGTCGTTCTATAATTCTATAGACCGATGGTTTTTGAATACTATTACTGATGTTTTTTGTCGTGGTTTGGCTTGAAAGAGTTTTAGTGAAAGGCACAGATCAAAGTTGTTATAGTGTTTTTATTAGTTACATTAATATCACTGCATGTAAAAGTATAAAAGAAAATTAATTTGTAATGTGGTGTTTTGGTTTTTTTTGAATACATTTTTTCAGGAAATGCAAATTTGCAAAGCACGTGGGTGAATTTATTGTTTGAAATTGAGGCTTGAACGTGATAAGCAATGAGTGTGGATAGCAACAAGAAAAAGCTTTCTTTACTCAACTCAAGTGTTTAGGGAAATAGTTAGGAAGCATACAAATGTTGAATATTACAGGTCAAGTTTTTAAAATTAGACCAAACTACAGGTTTTTGAAGTTGATTGGTAAAACAGTTTCATCAAAAATACATTTTCGTTGCTCTTAGATTTAAAAGTCTAGGTAAGAATATCAATACAAATTCGTTGGAACATAGAGATGACTTATTCTGCAGAAATATCTCATTGCCTTGATAATATCTAATTTTATTCAAACAAATTATCACAAAAGCAAGCTCTTACATTATACTTTGCGAATGATGCATTAAAAACATTCACTAGTTATATGAAAGTCAAATAGGCAAACAATAATCATTATAAAACAAAGCGGACCTATGCAAGAAACGGACGAAAGGGGACTCGGAAATAAACAAATGAGTTACAATTAATTGAAGCCACTTAACCACTTCAACTTTTTTAATTAACCTCTCACCAACAGGAATATAAATGAATCATTATCACTTCAATTTTTTTTTAATTAGAAAACAAAAGAGTTGAGCAGCGAACTTTGTTTTTCTTTTAATTTTTTTTGTCATTTCCCTACATTTTTAAGACTCATAGTTATAAAGGTTACAACAACTTTTGTATAAACTCTTCGTTATTCTTGTCCTAAACTATTTATTGTCAATATTTCTTAAGAAAAGTTCTTCTAAGATCGTCACTGCCTATTTTATGCACTTAATGCGTTTCTCAATATTTCTTATCGTTTTTCCATAAACCATTCCGTCCACGCATGCTCTTGTGTCTCAACCATATCCAACATAAAAATCACTTTGATTAAAATATTGTTGCCACACATATTAACACGAAAATCTTTTGTGGGCAGAAACATCAACATCGCACTTTTATTACATATTTTAGCAAAACAAATTGCAGAACAACGCTCTCTAGTATATAGACTCTAGAAGTATCAGGAACATGAAGTAGTCATCGCCTCAGAGATGTTAACACCATATCGGCTAAAAACAGCATTGGTGGCGGTGTTGGTGGCTATGACGACCGACCGACGACGACGCCGCGGTACATAGAGGTTCCAAAAAAGGAGTACCCACACGTCAAATGGCTCCAGTTAGAAATTTATTTTCGATTTATTTTTTTAGCTTGAAGGCGTGATTGTTATCGTGTAAATAAATTTAAATCTTTACATCTACTGACTATAAGCTGCAGGAAATTAAAAAAAGACATAAGTGATTTTTATCAGGTTTAAAATGAAAACAAAAAAAACACTATGTAGGTAACAAAATATTTATGCATGCATTTAATTAATTTAAATTTTTGGTTTAAAAGCATATTTTCACTTGGCGAACCCTTTCAAACAATATAATTTAAATATAGTTAAACTTTAATAGCCTTCAAAACGGGTTCTTCTTTGCACAATATATTTGTTTATGATGTATATGAGTACTACCTTGTTTTTCAGTATTATTTTTGTGCAAGTCAGCATATATTTAGACACACTAGACATTACCTTACACTCTTAAAAAAGATAAACATCATAAAACAAAGCGGACCTATCAAATAAAAAACTTGGATACCATTAGGGTATATGCGGGAAAGGGAAAGGGGTTTTGGGTAGTAAACAAATGAGTTACAATTAATTGGAGTCACTTAACCACATCATACAACTTCTGCAATTAACCTTGCATCAACAGAGATATTAAACACACATATTTTTTCAATGAATCATTATCACTTCACTTTTCTACTTTTTTACTTAATTAGAAAACAAAAGAGTTGAGCAGCGAACTTTGTTTCAATCTTTTTTTTTCAATTTTAAACAAATGAAAGTACAGGGAAAGGTAGTTTTTTTTAAACTAAATTAACTTTAATTAACTTATGCTAAGTAAACCTAGAATTTTTAAGGAAGTAATCAGCTAACAATAGGTAAGTTAAGTGCTTTCTGGCAACTGACCTTGTTTAAATCAATCAAATTTTGAATTCCAAAAACAAATAACAAAATTCCACAGCTGTTGTTTACGCACATAAAAAAGGTCATCGATCCAGTTAGTTTGAATTGAGTTGCGTGGCAAGCCAAAAATAAATCATGTGTGCAATGAGCAGGCAAAAAAAAAAACAAATTGCATATGCTAACGCATTTGTTATGTTATGGGCTCAAGTTTATTCAGTGCGTGGATAAACTCCTTGTCTTAAGTTTTTTTTTTTGGATTAAACCGGTATGTGTTGGTTGTGGAGGGTAATGGAAAATAATATAAGAAATTTGTACCTTCGGGCTATGCGTTTAAATCTAAAAGATTTGAAAATAAACTTGTTAACCCAAATTACATATGCGGCTGAGTTGCTGAATGAATTTTCTTTACCTTAATATAGAAATTTAACAGTGAACTTGACACGCATTTATTGGCTTACTTTTTATGTTAATGAAGTTAGATGTTTAATGTTTGAGGGGTATTTCGTAGATGAACCAGGATTAAAATGTATTTTACCTTTAAATAGAGACAAATTTGGAAGATCATGGCAGTAGTATAAGCTAGAGGGTACGAGGCCAACGCGCCGGTATCACCGGTACCAATTTGGGTTCTGATCTATGCTATGCTAAATACCGGTGTTATTTTGGGTTCTAGACCATGCTTAGCAAACGTTAGAACGCAAAAACGTAAAATTCACGTTCACGTTAAAACGCAAAAACGTAAAATAAACGTTTACGTTAAAACGTCTCTTCACTCATATGGACCACCTTTTCTGAAAAACTTAACTCTTAAACATCATGTTCTGTTCATGATTTTGTTCAGTTTGCTATGGTGATTTTTGCGTTCCAAATGTGAATTTTACGTTTTTGTGTTTTAAAGTAAACGTTAATTTTACGTTTTTGCGTTTTAACGCGAACGTGAATTTTACGTTTTAACGTGTATTTTACGTTTTCGCGTTTAACGTGAACGTGAATTTTACGTTTTAACGCGAATTTTACGTTTTTGCGTTTTAACGTGAACATGAATTTTACGTTTGAACGCGAATTTTACGCTTTTGCGTTTTAACGTGAACCTGAATTTTACGTTTTTGCGTTCTAACGTTTGCTAAGCATGGTCTAGAACCCAAAATAACACCGGTATTTAGCATTGCATAGATCAGGACCCAAATTGGTACCGGTGATACCTATGATAACAACACCTTGTGGATGGCCATCAAGCAGTGCATTGAATATCAATCACCACTTATCCTGCTGTTCATCGATTTTGAAAAGTCTTTTAACAGCGTCAACAGGGAGTTTATCACGCTTGCTTTTCGGAGGGGGTATTCTGGGTAAACTCTTTTCTTTTATAAAAGCGACTTATGAAAGGTTTAAATGTCACGTCTTTAATGGAGGTAGTTTGTCAGAAGAGTTTAAAGTCCAAAATGGAGTCAGACAGGGCTGCATACTGTCGCCAATTTTGTTCATATTTGTGGTGTACTGCGGGCGGCCTTGACAGAAAACGGTGAAAAAAGATGGACTCTGACAACGTATACCTACATGAAATACAATAATCTATCCAACTGATATTTTTGTATAAACATTCCTCAACAACTAGAAAAAAAAGTGTAGAGTTTTCAGTATTTTGAAAGTATTCTCTCTACTGAAGGCAGAACCACACGAAATATGGCTAGCCGTATCGGGAAATGCAAGGCTGCGTTCGGAATGTTGTCCAATAATAGCATCAGCATCAGGAAACTGCAGACCTTCATTAATTATGTGTCTACAAAACATCTTACGGGTTTTCTAGGCCCACTGTATATCCAATGATGAACTATACAACAAAATAGGTCAAGAATCTTTTGATACTATTATACGAAGGTGCAAGTGAAAATGGATTGGACTCACGTTTCGAAAAGGTAATAACTACAATGCAGGACAGGCAATGCATTGGAAGGTATAGGAATCGAAAGACCGAGGAGCACGTGGAGAAGAACAGTGTGTAACTCCGGATTCTTCATTTGAGACTGACAACTGACACACTCTTATTCCATGGTATGGTTACTCTCACTTATCATTAGGGATGTTATAAAAGTGTTCATTAAAAAAATCAATTTTTTGGTTCGGACAATTTTGTACAAAAGCCTATTTAACAATCTTAAAATTTGCACAACAAATATTAGCTGCAGGTTACTGAACTGCATCGACATATACGAGCTTTTCAACACATATAATCATCCATTAAATAATAATTAATCAATTATTGATGAATATTCAATTTTAACAACCTTCACATGACCTTGAAGTTCAAACTAATGTGGCTTCCAAAAATATTCAACAGAAAAATATTATAATCCCTATAATATTGTTTAATTAATATAATCAATCCTCTTAATTGAATGATTGGAACAAAAATATCTACATATGTGTAGAGTTAGAAATCAATGTATGTGGCGTAAAATGCAAAAAACTAAAATGCTTAATTTTACGCTTCACAAAAAACACAAAAATTATATGATATATGGTATGATATTTGTGTATGTAACAGGTTAATTCTTATGGTGTTGATATATAACAAATCGTCTTTGGTTATGATTAATATCTTACATCTGAATAAATGGGCTCTTAACGGCTTCTTTTATTATAAATATCTTTTGTGCGTTATTCCAGGTAATTAATATTTGCCCAATTGTGTTACAAAATATGAAAATTTTATGCACGAGTGTGTCTTAAAGTGGCGAAAAGAAATTAATTATAAAGTCGCAGTTTTTTTTTTCTTTCATATTCAAAGCCCTAAAAATATTGCACAATTTTCTATTGGCATACATTTCTTTCTCAAAACCATATTTTTTCGAGGACAAATTTAATTAAAAAATCCCTTTGTAAGGTGTGTACACCATCAGATACCAATAAATCGACAAAAGAGAAAAACACAATTGAAAACAATTTCAGGTAGCACCTTTTTTATTACACCAAAATTAAAAAAATATAATTAAATTAAACCTTGAAAAAAAAAAACCTTTCAGTAGTTAAACCAATAATAAAACATCCGTTTCCCCTTCCTCCGTCTTACCACATTTTTCTTAATCAATAAACTTAGATTTTTTAACCAACTTCAATTAGCCAAAACAAGAATATATCTTTTTTGGTTGCACACTATTATCTTCAAATCTGAATAATAAATAAAAAAGAGAATCAACAAATATTAAAAAAAAAAAAGAAAAATAAAATCCAATTAAAAATGTTACTAGACCAATTGACATGCATCAGTAAAAACTCAAGTCGATCGGATTGAAAGTTTGAATCGATTCAAATGGTAGTCGAGTCAACAACGAGACTTATAGTACAAAGAATTATTATGGCTTACTTTTATTTTGTTGGTTGGCACGTATACGAGTACGAATAGGCATAAAAATGCTCGATAAACTTGATTAATGAAAAAATGTACTTATTCATTAATTTATTAACCTTTGTCAGTTATCCGTCCGATTCAATATCTATTTATATGTACATATGTATGTTTGTATGTAATTGAAATTGAGTTATGCAATAAATTTATATTTGTGTAACTGAATTGAGGATAATTTATCAATTTGAATAACAAATAAAACGGATTTATTTTATGTTTGTAAATTTGAGAAAATTGGGTTGGAAAATTTGTTAATTTTATAGAAAATTACTTTTTTTATTGAGTATTGATAAACCGAAATATTATCAGCAATTTTTTAAATTAAACGAACAATTAGAGACAGTTTTTGGGATTGAAAACAAATGGTTTTTGAAAAAGAGAGAATATTTTAGATAAATGGTTGCCAGAAGCTTCGAAACTAGGTACGTATCAGTGGGTTTTGAGGTATTTTTTTATATCCAAAAATGAAGACAACTTGAGAGTTCTTTTGATCCATAAAACCAACATAGTTGTATGCTCATAAGGCAAAAGTGTTTTAAAGAACATTTTTAATATTTGTGAAAATATTTTTTACTGTTGAATTTTTAATTTAAAAAATAAGAGTCATATTCAAGACAAATACACTGAAAAAAAGAATTCCTCACTAATAAATTCTCTTTGTTTTTTCAACTCCTTAAAAAAAAAACAAATTGTTATTTTAAAAATTTCGAAAATATTTTCATCTCTGACAACAGTACTCGCACACAGGAATAGTTGAGAGTTGTAAGCCTCTAGGCCCTAGTTCTCAACGGAGTGTTGCGCCGCCACCCAATTTATTTATTTTATAAATAGTTTAAATGTAAATATCTTAAAAAGGATTATTTAAAAAAAAGAGGCTGGGATGCGACCCACACTGATAACTTACCATCCCGTCTGTCGATTTGTCTTGCTTAAAAGTTTGTCTATATGTATCAATTTCTACCAAATTTGCGTACTATTTTTTATGAAAAAACGGACTGTTGGATTTTTATAAAAAAATTACTGAATATCGAAAACAATATTTTCTGTGATATAAAATAAGTTTGAAGCCAATATTTGTAATTTTTGAAAAGCTATTTGAGTCGAAAGTAAATTTTTACCAAGTTTAAGTATTGTTTTTTTTAGGCTTTTATTTTTTGTAAAAAAAAACTGTCAATTCGATTTTTCTCAAAATTTTATCGAATGTTAAAAACAATATTTCTTATAATTAAAATTAGTCTGAAACCAACATCTCAAAGTTTTAAAAAGATATTTGAGTCCAAAATAAATTTTTACCAACTTTTGTTAATTTTTTTTTTAGGTTTTTAATTTTTTGTACAAAAACTGTCAATTCGATTTTTTTCAAAATTTTACTGAATGTTGACAACAATATTTTTTGAAAGATAAAAGTATCTCCAAGTTTTGAAAAGATATTTGAGTCGAAAATAATTTTTACCAGCTTTTATTAATTTTTTTTTAGGTTTTTATTTTTTGTAAAAAAACTATCAATTCGATTATTTTTAAATTTTTCCGTAATGTTTAAAACAATATTTCTTATAAGATAAAATTAGTTAGAAGCCATAATCTCAAATTTTTGAAAAGATATTTCAGTCTAAAATCAATTTTTACCAACTTTTGTTATTTTTTTTTTAGGTTTTTAATTTTTTGTACAAAAGCTGTCAATTCGATTTTTTTTTCAAAATTTTACTGAATGTTGACAACAATATTTTTTGAAAGATAAAAGTACTTTAAAGCCAATATCTCCAAGTTTTGAAAAGATATTTGAGTCGAAAATCAATTTTTACCAACTTTGAGTAATGTTTTTTTAGGTTTTTATTTTTTATAAAAATAACTGTCAATTAGATTTTTCTCAAAATTTTATCAGATGTCAAAAACATTATTCTTCGTTGCAAAAAATTGTTTTAGAGATGAAATCATATTTTAGTCGTAAAATTTTCGAGGTGACAAATTTTTTTTTCAGTTTTTTTGATTTATAAAAAAAACGTTAATTCGATTTTTTTCCAAAAATATACTTGTTTTATATCACATTACAATTTATAATGTAAAATTTAATTCAAGTCTCTAGCGTCATTGGTTCATGAGATATTTAGGTTTAACCAAAATTTTCACCTTTTTTTTAAACTGCTATTGTAAAAAAAACCACACGGAAAGAATTCTTAGATCAGATCAAGAAAAATAAGCTACAAATCACGAAAAATGAATCCAGTTTTGGACCTTGGCTTCGAAATAAGTAAATTGCTACTTTTTGTTTGCAATTTCATAAAATGAGCAAAATGAAGATATTGACACTCAAAAATCATATTTCACTACATTTGATTAGCAATAATTCGACCGAGGAAATCAAATATTTCAAACAGCGAATTGCAATTTGATATCAATTTGTATCAATTTAATGTTTGTTTTTATCGTGAATTTCAGCAGGAGTTTGTAGATTGAAATTATTTTCTTGTAGATTATGATTTGTTTTTTTAAATACCTACACACACAAGTGGCAAATTTCAACCCTTGTTTTCTTAGACTGCGACAATATACATTAGTTTGCAAATGACAACTAATGTTTTGCTACTTCTTTTTTTTAAATTGCAACTTTTGAGTTGTAATTTGAAACAGGTTATTCTGCAGTTTGGAAAAATGACAGTCACAGTTTTGATACTTAGTTATCTTTAAATTGCAACTTTTGAGTCGTAATTTGAAACAGTTTCTGTAGCAATTTGTAGCTTTTAAAGATTAATTTACGTTCCATTTTCAAGCAATCATGTAGAGATTCAAGAACAATTTTTTGCAAAATCAACAATCTTCATTAGTGATTTACAACATAAACTTATTCTAAATCTAATAAATATGATTTAAAATCATGAAAAATATAAACCAGCATACCATCATAAGTGTTCATATTATGCGTTTCGCCCCGATGCAATGGTTGGACTCATCAGAAGATGACCAGACCATTACACCTTGTCTTGACGCATAGTTTCCCGAATAAATCGAGACTCCATATATAATCCGAGCTGCATAGAGTAACTGCGAATTATACAAATTCAAAGAAGACAAACTGTAGCCACTTTCATTTCCCTGCTATGGGACTTTTTAAGAAGAAATATTCGACTGTTAACAGTCGAATTGAGAATGCTTAAATCACCGCATACATTTCGCAAAACAAGATTAATGAGTAGTGAAATTAAATTATTCCCCTAAAATAGTAGATTGCGACTCAAAAGTTGCAATTTACCATATACATATTTTTAAATTATTACCCTGAAAATAGTAGATTAAGACTAAAGGAATTGTAATTTACTGTTTAGCTTTTTTCTTAAATCAGCAAATAGGTATTTGGTAAATTACAATATTGCAGCTTGAATATTTATATTGTGATTATATTTTATTGATTTGAGAATTGAGAATGCTTAAATCACCCCATACATTTCGCAAAACAAGATTAATGAGTAGTGAAATTAAATTATTCCCCTAAAATAGTAGATTGCGACTCAAAAGTTGCAATCTACTTTCATTTCAACAAGCTCGAATTATAACTTTTGATAATAATTACCAAATTATAAAATTTTGTATTTTACGAAGATTTGAATGCTGAATTACAACTTTCTCATTCATTTTATAATAAAATCGGCTTGATTTACTAAAAAAAGGGTTTTCGTAAATTGCAACCTAAAATTTAGCAATTAGTGATTTTTCAATTCTCTCCGTGCACCCACGGAATTTTCTTGAGAGCCCTTTGTGCATCTTTCTGCCTTATTATCTGTATAACAAAATTTATTTGAAGTCGATATCTCTTCTTGTTCTTGAGTTATGGACGATGAAAAAAACGTCACGAACGTACGGACATACGGACGTACAGACATCTTTCCAAAAATCTTATTTATTTCGACTCTAGGGACCTTGAAACGTCAAAAAATGTCAAAATTTTCAATTCGACAAATCGGACCCATTACAATAACTTTCTATGGGAAGTTAAAAATGTCATTTAACGGCTATGATTATAGCACCATGAAATTTTGTTTTTTCTTGTATGTCCTCGCAAATTTCACGAATTCCATCCTTAAGGTCTTGAATCGACAGTGGAGCTCATTTTCACTTCTTCACTTTTTGTTGAATGGGTATGTCAATAAATATATGCAAATGATATATTTGGAGTGATGATAATCCCCAAGTGTAAATTAAGAGATTCACAAAAACTGATTGCTTTAAAAACGATGTTGTCCAGAATGTTACAATCAATGGTGATTCCTATAGAGCCATGATTTCTGACTTTTTCGATCATCAATTAAACAACCATGATTTGCAAGAGCTTTTATTTTTTTAAAGACGGCATAAAATGTCACAAAACTCGTGCCACAATTGATTTTTTTTTTTATATTGTGAGTGCACTAAAGGGGTTATGAATACCCTTATAATGATTGAACACAGTGCAAGCAATTAGGAAAGGCGGATAGGATAAGAAAGGAGAAACCGATGCACATTAGTTTTGAATGTCTGCACATTGTATTGGGTGGGAAATATTGAGCCTGGTAAAGCATTCCACATTCGTTTAGTGCGGCTAAAGAAAGAATCTCTGTACTTAACAGTACGTCCGAAATTAGGGTCAAGGGTAAACTGATGGGCATTCGTAGCAGTACGGGTATAACGGTTGAATTAATTAAGGGGAGGAATACAACTGGCTATTTCAATAGAGCATTGTTTATAAAAATAACGATACAACAATGACAGAATGACAGGCATGAGACCTTGCGGAGGTGTTCAAGAGAAGCAAATGTCTCGGTAAGAGAACGATCTTCAATAATTTTTAGAGCTCTTTTTTTAATTCTATCCACAAGACTCAAATACGTTATTGGGGCACCAGCCCAAATATGAGAGTTAGGTAGCATTCACATGAGCGCGACCAACGAACGACGAATGAATTACAAAATGTGATTTTATATACGTTTAAAGACATATTTGAACACAAAATCTTAACAAAACGATAGCAATATAGTTTCTATTTGATTTATGATGCATACTTTTACTTTTCAATATCATTATATTAATAAATTTAAGAAAACAAATTTATTCGTCGAGAACAAAATTCTAGTTGATACGAACTGTCAAACTTTATTCGCGTCCCACATACCATCCACACTGCAACGAATAAATTGATCGCGTTCCACATACCATCCACACTGCAACGAATAAATTGTTCGCGCGCTACATAACCTAAAAGTCAAACTTCATTCGCGACGAATTAAAAACTCTCATGTGAAAGAAATGTCAAAATCTGCGAATATTCGTTCATTCATTGGTCGTTGGTCGTGCTCATGTGAATAATGCTTTATACTCAAGTTTTGGACGAATAAAAGTTTTGTAAATTACAGCCAGATCAGAAGGGGTAAAAAACTTCTTGCATCGTCGGAGAAAACCTAAACACTAAGCAGCATTTTTGGCGATGTCAAATATGTGATCACTCCACAACAAGTGGTTTGTGATGCACATACCTAGGGCTGATAGTTGTTCAGTCTCCTCGATGCAAGTGCCTCTCATTGAAAGTGGCATTGGGGAGGGTTACGCTTTTGCGACAGTAGACATCATTGAGTTTTCGAAGCATTGAATTCTACACGGTTTTTGATTCCCCATTGAACAATGCTGTCAAGATCAGAATTTAATGAGCTTATCATACGCTGCCGTTTAAGTTCCACATCTGAAGACCAAGGATAAGGATCTAAAAACGAATATGACAAGTTGAGGGTACTGTTGTCAGCGAAACAATTAATTGAAGGAAATGTTTGGTAACCGAAAAGTTTCACTTTATGGACCCGTGAATTGACCTCCAAGATCGTATGATTTCACGTGGTTTGAATATTTCCTTTGGGAATGTGTTGAATTGGTAGTCTACGCCAATAAGCCCAAAGCGATTGACAACTTGGAGGACAACATTCGTGTCGTTATTGCCAATATACGGCTACAAATGTTAAAAAAAAAAAACTCTTGAGTTTTGGTAAACCACCTTCAAGGCCAGCAATAGTGACATTTACTGAAAAAATTTAAGCTGTTGTGACAAATTAGTGATGAGGAAAATCAAAATCGTGTTCATTGCTAAAGAACGGTTGGGAAAGGTGCTGTTGTAGCCAGTAATTTTGACGAAAACCCTGATTTGTCGTTTTATCTGCAATCTTTAGATCTTAGGCATTTCACATACGACATTATACCGTATTTTGCATAAAGGCTTATTTTTTAGAACTTTGGAAGGTCAGTTAACACGGTCCATTACCAGTATCGTCGTATTTTTGATAGTTGGGTCCTTGAAGTACATCAAAAAACCATCTCTACACCAAATTTTGCGCTCGGAAAATCCAAGCATGTAGTTATTGAATAGCCTGTCCATCCAAATCTTCAACGTGAGGGCATTGAAAAAAAGTTGATGTCGACGACGTATATGTTCAACAAGACAGCGTTACGAGCTCCTCAATAAAAATCTCAATTTTACAAGAAAAGTTTAATCACCGTCTTATTTTTCTAATAGGTGATCACACTAATTTAACCACTAAAATATTTGCATTTAACACATTTTTTCTATGGCCACGTGAAAAAAAGGGTTTTTTTTAGGGGTATTGAACTTTGAAATGGAAAAAACAGATGTTTTCTTAAATTCCCATGAAATTTACTTTATTCGAAAGATAATCTTCTGGAATTTTAATTTACATATGATTTCTGGCATATGACCGCCATGTTTTTTGTAGATAATAATTTGGATCAATTATTCTGATGCATGTTTTTCCAATTATCTTCTTTTGACAGCCAAATTTAAAAATATTCAAACTTACTTATCGTGTTTTTTTCTTTCAAAGTCTTTAACCAATACCCTCAAGACATTTGCTAACTAACTAATAACACCAATTTGTCAATTTCGCATATACTTCGCATATTATTATTATTTTTATAATCCTTCGTCAAACCTTCAGCAAAGTAAAAATGCGAATTTTTTGTGTACATGCACATTGCCATTTCAATTATCTATTAAAATTAAATAGTTTTTAAAAAGTTGCTTCAAGCCGTAATATTGTAGCAGCTACTGGACTATAATTGCTTATCATTAAGTAACGCCTTACTTCTCTTATACCCGTTTTTTGGAGAGATATTTGACTAATTTTTATTTAACTCCTCAAAATAAAGAAAAAAGAAAAACGTCAAATATCACTCCGGTCAGTAGACTTAATGACAATTTAATGGTCCATCATTTAAATTCAAGAAACCGTTTTCTTTTGCATCACATTGGCAACTGGTGGAATTTAAATTGGAACAATTTTCTATCACACTCACCAACCGACTGATCGACCGACACGAGTGCGGGTGGGGCGGTGGCGGAATTTGAGCAGTACAATACATCAGCTTTTCTTGTGGTCCGCCGAGCCGCTGCCGTCGATAAATCATTGAAATTAATTTTATTTAGCAAATAAAAATCACATCTCTTATGCAAATCGTAAAAGACACACATTCATTACAATTACTTCATCCCGTGGTTGGTTGATTCCTTCGTCCGTCCGTCCGCTCGTTCGTTCGTTTGTTGATTATTATATTGCAAGTCACATCTGGAACTATAATCTGTAAATATTTTCATTTTCATTTTCATTTTGGTCGCGCCACATTTCCTCGGCCCAACAACAACAACAACAACGATCTGACGTTATGCTCTATACTTACGACAGATATGTGTCTCATATAGTTTGGTCATTATGTCAGTAAGCGCAAGCTCGATTGACCGACCGTGCATGATGTGTATTTAGTTATGAGACGATCTAACCTTGGACTATTGCATCCCATTGCTCATAGTAGCTTTTTTAATGTCTTTCCTGTCCCATAGTAGCAGCAGCAGCAGCAGCAACAGCACAGCAACAATTTCTGGCCATGTTTCCCTCGACCTCTTCGGATGGTGTTCTTTTGAGGCATATGTCAGCATGAATGGAACGGCTAAAAGATACATTTACATTCATTATATTAATGCCTCAGTACTTGCCCCCTCCTCCCCCTCCACATGAAAAGGGAAACTCACGATAAAAAATTTAAACAATTGTCCCGCGTTTCATCGAGAAAAAAAAACTTAAACCGACAAAACTAAATCAAAGACGAAGAGAAACAAATACAGAGACAGAGTCAGACTTCAGGGCACTCTAAGATAGATACTCTAAGCTGGCCTATAAGTATATACACTGAGAATGGCACGCGTTCGCACTTGTATTAGTAAACAGCGGACTTGATGCTGGCTTGCTGACGCTTAGCTGAGCTTGAGCCATTGAGGCTGGCTGACCCAAAGAGAGTGAGTGAATAAACTCAACGAGTGTTGTATTGTTGCAAAAACAAACTACTAACAAAACCAACAACAACTAAAGCAACGGTAACAGTTTAATAACAAATTGTGTGTGTTTTTATGTATTTTTTTTTTTGGTATTTCCTCTTGAGCTCAGAGGCCAAGGGAGGTGGTGGTGGTGGTGGTGGTGTTGGCAGTAGTGCTGTAGAAGCAGCAACAACAGCATTGTGCACAAGTTAACACAATTGGTATGCCACACACTCCAGAGTATCACTATGCTCGGGTGGAGTCAACTATATAAGAGGCTTCCTTCTGGGTTCTAGTTATCAGTTAAACAGAGTCAATCGACGCGGTTAATTCGTTAACAAAACAACACACCAAACACTCCAAGTTCCCTCTTTTATTTAAATATTAAAATGGCTTTCTTCAAAGTGAGTGTTGATGATGATGGATTTCAATTTCAATTTTAATTTAAATTAAATTTTTGTTGTTTTGTTTTTTTTTTGTTTTTTGGTTGTTTTAAGTGAAAAGTGAAAATAAAATTAAAATTTGTTTTTAATTTTAGTCCTTAGTTTGCTTGGCTATCATGGGCGCTGCATCTGCTGGTTTATTGCACGGTGGTGCTGGATTAGGACACGGTGGAGCAATTTATGCTAGTGCACCAGCTGTTTATGCTGCTGCACCAGTAGCATATGCTGGAGCTGGACACGATCATGATAATGTGGATTACTATGTAAGTAAAACATAAAACATAAAACATGATTTTATAATAATCGTGAGCACGAAAATTCGAAATCAGTTTTAAATTCACATTAAAAACAAAAGAGTTGAGGTTCAAACCATATTTGTTGTATATTTTCTCGCATGAAATGTGCCCGATATACATATCTTTCTAAATCTTCCACTTTTGTTGGAAATTGCACAATTTTAAAGAATTTAAAATTCTGGTTATGGATGAATAACAAAGAACATAAAATTGATATGATTCATTCATGTTTTGTCAGTTTTGGAGCATTTAAAATTTAAAAAAGGCATTTTTGTCTCGTGTTTTGCTGCTAGTTTTTTTCTAAAACTAATTTTTTTAAATCATATTTAAACATCTCAAACATTATTTACGACAAACAACGATATTTCGGTAAATAGAAGAACTAAACAAAAGAGTTGATAAACGAACTTTATTTTTTCAATCAACTTAATTTTAATGAAATTTAAAAAAATGGTTATTCTTTTAAAATATGGTATTTTCCGACCTCAGAAACATTTCGAAAATATTTGCATTGAATTTGCGATGCAAGTTTCATAAAAAGCAATAGAAAAAGACATTTTTTGTATCCTATACTTCCCACAAAAACCCCACAAATTGTCCGATTAAGTCGTCAACTACAAAAGAAAAATACAAAGTATCGTTAATGAATTTATTATTAATAATTTATTAATTCAAAAGCAATAACATTTTTCACCTAGTTGCATGCAATAAATTGATGAAGCTTGAAATGATTTTCCCAATACTTAAGTTCAGTTCAGTTGGTTTCATTTAAATTCTTCTTTCTGTTGTAAGAGCATTCCATGAATCATAATTCAACTTAAAATGAAAGAGCTGAGCTAAAAACTTAAAATTCAAAATTCAAAAAATTCAATTTTCTTGTTAAAAGCAGCAGCTTCCTACTTTTCTTCCTCCTTAGCTGAGAAATCAGTGCAAAATTACAATCATTTCCCATAAGGAAATATTATATTGTTGTTGGGTGTGTGATTTTATTAATCAATCATCAGAATCTTGAATGCCAATATAAAGCAACAAAGCTCGAAAAAAATGCCTTATGCATTCTCAACAATCCACTTTTGCAACACCAATTGCACAACAATCGTTATAGCCTCCTTTCTCATAGACAAGCTATACACAAGACTTACAAACAAAATACAATAATCAAACACGCAATTTGCTCTTTGTATATTATATCGCCATCATTTCAAACAACAACAGTTAATTACCGTCTCAGAGCAATTGCATATTCACGTCAGAATCACTTTCAACAGTCTCAAAACTCAACTTAACTTAATTCAAGTATTTAACCGACATTTCAAACGAGAGCAACATAAAAACGTAAGAAACCAAACTCCGGACATGTCGCACGGTACGGTACGCTATGAGTAAAGAGAAGCAATGCAACAACAAAAACAAAAGTGAACGTCCTTGCCAAAGCCTGAGGCGATACAATTATTATTCTATGTTATTTTTATACTTTGCTCTGCTCGACTCGGCTCGTGAGAACCACTTTGTGAGTCAGATTTAGCCGTCTTTGTTACCATTCTCAGGCTGTGTCATGAGAAAAGGTGACTCCGTTGCATCGACTCGGCGGCGGCGGCGCTGCGCTGTCAAATTATAGTACGACACGAATATTAATTAGAGTAACCATAGGTACTCATTTCATTCATTCAATTCAGCACCTACCAACCTACATAATATAAAGAGTGCTCTTTAGGTGCGCCACTGTCGCGCCATCGTGATGCCATGTGATGGCGATGATGGTAACCATATCAAGGCCCTTCTCTCGATTAACCTAAACACCTTTGGTTTTTTTTTTTATTCTATTTGCAGTCACACCCCAAATACTCGTACAACTATGGAGTGTCTGATTCCCACACCGGAGATGTTAAGTCCCAGCACGAAGTCCGTGACGGAGATGTAGTGAAGGGACAATACTCCTTGGTTGAACCCGATGGTTCTGTGCGCACCGTTGACTACACCGCCGATGATCACAATGGCTTCAACGCAGTCGTCACCAAGAGCGGACCCAGTGTACATGCTGCTCCAGCTCCAGTCATCGCCCATGCCGCTCCAGCTGTCTACCATTCCGCACCCCTTGTCGCTGCTCCAGCTCACTACGGTTCAGTAGCTCACCATGTTCCAAATGCCTACGGACATGCTGCCTATGGTGGTCATGGATCTGTTGCCCATTACTAAAGTTTTAGTTCCAAGGGAAAGCAGCTATGACTCGTGGATGGATGAAAGGACCAGAAACAACAAAACCCGACTCTGACTCTTCAAAGACTCTCTCTTATATACTCAATCTCTCTTAGTCAATGCTCTTTGTCTTCTATATAAAACAAATTATGATTTAATTGTAAATTGTAATGTGTAAGCTTTAATGTCGATATACTCTCTGAACTGTATACTCTTGTAAATAGCTTTAGATCTCTTGCCCCTGATTCTTCATTATTATATCACTTAAATCCTTCTTAAATAATTAATTATTCTATACTTGTCGGTTCGGAACTTGACCCACCAGCCACCACTCACTCGCCTCCCCACAATCTCTCATTGCTCTCTCATCTCAACCGCATAGAAAAAAAGAAAAAGAAAAGAAGAATTTATATAACGACCCTCATTGCCAATGTTAACGAATTTTGTGTTTGATCCCTATAAATATATTTAATTATTATTTTTTTTTTATATTTATGAGTTAATTATTTTATTTTTTTATTTTGTATAAAAAATAATAAAATATAGCAAATAATAAAATGTATTGAAAAAATAAACTTATTTGTTTTTGATTTGATGTTGTTCACATGAATTAGATTGTATGATTGGTCACGATTTGACATTTATTAACCTAAGAATCAATCAATTAATTAATTGCTGTGATGCCATTTAACATTGTAAGAGTAAGTATATGTATGTATATCTTATGTTATTATAGTTTATTATCAAAGTTTACAGTTATTGCAAAAATTTTCTAATTTATTAAATGGATTTGTAAAGCGGATGCAGTTAATTAACATTATAGTAATCATTTTGTCATAGTAACTGGTTTTTTGTAATAAATCAATTTGAAGTTTTATTATGGAAATATTTTACGGTTTATTGTTTGTTTATTTTATTTTTGTAAATCATATTCAACAGTAGAATTTACAAAAGAAATGTGCGTATTTTGAAAGTATTGAATATTCAATGAGTTTGTGTGTGATTTTCAATGAAATTTCATTACAATGGGATTTGATTCGATTTAACAAATAAATGAAACGAAGTGAGATAATTTATTCAAAATGTTATTAATTACTATTTGTTTTGTTTAAGTGTCGAGAGTATAGTATTGTGTTACAAAATATCAGATTTCTAATTGTGGGTAGAAAATAAAATTAATGTTTTTTTCTCAAGGTTGTTAATTAGCTGTGCTTACATATTTTATAAATTAATATTGAAATTTAGATATGAATAATAATTCTATGTACTTGAATATCACAGCATAGATAAATAGAGGACAATTCAAATAAGGACATTTCGGTATTATTCATGAGGCAAAAATTCTGAATCTACAGGAATTTATAAATAACAATAATTATTAGTAGTGTTAAGCATAGAGCCAGGCATTGTAAATCATCACTCTATGAAATATCAACAAAATGGCTCTATTAAATGGTTCTATTTTATTTAGTCAGTTAACACAGTTTAAACAGAAAATTTCAAAACTATAAAACTGGTTGAAGTCAAAATACTGCATTGGTCATAGTATTGTGTGTCAAGATTCTGACTATAAAATTCTATATGAACAAAATAATGTATAGTCAAATTTCTGTACCACAAAATTCTGTGATTCAAAACGCTTTAAATAGGTTAATAAAGACAAACCATTTTGATAAATTAGAAAAGCTCGCGTCATTTGATTATTTACAGTATAATTTGAAGTACAGATTTTTTTTTAAAAATAAGGTAATATTTTTTTAAAAAATAAGGTAATTCAACAATATAACAATAAAATAACCATATTTTAGCAAAATATTTTAAGACTGTGACATTTACCTTTGAATAAATTTTATTTATTTATTTACAGTATTAAGTGTAATGTAAAATTACAAATAATATATATTATGAATACAAATGAATTGTGTGTTTCTAAAGAGTTGCTAGTTTTTAAACATTAAGTGACTTTTGATAAACATATGAATGTTTTGACAATTTTTTTTTTGTTTTTTCTTTTCGATAGTGTCTTTCTAAATTTGTTACATGCGTTTCATATTGATTAGCATTTAAAGGGTGGTTAAATTTGTAGGGCCGATGTTGATTTTAAATAAAACACAATTATTAAAGAAATGTTTGCCATTTCTTTTCATTATGATAATATTGAAATTAGTTCAATTATGTATGAAACAAAATATTGGCCAAATGGCCACCGCGACCTAATATTATAAAGCTGAAAAGTATGTTTGTTTGTTTGTTTGAACCTGCTTATCTCAGAAACTACTGGTCTGATTTGAAATATTCTTTCAGTGTAATAAAGCCTATTTGTTGAGAAAGTCTGAAGGCAATATAACAACACGTTAAGACTAATACAAGAGAAGCACCAATTAATAATTTTTCAGAATCGGGATTTTATTTTCCCTTTTGAGAGTTTCTACTACGTGCACTGTTCCCCTTTAATCGTTCTAAAAGAAAGTCCGCGACTGCATAAGTAATATCTTTTCAAGTTGGCTATAACCTTTTTTATGCTTACCAATTTTGTTCGAATGTAAAGCATGCAAGTACGCCGCGGGGCACAGCAAGTCTTTTATATGTCTTTTTATTGAATTATAGTATAACGTTATTTGTTCTGATTTTTATAAAATCAAAAATGTACTTTTTAAGGATTCAGTGTTTTGATCATACGGAATATTGGTGTGCAGATTTATAAGTTTGCAGTGTTTTGAAATACATAATTGAAGTCATACAGCATTATGACCAAATATAATCAAGTAATAATTTTTATAAATCAAAAAAATACCCAAATTTAATGCAAGGGGTTTGATGTTCGTGGTATTAAACGATTTCTAACCGACTGGTATTATTTGGTGATGCTGAACTTAATAGAAATCCAAAAATAAATCTTTTAAATATTAATGTAAAAGCATAGTGTGTAGGAGTGCGTAAAATCCAAATACATTACAACTTTGGAATTAAAAAATGTTCATATTCGTCACCTGAGAACTGTTTTGCTCTACGGAACATTATTGGTGTTTTTATAAAGGCATATTACTTCGAAAATACCAAGAAAATTTATTATATTTTTAATTTTATTCAATCAATTTGTTAGAGTATTTCCCAAACCTTTAAGTTTAAATTTTTTATATTTGGCCTAAATTCTACATTTTGGAATAAAAAATTTCGAAGGTTTTGGATATGTGAAATGGGATATAAAAAGGTGGGTATGGAAAACAAAAATTCTATTATTTTTTTCGCGATCAGTAAACCATTAAAAATACACCAAAGTAAATTAATTAAATATGTCAAAAAATAAGTTGTTTGACAAAATACTTTTAAAACTAAGGACTTCAGATTCTACTGACCGCGTAAATTAAATTACAGATTTATACATTATTTTTGAATGCACTCTGGACCTCCAAATCTTGTCTGCGAAACAAAGCCATTTTCAGGCAAAGTTTACGTATTTTTCGAAAGTGAAAGCACCTTTTTGCATCACGTATGCTTCATCAGTCACTGACTACACAAATTGTGGTATTTTGGGATATCAAATTTATTTATCTCTATTCGTAAGTACTTACTTTTCAAATATTGGAAATTTGTAATTTATTTATAAAGTCTTGTATATAATAGTATATCTTTGAAATAAGGAATATTAAATCCAATACCATACCATAATTTCAAAAAAACCGTTTGTTGAGTCTTAAAAAAATGCCCAAAATCAAGCAACACTTTTTTTGCACTCTATGCGTTTCTTGTCTTAAAATTACTCTTGCATACCAGTAGGCTATGAGGAGTTTTTAACATTTTTGAAGTCTAGTTTGAAAGGTAAACATGATCGTGTAAAGCATTTTGTTTCTTTGAAATAAAATAATATATAACTTGCATGCAAAAGCTTTTGTATTCAGATTGTAAAAAAATTTATAATAATTAAATGCAATTTACTTTTGGTGATGCCACAGATCGAGTATAACCAGGGCATAGCTTAACTTAATTATTTGAATGTTTCTTAATTTAATTTTATTGGCATTTATTGCATTCCATCAATTAGGAATAATACATACTAGTAGTTATGGTTAGTAAACCTCTGTTAAATCCATACAAAAGCGTTGATAGTTGTTAAAGATCCAATTGTTATAATAAAGCGAATACATAAATTGTGCCCTTCATGCTTCTTAATTCCTTAAAGTATTCAGAATTTCCTACAAAGAAAGTTTTGAAAAAAAATAGTGATAAGGGTCAACGCATTTATGTAAAAAAAAATTGCAAGGTGGAGTAATTAGTGTTTTTGTCAAAAAATCTCTAAAGTAGAACATTTTATCAAGAAATAATACATACAACATTTCCATATAAGAACAACATTTCTTTCCATTTCAAATTTATCAGATTTATGTAGATTACTTAAAAAATAAATATACAGTGACTCCCACGACTAATCGGACAAAAAAATGTAAATTTTCGTAATTTTTCCAAAAAATGTATAAAAGTAGTAGAATTTAACTATAATTTTAAAACATATTTAAATTCGAATTAAGTTTAAATAAAAAAAATGTAAAAAATATTATTTAGCAAATAAATTAAAAAAAAAACTTCTTAATTTAACGTCTCACACATAATCGGACACTAGCAGTTTTTGCACTGTAGAAGATCTGTAACAGTATTTTTCACGTCAAATTATAATGTTATTACTAACCTTATTGTATTACGGAAGACTTTTACTTACATTTAAAGTAGTTTCTTGCTCTACGTCGATATGACACCAAAAGGAGAACAAACGTCTTTGGAAATTCGAAAAATGGTTTTGTTGCATAGCCAGGACAATTTATTTTTTTCACAATTTAAAAACGAAAATAGAGTTCATGTTAGCAGTAAAGTAAAAGGAAATAAGCAGAAGACGTACGATGAGAAGTTTCTTTTTAGGCTAATCAACTAAAATTCCTTCTTATCTTCGGAATCTCTAAAGATTTTTTTTTTAAAAAGACCACAAGTAAAGAAGTCAGCAATGAAACCATCAGAAGAAGAAGCATCACCATCGAAGTATTGACCAAAATGGATGTACAGTGTATTAAAAGTTATACACCAGTGAAAAAATACAAATCAAAGACTTTAGTTTGCTAATGAACATATAACAGAGAATAAGTATTCTTGGAATAAGGCTGAACTACATATTTTTGTTAGTTAACCATTAGAAATAAGAAAATATTATAAATTAGGTTTTGTTCACGGACGGAAGCAAATTTAACCTTAAAGGTTCAGATGTTCATAAGCCTACCCGGGTTGGTTGATTAAGGTATGACGACATTGGGCATATTTTGGTGATCGAAACTAACATTTTGTGGAGGGTAAAATGTATCAAATGACTAACGTCAATATTTTGAAACAACATTTGTGGTCCAGTGTCAGTTAACTTGAAATACAAGACAATTTTATCTTCCACTAGGACAACTACTCAAAGCACACATCTTGTACAGCAAGGTCGTGGTTATTGTATAAATGCCCCTAAGGTTCTTAAAACACAAAAAAAGTCACCTGACCTAAATGCAATTGAGAACATTATAGATGAACTGGGACGTCGAGTTGCTTAAAAGAACTTAAGAAACATTGAGGACCTTAAAACGGGCCTTCAAGAGGAATGGCAACAAAAATAAGTCATAAAGTACATACATGTTAAAAAATTGTTTCTTCAATATCTCAACGCTTTGAGAAAGCGATTAAATCAAAAGGATTCGCAACTAAGTAATAAATATTAAGTGCCCGATTATGTGAGAGGTGTTAAATTATTGAGTTCCTTTTGTTTTTAATATTAATTTCCTGTTTAATGGCTGAAATTGTAATTTTGGCTTATTTAAAACAAAAATGTGTTTAAATGTAACATAAAATGATTGAAATATTTAACACTTTTTTCCATACATTTTCTTGGAGGAAATGCATTGCGAAAATTTATATTTCATGTATCGTGGGAGCCATAATTTGTGTTTCCGTTCATTGAAAAATCAAACTGTGACATTTTTGACGCATAACATTTAAATGTTTCAAGGTAAACAAAAAGTTATGATCACATATTTGAATGTATATTTGTTTTCGAATTAATGTTTCAAACAATTATATCCTTCTACAGGCTACTTAAATTAAAAATATAAAAATAGGCTAGTATGCGACTCACACTGATAACCTATTACTGGAGACTTTTAAACTATTGGCGAAAATTTTGTAACGATTTATTAAATTGTTAAAGTCATATTAAGCAATAAACTAAGCTTAAAAGATGATTTGCCTAATTTTTAACGATTTTAACATCTAACTGTCTTTTAACAATTTGCTTAAATTTTAGCAATTTGCTAAATCCATATCACATCTTCACAATTATTTTTATAAGAAGAGTGGATGGAATGGTCCAGTCAACAGTTGGGAATTCCAATTAACAGAATCGTTTAAGCATATTTGTTTGGTTTATTTTCACGAACTGTAACTTATTAGACATGGTTGGATGCTGGTTTTTAAATAAAAGCCAATTAGAAAAAGGAAAAGAAAAAGAAACGTTTTAGATCTTGGACTCCCTTAGTTATTTGCTAAATATTTAGAAAATTCCTAAATTGTAAATTGTTAAAGCCTTAACAATATGTTGTATACAATTTTGCGCCATTATTTTTTGTAGGAAGCCAAAGTGTCATTTAAGGAAAATTTGAAAACAATTCTTTAAACTATTTCCTGCCGAGGTATTTGAGACGTACAAAGTTGCAGCTTTAAAATATTTTTGACAAATTTGTTTGATATCTTTTTTTGAGATATGTTGCACGAGAAAGGTACACTAAACGTACGGACTCTCCAGGAATCATTGTTTTCGATTTAGGGACGTAAAACGTCAATTGGAAAAATGGATATAGGTAAATAAGTAACAGAAAATTAAAAATGTATTAAATATTTTAGTCTCCAACTCTTTTAAACATTCAATATCCTTCATCGATTCATTTCATCAAAAGAAAAGTTCTGCCTTAAATTTCTTACATTTGCTTACAAGAAAAATCGTATTTTATTTTATAAGAATTTCAAATGTAGTTTTAAGCGTTTTCAGACAACTTAATTATAAAAACAAATAAATTTAACCTACAGCATAAAGTCTTTTCCCAAATTTCATCATTATCAATCTTTTTACTATAACATACAGTTTACAAATATCAACAATACATTTACTTTAATTTTGCAAAAGGAAGAATTGTTTGAAGAACTTAAAAATGTATATTTTCACTTTTGAGCAATTTCTATTAACATTTTACAATAACTACAAACTTGAGGTTAGGTACTTTTCATTAAAAAGCTCCAACATTTAACAAATAATTTCCAGATGATTATTTAAATTAAAAACGTTTTCTGTTTTTTTTTTTTGAAGATTTTGTATTATGCAAACTTTTTCCCTACTTTTATACATACATATATCATGAAACATTTAAAGCTTTAAATGAAAACAAAATGATATTTTCTATCAAACCTTGTCTTCATTTTTATACTGCATTGAAAGGATCTTGTTTTTTGGTTGATTGGATGATTTCCTTTCTAGAAACTTATGACATAGGAATCGTTGTATTTCCAACTTTTGTTTTTAAATTATTTTTGGTCATAAAAATCAAATATTTCATTAAACCCTTTGATGATAATTTTGTCTGGAAAATTCTTTTGAATCTTTCGCAATCAAAAAATATCAAATAAAACTTCACGATGCGGTTTGTGCTGAATTAAAAAATGCATAAAAAAAAACAATACCCACCTAAGTTTTCTATTAATCCCAAAGTCCAAGATCAAATTCCGCCTCAAAACAAACAATCAT
This sequence comes from Eupeodes luniger, assembly GCA_951509635.1. Lineage (NCBI taxonomy): Eukaryota > Metazoa > Arthropoda > Insecta > Diptera > Syrphidae > Eupeodes > Eupeodes luniger. The sequence goes on from OX608074.1 coordinate 5,793,999, forward strand.
CTAGCTCTAGCTCTAGCCTCTGGCTGCTGCTCCGCATCCATTATGATGTGCCTAGAGAGTGCTTAAATCAAATCGCGCGCGCGCCTTTTGTCTCAGTTCTCATAGATTTTTATTATATTTTGCGCGACATAAATTGTGGCAATAATTGTGGTTTTGCAAACATTGAACTGATTCTTTTTCTGTGTTTTAAGTTCATGCACTGTAGTTTTGAAGTCATAGTGGCTATAAAACGAGTTGTTTTCTTTCTTCTAATGCCTCTGATTGCATTGTAATTAAGTTAATTAGTCCTAGACATTATTTTTTTGTTGTTGTTTTAATTTGTCTGAGGTGCAAAATGAGTTCAGTCGAAAATGAATAAATCAACTTAAGGAAAACTTCTATAAGTTGCAACTATAAATTATTTGCAAAAAATAAGAAATGTAAGAGATTCCAAAGGGGCAGAATGTTTGAAGCCAAGTTCAAAAAGCTTCTTTACCTTATAAGTATTTACTTTAGATATTTAATTTAAATTACTTAGAAGATAAGTCCTAATTCTTATGCCTTCTCGTTGTAAGATTCACTTTCAATCTGAAGTTTGTTTTTGTTTTAAATCTTTATTTATATATTCTTCGTCACTATGAAGACTCTGAAGACCCTTTGACAATCTTGTTTTACTTCAAATTGATGTAGCAATAAGCTATTAACTGGGATATTAAGATATCGCCGTGAAGCAATCGTGTTGCCATCTTCCTCCTAATGTCATGTTAAGCTCTGCAAATGATGAGAAATACCTTTAAAATAATATGTAGCTTGTAGATACATCTTCTGGATCACTATAAAAATAATAATTGTTATGGTTTTACAACTCAAATATGATGGAGTCATTATTCATGCAGACTCTGCAACTTAGTCTCACATCAAACATCGATCGTACCATAGAGGCTGCGGAGGGCGGTGAGGTATCTTAATAGGTTACTAGATGGAGCATTGTTTTTGTTGGATTTGTTGGAAAATTGTGAAAATCTCAAGAAAAACACAACACAACACAACCAAGTTTTTCTCCTACAATTAAACTGTTTGGTTCAATATGATTCAGACAGATGGTGCTCAAATATATTATTACGTAATTTTTCAAAGGGCTGGTCGTGTTTTTGTTGTTGTGGTTTTCTAAAGCATCACTCCTCATATAAATTTCCTCAATTTGACGTCATTTTTAGTTTGACCATTAAACAAACAAAACAAAAGTGCTGCGGTGATCGGTTCGATGCTGCTGCTGCTAATGCTGATCAAAGACAATAAATTGTTGACCATTTAACTATCAGATAAATCTAACAAAAAAACAAAAACGAACAGCAATAATTAAGATAGCGAAATTGAGTTAATTATAACAACCGCAACCGTCATAGTCATACACATTGTACAGAACACATAACGTGAGTTGAATTAGACTTTGAATAATTTTGTACAATTAGTTTTGATTCGATGATTATAAACATTAAACTTTGTTAATGAAAACAAAGTAGAACTATATAAGAGAACAATATTTTTAATCTTCCGGATCACACAGTCTAAGTGAATATAATATGGTCAATGGTCATGGGGTATCGTCCTTCAGAAAGGTCTCTGTGTATTTTTTAATTGTTTTTTAAAAGAGACAGCATACTCGTATATGTCTTTAGATATCTTGAAGATACATTTTAAATAAACAATCGAAAGTGATTTAGAGTTAATTTACATATTTACGATGAAATTCTTTTTCTCGTTTGTACTAATTTTTCATTCAAGCCTAGAACAATAATTTGTTTTTTTTTTTTTGAAATTTTAGGTGATTTTGTTTAATGGTTTATTTGTAGAGCGGAAATTACGAACTGAACCGTGGAATGAGTTAGGTTAGGTTTTGATTTATGAATTTTATTTATTGTATAGACTTTTAATTCCGCATAGGTATTTTTGTTTTTGGACACGCATAACTCTGAGGCCTACTTAAAAAATTTTCTTTGTTTTGTTCTTTCTAGATTTACAGAAACTAATATTGCAGTATTTCAGTCCATCAGTTCTTCTAATAATACGATAAGCTTTTCGTAAGATCGTTTAGCGAGACCAATCTTTGTCAAGACCAATAGAACAACATTAAGACTAATAGAACAGTAATTCCCCCTTAAAAGATTCTGATCTACAAAATGACGTGGCATTTGTTCTTTAATTCGTTTCAAATGAACACCTTCTTAAATTAGTGGTTGGAAGACTTGAACTTTTTTTGGAACCACAAATACTTTATGTAGGATTTTTTCGACTAACAGAAATAGTCACTGTTTAGTTAACAGAAAGAAATTTTTAAAGCAAACCCAAAATTTGAGCTCAATAATTTACACTAACTAATTTGACTGACATCTCGAAGATGTTATTTTTCTAATTAATGACATTTTTCTTGAATTATCCATTATTTAAAAACTAAATATTTCTTGCTATATTTTAAAAACATATTTGGGGGTATTCATAGAGAATTACTAAAGTCGTGATTTCTTGATCTATAGTTTAGGGCTTGTTGTTTGAATGAACACAGCTCTTATTCATAGTCGATTTTCCTGCTGTGTTTAGTAAAGCCCCAGTTTAAGGTTGTATTCTACTACAATTTTACTTCAAATGACAAGTTAAAGCAAACAAATACTTTTTTTTTTTTATTTTTAAGTTTTTTGTATTGAACATATATTTTTTATCTTTATGCAGATTGGAATTTTTGCTTTCAGTTTCAGTTTTTATTTTTATTTTTATTTTGCTAGTCTGTTTTTCTTTTTTGTCAAATAAGTGTTATTTATTTCAGTGTTATTTATTGAATTGTTTTATGTAAAACTGTAAAAAAGTATGTTTATTTATTTATTGATTTACATTCAAAATCTAATATAATTATTGTATTTCATAAGGTTTAATGAAATTCAAAACCCCTGATGATGCCGGAAAACAACCAGAGAAACGTTGGGAAAAGAATGGATTAACTTTTTATTTGATTGCATTCATTTTTCTTTGAACATCAAGCCCAAAAATTCCACTCTGCAAACAAATACTGTTATATTTTCAAACTTGTTATTTTGTGCTCTCATTCCTCGAATTGGTTGTCGAAAAAAGTAAGTAAAACAAAACTATGTAATAAAAATAAAAAACAACTAACAACGTTCTATAATATTTTAAATGAACAACAAGGAAAATATAAAACCCGATAGACAGGAAAACTGGTCGCAGTGAGAGAAGGAACTTTTGGGGGAACTGATTCGCCGGCACATTAACATTGTCGACGATAAAAAAAATGATTTTAAGATGATAATGAAAAAAAAAGCATCTTGGTCCAATATCGACACCAATATGAGGGCCGCTGTACAAAAATTGAAGGAGCAGTAGCATCGGATGAAAGTTGCAGCCAGAAGAAGCAATGCTGGAATGAAGAAGGCTCTGAAAGCCACTGGGAATGTAATTGAAGTTCCGGAACTACCAGAGGAGGATTTAATGTATAAGACATGATAAGGGAAGATTTTAAGGAGGACTCAATTTTGATAGACAGCAACACGGAGGCTTGCGAGATCGAATTTCTAGATGAAAGTGTGCTGTCCATAAAAAATGAACCAGCCCCATAGACGAAGACCGCTATTCGGCATCTATGAAAGAAAACCCCTTGATGTTCCCAACGACCCAACGACCAACTTAGGTGATTGCCAAAAAAACAGCTTTCCAAAAAAAACCTTAAAAGGCCACTAGTCGATGTTCTTTTCCAACGAAGCAAGCAAATTTGTAGCGAAAATTGCCAAAAATAAGAGCTACACCAGCTTAAAATAGAACAAGTAAGAAAACAAATGAGCTACGAAAAAAGTCTTTATGAGAAAGACCTGGAAATAAAGCCTACAATTCTTGAAAGGCAGCGTCTTTTGTTAAAAAAGGAATGGAAACAATTTAAGTACATGCGTATGTGTATGTACATATACATCTTTATTTTTTTTAACTTGTAATTTTAACGTATTTTTTAACTAACTTAACTTACATACATTTATTTCTACTAATTTCATTTCATTCTTTTATTTTTTCTACCAAAAACTTGTACACGTTTTTGTTTTTGTCTTATCAATGTTTTTTTTTTGTTTTTTAGAATAAGACATTTTCGTTTTTTATTTAAATGAATTAGTTTTTATTAAATAGTTTTACGTTGATAAGTTGTGGAGTCTGCGGATTTCTGACCGGAGTAAATAAAACATAAGAAACCCTAGATTGAGCCACAATGTCTACAATTTTGCATTTTGCATCACAAACTATCTAAAAATATACAAATTTATAATTTTTAAAATTATGATTCAGTACATACATACTTGAACATTAAGTTAATAATACCCTTTTCTATTCAGGAAATGTCCTGCAGAAACTTCCCCAACGATCTTAGCCGGACAGTTTATGCGTACGTGTGTGCAATCTATAGTGCCAATCACTCCGGGACATGCGGCTATTTGAAAAAAATCTGATTTTTTCTTCTGGAGTTCCTGACTTGTTGATGGGAATTTTACAAAATTTGGCAACTGTTGTGCCAGTTTTCTTTCAATTTTAGCGATTATTCTGTTAACTGTTGGTTGCGAGATACCATGAAGATCAGCTTAAATACAAATAAGGGATTTATGTATATAGTTATATACTGCTTCAAATTTGTTCTTACCTCACTCTGTTGGACAATTCTACCGAACAATCTAAATGCTGTTAAGACCTGGAGACTGTCAGAAACGGGTAATCCTCTTTTACTTGGTAGTTCTTTAATATTAAGTAAAGTTATAATAAATGTGACTGTTTCTTTATCCAAAGGATATCTTTCGTAGAAATCCTTGTCACTTAATTCAAATGGATTGAACCGTGGTTTGTATATTTTTCTTTTTCTTGGTGGCATATTTTGCAGATCACCAAATAACTCAAACTCCTCTAAGATATCTATATCTTCTTCAATTCCGGTATCAATCAAAATTTTTCTGGACAGCAAGTTTACGTAAAATTTATTTGATATCATTTACTTTTTCAGCTTTTAAATTCACAAACAAAAATCAAATATGACACTTGGCTGTGATAATAACTACACTTGAACTCAGCATTTCCTATGTTTATACTTGAACCACAGGTATAATATAATATATAAATAACCTAAACTCTGGACTTGCTTAGTAACAACTTACCAAGAGCTTAGCAAACATCTTTGAATATACCCCATTGAGTGCTTTCGTAAAAAAAATTCTCCCGAAATATTCCTCATTGACAAGATTTTGAAAAGGCTTTTACATTTGGCCTGCGTTCAAAAAATTATATTTATGCCATTCTTTCTCGATAGTGACGTGGATATGCTTACAAACGCACTCGTACAGTTGCTAGAGTACTTAAAGATCTTAACATTCACAAATCCTCTGGCCCGAATAGTATTTCCGCTATTGTTCTGAAGAGATTTTATTGAACGCTGGCAAAACCATTGCGAAAGCTTTTGTATCTGTCATATTCTACAGGTCTCTTTCCAAATGGATGGAAAACGGCATAAAAGAAGGCGACTCCTCTTCTAACTATCGCACAATTGCACTTACGTCCCTTCTTTCCAAGATCAAGGAAACGCTGATTAATTTTCAGCTTAAGAAATATCTTGGAAAACGAAAGCTTCTTAATGACCTGCAGTATGGTTTTCGTATCAATAGATCCACTGTTGAACTCATGGTTTATCTCACCGAACAGTGGAACAAATCTTTACATCTATTTGGAGAAAGTAAGATTATTGCACTTGATATTTCTGATAGAATTAGGCAGCAAGCTCTCTTATTAAAAATGCGTGCTTTTGGTATTGACGAATCTCTTCTTTGTTAGGTTAGAAATTACGTTTCTGATAAATTCTGATCACAAAACAAACACTGGTATACCCCAGGGCTCCGTTTTGTCTCCGACGCTGTTCCTTATTTTTATAAATGATTTTTTTTCTGAATCCTCTAAACCACTAAATTGTTTCGCTGATGACAGAACCCTAAGCTTTTCATATTCGTTTATAGATTCTCATCCTTGTTCTTCGGATGTGGACTACCAACGGCAGCATATGATAAGTTCATTAAATTCTGATCTTGTCAGCATGGGGAATAAAAAAACGTGTATCCCCCAATGCAAGTACCCGATGGTTACTGGTTAGTACGTTGGACTATCATGCTAGAGGTCATGAGTTCAATCCCTTTCTGTGCCATCTAAAGTTTTTTTTCACGGGTACTGCTTTTTGCGAGGAATTGACAAATTTTCCAAGAGTAATTCTTGTCACAAAAAGTGCTTTCCCAAATAAGCCGCTCGGATTCGGCATAAAACTTTGGGTCCCCTCCATTCCTGACAACATTACTCACACACAGGAATGGCTTTAGTTGTCAACGGACTGTTGCGCCACCTTATTTTTTTTATTTTTATCTCCCAATGCATGGGTGGTACTTGTATCGAGGAGACTGAACAGCTTTCAGTTCTAGGTATGTGCTTGTTGTGGAGTGATCACATATTTGACATTGCCAAAAATGCTGCTAAGTATTTAGGTTTTCTCGGACAATGCAAGAAGTTTTTTACCCCTTCTGATTTGACTATATTTTACAAATCTTTCATTCGTATAAGACTCGAGTATAACTCTCATTTTGGGGATGGTGCTCCAATAACGTACTTCTATCTTCTGGATAGAATTGAAAAAAGAGCTTTAAAAATGAAAGGAGATCGTTCTCTTACCGAGACATTTGCTTCTCTTGAACACCACCGCAATACCTGTCATTATTTTATCGTTTTTTTTTATAAACAATGCTCTAGTGAAATAGCCAGTTTCATTCCTTCCCTTACACAATTCAACCGTAATACCCGTACTGCTAGGAAAGCCCTTCAGTTTACCCTTGAGCCCAATTTCAGACGTACTGTTAAGTACAGGGATTCTTTCTTTAGCCGCACTACACGAATGTGGAATGCTTTACCAGGCTCAATATTTTCAACTCATTACAATGTGCTGACATTCAAACCAATATGCATCGGTATCTCCTTTCTAATTCTATCCTCCTTTCCTAATTGCTAGCACTGTGTTTAATCGTTAAAAGGGTGTTCATAACCCCTTTAGTGCACGCACAATATAAAAAAAATCAATTAAAGTTACGACCAAAGCTCCCTTGAAACATTACGAAAATGGCTAAAATTCAGAAGAAAATTCCATCTTCTCTATTTTTTCGTATAAATATGTGAATGCATTTGAAAATTTAGTAACAAGTTAATGAACCTCTAAAGGTCGATACGCAATCGAATACGAAACCAAAACTCACATTAATATGACAAATGATCGTGCATACATATATGAAAAGTAATTCAAGTAGATTTTGTGGTTACTTCTGAGTTTAAAACAGAAGTAGGAGCTCCATATTAATAACTCACGACTCACTGTCTAACAAATACAAAAATATGTATAAAATAACACACAATATGTCCCCTCCTGCCACAATGTCTAATTACAAGAATTTAATTAGACCATCTGATGGCTATAATTTACTGTTGACCTTGCCTTGCATATTTGTTTTGGGGTTTTTCTTATTCTATTCTGTCTTTAATTTACAAGATTCTCTGGGTTAGGGAAAAGAATAAGTCGTAAAATAAATCAACAAAATTAACACCAAAAGCGTTAAGTTTATGTTGAGAAGTATATTTTCTTAAGCCATTTTTCTTAATAATAAATCAATCATTTAGTTAAGTGAGTGTGAGTTTAAATGCTTTTATTAGTGAATTATGCATAACACGGCTTCATTCAAACCTAAATGACATAATGAGTCTTCTGTTTCGGCTTCAAACATCTTCTTGACAATTCAACAAATGTTTTCGCTATTATATAGATACTTTCGATTTTTCCTAACACGGTCATAACGAGCCTGTCAATTGGCTTTGGCAGTCTGACGCTTTGATTACATGACAATCTGTAAAGGCGCATCTATAAAGGCGTGTCTCTTTCGCATGGGTTACCATTACCATTACCATTACCACTCCACATCACACCTCACCACTGTTCCGTCTGGAAAACATCCAACTAGTATCCGATATACTTCCGAGTTGCGCTTCCAAGTGATGTTTCTTTCGATATCGGTTTTCTTTGGTCTGATGATGGTGAATGTTCCATTGCCATCATCATAATATCACCTCTCCCTTTTCCATCGCCACGCCGCCGACATAGAAGAAAGTGATATATTCATTACACCTGTCATCAAATCAAAGTTAGTTGAGGAGATGTTAATGAAGATAGCAGTTATTGACCGAAGCCAATGCCGCGCTCAATTTACAAAACTATTACATTTTTGGTTCAACGATTTGGGTCAATGCGAGGCCGATGATGGAATTATACTCTCCTTTTCCTCAGATTGGTCAAATCTTAATCTTGCTTCTATAGTACTTAACCATGCATCAGAAATTTTATGAAGGCTAAACTCCTTAGTCCACAGTGATACGAGGCTGTGAAATTTCTTTCAAAAATTATCACATACGAGTGTCTCAGCACAGCGTCAGCGTCACGCACCACATGGGAAATAATGGTAACTCTGGTGTTGTATACAAAAGACCCTCGAAATGAAGGATTTTCCACCAACAGCCAAATGCCTTGCACATGTGAAGTCTTATGACAAATTTCCATGCAAATTTTGTATGTTTTTTTAACACTTTTTTCTTTTGCAAAAACACCCAACCTGATGGAGGAGGAAGTAATGGCACCAATTGTGGTATGCAAAACAGGCGAAAAAATAAACATTTCGTCACGTCCATCTGAAGACATGAAAAAAGAAATAAAAGACAATGGGTTGGAAAAATATCGCTTTGCTGTCGTCATCGCCAAAGAGACAAGAGAATCACTGTAACAGTTTCCGAAAAGATTAACAACCTGCAACGGCCTAAGGCTTGATGGTGCTATTCGGTGAGGCAAACGTCCGTCGCTCGTTGTAGTGGCACAAATAGACGCCTCGAGCAACCATCAGCAGCAGTAAGATCTAGTTGCTACCACTTATGCAGATAAATTGGCAAAATCAACAATGCCAAGATTGGTCTTTTTTGGGAATTTCAGTTTTAACAGATTAAGGTTGCTTCAATTTTGATTTGTGGATTTTTTTAAAATTATTGTCTTTTTGTGTTGTTAAGATTGCCTGCTCTTGCATTTTATTATTGCTATACTAAGATTGAGTAAGGGTGCTAATGTTGTGGTCATTTGAAACCAGTTAGCCAGTTATATTGTTATTTAAATTAATTAACACAACAAAGCTCAATAGACCTATTAATGTGCATATTCAATTGGGTATAACAATACGAATACCAGTTGCAATAAAAAAAGTTGTAAGCCTTAAGCGTATCGAAGATATACAAGTTTGATTAAAGTATGAAATTGGATAACTTATCGCCAAATTCTCATTGAACTTAAACATTTGATTATGTCTCAATTAAGTGCTTATACTTTGTTGGTGTTTTTTTGGTGGGTGGGGAGGTGGGTTTAATGAATGATTTTTGATGCGTAAGTATTGTAAAAGAATGCAATCTTTTGTGAATGAAATCCTTATAAATCTTCATTAAAATTCTACTCACGAATCAGTTCAATGATAGCTATTATTATTGATTTTCATTATTATCATTGAAAATTTGTTTCATTGACAAAAATGTTGCTGATCGAAATTAAGCATTTAGTTTAGGGTTAATCTTGAAAGATAAACTGAAAATAGAAATATACAGAAAATGAAATATCTTCAGTGAAACGATTTTGTTCCAAATTATAAAATTAAAAAACAGCATAATTTTAAAATTTAAAGAGTCAAAATTAACCAAGAGGTTAGATAAAGTATTATTCTTTGTAAACCAAATTCTACAAATCATATGCTTCATTTCGGGTTTACCATAAAATTTCAAAAACTATAATATAGAAAGCGAAAATCTCAAACACAAATATCTAGCATGGAAAAAAAAACTAGAAAAGACAGCGTACAGTCTGAGTCTACAATTATATTGATTTTTTAACAGTTTGACTCAAGGTTTAAATATCTTAGGACTAGATATCAGGAACGAAATTCGATTTATTCTGAATTTTTCAATTGACAAACATTAGCGTTTTATTTATTTCTCAAATAAGTTGTTCGGAATATTAAAGAATTTCAATAAAAACGAGTTTTTAACTCCAAGCTTTTTAGAATAGCAAACTTAGTTTGATTTTTTAACTTTTTGAAAAGAATCTTTATAATTTGAATTAAAAAAAAAACCATATTTTGAAAGTTTTAAGTATTTAAAATTTAAGTTAGAGCTACACTATATTAACATTAGGGTCAAGAAGGTAAGTTGCCGTTGTTTTAAAGCCAATCCAACTGAGGAAAACCGTTGAAATAAGTTCCAGCTAGGTAGGAAGGACTGCAACGCCCATATTCGACGGACCAAATTTTTACATGACCATAAATACGGCAAAAAATATTGCAATGTCCAAAAGGCAGTACAAATTTTTGGTCATTTGTAAAAGACATGAGAAATTCTTCCTCGATGTCAATTTGTTAGCTCTTTAGAGAAAGCTAATCTCTTTGCTAGGCAGTTCACCGCCAATTCAACGCTGGCAGTGAGTGTTATGACTCCGCCTGTCATCGAGCGCGTTAGTGATTCTATGGGGCCAATCTTTTTTCGAACTCGTACTGTGGCGAGATTCTTAAAAGATCTTAACAAACACAAATCCACTGGTCCGGATGGTATCCCCGCTATTGTTCTGAAGAGGTGTTCTTCAATGCTGGCAAAAATACTGCGTAAGCTTTTTCATCTGTCCTACTCTTCAGGTCTCGTTCCGAGCGGATGGAAAACTGCATTTGTGCAATTATCGACCGATTGCACTTTCGTCCCTTTTTTCCAAGGTCATGGAAACGCTGATTAATTATCAGCTCAAGAAATATCTCGAAGATCGAAAGTTTCTTAATGACCGACAGTACGGCTTTCATAGCAATAGGTCCACTGGTGATCTCATGGTTTATCTCACCGAACAGTTAAGCAAATCTTTACATCGCTTTGGAGAAAGTAAAGATTATTGCACTTGATATTTCAAAAGCATTTGATAGGATCAAGCTCTCTTATCAAAAATGCGTGCTTTCGGTTTTCATGAATCCCTGCTTCATTGGATTAGTAATTACCTTTCGGATCGTTCAATACAAGTAGTATTGGATGGTTTCAAGTCTGAAAACCATAAAATAAATGCTGGTGTGCCCCAGGGCTCTGTTCTATCTCCAACACTCTTTCTCATTTTTATTAATGATCTCCTGTCTGCAACTTCTAATCCAATACATTGTTTCGCTGACGATAGTACTCTTAGCTTTTCTTATTCGATTTCAGACTCACATCCCTCTTCTTCGGATGTGGAACTGCAACTACAAAATATGGTAAGCTCATTAAATTCCGACCTAAACAGCATTGTACAATGGGGTATAAAAAACTGCTTGGAATTTAATACTTCAAAATCCAAATGGTTTCTTGTATCGTTAAAGTGAGATATAAGCCCCCTTGTCATTATCCATGGATGGCACTTGCATCGAGGAGACTGAACATCTCGATATTCTCGGTATGTGTATAACCAACCACCTTTTTTGGAACGATCACATACGCGATGTTGCCAAAAATGCCGCAAGATGTTTGGGTTTTCTAAGGCGATGCAAGAAGTTCTTCTCCCCCTCTGATCTGGCTGTTATCTACAAGACTTTATATACGTCCAAAGCTTGGATATAACTCCCATCTTTGGGCTGGTACTCCTGCAACTTACTTAAGCCTCTTGGATAGTATTGAACGTAGAGCATTTAAATTAATAGGTGATAATATCATCATAAGTTCATTTACTTCACTTGAACATTGTCGTAAGGTTTCTTGTCTGAACCTTTTTTACAGTTATTTTAACAGTTTATGCTCCAGTGAAATAGCCAGCTGCATTCCTCTCCTTAAACAGTTCAACCGTAATACTCGCGCATCTAGGAATGCTCATCAGTATACCCTCGAGCCCAATTTCGGTCGTACTGTCAAGTACAGAGATTCTTTCTTTAGCCGTACTACGCGAATGTGGAATTCCTTACCACACTCCGTCTTTCCCAGCTATTGCAATATTCAGGAATTTAAAACCAATATGCACCGACACCTCCTTTCAATCCCTCTCTCCCTTTCCCAGTGCTCACACTGTGTCTACATAATAAAGGGTAGTAATATCCCCTTAAGTGTGCGCTTATTATAAAAAAAAACATAAGAAAGGTTTTCTTTCGTGCAACTTAACGTTTCTCGATTAATTTTCATTCATCATAAGTCATTGGTTTATGCCGACAATCCAGCAACCCTTGAAGCATTGGAATTCAATATTGAAGCAATACTGTTCACTTTTGAGATATCTTAGCTGCGGAGGACATATGCCAGAAATCATACCTCAAAAATAAATGCCGTGAAATTATCTACCAGATTATTATAGTAATATTTTTGATTATTATTTTGTTTTAATATTTAAAATTATCAAGCTCTTATCAAACACAAAATTGTGGAAAGATGTTTTTAAAATTCATTGAAATAATAAAAGTACGTATACGCCCAGTGTACCATTCTTGTAGTAACGATACTAAAATGAGTTAAATTAAAACAAAATGTGAGTTGCACATAATTTTGTTCGGAGAATTTTCTTCATATTTTGATTTTGATATGTATTCTTGAGGTTGCATATGAATCTAGATAGTTCAATTGGATCAATGTAGTAAAAGTCTTCTAAGTTGAGTGTTCGTCTTTGTGGAAATAATGCACGTACAGGGGAGACACTGTCTCAATATCTCGATCGTGTTATTTAAAGTCTGTTAAATGAATCACATGAGCTATAATGTGAAACCCCGATAAATTTAGTTAGAATCGCACTTCTAGCCATATCAGCCCATTTGAATTTTGTCTTAACTTAAATTTTAAGAAATGGTTAAAAGCTCTTCATCAAAGTTCAAGTTAGTCAGACATTTTTTCAAACTGAATATTTAATTGATCGGACTAAAAAAATATGAGCTATTTTCAAAACTCTACCAGCAATTTATCTAAAATTTTAGAGAATTTCAAAATACATAACATACTTTTAAAACATTTATCAATGAGAGTTTTGTGAAACGCTTTTTCGTTTTTAACACCAAAGTTTATTACAAGTTTATAAAATGTGTTATTCAAGATTCATGACATATTTTATTTAATGTTATTGAAACTCACCATTAAAGTTTCAATATTTACTTTCAACAAAAATCTTACTTTTCTATGAAAATCAATTGTTGATCGAAATTCGAATCTGTCAAGTCAATTATGTTCATCTCTCATTTTCTGTGTGTAGTGAAAATCTTATTTTTTCAAATGTTATAATGAATAAATCAAGCCAAGTACGCTTCCATTCGTTCTTTGACTCTTTATAAAAATAAATCTCAAGGTAGTTTATATTTTCCAAAGTAACCCTTTTAATTCAATATTGATAAATTCAATCATAAACCAAACAAAAAAAATCGAATCAGATCACCACAAAAACTCAGCAGCCACAACCTTCTGCATATTTCCAACGTCTTCGTTGCTCGCTATCTTAAAATTTAGTTCTCAATTTCTTGTTTGACAAGAGCACAAACAAAATCAAATAAATCATGTCAGAACAAACGCAAATAAAATAAACAAAATACTTTAATCACCTGTGTGCCCCAACGCTATTGTATTCTGATGGACCTGAAGCCAACGCGATTTTCCATTTAGTTAATCATTTTACACAAACAACACTAAATCTTCTACAACCAAAGCAAAGCTAAGCTAAATTTTTTCGCGACAACTCACCCCCACTCAGAGACGGTTTTTTTTTTCTTGTCTTATGAATCTTAAGTGTTAAGCTTGTCAACAAACCCTCTTCTCTTTGTCTTTTTGCTATACCTATTTGTTAGACACATCACAAAAAAAAAAAAAAACAAATCAAAGTGTGGTAGCGGTGGCAGCCAAAGTGTAGATTTTCTTTTCAGTTAGGGGGCAAAATTTGCGTTTCTTTTTCTCTTGAGTTCGCCCTAAAGCCAAACGTTGAGCTCGCTGAGTATATAACACAAACTTGATCTTAGAATTGGCACAGTATACCGGGCATCTTGCAAGCGATTAAATCAAAGTGTTATAATAACTATTATAATTTAATTTAAACAAACAAAAATCAAAAGGATTTATAAATCTTGTGATATTTTCAAAGGATTCAACAATACAATAAATACAAAAATAATATAAAAATGGAAAATTTTTCAACAATTGTCGTTTTATGCCTGGCGATGTTCGCTACAACAGTCCTTGCCCATCCAGGATATGCTGTGGATTATTATGTGAGTTAAAAGAAGTGTCAAGTGATGATATTATAAAAACAACACAAAATAGACTCTAAATGTGTGATGATCAATCTTTGAAATAATCATGTGTTTAAAATCGAGTTTTAATATCAGCTCTTTTGTTTCAAATGCATATTATCATGTTATTTTCAAGTGCTTATGAATTGTGGACAATTCAGATATTTACAACCCAATTGTTAAAGTACTTTTTTTCAATAATTGTCATTTTTTAACAGTTAAAGTTAACTTTAGTTGTGATTGGCACATAAAGTGATAAATTTGTGAATTTTGCACAGAAAAAATTGTGACTAAATCTATTTTTCTCTCTATTAATTTTTAGGATCATCCTAAATACGCTTTCAATTATGGTGTAGCTGATCACACAACTGGCGATGTTAAGTCACAGCATGAGACTCGTGATGGTGATGTTGTTAAGGGTAAGAATTTTTTTAATTTTGTTTTTACTTTTTAAACAATTCCACGCATAACCATATTTATTTAAAAAAAAAACGTTCTTTTGTTTTATTTTTTCTTAGGTCAATATTCCTTGGTTGAACCTGATGGTTCCATTCGTACCGTTGACTACACAGCTGATCCAATCAATGGTTTCAATGCTGTTGTTTCTAAATCAGGACCTTCAGTACATGCTCATGCTGTTGTTGCCAAGCCTGTGATACACAAGACAATCACACCAATTGTTAAACATGTTCAACAACCAATTGTTCTCGCTTCACCAGCGCCTTATGGTAAGTTTAATTTTCAAAAATATCCTCAATCTAGGTGATATTGGGTTCCTTACGTAAATTTCTCTATTTAAAGATTTGAATATTTTGACGAGTTTTTCGGGTTAAAAAGACTCATTTTTAGAATTTTCAAAACACTAATTTTTTTTTTTCAAAAAGCTCTAACAATTAAAACATTAAATTTCAAAATCAAATGAAAATTATTGATGGGAAAATATTTTTCTAGATCTGAAAATCAGAGTCTGGAGAGTTAAGGAAAATTCTTCTTATTGTTAGAATTTTGGTGTAAGAAGTATTTTTAAATCATAAAAATTAGTTTAAATTTTTTTAGTCAAACAATTCAGGGATAAATTATTTTTATTAAATTGAGATCTTTTCGAGAGGAAAATTTTGTACAAATTACTAACTTCAAAATTGTGTATGCTACCAAATTGTATAACTTACATTTACAAGGTGTCACCTAATTATCTTAAAGTGTACATTCAAAAATTACAATATAAAGCGTTGTTTGTATACAAAAAAAAACACTTATAATAAATAGTTTTAGATTCTTTCTTGAAAAAGTCTTTAAAAAAGTCGTAGCTATCACAATTTGCGTCCAAATTTAATAAACATAAAAAAGGTAATAAATAAGAATTTCAAATAACCTCAAAGTAGCTTAAAAAAAAGTTTAAATAATAATTCCTTTTAAAAATTTCAAAATCTTGACAAAACTATACAAATTTTTAAATTCAGTAAAAAAATATAAACAAATAAAAATCGTTGAACTGTGCAAGTAAAAACATCAGGTTTTTGAGGTTATGAAAATAACTTCAGGTTTTCGAGGTCTATGAAAGTTGGCAAGTATCATAAATTGATCCACACATTTCTGTTACAATGTCTTAAGGGTAATTTCAAAAGTAATGACTATATTTTTATTTTCAGTCTAATATAGTTAAACTTATAAGCTTAACAACATTTCCTTTGAACACACATTCAGACACTTATCTTGTGACTTCCAGAATTAAGCACATAGCGTCTGGTTCAATTATTGGGTCAAAAAACTTGAATGTCAAAAAATCTGAGTCAAAAAAAAATATTGAATAAAAAGTATTATCTTTTTCTCACAAAAGTTATTTCTAATTTCAAGATTTTTTCTGAAAACAATTTCCAAACTTAAGTTTCTATTATGTAGAAGTTTACTATTTTTCTACACTTGTTCTTTGCTTCACGTAGTTCTATTTTCTTTACCACAAAGTAGAAATATGTTTTCTCCCTGTTTGCACAAATTTTAAATAAGTTAAATACAAATATGTTTCTTTTGTATTTTTCTATTTTTTTGGCTAGGCATTGATACTTATCGAATGGTGAAGCTTTTCCGTCGTCATGCAAACTTCTACAATAATCAGCACTTGAAATATCGAACGGAATAAGAAATCTCATACATACATATATCCATAAATAATAATTCTTGGCTCTCATAAATCAATCCTTCCTACCGTTATATTTATTAACTCGAAAAAAGTAGTATTATCTAGAATTTTAGTTTGAATAACAATCATAACTATTTATTTAACAAAAAAGATTATCAATAAAATGATTTTAAATAGAAAAACATTCATAACTTTTTTTCTGGTGTATTTTCTTCTTGGAATTTCTTTCTTGGATTAATTGACTTTAAAAAAATCACCAAAGACCTTCTACCAGAAATTTCCTTCTTATTATCTAAGCACTTGATTAAGATAGAGAAATCATCCTCTCAAAACACTACTAAACAAAAAACCAATAAAATGCCTTCCGTGACACTAATTTTTGCAAAACTTCAATGGCGCATAATTCGCAAAACTTCAATCATTTCAGCACACCACCCGGTCAGTCACAAGAAAAAAGATGAGTAGAATTATGATGCTAATACCAATTGCATTGCGTGAGACGCAACGTCACACAATTAATATATTCAATTCATAGTGTGCATTGAGATTCCCCTTGCAAATATTATGCAACCATTAAAATTCACTTTCATTTACTCACTCTGTGCTAAATGAATGAATGAATGCATCAATGAAAAGACAGTGAAAATACTTTACGGGTATTCTTTTCACATTGCGATGAAAGTAAAATTACTTTACCACAATAACCATATAAAAAAATGCGATAAATACCTCATCAAAGTGTGATCTAATTTTTTAGTTTTTAATATTTTTTGCACTTCATGATGATGAATTTGATGAGCATCTTCTTGCAAAATTGATGATATCGAATTAAAGTCCATCTCCTTACCCAACAATTCCAATGATACGAGTAGTTTTGATGTTATAATAGAAGCGAGTATTTGTGGTTTTGTTTTTCTTATGTTAAACTCATATTTTATATTCAGTTTATTAGTGCTGGTGGTTTACTTAACCACAAGAGTGTGCCTATAATGGGGCATACGATCGAAGTTAATTCATTTTTTTCCAAAAAGGTTGATGCTCCTCATGGATATGAGTAGAAGATACTTCTGGTATATCTTACGGATATCGTTTTTAAAACCAATAAACTATCAATTTAAAGGAAGAAATTGTTATACACGTATTTACATTTCATGTGGTATTAAATATAAATTTGAGGTTAATTTATTTACATTTGAAAATGATCTCCATCTTCATGATGTCTTATCCTAATGATCAGATCAGGTAGATATTTATCATTTAAATTGTTCTAATTAATGCTGCTCTAAGTGTGGCAGGATTTAAGTAGATTAACATAAGCAGAACACGCTATGTGGCAGAAGTTTACAAATTCCAAAAAATAGTACGTAGAATTCAAACAAATTTATTCCATGAAAATTAAAAATTAAAGCACAACAAATTGAAAATCTTTTCAATTTCCTACAAAAACTCATCACTCGTGGAAAATCAAGCTAAAAAATCAAGCTCTGTATTCATATACGTTTTTGTTTTCTTTTGTAGGTATCTTAAAGTTATGAGATACCTCGCCAACCTGTGTTTGTTGTTTGTTTTTAATCTTATAGTATATTTAATTTTCCCATTGGTGGGAGTTTAGTTAAGCCGCACTTTGTGGTTCCTCAATGTCGAAATAATTATTAACTCTTTTCAAGACAATGAGCTATTTTTCTGTTCATAGTGTTTTTCTTTTATGTTGCTGAATCCAATTGACCTGATTTTTTTTTATAAGTTGATGCTTTTGAAATTTCATGTAACATTGTTGTTATTTATAAAATGATTGTGTTGTCGTCGTTTGAAGTTTGTTTTTTTGTTGTCAGTTTTTTTTAATGCATGTGAACTGCATTAGATGACAATCGAGTTTGCACCTCAGCTCTTTTGTATAGTTTTTGATCTCATCTTGATTGTGGATTGGATGAACTCGTTTGAATGTTTGATCGCCATATGCTAACATCAATGAAGTTAATATAGAGTTAGAGTCTTTTTATATAAATTACAATAATAACTTTTGATCTTTTGTAAAGGTTTATTTTTGCATTTGATTGATGTTTTTTATAGATACTGATTAATGTAGTTCATTTGTTTATTGTGAAAAGGTTAAATTAATTTAATTTTATTTTATTTTTCAGTCGTGTCAAAGTCCCATTATGCACCACAACAACCCATTCATTACGATTATGATAACTATGCTGATGGACAATATTACGATGATGGTTACAATGGACATTATGAAAGTCAATATGGACACTATGATCATTATTAAATCAAGTGATATAAATATTTAAGAAAAACAAAATCAATGATCTTATGCTTATAAACAATACAAAAAAAAAATCAACAGCAACATCAACATCAATATCAACTACAAGAAGAATAATAACAACAAAAACAATAACAATAACAATTTAACCAAATGTGCAAATATTTTATTTCCTTTTTTCTATTTTTTTTTTCATATGTTTCTGTTATTTAAGAATGTTTGTATTTTGTAAATAGTTTTCTTTGTACGCTTTTTATATGTATATCAACTTAGCTTACTATTGTTTCTATATACTCAAAAAATTTCACACACGTCTTCCTATTCTATTTTATTACTTTTTTTTTTTAATTCTGCTAGAATTTAAGTTATTTCCAATCCTTTTTGTGTTCGAATTTTTGTAGAGTTTCTCATTGTGACTGACATTAATGACATACATATAATTATTATTGAAAAGAACATAATAATAAAAATAATAATTAAATTTGTATTATGACAAAACAAAAAAAAAAGAAAATTATAAATTATTTTTTATTTTGTGTTGCAAGTTTCTATTACAACGATTTTATGCAAGTTACCATGATAATGTTATAAGAAATAAAATGAAGAAAGTCAATTCAAAAATGGAGTCGGATTTTTATTTGATTGTTGACGGTTTTTATTTTGTTCAGAATTAAAGAAACAAGGACATTTAATAATTACTCAATCTACAAAATCTACTAAAACCAGGTGCTCCTGGGCCATACGTATAATAGATTGAATACCAAGTTGACGTGTATCGTCCTCAACTTAGTCGCTGCACTGGGGATGGGGTCTGACTCTGCTTCTTGTGACTTCTGGCTTGGCGTTTAATACTTTACGAGCTGAGTCTTGATATTTATTCGCTCAACATTCCCTAGCCGTCTCAACCGTTGAACACGAATTTTTGACCAGTGTCAAGTGGCTTTACAGCTCGGTTCTCGGTTGTATCGTCTCCTACCGGTGTTATTTTTCCAGTTAACACAGATCGTTTCATAGATCATACGTAGAATCTTCCTCTCGAAAATACCAAATGAGCCTCCATCCGCGAGAGAGGGTCCATATTTCTGCACCATACAGCAAGACTGAGATATGAGGGTTTTGTAGAAACGTCTCCTTGGTGTTTCTCGTTAGAGCCTTTTTTATCAGTTGCTAACTTAGTCCAAAGAAACACCAATTAGTAAGAGTTATTTTTCGCTTAATTTCAGCCCTGTTGCCATTTGCAGTGTTAACAGCAGTGCAAGCACGAAGGAGATGACGATAGTAAAAAATCCATTCTAAAAATACTTCTGTCTTTTATTATTATTTAAAATTTTAACGTTCTTAAAAGGATTACACTATTTTGGAAACAAAGTAAACAAAAATACCATATGAGAGAGCAGAAGTTTTAAAGTGCCCAAAATTTAATACATCAAAATGCCGAAGGATCTTTTTGGATAGCTGTTCATATTCTCTAAGGAGTATACTAAAAACCTCTCAAGACTAATTAACAAGAACCCAATTCTTTTTTTAAGGAAAAGTGAGATTGTTACTCTCAAGTAATGAAGCGACATGATTTAAAAACCGAATTTATTAAAAAATGTCCATATCACTTATTCACTCAGTCAGTTGGGTCCTCGGACCTATTACGCGCGCCGTGAAGTTCCCCTCGCGAGGCACAATGCCTCCACTTCTTTTATTCTACATAGTAAAGAATGTATGGAGTTATACCTCAGCTCTCTTCAACTCTTTCACAGTCGTGCTGATTTCTGTTCGACTGTTCTTCCCAAGATACTTCTAGATCGGACCACTGTTTGCCTTCCTAAGTGAGAGGATCCATTCCCTTGCTTGGCCCATAATGCACCCGTCTATAAGTTCCTGACCCGTAATAGCATTGTACATAGATACGGTTAAGACAGAAAATCATAAAAATATTGCGAAGACATATATTAACGAACGTTTGCAGCTTTCTTTTAACAGTGTCAGTAATGTTCCAAGAGCTGCATCCATAAAGCAGAATTTATTTAACATTGGATTGAAATAGTCTTAGCTAGAAATTTGAGCTGAAAGAGTTGTTTCTCCACATTTAAGACAGTATTCCTAATGAAGCCTTTGATTTTCTGATATTCTTCAGTTCCACTGCCAGTTGAGACAATACTCTCAAGATATTGAAAATCTTCAAACATTTTTATTGATCAAAAATTTTGACTTGTATTGATCAGGCTCATGTTTCCTTTTTGGTCAATATAATAGGTTGAATTTTAGGACCTCATAAGTCATCAATAAATTAAAGAAAATTATTCAAAGTCAAAAAATGTTCATTGTTAAAACATTTCTTTCAGTATTTTTCAGGGGGAAAAATAAAAATTTCAAAAGCGTTTAAAGTAAAATCAAATAAGATAATAACAAAAAAACAGATCCGAGCATTTGAAAATTATTTTAGGCTTGTTGGAATTCTTTTAAGAATTTAGTAGTGCTTTCTATGCTGAGCTTGCCTTAAATTTTGTGCACATAGCCTCTTTATTTTTATATTGACTTAAATTGCAGACTTTTAAGCATTATCAAATAAATTGTTAATAACAAATAAGCATTGCATTTTTCATACAAAAACCATACGTACTTCCTTCCAAAGAGAATATATTCATAATTTCGAGGCGATCAGTTAAACAATGTCTAAATCAGCCAACTTTAAAAATCCAGTAGTGATCTAATGCGTTTCAGGATTTGAGAACTAGAAAACCATATACAATTTAGCAATACATTGAACACAAATATTTTAAAACCGAGTACTTTAAGGATTCTTACAACCCAAAAACTCTTTTTGAAAAACAATTTTGGAGTCTTAAGTGATCATTTAAAAATAAAAGAAAAAATTTACTTTTGAAAATTCTAGGGAGGGCTAAGACCTTTAATGGACATCACTATCGCTAAGTCATCTACGTCATTGATATACAAATATTTACAGAAATATTTTGACACTAAAATAGCTCTTAAAAAGCACATCTCAGCTGTTTTCTATATTCATGAAGATGAAATAAATTAGTTTCGGTTTAGAAAATAATTCGGACTGATATTCTTTTATAATTTAAATCTTTTTGTCAGCTTATATTTTCTCGTATCTTTATCTTATCAAAAAAAAGTTCAAGGTTAAAAATCTATGAAAGAAATAATCATCAACCTTGTCGTATGCTTATCAAAAACAAAGCATAAACAATTTATCTTGGAATTAAACCTGCACTAGGTCAACATTAATTTTCTATAGACGAGACGCGACGACGACGCGACAGCCTATAACCAACCAACCAACCGACCATTTCTGACGTAGAGTGTCATCATATACAAAATAATCAGCATATGAAAAGCCACCCAACTAACTTAACTCTTCATTATTTCCTATTGTTCCAAATCGTCCATAGTCTTTACATTAATGTAGTCAATTAATCTCTTGCTCATATACAAATAAATTAATTAAATATTTACATTCAAATGCTATTGCTTCAGTTTAGGCTTTTCGCCATTCCATGCACTCTTCCTTCCATTTCTAGCGGAAGAAATTAATTCGATTTAAAGTTAAGTTTGCACAGAAATAAACAAACAATATATACACTGTGGGCAAGTAATTATCTGAAAGACAAACCTCTTAAGCGCAAAAATATCTTTTGGAAAATAAAACCAACAATAGAAAGACTTCACTGAGGAGGTTCGCATTCAAGAGATTGACTAATCAGTTAGTTTTGAATTCCCAGGGATATGTAGGTAGGTAAGGTAAGGTACGAGTAGATGCATCTTAGCAAACGCACATCATTCCATGAACTGATTTATAGCCAATTGTTTGATCATTCATTAGCATAACTCTGCGAGAAGAATAAGTACCAAAAAAAGGAGTGACCATCTGTCTTAGTTGAAAAATTATAGAATTCAATCAACTTTAACAACAAGATTTTGCAGACATTTGAAAGTCATTTAATTGTTGAGTATGTACATCGAAATTTATCTTTGATACAGAAGTCTGAAAAAGATTGAATATAAAACACTTTGCCTTATTTTTAAATGTTTAAATTTAAATCAACCCTAAAAATACATACAAACCTATATATTCAAATATATTTTATAAATTTTCTTTTAGTTAATTTTTTAGATGAAAATATATTTTCAAATAAAAACTTAAAAAAAAAAAAAGAATATGGTCACCCTTGAAATTTCCACCTCACATAATCAGATGCCTTCATCTCTGAATCCACTACCTACCGCATTGCTTTGCCGTCTAACAATCTTACTCCTGCTCTGCAAAGTATCTTCGAGATGTTAATGAGAGTCAAAAAGCCTACGCTTGGTTTTGAATGTAAAAATATATTGACAAGTGCGTTGTTTGGCTGCCGGAAATGACATGGAGATGGATTCCACCTGAAATCTATGAAATGCAAAAATGTGTGCAAATTCACAGTTTTCTTCTTTGTACCGAACTCTTCAATACGAGATTTGTTGGTGCGATAATATATCCGTTGAGTTGTATCATCGAGACGTCTTTAACAATGTGCATGTTTAAAATAAATTAATTCAACCCACTGGAACAATTTTTTCCTTAAATTGAAAATGTAAATTCATGAGTTCCTACTCATTGAAGTACAATTTGAAAGTCGAGGAATTTCCATGTCTTCAAAGAGAAGTTAATAGATTTTGTTACTTCTCCCATTTATTCAAATTGAATTAATGTATGGACATTCTTGAAAACTTTGAAAAATTAGTATTCAGAAATAATTTTTTCCAGACGAAAAAAACTCAAAATCACATACAAAATTTAAACGGTATTAGTCAAATATAATACTATTTGGATTGTTGAAAAGAATTGGTACAAAATCTATTTTTTTAAATTCTTAATGAGATTTATATATATCTCAAATCTGAGACTAACATTTTGAAATGAAATATTCATAACAATTGTTAAACAAAAAACTCTAAAAATGATTAGTAGTTCAATAAGTGTTTTAAATTGACCAGTTTCAAACATTCAATTGTGTCTCAGTTTTGCCAGGATTTGAGTTAATATGAATTCTGTATTTAAAATTAATATTTTTAATTTTTTAAAATGGGTGTCTATTAATTTACCCCTAAGCACAATTTCAAGTCATATCAAGTTTAGAGGTACTTTTTTTCAGCTGCACATCAAGAATGTGGAATAATTTACTCAACTCTGTTTTCCCTTCTATTTTTATATTCAAAACTTTTAAACCATGTGAATCGGTATTTCTTCTAAAATCCTTACTATTTTTCCAACTTTTGCTTGAATGTATGAAAATTATAAATACGTACAAATTTAATACAAATATTTAATTTATATTTTCATGTTATACGGTAACACTGTTTAGTGTTTACACATAACATCAACATTGCATACACTAAGGCTTCAAACTTTTCAACGAAGAACTTTTATAAAGCTTAATACTGAAGTGGTTGGTAGATTTGAAAAGCTAATATACAAATAATTACAATAAGCTTTAAATAAAAAGCTTGGTTTGAATATTATATTGTTAAATTATAAACAAATAAAACAAATTATAAAACAGCTTTTGTTAACTGACTTTTTTGAATTCAAAGTTTTCTGTGTGTAACATTTGATTGAGTATAATTTTAAATAATTTTGATTTATTTTTAATTGGATTTTAACATGCACATTAGAATGTTTAACAGCGAAATTATCAATTTTAAGGGGTTTAGAGGACAGAGGTAAAAGCTCATCAAACTAAATTAAAATTTAGTCCAAAAGTATTTATAGGAACAAAATGTGTTGGTTTTGTTGTTTTTTTTTTTTTTTAAGAGTTAAAAACTGGTTGTATTGAGAATAGATGAATCAAAAATCCCATTAACATTTTTTAAATCTATTTTTCATATCTATTCAATAAACATACGAATCAAAAATAATCAAAAACAAATTTTCTGAAGACATGAATTTTAATGAAGTGAAAAATTAACTTGACATGGTTTTTGTAAGTAATATTGTGTTATTAAATGTTGTCCCAAAATATTATGACTGTTTAAAATCATTAAATACTTGTTTTTCAAAATTAAATATTAGAAGAACTGCAAAATTATCCATGATTACTACTTCAAACGTGTTTATTTCAATACTGACATTTTTTATTTGGTTGGACTCATAATCATAATCATAACTAAGATAGTTTTCAACCAACTGACTGACTTGAAATTTTGAATAGGTATATCCTGGAAAAATGGCTAAAAACCAATATTTCGAACTATTGTTACGTGCTTCCATAAAAAAATAAATATCAGCATCTATTGGTAGTAGACCCTTTATTTTGTATTTTTTAAAATGAAAACAACAAACATTTTTTTGGAACTCTTAGATGAATATTTCATTATAGTTAAAAAAAAGAAAAATATTTGTTTAAAAATGGATTGTTGTGCAAAGCTGTACGGTGCTCTGGCCATTAGTGTGCATTACCAAGAATCAGAGTGTTACTAAAAGAATGGTTAATATATTGAAATTGTAAAATTTTAGGAAAACTCATGGAGGGATTTTGAGATAATTGTGTTTAAACTTGGCATACAAAATATCAAAGGAATCCCGTTTTCTCGGAATAAATGCTAATAATTTCCCACAAATGGAGTGTACACTGTACAGTGTACAGTACAAAATTTTGTAGAAAATAAAAGATGATAAAAAAGTAACTAGATTTTCAGAAACATAGTTTGGAATTAATTAAATGATTTCGTTAATTTGTCTCCATTAAATTGATAAAAAATGTAACGTCATTCCTTTAACTTCTTCATGCTAACAAATCGGATAATATATCCTAATAATAGTGTGTCCCGCTATCAACAGCAAGGGACTTTCAATTTACAAAATAAAATTTAATACTTGATGACGTTTTTTTTTTAATTTAAAAAAGTATGTACCAAAACCTAACGCGCATAATTTTAGTTTCTCCCAAACTTGTTTTAAAAACGTTTCGTGTTTAAACTACAACAAAATTATTAATAGGTATTCAAACATTATTTTTACTTGATTGATATCTTAATCTAGTTTTTAAAAAACTTAAAACTGGAAACCCTTTTAAATCTAGTTTTACCATAAGACTACTTTAAAAGAAATTCAAAAATATTAAGAGTCCAAAAACTGGGTTTGATAATTAATTATCAAAATTAACTGAGAAAATCGTGGTGTTCTTCTGTGAATAGGACTGTGGAAAAACCTGTACATTTTGTCATAGAGAAAATTGCTAGATTATTTGATATCCGTGTAGTACTTAACCCCCAACATAATTTTTAGACATGCTTGACTTGTTTTATTTTTATAAATAGGTTTAAACAAAAGTACTTAAGACGAAGCGTAGAAATTAAATGTTTTTAATATTTGGTTTTGGTTTAAATCTAAGAATGCAAAACAAAGTTTTATTATGTCTCTTATTCCAAGTCCTATAACACCAAAAAACGTAAATTTTTTAACATCGATCATATCGGTTTTTTCCATAAGAGCGTTACAAAAGTTTTTTTTTTAAATAAAACAAAAACGGTTTTGGATATCAATGAAATTCTTTATTCCTATGAAAGTACGTTTGATGCCATTATGTATCAAACTCGATTTCTTTTGCATGGCCACCACGGGCACGATTGCAGAAGTCCAGACGCTGAACCCAATTTTTCACGGTTTTCAAGCATAAATTGGCCGATACTGCTGCAATTTTACGTTCGATATTCATACGAACTTCATCAATCGTCGCTGGCTTGTTGGTATTGACCATAGACTTGTCGTAGCCCCACAGGAAATAGTCTAACGGCGTCAAATCGCACTACCGAGGCAGCCATAGCGACTGGACCATTTCGTGAGATAACAGGTTCTCCAAACTTGATTTCTAATAAATACATTTGCTGTGTGGCTTGTGGCACCGCCTTGTTAGAATTACATGTCCCCCAAGTCCATATCATCCAATTGGGGCCAAAAATATTCGGTTATCATTGAACGGAAGAAGTACGGCCCAATGACGCCGCCGCCGCCGGCCCATAAACCACACCAAACCGTAATTTTTTCGGGATGCAATGATGACTCCTGGAGTACGTGTTGATTGCTGCCTGACCAATACCGCATATTTTGTTAATTGACGAAGCCATTCAGCCAGAATTGAGCCTCATCGCTGAAGATGATTTTTCTATGAAAAACCGAATCATTTTCAAGTTGTTGCTCAGCCCAATTCACAAACATAAGACTCCTTTTTGTGGTCAAGC
This sequence comes from Eupeodes luniger, assembly GCA_951509635.1. NCBI lineage: Eukaryota > Metazoa > Arthropoda > Insecta > Diptera > Syrphidae > Eupeodes > Eupeodes luniger. The sequence goes on from OX608074.1 coordinate 5,821,006, forward strand.
GCCTTCAGTTCTTGCGTCAATTTAATCTTGTTAGGATGTAAGCCAATATATTTTCGCAAAATTCGCCACAACGACATCACAGAAATACCCAACGCTTGAGAACGACGTGTGAGAGACACATTTGGGCTTTCTGCAACTGAAGCCTCAGCGGCAGTAAAATTCTCGACACTACGGGCACTTATTTGTCTCACTGGCACGGGAACATTTTGTACTGTGCCTGAGAGACAGGTCACGCAAGTCTTGCATTTTGGGCAAAAAAAAGTTGGATATCATCTCACGGTAGCGCTCACCATTCACAGTTACTTTACGATTCACATCATCTTTGACGAAGTACGGTCCAATGATGCCACCAGCCCATAAACCGGACCAAAATATGACTTTTTCTGGATGCATTGGCAGCTCTTGCAATGCTTCTGGCTGATATTCACTCCAAAATCGACAATTCTGCTTATTTACGTACCCATTGAGACAAAAATTAGCTTCGTCGCTGAGCACAATGGAAATGGAAGAAGTGTGCGATGAACTTTCTTAACAGAGCACGCATTTTGATAGGTAATAAAATTCAATAATTTGCAAGCGTTGTTCGTTTGTAAGACGATTCATGGTTAAATTAAAGACCAAACTGAAGATGTTTGACAGTGAAACAAAACACAAAACGTGAATCAGCTGTTTAAACCAGTGTTGCCAAAAAGATAATAGCTAAAAAATCACCCTTTATTAAGATCATATGACATCCTTTTGTTTTAGAAACTTTTATCAATTTTAATGTTTTAAAGATGTAATGTCAAATAAAATTCAGCCTTTCGATAATCCTTCAAAAATGACTGTTCTCTTCTCCTGGTCCAATTCAACTTCACTTCATAGACTATTAACATTATTATATTGACAATGTCAAGAAGTGAGAGATCTTATTAAATATTTTCTGCATGTTTCCATATTAATTAGTTTTATCATTTTATCATTTTCTGTACTCTTAGCTTATTATCTAGAATAATTGATATTATAATGAACGAGATCTTGTTCGATAAACTTAATATTTAATCTATAAATGTCATCCTATATAATTATTTAAATTTAGTTTTTACATAAATATGAATTCATATAAATTAAAAAATATGCGTTATAAAAAAAAAGTGTTACTTTTTATTTAGTTTAAGGTTATTACACCTAAAAACATGGATGAATATTTCTTGTGCTCTTTTGTTAAATTTTTTCTATACGTTATAGTTTCTTCCTAAAGGTCGAAATCTTCCGACAAAAATCATTAATAATTAATCTATCAACGTCCATATGGTTTAAAAGCTTCTGTCATTTTATATAACAATAGCAAAATATTTTTGCACAAATTCAAAAAACAATTATCTATCTATATCTAAATTATTATAAAAGAAATGAGGAGTCACGATTAATATATAAAATATTATAGAAAGTGATGGGCGAAGAAAAAGGTGATTAGCTGATGCTTGTTATATCCCAGATCAATAAAAATAAAACCAAAAAGCTGCCAATAAGTTATCATATATGAATAATTTACAAAAACCCCTCAAGAAATTTTTGTATCTTTTCAAAAAAAATATAAAGTAAAAATAATAATGAAGAAAAAATATATTAACATAAATGATTTAATAAAACTTGTGAGATGAAATAATGAAATTAAATTAATCAATCTATGCATATCAAGTTTTATTTGTAATTTTTATTTTATGAATACGAGATATTCAAATGGGAATATCTTTTAAGTATAATTGCGCGATTGCACCTGCAGAATGCATATCAAGTTGACAATTTACAGCAGCAGCAGCAGTAGCAGAAGAAGAAGTGGTAGCAACTTCAGAACCAACTTGACCAGACCACTATACATACTTGATCGGCAATAACTATCTTTTGAGAAACCAAATCAAGCTTAGGCTTCTGTCACTCCGATTTGAAGTAATTAGATCGGAAAGAATCTCAGTAATTCACATCTCAAATGACTATGCTTGGTGTTAGATGCTGCACATCAAGCTGCTGGCTGCTGTGCCAAGCCATCCATTCAAGGATCACAACATTTTTCATAATGAATTTGCTATGGAATACGACGAACAACTAAAGTGATGGCTACCTGAACCTGGTCAGGTCTGGTCTGGACTGGTGAGATATTGTGTCCCAAACGAGTTCTTAATAAAACAAACGTGCAACAAAGAAAGGGAGGCTATGCGCAATCGGACGCTTGACTATAGTGACTTTATGGATTGTGGATTTGCAATGTGGGGTGTTTGAAACTGATCCGAGTCCAATGACAGACTGTGATGTTGCCTGTTTCCAAATGGAACTGCTAATGATGACAAAGAGTTAATAGAGTCATTAAGTTGTGCGGTCATAAGAAATTTGACGCATGTACTCTGACATTGACACTTCTTGTGTACTTCTTGACACAAAAATGTTTAAACAAAAAAACCGGAATTTAATCAACAAAGATGAGCCTACAAATTGCAACTTAATCAAGTTCAATCCCAAACTTAACAATCACTTAATGAATTTACATAGTTTTTTGTTTTTGTTTTTTTTTTAGAATAGAAATTGTTATATTTACGCACGTTCAGCACGTTTTTGATGATTTTTTGAATAATTCATTTTTAATTTTTATTTAAATTTTGTGCGTTAGATAAATAATTTTTTGTCATTGATATTCATGAAGCCTATAACCACTTTGTATCTTGAGAGATAATATCATAAAATATTTGTTGCTTATGTATATGGAACTAGATTTGCATAGTTTTTTTATTTTTTTTTTTTTTATTAACAGGGCCTATTAAAAACAAATTAAACAAATCAACAAAGAATAGGGTGGTTTTGCTTGATTTTAAATACCTTTGATAATCAATAAAAAGGTTAGGTAGAAGAAACCAATCTTTCAAGATCATAAAGCATACAAAATAAATAGTTTTCTTTTTCATTCAATGTGTCCCACTGTGTCTGGCCTATGGTCAGTATGTCTCTCCTAAAGTCTAGGTACTTGATTTGTTTGTCCTGAAATAATTTGTGGATTATGTTTTCTTTGCAAAAAGTTATTATCTTCCTCATAATTTTTTGTTATACTCGACCGTGAATGGTAATGATCTTAAAAATATTTATCTTTTATTTTTCAAATTTACTTAAAGACACAAACTGACAGTCTGATGCTTATACAGAAGGAATATAAAAGCGTGGGAAGTTGGGATTAATGATCTCGCAGGCTTCAAGTCATCTATCATTTATCAAAACCCATTGTGTAGAGGTCAAAATGGTCACAACAATGTAATATCGCTTAAGGCACTTGTATTGACATTAATTGTCGATATTTGTGACACTTCGATTGGTTATTTTTGTATTTATTTTTATTCTTACTATGAAATTTCAGAAACACTACAAGAATGTAAAGGGTAATAAAATAAGTAACCTGTCGTGCTTATAGTAATAATTTAACATATTGTTAAGGCAAATAAGGTAAAAGTGTATTATGGTAATGAATAGAAGGAAGTCTTGGTTTTGAATACATTAAGCATAGCTAATTTAATTAGAAAAGTTGTGCCGATCGATATTATGTATGTACCTAAAAGAAGTATATGGTGAAGATTTTAAATTAACTATTAAAGAGCTTGTTATCAGCTGTTTATAGCCCAACATAAGATGCCGGAAGGCTGTACAGTGGCAGTATCGAGAATTGTGTTCGTCTAACATATGATATGGTTTCCTTATTTGGTGGACTAGTTGTAAGACTACTTTGTTAGAGGAATGGAGACATTTTAAAACTATGAAGAGTTGTCTAGTAGAAGTAAGAAAAATACTAAAATGTTCACTGTGGCGTATGAGTAATACAATAAATATTTTGTTTGCACTTCACTTTAAAACAATGTTGCAAAAATTTCGGGAAAAGTTCTATTGAATTTGTTTATACATTCATCTTGTTAAAAATATATACACACATTTTATTTTAAAAGGTATAATGTACATATACGGAGATTTTAGGAAATATCATGACAGAAAAAATGTACTGAATTACATCGGGCGTTGTTTTTCAAGATCTTGAAAGCTTTAAATAATAATACATTATTATAACGATTTGGTAGATGATTTCTTTTAATTTATCTTTTAAAATATGATTTTCGGAATTTTTCCACTGTAGGTACGAGTTACATAGTCCAATCGATGAGTCCAATTTTTCACAACTATCCAATATGTCTAGTCGTGAAGTGTCAATAATGGCCCAAATATAGGCTTACAATACTAAAAGACTTGTTGGATTTTCGGCACAGACAATTAAGTAACATAACCTCATAAAATGCTATCGAAAGGCTTTGAGTCTCTTGAAACTGAGGAGCCAGTTAATGGAATCACTTCAGAAAATAAAATTGTCAAGAAATTGATGGTTATGCGTGCTGTATGAAATGCTGTTCCATCTTTTTATAACCAAATAGAAAAAGAAAAGCAAGCTGGGCCGAATAATTAACTAAAAGGTGATTTTGTAGCTATTATCTTTTTGGCAACACTTGTTTAAACAGCTGACTCACGTTTCGTGTTTTGTTTTACTGTCAAACATCTTCAGTTTGGTCTATAATTTCACCATGAATCGTTTTACAAACGAACAAAGCTTGCAAATTATTTAATTTTATTTTCAAAATGCGTGTTCTGTTAAGAAAGTTCATCGCGCGCTTCTTTCATTTTATGATCAGCTTAATCGACTCACTGAAGCGGCTATTTAGGCTATCGTGACTAAATTTCGCACCAAATTTACATTGTTGAACATTAAACCACCAACACGCTTACGTACAGTGCGAACTGAAGAAAATATCGCAGCTGTATCGGCCAGTGTTAATGATGACCATCAATTATCGATTCGTCGCCGGTCGCAGCAATTGGGCATCTGTTAATCAAGAACGTATAAAATTTTGCGGGAGGATTTAGGTGTGATGCCTTTCAAAATACAGCTGGTGCAAGAATTAAAGCCGAACGACCTACTGCAACGTAAAATTTTTGGTGAGTGGGCTCTTGGAAAGTTGGCCGAAGATCCACTTTTTTACCAAAAAATTGTGTTCAGCGACAAAGCTCATTTTTGCCTCAATGGGTACGTAAATAAGCAAAATTGTCGATTTTGGCGTTAATATCAGCCAGTAGCATTGCAAGAGCTACCAATGCACCCAGAAAAGGTCACAGTTTGGTACGGTTTATGGGCTGGTGGCATCGTTGGATCGTACTTCTTCAAAGATGATGCGAATCGTAACCTGAGATGATATCCAACTTTTTTTTGCCAAAAATGCAAGAGCTTGGCTTGCATGACATGTGGTTTCAACAAGACAGTGCCACATGCCACATAGCACGCACAACAATCGACTTATTGAGAGCCGAGTTCAGTGAACATTTTATTTCACGTTCGAGACCGGTCAATTGGCCACCTAGATCGTGCAATTTAACGCCTTTAGACTATTTTTTGTGGGGCTATGTTAAAGCTCATGTCTATACAGACAAGCTCGCTTCAATTGACGTATTGGAAGACAACATTGAAGCATTTATTCGTGAGATAACGGCCGAAATGTTGGAAAGAGTATACCAAAAGTTTACTAAGCGGATGGACCATTTGAGGCGCAGTCAAGGTCAACATTTGCATGAAATAATCTTTAAACCTTAAATTATATGAATTGAAATAAAGATTTCATGCATTTTTTTAATTTTATGTGTTTTTTTTTTAAACTTTCTTATACCTTTTAAAAAATCACCCTTTAGAATTTGGACCGAAAATCATCTGTATTCTTATAAATTTTGTCTTTAATCTTAACTTCTATGATTTTTGTATGATATTTGACGTAACTATTTTTGACGTCCCATAATTTTATTCCAACTTGATAGAAAGAGAGATAACTAACTCTTAAGTTAAAAAAAAAAAAATATTATTTAAAAATGAGTGACTTCAAAATCGTTCAGTATTTTTAGTGCAAAAGGCTGTCATACAAAAATAAATAGAACTTGTGACTAAAATTAACAGAAACTTACAAAATAAAAGAAACTTAAACGAACAGAGCTAATGTCAATGTGTCTATCAGAAGCAAAACAATATGGCGGATCCAGTGTTCTTTAAAATTTCAAACCTGATTTTTCTTTCAGCTTTATCCTCCCACCCAATGTCCTAAGTGTTACAAGATTTATTAAACTTGGTCAGCCAATTTAACTTGATACTTTCAATTGCACCACCTTATGTGCAGTAATGTGAGTGGTATGAGCTCTGGTAAACATTATAAATTAACAGAGTTACACCTCCTTAGCATTAATCGAAGCCTTGTTTTTATCTTTGAAAACATATTGAAAATTTCTGAGATTATTTTACTCAAATTGACAGAAAATATTGATGATTAAAGTTTTATCTTTGTATATTAAAACTATAGTACTCTTATGGAACATGAATTTTTAGTTCATTGACGGTTGACAGGTGGCACTGGGGGTACTGAATATTGTTGTGGAGACTACAGAAATTAAATCGAAAACAAAGTTGGAATAGGAAAAGTGTTGGTTGTATTATTTTCACTCTCGTAAGAAATCAAGGGAGTAAGGGAGACACAAAAATAATATATTTGTTTCCATTCCATACACAAAAGTTTTATATAAACAGAATTTCTCACCTTTGAGTTAGCTTAGCGTTCCTTGTCTTCTTATTTGAGAAATAAAATTGATACGATTTTATTTACAGAGTTTTAACAGCAAAGACGGAAAACTTTATTTATACATATGTATTTATTTATAGAGGATACGGGCATTTCTAAAATATTTGCAATATGATTTGCCCAAAAAACAGGAACAGACCTAATTTAATGTTGCCTGTCAAAAGTTAAACAAAATGGCGGATCCATTGTTTTGTCCACTTGTTAGCCGCTCGATATTTACTTTGCCCTCAACTATAACTTCTTGTTTTGATGCAAACCTATACAAACAAATGTATGGATAGATTTTAAGCGGTTTTCTTTTTTAGTTTTGAACAGAATTAGAATTGTTAAACTCAAAATTGTGTTTAGGTTTTGTTCAGTGTTCAGAGCTTTAAAGTTACATGTTACAATTTTCGTTTAGAGGATGGTTTTCGAAGTGAAGCATTTGAGATAAACAACAGACAAATAAAAAACAACTAAAATTTAAATGAACAGAATCGATGATTTCCAAGTTCAGAAAAATGTTCAAAATTTCACAATTTTTGACATTCTAGTATCCAAATGAATTTCTATAAGAAATATTAGTGTTCAGACAATGCAGAAAAAGAAAAACGCCTTAACATAGAACTTATGACTTTGTTCACTCGTTTGAGATGACATTTATTTGACGTTTCCTCAGTTATAAAATTAATTATTAAAAAGAAATAGAAAATTTGACAAATATTTTTTGGAAAAAAATTTATAGCGAAATGAATTGAAAATAAGTCGCCTCAAAAGAGTTACAGACCTTAACCCAAACTAATTTTAATTTATGTCACTTTCAAATTTGTTAAATACTGAAAACTTGTGCAGTGTAAAGCATGTTTCATATCTTAACTGGCAATTACACCACTTTTACACTAGCAGCCTGATTTATATAGGGTATTTCAATAAGGGCGGGTATATGATGAAAATTTAAATCGTGGCGTTTGCTGTGTGGCACGTAGCTCCGCCGTGTCGTCCTGCTGGAACCACATGTCATCTAGGTCCATGTGGTTCAATTTGGGCCATTAGAAATTAGTTATCATCGTTATATAACGCTTGCTGTTGACGGTGGCCGCCTCTCTAACATCGTTTTCAAAAAAGTACGGACCAATTACGCGCCGGCCCAAAACCAAAAGGTAACTTTTTGAGGATGCATTATTACCTGGTGAACCTCGCGTGGGTTGGTGTCGTCCCATATACGGCAATTTTGCTTGTTAACACAGCCATGATTTTTCGGACAAAATTTAGGTCCTCGAACAAATGGCGTTGTCTATGTTCATGAACTTTGAGCTCCTGCGTCAGTTGGATTTTGTACGGGCGTAGGCCCAAATCCCGATGCAAAATTCGCCAAGTTGAAGTCTGCGAAAGGCCGAGTGCACGGCGAGGAATAGGCTGCCTCAGGTTCGGCTGTACACTTTCACGGACCGCGATGTTGGCTGATTCTGTACTGAACCGGTCGTCTCAAATTTGGCAGCAATGCACGCAAAGTTTGCGTTAACGAACACTCATTTTGATAATAAAGTTTTATCATTTGAACGTGCTGTTCAATTCTGTAACTTGCCATGATGATTTGGCATAAGCAACTGAATAATAAACAAAAGATTTGACAGATGTCACCAAAACAAAATGGCCACCACGGGGCGCAAAAATCTACCCACGCCAATTTAAAAACCCTATATTTTACAAATATAGTTCACACAGGACTGTAGCTACGCCTTAAGTAAGTAAGTATATTTTACAATTACCTCAAGTTAATTTTATCATACAAATACAAAAAGTACTTGTCATTAATCGATTTATGATTTAATATGTAATTAATTTTCAAAAACCTGTCAGCTATATTCTTCTGAAACTATGAAACAACTACCTCATCATCTTATAGAACTTTCAACCAATGGAAGATGGGATAAAGTTTTCGATTACCTTCAGATTGATCAGGAAATCACAATTATTGAACTAAGCGACTTAACTGGTTGGTTGTATCATTCTAAATGAATAGACAATAATCGAAACTATAATACGATCAACTTTCAGTTCCATTCTCCTCCGCCGACACTGCCGCCGATACAATTGAAATTGCTAAATCCACCGTGAACACCTTGGACGTAATATTCGATATTGTGTTGTTCATCAAGTTTATATTAATTATCACATTGATGATCTATTGTGCACTTTTGTCACTATCCTATTTGCGGCAGCTTTTATATTCTTTTAACCATTCCAAAATAAGAAAATGAAAACAACATCAAAAGAACCACCATTGATCGTCGTCGTGGTCGTGGTCGTCGTCGTTTAAATTGTATCTTTAAGAAACGAAACATATATGTATGCAATTAAATTCGACAATATCCGCAATTATTAGTCAGTGTCAATCTCCTCGTCCCGGTCTCAGTATAGATTTTGATTTGATTGCTTACCTCATCTTGACAGGTCCAATTTATTTCAACATTAGCTTTGTTTGAATGCGCTCCTGTAATCTATCACAATGTCAAATTAAAATTAAACAAACGTCAAAAAAGAAAAAAAATTCAGGTATAGACTGCAACTTTTTTGTCAGCTTCCCGGGTCACTTTTGATAATCAGATTATCAAACTTTTAATTTGTAAGCTTTTGACAAAGAGTTTATGAGTGGGTATTTGGTCTAATTATCCGTGAAAATATCATATGTATTGTCAAAAGGTGTGGTGTGCCACCAATTATGGCTATCTCAATTTTTGTGTGTGTCCTTGACTTATGCAAAGAACTCTCAATTGTTAAGCTTTTTTATTTTTATTTTATTTTGATGTGATCAATGTCAATGGCATAAAGATTAAAACATAAAGTCAGACTTATTCATTACGTATCGTGTGTGTGTGTGTATGTGGTTCTTCGGATGCTGTCTTTTCATGACTTCATTTTGCACGCGAAAAAGCTTACATTTTAATTGGCATCTTATATTGCCTACTCGTAAAATGTAATGAGTTAATTTTTGTTATTACATTTCGATAAAGGTTGTGGGATGTAAGTTAGTGGCGTTGATAGTAATCTTAATATGATTGAAGTATGTTTGGAAGTAGGTGGTTAATATCGGCTTAGCTAAAGGTTCAATTTGTATATATAAACTCCAGAGGCAACTCAATTAAGATATGTCATCAAATTATTGACTGTTGGAATAGAAGTGACGTCGCTAGTTTTTAAGCGGTGATTTATTAAAAAATTACTAATGTAAATGTAAAATTTAGTCTTATTTTCGAGGAAATAAAAAATTCCATTTGTTGAACCTCCCTATATTAAAAGAATCCAATTAAAATTCTCAGACGCGGCTAAGTACCTGGGTCTTATTTAAGATAAAAAACTAAATTGGAAACTCAATGTACAGGAAAGAGTCAAAAAAGCTACTGTAGCTCTCTTTTCTTGTAAAAAAGCTATTGGTAATAAATGGGGCTTACAGCCAAGAATCACGCATTGGCTATACACATCGGTAATTAGACCGATTTTAATGTACGTTGTGGCAGTGTGGTGGAACGCAATATTAGCCTTTATGTCGCTGGTAAAAATAAAAAGTAGTCCCAGGAAAAGGCGGATCTTTGTGGAACGCAAAAAACCTGAAAACCTTAAAACTCCATTGTTGTTTTTCGTTAATAAAAATTGATTTTAAAATGGCAGCATCAGTAGAATTTATTTATTTTAAAATAAATGTTCATAAAATAGCAGAGTTCTGATAAACCTGATAAAAAAAAACATAATTTTTGGAAGTGGCAGTAGAATTTAAAAAAAATACTTAAAATTCCTTAAAACGTTGAAATTCGGAGTTTTCATTTCTAAACCACAGCGCATAAAAAATCGAAAAAATCCTGCAGCACACAAACTGAAGGATATGTAAATTGTTGAAAAACTGCTGAATTTTAGAAATTTTATTTGTTCATACGAGTAGACTTCAATTGTGGAAGAAATGTTAAGATTCAAAATCGTGGTTCAGTAAAATTTGTTGGTCCTAAAAATTAGTTCCTCTTTCCGAAACCTTTACTATTCCTTCTCTACTATCATAATGTTATGTTTGATTTAAATCTCTTGTTAAACATTTATTACAAATGCCATATAGTTCCTTTATGTCGCATCTAAAAATAAGAAATAGTATCGGGGACAAAATAGAGCCCTGAGGCTATGTAAAAAAAATGCTCACCTTCTTTGGGAACTTTACAACTTCTTTTTTTTTTCTTTTTTGTAAGTAACTTTGAATTGAACAAAAAGCAGAATTGAAAGAATTTTGTCAATCTTAAACTACATTTTTAGTATGTATTATGAAAAACCGTATCCGTATTTGATAAACCGAATCAAAATCAGAATTTAAGCAAGCAGGAAGTTTAAAAGCAGAACAACAACAACAATGGAATAATTCAAAACTGCGAGGTTTTACGTCCCTCGTAAACGTTTCGAAACATTAATACTGAACATTTCGTAAAATTCCAAATCCTACAGCATTGAAACATGAAGGACATGCGACTATTGAAAAAACAACTAAATTTTCAATATTTCATAAGTTCATACTTTCTCGAAATTTGACGGGAATATGTAAAGTTTCAAAATCTTCTTTCAGTCAAATTTCTCTAGTCCTTCGGACAGACTTTCCAAAACTTTAATCCCCCCCCCACACACATTTCCAGTGTGTACTAATTACGAGAATTATTATATAAATATCCCATTTCTAGACCATAATCTGAGACGAAAATACATTCCCTCATGTCTATTTACAATCCAATTGGTTTCAATTTTCCACAACATCATCAACATCAATTGAAATATGTTCCATGAAAATTGCCTCAAGAAATGGGGGTGCCACCGTCGTCGTCGTCGTCGTCGCGGTCGGTCGTCGGTGCAGCACCAGTGAGTGAGTGAGTGAGGTTGCGGCGGCGGCGGCCGGCGGTGACTATACGAACTGCACATATCTCGTGCTATAAGTAAATTAATCCATTGATCGATGATCGCTGCATGGTACCCCCAATGTATAATTGATCGCCATTAAACTTCTATAACTCCTTTATGTGTGTTTCATTGCATTGACTTCCAACTCGCGTTATATGTACTTTAGACAGCACAAAATAATTAATTTATTAAATCGACATACTGTACGTTAAAAATTCAAATTATTTCCCTTAATCATGCTCTTATATAATAAAGAATTATGGTTTATATTTAATTAAACAATCAAGGGGCTTTAAAAAAATGCATTTTCATTCCTATGTATAGTCGCAATTTCCTCTATCAACTAGTTTAACGGTTAACATTTTCAAAAAAATCACCTCCGGCATCATATAAAAACTGATAGATAATCATCATCAAATCTTCTCATAGAATGCCAAATGTAGCCTGATGGGTTTTGCGCCCTGGAGTTGGAGACTGAACTCATTTGCAGCGAGAATCCACCAACTGACATAGTTAATCATAATTCTTGACGTTGTCAATCCTTCAGTCAGAAAAGTCCGTTCACTTTCAAAATCAGGTTAAATTATTAAAAAAGCAATAAGAAAAATGTAAGAGAGCAAACAGAGACAGAAAAAAAAGAGGCTACAGAAACAGAAACAGATGCGGATAGCCTTGGAAACTTAGATACGCTAGATTTACACTTGTAGATACTTTTTGTTCACTTTTTTTTTGCTTTCGGAGATGAAGATGCAAAACGCAGTTGCACGCTCAAGTAGGTAAGTGTGCGGTGTTTTGAGAGCTTAAGTTTGGTCTTTGGTCGATATGGCCTTGGGGCATATTGAACCGCATTTTCGAATGTTTTCCACGGATGTTATTGATGATGAGCATTATATTGGTTTGTCCTTCTGCTTTGAACTGGTTTTGTTTAATCTTTTTTTAAAAGAGCTTATGGGTTTGGGTATCCCAGTAGCAAAGACAAGACGATGGCATGAAACAGCCAAAAGTGTTAACTTTTTGAATGCGGTTGTTGGTGGTATAAATAAGGCTAATTTATTTAATTACAATAAACTGTTGTTTTTATTTATAGTTCGTGAGAAAGCTTTTTTTTTTCTTATTTTTTGAACCAATTAATGAAATGAGAATGGCTTGGTTATTATAGTTGAATGACATTTTAATCGATGTTTGTTGAAAATGATTTATGGTTATTAATGCCCTTCGAAAGGCCAACAATAAAACTGATGAAGGGTTAAGATTGAAATTGAGATCTGAAAATAAAAGGCGATGATTAGCAACAGTTACGGTAATTTTTGAGTTGAATTTAAGTGATCATGGTCAAAAAGGTGGATGAATTACTTGATAAGAAGATGGAAGAGGGAATTGTGACAAGATGGGGACTACTTTTGAATTTGCACCCATCATATCAAAAGTTTAAAGTTTACAATCATTATTGTTTTTTTTTCAACTTTATCTTAAAAGTCAATTTTTTTAAAATTAAAAATTGCCACATATTGACATACATAAGTCAAAACAAAATTTTAGTTTGCATAATTATTAAGTCCGTTCACTCAATTTCTGTGAAGTATCCTGCTGAGCCAAAGTAGCAACTTACAGTTCAAAGTTATGTATGTATATGAACATAAATGACTATGAATTTTGATAGTGGTTCAATTTAAATTATTATTTTTGCAGTTAAGCTAATTGAATTCAGTGATTTCAAAAATTATTTTAAGGTTGGTTTAAAATTTTAAATTGATAAATTATTGTTATGCTTTTTACTGCACTTAAATTGAATGAGGTTATTTATAACGTTTAAAATTAAAATATATTCAATAAAATTAAATCATTTATAACCTTTAATGTTAGAAAGGTAAATCGGAGCTTGTGAGAAAAACTGCCAGCAGAAATTATTTTAGCTTATAATTCAAGTCAATAAGAGTTTTCATCAGTCTTAAGAGATAAAAATTCTATCTCGTCGAGTTGAACTTTGTCCAATATTTTCGATTTTTAGACTGAAATGTAGAATGTGGTTGACAAGAAATTGTGTGCTTGGGTAACTCTTACTAAAAATATCAAAAATTAGCTTGAGAAAAAATTGCATCATGAACATTTTAATCTCAAAAAGCCCAAAGTCCAGAAAACTGAGAAACCAAGTAACCCAACGTTTTTGTAATTATGTTTTTCAGGATTCTCAACTTTTGTAAATTTTAAGTTTGCGGAATTCAGAGAAGATGAAGAACTGTTTCTTCCTCTTCCTCGTCCATACAGCTTCTGCAAAAGTCATTTGAGAATACGCCTAATCTCGTGGCGTGCTTTCCTATTAGACAGTGTCCGGTTATGACACCTGTTATCGAGCTTATATGCGATCTGCTTAGAGAGAGCAACCACCTTGAACGTTTTTAATCCAGTGTTGGCCAGATGTTTTTTGTGACTTTAAACGTGGTGATGTTGTTCCCTCTGGTGTTTGCCTTCTTCACAGCGTCTTGCATTAGCAACAGTTGGTATGCCAGTACGTGCCAAACGTATTAGGATGGGCTGTACTGTACCGTTCCTGGCGAGTTCATCTGCCTTACAGTTACCTGGAATGTCTCTATGGCCCGGCACCCAGCAAAGGTGAATATTAAACTGTTGTGCCATCTCCATTAGAGATGATCGACAGTTATGGACTGTTAAAGAGTTTGTAGAGACAGAGTCCAGAGATCTGATAGCGGCCTGGCTATCTGAGAAAATACGGATATCAGATGTTGATATCACGTTTTCTTTAAGCCAGGACAAGACTTCTTTTATCGCCAAAAGTTCCGCCTGGAACACGCTACAATGATTGGGAAGGCGGAATGAGAGACTTAATTTCAGTCGTTCAGAGTACACACCTCCACCAACCCCTTCTTTTGTTTTTGACCCATCTGTATAAAAATGGATTGACTCATCCTCCAAAAATGTCCTATCCTCCCAAAAAGATCTGGGAGGTATAGAAATCTGGATATTTCTGTCGAATTTCAGTAGACTTCTGTCAAAAGAATTTTGAAACATTCAGAATATTAACGCCTATCCTTATTTATGTGTTCCTGAATAAAAACAAAATTGAAGCGACATTCACTGACTTACTTTTTCACGTTTTTAATTTATACGTTTCAAAACTCAATTTTAAAAAAGAGACTTAAGGCCACACTCTTAACTTCTCTTTGGTATCTCAAGATTTGTTTTTTTTTTTACTAAAATAAAGTTAACAAAAATATTTTAGTGGTTTATGAGATATATGGTTTCAACCACTATTTTTTAAATTGATATATAGTAAAAGAAATTATAGCTGGACAATTTGTTAAGTCCTTTCTACATATTTGTATGTTATTATCTATAAAACAAAGTTGATTTGAAGCCGATATCTCCACTGGTTCTTGAGATATGACCGACGAAAGAAAGGTATCCCAAACGTATACAATTTTTTTTTTTTAATTTGGGCCATTTTTTTGAATATTTTTGAACAACAACAACAACTTAAAGGTGCTACCACTCATTGTTTTTGGCTGGAGATATAGCTATTTCGTGCTTTGCGACTTTTGCACTCATCAGTCTCCTTTTTTGTGTGGTGCTGAGCTTTAATCCAATTTTATTTGAAAAACTTTTTATGCACCACATAGGATTCGAACCCACGCATATCAGATTTGCTCAGTCTTAGAAGTCGTGTGCACTACGCACTCCACTACTTTAGACCACTGACGGCACAGGTCGAGATGTGCTAATTGTTTATCAAATGCATTTGAAGCATCAACATTTTTACAAGCTCCTTTAAGTATGCTGTTTTGTTCCGCCTCCATTTTTCTCCATACCTTATTTGATAGACTTACAATTCGTAGTACGTATCAAAGGGGGAGAGGTTGGAAGATCGGTAACGAACCAGACTATTTAGTTATTATTGTTATTATTTTTATTGTACTATTCGTACTAGAATGTCAGCTTGTTAGACTTGACCATTTTTAATAACTCATAATAAAAGAAGATGACTACTACGAATTATGAAATTACTTTTAAACATATTTTATTTATACGTTTAAAACTTTTGAGGGAATTTCTAATTTTGAATAAGAATTCCAGTCTGCCAAGTTTGTCCACCATTTTAGGAAATTTTCGCACAAAATTTAACTCAATTTCTTTTCTAAAGATTTCTATAAATGGATTTATATTGCTTCTTTAAAATTCACATAAGTACCAAATTTCTGATGGCCAATAATTAAATTTCATACCAAAAAAAAAAACTCTTTTGGTGGTCACAAGCACCTGAGATTCCAAAAGCAAAAATCTCCAGATTTAAAAAAATTACCTTTTTAATCTTCTCATTTAATAACAAGTTACCTCTTTAGCTGGAAGCATGCCACATAAATAATAGGTAGGTAGGTACTATGATCTTTACTTATTTGCAGAGTATACCTCTTGTTAAATTATGAAATCCAATCAATCAAAATTCAATTTGTTAATTTCAATTGAGTAACAACAACAACCCTCAAATTACATCAATTACTGAATTAGCATTTTGAAAAATATAAAACAAAAAAATATTAATACCTAACCATGGCTATGTATTTAGGCAATTATCAACGATTCACCATAAATTCCAAAATAGTCAAAGATAAAAACATAAACAAAATAAAAATAAATTGCATTTTATCGTTTGCAATATTATGATGGCTGCTCCCAAAAATAACCTGAATTTTGCTAGTGGGTCATAATTTAGCTTCGAAAGGTTCTGTTTCTTTTTTTATTTGGTTAAGGTTTGTAGGTGAGCTATGCGATACCCTTGGCGTTATTCCAAGTTGATACAGCTGCACTGTCGACAATAATATCTGATTAAATTTATAACAATTTAAATAATTAAGTACAACAGTTCAAACCTTTCACTATAATAAACCTAAACTCATCGATTTTGCAAGTTGTGCGGTAGGACTTTCAGAAATTCTAGTCTCGCCATAAACTTGTGTCAAGTTCAACAATATTATTTTTATGCAGCGTTCTTTTTCTGTATTTATTTTGATATGATGGATTAGTGGAAAATGCATTTATTTATTTTTATTTTTATCTCAATACGACTCGTGTTAAAAGCAGTTTTCACATCATTAAGTTGAACACTTAGACTAAGCCGCGCGCGTCACTCGTCGTTGTCGTTAATGATGTAAATGTATAGTTTGATGATTGAGTGATGTATATTTTTTTTGTCGCGTGTCTGAAACTTACAAATATGGTTTTGCAGTGTCAAACCTTGACTTCAATTACATAAGGTTAATGTTAAGTGCGATTTGGTATCAATTAGGTAAATTAAATAAAAGAAAAGAAGCAAAAAAAAAAGAGGTTTTCTGCTCAGCTCTTTTGTTTCTATAAGTACACAGGGAGAGAGAGAGGTCTAAGATGGATGGAGAATGGGGATTCATTGAAATGATAAATAAATGACTTTTAAACGTTAACCAAAACCTATTCAGAAGATTAATATGTGCATATTTCTTTTTCAAAGTACACCACCTCGAAAATAAATGTATTGTATTCAAATACAATTTTATGAATTGTTAAGATTATATTTTGTTTTGTTAATTTTTTTTTTTCAATTTTAAGTGTGGTTCATTGTTTATTTAATTGTTTGCTTAATGAGAATTGTTATTTGTGTATTTAAAGCTTCCGGCTGTGATTTTGGATATTAATCATATAAATTTATGCAGGAAACATTGAATATACATTCATGTGATGAATGCAAGTGTTATATTATTAATTGACAAAAAAACATTTAATGAGATTTAATTTGTTAAGGTTTTGTGGTTTTAAGTTAATCTTTAATGTTTTGCACGAAAGATTTAATTTTGTTTAATTTGTTTTTGAATAATTGATTTTAAATATTTTCAAACTGGTGTTTAGGACTAATTATGTTATATTTTTGTAGATTTTATATCTCTTCAAATTATACAGGGTTATGTCAGATTCATAAATTCTCATTTTGAACGAAATTAAAATTATAGCTTTTTCAAAAACCAATACGATCATTGTAATGCTAATTTACATAAGATGGCGCTACAATCCTGTGTGAACTAGGGCTCACACTATACAAACTTATCCAATTAGTTTGGTTCCTAGCTAGATGTCTCTAGTTGCGCACTCCAACTTGGGTGAGGTCAATTTACACTTGTGAGCTACCTGAACTTCGGCCATCCTCTGCTTTCTGTGGTTTCCTCTCACTTTATGTGACCCAGCCATATCTCAGACGTTGGACTTTTATCCTTCGGTCTAAGTCTACGTCTCTGTAAGGCCGTACATCTCGTCGTTCCATCTCCTCTTTCACTCAAATTCTATTGCATAGGGGCCATAGATCACCCGAAGAACTTTTCTCTAGAAACGACCTAAGGTGCTTTCATTCACTTTTGTCATAGTCCGTGCATTTGCACCGTATAGCAGGACGGGGATGATGAGGTTCTTATATAGCGACACTTTTGTTGGTTATGAGAGGGCTTAATTAATCAATTATTTTCTTAGCCCAAAGAAACAGCAATTATCAAGAGTAATTCCTCGTTTGATCTAAGAGCTGTAAAGTCAAAGTAAAGTCTTTGCATGGTGACGATTTGGCCGAGACGTGCGTCGGTGTTGTAGGTCTTGTCTTGATGACACCATGTACCTTTGATTTGCATCATTAACCGCAAAGCCCTTTTTTGCCGCCTCAATAGTCACAAAAGTCCCATTTCGGTAAGTACTTCCAAATATTTAAATGTCATCACCAAAAAGGATTTATAAGTCAGACTTTTGAAAAATAGTGCCTCTTGTGTTGATTTGGGAGCTCTGCACTATTCATTGAAAGACGATGTTAAAGAAATCGCATGACAGTGCATCACTTTGTCTTAAGCCTTTTTTGACATCAAAAGGCTCAATTTAGTTATTTCTAACCTTTATGGAGCACTGCGAATTTCCCATGGTCATCCTGCACAAATGGACGAATTTGGCATTAGTGCCAAAACTAGACATGGGTCTATAAAGTTCGTCCCTGTAGATGCTGTTATATGCGGCCTTGAAATCGAAGAAAAGATGCTTGGTATTGATTTGATGGTCTTGGTTTTTTTGCAGAATTTGTCGTAATGTGAATATTTGATCGACTTTCCTAGTTTAAGGCCACTCTGATAAGGACCTATCAGGTTGTTGACAATGGGCTTTATACGTTCACATATTAAGGAAAAGAATAATTTGTATGTGATGTTAAGGAGACTGATTCGGCGCAGAGACATAAGGCCCAAGGACATAATGCCCAAATTTTTTTTTTGGGGCTTATGTCCCACCCGAGTGGGACATAAAGCAGAAATTTAATTTGGGCCCTAAGTCCCACCCAAGTAAGACCTAAGTCCCAAATTTGTTTGTTAAAAATGGAACATTGCCCCAAATTTTTGCAGAGCCAAAAAAGAATATAAAGTTTTTGTATTTCAATACAATGAACAATAATTTTTTGATACGGTGATAATACAAAAATTAGGAAAAACAAAAAAGTTTATTTTCAACATTATTTGCGGGATCTCAGCATTTGAACTCCCTTTTTCGGGGTCACACCCGCTCACGCAACTCCGTTGCTCCGCTTAGGGTATGTAAAGTCGCCAAGCAGGCGCCAATATCAACAGCCGCTTCGCGGGATCTCAGGATTTAAACTCCACCAAACAAAGTCTTGTGGTATTGAAGTGCTCCAAGTTTTGTCATTTGGTGATTCTTATTAAGTGGGACATTAGCCCCAACATTTTTATTTGGGGCTTCGGTCTTACTTGGGTGGGACTTAAGGCCCAAATTAAATTTCGGTTTTATGTATCACCGAAGTGAGACATAAGCCCCAAAAAAAAAATTTGGGCGTTATGTCCCTGGGCCCTATGTCCCTGCGCCGACTGATTCATCTTCAGTTGGTGCAGTTTAGAGTGTGGTTCCTCTTTTCAATATCAGACAAACAATACTGAGGTTCTATTCATCAGGCACGCTTTCTTCCTGCCATATTTAATGGATAAGTTGGTGCATGCTATTAAAATAATGATCTCCAGCTGCTATGAAAAGCTCGGCATTTAAGCCATCGGCTCCTGCGACTTTGTTAGATTTTAGATTAAATATGTCTAACTTTACTTCGTCGGAGTCAAGAAGATGGGATTATTGGCTTCCGTCGTCTATATTGAATGTATCATCCTGATTGACAGTGGAATTCAGTTCGTCGTCTCCGTTTTACAGCTGGAGAAGTGCTCCTTCTATATTCTCAGTATTTATAGTGGTTCTACTATGATGTTTCCACTTTCGTCTTTGCAGCCTTCGGTTCGGTTCAAGGTTTATGCTCTTGTGAATTTCATTTTACCTGCTTCTATGAAATACCTTTTTTAAATTAGTTGATTGTGTTTTACATTAAAAAAAGACGGCATTTTAAAATAGAAATTTTATATTTCCATCGTGATCTTTTCAAACGATATAAAACAAAAATAAAATTGTTACTCAAAATATCAATCTATTAAAGTGTTCGAGTCTCAACAAATTACTTATCTTCAAATTTGTGTCGATACAAAAAAAAAAAAATCTTTGAATTATTTTTTTACGTTAAATTAAAATAATATTTTTAATATCCTCATTTTTGGAA
Organism: Eupeodes luniger; assembly: GCA_951509635.1. Taxonomy (NCBI): domain Eukaryota; kingdom Metazoa; phylum Arthropoda; class Insecta; order Diptera; family Syrphidae; genus Eupeodes; species Eupeodes luniger. The sequence continues at coordinate 5,841,193 of OX608074.1, forward strand.
TTCTTAATATTTATTTAAGTAAAAATAATTTTGAACTGGAAGAAGTCAAAATACTGAAATCATACAAATATCCGCAATTGTTGCTATTTTTAATCCCTCATATCCATTATCTTTTAAAATACCAACAAAATTAAAATTCCTTTCAAGTTTTTTTTTACGAAATAAAAACTGATCATCATCGGTGAAGGTACCATAATAAAAAAAATCCAAATTACTTCCTTAAGTAAAAATTTCATCATTTACGAGTATTTTTTTTTTTGTTTATTTTATTTTTACTTTCATTTTCTTTTCTTATACTTTAAAAAACTTCAACCACAAAAGTCAATTCAGGTCAAACTTTATTTTTGTAAGAAATCGATTAAAATAATAATATCAAACGATTTCCGACAAAGTGGGTGAAGTATTCGTATTATATGAAGTCATTTAATAGAGAGACTCTACTGCCACTCAACTTTAAATCAAAGATAAGATCTGACCCACCTAAATCCCATCCTACATGTCTACTTAACAAACTCTTATGGGTCTTTGCGGGACTGGGGATGTTCGTAAAATAAATAAACCTTTTTTTTCTGTTGTGGAAGAAAAAAAGCACGTGTTGTCTCAAACACATAATAAAACTGCACCCAACTCCGACATGCTGCAGCCATAACTCTTATTGCCATCGGCTTTTTTTCCAACTTCGTCTATATTACAAAATTCAAGCTAAGCTCTCTACAAGGATACAAAAAAGACACAAGAAGAAAAGGTAAATGTGTAGTGTACGCATATTGCGTTACCCACTTCTTCACGCATCAGTCGTCCCCAGAGGCCTTAGAGCATGCACAATAAACAAATGTATCTAAATTATCTAATGTTCCTCTCTAGTCTCGACGAATGCGACGTTCGAGAGTACCTACTTGAAGGCTTGGGGCCTAGAGGGCTGAGCCTCTTATCGTTCACATATCTAACACATGTCAGGAGATCGTAGAAGTCTCAATTCTCGTTCGCTTCAAACTATGATTGTCTCTGCGACACATTTGGCGCTCAATTTTTAAATTGTTTTTATGTGGATTGTGGAACATAAGTGTAGCTGACATGCTGCCGAGCCGGTAAAATTTTCTCTCACCATCTCACCTGTTGAGAGGCTTTTTCACAACCCTCTCTCAGTCTGTAGAGCGTAAACTGACCATTTCAGCTTAAAGCGGAAAACCTATATCGCTGGACACTTAACACTGCTGCTGCCGATAGGATATGTGTTTTATATCTTTAAGATACATTCGCTGTAGACGTCTTCTCTGTGCTTATTGTTTTTGTTTTCATTCTCGTTTTGGTATATTTTTAGTTTGTTTTGTTTTGTTTTTTTATTTTATCTTTATGCATTGTGTCTTTCTCGAATCGGTGATCATACAGCGTGGTTTCAACTCAGAAGCAACAGCTTAAGGTTGGCGTTTGGGGCGTCCAACATTTTAGTTTGGCTCGTGTCGCCATCGTGTATTGTCGCGTTGACCGTTGGGGAAATATATATTTAATTTTTAATTTGATTATCATTTTGTTTAAATAAAAACATCCCTTTTGTAAGGAAGTAATAAGTTGATATATAAAATAAAATCAACTGATATCGTGTCGCACTTTTGTGTAAGAATAATAAATCTTTTTAAGCTCAATGATATATTGGAACTTTGTTTTTATTGTTTCCTGTCGCGTTTAAATCGTAAAATCGTAACGTGTGTAGTTAAAGAGTTCTTGCGCAATAACATAAACTTTATCACCTTTGTCACCACCTATCACCCTGTGAAATTATTGTATGTTTTATTTTTACAATCATTTACGACCGCAGTGACTGAGGCGCATCAATAAGAAAGCGTAGTTAATTGTGTCAAAAAAAAAGTCTTTTCGGTGGCTCATTATCTACTTTTCACTTTTATTTTTCGGCTAAGGGTCATTACGTGTTGTACTGTTACTTTTTTTGTTAACTTGTTAGAAAAGGGTTTTAACGACGACGCGAGACGGTTTATTTTGTTTAAGTATAAAAACATTAAATTTGCTAGAGTTGTAATATCTAAGTATTATTCTTTTAATCTCGTATGTACATAGTATATAAATTAATGAGGAGAGTTTTGGTTCCCAGGCAAGATGATATGGATGTTTGTAAAGTGAATGTTGAATGAATTGCTTTCTATTGTAATAAAATTGGTAACCGGAATTTTGACATAGCTGTTTTCAAAACATTTAACATTTAATTATCACCTTTTATCAATGATCAATAGTTTTGTAAAACTCTTAAAATAATTAATAAAACTCCAAAATTAATTGATTATTTTGTAAACTTTTACTTGAAAATGAAAACAAACGTTTTCCTTAATAATCATTTTTGTCCAGTTTGCACGTCAGGTCTTTTGTATTTTCTTGAAAAAAAAAACAAGAATTCCCTTAAATATCTCGACTTGACAAAGGCTAAAAAATGCAATAGAATAGAAATATTGAAAGTTCTTCACCAAAAGTAATTTAAGTTCAAGTTCGCACCTCAGCTCTTTTGTTCAGATGAGTGCAATTATAGTCGACAAGTTTCTTACTACAAAAAAATGCAATTATTGTATTATCATTTATTGTAGATTACGTTCAACAGTATTTTTTATAGATATTGCTCTTTTGAAGAATATTTTTCATGTCACTAAAACATTAATAAGAAAAATAATCCCACTAAAAACATTTCCTGAACATGACTTAAATCATGTAAACATTTCTAATCCATACCAAAAAACCATCTAAATACTTCCGTCAATAAATATATGTGCATAAATATTTTATTTTCGCACATGAAAACCAAAAACAATAACTTGATCAACTTATCACACTTCTTGTTTTAAGTTTGTGTTCATCAATAAACATATTTTAATATAAAATTTAAAAAAAAATCCAAATAATCCCGCATAAATATTCAAATTAGTTGTTAATTATTTATAAATATGCAAAAACTAAAACCAACCAAACCCAAAAAAATCAGACCAATTTTAAACTAATTTGGATGTAAATTTTTGTGAATTACTATTAAATCGTTCGTTTTAGTAATTTGTCATTTTTCAAAAGAAAAAAAAAAACAATCAAAGAAGAAAGAAGAAAAATTTGCATAAGACCTTAAATTATAGTTATTTTTGTTTTATTTAAAATCAAAACTCTGATGAATCACATGCTCAAACATTATTATTGCGATAAAAATGTTGTTGATGTTAATTTGTTTTTATTTAAACAAAAAAAAAAAAAAGTTGAGTGAACTTTTTGATTATTGACTCTTGAAAAAAAAAAATAATAAACGAAAATTATGCCATAAATCAAATAAGATGATTATGTTAGGTAAGTTATGGCCTTAATAGTTCGTGTTTAAGATAATTAAATTTATTTCTTCTTAAAAACATAAGTGAAGATAATTTGTGGTTTTTATTTTTGCAAATTTAGAAAAAAAAATAGTTACGACATAAATAAATAGCTCAATAGTAGGCGTTTTATACAAAATTAATTACATACTAGGGACCTTTAAAGTTTTTTAAATGTGTCAAATTTGGGTTACTAATAGAATTGATTCAGTCAAATGATACAAAAATTGAGGGTAACAAAACTCTTACAAAGAACACTGATCAGTTTAATACACTTAAATTTTTACTTGAACTAAAACATTTGCAACTCCAACAAAAACAGCTTTTGAAGAATCAAGAACAGTTTTTAAATTTGGATACGCTTTAAAATTCTGTTAAAAAAAGTTAGTGCATTTATTTCACTAACATTTTTGAAAAAGTAATAAAATTTGACAAAATTTTGCTTGAAAGTTATACACATACATTTTTTCGACCGAGTTTTTGCTTCCGAATTCCGGTGAAACCAAAAATTATGAGCACTTTAACATAATATGTCGGTTATATTTTTAAGAGCTTTAAAATGTTCAATTGGAATACAGGTCTCAAATATTTTTGGAATTAATGTTTAGGGAATTATTTTGTATATTTGTTTTTTCTTTTAAATGTGTATTAATGACAATCGTCTTGGTCCAGATGGAGTGGCTCCAATTGTCTTAAAAATGTGTGCTGCAGTACTCTCTGAACCTCTTTCTTATATTTTTAATCTCTCTCTCTCTCTTTCTAAAGGTGAATTTCTTTCTGAATGGAAAAAATCTTTCATAATTCCTATTCATAAAGCAGGACCCAAACAGGAAATATCTAACTACCGTCCAATCTGCAAACTTTCCACCATTCCAAAACTTTTTGAAAAACTTGTGTGTGATAAGTTTTCATTTTTGCTTAAGGAAGTAATATCATCTTTTCAGCATGGCTTTGTACCGGGCAGGTCAACAACTACTAGCCTTTATATTTTCACAAACTACGTTCTCAATAAAATTGAGGCAGGGTATCAGGTTGATGTCATCTATACTGACATTGCAAGGGCCTTTGATAGAGTTAGTCACACTATTCTACTGAACAAACTATCAAGAATTGGTTTTCATACAAATATTATGCAATGGTTGAAATCTTATCTTATAAGACGCATTCATTTTGTTTCCATTGGTAATGTTCTCTGTACATGTGTCATCAGGAGTCCCTCAAGGTAGTCACCTGGGACCCTTACTTTTTCTTATTTTTATTAATGACATGTCAGATATTTTAAATAATTCCTTAACACTGATGATTACCTTCGCTTGCAAGATGACCTTAACATGCTTATTGAATGGTGCAAGAAAAATTAATTATCTTTAAACGTTTCAAAATGTCAATGCTTTTCATTCTATTGCTCTTACTATCCTACTTTCTTTGAGTATAAAATTGACAGTAGTGTTCTTGTAAGAGTCAATGAAAAGAAAGATCTTGGTGTTGTTTTTGACCTCAAATTCAATTTTATCAAAAATGTTGAATATATTGCTGACAAAGCTAATTCCATGCTTGGTTTTATTAAAAGAAATTCATCAGATTTTTCAGACACTTATACTATTAAATCTCTTTTTTGTGCATACGTAACATCTTTTTTAGAATATTGTTGTGTGGTTTTGAACCCATACTATTCATTCATTAAGAATTGAAAGAGTCCAAAAGAATTTCACTAGGTTTGTTATATGGAAACTTGGATGACACTAGGTTATTCCGAGTTAATCTTAGATATAGGCTAAGTCTTTTCCGTTGTACACTTTAGAAGGGGTAGAAAGCTGAATAAACAAGGTTAAATTCGTTTTGTGCCCCTGATAGCAAGTCTTAAAAGGTAATCGATGATTTGTCTAGTGGCTACAAGCTATGTACATTATGCCCATAAAAGAAGGGAACCACACAAAAATCGGTTGGGAATACATTCCCTGTCCTTAGAAGCCTAGAGAACAATTGATTGGCCTACGCACAGAAGAAGTGAACAGAGGAATAAACGGGAGAAGGAAAAGGGTATTTTGGGATCCAAAAATTTGCGAGACGGCTCTGTACTAGAGATACGAACTGTGCTCGGGAATTCTTTTCTTTAATTAACTCGAGATTGGTAAACTAATTAAAAGCACCAAAAGAGATTGTGTTAAAAATTCACTTCGTTATATGAAGTATCCTGTGAAAAGTCACTGTCAATTGAGAGCAGATGAAAGGCATATACCATACATATTTCCTCGTCATCTTAAGATGTGTTGTGTATGCAATGGTCGTGCTTACTACATCGGTTGGTGTTACGTTTAATTGTATCAGGTTCTTAACATAAAACCATTAAAAAGTAATCGAAATGCGTTAAGTCACACCAACAAGGGAACTAGTAAACAGAACCACTTCTATAAATAAAGTTGTCACCAAATTAATTGTTAAGGCCACTCTAAGAAAAGTAGCTCAGTCTTGTTGGGACTAAATAGTTGATTACATTTTTTCAAAAAGTTTATCAATCAGTATTGCCCTACAGTGCTTGCAATTTGCCGTAATGGCAGCTCCTACCTCATTTTGAAGGAAATAAGGACCAAAATGATGCCTCCAGATGGTAAGCCACACCAAACGGCCAATTTCAATGAATGTGATGGCAAATCGTTAATTGCTTGACGATATTCTACGCTTCATTTTTGGTTATTGGCGAAGCTATTCAACTAGAAATAAGCTTTATCACTTAAGATAATTCTTCGGACAAAGTGCCCTATGAATTTAGCGAACAGATTTGTTATTTTTAAAGTAAATTTCCACAATTTGGAAGCAAAGTTCCTGGCATTAAAAGATTCATGATGAATTGCCAAATCTTACTAAATAAAAATGTCAAGAAAACTATCAAAAAGTAGACAAAAATTTTCGAAACTTCTCATGCAAAAAAATACCCTTTACTATGTCAAACTCAATTTTTTTTATCTTAATCAAAATTGGGATTGTTAGTCACGAAAGTAGCATATCCGCTGGCCCAGATTGTGTCCCCGCTATTGTTCTGAAGAGGTGTTCTTCCACGCTAGCAAAATCACTGCGTAAGCTTTTCCAACTATCCTATTCTTCTGGGCTCGTTCCGAGTAGTTGGAAAACTGCATTTGTCCCAAAAAAAGGCGAATCTTCTTCTCCCACTAATTACCGACCGATTGCACTTACGTCCCTTCTTTCTTAGGTCATGAAAACGCTGATTAATTATCAGCTTAAGAAATATCTTGAGGAACGGAAGCTTCTTAATGACCGGCAATACGGCTTTCGTTGCAATAGGTCCACTGGTGATCTCATGGTTCATCTCACCGAACAGAGGAACAAATCTTTACATCGTTTTGGAGAAATTAAGATTATTGCACTTGATATTTCAAAGGCATTTGATAAAGTCTCTCTTATCGAAAATGCGTGCTTTCGGTATCGACAAATCTCTTCTTCGTTGGATTAGAAATTTTTGTTCGAACTATTCAATACAAGTTGTTTTGGACGGATTCAAGTCTGAAACTCATAAAATAAATGCTGGTGTGCCCCAGGGCTCCGTTTTGTCTCCGACCCTCTTCCTCATTTTTATAAATGATCTCCTGTCTGCTACTTCTAATCCAATACATTGTTTCGCTGACGATAGCACTCTTAGGTTTTCATATTCGTTTCCAGACTCACAACCCTTCTCTTCGGATGTGGAACTGCAACGCCAAAATATGATTAGCTCATTAAATTCCGACCTACACAGCATTGTACAATGGGAAATAAAAAAATCGTGTGGAATTTAATGCTTCGAAAACGCAATGCTGTCTTGTATCTTGAAAGCGAGATGAACCCTCTTTGCCACTATCTATGATTGGCACTTGCATCAACGAAACGGAAAATCTTGACATCCTCAGAATGTGCATCAGCAACCACTTTTTGTGGAGCGATCACATACACGATGTTGCCAAAAATGCCACAAGATGTCTAGGTTTTTTGAGACGTTGCAAGAAATTTTTCTCTCCGTCTGATCTGGCTACAATCTACAAAACCTATATACGTCCGAAACTTGAATATAACTCTCCTCTCTGGGCTGGTGCTCCAGTAACTTATTTAAGCCTCTTGGACAGTATTCAAAGAAGAGCTTTTAAAATGATCGGTGACATTAACATCATCAATTTGATTACGTCACTCGAACATCGACGCAAGGTTTCTTGTCTCACCCTTTTTTACCGTTATTTTAATGGACTATGCTCCAATGAAATACCCAGTTGCATTTCTCCCATTAAACAATTTAACCGTAATACCCGCGCTTCTAGGAATGCCCATCAGCTTACCCTTGAGCCCAACTTCAGCCGTACTATGAAGTACAGAGATTCATTTTTTAGCCGTACTACGCGAATGTGCAACGCTTTGCCACGCTCTATCTTTCCCTATCATTGCAATGTTCAGGAATTCAAAATCAATGTACACCGACACCTCCTATCCAACCCTTCCATCTTTTTCTAATGCTCACACTGTGTCTTTGGCATATTAAAGGTATACAAAACCCTTTTAGTGTTCGCTAATTATAAAAAAAAAAAAATATAATTCCGTTTTAAAGTTATGTACGCAACATAATTTTAAGTCTTAGGAATATCAAAAACCGTGTAAGAGAAATGCTTTGTAAAACTTTTTAAAATTCGAGCTACATTTAAAATATTTCAACATTTTTTCACCTGAAGTACACCTCTTATAAATATTTATAACATGATAAAAACTTTGTTCAAATTGTAAAAATAAAACATATGCAATTTAAAAATACTTATCAATACCAACTTCCGGGTTAAGTTTCGGATAACAGAAAATAGAAACTTACAAGAAAAAAAAACCACCATCAATTAAAAGGTTAACATTATTTTAAACACTCCCTTAATCATTTAAATTTAAAAAAATCCATGTTAGAACTTTTAACTTACTCAATCAGGCTTAACATTACTCTTGATACTTTATTTATTCAATTAATCTTAAGTTTTTATCTTTGCCTTCATGTTCAAAAAAAAAAAAAAAACAAATATATAAAAATATATTAAACCTTACATTAACAATTTTAAATTTACCACGCCTCGCCTCGTATACTGACAGGCTTGTTAAGTTTCCAATGTTTTAATTATAGGTTTACAAAGTGTGTTTAGTGTTGATTCAATGTTTTTTTTTTAAACTGAAATACATAGAAGTTGTGATTTATAATTGATTTAATTCAATACCAATCGATGCCATTATTAAATAACGATCTTCATTTTGATCAATAAATTCATCTAGGCAACCGTTCGGTTCTGCTGCTGCCATTGACCACCACCGAGCGATCGTTTGATTTTCATTTCCATCAAATCAAAATCAAAACCGAAACAACTACCAACAAATTGGCCGTCAATTAGTAGAGCAATAAAATTGATTTAATATTCATTCATGGAATATCAAATGAAGTTTGTTTGAGTAGATTTCATTATAAATTTTTTCCTCGTTCTCAAGCTAAGATTTACAATTTTGCAATCATTAATATGGATTTGGGTGGCCAATTGAAATGCTAACCTTTTTGTTTTAACTCTTTTAAATTTATACCTGTTGGCGCGAGTCCTAAATCCCGCCGTTACACCGTCGCGTCGGTCGTCGGTCGTCGGCCTATATCAATAAGCCTGGCTTATGTACGTCTAAGCCTAAAACCTAGTCTCATTCTATGCTCGCACGTTCTACACATTTGTTAAACATACATCAGCTCATTAATGCGCACCGAGATACAAGATACACTTCAATTCATAGTTTTCTGCTGCAGCACCAAATCGCATACCACGCTGCTGCACCACCTTTGCAGCGGAGTATATATGCATGTTGATTTTGTTGCGAGTTGTTGCCAATGTTGACACTTATGTGTCATAATGTTGTCGGTTTATGGCAGCCCCTTAGGTGCACCGAACGAGGTTGTAAATTTGCCTGATTGACAGCCATGCGATTGAGATTTTATCACCAACTCGTGTTTTTCCAACAGCTATGTAATGATGCTTACATATTTTTAACTTGACGAACAAAAAAGTCTCAACTTCATTCAAGCAAGCTGTCTTCTAGAACTTTGTTTTTTTTTCTTTCTCAGGAATGAGAGCGATATGGTTAAGCTTAGCTAAGTCGTAAGAAGTCCGAAATATATCCGTTAAGATATTTTAAATTACTATTTAAAAGTTTTAACAGATGTTATTACAGAAATGTTTTAAAATCCAATAGAAACTAATTAAAAAAAAAAAAGAAAAATACAACTACAAGAATTTAGACATTAAGATACATATAAAGACTTAAAGTTTGATTTAAAGATACTTTATAATAAAAATTGTGGTGTTAAATTACTTCTTGCCTATTTGGATACAAAGTTGTCAGTTTATGTTCGATATGTTGGCTTTTGAAAGTCCAAATCAGAAAGATTTTTATAAATTTAATTTGAGTTAGTCTTGACTTCTTTTACCTTAAAATGGAAACAAATGGTTTTATGTTTGGAAGACAGTTTCGAATTTCATGTTCAAAATTGAACACAAATCAAAATTTTTCAATGGACTTCGATTTAATTTTATGGATAATTTTGTGATTTGATCCAAGAAAGAAGCGAATAGTCCAAGTTGGTGTGTGGTCAATTTTGGTCAATGTTTGGACGTTGAATGATAAACAGTGACTGACGATAAGAATCAGTTTAGGTGGTCCTGCCATTTATTTCTTTTTTTGACAAAGACAAGGTTAGATAAAAATGGAAATATAATAAAGTAGAAGATGGAGGAAAGAAAATTGAAAATAAAACTGCTGACGGTTGTAATATTTAGATGAAATAAACACGAGATAAACAGAGTTTCAAAACATTTTAATGAAATAAGCTTTTTGAAGAAGTAAGGAAAAACATTTTATGTTAAAGTTTAATGTTAAGAGATGTTAAAATTTTTTTAGAAATGCCCCCCAAAATTCGAGTATAAAGCTTTTTTAAACTTGTTATGTCATATTTTTGTCGAAATTTTAAAATTTCATCAATGTCAAGATGAAGATGAAAGATGAAATTGTAAACTTTCTTACATTCCTTAAATTTCATATTTCCATCAAAACTTAAAAATTCTATCAATATTTTGATATTGATGAAATTTTAAGAAATATATTTAAAATATTTCTAAAATTACATTAATGTCAAGAAATTATGTTGACGGTTTTTGAAAAACTTAAATTTAATATTTCGATAAAAATTTGAATATTCCATTAATATTTTGATATTGACGGAATTTTAAAAGTTATATTGACGGATTTTTAAAAAAAATCTTTATACAGAATGTTGGGTATTTCTAAGAAATTGTGTCCATGTATTTTTGAGAATTTGGGAAAAACTCTCTGTATTTCAGTAATACACTTAAATGCAGCAGACATAAAACTCAATTTTTTTAGGTCTCATTCGAATCCATTCTTTAAACAATCTATCAAGTTTTTTTTAGCTTCAATTGGATGTATACAGTTTTATTGATAGATTCTTTAGACACTTTCACCATTTATAATTTTTTAAGTTAAGGGCTGTGTAGAAGATGTCACGGTCTCATGGTTTTTCTCAGGAATAGTTCTATTGGCTCTCGGAATATATATCGATTTTTTGTGGAAAAAACGCCAGAAATAAAATCAAATAAAATATAGGTTTAGTTTCAAAGCTTCTAAGTGTAATTATTGTAATTTAAAAATTAACTTAAAATGGGGTCTTTTTTCCAAGGAAGGGGATGCATTTTCTAGGCATTTTTTCCAAAAAAGAAATCTGGAGCTTATTCCGGAAGCCATAAATTAAAAATCATGTTTGGTCCAGGTTTCATTTTGTTAATTGTTCTTAATGTTTTAAGTTCCAAGTTTAGTCTTAAGTCTACAAAAATAGACATTTTTTTATGAAACTTAACATATTTTGAATATGAAGCAGACACTTAAGATTGACATTTTTATATTCCTTTTAATCTATTATCATTTTTTTTTTTAAATTCAGTCGTTTTAGTTCTGTCAAGTAAAGAGATTCGTTTTTAAGCAGTACTGAGCGAATGTGAAATAGCTTACCACACTCTGTCTTTCTCACTTGTTGCATTGTTTAAGAATTTAAAACCAATGTGCACCGACACCATTTAAAAATTTGGAGTATCACTTAAATTTTGAAAATGTTGGTTCTTCATCAAGAACTTTGCTTTGCCTCAATGGAATTTATGGAACCCAGTTTTTAGTTTTCCAAAAACTAACCAATAGTATAGTAACTTTGTGAGTTGAATAGAAGGAGACTTTGCATCAAGACTGGTATTTCGGATTTTTTAATGATTTTCTTATTAATTAAGTTTTCTAATTCGAGCCCTGAGGTTTATTGGTGATTTTAAGCCTGAAGGACAAACTTTTGAAAACTTTTTGGAGACTACTACGTTATAATTATTTTTAATCTCAATATTGTATCCGTAGAAATAAAAGTTTTTAGGGTAGAAATAGAAAAGTTTGTTTAAATGCGATTTAGACAAAAATTGACGAATTTATAGTCAAATATCATAAACAAAGAGTTTACCATAAGATGTACCAAAACACTACAGCTTTTAATTTAGACCAAAGAAAGACAAAAAAAGAATAGATTGGGGGTCTATTTCCCCTTGTCAAGTGAAGAGGGCTATTGTTAGAAAATCGAGTTGATATACAATTTAAAAGATTGTAAAACAATGGCAACACCTACATTATTCTAAAACAACTTTTCTTAAAGCCAAAAAACCCGTTTAGAGTGATTTTCAAGTAAAGTTTTTTTTCAATAATGAAAAAAAAAAACAATTTTGGAACTCAAAATTAAAAAACAAACAATAACATTGATTTTTGTAGAATAAATTTTTAAAATTTTAACATTATTAACTAATATTTTTCTTTTTTTTTCTTTTTCAATAATTTTTTTTTATTACACTCAGGAAAACAAGTCTAAAACTATGTTAAGGTTTTTGAGATATTGAGAACAACGAGGTCTACTTCGTATTTTATTAAACACTAAGGAAGACTTGTATTTGAGCAAGAAAAGAGTCTTAAATTTAAATCGGCTAAATTAAACTTTTTTCGGTGCTTATGAAGTTTGGCATAAGTTTTTGAACTTGTGCCATAATCACAACATCGCCAAAACTGGTAAAAATCGCGAAGTTCGCCCATTTTTTCAATCATTGTCGTTTTAAACCCGCATTATTGACGAGACTCTCGGAAAATTTCATTAACAAATTCAGAACCTCATCTCCAGTACTTTTTGAATGATATCGCCTCGTTAATACGGTCTAACAAGACGATACCAAAACTTTTTTCCTAGATCGTTTCCACTCCTAATTTTATAACACACCTTGAATCTTCTTCTTTCAGCACAATTAAAGTTATGACAAAATAGGGGACATTACAAAACCTAGAAACCAGCTAATTTCTTTGCTTCTTCGGAATTTAAAATAAATTTGTAATATTTCTAAGTTTTTGTTAGTCATCTTACTCGAAAGTTTTAGGGGTTTAAATTAAGATTCCGAGCTCAAACATATGTGTTCAATCTTAAATTCATTCGAATCATAATCATGTACTTCCATTTCTAGCTGAATAACCTGACAAACATTCACGTATTATTTCGTACAATTCAGACAACTTCCTTATAAATATCCTAAAAACCAATCCTCATTTGACAGACATTAAGTCATTCTATCAAAAAAAAAAGAAAAATCAAATCTTAAATCTGATGGACTATTACCCAAACTATTTAGTAACGCTTTATATCTTTTTAAAAAATCCGGAAAGTCAATCCGCCGCTATAAACATTTTTATCTCTTAACATTATTTTGCCCAAACCATATGTCAGACATCATTAGGTGTGACCAAATCTATCAAATCCAAACTGGGAATATCTGACAACATCCATCGTTGTTGTCGCCTAAAGGCTATAGGTACTCCTCGTATCGTATATAGCTGACAACATATTGCAATTAGACCATATTTAAAATTAAAGTCTGTACTCTCCTTGAGCTAATAAATCACCATAAGAATATCTTTTGGCTCAATCTGTCTTAAATGTCTTACCATTGACCGACACAAGAATGAAATGTTTTCCTCTTCGCACGACTTCTCTTGATGCTTGACTTGAATCTAGTTACAATGGCTATCGGCTATGCATATACATATAAGTATTTACCTATGGACATAAAGCCACATACACTACTAGACTCATGTTTCCACTGAAGCTGAAGCCATGTAATACTTCCAGCTTCCATCAAGTTTATGTTACATGAAAGGGCAGTACTTGCAATCTAATCTTACATATAGTAAAGCAATCCATATTGATCAGAAGGTAAAGAGACTTTGGTTTTAAGTCTTCGATTACTTTTTGCGCAATAATAACAACAACAAAAATAGTACATTCCATAAGTGTGCAGTGCGCCACCAGACCAATAATATTATTAAGTAATTCAATCAATGGACAAAGTGTGGTTGTTCAAGTCCATCCCTCTTTTTAGCTATTTTTGGAATCCAACTCTCCTTCTTTGAATGACATGCAATCGAATCGGAAACGTATCCGATTTCACAGGGTGGTATGGATGGCGTAACCAAAGAGAATGGAACTACATAGTTTTATGTGAAAGTCATTTGAATTTATTTTTTTGTTTTGTTTTGTTTTTATTTAGTTGTGATTGAAATAAAATCAACGATTTTAAAAGTGAATGTGATTTAAAATAAATAAAGAAACAAAACAACACTTTTTTCATCAAACATCAGACATCGAACAACAAACAACAAACATCAAACATCAAACATCAAACAACAAAAACAATAAGGATGGTGCAAGGACTTAAAAACAAAATGGTGAGTTTATATTTTATTTCGATTTTAATCTCATGTATCATCGGAAACCTTTTTCTTAATAATTTATTCTTATTTTAAACTTGAAATTGGGAGTTATTGTAATCGATCCTATTTGTCCAATTGAACGTTTTGACATTTTTCAACGTTTCAAGGGTTCTATTTATTTTCATATATCGAGATGTTAGTTATATCTTTCTAGCACAATAAGGACCACTTAAATATTTAATGACAAAAATTGAGAGATTATGTGTTGTATTTAAAAAAAAAATAAAATTTTCTAAAATTATATTTTTTACTAATGATTTAAGCAAAGTTTTTAGTATGAGGTTTTAAAGCTTGCTCTGTTAACTGAACATTTTCATCTTTTCTCCTACTAATTTGTTGAGCCACTTAAAATACATACTGTCCTGAAAAATGTCTTTTTGATGCAATGCAGTGTAGTGCAGGAATATAAGATAATCACTTAGAAAAGTTCCGACAAAGCTGAATTTTGGAGAGCTTTATTTTTATTCATTCGAAAACTAAAGGATTTGTTCAAAAAAGTTGGCAGTTCAATTTGTAGCTCATTTTATTCCACGCAAAAAACAGCTCCACATATTTTTTGTCAAGTTGATAGATTTGAAGAAAAACGGTGGCAAAATATTGGGGTCCAGTGCATTTAGTCAAGAGGATTATAAAGTCTTATTTTTGGGTGGAGAATCTTTTCCCAAATTTCAGAGGAATAAAATAGATTTTTTCAAAATATGATCTGGGAACAGCCTGCAGGCAAATGATATACCTATTAGTGAAGTGTGGTCTTCAATTAGTTCTGAAGTTATAGCGGTCCAAACTTAATTTTTTATCGTGAAGTTGGGAGAAGGAAGATCAAGTCCGTCAAGTTATCAAATTTGACGAAACGTGGTTGTTTTTTTTTAAATTACTCCTGATAATGCTAACATGACAGTCAATTCAGGACTACCACCCCTCAAAAACGGTCAAAATAAACTCAAATTGACAAATTGGCAAGACAAACAATTTTATTGCACAACTTATTAGTAAACATGTTACAACCATTGTTTCATATTTATTTTAACTAGGATTATTCTAGATTTTCAAGAAAATAGTACGTTTTGGGTATTTTTTCATTTGGGACGAAAATTTTTTGGGAAATAAGTACTCAAAACAAAAAAATGTCTAATGTCTATATCTATCTAAGACAAATTCAGGGCAATTAATTCCATTCTAAGTTTCCTAAAATTTTAGTAGTAATGCTAACTTGACGGACATGGAACCTTTCAGTGGTATCTCAAATAATTTTGATTTTTGTTTGGATAATGCTTATTTTTTTTGTAGTGCACTAAGTAATAAGTTATAATAAGTCAAATATCTTGAAAATCGCACAAGGTATCACCGAGTGTTTTCTACTTTTCAACACTTTTTAGCTATTGAATAATTTTTAAAGAATGAAACAAACTTTGTCCGATACTCGTTCACAGCCCAAAAATCGAATAAATTGCAAAGAACTGATTCTTCTTCAGCCCTTTTCTAAAATTTGTTGGTTGTATTCAACATGAGAGGTCTTCAAAAAAATATCTGAGAATTTTTGTTTTTGAAAACTACAATATAAATCAAGATTATAAAAACGACATTTTATTATACACATCAGTGAATTCTAAGTGGTAATAATTTTTTAAACTATTTATTTTAAATTAGTGGCTGAGCAGTGTTTTTGCCATGACATCTCCTTTTTTTTTAAGAGTCTACGGCCGGACTAAAAGTTTTTGTATTTTTACTTTGCGAAATATAAGAACTATGTAAAATGCATGTATTGTATTTGTAAAAAAATTAGAAGTCGATATTTTAATTAAAGATGACATTACTATGGTAGAGAAGTGGGTCCGGCGATTCTGTCTTCTGCCTGTCATCGCTTCCAGTGCTAATTGAAGCAGATTCGCCTTAGGCGTTTGTTTAAGTTTTGTTTTAATTCCAAAAGTAAAAATAGTCTTCCTACAATTTTTTTTTGATAAAAGATCGAAAATTCGAATTTTCGAAGAAAAATTCTCTAAAATTTGTTTCCCTAACTTGGCTTTTTTAAATATAATAAATATATTTTTGTATTTCTCCAGAAATTTACTCCCATAGAACCGTTATTTTGTTTTGAAATTTTCTCAGGAACTAAGGAACTAATTAAAATATTTTATACTAGCGGCCCGTCCCTAGACATAAATAGGTACAGATATTTAAGTTATAAGCATGTTAATTAAAACGATCATGAATCACTAAATTAGAAAACATTGTTTGTCCTATCATTAATACTCTTTGCAGCGTATGCTGTGAAAGACATGTAGGAGTTGCTAAAGATTTAAATAGTAATCTATTTCTTAATATAGCCTATGTTACTCAGTGATAATGTAGCTTTCTAATGAAAAAAGAATTATTAAAATCGGTCCAGTACTTTTTGAGTTTATTCGTTACATACAAAAATACAAATCTTTCCTCTTTATAATATTAGTGTAGATTTCTGAACAAGGTCTTATGAGGTCTATGAATCAAAAGTATTAAAATGTTTTTTGAGTTTTAAAAATTATAAATTTTTTTTTTTTCAAAATTTGTTATCTTAAAAACGAGAAAATTTTAAACGAAATTTAAATTTAAAACGTAATATTTATGAGCACTAAATAACTGCGTACCAGAAATATTTCTAAAAAAATGATATATACATATGATTTTAAAAAAAACCTTCTGTTTTTCGAAAAAGAAATTATTAAATTTAGGTTTTTTTTGAGAAATTAAATGACATTGAAATCTTTGAATATAAAATTATTCTACAGGTAAATGTTCAAGTCTTAAAATAAAGATAATATTTTTGAATAGATTAAGGGATAAAAGAGCAAGTTCGCACGTCGCAATCGTATAAGTTTTAAGGCGCACCAAAGGATAGAAGTGGGAGAGGCAATATTCTAAAACACATTCACTTAAACTTAACAAAATATTACAGAATCATGATATAGCATTTTAAAAAGCTAGAAACCTATTCTTTAGTTTTATTTTTAAATAAAGTCGCTTGAGTGGATAGTCTTTGAAAAAATAATTTTTAAACTTGAACTTAAAAAAGTTGGTTTAAAATTGCCTAAAGTATGCGTTCGGTCAATTGGAAAAATGTAGTATGTACTTAGATAAATTATCTTTAACACTTAAATTAAAAAAAAAACGATTACTTAAAGGTTTTTCCTTGGCATAATCTTCTGAAAAACTGGACATCATTGTTGTTAATCTAATAATTTATTATTTTATTTTGTTTATTTTTTTTATATTGTTTATTTTTTTTTTAAATTGACGTTTACTAATTAATGAATTGAATGAAGGGACTAGTTGTAATTAACATTTAAAATAATCCGTAAAAAGTTTGAATGGATATTTTACTATGTTTTCTTTGATTGGAAATAGAAATTATGTTTGTCTTCCAACTTTATACAATTTCAAAAACGATTCTGTCAGACAAGTTTTCTGATGTTCAATGACAGGAACTTTGATCAACAATGAACAATGATCGCTATAACAAACTTGTCAACAAAATTGTAATGCTTGGTTTCATTGATAAAAATTAAAAAATGTAGAAATCTTCCAAATTGCAATGTAGACATAAATATTTTGTATCCATTATAAGCTGAAGTTTTGACGTTCAAATAAAGAGCAACAGTACATCGTAAATCTTCAGAATTCTTAGCAATAAATTCAAACATTTTACCATTCCAAGTGATTGGAGTGGAAAATTTTAAAAAAATATTTTTTTTTTGTTTAATTTATCTTCCAACGTTCAAAATAATACAATATCAACTCTGTTGTTAAATGACTTAACCCATGTCACTGTACGATCTACGTATAAGGACTCACTAAAATTGGTCATCGATTGATAACATCTCTCGTTTACCTGAAACATTCATTCAAATTGTTACTTTTATTTTATAAGTTTGACTACAGGTACTCATTGAAATTGTTGTTTTCAAAAGATCTTAATTCAGAAGTGAGTAACCTAATTGAAAGTCGTCAAGTTTTATTTTCATTTTATTTTATCAAATATTTGACAATATTTATGGTTATTACTTCTTTTGGGATATTAAATTTGTAAGCTTTAATTACAAATGAAGGTGTTATATAGCTTACTAAAGTAATATAATTTTTACGATCTTTGAATAAATGACGAACAAAAAAATATAAGTGCTCATATCTCTGATTAAACGTTCCTTAATTGGCGTTAATTTTTTCAGAATTTATGGTTAAGTGTTCATTTTGGTCTTGATGGAGTTTTTTGATATTTTATTTTGAAAGTTTAATCAAAATCATGAGCAATTTTCAATCAATTGATCTTTTATTTTCCTTTGAAAAATATGGTTTCCTAACGTGACAAGTTCTGTTTTCAATTTAATGAAAACCAAAACTAGTTTTAGCACAAAATAAATTTAGCTTAATTTTTGGACCTACATTAGTTTAGGCCTCAGCGATTTTGTACTTAAAAAGAAAGAATGCTATTTCCTTATTCACCTATGTATAATAATTTTGAAGGCTTTTCCGATAGTGAATATATTATAATTTATTCTACTTAAAGTTTAAACCACAAAGCCCCACATTATAAACTCTAATCACCCACACCACACTATGATTTCCCACAGTTTCGACCTTGAGATATTGAGTAATTCGTGTTGGTCATTTGTTTTTCGAAAACAGAAATAGGCAGATACCTACTCATCATTCTTTCTGATTGAATGGCATTGGTTCTATGATCGTCAGGATGATTAATCGAATTGAAATGCCAGCAAAACAAAAGCACAACAATAATAAATAAATAAAAAAGATGATATCAACGCAATAGACCTTCCACCAGAACCTCATTTGATCTCATCGAGATAGCTTTACCATCAGGTAACACATCCATTTAACTACTTATGTTACATGTTTACCTCTATATCAGTTTTAAATAAGACATTTTTAGTCTGCGATGTAATGTTGTATTTTTAAAAGTTATCAGAATTTTTCAAAAACTGTACTTCGCTTGAAATCCATATTTAAAAAAAAAATGTGAATCGACTCATAAATTGTGAAGATATGAGTTTTTAGTTGAAGAAAACAGTTTTTTGAAAAATTATAGGTATAAAAATCAAACTTTTAGTTCTTCTGAAATCTCTCAAGTCGTAAGCTAAATACAAACAACTGTCAAATCTTACAATATTTTTTAATCCGTTTGTTAACAAACATTTCCCGAATATCTTATAATCGTAATTTTGTAGGAGAACATTGTCAGAAACGTTATTGTCAGGTATTTGTCACCCGATGACGTTTGAAATTGTCAGATGTCATTATCTGACAATGGCTAACAATTTCATAAATAATAAATCTTCTATGTGGAGGCAAAATGTCATCAATAAGCAACCGGACATTTGAATTGCAACACTTTGAGACAAAATCTTCCCACACCGCTTAAACAGTGTATTTTTCATTGATAGATATTTGCCTATTGCTAATTCATTGACATTTAAATGTCAGATCATTGACAGATATGTCAATTTTATAAGATCTAAAAATCGCCTTAACTTAGCAATCTTAAATATCTGAATGAATTTTATCAGCAATATTTCTCATATTTGAGTTAAAAAGTTGTTGGGAATAAAGTATTTTATACATTGACAAGTGTTTTGACATTTCTTACAGAAATATTGCTTAGGATCAACATTTTTGACATCTCAGATGCAAACATTCACAACAATGGTCAACAAAATAAAGCTTGTTATCGGATGCAAAAATCCAACAATACTTTTCCAAGGAATTGTGTTGTCCTAAATTCGAATTTAATCCAATATAACGAGTGTTTTTTTAGATCTGGCAATACTTTTTTCTAAGTTATGGCTGAATTACAAACACGCTTTAGCTTCGGCTTCACCTGACGTTTACGAGTTCAGCCATAGAAATTCAATGCATGCTATCACAATGAAGCTTTGACATCACGTTTCGTTTGACAATCGTAAGGAAAAGAACGTAATGTTACGTAATGTGACTCCAAACAAACAAACGGAAGCTCTATATCAAATTTGCTGAACATTTGCTTTGTCTGACAGCTCTACAGCTGTAAAAAAAAGTCAACAAAAAAAATACATTTGCTTTTGGAGGGATTCCCATTGGTTATTATAGAAATGTCATTCCAAGCAACCTCGAAGCAGGCCAATCATAACGCAGACAAAGCCGAAGCTGAAGCGTGTTTGTGTTTCAGCCATTAGTCTTTTTAACAGCTGTCACTTGATGTATGCCACATGTCAAACAGCCAACGAACTGATCATTTTATTGAAGACAACTTTTGGGAGGGAATTACCTCTCGTCTGTTGAACGGGGTAATGCGCTAAATCGTGCGATTTAAAACCACTGGACTAATTTTTGTGTCGCTTGTTCAAGCAGATAAGACCGAGAACATTGACACCTTAGAAGAGAAACGGTAAAAAGTGTTCGGAAATTTGGGCTCTCGACTGAAATAATTGAGCCAAACGAGGCGGCCATTTACCTGTTTAAATCTTTTTAAAAGTTCACTTTGTTTCCAGAAATTTGTATGCTTTAATGATTTGAAACAAATACTGGTTTTGAATGTTAAATTAACCTATGTGCCTAAAATTTAAAAAAATGTCCGTTTTAAGGTTGTTTTTACATCTTTTTCAATACTTAGCCTTATTTTAAAAACTGATTTGTAACACATATCAAAATTTTCTTTAAGCAGTTTTTGACTTTTTTCACAAACCGTTTTAGCAAAAGATAAGTGAAGGCTATTTATAGCTCATGAAGATTTTTCAAAAATTTTATGAAATACTGAAAATATTGATAATATGATTAAGTATTTGGATAAAATCAAGCCTTACGAAAATGGAGTATGTTTTTTTAGGAATTTTAAAAAGGTGATATGACACAACCATTTTCAGATATCAACAATTTTCAGAAAAGAACCTATACTTTTATTACTAGCTACAATTTTGGTACAACCAAAACCACTTTAGGCTTTTGGAATATATTGGGATCTGGAAACAGTGTTATTAATGTTCTAAATTTTATTTTAAATTAATATTTTTACTAACAGAAATAAAAGATCTTGAATAAGTAATGTGTAAGTTTATAAACTTTAGTATTTTCCGTACATTTGCCCTTAAATTCTAAGCTGTTTAACAGCGAAGGCGGCTCTTTCTCTTTGTCTGGAGGAAAGCTGCGCTATTGCTTTTTGAAAGTACAACTCACAAAAACTTCATTATGGTTTTGGACTATACCTGAAGTTGTAAGCAAAAGTAAGTATTGAATCTTATAAAACAGATGACGGACGAATAAAAACCATATCCGCACCCGACCACGAAACCATAAGTGTTGTATGCACCTTTAACGCTCGTATAATGTGCATTGCTCGTCACCGTCGCTCGGTCTTCAGTCTTCGGTCGTTGGCGTAGTTGCTAGTTGTCGTCAGCATCAGCACAGGTTAGTATATAGGATTGTGTCTGAATTGTACAGCGAACAAAGTTGCAAGCTAAGCTTTTTTTTAATGGTTTACCACATACGAAGTACGACTTTGTTGTAGAAAAAATACTGCTTGATAGTTACATTTGAAAAACAAAATATGAAGAATCACGTTGTCGTTGAAAAAAAAAAATTGCAATATTGCAACGCGTTTCTTTTGTGGGTCATTGTCTGCGGTTTGTTGCTTTTGTGAATAATTATTTATTTGCCGGCGACCGACAGCGACGACGACGCCGATAACGACGACCAAAGACCGCAAATGTGTTTTTGTTTGTTCTTTTTCTTTATGGTTGTGGGAGTTGCGGCCGTGATGGCATGTGCTCAAATAATTCCGTGATATGGTTTTTAAAAATGACCCTAACTAAGCAGGGTGGGAATGGGAATGAATGGGCCTCAGTATTCCTTTGGGGCCTCATTTTTACTTTATAGCATAAGGAAAAGTATAGAACAGCAAAAGATTGAAAAAAATATTACTAAAATAGGTGTTCCTCAAGGTTCCGCCTTGGGTCCTATGCTATTTTTGGCCTTTAATATTTTGCATTTTTGTCACCATTTTCACAGGCACTGTGCTCAATATTTATTTAGAAATTGGATCATTTAACCACGTTTGTAATTATAGATTTTTCCCAAAAACTTATTTTGATGAAAGTTTTCTTTTAAAAACGGTTATTTTAAACAATAGAAAATTTAATTTTTAGTTATTTCCTTTCTGTTCAAATTATTTGTACACTATTTTTTATTAATGTTCCTGAAAATATATAAAATCGAAATACATACAAACCAAACAATCACGTGCTCGTACATGAATTGTTTGATTTAATCTTGTCGAGTTCCGTATTCACTTCAAAAATTCAGAGAATATTTAAAAGATATTATATTTAAAGAAAACGCAACAAAAATTGCGACTAACTGAATGACTTAACTAATAAAGAGCAACGGGAAAAATATTGAAACGAACTAAGCTCAGAAAAATTGATTGAAATAGGTGTTCCTCAAGGATCCGTCTTCGGTCCAATGCTCTTTTTGGTCTTTGTTATCTTGCATTTTATCAACATTTTAAAAGCAAAACTACAGTCTTTGTTGATGATTCTGTTTTTATAGTACGTTTTTCATATTTCTAATAGTAATTATTTGGAAATTTGATGACAGAACCATGTTTCTTATTTTATATTTCCCTAAAAACTTAAAATGACTAAAGTTTTTCTGCAATATTAACAAAAGCTTATTTTAAACGCACCCTATATAACACAACATTGTAACTTTCTCGAATTTCGAGTTCACTTAAAAAATTCAGGGATTAGTTTTAAGATATTATTATATTAAGAAAATGCAAAGTTCTGCATACTCTAAAATATAAAAAGCAAAAGGAAGCGTATCGCACTTAGCTCAAAAAAGTTTATTGAAATGGGTGTTCCATAAGGATCCGTCTTGCGTCCTATACTCTTTTTTATCTCCTTAAGCATTTTTGTCAGCCTTTTAGAGGCAATATCACAGTCTTTGCTCATAATTTTTAACTTCCCATAGGAAGTTATTGTAATGGGTCCGATTTTTCGAATTGAAAATTTTGACATTTCTCGACGTTTCAAGGTCCCCAGAGTCGAAATAAAAGATTTTTAGAAAGATGTCTGTACGTCCGTACGTTAGCGATGTTCTTTTCGTCGTCCATAGCTCAACAACCAGAAGAGATATCGACTTCAAATAAATTTTGTTATACAGATAATAAGTCAGAAAGATGCAGAAAGGGCTCTCAAGAAAATTGCGTTGGTGTTTTTTTTATCATAGCAGTTTAAAAAAAAAGGTGAACATTTGGGTTAAACCTAAATATCTCATGAACCAATGACGCTAGAGACTTGAATTAAATTTTATATTATATATTGTAACGTGATACAAAACAAGTATATTTTTTGGCAAAAAATCCAATTAACGGTATTTTTTATAAATCAAAAAAACTGAAAAAAAAATTTGTCACCTCGAAAATTTTACGACTAAAATATGATTTCATTTCCGAAACAATTTTGTGCAACGAAGAATAATGTTTTTGACATCTGATAAAGTTTTGAGAAAAATCTAATTGACAGTTTTTTTTATAAAAAATAAAAACCTAAAAAAACATTACTCAAAGTTGGGAAAAATTGAATTTTGACTCAAATATCTCTTCAAAAACTTAAGATTAAGGCTTCAAACTTATTTTATCTTATAAGAAATATTGTGTTCAACATTCTGAAAAATGTTGAGAAAAATCGAATTGATAGTTTTTTTTACAAAAAATAAAAACCTAAAAAAAAAATAATAAAAGTTAGAAAAAATTGATTTTCGATTTAAACTTGGAGATATTGGCTTTAAACTACTTTTATCTTTCAAAAAATATTGTTGTCAACATTCATTCAAATCTTGAAAAAATCGAATTGACAGTTTTTTTACAAAAAATAAGAACTTAAAAAAAAACAATACTAAAACTTGGTAAAAATTTACTTTCGACTCAAATAGCTTTTCAAAAATTTAAAATATTGGCTTCAAACTTATTTTATTTCACAGAATATATTGTTTTCGATATTCAGTAATTTTTTTTATAAAAATCCAACAGTCCGTTTTTTCATAAAAAAATAAAATCTACAAAAAATAGAACGCAAATTTGGTAAAAATTGATACATATAGACAAACTTTAAAGCAAGACAAATCGATAGACGGGATGGGAAGTTATCAGTGTGGGTCGCATCCCAGCCTCTTTTTATTTTTTGTATAGTATATCCAATAGTTTTTTAAAAATCTGATGAAAAAAGAACAAATTTTTAAATTTTTTCTTTCTTCAAAACTTCAACTTTTTTTCAACATGATTAATTATATAAGGGTAGGGCCTATTTTAAGACACTTTCTGATTTTTAATGAACACATAAATGTCAAGAGCCTTACTTTCATATTCACTGTAAATCCTTCCCTGCCTACATGTTTAAATAATTTCTACAATAATTTATTAATATTCCTGAAAATAAGAACCAAAATGCAAAAAACACCAATTACGTAAAGTTGATTGATATTTTAATAAAAACAAACCACTCTTTTCTTCAATTAAATTGATGAGCATCAATCAGATTGATATGCGTAAAAGTTGTTTGGCACATTTCCATATGAAGCCATTTATTGAGACCAAGGATATTTGATAAAACTTATTAAATACAAATTTTGAATTAAACGATTTTTGTGTCCGACATATTAAATCATTTATTAGAAAAACACATTTAAATTAACTCTAATTTTTTCCAACTAAAAGCAAATACATATTAAAGTTGTTTGAGTTTGATTGACTTAAACCATTATATGTATTATATATTATGACCTCCTAAGTAACATATTAATTAATTTCTACGGGCTGCTTGTACATACCTATTCTTTCATGTTTTTCAAAAGCTCTTTAATTTGATAAAGTTAACATTTACAGAATAAAAACTAAGCATTAACCCATATTATAAACCATTCTATGATCTATTAAACATAGTTTATCTCATTGTTCTGGTTGATTTTATTATTTTTAATGCAATATGAGTACATGTACAATATATTTTACAGTCGATATATACAGGCTTGTCCAATTTAAATTGCATAACGAAATGAAAATACTAATAATAATAATTCTACTGGTAGGTTAAATAAAATACAATATTCTATAGAGGCTCCGGTTTTTCCAAAGTTCTCAATTCAACCTGCATCATATACTAAATGCTTACTCGTTTACTGTGTACTGAACAATTCAATGAGTAATAAAACGATCAAGCTATGAATTTTGTACTGGCACTGTAATTTATAGTAAACGCATCATATACGAACGTGATAACCGGAATAAATGAGGATATAAATAGTTATGTTGTTTTTCATTTTCAGTTAAGGTCAATTTGAAATTATTGTCAATTGGATAGAAAGTTGATGTAGGTGAAGGATTTTCACTATAACTTTTAACTTCAAGGACGAGATGAGAGAAACAATATTATATTTTTTTTGTGACAGAACGTGGAAATAAGTTGGCATTTGGTCTTTTAACTTCACTAACCATACAATCCGTAATAGATTTAAGACTTAAA
The DNA here is from genome assembly GCA_951509635.1 of Eupeodes luniger. Taxonomy (NCBI): domain Eukaryota; kingdom Metazoa; phylum Arthropoda; class Insecta; order Diptera; family Syrphidae; genus Eupeodes; species Eupeodes luniger. Next base: position 5,866,982 of record OX608074.1, read on the forward strand.
AGAGAGTTTTAATTGATAGTTTCGGGAGGGATCATGTGCAAAATAATCTTGACATTTAACTAGCTTCTTTCCAATTCAATTAATATAAATCACTGTCTAACTGCTGTTTAACCTCCTAACTTAGTTTAATGTACCTCAAGCTTCAGCATTAGGTACTTTACTTTTTGTAATTTACATACATTTCCTTTTGAAAACAATTTGTTGATTACTTTTTTCTTTTTTATGAAGTAAGTTACAGAGAAACTCTTGCACAGCTTAAGGCTTCGACATATTTATATTTTATGAGAAATATATTGTATATTGAATTGGTAAACATTGATGTGCGGTTCTCGATATCTCGTCAACAATAGAAGATATTGACTTTAAATTAGTTTCATTCATCCAATTTGTATTTGTTTATTTTGTATAAGAAATATAAACTTTTAAGAAATTCTACTAAAATTGGTAAAAATTGGTTTACGACTCGGTAACAAAAATAGATTTTAAAATCAAACTATTTCATTATATGCAAAATAATGTTGTACATTTTTAGAATAATTCAATTGACAACTTTTTTAACAAAGCACGAAAACCTACAAACCTTTTAAGCAAGACAAACGGACAGACGGGATGGGAAGTTATCAGTGTGGGTCGCATCCCAGCCTATTTTTTCCATTTGAATTTGCAAATGAACAAAATCAAAATACGAGTATTTAAAACTCCACGCATCAGAACTGAAGTTGTAGTTTTTTTCGACGCTGCCAATAAACCACTGCGTTAAAAACGCCACAGAATAGAACAATTCCTGTGTATTACAACGCGTTTTCCATGCCGAATCCTTAAGTTGAAGGTTTAAGGTATAATCAGTTTTAATATGAATTTCAACAAATATTTGGACTCAATAAATTTCATTTCACATTTCCCGTACTGTGAGTTTCGCTCGAAAAATATTTTATTTTTTCCTTATGAGCAATTATTTCGATAAAATTTGAACTCTTTTTGAATCTGAAATGTTAGATTAGTTTTTTGCGAGGCTCTCGAAATCTTATTTCTTATTCGACGTGAAGTTTCGCACAGAATTAAGTTTAATTTCCGATGCAAATTTTAAACAATACTTTTTCAAAGGATTTTGTTACCCTAAATTTGAATTTGACTTTCTGAGTTCTCCATCAAATCAATTTTTTTCAAATGTTTCACTTATAAAATCTTTGGAATTACGGTGTTTTTAGAGAAATCGTAGTTCTCAACAGTTTATTTAAAATTTAGCTCCAAAATAAGTTTATCTTCAAAAATTTAAATGACTTTATTTAATTCCTCAAAACCTTAATTTTTAATTTTTTTGATAATCGTCACAACGGTTTTTTTTTTCAAATTTTATTGGAAGTTATTGTAACCGGTCCAATTTGTTGAATTGAAAGTTTTGATATTTCTCTGGAAAGTGCCTAGAACATATATTACATGTTTTTAGAGAGAACGTAAGTTCGGAATACCTCTTTTCGTCGAGCGTATCTCAAGAACCGTTGGGGATATTGACTTCAAATAAATTTTAATTTACAGATAGTAACATCGAAAGATGCAGACAGAAGTTTAAAAAAAATTGAGTTGGTGGTTTTTTTTTACCATAGTAATTTAACAAAAAAGTGAAACAATTGGTTGACCCAAATATCTCTCCAAATACCTCCAAAATGGTAAGCATAAGAAAATAACGTTTTTGACATCTGCTCAAATTTTTAAAACTTAAAGTAGTATTTTTTTACAAAAAATAAAAGCATACAAAAATACCTATAGATAAAAATTGATTTGCGTATCGAATATCTTGGCAATAATTAAAGATATTGCCTTCAAATCAATTACACTTTATACAAAACATTTGGTATAATTTAAAAAAAAAATCCAACTGGATTTCGAATATCTCTAAAATAAATGATTGATTTCAAAATTCTTTTTCTATGATACCTTGAGAACAAAGAAAGAAATTGACTTCAAATTTTTGTATCTTACACAAAATGTTGTAAAACTATTAGAAACATTGACAGACGAAAACGAATGGAAAGCTATTATCGTGGTGGGTCGCATCCCAGCCTCTTTTTTTAAATTAAATTTGTAAGTATAAAATATTTAAATTTTTTTTCAGAAATATGTTTGGTATGCAATTAGTATAATTATCTACACTAATATTATAAAGAGGAAAGATTTGTATTTTTGTATGTAACGAATAAACTCAAAATTACTGGACCGATTTTAATAATTATTTTTTTCTTTAAAAAGCTACATTATCACTGAGTAACAAAGGCTATATTTAGTAACTAGATTACTATGGAAATCTTTAGAAATTCCTAATAAAACCAACCGAAGGTGTAAAAAAAATAGCCATAAAATGTCTTTCATCGCATACGCTGTGAAGAGTATTAATGATTGGACAAAAAAATGTTTTCTAATTTAGTGATTCATGGTTGTTTTAATTAGCATGCTTATAACTTAAATATCTGTACCTATTTATGTCTACCCGTGCGAAGCCGGGAGGCCGCTAGTAAATAATATACCTTTTACATTCAAATTTTGCTTTACAGTGTTTATAAAATTAAACGGTTTAGATTTTTAAATGTTTTTCAGACAATAGAAGATCTTGTTCTGAACAAAAATATTAAAAATCGGTTCATTAATTCCTGAGAAAATTTAAAAACAAATTAATAATTTTATGGGAGCATCCCTCTGGGTCAATACAAAAATATGTTTTTTATATTGACAAGTTAAGAACAAAATTTTGAGACAAAATAATTTTTTATGGAGTCTACTATAATTTTTGGTCTTGAGGAATGAAAAAAAAAACGCCTTACTTCAACCTGCTTAGCACCTTAATTTCCAAGTTTGCACTGAATCAGCTTAGGCTATAAGGGCGATGACACACATACAAACGGACGAAATCGCCGGAACCTCTCTTTTCGACTTCTCTGCTATTTTAATATTATGTTTGATCAAAATTTCGAGTTCTTAATTTTCAGATATTTTTATTTCAAATTTTTAAAGGTCATAACTTAAAAACTTGATGTGATAGACTGATTTTGAAACCGAATTCAAATTTAGGTTACCAAAAATCTCAAGTATTATTTTTTAAATTAATAAAACCTTATTTACCGGCGCGGCGGTACTTTTAGAATGCCAAGTGATATTAATGCTTCGGCAATAACTTTTTTCGAGTGTTTTTATATTATTTGTTAAAATATCAATTGTATGATATCACTTGTGAGATTAATGGAGTCTTAATAAGTCTAATAATTCATTCGTTACAATGAATTCTTCACCGAATTACCACTTCTCAGCTCAAGTGTACCAATTGAATTCTTGTGCGTAGCTAATAATCTCACAATTAAGTCTCTTTTCAAACTATATAGACTAAATGAAGTCGTTACCAAAACACTATATTTAAGCTTCAAAAGAATCTCCTAATTAAGATTTCTGGTATCTTTTTTTGTCGTTGGTAATGTTAATAGTTTCCTTCTTCGTAATTATCTTATATAACATATTAAAAAATAAAACTTTCATTTTCAAGTACTTCCCATTAAGTTTAATGGCGGCTTCTTTAATTCTATTATTTCCCAAGCAAAACAAGTACCTACTTTAATATTTTTCGTTAGGCTTGAAAATTTCGTAATTGTGTTCCTCAAATCACTAATAAATTTTCAATATTGGATTTCTATAGAATTCGCCATAAAAGTTGATTTTAACTACGTTTTCTTTAAAAAAAAATCAAAGAAACAATTAATTTTCATAAATTTATTTTTTATTGGTTTCTTCAAGGCTTGAAAGCCCAAGTAGCTGCTCTAATAGTCTCGTCTATAAACGATATTACGATGTGTAAATTGATGTAATATAACATCACATATTTATCTTCCGTCATTATATGCGTGATTGCCTTATGGTCGTTTGAAATAATAAATAAAACAAGACTTGTTGGAGGAAACCTAGTCTAACGAGTATTTAAATTGAAAACCCCTGTAAAACACTTATGTATTATAATAACCCCGATGAGGTATGGGGAACGCTTGCTGTGCTGAGGGATTTCAAGAATGCTGTATTTACAATAATTCTAGATGATTAATTCTAATTTATCACGTTTTTCTGTAGAAAAACTGACGACGACGACGGACGACAAAGTGACTCCGACGCTGACGACAACAAAAACAGCAAAACAATTATCCCTTCTTGAACTTGATTTATTTAATATAATTGTTGTTATTATCAGCTTTTTTTGGTCATAGTTAAAGTCTTTAAGTCTTGACAATGCCCGTGACTTTAAGTAAAGTTGGGGAAGTAGAGACACATTATGTGAACCCTGTCGCCATTGATTGAAGTTTCAATTTTATTTTGTTTGTTGACTTTTTTTTAAGTTACATGTTGTGGAATCATCTCACATCTGAATCATGATCATAAGACAATGGAAATACAAGATCATGGCCATATATGTTATGACCAGGCTTATAGCAATTATGTATTTATTGTATGGCTTCATTGTCAGGGTGTTTTGAGGCAGGAAGTGAACATAACTTGTTGCGGTTTAGCTTATACCACAAGTTGAGTGTTACATCACGGCTCACGCTGCAACTTACAACAATAATGTTAAATTAAAAATTCTATGTTTAATAAAATTAATTTATCTTTGGAATAATCACATTGCATTTAACATTTTTTTTTATTTTTGCCGCATGTAATTTATTTAAATTGATACATTAGCATGGAAATTGTTTCAGTCAGTCAGTGGATCAGTGTGGAAAATTTATTGGAGAATTTGAGAAGTTGTACTTGATTTTGATGGTCAGATAATATACAGAAAGTAAGTACTCGTTTAGAACAAGGGTGATTCTTCAATTAGCTTAGATTAATTCGATAATTTGTTTACATAATGTTTAAAGTTATTGAGAATTTAATTAAAAAATACACATTAAAACAATTATGATGGTTTCAAGGATTATATTTCTTGTAACTACATTTTTGAAACCTAACATTTTTTTTAATGGTTCTGAAAATTGCTGGCTATATTTTTGGTATACTACGTCAGGATCTTTTTTCTCTACTATGACAGGATCGTGAGCCTCAACAAGCCAGCTCGGTCGCTAGCTAGCTGTCTTCAATTTCGCACGCCAAGTTGGTACAGCCCGTAGAGTTCGTCGTTGTATCTTCTCCTCCACTCTCCATCTATGCAGACGTAACCAAAAATCACCCGAAGAATTTTTCTCTACCTCAAAGTTATAACACTGTCCATGGTGACGTTTTGTCCAAGACGTCGTTGTTCAGTGTCCTTTTTTGATGACAGCATATACTTGGCCTTGTTCTCATTGACCACTAAAACCCATCTTCTTCACTTCCGTCGCAATGCTCAAAAACGCTCCACTGACATCACGCTTTGATCTTAAAATTATGTCAATATCATCTGCGTATCCGAGTAATTGGATGGACCTTTGGAAGATTGTGCCTCTAGTGTTGACAGTTGAGTTTTGCACAATTCTTTCCAGAACGATGTTGAAGAAGTCGCATGACAGTGCATCGCCTTGTCTAAAACCTTTTTTGACATCAAATGCATCGGTGAGATCTTTTCCGACCTTGATGGAGCAGCGTGCATTCTCCATCGTCATTCTGCACAAACGTATAAGTTTGACAGGGATGCCAAAACTAGACATTGCTCTGTAGAGCTCTTCCCTATGGATGCTGTCATACGCGGCTTTAAAATCGATAAAGAGATGGTGGGTATCGATTTGAAGCTCCTGGGTTTTTTCCAAGATCTGCCGTAGTGTGAATATTTGGTCGATAGTGGACTTTCCTGGTCTGAAGCCACACTGATAAGGACCTATCAGGTTGTTGACGAACGGCTTCAGACGTTCACATAATACGGCAGAGAGGATCGAGATTGATGCCTCTGTAGTTGGCGTAATTTAGAGGGTTTCCTTTTATATGTATTTGGCAAACTGTGCTGAGATTCCATTCATTGGGCATGCTTTCTTCCGACCATATTTTGCAGATGAGTTGGTGCATGCTCCCTACCAAGTCATCGCCTGCTGCTTTGAATAGTTCAGCAGCGATGCTGTCAGCTCCAGCAGCTTTGTTGGACTTCAGTTTAGATATAGCTATCTTCACTTCGTCGAGGTCGGGTAAACCAAATTGTTGATCTGCGTCGTGTAGGTTGAGTGGTTCTATCTCCCTTATAGCGGAATTCGATTCGTCATTGCCGTTATATAATTTGCAGAAGTGGTCTTTCCATATTCTTCTGTGCAGCGCCACCGTTTTGTATGCCTGTTGCTTAACTGCGTGAGCTTGCCGGCATTTGTCGTCAAACCAGTGGTTTTTCCACTGGTTTTCAATGCGCAATGCAGGCACCATAGGACTTCTTAAGAGGTTGTCAGAGACTCGATCGGAAAAGGACATGGCAGTCTCTTGAAAATAATAACCTAAATAATTACTACTAAAAGTTGGTAAAAATTGATTTTTGACTCAAGTGGATTGAGAACAAACAAACTTCAAACTTCATTTATTTTACACAAATAGTGTTTTTCAGACTCAAAGATGGCCTAACCCAAAAATTCTGCTAAAATTTGCAAGGTAAATCTTTCTTTTTTGTTAAATTCAAATAATACAAATTGTTGTGAGAAAGAAGTTTGTCCATATTTCTCAAGAGCTAGTTTATTTTACTTAAAATTTATTCACTTCTTAATATTCCTAATGTTAACACTTGTATAAACGACTTACAAAAATAAAAATGAAAAATCTTCTCTAAATCAAACGCCCACATAATTTCTTAATGTTTCTGATTTATTATCCACCTGTCATTGTCTTTAAAAATCAACTTCCAAAGCGCCTTCATGCATCAGTTCAAACCTCACCATGAAGGTTTTTCTTCTTGACTCCTCAGATTAATTCAACTTTATAGTCAACACTTCCGAAAGACGGAAGAAAACAAAAATTACACCCAAAATTATTTCCATAAATCAATTAATATTAGATTCTTCCAAAAAAAACTTCAACATCAGAAGACACACCACATGATGGAAATCACTGAGCATGATATTCAAATCACATTCAAAAAAGACTCTCAAAACGTAGCGTTACAATCCCTGAAAAAAACTGAATGTAAACAAAGAAACGTGTAAATTTGTTAAACGACACAATTGCACCCAAAGTGATAGCTTAACATTTTAAACCCTCTAAGTTAACCCAAAACTGTGAAATGAGGTAGGCACGTTCAGTTCAAATGTTCATTTAAATTTAACGAAATAAATGTATTCCAACTGAAGGTCGACTCGACGGGCACCTTGCATAACAATAATTTGACTTGAAGTTGTGTTCGCGTTAGCATTCGCATTCGCATTTCTTCAGTGGCACATGCTGCAGACATGTTTTGTGAGAAACTTATCGTCCATGATAACCACAAAACAACACCTTCCACTATTTCAGAAGTGATGGTAGCAAATTGTACACTTTAGCTTTAGAGAGACAGACAGTTAGGTAATCATGCCTAATGTGGCAAATGTCGCTTGCTGGGGTCTCCTTTTTTTTTTATAGTCGTTTTTGGGCAGTCATTTCTGACCAGACCAGACTAGGCTGTGGTTGGGACACTAAAGCCCCCCATGGTGCAATATTGATGAATTCCGAAGATTTCATCTCAAATCACCACCATCAACATAAACAGCTGGATTTGAAAGTTGATATAAAAATTCCATATGCAATTTTCTATTGAGCGAATAACTAACTGACCCGGTCTTTATCTTAGAACTAATTCAGTTTTGGAAAATTCCACGGTTGTTCCATATTGGAGATAGTAAAAGTTCACAATCTCTGACATGGTCCTGATTGGATGCTAAAGGTCTCGCATAAGTCACCGCCAGTTAGCATAATTGTCTCCCTTGGATGTCTTGTCCCGAAAGACGGTGGTGGCGACGATGGTAACTTCTGCGATCATCATCATCGATGGACAGCACGAGCAAATATTTCAAAAACCAAGATTACCTTGTGAATTGCCATTCCATTGCTGCTCTGCTGCACTCTCCTGTGATCTGTGCACCCTCTCCATCTAAGCTATTATGTTTTCGTCTTGTCTTGTCTAGATGTCTAGAGCTGTCTATCTGTCTGGTCAAGAGATGGCGAGTCAAATTGATGATCCACGAAACAAGTTACGTCTAATAATAGTGATTAGATTCTTTTCGGTTTGAAGTCGGCGTTGGCTCCCAAGATGCCATAACTCGCTATGAATGGATCAAGTGTTTGCCTCTGACATATCCTCATCAAAGTTTCAAACAGACGCGATGGGAATTTAAAGTATTTTTGTTCCTTTTTTTTCGTTTGTTTGTTGTTGTAGTTTTACAATTGCCTGAGAGAACAACGACGACGCGACGTCTTAATGGATTGGTTGTTGTTTTTTTTTGTATTTCTTGAGATTGAAATTGGTTTCACCTTTGAGATTGAATTTTTATTTTTATATTCGAGACAGTTTGAAAAAATGGACAGGAGGCATAGAGAATTACATAACAACATCGATCGAACTTTATCGTTGTCCAGTAGGCAAACAAATTAAATTGATCAATGAATTGCTCTAAGAAGAACATGAGTATTGATATTGGATACTTGTAGGTATCAAAGGTTTTTATTCATAAAATCAATTAAACTTCGTTTTTAGTTGAGAGATTATGCATTTGTTCACAACTACGAACTCAAATCAAATTTAATATTTTTAAGATAGCAAGACGTATGAGAAAATAGTTTACCTCTATTTCTTTATGTGGCTTTGGTATGTCATTGGTTTATGCTGACCAATTTTGTATGAGGCCAACTTACAAGCCACCAAAAGTACTTGATTGAATCACAATATGTACTATTTGAAAATTGATTAAAATATTTTCAAATTATGAAATCAGATTAAAAAAAAAAATAAAAAGTTTTTTGAAATATTTTGAATCAAAAAATCGCTCTAAAATCAATTTTTAAAATTGGGTTTTCACTCATATTTATAAAATTCCTTTTATCCTCTAAATGACCGGTAGAATTTTCATGGAAAATTAAAACTGTTTAATTATAATTTTACTTGAAATTTTTAAGTTGATCAATCATTCCTAGATTTCTTATAGTGAAATGATTTCAAACCGTAAAAAAGAGGCTGGGATGTGACCCACACTGATAACTTCCCATCCCGTCTGTCGATTTGTCTTGCTTAAAAGTTTGTCTATATGTATCAATTTTTACCAAATTTGCGTACTATTTTTTGTAGATTTCATTTTTTTATAAAAAACGGAGAGTTGGATTTTTATAAAAAAATTACTGAATATCGAAAACAATACTTTCTGTGAAATAAAATAAGTTTGAAGCCAATGTTTTTAATTTTTGAAAAGCTATTTGAGTCGAAAGTAAATTTTTACCAAGTTTTAGTATTGTTTTTTTTTTAAGTTTTTATTTTTTGTACAAAAAACTGTCAATTCGATTTTTCTCAAAATTTTATCGAATGTTGAAAACGATATTTCTTATAAGATAAAATTAGTTTGAAGCCAATGTCTCAAATTTTTGAAAAGATATTTTCGTCGAAAAACAATTTTTACCAACTTTTGTTAATTTTTTTTTAGGTTTTTATTTTTTGTAAAAAAAAAAAGCAATTCGATTTTTCTCAAAATTTGTTCTTATATTGAAAACAATATTTCTTATAAGCTTAAAGTAGTTAGAAGCTATTATCTCAAATTTTGGAAAAGATATTTGAGTCGAAAATCATTTTTTACCAACACTTGTTAAATTTTTTTTTTCGGTTTTTAATTTTTTGTAAAAAAACTGTCAATTCGATTTTTTTCAAAATTTTACTAAATATTGGCAACAATATTTTTTGAAAGATAAAAGTAGTTTAAAGCCAATATCTCAAAGTTTTGAAAAGATATTTGAGTCGAAAATCAATTTTTACCAACTTTTATTAATTTTTTTTTTAGGTTTTTATTTTTTGTAAGAAAAAATGTCAATTCAATTTTTCTCAAAATTTTTCAGAATGTTGAAAACAATATTTCTTATAAAATAAAATAAGTTCGAAGCCTTAATCTCAAGTTTTTTTAAAAGACATTTGAGTCGAAATTCTATTTTTACCAACTTTGAGTAGGTAATGTTTTTTTAGGTTTTTATTTTTTATAAAAAAACTGTCAATTCGAATTTTTTCAAAATTTTATCAGATTTCAAAAACATTATTCTTCGTTGCACAAAATTGTTTTGGAGATGAAATCATATTTAAGTCGTAAAGTTTTCGAGGTGGCAAATTTTTTTTTCAGTTTTTTTGATTTATAAAAACACAGTTAGTTGGATTTTTTCTAAAAATATACTTGTTTTGTATCACGTTACAATATATAATATAAAATTTAATTCAAGTCTTTAGGGTCATTGGTTCATGAGATATTTAGGGTTAACCAACATTTTTACCTTGTTTTTAAACTGCTATGGTAAAAAAACCACCCACGCAATTTTCTTGAGAGCCCTTTCTGCATCTTTCTGCTTTATTATCTGTAAAATCAAATTTATTTGAAGTCGATATCTCTTCTGGTTCTTGAGCTATGGAAGACGAAAAAAACGTCGCGAACGTACAAACGTACGGACGTACGAACGTACGTACACACGCACGCACAGACATCTTTCTAAAAATATTTTATTTCGCCTCTAGGGACCTTGAAACGTCGAGAAGTGTCAAAATGTTCAATTCGACAAATCGGACCCATTACAATAACTTCCTATGGGATGTTAATAAAACATTTGAAGTTTGAACGTTGACATTATGTATCAAACACTACGTCATTTAAATGACCTCCACGCCAATTTTTGCAAGCATAGATTCTTTTGAGGTTATTTTTGACCACTTTTTGACACATATTCGGCGGTATCTTAGCCATAACTTGACGAATGTTGGTTTTTTAGTGCTCAAGAGTTAAATGTTTTTCTGCATAAACACGGTCTTTCGCGTAGCCTCACAAAAAAAGTCCAGCGCTGTCAAATCGCATGCTCTTGGTGGCCAGTTGATATCGCCACGACAAGAAATTACGCCGCCAGGAAATGTCTCTTGCAATAAAGCTATATTCGCTCGAGTTGTGTGACATATGGCACCGGCTTGTTGAAACCACATTTTATCCAAGTCGTTAGAGGCAAAAAAAAGTCGGTTATCATGTGACCATAACGCTCCGAATTGACGGTGACAGTTAGTTTTCGAAGAAGTAAGGTCCAATCACACCTCCGGATTAAAAGAGCACACCAAACAGTGACTTTTTGTGGATGAATTTTGTTTATTAACATACAAAGCGAGTGAAAAATGTGCTTCGTCGCTGAAGAAAATTTTGTTCGAAAAATCGCCGCCCACCGCCTCTTGTTCAAGCACCCATTCGACGTATCTACGACGTTGTAAATGGTCAGCTGGCTTCAGTTGTTGTGTGACCTGGACTTTATATGCATGTAGGTGTAGATCCAAATGCAAAATACGCCATAATGTGCCGTAAGACAGTCCTAATTCCTGAGAACAACGAGGTATCGACACATTCGGGTCTTCGGCAACACTTTTACTTGCAGCAACGATATTGTCAGTGGTACTCGCAAAACGATGATGCAGAGGCCTTACGGTCTCTTCAATTTTCTTCACAATTTTGACAATGTCTTTCGTAGTTGGACGATTATGTAAACATATAATCTCCTCTTAAAGCACGATATGTGGCTGTGGCAGAATCACCATTTTTTAGAAGGTTTTAAAAATTAACAATGCGTTGTGCGATAGTTAAGCGATCCATTTTCGTAAATGTCAGACTTCCGACTGGCAAAAAGAATTGGTTTAACAACTTAGTTTCACAGATGTCGAATTCCAGCCCAATACTTTTGAAACAGCAAAATGGATAACCAGTTATAATTTATCAAAGAATTTAAAATATGAAATGTTAGGAATGTTGCTGCAATTCTCTTTAAAATAATTTCCATTGATTTCCTGAGAATGTAAAACCTTTTTCTTTGTTTCACCGCGCTCGATAGGTAATTAAAATAAAAAGAAATATGAAAAATGAAGACACAAATTAAATACCCACATACAATAATTGCACCTAGTAGCACACACCTCGGGTTCTAATTATTACTTTAATTAGTTTAATTGTAGGGCAGGTGGCCTATACTGTCGTTTATTATAAATCATATCGACTTTTTATACAGGTTTACAATTCTCAAGTATCTTAGCTAATAAAAAATAACACCACAAGACAAGAGTGGACATTATAATTCTCTGGCAATTCTTTTCTTTTAACTAATCTGAATTTTTTTCTCATTTTTCTTTTAATAATAAATAATAAAAGCAAACCGTTAGAGTGGGAACGTAACTAATTATTATTATTTGTTTTCTACCGGAAAAAAAGTAAACCAATCAGAATAAAAATTAATATAAACTTCAACATTACGTAGGTACTCTGTCAATCAATACATGTATAGGTACTAGAATGAAGACTAATCGATATTTTGAATAATTTAATTCATAAATTATTCTTAGTGTATACATAAAGACCTACCATTCCTACCATTTAACAACACTGTGTTCTTGGAGTGGTAATTTCTTGTAGCTGCTGTTGGTTTAGAAACATAAAACTAGAGTAAGATAGTGAATAAATTGATTTTATTGTAAGAAGTTTGATGGGGCTATTAAAAACTGCAAATACCTGGTGGGAGTTTAATTTGAATTTCAAATTAATTTCTATATGCATTGAAAAATGTTTTTATTCTATTTTATTATTTTTATGTGGTTTATGAATGAGTTAGAATTTTAATTTTTTCATTCCAATAATAATAATTGAAGAGTCGTTCGATTAGTTGTTTTTATTGGCATTTGGCATAGAGTAGAAAAAAAATTGCATTGGAATTTGAATTGCTTTGAGATCACATGGAAAAAATATATGGCGAACGTGCTATGGAACAGATAGAAATCATAGTTGTTCTTCGAATGAAATTAAGCTTGAGGGCTTTAAGTATTTTGACAGTGTGAGAAAAAAAAACATTTGTAAGCAAAATGATACGAACAATATAGAAAACTAGTTGAATTTAGAATTCATTTTTTTGATTGAATTTTAATACCTCACAAAATTGCTTGAGTAAATTAGAGTTTAGTTTTAAAATCTTTTCTAATAAATTTGACTTTAGATATTTTTAGAAATTTAAACAAAAAAATAACTTCTATCGGATATTTTTTTTAAGAGCTTGTTACACAGTCACTACTTATTCCAATAAATCTAGCTATTTAGCTTCAATATTGGCTTTCAATTCTTCAAAAGTTGCTGGTTTTTGACATAAGCCAATAACTTAATATAGTTCCATACAAATAATAGAGAAGCCTTACGTTGGACGAATGAGGCGAACAGTTAAAAGGGCCATTCCTGGAAATAAAGTTGCCAACAAATTGATGTTGCAAGTTTATTTTTGTATTTACAAAACAAACCAATCTCAATAAAAGAAAAAGATGATCTGACTGCTACCAAAACACCTTCACCTCTGTGAAAGCCTGATGTGTTGGGACATCGATCTTTGCGGAAAACATTATAATCCTCGTTATTAAAAAGCTCGGAAGTATGATGATTTTCATTCAACCAAGTTTCTGAGAAAGCAATGATGTCATATTGTTGCGAAGAGGAGAAGATTAAGGTTTCATTAAGTTTTGTTCGAAGTCCACCAGTGTTAAGGTAGAAGAATAAATATGATTTCTCAAGCGTGGCCGATGAGGTATCGATTTCAGGCATGGGTGGTGGCGGAAGACTTACACGTGTTTCAGCATCAATACTTCCTCTTATTAGGTATTCAGGACCTGTTGATATTGGCCCGATTCGTTTTTTGGATGGCTTAAAAACGGATTAACCACAACGCCTATTGGCGATATGTCAGCCTGAATAGATGTTTTAAAAGATGCAGTAGGAACACCAAGTTTGAAATTTATAAAATAAAGACTTGTAGTATCTACATCCTTTTTGACTAATTTAGAGCATATCAAGCTAGTTTTTGGCAATTTAAGCTTGCATGCTACAAAATTAATGACGTCTGATTCAGTAACTGTGTTCTTTAGTAGAGAGATGTGCACAAAACGTAGCTTCGATACTGATGCAAGAGTATTCGCAACATCAAAATCGCAGCCTATAACATGTTTGTGTTTAGATTTTCTGCTACCCTCACCAGAGAATGCAATTTTATCCGTAGCAACATTAGCTTCATTTGAAGTTGCATCTCTAGAACCACCAGCAGCAGCAACATTGCCGACAAAAGCATCTTTCAAAACTCCAGCACCAATACTATTAATAACATCAGCACCATAACCAACATTTATGTTGTTATTATATTAGCCTTCAGCAACATTTAATGTATCTGCAACCTCAGCATCACCAGCAGCATTGACGTTGTCAACAACTGTAGAGGTATCTGGAACATTGATTCCAATAGCAACAGTATTAAGCTCAGCAACATTTTGGTCAACATCACCAGAATCATCAGCGGCAACAGCAACAAGTTCAGCATTAAATTGATTATCAGTAGCATCGGCAGCAACAGCAACAGAAACAATTTGTTCAGCATTGGAAGTGAGAGCATAATTTTTAACTGAATCGATTACTTTCGAAACATCATTAGTAGTTGTTCTCTTGGTGTAAGGAGACGTAGATGACTTTATTTTAGGGGTCGAATATTCAGCACTAGAAACTATTTTTGCATCAGGAATTGAAAGCCGTTTGTTACTAACACTTTCTTTCGGGATTCTGTGAGCACCAGTGGTATCACGTATTGGGCGACTTGTGTTTAATTTTGGTGTATTAGTAATTGCTGACTTTGCAACTGCACTCTTAGATGTAAAATTTATGGGAGCGTTTTCAACCAAATACTCTGAGAGTTCTCTCACTTAATTAATACATATTTGTAGTGGGATTTTCATACACTTATCACACTTAAAGAACAAATTTTTACAAAATTTTACAGTTTTTAAATCTTTTTTGTTGATAATACAACAGTCCAAATGTGAGTTTTTGCCACACATATCACACGTTAGAAAAAAATTATCGGAAACTAATTTGAAGCATTTATAGCATTTAGAATTCATCTTTACAGAATTTAAGGAAAGAGCTAACAAAACACATTCGTTAAGTAGGGAACTAGTCGATAGACGCGTTGTGTGCCAATTTACAACTGCTCATTGGAATCAAATGTCGTCAATGTTCCACTGAACAGTAAGCACTTGGCATTATAGTGAAAAGCAGCTCTTTCCTATTTTATAAACAAATGAGGACTGATGATGCCGCCATGTGGTATACCATACCAAAAAGTCAATTTTAATGGATGAAATTAATAAATATTGCTAACTGACGAAGTCATTTAACCATAAACAAGGTCCATCGTTAAATACCGCAAATTGGACACACTTTAAGGCTAATTTGCACATTTGGAAGGGTTGTTCTTATTGTAAAGATGCACAGTTTGACATAAGTCAACAACTTTCAATACTTTTCATGCTGCTAAAAAACACTTTTTATTAACGAAGATGGACAAAAATGGAGTAAGTGTGAATGAACTAAGTTACCAACCAAAATCTTATAATTTGCAACAAACAAGGGCTCGTCAATGTTCAAGAAGAAGAAAAAAAATGAGAACTTAAAGTCAACCTGTTTAATTTGCTAATAAAGCCTTCAGATAAATTATGACAATCCTCGAATATGTTATCTTTTTAATAATTTTAGACTCATAAGACGTTTGTACGATAATGTGGTTTAGTTCCCTCGTTATCTTAATTTGTAAACTGCGGTTAGTTTTGAATACAAAGTTATAGGTTTTTTATTTTCTTAGATATTTCCTTGTTAATTTATATCTTAAAAATGATCTACTTTATAGGCCTACAAATTAAAAAATTTGAATACCCAAAAGTTGTGCAAATAATTAAAAATTCATAGAAAAAAACAAAACAAAACAAAACAGAACATTATAACATCTTAATTTGTGCTATAAAAAAAAACCCTACATTACTAATTTAACCTATAGCCAAAACGATTTAACTTTTCACCTTCAATTTAAATTTTGCTTTTAAGTCTCACCTTGAATACATTCTTTGACACCTCTTCCACTTGAAATAATCATGTTTATATACAAATACCGGAAGGCAACACGTCTTCAAGCATTGTATATATATGTACCTAACATCACGATTTCACGAACGAAGTAAAAAATAAGACTTTATTTGAATATTTTGCCATTTTTGAAGGTCATTTCATTACCACAAGAGTAACAATTATTATTATTTCTATCCCAAAGACCAACAATGAACAATTTAATTTGCAAATTCTTAAAATTAAAATTAAAAACCTTTGGGGTCTCTTTTACAATGAGTTCATTGGTTATATACTTAAAGAAGTCGATGAAAAGTAAAAGCCCATCTTTGTCCATCATCGAAGATCATGAGAAATAAAAAGTCACGTTTACGTTTGTTTTTTTTAATAATCACATCACGTCCTGGATAGATAAGTTTATGGATATCACTTCTGATTGCGACGCGTCAAAAGATGTCCAAAAGTGACCACACCAGCCACAATTCAAAGTTAAAAATTAAGTAAACTCTAACTGGATTCAATCCCGGTGTTAACTTAAAATTCAAGACATGAATTCGTGTACCTATGTAAGTTGTGAAGTAGTCATGCATCAAAAGCGTGGATTAATGTGTAGAACTACGAAGGCTTAAGAGATAATAATCATAAAGGTTTGTTATGTATGTACGCTCATAAACAGGCTTACAATTTACACAGAGTTGGGTAGATATACCTTCCTAAATGGGCTGATTACTAAGTATCAATAACCTCAGAGGTGTAAACAACAGGTGGGAAAGCTAATTGAAATATCGTGATGTTATGAGATATCCTGAAATTTCACATCGAAATAATGACCCCTATGTAAGGCCCTTAAACAAGAATCGCCTTAAAGTTCCATCAAACCTCAATGCTCCCCTGTTCAACCAAACAATGCACCTTTGTGATGTGGTAATCTGGAAAAATCTTTTACAGACAACAAAATATAAAAATTGGGGGTCAGATTACATCATAAATTGCATGAAAATAAATGTACGTATTGAATGGTTTTTCAGTAGGTACATTATAAACATACTAACTAAGAGCAAGATAAGTGCAAATTAAATTGAGAGATCAAAAAAGTTAATAAAGGAGTCTTTTTCAAGCCATAACAATAACCAAACAATTATATTACAAAATTGAGGTGAGTCCATAAAGCAGCAGAATTTGCTGCAGTATATTCAATATGGGGCGTCAATTTAATCGGCATTCAAAAAATTAACATGTTTGTTTAATGAACACGCATTCAAAAAATTAACATGTTTGTTTAATGAACACGCGTTTTAAAGTCAATGAAATTGATAAATTGAACTCTATATTAAAAAATAGGCATAGACATTTTATTTCATTGCAAGTTTAAGTGATGTGATATTGAATGCATTTTGATTGTTTAAGAAATTCTTTAGTAACTTGTCATGATTTGATGACTCTTTTAGTAATTTATTCAATTGTTTATTTATTTGTAGTTTAAAGTTCAGAGTCATTTGAAATATGTAACTGCCAATTTATGTGAATGAGCACATATAAAGTGGATTCTGGGTAGAAAAATTTACTTAAATAATTTGATTTATTCATTGAATGAGTGAGTGGATTTGTTTAGCATAATATTGAGAAACAACACCGCCGCAGGTTTTTAACTCTGAATGGGCAAATTTATGAAAATAAGGAAGCAAAAATAGAGTATTTTAAATGTTCTCAAGGAGATTTCGCGGTGTTTTTTTTTAAATAATTAATGCGTTTAAATATCAATTTGATGTTTAAACGTGTTTATAATTTCTCATTTTACTTCTGATGAAAATTCAGTGTGTTTTCTTTAATTTGTAATTTAAATTATAATAACAATAAAAATAAAGGCAGACTTTATTAATTTGCTATTAAATGTTTCCAAAACATTTAACCGGCTTTATTATGGACATCAAACTAGTTTTTATTATGTTTTATTCTTTTCACACTTGTGATAACCAATGATTTGTGCTTAAGAATAAGTGGGATGCTAAGAACTTGTTAGGAATTGTGGTTTTCATTTTGGGTACACTGAGGCGTATACGCACTTTTTTTAATTTATTGATTTTTTAATTAGGTTTAATTTATTTATTTACACACAGAACATCCGCTAGCAAGTTTAATTCCACAATAGAAAAGTATAAGGCAACTTTAATAAGAGGTTTCATTTTCTTTGGAGTAGTTGTCAGCGATATCTGGGACATTACTTAAAAGAAGATAAGACCACTTCAGATGCACACCTTTTTAATACAAGGGAATCACTCATAAACCAGTTAGCAAAACGATACGAGATTTTAAATACCAAGAGAATTGCACTAGACATTTCCAAATAGTTTGTTGAACATTTTGCAAATTTATATACAACGTCTTCGTCGGCCAGGCTAACTTATGTGGCTAACATAAAAGTCGAATAGTATCTTCTCTTCAGATCATTAGTCAATTACATAATAAATCTTCAAAACTCTGTTTAACCCTAAGATATTAATTTATCTTATGCAGAAAGTCATGATTTTGTTGACAGCATATACATTTTGAAAATACTTTCAAAAAACTCATTATCAAATCGATCTTTAATTGAAGCAGCTCTTATAACGGTTTCAATTCCCAATTTTCTCAAGAATGTTGTTCCATTAACCTTGTGACTTTACTTTTCAATAATTTTTAAACTCATCTTTACTGAACATTTACTTTACACAAAAAATTCCAAGAGTGCTTATAATAAACCAAACGAAAAAAAAAACAAAAACTGTAATTCAAGCTAACCTAATACCTTTTAGACTTAATTTAATAGATTATCATTTATTAATCCATTTAATATAACATTCTCCATCACTTTATAAGGTTTTATTATTTTTTTGATATGATGAACTATTAAATAACAACTCTCACTATAATCCATTAATGAGTTTCAATTCAAAAAAACAGAAAAAAAATCATTCAAGTTCAAGTTTGGTTGAACTCCATACATATTATATTTATTGTTATTTATTTCGCACTTCGTTATGTCCGCGAAGCAGAGCAAATGCTATATATATATATATTTTTTTTGTATTATTATTATTTAATTCATTTCATTATCCACTTGTTAAACAAATCACTGTAATTAATCATCATTCAGATAAGAGATCATTGTTATTGATGTGTTTTATTATTTACGGAATTAATTTAAACTATCATACATTATATTTGTTTGTGTCATTTGTGTGCTTTTAACATGAACAAAACAACAACAAAAACACATTTATATTTCTACGATTGTGCTCTATTGTGTCACCCATTTTTATTTATTTTCATAAACCTGCAGAATTAACTCACAAATGTTTTAAATATGTATTAATCAATTTTCTAATGATATGAGATAATTAATAAAAAAAAACAAAATAAATTTAAAAAACAAAACAAGAACTTCTAGATCCAAGGGCTGTTCCTATTCAAGCGGACACTTTTGGAACCGGTCGGTACCTCGCCTAAAGATTATGTCACTTAAAGAGCATGGACATAGTTTGTTATTTTACTTCTTTTTATATTAAAAATGCAGCACTATAATTGTTGAAAAATAGTAATTAATCAAATTGATAATTGAATTGAAATATTTTTTAAACAAAAGAGCTGAGCAACAAACTCGATTATTGAATTAATAAAATCTTAATCTCGTGTAGGTACACAATTCGCATGTATGTTTTTTTTAGGAAAGAAACGCGGATGTTCTTTGAATCAAAAGTCAAGCATTATTGTTTTTTGACAAACATAACATTTGAAAGTTCTTATAAAATATTGTCTTAATCTTTTCCCGACATTTTTTAAGAAGATTTATATTTTTTTTTAAATCATATCATTAATTCTTTCTATTGTACTTTGTTATTTTTTAGTTTAATCCAGAAGTTCTTTTGCTCGTGACATGTGTAACCCTTTCAACAGCCATTCGGGTTGATTTTGGCACAAAAGGTGGTCCCATAGTTCCTGCTGCTCCAACTACCCGGCAACCAGCTCCCCAACCATATCGAAACCCAGCACCAGTATGGGAGGATCAATCGAATGACATTCCAAATCCTAACAAATATCAGTAAATTACCCAAATCAAAAATTGACAAATTAACTAAAATTGTTTCTTCCCTTTCTATAGATATGTCCTCCCACCTCCATCACGGCCAAAACCTGAAACGAACAACTACAAGACATCATCATCACAACCCATTGCAGGTCATCAGAAGCCACGAGAATTCGTCTTCGGAAAGGTCATCTCTCCAGACTACATCAACTCGTTCTTCCCCCATTCCCAGACAGTGTCTGCCTTCTCGCCACAATTCATACCAAATTATGGTTTCAAGTACCACGCCATTGTGCCGTCAACACAAAAAACCTACTACACCAAGAACACTGATCTCTATTACAATGACAAATTTAACAAATTCAATGGCAAGTACAATGTCAAGACTAAGAAATACAAGGCTTTCGAAAAGGCTGCCAAATACAATCCAAATGTTTATGTAAGTTTAAGATCATTCTATTGACCAAAAAAAAACAAAAGCATTCCCTATATTATCCTTCATTTACAGTATTCGAATATCATTGATCAGTCAGCTTTGTCATTCCAAAATCAACAACAACTCCCACTACTCCAAGCACCTCAACCATTTCGTTTACCCACCATCGAAGTCATGAACCCTCAAATGGTTACACCCGCCATTGCCACAGGCACCAACTCCGGCACTGCCACAATCAAAATTACAACACCGAAAGTCATCAACTACTCCAAAGACGATTTATACTCAATTTCGAAAAATTACAAACTGCATCATCACCAGACACAATCAAATTCATTTTCATACGAATCGAATAAAATTAGGAGATGAACGAACGCAAAATTCAATAAAACTCTTGCTTTCGATTTCGGATTGATTTTTAGACTTAATCAGAATTTATGAGCGCACGTCTGCAGTCTGTGACCTTCATTAAATTAATTTTGTTCTTTTTTTTTTTTAATTTTTGTATTCCTGGTCGAATTATTGAATCCTTTCCTTTATTGCCTCGGCGGCGAAGTTTTTAGTTTATTTTCTTTTTTTTTTTTTTTTTCATTTGCCATATTTTCGTTGGCATTTTTGTTTTTGGTTTAAAATTTTATTTATTTTAAGAAATTTACTGAAGAAGAAAAAACAACAAATTTTGAGCAGCGAAATGTAATCGAATTTTATTTTAACGAAATTAGTCTCTTTTTTTTATATTATGTAAATAATTTAAGTGTATATGTATGATAAAATAATGTAAATAAAATAAATTAAATAAATGTGATTGTATCCATTTTTGAAAGTGGTCCAAATTGGTAGACAAAGTCTTTTATGGAAAAAGTAAGTACAAGACATATTTTCGTCGGTTCAATAATAAAGCTCACTTTTTAATCAAATTGATGTTAAAATTTCCCGATATTCATTATACAGAGCTCATTTAAAAGGATATTAAGAGTACCACAAAAAAGGTTATGAGTATTTGCCAAACTTTAAAAACTAAAATATTTGAGATACTACACAAAAAATGTAAGTCTTCCAAAAAATTAACTTTGAAGGATTTTAATTTAAGAACGAGTCGAGGTAAGGAAGTGGTTAAAATATTGTTTAACACTTCGAGAAAACATAACAAAATGGAATGTTAAATTATTTATTTGTATTCCAAAACTTGTTTTTAAATGGGAAAGAATTAGAAAATCTATAATGTGTACCCACAACTTTTTTCAAGTAATTTGGATAAAAGTACACTTCGTCCCTTCACTTAAATGTTTACCTAAATGGCAAATGTTAAGAGGGTATAAATGAAATTAGCCTTCAAAATTCAGACTTGTCGAGATTTTTCCAAAGTTAATGAAGGGTTTTACAATATCGACGGGTTGATTTTGACAGTTAGTGGTACTTGTTTTAATCAGACACTTAAAAAAAACCATCATGGCAAGTTTCAGTGTCGAGCAACACGTGCAAGTGATAAAAAATTATTATCAAAACCGTAGTTCTCTAGAAGCGAGAATGTGTTTGCTGCGCTCTTTTTATGGGGTCCATGAACGGTCGTCCTTCCAAATTCGAGTCCACTTGGTCAGTAAACAATCAATCAACACCCGTTTGTCAACAAAACGCTAGATTTGTAGAAAACATCGTCAATGTTTGGTTAGTGAACAATTACCCAACACTCGTATGTCAACAAAACGCAAGATGATCTGCAGAAAACATCGCCGCTGTTCGTGAAAGTTTTCTGCAGAATCCAACACAGTCAATTCCTCGTGCGTCGCTCACAAGATCTTAGTCTGTCGCAGATTACAACACAGTGACATTTTCGTCTTCCTTAGAAACACAAGTGACTCAGGAGCTTAAACCAAACGACCATACGTAGCGTTTTGTGTTCGCTAATTGGATTTTGGAGCAGTTGGAAGTTGATCCCAATTTCGGTCGAAAAATCATCTTTAGCGATGAGGCCCATTTTCGGATGAAAGGGTACTTGAATAAGCAAAATCGCCAGATTTGATGACACTAATCCACTAGAAATTCAAGAGGTGCTACTGCATCCAAATTAATGTTAATGTTTGATGTGGATTTTGGGACAAGCCATCACCGCATTCACGGCGATCGCTTTAGGTAAATTATCACCAAATTCTTGTGGGCTGAATTTGATGATATAGACACCGAAGACATACGATTTCAACAGGATGACGCTAAGTGTCACACAGCTCAAGACACAATCGATATTTTGCGAGAATGGTTTAAAGCAGCTGTCAGCTACAGGCGGACGGCGGTCCGGAAACGGACCGCGAAAGGTCAAACTGCGGACCGCGGAACCACGAAAGTTCAAACTTAGCCATACTACCCATTCAATTTAATAACATATGTATGTACGTATGTAAATTTAAACAAAATTAAAAAATGCTTCCCTAACACACAAGCAAGTGCGTTTGCAACTCCTTTACGCAATTTTAAATATGGCGGCTAAGCAGGTATTCACAGACAAATAAATTAAATTGGCATACAAAATGTAACCAATCGCTTTTTTTTAAGTAAAATTCTCTCTGCAGTCTAATCGGTTGTCAGTCTTATTGTGAGATCTAATTACGGAGCTTTCGTTCGATATCGATTTTTTTAAATAATTTTTCATGTTTAAAAACGTTTCCACAAAAAAATAGTTTCTTTCTGAAGGCGAAACGGCGTATTTGGACTTACTGCAACACAACAATATTCGTGGGCTAAGTAAAAGTCATGTTATTAAACGTTTCTGGATGATTAAAGAGCAAGTTAACTCCTTCTTGCAAACCTTGAATACGACGGAAGCAAGGAAGCACTTGGAGTTCATAACAAAAGAGAGCAATTGTACTATCTTTGGCTTTTCTAAAAGATGTTCTGAAATATTTAAATGAGCTTAACATCCAGTTACAAGGAAATGGGAAATTAATATGCGACTTAATACAAAGCGTGTCCGCTTTTCGTCGTAAGTTGGATGTTTTAGAAAAAGATTTTGCAAAAAAAGAATTCATTCATTTCCCAACAATTCTTGAATATAAAAAGAAGAACTCTAAAGAAGAAGACATTGCAGCTCTTTCAAACTTTCTATCCGATCTTAAAAGCGAATTTCCTGTAAGATTCCAAGATTTTGCAGAAATTGGGAAGCTATCTCAAATCCTTAAATTGCCTTATGAAATCACTACAGTAGCAAAATGGACTGAAGTGGTTGCGAAATTATTCGATCTTTTAAAAGCTTCACTACAATTGGAATAAATTGATATTCAAGAAGATATTTCCCTGCAAATATTTAAAACTGCATCCACTGAAGAATTTTTGAGTAAGCATGTTCCAGAAAAATACCAAAATTGCAAAAAAGTAGCTATCAACTCGGCTACTAAGTTTGGCTCGACATATGTACGTACATATATATGCGAATCGTCTTTCTCAAAAATGAATTTTTTGAAGAACAAATATCGTTCGAGATTATCAGACTCTCACCTTGATGATACTTTTCGCATTTGCTGCTCCCCGCGCGTGAACCAAACTATAAAATACTGGCTGAAGACCATCGTTGTTTTTTTTTTAATATAACAGTTACTTAAATGAAACAAAATAAAAACTACAAAACTTTTTTATTTTTTTTTCTGGACCTCGATTAAAATGTTTTCAACCGTATCTGGACCCCGCTTCAAACTACTTGCCGACCCCTGGTTTAAAGGCATGATTTTCTCGCACGGAGGTGACGTGAATTGATCACCAAGATAGTGTGATTTGATACTTTCTCCACAAACCATCATAGCCCTCAAAGACAATATCCAAATTCTATCTTCTATTTCATTGTTAGGGCTCGCAAAATATAAATAAGACCTTATTGATATCTCATATACAACATGTGTTTTATTTAATTTTAAAATCGACCCGCTTTAATGGAAAGCTATATAGATCGTAATATTGATTAAAAGAAAATCACACAATTTTAAAATGCAATATTTTTGAAAAGTACGAAGTGCCAAAAAAGTTATTTATCAAAAGATCTCAATTTTTCTTTCACACATACTAAATTATCACAATGTAATACTAGATGTAAGAAGGCAAGAAATTGTTAGACTCATAAACAATATTTAGTATTAATATTTTTTGTTACAATATCAAGATGTGTAATTTTTGGGCACGCGATAAAATCAAATATATACCATGTCAACACCCCACATTCTGCATAGTTTATTGACACTATAATTAAACTTTTAAATTATAATTTTAAATACAAATATAAGAGTGTACAAAAATAATTATTATTATGGTCATTGTTTCAATATAAACAATTCTTTCATGATTAAATTTTAAGGGGTGATAACCTTCAATCATTTATTGATTTTTTGTGTTCATGATTATTACAATCATTTTGTTTTTGGAGTAAAAAATCAAGACAAAAAATATTATATTTAAATTCAGTGATTAAAGTTTTTTTTTAATTACTTTCAATTACAAATTTTTTCAATTAAATCAAAACCAGAATGTTATTTTTTTAAAAGGATTTTACTTCTCAATTTATAACTGGTAGGTTCTTTTCTTTTTTTTTAATGGCGAAACAGCCATTAACTAATATCGTGATCTTAAGCCACATATCACCCTACTGACATACTCTCTATATTTGTATTAAATTATTATTATTTAATTTCCTTCTAAGGTGATATCTTCTACCAAACCAAAGTATACCTCTGATAAATGATAAATAATCAAGTTTGCTGCTCAGCTCTTTTGTTTGATGACTTTTTAAAATTCGATATATTTTTTTTTTCTTTCTTTATTTCTCACTAAGACTTTGATTAATGAACGTTTTCATATATCCCCCAGGAGATAGTAATTCATACATATAAAAATTACAAATTTAACCTTGAATATATAAAATAAACGATAGCAAAAGCTTCCTTATTCGACTTATTGACACATAAAACATTGAATGCTCATCGATTAAACATTAATAGACTCAAATAAAAACATGGCAAAACGACATCAATATAAGTGGCGATTAAATTGAACTAAATAGGAAACTAAATAAATAAATGTGATACAGTTAGACACAAATCATGGATACATACAAACTCAACAAAAAGTATGTTTTTATGGAAAGGATATGTTGTTAATTTGGTACACTAGGCCAAAGCAAGTTTTTTGTAAATGGTAAAATTATTTTTATCAAATTAACTTGATTACAAGAAACATGACATTAAATATAAAACTCACAGTAGGTAACAACACACAATTTTCTTGGTTTGTCAAAGTTTACAAGAAGGAGACATTGGTAAAACATTAAAATCAAAAGTGTATTATTAAAAAATGTCGTTTTATGTGAAATACACAAGTTCTCAGAAAGCGTATAGTAAATAAAAATGTAAGTACTATAAATTGCGGTTTCTGAAAGAAATTAAAAGAAATGTTTCGAGTTATTTGTTATTTTAATAAAATGTTCACACCAATTAAATATACGAAGACAAATTTATTAATGTCTTGGGTAAACAGGTTGTTGATTGAATGGTTTAAGATTGAATGTTTTATTCATTTTTAGGGCTCCACTAGACTAGTGCTGACTTGACAGTAATTTATTTTAAAAAATCAACTGGTTGATTAAAATGATCAGAATTCAAAACATGTATCTATTAATTGTTTTTGTTTTATGTTTAATTAGAAAAAAAAAGAATCTTTTTAAAGATAAAAAGAAACGTAATTTGAATGTTTTATTGGTTTGCTATTTTTTAAATGATTCATAAGTTTGATTTCCATTAAATTTTATAACCCACACTTTCAATTGTTGCTTCTTTCAACACTTATTATTTTTGTTTGTAACGTGCGTTGGGTAATTTTGCATACTCAATAACGTTAACATCATAAAACACGACATCCTTTCAAAAAGAAAACAAAAAAACGATTATAAATTAATGCTCCTTCATAACAATTGAACCATTACAATGAGCTCCAAATGACATAGTAATCGAGACACAAAAGCTACACCGCCGCTACCGCTGCCGCTGCACTACTACGTGGTGGAACCGTTTTAAACACCTTCACTCGTGTTGCCTCACCTCACTATGCCAAAAGATGTTTAGAGTGAAATTTATTGCATTCAATTTGTTTTTCTGGGCCGCTGACAATTCCAAAACGTAGAATCTCTGTTTAAGCTATTCAGGCGATCAGCGATCAGCGATATCGGCAAGCTGCAATTGAAGTACAATTGGTACCATGTACCACAAAGATTGACGATGAACAACGGAGGTGGAGGTATTTAATGTTTGTAGACAAAGTGTCGCAAGCGAGGAAACCCAAAAAGATGTCCAAAAGTATAAACTGCCACCTAGACTTTTTTGCAGTTTGCATAAAGAGGTATATTGGATGACGAGTCTTTGGGAGGAGGTTAAGTAGGGAAAAAAAAAACAAGTTGTTGCATCCACATCATAGAAGTTTAAAGGCTTTCAATTTGTGACGACAACGAACGCGACCGACGGTGGTGGTAAATTAAGTTTGGAGTGACGAAGGCCCAATGTTAATCTCAGAGTTTATGTTTCTGTGAAAGTAGAATGATTCGAGACTTCAATACGATATAATGTGTGATGACATCTGTTTCTTTTTTCCCTTTTTCTGTCTTGAGAATGAGGATGCACAAGTCACGATCATTACAGTGAGGTGATGTAATTATACCTAATCTACTCTATTCATATGAAAAGATTTTTGCTTCTTTTTTTTCAATTTTAACATTTTAATTAAATTGCAATAAAACAGAGTTAACATTTTAATGAATAATTTAGACATGGAGTTATATAGCTTCATAAAGTATGGATTTAATTATTTAAATATTTTTTTTTTCTTTTTGCTATACCAATTATAAATTTGAAGTCTTAAGACGGGTAATTTTAAATCAATTTACGGTGGTGACAGAAAGATTTTATTTTGTCATTTTTTATGGTAAAGAGTGTTATTTGAAAAAAAAAAATGTATGTAAGTGAATAATTTGTAAGTTTAGTTTATGGTTTTGTAGACAAGGACGTTAAATAGTTTATTTTAGTGAAGGTTATAGTAAAATGAACAGTTTACACATTTTAAATACAAAAATTAAATAGATTCATTTAATTTATTAGTGAATGGATATTTTTAGTTATGTTATAAATAAATGATAAGACAATTATAAATAAAATGGAACTGTTTTATGAACATAATTCATTTTAGTCTTATTTAAGATGTGTTTTTGTAAATAAACAGTGGTTTAATATTTTGAAATAGTTATTTACAATTTTATTGATTTTATATTACTTAAAATAAAGGGAAAAATTAAGAGATCAAAATAAATTTTTAACTCTAAGTGATTAATCAAAATTCTGTAACTCAGTAAAAAATGTTCGTATGGCTAATTTTGAAGCTCTATATTTCTAATTTTGATAACGTTTTAGAAGAAAATCCCACAACTAAAGCCTCCAAGTAGTTTCAGTGGCGTGAATAAAATTTGTATGATTTTTCTATTTTTTAAAAAGTCATTCAAATGTTATGGTCTGCTTCGGATTGCTCAATAACTATTTGTTTTTTTTCTTTTTAAACATTAAGATCATTTTCAAAATTTAAATCATACTTTTGCCTTTGATTGACTCAGATATCTTGATATAGTTATTTAAAATTTCAGAAAACAGTGGTTGCGAAGGAAATCTTAGGGCAGTAATGAAAACTGAAGGACAAAATGGTAGTCGCGATTATCGATAGAAGCGACGTAGATGGCACGATCTCTGCCGAGAACTGGATATTGGCCAAAGGACAGCTGGCCTTCAGTTTTGTGGAGATCATGTCTGTCAATCTGGGACCACCGCCCATCACAAAAGATGGCGGTTGGCATCAGGGACACATCAAGTTGATGGTCTGTGATGATCGGAGGTCGTGCTATCTACTGACGCTGGCGGTTAGCCGACTTGGGGAGATCTGGCCTGGTGCCAAGCTGGAGGTTGTCGCAAAGGAAGACATTCCTTGCAGACCAAGGGCTCGCATCACGGTTCCGGCCATATTCAAGGAAGCTGACCACGTTCTGAAGGTAATTAGGCTCTCCAATCCAACCCTTCCTACTCACAACTGGAAGGTTGCGAAATTAGAGGATCCAAAGGGACCCTACAAGGGTGCAATTGTTATCATCAATGCAGAGTCCCTTTCTCCTCTGGCGCAATCGAAAGGTGTGATCAGGTTCGGGTTTGATGAAATACCGCTGAGGGTCTACAAAAAAGATGGGGCCGAGGCACAAACCCTTCCCCCTTTCCCACCCATACAAGCGGAAACGGTTGCTGAGGAACCTGCATCGGTCACATTTTCTTCATTGGAAGACGATGCATCCCAGGTATCCCCAGTAGCAGTGGAAGGTCCTACCACCGACCAAGCTTTTTCCGCAATGGAGCCTGAGGTCTACGACAGCGGAGATGAGGACATTCTTTTAGAATCGTCCTCTGATATAGATGACTCAGACATCACTGTGTTGGAGGCTGATCGGGAGTACGGTAGCGAAAATGCTGCGGTTACTCCAGATTAACCTCCAACACACCATAAAGGCTTCGGCCTCCCTTCTTCTTCGCTTATCCAGCAGCGATGAAGATATTGTCCTTATTCAAGAACACTGGATTGTTAAATTCATTGTTCGAGAAATCAGGACTCTCAAATACTACGTGCTTTATGCATCAGGTGAGAATGAACCCAGATCTTTCATATTAGTAAAACGTAGCCTAAATGTATATTTACTCCCTAATTTCAGCGATCGAGCTATCACCGCCGCAAGTCTGGAAACAGCCAGAGGAACATTCTGGCTGGCGTCAGCGTATCTCGGCCACGACTACCTTGGCCCTCTCCCGGGTGACACCCTGGAGAGATTAATAGTTGAAGCGCAAAGGCTCAACATCGGCCTCATCATCGGAAGTGATGCTAACGCCCACCATACAGTGTGGGGTAGCACGGATATAAACGACAGGGGTGAGTCTCTTTTCGACTATATTCTAAATACTAACCTACTCATAAGTAACGTTGGTAAAGAGCCAACCTTTATTACTAAAAATCGACAAGAAGTTTAAGATATAACTCTTGTTTCCGACTTCATTAACAATAATATTTTGAACTGGAAGGTATCTAAAGATCACTCCTTTTCTGATCATAGATACATCCAATTGAACTTTATAAATGAACCACCTTGCCAACCGATCTTTCGTAATCTAAAAAGAACAAATTGGCCAAAATACAAGAAAACGTTAAATAGTTTAGTAAAACCTGAACTCTTTAATACCCCCTCCATCACTGAGATCTTGACGACAAAGTCAATAATCTAACATTAGCCCTAAACAAAGCTCTAGATACTGCATGTCCTCTTATACAAGTAAGAGGCAAAAAGAAACCACACTGGAGAGGAGATTAGGTAAACCATAATCTCCTCTTAAAGCACGATTTGTGGCTGTGGCAGAATCACAATTTTTGTAGTAGGTTTTAACAATTTTTATGCATTGTTATTGATAAATAAGCGATCCATTTTCGTAAATGTCAGACTTTCAACTGAAAATAAAAAAATTGGTTTAACAACTTAGTTTGACAGATGTTGAATTCTAGCCCTATACTTTTGAAATCGCAAAGTGGATAACCCCTTATTTTTGTTAGGCCTTGAATATTTGTAAAACAAAAAAAAACAATAAAATAATAAATTGAGTGGCGCAACAGTCCGTTGAGAACTAGGACTAGTGACTTACAACTCTCAACCATTCCTGTGTGCGAGTACTGTTGTCAGCAATAGCAGTTGGATTTCTGATGATATTTTGCCAAATGTTAACAACAGTATTTCATGTACACTGAAACAAGTTGTAATCTTTGTTTTTTCTCAACATATTCGATTCGAAAATTAACTTTTATTTAGTTTGCTTAAAGTTTTAATTGTTTGAAATAAAAATTGTCTATTTTTCTGAAACGTTATCTATAACCTAAAAAAAGTTATTATTCGTTGTATAAAGTTATTCAGGAGATAATATTATTTTTAAATCGTAAAATATTCCAGTTGACAAATATTTATGTTTTCAGTTTATTAAGCTATACAAAATTATCAATGTTTAAATCGTTCGTCTAATATTTGAGTGTGAGATTCAAGCAAATTTTTCACTTTATTTTTGATTTTTTTTTTTTTTTTTAAATCATTTCTGCATATCTTGATGTCATTATCAAAATTGTGTTGAATTTCTGTGCCAGCCGATGAAAAAAGGTATCCCAACTTTGAAACATCGAGAACATATGAGAACTAAGAAAGTAAAGTCAATAAGAAAATAATAAAAATTTTCAAATTTTGAATTTTTTAAATTCTGAGTTTTGTTTTTTAAACATAAAATGTATTGAACACAAATTTTTAAAAGGTAGAAATAATTTGTTTTTATTATTTCCATTATTTACGACCAATTTTTACTAAAAATTATTATAAAAAATCACTAAAAATTCCTAATTTTCTAGTATCACTTTTTTCTATCTCAGGCCTCACATGACAAAGTTACTGAACTTCGAACAACTTTAAAATGCCGGAGACACATTGTGAGCAGATGTTAGAAAGGAGCTCTAACTAATCAACAAATCCAACATATGACAACCGGGAAGGAACACCCCGAGGATAACCAAGTCAACCAACTTTTATTTTTAGAACACCACAATATTTAAATTTAATCTTAAGCCAATATATAAAGTTAGGCCCCCTATGTGCCAACAATATTTAATCTTAAGAATATAGTCGGTATAGACAGGTTTTTAATCCTTAAATAATGCAATATCAAAGAAAAATAGACCACTCACATTCGTGTAGTACGGCAAAAGAATAAATCTCTGTCCTTCAAAATAAAATGAAAGTTGAATTTAAACCGATAAGCATTCCTAGAAGCATTAGTACTGTGGTTAAACTGTTTAAGGGGAGGAGAGTCCGTTAAAACAGTGAACAAAAGATGAGATGAGAAAAGTTACGACGACCTGTGGGACTTATAGCTTTTAGTCCAGGCTTCTTACTTACTCGTTGGTTCGAAAGCAAGACTAACTTTCGACAAAATAAATAAATGAACAATTTTAAGGCTTATTAGATGAATATTATCATTACTTTCTAGTGGAAAGAATAGCAGCTTCTACCATTTTTCATTTTTTTTTCTGCAAAGAAAATCAACCTTATGTTATAAAGTCGCAAAAAGATATCTTACATCAAATAAGATCAAGATCAATAAACTAAACAAAATATGATGCAATATCTCTTTCAAATTGCAACACTTTTTCATTTTAATTTATTTTTTTTTAAATAAAGGTTATTCCTAATTTTAGATTTGTATTTATTTTTTTCAAAACAAATAATATTTTGATTTTAAACTCGATTCATATAAAAATAAAGCTTTTGTTTTAAATGTAATAAAAGTTTTAATATTTTCATTGTTTTCATTCACATTTACGTAATGTACATTGTTTTCTTTAAAATGCGGTTAGTTAATATATTTTTAACAAAACACAAAATTTTATGATGTTTTAATAGGATCGTAAAATTCATAAAAAATTTTAAGACTCCCCAAAATTAATAAAACAAAGTAAATATATGGACTTAAATATGGCGAAATTATTGTAAGCAATATTTGTATATTCTTTTTCCAGTAAAAAAAAATTCTATATTTCTGGCAAAACTGCGCACTTCTAACTGTTACTGCGAAATTTTTTAAAAAATAAAACGTGTACCGTTCCATGTGACATCTTTGAAAGTGACAGCTACCCGAACAGTACCTAGTCTATTCAAATTGAAACCTCTTATTGGAAAAGCATATGCATATTATAAAATGTACTACATTAAGTTTGATAGTTTGGTTGTAGAATTGTGAAAATGGTTTTGTTAATCTTTTTTGAGTGTTGGCACTTTGAAAACCTCACACGCTAACTTATGGGCTCGAATTAACCATTTACAATTCTTGATTTGTTTTAAGTCTTACATTTCCTTCGATCGTGCCAACATTTTTCAGTTTGCATTGAATTTGACTCAATATGAAAATTGTATGCAATATCAAGACAAATCTATCGAATGTCATGCTGTGTTATAATCCCTCAATGCTTGTAGTCATTTCCTAGTGAATTCACTGAAATTCCTTATACCACTCCCTCATCGCTTTTGAAATTGGGTGAAATTGCTTACATGACTTCATCCAAAGAAACTTATCGTTTGTCAAAAAATTTGCATATCGTTTGAATGCCTGAGTCAATCAACGACCATGCCGATCCAAAAGAGATGATGAAGTACACCTTAGACCTACCTCTCCATTTCCATTTTCATCAAAATCCGTACCATTCATCTTTTCACTATATATAATGTTAATGTATATCCGCCACAAAGATCTCTTCTCGCTTCGGTATGGAAAAACCAATTTTAATTACAGATCTGCCATATTTTTGTTGTATATTAATAACCATTTTAAT